>CM077672.1:318710530-323710530 GCA_039707655.1 Elymus sibiricus
CAGCAACAACCGATGCTTTGTGGCATGTGTCTTGGTAGTCGACCTTGGTGAGAAAGTAAACAATGCCATCGTCTTGCAAGCTCAGCCTGGGTAGGCCAATGTGAGAAGCTGTGCCATCATAATGTTGCAATTCAGAGGAATCGAGATTGTAATCGTTGTTCCAATCCTCTGGAGAGAGGCTACAAGTGTTGATGCTCCATACTGTGGCCCTCCAGCCATGGGCACTGGGCTGCAGGTCCACATACTTGATGGAGGAACCAAGGATGGCAATGTCTTCATTAGATGGGTCGCTCGGCTGGATCGGCGGCGGCAGTTGTAAGGAGCGAAGCATGGGCAGCGTGTCGAGCACGTCGCAGAAGATGATATTATGCGAGCAATCGACCCACGCCACGGTGCCCTTATCTCCACCAATGGAGAATGTCTTCCATGTGCAGTAGTCGGTGAATGGCTTGACTTCCACAGGCTGGTTGCTCCAGGCGCCCGTATCCGAGTGATACAAGCAGAGTTGAGAAGGATTGTCATATCCGAACCAACGAGATTGTGCGGCAATGACGTAGCTGCAGCTGCTGTTGCTGCAGTCGTGGTCCTCGTCCTGCCTGGCTCCATGGGGGCGGAGGGCGATGCGGTGGCCTTCCGCCGCTGCGCTGCAGCCGCGCAGGCCACTGATGACGTGGTGGCCGTCCCGGGCAGTGCTGCAGCGGCGCAGGACACTGCTGGCGTGGTGGCCGTCCAGGGCAGTGCTGCAGCGCTGCAGGCCACTGCTGGCGTGGCGGCTGTGTCTGGCAGCACTCAGGGTGGAGCCACTGCCGTGGCTGTGTGATTCTCTGGTGGCTTGGCGGCGTTGCTGGCACTTGCGCACGATGGCGACTGTGTTGTCGATGATGTCGCTGGGGTGCGGGTGCGGGAGGTGATCGAGAGAGGGGCCACAGGCGTCGTAGACAAAGAATTCTTCTCGTTTGCTTGTGTCAAGCACGGCATCGAGTGGAGTGTTACCGATGAGGACGCGTAGGAGGACGAGGCTCCCGTTCGTCTCTGTGGCGATTATGTGAGGCGGGTCGGCGAATTCGGGGTCGCCCAAGCCGATGGTGTGGACGCAGAGGTAGGAGACTTGCGGTGCTGGGGCGGTGCAGAAGGTGACCTTGATGCTGCTGCCCGCGAGTTCGGGATCCGTAATTTTGCATTCGGCGGTGGTGGCGTTTTTGCGGTCGGCGAAGTAGGCGTACGGCTCGATGAGGACGAAGGATGGCTGCTCGCCGGCGTTGTCGGGGTAGCCGTGAGCAGGAGGGGTAAGTGATGGGCAATCCTTTAGGCTTATGTGCCTGCGGCAGATCGGTTGCTCTCCTCCTGCAATAGCGGCACCTAGGTCCATGGATCAGGGTCGGGTGTGTGGATGGATCTATGTAGGGGAGGGGAGGGTTGGAGGTCGAGACGGATTTGAGATGAGATTTCAGTCGAAGTCGGAGGGGATCGAGCAACCAAGGTGCCAGCCGCCTCTGCTTCCCAGCGGTGGGTGGGTGGGTGGGTGGGTGGGGTGGGGAGGGGAGTCTCTCTAGGGTTACGACGTTAGGACGGGGGTTCTTTTTAACCGCTAGTTTTGGGCTGGCACTTGGACCTCCGACGGTGGCCGCAGCCCACAGTGACCCAGCCCACAGTGACCCGCTTGATCCTACTAGTAAGTATGCACGTGCAACGCACGTCTATAATATAGACAATAAGTAGCAAAGTTCATCTATTAAGCTAAGTTTGTAGGTTTGATGACAGGTCAGCAATGATGGTATTAGGAGTTCGTGTTACAAGATGAGTTTGATCTAGTGACCTCTTCTAGGATGGCTGTCCAAAATCACACGATATAAGAGTTCACTGTTGTGCTCATCACTTTCATATTTCTACTTCTCATTGTATCATCATTCAATTCTAAGTCCACTAAAATGGTAAATAATTTTGTTCTGAAGTGTGTCCTATGCTCCTGCCAAATGCGTAGTACTCAGAATTACCCAAAATAGCGTTTTAAAAAAAGGATTACCCAAAATATAGTAATCAGAATTTAATTATAAAAAAATAGTCTAATATGCTTTTGCCAAGTATTAATCAGAATTAGTCCACAAAGAACAATGGTGGGGATTCTGAGTGAAATATACATGCTCAAAATAGTCAAATGAAATATTCCTATCCAGAAGTTTAACACCCATAAACCCCAATATAATCCACCTACGTGATTACAAAATTATGATTAGACATTTTAATTTGATCACATGAAAGATAAATAAACATGCATAATTAAATAGCTTTATGGTGTTTCAGCTGAAACACACACATGGTGGGCAGCCTAACACTCACACCAATGCCCAATCCCATTCACGCTCCCTTCCTGCTCTGTGCAGTGCTCTCCTCCATCCCTAGCGAGCTTTGGGCTGGCACTTGGACCTCCGACGGTGGCCGCAGCCCACAGTGACCCAGCCCACAGTGACCCGCTTGATCCTACTAGTAAGTATGCACGTGCAACGCACGTCTATAATATAGACAATAAGTAGCAAAGTTCATCTATTAAGCTAAGTTTGTAGGTTTGATGACAGGTCAGCAATGATGGTATTAGGAGTTCGTGTTACAAGATGAGTTTGATCTAGTGACCTCTTCTAGGATGGCTGTCCAAAATCACACGATATAAGAGTTCACTGTTGTGCTCATCACTTTCATATTTCTACTTCTCATTGTATCATCATTCAATTCTAAGTCCACTAAAATGGTAAATAATTTTGTTCTGAAGTGTGTCCTATGCTCCTGCCAAATGCGTAGTACTCAGAATTACCCAAAATAGCGTTTTAAAAAAAGGATTACCCAAAATATAGTAATCAGAATTTAATTATAAAAAAATAGTCTAATATGCTTTTGCCAAGTATTAATCAGAATTAGTCCACAAAGAACAATGGTGGGGATTCTGAGTGAAATATACATGCTCAAAATAGTCAAATGAAATATTCCTATCCAGAAGTTTAACACCCATAAACCCCAATATAATCCACCTACGTGATTACAAAATTATGATTAGACATTTTAATTTGATCACATGAAAGATAAATAAACATGCATAATTAAATAGCTTTATGGTGTTTCAGCTGAAACACACACATGGTGGGCAGCCTAACACTCACACCAATGCCCAATCCCATTCACGCTCCCTTCCTGCTCTGTGCAGTGCTCTCCTCCATCCCTAGCGAGCTTGCTGCCAGAGTCATCGCTCTCCTGCCAGCAAATTGCTGAAGATATGAGATTTAATGAAAATTTAGTGATTTCTCACTGAATGATAATTCAAGTATTATTTCCACTGCTTCAATAGATCAGAACAAAGGCAGATGTCGAATACTCATGCATCTGGACATACTGTTGACTCTCAATTAGCAATAACTAATCTTTAGAAGGCAAAATATATATGGAGAAAGAAAATCGTGGGGTTTCGAGCTAGGTCCATCGATATTCTCACTGGCCGCCACAACTTTCTCTTGCTAGCGGGATATGTATTGCTTCTTTAGATATTCTGCTTTCTTCTTATCAGATGGTCATGGCATATCAGTATATCACCCTTGACTACTCTGTAACTTCAGGCAAGATTGCGTTTCTGTGAACTGATGGTTAGTAATTGCTCCGTTATCGGCTCCAGATTTTAGCCTAACAATGGATGCAATGAAGTTAGTTATGAGTATTAGATGGTTGGGACAAATAGCAGCAGTACAAGGTTAGACCCTGCGAATTGACTGACCTTTTACCTTGTGTTTATACATTTACATGTATGTTGCACATGTCAAAATATTGACAAAATAATATTCTGAGGATGACATAAGTAGTATAAAAACTATAACTCAATTTAAAAACTATGCCAGTATACATAGGTATGTACTGATGCTCCTAGGACCACGTCCACCCTCGCAATAGAAACAGGCCAATGGCTCCATTGTTCAAATTGGCGCGGTTCCTGGCGGCCTTTACGGCAGATTGAGCGTGGCAAGAGGACACAGTGGCACCTTATAAATATCAAATGCCAAGTATATGTGAGTTAGACATACTTACACTGATCTAGGGGATAAGTTGAAACCATGCTTCCTAGCACAGAGAGAATACACGATCAGCAACGGCAAAAGCTCAGTTCACACATTGCCTGATGCAACCAAAATAAACAATAAACAACTCTGCCTACAAATACACGCATATCGTCTTTGCCGATAGCAGCAAGTTTTCAATGTATTACATGCACCTCACTGCCAACATATAACTCCCTAGCCCATTGAGCATTTTTCAACAGAAAGTAATGGAAGCACTAACAAAAAAAAGTAAGATTGTGATCAGAAGACTGTAGCTTACGAAGATTATTCTTTTTTTCCTGCCTGCAGTGGGGTCCTGAACTTCTGATCAGCACGGCTGCAGTACAGACAACAGAGAAGCTTACACTTGATTAGATTTAGAACTGATTGCCATTAGTCCCCCTGCGTTGTAGGTACCATGTTACCTTGAAGGTAATATGAACAAAATAAATGTCTTACTCTGAAGTCTCGATGAACATAATAAAGATATATGTAGGGAATATAGAGTAACCCAAAAAGGAAAACTGATCCAATTGAAAGGGGTCGTCTGAGGAATGAAACAACTCCATTAACACGTCAGACCAGGATGAACCAATCTAACAACAGTCAAATAAACAGAGGAGCGGGTATACCTGAATTCCACTGCAGAAACAGTGGGTGATTACTTTTCATTCATATTCCCCAATAGGTATTTTTATCAGATGGATCAAATGCACTCCGTTGTATTAATCATTATTCACTGCTGTGGCAGGTTAGTTCTTAGTGTTTCAGGCCAAAAGATGAGCTCCAAAGAGTTTATTAAATCTGTCTAGCACTCTAGCTAGCATAGGATTACACCACCCATCATTCTTCGCATGGTTTGTGGCACAGGATGCCGCTGTCATAATCCTGCAATTGACGTGTGGTTAAAGGATGACCAGCAGCTGCATTCACCTCAAAAGACAAACAATAATTGGTAGAGACCTAGAGGAAATGGAGTGAGAAATAGCTCAGATTAAGCATTCGTATTTGGTTTTGCAATAATAATAACGTGGTTAGAACATAAATTACCTAAGACTATGCTGTACGGAATTGTTCTAACTCCATCGACGAATTGGATCTGGGGCAAGTGTCTTCTAATGCAGGAAGTCTGCCACACGACTGAGCATCAATTTTATGCAAACAATGTATGGATAAAGTAATCCTTACTGAATACAATTAAGAAAAAAAACTAGGTATACACAGAAGGCTAGAAAAGCTACATCAATTTTGTGTGTAAATAGAGAGTCCTGCAAGTGATGCTCCAATGGGTAGCCAATGGATAAATCTACACCCAAGAGGGCACCTCGTGTGCCAGATTTATTACTTCATAAAACGCACACAGTTTCAATAATCGAGTGAACGGATCGACCAAGGTTGCAGCATCTTGAGATAAAATGTGAGATAAGAAAATTCTTTAGACGGCATAATAACTGCAAAAACACGACACCATCATGTTTCTAATAGTATTTCAGATTCAACCAAAGGATGTGCATGACAACTGCATTTGATTTTGATCCAAATATCAAATTCGGTTGTACTTTCTACAGTACTAAGTGGCATGTAATGACTTGTGTGAGCCGTTGAGGCAGCTGATAAATTATATTGCTAGGGGCAGTATGGATAGCAGTACAAGCAGACTTTGCACAACTGGAATCATACATGTCATGTCCCACGTGTTCACCAGCTCGTCACGGATGGGATTTTGGTAGTAGTGTGGTCGACTGCCTGCCAGGCCTCCAGGAACAACAGGTTCTCCTCCATTAGCACGAACCTGATTGGGTGGGTCTGAAAACCACAAATCAGCGAGAATTCAAGAGCAGGTCAGTCTGAACAAAAAAATTAGTTTCCAAGCGTTGGATAATTACATGGGGGCGGGGAGCAGCAGTAGCCGGCGCTTACAGGGACATGCGGAGCGTCATCCGCACAATCGCGCGACGGCCGAGACTGGCAGCGTCCGGCGCCACCGGGCTGGCCCGCGCCACCGTCGAGACCCGGTCGACCTGCCTGAACTGGAGCTCTGATTGGCCGCACCCATGGCAGTTCACCGTGGCTGTCCACGCAGCTCGCCGGAACCCGAGGGAGGAGATGTGCGGGTGGACGGCAAGGCAAGACCGGGCTGCGGGTCGCGCCGTGGTGGCGAATCGGGTGGAGCACGGAAGCGGCGGCGGAGCGATGGTGGGAGGGGGAGCAGGACGGATGGCGGCCGAAGGCATGGGGCAGTGCCGCGGTGCCCTGACCCTAACTTCCACCGCTAACCATGGTTCCTGCGCGATTGGGTTGTGTTGTGTTTTCCTTTGGGAGAGATGTATTTTTTTTTCTTTTTTTGAGGTAAGGGATAAGGGAAGCGATGTATCGGGTGGGCGCGAGGCGCGGGACGTTTCGTTGGGCAGAGTTTTCGTCCGCCCGTGTAAATTGCTAAACACAATTTTCGTTGAGGGTTAGTATAATCTTAACGGCTAGATCAAATTAAGTGGTCCTGATCGTGAGGCTGTAATTGGTCCCTATCTTTATGTGTACGTTAGCTGGGTGCACTTAGCGATGAATATGTTTGCGTGTTTAATAGTAGTAGAGATAGAGATTTGCCGCTTATATATATAGCCTTTCATGCTTGGCTCAAAAAAAAAGCCTTTCATGCTTACTGAAAGCAAAAAAGTTCAAATGAGCATATCCGCGGAGTTAAGATTGCACCGGCTGCCCCGCCGGTTAACCATCTATTATTCGCTGATGAATGTTTGCTAATGTTCAGAGCTAATGATGTTGCTGCAAATATGATGAAAGATATCTTTAAACAATACTATGAAGCGGCAGGACAGTGAGTTAATTTGGCAAAGTCTAGCACCTTTTTCAGCAAGGGCTGCCCTAATGAGAGAATAGATCTTACAAAAGGTATTTTGGACGTTCCCAACGAGTCACACTCAGAAAGGTATTTGGGCTTACCTTCGGATGTTGGGAAGTCAAAAAATGGCACATTCAAATGTATCAAAGACAGGCTCTAGAATAAGGTGAAAGGGTGGATAGAAAGATGCATGCCCTCCTCGGGGAAGCAAATCTTAGTCATGTGGGTTGCTCAAGCCGTACCAACGCCAGTTACATCGAAGAGGCCAACCAAGTCAACGACCCTACGGTGTTGACCCCGACGACGGGATCCTTTTTTTTTGATAAACTTTTGTCTAGAATTTTGGCAGCGAGCAGGATGGCAAGCTTGGCGTCTGGGAGGAAGGGTCGCGACAGAGGTTGAAAAAGTAGTGTATGGCAGCGTCGGCTGACGTTGAAGATGCATCCGAAGGCAACTCGCAACCTCGGACTTGACCTCGACACGTCACATGGTCTCTTCATTGCCAGCGCCCACCCGTGCCACCGATTCTGCAGGTAGGATCCGCTTGTGGAGTGTGACAAGCGTCGGGTCGGGCGCCACCGCCACCTGGTCCTCCCCGCTGCCACAGAGTCGTCCTTCACGGCGAAAGGTGGACTCAGGCAGACAGGGTGGATCTTGGTAAGGGTGTACTCAGAGTATAGTGTTGAAGAACAGCATATCCCACTGTAATGTTTCCTATGAAGTGAGTGAAAAAACAAAACTGAACATCAAGTCCACTACTTCAGATCTTTAATACAAACAAAAGTTGCAATCTAACAGTATAAAACTTCCACATGAGTAATGGGATACTGACAGGCATGTTTATATTAACCTCTGCATATGAATGAACATATTCCATAGCAACGAAAGAAATACTTCCTTGTCAACATTAAGAATACCGTATGCTCAAATTTGTGACTCCATTTGCATTAGATATCGAAACCCAAACTTGCTTGATATACTGGATAGCCATGGTGCAATTTCCTTTTTATGTGTATGTGATGGAGCAATCACTTTCTGAAATAAAGCATGATGTCATAGTAATGGAAATAAGCATCTGGATAATGTTGGGCAAATAAATGCATGCCAAAATAATCGACACGTCAGTCTACATAGAGTTATGCCATCATGGAGACCTTCAAATAAATTTCCTATAGTGAACTTATAACCTAAACGCAAAATGTCAAAGTCTAGCATTATGTTGCATAGTTATTGTTCTTTGGAGATCACGGCAAGGCTGGCTATCACCATACTTGTTGATAATTCAGTTTGTAGCCCATGGTTGATAGATGCATCAGCAGATCACCTTCTCCATGGATGGCCTTAGCCAAAGACTCTACAATTCAAGAAGACATGACCAGTTGAATAAAATACATGCAGGTTCATAAATACATTAACCAAAAGTAGATTGATTCGGGCATCTTACCATGCCCCCTTAAGCAACTATATCAAGACCACCAATTTGTAGGAGAAAAAAAGATGAACACCAGCTTTTGCGGTACCAGAGTTTCCTCAATATGTAGGAACAAAACAATGGATCTCAGCTACTTTACATAAACCATTAAAATATGTATAAAGTTCAATTAGTTCAACTGAAATAACACAACAGTGCATTCAAATGGAAAAAAGATGCACATAAAAGACAACCACCTTGCTCGTGTAGTAGAGAAGCACCATCAATAGTCTGAATAAGCTTTCTGGATTGTTCAGAATCAATATTTCAGTTCAGAGAGGAGATTGCACTTGCACCTCACTTGTCATTGTATATTTGTAACGATACATGCCAGCTCACCCATGCTAGATTCTTGCTGCAAGAATCACTTCAGCATCAATTTCTTATGAACATCCTCGGAACAAAAAAAACTTTGGCGCTAAGGTCAAAAGAGGAAGTCAATTGAACAAATGATAAGCATACAGATAGCTATTTTTGAAATTACAAATGGACAGCTAAGGTGATACCTGCTTTGGTGTCGGAAATCTTGTTAAAGCAGTAATCAGAGCATGCATGGTAGTGTCAGGGGTGTTGATACAGTCGCGATGCACATTGGGCTCCTCCGGGGGCCGCTTCCACAAGTCGGGGAGGTATTCGAGGGAGCAGCTCTTGGCCTGGGTGATCATGTGTAGGCAGTAGTCGAAGCACTCATCCCTCCGCTTTCCACCCTTCCTCTGTCCCTCCCTCTCACCCACCCTTTCTCGCTCCTTGCCGTCGGATTGGACAGGGAGAGGAATCGAGAACGGGTGTCAGAAGTCAAAGCAAATCCAACAACTCCACTAAAGCTCAATATAGGGGATTCCCCTATAAAGAATCTCCCCTAAATTGTTATAATATGAAAATAACACATGACAAACAACCAAATGAAAATTTAGTATTTCTTTATGAAACACACGAAACAAACAACTAAAAATAAGACATTTTAGGGAGCAACACACGCGTCTAGCGGCATAAAGCAATTGCAATCAGTGCATACACAACTTTGTGTTCTATGTAGCAATCATCCGTTACTAAACAACATCTAGCAATAAGTAATCAGCAGCAACATCATTAGGCAATCATCCCCTGTATAAACTACCACTCAACCTAGTATATTCAACCCTAGTAGAAGCAACATCATCAACATTAGGTAATCAGGGCAGGGCAAATAGAAACAGCATCTCAATCCCTCTCATTTTCTCTCTAGTGCTCTCTACTATTCGCTCTTATTCCTCGCCCGATAGCAACCACAACCTCTCTCCCTCCCTCCCTCCCTCCCTCTCTCTCTCTCTCTCTCTCTCTCTCTCTCTCTAGACCACACTGTAACATCTCCTTGTAATATGCTACAGTGAACATCTTCTAATCATGCCAAGTCATCTTCATTTGCAGTGCTAAATCATCATTTGTTCATATCTCATTTCAAATTTCACTTTAAACCAAAAATTCAAAAATGCAAGTCAAAATAAAAGTTGATCAAATTTTAAAACAAAATAGTTCATAATATTTCAAATAATCCCAAGGCAATTATAAAAATAAAATCAACATTTATTGAATTCCAAATTTGACCCCAACATCCAAAAACAGTACCAAATCAGCTTATTTAAATCCATTTCCATTTAAATAAAATCCAAATGATTTCAAAAGACCCTCAAACTTTTTGTGACAGTGAGGTATATTGCATCATAAGTATTGAGACAAGTTGCACATTTTACAAAGTTGATTTGATACCAAAGGTAAATGCAAAACAGAAGCTGTAAAAGAAAAACAGAAATAGAAAAGAAAAAATAGGAAAACCCTACTGTGCACCCCGGCCCACTAGCGCAACGCGGCCCAGCCCACCGTACGCATCGTCCACCTGCTCCCGCGCCGTGTCGCCACGGCCATGGCCGAGCGCGCGTCGACGCCGTCCCCTGCTGCCACCGCGGCGGAGCAGGCGAGCCGAGGGGATAAGCTCCAGCCCCCTCGAGCCCCTGGACCCCCCTGTTCACTCCTCTCTCTCTCCCTCGCGCCGTTCCCCTTCTCCCACACCTCACCCGAGCGAGGTCGCCACCGCACCGCCGTCGTTCTCGTGCACTGAGGCCTCCCCGAGCCACCCGCTGCTGCCTAGGAGCCTCCCCGCGCTCGTCCACGCCGTCTCCGCCCTTCAGCTCGAGCCGCAGAGGACCCCATCGCCGGATTGGGCGTCTTCCTCCGCTCCGGCCACCGCCGCTCCGCTGCCTCGACCCGCTACTCCGGCACCTCCCCGGCCTCCCCGAGCCTCTCCTCGTCCTCGCTGTGAGCTCCGCCTCCTCCTCACCCCTTTTCGAGCTCGGTTTCGAGCTATTGCGCGCCCACCGTAGCCGTAGCTCCGACCGCCGCCGCGAGCTCGCTTCCGGCGAGCTCGGGCCTTCCCACGACCAGCCGCCCACGCCACTGGATGCGGCACATCCCCAGCTCCCCGTAGCACTCTTCCGTGCGTTGAATGATCGGGGATGGCATTTTCCAAGCCTCGCCGTCGTTGTTGTGGCCGCCGCTGGCGCGCCACCGCGTTTTAAACGCCGGTGAGCGTTTGACTGGTGGGGCCCAGCCATTAGCCAGCTAACCCTGCTCTAACAGACGCTGACAGTGGGCCCGTTTACTGTAGCGATTAGATTAACTGCTAATTAGCTTACTGTTAACAGTGACACTGACGTTGGGCCCGTCTGGATCAATTAGACTGATTAGGATTAATTAAACACTGATTAAAATATCTGTCTATGACAGCTGGGTCCCACTGGACCTTTGACCAGTCAACCGTGGACCAGCCAACTGCTGACTAGGCAGTTGACTGGCCCCACCTGTCAGTCCCTCTCAGCCACTGGCTGGGTACACTTCTGGGTGTGCCTAGCATTTTAGTCATTTATTTTCGAATTTAAATTAAATTCCAGAAATTCCAGAAAATGATTTAAACTTTGAAAAATCATATAAAATAAACCGTAACTCGGATGAAAATAATTTATATATGAAAAATGATCAGAAAAATCCAACGAATCCGAATATGCCATCTGCACTCATGTTAGAACCCTCTAAGTAGGTGAACATGGAACTTTTTGCCCGTTTCCGGTAGATGAATAGTGCATGACCTCCGGTAAATAATTCCAAATTAATTCCTAAAATTAACTAAAATATTTAGAGATACAGTATATCCCCCCGGCATATCATTTAGGCATGTCATGCATAGTGATTGCATCTGATTGCTTGTATTTATCTGTTTCTTCCCACTCTTCTTCTCCGGTAGACTCCGAGACCGCCGATGAGCCGGGGACCGACTACACCGTTGAAGATTCCTTTTTGCCTGCAGAGCAACCAGGCAAGCAAACCCCCTTGAGCATGCCTATATCACCTATTCTTTCTCCCTCTTGCTTGCATTAGAATTTGCTATTGCTTTTGATTGATCCTAATTCTGATGCATAGCCTGATTTTGTAATCTGCTTTTGATACTTTACCTGATATCCTAAATGCTTAGTATAGGTTGGATGAAACCCATCTGTGGCCCCTCCACATTGTCATAGTTGCCCCGCTTAGTTACCAGGGCCCTGATCGATGTGATCGACGGGCTGAGACCAGCACATCACTACACAACCCCCTTATTTGCTTGACTCTGCAGAGCTAATATCGAGTGCCGAGGGTGATACCTCTTATCTCACTCCTGATGTTGCCTCTGTGTTACAGCTAGTTGGTCGTGGGTTAACGAGGGTGATTCCTCTTTCACCACCTCCGATGAAGCTTCTGTCGTGAAACCCCGTAAGTGTGAATACCATCGAGGGTGATTCCTCCGGGTTCACCTTGACGGATACGTCGAGAGGGAATTCCAATGAGGGTGATTCCTCGGATTCCTTCTTGATGTTATGAACACACAGTTACCTGGATTTTACTACAAATACTGGATAAAGACGGGTCGACCCTGAGGGGGTACCCACGAGAGGTATGAAAGTCGGGCGGGCCCGGAGAGCACCCGCGAGAGTTACTGTGGCGGCTGGCTGTTTAGCGGTACCACCCCATGTTGTGGTGGTAGCTCCGGACTTGTCCCGACAGTCGTCACTAAAATTAATAATGCACTAACGGATTTGGGTATTGATCTGAGTTGGCCACTGGCCTATACGCACTACCACCACGCGGGATAATGGTTTAATGGGGCCCTCGGCGCCGTATGTATCAGCCGAAAGCTCTGTCAGACGTCCAGTTCAGCATTGTGGCCGGGTCGGATCGGCGCCCTAGAGGTGGTGCCTGGTATCCACCCTGCACACAACGACCCGGAGTGCACAGGGCGATGGCCCAAGACCCCTGAGTGCTTAGGATGTAGACCGGCGGGGACCTCTCTGCTGAGCTCTAGGTAGGGCTGCGGTGTGTCGATCAGCCGAGGCCGGGCATGACCCAGGAAAGTGTGTCCGGCCAGAGTTAATCGAGAGTGTTGGGTAACAGTAGTGCACCCCTGCAGGGAAGATTATCTATTCGAATAGCCATGTCCACGGTAACAGGACACTCAGTGTTGTATCCCGATCTATTACAACTTGAACTGGATACATGTTAAATAATTGTAAGCTACGGGATCGCTTTCTCGCAGGGAGTCGAGGAAGGATCCCTAGGCTTTGCTACTACATGCTTGCTACTTTAATTATGTACTACTCTGCACTCTTCTTATGCTGCAAGACCGCTGAAGATGCTAGTCTTCGATAGGCTAGGCTCTCTCTCTATTCTGGCTTTTCTGCAGTCTAGTCCACAGTTACAGCCTTCCCTTGATACCGATGCATATTGTAGATTAGATCTGATGTAAGTCTTGCGAGTACTTTGGATGAGTACTCATGGTTGCTTTGCTTCCCCTTTTCCCCTCTACCCGATTGCTGCGAGCAGATGACGGATCCCCGGAGCCAGATGATTCTGCCGACGACTACTGCTACCCCAGTGAAGCTTGCTACTACGTGGAGACCGACGACCAGGAGTAGTTTAGGAGGCTCCCAGGCAGGAGGCCTGCGCCTTTTTGATCAGAGCCGTTGTTTGTTTTCGCCTTCTTAAGGCATCTCTGTTTAACTTTTATATCTGTACCCAGATATCTAATGCTTCCGCTGATGCTTGTATGACATCGAGCTTATGTATTCGAGCCCTCGAGGCCCCTGGCTTGTAATATAAAGCTTGAATTATTTTATTTTGTGTTTAGAGTTGTGTTGTGATATCTTCAAGTGAGTCCCTAGGCTTGATCGTGTGCATTTGCATGTATGATTAGCGCACGATTAAGTTGGGGGCGTCACAGGTTGGTATCAGAGCCGACTGCCTGTAGGTAGCCCCCTTTCCAACTCCTTGGCCGAATTTGAGTCTAGTCTCCAAAAACTGTTTTACTAACATGGCTGTGTGGCTTACGGGCCCACGTCGCCAATGGGTGGTATTAGGATCTTTTATTTCTCTTCCTTACTCTGGGACTCTGAATCCTCTTCTATTCGGATTAACGATTTTTACTGACTCTAACATTAGGTTCTCGTGATCACATCCACCCGGGGTTCTGAATTAACCCCCCCTTTTCTTCGAGATGAGGGCCAGGATTCTGCTGCACAATGTTCACGGACCTCCGGATCCTTTTATCGAGGGCACCCTGTGTTGCCACTTGCAGATTCCTCGCTCTCGTGGTTTTCTCCGACGTTGGTGTAGCCTTTGCTATGTCTCGTTGTTGTATCTCTCCACCGTCTAGTTTGTCTAGTTGCGAGTGTTTCTGAGCTCGTACTATCCGTTTGAATCCAACTCTGTGCATGCATCTGTATGTCTTTAATGACTACTAATTTGTATCTAATGCACTCTTTGTTCATTGCTCATGTTACATCATGAATAGCCTCATTCAATGCAGTTGTTCTTGCTAAACTGCCCCTGTTGTTTTGGCAGCATGGCTGACGATCCTCCACCTCCACCCTATATTGCCGCAATGATGCAACAGTTTGAGCTGAACCGTCAGTTTATGACTGGGGTAATGGCCCAATTTCCAACTCAGAATGCTCAGCAACAGTCTGCCCCAATAACTTTGCAAGAATTCGTGTGCCTCAATCCGCCTGTTTTCCGCAACTCCACCAATCCTATGGATGCTGATGATTGGCTTCGTGACATCCTGTTTGAGATGGAGTCAGCTAATGTTGCCCCTGACAGTTACGTCACCTTTGCGGCATTTCACCTGAAGGGTCCAGCTGCTCAATGGTGGGAAAGTCACAGGGGTATGCTGCCTACTGGGACTATTACCACTTGGCAAGAATTTCAGTCAGCTTTTCGTGCACGGCACATCCCTCAAGGTCTGAAGGACCAGAAGAAGAAGGAATTCCGCAAATTCACACAGGGCAAAATGTCTGTGGATGAATATCAGAGGAAATTTCTCGAATTATCCCGCTATGCTGAGGATGACGTCTGCACTGACGCTCGCAAGCAGGAGAAATTCCGTGAAGGACTGCGTCCTGATATAAAGCTCGCACTTGTTGCCCATGATTACGCAGACTTTGCGACGCTTGTCAGCCAAGCTTTTCGAACTGAAACTGGTCTGGCTGAGTACCAGGAATCGCTCAAGCGTACTCGGGATATTGGTTCATCCTCGGGTCAGCCTGCTCAGAAACGTCAAGTCTGGATCCCGCACAATGTTTTTCACAAACCGGCTCCAACACCAAGGCCGTCTTATGTCGCACCTCGTCTGCCTCCGCCGCCGAGACAGTTAACGATTCAGGGTGGACAGCCCAATGCTATGGCTCCTCCCCATAATGATGGTTTGTGCCACAAATGTGGACAGTCAGGGCACCTTGCTATCAACTGTCGCCAGGGTCAGCCTCAGAATGCACCTCATCCTCCTGTTGGTCGCAAAAAGAGCTGTCGAAACCGTCGTTTCAGAAGCTGTAATGCCAGGCCGTCTGCTATAGGTCGTGGCCAGGTCACTCATGTCAAGATGGAAGAAGCTCGTGAGTCCCCTAAAATCGTGATGGGAACTCTTCCAGTTAATTCAGTTGCAGCTTCTGTTCTCTTTGATTCCGGGGCATCACATTCCTTCGTGTCTCAACAATTTGCTCAGCGTCATGAACTACCTCTAGAGTTATTGCCCACCCTGTCAGGGATATACCCCGCGGTATGACCCGGCCTGATATATGACCCGGCCGGAAACTGGGCGATTCACTAGTGACCCGGCTGAAGCTTGGCGACTCACTGGTCTGGCGACTCACTGGTGACCCCGACGGCGGGTCAGACGAATGACAAGGCCCAGAAGGCGACTTAGGAGAAGGCCGGCTCGAGGCACGGTATCCGGTGGGCCGGCTTGAGAGGAAAGGCATAAGGAATATTTCCCTTACAAGGGAAGCAAGACTAGGATTCCACTTGTAATAGAGTAGTCCTAATCCTACTAGGACTCTTCATGTAAGCCGCCCCTTCAACTTATATAAGGAGGGGCAAGGCACCCCAAGAGGGACGAGTTTGAGAAGTTTAGACAGACAAACAAGTCTAGACAAGATCAAAGTAGATGCTCTCGAGGTAGAGGTAGCGAAACACCGCCCTTGTAACCGAGATCGTCATCATCATAATATCAATCAAGCAGGATGTAGGCTTTTACCTCCACCGTGAGGGGCCGAACCTGGGTAAAATCTCGCGTCTCTCGTCCCGCTCAACCCCGTTCAAGCTACCACTTAGATGCGTTGGCCTCACGACTAAGTCCTCACA
The DNA here is from genome assembly GCA_039707655.1 of Elymus sibiricus. Classification (NCBI taxonomy): domain Eukaryota; kingdom Viridiplantae; phylum Streptophyta; class Magnoliopsida; order Poales; family Poaceae; genus Elymus; species Elymus sibiricus. Next base: position 318,726,633 of record CM077672.1, read on the forward strand.
CTAGGACAACTGTCGTGACAAAACCACGACAGTTGGCGCCCACTGTGGGGCCTACGCACGGTGGTGTTGAGTTCTTGGAGGGATCTCATCTCAGGTTCGAGAAGTTTGCAATTTTTTGGATGAAGAGAAGACCGGTTTTTTCGGAAAGGATCTACATCAACTTTGAGTTCACTGGATTGAAATCAGAAATTTTATAGGCAGTATCCATCAGTTCTGTTGACAAGACATCAGAGAAAATCCCGAAGATTTAGCATGAGCCGCCGCGTTTATCAGCAGGATCAGCTACTATCACCAAACGATCAAAACCAAAATAGAGACTTGGAGGAAGACCCGGACAAGGGCGGGTCAAACCTGCCACGACCCGGAAACCGGCCATGACTGGCGTTGTTTCTGCCTCCGACTCCGATCCGTCGACTGCCGAGGAGCTGCCTGGCGTAGCCCTCGCGTCCAGCCGCCGCCATGCTCACCTCCGCCAGAGCTCGACCACTGCGTTGAGCCGCCGTGTCCGCCGCGAGCTCGGCCCTGCTTTAAAGTGCCCCCGCTCAGCCGGCCGCGCCTCCGACTCTGCCTCGCCACCGCGGGCTCGCCGGTGCACCTTTGAGCCGCCTCCGCTGTCGCTCCACATCACTGCGGTTCCGCTCCCCTCATCCCTGAGCCGCTGCGGCCGACGCTGCCTTCGAGCCCTCGGCGAGCCGCCCTGGCTCCGCGCCACCGAGACACTATCCCAAGCCGTCCGTGCGACTCCGCCACCAACCTCGTCGTTCAGCCTCGCCGGATTATGCCAAGCTGTCTCCGGGTCGCCTGCAAGCCGCCCCGGTTGCCGAGTTGTCTTTGCTGTGGTCGAGCCGTCCTTGCTTTGAGCCGCCCGTGGCCACGGCTGAAGCTTTTGCCTCGGCCTGGTTCGCCTTCACCGAGCCGCCCTCATCATCGTGCTTCACTAAGCCGCCGTTGCCGCTCCTCGCTGTTATCGGCACCAACCCGGCGTCCGCATCAGGCCGACCCCGAGCCGCCGTTCTTCGCCTCTGCCTCCGCCGGGCTCAAACTCCGCCTTCGAGCTGCTTTCACCACGCGCCGGCCGCCTCTTGCGCTGCGACCCGTTGCGTCGAGCTGCCCCGCGGCCGTTGTGTCCTCATCGTTCAAACCGCCGTGGACTCGCTTCCACGTCAAAGCCGCCTCCGAGCCTGCCTCACCCACCACCGCGGCCTCGCGCCAACTCACCTCTGCTATGACCCGCCGGCGAGTTGCCGCCGCCGCCTTAAGACGGCCTTCAGTGCCGCATCTGCCGGATGGCGTCCCCACGGGCATGCATCGCACCGCCGAGCTGCGGCCTCCCCTCGCCTCGCCTTGCCTCTGCCTCGATCCGCCGGGGGCCTCCTCAGCCGCAGCCGTCGCAGCGAGCCACCTCCGCTTCGGTCGCAGTGAGAAGCCGCTGCCGTGCTCGCCGCCGTGGCCTCGTTAAGCCGGCCGCGCTTGAGCCGCCCTTGCCACCACGCCGAGCCGTTACTGCGGCCCGCCCCGGCCTTGCTCCGTCTTTGCCTCGAACCGCCGCCGTGGTTCGTCTCCTGCTGCCGTGGCTTGTCTCCTTCGCGGTCACGCATAGCCGTGTCCGCCTCACCGAGTCGCCGCCGCTCGAACCGCCCTGGTTGGCCTCCGCCCCGGCAGCTGCGGTGCCTCCGTGCGCGCCCGCCCCTGGCGGCTGCTTTGCAAGTCGGCCTTCCCTGCTGCCGGATCCCTGTGCGCCGGCTCGGCTGCCACTTCAGCCGCCCGTTTCGGTTAACTACCCAAAAGTCAGAGCAGGGAAGAAGCAGATAAGGCTGGATGCCCAAACTGGGTGTTTAAAAAAAAAGGGTCAGCACGACCTGGAGGAGGACGCGGGATATAGGCACAGACTCGACTCCGCTGCCCTGGTCTGCCCCGCCGGTCCGTTCCGAGCCGCCCAGCTCCTGTTATGCGACGGTCGCACTGCAAGCCGCTTTGCCTCCGCCGGAGAGAGTGGCTAACTCGCCGTTGAAATTACTGGAGGGGATCCACAAACGCTATATACGGAAAATCTGACATCCGGAAGAATCAGGTGAAATCCATCCAGTCGATTTTTATTGATACATTTTTTCTTTCGAGAACAATTACTCTCGCCTGTGATATCTTTATGCAGGAAAGTTATTCATTATAAGAGTGATTATCGTGCCACGGATACGGAGAGCGTGCTGCTGGTGTCTCTGTGTACCGACGTCCGTCCGCACCGGCTTACAACGCCCGCGGCCGACTCTCTCGTCCGCGCCGGCTTACAACGCCCGCGACTGATTCTCTCCCGTCCGTGCCGGTTTATAATGCCCGCGGCCGACTCTCCCGTCCGCGCCGGCTTACAACGCCCGCGGCCGACTCTCTTGTCCGCGCCGGGTTACCGGCCGACTCCTGCATATATATCAACAACTCAGAGCCACGTCTGTTCACACAAGCTGCCCAATGGACATGTGCAAGTCGCCGCCCTGCGGTTCGGTCTATTCCGACAACCCTGGAGCAGATCATAATATATTATCAGCCTCCACCGGATGGCTCAATGGATAACTCATACGGGATCATTTATAACCCGCCGCGGTCGACCTCAACCTCCTGTGGATTTGCATCGCGTTATCAACGCCAAGGATATAATGAGTGTTGCGAAGATTATCAACTCGCCACTTTGCTTCCAGCCTCACACATTACAGCGTTCCGATGTTCAACTATATGCCGGTTTATATCATGGTCAAGTATGGAGAATTTCAAGTCAATTCCTTGAGTCGTCTTAAGACTTGGGGGCTACACAAGATATGACTCGGCAGGCTTGGCCGTTTTCACATATTCAAGAAGCCCGGTCATTAAAGGGAAGACACCCTGGTCCTGGAGACTACTGCCACATTGGTGAAAGTTTAAAAGCTGTCAGAAAATTTCCAGCTTAAAGTGCCGAGCAATCTGAAAAGTTCCGGCTCAAAAGAAAAAATCCGGTTCAAGGGAGATTTTTCACAAAGCTTCGAGCTCTCAATTCCGGCTTAGAATCTGGCTCAAGGGAAATTTGTCTCTCAAAGTTTTGAGCTCTCAAATATCCGGTTCAGGAAGAATCCATCTCTCGCAAGTTCGAGTTTTCAGAAAATTAAAGGTTGCCAAAGAGAACTTCCTGCCATGATGCGCGGTTCAAACATGGGTATCCTACCTTATTGGCTTATCATATTATGGGTCACTTGGGGGCTTCCTACTCAATGAGTATAGCTATCTTACCCTCTTGATCGGCTTCCATGCCATATTATGGGTCACTTGGGGGCTTCCTACTCAACGAGTATAGCTTTCATACCCTCTTGACCGGCTTCCATGCCATATCTGGGTTAAACCTGCCTGTTTGCAACTTGCCACTCCACCAGGTGACCCGCCGTACTCTTGACAGTCAATCTTTTTTTAAGACCCTGAACTTGTCAAGGTTAAAACGGCGGCTTTTGTCACGTGAGGGCTGGCTTACAGAGAGCTAGGATAAACTCACCTGTCTGTTGTAGTCTCTCCGCTATGTGGCCCGTTCGTACTCTTAACAGTCAATCTTTGCAATAAGACCCTGAACTGGTTAAGGTTAAAACGACGGATTTATGTCACGTGAGAGCCAGCTTACAGGATGAAAGGCTTTCATGCCAAGCTTCTTTGAAGCAAAACTTTTTTTTCAAAAAACAAGACAGAGCTAGTCTCTTTTTTGGTCAACCCTGCTTGTTTGCTTGATGCTACTTGGTGCCCCGCGTACTCTTGACAAGTCAATCATTTTTATGACCCTGAACTTAATCTTGGTTAAAATGCTGGATGGTCATGTGAGAGCCGGCTTACAGGAAAAGGAACCAATGGCTATCACGCCAGCTTCATGGAAGCAAGACACGAGCCTCAAAAGCCGGTCTAAATTGTCGTGCCTCGAAAGCCGACGGTTTTTATACTGTGTTATCATACACATACATCATCATACATTGCATTATCATTGCATCATCATACAATGCATCATATATGCATGAACATATTTGTTTATGTTGCAGGAGCCGGTTTTCAAACCGGGTTACATTGTAACTCTGCAGGAACAAACAAATCTTTAAATAGCCAAAATGGCTGGATTTTCATTATGGTTATCATAACCAGTATTGGATGATTAAGGTTTTCAAAGCCCCTTCAGAGTAATGGCTATTGTTCCCTCATCCAAAAAATACCAGCTCGCAGCAAAGAGCATGGTTCAATATTGATATGCAAGGCATTCAGCAACATCATCCGCACAGTGGATATGATTTTATGGAATAGTCCCGAGTCGCTGCAGGCATACGACCCGGCACTTGGGGGCTACATTATTCAAATCAAAATCACATCAAGTATGCAAGTCCCATGTCACTGCAAGCATGCACCATGGCACTTGGGGGCTAATGCAAGTTGCTTTTCAAGACATCACATTATCAACAGACCCGGTTATTTCAATGAGATGAGCCGGCCCTCTATCATTTTCTAAGTCCCAGCCCAGTATTATCTTACTGAGCCGGCCCTTGGGGGCTACACATGGAGTTTTATTTCTACACTACCTGTCTATCAGACCCGGCCCATCTTATTAAGATGAGCCGGCCCTTGGGGGCTACATGTGGATTTCATGTTAACATTTGGAGTTTCTAGAAGACCCAGATCATCTTTACTAAAGATGAGCCGGCCCTTGGGGGCTACATGACAATGCTCTGTTCAAATGCTAAATTGGAAAGACCTGGCTTACTCTTGCATAATAACCCGTTCCTTGTGGGCTACACATGTGTAGTGCAAAGTTTTCAGTTCATGACTGAAGATTCAGACGGACAACCCGGATTTCTCCAAAGTTGCAACATTTATATTGAAGCAAGTCTTAAGCTATCACTACGTTCCCCTCTTAAGACTTTGGGGCTACAGTTGATATATATATTGGGATTGAAAGAAAAATTCAGATTGACCCGGGCTGAGAAGACCCGGCTTGGAAGGACATATCCTGCAAGGACATTCAATTACATGACCCGGTGTCAGCAACAATCATGACCCGGCATTATCAATCATAACCCGGCAACTTCGACGATCGCAACTTGACAAATTCTAACATCCTCAAGCCGAAGTATTCAAAGCTGATTCAGCACCAGAAGGATATTTTAAGTCCAATATGTCTAGCCAAGAGCATTGGAGGCCGACTCAGATGGGTTATTCTTCCAATATTGCCTTATAAGAAACCAATGTCAGCAAATTGATTTTGAAGCTGGCTTACTGATATAACGAAGAGACCCGGATTTTCCAGAAGAAAGAAATGACAAGGATGAACAGATGCCGACTCAGAAGAACCTTCGACCCGGCGCACAACCTGTCAAAACTGTTCTTGTTTTTATTTTTGCAGGATAAGTTTACCATGGATAAATCCAAGCTAAACTGGGGGCTAATGTCGGGGATATACCCCGCGGTATGACCCGGCCTGATATATGACCCGGCCGGAAACTGGGCGATTCACTAGTGACCCGGCTGAAGCTTGGCGACTCACTAGTGACCCCGACGGCGGGTAAGACGAATGACAAGGCCCAGAAGGCGACTTAGGAGAAGGCCGGCTTGAGGCACGGTATCCGGTGGGCCAGCTTGAGAGGAAAGGCATAAGGAATATTTCCCTTACAAGGGAAGCAAGACTAGGATTCCACTTGTAATAGAGTAGTCCTAATCCTACTAGGACTCTTCATGTAAGCCGCCCCTTCAACTTATATAAGGAGGGGCAAGGCACCCCAAGAGGGACGAGTTTGAGAAGTTTAGACAGACAGACAAGTCTAGACAAGATCAAAGTAGATGCTCTCGAGGTAGAGGTAGCGAAACACCGCCCTTGTAACCGAGATCGTCATCATCATAATATCAATCAAGCAGGATGTAGGCTTTTACCTCCACCGTGAGGGGCCGAACCTGGGTAAAATCTCGCGTCTCTCGTCCCGCTCAACCCCGTTCAAGCTACCACTTAGATGCGTTGGCCTCACGACTAAGTCCTCACACTAGGACAACTGTCGTGACAAAACCACGACACACCCCTTTGGAAATTAGCACTCCCCGTTCCAGGTGGCAAACCAAGATGGTAAGTCACAACAATCAAATCAGAATTGAAGGGTTGACATTCCCTGCTTCACTCATTGCTCTCGGACCTTCCAACATAGACATCATTCTTGGTATGGACTGGTTGACAGCCCATAATGCGATGATCAACTGTGCCGCCAAGACAGTCCAGCTCACACACCCTTCTGGCCAGGTGGTCAAATACTCAGCCCGGACAGCTCAGGATGCTGAGAGCCAGATATATGCTCTGAATGCATTGAATGCTTCACCTCTTGAAGGCATCGAGAACGTTCTAGTTGTTCGTGATTTTCAAGATGTATTTCCAGAAGAACTTCCAGGAGTACCCCCTGCTAGAGCAGTCGAATTCGTCATCGACTTGAAACCGGGCACTACACCCATTGCCAAGCGCCCATATAAGATGCCGCCGCATGAACTCCTTGAACTTAAGGAGGAAATCGACAAGTCACTTCAAAAGGGTTTCATCCGCCCCAGTTCTTCTGCTTGGGGAGCACCTTCTCTCTTTGTTAAGAAGAAGGATGGAACGAATCGGTTGGTACAAGATTATCGACCTATCAACCAAGCAACAATTCAGAACAAGTATCCGCTTCCCAGGATCAACGATCTGTATGATCAACTTGCTGGTTCCTCAGTATTCTCTAAACTTGATTTGAGATTGGGATACCACCAGATCCGAGTTCGTAAAGAGGATATTTCGAAGACAGCCTTCGTTACTCGATATGGATCTTACGAGTACACCGTTATGTCTTTCGGCTTAACCAATGCTCCAGCAACCTTCTCTCGGTTAATGAACTACATCTTCATGGATTACCTCGACAAATTCATCGTGGTTTATCTGGATGATATTCTTGTATACTCGAAGAATGAAGAAGAACATGCCGAACATCTTCGGCTTGTACTGGAGAAACTGCGTGAACATCAACTGTATGCCAAGTATTCCAAGTGTGAATTCTGGTTGTCTGAAGTGACGTATCTCGGCCACGTGATTTCCAAAGATGGCATTGCTGTTAACCCAGAATGAGTTCGGGCTATTCTTGAATGGACTCCTCCGAAGAATGTCAAGCAAGTCAGAAGTTTTCTCGGACTCGCCAGCTATTGCCGCCGTTTTGTCGAGAACTTCTCTAAGATTGCCAAGCCTCTGACTGATCTGCTTCACAAAGGCGTTAAGTTTGAGTGGACAGAAAAATGTCAAGAAAGTTTTCAGACACTCAAGGACAAGCTGACATCTGCCCCAGTGCTTGCTCCTCCAGATTCTTGCAAAGACTTCGTGATTTATTGTGACGCATCCCGTCAAGGATTAGGCTGTGTCCTAATGCAAGAGCGTAAAGTGATTGCTTATGGCTCTCGACAGTTGCGCCCGCATGAAGAGAACTATCCAGTACATGATCTAGAACTAGCTGATGTCATCTATGCGTTGAAGTTGTGATGACATTACCTCCTTGGTAATCGTTGCGAGATCTATACTGACCATCAAAGTCTGAAGTACTTGTTCACCCAACCATCTCTGAACCTCCGTCAACAAAGATGGATGGAGGCCATTACAGACTATGATTTGGGTATTTCTTATACTCCTGGCAAGGCTAATGTAATGGCTGATGCCTTGAGCCGTAAATCCTATTGTTGTGAACTTGAGGTTCAACTACAGCAACCACTCCTGTATGAAGAGCTTCGAAAGCTGAACCTCGAGATAGTTCCTCAAGGTTATCTGAATACCTTGGTTGTTGAACCAGATCTCGAGCACAACATCAAGACAAGGCAGAAGTATGATTCCGAAGTCGAGAAGATCAAAAACTATCTCTCCAAAGGAAATCCATCGTTCTTCACTGTTGATGATGATGGTACCTTGTTCTTCAGAGGTCGCCTAGTGGTCCCCAGAAAGCACAATCTGGACTCCCGTTCGGATGTCATGAAAGAAGCACATGACACGCCTTTGTCTATCCATCCAGGTAGTACCAAGATGTACCAAGACATTCGTCAGCGTTACTGGTGGCCTGATATGAAGCGAGACATTGCTCGCTATGTTGCTGAGTGTGACGTTTGCCGTCGCATCAAAGCATAACATCAAAGACCTGCTGGAACTCTGCAACCACTTGATATTCCCGAATGGAAATGGGACAAAGTTGAAATGGATTTCATTACTGGATTTCCCAGATCACAGAAGGGTCATGATGCTATTTTTGTCGTCATTGACCGATTCTCAAAGGTTGCTCATTTTCTGCCAGTCAAGGAGACAATCACTGCTAGTCAGTTAGCAGACTTGTATGTTTCCAGAATTGTGTCACTCCACGGTGTTCCATTGGAGATCAGTTCCGACCATGGCAGCCTCTTTACCTCAAGGTTCTGGGCAAGTTTCCAAGAAGCTATGGGAACTCATCTGTCCTTTAGCACCGCTTTTCACCCCCAGTCGCAGGGTCAAGTTGAACGAGTCAACCAAGTGCTTGAAGATATGCTCCGCGCATGTGTAATCTCCTTTGGCAAGAAATGGGAGGAATCTCTCCCGTATGCTGAATTCTCTTACAACAATAGCTATCAAGCTAGTCTGAAGATGGCACCATTTGAAGTTCTTTATGGACGTAAGTGCCGAACTCCTCTGAATTGGTCAGAAACTGGGGAACGACCACTCTTCGGTCCGGACATTATCCAACACGCTGAAGAGCAAGTTCGTATTGTTCTCGAACATCTGAAAACTGCTCAGTCCCGTCAGAAGAGCAATTATGACCGTAAACACAAGGTAATGGTTTATCAACCTGGCGAACAAGCATACCTTCGTGTTACTCCGATGAAGGGCACTCACCGTTTCGGAATCAAGGGCAAGTTAGCTCCTCGCTACATTGGCCCATTCCGTATTCTCGCAAGACGTGGAGAAGTGGCATATCAGTTGGAACTACCACCGAACCTTTCTCAGGTTCACGATGTTTTCCATGTGTCGCAACTCCGCCGTTACTTCAAGGATCCGATCCGAGCAGTGGATCATGAAGTGCTGGAATTGCAGGATGACCTGTCCTATAAGGAACATCCGATCCGTATTCTTGATCAAGCTGAACGTCGAAATCGTCAGAAGGCAATCAAGTTTCTTAAGGTTCAGTGGTCGAATCATTCAGAAGAAGAAGCCACTTGGGAACGCGAGGATCGTCTTCGTGATGAATACCCCGATCTTTTTCCTTCTACCTCCTGAATTCTCGGGACGAGAATTTCTTTTAGAGAAGGAGAATTGTAACACCCCCTTGTAATATGCTACAGTGAACATCTTCTAATCATGCCAAGTCATCTTCATTTGCAGTGCTAAATCATCATTTGTTCATATCTCATTTCAAATTCCACTTTAAACCAAAAATTCAAAAATGAAAGTCAAAATAAAAGTTGATCAAATTTTAAAACAAAATAGTTCATAATATTTCAAATAATCCCAAGGCAATTATAAAAATAAAATCAACATTTATTGAATTCCAAATTTGACCCCAACATCCAAAAACAGTACCAAATCAGCTTATTTAAATCCATTTCCATTTAAATAAAATCCAAATGATTTCAAAAGACCCTCAAACTTTTTGTGACAGTGAGGTATATTGCATCATAAGCATTGAGACAAGTTGCACATATTACAAAGTTGATTTGATACAAAAGGTAAATGCAAAACAGAAGCTGAAAAAGAAAAACAGAAATAGAAAAGGAAAAATAGGAAAACCCTATTGTGCACCCCGGCCCACTAGCGCAACGCGGCCCAGCCCACCGTACGCATCGTCCACCTGCTCCCGCGCCGTGTCGCCACGGCCATGGCCGAGCGCGCGCCGACGCCGTCCCCTGCTGCCACCGCGGCGGAGCAGGTGAGCCGAGGGGATAAGCTCCAGCCCCCTCGAGCCCCTGGACCCCCCCTGTTCACTCCTCTCTCTTCCTCGTGCCGTTCCCCTTCTCCCGCACCTCACCCGAGCGAGGTCGCCGCCGCACCGCCGTCGTTCTCGTGCACCGAGGCCTCCCCGAGCCACTCGCTGCTGCCCAAGAGCCTCCCCGCGCTCGTCCACGCCGTCTCCGGCCTCCAGCTCGAGCCGCAGAGGACCCCATCGCCGGATCGGGCGTCTTCCTCCGCTCCGGCCACCGCCTCGACCCGCTACTCTGGCACCTCCCCGGCCTCCCCGAGCCTCTCCTCGTCCTCGCTGTGACCTCCGCCTCCTCCTCACCCCTTTTCGAGCTCGGTTTCGAGCTATTGCGCGCCCACCGTAGCCGTAGCTCCGGCCGCCACCGCGAGCTCGCTTCCGGCGAGCTCGGGCCTTCCCACGACCAGCCGCCCACGCCACTGGATGCGCCACATCCCCAGCTCCCCGTAGCACTCTTCCGTGCGTCGAATGATCGCCGGATGGCGTTTTCCGAGCCTCGCCATCGTTGTTGTGGCCGCCACCGGCGCGCCACCGCGTTTTAACGTCGGTGAGCGTTTGACCGGTGGGGCCCAGCCATTAGCCAGCTAACCCTGCTCTAACAGACGCTGACAGTGGGCCCGTTTACTGTAGCAATTAGGTTAACTGCTAATTAGCTTACTGTTAATAGTGACACTAGTGCTGGGCCCGTCTGGATCAATTAGACTGATTAGGATTAATTAAACAGTGATTAAAATATCTGTCTATGACAGCTGGGTCCCACTGGACCTTTGACCAGTCAACAGTGGACCAGTCAACTGCTGACTGGGCAGTTGACTGGCCCCACCTGTCAGTCCCTCTCAGCCACTGGCTGGGTACACTTCTGGGTGTGCCTAGCATTTTAGTCATTTATTTTCGAATTTAAATTAAATTCCAGAAATTCCAGAAAATGATTTAAACTTTGAAAAATCATATAAAATAAACCGTAACTCGGATGAAAATAATTTATATATGAAAAATGATCAGAAAAATCCAATGAATCCGAATATGCCATCTGCACTCATGTTAGAACCCTCTAAGTAGGTGAACATGGAACTTTCTGCCCGTTTCCGGTAGATGAATAGTGCATAACCTCCGGTAAATAATTCCAAATTAATTCCTAAAATTAACTAAAATATTTAGAGATACAGTATATCCCCCCGACATATCATTTAGGCATGTCATGCATAGTGATTGCATCTGTTTGCTTGTATTTATCTGTTTCTTCCCCCTCTTCTTCTCCGGTAGACTCCGAGACCGCCGACGAGCCGGGGACCGACTACACCGTTGAAGATTCCTTTTTGCCTGCAGAGCAACCAGGCAAGCAAACCCCCTTGAGCATGCCTATATCACCTATTCTTTCTCCCTCTTGCTTGCATTAGAATTTGCTATTGCTTTTGATTGATCCTAATTCTGATGCATAGCCTGATTTTGTAATCTGCTTTTGATACTTTACCTGATATCCTAAATGCTTAGTATAGGTTGGATGAAACCCATCTGTGGCCCCTCCACATTGTCATAGTTGCCCCGCTTAGTTACCAGGGCCCTGATCGATGTGATCGACGGGCTGAGACCAGCACATCACTACACAACCCCCTTATTTGCTCGACTCTGCAGAGCTAATATCGTGTGCCGAGGGTGATACCTCTTATCTCACTCCTGATGTTGCCTCTGTGTTACAGCTAGTTGGTCGTGGAGTAACGAGGGTGATTCCTCTTTCACCACCTCCGATGAAGCTTCTGTCGTGCAACCCCGCAAGTGTGAATACCATCGAGGATGATTCCTCCGGGTTCACCTTGATGGATACGTCGAGAGGGAATTCCAATGAGGGTGATTCCTCGGATTCCTTCTTGATGTTATGAACACACAATTACCTGGATTTTACTACAAATACTGGATAAAGACGGGTCGACCCTGAGGGGTACCCGCGAGAGGTATGAAAGTCGGGCGGGCCCGGAGAGCACCCGCGAGAGTTACTGTGGCGGCTGGCTGTTTAGCGGTACCACCCCAGGTTGTGGTGGTAGCTCCGGACTTGTCCCGACAGTCGTCACTAAAATTAATAATGCACTAACGGATTTGGGTATTGATCTAAGTTGGCCACTGGCCTATACGCACTACCACCACGCAGGATAATGGTTTAATGGGGCCCTCGGCGCCGTATGTATCAGCCGAAAGCTCTGTCAGACGTCCAGTTCAGCATTGTGGCCTGGTCGGATCGGCGCCCCAGAGGTGGTGCCTGGTATCCACCTTGCACACAACTGTTGAGGAACGTTGCATGGGAAACAAAAATTTTCCTACGCACACATAAGATCTATCCATGGTGATGAGCATCTACGAGAGGGAGAGTGAATCTACATACCCTTGTAGATCGCTAAGCGGAAGCGTTAATAAACGCGGTTGATGTAGTCGAACGTCTTCGCGATCCAAATCGCCGAGCGTCCCGCGATCCAATCACGATCCTTCCGATCTAGTGCCGAACGGACGGCACCTCCGCGTTCAACACACGTACGGCTTGATGACGCCTTCACCTCCTCGATCCAGCGAGCGATGGTGAAGTAGTGGTTGAGTTCCAGCAGCACGACGGCGTGGTGATGGTGGTGAGGAACAATCTCTGCAGGGCTTCGCCAAGCACTACGGAGATTATGACGGAGGAACTAGAGGGCTAGGGTTGCCGGCACACGGCTTGGGAAATCCTGATGTATCCCGTGTGCTAGCCCTGCCCCTCTATTTATATGTTGAGCCTTGGGGTCTAAACTTGGAGTAAAAGCCTCCTCCGGGTCGGTTTTGCCCGCACAAGGTCGGTTTGGCCCGCAGGGAAAGAGTCCAACTCGGATCCCTGCCGAACCGTGCACAGCCGCGCACAAGCGGTAGTACCGCTTCACACAAGCGGTAGTACCGCTTGGGCGGTAGTACCGCTTCACACAAGCGGTAGTACCGCTCCGGCGGTAGTACCGCTTCACCAAGCGGTAGTACCGCTTACGCGGCAGCAAAACTACTTTTGCACTTTCCAATACCTTGTGGGCTTTATCCCTTTGGCTCATATAAAGTGTTGCTGCACCCGAACACTTCGGTAAACATCCGGAACCCATTCCGGTGAACTCCGGAACCCTTCCAGAGATCAAAACACTATTATCACATATATCAATCTTTACCTCCGGACTATTCCGGAGATCCTCGTCATGTCCGGGATCTTATCCGGGACTCCGAACAACTTTCGGTCACCAACATAATAACTCAATTATACTAATCGTCACCAAACGTTAAGTGTGTAGACCCTGCGGGTTCGAGAACTATGTAGACATGACCGAGACACTTCTACGATCAATAACCAATAGCGGGACCTGGATGCCCATATTGGCTCCCACATATTCTACGAAGATCTTTATCGGTCGAACCTCTATGTCAAGGATTCAGTTAATCCCGTATGCTGTTCCCTTTGTTCTTCGGTATGTTACTTGCCCGAGATTCGATCGTCGGTATCACTATACCTAGTTCAATCTCGTTACCGGCAAGTCTCTTTACTCGTTCCGTAATACAAGATCTCGTGGCTAACACTTTAGTCACATTGCTTGCAAGGCTCATTGTGATGTTGTATTACCGAGTGGGCCCTGAGATACCTCTCCGTCATACGGAGTAACAAATCCCAGTCTTGATCCATGCCTACCCAACAGACACCCTCGGAGATACCTGTAGAGCACCTTTATAGTCACCCAGTTACGTTGCGACGTTTGATACACACAAGGTATTCCTCCGGTGTCAGTGAGTTGCATGATCTCATGGTCAAAGGAACAGATACTTGACATGCAGAAAACAATAGCAATAAACTGACACGATCAAATGCTACGTTCTTAGTTTGGGTCTTGTCCATCACATCATTCTCCTAATGATGTGATCCCGTTATCAAATGACATCTCATGTCAATGGCTAGGAAACCTTAACCATCTTTGATCAACGAGCTAGTCAACTAGAGGCTTACTAGGGACACAGTGTTGTCTATGTACCCACACATGTATTTGAGTTTCCAATCAATACAATTATAGCATGGATAATAAACGATTATCATGAACAAGGAAATATAATAATAACCAATTTATTATTGCCTCTAGGGCATATTTCCAACAGTCTCCCACTTGCACTAGAGTCAATAATCTAGTTCACATCACTATGTGATTTACATTGTAATGAATCGAACACCCATGCAGTTCTGGTGTTGTTCATGTTTAGCCCTTGGAAGAGGTTTAGTCAACGGATCTGCAACATTTAGATCCGTGTGTACTTTGCAAATATTTATGTCGTCCTCCTTGATGTAATCGCGGATGGAATTGAAACGTCGTTTTATGTGTCTGGTCCTCTTGTGAAATCTTGGTTCCTTGGCTAGAGCAATGGCACCAGTGTTATCACAAAACAGAGTCATTGGGTTAAGCGCACTAGGCACTACTCCAAGATCTGTCATGAACTCCTTCATCCAGACACCTTCCTTCGCCGCCTCCGAGGCAGCGATGTACTCCGCTTCGCATGTAGAATCTGCTACCACGCTTTGCTTGGAACTGCACCAGCTAACCGCACCCCCATTAAGAATAAATACGTATCCGGTTTGCGACTTAGAGTCATCCGGATCAGTGTCAAAGCTTGCATCGACGTAACCCTTTACGACGAGCTCTTGATCACCTCCATAAACGAGAAACATGTCCTTAGTCCTTTTCAGGTACTTCAGGATATTCTTGACCGCCGTCCAGTGTTCCATTCCTGGATCACCTTGAAACCTTCCGACCATACTTATGGCAAGGCTGACATCGGGTCTTGTGCACAGCATTGCATACATGATAGAGCCTATGGCTGAAGCATAGGGGATGACACTCATCTTTTCTCTATCTTCTGCAGTCACTGGGCATTGAGTCTTACTCAACTTCACACCTTGCAAAACAGGCAAGAACCCCTTCTTGGACTGATCCATTTTGAACTTCTTCAAAATCTTATCAAGGTATGTGCTTTGTGAAAGTCCTATTAAGCGTCTCGATCTATCTCTATAGATCTTGATGCCTAATATGAAAGCAGCTTCTCCTAGGTCCTTCATTGAAAAACTCTTGTTCAAATATTCCTTTACGCTTTCCAGCATTTCTATATTGTTTCCAATCAGCAATATGTCATCCACATATAATATTAGAAACGCTATAGAGCTCCCACTCACTTTCTTGTAAATACAAGCTTCTCCGTAAACTTGTATAAACTCGAACGCTTTGATCACCTCATCAAAACGAAGATTCCAACTCCGAGATGCTTGCACCAGTCCATAAATGGATCGCTGGAGTTTGCAAACTTTGTCAGCATTCTCTGGATCGACAAAACCTTCTGGTTGCATCATATACAACTCTTCCTTAAGGTAACCGTTAAGGAACGCTGTTTTGACATCCATCTGCCAAATTTCATAATCGAAAAAGGCAGCTATTGCTAACATGATTCTGACGGACTTAAGCATCGCTACGGGTGAGAAGGTCTCATCGTAGTCAACTCCTTGAACTTGTGAAAAACCCTTTGCCACAAGTCGAGCTTTATAGACGGTGACATTACCGTCCGCGTCCGTCTTCCTCTTAAAGATCCATTTGTTCTGAATGGCCTTACGCCCTTCAGGTAATACTTCCAAAGTCCATACTTTGTTTTCATACATGGATCCCATCTCGGATTTCATGGCCTCTAACCACTTCTCGGAATCCGGGCTCATCATCGCTTCTCCATAGCTCGTAGGTTCATCGTTGTCTAACAACATGACTTCTAAGACAGGGTTGCCGTACCACTCAGGAGCAGTACGCGTCCTTGTCGACCTACGAGGTTCGATAGCAACTTGATCCAAAGCTTCATGATCATCATCATTAACTTCCTCTTCAGCTAATGTAGGCTCCACAGAAACAACTTTCTGCGCTGCGCTACTCTCAGGTTGAAGTAAAGGTTCAACAACCTCATCAAGTTCTATCTTCCTCCCACTCAATTCTTTCGAGAGAAACTCTTTCTCAAGAAATGTTCCGTTTTTAGCGACAAACACTTTGCCCTCGGATCTGAGGTAGAAGGTATACCCAATTGTCTCTTTTGGGTATCCTATGAAGACGCATTTCTCCGCTTTGGGTTCCAGCTTTTCAGGCTGAAGCTTTTTGACATAAGCATCACATCCCCAAACTTTAAGAAACGACAGCTTTGGCTTCTTGCCAAACCAAAGTTCATATGGCGTCGTCTCAACGGATTTCGATGGTGCCCTATTTAAAGTGAATGCAGCTGTCTCTAATGCATAACCCCAAAACGATAGTGGCAAATCGGCAAGAGACATCATAGATCGCACCATATCTAATAAGGTTCGATTACGACGTTCGGACACACCATTACGCTGTGGTGTTCCAGGCGGTGTCAATTGTGAAACAATTCCACACTGTCTTAAGTGACTGCCAAACTCATAACTCAGATATTCTCCTCCTCGATCAGATCGTAGGAATTTAATCTTCTTGTTACGATGATTCTCAGCTTCACTCTGAAATTGTTTGAACTTTTCAAATGTTTCAGACTTGTGTTTCATTAAGTAAATATACCCATATCTACTTAAGTCATCAGTGAAGGTGAGAAAGTAACGATAACCACCGCGCGCCTCAATGCTCATCGGACCGCACACATCAGTATGTATGATTTCCAACAAGTCACTTGCCCGTTCCATTATTCCAGAGAACGGCGTTTTAGTCATCTTGCCCATGAGGCATGGCTCACATGTGTCAAGTGATTCAAAATCAAGTGACTCCAAAAGTCCATCAGCATGGAGCTTCCTCATGCGTTTTACGCCAATATGACCTAAACGGCAGTGCCACAAGAAAGTGGTATTATCATTATCAATTCTACATCTTTTGGCATCAATGTTATGAACATGTGTATCATTACTATCGAGATTCAATAAGAATAAACCCCTCACATCGGGTGCATGACCATAAAAGATATTACTCATATAAATAGAACAACCATTATTCTCTGATTTAAATGAGTAACCGTCTCGCAATAAACAAGATCCAGATATAATGTTCATGCTTAACGCAGGCACCAAATAACACTTATTTAGGTTCATCACTAATCCCGACGGTAATCGAAGAGCGAGCGTGCCGACGGCGATCACATCAACCTTGGAACCATTTCCCACGCGCATCGTCACTTCGTCCTTTGCCAGCCTCCGTCTATTCCGCAGTTCCTGTTTTGAGTTGCAAATATGAGCAACCGCACCGGTATCAAATACCCAGGCACTACAACGAGAGTTGGTAAGGTACACATCAATAACATGTATATCATATATACCTTGTTTGTTGTTGGCCGCCTTCTTGTCAGCCAAATACTTGGGGCAATTCCGCTTCCAGTGTCCAGTTCCCTTGCAATGAAAACACACAGTTTCTGGTTTGGGTCCAGCCTTGGGTTTCTTCACGAGAGGAGCAACTGCTTTGCCACTCTTCTTGGAGTTACCCTTCTTACTGTTGGGGAACGTTGCATGGGAAACAAAAAATTTCCTACGCACACGCAAGATCTATCCATGGTGATGAGCATCTACGAGAGGGAGAGTGAATCTACATACCCTTGTAGATCGCTAAGCGGAAGCGTTAATAAACGCGGTTGATGTAGTCGAACGTCTTTGCGATCCAAATCGCCGAGCGTCCCGCGATCCAATCACGATCCTTCCGATCTAGTGCCGAACGGACGGCACCTCCGCGTTCAACACACGTACGGCTTGATGACGCCTTCACCTCCTCGATCCAGCGAGCGATGATGAAGTAGTGGTTGAGTTCCAGCAGCACGACGGCGTGGTGATGGTGGTGAGGAACAATCTCTGCAGGGCTTCGCCAAGCACTACGGAGATTATGACGGAGGAACTAGAGGGCTAGGGTTGCCGGCACACGGCTTGGGAAATCCTGATGTGTCCCGTGTGCTAGCCCTGCCCCTCTATTTATATGTTGAGCCTTGGGGTCTAAACTTGGAGTAAAAGCCTCCTCCGGGTCGGTTTTGCCCGCACAAGGTCGGTTTGGCCCGCAGGGAAAGAGTCCAACTCGGATCCCTGCCGAACCGTGCACAGCCGCGCACAAGCGGTAGTACCGCTTCACACAAGCGGTAGTACCGCTTGGGCGGTAGTACCGCTTCACACAAGCGGTAGTACCGCTCGGGCGGTAGTACCGCTTCACCAAGCGGTAGTACCGCTTACGCGGCAGCAAAACTACTTTTGCACTTTCCAATACCTTGTGGGCTTTATCCCTTTGGCTCATATAAAGTGTTGCTGCACCCGAACACTTCGGTAAACATCCGGAACCCCCTTCCGGTGAACTCCGGAACCCTTCCAGAGATCAAAACACTATTATCACATATATCAATCTTTACCTCCGGACTATTCCGGAGATCCTCGTCATGTCCGGGATCTTATCCGGGACTCCGAACAACTTTCGGTCACCAACATAATAACTCAATTATACTAATCGTCACCAAACGTTAAGTGTGTAGACCCTGCGGGTTCGAGAACTATGTAGACATGACCGAGACACCTCTACGGCCAATAACCAATAGCGGGACCTGGATGCCCATATTGGCTCCTACATATTCTACGAAGATCTTTATCGGTCGAACCTCTATGTCAAGGATTCAGTTAATCCCGTATGTTGTTCCCTTTGTTCTTCGGTATGTTACTTGCCCGAGATTCGATCGTCGGTATCTCTATACCTAGTTCAATCTCGTTACCGGCAAGTCTCTTTACTCGTTCCGTAATACAAGATCCTGTGGCTAACTCTTTAGTCACTTTGCTTGCAAGGCTCAATGTGATGTTGTATTACCGAGTGGGCCCTGAGATACCTCTCCGTCACACGGAGTAACAAATCCCAGTCTTGATCCATGCCAACCCAACAGACACCCTCGGAGATACCTGTAGAGCACCTTTATAGTCACCCAGTTACGTTGCGACGTTTGATACACACAAGGTATTCCTCCGGTGTCAGTGAGTTGCATGATCTCATGGTCAAAGGAACAGATACTTGACATGCAGAAAACAATAGCAATAAACTGACACGATCAAATGCTACGTTTACAGTTTGGGTCTTGTCCATCACATCATTCTCCTAATGATGTGATCCCGTTATCAAATGACATCTCATGTCCATGGCCAGGAAACCTTAACCATCTTTGATCAACAAGCTAGTCAACTAGAGGCTTACTAGGGACACAGTGTTGTCTATGTACCCACACATGTATTTGAGTTTCCAATCAATACAATTATAGCATGGATAATAAACGATTATCATGAACAAGGAAATATAATAATAACCAATTTATTATTGCCTCTAGGGCATATTTCCAACAGTCTCCCACTTGCACTAGAGTCAATAATCTAGTTCACATCACTATGTGATTTACATTGTAATGAATCGAACACCCATGCAGTTCTGGTGTTGTTCATGTTTAGCCCTTGGAAGAGGTTTAGTCATCGGATCTGCAACATTTAGATCCGTGTGTACTTTGCAAATATTTATGTCGTCCTCCTTGATGTAATCGCGGATGGAATTGAAACGTCGTTTTATGTGTCTGGTCCTCTTGTGAAATCTTGGTTCCTTGGCTAGAGCAATGGCACCAGTATTATCACAAAACAGAGTCATTGGGTTAAGCGCACTAGGCACTACTCCAAGATCTGTCATGAACTCCTTCATCCAGACACCTTCCTTCGCCGCCTCCGAGGCTGCGATGTACTCCGCTTCGCATGTAGAATCAGCTACCACGCTTTGCTTGGAACTGCACCAGCTAACCGCACCCCCATTAAGAATAAATACGTATCCGGTTTGCGACTTAGAGTCATCCGGATCAGTGTCAAAGCTTGCATCGACGTAACCCTTTACGACGAGCTCTTGATCACCTCCATAAACGAGAAACATGTCCTTAGTCCTTTTCAGGTACTTCAGGATATTCTTGACCGCCGTCCAGTGTTCCATTCCTGGATCACTTTGAAACCTTCCGGCCATACTTATGGCAAGGCTGACATCGGGTCTTGTGCACAGCATTGCATACATGATAGAGCCTATGGCTGAAGCATAGGGGATGACACTCATCTTTTCTCTATCTTCTGCAGTCACTGGGCATTGAGTCTTACTCAACTTCACACCTTGCAAAACAGGCAAGAACCCCTTCTTGGACTGATCCATTTTGAACTTCTTCAAAATCTTATCAAGGTATGTGCTTTGTGAAAGTCCTATTAAGCGTCTCGATCTATCTCTATAGATCTTGATGCCTAATATGAAAGCAGCTTCTCCTAGGTCCTTCATTGAAAAACTCTTGTTCAAATATTCCTTTACGCTTTCCAGCATTTCTATATTGTTTCCAATCAGCAATATGTCATCTACATATAATATTAGAAACGCTATAGAGCTCCCACTCACTTTCTTGTAAATACAAGCTTCTCCGTAAACTTGTATAAACTCGAACGCTTTGATCACCTCATCAAAACGAAGATTCCAACTCCGAGATGCTTGCACCAGTCCATAAATGGATCGCTGGAGTTTGCAAACTTTGTCAGCATTCTCTGGATCGACAAAACCTTCTGGTTGCATCATATACAACTCTTCCTTAAGGAAACCGTTAAGGAACGCTGTTTTGACATCCATCTGCCAAATTTCATAATCAAAAAAGGCAGCTATTGCTAACATGATTCTGACGGACTTAAGCATCGCTACGGGTGAGAAGGTCTCATCGTAGTCAACTCCTTGAACTTGTGAAAAACCCTTTGCCACAAGTCGAGCTTTATAGACGGTGACATTACCGTCTGCGTCCGTCTTCCTCTTAAAGATCCATTTGTTCTGAATGGCCTTACGCCCTTCAGGTAATACTTCCAAAGTCCATACTTTGTTTTCATACATGGATCCCATCTCGGATTTCATGGCCTCTAACCACTTCTCGGAATCCGGGCTCATCATCGCTTCTCCATAGCTCGTAGGTTCATCGTTGTCTAACAACATGACCTCTAAGACAGGGTTGCCGTACCACTCAGGAGCAGTACGCGTCCTTGTCGACCTACGAGGTTCGATAGCAACTTGATCCAAAGCTTCATGATCATCATCATTAACTTCCTCTTCAGCTAATGTAGGCTCCACAGAAACAACTTTCTGCGCTGCGCTACTCTCAGGTTGAAGTAAAGGTTCAACAACCTCATCAAGTTCTATCTTCCTCCCACTCAATTCTTTCGAGAGAAACTCTTTCTCAAGAAATGTTCCGTTTTTAGCGACAAACACTTTGCCTTCGGATCTGAGGTAGAAGGTATACCCAACTGTCTCTTTTGGGTATCCTATGAAGACGCATTTCTCCGCTTTGGGTTCCAGCTTTTCAGGCTGAAGCTTTTTGACATAAGCATCACATCCCCAAACTTTAAGAAACGACAGCTTTGGCTTCTTGTTAAACCAAAGTTCATAAGGCGTCGTCTCAACGGATTTCGATGGTGCCCTATTTAAAGTGAATGCAGCTGTCTCTAATGCATAACCCCAAAACGATAGTGGCAAATCGGCAAGAGACATCATAGATCGCACCATATCCAATAAAGTTCGATTACGACGTTCGGACACACCATTACGCTGTGGTGTTCCAGGCGATGTTAATTGTGAAACAATTCCACACTGTCTTAAGTGACTGCCAAACTCATAACTCAGATATTCTCCTCCTCGATCAGATCGTAGGAATTTAATCTTCTTGTTACGATGATTCTCAACTTCACTCTGAAATTGTTTGAACTTTTCAAATGTTTCAGACTTGTGTTTCATTAAGTAAATATACCCATATCTACTTAAGTCATCAGTGAAGGTGAGAAAGTAACGATAACCACCGCGCGCCTCAATACTCATCGGACCGCACACATCAGTATGTATGATTTCCAATAAGTCACTTGCCCGTTCCATTGTTCCAGAGAACGGCGTTTTAGTCATCTTGCCCATGAGGCATGGCTCACATGTGTCAAGTGATTCAAAATCAAGTGACTCCAAAAGTCCATCAGCATGGAGCTTCTTCATGCGTTTTACGCCAATATGACCTAAACGGCAGTGCCACAAGAAAGTGGTATTATCATTATCAATTCTACATCTTTTGGCATCAATGTTATGAACATGTGTATCATTACTATCGAGATTCAATAAGAATAAACCCCTCACATCGGGTGCATGACCATAAAAGATATTACTCATATAAATAGAACAACCATTATTCTCTGATTTAAATGAGTAACCGTCTCGCAATAAACAAGATCCAGATATAATGTTCATGCTTAACGCAGGCACCAAATAACACTTATTTAGGTTCATCACTAATCCCGACGGTAATCGAAGAGCGAGCGTGCCGACGGCGATCACATCAACCTTGGAACCATTTCCCACGCGCATCGTCACTTCGTCCTTTGCCAGCCTCCGTCTATTCCGCAGTTCCTGTTTTGAGTTGCAAATATGAGCAACCGCACCGGTATCAAATACCCAGGCACTACAACGAGGGTTGGTAAGGTACACATCAATAACATGTATATCATATATACCTTGTTTGTTGTTGGCCGCCTTCTTGTCAGCCAAATACTTGGGGCAATTCCGCTTCCAGTGTCCAGTTCCCTTGCAATGAAAACACACAGTTTCTGGTTTGGGTCCAGCCTTGGGTTTCTTCACGAGAGGAGCAACTGCTTTGCCACTCTTCTTGGAGTTACCCTTCTTACCCTTGCCATTTTTCTTGAAACTAGTGGTTTTATTGACCATCAACACTTGATGCTCCTTCTGAATTTCAGACTCAGCGGCTTTTAGCATCGCAAACAGCTCGGCGACTGACTTGTTCATCCCGTGCATGTTATAGTTCAACACGAAGCTCTTGTAGCTAGGTGGCAATGATTGAAGAACTCTGTCAGTGATAGCCTCTGGCGGAAGGGGCATCCCTAACTCAGCCAGACGGGTGGAGTACCCAGACATTCTGAGCACGTGATCACTGATAGACCCGTTCTCCTCCATCTTGCAAGCATAGAATTTGTCGGAGATCTCATATCTCTCGATCCGGGCATTCTTCTGAAAGATAAACTTCAACTCCTGGAACATCTCATATGCTCCATGACGTTCAAAACGTCTTTGAAGTCCCGGTTCTAAGCCATACAACATTGCACATTGAACTATTGAGTAATCATCAGAACGAGCCTGCCAGGCGTTCACAACGTCTAGAGACTCAACTGGAGCGGGTGGATCACCAAGCGGTGCATCAAGGACATAAGCCTTCTGGGAAGCCGTAAGGATAATCCTTAGATTACGGGCCCAGTCCACAAAGTTACTTCCATCATCTTTCAACTTAGCTTTCTCTAGGAACGCATTAAAATTCAGGGGTGCTACTGCGCGAGCCATGATCTACAACATAAATATTGCAAAGACAACTTAGACTATTGTTCTTAGATAATGAGTTTAGTTAATCATATTACTTAAAAACTCCCACTCAAATTGACATCCCTCCGATCATTCGAGTGTAACATGATCCAAATCCACCAACTCAAGTCCGATCATCACGTGAGTTGAGGTGGTTTCAATGGTGAACATCTTCATGTTGATCATATCTACTATATGACTCATGTTCGACCTTTCGGTCTCTTGTGTTCCGAGGCCATGTCTGTACATGCTAGGCTCGTCAAGTTTAACCCGAGTGTTCCGCACGTGTAACATGCCTTACACCCGTTGTATGCGAACGTAGAGTCTATCACACCCGATCATCACGGCGTGTCTCGAAACGACGAACTTTCGCAACGGTGCACACTTGGGGAGAACACAATTTATCTTGAAATTTAAGTGAGGGATCACCTTATAATGCTACCGTCGTCCTAAGCAAAATAAGATGCATAAAAGGATTAACATCACATGCAAATCATAAGTGACATGATATGGCCATGAACTTGTGCTTTTGATCTCCATCTCCAAAGCACCGGCATGATCTCCATCGTCACCGGCATGACACCATGATCTCCATCATCTTGATCTCCATCAACGTGTCGCCATAAGGTTGTCGCGCCGACTGTTGCTTCCACGACTATAGCTAACGTTTAGCGATAAAGTAAAGCATTACATAGCGCTTAATGATTGACACGCAGGTCATACAATAATTAAAGACAACTCTATGGCTCCTGCCAGTTGCCGTACTCATCGACATGCAAGTCGTGATATTCTATACAATACATGATCATCTCATACATCACATATATCTCATCATGTAATTGGCCATATCACATCACAACATACCCTGCAAAAACAAGTTAGACGTCCTCTAATTGTTGTTGCAAATTTTACGTGGCTGCTACGGGTATCTAGCAAGAACGATTCTTACCTACGCAAAACCACAACGTGGTGTAGTGATTGCTTTTTGATCTTCTAAAAGAACCCTCTTCATTGAACCGATTCAACTAAAGTGAGAGAGACAGACACCCGCCAGTCACCTTTATGCAACAAGTGCACGCAGCGGTGAAACCAGTCTCGCGTAAGCGTACGCGTAATGTCGGTCCGGGCCGCTTCATCTCACAATACCGCGGAATCAAGTATCAACTAGTAACGGCAAGCAATATGTATACACCCACGCCCACAACTCGTTTGTGTTCTACTCGAGATCTCATCTACGCATAGACCTAGCTCTGATACCACTGTTGGGGAACGTTGCATGGGAAACAAAAATTTTCCTACGCACACGCAAGATCTATCCATGGTGATGAGCATCTACGAGAGGGAGAGTGAATCTACATACCCTTGTAGATCGCTAAGCGGAAGCGTTAATAAACGCGGTTGATGTAGTCGAACGTCTTTGCGATCCAAATCGCCGAGCGTCCCGCGATCCAATCACGATCCTTCCGATCTAGTGCCGAACGGACGGCACCTCCGCGTTCAACACACGTACGGCTTGATGACGCCTTCACCTCCTCGATCCAGCGAGCGATGATGAAGTAGTGGTTGAGTTCCAGCAGCACGACGGCGTGGTGATGGTGGTGAGGAACAATCTCTGCAGGGCTTCGCCAAGCACTACGGAGATTATGACGGAGGAACTAGAGGGCTAGGGTTGCCGGCACACGGCTTGGGAAATCCTGATGTGTCCCGTGTGCTAGCCCTGCCCCTCTATTTATATGTTGAGCCTTGGGGTCTAAACTTGGAGTAAAAGCCTCCTCCGGGTCGGTTTTGCCCGCACAAGGTCGGTTTGGCCCGCAGGGAAAGAGTCCAACTCGGATCCCTGCCGAACCGTGCACAGCCGCGCACAAGCGGTAGTACCGCTTCACACAAGCGGTAGTACCGCTTGGGCGGTAGTACCGCTTCACACAAGCGGTAGTACCGCTCGGGCGGTAGTACCGCTTCACCAAGCGGTAGTACCGCTTACGCGGCAGCAAAACTACTTTTGCACTTTCCAATACCTTGTGGGCTTTATCCCTTTGGCTCATATAAAGTGTTGCTGCACCCGAACACTTCGGTAAACATCCGGAACCCCCTTCCGGTGAACTCCGGAACCCTTCCAGAGATCAAAACACTATTATCACATATATCAATCTTTACCTCCGGACTATTCCGGAGATCCTCGTCATGTCCGGGATCTTATCCGGGACTCCGAACAACTTTCGGTCACCAACATAATAACTCAATTATACTAATCGTCACCAAACGTTAAGTGTGTAGACCCTGCGGGTTCGAGAACTATGTAGACATGACCGAGACACCTCTACGGCCAATAACCAATAGCGGGACCTGGATGCCCATATTGGCTCCTACATATTCTACGAAGATCTTTATCGGTCGAACCTCTATGTCAAGGATTCAGTTAATCCCGTATGCTGTTCCCTTTGTTCTTCGGTATGTTACTTGCCCGAGATTCGATCGTCGGTATCTCTATACCTAGTTCAATCTCGTTACCGGCAAGTCTCTTTACTCGTTCCGTAATACAAGATCCTGTGGCTAACTCTTTAGTCACTTTGCTTGCAAGGCTCAATGTGATGTTGTATTACCGAGTGGGCCCTGAGATACCTCTCCGTCACACGGAGTAACAAATCCCAGTCTTGATCCATGCCAACCCAACAGACACCCTCGGAGATACCTGTAGAGCACCTTTATAGTCACCCAGTTACGTTGCGACGTTTGATACACACAAGGTATTCCTCCGGTGTCAGTGAGTTGCATGATCTCATGGTCAAAGGAACAGATACTTGACATGCAGAAAACAATAGCAATAAACTGACACGATCAAATGCTACGTTTACAGTTTGGGTCTTGTCCATCACATCATTCTCCTAATGATGTGATCCCGTTATCAAATGACATCTCATGTCCATGGCCAGGAAACCTTAACCATCTTTGATCAACAAGCTAGTCAACTAGAGGCTTACTAGGGACACAGTGTTGTCTATGTACCCACACATGTATTTGAGTTTCCAATCAATACAATTATAGCATGGATAATAAACGATTATCATGAACAAGGAAATATAATAATAACCAATTTATTATTGCCTCTAGGGCATATTTCCAACACTTACCCTTGCCATTTTTCTTGAAACTAGTGGTTTTATTGACCATCAACACTTGATGCTCCTTCTGAATTTCAGACTCAGCGGCTTTCAGCATCGCAAACAGCTCGGCGACTGACTTGTTCATCCCGTGCATGTTATAGTTCAACACGAAGCTCTTGTAGCTAGGTGGCAATGATTGAAGAACTCTGTCAGTGATAGCCTCTGGCGGAAGGGGCATCCCTAACTCAGCCAGACGGGTGGAGTACCCAGACATTCTGAGCACGTGATCACTGATAGACCCGTTCCTTCCATCTTGCAAGCATAGAACTTATCGGAGATCTCATATCTCTCGATCCGGGCATTCTTCTGAAAGATAAACTTCAACTCCTGGAACATCTCATATGCTCCATGACGTTCAAAACGTCTTTGAAGTCCCGGTTCTAAGCCATACAACATTGCACATTGAACTATTGAGTAATCATCAGAACGAGCCTGCCAGGCGTTCACAACGTCTAGAGACTTAACTGGAGCGGGTGGATCACCAAGCGGTGCATCAAGGACATAAGCCTTCTGGGAAGCCGTAAGGATAATCCTTAGATTACGGGCCCAGTCCACAAAGTTACTTCCATCATCTTTCAACTTAGCTTTCTCTAGGAACGCATTAAAATTCAGGGGTGCTAGTGCGCGAGCCATGATCTACAACATAAATATAGCAAAGACAACTTAGACTACTGTTCTTAGATAATGAGTTTAGTTAATCATATTTAAAAAACTCCCACTCAAATTGACATCCCTCCGATCATTCGAGTGTAACATGATCCAAATCCACCAACTCAAGTCCGATCATCACGTGAGTTGAGGTGGTTTCAATGGTGAACATCTTCATGTTGATCATATCTACTATATGACTCATGTTCGACCTTTCGGTCTCTTGTGTTCCGAGGCCATGTCTGTACATGCTAGGCTCGTCAAGTTTAACCCGAGTGTTCCGCACGTGCAACATGGCTTACACCCGTTGTATGCGAACGTAGAGTCTATCACACCCGATCATCACGGCGTGTCTCGAAACGACGAACTTTCGCAACGGTGCACACTTGGGGAGAACACAATTTATCTTGAAATTTAAGTGAGGGATCACCTTATAATGCTACCGTCGTCCTAAGCAAAATAAGATGCATAAAAAGGATTAACATCACATGCAAATCATAAGTGACATGATATGGCCATGAACTTGTGCTTTTGATCTCCATCTCCAAAGCACCGGCATGATCTCCATCGTCACCGGCATGACACCATGATCTCCATCATCTTGATCTCCATCAACGTGTCGCCATAAGGTTGTCGCGCCGACTGTTGCTTCCACGACTATTGCTAACGTTTAGCGATAAAGTAAAGCATTACATAGCGCTTAATGATTGACACGCAGGTCATACAATAATTAAAGACAACTCTATGGCTCCTGCCAGTTGCCGTACTCATCGACATGCAAGTCGTGATATTCTATACATCACATGATCATCTCATACATCACATATATCTCATCATGTAATTGGCCATATCACATCACAACATACCCTGCAAAAACAAGTTAGACGTCCTCTAATTGTTGTTGCAAATTTTACGTGGCTGCTACGGGTTTGCAAGAACCATTCTTACCTACGCAAAACCACAACGTGGTGTAGTGATTGCTTTTTGATCTTCTAAAAGAACCCTCTTCATTGAACCGATTCAACTAAAGTGAGAGAGACAGACACCCGCCAGTCACCTTTATGCAACAAGTGCACGCAGCGGTAAAACCAGTCTCGCGTAAGCGTACGCGTAATGTCGGTCCGGGCCGCTTCATCTCACAATACCGCTGAATCAAGTATCAACTAGTAACGGCAAGCAATATGTATACACCCACGCCCACAACTCGTTTGTGTTCTACTCGAGATCTCATCTACGCATAGACCTGGCTCATGATGCCACTGTTGAGGAACGTTGCATGGGAAACAAAAATTTTCTTACGCACACATAAGATCTATCCATGGTGATGAGCATCTACGAGAGGGAGAGTGAATCTACATACCCTTGTAGATCGCTAAGTGGAAGCGTTAATAAACGCGGTTGATGTAGTCGAACGTCTTCGCGATCCAAATCGCCGAGCGTCCCGCGATCCAATCACGATCCTTCCGATCTAGTGCCGAACGGACGGCACCTCCGCGTTCAACACACGTACGGCTTGATGACGCCTTCACCTCCTCGATCCAGCGAGCGATGGTGAAGTAGTGGTTGAGTTCCAGCAGCACGACGGCGTGGTGATGGTGGTGAGGAACAATCTCTGCAGGGCTTCGCCAAGCACTACGGAGATTATGACGGAGGAACTAGAGGGCTAGGGTTGCCGGCACACGGCTTGGGAAATCCTGATGTATCCCGTGTGCTAGCCCTGCCCCTCTATTTATATGTTGAGCCTTGGGGTCTAAACTTGGAGTAAAAGCCTCCTCCGGGTCGGTTTTGCCCGCACAAGGTCGGTTTGGCCCGCAGGGAAAGAGTCCAACTCGGATCCCTGCCGAACCGTGCACAGCCGCGCACAAGCGGTAGTACCGCTTCACACAAGCGGTAGTACCGCTTGGGCGGTAGTACCGCTTCACACAAGCGGTAGTACCGCTCCGGCGGTAGTACCGCTTCACCAAGCGGTAGTACCGCTTACGCGGCAGCAAAACTACTTTTGCACTTTCCAATACCTTGTGGGCTTTATCCCTTTGGCTCATATAAAGTGTTGCTGCACCCGAACACTTCGGTAAACATCCGGAACCCATTCCGGTGAACTCCGGAACCCTTCCAGAGATCAAAACACTATTATCACATATATCAATCTTTACCTCCGGACTATTCCGGAGATCCTCGTCATGTCCGGGATCTTATCTGGGACTCCGAACAACTTTCGGTCACCAACATAATAACTCAATTATACTAATCGTCACCAAACGTTAAGTGTGTAGACCCTGCGGGTTCGAGAACTATGTAGACATGACCGAGACACTTCTACGATCAATAACCAATAGCGGGACCTGGATGCCCATATTGGCTCCCACATATTCTACGAAGATCTTTATCGGTCGAACCTCTATGTCAAGGATTCAGTTAATCCCGTATGCTGTTCCCTTTGTTCTTCGGTATGTTACTTGCCCGAGATTCGATCGTCGGTATCACTATACCTAGTTCAATCTCGTTACCGGCAAGTCTCTTTACTCGTTCCGTAATACAAGATCTCGTGGCTAACACTTTAGTCACATTGCTTGCAAGGCTCATTGTGATGTTGTATTACCGAGTGGGCCCTGAGATACCTCTCCGTCATACGGAGTAACAAATCCCAGTCTTGATCCATGCCTACCCAACAGACACCCTCGGAGATACCTGTAGAGCACCTTTATAGTCACCCAGTTACGTTGCGACGTTTGATACACACAAGGTATTCCTCCGGTGTCAGTGAGTTGCATGATCTCATGGTCAAAGGAACAGATACTTGACATGCAGAAAACAATAGCAATAAACTGACACGATCAAATGCTACGTTCTTAGTTTGGGTCTTGTCCATCACATCATTCTCCTAATGATGTGATCCCGTTATCAAATGACATCTCATGTCAATGGCTAGGAAACCTTAACCATCTTTGATCAACGAGCTAGTCAACTAGAGGCTTACTAGGGACACAGTGTTGTCTATGTACCCACACATGTATTTGAGTTTCCAATCAATACAATTATAGCATGGATAATAAACGATTATCATGAACAAGGAAATATAATAATAACCAATTTATTATTGCCTCTAGGGCATATTTCCAACAACAACGACCCGGAGTGCACAGGGCGATGGCCGAAGACCCCTGAGCGCTTAGGATGTAGACCGGCGGGGACCTCTCTGCTGAGCTCTAGGTAGGGCTGCGGTGTGTCGATTAGCCGAGGCCGGGCATGACCCAGGAAAGTGTGTCCGACCAGAGTTAAGCAAGCGTGTTGGGTAACAGTAGTGCACCCCTGCAGGGAAGATTATCTATTCGAATAGCCGTGTCCACGGTAACAGGACGCTCAGTGTTGTATCCCGATCTATTACAACTTGAACTGGATACATGTTAAATAATTGTAAGCTACGGGATCGATTTCTCGCAGGGAGTCGAGGAAGGATCCCTAGGCTTTGCTACTACATGCTTGCTACTTTAATTATGTACTACTCTGCACCCTTCTTATGCTGCAAGACCGCTGAAGATGCTAGTCTTCGATAGGCTAGGCTCTCTCTCTATTCTGGCTTTTCTGTAGTCTAGTCCACAGTTACAGCCTTCCCTTGATACCGATGCATATTGTAGATTAGATCTGATGTAAGTCTTGCGAGTACTTTGGATGAGTACTCACGGTTGCTTTGCTTCCCCTTTTCCCCTCTACCCGATTGCTGCGAGCAGATGACGGAGCCCCGGAGCCAGATGATTCTGCCGACGACTACTGCTACCCCGGTGGAGCTTGCTACTACGTGGAGACCGACGACCAGGAGTAGTTTAGGAGGCTCCCAGGCAGGAGTCCTGCGCCTTTTCGATTAGAGCCGTTGTTTGTTTTCGCCTTCTTAAGGCATCTCTGTTTAACTTTTATATCTGTACCCAGATATCTAATGCTTCCGCTGATGCTTGTATGACATCGAGCTTATGTATTCGAGCCCTCTGGCTTGTAATATAAAGCTTGAATTATTTTATTTTGTGTTTAGAGTTGTGTTGTGATATCTTCAAGTGAGTCCCTAGGCTTGATCGTGTGCATTTGCGTGTATGATTAGCGCACGATTAAGTCAGGGGCGTCACACACACACAACAACAACATGATATGCACATAGCAGCAACAGCCTCTCAATCTCTCTACTACTCCCTCTTATTCGTCTCGTGAGACCATACACAACATCAACAACATATTCACGTAGCAATAACACCCTCAATCTGTTTTCTTCCTCCCGAGATCCCCAGTCAATCTTTCTTCTTCCTCTCTGGTTTTGTTTTGTTTTTTGAAGGGACAAGAAATGGATGTTTTGTTGTGGTGATCTTTCTTATAAGATGGTGATAATACCTCTTTGCACAGAAAACACAATCATGTTCATTCTTTTGAAACATTCAGCGTGTTACCACATCATATATGTACATCCAAAACCGTTCCAGATTCTTGCACTGGTTCCAGTGTACAAATGTCCCAATCAACAAGATTGTTATCCACTGAAATTTTAAGATTCAATAACTGAATAACATCTGCAGGAACATCAGTCAATGTGCTCTCCTCCGTCCATATAAGATCGATCCATGAACACTTTTTATCTCTCTCAAGCGAATTATGGACCTCTTTAAATACTGAGACATATAGGGGAAGGAGGAACTAGCCTGCAACTGTTTCATCCTAAATGAAGAACATGGTTAAAATTCATAAGAGTTGTATACACCAATTCTATAATCAGAATATGATAAGTTCATGGTAGTACTGATTGTAAACAGAAGTTATATGCACTAATTAGTGGCCTATGAGATAGGATCTCTATTTAGGACTTCCCAGATTTTTGCAAAATATATGCTGATGGAAGTATTGTTGCTCTGTAGACTACAAGTTCTTATTTGCACATCTATTCCCTACAAATGAAAGTCAAAGCAAGCAGCACATCAATACAACACAGTAAGCAACATAACCAACAATCATATACTCTACTACATAGGTGTCTCGGGTAGAGAAGCAAACATGCAAGGGAGTAACGCCTTTTTATGGTTTGACCTTTGTTCTATGTCTACATCAGCAATTAAATCTCGACTTGTGGGATTTTTTTTTGTTTCACGCTAAGACAATGAGAAAGACCAAATGCTGGTAG
Source organism: Elymus sibiricus (assembly GCA_039707655.1). Classification (NCBI taxonomy): domain Eukaryota; kingdom Viridiplantae; phylum Streptophyta; class Magnoliopsida; order Poales; family Poaceae; genus Elymus; species Elymus sibiricus. The sequence continues at coordinate 318,758,980 of CM077672.1, forward strand.
AAAATGATTCTCATCTACAACAAGATAACGAGAAGTGGGATTTTATAAGATGAACCAATGATGGTCGATAAGTACTTTTAGAGACCAGACATGTCGAAGATATGCAGCTCTAAACTCCATGCAGGTATAGCTTCAACTAGCGCTGAAGGAGCGCGGCGCACGCCGCGCCCGTGGCCGATTTCGTTTTGTAAATTATCGAAATAAGCAAGAAAACAACACATATTTTTTTTTTTTTTTGGTTATTTCTTTTGGATTATTGTCCACGTGAATGCATAGTGTTGGTTTACTATTTTTATTTCTTCTGGATTTCTGTTCACGTAAATGCATAGTGCTTTTTTTTGTTTCGGTTTATTTGGGTGTATTGTTTTGGTTTAAAATTCGGTTACTGTTTCAGTTTTTATGGTTCGTGTGGGTTAATGTTTTCGGTTTATTTAGGTGTTGTTCCGTTTTACTGGTTTTATTACTCTGGATTATTCGAGGTTGTTGTTTCGGTTTATTTGGGCTATTGTTTCGGTTAGTAGCCCTGAGTTTATTCGGATAATGTTTCGGTTTTTGTTTGGGTATTTGTTAGTGCACTTTTAACTGTTATTGTGTTGTAAAAATGGGCAGTAATCGGTCAAGAACTTATTTTTCCCATGGATTACTGTTCATGTGAATATACAGTTTCAGCCTACTGTTTTTGTGTCCTGGCAGCACTATCATCGGAAAGGATCAACAGACGATTAAGGCGGCTGTGCATCGGTACGCCGGTGTTGAGAAATGATGTATAGAAAATTCTAAATCCTAACTCTCTATATAAGAACGCGAGGGTGGAGGAAGGGGAGAGAAATGATGTGTAAAAAAAATCTCATTTTTTTTTTAAAAACATGCGTATTTTTTCTTCGGTGAAAGGTAAAAGAAGTAAGGGAAGGAAATCAGATTATTTGGAGCACTGATTAAGCAGAAGTACTGGTCATCCGAGATGACTGTTCACTCACGGTTACCGTTCACAGACGATTACTATTCATGTATGGTACTCTTTGTCACTATTGTTCATTGAAAACGTGCACATTTTTCTTCGGTGAAAGCTAAAAGGAAGTAAGGCGAGAAAATCAGATTATTTGGAGCACTGGTTAAGCAGAAGTACTGTTCATCTGGGGATGGCGGTTCACCCGCGATTACTGTTCACAGACGATTACTGTGCGTATATGGTCCCGTTCGTAGGTGATTATTGTTCACAGACGGTACTGTTCATATACGGTATTGTTCACTGACAGCGACGGAAAATGAGTAGTAATCTTTAAAAAAAGAAAAAGAAAAAGAAAAAGGGAATCCTTCCCGCTTTAGTATCGATACTTTCGCTCGTTTTATTGCTTCGGGTTATTCGGGGTTGTTGTTTCGGTTTATTTAGGCTATTGTTTCGGTTAGTAGTCCTGAGTTCATTCGGATAAATGTCCGGTTTTTGTTTCGGTTTATTAGGGTGTATTGTTTTGGTTTAAAATTCAGTTACTGCTTCAGTTTTATGGTTCATGTGTGTTAATGTTTTTGGTTTATTCAGGTGTTGTTCCGTTTCGCTGGTTTTGTTGCTCTGGGTTATTCGGGGTTGTTGTTTTGGTTTATTTAGACTATTGTTTCGGTTAGTAGTCCTGAATTCATTCCGATAATGTCCGGTTTTTGTTTGGGTATTTGTTAGTAGATACTGTTTCGGTTTATGATTCGGGTGGGCTAATGTTTTCGATTTACTCCGGTGTTGGTCCGTTTCGCTGGTTTTACTGTTTCGGGTCTAGGGAGGAGGAGTTCCAGTTTTTTTTTAATATATTTCTTATGGATTTCTGTTTACGTGAATGCCTAGTGTTATTTTTCTTCTTTTTTTTAGTTATTTCGGTTTATTCGGGTGTATTGTTTTGGTTTAAAATTAGGTTACTGTTTCAGTCTTATGATCCGTGTGGGTTAATGCTTTCGGTTTATTCAGGTGTTGTTTCGTTTCGCTGCTTTTATTGCTCCGGCTTATTCGGAGTTGTTGTTTCGGTTTATTTGGTCTATTGTTTCGGTTAGTAGTCCTGAGTTCATTCGGAAAATGTCCGGTTATTGTTCGGGTATTTGTTACTGCACTTTTAATTGTTGTTGCGTTGTAAAAATGGGCAGGTTTTTGTTTCGGTTTATTAGGGTGTATTGTTTTGGTTTAAAATTCAGTTACTGCTTCAGTTTTATGGTTCATGTGTGTTAATGTTTTTGGTTTATTCAGGTGTTGTTCCGTTTCGCTGGTTTTGTTGCTCCGGGTTATTCGGGGTTGTTGTTTTGGTTTATTTAGACTATTGTTTCGGTTAGTAGTCCTGAATTCATTCCGATAATGTCCGGTTTTTGTTTGGGTATTTGTTAGTAGATACTGTTTCGGTTTATGATTCGGGTGGGCTAATGTTTTCGATTTACTCCGGTGTTGGTCCGTTTCGCTGGTTTTACTGTTTCGGGTCTAGGGAGGAGGAGTTCCAGTTTTTTTTTTAATATATTTCTTATGGATTTCTGTTTACGTGAATGCGTAGTGTTATTTTTCTTCTTTTTTTTAGTTATTTCGGTTTATTCGGGTGTATTGTTTTGGTTTAAAATTAGGTTACTGTTTCAGTCTTATGATCCGTGTGGGTTAATGCTTTCGGTTTATTCAGGTGTTGTTTCGTTTCGCTGCTTTTATTGCTCCGGCTTATTCGGAGTTGTTGTTTCGGTTTATTTGGTCTATTGTTTCGGTTAGTAGTCCTGAGTTCATTCGGAAAATGTCCGGTTATTGTTCGGTTATTTGTTACTGCACTTTTAATTGTTGTTGCGTTGTAAAAATGGGCAGTAATCGGTCTAGAATTTATTTTTTCCACGGATTACTGTTCGTGCAAATATACAATTCTGGCCTACTGTTTTTGTGCTCTGTTAACACTACCATCGGAAAGAATTAGGAGACGATTGAGGCGGCTGTGTATTGATACACTGGTGTTGTGCATCGGTACGTCGGTGTCGAGAAATGATGTATAGAAAATTCTAAATCCTAACTCTCTATATAAGGACGTGAGGATGGAGGAAGGGGAGATAAATGATGTGTAAAATATATCCTTTTTTTTTAAAAAAAATGCATATTTTTTCTTCGGGGAAACAATTTTTTTTAGAGAAAGGAAGCACTGTTTTTACGGCACTGTTCATGAACGGGGGACACTGTTCATGAAGGACACTGTACGCACGAGCTACTGGGCATCAGCGATTACTGTTCATTCATGGGGTCCTGTTCGCACGTAAAACGGTTCATATGTGATCACTGTTCATGTGTGATACCTATTCGCTGACGACGACGCTGACGTGAAAATGCGAACAGCAGGTGGCGAAAAAATTCGAAAGGGTACCGTTCAGGGGGGTTTACTGTTCACAAGGGCATTGTGCGCACGCGCCACTGTTTCAGCAGTGGTACTGTTCATGCGTGATGCTGTTTCATACGTAATTACTGTTCACTGGCGACGACGTTGCCGTGAAATACGAACAGTAGACGCCGAAAAAAATTCAAAAAAACCAGAAAAATCAAACCCTTCCCGCTTTAGTTATAGTACTTATTTGTTAGCAAGACACATCACATTTTGGAACTGGAATTAAATTCCCCTTTACGGATAAAACATACTCTCTCCGTCCCAAAATAATAAGTGACTCAACTTTGTACTAACTTTGTACTAAACTTAGTACAAAGTTAAGTCACTTATTTTGGGACGGAGGGAGTACTACGCTTAAGTGGCCACACATGCACAACAAATTTCTTCTTTAAAAGAAAATACATCTCTTGCAGTAGATATGATTACTCTAATATCCTTGCCGGAAAGTGTTGTATTCTTCAATTGCATGCCCCTCAAAATGTGACAACTCGATAGAAAATTCAGTCAAATGAGCTCCATCAGCGACACATACACTGCGAGGATCAAAAGAAAATATTAACTCTCTTCGGATCTTTCAATGATAATGTCTGTACAACAATGGTTATTCGAAACTACCTATAACATTACTGATATTATTATTTCAGAATACCCCAAAACAGCCCTTGAAGACTATTGCTGAACATTACAGATATTATTATGTCACTTTTATATACTTAAAGATCGTTTCAAGAAATCAGAAGACGTTTTTTTCCTTCAATAATCTTAGTAAGACAAAACATCTTTTGACATGGTACTTTTTTTTTACGAAAGACATATAGTACTCTCGTACTTTTGGTCGGTTTCATTTGGATATTAAGTACCTAAAAGAATGCACATATTTGTCATGGCCTAACATTTGTGCAGAATCGTTCAAGCAAACTGATGTTTGAAGAAAGCAAGAACATCTGATGACAATCATGCCTCAACAGCAGAAATCACACAATGCAAGAAAAAGAGCTAGACAACCTTTTTCTTTCTTTCTTTCTTTCTTTGGCCTTTCATTTCCCATAGAGCAAAAACACAACCAGATGAAAACAACGTACCCAGTGCAGAATGATAAATGTGCATCCTCGCCATTGCAGTACTTAGGAGCACCAAGCCACACTGAACAAGCCTTGAAACCCAGAGTAACCGTCAGAATTCAGAAAACAACTACCTACGTCCCCTGCCTATATGTACACAAAGCCTGGACAAACGAAACTAAGATCGAAACAACAACAACAGTCCAGCTTATGTAGACATTTATCCGCTGGAACATGGTTTCGTTCAACTCCTATTTGCACTTATGATGATGCCCTGTAATATACAAAACATGTTAATAAAATTGATAGAACACAGAGATCTGAAGTGTATATATCCAGAAAATGTACCTTATCGTTTGGAATTGTGAGCATAACACAAACTGCAGCGTCCAGCGGGATCTAGGAATATGGAGGCCCTACCGATGGAGGAGTGAGGGGCGAGGCCTGCCTAGACGACGGCCAACACGGGCTCATACAGATTCTCACCTTCTGTCCAATCTCCCCGCCTCCGCAAGCTTCTCCTCCTCCGTCTTCCCGCTTGGCAGCAGGCATCCTCTTAAATACCTGTGCTGTTCCGTGATGTAGGGCACGGCCGGCCTTGGACCTTTGTTGAGTGGCTAGGGATTCACCGTGCCGGTGATCACGAAGGAACCGCTTCATCTCGCCCAGCCCGCTCCCACGAGCAGGGGGGCTAGCCTGCGCGCCGCCGCCTCCAACCCTCCCCCGTCCCCTCCCCCTCCCTCGCCGCCGCCGGCTCGCGCTGCCGGGCAAAGCCCGGCCGGCGTCGGTGGCGGCGGGGCCCCTCTCCCCTCCTCATGGTGTGGACTAGCACGGGACAGCGTCATCGACTGGAGGCGTGCGGCTATGCAGGGCGGCGCGGCGCGGCGCGGCTGCGTTCGGGGCGCCGGACGGTGGCTCCCTGGGGCGGAGGTGCGGGGGGCTGCGCATCGGGGGTCGGGTGGAGCGTGCCTGCAAGGGGTGGCGGTGTTGGGCTTCTCGACCCAGATCTGGATCGGGAGCCCTCTGGCGGGCTGCACGCAGGCGACGCGGACAGTGGCGGCGTGGGGGCTAGCGTGCTCTGCGGGCGCCGCTCCTGTAGAGTTGGTGCGGGTGGCGGCGCGGACGCCCCGGCGGATCTGAGCTTCCGTCGGGGGGTGGCCATGGGTGGCGCGCGGGCTGGCCCGGGGCCCGGCTGGCTTCGACGGCACGGCTTGCGGCTGCTCCGTTGGGCTAGGGCTCGACCCGGTAGCCGAGGGTCGGTGGTTGTGCTGCGGGTTCTCCCTGCGGGCGTGGAGGCGGGGATGCGGTCGGTCGGTGGTTGTCCGGACCCCGATCCTAAGTCACATTGATAGTATCATGTAACACATTATATTACTTTGCGGCCTCACGCACGGTAACCCACGGCTGCCACGGCTGCCATCTTTACCTTGGCCAAGATCGTTTGTGTTTTTTGGCTCACGTATATGATTATGTCGGTAGCATCCATATGACAAAGAACCCGGGTCGACATGACTAGTCGTAAACTAAGGTGACACAAACTTACAGGGACAGACATAGGTAACCCAGCAATACACATGTCGGTCATCAGCGTGTATACTGGGCTGTAGCAAGCTAACAGGACTCCAGTAACACCGCGTGACATTTCCTCGTAGGGACAGACACAGGAGCAAAGAAGGATACATGTCGGTCAATCCATGTGTTCCGGAGCAGTAGCGAACTACCAAGGCTCGGTGGAAGCATTAGGAGGCATTTCCCCATAAGGAAGGCTACCAAAGACGAACAACTAGGTGTTGAATCCCACACATACCAAAACATTTCAAACATACACACAATATGCTCCATATGTGTAGATACAACATGGCATCACAACATAACTCCGCGACTCAAAGTATTTATTTAAGAGGCTCCGAAGAGCCATACATATCATGATATTACAAACATGGGCCTCATGACCCAACATACAAAGTCATACAAGCAACAAGCGGAAGCATAAATCTGTCTGAGTACAGACAGCTGAAAAGAAAGAAGGCTAGAAGGGTGTTGTGGAGTTTAACTGCAGCAAGCCAGCTTTGACTCAGTGGCCAACCCGAACTACGACTACCAGTAACTTCTTTGGGGTGAGAGAGCGCACACAAGTCCACATAGTCACCATGACAATACACCACTATGGATCCGCTCCCGTCTCCCTACGGGAAGGCCATCCATAGCACTCACGCTTACCTAGCGCATTTTAGAGTATCCACTTAAAGTTGTCTATGAACAATGTAAGCTTCCAAGTAGTCCATATCCGCGGACACGGCTATTCGAATAGATCATTAACCCTGCAGGGGTGTACTTCTTCACACACGCTCTCACCACTTACCACCATGTACACGTCATGTATCTCGGCAACCTTCAAGCGGAAGCCTGGCGAGGGTGTCGGCCACGACCTGACTAACCACACAAGACTCTAGTCCAGGTTTATCGCCTATTTGAGGTTGTATCCGCAAAGGAAGTCCGGCCGAAGTTTCTATCACGGCCCCAAACGATGAGTGCAGGGTTCCCAAGAGCACCATTCGGGTGTCACTTGGTACACCGTGCCTCGGTGTCTCTACCGCATCATGGCCCCCCATAAGGTCAGCGCTATGCACGGCCGCCAACACATATCCTACAAACACTAGAAACTAGTTGCGACTCCTGGATAGAGATCAAGGCGGTTAATAAGTCGAGAGAGCTTGGAGCGCCCGGAGCCCAATGTGTGATAGTAACTGTTCTTGGATCACAAACACGGAACTCAGTTCCTAAGAACGGTTCCAATGAGACAACCCACCATGTACTCCTACATGGCCTCTCATCGCTACCTTTACCAAATCGTGTTCACACACTTAGCTCTCACACAGTAGGACATGAACACAACCATTCCAATTCATCGCCCAGATGGATCAGACCCGACACGACTCTAAGCATAGCAGGCATATCACGCAAGCATGGATGAGTAGGCACAACATGGCTCAAGCAATTCCTACTCATGCTAGAAGGTTTTAACTATTTACTGTGGCAATGACAGGTCATGCAGAGGAATGGGTTCAACTACCGCAACATGTAACAGTTGAATCGTTGTTGTCCTAATGCAGTAAAAGGGAGCAAGAGCGAGAGAGTGGGATTGTATCGAAATGCTCAATGGGGTTTGCTTGCCTGGCACTTCTGAAGATGATACTGCACTTCATCAGTGTCAACGGTCACTACGTCGGAATCGTCTTCTACCGAGAAAGAACAAACACCGGCAAACAGGAAAGGAATACAATCAATGCAATGTAACAACTTGATGCATGATCATGACATGGCAATATGCTGTGGATTGTGCTAATGCAACTAGCAATAGATTGGATGGAGCTAGTTTGAATCAAAGATTCAAATTCAAACTCCACATGTGGTTATTTAAATGTCATTTATTTGATTTGTCCTAAACAGTAGCCAAAATTTGTTCTATCATGCATGAAAATGCCATAAATAGATTCTTCATATTTTTCTGATCATTTTTCATATATAAATTATTTCAATCCGAGTTACGGTTGAATTTATATGAATTTTTGAAGTTTATATCATTTTCTGGAATTTCCTGGTTATTTAAATTAAACTAAATCCAGAAAATGCTTTACTGCATCAGCATTACATCACTGTGACTTCAGCAGGTCAACTGGGGCGGTCCAGGTCAAACTGACCAGTGGGCCTGGGCACATCTAATTACCTGCATGTCAGTGGCACATCTAATTAACAGAGTTAATTAGCACTAAACTTAATCCTAAACCTAATTTTAGTTAGGGGCCTGGGCCCACATGTCAGTGACTGGCTAGTCGCCGGCGACGTCCAGAGACGGCGGCGATGCTCGGGTTTCGCCCTCTGGCGACCAAACGAGCGGTGGAAGGGCTCTACGTGGAGCTGGGGCTTGCGCGCATCCAATGGAGCGAGCAGGGCTAGCTGGGGTGGCCGGAATCGTCGCCGGCATTGACCATGACGGCTGCCGGAGCTCCGGTGAGCTCGGGGTCGGGGCTACGGTGGCCGTGGCGATGCGCGCGTGGCACCTACAGCATCTGCGCGAGCTCACAAACTCAACGGACACGAGCATGAGATCCGTGGATCACCGGAGCTACGTCGGCGGCGAGCTCGGGCGGCGGCGCGTTCGGTCATGGGCGAGACGACGGCTACGGCGTGCAAACGAGGCAAGGAGAGGGGGGTTCGGAGGAGGAGCTCACGACGGTTGCGATGATCAGCTCAGCGGGCTCGGGGAGGACCGGGAGAGGTCGTGCGGTCGCCGGGGATCTTGGCGGCCGAGGGTTGAAGACGGGGTCGGGGACGAAGCTGCAGGGCTCCCGGCGTTGCGTGACTCGGCGGAGACGGAGAGGATGGCGCTGCGGTTCTTTTTGACACGTCGGCGAGGCGTGGGGTGGCCGGTGGCTATGCGAGCGGTGGACGGCGGCGACGAGCTCGTTCGACCGAGCTCGAGATCGAGCGAGGAGAGGGGGAAAGCGAGGGGGAAAGAGGTCGAGAGGGAACATGGGGCTGAGTGGCAGCTCTAGGCGACGTCCAGGGCGAGCAGGCAGGCTGGAGGTGGTCGTGCGCGTGCTGGCGCGCCGCGGGCACACGCCCTCGCGTCCTTATGGCGCGAGGTAGGTAGGGGTGACTAGCACTGTGGGCCAGATGGGCTGCACAGTGCTGGCCCAGGTGGGTTTCCTCTCTCTCTCTCTTCTATTTCTTTCTGTTGTTTTCTATTTTCTTTTTTGTTTTTGATTTAGTAAAATACTAAATCATTTCCAAAACTCCTGAAAATATTTGTGGGCACTATTTGGATTATTTCCAACAGCCGTCAATGGTTTTCAGAATTATTGGAGCATCTAAAATATTTATAGTAATTAAATGCTCCAATTCAAATACATTATGATTTAATTCAAAAATCCATAAATGTTCCAATAATGTGTGCATCATTTTTGGCAGAGGTTTGCACCTTTTCCAAAAATCATGACCTTTTCTGAAGGGCATTTTGGATTTATTGAAAATAGTTTCTGTTAATCCTAGTAGAATTTCACTTGGTGCTAGGGTTTATCAATCCCCATTTCAAATTCATTTGAATTTAAACATGATGCATGGATGCTCACTGATGCAACTAATTACCAGCAATTCCCAGGGCTGTGATAGTGGTGGCCTGGGCATGGTCGGCGGTGATGGGGCCTCGTGCGCGGAGCCGAGGTGGGGCGGGTCGCCGGAGTGGTTGCTAGGTGGCCGGAGTTACTGTGTCACATCCCAGATTTTTCCCAAATCTGGTACGTTTAAAAAAATCACAGGGAATTAAAATTTTGCTAGGAAATACGTACCTATGTTTGCCTAGGATCTGCTTGAGAGTGACTTGAATGCTTGATTTTTGCCTAGGAAGGGCCAAGCCCAAGATGCAACCAGTGAAAACCCTAGCAAGCCTTGGTAGGGACCCAGCCTATTTGAAATATTTATTGGGCAAAAGTATTCTTAATAAGTCCCAAGAATATCCAAGCCAAATTAAATTTTCCCAAAAGAATTGAGTGGATTTATTATGGAATCAATTCAAATCAAAAGGAAATTATTTAAAAGGCTTTGCATTTTATTTTGGCAGGAAGATGAATTACACAAGTCCAAATAGTGACCTAGACCCTCTGCCATTTTTCCAAAATGAATTTGAAACATATTTGGTTTTGAAACCAAATTCAAATTCAAATGGGAAATATAAGTTGTATAAATTATATGTCCAATTTGTCCCAACAAAAAGTTCACATGTTCACAAATATTCCATTTGGAATTTAGAAAATATTCTCTATTGGAAGAAAATTCAAATTCAATATCTATTTGAATTTACAAATCAAAACAGAAAAGAAAAAGAAGAAAACAGAAAACAGAAAGAAGAAAATAAAATAAAAAGAATAAGGCCCAACTGGACCAGCCAGCCAGGCCGAGGCCAAGCTAGCCAGCACAGCCGACCAGCCTCACCCGCGCGCACTCTCTCCCCTCTCTCCCACTAACCAGTGGACCCCACTGGTCAGCTTCGTCTCTCTCCCGTAACCGCTCCCCACCTCGCCCACGACCGAGCACACGCACGCCACGACCCCCACGTCCATGCGCTCTCCGGCCACGCCGAGCCTCGCCACCGCGCCTATAAGTACCCACTGCCCCGCCGCGTCTTCTGCCCCACTTGACCGAGCCCGACGCCGGCAGGCTGCCCCACCGCGTCTTTTGCCCCACTTGACCGAGCCCGATGCCGGCAGGCTGCCACGCCGCGGACCCTCGAGCTCCGCCACTGACCTAGACCATCTCTGGTCAATTCCGGCGAGGACATCCACCCCCAAGCTGCGCCGTTGCCACCGCAAGCTCCACCGCATGCAGGCGAACCCCATAGACACCTTCTCATTGCCCAAAGCCTCCCCGACGCCTAACTCCGGCGAGACCCGAGCCCCTCGTCCGCCGTGAGCTCCATTTCGGCGACCATGGTGAGCTCCGACTCCCGTGACCTTGTTCATTCTGCTCCCGAGCCATGCGCCGCCGCCCGCCGCCGCATACGTGTTTTCCGGCGACCCTCCGGCGAGTTCTTCGGCGAGCACTGAAACCCTAACCCCCTCTGTTTTATCACATCCGTTGGATCTTGATCGGACGCACCACAACCAACCACTTTACCGAATCGGTACGGGCCAACCAGAGAGAGCCACGTCAGCAACATTATCCAAAACATTATCCACATATTTTTCTGTTAAATTGAATTAAATGGAAATTATACAGAGAAGCCCTTGAACTTAAAACGCTCATAACTAATTATCTACAAGTCCAGATTGAGCAATTCTTTTTGCAAAATGATCCTTATGAAATATACTTTCACCTAGAAAAGTGAAATTTGGAAATTGAATATTTTAAAATTCAAATACAAATAGAATGATTCAAACTTAAAATGGACATAACTTGCAATTTATAAATCCAAATTAAATGTTTCTTTTTGGAAATTAAAGCTAGTGACATGTAGTTTCATCTTAGCTATTGTAGTCTAATTTTAAAATAATTTAAAATTAGAATTTAAACATAGTTTAAACAGTAGCTAATGACCCAGAAGTATAGGGGATCAATCGTAGTCCTTTCGATAAGTAAGAGTGTTGAACCCAACGAGGAGCAGAAGGAAATGACAAGCGGTTTTCAGCAAGGTATTCTCTGCAAGTACTGAAAGTAGCGGTAACAGGTAGTTTTGGTAGCAAGATAATTCGTAACAAGTAACAATAGTAACAAGGTGCAACAAGGTGGCCCAATCCTTTTTATAGCAAAGGACAAGACGGAACGACTTCTTATATAAAGCAAATAGTTCTCGAGGACACATGGGAATTCTCATCTAGTCACTTTCATCATGTTTGTTTGATTCGCGTTCGCTACTTTGATAATTTGATATGTGGGTGGACCGGTGCTTGGGTGCTGTTCTTACTTGAACAAGCCTCCCACTTATGATTACCCCCTCTCGCAAGCATCCGCAACTACGAAAGAAGAATTAAGATAAATCTAACCATAGCATGAAACATATGGATCCAAATCAGCCCCTTACAGAATAGCGCATAAACTAGGGTTTAAACTTCTGTCACTCTAGCAACCCATCATCTAATTACTACTCCACAATGCCTTCCCTTAGGCCCAAAGATGGTGAAGTGTCATGTAGTCGACGTTCACACGACACCACTAAAGGAAGCAACAACATACATATCATCAAAATATCGAACGAATACCAAACTCACATGATTACTTATGACAAGACTTCTCCCATGTCCTCAAGAACAAAAGTAACTACTCACAAATCATATTCATGTTCAAGATCAGAGGGGTATTGAATAGCATTAAGGATCTGAACATATAATCTTCCACCAAATAAACCAACTAGCATCAACTACAAGATGTAATCAACTACTAGCAACCCACAGGTACCAATTGAGGCTTTGAGACAAAGATTGAATACAAGAGATGAACTAGGGTTTGAGATGAGATGGTGCTGGTGAAGATGTTGATGAAGATTGGTCCTCCCACGATGAGAGGATCGTTGGTGATGTCGATGGCTTCGATTTTCCCCTCCCGGAGGAAAGTATCCCCGGCGGAATCACTCCGCCGGAGAGCAAAAGTGCTCCTGCCCAGGTTCCGCCTCGAGACGGCGGCGCTTCGTCCCGAAAGTCTTCTTCTGATTTTTTTTCTAGGGCAAATGGCTTCATATAGTGGAAGAGTCCCCCAGGCTTGTCGCTTCCTGGTGGGTCCCCTCTGGTTATTTATTTCACCAGTATTTTTTTATATATTCCAAAATAATTCTCCGTAAATTTTCAGGTCATTTGGAGATGTGCAGAATAGCTATCTCTGTTGTACCCCTTTCTGGTCTAGAATTTCAGCTGCCGGCAATCTCCCTCTTCATGTGAAACTTGCAAAATAAGAGAGAAAAGGCATAAGAATTGTATTATAGAATGAAATAATGATAAAAAACATAATAAATAACAGTAGGAAAACATGATGCAAAATGGACGTATCAACTCCCCCAAGCTTAGACCTCAAGCGAAAAACCGAAATCGATAATCATGACCACTTGTTTAGAGAGAAAGGTGTCGATAAAACAAAATACGAACATGATAGCATCATGATCATTATCATAGTAGCAATATATCATCATAAAACTTCTCATGAATAAGTAACAATTCATTCACAAGTTAAAGTATGAACCATAAACGGTATTGAAAACTAACAAACTATGATCTCAGTCGCTGATGCAATTGCAATTCATCATATTATCAGAAAGAGTCTATGTAAGAGCTTTGTTTAGCAAGTTCACATACTCAACTATCATTTAGTCTTCTATGATTGCTGACACTCACGGCATACTTATGGAGCAAAAGTTTCAGTCAGACACATAGAAAGATAGGGGCTTATAATTTCGCCTCCCAACTTATTTACCTCAAGGGTAATGTCAACAATAATAACTCATTATCACCTACATCCAACTGGATATACATGCCTGGATCTATCCCCACCACATGATGCTTGCCAAAAGAGAGAATAAAAACGGAATAGAGGAGAACACTATTGACTCTTGCATAAAAGTAGATACATAAAAGTAAATGATAGGCCCTTCGCAGAGGGAAGCAGAGGTTGTCATGCGCTTTTTATTTTTGGATGTGCAAACTCTTAATGTAAAGGAATGTCACTTTATATTACCCCTTGTGATAGCAACCTTTATTATGCAGTCTGTCGCTTTTATTTCTTCACCATCACAAGTTCGTACAAAGCTTATTTTCCCTTACAATAAAAGATCATACATATTTAGGAGCAATTTTTATTGCTTTTGCACCGATGACAACTTACTTGAAGGATCTTATTCAATCCATAGGTAGATATGGTGGACTCTCATGACATGAAACTGGGTTTAAGGGTTTTTGGATGCACAAGTAGTATCTCTACTTAGTGCGGAATTTTGGCTAGCAAAAGATAGGGGGCAAGCACCACGTGTTAGAGGATCCACAACAATATAGCTTCTATGTAAATATAAGCAAACATAACTCATTACGTTGTCTTCCTTGTCGAACGTCGACTATTTGACACAGAATATTTAATGGGGGCTCACAATCACAAAAGATGTCCAAGATAGTATATTTATATGTGAGACCTCTCTTCCTTTATTACTTTTTCATGAATTGCAACAATGACCAATGCTATGTTTGTTAACTTCCAACAAGTTTTATCAATTATACTTCTTTTACATGAAGTCATCACTCCCCATGGGATTAGCATATGATCTTATTTTTCTTTATTCTTTTTATTTCTAAGATTGGATCAAAAGCAAAACACTCAACTCAAACTACTCTTTATTATATAACTCTCACACACGATTACATAGATAGATAGATCACAAAGCAAACACTAGAGACTAAATCATACTAAAACTTTATTCTTCTAAATAATGAAATAACTAAGGATCGAACTAAGATAGATAATTATGATAAAAGTGATGGTGATACGATACCTGGGCACCTCCCCCAAGATTGGCACAAGCCAAGGGTGGTGCCCATACCCATGTACTCAATTCTCCTTCTTCGGTGATGGTGGTAGTGAAGTGGTGATGGGCTTGTCCTCCGTCTTCCAAGGCATAGGCTCTCCATCATAAAAGGATGAACGTGTTTCCGGAGTCCTGAAATTTGCAGCTAAACTCATACCTTTGAACTTGGCCTCATACTCACAATTTTGGTTTTGTAAATCATAAATTTGGGCCTGAAGATAATCAATCTAGTCATTGAGCTTGAAGATGACGTCCCTCATATCCTTGCTGTCCACCTTGTGCTCACGGATGAATTCCGTGATCATGGAGTGGTTAGCACTTAGTCCGCGCTCCACCATCCCTTGACACTTGAAGATCTCCTGTTCCACCGCTTCCAGCCTGGCCTTCTCGCTCCCAGTCTTCTTAGGCCCTTGAACGTCCCGGATGTGAAGCACCCCCTCAATGGCTTGAGGGTGTTTCATCACCTTCGGAAGGTATGTGTTGATGACCTTCTCGTAGAACTTGTCCTTGGACGAGCTTGGAGGCGCCATGGTGATCTAGATCTGTCAGAAAAACAACCTGAAAGAAGAACATAGGAGAAACTTGCGATACGGTGGTCAAAACATCCGAGAGTATATATAATGAATTTTTTTCGTGCAGGACAAGTAATATGGAAGAAAAACGGAGTCAGGAAAGTCCACGGGGGAGCCACAAGCTCGGTAGGCGCGCCCTCCAGGCTTGTCGCTCCCTCGTGCACTTTTCGGACTGTTTATTATTTTCCTAATTTTATATATTCCAAAACAAACAGAAAGTACTTTTATGAAATTTTTGGAGTCGGTTTACTTACCGTACCACATACCTACTCCTTTTCAGGATTCTGGAGCGTTCTGGAAGGTTTCTTCTATGTGCTCTTTCGGTGTCATTGTTTGAATAATATTAGTTTCAACATTAATGGGCGTACCTGTGATGGCTTGGCATAATAGGGATGATAGACTACTCATATCAATAAGGAATTCCTTCTTTTCCGGGAGCCCATTCGGACAGAACTCCAAAGTTAAGCGTGCTCAGCTTGGAGTAATTTCAGGATGGGTGACCGACCGGGAAGTTAGTCCCGGGTGCGCACGAGTGAGGACAAAGTGCGCAGGAAAGACTAGTATTGATCTGTGGGGCCAGTCTAGATCCCGCCAGAAGTAACGACCGCCGGCGGGTGTGTCCGGGGCGTTACAAGTTGGTATCAGAGCCGACCCTCGCGGTTACACGGATGTTTGCGGACAGGTGCACGGTCATGTTGTGCATGCCGTTTGTGACCCGTCGTGGCACACGGCATGGCACATGTGCCGGACTGGATGCACAGACGTATGTGCCAAGAGGGGACGTTCTTGTGGCCCGACGAGGACGTCGGTTCCTCTGAGTGGGGGTGTATGTGATGGCTTGGCATAATAGGGATGATAGACTACTCATATCAATAAGGAATTCCTTCTTTTCCGGGAGCCCATTCGGACAGAACTCCAAAGTTAAGCGTGCTCAGCTTGGAGTAATTTCAGGATGGGTGACCGACCGGGAAGTTAGTCCCGGGTGCGCACGAGTGAGGACAAAGTGCGCAGGAAAGACTAGTATTGATCTGTGGGGCCAGTCTAGATCCCGCCAGGAGTAACGACCGCCGGCGGGTGTGTCCGGGGCGTTACAGTACCTGAGATATAATGTTTAATTCTTTGCCCATTAACCACTCTCGGACTAGTGCCTTCGGAGTTATTTATCTTGATGGCTCCGGAGCGATAAACTTCCTCGATGATGTATGGTCCTTCCCATTTAGAGAGAAGTTTTCCTACAAAGAATCTTGTGTGCAGTTCTGTCTCCCACATGGTGTCCTCCGTATGCCTTGGAGTGACACTTCCGTAGGATTTGTTCCTGTTCATGCTCAGGTACACAACGTCTAATAATACCATCTACTCCTTCTTTATATAAATGTGGGTCATCCCAAAAGTAATGTCTTAAATCAAAGAAAAACTTTTTGTTTTGTTGGTATGTGAAACTAGGTGGTATATATTTAGCAACAATGGAATTAGCATAGTCTGCATACCAAGGAGTATTACGAGAAGCATTTATAATAGCTAATTGCTCATCAGGAAAACTATCATCAATAGGCAGTGGGTCATCAAGAACATTTTCCATTCTAGACAAATTATCAGCTACGGGATTCTCAGCTCCCTTTCTCTCAATAATATGCAAATCAAATTCTTGTAGTAAAAGAACCCACCTAATAAGTCTAGGTTTAGCATCTTTCTTTTCCATAAGGTATTTAATAGCAGCATGGTCGGTGTGAATAGTTACTTTAGAATCAACAATGTAAGATCTAAATTTATCACATGCAACACAACTGCTAAAAATTCTTTTTCAGTAGTAGCATAATTTCTTTGAGCACTATCTAGAGTTTTACTAGCATAATGAATAACATTCAGTTTTTATCAACTCTTTGTCCTAAAACAGCACCAACAACATAATCACTAGCATCACACATAATTTCAAAGGGTAGGTTCCAATCAGGTGGTTGAACAATATGTGCATATATTAAGGCTTTCTTAAGTATTTCAAAGGCTTCTACACAATCATCATCAAAAACAAATGGAACATCTTTTTGCAAAAGATTAGTAAGAGGCCTAGAAATTTTAGAGAAGTCTTTTATAAACCTTCTATAGAAACCGGCATGACCAAGGAAACTTCTTATACCTTTGATATCTTTAGGACATGGCATTTTCTCAATAGCATCAACTTTAGCTTTATCAACTTCAATACCTCTTTCAGAAATTTTATGCCCAAGGACTATACCTTCATTCACCATTAAGTGGCACTTCTCCCAATTCAAGACAAGATTAGTTTCTTCACATCTCTGCAAAACTCGATCAAGGTTGCTTAAGCAATCATCAAAAGAAGTCCCATAAACGGAAAAACCATCCATGAATACCTCAACAATCTTTTCACAAAAGTCAGAGAATATAGCAGTCATACATCTTTGAAAGGTAGCAGGTGCATTACATAAACCAAAAGGCATACGACGATAAGCATAAGTTCCAAAAGGACAAGTAAAAGTGGTTTTCTCTTGATCTTCTTTTGATACAGGTATTTGAGAGAAACCAGAATATCCATCTAGGAAGCAAAAGTGTGTATGTTTAGATAATCTTTCTAACATTTGATCAATATAAGGCAAGGGGTAATGATCTTCCTAGTAGCTTTATTTAATTTCCTGAAATCAATTACCATCCTATAACCGGTTACAATTCTTTGTGGGATAATTTCATTTTTATCATTAGGAACAACAGTAATACCTCCTTTCTTAGGAACACAATGAACATGACTTAGCCACCTACTATCAACTATGGGATAAATTATACCTGCCTCCAGAAGTTTTAATATTTCAGTTCTTACCACATCCTTCATTTTAGGATTTAATCTTCTTTGATGATCAACAACTGGTTTAGCATCTGGCTCCATATTAATTTTATGCTGGCATAAAGTGGGACTAATGCCCTTAAGATCATCAAGAGTATACACAATAGCTGCACAGTGCTTCCTCGGAGTTTTAAGTAATCTCTTTTCTTCATGCTCTGAAAGGTTAGCACTGATAATAATAGGATATATCTTGTTTTCATCAAGATAAGCATATTTAAGTGTATCAGGTAGTTGCTTTAAATCAAACACAGGATCACTCTCTTAGGTGGAAGAGGGTCTCCCAAAGTTTCAACAGGCAAGTTATGTTTAAGAATAGGTTCTTGTTTAAAGAACAACTCATCTATTTCATTCCTTTCATTCATATGCATATCATTTTCATGGTCTTGCAAATATTGTTCTAAAGGATCAGTAGGAGGCACAGCTATAGAAGCAAGACCAATAATTTCATCTTTATTAGGTAATTCTTTATCATGAGGTTGCCTACAAAATTTAGAGAAATTAAACTCATGAGACACATCACCAAAATTAACACTGACAGTTTCTTTATTGCAATCAATCTTAGCATTAACTATATTCAAGAAAGGTCTACCAAATATAATGGGACAAAAATCATCTTGTGGTGATCCAAGAACAAGAAAATCAGTAGAGTATTTAATCTTACCACACAAGACTTCAATATCTCTAACAATCCCAAGCGGAGTAATAGTATCTCTATTTGCAAGCTTTATAGTGACATCAATATCTTCAATCTCAACAGGTGCAATATCATTCATGACTTCTTGATAGAGAGTAAACAGAATAGCACTCACACTAGCACCAATATCACATAAACCATGATAGCAATGATCTCCAATTTTAACAGAAATAACAGGCATGCCAATTACAGGCTTGTTTTTATCTTTAGTGTCTGGCTTAGCAATTCTAGTTGCTTCATCACAGAAATATATCACAAGTCTATCGATGTTATCAACCAAAAGATCTTTAACCATTGCAATATTAGGTTCAACTTTAATTTGTTCAGAAGGTCTAGGTGCTCTAATATTACTTTTATTAACCAAAGTTGAAGCTTTAGCATGTTCCCTAATCCTAACAGGAAAGGGAGGTTTCTCAATATAAGCAGTAGGCACAACTGGATCAACATTGTAAATAATTGTTTCTTCTTTAACACTAATGGGTTCTTCATTTAATTCAATAGGTGGATGAAACTTAAACCATTTCTCCTTAGGAGATCAACATGAGCAGCAAAATATTCACAAAAAGTAGCTACTATCTCAGAGTCAAGTCCATATTTAGTACTAAACTTATGAAAAGCATCAGTTTCCATAAAAGATTTAACACAATCAAACTTAAGATTTATACCTGACTCTTTACCTTTGTCAATTTCCCAATCTTCAAAGTTGCGTTTAATTCTTTCCAGAAGATCCCATTTGAATTCAATAGTTCTCTTCATAAAGGAACCAGTAGAAGAAGTATCGAGCATGGATTGATCATTATGAGAAAGCCGAGCATAAAAGTTTTGAATAATTATTTCTCATGAGAGCTCATGATTGGGGCATGTGTGCATCATATACTTAAGCCTCCCCCAAGCTTGGGCGATACTTTCTCCTTCACGAGGCCAAAAATTATATATACAATTCCGATCACGATGAACCAAATGCATAGGATAAAACTTCTGGTGAAATTCCAGCTTCAACCAGTTCCAATCCCATGTTCCAGTATCATCCAATAGCCTATACCATGTCAATGCCTTTCCCTCCAAAGATAAAGGGAATAAATTCCTCTTAACTCCATCCTCGGATAAACTTGTAAGCTTAAATAGTCCACAAATTTCATCTATATATATCAAGTGCATATCAGGATGTACCTTTCCATCTCCTGCATAAGGATTAGCTAGCAGTTTCTCAATCATACCCGAAGGAATTTCATAATAAATATTTTCAGTAGGTTCAGTAAGTTGAGGGGCAACTCTCAATGTTTCCGGTCGAGGTGAAGATACCCCAAACAAACCCCTCAAAGGAGTATTTTCCATAGTGACAAGTGACAGTAAATTTCAGCATGTAATATAAATGTTTCCTTACCAAATTCCACTCACCAAAGGTGCTTCACTCCCCGGCAACGACGCCAGAAAAGAGTCGTGATGACCCACAAGTATAGGGGATCAATCGTAGTCCTTTCGATAAGCAAGAGTGTCGAACCCAACGAGGAGCAGAAGAAAATGACAAGCGGTTTTCAGCAAGGTATTCTCTGCAAGTACTGAAAGTAGCGGTAACAGGTAGTTTTGGTAGCAAGATAATTCATAACAAGTAACAAGGTGCAGCAAGGTGGCCCAATCCTTTTTATAGCAAAGGACAAGCCGGAACGATCTCTTACATAAAGCAAATAGTTCTTGAGGACACATGACAATTCTCATCTAGTCACTTTCATCATGTTTGTTTGATTCGCGTTCGCTACTTTGATAATTTGATATGTGGGTGGACCGGTGCTTGGGTGCTGTTCTTACTTGAACAAGCCTCCCACTTATGATTACCCCTTCTCGCAAGCATCCGCAACTACGAAAGAAGAATTAAGATAAATCTAACCATAGCATGAAACATATGGATCCAAATCAGCCCCTAAAGGAATAGCGCATAAACTAGGGTTTAAGCTTCTGTCACTCTAGCAACCCATCATCTAATTACTACTACACAATTCCTTCCCTTAGGCCCAAATATGGTGAAGTGTCATGTAGTCGACGTTCACACGACACCACTAAAGGAAGCAACAACATACATATCATCAAAATATCGAACGAATACCAAATTCACATGATTACTCATGACAAGACTTCTCCCATGTCCTCAAGAACAAAAGTAACTTCTCACAAATCATATTCATGTTCAAGATCAGAGGGGTATTGAATAGCATTAAGGATCTGAACATATAATCTTCCACCAAATAAACCAACTAGCATCAACTACAAGATGTAATCAACACTACTAGCAACCCACAGGTACCAATCTGAGGTTTTGAGACAAAGATTGAATACAAGAGATGAACTAGGGTTTGAGATGAGATGGTGCTGGTGAAGATGTTGATGAAGATTGGTCCTCCCACGATAAGAGGATCGTTGGTGATGTCGATGGCTTCGATTTACCCCTCCCGGAGGGAAGTATCCCCGGCGGAATCGCTCCGCCGGAGAGCAAAAGTGCTCCTGCCCAGGTTCTGCCTCGAGACGGCGGCGCTTTGTCCCAAAAGTCTTCTTCTAGTTTTTTCTAGGGCAAATGGCTTCATATAGTGGAAGATGGGCCTCAGAGGCCTGCCAGGGGCGTCATAAGCTCGGGGGGCGCGCCCAGTGGGTAGGGCGCGCCCCCAGGCTTGTCTCTTCCTGGTGGGTCCCCTCTGGTTATTTCTTTCACCAATATTTTTTATATATTCCAAAATAATTCTCCGTAAATTTCCAGGTCATTTGGAGATGTGCAGAATAGCTATCTCTGTTGTACCCCTTTCCGGTCCAGAATTCCAGATGCCGGCAATCTCCCTCTTCATGTGAAACTTGCAAAATAAGAGAGAAAAGGCATAAGAATTGTATTATAAAATGAAATAATGATCAAAAACATAATAAATAACAGTAGGAAAACATGATGCAAAATGGACGTATAAGTAGCCGTAATTCAAAGAGTAATTGAACCTAAGTTTGGGTTAAGTTTGAATTAAAAATATTTAATAAAACAATTATGATGCAACTAGTTCATAAACGTAAAATGGACTTTAGTAAATATTTTTGGATTATTATTTGACTTTAGGAAATTCAAATAACATTTGAATTAAATCAAACATAGTTTGATTATAACTTTAAAACCCTAGGTTTAATTTGAATAAAATTAATGCAATATGGTTTACTGAATTGAATTAAACTTAGTACTTATTTTGGAGTTAATAATTGACTTTAGGGAAAGATGGTCTCAAATTAAATTTAGTTCGGACTCAAATAAAGTTTGAAAACTATTTACACATAGTAAATCATTTTGGAATTTATATTTGACTTTAATTCAAATCAAGCAAATAAACTTAGTCATAATGTTGGATTTAAATTTGACTTAGTTTAAACTAAAATCAAATAAATAAACTATAGTAATCATATTGGATTTGTATTTGACTTTAGTTGAACTGAGATTAAATAACTAAACCCTAGCAACTATGTTGGGTTTGTATTTACTCTAGGGAAGCATTAATTATGTTGAGAAGAATTGAACCAACTAAGTCAATTATGAAATGATTCATAGTTCAATTTGACTTAGTGAAACCAAATCAAATTGTGAACTCAAATCAATTTGAATTCAAATGAGATGAACCCTAATCCAAATCCAACTTGAATAGGAAAAACTAGACCAAGTTATCATTTTCACACACTTAGTGTATTCAAACTCATGAAAGGTCAAAAAGTTTGAATTGTCATTCAAACTTGAATATGAACTTGGCTATCCAAGATTCATTGACCATGACTCTGTTGTTGTGATTCCTTTTGATTGGATCTGACAACCACAACTTGACATCACATACTCCTTATGTGATGAACCCTTATTTGAAACTTGCATGTGAACCCTTATGTCACGTGTATTCCAATTAAAAACCACTATGTTGTTTTCCAAACTCTTATGAGTTAACTCTGACACATGATCTCACAGCACAATGACACTGACACCATGCACAACACTTGTTGTATGTTTGATTGTACTGTATGGTTGTTTATGATTGCTCTTGCTTACGTTAGATTGTATGGAGAGCGAAGAGTAACTTTATCAAGATTGTGAGATCGAAGAATCGTCAATACCAGGCAAGTTCCACTTTGATCATGTTACCCAGTATTTTATTTGCATTATAGTTTTGCCATGTTAGGTGTGTGAGTTTAGGATGCTAAATTCTTTACAACCCAGTAGTTGACAACCTAGGTCCAATCTTACCCCGACCTTGTCACCGTCGAGTAGTTGCTTAGCTGCTATGATGTGGATTGGGAAACACCAATTAATAGTCCATCATACAACCACATGGTTGACTACTTAACTACAACTTAATTAATGAATCATCTGGGCAGTGCTTCGGTATTGCTTTGGTGGCCGCGTGTTTTGTGGGCGACCGCCCAGGCTCAAAGGGTTGTACGAGTTCAAAGTTGAGTAGCTTCCATGTGTAACCATGATACAATATGGGCTCTGTCTGGACCAAGTAACTCGTGGGAACCCTCCCGCGGTAGACCAGTAGATGTAGGTGTGTAGGTTGGACTGGGTCTACCTTTTCTGAGAGGCTACTACTTCCCAAAAGTCCCGTCTTGGTCTACCTAGCTACTTCACAAGTGAAATTTAGTAGCAAAGGGTGTGATCGGGAATGACTGTAAAGTACACAAACCTCTGCAGAGTGTATAAAACTTATCATGATTAGCCGTGTCCTCGGTTATGGACAACTTGAGCAACTCATCCGAGAATTGTCAGCTTGATCTGATCACCTCTTCTTAATTAAAATCAATGGGTTGAACCAATGGGGAGTTGTGGAGCTAATCTCAGAGGACTGGGGATTTACCAGGAACTCTTGAAGAAAGGCTTGGGGCAACCGGGGATTTACCGGGGAACCCACACGCTCAAATTGCATTAGGCAACGGCCCGTGTTTTACCGGGAGTGCCTATAGACTACAACTGGGGATTTACCGGGAGTGTCATATTGCTATTAAAGTAGACTACCACTAAACAATAGGGGCAAACTATTTTCTGCAAAGAGCCTTGAACCCCACCAGCCAAAGTGCATGTAGGTGAACAGGTTATCAATGAACCGTGGACTTGCCAATGCATTCAATGTATTGACCCTAGTGGTTGCAATGTATCATGTTGCAGGTTTACGATATCGAAGAGAAGGCACAGAGTAGGGTTATGACGCTATACTCAACTCTTGCCTGTGAGTTGATGGACGCCTGAAAGCACATTTGCTCCCTTGGTGGTTTTGGTAATTCATAACAACATATATCTCATTGAACTAATGTCCATGACGAGGACATGTACTAGGGATAGGGTAACAGGCCTGACCTACGGACCCTACCCTAGAACTCCGCACACCTTATACTGGGCCCCAGGGCCAGACCAGCAACCAGGAGTTCTGCAAACCGACATTCACTCGGAGCTCGTCAAACCACTCGGGAGGCAAGAGTTCACTCGACCAGCTTGTTTCACTCGGAGCACCCGAAAGTCACTCGACCAGAGAAGACCAGGAGACTCCAGGAGCGCAACGGTCGGGACGTGTGCTCGCCTGTATTAACTGTAATCAATGCGCCCGTTACCTGGCGCCCTTAAACCCCCTCTTAACCCCTGATAATGGCGGCATTCATGGGAGGGCTGGCGGACGCTATATAAGCCACCCCCCAGCTCCATTCCAAGGGTTCGCAATCCATTTGTAACTCATACACTCAAGCAATCAAGCTCTAGAGCACCGAGACGTAGGGCTATTACCTCCACCGCCGAGGGGCCTGAACTCGTAAATCCGAGTGTAACACCTGCGCCGTAGCTAGGCTCTGCCCTCTCATCCGTACCCCTACACACTACTGTCAGACTTGCACCCACGACAGTTGGCGCCCACCGTGGGGCAGGCGTCTAGTGACTTTCGGCGTAGTTGCATTTTTTCCACCATCACCATGGTTTCCGGCGGCGGACTGACTCTGCGCGGCGAGATCCGTTTCGGCGTCCTTAGTTTCATCGTCGACGATTCGGCGTGGCTCCAAGAAGCCCCGCTGGATGTCGAGGCATTGCCCGTCCGCAGCGCGGCGCACTTCCGCGCGAGTACTTTCGGCGTCCTTCTTCGGTAACCGTCGACTCCTTACCAGTCGACCTCTTCCCTCTCCACCAGCCGTCATCGCAAGCGCTCCGGACGCTCGCGGCTTCAGCGGTGGATCAGGCACGCGGTGGCCCTTCAGGCAGCAGCCCTGCAGATCGCGGCAATCGAGCCCGATGAACCTGTCTTCGATCTGTTCGCCTCCGTGCATGAGCACTCGGAAAGCTTATCCGAGTGCGAGAGCAGCGATCCCGCTGCGGAGGTGCTGATGGCCGATTCCCCGCCCAGTCCGCCTGGGTACGGCCGCGGCGGCGCGGAGAACGGTGACCCGTCGCGCCCTGATCTAGGCGGCGGCAGGGACCGACATGACGACGAGTACGTCCCCCGACCTCTCACTCGGCAGCAGAGGGAGGAACAGTAGCGCAGGACCGAGCAGGCCCTCCAGACGCCCATCATTGGGACGACCCCCGAGGCTCAGGCTTTGGAGGCTGTGCGCCAGGCCAACTTGGCTGAGCGCAATCGTCTGGAAGCGCTCTAGAAGTCACTCGACGATCGCGCCCGCAGGCAGCATCAGCCCAGTTCCAGTCGGCGGCAGCGGCAGTTGTTCTCAACTGACCAGCAACAGAGTTTCCAGGTATTCCGCACTCCCGTCCAGAATCTGGCGGCGGCCACTCGGATAGCAGATTCCATTGAGCCGTCCCGATCCGAGGTGGGGGAGGGTCTTCGGCAGATCCGGGCCCTACTCAAGGCGGTGGAGGAGCAAAATTCGACAGTATCCCAGTCGCGCAACCGGATTCACAGCAGATCTATTAGGGCTGACACCGTTCAGTCGGCCCACAGCCCAGTGTCTCCAAGGAGAAACAGACACTCGCCTCCTTGGCGAAACGACCAAGACCGCCACCGAGACCAGTACTCAGGGCAGGGTCGCAGTCGGAATATGCCTTCGCGGCATCAGGATGATCGTCGCCGCATGCAGTCGCCCCCTCCGCGGGATGGCTCATACGCGCCCCGGCCGTACGATGCCAGGCGTCCTTACGGCAACGATCGGAGGGCCAGCCCTCCTCGTCATGGTGACAGTTATCGCCAGAGAGAGACAGTCGACTACCGTGACCCACAGTTCAACGCGAGATCCGTTCTCGCTCAGAACCTGGTCGACAGAGGCAGAGCTCTGAGAGAGAACTTGGACAGAGATCGTCCGAGTAGAAGTGGAGCATTCATCTCCGGGCCCGAGTGTTTCAGCAGGGCCATCCGGGCCGCTAAGATCCCGCCTAACTTCAGATTGGCAGCTGGAGTAAGCAAGTTCACCGGTGAGTCCAAGCTAGAAACTTGGTTAGAGGTTTACCGAGTGGCTGTGCAGATTGGAGGAGGAAATGACTATGTGGCTATGAAGCATTTGCCTTTGATGCTGGAAGGGTCCGCTCGTCCCTGGCTCAACCAGCTCACTCCGGCCAGCATATACTACTGGGAAGATTTGGCCCGAGTGTTCACGAAAACATTCGAGGGCACGTGCAAACGCCCGGCTGGATTGACTGAGTTGCAGCACTGCGTGCAGAAACCGAATGAAACATTGAGGGAGTACATCCAGCGGTGGACAACCTTGCATCACGTGGTGGAGAACGTCACAGAGCATCAAGCCGTATGTGCCTTCAAGGCAGGAGTCAGATATCGGGAGCTCATCCTGAAATTTGGTCGGTCAGGATCTTTGACCATGAGTCGAATGATGGAGATTGCCACTCGGTACGCAAACGGAGAAGAGGAAGACCGTCTCCGTAACGACAAAGGGAAAACCAGCGAGCCCAACCCCGGAAATAGTAATCCCAATCGGAAGCCGAAGCGCAAGGCTGATGGTTCGACTCAGGCTGAGGCTGCCGCCCTGGCCGGTCAAGCCAAGAACAAGGGGAAGGCTAAGGAAAAATGGATCCCGAAGAAAAAGAGAGATCAGTCGGGCCAAGATGTCCTCGATTTACCGTGTCACATCCACACCAGAAAGGATGAAGAGGGCAATCTGATATTGCCCAAGCATACTACTCGACAGTGCAGACTGTTGATTCAGCAGTTCCGAGAGGACCCGTCGAGTGAGAAGAGTCCAGAAGACGCTGATGATGGAGACAAAGATGAACCTTTTCCCAGTGTCAACGCAACCCTGATGATCTTTGCAAATGTAGAGAGCAGGAGCTGGTTGAAAGTTATCAACCGAGAAGTGAACATGGCCATGCCGGCGACGACAAAGTTTCTGAACTGGTCGAAGACTCCGAGCACCTTTGATCAGTCGGACCACCCAGCCTACATTGCCACCCCTGGGTGGCAGGCGCTGGTGGTTGATCCAGTCGTGGGAGGCATCCGATTGCGCAAGGTCCTCATGGACGGTGGAAGCGGACTGAACATACTGTACGCTGATACTCTGCAAGCGATGGGCATTCCGATGTCCCGACTCAGCGAGAGCAGCATGTAGTTCCACGGAGTGATCCCCGGCAAGAAAGCAAGTCACTCGGGAAGATCGCCCCAGATGTGGTCTTTGGAGACGACAAGAACTTCCGGAAGGAAAGGCTGACCTTCGAAGTGGTCGACTTTCGCAGCGCCTACCATGCCATCCTTGGTCGGCCGGCTTACGCACGTTTCATGGCCCGTCCATGTTATGTGTATCTCAAGCCGAAGATGCCCGGCCCCAAAGGTGTGATCACAGTCACTGGTAGTCGACAGCGTGCGGAGGAGTGTTTGCAGCAAGGGTCCAAGATAGCTGATGAGCAGATGGCCATGGTGGAACTGGAGGAGTACAAGAAAAATGCCGATCCGAGTAATCTGCTACGCTCCAAGAAGCCAGCTGCAGAATCTGCGTTTCGGTCGGCCGGCGACACGAAGCCTGTGCACATCCACCCGGAAGATCCCAATGCTGCTCCCACCAACATATCAACGACACTCGACAGCAAATGGGAAGAAGCGCTCATCCAGTTCCTCCGTGAGAACTGGGACATCTTCGCATGGAAACCATCCGACATGCCGGGTGTACCCAGGGAGCTGGCTGAGCACTGTTTGCGAGTCGACCCAAAGGCAAAACCTGTGAAGGAGCATCTCCGTCGCTCTGCTACACAGAAGAGGAAGGCCATTGGCGAAGAAGTTGCTCGGCTCCTGGCAGCCGAGTTCATCCATGAGGTGTACCACTCCGAGTGGCTCGCCAACGTCGTCATGGTCCCTAAGAAGGACAAGTCTCTCCGAATGTGCATTGATTTCAAGCACATCAATCGGGTCTGCCCCAAGGATCATTTCCCGCTCCCCCACATAGATCAAATCGTAGATTCCACCACGGGTTGTGAGCGACTATCTTTTCTGGATGCGTACTCCGGGTACCACCAGATCCGACTGTATGGGCCAGATGAAATAAAAACAGCCTTTATCACCCCATTCGGGTGTTTCTGCTATATCACCATGCCTTTCGGTCTTAAAAACGCTGGTGCCACTTTCATGCGCATGGTGCAGAAGTGTTTGCAAAAACAGATCAGTCGGAACATCGAGGCATACATGGATGACATAGTGGTCAAGTCCAGAAAAGGTTCCGACCTACTGGCTGACCTAGCTGAAACTTTCGCAAATTTGCGGAAGTATGATATCAAGCTGAATCCAGCAAAGTGCACTTTCGGATTTCCTGGGGGCAAGTTACTCGGTTTCCTCATTTCCGAACGAGGGATAGATGCCAATCCTGAGAAGATCGGGGCGATTGTACGAATGAAACGTCCAGAACGTCTTCATGATGTACAGAAGCTCACGGGTTGCCTCGCAGCTCTAAGCCGATTCATCTCCCGTCTCGGTGAGAAGGCACTGCCCCTGTACCGATTGATGAAGAAATCTGATTCGTTCGAGTGGACTGCTAAAGTGCACGCAACGTTTGTTGAGCTCAAAGCCCTGCTTTCCACCCAGCCGGTGCTTGCCGCTCCGAACAGCAACGAACCGTTGCTCTTGTACATTGCGGCCACTGGTCAAGTTGTCAGCACTGTCCTCACAGTCGAGCGAGAAGAACAGGGCAAGGCTTACAAAGTTCAGCGCCCAGTCTATTACATTTCTGAAGTTCTGACTCCTTCCAAGCAGAGGTATCCTCATTATCATAAGCTCGTCTATGGCATCTACCTGACTGCGAAGAAAGTAGCCCATTACTTCCAAGAGAACACTGTGTCAGTCGTCAGCGACACCCCGCTGTCTGAGATCATGAACAATCGGGATGCGACTGGTCGAGTGACGAAGTGGGCTATCGAGCTCCTGCCCCTGGACATCAAGTTCGAGGCGAAGAAGGCGATCAAGTCCCAAGCATTAGCCAATTTCCTAGCCGAGTGGACTGAACAGCAGCAACCGACTCAGAGTCACCCGGAACACTGGACCATGTTCTTTGACGGTTCCAAGATGCTGAATGGTTTAGGAGCTGGAGTTGTGTTAGTATCTCCGAAGGGCGATCGTCTTAGATATGTTTTGCAGATTCACTTTGATTCCTCCAACAATGAAGACGAGTACGAGGCGCTCCTCTATGGTCTACGTATGGCCATCTCACTCGGCGTCCGGTGCCTGATGGTCTATGAAGACTCGGATCTAGTTGTGAACCAAGTGATGAAGGAGTGGGATATCAGAAGCCCCGCTATGACAGGATACTGCAACGCAGTGAGAAATTTGGAAAAGAAATTTGAAGGTCTGGAGCTGCATCACGTTCCCCGAGCCAAGAATCAGGAGGCAGACGATCTGGCAAAGATCGGGTCCACTCGGAAATCCATACCCAGCAATGTGTGCCTCGAGCATTTATGTTCTCCGACGGTAAAAGAAGATCCCTTCATGGAAGAGCTGCCGCAAGCGGCCAGTCCTTCTGATCCGACTGAAGTCGAGGTCCCGGCAGTCATTGATTTGGTCATGGAGGTCCTAGCAATCACACCCGAGTGGACAGTGCCTTACATTGCATACCTGCTCAGGCAGGAACTTCCAGAAGATGAAGCTGAAGCCCGCCAGATTGTTCGCAGGTCCAAAGCCTTTACAGTGGTGGGCGATCAGTTATACAGAAAGAGCGTCACTGGTGTGACTCAGCGCTGCATTGCCCCGGAGGAAGGTCGATTGATCCTGGAGGAGATTCACTCGGGAACTTGTGGACACCACGCATCCTCTCGGACAATTGTGGCTAAAGCTTACCGAGCCGGTTTCTTCTGGCCACGTGCCAATGAAGCTGCGCAGGAGATAGTCCAACACTGCGTTGGATGCCAGTTCTATGCAAACTTATCGCACAAGCCTGCGTCTGCTATGAAGACAATTCCACTCGTCTGGCCGTTTGCAGTCTGGGGACTCGACATGGTGGGACCCCTCCAGACAGGGGCGAGTGGATTCACCCACTTGCTGGTTGCAGTCGACAAGTTCACTAAGTGGATCGAAGCCAAACCCATCAAGAAGCTAGACTCTCGTACAACGATCAAGTTCATGAAGGAGATAGTCTTCAGGTATGGCGTGCCCCACAGCATTATCACTAACAACGGTTCAAACTTCAACTCGGAAGAGTTCAGGGCATTCTGTGCCGCCCAAGGCACCCGAGTCGACTATGCATCTGTGGCGCACTCACAGTCGAATGGACAAGCTGAGAGAGCAAACAGACTGATTCTTCAGGGGTTAAAGCCATGACTCATGCGCGATTTGGAGCACGCAGCTAGAGCTTGGGTCACCGAGTTGTCGTCGGTTCTTTGGGGCTTGAGGACGATCCCCAATCGGTCTACCAATCGCACTCCCTTCTTCATGGTGTACGGAGCTGAAGCCGTCCTGCCGAGTGACCTGCTCCACAATTCACCCCGAGTGGAACTGTACTCTGAAGCTGAAGCTGAGCAAGCACGGCAAGACGCCGTTGATCTCTTGGAGGAGGAAAGGGAGATGGCTCTGATCCATTCGGCCACTTATCAGCAAGATCTAAGATGTTTTCACAGCAGGCACGTCAGAAGTCGGACCTTTCAGGAAGGAGATCTTGTGCTCCGAGTGAATCAGCAGCGACCTCACAAGCTTGCTCCCACGTGGGAAGGTCCCTTTATCGTGTCAAAGGTTCTGCACAACGGAGCATACCACCTGTACAACCTTCAGAAGCAAGCAGACGGGCCCCGTGCTTGGAATGCGGATTTGCTGCGACGATTTTATACTTGATGATGAGATGTAATAAAAGTATTCGATTATTATTTGGTGAATAAAAGCATGACTTTTCCAGTTCCACATTGAGTTCACTCGTACGCATTCTCTGGCTTACAACCCCCAGTGGGTGTACGCCGTTCAACTTAGCTGCAAACCAGTTTTTGCCTAAGTTAAAACGATACTCCGAGTGAAGAGCGTCCCTCTCACTCGGGGGCTTGGCTGTGAACCAGATTTCGCCCAAGTTAAAAATCTACTCCGAGTGAAGAGCATCCCTCTCACTCGGGGGTTGGCCATGAACCAGCTTTTGCCCAAGTTAAAAACGCTGCTCCGAGTGAAGAGCATCCCACTCACTCGGGGGCTTGGCTGCGAACCAGCTTTCGCCCAAGTTAAAAATACTACTCCGAGTGAAGAGCATCCCTCCACTCGGGGGCTTGGCTGCGAACCAGCTTCCGCCCAAGTTAAAAATACTACTACGAGTGAAGAGCGTCCCTCTCACTCGGAGGCTTGGCCGCGAACCAGCTTTCGCCCAAGTTAAAAATACTACTCCAAGTGAAGAGCGTCCCTCTCGCTCGGGGGCTTGGCTGCGAACCAGCTTTCGCCCAAGTTACAAATCTACCCCGAGTGAAGAGCATCCCTCTCACTCGGGGGCTTGGCCACGAACCAGCTTTCGACCAAGTTAAAACCCATTTCAAAGACTCGAAATACTCGAAGGAAAGCGTTCAAATAACTCCAGAAGTTCAAAAGCGAATACGAGTACGCGGGCCCAAAGCCCGAAAGAGTTTAACGAATACAGTTTCACTCGGCATACCGAGGTTAATGGGTAGGACTTAAAGTTTTCTCACACCCCTGTGGGGCTGGCCGGCTCAACGAAGGAATCTAGGTCGATGTCGTCTGCGATCCGAGTGGCTGCCTCGATGAATGTCTTCATGAAGTCCTCAAACTTGAGTTTCTTCGTGTTGGCAACTTGGAGAGTCTTCAGCTTCTCCTCCTTGGCATCGTTGCAATGCACTCGGACCAGGGAGAGGGCCACGTCAGCTCTGCAGCGTGCAGCCGACTTCTTCCACGCCTGTACTCGGCTGGGAATGTCGTTGAGACGAGCCATCATGGCTTCCAGGTCGGTGTCGAAGGTGTCTTCGGGCCATAGCTCCTTGTCGATTCTGCCGAGTGCACCCCGCAGACGAATGATGTAACCTTGGACGTCTTCGATGCGAGATTCCACCCGCAGGACACCTAGAGCAGCCTTGTCACCGACGAGTGACCTGGAAGGATCCAGATCCCTCTCGATTCTGTCAGTTTCCAGCTCGAAGTCTCGGCAGTACTCTGCGGACAAGAAAAGAGGAGAGTTGAAGGTCAGCATGCATGAAGTTCACTCGAATAAAAGTTCACACGGGTGTTACAGGTTACCTGCAAGCTTGGTGTACATTTCCTCCGTGAACTCTTCTATGTACCTCTCCAGAGCGTTCTTCTTCTCGATCAGCTGGGTGATCTTCTCGTTCAGAGTCTTCTTCTCTTTCTTGTAGACTTCCGCCTGGGCCTTGAGCTTGCTCTCCCACTCGGTCTGCTGCTTCTTGAGCTCGAGCACCTCTTTCTTCAGCGATGTGTTCTCTGCTTCAAGCTTCCTGAGTGAGGCCAGCTTCTCTTCGGCGGCCTTGGTCTTTTCCTTCGCCACTTGCTGCGCTCCTGCCAGCTCATTATCCTTGTTCTCAAGTGCCTGCTTCATAGTTTCTAAAGAGATAGAGGTTCTGAGCCGCACTTGGAGTCGATGGTTTTCACTACGCACATCTGTTCGAGTGAAGTCACTCGGTTCAAAGAATGAAAAAAGGTGAAAGCAGAATGCTCGGTAATTGAAGCTTACCTCCCATGGTCTTGAGCTCTACCTGAGCTCGCGCTGTGTATGTCCTCTCCACCTCCAAATCCAGTCGGAGCTGGGCCGTTTCCTTCTCCAGTGCCACGTACTGAGTTCCAAGCTCGCAAGTTTTTTGAAATACAAGAAAGAGCAGGCCAGTTAACATTAAGAAATATTCCGAGTGCTCAAAGACCAGTGCCCCTGGAAGGAACAAGCTTGACCAATATCAGATTCTAAGTTCTAAGACCCCCGCCGACTCCCCGCAGTCGAAGCGTGCCCCACTGGAACAGTATCCACTCGGAACGGTCCGCCCGATCCGAGTGATGGCCAAACACACAAAAAAAGACAAAAGGTTCTAAGACTCCCGCCGACCGCCCCCGGCCGACGGCAGTCTCGGGGACTACACCCAGTGGGTGCACTCAGCATGCCCCCACTGGAATGGTATCCACTCGGAACGGTCCGCCCGATCCGAGTGATGGCCAAACACAAAAAAAAACAACAGCAACAACAACAGAACAGGTTCTAAGTTCTAAGACTCCCACTGACTGCCCGCAGTCGACGGCAGTCTCGGGGACTACACCCAGTGGGTGCACTCAGTGTGCCCCCACTGGAACGGTATCCACTCGGAACAGTCTGCCCAATCCGAGTGATGGCCAAACACAAAAAAAAACACCCAGTGGGTGTACCGGATACTTTCCAACTGAAATTCCTACTGAAGAAAAATGACTTGGAGATCGACTTACAAGGGTACTTACTCGAACGTTCTCCTGGAGGGCAGCACTGGCATCGTACGCCAGCTTGCTGGCTACGCACATCTCGTTGAGTCGTTGAGTCATCAGCTCCGCCTGGATCATTGCCTCCTTGCTGGCTCCAGTTTGGTCTTCCGACACCTTGTACAAATTGAAGATATTGACGAGAGGAGTCGGAACCAAAGCCAGAGCAGTCGATGGAGCCGCGGCAGAACCAGCCCCAGCCTGAGAAGAACCCTGCCCCGGAGGCACGGTCACGGCAGGTGCAGGAGGAACTTGAGGCGCTTCGCTCGGCGGCGTCTTCCGTGTGGTAGCCTGAGGAGCAGTCAGAACTGGGGTCCCCTTCTCAGTGTCCATCCGCGGCGGCTCTTCATTGTCGTCTCCGATGTGGATGACCTCTGCAAGCACTACGTTCACTTGACACAATCAGTCGCAGTACATAATTCAATCGGATGAAGACATTTCAGTCGAACGACAGGTCGAAATAAAGGTGAAGTCATTGTTACATCCACGAGAAGTGGCCACGTCTGCTGACTCGGCTTTGGTGCGGTCCCCATCAATCTGCATGGGAGATGTCGTTGAGGTTGTGGCACTGATTCATAAGATTCACTCGGTCAGAAGAATCCTGAAAGTCGACAAAGACAGAAAGGAAATGCTTGGCGCTTACGTTGAGGCGACGGGCACGGTGACCTTGATCCTCGGCAGAGCCTTCCAAGGCTTGGGAGAAGCAAACTTGAGCTGCTTGGCGGTCTTCTCCGCCGGGTCCGGTGTCGGCGTCCGAGTGCGCTTTGGAGCCTCCGTACTCGGAGCCGCCGTCTTCCCCAAGTCAACACTCGGATCGTGGGTCTGTTTAGAGCGGCGCTCAGAGCCCAACTCTGGAGACAGGGAAGACTCATCCTCGTCACTCCCTCCCGATTCGTCGCTTTCATCCAAGCTATCCTCCGCGTAACTGTCGTCGGCGCTGCCATGTTCACACTCCACGCCCCCTGCGACGTGTTCGCCATTCGGCACGGGCGAAACCATCTTCTGGAACTCCTGCAAGACACGAAGAGCATAAACAACCAGTCCAGTCAGTTCACTCGGATTATTAAATTCACTCGGATAATTTGAGGATGAGAAATTCACTCGGAGATACGTGTTGTACCTTCAATGACAAGTTATTGGCGTCGTAGGGCGGGATCCGTCTCGATCCCCGCGGATTGTCACGCGCACCGGTGATGCACTTGAGCCACTCTTTCACGGTCTTCTCGTCGAGCTCCTCCGGGTGCACTCGAGTCTTGTCCCCAGTGCCAGTATACTGCCACATCGGGTGAGCTCACTCCTGCAGCGGCCTGATTCATTGACTGAGGAAGACCTCCAGCAGATCCAGACCTGTCAGCCCACCCTGGACCAGGCTGACTACCGCAGTGACCAGGATTCCCACGTCGGTCTTCTCCTCCTTGTCCACCATCAGAGATGGAGGCACGTTGACTCTCTCGGATGTATAAGGGGGGAGACCAGTCGATGAGCCGGCACAAGGGACGTCGTTGCAGTAAAACCATGTCGACTGCCAACCCCTAACTTAGTTGGGAAAAGTCATCACAGGAAAAGCGCTCCTACCCCGCATCTGAATACCCAAGCCACCGCACAGCTGGGTCACATGGGTTCTCTCCCCCTTGGGGTTGGCCTTTTTGACCGACTGAGAACGACATGTGAAGATGTGCTTGAACAAGCCCCAGTGCGGCGGGCAACCCAGGAAATTCTCACACAAAGAAACGAAAGCGGCAAGGTACACTATGGCATTCAGAGGCAAATGGTGGAGCTGAGCGCCGAAGAAGTTCAAAAAACTGCGGAAAAAGGGGTGGGGTGGCATGGAGAAACCTCGCTCCACGTGCGTGGTGAGGAGCACTCGCTCTCCGGGGCGCGGCGCGGGCTCGATCTCCCCTTCCTCGGGCAGCCTCCACGCCCCGTCGTGGATCAGCCCGTCCACGACGAGCCCGCTGACGTCGTCGATCGTGGTGGTCGGCGGAAGCCAGTCGCCTTGGATCCACCCGCGCGGAGGCGCGACTCGGGAGCTCGACGCCTTCCTGCCCTTCGCCGCCTTCTTCGCCCTCTCAAGTTTTGCCGTCTTGTCTTTCGCCATCGCCGCCGGGCTCTTCAGCACCGAGGAGAGTTCGTGCGGGGTGGGTCGCTGGAGAAGAGGTTGGGCGGAATGGGAGAAGTGGAGAAAAGGGGATCTGGTCCTCTCTTCCTCTCCGATGCGGTGGCTCTATATATCATCGCCCACTCCGCTCCCCAATCCACGCCACTGAATCGTGGGCCCGCAGATCCCTCAAATCGCGCCGTCGGAGATCCAGCGGTACGTGGCAAAAAGTGGGGCGGAAATCGAGGCGTCACGCCCCACTTTCCCCACTCGTTGCGCTGCAACCGTTCACGCGCGCTCAAATATGGTTTCAAATCCCGTGAAATCCGGAGTCCGGCAACCCGATTGCTTTCGCGTTAAAGACATTCCATAAACGCTCAGGGCTGATCCGTCACCCGACGCGCGACGACTCGTTTCACTCGGATGGATAGTGCTCATTTCACTCGGACGGAGACTGCTCATTTGATTCGGATGGAGACTACTCACTTCAGTCGGACGTCATGTGGTCCAGAATCCGTCAAGGTGCCACCCGGAGACAAGGACATTTAACAACCATTAGGAGTTCTTGAGCGCCCCTGTAGCGCTCATCTCACCTGGAAATTCGCCTTGACTCGACCCGCCTAACCTCGACCGATTCGGGGGCTAATGACGAGGACATGTACTAGGGATAGGGTAACAGGCCTGACATACGGACCCTACCCTAGGACTCTGCACGCCTTATACTGGGCCCCAGGGCTAGACCAGCAACCAGGAGTTCTGCAAACCGACATTCACTCGGAGCTCGTCAAACCACTTGGGAGGCAAGAGTTCACTCGACCAGCTTGTTTCACTCGGAGCACCCGAAAGTCACTCGACCAGAGAAGACCAGGAGACTCCAGGAGCGCAACGGTCGGGACGTGCGCTCGCCTGTATTAACTGTAATCAATGCGCCCATTACCTGGCGCCCTTAAACCCCCTCTTAACCCCTGATAATGGCGGCATTCATGGGAGGGCTGGCGGACACTATATTAGCCACCCCTAGCTCCATTCCAAGGGTTCGCAATTCATTTGTAACTCATACACTCAAGCAATCAAGCTCCAGAGCACCGAGACGTAGGGCTGTTACCTCCACCGCTGAGGGGCCTGAACTCGTAAATCCGAGTGTAACACCTGTACCGTAGCTAGGCTCTGCCCTCTCATACGTACCCCTACACAATACTGTCAGACTTGCACCCAAGATAGTCCATTCAAGTTAAAGATTTCAGGACGTTCAATGATTGGCATGGCATGGACTAGAGATGTGGACCCCTCAAAATGCTAAGGACAAGGATTGGCAAAAGATCAAGACTCTACATTTTTGGTTTAGTGATCCAAGATCACATTGAGTCCATAGGAAAGCCAATACTATTAAAAGGGGATGAGGTGTTGCTTAATGGTCTTTTTGCTCAAATGCTTAGTGACAGTACTCCTAAACCCTCAACCACTATCTCTATCCAAATATGTCCAAAACCTACATTCCAACTCGGCCCCACCGAAACTTTCTATCCGGAGCCACCGAGTTCATCTAGACTTAGCCACTGCCAAAACCCTAACAAATCGGATCCACCGAAATGGATCTCGGTCCCACCGAGATGGCCTTGCCAACTCTCTGTAATCGTTTGCACTCACTTCGGTCCCATCGAGTTTTGCAAATCGGTCTCACCGAGATGGCTTGCCAACTCTCTGTTGCCTTATTACTTCACTTCGGTACTACCGAGTTGATGCAATTGGTGCCACCGAGATGAGGATTGCCCTAGCCATTGCACTTCGGTCCACCGAGTTCTTCCTATCGGTCCCACCGAGATTCCTAAAGTTCATATCTTTTACACAATTCGGTGCCACCGAGTCTTCTGAATCGGTGCCACCGAGTTGGGTCAAAAGTGTGTAACGGTTGGATTTTGTGTGGAGGCTATATATACCCCTCCACCACTTCCTTCTCAGTAAGGAGAGCCATCAGAACGTGCCTACACTTCCACCATACATTTTCTGAGAGAGAACCACCCACTCATGTGTTGAGATCAAGACATTCCAATCCAACCATTTGAACCTTGATTTCTAGCCTTTCCCAAGTTGCTTTCCACTCAAATCATTCTTCCACCATAGCCAAATCTGTGAGGAGTTGTTTGAGTGTTGGGAAGACTATCATTTGAAACACAAGAGCAAGGAGTTCATCAACAACACACCATCTATTACCTTTTGGAGAGTGGTGTCTCCTAGATTGGTTAGGTGTCACTTGGGAGCCTCCGACATGATGTGGAGTTGAACCAAGAGTTTGTAAGGGCAAGGAGATCGCCTACTTCGTGAAGATCTACCCCGAGTGAGGCTAGTCGTTCATGGACGTAAGCCATGGTGGAATAGACAAGGTTGCTTCTTCGTGGACCCTTCGTGGGTGGAGCCCTCCGTGGACTCACGCAGCCGTTACCCTTCGTGGGTTGAAGTCTCCATCAACGTGGACGTACGATAGCACCACCTATCGGAACCACGCCAAAAACCACCGTGTCTTCATTGCGTTTGAAATTTCTGATCCCCTCCTTTACATACATATGCAATTGCTTACTTTCCGCTACCATACTCTTAGAATTGCATGTGTAGGGTGATGCTTGACATGTATTATTGCTAAAATCTTCCCACAACTAAAATTGGGAAAAGGTTAGGTTTTATTTGGTCAAGTAGTCTAATCACCCCCCCTCTAGACATACTTTCAATCCTACAAGTGGTATCCGAGCTTTGGTCTCCGTAAGCCTTGATTTCCATTGCTTTGGTGATCATAGCCTTGGTTTCACAACCTAGGAGAGTATGGCGTCTAGTGAGGGTAACTATCACCGTAGAGGTCCATATTTTGATGGTACAAACTTTGCTAGTTGGAAACATAAGATGAAAATGCATATTCTTGGTCATAACCCCACCGTTTGGGCTGTTGTTCGTGTTGGCTTGCAAGGTGATTTCTTTGAGGATGGCAAGGAACCGGATCGTGAAGCAACCCCGGAAGAATTGAAGATGTTGCAATACAATGCTCAAGCTTGTGACATTCTATTCAGCGGTTTGTGTCCCGAAGAATTTACCAAAATCAGCCGCCTCGAGAATGCAAAGGAAATTTGGGATACTTTGGTTGATATGCATGAGGGTACTGAGTCCGTCAAGGAATCTAAGTTGGATGTGCTTCAAAGTCAACTTGACAAGTTCAAGATGAAGGATGGTGAAGGAGTCGCTGAGATGTACTCTAGGCTTGCTCTCATCACAAATGAGATTGCCGGCTTAGGAAGTGAAGAGATGACCGACAAATTCATCATCAAGAAGATACTTAGAGCTTTGGATGGAAAATATGATACCGTTTGCACATTGATCCAAATGATGCCAAATTACAAAGATCTCAAGCCCACGGAAGTCATTGGAAGGATTGTTGCTCATGAAATGTCACTCAAGGACAAAGAGGAGCTACACAACAAATCAAGTGGTGCTTACAAAGCCTCAACCGATGCTCCAACAACTACAAGTTACAAGCTAGTATCCAATGAAGAGATTAGCCTAATGATGAAAAGATTCAACAAGTTCTACAAGAACAAAGGGAAAGAAAGAAGCTCTAGCTCAAGACACTATGAGAGAAGATCATCAAGTCGTGACCATAATTGCTACAATTGTAGAAAGCCCGAACACTATTCCAATGAGTGTACGGCTCCCTACAAGAAAAGAGATGAATCACCAAGAGTAAGACATAGAAGAGACGAATCACCTCATAAGGAGAGAAGGAGTAGAGATGATCATTATGAACGAAGACACTCTCGAACAAGCAAGGATTCGGAGAGGAAGGACAAGTCATCCAAGAGCTACACAAGAAGAAGACATCAAGCTCATGTTGGTGAATGGGTTTCCGGCTCCGACTCCGACAACCACTCCGAGAGAAGTTATCACTCCAACTCCGACTATAGTCAAGATGAAGGTGTTGCCGGACATGCTCTTGTGTCATCCAACTCCTATGATCTATTTGACTCACCAAATGAAGGAATTGGAAGATGCTTCATGGCAAAAGGCCCCAAGGTATCACACCCCGAGTGTCTAGATTTCAATAGTGATGAAGATGATTTGCTTGGTGATGATGATTTACTTGTTTATAGAGCTAGTGATGTGAGCTATAATGAAAATGCTAGTAATCATTATAGTCAAGAGGAAACGAGTGACAATGCTATAAAGGAGATTGAGCGTCTAACTAAAGAACTAAATGCTCTTAAGTTAG
The DNA here is from genome assembly GCA_039707655.1 of Elymus sibiricus. Lineage (NCBI taxonomy): Eukaryota > Viridiplantae > Streptophyta > Magnoliopsida > Poales > Poaceae > Elymus > Elymus sibiricus. Next base: position 318,798,776 of record CM077672.1, read on the forward strand.
CTCATGAAACAACTCAAGAGGATCATAGAGAACTTCTAAGAACTCATGAGAAGCTACGCTTCGAGAAGCTAAATTTAGAGCAAGAGCATGAGTTTCTTAAAGCTATCAATGACGATCTTTGAAAGAAGAGTTCTTCATATCTTGCCAAGCGTTTACTCTTGTCTACCTTTATGCCACAAGTTAAACCTAAGCAAACTAGCAACAAGGGTAAAAAGGGTTCTACCTCTAGTAGTAACAATAACAATGCTAAATCCAATGTTGTTGCTTCTAGTAGTTCTATTGATTCCACTAATGATTCTCTTAGCCAAGTTACACTTGAGCAAGAAAATATGCTATTGAAAGGAATTATAGAAAAAGGTGTCTACAAGAGCCTTGCCGGGAGTAAGCAATTTTAGGAAATTGTACGCAAGCAAGGAAGGCACCGGAAGAACCAAGGTGTTGGTTTTGAACGAAAGTTCAATGCCAATGGAGTTGAGTGGGAAGAAGATCAATACCCCAAGACAAAGTTTGTTCCTCAACAAGAGAAGTACGATCCTACTTCCTTCAAGGGAACACAAGCTCAAGAACATCTTCCACCACAAGACCACAAGCTAAAAGGCAAGGACAAGCTTCAAGAAGAGATTGATTCATTTGAAGAAGCTCCTCAAGCCATGGTCAAGTGGGTTCCCAAGACTTCATCAAGTTCTACTTCATCAAGTGCTACTACAGCTCCAAGGATTCCCATCAAGTTGATGTGGGTCCAAAAGAAGAAGAACTAGAGAGTTCTTGAGGGTGATTCCGCCAACAAACTTCACTCACATTCTTTATGGCAAGGACTTGTGCATTCAACTTCCACATTTTGCACTAGTTCATGGAGTCACAAACCCTCTTGTTGGTAAGGCAAGGGACAAGGTAATCAATGCATTCATGGACATCATCCTATGTGTATTTCACTCTATGTCTATGGATATCCTTGTATGTTCCTTGTGTGGGACTAACCCATGTAGGTATTGAAAGCACAAAACTCCAAAGGATTGCTCCCAACTCTTGATGGTCTACATCAACATTGAGCATCCACATCTTCAACATCTACATGAAGTCATCATCGACAAAACCCAAGGTTAGTTCATCCCTATTAGGGGGGATATCATATCTAGGGGGAGCTTTGCTCTGAACAATTGAGCTAAAGCAACTCTAATGGTGTGAACACATCAATGCTTTATGTAAAAGTGGTAACCCCACTTGTGCTTAAACGATGAGTATGACCTATGATCAAATGTTCTCATTTGGCTCCTAAGTCAATATACTCATATATAGATGACCTAGTCATCGCCATTGCTTGATAGATGCTAGAATTGGTTGTGCATGTTTGACACATATTTCATTTGCTATCTTGTTGTGTGAGCATGTTGGTTTGCATGTTTTCATCATTCGAGGACATCCATTTGTTGTTTTGATTGTCTTGGTTTTTCTGGCCAAGTGGATGTACAAGAATGCTAAGTACCTTCTCTAGCTATCTATGCTTTCTTGTCTCAAATTCTATTCTTGCTGCATCACAAAAATTGAACAAGTCATTTTCGGACCCTCTGGGTGAGGAGCACTCGGAGCCACCGATCTGAAAGGGCTGAACCTCCAAAACCTTCTATCTGATTTCGGCCGAACCAATTCACTCAAACTCGGTCCAACCGAAATAACTTAGAATGATCTAGGTTTTCCATCTCGGTGCTACCAAGTTGAACCATTTCGGAGCCACCGATGTGCTAATCTGCGTGCAGTTACACATATCGGTGCCACCGAGTTGTTCAACTCGGCGCCACCGACAGCGTACGGGTATATATATCGCGCGGACCGAACGGTTGAAATTTCTTGACCCCACTCGTTCCCGCACCCCATTGCTGCCGTCGCCCTCATCTCCGGACTTCGTCGTCTCCAGCGCGCTCTCGCCGCCGGATTCCGCCGCCGTCAACGGAAATCTTCACCGCCGTTGCCGCCGTAGAGGATCTCCATTGAGTTAGGGTGAGATTCGATCCCTCTCGTGCTCCCATTTCCGATTCAATGCATGATTGGACTGCCTGAATTCATGCCACGGATTGAGAACTCCTGTTACACTGCAAACTCCGTAGATTAGATGCGAGTAAAAATTTTAGGTTTAAGTTTCTGCCGAATGCATCTCCGACCGACCGATTAGAAATTTTTGGTCCCACCAATTTGGCCTCTGGCCATAGCACTAGTATGTCTCGGTGCCACCGAGTTGTACGAATCGGTGAGACCAAAAGTAAAGTCTCAGTGAAACCCTAGCCTCTCGGAGCCACCGAAACCCATCTCGGTCTGACCGAAATGGCGTGTAAGGTTTCTGTAGTGTGCTTCGGTATCACCGAGATGATCAACTCGGTCCATCCGAAATGCATCCTGTGAAAACTTGAAACTAAGAGTTGAACTCAATTTTTATGAAAAACTTCTACTTTTTGTGATGACTCATCTACTCTGCCCATACCCATCTATTCACAGGGTCAGCTCAGCAAGATGTCAGATTCCAGTGACAGCCAGAACTAGTCAGAGCAGCATGCAGAACTTAGTGAAGGATCAAGCCCTGCAAAGAGTTTCTACGAGGGAGAGAGGAGCTCTCCAGATCTTCCTAAGGCAGCCACTAGAACAAGGAAGAAGAGAACCTCACAGTGAGGATGAAGATTTTGTTGCTAGTGAAGCAGCAACAAAGAAGAAAAGAGTGGTGCTTGCTAAGAAGTATAACACCAAGCCTACATCTGCCAAAGAGAAAATTACTGTGAAGAAAGTTCCAAAGCAGACTATGCAATTCACTCTTGAAGAGCAAAGTGACACAGATATTGCTGCAGGAGCAAAGAAGAAGAGAGCTAGGAAGACTACATCTCAAGTGCTTGGAAGGCCCTCCATGAGAAATGATTCAGAGGAGGAGGAGGATCCAGCTGCTAATGCACCCCCAGCAATAGCTCAAAAGCTAATGTCAGATGCAATCAGGACTGCTGCCCCCACCAAGTCCAAACCAAAAGCTCCAGCACCCAAGAGGTCAACAAGGAATATCTCTGCTGCTGAAAAGAACAAGGCCCCAGTGCCTGAGGCAAATGTTGATGAAGAGCCACTAGTGCTCAGGAAATTGAAGCCTAAGATGCCAGACCATGATGATGCACACCCAGTTGCGGAAAATATGATGCTGAGGAAAGATAAAGGACTGCATCAGTGGAGACTGTCAGATCCTTATGCTGCAAGGAGGAAAACAGCATGTGACTATTGCTTTCACCTGTAGTCGGAGCTGTTGATAAACCTGGCGAAACGCTCGCAAGGCCTTGTGGCCAGGGAGTAGTGGTAGACGAGGATGTGATGGCGCACGCACAACTGGGCGATGGCAACCTTCTAATCATACCCGGCACGACCGTCGGTGAACTCGAGGTCGAAGCCGACCACTTGGTACTTGTCCTCAGCAAGCAACTGCTCCATAGTGTGGATGAATCTCTCCACCGAGACTGGCTCGTTGGTGTACACCACCGAGAGGTCCTTCCCCCTCACGTGGGTGTCCACTACATGAGGCGTGGTGAACTGTCGCCTGTCGTAGTCGTCAGCCGCTGGGAGCGCCATTGGAACCGCTGGGAGCGCCATTGGAGACGCTAGATATCCTCTATGTATGTGTCGTCGTGGGTGTGCTTATTGTGTTGTGGGGCACGAGAGATTAAGGTAAATGGCCGCGGGAATAAATGGGGGCCGGACGGCCTAGATTCTCGGCATGTCCGCATGGCAGTTTTTGCAGTGGGTAACTGCATTGTGGTGCATGTAATTGCATCGTCACGCCGCGCCCGGCGCAACCCCATGCATATGGCGCCCCGAACGTACATGATCGTGCACCGGCCCCAACCGCTGGCAGCGCGCGCGGAGGGACGCGGGCAGAGTGTGCGTGGAGGGACACGAGCAGAGTGCGCGTAGAGAGAGGCAAGGAGAGCGCGCGCAGAGGGAGGCGAGGAGAGCGCGCGCGGACGGACGCGAGCAGAGCGCTCCGGCCGCCTCAACCACGAGCAACCACACGCATAGAGCAATTGAACACGCAGGGAATGGCCGTCTACAAGCCGGCTGGCGGCGTGATGTGAAACGATGTCGCATTTCACATCACACCGTGGGGGAAAATCGTTCGCGACGCTGCGTATAGAACATCCGTTTGCTAGGTAATTAAATCGCAAACGTTTTTTATTAACTGTATGTGTACGTGTCATTTCGTCCTCCTCTCGCAGGTCTTGTCACCGCGTTGCCGCCCAAGGCTTCGAGTGCAAGCTTGAGCACCGCACAGGTGTTTCTTTTGGCCACATGTTGGCTCGAAGAGGCCGCAATGAATCGTCGGTGATCCCGTTCCCGTGCAACCACGCAGGTTCCCGCGCGCAACCGCGCAAGCTTCCCACCCGATTCGGCGAAATCCCCCAAAACCCCAATGGTTACCGGCCTGCTATATAAACCCTCACGGCCGGCGAGTCCGCATCGCATTTTCCCCTCCCTCCCCGTAGCTTATCTTGTCTGCTTCTCCCACAGTCGCCAATGGCACTGGTCCATCATCGTCGCTCAGCCACTCCGCCGTCAGTGGACAGCTCCACCTGGGAGGCTACACCGCGGCAGTGGCGTGATACGTCTCCAACGTATCTATAATTCTTGATTGTTTCATGCTATTATATTATCAATCTTGGATGCTTTATATGCAGTTATATGCTATTTTATATCATTTTTTGGGACTAACCTATTAACTCAGTGCCTAGTGCCAGTTCTTGTTTTTTTGCTTGTTTTTGGCTTTTCAGAAAATCAATATCAAATGAACTCCAAACGGAAAAAAATCTTTGGATTAATTTTTTCTAGGCCAGAAGGGACCCTAGAAGCTTCGGGAGGAGACCAGACGAGATACGAGAGAGCCACAAGCTCACAGGGCGCGCCCCAGGGGGGTAGGCATGCCCCTTGATCTTGTGGGCCCCATGCAGCTCCATTTGACCTAATTCCAAGCCTATAAATTCACATATATTCCCAAACCAACAGAGAGCCAGACGATATAACTTTTTCTCCGTCGCAAGCTTCTGTTCTTCCGCGATCCCATCTGGAGGCCTTTTCCGGCAATCTGCCGGAGGGGGAATCGATCACGGAGGGCTTCTACATCAACCTTGTTGCCCTTTCGATGATGTGTGATTAGTTCACCACAGACCTACGGGTCCATAGCTAGTAGCTAGATGGCTTCTTCTCTCTCTTTGATCTTCAATACAATGTTCTCCTCGATCTTCTTGGAGTTCTATTCGATGTAATCTTCTTTTGTGGTGTGTTTGTTGGGATCCGATGAATTGTGGGTTTATGATCAGATTATTCATTGAAAGTAATTGAGTCTTTTCTGAACTTTATTATGCATGATTATTATAGCTTTGTATTTCTCTCCGATCTGTCCGTTTGGTTTGGCCAACTAGATTGATTTATCTTCAGTGGGAGAGGTGCTTTGTAATGGGTTCAATCTTGCGGTGCTCTATATCCCAGTGACATAGTAGGGGACAAGACACGTACTTGTATTGTTGCCATTAAGGATAAAATGATGGGGTTTATTCATATTGATTGGGTTTACTTTGTCTACATCATCTCATCTTGCTTAAAGTGTTACTCTGTTTGTCATGAACTTAATACCATAGATGCATGCTAGATAGCGGTCGATTGGTGGAGTAATAGTAGTAGATGCAGGCAGGAGTCGGTCTACTTGTCACGGACGTGATGCCTATATACATGATCATTGCCATGAAAAACATCATAACTATGCGCTTTTCTATCAATTGCCCAACAGTAATTTGTTTACCCACCGCATGCTATGCGTTCAAGAGAGAATCCTCTAGTGAAAACTATGGCCCCTCGGGTCTACTTTAAACATATTAAAAACCCTAAAAATACCATGCTGCAATTTATTTACTTTTCTTTTGTTTCGCAATTTATACTTTTGCCTATACAAGATTTAATCCTTGCAAGTAACGAGTTCAAGGGGATTGACAACCCTCTTGCCCGCGTTGGGTGCAAGTATTTGTTTTTGTGTGTGCAGGTGCTGTTCACGAGGCTTTGCATGATTCTCCTATTGGTTTGATAAACCTTGGTTCTCACCGAGGGAAATACTTATCTCTACTGTACTGCTTCACCCTTCCTCTTCGGGAAAAATCCCAACGCAACTCACAAGTAGCAGAAAGAATTTCTGGAGCCGTTGTCGTGGGGACATCATCAAAACCTATCAAGTACCTTTACTCAAACTATCATCTACTTGCTCTACTTTTTATTTCCCTCTCTTTTTCATCTCGCCCACTTCTCTAAAAAAATCAAAAATACCAAAAATATTTTGTGTGCTATCTTTGCTTGTGCTGCCATGTGCCCTCTATTTGCTTGCGTCTTCGCTTGCTAAAAATTATTGATATGGATCCTCACCCACTAGCTAATCTTTTCAAACAATCCAACTACGATGAACCAATTGCTAGTGAGTTGAGTGCACTTGATTATCTTTATGAAGTTTTCCTTGAAAATCATGAATCTGAAAATTGTGATGAAGTGTTAAAAGAAAAAATTTATAAGTGATTCATGATAGCTCCTTGAATGAAAAGCATGATTGCAATGATGTTATTATAAATTCTATTAATGTCAATTGTGCTAGTGATATGCAAAGCTACAAGCTTGGGGGTGATAATTTTTTCATGTCCACTACTCATTGCAATGATCATGATTGGGGTGATAATGCTTCTTATGATCTTGAAAATTTATTTAAGCCTCATGATGAATATGTTATTGATAATAATGTTTGCAATAATATTGAAAGTGGGTTTGCAAGAGTGTCAACTTTAGGTAAAAATAATCCCACATATTCGAAGAGTGTTCAATCTTATGATATTTTTGATAAATGTGGGTTTGGAGAGGTCATGACTTTAGTTGATGTTAATCCCACTATCTTGGAAGATTATAAGATTTGCATGCATATGGATCATAAAGTGAATGTTTTGCATGATATTTATATTGTTGAGTTTGATTATGATCCTACATGTAATTATTTTGAGAGAGGCAAATATGGTTATAAAAATCTTCATGTCACTAAATTACCTCTCTTTGTGTTGAAATTATTAATGCTTCATTCTTCCTGTTTGCATATGCTAGATGTTGCTTGTCTTGATAATTTGTTTTCCTAAAAAATGCCTATGCATAGGAAGTATATTAGACTTAAATGTGTTTGTCACATGTTTTATGATGCTCTCTTTGTGCTTCAATTCTTGTTTTTTATATGAGCATCATTAAAATCTCGAAGCCTATCTTAATAGCTGTAAAGAAAGAGCTGGTTGGGAGACAACCCAATAGTTATCTTTATTTTTCCTTTTTACTTTTGGTTTGAAAACACAATTTTTGCTACTGTAATGATTGTGTTTTTATCTTTTAATTAGTGTTTGTGCCAAGTACTGCCTTTGGGATGATTTGGATGATAGTATAATTGATGCTGCTTGAAAACAGAAAGTTTTGCGCCCAGTAGTTGATTTTTGATTTATTGCTGGAATGTCAGAAAAATTTGAATTTTTTACACAGTATTGGGATACACTAATTTTTCAGAAGTTTTGGAGTTACAGAAGTATGGATAAATAGTCTTTCATTGCGTATTGTTCTGTTTTAGACAGATTCTGTTTTTATTGCATAGTGTGCTTGTTTTAATGAAACTATGGATTATATCAGGGGGTATAAGTCATGGAATAGTTAGAATACAGTAGGTATTATGAAAGAACAATTATTAATGAGTTTATAATAGTACCTAAAGTGGATGATCGATTTATTATACTAACGGATCTCACGAAGTTTCTGTTGAGTTGTGTGTGCTAAAGTTTTCATGTTTCAGGTGAGATTACGATGGATGATGGAATAAGGAGCGGCAAGACCCTAAGCTTGGGGATGCCCAAGGCACCCCAAGGTAATATTCAAGGAAGACCCAAGCGTCTAATCTTGGGGATGCCCCGGATGGCATCCCCTCTTTCATCTATAGTCTATTGGTAACTTACTTGGAGCTATATTTTTATTCATCACATGATATGAATTTTACTTGGAGCGTCTTGTGCTATAGTTTTGTTTGCTTTTTAGTTTGCCACAATCATTGTTCGCTGGACACACCTATTTGAGAGGGACACACATTTATCATGATTTTTTAGAATACTCTAGTGCTTCACTTATATCTTTTGAGCTAGGCAGTTGCTCTAGTGCTTCACTTATATCTTTTAGAGCACGGCGGTGGTTACATTTTGTAGAAATACTTGCACTCTCATGCTTCACTTAAATATTTTTGAGAGTCTAATAAATAGTAATGACAATTTGCACGTGTTATAAGACTAGTCCAGAAAGGATTGGTATTCAAGGGGGATATAATAAAAACTTTCATGTAGATCACTAAATATGAAACGTATGGTTTAATGATATTGATGTCGTAATATGAAAGGATATTGGTTCATGATCATTGGTTAGTAGAAATATCGGTATTAAAGCTTGTTATTAACTTCTCATCTAAGTGTTGGTCATGGCATGGTGGGGAGGTTTGAGCATTTTTATGTCTGAAATGAAATCCTTGAGTGCTGTTATAATCGGGGGTGCGCGATGGTTAACTCCTACCAACCTCCTCCCTAGGGGCATGCGAGTAGTACTTTGCTTCGAGGGCTAATAGGCTTTACAATAAGTATGTGAGTTCTTTATGACTAATGTGAGTCCATGGATTATATGCACTCTCACCCTTCCGCAATTTGCTAGCCTCTTCGGTACCGTGCATTGCCCTTTCTCACCTCAAGAGTTGGTGCAAACTTTGCCGGTGCATCCAAGCCCCGTGATATGATACGCTCTATCACACATAAGCCTCCTTATATCTTCCTCAAAACAGCCACCGTACCTACCTATTATGGCATTTCCATAGCCATTCCGAGATATATTGCCATGCAACTTCCACCGTTCTGTCACATGACTTGTGTTTTCATAGTCATATTGCTTTGCATGATCATATAGAGCTGACATGATATTTGTGGCTCAGTCACCGTTCATCATTATTATACATGTTACGCTAGATCATTGCACATCCTGGTACACTGCCAAAGGCATTCATATAGAGTCATATTGTTCTAGTTTTATCGAGTTGTAAGTAAATAAAAGTGTGATGATCATTATTAGAGCATTGTCCCAGTGAGGAAAGTATGATGGAGACTGTGATTCCCCCACAAGTCGAGATGAGACTCCGGATGAAAATAAAAAAAAAAGAGGCCAAAAAGAGCCCAAAAAAAGGAAAAAGAGAAAAAAATGAGAGATAAAGAGAGAAGGGGCACACCCACTTAGTTTCAGTTGCGCTCTTTTTTCCCTTTTTCCACACTTGTGCTCCAAGAGTAGCACCTTGTTCTTCATATAGAGACTTGCTGGTAACGAGATTGAACTAGGTATGGAGATACCGATGATTGAATCTCGGGCAAGTAACATATCGCTGGACAAAGGGAATTGCATACGGGATTACTCGAATCCTCGACATCGTGGTTCAACCGATAAAGATCTTCGTTGAATATGTGGGAACCAATATGGGCATCCAGGTCCCGCTATTGGTTATTGACCAGAGAGGAGTCTCAGTCATGTCTGCATGATTCTCGAACCCGTAGGATCGCACGCTTAACGTTCGTTGACGCTAGAGTAGTATTGGGATATATACAATGGTGACCGAAAGTTGTTCGGAGTCCCGGATGAGATCCCGGACATCACGAGGAGCGGAATAGTCTGGAGGTAAAGATTTATATATGGAAAGTCATTTTTTGGATTCCGAAAAAAGTAGTTTTTTCGGTATTGTACCGGGAAGCTTCTAGAAGCTTCCGGAGGATTCCAGAGGGGTCCGGAAGTCCACAAGTGGGTCCACCACGTCTCAAGGGCCAGCATGGGATAAGGGGAGGCGCCCTGGCCTCTTTGGGCTAGGCGCACCAGCCCCAAAGACCCATGCAGCCAAGGGGGAAAGAGTCCCAGCTCCGTACGACGGAACGGGAGAAGGACTAGGAGTCCAATTCTTCCCCCCTTGGTGCGCCAGCCATATGGGGTGGAGGGGCTGGACTCCTAGCCCTCCCATGCATATAAATAAAGGGGAAGGGGCGCAACAAAGCCCCCCAATAGATTGGACTTGGCTGCTGCCCCGTTTCTCCCTCCCGGTATAATCCTCATCCCCGGTTTTTCGCTTAGTGAAGCGCTGCCGGAATTCCACCACCACCATCACCACCATGCCGTTGTGCTGGTTGTGATCCCATATACTTCCTCCCCTTCTCTTGCTATATCAAGGAGGAGGAGATGTCACCGATCCACACGTGTGCTAAACTCAGAGGTGCCGTCCGTTCGGTGCTAGATCGGTTTGGATTGTGATCGGATCACGAAGCGTACGACTACACCAACCGCGTTTTATACGCTTCCGCTTCCGGTCTACAAGGGAATGTAGACACACTCCCCTCTCGTTGATATGCATCTCCTAGATTAGATCTTGGGTGTTTCATAGGATTTTTTTTGATTTTCATGCAACGTTCCCCAACAGTGGCATCATGAGCTAGGTCTATGTGTATATGATATCCATGAGCAGAACACAAAGAAGTTGTGGGCGTTGATGTTAAGATTGCTTACTTCCCTTGTCTTATTTGGATTCGGCGGTATTGTGGGATGAAGTAGCTCGGACCAACCTTACATGTCCTCGCACATGAGACCGGTTCCACTGTTGGACATGCAACTAGTATTGCATAAAAGTGGCTGGTGGGTGTCTGTCTCTCCTACTTTAGTTGAATCTGATTTGGCAAAGGTGGTCCTTGTAGAAGGTTAAAAGGCAACTTGAATATCACCGTTGTGGTTTTGCATAGATAAGAACGGTTCTTATAGTTTGCCCTAGCAGCCACGTAAAAATTGCAACAACAAAGTAGAGGACGCCTAACTTGTTTTTGCAGGGCATGTTGTGACGTGGTATGGCCAAAACGCGATGTGATATATGTTGATGTATGAGATGATCATGTTTTGTAATCGGTTCACGATTTGCATGTCGATGAGTACGGCTACTGGCAGGAGCCATAGGGTTGTCTTTAATTTATTGTATGACCTGCGTGTCAATCATTAAACGCCATGTAATTGCTTTACTTTATCGCTATGCGTTAGTAATAGTTGTAGAAGCAATAGTTGGTGGAGACAACCACGATGACGACACGATGATGGAGATCATGATGATGGAGATCATGGTGTCATGCCGGTGACGATGGAGATCATGCCGGTGCTTTGGAGATGGAGATCAAAAGCACGAGATGATAATGGCCATATCATATCACATATATTGATTGCATGTGATGTTTATCTTTTTATGCATCTTATTTTGCTTAGGACGACGGTAGCTGTCGGGCCATTGGGAACCAGGGTACCACGGCATGTCTGCCTGCGGCCCAGGAGATGACGCTTGGCAAAGGCCCAAGACGCGGCCCATCTAAGGGCGCCGCGAAGCGAAGACACCTCGCGAGGCGTCAGCCTCACGAGGGCCCCTCCTCAGGGAGCAACCTACGAGACTTAGTTGCAGCAGCGGTAGAAAGCCTCGTGAGGCCCTCTCCCGAGGCGGCCTCCTGAGGCACCCCCCTCCCCGAGGCGGCTGCCCGAGGTCGACCGAGCCTGACGCCAGCCGCCCGGTCCTGTGCCCAACACGTGGGTGACGCGCGTGGCGACGAACGGCGGCAGAGGCCGCGCCAGCGGGCGTAGATAGAGAGACTTTCCACTTTGGTGCAAAGGGGGCAGCCCCAGCTACTCTCCTCCAAAGCGAGTCCCAAGGACTGCCCGTTTGGTGAAAGAAGACCAAGATAGCAAGGCGCGCAGGGTGGAGGTCATCACCAAGCCCACCGGTGCGTCATGGATCATGCTTTTGCAGGCGAAGACCGACTTTAGTCAGGATAGCCTGGGCGCCTGTCCCCTTTCAAAACCCGCCAATTGTGGCTGCCCTTCTCGCCTAGATTTTCAGGGGAAGATGACCAGGGCGGCTATAAAAGGGGCAGAGCTGCCATTGTAGAGGGGATCGATTCCTTCATCTCCTACCTTGTACGCAAGAACCCTCTCTCGCCCACAGCAATCCCAACACAAGCAGGAGTAGGGTTTTACACCACAAGGTGGCCCGAACCTGGGTAATCGTCGTGTCCCCTGTCGTGCTCTGCGCTAGCACTCTCGACGTAGCCTCGCCGTGGTCACTCTAGGATCGGTAGGAACTAGCTCGCCCCCAGTGTTCGAACCTTTGGGTCCCCGGAGCCCCCAGACTCTGACATTTGGCGTGCCAGGTAGGGGGCGGCTTCAGTTCTTCCCACCTCCTCACTGCCATGGCCGACGCTCGTCGTGAGCGCTACACGTGCAGGTCTACCAGGGTGGCCCAGACGGAGCCGGTCGCCCGCGACGACCGTCGACGCCGCGCCGCAGGCGCCGCCACCGACCCCGCTACGAGGGAGCAGCAAGCTTCCTCCCTCCACCCGTCTGTGCAAGCGGACAGCCACACCGCCACAGCCTCCTCGCTCGCCCGCCGCGACGCGCTGGCCCCGCTGGCCGCGCTGTTCATGGCGCGTGAGCTCCTATGCTGCCGCCCCACCGACGTCGGCTACGACGCCTGGCTCGGCCGCATCACCGAGCTTGTCAACGCCGCCGGAGATGCCCCGCCGCCCTCTCACTCGCTCCGCCCTCCACCATCTTGTGCCGGGGATGTGGCGCATGATGCGCCTCCTCCGCCTAGCAAGGGTGCCAGGCGCCACCGCGACGCGCGGGCGTGTGAGCCGTCCCGCGGCACGTCTTCGCCGGACCACGGCGAGCCTTCGCCGGACCACGGCGAGCCCAGCTGTCAGATCGTCCGGCAAGCGCCGACCGACGCGCGCGTGCTCCTCGAGCGACAGTGCCAGCGCCAAGACAGGACCATCCAGGAGGTCGCGGCTGCCGGCCACCAGAACCGTGCCGCCCTCACCGATGGCGTCCCCTCCAGCTGCGGGGGCTGCCGCGCCTTCACCCGAGAGCTGCGCCGCGTGGTGTGGCCCACCAAGTTAAAGCCGGACCTGCCTCCGTGCTACGACGGCACCCCCAACCCCGCCGAGTTCCTCCAGCTCTATGCCCTGAGCATCGAGGCGGCAAACGGCGACGACAAGGTCATGGCGAACTGGTTTCCCATGGCCCTCATGGACGGCCCGTGCTCATGGCTCATGAACCTCCCCGAGGCGTCCATCTCCTCGTGGGCCGAGCTCTGCCGGCAATTTATTGCCAACTTCAAGGGCACCCACGAGCGCTCCCTCACACTCAACGACTTGCGCACCGTGCGCCAGCGCCCTGACGAGACTCTCCGCAAGTACATCCAGCGCTTCAGCCAAGTGCGCAACAAGATCCCATGTGCCTCCGAGGCCGCCATCGTCTTCGCGTTCTCCAACGGCGCCATGGACGTCCGGATGCACGAGAAGCTCGCCATCAACGACGAGCTCGACTCTGTGCTTGAGCTGTTCGACCTTGCCGACAGATGTGCCAAGGCCGAAGAAGGCCGTCTCTTTGCCCACAATGACACCAACGCGGCACCAGACGCCGCCAAGGCCAAGGACACCAAGCGCAAGGGCCCTACCGTGCTCGCGGCGGAGCCCGAGCAGAAGCGTGGCCGCGAGCGTGACGAGCCCAAGAGGGACAGCCACCCTCTCTGCGCCTACCACAACTCGCACTCCCACAGCACTGAGGACTGCCACGAGCTCAAGCTGCTTCGCGACGAGCGCCTGGGCCGCCGAGGCGACCGTAACGACCATGGCACCGGCCGCAGAGGCGGCCGCAGTGGCAACCGCTGGGGAGACCGCAATGGCAACGGCAACTTCTGGCAGGGCTGGCGCGACCAGCCTCGCGAGGCCGCCTGGCGTGACCAGCCTCGTGAGGCCAACCCTCAGGCCAATGCCGCCCTTCCACCGTTGTCACTGCCACCGCGAAGAAATGACGGCAACCAGCCTGATGAGGGTGTTTGGGGCTACTAGGAGCCTCGCGGAGTGGCCTGCATCCTTGGTGGGGCTCAGGCTCCCGTATCCAACCGCCACTTCAAGCTGTTCTCTCATGAGGTGAACGCCGCCCTCCCGAGGCTAGAGGCTGCTCGGCCCTTCAAGTGGTCCCAATACGCAATCACCTTCGACTCTAGCGATCACCCCAAGTCTTCAAGCGCTGCGAGCACGGTCCACATGCTATGCACCCCCACCATCAGCAACGTCGCTGTCACCAAGACGCTCATCGACGGAGGTGCTGGCCTCAACGTAATCTCCACCAAGACCTTCGAGCAGCTCCAAGTGCCCTACGAGCAGCTGATGCCGACCAGACCCTTTTCCGGAGTGACTGACGGCTCCACCATCCCTCTGGGGCAAATGCGCCTCCCTGTCACGTTTGGCACCCGCAAGAGCTACCACACTGAGCTCATCGACTTTGACGTGGCACACATTGGCCTGCCATACAACGCCATCTTGGGCTACCCAGCGCTCGCCAAGTTCATGGCGGCGACCCATCACGCCTACAACGTCCTCAAGATGTCGGGCTGCAGCGGCATCATCACTGTCTGCTGTGACGAGAAGGATGCAGTCCGCTCCCTCGAGAGTGCCTACAAGGCTGCCGCTACCGCCTATCCTACCGACGAAGACACCGCCGAGCCTCATGAGGCCGCACCCCCGAAGAAGAAGCAACTGTTCTCTCAAGACCGCGTCGAGACGAAGAAAGTGTCGGTGGACGGCAGCGGCTCAGGCCCTGCCTTCACCATCGGCACCAGCCTCTCTCCCACATAGGAAGACGCGCTCATCACCTTCCTTCGGGCAACTTCAGATGTGTTCGCTTGGACGGCATCTGATTTGTCCGGTGTGCCGAGGGAGGTGATCTAGCACCACTTAGCGGTGTGCCCCAACGCACGCCTCGTGAAACAGAAGGCACAGCGCCAGGTGCCAGAGAAGCAAGATTTCATCGTCAAGGAAGTATAGAAGCTCCAAGAAACTGGAGTCATCCGAGAGGTACGCCATCCCGAATGGCTCGCCAACCCAGTTGTGGTGCCCAAGAAGTGCGGCAAGGAATGAATGTGCGTCGACTTCACAAGCCTCAACAAGTTCTGCCCTCAAGATCCCTTCCCGCTGCCTCGTATTGACCAGATCGTGGACTCCACCGCCGGGTGTGAGTTGCTATGCTTCCTAGTGTGACACCCTGGTTTTCGCTCCTTATTTTTTTCCTTCGCGGGATTTGACTCCCGTCTTTTTTTTCGGTGTTATCGGATTTTCTCTCGCTCTTGGGTATATGAAGATGGTCATTTAGTCTTGCATTTTCCATCCAACCAGAGACTCTCTCCAACCCAACCTTGCTATCCCGGATTTATTCTCAAGATTCTGCCACCGAAACCCTACCTTCCGAGTTACCGGAAGGGAAACCCTAATTCCTTCAGTTACAAAGGAACCCCAATTTCCTTTGATCTGTTGCCTCCCAAACTTTCCTCAGTTATCATCCTATCTTTGTAAACCCTGGATATGCAAAAATATTGCTATGTCTTTTGCAATATTTTTCATTTAAAATTAATTCCTTTTTCTGCCAGTTAAAGGAATTAAATCCAGGAAAATATCTATCCATCTCCAAAGTTCATGAAAACTTGTGGAGATATTCTTTGTGATCATATTGAGCTCCAATAAAAATATTGGCCATAATTAAAAAAGGGAAATTGCCTTTTCCTATTTAAAGCCAATATTGCAATTTGGGCACTTTCCAAAGGAACTACCATTTTGGTAGCCAGGGAAAAATCCCAAATAATTTGTGGAGCTTCTCCTATCCATATCTTCACCATTTCCATCAAGATCCTAAGTTCCACAGATCAAATTTTGAGAGCTCATCCAATTCTTGTTTCTGGATTTATTTTGAGATTGTGAAGCAACTATATTTTATATTGCTTCAAAAATTCTCAAATTAATCCAGGACCTCATCTTCAATATATGATGTGAGTATGCCAAAATTCACATCATTTCATCTAGCCAATTTCTCCCAAAAATTCCATCTAATTTCTGTCTAGATCCAAGCTCTGTGAAGGAAGTACCATTTTGGTGTATCCAATTGAGCTGAAATTTTTCCAGTACCTTCATAACTCCAAATAACTACCCTCCACCAAAATTCAGCCCATTCCACCAATCCATATGAGTGCAGCTTCTAGATTCAGTTTCTGGACCAAATTTGGCATTGCAAAGGAAGTATATGCAAACTTGGTCCAAATGACCTCAACTTTTGCCAGCTCCTAGTCCTTCCTACCACATTTCCCTGTGACAACTTTTCCATCTCGTTGGCATATTTTTCTGACCACAACTACATCGTTTCTGCCAGCTCCTAGTCCCCAAGATTCTAACCAGAAACTGTTCCGGATCCTCTTGATCACTCCAAAGCCATCATGCTCCATCCAGTGACCAACCTCATCTATTTGAGCAGTGAGGGAGCTGTTTGACAAGGTTGGACAGGCAGGAGAGTGCCAGAGCTTGTAGTGCATGTGGTGACCGCGTGGACAGCAGGCAGAAACGGTGCTCCGCGGCACTGTTCTCGTCGTGCGGCTCACTCTGGCCAATTCTGGCTTGTCCGGCCATGTCTAGTGGGTTTGCGACGTCCACGCGCCCCTCTCTAGGCCCTTCTCCCCTCCTCTTTCTTCTTCTCCACGCCACGGCGGTCGCTGTCGCAGAACTGTCCCGCCCGTGTCGCCGTTGTTTTCTTCCCTCCCGTTGGCCTTTTCCTCCCTGAGCCGTCCCTTTCCTCTGTCATCGTCAGGTTGGCACCCCTCCCCTCGCGCCACCTCGCCGGAGCTCCAGTGTGGCGATAAGCACGCCACGGCCGCCGTGCTTATCCCCCTCGTCTCGGCCGGCTATAAATAGCCGTGCTCGGAGCCCCTCCGAGCATCCTCCACCCCACCATCGGCCTACCCTCCATCCCTGCTTCCTCCTGGCGGAGGCACCCGAGCCAAGGCGCCTCGTTCTGCCTCCAATGCCGCCATGGCCGCCGCCCGTCCTCGTTTTAAATTCTCCTCAACCGAGCCTCCATTGCTTCCCCAGCACCACCGGCCGACCACCACCACCCTCGGGACGCCGTCCTCGCCCTCGTTTTGCTTCGGGGATGGCCACGGCCTCGACCCCGAGCTCTTCATCCCCGCCGTCTGCCACGGCCATGGCTCTCTCGCCTCAGACCGCCTCCGCCGCCTCCTCGACCACCTTCGGGCGCGGCATCGAGTGGGGCTTCTCCCTGGACCGGCGCCCCGGCTCCTCGTGCGGCGGAGCGGCCGGAACCACGACGGCCGGCGCCTTCCCCTGCCTCCTGTGTTCATGATACTTGTTGTAAAAGCGCATGCCAAAGTGATTTTCCTGGGCTGGTATGTGCGGCGACCGTCTGACTACAGTGGTATTTAGGCGGGGCGCCACAACGGATGGTATCAGAGCCAGGCTGACTGTAGGTTACCCTAGCCAGACTTCATTGCCTTCTTGATTAGTAGAAAGCCCAGATGGATTTCAGCCATCTTTGCCAAACTGGCACGGCTACTATTGATCATAAGGCAACCCCATAGGCTTTTGGCTCCATCAGACCCCAACTCTCGTGGCCTTTGCCTCTGGTGTGAAATGTCCGCACCAGGCAACGACCCGTGAGCCCTGAACCCCTAGGTAAACCAGATACCCCTACCTTGCTTGCTAACTGAGGGTGTCCCAGACTAGGGGGTACTCGGTCTGCCGGCCTATCTCTCATAGGCCGGGCTGATGGGCCACTCTCCACTGTCGATGGAAGGCTGGATTATGGACAACCCCGTGTGTCAGAAGGAAACCTCCGAAGTCTTGGCGTCTCCTCCAAGGAATAGATGGCGTAATCTGTATGTTTATCCCAGATGGTAACCGACCATATGTAACCCTAGGACCCCCTGGTGTCTATATAAACCAGGAGGTTTAGTCCGTAGGGGAGAGATATCATTACCTAGGGTTTAGCCCAGTCGATCTCGAGGTAGATCAACTCTGTAACCTTCATACAATCACATCAATACAATCAAGCAGGACGTAGGGTATTACCTCCTTAAGAGGGCCCGAACCTGGGTAAATCGCTGTCTCTACGTTCCCTGTTACCATCGACTCCTTGACCCATAGTTCGGATCCCCTACCCGAGATCTGCCGGTTTTGGCACCGACATTGGTGCTTTCATTGAGAGTTCCGTCGTGGGTCGCCAAGGATCGATGGCTCGCCGTCCCCGGATAGTTCTTCAGCAATGGGCTCTGCAGCGGGGATATCATCGTCCTCGGACAGCTCTTCTCTTCAGCGACGGCGTTCGTAGCGGGGACATCTTCGTCCCCGGCCAGCTTTTCGCGTTCGGCAGCATCGTGTTGTACGCTGATTCGACCGGTCACCTTGACCAGGTCGACAATTTCGCCCCCGAGCAGGAAATCTGGTTCGGCGGCCTTGAGTACGTCGCCGATGCTCGAGGCGATCTGATCTTCACTGGGTTCTCGGCTTTACCCGAGGAACCTACCAACCCCGAGGCCTTGACCTCGGATCTCCTCCCCGCCCCAGTCCTCGGGGCGGGCCTCGGATCGGATCTAACTTTGAGTTCAGATCTGACCCCGGTGTCGGAGAACCAGGGGTCACCCTTGGCCGAGCACACTCCCGCTATCGGCGCGCCGGAGCTCAACTCCGATGACAGTCCGAACTTAGATTCGGTAGATCCCTCGATTTTAAGCGAGATGCTGGACCGGATCCGGATTATAAACATCGCGGACGGCCCATCCTCGGACCAGGAGCAGGTCGGACAGGATGCCGGCCGCGGGGAATTTTACGTCCCACCCACCACCCACTTGGTAGCCACTGTCGACGATTTAACCGACACGCTGGACTACGCCTCCGAGGAGGCCGACTACATGGACGAGGACATGAACGTTCCGCCCTACACGGATACCTTCCTTGCCACTGCGAATACCGGAAATTGGACCGCCACCTCCACCTATGACGTCTACATGGTTGACACCCCCGTGAAGGACGGTGACACAACCAAGAAGGGCTGCAACGACACCATCGAAGACCCGCCCAGACGCCGACGACGGCGAGCCAGAGGGCGGAAGGGCAAGGAAAATCACACAGACACAAACGACACCGGAGATAACGAGACTCCGGATAATCTGGGGGAGCTCGGCGATAACACGCCCGAGCAACAACCTGACGCCCCTGAAGGGCATGAGGACCAGGGTGACCCCGAGGACCTCGATGATTCCGAGGACAGCAATTACCTCCCCCCATCCGAAGAGGAAGATAGCCTCGGACCCGAGGACTTTATCGTCCCAGAGGACCCCCTGGCTCAAGAACAATTCAAGCGGCAACTCATTGCCACTGCCCGAAGCTTAAAGATGAAACAACAACAGCTCAGGGCCGAGCAGGATACACTCAATGACAGATGGACGATGGTCCTAGCCGCCGAAGAAGGCCTCGACGATCAACATCAGGGCCAATATAAGAGTTACCCACGGCGGCGCCTCCTGCCAGAATTTGAGGATGAGGCCTTCGAGCCCGTACCTCCCAGACGAACTTACGCTGACCAGCCCGACCGGCCCCCTCGAGGACGAGATAGGCCGGCTGTGGAAACCGAACTCCCACCCGCGCCCCCTCGAGGATGAGATAGAGCAGCTGGAGAAGCCGAATATCCACCCGCGCCCCCTCGAGGACGAAATAGAGCGACCGGAGAAGCCGAACTCCCACCCGTGCCCCCTCGAGGACGGGATAGGGCGGCCAGGGAAGCAGAATACCCACTCGTGCCCTCTCGCCGAGCGGGCAAAGAGACGGTTCAACCGGATTACCAATACGATCTGCGCCACGACCTGAACGCACGAGCGAGATCCATCTACGGTTCCACATGATATGCACCCGCTGGACGGGACGGATACCAGGCCTGGCGCGAGAGAAACGACAGAGCTCGGGATCAGCACCGTGCCCGGATGACAACTGATCTTCGGCGCGATGTGGCCCGGGCCAGGGGCGCCGCACACCCAATGTGTTTCACTGACGAGGTGATGCAGCATCAATTCCCCGAGGGGTTTAAATCCGTTAATATAGAATCCTATGATGGGACAACCGACCCAGCTATGTGGATTGAGGATTTTCTTCTCCACATTCATATGGCTCGAGGAGATGACCTCCATGCTATCAAGTACTTACCGTTGAAACCGAAGGGACCGGCACGGCATTGGCTGAACAGCCTACCCGAAAACTCCATCGGGAGCTGGGAAGAGCTCGAGGATGCATTCCGAGCTAACTTTCAAGGCACCTACGTTCGGCCACCGGACGCCGATGACCTGAGCCACGTCATTCAGCAGCCTGGCGAGTCAGCCCGTCAATTCTGGAATCGGTTTTTGACCAAAAAGAACCAAATCGTCGACTGTCTGGACGTTGAAGCTATAGCAGCATTTAAACACAGTATTCGGGACGAGTGGCTCGCCCGACAGCTCGGCCAGGATAAGCCGAGAACAATGTCGGCTCTTACCTCCCTAATGACCCGCTTTTGCGCGGGTGAGGATAGTTGGTTGGCTCGTCGAAGTAACCACCCCGAAGACCCTGGCACTTCAGAAACCCGGGACGGAAACGGGAAACCCCGGCGCAATAGAAACAATAAGCGTCGGCACTCAAACAACGGCGGTGAAGCCGATGACACAGCGGTCAACGCCGGATTCAGCGGCTCGAAATCGGGACAGCGGAAAAAACCCTCTAAAGGGAACCGCGATGGCCCGTCCGCGCTGGATAGAATATTGGATAGGCCCTGCCAGATTCATGGCACCCCCGATAAGCCAGCTAACCACACCAACCGTCACTGTTGGGTGATTAAGCAGGCCAGCAAGGCCACAGCCGAAGAACAAGGCAAGGGCCCCAGGAGCGAGGACGACGACGAACCTCGCGGGCCGAATAATGGAGGCCAAAAACAGTTCCCTCCAGAGGTCAAATCCGTGAACATGATCTATGTCATGCACATACCAAAGAAGGAGAGGAAACGCGCGCTTCGGGATGTCTACGCCTTAGAGCCTGTAGCCCCGAAATTTAACCCGTGGTCGGCTTGCCCGATCACTTTCGACCGTCGAGATCATCCGACCAGTATACGCCATGGTGGAACGGCGGCTCTGGTAGTCGACCCCATCGTGGACGGATTTCACCTCACTAGGGTCCTGATGGACGGAGGCAGCAGTCTTAACCTGCTTTACGAAGACACAGTGAGGAAGATGGGGATCGACCCGTCAAGGATCAAACCCAATAACACCACCTTCAAAGGTGTAATTCCTGGCGTCGAGGCACGCTGCTCGGGGTCCGTGACTTTGGACGTAGTCTTCAGTTCACCCGATAACTTCCGCGCCGAGGACTTGATCTTCGACATTGTTCCTTTCCGCAGTGGTTATCACGCACTTCTCGGACGAACCACCTTCGCTCGCTTTAATGCCGTCCCGCACTATGCGTACCTGAAGCTTAAAATGCCAGGACCCAGGGGCATTATTACCATTAACGGTAATACGGAGCGCTCGAACAGAGGAACACACTGCGGCTCTCGCCGCCAAAGTCCAAGCTGCCGATGAGGCGTCGCAAGCCCAGTCCACTGTTAAGACACTGGACGCACGTAAACGCTCCCGAGCTGTAGCCTCGCTCCAGGCGCACTCTCATGCTCCCCCCAAATAGGGATACACGCCCCACATCATGGCCCACCTAGTCATGAAATACGTACCTCGAGTACACAATTTCGCGCTCAAAATTCCATGGGCCGTTGTGGGGACACATTATACAAAGGTCAAGAGCTCGGTTCGACCAACCAAGGGCCAACAGGTGTCTTCAAATCGACATCAACAGTGGGCACCATCTAGGGCCTGATCAGCGTCCAGCTGATATACCACGGCGACTTCTCAAAACCCTTTTTTCCCAGGGCTCGATCGCCAAAGATCACTACTTCCGCCGAGTACATGGTGGACGGCTTCGCTTCCACGTAAGCTTCTTGAAGAGCAAAGGCGCAGACGTGCCACAGGGCATAGTTGGGACGTCAAACCACTCATGAAGGCCCTGTGTAGACCTTTACTCTCAATATATACATTTCTTTTACAGTATCTATTAAAGTTACTTCGGCAATCCGAATTGTACGGTTGGACGTCACATTCATAGGAAATAAAGACCACTTTATTATGGTATACTCGTGCAGTCATTCACGTCGCATATTCCTTTCCGCCTTCTCAAGCCGAAGTCAACTATTATGATACATTTATTTCAAACCGGCTAATAGACCGGGGGCTCGACCATAGATCTTGCCCTAAAACTTTATACCGGCACTTCTCTTTTATTTGTGTGCTCGGTGTCATGGATATTGCATTATATGAATCAGTTCCGAATTGAGTCTTTGGTCAATAGTTGGGTTGCCCGGCTCCTGTGTTTACCCTCTTACGTTCCGCACTGTTCGGCTATGAGGGTAAAGGGAGAACCACTGCGATTGTGCTTCTAGCTCGTCTGGTTAAGCACCTTAGTGGAGAAAGCCGAAAACTGACTGTCCCAATAAGCGAGAACTGGTCGGCGATCCGATGACTGGCGTTAGCCTATAATCGTTGGCGGTTAATCCGTGTTATACGAAGGGTTCTCTCTTATGAAAACCATGTGATGATGGTGTCCACCGCGGCTTGTCCGAATATCACAAACACTGGGGGCTCGTTACCGGCCCCCACAGTCAAGCTCCTCTGGCTAAGTGAAAGCACTAAAGCCGCATAGTCTGATTGCCTGGTTTTCCGTATATACAACCGCCTCCGGGCACCGAGACGTCGGCTAAGGGTTTACGTATTACGAGAAAACACCCCATGCAATATTTGCAAGGGGGCTGAAGCGGATGACTGGTAACTTTCAGATTATAAACGGCCGCACAGGAGTCAAAATTAACATAAACGGGCATCTTTGTTCACACCCGAACAATTTGCATTTGACCACAAGTTTCAACTCCTTGGTTACAAGGAAACAACAACTACTCATAAATTACATCTTTGGGGCATTGGGCGTCTACGGCCCGAGCACCGTCCATCACGGCGAGAAAATACTGCTCGGGGCGCCTATGCTCTTTCCCTTGCGGCGGAGGTCCTGTGGCTATCTCGGCGGGCTTTAGCTTCGGCCAATGGACCATCATCTTGCCGAAGGCCATCCGAGCGCCCTCGATGCATGCGGAGCGCTTCCAGGCATCGACCCGAGAAGGGGCGCCGTACAGCCTCTGCACCAGACCGAAGTAGCTGCTTGGCAGCGGCTCCGACGGCCATAGCTTGACGCAGAGGTCCTTCATCACCGGCTCCGCCATCCGATGCAGCTCCATCAGCTGTTTCATCTGGTCGTTGAGGAGGGGAGGGTGTTCGGGTGCTTGAAATTGCGCCCAAAAGAGCTTCTGCTCGGCCCAACCCTCCTGGCCGGCGAAGAACCTCGACGCATCCGCCGCACTCTTCGGGAGGTCCGCAAAGGCGCCTGTTGAACGCCATACCCGCGTAAGCAACGCGAACCTGTTGCCTCCAAAGACGCATTGTAACAAGTACGGCTTACCGTCCGCGATCAGCTTGACTTGGCGAAGCTCTTCTTGATAGCCGCGCGCCTCGGTCCGCGCTTCCTTCGCCACCGCGGCCAACGAGGTCAGCTCGGCGGTTTGCTCCTTATTCTTCTGCTCGAGGGCCTCACATCTTGTGACGGCATCCCCGAGCTCCTGCTGCACTTCCAGCACCCTGGCCTCGTGCTTTTCACTTGCGGTTCTCACCACCGCCAGCTCGGCAGCCGCCTGTTCGGCTGCCGCCTTCTGCGTCGCCGCATCCACTTGGGCTGTCCTTAGTGCGGCCCTGAGGCTTTCGACCTCCGCGGCGGCGGCTGTAGTACAATCGGTTATCTCCATTAGGACAAATCGAACACTGCTTACAAAGATACGGCTGTCATAGCTCGGACTTACCTTGCGCCTCGTCGAACCTCTTGTTCACTAGGCCCAGATCATCCTCATAGCTCTTTAGCTTCCGATTCAGCTCGGCCAACTCTTCGGCGTTGGCGGCTACGGCCGATGATGATGCCTGTGCATTATTCTGCGCACGTTAGTATCCGAGATATCGATTATTGATCCTCTGACCGGTTTTTGCTCGACCGGTCAGAGTCTCGGGGGCTACTGTGTATGAGGTTATACATTTACACAAATGAGTCTTTCTAAGGAAAAAGCATTACTTTGCTCACCTTGAAGCCGGTCAGCAGGCCACTAAAGGCCTCCTTCAGCCCGTTATCCACGGACCGAATACTTTGTAACACCGCGCCCATAAGTGCACGGTGCTCTTCGGCGATGGAGGAGTGGGTTAGAGCATCCTCCATCTCGTTCGGCCACCCGGTTGACGCCCGCTCTGGGGCGGGCGGGGGTGGTGGTGGCGCTCCGGTTCCTTCCTTCTCGAAGTCCGGCATGCCGGACTCCGGACGCTTCGACGTCTCCGGAGTCGCCCTTGGAGACAGCTCGGCTCGTCCGAGCTCCTCCTTGTTCACCAAAGGGGCCCTCCCCTCCTGGTCTTCGGCGACCGAGGTGTTCCCCTCGGCCATCGCAGCATCGCCCTCTCCCCCGCGTGTGGCATGGGAGGAGTCCTCCTCGACAGGACCTCCTCGGTTTTCTTCGCCATGGGGGAAGGCGAGGCGCGGGATCCAGTGCCGCTCTCCGCTAGCGCGGCCGGTGGAGAGTCCCCCTCCGAAGTTCGATCAGTGGGGAGATCGCGCGGCGGACTAAAACGTTGCACACGAAAACTTGATCAGTATCAACCCAGTTCGGCTAAAGACGGTCAGGAAGTCGCTAGAGCGCGTACCTTTGGGCCTGCGGCTTAGCCCTGGGAAATTTCTGAGGAACCTCTTCGGAGGCCTCAGAATCTTCGGCAGAAGCCGAGCTATCGCCGGACAAGGCTATCTTGGCCTTGCACGGTCTTTTGGGAGCGGGTTGAGGAGGCTCCTCCTTGGCATCCTCGGACGCCGCCCTCTTCCTGGTTCGGGAGGAGTCGTCCTCCTCCCCGTCCTCTCCCTGCTCCTTCTCCTCCTCTTGTGCGGAAGGAACAGTAGAGTCCCCGGATCTATCGCCCGGGGGTCTTCGGGAGCGGAGGCCCAGTCTGGCCTCCCCCTGTTGGATCTTCTTCTCCTTCTTTTCCGGCACCTCGTATGGCGCCCCGGCCAGCATAGCCGTCAGGAGGGGCGTCCTGGGTCCCTCCGGCAGCGGCGCCGGATTGTCGATCCGCTGGGCTTTCTTCAGCCAATTCTGCGGATGAAACATAGCGAAGCTAAGTACCTTGTCAAAAGGGAATAGTTCGAATAAACATACAAAATTGCTCATACCTCCCGTGGGGGATTTGCGGCGTCAAGTCCAACGTCTTCTTCCTCGGCCGGCCAATCTTTCTGCGGCTTGAATAGCGCCCTCCACAATTGGGCGTGGGAGGTGCGGAGGAACCTGCGCATGGTGGCCGGATCATCAGGCTTATAGGCCCGCATAGGGGAAGCCCTGTCCTGGAAGGGGAGAATTCGGCGGCCAAGCATAATCTGGATCACGTCGACCAGCGCGACGCCCTTCCCTACCATTTTGGCAATTCGGCCCTGCAGCAGCACCACCTTCTCGTTTGACCCCCAGTCGAGGCCCTTCTTGGTCCATGAGACCAGCCTTGTAGGGGGCCCGGAGCGGAAGGCCGGAGTCGCCTCCCAATTCGCGTGCCTCGGCTCTGTGATATAAAACCACTCTTTTTGCCATACCTTGACGGTCTCGATGAAGGTACCGTCTGGCCACTCCACTCACGGAAGTTTGCTGATCATGGCCCCCCCCCGCAGTCCGCCTGTTGACCATCTACTATCTTCGGCTTGACGTTGAAGATCTTCAACCATAGGCCGAAGTGTGGCCGGACTCGGAGAAAAGCCTCGCAGACAATGATGAAAGCCGAGATATGGAGGAAGGAGTTCGGCACGAGGTCGTGGAAATCGAGCCCGTAGAAGAACATGAGGCCCCTGACGAAGGGGTGAAGGGGGAAGCCCAGGCCCCGGATGAAGTGGGGGCACGCACACTACTCTCTCACCCTGCCGTGGCGTGGGGATAGCCTGGCCCGCCTCCGGAGCAAGGTGGGGGATGTCGGCTGGAAGGTAGCCCGCGCTCTTTAACTCTAGAATGGCGCTGTTGGTGACGCTCGAAGCCTCCCACTTGCCCTTGGACCCGGAACCCGCCATTGCTAGATTGGGCGGATGGAAGGAAGGGTTTCTGAGAGGGCGGATCTGGGCGTTGGAGCTCAAGAGATGGGAAAGGCAAATGACAAAGGGGAGAAATGAGAGCGTGCGACAGGAACGATGGCTGTGCCCCTTTTATGGGCTGTAAAAACCCACGGTCCTTTTACTGCGCCGCGGTCCTCGCTATTTCCCCATGTAACCGTGCCATTATGCGCGCGTGGGATGAGGTGGATTATTGATCATATCCCTTGAAAACAGGACACGATCTCCGTATCGATGGAACGTGCCAATGAAAACCGCCTCGAACCGCGGTTCGAGTTTGTCATAAACCGACTTGCGCTTGTGGTGGGGTGTGACCCTTCGGTAAAAGTTATCAGATGCGAACACTGTTCACACCGAAGCGGCTAGCCTTTGGGGCTAAGTTATTGTTGTACTTTGTTTCCGAGGTACAGTTCGGCATTTGTATGACCGGACAATGCTTGATAATATAACTCGGAGTAATACTGGTCTGTTACCGGAATCGCAAAGGAGAGTGAACTGGTCCACGAAGCCAATGGTGTTCGGCTCTTACCTCGGCTTCGAAGACTAGTTCGGGGGCTACTGAGGGTGTCCCGGACTAGGGGGTACTCGGGCTGCCGGCCTATCTCTCATAGGCCGGGCTGATGGGCCACTCTCCACTGTCGATGGAAGGCTGGATTATGGACAACCCCGTGTGTCAGAAGGAAACCTTCGAAGTCTTGGCGTCTCCTCCAAGGAATAGATGGCGTAATCTGTATGTTTATCCCAGATGGTAACCGACCATATGTAACCCTAGGACCCCCTGGTGTCTATATAAACCAGGAGGTTTAGTCCGTAGGGGAGAGATATCATTACCTAGGGTTTAGCCCAGTCGATCTCGAGGTAGATCAACTCTGTAACCTTCATACAATCACATCAATACAATCAAGCAGGACGTAGGGTATTACCTCCTTAAGAGGGCTCGAACCTGGGTAAATCGCTGTCTCTACGTTCCCTGTTACCATCGACTCCTTGACCCATAGTTCGGATCCCCTACCCGAGATCTGCCGGTTTTGGTACCGACACTAACCATGGCATTTCTCTTCTCAAATCTAGTTTCCTTTGGGAAACGCCTGTAAATTCCATCTTTTCCCCGGCAACCCTAGGATCGTTGACTAAGCCACTTTGGCTATGGTCGTGCGTCGAGTTTGATGTTCCCTAAGGAAGTAGTAGGAGCTGGACACCAGTTGCTACCAGGAGCACTGTGTAGTTTTGCTTCAAAATCCTTAGGTGCATCGAGTGCGCTATACTAGTTATACTAGTGGATCTTCGGCCACATGTGTAAGGTCCGCAAAATTTGAGCTTTATTTGCTTTTTGGTTTTTCGCGGTTTTGCTCCTTTTCTCGATTCTGTTCTGCCTCTCCGACTGGATCCATCTGCAAGCACTGCCAAGGAAGACCAGCATACAACTTGGATAATACCCAATAATCCAAATTCAGTAAGAGTCAAGTCAAGCCAATTACACGATATTGAGAGCATTACCACCGGATCTGTCAAGAATGAAGAATGTGTCAGAAGCAGACTCTGAGTGCAACCGACATGGCCAGATTATACCTGCGAGAGTTTGCCTCAGAACAGATCACATTTGAGAAGAAGTTAGATGAGTTATCAGCAATGGACACTAGCAAGGACAAATTATTCCATCCTCGATACAAGGATTATTTCAGTCAATGGGGTGAACCTTGAATCTTTCTCAATGGACTCAAGAATTATTCATTACCCACAGAAGATATATTTCAAGAATGTGAAGGTGTCGAGAGCAACAGCAAAATTCTGGTATGTTGATACACCTTTCAAAGCATATTTTGGAATGTACCGGTGCACATACAAAATTTTCTGGGCAAAGTGAGCAAGGTTTGCGAGCAATATGGATAAGCTCACGGCTGCCCGGAATTAATGAGAATTTCCAGTTCAGTTAAATCGAATGGAATTATCTGCCAACTGTTTACTACTGGCAACACTCGGTTTGAATGCAAAGGGTATTCCGAATTAATTGTCAACATAAAGTCTGCATCAGTGGTGTAACCTTTACAGCAACAAAGATCAGGTTAGCAGAAGGTCAAGCGGTGTGCATGACCAACGAAATATCTTCAGACAAGGTATGGCCTACACCAAGTTTTGACGCCGCTATGGGTAAATTTTGGGTACCCCGGAAGGAAGCCAGAATCGGTCATAGATCCGACCGCATATCACAGCGAAAGGCTTCTGATATAAGAAACCCAGCCTTCCTCCGCAAGCTATCGGAAGGAGCTTACGACACAAGACTCCCCAATCTTCCTCACTACACCACTTGATGAGGAAATCTTCTGGGATACGGTACTCCAGTTTTCCTCGACACGCTACCGCGGAAAGCTTCCGGCATAAGGTACTCGACCTTCCTCAGTAAGCCACATGAGGGAAAGCTTCCGAGGTACGATACCCAGCCTTCTTTGGCACGATACCCTGGCAGAAGCTTCGAGCATAAGGAATTCAACCCTCTTCAACACACCATCGTGCCCACAACAATCCTGTCAGAAGCACAAACTAGTCCGGGCACACGCTCGCCTCAGAACTCAGTGGTTATGAAAGGATTTTCCCTACCCCTGCATATGTTGTGAGCATGCAGTCCAGCGGATCAGTTCAAGCGAGCCACTTGTATACGGAATGACTGTGTTCAGAAAAACATTGGCCCCACACTTCAAAGAAGGACATGAACACAGCAATCCCTACGAGATATGCAAGAGTAAATTGTGAATACAAGCCCAACAAGCTGGGATATGACCAAGGAGCCGTGATGGTAGGTCATGACAAGTTCCCCAAAAGGAACCCCCAAGAACAAGGAAGTCTTGAATAAACAATCTCCGCGACGGTCAACGAAGTAAAGCTCCACAGACAAGGTGATATTGCCAATCCTTGTCAGACTCTTGCATATACGGCCACAACAATGCAGCCAGCATGCCATCGTGAATACGGGCCATCAACCAAGATCAGAGATTATGCTCCGAAGAATGCACGGAATGATAGCCATACTGTGTCAGCTCAGTGGTCATAGCAAGGACCACAGAGGCTATATATGGCAGAGCCACCTCAGAGATTACCATCTATGATTACTTTGTGATCATGCCCGACATTTCAGTTGGGAATCAACTGAGGACGAAGTCAGAATGCAAGAGACAGGAGGAAACACCTCGTACGGAACCCAGAGCCAGACTGAGTATTCTAACAAGGTAGAAAGAAAGCCGCCCCTAGTCACTCGAGGCCATACGAGCACGTGAGCTCGGTACTCAGAAAGGATGTTTCGCCCTTGGCAGTCAGTGTACGAAGTATCACAATAAAACCTGAAGCAGCTAGTCCCAGGCCATGGAAACAAGACTATTTGTCGATACTCGGAGCTACCCACCAACCCCAGCCAACAAACTACCAGCACAAAGAGTTTGCCTGACAGGAAAGAGAAGGATTCAATACAGCCGTTTAAAAAGGTAACACCTGAGCCACCAGACGAGACGGTTAAAAAGGCCAGTGAATCAACGAAGACAAGAGACAGCCGATGGATCCAAGTCGCACACAGGTAAGTCCCCCTTGCCGGGAGGTAAGCCCGGAAATATCGAGGACGAGATTTTCTTAAGGGGGGTAGGTTTGTGACACCCTGGTTTTCGCTCCTTATTTTTTTTCCTTCGCCGGATTTGACTTCCGTCTTTTTTTCCGGTGTTATCGGATTTTCTCTCGCTCTTGGGTATATGAAGATGGTCATTTAGTCTTGCCTTTCCTATCCAACCAGAGACTCTCTCCAACCCAACCTTGCTATCCCAGATTTATTCTCAAGATTCTACCACCGAAACCCTACCTTCCGAGTTACCGGAAGGGAAACCCTAATTCCTTCCGTTACAAAGGAACCCCAATTTCCTTTGATCTGTTGCCTCCCAAACTTTCCTCAGTGATCATCCTATCTTTGTAAACCCTGGATATGCAAAAATATTGCTAAGTCTTTTGCAATATTTTTCATTTAAAATTAATTCCTTTTTCTGCCAGTTAAAGGAATTAAATCCAGGAAAATATCTATCCATCTCCAAAGTTCATGAAAACTTGTGGAGATATTCTTTGTAATCATATTGAGCTCCAATAAAAATATTGGCCATAATTAAATAAGGGAAATTGCCTTTTCCTATTTAAAGCCAATATTGCAATTTGGGCACTTTCCAAAGGAACTACCATTTTGGTTGCCAGGGAAAAATCCCAAATAATTTTTGGAGCTTATCCTATCCATATATTCACCATTTCCATCAATATCCCAAGTTCCACAGATCAAATTTTGAGAGCATCATCCAATTCTTGTTTCTGGATTTATTTTGAGGTTGTGAAGCAACTATATTTTATATTGCTTCAAAAATTCTCAAATTAATCCAGGACCTCATATTACATATATAATGTGAGTATGCCAAAATTAACATAATTTAATCTAGCCAATTTCTCCAAAAAAATCCATCTAGTTTCTGTTCAGATCCAAGCTCTGTGAAGGAAGTACCATTTTGATATATCCAATTGAGCTTAAATTTTTCCAGTACCTTCATATCTCCAAATAACTACCCTCCACCAAAATTCAGCCCATTCCACAAATCCATATGAGTGCAGCTTCAAGATTCAGTTTCTGGACCAAATTTAGCATTGCAAAGGAAGTATATGCAAACTTGGTCCAAATGACCTCAACTTTTTCCAGCACCTAGTCCTTCCTACCAAATTTCCCTGTGACAAGTTTTACATCTCTTTGGCATATTGTTTTGACCACAAATTCCTCCCCAAGATTCTAACCAGAAACTGTTCCGGATCCTCTTGATCACTCCAGAGCCATCCTGGTCCATCCAGTGACCAATATCATCTATTTGAGAAGATAGGGAGATTTTTGACAAGGTTGTACAGGCAGGAGAGTGCTAGAGCTTGTAGTGCATGTGGTGACCGCGTGGACAGCAGGCAGAAACGGTGCTCCGCGGCCCTGTTCTCGTCGTGCAGCTCACTCCGGCCAATTCTGGCTTGTACGGCCATGTCTATTGGGTTCGCGACGTCCACGCGCCCCTCTCTAGGCCCTTATCCCCTCCTCTTTATTCTTCTCCACGCCACGGCGGTCGCCGTCGCAGTACTGTCCCGCCCGTGTCGCCGTTGTCTTCTTCCCTCCCGTTGGCCTTTTCCTCCCTGAGCCGTCCCTTTCGTCTGGTCATCGTCAGGTAGGCACCCCTCCCCTCGCGCCACCTCGCCGGAGCTCCAGTGTGGCGATAAGCACGCCACGGCCGCCGTGCTTATCCCCCTCGTCTCGGCCGGCTATAAATAGCCGTGCTCGGAGCCCCTCCGAGCATCCTCCACCCCACCAACAGCCTACCCTCCATCCCAGATTCCTCCTGGCGGAGGCACCCGAGCCAAGGCGCCTCGTTCTGCCTCCAATGTCGCCATGGCCGCCGCCCGTCCTCGTTCCAAATTCTCCTCAACCGAGCCTCCATTGCTTCCCCAGCACCACCGGCCGACCACCACCACCCTCGGGACGCCGTCCTAGCCCTCTTTTTGCCTCGGGGATGGCCACGGCCTCGACCCCGAGCTCTTCATCCCCGCCGTCTGCCACGGCCATGGCTCTCCCGCCTCAGACCGCCTCCGCCGCCTCCTCGACCACCTTCGGGCGCGGCGTCGAGTGGGCCTTCTCCCTGGACCGGCGCTCCGGCTCCTCGTGCGGCGGAGCGGCCGGAACCACGACGGCCGGCGCCTTCCCCTGCCTCCTGTCGGGAGGAAGAAGAGAGAAGCAGGGGAGGAGAGAGAAGACAGGGTGGGGGCCGCGTGTAAGCCACACGGCGTTGACCCAGGCCGAGCCCGCGCGTCGGATTAAGTGAAGGCGGTTTTACAGAAAATTCGCTTTCCTGTTTTGAAAGCGTACTCTAGCGCAGCTCTCGGCTATAATACGTCTTCTCTACAGAGAAGGCGTAATATACTGGTGGTCTGACTGGTTTTGGATACAGGTTTCGTCTTATAAACTGGATTGATCAATTGTGTTTTTATTCTCACTGAATAACCACCAGACTTGCTCAACTGGACCCGGGATGGATGGATGGATACGTCTCAAAGGTTTGCTCATTGTCAGTTGCCACCATGCATGGTCTGCGTTGACCGTAGCAGCTAGTCTTTGAGCAAATCCGCTGCAAAGAACCATAGACAAAAAAGAAAGAAAGAAAGAAAGAAAGAAAGAAACAGCTAAAGCACGTAGCTAGCCATTGACCGATGGATCAAGACGAACGAAAAATGGAAAACGAGATGAGGCAAAAGCCAAGTGGGGGAGGGTAGGGACTAGTATAGCCAGGGATCAGAGAGAAAGAAAGAGAAAAGGCAGCACTTTGCTTAACAGCTAAGGCCAAGAAGGAATGTGAATGGATCCATCGGGGCCTAGCCTTCCATCAGGATTGGGATTGGGATTGGGGGGTCGTTGATTAAACTAAGAGAGGATTAAAGCAGGTAGCGGCGCCCGATCGAGATCGATACGATTCGCACGCACGGCGCTGCACCTGCACGAGAGAGCAAAAGGCAAGGTATGCATGCATGCACACGTCGGTCTGACTGACTTGCCCAAAAAAGGCGAAGAAGAAGAAGAAGAAGAAAAGGGGGTAGGAGTGAGAGTAATATATGGCCAGCTAGCTACCAATAGCATGCTCGACAGTCGACAAGACCGTGATTATGTTCATGCGGTCCTAATACAAGTCGAGTGAGGATTGTTGGAACATTCTTTCGCTCGATCCACCAACCCGTGCCATGCCGAGGTCGCGTTGACACCCCGGCCCCTCGTAGATCGTATGCACGTGCCGCGCGGCTTTCTTCCTAGTGTGTGCACGTGCTGAGCAGCAATGAGAGAAGAAAAGAAGTAAAATTACAAATAAGACCGTATAAATCTCTGAACTTGACACCAACGCCCGTCACCTGCCTCTGGCACCACCACAACAGCCACCAAAAGAAAAAATAACGGATCACCTCTACACCCGAGCTCGACACGACTCCATCGCTGATATACAGCTTTGCGGACCTCCAAGGTGGTTCGCCAGAGACGAAACCATCACCGTTGAACGTATCAGACCGGGACAACACGCCGGACACGCCATCAAACTCCAGATCTGGCACCCCCACATGACTAAGACGTCGGAGGAGTAAACCATACCTGTCATCCACGTACCATGAACCCAGCACACGATCCACCATCTTTCAGATGCCTCCGATGCAGATCACAATCTGCATCCGCTCCTGGACTACCTCCCAAGCTCCGTGTCGACGCTGGAGCAAACGCCGTTGCAATGGCGGGGCCCGAGGACACAGGTCCACCACGAGGATGCCGCCGATGCATATCACAATCTGCATCTGCTCCTGAACTACCTCCCAAGCTCTGCGCCGACGCTGGAGCAAACACCGTCGCAACGGCGGAGCCCGAGGACACAGGTCCCACGAGGATGCCGCCGCCGCCACACCATCCTTACTTGAACAGTCTGGATTCCAGATCCACCTCCAACCATAGGACTGATCGCCTCGTCAGAGTAGGATCTGAAAAAACTTTATTCAGCGCCGTCATTGCCGCCGCCAAAGCCAAGACGATGAACAAACCTTAAAACTAAGCTAGTTTGGCTTAAAACTATCCACACGCGTGGATCCGGCGATTCCCCTCACCATCGACGACCGAGGTTGTCGGCGGAGGGGAGCCGCCGGAGGACGACGGCAGACAAACTCTTCTGACAAGAGGCACCAGCGCGGTCGCTTTTTTCCTTCGAGACGAAGAAAGAAAACGACCGTCCGTGTATAGTCCGATCACTAGAATGGTAGCCGTGCCCAAAATGAAGAGTGCCTATCCCGGCCCACCTTGCTTCCATTTTCTTGAACACCCCCTGCCAACGCCACTGGGAAGACTGAGCCGGCAAAATTAAGATCTTTTTTACGGGAAAATTTCCAATCTATTCACCATCAATCATGGCAGTACAACGAACACTAGAAATAATAAAAAATACACTCAGATCCGTAGACCACCTAGCGACGACTACAAACACTGAAGCGAGTCAAAGGCGCGCCGCCATCATCACCCCTTCCTCACTGGAGTCGGGCAAAACTTTTTGTAGTAGACAGTCGGGAAGTCGTCTTGCTAAGGCCCTATAGGATCAACGCACCAGAACAGCAATTGCCGCCAATGAAGAGAAGCGTAGATCGGAAGGATCCAACCTAAAGACACACTGACGTTGACGAACGAAGACCGGATCCAAGCGGATCCACCAAAAACAACCACCGACCGAATTCTGCGTGATCCGCCGGAGACATACCTCCACACGCCCTCCGACGATGGTAGATGCACCACCGGGACAGGGTCTAGGCGGGGAGAACCTTATTCCATTTTCAGGGAGCCGCCGCCGTCTCGTCTTCGTGAGCAGGACACAAACCCTAGCAACACTCAAAGAAACATGCTAAAACGGAGCACTTCTACCGGCAAGGGCCGGATTCACCGCGCCCCCCACGATCCTAAGGCCACAGGAGACGAGGCAGATCGGCACCGCCGCCAACGGAAGGCAGAAACCCTAGCCGCCTTTTTTGCTTGGAGAAGAGGCGAAGGGGTCGTATGTACGCACAACTCGCCACAGGAGGCGAAAATTAAGATCGACAAGCGAGCATACATGTTTGACATGTTTACGACTTGAACCCAGGTCAGCTGGTTTCAGCAAAGGAAGCTAACAATCTGAGTTATGCGAAAAATCCGCACAGACAGCAGAGCTAGCAATCTAAAATGGACCGGCCATTTTGCAGTTAGCGAAATGACTACATTATCGCCCGCAATAAAAATGATTACATTATCCGTGTTTTGGAACCTTCTGACCGGTTATGGGAACCTCCTACAAGGTTGTTGAATCGGGTTTTTAATAGTTTTTCTAGATTTTTTAGTTTTTTTCTTTTTATTTTTTTTCATTTTTGATGTTTATTTTTATTTTCAAAAAGTATTTGGGAATTCAAATAGTTTGTTCTATTTTACGTAAAAGAAAAACTATTTTTTAAAAATGTTCAGAAATTTCAAAAATGTTTGTATTTTTTATATAAAAATCCCATTTTCAAAATTGTTCATGAATTCAAAAAATGTTCGCATTTTGAATAAATTTTGGGAATGTAAAAATGTACGTATTGTTTTAAAATTATTCCCGTTTTCAATTTTTTTTTTCAAAAATTCAAAAGAAGTTGGGAATTTTAGAAAAATGTTCACGTTTTAACCAATTGCTCAAAATTTCAGAAAATTTCCCGTTTTTAAATTTTGTTTGGGAGTTTGAATAAATGTTGCTGTTTTCAATAAATGATGACATATTTAAAAAGTGTTCACTTTTAAAAAATTATTCATGTTTTTAGTTATTTTTTGGTTCATAAATTGTTGACAGATTCAAACAATGTGTCCACAAATTTGAAAAGTGCTCGCATTGACAAAATATTCACTTTTTAGAAAAATGTTTGTGTTCGCAATTTGAAAAATTGTTCGTAATTGCCGCTGCTGTTAGTTCTTAAAGTGTCGAGGTGCATTTTTCACGAAAGCTCATCAGCTCCCATGGCTAGCAACGCTCGCTCATGAACGGTAGGTCTTGCTATCGAGGGCGCATCACTTTTTATGGGCTTCACTGTTTTAGCGCTCTAGTACCACAAACACATTTGGGTCGGCCCAGTCGCTTGCTCCCTATGCGTGAAAGGTCGACTATTTGTTGCAAACTTTTTTCTCAAAAAAAAAAAAAGACTATTTGTTGCAAACAGCGACAAATAGGATTAGGACTTCCCGAGTTATGCTTAGTCCGCAGTTTTCTTGACCGTTAATAAATAATACATATGCTATTGAGTTTTTTTTTTTGCGAACATATGCTATTGAGTAAAACACGCACTGCGTAATGGGCCACGTAACACTATGTGTGTACTCTGCCTGTTAAGTTCAAACTTTTTATTTTGATTGGATTTTCTAGTAAAATTATTTTAAAAAATATTTAGGAATTTCTTTTTTATGAATTTTAGAAAATTTTACAGTAACAAATTTAAGGACGTTCATCAATTTAAACAATAATAATAAATTTAAAACTTATTCATGAATAGGAAAAAAATGTTCATTTTTTTCTAAGTATGATAATTTTTTAAAATATTTGTGGATTAAAAAAGGTTAGTGAATTTAAAAATAGTTCACGAATATGAAAAAATCTTCATGTTTTTATATGAATTTCACTGTTTTAGTGCGACAGTACCGCAAACGCTTGTGGGCTGCCACAGTTGCTTGCTCCCTATGCGAAAGGTCGACGACAAATAGGACCACCTGAGTTATGCTTAGTCCACAGTTTTTCTCGACCGTTAATAGATGACACATATGCTTTTGAGTAAACACGCACTACGTTCGGCCATGTGGCACTATGTGTGTACTCTGCCGGTTAAGTTGAATTTTTAAATGTTAATTTAAAAAAAAACGTTCATGAATTTAGACAATGATAATAGATCTAAAACTTATTGATGAATATGAAATAATATTCATGAATTTTAAAAAATATTCATGATTTTTAAACATGTTCATTGTTTTTAAAATATGATGACAATTCATTTTTTTTTTGCGGAATTTAAAAAGGTTTGTGAATTTTAAAACTGTTCATGATTATGAAAAAAAATCTTCATAGATTTTAAAGAAGTTCATGTTTTATTAAAATCACACATTTGAAAAACCATTTATGAATTTGAATAAATGTTCACAAATTAAAGTGTGTTCCTAAATTTCAAAATAGTATTTTACCTAGTGAAGATACTTGTGGTGAGATTACTAGGTTTTGCTCTACTGAGTTGCAACCACAATGGAGGGGTCTGAAGAAGGACATTTAGAGGAGGGAGACATTGATGCTACAAGAATGCATGAAGGCAAGGGTAGTATTGGTTAGCAACCCCAGATTGACCTCCCTGATGATATTGGAAGAAATATGATTTGGGGTCCTGTTCAAGCTGCGAGAGAGAACTCAAGAATTACTAGGTCTCTTCATATCATGGAGAAGGCCAAGCTTATCAAGATGCAGAGGAATCTGGAGGTGCATAAGAAGATCAAAGGTATGATGGATAGTTACCCTTTTAATGTTCTCCCTGTAACGACGGCGGTTCAAGGTGGAGAGAGGAAAAAACACCCCCCGCGTCGCCATGCCCAGGCGACTCGGGGGCGACCCTGCTCGCGCCGTCGCCAAAACCTCCTCCCTCCCTTCCTCGCGCCGCCGCCGGAGGACGCCAGCGTGCAAAGCACGCGCGGCTGACGGCGACGGCGGGGGCTCTGCTGTGTGGCGTCTCGCCGGTCTGGGGCGGCAGACCCCGCTCGTCTCGCCCAGCCCCTCGGGTCTCTCTGCGCTGCTACCTACCCTGCACGCGACGGCGGTCGTCGGCGTCGTCCCGGTGTCCCTGCCGGTCTCGGTCCCTTGTGTGCAGCGGCTCGTCGCTGCTTGCTCGGGCGCAGACTGGTGCGGGGCGAAGGCGGATCTGGGGCTCCTTTCCCAGATCCGGCCGGTGTTGGCTGGGGCGCGAGGTGGGGTCGGCCGATGGGTGGAGGGCGGTAGCTGGTGCCGCCTGCAGGTGGTGTGGGGGCGCGAGCAGGTGGGGCTGGGCGCACGCGATCTGGGCGACGGCCGCCGCGGCGTCGGATGGGTGGTCGTGGTGGAGCGGCGCACAGCGGTGCTGGCCTGGTGCTCGTCGGGTAGCGTGGTTGGGGCTCCCAGGTCCGGTGCTATCCAGATCTGGCGTCCTCGGCTGCTGGGTCGGCAAGGACTCTGCTCCTGCCGATGAGCTATAGGCGTGGAGGTGTCTTCGTCCGGTGGCGTGGTGGCGGCTCGCTGCTGGCTGCATGGCTGGGAGATGGAGGTTGCTGCCGGTGGCGGTGCTTGGTGGGGCGCTCATGGCGGCCAGTGCATCCTGTGGCTGCAAACACATGTGATGTGCTGATGCTGGTGCTCCCATGAGGCGCGGGTGGTGGTGCGGTGTGCCTTGAATAATCTGTTAATAGGGTGTGTGTATACTCAACTCGGCGAAAGCCATGCTCTGCTCAGAGCCGACGACGGTGACGCCCATGGGTGCCACTAACCTTCCTGAAGGCGTCGTCAAAATGTTGATTTCACCACCCTATGCTCGACTTCGGAGGTAACTCTGCTTCCAGGTCTACCTAGAACCGAAGTTGGCTAGGTTGTTTTGTTGGGTAGCTGCAAGCAGTGGGGATGTCGGTGGTGGTGGTGCGACTGGTTTGGGGTCGACGGTGGTGCGTGTTGGGGGTCTGGCAACAGCACTCCTCCGTGCTGTGGAGCAGACATCTCTACTCCGTATGTATGTCCTTGGTGGTGTTTTGTAGGGGGTTCGGCGGCGGTGCCTTTGTGTCGTCCCTCTTGCTGTGCAAGCTCAAGACCCTCTCATGGCCGCCGTTGTGTTGCGGCGAGCTTCGTGCTCTTGGTGTTGTCTCGGTCATCTTTGCTCAATGACGCGCAAGAAGCCTCCCCAACTTGCTAATCGTTCCGAACTTCACTGGCGGAGCTCCCAGTCAAGGTTCGTGCTTGGCACTCATTGACTATGGTGCTCCTGTGTTGCGCCGTGGGTTCGGTACGCACGCCAGTGCGGTGCGTTAGGTTCCTAGCAAAGTCTTGGTATTGTGTCCCTTGACGTCACCCCACTACTACTTGTGTCTTTTATGGTGATGATCTTGTTAGTCTGCTAGCTTGGTCCTGCCTTTGGTGGGCGTCCTGTTCTTCTCAGCTTCTTGTAACCTTGTTACTTGTACAGTTTTCGGCCTGACTTTCCTTATAAACGGGGTCAAATTGTTTAGGTATTCGATCTGGTTTCCCTTATAAACCGGATCACTCTCTGGCATATTGGCCACTTTGAGTAATATATTCAGGTGGAGGGACTCCTCCCCCGGTGATTCTCAAAAAAAAAAAAGTTCTCCCTGTAGAAGAAATAGTTGATATGTCTCTTACTGTTGGGGTAGTCATTAAGTAAAAAATTAAATGCTACTGATGTGGATGGAATGGGCTTAGTCCCCCATAAGAAAGAAGGCTAGCATCCTAAAAAAAATGCAAACTTATGTTCTGTTGCTAGATGACTGACCTACAGATGCTTTCTAGAAACTCATCCCTGCCCATGTATGTGGTAGTGCACAATCTTCCCAGATTGCAAGGCGGAACAGCTAAAGAAACAACAAATATCAGCATTGGTACCACCTGCTTAGCCACTTATTATTCAGAGTTTCAGACCAGTAATCTAATATAGCAAACATTTGCTTGAGCCAAACCTCCCAGCTATCGGCATATTAAAATCCAAACAAGTGAACAACCATGCTGAATTAACAGGTTCAAGAAAAAAGAAAAAAGCATGCCCGTTCCACCCCACCGCTGGCCTGTGTGGCCCTCATTAGAAGTTCAGAATGGATTTGTCAAGATCGCACCCGAAAACCCAAAGCAGAGCATTCTTGCTGTAGATGATCTCTACTAAAATTAAATTGCAAGTCTATACTTGTTTCTTTTCTATTTGTACTTATTAGCATTTTTTTCTCTCGGATTTTTGTTTGGTCGAACCATGCTAATTTTGTCCACCAAATGAATGAGAACAACAGTGATACATATGAGCTGTTTTTTTTTTGAGACAACATATGAGCTGGTTAAGCACGCACTACGTCCTGGGCCATGTAGCACTGTGTGTGTACTATGCTGGTTAAGTTGAATTTTTTCATATTGATCGGTTTTTCTATATTTTTTTTAGGAATTTCATTTATTTTTGAATTTTAAAATGTTAACAATTTTTTAAAACGTTCATGAATTAATAATAAATTTAAAATTTATTCATCAATATGAAAAAATATTTGCCAATTTAAAAAAAGTTCATGAGTTATAAATGTTCATCGTATTTTGAATATGATCACCGACTTTAAAAAATTTCGCGGATTAAAATAGGTTTGTCAAGTTAAAAATTGTTCACGAATATGAAAAAATCTTCATGCTTTTTTAATGAATTTCACTGTTTTAGCGCTACAGTACCACAAATATTTGTGAGCCGGCCCAGTCGCTTGCTGCCTATGCGAAAGGTAGGACCTCCCTGAGTTATGGTTAGTCCGCAGTTTTTCTCGACCGTTAACATAGATAATACATATGCTTTTGAGTAAACATGCACTACATTGTGGGTTATGTAGCACTATGTTTGTACTCTGCCGGTTAAGTTCGATTTTTTTTATTTTGATCTGTTTTTCTATTAAATTTATTTTAAAAATATTGGGGAATTTTAAATTTTAAACATTAATAATAAATTTAAAACTTAATCATGAATATGAAAAAATATTCACGAATTTTAAATGTTCATTGTTTTCTAAATATGATCACAAATTTAAAAATTGTTCACTGATTTAGAAAAGGTTTGTGCATTTTAGAACTGTTCAGGAATATGAAAAAATCTTCATGTTTTTTTTAATGAATTTCGCTGTTTTAGCTTTACAGTACCGCAAACGCTTGTGGGCTGGCCCAGTCGCTTCTCCCTATGCGAAAGGTCAACTTTTTGTCACAAAGATTGAAAAATAGGACCTCCCGAGCTATGCTTAGTCCACAGTTTTTCTCAACCGTTAATAGATTTTTTTTTTGAGTTGAACCGTTAATAGATAATACATATGCTTTTGAGTAAACATGCACTACGTCATGGGCCATGTTACATGTAGCACTATGTGTGTACTCTGCTGGGCAAGTTGAATGTTTAAATGTTAACAAATTTTTAAAAACGTTCATACATTTAAACAATAATAAATTAAAACTTATTCATGAATATGAAAAAAATTCATGATTTTTTTCATGAGTTTTAAAATTTTTCATTGTTTTTTAAATATGATCACAAATTTTAAAAATGTTTGCGGATAGAAAAAGTTTGTAAATTTAAAAATTGTTCACAAATATGAAAAAATCTTCATGGATTTATAAAAAGATCATGTTTTTTTAAATCACACATTTGAAAAACCATTTATGAATTTTAATAAATGTTCACGAATTAAAGTGTGTTCCCAAATTTCAAAATAGTGTTTTACCTAGTGAAGATACTAGTGGTGAGGTTATGACGTTTTGCTATACTGAGTTGCAACCATCAGTGTAGGGGTCTGAAGAATGGAGGTTTTGAGGAGGGTGACATTGATGCTACAAGAATGCATGAAGGCAAGTGTAGTATTGATTAGCAACCCCAGCTTGACCTCCCAAGAATTACCAGGTCTCTTCATATCATGGAGAAGGCCAAGCTTCTCAAGATGCAGAGGAATCTGGAGGTGCATAAGTAAAAAGATCAAAGGTATGATGGACAATAACCCTTTTAATGTTCTCCTTGTAGAAGAAATAGTTGATACTAGAAGGGTTGGGCGCGCTTTGCTGCGTCGTTGGTGTTGTTGGGTTTCTTCAAAAAATAAACACTCTGTTTCAAAATACATGGTGTATTACTTTTTTGAAAAGTCAAACCTTTTAACTTCAATAAAATTTGTAGAGAAATATATAAAATCGGTATTTTCAAATTCATCATGAAATGAATTTCCATACCTTTTTTTGTTTAATATTGTGGATGTCGATATTTTTGCTCTGAACTTGGTCAAAGTTGAAGAAATTTGACATTCTGCAAAAATTATACCCCTTATATTTTGGAACTGATGTAATATTTAGTTTGACGGGTGGTGGAGATGATAGAGTGTGTTTTATTTTTATTTATAATGCAGTGATCTGGTGGGTCTTTCGCGGTGTGATTCTGAGTTATCCACTAACCAACCTATATTTATGTAGGGAAATTTCGGTGTCGGTGGTTGCATGTACTACTATATTGGTGCTACGATATCACATAGTGGCGCTTATTTTTTCCAGATGGTGGGAGGTTGCGCGGGATTGATATGTTTTTATTGGTCGGTTGCTGCTGATTGATTTAAAAAATCATTGGCCCGATCAAAATCGTAAACCAAATCCAAAATTGAATACCTCAATTGAATGAAATAGCTTCAAAATTATGGAACATAGTGAATTAAAAGAATTGAATGGGAGAGCTTGAGAAAGTATTGACCCGGTCAAAATCGGTTGACCCAATTCTAAATTGAATACCTCAATTAATTGTGAGACCTTAAAAATTAGGAAGCATAGTGTATAGTATAAAAGAATTGAATGAGAGAGCTTTGAGAAATTGTTGACCCGGTCAAAATCGAATGACCCAATTCTAATTGAAGACCTCAATTGAATGTGGGTTCTTTAAAATCAGGGAGCTTAGTGTTATAGAGGATGTCTCTTACTGTTGGGGTAGTCATTAAGGAAAAATTAAATGCTACTGATGTGGATGGAATGGGCTTAGTCCCCCATAATAAGAAAGAAGCTAGCCTCCTAAAAAAATATGCAAACTTATGTTCTGTTGCTAGATGACTGACCTACAGATGCTTTCTAGAAACTCATACCTGCGTATATATGTGGTAGTGCACAATCTTCCCAGATTGCAAGGCATCTATGGCCAAACAGCTAAAGAAACAACAAATATCCGCATTGGTACCATCTGCTTAGCCACTTATTATTCAGAGTTTGAGACCAGTAATCTAACATAGCAAACATTTGCTAGAGCCAAACCTCCGAGCTCTCGGCATATTAAAATCCAAACAAATGAACAACCATGCTGAATTAACAGGTTCAAGAAAAAAAAAGCATGCCCGTTCCACCCCACCGCTGGCCTGTGTGGCACTCATTAGAAGCTCAGAATGGATTAGTCAAGATCGCACCCGAAAACCCAAAGCAGAGCATTCTTGCTGTAGAGGATCTATACTAAAATTAAATTGCAAGTCTATAGTTATTTCTTTTCTATTTGTAGTTATTAGCATTTTTTTTCTCTTGGATTTTTGTTTCGTCGAACCATGCTAATTTTGTCCACCAATTGAATCAGAACAACAATGATACATATGAGCTGGTTAAATCAACCACTGAATAAACCACAGTAACATTTATAGACCTTTCTCCCCTCGGCTACATACTACCACACTCAAAACATTAAAAACAGATAGCATTGTTAGTGATGGACCAGCTTATCAACTTGCACCAGGGTGCCTGCCCCCAAAAAATTAAAAACAGAGAGCAATTGCACATCACC
Organism: Elymus sibiricus; assembly: GCA_039707655.1. Taxonomy (NCBI): domain Eukaryota; kingdom Viridiplantae; phylum Streptophyta; class Magnoliopsida; order Poales; family Poaceae; genus Elymus; species Elymus sibiricus. The sequence continues at coordinate 318,842,176 of CM077672.1, forward strand.
AACACTAGGCTACATGGTACTTGCTCATCAATCAACTCGCCCAGCTTAACTAGAAGAGGTGTTGCAGCACACAACTTTTCACGTACTGATTAAAATGTGTTACTTTAGGCGACTGATGCAGAAAAGCGTAAAGTTGTACTGAACTCAAGGCAGTGCAGAAGTGGCAAAAACGACAAAATTGACCTAAGGACAAAAAGAATTCACAAACTGAACTGCCTTAAAAAAATATTCGCTCAGCTGACCCTTTCGTGTAGCGCCCAACAGTTAGGCGCCACACTCCACTGTGCAGCGCCTAGCTATCAGGCGCTGCATGTCTGGCCAACGTGGCACGGCTGGGCTCCGCACCGAGCAGTGCAGCGCCTTGGAGCTAGGCGCCACACATGCATGTGCAGCGCCTAGCTCTTAGGCGCTGCACTGTGACTTTGTAACGGCTGCGCGCTGCCCCTCCCCCCACCCCACCCCATTCGTTCAGTTACAGAATAGACACGGCGGCGGCTTCCTCCTCTCCCCCTCTCAATCCTCTCTCCCAAAATCTTCAGATCTGATGATTTGTTGCGTGCATTTCTTCACCAATCCATCCTAGAAGGTATTCTCCTCCGATCCCCTTCTTTCTATCCAGAAAATGTTACGTATTTTTAGATTTGTGGAACTCTTGTTTGGTTGGATTAGAAATTTGCATGTAAATTTTGAAATAGATTTGTGGGATCTAGGATTTGTAATCATTTTGTAACCCTAGTTATTTGTATTGACAATATATGCTTCCATAGTGAAAACCTAGATTGTTGAGATGAACCCTATACATGTTGAGATGTTTGTGTTGATGTTTTTTTAGATGAGTGAGATGAAATCCTAGATTTGTATTGACAGGAATGCTTTCGTTCCGGAACCCTACATGTTGAGATGTTTTTGAGATGAGTGGGATGAAACCATTATGGAACCTTATATTGTTTTGGATGCATATGTGTTTTGTGATGATTGTTGGTATGCTTTGATTGTATGTCTTACATTAGTATTCAATTTTCCTTTTAGTTTCTACCGATTGTTGAAATATTGCGTAGGAAGTATGGTAGTTAGCTCATGTATGTTTATTGTTTGAAATTTGTAGGATGGTTTGGCTTCTCGATGATTACTATGACACTCGACACCGGGCCTACTTTATGTCGGAGAAGCAGCAGGTAAGAATCAAAGTAGTTGGTATTTTGAATTTTGTGTTTATTCCAAACACACATGCCCCATATGTAATATTCTGATTTGCTTGTTTGTAGCTGCTTCAACCTCTGAAGATTCGGTCTCACGGGGTCTCCGGTGGTGGCATGCCCTATGATGAGCGGTACACACCGTACATCACGGAGACATGACTCCTCCTTTTCATTCAGCTGGTCAGCCGTTCGACGCCGAGCCTCAATGCTGCTGCAATCACCGCGCTTGTTGATCGGTGGAGGACGGAGACGCACAGTTTCCATCTTCGGACCAGGGAGATGACCATGACGCTCCAGGATATCTCTATGATCACCGGTCTTCCTATCGAGGGGAATCCTCTCTGTATGAGCACCGATTCTGATGGGTGGCGCCAGCAGATGGAGGCCCTTATCGGTATGTCTCCTCTAGAGCCTCAACCACGAGACGGAGAGAAGAAGGAAAGAGTCGCAGCCGGTGCTCCTTTCACCTGGATTGCATGGCACTTTGCGCATTGCCCTCAGGATGCTACCAATGAAGTGATCCAAACACATGCTCGTGTCTACATGTGGTACGTTATCTCCAGGACTTTGTTTGCTGACGCCACAGGCAAGAATGCTCCATGGATGTGGCTGAAGGCGTTGACCGTCTTCAATAGCAAATGGAGTTGGGGTTCGGCGGCACTCTCTTACTTATATAGACAGGTAGTCAGTTGTTTGTTTTCACTTCATTGCTACATTATCAATGCCGTCTTCCTCTTAAGTGAACAATGTTTTCTTTTATGTGCAGTTGGACGACGCCTCTTGTAGGCTCTCAAAGGATGGATGTATTGGAGGTTGTATGCTCGTACTTTCGGTATGGAGCTGGGAGCGCTTGCCGATTGGACGCCCAAGGAAGATGAATTTCGAGGACTGGGACGACAAAGACGATGCACTACGGCTCCCCACTTGGGCTTACAAGTGGGATGTGGTATCTGAGGTGACGAATGATGTCACTCTCATGTATAAGCAGTACACGAGCAAGTTGGACACGATTATGGTTGAGCAGGTAACATTGACATTGCATCACTCATTCATTCTCATGCTTTTATGAAAACTCGACATCAATGTTGCCTTGTTATATGCTATGTTCCAGGTGGAATGGGAGCCGTATGGCGCCGGGGATAGATTAGGTATCGCAGGAGATTTCGTCCTGAATCCGATGTGCCTGAGGGATAGGCATCTTTGGCTTATGCGGTGCCCACTCATATGCAACTGGGCGGTTGAGCTTCACATGCCACATCGTGTGTACCGCCAGTTTGGTTTGTTCCAGCCTCACCCACCGGAATGGGAGGACACGGACAAAGCGCTACACAGGTAAGAGAGAATGAACCTTGTGCACATAGCATCATCAGGTCCTTTCTGATAGTGCTAATGTTTGGTTTTTTACAATGCAGGTTGGATAGGAGAAAGCAGCGAAAGATCAAGGACTGGGACAAACATCACAAGAAGTATGTGACCATGTTCGCGCTTAGTGTGGAGCAAGCTAAGCGAAGGAAAGGATCCAAGCTTCGTGAGTACTGCCCACTCGCGTTCAACAACTACCTTAAATGGTATCTTGAAAGTACTCGTGTGGAGATATGCAAGCCGGCGTATAATGAGGAGATTCTGGAAGAACCCACCGTCTTTGATGAGCTAACCCAGCAGGAGTACAACAAACTTGTCAGGGAAGGGACCGGAGTCCCTTCTGCTCCAGTGATGAACTTTCTGGTAAAGACTTCCCCTCTGTGCTTTCCCGCTGGCCCTATTCACATCTTTGCTTGCCTAACATCTTTATGTCATTTCCGTTCACAGCACACCCATATCAAAAAAGCAGTTGATGAAAGCGAGTCTATTCTGGAGACAACCCCGGTTGGAAAAAGTGATGGGGAAGGTGCACTTCGAGCATTCATCAAGGTACATATCTCTTTCAATTGTCCAGGTTACATATGTTGCTAAGTTGGATATCTCATTCACTTGTACATGTTACAGCGTCAGGGCCTTAGGTTAAGGCGGTTAGCGAACCTTGTCGGTTGCCGTGACCCTGATTATGTAGAACTAGAGCGGTCTAGGTCGGCTACATCATCAGATCCCACTTCTGACCATGGGGCTCATCTGGAGGATGAGACTACGTCGACAACACATCTGGATGATGAGGGTGTGCTCACCCAAGAGGTATGACAATATCGCATATTCATCTATTTGATGCATTGATCACTTCATTATGACGCATGTTCTTTACCGTAGGTTCCTGATGAGATGACATTGGAGAGCTATCAAGTTTGGTCAGCATACATGTTGAAACCTAGGAAGGACTTCAAGCGGTACACGCCGGAAGACTTCAACACTAGAAGCAAGAGGGCGGTCGGTGGGAGCTCGCGGATGGCGAGCTTGGATGATGATGTGAACGATGAGGAGGAAGAGGAGGAGGAGGAGGAACCCTTGCCACTTGAGCGCCCCAAGAGGAAGAAGATAGCCATCAAGAGGGGAAGAGGTGGCAAGAATACGCACGGAAGGAACTAGTCGTCGTCTCTTTGTTATGAAATTGAACTACTCGTCGTTTTCGTATGTCGATGAACTTGTAGCAATGTTGAACGTTGAACTTCTTGCCTTTGTTGAACTTGTTATGTCGATGAACTTGTAGCAATGTTGAACTTGTTGACTTTGTTTAAGTTCAAGGGATGTTTAAGTTTAAGTGATGTTGAATTTATCATAATGTTGATCCTGATTGCTTCATTTTAGCAGTTTAGTTTATGAAATTGTAGTAATATTGAATGAAAATGTATAACAGGAGCCGTTTAGTTTCTGCACTGCATAGTGTGAGTGCAACGCCTAGGACCTAGGCGCTGCACTGCATAGTGCAACGCCTGGACGCAGTGCAATGCCTAGCTCTCAGGTGCCACACCCACACTTAGCGAATTTTTTGGCGTCAGAACAGGCTGCAAAGTTTCTGTTGCTCCGTGGGAAGTTTGTCCAGATGTGCACGCCTTTGAGCTAGGCGCTACACAGTTTTGAGGCAAAAAAAATCGCCAAGTCTGCATGCAACGCCTATGTCCTAGGCGCTGCACTGTACAGTGCAACGCCTTTGAGTTAACAAAGGCGTTGCACTGTACAGTGCAGCGCCTAGATCCCAGGCGCCACACCCACACTTAGCGAATTTTTTTGTCTTACAACAGGCTGCAAAGTTTCTGTTGCTCTCTGGAAAGTTTGTCCAGATGTGCAACGCCTTTGAGATAGGCGCTGTGCAGCGCCTATCTCAAAGGCGTTGCACATCTGGACAAACTTTCCAGAGAGCAACAGAAACTTTGCAGCCAGTTTTGAGGCAAAATTTTTGCTAAGTCTGCGTGCAACGCCTTTGAGTTAGGCATTGCACTGTACAGTGCAGTGCCTTGATCCCAGGCGCCACACCCGCACTTAGCGATTTTTTTGCCTTAGAACAGGCTGGAAACTTTCTGTTGGTCTGTGGGAAGTTTGCCCAGATGTGCAACGCCTTTGAGCTAGGCGCTACACAACTGTGTGCAGCGCCTAGCTCAAAGGTGTTGCACATCTGGACAAACTTCCCATAGAGCAGCAGAATGGTTTTGTGGTTGACATCATATAGCACAAATCACATAGCACACATACACAATGAGAACATACAGTGGTACACATGGAGGAGTCCATAGCCCATACTAGTTCAAATAGAGGAGGAGTCCAAAACACATACATGGTACACATGTAGGAGTCCATAGCACATACTAGTTCACAACCAAATCGAAGATCATAGTTTAGAAGATAACAAGGTCATAGTCCACAACCAAATCGAAGATCATAGTTTAGAAGATAACAAGGTCACATTGCTCTATTGTGTCGAGCAAGGCCCCTTTCCCTTCTTCTTCTTCCTCTCTTCTTCTTCTTCCTCCTCCCTTTTCCTTATGCGATGAGCCCCGTGAACCACCCTCTCCATGAATATCTTATTCTCCCTCTCTTTCTTTGCAGCCTCGAAAGCCCAAAGTTTCTTGCATTTTTCTTCAAAATCCTTTTGCCGTTGCGCAGCTGCCTTCTCACATGCAATTCTCAATTTGTCCCTCCTCGTGATCTCCTCAAATATCTGTTAGGCCCATTTCTGGAATAATACACAGAATAGCCTCGAGTCATACCAGCCCCAAGAACAACTGGTAGACTTCCTTGATATAGATAACCAGTACAAATATAATATTACACCGGGTTGAGTCAGAGTGCTCAACAATTATTACAAACTTGCCAATATACTACGGTGGTGGAATAACACAGTGGTGTGGTGGTGGTACAACACTGGTACAATAAAATAAAGTCAAGCGTCAGTGTGAGGCTTGGCTATTTTATTGGTGTAGCGGAAGCACTGCGGATGTTACATGTGGTAGACTCCAAGATCACAGGTTGACTGACTGGGACACCTCTAAGCGTCGGGCTCACTAGCGCAGTCTTCTTCCACAAGCTCATCCTCCTCCAGGTCTGGCCACATTAAAAGCCAGGGACAAGCCTGTGAGTACGTTGGAATGTACTCGCAAACATTATGAACGAAAGATATACCGGATGCATATGCTCATGTTGGATTAAATGATATGCATATGATGACTGAAATTAAATTATGGCATGATAAATATTAGCATGTGCAGAAGTATGAGTAAATAAAATATTAGCGACAAACAAGGAAAGTTAAAAGTGGATAATCAGGCGAGAAAAGACCGCCCGGGTATCCAAGAGAAATGCCAAATGGGTGTCTAAAAGAGAATCGGGCGAGACAGGACCGCCCGAGAACTCAAGCGACGCCACGAGAGGTCTTGAAAAGAAATGCCAAACGGGTGTCTAAAAGAGAATCGGGCGAGACAGGACCGCCCGAGAACTCAAGCGACGCCACGAGAGGTCTTGAAAAGAAATGCCAAACGGGTGTCTAAAAGAGAATCGGGCGAGACAGGACCGCCCGAGAACTCAAGCGACGCCACGAGAGGTCTTGAAAATAAAACTGAGTGCCCGGGGTAGTCTAGCCAGCCGCTGAGACACTCAGAAAATAAGATAAGAGAAACGGGTTAGTCCACAATAATATTTATGCTTGCAACAATAATATACTTAACAATAATATTCATGATAACAAAATATCCATGACAGCATTAGTGGTGACCAAATTATCCTGCAAAATAATTTATGCTCAATTTAATTATTTCCTCCGAAGACCGACACCGGGACCGACACTTGACCCTGCCCAGCTAACGTCCTTGACCGCGGACACGGCTATTCGAATAGATATAACTCTGCAGAGGGTGTACTCTTTACCCACGTGTATGATATTTCTTTAGTCAGCACCGTGACGCTGACTAATTCCCATTACGGTCTTTGGGTTGAAAACACGCCTGACCAGCACACACCAGATTAACTTTCCGGATGCCAGGAATCACCCAAAGCATCATTCAAGAAAAACTCTAAGTCGGGGAGACTACAATCTCGAATAGCATGGGATCACTATTCATATGCGCGGATTACAAGGGGTGCCCCCCTCTCGGCCCAGCCGGATACACCCATGCCCCCTGACCTGATGACTGACATTAGTCCACGGCCGTGGAAACCCTCATCATGGCCCTCTATGTGGTGTGCACACGGACAGGGGTTAGCAACTTACTAAACCGTACTTCCCTCGTGGAAAGACCCGTGGCAGCACGGTGTTTAGCTAGGTGTGACGGAACAAGACTCGATCTAGGTCGACTCAGGAGGTGTTGTTATTAAGACTGGCATGTCTCACATGCGACAGTGACACCGTCGTGTCATAACGTGACCGTGCTCACCAGCATGTCCAAGACAGGAGCTGCACTCCTGGTTCTCACAATTCTTATCCACGGTGGTCAGATTCTTGAGTGAAATGCAAGTAATGCACAAAGGACATGACCATGCATGCACTTGTTATATACTACACATGCGGTGAAAACTCAGACTGATGCAACCATGCATGCAATTCACCATATCCCAGGTTCAAAATGCTTGCCTTGATTAAAGTAGTCAGAAAGTGATCCCTCGAAATTCCCGGCAAAGTTTCCCTCTTCGTTTTCTGGAAAATTCAAATTCAAATTAAAATTAATTTTTTTGCAACAGTACCAAAAGTTGTCTCAAAATATTTTTAAATAAATACTAAAAAAACTAGAGTGAAAAATAAGAATTTCAAAAAAAGATTCAACTCAAACAGAGTGGTGGTTTAAAAGTTATTAAACTTTTAAATTCAGGGGCTTTTCTGCAAAACTGCAGGTCCCTGTGCGGTTTAAACAGAAAACGCCTCGGGCAAACTACGCTTTCCAGCACAGAAAGCGTAACAGAGGAAAATACGCTTTCGGTTTAAAACCAGAAAAAAATAGAAAACGCTGACGGGTGGGGTCCACCCGCCAGGTTCAAATTTGAACGCGCTCGCACGCGTGTTCAGAAGAGTGCGGCAATCACCGGCGACGATCGCCGGGGTTTCGGAGGGTGGCGATGGTCGGAGCATGCTCGGGGTGGAACTCCGCGTCGGTGGGTGGCGGTGGTGGTCGCCGGCAGGCACCTGAACGACGGCGAGGTCGATGCCGGCGGACGGTGGTTTCGGGTGTTGCTCGATCTCGACGGAGAAGCCGGCAAACACCAAATTGAAGCGCGGGATGGACGAGAGGGAGCAGTATGAGGCTACTGGTGGAGTTTTGGAGGCAGAGATGGAGTGATGGCGTCGTGCTGATCAGTGGAGGTGGCGGCGGATTGGTGGTCGGAGAGAAGGAAGACGACCTCCTCGAGGTCGAGGGAGTGCGGGGGAGTTCGATTGGGGATGTGTGTGGGTCATGGATGTTCAGAACGGAGCTCAGGAGGCCCTTTTATAGGTGATCCGATGAGGTCCAGTGAGGGCAGATCACGGCGGAATAAATTCCGGCCGGCGAGGTGGTTGCTGTCGGTGGCGAGGTCGGTGGCGAGTGGATGAGGTCGATGGAGCCTTCTGGATGCATCAGTGTGGACAGAGCCGAGCCCTATCCATTTCCCCGCGGATGGACTCCCGTACGGGTGCGGCGGACGGCGAGCCACTCCGGCGACTGCCAGGCGGGGCCGGAGCGGCGTGGACGGTGTGCGAGAATGCGAAGGGAGGCGACACGTGGAGAAGGTGGGTGGAGAGAGCAGTAGGAGGATTGAAGGAGGCCGGTGGCCGTGGCGATCCGCTTCGGCCGCTGCAGATGAGCACGGTGGCAGGTGCACCGGCTTGCCGCCAGCTCATCGGCGATGAGAGGCTGGGGGGGTGGGCCAGTGGTCGAGGTATTGATGAGCAACGGCGACGCCGTGGAGGAGAAGGAAGGTGAAGTGTGCACGACATCGATCTCCTCCTCTCTCTGAATTTCTCTGTTAACTGAAACTTTTGACAGTGCTACAGTATGCACACCACATGTATGATGAAATGACAGAGAGCTCTAGGGATTTTAGGAATTTGTGGGGATTTTTGTTGATGCATATAAGAGAGTTTGGCAAGGTTTCAGAATTTTTGGAGCTATTTAGATTGGGTTTTGGTCATGGAATTTGAATCTGGTCCAAATTTGAACTGGATGGAATTTGAAAATTTTGAACTGTGGAACCCAAAGTTTTTGGTGAAATGGGTTGTAGGTACTGCCTAGTTGTTGGGGTAATTTTTGTGGGTGTAGAAGAATCATAGAAAATGTGGTTCCTTTGTAAACCAAAGAAACTAGGATAAATATAAATTCCAACTTTGGAATTTATTTAAAATAAGAGAAATATTTTTGTGGAGAGAAAAAGTCTTGGACACTGTCATAGAATGTGAGAATGACTTGAGGGATAATTTAGAGGTGGTAGAAAAATTATTGGGAGAATTTAGGAGGGCTTGAAAGAGGTGAAAAGGCCATTTCCTTGGAATAATTTAATTATTCCAAAAACTTTTCTGAAAGAAAAATATTTTTATCCTTTCAAAAATAATTACCCAATTAATAAACTATCCAAATCAGAACCATTAATTTTTTTTAAATCCAAATAAAAATAAAAAAAAAAATCAGGACAGAAGAAGCAGAAGAAGAAAAAGACCATAATAGTTCAAAGTATTTTATTTTAAAGAAAAGATTTTGAAAATCCCAAGGAAAATATTTTTGGGGTGTTACAATATCCCTCTCTCTTTTTCCTTCATCTTCTCTTCGAACTCATGTTGCTTCTTCTTCTCTAGTGCGGCTGCATCCTCCTCTCTCAGCTTCCTCGGAGCCTTCTCCCACCACCCCACCATCTCACCTTCCCCATCCTTCTCCTCCACCCCCTTCATTGTTGGTTTGTTGGGTTGAGAAGCCGCCATACCTACGATGACAGAAACATAATAGTTAGTAATGACAAGAAGACCATATAGAAAAACATGTAAATTGCAACATACTAGTGAATAAGGACAAGAACAACATATGAAATAATATGTAAATTGAAACATTATAGTTAGTGAGCCACATACGGAAATGGTCCATCTAGGTATCCAAACATTCCTCTATGACGACCTTGGCCAAGACCACCACCAAGGCCAAGACCACCACCACGGCCTAGAGCATCGCCACGGCCAAGACCACCACCACGGCCTAGAGCACCGCCACGGCCAAGAGCACCACCAAGGCCTCTACCACCACCACGGCCTCTACCACCACCTCGTCCTCTTGTAAGTCCTAATTGCCTCCCTCTTTGTTGCCTAGTTCCTCCTTGTCTTGCCCCTTGTTGGCTACTACTTGGTTGGTTACCACTTGCTTGGCTTGGCCCTTGTTGGCTATTACTTGGTTGGCTACCACTTGCTTGGCTTGGCCCTTGTTGAGTACTATTTCCTTGGCTAGGAACTTGTGTATCTCCTTGTTGGCTTGTGCTTGCATCATTTTTCTTTGATCTCTTTCTTGGTTTGGTACAAGTTCTTGTGTTGTGTCCCCCACCTTTGCAGTCACCACAACGGGATCTCTCACGAGGCTCTTAGAATTGGCCGTTGCCCGATTCTCGACCGCCACCATGGCCCCATCCGTCCATGTCACCTCTAAGACGCTTTGTCTTACGTCTTCCCCGTTTAACGACCTTCAATTCCGGATCAGGCCATAGTTGAACTCCATGGTACTCCAGCCATTGTGATTGGTCGAAGTATGGGTGAAATCGGGGAGCCCATGTATTCTTAACCGTCATGATTGAGAACTCGGACTCCCTCACGGTGAGCGGGTGATTGACGTCCACATTCCTAACGCGACCTGCGGTATACAAGTGTGAGCATGGGAGATGAAGCAACAATGGCCTTTGGCAAGAGCAATCACACTGTGTTAGGGAGACCTTGAAAGCCCGTCCTCCGTGTTGGCGGCCATCGTTTGTGGTTCCTCCTTGCTCTTTCACTTCGAACAACCAATCGTCGTTGTTATATAATATAGCTTCTTGGGAGTCCACCTTCCGTGATTGAAATTCCAACCATTCATCAACCTTTGGTGGGAACTTGTACTTGTACTTCTTGTTCTCACCCGCAATCTGCTTATCCGTTTCCATTGAGTGCTTTAGAAAGTATGCATTCATCTTGTCGAATGTGTATTGAACTATTGCCGTCACGGGTAATGCACGTACACCCTTGAGCACCCTATTGAAGCATTCGGCCATGTTGCTTGTCATTTGACCATACCTCCGGCCATCTTCATCAAAAGCACGTGCCCACTTGTTCCTTTCTTGAATGTTCCTATTGAGAAAGTCAAGACCCCCGGGATCAAGTTTTTTGTGTGTGAGCAATTTGTTGTACAAGTTGGCGAAACGCTTGTCGGAGAAAGCGAGACAACAATCTTGAAGATCATCGGCCAACTCCTTAAGGCCACATGCCCTATAGAAGTTTGAACAAAAGTGCCTCATGCACCATCGATGGTGCAACGGAGCATGCCCGGGAATGTCAATGTCCACCGCGTTAAGAATTCCTTGATGGCGATCCGATATGACACAAATTTCCCTTTGAGCCGGTAATACCTTGGTTCTCAAAAGACGCAAGAACCACTCCCAGTTATCATTGTTCTCCACCTCAACCAATGCAAAAGCCAAAGGCAACACCCAGTTATTGGCATCACTTGCTATTGCAACCAACAAGGTGCCCTTGTATTGTCCGGTCAAGAACGTGCCATCAACGGCGATGACCGGCCGACAGTGTTCTAAAGCCCTCACGCATTGCTCGCACGCCCAAAATGCACGGCCAAATGCTCGCACGGTCCTTCCGTCGTGAATCGTTGTTTTTTGCCCATGAGGCTCGACCACATGAACCATGCCCGGGTTAGTGGCGGCCATAGCTAACAACAACCTAGGGATTCGGTTATATGCTTCATCCCAATTACCATACAACATCTTGAATGCGCCTTGCTTCGCCTTCCATGCCTTGTCGTATTTCACCTTGTAATGAAAGATGGCTTTCACAAGGTCCATGACGCTCTGAATGCTCATGATTGGAAGTGTGGATATTGTGTTGGAAAGCCTGTAAGCGATGAACTCGGACGTGAGTTGTCTATGGTCTTGGGACACAATCTTGCCATCCACCTTCTTGCCTCGGCACATGTGACTTGGTACACAACTAACTATGTGCCAAGTGGGCCCTCCTTTCCATGGTCTTGCACGCACAATCCATGGACATCGGTCGGCCTCACATGCAACCGTGTAACGCACATTGACGCCCGAGTGAACCACCTTGTGTGGACGATAATGCGTGACCGAGTAGTTGTCGAGCCACATCTTCAATTCCAACAAGGTTTCGAATTTTGACCCGGGAGAAATCCCATTCTTGCCGTCTTCCAAATCCCGGTGAGAAGATGGCCTAACTCCAAGACATACACCTTTGCCACCGTCCACCACGGCTTCATCCGCGAGACTAACATCCTTGAACAATGGTGTCTGATGATCCGACCCGAATACCTTCTCGAAAGCTTCGGCCTCCTTCACCGTGAACCCCTCCTCATCAAGTTCTTCATCGGGACCTTCGTCATCCGACTCCGATGCATAGCCACGGGAATAAGGGATGGAATGGTCCATTGTCTCTTGCACATGATATTTGTCGAGATCACCCACATTGTTGTCATGGAGATCAATGATACGTCCATTTTGCATCATGTTTTGCTACTGTTATTTATAATGTTTTTAATCAATATAACACTTTGTGAAGCAATTCTAATGCCTTTTCTCTCTTAATATGCAAGATTTACACAAGCAGGGAGATTGCCGGCAGCTGGAATTCTGGACCTGAAAAAGCTATGTCAGAGATACCTATTCTGCACATCTCCAAATGAGCTGAAATTTTACGGAGATTTATTTTGGAATAAATAAAAAATACTGGAAGCAAAAAGTACCAGAGGGGGCCACCCAGGTGCCCACGAGGCACCAGGGCGCGCCACCCCCCTGGCCAGCCTCTGGCCCCCATTTTCTGGTATATAAGTCCATTTTCCCTAGAAAAAATATAGAGAAGACTTTCGGGATGGTGCGCCGCCGTCTCGAGGCGGAACTTGGGCAGGAGCACTTTTGCTCTCCGGCGGAGAGATTCTGCTTGGGAAACTTCCCTCCGGGAGGGGGAAATCATCGCCATCGACATCACCAGCGATCCTCTCATCGTGGGAGGACTAATCTTCATCAACATCTTCACAAGCACCATCTCATCTCAAACCCTAGTTCATCTCTTGTATTCAATCTTTGTCCCAAAACCTCAGATTGGTACCTGTGGGTTGCTAGTAGTGTTGATTACATCTTGTAGTTGATGCTAGTTGGTTTATTTGGTGGAAGATTATATGTTCAGATCTATTATGCTATTCAATACCCCTCTGATCTTGGACATTATTATGTTTTGTGAGTAGTTACTTTTGTTCTTGAGGACATGGGAGAAGTCTTGTCATAAGTAATCATGTGAATTTGGTATTCGTTCGATATTTTGATGATATGTATGCTGTTGATTCCCTTAGTGGTGTCGTGTGAACGTCGACTAGCGGTCAAGTGGGTAGAAGCTATTCCAACTAGTAGTGCTGATCATAACACTTCTATTAAAATGCTTAAAGAAGTTATTTTCCCGAGGTTCAGAGTCCCTAGATATTTAATGACTGATGGTGGTTCACATTTTATTCATGGTGCATTCCGTAAATTGCTTGCTAAATATGATGTCAACCATAGAATTGCATCCCCCTATCACCCTCAAACTAGCGGTCAAGTTGAATTGAGCAATAGAGAAATAAAATTAATTTTGCAAAAAACCGTCAATAGATCTAGAAAGAATTGGTCTAAGAAACTTGACGATACATTATGGGCTTATAGAACTGCTTACAAAAATCCTATGGGTATGTCTCCTTATAAAATGGTTTATGGAAAAGCATGTCATTTACCTCTTGAGTTAGAACATAAAGCATATTGGGCAATTAAAGAACTCAATTACGATTTTAAACTTGCCGGTGAAAAGAGGTTATTTGATATTAGCTCATTAGATGAATGGAGAACCCAAGCTTATGAAAATGCCAAATTGTTTAAAGAAAAAGTTAAAAGATGGCATGATAGAAGAATTCAAAAACGGGAATTTAAAGTAGGTGAGCAAGTTCTATTGTACAATTCTCATTTGAGATTCTTTGCAGGAAAACTTCTCTCTAATTGGGAAGGACCGTATATTATCGAAGAAGTTTATCGCTCCGGAGCCGTCAAAATAAACAACTCCGAAGGCACTAATCTGAGAGTGGTGAATGGGCAAAGAATTAAGCACTATATTTCAGGTACTCCTATTAATGTTGAAACTAATATTATTGAAACAATTACACCGGAGGAATACATAAGAGAGACCTTCCAGAACACTCCAGAACCCTGAAAAGGAAGAGGTATGTGATACGGTAAGTAAACTGACTCCAAAAATTCCATAAAAATACTTTCTGTCAGTTTTGGAATTTTAGAAAAAAATACAAAAATAAGAAACAGCCAAGGGGACCCACCTGGTGCCCACGAGGCACCAAGGCACGCCACCCCCCCAGGCGCGCCTTGGTGGCTCGTGGGCCCATCGTGAGCCTTCTCGACTCCGTTTTACTTCTGGATTACTTGTTTTGCAAGATAAAAAATCTTTATATATACTCCCGTATGTTTTGACCACCGTATCGCAGAAATCTCCTCTGTTCTTGTTTCGTGCTATTTTTCTGACAGATCTAGATCGCTATGGCTCCACCAAGCTCTTCCAAGGATAAGTTCTACGAGAAGGTCATCAACCCCTACTTACCGGAGGTGATGAAACACCCTCAAGCCATTGAGATGCATGAGGGGGTGCTTCACATCCGGGATGTTCAAGGACCCAAGAAGACCGGGAGCGTGGAGTCCAGGCTTGAAGCGGTGGAGCAGGAGATCTCCAAGTGCCAAGGGATGGTGGAACGTGGACTCAGCGCCAACCACTACATGATCATGGAATTCACCCGTAATCACAAGGTGGATGGCCAATCGATGGGGGACATCATCTTCAAGCTTAATGAACGAATTGACTATCTCCAAGGCCAAATCTATGATCTATAAAACCAAAATTTTGAGTATGAGGCAAGATTCAAAGGTATGAGTTTAGCTGCAAGTTTCAGGACTCCGGAGACTCGTTCATCTTTTTATGATGGGGAACCTATGCCATGGAAACCGGAGGATAAGCCCACTTCATCATCACCACCATCACCGAAGAAGGAGACTTGAGTACATGGGTATGGGCACTCCCCTTGGCTTGTGCCAAGCTTGGGGGAGGTGCCCCGGTATCATATCACCATCACTTTTATTATCATTACCTATTTTTAGTTCGATCCTTAGTTATTTCGTGATCTAGTTGAATAAAAGTTTAGTATGATCTATTTTCGAGTATTAGCTTCGTGATCTATCTATCTATGTAATCGAGTTGAGAGTTATATAATAAAGAGTAGTTTGAGTTTTTGTTCCTTTACTTTCATGTTTCAATTCTAGCAATGAAAATAATGAAAAAGATCATATGCTAATCTTATGGAAAGTAATGACATTACATAAAGAAAAGTATAAGTGGTAAAATTTATTGGAAGTTAACAAACATAGCATTAGTCAATGATGCAATTCATGAAAAAGTTAATAAGGGAAGAGAAGATTCACATGCAAATATACTATCTTGGACATCTTTTATGATTGTGAGCCCCCATTAAGTATTTTATGTCAAATTGTTGACGTTGGACAAGGAAGACAACGTAATGAATTATGTTTGTTCATATTCACATAGAAGTTATATTGTTATATATCCTCCAACATGTGGTGCTTGCCCAATATCTTTGCTAGCCAAAAATCCGCACCAAGTAGAGATACTACTTGTGCATCCAAAACCCTTAAACCCAGTTTCATGTCATGAGAGTCCACTATATCTACCTAGGGATTGAATAAGATCCTTCAAGTAAGTTGTCATCGGTGCAAAAAGCAATAAAAATTGCCTCTAAATATGTCTGAACTTTTATTGTAAGGGAAATAAGCTTTGTACGAACTTGTGATTGTAAAGAAATAAAAGAGACAGACTGCATAATAAAGGTTGCTATCACAAGGGGCAATATAAAGTGACGTTCCTTTGCATTAAGAGCTCTTGCATCCAACAACAAAAAGCGCATGACAACCTCTGCTTCCCTCTACGAAGGGCCTATCCTTTACTTTTATGTATTTACTTTTTATGCAAGAGTCAATAGTGTTCTCCTCTACTTCCTTTTTATTTTTCTCTTTTGCAAGCATCATGTGGTGGGGAAAGATCTAGGCATATATATCCAGTTGGATATGAGTGATCATGAGTTATTATTGTTGACATCACCCTTGAAGTGAATAAGTTGGGAGGCAAAAACACAAGCCCCTATCTTTCTATGTGTCTGGCTGAAACTTTTTGCTCCATATATATGTCGTGAGTGTTAGCAATCATGGAAGACTAAATGATGGTTGAGTATGTGGACTTGCTAAAAAGCTCCTACATGAGACCCTTCCTGAAAATATGATGAATTGTAATTGCATTGTTGACTGAGAACATAGTTTGTTAGTTTTCAAGAAAGTTTATGCCTTATACTTCATTGTTGTGATGAATTGTTATTTGCTCATGAGAAGTTTTATGATAATAAATATTGCTATTATAATAATGATCATGATGCTACTATGTCCGTATTTTGTTTTTATCGACACCTCTCTCTCTAAACATGTGGACATGATTATCGATATCGGCTTTCGCTTGAGGACAAGCGAGGTCTAAGCTTGGGGGAGTTGATACGTCCATTTTGCATCATGTTTTGCTACTGTTATTTATAATGTTTTTAATCAATATAACACTTTGTGAAGCAATTCTAATGCCTTTTATCTCTTAATTTGCAAGATTTACACAAGGAGGGAGATTGCCGGCAGCTGGAATTCTGGACCTGAAAAAGCTATGTCAGAGATACCTATTCTGCACATCTCCAAATGAGCTGAAATTTTACGGAGATTTATTTTGGAATAAATAAAAAATACTGGAAGCAAAAAGTACCAGAGGGGGCCACCCAGGTGCCCACGAGGCACCAGGGCGCGCCACCCCCCCAAGCACGCCCTGGTACCTCGTGGGGCCCCTGGCCAGCCTCTGGCCCCCATTTTCTGGTATATAAGTCCATTTGCCCTAGAAAAAATATAGAGAAGACTTTCGGGATGGTGCGCCGCCGTCTCAAGGCGGAACTTGGGCAGGAGCACTTTTGCTCTCCGGCGGAGAGATTCTGCTTGGGAAACTTCCCTCCGGGAGGGGGAAATCATCGCCATCAACATCACCAGCGATCCTCTCATCGTGGGAGGACTAATCTTCATCAACATCTTCACAAGCACCATCTCATCTCAAACCCTAGTTCATCTCTTGTATTCAATCTTTGTCCCAAAACCTTAGATTGGTACATGTGGGTTGCTAGTAGTGTTGATTACATCTTGTAGTTGATGCTAGTTGGTTTATTTGGTGGAAGATTATATGTTCAGATCTATTATGCTATTCAATACCCCTCTGATCTTGGACATTATTATGTTTTGTGAGTAGTTACTTTTGTTCTTGAGGACATGGGAGAAGTCTTGTCATAAGTAATCATGTGAATTTGGTATTCGTTCGATATTTTGATGATATGTATGTTGTTGATTCCCTTAGTGGTGTCGTGTGAACGTCGACTACATGACACTTCACCATCTTTGGGCCTAAGGGAATGCATTGTGGAGTCGTAATTAGATGATGGGTTGCTAGAGTGACAGAAGCTTAAACCCTAGTTTATGCGCTATTCCGTAAGGGGCTGATTTGGACCCATATGTTTAATGCTATGGTTAGAGTTATCTTAATTCTTCTTTCGTAGTTGCGGATGCTTGCGAGAGGGGGTAATCATAAGTGGGAGGCTTGTTCAAGTAAGAATAGAACCCAAGCACCGGTCCACCCACATATCAAATTATCAAAGTAGCGAACGCGAATCAAACAAACATGATGAAAGTGACTAGATGAAATTCCCATGTGTCCTCGAGAACGCTTTGCTTACTATAAGAGATCGTTCCGGCTTGTCCTTTGCTACAAAAAGGATTGGGCCACCTTGCTGCACTCTTTGTTACTATTGCTTCTTGTCACTTGTTACAAATTATCTTGCTATCAAACTACTCGTTACCGATAATTTCAGTGCTTGCAGAAAGTACCTTGCTGAAAACCGCTTGTCATTTCCTTCCGCTCCTCGTTGGGTTCGACACTCTTACTTATCAAAAGGACTACGATTGATCCCCTATACTTGTGGATCATCAATCAACTTCATTGTCATCGTCCTCATACTCATCATTCTCCTCTTGCAAAGCTTCATTTTTTTTGTTTGAAATCGGGCTCAATGTTGGCCTCACTTGTTGAGTCAAAGGAGGTTCACTCATTTCATCTTGGTTCATGGGTGGGGGACTACTAGCAACCAACGGGGAGGCATTCCGGTTCAAGTCCAAATGCAAACTAGACTCAACCTTCTTCGTAGCAAATAACTCAAGAGCCTTGTCTAGTGATTCGGCCACCGTCTCCTTGTATGCAACCCAACGTTGCTCGGAGTTCACACGCATGGTCTTCCAACGGATGTGCATTCCAAAACCCACATTATGCCTTCCCTCCAACTCAACGATATCACTTGGGTCCATCCAATTCAAATCTTTCCTAACTTGTTCCAAGACCTCGGCATAGCTAGGACTACTCTCAAACACCATGTCAAGCTCATCCGGGTCCGGTTCAATATTGCCTTTCAAAAAGGCGTCTTTGTCCACATGATGAACATAAACACATGTTCTTCCCATCCCTAAAATAACTAAAACAACACAATGAAAAATATATTTCATAAGTAGTCATGACAATATTAACTCAAAATCCATTGCCCTAACATAGATATCGAACAATAACCCCAATCCCAACTTAACAACAACCATAACCCTAACCCTAACATACAAACAACCCTAACCCCAACATAACAAGAACCATAGCCCTAACCCTAACAAACTAAGAAGCCTAACCCTAGCAAAATGTCAAACAATCATCTCATATCTGCATATAAATTGCAAAATCCATGAAGAACTAGGGTTTGCCTAACCCTAGCAAAAATTGAGCAAACATGAGCATTTTTTGGATGAAAACGACGGTATCGGAGGAGATTACCTTGTCGAAGGGATTGGGTTCGAAATCCACGGAGAAAATCTTCAGATTTGGAAGATTTGGAGAAGGATTTGAGAGGGGGAGAGATGGTGTGGGGTTGGGGGTGGGGGAGGGGGGCTAGCCTACCAACTACTAACAGAATGTGCAGCGCCTAAGAGCTAGGCGCTGCACATTACATGTGTGGCGCCTAGCTCCAAGGCGCTGCACTGCTCGGTGCGGGGCCCAGCGGCGCCACGCTGGCCAGGCGCTGCACAGTGGAGTGTGGCGCCTAGCTGTTGGGCGCCACACGAAAGGGTCAGCTGAGCGAATTTTTTTAAGGCAGTTCAGTTTGTGAATTCTTTTCGTCCTCAGGTCATTTTTGTCATTTTTGCCTGCAGAAATAGGCAAGATCATTGCTTGTTACATGTTGCAGGTTACATCAGTCTGAGAGCCCAACATAAACTCCGGTTACCATGCTTGTATTTACAGCTCCAAATTCTTACTTATAAGTTGTAACTTAATCTGAATATTTTCGACAACAAAATGAAGATACTTCTATTCACAGGTTGAAAGAAATGTTTTAGCAAGGCTGCAATTTGTACACGTGAAGCTGGATTGAGCGTCTTCTTGAATTCAGTAAGTATCATCCGGCAGAACATGACATCTTGCCAACAACACAAGATGAAATATCTGACCTGAAGTAAATTAAGAGTCTCGAAGATCTTTTAGATAGATGGCATCGATTGAACCTTCTTGTCAGCATTCTGTCGAACCGTTTCTTCCACTAGTGCAGCGACGAGTTGGAGGCAAGTGTCATACGGTCACCATAGCTAATAACCAAAAAAATGTTTCAATTTTCAAGAACGGAAAGATATTTATTTGAGGCAATTAAAAATAATTTCAATAGTAGCATGCAGTTGGAGTGTTGCACACTAAAAACGGCGGAAACACATCCAAAGATAGAAATAAGGATAGTTGCACTTCAGAAGCAATGTTTCAAAAAGAGAAATGAAACAAGAAGAAAATACCAATAAGCTTTTACATTGTTCACGAATGCATTCAAGCGAAATAGACTTCACATCATCCTTCATATATATCAAGGCAAGACATATAGATGATATCAAGAAGAACAAGGAAACAAGCTAGACCATATCCACCATGAGGAAGGCCTGTTTGGTGAAGTTCAGAGCAAAAATGAGGATAAAATTGATATCTTTATCCAGAGATTGTTAATTACCTTAGTTTTCTGAAAGCTTCCTTGGTGAATTTCTTGCCGAAGACGAAACGCCAATCTCCTGTCATTGGTTCGCAGTCAGAACATATATCCAACAATGCAGAGATCCAAGCAATAAATTAAGCGAGGATGAGAGTCGAAGGGTGGAGATACCTATTGCTGCATCAGGGATGTGGGCAATTTTTTTCCATTCATGGCTTCCATGTTTTGTAATCTTCTTCTCCAGCTCTGGATGTCATTCTAGAAGATCGAAGCATTTCAAGGAGGAGGGCAGAGACGGTAGTGACTGGAGTTGCCTGATAACCCACAAGTATAGGGGATCGCAACAGTTTTCGAGGGTAGAGTATTCAACCCAAATTTATTGATTCGACACAAGGGGAGCCAAAGAATATTTGCAAGTATTAGCAGTTGAGTTGTCAATTCAACCACACCTGGAGACTAAATATCTGCAGCAGAGTGATCAGTAGCACAGTAGTATTATAGCAATTGTGACTGTAGTAACTTAGCAAAGAACAATATGTGGAAAACTCGTAGGCATTGGATCGGTGATTATATTGGATAACATTCATCATGTAACAGTCATAACCTAGGGCGACACAGAACTAGCTCCAATTCATCAATGTAATGTAGGCATGTATTCCGTATATAGTCATACGTGCTTGCGATAAGAACTTGCATGACATCTTTTATCCTACCCTCCCGTGGAAGCGGGGTCCATAAGGAAACTAAGGGATATTAAGGCCTCCTTTTAATAGAGAACCGGAACAAAGCATTAACACATAGTGAATACATGAACTCCTCAAACTATGGCAATCACTGGAAAGAATCCCAATTATTGTCACCTTGGGGTATGCGGATCATAACACATAGCAGGTGCGTATAACTTGCAAGATCGGATCAAGAACACAAATATATTCATGAAAACATAAAGGGTTCAGATCTAGAATCATGGCACTCGGGCCCTAGTGACAAGCATTAAGCATAGCAAAGTCATAGCAACATCAATCTCAGAACATAGTGGATACTAGGGATCAAGCCCTAACAAAACTAACTCGATTACATGATAAATCTCATCCAACTCATCACCGTCTAGCAAGCCTACGACGGAATTACTCACTCCCGGTGGTGAGCATCATGAAATTGGTGATGAGGGGTGGTTGATGATGATGATGCCGGAAGATCCCCCTCTCCGGAGCCCCAAACGGACTCCAGATCTGGCCTCCCGATGAAGAACAGGAGGTGGCGGCGGCTCCGTATCGTGAAACGCAATAAAACTTCCTCTCCTATTTTTTTTCTCTGGAATTTTGAATTTATAGTGTTGGAATTAGGTCAGAAAGAGCCACGTGGGCCCCATGAGGTACCAAGGCGCGCCTGGGGGGGGGGGTGGCACGCCCTGGTGCCTCGTGGGCACTGGGTGGCCCCCTCCAGTGGGTCTTGGTTCTAGTATTTTTTATTTATTCCATAAAAAATCTCCAAAAAGTTTCATCCAATTCCAAGAACTTTTATTTCTGCACAAAAAACAACACCATGGTAGTTCTGCTGAAAACAGCGTCAGTCCGGGTTAGTTCCATTCAAATCATGCAAATTAGGGGCCAAAACAAGAGCAAAAGTGGTTGGAAAATTAGATACGATGGAGACATATCAACTCCCCCAAGCTTAACTCATTGCTTGTCCTCAAGCAATTCAGTTGACAAACTGAAAGTGACAAAGAAAAACTTTTACAAACTCTTTTGTTCTTGTATCTATATATATGCTTAAATAGTACCCAAGTTTTCAGCAAAGATTATAACTAACCATACAAATGATAACTCTTAGAAATTATATTCACTCATATCAATGGCATAATCAACTAGCGAGCAATAATAAAGTATTTCAAATGCCAACACTTTGTCAAAACAATCATGATATAATATGACAACATGGTATCTCGCTAGCCCTTTCTGAAACCGCAAAACATAAATGCAGAGCACCTCCAAAGTTCAAGCAGCGACTAAACATTGTAATTCATGGTAGAAGGGATCCAGTCAGGATGCACACAACATTAACTATTCACAATGCATGAGAATGACATTAGTGCTCTCAGGACTGGTGCTTATTTGAGAAGGTGATGACTCAACAATAAAAGTAAAATAACATAAAAGTAAGTGGATAGGCCCTTCGCAGAGGGAAGCATGGATTTGCAGAGGTGCCAGAGCTCAAAGCTTAAATCAGAGATAAATATAATTTTGGGAGGTATGCCTTTCCTGTCAACGCCACGACCGAGAGTTTTCAATATCTTCCATGCTAAACACATTAGTGGCGGTTCCCAAGCGATAAAGTAAAGTTTACTCCCCCTCCACCAACAATCACAAGCCATGGCTAGCCGAATCCTCGGGTGCTGTAACACCCCTAAGAAATGAGCTACAGTAATCCCTAATGATCAGTGACAAGTCATCTTGATTTACAGTGCTTGATCATCATTGGTTTATATCTCATTTCAAATTCCCCACTGAATTCAATTCAAATCATAAGTGAAATTTGAAGTTGCTCAAAAAATGCTGCAAAAATGTTCATCATTTAGCAAATATTCCATAACAATTATTGTTAAGGAAAACAATATTTCTTATTTGCATAAATGGGCTATAGCAATTAAAACAGTGCAATTTCAGCATTTTAAAATGCTATTTCATTTGTGAAAAATCCATTTGGATTCATCTTGCCTTCAAAATAATTGTGGCAGTGCCTGAAAATGCAAAGTAATTATTAGGCCAAGTCCCACATTTTTCTCAGTTCTTTTGGTGGCCCCAAATATTCTTTTCTGCCTCTGTTTTCAAATAAATGGAAAAAACAGAAAATAAAAAGTGGGCGAAAAAACTTACCTGGCACTGGGCCGAGCCGGCCCAGCCCACCTCTGTTCTCCTACCTACTCCCCTCCCTCCGTGTCGCCTGCGCCATGGCCAGGAGCTCGCAGCTCCGGCCACTGGTCGCCACAACGCCGGGGCAGTTGGGCTAGGGATAAGGGAAACCCCGAGCCCTTCCCCCCTGGACGCCTCGCCACTTCCCCCTCTCTCTCTCTCGCGCGCACTCGCTCGCCTCTCCTCCCCTCTGCCCGAGCGATGCCGTTGACGCGCCGCTGCCACCTCCATAGCCACCGGCGCCCGTTCGTCCTCCCGAGCTATACACGGGCTCCGCCGACCTCCGCCACTTCGTCCGGCGCCCTCCGCTGGAGCCGGGGCCCTCCACAGCTGCCGTTCGTCTTCGTCCCCATCTCCGGCCACCACACGCCGCCGTCGTCGATTTGACCTCCCCTGCTGCTACAAAACTGCCATGGGCCTCCTTGCGCCGCTCGGTGAGCCACCACCTCCCTCCGTCCCTTTTTCCCGAGCCGTACGCTCCCCCTAGCTAGCTCGTCGTTTTGCCACGCTCCGGCCGCCGTGGTACCTCGCCGTCCAGCCACCTCCGGTCATCCCCGAGGTCACGTGATAGCTCGTTTAGATGCGTCGTTTCGTCCTTGTTCAAACGCAGCAAAAATCACGCGAATCGGTCCATCGTAGCAAAATCCCGCCGCTCGTCGTGGCTCGCCGCCGCGTCTGGAGCTCGCCGGAGCAGCTCCGACGCCGGCTGCCAGCGTGGCACTGCCTGGGGCCCACCTGGGTCACTGCCAGTGGGCCCCCTGGCCACTTTTGACCCCGTTGACCACGGTCAACTATTACTGTTCACCGCCGACTTCTGTCAGGTGGGTCCCCCGTGTCAGCACTTTCATTAGTGGCTAAATACACTTAATTAGTTAACCCACTGATTAGCTTAGTCACTGACACAGGGCCCGACCTAGCTAATTAACACTGTTAGTTGTTTTAGTTAGTCCCTGTGTATGACAGGTGGGCCCCACCTGCAAGTTGGACTGGTCAGAGTGGTCAAAGTTGACTGCTGAGTCAGCAGTTGACTGGGCCCACATGTCAGTCTCTCTGGCTAGAAAGCCACTGGGTGTAAAAAGTATTCCTGGGTTATTTTTCGAATAAATAATACCAGGAAATTGCTAAAATCTTCGGAAATTCGTAGAAATTCATTCGTAGCTCGGATGGAAAAGTTTTCAACATGAAAGTTGCTCAGAACGACGAGACAAATCCGATTACGCCCTCCGTTTACCTGTCACATGCCCACAACCATGCAAACATGTAACCTTCCCCTCCAGTTCATCTGTCCGACAGATGCCCAGAGCCGGGAAAATATCCTAGATATTTTCCCTCTTCGTCTGTAACGTGTAGCACTGCGTTAGATCACCGCGGCATAGTTTATAGTCATGTCATGATTTGTGATTGCTTTTGTTGCCGTGTATTTATCTGTTTCTTCCCCCTCTTCTTCTCCGGTAGATCCCGGCACTGGCGTGGCCCCTGAGGACTACTTCATCACCGACAACTCTTCTTTTCCGGCAAAGCTTCCAGGCAAGCAACCCCCCCTTGAGCATGCCTATATCGCCTATTCTTTCTCCCTTATGCTTGCATTAGAATTGCTACAGTTATTGTTCCGAATACCTATTCCGATGCATAGCCTGTTTTTGTAAAGTTCCTTTTGATAATTTACCTGATATCCTAAATGCTTAGTGTAGGTTGGTTAGTAAACCATCTGTGGCCCCTCTTCCTTATTCTTAGTTGTCCCGCTTAGTTACCAGTGCCCCGTTCGACATGATCGACGGGCTGAGACCAGCACATCACCGCACACCCCCTAAGTTGCTTGACCCTGCAGAGTTACCATCGAGTGTCGAGGGTGATACCTCTTATCTCACTCCTGATGTTGCCTCTGAAGTTCAGCTAGTCGGTTGTGGGTAACGAGGGTGATTCCTCTTTCACCACCTCCGATGAAGCTTCTGTCGTGCAACCCCGCAAGTGTGAACGCCATCGAGGGTGATTCCTCCGGGTTCACCTTGACGGGTACGTCGAGTGGGAATCCAACGAGGGTGATTCCTCAGATTCCTTCTTCATGTTGTGGACACACGGATACTTTGACTTTACTACTGTTACTGGATAAAGTCGGGTAGGCCCCGAGGGGTACCCGCGAGTGATGTGGAGTCGGGTTGACCGTGAGGGTACCCGCGAGATAACTACGTGGCACGGCCGGGCATTCCTACCCCTTGCCGTAAGTCCACGAGACGGGGCGACGGGGTCACATGATCGTGAGTCTCTGATCGTTTCCGCGAGCTCCCACTGCACTAATGGGTTAGGATATGTGATCTGAGTAGGCCTCTGGCCTTTTTCGCACTAACCACCACGTGGGAATAAGTATGGGCACTTGGCGTCGTATGTATCAGCCGAAGCTCTTCAGACATCAGCAGTTGAGTGGCGCGCGCCGGGTTGGACTGGGAAAGCCTGCGCTTGTATTAAAGGGGGCTAGGTCTGCTCACCGGCCACGTACGCAACGCGCAGGAGTGCAAAGGGCGATGGGCCCAAGACCCCTGAGTGCTTAGGATGTAGACCGGCGTGCTGGCCTCTCTGTTGAGCCTAGGTAGGGCTACGACGTGTCGATCAGCCGAGGCCGGGCATGGACCGAGAAAGTGTGTCCGGCCAGAGTTAATCGAGCGTGTTGGGTAAGTTGGTGCACCCCTGCAGGGAAGTATATCTATTCGAATAGCCGTGTCCACGGTAACAGGACGCTCGGAAAATATCCCGATCTTCTACAACTAGAACTGGTTACTATGTTGGCTCCGGGATCGCTTTCTCGCAGGGAGTCGAGGAAGGATCTCTGGGCGTGGCTACTTGTACTTGATGCTACTACTATATTTATGTACTAATCTGCACTCTTCTAATGCTGCAAGACGCTGAAGATGCTAGTCTTCGATAGGCTAGGCCTTTCTCTCTATTCTGGCATTGCTGCAGTCCAGTCCACTGATACAGCCTTCTTTGATACCGATGCATAAGTAGATTAGTTCTGATGTAAGTCTTGCGAGTACTTTGGATGAGTACTCACGGTTGCTTTGCTTCCCTTTTTCCCCATACCCGATTGCTGCGACCAGATGACGGAGCCCCAGAGCCAGCTGCGCCCGCCGACGACTACTACTACTACCCCTCTGGTGGAGAGTACTACTACGTAGAGACCGCCGACGACCAGGAGTAGATAGGAGGCACCCAGGCAGGAGGCCTGCGCCTTTTCGATCTTTGTCGTTGTTTTGCCCCGCCTTCTTAAGGCTTATCTGTTTAACTTCTATGTTTGTACTTAGATATCTGATGCTTCCGCTGATGCTTGTATGACTCAAGCTTATGTATTCGAGCACTCGAGGCCCCTGGCTTGTAATATAAAGCTTGTATGACTTTTATTTGTGTAGAGTTGTGTTGTGATATCTTCGAGTGAGTCCTTAGGCTTGATCGTGTGCATTTGCGTGTATGATTAGTGCACGATTAAGTCGGGGGCGTCACAGGTGCCCTCCATACCAACAACTTTCCGGGGGAGTTTGTTCTATTATTTTGCAATTTTAATAATGGGACTGGGCATCCCGATTACCAGCCCCTCTCATGCAAGGACAAGTGAATAAACACACGTCATGAGAATAACCCGCTTAGCATGGAAGATACTGACCGCCCCCTGTCGCTCCATGAGCGGTACGGGCACACAAAACAGATGTTCATTTGAATATTTAAAGGTGGCACATGCAAATTTACTTAGGACGGCAGAGTAATACCGCATATAGGTAGATATAGTTGACTCATCTGGAATAACTTTGGTTTAAAGGTTTTGATGCACAAGGAGCATTCCCGCTTAGTACAGGTGAAGGCTAGCAAATAGGTTGAGAAGCGACCAACTAGAGAGCGAAAATGGTCATAATCATGCATTATGAATAATAAACATTGAATACTAGCATGAGTAGGATATAAGCACCATGAACATAAATATCGTGAAGGCTATGTTGGTTTTGAATCAACTACATGCGTGAACATGTGCCAAGTCAAGCCACTTGAAACATTCAGAGGAGGATACCATACCATCATACTACATCATGAACATTTTAATGCATGTTGACACTCAAGATAAATCATTATCCACTCCTAGCTACTTAAGCATGGCATGAGCAACTATAATCTCTAATTGTCATCATAAACATGTTTAATCATAACATGCTGAATCATGAGTACTGAGTTAAACATATTTACAAAAACAAAGAACAAGTTGAGTTCATACCCGCTTTTCCTTGCCACGTCACTTCATCAAATCATCGTCATTATTGCCTTTCACTTGCATGACCGAATGATGTGAAAATAATAATAGTGCAAGTGTGCCGTGGACTAAGCTGGAATCTGCAAACATTTTATTCAAGGGAGAAGACAAGGTAATATGGGTTCTTTACTAGATCAACAATAATGCATATGAGAGCCACTCAACAGTTTCATCGTGGTCTTCTCCCTATGACAACTCAACCAAAAGAAAAGAAATTCAGAGAAACACACTGAAATATTTATGGAGTTTTTAGTTTTTCTGAAGGAAGCAAATTAAGGAAGAAAAATGAAAAGTGAGAAAACTATTTACATGGGAGAACTCCAACAAGCAAAAGAAGAAACAAGAAATCTTTTTGGGTTTTCTTTTAATACTACGAACTAACAAACAAGAAAGAAAAACCGAAAAGAAGCGAGAAATATTTTTGGGTTTTTGAAGTTTTTCAAACACACAAGAAGAAAGCGAGAATAAAATTAACATGGATATACAATGAAAAAGTATGAACACCGACAACTGGAATGAATGTGTGAACATGAATTTAATGTCGGTGAGAGATACGTACTCCCCCAAGCTTAGGCTTTTTCCTAGCTTGGTCTACGACCATCCGTAGTAGCCATCCGGTCCCATGTGAAAGTCCTGAGGCAGCGGCACCCGAGCGTCCCAATCCTGGGCCTCCTCCTCTGCCGCTGCCAACGCGTTCTGATAAGCAACGATGTCCGGTGGCATCACGGTATATCCGTTCCTGGCATGAGAATCAAACAAAGCAGGTGCAGGCAACGGAATAATATCACGAGTATCCTCACTAAAAACCAAGTTATAACGAATGTTATGAGGAGGCTCAGGAGCATCAAGAAAGTGGTGATCCCTCATAGACTGGTGATCTAAGTAAACTCTGGGCAACAAGTAATCATGAGGGCGTATGTTAACATTAAAACGTCTCGCTAAGCGAGTAGCATAAATACCACCATGAATTTTACCCCTAGTCCTATTAGTGTGCAGGCGGCGTGCAATTATAGCTCCCAGGTTATAAGTGTTGTCATTATGCAATGCGTGGCGTAAAATGGCAAAGTCAGGTGCAGCTAGCGCACTACCTTGCTCCCTAGCAATCAAGCATTTCCCTAAGAATAGAGCAAAGTAATGAACAGAGGGAAACTGCAAGCTAGTGGCTCGGGCTTTCGACACGCCCCTTCCCTCTCCCACAGTTAAAGTGTGGAGGAAGCCCTCAAACTCCTCCGGTTGAGGCTCTCTGGTTTCCCCATCAAAGGGAATCAAATATATCTCACAAAATTCAGCTAGAGGTATCTGATAATGTTCAGCATATAAATCAAAGCGCACCTTAGGGGGTTCGAGCTTACTCAGAAAATGAAAGTTTTGCACAAAGGAATTTATATGGATGTGGTGCTGGTCACACTCATCTGCGAGGAAGTCGGTCAATCCGGCATTTGCAATGAATTGCGCGAACTCTTGGTAGAATCCGAGTTCATTCATAAAGGCATTGTACGGCCATTCGCACGGCCGGACCTCCGTTCTACACGGAATGTTGAGGTCACTGTCCGAGGACTCCCCAAGGACTCCCTTGGCGTTCCGCTTCAAGGAACTCCTCCGGAAGAAATTCATTTTCCTATGAACAATTTTCTGAAAAAATTTGGGCCACAAAATGATATCAATAAAACTTCACAAGATTGATAGCAACTACTCATATGGATGTCTAGAGGCTATATCAAGCATTGAAACTACTTGGAACTCAAAGAATTCAACATGCAAGCTCATTTTCAGTAGCACCAAGAGCAGCTAATTATGCAAAATATAATCCACTAGAGCAAAAACTAATTGGAGCAATGGAGGAGTCACATACCAAGGAGCAATCTCCTAAAACAGTTTCAGAAACGGAGCTCCGAGCAAAGAGATCGAAAATTTCAGGTTTGTGAGCAAGAACATGAGAGAGAGAGCTACCAGAAATTTTTGCTGGAGGTAAGAGACGAAGTGGGCTGAAGGAATAAGTGAGGGGGTCCCTGTGGGGCCCACAAGCCACCTGGGCGCGCGAGGGGGGTGGCGCGCCCTGGTGCCTCGTGGGCACCTGGGGCACCCCCCTGGTATGTTTCCAGTGCCAAAAATTCTTAAATATTATATAAAAATTCATATCAAAATTTTATTGCATTCTGAGCACTTTTATTTCTGGGCACTTTTTTATTGCACGGATAATTCAGAAAACAGGATAATCATGGAATTTTATTGTATTTAACTAAAAATAATAGAAAACAAAAAGTGGGTACAGAAGGTTGTGCTTACTAAATTCATCGACCCCATGCCCCTAAAAAAGAATCCATTAATAAGGTTGATCAAGTCTTATTAACAAACCATTTCCGAGTAACATGAGACCGAAGAACTTTCGTAAAACACTAGGTTACCTCAACGGGGATATGCATCTCCCCAATAATAAGAGTTTCATATTTCTTTTTAACAGTAGGAAGAGGGAGTTGAAAACTTCCAATAGTAATTGTCGGAGTCTTTTCAATAATATGAATACCATTCACTTGAAATTGTTTCTTCGGAAAGTGCACCGTATGTTCATTACCATTGATATGAAAAGTGACCTTGCTTTTGTTGCAATCAATAACAGCCCCTGCAGTATTCAAGAATGGCCTACCAAGGATAATCGACATGTTGTCATCCTCGGGCATATCAAGTATAACAAACTCTGTTAGAATAGTAACATTCGCAACTACAACGGGCACATCCTCACAAACACCGATAGGTATGGCAGTTGATTTGTCAGCCATATGCAATGATATTTCAGTGGGAGTGAGTTTATTCAAATCAAGTCTTTTATATAAAGAGAAAGGCATAACACTAACACCTGCTCCTAAATCACACAAAGCGGTTTTGGCATAATTTCGTTTAATGGAGCATGGTATAGTTGGTATTCCTGGATCTCCTAGTTTCTTAGGTACTCCATCCTTAAAAGAATAATTTGCAAGCATGGTAGAAATTTCAGCTTCAGGTATCTTTCTTTTATTTGTGACAATGTCTTTCATGTATTTAGCATAAGGAGGCATCTTTATAATATCAGTCAAACGAGTACGCAAAAAGACTGGCCTAAGCATTTCAGCAAAGCGTTCAAATTCTTCTTCATCCTTTTTCTTAGATGGTTTAGGAGGAAAGGGCATGGGTTTTTGAACCCATGGTTCTCTTTCTTTACCATGTTTTCTAGCAACAAAGTCTCTTTTATCATAACGTTTATTTTTAGAAGGTGGGTTATCAAGATCAACAGCAGGTTCTATTTCAACATCATTATCAGGTTCTTTATCATTATCTGGTTGGGTATCCACATGGGCATCATCATTATTATTATCATCAGGTGGTTGTTCATTACCAGATTGTGTTTCAGCATCAGCAATAGAAACATCATTACTATCTTCTAAGGGTTTTTCTACCTCAGGTTCACTAGAAGTATGCAAAGTCCTATCATTTTTCTTTTTCTTTTTCTTTTTAGATGGACTAGGTGCATCAACATTAATTCTTTGAGAGTCTTGTTCAATTCTTTTTGGGTGACCTTCAGGATAAAGTGGCTCCTGAGTCATTCTACCTCCTCTAGTCATTACTCTAACAGCATGATCATTCATATTGTTATTCATTTCATTGATCAATTCACTTTGAGATTTAGCAACTTGTTCTAATTGAGTTTGAACCATAGATGCATGTTTACTCACACCTTTAACATCATTGGCAATTCTAAATAACAAGTCACTCAAGCGATCAATCATGTAGGCATTTCGTTTCAATTGTTTCATAACATTTGCATTGAAGTGATCTTGCTTAATAATATAATTGTCAAATTCATACAAGCATTGACTAGGAGGTTTGTTATAAGGAATATCACCTTCATCAAACTTTATAAGAGAATTTACCTCTACTACCTGTGACGGTGTGTCAAGACCATGTATTTCTTCAATATGTGGTAGATTATTAACATCTTCAGCTTTAATACCTTTTTCCTTCATACATTTCTTTGCTTCTTGCATATCTTCAGGACTGAGATATAAAATACCCCTCTTCTTCGGAGTGGGTTTGTGAGGTGGTTTAGGAAGTGTCCAATCATTATCATTCTTCAATATACTATTCAATAATTCCTTAGCTTGTTCAATAGTCCGGTCCCTGAAAACACAACCAGCACAACTATCTAGGTAGTCCCTAGAAGTATTGGTTAGTCCATTATAGAAGATATCAAGTATTTCATTTTTCTTAATAGGATGATCAGGCAAAGCATTAAGTAATTGGAGAAGCCTCCCCCAAGCTTGAGGGAGATTCTCTTCTTCAATTTGCACAAAGTTAAATATTTCCTGTAAAGCAGCTTGTTTCTTATGAGCAGGAAAATATTTTTCAGAGAAGTAATAAATCATATCCTGGGGACTACGCACACATCCAGGAGCAAGACTATTATACCATTCCTTAGGATCACCCTTTAATGAGAAAGGAAACAACTTAAGAATATAGTAATAACGAATTTTTTTCCTCGTGAGCAAATAGGGTGGCTATGTCATTTAATTTAGTAAGATGTGCCACAACGGTTTCAGTTTCATAACCATGGAAAGGATCAGATTCAACCAAAGTAATTAACTCAGGATCGACAGAGAATTCATAATCCTTATCAGTAACAAATATGGGAGAGGTAGCAAACTTAGGATCATATTTCATTCTCTCCCTCATAGATTTTTCTTTCATATCAACAAGCAACTTTATAACTTCATGTCTATCATTACAAGCAAGGATGGCTCTAGTTATCTCCCTATCAAAGCAATGTTCATCAGGTGTTTCAACTCTAGTAGGAGAGCTAGGCATAATAGGTGAATCATAATTCTCAAGAGTTTCAACATTTTCAATTTCTTTAGCTTTAGCAATTTGTTCACTAAGAAATTCACCAAGTGGCACAACATTATCAAGCATAATACTAGCATCATCATGAGTATCATTCATAGCAGAAGTGGTATCATCAATAACTTGCGACATATCAGAATTAATAGCATGTGGTGGTGTTGCAAGTTTACTCAAAACAGAAGGTGAATCAAGTGCAGAGCTAGATGGCAGTTCCTTACCTCCCCTCATCTTAGAGGGAACGATCTTGGTCTTAGCGTCTTTCAGATTCTTCATAGTGATCAACAGATATAAATCCCAAGTGACTTAGCAAATAAAGCTATGCTCCCCGGCAACGGCGCCAGAAAAAGGTCTTGATAACCCACAAGTATAGGGGATCACAACAGTTTTCGAGGGTAGAGTATTCAACCAAAATTTATGGATTCGACACAAGGGGAGCCAAAGAATATTTGCAAGTATTAGCAGTTGAGTTGTCAATTCAACCACACCTGGAGACTAAATATCTGCAGCAGAGTGATTAGTAGCACAGTAGTATGATAGCAATTGTGACAGTAGTAACTTAGCAAAGAACAATATGTGAAAAACTCGTAGGCATTGGATCGGTGATTATATTGGATAACATTCATCATGTAACAGTCATAACCTAGGGCGACACAGAACTAGCTCCAATTCATCAATGTAATGTAGGCATGTATTCCGTATATAGTCATACGTGCTTGCAATAAGAACTTGCATGACATCTTTTGTCCTACCCTCCCGTGGCAGCGGTGTCCATAAGGAAACTAAGGGATATTAAGGCCTCCTTTTAATAGAGAACCGGAACAAAGCATTAACACATAGTGAATACTTGAACTCCTCAAACTATGGCAATCACCGGAAAGAATCCCAATTATTGTCACCTTGGGGTATGCGGGTCATAACACATAGCAGGTGCATATAACTTGCAAGATCGGATCAAGAACATAAATATATTCATGAAAACATAAAGGGTTCAGATCTGGAATCATGGCACTCGGGCCCTAGTGACAAGCATTAAGCATAGCAAAGTCATAGCAACATCAATCTCAGAACATAGTGGATACTAGGGATCAAGCCCTAACAAAACTAACTCGATTACATGATAAATCTCATCCAACTCATCACCGTCCAGCAAGCCTACTAAGGAATTACTCACTCCCGGTGGTGAGCATCATGAAATTGGTGATGAAGGATGGTTGATGATGACGATGCCGGAAGATCCCCCTCTCCGGAGCCCCAAACGGACTCCAGATCTGGCCTCCCGATGAAGAACAGGAGGTGGCGGCGGCTCCGTATCGTGAAATGCAATAAAACTTCCTATCCTATTTTTTTTCTGGAATTCTGAATTTATAGCGTTGGAATTAGGTCAGAAAGAGCCACGTGGGCCCCACGAGGTACCAGGGCGCGCCTGGGGGGGGGGGGGGGTGGCGCGCCCTGGTGCCTCGTGGGCACTGGGTGGCCCCCCTCCAGTGGGTCTTGGTTCCAGTATTTTTTATTTATTTCATCAAAAATCTCCAAAAAGTTTCATCCAATTCCAAGAACTTTTATTTCTGCACAAAAAACAACACCATGGTAGTTTTGCTGAAAACAGCGTCAGTCCGGGTTAGTTCCATTCAAATCATGCAAATTAGGGGTCAAAACAAGAGCAAAAGTGTTTGGAAAAGTAGATACGACGGAGACGTATCATTGCCCAGCACCATGTAGGGCAAAGTTCTCGAGAAAGCAGAGATCTTTCATTCTTGGTGGGATCGATTTCAAGTTACATGCGCCAGATATATACAGACAACGGAGGGATTGGAGGTTCTGTAGAAGCCATTGTTCAGGTAAGCTCTCCATCTCAGACCCATTCATAATATCCAATTTTTCAGTGTGGCAAAGACTCTTTAGCGGCTCAAGAAGCAACAAGGACAGCAGATCAATCTGAATAGTATGTATTTGCAGTGAGCTGCCGGGCTCCACGCCACCAGAGCCAGATGAAACTCTATTTATTAGCAAGGAGGACCCAGCCTTTGCGAGTGTACTGCACCTGCTGATTTTTAACCTGAAGAGTGATGGAGCTGATCCGAGCCCTCCCAAGGAGGTGAGATTCTCACATCCCTCTATGTCCATGTTCAGCAGCGCTCTAAAACTCTTGAACCCATCCCCGGAGGGGAGAGACACCAAGCTCGAGCAGTTGTGCAGCTTGAGCACACATAAGTTGGTTAGCATTTGCAGTGATCCGAGCAGTGGAGGTTCCAGGTAGTCACAGGAGATAGCCAGGTTCCTTAGCGACAATGGAAAGAGCATATCTTTGGCATCTCCTATCGTCCCCAACTTTGGGCATTCCATTATTTTGAGCTCCTTAAGCTCTCTCATTTCTTCAAATGGTATGGATGCGGACTCCAGATGTACACAATTAACAAAACATAGGACACGGAGAGTTCTCATTTACAGTTTTTGCTCCAAAAGACTCCCTTCCAGAGAAGTTAAACATGGACATTTGGTGACAGTTATGAAATCCATCTTAGATGATCTGGGCTCGATGCTCTCACTGGATATCTTGCCAATCGAAGAAAGTTTGGTCAGACCAACATCTTTTATTAGCAATGATTCTAGGCTTGGAGGTAGAATAGGTAATTCCCTCAGTTTTTGGCATTCAATTACTTCCAAACTTTCAAGGCTTTGAGGCAACAACAACTGCATGGAGCTACTGCTGCTGGACAGGTCAGATGATCGACCAATCTGTCATAGCTTAGGAAGGTATTCCCAGTATATACAGCCTTTCAACTGGAGTGTTACCAAGTTTTTGAGAGAGCAGTTCTCAATCCAAAATGGAATTTTGGGACCCTCATAACCATCAATTTCCAATACGCTAATATTAACATTTGGCTCAAGGTGGTCAAGAACCAAATCATCTGTCATTTGACCAGCTCTAGACCATTCAGAGATAACTTGCTGAGACGTTGTTTTTCCTTCAACTTGGCATTCTTAGCTTCTTCATAACTCTCATCATTCTCAAGACCCTCCAAACCCAATTCACCGAGATCTCTTAAGTTCCCAACTGCACTTATTCCGTTGCATTTTGTTCCTCCTACCCGGTAGTCATGTAATTCCTGAAGAAAAGTGAGCTTGCTTATGCAAAAATTACCAAATCCACGCACTCCAAAGGATACATATCGCAAGCGCTCAAGGTACCCTAAGTATCTGGATTCATATGTTTCAATCTCCAAGCCACCGTTAGGACAACAAAGTACCATCAAGTGATGAAGTTTGGCAACCCCACGTATCATGTTTGGTGCTATTCGAGGCACATAGATATATCGAAGATGTTTTAAGTTACCAAACTTAAACTTGTCAGCAAAGCGGAATTTGTCCCAGCCTTCTGAGAGTCAAATAGACGCAACGATTTGGAGCTCTCAACAATCATTTCAAGTGCACAAACTATATCATTTTCAACCCAAGGGTCAGTATGAATGATAATAGTGCGCAAGTTCATGAAACGGGAGAATTTCTTGACATCATCAGTAGAGAAACTGTGAATATTGGCAATACAGAGGTATCAGAGTGTATCCTTCTCATCTTTAAGCTGGACAGGACTATTTATTGTTGCACATTCACCGGTGGACACATTCCTTGCCAATTCGTGCATCAAATCATGCATTACATACCTTTCTTCTTCCAACTGATCATCTCCGGACTTCATATCCAAGAATGATTTTCTAGTTAGCTGAGCCAAGTACTGTTTTGCGGTATCCTCCAAAGTGTGGGTGTCACTTAGAGGTTGCGAGATCAATCCTGAGCCAATCCATAGTTGCACCACTTTTTTCTTTAGAAATCCATAGTCATCACGGGGAATTATGCAACAATAGCGAAAGCAAATCTGCAGCTCTGTTGGTTGGTGGTAATACCTTAATCTGAGAACCCTCATAATATCCTCCTCTGTTCCTTTAAAATGCTCCAATCCTTTATGCAAGAATCTGCTCCAGTACTCAACCGTTGTATTGCCTTGCAAATGCTCACCAACAACCTTAGTTACCAAGGGACATCTGATATGTCTCCAATGTATCTATAATTTTTAATTGTTCCATGCTATTATAGTATCAATCTTGGATGTTTTATATGCAACTTTATGCAATTATATATCATTTTTTGGGACTAACCTATTAACTCAGTGCTCAGTGCCAGTTGCTGTTTTTTGCTTGTTTTTGCCTTTTCAGAAAATCATTATCAAAAAATGTCCAAACAAGAAAAAAAACTTTGGATTAATTTTTTCTGGACTAGAAGAGACCCATGAAGCTTCAGGAGAAGACCAGAGGAGTTACGAGGGAGCGACAAGCTCAGGGGGCGCGCCCCAGGGGGTGGCCGCGCCCCCTAGGCTTGTGGGCCCCTCGTGGCACCTCCTGACCTAATTCCAGCGCTATAAATTCTAAAATATTCCCATTATACCAAAAAGAGAGAAGAGAAAACCTTTCCGCCGCCGCAAGCCTCTGTTCTTCCGTGATCCCATCTGGAGGCCTTCTCCGGTAATCTGCCGGAGGGGGAATCGATCACGGAGGGCTTCTACATCAACCTTGCTGCCCTACCGATGATGTGTGAGTAGTTTACCACAGACCTACGGGTCCATAGCTAGTAGCTAGATGGCTTCTTCTCTCTCTTTGATCTTCAATACCATGTTCTCCTCGATGTTCTTGGAGTTCTATCCGATGTAATCTTCTTTTGCGGTGTGTTTGTTGGGATCCGATGAATTGTGAGTTTATGATCAGATTATTCATGACAAATATTTGGGTCTTCTCTGAACTCTTTTATGCATGATTAAATATAGCTTTGTATTTCTCTTCGATCTATCGATTTGGTTTGGCCAACTAGATTGGTTTATCTTGCAACGGGAGAGGTGCTTTGTGATGGGTTCAATCTTGCGGTGCTCAATCCGAGTGACAGAAAGGGACATGACACGTATTTGTATTGTTGCCATTAAGGATAAAAAGATGGGGCTTATTCATATTGCTTGAATTTGCTTCTCTACATCATGTGTAACACCCTGGTTTTTGCCTTTTATTTGGATTTATTAAATATTTGAATTTGCATTTGGGTTTTTCAGTCAATTCTTTTGCACTTATCACTTGGAATTATTTTTGATTTTCTTCCAAGTGGGTTCTATCATCCTTAAACCCTCTCTGGACCTCATCCCTCTCATCATAATGCCATGGGACAATTTTCTTTAATGTCATTATATTCATTTTCCTCCTGAAAATGAATGTTTTCTCATTAAGCTATGAAGCAACCCTCATTTTATTGCTCAGAAAATTCTCAGAAGATTCCCAAATATTCTTTGGATCATGCCTCACCTCCCCATGCAAAAATATGCCATGGTCATTTGGAAATTTTCAGCTAGGGAAAATATTTTTGCTTCTGGTCAGAAATGGCACTTTGTGAAGCAAGTGTATTTTTCCTTGATCTATTGGAGCTGAAATTTTTACCACATGACTACCTTCCTAGGAGATTCTTAACCCCCAAGTTTCAGCCTTTAGTTCCTAGCCGTTTGCTCCCAGCATTCTTCCCAAGTTTCTGTCCAGAAACTTTGCAGCTTGCTCACGTCATGTCCATTGAGCTAGGTGGCAAACCAAGCGCACATTTCGGCACCGCATTGAAGGGAATTCACACCAGAGACGGTCTACCTCCTCCTAAAGCACTGCGTATGCCAGAGCACGCGGTGACCACGCGGGCATGAGGTGTTCAGCGTGCCACCGCAGCATGTCCCCGCCTCTCCGCAGCCTCCCGCGCTTCCACCTGGCCTCACCCTGTTCCTCCCCGACACCGGCAGGCAGCACGCCGGAAGCGGCCGAGGTGCTACCGGGCAGAACAGTGCGCGCGCATGCGCCACCTGCCCCACTTAGTGCGCCGCACTGTGACCGCGTGCATGCACAGCGTCGCTGAGCTCCTCTACTTCCTCTCCACGACTCGCCCGAGCTCCTCTCCCTCCCAGTGCGCCGGCAGCTCCTCTCCGGCGGAGTCCAGTACACGGCCACCCCTCCGCCTATAAATAGAACCCTCCCCGAGCCCTTCCAACCATCGCAATCAACTTCCCTGGCCACAAATCGAGTTCCTAGCTAGTGCGGCAAGGCCGGGAGGGCCTCCTGCCGCCGAACCTCACCGGAGTTGGCTGCGGATACACCTCGGCCGTCCACTCGCTCCGGTCATCCCCGTCTTCGTTCACTGCTTCCATCGAGCTCGTGGTGGTCTCCTGAGTATGCCGGTGCTGTTGGTTCGTCGGATCGTCGTCGGAATCGCCGCATCCAACGAGCTCCGCCGCCACCATCTCTGGAGAAGAAGCCCGAGCCGACGTCTGTCCACCTCAGCCGTCGCCACGGGTACATACGTGTTTGCCGTGACGTGCTAGACCCATCCTGACCATCGTCGGCGGCAGCCGTGGTCTCCTCGCCGGAGAACCACCGGCGACAGCGGCGCCTCCTCTGTTCTTCTCTCTCTCTCTCTCCCTCAAACCTGATAGTGGGACCCCACTGTCAGCCTCTCTCTCTCTCCCGCTGAAACGTTTTCTAGTGGAGGCGTATTCTGAAAATACGTCTTCGACGTGGCCTTCTCTGGAAATTTGTTTAAATTCATTTAAATCCAGATTTTGACCCTAACTTTGACCAGCTCTAGTTTCTATCCTATAAGTCCAAATGAGTTGAAACTTTTTGCTATTGTTCTGTCTTGAGCTAAAGTTTCTGTATGCCAAATTTTAGAATTTTTCTTGCTGTTGGGAATTTCTGGTGCAATAAAATGCTTTATGTGACATTTTCTTTTTGTATTTAAATTATTTTCAGAAAGTCCTAGTTGTGTTGAAGAAGACCAGGAGTGTTGTGACACTCCTCTGCACCAAGGCAAGCAACAACATTCATATGCAAGGATGACATTTCAATGACAATAGTTTTATTGGAATTAAATTCATTATATGCTTCACTATTAAAATGATTTGCTATATATAACCTATTGCATTATAGCTGTTACATGTCATATTGTTATTATGCAGTAGAGAATATGTCATTCTTGTTATGATGTGCAGAAGAGATCATGTCGTATACTCTCATGGTAGCATGATACATTCGTTACTCACTTTCATATTATCATGACCCGTGCACCTTGTTGCATACTATGGCTCGAATCACATTTCATCAAGTTAAACCTGATATTAATCCAACTTGAAAAACTGTTGATCGAGTCATGGTGCCACCAAATCGAGCTCACCAGTGCAACCACACTTGCCTAGATGGGGAGGCCCTAATTTGGTCTATTGTCATGCCTCTCGCCGGTGCCTCCAACTAGGGAAGGTTGTGCGCTTGCGCTACCCTGGCCCGGTAGGCAGTCATAACCTTGTGTGCCCGAGTTTTACGGTACCGATGTCCCATTTGGGATGACTTTGTTTTGTTTGGCCACGATGGTGGCAGCCACGAGGTGCAGGATGTTACGAGTTGACATCGGGGCCACCCATGACATAGCCCAAAGGGGAGTTTGTCGGAGTGGCCGAGAGAGTGTCATGCAATAGATTGGTTTTGTCGGAATGTCGTTGGTCCACCCTAATGGGAGCACAAGGCCATGAGTTTCGTGGTGTGGGTACAGTGTACTAACCTCTGCAAAGTGTATAAACTATCGATAGCCGCGTCCTCGGATATGGACACAGTTCGTAGTAGGTCACACCGTGGGTCAACAGAAATAATAAACTTGCACACTTAATACCTATACGATGGCACATGCAGAAGTTGGTGATCGTGTAAGGATCACTATGGTAATATGTTGACGGTGATTACGAGGTAACCCAGAGATGGTTAGTTGGTCCAAGGGACCATGGCAACATTCCACGTATACTTCATGATTGGCAGTATCATGTTCATGCTCATGCATTAAACTTGTTAAATGCCTTGTTATTGTTTGTCGTATTTGCTTTGTTTGCTGTGAGCTTGCGAGTACATTCAAAGTACTCACCTGGCGTGTCATGCTAGATGCAGGAGAAGCCGTGCAAGGAGTTGATGTCGATCGGTATGTCGCGATCTAGGCCGTGTCCCAGCAGTGTCCCTGTGGAGTGGAGTTCCGTGATGTCTACTACACAACTTATTCTTGTAGACTCGTGTTGGGCCTCCAAGCGCAGAGTTTTGTAGGACAGTACCAATTTTCCCTCAAGTGGATGACCTAAGGTTTATCAATCCGTGGGAGGCATAGATTGAAGATGGTATCTCTCAAACAACCCTGCAACCAAATACAAGAAATCTCTTGTGTCCCCAACACACCCAATACAATGTTAAATTGTATAGGTGCACTAGTTTGGCGAAGAGATGGTGATAAAAGTGTAGTATGGATAGTAGATATAGGTTTTTGTAATCTGAAAATATAAAAACAGCAAGGTAGCAAGTAACAAAAGTGAGCACAAACGGTATTGCAATGCTTAAAAACAAGGCCTAGGGTTCATACTTTCACTAGTGTAATCTCTCAACAATGCTAACATAATTGGATCATATAACCATCCCTCAACATGAGATAAAGAATCACTCCCAAGTTCCTATTAGCGGAGAACATAAGATAGAAATTGTTTGTAGGGTACGAAACCACCTCAAAGTTATCCTTTCCGATCGATCTATTGAGCTATTCCTATAGGTGTCACAAATAGCCCTAGAGTTCGTACTAAAATAACACCATATGATACACATCAACCAACTCTAATATCACCTAGATACTCCAATGTCACCACAAGTATCCGTGAGTTGATTATACGATATGCATCAAACAACTTCATAATCATAATATTCAATCCACACAAAGAACTCCAAGGAGCACCCCAAAGTTTCTATCGGAGAAAAGATAATGAAAACGTGCATCAACCCATATGCATAGATTACCCCAATGTCACCTCAGGAATCCGCGAGTTGAGTGCCAAAACATATATCAAGTGAATCAATATAATACCCCATTGTCACCACGGGTATTCATATGCAAGACATACATCAAGTGTTCTCAAATCTGAATATTCAATCCAACAATAATGAAACCTCAAAGGGAAAAGATTCGATTCATCACAACAAAGATAGAGAGGGAAGAAACACCATATGATCCAACTATATTAACAAAGGTCGCGATACATCAAGATCGTGCCATATCAAGAACACGAGAGAGAGAGATCAAACACATAGCTACTAGTACATACGCTCAGCCCCGAGGGTGAACTACTCCCTCCTCGTCATGGAGACCGCCGGGATGATGAAGATGGCCTCCGGTGATGATTCCCCCCTCCGGCAGGGTGCCGGAAAAGGGCTGTAGATTAGATCGTGGAGGTACAAAGGCTTGCGGCGGCGTAAAAACTCATCTAGGTTAACTTTCGGGGGTTTATGAATATATATGATTTTTTGGCGTTGGAATCACGCGAAGAGGTGCCACAGGGGGCCCACGAGGCACCAGGGCACGCCTGGGGGGGGGGGGGTGGCGCGCCCAGGTGGCTCGTGGGGCCCCTGTGGCTCTTCTGCTGCTTCCCCAAAGCTTCCTGGGTCCATTTCCTTCCAAAAAAATCATCAAAAAGTTTCGCTGCATTTGGACTTCATTTGATATGGATGTTTTGGAAAACCAAAAACAAGTAGAAAACAACAACTGGCACTGGGCACTAGGTCAATATGTTAGTCCATAAAAATCATATAGAATCCATATAAAAGTGCACCAAAATGATACAAAACTATAATAAACATGGCATGAATACTTCATAAATTATAGATACGTTGGAGACGTATCAGCATCCCCAAGCTTAATTCCTGCTCGTCCTCGAGTAGGTAAATGATAAAAGAAATAATTTATGAAGTGTGAATGGTAGCATAGTGCATAAGTTTGATCAATAATAATTTCAATCACTTTTTCTAGCATCAATATATATCATAATCAGTAGCTCATCTCATAAAACTTCTCATGATCAAGTAGCAAGCTATTCACATGTTTAAAGTATAGGCCATAAACTTTCTTGAAAACTAACAAACTATGTTCTCAGTCATCAAACAATTACAATTCATCTTATTTTCAGGAAGGGTCTATGTAAGAGCTTTGATCTCGCAAATTCCACATACTCAACTATCATTTAGTCTTCCATGATTGCTGACACTCAATGCATATTTTTAGAACAAACCGTTTCAGTCAAACACATAGGAAGATAAGGGCTTAATGTTTCGCCACCCAACTTATTTATCTCAGGGATAATGTCAACAATAATAACTCATGATCACCTATATTCAACTGGATATATGTGCCTGGATCTTTCCCTACCACATAATGCTTGCCAACTAAAGAATAAATAGAGCGGAATAGGGATGAACATTAATGACTCTTGCATAAAAGTAAATTCAGAAAAGTAAATACAGAAAAGTAAAAGATAGGCCCTTCGCAGAGGGAAGCAGGGGTTGTCATGCGCTTTTTGTTGTTGGATGCACAAGCTCTTAATGCAAAGGAACGTCACGTTATATTGCCCCTTGTGATAGCAACCTTTATTATGCTATCCGTCGCTTTTATCTCTTTACCATCACAAGTTCGTACAACGCTTATTTTCCCTTGCAATAAAAGATCATACATATTTTAGGAGCAATTTTTATTGCTTTTTGCACCGATGACAACTTACTTGAAGGATCTTATTCAATCCATAGGTAGATATGGTGGACACTCATTGCAAGAAACTGGGTTTAAGGGTTTTTGGATGCACAAGTAGTATCTCTACTTAGTACGAATTTTTGGCTAGCAAAAGATCCTAAGCAAGCACCACATGTTAGAGGATCCATGACAATATAACTTCTATGTGAATATAAACAAACATAACTCATTACGTTGTCTTCCTTGTCCAACGTCAACTACTTGA
This sequence comes from Elymus sibiricus, assembly GCA_039707655.1. Classification (NCBI taxonomy): domain Eukaryota; kingdom Viridiplantae; phylum Streptophyta; class Magnoliopsida; order Poales; family Poaceae; genus Elymus; species Elymus sibiricus. The sequence goes on from CM077672.1 coordinate 318,885,114, forward strand.
TCAAGCTTGAAAATAATTAATGGGGGCTCACAATCATATAAGATGTCCAAGATAGTATATTTATATGTGAAATTTCTCTTCATTCAAAATTATTTTCATGAATTGTTCAAGTGACCAATGCTATGTTTGTTAACTTTCAATAAATTTTACCACTTATACTTCTTGTATGTGAAGTCACTACTCCTCATGGGACAAGCATATGAAGCATATAAATTTCAACTTTATGATATTCAATTCATTTCAACAATTTACTCATAGGATATAAGTGAAGAACAAGAGTAAATGACAAACTACTCCAAAAAGATATAAGTGAAGACCAAATGAGTAGTTAAGTAAATAGGTAGCTATGTGAGGACTCTCTCTCATTTAAAAATTTCAGATCTCAAGTATTTTATTCAAACAGCAAAGAAAACAAAATAAAATGACTTTCCAAGAATAGCACATCTCATGTGAAGAAGCAAAAAACTTAGGCTCAACCAAGACTAACCGATAATGTTGATGAAGAAAGGTGGGATGCCTACCGGGGCATCCCCAAGCTTAGATGCTTGAGACTTCTTGAAATATTAATTTGGGATGCCTTGGGCATCCCCAAGCTTGAGATCTTGTGTCTCCTTAATTCCTCTCATATCATGGCTTTTCCTAAATCTTAAAAACTTCATCCACACAAAACTCAACAAAAATTGTGAGATAAGTTAGTATAAATCAACTCAAAACCTCAACATTTTCTACTGTAGCAAATCACAAAAATTATAATTAAACATTGCATACTAAATGCCTCTGCATATTTAATACTCCTATCCTCAAATAGAATCATTAAACAAGCAAACATATGCAAACAATGCAACTATAACAGCAATCTGCCAAAACAGAACAGTCTGTAAAGAGTGAATACGAATTGATACTTCCCTAACTCCAAAAATTCTAGAAAACTACCAAGTGATAGAGAACTCATGCATGCTTACTGTGTAACAATTTAAGATTTTTATCATGTTCTGACTATTCAGGAATATTCTGGACATAACAGAAAACTTTCTGTTTTCAAACAGCAACACATGAACTTGCAAACTGAGCATGGTAAAGGCTATATTTGGCATTTTATTGAACTAAGAGACACAAAACATGATTATTGATAACAGCAAGCAAATATCAACAGAATAAAATGACGCTCCAAGCAAAACTCATATTATGTGACGAATAAAAATATAGCTCCGAGTGAGGTTACCGATAGTGTTGAAGACGAAAGAGGGGATGCCTTCCGGGGCATCCCCAAGCTTAAATGCTTGGGTCTTCCTTGAATATTACCTTGGGGTGACTTGGGCATCCCCAAGCTTAGGGTCTTGCAGCTCCTTATTCTCCTCATATCGATATCTCACCCAAAACTTGAAAACTTCAATCACACAAAACTTAACGGAACTTGTGAGATAGGTTAGTATGATAAAAATAAATCATCCACTTAGGTACTGTCAATACAAGATTCATAATTGTTCTAACATAATGCCTACTGTATTATATCATTTACACAATTTATATTACTCAATATAATCTATGGGAACACTAAAACAAGCAAACTATGCACCGAAAACAGAATCTGTCAAAAACAGAACAGCGTGTAGTAGGAGATTTAAAAACCATACTTCTGTACATCAAAAAATTCTGAAAAATTAGGAAACCTTAAAAACTTTGTAACCCAATACTGTGTAAAAATTTCAGAATTTTTTCATGCTCCAGTACAGAATAGAAATTCCAGCACTGGACACAAAAGTTTCTGTTTTTGCACAGAATCAAATCAACAAGCATCCACACTATCCCAAAGGCTTTACTTGGCACATTATTGAAAGAAAACACATAAAACATGATTACTACAGTATCTTAATCATGTGGACACACAAAAACAGTAGGTATAAGTATTGGGTTGTCACCCAACAAGCGCTTTTCTTTAATGCCTTTTAGCTTGGCATGATGATTTCAATGATGCTCGCATAAAAGTAAAGAATTGAAACACAAAGAGAGCATCATGAAGCATATTACTAGCACATTTAAGCCTAACCCACTTAATATGCATAGGGATTTTGTGAGCAAATAGTTTATGGGAGCAAGAATCAACTAGCATAGGAAGGCAAAACAAGCATAACTTCAAAACCTTCAACACATAGAGAGGAAACTTGATGTTGTTGAAATATGTACAAGCATATATTCCTCTCTCAAAATAATTTTCAGTAGCATCATGAATGAATTCAACAATATAACTATCACATAAAGCATTCTTTTCATGATCCACAAGCATAGAAATTTTATTACTTTCCACATAAGCAATTTTATTCTCATCAATAGTAGTGGGAGCAAACTCAACAAAATAACTATCATGAGATACTTGGTTGGCATAATCCAATTGAAAATTAAAATTATGATGACAAGTTTCATGGTTATCATTATTCTTTATAGCATACATGTCATCACAATAATGATCATATATAGCAACTTTGTTGTCATAATCAATTGAAACATCTTCCAAAATAGTGGATTCATCATTAAATAAAGTCATGACCTCTCCAAATCCACTTTCATCAATATAATCATCATAAATAGGAGGCATGCAATCATCATAACAAATTTTCTCATCAAAACTTGGGGGACTAAAAAATATCATCTTCATCAAACATAACATCCCCAAGCTTGTGGTTTTGCATATCATTAGCATCATGGATATTCAAACATTCATACTAGCAACATTGCAATCATGCTCATCATTCAAAGATTTTATGCCAAACATTTTATTGAATTCTTCTTCTATCAATTGAGCACAATTTTCCGCTCCATCATTTTCAAGAAAGACATTATTAGGATGAATAATATGAGGCAACCTCAATTCCATATTTTTTTGTAGTTTTCTTTTATAAACCAAACTAGTGATAAAACAAGAAACTTAAAGATTCGATTGCAAGATCAAAAGATATACCTTCAAGCACTCACCTCCCCGGCAACTACGCCAGAAAAGAGCTTGATGTCTACTACACAACTTATTCTTGTTGACTCGTGTTGGGCCTCCAAGCGCAGAGTTTTGTAGGACAGTAGCAATTTTCCCTCAAGTGGATGACCTAAGGTTTATCAATCCGTGGGAGGCGTAGGTTGAAGATGGTATCTCTCAAACAACCCTGCAACCAAATACAAGAAATCTCTTGTGTCCCCAACACACCCAATACAATGGTAAATTGTATAGGTGCACTAGTTCGGCGAAGAGATGGTGATAAAAGTGTAGTATGGATAGTAGATATAGGTTTTTGTAATCTGAAAATATAAAAACAGCAAGGTAGCAAGTAACAAAAATGAGCACAAACGGTATTGCAATGCTTTAAAAACAAGGCCTAGGGTTCATACTTTCACTAGTGCAATCTCTCAACAATGCTAATATAATTGGATCATATAACCATCCCTCAACGTGCAATAAAGAATCACTCCCAAGTTCCTATTAGCGGAGAACATAAGATAGAAATTGTTTGTAGGGTATGAAACCACCTCAAAGTTATCCTTTCCGATCGATCTATTGAGCTATTCCTATAAGTGTCACAAACAGCCCTAGAGTTCGTACTAAAATAACACCATATGATACACATCAACCAACTCTAATGTCACCTAGATACTCCAATGTCACCACAAGTATCCGTGAGTTGATTATACGATATGCATCAAACAACTTTATAATCATAATATTCAATCCACACAAAGAACTCCAAGGAGCACCCCAAAGTTTCTATCGGAGAAAAGATAATGAAAACGTGCATCAACCCCTATGCATAGATTACCCCAATGTCACCTCGGGAATCCGCGAGTTGAGTGCCAAAACATATATCAAGTGAATCAATATAATACCCCATTGTCACCACGTGTATTCATATGCAAGACATACATGAAGTGTTCTCAAATCTGAAATATTCAATCCGACAATAACGAAACCTCAAAGGGAAAAGATTCGATTCATCACAACAAGGATAGAGAGGGAAGAAACACCATATGATCCAAGTATATTAACAAAGCTCGCGATACATCAAGATCGTGCCAAATCAAGAACACGAGAGAGAGAGAGAGAGAGATAAAACACATAGCTACTGGTACAAACCCTCAGCCCCGAGGGTGAACTACTCCCTCCTCGTCATGGAGACCGCCGGGATGATGAATATGGCCTCTAGTGATGATTCCCCCCTCCGGCAGGGTGCCAGAAAAGGGTTGTAGATTAGATCGTGGAGGTACAGAGGTTTGCGGTGGCGTAAAAACTCATCTAGGTTAACTTTCGGGGGTTTCTGAATATATATGATTTTTCAGCGTTGGAATCACGCGAAGAGGTGCCACAGGGGGCCCACGAGGCACTAGGGTGCGCCTGGGGGGGGGGGGGCAGGCGCGCCCAGGTGGCTCGTGGGGCCCCTGTGGCTCTTCTGCTGCTTCCCCGAAGCTTCTTGGGTCCAGTTCCTTCCAGAAAAAATCGTCAAAAAGTATCACTGCATTTGGACTTCATTTGATATGGATTTTCTGGAAAACCAAAAACAAGCAGAAAACAGCAACTGGCACTGGGCACTAGGTTAATATGTTAGTCCATGAAAATCATATAAAAGTGCACCAAAAGCATACAAAACTATAATAAACATGGCATGAATACTTCATAAATTATAGATACGTTGGAGACGTATCAAGAACTCTCTCTCAGTTAAAAATTTCAGATCTTAAGTATTTTATGCAAACAGCAAAGAAAGCAAAATAAAATGACATTCCAAGGATAGCACATATCATGTGAAGAAGCAAAAACTTAGGCTCAACCAAAACTGACCGATAGTTGTTGAAGAAGAAAGGTGGGATGCCTACCGGGTCATCCCCAAGCTTAGATGCTTGACACTTCTTAAAATATTAACTTGGGATGCCTTGGGCATCCCCAAGCTTGAGCTTTTGTGTCTCCTTAATTCCTCTCATATCACGGTTTCCCTAAATCTTAAAAACTTCATCCACACAAAACTCAACAAGAACTCGTGAGATAAGTTAGTATAAATCAACTCAAAACCTTAACATTCTCTACTGTAGAAAATCACAAAAATTATAATTAAACATTGCATACTAAATGCCTCTTCATATTTAATACTCCTATCCTCAAATAGAAATATTAAACTAGCAAACATATGCAAACAATGCAACTATAACAGAATCTGCCAAAACAGAGCAGTCTGTAAAGAGTGAATAAGAATTCATACTTCCCTAACTCCAAAAATTCTAAAAACTTACCACGTGACAGAGAACTCATGCATACTTACTGTGTAAAAATTTCAGATTTTTATCATGCTCTGACTATTCAGGAATATTCTGGACATAATAGAAAACTTTCTGTTTTCAAACAGCAACACATGAACTTGCAAACTGAGCATGGTAAAGGCTATAATTGGCATTTTATTGAACTAAAAGATACAAAACATGATTATTGATAACAGCAAGAAAATATCAACAGAAGAAAATGATGCTCCAAGCAAAACTCATATTATGTGACGAATAAAAATATGGCTCCAAGTGAGGTTACCAATAGTGTTGAAGATGAAAAAGGGGATGCCTTCCGGGGCATCCCCAAGCTTAGACGCTTGAGTCTTCCTTGAATATTACCTTGGGGTGCCTTGGGCATCCTCAAGTGTAGGGTCTTGATGCTCCTTATTCTCCTCATATCGATATCTCACCCAAAACTTGAAAACTTAAATCACACAAAACTTAACGGAACTTGGTGAGGTAGGTTAGTATGATAAAAATAAATCATCCACTTAGGTACTGTCAAGACAAGTTTCATAGTTGTTATCACATAATTCCTACTGTATTCTATCATTTCCACAATTTATATTACTCAATATAAGCTATGGAAACACTAAAACAAGCAAACTATGCACCGAGAACAGAATCTGTCAAAAACAGAACAGCATGTAGTGAGCGATTTAAAAACCATACTTATGGACCTCCAAAAATTCTGAAAAATTAGGAAAACGTAAACAATTTGTAACCCAATACTCTGTAAAAATTTCAGAATTTGCTCACGCTCCAGTACAGAATAGAAATTCTAGTACTGGACACAAAAGTTTCTGTTTTTGCACAGAATCAAGTCAACTATCATCCACGCTATCCCAGAGGCTTTACTTGGCACATTATTGAAAGAAAACATATAAAACATGATTACTACAGTAGCTTAATCATGTGAGCACACTAAAACAGTAGGTAGAAATATTGGGTTGTCTCCCAACAAGCGCTTTTCTTTGATGCCTTTTAGCTAGGCATGATGATTTCAATGATGCTCGCATAAAAGTGAAGAATTGAAACACAAAGAGAGCATCATGAATCATATGACAAGCACATTTAAGCCTAACCTACTTCCAATGCATAGGGATTTTGTGAGCAAACAATTTGTGGGAGCAAGAATCAACTAGCATAGGAAGGCAAAACAAGCATGACTTCAAAACTTTCAACACATAGAGAGGAAACTTGATATTATTACAACACCTACAAGCATATGATCCTCTCTCATAATAATTTTCAGTAGCATCATGAATAAATTCAACAATATAACTATCACGTAAAGCATTCTTTTCATGATCTACAAGCATAGAAATTTTATTACTCTCCACATAAGCAATTTTGTTCTCATCAATAATAGTGGGAGCAAATTTAACAAAATAACTATCATGAGGTACTTGATTGGCGTAACCAAATTGAAAGTTAAAATTGTTGGGGAACGTTGCATGGGAAACAAAAATTTTCCTACGCACACACAAGATCTATCCATGGTGATGAGCATCTACGAGAGGGAGAGTGAATCTACATACCCTTGTAGATCGCTAAGCGGAAGCGTTAATAAACGCGGTTGATGTAGTCGAACGTCTTCGCGATCCAAATCGCCGAGCGTCCCGCGATCCAATCACGATCCTTCCGATCTAGTGCCGAACGGACGGCACCTCCGCGTTCAACACACGTACGGCTTGATGACGCCTTCACCTCCTCGATCCAGCGAGCGATGGTGAAGTAGTGGTTGAGTTCCAGCAGCACGACGGCGTGGTGATGGTGGTGAGGAATAATTTCTGCAGGGCTTCGCCAAGCGCTACGGAGATTATGACGGAGGAACTAGAGGGCTAGGGTTGCCGGCACACGGCTTGGGAAATCCTGATGTGTCCCGTGTGCTAGCCCTGCCCCTCTATTTATATGTTGAGCCTTGGGGTCTAAACTTGGAGTAAAAGCCTCCTCCGGGTCGGTTTTGCCCGCACAAGGTCGGTTTGGCCCGCAGGGAAAGAGTCCAACTCGGATCCCTGCCGAACCGTGCACAGCCGCGCACAAGCGGTAGTACCGCTTCACACAAGCGGTAGTACCGCTTGGGCGGTAGTACCGCTTCACACAAGCGGTAGTACCGCTCGGGCGGTAGTACCGCTTCACCAAGCGGTAGTACCGCTTACGCGGCAGTAAAACTACTTTTGCACTTTCCAATACCTCGTGGGCTTTATCCCTTTGGCCCATATAAAGTGTTGCTGCACCCGAACACTTCGGTAAACATCCGGAACCCCTTCCGGTGAACTTCGGAACTCTTCCAGAGATCAAAACACTATTATCACATATATCAATCTTTACCTCCGGACTATTCCGGAGATCCTCGTCATGTCCGAGATCTTATCCGGGACTCCGAACAACCTTCGGTCACCAACAAAATAACTCAATTATACTAATCGTCACCAAACGTTAAGTGTGTAGACCCTGCGGGTTCGAGAACTATGCAGACATGACCGAGACACCTCTACGATCAATAACCAATAGCGGGACCTGGATGCCCATATTGGCTCCTACATATTCTACGAAGATCTTTATCGGTCGAACCTCTATGTCAAGGATTCAGTTAATCCCGTATGCTGTTCCCTTTGTTCTTCGGTATGTTACTTGCCCGAGATTCGATCGTCGGTATCACTATACCTAGTTCAATCTCGTTACCGGCAAGTCTCTTTACTCGTTCCGTAATACAAGATCTCGCGGCTAACACTTTAGTCACATTGCTTGCAAGGCTCATTGTGATGTTGTATTACCGAGTGGGCCCTGAGATACCTCTCCGTCATACGGAGTAACAAATCCCAGTCTTGATCCATGCCAACCCAACAGACACCCTCGGAGATACCTGTAGAGCACCTTTATAGTCACCCAGTTACGTTGCGACGTTTGATACACACAAGGTATTCCTCCGGTGTCAGTGAGTTGCATGATCTCATGGTCAAAGGAACAGATACTTGACATGCAGAAAACAATAGCAATAAACTGACACGATCAAATGCTACGTTTACAGTTTGGGTCTTGTCCATCACATCATTCTCCTAATGATGTGATCCCGTTATCAAATGACATCTCATGTCCATGGCTAGGAAACCTTAACCATCTTTGATCAACAAGCTAGTCAACTAGAGGCTTACTAGGGACACAGTGTTGTCTATGTACCCACACATGTATTTGAGTTTCCAATCAATACAATTATAGCATGGATAATAAACGATTATCATGAACAAGGAAATATAATAATAACCAATTTATTATTGCCTCTAGGGCATATTTCCAACAGTCTCCCACTTGCACTAGAGTCAATAATCTAGTTCACATCACTATGTGATTTATATTGTAATGAATCGAACACCCATGCAGTTCTGGTGTTGTTCATGTTTAGCCCTTGGAAGAGGTTTAGTCAACGGATCTGCAACATTTAGATCCGTGTGTACTTTGCAAATATTTATGTCGTCCTCCTTGATGTAATCGCGGATGGAATTGAAATGTCGCTTTATGTGTCTGGTCCTCTTGTGAAATCTTGGTTCCTTGGCTAGAGCAATGGCACCAGTATTATCACAAAAACAGAGTCATTGGGTCAAGTGCACTAGGCACTACTCCAAGATCTGTCATGAACTCCTTCATCCAGACACCTTCCTTCGCCGCCTCCGAGGCAGCGATGTACTCCGCTTCGCATGTAGAATCTGCTACCACGCTTTGCTTGGAACTGCACCAGCTAACCGCACCCCCATTAAGAATAAATACGTATCCGGTTTGCGACTTAGAGTCATCCGGATCAGTGTCAAAGCTTGCATCGACGTAACCCTTTACGACGAGCTCTTGATCACCTCCATAAACGAGAAACATGTCCTTAGTCCTTTTCAGGTACTTCAGGATATTCTTGACCGCCGTCCAGTGTTCCATTCCTGGATCACTTTGAAACCTTCCGGCCATACTTATGGCAAGGCTGACATCGGGTCTTGTGCACAGCATTGCATACATGATAGAGCCTATGGCTGAAGCATAGGGGATGACACTCATCTTTTCTCTATCTTCTGCAGTCACTGGGCATTGAGTCTTACTCAACTTCACACCTTGCAAAACAGGCAAGAACCCCTTCTTGGACTGATCCATTTTGAACTTCTTCAAAATCTTATCAAGGTATGTGCTTTGTGAAAGTCCTATTAAACGTCTTGATCTATCTCTATAGATCTTGATGCCTAATATGAAAGCAGCTTCTCCTAGGTCCTTCATTGAAAAACTCTTGTTCAAATATTCCTTTACGCTTTCCAGCATTTCTATATTGTTTCCAATCAGCAATATGTCATCCACATATAATATTAGAAACGCTATAGAGCTCCCACTCACTTTCTTGTAAATACAAGCTTCTCCGTAAACTTGTATAAACTCGAACGCTTTGATCACTTCATCAAAGCGAAGATTCCAACTCCGAGATGCTTGCACCAGTCCATAAATGGATCGCTGGAGTTTGCAAACTTTGTCAACATTCTCTGGATCGACAAAACCTTCTGGTTGCATCATATACAACTCTTCCTTAAGGTAACCGTTAAGGAACGCTGTTTTGACATCCATCTGCCAAATTTCATAATCGAAAAAGGCAGCTATTGCTAACATGATTCTGACGGACTTAAGCATCGCTACGGGTGAGAAGGTCTCATCGTAGTCAACTCCTTGAACTTGTGAAAAACCCTTTGCCACAAGTCGAGCTTTATAGACGGTGACATTACCGTCCGCGTCCGTCTTCCTCTTAAAGATCCATTTGTTCTGAATGGCCTTACGCCCTTCAGGTAATACTTCCAAAGTCCATACTTTGTTTTCATACATGGATCCCATCTCGGATTTCATGGCCTCTAACCACTTCTCGGAATCCGGGCCCATCATCGCTTCTCCATAGCTCGTAGGTTCATCGTTGTCTAACAACATGACCTCTAAGACAGGGTTGCCGTACCACTCAGGAGCAGTACGCGTCCTTGTCGACCTACGAGGTTCGATAGCAACTTGATCCAAAGCTTCATGATCATCATCATTAACTTCCTCTTCAGCTAATGTAGGCTCCACAGAAACAACTTTCTGCGCTGCGCTACTCTCAGGTTGAAGTAAAGGTTCAACAACCTCATCAAGTTCTATCTTCCTCCCACTCAATTCTTTCGAGAGAAACTCTTTCTCAAGAAATGTTCCGTTTTTAGCGACAAACACTTTGCCTTCGGATCTGAGATAGAAGGTATACCCAACTGTCTCTTTTGGGTATCCTATGAAGACGCATTTCTCCGCTTTGGGTTCCAGCTTTTCAGGCTGAAGCTTTTTGACATAAGCATCACATCCCCAAACTTTAAGAAACGACAGCTTTGGCTTCTTGCCAAACCAAAGTTCATATGGCGTCGTCTCAACGGATTTCGATGGTGCCCTATTTAAAGTGAATGCAGCTGTCTCTAATGCATAACCCCAAAACGATAGTGGCAAATCGGCAAGAGACATCATAGATCGCACCATATCCAATAAGGTTCGATTACGACGTTCGGACACACCATTACGCTGTGGTGTTCCAGGCGGTGTTAATTGTGAAACAATTCCACACTGTCTTAAGTGACTGCCAAACTCATAACTCAGATATTCTCCTCCTCGATCAGATCGTAGGAATTTAATCTTCTTGTTACGATGATTCTCAACTTCACTCTGAAATTGTTTGAACTTTTCAAATGTTTCAGACTTGTGTTTCATTAAGTAAATATACCCATATCTACTTAAGTCATCAGTGAAGGTGAGAAAGTAACGATAACCACCGCGCGCCTCAATACTCATCGGACCGCACACATCAGTATGTATGATTTCCAATAAGTCACTTGCCCGTTCCATTGTTCCAGAGAACGGCGTTTTAGTCATCTTGCCCATGAGGCATGGCTCACATGTGTCAAGTGATTCAAAATCAAGTGACTCCAAAAGTCCATCAGCATGGAGCTTCTTCATGCGTTTTATGCCAATATGACCTAAACGGCAGTGCCACAAGAAAGTGGTATTATCATTATCAATTCTACATCTTTTGGCATCAATGTTATGAACATGTGTATCATTACTATCGAGATTCAATAAGAATAAACCCCTCACATCGGGTGCATGACCATAAAAGATATTACTCATATAAATAGAACAACCATTATTCTCTGATTTAAATGAGTAACCGTCTCGCAATAAACAAGATCCAGATATAATGTTCATGCTTAACGCAGGCACCAAATAACACTTATTTAGGTTCATCACTAATCCCGACGGTAATCGAAGAGCGAGCGTGCCGACGGCGATCACATCAACCTTGGAACCATTTCCCACGCGCATCGTCACTTCGTCCTTTGCCAGCCTCCGTCTATTCCGCAGTTCCTGTTTTGAGTTGCAAATATGAGCAACCGCACCGGTATCAAATACCCAGGCACTACAACGAGGGTTGGTAAGGTACACATCAATAACATGTATATCATATATACCTTGTTTGTTGTTGGCCGCCTTCTTGTCAGCCAAATACTTGGGGCAATTCCGCTTCCAGTGTCCAGTTCCCTTGCAATGAAAACACACAGTTTCTGGTTTGGGTCCAGCCTTGGGTTTCTTCACGAGAGGAGCAACTGCTTTGCCACTCTGCTTGGAGTTACCCTTCTTACCCTTGCCATTTTTCTTGAAACTAGTGGTTTTATTGACCATCAACACTTGATGCTCCTTCTGAATTTCAGACTCAGCGGCTTTCAGCATCGCAAACAGCTCGGCGACTGACTTGTTCATCCCGTGCATGTTATAGTTCAACACGAAGCTCTTGTAGCTAGGTGGCAATGATTGAAGAACTCTGTCAGTGATAGCCTCTGGCGGAAGGGGCATCCCTAACTCAGCCAGACGGGTGGAGTACCCAGACATTCTGAGCACGTGATCACTGATAGACCCGTTCTCCTCCATCTTGCAAGCATAGAACTTATCGGAGATCTCATATCTCTCGATCCGGGCATTCTTCTGAAAGATAAACTTCAATTCCTGGAACATCTCATATGCTCCATGACGTTCAAAACGTCTTTGAAGTCCCGGTTCTAAGCCATACAACATTGCACATTGAACTATTGAGTAATCATCAGAACGAGCCTGCCAGGCGTTCACAACGTCTAGAGACTCAACTGGAGCGGGTGGATCACCAAGCGGTGCATCAAGGACATAAGCCTTCTGGGAAGCCGTAAGGATAATCCTTAGATTACGGGCCCAGTCCACAAAGTTACTTCCATCATCTTTCAACTTAGCTTTCTCTAGGAACGCATTAAAATTCAGGGGTGCTACTGCGCGAGCCATGATCTACAACATAAATATAGCAAAGACAACTTAGACTATTGTTCTTAGATAATGAGTTTAGTTAATCATATTTTAAAAAACTCCCACTCAAATTGACATCCCTCCGGTCATTCGAGTGTAACATGATCCAAATCCACCAACTCAAGTCCGATCATCACGTGAGTTGAGGTGGTTTCAATGGTGAACATCTTCATGTTGATCATATCTACTATATGACTCATGTTCGACCTTTCGGTCTCTTGTGTTCCGAGGCCATGTCTGTACATGCTAGGCTCGTCAAGTTTAACCCGAGTGTTCCGCACGTGTAACATGGCTTACACCCGTTGTATGCGAACGTAGAGTCTATCACACCCGATCATCACGGCGTGTCTCGAAACGACGAACTTTCGCAACGGTGCACACTTGGGGAGAACACAATTTATCTTGAAATTTAAGTGAGGGATCACCTTATAATGCTACCGTCGTCCTAAGCAAAATAAGATGCATAAAAGGATTAACATCACATGCAAATCATAAGTGACATGATATGGCCATGAACTTGTGCTTTTGATCTCCATCTCCAAAGCACCGGCATGATCTCCATCGTCACCGGCATGACACCATGATCTCCATCATCTTGATCTCCATCAACGTGTCGCCATAAGGTTGTCGCGCTGACTGTTGCTTCCACGACTATAGCTAACGTTTAGCGATAAAGTAAAGCATTACATAGCGCTTAATGATTGACACGCAGGTCATACAATAATTAAAGACAACTCTATGGCTCCTGCCAGTTGCCGTACTCATCGACATGCAAGTCGTGATATTCTATACAAAACATGATCATCTCATACATCACATATATCTCATCATGTAATTGGCCATATCACATCACAACATACCCTGCAAAAACAAGTTAGACGTCCTCTAATTGTTGTTGCAAATTTTACGTGGCTGCTACGGGTTTGCAAGAACCGTTCTTACCTACGCAAAACCACAATGTGGTGTAGTGATTGCTTTTTGATCTTCTAAAAGAACCCTCTTCATTGAACCGATTCAACTAAAGTGAGAGAGACAGACACCCGCCAGTCACCTTTATGCAACAAGTGCACGCAGCGGTAAAACCAGTCTCGCGTAAGCGTACGCGTAATGTCGGTCCGGGCCGCTTCATCTCACAATACCGCTGAATCAAGTATCAACTAGTAACGGCAAGCAATATGTATACACCCACGCCCACAACTCGTTTGTGTTCTACTCGAGATCTCATCTACGCATAGACCTAGCTCATGATGCCACTGTTGGGGAACGTTGCATGGGAAACAAAAATTATCCTACGCACACACAAGATCTATCCATGGTGATGAGCATCTACGAGAGGGAGAGTGAATCTACATACCCTTGTAGATCGCTAAGCGGAAGCGTTAATAAACGCGGTTGATGTAGTCGAACGTCTTCGCGATCCAAATCGCCGAGCGTCCCGCGATCCAATCACGATCCTTCCGATCTAGTGCCGAACGGACGGCACCTCCGCGTTCAACACACGTACGGCTTGATGACGCCTTCACCTCCTCGATCCAGCGAGCGATGGTGAAGTAGTGGTTGAGTTCCAGCAGCACGACGGCGTGGTGATGGTGGTGAGGAATAATTTTTGCAGGGCTTCGCCAAGCGCTACGGAGATTATGACGGAGGAACTAGAGGGCTAGGGTTGCCGGCACACGGCTTGGGAAATCCTGATGTGTCCCGTGTGCTAGCCCTGCCCCTCTATTTATATGTTGAGCCTTGGGGTCTAAACTTGGAGTAAAAGCCTCCTCCGGGTCGGTTTTGCCCGCACAAGGTCGGTTTGGCCCGCAGGGAAAGAGTCCAACTCGGATCCCTGCCGAACCGTGCACAGCCGCGCACAAGCGGTAGTACCGCTTCACACAAGCGGTAGTACCGCTTGGGCGGTAGTACCGCTTCACACAAGCGGTAGTACCGCTCGGGCGGTAGTACCGCTTCACCAAGCGGTAGTACCGCTTACGCGGCAGCAAAACTACTTTTGCACTTTCCAATACCTCGTGGGCTTTATCCCTTTGGCCCATATAAAGTGTTGCTGCACCCGAACACTTCGGTAAACATCCGGAACCCCTTCCGGTGAACTTCGGAACTCTTCCGGAGATCAAAACACTATTATCACATATATCAATCTTTACCTCCGGACTATTCCGGAGATCCTCGTCATGTCCGAGATCTTATCCGGGACTCCGAACAACCTTCGGTCACCAACAAAATAACTCAATTATACTAATCGTCACCAAACGTTAAGTGTGTAGACCCTGCGGGTTCGAGAACTATGCAGACATGACCGAGACACCTCTACGATCAATAACCAATAGCGGGACCTGGATGCCCATATTGGCTCCTACATATTCTACGAAGATCTTTATCGGTCGAACCTCTATGTCAAGGATTCAGTTAATCCCGTATGCTGTTCCCTTTGTTCTTCGGTATGTTACTTGCCCGAGATTCGATCGTCGGTATCACTATACCTAGTTCAATCTCGTTACCGGCAAGTCTCTTTACTCGTTCCGTAATACAAGATCTCGCGGCTAACACTTTAGTCACATTGCTTGCAAGGCTCATTGTGATGTTGTATTACCGAGTGGGCCCTGAGATACCTCTCCGTCATACGGAGTAACAAATCCCAGTCTTGATCCATGCCAACCCAACAGACACCCTCGGAGATACCTGTAGAGCACCTTTATAGTCACCCAGTTACGTTGCGACGTTTGATACACACAAGGTATTCCTCCGGTGTCAGTGAGTTGCATGATCTCATGGTCAAAGGAACAGATACTTGACATGCAGAAAACAATAGCAATAAACTGACACGATCAAATGCTACGTTTACAGTTTGGGTCTTGTCCATCACATCATTCTCCTAATGATGTGATCCCGTTATCAAATGACATCTCATGTCCATGTCTAGGAAACCTTAACCATCTTTGATCAACAAGCTAGTCAACTAGAGGCTTACTAGGGACACAGTGTTGTCTATGTACCCACACATGTATTTGAGTTTCCAATCAATACAATTATAGCATGGATAATAAACGATTATCATGAACAAGGAAATATAATAATAACCAATTTATTATTGCCTCTAGGGCATATTTCCAACAAAAATCATGATGACAAATTTCATGGTTATCATTATTCTTTATAGCATACATGTCATCACAATAATCATCATAGATAGCAACTTTGGTGTCATAATCAATTGAAACCTCTTCCAAAATAGTGGAATCATCATTAAATAAAATTGTGACCTCTTCAATCCACTTTCATAAATATAATCATCAAAATAGGAGGCATGCAATCATCATAAGAAATTTGCACCTCAAAACTTGGGGGACTAAAAATATCATCTTCATCAAATATAGCATCCCCAAGCTTATGGCTTTGCACATCATTAGCATCATGGATATTCAAAGAATTCATACTAGCAACATTGCAATCATGCTCATCATTCAAAGATTTTATGCCAAACATTTTATTGAATTCTTCTTCTATCAATTGAGCACAATTTTCTGATCCATTATTTTCACGAAAGACATGATAAAGACGAAGAATATGAGGCAACCTCAATTCCATTTTTTTGTTTTCTTTTATAAGCCAAACTAGTGATAAAACAAGAAACTAAAAGATTTAATTGCAAGATCTAAAGATATACCTTCAAGCACTCACCTCCCCGGCAACGGCGCCAGAAAAGAGCTTGATGTCTACTACACAACTTATTCTTGTAGACTCGTGTTGGGCCTCCAAGCGTAGAGTTTTGTAGGACAGTAGCAATTTTCCCTCAAGTGGATGACCTAAGGTTTATCAATCCGTGGGAGGCGTAGGTTGAAGATGGTATCTCTCAAACAACCCTGCAACCAAATACAAGAAATCTCTTGTGTCCCCAACACACCCAATACAATGTTAAATTGTATAGGTGCACTAGTTCGGCGAAGAGATGGTGATAAAAGTGTAGTATAGATAGTAGATATAGGTTTTTGTAATCTAAAAATATAAAAATAGCAAGTAACAAAAGTGAGCACAAACGGTATTGCAATGCTTAAAAACAAGGCCTAGGGTTCATACTTTCACTAGTGTAATGTCTCAACAATGCTAACATAATTGGATCATATAACCATCCCTCAACGTGCGATAAAGAATCACTCCCAAGTTCCTATTAGCGGAGAACATAAGATAGAAATTGTTTGTAGGGTACGAAACCACCTCAAAGTTATCCTTTCCGATCGATCTATTGAGCTATTCCTATATGTGTCACAAACAACCCTAGAGTTCGTACTAAAATAACACCATATGATACACATCAACCAACTCTAATGTCACCTAGATACTCCAATGTCACCACAAGTATCCGTGAGTTGATTATACGATATGCATCAAACAACTTCATAATCATAATATTCAATCCACACAAAGAACTCCAAGGAGCACCCCAAAGTTTCTATCAGAGAAAAGATAATGAAAACGTGCATCAACCCATATGCATAGATTACCCCAATGTCACCGCGGGAATCCGCGAGTTGAGTGCCAAAACATATATCAAGTGAATCAATATAATTCCCCATTGCCACCACGGGTATTCATATGCAAGACATACATCAAGTGTTCTCAAATCTGAATATTCAATCCGACAATAATGAAACCTCAAAGGGAAAATATTCGATTCATCACAACAAAGATAGAGAGGGAAGAAACACCATATGATCCAACTATATTAACAAAGCTCGCGATACATCAAGATCGTGCCATATCAAGAACACGAGAGAGAGAGAGAGAGATCAAACACATAGCTACTAGTACATACCCTCATCCACGAGGGTGAACTACTCCCTCCTCGTCATGGAGACCGCCGGGATGATGAAGATGGCCTCCGGTGATGATTCCCCCCTCTGGCAGGGTGCCGGAAAAGGGCTGTAGATTAGATCATGGAGGTACAGAGGCTTGCGGTGGCGTAAAAACTCATTTAGGTTAACTTTCGGGGGTTTCTGAATATATATGATTTTTTGGCGTTGGAATCACGCGAAGAGGTGCCACAGGGGGCCCACGAGGCACCAGGGCGCGCCTGGGGGGTGGCACGCCCAGGTGGCTCGTGGGGCCCCTGTGGCTCTTCTGCTGCTTCCCCGAAGCTTCCTGGGTCCATTTCCTTTCAAAAAAAATCGTCAAAAAGTTTCGCTGCATTTGGACTTCATTTGATATGGATGTTCTGGAAAACCAAAAACAAGCAGAAAACATCAACTAGCACTGGGCACTAGGTCAATATGTTAGTCCATAAAAATCATATAGAATCCATATAAAAGTGCACCAAAATCATACAAAACTATAATAAACATGGCATGAATACTTCATAAATTATAGATACGTTGGAGACGTATCATTCCGCTACATCGTCGTTTCGCTGCCGCGTAGTAGTTTCCTTAATCGTCGAGGCCCCTGAGATGTCTACTAAATAATGTACATAAGTGCAGCCGCACCGTGGGTGCCGCTTGGCCTCGCTTATCTTGTAATATTCGAACCTATGTATCCGCTAGAGATCAATAAAGCGGTTATTTTCTTTACCAAGTTGTTGTGTGTTGCCAGAAAACTTGATCTCTGGGCTGGCAATGTAAGGTAAACTGGTTGCTCTGAGCCGGGGTGCCACAACGCTTGGTATCAGAGCCACGCTGACTGTAGGATGCCCTAGACAGCCGACGCATTAGAAAATGGTAGTTATAAGTCTTTGTGGTGATTTGAGTTTGCCTCTGCACTTGGGTGTTGCATTGCATGCATATAGTTTACTTTTGATGCTGATCAGCTAATATTGTGAGTGTAGATGGCACCAGTTCCCTATCCGTATCAACCTGAGCCGGCACCTTCCACTTTTCCGCATCTGCTTCGTAACGTGTGGCGCCGACTCTACCCCGACGGTGACGACCCTATGTACCAGGTGTATCGAGAGCAACTTGCAGATGGTGTGTACGAGTATCACGCAGAGGTCATTGGTTCTTTTGTGATTCAGGTATATTGGAAATATCTTTCTTTAGGAAATGGGATGGCATTCAATTCTAACTTAGGGATTCTCTTCTTCCTGAACATTCATGAAAAGAAGGACTCATCATGCACAACAGCACCTTGGTGGGCACCTACATCCGCTCCTCCAAGGGTGGGATAACTTCTACACCTGACCAGGTGATCCAGTTTGCAGAGTTCGAGGCTCTCACCGACTTGTGCTACAATGAGATTCAGATGCAGACACACCCAGGTTTCTACTTCTATCCGTCCATGTTTGACACTGGACAAATCTGTTTCCCTTTTATTGATCCGGAGTGTGACCGTTCAGCCAGCCACCTGTCTCGTTGCATAACGGCTGGATATCTTCTGATCGTTAGCTTAGCCCAGGAGCTGAACCGCACTCAAGACGCGCTAGCTGCCGCTCGATCTGCGTTTGCTCCACCTTCACTTGCTCATACACCACTCGTTCCTCCAGTTACTTTACCTCCACCTACACCCGTGACTCCCGCACCTTCTCAGAGTAACTCGGATACCTTGACGGTGACTCCTCATGAGTCCCCAGCCCAGTGGGCTATACTTCTCGCTACCCCAGCTGCTCCTATGCTGCGGACCCACCCTCCACCCGACTCAAAGGGAGAGCCATCCCGTCAGCGTCGTCGTGTTTCCTTTGCCCCGGAGGTTTCCGTTAGTATCATCAGTTCCGATTCGGAGTCCGATACCGAGGAGACACCAGCAGGACCGTCAGAGTGCCAGTGCGATCACTGCCGTCGCGAGTAGACGAGGATGATGTGGTGTTTGGTTGTATGCGTGTAGTAGTACTATCCATGTTGTCGTCCGGTTATGTATGATGGATGATGTTATGAATAATTATGTTGTCTTCTTTCATTCGCGGTGGTTTTTCCTTGCTTTCTTTTTGGGGTTTCTTGCTTCACCTCCTCATTTTTTTCCCTTATGGATGTTGCTCATCTCGATGCTTCGTATTTGGGAAACATATATAGGATGACAAGGTGTGGCAACAACTGTCATGGTGGCGACGATACCCCAGTTCGTCAATCCGCCAGGCAAGTAGGACATTCCCTAGAACCATATCAGCCACCCCCTCCTCCACCTCAAGCACCCACAACAGTGCAGATTATGCGAATGTTTGAGGAAAAGAGAAACCAAGATCTGATGGAATTCCTGAGAAGCATGCAGACTATGGTTGGGCAGAATAATCATAATGGTAATCATTCCAAATTGTCAGATTTTCAGAGGACCAAACCACCAAGCTTCAGTCAAACAGTAGATCCGATGGAAGCCGGTGACTGGTTGAGGACCATTGAAAAGAATCTAGAAATTGCTCACACTGAAGATGCTGATAAGGTTCCCTTCGCCACTCATTATCTGGAAGGACCAGCTGCTATATGGTGGGACAATACTAAAATTATGTGGCCTGCTGAAGATGAGATTACTTGGGATAAATTCAAAGATAAATTTTGCAAGTATCATATTCCCGCCGGTATCATGAAGGTCAAGTAGCGAGAATTCCTCACCCTTACTCAAGGGAACTCGACTGTAAGTGAGTATTTAAACAAGTTCAGTCACTTGCCCTGTTATTCCACACATGATATAGCCACCGAAGAACGGAAGATAGATCGGTTCCTCGGAGGACTTAACCATACCCTCCGATGTGCACTCAGTATGCTGGATTTCCCCGACTTCCAAACTTTGGTGAACAAGGCACTCATTGCCGAAAGGGAACACAAACTTGTTAATGATCATAAGCCCGTATATGAAGACCGCAAATGCAAGTTTGAACCCAAGAAGGAAGGACAAGTTTTTCAGAAGGTTCGTACTTGGCAGCAGCCACAGTTCGAGTTTAAGCCAACATGGCAGCAGGGGAACGCCAAGACTGAAAATCAGTTCAAGACTGTGGTTACAAAACCAGTAAAGGAAGACTGTCAGCGTAACAATGCATGTTACTCATGTGGACAAATGGGGCATTATGCTAGGCAGTGTCCCAAGAACGGAAAGCCGCCAACCAACCTGAAGCCTCAAGTCAATTATGTGGGACAATTCCCCAACCGGAAGTATATTCAAGGGAAAGTTCATCATATCTCCGCCGAAGAAGCTCACGAAGCTCCCGATGTGGTCATTGGTATGTTTCCTGTTAATAACATACCTGCAACAATTTTATTCGATTCCGGGGCTTCCCATTCTTTTATTTCGCGGAGTTTTGTTGCCCAGCATCGACTTTCCTATACTCTTTTGGACAAAGTTATGGTGGTACAATCCCCTGGATCCATGCTCAGGACAAATATTGTATGCCAAGGATTGGAAATATCAATCAATGGAATTATCTTCCCCGCATCCCTGGTATCCATTGAATCTCCAAAATTGGATGTTATTTTGGGGATGGATTGGTTGACAAAACACCAGGCCTGCATCAACTGCGCAACAAGAGAAGTCACGTTAATAAATCCCTTGGGCCAGCCAGCTCGGTTCTTTGCCGGTAGAGCCATGCCAAAGAAGGGGATGGTTTATGCAGCGATTGCTACAGGTATGAATTTAATCCCAGTGGTCTGTGAATTCTCAGATGTGTTTCCAGAGGAATTGCCAGGCATGCCACCTGACCGGGAGCTTGAGTTTTCAATTAAGCTTGTGCCCGGGACAGCGCCAATTTACAAGAAATATTATCGAATGCCTTCATTCGAATTAGTAGAATTGAAGAAACAATTGGACGAGATGCTTCAAAAAGGGTATATTCGCCCCAGCTCGTCTCCTTAGGGTGCACCTGCCATATTTGTGGGCAAGAAGGATGGCAGTCTCCGGATGTGTGTTGACTACCGCGCTTTCAATGATGTCACTATCAAGAATAAATACCCGCTTCCCAGGATCGATGATTTGTTTGATCAACTTAGTGGAGCTCAAGTGTTCTCCAAGATTGATTTGCGAACCGGGTATCACCAGCTGAAAATCAGAAAAGAAGATATCCCCAAGACAACGTTCACTACACGATATGGGTTGTATGAGTATACGGTCATGTCATTTGGACTGACCAACCCTCCTGCATTCTTCATGCACATGATGAACAAGGTGTTCATGGACTTTTTGGACAAGTTTGTGGTGGTATTCATTGATGATATCCTTATATATTCCAAAGGTGAAGAAGAGCACAAACAGCATCTCCGAGCAGTATTAGAGTGATACGTCTCCAACGTATCTATAATTTTTTATTGTTCCATGCTATTATAGTATCCATCTTGGATGTTTTTATATGCAATTGTATGCAATATATCATTTTTTGGGACTAACCTATTAACCCAGTGCCTAGTGCCAGTTGCTGTTTTCTGCTTGTTTTTGGCTTTTCAGAGAAACAGTACCAAATGAACTCCAAATGCCACGAAACTTTTTGGAGATTTTTTCTGGACAAAATAAACCTAGGAAGCTTTGGGATGAGGCCAGAAGCCTCACGGAGGCTTCACAAGGCACTAGGGCGCGCCCTAGGGGGCGCGCCGTGGTACCTTGTGGGGCCCACGTGACTCCGTTTGACCTAATTCCACTTCTATAAATTCACAAATATTGGGAAACCCCCAGAGAGCCAGAAGAAAAAACCTTTCCGCCGCCGCAAGCCTCTGTTCTTCTGTGATCCTATCTGGAGGCCTTTTCCGGTACTCTGCCGGAGGGGAATCGATCACGGAGGGCTTCTACATCAACCTTGCTGCCCTTCCGATGATGTGTGAGTAGTTTACCACAGACCTACGGGTCCATAGCTAGTAGCTAGATGGCTTGTTTTCTCTCTTTGATCTTCTATACAATGTTCTCCTCGATGTTCTTGGAGTTCTATCCGATGTAATCTTCTTTTGCGGTGTGTTTGTTGGGATCCGATGAATTGTGAGTTTATGATCAGATTATTCATGAGAAATATTTGAGTCTTCTCTCAACTCTTTTATGCATGATTGCTATAGCTTTGTATTTCTCTCCGATCTATCAGTTTAGTTTGGCCTACTAGATTGATTTATCTTGCAATGGGAGACGTGCTTTCTGATGGGTTCAATCTTGCGGTGCTCAATCCCAGTGACAGAAAGGGACATGACATGTATTTGTATTGTTGACATTAAGGATAAAAAGATGGGGTTTATTCATATTGCTTGAATTTGCTTCTCTACATCATGTCATCTTGCTTAAGGCGTTACTATGTTTCATACTTAATACCCTAGATGCATGCTGGATAGCGGTCGATGGGTGGAGTAATAGTAGTAGATGCAGGCAGGAGTCGGTCTACTTGTCTCGGACGTGATGCCTATATACATGATCATTGCCATGAATCCGTCATAATTATTTGCTTTTCTATCAATTGCCCAACAGTAATTTGTTTACCCACCGTATGTTTATGCGCTCAAGAGAGAAACCTCTAGTGAAAACTATGGTCCCCGGTGTCGGTGTAAAAACCGGCAGACCTCGGGGTAGGCTGTCCCGAGCTGTGGATCTCGGATCGATGGTAACAGTGACAATAGAGACGATGTTTACCCAGGTTCGGGCCCTCTTGATGGAGGTAAAACCCTACTTCCTGCTTCTTTTATATTGATAGAGATGTATCGAGTACAGAGTTGATCTACCTCGAGATCGTAATGTGTCTAACTTCTATGGCTAGGTGAGCAATGTTGCGTTGATGTCCCCTCTACGGGCTAAACCCTATGGCTTATATACACGCCAGGGAGGGTACCTAGGGTTACAATGTCGGTATCTAGGAGTAAGGCGGCTGGACAAATCTTGAAGTGTACTACAAGTCTTTGGTAGAGACAACGCCGATCACGTCTCCCACGTATAGCCTCCGGAGTCCATCTTGGTCACGCACGGGGGTACCTCGGCCCAACCGAGGAGACGGGTCGGCCCGGTTAGCACCCCCTAATCCAGGACACCGTCAGTAGCCCCCGAACTGGTCTTCTACGCCGAGGACGATGGTCGACAAATATTACTTCGGATCCGAAGTCTTTGGCTTGACAGACGAGTTCCACTTTGCATTTCGGATTCTCTTAACAGAACACCGACATCCGTGGTCCAACCGAGCTGGTATCCTGCCCGAGGGGTGTAGATATCTTAGCCTCGAAGGCTGGTCGTACAGGTATGAACAATCCAATCCTGCCTGACAACTTTATCGAAGAGGCTCGCCCCATGATGGGTCGAGCAGTTACTGCCTCAACCTCAAATCGCGGTTCGAGGCAGCCTGTTTACTGGCACGTCCTTTCGAAACAGAGATCGTGCCCGCTTTCTTAGGGATATTATCAAGATTTTGTTTCCCCCCATAAATCTCAGCGGCATTTTTGATAGCGGCTGCGAATTTATCGGCGCAGCAGGGGGACTCTTGGCCTTTCACAGGCCTATAAGAATCAAAGGGGGAACATCGCAACGACGTACGCTTCCATTTCTTCCCTACTGCTACGTCGTCCTGCTCCAGCGCCCAGATCCAACTAGCACGCCCGTCTTTTTTGCGAGCTCAGCTTCTCAACCAGTCATGGCCGACACCTTCAAGGGGCACTGGGGCGGCTCCACGGTGACAGCGGCGACTATCGCCGAGCTGCGCGATGCGGGGTATCTAGCCCCCACCATCGTTGCCCGCGCTCCAGAGGCCAACCAGCTGATGCCCGCTCCCAACGTCGGGGAACGGGTGGTCTTCATCCCCCACCTCATCCGAGGCCTGGGGTTCCCGCTGCACCCCTTTGTGCGCGGGGTAATGTACTACTATGGGTTAGATTTCCACCATCTGGCCCCTAACTCCGTTCTCCACCTCGCCGCTTTCATAACGGTCTGCGAGGCCTTTTTCCGCTGTGAGCCACACTTCGGCCTGTGGCTGAAACTTTTCGGGATCAAACCGAAGTCAAGTGGCTTAGAGCTCGCGGAGTGCGGAGGGGCCATGATCAGCAAGAACCAGGGGGCCACCTAGTTCAAGGGCACCTTCATCGAAACGGTGAAGGAATGGCAGAGGGAATGGTTCTACATCACCGAGCCCCTCGCTGTTGGTCAAACCGAGGTCCCGGTTTTTCAGCCGGGCCTCCCAGGAAGCTCAAATCCTGGAAGGAGAAGGGCGTTGCTTGGGGAAATCCAGAAGAGGCGGAGACCCTGGTTGACAGGATCCTGTGGTGGTCCACGGCGGGGAAAGTCGAGCTGGCCGACGTCATCAACGTCATGCTCAACCGCCGGATACTGCCCCTCCAACTTCGGGCTACCCCGATGTGGGCACAAAAGCCCGAGGACATGGACACCATCAACACCTTCTTCCGCTCCACCTTGGCAACCATGTGGTCCAAGCTCATGAAGCTAGCCAAGGATAAGATTCCTCCAGCGGGGGAGGACCGCGGCCTCGAACACGGCTACGAGGCCCCCCCGGTAAGTAATTTCTCCCTTCAATATTTGTTGCTTTGCTCATTGTGCCGAGGAGCTAAGTTTTTACTTGAACTGTCGTGTTTTGACATTTTCTAGAAGTGGTCGGCCTGGGTAAAAGGGGTACGATGCCCAGCCCCACTGCTGGAGCAGCCCCCAACTCCCCTGCTCTCGGCGCTTCTGACCGAGGAGCCACATGTGGTGGCCTCCAAAGGGACGAAGCCCCAGACGGGGAAGTCCAGTGCTCGGACCAGGGGGACCTCGGTCACCCGGTCAGAAGAGACCCACACCTCCGCCGCTCAAGACGACGGCGCCGAGGAAGGCGAGGAGGAGATTCCCCCTTCGAAGGGGAAGAGGTCGGTGCTAGAAGACGCCGACGTGGACGTGCCGCCGAAGGGCTCAAAGAGGCCGAGGCGAGCCTCATCCGAGGCCGCCCATAAGTCATCGGAGAGGGCCAAGCTCTCCGGTGACTCCGAGGAAGACCCCCTTGCAATAGGGAGGAAGAAACCGGCACCACGAGGGTAAGCCAATGCCTCTATCGTTTTTCCTCAAGTCACTTTTCCAGCAAGGGGAATCTTACACAAGTAATGTTTCATGTGTAGTCCGCCGAGGGTGATCCCCAGCCGTTCTTCAAGCGGGCTGCCATCATCCAGCGAGACTCCAGAGCCCGCTGCTTCCTCCCCAAAGCCTGACGGTCTGGGGGAGGCGACATCCACCTTGGTCCCCGAAGTCATCTTGATGGGGGCCGACGAGGTGGTGATCATGGCCAAGGACAACACCTCGGTCCAACAAGATCCGGGGACGGAGCGCCCCGAGGTCATACAAGAACTGCTGGGCCAGTCGTTGGCCCAGCCGGAGTCTACCCCGGTTCCACCACAACAGGCGGAGGCCACTCAGGGGGAGACGCCCGAGGTCATCCCTTCGCCCCAGCCTACTGCCCTGGGAAGGGCTGGCGCGGGGTGGACCGAGGAGGTGGAGGAGACCCTGAGGGGTTCTTTCATCAAGGAGGAGCACCGTTCCTTGATGGGCACGGCGCTGGAGAGCTACCGGTCCGCAGGGGCTGCCCTGCACAAGGTTTTCAAGAACCTCGTAGCAGGTTTCGAGGTATGCATTCTACGCATTCAGCGTGTTTATTTGAGCTGTTTGTTTTTGTGAGTTCTGTCCGAGGACATAAGAATATAGCCTTCTAAACGGCTTAGTGAGTGAGTAGCCCCCGAGCCCGAAGTCGGTTTCAAGAAACCCGCATCGGGGTCGTTTGATGTAATAGGAGCTGATAAATGACCTGGATTATTCCCTTTATAATGAGAACCCGTTTTGTTCCAGGTTTCATCCTCGATCCCGGACTCCGTCTCCAAAGAGATGGCGGAGATAAACCGGAAACTGGAGCAGTCTCAAGGTAAGCGAGTTAAACTTGCCTTTGTATTTCGACTAAATACGTGTAATATAAATGAAAGAAGGCAGCTAAGGCCAAACTGTATTGACAGCGGAGCTGGAGATTCTCAGGGCCGAGCTCGACAGAGCTCGGAAAGAAGTGCGGCAACAGGAGACTGCTGCCGCCGCGGCCGAGAGGGCACGGGCCGCCGAGAAGGCGGCCGGAGAGAAGCACCAGGCAAGGGTGCTAGAGGTCGAGGAGACCCTGAAGGGCGTGTTCGAAGCACGCGACAAACTTCAGGAGGAGGGGCAGCGGACGAAGGAGGAGCTCGAGACGCTGCAGCATGCCTACTCCGAGCTCAAGACCTCGGCCCGAGCGGATCGCGAGCTGCTCCAGCAAGTGGAGAAAATCGCCTCGGGTAAGAGATTTTTGCTGCAGTGTGCGTTTGGCAGCAAAGGGTGTGTCGAGCTCACCCAATTATGGCATTCCGCAGAGGTCTTCGAGGAACTCCCGCAGAGCGCGGAGGATGCGGTGGCATACTTCGGCCAGCTGGCGGGCCACGAGGCGGAGAAAGCCTTCTGGGGTCAATTCCCGGGGTCGCCGTCTGCGCAGCTGCTGAATCATCGAGTGAAGCAGTTGGTCGAGCTCTTCCGCATGACAAGGCCGGCGCTCCAGGACCTCTGCGTCGCCTTGTGGCCCGCCGAAGCCATGCCGAAGAGTTTCTTCGGCCTGACGGCCCGGCTCCAAAATGCCGTGCCCTGCGTCGAGCATTGGAAGAGGTCTACGTGCTTCGAAGGGGCGCGGAGGGCATATGCTTGCGTGAAGACTCACTTCCGCAAGGTTGATGCGGAGACGTGTGCCGCTGGCCCTCCTGCTGACAAGCCGCGGACCGCCGAGCAGTATTTTGCCGAGGTTGAGGCGGGAGCTCGGACCACCGAGGCCATGTGCCTCAAGGACACTCTGTACTTTTAGGTGATACTTCGGAATACCGGAGTGGATGATGTAAAAACATTTATCTCGTGTTTGAATGAAGATGGCTTGAATTTCCATATGTTGTTAGTTTATGATTCGATTATTCCTCCAATATGACTGTTCAAAATGAGAGTGGCCAGTCGTCGGCTTCAGCCCCAGTGTAGGTTATACAGAGGGTGTTCCTTAAGGCATACTGGACCCTTGGCCGACGTCTCCGTACCCGAAGGCGGTCAATGACTTAGAGGAACTAGGCAATCGGACTATAGTGGCTTGACATATTTCATTTAGTCGTAGGAGTTTGACTGTGGGGGCTGAGGACCAGCCCCCGGCATACGAAGTGTGCGGCCAACGCGGCCGAGGCCTAGGCCATAGCACACTTAGGCTGGAAGTGAAAGCCCTTCATTTGACACGGGTGATCTCTATCGTCACATCGCTTGACGCGGTCTCCGGATGGCGGACCAGTTTACGCTTACCTAGATAGTCAGTTTTCGGCTTTCTCCACTGAGGCGCCATGCCAATTAACCTGGCAGCGCAATTGCAGTGGTTCTCCCGTTACGCCCTTAGCCGAATACATCGGAAATGTAAGGGGTACACATAGGAGCCGGGCAACCCAACTATTGACCAAAATCTAGGTTCGAAACTGATGCATATAAGGCCAAAAATCCGGGACGCCGAATACATCGGACTTTCATATACAATTGCATCTTGTTAAAGTACTTCATCGTCCCAGAGCTGTGCTCGATAAAGAAATAAAATAAAGACCTTGAAAGGGCACGGTTTTCTTTATTTCATAACATCAATCGTGTACATGCCCAGGTGGGACGAGAGTAATTGAAAGAGTACAACGTAAATAGTAAGGAAGGGAGGGAAAAAAACAGGTCGGATAATTACTGACGGATTTTAAAGGATCCGGACCGAAGCCTGCCGCACGTCTGCGTTTCCGAACTGTTGACCAGATCGTCCCGATTGACGATGAAGGATTTGCAAAGGTCGATGCCCAACCGGCCCTTTATACACTCGAAGTGTTTGATTGACCGAGTTCCTCAAAGGAAGGTGTTTGCCGGAGTCATTCTGTGGTTAAGGCCACAGAGACGTAAATATGCCCGGCTATTTCTTTTATAGATACCTGCATGTGCAGGGGCTCTAAGCCTCGTCTTCGCGTGGTTAATCCGCGCCCGACGTGTGGGTAGTTGTGGTGGCTCCTCAACGTCCCAGGGAATTTTGAGTGCGAAGTTATGTACCCTGGGGACGTAGTGCCCGCAGTTGGGGCACGCGAGGAGCCCGCATCCCTATTTCGGGTGCGGGGGTAGCTGGCCGAGGTCGACTTGTGTAGCCCGGGCTCGCTTCAAAGAGCGAGCGGCGCGTTTATCGCTGCGGGCTGCCTCCTCGGACGCTTGGACCTCGGCTGCAAAAGCCGCGGTCTGTTCCTCTGTCCGGAGGGAATGCTTGGTGTTACCATTAACTGTGATAACACCGTTGGGTCCCGGCATTTTGAGCTTGAGGTAGGCGTAATGCGGGACCGCATTGAAGCGTGCAAAGGCTGTGCGTCCTAGGAGCGCGTGGTATCCACTCCGGAAGGGTACGATGTCGAAGATTAACTCCTCGCTTCTAAAGTTCTCGGGCGAACCGAAGACTACCTCGAGGGTGACTGTCCCGGTACAACAGGCCTCGACGCCCGGAATGACACCTTTAAAGGTGGTAGAGCTCGGCTTTATCCGAGATGAGTCAATGTCCATGTTCCGAACTGTGTCCTCGTAAATGAGGTTAAGACTGCTTCCCCCGTCCATCAGGACGCGTGTTAGATGATAACCATCAACAATAGGGTCCAGGACGAGCGCCGCAGATCCGCCATGCCTTATGCTGGTCGGATGGTCGTGCTTGTCGAAAGTGATCGGATAAGCCGACCATGGGTTATACTTCGGGGCGACTGGCTCCAGCGCCTATACGTCCCGAAGCACACGTTTTCTCTCCCGTTTAGGGATATGGGTGACATAGTTCATATTGACCTCTGTTACCTCGTTGGGAAATTTCTTTTGCCCTCCATTATTGGGCTGCCGAGGTTCATCCTCGTCGTCGCTGCGGGGTTGGGTTTTATTCTGACTCTCTGCCGCTATCTTGCCGGCTTGTTTGAAGACCCAGCAATTCCTATTAGTGTGTGTTGCTGGTTTTTCCTGAGTACCATGAATCCCGCATGGGCGGTCCAGGAGCCTGTCAAGCTGGCTAGGTCCATCTTTGTTCCCCTTATAGGGTTTTCTTTTCTGCCCGAATTTAGGTCCGGTGAATCCTGCGTTGACCGTGGCGTCTTCAGTGTCGCTTCCGCCATTTTTATACCTGCGCTTATTTTTGTTACGCTTTGGTTTTCCATTGGCGTCGCGAGTTTCCGAGGTGCCAGCCTCGCCGTTGTGAGTACTTTGGGCGAGCCAGCTATCTTCTCCCGCGCAAAAGCGGGTCATCAGTGAGGTCAGGGCAGCCATAGTTCTCGGCTTGTCCTGGCCGAGTTGTCGAGCCAACCATTCATCTCGAATATTATTTTTAAATGCAGCGATGGCCTCGGCTTTGGAGCAGTCTATGATCTGGTTCTTTTTGGTGAGAAACCTGTTCCAGAACTTCCGAGCTGATTCGTCGGGCTGCTGGGTTACACGGCTGAGGTCATCGGCGTCCGGAGGTCGAACATACGTGCCCTGGAAGTTCGCTCGAAAAGCATCTTCTAGGGCTTCCCAGCTGCCGATAGAATTAGGTGGGAGGCTGTTGAGCCAATGCCTCGCCGACCCCTTGAGCTTGAGAGGCAGGTATTTAATGGCATGGAGATCATCTCCTTTGGCCATGTGTATATGTAAGAGAAAATCCTCGATCCAAACTGTTGGGTCCGTGGTGCCATCGTATGAATCTATATTGATGGGTTTAAACCCTTCCGGGAATTGATGTTCCATTACCCTGTCTGTGAAGCAGATTGGCTGAGCCGGACCTCGGGACCGAAGAGCATCTCGTCGGAGGTCGGGAGAAAATCGTGAGTAGGCTTGATCGCGGGCACGGCCGTTCCTGTCCATCCAGGCATCGTAGCCGTCCGGCCCGGCGGGCGCACGTCCCCTTGACCCGTAGATGGACCGAGGGGGAGCCCGTTTTTCCTCAATACGACATCTTGCGTCGTGAGGATCTATGTAATCCACGGGGTCCTTGCCATGACGGCGTGCAGGTGGCCGTTCCCCGGGGTCTTCTCGTCTTGGCATGTCCCGGCCTTTAGGGGGCCGATCGAGGTCGTCAGCGAGTTCTTCATCAAATACTTGTAGCAGGCGCCTGCGTGGGTAAGACTTCGGCGTACTATGGCGTCGGTTCTCCATATCCTGCTCGGCGGAGAGCACTTCAACCCACTTTTCATTTAGCGCGTCGATATTTTCCTACAGCAACTGCTGCTTGCATTTTAAGCTCCGGGCCGTCGCAACAAGGCGTCGCCGGAAGCGTTCTTGTTCGAAGGGGTCCTCGGGGACGATGAAGTCCTCGGTACCGAGGCTGTCCTCCTCCTCGGACTCCGGCATGTAATTGTCGTCGGCCCCTTCGAAGAGGTCATCGGGATCGGAGTCCACAAGAGGTTGGTCTGGTGTGTCGTTCCTTAGTGGGGAGGCTTGAATGTCCTCCTCATTATTATCGGCGTCGCCGTCCTCCTCGTTGCCGTTATTGGCTGTTGTGTCATTGCCACTGGGTTCCCCATTATTGCCCCTTCGACGCCGTCGCCGGCGTCTTGGAGGGGATTTGGGGGTGTCCACCATGTAGACATCATAGGTGGATGTGGCGGTCCACTTGCCCGCGTTGACCGAGGGCAAGGTGTTCTCGATGGGGCCGTCGGCGTCCTACTCCATATCTGAGGGTTTGCCGTAGTCCAACACGTCGGTTAAATCATCGATCGTGGCGACTAGGTGGGTGGTGGGTGGGATGTAAATTTCCCTATCGTCGGCTTTAAGTCCGATCTGATCGTAGACCGAAGTCTTGCCGTCTGAGATGGACATGCTCTGGATGCGACAAAGCATCTCATCAAGGTGAGATAACTCTTCGGGATCCATGGAAGCGCCGTAGGCATGGCTGATTCAAAGCACATCCGGTGTGTGACCAGGTGCGTCTTCGGAGCGAAGGAAATCTGAACATACTTCGGAGTTTTGATTCAAAATCAACTCCGGCATCGATATCTCTTCGGGAGTGGGAGCCAGATCTCTTTCCGGACTAGTGGTCGGGGAGAGATCAGCCGGAGTGGCGGCGTCAGTAATCTCAAAAGATGTCAAGACAGAGTTCGGCTCCGGAGTCGAGCCTCCAGAACCGGTCGAGCTTTTGATCAAGCCGGGCGTCCATCCTGATAGGATGAGTTCGCCGCGGGAATCGGCAGTGTACTCAAGGCCACCGAAAGTTATGATCCGTCCCGGGGTGTAGTTCTCGACGGAAGTCAGTTGTCCCGTTGAATCGGCGCAGAATACCATGCTACCGAAGACGAAAAGCTGTCCGGGGACGTAGACGTCCCTAGAGCTGTTGGCATGATTGATCCGTAGATGAGCCATCGACCCTTCTGGTGATCGCACAGCGGAACTCTCAATGAAAGCACCAGTGTCGGTGTAAAAACCGGCAGACCTCGGGGTAGGGGGTCCCGAGCTGTGGATCTCGGATCGATGGTAACAGTGACAATAGAGACGATGTTTACCCAGGTTCGGGCCCTCTTGATGGAGGTAAAACCCTACGTCATACTTCTTTTATATTGATAGAGATGTATCGAGTACAGAGTTGATCTACCTCGAGATCGTAATGTGTCTAACTTCTATGACTAGGTGAGCAATGTTGCGTTGATGTCCCCTCTACGGGCTAAACCCTATGGCTTATATACACGCCAGGGAGGGTACCTAGGGTTACAATGTCGGTATCTAGGAGTAAGGCGGCTGGACAAATCTTGAAGTGTACTACAAGTCTTCGGTAGAGACAGCGCCGATCACGTCTCCCACGTATAGCCTCCGGAGTCCATCTTGGTCACGCACGGGGGTACCTCGGCCCAACCGAGGAGACGGGTCGGCCCGGTTAGCACCCCCTAATCCAGGACACCGTCACCCGGGTCTATCTTTATTATATAAAAAACCTAAAAATACCTTGCTGCAATTTATTTACTTTTATTTTAATTAGTAGTTTAGTTTATCTATTTACCTCGATAAGATTTAATCCTTGCAAATAACCGCTAAGAGGATTGACAACCCTCTTATTTGCGTTGGGTGCAAGTGTTTACTCTTGTGTGTGTAGGTGCACTTAACGGAATTTTGCTTGGTTCTCCTACTGGATTGATAACCTTGGTTCTTAACTGAGGGAAATACTTATCTCTACTGTACTACATCATCCTCTCCTCTTCGATGAAATACCAACACAGACTACAAGTAGCAGGAAGAATTTCTGGCGCCGTTGCCGGGGAGACATCATCAAAATTACCAAGTACCTTCGCACAAATTATCATTCACTTGCATTTACTTTATTTACCTTTTATTTGCATTTGCCTCTCATTTTCATCTCCCCCACTTCTAATTTTTTTTTACAAAAACACAAAAATATTTTACTTGCTTGATTGCTTGCTTGCCTGACCATTATGACTGGTTCTACTATCCCTCCTCTGTCTCCGGATTTTGAAGTTCTTTACTTCAAACAGAAACAAGGAGAAAATTTGAAAGACGCTTGGTATAGGATAATTGAATCTTATCGTGTTTGCCCTATAAAAGGAGATATGAAAATTTTGTTGCGAAACTTTTATGTAGGGCTAACTATGCCCAATAGACAACTCTTGGACTTTTCTACCAAAGGAAATTTTATTGATAGTGATCCTAATACAGCTTATGAACTAATAGAGGGAATAGTGGGGTCCCCACCATTGCAAAAAGGACCTAATTATACTCAAGAAGGGATTCAAATTTTGGAAAATCTAGGTGACATACAAAAGAATTTGGTGGAATTACAAAAGTCTAATGAACCCCTTAAAAATGTTAGCGGTAACCTCAACCGTATGAATAATCTCCTTACTATTTGCAATAAGAAGTTAGACACTTTAGATAGTAAAGTTGCTTTATTTTCTGAAAATCATGGGAAGCGCAAGGAGCCTCCCGGGTTCGAGACCAATCCTTCTAAAGTAGTAAAAACCAAGGATGACAACACTTGAAACTATGCATTATGCCTAGCTAGGGGCATAAAACAATAGCGCTTGTTGGGAGGCAACCCAATGAATAAAATAAAATTTTTCTTTTACCTACAGTCCTTGAGTGTTTGCATGATTATAGCTTCTGTTATGATTATGTTTTTATGTTTTAATTAGTGTTTGTGCCAAGTAATGCCTTTGGGATGATTTGGAAGATAGTATAATTGATGCTGTTTGGAAAACAGAAAGTTTTGCGTCCAGTGCTGGATTTTTAATTCTGTACTGGAGAGTCAGAAAAATCTGAATTTTTTACACAGTATTGGTATATGAATTTCCCACGTTTTCCTAATTTTTCAGAATTTTTGGAGTTACATAAGTATTACTTTTAAATAGATCTTTACAGGCTATTCTGTTTTAGACAGATTCTGTTTTTGTTGCATAGTTTGCTTATTTTGATGAATCTATGGATCGTATCGGGGGGTATGAGTCATGGAGAAGTTGGAGTACAGTAGAATTTTGCTAATATTAAATATGAATCAATTTAATACAGTACCTAAAGTTTAAGATTTGTTTGTTATACTAACGGATCTCACGAGGTTTCTGTTGAGTTTTGTGTGCTGAAGTTTTCAAGTTTTGGGTGAGACTACGATGGACAAAGGAATAAGGAGTGGCAAGAGCCTAAGCTTGGGGATGCCCAAGGCACCCCAAGGTAATATTCAAGGAAGACTCAAGCGTCTAAGCTTGGGGATGCCCCGGAAGGCATCCCCTCTTTCGTCTACAATCTATCGGTAACTCACTTGGAGCTATATTTTTATTCATCACATGATATGTGTTTTACTTGGAGCGTCTTGTGAAATAGTTTGTTTGCTTTTGTTTGCTTTTTAGTTTGTCAATCATCTTTGCTGAACACACCTTTTTGAGAGGGACACACATTATTCGTGATTTGTTAGAATACTCTATGTGCTTCACTTATATCTTTTGAGCTAGGCAGTTGCTCTAGTGCTTCATTTATATCTTTTAGAGCACGGTGGTGATGATATTTTAAAGAAATAGTTGCACTCTCATACTTCACTTATCTCTTTTTGAGAGTCTCATGATAGCAATGGTAATATGCACGGGTTATGAATTTGGTCCTGATATGATACGTATTCAAGAGGGATACAATAAATACTTTCATGTAGATCACTGAATATGATAAATTTGATTCCTTGCAATAGTTTTGCGATATTAATATGGTAATATGTGGGAGGTATTAGTAGATAATTGTGGTTTAGTAAGAATAATTGTGTTAAGGTTTGTGATTCCTGAAGCATGCACGTATGGTCTGTCGTTGTGCTAAGAAGTTGGAGCATCAATTATTATTGATTGTCTTCCTTTGTGTGGCGGTCGGGGGCGCGCGATGGTTAACTCCTACCAACCTCCCCCCTAGGGGCATGCGTAGTAGTACTTTTCTTCGAGGGCTAATAAACTTTCGCAATAAGTATATGAGTTCTTTATGACTAATGTGAGTCCATGGATTATACGCACTCTCACCTTTCCGCAATTTGCTAGCCTCTTCGGTACCATGCATTGCCCTTTCTCACATCGAGAGTTGGTGCAAACTTCGCCGGTGCATCCAAACCCCGTGATATGATATGTTCTATCACACATAAGCCTCTTTATATCTTTCTCAAAACAGCCACCATACCTACCTATCATGGCATTTCCATAGCCATTCCGAGATATATTTGCATGCAACTTCCACCGTTCTTTTTTATATGACACACATCATCATTGTCATATTGCTTTGCATGATCATATAGCTGACATAGTATTTGTGGCAAAGCCACCGTTCATCATTTTTTATACATGTCACGCTAGATCATTGCACATCCTGGTACACTGCGAGAGGCATTCATATAGAGTCATATTTTGTTCTAAGTATCGAGTTGTAATCTTGAGTTGTACGTAAATAAAAGTGTGATGATCATCATTATTAGAGCATTGTCCCAGTGAGGAAAGGATGATGGAGGCTATGATTCCCCCACAAGTCGGGATGAGGCTCCGGACGAAAAATAATAAAATAAAATAAAATAAATAAATAAATGAGAGAATAAGAGAGAAGGGACAATGTTACTATCCTCTTTTTCCACACTTGTGCTTCAAAGTAGCACCATGTTTTTCATATAGAGAGTCTCCTATGTTATCACTTTTATATACTAGTGGGAATTTTTCATTATAGAACTTGGCTTGTATATTCCGATGATGGGCTTCCTCAAATGCCCAAGGTCTTCATGAGCAAGCAAGTTGGATGCACACCCACTTAGTTTTCATTGTTGAGCTTTCATACACTTATAGCTCTTAGTGCATCCGTTGCATGGCAATCCCTACTACTCGCATTAACATCAATTGATGGGCATCTCCATAGCCCGTTGATTAGCCGCGTTGATGTGAGACTATCTTCTTCTTTTTGACTTCCCCTTATTATCTCTATCATCATATTCTATTCCACCCTTAGTGCTATGTCCATGGCTTGCGCTCATGTATTGCGTGGGGGTTGAAAAAGCTGAAGCGCGTTAAAAAGTAGGAACCAATTGCTCGGCTTGTCATCGGGGTAGTGCATGATAAATACTTTGTGTGAAGAAGATGGAGCATGACAGGATTATATGATTTTGTAGGGATAACTTGTTTTAGCATTGTTATTTTGAAAGGCATGATTGTTTGTTAGTATGCCTGAGTATTGATGTCTTTATATCAAATTATAGACTATTGCTTTGAATCATTTGAATCATGATATTCATACCGTAAAAGAGATTACATGATAAAACATGTTAGGTAGCATTCCACATCAAAAATTCTGTTTTTATCATTTACCTACTCGAGGACGAGCAGGAATTAAGCTTGGGGATGCTTGATAGGTCTCCAAGATTGTTTCATGCTATTATAGTATCAATCTTGGATGTTTTATATGCAACTTTATGCAATTATATATCATTTTTTGGGACTAACCTATTAACTCAATGCCCAGTGCCAGTTGCTGTTTTTTGCTTGTTTTTGCCTTTTCAGAAAATCATTATCAAAAAATGTCCAAATAAGAAAAAAACTTTGGATTAATTTTTTCTAGACCAGAAGAGACCCACGAAACTTTGGGAGAAGACCAGAGGAGTTACGAGGGAGCGACAAGCTCAGGGGGTGTGCCCCAGGGGGGGTGGCCGCGCCCCCCAGGCTTGTGGGGCCCTCGTGGCACCTCCTGACCTAATTCCAGCGCTATAAATTCTAAAATATTCCCATTATACCAAAAAGAGAGAAGAGAAAACCTTTCCGCCACCGCAAGCCTCTGTTCTTCCGCGATCCCATCTGGAGGCCTTCTCCGGTAATCTGCCGGAGGGGGAATCGATCACGGAGGGCTTCTACATCAACCTTGCTGCCCTACCGATGATGTGTGAGTAGTTTACCACAGACCTACGTGTCCATAGCTAGTAGCTAGATGGCTTCTCTCTCTTTGATCTTCAATACCATGTTCTCCTCGATGATCTTGGAGTTCTATCCGATGTAATCTTATTTTGCGGTGTGTTTGTTGGGATCCGATGAATTGTGAGTTTATGATCAGATTATTCATGAGAAATACTTGGGTCTTCTCTAAACTCTGTTATGCATGATTAAATATAGCTTTGTATTTCTCTCCGATCTATCGATTTGGTTTGGCCAACTAGATCGGTTTATCTTGCAACGGGAGAGGTGCTTTGTGATGGGTTCAATCTTGCGGTGCTCAATCCCAGTGACAGAAAGGGACATGACACATATTTTTATTGTTGCCATTAAGGATAAAAAGATGGGGTTTATTCATATTGCTTGAATTTGCTTCTCTACATCATGTCATCTTGCTTAAGGCATTACTCTGTTTTCATTAACTTAATACCCTAGATGCATGCTGGATAGCGGTCGATGGGTGGAGTAATAGTAGTTGATGCAGGCAGGAGTCGGTCTACTTGTCTCGGACGTGATGCCTATATACATGATCATTGCCATGAATCCGTCATAATTATCTGCTTTTCTATCAATTGCCCAACAGTAATTTTTTTACCCACCGTATGCTATTTGTTCGAGAGAGAAGCCTCTAGTGAAAACTATGGCCCCCGGGTCTATTTAATCATATATAAAAAACCAAAAATACTTTGTTGCAATTTATTTACTTTTATTTAGTTTAGTAATTTACTTTATCATTTTATTTCTATCAGACTTAATCCTTGCAAATAACCGCTAAGAGGATTGACAACCCTCTTATTTGCGTTGGGTGCAAGTGTTTGCTTTTGTGTGTGTAGGTGCTGCTCACTGGATTTTGTCGTGGTTCTCCTACTGGATTGAATACCTTGGTTCTTAACTGAGGGAAATACTTATCTCTACTGTATTGCATCATCCTCTCCTCTTCGGGGAATTACCAACGCAGCTCACAAGTAGCAACATCCTCTCAGTTTCTTTGCAATTTGTTCTCCAGTTAACCTCAAATTTCCATAATCTGCTGGATTCTTCAACCCAGAAACGGCATGATGAATGAAGAGCTCGAAAGTTTCTTCTTCTTCTAGGCCTTGTAATGTCAGGCACTGATCTGTTTTGACCCCCATTACTCTTGCAGCCATGTCCGCTACAGATTGCATACGGGTTGTCAATAAGATTTTACTTCCAGCATTGTTCAGTTTCTTCAACGGAGCAGATAACTTTTCCCATTCATCCATTTTCTTATCTTCCCAAACATCATCCAGAACTAGCAAAAATTTATCAGATTTGAGCTTTTCTTTGAGATCTCGCTGTAGTGGTTCCAGCTGATCAGCCTTTGGTTTTGCGCCCGTAGCGCATTCCAATATTTTTCTCGTCAGTGATGCCGCGTCAAAGCTAGTTGACACAGTGACCCATATGAGCTTAAAGTGATCCAACACCTCTTGTCGTTCGCATATAGTCTGAGCCAAACTTGTCTTCCCCATGCCACCGTGGCCAACAACTGAAAGAATAGAAACAATATTGGTCTGAGTTGATGTATTTGCTAGCCATCCAATAATCTTCTCTTTCTCCTGTTCTCGTCCAACGAAAATGCTTGCACTTAAGATAGAACCAGTTTCACGATCATTGTTCACTTGCACTTGTTGCTGACTGCTGGAGGAAGTTCCATTGAGATGGTCTGTGAGGCTGAGAAAACTAACAACACCACCAACAGCCTTATCTAAAGCATCCACCGATTTCATCAGTCTTTTGACAATGCAAGCATTAGCAACTTTTTTGAAAGTTTTGACACTCTTATCGAATTTCACAAACTTGTGCTTCATCTTGTCAAAAGGAGAACCTCATTCAGTAATTTTGTGATCATTGGCCTTCTCCTCAAGCTCATAGTATTCAAGCTCGTCGATGGCGTCCTCGACCGCCTCCCTCAGCTGCCAGAGCCACGCATCCAGGGCGCTGCTCTGCTCCCTGACATATTCCGGGTTGATGGCATCAAACACTGCTTGGATCTTAGGCATGGCGAGCATGAGTCTATTTTTCACCTCATCAATGTCTGGAGACTTGAAGTATTTGTCGACATAGGTGAAAGCTTTATTGACCAAGAAGGATATGGCCGGTGTTGCTACAGACTTCCCTGCAAAAACGAGTGCGGCTGGGACTGGCATCTCTGTGGATGGATGGTTCTGCCTTCTGCAATGTGTGTTGGTGTGAGACTGACTAACGAAGGCTAGTCCAGGCTTCTCTGTGGATGGATGGTTCTGCCTTCTGCAATGTGTGTTGGTGTGAGACTGACTAATGAAGGCTGGTCCGGGCTTCTCTGTGGATGGATGGTTCTGCCTTCTGCAATGTGTGTTGGTGTGAGACTGACTAACGAAGGCTGGTCCGGGCATCTCCGTGGATGGATGGTTCTACCTTCTGCAATGTGTGTTGGTGTGAGACTGACTAATGAAGGCTGGTCCGGGCATCTATGTGGATGGATGGTTCTGCCTTCTGCAATGTGTGTTGGTGTGAGACTGACTAACGAAGGCTGGTCCGGCCTTCTCTGTGGATGGATGGTTCTGCCTTCTGCAATGTGTGTTGGTGTGAGACTGACTAACGAAGGCTGGTCCGGGCTTCTCTGTGGATGGATGGTTCTGCCTTTTGCAATGTGTGTTGGTGTGAGACTGACCAACGAACGCTGGTCCGGGCTTCTCTGTGGATGGATGGTTCTGCCTTCTGCAATGTGTGTTGGTGTGAGACTGACCAACGAAGGCTGGTCCGGGCTTCTCTGTGGATGGATGGTTCTGCCTTCTGCAATGTGTGTTGGTGTGAGACTGACCAACGAAGGCTGGTCCGGGCATCTCTGTGGATGGATGGTTCTGCCTTCTGCAATGTGTGTTGGTGTGAGACTGACTAACGAAGGCTGGTCCGGGCATCTCTGTGGATGGATGGTTCTACCTTCTGCAATGTGTGTTGGTGTGAGACTGACTAACGAAGGCTGGTCCGGGCATCTCTGTGGATGGATGGTTCTGCCTTCTGCAATGTGTGTTGGTGTGAGACTGACTAATGAAGGATGGTCTGGGCTTCTCTGTGGATGGATGGTTTTGCAAAAACTAGTGCAGCTGGGATAGTTCTGCCTTGTGCGATGTGTGTTGGTGCGAGATTGACTAACGAAGGCTGGTCCGGGCTTCTCTGTGGATGGATGGATGGATGGTTCTGCAAAAACGATGTGTGTTGGTCAGCAATGTGTAAACGAATTGGAGGCAACGAAGGAGTTGTAGGAAGCGATCTAGGGGAAGAGACTAACCTGTTGGGTTGGGATGCCCTCCACTCCGCGAAATCCTTGGCTTCACTTCCCGCTCCTAGATTGCTGGCTCCTCGTGACAAATCGGGAGTTGACAACTTGCTCGTCAGCTAACTCCACTGGGTACTCTGGATCACCGGCTCCCCACGACGGACTACATGGAGCAGGTTCAACATTGGTCAGTAGGTGCGGAGCTCGGTTTTAGCGGCCCCGCTAGATTGAACTGCAATCGGCTCTCTGCTCCACCCTTTCTACTCCGTGGAATTGTAGCGTCCGGCGCTGCTCCGTCCTAAATCCAAACGAGTGCAGCTGCTGGGACTGGCGTCTCTGTGGACGGATGGTTCTGCGATCTGTGTTGGTGTGAGAGGAGGGTCAGCAATGCGTGTTGGAGTCGTGTAGCTAGGTAGGGATTGGATGCGGGAGCAGAGCAGGGGAATTCGGGAGGAGAGGAGGGGAAAGTGGAGCTTGCTTGCGCCCGACGCGTGCGCCGGGGGAGGGGTACGTACCGCCCATTCGCACCCTCCCGTCGCGTGGCTGTTTTGGATCCGAAACTACAGCACGTACTCCCTCCATCCTTGAAAGAGTGTATTTCCAACTTTGTTGGAAAGTCAAACTTTTTTATGTTTGACCGTATTTATACAATAATACATCAATATTTATGCCATCAAATTAGTAGCATTGGATTCATGATAAAATATATTTTCATGATATACCTATTTGGTTTCACAAACATTGATATATTTTTGCACAAACTCGGTCATACTTTGAGATAGTTTGACCCTCCAACAAAATTGGAAATACACTCTTTCAAGAATGGAGGGAGTACTAATTATATTACGTGTAAACGACACGATATATCATTCGTGATCGGGTCAGTTAGGCAGGTATCTGGTAGTTACTATAGCGATCCGTCGGCTGAAGGTAAGCATTACCCACGCTACACGTCGACCGGCGGATCTTTCTAAAAGATCCGCCGCCTCGGCGACCGTAATATGTACAGCTATCTAGCGTCCAACGTTATTCTCATCATTGCAACAAGGGTAGTGTTGCAGAATACTTTGCAACAAATATGAGGTGATGCAGCTTTTTTTCTTCACTATTTTTGCAACATGGGCGTTGTTGTGGGAAAAAAATTGCAACACAAACAATGTTGTAGAAAATATTTGTAGTTTTTTTTCGTCTTTATTTGTTGCTACATGGTTGTTGTTGTTGTTGCGGAAGGCAATTTTGTAACACACGTGATGTTGCAGAAAGATAAAACACACGTACACGCGTCACGCAGAGGAGGCGACGGATCGCACGAGCGATCCGCCGGCTGAAGGTAAGCATTTCCCAATAGAGTATCATATCTTTAGATATTAAGTACTCTACCTTGTATACCACGATTCCTTGATCCTTGGGATCATGCTGATTGTTGTACTACACGGTATTGTAATCATGTGATCTGGTTATTAATACCCTGGAGGGCAAGTGTGCGGTAATTCACAGGAGCGGACGTACGGAATCTAGAAGCGCACTTTCGCGTGGGGATGGGGATGTGTCCGGTATTATTGGGTGGGTGGGTGGTTGTATCTTTTCCTCTCGTCCCTGGCGGCTTGAAACCCTAGCCGCCACCAGCAAGAGGCTAGCCTTTCGGCGCCGTTTTCCGCGGCTCCCCTCCACCGATGACCTCTCGGTCGTCGGTGGTGAGGGGGGTCGTCGGATCCCGCGCGTGCCGGATTGTTCACGTCTTGGCTTAGGTTTCCCTAGTAGCTTAGGTTTTGGATTGTTCGCGTCTTGGCTTCGACGGCGGCGACGGCGATGCTGAATAAGGAAGCTCCGGATTCTTCTCCGACGAGACGATCGTCTCAATGGTCGATGATGGATCTGGGAACCAGTCTGTTCAAGCAGGGATGTTGTGGCGGCGTCGGCATCCTTGTGGTGGATTTGTGTCCTCGGGCTCCGCCGTGCGACGGCGTCTGCTCCAGCGTCGGCGCGGAGCTTGGGAGGTAGTCCAGGAGCGGATGCAGATTGTGATCTGCATCGACGACATCTGGAAGACCGAACGTGTGCTGGGTTCGTGGTTGATGGATGGCAGGTATGGTTTCCCCCTTCGACGTCTTAGTCATGGTGGGGTGCCAGACCTGGAGTTCGATGGCGTGTCCGGGGTGTTGCCCCGGTCTGATTCGTTCAACGGCAATGGATTCACCTTTGGTAAGCCACCTTGGAGGTCCGCAAAGCTGCATATCAGCGATGGAGCCGCGTCGAGCTCGGGTGAGGAGGTGATGCGTCATTTTTTTTTTTGGTGGCTGCTATGGTGGTGCCGGAGGCAGGTGGCGGACGTTGGTGTCAAGCTTAGAGATGTTCTGCTGTCTTTTCAGTTTTGTCATGTCGGTTTTTACGTGACTTGTACTTTGATCTTTATGATATGAATGAGACACGTATTACCATGAAAAAAAGAGGTATTATTAGGTGTATAGACAGACGCAAATTAAGTATTCCCTGCCATATATGTAAAGGGCCGGCCCACACGCAGAGCTTTCCGTCAGGTGCGTGATAGCCGCGGTGTCCTGTACCATCGCGTGCTTGTTCGATCAAAATGGTCTCCGTAACTGACGCCTGGCAGGTCGTTCAACGGTGGTGTCCCATCGACAATCATATTTTAAGGAGTCCATAGTTTTTTCGGGTTTGCAGAAAAATCTTGCAACTTTCAACGAAGCGACTACGGTAGAGATTTTTTCGGCTGCGCGACGAGCATGGCCAATTTGTTGCGGACCATATACTACATGCTGCGATCGAGGATTCCGATAACTAGAGCTCCCTGCGCTAGCTTATACGCCATACCACATCCGGAAACTGGAGCACTTATGTTAACAAACAGTAGCTGCTCTTGATCCAGTCCACAGTCCAGTCTCACGTACCACTATGTACTTGCTGTGTGCCGATGAATAATTAGGCCTCCAAGCATTGTCCATCAAAATGAATACACTAAATGTCTGTAGACATGTCCACGTCCGCCGGACATTCAATTGGGTGCCCGGGCTCATCTGCATCCGGTGATCAGTAAAATAAAAAGTAACACAAAAAAGAAAAATAAAAACTGAAAAAAAAATTGGATGCAAGATGATTCAGTGCGCCAGGTGCGTGCAAAATTTCGTGGCTAAATGACATTCGACAACCTCGTGGAAAAGAAGACAAAATGAGCTCCGAACAATGTTGTTTTCAAGAGTTTCTCATAGGCCCGAAATTTGTCTTTTTTGTCAAGAGCTATTGAAATGTCTAAACTCCATGAAATTTGGCACGGACTTCACGCACATGAGCATTTCGCATCACAAAAAATATCAAGTTTTTTCTATTTTAAACCGTTTTACTGTTCACCCACGTGTGTTTATGCACCCAAAGCCAATATGCCGCTTCCAAATGTCCTCCTCTTTTAAAAAAATGAATAAAACTAATCAAATGTTCGTCATCCAGTCATTGATCGATTAGTAATTTAATCATACATTTATATTATAAATAAAAGCATCGGATGTTCTACAAATTCATCAATCCCGAATTCAAACATACTCCTCGTAAGTGGTCTTTATCTCAAACTTTATTTCCTGGAGTTTGACCTTCTTCATCACCACATGTTCTCTTAGATGGGCTGCCCTTTGAGCTTTATCCATCAGTGAATCAATGTGAAGGGTTTGCCCTCAGTCTGATAGTACATCGCGGCTAGTGGTCACCTTCTTCCACTTGTGAAATCGCGCCGGAAAACTTCATGACGGAGTTCAATATAGTGTACCACCTATGTAGTAGCGACTTCGCATTGCGATCATGGATCACATCTAAATTGTAGGATGTGTACTATTTGTACTCATGAAACCAATAATGCACGTGTTGCCAAAATATTATGCCCTGATTTTCATGCCTACAAACCCCGCACTTATGGCCGACCACGCGTCGCACAAGAATGCATACTCCCTCACCGTTGCATGGCTATCAGTCTATGCCAAGATATTTTTCAAGAAAATCAAACCCGCCCAGAATAACTGGCATGTTTCGATTGTGGCTATATTTGCCACATATTGCCATATTATTTTTGGCATACTTGTCTTACTTGAGTTGCTCAAATTCTTAGCCACATTTTGGTTTGCCTTAGGAAATCTTGCCACACTTTTTATGTCTATGACATGTGGGGCTTACTAGTCATACAAAAAAAAACTTGCCTTGGGTGTG
This sequence comes from Elymus sibiricus, assembly GCA_039707655.1. Classification (NCBI taxonomy): domain Eukaryota; kingdom Viridiplantae; phylum Streptophyta; class Magnoliopsida; order Poales; family Poaceae; genus Elymus; species Elymus sibiricus. The sequence continues at coordinate 318,929,562 of CM077672.1, forward strand.
GCTAGAATCCAACACCCATCTAATTTGGTCAAACTTGCCTAAGGTGAGGTGTGGAAAGTGTGGCAAGGAACCAAACAACCCTTACATCTTTTTACGTTGTTATTTTCACATGTTGTTCAACAAGGAGTTAATTACACTTTTGATACATAAACTTGCACTGGATGTACACAAATACATACATAAACTTGAAAAATGACATAAATCGATCCTACAACTTGTGTTTCGGGTACGTTTGAGTACATTTCTGTCGTTGCCGTTAATTTTCCGTCAATACTGCACGCCAGCTGACCCATGCTCCATACCTATTTTTGGGTCCCACCTGTCAGTAGCAAAAAAATAAATAGACACATAATAAAAATAAACACGCCCGTCTGTTTTCGAACTCAGGATGTCACCTCACACATCAAGTGCTAGCCACTGCAACACCGAGCCATTTGGGTTAATTGTTAGATAAGTACACTATTTATACTGTTCAGGATAATAATTGATTTGAAGCCAAAATACGTGTTGCGCGGGGGTTTGAACAAGTTTTTTTTTTCTCAATTTCTGTTTTTTCCTGGATGGACCGAAGAAAATCTTGAAATTTTTGGTATTTTTTCGTTCGAAATTTTTGAACGAATTTCAAATTCAATATTTTTAGTGTAAAAATATAATTATTTTAATCCCCTATCTAATAAAATGTGTTGCATGATCTAGCAATCAACTCGCCATGTAGGGTGTGGGTTTGAGACGTCGCTAACACACCTCATCCTTTTTTTAAGAGTTATTCAACGCTAAAAATGTCTACTTTTGGCATTTGAGTTGTCATGGTTCACACCTTATCACTTGGACAAAAGTTGTTATGTGAAAACATGTGCATATGAGCATCTTCTAAAAAATTATTTATTTTGAACGATGTCAAAAATATTCGGGGCTCATGGAAATTTTCATAATTGGTCGACCGGGAAAAAATGGTGATGAGAGACACACTCACACAGTAAACCCCGTGCAACGCACCTTTTAGATTCAAATCAATTTTCCTGGTAAAATATATAAATAACAGTATATCTCTAACGTTAACATGAAATAGCATGTTGTGACATCCCCAGATTACTAACAGTAGTTATGCCAGTTAATCATGCCAAGTCATCATCATTAAGTCTTATAAAAACAATTAGAGAATAATCCAAGTTCAAATTCAAATTTAAAACAAAGTCAAAATTAAAAGTTATCCAAACAGTAGAACTAAATAGTTCATAATTTTGCAAATAATCCATAAGCAATTATAAAAATAAAACCAACATTATTTGAAATTCCCAAAATGCCCCTAGAAATTAAAACAGTGGTCCAGCAGCATTATATTAATCCATTTCAATTTAATTAAATAGTTGAACTACTCACAATAAATTGAGGCTTCTTGTGCTAGCTCAAAATGTTGCCTAATATTTGTGTGTCAAATTTCATAGCCAACTAAATTCATTTAGTATTAAAAAGAAATGCAAACAGAAGCTATTAGAGGAAATTGGAAAAAGAAAAATGGAAAAGCTACTGTACACCTGGCCCATCACTTGGACTGTTCCAGGCCCAGCCCAACTGGCCGGCCTTCCCCTACCTCATCTCGTGCCACGGCAAAGGCCGCCGATCGCCGGCCACCGACGCCGCGTACGCACGGCCATCGAGGGCCACCGATGGATAAGGGCAAGCCCCTGCCGCTCTCTCCCTCTCCCCGAACCCTAGCCACCCCTTTCCCCTCTCTATCGCGCTCGCTCACTCTCTCCCCCCTCGCATCCGAGAGCCGCCGTCGCCATTGCCGACGTAGCCGAGGCCACCGTCCCCCTCTCGCCGTTCCAAGTCGTCCGGGAGGACCACCGCGGCCTCCTCTTCCTCTCCGTCAAGCCACGCAAGCCGGGAGGCTCCCGTTCGCCGCCATCGCCTTCTTCCCCTTCGCCACGGCTGCCGTGCTCCGCCGCGCATCGTCGTCGCCCTCGACCTCCTTCAGCTCCCCTGAGCCCGCTACTCGCCTCGCGGTGAGCCTCCGCGTCGGATGCGCCTGTTCCCTCTTCCCCTAGCCGCCTCTAGCGCCGTTTGCCGCAACGCCGAACTCCGGCCGCCGCCCTCGCTCGTCGCCGCCGTCGTATATGGCCTCCCCGAGCCCAGCCACTACCACCACACGACGCGCGCTCGTTCGCTCGTTCGAACGAGCCGTCCCGCACCCGATTTGGCCGCCTGTGGGCGGATCCCGTGCATCGCCGCCGCATTCGGCCTCGCCGGCGTGTCGTCGCCGGCGCGCGCGCGGTTTAAACGTCGGCGGGTCCCACCCGTCAGGTGGTTAGACACTAACCACGCGGCTAACAGCCACTGACACGTGGGCCCCGGTTACTGTAGCATCAGGGTTAATTTAGCTAACCTATTAACTAAACTGGGTCACTGACAACAGGGCCCCACCTCACTAATTATCTGGTTAGATTAAATAAAACATGTTTAAATTAATCTGTTAATTAAAATGTGACACTGACAGGTGGGTCCCACCTGTCAGGTTGACCAGTCAACGGGTCCTGTTAACTGCTGATGTCATAGTGACGTCATGCTGATGTCAGCATTTACCGTTTCGGATAATGTTAGTTTAAATAATTTAAATAATTCCAGAAAATAATAAAAACTTTAGAAAATCATATCTTTTAAACCGTAACTCGGATTAAAATAATTTATATATGAAAAACGATCAGAAAAATATGACGATTCCGAATATGCACTCCGTTCATCTGTCAGGTGCCCCTAACTACGTGAACATGGAACCATCCCCTCCGGTTCATCTGTCTGACAGACGTCCAAAACCGGAAAAACGTTCCAGTTAACTTCCCGCTTCATCTGCCACGCCTAGCACCGCGTTAGGTCACCCCCTAGCACTGCGTGTTGTCATGTCGTATATCTGTGTTACATATGTGTGCTTTGTATTTATTGTTTCTTCCCCCTCCTTCTCTCCCGATAGCCGCCGAGACCGACGCCGACGCAGCAGAGTTCGACTACACTCCCGACGAGCAGCCTTCTGTCAACCAGCCTATCTCAGCAGAGCTTCCAGGCAAGCAAACCCCCTTGACGCATGCCTATATCACCTATTCCTTCTTCCTCCTGCTTGCATTAGAAACTGCTACTGCTTTGATTTATCCTATTCTGATGCATAGCCTGTCCTTTTAACTGCTATTGATACCTGCCTATTATCCAAACTGCTTAGTATAGGTTGGATGGTAAACCATCTGTGGCCCCTCTTCCTTGCTATAGTTGCTCCGCTTTAGTACATGTGCCTCGATCGATCCAATCGAACGGGCTGAGAACAGCACATCACCGCACACCCCCTAAGTTGCTCGTCTCTGCAGAGCTGGCATCGAGTGACGAGGGTGACACCTCTTATCTCACTTTCGATGGTGCCTCTGTAGAATAGCTATCCGGATGTGTGTTACCGAGGGTGATTCCTATTTCATCACTTCCGACGAAGCTTCCGTCGTGTAACTCCTCGAGTGGGAACCAATCGAGGGTGATTCCTCAGATTCTTACTCGATACTTGGACACACAGTTACTTTGGCCTTTGTCGCAGGCGGGTCCACCTCGAGAGGTACCCGTGGGGAAATATAAAGTCGGGCTGGCCCCAAGGGTGCCCGCGAGAGAACAATACTAAAGTCGGGTAAGCACTAAGAATACCCGCGAGTGATATCAAGTCGGAGCGACAAAAACTCTGATCGTCTCTGCGAGTTACTAAATATGCCTAACGGAACTGGGTATTTGATCTGAGTTTGCCAATGGCCTATACGCACTACCACCACGTGGGATAATGGTTTAATGGGGCCCTCTACGTCGTACGTTTCTCCCGAAAGCTCTTCAGACGTCACAGCTCAGAGATGCGGGCTGATTGTTGGGGTTAGCTGGTTATGTCACTGTGTATACAGTGTCGCGCTTGGGCCCCGGCCAGTCTCGCAACGTGCAGGAGTGCGGAGGGCGATGGCCCAAGACCCCTTCGTGCTTAGGATTTAGACCGGCGTGCTGACCTCTCTGCTGAGCTTAGTTAGGATGCTGCTTCGTGTCGATTACCCGAGGCCGGGCATTACCCTGCAAGTGTGTCCGGCCAGATGTAATCGAGCGTGTTGGGTAACAGTAGTGCACCCCTGCAGGGAAGTGATCTATTCGAATAGCCGTGTCCACGGTAACAGGACGCTCGGAGTTGTATCCGGTACCATGACAACTACAAATTGATGATGATTCATATTAAACTGTTGATACTGCTCTCGGGATCGCTTTCTCGCAGGGTGTCGAGAAAGGATCTCAGGGCATTACTGTTGTATATCCACATGTATGCTACTATTATCTACTCTCTTCTGATGCTGCAAGATTGCTTGAAGATGCTAGTCTTCGATAGGCTAGGCTTCTCCTCTCTATTCTGGCATTCTGTAGTTCAGTCCAAAGATATAGCCCATTCCTTTGATACCGATGCATACTTAGCATAGTTCTGATGTCAGTCTTGCGAGTACTTTGGATGAGTACTCACGGTTGCTTTGCTATTCTTTTTCCCCCATACCCGATACTTGCGACCGGATGACGGAGTCCAGGAGCCAGACGCCACCACAGACTGCTACTACCAGGAGAGTCCCGGAGGCCACTACTACTACGTTGAGCAAGTTGACCAGGAGTAGTTCGGAGGCTCCCAGGCAGGAGGCCTGCGCCTTTTCGATCAGTGTCGTTGTTATGCTAGCCTTCTTAAGGCAACTTGTTTAACTTTGTGTCTGTACTCAGATACTATTGCTTCCGCTGATGCTTGTATGACATCGAGTTTATGTATTCGAGCCCTCGAGGCCCCTGGCTTGTAATATAAAGCTTGTATTATTTTTATTTGTGTTTAGAGTTGTGTTGTGATATCTTCTCGTGAGTCTCTGATCTTGATCGTGTGCATTTGCGTGTATGATTAGTGCACGGTCGAGCAGGGGCGTCACACATGTGGTGCAGTGGCTACTGCCTGACGCGTGCGACACTCTTGAGTTCAAATCCTAAATAAAATGAGCAGTTTTAGCATGCTCCCTCTTACCCCTTCTTTTCACATGAGAGGTAAGAGTATGTAGTAGATCTGAGCCGTTGATCACATTAATTAGTGGTTGGATTAGCTCTTACCTTCTTATCTCATATGTAAAAAGAGGAGGGGGGGGTATGAGGGAGCATATTAAAATTTGCCAAATAGAATATCACTTCAATTTTTTCAGTCGAATGAAAAGTACCAAAATCAAGAAAGAAAAAACCCTTGTTTAAACCTTGATGCAACGTGTATTTTAGTTTCAAATCAATTATTCTTCTGAAAAGTATAAATAACGTCTTTCTCCACTATTAACAGAAACTACTAGGTGGTGCAGCGGCTATCACTTTATTTTTATATAATGTTTCTCTTTCTTTCCCTTGTACTGACAGGTGGGACCCACACGTAGGTATTGAGCGTGTGCCAGCTGAATAAACAGAGTTAACGAAAACGACAAAAAATGTAGTCAAACGTACCCGAAATACAAGTTGTAGCGCCGGTTTGTGTCATTTTTTAAATTTATGTATGAATCTATACATAGGGTGCAAGCTCATGCACCAAAAATGTAATTAACTTCCCGGCGGCAAGCTATCAAAAAAATGTAATTAGCTCTTCAATAAGTATCAGAGGGAGGGGATACGAAAAAGAGTCCAGTCAACCCGTGGTGTCATATTAAATGGCCCCACCACTTTGTTGGACTGACGCGGTGATTCGTAATGGCACACCTCGCGTTCTGTAGGACCTGTACCACAAGTTCACCCGTACATCATGTTGGAATTCCTTCACGGTAATGCATCGTTCCGTCAAGCCCAGCATACGATCCCACTACGGTATGTCCGCCATTTCCTGCGCTAATACAAATCCGCATTTCCATCAGTCATAACTGCCACCTGCCACACGACCTTGTTTCATTCGCCCGCATACCAGGAGCAGGCGAGCTCGTCCGGCATAACGACCTTCCCCATCTCCCACCCCCGCCGCCGCTCCAGCGAGCAGGCCGGGGGAACCCTAGCCCTGTCCCCAGCTTCCTCCCCTCCGGCCTCCTCCTCCCTCGCCGCCGCCTAGGGGTGCCGCCGGGCGAAGCCCGGTCGGCGTGGGCGGCGGCGGGGTCGCATCCTCTCCTCCTCGCGGAGCTCCTGGCCGGCGCGGGCCGGCGGGCTGCAGGAGGCGTCGGGCTGTGGCGGGGCTCGGCGGCGCGGATCCGGGAGCTCCTGGTGGTGGCGGCGCGTCATCCCCGCTGGTGCTTCGTGGTGGCGCGGCGGCTGCCTGGTGGGGCGTGCGTGGGCGCGATTCGGCGGCGGTGGCGGCGGATCTGGCCAGGCGACGCGGGCCGCGGGCGGCGTGGGCGGCGGCTGGGGACCGGCTTCGGGCTCCCGGCGGCTGCGAGGGTTCCTCTCCGTCACGGGCGTGCGGCGGTGGTGCGGCTCGGCCGGTGGAGGTGGCCGGCGGTGCGCGCGGTGGTGATGCTTCCACTTGGCGGCTGGGCGGGCTGGTGATGTTGGGTGGCTGGCGGCGCGCCCCCGGCCCAGATCTGGGCCCTTAGGGCCCCATCTGGGTTCTAGCGGGCCGGCTCTGACGCGGTGAAAGCACATTTGCTCCCTTGATGGTTTTGGTAATTCATAACAACATATATCTCATTGAACTAATATCCATTCAAGATTAAGATTTCAGGATGTTCAATGATTGGCATGGCATGGACTAGAGATATGGACCCCTCAAAATGCTAAGGACAAGAATTGGCAAAGATCAAGACTCTACATTTTTGGTTTAGTGATCCAAGATCACATTGAGTCCATAGGAAAGCCAATACTATTAAAAGGGGATGAGGTGTTGCTTAATGGTCTTTTTGCTCAAAGTGCTTAGTGACATTATTCCTAAACCCTCAACCACTCTCTCTACCCAAATATGTCCTAAACCCAAAGTCCAACTTGGCTAAAATCTGCCTACAATTAAAATCTGGGAAAAGGTTAAGTTTTATTTGGTCAAGTAGTCTAATCACCCCCCCTCTAGACATACTTTCGATCCTACAAGTGGTATCAGAGCTTTGGTGTCCGTAAGCCTTGATTTCCATAGCTTTGGTGATCATAGCCTTGGTTTCACAACCTAGGAGAGTATGGCGTCTAGTGAGGGTAACTATCACCGTAGAGGTCCTTATTTTGATGGTACAAACTTTGCTAGTTGGAAACATAAGATGAAAATGCATATTCTTGGTCATAACCCTGCCGTTTGGGCTGTTGTTCGTGTTGGCTTGCAAGGTGACTTCTTTGAGGATGGCAAGGAACCGGATCGTGAGTCAACCTCGGAAGAATTGAAGATGTTGCAATACAATGCTCAAGCTTGTGATATTCTATTCAACGGTTTATGTCCCGAAGAATTCAACAAAATCAGCCGCCTCGAGAATGCAAAGGAAATTTGGGATACTTTGGTTGATATGCATGAGGGTACCGAGTCCGTCAAGGAATCTAAGTTGGATGTGCTTCAAAGTCAACTTGACAAGTTCAAGATGAAGGATGGTGAAGGAGTCGCAGAGATGTACTCTAGGCTTGCTCTCATCACAAATGAGATTGCCGGCTTAGGAAGTGAAGAGATGACCGACAAATTCATCATCAAGAAGATACTTAGAGCTTTGGATGGAAAATATGATACCGTCTACACATTGATCCAAATGATGCCAAATTACAAAGATCTCAAGCCCACGGAAGTCATTGGAAGGATTGTCGCTCATGAAATGTCGCTCAAGGACAAAGAGGAGCTGCACAATAAGTCAAGTGGTGCTTACAAAGCCTCAACCGATGCCCAACAACTTCAAGTGACCAGCTAGTATCCAATGAAGAGATTAGTCTAATGGTGAAAAGGTTCAACAAGTTCTACAAGAACAAAGGAAAAGAAAGAAGCTCTAGCACAAGACACTATGAGAGAAGATCATCAAGTCGTGACCGTAATTGCTACAATTGTGGAAAGCCTGGACACTACTCAAATGAATGTACGGCTCCCTACAAGAAAAGAGACGAATCACCAAGAGGAAGACATAGAAGAGATGAATCACCTCGTAAAGAGAGAAGGAGTAGAGATGATTATTATGAACGAAGATACTCTCGAAGAAGCAAGGATTCGGAGAGGAAGGACAAGTTATCAAGGAGCTACACAAGAAGAAGACATCAAGCTCATGTTGGTGAATGGGTTTCCGGCTCCGACTCCGACAACCACTCCGAGAGAAGTTATCACTCCAACTCCGACTATAGTCAAGATGAAGGTGTTGCAGGACTTGCACTTGTGTCATCCAACTCCTACGATCTATTTGACTCACCAAATGAAGGAATTGGAAGATGCTTCATGGCAAAAGGCCCTAAGGTATCACACCCCGAGTATCTTGATTTTAATAGTGATGAAGATGATTTGCTTGGTTATGATGATTTACTTATTGATAGGGCTAGTGATGTGAGATATAATGAAAATGCTAGTAATCATGATAGTCAAGAGGAAACGAGTGACAATGCTATGAAGGAGATTGAGCGCCTAACTAAAGAACTAAATGCTCTTAAGTTAGCTCATGAAACAACTCAAGAGGATCATAGAGAACTTCTAAGAACTCATGAGAAGCTACGCTTCGAGAAGCTAAATTTAGAGCAAGAGCATGAGTTTCTTAAAGCTATCAATGACGATCTTCGAAAGAAGAGTTCTTCATATCTTGCCAAGCGTTTACTCTTGTCTACCTTTATGCCACAAGTTAAACCTAAGCAAACTAGCAACAAGGGTAAAAATGGTTCTACCTCTAGTAGTAACAATAACAATGCTAAATCCAATATTGTTGCTTCTAGTAGTTCTATTGATTCCACTAACGATTCTCTTAGCCAAGTTACACTTGAGCAAGAAAATATGCTATTGAAAGGAATTATAGAAAAAGGTGTCTACAAGAGCCTTGCCGGGAGTAAACAATTTGAGGAAATTGTACGCAAGCAAGGAAGGCATCGGAAGAACCAAGGTGTTGGTTTTGAACGAAAGTTCAATGCCGATGGAGTTGAGTGGGAAGAAGGTCAATATCCCAAGACGAAGTTTGTTCCTCAACAAGAGAAGTATGATCCTACTTCCTTCAAGAGAACACAAGCTCAAGAAGACCTTCCACCACAAGACCACAAGCTAAAAGGCAAGGACAAGCTTCAAGAAGAGATTGACTCATTTGAAGAAGCTCCTCAAGCCATGGTCAAGTGGGTTCCCAAGACTTCATCAAGTTCTACTTCATCAAGTGCTACTACAACTCCAAGGATTCCCATCAAGTTGATGTGGGTCCAAAAGAAGAAGAACTAGAGAGTTCTTGAGGGTGACTCCGCCAACAAACTTCACTCATATCATTCATGGCAAGAACTTGTGCAACCAACTTCCACATTTTGCACTAGTTCATGGAGTCACAAACCCTCTTGTTGGTAAGGCAAGGGACAAGGTAATCAATGCATTCATGGACATCATCAAATGTGTATTTCACTCTATGTCTCTGGATATCCTTGTATGTTCCTTGTGTGGGACTAACCCATGTAGGTATTGAAAGCACATAACTCCAAAGGATTGCTCCCAACTCTTGATGATCTACATCAACATTGAGCATCCACATCTTTAACATCTACATGAAGTCATCATCGACAAAACCCAAGGTTAGTTCAACCCTCTTAGGGGGGATATCACATCTAGGGGGAGCTTTGCTCTAAACAATTGAGCTAAAGCAACTCTAATGGTGTGAACACATTAATGCTTTATGTAAAAGTGGTAACCCCACTTGTGCTTAAACGATGAGTATGACCTATGATCAAATGTTCTCATTTGGCTCCTAAGTCAATATACTCATATATAGATGACATAGTCATCGCCATTGCTTGATAGATGCTAGAATTGGTTGTGCATGTTTGACACATATTTCATTTGCTATCTTATTGTGTGAGCATGTTGATTTGCATGTTTTCATCATTCGAGGACATCCATTTGTTGTTTTGATTGTCTTGGTTTTTTCTGGCCAAGTGGATGTACAAGAATGCCTAAGAACCTTCTCTAGCTATCTATGCTTTCTTGTCTCAAATTCTATTCTTGCTGCATCACAAAAATTGAACAAGTCATTTTCGGACCCTCCGGGTGAGGAGCACTCGGAGCCACCGATCTGAAAGGGCTGAACCTCCAAAACCTTCTAATTGATTTCGGTCAGACCAACCCACTCAAACTCGGTCGAACCGAAAGCATTTAGATTGATCTAGGTTTTCATCTCGGTGCTACCGATTAGACCAACTCGGTCGGACCGAGTTGCTGTAACTGCAAGCAGTTGCACGTCTCGGTGCTACCGATTTGTTCCACTCGGTGCCACCGACAGCGAATGGGTATATATTCCCAGCGAACCGTGCGGTTGAAAATTTCTTCAAACGTCACGCGCCCGCGCCCCATTGCTGCCGCCCCTTTGGTCTCCAGATCGTCGCCGTCGTCGCCTGTGCGCCCTCGCCGCAGGACTCCGTCGCCGTCAACGGTAATCTCCACCGCCGTTGCCGCCGTAGAGAAACTCCACCGAGTTAGGGTGAGTTTCGATCCCTTTCGTGCTTCCCTTTTCCGATTCAATGCACGATTGGATAGCCTGTAATCTTGCCACGAATGCAATTCACTTTCCACCAGATTAGTTCGTTTGAACGAGATTCGAGCAAAAATTTTAGGGTTAGGTTTTCGCCAAATGCATCTCGGACCGACCGAATAGGAATTTTCGGTCCCACCGATTTGGCCCTGGCCATAGCACAAGTACATCTCGGTGCCACCGAGTTGTGCGAATTGGTAAGACCGAAAGTAACGTCTCAATGAAACCCTAGCATCTCGGAGCCACCGAAACCCATCTCGGTCTGACCGAAATGGCGTGCCATGTCTCTGTAGTGTGCTTCGGTGTCACCGAGATTACCAACTCGGTCCATCCGAACTGCATTCTGTGAAAACCTAGAACTAAAGTTTGAACTCATTTTTATGAAAAACAATCTGCTTTTTGTGATGACTCATCTACTCTACCCATACCTATCTATTCACAGGGTCAGCTCAGCACAATGTCTGATGTCAGTGACAGTCAGAACAGGTCAGAGCAGCATGAAGAGCAAAGTGAAGGATCAAGCCATAATGAAAGTTACTATGAGGGAGAGAGAAGCTCTCCAGATCTTCCTCAAGCAGCAACCAGAACACGGAAGAAGAAAACCTCAGACAGTAAGGATGAGGACTTTGTTGCAAGTGAAACTGCACAAAAGAAGAAGAGAGTAGTGCTAGCTAAGGAGTACAGCAAAAAGCCTACTTCTGTCAAGGAAAGAACAGCTGTGAGGAAAGTGCCTCAGAAGACTATGCAAGAGCCTAGTGAGGCAGCTGCAGGTGCCAAGAAGAAAAGAGTGAGAAAAGAATTTGCCCGTGTGATTGACAGACCTACTATGATGATTGATGAGGAAGAAGAAGAGGAGGAAGAGCCAGCTGCTGCACCCCCTACAAAAGCACAGAAGCTCATGTCTGATGCTATCAAGACTGCTGCACCTCCCAAGTCAAAGCCTAAGGCACCAGCACCCAAGAGATCAACCAGAAACATATCAGCTGCAGAGAAGAACAAGGCCCCAGTGCCTGAATCAACTGTTGATGAAGAGCCTCTAGTGCTCAGAAAATTGAAGCCCAAGATACCAGAACATGACAACGCACACCCAGTAGCTGAGAACATGATGTTGAGAAAGGACAAAGGACTGCGTCAATGGAGATTGATAGATCCCTATGCTATCAGGAGGAGGACTGCTTGTGATTACCGCTTTCACACCCGTGAACAACAGGATTTCTATGAGACAGTTTTGCTTGACAAGAAGCCCATAGTCAGTGACATGAGATGGGTGGACTGGGAATACATCGATGAGAACGAGGATTATTTCCCCCATGTGCATGAAAGCTTCAGAATTGCAGGTGTTGATGAATTTGTTGGAAAGAAGTTGACTAAGTGGAACGATGAGATGATTATGCAATTTTACTCCACAGCACACTTCTATCCAGATGGTCGCATAGTGTGGATGACTGAAGGAATCAGATATCAATCTACCATTTCTGAGTGGGCAAATCTTCTTGGTGCACCCAAGGAAGAGGATGATGATTATGATGTTTATGCCAAGCTCAAGTTTGATCACAATTCCATGAAGAACATGTACACTGCTATTTCCCAGGAGGATCTTGAAACACACAAGCTTGGATCAGTGAAGCATTTGCTACCAGGTCTGGCCACCTCAAACACAATCTTGCGGTACACCTTGTTACCCAAGTCAGGAGATGATAAGATGATTCGTGGACACTCCATAAACTTGCTGCATTTATTTGACACACCTCAGAAATTCAAGGTGATGAGCCTGATAGTAGAGACTATCAAGAGGACAGCAGCAGATCAGAAGAGATCGTGTGGTTATGCTCCACATATTCAGTTGTTGATCAACTCCAAGGTTGGAACCAACACGTATCTTCTTGATCGAGAGCATCTGCCACTCCGTCCAGATTTTGAGGACAATGTCATAGTGATGGATCCTTCGCATCCCACTTCTGCCCAAGCTCAAGAGGAAATCCGCAAAGCACAAGAAGCTAAAGCAGCTCAGGAAGCAGCAGCTCCCAATGCTCCAATTGCGAACCTCAAGACACCAAAAGATCAAATGCAATATCTGCTTGAAGCCACTCTGAGGATTGAGCGAAGTCTGGCCAACCTCACCCAGACCCAGGCTAGTTTTGAGCGGATTATTGAGACAAAGTTTCATGACTTGGATGTCAAAGTGACTGAGATTCAAACTTCAGTGGAACAGCTGCAAGGAGATGTCGATGCTGTCAAGCTTGCCAGATCAGATGACAGTGAAGATGAGACACCGACTACAGAGCAGTTTCAGTCAGTCCCTAGGGCTGCCAGATCAGCTGCGATACCAGTTGTGGATCCACGGACCACTGTATCTGCACCTGCCGCCACAGCCACAGTGCCACAGCAAGTCTCAACTCCACCAGTCCAGCAGTCGTCAGCAGAAGCATTCGCGGACGCTCTCATCTCAATGCCATCTACGCACACCGGAGCCGCCAGCAGGAGATCGCCTTCGGAGGACCGTGCCTAGAGAGCCGACTAGTGCTATACGATTCGAACTTTTTGGTACTTGTTGCCAAAGGGGGAGAATTTGTATAGATCATAGGCTTCGAGAGAGAGAGTTTCTTGCTTTTGATTTGCTTCGAGAGTTTCTTTTGCTACTTGTTCGCTTGTTCGTTGATACTTGTTATGTGTGTGTTGCTACAGTATTCTGTCGTTTATACTTGTGAGATACGATGTTGATTGATCATATTATGCCTATTGTGATATTCCATGTTTATCTCTACTATTATCTTGTATGATCAATTACTTATGTTGGTGATGCGTGCCTATTATTCCAATCATATCATTTTGCGCGCTCCACCAAGATGTATGTGACATGGAAGAGTAACCCATGAGCCTAATCGATTGTGCATTTGCATTCAAACGCAAATTTTTAATAATGCACAAATTTAGGGGGAGCTCTTGCTTATCACATACTTCTCAAAGCGACGATGTATTTCATTTACTTAATCATCTGTCGAAGCTTTGATCTATATGTTGTCATCAATTACCAAAAAGGGGGAGATTGAAAGCACATTTGCTCCCTTGGTGGTTTTGGTAATTCATAACAACATATATCTCATTGAACTAATATCCATTCAAGATTAAGATTTCAGGATGTTCAATGATTGGCATGGCATGGACTAGAGATGTGGACCCCTCAAAATGCTAAGGACAAGAATTGGCAAAGATCAAGACTCTACATTTTTGGTTTAGTGATCCAAGATCACATTGAGTCCATAGGAAAGCCAATACTATTAAAAGGGGATGAGGTGTTGCTTAATGGTCTTTTTGCTCAAAGTGCTTAGTGACAGTATTCCTAAACCCTCAACCACTGTCTCTACCCAAATATGTCCTAAACCCAAAGTCCAACTCGGCCCCACCGAAATTTCCAATCCGGCCCCACCGAGTTCATCCAAGACTTAGCCACTGCCAAACCCTAACAAATCGGATCCACCGAAATGGATCTCGGTCCCACCGAGATGGCCTTGCCAACTCTCTGTAATCGTTTGCATTTACTTCGGTCTCACCGAGTTTGCAAATCGGTCTCACCGAGATGGCTTGCCAAGTCTCTGTTGCCTTATTGCTTCACTTCGGTCCTACCGAGTTGATGCAATCGGTGCCACCGAGATGAGGATTGCCCTAAGCCATTGCACTTCGGTCCATCCGAGTTGTTCGTATCGGTCCCACCGGGATTCCTAAAGTTCATATCTTTTACACAGTTCGGTGCTACCGAGATTATCGTTTCGGTGCCACCGAGTTGGGTCAAAAGTGTGTAACGGTTGGATTTTGTGTGGAGGCTATATATACCCCTCCACCCCATCCTTCTCAGTAAGGAGAGCCATCAGAACGTGCCTACACTTCCACGATACATTTTCTGAGAGAGAACCACCTACTCACGTGTTGAGATCAAGATATTCCACTCCTACCATTTGAACCTTGATCTCTAGTCTTTCCCAAGTTGCTTTCCACTCAAATCCTTCTCCCACCATAGCCAAATCTATGAGGAGTGATTGAGTGCTGGGAAGACTATCATTTGAAGCACAAGAGCAAGGAGTTCATCGACAACACACCGTCTATTACCTTTTGGAGAGTGGTGTCTCCTAGATTGGTTAGGTGTCGCTTGGGAGCCTCCAACCAGATGTGGAGTTGAACCAAGAAGTTTGTAAGGGCAAGGAGATCGCCTACTTCGTGAAGATCTACCCCGAGTGAGGCTAGTCCTTCGTGGATGTAAGCCATGGTGGAATAGGCAAGGTTGCTTCTTCGTGGACCCTTCGTGGGTGGAGCCTATTGGAAATATGCCCTAGAGGCAATTAATAAAGTGTTTATTATTATCATATTTCTCCGTTCATGATAATGGTTTATTATTCATGCTAGAATTGTATTGACCGGAAACTAAATACATGTGTGGATAAGAGACAAATACTATGTCCCTAGTATGCCTCTACTAGACTAGCTCGTTGATCAAAAGATGGTCAAGGTTTCCTGACCATGGACATGAGTTGTCATTTGATAACGGGATCACATCATTAGGAGAATGATGTGATGGACATGACCCAACCGTTAGCATAGCAAATGATCATTCAGTTTATTGCTATTGCTTTCACTATGTCAAATACACGTTCCTCTGACCATGAGATCATGCAACTCCCGGATACCGTAGGAATACTTTGGGTGTATCAAACGTCACAACGTAACTGGGTGATTATAAAGGTGCACTACAGGTATCTCCGAAAGTGTTTGTTGAGTTGGCATGGATCAAGATTGGGATTTGTCACTCCGACTATCGGAGAGGTATCTCTGGGCCCTCTCGGTAATACAGCATCACAGAAGCCTTGCAAGCACCGTGACTAAAGAGTTAGTTGCAAGATGATGTATTACGGAACGAGTAAAGAGACTTGCCGGTAACGAGATTGAACTAGGTATTGGATACCGACGATCGAATCTCGGGCAAGTAACATACCGCCGGACAAAGGGAACAACGTATGTTGTCATATGAGGTTCACCGATAAAGATCTTCGTGGAATGTGTAGGAACCAATATGAGCATCCAGGTCCCGCTGTTGGTTATTGACCGGAGAGTCGTCTCGGTCATGTCTACATCATTCCCGAACCCGTAGGGTCCGCACGCTTAAGGTTCGATGACGATATAGTATCATATGAGTTATGTGATTGGTGACCTAATATTGTTCGGAGTCCCGGATGAGATCACGGACATGACGAGGAGTCTCAGAATGTCCGAGAGGTAAAGATTCATATATTGGAAGGTGGTATTCAGACATCGGAATGGTTCCGGAAGGTTCCGGAATATTATCGGAGTACCGGAGGGGTTACCGGAACCCCCCGGGGACCTACATGGGCCACATGGGCCTTGTAGGGGAGAGACACCAGCCCACAAGGGGCTGGTGCGCCCCCCTTGAGGGGGGATCCGAATTGGACAAGGGGAGGGGGCGCAGTCCCCCTTTCCTTCTCCCTCTCCTTTCCCCTTTTCCCCCTCCATGAGAAGGAATAAGAGGGGGGGGGGCGAATCCTACTAGGACTAGGAGTCCTAGTAGGACTCCCCTCTTTTGGCGCAGCCCCTTGGCTGCCTCCTCCCCCCTCCCTCCTTTATATACGGAGGAGGGGCACCCCTTGGAGACACACAATTGTCCCATAGCCGTGTGTGGTGCCCCGATCTCCGTTTTCCACCTCGGTCATATTTTCGGAGAGCTTAGGCAAAGCCCTGCCGGAATCACTTCACCATCACCGTCGCCATGCCGTCATGCTGACGGAACTCATCTACTACCTCGACGTCTTGCTGGATCAAGAAGGCGAGGAACGTCACCGAGGTGCACGTGTGTAGAACTCGGAGGTGTCGTACATTCGGTACTCGATCGGTGGAGCTCGAAGGATTGTTCGACTACATCAACCACGTTGTGAGACGCTTCCGCTAACGGTCTACGAGGGTACGTAGACACACTCCCCCCTCTCGTAGCGATGCATCTCCATGGATAGATCTTGCGTGAGCGTAGGAAATTTTTTGAAATTCATGCTCCGTTCCCCAACAGTGGTATCAGAGCCAGGTCTATGCGTAGATGTGATTTGCACGAGTAGAACACAAGTGAGTTGTGGGCGTGGGTGTATACATATTGCTTGCCGTTACTAGTTGATACTTGATTCGGCGGTATTGTGAGATGAAGCGGCCCGGACCGACATTACGCGTACGCTTACGCGAGACAGGTTTCACCGCTACGTGCACTCGTTGCATAAAGGTGACTGGCGGGTGTCTGTCTCTCTCACTTTAGTTGAATCGGTTTCAATGAAGAGGGTTCTTTTAGAAGATCAAAAAGCAATCACTACACCACGTTGTGGTTTTGCGTAGGTAAGAACGGTTCTTGCAAACCCGTAGCAGCCACGTAAAACTTGCAACAACAAAGTAGAGGACGTCTAACTTGTTTTTGCAGGGTATGCTGGTGATGTGATATGGTCAAGACATGATGTGATATAAGTTGTTGTATGAGATGATCATGTTTTGTAAGTTATCAGGCAACCGGCAGGAGCCTTATGGTTGTCTCTTTATTGTATGCAATGCCAACGCTATGTAATTGCTTTACTTTACCGCTATGAGTTAGCAGTAGTAGTAGTAGCAATAGCCGGCGAGACGACCACGACGCTGCGATGGAGATCAAGGTGTCACGACGCTACGATGGAGATCATGGTGTCAATCCGGTGACGATGGAGATCATGATGGTGCTTGGCTGATGGAGATCAAAAGCACAAGACGATGATGGCCATATCATGTCACACATATTGAATTGCATGTGATGTTAATCCTTTTATGCATCTTATTTTTGCTTAGGACGACGGTAGCATTATAAGATGATCCCTTCACTAAATTTCAAGATAAGTGTTCTCCCCTAGTATGCACCGTTGCGAAGGTTCGATGCTTCTAAGCACCACGTGATGATCGGGTGTGATGGATTCTTTCGTACGCATACAACGGGTGTAAGCCAGTTTTACACACGCGGAATACTTGGGTTAAACTTGACGAGCCTAGCATATACAGATATGGCCTCGGAACACAAGAGACCGAAAGGTCGAACATGAGTCATATAGTAGATATGATCAACATGAAAGATGTTCACCATTGATAACTAATCCACCTCACGTGATGATCGGACGTGGTTTAGTTGATGTGGATCATGTTACACTTAGACAACTTGAGGGATGTTAATCTAAGTGGGAGTTCTTAAGTAATTTGATTAATTGAACTTCAATTATCATGAACATAGTCAATAGTGTCTTAGCAATCTTATGTTGTAGATCGATAGACCACGCTGTAGCTCCCCTATATTTTAATGCGTTCCTAGAGAAAGTTAAAGTTGAAAGTTGATGGAAGCAATTGTACGGACTAGGTCCGTATTCTGAGGATTGTCCTCACTGCTGCACAGAAGGCTTATGTCTTTGATGCACCGCTCGGTGAGCAACCCCTATGGCTTTGTCTGAAGATGTTATGAACATCTGGCAGACAAGAGAAGATGACTACTCGATAGTTTAGTGCACCATGCTTTACGGCTTAGAACCGGGGCTCCAAAGATGTTTTGAGCACCATGGAGCATATGAGATGTTCCAAGAGCTGAAAATTTGTTTTTCAAGCTCATGCCCGGGTCGAGAGGTATGACACCTTTGACAAGTTCTATAGCTGCAAGATGGAGGAGAACAGCTTCGTTAGTAAGCATGTGCTCAGAATGTCTGAGTACTTCAAATCACTTAAATCAAGTGGGAGTTAGACTTCCAAATAAAAGTGGTGATTGATAAAGTTCTTTAGTCACTATCACCAAGCTACTAGATCTTCGTGATGAACTATAAACATGCAAGGGATAGAAGATCCTTAAGCTATTCGCGATGCTACAAGCTGCCAATGTAGAAATCAAAAAAGGAGCATCAAGTGTTGATGGTTAATAAGACCACTAGTTTCAAGAAGGGCAAGGGAAAGAAAAGGGAACTTCAAGAAGAACGGTAAAACAGTTGCCGCTCACGCGAAGAAACCCAAAGCTGAACCAAACCCGAGACTTAGTGCTCCCATTGCAAAGGGAAATGTCACAGGGAGCGGAACTTCCCCAAAGTAACTGGCAGATAATAAGACTGGCAATGTCAACAAAGATATTTGATATACATGTTATTGATGTGTACCTTACTAGTACTCGTAGGAGCACCTGGGTATTTGATACTTGTTCAGTTGCTTGCAACTTGAAACATGGAGCTTCGGAATAAACGAAGGCTAGCTAAGAACGAGGTGACGATGTGCATTGGAAGTGTCTCCAAGGTTGATGTGATCACCATCGCCATGCTCTCTCTACTTTCAGGATTAGTGATGAACCTAAATAATTGTTATTTGGTGCTTGCGTTAAGCATGAACATTATATCTGATAGTGTTTATTGCAAGACGGTTATTCAATTTCAGAGAATAATTGTTATTTTATTTATTTGGATAATATCATTGATGATCATACACTTAAAATGAAAGGTTTATTGAATCTTGATCGTAGTAATACACATGTTCATAACACAAATACCAAAAGATAAATGATAGTACCACATATTTGTGGCACTGCCGCTTAGGTCATATCAGTGTTAAACACATGAAGAAACTCCATGCAGATGGGTTTTTGGAATCTCTTGATTATGAATCATTTGAGACATGTGAACCGTGCCTTATTGGCAAGATGACTAAAACTCCGTTCTCCGGAACAATGGAGCGAGCAACCAACTTATTGGAAATAATACATATCGATGTATGCGGTCCGATGAGTGTTGAGACGCGCGGTGGATATCGTTATGTTCTCATGTTCACAGATGATTTGAGCAGATATGGCTATGTCTACTTGATGAAGCATAAATCTGAAATATTTGAAAAGTTCAAAGAATTTCAGAGTGAAGTAGAGAACCATCGTAACAAGAAAATAAAATTCTTACGATCTGATCGTGGAGGAGAATATTTGAGTTACGAGTTTGGCAATCACTTAAGACAATGTGGAATTGTTTCACAGCTCACGGCACCTGGAACACCACAGCGTAATGGTGTGTCCGAACGTCGTAATCGTACTCTATTAGATATGGTGCGTTCTATGATGTCTCTTACCGATTTGCCACTATCATTTTGGGGTTATGCATTAGAGACAGTTGCATTCACTTTAAACAGGGCACCGTCTAAATCCATGGAGACGACACCGTATGAACTGTGGTTTGATAAGAAACCTAAGCTGTCGTTTCTAAAAAGTTTGGGGCTGCGATGCTTATGTCAAAAGGCTTCAACCTGATAAGCTCGAACCCAAAGCGGATAAAGTGCGTCTTCATAGGATACCCAAAGGAGACCGTTGGGTACACCTTCTACCACAGATCCGAAGGCAAAGTATTCGTTGCTAAGAATGGATCCTTTCTAGAGAAGGAGTTTCTCTCGAAAGAAGTGAGTGGGAGGAAAGTAGAACTTGATGAGGTAATTGTACCTCCTCTGGATAGTAGTACGCCACAGAAAGAAATTTCTGTGACACCAACACAGACCAGAGAAGAAGTTGATGATGATGATCATGAAACTTCGGATCAAGTTATTACTGAACCTCGTAGGTCAACCAGGACACGTTCCGCACCAGAGTGGTACGGAAATCCAGTCTTGGAGGTCATGTTGCTAGACAACGATGAACCTTCGAACTATGAAGAAGCGATGGCAAGACCGGATTCCGACAAATGGCTTGAGGCCATGAAATCCGAGATTGGATCCATGTATGAGAACAAAGTGTGGACTTTGGTAGACTTGCCCGATGAACGGCGAGCTATTGAAAATAAATGGATCTTTAAGAAGAAGACGGACGTTGATGGTAATATCACCGTCTATAAAGCACGACTTGTTGCTAAAGGTTATCACCAATTTCAAGGAGTTGACTACGATGAGACTTTCTCACCCGTAGCGATGCTAAAGTCTGTCAGAATAATGTTAGCAATTGCCGCATTTTATGATTATGAAATCTAGCAAATGGACGTCAAAACGGCATTCCTTAATGGATTCCTTAAGGAAGAATTGTATATGATGCAACCGGAAGGTTTTGTCGATCCTAAAGGTGCTAACAAAGTATGCAAGCTCCAGCGATCCATCTATGGACTGGTGCAAGCATCTCGGAGCTGGAATACTCGCTTTGATGATGTGATCAAAGCGTTTGGGTTTATACAAAGTTTATGGAGAAACTTGTATTTTCAAGAAAGTGAGTGGGAGCTCTATAACATTTCTAAAAGTATATGTGGATGACATATTGTTGATTTGGAAATGATGTAGAATTTCTGGAAAGCATGAAGAATTAATTGAAAGGAGTTTTTCAATAAAAACCTGTTTTTGAGTTATCCACGGATTGGGCATCGAGATCTATAGAGATAGATCAAAACACCTGATAAAAGTTCACACATCTTGATAAGATTTTGAAGAAGTTCAAAATGGATCAAGTCAAAAGAAATAAGTTCTTGGCTGGTGTGAAGTGGAGTAAGACTTGAAGATCTAGGTAAAGGTTGTTTTACATGTTAGGCATCAAAATCTATAGAGATAGATTGAGACGCCTCATAGGACTTTCACGAAGCACATACCTTGACAAGTTTGAAGAAAGTTCAAAATGGATCAGTCAAGAAGGAGTTCTTGACTATGGTGCAAGGTGTGAAATTGAGTAAGACTCAAATCTCGACCACGGCAGAAGAAATAGAAAGGATGAAGGTTATCCCCTATGCCTCGGCCATAGGTTCTATAAAGTATGCCATGCTGTGTGCCTTGCCATGTGTCTGGCAAAGAGGTACGAAAGTGATCCAGGAATAGATCACTGGACAGCGGTCAAAGTATATCCTTAAGATGATTAAGGAAGAATTTCTCGGGAAATAGAGGTAATAAAGAGTTCGTCGTAAGGGGTTACGTCGATGCAAGATTTAAACACCGATCCGGAAGACTATGAGTCTCTGACTGGATACCTAAAGTGGGGTAGTTATTTTGGAGTAGCTCCAAAGCAGAGTATGGTGACCGCATCTACATAAGACATAGAGATTTGCAAAGTACACACGGATCTGAATGTTACAGACCCGTTGACTAAAACCTCTCACACAAGCAAAACATGATCAGCTCAAAAACTGATTGGATGTTAATTACATGGAGATGTAAGCTAGATTAATTGACTCTAGTGCAAGTGGGAGACTGTTGGAAATATGCCCTAGAGGTAATTAATAAAGTGTTTATTATTATCATATTTCTCCGTTCATGATAATGGTTTACTATTCATGCTAGAATTGTATTGACTGGAAACTAAATACATGTGTGGATAATAGACAAATACTATGTCCCTAGTATGCATCTACTAGACTAGCTCGTTGATCAAAAGATGGTCAAGGTTTCCTGACCATGGACATGAGTTGTCATTTGATAATGGGATCACATCATTAGGAGAATGATGTGATGGACATGACCCAACCGTTAGCATAGCAAATGATCGTTCAGTTTATTGCTATTGCTTTCACTATGTCAAATACACGTTCCTCTGACCATGAGATCATGTAACTCCCGGATACCGTAGGAATACTTTGGGTGTATCAAACGTCACAACGTAACTGGGTGATTATAAAGGTGCACTACAGGTATCTCCGAAAGTGTTTGTTGAGTTGGCATGGATCAAGATTGGGATTTGTCACTCCGACTATCGGAGAGGTATCTCTGGGCCCTCTCGGTAATACAGCATCACAGAAGCCTTGCAAGCACCGTGACTAAAGAGTTAGTTGCAAGATGATGTATTATGGAACGAGTAAAGAGACTTGCCGGTAACGAGATTGAACTAGGTATTGGATACCGACGATCGAATCTCGGGCAAGTAACATACCGCCGGACAAAGGGAACAACGTATGTTGTCATATGAGGTTCACCGATAAAGATCTTCGTGGAATGTGTAGGAACCAATATGAGCATCCAGGTCCCGCTGTTGGTTATTGACCGGAGAGTCGTCTCGGTCATGTCTACATCATTCCCGAACCCGTAGGGTCCGCACGCTTAAGGTTCGATGACGATATAGTATTATATGAGTTATGTGATTGGTGACCTAATATTGTTCGGAGTCCCGGATGAGATCACGGACATGACGAGGAGTCTCGGAATGTCCGAGAGGTAAAGATTCATATATTGGAAGGTGGTATTCGGACATCGGAATGGTTCCGGAATATTATCGGAGTACCGGAGGGGTTACCGGAACCCCCCGGGGACCTACATGGGCCACATGGGCCTTGTAGGGGAGAGACACCAGCCCACAAGGGGCTGGTGCGCCCCCCTTGAGGGGGGATCCGAATTGGACAAGGGGAGGGGGTGCAGCCCCCCTTTCCTTCTCCCTCTCCTTTCCCCTTTTCCCCCTCCATGAGAAGGAATAAGAGGGGGGGGGGCGAATCCTACTAGGACTAGGAGTCCTAGTAGGACTCCCCTCTTTTGGCGCAGCCCCTTGGCTGCCTCCTCCCCCCTCCCTCCTTTATATACGGAGGAGGGGCACCCCTTGGAGACACACAATTGTCCCATAGCCGTCTGCGGTGCCCCGATCTCCGTTTTCCACTTCGGTCATATTTTCGGAGAGCTTAGGCAAAGCCCTGCTGGAATCACTTCACCATCACCGTCGCCACGCCGTCGTGCTGACGGAACTCATCTACTACCTCGACGTCTTGCTGGATCAAGAAGGCGAGGAACGTCACCGAGCTGCACGTGTGTAGAACTCGGAGGTGCCGTACGTTCGGTACTCGATCGGTGGAGCTCGAAGGATTGTTCGACTACATCAACCGCGTTGTGAGACGCTTCCGCTAACGGTCTACGAGGGTATGTAGACACACTCCCCCCTCTCGTAGCGATGCATCTCCATGGATAGATCTTGCGTGAGCGTAGGAAATTTTTTGAAATTCATGCTCCGTTCCCCAACAGAGCCCTCCGTGGACTCACGCAGCCGTTACCCTTCGTGGGTTGAAGCCTCCATCAACGTGGACGTACGATAGCACCACCTATCGGAACCACGCCAAAAACCGCCGTGTCTTCATTGCGTTTGAAATCTCCTACCCCCTCTCTACATACATATGCAATTGCTTACATTCCGCTGCTATACTCTTAGAATTGCATGTGTAGGGTGATGCTTGACATGTACCATTGCTAAAATCTGCCTACAATTAAAATCTGGGAAAAGGTTAAGTTTTATTTGGTCAAGTAGTCTAATCACCCCCCCCCCTCTAGACATACTTTCGATCCTACACGCGGCCACGATGCTTTCTGTGCAGGGATGCGAAGGAGCGGCTTGGACCGGGGGCGGTGACGCCGACGGCGTGCCTTCTGCAGCACGAAAGCAGGTGCTTTACGGGCATCTGAGGGCCCGGCCGGGCCTGGTTTGCGCCTGCTATTGTGTCCGGTCGGTTACCGTCGTTGACGGTGGAGGTTGGGACCTCCAGCGTGCCGACGGTGTTGCTGCCCCTAGTCCCGGCTCCTCTTCTTCGTTGTGCAGGCCCCCTTCGCGTTGCCGTGGTGAGACGGCGTGGGATGCTTCAAGTCCGTGTTGGCGCAAGGCGGTGGACGGTTTGGTGGCGTACTCCGGAGCGCCAGAGGTGAAGGTTGGGATCGGGAGAAATCCCTGTCGGCCTGGCCGACACCGACGCGGTGGCGCCTGCGGGTGCCGCCGGACCTTCCTGGGGGGCGCCGGGGCTACCCTTCCGTTCTCCTCGCCGAGTACCGGGGGAAACCCTTTGCAGCAGCGTCGTCATCGTCGCGTTCCTTCTTGGAGGTGTTGATTGGTACCGGCGTTTCGGAGTCTAGGAGCCTGGTGGGAGGTCTTCGGTGGGCGCAGCGGTCGCGAGGCTTCTCCGTTTTTGTTGAGCCGCCGTTGTCGGCATTTGTTTCTTTTATGCTTTCTCTCTCATTTCTTTTGGGCGTGCCTGTGCTGCTTCCGCCCCAGCACCTATCGTTGGTTGTATCGGAGTTGGTTGCTTTGTAATACAAAGTGGGGGGAAACCTTTTTTCGGCTGTCAATTACCTTCGTCAACTCTACGATCCTTTTCTTCCGTGTCCGATATGAGTACGACCCTAAATCCAAAGGTCTGCTGCACAAACCATGGTTTGATCAGTCAGATGTACACATAGCACAACTCTTTTGGATCGCTGAATTTTATCCCAAAAAATACCGAATCTAAGGGCATCTTCAACGCCGACCCGCAAACCAACGGACTACGCTGTCCAGACCGCGGAAGCCATCCAACGCGTTCCTGTATCGGTCCGCGGAGCGGTTCGGACACGTTTTCTCCGGCAAAACGGGACAAACGTGGGGGAGTTTTGCAGGAGTCTGGACCGCTGTCACACCCGCTTCTGACCACCCTGGCCCATCAAAACCCACTCCTCCCTCCCGCGCGTGCTTCCCAGCCGGTGCCAGCTGCCCGCATTCATGCCGCTGTAGAGCGCGCCGATGCACATTGAAGACGGCTCAGGGCCTCCGCCATTGAAGCGGCACGCCGGCCGAGGGCGCCACCCGTGACGCATCTTCGGTGTCCGCGCCTGTTTAATGCCGGAGACACGTGACTGGACGGACGGGAAGGATATCTTCCACGCCCGTTCAATGCCACGTCCGTCCGTATGCCGCCATTAAGCAGGCTCGCCGGCCAAGAAACCAACTCCGGCGCCGCGCATTGACACACCCGGACACCTGGCCTCACCGGAAGCCGCTATTTAAACGCGGACACACCCGGCTAACTCCACAACACAACACAAGCCGTTCCCCATCCTCCTCCCCTTGCACTGCATCCGCCATGACTACAGGCGGTGAAACTTTGTGGGACAACCTTTCCACTGAGATGAAGCACGCGGTGGCCGCCCTTGACGCCGCCTGGCAGAGCCACCGTGCCAGGCGGCTCGAGGCCGACTTGCCGGCCAGCTCGCCCGAGGTTCTGGCCGAGGTCTCCGACGACGAGGACGACCCCACGATGGAGACGGGCTCCGACGACACCGCCCCGGCACCCGCCCCTGTGCACGCCGGCTTCACCATGGAGCAGGCGTAGGCGCACTACAACGCCACCATGGCGGAGGTGCAGCCTGCGCCGGCGCCTTTGTCGGCGTTCCGGCAGGTGCAGGAGGAACAACAGTACAACCTGTTCCTCCTGGAACAACACCGGCTGGCGGAGGGCCAGATCTACGGCGAGCGCGCGAGTGAGGAGGCCGTGGCGGCCATGGCCGCGGCGAACCCCAACTTCGCCGCGGAGCAGCGTGCCATCTACGATGCCCTCCACGCTCAAGCCGCCGCTCGCTAGGAAGCGGCCGCTGCCGAGGCGCAGCTCCAGGCGATCGCGGAGGAGAACAACGCCAGCTGCGCCTCCTACGCGCCGCCGACGAACCATCAGGCAGCCCGGTGGGACGACGACAGCGTGGGCGCCACCATTTCCATCATGGACCTCACGTTCACTAGCGACGGACAGGTCGCGGACTCCTCGGAGGATGAGTAGGGCACGGGAGGCAGCAGGGCCTGGTGTCCCATGTGGGCCGGTCCGTCTCTCCCATGTTCTACTCTTCCTCGCCGGAGACCACACCTTCACTCCGTGGGTCTTATCGCCGGTGGTCATGAAGACGGTGGATGGAGGACGACACGGGCTCAGACGCCGGGCGCCACCGCCGTGTAGGATAGTTTAGGGTCGGGTCTTTTTTTTGTTCTAAATGTTCGAAATCCAATGAAAATCCGCCGTGTTTATACGAAATCCGTCTTGTTTGTATGAAATCCGGACGTGTTTGCACGAATTTCACCCAGTTTGTTAAAAAAGAGTTTGAAATGTATGCAGCTAGCGTTGGATGGCGTCCTCTCGCATCCGTGTCTGCGGACTGGTCCCCTGTCTGCGGACAGATACGGAAGAAAATTTACGGGTCGCCGTTGGAGATACCCTAATACGTACATGTCTGTCTGTCTGTCTGTCTTGTGTGGTGGTAGAGCCAAATCAACAAACTGCAAGACTCAATTGCGAGCCTGCAGCTTCCAGGTCGCCCGCCTCCGCCTACGTACAGCGCGCTCGAGAAAGTTTCGTTCATAATTGCACAAAAGGAGTCAAAATAGTGGTTGCGACGCGTCGAGGGAGGATCCTGCCGGGCGGGGAACTGCTTTTGGACCCCAGGCTCCATTAAGCACAATATTTTTGAAAAACATTAGATGTATATATTTTTTGTATGTAAAAGTTAGATGTATATTTAAAAGCCTGAAAAACATTCTGAACATTTTTTGTGTACATGAATTTATGGTTGTATACAATACTAGTAAAAGAGTCCGTGCGTTGCAACGGGAGAAGAAAATACCGTACGGCTCTAACCCAATAACCATGACTAAGACCCCAATAGGTCCTGCCGAGGCGTCTCTCTCGGCATAAGATGACAAATCTACACATTTTGGTCCAATATGGCCTGATTGCTATAATTAATAATCATCAATATGAAGATTTTGGTCCAAAACGACACTCTAGTAGAGTCACCATATGCCTTCCGGTCGGCATATGCCCTCATATTTGGAGGTAGGGGAGGGCTAGTATGGAGCTTTCTCCAAACCCAACCACCAGTGCAGGAGGGATATTTTGGCTTCTTCCTCCTCCTGGCGCCGCACATGGGATTTAAAGCACCTAGGCCTCCCACGCACCACCGACGACACTTTAATATCACGTGATGTGCCCTCGGATATTTGAAGCACCTGACCGTTAATATTTGAGGCACCTGACCATTGATATCACGCATTGTGCCCTCGGATATTTGAGGCACCTGACCATTAATATTTGAGGCACCTGACCATTGATATCACGCGTTGTACCCTCAGATACCCGTGGCGGCACGTCGGATGGTCGCCACACGACATCATCTCCTCGCTTCCGTGTGAGCAAGCCAGGAGAAGCCGTGTGAGCGCGGTTGCTTTTCTCACTAGGAAACACGCCCCTTGATGGCCGCATGTCGCATGCAGCCTCCACAACTACCTTCTTAATGGTGGCAGCGACGGCTAGGAAAGGTCGGTGCTGCCTTCCCTCTCTCCCATTGCACCTCTCCGGAACCTCCCAAATCTCTCTGGCCTGACTCCATTCAAGATGCATGTTTTAGAAACCGCCATCGGATGTCCTGGATTCCTGCTGGGAGCAGCTAGAAGTGGGCCTTGCCGAGATCGAGAGGGATGAGGCCGAAAGGGATCTTTGGATTTGAGACCGTGCGCCCGCACCAACCCCCACCGCCAGCGCGGAAGCATGTCCGGCCAGAGATGACCGTGCAGAGGCCATCTTCTGGTGCATCAAGGCTCGCAATGCTGCCACCATAGCGGAAGCATGACCGACCTGGGCGGCCGTGTAGAGGCCATCTTCCGGTGCATTGAGGCCCGCAATATCGCCGCTGCAATGAAAACATGGCTGTCCTGGGACGACCGTGCAGAGGCCATCTTCCGGGACATCAAGGCCTACATTATTGCATCCCCACTTTGCCCCACTCCCGCCGATCGTGGCCTGGCTGTGGTGACCATGGAGGAGGTGGTCGTGGCTGTGGACACAACTAGGGACCACCGGTGAATCCATCCGCCGCAACTATGAGCTAATTAGTTCATATTTTAGCTAAGTATATATGTTCTATCACTGTAAGTCGTAGTGCAACAATTTCTTTTTCAAATTATTATAGATATAGTCGAACTGAATAAAATGTGTTATAAATTTTGATTATTGGGGAAGAACCGGTGTACTCAATGAAAAGCGGGACCTACATGTAAGAAAAAGTTATGGACGCTGCCTTTCGATGAATATGTGTTTGCCCATTCCCTCGGCGGCCTCTTGACGGTGTACCACACCGAGGGTGGCCTAGCTATCGGGAAGCCCGTCAGTGGGTCGGCCTCAGGGCCCGACAAGCACGAACACACGAGCCAAAGACCAGGAGAGGGAGAGGACTAAGGGCCAGTTCTTTTGGTGGCTTTTTTGGGCTTCTAGAATAAGCTGCCCCCCACCCAGCTTATTCTAGAAGCCCAACCAAAAATATTTTTTTAAAAGCCTACTAGTCAAGTCCTAATTAGTAGGCTTCTAAATAAATAAATTTGGTTGGGCTTCTAGAATAAGCTGGGTAGGGGGCTGCTTATTCCAGCTTATTCTAGAAGCCAGCAAAAGAACTGGCCCTAAGCCCAACAGGCCGAGGCGTGAGAAACGGCCCAACCACAAGTTCACGGGCCCCTAATGGGCAGTGATACTAATAGAGTAGTGTAGCAGGTAAGTTGGTCATCCTGGCTTGGATCAGAAGCGGCGGCGGTGGCTTGTAATCTTTTGATCTCTCTCGTGTGGCTACATCTTCTTCCCCAAGTTTATCCCCTCCCCTGTACTAGTCACCATTAACCTCGAGAGAACTAAAGTGCACCTTACACCTGGTATCAGAGCCACCCACCTCCCTCTTGCCACGCTGGAGACGCGCAAACAAACCAGAGACCGCCAACACCTCCTCGCCACCATGGATCCGGTCCTCAAATCGTACCTCGACAAGCTCATCGAGACCCTGACGAAGGCCAACGACGACACGCTTGCCGACATCAAGGGGATCAGGGCCCAGATCGATGTGGGTGACGCAAGTGTAGGCGCTCACGACGTGGAAGCCCGATCTGGAGGAGCGTTTCTCCAAGCTACAGGAGGCAGTCATGATCCTCCAAGGCGCGCCACCCACATCGGCGGCGACGGCATCAGGTGGATCACAGGCACCGGATCTTCCCGATCTGCCCGCCCGCGACGACATCCACGGGCCCAATGGCTATGGCACGACTCATCCCTTCCGGAGCGAGCTGTTGTTGGGAGGGGGGATTCCTCTCTCACAGCTACACCGGCCAATGGTACGCACAACTTCCAAACCCCGCTCCACCAGCGCATCACTAGTTCATCCCAAGGGTCCGGGTCACTTTCCGCACAGATCATCACAGGAATGGGTCACACACCACCATCTCTTAGTTTTCCCCAATTTTTGGGTGAGAACCATGTGTGAGCAGTACTTCTCTATGTTTCAAATTCATGACTTCTACTTTGTTCCTATGGCCAGACTGCAGTTCACGGGCGTCGCAGCGATTTGGTTGCAGTCGGTGCAGTCCAAAATCGGGACATGTTTTGTAATATGCTTTGCACCTGTTTCGGTCATGATCGACATCAGTTATTGATAAGACAAGTTTATTCTCTGAAACAAACATCTTCTATTGCTGGGTACATTGAGCAATTTGAAACACTGATGAATCATTTGATATCCTATTTTGATGTTACACACCCTTTGTATTTCTTGACGAGGTTCGTGAAGGGGCTCCGCAATGACATCCATGCCGTGTTCATGGTACAACGGCCCGGCGATTTGGATACGGCTTGTGCACTAGCAATTCTCCAGGAAGGGGTGCTCGAAGGGCAGCGGTACAAGCAACGCAGTGAACAGGCGAAATTCACGGCCACCGGTTCCAGTGCCGCTGTGAGCACCGCCGGTGCGTGCAGCTGGTCCATCTCCAGCCGCGGACGATCGCAGAGGCACTGAAAGTGCTCGGGCAACAGGCGATGCAGTAAAAGTGACATCGCTCAGGAATTATCGCCGCGCTAAGGGCTTGTGTTTCAAGTGCGATGAACGGTGGGGCCATGATCACATCTGCCCACCCACTGTTAAACTGCATGTGATCGAGGAACTGTTCGACTTGTTCAATTTGGATATCACTGCATCCGCGGGCGAGGAGGGGAACCTCCATACTGAAAACAAGGAGACAGATTAGGTGTGGCATCTGTCAGTTCAAGCGGCCTTGGGTACAGAAGCCCCCAGCTGTTTGCAGATCCATGGCTGGGTATAGGGACAGGAAGTGCTTATGTTGGTTGATTCAGGAAGTTCTGCATCTTTTGTTTCTTGGCATCTACCGCCTCATCTCCAAGGGGTGCAGGAGCTGCACAAACCTGTTAAAGTGTCAGTAGCTAATGGAGCGGAAATGCAACGTACAAAGGAGGTCCCGAGCTGCTCGTGGTGTACACAAGGCCACACCTTCTCAACATCTTTCAAGGTGCTACCGTTGGGAGCCTATGGTGTGATCCCATTGACTCGTTGGAATACCATAACCCCATGCTTAGCGACTGGCCCCAACGACGCATGCAAATACAGGACAGTGGTTGCACTATGATCCTGCAGGGAGTCGCTGCCCAAAATCAGTCATGTGTTCAGTTTGACAGTATTGAAAAGAACACTGCAGTTGCCTTTGCAGTCCAGCTGTGTTTCACAAATGAACTGACCAGGAGATCACCTTGCAAGCTCATTAACTCCACCCCGACCTGGTCCAACTGCTGCTTTAATTTGAGGATATTTTCAGCGAACCAACAAAACTACCACCTCGACGTGAGTGCGACCAAACAATACCACTGATACCCGGAGCACACCCAGTTAATATCAGTCAGTATCGGCACAAACTGGAACTGAAGACTGAGATCGAACGCCAAATTAAGGAGTTGTTGGAGGCCGGCATCATACAAAAAAGCAGCAGACCATTCTCCTCCCCAATCATTCTAGTCAAGAAGAAGGACGGCACTTGGCGCATGTGCATTGACTATCAGCGTCTCAATGCCCTCACTGTCGTCAGCCGATATCCCGTACCTATCATCGAAGAGATTTTGGATGAACTGGTCAGATCTCGATGGTTCTCCAAGCTCGATCTACAGGCTGGGTACCACCGGATACGATTAGCACCGGGGGAGGAATACAAAACAACATTCCAGAGCCATTCAGGACACTTTGAATATAAAGTGGTTCCATTTGGCCTCCCAGGAGCTCCAGCCACATTTCTGGGAGCTATGAATACAACACTGCATCCAGTGCTTTGAGTGTGTGCCATGGTCTTCTTCGACGACATCATTGTCTTCAGCTCTTCTTTTGCCCAACATCTACAACATCTCCGCGAGGTTTTTGCTCTTCTCAGAAAAGACCAGTGGTATGTTAAGAAATCCAAATGCGAATTGCATAACAAGAACTGAACTATCTTGGGCACACAATTTCAGCTGATGGGGTCTCCACTGACAAGAGCAAGATTCCGCAAGTCGCAACTTGGCCAACACCAACTTCAGTGAAAGAAGTACGGCCGTTCCTCGGATTAGCAGGGTATTATCGGTGCTTCGGTCGCCACTTTGGTACGATCGCGCGGCCCCTCACACAGCTACTGCGCAAGAATGTGCCCTCTTAGTGAACATCAGCGACAGGAACAACATTTGAGGCACTCAAGGAAGCGATGGTTACGACACCAACACTAGCGCTGCCGGATTTCACTAAACCCTTCATCGTAGAAACGAATGCCTGCGATTATAGGGTCGGAGCCGTTCTACAACAAGAAGGGCATCCTATTGCCTATCCGAGCAAAGCACTAGGGTCAAGAATGAGAGGGCTGTCCACCTATGAGAAAGAGTACTTGGCCATGGTTCTCGCAGTAGATCAATGGAGAGCTTACCTGCAGTTTTCCGAGTTCATTATCAGGACAGATCAGAAGAGCCTAGTCCACCTGGAAGAACAACGTCTCCACACACCATGGCAGCAAAAGGCGTTCACTAAATTGTTGGGTCTCCAATATCGTATATGTTATCGCAAGGAAACGGAAAACAGTGTCGCAGATGCCCTCTCTTGGTGACCTGTTACCAGCCCACAACAAGCCAATGCCATTTCCATCTGTCAACCGGTCCGGCTCCAGGAAGTAAGTCATGGATATGCAAAGGATCCTAAGGCACAACAGTTAATCACCCAACTAGCTCTTACACCAGTTGCACAATTTTTGAATTTGCAAACAGTGCTAAAAAATCATGAACATTTTTTGAATTCATTAATATATATTTGAACACATGAATATATTTGGAATTCGCGAACATTTTTTTTATATTTGGCAACATTTTTTGAAATCTCAAACATTTTTCAAGTTCACAAACATTTTTTGAAATCATGGTTTTTTAATGCACAATTTTTTTAATTCACAAAAACATTTTCTCAAATTCATGAATATTTTCTGGATTCGATAGCATTTTTGAATTTGGATTTTTAAAAAATTCATGAATATGTTTCAAACTCAAGAAGTTCTTTCCAATTCGTGAATATTTTTTTTGAATTCGTGATCATTCTTAATTTCTGATTTTGTTTTGAAATTGCAAACATTTTTTAATTCATGATTTTTTTTAGATTCGTGGAAATTTTAAATTTTCAAACATTTCCCTAAATTCATAAATATTATTTTTTAACAAATATTCTCCTTTTTAACAAACTATGAAACGGTCAAATGAGTAGAGAAATGAGGAATCAGGCATGGAAAGAAAAGAAATAGTGTGAAAGAAATATATTTTTACAACCAGTGTGGAAGTTATCAGTGGAGAGAAAGGAGGGTCGAATGAGTAGAGCGAACGAGTCGAACGAAAAAAAGGAGAACGAGAAAAATGGGCCAGCCGTAAGTTTAGCTACCACTTTTGTGATCCGGGCTGCCCGGCCCGCGTACGCCTGCTGATCTTTTCATTAGGCCCTGTCCACCCTTTCTCTCCCCCCCAACCCCCCCCCCCCCCTCCCTCCCCCCCCCCCCCCCGGGGGTACCTAAAAAAAAAAAACCTTTCTCTCCCCCCTCCGGCTCCACCACCGCCGCCATCGGCCAACGCCGGGTCAGGGGGACCGTCATCACCTCCGCCGTCGGCCAACGCCGGGTCAGGGGGACCGTCATCACCTCCGCCGCCAAGCGTGCTTCCTTGCACAAGCTCTCCGAGGAGGATTTCTGGGCCTTGGTTGAGAAGATCCGGTCGACGCACGCGGCGGCGGCCGTGGAAATGCGCGAGTCGTATGTCGCCACAGATGCCTGCGAAAAGTGGATGAGGGGGCAGGTTGATAGGTGGGCTATTTGGCAGTTTGGGTTCTCCATCGTCGGGGGCATGGAGGCTTTTGGTAGCATTATGCAATTTATTTCCATTTGCCAAGCCTTGCAGCAAATTCTGTTTGGGACATATCAGGCCACGCACCGCTTAGTTACATGTACTCCGTATAATACTAGTAACAAAGTCTGTCATATATACTCGTACTTTGGATATTGTAAGCTGTTTAAATTGCTTTTAAGAGATTGTTTTTCTTCTTTTTAGACAAAAATTTCCTCTCATGACTAGGGATTGTGGAGGGAAAGAGTTCCATGCCATGACATGGTTTAGCAGATGGGCTGTGGATGGTGATCACAGCTCACAAGACTCTTTGCAGGCTGAAGACTTGTCTTCTGAAGTCAGGTAGGAACCATTAAACAAGTGCCAACTAAGCCTTAGCTCTGCTCTACATTTCAACAACTGTAGAGAACGTTGTATTACAATCACAGTAGGATCTTTATCATCACTCTAGCATTATCTCTAGCCAGTGAAAGTTTTAAACTCGAGCAACATTGCAAAAACTCATTTTTCAAGTCAGGTAAGGAATCATTAAATAAGCGTCAACTAGGCCTTAACTCTGCTCTACAATTTGATAATTACAGAAGACCGTGTTGCAAACTTGGTAAGATCTTTATTTTCACCCTCGCACTATGTCTAGTGAAAGTTTAAAGTCCGATCAGCATAGCAAAAGTTCTTAGCCCTGAATTTCGTCTCTTGGATTACACTTTGTGATCTAAGCCCTGAAAATGTCAAACTTGATCACAAAGTGTAATTCATGGTTTAGCATCATTCTGGAAGATTGGAACCTTGAGATGCACATTGCTTATGCCAATCAATAACCTTAGCATCCACTGAATGCTTAATTTATTTCTAACACCGTATTTGATTGGACAAGGAACAGAGAAACCGAGAAGCCCGATCTGGAGATCGTCGGAATCAAGAGAATCATTCGAGGTATACCAGGTGTGGAGAGGAGCGCTGTGTGTTTTATGTGTAAAAAACACATCATGGACACCAGGCTAGACTTCCAATAAAGGTTTACCAGTTTCAAACAACCATGCACGTTTAAAACTAGTAAAACTAACATCAACACACACCATCTATCCTGCTTTTTTCAAGAGCTTTACTTCCCGTTACGATTTTTTTAACAGGTAAATACCCTACGCATCTACTTAAAAAATTCAAGCTGTAAGTTCAAAAAAGAAAATCCAAGCTGTGAGATCAATGCTTATCTGAAATGCAAAAACACAGATTGTGCAATTGTACAAAAGACATAGCAGGTTGTAGATAGATTGTGCAAGCGAAAATAGCAGATTGCTCGCTCGGAGACTAAAGACCTGCAAATATCAAAACACCGAATTTCGTCTCTTGGATTACACTTTGTGATCTAAGCCCTGAAAATGTCAAAACCGAAGTTCTCTTTTATTGTTTTAGCAGTAGATGGGGTTTTCTTCTCTGCAGATGCTCTCTTCTTGGCTTCTTCACCATCTGCCCTATTCATGGCAGCTGCTAGCTTCCTTGCTTCTTTCTTCGCGGCAGCTGCCTTCTTCCTTGCTTCAGCATCTGCGGCCTTCTTTTTTGCAGCTTCTTACTTCCTATCAAGTGTCTCTGCAGCTGTCCCTTTTGCACCTTTTTTGACTTTACTCTGGAAGGGCGACACTAGCTTCGACGGCCTCTTTCCCGACTGCTTGCGAATTACATATGGTTTATCATTATGTAACACAGCAACATGTACTGCGTCGGTTGATTTGTGACAGGATATCGAAGAGGTTTTGCTCTTCCGAGCTCTGCCGTGTGTCTGACAGGAAGAAGCTTTGGCAGGCTGAAAAAATGACATTCCAAATAGAAACTGAAGTCGCAAGGAAAAAATTATAAAGCATGAATGGTTCACGACAAAATTACCTCGGTAGCAGCAGGCTCCGAAAGTTTTGACTTGCTGGTTTGGCGATGACAATGTAGAGCCCTAGCCCTAGCAGCAACTGTTTTTGAGCTTTGCGCCGATGTTTGATGTTCCTGGCATACCTGACATTACCATAAATTACTAACAGATGATTTTAATTTTACACATTGAGCAAAACATATACTCCAGGCTGCACGTTGAGAGGATTCCTCGTGGTTTAGAGTAGCAATTACGTATACAATGGTGCAAGTAAGAGCTGCAAGAAGGGATCAAGGCGTGCGCCACTGACCCACACGCATACTGAGGGTCAAGCCTCCAAGAACCACACCTCTAGGGAGGTAGCGACATCATCGATGGCGCCGTGGTCCTCAGATCCAGCTCCGAACCGGCAAGCTGAAAATGGGTTTTCACCCAGAGGACTAGACCACAAGGCATCGATAAGGTCGGGCAGGGCTTTTGCCTGGAGCCGCATGGTCACCACTCACGCTAAGGTTCATTATACTACAGGTATAACGAACCTGATATTAGGACAGTGAGGTGCTAGTCCTGCAGCTCTAAGCTGCTGACCAGCCAGCCAATGTCGTGTAGGATCTCCCAATGAACGTGGATTCAGTTAATGATTCAGCCATCCAGCCAGGTATAATGACCCGTATTACAGCCAGTGCACCCTCGTCTGACTTTAAATATGGATTCAGTCAACACATACTCTTGGAGATCAATTGATTCGGCATATTAGACTCAATGACAATTAGATTAGTGTAGTAAAAAAAAAACATCTTACACAGATATACCTGGGTTTGAATTTCACCAGCAGGAGAGAACCGGGCATCGCTCAGTAGGCGAGAGGTAAACGTGCTCCCCCAGACCGCCCGGGCCTGATTGTCGGCCTCCACTGTAGTTTCTTCCAAATGAAATGCCACAGATCCTTGGCTTAATGGTCGAATAACTTCAGCACGATATTGTCCTGGATCCAGGTCCCAGTCTATATCATCATGATCCGTTTCTACACCGTCGTATAGAGCTACTCTTGGATCATTCTGAAGTCTAAGCATCAAGTCATCAAAAGGGATACATGCACCTGAAACTACATGCTGATCTGCAGGCATAGCTTCAACACAGAACAGAGCAGTTACTTAAATACTTGGATGTAGGACAACACCGCAACCAGCGGCTAAACAATGAAAAAAATGTGTAGTAAAATTAGAAGTGCTATACAAAAGCTGCAGCAAAGACAAAACAAATACGAGACTGGTGAATAAATCTTAGATACCAGCATCGCACGCAGATATGTCTCTAGCCTCTTCTTCTTCGCGCCTATCATCATCAAGATTTGCTTCATGCCTCATCATCTCAGCTTGAAAAATTAATATACAATGCAAAATGAGCCGTTAAAAAGCATAAGAACACTGACAATGTTAATAAAGGTATGTACTATACAGATCTCGTCGCAACTAATTGGACATCCAGTTCCATCAAATTCAACACTTTCAGATAACACTGGGTAAAGAGTAGTACCTCCTGTCTCCAACGTCTCGTTAGTCTGGCAGAATTGTCTTGACGGAGGTAAATGCTTGAGATTTGCAGGTACCTCCTTACTAACTTTGGCGTCACCAGATGATCCACCATGAACTGAAGCATGGTTGTCAAGATCATCCATGCGGGTGGCAACAGTAGGCAGCGGGGATGGTGGATTAGCTACAGAACAGAAGTTAATGGAAATGTGATCAAAACTAACATAAAAAGAAGAGAACAAGAACATCCGATAACCTTGATTCCTGTCAGGTAGGATTGTGGCATCATCCACTTTGTCTGCTCCAAAACCCCATAACTCATCAACATGCTCTAAAATACAAATACAAATTTAATTATAGTAATGTGCTAACACAGCATGGAGAACAAAAAGGCTTAATTATTAAATCTAATGGTACCTAGCTGTGACGCGAGACCATCGTAATCTCCTTGCAAAATATGCGTGAGAGAAATATTAGCAGTGGCATCCTGCTGACCCAGAGCACTCAATGGGTCAAATGCAGCAGCCTGAAGACCGCCGGCAACAGTTTCTGACGTATCCATCTACAGGGACATAAAACTGCCTTGCACTTGGTCTTTGGTCAGAGGCAACACTTCCTCGGTTGGAACAGAACCCTCTATTTGTGTAGATGTTATGACAGCTGAAACTACATGCTGATCTGCAGGCATAGCTTCAACACAAACGGAGCTGCATTAAAAGTTAAATACTGATGCACGGACAATAATGTGCCCAGCAGCTAAAATTAAAAGTTACATATATAAGATGCACCATATGTAAAACAAATATGAGAGCAGTGAGTAAATCTTAGATACCAGCCTCCCGTGCAGCCATCTCTCTAGCCTCTTCAGCCTTGCGCCTATCATCAAGATTTGCTTCTTCCATCACCTCAGCTTGAAAAAGATAATAGGCAATGCAAAATGAGTCGTTAAAAACATTAAAACATAAACAAGAGTAATGAAATGATTTATCGTACAGATACAATTCCAAATCTACATCCAATTCCATCAAATTCAGAACCTTCAGATAACTAGGGTAAGTGTAGTACCTCCTGCCTCTAATGTCTCAACAGTCCGGCAGGGTTGTCGGGGAGGAGATGAATGCTCAAAATTTGCAGGTACCTCCTTACTAAGATTCGCGTCACTAGATGTATCATCATGAACTGAAGCACAGTCGACAAGACCATCTGTCAGGACAGGAACAGTAGGGTATGGGGCTAAAGAAATAAGAAACAGTTAAATAGAAATGTAGGCAAGAAACATACAATAATCTTGA
Source organism: Elymus sibiricus (assembly GCA_039707655.1). Classification (NCBI taxonomy): domain Eukaryota; kingdom Viridiplantae; phylum Streptophyta; class Magnoliopsida; order Poales; family Poaceae; genus Elymus; species Elymus sibiricus. The sequence goes on from CM077672.1 coordinate 318,967,815, forward strand.
TTCCTTTCAGGTATGATTGACTCATCAATAACCGAAATACAAATATAATTGTAGTAATGTGGTAACGCAGCATAGAGGACAAAAATTGCTTAAGAAATATATTTTTTTTGAAAAGGATTGCTTAATAAATAAATATAACGGTACCTAGCTGTGACGCCAAACTATCGTTATCACCTTGCACAATTTGCGTGAGAGAAATATTAACGTTGGCATCATGCTGACCCTGAGGACACAGTGGGTCAAATGCAGCAGCCTGACGACCGTTGCAAACAGTTTCTGATGTACCCATCTCCAGAGACGTAAAATCGTGTTGCACTCGGTCTTCGGTCAGCGGCAAGACTTCCTCGGTTGGATCATCATTCTCCATTTGAGTAGATGGTGCAGGTACAGAAGCTGATGAAGTCGGTGCGCTCGATGGTCGAATAGGAGAGGGAGTATGTGGGGCTGCAGGTTGCATGATCTCTCGAAGCTCATGCACCACCCTGGTATGTGCAAGTTGGATTACGTTACACACATCATCATCACATCTTTGGACAGCAGCAATCACAGCACACCTTCGAGATTGAGTCAAGCCAGTCAAGCAGTCAAAAGAGTCAGCCAGTTGTTGACGCAAGCTAGGCACAAAATTTATATGAGACTGAGAATCCTCGAAATAGCAGGTACCCTCCTTCGACCTAAGCTGATAACAGTAAAAACATAGTGATGTCATTTAAAATCTGAAATTATAAAGAACAATATATCGATTATTGTATGGTTCGAAGAGAGGACGCACCGCAAGTTTACCATATGTTTCGAGGCCGTTCACACCCTTCCACCTATCCTCATTCAATATCCCCAGTACAGTGCCAGTGGTGAAGTGTGCAATGCGTGGGGTTTCAATAGCATCAAGGCGATTCAAACTGAATAGATTGTCCAAATTTGATGCGTTCGTACAAGACATCGTAAGTAATTTTCTTTTTCTTAGGGACACCGAGTAGTTCCTTAAGCTTCAAAAGTTCTTCTCTTCTTTGTGCATGGGAGAAAATAGGTGGGTCTCCGCCGCCAATCGGTATGCCAAGGACACAATGCACAGCATGGGGTGTGATCTTAAGACCACCTTGCATGCCAACATCGATCACAAGGGAAGATACGCTTGTATTATCCAGCAGAAACATTGGTAGGTTCCTCGTCTCGAGCGCATTAATACTCAATTTGAGCACCTCCCCGAAACCCAGCTCCTTGATTATATTCTTCTGGCCATCTGTTAAAATCTTAACAACTGAAACAATTAAGGTTGGAGTGCACCTTATGGTGGGAGACCTCTTGGAGACCTTCTTAGGCTGCAAAAATAATAATTATATGAAGGCACCAAACTATCGGATAATTAAGAATAGTGATATAATTCGAAGTATATATGACCAAAAGAGAGACACTGATTGGCACTTTGGCAGCATTGTGTAGATAACAACTAGCATCAGATGGATACTATCAGCAAGGAACTATTAGTGAGAGGTGTATTTATGCTATCAATAGACTGCACTGCATGAGATTAACATAAACTACCTTGGCAACATTTGCTTTATGGCTATTCCTCTTGGAGCGCGTAGTCTGTTGTGCAACGCGGGGAACTGTCGGGTCAACAAAACCACCATCGTCATTTCGGTCTCCCCTGAGCATGGGCTCCAAAGGAGCGGGAGCCTTCCTCTTGCGCACCGCACCCGAGATTTCGACTTTAAAGAACCAGCCGAGGCAGAAGGTGGTTCCTCTGCAGATGCAGGCGGGGCAGTATGTAAAGAACAGGCTGCGGCATTACCAAGAACACGATCAGCCGCTCCGCCTTCAATCTGAACTGTGGGTGCCATACACATCATTTCAGGGGGCGCCGAAGCAAGCGTGATACTGAAGGTGATGCCCTGAGCCTGAGGGAGAGGACCCTCAAAACTGTAGGTTGCATTGTTCAGGCTGTCCTGGATAGTAAGCCTGCGAAACTTGGGTGGTGTAGCGCCAGTAACGTCCATACCTTCCTTCATAGCAGAGCCCCTAAAAAGTGTGGAATGAAATTGCAACATATTTGTCTGTCAAATCAAATTACTACGTGAAGAAACGTGTAGAGTACGGAGTAGATAATAGCCCGACATAACAAGTATACTAATTCTGAGATGGGCACACAGATGTTTGGAACTTGAAAAAGAAACCCTATATTGAACGTGACGCAACTGCAGAAATGGGCACACCAGATTTTACAAAATCTGAGACGGTAAAGAGTACGATCGAGCTTACTTACCCGAGCAGGGGGGCGAGATCTGATCGAGCTGTCGGGGACGGGGAGGCTTCGCCGCCGGGAAGGACGAACGGAGCAGCCGGCAGACGAGATGAGAGAGCGAAAAGGGGTATCGGAATTAACGAGAAGGGCAAGGAACGGGCAGCAACAGCGGTAAGTAGCCACCAGCGGGTAACTTTTTCGGGGCGTGACACGTATACGCCTTGGTTGAGACACACGATACCCTATCAGCTGCACGCATGACTTGGTTGAGACACGTATTCTTCTCCCCTTATCTCCGTCGGCGAGCTCACGTAGAACTTTTTTTCTAAATTTCCCAACACTTTCTTGATCTATGTGAATGTTCAAAAGAATACTGGGTCATGAGGATAGATAAGTCACAAATGACGACCCTGATAAGCATATCGTAGTGTTTGGCAAGATTATGAGCTCACGTAAACCTGATCAACCAGCTCAGAGTCCGACCTAAAGCCCGACCTGAAGCTTGAAAATGTTTCTTTTCCCAAGCCCAAAAGCCCGGCACAAATGCTTATTTCAGTGCGTGCACGTGTAAGCCCGGCCTAAAAAGTTGTAAAACGGAAGCCCAAACCAGGCGAGAATCTTCTTTCAGGCTGCAAAATGAAGCCCGAGCCTAACCCAAAGCAAGCCCGACCTGGCCCGACCTAGTTTTTTGTCCGGGCTATACCCTTGATCAGATTTAAACTTGTGGATTCGCCTGCCGCTTGGGGTCGGTGTTGGGGAGAGGAATCCGGGTGACTCGGCTCCGGCTATTAGACATTTTAGGGTTTTAGTCCTCGTAGTGGCAACGCCCAGGCGGATGACGATGCTTCATCTTCAAAGTGGGCCTTCTCGACTCCGATCCTCCTCAAGTTTGTCCGTCGAGACGGATTAGACAAAGCTCTGGCATAGATTCATGTCGGCTCCTTGGGATGGCTAGGTTAGGTTTCTTGTCATGCATACACAACGGCGAGATTTGGTGCAATGTACTTTGAATCTATAGAAATCCAATGTAGACCAGAAGACGTCAGCAGTTGTGATCTGCGTAAAAATCGTCGCCTAGAGAACAAAACACGGGAGAAGGCATGTAAAACCCCTCAATTCTGATCAAACGGAGTTGGAAACTGCGGTGACGCCGCACACCACTGCATAGTATAGTGTGCTGGTCTTTGATATAACGCTCATGAGACACAGTCTCATGAACCTTATATCCCTCGGTGTTGTACAACATAGGCATAGCGGGTCCAAATACAACTTATATTATTACAAACCATGTTCAACAAGATTCAAACTATTGGTACCAAAAGACATAGTACCACTATGATATTACGATTCTTAAATGGTCTCGGCTACTGATGCAGTAACCGCTCTCATTACTACCCTAGTCTAAGTTTGTTGTTTCAATCCCTTTTATCCATAGCCTTCACCATAAGCAACAACATAGTCGACTCCTTCAACGCCGCCTAACAAGTCTTGCTTCTCGTAAAAGTACTCTCTAGTTGTGTTGGAATTTTTCGGCATCTCCTCCAAATATTCAGATTCTAAAGAGAAGAATACAAAGGGATAAGTATAGATGGTACTCAACAAGTTCATAGATATTGTGAGTGGATGATGTCCTGCAAGTCCACATAGCTTTGTAGCAATTTTGTGATAAGTAAGGTTTATCAATCCCACAGGGAGCGGAAAGGAAGGCACTGCTATCCCCGCAGTTGCGTCGTCATTTACGCAACTACGCTCATCCAAACCGGAATTTGGAAATAGTTCAGTAAAGTCGGGTGCTAGGGGAAACGATAAAAGGTGGGAATTAAACTAAGTACTAGAGCGAACTAAAAATAAATACTAAACTAAGCTAAGGAAATTAACTAGGGAGAATTAATGTGATGTTTTAGATGAGTACGTTGATGTCTAGGTATGGCTTCGTTCTGCTTTGGCGTTGAATGGAGTTAAGCTTTTCGACAATCGGCACATACGGCTGAGTCAGTACCTTGCACTATAGGATATGAAAATCGATCGATGGTGGGTGGTCTCTCACATAACATTGTCTCTCAAGCAACGCCATATTGAGACAACTCAATCGTCCCACTTCCCGTTCCATACCAGTGGCGGTAACAGAAAGACATTAATATCACGAGGACCGTACTGAAGGCAATAGTTCTATGGGCAACCATTACTCCTATATAAGGTGTGTTCCCCTCAAGATATCAACGGCTGTCACCAGGATGTCTATCGGATCGCACAACTACCTATCAACTTCATGTGTGGCCTGGGGAGTTGGATGTATCCAACTACGCCGATGGATTAGATATGTCCAATCACTAAATTACTGCAAAGGTAAATAATCAACACGAAGAAGACAGACATGAATAGACGACCCATATCAAATAACCACTTATTGGTTGACCAACTCATAGCCAACAATTACTCAAATAATAATACATATAAAAGGGGTTCAAGAGTTGTTATAATCCATCACGGAGACCGTGATGGGGGCATCACGGAGACCGTGATGGGGGAAGAAGAAGGGGTGTTGGTGAGCAGTGGAAGCTTTGTGCCATGGTGGTGGAGGTGAAGAGCATGAGAAGCACCTCCAGTTAGCGGTGACGACAACTGCGAGGAACGCGGCGAGCGGGGCTGCGAGCTCGTCCAATGCCTTCTTGACGAGCTCGATCTTCATGGACGGGGAGCAGGTGAAGCACCTCTTGTTAGCGGGGATCAGGAGAAGCACCTCATTTCAGCTGCGAGGAACGTAGCGAGCGGTCCATGGCCTTCTTGACGAGCTCGATCTTCACGGGCGACACGTCGGCGTGGACTCGGCGCCGTTCGGCAGCCCATCTATGGGCGGCAGCAGTACGAAGGGGAGCCAAGACGACATGTATAGTTGTACATGCAAGAGCGTGGAGATGTCCTTTATCATTGTTGGTGTGCAGGGTGAATGCACATAAGGTGTTCGAGAAAATGGCTGTTGCTATATGAGAGAGCGATGGAAGAAGGAGAGAGAAAACCGAGGACATGTCAACATTTTTTCTCACATTTCTGGTTTTGGACTAAAGGTACCCGGTTTTGAGAGATGAGGGAGTAAATGTCGCCCAATTTTTTTGAGTGGACAGATATAGACTGCCGGTAAACTTGAGGGACCAAAAACATATTTTTCTCTATTCTCCAAGCAAAGGCAGCTAGGGTTTCTGTCTCCCGTCGACGGCGTCGCCAATCTGCCTCATCTCCTATAGCCTTAGGGCCATGAAGGCGCGGTGGATCCCGTCCCTTGCAGGCTCCATTTTTATATCTTTCTTTGAGTTTTGCTAGGGTATGTGTCCTACTCAGGAAGACGAGACGACGATGGCTCCTTGAAGATGGAATAAAGTTCTCTCAGTGTAGCCCCTATTCCGGTGGTGCGTCTAACATTGTCGGAAGGCGTGTGGAGGTGTGTCTCCGACAGATCTCGTGGGATTCGATCGGCAGTTGTCTTTGGTGGATCTGTTTAGATCCGGTCTTCGTTCATCTATGTCGGTGTCTTCAGGTTGGATCCTTTTGATCCATGTTTCTCTCCATCGGTGGCGGTTGCTGTTCTGGTGCGCTGGTCCTATGGGGTCTTAGCACGACGACTTCCCGACTGTCTACTACAACAAGTTTTGCACGGCTCCGGCGAGGGAGGGGTGATGACTGCGGCGCGTCTTCAACTCGCTTCAATGTTTGTAGTTGTCGCTAGATGATCTACAAATCTGGATGTAATTTTTATTATTTTTGGTGTTCGTTGTATCGACATGATTGTTCCCAATTGCAAAGCCTCATGAACACCGGAGATCGTTGAAGCACATTGATGTCATTGTGAGATCCCGGCATTCCAAAGAAAGCACGCCAAATTCATAAGTCATGTGATGCCACCGCTTCTAGTATGATGGTGACCTCTTTGGTGTGACCTTGATACATTCCCCGCAAACCTTTGGGGCAGTTCTTCCATTGCCAATGCATGCAATCAATTGATCCGAGCATTCCTGAAAACCCCCTGGCCTCTCCAATAGCCAACAACTTCTCCATGTCCTGTGCATTTGGTTCTCTGAGATACTCAGCTCCAAACACCTCCACCACGGCGCGGGCAAACTTGACAGTAGTCTTCAGGCATGTGCTCTCCCCCATCCTAACCATCTCACCAACGGATCTGCGGCAGTACCAAGTGCAAGCATCCTCAGTGCAGTCGTCACTTCTGCTTAGCAGAGAAAGAAAGTTGGCCGCAACAATCCCTCGTGAGCTTGAAGTAGTCATCATGTGCCTCCACTGCCTCCACAAAGCGCAAGAACAATGGTTTTCGCATGCGGAAACGGCGACGAAACAATGGATCATCCGGGAAAGTTGGGTTTGGAGCAAAGTAGTCCTTCTGCAATAGCCGTGCTCTGGACACCCTATCCCGATTGATCACTCTTCTCCCTTTGATTGAGCCCTTGAAGTTGAGAATATGCTCCACCTACCGGTCCATTTCCTTTTGCATGCTCATGAGCATGATCATGTCCACTTCTTCGTCCGAATCCGAGGAATCGAAGAACTCATATTGAATCATTTGATCAAGCTCCGTCGTTCCATACTCCTCGTCGGACGAAGCATCAGAATCCATCTTTTTCCCTAATAAAATCACAAAAAATCCGGTCAGACAATGTGTCGAACACATCGAGCACAAGGCGGAGCCAGAGAGTTGCCGGACGTACCGCGGTGGTGTCTGGACCGGCGACGACGTCCCCCGCGGCGAGGACGGGGGAGAGGACTGCTCTGCCGGAGCTGGCAGCACAGAGGCTAGGAATGGATGCGGAGCGCGCGCGGCGGCGGTGCTACGAAACGGACGGCGCAGAGGAGAAGAAGAGAGAAGAGAGCAAATGGATCCGGCAGTGCTGGGGGTGAATTTGGTGCAATTTGCGGTGGGGTCGGGCTGTCTGGTCCGACGTGGTGGGCGCGCCCGGGGGCCTGATAACCCACAAGTATAGGGGATCGCAACAGTTATCGAGGGTAGAGTATTCAACCCAAATTTATTGATTCGACACAAGGGGAGCCAAAGAATATTTGCAAGTATTAGCAGTTGAGTTGTCAATTCAACCACACCTGGAAACTAAATATCTACAGCAGAGTGATCAGTAGCACAGTAGTATGATAGTTTGATAGCAGTAGCGATAATAGTAACGGTACCAGTAACGGCAACAGCAGTAGTAGTAGCAATTGTGACAGCAGTAGTAACAATAGTAACTTAGCAAGAATCAATATGTGACAAGCTCGTAGGCATTGGATCGGTGATATTCGTTGGATAACATTCATCATGTAACAGTTATAACCTAGGGCGACACAGAACTAGCTCCAATTCATCAATGTAATGTAGGCATGTATTCCGTATATAGTCATACGTGCTTGCGATAAGAACTTCCATGACATCTTTTGTCCTACCCTCCCGTGGCAGCGGGGTCCATAAGGAAACTAAGGGATATTAAGGCCTCCTTTTAATAGAGAACCGGAACAAAGCATTAACACTTAGTGAATACATGAACTCCTCAAACTACGGCAATCACCGGAAAGAATCATAATTATTGTCACCTTGGGGTATGCGGATCATAACACGTAGCAGGTGCATATAACTTGCAAGATCGGATCAAGAACACAAATATATTGATGAAAACATAATGGGTTCAGATCTGGAATCATGGCACTCGGGCCCTAGTGACAAGCATTAAGCATAGCAAAGTCATAGCAACATCAATCTCAGAACATAGTGGGTACTAGGGATCAAGCCCTAACAAAACTAACTCGATTACATGATAAATCTCATCCAACTCATCACCGTCCAGCAAGCCTATGAAGGAATTATTCATTCCCGGTGGTGAGCATCATGAAATTGGTGATGAAGGATGGTTGATGATGACGATGCCGGAAGATCCCCCTCTCCGGAGCCCTGAACGGACTCCAGATCTGGCCTCCCGATGAAGAACAGGAGCTGGCGGCGGCTCCGTATCGTGAAACGCAATAAAACTTCCTCTCTTATTTTTTCTCTGGAAAACTAAATTTATAGCATTGGAATTAGGTCAGACGGAGCCACGTGGGCCCCACGAGGTACCAGGGCGCGCCAGGGGGGGTGGCGCGTCCTGGTGCCTCGTGGGCACTGGGTGGCCCCCCTCCAGTAGTTCTTGATGCCAATATTTTTTATATATTCCACAAAAAATCTCCAAAAAGTTTCATCCAATTCCAAGAACTTTGATTTTCTGCACAAAAACAACATCATGGCAATTCTGCTGAAATCAGCGTCAGTCCGGGTTAGTTCCATTCAAATCATGCAAATTAGGGGCCAAAACAAGAGCAAAAGTGTTTGGAAAAGTAGATACGACGGAGACGCATCAACTCCCCCAAGCTTAACTCATTGCTTGTCCTCAAGCAATTCAAGTGACAAACTGAAAGTGATAAAGAAAAACTTTTACAAACTCTTTTGTTCTTGTATCTATATATATGCTTAAATTGTGTCCAAGTTTTCAGCAAAGATTATAACCAACCATGCAAATGATAACTCTTAGAAATTATATTCACTCATATCAATGGCATAATCAACTAGCGAGCAATAATAAAATATCTCAAATGCCAACACTTTGTCAAAACAGTCATGATATAATATGACAGCATGGTATCTCGCTAGCCCTTTCTGAGACCGCAAAACATAAATGCAGAGCACCTCCAAAGTTCAAGCAGCGACTAAACATTGTAATTCATGGTAGAAGAGATCCAGTCATGATGCACACAACATTAACTATACACAATGCATGAGAATGACAATAGTGCTCTCAGGTTTGGTGCTTGTTTGAGAAGGTGATGACTCAACAATAAAAGTAAAATAACATAAAAGTAAATAGATAGGCCCTTCGCAGAGGGAAGCATGGATTTGCAGAGGTGCCAGAGCTCGAAGCTTAAATCAGGGATAAATAAAATTTTGGGAGGTATGCCTTTCCTGTGAACGTCACGACCGAGAGTTTTCAATATCTTCCATGCTAAACACATTAGCGGCGGTTCCCAAGCGGTAAAGTAAAGTTTACTCCCCCTCCACCATCAATCACAAGCCATGGCTAGCCGAATCCTCGGGTGCCCTCCATACCAACAACTTTCCGGGGGAGTTTGTTTTATTATTTTGCATTTTTAATGATGGGACTGGGCATCCCGATTACCAGCCCCTCTCGTGCAAGGACAAGTGAGTAAACACTCGTCATGAGAATAACCCGCTTAGCATGGAAGATACTGACCGCCCCCTGTCGCTCCATGAGTGGTACGGACACACAAAACAGATGTTCATTTGAATAGTTAGAGTTGGCACATGCAAATTTACTTAGAACGGCAGAGTAATACCGCATATAGGTAGATATAGTGGACTCATCTGGAATAACTTTGGTTTAAGGGTTTTGATGCACAAGCAGCATTCCCGCTTAGTACAGGCGAAGGCTAGCAAATAAGTTGAGAAGCGACCAGCTAGAGAGCGAAAACGGTAATAACCATGCATTATGAATAATCAACATTGAATACTAGCATGAGTAGGATATAAACACCATGAACATAAATATCGAGGAGGCTATGTTGGTTTTGATTCAACTACATGCGTGAACATGTGCCAAGTCAAGCCACTTGAAACATTCAGAGGAGGATACCATATCATCATACTACATCATGAACATTTTAATGCATGTTGACACTCAAGATAAATCATTATCCACTCCTAGCTACTTAAGCATGGCATGAGCAACTATAATCTCTAATTGTCATCACAAACATGTTTAATCGTAATATGCTGGATCATGGATACTGAGTTAAACATATTTACAAAAACAAAGAACAAGTTGAGTTCATACCCGCTTTTCCTTGCCACAGTCACTTCATCAAATCATCGTCATTATTGCCTTTCACTTGCACGACCGAATGATATGAAAATAAAAATAGTGCAAGTGTGCCATGGACTAAGCTGGAATCTGCAAGCATTTTATTCAAAGGAGAAGACAAGGTAATATGGGCTCTTTGTTAGATCAACGATAATGCATATGAGAGCCACTCATCATTTTCATCGTGGTCTTCTCCTTACAAGGACTCAATAAAGGAAAAGAAGAGAATTTCAGAGAAACACACTGAAATATTTTTGGAGTTTTTAGTTTTCTGAAGAAAGCAAAAAGAAGAAAACGAAAACGAGAAAAGAAAACTATTTACACGGGAGAACTCCCAACAAGCAAAAGAAGAAATGGGAAATCTTTTTGGGTTTTCTTTTACTACTACGAAACTACAACAAATTAAACTAAAAAGAAAAAAGAAAAAGAAACGAGAAATGTTTTTGAATTTTCTCAAAGTTTTTCAAACACACAAGAAGAAAGTAAGAAAATATAACTAACATGGATTATACAATGAAAAAGTATGAACACCGACAACTGGAATGAAATGTGTGGACATGAATGTAATGTCGGTGAGAAATACGTACTCCCCCAAGCTTAGGCTTTTGCCTAGCTTGGTCTACGGCCATCCGTAGTAGCCATCCGGTCCCATGTGAAACTCCTGAGGTGGTGGCACCCAAGCGTCCCAATCCTGGGGCTCCTCCTCTGCCGCCGCCAAGGCATTCCGGTAAGCGACAATGTCCAATGGCATCACGGTATATCCGTTGCTGGCATGAGAATCAAACAAAGTAGGTGCAGGCAACGGAATAATATCACGAGTATCCTCACTAAAAACTAATTTATAACGAATGTTGTGAGGAGGCTCAGGAGCATCAATAAAGTGGTGGTCCCTCATGGACTGGTGATCTAAGTAAACTCTGGGCAACGGGTAATCATGAGGGCGTATGTTAATATTGAAACGTCTCGCCAAGCGAGTAGCATAAATACCACCATAAATTTTACCCCTAGTCCTATTAGTATGCAAGCGGCGTGCAACGATGGCTCCAAGGTTATAAGTGTAATCATTATGCAATGCACACCGTAAAATGGCCCAGTCAGGTGTAGCTAGCGCACTACCTTGCTCCCTAGCAAGCAAACATTTCCCTAAGAATAAAGCAAAGTAATGAACAGAGGGAAACTGTAAGCTAGTGGCTCGGGCTTTCGACACGCCCCTTTCCTCTCCCACAGTCAAAGTGCGGAGGAAATCCTCAAACTCCTCCAGTCGAGGCTCTCTGATTTCCCCCTCAGAGGGAATCAAACATATCTCACAAAATTCAGTTAAAGGTATCTGATAATGTTCATCATATAAATCAAAGCGCACCTCAGGGGGTACGAGCCTATTCAGAAAATAAAAGTTTTGCACAGAGGAATTTGTAAGAATGTGGTGTTGGTCACACTCATTTGCGAGGAAGTTGGTCAGTCCGGCATTTGCAACGAATTGCGCGAACTCTTGATAGAATCCAGCTTCGTTCATGAAAGCATTGTGCGGCCATTCGCACGGCCGGACTTCCGTCCTACGCGGGATATTGAGGTCACTGTCCGAGGACTCCCCAAGGACTCCCTTGGCATTCCGCTTCGAGGAACTCTTCCGGAAGAAGTTCATTTTCCTATGAACAAATTTCTGAAAAATTTTGGGTCACAAAATGTTATCAATAGAACTTCACAAGATTGATAGCAACTACTCATATGGATGTCTAGAGGCTATATCAAGCATTCAAACTACTTGGAACTCAAAGAATTCAACATGCAAGCTCATTTTCTGTAGCACCAACAGTAGCTAATTATGCAAAATATAATCTACTAAAGCAAAAACTAATTGGAGCAATGGAGGAGTCACATACCAAGGAACAATCTCCCAAAACAGTTTCGGAAACGGAGCTCCGAGCAAAGAGATCGAAAATTTCAGTTTTGTGAGCAAGAACACTAGAGAGAGAGAGAGCTACCAGAAATTTTTGCTACAGGTAAGAGACGAAGTGAGCTAAAGGGATAAGTGAGGGGGCCCTTGTGGGGCCCACGAGGTACCAGGGCGCGCCAGGGGGGGTGGCGCGCCCTGGTGCCTCGTGGGCACATGGGGCACACCCCTGGTATAATTTTTGTGCCAAAAATTCTGAAATATTCAATAAAAATTCATGTGAAGATTTCAAATTATTCTGAGCACTTTTATTTCTGGGCACTTTTTTATTGCACGGATAATTCAGAAAACAGGGTAATCATGGCATTTTATTGCATTTAACTAAAAATAACAGAACATGAAAGGTGGGTACAGAAGGTTGTGCCTACTAAATTCATCGACCACATGCCTCTCTGAAAGAATCCATTAATAAGGTTGATTAGGTCTTATTAACAAACCATTTCCGAGCAACATGAAACCGAAGAACTTTCGTATAACACTAAGTTACCTCAACGGGGATATGCATCTCCCCAACAATAAGAGTTTCATATTTCTTTCTAATGGTAGGAAGAGGGATTTGAAAACTTCCAATAGTAATTGTCGGAGTTTTTTCAATAATATGAATACCATTCACTTGAAATTGCTTCTTCGGAAAGTGCACCGTATGTTCATTACCATTGTTATGAAAAGTGACCTTGCTTTTGTTACAATCAATAACAGCCCCTGCAGTATTCAGAAAGGGTCTACCAAGGATAATCGACATGTTGTCATCCTCGGGCATATCAAGTATAACAAAGTCCGTTAGAATAGTAATGTTTGCAACTACAACGGGCACATCCTCACAAACACCGATAGGTATGGCAGTTGATTTGTCAGCCATTTGCAGTGATATTTCAGTGGGAGTGAGTTTATTCAAATCAAGTCTTTTATATAAGGAGAAAGGCATAACACTAACACCGGCTCCTAAATCACACAAAGCAGTTTTGACATAGTTTTTCTTAATGGAGCATGGTATAGTTGGTATTCCCGGATCTCCTAGTTTCTTAGGCACTCCATCCTTAAAAGAATAATTTGCAAGCATGGTAGAAATTTCAGCTTCAGGTATCTTTCTTTTATTTGTAACAATGTCTTTCATATATTTAGCATAAGGAGGCATCTTTATAATATCAGTCAAACGGGTACGCAAAAAGACTGGCCTAAGCATTTCAACAAAGCGTTCAAATTCTTCCTCATTCTTTTTCTTTGATGGTTTAGGAGGAAATGGCATGGGCTTTTGAACCCATGGTTCTCTTTCTTTACCATGTTTTCTAGCAACAAAATCTTTTTTATCATAACGTTTATTTTTAGAAGGTGGGTTATCAAGATCAACATCAGGTTCAATTTCAACATCATTATCAGGTTCTTTATCATTATCTGGTTGGGTACCCACATGAACATCATTATTATTATTATCATCAAGTGGTTGTTCATTACCAGATTGTGTTTCAGCATCAGAAATAGAAACATCATTACTATCCTCCAAGGGTTTTTCTACCTCGGGTTCACTAGAAGTATGCAAAGTCCTATCATTTTTCTTTTTCTTTTTCTTTTTAGATGGACTAGGTGCATCAACATTAATTCTTTGAGAGTCCTGTTCAATTCTTTTTGGGTGACCTTCAGGATAAAGTGGCTCCTGAGTCATTCTTCCTCCTCTAGTCATTACTCTAACATCATGATCATTCATATTGTTGTTCATTTCATTAAGCAGTTCACTTTGAGATTTAGCAACTTGCTCTAATTGGGTTTGAACCATAGATGCATGTTTACTAACACCTTTAACATCATTAGCAATTCTAAATAACAAGTCACTCAAGCGATCAATCATGTAAGCATTTCGTTTTAATTGTTTCATAACATTGGCATTGAAATGATCTTGCTTCATCATATAATTGTCAAATTCATATAAGCATTGACTAGGAAGTTTGTTATGAGGAATATCACTTTCATTAAACTTTATAAGAGAATTTACATCTACTACCTGTGTCGGTTTGTCAAGACCGTGTATTTCTTCAATAGGCGGTAAATTCTTAACATCTTCAGCTTTAATACCTTTTTATTTCTGGCATTTCTTTGCTTCTTGCATATCTTCAGGACTGAGAGATAACATACCCCTCTTTTTCGGAGTGGGTTTAGGCGGTGGTTCAGGAAGTGTCCAATCATTATCATTCTTCAATATATTATTCAATAATTCCTCGGCTTGTTTAATAGTCCTTTCCCTGAAAACAGAACTCGCACAACTATCTAGGTAGTCCCTAGAAGCATCAGTTAGTCCATTATAGAAGATATCAAGTATTTCATTTTTCTTGGGAGGATGATCAGGCAAAGCATTAAGTAATTGGAGAAGCCTCCCCCAAGCTTGAGGGAGACTCTCTTGTTCAATTTGCACAAAGTTAAATATTTCCTGTAAAGTAGCTTGTTTCTTATGAGCAGGAAAATATTTTCCAGAGAAGTAATAAATCATATCCTGGGGACTACGCACACATCCAGGAGCAAGAGTATTATACCAATCTTTAGCATCACCCTTTAATGAGAAAGGAAACAACTTAAGAATATAGTAGTGGCGAATTTTTGTTGGGGAACGAAGCATGAATTTCAAAAAAATTCCTATGCTCACGCAAGATCTATCCATGGAGATGCATCGCTACGAGAGGGGAGAGTTTGTCTACGTACCCTCGTAGACCGTTAGCGGAAGCATCTCACAACGCGGTTGATGTAGTCGAACAATCCTTCGAGCTCCACCGATCGAGTACCGAACGTACGGCACCTCTGAGTTCTACACACGTGCAGCTCGGTGACGATCCTCGCCTTCTTGATCCAGCAAGACGTCGAGGAAGTAGATGAGTTCCGTCAGCACGACGGCATGGCGACGGTGATGGTGAAGTGATTCCGGCAGGGCTTCGCCTAAGCTCTCCGAAAATATGACCGAGGTGGAAAACGGAGATCGGGACACCGCACACGGCTATGGGACAATTGTGTACTTTGGGATGCCCCCCTGCCCCCGTATATAAAGGATGAGAGGGAGGAGGCCGGCCCCCTAGGGCTGCGCCAAGTGTGGGGAGTCCTACTAGGACTCCCTAGTCCTAGTAGGATTCCACCTCCCATACGGAGTAGGAAAGGGGGAAGGGAGAGGGAAAGGAAAGAGGGGGCTGCGCCCCCTCCCCTAGTCCAATTCGGTTTGGGCAAGGGGGGGCGCGCGCCTCCTCACGTGGCCTGCCTCTCCTTTTCCCGTATGGCCCAATAAGGCCCATTACTTCTCCCGGTGAATTCACGTAACTCCCCGGTACTCCGAAAAATACCCGAATCACTCGGAACCTTTCCGACGTCCGAATATAGCCTTCCAATATATGAATCTTTACCTCTCGACCATTTCGAGACTCCTCGTCATGTCCGCGATCTCATCCGGGGCTCCGAACAAACTTCGGTCACCAATCACATAACTCATATAATACTATATCGTCATTGAACCTTAAGTGTGCGGACCCTACGGGTTCGGGAATGATGTACACATGATCGAGACAACTCTCTGGTCAATAACCAACAGCGGGACCTGGATGCTCATATTGGTTCCTACATATTCCACGAAGATCTTTATCGGTGAACCTCATATGACAACATACGTTGTTCCCTTTTGTCCGGTGGTATGTTACTTGCCCGAGATTCGATCGTTGGTATCTAATACCTAGTTCAATCTCGTTACCGGCAAGTCTCTTTACTCGTTCCGTAATACATCATCTTGCAACTAACTCTTTAGTCACGGTGCTTGCAAGGCTTCTGTGATGCTGTATTACCGAGAGGGCCCAGAGATACCTCTCCGATAGTCGGAGTGACAAATCCCAATCTCGATCCATGCCAACTCAACAAACACTTTCAGAGATACGTGTAGTGCACCTTTATAATCACCCAGTTACGTTGTGACGTTTGATACACCCAAAGTATTCCTACGGTATCCGGGAGTTGCATGATCTCATGGTCAGAGGAACGTGTATTTGACATAGTGAAAGCAATAGCAATAAACTGAACGATCATTTGCTATGCTAACGGTTGGGTCAAGTCCATCACATCATTCTCCTAATGATGTGATCCCGTTATCAAATGACAACTCATGTCCATGGTCAGGAAATCTTGACCATCTTTTGATCAACGAACTAGTCTAGTAGAGGCTTACTAGGGACTCAGTATTTGTCTATTATCCACACATGTATTAAGTTTCCGGTCAATACAATTCTAGCATGAATAATAAACCATTATCATGAACGGAGAAATATGATAATAAACACTTTATTAATTGCCTCTAGGGCATATTTCCAACAATTTTTTCCTCATGAGTAAACAGGGTGGCTATATCATTTAATTTAGTGAGATGTGCCATAACGGTTTCAGTTTCATATCCATGGAAAGGATCAGATTCTACCAGCTTAATTAACTCAGGATCAACAGAGAATTCATAATCCTTATCAGTAACAAATATGGGAGAGGTTGCAAACTTAGGATCATATTTCATTTTCTCCCTCATAGATTTTTCTTTCATATCAGAAATCAATTTTATAACTTCATATCTATCATTACAAGCAAGAATGGCTCTAGCTGTCTCCCTATCAAAACATTGTTCATCAGGTGTTTCAACTCTAGTAGGGGAGCTAGGCATAATAGGTGGATCATCATTCTCAGGGGTTTCAGCATTTTCAATTTCTTTGGCTTTAGCAATTTGTTCAGTAAGAAATTCACCAAGTGGCACAACATTCTCAAGCATAGTACTAGCATCATCATGAGTATCATTCATAGCAGAAGTGGTATCATCAATAACTTGTGACATATCAGAATTAATAGCATATTGTGGTGTTGCAAGTTTACTCAAAACAGAAGGTGAATCAAGTGCAGAGCTAGATGGCAGTTCCTTACACTAGTAGAAAACAGGGCATCAGTCCCGATTCCAGAGGGCCTTTAGTCTCGGTTCTGCAACCGGGACTAAACAATCGGGACTAAAGGCCCCCACTTTTAGTCCCGGTTGGGTTACGAACCGGGACTAAAGGAGCTCCACGTGTTCGCTGTGGGCGCCCAGGCAGGAGGACCTCTAGTCCCGGTTGGTAACACCAACCGGGACTAGAAGGCAGCCACGCGTCAGCAACTGCCAGGCGCTGGGGTTTTTTTTTTTGAAAGGAGGGGTTTAGGGGTTTTGGAGGGTTTAGGGGTTTCATATTGTGTTTCCCCTTTTCTTTTTGTGTTTACCATTCAATTCCTTTACATTTAGGGTTTTCATTTTTATTTTATGCTTTTCATTCAACTCGACGCTAGCTACTACATATAGCAATGAAGGAACCATTACAAAACATCGTCATGATCAATATATAGAGAGAAGTGACCTCTCTTTCTCCGTGCTTGGTCGAACAACAAGTTTTCGTATATCTATTCGACGCTACTACATATAGTACATGTTCATGCATATATACAATATAACATATCTTATGATCCCTAATATCTAATTACCAATATCGCATTGCAAATCCCGATGGTATTCTCCGTCTGTAGGTATGACATGCTCAACAAAGAATCCCGCCAATTCCTCTTGAATTGCTCATATGCGATCAGTTGGTAGGAGTTCGTCCCGCTTCCGCCAGATCTAATTTAAAGAAGGGGGTCAATATATATATATATATATATATATATATATATATATATATATATATATATATATATATATGAATGAAACTCAACACAATTGATGGTAATAAAATAAAAATGTGAATATTGTTTACGTACTTCAAATTGTTCTAAAGATCTGCCCCGCTCAGAGATCTTGTGGCGAATGTACTCGCAAACGTAGTATCCACATAAATTATTCCCGGGTTCCTGCCACAAGAACTTTACGAGAATAGAGTTCAATCAAAATGATAATCAAGCATGATAATGGTATTGAAACTAGAATCAATGAGAGATGCGCGGAACTAGCTAGCTAGTAGTACTTACTTTGGGGTGTGAAAATCGCAGCTCCTTTTTCCATTCACCCCTAACCTGGTTGGTGAACTTTTTCCAAACCCTGCCCGGCAAAGAAAATGATTACTTGATATCAGGAAATGAACGAAAGTTGCCGATATGGTGCGATAATGATTGAACTTACTTCTGGAGCATTTGACTCAGGTCCGCCCACTCCTTAGGCTCTTTACGTCTCGAGTCCAAGACAATTACTAGTCCCGCGTCAAGCTGAATGGCTAGCAGAATATAGTGGAACCTGCGCACGCATAACTCATCAAGTACACTTAACCTCGAGTAAGCGAAACAGAATTTGCACAAGACAGTAACACTCACTTGAAGTTGTAAGGAAATAGTATTTCCCTTTTGTTTTGTTGTCCAAGTAACGCCTTTAGCAAGTTTTTCTCTGTATCATCGGGGTTTTTTTGTACCGTATATTCATTTACGGTATTTGGGTTAATGAACCCAATGTCATAGATTTTTCCTCTGCATTCGAGGATCTTCAATCTGCATAATATAGTGTGAGGATAATTATACATGCAATGAACGAGCTGAGCTAGAGACTTAATTACAGAAAAAATACTTACAGACAATAGCAACTGACGATAGTTTTGTCGAGGGCGTCTTGATTGTATAACTGAAATAATTCTTCAAATTCAATGTACAACGCCTCGACTCCATTGAAGTAGTGCTCATCTTTAATTCCCACGTAGATACTGTCGGTCCCTTCCTTGCAGGCTTTCAAGTACCAGTCATGCAATCTTCGCATCATCGTTGATAGACGCGGGAGCTGCTCAGGTCTGACGAGAGGCTTCCCGTGCTCGTATCTAAAGGCTACCTCAGCCATTTCGAACTGTACCTGATCGCCTAAGTAATCACCAATAGTGTAACCAGGATGAGCGGCCGCTACCACTGAATCATTAGCGATATCGGGAAACACCTTGAGCGGGGGGCACGATTGTTTTTCCTGTTCGCCGAGCTGGGGAATTGTTTTCCCACTTCTTGAAGCACTGCTACTTCCCGACCTTTTCACTTCATAAAATGTCTTTACAATACAGCGGTCATAGTGTGAGAGCGGCGGAGGAGGTAGTGGTCGCTTAAGGGCATCCAGACAGCGCTTCGCTTTTACCGAATCTATTTTCTCCTTTGGATCTGGACGTTTCGGTGCAAGCTGGCGTTTCACATCGGCAGCCACGAACTCCTTGTTTTCCTCCTCAGTCATGTCGTATGGTAACTTGGTGGGAGCCTTCTTGACGCTTGGACCTGCTCTGGATTTCTTCGTTATTGTACTGCTAGCCGCCGGAGCGGCGGCGGGTCTCTTCCGCCGTTGCTGAGGCGACGGAGGAGGCGGAGTCAGCTGACGCGGCGGAGGAGGCGGGGTCCGCTGACGCGGCGGAGACAGCTGAGGCAGTGGAGGATTCTGCTGAGGGGCCTCCTCCGGCGGAGTCCGCTGACGCGGCGGAGACAGCTGAGGCGGCGGAGTGTGCTGACGCGGTGGAGACGACTGAGGCAGCGGAGATAGAGCTGGAGTACTGTGAGGAGTCTGCTGAGGGGCCTCCTCCGGCTGAGTCTGCTGACGCGGCGTCCATTGTGGAAGCACGATGTTTTCCTTTCTCCATAGAATGGTAGTCCTTACGGCATCTACCAGATGAGTCTCCCCTTCACCTGTAGGGTACTCAAGGTCCAGCCCCTCGAATCCGTTGGTAACTTCATCCACCCCGACAATAGCATAGCCATCTGGAATCGGATTGCAATGGAAAGTTCCATCAGGTCGAGGAGGTAAGACATAGCCGACCGCCACCTTCAAGGTTAGGTTGCTGCATTTTGCCATTAGCTCACAATGTTCCCTCTCCGTGATATCATCCACGGGGTAGTGAGGAGCCGTGATATCAGGCCGAAGGAGCTCCGTGGAAGCCACGCTGCTTTTCTGCTGAGATGGTGGGGTAGCTTCGTGGGCAGTATCGAATGAAGGATCTTCGTGCTGCTGATATGGTGGGCCGGTAGCTCGCTGACTGGTAAGTGCCTCTAGTTTCTTCTCCTGCAACGCTAATCTTTCTTCTACCTTCTGCATCCGGTCTGCATTCTCTTTCTTCTTTCTCCCTCGGCTTCTATAACCAGTGTTGTCGGGAAACCCATACACCCATGGAACGGAGCCTGATGTGCCTCGTGTTCGTCCAGGGTGTTCAGGATTCCCGAGGGCGCGTGACAGCTCGTTCTTCTCTCTGTCGGGATGGAACCTCCCTTCCTGCACATCGTTGATTGCTTCCTGAATCTTTATGACGGGTGTTTCAAGTTGTTCTTTCGTGTAAACACACTTCCCTGTTTCTGGGTCCAAAGTTCCCCCATGCCCGAAAAACCAAGTCCTTGCCCGTTTGGTCCAGTCTAATGTCTCTGGATGGATCCCTTTATCAAGCAGGTCGTTCTCAGCTTTCTCCCACTTAGGCCGGGCAGCCTTGTAGCCACCTGACCCCGTAACATGGTGATACAGCTTCTTTGCAGCATTTAGCTTATTTGTCTATGACCTGTTCTTAGCTTTCTCTAATTTCTTGTACGCCACAAATGCGGGCCAGTGATCTTTTATCTTCGCATATTGACCGGTGAATTCTAGAGTCTCGTCTTTCTCGACAAACTGTTCGTTCAATCTTTTCTTCCAGTTCTTAAATTGTTCTGCCATCTTCTTAAGAGCCCATTTTTTGACTTTTCGCTGTATAACTGGGTTATTTGGATCCTCCTCTGGCGGTAGGCTGAAATTTATCATGAGCGAGTTCCAAAGCTCATCTTTGCATCTATCGTCGACATAAGAAACTCCATCGTCCTTCTTCTTATTCCATTCTTGGATGCTGATCGGGACGTTGTCCCTAACAACAACTCCGCACTGATGTATAAATCGGTCTTGGGTCCGCTTGGGAACAGTCGGTTTGCCATCTGGATCGACTTCTTCGATCGTGAACCTTTCATTCTCGCCCAACCTTTTCTTCGGGCCTCGTCTCCTTATAGAAGTTTGGCTCGATCCGGAGGGCTAAAAGAAGAAAGAAGTGTTAATATATGAACATACAAATCAATTAATGCATCTAGTCAGCAGAGGCTTAATTAATATATATACCTCGCCGGACTTTGCAACAGTTAAGGCTCCAACACCGGCGGAGCCGTCATCTCCTCCCTCCATTCGATCACCGGAGTCGTCATCCTCTCTTCCCTCACCATCGGAGTCGTTGAGAAACTGTGAGGTGATATCATCACCTCCGTCGCGGATTATATCCCCCAACATCTCTTCTTGTTCTAAGTCTCTATCGTGTTCCATAGTTTCTGCAAATATTACAACATGGCAATATACAACCATGAGAGATAAGCTGTTTTTCAGACTTAATGAAATATGGGAATGCAAAACAGTAACATTATGATGACAACTTGAGAGCAAGATTGAGTCATGCTACAGCAACTTTACATGGCAACCAAGGGCATGGCATCAAAGTACACATTACATAGACCAAATCACAAGAAGGAATCATATGCATATGAGCAATGAATTAGTGGCAAACATCATGCAAAGTCGAACAACGGAGGGACGATCAGGGACCAACAGCTCCAACGTCGACGATCACTCCACGGAGATGCAACACCACAAATCCTGTAATTCCACCGAGTGAAAAAAATTAGGTCACCACAATTTTGTTCTTCAA
Source organism: Elymus sibiricus (assembly GCA_039707655.1). Lineage (NCBI taxonomy): Eukaryota > Viridiplantae > Streptophyta > Magnoliopsida > Poales > Poaceae > Elymus > Elymus sibiricus. The sequence continues at coordinate 318,989,568 of CM077672.1, forward strand.
TTTGTTTTAGCAAGATCATCATGATGAAGTAACCACTCATCATATGCAAATTGTAACATTTGTTTCTCTATATAAAAAAACCTAAAAAAAATCTCTTCATACTTGAGTCATGTAGGATTTTTCTATTATATATGTATGCATGCATATGTTATTTGGTTCTTCTCGTTATAGTATATCTCGGCCTCACTTTGTTGTTGTGAACTCCACCATTTCTCTAAAAAAATTCTGTATGCAAATTTCTCTAAAAAAATGACTTTGATCATGAATAACTTTGATAATAACCTATATATGCAAATATCTCTAACTTTGATTAATGACCTATGCAAATTTCTCTAAAAAAATGACTTTGATCATGAATATCTCTAACTATGCAAATATCTCTAACTATGTAAATATTTTTCTTATATTTAATAAATTTCAAAGTTGGAATTTCAATTATTCATAGTTCCTTTGATTTGCAAAGGAGTTATATTCTCCCCAATTCTTTTGCACCCACAAAAATTACTCCATCTATTTGAGTGTACCCACAACCCATTCCACCAAAAACATTTGGTTCCATAGTTCAAATTTTTCAAATTTCATTCAGTTCAAATTTGGACCAGATTCAAACTCCATGGTCAAAGCCCAATTTAAATTGCTCCAAAAATTCTGAAACTTTGCCAGACTCTCTTTTGTGCATCAACACCTCACCACAAAAATTCTCAAAAATTCCTAAAATTCCTAGAGCCCTCTGGCATTTCATCATACACTTGATGTGCACTGTTTAGCACTGTCAAAAAATTCAGAAAATTCAGAAAAATTCGGAGAGAGGGGGGAATCGATGCCATGCACTCCGCATCTTCCTCTCTCCCGCACGGCGTCACCTCCTTTGAGCTTTAATGATCCACCTCGGACCCCCTGGTCAGTGGCTCGCCGCCGATGGCACAGTAGCCGGCCGGTGCACCTGCCACCGCCCTCGGCGTCTGGGTCGGCGGCGTCGGCGTCCAGCAGGGGGGAATAGGAGGAGGAGGAGGGGATCGGGGCGGCGCTCACAGCGAGGAGGCGTCAGTGACGAGGGCTCGGGGGCGGCGATGCACGGGGAGGAGGGCTCTGGGACGGCTCGGAGGCGACGGCGAGGTCCGGCAGCCTGGCGGCGTCGAGGTGGTCTTCGCGGCGTCGTGGGAGAGGGAGATCGAAACTGGAGATGGTGTTTGGAAGAAGAAGGTTTGGGGGGAAATTTCTAAGTTGTGCTTATATACACAGCGCTTTAGTCCCGGTTGGTGGCTCCAACCGGGACTAAAGGCCCCCCTTTAGTCCCGGTGCGAGGCACCAACTGGGACTAAACCTTGTTTTCAGCAGCCCAAAGGGCGGGAAACCCAGGCCTTTAGTCCCGGTTGGTGGCTTGGACCGGGACTAAAGGGGGGCCTTTAGTCCCGGTCCTAGCCACCAACCGGGACTAAAGGGTGGCATAGCCATGGGGTGGTGAAAGTTTAGTCCCACCTCGCCAAGCGAGAGGAGATTGCACCGGTTTATATACGCGGCTGCGATCTCTCTCCCAAGCTCCTCTCTAAAGCAGGCAGTTAATTGCCTAACCTCTGCCCTGTTGGGCCTACTAGCCCGCGGGCCTGCATCCTGGCCCATATATAGTTGGGTTTCTAGTCGTATGTAGGCCGTGGTGTCTGCTAGTAGGCGGGTATTTTTTTATGTTATGTTTTTTTTATTTTTTATGTTATTTTTTGCATATGTTATGTCAATTTTAATATTCTTTCATAACCACTATAAAATATATGGCACATGTTATGTCTTTTTAGTTTTTATGTTATGGCAATTTTAATTTTTTGCATATGTTATGTATTTTTATTTTTTATGTTATTTTTTGCATATGTTATGTCAATTTTAATATTCTTTCATAACCACTATAAAATATATGGCACATGTTATGTCTTTTTATTTTTTATGTTATGGCAATTTTAATTTTTTGCATATGTTATGTCTTTTTATTTTTTATGTTATGGCAATTTTAATTTTTTGCATATGTTATGTTTTTTTTATGTTATTTTTTGCATATGTTATGTCAATTTTTTTTTATGTTATTTTTTGCATATGTTATGTCAATTTTATAGAGAGGAGCGGGCTTGAGGTAAAGTCGGAGGTATGTACCTCATTTTTATATAGTGATTCAAAAAAAGCCGACACCAATGTTCCCTATGTGAAGGAGATAGACCCTTACTATGAATCTTCTAGAAGATTCATAGTATTTTCTGTTAACCTAATAATGTTATATTTTCTTTATGTCATACAACGTTTCTCTCTTATCATCTCCGATCAGAGAAAGCACATAGTACCTCCAACTTTATGTCATACAACGTTTCTCTCTTATCATCTCCGATGCTTCTGCTGTATTCATCTATGTCAAGACGTTTAAGCCATGTCTATATTAACCTTGTTATTTTATATGGATCCACCAACCGGGACTAACCGCGTATGATCAACCTTGCAAAACATGGGACTGAAAGGATAGGAATAATTGAAATTTCATAACTTAATAAATAATTACTCTAAAATCATGTTTCAAATGCCAAAATGCCCTAGCTAGCTCTTACAAAGATTCCCTCCGGTTTGTCCGAAGTGGCACTTTCCAGCTATAAGTCGGGAAACTCACACTAGAGAGAAAGTGATGGCGGTGAAGCCGGTCACATCCCAAAGTGGGATCTTGGGGTATAAAACTATTTCTTCGCGTGTGTCCCTTGCTTATTGCGCCGTAACCATGGATAATCTTCATCATTTAACAGGATGCTTGGGTCAGTCTTCACTCTGAAGGGAGAAATTTCATGAAACTTTTCATAATCTTCTGACATGTCTGTCTTGTCCTCCACTCCCACGATGTTTCTTTTCCCTGAAAGAACTATGTGGCGCTTTGGCTCATCGTATGATGTATTCGCTTCCTTATCTTTTCTTTTTCTCGGTTTGGTAGACATGTCCTTCACATAGAAAACCTGCGCCACATCATTGGCTAGGACGAATGGTTCGTCTGTGTACCCAAGATTGTTGAGATCCACTGTTGTCATTCCGTACTGCGGGTCTACCTGTACCCCGCCTCCTGACAGATTGACCCATTTGCACCGAAACAAAGGGACCTTAAAATCACGTCCATAGTCAAGTTCCCATATGTCCTCTATGTAACCATAATATGTGTCCTTTGCCCTATTGGTGTTTGCTGCATCAAAGCGGACACCACTGTTTTGGTTGGTGCTCTTTTTATCTTGGGCGATCGTGTAAAATGTATTCCCATTTATCTCGTACCCTTGGAAAGTCAATACAGTCAAAGATGGTGTCCTGGCCAAGAAGTACATGTCATCTCCAACAGTGGTGTTACCCATGAGATGTGTTTGCAACCAACCGCCGAAAGTCCCCATGTGTTCACGTGTAATCCAGTCGTCAGACTGCTCCGGGTGTTTGGAGCGTAGAATATTCTTGTGTTCATTGATATACGGGGCCACCAAGGTAGAATTCTGTAGAACTGTGTAGTGTGCTTGCACCCAAGAATGCCCGTCCCTACATATTATTGAGTTCGGTCCTAGCGTGCTTTTTCCACCCAGTCTCCCCTCATGCCGCGATTCAGGAACACCAATCGGCTTAAGGTCAGGAATAAAGTCAACACAAAACTCAATGACCTCCTCTGTTTGATGGCCCGTGGAGATGCTTCCTTCTGGCCTAGCACGGTTACGAACATATTTCTTTAAGACTCCCATGAACCTCTCAAAGGGGAACATATTGTGTAGAAATACAGGACCCAGAATTGCAATCTCGTCGACTAGGTGAACTAGGACGTGCGTCATAATATTGAAGAAGGATGGTGGGAACACCAACTCGAAATTGGCAAGACATTGGACCAAATCATTCTGTAACCTTGGTAGGATTTCTGGATCAATTACCTTCTGAGAAATTGCATTGAGGAATGCACATAGCTTCACAATGGCTAATCGAACATTTTCTGGTAGAAGCCCCCTCAATGCAACCGGTAGCAGTTGCGTCATAATCACGTGGCAGTCATGAGACTTTAGGTTCTGGAATTTTTTCTCTGCCATATTTATTATTCCCTTTATATTCGACGAGAAGCCAGACGGGACCTTGATACTGAGCAGGCATTCAAAAAAGATTTCCTTCTCTGCTTTGGTAAGAGCGTAGCTGGCAGGACCTTGATACTGCTTTGGATGCATGCCGTCTTTTTCGTTCATACGTTGCTGGTCCTCCCGTGCCTCCGGTGTATCTTTTGTCTTCCCATACACGCCCAAGAAGCCTAGCAGGTTCACGCAAAGATTCTTCGTCACGTGCATCACGTCGATTGGAGAGCGGACCTCTAGGTCTTTCCAATAGGGTAGGTCCCAAAATATAGATTTCTTCTTCCACATGGGTGCGTGTCCATCAGCGTCATTCGGAACAGATTGTCCGCCAGGACCCTTTCCAAAGATTACTTGTAAATCCTTGGCCATATCAAGTATATCATCACCAGTACGGAGGACAGGCTTCTTCCGGTGATCTGCCTCGCCTTTAAAATGCTTGCCTTTCTTTCTTAAGGCATGCTTGGTCGGAAGAAATCGACGATGTCCCAGGTACACATTCTTCTTGCATTTATCCAAATATATACTTTTGTTCTCATCTAAACAGTGCGTGCATGCATGGTATCCCTTGTTTGTCTATCCTGAAAGGTTACTTAGAGCAGGCCAATCATTGATGGTTACAAACAGCAACGTTGGTAGGTCAAATTCCTGCTGTTTGTGCTCATCCCACACACGTACACCTTTTATGTCCCACAGCTGTAAAAGTTCTTCAACTAATGGCCTTAGGTACACATCAATGTCGTTGCCGGGTTGCTTAGGGCCTTGGATGAGCACTGGCATCATAATGAACTTCCGCTTCATGCACAACCAAGGAGAAAGGTTATAGATACATAGAGTCACGGGCCAGGTGCTATGATTGCTGCTCCGCTCCCCAAAAGGATTAATGCCATATGCACTTATATCAAACCATAAGTTCCTTGCGTCACCTGCAAAGTCCGGCCACTTTCTCTCGATTTTTCTCCACTGCGACCCATCAGCGGGTACTCTCAACTTCCCGTCTTTCTTACGGTCTTCTTTGTGCCATCGCAACAACTTGGCATGCTCTTTGTTTCTGAACAGACGTTTCAACCATGGTATTATAGGAGCATACCACATCACCTTGGCAGGAACCCTCTTCCTGGGGCGCTCGCCCTCAACATCACCAGGGTCACCTCGTCTGATCTTATACCGCAATGCACCGCATACCGGGCATGCATTCAAATGCTCGTACTCCTCACCGCGGTAGAGGATGAAGTCATTAGGGCATGCATGTATCTTCTGCACCTCTAATCCTAGAGGGCAGAGAACCATCTTTGCTTCGTACGTACTGTTAGGCAATTCGTTATCCTTTGGAAGCTTCTTCTTCATTATTTTCAGTAGCTTCCCAAATCCCTTGTCAGATACACCATTCTCTGCCTTCCATTGCAGCAATTCCAGTGCGGTACCGAGCTTTGTGTTGCCATCTTCGCAATTTGGGTACAACCCTTTTTTGTGATCCTCTAACATGCGATCGAACTTCAACTTCTCCCTTTCACTTTCGCATCCTCTCTGTGCATCAACAATGACCCGGCGAAGATCATCATCGGGCACATCTGGTGCCTCTTGATCTTCAGCTTCCCCCGTTGCAGTATCACCGTATTCAGGGAACATAGGATAGTTGTCATCATCCTCTTCTTCTTTGTTGTCTTCCATCATAACCCCTCTTTCTCCGTGCTTGGTCCAAACATTATAGTGTGGGATGAAACCCTTCGAAAGCAGGTGGAAGTGAAGGGTTTTCGAGTCAGAGTAATCCTTCATATTCTCACAGACAGTACATGGACAATACATAAAACCATTCTGCTTGTTTGCCTCAGCCACATCGAGAAAATTATGCAGGCCCGTAATGTAGTCGGAGGTGCGTCGGTCACCGTACATCCATTGCCGGTTCATCTGCGTGCATTATATAATTAAGTATATCAAAAACCATTACAGAACATCATGAATAGAGAAATGACCAAATTAATACAAGTTCATCATCACATTAAAACCAAAGTACAGTAGTGATCAAATGTTATTACTGAAAAAATAAATACATAAAGTTCATACATAGTTCTCATAGAACAACATACAGCTCTCTAGAGCATCTAATTAAAACATACATTGAAACTAACATACAACTATGTAAAACATTTAAATGCAACAACAAATGCGATCAAAATCGCAACTAAGGTAACAATTGATCCAACAGCATAATGATACCAAGCCTCATTATCAATGGCATATTTTCTAATCTTTCTAATCTTCAAGCGCATTGCATCCATCTGGATCTTGTGTAGATCGACGACATCGGCAACATGCAACTCCAATTTCATCTTCTCTTCTTCAACACTTTTCAATTTTTCTTTCAAATAATTGTTTTCTTTTTCAACTAAATTTAACCTCTCGACAAGAGGGTCGGTTGGAATTTCCGGTTCACATACCTCCTAGATAAAGACATCTATGTCAAGTTGGTCGGCATAATTGTCATAAACACTAAATGAAACAAATAGTTATAAAAGATAATATACCACATCCGAATCATAGACCGGACGAGAGCCGACGGGGGCAGATACCAAAACCATGGCACTATATAATAACAAACAATAATACAAGTAAGAAAATTATACAGGTAGCTATATAAATCATACACATGTGCAAACTAAGAAGTTAATTTGAGCTCAAATTGTGCATCTAAATCAAATAAACTCACACATACACTCCTCCACTAAAACCCACAAACCACACTACTTCTAGAGCATTTGAAATGAGCTAAACTAGCAGTGAGAGATGAAAGGATGAAGTTGCTAACCTTTTTAGAACACTTGGATAGTTGGTGCACCGCCAAACCTAGAAAATCTTGGGGAAAATGGAGCTTGGAGGTCGAGCTTGGAGGAAGAACAGAGGAGAAAGCTCAAGTGTGGCTCCGACATTTCATCGAACACCTCATGTGCATATATAGGCAAAAAACAGAGTAGCCCTCACCTCCACCCTTCCACGGCCAAAAAACAGAGGAGATGGGGGGCGTGGATATATATAGGCAAAACTTTAGTCCCGGTTTGTGTCTAAAACCGGGACTAATGGCCTACCCTTTAGTCCCGGTTCCAGACACCAACCAGGACTAAAGGGCAGCAACCCCTTTAGTCCCGGTTGGTGGATGGAACCGGGACTAAATGTCCCAGCCGAACCGAGACTGATGCCTGCCGAGGCCCGGCCGGCGTCCTAGCCTCTCGAACCGGGACTGATGCTCCCATTAGTCCCGGTTGGTAACACGACCGGGACTAATGCTTTGATCTGGCCAGGACCAAAGCCCTGTTTTCTACTAGTGTTACCTCCCCTCGTCTTAGAGGGAACGATCTTGGTTCTAGTGTCCTTCAGATTCTTCATAGTGATCAACAGATATAAATCCCAAGTGACTTAGCAAATAAAGCTATGCTCCCCGGCAACGGCGCCAGAAAAAGGTCTTGATAACCCACAAGTATAGGGGATCGCAACAGTTTTCGAGGGTAGAGTATTCAACCCAAATTTATTGATTCGACACAAGGGGAGCCAAAGAATATTTGCAAGTATTAGCAGCTGAGTTGTCAATTCAACCACACTTGGAAACTAAATATCTGCAGCAGAGTGATCAGTAGCATAGTACTATGATAGTTTGATAGCAGTAGCGATAATAGTAACGGTAGCAGTAACGGTAACAACAGTAATAGTAGCAATTGTGACAGTAGTAGTAATAATAGTAACTTAGCAAGAATCAATATGTGACAAGCTCGTAGGCATTGGATCAGTGATATTCGTTGGATAACATTCATCATGTAACAGTTATAACCTAGGGCGACACAGAACTAGCTCCAATTCATCAATGTAATGTAGGCATGTATTCCGTATATAGTCATACGTGCTTGCGATAAGAACTTGCATGACATCTTTTGTCCTACCCTCCCGTGGCAGCGGGGTCCATAAGGAAACTAAGGGATATTAAGGCCTCCTTTTAATAGAGAACCGGAACAAAGCATTAACACTTAGTGAATACATGAACTCCTCAAACTACGGCAATCACCGGAAAGAATCCCAATTATTGTCACATTGGGGTATGCGGATCATAACACGTAGCAGGTGCATATAACTTGCAGAATCGGATCAAGAACACAAATATATTGATGAAAACATAAAGGGTTCAGATCTGGAATCATGGCACTCGGGCCGTAGTGACAAGCATTAAGCATAGCAAAGTCATAGCAACATCAATCTCAGAACATAGTGGGTACTAGGGATCAAGCCCTAACAAAACTAACTCGATTACATGATAAATCTCATCCAACTCATCACCGTCCAGCAAGCCTACGAAGGAATTACTCACTCCCGGTGGTGAGCATCATGAAATTGGTGATGAAGGATGGTTGATGATGACGATGCCGGAAGATCCCCCTTTCCGGAGCCCTGAACGGACTCCAGATCTGGCCTCCCGATGAAAAACACGAGGTGGCGGCGGCTCCGTATCGTGAAACGCAATAAAACTTCCTCTCTTATTTTTTCTCTGGAAAACTGAATTTATAGCGTTGGAATTAGGTCAGACGGAGCCACGTGGGCCCCATGAGGTAGCAGGGCGCGCCAGGGGGGGTGGCGCGCCCTGGTGCCTCGTGGGCACTGGGTGGCCCCCTCCAGTAGTTCTTGATGCCAATATTTTTTATATACTCCATAAAAAATCTCCAAAAAGTTTTATCCAATTCCAAGAACTTTGATTTTCTGCACAAAAACAACATCATGGCAATTCTGCTGAAAACAGCGTCAGTCCGGGTTAGTTCCATTCAAATCATGCAAATTAGGGGCCAAAACAAGAGCAAAAGTGTTTGGAAAAGTAGATATGACGGAGACATATCAGGGCCCCCATATCCGCCCCATATTTGGGCTGGATACGAGGGGTGCCGGTCAGCCTGAGCGTTTGGGGCCCATTTGAGGTGCCCGTCTGGGTCGAAATTTCGTGACCGGTCAGTGATCGGGCGGGCCGCCCGGACGTTTGAGGCCGATTTGGGGCGCCCGGCTGTAGATGCTCTTACACCCTCATCTTACCACAAAGTTCAAAATACAACCCCTGTCTTGTTTCTGGGCTGGTCAACCGGTTTTGACTTTATTCAATGCTGACTGTGCGCCAAGTGGACAAGCCAACTCACGCATCCAACATCTAAACTTACCCCTCTCTCTATACCTGGCCATTCGTCGGGCCGGGCCGGGCTTCGGGCCGGGCCTAACCAAGCCCGAGGAAGAAAACCTAGGCCCAAGCCCAGCCCGGCCCGGCCGTCGGGCCTAGTTTTCAGGCCCAAGCCCGACCCGTCAGTGAGAAAGCCCGCCAGGCCTCGGGCCGCGGGCCGGGCCCCTTCCCTAAAACGCAAAAAAGACAAGCCCAGACCCGGCCCGACGTGCTCTTCGGGCTCAAAACTCAGGCCCAGGCCTGGCCCGCGGGCAAGACCGGGCCAGGCCGGGTCGGGCCGGCCGGTAAGGATGGCAATGGGTAGGATATGGGGCGGGTAGGGCAATACCATACCCATACCCGTGTAGTCAATGGGTACAAAATTCTACCCATACCCGTACCCATGGGTATGAAACTTTACCCATACCCATACCCGACGGGTACCCATACCCATTGGGTACCCAACGGGTTGATCAAACAGTACACAAGTTATTCACAATTTTACATTCATCGATAACACATTTGACAAAAAAAAATCATTTATCTCGACTCAATAACATATAGATGAGTACATGACAATTATGTCAATTTAAATTGAAAATTGGTGACAACTTTAACATAGGTTCACAAGCTCACGACACACTTCACCAAATATCCGACAAGTAACAAATAAAAACATCCGGAGCATCCATCAGCCAACACAAACGGCAGCTAGCACAAACTAGAGTATGTTGGAGCTCCATGGGTAAGGTCCACATGTCAGTATAAATGGGTAGGGTATGGGTATATCCATGGATACAAGGCTAAACCCGTGCCCTACCCATGACTTAACGGGTAGGGTATGGTTACTACCCATGGGTATAAAATTGTGCCCATACCCTGCCCATGCGGGTATGGTATCCGCGGGTACCCGTACCCATTGGTAAAATTGCCATCCTTACCGGCCGGGCCGGGTATCCCATGGCCAGGTATACCTTTCTCCCTTGATTCAGTCCCACCCCGAGCCCGACCCAGGCCCAGCCCTGAGGAGGGGGGGGGCGCCCCGAGCCCCCGAAACTGAAGGGGCCCCAAGTTTGCTGGCCTTTGTACTGTACCTGGCCCAAAGTAGTAGTACGCACTAGCTGTCATTGATTCAACGATCTCCACCCAACGAACATCGCAAGCCACAGCGAGAACTCCGCATGTAACGGCGACGATTTTTATTGCGCGTCGCTGTCTTCTGGATTTTCCTCTGTCGGCAGCTGTTGTACACATCTGGCGCGCCTGAGATCATCGGCCCATCGGGCGCCACACATCGAGATATGCGGGTACGGCAACTCCAAGGCTCCCTCCAGCGGGCCGAAAGAGTACACCGCGTTGCAGGTCTTCAGCGACCTCGCCGTGCCCATCCACCACCTTGGCGAGATGCAGGTCTTCAGGGGCGGCGTACGACTGCAGCGAGATCATAGCTCGTAGACCCTGCCTGTTCAAGCCGAACAGGTGAAAGCATTGGTCTTCAGTCCTTGGAGCACGGGCAGAAATCTGTGGATGGCTTGAGCCCTACATCTGTCCCATCCAGGTAAATAGATACTACCATGTAAAATTCTTGATACAAGGAAAGTTTCGTAGATTTTACTTTTCTGCCTCTTGGCCGAATTAAATTGGTCGATGGTATATAGTGTTTGCCTGTTCTTGCAAAGTGAAATTACTTTCAGTTTGAGGAAAGCAATAAACGAAATACAAAAACATAGCCCAAAATACTCTATATAATTAAATCTTAGGGCATTGGTGTGGTTGATTTTGTTGTATTATTAATTAGGACCGCAACTAAGTAAGAGAAAAACAATGCTAACGTTGGTGAGCTTACAGATCAAAGTGATGGTAGTGGCCCTATTGTATATATTTTTTAGGGGAATGTATATTTTGTTTGTGGTATGATGTACAAGCGAAAACCTTAAAACTTGCACCAAAGTTTATGTAGAGATAAGATTTTCAAAGTTGAAATTGTATTAGTTTGATTTTTTTGAGGAAGAATTGTATTAGTTTGATGTTTATATTTAGGGGGCCTCGGATTCTGGTTTCGCCACGGGCCCCGAAAACTCAAGACCGGCCCTGGCCCGACCGCAGTCCCCGCCCACCGCCGCCTGGGATGCCTGACGCCTCCAACCGCCACCCAGGTCCCCCGCCGCCGCCACCACCACCTCCGACGCCGGTGAATCGAGACCGGCGAAGGGCGGCGCTGCACCTCAGCACCAGCACCGGCACCGTTGCGCTAGCTCGGCAAGGTCTTCTCCCCTGCTCCGCTATCGAGGTGGGGTGGTCGACACAGGTCGCCGGAGATGGGCAGGCAGCAAGCTGTAGCGGCGGGCGGCGGTGGTGTTTCTCTAGCGGTGCGGAGGAGTTGTGCTGCAGGCAAGTAGGAGCTAGCAGAGGTAAGGGTAGGGTCATCATGGACGGCGGGAGGTTGCTGGGCGGCCAGGGAACTTCCGGCAACATCCTCCTTGCTTGCAGAACCTGGTAACTGGCGCGCGCGGCGCCTGCATCGGCGTACTCCGGCGCTCTCGCTGGACGAGGTCTCTCGTCTGGGCCCAGTTACGGCGCTCGCGTGCGCACCTCCCCTGTCGAGCGGCACCAACTGTGTGGCGGCGACCCGATGCGGCGGCAAATTCAGCTCGTGAGCACTGAGCAGCAGTGGCGCAAAGACCGTGGGCAGTTCTTCTCCCGACTCCAACGAAACAACAGCGAGGTACATACATGCTTGCGTGCAGTGTGTGCCGCTGGGTGCTCTGCTTGCTTCTTGGAACCATCCGTGTTGTGTGTGTCCATACATGATCTGCTTGATGTGTGTGTGTGCTCGGAGTGTGCGTGCGTTGCTGTGTGTGTTGCATTGTGTGTGCATGCTCGATCGAAAGGAGGTTGGCTCCTCTCTCCACACAACCGCCGCCATCGCAGCCGGCCCCGACGACCACGAATCCGTCCGCCACTGTGGACCGATGAACGACGGCGCTGGATGAAGGTAAGCACCGCGAAGGCCGAAGGCGAGTGGCACGGACGTGCGGGGTCGCGTGCGCTAGAGGAAGAGGAGCAGCGTGCGTGCAGCGCATGCGTGCATCTGTTGACACCTGATTTTGGCACGATGCAAAATGCAGTAAAGGTGGACTCAAGCGAAAAGCTTGCCGGTTTTGAGTGCTTGCCGAAGACCCAAACAGAGGCAGGAGACGGCCCGGCAAGGAGGCGATCCGGCAAGGAGACGGCCCGGCAAGGAGAAACTTTGAAGTTTGGGCCATTGCCATCTGATCTCATCTCGAAAGCCGAAATTGTGTTCGAAGTACTGAGATTTTGTATCCAGAATACTATTCGGCTGATTATGCCCTCAAGATGATCTCATATGAGAAACCTTTCTACATGAATTGTCTTCGTCTCGTCGAATCGGTCGATTTTCATATAAAAATCGTCTCAATCCGAGTTCGTATGCAAAAGTTAGAGCTATCTGAATGCAGCCATGTCAAGAGGCGAAATAAGACGCGGAAGACCAGACACGTCTTGGCGAGTGTCTGATGCAATGCGTGAGCAATTAGCCATTCAAGATGACCTCGAATCGAAAAACGTTCAACATGAAAATTGTTCGTAACGTCGAAACGGTCAACTTTTCTTTTGGGCACATTTTCATCCGAGGTCATTTACTGCCTCAAAAAGGGCCCGCAAGTTGCAGCCAGAATGCTTGCCGCGTGAACAGTAACCTTTGCTGGGTGAACAGTAACCTTACCGGGGAAAGCTTACCTCGCGTGAACAGTAACATGCCGGGGAAAGCTTGCCGCGCGTGAACAGTAATCTTGCCGGGTGAACAGTGCCTTGCCGGGGAAAGCTTGCCGCGCGTGAACAGTAACATTGTCGGGGAAGCTTGCCGCGCGTGAACAGTAATCTTGCCGGGTGAACAGTACCCTTGCCGCGTGAACAGTGACCTTGCCGGGGGAAGTTTGCCGCGCGTTAACAGTAACCTTGCCGGGGAAAGCTTGCCGCGCGTGAACAGTAATCTTGCCGGGTGAACAGTACCCTTGCCGCCTGAACAGTAACCTTGCCGCGGAAAGCTTGCCGCGTGAACAGTAAAAACTGTCCGACGAGATGCTGAAGATGGGCTCAAATACTTATCTATATGGCCTCAGATGAAAAAGTGTTCAACATGAAAGTTGTTCGTAACGTCGAAACGGTCAACTTTTCTTTTGGAGTCATCATCATCCGACATAGTATACGACCTGGAAAGACGCTACAGGAGTCGGACGGTCCAGTCAGCTACATAACCAAGTCCGACTCGAAATTAAAGATGACCCCGTGGAGTATTCAAGATGGCCTTATTTGAAAAAGTGATCAACATACGGATTATTGGCCTCGTCGAAGCGCACAAAATTCGTGTTTGGACCATCTCCATCGGAGGTCGTGTGCAGATTCCACGGCCCACGAAAGGAGCAAGACAGAAGATTGGACCAGATTCGAGCTGAATCCGAGCGGGACCAGAACTAGGACTCTAGGACGTGAATTGATGTAATTTTCTTGTAAGGAAAGCCTAGATGAATCCTTTGCTTGTACGGGAAGTCCAGCCGCCTCTTATATATGTTGGGGGTGACGGCCGATTGAACAACACACAATCGAACAAATCAATCTACTACTTTTTACCTTAGCTTTTACATCTCTCCCTTGTTCTTTCTCTCTCGTTCTTCGTTTGTTCTTCGTGTTGAAGGGCAGCGATCCTCGAGGCTCTAGGGGCGGGCGAACCGACCTAGGGCAGCCCATCGTCCATCCGTGACTCCCGACGGGTTCCATCCCGGAGAAGTGGTGCGTCGGGTCTACAAAAGCGCCTGCCGGATTGTCTTGCGTACCGCGCTTCCGGCAGGCCTCCCACGGTGCGAGCTGCGGAGCATCTCCCTCGGCGTCGCGGGTACGCGTGACGCGTTCGTGTGTCAACACACTTTTTGGCGACTCCGCTGGGGAACTTTGATCCATCATCATCATCCATCATGTCCAATCTTCCCAATCCCTCGGAAGTTGACGCCGATAACATTATCAAGCCCAATCTGGAGGAGTTATCGGCCGAGCATCGTCAAGCTTATGAGGAGTACAAGAAGGCGCGTGAAGAGAAGGAGTTGCAGGAGTTCCTTGGAAACTTCAAGAAGGACCGCCAAGGCAATATCACTCCGGTTGGAGAAATTAAGTTTCCTCCCCTTCAAACTGAGCAGGTTAAACCTTCTGTAAGTACTACCTTTTCTCCTGAGCAATGGGCTGAAATTGAGAGTCGTATTACTGATAGCAATAATCTGATCTATCAAGCTTTCTTAGACAATACTAATGCTCAGAAGAATATGCCTAACATGCCTGCTAGTATGGGAAACCCTGATTCAGCTTTGCCTATTTCATCGGCGCCTCCCATGCCGATGAATTATTTTCCTACCCATACCAATCAAATTGTGGCTGCACCACTTAATCCTTTTATGCAGAGTTCGGTGGCAACGCCGAACCAAATAGGTGGAAACACTGCTAGATCATTGCCGAACTATGGTTCGGCAAACATGTCACAATTTACACCCATGATTGCTAACCCCAATCCTCCTATGCCAGTGCCACAAGCTTCATCGTCTACTACGGACGATGCTCTAGCTAGGTTTAGAGAGGAGATGGCTAAAACACTTCGAGAGAATTTTGGTGTTGAACTACCTAGGAATCGGATTTATCAAAAGCCGTATCCTGAGTACTTTGATGCAATTCCGTGCCCTCAAGGGTATAAAATTCCAGATTTTGTTAAGTTTAATGGAGAGGGCACAAAAACCACATGGGAGCATGTTAGCCAATACCTAACACAATTGGGTGAAGCAGGTTCGATAAATGAATTGAAAGTGCGTTTATTTCCTTTGTCATTAACTGGTACCGCATTTTCATGGTTTTCTTCTTTGCCGCATGGCTCTATTCGTGCATGGTTGCAGCTAGAGCAAAAATTTCATGATCATTTTTATAGTGGCGATAATGAACTTAAGTTGTCACATGTTACATCGGTTAAGCAGAAGCATGACGAATCGGTCTCTGATTACGTCAAGAGATTTAGGGAAACAAAAAACCGGTGCTATAGTTTAGTGATAACTGAGAGAGACTTGGCTGATCTTGTGCTTAATGGTTTGAGAGCTCATATTAGAGAGAAACTAGAAGGCTATGAATTTATAAGTATCAACCAAGTCTTACAGAGGGCTTTGGCTCATGAAAGCCGAAGCAAGGAGCTTAAAGAAGTGCATAGATATAAAACTGATCGTCCAAAGATGAATATGGTTGAATATGATAGTGATCGTTCGGACGATGAGGGTGATATTTATGCTGCTGAATTTGTTTGGCCCTCGAAGGCCAAACCATTTACTTGCAATGATTTAAAGCCGATTCATAAGAATCGTGATGATGAGATGAAGTTTACTTTTAATATTGCTAAATGTGATAGAATATTTGATGCTTTGCTACAAGCTAAGATTATTAGAATATCTCATACTTTACCGCCGTTTGAAGAGCTGAAACGGCGTGCTTATTGCAAGTATCATAATTCTTTTTCTCATGCGACTAATGATTGCAATGTTTTTCGACGACAGATACAATCGGCCATTAATGACGGACGATTGAACTTTTCTGAGATGCAAATTGATAAGCAGCCTTTCCCAATGAACACTCTGGATTTGGAGGGAAAAAAGTTACTCATTCGGCCGGAAGTGGCTGAATCTGCTAATAAAACTAATGTCATTGTTGGCGAGCCCAGGAAAGGCAAGGAGGACAGCAAGGTCTTAGGGAGGCAGGTTGTGCTTGACAAGCAACCTGATGGCAAGGAAGTGATCAGGATCACCATCAAGAATCCTACACTCGGGGGGCAACCACAGGTGCAGCAAGACGCTCGTGTTAAATTTATTAAGCCCAAGAGTCCAGAAATTGGCAAATGGAAGACGAATGAAGCTAAAGTGCAGCGCAAGAAAATCAAGCCAACTTTTGATATGTTGCTGTCCAAATACGCCAATCAAGCGGCCGGTTCTAGCTCTAATCGGTCAGCTAATTTGAAGCGTTCAAGATCACCTCCAAGGCAAGAATTTCAGCATCATGCAAGGACATATGGGCCGTGGGCACCAAGACCGTGGATGGCGCCACCACCTTATGCGCCACATTACATGGGAGGCTTCAATGGAGGATGGGGGCAGCCCCCAATGGCCCCTTATGCTTTTCATCCAGGATGGGCAGAACCAAGGAGGCCTATACGTGAGAAGTTTTCTTATCCCACTCGAGGCCGTTTGAACAAAGGAGTCAATCGGCCAATGCAGAATAATCAAGAAGGGATCAACAAGCAGGTGTGGCGTGCCAAATCACCAAGTGCAGCAGTTGGGTCTGGAAAGGGCAAAGAAAAAGTTGATGCTGACTCACTCATCTTGGGTACTGAAACATTCACCATACAACAGCCGACTGTGCGTAGCAACCCTGCTGAGCCGATACTTGCTATCGCGCCAGAACACTCGGCTAGAAATCATGAAGCTAGCACGAGCAAAGCCAAGTTCAAAGATCCAAAGTACATGCAGCCTAAGTGGTGTCCTCCAGGGCTAACAAAAACGCAAAAGAGGAAACTACAGAGGTTAAGGAGTCATGAGATGGCAGAACAGGAGGCCGAGAAGCAAAGAGATGAGTGGTTCAATGACGTTCGGCCCATGGTATCTACAGAACAAGTATGGGTGCCTAAGCGAATACAAAGTGCGGTGGTTTCTACATCTGTCACATCAGCACCTGTACCACCAAGGAAGGACGATGCTACTGCTGTTACATCGTCTACAGCGCCTATTGATTCCGTTTCGCCCGAACAGATTTCAAAATCAATGAAGAGGGCAAACCCAGACCCGGCAAGCTCGGAAGACCCGGCAATCTCGGCAGACCCGGCAAGCTCGGCAGATCCGGCAAGCTCGGCAGGCCCGGCAAGCCCAGCACTGAACACACCCGAGGAGGAGGGCGACGTGGTAGATTGTGAGCATACACCAGTACATGAAGGTATGGATATCAATATGGTGTATTACTTACCCGCTGAATTCCGTGCTGTAGATGAAGAAGGGGAAGTGGCTCAACTGGATTTTGGCCCAAAAAATGCAATATTTGAGAAGCCAAAAGAACCAGTGACACACTTGAAACCATTGTACCTCCGAGGTCATATCAACGGATCACCACTCGCTCGGATGCTTGTTGATGGTGGTGCTGTGGTGAATCTTATGCCCTATTCGGTCTTCAAAAAATTGGGTCTGCCAGATGAAGAACTAATCAAGACCAATATGGTGCTTAATGGGTTTGAAGGCAAAGAGAAAACTGAAGCCAAAGGTGTGATGTATGTGGAGCTTACGGTCGGGAGCAAAACTTTGGCTACTGCATTCTTTGTCGCCGAGGTGCAAGTGGAGATCGTTCATGCGGATAATTCGGCTTGCGTTGCTTTAGCCGATACACCGGTGGATTGGCAACACCCCAATGCTGCTTGCTTGACGGGACGGGACTTATCAGAGTTTGAGTTTTTCAGCGCCACCAAGAGTGGTTTTGTACCCGTTTCTTTAAAGCCGGTTGGTGGAAATCGGCTCCAAGGTATGACGTATTTAAATGGATCCTAACTCTGAGTGGTTACAAAAGCGGCTTGCAGAATATCGATCCAATGGGAACGATATGTATGAGTCTATAGAGGAGTTAGGTGATATGGATAAACTTGGACAAGGTTTTACATCGGCCGATCCATTAGAAGAAGTAGATATTGGAGATAGCTCAATTCCTAGGCCGACATATGTAAACAAAAATTTGAAAGCCGATTGTAAAGTCAAGTTAATCGAGCTATTGAAAGAATATATTTGTTGCTTTGCATGGGAATATCATGAGATGCCAGGTTTAAGCCGAGAGCTAGTGGAGCATCGGTTACCTATGAAAGCCGGTTTTAGACCATATAAACAATCGGCTAGAAAGTTCAATCCAAAAATATATGACCGGATCAAGGAAGAGATCGGTCGTTTGCTTAAAGCTAATTTCATTAGACCTTGCAGGTATGCCGAGTGGATTTCTAATATTGTGCCAGTGGAAAAGAAAGGCTCCGGCAAGTTGAGGGTGTGCATTGATTTCAGAGATTTGAATAGAGCTACGCCCAAAGATGAGTATCCTATGCCTATAGCCGACATGCTTATTAATGATGCTTCTGGACATAACGTTATTAGCTTTCTTGATGGCAATGCGGGGTACAACCAAATTTTCATGGCCGAAGAGGACATGTCCAAAACGGCTTTTTGGTGCCCCGGTTTCCTTGGATTATTTGAGTGGACAGTAATGACCTTTGGATTGAAGAATGCCGGCGCCACATATCAAAGGGCTATGAATTTGATTTTTCATGATTTACTCGGGGTTATACTTGAAGTCTATATTGATGATATTGTTGTCAAATCGGATGCTTTTAAATCTCACTTAGCCGATTTGCGTTTAGCTTTTGAAAGAATGAAAAAATATGGACTAAAGATGAATCCTTTGAAGTGTGCATTCGGCGTGTCGGCTGGCAAGGTTTTGGGTTTCATTATTCATGAAGATGGCATAGAGATTGATCCCAAAAAGATAGAGGCCATACAAAAAGTGGAGACTCCAACGTGCAAGAGAGATATGCAAAAGTTCCTTGGCAAGGTCAATTATTTGAGAAGGTTCATAGCTAATCTGTCAGGGAAAGTCGATGCATTTACTCCTATCCTTCGGTTAAAGAATGATACTGATTTTACTTGGGGGGCAAAACAGCAAGAAGCATTTGATATGATCAAAAATTATTTGTGCACTCCTCCAGTGATGAAATCACCCAGGCACAAGGAACCCTTTAGGCTTTATATTGCAGCAGAGGAAGGTGTTATTGGTGCTGTTTTAACTCAAGAAACCGAAGGGAAAGAACATACTATTACATATCTGAGCCGACGCTTATTGGACGCCGAGACAAGGTATACATTTATTGAAAAATTATGCCTCTGTTTATATTATGCTTGCACAAAATTGAGACATTATCTAGTGCCTAGTACTTGCATAATAGCTTGTCAAACCGATGTCATCAAATACATGCTGCATAGGCCAATTCTTAGTGGTAGAATTGGCAAGTGGGCTTATGCTTTAATTGAATATGATTTGGCTTATGAATCTCTAAAATCCATGAAAGGCCAAATTGTTGCTGATTTTATTGTTGAACATCGGATTGATGACAAGCATGATATTGATATAAACCTTGTCTCGTTAGTACCATGGAGATTATATTTTGATGGTTCAGTTTGTAGCAATGGCCAAGGTGTTGGTATTGTTTATATATCTCCTCATGGTGCTGTTTTTGAAGCCTCATGCCGCTTAGAATATTTTTGCACAAATAATCAAGCCGAATATGAGGCATTGTTATTTGGCCTGGAGATGTTACTTGCTATAGGTGCTACACATGTTGAGGCTTTTGGTGATTCGTTATTAGTAGTGCAGCAAGTGTCCAAAGTCTTTCAATGTTTAGACGAATCACTTAATGTTTATCTTGATAAGTGTCTAGATACAATTTCTACTTTGGATTATTTTAGCATTGCTCATATATCTAGACATGACAATTGGAGAGCAAATCAGTTGGCACAGCAAGCATCCGGTTATCATGTTGATCATGGCATGTTTCATATTTCTCAGAAGCCGATGTCTTGTCTTGCTAATATGGGAGAGGCCGAACCAGAGCCCACTGATTCGGCCACTAACAAAAAAATCTAGTGCAGGTGAAAATCATGACTGGAGGAAGCCCATTATGGATTACTTGCGTGATCCAAGTGAAAGGGTGGACAGGACTGTTCGGCGTATGGCTTTCAAATATACAATAAGAGATGGTGGTCTTTATCGCCGAACGGTTGAAGATGTTCTTTTGAAATGTTTGGACGAGGACCAAGCAAGAATTGCTATGGGAGAGGTGCATGAAGGCATTTGTGGTACTCATCAGTCGGCTCCCAAGATGAAGTGGTTATTACGACGTGCTGGATTTTATTGGCCGACTATGATCAATGATTGCTTCAGATATTATAAAGGGTGTGAAGCTTGTCAAAAATTTGGTGATATTCAATTAGCTCCTGCTGCTATGTTACAACCTATTATCAAGCCGTGGCCTTTTAGAGGATGGGGTTTAGATTTCATTGGGCAAATTCATCCATCTTCCTCGAAGGGGCATCGGTTCGTGTTGGTGGCAACCGATTATTTCACCAAGTGGTCTGAAGCAGTACCTCTCAAGAACATGACACATACGGAGGTAATTCAATTCATAACCAAGCACATTATTCATAGATTCGGCGTTCCTCAGACATTGACTACAGATCAAGGTTCATCTTTCATGTCACATCAAGTTAGAGAATTTGCCGAATCATATAACATAAAGTTGCTCAATTCATCTCCGTATTATGCCCAAGCTAATGGACAAGCTGAATCTAGCAATAAGATATTGATCAAGCTCATCAAAAAGAAGATTGAGGATAATCCAAGAAAATGGCATGAGTTATTGTCTGAAGCTTTATGGGCACATAGAATCTCAAAGCATGGTGCTACAAAGGTAACTCCGTATGAGCTAGTATACGGTCAAGAGGTTGTTTTACCAGTGGAAGTGAATTTAAGTGCTTTGAGAATAGCCAAGCAAAATGATTTATCGGCAGTGGACTTTTACAATTTGATGATGGACAACATTGACGAAGTTGCCGATAAACGTTTGGCTGCTTTGAAAGCCATAGAAAGGGACAAGTTGAGGGTAGCAAGAGCTTACAATAAGAAGGTGAAGTTGAAGAATTTTCAGATTGGTGATCTTGTGTGGAAGGTGATTCTACCGATTGGTTCAAAGGACAGAAAATTCGGGAAGTGGTCTCCAAGCTGGGAAGGTCCTTTCAAGATTGCAAGAATAGTTCCCGGAAATTCATATTTGGTGGAATCCATGCAAGGAACATTGCTACCTCGAGCTCTCAATGGCAGATATTTGAAGTACCACCCAAGTGTGTGTGGCAAGAAGCCTAAATAGGCAATGGCCGATATATAATTATCGCCCTAAGCACATATTAATGGCCGATGGAGTGTTGACATCGTCCTTAGAACAAGCCTAATGCAAATTATTTTTCGGCACACAAGTTTTGCCGAAAAACAGGGAGGCATGTGTTGACACCTGATTTTGGCACGATGCAAAATGCAGTAAAGGTGGACTCAAGCGAAAAGCTTGCCGGTTTTGAGTGCTTGCCGAAGACCCAAACAGAGGCAGGAGACGGCCCGGCAAGGAGGCGATCCGGCAAGGAGACGGCCCGGCGAGGAGGTGATCCGGCAAGGAGATGGCCCGGCAAGGAGAAACTTTGAAGTTTGGGCCATTGCCATCCGATCTCATCTCGAAAGCCGAAATTGTGTTCGAAGTACTGGGATTTTGTATCCAGAATACTATTCGGCTGATTATGCCCTCAAGATGATCTCATATGAGAAACCTTTCTACATGAATTGTCTTCGTCTCGTCGAATCGGTCGATTTTCATATAAAAATCGTCTCAATCCGAGTTCGTATGCAAAAGTTAGAGCTATCTGAATGCAGCCATGTCAAGAGGCGAAATAAGACGCGGAAGACCAGACACGTCTTGGCGAGTGTCTGATGCAATGCGTGAGCAATTAGCCATTCAAGATGACCTCGAATCGAAAAACGTTCAACATGAAAGTTGTTTGTAACGTCGAAACGGTCAACTTTGCTTTTGGGCACATTTTCATCCGAGGTCATTTACTGCCTCAAAAAGGGCCCGCAAGGTGCAGCCAGAAAGCTTGCCGCGTGAACAGTAACCTTTGCCGGGTGAACAGTAACCTTGCCGGGGAAAGCTTACCGCGCGTGAACAGTAACATTGCCGGGGAAAGCTTGCCGTGCGTGAACAGTAATCTTGCCGGGTGAACAGTGCCTTGCTGGGGAAAGCTTGCCGCGCGTGAACAGTACCATTGCCGGGGGAAGCTTGCCGCGCGTGAACAGTAATCTTGCCGGGTGAACAGTAACCTTGCCGGGGAAGTTTGCCTCGCGTTAACAGTAACCTTGCCGGGGAAAGCTTGCCGTGCGTGAACAGTAATCTTGCCGGGTGAACAGTACCCTTGCCGCCTGAACAGTAACCTTGCCGCGGAAAGCTTGCCGCGTGAACAGTAAAAACTGTCCGACGAGATGCTGAAGATGGGCTCAAATACTTATCTAGATGGCCTCGGATGAAAAAGTGTTCAACATGAAAGTTGTTCGTAACGTCGAAACGGTCAACTTTGCTTTTGGAGTCATCATCATCCGACATAGTATACGACCTGGAAAGATGCTACAGGAGTCGGACGGTCCAGTCAGCTACATAACCAAGTCCGACTCGAAATTAAAGATGACCCCGTGGAGTATTCAAGATGGCCTTATTTGGAAAAGTGATCAACATAAGGATTATTGGCCTCGTCGAAGCGCACAAAATTTGTGTTTGGACCATCTCCATCGGAGGTCGTGTGCAGATTCCACGGCCCACGAAAGGAGCAAGACAGAAGATTGGACCAGATTCGAGCTGAATCCGAGCGGGACCAGAACTAGGACTCTAGGACGTGAATTGATGTAATTTTCTTGTAAGGAAAGCCTAGATGAATCCTTTGCTTGTACGGGAAGTCCAGACGCCTCTTATATATGTTGGGGGTGACGGCCGATTGAACAACACACAATCGAACAAATCAATCTACTACTTTTTACCTTAGCTTTTACATCTCTCCCTTGTTCTTTCTCTCTCGTTCTTCGTTCGTTCTTCGTGTTGAAGGGCAGCGATCCTCGAGGCTCTAGGGGCGGGCGAACCGACCTAGGGCAGCCCATCGTCCATCCGTGACTCCCGACGGGTTCCATCCCGGAGAAGCGGTGCGTCGGGTCTACAAAAGCGCCTGCCGGATTGTCTTGCGTACCGCGCTTCCGGCAGGCCTCCCACGGTGCGAGCTGCGGAGCATCTCCCTCGGCGCCGCGGGTACGCGTGACGCGTTCGTGTGTCAACAGCATCATGCTTCATGCTCGCTCTGGCAGCCGCCTTGGTCAACCATGTCCTCGTTCTCGAGTTTCCCCTCCATCACTGACCATGCCGGCGTGGTCTAGGTGAGCGCCTGGTCTTTTCCCCCTTCTCCCGAGCTTCCCCGTGCCCTGTGGTTCTCCGTCGCCTAGCGCCGCTTGTCTGCTCCGCCGTCAGTCCTCGCCGGCGCAGCTCCCGCAACCCTAGCATCCCGTGCTTGCTTCCTCGGACGCGCCCGCTCTAGCATGCTCTCCCACCTGCTCGTGCAGCTCCATCGAGGCTGCGTCGGCTCTGGTGGTGTGGAGCGGGTCGGGGCTTGAGCTAGCTTGCGGGTACAGCGCGTGGAGGCGGTGTGACGGCGCCGCCGGTCTCCGGCCGCCGACGGCGGAGGTGGTGGCGGTGGCTGAATCACTGAATCGAGGCAGAGGGAGAGGATAGGTTTGATGTTGCATGAGTTGGCTGCTGAGTCAGCGTCCAGTCAGCCTTGACTTTGGTCAAAACCGGTTGACCAGCCCAAAAACAAGAAACAGGGTTGTCTTTTGAACTTTGTGGCAAGTTAAAGGTGTAATACGACCGGTTTTGAAGATGAGGGTTGTAAATCAATGAGTCAGTTACACTACTGATGCTAGAACTTGGCACGAATGGTCGCTTTAGTGCTACAAGTTGTGGTGTACATTAAAGTGGTGTAAAAACTTGGTTTTGCGGTGCAAATACGGTCCGAAACTCATTTTTATACATCTATGGCGCTGACGAGGCATGCCAGCGTGGCATGGGGCCCGCTGTCAGTGGACCGGAGGGCGTGTGGCCTGCTCATTTTGCAACAAAAAAACCCTACAGTTTTTATTTTTTTTGCACAAAAATAACGCTAGGAGGCCCACCTGTCAGAAACAGCACAAGTCGCATCGACAGGAAAAATTGTTTTTTTTTAGAACGAAGGCTCGCGAAGAGCCCGGCTTTGAATTAACAAAGCCATCAACTGGCCAGGAGTTACAACATACGATCCAGAGAACGACGACCAAACTGATACAATGGGGAACGCCGGGAAGCAAAACCAAACCACAACCTACACAAGCTAACTAAAGAAAGGAAAATGAAGATTACAGCTTGCTAGAGGCAAAGTACTCCACACTAGTATCCTACAAATCAAGGACGGAGCAGCAGAGCATGACAAAACCGTCCGTCGAAGATGGACATTGCTCTAGGAGCATCTAGGGAAGGAGGGAAAACAACAACTTCCTTCTCTGTCATCGAAGAGGGGCTCTACCCCCTCGCCATGGCTCGTAGGCGCCGTACCGTCGAGATTCAAAGAAGCTCACCCGAGAGCTAGAAGAATGCCACCCTCACATCGCACGGTGGACCTAGGGCGACCACCTCGATTTGGGATAAGCCATGCCGGCAGTACCGCCACTGTCCACGCCCAACTAGTTGGAGAAGGAAAGCTTCATGGAGTCGGACGCCGAAGAGGAGGCAGCAGGGAACCGAGCAAAGATGCGAGAGGCAAGGCAGCAGAGCACCACCGTTGAGAAGACCCAGGTGTCTCCGGTTTACATGACACCACTGGCGCCGGGAAGGGGAACCCAATCCCGTACCGTCAGGATCGAGACGCCGCACCGGCGGGGCCGAGAGGCGTACACCGCCACCGGAGAGCACCAACCAGATGAGACGACGGTGCCTACAGCCCACACCACATCCGCACAAGCTCGAAACACAAGCAACCTCAATCCCGCGCCTGCAAATCCTCCCATCTGAGCCCCTACACCCCTGACGACGCCTTCAGGAAGGTCACGACGCGCAAAGCACCGCCGCCGCCAAATCCACAGGGGATTGTGGGTTTTCACCCGGGCATGAGGTCGGGGTGGAAAGTTGGGGACCTCAGCAGCGTGTTGGAAATATGCCCTAGAGGCAATAATAAATTGGTTATTATTATATTTCCTTGTTCATGATAATCGTTTATTATCCATGCTATAATTGTATTGATTGGAAACTCAAATACATGTGTGGGTACATAGACAACACTGTGTCCCTAGCAAGCCTCTAGTTGACTAGCTCGTTGATCAAAGATGGTTAAGGTTTCCTAGCCATTGACATGAGATGTCATTTGATAACGGGATCACATCATTAGGAGAATGATGTGATGGACAAGACCCAAACTAAGAACGTAGCATTTGATCGTGTCAGTTTATTGCTATTGTTTTCTGCATGTCAAGTATCTGTTCCTATGACCATGAGATCATGCAACTCACTGACACCGGAGGAATACCTTGTGTGTATCAAACGTCGCAACGTAACTGGGTGACTATAAAGGTGCTCTACAGGTATCTCCGATGGTGTCTGTTGGGTTGGCATGGATCAAGACTGGGATTTGTTACTCCGTGTGACGGAGAGGTATCTCAGGGCCCACTCGGTAATACAACATCACAATGAGCCTTGCAAGCAAAGTGACTAAAGAGTTAGCCACAGGATCTTGTATTACGGAACGAGTAAAGAGACTTGCCGGTAACGAGATTGAACTAGGTATAGTGATACCGACGATCGAATCTCGGGCAAGTAACATACCGAAGAACAAAGGGAACAGCATACGGGATTAACTGAATCCTTGACATAGAGGTTCGACCGATAAAGATCTTCGTAGAATATGTAGGAGCCAATATGGGCATCCAGGTCCCGCTATTGGTTATTGATCGTAGAGGTGTCTCGGTCATGTCTACATAGTTCTCGAACCCGCAGGGTCTACACACTTAATGTTTGGTGACGATTAGTATAATTGAGTTATTATGTTGGTGACCGAAAGTTGTTCGGAGTCTCGGATAAGATCCCGGACATGACGAGGATCTCCGGAAGAGTCCGGAGGTAAAGATTGATATATGTGATAATAGTGTTTTGATCTCCAGAAGAGTTCCGGAGTTCACCGGAAGGGGTTCCGGATGTTTACCGAAGTGTTCGGGTGCAGCAACACTTTATATGGGCCAAGGGATAAAAGCCCACAAGGTATTGGAAAGTGCAAAAAGTAGTTTTGCTGCCGCGTAAGCGGAACTACCGCTTGTGTGAAGCGGTACTACCGCCCGAGCGGTACTACCGCTTGTGTGAAGCGGTACTACCGCCCAAGCGGTACTACCGCTTGTGAGCGGTACTACCGCTTGTGCGCGGCTGTGCACGGTTCGGCAGGGATCCGAGTTGGACTCTTTTCCTGCGGGCCAAACCGACCTTGTGCGGGCAAAACCGACTTGGAAGAGGCTTTTACTCCAAGTTTAGACCCCAAGGCTCAACATATAAATAGAGGGGCAGGGCTAGCACACGGGACACATCAAGATTTCCCCAAGCCGTGTGCGGCAACCCTAACCCTCTAGTTCCTCCGTCATAATCTCCGTAGCGCTTGGCGAAGCCCTGCAGAGATTGTTCCTCACCACCATCACCACGCCGTCGTGCTGCTGGAACTCAACCACTACTTCACCACGACGGCGTGATACATCTCCAACGTATCTATAATTTTTGATTGTTCTATGCTGTTATAATATCAATCTTGGATGTTTTTATGATCATTTACAGCAATTATATATCATTTTTTGGAGACTAACCTATTAACCTAGTGCCCAGTGTCAGTTGCTGTTTTCTGCTCTGTTTTTGTTTTACAGAAAATCAATATCAAACGAAGTCCAAATGCCACGAAACTTTTTGGAGATTTTTTATTGGACAAGATAAACACTAGAAGCTTCGGGAGGAGGCCAGAAGATCCCTGTGGGGCCCACGAGCCACCAGGGCACGCCTGGGGGGGCAGGCGCGCCCTGGTGCCTGGTGGGGCCCACAGAGCTCCGTTTGACCTAATTCCAGCATTATACATTCCAGCAAAATCAGAAACCCTCAGGGGAGTCCACGAAATACTTTTTTTGCCGCCGCAAGTTTCTGTTCCAGAGAGATCCCATCTGGGGTCCTTCTCCGGTAATCTGCCGGAGGGGGAATCGATCACGGAGGGGTTATACATCAACCTTGCTGCCTCTCCGATGATGCGTGAGTAGTTTACCACAGACCTACGGGTCCATAGGCAGTAGCTAGATGGCTTCTTCTCTCTTTTTGATCTTCAATAAAATGTTCTCCTCGATGTTCTTGGAGTTCTATCCGATGTAATCACTTTTTGCGGTGTGTTTGTTGAGATCCGATGAATTGTGAGTTTATGATCAGATTATCCATGAAATTATTTGAGTCTTTGCTGCACTCTTTGATGCATGATTATTATAGCCTCGTATTTCTTCTCCGATCTATTGATTTTGGTTTGGCCAACTGAGTTGATTTATCTTGCCATGGGAAGAGGTGCTTTGTAGTGGGTTCGATCTTGCGGTGCTCAATCCCAGTGACAGAAAGGGACATGACACGTATGTATCATTGCTACTAAGGGTAAAAAGATGGGGTTTATTCATGTGTGTATTCACTCGTGGGTTTTACTTTGTCTACATCATGTCATCGTTCTTAAGGCATTACTCCGTTCTTATGGACTTAATACACTAGATGCATGTTGGATAGCGGTTGATAACCCACAAGTATAAGGGATCGCAACAGTTTTCGAGGGTAGAGTATTCAACCCATATTTATTGATTCGACACAAGGGGAGCCAAAAAATATTTGCATGTATTAGCAGTTGAGTTGTCAATTCAACCACACCTGAGACTAAATATCTGCAGCAGAGTGATCAGTAGCACAGTAGTATGATAGTTTGATAGTAGTAGCAATAATAGTAGCGGTAATAGTAGCAGTAACAACAATAGCAATTGTGACAGCAGTAGCAACAGTAGTAACTTAGCAAGAACAATATGTGAAAAACTCGTAGGCATTGGATCGGTGATATTCGTTGGATAACATTCATCATGTAACAGTCATAACCTAGGGCGACACAGAACTAGCTCCAATTCATCAATGTAATGTAGGCATGTATTCCGTATATAGTCATACGTGCTTGCGATAAGAACTTGCATGACATCTTTTGTCCTACCCTCCTGTGGCAGCGGGGTCCATAAGGAAACAAAGGGATATTAAGGCCTCCTTTTAATAGAGAACCGGAACAAAGCATCAACACATGGTGAATACATGAACTCCTCAAACTATGGCAATCACCGGAAAGAATCCCAATTATTGTCACCTTGGGGTATGCGGATCATAACACATAGCAGGTGCATATAACTTGCAAGATCGGATCAAGAACACAAATATATTCATGAAAACATAAAGGGTTCAGATCTGGAATCATGGCACTCGGGCCCTAGTGACAAGCATTAAGCATAGCAAAGTCATAGCAACATCAATCTCAGAACATAGTGGATACTAGGGATCAAGCCCTAACAAAACTAACTTGATTACATGATAAATCTCATCCAACTCATCACCGTCCAGCAAGCCTACAAAGGAATTACTCACTCCCGGCGGTGAGCATCATGAAATTGGTGATGAAGGATGGTTGATGATGACGATGCCGGAAGATCCCCCTCTCCGGAGCCCCAAACGGACTCCAGATCTGGCCTCCCGATAAAGAACAGGAGGTGGCGGCGGCTCCGTATCATGAAACGCAATAAAACTTCCTCTCTTATTTTTTTTCTTCTGGAAACTGAATTTATAGCGTTGGAATAAGGTCAGACGGAGCCACTTGGGCCCCACGAGGTACCAAGGCGCGCCAGGGGGTGGCGCGCCCTAGTGCCTTGTGGGCACTGGGTGGCCCCCCTCCAGTGGGTCTTGGTGCCAGTATTTTTTATATATTCCATTAAAAAATTCCAAAAAGTTTTATCCAATTCCAAGAACTTTGATTTTCTGCACAAAAACAACATCATGGCAATTCTGCTGAAAACAGCGTCAGTCCGGGTTAGTTCCATTCAGATCATGCAAATTAGGGGCCAAAACAAGAGCAAAAGTGTTTGGAAAAGTAGATACGACGGAGACGTATCAACTCCCCCAAGCTTAACTCATTGCTTGTCCTCAAGCTATTCAGTTGACAAACTGAAAGTGCTAAAGAAAAAACTTTTACAAACTCTTTTGTTCTTGTATCTATATATATGCTTAAGTAGTGCCCAAGTTTTCAGCAAAGATTATAATTAACCATGCAAATGATAACTCTTAGAAATTATATTCACTCATAACTATGGCATAATCAACTAGCGAGCAATAATAAGATATCTCAAATGCCAACACTTTGTCAAAACAATCATGATATAATATGACAACATGGTATCTCGCTAGCCCTTTCTGAGACCGCAAAACATAAATGCAGAGCACCTCCAAAGTTCAAGCAACGACTAAACATTGTAATTCATTGTAGAAGAGATCCAGTCATGATGCACACAACATTAACTATACTCAATGCATGAGAATGACAATAGTGCTCTCAGGTCTGGTGCTTGTTTGAGAAGGTGATGACTCAACAATAAAAGTAAAATAACATAAAAGTAAATAGATAGGCCCTTCGCAGAGGGAAGCATGGATTTGCAGAGGTGCCAGAGCTCGAAGCTTAAATCAGAGATAAATAAAGTTTTGGGAGGTATGCCTTTCCTGTCAACGTCACGACCGAGAGTTTTCAATATCTTCCATGCTAAACACATTAGCGGCGGTTCCCAAGCGGTAAAGTAAAGTTTACTCCCCCTCCACCCACAATCACAAGCCATGGCTAGCCGAATCCTCGGGTGCCCTCCATACCAACAACTTTCCGGGGGAGTTTGTTTTATTATTTTGCAATTTTAATTATGGGACTGGGCATCCCAATTACCAGCCCCTCTCGTGCAAGGCCAAGTGAATAAACACTCATCGTGAGAATAACCCGCTTAGCATGGAAGATACTGACCGCCCCCTGTCGCTCCATGAGCGGTACGGGCACACAAAACAGATGTTCGTTTGAATAATTAGAGGTGGCACATGCAAATTTACTTAGAACGGCAGAGTAATACCGCATATAGGTAGATATAGTGGACTCGTCTGGAATAACTTTGGTTTAAGGATTTTGATTGACAAGCAGCATTCCCGCTTAGTACAGGTGAAGACTAGCAAATAGGTTGAGAAGCGACCAGCTAGGGAGCGAAAACGGTCATAATCATGCATTATGAATAATCAACATTGAATACTAGCATGAGTAGGATATAAACACCATGAACATAAATATCGTGAAGGCTATGTTGGTTTTGAATCAACTACATGCGTGAACATGTGCCAAGTCAAGCCACTCGAAACATTCAGAGGAGGATACCATATCATCATACTACATCACAATCATTTTAATGCATGTTGACACTCAACATAAATCATTATCCACTCCAAGCTACTTAAGCATGGCATGAGCAACTATAATCTCTAATTGTCATCATAAACATGTTTAATCATAATATGCTGAATCATGGATACCGAGTTAAACATATTTACCAAAACAAAGAACAAGTTGAGTTCATACCCGCTTTTCCTTGCCACAGTCACTTCATCAAATCATTGTCATTATTGCCTTTCACTTGCACGACCGAATGATATGAAAATAATAATAGTGCAAGAGTGCTGTGGACTAAGCTGGAATCTGCAAGCATTTTATTCAAAGGAGAAGACAAGGTAAAATGGGCTCTTTGCTAGATCAACAATGGTGCATATGAGAGCCACTCAACATTTTCATCGTGGTCTTCTCCTTACAATGACTCAACAAAAGAAAAGAATTTCAGGGAAACACACTGAAATATTTTTGGAGTTTTTAGTTTTTCAAAGAAAGCAAATTTAAGAAGAAAACGAAAAACGAGAAAAGAAAACTATTTACATGGGAGAACTCCCAACAAGCAAAAGAAGAAACGAGAAATCTTTTTGGGTTTTCTTTTAATACTATGAAACTACAACTAATTAAACTAGAAAGAAAAACCGAAAAGAAATGAGAAATGTTTTTGGATTTTTTTTAAGTTTTTCAAACACACAAGAATAAAGCGAGGAAAATAAAATTAACATGGATTATACAATGAAAAAGTATGAACACCGACAACTGGAATGAATGTGTGAGCATGAATTAATGTCGGTGAGAAATACGTACTCCCCCAAGCTTAGGCTTTCGCCTAGCTTGGTCTACTGCCACGGCTGTCCAGGATAGTAATCGAAATGGTAGCTCGTAGTGGCGTTCTGAGCTGCTTCCTCAGCCAGGCGAGCAGCCTTGACAGCCTCATTGTACTCGTGCACCTCACTCTCATGAAGAAAATATCTCTCTTTGTTCTGAAAATCAAAGAGGGCAGGAGCAGGCAAAGCAACATACACAGAGTGATATTTATTAAAAACTAAGTTATATTCATAACCCTGTGCGTTGTGTTTTAAAAATCTATGTTCTCGCATTGCTTCTACATTCAAATATTTATAAGGCAAGAGGGGGTCATTGAATTTGGGCGAGACCCCTAACTTTACAGCTAAGCGGGAGGCATAAACTCCTCCATACAAATCACCACTACCCGCATTACGCTGTAGCCTACGTGCAACAATAGCCCCAAGGTTATAAGTGTAATCATTATGCAATGCACGGCGTAAAATGGCCCAGTCAGGTGTAGCTAGCGCACTACCTTGCTCCCTAGCAAGCAAGCATTTCCCTAAGAATAAAGCAAAATAATGAACAAAGGGAAACTGCAAGCTAGTGGCTCGGGCTTTCGACACGCCCCTTTCCTCCCCCACAGTCAAAGTGCGGAGGAAACCCTCAAACTCCTCCGGTCGAGGCTCTCTGACTTCCCCATCAAAGGGAATCAAACATATCACAAAATTCAGCTAGAGGTATTTGATAATGTTCAGCATATAAATCAAAGCGCATCTCAGGGGGTTCGAGCCTACTCAGAAAATGAAAGTTTTGCACAAAGGAATTTGTAAGGATGTGGTGCTGGTCACACTCATCTGCGAGGAAGTCAGTCAGTCCAGCATTTGCAGCG
Source organism: Elymus sibiricus (assembly GCA_039707655.1). NCBI lineage: Eukaryota > Viridiplantae > Streptophyta > Magnoliopsida > Poales > Poaceae > Elymus > Elymus sibiricus. The sequence continues at coordinate 319,021,782 of CM077672.1, forward strand.
AATTGCGTGAACTCTTGGTAGAATCCGGCTTTGTTCATGAAGGCATCGTGCGGCCATTTGCATGGCCGGACCTCCGTCCTACGCGGAATGTTGAGGTCACTGTCCGAGAACTCCCCAAGGACTCCCTTGGCATTCCGCTTCGAGGAACTCCTCCGAAAGAAATTCATTTTCTTATGAACAAATTTCAAGGAGCAATCTCCCAAAACAGTTTTGGAAACGGAGCTCCGAGCAAAGAGATCAAAAATTTCAGTTTTGTGAGCAAGAACACGAGAGAGAGAGAGAGAGAGAGAGAGACCAGGAATTTTTGCTAGAGGTAAGAGACAAAGTGAGCTGAAGGAATAAGTGAGGGGGCCCCTATGGGGCCCACGGGGTACCTGGGCGCGCTCGGGGGGTGGCGCGCCCTGGTGCCTCGGGGGCACCTGGGGCACCCCCCTGGTATAATTTTTGTGCCAAAAATTCTTAAATAATAAGTAAAAATTCATATCAAAATTTTATTCCATTTTGAGCACTTTTATTTCTGGGCACTTTTTTATTGCACGGATAAATCAGAAGGCAGGATAATCATGGCATTTTATTGCATTTAACTAAAAATAACAGAAAACAAAAAGTGGGTACAGAAGGTTGTGCCTACTAAATTCATCGACCACATGCCTCTCTGAAAGAATCCATTAATAAGGTTGATCAGGTCTTATTAACAAACCATTTCCGAGTAACATGAAACCGAAGAACTTTCGTATAACACTAAGTTATCTCAACGGGGATATGCATCTCCCCAACAATAAGAGTTTCATATTTCTTTTTAACAGTAGGAAGGGGGAGTTGAAAACTTCCAATAGTAATTGTCGGAGTCTTTTCAATAATATGAATACCATTTACATGAAATTGTTTCTTCGGAAAGTGCACCGTATGCTCATTACCATTGATATGAAAAGTGACCTTGCTTTTGTTGCAATCAATAACAGCCCCTACAGTATTCAAGAAGGGTCTACCAAGGATAATCGACATGTTGTCATCCTCGGGCATATCAAGTATAACAAAGTCTGTTAAAATAGTAACGTTTGCAACTACAACAGGCACATCCTCACAAACACCGATAGGTATGGCAGTTGATTTGTCAGCCATTTGCAATGATATTTCAGTGTGAGTGAGTTTATTCAAATCAAGTCTTTTGTATAAGGAGAAAGGCATAACACTAACACCGGCTCCTAAATCACACAAAGCAGTTTTGACATAATTTCTTTTAATGGAGCATGGTATAGTTGGTATTCCTGGATCTCCAAGTTTCTTAGGTACTCCATCCTTAAAAGAATAATTTGCAAGCATGGTGGAAATTTCAGCTTCGGCTATTTTTCTTTTATTTGTGACAATGTCTTTCATATATTTAGCATAGGGAGGCATCTTTATAATATCAGTCAAACGAGTACGCAAAAAGACTGGCCTAAGCATTTCAGCAAAGCGTTCAAATTCTTCCTCATCCTTTTTCTTAGATGGTTTAGGAGGAAAGGGCATGGGTTTTTGAACCCATGGTTCTCTTTCTCTACCATGTTTTCTAGCAACTAAGTCCTTTTTATCATAACGTTTATTTTTAGGAGGTGGGTTATCAAGATCAACAGCAGGTTCTATTTCAACATCATTATCAGATTCTTTTTATTATCTGGTTGGGTATCCACATGAGCATCATCATTATTATTATCATCAGGTGGTCGTTCATTACCAGATTGTCTTTCAGCATCAGAAATAGAAACATCATTACTATCCTCTAAGGGTTTTTCTACCTCGGGTTCACCAGAAGTATGCAAAGTCCTATCGTTTTTCTTTTTCTTTTTAGATGGACTAGGTGCATCAGCATTAATTCTTTGAGAGTCTTGTTCAATTCTTTTTGGATGACCTTCAGGATAAAGTGGCTCCTGAGTCATTCTACCTCCTCTAGTCATAACCCTAACAGCATGATCATTCATATTGTTATTCATTTCATTAAGCAATTCACTTTGAGATTTAGCAACTTGTCCTAATTGAGTTTGAACCATAGATGCATGTTTGCTCACACCTTTAACATCATTAGCAATTCTAAATAACAAGTCACTCAAGCGATCAATCATGTAGGCATTTCGTTTTAATTGTTTCATAACATTTGCATTGAAATGATCTTGCTTCATAATATAATTGTCAAATTCATACAAACATTGACTAGGAGGTTTGTTATGAGGAATATCACTTTCATTAAACTTTATAAGAGAATTTACCTCTACTACCTGTGGCGGTGTGTCAAGACCATGTATTTCTTCAATAGGTGGTAAATTCTTAATATCCTCAGCTTTAATACCTTTTTCCTTCTGGCATTTCTTTGCCTCTTGCATATCTTCAGGACTGAAATATAAAATACCCCTCTTCTTCAGAGTGGGTTTAGGTGGTGGTTCAGGTAGTGTCCAATCATTATCATTCTTCAATATATTATTCAATAACTCCTCAGCTTGTTCAACAGTCCTTTCCCTGAAAACACAACTAGCACAACTATCTAGGTAGTCCCTAGAAGCATCGGTTAGTCCATTATAGAAGATATCAAGTATTTCATTTTTCTTAAGAGGATGATCAGGCAAAGCATTAAGTAATTGCAGAAGCCTCCCCCAAGCTTGAGGGAGATTCTCTTCTTCAATTTGCACAAAGTTAAATATTTCCTGTAAGGCAGCTTGTTTCTTATGAGCAGGAAAATATTTTTTAGAGAAGTAATAAATCATATCCTGGGGGTTACGCACACATCCAGGAGCAAGAGTATTGTACCATAGCATCACCCTTTAATGAGAAAGGAAATAATTTAAGAATATAATAATAGCGAATTTTTTCCTCATGAGCAAATAGGGTGGCTATATCATTTAATTTAGTGAGATGTGCCACAACGGTTTCAGTTTCATAGCCATGGAAAGGATCAGATTCTACCAACTTAATCAACTCAGGGTCAATAGAGAATTCATAATCCTTATCAGTAACAAATATGGGGGAGGTTGCAAACTTAGGATCATATTTTATTTTCTCCCGCATAGATCTTTCTTTCATCTCAGCAACCAGTTTTATAACTTCATGTCTATCGTTACAAGCAAGAATGGCTCTAGCTGTCTCCCTATCAAAGCATTGTTCATCAGGTGTTTCAATTCTAGTAGGAGAGCTAGGCATAATTGGTGAATCATAATTCTCAAGAGTTTCAGCATCTTCAATTTCTTTAGCCTTAGAAATTTGTTCAGTAAGAAATTCACCAAGTGGCACAGCATTATCAAGCATAGTACTAGCATCATCATGAGTATCATTCATGGCAGAACTGGTATCATCAATAACTTGCGACATATCGGAATTAATAGCATGATGTGGTGTTGCAAGTTTATTCAAAACAGAAGGTGAATCAAGTGCAGAGCTAGATGGCAGTTCCTTACCTCCCCTCGTCTTAGAGGGAACGATCTTGGTCTTAGCGCCTTTCAGATTCTTCATAGTGATCAATAGATATAAATCCCAAGTGACTTAGCAAATAAAGCTATGCTCCCCGGCAACGGCGCCAAAAAAAGGTCTTGATAACCCACAAGTATAGGGGATCGCAACAGTTTTCGAGGGTAGAGTATTCAACCCAAATTTATTGATTCAACACAAGGAGAGCCAAAGAATATTTGCAAGTACTAGCAGTTGAGTTGTCAATTAAACCACACCTGAGACTAAATATCTGCAGCAGAGTGATCAGTAGCACAGTAGTATGATAGTTTGATAGTAGTAGCAGTAACATTAGCAGTAACAGCAATAGCAATTGTGACAGCAGTAGCAACAGTAGTAACTTAGCAAGAACAATATGTGAAAAACTCGTAGGCATTGGATCGGTGATATTCGTTGGATAACATTCATCATGTAACAGTCATAACCTAGGGCGACACAAAACTAGCTCCAATTCATCAATGTAATGTAGGCATGTATTCCGTATATAGTCATACGTGCTTGCGATAAGAACTTGCATGACATCTTTTGTCCAACCCTCCCGTGGCAGTGGGGTCCATAAGGAAACTAAGGGATATTAAGGCCTCCTTTTAATAGAGAACCGGAACAAAGCATTAACACATGGTGAATACATGAACTCCTCAAACTATGGCAATCACCGGAAAGAATCCCAATTATTGTCACCTTGGGGTATGCGGATCATAACACATAGCAGGTGCATATAACTTGCAAGATCGGATCAAGAACACAAATATATTCATGAAAACATAAAGGGTTCAGATCTGGAATCATGGCACTCGGGCCCTAGTGACAAGCATTAAGCATAGCAAAGTCATAGCAACATCAATCTCAGAACATAGTGGATACTAGGGATCAAGCCCTAACAAAACTAACTCGAGTACATGATAAATCTCATCCAACTCATCACCGTCCAGCAAGCCTACGAAGGAATTACTCACTCCCGGCGGTGAGCATCATGAAATTGGTGATGAAGGATGGTTGATGATGACGATGCCAGAAGATCCCCCTCTCCGGATCCCCAAACGGACTCCAGATCTGGCCTCCCGATGAAGAACAGGAGGTGGTGGTGGCTCTGTATCGTGAAACGCAATAAAACTTCTTCTCTTATTTTTTCTTCTTGGAACTGAATTTATAGCATTGGAATTAGGTCAGGCGGAGCCACGTGGGCCCCACGAGGTACCAGGGCGCGCCAGGGGGGGTGGTGCGCCCTGGTGCCTCGTGGGCACTGGGTGGCCCCCCTCCAGTGGGTCTTGGTGCCAGTATTTTTTATATATTCCATAAAAATTCTCCAAAAAGTTTCATCCAATTCCAAGAACTTTGATTTTCTGCACAAAAACAACACCATGGCAATTCTGCTGAAAACAGCGTCAGTCCGGGTTAGTTCCATTCAAATCATGCAAATTAGGGGCCAAAACAAGAGCAAAAGTGTTTGGAAAAGTAGATACGACTGAGACGTATCAGCGGTCGATGTGTGGAGTAATAGTAGTAGATGCAGGCAGGAGTCGGTCTACTAATCTTGGATGTGATGCGTATATACATGATGATTGCCTTGGATATCGTCATGATTATTTGCTTTTCTATCAATTGCCCAATAGTAATTTGTCTACCCACCGTATGCTATTTTCTCGAGAGAAGCCTCTAGTGAAATCTATGGCCCCCGGGTCTATCTAAATCATATTACTAAAACCCTAAAAATATTGCTGCCATTTTTTTTTTGTATTTTTGCTTCTATCTATCTATCTATCACATACAATTTAATCTTGCAATTGCCCGCCGAGAGATTGACAACCTCTCGTTTGCGTTGGGTGCAAGGATTTGTTGTTTGTGTGTAGGTGCTGCTAACGAGGTGTTGTGTGATTCTCCTACTGGTTCGATAACCATGGTTTCATAACTGAGGGAAATACTTATCTCTACTGTGTTGCATCATCCCTTCCTCTTCGGGGAAATACCAACGCAAGCTACAAGTAGCAGGAAGAATTTCTGGCGCCGTTGCCGGGGAGAAGTCACGTCAACATCGTCTCCCGTCAACTTGCCAATTTCTGGCGCCGTTGCCGGGGAGACATCATCAACATCTATCAAGTACCTTTGCACAAACTCTCATCTCCTTGCATTTATTTTATTTGCCATTTGCCTCTCGTTTTCATCTCCCCCACTTCTAAAACGTTTTTACAAAAATACAAAAATATTTTCCGTTTGCCTTTTTGCTTGTTTGCTATCTTTGCTTATGTTGCCATGTGCCTTCTATTTGCTTGCATCTTCGCTTGCTAAAAATCTATTGATATGGATCCACATAGAGTTTACTGCGTGAATCATCTTCTATCCATTCATGCTTGTGCTGAAACCCCAACTAGTTTAGTTGAGGGAAAATCATTAGATGAGCATGCTTCTATCTATCTATGTGAAATTTATCCATTCATGCTTCTATCTATTCATGCTTCTATCTATCTATGTGAAATTTATGATTTTACTTGTTGCTCTAAGAACCCTAAAAAACACCTTCCCTACCTATGTGAGTTCAATGATAATGAAATCTTATCTTCTTATGAAAAGGGTGTTTATAGTTACTATGATATCGAACAAATTGAAGAATTTGTTGCTTTTAAGGGTGCTTATGAAGTTGCTTCTTTGATTTAAAAGTATGATATTACTTTCCACAAATCTGAAAATTTTGCCATGCTTAAGTATTGCTATGAAAAATATGCTCATAATGCTTATGTTAAAGAATTTATTGAGAGAATGTCTGCTGCTTTGGAAGAGAATAATGATATGCATGAATCTATAGATAATTGTGATTCCGTGGATTTGATTACAATATCCTCTCTTAATGAACATGATGCTTGCTATTCTTATGGCCATGATGCCAATATTAATGATCCTTATGAAAATGAACTTGCTATAGTTCCTTACGTTAAAATGAAATTATTGCTATAACACCCATACTTGATAGCCCCTTGAATGAAAAGCATGATTGCAATGATGTTACTATAAATTCTATTAGTGTCAATTGTACTAATGATATGCAAAACCACAAGCTTGGGGATGATAATTTTGTCATGTCCACTACTTATTGCAATGATCATGATTGGGGTGATAATGCTTTTTATGATCTTGAAAATTTATTTAAGCCTCATGATGAATATGTTATTGATAATAAAATTTTCAACACTATTAAAAGTGGGTTTGGAAGAGCGTCAACTTTAGGTAATAATGATCCCACTACTTTGGAGAATTATCAATCTTATGAAATTTTTGATAAAAGTGGGTTTGGAGAGGTCATAACTTTCGTTGATGATAATCCCACTATTTTGGAAGATAATAAAAAATTTATGCATGTGGATTATGATGAGAATATTTTACATGATAGCTATATTGTTGAATTTGATTATGATCGCACATGTAATTATTATGAGAGAGGAAAATATGGTTGTAGAAATCTTCATGTTACTAAATTACCTCTCGTTATGTTGAAATCATCAATGTTTTATTCTTCTCCTTTGCATATGCTAGAAATTGCTTTCCTTGATAATTTGTTTGCTTATTAAATACCTATGCATAGTAAGTATGTTAGACTTAAATGTGTTTTTCACATGTTACATGATGTTCTCTTTGTGTTTCAATTATTATCTTTTATATGAGCATCATTGAAATCTCGAGCCTATCTTAATGGTTATAAAGAAAGAGCTCGTTGGGAGACAACCCAATGAATAAAATAAATTTTTGTTATAAGTTTTTGTTATTGTGTGTTTTCACTGTCAGCTACTGGTATGATTGTGTTTTTGTGTTTTTAATTAGTGTTTGTGCCAAGTAAAGCCTTTAGGATGATTTGGGAGATAGTATAATTGATGCTGTTTGAAAACAGAAAGTTTTGCGTCCAGTGCTGGAATTTATTTTTTCTCTGGAATGTCAGAACCTTCTAAATTTTTTACACAATATTGATATATGAATTGCCCACGTTGTCCTAATTTTTCAGAATTTTTGGAGTTACAAAAGTATGACCATAATTTAGATCTCTACAGACTGTTCTGTTTTTGACAGATTCTATTTTTGATGCACTACTTGCTTGTTTTGATGAATCTATGGATTGTATCGGGGGGTATAAGCCATGGTGAAGTTAGAGTACAGTAGGTATAATGCAAAAATAAAATATGAATGGGTTTGCAACAGTACTTATAGTAGTGATTTATTTTGTTATACTAACGGAGTTCACGAAGGTTTTGTTAAGTTTTGTGTGATTGAAGTTTTCAAGTTTTGGGTGAGATCACGATGGATGAAGGAATAAGGAGTAGCAAAAGCCTAAGCTTGGGGATGCCCGAGGCACCCCAAGGTAATATTCTAGGAAGACTCAAGCGTCTAAGCTTGGGGATGCCCCGGAAGGCATCCCCTCTTTCTTCTACCAACCATCGGTAATTTTACTTGGAGCTATATTTTTATTCGTCACATGATATGAGTTTTGCTTGGAGCGTCTTGTATTATATGAGTCTTTGCTTTCTTTGCTTTTTAGTTTGTCACAATCATCTTTGCTTAACACACCTATCTTGAGAGAGCCACACGTTTATCATCATGATTTGTTAATAATACTCCATGTGCTTCACTTAAATTTTTTGAGCTAGGCAGTTGCTCTAGTGCTTCACTTAAATCTTTTTGAGCACGGTGGTGGCTATATTTTGAAGAAATAAACTCCCATGCTTCACTTATATTATTTTGAGAGTTGATTAAAATTTTGAAGAAATGAATTCGCATGCTTCACTTATATTATTTTGAGAATTGATAAGATTAAAATTTTGAAGAAATGAATTCTCATGCTTCACTTATATCTTTTTGAGAATTGTTAGGATTGAAATTTTGAAGAAATATTTGCACTCTCATGCTTCACTTAAATCTTTTTGAGAGTTGATAATAGTAATGGTAATTTGCACAAGATATGAATTTGGTCCCAAAGTGATGAATATTCAAGAGGGATATAGATAAAAACTTTCATATAGATCATTGGATATGATAAGTGTGATTCCTTGCAATAGTTTTATGATATGGAAATGATAATATGTGAGTCATGTTAGTGAGTAATTGTGATTTAGTAAGAATATTAGTGTTAAGGTTTGTGATTCCCTATGCATGCACGTTAAGTCAATAGTTATGCAATAAAATTATATCCTACTTATGGTGCATTGTTCGGTGTTAGTTGTGTTCAATGCATGTTTATGACCATTTTCGTTTTTTGGTTGGTTGTTTCTCAATCTTTTGCTAGCCTTCATTTGTACTAAGCGGAAATATTGCTTGTGCATCCAAAATCCTTAAACCCAGTTTTGCCATATGAGTTCACTATATCTACCTATATGCGGTATTTCAATGTCGTTCCAAGTAAATTTGCGTGTGCCAACTCTAATTTTCAAAATAATTTTTTTGTTTTGTGTGCCCGTACCGCTCATGAAGCGGTAGGGGGTGGCCAATATTTTCCATGCTAGGTGTGTTATTCTCACGATGAGTGTTTATTCACTTGTCATTGCATGAGAGGATGGTTGGTAATAGGGATGCCCAGTCCCACAATGAAATCAAAATTAATAACAACAAAATTCCTTGGAAAGTGATGGTATGGAGGGCACCCGTGGATACGGCTAGCCATGGATTGTGAAAGAAATGGTGGAAAGAAAATTAACTTTACTATCTGTTTGGGAACCACCTATGATGTGTCTAGCATGGAAAATATTAGGAATCCTCGGTCGTTTTCGTTGACAGGAAAAGCATGGCTCTCAAAATATTTTTATCTCTTTAATTTAAGTTTTGAGCTCTGGCACATTTGACAAATCTCTGCTTCCCTCTGCGAAGGGCCTATCTATTTACTTTTATGCAATTTTTATTTTTACTTGAGTCTCCATCTTCTCTTACAAAAGCACCAACTAGAGAGCACTATTGTCATACTTGTGCATTGGTGATACGTCTCCGTCGTATCTACTTTTCCAAACACTTTTGCTCTTGTTTTGGCCCCTAATTTGCATAATTTGAATGGAACTAACCCGGACTGATGTTGTTTTCAGCAGAATTGCCATGGTGTTGTTTTTGTGCATAAAATCAAAGTTCTTGGAATTGGATGAAACTTTTTGGAGATTTTTTATGGAATATATAAAAAATATTGGCATCAAGAACTACTGGAGGGGGGCCCCAATAACCACGAAGCACCAGGGCGCGCCACCCCCCCCCATGCGCGCCCTGGTACCTCATGGGGCCCACGTGGCTCCGTCTGACCTATTTCCAACGCTATAAATTCAGTTTTCCAGAGAGAAAAAAAGAGAGGAAGTTTAATTGCGTTTCACGATACGGAGCCGCCGCCACCTCCTGTTCTTCATCGGGAGGCCAGATCTGGAGTCCGTTCATGGCTCTGGAGAGGGGGATCTTCCGGCATCGTCATCATCAACCATCCTTCATCACCAATTTCATGATGCTCACCGCCTGGAGTGAGTAATTCCTTAGTAGGCTTGCTGGACGGTGATGAGTTGGATGAGATTTATCATGTAATTGAGTTAGTTTTGTTAGGGCTTGATCCCTAGTATCCACTATGTTCTGAGATTGATGTTGCTATGACTTTGCTATGCTTAATGCTTGTCACTAGGGCCCGAGTGTCATGATTCCAGATCTGAACCCTTTATGTTTTCATGAATATATTTGTGTTCTTGATCCGATCTTGCAAGTTATATGCACCTGCTACGTGTTATGATCCGCATACCCCAAGGTGACAATAATTGGGATTCTTTCCGGTGATTGCCGTAGTTTGAGGAGTTCATGTATTCACTAAGTGCTAATGCTTTGTTCCGGTTCTCTATTAAAAGGAGGCCTTAACATCCCTTAGTTTCCTTATGGACCCCGCTGCCACGGGAGGGTAGGACAAAAGATGTCATGCAAGTTCTTATCGCAAGCACGTATGACTATATACGGAATACATGCCTACATTACATTGATGAATTGGAGCTAGTTCTGTGTCGCCCTAGGTTATGACTGTTACATGATGAATATTATCCAACGAATTTCACCTATCCAATGCCTACGAGCTTTCCACATATTGTACTTTCTAAGTTACTATTGTTACTACTGCTGTTACAATTGCTACTACTACTGCTGCTACAGTTACTGTTACTATCATTGCTACTGCTATCAAACTATCATACTACTGTGGTACTGATCACTCTGCTGCAGATATTTAGTTTCCAGATGTGGTTGAATTGACAACTCAACTGCTAATACTTGCAAATATTCTTTGGCTCCTCTTGTGTCGAATCAATAAATTTGGGTTGAATACTCTACCCTCAAAAACTGTTGCGATCCCCTATACTTGTGGGTTATCAAGACCTTTTTCTGGCGCCGTTGCCGAGGAGCATAGCTATATTTGCTAAGTCACTTGGGATTTATATCTGTTGATCACTATGAAGAATCTGAAAGACACTAGAACCAAGATCGTTCCCTCTAAGACGAGGGGAGGTAAGGAACTGCCATCTAGCTCTGCACTTGATTCACCTTCTATTTTGAGTAAACTTGCAACACCACCACATGCTATTAATTCTGATATGTCGCAAGTTATTGATGATACCACCTCTGCTATGAATGATACTCATGATGATGCTAGTACTATGCTTGAGAATGTTGTGCCACTTGGTGAATTTCTTACTGAACAAATTGCTAAAGCCAAAGAAATTGAAAATGCTGAAACTCCTGAGAATGATGATTCACCTATTATGCCTAGCTCTCCTACTAGAGTTGAAACACCTGACGAACAATGCTTTGATAGGGAGACCGCTAGAGCCATCCTTGCTTGTAATGATAGAGATGAAGTTATAAAATTGCTTGCTGATATGAAAGAAAAATCTATGAGGGAGAAAATGAAATATGATCCTAAGTTTGCAACCTCCCCCATATTTGTTACTGATAAGGATTATGAATTCTCTATTGACCCTGAGTTGATTAAGTTGGTAGAATCTGATCCTTTCCATGGCTATGAAACTGGAACTGTTGTGGCACATCTTACTAAATTAAACGATATAGCCACCTTATTTACTCATGAGGAAAAAATTCGCTATTACTATATTCTTAAATTATTTCCTTTCTCATTAAAGGGTGATGCTAAAGATTGGTATAATACTCTTGCTCCTGGATGTGTGCGTAGCCCCAGGATATGATCTATTACTTCTCTGAAAAATATTTTCCTGCCCATAAGAAACAAGCTGCCTTACAGGAAATATTTAACTTTGAGCAAATTGAAGAAGAGAGTCTCCCACAAGATTGGGGGAGGCTTCTCCAATTACTTAATGCTTTGCCTGATCATCCTCTGAAGAAAAATGAAATACTTGATATCTTCTATAATGGACTAATCGATGCTTCTAGGGACTACCTAGATAGTTGTGCGAGTTGTGTTTTCAGGGAAAGGACTATTGAACAAGCTGAGGAATTATTGAATAATATATTGAAGAATGATAATGATTGGACACTTCCTGAACCACCGCCTAAACCCACTCCGAAGAAGAGGGGTATCTTATATCTCAGTCCTGAAGATATGCAAGAAGCAAAGAAATGCCAGAAAGAAAAAGGTATTAAAGCTGAGGATGTTAAGAATTTACCACCTATTGAAGAGATACATGGTCTTGACAAACCGACAAAGGTAGTAGAGGTAAATTTGCTTATAAAATTTAATGAAAATGATATTCCTTATAATAAACCTCCTAGTCAATGCTTGTATGAATTTGACAATTATATGATGAAGCAAGATCATTTCAATGCAAATGTTATGAAACAATTGAAACAAAATGCCTATATGATAGATCGCTTGAGTGACTTGTTATTTAGAATTGCTAATGATGTTAAAAGTGTTAGTAAACATGCATCTATGGTTCAAACTCAATTAGAACAAGTTGCTAAATCTCGGAGTGAATTGCTTAATGAAATGAACAACAATATGAATGATCATGCTGTTAGAGTAATGACTAGAGGAGGTAGAATGACTCAGGAGCCACTTTATCCTGAAGGTCACCCAAAAAGAATTGAACAAGACTCTCAAAGAATTAATGTTGATGCACCTAGTCCATCTAGAAAGAAAAAGAAAAAGAAAAATGATAGGACTTTGCATACTTCTAGTGAACCCGAGGTAGAAAAACCCTTGGAGGATAGTAATGATGTTTCTATTTCTGATGCTGAAACACAATCTGACAATGAACAACCACTTGATGATAATAATAATGATGATGTTCATGTGGATACCCAACCAGATAATGATAAAGAACCTGATAATGATGTTGAAATAGAACCTTCTGTTGATCTTGATAACCCACCTTCTAAAAATAAACGTTATGATAAAAAAGATTTCATTGCTAGAATACATGGTAAAGAAAGAGAACCATCGGTTCAAAAGCCCATGCCCTTTCCTCCTAAACCATCTAAGAAAAAAGATGAGGAAGAATTTGAACGCTTTGCTGAAATGCTTAGGCCAGTCTTTTTGCGCACTCGTTTGACAGATATTATAAAGATGCCTCCCTATGCTAAATATATGAAGGACATTGTAACAAATAAAAGGAAGATACCTGAAGCTGAAATTTCTACCATGCTTGCAAATTATTCTTTTAAGGATGGAGTACCTAAGAAACTAGGAGATCCAGGAATACCAACTATACCATGCTCCATTAAAAGAAATTATGTCAAAACTGCTTTGTGTGATTTAGGAGCAGGTGTTAGTGTTATGCCTTTCTCCTTATATAAAAGTCTTGATTTGAATAAACTCACTCCCACTGAAATATCATTGCAAATGGCTAACAAATCAACTGCCATACATATCGGTGTTTGTGAGGATGTGCCCGTTGTAGTTGCAAATGTTACTATCCTGACAGACTTTGTTATACTTGATATGCCCAAGGATGACAATATGTCGATTATCCTTGGTAGACCTTTCTTGAATACTGCAGGGGCTGTTATTGATTGCAACAAAAGCAAGGTCACTTTTCATATCAATGGTAATGAACATACGGTGCACTTTCCAAAGAAACAATTTCAAGTGAATGGTATTCATATTATTGAAAAGACTCGGACAATTACCATCGGAAGTTTCCAAATCCCTCTTCCTACTGTTAAAAAGAAATATGAAACTCTTATTGTTGGGGAGATGCATATCCCCGTTGAGGTAACTTAGTGTTATACGAAAATTCTTCGGTTTCATGTCACTCAGAAGTGGTTTGTTAATAAGACTTGATCAACCTTATTAATGGATTCTTTTTGAGAGGCATGTGGTCGATGAATTCAGTAGGCACAACCTTCTGTACCCACGTTTTATTTTCTGCTATTGTTAGTTAAATAAAATAAAATGCCTTGTTTATCCTGTTTTCTGATTTATCCGTGCAATAAAAAAGTGCCCAGAAATAAAAGTGCTCAGAATGTAATAAAATTTTGACATGATTTTTTATTTAATATTTAAGAATTTTTGGCACAAAAATTATACCAGGAGGGTGCCCCAGGTGCCCACGAGGCACCAGGGCGCGCCACCCCCCTGGCGCGCCCAGGTACCTCATGGGCCCCACAGGGGCCCCCTCACTTATCCCTTTAGCTCACTTCGTCTCTTACCTCTGGAAAAAATTCCCGGTAGCCCTCTCTATCGTGTTCTTGCTCACAAAACTGAAATTTTCGATCTCTTTGCTCGGAGCTCCATTTCTGAAACTGTTTTGGGCGATTGTTCCTTGGTATGTGACTCCTCCATTGCTCCAATTAGTTTTTGCTTTAGTGGTTTATATTTTGCATAATTAGCTACTCTTGGTGCTACAGAAAATGATCTTACATGTTGGATTATTTGAGTCCCAAGTAGTTTTATTGCTTGATATAGCCTCTAGACATCTATATGAGTAGTTGCTATCAATCTTGTGAAGTTTTATTTATATCATTTCGTGACCCAAAAAATTTCAGATATTGTTCTTAGGAAAATGAATATCTTACGGAGAAGTTCTTCGAGGAGGAGGTCCTCGGAAGCTTCATCAGGTGAAAGCTCGGCACGCCAATCATATGAGGAACAAAGGGCAAGTTCAGTGCGAAGTGCCGAAGCAAAATCATGTTGGTGGCCGTGCAACGAGTTCATGTTAGGTGCTGGCATCAAGGAGGAATTTGAACAATATATTCACAATGCTGAGCTCTCCGCCTTCATCGCAGATAAGCCACCACAGCACTACAACCTCACTCATTCCTTCACTCAGTACTTTGACTTTCATCAGCACACTTCTAGAGTTTTATTTGACCTCTATGACAAATCTTATAATATGCCTCTAGAAGAATTATGTCATACATGCAAAATTCCATATTGGGGTTCGTTAGATGAACCACCAAGATCTGATTATATGAGTTGTTTCTTAATAGCCTTTGTAACGGTGAGGATAGGGGAATCACGCAGGCTAGAATTAATAGCATTCATTTTCCCGCTATTCGGTACTTTGCGCTTTTTAATGGTAAATGTGTTGCTGGTAAGCAAGACTGTAGTGCACTTTGCGCCCCTGATCTGAGTATTATTCATGCAGCTTTGGCCGGTAGCAAGCTTTATAATCTTGGGGCCATTGTAGCACGTAGGTTGCAGCGTAATGCGGGTAGTGGTGATTTATATGGAGGAGTTTATGCCTCCCGCTTAGCTGCAAAGCTAGGGGTCTCACCCAAATTCAATGATCCCCTCCTGCCTTATAAATATTTAAATTTCAAAGCAATGCGAGAACATAGGTTCTTAAAACACAACGCACAGGGTTATGAATATAACCTAGTCTTTAATAAATATCACTCTGTGTATGTTGCTTTGCCTGCGCCTGCTCTCTTTGATTTTCAGAACAAACATAGATACTTTCTTCATGAGAGTGAGGTGCACGAGTACAAGGCGGCTGTCAAAGCTGCTCGTCAGGCTGAGGAGGCAGCCCAGAACGCCTCTACGAGCTATCATTTCGATTATTATCCAGGACAGCCATGGCAGTAGACCAAGCTAGGCAAAAGCCTAAGCTTGGGGGAGTACGTATTTCTCACCGACATTACATTCATGTCCACACATTTCATTCCAGTTGTCGGTGTTCACATTTTTCATTGTATAATCCATGCTAGTTCTGTTTTCCTGTTTTCTTCTAGTTTGTTTGAAAAACTTTGAGATAATCCAAAAACATTCCTCGTTTCTTTTCGGTTTTTCTTTCTAGATTAATTAGTTGTAGTATTAAAAGAAAACCCAAAAAGATTTCTCGTTTCTTCTTTTGCTTGTTGGGAGTTCTCCCGTGTAAATAGTTTTCTTCTCTCGTTTTTCGTTTTCTTCTTTAATTTGCTTTCTTCAGAAAACTAAAAACTCCAAAAATATTTCGGTGTGTTTCTCTGAAATTCTTTTCTTTTGTTGAGTCATTGAAAGGAGAAGACCACGATGAAATTGTTGAGTGGCTCTCATATGCATTATTGTTGATTTAACAAAGAGCCCATTTTACCTTGTCTTCTCCTTTGAATAAAATGCTTGCAGATTCCAGCTTAGTCCACGGCACACTTGCACTATTTTTATTTTCATATCATTCGGTCATGCAAGTGAAAGGTAATAATGACGATAATTTGATGAAGTGACTGTGGCAAGGAAAAGCGGGTATGAACTCAACTTGTTCTTTGTTTTTGTAAATATGTTTAACTCAGTATCCATGATTCAACATATTATGATTAAACATGTTTGTGATGACAATTAGAGATTATAGTTGCTCATGCCATGCTTAAATAGCTAGGAGTGGATAATGATTTATCTTGAGTGTCAACATGCATTAAAATGATTGTGATGTAGTATGATGATATGGTATCCTCCTCTGAATGTTTCAAGTGGCTTGACTTGGCACATGTTCACGCATGTAGTTGATTCAAAACCAACATAGCCTTGATGATATTTATGTTCATGGTGTTTATATCCTACTCATGCTAGTATTCAATGTTGATTATTCATAATGCATGGTTATGACCGTTTTCGCTCTCTAGCTGGTCGCTTCTCAGCCTACTTGCTAGCCTTCGCCTGTACTAAGCGGGAATGCTGCTTGTGCATCAAAACCCTTAAACTAAAGTTATTCCAGATGAGTCCACTATATCTACCTATATGCGGTATTACTCTGCCGTCCTAAGTAAATTTGCATGTGCCACCTCTAACTATTCAAATAAACATCTGTTTTGTGTGCCCGTACCGCTCATGGAGCTACAGGGGCGGTCAGTATCTTCCATGCTAAGCGGGTTATTCTCATGATGAGTGTTTATTCACTTGTCCTTGCACGAGAGGGGCTGGTAATCGGGATGCCCAGTCCCATCATTAAAAATGCAAAATAATAAAACAAACTCCCCCGTAAAGTTGTTGGTATGGAGGGCACCCGAGGATTCGGCTAGCCATGGCTTGTGATTGTTGGTGGAGGGGGGGTAAACTTTACTTTACCGCTTGGGAACCGCCGCTAATGTGTTTAGCATGGAAGATATTGAAAACTCTCGGTCGTGACATTGACAGGAAAGGCATACCTCCCAAAATTTATTTATCTCTGATTTAAGCTTCGAGCTCTGGCACCTCTTAAAATCCATGCTTCCCTCTGCGAAGGGCCTATCTATTTACTTTTATGTTATTTTACTTTTATTGTTGAGTCATCACCTTCTCAAATAAGCACCAGACCTGAGAGCACTATTGTCATTCTCATGCATTGTGAATAGTTAATGTTGTGTGCATCATGACTGGATCTCTTCTACCATGAATTACAATGTTTAGTCGCTGCTTGAACTTTGGAGGTGCTCTGCATTTATGTTTTGCGGTCTCAGAAAGGGCTAGCGAGATACCATGTTATCATATTATATCATGATTGTTTTGACAAAGTGTTGGCATTGGAGATATCTTATTATTGCTCGCTAGTTGATTATGCCATTGATATGAGTGAATATAATTTCTAGGAGTTATCATTTGCATGGTTAATTATGATCTTTGCTGAAAACTTGGACACTACTTAAGCATATACATAGATACAAGAACAAAAGAGCTTGTAAAAGTTTTTCTTTATCACTTTCAGTTTGTCAACTGAATTGCTTGAGGACAAGCAATGAGTTAAGCTTGGGGGAGTTGATACGTATCCATCGTATCTACTTTTCCAAACACTTTGGCTCTTGTTTTGGCCCCTAATTTGCATGATTTGAATGGAACTAACCCGGACTGATGCTGTTTTCAGCAGAATTGCCAGGGTGTTGTTTTTGTGCAGAAAATCAAAGTTCTTGGAATTGGATGAAACTTTTTGGAGATTTTTTATGGAATATATAAAAAATATTGGTATCAAGAACCACTGGAGGGGGGCCATCCAGTGCCCACGAGGCACCAGGGCGCGCCACCCCCCCAGGCGCGCCCTGGTACCTCGTGGGGCCCTCGTGGCTCCGTCTGACCTATTTCCAACGCTATAAATTCAGTTTTCCAGAGAGAAAAATAAGAGAGGAAGTTTTATTGCGTTTCACGATATGGAGCCGCCGCCACCTCCTGTTCTTCATCGGGAGGCCAGATCTGGAGTCCGTTTGGGGCTCCGGAGAGGGGGGTCTTCCGGCATCGTCATCATCAACCATCCTTCATCACCAATTTCATGATGCTCACCGCCGGGAGTGAGTAATTCCTTCATAGGCTTGCTGGACGGTGATGAGTTGGATGAGATTTATCATGTAATCGAGTTAGTTTTGTTAGGGCTTGATCCCTAGTATCCACTATGTTCTGAGATTGATGTTGCTATGACTTTGCTATGCTTAATGCTTGTCACTAGGGCCCGAGTGCCATGATTCCAGATCTGAACCCTTTATGTTTTCATGAATATATTTGTGTTCTTGATCCGATCTTGCAAGTTATATGCACCTGCTATGTGTTATGATCCGCATACCCCAAGGTGACAATAATTGGGATTCTTTCCGGTGATTGCCGTAGTTTGAGGAGTTCATGTATTCACTAAGTGCTAATGCTTTGTTCCGGTTCTCTATTAAAAGGAGGCCTTAATATCCCTTAGTTTCCTTATGGACCCCACTGCCATGGGAGGGTAGGACAAAAGATGTCATGCAAGTTCTTATCGCAAGCACGTATGACTATATACGGAATACATGCCCACATTACATTGATGAATTGGAGCTAGTTCTGTGTCGCCCTAGGTTAGGACTGTTACATGATGAATATTATCCAATGAATTTCACCTATCCAATGCCTACGAGCTTTCCACATATTGTTCTTGCTAAGTTACTATTGTTACTACTGCTGTTACAATTGCTACTACTACTGCTGCTACCGTTACTGTTACTATCATTGCTACTGCTATCAAACTATCATACTAATGTGCTACTGATCACTCTGCTGTAGATATTTAGTTTCCAGGTGTGGTTGAATTGACAACTCAACTGCTAATACTTGCAAATATTCTTTGGCTCCCCTTGTGTCGAATCAATAAATCTGGGTTGAATACTCTACCCTCGAAAACTGTTATGATCCCCTATACTTGTGGGTTATCAATTGGATGTAGCTAATATTTGAGTGTGTTTCATGAATGGATCAATGATTGAGCATAATGGGCTAGGGATAACTTTCTTTACCGTTGATATTTTGAAAGACATGGTTGCTTGTTAGCATGCTTGGGTATTTATATTTTCATGTCAAACTATAGACTATTGCTTTGAATTATACAAGTCAAATGTCCATGCTACAAATGTCCATGAATATAACCTAGTCTTTAATAAATATCACTCTGTGTATGTTGCTTTGCCTGCGCCTGCTCTCTTTGATTTTCAGAACAAACATAGATACTTTCTTCATGAGAGTGAGGTGCACGAGTACAAGGCGGCTGTCAAAGCTGCTCGTCAGGCTGAGGAGGCAGCCCAGAACGCCTCTACGAGCTATCATTTCGATTATTATCCAGGACAGCCATGGCAGTAGACCAAGCTAGGCAAAAGCCTAAGCTTGGGGGAGTACGTATTTCTCACCGACATTACATTCATGTCCACACATTTCATTCCAGTTGTCGGTGTTCACATTTTTCATTGTATAATCCATGCTAGTTCTGTTTTCCTGTTTTCTTCTAGTTTGTTTGAAAAACTTTGAGATAATCCAAAAACATTCCTCGTTTCTTTTCGGTTTTTCTTTCTAGATTAATTAGTTGTAGTATTAAAAGAAAACCCAAAAAGATTTCTCGTTTCTTCTTTTGCTTGTTGGGAGTTCTCCCGTGTAAATAGTTTTCTTCTCTCGTTTTTCGTTTTCTTCTTTAATTTGCTTTCTTCAGAAAACTAAAAACTCCAAAAATATTTCGGTGTGTTTCTCTGAAATTCTTTTCTTTTGTTGAGTCATTGAAAGGAGAAGACCACGATGAAATTGTTGAGTGGCTCTCATATGCATTATTGTTGATTTAACAAAGAGCCCATTTTACCTTGTCTTCTCCTTTGAATAAAATGCTTGCAGATTCCAGCTTAGTCCACGGCACACTTGCACTATTTTTATTTTCATATCATTCGGTCATGCAAGTGAAAGGTAATAATGACGATAATTTGATGAAGTGACTGTGGCAAGGAAAAGCGGGTATGAACTCAACTTGTTCTTTGTTTTTGTAAATATGTTTAACTCAGTATCCATGATTCAACATATTATGATTAAACATGTTTGTGATGACAATTAGAGATTATAGTTGCTCATGCCATGCTTAAATAGCTAGGAGTGGATAATGATTTATCTTGAGTGTCAACATGCATTAAAATGATTGTGATGTAGTATGATGATATGGTATCCTCCTCTGAATGTTTCAAGTGGCTTGACTTGGCACATGTTCACGCATGTAGTTGATTCAAAACCAACATAGCCTTGATGATATTTATGTTCATGGTGTTTATATCCTACTCATGCTAGTATTCAATGTTGATTATTCATAATGCATGGTTATGACCGTTTTCGCTCTCTAGCTGGTCGCTTCTCAGCCTACTTGCTAGCCTTCGCCTGTACTAAGCGGGAATGCTGCTTGTGCATCAAAACCCTTAAACTAAAGTTATTCCAGATGAGTCCACTATATCTACCTATATGCGGTATTACTCTGCCGTCCTAAGTAAATTTGCATGTGCCACCTCTAACTATTCAAATAAACATCTGTTTTGTGTGCCCGTACCGCTCATGGAGCTACAGGGGTGGTCAGTATCTTCCATGCTAAGCGGGTTATTCTCATGATGAGTGTTTATTCACTTGTCCTTGCACGAGAGGGGCTGGTAATCGGGATGCCCAGTCCCATCATTAAAAATGCAAAATAATAAAACAAACTCCCCCGTAAAGTTGTTGGTATGGAGGGCACCCGAGGATTCGGCTAGCCATGGCTTGTGATTGTTGGTGGAGGGGGGGGTAAACTTTACTTTACCGCTTGGGAACCGCCGCTAAAGAGTTTAGCATGGAAGATATTGAAAACTCTCGGTCGTGACGTTGACAGGAAAGGCATACCTCCCAAAATTTATTTATCTCTGATTTAAGCTTCGAGCTCTGGCACCTCTTAAAATCCATGCTTCCCTCTGCGAAGGGCCTATCTATTTACTTTTATGTTATTTTACTTTTATTGTTGATTCATCACCTTCTCAAATAAGCACCAGACCTGAGAGCACTATTGGCATTCTCATGCATTGTGAATAGTTAATGTTGTGTGCATCATGACTGGATCTCTTCTACCATGAATTACAATGTTTATTCGCTGCTTGAACTTTGGAGGTGCTCTGCATTTATGTTTTGCGGTCTCAGAAAGGGCTAGCGAGATACCATGTTATCATATTATATCATGATTGTTTTGACAAAGTGTTGGCATTGGAGAGATCTTATTATTGCTCGCTAGTTGATTATGCCATTGATATGAGTGAATATAATTTCTAGGAGTTATCATTTGCATGGTTAATTATGATCTTTGCTGAAAACTTGGACACTACTTAAGCATATACATAGATACAAGAACAAAAGAGTTTGTAAAAGTTTTTCTTTATCACTTTCAGTTTGTCAACTGAATTGCTTGAGGACAAGCAATGAGTTAAGCTTGGGGGAGTTGATACGTCTCCATCGTATCTACTTTTCCAAACACTTTTGCTCTTGTTTTGGCCCCTAATTTGCATGATTTGAATGGAACTAAACCGGACTGACGCTGTTTTCAGCAGAATTGCCAGGGTGTTGTTTTTGTGCAGAAAATCAAAGTTCTTGGAATTGGATGAAACTTTTTGGAGATTTTTTATGGAATATATAAAAAATATTGGCATCAAGAACCACTGGAGGGGGGCCATCCAATGCCCACGAGGCACCAGGGCGCGCCACCCCCCCCCCAAGCGCGCCCTGGTACCTCGTGGGGCCCTCGTGGCTCCGTCTGACCTATTTCCAACGCTATAAATTCAATTTTCCAGAGAGAAAAATAAGAGAGGAAGTTTTATTGCGTTTCACGATACGGAGCCGCCGCCACCTCCTGTTCTTCATCGGGAGGCCAGATCTGGAGTCCGTTTGGGGCTCCAGAGAGGGGGGTCTTCCGGCATCGTCATCATCAACCATCCTTCATCACCAATTTCATGATGCTCACCGCCGGGAGTGAGTAATTCCTTCGTAGGCTTGCTGGACGGTGATGAGTTGGATGAGATTTATCATGTAATCGAGTTAGTTTTGTTAGGGCTTGATCCCTAGTATCCACTATGTTCTGAGATTGATGTTGCTATGACTTTGCTATGCTTAATGCTTGTCACTAGGGCCCGAGTGCCATGATTCCAGATCTGAACCCTTTATGTTTTCATGAATATATTTGTGTTCTTGATCCGATCTTGCAAGTTATATGCACCTGCTATGTGTTATGATCCGCATACCCCAAGGTGACAATAATTGGGATTCTTTCCGGTGATTGCCGTAGTTTGAGGAGTTCATGTATTCACTAAGTGCTAATGCTTTGTTCCGGTTCTCTATTAAAAGGAGGCCTTAATATCCCTTAGTTTCCTTATGGACCCCGCTGCCACGGGAGGGTAGGACAAAAGATGTCATGCAAGTTCTTATCGCAAGCACGTATGACTATATACGGAATACATGCCTACATTACATTGATGAATTGGAGCTAGTTCTGTGTCGCCCTAGGTTAGGACTGTTACATGATGAATATTATCCAATGAATTTCACCTATCCAATGCCTACGAGCTTTCCACATATTGTTCTTGCTAAGTTACTATTGTTACTACTGCTGTTACAATTGCTACTACTACTGCTGCTACCGTTACTGTTACTATCATTGCTACTGCTATCAAACTATCATACTAATGTGCTACTGATCACTCTGCTGCAGATATTTAGTTTCCAGGTGTGGTTGAATTGATAACTCAACTGCTAATACTTGCAAATATTCTTTGGCTCCCCTTGTGTCGAATCAATAAATCTGGGTTGAATACTCTACCCTCGAAAACTGTTATAATCCCCTATACTTGTGGGTTATCAATTGGATGTAGCTAATATTTGAGTGTGTTTCATGAATGTCTCAATGATTGAGCATAATGGGCTAGGGATAACTTTCTTTACCGTTGATATTTTGAAAGACATGGTTGCTTGTTAGCATGCTTGGGTATTTATATTTTAATGTCAAACTATAGACTATTGCTTTGAATTATACAAGTCAAATGTCCATGCTACAAAAGAAAAGAAAATATGATGAATATGTTAGGCAGCATTCCACATCAAAAATTATGTTTTTATCATTTACCTACTCGAGGACGAGCAGGAATTAAGCTTGGGGATGCTGATACGTCTCCAACGTATCTATAATTTTTGATTGTTCCATGTTGTTATAATATCAATCTTGGATGTTTTTATGATCATTTACAGCAATTATATATCATTTTTGGAGACTAACCTAGTAACCTAGTGCCCAGTGCCAGTTGCTGTTTTCTGCCCTGTTTTTGTTTTACAGAAAATCAATATCAAACGAAGTCCAAATGCCACGAAACTTTTTGGAGATTTTTTATTGGACAAGATAAACACTAGAAGCTTCGGGAGGAGGCCAGAAGATCCCTGTGGGGCCCACGAGCCACCAGGGCGCGCCTGGGGGGGACAGGCGCGCCCTGGTGCCTCATGGGGCCCACAGAGCTCCGTTTGACCTAATTCTAGCACTATAAATTACAAAAAAATCAGAAACCCTCAGGGGAGTCCACGAAATACTTTTTCCGGCGCCGCAAGTTTCTGTTCCAGAGAGATCCCATCTGGGGTCCTTCTTCGGTAATCTGCCGGAGGGGGAATCGATCACGGAGGGGTTCTACATCAACCTTGCTGCCTCTCCGATGATGCGTGAGTAGTTTACCACAGACCTACGGGTCCATAGGCAGTAGCTAGATGGCTTCTTCTCTCTTTTTGATCTTCAATACAATGTTCTCCTCGATGTTCTTGGAGTTCTATCCGATGTAATCACTTTTTGCGGTGTGTTTGTTGGGATCCGATGAATTGTGAGTTTATGATCAGATTATCCATGAAATTATTTGAGTCTTTACTGCACTCTTTTATGCATGATTATTATAGCCTCGTATTTCTTCTCCGATCTATTGATTTGGTTTGGCCAACTGAGTTGATTTATCTTGCCATGGGAAGAGGTGCTTTGTAGTGGGTTCGATCTTGCGGTGCTCAATCCCAGTGACAGAAAGGGACATGACACGTATGTATCATTGCTACTAAGGGTAAAAAGATGGAGTTTATTCATGTGTGTATTCACTCGTGGATTTTACTTTGTCTACATCATGTCATCGTTCTTAAGGCATTACTCCGTTCTTATGGACTTAATACACTAGATGCATGCTGGATAGCGGTCGATGTGTGGAGTAATAGTAGTAGATGCAGGCAGGAGTCGGTCTACTAATCTTGGACGTGATGCCTATATACATGATCATTGCCTTGGATATCGTCATGATTATTTGCTTTTCTATCAATTGCCCAACAGTAATTTGTCTACCCACCGTATGCTATTTTCTCAAGAGAAGCCTCTAGTGAAATCTATGGCCCCCGGGTCTATCTAAATCATATTACTAAAACCCTAAAAATATTGCTGCCATTTTTTTTATTTTGTATTTTTGTTTCAATCTATCTATCTATCACATACAATTTAATCTTGCAATTGACCGCCGAGAGATTGACAACCTCTCGTTTGCGTTGGGTGCAAGGATTTGTTGTTTGTGTGCAGGTGCTGCTAACGAGGTGTTGTGTGATTCTCCTACTGGTTCGATAACCTTGGTTTCATAACTGAGGGAAATATTTATCTCTACTGTGCTGCATCATCCCTTCCTCTTCGGGGAAATACCAACACAAGCTATAAGTAGCACGACGCTGCCTCACCGGTAGGGGCCGCCGCCCCAGGTACCAAAGGCCTCAGAGAGGGACGAAGCGCCGCAGTCCCCGTCGCCACCTTCACCGGCGCCCGCGCTAGCTATCCCGGCGGCCGTCTCTGCGTGGCGGCGAGGGGGAGGATTGGAGGGGTGGCGGCGGCGGCGGAACCCCTAGTCGCCCCCGAGTCGCCGGGAGGGCGACGTGAGGGTCGGGGGGGGGGGGGGGAGCCGACAGGAAAAATTGTAACCACGAGGTTTCGAACATCGAACCCGCAGGGATCTCCCGTGCGCGCCTTACAAAATCAACCACTCACGTTTGCTGTTAATTTGGATCAGTAAGTTATATAATCGTTAGACTAACAGCGTAAATTAATTTTCTTTTTAACACAAATGAAAAAGGTGCAACCCAGGGGTTCGAACCAAGGAGCTACATGTTTTACAAATTGGCGATTAACAACCAGGACCAATGACATTTAGTTCTCTACGATAATAAATACTCACTCCGTTTCTAAATATAAGACGTTTTAGAGATTCCAATTTAAACTACATACGGAGCAAAATGAGTGAATCTACACTCTAAAATATATGTATATATATATATATATCTGTATGTAGTCTGTATTGAAATCCTAAAAGGGCTTATATTTAGAAATGGAGGAAGAGAATGAAAAAACTCCAGTAGTCAAACCAGCGACCTCCTATCCCGATAGTCCAAACCAACACCCGACGAAGATTGTTTCTTATACATAGGCTAATGGTTCTTTTATATTGAGGCCACATTTATGTTCTTTAGAAAATATAATATTTTACTTATAAATGTGCACTTGATTTTTCATGAAGCATAAATATCCTAAAAGTACATAAACATTTTCCAAAAGCATGATTTTTTTATATATTGCATTAATATTGTATTAAAAATGTTAATTACAAATTATATGAACATTTATTTAAATATATTTAACCAAGGTAAAATATTTTTAAGTAAAAATTCATAAACTTTTTAAAATATTAATGTAGTTTTAGAAACATTAAATATATTGAAAACAATAAATAACAATAAGTTGTCCCAGGAACAAGAAATACTAATAAAGATAAAGATCATACCTGAGGTCACCCGCTGCATTTTTAATAAAATATTTAACCTTCTAAAATTACATGTATTAATGTTTTTAAAATAATATAAACATTTATTTAAATATATTTGAATAAATATTCATATAATTTTATATATTCACGTTTTTAATAAAATATTCATGCAGTATATAAACATTTTCATGTTTTCAAAAATGTTTATGAACTTTTAGGAAACAAAATACTTAGGATTTACGAAAAATCGTGTGCAGCACTTATAAGTAAAAAAATTATATTGTCTAAAGAATATATATAAAAGTTGTCTGAATACAATAGCCTATTTAGAAAACAAATTTTGGCGGCCCTGGTAGTTAATCGCGTATGCCTAAATCTTCAGGTCGCTGGTTCGAGCCCTTTGGTACGTTTTTCATCTGAGTTACAAAAAATTAATTTACGCTGTTGGGGAAAAAGTATATAAGGTGGCGTTTGGTTCAGAGACTATCCACCATAGGGACAGGGATAGCCAATTTTTCAAGGGATGTCACTCGTTTGGTTTACCGGCCAGGAAGGATAGGGATAGCCAGATACCAGCGAATATTCCTCCAAAACTTGGTTGACGAAAGTCGCGAGATTTTGGCGGACGAGGGCAGCCACCGCGCGCTTGCGTGAAAGGTTTTTTTTTTCTATCCCCTCCTCCACGAGAGAGAGAGAGAGAGAGTCATCTAGCTACTACTATGGACCCATAAGTCCTGATGGAACTATTCACAACTCATAATGGAGGCAACAAGGATGATGATGAAGACTCCGGCAGAACTCCGGAACAAGCCTCCAGATGGGATCTTCGCGAAAGAGGAACTTGCTGCGGCGGTAAAATTCTTCTGAAGGTACGATAGATAGTTTCGGTATTTATAGTGATTTATGGCGGAGGAATTGGACTAAGGCTGTGCAGGGGGGCCACACAACCAGGTGGCGCACCCAAGGCCGCAACGGGCACCCATGTGGGCCTCTGGCAGCTCCTCTCGATCGCTCCCGAAGCTTCCTATGTTTCTTGTTGCGAAAAGAAATCGTATTAAATCGGTAATTTATTTTGAACTACATAGATATTGATTCCCTGCGAAACAAAAAAACAAGCAGAAAACAAGAACTCGCATTGTGCACTAAATTAATAGGTTAGTCCAAAAAGATAATATAAATTGCTATAAAAAGTATATAAAATGATAATGTAATAGCATGAAAAATCAAAAATTATAGATACGTTTGAGACGTATCACCCATCTGCTCCACGACCGGCGTCCGCGTCCGGACAAGCTGCGGCGATGAACACTCCGAGAAAAGCAACGACACCGTGTTTGACGTCGACGATGAAAGGCACTTGCCCGGTGGTGGTTGCCGTGGACTGTCTACCGAGCTGCTTGGCGGCGTAGTAGTACGGAGCCTTGTAATGCTCCGGCCATGGCGACGTCTCCACGGTCGGCGACAACAACACTGCACCATGGCCCCGGCCCCGACATCCACCACGTCCATCACCAGCACGCCCACCGCCACGTCCATCACCAGCACGCCCTCCGCCGTCCTTCTTCTTCTTGAGCGTTTCCGCCTTTTCAACCTTTGCTTTGACGTGACGATTTTGCCGTGTCGCCGAGTTGATCTTCCGGGCGAGCGTGATGCTCAGATCCTCCACCACCTCCGTCTCCGACAGGTTCTCCTCCGGGTCCATGCGTCGACGGCAGGAGCGAAGAGGAGAGTGGGTGAAAAGGGAGGGAATTGGGTGGAGAGCGGCGGGATGGAAGATGAGAGTATGGGATTTTGCCACGGAAACAGTGTGGCCAGCTACAAAAGCGCAGGCTCTGCCTTAGTTTTGGGTGGGCCTGGGGTGTCCGAGTCCTACGTGGCTCGACTTCGGACTCCCGCAAAGCCCCCAAGGTTTGGTTCTGGTTTGCGGGAAAATTATCGTCCGGACTACTCCGCGCACCGATGGGTCAGTGTTGGATGGCTTGCAAGGTTCGGACAGCTGTGTCCGGACGGATACACGCGGTTTGAGCGTCCAGGTTGGAGCAGAGTTGCCCATCTGGGCCGGCCCGTTAGCACGCCAGCACGACACGACACGTGCTAAACGGGCCGGGCCCGACACGCGGCACGCCAGGGGCCGTGCCTGGGCTGCTAGGCTGGGCACACGGGCCGACACTGCACGACTCATTTATCATTTTCATATTTTTTTATACACACACACACACATATATATATATATAGCCTAATAGTGGCCCAATAGGTTAGAAGTGGCCCAAAAAATAGCCTACCAGGACAAACATCACGTGGGTCGCCTGGCCGGCCCGCATAGCTCCTGGGCCGTGCCTGCGCTGGAGGGGGCAGCTCACGGGCTGGCACGGCACGGCCCGACTAATAATCGTGCCATGGCGGGCCGTGCCGTGCCAGGCACAATTACGGCGGGCTGGGCCGTGTCGGGCCGGCCCGGCCCGTTTGGCCAGCTCTGGGTTGGAGATGCCCTAAAAATCTTGCTAACATCCCGCAAGGCAACGTGAAAACTCACCTTTGCCTCGAAATGAAAGAAAAAAAAACTTGGAAACTCGTCCCCCGATCGTCCCCTGACGAGGCCCCACCGGTCAGCATCTTCTCGGCGAGGTGCGGCCCGCCGCCAGGCTGCAGCGGAGGAGCGGTGGTTCTCTCAGGTAGCGGCGGTGTCGGAGGCGACGAGCCCGAGCCGATTAAGACTCCCAGAGAGCCACCACCCCACCGACGAGAAATTCCTCCAACTGAGTGAGAAGGAAGGACCGAAGGACCCTTCCCCAACGTCCCCAACCCGCGGCCGACGACGAGGGCCCCCAGATCCAGAATCTTCCGCCTCCTTGGCTCTCCCTCCCGGCCCACCACCGTCCGCCGGCTTCCGCCGCTCCGTCCTCCCCGGCTTCGTCATCCTCAACTCGCTGGCCAGATCTCCACAACGAGACAACCGCCGGAAACTTCACCAAATCGGTTCGTCTTCGCCGACCCACCGCGCCTCTCCTACTCCTGCGTCCTGTGCTTCAACCGCGACGGGAACCCCTTCGCCTGCATGCCCATAATCCTTTCCTCGGTGGAGGGCCTCGCCCTCATCCAAGTCCACTTCACGACCGGCACCCTGCCGGCACTTGTTCGTCTAGGTTCAGAGTCACTCAGAGGGCACCGGGGTCGGCCGACGCTTGAGCTGCTCCCGGACATCCCGTCCGTATTCTCAGAAGGAGCATTTCGTGTCCTATACTCCCATGGCGACGGGAATCACTTCGTCTTGGCCGCTTCCTTAAGTTACACGGCAGGGCAATATGATCTCCATATCTAGCTGTCCACTTGGACCATGAAGCTGCTACATGGTGGATCATGGGCCAAGAAGCTGGAACTTATTGATCCCACAAAGTCAAAGGTGATTGCTCTCAGATGGATTGCTAGGATGGGTCGATCTCCAGGAGGGAATTGTGATCTGCGATGTGCTCGCCATGGCGAAAGGCATGCCTGACGGTGGCATGTTTCATCCCAATGCCGAAGCCGCTGTGTAGCAACCAAGAGCTCTACTACCCAGAAATGGTTGGCACACCTGCTGCACGATGCCGCCTTCAGTCATGGATTCATGGTTACACTACCTCAAGTGTGTCGAGTTGGACCAATTGGTAAGACTCAGACCCGAAACCTCTCACCAGTTCGGCATGATCACATTGGCATGGTTCTACTCTACGATTCAGAATCACCCATGGTTCCACCCCGGGAGGAGGAGGATGAATATGAGCTCATTGGTTGGCGGCTTGTCGCATGGTTTGGGGCGTTGACGTGGGAGTGTCTCCTTGGACCTTGTAAGGGGGAATCACGGTTAATTCCGATGGCCTTGGACCTGTCCCCTTGCTTCAGCTAGGAGCTGCCGACACATGTGCTTTGTGCTGTAAATTTGTCATTGAAGGAACTGAAAACATCTTCTCCCACTCGGCGTGGTAAGTAGTAACAATGGTCTCTGCCTCATGTCCACGCTGGATAAGCATGACCAAACTACATGGATTGTCGCTGTTGACACCAAGAGCAAGTCAGTGGCAGAGCCTATGCCTTTTTTTTGCAGAGAGGTCTTCACTGTATGATCCAACACACATCTTGACACTAAATCAGGTAAATACTATCACTCGTTTATATCATATGACAATCTTGAGGATTGTTTTTTCTTGTCTTGCTTTAATAATATGTATGCGTATGTGTTTTAATACACGTGGCTCTGTGACATTTCAATTCATTTTGTCTGGGCGGTTCTCATTTTGTTATATAGTGTAGCCCATGTTAAATCGGTCACAACTGGGGCCGTGATTGCTGAAGCATACAGTGTGTTGGGTGCCACAATAATCTGTACTGATCCCACTTTCTTCACTTTTGGTTTCTGTCTTGACAGTAATAGTTAAGACTTAAATCACAGTAGACCTAATTGTATGTGTGTATGTATGTATGTATGTATGTATGTATGTATGTATGTATGTATGTGTGTGTACGCCCGTGCGCGCATGTGTTGGAAGTTCTTCAAATTGATTGAGATGTGGTCTATTGTGATTTGTCAGCCTGAATCAGATGTCTATTGCTATGATCATTCAGCCTCTAGATGTCTTTACTAATATGAGTCTGAATTTGTAGTTATAGTAGTGATGTCATCATCTTTATATTTCTATTAGTATTTTGAGTGATTGTGATATAATGGTTCGGTGCAAATTTGTTTGATTTCAATTGAATTGTTGTTGGATGAATTCTTTACGGCTTAATGCTTGCTTTCAATGAAATCAAATAGTGTCTCTAAGTACCTGGAAGGAAAGGATGGAATAACAAGACATACAATGTGTTTGTGAACAAGAGACAGTTGTTGGTAAACAAGTGATATTCCTTATTTTGATTCCTTCTTGTCCAACAAGAGCATGATCTGTCAGAGGATGCTCATATCGTTTACATAGTGGGTAATATGCATATTTGACAAGTGCATTTCTGTTCGAGGATATTGGGCAGAAAACTTAATAATTTATGTGCCATTGTTACTTTCTGACGAGACTTCACCTTTGATAGGGCCATGTGTCGGATTTATCCCTTCAGCCTATAAGCTCCCTAGAATAGGGAGCTCTGGGCTCTGGGTTCACTTTGGCCCCTGTATGTCATCCAGTGTGTAACATTGTTTGTCACCTGGGCCCACCTGTATGTCATGTTGCTTATTCTGGGTGTGCTGATTGCATGTTGGGTTTGCTGAGTTACAAATCGGGGTAGAGAGAGAGAGAGAGGAGAAGTTCACTGCAGTGGGCGGTGGGCATGGTGTGTCCTGTACGCTCGCTTGTGCCGCTGCCTGCGGTTGAGGGTTTAGGCATCTGGCTGAGTTGTCAAGGGGTGGTGCTGCTTTGGATGCCGTTCGCTCTCCGCTTCTCTACACTGGTGTGCTTCTCTTCCCTTGATTTTTCTTGTGCTGCCCCTCATGCTTTCATTTTAATTAGGGGCTTAGGCCATTATAGTAAGGGGTGGGAGGGGTTTCTAGGATTCGATGCATTTTTTTTTCTCGTGGAGAAGGGATTCGATGCATCTGGGGTGTTTGGGCGTGGGGGATTTTTTTAGAATGCGTTTCCGTTTTTGCCGGCATTTGGTGGTGGGTTGTGCTTGCTGTTCTGTCATGTGGATTGAAGGTTCATCCTTTGCTTGGTCAGTGTGGTGGGCTCTGTTCGCTTGGGATCTTCGGTATGTCACCACAAACCAAGCTCCTCTTAGGCTCTAGCCACTGCGACCCGTCTCTCTTTGCTACCCGTTTCTCCTCTTTTTCTCCATGCCCTCCTCTTTAGTTCATTGCAGCAGTAACCATGGCTAGACTACTAGAGCCTAGTGGCATCCCTCGAGATGGAACCAGTTCTGCAGAACATTGATCGCAGACACCGTGTTGGCTCTCTCTCCCTGTAGCTGATCCAGACACGTCGCCTCTCTCCCCCTCTGGCTAGACCAGTTTAGTTCTCTTTGTTTGGTTAAAGCATTTTTATTGAATTGGGTTGGAATTACATTGGACTGCTCTCTAGAATCAGAACACTTTAACTGGTCCTCTTCCAACTGTGCATAGCAATTCAACCGATGCACTGCCTTTTACATGTGCATTATTGGCACTCGATGAAATGCCCAAGTGACAAAACTAATTTATGATTGTCATTGTGTTGCAGGTGGTGACAATAGCACACATTGCGGGCATGACACCTCAGTTTCATGCTTTTCTATGGAGAGATATTGGACTAGGTAGGTTATTATCTCCTTTTTGTAGATGCATGCCCCCACATCAGACATGTTTTTGTGTGCAAATTTAATCAGGAATTACACATGGATGATGGATGGATTAATATGCTTGCATAATTCTGTAATTAAATGGAATATTGATTTCAGAAAGCAAATAATAAATGTTGAGGAGTCTCTCGAGTGGTTTTACTATATTGTCCTTGAGTTGAGTAGAACTACCATCTGTGGAGCATGTTTTTTTTTTTTGTTGCTTATATAAACATTGCCCTGAAACAAGTTTAACCATGCTGAACAATCTGATTATGTCATCAGATCAGACAGTGTATGCATGTGGATATTTTTCCCCAAGTCCAAGTTAATCGAACTTCAGATTCACATGAATCCGATCCAGTAAATCATCTGCCTACATGCGTTTAGATACGTTTTCTTGCCTAATGTAAGAAATCTTCTTTTGGTATTCTGATTATCCCATCGGAAAAATTGGATGACAAGTCGTTTCAGCTGCATTCCCCTTTCTGATACACTGCATACTGTCACGTGCTAGGATTGGTACCAGTTCTAAGACCGATGAGCATGACACGGTTGGGGTACAGCTCCGAGGAGCGAAAAAGGTTGGTCAGCCGTGGTGCTGGGGATGGGAGGGAGAGAAGGTTGGGGACAGGGATTAGATCTTTACTAGTGTTTGCTACTCTCCATGGATATTCATGCTAGTTAACAATGGATATGATTCATCATTACTCTTATAG
Source organism: Elymus sibiricus (assembly GCA_039707655.1). Classification (NCBI taxonomy): domain Eukaryota; kingdom Viridiplantae; phylum Streptophyta; class Magnoliopsida; order Poales; family Poaceae; genus Elymus; species Elymus sibiricus. The sequence goes on from CM077672.1 coordinate 319,054,670, forward strand.
AAGAGGCTGTGTTACCTGGCTAACCAGGGCACCTGCGATCGCTAATACAGCTCGGCCGTTTGATGATTTTACTGTTTTACGGTTTTAACTGCTGGCGTTACCTCAGGCCATCAGTTCATGTTGCACATTTGCCTCATAGGGCCGAAGCATGTGTTACAGAGGCGATGAACATGTGGTACCTATTTTGCTTTTGTTGATAATGAAATTTTCATAGTGCAATATTTTTTGGAATAGCTGATAAGTGCTTTTACTTGTATTGCTGCCCAAAAGACCATTTTTAGTTGACTGACTGATTGGTATGGCATAATTGTAGTAGATAAATGATATTATTATCTGCTGTCAGTCGATTCCCCTTGACCATTGCAGTAAGATGTTATGTTCTTTCCTAACATTTTCCCTTTCTCCCGGTTTTGAGGTAGCTATCTATGTATATACTGAACTGCTATCTATGTATTGTTGTTGGTGGGCACAAATTTATGTGCTTTAGCTTGGATAACTGCTTCCCAAGAGACGGGCCAGATGCTTTGTATTAGCTTGGATATAACTTTTTCTTAAAATCATGTTAATTTGGGAAAGTTCTGAAGTAATTATGTTACCTGGTTAGTCTTGGTGGTGCAGTGTTCCATCTTTTGCCTCATTTGGTCTAACATAGGTGCAGTGTTAGTGTGTTGGTATGCATGATACCTTGCTGCCCGGTTTCCCTGACATTTCTGCAATGTCTGTTAATGACAGTGGTTAATGGAAATCTAGACGATAAACTCAAGAATCTTTGCTTGTGTGGCTTGCACTTGGACCATCCAAGCTCTATAGTTATCCAAAAGAAAACAATGGATATGAGGTATGCACACATGTTCTCCTTGTGAACTGATTTTTCTGTTGAATTGTAAGCTTTCCTTTGTATCCAGTGAGATCATCGATCAGTAGTTATACTTCTGTTGCTCCTTTTCTTTTTTGCACTAGTTATGAGTACATGACGCATTGCCCTACTGATCTTGAACAATTTTCTTGGTACTTGCTTGGTGGTTGTTTTGGTCCGTCTCACCCTTAATTGATGTAATGTGTACAAGTAAACAGAGCGTCAGTACATCTGGATTTTGTCCGACAGTTAATTTCTGAAACTATCCTCACACTTGTCGCTTTCGGGTACTTGAGTGTTAGACCTGGATTTGGCCATGACCATCTGTTTGGATAATTAGGGAAGCATATCATACTAACTTGAGTTCTTGTCATGTGCTTGGCAGTCAGTACCTACCTGCATTTGTGCATCACCTTTAGATTTAGGCTTGTGGCATGCTTTTCTTTGTGAGAGCAAAAACATATGCATGTCTTGGTGAATTTATTGAAAATAAATAAATAAGACAGCAAAGTACATGGAAGATATGTAGAGCAGAAGGAGGGGAGAGATGAAGCATGTACAAACAGTAGGTGGGATATACAAGGAGAGGGATGTCATACAGTGTTTTGTTCCAAGGCAAACTATACTTGGTTTTTTGCCCTTTCTTCTTTGTTTGTATGGAGTAAATTCTGAATGAGTTTGCTGTTGAAATTGCAGGATAGGTTGGTGGAAGGTGCTCGAGTTTTGGTGATTTTGACAATGAGGAGTGATATGAGAGTTGCTACAGTTTGGCATGAAGAATATACTACTTGTTATTGTTAACTAGACTAGAGTAGGTTAGAATTAGATGGATTTCTGTCCAAGTGGCAAATGCTGGATATTTTTCGTTGCACACAAGTTTCATCTATGGTTCCTGCAAAAAGAAAAGAAGAGAAAAGAAAAGTCCATGTAAGATGTTGTCTGTGTGGAGTTTTGTCTTTCATGTTGAATCATTCCATGTTTGAGTAGTTATACAAACTATGTTACTGGCAACTGCCACCACCACTGTATGTATGTTTGTATGTATAGTTTACAACAGTTTTAATTAAGTTATTACACGTGTAGATGTTTGCATGCATATCGTCGTAATGTCGTAATTTTTGCCTGCCTGCTGGCTGCTGCATAGATAGATACGCATATCGTCGTAATTTTTGTCTGTGTGCTGCATAGATAGAGAGGTAGAGCAGTATGCCTCTTGTCGTAACTTTGCGCTGCACTGATACATACACTACTAGTAGATAGAGAAGTAGGCGTAATATTTCTTCCATCCCAGACAGAATGATCGAGAGCTGCGCACTGATACATACACTAGTAGATAGAGAAGTAGGCGTAATATCTCTTCCATCCCAGACAGAAAGAGCAAGAGCAGCTCTGGATCAAAGGTAGGAGTAGCTGAATACAATTACAGTCATCCAAGAAATGGTTTTTCTGCATCGTAATTCTCATCTCGAGAGAAGAGCACAAAGTTCAAAGGTACAGGAACAAAATGGTTCTCCCTTCCTCGCAGAGAGCAGAGCACAACGGACGGACGGATGGATTCTCCCTTCCTCGCAGAGAGAGAGAGAGAGAGAGAGAGAGAGAGAGAGAGAGAGAGAGACAGAAGAGAGCTCGAGGAATCACTTCTCCCTTGCATGCAGTTGCAGAGACACCAGAACAGAGCACGACGACTCCTCCCTTGGTTGCAGCAGGGACAAAACAACAGAACAGAGCAAGACGATTCGCTGTTAGCTGCTGTCTGTTGCTTCTTGCATCAGGCCATCACCTGGTGGTGTACGTCTTCCAGGTGTTCTCGATCCTATGTTGGTCAGAAGGCCAGAGTCAGGTATAATACATTGCAACGCAACGTACAGGGAACACAACACAGTATACATGGACAGATAGATAGATGAACCTAGCTAGGAGACAGGAGGAGATGCACTTACAGAGGGTGGAGCTGGAGCTCCGACGCCTTGAACACGCCGTCCACGAGGTCCGCCACCGCATCCCCGAAGTGATACACCATGATATGATACAGCTCGGAGTAGTCCTCAAGCTGGACTTCGTCGTTCCTGTCCAGCATGTGGTCCGGCGCGTGAACCGTGAAGTTCCTCAGGAAGTAGGCGAGGTCGTACAGATCATCCTGGTCGCCCCGCGGCACTCGCTTCCCGTCTTTCTTCTTTGGCGGCGGCTTGCGCACGTTCTGCAACAGCGTGTACCTCGCTAACTTCTCGCGCCAATCAGCCCTCACCGCTCCCTCTCCTCCCTCTCCTCCCTCTCCTCTCTTTCTTTTCCTCCTGTCCCAGTTGACAAGCCGTCCAAGGATTTTTCTGAAATCTTTTGAAACCTCCTCGGGCAAACAATTTTTTGATTGTGCAAAGTTGAGCAACAGCGTCACTATTCTTGCCATTGAAGCGAGGCTTGCGTGTTCCTTGATGGATGTGAGGTACTCCTTCTTCACCTTCTTGTTGGTGTCGAAATCGACAGGTACATTTAGTAGCAGCTTTAGCAAACGCTCCAAGTGCGGAGGGTAGGGCGCCTTGATGCACTGGGTGATGAGGGAGTGAAGCAGACGGAGGTCTTCCCGGGCATTCTTCCGGATGCCCTGGAGTTTAGCACTCATCTTGATTACACACCTACCTTCCGAGACCAAAATGTCGTGAAATGACCATTTCCCGCCCCATGACTTGCCCTTCTCCAAGGTTGTGATGATCTTGGAGACCAGGGAATCGAGAAGAGCCCGGAAAATTTCTGTCATCTTTGTGGCCTTGGTACCTGGAGGGATGTGAGCCGGGATGGCACCTACGAAATCACATGGGATTTGGAGTGGCCTGATCATCTCCACATAATCTGGAAATGGCAGTGGGTTCAGTGCTTCAAGGATCTCCACGGACTGCCGTGCAATTTCTATCTGAAAAGATCGAGTTCATGCCAAAGAAAGCATATCAATTTGTTGACTTCTACTCGATCGGTGTTGGTGTTGCAATAGCAAAGGGCCAAGAGGAGATGTGCTTACCAATTCATTCCAGGCTTCGGCTTCCACCTCCTCCTTCTTCGTAGACCCCTCTCCAACTTTGCCCATCGTGGCAGACGCAACCTCAATGAAGGTTTTTTTCTGTGACAAATCCTTCAGTAGCGGCGAGGCAAACCCAAGATATGGGCCCGAGAGCAATGGAGGTGGCGCCGAGACTGTCGGCACAGCGCCCCCGTGTAGCACCTGCGGAGTGGCTCCAGCGGCGAGAGATGTGCCGGCCCGGTTCAAGGACGGGATTGGGGCGAGTCGCGGAGTCAGCGGGAGGCCCAGAGCGCGCGCTTGTCCAGCTCCCGCGAGCAGCGGCTGCGTCCCGGCGGACGACGGCGTTGACGGCGGCCATGCCGGCTGCGCCCCGGCGGACGACGACGTTGACGGCGGCCATGCCGGCTGCGTCCCGGCGGACGACGACGTTGATGTGGGAGGTGGCGGCGGACCGGACGGAGCGGGTGGCGGCGGCTCGGGATTGTTCGGCGGCGTGCTGTAGGCCGATGGCGACGGCATGCCGTAGGGACGACCGTGATGGCCATGCAGCGCTGGGGCCGGCGCTTGGCCCGTCTGGCCGTGGTGGTGAGGCTGCGGAAAGTTGGTGGAAAGCAGCTGGCTATGGTGGTGAGGTAGCGGATAGTTGGGGGAATGCGGCTGGCCATGGCCATGGTGGCGAATCTGGGGCGGCGGGAGGCCCTGACCGTACCGAAAGTCTGGGAGGATCGGCGGTTGGGGAAGAGGCGGCGGGAGGCCCTGACCGTACCGAAAGTCTGGGAGGATCGGCGGTTGGGGAAGAGGCGGCGGGAGGCCCTGACCGTACCGAAAGTCTGGGAGGATCGGCGGTTGGGGAAGAGGCGGCGGGAGGCCCTGACCGTACCGAAAGTCTGGGAGGATCGGCGGTTGGGGAAGAGGCGGCGGGAGGCCATGTTCCTGACGGGGCGGGAAGCCGGGACGAGGCTGATGATATTGGAGGCGCGGCGGCGGCGGCGGCCGCCACATGGCTGCCGGTGCGGGAGCGAAGTGGAAAAGCTGGGAGCTTTGCAAGGGTTTTCGATTCTTGATTGGGGTTTTGGGAATGGAGCCCGCAACGATGGAGGGAGTCTTGAGGCGCCCGGGTGCGGGTGCGCGGAGCCAGACACAGGTGTAGGGAGCTGCGTGGTTGAAAGGCCGGTCGCCTTTGCTTTTGGGGACGGTAAAAGGATTGCCAATTCGGGCTGGTATCTTCTACCGCTCTGTATGTACTCTCTACCCGGGTTTTACTGTGCATGGAGATGGAGACAAAGCACTGCTATGGTACTATTTCAACTCGGGTTAGTCATTACGAGTTCCACGAGTAGCAGTTAGCTCAACTAGATAGGCGATTTATCTCTGTTATTAATTCCACCGGGGCGGGCGGGCGGGGTAAATTCATTGCAGCTGCAGTGGCTGGGAGAAAGGAGCGAGGGAGGGAGGCGCGGTCGTCCGGCGGTCTCTGTCTTCATTCGGATGCACGGCCCTGCGAGCCAATGCCAACTCCTCTCTCTCTGCGCAACGCCAGGCAGGCTGCGCAAGCAAAAGCAACACGCCTGGCTGGCTATGCGTACACACTCCCCCGCCCCTCCCATGTAGAGAGAGAGGGAGACATCCGAAATGTGATGGATTCAAATTTCAAACTCAGCAGCGCCAAGTCTTCTTTTTCGACCCTCCCCCGCCGCCGCCGGAATTCTTTCTTTCTTTTGTCCTTTTTTTTCTTCATACAACAAGGTCTAATGTATCAACTACATATATCCTTTGTATTTCACGTAGTAAGGACATTTCTAACCAAACCCCCAAAAAATAGAGGAGGATCCGGCGGTTAGTGGAGTATTTTTATTCCACAAGTTTTCGCCGGACCTAACCGATCCCTTATATGTAACGGAGTATTTTTTTTCCATTTGCATTTAATATTCGGCCATCGAAACACATTTCTTTGCTTCTTTATTTCATTCGATGACTTTTTTTTTTACATTGGAGTACATAATCCACCAATTCCTCGCTACGAGAGTAAAACCAAAACAAAAAAACAAAACCACGATGAGACACTTTAAAAGATATCCAACTTCCATAACTGCTCCCACTAGTTGGATTAATATCTTCTCTATGTCTTCATTATTAATTCTCTCTATTGCCTTCTCGAGCTTGCACACTTTTTTCTTCTTCGATTTCAAAGAATTCGACGTTGCTTCGCATCTACTCTCATCTCTAGCCTCTATTCTAGCAACGAGTGCACGAGCATCTATCAAATTTTGTGCTATTAATAGATCGATGTAATCTTCTTCCCAATACCAAAACTTGCATCCATCGTACACACAAATTTGAGCAAACAATGAGCTACCGAAATTGCGCCTCCGGTGAACAACCGAATCAAAACAAGCACATACCCCATCTTTTTTGCACTTGAAGAACACCCATCCGGGATGTTCCGGCATGGTAGAAACTCAGCGCACCACCTGCCACGGGCAGTCGTCGCACTTTATGACCTGCAATGGTGAGCCGACAAACCGCTGGGCCAACACCGAGCCCGGGCGATGGCCGGGCGTGTCTTTGCCGGCGAACCGCCGACGAGCCGCTGGGCCAGCACCGAGCCCGGGCAACGGTCGGGCGTGTCTTTGCCTGCGAACTGCCAACAGGAGAGATCCGAGCGGCTAGAGGCGGAGTCAATACCTGCATGCGGCGTGGAGGCGCTGCCGGGGCTGTGCGGTCCGGTACCCGCCCAATCCATGGCAAGGCGTAGTCGCCGGCAGCAGGATGCGCCAAATCTGCCGGCGGCGGCGGCGGCAGCCGCAGGTCTACAATTATCTACAAGCATAAAAATACATAATTCGCTACAAGAGGCAAACGTCTGATTCCTGTGCTCCCTGTGGGATTGATACTCTTACTTCGAAAATGCTATAACTAAACCTTGTGCGCTTGTAGGCCATCAGCCGCCCCCGCCCTCCGCCCTCCATCCTTTATGGTCTCAATCACCTCCATACTGTCTGAATTAATGTTAATACGGCTATCCCGTCCTTTGCGCGAGCTATAAGCCGAATTTTTATGCCAAAGCTTCAGCCATCAATACATCCACACACTAGTCTATCTTGCCACCCCCCCTCCCCCGCACGATGAATCTGCCTTTTTCATCTCTTTGGACTGTCCCAATCGTACCCCTAAGCAGGTCATGATCAAAAGAAGCATCAACATTAAGTAACAAAATCCACAGGTGGGCATAACCAACCCCCTCTCTGGGGAAGCAGTAACAAAGTTGGCCGTAAGAGCATAGATCCCCATAGAAAATTTGTTGCGCATTCTAAGTTGTCTCCTTGTGAACCAATTTACGTCTTTCCCACCACAGTTACCAGGCTGAAATGGCAATCATTTCACACACATTCTGGTTACCCAAAACACACAAATCATTTGCTGGCAGAAGCAGTAAGTACTCCAGCACTGCCTCACCAGCATGATCAACTTCACAAGCTTTATAAATAATATCATCCAATCACAGTCTTCTCCAAACCTCCTTCGCTCTATTACAAAGAAATAGCAGATGTTTCATATCTTCTGGCTCCGAAGAGAAAGTAGGGCAGGTAGGCGAGACTTTCATATGTCTATTGGCGAGCGTAACACGACACGGGAATATGCCATGCAATGTACGCCAAATAAATATTTTAACCTTTGCTGGACAAGAAAGTTCCCATATCTTACACCAAATAAGATTTATTGTGGTCCGTCCCATCCCATTGGTGTATCTCAATTTGCTTCCATGGTGATGGTCCCATTCCGCAAAATAGGCAGACTAAACTAAAAACATACCTTTTTTTGCGAAATTTCAAGCGACAAAATCTGGCATATCATGTTGTGAGATTGGGATTGCAAGGATCCGTTGTACACCAACAAGCCATAGAGTTTGTCTAATCAGGTCTTCATCCCAAGTATTTAAAACTGGGTCAATCAGATCTGCTACCTTAGATAATAGTTGACCCCCCTTCGGAGTAATAATCATATTTGCACAGTTTGGAATCCAAGTGTCTTCCCAAGTATTTATATTCTGACCATTCCCCACTCGCCAAATATACCGATGCTTCAGAGAGTTCACACCCGCCATAATACTCTGCCAAGTAAAGGAGGAGCCCTTCTTTAGTTTAGTGTTCAACATATTTCCATTAGGGTAGCACTTCGCTCTCAGAATAGTTGCACATAAAGAATCATGATCCTCGATAAGATGCCAAGCTTGTTTAACTAGCATCGCCAAGTTGAAACAACAAATATCACGAAAACCCATCCCTCCTTGATTAATTGGGACACACAGTTTCCACCAAGCCATCCAATGCATCCTCCTCTGGTTATCCTCGTCTCCCCACCAGGAATGCGATGTCGCATTGATAATTCCTTTGCAATTATTTTTAGGAATTTTAAAGACCGACTGTTCATAGGTGGGTATGGCTTGAACAGCATATTTGAGAAGAATCTCCTTTCTTCCCGGTGATAGTAGCTTTTCCTTCCAACCACTGATTTTCATAATAATACGATCAGTCAAGTACAGAAAACAATCGGTTTTATCTAGTCCCACATTAGCTGGCAAACCTAAGTATCTATCGTTTAGGGCCTCTCTCATAATATTCAGAGTTGTACACATTTATTCTTTAATCTCCACACTCATGTTAGGACTAAAAAAGATGTTGGATTTATCAACACTGACCATCTGTCCGGAGGCCGCACAATATGAATCTAGAATTGATCTCAGTACCTCCGCATTGTGCACATTAGACTTCATAAGGATCAACGAGTCATCAGCAAATAGTAGATTTGTAACAGGCGGAGCATCTCTGCAGACCTTCACTCCTGATATATTTCCATTTTCATCCGCATGATTCAAAAGAGCAGTCAGACCCTCCGTGCATAATTAACAAGAAAAGATAAGGAGACAATGGATCTAACGCCTCAGCCCTCTAGTAGGTTTTAAACTCCCACTCTCCTCCGCATTAAACCGAATACAGTATTCAACAGTGGAAACACATTTCATAAAAAAATTTACCCAGTTCTCACGGAATCTCATCTTGAGCATAATCTCCTTCAGAAAAGGCCACTCCAGTTGGTGGTACGCTTTGTGCATATCAAGTTTTATGGCACACAGACCCTGTTTTCCTTCTCTCTTATTCTTGATTGTTTGGAAACATTCGTATTCCACCAAAACATTGTACATGATTAATCTTCCGGGCACGAACGCACTCTGAGTCGGACTAATAATGTCAGGTAGGAAAACCTTCAAATGAGAGGCTACCATTTTTGCAATTATTCTACGCACCACGTTGCACAGACTGATCGGCCTAAACTAGGTTACCTTTTCCAGAGAGTTGGCCTTTGGAATCATCACAATTGCAGTGTCATTTCGGCCAGAAGATATAGTACATGTATTAACCGCTTGCAGAACCCCTCAATCAGATCGTCCCCTAACATAAGCCAAAACCTTTTATAGAATATAGCATGCAGTCCATCTGGTCCCGGGGCTTTTAAATCCCCAATATTGAACAGCGCTTTACATACATCTTTAGCAGTGTAAGGGGCAAGAATGGCATTGTTCATCTCAGTTGATACTCTCCTCCGGACGAGAGGTAAACCCTCCTGGTTAAGCTGTGGAATTTCTAAAGTAAAGAGCTTAGTAAAATATTCAGAGATATGATCCTTTAACTCCGTATCTTGCCTCCAAACCCCAGAATCATCAAGAAATTTCTAATATTATTTCTTCTTTTCCTAGCCGTGGCCGCGTTATGAAAAAAAAGGAATTTCGGTCCCCATGCATCAACCAATTTGCTCGACCTCTTTGTAGCCAAAATAATTCTTCTTGATCCAAATGATTCTCAATTAGCACAGTAATTTCTTTCTGCCGAGAGCGAGACTCGACATTCACAGGGCCACGCCTCAGTTTCTCTAATTCTTTTTTTTATTTTTTTATTCTCAGTTTCGGTCCCTTTTAGAGTTTCACGATCCCAGGAATGTAGATCGGCATGCACCGCTCTAGTCCTCTCTGCAAGTGTCGGACCAATTCCAGCCATCTTGGCCTTTTCCCAAGACGCCTTGACAATTTCATCAACGGTCTCTTCTTTAAGCCACCTAGCTTCAAATTGTTTTGCGCGCCTTTTCGGACAAATTAAACAAACTACCATCAAAATAATCCATGTCCAAAACCAGCGGACGGTGGTCAGAATATACGTGTTCTTCATTAATAATCGCCGCCCATGGAAATTTATGTGGAGCCCGGTCAAGCTGTTCCCTTATCTCGCCTCTCCTTCATGTAAAAGGATCGCCTCACTCCATAGGACAATCACCCCATAAAGCAAGATATACCCTAACACACTACACTAAGCAGAAGTAGAGTGACTGTCGAAGTAGACGAGGGAGCATGACTTTGAGTACCATCTATCCTGGACCATAACAACAATACACCACCATGAATCCCCACCTCGACTCACCCATGAGGAAGCAATCCATGACACTCACACTTATCTTGGCAATTTTAAAGTAATCATTAAATTTGTCTATGATCAAGCAACAATCTACAAGTCGCTCATAAACCACAGACGTGCATGACTATCGAATAGATTTAACCTCCACGCACGAGAGAGATGGGAGGTAGGAGACGATTCGCGGTGTGTGTGTGTGGGGGGGGGGGGGGATGCGTTGTTGCTGTCTACTAGGCCGGACCATAGGAACATGGCCCTCTCTCTCTCTCTCTCTCTCTCTTTAAACTATGTTTTCTTATTTAAAAACTCCTTTATTGATTTATAGGAGGGTTCAAAATACATCAAAAATTCCTGAAACTTTTTATGTAGCCTTACTGGTCCAAGTCAAAGCCACATAAATTATTTCAGCATTTTTGGGTGTATATTTCTATTTCAAAATATATATACCCAACTAGCTATGGTTTAGGGTTTAAACCAAAATCCAGAGTTTACTTCCCTTTTAATCCTTCAAAAGCTTTGGGGAGAGCCCTCTTGCCAAATTGTTAGTGCTTTTAAAGGGTGTTTTGGACCTTTGGCAAGATTTAGAGTTTTATCCCTTTAAAAAAGACAAGGGTTTAATTTATCCTCAATTTCACAATTAGACAAATGATGCTAATGAGATGCTTATGATGCACAATCAATTCCTAATTACTACTACTAATCTGGGAATGTCACGCGTTTAGGATATACTATTAGCTAATCCATGCTTATCCTCGAACATGTAGGATGGTAACACAATGCATGCTTTGAAAATAAGAAATAAATGCATGTTCTAAGAAGGAAATCGTTATCTTCCTAGCCAGTTTTGGCATTCACCATTTTGCCCTCGGTTTGTTTTTGGGTCCTGATTGCAGAATGGTGTAGAGGAAGCAGGCTTTGGAAGTTCATTCTAATGGAGGTTGAGTTTTATCAGCGTCCAAAAGGGTAAGGAGTGGCTAACATAGGTCTTAATCAACTCGTATTGTATGCTGGTTAACCTGATGCTTGTAGATTTAAGTTTTTCCTGTATTTTGTTGTGACTCAGAGGTTATCTTTTCAGGTTTCTTCTTTTATGCATCAAAGTTAAGATGTTGCTGAAGGCCACCCAACAGGAATACTGGTTTATCTGGCCTTCGATAAATAAGGCCCCAGAATGGAATTTATTTTATTTTTTAGTTGAATGAAGGACTGCTATATCACTACAAATGCATGATTGGTGCTTAGGACGTCCCTTATGTCCATATTTTTACCATGCGTCAATTATCTTACAACTTCAGTATCCCCAGATATCATTGTTTGTCATTATTACATTATTGCTTATAATTTTCCCGCCACTTCCTGTTATTGATGATGTATAGAATTCAGAGGTCGATCCGCATGGAACACATATAAACCACATCCTAACATGTGATCTCAAGATATTGTTTATCGAGTGGCTTGTTTCCATTGTAATTTATCCCCTTTTTACAACACTTCCTTCAGCCATGGTGATGCACGCATCTAAATTATATGCAATCTGATTGCGATTACTTTTCAATGTGTGAAAACATACAGGCATAGCATGTGGTAAATATATAGCCTGCCCTCTCCTTTCCTCCTATCCTAATCTCCTTAGGAGCCCTCAAAGGCATTTAGGATCTCCTCATCAGCCCTTAGGACAGCTCGTTGTTGGCACCGTCTCACAGGCAATAAGAGAGGACGAAAGAGAGTTACCTAAGTGGAACCACAAAGGGCTCAGTGGAAATTGGATTCACACATTTGCTTAGTTATTCGTCTGAAATAAGAGAATTACAAGCAGCAAGAGCACATTGTATGCACACTCAAGTACCAACGAAAATACCAAGTAGCCTCACACCATCAAAAAGACGCAAAACATATATCATATATGAAGCGGTACCAAACACCATAGAATAGATCAGGATACAGTTTTAAACAACGATAATGTCCACATAAACGCCTTAATAGACACCATACAATACAATTAGTACGATACGGTTAAAACCCATAGAATAAGTACCAAGTCATTTTAAACCACAATCATGTCCCACACATACGAATCCCACACATACGAATCATATCGTCAACACTTCAGACTTCAGATACAGGCATACTGTGAAGAGCTGACTGGTACCATCACTGCAGCTGCAGCCCCAAAATTACATGACAAGATAATATCAGAAGCCCCAATTATACACATGGTAATAGATGCGCCGCCTTATAGAGCAATCGTGCAGGGAGCATTCTAAGTATCATCATGCCTAAGAGAAAACTGTTTTATATGGCAGATGTTTTGAGTACTACATCAAAAACTCGGTGAAGCTACCATCTACCTGATGGGGGCTGCTGGAGCTGCGGTACAGATGGCTGCCCTTCAAGTCCTGCCTGTAGAAGTTGCTGCCGCTGCTTCTTCGACCTGTTGATGTTTGGTGCCGGGGCATGACAAGCATTTCGCTTACCTACCTGAGCTTTATCTAATGCACAGGGAGAAGAAAATCATTAGATTCATGACCACTCACTCTTCAATACACATAAGTACATTGATATCACAACAACCACCAGTCTGAATTCAGGCACATATTAGTAGAGAATATCTAACAGCTGATTGATCATATAACAATACCAATATAAAACAAGGGGCTAAAGACATACCCAAGGATATCCCACACAATTTCAAGACACACAAAAAAAAGGTCTATCATGATTTAAATCTTAACTACTACTGTTGTGTGACTATTGATGCCACACAACTCCCTGTATGCTTCAGTAAACAACATCCCCAGTTGTGACCAATTTAACATGCGCTACAGTGTAGAACTATCCAGACTGAAATAAATTGAAATGCGCCTGAAACACATCCATTCAGACACATACTCGTTTGAGTGTCAAATAAACAAGTGACAGTATATGTAGTTACCTGATTTCTCAACCAGATATTCCGTCAGCACATACGGAATGTAGGTCGGGTCGTAAAGATACAACCCCTCTGCAGAACATGGCATAAGCTCTCCCACTAACTTCCTCTTAGTGTCAACAGCGACAATACATGCAGTTTCATCCTGCTCATGCAGTTTGGTCGCGAGGTAAACAACATCACCGTCGCCACGCAGAGTAGGAGCAGCTGTTTTCAGGTCCTTGAGTGGCACTTTTAGAGCACACGCACCACCACCTCCAATCTGAGGCAAGGAGACAGTGCCGAGCTCATCGGAATGGACCGTGTTCCCCTTGCGCCAACAGTTCCAAGTCAATGTCCTATACCATGTGATGAGCCTCCAACCAACGATAACATCTTCATCCTCCTCCTGGGGTGGATCGATGGCTGATTCCGAGTCTTGGAGCTCATCCATGTCCCAGGGATCAGGAACAACCGAACCAGTTCTGGCTCTGCATTCTACCAGCTCCTCAAACTCGACACACCTGATGTAGCCACGGCTGAAGGTGACGTCGCGAATCGCCCGCGCGAGACCTTCGTGCCCGTAGAGTTGTTTGTTGCTGGGCAGCAGCTTGGGCATCGGGACGAAGCGCAACGCTGTCACCCCGGGATCGAGCACGTCACAAATCAGGATGCCCTCCCTGAGATTGACCCAACCTAGCAGCCCACCTCCGAGGGCAATCACCTTTCCGGGATCGATCATAGCCGATTTCCTGGCTGCTCCACGGGGGAACTCCACCCGCAGCAGCTTCTTGGACCACGCGGAATGCGGCTCGGTGCTGCGGGTGTGGAGATAGTACTGCAAGCCCGTCGGTCCGTCGCTCAGAGCCGCTATGACCAAGTGCTTGCGGTGGGAGACGAAACCGAGGGGCACCAGCAGATTCTCTGCGTCGGAATAATCATCGAAGTCCGGGAGCAGGTCAAGCGACGGCCGTCCATCGGGCCCCCTGGCCCGGTAGATGAAGTGCTCCGTCGAGTCGCCAGTGGTGAAGCCGACCCGGATGAGGGCGTGGTCCCCCGCGGAGCAGACGACATCGGGCGCGTACGCGAAGGTGGTCTTGTCGCGGCCGACGCAGCAGACGCAGAAGTAGGAGAGGCGCGGCGGAGCGGCCACCACCAAGGAGACCTGAAGGGTGAGGCCCGCCGTCGTCAAGGTCCACGCGGTGGTTGCGTTGCGGAGATCGCTGATGTAGGTGGTCGCGTCGAGGATGGCGAAGTCGGGCAAGCGGGGGTTGCTGGCGGCCATCGTCGCCGCCCGGGATTGTGGATTTGGGCGGTTAGGGTTAGGGTTCGGCCGATCGATCGATCGATCGAGGTTGGGGATTTGGGGGTTAGGGTTCGTCTTCCCTCGGACGGACGGACGGGGTTGGGGATTTGGATTTGGTTGGGTTGGAACTTGGAAGGTAGAAAGAAGAGGCTGGGACACCTTTTACTTGGTCGGTTCGGGTCGCGTCTGTTCAGAGTTCGGAATGCTTGTCCAGTTGTCCTCCTCCAGTCCAGGCCGGACCACCCCTAAATTGTTTTCTTTTTCTTTGTGATGAGTAATATAAAACCCCTAAATTGTTGTGTTGGTTTTTTGCACTAGGACTAGGACTGTTGAAACGGAGACATGACCTTGAGCGGGCCTTTTTTATTTCGCTGTGCCTGGCAGACCCGGGCATAGACAGCCCGGCCCGAAAGCCCGACATCCGGGCTGGGCTCAGGCTCAAGCTCAGCTTTTCTGTCTGAAAACCCGAAAATAAGCCTAAACAAGGCATAAATCATCATTTTATTAGAAACATAGGTATGATATTTTTAAAATAACTCAAAAATCATTATTTTAATCAAAAAGGGCATTTTTCATGTGTTTCGGGCTGGGCCGGGCTCGGGCTTGGGATTTTGAGGTCTAAAGCCCGGCCCGAACAAATCCCGGCGCAGAGAATGCCCAGGTTTACCTAGCACCAAGGCGGACGCTCGGCCTTTTCTGTTTTGTGTACGAGCCATCTTTGTTTTTTTAAACACAAATGCATGCGCAGACGGTCTTACATGCGCACATACACTCACCCCTATGAACGCAGGCACGGACACCCTACCCCTATGAGCACCTACGCGAGACTAGCCGGCACATCATCTTGAGATTGAGTCCTCTACCAGCTTCTTTTGGTATTTATAGGATTTTGTTTTTGGCACTCTCTCCTACCGAGGGGAAATGATGTGTCTGTATTTCTTATGTGGCATTTTTTGCCTAATTTATGTGTTTATCCTGTTTGTTTTAGTTTTTTTTTCTTCATCTTCTTTCTTAATCTTTTTTATTTTATTTTTCCTTGCTTCCTTATTTTTTTTGCTATTATTATTCAAACGGCAAAGTATCCAATGAAAATGTCCATTCAATGAAAACCAGAAAACTATCGTCATAGTCCATCGGATAGTGAACGTACGGTACAAATCAAATGTGGGAATCTAACCAGCCACTTAACCACAATTTTGCAGATACCCCCCCCCCCCACAAAACAATAATTAGCTGCTGAAACCCATCTGTCCGACAGGCCCCTCCTCCGGTTTCAGTGAGGACGCATTCCTAGCCTCGTCCCATTCTCATCCCTATCGTTTGTGTCGCCGCTGCCCCCTCCTCTCCCTATTCGACTTCAAATCCGACCTCGCCGTCCGTCGTGGCCGTCCGACTGCCGCCATGATCCGCACCAAGCGCACCTATTACAAGATGTTGACCCTGGAGCGTCGGGTGAAGATGCGCGCCGCACGCATTCCGGTTGGCCTACCCCCGGATAGTTCAAACGAGGAGGCGTCAGAGGAGGAGGAGGAGGTGGGGCCGCCGGATGAGGAGGAGGAGATGGAAGAGATAGAGCAGGAGGAGGAAGAGCAGGTCGATTAGTGATGGAGGACGCGCTTACAGAGTTCGAACTCGCCCAAGCTGAGGAGGTCGTGGAGCGGCAGGCCATCCTCGAGTCCATCCAGTCTGAGGCGAAGATTGCGGCCAACCGCCACTTCCTCCATGAGGCGGGCATGGAGCTTGATCAGCTCCTCGCTATCGAGGAGGACGATGAGGAGGCACCGGCGTATCCCCCGGCCGGCAATGACCACGAGGTCGGCGGCTCCAAAACGAATGGCATTGACATATACGATGACGAGTGGTGTAGTTGCTATTTTTTACTTTGTTATACATAGTAGATCAAAATATGTGGCCAAACCGAGCGTTGTCCGCAAACGTTTAGGGAGGGTCACATTTGCTATGTGTGGTTGTAGATTCTCTAAGCAATCATCCTCAATGGCACCATCAAGAATAGGCTAGCATCGCCCCATTGTGTGCCTATTAGTTGGTGCTACACAAAACTAACAACAAGTGTTGCGTCAAAACTTGGTACTTCTGTTGAGTCAAGTGGAGCAGTGATATGTGATACGTCTCCAACGTATCTATAATTTTTTTATTGTTAAATGCTACTATATTATCACTTTTGTATGATTTATATGTCATTTTATATTATTTTTATGGACTAACCTATTAATTTAGTGCCCAGTGCCAATTCCTGTTTTTTTGCTTGTTTTTAGTTTTCCAGAAAATTCATACCAACAGAAGTCCAAACACGACGAAACTATTTGACGATTTTTTCTGAACACTACGAGACCCTAGAAACTTCGGGGGAGGATGAGAAGACCCATGAGGGCCCACAAGCTAGGGGGCGTGCCACCATGACTTGTGGGCCCCTCATAGCTCTGTTTGCCTTAATTCTTGGCCTATAAATTCTCATATATTCAGAAACACTCAAAGCAAGACCTGATAACCCACAAGTATAGGGGATCAATTGTAGCCTTTCTCGATAAGTAAGAGTGTCGAACCCAATGAGGAGCTAAAGGTAGAATTAATATTTCCTTCAAGTTCTATCGACCACCGATACAACTCTACGCACACTTAACGTTCGCTTTACCTAGAACAAGAATAAAACTACTTTGTATGTGTAAGGATAAGTTTGCAAGAATAAAACAAGAAGTACTTAGCGGGAATAAAGACTAGGATTACTTTGCGAGATAATAAAAGTTAGTTGTTTAGTAGATAGCTTTTTGTAACACAAGAGAAATATTTGTCCCTAGGCAATCGATAACTAGATCGGTAATCATTATTGCAATTTTATATGAGGGAGAGGCATGAGCTAACATACTTTCCGTACTTGGATCATATGAACTTATGATTGGACCTCTAGCAAGCATCCGCAACTACTAGAAATCATTAAGGTAAACCCAACCATAGCATTAAGTAACAAGTCCCCTTTACTCCCATACGCAACAATCCCCTTACTCGGGTATAAGCTTCTGTCACTCTCGCCACCCACTATAAGCGAATCATGAATGTATTGCAACACCCTACAGCGGTAATCCCACACGCTTGCGCGACATGGAGGGCACCATAGGACAGCACCAAAATAAAACATACAACTCAAACCAATCACGATCATCAATCCACCCATAGGACAAAATGAATCTACTCAAAAATAGGATGGCAACACATCATTGGATAATAATATGTGGCATAAAGCACCATGTTGAAGTAGAGATTACAGCGGGGACAAGAGGTGTTACACCGCTGCATAGAGGGGGAGAGAGTTGGTGATGACGGCGGCGAAGTTGTTGGTGTAGATCGCCGTCATGGTGGTTGCCCCGGCGGCGCTCCGGTGCCACCGGGAGAGAGGGGGAGAGAGCCCCTCTCCTTCTTCTTCTTCCTTGCCCCCTCCCCTAGATGGGAGGAGAGTTTCCCCTTTGGTCCATGGCCACCAAGGCTCCCGAAGGACAGGAGCCCCTCCGAGATTGGATCTCTCTCTGTTTCTCTTCTGTTTCGCGCTCCTGTTTTCTGGCCCTTCACCGTTTCTTATATTCCCGGAGATCCGTAACTCCGATTGGACTGAAATTTTGAGGGGATTTTTATCCGGAAAATATCTTTCTTGCGGCCAAAGAAGGGCCCCAACCACCTTACGGGGTAGCCACAAGCCTGCTGGGTGCGGCCAGGGTAGGGGGCCGTGCCCTCTGAGCTTGTGGGCCCCTCAGGCATCGTATCACGTTGATTCTTTTTCCCAAAAATCACATATATTCCAAAATAAATCTCCGTAAAATTTTCTCGCGTCTGGACTTCGTTTGATATGGATTTTCTGCGAAACAAAAAACATGCAACAAACAGGAACTGACACTGGGCACTGGATCAATATGTTAGTCCTAGAAAATCATATAAATTGTTGCCAAAAGTATGTGAAAGTTGTAGAATATTGGCATGAAACAATCAAAAATTATATATACGACGGAGACGTATCAGCATCCACAAGCTTAATTCCTACTCGTCCTCGAGTAGGTAAATGATAAAAAGATAATTTTTGATGTGGAATGCTACCTAACATAATCTTGATCATATAATCTAATCATGGCATGAATATTAAGATACGAGTGATTCAAGGCAATAGTCTATCATTTGATATTGAAACAATAATACAAAACATGCATGCATTTCATCATTGCCTTTCATAATAATGGAGCTAAAGGAAACAACCTCTATACCCCGGAGATCGCTGATGTAGGTGCCGGTGTCGAGGAGGGCGAAGTCGGGGAAGCGGCGGTTGCCGGCGGCCATCGTCGCTGTCCGGGATTGGGGATTTGGGCGGGTCGGGTTTGGGTTAGGGTAAGGCCGATCGATCGATCGAGGTTGGGGATTTGGGGGTTAGGGTTCGTCTTCCCTCAGACGGACGGAGAAACGGGGTTGGGGATTTGGATTTGGTTGGGTTGGAACTTGGAACGTAGAAGAAGAGGCTGGGACACCTTTTACTTGGTCAGCTCGGGTCGGGTCTGTTCAGAGTTCGGAATGCTTGTCCTACTCCAGTCCAGGCCGGACCACCCCAAAATTGTTTTTTTTCTTTGTGAGTAAAACCCCTAAATTGTTGTGTTAGTTTTTTGCACTAGGACTAGGACTCTGTTGGAAGGGAGACATGACCTTGAGCGGGCCTTTTTTTATTTTGCTGTGCCTGGCAGACCCGGGCATGGACAACCCGGCCCGAAAGCCCGATATCTAGGCCGGGCTCAGGCTCAGCTTTTCCGTCTGAAAACCCAAAAATAATCCTAAACAAGGCATAAATCATCATTTTATTAGAAACATAGGTATGATATTTTTTAAAATAACCCAAAAATTATTATTTTAATCAAAAAGGGCATTTTTCATGTGTTTCAGGCTTGGGATTTTGAGGTCTAAAGCCCGGCCCGAACAAAGCCCGGCGCAGAGAATGCCCAGGTTTACCTAGCACCAAGGCGGTCGCTCGGCCTTTTCTGTGTTGTGTACGAGCCATCTTTGTTTTTTTAAACACAAATGCATGCGCAGACGGTCTTACATGCGCACATACACTCACCCCTATGAACGCAGGCACGCACACCCTACCCCTATGAGCACCTACGAGAGACTAGCCGGCACATCATCTTGAGATTGAGTCCTCTACCAGCTTCTTTTGGTATTTATAGGATTTTATTTTTGGCACTCTCTCATACCGAGGGGAAATGATGTGTTTTTATTTCTTATGTGGCATTTTTTCCTAATTTATGTGTTTATCCTGTTTGTTTTAGTTTTTTTTCTTCATCTTCTTTCTTAATTTTTTTATTTTATTTTTCCTTGTTTCCTTATTTTTTTGCTATTATTATTCAAATGGCGAAGTATCCAATGAAAACATCCATTCAATGAAAACCAGAAAACTATCGTCATAGTCCATCGGATCGTGAACATACGGTACAAATCAAATGTGGGAATCTAACCAGCCACTTAACCACAATTTTGCTTTTGGCACTCTCTCCTGCCGAGGGGGGTGGGAAGAGGAGTCGGAGGAGGACTCCTCCTTGGCTTTCCAGCCAAGGGAGGGGAGCCCCTCCCCAGGTCGGCCTCCCCCCTCTCCCACACCTTTATATTTGAGAGAAGGGGTGCCCCCTAGAGTACACATCAAGTCCTCGTTCCGGGCGCCCCTTCCTCTCTAGTTCGTCTAGTTCTTTTGATCTTGATTGAATCTCTCTACTCCTCATAATAGAGAAGCCGTGTGTGTTCTCTTCCTCCTTCCTCTAATTCTCCGGTGACGCTAAGCTCTGGATGGTGAAGCTCTGCCGGATCATGAAGTCCGTACACGTGCAATCCGTAGAGAGGCCATGCTTTCGGTATTTTGTTCGAGGGATCATCATACATGGTTCGAGGAACTTCAAGAACGATCTACACCAACTCTTCTTCCACTGTAACTCGAAGTTGGTAACGATCAAATCTAAACCTCTAATATATCTTCATAGTGTTCCTGGGATCATGATCATAGGGCAAAATTGTTTGTTTTCTACTACGTTTCCCAATAGTGGCATCAAGAGCGGTTTTATGAGTAGGTGCAGGCTTCGATCTAGATCACATGTGACTGTGAGGGTATTGGACAAATTTTTTAGTAATGAATTTGATCTATTACTAAAAATAATTAAGAACTAGATGAGTTGTAGAGCTTAATAAAATTGTGCGAGTAGAAGATACGATCTATTGTGTTAGATGCAATCTTTTACTTGATGTTCTTGTTTGCTTCCCTCGAGTGTTCACTACAAAAAAAACACTTCCGTGATGATACATCTTTGTCACAGTAGGTCACATTTTTTGTCATGCATGTACATCCATGACAAATTTATGACAGAATCAAGATAGTCATACCTGTGCTATCGTAGAAGTGTTCCATGACAATACTGAAATTATCATGACGGAAGTGTCCACTTCCATGACGATAAATGTCGTGTCATGGAAGTGTTTTCGTCAAGGGTAACCAACACGTGGCATCCACCGTAACAGGTCGCCGTTAAGCTATCGGGTTCCTGTTTGGATCCGATAACCCGTTAACAGCTCAGACTGATGGGGATTTTCCACGTGTAAAATTCTCATTGGCCGACGTAACCACGTGTCAGCTCGGCGTGGCGACAGATGTCATTCCCCCAATGGACAAGACGGGCCTACGGAAATGTTACACGTGGCACAGCCCAACAGTGGCCCATTTAGGTTTAAAAGGCCGGCCCAGTCAAAGGCCCATAAGATTTACTCAGGTATTAGTGGGCTGGCCCACTAACAGCCTGCTTAAACATGGCCCATTTACGTCCCACCGCCAGATCGGGCCCATTAATTGTTCGCTCATTCTTTGGGCCCATTACGGCCCAGTGAGTTTTCGGCCTGTTAAAGCCCCGACGTAGAAATGGGCCCATTTCAGCCCGGTGTGCATTTCGGCCTGTTAATGGCCCGTGCTGCACATGGGCCATATATGGTCCAAAGCGACATTCGGCCCCTTAACGGCCCATGATCTCGGTGGCAACATTCCAGCCCAACTTGACTTTGAGCTTGTTAAAGGCCTGTTCTACAATTCGGCCCGTTCGTCCTGTACTAAGCTTTCGGCCTACTAAAGGCCCATGATATGATTGGGCCAACCAAGGCCCGAGATATGTTTTGGCCTGGTAACGGCCCGTCATGTAACTGTGCCAATAATGACCCGAGGTATATTTGAGCCCACTAAAGGCCCATGGATGACTCATGAAAATTGAGGCCCAACATGCTTTTCGGCCTGCTAAAGGCCCATTGTGTCTTCTGGGCCATAACAGGCCAGCAGAATATTTAGCCTGTTAATGGCCCGAAGCTACAAGGGCCCAACTAAACATTGGGCCAACTAAAGGCCCATGTGAGTTATGGGCCTGGGTGTACCGTGTCCATGAGGGGCCCATATGGCAGGTCTGCGCAGGCCCAAGTATAGCCTATTGCGGGCCGACCCATTTATGGCCCACTAAAATGAAGGCCCATTAGGGGCGCATGTTTCGGCCCGTTCGCCTGAATCAGATTTTCACGCTTTTTTCTGATAACGAATGATGACATATACGGTAAGTAGGAATTAAGAAAAACCTACCCTATATACAATAAAGAAATTACGACATAGTAACTTCGAATAAACCTACACTATACAATAAAGGAATTAGGGCATATTACATCCACCGGGCATCATAGTTCGCCACCAGTGATCATAAAGCGCAACTAAGAAGCAGATTACAAAACCTGGGCATCAAAGGCCCTGGCATTGGAGCGCAACAAAATAATACTGAACCAAGACCACTTCAACACAGTTCAAGAAATGTTAGCCTTGCGCAGGAGCTGCTGCGCAAGCAGCTGAGCAAGGCAATGAGAACGGCCTAGCATGTCGGTCATATCTTCCAGCTCTAGCTGTTTAGCCATGAGGTTCTCATTGAAGTTCTCTGCGATCTTCCTTAGAGATTGGACTTCAAGTTGAAGTTGAGTTGCACTATGTCTTTCTGCTTGCAGTTGAGACTGAAGAAGTTGAATTGATTCAGGCAGCGACTTCTGTGAGCTTGTGTGACTGCTAGTCTCGAGTAACTTGAACACTGCATCAAGACATGACGGTTGTCTCACTATCTTCAAGATGTTTTGCCTTCTTTGCTGCAATATATGTTGGGTTTGTCTCACAGTCTTCAGCAGACTTGTGCGTGTCATCAGGCATATCACCCTGAAACAACAAGACAGATGACAGGTTTTGCACATATATAAACAAAGATAGTAACTGCGCTGTCAATTCCATCCAGTTTCATATTAGAAAGTAAAGAGATAATTCAAAATGTTAAGAGCATAATTTGGCATTGTTCATAATGCGGGGAGCTTCACCACACTACTGGATTATAGATCAACAACACAAGCATAGATGCAGGGTAAAAGAAAATCATTGTATCTCTTTTCGTTAACGTGCATGCCATGTTCATATCATCAGCTAGATCAGTTAAGACAAAGCAGGAAATGACAAGGTGCAAATGTGGGTAGCTTCACCACACACTGGATTACAGATCAATAACACAAGCATACATGCAGGGCTAAAGAAAATCAATGGATCTGTATTGAATAATGTGCATGGTATGAATAAAGAATTTGGTTTCATGACTAAAACTTGAAACTTGCAGTTCTTGCGAACATGCATTTTGATACAAGCAGCAAACTAAATAGCAGTTGGCGATAGGGAGTATGAGCAAATTAAACAACAATTGAGGATAAAGGCTTTAGAAGGACGGACTTACATTAACAGTTAACACCGGCTCTATAATGCCCTTCTCCATGTCAAGGGAGGGATAACTCAAGAATTTCAGCACAGAATCTTCTTCATAACCGTTGCCTGTACTCTACATATTGTAAAGAGTAATTATTGATATGATAATACTGGAAGGGATAGAGGATAATGAGGATAAGATGCAAAGTGATGCTACATAATCAACTACCTATCCATGTAAGTACAGCGTTACAGGACAAAATGTACTGACAGGAGCAATGGGTTACATTTCTGCACTGGCATTGTCTGTGTATTCAACTTTTTGGTAAGATTAAGTATAGATCTGATAATTTTTAGGAAATGGTGGGCGAGGGAGATAAGATGCAGAGTAATGCAACACAATGAACTACTCACTCCGTCCCATAATATAAGTGTTTTGTACACTAGTGTAGTGTACAAAACGCTCTTATATTATGGGAGGGATGGAGTAGCTGTTAATGTAGGTACAGTGATACAAGATGTTCGGTCCTTACAAGAGGACTGCAGAGCTAAACTTCTTCAGAAGCATAGGGTTGATTCTAAATTTATGTAAGAGTCAATACGGATCTTATAATGTCCACCAAATGGAGGATAAGGAGGCTAACATGTGCAGTGATGCTACATAATCAACCAGCTATGAAAGTAAGTATGGTGATACAGGGCAAGAGGTACTCACAAGAGCAATGCAGTGTGCAGTATAGTTGCGAGATCTTGTGGTCCCTTGAGAATGGATATTCTTCTGCAAACAGTTTTTGTGCAAGTGAGACGGTAAGGCACATGTAGAAATGTAGTTCAAATTGTGATGTGATATCATAGACAATACCTTACGCTGCAGACGAGACCAGTGTGTAACAAGATTGTTCCAGTCACTATCTAGTAAATGAAGCACCAGAGACTTTACAGAAATTTTGTTTAGAGGCGTGCCATCGAAGTGTGCTTGCCTCAGGTAGCAACGGTACTTCCTCAAAGCGTGCTTGAAAAGCGCAACCAAGCTTTGCTCGTCTTGACTATCCAGTTTGGTCCTCGCCTATTTAAAAGAATGAAATCTTTTGTGTTCTGTCAGCAGAAACATAGGCACTAATTACCATGAATAACATTAGAACATTACTTACACGTAAGTTGCGGAGGAAGATTGGAAATTGTTGTTTGTCTGTAGTATAACCTTTCCATGAAGGAAAGATGCGCACAAAGTTCCTGACAACAATAAAAGCTTCATCTTCTAAACTAGGAAGAAGTGGAACAGGGGTCCTATTTGCTACAATTGGGGCTCTCTAGATCAAAAAGGGATTTGGCAACTGGAGTTGGTGTACTATTTGCTGGAATGGGGGTTTTGCATCGTAGAGGTGGTGCTATATCAACTGGCATCGTCATACTTTTTGCTGCAGTTGGGGTCTGCTGAGTTGGGGTATCCGAGATGGTCAGTGGGGTAGGGGTAGAGTCTGCTAGAGTTGGTGCTGTATTTTGTGGGTCTGGTGATATTGCCACTAGACCTAATGGGCTATTTGATTTATCAGGTGCCACTACCTTCTCCAAATACATTATCCGTGCTCCATCGCGATCAGCAATTGCCCTCTTCCTTTTGAATGTCTGATACACAAGAACAACATTTGAATGGAGAAATATGGTATGATGACAGATGGAATATGTACTGAAAATGGATAGGCATGGCATATTCACATATATGATGTGTAAACTAAGAAAATGGCGGTGCAACAAAGTAGAAGCAATGCAAAGCATCATTTGCAAGATATGTGTGACCAATATAACCTTGCCAAGTTAGAGCAAGCACCTTGATGGGTGAATAAGATAGGGCATCTGCCTCTGACTCCTCCACTAGAGAGCTACATTGACTTAGGTCTCCCTCTAGCTCAGAATCATTGTTAGGATCATAGTCTGAATATGAATCTGTAGGTGGAGAGCGTGTGCATTCCATTGCATCTAGACTGGATCTCAGTCCCTTAATGCCAAGTTTGATAGCCATGTCATTGTTCTGCTTTATTCTTCTCATGCGCACAAGCTCATAATCATTATGATGATGTTTAGTATCTGAGATTCACGAAAACATAAAAAGTAGTCAGATTATCTTTGGAATGCACTGCAGATTCTACTCCAATAATGTCTCCTGACAAACCCCTGCGTATACAAAGTTCATCCCCCAACCGTGCTGACCAGACCACACACAGAAATACAAACCTCTTATGTCTTTATGAGTGGCATAATGTTTAGCTTCAAGGGTGGAGTGCTGGTAGTGCGACACAAAGCACATAGGCAGATTGTATTCCATGTAAAAGATCATAGTCTATGTAAAAGGTGGATCTAACACTTTTATTTCTATACAATGCAGTGTTCGTTGCCCACACATGATGGAAGAGATCACACAGAGAAATACTATTCACTCATGTCTGCGGTTCCAGGATTTTGAAACAGGGCGGTCCACCCTAAAAAAATATTGACAACATATATGACAAGGCAAGCATAGAGCTAGTAAATCAATCATTACTTGTGAGCTTACTAGGACAAGTATGCAAAATCGTAACTGCAATAAGAGACCATCCAAAATCTGAATCAAGAAGTTGGGCTAGCACTTATTGTTTGCAATTAATCGAAGTGAATAATTGGATATCATATTGAATGAGTAACAAAGACTAGTAAAATTGTCAACAAACCTGGCCTGCGGTAGTAATCTGGGTTAATGTCACAATGACCAATAATGCAACATGACTAGAGTTTGTTCCTAGGTGAGAAATTTTGATACCCTGTCAACTCTACAGGTACTAAAGATTACTAAAACATCTGAACCATTAAATGAAGGTAGCACTCAGTACACAACAAACCTTAATGACAGTCCTGCACTCCTGCCTATTGAGTAATGAATCAATTAGAAAATGGGTGATGGGAAGTGGCTGCTGAGTGTTGAGGACGGCGTATCTCAGGATAAATCGGGTTGGCTGAGTGGGTGCTGCACGCCTGAGCCCTAAGCGGACTGGGAAGCTGGGCACGCCGGCGCGGCCGAGCAGCGGTGACGCTGTTGGGCGAGCGGCTCCCGACTTCCTGTTAGTTTGGCGTCTCCTCCTAAAGTCATGGCGTCCGGCCACGGCAAGTCGCCAGCGAGGCAGTTGGCTGGTGGCGAGTAGAGATCGGGAGCGGAGCAGAACAGAGGGGAATCAGGGTCTGGAGTCATTGGCTTTTTTTTAGCAAAGGCATTGGCTGGCTGGCCATGTTCTAATCTCTTATGGTATACAAGCCGACCCAAAATCCCAGGGTGGTCCACGGCCCACTCTGGCCACCCTGTAGATCCGCCCCAGTGGCGCACATGCACTTTGAAACTAAATTAGGAACACTTAGTTGACCAATTAAATGACTCTCTTTTACTAATATCAGCATCATATCAGATTCGTATTTGAACAACTAAGCTTGTTTAGCTTGATGGGTGGAGCAGTGCTATTATGACACGAAGCACGTAGGCTGATCGTAGAGTGATCATAAAAGGGGGGAAACCCTAAGCATGATCAATTAAACTATATTATGATCGTGCCATGGCAGATCTGAAGCTGCAAACCGCACAAAGGCTACTTAGCAACCAATGTTTGCGTTGAACTAACAACTAAGATTCTAAGAGCTTAAAAGAAAGTACAGTAAACAAGTGACGAGCTATTTTCTGGTTGAGATCAAAAGGTTGAGCAGATATGATAGAGTACCACCTCTCTTGCGGCGCCGTGTAGGCATCGGGGGTGCGATGGCTGTCGGCGGCGTGGAAGCAGATCTGCGATGGTAGACGAAGGGATCGGGGGATAAGTCCCGTTACGGTGGATGAGAAGGTCGTGGGAGCGGCCCTGGCAAGGTGGACGACGGTGCGGATGAAGCGAGCGGACGCGATGCAAGGCTCCTGGTCCGGCGCCGTGGATGAGGAACCTCGATCTCTTGTAGTGGATGGCGTGGTCTGGGTAGGCGCTCCGGCATGGTGGAGGAGGGCGGACAGAGGAGGCTGGGGTGGAGAGGGTGTTCTGGCGCTGACGGTGTATGAATGGGAAAATGGAGGAAGAGGGGTAGAAGGAACCATGTCTTTGGGACGCACTTGTCTAAAATGTGAGGAAGTTATGAAATTAGCCCCCGTTTAAAATTTCGAATGTCTCATCGGTTGGGGATAGGACAGTAATCTCGCATCTCCCCAATATTTGCCAAGAGTGATTTCGGGCGAGGAGAGGTGTTTTGGCGCCCACGGTTGGCGCCCACGGTGTATGAACGGGGCTGACAGGTAGGGCGGTTATGTCACATATGAGTGAAGTTACAAACCTGCCCCTACTTAAAATATTTGCCTAGATCGATTTCGGCTGAGGAGAGTTTGTTTTGCCGCCCACCGTGTATGAATGGGGAAATGGAGGGGAAGAGAGAGGTCTTTGGGACGAGCTTGAATCAAATGTGTTTTGCAGCCCATGTTTGGCGCCCACCTTGTGTGAATGGGGTGAGGGGCGGTCGTGTCACGTCTGAGTGAAGTTACAAACCTACCCCTATTTAGAGCAGTGGAAATCGGGCCGATAGGTTGTGCGTGCCAGGGGTAGACAATATTTCCATCTCCCAAACACTGGTTCCGGACAGCCGACGTGGGAGTGGGTGTTTTGCCGCTTCTTTCAAATTTTGGGAGAATAAGCATTCATGTTTACCCTGGCAACTAAATTCGAATCCATTTTGTATTCTTATACGAATCTTTATAAATCATTCTATGTTTTTTTATATATCTTCAAAAGCACAACAAAGATGTATTCCACCTTTATATTTGAATATGATTTACAAATGCCATGATACTCGAATTCAGAAGGTTGAATCCAGTTTAAGGTGAATACGAATATTTGAAAGCACTTTATGTTCAACTCAAGTGTAGTAACATGTATGACACAAGTAGCATATAGTGTACTCCCATTTAGATATGAATTTTAGAAGCCATCAAAATTCAAAATACTGAGCCAACCAACCAATAATATACTATAAAACTAACAGACATATGACCACATATAGAGTATATGGATGAATAATACAGTATGAACTAACATACATAAGCCAGGGCGCTGTACAGTTTTTGGCTAGAAGAGCTTCTTTCTTTGTACCAAAGCTAGTACAGCATCTTGGCCCTTTCAGATGCGTGCCACTTATGGCCCATCTATACTACTATTTTTGCTGAATGCACAATCAGCCCGATTGGCATATTTTGTAGGCCTGGCATAGCAAAGAAAATGAAATGTCTTTGCCTCAACCAAAAAAAATGAAATGTCTCATGTACTTATCAATTATTAAAAACTGGTGCTAAAAAAAATACAAACCAAAAAACAATTATTACATGATCTCTAAAACAAATGGTTCCAATGTATTACATGAACAAACAACACAAAGGTCATTCAACGATGGAAAAAACATTTCACCTATGATTTACCAAGGGGGGGGGGGTTAATTTCCTTTTTTCCTTCAGGACCTTAACAATGTGTTCAGTCTCAGCTTGCTTCGTTGTGAAATCCGCCAAATATTTAATGGCTTTCGTGAGTACTGCTTCTGAATTTCTGATTGTGCTGTTTGCTTCCTCAACATGTCAACTTCATCTCTAAGTGCAGAAGCATACTCTCTTTCTACCAATAGTTTAGCCTCTGGAGCATCAGCAGTTGGCAATTCATGATGCATGGTTGGGCTGGTGCCACTGCTCTGGGATGATCCAACGTCTATGGGGACCTCGCTCTTTGATCTTGGGCTAACCTATTTTGCCATTACATTTCCGATTGGATTCAGAAAAGTTGAAGTTAGCAAAACATCTCAACTGGGAGTTAGAATAGCAACCCAGTTAAACAAACAAGGAATTAAAGAGTTTTGATTGGATGCTGAAAAGTATAAGTTATTAACATCATTAGAGCAATGGGTTGCAGCAGCAAAGCAGTTAAACAAACAAGTTTTACAAAAGGAACCTGTTGTGCCATTGGAGTTTCTCTTCGATCCTGAAAAGTTGAGTAGTCAATAACTTGATTAGGGCAACAAGTTATAGTAGCAAACCTGTTACACAAATAAGTTTTCAAAAATGTACCTGCTGTGCAATTGGAGTTCCAATTGGATCCTGAGAAGTTGAAGTTGGTAACATGATTAGAGCATCAAGTTACAGTAGCAAACCAGTTAGACAAGGAAGTTTTTCAAAACATACCTGTTGTGCCATCGGAGTTTCAATTGGATCCTGAAAACTTGATAGTTAGCAAGCATAAATAAAGGGTTGCAAGAGCCATAAAAAACTAACATCAAACTAGTAAAACTAACCAGTTTTGGCAACGTATTTAATTACACATGAACTAGTAAAACTAACAAGTTTTTGGCAACGTATTTAAGTAACAAGTCGGTAGAGTTTACCAGCAACACATACATCTCTAAATTTCATTCATGTAAGCAAAATGATTCTGACACACACACACATATATATATAAGTTAAAAAGACGGTGTCCGTCATATAAACCTGACAGTTATCTCTCCATGAACATGCAAACATTAGTAGTGCTAGAAGTCATAACAGCAAACCAGATAAACAAACAGGGTATGAGAAGGTAAATTACACATGAATTTTGTTGCACCCTAGAAGTAGTATGACCAGCAATCTACATGCTTAACTATCTATTGAAGTTCAGGCAAACATGTAATTCTATAAACAATAAGTAACAAACACAGAGATAGGCGCAGTCTATAATAGGATTAACATGCTATGGCATTATGTAATTAGTAGCAAACTAAATTAAGGCAAGCAAGATAATTGAACAATTTTGTAACCAGTGACTAACTAAAATTCCAAGAAGCATCTAACTGAACTTACGCTAGCTCTTTGTACATGCACACTACAACTTATTTTTCGCTTACGAGGTTCTATGAAGGAGTCCATGACATCGCTTGCTTGGATACGCAGTCCCAATACTCCTTTCTTCCCACACTGCATTTTGGTAAGTCGAATGGTTAATCTGATAAGATGGTGCGACCTTGTTATATTATATGAGGACAGGTTGTCAGACTAGTTGTAGCAATACACACCACACTGGCTTTTACTGTATAATTCATGCGATTATATTTGGCATATTGAGATCTAAGCAATCTACAGTAGGATGAAAAGACTGACATCCTTCCCATTATTGGCCAACTCAGTTCATAGAAACAAGCAATTCAACCATTATGTGGGTAAATCAAAAGCGCCACTGGAATACATTTCACTACCCCAATCATACACGCAGGCCAGTACGAATTAAATGAAATGCAGGGACTTACGCTAGCTCGTTGTACAGGCTCACTGCAGCTCTGCTTGCGCTTGGGATGTTCCATGAAGAAGTCCATGTTACCATTTGCTTGGATGTGCAGGCCCTCTACTCCTTCCTCCCCCCTCTGCATTTTTGGCACGGCAAATGGTAGAGAATGAGAGGAATCGACCTTGCTGTTGCACCGGAGGACAGGTACTTACAAGGTTATATGAGCGTGCAGGGTGTGTACCAGATCCTGTAGCGCCGTCATGCTTCCCTAAAAATGGTTTTGCTTGTTTCTGATGATAGCTCCAGAAGAAATAAGAGTTGAAGTCAGAGTTGCATAGGCGTATAAGCTAAGATAGCAGCAAAAGGATATCCAAGCATCATCGGAACAGTGCACAGTGCAGTGATATGTGGATACCTAGTTCGGGCCGGCGTTTGGGCATACTCGCCTAGAGTGCGGGTCACTTTAGAGCTGTTGAGGGTGATGCGCTTGCGTTGGCTGGCCGCCTACGGAAGCAGATCTTGAGCGGCGGCGGAGCGCTACGATGTGGTGGATGAGGCCGTTGGTGAAGCACCAGCGGGGAGGGGGGGTGGAGGTGCGACGATGTGCTCGGTGAAGTTGCCCCGGTAAGGTGGAAGACGGCGTCGGTGAAGCAGACCTGACGCGGTAGAAGTCGGTGTCTGTGAAGCACGTCGGCTGCGGCGGCCGACGTTGTCGGTGGACCACCCGGTGTGGTGGACGAGTGTGACATCCTAATTTTCGCTCCTCGATTTTTCCTTCGCGGGATTTGACTCCCGTCTTTTTCTTCCGGTGTTATTGGATTTTCTCTCGCCTTTGGGTATATGAAGATGGTTATATAGCCTTGCCTTTCCTATCAGACCAGAGATTCTCTCCAATTCAACCTTGCCACTCAAACTATATTCTCAGTGTTTTGCCGCCGAAACCCTATCGGAAGGGAAACCCTAATTCTTGCAGTTACAAAGGAACCCTAATTTCCTTTGATCGGTTGCCTCCCAAACTTTTCCCAGAGACTCTCCTATATCAATCAACCCTGGATATGCAAAAATATTGCCAAGTCATTTGCAATATTTTTCATTTAAAGTTAATTCCTTTTTCTGCCAGTTGAAGGAATTAAATCCAGAAAAATATCTAACCATCTCCAAAGTTCATGTAAACTTGTGGAGATACTCTTTGTGACCATATTGAGCTCTCATAAAAATATTGGCTATAATTAAGTAAGGCAACTTGCATTTTCCTATTTAAAGCCAATATTGCACTTTGGGCCCTTTCCAAAGGAACTACCATTTTGGTAGCCAGGAAAAATCCCAAATAATTTGTTGAGTTTCTCCTATCAATATCTTCACCATTTCCATCAAGAACCCAAGTTCCGTAGTTCAAATTTTAAGCAAAGCATCCCTTTGCAAATTCTGTCCAGTTTGGGCAATTTGCAAAGAAAGTGCTTTAATCCTTGATCCTTTTTAGTTGAAGTTTTCATGGTGATTAACATTGATAAATCACCCATGGAAACCAAAAATCAGCTCAATCTATCTAGCCAATCTCTCTCAATAATTTTCCCAAGATTCTGTCCAGAGAAAAGCTTTGTGAAGGAAGTACCTTCATAGGGCATCCAAATGAGTTGAGATTTTACCAAATGATCAAGATGCCCATATGACTGCCATACACAAAAATTCATCTCATGAAAGTTAGTGATTTGGTCCCAGCATCCTCAAGTCCATTTATGTCCAGTTTGCTAATGTGTGAAGGTAGTGCTAGCTAGGGTGATTCGTTTGGCTTGAAAATTTGCCAAGAGATGCACCCTAGTGAATCATTGCTCCACACCAAATTCTAGCTCATTTCAATCAGTGATCTATCCAGAAACCACTACAAACACCTTCTGTTCAAAACCTAGGTCAGCTCACATCAGTCATCTCCTGCCTCCTCTTCCATCCAAACCTGCATAAATGCAATCCCTGTAGTTGCTCTCATCGGGCTGACAATGTTTGACCCCTCCAAGGTGCCCTGGACACGCGGTATCCATGGTGACCGCGAAGAGAGCACGCCAAAACGGCGCTCTGCGCACTGTCCACCTCGGTCAGCTAGCTCCAGCAGGCCGTGGCTTGTCCCAGCATGTCCCATGGCTCCGCAGCACCCACGTACCCCCTCTCCCGCAACTTCCCCCTTCGTTCTCTTCCTCGCCGCGCCGTGACGAGCTCCGGCGCGGCACTGTAAGCCTGTGACCTGCGCCATTGTCTTCCTCCTGTCCCCTTCTCCCTCGAGCTCTCCCGAAGACCCTGCTAGCTTATCCACTCTCCCAGAGACCCTGCCAATGCCGTTCCTTCCTCCGCGTGGCCTCTGAGTTCCAGTACGATGATAAGAACGCCACGGCGGCCGTGCCTATCCATCCCTGCCGTTCGGCTATAAAAGCCATCCCCGGGACCTCCCGACCTCACCAGCCTCCTCCCCTCTCCCTCTAGTTCCCTTCTGCACCCGTGCCCGATCGATTCCATCGCCGAAACGCTCGTATTGGCCGGAGCCCCACCCACTGCTTCCGCCCACAATCCCCGCACCCAGCCATCCCCGGTGCCCGTGAACCTCACCACGAGATGGGCCAATCCCCGGCGACCTCTCCCATGCCCTCGCCTAGCCCAATCCCTCGCCGGAGCCTCACCTTTGCTCGAGGCCGCCACCCTCTGTCATGACTCGCCGTCGCTCTCCCAGCTCACCCCGGTGGCCGTGGGTTTTACCTCTGAATGCGGTGCATGCCGGCGACCGCACCCGTGCTCTCGCCCGCCCGCGGGAACCACTGGAGCACCGGCGGCCACTGGAGCAGAGGCGCCCTGCTGCGGCATCGAGCAGAAGGAGAGGAGGATGAAGAAGAAAGGAGGAGGAGAGAGAGAAAGCCGGCGGGCCCCACCTGTAGGCGTCACAGCCGCCGGGCCCGCACTGTTAAGTGGAAGCGCATTCCCTGAGAATACGCTTTCCATTCTCAAAAGCGTAATCTGCCATAGCCACGGGCAGAAATGCACTTTCCTTTTCCGGAAACGTATTTCTCAAAATACGCCTTCTGTTCTCAGCTGTCGGCCGAAGCAGTTAAATTGCGGACGTTCACCCGTTAAGAGCTCACTATTCTGTCTGCTTTTCTGTCTAACGAACAAACGACCATATTTCCGCAACCGCAACTCCGAATTAGGTAATTTCAAAGCCCACGTTATCTGTTCGTCGAGCTCGTTCCGATGATATCACTTTCACCATGTTGAGACGTTCTAAAAATGCCCATTTTGCCCCTGCCCTAGATTCAGCCCTTCGAGAGAGAATCTTTTCCGGCAAATTCTTCCGCGAGGTGATCACACTTCTCCCGGAGTATTCCTTCACCCCCAGGCAAGCCGACCATTTGATATATGCCCTAACGCATTGCTTCTGTGTTATTATTGTGTGTTTAATTAATGAATAGATTTATGTTCGAGTGCATAGTAGTAGGCGGTATATGATTCTGATGAACCCTTGCCTACTTTTCTCTGGTGACGGCACCACGCCTATGTTCCGTGCTACTTCCGGCCGTCCGGGGTGGATGCCGACTTTATATTTCTCATTTCAACAACTGTCCTGAGTTCTGAGCTACTTTCGGCCATCTCGTGCAGTCGTTGAATTTCTTTTTTGTAGCAGTGACCCCATGCTCTGAGCTGCTTTCCAGCCGTCTTAGGGAACTGCTACTTTCTTTTATCAACACTGTCTCATGCTCTGAGCTGCTTTTTAGCTGTCTTGAGCCGGGGTTGAGTTATTCCAGTAACATCCCAGATCTGAGTTGTAAAGACTGTTCTGGTGGCTACTGGTTTATTTGCCGGTTTCATGCAAGGGTTCAAATGGTCGTAACTTACAGCTAGAACTTGTAAAGTATTAAACTTGCCTTTTAAACATTGTTTCACTAAGGACTCATTGTGATACTATATGGAGATAGGTTGTTATGTTGTCATCATGCACAGTTTCTGTTATTGCAAGGATAACGAATGTGATATAATAATAACAACAACCTCCTTCGTTGGCTGGATCGAGTCATAGTGCCACCAAACCGAGCTCATCAGTGCAACCACACTTGCCTGGATGGGGAGGCCCTAACCTGGTCTATTGTCTTGCCTCTTATCGGTACCTCTAAAGAGGGGAGGTTATGCGTGGGTGCTACCCTGGCCTGGTAGGCGGCGATAACCTTGTGAGCCCAGTTGTTTGTTTAGCCCGGGGGTCCCGACGGGGATAGTTTGCCATGGATGTGGTAGTGCCACGGATGTGGCAGGTGTCAGGAGTGACACAGGGGACACCCAGGACGTGACCCGGAAGGGGGATGATTGTCGGTGGAACCAAAAAAGTGCCTCGCAATAGACAAGTTTTGTTGGAGTGGCACCGGTCCACCCGAATGGGAACATGTACTAAAGTACGAGGCCGGGAGCTCCATAGTGTGGGTAAAGTGCGCAACCTCTGCAGAGTGTAAATCTATTCGAATAGCCGTGTCCTTGGTCATGGATAGTTCGTACTAGGTCACACTATTTGGTCTGTGTCGAGTCTGGAGGAGTTAACCGAATGATTACTAGGAACGGACCAGATAAGGTAAGCTTTGTCAGATTTACAGCACAGAAGTGCCTTAATCCTTGATCGGTTTTAGCTAAAGTTTTTCATGGCGATTAACATTGATAAATCACCCGTGGAAACCAAAAATCAGCTCAATCTATCTAGCGAATCTCTCTCAATAATTTTCCCAAGATTCTGTCCAGAGAAAAACTTTGTGAAGGAAGTACCTTCATAGGGCATCGAAATGAGTTGAGATTTTACCAAATGATCAAGATGCCCATATGACTACCATACACAAAAATTCATCTCATGAAAGTTAGCCATTTGGTCCCAGCAACCTCAAGTCCATTTATGTCTAGTTTGCCAATGTGTGAAGGTAGTGCTAGCTAGGATGATTCATTTGGCCTGAAAATTTGCGAAGAGATGCACCCTAGTGAATCATTGCTCCACGCCAAATTCCAGCTCATTTCACTCAGTGATCTATCCAGAAACCACTACAAACACTTTCTATTCAAAACCTAGGTCAGCTCACATCAGTCATCTCCTGCCTCCTCTTCCATCCAAACCTGCATAAATGCAATCCCTATAGTTGCTCTCATCGGGCTGACATGGTTTGACCTCTCCAAGGTGCCCTGGACACGTGGTACCCATGGTGACCGCGCAGAGAGCACGCCAAAATGGCGCGCTGCGCACTGTCCACCTCAGCCAGCTAGCTCCAGCCGGCCGTGGCTTGTCCCAGCTTGTCCCATGGCTCCGCAGTACCCACGTACCCCTCTCCCGCAGCTTCGCCCTTCATTCTCTTCCTCACCGCGCTGCGACGAGCTTCGTCGCGGCACTGTAGCCCCATGACCTGCGCCGTCGCCTTCCTCCTGTCCCCTTCTCCCTTGAGCTCTCCCGAAGACCCTCTAGCTTCTCCACTCTCCCAGAGACCCTGCCAACACCGCCCCTTCCTCCGCGTGGCCACTGAGCTCCAGTACGATGATAAGAACGTCGCGGCGGCCGTGCCTATCCATTCCCGCTTTCTATTCTCAGTCGCCGGCGCCGAAACCCCTATATAGTGAACGTTCGTCTGTTAAACGCAGAAAAGCACATTTTCTATTTGTTTTTCTGCCTAAACAACGAACGGCCACAACTTTTCAACCGTAACTCCGATCGAGGTGATTCCAAAGCCCACGTCTTCAGTTCGTCGAGCCCGTTCCGATGGCATCATTTTCATAATGTTTCCACACAGTGAAAATGACCATTTTGCCCCTGCCCTCTATTCAGCCCCTCCGAGAGGGAACCCTTTCCGGCGAATTTTCCGCGAGGTGATCGCACTTCTTCCCGGAGTATTCCTCGACCCCCAGGCAAGCCGACCATCTGATATATGCCCTAAAGCATTGCTCTGTGTTATTCTTGCGTGTTTAATTAATGCATATGCCCGGGTTAGGAATAATTAAACTCCTGCTAGTTTGAAATTGCTATTTACATTACCTGCTAATGCTCATCATTTTATCGCACTAGTGACTCGTAGATGACAATGTGGAGATAGGTTGTTATGTTGATATACTAGTGTACATCTTGGATTATCGTTATTGTTGCTATGATAAAGAATCGGATATAATGACAACAACCTCCTCCGTCGACTGGATCGAGTCATAGTGCCACCTATCCGGACTTACCCGTGCAGCCACATTTGCCGGTATGGGACGGCCCTAGCTTGGTCTATTGTCCTGCCTCTTGTCGGTACCACCAAACAGGGAAGGTTATGCGTGCGCGCTACCCTGGCCCGGTAGGCGGCGATAACCTTGTGAGCCCAAGTTGAGTTATTTGCCGGTGTCCCCGTTTGGGACAGTGTTTGGCCACGACGGTGGCAGGTGTCACGGGGTGACACAGGGTTCACCCAGGACATGACCCTGGGAGGGTATGCTTGTCGGTGGGACCGCAAGAGTGCCAGGCAATAGACAAGGTTTTGTTGGAGCAGCACTGGTCCACCCGAATGGGAACATGTACTAAAGTACGAGGCCAGGCGCTCCATGGTGTGGGTAAAGTGCGCAACCTCTGCAGAGTGTAAATCTATTTGAATAGCCGCGTCCTCGGTCATGGACAGTTCGTATAGGCCCCTATTTGGTCTGTGTCGAGTCTGGAGGAACAAACCATATGATGTTAATAATGAACCAGAATAAGGTATGATTTGTCAAGACTTGTAGTACAGATGCATGGACATCAGATGATGTCAGAGGTATGATTGCTAGCCATGTGATGGCTATGAGATGAGCGGTTGAATGACCGCAAAGTTTGGATCGGACTTGGATCATGAGAATATTCGGAGTATGAATTATTTACTTGATATGCTTTACTTTACTGTATTTACTCCAATAGTCATTATGATAGATAATCCTGCTATGACATGATGATTAATGTTGCTAGATGATTAACCTTGCTAGATAATCCTGTCATAACATAATAGTTAATACTGCTAAGATATCATGTACATGCTTGAATGCCATGGATTGCATTGCTTGGTGTATATGTTGGTTTGGTTTGCTTGCGAGTACATTCAAAAGTACTCAGCGGCCTTCAATGTGGCCAGGTTCACCTAAGGATTCGACGACCTCTAGCGAGGAGCCAGAGTGTTCGTGGGCTAGAAGAGTAACCCAGTCAGATCCCTGTGGATTGGAGCCGCACCAAGACCATGCTGCCTTAGATAGAGCTTTTTCGCTGCCATCACCCTTGTAATATATCATGTAAGACCTATATATCCATTAATAGAAAAGCTTGTGTTCATGATACTTGTTGTAAAAGCGCATGCCAGAGTGATTTTCCTGGGCTGGTATGTGCGGCGACCGTCTGACTACAGTGGTATTCAGGCGGGGCGCCACACCAAGATGCCTTCTCAAGCTACCACCAGATCAAGATGGCAACCGAAGATGTGGAGAAGACGGCCTTCATC
Organism: Elymus sibiricus; assembly: GCA_039707655.1. Taxonomy (NCBI): domain Eukaryota; kingdom Viridiplantae; phylum Streptophyta; class Magnoliopsida; order Poales; family Poaceae; genus Elymus; species Elymus sibiricus. The sequence continues at coordinate 319,092,769 of CM077672.1, forward strand.
ACCCCCTGCGGCATATTCTGCTACATCTGCATGCCCTTCGGCCTCAGGAGCACCGGAGCCACCTTCCACAGGCTGATGCGCATCGCCTTGGGGCCCCAGATGGGAAGAAACGCCGAGGCCTACGTCGATGACATCGTTGTCAAGACTCGCGAGGCCTGGTCCCTCCTCGCGGACCTCAAGGAGACGTTCGACAATCTGCATGAGGTCAACCTCAAGCTCAACCCAGACAAGTGCATCTTCGGAGTTCCCTCCGTCAAGCTGCTTGGCTTCCTGGTCTCCCACCGCGGCATCGAGGCCAATCCCGAGAAGATCAAAGCCATCGAGAAGATGCATTCTCCCCAGAGTCTCAAGGAGATGCAGCGTCTAGCGGGATGCATGGCCTCGCTTTGGCGATTCATCTCCAAGTTTGGCGAGCGAGCCCTGCCATTCTTCAAGCTCATGAAGAGATCCGGCCCCTTCAAGTGGACTCCCGAGGCCGACGCTGCCTTCGACGATCTCAAGAGGTACCTCACATGCCCGCCTATCATGATCGCGCCACGCTCTCATGAGCCCTTGCTTCTATACTTGGCCGCCACTCCCCAGACGACCAGCTCGGCCCTGATGGTAGTTCGAGAAGAGTGCGTCTATGCACAGAAGAGGCCTGCCGCACCGGCGCCACCCGAGGTCGCGTCGTCGCCTGCTGAGGTCCCGCCTCAGGAGGCCCTTGGCGTGTTGCCTCCCGAGGCCACGCCTTCGCCTGCCGAGGGCCCTCCTCAGGAGGCCTCCAATGAGCCACCTCGCGAGCCGCCTCCCGGAGCCTCTGAGCGTCATGGGCCTCCCGAGCCTTCCGAAGACCAAGATGCCGTGCCAACTACTGTCTGAGGGATGGTGAGCTATACCGCAGGCGCCCCAATGGCGTCTCGCTGCAGTGCATCTCTGAAGACCAAGGTCGCGTGCTGCTTGCCGACATACATGGAGGAGACTTTGGCCACCACTCTTCATCACGCACCCTCGCCGGGAAGGTATTCCGCAGTGGCTTCTACTGGCCCACTGCGCTTCACGACGCCATCGAGCTGGTCCAATCCTGTGAAGCTTGTCAATTCCACGCCAAGCAAATCCACCAGCCGGCGCAAGACCTCCAGACGATTCCTCTCTCGTGGCCCTTCGCGGTTTGGGGGCTGGATATCTTGGGACCCTTCCCTCGCGCAGCTGGCGGCTACCGCTACCTCTACGTCACCATCGATATGTTCACCAAGTGGGCGGAGGTCGACCCCGTGCACACCATCCTGGCAGGCTCTGCCGTCAAGTTCATCAAGGGCCTGGTGAGCCGCTTTGGCATCCCCAACCGCATCATCTGTCGGAAGTCGGGCTCCGGGGACCCAAAAGTTTGAACACTGGGGTGAGCTCGTTCTACCACTTCATCTCCTACCACGGCTAAGCGACGGCGAGGCTACGGCGAGAGCGCGCTAGCGGGGGACGGACCGTGGACTCAGCGGTTTACCCAGGTTCGGGCCACCTTGCGGTGTAAGACCCTACTCCTGCTTGATTGGTATTGCTCTGGCGAGAGAGAGAGAGAGTACAAGGTTGGGGATGATGGGAACTAGAGCTCTCTTTTGTCTACCATGGCAGCACCTCCCCTTATACCAGCCTTGGTCCTCTTCCCCCTCGAAAACTTAGGTGGGAAGGGTTGCCACACTTGGCGGGTTTTGAAAGGGGACAGGCGCTCAGGCTATCCTGACTAAAGGCGGTCTTCGCCTGCCAAAGCGTGATCCATGACGTGCCGGTGGGCTCGATGATGACCTCCGCCCTGCGCGCCCGCCGTCTTGGTCTTCCTTTGCCGATCGGACAACCTTTGGGGTCGCTTTGGGGAGTAGGTAGCTGGCCCTGCTCCCTTAACACAAAAGAGGAAACCATCTTCATCCGCGCCTTCTGGCGCGCCTCTGTCGCCACTCGTCGCCGCGCGCATCGCCCACGTGATGGGCCCTAGACAGCGCGGCTCCGCTGAACGGCCTTCGTCTCGTGCGCCCTCGGGAGGCCACCTCAGGAGGTCGCCTCGCGAGAGGACCTCGCGAGGCCGCTGGGGGAGGTGCCGAGCCTTGCTTGCCGCTCCCTGAGGAGGGGTCCTCAGGAGGCCAGGGCCTCATGAGGGGTCTTGGTGAGGTGCTTGGTGATGACGGCCTGCCGGGCCCACGCCAGGCGTTGCGCCCTGGGCCGAAGGCACACAGGCCTAGATACCCCGGGTTCCATGGGCCCGACAGTAGCCCCCGAGCCCGCGACATGCATGTTCCCGCCTACTGGGGGGCGAAATGGTGCGGGCCCTAACCGCCTACGGCCAGGCGCGACGCGTGGCGCACGATGTGAAGGGGGACGCCCCCACTTCTCCCACGACGCCTTGGTAACCGCCCGCGCTGACATAAAACCTGCCGCGGCGATGCGAGGCCATCATTGCCTTCCTCAGCGCCTTGCTGTTGCTTCAATTCCCAACGCCGAAGAAGGCGGAGCGACGAGGGGAGCTCTGCGCCGAGTATAAAGAGGGAGAGGGAAGAGCTGGAGTCCTCCACCCATCTTCTCCTTCCTCCAGCTTCCTCTGTCTTCTTGCTAGAGCCGCCACAGAAATGGTGAGGGGGAGAGGGCGTGGCCGTGCTTCCGCTGCCGCATCCCAGGTCCCGCCCCGGGGGCACGGGCGCTCCCCGACGGCCGCCGGCGCCGGGCCCAGCGGTCACGGAAGGGGTGCCGCTCGCGGGCGCGGAGGGCGAGGCGCGCGGGGCCGAGGCGGCCGCGGTGGAGCGGCCGCGCTACCGCCCCAGGCGGCGAGCCATTCAGCGGAGGCGGCGCATGAATTCATCATAAACATGCACCACAGCCCCTGCACCTGGCTCCGGCTCCCGGACTCCTTCGCGGCGGCGATGGCGGAGCGTGCGCCCTTGGGCTTGTGGGTGCAGGCCGACGGCTGCTGCAACTGCCCCTCCTGGGTGGCGATGGAGCTCAGCCCTTCGGGCTTCATGTTCTTGAGGCAGGGGTGGAAGTCGTTCACCCTTGCCCGCGGTCTGAAGCGGGGGCACGTCCTCCAATTCAAGTACGACGGGGCCGCCACGCTCTTCGTGAAGATCTTCGGGATCTCCGGCAGCCACCTGGAGTGCTGCGCAGAGAGCGAGGATGGCAGCTACAGCGGCTCCTCCAGCGAGGACTACAGCTCTAGTGGTACCGCTCCCTCCAGCGGGGGCGGAAGCGGCGACGACTCCCCCCGCGTCAAGAGCGAGGACGAGGACTCCGACTAGGCGCGCGCGGCGATGATTCTGGGACCCCTGGCGGCAGACACCGTGCGCACGGAGCCGCACTTGCCTGCAGCGCCTTCTTGGGAATGCGCGTGGCACCCACGCTGGAGTCTTGGGGGAGACGACGCCTCGCCTAGGCCCTTTCTTTCTTTTTATTTTCCTGGATTGAACCAATGTAGCCCCGCGGGGTCGTGAAAACAGTATCTTCTATGCTTAATGCTTTTGTGATTCGGGATGTATGCATTCCCTCCCGAAGACCTCTCGTGAGGCTAGTTTTTTTTTTGTTCGCCTCAGCGCTCTACGTCGTCAGGACCCAGCCCCCGAGTGGGCCTCAGCCGTCGCTGGTATGCCCGGTCGCGATGCCAGGACAAGGCCAGGAGGTGAGGGGCACTAGGAGCTAGTGAGGGCTCCTGAGGCGCGATGCTCAGGGAGGCCCCCTTTGGCGTGCAAGCGGCTTACGCAGAAGAAAAATGCTAGCACCCAGCGGGATCGCGAGGGGAGAGAGCTTGAGTGACGGTAAGGGCGTCTCGCGAGGTAGTCAGACTTAGCTTTTGGCGGAGAGCGGTGTCGGGCAAGCCACGGCTCATGAGGAGCTCACGCAACTCGCGAGGCGTGCTCACGAGGCATGCACACGAGGCTCAGCATTCGAAGTGTCTTCGCCTCACGAGAGGCCGCCCGCAAGGTCCTCGCGCAGGTCGCCTCCTGAGGGACTGCATGTCGATAGATTTCACAATGGGGGGAGCGACACGTGCTCGCTAACTTGCCCGTGGCCGCTGCGTGAGGAGATAAGGCACCAAGGACCTTGGTGAGGTGACGTGCACGGGAGTAGGCCTGCGAGCCAGAGCTCAGTCGCTTGGATTTGGCGGCACTGCAGGGACGGACCCGAGCACAGGCACCGTGCCTAGCCCCCGCTCACGGAATCGGCCAGGGGAGGGGTCGCGAGCGTGTGGCGCTCTCTGGTCGACACCGAACTTAACAGGAAATTAAGCAGGTAACATAACTCATCAAGGTAAAATCAGCAAAATTCATTACACAACCAAAAGGATAGGGTTCCGGGAGCGAGGCGCGGGAGGCGCGGCGAGAAGGAGTGCGGGCCGCACGAGGCGACGCGTCGGGCGCACCTGGCGGGACCGCGCTGGGGTGACGTCAGACTGCTTGGCGAGGAGCGCCAAGGGAGTCCACTCCTCCGGGGCCAGGGGGCTCGCGAGGCCCTGGGGGCTCGCGAGGAGCAGGTGGCTCACGAGGCCCTGGCACGAAGGGCGCCAGCCTCTGGAAAGAGGCGCCGGCGTTCCTCAGCCCGAAGGGCATGCGCATGCCGCCGACGGCGGGGCTAACGCCCTGGCCAACTCGCGGCAGCTGGAAGGGGTCCTGAGGGCAGAGCTTGTTGAGGCCAGTGAAGTCGACGCACATGCGCTCCTTGCCGCCCTTCTTGGGGACGACAACTGGGTTAGCGAGCCATTCGGGATGGCGCACCTCTCGGACGACTCCAGCTTCATGGAGCTTCTGAACTTCCTTGATGATGAAATCTTGCTTCTCTGGCGCCTGGCACCGTGCTTTCTGCTTGACGGGGCGTGCATTGGGGCACACCGCTAAGTGGTGCTCGATCACCTCCCTCGGCACACCGGACAAGTCAGATGCTTTCCAGGCGAAAACATCCGAGTTTGCCCAAAGGAAGGTGACGAGCGCGCTTCTCTATGCAGGAGGGAGGCATGTGCCGATGGTGAAGGCAGGGCCGGAGCCGCTGCCGTCCACTGACACCTTCTTCGTCTCGGCGCGGTCCTGAGAGAACAGCTGCTTCTTCTTCGCTGGCGCGGCCTCAGGAGGCTCGGCCGCGTCCTCGTCGGCTGGGTGCGCGACCGCGGAGGCCTTGTAGGCACGCTCGAGGGTGCTGGCCGCGTCCTTCTCATCGCAGGTGACGGTGATGATGCCGCTGCAGCCGGGCATCTTGAGGACGTTGTAGGCATGGTGGGTCGCCGCCATGAACTTGGTGAGAGCTGGGTAGCCCAAGATGGCGTTGTAAGGCAGGCCGATGTGCGCCACGTCGAAGTCGATGAGCTCGGTGCGGTAGTTCTTGCGGGTGCCGAAGGTGACGGGGAGGCGCACTTGCCCCAGAGGGATGGTGGAGCCATCGGTCACTCCGGAGAAGGGCCTGGTCGGCATCAGCTGGTCGTAGGGCACTTGGAGCGTCTCGAAGGTCTCGATGGAGATCACGTTGAGGCTGGCGCCCCCGTCGATGAGGGTCTTGGTGACCGCGACGTTGTTGATGGTGGGAGTGCACATCATGGGGAGCGCGCCTGCGGAGGCCGTGGACTTGGGGTGGTCCTTGGAGTCGAAGGTGATGGCGTACTGCGACCATCTGAGGGGCCGCACGGCATCAGGCCTCGGGAGGGCGGCATACACCTCGCGAGAGAGTTGCTTGAAGTGGCGGATGGACGCGGGGGCTTGGGACCCGCCAAGGATGCAGACAATCGCGCGAGGCTCCTGGTAGCCCCCAGCGCCCTCGTCAGGCCGGTTGACATCGTTCCTTCGGGGTGGCGGCGGCAGCGGCAGAAGAGCGGCACTGGCCTGAGGGTCTGCCTCACGAGGCTGGTCGCGCCAGGCGGCCTCATGAGGCTGGTCGCGCTAACCCTGGCGTAAGTTGCCGTTGCTGTTGCGGTCGTCCCAATGGTTGCCTCCGCGGCCGCCTCCTCGGCTGGTGCCGCGGCCATTGCGATCGTCTCGGCCGCTCTGGCGCTCGTCGCGGAGCAGCTTGAGCTCCTGGCAGTCCTCGGTGCTGGGGGAGCGGACGTTGTGAAAGGCGCAGAGTGGCCGGCTGTCTTTCCTAGTCTCGTCGTGGTCACGGCCACGCTTCTGTTCGGGCTCCGCCGCAAGCACGGCCGGACCCTTGCACTTGACGTCCTTGTTCTTGGTCTTGGCTGCGTCGAGCGTCGCATCGGGGTCATTGTGGATGAAGAGGCGGCCTTCCTCAGCCTCGGCGCACTTGTCGGCGAGGTCGAGCAGCTCAACCATAGAGTCGAGCTGACCGTTGATGGCGAGCTTCTCGCACATCTTGACGTCCATGACGCCGGTGGAGAATACAGAGATGACGGCCGTGTCGGAGGCGCGTGGGATCTTGTTGCGCACCTGGCTGAAGCGCTGGATGTACTTGCGGAGGGTCTCGTCTGGGCGCTGCCGCACACGCCGCAGGTCGTTGATGGTGAGGGAGCGATCCTGTGTGCCCTTGAAGTTGGCGACAAACTGGCTGCAGAGCTCGGCCCACGAGGAGATGGACACCTCGGGGAGGTTCATGAGCCAGGAGCGCGGGCCGTCCTTGAGGGCCATAGGGAACCAGTTCGCCATGACCTTGTCATCGCTGTTTGCTGCCTCGACGCTCAACGCGTAGAGCTGGAGGAACTCCGTGGGGTTGGGGGTGCCGTCGTAGCGCGTGTCGGGCCCATGGAACCCGGGGTATCCAGGCCCGTTTGCCTTTGGCCCAGGGCGCAACACCTGGCATGGGCCTAGCAGGCCGTCACCACCGAGCATCTCACCAAGACCCCTCATGAGGCCCTGGCCTCCTGAGGCCCCCTCCTCAGGAAGTGGCGAGTAATACTCAGCGCCACCATCAACGGCCTCGCGAGGCCCTCTCACGAGGCGGCTTCCCGAAGTGACCTCGCGAGGCGGCTTTCCGAGGTGGCCTCCCGAGGCCCCCTCCCGCAGGCGCTCGAGACGAAGGCCGTTCGGCGTGCCGCGTGGTCTGGAGCCCATCACGTGGGTGACGCGCGCGGCGACGAGCAGCAGCAGAGGCCGCGCCAGCAGGCACGGATGAAGATGGTTTCCTCTTTCGTGTTAAGGGAGCAGGGCCAGCTATCTACTCTCCAAAGCAACCCCAAAGGTTGCCCGATCGGCGAAGGAAGACCAAGACGGCGGGCACGCAGGGCGGAGGTCATCACCGAGCCCACCGGCGCGTCATGGATCATGCTTTGGCTGGCGAAGACCACCTTTAGTCAGGATAGCCTGAGCGCCTGTCCCCTTTCAAAATTGCCAAGTGTGGCAACCCTTCCCGCCTAAGTTTTGAGGGGGAAGAGGACCAAGGCCGATATAAAGGGCAGTGCTTCCATTGTATAGAGGCCTCTTCGAGAGATCTCCGGCTAGGCCCCCCTAGATCGATTCCTTCATCTCCTACCTTGTACGCAAGAACTCTCTTGCCCCTTGCAATCCCAACCACAAGCAGGAGTAGGGTCTTACACCGCAAGGTGGCCCGAACCTGGGTAAACCGCTGAGTCATCGCTCCGTCCCTCGCTAGCGCGCTCTCGCCGTAACCTCGCCGTAGCTTAGCCGTGGTAGGAGACGAAGCGGTAGAACGAGCTCACCCCAGTGTTCGAACCTTTGGGTCGCCGGAGCCCGACCTCCGACATTTGGCGCGCCAGGTAGGGGTGCGCTACCGTTCTTCTGCTCCACCCTCAGCTCCACCAACCCCATGGCCGACGCACGTCGCGAGCGCGCCAAGCGCAGGGATGGCCACGTGGCTCAGACAGAGCCGGTGGCCCGCGACAATCGCCGCCGTCCCGAAGCCGAGGCTGCTGCCGACACCGACCCCGCTGCCCGCGAGCAGCAGGACTCCTCCCTGCACCCCTCTGTGCAGGCAAACGGCCGCACCGCCCGGCCTCCTCCCTCGCCCACCATGGGCCGCCGAACCCGCAGGCCGCGCTGCTCATGGCGCGTGAGCTGCTCCGCTACCATCCGGATGACGTCGGCTACGACGCCTGGCTTGGCCGCATCACCGAGCTCGTCAACGTCGCCGGGGACGCTCCGGCGCCTTCTCACTCGCTCCGTCCTCCGCCGTCTCGTGCTGGGGACCTGGCGCACGGCGCTCCCCCGCCGTCTCCTCTGCGTGACGAGCGCGCCGGGCAACAGCGCAGCGCTCCGGCTCGTGAGCCGTCCCGCGGCACGTCCTCGCCAGACCGAGATGAGGCCAGCTGCCAGATCATCCGCCGCGCGCCCCCCGACGCGCGAGTGCTCCTCGAGCGGCAGCGCCAGCGCCAGGACCAGGCTGTTCAGGACGTTGCAGCGGCCGGGCGTCAAAACTGCGCCGCCCTCGCTGGCGGCGTCCCCTCGAGCGGCGTGGGCTGCCGTGCCTTCACCCGCGAGCTACGTCGCGTGGTCTAGCCCACGAAGTTCAAGCCTGAGCTGCCTCCATGCTACGACGGCACCCCCAACCCCACGGAGTTCCTCCAGCTCTACGCGCTGAGCATCGAGGCGGCGAACGGCGACGACAAGGTCATGGCGAACTGGTTCCCCATGGCCCTCAAGGACGGCCCGCGCTCCTGGCTCATGAACCTCCCCGAGGCTTCCATCTCGTCGTGGGCCGAGCTCTGCAGCTAGTTCATCGCCAACTTCAAGGGCACACATGACCGCTCCCTCACCATCAACGACCTGTGGCGTGTTCGGCAGCGCCCAGACGAGACCCTCCGCAAGTACATCCAGCGCTTCAGTCAGGTGCGCAACAAGATCCCGCGCGCGTCCTACGCGGCCGTCATCTCGGCGTTCTCCACCGGCATCACAGACGTCAAGATGCACGAGAAGCTCACCATCAACGGTGAGCTTGACTCCGTGCTCGAGCTGCTCGACCTCGCCGACAAGTGCGCCAAGGCTGAAGAAGGCCACCTCTTCGTCCACAACGACCCCGACGCGGCGCTCGACGCCGCCAAGTCCAAGAGCAAAGAGTGAAGCGCAAGGGCCTTGCCGTGCTTGCGGCGGAGCCCGAGCAGAAGCGCGGCCGTGACCTCGACGAGACCAGAAAGGACAACCGGCCACTCTGTGCTTTTCACAACGTCCGGTCCCACAGCACCGAAGACTATCAGGAGCTCAAGTTGCTCCGCGACGAGCGCCAGAGCCGCCGGGACGACCGCAACGGCTGCGGCGCCGGCCACGGAGGTGGCCGCAGCGGCAACCACTGGGACAACTGCAACAGTAATGGCAACTACCGCCAGGACTGGTGCGACCAGCCTCGTGAGGCGAATCCTCAGGCCAATGCCGCTCTCCCGCCGCTGCCGCCGCCACCCCGGAGGAACGACGTCAACCGGCCTGACGAGGGCGCTGGGGGCTACCAGGAGCCTCGCGCGGTCGCCTGCATCCTTGGCGGGTCCCAAGCCCCCGCGTCCATCCGCCACTTCAAGCAACTCTCTCACGAGGTGTACGCCGCCCTCCCAAGGCCTGAGGTCGCGCGGCCCCTCAAGTGGTCGCAGTACGCCATCACCTTCGACTCCAAGGACGACCCCAAGTCCACGGCCTCTGCAGGCGCGCTCTCCATGCTGTGCACTCCCACCATCAGCAACGTCGCGGTCACCAAGACCCTCATCGATGGGGGTGCCTTCCTCAACGTGCTCTCCGTCGAGACCTTCGAGACGCTCCAGGTGCCCTACGACCAGCTGATGCCGACCAGGCCCTTCTCCGGAGTGACCGATGGCTCCACCATCCCGCTGGGGCAAGTGCGCCTCCCCGTCACCTTCGGCACCCGCAAGAACTACCACACCGAGCTCATCAACTTCGACGTGGCGCACATCGGCCTGCCTTATAACGCCATCTTGGGCTACCCGGCTCTCAGCAAGTTCATGGCGGCCACCCATCACGCCTACAACGTCCTCAAGATGCCCGGCTGCAGCGGCATCATCACCGTCATCTGTGACGAAAAGGACGCGGCCAGCACACTCGAGCGTGCCTACAAGGCTGCCGCTGTCGCGCACCCGGCCGACGAGGACGCGGCCGAGCCTTCCGAGGCCGCGCCAGCGAAGAAGCAGTTGTTCTCTCAGGACCGCGCCGAGACAAAGAAGGTGTCGGTGGACGGCAGCGGCTCCGGCCCTGCCTTCACCATCGGCATAGGCCTTCCTCCTGCATAGGAAAGCGCACTCGTCGCCTTCCTTCGGGCAAACTCAGATGTTTTCGCCTGGAAAGCATCCGACTTGTCCGGTGTGCTGAGGGAGGTGATCGAGCACCACTTAGCGGTGTGCCCCAATGCACGCCCGGTCAAGCAGAAAGCACGGCGCCAGGCGCCAGAGAAGCAAGACTTCATCGTCAAGGAAGTTCAGAAGCTCCAGGAAGCCGGAGTCGTTCGTGAGGTGCGCCTTCCCGAATGGCTCGCCAACCCAGTCGTCGTCCCCAAGAAGGGCGGCAAGGAGCGCATGTGCGTCGACTTCACCAGCCTCAACCAGCTCTGCCCGTATGACCCCTTCCAGCTGCCGCGAGATGGCCAGGGCGTTGGCCCCGCCTCCGGCAGCACACGCATGCCCTTCGGGCTGGGGAACGCCGGCGCCCTTCACGCCAGGGCCTCGCGAGCACCCTGGCTCCGGAGGAGCGGACTCCCTTGGCACGCCTCGCCAAACGGTCTGACGTCACTACAGCGCGGTTCTGCTAGGTGCGCCCGGCGCGTCGCCTCGCGCGGCCCTCACTCCTTCTCACCGCGCCTCTCGAGCTTCGCTCCCGGAATCCTATCCTTTTGGTTGTTACCTGCTGATTCTACCTTCATGAGCTATGTTACCTGCTAATTTCTACGATAAATTCGATGCCGCCGGAGAGCGCCACACGCGCGCGACCCCTCCCCTGACCGACTCCATGAGCGGGGGCTAGGCACGGTGCCTGTGCTCGGGTCCGTCCCTGCAGTGCCGCCAAATCCAAGCGACTGAGCTCTGGCTCGTGGGCCTGCTCCCGTGCACGTCACATCACCAAGGTCCTTGGTGCCTTCTCTCCTCACGCAACGGCCACGGGTGAGTTAGCGAGCGCGTGCCGCTCCCCCTATCGTGAAATCTGTCGACATGCGGTCCCCCAGGAGGCGAGCTGCACATGGACCTCGCGGGTGGCCTCTCGCGAGCCGGCCTCGCGAGGCGAAGATTCGTCGAGCAATGAGCCTCGGGAGCAAGCCTCGTGGGCGCGCCTCGCAAGATGCGTGGGCTCCTCATGAGCTGTGGCTCGCCCGGCACCGCTCTCCGCCCAAAGCTAAGTGTGACTGCCTCGCGAGGCGCCCTTACCATCACTCAAGCTCTCTCCCCTCGTGATCCCGTTGAGTGCAGCGTTTTTTCTTCTGTGTAAGCCGCTGGCACGCTAAAGGGGGGCTCCCTGAGCATCGCGCCTCAGGAGCCCTCACTAGATCCCGGTGCCCCTCACCTCCTGGCCTTGTCCCGGCATCGCGACCGGACATACCAGCGACGGCTGAGGCCCGCTCGGGGGCTGGGTCCTAATGGCGTAGAGCGCTGAGGCGAGCAAAGAAAAAAAAACCAGCCTCACGAGAGGACTTCGGGAGAGAATGCATACATCCCCATGTCACAAAAGCATTAAGTTAAACGTAAAAGATACTGTTTTCACGCCCCCGCGGGGCTACATGGGTTCAATGCAGGAAAATGAAAAGAAAGAAAGGGCCTAGGCGAGGCGCCGTCACCCTCAAGACCCCAGTGCAGGGCGCCGCTCGCGTCCCCAAGAAGGCGCTGCAGGCAAGTACGGCTCCATCACCGTACGGGCAGTGCCCGCCGCCAGGGGTTCCGGATTTGTCGCCGCGCGCGCCTAGTCGGAGTCCTCGTCCTTGTTCTTGACGCAGGGGGAGTCATCGCCGTTTCCGCCCCCGCCGGAAGGGGCAGCACCGCTGGAGGAGCCGTCCTCGCTGGAGGAGCCGCTGTAGCTGTCCTCGCTCTCCGCACAGCACTCCAGGCGGCTACCGGAGAGCCCGAAGATCTTCACAAAGAGTGTGGCGGCCCCGTCGTACTTGAACTGGAGGACGTGCCCCCGCTTCAGGCCGCGGGCGAGGGCGAACGACTTCCACCCCTGCCTCAGGAACATGAAGCCCGAGGGGGTAAGCTCCGTCGCCACACAGGAGGGGCCATTGCAGCAGCCGTCGGCCTGCACCCATAGGCCCAAGGGCGCGCGGTCCGCCATCGCCGCTGCGAAAGAGTCCGGGAGCCGGAGCCAGGTGCAGGGGCTGAGGTGCATGTTCACAATGAACACATGCGCCGCCTCCGCTGAGTGGCTCTCCGCCTGGGGCGGAAGCGCGGCCGCTCCGCCGCGGCCGCCTCGGCCCCGCGCGCCTCGCCCTCCGCGCCCACGAGCGGCGCTCCTTCCACGATTGCTGGGCCCGGCGCCGGCAGCCGTCGGGGAGCGCCCGCGCCCCCGGGGAGGAATCTGGGGTGCGGCAGCAGGAGTATGGCCACACCCTCTCCCCCTCGCCATCTCTTCGGCAACTCTAGCAAGAAGATGGAGGAGGTTAAGGAAGGAGAAGATGGGTGGAGGACTCCGGCTCTCCCCTCTCTCTCTTTATACTCGGCACGGAACTTCCCACCCGCTCCGCCTTCTTCGGCGTCGGGAGTTGGGGCGACGACAAGTATGAAGGAAGGCAATGATGGCCTCGCGCCGCCCGCGCCAGGATTTATGTCAGCGCGGCGGTTTCCGAGGCGTCGTGGGGAAGTGGGGGCGTCGCCCATCACATCGTGCGCCACGCGTCGCACCTGGCCGCAGGCGGTTAGGGCCCGCGCTGTTTCGCCCCTCGGTAGGAGGGAACGTGCGTGCCGTGGGCCCGGGGGCTACTGTCAGGCCCATAGAACCCGGGGTATCCAGGCCGTCTGCCTTTGGCCCAGGGCGCAACGCCTGGCATGAGCCCAGCGGGCCGTCACCACCGAGCATCTCACCAAGACCCCTCATGAGGCCCTGGCCTCCTGAGGCCCCCTCCTCAGGAAGTGGCGAGTAATACTTAGCGCCACCATCAACGGCCTCGCGAGGCCCTCTCACGAGGCGGCTTCCCGAAGTGACCTCGCAAGGCGGCTTCACGAGGTGGCTTCCCGAAGTGACCTCGCGAGGCGGCTTTCCGAGGTGGCCTCCCGAGGCCCCCTCCCGCAGGCTCTCGAGACGAATTCCGTTCGGCGTGCCGCGTGGTCTGGAGCCCATCACATGGGTGACGCGCGCGGCGACGAGCCACAGCAGAGGCCGCGCCAGCAGGCGCGGATGAAGACGGTTTCCTCTTTCATGTTAAGGGAGCAGGGCCAGCTATCTACTCTCCAAAGTAACCCCAAAGTTTGCCCGATCGGCGAAGGAAGACCAAGACGGCAGGCGCGCAGGGCGGAGGTCATCACCGAGCCCACCGGCGCGTCATGGATCATGCTTTGGCAGGCGAAGACCACCTTTAGTCAGGATAGCCTGAGCGCCTGTCCCCTTTCAAAATCGCCAAGTGTGGTAACCCTTCTCGCCTAAGTTTTGAGGGGAAAGAGGACCAAGGCCGATATAAAGGGCAGTGCTGCCATTGTAGAGAGGCCTCTCCGAGAGATCTCCGGCTAGGCCCCCCTAGATCGATTCCTTCATCTCCTACCTTGTATGCAAGAACTCTCTTGCCCCTTGCAATCCCAACCACAAGCAGGAGTAGGGTCTTACACCGCAAGGTGGACTGAACCTGGGTAAACAGCTGAGTCCTCGCTCCGTCCCTCACTAGCGCGCTCTCGCCGTAGCTTAGCCGTGGTAGGAGACAAAGCGGTAGAACGTGCTCACCCCAGTGTTCGAACCTTTGGGTCCCCGGAGCCCGACCTCCGACAGCGCGGAGGCAGCTCAGGCTTGAACTTCGCGGGCCAGACCACGCGACGCAGCTCGCGGGTGAAGGCGCGGCAGCCCACACCACTTGAGGGGACGCCTCCAGCAAGGGCGGCGTGGTTTTGACGCCCAGCCGCCGCAACATCCTGAACGGCCTGGTCCTGGCGCTGGCGCTGCCGCTCGAGGAGCACTCGTGTGTCAGGGGGCGTGCGGCGGATGATCTGGCAGCTGGCCTCGTCTTGGTCCGGCGAGGACGCGCCACAGAATGGCTCATGAGCCCGCGCGCTGCGCTGTGGCCCGCTATGCTCGTCGCGCAGAGGAGGTGGTGGGGGAGCGCCGTGCGCCAGGTCCCCAGCGTGAGACGGCGGAGGGCGAAGCGAGTGGGAAGGTGGCGGAGCGTCCCAGGCGGCATTGATGAGCTCGGTGATGCGGCCAAGCCAGGAGTCAGCTAGACGGTAGCGGAGCAGCTCGCGCGCCATGAGCAGCACGGCCTGCGGGTTCGGCGGCCCATGGCGGGCGATGGAGGAGGCTGTGGCGGTGTGGCCGTTCGCCTACACAGAGGGGTGCAGGGAGGAGTCCTGCTGCTCGCGGGCAACGGGGTCAGTGGCGACAGCAGCCTCGGCGTCGAGGCGGCTGCGATTGCCACGGGCCACCGGTTCCGTCTGAGCCACGCGGCCAACCCTGCGCTCGGCGCGCTCGCGACATGCGTCGGCCATGAGGTTTGTGGAGCGGAGGGCGGAGCGAAAGAACAGTAGCGCACCCCTACCTGGCGCGCCAAATGTCGGAAGTCGGGCTCTGGGGACCCAAAGGTTCGAACACTGGGGTGAGCTCGTTCTACCACTTCGTCTCCTACCACGGCTAAGCGACGGCGAGGCTACGGCGAGAGCGCTCTAGCGGGGGACGGACCGTGGACTCAGAAGTTTACCCAGGTTCGGGCCACCTTGCGGTGTAAGACCCTACTCCTGCTTGATTGGTATTGTTGTGGCGCGCGCGAGGTAGAGAGTACAAGGTTGGGGATGATGGGAACTAGAGCTCTCTCTTTTGTCTACCATGGCAGCACTGCCCCTTATACCGGCCTTGGTCCTCTTCCCCCTCGAAAACTTAAGCGGGAAGGGTTGCCACACTTGACGGGTTTTGAAAGGGGACAGGCGCTCAGGCTATCCTGACTAAAGGCGGTCTTAGCCTACCAAAGCGTGATCCATGACGCGCCGGTGGGCTCGATGATGACCTCCGCCCTGCGCGCCCGCCGTCTTGGTCTTCCTTCGCCGATCGGGCAACCTTTGGGGTCTCTTTGGGGAGTAGGTAGCTGGCCCTGCTCCCTTAACACAAAAGAGGAAACCATCTTCATCCGCGCCTGCTGGCGCGCCTCTGTCGCCGCTCGTCGCCGCGCACGTCGCCCACGTGATGGGCTCCAGACAGCGCGGCTCCGCTGAACGGCCTTTGTCTCGTGCGCCCTCGGGAGGGGGCCTCGGGAGGCCACCTCAGGAGGTCGCCTCGCGAGAGGACCTCGCGAGGCCGCTAGGGGAGGTGCCAAGCCTTGCTTGCCGCTCCCTAATGAGGGGTCCTCAGGAGGCCAGGGCCTCATGAGGGGTATTTGTGAGGTGCTTGGTGATGACGGCCTGCTAGGCCCACGCCAGGCGTTGCGCCCTGGGCCGAAGGCAGACGGGCCTGGATACCCCGGGTTCCATGGGCCCGACATCATCACTGACAATCGCTCCTAGTTCACAAGCGGCCTCTTCAAGTCATACTGCGCCAGCCTCGGCACGCAGATCTGCTACGCCTCTGTGGTGCACCTCCGAAGCAACGGCCAGGCCGAGCGTGTCAACGCTAAGGTCCTCAAGGGCCTCAAGACAAGAAGCTTCAAGAAAAAGCTCGAAGCCTGCGGCAAGGGTTGGCTTGACGAGCTACAGTCCGTGCTCTGGTTGATCCGCACAACGACAACCAAGCCTACCGACGAGACTCCTGTAACGCCCCGGACACACCCGCCGGCGGTCGTTACTCCTGGCGGGATGTCCGGGGCGTTACAAGTTGGTATCAGAGCCAGGTTGGAACACCCCTGCAGGGTTAAATCTTACGCGAAGCCGTGCCCGCGGTTATGTGGCGACTTGGATATTTATAACCTCCGGTTGTAGAGAACTTGACACTAATCCTAATTAAAATACACCAACCGCGTGCGTAACCGTGAGTGTCTCTTTCCGAGGAAGTTCGAGAAGAGAACACGGTGGGGTTATGTTTGATTTGTAAGTAGGTTTTTAGGATCACTTCTTGATCATTATTAGTTTGCGACCGTTATGCGTAGATTACTCTTCTTATTCTTGTACTCGTAAGTTAGCCACCATACAATGCTTAGTGCTTGCTGCCACCTCACCACCTTACCCTTCCATACCCATTAAGCTTTGATAGTCTTGTTACCCATGGTTATGGGATTGCTGAGTCCTCGTGGCTCACAGATTACTACAACAACAGTTACAGGTACAGGTAAAGTGACACTTTGACGTGAGCGCGACGCATGTTTGCTTTTGGAGTTCTTCTTCTTCGTCGATCAAGGGATAGGTTCCGGGTCGGCAGCCTGGGCTAGCGGGGTGGACGTCGTTCTTGTTTTTTGTTTGTGTTTCATCCGTAGTCGGATTCTGCTCTTCTGTATGGTGTTTGCTATGTATTGAAGTATTCATAAGATTATTGTATGTATTTGTCTGTATCCCCATCTATTATGTTCATGGTACGATGTAACGATATCCACCTTGCAAGCGTCTTCGATATGTGCTTCTATGCTTAGTGGGATTTTTTAGTCCCTTGAGAATAGGATCGCATATTGGGCGTGACAAGTTGGTATCAGAGCCCCGACCGACCATAGGAGCCCCCTTGATTGATCGAACCGTTGGCGAGTCTAGAAGAAAAACTATTTTGAGTCTAGTTATATATCGGAGAGTAGGAATTCTTTTTACTCCTTATCCCCTTCGTCGCTCTGGTGAGGAATTATGACGTAGGTGTTTTGATTCTACTACTCTTCTCACTCAAATTTTTTTAGGATCACGCGGGTATTTTGGAATCGTTATGATATCGTTGTGACGGGAATTCTGTCTTGGTGCCTCCTGACCATATGGATTGGACCCGGGGAGTTGAGCTCCAAGGGGTTCTTGTCACATTCGCTATCGTTTCAGTTCCTGAATACCAGAGGACGCCGACATCGAAACGCTTCTATACTTTTTGTGGTGGCAAATAGTGCCGTGACTTTTCCCCAGTACTGGAGGAGATAGCTCGGATGATCCACCGTGACTAGTATCGTTGTGTTTTCGAAGGTCTGAGGTAGACGAATTTGCGAAGTTTCTTGGTTGTGTGTTAAGGGTTGCGGATGCAGTTGCAGCTGATTAGGTTGTTGATTGCTGAGTAGGTTCCTGGACCCGCAACCTGATCTTATAACCAAGAAGTTTCGGGAGTTCTTAGGTGGGATTTCAAGTATTACCTAGAATATCTTTTCCAATAGACACATGATACGATATGGGGTCTATCATATGTTTGTTCTGGCTTATTCTGCAAGCCACATCCTTTGTTTTGTTTTGAGTTGTGGTATTCGAGTTGCTTCGAAGTCAAGTGTGGATTCTAAATCTTTCCTAAGCGGTGTTCCCATATTTTGATGTGACGGCCAAGCCTTTTGATCATTGAGATTGTCATGACAATTCTTTTCACCCGATGTGCTTCTCTTCAAGTTAATCCAATCCTTTCAACATTTGCAAGATCAATTCTCAGTTCTCTCAACGGTGTTCGTGTCACCCGTCCCAAGTTGTCTTTCTTTTTCCCACCCTCCCACCCTTTTCTTCGCGGAGTGAAATTTCTCAAATCAAGTATCCATTTTATTCATAAGAAGTATTTCCAGTCTTTTCCTTCAATGTTCTTAACCGGTGATTCTCATGAAGATGCTCAGGAGCTACAAGTCATCATTCTTCGTTCTCGTTTTCTTCTCTGGTGGTCTAAATTCAATTTCTCGGTGTTCATCATATCCTTTTATTCGATTCTAATGTTTTTCCTGTGTTGGAAATTCTTACCCAAGCCTCTCTTGTTTATTCACCTCTCTCTATTCATATCCGGAGTGCAGAAATTATCTCAGAAGATTCATCTTTCCATTCAAGATCCGTTCGACATATTCCGATGTTGTTATTTCTCTCAAGCCATTTAATTCAACCAGTGCAATTCCTATCTCAAGCAGTTGTTCCAACGGTGTTTCTTTTGAGTGGGCCCTAACCCACAGGTCTTTTCCCAGGATCTTACCTGACTCTTCTAATTTTCCTGGAGTTATTCTCAAATTCTTTCAAAGTTTGACGTAAGAATGGTATCCATCAATCAATTGCCTTCTCCAAGATCTCTTTCAAATTCTTGTCATCTTTGGCTCAACCTTAATATTCTTCATTGTTCCGGAGGGTCTCAATAATTTTGGTGGTTCTCATCATAATTCTCAGCGTTGAAGACCGAAGGAGAGTTCTCTTAAATCCTTTTCTGATGTCTTCAAGATTCGTAGTTCAAGCTTGATGCTATCCTCTCAAATTGTTCCGATCGTGAAATTCTTTTCATACCCATCCGGAGTATTTCATGAGTTCTTTCTATTTTTGATTCTCCGAAGGCCGTCATTCCAGAAGAATTCTTCGTTCTCAACGTTCAACTCTCATTCCCCAATTCTTCTGGTGCATCGTTCAAGTATTCTCCAATAAGCTCGTGATCGCTTTGTTCTCTTGTAATTAATTTCCCTCAAGTATCCTCGTTCATTTTCTAATTCTTCCCGGCGATTCATTCTCTTTTTATTCATCCTTTTCATTTCTTACGGTGGTTCGTTCAAGATTCCTCTTCAGTTGTCATCGTATCAATTCATTCATTCTTTCAAAATTGTACCGGTGGTTCGTTGAAGACTTTCCCAAGTTTGCGTTATATCTCTCTTCAGTCTTTTTTTCAAGAAGAATAAGTAGTATGCAAATCCATTGCTTTTCGTCAATTTATTTTGATGAAGGATAGACATATCATAATTCTTATTCTTGTTTCATGGAGGTGATTTAATTCCTTCTTCCGGAGTTTGTTCATGATGAATAAATTCTCGGTTCCAAGTTGTTCATCTTTTCTTTCCGGAGTTCAAGTGTTCTCATTATATCGTCGCGAAGCTCCATCTAAAATCATTGCAAGACTTCATCTTGTTCTTTTCAACTTTCATTTCGTTTCAATCATCTTGTTAGCTATCTGGAGTTCTTCGAGAGTTTCTTCATGATGTTGCATTAAGGATTTATTCATTCTTGAAGTTCGTCAAGATTCTTGTTGGAGCTCAAGTATTCTTCATCTCGCATTCCGAAGTGCTATTCCTTCTCCCTTGTCTTTTGAGGTGGTGTTATGTCTTTCTTAACAATGTCCCTTCGTGGGTCATGATTCGCAAGTTGTCAAGAATGAGATATTTAAACCCATCATTTTTCTCTTCGTTCAGGAATGAGTTAACTTGGGTTATATTTTCACCTAAAGCCCATCCTAAGGATTGTTGCTATTGTGGTGCTTATCAATGATCCAAGCTTCTCCTTCTCTTCTCAGTGAAAGAGGTTTTCATCTCTTCGAGATCTCAAGCAATCAGTTGTTTCCGTTAGTGGCAGGTTTTCACCTCAAATGTTGAGATGTTTTCCATAAGCCCACAACAAGCTTATTCTTTTGTTATTGATTTTCTAACAACTCCGTTCAATCCTTCTTTGTAAGGATATTTTTCAAATTCAATTGTGGTAGAGGTTGTCATTTTCTTCCCCGTTCTTTTCTTTCCAATGATCTAGCTTCTATTCTTTCGTTCCGGAGGCATTGTGGTGTTTCTCTCTTCGACCCATTATCTCGTTTCGCCAAGATCATGTTCTTTCCTTGCTTATCCATTTTACCGGAGTGTTGTGCCCTCTTTTCAATTCCTTTTCTTCTTATCAAGCTTTGCTTCTCTTTTCTACCGGAGTGCTATTCAAATTTTTTATCTTCCTTGTCTATCTCGTTTCAACTGGAGTGGTTTGAAATTCTTTCTTGTTCCTTGAGCTTTTGATTCATGTCTTTCCGTCCTTTAAGGTTCTCGTCATATTCCATGTCCCTCTTTGCTAACGAAGTGGTTTCAACTTCGTTCATCTCCGTTGTCTTCTTTCTTTCAAGTTCTTCAACCTCTCAAGGTTCTTTGGTTCACGCATTTGTCCAACAAGCAACAAAGTTTTACCACTTCCTCTTGCTCTTTTCTCTTCCTCTTCTCGTGCTAAGATCTCGGGTCGAGATCTCTTGTAAGTGGGGGAGAGTTGTGACGCCCTGAGACCGATGCTCCAGATTCCTTCCATTTATTTTCCATCGGTGCCATGTGATTCGTTTGCTTGTTGTATTTCGTCATGTCATCATGTGCATTTCATCCGCATGTTTTCATAAAACTTGCATCCGTTCGTAGTTGTCATTCTCCCCGTTCTTTCCATTGTCCGTTCTTAGTCCAACCACACTCGCACGCGCCCGCGGCATCTCCGGAATATTATTTTACAAGTGGGATAAAAATGTTCTCAGAATGGGTTGAAAGTTGGCGTGCGGTCTTATTATATTGTAGGTAGACTGCCTGCCAAATTTCATTCCATTCGGAGGTCGTTTGATGCCCCAACGGATAACTATAGCGGCACTATAGCCGGTTTAATCATCGGACGTTTCGGTGTTCCGAAACTTGTTGCCGGGCTGCCATCCTCCCTCTCATCTCAGCCCAACCACTCTACACAGCCCACTCAACCCCCCTAGCTACCCCCTCCGTTTCGGACCGTCCGATCAAGATCAAACGGTCTGAAAACAGACTAAATCCCCCAACCCTAGCCTACATGTTATATAAGGAAGGCCTCCTCCTTCCAAAACCAGCCTAACCCTAGCCCCTAGCTGTCCCATCCATCAAATCCTCCTCGCCGCCGCCACCCACTGTCTCCTCCACCCTCGGGATCTTCCTCGATCCACCCAGTCCCTCTCCTCGATTTCCACATCGAGCTAATCCTCCTCCCCCTCGACGCCTCAACCGCCGTTCGTCGCGAAGGCCGGCGAGCCGAGCCGCCGGAGTTCCAGGCCGCCACTGCCTTGCCTTGTCCCCTGCTCCCTTGTTCTCTTCCTCCCGTCTCTTCCCTAATATCTGTCTCTCTTTCTCTCTCTGTTGTGCTGCATCAGGAACAGCAGCGCCCGAGCGCACGCAGCCGCCCCGAGCGTCACCATGGACCTCCTCGTCTTGTGCTCCCGCGAGTCTCCGTCGCCCTGCACCGCCCCTGCGACACCGCCGTCGTCTTTGCATCCGACGTCGCTGCCACGTCATGGCCAAGGACCCGAGCGGCCTCGAGCTGCAGCCGATGCTGCTCGTTCTCAAGGTCGTCGGCGTGGGTCCCGCCAAGCCCCTGGAGCCGCCGCCTCGGCCGTTTCTCCGTCGTCTCTGGCCATCCTTGACTCGCCAGACCTCGACCTCATCCAGGCACCGCCGGTAACCTCGCCCTGCCTCGCGCCGCCCCTTTCTTCCTTTTCCCTGTCGCCTTCTCTCTCTCACACCTCGCTCCATCTCTCTGTTCTTCCGAGCAGGAGCGCCATGGATGGCTGCCCGAGGATGCCGCCTCCTGCCGTTTCCCTTCGTTGCCGGAGCTCCCGCAAGCCGACCGCCCTCGCCAAGTCCTCCTCTGCATCGAGCCGATGCATATGACCGCGTTGACCAACCTCCTCTGCTTCGACCGCGCCTGGGCCGCCTCCTCACCTGATCTGCAGGCCCAATGTGAGCACAAGCCAGCCCCGCTCCCTGTTCGCTATTTGACGCACTGTGCGCTGCATACTATCCCGCGCATACTCCCGGTGTAGCCCAGTTCTGCAGGTTTCGGCCCGATTCATGTTTTTTTTTCACGGGACGAATTTATCCATTTATCCAGGGAATTGTTGTTTTACAGAAAAAGCCCTCATGTTCATGCATATAAAAACTCCACAACCGTGCATTGGATTAAAACAAACTTTATATGTAAAATGCTTAGAATTTCATGGAGATTAATAATATGCAACTTTCATCCTTGTTAAAAATGTTTAAAATTGTTGTTTGCATTAATTTGCATCAATGACATGCTAAAATGGTTTATTTCATACCTATTTAACCGTAGCTCCGAATTAAATGAACTTTCTATGTAAATGGGGTAGAAAATGTGTAGATTAACATGGTGCACTTTATTTTCCTGTTTAACAACATTAAAATTATGTAATAGGCAGAACAGTACCAAATTCGAAATTGCATATGAGGATTTTCCAGAATTGTTATGTGTTATTTCCGGCCTCATTTAAATTGCCTAGATAGTTAGATTAATTGTGCTTCATCTCTTGCCATGTTTAACAAGATTTAACCTTGTCATGCATCATATTTGGTTGTGCATCCTGCCATGTTTATGCTTGTGTGTTTACCATGTTGTTTGCTTCTTTCCGGTTGTGCTTCTTCTCGATAGTTCTGGTTTCATTGCGATCGTGAGGATTCGTTCGACTACGCTTGTTCGTCTTCTTCATGGACTCGATCTTCTTCCTAGCGGGATTTTAGGCAAGATGATCATGACCTTGGATATCTTTACTATCTTTGCTTGCTAGTTGTCTCGTTGCTATCGCTATGTCGCGCTTCCTACCACATATATGTCAGCCTCCCATATGCCATGATACAGCCTCTAACCACCCTTACCCAGCAAACCGTTGTTTGGCTATGTTACCGCTTTGCTCAGCCCCTTTCTTATAGCGTTGCTAGTTGCAGGTGCTCTTGCAGGTTGTTCCATGTTGGGACATGGATATGTTGGGATATCACAATATCTCTTATTTAATTAATGCATCTATATACTTGGTATTGGGTGGAAGGCTCGGCCTTTTCCCTAGTGTTTTGTTCCACTCAAGCCGCCCTAGTTTCCGTAATGCTGGTGTTATGATCCATGTTTAGCGTTCCTAACATGCTCACGGGAATGGGACGCTCTTGACAGTTCGCTTTGAATAAAACGCTTCCAGCAAGGCCCAACTTTGGTTTTAACATTTGCCAACATAATAATACTGAATGAAATAATTAATTTTGCATAGGGCGTCATGAACCCGAGGATTCTTAATTCAACATAATACAGGTGGGCCAGTGCTGATGGTGCTAGTCCAAAACTAGAGCAGCTTGCGGCGCCGCCCGGGGCTACTCGGGAGTTGGTCGCTGTAACCATAGCTCATCCGTCGTGGCCTGAGACGAGATACGCGCGGCTACTATCTGGGTGTCGGCACGTCGGGAGGTCTTGCTGGATTTGTTTTACCATTGTCGAAATGTCTTGTGCACCGGGATTCCGAGGATACTTCGCGCTATCTCGAGGTTGAGGTATTTCCACCGCAGCTTGTGTAGGCTTATGATGGGCCAGGTTGGAACACCCCTGCAGGGTTAAATCTTACGCGAAGCCGTGCCCGCGGTTATGTGGCGACTTGGATATTTATAACCTCCGGTTGTAGAGAACTTGACACTAATCCTAATTAAAATACACCAACCGCGTGCGTAACCGTGAGTGTCTCTTTCTGAGGAAGTTCGAGAAGAGAACACGGTGGGGTTATGTTTGACTCGTAAGTAGGTGTTCAGGATCACTTCTTGATCATTATTAGTTTGCGACCGTTATGCGTAGATTACTCTTCTTATTCTTGTACTCGTAAGTTAGCCACCATACAATGCTTAGTGCTTGCTGCCACCTCACCACCTTACCCTTCCATACCCATTAAGCTTTGATAGTCTTGTTACCCATGGTTATGGGATTGCTGAGTCCTCGTGGCTCACAGATTACTACAACAACAGTTGCAGGTACAGGTAAAGTGATGCTTTGACGTGAGCGCGACGCATGTTTGCTTTTGGAGTTCTTCTTCTTCGTCGATCAAGGGATAGGTTCCGGGTCGGCAGCCTGGGCTAGCGGGGTGGACATCGTTCTTGTTTTTTTGTTTGTGTTTCATCCGTAGTCGGATTCTGCTCTTCTGTATGGTGTTTGCTATGTATTGAAGTATTCATAAGATTATTGTATGTATTTGTCTGTATCCCCATCTATTATGTTCATGGTACGATGTAACGATATCCACCTTGCAAGCGTCTTCGATATGTGCTTCTATCCTTAGTGGGATTTTCGAGTCCCTTGAGAATAGGATCGCATATTGGGCGTGACAACTCCCTTCTTCCTCGTCTACGGAGCTGAAGCAGTCCTTCCTTCTAAGCTCAAGCACGGCTCTCTGCAAGTCCTCGGCTTCGATGAGGCTCGTCAGGACGGCTCGCAAGAGGCCGACCTGCTGCTCCTCGAGGAAGCACGTCGCCAGGCCGCCCTGTGCGCCGCAAGATACCAGCAGGCTTTGCATCGCTATCATAGCCGCAGCATATGCCCACGCACCCTCGAAGTTGGCGATCTCGTCCTGAGAAGGATTCTCTCCAGAGAGGGACTCCACAAGATCTCACCCATGTGGGAAGGCCCTTTTAGGGTTGCTCATGTCTCCAGGCCCGGCGCCGCCCGACTGGAGATGGAGGACGGAGTTCCTGTGCCCAACACATGGAACATCCAACACCTCCGCAAGTTCTACCCGTGACCCTCACACGTACGAATGAAGTGGAGCTGTACACGCTCCGGAGCCTCTCATTGCGTTCGCCTGATGGGCCCGCGAGAGCTCCCGCCCACGTCTCAGTAGAAGCCCCATGCTCCGCGCTGGCGGAACGTCCCACGCCTAGATGAAGCCCCATGCTCAGCACTGGCGGAGCAACCGAATTGAGGGCGCCCCACGGGCTGCACCAACCTCACGCTGACCCGTGCTAGACACGGCAACCTCTTCTCTTTTGGATGTGAAACTGAGGGCGCCCCATGGGCTGCACCAACCCCAAGCTGACGCGTGCCGGACATGGCAGCCGCATCTCTTTTTGGTTGTGTAATGAACTTATGTTATGCTGCAGTAAAGCTTTATTTCCTAAGATATCTTATGTGTTGCTAAGTTGCTTGCTTCAGGAGCTGTGTACACTCGTGACCTTCCTCCTACGCATCTCGCGAGCGGGGGCTGGACACGGTGCTTGTGCTTGGGTCAGTCCCAGCAGCGCTGCAAACCCAAGTGATCGAGCTCTGGCTCACGGGCCTGCTCCCGTGCACGCCACCTCACCAAGGTCCTTGGTGTCTCGTCTCCTCGCGTGACGCCCACGAGCAAGCTAGCAAGCGTGTACCGCTCCCCCTTTTTTATGAAATCGATATGAAGTTGTCACAGGAACAAGGCACGCAAGCCCTCGCTGCCTCGCGAGGTGACTCACGACAAGACGCCTTCGTAAGCCCTCAGGGAGCCTCGTGAGCGCTACCTCGCGAGCCAACCTGCAGCAGCTGTCCCCACCAAGTGCTAGCGGGAGGCCTCACGAGCAAGAGCCTCACGAGGCACACTCCGCAGCCACGATACGGCAAGCAACACTCGCAAAAGAGCTAAGTACAAAAACACCTCACGAGCCACTCTCGGTGCCTCTCAACTCTTCCTCTCCCCGCAGCCTCGCTTCGTGCTGACGTTCTCTCCTCCGCGCAAGCCACTTGCACGTCAAAGGGGGGCTCTCTGAGCATCACGTCTCAAGAGCCCTTACCGCCTCTTAGTGCCCTACACCTCCTGGCCTTGTCCAGGCAACGCGACCTGTCATGGTTTTGTCACGGCAAGATGTCCCCGTGAAAGGACTTTAGTCGTGAGGCCAACGCATCTAAGTGGTAGCTTGAACGGGGTTGAGCGGGACGAGAGACGCGAGATTTTACCCAGGTTCGGCCCCTCACGGTGGAGGTAAAAGCCTACATCCTGCTTGATTGATATTGATGATGATGACGATCTCGGTTACAAGGGCGGTGTTTCGCTGCCTCTATTTCGAGAGCATCTACTTTGATCTTGTCTAAGACTTGTCTGTCTGTCTAAACTTGTCCCTCTTGGGGTGCCTTTCCCCTCCTTATATAAGTTGAAGGGGCGGCTTACATGAAGAGTCCTAGTAGGATTAGGACTACTCTATTACAAGTGGAATCCTAGTCTTGCTTCCCTTGTAAGGGAAATATTCCTTATGCCTTTCCTCTCAAGCCGGCCCACCGGATACTGTGCCTTGAGCCGACCTTCTCCTAAGTCGCCTTCTGGGCCTTGGGCCTTGTCATTCGTCTGACCCGCCGTCTTGGTCACTAGTGAGTCGCCAGACCAGTGAGTCGCCAAGTTCCGGCCGGGTCATACATCAGGCCGGGTCATACCGCGGGGTATATCCCCGACATTAGCCCCCAGTTTAGCTTGGATTTATCCATGCTAAACTTATCCTGCAAAATAAAAACAAAAACAAATTTGACAGGTTGTGCGCCGGGTCAAAGGTTCTTCTAAGCCGGCTTCTGTTCATCCTTAAGTCCTTGTCATCTTCTTCTGTGAAAACACTCGACCGGGTCAATATTTGCCGGGTCGTGCAATTCTTGAGCTATTCCATATCCTGTCTCTTCGTTATAGCAGTAGGCCAGCTTCAAAATCGATTTGCTGACATTGGTTTTTTGCAGAAAATATTGGCGAAAAATAATCCATTTGAGTCGGCTTCCAATGCTCTGACTTGACAAAAATATTGGACTTAAGATCTGATGCTAGGCCGGTTTGAATACTCCGGCTTGATAAAAAATATTGAACTTAAGATATTCGTCCGATGCTGAGCCGGCTTGAAGATGTTTAGCTTGCCGAGTTGTGATCATCAAAACTGCCGAGTTATAGATATTGATGGTACCGGGTCATGATTGTTACAGACGTCGGATCATGATTATTGCTGACACCGGGTCATGATTGTTGCTGACGCCGGGTCATGTAATTGATCTTCCTGAATTCTTCAGGCCAAGTCCTTATACCTTGTGACGTCTTGGTGCTTGCTTTTGTAAATATAACTCCCAATCGTTGAGTCAGCTCTTTGAGCCTTTCTATGAATAGCTTGGAGGAGATAAACTTTGCAAATTCCTCCACTAAGAATATGATACCTGGTTCGCTCAAAACTGAGAACTTGAAGATGTTCCTCCCTTATATGCATATCACCTGTAGCCCCCAAGTCTTAAGAGTAGAACAAAGTAATAGCTTAAGACTTGCTGAAATGTTGCAACTTTGGAGAAAGTCCGGGTTGTCCGTCTGAATCTTCAATTATGAACTGAAAATTTTGCACTTCACATGTGTAGCCCCCAAGGGCCGGCTTATCAGTATATGATGAGCCGGGTCTTCAACTTGGACCTTTTGATCTATTTAAACAACTGACTGTTGTAGCCCCCAAGTGCCGGGTCGTTTGCTTGCAGCGACTTGGAACTTACATGAACTCCTTTGAAAAGAACATCATATGATGTAGCCCCCAAGCTCCGGGCCACCATTAAGGCTTGTGTACTTTGAATTTCTGACAGGAGCAATTGGTAGCCCCCAAGGGCCGGCTTGTCATTATGTGATGGGCCGGGTCTTCAATAAGACAAGTAAAAATTAGCCCCCAAGTGCCGTGGTGCATGCTTGCAGTGACATGGGACTTTCATTCTTGATGTCATCTTGATCTGAATAATGTAGCCCCCAAGTGCCGGGTCGTGTGCCTGCGGCGACTCGGGACTATTCCTTCCATTGTAGAATAAAATCACATCCACTCTGTGAACTGATGATGCCTTTGCGATGAAAGATATCCTTGGCCGTGGTTGCAGTGTTGTAGTCTTCTACAAAGCACATGTTGAATAACCAAAAACCCGGTCAATTAAATGACCAGGTATTATATGTGACCCGGCTGGACTTGTACCCCGGGAGAAATAGGAGAATTGATATCTCAATCATTTAATACTGGTTATGATAATCCATGATGAAGATCCAGCCATTTAGGCTATTAAAAATTTGTTTGTTCCTGCAGAGTTACAATATAACCCGGTTTGAAAACCGGCTCCTGCAACGTAAACAAATATGTATATGCATGTATGATGCATTGTATGATGATGCAATGATGATGCAATGTATGACGATGTATGTGTATGATAACACAGTATAAAAAACGTCGGCTTTCGAGGCATGACAATTTAGACCGGCTTTTGAGGCTCGTGTCTTGCTTCAATGAAGCTGGCATGATAGCCCTTGGTTCCTTTTCCTGTAAGCCGGCTCTTACGTGACCATCCAGCATTTTAACCAAGACTAAGTTTAGGGTCATAAAAACGATTGACTTGTCAAGAGTACGCGGGGCACCAAGTAGCATCAAGCAGACAAGCAGGGTTGACCAAAATAATGTGGCTTGATAGCCCTTGGTTTATCCTCGCTCTCTGTAAGCCGGCTCTCACGTGACTTAACCGATGTTTTAACCAAGACTAAGTTCAGGGTCGTAAAAACGATTGACTTGTCAAGAGTGCACCGGGTCACCTAATCGGAGAAGCATCAAGCGAACAGGCAGGTTTAACCAAGATAATGTGGCGTTTATTTGCCGGGTCAAGAGGGTGAGATAGCTAAACTGGGTGAGTTGGAAGCCCCCAAGTGACCAATGATCAAGATTGAACATGATACCCATGTCTAGACTGTGCATCATGGCGACTAGTCTTCTTTGGTAACCTTTATTCTTTCGCCAATATGGCAGCAGCCCCCAGATCCAGGTTGTCGCCCTTGCAATGATCCAGGGTTCTTGTATTTTATGAAACCGGCTGAGTCTGCCGAATCATGTCTGTGTAGCCCCCGAGTCTTAAGTCGACTCGAGGAGTTGGCTTGAGATTCGTCACTTGTTTGTGGCATAAGTCGCCATATTGCTGACGGCTGAAAGCTGAATTTTATTGAAAACAGAAGGCGTGTGGCGAGTTGATGATCTTCGCGACGCTCGTTGTATGTCCTTGGCGTTGATAACATGATGTGAATCCACGGAAGGTTGAGGTCGACCGTGGCGGGTTATGAATGATCCCGTATGAGTTGTGTCAGTAACCCGGTTACTGGTTCATCCCGGCTGGTTGCTGAAGTTAACCAAACCGCAGTGGCGGCGACTTATGCGTCTATCCATTGAGCCATCCGGTGGAGGCTGATAATTTATGATTTACTCGAGAGTTGTTGGAATAGACCGGGCCGCAGGAGCAGCGACTTGCGTGCGCTCACTAAACAGCTCGTGCGGACGGGTGCGGCTCCGGTGTGTTGATGTAGACCAGACCACAGGGGCGGACGGTAAAGACGACCGCGTCATCAGAGGCGGCATGGACACGGGCGGGTCGGCCACGGGCGCGGACAGATGAGTCGACCGCGGCGTTGTAAGCCGGTGCGGACGGGCGAGTCAATCGCAGGCGTGGTCCCGGCGAGCCGATATAGACCAAACCGCATGGGCGGCGGCTTACGCACATCCATTGAGCAGCAACACAGGCGCTGTCCCGGTGAGTCGATGTAGACCAGACCACTGGATGATGAGTGGCGTGTTTGCCTGTGATGTAGGTCAGCCTCCGGCATGTTGATAGTTGGATGCCAATTATTTAAGAACCGCGGTGCGGACGTATGCCAGTATGGCCTCCGTGTGTCATTGTAGACTGGACCACTGGATGATGCAAACGGGATCTCTGTACCCGTAGCTTAATGGTCTCTTCTGTATTGAAGAATTTTTCTGCATAAAAGATATCGCAGTGCGAGAGTAATCGTTCTCGAAAGAATAAAAAATATATACTGAAAAGTAGATAAGGCGGATAGCACCTGATATTTCTATGGGATGTCGAGCCAGTCGTCATGACGAGGCGATTATTAAGATGAATCATCAGGCATAATTAACCGGCAACAACAGTGGATCAGCTGCTGTTGTGAGCCGGCCGTGACAGCAAGGCGGCTGAACTTATAGCTTGAACCACCTCTATTCCTCTTAACAACTCCATGCCTCAACCACTGTCTGTCCTCCCACTTAGTATTTTTTAGCAGTCATCCGTGATAATTTCCGAGAACTTGACTATTGTAATGGACAAGAGGTCCTCCAGAGTCCAGAACCAGCCATTGAAAAACTTTAAGTCTGGAATCTCTCTCTTATATTCCACCGGGCCAATTCCTCCCTCTTTACTCTACTTTTTCTCCAGCCCCGTTGCGCAGCCAATGCACCCACGGGACGCATCTGGAGAGAGCCAGGCGCAACGAGCCAGCGGTCAGGCGTAGTTGATGGATTCGGGGCGGAAGTGACCCGGAGCGTAGCAGAGCTGCAGCCCCGCGGCGGAAGCACGGGGCGGCTTGACACCGGCGGCGGCGGCTTGAAGGTGCAAGGCCACGCCGCAGCAGCGGTTGAGGCGAGGCGGGTCTGCGAAAGAACAGACCGACTCGGCGATGTCGCAGGAGCGGAAGGAGGCGGAGGCGGGTTGCCTTGACGATGAGGGCGACCTCGCGGCCATCGTGGGGGAACCTGAGGGCCGGTCCGGGTCGCTGTAGAGGCAGAATATGTCGCCGGTGAAGGCTGAGACGGCACGGCTGGCTCGCGGTGGTCCAAGGCGGCGGCGGCAGTGAGGCCGCAGCGGAAGTGCCAGCGACAACGGCTCAGATGGCGGTCCACCGTAGTGGCTCGAGGCAGGCGCAGCAGCGGAGCGAAGCCGGGGGCGGCTCTCAAGGCAGAGGCGAGGCGGACGAGGCGATTCGGCGGAGGCACTCCGGCGGACCGTGGCAGAGTTTGGTGCGATGGGCGGCTCACGACGAGGTCTGCGAGGCAACAGCGGCGAGGTGAGGAGCTGAGGGCGCGGCCTCACTGACGCGCCGGTGGGTAAGGCCACGGGGAGCGGCGGGTCGCCGCGGCGGCTTGAAGCACAGCCGGAACAGGGCGGCTTAGAGGCGGCCCGGCGGCTCGTGGCGCGTTCGCCGGTGGGTGGAGATCACCCGGCCACAGCCGGAGCCGTGATCCGGCGTGGTGGAGCCGAAAGGTGGACGGCGCGCAAGGCGGCCGGGGAGTGATGATGCGAGTTGAGGGGAGGCCCATGGCCGTTTGAAGTGAAGGCTGAGGCAGCTCTGTAAGGCGGCTCGGCGATTCTGCTCGACTGCGGAGCGAGGTCGAGGCTGCTCAAGCCAGGGAGCATCGGCGGCTCTGTAGAAGCTCGCGGTGGCGGCTCCGGCCAGCGACAGCTTGCAGCGAGGCGGCATAGAGACCGGCCAGCGGCGGCGCGTGGCACGGAGGCAGCTTGAGGTGCTGGCGACCCGCGTGGAGAGGAGCGTGACGGCTGCTCAGAAGCGGAAGTGAGGCTGGCGAGAGGCGCTGCCACGACAAAAGCGGGTCGGCGAGGCCCCGGCGGCTCGGCGTACGATGGCCCAAGGCGAGGTGACCCACGGCTGCGGCCAGCCACGGTGGAGGCGGCCGGGCGTATGGTGTCGAGGCCGCGGGTGGCGGCTCAGCACGACAGTGAAGACGGCGCGAGGCCGGATGGTGGCTTGGAACGGGCATGAGGCGAGGGTGGATTGCAGGGCCCGGCCGCCGCAACTCAACGCGGTGGTGGCGGCTTGCAGACGGGGCCGAGTGATGGCGTCGGAGGGACGGCCGCGGAGGCGGGGCGGAGCCAGTCAGCGCGGATGCAGCAGTGATTTGGCAACGGTGGCGGCTTGAAGTGGAAACAGGCCGACGGCGGGGCTCGTGGCTCGACGGCGTGGTTGGAACGGCGAGGCAGAGGGGCGCCGGTAACTTGGCCCGGCCGCGGCTGAAGAGTGCCCGCGGCGAGGCGGAGTCAAAGCCAAGGCCACGGGTCGACGACGGCCGGCGGGGGCGATTCATTGGCGGCCGACGGGTTGGTGTCAGAGGCGGAGCCAAACGAACCATGGATCGTGAGCAGCTCTCTGGGTCAAGGCAAGTTTGACCAATTCACGTCCGGGTCTCCCTCCAGGTCGTGGTAAATTTTTTTCTTTCCTTTTTCACATAGAGTAGGGAATCCCTGCGTGAGGGCTTGCTTTTCTTTCCTTAGTTTGATCGCTGCCACCGTCTCGTATGCACCCACGATCTCCTCGTGGCGTACAAGCTTTATCCTCCAGTCACGTTTCGGCGATTGATCTTGGGCAGGTTTTTGACTTCAGTCGCGGCGGCTTACAATTTCTCTTGATCTATATCGTACCCGCTGCTCTGACTGCCATCGAAGTAACCTTTTGACTCTTGATGTTGAATCTGATCTGATTTATACTACTGCTAAAACCTCTTCAATCTTGACCGATAAACACTGAGTCGGTATAGATCTTTCCGACGCTGGCTCTTCCTCACGGGAAAAAATTACAAACTTCTCAATCCCTGATAAAGATCCCTCCAAGAACTCAACACCACCGCGCGTGCTGTCACACGGTGGGCGCCAACTGTCATGGTTTTGTCACGGCAAGATGTCCCCGTGAAAGGACTTTAGTCGTGAGGCCAACGCATTTAAGTGGTAGCTTGAACGGGGTTGAGCGGGACGAGAGACGCGAGATTTTACCCAGGTTCGGCCCCTCACGGTGGAGGTAAAAGCCTACATCCTGCTTGATTGATATTGATGATGATGACAATCTCGGTTACAATGGTGGTGTTTCGCTGCCTCTATCTCGAGAGCATCTACTTTGATCTTGTCTAAGACTTGTCTGTCTGTCTAAACTTGTCCCTCTTGGGGTGCCTTGCCCCTCCTTATATAAGTTGAAGGGGCGGCTTACATGAAGAGTCCTAGTAGGATTATGACTACTCTATTACAAGTGGAATCCTAGTCTTGCTTCCCTTGTAAGGGAAATATTCCTTATGCCTTTCCTCTCAAGCCGGCCCACCGGATACTGTGCCTTGAGCCGGCCTTCTCCTAAGTCGCCTTCTGGGCCTTGGGCCTTGTCATTCGTCTGACCCGCCGTCTTGGTCACTAGTGAGTCGCCAGACCAGTGAGTCGCCAAGCTTCGGCTGGGTCACTAGTGAGTCGCCAAGTTCCGGCTGGGTCATACATCAGGCCGGGTCATACCGCGGGGTATATCCCCGACACGACCTAACATACCAGCGATGGCTGTAGCCCACTCGGGGGCTGGGTCCTGACGACGTAGAGCACCAAGGCGAGCAAAGAAAGGGAAATAGGCCTCACGAGAGAGCATCCCGAGGAAGCATACATTGCAGCAAAACATAAAGTACTTAAACAAAGACATTGTTTTTACGCCCCCACGGGGCTACGTCAATCTGGCACAGGTAAAAGGGAGGATCTAGGAGGTCGCGGCATCGCCGTCATCGCCATCATCGCCTTCGCCGTCGTCATCCTCGACTTCGCTGGAGCTCTCGCTGCCGCCGTGCGAGAACTTCGCGAGAAGGGCGTCCACGTGGTCCTCCACCGCCTTCCCAAGGCCGTCGCGGAGCTCCTCGGGCATGAGGGCTATCACCCTGTCGAAGTCGAAGTTGGGGTCGGCATGGAGAAGATGGCTAAAGATGTGCGTCGCCGCCTGGAAGAGGAGGTCGCGGCATTCGTCCTCGATGATACCGTTCACCCTCTTCGCTCCAGCCTCGAGCCGATCCACGAGCTTGGTGAAGAAGTTGAGGTAGCTGGCATCATGGGTCTCGCAGGGGCCCTCGAGCCTCTCCTTGCAGATGGTGGCCAGGGCACCGCGGGCCCGAAGCTGGAGGGAGCGGAACATCTTGGCGCGCTCGTGCTGTCGCCCCCGCGCCCGGTCCGCCTCCAGCCTCACCTGCTCGATGACATTGGAGACACCGCTCACCTGCTACTGGAGGGAAGCGAGCTCTGCCTCAGTACCGGCCTTGGCCTGCAGCGCGGTCTTCCGCCGGTTCTCCACCTCTGTTAGGACTTCTTTGAGGCCACCGATCTCCTTCTGGAGCTCCTCACGCTTCTTCTTGAAGCGGTCCTCTTGGACCTTCAGCTTCTTGCTGTGCTCTACGACGAGCGCCGGGCGGTTCTTCTCTATCTTCACATCGGCATCCTCCTGGGCCTTCTTCTCCTTGGCCTCCAGCTGGGCGTTGGCCCTCTCCATGCGCTAGTTGTAGGCGTTCTGGGTGGCGGCCACCTGGCGGTCCAGTGTCTCCAGGCGCTCATGCTCTGCGGCCTGCTCAGTCGTCGTCCGCGCGAGCTCCCGTTCGCGGATCACGAGGTCCGCTTCACGGGCTGCGAGCTCCTCCTCGCGGGAAGTGACGACTTTCTCCCGCGTCTGGAACAGCTGCTCCTGCGCGGCGTGATGCTCTCGGAGCACCCTCGTGCAGGCCTCCGCCTCCTCGCGGCGTTTGTCGGCCGCATTTACCTCCCGAAGGGCGCTCTCAAAGACCTCCTTCGCCTTGGCGGCGGACTTCTCACGTTTCTCCCGCGTGGCCTCGTCTTGGCGCCGGCTCAGCTTGACAGTGACGTCGAGTCGACGCCACCCCTCAGCAAGGCGCAGGCGCTTCTTGGCAAGGCGCGCCTCCGCCTCCTTGAACTCTGCCTCGAGTTAGCCCAGAGCCCCTCTGGCACTCCGTAGGACTCCGCGCCTGAGCAGGGTGCGGCTGCGCATGAGCGTCAGAGCCCATGCCGGATCTGACTCCTCGCCGCCCTCCGCCGTCACGGCCTGGGAAGGCCCCGTGTCATTCGTCAGGAGTGGGGGGCTCGCCGTAGTCTCCTCCACCTCTTGCCGCGGTGGAGTCGGCGCCTCCGCCTCCATCATCACTACGTCCGCCTCCGCAGTGGGCACCTCAGGAGCCGCGACGTCACCTCCAGAGGCTGCCTCCCGAGGCTCGACATCCTTGGCTTCGGGAGCCGCGTTCGCGTGCGGCTCCGAAGGAACCGCTTGCTCCTTCTCCACCTCTGCGCGCTCCATTTCGGCATCAGAGCGGCGGGCGGCCTCTTCACGCCCGTCGGCACCTGCAGCAGGTGTCGGGGCCCCCTTCGAGCCAGGGGTCCTCTTCGTCGTCTTCTTCTTCTTCTTCTTCTTCTTCGTGGATGCCCTATGCGAAGCAAGGCCTCAGCCCCAAACCGCGAGGCGAACACAAAAGAAAGGGGAAAGTTAGACACTTACTCGTCATTGGCAACCCACTTCCTCTTCTTCAGGACCAACGGCCCGCGGGGCCACCTCGTGAGGCGCCCCCCGAGGCTCGGTCGCCCCGCCCTTGGTGCTGTCCTTCTCGGCGGGGGGCTCGATTGCCCCACCACTTGCGCTGGTCTCCTCCGCGGGGGGCTCGGTGCCCCTGCTGCCGGCGTCGATCTTCTCCGCGCGCGGCTCGCCAGCCGTCGTGCCGGTACTCCCTTCGCCCCCCACATCAGCAGGTCGGGAGGGCTCAACGCTGAATCGGGCATCATCATCATCTTCATCGTCGTCATCCTCGAGGTTGCAGATGAGCTAGCGGCAGGTCCGTGAGGCGGGACCGCTGTCGCTCCCCTCCGCGCCCCCGAGGCCTCGGCATCGTCTAGGTCCCCCGAGCCAGGAACCACCACGAACAGATTCTCGCGAGGCCCCTCATGGCCCTCCGGCACGAGGCCCCACTCATCGAAGACCGGCATCTCAGCGACCAGCTGATCGACCTCCTCGTAGCGGTACAGCGGGAGCGCGTCCGCGGGCGGGTCCTCCGCGATGCTGCCGAGCAAGATCTGCATGATTCCGTCCACCACCTCCGACTTCAGACTGGCGACGCTCAGCCACATGGGGTCCTTCATGCCGGCAATCTTCCACACCGGGCGTGAGCGCAGCTGGAGTGGCGCTATGCGCCGCTGCAGGAACTCCTTGACAACCATCGCCCCCGTGAGGCATGCCGCCTTGTGGTCGGCCAGCCGCTCCCAGACGGGTGCCAGTCTCGGGTCGGTGAGCTTCTCGTGCTCCCACCCCAAGCTCTTCACGGCAGGGGCCGTCGGCTCCATCAGCAGCTAGTTGCGGTGGCGCGCATCCATGTAGATCTAGTGCTCTCGGTAGCCTTCCACCTTCTTCGGGATCTTCAGGATGATGATGTCATTCTCCATTGCCTTGACGGCGAGGAACGAGGCACACGTGGAGCGATGATTCACCGCAGATATCCGCAGGCTGAAGAAGTGGCAGAAGAGCGCCACCGAAGGCATCACGCCCATGAAGGCCTCACAGTAAAAGGCGAAGATGGCAAGGAGGAAGATGGAGTTGGGTTGGAGATGGAGAGCTTGGATCTGGTAATGGGAGAGGATGGCATTGAAGAAATCCAAGAACGGCGGCACCAGGCCGGCGTAGACGCCGTGGATGAAGAAGGGGAAGGTCGTCGCCGCCAGGTCACACCACGTGCGCGCCCGGCCAGATCTTTGTCACCCCATTCTCGTTCTTGTCGCTGGCGGTCATCGAGATCACCTTATCCAGGCCCTCTCGGTTGGCGATGATGGAGGGCTGCAGAGCCAGCTCCATGGCAGGCGCGCGCGAGGCCGCGGCCGTCGTCTTGCCTTTCTTGCCGGCGGGCGCCATTGCTATGCAGTGGAGATTGGAGGGCAGTAGGAGGAAGGTGCGGTGCGCAAGGTGCGGATGCGAGAAGCCAGGCGCAAGGAGGCGGAGTGCGAAGGGAAGTAATGATAGCCCTGCGCCCCACGCGGGCAGGCTTTATGGCAGGCGCAGGCGGTTACCGAGGCGTAGTGGGGAAGTGGGGGTGTCCCATGTCCCGTTGCGCCACGCGTTGAGCCTGGGCCCCGCAGTCTGTCAGGGCCCGTGCCGTTTCGCTCCTAACGGGCGGGAATGTGCGCGCCACAGGCCCGGGGGCTACTGTCGGGCCATTGGGAACCAGGGTACCACGGCCCATCTGCCTGCGGCCCAGGAGACGACGCTTGGTGAAGGCCCAAGACGCGGCCCATCTAAGGGCACCACGAAGCGAAGACACCTCGCGAGGCGCCAGCCTCACGAGGGCCCCTCCTCAGGGAGCAACCTATGAGACATAGTCGCAGTAGTGGTAGAAAGCCTCGCGAGGCCCTCTTGTGAGGCAGCCTCCCGAGGCGGCCCCCCCGAGGCAGCTGCCCAAGGTCGACCGAGCCTGACGCCAGCCGCGTGGTCCTGTGCCCACCATGTGGGTGACGCGCGTGGTGACGAACAACGGTGATAACCCACAAGTATAGGGGATCCCAACAGTTTTCGAGGGTAGAGTATTCAACCCAAATTTAGTGATTCGACACAAGGGGAGCCAAAGAATATTTGCAAGTATTAGCAGTTGAGTTGTCAATTCAACCACACCTGAGATTAATTATCTGCAGCAGAGTGATCAGTAGCACACTAGTATGATAGTTTGGTAGCAGTAGCAATAATAGTAACCGTAACAATAACGGTAACAACAATAGTAGTAGCAATTGTGACAGCAGTAGCAATAGTAGTAACTTAGCAAGAACAATATGTGAAAAGCTCGTAGGAATTGGATCGGTGATATTGGTTGGATAACATTCATCATGTAACAGTCATAACCTAGGGCGACACAGAGCTAGCTCCAATTCATCAATGTAATGTAGGCATGTATTCCGTATATAGTCATACGTGCATGCGATAAGAACTTGTATGACATGTTTTGTCCTACCCTCCCGTGGCAGCGGGGTCCATAAGGAAACTAAGGGATATTAAGACCTCCTTTTAATAGAGAACCGGAACAAAGCATTAACACATGGTGAATACATGAACTCCTCAAACTATGGCAATCACCGGAAAGAATCCCAATTATTGTCACCTTGGGGTATGCGGATCATAACACATAGCAGGTGCATATAACTTGCAAGATCGGATCAAGAACACAAATATATTCATGAAAACATAAAGGGTTCAGATCTGGAATCATGGCACTCGGGCCCTAGTGAGAAGCATTAAGCATAGCAAAGTCATAGCAACATCAATCTCAGAACATAGTGGATACTAGGGATCAAGCCCTAACAAAACTAACTCGATTACATGATAAATCTCATCCAACTCATCACCATCCAGCAAGCCTACGAAGGAATTACTCACTCCCGGCGGTGAGCATCATGAAATTGGTGATGAAGGATGGTTGATGATGACGATGCCGGAAGATCCCCCTCTCCGAAGCCCCAAACGGACTCCAGATCTGGCCTCCCGATGAAGAACAGGAGGTGGTGTTGGGGATACACATAACAGGTAGGCCCACAAAGGGTCAAAATATCGTAAAGCATGGGGTCCACACAGCAGGTGTGTCCAGATAAATTTCATACAGACGTACTATCCACTCGGACATATCATCGTACCGTCCACTCGGAAGACAGTCAATCACTCGGTCGTATGGCTCACTCGGAAGACAGTCAACCACTCGGTCATATGGCTCACTCGGATATGCGAAGACCGACAGTCGACAAGGCAGTCGAAGCATCATCTGGCGTTACGGCATCAATGCCCCACTTTGTAACATAGGAGGTGAGGGGGTGGCGCACTCTATATAAGCCACCCCCCACCACTAGACTTGGGGTATTCCTCTCTCATTCTTCCCCTGGCTCTCTCTCTCGCCATTAGCCTCAGAACTACGGAGATCCATTCTCCTCTCCCTCTCTCTCTCAAATACACCATGTAACTCCGTGTTCATGACAGATAAAGGAAAGCCTCTCCGGAGCACGAGACGTAGGGTCGTTATCTCCACCGTGAGAGGCCCGAACTCGCTAAAATCACCGTGTCACCCATATGCATTTCGATAGATCATGCTCCGTTACACTACCCCCTCTCCATTGTCGGAATCGTTCCCACGACAGTTGGCGCCCACCATGGGGCATGGCGTCTATCGAGCCATGATGCAAATGGTTTATTTTGATTCTATGTTTAATTTTCTTTCATTATCTCACACTGTTCATCTCCGCAGTGAATAAAGCATTGCAGAAAGGAGGGGAAAAGATACATCTTCACCCGACACTGCGGACATGCAAGACGGCTCATGAACGAATTGACCAAGCGATTTCTTCGTACTTGATGCTATATTTTACGATCTAACAATCATCTATCCTCAGGCAAACCTCATAAGCCGCAACCTCTTCGATGGAAGTGTTGTCCCGACATGCAGGGCAACTCTGTGGCCCCGTCGAGAACGCGGCGACGAGATTTATGATGGTGGCACAGCCTCGGTGCGCCGTGGGTGACAGGGCCGACCACACCCTAGTGCGCGCGGCCGCCGGCGCCGTCGGCTCGTCGTCATCTTCGGCCTCATCCACGACGTCATTGTCAAACTCACATGCAGGACACCTCCACCAGCATCGTCCCTAAATCCCGCCGCTATTCGGGATCGAGGGAAACGACCTCGCTAGTGGCTCGTCTAGTGCGTTGAGCGATTTCATCTAACATCCATCTCTTCGTTGATTCATTGCATGCAGGGAAACCAACGGAAGGACGTGGGCCTCATAACTCTCCCGAGGAGTTAATTGACCGTCTCATTAAGCGGCCAGTTAGTGGGGATTTGCAGCGGCACGGTTACCTGATTATGGCAGCCAAAACGCGCTGCTTCCGCTACTTCCGTTTATTTCTGCATTAGTTAATGGGTGCACGCATGCATGCATGTATAAACACTCAGCATTTAACCGTGGCTTTACTTGCAAACTCGCAGGGTCGCCCGATGGATTTTTCATTCGGACAGCTGCGAACCGGATTCGTTCAAGTTCAGACAAATGAATCCACTCGGACACTAATTCAAGTTCACTCGACCACGGACCCTAGTCCCATCGATGGAGAACTAGGCTGTGAGCAGGGCATCCAAATTGGCCAGCGGTCCGGCTCCCCTGAGAAACAAAACATGACGGCCGGCAACACTGCTCCTTCTTCCGGTGCCAGCTACTCGGCCAGCGATGCCGGGGTAAGGCGCAAGCCGAGGGCGGCGTAGGTGTGAAGCGCTCCCTTCCCTAGCACCGATTGTTCGCCGGCGGCTTCCGTAGTCTAAACAAGGGCTCGACGCGGCGCGAAGGGCGACTTCCCCTCCAATCGGCACCTCCCTCTTGTGGGTTGCTTGACAGCAACCTCTGCGGACGAGACACTGTCCTGCGGCGGCGTGATGGCCATAGTCTCGTGAAGCCCTGGCAAGCAAAGCAACGACACCTTCCTCCGGTGCTGGCTGCGCAGTGGTGGCCTCCGGGGTGAAGACACGCGCCAGGCGCAACACCGGAACTAGAGCCCGGCCGCACCATCACGCACAGCTCCTCCTCGTACCAACGCGGTCCATACGCGCGGTGGTTCAACTCTCCGGCGCCAACGAGTAGGCGACGGCCTCTGCAGAGGAACACTTTCCTACAACGCCGTCCGCTCGACGCGACACGGGCACGGGAGCTCTTGTCCCTCGGCATTATATGTGCGGCAGCAGCCCCAACGGCAGGGACACATGCCCGATGCGGTTGTATCCGGAGGCTGGCCACGCCCCGAGCGTGCGGCGATGATGAACTCAGGGGAACATGTCCCCAACCACTCGGCAGGGGATCAAGCATCTTATCCTCTCCAATCATTTTACAATTCAGTCCTTATGTTATTTGACAATTGCTTAACAGTCTCTTTACTGTTTGAACCCAGGTTCACTCGGACGGAACTGGAATGACCATCCATTCAGACTCACATGGTTAACAAACCACTGCGATAGTCGGACATGGACGTTTTGATCCAGCGACCACTCGGTGAGACGCGCCTTTGTCACTCGACCGCCCCGCGCGCCGTCACTCTACTGGACGCGTCGTCATCACTCGGCAGCTCCGCGCATCGCCACTCGGCGGAACGCGTCGTCATCACTCGGTAGCTCCGCGCATCGCCGCTCGGCGAGACACGCCTTCGTCACTCGACAGCTCCGCGCATCGCCACTTGGCAGAACGCGTCGTCATCACTCGACAGCTCCGCGCATCGACACTCGGCGGAACGCGTCGTCATCGCTCGGCAGCTCCGCGCATCGCCACTCGGCGAGACACGCCTTCATCACTCGACAGCTCCGCGCATCGCCACTCGGCGGAACGCGTCGCCATCACTCGACAGCTCCACGCATCGACACTCGGCGGAACGCGTCGTCATCGCTCGGCAGCTCCGCGCATCGCCACTCGGCGAGACATGCCTTCGTCACTCGACAGCTCCGCGCATCGCCACTCGGCGAGACACGCATTCGTCACTCGACCGCCCCGCGCGCCGTCACTCTACTGAACGCGTCGTCATCACTCGGCAGCTCCGCGCATCGCCACTCGACGAGACACGCCTTCGTCACTCGACCGCCCCGCGCGCCGTCACCCTACTGAATGCGTCGTCATCACTCGGCAGCTCCGCGCATCGCCACTCGGAGGAACGCATCGTCATCACTCGGCAGCTCCGCACATCGCCACTCGGCGAACACGTCTTCGCCACTCGGGCGCCACGCGCGTCGCCACTCCGCTGGATGCGTCTACAGCACTTGGCCGCCCCGCGCGTTGCCGCTGTGCTGGATGCGTCTACACCACTTGGCCGCCCCCCGCGTCGCCACTCCGACGGATGCGTCTACAGCACTTGGCCGCCCCGTGCGTCGCCACTCCGCTGGATGCGTCTACAACACTCGGCAGCTCTGCGCATCGCCACTCGGCGGAACGCGTCGTCATCACTCGGCAGCTCCGCGCATCGCCACTCGTCGGAACGCGTCGTCATCACTCGGTAGCTCCGCGCATCGCCACTCGGCAAGACACGCCTTCGTCACTCGACCGCCCCGCGCATCGTCAGACAGCTAAGTCATTCTTCACAGACTGCATTCAATTAAATAGTTATTTCCGCATTATCGAGTGACGCGTAAGTCGCGCATGACGTCCACTCGGAGGTCACGCCACCGAGTGTACCTCTGCGCTCGGTTGTTTATTTTCATGTCGGAACACTACACTTCCGCTTCATTTGGGTCCAATACTCAAAGCGAGTTCAGTCGGATCCTTCACTTTCACAAGTTCAGTCGGATCCTTCACTCTTTTAGACTCTCGCTGGTTCCGGACCAGCAAGAACCTGGCACACCCAGCGGGTGTCTAGGGGTGTAATTTACACAAATCATTTCAGCAAACATCAAATTACTTCGAGAATTTTTTATGTCAGCATGTGCTATTTTTCATACACAGGTTACTCGATCACTGGACGCCTCTGTGCGCCATTGTCGACGACATGCTCCACTCGGCCGCCATGCGTGCCGTCACTCTGCTGGACGCGTCGTCATCACTCGGCAGCTCCGCACATCGCCACTCGGCGGAACGCATCGTCATCACTCGGCAGCTCCGCGCATCGCCACTCGGCGGAACGCGTCGTCATCACTCGGCAGCTCCGAGCATCGCCACTCGGCGTGGCACGCCTTCGTCACTCGACCGCCCCACGCGCCGTCACTCTACTGAACGCGTCGTCATCACTTGGCAGCTCCGCGCATCGCCACTCGGCGAGACACGCCTTCGTCACTCGACCGCCCCGCGCGCCGTCACGCTACTGAACGCATCGTCATCACTCGGCAGCTCCGCGCATCGCCACTCGGAGGAACGCATCGTCATCACTCGGCAGCTCCGCGCATCGCCACTCGGCGGAACGCATCGTCATCACTCGGCAGCTCCGCACATCGCCACTCGGCGAACACGTCTTCGCCACTCGGGCGCCCCGCGCGTCGCCACTCCGCTGGATGCGTCTACAGCACTTGGCCGCCCCGCGCGTCGCCGCTGTGCTGGATGCGTCTACACCACTCGGCCGTCCCGCACGTCGCCACTCCGACGGATGCGTCTACAGCACTTGGCCGCCCCGTGCGTTGCCACTCCGCTGGATGCGTCTACAACACTCGGCCGCTCCACGCGTCGCCACTCCACGCGTCGCCACTCTGCGCGGCACGTCTTCATCACTCGGGCGTCCCACGCGCCGTCGCTCAGCCAAACATATCTACACCACAACCCCGAGTTGGTAAACGACTTAGCTGCGACTCCGTATCGCCTAAGTTAAAAACCGCTCTGAGTGAGGACATCATCTACACTCGGGGGGCTTAGCTGCGACTCCGTATCGCCTAAGTTAAAAACCACTCCGAGTCAGGACATCATCCACACTCGGGGGCTTAGCTGCGACTCCGTATCGCCTAAGTTAAAAACCGCTCTGAGTGAGGACATCATCTACACTCGGGGGCTTAAATGCGACTCCGTATCGCCTAAGTTAAAAACCACTCCGAGTTCGGACATCATCCACACTCGGGGGCTTAGCTGCGACTCCGTATCGCCTAAGTTAAAAACCACTCCGAGTCAGGACATCATCCACACTCGGGGGCTTAGCTGCGACTCCGTATCGCCTAAGTTAAAAACCGCTCTGAGTGAGGACATCATCTACACTCGGGGGCTTAGCTGCGACTCCGTATCGCCTAAGTTAAAAACCACTCCGAGTCAGGACATCATCCACACTCGGGGGCTTAGCTGCGACTCCGTATCGCCTAAGTTAAAAACCACTCCGAGTCAGGACATCATCCACACTTGGGGGCTTAGCTGCGACTCCGTATCGCCTAAGTTAAAAACCGCTCCGAGTGAGGACATCATCTACACTCGGGGGCTTAGCTGCGACTCCGTATCGCCTAAGTTAAAAACCACTCCGAGTCAGGACATCATCCACACTCGGGGGCTTAGCTGCGACTCCGTATCGCCTAAGTTAAAAACCGCTCTGAGTGAGGACATCATCTACACTCGGGGGCTTAGCTGCGACTCCGTATCGCCTAAGTTAAAAACCACTCCGAGTCAGGACATCATCCACACTCGGGGGCTTAGCTGCGACTCCGTATCGCCTAACTTAAAAACCACTCCGAGTCAGGACATCATCCACACTTGGGGGCTTAGCTGCGACTCCGTATCGCCTAAGTTAAAAACCACTCTGAGTGAGGACATCATCTACACTCGGGGGCTTAGCTGCGACTCCGTATCGCCTAAATTAAAAACCACTCCGAGTCAGGACATCATCCACACTCGAGGCTTAGCTGCGACTCCGTATCGCCTAAGTTAAAAACCGCTCCGAGTGAGGACATCATCTACACTCGGGGGCTTAGCTGCGACTCCGTATCGCCTAAGTTAAAAACCACTCCGAGTCAGGACATCATCCACACTCGGGGGCTTAGCTGCGACTCCGTATCGCCTAAGTTAAAAACTGCTTCGAGTGAGGACATCATCTACACTCGGAGGCTTAGCTGCGACTCCGTATCGCCTAAGTTAGAAACTGCTCTGAGTGAGGATATCATCTACACTCGGGGGCTTAGCTGCGACTCCGTATCGCGTAAGTTAAAAATTATTCCGAGTGAGGACATCATTCACACTCGAGGACTTAATATTGATCCAGAAGTCATATAAGGCCGACTCAATAAGCATTCAACATGCCAAGCACACGAAGATTTACCTGACTAGCCCAGTTACAGGCTATATTTTCCATGCCCAGCGCACAAAGATCAGTCCGACTGATTCAACTCCAGATTGCAACAATTTACTACGCCAAACGCATCAGAGTTCACCCGTTTAGTTCAGTTCCGCACTGGAAGACTTAAACCCTCTGCCTGACTCATCTAGTCCGACAGAGGCTCGGGAACTACACCCAGTGAGTGCACTCAGCGTGCC
This sequence comes from Elymus sibiricus, assembly GCA_039707655.1. Classification (NCBI taxonomy): domain Eukaryota; kingdom Viridiplantae; phylum Streptophyta; class Magnoliopsida; order Poales; family Poaceae; genus Elymus; species Elymus sibiricus. The sequence continues at coordinate 319,136,930 of CM077672.1, forward strand.
CCCACTGGAAGAGAAATCAAAGAAAAAAAAACATTCTGCTCGGTCATGTCCAGCACCAACATTCAAGTACAACAAACCCTATAGACTCCAACCGACTACCGAGTCGAGGCAGAACAAGCTTGACCAATACCAGATCCTCAAGTACTACTCGACCTCCGAGTCGGAGAGGAACACATTCGATCAAGTACCAGCTAAGAAGATTTTTAGTTCTCTCAGACCCCCGCCGACTGCCCGCAGTCGACGACGGTCTCGGGGACTACACCCAGTGGGTGCACTCAGCGTGCCCCCACTGGAGTAATCTCCACTCGGTACGGCCTGACCGGTCCGAGTGACGAACAACAAACAAACAAGTCGCAAGACTCCGTTCGACTACCAAAAAAAATTCCTATAAGGTGAGTTTAGCGCTCCCCCGTGGACCTGTTTTGAGTCTTCTTCTAGGACTCAAAGCGTGAAACTCACAAGTTTGGATCCAGAACCGACTCGTATTGACGTTCCTCCGGGACAAGAATGGCATCTCTCCGAGAGAGCAGTCCATGCGTCAATCTTGTTGCCCAGATTTAAATGATACACCCATACTCAGATCACGAGTTAACCTCTTCCGAGAGATGAACGAATGTCATCAACTTGCTCCTCACGGGCACTTACCCCAGATCAGTCGGGAAGCACAGTGCCAGAATCCATTGAGATTTTGTTCAACCCTTGGTTGTCTGAAAGCACGATGATAGGTACCGAGTATTTCCGTAATCACTCGGGCCAAATCGTGTCTTTCACAAACTCATTTTGCAAAATCTCAACCGATTCGGGGGCTAACGTTGGGGATACACATAACAGGTAGGCCCACAAAGGGTCAAAATATCGTAAAGCATGGGGTCCACACAGCAGGTGGGTCCAGATAAATTTCATACAGACGTACTATCCACTCGGACATATCATCCTACCGTCCACTCGGAAGACAGTCAATCACTCGGTCGTATGGCTCACTCGGAAGACAGTCAACCACTCGGTCATATGGCTCACTCGGATATGCGAAGACCGACAGTCGACAAGGCAGTCGAAGCATCATCTGGCGTTACGGCATCAATGCCCCACTTTGTAACATAGGAGGTGAGGGGGTGCCGCACTCTATATAAGCCACCCCCCACCACTAGACTTGGGGTATTCCTCTCTCATTCTTCCCCTGGCTCTCTCTCTCGCCATTAGCCTCAGGACTACGGAGATCCGTTCTCCTCTCCCTCTCTCTCTCAAATACACCATGTAACTCCGTGTTCATGACAGATAAAGGAAAGCCTCTCCGGAGCACGAGACGTAGGGTCGTTATCTCCACCGTGAGAGGCCCGAACTCGCTAAAATCACCGTGTCACCCATATGCATTTCGATAGATCATGCTCCGTTACACTACCCCCTCTCTATTGTCGGAATCGTTCCCACGACAGGTGGCGGCGGCTCCGTATCATGAAATGCAATACAACTTCCTCTCCTATTTTTTTCTTCTGGAAACTGAATTTATAGCGTTGGAATTAGGTCAGACGGAGCCACATGGGCCCCACGAGGTACCAGGGCGCGCCAGAGGGGTGGCGCGCCCTCGTGCCTCGTGGGCACTGGGTGGCCCCCCCAGTGGGTCTTGGTGCCAGTATTTTCTATATATTCCATAAAAATTCTCCTAAAAGTTTCATCCAATTCCAAGAACTTTGATTTTCTGCACAAAAACAACACCATGGCAATTCTGCTGAAAACAGCATCAGTCCGGGTTAGTTCCATTCAAATCATGCAAATTAGGGGCGAAAACAAGAGCAAAAGTGTTTGGAAAAGTAGATACGACGGAGAAGTATCAACTCCCCCAAGCTTAACTCATTGCTTGTCCTCAAGCAATTCAGTTGAAAAACTGAAAGTGATAAAGAAAAACTTTTACAAACTCTTTTGTTCTTGCATCTATATATATGCTTAAGTAGTGCCCAAGTTTTCAGCAAAGATTATAACTAACCATGCAAATGATAACTCTTAGAAATTATATTCACTCATACCTATGGCATAATCAACTAGCGAGCAATAATAAGATATCTCAAATGCCAACACTTTGTCAAAACAATCATGATATAATATGACAACATGGTATCTCGCTAGCCCTTTCTGAGACCGCAAAACATAAATGTAGAGCACCTCCAAAGTTCAAGCAGCGACTAAACATTGTAATTCATGGTAGAAGAGATCCAATCATGATGCACACAACATTAACTATACTCAATGCATGAGAATGACAATAGTGCTCTCAGGTCTGGTGCTTGTTTGAGAAGGTGATGACTCAACAATAAAAGTAAAATAACATAAAAATAAATAGATAGGCCCTTTGCAGAGGGAAGCATGGATTTGCAGAGGTGCCAGAGCTCGAATCTTAAATCAGAGATAAATAAAGTTTTGGGAGGTATGCCTTCCTGTCAACGTCACGACCGAGAGTTTTCAATATCTTCCATGCTAAACACATTAGCGATGGTTCCCAAGCAGTAAAGTAAAGTTTACTCCCCCTCCACCAACAATCACAAGCCATGGCTAGCCGAATCCTCGGGTGCCCTCGATACCAACAACTTTCCGGCGGAGTTTCTTTTATTGTTTTGCCATTTTAATTATGGTACTGGGCATCCCAATTACCAGCCCCTCTCGTGCAAGGACAAGTGAATAAACACTCATCATGAGAATAACCCGCTTAGCATGGAAGATACTGACCGTCCCCTGTCGCTCCATGAGCGGTACGGGCACACAAAACAGATGTTCATTTGAATATTTAGAGGTGGCACATGCAAATTTACTTAGAACGGCAGGGTAATACCGCATATAGGTAGATATAGTGGACTCATCTGGAACAACTTTGGTTCAGGGGTTTTGATGCACAAGCAGTATTCCCGCTTAGTATAGGTGAAGGCTAGCAAATAGGTTGAGAAGCGACCAGCTAGAGAGCGAAAACGGTCATAAACATGCATTATGAATAATCAACATTGAATACTAGCATGAGTAGGATATAAGCACCATGAACATAAATATCATAGAGGCTATGTTGGTTTTGAATCAACTACATGCGTGAACATGTGCCAAGTCAAGCCACTTGAAACATTCAAAGGAGGATACCATATCATCATACTACATCACAACCATTTTAATGCATGTTGACACTCAAGATAAATCATTAACCACTCCTAGCTACTTAAGCATGGCATGAGCAACTATAATCTCTAATTGTCATCATAAACATGTTTAATCATAATATGCTGAATCATGGATACTGAGTTAAACATATTTACAAAAACAAAGAACGAGTTGAGTTCATACCCGCTTTTCCTTGCCACAATCACTTCATCAAATCATCGTCATTATTGCCTTTCACTTGCACGACCGAATGATGTGAAAATAATAATAGTGCAAGTGTGTCGTGGACTAAGCTGGAATCTGCAAGCATTTTATTCAAAGGAGAAGACAAAGTAAATGGGCTCTTTGTTAGATAAACAACAATGCATATGGGAGCCACTCATCATTTTCATCATGGTCTTCTCCTCACAATGACTCAAGAAAAGAAAAGAATTTTAGAGAAACACACCGAAATATTTTTGGAGTTTTTAGTTTTCTGAAGAAAGCAAATTAAAGAAGAAAATGAAAAGCGAGAAAAGAAAGGTATTTACACGGGAGAACTCCCAACAAGCAAAAGAAGAAACGGGAAATCTTTTTGGGTTTTCTTTTAATACTACGAAACTATGACTAATTAAACTAGAAAGAAAAACCGAAAAGAATCAAGAAATGTTTTTGGATTTTCTCAAAGTTTTCAAACACACAAAATGAAAGCGAGAAAATAAAACTAGCATGGATTATATAATGAAAAAGTATGAACACCGACAACTAGAATGAATGTGCATGAACATGAATGTAATGTTGGTGAGAGATACGTACTCCCCCAAGCTTAGGCTTTTGCCTAGGTTGGTCTATGGCCATCCGTAGTAGCCATCCGGTCCCATGTGAAAGTCCTGAGGCGGCGTCACCCGAGCGTCCCAATCTCGGGGCTCCTCCTCTGCTGCTGCCAATGCGTTCCGGTAAGCAATGATGTCCAGTGGCATCACGGTATATCCGTTCCTGGCATGAGAATCAAACAAAGCAGGTGCATGCAACGGAATAATATCACGAGTATCCTCACTAAAAACCAAGTTATAACGAATGTTGTGAGGAGGCTCAGGAGTATCAGTAAAGTGGTGGTCCCTCATGGACTGGTGATCTAAGTAAACTCTGGGCAACTGGTAATCATGAGGGCGTATGTTAACATTAAAATGTCTCGCCAAGCGAGTAGTATAAATACCACCATGAATTTTACCCCTAGTTCTATTTGTGTGCAAGCGGCGTGCAATGAGAGCTCCCAGGTTATAAGTGTTGTCATTATGCAGTGTGCGGCGTAAAATGGCAAAGTCAGGTGCAGCTAGCGCACTACCTTGCTCCCTAGCAATCAAGCATTTCCCTAAGAATAAAGCGAAGTAATGAACAGAGGGAAACTGAAAGCTAGTGGCTCGGGCTTTCGACACGCCCCTTTCCTCTCCCACAGTCAAAGTGCGGAGGAAACCCTCAAACTCTTCCGGTCGAGGCTCTCTAATTTCTCCATCAAAGGGAATCAAACATATCTCACAAAATTTAGCCAGAGGTATCTGATAATGTTCAGCATATAAATCAAAGCGCACCTCAGGGGGGTCGAGCCTACTCAGAAAATGAAAGTTTTGCACAAAGGAATTTGTAAGGATGTGGTGCTGGTCACACTCATCTGCGAGGAAGTCGGTCAATCCGGCATTAGCAACGAATTGCACGAACTCTTGGTAGAATCCGGCTTCGTTCATGAAGGCATTGTGCGGCCATTCGCACGGCCGGACCTCCGTCCTACGCGGAATGTTGAGGTCACTATCCGAAGACTCCCCAAGGACTCCCTTGGCGTTCCGCTTCAAGGAACTCCTCCGGAAGATATTCATTTTCCTAAGGACAATTTTCTAAAAAATTTTGGGTCACAAAAATGATATGAATAAAATTTCACGAAATTGATAGCAACTACTCATATGGATGTCTTGAGGCTATATCAAGCATTCAAACTATTTGGAACTCAAAGAATTCAACATGCAAGATCATTTTCTATAGCACCAACAGTAGCGAATTATGCAAAATATAATCCACTAGAAAAAAAACTAATTGGAGTAATGGAGGAGTCACATACCAAGGAGCAATCCCCCAAAACAATTTCGGAAACGGAGCTCCGAGCAAAGAGATTGAAAATTTCAGTTTTGTGAGCAAGAACACGAGAGAGAGAGCTACCAGGAATTTTTGCTAGAGGTAAGAGACGAAGTGAGCTGAAGGAATAAGTGAGGGGGTCCCTGTGGGACCCACGAGGTACCTGGGCGCGCCAGGGGGGTGGCGCGCCCTGGTGCCTCGTGGGCACCCCCCCTGGTATGTGTTCAGTTCCAAAAATTCTTAAATATTACATAAAAAATTCACATCAAAATTTTATTGCATTTTGAGCACTTTTATTTCTGGGCACTTTTTTATTGCACGGATAAATCAGAAAACATGATAATCATGGCATTTTATTGCATTTAACCAAAAATAAAAGAAAATAAAAAATGGGTACAGAAGGTTGTGCTTACTAAATTCATCGACCACATGCCTCTCAAAAAGAATCCGTTAATAAGGTTGATCAGGTCTTATTAACAAACCATTTCCGAGTAACATTAAACCGAAGAACTTTCGTATAACACTAAGTTACCTCAACGGGGATATGCATCTCCCCGACGATAAGAGTTTCATATTTCTTTTTAACAGTAGGAAGAGGGATTTGGAAACTTCCGATGGTAATTGTCGGAGTCTTTTCAATAATATGAATACCATTCACTTGAAATTGTTTCTTCGGAAAGTGCACCCTTATGTTCATTACCATTGATATGAAAAGTGACCTTGCTTTTGTTGCAATCAATAACAGCCCCTGCAGTATTCAAGAAGGGTCTACCAAGGATAATCGACATATTGTCATCCTCGGGCATATCAAGTATAACAAAGTCTGTCAGGATAGTAACATTTGCAACTACAACGGGCACATCCTCACAAACACCGATAGGTATGGCAGTTGATTTGTCAGCCATTTGCAATGATATTTCTGTGGGAGTGAGTTTATTCAAATCAAGTCTTTTGTATAAGGAGAAAGGCATAACACTAACACCGGCTCCTAAATCACACAAAGCAGTTTTGACATAATTTCTTTTAATGGAGCATGGTATAGTTGGTATTCCTGGATCTCCTAGTTTCTTAGGTACTCCATCCTTAAAAGAATAATTTGCAAGCATGGTGTAAATTTCAGCCTCATGTATCTTTCTTTTATTTGTGACAATGTCTTTCATATATTTAGCATAAGGAGGCATCTTTATAATATCAGTCAAATGAGTACGTAAAAAGACTGGACTAAGCATTTCAGCAAAGCGTTCAAATTCTTCCTCATCATTTTTCTTAGATGGTTTAGGAGGAAAGGGCATGGGTTTTTGAACCCATGGTTCTCTTTCTTTACCATGTTTTCTAGCAACAAAGTCTTTTTTATCATAACGTTTATTTTTAGGAGGTGGGTTATCAGGATCAACAGCAGGTTGTATTTCAACATCATTATCAGGTTCTTTATCATTATCTGGTTGGATGTCCACATGAGCATCATCATTATTATTATCATCAGGTGGTTGTTCATTACCAGATTGCGTTTCAACATCAGAAATAGAAACATCATTACTATCTTCCAAGGGTTTTTCTACCTCAGGTTCACTAGAAGTATGCAAAGACCTATCATTTTTCTTTTTCTTTTTCTTTTTAGATGGACTAGGTGCATCAACATTAATTCTTTGAGAATCTTGTTCAATTCTTTTTGGGTGACCTTCAGGATAAAGTGGCTCCTGAGTCATTCTACCTCCTCTAGTCATAACCCTAACAGCATGATCATTCATATTGTTATTCATTTCATTGAGCAATTCACTTTGAGATTTAGCAACTTGTTCTAATTGGGTTTGAACCATAGATGCATGTTTACTCACACCTTTAACATCATTAGCAATTCTAAATAACAAGTCACTCAAGCGATCAATCATGTAGGCATTTCGTTTCAGTTGTTTCATAACATTTGCATTAAAATGATCTTGCTTAATAATATAATTGTCAAATTCATATAAGCATTGACTTGGAGGTTTGTTGTAAGGAATATCACCTTCCTCAAATTTTATAAGAGAATTTACCTCTACTACCTGTGGTGGTGTGTCAAGACCATGTATTTCTTCAATAGGTGGTAGATTCTTAATATCCTCAGCTTTAATACCTTTTTCCTTCATACATTTCTTTGCTTCTTGCATATCTTCAGGACTGAGATGTAAAATACCCCTCTTCTTCGGAGTGGGTTTGGGCGGTGGTTCAGGAAGTGTCCAATCATTATCATTCTTCAATATATTATTCAATAATTCTGTAGCTTGTTCAATAGTCCTTTCCCTGAAAACACAACTAGCACAACTATCTAGGTAGTCCCTAGAAGCATCGGTTAGTCCATTATAGAAGATATCAAGTATTTCATTTTTCTTAAGAGGATGATCAGGCAAAGCATTAAGTAATTGGAGAAGCCTCCCCCAAGCTTGCGGGAGATTCTCTTCTTCAATTTGCACAAAGTTAAATATTTCCTGTAAGGCAACTTGTTTCTTATGAGCAGGAAAATATTTTTCAGAGAAGTAGCAAATCATATCCTGGGGACTACGCACACATCCTGGAGCAAGAGTATTATACCATTCTTTAGCATCACCCTTTAATGAGAAAGGAAATAATTTAAGAATATAATAATAGCGAATTTTTTCTTCAAGAGCAAATAGGGTGGCTATATCATTTAATTTAGTAAGATGTGCCACAACAGTTTCAGTTTCATAGCCATGGAAAGGATCAGATTCTACCAACTTAATCAACTCAGGGTCAATAGAGAATTCATAATCCTTATCAGTAACAAATATGGGGGAGGTTGCAAACTTAGGATCATATTTCATTTTCTCCCGCATAGATTTTTCTTTCATTTCAGCAACCAGTTTTATGACTTCATGTCTAACGTTACAAGCAAGAATGGCTCTAGGTGTCTCCCTATCAAAGCATTGTTCATCAGGTGTTTCAACTCTAGTAGGAGACCTAGGCATAATAGGTGAATCATAATTCTCAAGAGTTTCAGCATCTTCAATTTCTTTAGCCTTAGCAATTTGTTCAGTAAGAAATTCACCAAGTGGCACAACATTATCAAGCATAGTACTAGCATCATCACGAGTGTCATTCATGGCAGAAGTGGTATCATCAATACCTTGCGACATATCAGAATTAATAGCACGTGGTGGTTTTGCAAGTTTACTCAAAACAGATGGTGAATCAAGTGCAGAGCTAGATGGTAGTTCCTTACCTCCCCTCGTCTTAGAGGGAATGATCTTGGTCTTAGCGTCTTTCAGATTCTTCATAGTGATCAACAGATATAAATCCCAAGTGACTTAGCAAATAAAGCTATGCTACCCGGCAACGGCGCCAGAAAAAGGTCTTGATATCCCACAAGTATAGGGGATCACAACAGTTTTCGAGGGTAGAGTATTCAACCCAAATTTATTGATTCGACACAAGGGGAGCCAAAGAATATTTGCAAGTATTAGCAGTTGAGTTGTAAATTCAACCACACCTGAGACTAAATATCTACAGCAGAGTGATCAGTAGCACAGTAGTATGATAGTTTGGTAGCAGTAGCAATAATAGTAACGGTAACAATAACGGTAATAGCAATAGTAGTAGCAATTGTGACAGCAGTAGCAACAGTAGTAACTTAGCAAGAACAATATGTGAAAAGCTCGTAGGCATTGGATTGGTGATATTCGTTGGATAACATTCATCATGTAATAGTCACAACCTAGGTCAACACAGAGCTAGCTCCAATTCATCAATGTAATGTAGGCATGTATTCCGTATATAGTCATACGTGCTTGCGATAAGAACTTGCATGACATCTTTTGTCCTACCCTCCCGTGGCAGCGGGGTCCATAAGGAAACTAAGGGATATTAAGGCCTCCTTTTAATAGAGAACCGGAACAAAGCATTAACACATGGTGAATACATGAACTCCTCAAACTATGGCAATCACCGGAAAGAATCCCAATTATTGTCACCTTGGGGTATGCGGATCATAACACATAGCAGGTGCATATAACTTGCAAGATCGGATCAAGAACACAAATATATTCATGAAAACATAAAGGGTTCAGATCTGGAATCATGGCACTCGGGCCCTAGTGACAAGCATTAAGCATAGCAAAGTCATAGCAACATCAATCTCAGAACATAGTGGATACTAGGGATCAAGCCCTAACAAAACTAACTCGATTACATGATAAATCTCATCCTACTCATCACCGTCCAGCAAGCCTACGAAGGAATTACTCACTCCCGGCGGTGAGCATCATGAAATTGGTGATGAAGGATGGTTGATGATGACGATGCCAGAAGATCCCCCTCTCCGGAGCCCCAAACGGACTCCAGATCTGGCCTCCCGATGAAGAACAGGAGGTGGCGGCGGCTCCGTATCTTGAAACGCAATAAAACTTCCTCTCTTATTTTTTTCTTCTGGAAACTGAATTTATAGCATTGGAATTAGGTCAGACGGAGCCACGTGGGCCCCACGAGGTACCAGGGCGCGCCAGGGGGGGTGGCGCGCCCTGGTGCCTTGTGGGCACTGGGTGGCCCCCCTCCAGTGGGTCTTGGTGCTAGTATTTTTTATATATTCCATAAAAATTCTCCAAAAAGTTTCATCCAATTCCAAGAATTTTGTTTTTCTGCACAAAAACAACACCATGGCAATTCTGCTAAAAACATCGTCAGTCCGGGTTAGTTCCATTCAAATCATGCAAATTAGGGGCCAAAACAAGAGCAAAAGTGTTTGGAAAAGTAGATACGACGGAGACGTATCAGGCGGCAGAGGCCGCGCCAGTGGGCGCAGACCGAGAGACTTTCCTCTTTGGTGCAAAGGGGGCAGCCCCAGCTGCCCTCCTCCAAAGCAAGTCCCAAGGACTGCCCGTTTGGTGAAAGAAGACCAAGACAACAAGGTGCGCAGGGCGGAGGTCATCACCGAGCCCACCGGCGCGTCATGGATCATGCTTTTGCAGGCGAAGACCGACTTTAGTCAGGATATCCTAGGCACCTGTCCCCTTTCAAAACCCGCCAATTGTGGCTGCCCTTCTCACCTAGATTTTTAGGGGAAGAGGACTAGGGCGGCTATAAAAGAGGCAGAGCTGCCATTGTAGAGGGGATCGGTTCCTTCATCTCCTACCTTGTACGCAAGAACCCTCTCTCGCCCACAGCAAGCCCAACACAAGCAGGAGTAGGGTTTTACACCGCAAGGTGGCCCGAACCTGGGTAACCGTCGTGTCCCCTGTAGTGCTCTGCGCTAGCGCTCTCGCCGTAGCGTCGCCGTGGTCACTTTAAGATCGGTAGGAACTAGCTCGCCCCCAGTGTTCGAACCTTTGGGTCCCGGGAGCCCCCAGATTCCTACAGTAGCATTATAAGATGACCCCTTCACTAAATATCAAGATAAAAGTGTTCTCCCTAAGTATGCACCGTTGCGAAAGTTCGTCATTTCGAAGCACCTGGTGATGATCGGGTGTGATAGACTCTACGTTCACATACAACGGGTGTAAGCCAGTTTTACACATGCGGAATACTTAGGTTAAACTTGACGAGCCTAGCATGTACAGACATTGCCTCGGAACACGGAGGACCAAAAGGTCGAACATGAGTCATATAGTAGATATGATCAACATGGAGATGTTTACAATTGATGACTACCCCATCTCACGTGATGATCGGACATGGGTTAGTTGATATGGATCATGTAACACTTAGACAACTTGAGGGATGTTGATTTAAGTGGGATTTCACTAGTAATTTGATTAACTGAACCAATTATCATGAACATAATCTAATTGTCGTTGCAAATTAATGTTGTAGATCAATGGCTCGCGCTGTAGCTCCCCTGAATTTTAACGCATTCCTAGAGAAAGCTAAGTTGAAAGATGATGGAAGCAACTATGCGGACTGGGTCCGTAATTTGAGGATTATCCTCACTGCTGCACAGAAGGCTTATGTCCTTGATGCACCGCTCGGTGCGCCACCCCCTCCAGCGTCGTCTGTGGATGTTGTGAACGTCTGGCAGACACGTTCTGATGACTACTCGATAGTTCAGTGTGCCATGCTTTACGGCTTAGAACCGGGGCTCCAAAGACGTTTTGAGCACCACAAAGCATATGAGATGTTCCAGGAGCTGAAATTGGTATTTCAGGCTCACGCCCGGGTCGAGAGGTATGAAGCCTCCGACAAGTTCTTTAGCTGCAGGATGGAAGAGAACAGCTGCGTTAGCGAGCACGCACTCAAAATATCTGGGTACTTCAACCGCTTGAATCACTTGGGAGTTAATCTTCCAGATGAAGTAGTGATTGGCAAGGTTATTCAGTCACTGCCACCAAGCTACAAAGGCTTCGTGATGAACTATGATATGCAAGGGATTGAGAAGACGATCCTGGAGCTCTCCGCGATGCTTAAAGCCGTGGAAGTAGAGATCGAGAAAGAGCATCAAGTGTTGATGGTAAATAAGACCACCAGTTTCAAGAAGAAAGGCAAGGGAAAGAAAGGGAACTTCAAGAAGAATGGCAAGCCAGTTGCCGCTCCCATGAAGAAACCCAAGGCTGGACCCAAACCTGAGACTGAGTGCTTCTATTGCAAGGGGAATGGTCACTGGAAGCGGAACTGCCCCAAGTACTTGGCAGATAAGAAGGCTGGCAACGTCAACAAAGGTATACTTGATATACTTGTTATTGATGTGTACCTTGCTAGTGCTCGTAGTAGCGCCTGGGTATTTGATACTGGTTCGGTTGCTAATATTTGTAACTCGAAACAGGAGCTGTGGAATAAACGGAGACTAGCTAAGGACGAGGTGGCGATGCGCGTTGGAAATGGCTCCAAGGTTGATGTGATCGCCGTCGGCACGCTCCCTCTACGTCTACCTTCGGGATTAGTTTTAAACCTAAATAATTGTTATTTGGTGCCTACGTTAAGCATGAACATTATATCTGGATCTTGTTTACTGCGAGACGGTTATTCATTTAAGTCAGAGAATAATGGTTGTTCTATTTATATGGATAATATCTTTTTATGGTCATGCACCTCTTGTGAATGGTTTATTCTTGTTGAATCTTGATCGTAGTGATACACATATTCATAATATTGATACCAAAATAGGCAAGGTTAATGATGATAGTACCACATACTTGTGGCACTGCCGCTTAAGTCATATTGCTGTAAAGCGCATGAAGAAGCTCCATGCCGATGGACTTTTGCAATCACTTGATTATGAATCATTTGAAACATGCGAACCATGCCTCATGGGCAAGATGACTAAAACCCCATTTTCCGAAACAATGGAGCGGGCAAGTGACTTATTGGAAATAATACAAACCAATGTATGCGGTCCGATGGGTGTTGAAGCGCGCGGTGGATATTGTTATTGTCTTACCTTCACGGATGATTTGAGTAGATATGGGTATATTTACTTAATGAAACACAAGTCTGAAACATTTGAAAAGTTCAAAGAATTTCAGAATGAAGTGGAGAATCATCGTAACAAGAAAATAAAGTTTCTACGATCAGATCGTGGAGGTGAATATTTGAGTTACGAGTTTGGCACGCATTTAAGACAATGTGGAATTGTTTCCCAACTCATGCCACCTGGAACACCACAGCGTAATGGTGTGTCCGAACGTCGTAACCACACTTTATTGGATACGGTGCGTTCGAAGATGTCTCTTACCGATTTGCCACTATCATTTTGGGGTTATGCATTAGAGACAACCTGTAGGATCAAAAGTATGTCTAGAGGGGGGTGATTAGACTACTTGACCAAATAAAACCTATCCTTTTCCCAATTTTAGTTGTGGGCAGATTTTAGCAATAGTACATGTCAAGCATCACCCTACACATGCAATTCTAAGAGTATAGCAGCGGAATGTAAGCAATTGCATATGTATGTAAAGGAAGGGATTGGAGATTTCAAACGCAATGAAGACACGGTGGTTTTTGGCATGGTTCCGATAGGTGGTGCTATCATACGTCCACGTTGATGGAGACTTCAACCCACGAAGGGTAACAGCTGCGCGAGTCCACGGAGGGCTCCACCCACGAAGGGTCCACGAAGAAGCAACCTTGTCTATTCCACCATGGCTTACGTCCATGAAGGACTAGCCTCACTCGGGGTAGATCTTCATGAAGTAGGCGATCTCCTTGCCCTTACAAACTCCTTGGTTCAACTCCACATCAGGTTGGAGGCTCCCAAGTGACACCTAACCAATCTAAGAGACACCACTCTCCAAAAGGTAATAGACGGTGTGTTGTTGATGAACTCCTTGCTCTTGTGCTTCAAATGATAGTCTTCCCAGCACTCAAACAACTCCTCACAGATTTGGCTATGGTGGAAGAAGGATTTGAGTGGAAAGCAACTTGGGAAAGGCTAGAGATCAAGGTTCAAATGGTAGGCATGGAATATCTTGATCTCAACACATGAGTAGGTGGTTCTCTCTCAGAAAATGTATGGTGGAAGTGTAGGCACGTTCTGATGGCTCTCCTTACAAAGAAGGATGTGGTGGAGGGTTATATATAGCCTCCACACAAAATCCAACCGTTACACACTTTTGACTCAACTCAGTGGCACCAAAACGATAATCTCGGTAGCACCGAACTGTGTAAAAGATATGAACTTTAGGAATCTCGGTGGGACCGATACGAACAACTCGGATGGACCGAAGTGCAATGGCTTAGGGCAAACCTCATCTCGGTGGCACTGATTGCATCAACTCGGTTGGACCGAAGTGAAGCAATAAGGCAACAGAGACTTGGCAAGCCATCTCGGTGAGACCGATTTGCATAACTCGGTGAGACCGAAGTGAATGCAACCGATTACAGAGAGTTGGCAAAGCCATCTCAGTGGGACCGAGATCCATTTCGGTGGATCCGATTTGTTAGGGTTTTGGCAGTGGCTAAGTCTTGGATGAACTCGGTGGGGCCGGATAAGAAATATCGGTGGGGCCGAGTTGGACTGTAGGTTTAGGACATATTTGGTTAGAGAGAGTGGTTGAGGGTTTAGGAATACTGTCACTAAGCACTTGTGCAAAAAGACCATTAAGCAACACCTCATCCCCTTTTAATAGTATTGGCTTTCCTATGGACTCAATGTGATCTTGGATCACTAAACCAAAAATGTAGAGTCTTGATCTTTTGCCAATCCTTGTCCTTAGCATTTTAAGGGGTCCACATCTCTAGTCCATGCCATGCCAATCATTGAACATCCTGAAATCTTAATCTTGAATGGACATTAGTTCAATGAGATACATGTTGTTATGAATTACCAAAACCACCAAGGGAGCAAATGTGCTTTCAATCCCCCCCTTTTTGGTAATTGATGACAACATATAGATCAAAGCTTCTACAAATGATTAAATGAATGAAATACATCATCGCTTTGAGAAGTATGTGATAAGCAAGAGCCCCCCTAAATTTGTGCATTATTAAAAATTTGCGTTTAAATGCAAATGCACAATCGATTAGGCTGATGGGTTACTCTTCCATGTCACATACATCTTGGTGGAGCGCGCAAAATGATATGATCGGAATAATAGGCACGCATCACCAACATAAGTAATTAATCATACAAGATAATGGTAGAGATAAACATGAATAATCACAATAAGCATAGTATGATCAATCAACATAGCATCTCATAAGCATAAACGACAGAATATCACACAGACACTGTAGCAAGCACACACATAAAACAAAGTAGCATCAAACAAGCTGTAGCAAAAGAAATCGAACTCGAAGCAAATCAAAAGCAAAGACTCTCTCTCTCTCGAAGCCTATGATCTATACAAATTCTCCCCCTTTGGCAACAAGTACCAAAAAGTTCAAATGAGTATAGCACTAGTCGGCACTCTAAGCACGGTCCTCCGAAGCTCCTGAAGGCGATCTCCTGCTGGCGGCTCCGGTGTGCGAAGACGGCATGGAGAGAAGAGCATCCGTGAATGCTTCTGCTGACGTCTGCTGGACTGGTGGAGTTGAGACCTGCGGGGGCACTGTGGCAGTAGCGGCTGGTGCAGATACTGTGGTCCTCGGATCCACGACTGGCACTGCAGTAGACCTGGCTTCCCTAGGCACTTGTTGAAATTGCTCTGTGGTCGGTCTGTCATCTCCACTGTCATCTGATCTGGCTAGCTTGACAGCATCAACATCACCTTGCAGCTGTTCTACTGAAGTCTGAATCTGTGTAACTTTGACATCCAAATCATGAAACTTTGTCTCTATAATCCGCTCAAAACTAGCCTGGGTCTGGGTGAGGTTGGCCAAACTTCGCTCAATCCTCAGAGTGGCTTCAAGCAGATATGTCATTTGATCCTTGGGTGTCTTGAGATTGGCAATTTGAGCATTGGGAGCTGATGCCTCCTGAGCTGCTTTAGCTTCTTTGGCTTTGCGGATTTCCTCTTGAGCTTGTGCTGAAGTGGGATGCGAAGGATCCATCACTATAACATTGTCCTCAAAGTCTGGATGCAATGGCAAATGCTCTCGATCAAGAAGGTATGTGCTGGTTCCAACCTTGGAATTTATCAATAGCTGAATGTGTGGAGCATATCCGCACGATCTCTTCTGATCTGCTGTAGTCCTCTTGATAGTCTCTACTATCAGGCTCATCACCTTGAATTTCTGAGGTGTATCAAATAAATGCAGCAAATTGATGGAGTGGCCACGAATCATCTTATCATCGCCTGACTTGGGTAATAGAGTATACCGCAAGATAGTGTTCGAGGTGGCCAGTCCTGGTAGCAGATGCTTCACTGATCCAAGTTTGTGTGTCTCTATATCCTTCTGAGGAATTGCAGTGTACATGTTGGCCATGGAGTTGTGATCCATCTTGAGCTTGGCATATATGTCTATATCATCATCCTCTTCCTTGGGTGCACCAAGAAGATTTGCCCACTTAGAGATGGTAGACTGGTATCTTATACCCTCAGTCATCCATACTATTCTGCCATCTGGATAGAAATGAGCAGTAGAGTAAAATTGCATGATCATCTCATCATTCCACTTTGTCAATTTCTTTTCAAAAAACTCATCAACTCCTGCAATCCTGAAACTCTCATGGACATGGGGAAAATAATCCTCATTCTCATCGATGTATTCCCAGTCCACCCACTTCATGTCACTGACTATGGGCTTCTTATCAAGCAAAACTGTCTCATAAAAATCCTGTTGCTCTCGAGTGTGAAAGCGATAATCACATGCTGTCCTTCTCCTTATAGCATAAGGATCTGACTGTCTCCACTGACGCAATCCTTTGTCCTTTCTTAGCATCATGTTTTTTGCGACGGGGTGTGCATTGTCATGGTCTGGAATCTTTGGCTTCAACTTTCTGAGCACTAGAGGCTCTTCATCAACAGTTGACTCAGGCACTGGGGCCTTGTTCTTCTCTGCAGCTGATATGTTTCTGGTTGATCTCTTTGGTGCTGACACCTTGGGCTTGGACTTGGAGGGTGCAGCAGTCTTGATTGCATCAGACATGAGCTTCTGAGCTTTTGCAGGGGGTGCAGTAGCTGGCTCATCCTCCTCCTCTTCCTCCTCATCAATCATCATGGAGGGTCTGCCAATCACACGGGCAATGGTTTTCCTTATCCTCTTCTTCTTAGCACCTGCTGCTGGTTCTTTGTCACTAGGCTCTTCAAGAGTAAACTGCATGGTCTGCTTTGGAACTTTCCTCACAACAGTCTTATCTTTGGTGGATGATGGTTTGGTGCTGTACTCCTTAGCAAGCACAACTCTTTTCATCTTTGATGCAGCTTCACTTGCAACAAAATCCTCATCCTCACTGTCAGAGGTTTTCTTCTTCCTTGTTCTGGTTGCAGCTTTAGGTAGATCTGGAGAGCTCCTCTCTCCCTCATAGAAACTTTTAGCTGGGCTTGACCCTTCACTCATTTCTGCCTGCTGTTCAGACCTGTTCTGACTGTCACTGCCACTTGACATATTGCTGAGCTGACCCTATGAATAGATGGGTATGGGTAGAGTAGATGAGTCATCACAAAAAGCAGATAGTTTTCTTGAAATTTGAGTTCAACTTTTAGTTTCAAGTTTTCACAGGATGCATTTCGGATGGACCGAGTTGATCATCTCGGTGATACCGAAGCACACTACAGAAACCTTACACACCACTTCGGTCAGACCGAGATGGGGTTTGGTGGCTCCGAGATGCTAGGGTTTCACTGAGGCTTTACTTTCGGTCTCACCGATTCACACAACTCGGTGACACCGAGATGTACTTGTGCTATGGCCAGAGGCCAAATCGGTAGGACCGAAAATTTCGAATCGGTCGGTCCGAGATGCATTCGGCGGAAACTTAAACCTAGAAATTTCGCTCGAATCTAATCTACGGAATTTTCCTGGTGGATTTAGCATTGCAATCGTGGCAAGAATCATGGCATTCCTAATGTGCATTGAATCAGAAATTGGAAGCACGAAAGGGATCGAATCTCACCCTAACTTGGTGGAGATCCTCTACGGCGGCAACGGCGGTGGAGATTGCCATTGACAGCAACGGAGTCCTGCGGCGAGGGCGCGCTGGAGATGACGGCGAAGTCCGAAAACGAAGGGCGACGGCAGCGACGGGGAGCGGGAATGAGTGGGGTCGAGAAATTTCAACCGTTCGGTCCGCGCGATATATATACCCGTACGCTGTCGGTGGCGCCAAGTTGAACAACTCGGTGGCACCGATATGTGTAACTGCACGCAGTATAGCACATCGGTGGCGCCGAAATGGTTCAATTCGGTGGCACCGAGATGAAAACCTAGATCAATCTAAATGATTTCGGTTGGACCGAGTTGGAGTGAATTGGTTCGGCCGAAATCAATTAGAAGGTTTTGGAGGTTCAGCCCTTTCAGATCGGTGGCTCCGAGTGCTCCTCACCCGGAGGGTTCGAAAAAGACTTATTCAATTTTTGTGATGCAGTAAGAATAGAATTTGAGACAAGAAAGCATAGATAGCTAGAGAAGGTTCTTAGGCATTCTTGTACATCCACTTGGTTAGAATAACCAAGAC
The DNA here is from genome assembly GCA_039707655.1 of Elymus sibiricus. NCBI lineage: Eukaryota > Viridiplantae > Streptophyta > Magnoliopsida > Poales > Poaceae > Elymus > Elymus sibiricus. Next base: position 319,155,144 of record CM077672.1, read on the forward strand.
AATCAAAACAACAAATGGATGTCCTCGAATGATGAAAGTATGCAATCCAACATGCTCACACAATAAGATAGCAAATGAAATATGTGTCAAACATGCACAACTAATTCTAGCATCTATCAAGCAATGGCGATGACTAGGTCATCTATATATGAGTATATTGACTTAGGAGCCAAATGAGAACATTTGATCATAGGTCATACTTATCGTTTAAGCACAAGTGGGGTTACCACTTTTACATAAAGCATTGATGTGTTCACACCATTAGAGTTTCTTTAGCTCAATTGTTTTAGAGCAAAGCTCCCCCGAGATGTGATATTCCCCCTAAGTGGGATGAACTAACCTTGGGTTTTGTCGATGATGACTTCATGTAGATGTTGAAGATGTGGATGCTCAATGTTGATGTAGACCATCAAGAGTTGGGAGCAATCCTTTGGAGTTTTGTGCTTTCAATACCTACATGGGTTAGTCCCACACAAGGAACATACAAGGATGTCCATAGACATAGAGTGAAATACACATATGATGATGTCCATGAATGCATTGATTACCTTGTCCCTTGTCTTACCAACAAGAGGGTTTGTGACTCCATGAACTAGTGCAAAATGTGGAAGTTGGTTGCACAAGTCCTTGCCATAAATAATATGAGTGAAGTTTGTTGGCGCAGTCACCCTCAAGAACTCTCTAGTTCTTCTTCTTTTGGACCCACATCAACTTGATGGGAATCCTTGGAGTTGTAGAAGCACTTGATGAAGTAGAACTTGATGAAGTCTTGGGAACCCACTTGACCATGGCTTGAGGAGCTTCTTCAAATAAATCAATCTCTTCTTGAAGCTTGTCCTTACCTTTTAGCTTGTGGTCTTGTGGTGGAAGATCTTCTTGAGCTTGTGTTCCCTTGAAGGATGTAGGATCATACTTCTCTTGTTGAGGAACAAACTTCGTCTTGGGGTATTGACCTTCTTCCCACTCAACTCCATCGGCATTGAACTTTCGTTCAAAACCAACACCTTGGTTCTTTCGGTGCCTTCCTTGCTTGCGTACAATTTCCTCAAATTGCTTACTCCCGGCAAGACTCTTGTAGACACCTTTTTCTATAATTCCTTTCAATATCACATTTTCTTGCTCAAGTGTAACTTGGCTAAGAGAATCGTTAGTGGAATCAATAGAACTACTAGAAGCAACAATATTGGATTTAGCATTGTTATTGTTACTACTAGAGGTAGAACCATTTTTACCCTTGTTGCTAGTTTGCTTAGATTTAACTTGTGGCATAAAGGTAGACAAGAGTAAACACTTAGCAAGATATGAAGAACTCTTCTTTCGAAGATCGTCATTGATAGCTTTAAGAAACTCATGCTCTTGCTCTAAATTTAGCTTCTCGAAGCGTAGCTTCTCATGAGTTCTTAGAAGTTCTCTATGATCATCTTGAGTTGTTTCATGAGCTAACTTAAGAGCATTTAGTTCTTTAGTTAGATGCTCAATCTCCTTCATAGCATTGTCACTCGTTTCCTCTTGACTATCATCATTACTAGCATTTTCATTATAGCTCACATTACTATCTCTATCAACAAGTAAATCATCATCACCAAGCAAATCATCTTCATCACTATTGAAATCAAGATACTCGGGGTGTGATACCTTGGGGCCTTTTGCCATGAAGCATCTTCCAATTCCTTCATTTGGTGAGTCAAATAGATCATAGGAGTTGGATGACACAAGTGCAAGTCCGGCAACACCTTCATCTTGACTATAGTCGGAGTTGGAGTGATAACTTCTCTCGGAGTGGTTATCGGAGTCGGAGCCGGAAACCCATTCACCTACATGAGCTTGATGTCTTCTTCTTGTGTAGCTCCTTGATGACTTGTCCTTCCTCTCGGAATCCTTCCTTCTTCGAGAGTGTCTTCGTTCATGACGATCATCTCTACTCCTTCTCTCCTTATGAGGTGATTCATCTCTTCTATGTCTTCCTCTTGGTGATTCGTCTCTTTTCTTGTAGGGTGCCGTACACTCATTGGAGTAGTGTCCAGGCTTCCCACAATTGTAGCAATTACGGTCATGACTTGATGATCTTCTCTCATAATGTCTTGAGCTAGAGCTTCTCTCTTTCCCTTTGTTCTTGTAGAACTTGTTGAACCTTTTCACCATTAGGCTAATCTCTTCATTGGATACTAGCTGGTCACTTGTAGTTGTTGGAGCATCGGTTGAGGCTTTGTAAGCACCACTTGACTTGTTGTGTAGCTCCTCTTTGTCCTTGAGTGACATTTCATGAGCGACAATCCTTCCAATGACTTCCGTGGGCTTGAGATCTTTGTAATTTGGCATCATTTGGATCAATGTGCAGACGGTATCATATTTTCCATCCAAAGCTCTAAGTATCTTCTTGATGATGAATTTGTCGGTCATCTCTTCACTTCCTAAGCCGGCAATCTCATTTGTGATGAGAGCAAGCCTAGAGTACATCTCAGCGACTCCTTCACCATCCTTCATCTTGAACTTGTCAAGTTGACTTTGAAGCACATCCAACTTAGATTCCTTGACGGACTCGGTACCCTCATGCATATCAACCAAAGTATCCCAAATTTCCTTTGCATTCTCGAGGCAGCTGATTTTGTTGAATTCTTCAGGACATAGACCATTGAATAGAATGTCACAAGCTTGAGCATTGTATTGCAACATCTTCAATTCTTCCGGGGTTGCTTCACGATCCGGTTCCTTGCCATCCTCAAAGAAGTCACCTTGCAAGCCAACACGAACAACAGCCCAAACGGCGGGGTTATGACCAAGAATATGCATTTTCATCTTATGTTTCCAACTAGCAAAGTTTGTACCATCAAAATATGGACCTCTACGGTGATAGTTACCCTCACTAGATGACATACTCTCCTAGGTTGTGAAACCAAGGCTATGATCACCAAAGCAATGGAAATCAAGGCTTACGGAGACCAAAGCTCTGATACCACTTGTAGGATCGAAAGTATGTCTAGAGGGGGGGTGATTAGACTACTTGACCAAATAAAACCTAACCTTTTCCCAATTTTAGCTGTGGGCAGATTTTAGCAATAGTACATGTCTAGCATCACCCTACACATGCAATTCTAAGAGTATAGCAGCGGATTGTAAGCAATTGCATATGCATGTAAAGGAAGGGATTGGAGATTTCAAATGCAATGAAGACACAGTGGTTTTTGGCGTGGTTTCGATAGGTGGTGCTATCGTACGTCCACATTGATGGAGACTTCAACCCACGAAGGGTAACGGCTGCGCGAGTCCACGGAGGGCTCCACCCACGAAGGGTCCACGAAGAAGCAACCTTGTCTATTCCACCATGGCTTACGTCCACGAAGGACTAGCCTCACTCGGGGTAGATCTTCACGAAGTAGGCGATCTCCTTGTGTCGGTGTACTAAAGTTTGGGTCTTTTAGTACCCCATACTTGTGCACGGACGGTTGTAGCCATACCAGCGGCAAGGCCTGCCGGAGAATAGCTGGAAACAAATACAAGATTATCAAGAAGGCATTCAAGCTAATGATCAGAAGACAGAAGACCGAAGGCTGGATTCCCGGCAAGATATTTGCCGGGAAGGCTCGCGAAGGCCCGGCAAGGCCTCGCACCCGGCAAGATCCCACCGCCCTGCCACCGCTCCAGCGCAGCGACCAGCCTGTCGTTTAGGGTTTGTCCTCCTGGATGCATGTCATGGCACTAACGGCGGATGGGGTTAAGCGGCGCTGATGGGACGGGCTCTTTTTCCGTCCCCAAGAAAGTAAGGGACACCTAAGTGGAGCATTTAATGCGTTTGTCCTAAGTCATCAGTGATAAGCATGTAAACACTGTAGTAACTTTACACCTCTTATACATGCTGTTCGCCGCTGTTGGTGACCCCTTAGACATATAAAAGGAGGCCCAAGGCGAGCTACAGGGGGGGAGGGAAAGCTTTCTGGCCCAGTTGCATGCGTAGCCGCCCTTCTTGCGTACTGTTCACCAAGAAGCGCTCTGTGTATCTGAGCTTAAACACCCACAATAAACCAAAGCAGGAGTAGGGTTTTACGCTACTCAGCGGCGCGAACCTGGGTAAAAGATCCCCGCGTTGATCGTTGGATCCGCTCTTTGTGTAAATCTTTTCCCCCAGCCGAACCATAAAAGGGATCTAAGCGATCCCATAGGTGTTGTACGCCGACATCTTTGGCGCGCCAGGTAGGGGGAGAGATTGCGCGAACCCGATCTAGCGGTCAGAGTTACAGTTTTTGATCACTTTCGTCGCCATGGCTCCCAAGAAGAAGGGCGCTACGGCGGTTGATCCATCTGCGTCCGGCCTACCCGTACCTACACAGACGGGCGACGGCGTGGGCGCTGGTGGAGGAGGTGGAGGTCTTGAGCCTCCATGACGTTCTGGCGATCAGAGCCAGGCAAGCGGCGTTGTTCGCAACAGCGACAACAACCCGCATGCTGCCAGGTCTAAGGACGGAGCCGTGCTACCTACAGGTGGCGCAACGAACTCCAAGGACGGGACGACGCCTTCCAAGACACCCACGCCGGCGCATGCGCCGCGGCCTTCTCAGGTCGTGCTCGACGGGCAGCGCCGCGACGTTGGTGGTTCCAGACGCCCCCATGGAAAAACCCTTGCGCATCACTCCCAAGATGCACGGGGCCAGTATGCACGCCAACACGACGGTGGAAGCAGGGTGCGACCGCAAGACCGTGATGGAGCTCCTTCTAACACAGTTAGGAGTCAGAGCACCTCACGTTCTTCGCACCTTTCGCCACCACCTACACCGGCAGAGGCGTTGGCACGAGCTCAGCTGCTCCTAGATTTCCCTCTCGCTGCGGAGAAGCTAGAAGAATGGAGATCTGCTATTCAGAGCCTCATCGGCTTGGCTAATGATGACAGGCCGCAGCAGGCGGGGCCTTCGCGGCGGCAGTCCACTGAGCCAGTGCGTGCTGATGGCGAAAAGACCGGAGGTGGTACGACTACGATGCGCTCCCCTCTGCTACGACAACAGTGGTCGCAAACTCGGCGGATTGACGCCTATGATGATGATTCCACGGTGTCGTCTGATCCGCGGGTTCGCCGCGATCAACGTCAAGTTCTTCGGGAACGGAACAAAGAAGACGCTTGAACTACCATCGAGCGGCGGCGGGAAGCGCGCCGTCAATCTGACAGGCGCGCGGGACCCACTATGGACGAACCTGTGCCGGGGTATTCTGGTAACTTGCCTTATGAGGTGGGTTGTCCAGCTTTTACTCGTGAGCTGCGGTGGGTCCAGTGGCCCAATTCCCGAACTTTCAAGCCGGAGGTGCCGGAGAAATACGATGGCAAGACTCACCCGTCAGAGTTCCTGAGCATCTACACCATTGCGGTGCAAGCTGTCAGGGCTCAAGACGACAAGATACTCGCCAACTACTTCCCGTTGGTGCTTAAGCCCAACGTCAGGTAGTGGTTGATGCATTTGGCGGAGAATTCCATTTCCTCCTGGGCAGATTTGTGTCATGAGTTTGTTGGCGCCTTTACTGGGGGCCACCAGGCTCCTGGCTAGGAAAGCGATTTACATCTCATCATCTAGAAAGAGGCCGAAACCTTGCGCAAGTACATACAGAGATTCAGCCGTATACAGCACAACATCCCAGACGTTCATCCTGCCGCTGTTATCAGTGCGTTTCATCAGAATGTGCGCAACCGCAAGATGTGGGAAGAGCTGGCAATGAACAAGGTCAGGGATGTCGCCGAGCTCTATGCTCTGGCCGACAAATGTGCTCGGGCTGAAGAGGGAAGGAGATTCCCCGGCGAGGATGCTGGCACAGAAATCGACTCGGAAGGCGAAGACGTCACCACCTCGACGAAGAAAGGCCGACGGCGTAATAAGAAGCACAAGGGCAAGGCCGTGCTTGCCGTCGAGGGATCCGGCAACCCCAGCACCGCCAAGAAGATCATGGCTGATGGCCCCGGCAAGGAGGTTGCCGGGTGTGCCTCATGTCAGGCCTTGGCGGCTGCCGACAAGCCGGAGGGCTCCGACAAGCAGTACTGCAAGATTCATCGCACCAAGGGTCACGATCTCCAAAACTGCCGGCAAGTTGAGCAGCTTGTCGAGAAGCAGAAAGCTGAGTATGAGAGGCGAGACAAGGAGAAGGCCTAGGATGGCGCTGAGGGGTCTGGCAAGAAACGCGGTGGTGGAGGAGGTCGCCGCGGCAAGGCCAAGCAACAAAAGGAGAGGCCCGCTCGAGGCCGCGACAAGGAACAGGGGGGTGACGATGATGACGAAGAGGGAGACGAGTCCAGCGAGCACGAGTTCCAGAAAGCTACAGAAGCCATGTGCGTTGACGGAGGCGCCTCGTTGCATTCCTCTCACCGTCGACTCAAACAGTGGGCGCGCGAGATTAATGCGACAGAGCCGTCGGTCGATGCCCGGAAACCATTGAAATGGTCCAACACGCCTATCATTTTTGACGCCGAGGACCACCCTGATCGCACAACTGCGGTCGGGTGTTTGCCATTGTTGGTTTCACCAACGATCCGCAACCTCAAGGTGACAAAGATGTTAGTTGACGGTGGGGCCGGTTTGAACTTGATCTCGCCTGATGTGATCAAGAAGTTGCAAATTCTTGAAGAGGATCTCGAAGAAACGGGCACGTTTCAAGGGATCAACCCAGGAAGGAGCCAGCCGAAGGGCAAGATCACACTGCCAGTAACATTTGGTAGTGAGCTGAACTACAGAACAGAAAAGATCGTCTTCGACGTCGCCAAGATTCCATTGCCATATAATGGGATTCTTGGTCGCCCGGCGCTGGCCAAGTTCATGGCGGCATCACACTACGCCTATAATACATTAAAGATGCCCGGGCCGATGAGCGTCATCACTGTCAACTCCGACAAGAAGGATGCGCTTATCTGCACTGACCAACTCTACCGGGAGGCAGTCGCAGCACCTACCGCCAAGGCACTTTCTCCTGCCGCCGAAGCTCCCGGGGGGAAGAAGACCGGCAAGACCTCTAGCACACGCTCCGGCAAGCGCACCTCCTCGGAGTGCTGCGCTCCCGTTGAGGATGTGCTGGAGAGCTCCACCGGCAAGAGCAAGAAATCCAAGGCAGCTCCACCAGCAACTAAGAAGGTGCCCGTCAAGGAGGATGGTACGGGAGGAACTTTCACCGTGAGTTCCACCCTCGATGACAAATAGGAAAACGCGCTCATTGCCTTCCTGTGGACGATAAAAAAGGCAGGGCGAGCTCAGCGGATTTGGAGATGAACCTGCTCAGAGCAGCAACGCAGCCGGCAAGTCGACGCACATCTTTGACACGTCTTGGTGCTTCAATCTGCTCAATTGCCTTGATCTTGTCGGGATTTGCTTCGATTCCACATTGAGACACAAAGAACCCGAGAAGCTTGCCGGATGGAACGCCAAACACACACTTCTTAGGATTGAGCTTCAGATTGATCCTGCGCAGATTTGCAAATGTCTCTTCTAAATCTTGTATGAGCGTTGCCTTGTCCTTGGTTTTAACCACTATGTCATCCATATAAGCTTCCATATTTCTATGTAGCTGGGGCTCAAAACCGATCTGGACCGCTCTTGCAAACGTTGAACCAGCACTTTTCAACCCGAAAGGCATGCGTATGAAGCAATACGTGCCACATGGGGTGATAAATGCGGTTTTCTCTTCGTCTTCCTTTGACATGAAAATCTGATGATACCCTGAATAAGCGTCAAGAAACGACAGCAAATCGCAGCCAGCAGTGGAGTCCACAATCTGGTCGATGCACGGCAAGGGAAAAGGATCTTTTGGACAGGCTTTATTGATATCTGTATAGTCGATACACAGCCTCCATTTTCCATTCGCCTTGCGCACTACAACTGGATTGGCCAACCATGTTGGATGGAGCACTCCTCTAACTAAGCCTGTCGCTTCCAGCTTCCTGATTTCTTCGGCAATAAATTCTTGCCACTCCAAAGCTTGCTTCCTAACTTTCTGCTTGACGGGCCACACATGAGGACAGACAGCAAGGTGGTGCTCGATTACCTCCCTGGGAACACCGGGGATATCAGATGGTTGCCATGCAAACACATCGACAAAATCTAGAAGAAGGCCGGTCCCATGAAATGGACTCCGAAAGCGGAGGCAGCGCTGAAGGACTTGAAGAGGTACCTCTCCTCTCCGCCAACACTAGTCGCGCCTAAACCACAAGAGCCGTTGCTGCTATATCTAGCGGCAACGAATCAAGTGGTTAGTGCTGCCTTAGTGGCGCAGAGAGAAGTCGACGAAGAAGCAGCGGCAGCAGCAAGCCCGTCAAGCGACAAGCTGGGATTCTCCTCGGCAGAGTCTGGTGCCAACAAGGCAGGATATGCGCAATCGAATGAAGCAACGCAGAAGAAGAAGATGGTGCAGTGCCCAGTCTATTTTGTCAGCTCCCTGTTGCAGGGGGCTAGGTCAAGATATTCTGGTGTGCAGAAGTTGCTCTTCGGCCTCCTTATGGCCTCAAGGAAGCTGCGCCATTATTTCCAGGCACATGAAATCACCGTCGTCACTCGCTTCCCGTTGCAGCGGATTTTACGAAATCCAGATGCGACCGGCAGAATTGTGGAGTGGGCGTTGGAACTGTCAAGTTTTGGTCTCAAATTTGAAAGCACTTCGACTATTCAGAGCAGAGCCTTGGCAGAGTTCATTGTAGAATGGACACCGACGCCAGGCGAAGAAATTCAAGAGACAACTATTCCCGGCAAGGAAACAAATCGAGAATGGATTATGTACTTTGACGGGGCTTTCTCGCTGCAAGGCGCCGGTGCTGGCGTGCTGCTTGTCGCACCCACCGGAGAGCACCTCAAGTATGTAATTCAGATGCACTTTCCCCGGGAGAGATCAACAAACAACACTGCAGAATATGAAGGGCTGCTTGCCGGTCTCAGGATCGCGGCGGACCTTGGAATTAAGAAGCTCATCGTCAGAGGTGACTCACAGCTTGTCGTCAGGCAAGTTAACAAAGACTATCAGAGCCCGTTGATGGAAGCATATGTAAATGAAGTGAGAAAGTTGGAGGAGCGTTTTGACGGGTTGCAAACAGAGCATGTTCCTCGTGCGGAGAACAACATTGCTGATGACCTGTCAAAACGTGCTGTCCTCAAGTTACCTGTGGAACCAGGAACTTTTGTGCTCCGCTTAACTCAGCCATCCGTAACACCATCGACGAGGCAAGACAAAAGAAGGAAGTTGACTTCCGGCCAGTACTTTCCTGCAGAGCTTCCAGAAGCCACCGGCAAGGAAGTTGCCGGGAACGACGCCAAGCTTGCCGGGGAGCCACAGGCTCCGGCAGGGCCTCAAGCCCTTGCTGTAGAGACAAACGCTCCCACGGCCGAAGATATGCCTTTGGTCCTTGTTGTCGAGCCACAGGCTCCAACATGGGCACAACACGTCGTCCAGTTCTTTCAAACAGGAGAACTCCCTAAAGAACAGGAAGAAGCGGAGAAAGTAGCCCGTCGGTCTAGTATGTACCAGTTCGTGGACAATGTCCTGTACAGAAAGAGACCGAACGGTGTGAAATTGAAGTGTATTCCTCGGGAGGATGGACTGGAGCTGTTGGCAGAGATACATGGAGGCATATGTGGCTCCCACATAGGCTCAAGAGCTCTTGTCGGCAAGGCATTTCGGCAAGGTTTCTTCTGGCCCACTGCACTCCAAGATGCGACTGCACTAGTAACCAAGTGTGAAGCATGCCAGTTCCATTCAAAGCAATTGCATCAGCCAGCTCAAGCTCTTCAGACAATCCCTCTTTCCTGGCCATTTTCGGTCTGGGGGCTCGACATATTGGGCCCTTTTCCCCGCGCTGCCGGGGGCTTCGAATACTTGTACGTTGCTATCGACAAGTTCACGAAGTGGCCGGAAGTGGAAGTAGTGAGAAAGGTGACAGCACAATCAGCCGTCAAGTTCTTCAAGGGACTAGTGTGCCGTTTTGGTGTGCCAAACAGGATCATCACCGACAATGGCACGCAGTTCACGAGCCACACCTTCATGCAGTACGTCCAAGACCTTGGCGGCAAAATATGTTTTGCTTCTGTTGCTCACCCGAGGAGCAACAGGCAAGCGGAAAGGGCAAATGCTGAAGTGTTGCGAGGTCTTAGAACAAAGACTTTCGACAAGCTGCGCAAGTGCGAAAGACGCTGGATTAATGAGCTGCCAGCGGTTCTTTGGTCAATCAGAATGACACCAAATCGAGCTACTGGCTAGATACCCTTCTCCCTAGTTTACGGGGCAGAAGCAGTTCTCCCCACAGAACTCATATACGGGTCACCTCGAGTACTCGCTTATGATGAGCTTGAGCAAGAGCAGCTGCGCCAAGATGACGCCACACTCCTTGAGGAAGATCGTCTTCGGGCTGCTGTGCGAGCTGCACGCTACCAGCAAGCCTTGCGCCGCTATCATAGCCGCAAGGTTCATGCCCGAAGCCTTGAGGAAGGCGACCTTGTTCTTCGGCGCGTTCAGTCAGCCAAGAATTCTAACAAGTTGACGCCGAAGTGGGAAGGCCCTTATCGGGTAGTACGAGTCACCAGGCCTGGCGCAGTCCGCCTGGAGACCGAAGATGGCATTCCAGTGAGCAATTCCTGGAATATTGAACACCTTCGTAAGTTCTACCCATAAGGCGCGGTTGCTGGGTCACCCGGCAACCACCTTTTGTACAAGTTTTGCCGGCAAGGCATATGATCCTTTGTACAAAGCGAAGCGCAGACCTTGTGCATAGTTGAATAGACTTAAGCGTTTTACAATTCTTGTCGATTTTCATGTCAATCTATATGCATGCTTGTCTGAGATATTGTATTACACCTGCTTCCGGTAAGCATTAATGAACCGCCAAGGTTCCATATCTCTATTTTCTCTTCTTTCTTTTTCTCAAAGGACAGAAGGTTTCCTCGCGTGCAAATTTGCCGGGGGGAATGATGGTATGGTATGGACACCAACATGCGACGTTCAAGTTGACATATTGCAATAAGGAGTACAGCTAAGTTGCAAAACTTTTAAGCAAATTTTTATTGTAGACTTATTTTCCTTGAACGATTTCGGCTTTTGTATGGAAAACCTGCACGCGAAGGAACCTTGTCATGATTGGTTGCGCCCTTACTTTGTTTCGAGTCCGCTCAACAGCTTAAGTGGCTGCACTGAAAACGTCAAGATATCTTGTCGGTAGCGACACCCCCAGCAGGCTGCTAAGGATCCGTTCCTCAAAGCGCTCGCGGCAAGGGTGCGCGCATCGGCAAGTTTCCAATAAGCGTAGGGCATGTACCGTACAAAAAAAAGAAATCAGACAAGGGAAATAGCATACATTCATCCAAAACATAGCAAGTTATATTACATTGACGGTCGTCGCGATTCTAACTTAAGATAAAACTGTCTTTGCCATGGAATGGTGGCGACAAAATGAAGCAAAGCGGCTAGTCCCTGCGCTGGCCTTCAACCCTCTTGACTTGGCTCACTCTGTCAACGATGGGCGCGACAAGCTTTTCGAGTGCCTTGAGGTCTACATCCTCCGGCAAGCTAGCGAGGACATTGGTAAGGTTGATGCCAGGGTACTTGTGCCCCACTTTGACGAGCACCTTGAGGAGGACGGCCTGGCAGAGTTTGCGGGATTCGTTGGCCAGATGGGTTGCTCGGTCAGACTGGTGCAGCTTGAGGGCGTCAACGATGCTCTCGAAGAACATGGTCAGCTTGGCGCTCGAAGACACCCTATCATCAGAAGAGTAGTTGAAGTTTTCCAAGCCCATGGTGGACAGTTCTGTGGCAAGCCTTTCCGCGACGTCGACAAGGCGCTCAGTCCAGATCTTCACACCTTTCTCAAAGTCATTATAAGTGGCGGCGGCGCTGTTGAGCAGGCTCTTCTCATTCTGGAGGTCTTTGATCAAAGCCCTCTCGCGAGCCTTGCCGTTCTCAAGGGACTCCTCCAGCGTTGTCAGTTTCAGTTTCAGATCAGTGATGGATTCATTGGCTGAGGTGAGCTCCTTGGTCTTGTCGGACATGGCGGCTTGCATCTCCGCCAGGCTGAAGAGAGTCTTCTCTCTGTCGGCTTTGAGCGTCGAGATCTCCTTGCCATGGCCCTCGAGATCCGCTTCCAGCCTCTTCACTTTATCGTCCAGCTCGTTCTTGGCAGCCTCTGCAGCTTCGGCGGCATCGACGGCTCCCTTTAACTTGCCGGCATGGTCTTTGGCCAGAGCTTCGAGTGTTTCCTTGTGTCTCTGCTCCAGCTCCTGGGTTCGCTGCGCGACAAGCTTCTCGATCTCTTCGTCCTTGCTGCGGAGCTTGGCAGCAAGCGCCTCCTCGCGAGCGGCAAGGTCTTCTTCATAAGCATTGAACCCGACACGGCGTTTCGTTAAGCGAGCTTCCTCTGCAGCAGCCTGCTGCGCAGCCTCCTCCTGTGCCTTCTCGGCGTCGGACTGCTTTAAGAGGAACTCGTTCCAGCTCTGATTCAGTTGCTCCCGGCCAGCCATCAGCTCCTGGAAAGCCTCGGCGTACCAGACTTGTGTCTCTTCGACGCGCTTCTAGAAATCTGCCTCCGCCGCCTCGACAACTGCCGCCCTGGAGTCCAACCTCTCCTTTCGGGTGCGGTGAAGCGCCTGAAGCTTTTGAAAGTCATCGCTCATGGCTTGGAGGAGCTGTTCTTCCCTGGACCCGCTGCTGCTAGCGCGTGGCTCATTAACAATCTTGAGTCCAGCGGCGGCGATGATGTCTTCATCAAAAATTTCTCCTTCGGTTGGCACCCCGATGCTTGCCGTCCCTAGTACGCTGACGAACAGGTTGTCGCCAACCTTAAGGTATCTTCTTGACGGGGGTACGTCGGATGTTGACGGTTGATCCTCAACAACCGCCTCGCCGGAAACTGGGGGCTCCGCAACCGGTGTCGCGCCAGGTGCTCCTGCGGCAGGAATGTCGTCAGTATGGTCGCCGGTCTCCTTGCCGGCCCCCTCAGCAGACCCCTTGGTGGTTTCTTCCTGTGCGGCCTTGGAGGCCTCGTCAGCTGCGACTCTGTCGGCCTCGACGGCAGCGTCCTTGGCTGTCTCCTCGATGACAATATCAATATTCATTTGTTCCATCGAAGGGAGATCTGAAGACCAAGAAAGGAAACAAGATGAGACCAAGGTTGAAGTTCAAGAAGACAAAAATAAAGAAAGAATGACAAGTGCACCAAGGCAAACGGTTTACCTGTGTCGAGCTGTTGAGAGGTGGTTTCTCCTTTCCCGGCAACATTGGTTGCCGATGTAGGATTGCCAGCGCCCGTGCTTGCCGGCCCCTCTTCAACGCGAATGGGCTCGACAGTGGAAGCCCTTGCCGAAGGTTCATCTCTCGGCGGCGTGGTCGACGGAGGCGGCACGTCAGGGATGGTCTCCAATGATTCTCCTTGTTGCCGTTCTTCTCCTACAAGCCCGGTGATGTCAATAGCGAATATATTCTCCCCAACGCTCGCCAGCGGAAAATGGGTAGTGGGCTCACGCTGGGGGCTGGGTTGGAGGCTGTGTTGAGGGCTGGGCTCCGAGCTGATGACGATGGGCTCTGGCACACCTACAGTGCTTGCCGGAGGCTCATCACCCGTTGAAGTCTTCGCCTTCTTCGCCATCCTTTGCGCCAACGTTTCCGTATCTCTGTGGGGACAGGCCAAAGCAAAACAAATAAGTTAAGCAAAACCAGGAATTCAGAAGTTGAAAGATGCAGCAAGGACCCTTACTCTTCTCTTTCCAGACTAAAAGAGGAGATGTCAAAGTCAACCTCCGCTACAGTGTCCGTGCGAGGGGGTGGAGAAGGGGTCCTGGGACGCTTGGCTGCGGCAGAAGCAGTAGTTTGATATGATCCTGCTGCTCCAGCCGTTGGTGCTGTCGTATGAGACGCCCCCGCCGCTCCAGTTGTTGCCGCGGTCGTGCGTCTCGTACATCGCACGGGTTGCTATTGGGCTTCTTGCCGCTGCGCAGCCTTGCCGGCCGCCCCTTTGCTGGGAACCTCACCGCTCGAGGGAGGCTGATGTGTTGGGACGCCAGAGACGACTTTCCGAAGAACACGTTTCTTCTTCTCCGGAGCTGGGGGCTCCTCGTGCAGCTGCTCCTCAGCTGTGTCTTCGACAGAAGAGCTCCTGGCAACCATGCCACTCTGTTCCCCGGCAACTTCACCTTGCTCGGCAAGGGTCTCCTCTAACGTTATTTCTTCTTCACTGGCTTCCTCTTCCGCGAAGCCAAAGTTGCCGGCCTCCGCGGCTAGATTCGCTACTTCCGCCCTGCTGGCGATGTAAGCCACTTCTTCATCAGTGGTGGGGCGGATGAGGGTTGGCTCTTCCCGGATGGTTTTCTCCGACAAGTTGTCAAAGAACTCCTGTGCGCGCTCTGAGGATGGCTCTTCCCAAGTTCCGTCAAGGCCATGAGCATTACACACCGGCATCATGGCGATGATTGAGCTCAAAGCGGAGTTGTTGCATAGGGGAATTACGCCAGCCGGCAACATATATTTCCCGTCAGGCCTGAACAGTTTGTGGCAAAGAGCTATGTGCTGCAAGACTGTTAAGTTGTTGTTCAGACCAGGGCGCAGCCTCATGATATCTGCTGCATTCTGGAACTGCCAGGCTGGTCTCCCTTTGTTCTGCAGAGGGGCGATGCGGCGGCGGAGGAAATCAGCGCCAATCATTTCTATTGTGAGCCCGGCAACCCTGAGACGGTGGATCCTGGTAATTGCGATTGTGAGCTTCTCATCTTGAGGATCGAGGCCACTCCAGTCCTTGCCACGAACCACTTTCGTTTGTCGGAGCGAACAGAACGGCTGAGGATCTTTCTCCTTAATCCAGCACCACTCGGCCCGCCATTCATCCCTCTTCTTACGGTAGAGACCGTCTGGGTATATCTCTTTATTCCATGCCCTTGGAATCCAAGTGATAGAACGAGAAAGGGCGTCTCCTGTTTCGATACGGGGAATGAAATAGTGGTGAAAGAGGGCTGTGCTGGGAACTACTCCGGCGAAATTTTCACAGAGATGGGCAAAGACTGACATGCATGTCACGGCATTCGGCATAAAATCCAAGAGACGGAAGCCGTATGTGAACATGATGTCGATGAAGAAATCAGAAAACGGAGGGCAGAGCCCGCAGTAATAGTAAGCGGTGAAGAAGGGGAATTTATCTGGACCGCCCTTGACGGAAGCTGGGAGCACGCAAGTTGCGGGGTGAGCCCTCGTCTTCTTCCCCCACATGCACATGTACCGCTCGATCAGGGCGCGCATGTCGAGCGTCGGGGCGAAGACGGCGTGTTCCTTCCGCATCTCCACCAGATCAATCTTCTCCGTCTCTGCATCCGAGTCGACGGCTTTCGCCGCTTTGCCCTTGCTTGCTTTGGGCGGCATGATGACTGTGGAAGCGGAGGCCGAGAATGATGAGGGCGTGGGGGTGGCGGATGGATGGGAGAGGCTCTGTCTCAAGCTCGAGGAAGAAGGCGACGGTGGTTTCCAGATTGGAAAAGACGAGAGGTAAATGAGCAGCGCCTCTGTGGATTCCCTTTTATGGGGAAGGCGCGGGGCTGCCTCTTTACTGACCAATGTGAATGCATTTTTTACGAGCGCACTACTACTGCGGCTGTTCCGCGCACGTATCCCACGTCCCGCATTTAATGCGCGTCGTGGGGGAGCGCGGTAAATAAGATGATTACGACTGTTAACACCTGCCACGCGTGCCCGTGCACTGTTTGGGCCTAGCCCAACAACGCCTCGCACCCGTGTATGGCCTAGGCCCGGGGGCTCCTGTCGGTGTACTAAAGTTTGGGTCTTTTAGTACCCCCTACTTGTGCACGGACGGTTGTAGCCATACCAGCGGCAAGGCCTGCCGGAGAATAGTTGGAAACAAATACAAGATTATCAAGAAGGCATTCAAGCTAATGATCAGAAGACAGAAGACCGAAGGCTGGATTCCCGGCAAGATACTTGCCGGGAAGGCTCGCGAAGGCCCGACAAGGCCTCACACCTGGCAAGATTCCACCGCCCTGCCACCGCTCCAGTGCAGTGACCAGCCTGTCATTTAGGGTTTGTCCTCCTGGATGCGTGTCATGGCACTAACGATGGATGGGGTTAAGCGGCGCTGATGGGACGGGCTCTTTTTCCGTCCCCAAGAAAGTAAGGGACACCTAAGTGGAGCATTTAATGCGTTTGTCCTAAGTCATCAGTGATAAGCATGTAAACACTGTAGTAACTTTACACCTCTTGTACGTGCTGTTCGCCGCTGTTGGTGACCCCATAGACATATAAAAGGAGGCCCAAGGCGAGCTACAGGGGGGAGGGAAAGCTTTCTGGCCCAGTTGCATGCGTAGCCGCCCTTCTTGCATACTGTTCACCAAGAAGCGCTCTGTGTATCTGAGCTTAAACACCCACAATAAACCAAAGCAGGAGTAGGGTTTTACGCTACCCAGCGGCCCGAACCTGGGTAAAAGATCCCCGCGTTGATCGTTGGATCCGCTCTTTGTGTAAATCTTTTCCCCCAGCCGAACCATAAAAGGGATCTAAGCGATCCCATAGGTGTCGTACGCCGACACTTTGCCCTTACAAACTCCTTGGTTCAACTCCACATCAGGTTGGAGGCTCCCAAGTGACACCTAACCAATCTAGGAGACACCACTCTCCAAAAGGTAATAGACGGTGTGTTGTTGATGAACTCCTTGCTCTTGTGCTTCAAATGATAGTCTTCCCAGCACTCAAACAACTCCTCACAGATTTGGCTATGGTGGAAGAAGGATTTGAGTGGAAAGCAACTTGGGAAAGGCTAGAGATCAAGGTTCAAATGGTAGGCATGGAATATCTTGATCTCAACACATGAGTAGGTGATTCTCTCTCAGAAAATGTATGGTGGAAGTGTAGGCATGTTCTGATGGCTCTCCTTACAAAGAGGGATGTGGTGGAGGGGTATATATAGCCTCCACACAAAATCCAACCGTTACACACTTTTGACTCAACTCGGTGGCACCGAAACGATAATCTCGGTAGCACCGAAATGATAATCTCGGTAGCACCGAACTGTGTAAAAGATATGAACTTTGGGAATCTCGATGGGACCGATACGAACAACTCGGATGGACCGAAGTGCAATGGCTTAGGGCAAACCTCATCTCGGTGGCACCGATTGCATCAACTCGGTTGGACCGAAGTGAAGCAATAAGGTAACAGAGACTTGGCAAGCCATCTTGGTGAGACCGATTTGCATAACTCGGTGAGACCGAAGTGAATGCAACCGATTACAGAGAGTTGGCATGGCCATCTCGGTGGGACCGAGATCCATTTCGGTGGATCCGATTTGTTAGGGTTTTGGCAGTGGCTAAGTCTTGGATGAACTCGGTGGGGCCGGATAGGAAATATCGGTGGGGCCAAGTTGCACTGTAGGTTTAGGACATATTTGGTTAGAGAGAGTGGTTGAGGGTTTAGGAATACTGTCACTAAGCACTTGAGCAAAAAGACCATTAAGCAACACCTCATCCCCTTTTAATAGTATTGGCTTTCCTATGGACTCAATGTGATCTTGGATCACTAAACCAAAAATGTAGAGTCTTGATCTTTTGCCAATCCTTGTCCTTAGCATTTTGAGGGGTCCACATCTCTAGTCCATGCCATGCCAATCATTGAACATCCTGAAATCTTAATCTTGAATGGACATTAGTTCAATGAGATATATGTTGTTATGAATTACCAAAACCACCAAGGGAGCAAATGTGCTTTCACAACCGCATTCACTTTAAATAGGGCACCATCTAAATCTGTTGAGACGACACCGTATGAATTATGGTCTGGCAAGAAACCTAAGCTGTTGTTTCTTAAAGTTTGGGGATGCGATGCTTATGTCAAGAGGCTTCAGCCTGATAAGCTCGAACCCAAAGTGGAGAAGTGCGTCTTCATAGGATACCCTAAAGAGACCATTGGGTATACCTTCTATCACAGATCCGAGGGCAAGATTTTTGTTGCTAAGAATGGGTCCTTTCTAGAGATGGAGTTTCTCTCGAACGTAGTGAGTGGGAGGAAAGTAGAACTTGATGAGGTAATCATACCTTCTCTCGAATTGGAAAGTAGCACATCACAGAAAGTAGTTCCCGTGGTGCCTGCACCAACCGGAGAGGAAGCTAATGATGATGATCATAAAACTTTGGATCAAGTTGCTACTAAACTTTGTAGGTCGACCAGGACACGCTCCGCACCAGAGTGGTATGGTAATCCTGTCCTGGAAGTCATGTTGTTAGACAACGACGAACCTACGAACTATGAAGAAGCAATGATGAGCCCAGATTCCGACAAATGGCTTGAGGCCATGAAATCTGAGATAGGATCCATGTATGAGAACAAAGTATGGACTTTGGTGGACTTGCCCGATGATCGGCAGGCCATTAAGAATAAATGGATCTTTAAGAAGAAGACATACGCTGATGGTAATATCACTTTCTATAAAGCTTGACTTGTCGCAAAGGGTTTTCGACAAATTCAAGGAGTTGACTATGATGAGACTTTCTCACCCGTAGCGATGATTAAGTCTGTTAGAATTATGTTAGCAATTGCCGCATATTTCAATTATGAAATCAGGCAGATGGACGTCAAAACAGCGTTCCCTAACGGTTTCCTTAAGGAAGAGTTGTATATGATGCAACCAGATGGTTTTGTCGATCCTAAGGATGCTAACAAAGTATGCAAGCTCCAGCGATCCATCTATGGACTGGTGCAAGCATCTCGGAGTTGGAATATACGCTTTGATGAGGTGATCAAAGCTTTTGGTTTTATACAAATTTACGGAGAAGCTTGTATTTACAAGAAAGTGAGTGGGAGCTCTGTAGCATTTCTAATACTATATGTGGATGCCATATTATTGATTGGGAATGATATAGAATTTCTGGAAAGCATAAAGGGTTATTTGAACAAGAGTTTTTCAATCAAAGACCTGGGTGAAGCTGCTTACATATTGGGCATTAAAATCTATAGAGATAGATTAAGACGCCTAATAGGACTTTCACAAAGCACATACCTTGACAAGATTTTGAAGAAGTTCAAAATGACCAGTCAAAGAAGGGGTTCTTGCCTGTGTTGCAAGGTGTGAAGTTGAGTAAGACTCAAAGCCCAACCACGGTAGAAGAAAGAGAAAGGATGAAAGTTGTCCCCTATGCTTCAGCCATAGGCTCTATAATGTATGCCATGCTATGGACCAGACCTGATGTGTGCCTTGCCATAAGTCTGGCAGGGAGGTACCAAAGTAATCCAGGAGTGGATCACTGGATAGTGGTAAAAAATATCCTTAAGTACCTGAAGAGGACTAAGGACATGTTTCTCGTTTATGGAGGTGACGAAAAGCTCATCGTAAAGGGTTACATCGATGCTAGCTTTGACACTGATCCGGATGACTCGAAGTCACAAACCAGATACGTATTTATTCTGAATGGTGGAGCAGTCAGTTGGTGCAGTTCCAAGCAAAGCGTTGTAGCGGGATCTACATGTGAAGCAGAATATATAGTTGCTTCGGAAGCAGCGCAAGAGGGAGTCTGGATGAAGGAGTTCATATTTTATCTAGGAGTTGTACCTAGTGCATCGGATCCAATGACTATCTTTTGTGAAACCACTGGTGCAATTGCCATTGCAAAGGAGCCCAGGTTTCACAAGAAGACCAAGCACATCAAATGCCGCTTCAACTCCATTTGTGATTACCTTAAGGATGGAGACATAGAACTTTGCAAAGTACATACAGATCTGAATGTGGCAGACCCATTGACTAAACCTCTTCCACGAGCAAAACATGATCAGCACCAAGACTCCATGGGTGTGAGATTCATAACTATGTAAACTAAATTATTGACTCTAGTGCAAGTGGGAGACTGTTGGAAATATGCCCTAGAGGCAATAATAAATTGGTTATTATCATATTTCTCGTTCATGATAAATGTTTATTATTCATGCTAGAATTGTATTGACCGGAAACTTAAATACATGTGTCAATACATAAACTACACCGTGTCCCTAGTAAGCCTCTACTAGACTAGCTCATTGATCAAAGATGGTTATGGTTTCCTGACCATAGACATGAGTTGTCATTTGATAATGGGATCACATGATTAGGAGAATGATGTGATGGACAAGACCCAACCATAAGCTTAGCATAAGATCGTATCACTTAGTTTTGCTATAGCTTTCTTCATGTCAAGTATCCGTTCCTTCGACCATGAGATCATGCTATTCCCGTATACCGGAGGAACGCCTTGTGTGCTATCAAACATCACTTCATAATTGAGTGATCATAAAGGTGCTCTACAGGTATCTCCGATGGTCTCTGTTGGGTTGCATGGATCGAGACTGGGATTTGTCACTCTGTATAATGGAGAGATATCTCTGGGCCCACTCGGTAATACAATGTCACAAGAAGCTTCAGGTGACTAATGAGTTTAGTCATTGGATCTTGTATTACGGGAACGAGTAAAGAGACTTGCCGGTAATGAGATTGAACTAGGTAAGGAGATACCGACGATCGAATCTCGGGCAAGTAACATATCGCTGGACAAAGGGAATTGCATACAGGATTACCCGAATCCTTGACATCGTGGTTCAACCGATAAAGATCTTCGTCGAATATGTGGGAACCAATATGGGCATCCAGGTCCTGCTATTGGTTATTGACAAGAGAGGAGTCTCAGTCATGTCTGCATGATTCTCGAACCCATAGGGTTGCACGCTTAACGTTCGTTGACGCTAGAGTAGTATTAGGATATATACAATGGTGACCGAAAGTTGTTCGGAGTCCCAGATGAGATCTCGGACATCATGAGGAGCGGAATAGTCTGGAGGTAAAGATTTATATATGGAAAGTCATTTTTTGGGATTCCGGAAAAAGCAGTTTTTTTTGGTATTGTATCGGGAAGCTTCCAGAAGCTTCCGGAGGATTCCGGAGGGGTCCGGAAGTCCACAAGTGGGTCAACCACATCCCGAGGGCCAGCATGGGCTAAGAGGAGGCGCTCTGGCCTCTTTGGGCTAGGGGCACCAGCCCCAAAGACCCATGCAGCCAATGGGGAAAGAGTCCCAGCTCCGTATGACGGAACGGGAGAAGGACTAGGAGTCCAACTCTTCCCCCCTTGGTGTGCCAGCCATATGGGGTGGAGGGGCTGGACTCCTAGCCCTCCCACGCATTTAAATAAAGGGGAAGGCGTGCAGCAAAGCCCCCCAACAGATTGGACTTGGCTGCTGCCCCGTTTCTCCCTCCCGGCATAATCCTCGTCCCCGGTTTTTCGCTTAGCGAAGCGCTGCCAGAATTCCACCACCACCATCACCACCACGCCGTCGTGCTGGTTGTGATCCCATATACTTCTCCCCCTTCTCTTGCTGGATCAAGGAGGAGGAGATGTCACCGATCCGCACGTGTGCTAAACTCGGAGGTGCCATCCGTTCGGTGCTAGATCGGTTTGGATCATGATCGGATCGCGAAGAGTACGACTACACGAACCGCGTTTTATACGCTTCCACTTCCGGTCTAGAAGGGTATGTAGACACACTCCCCTCTCATTGATATGCATATCCTAGATTAGATCTTGGGTGTTTCATAGGAAATTTTTTGATTTTCATGCAACATTCCCCAACAATAATGACCAAATACATTATAAATAACTGTGACACCCTGGTTTTTGCTCCTCTTTTTTTCCTTCGCGGGATTGGACTCCCGTCTTTTTTTTCCGGTGTTGTTGGATTTTCTCTCGCTCTTGGGTATATGAAGATAGTTATATAGCCTTGCCTTTCCTAACCAACCAGAGATTCTCTCCAGTCCAACCTTGCCACCCACGATATATTCTCAGGATTTTGCCGCCGAAACCCTGCTTTCCGAGTTACCCGGAAAGGAAACCCTAATTCCTTCTGTTACAAAGGAACCCTAATTTCCTTTGATTTGTTGCCTCCCAGACTTCTCCCAGTGATCATCCTATCTCGGTAAACCCTGGATATGCAAAAATATTGTCAAGTCATTTGCAATATTTTTCATTTAAAATTAATTCCTTTTCCTGCTGTTTAAAGGATTTAAATCCAGGAAAATATCTATCCATCTCTAAAGTTCATGAAAACTTGTGAAGATATTCTTTGTGACCATATTGAGCTCTCATAAAAATATTGGCCATAATTAAATAAGGGAAATTGCATTTTCCTATTTAGAGCCAATATTGCATTTTGGGCACTTTCCAAAGGAGCTACTACTTTGGTAGCCAGGAAAAATCCCAAATAATTTGTGGAGCTTCTCCTATCAAAATATTAATCATTTTCATCCAAACCTCAAGTTCCATAGTTCAACTTTTGAGCACATCATCCATTTGCAGATTCTGTCCAGCTTGGACATTTGCAAAGGAGGTGGCTCAACCCTTGATCCATTTGAGCTGAAATTTTCATGGTGATTAACATTGACAAATCACTCATGTAAACCAAATATCAGCTCAATTAATTTATTCAATCTCTCTCAATAATTTTCCCAAGATTCTATCCAGCAGGGAGCGCTGTGAAGGAAGTACCACTTTGGTATACCCAAATGGTATAAAATTTTACCAGTGCCTCCATACTTCTATATGACCTCTCTACACCGAAATTCAGCTCATTCCATCTAGCCATTTGATCCCAGCATCAAAACCTAGTTTCTGGACCAATTTGGCGGTTGTGAGGCAACTAGGATCAAACTGGGTCCAAATTGCTTCAAATTTTCCAGAATCTACTCCTTCCTACCACATCTCAGTATGACAAGGAGTCAGCTCCATCCCCCCAGCCATATCTCCAAAAATCTCCATCCAAGTTTCTATCCAGAAACAATTTCGTGTTAAGTTTCGCACCTCTCAGCCTGCCAGTGGATTCCACCCATTGAGGTCACCTCTAGAGGCAGTGACTACCGCGTTTGACAAGGCCTGATGCCCAGACGTGCGCCAGAGCACGTGGTGCATGCGGTGACCGCGTGAACAGCATGCAGAGACTATGCTCTACGCGGCCGTCGCGTCTACCAGGCCAACTTCGGCCAGCTCCGGCTTGTCCAAACGTGTCTGACGGCTCCGCACCATCCGCGTGCTCCCCCTCTATCCCCTGCCCCTCCTCTTTCTCCCTCGTCGCGCCACGGTGAGCTTCACCGCGGCATTGTGCATCTGCGAGTCGCCGCCGCCCCCACTCCCATTGGCTTCTTCCTTCCCGAGCCGTCCCGTCCATCTAAAGATCGTCAGGTCGGCACTGAGCGCGGCCAAACCAGCTCACGCCTGAGCCCCAGTGCACCAATAAGGATGCCACGGCGGCCGTACTCATGTGTTCTCACCGGCCGCCTATAAATAGGCTGCCCCGAGCCATGTTGAGCTCACACCCCCTCTCTTTCTCTGGATCCCTCCTAGCTGAAGCGCTCGAGCTCTAGCTCTCCAATTTGCCTCCACCACTACCATGGCCGCCGCCCTCCCTCGCCTAAATTCGCTCATCTCCGGCCCCCATTACTGCTCTAGCCGCACCAGGACACGACCACCACCATCTCGAGTGTCGGTGTAAAAACCGACAGACCTCGGGGTAAGGGGTCCCGAGCTGTGGATCTCGGATCGATGGTAATAGAGACAATGGAGACGGTGTTTACCCAGGTTCGGGCCCTCTTGATGGAAGTAAAACCCTACGTCCTGCTTCTTTTATATTGATAGAGATGTATCGAGTACAGAGTTGATCTACCTCGAGATCATAATATGTGTCTAATTTCTATGGCTAGGTAAGCAATGTTGCGTTGATGTCCCCCCTACGGGCTAAACCCTATGGCTTATATACACGCCAGAGAGGGCACCTAGGGTTACAATGTCGGTATCTAGGAGTAAGGCGGCTGGACAAATCTTGAAGTGTACTACAAGTCTTCGGTAAAGACAGCGTCGACCACGTCTCCCATGTACAGTCTCCGGAGTCCATCTTGGTCACGTACGGGGGTACATCGGCCCTACCGAGGAGACGGGTCGGCCCGGTTAGCACCCCCTAATCCAGGACACCGTCAGTAGCCCCCGAACTGGTCTTCTACGCCGAGGATGATGGTCGACAGATATTAATTCGGATCCGGAGTCTTTGGCTTGACAGAGGAGTTCCACTTTGCATTTCGGATTCTCTTAACAGAACATCGACATCCGTGGTCCAACCGAGCTGGTACCCTGCCCGAGGGGCATAGGTATCTTAGCCTCGAAGGCTGGTCGTATAGGTATGAACAATCCAATCCTGCCTGACAACTTTATCAGAGAGGCTCACCCCATGATGGGTCGAGCAGTTACTGCCTCAACCTCAAATCGTGGTTCGAGGCAGCCCGTTTACTGGCACGTCCCTTCGAAACAGAGATCATGCCCGCTTTCTTAGGGGTATCATCAAGATTTTGTTTCCCCCCATATGTCTCAACGGCATTTTTGATAGTAGCCGTGAATTTATCGGCGCAGCAGGGGGACTCTTGGCCTTTCACAGGTCTATAAGAACCAAAGGGAGAACAGCGCAACGACGCACGCTCCCATTCCTCCCCCACTGCTGCCCCATTCAGCGCCAGCGCCTAGATCCAACTAGCACGCCCTCCCTTTTCACGAGCTCAGCTTCTCAACCAGCCATGGCCGACACCCTCAAGGGTCACTGGGGCGGCTCCACGGTGACAGCGGTGACTATCGCCGAGCTGCGCGACATGGGGTATCTAGCCCCCGCCATCGCTGCCCGCGCTCCAGCGGTTGACCAGCTGGTGCCCGCTCCCAACGCCGAGGAGCGGGTGGTCTTCGTCCCCCACCTCATCCGAGGCCTGGGGTTCCCGATGCACCCCTTCGTGCACGGGGTAATGTTTTATTACGGGTTAGATTTCCACCACATGGCCCCCAACTCTATTCTCCACCTCGCCGCTTTCATCACAGTCTGCGAGGCTTTCCTCCGATGCAAGCCACACTTCGGCTTGTGGCTGAAGCTCTTCGGGATCAAGCCGAAGTCTAGCGGACAGGATCTCGCGGAGTGCGGGGGAGCCATGGTCAGCAAGAACCAGGGGGCCATCTGGTTCAAAGGAACCTTCATCGAGACGGTGCAGGAATGGCAGAGGGAGTGGTTTTATATCACTGAACCTCTTGCCCCTGGTCAAACTGAAGTCCCGGCCTTCTCGGCCGGGCCTCCCAAGAAACTCAAGTCCTGGAAGGAGAAGGGCGTTGCTTGGGGAAGCCAGAAGAGGTGGAGACCCTGACCGACAGGGTCCTGTGGTGGTCCATGACGGGGAAGGTTGAGCTGGCTGACGTCATCAATGTCATGCTCAACCGCCGTATACTTCCCCTCCAGTTTCGGGCTACCCCGATGTGGGCACAAAAGCGCGAGGACATGGACACCATCAACACCTTCTTCCGCTCCACCTTGGCCACCATGTGGACAAAGCTCATGAAGCTGGCCAAGGACAAGATCCCCAAGGCGGGAGAGGACCGCGGCCTCGAGCACGGCTATGAGCCCCCCCCGGTAAGTGGTTTTTCCCTTCAATCTCTGTGCTTTGTTCATTGTATCGAGGATCAAAGTTTTTACTCGAATCATCGTGTTTTGACATTTTGCAGAAGTGGTCGGCCTGGGTAAAAGGGGTACGATGCCTAGCCCCACTGCCGGAGCAGCCCCCAACTCCCTACTCTCGGCGCTTCTGACCGAGGAGCCACATGTGGTGGCCTCGAAAGGGACGAAGCCCCAGACGGGGAGGTCCAGTGCTCGAACCAGGGGGACCTCGGTCACCCGGTCAGAAGAGACCCACACCTCCGCCGCTCAAGACGGCGGGCGCCGAGGAGGGCGAGGAGGAGATTCCCCCTCCGAAGGGGAAGAGGTCGGCGTTAGAAGAAGCTGACGTGGTCATGCCGCCAAAGGGCTCAAAGAGGCCGAGGCGAGCCTCATCCGAGGCCGCCAACAAGTCATCGGAGAGGGCCGAGCTCTCCGGTGACTTAGAGGAAGACCCCCTCGCAATGGGGAGGAAGAAACCGGCACCTCGAGGGTAAGCCCTTGTCTCTATCGTCTTTCCTTTAGTCACTTTTTCAGCAAGGGGGAATCTTACACAAGTAGTTTTTCATGTGCAGTCCATCGAGGGTAATCCCCAGCGGCTCTTCAAGCGGGGTGCCTTCAACCAGCGGGACTCCAGAGCCCACTGCTTCTCCCCCAAAGCCTGGCGGTCTGGGGGAGGCGACATCCACCTTGGTCCCCGAAGTCAACTTGATGGGGGCCGACGAGGTGGTAACCATGGCCGAGGACAACACCTCGGCCCGACAAGATCCGGGGACGGAGCGCCCCGAGGTCATCAAAGAACTGCTGGGCCAGTCGTTGGCCCAGCCGGAGTCTACCTCGGCTCCACCACAATGGGCGGAGGCCACTCGGGTGGAGACACCCGAGGTCATCCCTTCGCCCCAAACTACTGCCCAGGGACGGGCTGGCACGGGGTGGACCGAGCAGGTGGAGGAGACCCTGAGGGGTTCTTCCATCAAGGAGGAGCACCGTGCCTTGATGGGCATGGCGCTGGAGAGCTACCGGTCCGCAGGGGCCACCCTGCACAAGGCTTTTAAGAACCTCGCAGCAGGTTTCGAGGTACGCATTCTACGCATTCAGCGTGTTTATTTGAGCTATTTGTCTTTGTGAATTCTAGCCGGGGACATAAGAGTATGGCCTTCTAAATGGCTTAGGGAGTGAGTAGCCCCCGAGCCCGAAGTCGGTTTCAAGAAACCGGCATCGGGGTCTGTCGGAAGTCGGGCTCCGGGGACCCAAAGGTTCGAACACTGGGGTGTGCTCGTTCTACTACTTTGTCTCCTACCACGGCAATGCTACGGCGAGGCTACGACGAGAGCGCGCTAGCGTGGGATGGAACGGGGACTCAGCGGTTTACCCAGGTTCGGGCCACCTTGCGGTGTAAGACCCTACTCCTGCTTGTGTGTTGGGATTACTGTGGGGGAGCGAGCTCTCGCGTACAAGGTTGAAGACAATGGGATCCGAATCCTCTCTACGGTGGCTGCACTGCCCCTTTTATACCAGCCTCGGTCCTCTTCCCCCTCAAAACTCAGGCGGGAAGGGTTGCCACACTCGGCCAATTTGAAAGGGGACAGGCGCTCAGGCTATCCTGACTAAAGGTGGTCTTCGCCTGCCAAAGCATGATCCATGACGCGCCGGTGGGCTCGGTGATGACCTCCGCCCTGCGCGCCCGTCGTCTTGGTCTTCCTTCGCTGATCGGGCAACCTTTGGGGTTGCTTTGGAGAGTAGATAGCTGACCCTGCTTCCTTAACACAAAAGAGGAAAACATCTGCATCCGCGCCTGCTGGCGCGGCCTCTACTGCTGCTCGTTGCCATGCGCGTCACCCACGTGATGGGCTCCGGGGCCACGCGACACACCGAACGGCTCTCACCCGCGAGCGCCTGCGGGAGGGGGCCTCAGGAGGCCGCCTCGGGAAGTCGCCTCGCGAGACCAACTCGGGAAGGCGCCTCGTGAGAGGGCCTCGCGAGGCCGTTGACGGCGATGCTGAAGGTTACTTGCTACTCTCTGAAGAGGGGGCCTCGGGAGCCCAGGGCCTCAGGAGGTATCTTGACGAGATGCTTGGTGATGTCGGCCCGCTGGGTCCATGCCAGGCGTTGCGCCCTGGGCCGAAGGCAGACGGGTCTGGATACCCTGGGTTCCATGGGCCCAACAGGGTCGTTTGATGTAGTAGGAGCCGATGAGTGATCCTAATTGTTCCCTTTATAATGAGAATCCGTTTTGTTCCAGGTTTCGACCTCGATTCCGGCCTCCATCTCCAGAGAGATGGCAGAGATGAACCGAAAACTTGAGCAGTCTCAAGGTGAGCAAGTTTAAGCTTGCCTTTGTATTTTGACTAAATACGTGTAATGTATGTGAAAGAAAACAGCTAAGGCCGAACTGTGTTGATAGCGAAGCTGGAGATGCTCAAGGCCGAGCTCGACAGAGCTCGGAAAGAGGTGCGGTAGTAGGAGACTGCTGCCGCCGTGGCTGAGAAGGCGCGGGCTGCCGAGAAGGTGGCCGGAGAGAAGCACCAGGCACGGGTGCTAGAGGTCGAGGAAACCCTTAAGGGCATGTTCGAAGCACGCGACAAACTTCAGGAGGAGGGGCAGCGGACGAAGGAGGAGCTCGAGAAGCTGCAGCATGCCTAGTCCGAGCTCAAGACCTCGGCCCGAGCGGACCGCGAGGTGCTCCAGCAAGTAGAGCAAATCGCCTCGGGTAAGAAATTTTTGCTGCATTGTGCGTTTGGCAGCAAAGGGTGTGTCGAGCTCACCCAATTATGGCGTTCCGCAGAGGTCTTCGAGGATATCCCGCAGAGCGCGGAGGATGCGGTGGCATACTTCGGCCAGCTGGCGAGCCATGAGGCGAAGAAGCCTTATGGGGGCAATTCCCGGGATCGCCGTCTGCGCAGCTGCTGAATCATCGAGTTAAGCAGCTGGTCGAGCTGTTCCGCTTGACAAGGCCGGCGCTCCAGGACCTCTGCATCACTTTGTGGCCTGCCAAAGCCATGCCGAAGAGTCTCTTCGGCCTGACGGCCCGTCTCCAAAATGCCGTGCCCTGCGTCGAGTGTTGGAAGAGGTCCACATGCTTCGAAGGGGCGCGGAGGGCATACGCTTGCGTGAAGACTCACTTCCGCAAGGTTGATGCGGAGACGTGTGCCGCTGGCCCTCCTGCCGACAAGCCGCGGACCGCCGAGCAGTTTTTCGACGAGGTTGAGGCGGGAGCTCGGACCACCGAGGCCATGTGCCCCAAGGACACTCTGTATTTTTAGGTGCTACTTCGGAATGCCGGAGTGTATAATGTAAAAACTTTATCTCGTGTTTGAATGAAGATGGCTTGAAATTCCATATGTTTTTATTTTATAATTCGATTATTCCTCCAATATGACTATTCAAAATGAGAGTGGCCAGTCGTCGGCTTCAGCCCCCGTGTAGGTTATACAGAGGGTGTTCCTTAAGGCATACTTGACCCTTGGCCGACGTCTCGGTACCCGGAGGCGGTTAATGACTTAGAGGAACTAGGTAATTGGACTATAGTGGCTTGACATCTTTCATTTAGTCATAGGAGTTTGACTGTGGGGGCTGAGGACCAGCCCCCGGTGTCGGGGGGATGATCCCCGGGTAGGCCACGAAGCCCGGGGCCCCTTTTTTAAAACATCGGGGCAGGCCAAACCCCTCAATCCGGCTAGCCTACGCGTCGGCTCCCCGGCGCGAGCCGGCTCGGCATGGCAACCCGGCTCGGCCGGCTGGCCCATGTCAGCTGGCCACGAGGGGCCAAACCCTCACGACTGGGCAAGCATGGCTACAGCACTCCCTCCTTTACACCGGCACCGGCGGGCGCGGCTACAACGCTCCCTCCTTTACACCGGCCCCGGCGGGCGTGGCTACAGCGCTCCCCCTTTTTATGCTGGCCCCGATGGGCGGCGCAGTCCTGTAGCCTGGCGGCGCCAGCCATCCCGTGACGCGAGACAAGACGCGCCACAGTACCCCGCACCCGGCGGACCCGGCGCACCCGGCGCACCCAGCAGACCCGGCGACTCGGCGGCCCCCACCACCGGCTCCCAGTCGATGACACCAGGGCCCCGCGCCCATGTAACCTTACCATTGTACCCCGGGAGGCCGGCCTATAAGACCCCCCGGGAGCCCTCCATGTAGAAGGGTTCACTCTCTCTTAGTCTTCGACACCCCGTAGCAGCACACGGGCACACTCACAGGAGAGGCAGAACGGCGGTCCAGCCCCTTCTTCCTCCTCCGTTCGCACAGCTCCAGGAGCAGCCTTGTAACCCTCATGCATCCATATTCCATTCGGCAGGACTAGGGGTGTTACCTCTCCGGAGGGCCCCGAACCTGGGTACGTCTCGTCTCTCACACTTGCGCGTGCCAACCTCGCCTCCGGAACCCACCGGCGTCCTCACGTAGCCCCACCTTTTTAGCCATCCCATGGCATCTGTCGTGAGAATACCACGACAGTTGGCGCCCACCATGGGGCTGCTCGCGGCGCCGGCTGGTGTCAAGTTCCGAACGAGGCTCTTCACCAGCTCCGGCGAGCGCATCTTGCACGGTTTGGTCCATGCGCCTCGCACGGCCAACCCGGCCGGCTGCGGTGCCGTATCGGGCGCGGATGCCGCCTGTCGCACAGACTGCCTCGTCGTCCCTTTCGGCGCGCTGCGCGTCTTTGTCGCGCTCGTCCCCGACGAGTACCCCAGCTAGGTTCACAGCTTCGCTGACTCCCCCGTCCCCGTTGGCTGCGCCGTGTCCGACGACGTCGCGGCTCTCTGCGCCCGCGCGGAGGTGCTGACCATCGGCGCCAGCCCCGGCTCCCCGCGCGGCAAGGAGAAGGCTGCCGCTGCCTCGGCTGCGGCCCCGCCGCGCCGGGTCGACCCGCTTCGCGATACGATCCGGAGCCTACAGGCCCCCATCACGCCCGGCGCCGACACGGCGGCTGCAGCGGCTCAGCTCAACGAGGACCATCAGCACCTGCCGGTCGAGGCCACGACGCTCGTGGCGACGCTGCGCCGGCTGGAGTCCGCCCAGCGGGAGTACGACAGCATCCACGGTTTCACGCCGGCCGCCGCCGAGCCTAGCCGGGTCGTGGAAGTGCGGATCCGTGGAGGCGCAATCGGCCGTGCGCTAGGCGCAGGCCGGCCCGTCTACGACACCCCCGTCAAAAACATGCGCGCGGCGCAGGCGGCAATGGCAAATCTCGAGTTCCTGGAGGGCGAGGAGCTGCTGCAGCAGTAGCAGCGTATCCGCGACCTCATCACCACGGCGAACGAGCAGCAGCAGCGGTTCGACCCGGCCCAGCCATCCGCCTCTGCTACATGAAATATCGCGAACCCGAAGAGGGCCCTCCGGGACGCGCAATGAACGTCCTACCACGCCACTAGCGCGAGCCGCTCTGGCCGGCATCGGTCTGGTCGGAGCCGGCAGAATCGCGCCACAACCGCTGGAGACGACATTGCCGATGAGACGGCTGGCAACGGCCGGGTTCAGTCGCCGGAGCCCCCCGTGAAGCCGGCCCGGCGGCTTGAGCCGGCCCGAGAAGCCCCCGCATCCCGCGGTCCCGTAGCTGACCGGCTCGGTCCCCGCGTGCCCTACGAGGAAAATGACGCCCGCCACCGCCTCGATCGGCTGGCGCGCTCCACGGCCCTGGAGGAGGAGAGCTCTGTCGGCCCGGCGTGCTTTGGCCCCCGCATTCGCGAGGAGCCCTTCCCCAAAGGCTTCTCGCGTCACCAAGCCAGAGGACTGGCTGACTGACTACACCACGGCCGTCGGCATAGCCGGTGACAACCGGCGCATAGCCATGCGATACGTCCCCCTCATGCTGCTCGGCTCGGCCCGTACGTGGCTTAACAGCCTGCGAGCCGACAGAGTGAACTCCTGGCTAGATTTCGAAGACGCGTTCATTCGCATCTTCACCAGTACCTAAAAGCGACCCGGCAAGCCTCGCCAGCTCTCCATGTGCGTCCAGAAGCCGGGCGAGCCCCTTCGCGACTTCCTCACGCGGTGGACGGAGCTCCGCAACTCCTGCGAGGGGGTCCATGAGGTCCAGGCCATCCAGTACTTCATCGACGGGTGCCAAGATGGCACTTTGGTCAAGCACCGACTGGTGTGCGACGAGCCAAAAACCCTGGCGGAGCTCATGGCCGTGGCGGACAAGTACACTACGGCCGACTCCGCGATGAATGTGAAGGTCACGATCGACGCAGACGGCAAGCTCCTCCCGGCCCAGCCGGCTCCCCCCGAGCTAGCTGGCGACAACAACCAGCGCCGGCAAGACAACAACAACAGCAGCAACAACGGCAAGCGCAGGAACGACTAGCAGGCGCCCCGCTATGACAACCGGCAGGTCGCCGCGGTGGAAGGGGAGCAGCAGGCCGAACAAGGCGCCAGCCAGCGCCCGCGCACTGGCAAGGCCGCCTGGCAGCCCAAGCTGTCCTTCGACTAGATGCTCGACGCCCCCTGCAAGAACCACAGCGGCGCGAAGCCGTTGACGCACACGCTCCGGCAGTGCAGCTTCACCCAACGCCTGCTGAAGGGCAACCTTCCGCCCTCGCCATCCGGAGCCGGCTCGCAGCAGCCGCCGCTCCCGCCGCCTCCACCGCCACCCGGCGCCCTCGCCGACAACCCTTTCCCACGCCCGGACGCGTCCTACGTCGTCTTCACCAGCGAGGGCGACGACAAGCACGCCAAGCGCAAGCACGGGGCCGAGGTGAACGCTGTTGTCCCTCCGGTTCCCCAATACATGCATTGGTCCTACCGGCCGGTCAGCTGGACCCGGGAGGACCACCCGGCCGTCATGCCCACGCCGGGTGGCTACGCCCTTGTGCTCGACCCCACCCTCGTCTCCGAGAAGCGCACCTGTCGCTTTTCACGGGTACTGATGGACAGCGGTAGCAGCATCAACATCCTGTACCGCGACACCATGACCAAGCTCGGCATCGTGGCGCGACGGCTGGAGCCGACCCGGATGGTGTTCCACGGCATCGTGTCAGGTCTCTCCTGCTCTCCGATCGGACGGATCCGGCTTGACGTCCTATTCGGCTCCAGCAGCCATTTCCGCCGCGAGCCGATCTGGTTCGAGGTGGTCGACTCTGGCCAGCCCCTACCACGCGCTGCTGGGCCGGCCCGCGATGGCCAAATTCATGGCGGTCCCCCACTACGCCTACCTGAAGTTGAAGATGCCGGGTCCCAAGGGCCTCATCACCATCGTCGGCGACTACAAGAAGTCCCTCGAGTGCGCCAAAGCCGGCTCCCAGCTGGCCGAGTCGCTGGTCATCGCCGAAGAGAGGTGCCAGCTCGACCGGATCGTGGCGCTGGCTAGCGCGCAGCCGGCCGTGCCGACTCCGCCCAAGCCGGCCGCCGACGAGGCCTCCTTCAAGCCGGCCAAAGACACGAAGAGGGTCCTGCTCAACCCGGCCGACCCCAGCTCCAGCAAGTACGTCGTCGTGGGCACCGGCCTCGACAGCAAATAGGAAGGCGAGCTCGTCGAATTCCTTCGTGAGAATCAGGACATCTTTGCATGGTTCCCCAAAGACATGCCGGGTGTCCCAAGGGAATTCGCCGAGCACAAACTTCACGTCCGCAAGGACGCCAAGCCGGTCCGACAGCCGCTACGCCGCTTCTCCGAGGGGAAGCGAAGAACCATCGGTGAAGAAATCGCCCGGCTTCTCGCAGCCGGCTTCATCATGGAAGTTTTTCACCCCGAGTGGCTGGCCAACCCGGTTCTCGTCCTGAAGAAGAATGGCACCTGGCGCATGTGCATCGACTACACCAGCTTGAACAAAGCCTGCCCCAAAGATCCGTTCGCTCTGCCCCGGATCGACCAAGTCATCGACTCCACAGCCGGCTGCGAGCTCCTGTCCTTTCTGGACGCCTACTCCGGCTACAACCAGATCAAGCTGTACCCGGCCGACGCCCTCAAGACGTCCTTCATCACGCCCTTTGGGGCGTATTGCTACATCACCATGTCGTTTGGCTTAAAAAACGCCGGCGCCACCTTCTAGCGCTGCATGGAGAAATGCCTGCTGCCCCAGCTCGGCAGAAACGTGCACGTCTACGTTGACGACATCGTGGTGAGGACCAAGCAGCACCTCACGCTCCTGGCCAACCTCAAGGAGACCTTCGCCAACCTGCGCTGGTTCCAGATCAAGCTCAACCCGGAGAAATGCGTTTTCGGCGTGCCGGCTGGCCAACTCCTTGGGTTCCTCGTCTCGGAGCACGACATCGAGGCCAACCCGGAAAAGATCAAGGCGATGGAGCCCATGCGCAAGCCAGCCCGGCTGCGCGACGTCCAGAAGTTCACCGGCTGCTTGGCCTCTCTCAGCCGGTTCATCAGCCGGCTGGGGGAGAGGGCCCTGCCCCTATATCAGCTGATGAAGAAGACGACGGCGTTCGAGTGGAGCGACCAGGCGGACGAAGCCTTCCGCGACCTCAAGCGCATGCTATCCACCGCACCCGTCCTGGCCGCGCCGGCTGAGAAAGAGCCACTGTTGCTGTACATCACCGCCACCTCCCGCGCGGTCAGCACGGTGCTGGTGGTCGAGCGCCCTGAGGAGGGCAAGGTGCAGCCGGTCCAGTGCCCAGTGTACTTCCTGAGCGAGGTGCTCTCCGCCTCCAAGCAGAAATACCCCCACTACCAGAAGATGTGCTACGGCGTGTACCTTGCCGCCAAGAAGCTGAGACAGTACTTTCAGGAGCATACCATTACCGTGGTGAGCACGGCCTCCATCGGCGAGATCATGGGCTGCCGAGATGCCTCTGGCCGGGTGGCCAAGTGGGCTATCGAGCTAGCCGGCCACACGATCCTCTACGAGCCCCACACCACCATCAAGTCCTAGGCGCTGGCCGACTTCCTCGTCGACTGGACCGACACCCAGTACCTGCCGCCGGCTCCCGAGTCGACTCACTGGCGCATGCACTTCGATGGCTCCAAGATGCGTACCAGCTTGGGAGCCGGCATCGTGCTGTCCTCCCCCAAGAACGATCGACTGTGGTACATGCTCCAGATCCATTTCGCCGCCTCCAACAACGTTGCCGAGTATGAAAACCTCGTGCACGGCATCCGGCTGGCCAGGGAGATCGGAATCCGGCGCATCCTGTGCTACGGCGACTCGGACCTGGTGGTGCAGCAAGTGTCCGGCGACTGGGACGCCAAAGATGCCAACATGGCCAGCTACCGCTTCCTGGTCCAGCAGCTCTCCGGCGGGTTCGACGGCTGCGAGTTCCTCCACGTCCCTCGCGCGGACAACGAAGCGGCCGACGCACTGGCCAAAGTGGGCTCTACCCGGCAAGCCATCCCATCCGGCGTCTCCCTCTCCATCTCTGGCCAGGCCGGGTCCTCGGCGGTCCTGGTCCGCTTCGCAGAGGCCCTCTCCCATGCCCGGGCCGAGGCCTCCACCATCTCCTTCTCCGCCTCCGCCCGATCCCGCCAGGCGGCGCGCACCGCCGCGTCGGGGTCCTGGTGAGGGTGTCCCGGACTAGGGGGTACTCGGGCCGCCGGCCTATCTCTCATGGGCCGGGCTGGTGGGCCGCCCTCTACTCATCGATGGAAGACCGGACTGTGGGTGACCCCGTGTATCAAAAGGAAACCACCGAAGACTTGGCGTCTCCTCCAAGAAATAGTTGGCATGGCTGGCCTATTTATCCCCTGATGTAACCGACTATGTAACCCTAGGACCCTCTAGTGTCTATATAAACCGGAGGGTTTAGTCCGTAGAGTATCAGATCCATTACCTAGGGTTTAGCCCAGTCGATCTCGAGATAGATCAACTCTGTAACCTTCATACAATCGCATCAATACAATCAAGCAGGACGTAGGGTTTTACCTCCTCGAGAGGGCCCGAACCTGGGTAAATCGCTGTCTCTACGTTCCCTGTTACCATCGACTCCTTGACCCATAGTTTGGACCCCCTACCCGACCGACATTGGTGCTTTCATTGAGAGATCTGCCATGGGTCGTCAAGGATCAATGGCTCACCTAATCATCAGCAACAGCGCTAGCCGCAGGGACACTTTCGTTCCCGGCCAACTCTTCGGGTTTGGAAGCATCGTGCTCCACGCCAATCCAGCCGGTCACCTTGGCCGGGTCGACAGCTTCACCCCCGACCAGGAGATCAGGTTCGGAAACTTAGAATTCGTCGCCGACTCCCGGGGAGATCTTATCCTCACGGGGTCCTCAGCTTCGCTTGACGGACCCACGAATCCTGAAGCACTGACTTCGAGTACGGCCAACCCCACTGCCGTGACGGCCGCCGCTGCGGATCTAACCTTGAGCCCGGATCTAATCTCCGTGCTCGGTTGCCGAACACCAGCCTCGGCCGAACATAACTTTGGGGCGAATTCTGACACCCCCGTCACGGCCATACTGCGGGTTGACCCCGCAAGTTACCCGAACCTGGAACCAACAGATCTTTCGTCATTAAACAGGATACTAGATCGGATCCAGGCTCTGGGAATCGCCGATGGCCAGTCCTCGGTGTACGATCAGATCGGGCTTAAAACCGACGACAGGGAAATTTGCGCCCCCGCCACTACTCACTTGGTCGCCACTATCGAAAGGCCCCTCAGAGGGCTCACCCGTTACCTCAGAAGCAAAAACGCATGAGGTGCAAGTTTCCGACCAGCAGGCTTCGTCTCCCAGCTCGGCAGCCGAATTCCACTCTGGAGAGGGTTTAGAGCCGAAGTCTGGTTCAACATGCAAGTCCGGATCCACGCACCCGCGCCCGGTCAATTATCCAGAGCTCGGCGCACCGGATTCCATGACAATCCAGGACGCGGCCTCCAAAACTCTGGACCCACACTCCGCCGGGATCAACTTTTTTATCCCACCCACCCCCCACATTGAGTATTGTCCAGATAACTCAGGACGCACCAACATATGGGACCTGATGTACGTTAAGCAGCAGCCCGGAGAGACAGTCCGGCACTTCTGGGCCAGATTCCTTATCGTCAAAAATAAGATGACGGACGGCTGTGACAAGGACATTCTAGAGATCTTCCGACAGAACTGCAGAGACGAGGGCGTCATAAACGCTCTCGCCCGCCGCCACATCCAAAATTTCTCTGATTTATTGGATCTGGTGTCCAAATATTGCGCCATGGAGTACGCTTGGCAGACCCAGCTCGAGCAAACGGAGTCAATCCACACAGAGGAACTAAACCGAGCTTTGGCGAAACGCGCACTTCCTCGCCGAACATGCCAATACGAGCCGTCCGAGAAAAAGATGAAACCCCTGACAAGATCCAAAACGGTCCTTGACGGAATACTGGATAAACCATGCCCCATACACTCCACAAACCCAATCCACAACCTTCGAGCTTTCTGGGTGGTCAGGCAAGTCGCCAAGAGCGGCGAGGTCATCCTCGGAGGCCCGTACTCAAATAAAAGTCTAGTAATGCCCCTTGATGACGACACCGAAATCTTAACAATCTATGAGACTTACTCTTCGAAGAATCAGAGGAAGAGAGCCCTTCGAGAGCTCGCTCAAATTCACCACGTGGCAGAGACAGACCCATGGACAGACACACCCATCACTTTTAGTGAACAAGACCAGCCAAGGTCCTGCCCTACTCGAGCCACTGCCGCCCTTGTCCTTGATCCCATAGTGGATGGATTCCGACTCCAAAAGGTGTTAATGGACGGCGGTAGCGGGCTAAACCTCATTTACGAGGACACCTTGGACAAAATGCAGTTTGACAGATCCCGCATCGAGCAAAGTCACACTACCTTTCGAGGGATCATCCCCGAAAAGGAGGCACGTTCCAGTGGCCGCATGACTCTTGATGTGGTCTTCGGAACTCCCGAGAACTACCGATCCGAAGAACTGCTTTTCCACATCGTGCCCTTCCGCAGTGGCTATCATGCCTTACTAGGGCGCGATGCCTTCGCATGATTATATGCTGTACCACACTACGGGTACATGAAGCTTAAAATGCCAGGGCCAAACGGCGTAATCACGGTAATAAGTGATCCGGACAGAGCCCTGCGAGCCGAGAATAAAACAGCATCGCTCGCCCTCGAAGCGTTGTCCGAAGCCCTTGCACCCGAAGAATTAACCGCGCTCCGCTCAACGGTGGACAAGGACGACGTCATCCTTGATAAAAGGCAAAAATCCACGTCCTTTAAACCAGCTGATGAAATTGTCAAATTCCAAGTACACCCAACATATCCCAACAAGACGACGTCCATTGGAGCTCAGCTGGACCCCGCGGTCGATGATTAATTGCGCCAATTTCTGCGTGCAAACTGGGATATCTTCGCCTGGCACCCGTCAGACATGCCAGGGATCCCTCGTAGATTAGTCGAGCATAGCCTGAATATAATCAAAGGTTTCAAGCCAGTTAAACAGACTCTCTGTCGGTTTTCCGAACCCAAGCGTCAAGCCATGGGTGAGGAACTGGCCAAGTTGCTCGAAGCCGGATTCATTCGAGACATCAAACATCCGGAGTGGTTAGCCAATTTAGTCATGGTACCCAAGAAAGATAAGTCCTGGCGGTTGTGTGTCGACTTCAAGGATCTAAACAAAGCCTGCCCCAAGGATCCTTTTCCCTTGCCCCGCATTGACCAGATCATCGACGCCACCGCCGGGCACGACTCGCTGTGTTTCCTCGATGCCTACTCCGGATACCATCAAATCAAAGTGAAGGAGTCCGACCAAGCGGCCACATCATTCATCACCCCCTATGGACCATTCTGTTTCAACACAATGCCCTTCGGATTAAAGAACGCAGGGGCTACATACCAACGCATGATTCAAACATGTTTGGAAAAACAAATTGGCAAAACGGTCGAAGCATACGTGGACGACGTGGTCATTAAGACCAAACATGTCAGTCAGCTGGTGGACGATCTCCGACAAACCTTCGATAATCTTCGGATCTTCAATATACGGCTCAATCCAGAAAAGTGCGTTTTCGGAGTGCCGGCCGGTAAGCTGCTCGGGTTCATCGTTTCCCATAGAGGAATAGAGGCCAACCCAGCGAAAATACGGGCACTGTCCAAGTTGGCGATCCCCACTGAGCTAAAGCATGTCCAGAAACTGGTCGGTTGCGTCGCAGCCTTGAGCCGCTTCATTTCACGCCTCGGAAAAAAAGCCTTACCGGTCTATAAATTGCTCAAACGCACGAAGAACTTTGACTGGACCAGCGAGGCGGCGGAAGCACTTGAGGAAATAAAAACTCTGCTGGCCAGCAATCCGATCTTGACAGCACCCAGCCCGGGTGAGCCAATGTTGCTATATATCTCGGCCACGAATCAGGTAGTCCATGCGGTTCTCATCGTCGAACGAGAGACAGAGGGTCACAAGCTCCAGGTGCAGAAACCTGTGTATTACGTATCCGAAGTGCTCACCCCGTGTAAAATGAGGTACCCGCACTATCAGAAGATCGCCTACGCAGTTTTCATGGCATCCCGCAAGTTCCGCCACTATTTTCAAGAGTGCTCGGTCACGGTTGCATCCGAAGTACCGCTAAATGACATAATTAACAATCGAGATGCCACCGGCCGCATAGCCAAATGGGCTATAGAACTCCTTCCCTTCGAAATAACATATCGACCGCGCCGAGCTATTAAATCTCAGGTTTTGGCTGATTTCATCGCGGAATGGACGGAAGCTGAACTCCCTAGGGAATACAGTACATACTCGCATTGGACTATGTACTTCGACGGCTCCAAAATGCTCGCCGGGCTGGGGGCTGGCGTGGTCCTCACATCCCCCACTGGCGATAATATTTGGTACATACTCCAGATCATGTACACCGATTCCAACAAAACAGCCGAATATGAAGCTCTGCTGCATGGACTTCGGATTGCGGTGTCAATGGGCATACATCGGCTCGAGGTCCGGGAAGATTCTAATCTCGCCATCTCTCAAGTCAATGGCGAATTCGACGCAAAAGACCCAAAAATGACAGCATACCGCAACGCCGTCCTGAAAATCTCCGCCCGCTTTGAAGGACTGGAGTTTCACCATATACCTCGTGACAGCAATCAAGCTGTGGATATCCTTGCTCGAATGGGCACTAAGCGCGACCGCGTCCCCGAGAACACCTTTTTGGAACGACTCTTCAAGCCGTCCGTGGTGTGGCAGGAGGAAGCCCAGGGCTTGGAAACCAATACCTCAGGCGAGCTCGTCCCTCCGCCTATTGAACCAGATAATGGAATTATCGGGGGCTCGGCCATCGAAATGACATCTTCGGCTCACGAAGTCATGGCGGTAATTGTGCCATGGACCGAGCCCTTCCTCGCCTACCTCCTCTGCCAAGAACTACCGGCTGACCAGACTAAGGCAAGGCGTATCATTCGACGATCTAAAGCCTATAAAGTCCACGAGGGAGAGCTATATAAGAAAAGCACTACTGGCGTCCTCCAGAGATGTATATCTGAAGAGGAGGGACGGCAGCTCCTGGCCAAGATTCACGCTGGCATGGGCGGTCACCACGCGACAGCTCGGGCCTTGGTCAGCAAGGCTTTCCGAGCAGGGTTCTTCTGGCCCACTGCCCGAACAGACGCCCAAACATTGGTCCAACATTGCGTTGGATGCCAGCTCTTTGCAAATCAGAGTCATATGCCCCCCACGGCCCTTCGAACGATCCCACTTACTTGGCCTTTCGCGGTCTGGGGGCTGGACATGGTCGGACCACTTAAAGGGGGGACCAAGAACAAGAAATATCTACTCGTCATGGTAGACAAATTCAGTAAATGGATTGAGGCAAAGCCGGTAACTTCGGCCAAGTCTAAGCCGGTCATCGATTTTATATCTGGCATTGTACACCGTTATGGTGTCCCCCATAGCATAATAACGGACAACGGATCCAATTTTACTGCCCAAGAAGTCAAAGACTGGTGCGCTTATTTAGGCATTAAGCTCGACTATGCCTCGGTATATCACCCACAGTCCAATGGACAGGTCGAGCGAGCTAATGGACTGATCTTGAGCGGCATCAAGCCCCGTTTGCTCCGATCTTTAAAAGAATCCGACTGCCATTGGGTCGAAGAGCTCGACTCCGTATTGTGGGGATTGTGCACCACTCCTAATCGCTCCACGGGCTATACACCGTTCTTCATGGTGTATGGGGCAGAAGCCGTCCTCCCCAGCGATCTTATTCACGACGCACCTCGTGTGCATATGTATGAAGAAAGGGAGGCCGAGTTGGATCGGCAGGATGACCTGGACGCCCTGGAGGGCGAGCGCGACATAGCTCGGGCTCGTTCTACTTTTTATCAGCAGCAGGCCAGATGTTATCCAAGCAGGGAAGTACGGGCCAAGGCCTACAACGTCGGTGATCTAGTCCTGTGCCTCCTGGAGAAGCAGAAGCACAAGTTGTCGCCCAAGTGGGAAGGGCCCTTCATAATCGATCAAGTGCTTACGGGTGGAGCATATTGTCTCCGTGACCCAAAGGATGACCGCCTGGAACCAAACCCTTGGAACGCAGCTCGGGTATGATGTTTCTATGGCTAAACCCCTCGACCTTACCCTGTGTGGTTTATCCTTTTCGGATTTATATTTTTTCTCATAAACAGTCCTTCCCGGGTTGTGTTCGGATACGCTGAACTACGTCAAGTTTTTCTTTCGGCCAACATCTTTGAATGTACCGCACGATGTTACCTGGGGGCTTATTTTCGGAGCCAGTAATATTTTATCTATGCAATCATCCGTTTCTGCGTGTTTGCAACCTTCCTGTATCGTTCTAAAGCCACTATATGCATCAATTTGACTTATGATTTTGCCAAGCTGGGTTGCCTCGCTCCTGTGTTTACTCCCTACGTTCTCGATTATTCGGCTAGGGAGTAAAGGGAGCACCTCTGCGATTGTTACGTCCGGATTACCCGGGTGCGTACCTCAGACGGGTCAAGCCAAAAGCTAGCGTTCTTAAGAATATAATTGGTCGGCCACGGAGGAAGTGAAAATAATTGGTACTTATTACCTAGTTTCCGGGGTATTGTCCCGATGTAACCATCCCCATTTATTTCAGGTAT
This sequence comes from Elymus sibiricus, assembly GCA_039707655.1. Lineage (NCBI taxonomy): Eukaryota > Viridiplantae > Streptophyta > Magnoliopsida > Poales > Poaceae > Elymus > Elymus sibiricus. The sequence goes on from CM077672.1 coordinate 319,196,554, forward strand.
TCGGTTATTCACCCACGGTCAGCGTGGTCACCCGACGAAAGGGACCTATAGAGGAACTATTTTCGTCGGAAGATGTTTCTATCGTTAAAACAGTAATATAACATAACTCCCTGAGCGCGTTTTTGTCTGTTTGCACCCAGTGGCCGGATTGCCTGGTTCTCTAAGATGTTTGCCGATATTGCTCGGCTCACATAGTAGGAAACACTCCTCGGCCTCTGGTCAAGGAGGCGGAAGCCGATGGCCGGTTAAGACAACGTTTTAGCACTGTTTGGAGACTATTTGATGTAAAGTACATAGATACATAGAATCAAACTGTTAAATCTTGATCAATACCATCTATTATGGTCTCCAGAGCACAATCTGCTTGGGACAGCCGAGCTACGGGCATAACCTGGTCATACACTAGATGCACGGGCACTTCCTGCCCATCTGGCCCTACCGGCCCAACTCTTGCTAAATGCTCCGGTTCCAGCTTGGTGAAACGGGTCTTGATCATCGCCCACGCTTCCCGTGCTCCCTCACGACAAGATGACATCTTCCATAACTCAAAGCGGCGCCGAGCTCCTTTGAAGCGATTCGCGAGTTCGGCCATCCCTTCCGGAGCCACTTCGCCAGGCCACAGTGCTTTGAACATACTCTTCATGGCTTTCCGGGCCCGCTCATGTACAGCGGATAGCTCCTTCAGCAGGTCCCGCCCGAAGGAACCGGCCTCCTCTTTGGGACGCCCGGTCAGCAGAACTACAACGAGACGTGGCATTGTTCATATTGCTGCCTAATACGTACAGTTATTGAACTGAGAAATTAGATTGCACTCACCGAACATGCCCGCTTTCAGTCTCTGGTTCTCCTCTTGGGTTGTAGTCAGTTGAGCTTTCAAGCTTTTGATTTCTTGGGCCTGTTGTTCGCCTTCCGCCTTAAGCTTATCCCTCTCCTCATGACTTCGGGACATCACCCGGTAGCCAGCCTCTTGCTGTGACTCCGCATATCTTTGAGCTTTCCTAGCTATATCCAGGTCCTTCTACAGCTGATTTATCGACTCGGCTGCTATGGAATCATCTTTCATTAGCGGAGGTGTTCCACCACATTTTTCTTAAACGAACTTTAAGTTCGGCACTTACCATGTGCCTCTCTGGTGAATTTCTTCACCCCCTAAAGCTCGGCTTTCACAGATTCTAACTCTGTTCGTGCCAGCTTGAGGTCCTCGGACAGCTTTTTGATTTGCTCCCGAATAGTCTGCACAATAGTAGGGCATCATGGATATCAGACCCTTAACTCAGCCGTCCCGCCCAAATTAAGGCTCGGGGGCTACTGGGTTAGATACTAGTTGTCAAAACTAATACTATACCTGCACATTCGTAGACATGAGCTTCACTGCGCCTTCATGTCCCGTCCGAGCAGCGCCGAGGTACGCGTCTACTGAGCTAAGAGCATTGAACTCCTGATCAGAAAGCGCGGAGTGCCGAAGTGTCGCCTTACGCTGCCGATGATTCATCCCACTTTCAACCTCGGAGTTAGTGACTGAGACGCCACCTGATTCCTCGGGATGTTGGTCCTCGACATTGACCCCCGGAGTAACTCCGACTACAGCTGGCGACCTCGGGTTTGAGCCACCCCTCGGTGCTTCTTCAACATCCCCAGCCGAGGGCGGTTCCACACATCGTCTACAAAACACCATGGAGAAAATTATCGGCACATTCGGTGGATGTTAAAGCTAGAGGCTATGACGGTACGGCGAATGCGTTACCTCTTCGGGCGGGGCACCGATGATGTAGCTCCCGTTGGGGCCGCGCGTCTGGTCACCCCACGACTACTCGTCGTCGGGGCCGCCGGTGCCGCTCTTGCGGCTGTTCGGCGCGTCGCGCGGCGGCCCTTGGGAGTATGTGTCAGTGTATTCGGGCTTGCAGCGGCTGAGCGTTTATTTCGAGAGGAAGCCCGTTGGCTACTTACCGCGGAAGAGGGAAGCGCCCCAGGAATATCGGCCAACAGGGCCACCTTGGAGCCATCGATGCTCTCCTGGTAGAAGACCCCCTCCTCGAAATCAATCAATGTCTCAGGGTCATCATGGAACCTGGGATCAGCGTCACGAGAGTAATTCTCCGGTTGAGGAGCAGGGCAACTCACCGTCTCGATCCAGCGCCTCCAGTTCTGTTCGGACAGGATGAGAATCTGGTTAGGAAAACATTCGAAGTACCTTCCGAACTATAATGCATGGTCGGACTCACCATTTCAATGGGTTTGTGGCTTGAGAAGCCTTCCTTGGGCCTTAACCGAGCAAATTCCTGATCTTCTCCCTTGAAGAGATCGGCCAGTATGGCTGCCATTGCCGCCTGGTCAGCGGGTCCCATCCGTTTGTACCTGGTTGCGTCATCTACCCCGTTGTAGCACCAAAGCGGGTGCATTCTCTGTTGGAGAGGTTGGACGCACAGAGCAATGGCTGCGGCCATCATGTCAATGATGGTTAGCCCGTTGTGGGCCAGCCACCTCACTTGAGCCGCCAGCCGAGTTACTTCGGCGCTTTCCTCTTGAGAAGGCCTCTTCGGGCGCCAGTTGAACCGCTTCTTCGGCGGGACCAATGAGAACTCGGGCAGCCCCCTCCGAACTGGATCAAATAGGGGGACGTCTTCGATATAAAACCATTCCGAAGTCCACTCTTCGGCACTTTTCTTCGGAGTTCCTACGGGGTATCCGGTTCCGGCGATCCGCCATACTTCGGCCCCACCGACTTCGTGGATTGTCCCTCCTCGGGTACGGGGGACGAGGCAGAAGAACTTCCTCCACAATTCGAAGTGGGCCTCGCAGCCCAGGAACATCTCGCAGAGAGCGACGAAGCCCAATATATGGAGAATCGATCCTGGGGTAAGGTGGTGAAGCTGAATCCCATAAAACTCTAATAGACCCCTCAAGAAAGGGTGAATGGGGAAACCCATCCCTCGCAAGAGGAAGGACACGAAGCACACCCTTTCCTCCCCGTGAGGGGAAGGAAAGTTCTCCGCGAGGGCCTCCCCGCCTGCAGAAGTTAATCTGGGACAGGTGGATGCGAGATCTGAAGCAGGGAGATATCCCTGCGTCTCGAGCCTGCTTAAATGCATGAGGGATACGGAACAGTTTGCCCAATCACCTTGACGGGGGCCGTGAGGGCGTAAGGAAGAGCCTGGGACACTCGCCATTGGTCACGACCTCGCGAGGACATGGGGAAGAAGGGCAGGGGGTGGGGTGTGTTAACCTCTGCACCCTTGGCATATTAAAAGGGCATTGACTCCCCCCGAAAGAGGGGCATTTTCGTAAAAGCCCATCGGGCCACTTGCATTCCGTGGGTGCGCAGACATTGAGGATTGTCATTTGATTCAGGGCGAAGAAAAGCAGTATGGCGGGCCCCACGATGCCTCACCAATTGGAGGATTCTTCGGCGACCGAACTATTGGTGGCCGAACTACTGTTAAACCGAATACAGGTAAAGGGAGGAACTCGCCACCCAAGCCATAGATCATTGAAGCATGAAGCTGCCGAAGACTGTCAACCTCGGCGTTGGAGGCTAGTTCGGGGGCTACTGAGGGTGTCCCAGACTAGGGGGTACTCGGGCCACCGGCCTATCTCTCATGGGCCAGGCTGGTGGGCCTCCCTCTACTCATCGATGGAAGACCGGACTGTGGGCGACTCCATGTATCAAAAGGAAACCTCCGAAGACTTGGCGTCTCCTCCAAGAAATAGTTGGCGTGGCTGGCCTGTTTATCCCCTGATGTAACCGACTATGTAACCCTAGGATCCTCTGGTGTCTATATAAACCGGAGGGTTTAGTCCGTAGAGTATCCGATCCATTACCTAGGGTTTAGCCCAGTCGATCTCGAGGTAGATCAACTCTGTAACCTTCATACAATCACATCAATACAATCAAGCAGGACGTAGGGTTTTACCTCCTCGAGAGGGCCCAAACCTGGGTAAATCGCTGTCTCTACGTTCCTTGTTACCATCGACTCCTTGACCCATAGTTCGGACCCCCTACCCGAAATCTGCCAGTTTTGGTACCGACACCTGGCCGAACTGGCGGGCCGCGAGGTCCTCCTCTGCGGTCCGGTCCGGCTCGCGGTCGATGGCGCTGCTCCAGGTCTTCCTCCAGACGGCCTCGCCCGCCGCAGCCTCCGCTGCCGCCACCGCCAGGTCAACGGCAGACCTGTGACAAAGGCTTAAGCAAGAAACAAGCAAGAGATCAGAGAAGGACAAGTGACACTTACCCGATAACCTTCGGGACCTCCCGCCTCGGGCCCTCGGACGGGGCAAGCCGCGTTTCTTATTGACGACGACCCTCTCGCGCGCCGGCCCCACCGCCGCCGGGCGCATCGCAGCCGGCCTCGTCTCCAGCACCTCCTTCCCATGCGGTCGGCTTCCGGACGCCACCGCGCGGGCCGGCCAGGCGCCGGCCGTCTTTCGCGGCCGTCTTGGTGGGTCGACGCTGGCGTCCTCCCCAGCCAAGGGCGCTGCACCGTGGGCACTGGTTAGGCCCTCTTCATCGTCGTTCGGCCAGTCGCGCAGAAGTTCTGAGGGCGGAGACTTACCCGCATTCCGCGACCCGCCGGCCGCGGCATCGGCCAGGCGCGCTTCGACCGCCCCCTCCTCTGCCTCCGCGCCGGCCTCCTCCACGTCCGAGTCGGGCAGGTCGGCAAGCAGAATCTGGGGATTCAGCCCGTCGTGATTCCATTGGCTGGCGAATAGCTGCGGCCCCCCCGCGGAGTCAGGACAAAAGAATAACGTCGAAGCGGCAAAAAATAAAGACCAGGGACTCACTGCCGGCGCCGGGTTCCCCCGGTGATAGGGCTCCTTCCCGAAGCTCCACCCCTCCTCCTTCAACCCGGCCTTGGAGATGTAGTTCACCCGCTGGGCGATCCCAGCTGGCGTCAGCTCCTTGGTCGACATCCGGGTCGGGCCGTGCCGACCGCTCATGTCGCAGATCCGGTGTGCCCGGCGCTGCAGCGGCAGCACCCGGTGGGCGATGAAGGCCGCGATGAGGTCGGCCAGCTTTAGCCCCTTGCGATCCGTCATCTGTTCAGGACCCTGCGGCAGATGTTCAGGAGCTCCTGCGGTGGCTTCTTGGGGCAGTAGCCCCAGTTCGGCTTCTTGAGAGGTGGCGCATCGACGAAAGGCGGAAGGTTGATGACGTCCACCGCCGGGTCGGCGTTCCGGTCGTAGAAGAACGTCGTCTCCCACTTTTTGGCCGAGTCCTCAAGCGGCAGCTTGGGAAACGGCCCGTTCACTCGGCCGGAGACCACTACAGCCCCGCAGTCCAACATGGCGCCGGCCGACGCCCCCTGCTGCTTCAGAAAGAACATCTTCGCCCACAGCTCCACAGTCGGCAGCATGCCGAGATAGCCTTCGCAGAGCGTGGCGAAGCCGGCGACCTGCAGCACGGCGTTGGCGCCAAGGTGATGCGGCTGCAGCCCGAAGAAGTCAAGGAAGCTACGGAAGAAAAGACTCGTGGGGAGGCCAAGCCCGCGCTCGAAATGAGAGTAGAAGACGACATGCTCGCCCGCCCGCGGCTGCGGCACCCTCTCCGAGCCGGGTGTGCGTGCGACCAGCGCCTCCTCCGGCGGTAGCCGCTTCGTACGACGAAGGTAGCAGATGTTCATCTCGGTCGTGATAGAGCCCTCCCACGAGCCTTTTGACAGCGCCATTGGGGAGGGTTTTCTACGGGCGTGGAGATGCAGTGATGGAGAAGAGGAGGAAGAGGGAGCAGCACGCTACGGGCCTTGGGTCGCAGTGCGCAGCAGCAGGAGTGGGCAAGGCGCGCGCCGGCGGCAGCACTTTGCTCGGGCACGACGGAGAAGAAGCAAAAGCAGAGGAGAAGCGAGGGGCGGGGGTGTGTGCGGGAGCGTTTCCGTCGCACTCTCCCCTTTCCTCATTTATAACCGCGAGAGATCGTGGGGGAGTGGGATCGTTTGCGCCCACGATCCCCACTCCCCCACACTATGCGCGCATGTTCCCCATGCGCATTTACTGCACGGCGAAGCGCAACCGCCAAGGGTCGCCGCAGTAAATCCCTCGCGCGTGGGCCGAGGGCGTGGCGGGCCCGGTCCGCAGTCGCGTCCTGTCGCGCACGTGGGCTGGCAGGCCTCGCCCACCATGAGGCAGCACGTGGCGGTCCGTCAAGCTGCGGCGGGCGCGAATCGTCGTGCAAAGCAAGAATCATCTGGCGGACGTTTCCGTTTCCCGCCCAGGCCGGGGTGCCGCGACCCGGCTTCCGGAAGCCGGCCCCCAGCGGGTGTTCCCGGCGTCTGCTGCCGCGTTGCCGGCATGCGGCCGGGCGGAGCCGCTCGGTCGGACTCCCACGCTTCACCAACAAATCGACTCCTCGGGGGGGTAAGCTGCGAAGGCCCCCCTGCCTGAAGCCGGCGAACCTTCACAACTTCGGGGACTACTGTCGGGGGGATGATCCCCGGGTAGGCCACGGAGCCCGAGGCCCCTTTTTCAAAACACCGGGGCAGGCCAAACCCCTCAATTCGTCTAGCCTGCGCGTTGGCTCCCCGGCGCGAGCCGGCTCGGCATGCCAACCCGGCCCAGCCGGCTGGCCCATGCCAGCTGGCCACGAGGGGCCAAACCCTCACGACAGGGCAAGCGTGGCTACAGCGCTCCCTCCTTTACACCGGCCCCGGCGGGCGCGGCTACAACGCTCCCTCCTTTACACCGGCCCCGGCGGGCGTGGCTACAACGCTCCTCCCTTTTTACGCCGGCCCCGATGGGCGGCGCAGTCCTATAGCCTAGCGGCGCCAGCCATCCCGTGACGCGAGACAAGACGCGCCACAGTACCCCGCACCCGGCGGACCCAGCGCACCCGGCGGCCCCCACCACCGGCTCCCAGTCGTTAACACCAGGGCCCCGCGCCCATGTAACCTTACCATTGTACCCCGGGAGGCCGGCCTATAAGACCCCCCGGGAGCCCTCCATGCAGAAGGGTTCGCTCTTTCTTAGTCTTCGACACCCCATAGCAGCACACGCACACACTCACAGGAGAGGCAGAACAGCGGTCCAGCCCCTTCTTCCTCCTCCGTTCGCACAGCTCCAGGAGCAGCCTTGTAACCCTCGTGCATCCACATTCCATTCGGCAGGACTAGGGGTGTTACCTCTCCGGAGGGCCCCGAACCTGGGTACGTCTCGTGTCTCACACTTGCGCGTGCCAACCTCGCCTCCGGAACCCACCGGCGTCCTTACCACCTTTTTAGCCATCTCATGGCATCTGTCACGAGAATACCACGACACCCGGCATAGGAAGTGTGCGGCCAACGCGGCCGAGGTCTAGGCCATAGCACACTACGGCTAGAAATAAAAGCCCTTCGTTTGACACGGGTGATCTCTATCGTCACATCGCTTGACGCGGTCTCCGGATAGCAGACCAGTTTATGCTTACCTAGATAGTCAGTTTTCGGCTTTCTCCACTGAGGCGCCATGCCAATTAACCTGGCAGCGCAATTGCAGTGGTTCTCCCGTTACGCCCTTAGCTGAATACATCGGGAACGTGAGGGGTACACATAGGAGCCGAGCAACCCAACTATTGACCGAAATCTAGGTTCGAAACTGATGCATATAAGGCCAAAAATCCGGGACGCCGTATACATCGAACTTTTGTATACAATTGCATCTTTTTCAAGTACTTCATCGTCCTGGAGCTATGCTGATAAAGAAATACAATAAAGACCTTGAAAGGGCACAGTTTCTTTATTTCATAATATCAATCGTGTACATGCCCAGTTGTGACGAGAGTAATTGAAAGAGTACAACATAAATAGTAAGGAAGGAAGAGGAAAAAACAGGTCGGATAATTACTGACGGATTTTAGAGGATCCGGACCGAAGCCTGCCGCACGTCTGCATTTCCGAACTGTTGACCAGATTGTCCCAATTGACGACGAAGGATTTACGAAGGTCGATGCCCGACCGGCCCTTTATACACTCTAAGTGTTTGATTGACCGAGTTCCTCAAAGGGAGGTGTTTGGCGGAGTCATTCTGTGGTTAAGGCCACAGAGACATAGTTACACTCGGCTGTTTCTTTCACAGATACCAGCCTGTGCAGGGGCTCTAAGCCTCGTTTTCGCGTGGTTAATCCGCGCCTGACGTGTGGGTAGTTGTGTTGGCTCCTCGGCGTCCCAGAGAAATTTGAGTGCGAAGTTGTGTACCCTGGGGATGTAGTGCCCGCAGCTAGGGCACGCGAGGAGCCCGCATCCCTATTTCGGGTGCGGGGGTAGCTGGCCGAGGTCGACTTGTGCAGCCCGGGCTCGCTTCAAAGAGCGAGCGACGCGTTTATCGCTGCGGGCTGCCTCCTCGGACGCTTGGACCTCGGCTGCAAAAGCCGCGGTCTGTTCCTCTGTCCAGAGTGAACGTTCGGTATTACCATTGACTGTGATGACACCGTTGGATCCCGGCATTTTGAGCTTGAGGTAGGCGTAATGTGGGACTGCGTTGAAGCGTGCAAAGGCTGTGCGCCCTAGGAGCGCGTGGTATCCACTCCGGAAGGGTACGATGTTGAAGATTAACTCTTCGCTTCTGAAGTTCTCGGGCGAACCGAAGACTACCTCGAGGGTGACTGTCCCGGTACAACGGGCCTCGACGCCCGGAATGACACCTTTAAAGGTGGTAGAGCTCGGCTTTATCCGAGATGAGTCAATGCCCATCTTCCGAACTGTGTCCTCGTAGATGAGGTTAAGACTGCTTCCCCCGTCCATCAGGACGCGTGTTAGATGATAACCATCAACAATAGGGTCCAGAACGAGCGCCGCAGATCCGCCATGCCTGATGCTGGTGGGATGATCGTGCTTGTCAAAAGTGAACGGGTAAGCTGACCATGGGTTATACTTCGGGTCGACTGGCTCCAACGCGTATACGCCCCGAAGCACACGCTTTCTCTCCCATTTAGGGATGTGGGTGACATAGATCATATTGACCTTTGTTACCTCATTGGGAAATTTCTTTTGCCCTCCATTATTGGTCTGCCGAGGTTCATCCTCATCGTCGCTGCGGTGTTGGGTTTTATTCTGACCCTCTGCCGCTATCTTGCCGGCTTGTTTGAAGACCCAGCAATTCCTATTAGTGTGTATTGCTGGTTTTTCCTGAGTACCGTGAATCCCGCATTGGCGGTCCAAGAGCCTGTCAAGCTGGCTAGGTCCCTTTTTGTTCCCCTTATAGGGTTTTCTTTTCTGCCCGGATTTAGGTCCGGTGAATCCTGCATTGACCGCGGCGTCTTCAGTGTCGCTTTCGCCATTTTTATACCTACGCTTATTCTTATTGCGCTTCGGTTTTCCATTGGCATCGCGGGTTTCCGAGGTGCCTGCCTCGCCGTTATGAGTACTTTGGGCGAGCCAGCTATCCTCTCCCGCGCAAAAGCGGGTCATCAGAGAGGTCAGGGTAGCCATAGTCCTCGGCTTATCCTAGCCGAGCTGTCGAGCTAGCCATTCATCTCGAATATTATTTTTGAATGCGGCGATGGCCTCGGCTTCGGAGCAGTCAATGATCTGGTTCTTCTTGGTGAGGAACCTATTCCAGAATTTCTGGGCTGATTCGCCTGGTTGCTGGGTAACACGGCTGAGGTCATCAACGTCCGGAGGTCGGACATACGTGCCCTGGAAGTTTGCTCGAAAAGCGTCTTCTAGGGCCTCCCAAGTGCCAATAGAGTGAGGAGGGAGGCTATTAAGCCAGTGTCTCACCGGCCCCTTTAATTTGAGTGGCAGGTATTTGATGGCATGGAGATCATCTCCATTGGCCATGTGTATGTGTAGGAGGAAATCCTCGATCCAAACTGCTGGGTCTGTGGTACCATCATATGATTCTATGTTAATGGGTTTAAACGCTTCCGGGAATTGATGCTCCATCACCCTGTCTGTAAAGCAGATTGGGTGAGCTAGACCTCGGGACCGAGGAGGATCTCGTCGGGTCTCGGGAGAGAGCCGTGAGTAAGCTTGATCTCGGGCACGGCCGTTCCTATCCATCCAGGCATCGTAGCCGTTGGGCCCAGCGGGGGCACGTCCCCTTGATCCGTAGATGGACCGAGGGGGAGCCCTATTTTCTTCAATACGACGTCTAGCGTCGCGAGGATCCAGGTAGTCCACAGGGTCTTTACCATGATGGCGTGGAGGTGGCCTTTCACCATGGTCTTCTCGTCTTGGCCTGTCTCGGCCTCTAGGGGGCCGATCGAGGTCGTCAGTGAGCTCTTCATCAAATTCTGGTAGGAGGCGCCTGCGTGGGTAAGACTTCGACGCACTATGGTGTCGGTTCTCCATATCCTGCTCGGCGGAGAGCACTTCAACCCACTTTTCATTTAGCACGTTGGTATTTTCCTGCAGCTACTGCTGCTTGCGTTTTAAGCTCCGGGCCGTCGCAACGAGGCATCGCCGGAAGCGTTCTTGTTCGAAGGGGTCCTCGAGGATGATGAAGTCCTTGGTACCGAGGCTGTCGTCCTCCTCGGACTCCGGCATGTAATTGTCGTCGGCCCCTTCAAAGAGGTCATCGGGATCGGAGTCCACAAGAGGTCGGTCTGGTGTGCCGTTCCTTACTGGGGAGGCTTGAATGTCCTCCTCATGGTTATCGGCGTCGTCGTCCTCCTCGTTGCCGTTATTGGCTGTTGCGTCATTGCCACTGGGTTCCCCATTATTGCCCCTTCGGTGCCTATGCCGGCGCCGTTGCCGGCGTCTTGGAGGGGATTTGGGGGTGTCCACCATATAGACATCGTAGGTGGATGTGGCGGTCCACCTGCCCGTGTTGACCGAGGGCAAGGTGTTCTCGATGGGGCCGTCGGCGTCCTCCTCCATATCTGAGGTTTTGCTGTAGTCCAACACGTCGGTTAAATCATCGATCGTGGCGACTAGGTGGGTGGTGGGTGGGATGTAAATTTCCCTATCGTCGGCTTTAAGTCCGATCTGATCGTAAACCGAAGTCTTGCCGTCCGAGATGGACATGCTCTGGATGCGGCAAAGCACCTCATCAAGGTGAGATAACTCTTCGGGATCCATGGATGCGCCGTTGGCAGGGCTGATTCGAAGTACATCTGGCGTGTGACCAGGCGCGTCTTCGGAGCGAAAGGAATCTAAACATAACTTGGAGTTTTGATTCGAAATCAACTATGGCATCGGCACCGCTTCGGGAGTGGGAGCCGGATCTCTCTCCGGACTAGTGGTCGGGGAGAGATAAGCTGGAGTAGCGGCGTTAGTAGTCTCAAAAGATATCATGACAGAGTTCGGCTCCGGGGTCGAACCTCCAGAACCGGCAGAGCTTTCGATCAGGCCAGGCGTCCATCCCGATAGGACGAGTTCGTCGCGGGAATCGGCAGTGTACTCGAGGCCACCAAAAGTTACGATCCGTCCTGGGGCATAGTTCTCGATGGAAGTCAGGTGTCCCGTCGAATCGGCGCAGAATACCATGCTGCCGAAGACAAAAAGCTGTCCAGGGACATAGATGTCCCCATAGCTATTGGCGTGATTGATCCATAGGTGAGCCATCGACCCTTCTGGTGATCGCGCAGCGGAACTCTCAATGAAAGCACCAGTGTCGGTGTAAAAACCGGCAGACCTCGGGGTAGGGGGTCCCGAGCTGTGGATCTCGGATCGATGGTAATAGAGACAATGGAGACGGTGTTTACCCAGGTTCGGGCCCTCTTCATGGAGGTAAAACCCTACGTCCTGCTTCCTTTATATTGATAGAGATGTATCGAGTACAGAGTTGATCTACCATGAGATCGTAATATGTGTCTAATTTCTATGGCTAGGTAAGCAATGTTGCGTTGATGTCCCCCCTACGGGCTAAACCCTATGGCTTATATACACGCCAGAGAGGGCACCTAGGATTACAATGTCGGTATCTAGGAGTAAGGCGGCTGGACAAATCTTGAAGTGTACAACAAGTCTTCGGTAGAGACAGCGTCGACCACGTCTCCCATGTACAGTCTCCGGAGTCCATCTTGGTCACGTACGGGGGTACATCGGCCCAACCGAGGAGACGGGTCGGCCCGGTTAGCACCCCCTAATCCAGGACACCGTCACCGAGGCTCTCCCGAGCACTCTCCTAACCCAGGAACAACCAGGGCCTCGACCCCGAGCGCCAGCTCGCCGCGGCTCTACCACCGCCGCAACCCCATTTCCGATCATCCCCGACGCCCGCTGAGCCATCCCCTGGATGCGCTACTCCACGGCGACCACAGTCGTGCCCTCGTCTGCCCCTAGGACGCATCAGAGCGCCGGAATGTCTCCAGAGCCTCCGTGGCTCTGCCCTCGTCTGCCGTGCCCCACTCCGGCCATCCCCGGAGCCAAGACCACCACCCCCAGCCGCGGGATGCAACCACGGATCCGTCCGCGTTGCGTCCCGAGACCCCCGAGCCCTCCATCACCGGAATCAGTCGCAGCCGATGCCGTCCTCTGCTCCTGGCAGGAGGTTGAAGGGGGGGACAGGGGAGGAGAGAGAATAATGGGGTGGGTCCCGCCTGTAAGCGACCGTGGCCCTTGGCCCGTGTTGTTTAAGTGAAGGCGTATTTCAAAAATACGTTTTCCTCTTGAGAAGGCGCACTACGCCACGGCTTCGGGAGAAAATGCGCCTCCCCTTCGCTGAAAGCGTAGTTCCAGAAAGGCGCTTTCTCTCTCCAGCCCGGCACCGAAACCCTTACATTGTGGACGTTCATCAGTTAAGAACAGAAACGAACAGTTTTCTGCTTAACAAACGAACGGCCCTAACTTTGCAACCGTAACTCTAATTCAGGTGATTCCAAAGCCCACGCTCTCTATTCGTCAAGCCCGTTCCAATGGTATCATTTTCATGAGGTTGACACTTTCTGAAAATGACCATTTTACCCCTGCCCTATATTCTGCCCCTTCGAGAGAGAAACTTTTTCTGGCGAATCTTTCCGCGAGATGATCGCACTCCTTTCCGGTGCACTCTTCGACCCCCAAGCAAGCCGACCATCTAATATATGCCCTAAAGCATTGCTTCTATGTTGTTCTTGTATGTGTAAGTACTTGCATGTAAATGAGTATGCTCATGCTCGTATGCGTAGTAGTAAGCTGTATGCGATTCCGATGAACCCTTGCTTGCCCTTTCTTTGGTGACGGCATCACGCCTGTGTTCTGAGCTGCTTCCGGCCGTCCGGGGTGGATGCCAACTTTATATTTCTCTTTTCAACAAGTATCCCGTGTTCTGAGCTGCTTTTCGGCCGTCTCGGGCAGCTGTTGAGTTTCTTTCTATAGCAGTGACCCCATGCTCTCAGCTGTTCTTCGGCCGTCTTAGGGAACCGCTACATTCTTTTTATCAACACTATCTCATGCTCTGAGCTGCTTTTCAGCCGTCTTGAGTGGTGGTTGAGTTATTTTGGTAATGTCCCAGATCTGAGTTGTAAAGACCGTTCTGGTGGCTACTGACTTATTTGCCGGTTTCATACAAGGGTTCAGATGGTCATAACTTACGGCTAGAACTTGTAAAGCGATAAACTTGCCATTTAAACATTGTTTCACTAATGACTCATCGTGATATTATATGGAGATCGTCGAGCCCATGGAACCCAGGGTATCCAGACCCGTCTGCCTTCGGCCCAGGGCGCAACGCCTGGCATGTGCCCAGCGGGCCGTCATCACCAAGCATGTCGTCAAGATACCTCCTGAGGCCCTGGCCTCCCGAGGCCTCCTCCTCAGGGAGTAGCAAGCAACCTTCAGCATCACCATCAACGGCCTCGCGAGGCCCTCTCACGAGGCGCCTTCCCGAGTTGGTCTCGCGAGGCGACTTCCCGAGGCGACCTCCTGAGGCCCCCTCCCGCAGGCGCTCGCGGGGAAAGCCGTTCGGTGTGTCGCGTGGCCCCGGAGCCCATCACGTGGGTGACGCGCGCGGCAATGAGCAGCAGCAGAGGCCACGCCAGTAGGCGCGGATGCAGATGTTTTCCTCTTTTGTGTTAAGGAAGCAGGGCCAGCTATCTACTCTCCAAAGCAACCCCAAAGGTTGCCCGATCGGCGAAGGAAGACCAGGACGGCGGGCGCGCAGGGCGGAGGTCACCACCGAGCCCACCGGCGCGTCATGGATCATGCTTTGGCAGGCGAAGACCACCTTTAGTCAGGATAGCATGAGCGCCTATCCCCTTTCGAATTGGCCGAGTGTGGCAACCCTTCCCGCCTGAGTTTTGAGGGGGAAGAGGACCGAGGCTAGTATAAAAGGGGCAGTGCAGCCACCGTAGAGAGGATTCGGATCCCATTGTCTTCAACCTTGTACGCGAGAGCTCGCTCTCCCACAGTAATCCCAACACACAAGCAGGAGTAGGGTCTTACACCAGAAGGTGGCCCGAACCTGGGTAAACCGCTGAGTCCCCGTTCCATCCCACGCTAGCGCGCTCTCGTCGTAGCCTCGCCGTAGCATTGCCGTGGTAGGAGACGAAGTAGTAGAATGAGCTCACCCCAGTGTTCGAACCTTTGGGTCCCCGGAGCCCGACTTCCGTCATTTGGCGCACCAGGTAGGGGTGCGCTGCTGTTCTCCTGCTCTGCCCTCAGCTCCATCAGCCCCATGGCCGACGCACGTCGCGAGCGCGCCGAGCGCAGGGCTGGCCGCGTGGCCCAGACAGAGTCGGTGGCCCGCGGCAATCGCCACCGCCACGATGCCGAAGCCAACGCCGCCACCGACCCCGCTGCCCGCGAGCAGCAGGCCTCCTCCCCGCACCCCTCCGTATAGGCGGACGGCCACACCGCCACGGCCTCCTCCCTCGCCAACCGAGGGCCACCGAACCCGCAGGCCGCGCTACTCATGGCGCGCGAGCTGCTCCGCTACCGTCCTGATGACGCCGGCTACGACGCCTGGCTTGGTCGCATCACCGAGCTCGTCAACGTCGCCGGGGACGCTCCGGCGCCTTCTCACTCGCTCCGCCCTCCGCCGTCTCGCGCTGGGGACCTGGCACACGGTGCTCCCCCGCCTCCTCCTCCGCGCGACGAGCGCGCTGGGCCCTAGCGCAGCGCGCGAGCGCACGAGCTGTCCCGCGGTGCGTCTTCTCCGGACCACTGCGAGCCCAGCTGCCAGATCATCCGCCGCGTGCCCCCGACGCGCGGGTGCTCCTCGAACGCCAGCGCCAGCGCCAGGACCAGGCCGTTCAAGACGTTGCAGCGGCCGGGCGTCAAAACCGCGCCGCCCTCGCTGGTGGCATCCCCTCAAGCGGCGTGGGCTGCCGTGCCTTCACCCGCGAGCTGCGTCGCGTGGTCTGGCCCGCGAAGTTCAAGCCTGAGCTGCCTCCGCGCTACGACGGCACCCACAATGCCACGGAGTTCCTCCAGCTCTACGCGCTGAGTGTCGAGGCGGCGAACGGCGACGACAAGGTCATGGCGAACTGGTTCCCCATGGCTCTTAAGGACGGCCCGCGCTCCTGGCTCATGAACCTCCCCGAGGCTTCCATCTTGTCGTGGGCCGAGTTCTGCAGCCAGTTCATCGCCAACTTCAAGGGCACGCAGGACCGCTCCCTCACCATCAACGACCTGTGGCGTGTTCGACAGTGCCCAGACGAGACCCTCCGCAAGTACATCCAGCGCTTCAGTCAGGTGCGCAACAAGATCCCGCGTGCCTCCGATGCGCCCGTCATCTCCGCGTTCTCTACCGGCGTCACGGACATCAAGATGCGCGAGAAGCTCGCCATCAACGGTCAGCTCGACCTCGCCGACAAGTGCGCCAAGGCTGAAGAAGGCAGCCTCTTCGTCCACAACGACCCCGACGCGGCGCTCGATGGCACCAAGGCCAAGAGCAAGGACGTCAAGCGCAAGGGCCTCGCCGTGCTTGCGGATGAGCCCGAGCAGAAGCACGGCCGCGACCTCGACGAGCCCAGGAAGGACAACCGGCCGCTCTGCGCCTTTCACAACGTCCGCTCCCACAGCACCGAAGACTGCCATGAGCTCAAGCTGCTCCGCGACGAGCGCCAGGGCCGCCGTGACGACCGCAACGGCCGCGGCGCCGGCCGCGGAGGTGGCCGCAGCGGCAACCGCTGGGACAGCCGCAACAACAGCAGCAACTACCGCCAGGGCTGGCGCGACCAGCCTCGTGAGGCGAATCCTCAGGCTAATGCCGCTCTCCCGCCGCTGCCTCCGCCACCTCGGAGGAACGACATCGGCCAGCCTGACGAGGGCGCTAGGGGCTACCAGGAGCCTCACGCGGTCGTCGCCTGCATCCTTGGTGGGTCCCAGGCCCCCGCGTCCATCCGCTACTTCAAGGAACTCTCTCGCGTGGTGTACGCCGCCCTCCCGAGGCCCGAGGTCGCGCGGCCCCTCATGTGGTCACAGTACGCCATCACCTTTGATTCCAAGGACCACCCCAAGTCCACGGCCTCCACAGGCGCGCTCCCCATGCTGTGCACTCCCACCATCAGCAACGTCGCGGTCACCAAGACCCTCACCGACGGGGGTGCCGGCCTCAACGTGCTCTCCGTCGAGACCTTCGAGACGCTCCAAGTGCCCTACGACCAGCTGATGCCGACCAGGCCCTTCTCCGGAGTGACCGATGGCTCCTCCATTCTGCTGGGGCAGGTGCGCCTCCCCGTCACCTTCGGCACCCGCAAAAACTACCACACCGAGCTCATCGACTTCGACGTGGCGCACATCGGCCTGCCCTACAATGCCATCTTGGGCTACCCAGCTGTCACCAAGTTCATGGCGGCCACTCATCACGCCTACAACGTCCTCAAGATGCCCGGCTGCAGCGGCATCATCACCGTCGCCTGCGACGAAAAGGACGCGGCCAGCACCCTCGAGCGTGCCTACAAGGCTGCCGCTGTCGCGCACCCAACCGACGAGGACGCGGCCGAGCTTTCCGAGGCCGCGCCCGCGAAGAGGAAGCAACTGTTCTCTCAGGACCGCGCCGAGACGAAGAAGGTGTCGGTGGACGGCAGCGGCTCCGGCCCCGCCTTCACCATCGGCACAGACCTCCCTCCAGCATAGGAAAGCGCGCTCGTCACCTTCCTTCAGGCAAACTCGGATGTTTTCACCTGGAAAGAATCCGACTTGTCCGGTGTGCCGAGGGAGGTGATCGAGCACCACTTAGCGGTGTGCCCCAATGCACGCCCGGTCAAGCAGAAAGCACGGCGCCAGGCGCCAGAGAAGCAAGAGTTCATCTACAATGAAGTTCAGAAGCTCCAAGAAGCCGGAGTCATTCGCGAGGTGCGCCATCCCGAGTGGCTCGCCAACCCAGTCGTCGTCCCCAAGAAGGGCGGCAAGGAGCGCATGTGCGTCGACTTCACCAGCCTCAACAAGTTCTGCCCTCAGGATCCATTTCCGCTACCCCGCATCGATCAGATCATGGATTCCACCGCCGGGTGCGATCTGCTATGTTTCTTGGACGCCTTCTCAGCCTACCATCAGATCAAGATGGCGGCCGAAGACGTGGAGAAGACGGCCTTCATCACCCCCTGCGGCGTATTTTGTTACGTCTGCATGCCCTTCGGTTTAAGGAGCGCCGGTGCCACCTTCCAGCGGCTAATGCGCATCACCCTGGGGCCTCAGATGGGGAAGAATGCGGAGGCCTACGTCGACGACATCGTGGTCAAATCTCGCGAGGCTGGATCCCTCATCGTGGACCTCCAGGAGACATTTGCCAACCTGCGCAAGGTTAACCTCAAGCTCAACCCGGAGAAGTGCGTCTTCGGAGTCCCCTCCGGCAAGCTCCTCGGCTTCCTAGTCTCGCATCGGGGCATCGAGGCCAACCCAGAGAAGATCAAGGCCATCGAGAAAATGCGCCCTCCCCGGACCCTCAAGGAAATGCAGCGCCTGGCGGGGTCTATGGCGTCCTTAGGACGTTTCATCTCCAAGTTTGGCGAACGAGCCCTACCCTTCTTCAAGCTCCTGAGGAGGTCCGGCTCCTTCAAGTGGACTCCTGAAGCAGACGCCGCTTTTGAAGCCCTCAAGAGGTATCTCACGAGCCCGCCCATCATGGTCGCGCCGCGCTCTCGCGAGCCCTTGCTCCTGTACTTGGCGGCTACCCCCCAGATGGCCAGCGCAGCGTTGGTGGCGGTGCGGGAGGAGCGCGTCAGTGCCAAAGAAAAACCCTCGGCGCCCCTTCAGGCTCATGAGGCCGCTGAGCCTCGCGGGCCCCCGGGGCCTCTCGAGCCTCCAGAGTCTCATGAGGCCGCCGTACCCTGCAAGCCTTCTGAGCCTCGCGAGCCTCCCGTGCCTCGCGAGGTTCTCGAGCCTTCCGAGGCATCTAAGGAGCAAGCTGTCGCAACAACTACGCGCCTCGTTGAGCACCCCGTGTACTTCGTCAGCACCGTGCTAAGGGACGCGCGCGAACGCTACCCCATGCAGCAGAAGCTCCTCCTCGTGCTCCTCGTCGCCTCCAGGAAGCTGCGCCACTACTTTCAGGGTCATCCCATCAAGGTCATTTCCTCCTACCCCTTGGAGCAAGTTCTGCGCAGCCCCAACGCCGCTGGCCGTGTCGCCGAGTGGAACATCGAGCTGCAGGCCTTCCAACTGGAGTTCTCCACCACCAGAGTCATCAAAGGCGCGGCTCTGGCCGACTTCGTGGCAGAGTGGATGGACACGTACGAGGACGAGCCTCGCGAGGCCCAGTCCCTCCTGCCTGGGGATGAGGCGCCTGGCGGATGGACCATGCACTTCGACGACGCTTTCTCCCGACAGGGCGCGGGGGCTGGGGTCATGCTCACCTCGCCCAAAGGAGACAGGCTCTACTACGCTGTACAACTCTGCTTCAGGGCACACCGACAAGGTCTCCAACAACATCGCAGAGTATGAGGGCCTCATCGCCGGCCTCAAGGCCGCGTTCGCCTTAGGCATCAAGCGTCTGATTATCAAGGGCGATTCACAACTCCTCGTCAACTTCTCCAACAAAAGCTACGAGCCCAAGGACAAGCACATGGCTGCCTACCTGGAAGAGGTATGTAAACTTGAGAAGCGCTTTTTTGGCCTGGAGCTGCAGCACATCCCCCGCGGCAGCAACAAAGAGACCGACGACATCGCCAAATGAGCATCATGCCGTGAGCCCCAGAGCCCCGGCGTCTTTGAGGAAAGGCTCCTCAAGCCATCTGCCGCACCGCCAGCCGCATGCACGGCGCTCCTTCGTGAGGAACTCCCGCCCGCACCACCCACGGGCACACCAGACTGTGGCCCGGCCTCAGGAGCCCGCCTGCTGCTGGCGCTCGAGCCTCAGGCAGATAGCTGGGCCGCGGAGTTCAAGGCTTACTTGCTTCGCGGCACCTTGCCGGAGGAGGACTCAGATGCGGAGCGCATGGCCCGCCAGGCCACCGCCTACTGCCTACAAGATGGCAAGCTGTACCGAAGGCGCCCCAATGGCGTCTCGTTGCGATGCATCTCTGAAGAGCAAGGGCGCGAGTTGCTGGCTGATATACATGGAGGAGACTGTGGCACCACTCTTCATCGCGCACACTCGTCGGTAAGGTTTTCCGCAGCGGCTTTTACTGGCCCACTGCTCTGCGTGACGCTACCGCACTAGTCCAAGCCTGCGAAGCCTGCCAATTTCACGCCAAGCAGATCCACCAGCCGGCGCAGGGCCTCCAGACGATCCCCCTCTCATGGCCCTTCGCGGTCTGGGGGCTGGACATCCTGGGGCCTTTCCCTCACGCGGCTGGTGGTTATCGCTACCTCTACGTCGCCATCGACAAGTTCACCAAGTGGGCGGAGGTCGAGCCAGTGCGCACCATCCCGGCAGGCTCCGCCGTCAAGTTCATCAAGGGCCTCGTGAGCCACTTTGGAGTTCCCAATCGCATCATCACCGATAATGGCTCCCAGTTCACAAGCGGCCTCTTCAAGTCCTACTGCGCCAGCCTCGGCACGCAGATCTGCTATGCCTCGGTGGCGCACCCGCGAAGCAATGGTCAGGCCGAGCGCACCAACGCCGAGGTCCTCAAGGGCCTCAAGACAAGGAGCTTCAGGAAGAAGCTAGAGGCTTGCGGCAAGGGCTGGCTCGACGAGCTGCAGTCCGTGCTGTGGTCCATCCGCACGACGGCAAGCAAGCCTACTGGCGAGACGCCTTTCTTCCTCGTCTACGGCGCTGAGGCGGTCCTCCCACTGGAGCTTAAGCACGGCTCCCCGCGAGTCCTCGCCTTCGACGAGGCACGTAAGGATGACTCGCGGGAGACCGATCTGCTGCTCCTCGAGGAGGGCCGCCGCCAGGCCGCCCTTCGTGCCGCGAGGTACCAGCAGGCCTTGCGCCGCTACCACAGCCGCCACATCCGCCCTCGCACTCTTGAGGTCGGCGACCTTGTCCTGCGCAGGATCCTCTCCAGAGAGGGACTTCACAAACTCTCACCTATGTGGGAAGGCCCTTTCAGGGTTACTCATGTCTCCAGGCCTGGCTCAGCCCGGCTGGAGACGGAGGACGGAGTTCCTGTGCCTAATGCCTGGAACATCCAACACCTCCGCAAGTTCTACGCGTGACCCTCACGCGTACGAACGAAACGGGGCTGTACACGCCCCGGAGCCTCTCATTGCGTTCGCCTGATGGGCCCGCGAGAGCTCCTGCCCATGTCTCAGTGGAAGCCCCATGCTCCGCGCTGGCGGAACGATCGAACCGCGATCATGCCCACGCCTAGTGGAAGCCCCATGCTCCGCGCTAGCGGAACAATCACTTCAGGGCGCCCCACGGGCCGCACTAACCTCACGCTGATCCGTGCCGAATATGGCAATCATATCGCTTTTTGGTTGTGTAATGAACTTGTTACTATGTTTCAGCAAAGCTCTATTTCCTAAGGTATCTAATGCATTGCTAAGTTTCTTGACTCAGGAGCTGTGCACGCCCGCGACCTTCCCTCATGAGCCTCACGCAAGCGGGGGCTGGACACGGTGCCTGCGCTCGGGTCAGTCCCAGCAGCACTGAAAAACCCAGGCAACCGGGCTATGGCTCGCGGGCCTGCCCCGTGCACGCCACCCCACCAAGGTCCTTGGTGTCCTGTCTCCTCGCGTAACACCCATGAGCGAATCAACGAGCGCGCGCTGTCGTTAAGTGCCCTGCGTACAGCTATCTCAGGAGCAGATCCCTTGAAAGAGCTCGCGAGGTGGCACCCTCGAAGCCTCAGGAGGCCAGCAGGCCCCGCCACGGGAGCTAACCCTCGACGACCGACCCGGCAGAAGATCTCGCAAGCGGAACCCTCACAAGACGCACCCTGCGAGAGATGGCCCACCATACTACCTCGCGCAGAGCTAAGCCGCTTGTGCGTCAAGAGGGGGACCCCCGAGTCCCGCGCCTCAGGAACCTTCACAAGCTCCCGGTGCCTCTCGCCTCCTGGCCTTGTTCAGGCAGCGCGACCTAGCATACCAGCGACGGCTACGGCCGCTCGGGGGCTGGGTCCTGACAACGTAAAACATCATGGCAAGCAAACGGAGAAGAACACGCTTTAAGGGAGAGCCTCGCGAGGGCTCGAATGTCCGTTACAGCAAACATAAAGCTTTTAACACATGGGGCATCGTCATCACGTCCCCGCGGGGCCACATCGATGTAGCACAGGGTGACAAAGGGTAAGGGCACCATAGGAGCTCGCGCCGTCATCGTCTTCGCCGGCACCGTCCCCGTCGGAGCTCTCGCCGCTGTCGCAGAAGTACTTCCCGAGTAACGCGCCCACATGGTTTTCCACCTCCCTCGCGAGCCCATCACGAAGCTCCTCGGGGACTTGGGCTATCACCTTGTTAAAGTCGAAGTTGGGGTCGGAGTGGAGGAGGTGGCTGAAGACGCGAGTTGCCGCCAGGGAGAAGAGGCTGCGGCACTCCTCCTCCAGGATACCATCCACCTCCTTGGCTACGTCCTCAAGTCGTTCCACGAGCTTGGTGGAGAAGTCGATGTAGTCGGCATCGCGAGACTCGCGGAGGGCCCCAAGCTTTCCCTGGCAGATGGAACTCAGGGCGTTGTGGGCGCGGATCTCGAGGGAGTGAAGCGCCTTAACACGCTCGCGATGCTCCTGCTCCCGATCGATGGCGCCAGAGTCGGGTGGCGGCGCGACCCCCCGGCGGGTCTCTGCCTCGGCGAGCGCCGCCTTGAGATCAGTGACCTCCATCCGGAGTCGCTCGCATTCTGACTCGAAGGCGTCAGCGTCCTCTTGGACCTTTTTCTCCTTGGCCTCCAGTCGGGCGTTGGCGTCGGTGACGCGCCTTGTGTGAGCCTCCTGGGCATCGGCTAGCTAGCGCCCCAGCGTCTCCAGCCGCTCCTTCTCCATGGCCTGCTCGGCCGCTTTCTTCTCGAGCCCCTCCATGCGCGACTCGAGGTCTGCCTCGCGGGCTGCGGCCTCCTTCTCGCGAGTGGCAAGGGCGCCTTCCCGCTGGAGGAGCGACCGCGCCTGCTCGGCGTGTTGGTCTTGGAGCTCTTTCAGGAGGGTCTCCTCCTCTTCACGGCCCGCGGTGGCCGCTTCGGTCTCCTGGAGGGCTCTCGCGCGAGCCCCCTCCGCTTCGGCGGTGTCCCTCTCGCGCAGCGCGCGAGCGCATTCGTCATGACGCCGGGCCATATCGACGGCGACACCGAGCTGGCGTCACCCGTCGGCAAGTTTCTGGCGCTCCTTGGAGAGGCGCGTCTCCGCGTCCTGGAAGTCCGTACCGAGCCGAGCGAGCGCAGCCTTGGCGTCGCGCAAGGCTTCAGGCCTGAGCAAAGCACGGTCACTCGCGAGGACCGGGGGCCAATCCGGCTGGGCCCTCTGGCACCCCCCGCCTCGGCGATGAGGGAGCCCTCGGCGCCGCTTGCCTGGGGCGGTGAGCTCGCCAGACCGCCCCCCTCGGTCAGCCGCGGCGGAGCGCTACGGGGGCTCTCAGCGCCGGTCGTGGCGCGCCCCGCAACTCCTTCCCCTGCGCCCAAGGAGGCCCCCGGGGGAAGGGCAGACGCTTCGGCCTCCCGTGTCGTCGCTTCCTTGCCCGCGGCAGGGCCAGGGGGGAGGTTGTCTCCGCCTCCTGAGGCTGCTTCCCGAGGCTCCCCCATTTCGGCTTCACGGGATGCACCCGAGTGCGACCCAGGAGGAGCAACTGCCCCCTCCTCGGTTTCTGTACACCGCGCTTCGGCGTCGGGACGGCGGGTAGCCTCTCCACGCCCCCCGACCCCAGCGGTGGGCGTCGGCGCCCCCTGCAGGTTGGGGATAGCCCTCGCCTTCGTAGTTGTCTTCTTCTTCTTCTTCTGATTCGCGGCGGATCTCCTGCGCGGATGGTGGCTCAGCTCCGAGCCAGATAAAAGAGCAAGAATTAAGGACGCCAGCAGAAGATGGTGGCTTACTCGTCGCTGACGTGCCACTTCCTCTTCTTCTCCCCAGCCGATGGCTGGCTGGTGTTGCCCTCGCCGAGCACCGCCTCGGCGCCGCCGCTCGGGCCCCCGGGGTGTGCCGCGGTAGCTCCGGGCGCGCCGTCGTCTGCCTCCGGGCCCTGGGCAGCCTCAGCCTCATGACATGCCTCAAGCGCTGGGGGCTCGCCCGCCCCCGCGTCGGGGGCCCCCATCGCCGCGGGCGGGACGCTCTCGGCGTCATCATCCTCGAGCTCGCAGATGAGCTGACGGCGAGCGCTTGGTGGCACCCGGCTGAGGTCGTCCTCCGTGACCTCCTCCGACTCTCTGTTGCCACCGCTGCTTCCCGAATCCACCTCCACCACGAGGGGGTTGTCTCGGGGCCCGACGTGGCCCTCCGGCACGAGGCCCCACTGATCAAAGAGGGGCATCACCTTCACCAGCTCCTCCTTCTTTGAGTAGCAAAAAAGCGGGCGCGCCCCCTCCGGCGCTTCCGCGGCAAGGGTATTGAGCAGAATCGCCAGGGCCCCGTCCAGCACGTCTGACCCCAGGCTGCCCGGCTTCAGCCTCATGGCGTCGTCCGCGCCGGGGTACTCCCACATGGGGCGCGAGTGCTGCTGAAGCGATGCGCCGCCGCAGGTACTCCCTGACAACCGCCGTCCCCGACAATGCTGCGATCCGGTGCGCCGCCATCCGCTCAAGGACGGGCTCCATCCTCGGGTCGGCGAGCTTCTCGTGTCCCCACACGGCGATCTTTTTGGCCGGATTCGTGGGGATCATCAGGAGCCGGTTGGTCTGGCGCGCGTCCATATAGTCCCAGCGCTGCCGGTACCCCTCCACCTTCTTGGCGACCCTCAGGTTGATAATGCCGTCCTCCATTCCCTTGACGGCAAGGAACGACGCGCATCCGTAGCGCTGGTCCGCCGCAGTTAGCCGCAGGCAGAAGAAGTGGCGGAAGAGCCCCACGGAGGGCCTCACGCCCACGAAGGCCTCGCAGTAAAAGGCGAACGTGGCCAGGAGAAAAATGGAGTTGGGTTGGAGATGAAGAGCGTGAACCTGATAGTGGGCAAGTATGGCGTAGAAGAAGTCCGAAAATGGCGGCACCAACCCTGCGTACAGGCTGTGGAGGAAGAAGGGATAGGCCGTCGCCCCAAGGTCGCGCCGCGCGGGCGACCCCGACCAGATTTGGGTCGCCTAGTTCTCGTTCTGGCCACCGGCCACGAACGGAAGCACCCGGCCCAACTCTCCTTCGTCGTCGATGGCGGAGCGCTGCAGCGCCGCCCCGAGAGCAGGCGCGCTTGGGGACGGGGTAACCTCCTTCCCCCTCTTGCCGGCGGGAGCCCTCTGCGCGGCGGAGGCGCGGACCGAGAGCGAGAGCAGGCGAAGCTCAGAGGGGGGAATCACGAGGAGCCGCGCGCGAGAATGAAAGGCGCAAAGGGGTGGAGCGCGTGATGGGAGGCAATGATGGCCTCGCGCCGCCCGCGCCAGGATTTATGTCCGCACGGCAGTTCCCGAGGCGCCGTGGGGAAGTGGTGGCGTCGCCCGTCACGTCGTGCGCCACGCGTCGCGCCTGGCCGCAGGCGGTTAGGGCCCGCGCCGCTTCGCTCCTCGGTAGGTGGGAACGTGCGCACCGCCGGCCCGGGGGCTACTGTCGGGCCCATGGAACCCAGGGTATCCAGACCCGTCTGCCTTCGGCCCAGGGCGCAACACCTGGCATGGGCCCAGCGGGCCGTCATCACCAAGCATGTCGTCAAGATACCTCCTGAGGCCCTGGCCTCCTGAGGCCTCCTCCTCAGGGAGTAGCAAGCAACCTTCAGCATCACCATCAACGGCCTTGCGAGGCCCTCTCACGAGGTGCCTTCCCGAGTTGGTCTCGCGAGGCGACTTCCTGAGGCGACCTCCTGAGGCCCGCTCCCGCAGGTGCTCGAGGGGAAAGCCGTTCGGTGTGTCGCGTGGCCCCGGAGCCCATCATGTGGGTGACGCGCGCGGTAACGAGCAGCAGCAGAGGCCGCGCCAGCAGGCGCGGATGCAGATGTTTTCCTCTTTTGTGTTAAGGAAGCAGGGCCAGCTATCTACTCTCCAAAGCAACCCCAAAGGTTGCCCGATCGGCGAAGGAAGACCAGGACGGCGGGCGCGCAGGGCGGAGGTCACCACCGAGCCCACCGGCGCATCATGGATCATGCTTTGGCAGGCGAAGACCACCTTTAGTCAGGATAGCCTGAGCGCCTGGCCCCTTTCGAATTGGCCGAGTGTGGAAACCCTTCCCGCCTGAGTTTTGAGGGGGAAGAGGACCGAGGCTGGTATAAAAGGGGCAGTGCAGCCACCGTAGAGAGGATTCGGATCCCATTGTCTTCAACCTTGTACGCGAGAGCTCGCTCTCCCACAGTAATCCCAACACACAAGCATGAGTAGGGTCTTACACCGCAAGGTGGCCCGAACCTGGGTAAACCGCTGAGTCCCCGTTCCATCCCACGCTAGCGCGCTCTTGTCGTAGCCTCGCTGTAGCATTGCCGTGGTAGGAGACGAAGTAGTAGAACGAGCTCACCCCAGTGTTCGAACCTTTGGGTCCCCAGAGCCTGACTTCCGACAGAGATAGGTTGTTACGTTTCCATAGTTGTTACATCATGCATGGTTATTGTTATTGTAATGATAAAGAATGTGACTTAATAATGACAACCTCCTCTGTCGGCTGGATCGAGTCATAGTGCCACCGAACCGAGCTCATCAGTGCAGCCACATTTACCTTTATGGGGAGGCCCTAACTTGGTCTATTGTCTTGCCTCTTATCGGTACCTCCAAAGAGGGAAGGTTATGCGTGCGTGCTACCCTGGCCCGGTAGGCGGCGATAACCTTGTGAGCCCAAGTTATATGGATCCAGGGTCCCCGTTTGGGACAGTTTAGTTTGGCCACGACGGTGGCAGGTGTCAGGAGTGACACAGGGGCCACCCAGGACTTGACCCGGAAGGGGTATGATTGTCGGTGGGGCCGTAAGAGTGTCGGGCAATAGACAAGTTTTGCTGGAGCAGCACCGGTCCACCCGAATGGGAGCAGGTACTGATGTACGAGGCCGGGAGCTCCATGGTGTGGGTAAAGTGTGCAACCTCTGCAGAGTGTAAGAATCTATTCGAATAGCCGCGTCCTCGGTCATTGGACACAGTTCGTACTAGGTCACACTATTTATTCTGTGTCGAGTCGGGAGGAATAAACCATATGATATTGCTAATACTGAATCAGAGAAAGGTAAGGTTTGTCAGACTTGCAGTACAGATGCATGGACATCAGATGATGTCAGGGATAAGAATGTTAGCCATGCGACGGCTATGAGATGAGTGGTCGGATGACCGTAAGAACTTGGGTCCAGAAGGATCATGTGAATGAACTTGATCAATTGCATTTACCGTTATGCTTTACCTCACTGTATTTATTTTAGTAGTTATATTGCTAAATAGATGTGCTATGCCATGATAGAAAGTATTGCTCTAATAATAAGTGCATGCTTGAATGCCATGGATTGCTTTGCTTGGTGTATATGTTGGTTTGGTTTGCTTGCGAGTACATTCAAAAGTACTCAGCGGCCTTCAATGTGGCCAGGTTCACCTAAGGATCCGTCGAGGAGCCGGAGCGTTCGTGAGCTAGAAGAGTAACCCAGTCAGATCCCTGTGGATTGGAGCCTCTCCAAGTCAGTGCTGCCTTAGTTAGTATCTTCCACTGCCCCAGCTTTGTAACCATGATGTATTTATTCTAGCCACAATGGCTAATAAATATATTCTTATTACAGTTGTGCCTATGTTCATGATACTTGTTGTAAACGCGCACGCCAGAGTTATTTCCTGGGCTGGCGTGTGCGGCGACCGTCTGGCTACAGTGGTATTCAGGCGGGGCACCACAATAACAGTAGGAAATCATGATGCAAATTGGACGTATCAACTCCCCCAAGTTTAGACCTCGCTTGTCCTCAAGCGAAAGCAGAAATCAATAATCATGACCACATGTTTAGAGAGAGAGGTGTCGACAAAATGAAATACGGACATGAGAGCATCATGATTAATTTCATAACAACAATATATTATCATAAAGCTTCTCATGGACAAGTAATAATTCATCACAACATTGAAGTATAAAGCATAAATTTTCTTGGAAACTAACAAACTATGTTCTCGGTCAATGAAACAATTACAATTCATCATATTTTCAGGAAGAGTCTATGTAAGAGATTTTTGTTTTAGCAAGTCCACATACTCAACTATCATTTAGTCTTCTATGATTGCTGACACTCACAACATATTTTTATGGAGCAAAAAGCTTCAATCAGACACATAGAAAGATGGGGGTTTATGCTTTCACCTCCCAACTATCTTACCTCAAGGGTAATGTCAACTATAATAACTCATGATCACTTACATCCAACGGGTTATATATGCCTAGATCTTTCCCCACCACATGGTGCTTGCAAAGAGAGAAAAATAAAAACGGAATAGAGAAGAATACTATTAACTCTTGCATGAAATTAAATACAGAACAGTAAAAGATAGGCCCTTCGCAGAGGGAAGCAGAGGTTGTCATGCACTTTTTTTTGGATGTGCAAACTCTTAATGTAAAGGAACGTCACTTTATATTGCCCCTGGTGACAACAACCTTTATTATGCAGTCTGTCGCTTTTATTTCTTCACCATCACAAGATCGTACAAAGCTTATTTTCCCTTACAATAAAAGTTCATACATAATTAGAGGCATTTTTATTGCTTTATGCACCGATCAAAACTTTCTTGAAGGATCTTATTCAATCCATAGGTAGATATAGTGGACTCTCGTGACATGAAACTGGGTTCAAGGGTTTTGGATGCACAAGTAGTTTCTCTACTTAGTGCGGATTTTTGGCTAGTAAAAGATAGTGAGCAAGCACCACATGTTAGAGGATCTATGACAATATAACTTCTATGTGAATATAAGCAAGCATAACTTATTACGTTGTCTTCATTGTCCAACGTCAACTATTTGGCATAGAATATTTAATGGGGGCTCACAATCATAAAAGATATCCAAGATAGTATATTTATATGTGAATCCTCTCTTCCTTTATTAACTTTTTCATGAATTGCATCAATGATCAATGCTATGTTTGTTAACTTCTAATAAATTTTATCAACTATACTTTTCTTCATGTAAAGTCATTACTCTCCAAGGAATTAGCATATGATCTTTTCATTCTTTTATTGCTTAGATTGAAACATAAAAGTAAAGAAGCAAAACTCAAACTACCCTTTATTATATAACTCTCACACACGATTACATAGATAGCTAGATCACAAAACAAGCACTCGAAACTATATCATACTAAAACTTTATTCTTCTAAATCACGAAATAACTAAGGATCGAACTAAGATAGATAATGATGATAAAAAGGTGATGGTGATACGATACCGGGGCACCTCCCCCAAGCTTGGAGCAAGCCAAGGGTGGTGCCCATACCCATGTACTCTAGTGTCTTTCTTCGATGATGGTGATGATGAAGTGATGGGCTTGTCCTCCATCTTACACGTCATAGGCTCTCCATCATAAAAAGATGATCGTGTTTCCGGGGTCCTGAAACTTGCAGCTAAACTCATACCTTTAAATTTGGCCTCATACTCAAAATTCTGGTTTTGTAAGTCATAAATTTGGGCCTGAAGGTGATCAATCCTGTCATTCAGCTCAAAGGTGTCGTCCCCAATATCCTTGCTTTCCACTTTGTGTTCACAGATGAATTCCGTGATCATGGAGTGGTTGGCGTTGAGTCCACGCTCCACCATCCCCTGGCACTTGAAGATCTCCTGTTCCACTTCTTCAAGCCTGGCCTTCTCGCTTCCGGTCTTCTTAGGTCCTTGAACATCCCGGATGTAGAGCACCCCCTCACACATCTCAATGGCTTAAGGGTGCTTCATCACCTCCGATAGGTAAGGGTTGATGAACTTCTTGAAGAACTTGTCCTCGGACAAACTTGGGAGCGCCATAGCGATCTGGATCTGTCAGAAAAACAGCCCGAAACAAGAACAGAGGAGAAACTTGCGGTGCGGTGGTCAAAACATACGGGAGTATATATAAATAATTTTTATCTTGCAAAACAAGCATATATACGAGAGGAAAATGGAGTCGGGAGGGCACACGAGGGGCCCACAAGGCAACACTGCGCGCCCCAGGGGGGTCTCGCCCTGTTGCCTTGTGACCTCCTCGTGGGTCCCCTCGGCTGTTTCTTATTTTTGTATTTTTTCTAATATTCCAAAACAGACAGAAATAATTTTTATGGAATTTTTGGAGTCGGTTTACTTACCGTATCACATACCTACCCGTTTCAGGGTTCTGGAGCATTCGAGAAGGACTCTTTGATGTGTTCCTCTGGTGTCATTGTTTGAATAATATTAGTTTCAAAATTAATGGGCGCACCTGGGTCGGTGTATAAAACATGGGTATTTTATACCCTGACTTATGCACAGACAGTAGCAGCCTCCCTGCCGGCCAAGGCTTGCCGGGAACCACCAAGACCAAGATTTAAGGCCCAGTTGCAGAGGCTGCTAGAGAGAAGCCCAAGACGAAGCATCAACAAGCACCCAACTAGTGCTGAAGATAAAGACATTCCTTGTCGGCAAGGCTGAACCGGCAAGGTTAAGACCCGGCAAGCTCTGTGCCGGCAAGCTTTCACCAGCTCGTTAGCGCTCCACCTCACCGAGCAGCTAGTCGCTAATCGGTGAGGTGTCGACCGCGCAGGCTGGTTGGTGAGATTTGTCGGGTGCGTGTTAGCATGCAGGGAGAAGATCTGCCTTTAATGACACCCGTCCAGAAAGTGTGTCGAGATAATACGAGGTAGCTAGGTGAGTGGTGCAGAAACCTTGCCGGGGCTACCTCTCCACATGACACCTAACGAAGCATTTATTGCTTTTGTCCTAAACTGGTAGAGTTAGGTATGATAGCACTGTTTGCTATCTAATCACTATGTAATGACTGTTTTTCCACTGTGGTAACCCCTTTAGCTATAACAGGAGGACCAGGGCAATGGTTACAGGGGTTCGCTTTTTAGATCATTCTTGCACGACTTATGCATAGCTGCTCTCCTCGCACCTTGCCGGGAGAAGCGCTCCTTGTACTTGTGATTACACACCCCAATACACAAAGCAGGAGTAGGGTTTTACACTTCACAGCGGCCCGAACCTGGGTAAAATCCCTTGCGTGCTCTATTGATTCTACTCTTTGTGCTCGTCGATCTCCCTAGCCGAACTGCAAAGGGGCTAGACGGCCCCATAGATGGTCATACCCGCGACATCTTTGGTGCGCCAGGTAGGGGGATCGTGTGCGCGAACCTGAATCAGCAGATCGCGCGTCAATTTCATCAACATCATCGTCTTCTTCGCCATCGATGGCCCCCAAGAAGAAGGGCATCACGATGACGACTCCTTCGCACGTATCCGCGGGCGGCGCAGCCAATGCGTTGGCACGACCACAGCAGGTGGCGCGGTCGCCATGCCTACCATGGTCGGAGTAGTAGACGAGTGCACTAGAGGCGGTCGACTTCCTCAACCCTCCGGCGAGCAAAGCCGAGACGGCGCGGGCGGAGCAGATGGACGTCCTCTCCCTCCTCCTCGCCGAGTCGACGAACTTAGCCACCGAAGCAGCGATGCCCGGGCCGGCGCGAGCCAAGATCCCACCGCGGTGACATCCAGAGATGCTGCATCGAAGCGAACATCACGCCCGTCTCAAGATGGGCATGGTGCGACTTCGAGCGGCGGCGACCACACGGCAAAACTCCTGTCAATCAAGTCCCAGATCCTCAGGCGCCACCTCCGCCACGACAGCCCGCTACCGACCGTGTGCCGCGGTAGCAAGATCGTGGTGACGCTCCTGCTGGCTCTGCCAGGAGTAGAGCGACGTCACGTTCTTCGCTCCCGGCCATGCCAGCCACAGCAGTAGAGGCGATGGCGCGAGCCCAGATGCTGCTGAACTTCCCTCCGGCGGCAGAAAAGATGGATGAGTGGAGAGGCACCATCCAGAGCCTGATTGGGTTTGCTGAGATGAGCAAGTCACAGCAAGCTGAGCCCTCACGACATACACAAACAGCACCGGTAGCTCCAACCGGTGGCCGTGTTGACGGCACTGCACCAACAGTGCAGTCACCTCAGTGGCAACAATCCCAGCAGCAATGTCGACAGCCGCGGCAAGCTCAGCGATCTTTTGAACCCAACGAGATATCGATGACCTCTTCGGATCCGCGAGCGTGGCAAGACCAGCGGCAAGTGCTGCAAGACAGGCGGGTAGAGGATGCCCGCACCACCATCGAACGGCGCCGGGAGGCGCGCCATCAATTCGACGTGCGCAACGGCCCAGTCATTAATGAGCCTGTGCCCGACGTTGGCGGATATCTGCCTTACGAGGTTGGATGTCCTGCCTTCACCCATGAGCTGCGGCAAGTCCGATGGCCATCCGTCCGGGCCTTCAAGCCAGAAGTACCAGAGAAGTACGATGGCAAGCTGAACCCGGCAGAGTTTCTGGGCATCTACACGATTGCCGTGCAAGCTGCCAGAGGAAGAGATGAGAAAATCCTTGCCAACTATTTTCCGTTGGTGCTGAAGCCCAACGTGAGATCTTGGCTGATGAACTTGCCAGAGAACTCCATCTCTTCATGGTCAGATCTCTGCAATGAGTTTGTTGGTGCCTTTACCGGAGGCCACAAGGCCCCAGGACAGCCCAGCGACCTGCAAGTGATCCCACAAAGAGATGGTGAGACGTTGTGCAAGTATATTCAGAGATTCAGCCGCGTGCACCGCAATATACCAGATGTGCACCCCACAGCCGTGATTGCCGCCTTCCACACGAACGTGTGGAATCAAAGGATGCGGGAATAGATGAACGTCAAGTTGCCCAAGACCGTCAATGAGCTCTATACGTTGGCAGATAAGTGTGGACGTGTTGAAAAAGGAAGAAGGCTTCCCGGGGAGGACACTAGTGCCGAGGTAGATTCCGAGGACGATGATGCTGCCACCCCGAAGAAGAAGGGTCGAAAGTGTAATAGGAAGCGCAAAGGCAAAACTGTTATGGCTGTTGAGGGCTCCGGCAACTCTGAGTCCACCAAGAAGGCCATGTAACACCCCAAAAATTGGGTTATCAATTTTGTGCTGTTATTCCTTCCAAGCTTTCTTTTTCAAAATCTTTCTCCGAAGTTTGCTGGATGATCAGGTGAATCCAGGAAATTTTCAACCTTTCAGAACCTTGCCAAGACCCCATTTGCATCATCCCAAAACCCATCTGAACCCTAATTCCAATGTTTGGAATTTTAACCCTGCCTTTGTGATTACAAAGGAGCCATCATTTCCCTTGCTCTGTTGATCCTCCAAAAATTCCCAGAGGTCTTTCTACCCATATAAACCCTTGATGTGCAAAAATATTGCCAAGTCATATGCAATATTTTTCATCTGGGATTAATTTCTTTTCCTGTCTTTTTGAGGAATTAAATTCAGAAGGATAGTTAGAGATCTCTAAATTTCATGAAAATTTGTGGAGATGATCTTTGTGACTATCCCAAGCTCTGGCAAAAATATTGGCCAAATTTAAATAAGGAAAATTCCCTTTTTCCTTGACAAGGCCAATATTGCCTCTCTGCCACTTTCCAAAGGAACTACCATTTTGGTAGCCAGGAAAATTCCCAAATAATTTTTGGAGCTTCTCCTGGATATATCTTCACCATTTCCATCCAAACCCCATGTTCCATAGTTTAAAATTTGATCACATGATCCAATGCAAGTTTCTGCCTTGTCTGAAACTTTGTGAAGGAAGTGCTTGATTCCTTGATCCAATTGAGCTGAAATTTTGCAGGGTAGTGCATATTGACATATTACTATTGCAAACCAAAAATTAGCTCAATTCATCTACCAATCTTTTTCTATGATTTTCTCAAGTTTCTGTTCAGATTTCACCTGTGTGAAGGAAGTGCTATTTATATTTTCTGGATTGCCCTCAAAAATTTTGAGCACTCTTTAATATCCAAATTATTGCCACATGCCAAAATTCAGATCTATTTGCCTAGCCATTTTTCCTCAGGAAATTTCCAAAATTTCTGTCCAGTGGGAGGCATTGTGAAGGAAGTACCATTTTTATTTATCCAAATGGTATGAAATTTTTACAGTGTCTTCATCTGTCTAAATCATTAGTATCCACCAAATTTGGGTCATTTCCATCCAGTCATTTTTCCCTAGCACCCTCATTTGCATTTCTGGCCAGTTGGGCACTTTGCACAGGAAGTACCAGCTAGCCTCACCTTTTTGAGCTGGGATTTTGGCACAATGATCACCTTAGTAGATGACCACCCTCACCCAAATCCCAGGCCTAATGGAGCTGGGCACTGCCTAATCTTCCCATCAAACACCTTGATCCTGATTAAGGTTTTTGCACCGTGCAGTCACATCGTGGGCCATGGGAATCGTTTCTTTGCATCGAACTGCTACTGGGGGAGTGATCTACTCGCCAGACATACTTGGGTTGTCCAGTGCGCGTGGGAGTACTATGGGCACGTGGTGACCACGCGGAGAGCGCGTGCGTCGCCTGTGCACCGCGTGCCCTGTGCCTCTGTACCCCTTTGGGAGGTCCACACGGCCGCCCAACTAGCCACGGCGCGCCACGCACTCACCCGCGTCGCCTGTGCCCCTGTCCTCCTCGTCCCATAGCCCTTGGCCGCGCTTGCCGGCACCGCGTCCGTCGCCGGAGCGCCGACACGTAGCCGCACCGCGTGGCCAGCTCCTCCCCTTCCCGAGCCTTCCCCGTGGCCTTTTTAGGCGTGCCCCGAGTCCCCCTCGCCACCTCAGCCCCTCCCTGAGCTCCTGGAGCTTCCCCTCCCCTCCATGGCCGAGACGGTCGCCGCCGATCCCCTCGGCTAGCACCTGCTCCTGGCCCTCCCCCTCCCTATCCGCTGCGCCCTTGAGCTTCTCTAGATGCCCGCGCGTCGCCGCCGTCCAGAAGTCCGGCGAGGGAGCCCTCCAGCGCGGCCCCTTCCCCGGAGCCCTTCGGCCGCCGCGGCCTCCCCATGGAGCCAGCGCTGTGGGCCACCGTGTGCAGCCCAGTGGCTATCTCCGAGCGCGGCGTGGAGTGGCGAAGCCTCTCCGCTCGTCGGCCGGCCCTCTCGGGCGGCGAGGCGACGGCTAGGCCAGCGGCCGAAGCCCGCCTCTGTTGCCTCTGTTGCAACAGAGAAGAAAGCCAGGGAGGAGAAGAGAAAAGTCAATGTGGGCCCCGCTCGTCATTCTCACTGGCGCTGACCGGGCGGGCCCGTTGACCGGTTTAAGTGAAGGCGTATTCCACCTAATACGCTTTCTGGTGGGGGAAGCGTACTCTGCCGCGCCTACGGCCGAAATGCGCTTTCTCTGTGCGGAAACGTACTTTTAGAAATATGTTTTCAGCTCAACCGCCGGCCGAACTGGTTACTTTGCGGGCGTTCGCCCGTTAAGGCCAGAAACGGATAGTTTTTGTCTGTTTTTATGCCTAACGAACGAACGACCGTATCTTCGCGCCCGTAACTCTGATTGAGGTAATTCCAAAGCCCACACGCTCAGTGCATCGAGCCCGTTCTGATGGTGCCATTTTCATAATGTTGTCACACATTCAAAATACCATCTTTGCCCTTCCTTGAATCCAGCCCCCTCCCGGGAGCACCGGTTCCGACGACTCGTTTCCAGTGGATCGTCGCACTTTCACCCGGTGTGTTCGTCCACCCCAAGGCAAGCCAACCTCTTATCATGAGCACCGGACTTGCATGTTGACTTTGCTTGATCCCTGTGCGTGTGTAGCTGCAGTATATTGATTCAATGCTTCTGTCGGAAACTGTGGTATATGTTAGTATTGCTTGCTATGCCATGCTCTAACTAGACTTCCTACTAGCTTTTGCCATGTTAGTAATGTTTTTATTGATAATATCATGTTACTGTTGTGTCCGTACCTCGTACCATGTTTGTCAATGCTATTGTGGTCCTGTCATACCTTTGCCATGCTACATATGTCATATTGCTATTCACTTCATAAGTTTGGTAAACATGGTTATAAATTCATTTATGATATTCATGCTTATAATCTTGATGATATGGTAAAATAATGGAGATGACAAGAACATGTGTTAATAACATCAACCACCTCCATCGGCTGGATCGTGTCATAGTGCCACCAAATCGAGCTCACCAGTGCAGCCACACTTGCCTGGATGGGGAGGCCCTAATGCGGTCTATTGGCATGCCTCTCGCCGGTACCTCCAACCAGGGAAGGTTATGTGCGTGTGCTACCCTGGCCCGGTGGGCGGCCATAACCTTGTGTACCCGGTTTTGGTATTGAGCTCAGGTCCCCGTTTGGGACAGTTTTGTTTGGCCACGACAGTGGCAGCCACATAGGTGGCGGATGTCATGAGTTGGCATCGGGGTCACCCAGGACATAGCCCAAAGGGGAGTTTGTCGGAGTGGCCAGGAGAGTGTCATGCAATAGATTGGGTTTTTCAGAACGTTGTTGGTCCACCCGAATGGGAGCACGAGGCCATGAGTTCCGTAGTGTGGGTACAGTGTACTAACCTCTGCAGAGTGTATAATCTATCGATAGCCGCATCCTCGGTTATGGACACAGTTCATACTAGGTCACACTATCTGGTCTCTGTCGACATGAAGGATAAACCTGATATAGTAAACTTGTTAAAGAATGTGCTATAAAGTAATTGTGGTGACTTGGACTATGAGATAGTCGCGAGAAGTCACGGAGTTGTTTCGGACATGATCATGAGATGAGATCTCGGTGAGTCATGAGCTAGCCCAGAGGGGCAGTGGCAGTGAAACTGGTAAATGAACAACATATTTATTTAAATCTCCACGAGAGGTAATGGTAATTTACTTTCTAGCATAGTATCATGCATGTAGATACAACTATGCCATGCTATGATGTTCCAGGATATGCCATGATATGCTATGATATGCCGTGATATGTTATGATATAGACTTGCTTGATCCATGTTACTTGCTAGTATCATGCCATGCTTATCCTTTGCCATGAGATAAATTTATGTATGAACATAGGACTTGCTTTGTCATCTGCTTGTTTGGATGCTATGTATTTGGTTGTCTTGCGAGTACATTCAAAGTACTCACCTGGCCTTGCACGTGGCCAGATTGCAGGAGAAGACTTGTCGTGCTAGACCGTAACCACGCCAGTCCTGTGAGTTGTGGAGCCCAACCAGAGATGACGTGGCGCTAAACCAAGACTTCCGCCACCATTTAGATAGCCTTAGAACTATGCAAACCCTTTTATTCATCAGCGATGTAATACTCTATTTCATGTAAATGAAATATATTGTGTGCTTGGAATGCTGTACCATGGACCTGTCGTGCGTCAGGTGTTATCCTGGGCTGACGTGCGAAGGCCCCCTACTCCATGCGGATTGGGGTGCCACAGGCCAAGACTGAGAACTCCGGCAAGGAGGCTGCTGTGTTCGCAGCTTGTCAGGAAGCGGCGGCAAACGTGAAGGCCGGCATGTCTTATGGGCCATACTGCAAGATTCATCGCACCAAGGGCTATGATCTCCAAGAGTGCCGGCAAGTCGACCACCTTGTTGAGAAACAGAAGGCTGAATATGAAAAATGCGACAAAGAGAGAGGTCAAGATGGTGCTGGCGGATCCGGCAAAAAGGGCCGTGGTGGTCAAGGAGGCCGCCGTGGCAAGGCCAAGCAGCAGAAAGAGAAGCCTACTAGAGGCCGCGACAAGAAAGAGGAAGATGATGGAAGTGAAGAGGAAGAGGACGACGGAGAGTCCAGCGAACAAGAATTCCAGAAGGCAACTGAAGCCATGTGCATTAACGGAGGTGCATCTTTGCACTCCTCTCACCGCCAACTTAAACGGTGGGCGCGTGAAGTTAATGCGGCAGAACCGGCAATGGGCTCTCAAAAGCCACTCAAGTGGTCACACACGCCTATCATTTTTGATGCTGAGGACCACCCTGATCGCATAACTGCAGTCGGGTGTTTGCCGTTGTTGGTTTCACCAACAATTCGCAACCTCCAAGTAACAAAAATGTTAGTTGACGGTGGGGCCGGCCTGAACATGATCTCTCCAGAAGTAATCAAGAGGCTACAGATTCCCGATGAGGAACTCAAGAAAACAGGCACGTTTCAAGGAGTAAACCCGGGAAGAAGCCAGCCCAAGGGAAAGATCACATTGCCGGTGATGTTTGGCGTGGAATTGAACTACAGAACGGAAAAGATTGTGTTTGATGTTGTCAAGATCCCCTTGCCGTATAATGGAATTCTTGGCCGCCCAGCCTTGGCAAAATTCATGGCAGCATCTCACTAGGCTTACAACACATTGAAGATGCCAGGGCCGATGGGTGTCATTTCCATCAGCTTCGACAAGAAAGATGCAATTATTTGCGTCGATAAGATGTACAAAGATGCAGTTGTAGTGGAGGCCGCCAAGGCGCCAGCTCCCACAAAGAAGAAGGAAAGCAAGAAGTCTGGCAAGACCTCTAACAAGGATTTCGGGAAGCGCACCTCTTCGGAGTGCTACGCACCTGTTAAAGACTTGCCGAAGTGCTCTACCGGTAAGAAATCCAAAGCTACTTCACCAGTAACCAAAAAGGTGCCGGCGAGGGAGGACGGCGCTGACAGTACCTTCACCATCAGTGCCACCCTTGACAGCAAATAGGAAAGCGCGCTCATTGTCTTCCTGCGGGCGAATGTCGATGTGATCGCATGGCGACCGTCTGACATCCCCAGTGTTCCCAGGGAGGCAATTACGCACCACCTTGCCATCTGTCCCCACGCTCGGCCCATCAAGCAGAAGGTCAGGAAGCAAGCTTTGGAGCGGCAACAATTCATTGCTGAGGAAATTAAGAAACTTGAAGCAGCAGGCCTGGTTAGAGGTGTACTACATCCAACTTGGTTGGCAAATCCAGTTGTGGTGCGCAAAGCAAACGGAAAGTGGAGACTTTGTATTGACTACACTAATATTAACAAAGCATGTCCAAGGGATCCTTTCTCTTTGCCGCGCATTGATCAAATTGTAGACTCTACTTCCGGCTGTGATTTACTCTCCATCCTTGATGCATATTCTGGGTACCACCAGATATTCATGGCCAAGGAGGATGAGGAGAAAACCGCATTCATTACTCCCTGTGACACATACTGCTTCGTGCATATGCCTTTTAG
The DNA here is from genome assembly GCA_039707655.1 of Elymus sibiricus. NCBI lineage: Eukaryota > Viridiplantae > Streptophyta > Magnoliopsida > Poales > Poaceae > Elymus > Elymus sibiricus. The sequence continues at coordinate 319,234,921 of CM077672.1, forward strand.
ATTAAAGAGTGCTGGTTCAACATTTGCAAGAGCAGTCCAGATTGGTTTTGAGCCCTAGCTGCACAGGAATGTGGAAGCATATATGGATGATATAGTGGTCAAAACTAAGGACAAATCAACCCTCATTCAAGATTTAGAGGAAACATTTGCAAACTTGCGCAAAATCAATTTGGAGCTCAATCCTGAGAAGTGTGTGTTTGGCGTTCCATCCGGCAAACTTCTCAGATTCTTTGTATCTCAACGTGGAATTGAAGCAAATCCCGACAAGATCAAAGCAATTGAGCAGATTCAAACGCCAAAAAGCGTCAAGGACGTGCGACGTCTTGCCGGCTGTGTTGCTACCCTAAGTAGGTTCATTTCAAGGTCTGCCAAGCGCGCCCTACCGTTTTTCAAGATTTTGAAAAAGGCAGGCCTAATGAAATGGACTCCGGAAGCGGAGGCCACGCTGCAGGATTTGAAAAGGTACCTCTCCTCCGCGCTGACACTAGTTGCACCTAAACCACAAGAGCCATTGCTGCTAAATGTAGCGGCAACAAATCAAGTGGCCAGTGGTGCATTAGTGGCGCAGAGGGAAGTCGATAACGAGGAAACAGCCGTGGCAAGCCCGTCCAGCGACAAACCGGAATCCTCTCCGGCAAGGTCTGGCGCCGACGAATGAAAAACAGCGCGAGCAAATGGAGCTAATCAACAAATAGTGCCAAAGAAGAAGGTGTTGCAGCGTCCAGTGTATTTTGTTAGTTCCCTTCTGCAGGGGGCTAGATCAAGATACTCTGGGGTGCAGAAATTGCTTTTCGGCCTTCTTATGGCCTCGAGAAAGCTGCGCCACTACTTCCAAGCGCATGAGATTACCGTTGTCACTTGCTTTCCGTTGCAACGCATTCTGAGAAATCCAGATGCAACCGGCAGGATAGTGGAGTGGGCATTGGAACTGTCAAGCTTTGCACTCAAGTTTGAAAGCACTTCAACTATTCAGAGCAGAGCCTTAGCGGAGTTCATTGCAGAATGGACGCCAACGCAAGACGAGGAAATTCAAGAAACGGCTCTCCCCAGCAAGGAAACAGCCAAAGAATGGATCATGTACTTTGACGGTGCCTTCTCACTACAAGGCGCCAGTGCCGAAGTGTTGCTTGTCGCACCCACCGGAGAGCACCTCAAGTATGTAATCCAAATGCACTTTCCCAGGGAACAAGCTACAAACAACACTGCTGAGTACGAAGGACTCCTTGCCGGTCTTAGGATCACAGTGGACCTTGGGATCAGAAAGTTGATCATCCGTGGTGACTCATAGCTTGTTGTGAAGCAAGTGAACAAAGATTACCTAAGCCCGTTGATGGAAGCGTATGTGGAAGAAGTGAGGAAATTGGAAGAACACTTTGACGGATTGCAAACAGAGCACATCCCTCGTGCGGAAAATAGCATTGCTGATCATCTGTCAAAGTGTGCTGCTCAAAAGCTACCCGTGGAACCGGGAACTTTTGTGCTCAATTTGAATCAACCAACAGTCACTCCATCAATGCGGGCCAGCAAGAGAAGGAAGTTGAATACCGGCAAGTACTTTCCGGCAGACCTCCCAGAAGCCGCCGGCAAGAAGGTTGCCGGGGACAACGACATGGTTGTCGGTGAGCAGCGGCTTTGCGCAGAACCTCAGGTTCTTGCCGCCGAGGCAAGCGCTCCCGCAGACAAAGAAATGCCTTTAGTTCTTGTCATCGAGCCGCAGGCTCCTACATGGGCACAATAGATAGTTCATTTCCTTTAAACAGGAGAACTTCCCGATGAGCAAGAAGAAGCTGAGAAAGTAGCCCGTCAGTCAAGTATGTATCAGTTCATGGATAACATGCTATACAGAAAGAGACCAAACAGTGTGAAATTAAAGTGTATCTGTCAGGAAGATGGACTAGAGCTGTTGGCAGAGATACATGGAGGCATATGTGGCTCTCACATAGGATCAAGGGCGCTTGCCGGCAAGGCTTCTATTGGCCCACTGCCCTCCAGGATGCAACTGAGCTAGTAACCAAGTGTGAAGCATGCCAGTTCCATTCAAAGAGCATACATCAGCCAACTCAAGCTCTTCAAACAATCCCTCTCTCCTGGCCCTTTTCGGTTTGGGGGCTCGATATCTTGGGCCCCTTCCCCCGTGCTACTGGGGGCTTTGAGTTCTTGTATGTCGCCATCGACAAGTTCACAAAATGGCCTGAAGTAGAGCCAGTGAGGAAGGTGACAGCGCAATCAGCCGTCAAGTGCTTCAAAGGATTAGTTTGCCGTTTCGGGGTCCCTAACATGATCATCACCGACAACAGCACGCAATTCAGGAGCGGCGCCTTCATGCAGTATATCCAAGACCTTGGTGGCAAAATCTGTTTTGCATCTGTTGCTCACCCGAGAAGCAACGGCCAAGCGAAAAGGATGAACACTGAAGTGCTGCGTGGTCTCAAGACAAGAACCTTTGACAGGCTGCACAAATGTGGAAGACACTAGATTGATGAGTTGCCGGCGGTTCTTTGGTCACTCAGAACGACACCAAATCGAGCTACCGGCCAAACACCCTTCTCCCTAGTCTATGGTGCAGAAGCGGTACTCCCCACGAAACTCATATAGGGTCGCCTCGAGTGCTTGCCTATGATGAGGCAGAGCAAGAGCAGCTGCGGCAAGATGACACAACGCTCCTTGAGGAGGATCGTCTTCGGGCGGCTGTGCGAGCTGCACGCTACCAGCAAGCCTTGCGCCGCTATCATAGCCGCAAAGTGCATGCCCGAAGTCTTGAGGAAGGCGACCTTGTTTTTCGGCGTGTTCAGTCCGCCAAGAAATCAAACAAGTTGACGCCGAAGTGGGAAGGCCCTTATCGTGTAGTACGAGTCACCAAACCTGGCGCAGTCCGTTTGGAGACTGAAGATGGCATTCAACTGCAAAACTCATGGAATATTGAGCATCTTCACAAGTTCTACCCATAAGGCGCGGTTGCCGGGTCTCCCGGCAACCCCTTTTGTACAAGCTTTGTCGGCAAGACTTGTAACTCTTTGTACGAAGCCAGGTGCGGATCCTGTGCATAAGAGGAATAAAGCTAAGTGTTTCGCAACTCTTCATACATATTCATTTGTATATGGATGCATGTCACGTTGTGATAACACTTTAGTTTTTATGAAATGGCTAATGAACAGTCAAGGTTCCCAAACCACTCTTTTCTCTTCTTTCTTTTTCTTAAAAGGACAGAAGGGTTCCTCGCGCGCAAGTTTCTCGGGGGGCATGATGGGTTATACCATTTGATGACGTTCAAGTGATCATTTCATGCGGCAAGAGAAGCAGTGCAAGGAAAAGCTAAGTTGAAAAACTTTGAAACATTTTCCCTGTTACATTTGCAATTTCCCTTGAATAATTCTGTGTTTGTATGAGAAACCTGCACGCGAAGGAATCTTGTTGTGATCAGATTGCGCTCTTGTTTTTCCTCGAGTCCGCTTGGCAAGATATGCAGCTGCATTGTGACGGCAAGTTGTCTTGCCGGTGGTAGTACTTCCAGCAGGCTGCTAAGGATCCATTCCTCTAAGCGCTCACGGCACGTGTCTGTACCGGCAAGTTGTCGCGCTATGATCGACAAGTTACCTTGCCGGTGGCGGCACTTCCGGTAAGCTGCTAAGGACCCATTCCTCAAAGCGCTCGCGACAAGTGTGCGCACCGGCAAGTTTCCAAACAGCGTAGGGAGCACAATCATACAAAGACGAAGCAAAACAAGGGAAACATCACGCATTCATTTGAGCACGACAAAAATAGATATTCATTAAAAGTGCTCCATAAACATTTTCTTAGCCCTCTACCCAGGGTTTACATCGAGTGCAACACAAGGGCAAAAGGAGCGCCTAGGCGGGGCCCGACTCAATTCTGGAAGACCAGATGATGGTGCTGCCGGCGTTCAACCAGACTCGTCGCCGTCGTCCTCGGTCTTGACGTTGGGAGCGTCGTCATCATCGCCGTCATCATCGTCATCCTCAGTCTCGCTGGAGGAAGCGGTGTCGCTGTCGCTCGAGCTTTCCGCGCAGCACTCCAGACGAGCGCCCGAAGCCCTGAAGAACTTCACGACGAGCGTGTCTGATCTGTCCAACCTGAAATGAAGGAGGTGGCCCTGCCCCAAGCAACGGTCACGGTTGAAGGATTTCCATCCACGCATGAAGTACATGATGTCGTTGGCAGAAGTTTCAACGGTCACCCAGACCGAACCGTCGCAGCAGCCATCCACGCGCAGTCACAAGCCGCGCAGATCGCTGCCTTCCATCTCCCTGGCGAAAGGACGGGGAAGCCGCAACCAGCTCCACGGCCGATCACGCAGTTCCATGATGAACTTGCGCGCTGTGTCCTCTGTATGGCTTTCTGCCGGGGGCTGAGTGGCCGGAGACAAAACGATGATGGCACCACCACGGCCGCCTCGGCCCCGGGCGCCACATCTTCCTCGACCACGAACCACACCCCTTCCTTGGGCGTTGGAGTTAGCTTCCGCAGCCGTGGCAGAGGAGAGAGCGTGGTGTCGAGAAGAAGACCTTGTAGCAGCAGCAGATCCACGAGCTCGACCTTTTCCCCTTGCCATGGTGGCGGCAGATGTGGGGGGGGGGAGGTGGAAGAAGGAAACGACGGCTACTTGGAGATTGAGATGGGAAGAGGTGGATGAGCGTCGCATCCCGCAGCCCCCTCTTTATAGGGAGAGCGCGGGGGCTAGCTCTTCACCATCTTCGGGCGGCCGCCCAGCTTTGCCAATCCTGTGCCCTGCACTCGTGGCCGGGCGCATTACTCCAGCGACCGTCCAAGTTCGCCAATCCCGCGCCCTGCGCCCCTGGCCAAGCGCACCACTCCAATAACCGCCCTTCTTCGCTAATCCGTTACCCTGCATACAGATGCGCGTAATGGAAGGATGCAGAGAAGGGATAAGTATTGGCATAAATGGCAGTTATTCTTTGCCACGCATGGCCATGCACCCGTTCAGGCCTGGCCCCATGGCACCTCGCATATGGGCGTACTCTTGGTTTACACACAGGCAGTAATTGCTCGCATGGCAGCAAGGTTTGCCGGAAGATGGTCTCGGAAGATGGATAACCATCAAGACTAAAAATTACAGCGGCAGTTTTCCCGCCGCGTGTCTGTGCATTGTTTGGGCCTAGTCCAACGATGCTTCGGATGCGCGTATGGCCCAGGCCCGGGGGCTCCTATTGGTGTATAAAACATGGGTATTTTATACCCTAACTTATGCATAGACAGTGGCAGCCTCCCTGCCGGCCAAGGCTTGCCGGGAACCACCAAGACCAAGATTTAAGGCCCAGTTGCAGAGGCTGCTAGAGAGAAGCCCAAGACGAAGCATCAACAAGCACCCAACTAGTGCTGAAGATAAAGACATTCCTTGCCGGCAAGGCTAAACCGGCAAGGTTAAGACCCGGCAAGCTCTGTGCCGGCAAGCTTTCGCCAGCTCGTCAGTGCTCCACCTCACCGAGCAGCTAGTCGCTAATCGGTGAGGTGTCGACCACGCAGGCTGGTTGGTGAGATTTGTTGGGTGCGTGTTAGCATGCAGGGAGAAGATCTGCCTTTAATGACACCCGTCCAGAAAGCGTGTCGAGATAATACGAGGTAGTTGGGTGAGCGGTGCAGAAACCTTGCCGGGGCTACCTCTCCACATGACACCTAACGAAGCATTTATTGCTTTTGTCCTAAACTGGTAGAGTTAGGCATGATAGCACTGTTTGCTATCTAATCACTATGTAGTGACTGTTTGGCCACTGTGGTAACCCCTTTAGCTATAAAAGGAGGACCAGGGCAATGGTTACAGGGGTTCGCTTTTTAGATCATTCTTGCACGACTTGCATGCATAGCTGTTCTCCTCGCACCTTGTCGGGTGAAGCGCTCCTTGTACTTGTGCTTACACACCCCCAATACACGAAGCAGGAGTAGGGTTTTACACTTCACAGCGGCCCGAACCTGGCTAAAATCCCTTGCGTGCTCTGTTGATTCTACTCTTTGTGCTCGTCGATCTCCCTTGCCGAACTGCAAAGGGGCTAGACGGCCCCATAGATGGTCGTACCCGCGACATCTTTGGTGCGCCAGGTAGGGGGATCGTGTGCGCGAACCTGAATCAGCAGATCGCGCATCAATTTCATCAACATCATCATCTTCTTCGTCATCGATGGCCCCCAAGAAGAAGGGCATCACGATGACGACCCCTTCGCACGTATCGTTGGGCGGCGCAGCCAATGCGGGCAATGTGGATACCGCAGTTGGCACGACCACAGCAGGTGGCGCGGTCGCCATGCCTACCGTGGTCGGAGTAGGAGACGAGTGCACTAGAGGCGGTCGACTTCCTCAATCCTCCGGCGAGCAAAGCCGAGACAGCACGGGCGGAGCAGATGGACATCCTCTCCCTCCTCCTCGTCGCATCGACGAACGTAGCCACCGAAGCAGTGATGCCCAGGCCGGCGCAAGCCAAGATCCCGCCACGGTGACATCCAGAGATGCTGCATCGAAGCAAACATCACGCCCGTCTCATGATGGGCATGGTGCGACTTCGAGCGGCGGCGACCACACGGCAAAACTACTGTCAATCAAGTCCCAGATCCTCAGGCGCCACCTCCGCCACGACAGCCCGCTGCCGACCATGTGCCGCGGTAGCAAGATCGTGGTGACGCTCCTGCTGGCTCTGCCAGGAGTAGAGTGACGTCATGTTCTTCGCTCCCAGCCATGCCAGCCACAACAGTAGAGGCGATGGCGCGAGCCCAGATGCTGCTGAACTTCCCTCCGGCGGCAGAAAAGATGGATGAGTGGAGAGGCACCTTCCAGAGCCTGATTGGGTTTGCTGAGATGAGCAAGTCACAGCAAGCTGAGCCCTCACGGCGTCCACAAACAGCACCGGTAGCTCCAACCGGTGGCCGTGTTGACGGCGCTGCACCAACAGTGCAGTCACCTCAGTGGCAACAATTCCAGCAGCAACGTCGACAGCCGCGGCAAGCTCAACGATCTTTTGAACCCGACGAGATGTCGATGGCCTCTTCGGATCCGCGAGCGTGGCAAGACCAGCAGCAAGTGCTGCAAGACAGGCGGGTAGAGGATGCCCGCACCACCATTGAACGGCGCCGGGAGGCGCGCCATCAATTCGACGTTGGCGGATATCTGCCTTACGAGGTTGGATGTCCTGCCTTCACCCGTGAGCTGCAGCAAGTCTGATGGCCGTCCGTCCGGGCCTTCAAGCCAGAAGTACCAGAGAAGTACGATGGCAAGCTGAACCCGGCAGAGTTTCTGGGCATCTACACGATTGCCGTGCAAGCTGCCAGAGGAAGAGATGAGAAAATCCTTGCCAACTATTTTCCGTTGGTGCTGAAGCCCAACGTGAGATCTTGGCTGATGAACTTGCCGGAGAACTCCATCTCTTCATGGTCAGATCTCTGCAATGAGTTTGTTGGTGCCTTTACCGGAGGCCACAAGGCCCCAGGACAGCCCAGCGACCTGCAAGTGATCCCACAAAGAGATAGTGAGACTTTGTGCAAGTATATTCAGAGATTCAGCCGCGTGCACCACAATATACCAAATGTGCACCCCACAGCTGTGATTGCCGCCTTCCACACGAACGTGTGCAATCAAAGGATGCGGGAAAAGATGAACGTCAAGTTGCCCAAGACCGTCAATGAGCTCTATACGTTGGCAGATAAGTGTGCACGTGTTGAAAAAGGAAGAAGGCTTCCTGGGGAGGACACTAGTGCCGAGGCAGATTCCGAGGACGATGATGCTGCCACCCCAAAGAAGAAGGGCCGAAAGCGTAATAGGAAGCGCAAAGGCAAAACTGTTATGGCTGTTGAGGGCTCCGGCAACTCTGAGTCCACCAAGAAGGCCATGTAACACCCCAAAAATTGGGTTATCAATTTTTGTGCTGTTATTCCTTCCAAGCTTTCTTTTTCAAAATCTTTCTCCGAAGTTTGCTGGATGATCAGGTGAATCCAGGAAATTTTCAACCTTTCAGAACCTTGCCAAAACCCCATTTGCATCATCCCAAAACCCATCTGAACCCTAATTCCAATGTTTGGAATTTTAACCCTGCCTTTGTGATTACAAAGGAGCCATCATTTCCCTTGCTCTGTTGATCCTCCAAAAATTCCCAGAGGTCTTTCTACCCTTATAAACCCTGGATGTGCAAAAATATTGCCAAGTCATATGCAATATTTTTCATCTGGGATTAATTTCTTTTCCTGCCTTTTTGAGGAATTAAATTTAGAAGGATAGTTAGAGATCTCTAAATTTCATGAAAATTTGTGGAGATGATCTTTGTGACTATCCCAAGCTTTGGCAAAAATATTGGCCAAATTTAAATAAGGAAAATTTCCTTTTTCCTTGACAAGGCCAATATTGCCTCTCTGCCACTTTCCAAAGGAACTACCATTTTGGTAGCCAGGAAAATTCCCAAATAATTTTTGGAGCTTCTCCTAGATATATCTTCACCATTTCCATCCAAACCCCATGTTCCATAGTTTAAAATTTGATCACATGATCCAATGCAAGTTTCTGCCTTGTCTGAAACTTTGTGAAGGAAGTGCTTGATTCCTTGATCCAATTGAGCTGAAATTTTGCAGGGTAGTGCATATTGACATATTACTACTGCAAACCAAAAATTAGCTCAATTCATCTACCAATCTTTTTCTATGATTTTCTCAAGTTTCTGTTCAGATTTCACCTGTGTGAAGGAAATGCTATTTATATTTTCTGGATTGCCCTCAAAAATTTTGAGCACTCTTTAATATCCAAATTATTGCCACATGCCAAAATTCAGCTCTATTTGCCTAGCCATTTTTCCTCAGCAAATTCCCAAAATTTCTGTCCAGTGGGAGGCATTGTGAAGGAAGTACCATTTTTATTTTTCCAAATGGTATGAAATTTTTATAGTTCCTTCATCTGTCTAAATGATTAGTCTCCACCAAATTTGGGCCATTTCCATTTAGCCATTTTCCCCTAGCACCCTCATTTGCATTTCTGGCCAGTTGGGCACTTTGCACAGGAAGTACCAGCTAGCCTCACCTTTTTGAGCTGGGATTTTGGCACAATGATCACCTTAGTAGATGACCACCCTCACCCAAATCCCAGGCCTAATGGAGCTGGGCACTGCCTAATCTTCCCATCAAACACCTTGATCCTGATTAAGGTTTTTGCACCGTGCAGTCACATCGTGGGCCATGGGAATCGTTTCTTTGCGTCGAACAGCTACAGGGGGAGTGATCTACTCGCCAGACATACTTGGGTCGTCCAGTGCGCGTGGGAGTACTGTGGGCACACGGTGACCACGCAGAGAGCGCGTGCGTCGCCTGTGCACCGCGTGCCCTGTGACTCTGTACCCCTTTGGGAGGTCCACACGGCCGCCCAGCTAGCCACGGCGCGCCACGCACTCGCCCGCGTCGCCTGTGCCCCTGTCCTCCTCGTCCCGTAGCCCTTGGCCGCGCTTGCCGGCACCGCGTCCGTCGCCGGAGCGCCGACACGTAGCCGCACCGCGTGGCCAGCTCCTCCCCTTCCCGAGCCTTCCCCGTGGCCTTTTTAGGCGTGCCCCGAGTCCCCCTCGCCCCCTCAGCCCCTGCCTGAGCTCCTGGAGCTTCCCCTCCCCTCCATTGCCGAGACGGCCGCCGCCGATCCCCTCGGCTAGCACCTGCTCCTGGCCCTCCCCCTCCCTATCCATTGCGCCCATGAGCTTCTCTGCATGCCCGCGCGTCGCCGCCGTCCAGAACTCTGGCGAGGGAGCCCTCCAGCACGGCCCCTTCCCCGGAGCCCTTCGGCCACCGCGGCCTCCCCATGGAGCCAGCGCTGTGGGCCACCGTGAGCAGCCCAGCGGCCACCTCCGAGCGCGGCGTGGAGTGGCGGAGCCTCTCCGCTCGTCGGCCGGCCCTCTCGGGCGGCGAGGCGACGGCTAGGCCAGCGGCCGAAGCCCGCCTCTGTTGCCTCTATTGCAACAGAGAAGAAAGCCAGGGAGGAGAAGAGAAAAGTCAAGGTGGGCCCCGCTCGTCATTCTCACTGGCGCTGACTGGGCGGGCCCGTTGACCGGTTTAAGTGAAGGCATATTCCACCTAATACGCTTTCTGGTGGGGGAAGCGCACTCTGCCGCGCCTACGGCCGAAATGCGCTTTCTTTGTGCGGAAACGTACTTTCAGAAATATGTTTTCACCTCAACCGCCGGCCGAACTGGTTACTTTGCGGGCATTCGCCCGTTAAGGCTAGAAACGGATAGTTTTTGTCTGTTTTTATGCCTAATGAACGAACGACCGTATCTTCGCGCCCGTAACTCCGATTGAGGTAATTCCAAAGCCCACACGCTCAGTGCATCGAGCCCGTTCTGATGGTGCCATTTTCATAATGTTGTCACACATTGAAAATACCATCTTTGCCCTTCCTTGAATCCAGCCCCCTCCCGGGAGCACCGGTTCCGACGACTCGTTTCCAGTGGATCGTCGCACTTTCACCCGGTGTGTTCGTCCACCCCAAGGCAAGCCAACCTCTTATCATGAGCACCGGACTTGCATGTTGACTTTGCTTGATCCCTGTGCGTGTGTAGCTGCAGTATATTGATTCGATGCTTCTGTCGGAAACTGTGGTATATGTTAGTATTGCTTGCTATGCCATGCTCTACCTAGACTTCCTACTAGCTTTTGCCATGTTAGTAATGTTTTTATTGATAATATCATGTTACTGTTGTGTCCGTACCTCGTACCATGTTTGTCAATGCTATTGTGGTCCTGTCATACCTTTGCCATGCTACATATGTCATATATGCTATTCACTTCATAAGTTTGGTAAACATGGTTATAAATTCATTTATGATATTCATGCTTATAATCTTGATGATATGGTAAAATAATGGAGATGACAAGAGCATGTGTTAATAACATCAACCACCTCCATCGGCTGGATCATGTCATAGTGCCACTGAATCGAGCTCACCAGTGCAGCCACACTTGCCTGGATGGGGAGGCCCTAATGCGGTCTATTGGCATGCCTCTCGCCGGTACCTCCAACCAGCGAAGGTTATGTGCGTGTACTACCCTGGCCCGGTGGGCGGCCATAACCTTGTGTACCCGGTTTTGGTATTGAGCTCAGGTCCGCGTTTGGGACAGTTTTGTTTGGCCACGACGGTGGCAGCCACATAGGTGGCGGATGTCATGAGTTGGCATCGGGGTCACCCAGGACATAGCCCAAAGGGGAGTTTGTCGGAGTGGCCAGGAGAGTGTCATGCAATAGATTGGGTTTGTCAGAATGTTGTTGGTCCACCCGAATGGGAGCACGAGGCCATGAGTTCCGTAGTGTGGGTACAGTGTACTAACCTCTGCAGAGTGTATAATCTATCGATAGCCGCATCCTCGGTTATGGACACAGTTCATACTAGGTCACACTATCTGGTCTCTGTCGACATGAAGGATAAACCTGATATAGTAAACTTGTTAAAGAATGTGCTATAAAGTAATTGTGGTGACTTGGACTATGAGATAGTCGCGAGAAGTCACGGAGTTGTTTCAGACATGATCATGAGATGAGATCTCGGTGAGTCATGAGCTAGCCGAGAGGGGCAGTGGCAGTGAAACTGGTAAATGCACAACATATTACTTTAAATCTCCACGAGAGGTAATGGTAATTTACTTTCTAGCATAGTATCATGCATATAGATACAACTATGCCATGCCATGATATTCCAGGATATGCCATGATATGCTATGATATGCTGTGATATGTTATGATATAGATTTGCTTGATCCATGTTACTTGCTAGTATCATGCCATGCTTATCCTTTGCCATGAGATAAATTTATGTATGAGCATAGGACTTGCTTTGTCATCTGCTTGTTTGGATGCTATGTATTTGGTTGTCTTGCGAGTACATTCAAAGTACTCACCTGGCCTTGCACGTGGCCAGATTGCAGGAGAAGACTTGTCGTGCTAGACCGTAACCACGCCAGTCCTGTGAGTTGTGGAGCCCAGCCAGAGATGACGTGCCGCTAAACCAAGACTTCCGCCACCATTTAGATAGCCTTAGAGCTATGCAAACCCTTTTATTCATCAGCGATGTAATACTCTATTTCATGTAAATGAAATATATTGTGTGCTTGGAATGCTGTACCATGGACCTATCGTGAGTCAGGTGTTATCCTGGGCTGACGTGTGAAGGCCCCCTGCTCCATGCGGATCGGGGTGCCACAGACCAAGACTGAGAACTCCGGCAAGGAGGCTGTTGTGTGCGCCGCTTGTCAGGAGGCGGCGGCAAACGAGAAGGCCGGCATGTTTGATGGGCCATACTGCAAGATTCATCGCACCAAGGGCTATGATCTCCAAGAGTGCCGGCAAGTCGAGCACCTTGTTGAGAAACAAAAGGCTGAATATGAAAAATGCGACAAAGAGAGAGGTCAAGATGGTGCTGGCAGATCCGGCAAAAAGGGTCGTGGTGGTCGAGGAGGCCGCCGCGGCAAGGCCAAGCAGCAGAAAGAGAAGCCTGCTAGAGGCCGCGACAGGAAAGAGGAAGATGATGGAAGTGAAGAGGAAGAGGACGACGGAGAGTCCAGCGAACAAGAATTCCAGAAGGCAACTGAAGCCATGTGCATTAACGGAGGTGCATCTTTGCACTCCTCTCACCGCCAACTTAAACGGTGGGCGCGTGAAGTTAATGCGGCAGAACCGGCAATGGGCTCTCAAAAGCCACTCAAGTGGTCACACACGCCTATCATTTTTGATGCTGAGAACCACCCTGATCGCATAACTGCAGTCGGGTGTTTGCCGTTGTTGGTTTCACCAACAATTCGCAACCTCCAAGTAACAAAAATGTTAGTTGACGGTGGGGCCGGCCTGAACTTGATCTCTCCAGAAGTCATCAAGAGGCTGCAGATTCCTGACGAGGAACTCAAGAAAACAGGCACGTTTCGAGGAGTAAACCCGGGAAGAAGCCAGCCCAAGGGAAAGATCACATTGCCGGTGATGTTTGGCATGGAATTGAACTACAGAACGGAAAAGATTGTGTTTGATGTTGTCAAGATCCCCTTGCCGTATAATGGAATTCTTGGCCATCCAGCCTTGGCAAAATTCATGGCAGCATCTCACTAGGCTTACAACATGTTGAAGATGCCAGGGCCGATGGGTGGCATTTCCATCAACTCCGACAAGAAAGATGCAGTTATTTGCGTCGATAAGATGTACAAAGATGCAGTTGTAGTGGAGGCCGCCAAGGCGCCAGCTCCCACCAAGAAGAAGGAAAGCAAGAAGTCTGGCAAGACCTCTGACAAGGATTTCGGGAAGCGCACCTCTTCGGAGTGCTGCGCGCCTGTTGAAGACTTGCCGGAGTGCTCTACCGGTAAGAAATCCAAAGCTACTTCACCAGCAACCGAAAAGGTGCCGGCGAGGGAGGACGGCGCTGACGGTACCTTCACCATCAGTGCCACCCTTGACAGCAAATAAGAAAGCGCGCTCATTGTCCTCCTGCGGGCGAATGTCGATGTGTTCGCATGGCGACCGTCTGACATCCCCGGTGTTCCCAGGGAGGCAATTGAGCACCACCTTGCCGTCTGTCCCCACGCTCGGCCCATCAAGCAGAAGGTCAGGAAGCAAGGTTTGGAGTGGCAACAATTCATTGCCGAGGAAATTAAGAAACTTGAAGCAGCAGGCCTGGTTAGACAAAGGTTACAGGGGTTCACTTTTTAGATCATTCTTGCACGACTTGCATGCGTAGCTGCTCTCCTCGCACCTTGCCGGGAGAAGCGCTCCTTGTACTTGTGCTTACACACCCCTAATACACAAAGCAGGAGTAGGGTTTTACGCTTCACAGCAGCCCGAACCTGCGTAAAATCCCTTGCGTGCTCTGTTGATTCTGCTCTTTGTGCTCGTCGATCTCCCTAGCCGAACTGCAAAGGGGCTAGATGGCCCCATAGATGGTCGTACCCACGACAACCTGAGATATAATGTTTAATTCTTTGACCATTAACCACTTTCGGATTAGTGCCCTCGGAGTTGTTGATTTTGATAGCTCCAGAGCGATAAACTTCTTCGATGATGTATGGCCCTTCCCATTTAGAGAGAAGTTTTCCTGAAAAAAAATCTGAAACAAGAGTTGTACAATAGAACATGCTCACCCACTTTAAATTCCCGTTTTTGGATTCTTTTATCATGCCATCTTTTAACTTTTTCTTTAAACAACTTAGCATTTTCATAGGCTTGGGTTCTCCATTCATCTAAAGAGCTAATATCAAACAACCTCTTTTCACCGGCAAGCTTAAAATCATAATTAAGTTCTTTAATTGCCCAATATGCCTTATGTTCTAGTTCAACAGGTAAATGACATGCTTTTCCATAGACCATTTTATATGGAGACATACCCATAGGATTTTTATAAGCAGTTCTATAAGCCCATAATGCATCATCAAGTTTCTTAGACCAATTCTTCCTGGATCTATTAACAGTCTTTTGCAAAATTAACTTTATTTCTCTATTACTCAATTCAACTTGTCCACTAGATTGAGGGTGATAAGGTGATGCAATTCTATGGTTAACATCATATTTAGCAAGAAGTTTGCGGAAAGCACCATTAATAAAATGTGAACGACCATCAGTCATCAAGTATCTAGGGACTCCAAACCTAGGGAATATAACTTCTTTAAGCATTTTAATAGAGGTGTTGTGATGAGCACTACTAGTTGGAATAGCTTCTACCAACTTAGTAACATAATCAACAGCAACAAGAATATGTGTATACCCATAGGATTTAGGAAAAGGTCCCATATAATCAAAACCCCAAACATCAAATGGTTCAATAACAAGTGGATAATTCATAGGCATTTCCTGACGTCTACCAACATTACCAATTCTTTGGCATTCATCACAAGAAAGGACAAACTTACGTGTATCTTTGATAAGAGTAGGCTAATAGAAACTAGATTGTAATACCTTATGTGCAGTTCTGTCTCCCACATGGTGTCCTCCATATGCCTCGGAGTGACACTTCCGTACAATTTGTTCCTGTTCATGCTCAGGTACACAACGTCTAATAATACCATCTACTCCTTTATATAAATGTCGGTCATCCCAAAAGTAATGTCTTAAATCAAAGAAGAACTTTTTCTTTTGTTGGTAAGTAAAACTAGGTTGAATATATTTAGCAACAATATAATTAGCATAATCTGCATACCAAGGACTAATGCGAGAAGCATTTATCACAGCTAATTGCTCATCAGGAAAATTATCGTTAATAGGCAGTGGGTCATCAAGAACATTTTCCATCCTAGACAAATTATCCGCTACTGGGTTTTCAGCTTCCTTTCTATCAACAATATGCAAATCAAATTTTTGTAACAAAAGAACCCACCTAATAAGTCTAGGTTTAGCATCTTTCTTTTCCAGAAGATATTTAATGGTAGCATGATCAGTGTGAACAGTTACTTAGAATCAACAATATAAGATCTGAACTTATCACATGCAAACACAACTGCTAAAAATTCTTTCTCAGTGGTAGCATAATTTCTTTGAGCACTGTCTAGAGTTTTACTGGCATAATGGATAACATTTAATTTCTTATCTACTCTTTGCCCTAGAACAGCACCAACAACATAATCACTAGCATCACACATAATTTCAAAGGGTAAGTTCCAATCAGGTGGTTGAATAATAGGTGCAGATATTAAGGCTTTCGTAAGTATTTCAAAGGCTTCTACGCAATCATCATCAAAAACAAATGGAACATCTTTTTGCAAGAGATTAGTAAGAGGCCTAGAAATTTTAGAGAAGTTTTTATAAACCTTCTATAGAAACCAGCATGACCCAGGAAACTTCTTATACCTTTGATATCTTTAGGACATGGCATTTTCTCGATTGCATCAACTTTAGCTTTGTCTACTTCAATACCTCTTTCAAAAAAATTATGCCCAAGGACTATACCTTCATTTACCATAAAGTGGCACTTCTCCCAATTCAAAACAAGATTAGTTTCTTCACATCTCTGCAAAACTCGATCAGGGTTGCTTAAGTAATCATCAAAAGAAGTTCCATAAACGGAAAAATCATCCAAGAATACCTCAACATTCTTTTCACAAAAGTCATAGAATATAACAGTCATACATCTTTGAAAGGTAGCAGGTGCATTACATAAACCAAAAGGCATACGAAGATAAGCATAAGTTCCAAAAGGACAAGTAAATGTGGTTTTCTCTTGATCTTCTTTTGATACAAGTATTTGAGAGAAACCAGAATATCCATGTAGGAAGCAAAAGTGTGTATGTTTAGATAATCTTTCTAACATTTGATCAATAAAAGGCAAGGGCTAATGATCTTTCCTAGTAGCTTTATTTAGTTTCTAGAAATCAATTACCATCCTATAACCAGTTACAATTCTTTGTGGGATAAGTTCATTTTTATCATTGGGAACAACAGTAATGCCTCCTTTCTTAGGAACACAAGGAACATGACTTACCCATCTACTATCAGCTATAGGATAAATTATACCTGCCTCCAGAAGCTTTAATATGTCAGTTCTTACCACATCCTTCATTTTAGGATTTAATCTTCTTTGATGATCAACAACTGGTTTAGCATATGGCTCCATACGAATTTTGTGCTGACATAGAGTGGGACTAATGCCCTTAAGATCATCAAGAGTATACCCAATAGCTGCACGGTGCTTCCTTAGAGTTTTAAGTAATCTCTTTCCTTCATGCTCTGAAAGGTTAGCACTAATAATAATAGGATATATCTTCTTTTTATCAAGATAAGAGTATTTAAGTGTATTTCGTAGTTTCTTTAATTCAAACACAGGATCACTCTTAGGTGGAAGAGGATCTCCCAAAGTTTCAACAGGCAAATTATGTTTAAGGATAGGTGCTTGTTTAAAGAATATTTCAACTATTTCATTTCTTTCATTCATATGCATATCATTTTCATGGTCTAACAAGTATTGTTCTAAATGATCAGTAGGAGGCACAACAATAGAAGCAGGACCAATAATTTCATCTTTATTAGGCAATTCCTTATCATGAGGTTGTCTACTAAACTTAGAGAAATTGAAATCATGAGATACATCACCAAAATTAACACTGACTATTTCTTTATTGCAATCAATCTTAGCATTAACTATATTCAAGAAAGGTCTACCAAATATAATGGGACAAAAATCATCTTGTGGTGATCCAAGAACAAGAAAAATCAGCAGGGTATTTAATCTTACCACACAAGACTTCAACATCTCTAACAATCCCAAGTGGCGTAATAGTATCTCTATTTGCAAGCTTAATAGTAACATCAATATCTTCAATCTCAACAGATGCAATATCATTCATGACTTCTTGATAAAGAGTAAACAGAATAGCACTCACGCTAGCACCAATTTCACATAAACCATGATAGCAATGATCTCCAATTTTAACAGAAATAACAGGCATGCCAATTACAGGTTTGTTTTTACCTTTAGGGTCTGGCTTAGCAATTCTAGTTGCTTCATGACAGAAATATATGACATGTCCATCAATGTTATCAACCAAAAGATCTTTAACCATTGCAATATTAGGTTCAACCTTAATTTGTTCAGAGGATTTAATTGGTTTAATATTACTCTTATTAACCACAGTTGAAGCTTTAGCATGTTCCTTAATCCTAACAGGGAAGGGAGGTTTCTCAATATAAGCAGTAGGCACAACTGGATCAACATTATAAATAAGTATTTCCTCTTTAGCTATAATGGGTTCTTCCCTTAATTCAATAGGTGGATGAAACTTAAACCATTTCTCCTTAGGGAGATCAACATGAGCAACAAATGAATCACAAAAAGTAGCTACTATCTCAGAGTCAAGTCCATATTTAGTACTAAACTTATGAAAAGCATCATTTTCCGTAAAAGATTTAACACAATCAAACTCAAGATTTATACCTGACTTTTTACCTTTGCTGATTTCCGAATCTTCGGAGTTGCGTTTAATTCTTTGCAGAAGATCCCATTTGAATTCAATAGCCCTCTTCATAAAGGAACCAGTAGAAGAAGTATCGAGCATGGATTGATCATTATGAGAAAGCCAAGCAGAAAAGTTTTGAATAATTATTTCTCTTGGGAGCTCATGATTGGGGCATGTGTGCATCATATATTTAAGCCTCCCCCAAGCATGAGCGATACTTTCACCTTCGCGAGGCCAAAAATTATATATATAATTCCGATCATGATGAACCAAATGCATATGATAAAACTTCTGGTGAAATTCCAGCTTTAACCGGTTCCAATCCCATGTTCCAGTATCATCCAATAGCCTATACCATGTCAACGCCTTTCCCTCCAAAGATAAAGGGAACACCTTCTTCTTAACTCCATCATCAGATAAACCTACAAGCTTAAACAATCCACACATTTCATCTATATATATCAAGTGCATATCAGGATGTACCTTTCCATCTCCTTCATAAGGATTAGCTATCAGTTCTCTATCATACCCAAAGGAATTTCATAATAAATATTTTCAGTAGGTTCAGTAGGTTGAGGATGAACTCTCAATGCTTCCGGTCGAGGTGAAGATACCCCGAACAAACCCCTCAAAGGATTACTTTCCATAGTGACAAGTGACAGTAAATTTTAGCACGTAATAAAAATGTTTCCTTACCAAATTCCACTTACCAAAGGTGCTTCACTCCCCGGTAACAGCAACAGAAAAGAGTCTTGATGACCCACAAGTATAGGTGATCAATCGTAGTCCTTTCGATAAGTAAGAGTGTCAAACCCAACAAGGAGAAGAAGGAAATGATAGGCAGTTTTCAGCAAGGTGTTTTCTGCAAGCACTGAAATTGTCGGTAACAGATAGTTCGATAACAAGGTAATTCGTAACGAGTAGCAAGTAACAATAGTAACAAAGTGCAGCAAGGTGGCCAGAAAAATGGTCTTGATAACCCACAAGTATAGGGGATCGCAACAGTTTTCGAGGGTAGAGTATTCAACCCAAATTTATTGATTCGACACAAGGGGAGCCAAAGAATATTTGCAAGTATTAGCAGTTGAGTTGTCAATTCAACCACACCTGGGGACTAAATATCTGCAGCAGAGTGATCAGTAGCACAGTAGTATGATAGTTTGATAGTAGTAGCACTAATAGTAACAGTAGCAGTAACGGTAGCAGCAGTAGTAGTAGCAATTGTGACAGCAGTAGCAACAATAGTAACTTAGCAAAGAACAATATATGAAAAGCTCGTAGGCATTGGATCGGTGATTTTCGTTGGATAACATTCATCATGTAACAGTCATAACCTAGGGCGACACATAACTAGCTCCAATTCATCAATGTAATGTAGGCATGTATTCCGTATATAGTCATACGTGCTTGCGATAAGAACTTGCATGACATCTTTTGTCCTACCCTCCCGTGGCAGCGGGGTCCATAAGGAAACTAAAGGATATTAAGGCCTCCTTTTAATAGAGAACCGGAACAAAGCATTGACACATAGTGAATACATGAACTCCTCAAACTACGGCAATCACCGGAAAGAATCCCAATTATTGTCACCTTGGGGTATGCGGATCATAAAACGTAGCAGGTGCGTATAACTTGCAAGATCGGATCGAGAACACAAATATATTCATGAAAACATAAAGGGTTCAGATCTGAAATCATGGCACTCGGGCCCTAGTGACAAGCATTAAGCATAGCAAAGTCATAGCAACATCAATCTCAGAACATAGTGGATACTAGGGATCAAGCCCTAACAAAACTAACTCCATTACATGATAAATCTCATCCAACTCATCACCGTCCAGCAAGCCTACGAAGGAATTACTCACTCCCGGCGGTGAGCATCATGAAATTGGTGATGAAGGATGGTTGATGATGATGATGCCGGAAGATCCCCCTCTCCGGAGCCCTGAACGGACTCCAGATCTGGCCTCCCGATGAAGAACAGGAGGTGGCGGCAGCTCCGTATCGTGAAACACAATAAAACTTCCTCTCTTATTTTTTTCTCTGGAAATAGGAATTTAAAGCGTTGGAATTAGGTCAGACGGAGCCACGTGGGCCCCACGAGGTACCAGGGCACGCCTGGGGGGGTGGCGCGCCCTGGTGCCTCATGGGTAGCCAGTGGCCCCCCTCCAATGGGTCTTGGCACCAATAATTTTTTATATATTCCATAAAAAATCTCCAGAAAGTTTCATCCAATACCAAGAACTTTTATTTCTACACAAAAAACAACACCATGGTAGTTCTGCTGAAAACAACGTCAGTCCGGGTTAGTTTCATTCAAATCATGCAAATTAGGGGCCAAAACAAGAGCAAAAGTGTTTGGAAAAGTAGATACGATGGAGACGTATCATCTCCCCCAAGCTTAACTCATTGCTTGTCCTCAAGCAATTCAGTTGACAAACTGAAAGTGATAAAGAAAAACTTTTACAAACTCTTTTGTTCTTGTATCTATATATATGCTTAAATAGTACCCAAGTTTTTAGCAAAGATCATAACTAACCATGCAAATGATAACTCATAGAAATTATATTCACTCATATCAATGGCATAATCAACTAGCGAGCAATAATAAGATATCTCAAATGCCAACACTTTGTCAAAACGATCATGATATAATATGACAGCATGGTATCTCGCTAGCCCTTTCTGAGACCGCAAAACAAAAATGCAGAGCACCTCCAAAGTTCAAGCAGTGACTAAAGATTGTAATTCATGGTAGAAGAGATCCAGTCATGATGCACACAACATTAACTATTCACAATGCATGAGAATGACAATAGTGCTCTCAGGTCTGGTGCTTATTTGAGAATGTGATGACTCAACAATAAAAGTAAAATAACATAAAAGTAAATAGATAGGCCCTTCGCAGAGGGAAGCATGGATTTGCAGAGGTGCCAGAGCTCGAAGCTTAAATCAGAGGTAAATAAAATTTTGAGAGGTATGCCTTTTCTGTCAACGTCACGACCGAGAGTTTTCAATATCTTCCATGCTAAACACATTAGCGGCGGTTCCCAAGCGGTAAAGTAAAGTTTACTCCCCCTCCACCAGCAAACACAAGCCATGGCTAGCCGAATCCTCGGGTGCCCTCCATACCAACAACTTTCCGGGGGAGTTTCTTTTATTATTTTGCAATTTTAATAATGGGATTGGGCATCCCGATTACCAGCCCCTCTCGTGCAAGGACAAGTGAATAAACACTCGTCATGAGAATAACCCGCTTAGCATGGAAGATACGGACCGCCCCCTGTCGCTCCATGAGCGGTACGGGCACACAAAACAGATGTTCATTTGAATATTTAGAGGTGGCACATGCAAATTTACTTAGAACGGCAGAGTAATACCGCATATAGGTAGATATAGTGGACTCATATGGAATAACTTTGGTTTAAGGGTTTTGATGCACAAGCAGTATTCCCGCTTAGTATAGGTGAAGGCTAGCAAATAGGTTGAGAAGCGACCAGCTAGAGAGCGAAAACGGTCATAATCATGCATTATGAATAATCAACATTGAATACTAGCATGAGTAGGATATAAACACCATGAACAGAAATATCGTGGAGGCTATGTTGGTTTTGAATCAACTACATGCATGAACATGTGCCAAGTCAAGCCACTTGAAACATTCAGAGGAGGATACCATATCATCATACTACATCATGAACATTTTAATGCATGTGGACACTCAAGATAAATCATTATCCACTCCTAGCTACTTAAGCATGGCATGAGCAACTGTAATCTCTAATTGTCATCATAAACATGTTTAATCATAATATGCTGAATCATGGATACTGAGTTAAACATATTTACAAAAACAAAGAACAAGTTGAGTTCATACCAGCTTTTCCTTGCCACAGTCACTTCATCAAATCATCGTCATTATTGCCTTTCACTTGCACGACCGAATGATATGAAAATAAAAATAGTGCAAGTGTGCCGTGGACTAAGATGGAATCTGCAAGCATTTTATTCAAAGGAGAAGACAAGGTAAAATGGGCTCTTTGTTAGATCAACAATAATGCATACGAGAGCCACTCATCATTTTCATCGTGGTCTTCTCCTTACAACGACTCAACAAAAGAAAAGAATTTTAGAGAAACACACTGAAATATTTTTGGATTTTTTAGTTTTTCTGAAGATGACAAAATAAAGAAAAATGAAAAACGAGAAAAGAAAACTATTTACACGGGAGAGCTCCCAACAAGCAAAAGAAGAAACAGGAAATCTTTTTGGGTTTTCTTTTAATACTACAACTAATTAAGCTAGAAAAAAAACCAAAAAGAAACGAGAAATATTTTTGGATTTTCTCAAAAAATTTCAAACACACAAGAAGAAAGCAAGAAAATACAACTAACATGGATTATACAATGAAAAAGTATGAACACCGACAACTGGAATGAAATGTGTGATCATGAAAGTAAGGTTACTCTCCTCAGTTCACCACTGGCTTGTTTTCCCAGGTCCTACTTCACGGGATCTCCGATCACATAGGTTGGGTTACTGTCATGGCAACTCTCATGTGGGTCTCATACCCATCTCCCTCGATGCACTATCTATCACAACACGTGATAGCCCTTTAGTAAAGGGATCTGCCAGATTCTTAGCCGTTTGGATATAATTCAACGCTATCACTCCGGAGTTTCTTAATTTTCTGACAGATTTCAATCTCATTCTTATGTGTAATGTCAGTGAGAGATACGTACTCCCCCAAGCTTAGGCTTTTGTCCTAGCTTGGTCTACGGCCATCCGTAGTAGCCATTCGGTCCCATGTGAAACTCCTGAGGCGGTGGCACCCGAGTGTCCCAATCCTAGGCCTCCTGCTCTGCCGCTGCCAAGGCGTTCCGGTAAGCAATAATGTCCGGTGGCATCACGGTATATCCGTTCCTGGCATGAGAATCAAAAAAAGTAGGTGCAGGCAACGGAATAATATCACGAGTATCCTCACTAAAAACCAAGTTATAACGAATGTGGGGAGGAGGCTCAGGAGCATCAAGAAAGTGGTGGTCCCTCATGGACTGGAAATCTAAGTAAACTCTGGGCAACAAATAATCATGAGGGCGTATGTTAACATTAAAACGTCTCGCTAAGCGAGTAGCTTAAATACCACCATGAATTTTTTCCCTAGTCCTATTAGTGTGCAAGCGGCGTGCAACGATAGCTCCAAGGCTATAAGTGTTATCATTATGCAGTGCGCGGCGTAAAATGGCAAAGTCAGGTGCAGCTAGTGCACTACCTGGCTCCCTAGCAAGCAAGCATTTCCCTAAGAATAAAGCGAAGTAATGAACAGAGGGAAATTGCAAGCTAGTGGCTCGGGCTTTCGACACGCCCCTTTCCTCTCCCAAAGTTAAAGTGTGGAGGAAACCCTCAAACTCCTCTGGTCGAGGCTCTCTGATTTCCCCATCAAAGGGAATCAAACATATCTCACAAAATTCAGCTAGAGGTATCTGATAATGTTCAGCATATAAGTCAAAGCGCACCTCAAGGGGTTCGAGCCTACTCAGAAAATGAAAGTTTTGCCCAAAGGAATTTGTAAGGATGTGGTGCTGGTGAGGAAGTCAGTCAGTTCGGCATTTGCAACGAATTGCGTGAACTCTTGGTAGAATCCGGCTTCGTTCATGAAGGCATCGTGCGGCCATTCGCACGGCCGGACCTCCATCCTACGCGGGATGTTGAGGTCGTTGTCCGAGGAGTCCCCAAGGACTCCCTTGGCATTCCGCTTCGAAGAACTCCTCCGGAAGATATTCATTTTCCTAAGAACAATTTTCTGAAAAAAATTTGGGTCACAAAATGATATCAATAAAACTTCACAAGATTGATAGCAGCTACTCGTATGGATGTCTAGAGGCTATATCAGGCATTCAAACTACTTGGAACTAAAAGAATTCAACATGCAAGCTCATTTTCAGTAGCACCAAGAGTTGCTAATAAAGCAAAATACAATCCACTAAAGTGTGACACCCTGGTTTTCGCTCCTTGTTTTTTTTCCTTCGCGGGATTTGACTCCTATCTTTTTTTCGGTGTTATCGGATTTTCTCTCGCTCTTGGGTATATGAAGATGGTCATTTAGCCTTGTCTTTCCTATCCCATCAGAGATTCTCTCCAGACCAACCTTGCTACCCAAAACATATTCTCAGGGTTTTGCCGCCGAAACCCTACCTTCCGAGTTGCCGGAAGGGAAACCCTAATTCCTTCCGTTACAAAGGAACCCTAATTTCATTTGATCTATTGCCTCCCAAACTTTTCCCAGTGATCATCCCACATCTATAAACCCTGGATATGCAAAAATATTGCCAAGTCATTTGCAATATTTTTCATTTAAAATTAATTCCTTTTTCCGCCAGTTAAAGGAATTAAATCCAGGAAAATATCTATCCATGTCCAAAGTTCATGAAAACTTGTGGAGGTGTTCTTTGTAGTCATATTGAGCTCCAATAAAAATATTGGCCATAATTAAATAGGGGAAATTGCCTTTTCCTATTTAAAGCCAATATTGCATTTTGGGCACTTTCCAAAGGAACTACCATTTTGGTAGCCAGGAAAAATCCCAAATAAATGGTGGAGCTTCTCATATCCATATCTTCACCATTTCCATCAAGAACCCAAGTTCCATAGCTCAAATTTTGAGTGCATCAACCAATTCTTGTTTCTGGACTTATTTTGAGGTTGTGAAGCAACTATATTTTATATTGCTTCAAAAATCTTAAAATTAATCCAGGACCTCAAATTCCATATATGATGTGAGTATGCCAAAATTCACATCATTTCATCTAGCCAATTTCTCCCAAAAAATCCATCTAGTTTCTGTCCAGATTCAAGCTCTGTGAAGGAAGTACCATTTTGGCATTTCCAAATGAGCTGAAATTTTACCAGAACCTAGTCCTTCCTACCCTATCTCATTGTGACAAGGTTACAGCTCCTCTCCCTCATCCATTTCTCCAGCAATGTCCACCCAAGTCTACTGTCATAATCTTCTTCTGCAAGTTTTTCTCACCTCTCAGCCTCCCAGTGGATTCCAGCTACTTCCAGCATCTATTTGACCTCTGAGTCACGCAATAGACAAGGTGTTGGGTCAAGTCGTGCGCCAGAGAGTGTTTTGGCGTGGTGACCACGCGGACGGCAGGCAGAAGCGCGCGCTCTGCGCTCTGTCAGCTTCGTGCGGTCGCCTCCAGCCATCTCCGGCGTGTCCCGACATGTCTAGTGGCTTTGCGGAGTCCACGTACCCCTACTGGACCCTTCTCCCCCTCCCCATTGTTTCTCCTCACGCCACGGCGAGCGCCGCCGCGGCACTGTTTGCCTCGTGAACCTCCTCTATCGCTTCCCTCCCATGGCTTCTTCCTCCCGAGCTGTCGCCTCCCTCTGTCTCTCGTCAGGTCAGCAGCCACCGGGCACTTGCCACCTCGCCGGAAGCGCCAGGACAGCGATAAGCTCACCACGGTGGCCGTCCTCATCTGCACGCCACGGCTGGCTATAAAAAGCCGAGGCCGAGCCCCTCCCCGAGCACCACACCACCCCAGCCGCCTTCCCTCTCCTCCCCTAGCTCCGCCCAAGCTCTAAGCTGAGCTCGAGATGCTCTCTGGCTCCTCCTATGGCCGGAGCTCCACCGGCAGCCGCCGCTCGAATTCGAGCTGACCGGAGCCCCACCTTCCCTCCTTTCCTATCCAATGGAGCTCCCGGAGCTCGGCGAACCTCCCCAGCCACTCAGCCCCTCCTCTCCGCCACCATGCCGCGTGCCACGGCGACGACCGACGCCGTCTTCCGCCATGGCCGAAAGTGCTCGTGCTCTCACTCTCCCCGAGCTCCGTCTCCTACAGGGTTGGATGCGCCACATCGCGCCGACCTCGCCGGTAGGCCGGGCGCCGCAGGAGTCAGCCCATAGCGCCGGCGGTCGCCGCCGGGGCCAGCCTCTGCCTTGGCCGTGCGCGAGGACGCGAGGAAGAAGGAGGCAGGAGAGAGGGAGCAGGGTCAACGCGAGGCCCACCCACCAGCCACTCAGCCCCGGGCCCGCATGGTTTAAGTGAAGGCGTATTTCAAAAATACGTTTTCTACTTCAGTAAGCGCACTCTGCTACAGCTTCAGGGAGGAGTACGTTTTCTTTAATCAAAATCGTATTCGCAGAAAGGCGTTTCCTGTTTAACCCCACCGGCCAAAAGCCTTAAGTTGTGGACGTTCACCGGTTAAGGACAGAAACGAACAGTTTTCTGATCGTTCTCTGCCTAACGAATGAACGCCCGTATCTTTTTAACCGCAACTCCGATTCAGGTGATTCCAAAGCCCACTTCTTCAGTTCGTCGAGCCCGTCCAATGACATCCCGTTCACCATGTTGACACTTTCTGAAAATGCCCATTTTCCCCCTGCCCTATATTCAGCCCCTCCGAGAGAGAATCCTTTCCGGCGAATTTATCCGCGAGCTTCCCGCACTTCTCCCGGAGTATTCTTTCACCCCCAGGCAAGTCGACCATCTGATATATGCCCTAAAGCATTGCTCTGTGTTATTCTTGCGTGTTTAATTAATGATTATGCCTATTTTAGAAATAATTAAACTTCTGCTAGTTCGGACTTGCTATTTACATTACCTGCTATTGCTCATCATGTTATCGCACTAATGACTCGTTGTGATATTGTATAGAGATAGGTTGTTATGATTTCATAATTGTTACATCATGCATTGTCATTAGTATTGCTATGATAAAGAATGTGACTTAATAATAACAACCTCCTCCATCGGCTGGATCGAGTCATAGTGTCACCTATCGAGCTCATCAAGTGCAACCACATTTGCCGGTATGGGATGGCCCTGACTTGGTCTACTGTCTTGCCTCTTGTCGGTACCACCAAACTAGGGAGGATTATGCGTGCGTGCTACCCTGGCCCGGTAGGCGACGATAATCCTGTGAGCCCAGTTGAGTTATTTTACCGGCTTCCCCGCTTGGGACAGTTTAGTTGGCCACGACGGTGGCAGGTGTCACGGGGTGACACAGGGGCCACCCAGGACATGACCCTGGGAGGGTATGATTGTCGGTGGGACCGTAAGAGTGCCAGGCAATAGATCGGTTTTGTTGGAGCAGCACTGGTCCACCCGAATGGGAACATGTACTAAAGTACGACGCCAGGCGCTCCATGGTGTGGGTAAAGTGCGCAACCTCTGCAGAGTGTAAATCTATTCGAATAGCCGCGTCCTCGGTCATGGACAGTTCGTACTAGGCCACTATTTGGTCTGTGTCGAGTCAGGAGGAACAAACTATATAACGTATTGTTAAGACTGAACCAGAGAGTGGTAAGGGTTGTCAGACTCGCAGTGCAGATGCATGGACATCAGATGATGTCAAAGGTTTGAATGCTAGCCATCAGATGGCTATGAGATGAGTGGTCGGGGACCGCAAAGCTTGGATCAGATTTGGATCGTGAGCATATTCGGAGTTCAGATCATTTACCTGATATATTTTACTTTACTGCATTTACTTCAGTAATTATCATGCTAGATAATCCTGCTATGACATGATGATTAATGCTGCTAGATGTTTAATCTTGCTAGATAATCCTATCATAACATGATAGTTAATACTGTTAAGATAACAAATGCATGCTTGAATACCATGGTTTGCTTTGCTTGGTGTATATGTTGGTATGGTTTGCTTGCGAGTACATTCAAAAGTACTCAGCGGCCTTCAATGTGGCCAGGTTCACCTAAGGATCCGACGTTCGCTAGCGAGGAGCCGGAGAGTTCGCGGGCTAGAAGAGTAACCCAGTCAGATCCCTATGGATTGGAGCCGCACCAAGACCCTTCTGCCCTAGATAGAACTTTTCCGCTGCCATCACCCTTGTAATATATCATGTAAGACTGATATATTTCATTAATAGAAATGTCTGTGTTCATGATACTTGTTGTAAAAGCGCATGCCAGAGTGATTTTCCTGGGCTGATATGTGCGGCGACCATCTGACTACAGCGGTATTCAGGCGGGGCGCCACAACAGATGGTATCAGAGCCAGGCTGACTGTAGGTTACCCTAGCCAGACTTCATTGCCTTTTTGATTAGTAGGAAGCCGAGATGGATTTCAGCCATCTTTGCCAGACTGGCACAGCTACTATTGATCGTAAGGAAACCCCATAGGTTTTTGGCTCCATCAGACCCCAACTCTTGTGGCCTTTGCCTCCGGTGGGAAACGGCCGCACCAGGCAATGACCCGTGAGCCCTGAACCCCTAGGTAAACCAGATATCCCTACCTTGCTTGCTAACCATGACACTTCTCTTCTCAAATCCAGTTTCCTTTGGGAAACGCCTATAAATTCTATCTCCCCCCAGACAACCCTAGGATCGTTGACCAAGCCACTTTGGCTATGGTCATGCGTCGAGTTTGATGTTCCCTAAGGAAGTAGTAGGAGCTTGACCCCAATTGCTACCAGGAGCATTGTGTGGTTTTGCTTCTAAGTCCTTAGAGGTGCATCGAGTACGTTAGGCTAGTTATACTATCGAATCTTTGGCCACATGTGTAAGGTCCGCAAAACTTGAGCTTTATTTGCTTTTTGGTTTTTCGCGGTTCTTGCTTCTTGTGTCAATCCCGTTCTACCGCTTCGACTGGATCCATCTGCAAGAGCTGTCAGGAAGACCAACACACAACTTGGATAATACCCAATAATCCACATTCAGCAAGAGTCAAGCCAAGCCAACTGCCCGATACTCAGAATATTATCACCGGATCTGCTAAATGAAGGATGGGCCAGAAGCAGAAACTGAGTGCAACCGACAAGGCCAGACTATAGCCAAGGGAGTTTGCCGCAGAATAGATTACACCTAAGGAATAAATTACTCTGCCCTCGATACAAGGACTATTCAGTCAGTGGAGTAAACCTTGAGTTTTTCCCAATGGACTCAAGAATCATTTACCGCCCACAGAAGACATATTTCAAGAATGTGAATATGCCGAGAGAAACCCCAGAATTCTGGTATGTGAATATAAATTTCAAAGCATATTTTGGAATTCACCCGTGCATATGCAAAATTTGCCGGGCCCTGTGAACAAGGTTTGCGATGAATATGGATAAGTTTGCGGTTGCCCAGAATCCATGAGAATTTCCAACACCTGGAAGCTCAGCTAAACCGAATGGAATTATCTGTCAACTGCTCACTACCAGCAACACTTGGTTTGAGTGCAAAGGGGATTCTGAATAATCATCAACACGAAGTCTGCATCAGTTGTGCAACCTCTATAGCAACAATGATCAGATCAACAAAAGAATTAGCGGTATGCATGACCAACAGGACATTTACAGAAAAGGGCTTCTGGTATAAGCTACCCAGCCTTCCTCCGCAAGCTATCGGAAGGAGCTTACGACGCAAGATTCCCAACCTTCCTCGCTACACCACTTGGTGGGAAAATCTTCCAGGGTACGGCACTCCCATCTTCCTCAGCCTGCTATCGCGGAAAGCTTCCAGCATAAGGAACCTGACCTTCCGCAGCAAGCCACATGAGGAAAAGCTTCTGAGGTACGATACCCAACCTTCTTCAGCACGTTACCCTGGCAGAAGCTTCGAGTGCAAGGAATTCAGCCTTCTTCAGCATGCCATCGTGCCCGCATCAATCTTGTCAGAAGCACGAACTAGTCCAGACAGACGTCCACCTCAGAACTCGGTGGTTATAAAAAGATTTATCCTACTTTGCATATGTTGTGAGCATGCAGTCCAGGGGATCAGTTCATGCGAGCCACTCGTACACGGGAATGACTGTGCTCAAGAGAAACGTCGGCCCCACACTTCCAAGAAGGATATGAACGCAGCAATCCCTACGAGATATGCAAGAGTAAGTTATGATATGGCCAAGAAGCCGTGTTGGCAGGTCATGACAGGGCCATCAAAGGAACCCTCGGGAACAAAGAAGTTTTGGATAAACAACCTCCGTGACGGTCAATAAAATGAAATTTGACAAGGAGATATTGCCAACCTCTGTCAGACTCTTGCATATATGGCCACAACAATGCAGCCAGCATGTCATACTCATCATAAACATGGGCCATTAACTAAGATAAGAAGCTATGCTCCGGAAGAATGCACGGAATGATAGCCATACTATGTCAGCTCAGTGGTCATAGCAAGGACCACAGAGGCTATATATGGTAGAGCCATCTCAGAAATTACCGTCCATGATTACTTTGTGATCATGCCCGACATTTCAGTTGGTAACCTTCTGAGAACGAAGTCAGAATGCAAGAGACAGGAAGAAAGCATCCGTATAGAACCCACAACCAGATTGAGCATGCTGACAAGGCAAAAAGAGAGCCACTCCTAGCCACTCCAGGCCATACGAGCACGTGAGTCCAGTACCCAGAAAGAATGTCTCGCCCTTGGCAGTCAGTGTACGAAGTATCGCAATAAAACCTGAAACAGCTAGCTCTAAGTCCTGGAAACCGAGCTATTTGTCAGTACTACCGCTACCCCACTAAGCAGCAAACTACCAGGACAAAAGGAACATCTGAAAGGAAAGAGAAGGATTCAATGTAGCGGTATGGAAAGACAACACCTGAGCCACCAAAGGAGGCAATCATAAGGTCAGAAAACAAATGAAGACAAGATAGCTGATGGATCCAAGTCGCACTCAGGTAATGTCCCCTTAGCCGGGAGGTAAGCCCGGAAATCTCGAGGATGAGATTTTCTTAAGGGGGTAGGTTTGTGACACCCTGGTTTTTGCTCCTTCTTTTTTTTTCCTTCGCAGGATTTGACTCCCGTCTTTTTTTCGGTGTTATCGGATTTTCTCTCGCTCTTGGGTATATGAAGATGGTCATTTAGCCTTGCCTTTCCTATCCCATCAGAGATTCTCTCCAGACCAACCTTACTACCCAAAACATATTCTCAGGGTTTTGCCGCCGAAACCCTACCTTCCGAGTTGCCGGAAGGGAAACCCTAATTCCTTCCGTTACAAAGGAACCCTAATTTCCTTTGATCTATTGCCTCCCAAACTTTTCCCAGTGATCATCCCACATCTATAAACCCTGGATATGCAAAAATATTGCCAAGTCATTTGCAATATTTTTCATTTAAAATTAATTCCTTTTTTCGCCAGTTAAAGGAATTAAATCCAGGAAAATATCTATCCATCTCCAAGTTCAGGAAAACTTGTGGAGGTATTCTTTGTGATCATATTGAGCTCCAATAAAAATATTGGCGATAATTAAATAGGGGAAATTGCCTTTTCCTATTTAAAGCCAATATTGCATTTTGGGCACTTTCCAAAGGAACTACCATTTTGGTAGCCAGGAAAAATACCAAATAAATGGTGGAGCTTCTCATATCCATATCTTCACCATTCCCATCAAGAACCCAAGTTCCATAGCTCAAATTTTGAGTGCATCAACCAATTCTTGTTTCTGGACTTATTTTGAGGTTGTGAAGCAACTATATTTTATATTGCTTAAAAAATCTTAAAATTAATCCAGGACCTCAAATTCCATATATGATGT
Organism: Elymus sibiricus; assembly: GCA_039707655.1. NCBI lineage: Eukaryota > Viridiplantae > Streptophyta > Magnoliopsida > Poales > Poaceae > Elymus > Elymus sibiricus. The sequence goes on from CM077672.1 coordinate 319,266,310, forward strand.
GAGTATGCCAAAATTCACATCATTTCATCTAGCCAATTTCTCCCAAAAATTCCATATAGTTTCTGTCCAGATTCAAGCTCTGTGAAGGAAGTACCATTTTGGCATTTCCAAATGAGCTGAAATTTTACCAGAACCTAGTCCTTCCTACCCTATCTCATTGTGACAAGGTTACAGCTCCTCTCCCTCATCCATTTGTCCAGCAATGTCCACCCAAGTCTACTGTCATAATCTTCTTCTTCAAGTTTTTCTCACCTCTCAGCCTCCCAGTGGATTCCAGCTACTTCCAGCATCTATTTGACCTTTGAGTAACGCAATAGACAAGGTGTTGGGTCAAGTCATGCGCCAGAGAGCATTTTGGCGTGGTGACCACGCGGACGGCAGGCAGAAGCGCGCGCTCTGCGCTCTGTCAGCTTCGTGCGGTCGCCTCCGGCCAGCTCCGGCGTGTCCCGACATGTCTAGTGGCTTCGCGGAGTCCACGTACCCCTGCTGGACCCTTCTCCCCCTCCCCATTGTTTCTCCTCACGCCACGGCGAGGGCCGCCGCGGCACTGTCTGCCTCGTGAACCTCCTCTGTCGCTTCCCTCCCATGGCTTCTTCCTCCCGAGCTGTCGCCTCCCTCAGTTTCTCGTCAGGTCGGCAGCCATCGGGCGCTTGCCATCTCGCTGGAAGCGCCAAGACGGCGATAAGCTCACCACAGCGGTCGTCCTCATCTGCATGCCACGGCTGGCTATAAATAGCCGAGGCCGAGCCCCTCCCCGAGCACCAGACCACCCCAGCCGCCTTCCCTCTCCTCCCCTAGCTCCGCCCAAGCTCTAAGCCGAGCTCGAGATGCTCTCTGGCTCCTCCTATGGCCGGAGCTCCACCGGCTGCCGCCGCTCGAATTCGAGCCGACCGGAGCCCCACCATCCCTCCTTTCCTATCCAATGGAGCTCCCGGAGCCCGGCGAACCTCCCCAGCCACTCAGCCCCTCCTCTCCGCCACCATGCCCCGTGCCACGGCGACGGCCGACGCCGTCTTCCTCCATGGCCAAAAGTGCTCGCGCTCTCGCTCTCCCCGAGCTCTGTCTCCTACGGGATTGGATGCGCCGCGTCGCGCCGACCTCGCCGGTAGGGCGGGCGCCGCCGGAGTCGGCCTGTAGTGCCGGCGGTCGCCGACGGGGCCAGCCTCTGCCTTGGCCATGCGCGAGGACTCGAGGAAGAAGGAGGCAGGAGAGAGGGAGCAGGGTCAACGCGGGGCCCACCCACCAGGCACTTAGCCCCGGGCCCGCGTGGTTTAAGTGAAGGCGTATTTCAAAAATACGTTTTCTACTTCAGTAAGCGCACTCTGCTACAGCTTCAGGGAGGAGTATGTTTTCTTTAATCAAAAACGTATTCGCAGAAAGGCGTTTCATGTTTAACCCCGCCGGCCGAAAGCCTTAAGTTGTGGACGTTCACCGGTTAAGGACCGAAACGAACAGTTTTCTGATCGTTTTCTGCCTAACGAACGAACGCCCGTATCTTTTCAACCGCAACTCCGATTCAGGTGATTCCAAAGCCCACTTCTTCAGTTCGTCAAGCCCGTTCCGATGACATCCCTTTCACCATGTTGACACTTTCTGAAAATGCCCATTTTTCCCCTGCCCTATATTCAGCCCCTCCGAGAGAGAATCCTTTCCGGCGAATTTATCCGCGAGCTTCCCGCACTTCTCCCGGAGTATTCTTTCACCCCCAGGCAAGCCGACCATCTGATATATGCCCTAAAGCATTGCTCTTTGTTATTCTTGCGTGTTTAATTAATGATTATGCCTGTGTTAGAAATAATTAAACTCCTGCTAGTTCAGACTTGCTATTTACATTACCTGCTATTGCTCATCATGTTATCGCACTAATGACTCGTTGTGATATTGTATGGAGATAGGTTGTTATGATTTCATAATTTTTACATCATGCATTGTCATTAGTATTGCTATGATAAAGAACGTGACTTAATAATAACAACCTCCTCCATCGGCTGGATCGAGTCATAGTGTCACCTATCGAGCTCATCAAGTGCAACCACATTTGCCGGTATGGGACGACCCTGACTTGGTCTATTGTCTTGCCTCTTGTCGGTACCACCAAACTAGGGAGGATTATTCGTGCGTGCTACCTTGGCCCGGTAGGCGACGATAATCTTGTGAGCCCAGTTGAGTTATTTTGCCGGCGTCCCCGTTTGGGATAGTTTAGTTGGCCACGACGGTGGCAGGTGTCACGGGGTGACACATGGGGCACCCAGGACATGACCCTGGGAGGGTATGATTGTCAGTGGGACCGTAAGAGTGCCAGGCAATAGATCGGTTTTGTTGGAGCAGCACTGGTCCACCCGAATGAGAACAGGTACTAAAGTACGAGGCCAGGCGCTCCATGGTGTGGGTAAAGTGCGCAACCTCTGCAGAGTGTAAATCTATTCGAATAGCCGCGTCCTCGGTCATGGACAGTTCGTACTAGGCCACTATTTGGTCTGTGTCGAGTCTGGAGGAACAAACTATATAACATATTGTTAAGACTGAACCAGAGAGTGGTAAGGGTTGTCAGACTTGCAGTGCAGATGCATGGACATCAGATGATGTCAAAGGTTTGAATACTAGCCATGAGATGGTTATGAGATGAGTGGTCGGGGACCGCAAAGCTTGGATCAGATTTGGATCGTGAGCATATTCGGAGTTCGGATCATTTACCTGATATACTTTACTTTACTGCATTTACTTCAGTAATTATCAAGCTAGATAATCCTGCTATGACATGGTGATTAATGCTGCTAGATGTTTAATCTTGCTAGATAATCCTATTATAACATGATAGTTAATACTGTTAAGATAACAAATGCATGCTTGAATACCATGGTTTGCTTTGCTTGGTGTATATGTTGGTATGGTTTGCTTGCGAGTACATTCAAAAGTACTCAGCGGCCTTCAATGTGGCCAGGTTCACCTAAGGATCCGACGTTCGCTAGCGAGGAGCCGGAGAGTTCGCAGGCTAGAAGAGTAACCCAGTCAGATCCCTATGGATTGGAGCCACACCAAGACCCTTCTGCCCTAGATAGAGCTTTTCCGCCGCCATCACCCTTGTAATATATCATGTAAGACTGATATATTTCATTAATAGAAATGTCTGTGTTCATGATACTTGTTGTAAAAGTGCATGCCAGAGTGATTTTCCTGGGCTGGTATGTGCGGCGACCGTCTGACTACAGTGGTATTCAGGCGGGGCGCCACATAAAGCAAAAACTAATTGGAGCAATGGAGGAGTCACATACCAAGGAGCAATCCCCCAAAACAGTTTCGGAAACGGAGCTCCAAGCAAAGAGATCGAAAAATTCAGGTTTGTGAGCAAGAACATGAGAGAGAGAGCTACCAGGAATATTTGCTAGAGGTAAGAGACAACGTGAGTTGAAGGGATAAGTGAGGGGGTCCCTGTGGGGCCCACGAGCCACCTGGGCGCGCCAGGGGAGGTGGCGCACCCTGGTGCCTCGTGGGCACCTGGGGCACCCCCTGGTATTATTTCAGTGCCCAAAATTCTTAAATATTATATAAAAATTCATATCAAAATTTTATTGCATTCTGAGCACTTTTATTTCTGGGCACTTTTTTATTGCACGGATAATTCAGAAAACAGGGTAATCATGGCATTTTATTGCATTTAACTAAAAATAATAGAAAACAAAAAGTGGGTATAGAAGGTTGTGCTTACTAAATTCATCGACCACATGCCTCTAAAAAATAATCCATTAAAAGTGGGTACATGGTCTTATTAACAAACCATTTTCGAGTGACATGAAACCGAAGAATTTTCGTATAACACTAAGTTACCTCAACGGGGATGTGCATCTCCCCAACAATAAGAGTTTCGTATTTCTTTTTAACAGAAGGAAGAGGGAGTTGAAAACTTCCAATAGTAATTGTCGGAGTCTTTCCAATAACACGAATACCATTTACTTGAAATTGTTTCTTCAGAAAGTGCACCGTATGTTCATTACCATTGATATGAAAAGTGACCTTGCTTTTGTTGCAATCAATAACAGCCCCTGCAGTATTCAAAAAGGGTCTACCAAGGATAATCGACATGTTGTCATCCTCGGGCATATCAAGTATAACAAAGTCTGTTAGAATAGTAACGTTTGCAACTACAACGGGCACATCCTCACAAACACCGATAGGTATGACAGTTGATTTGTTAGCCATTTGCAATGATATTTCAGTGGGAGTGAGTTTATTCAAATCAAGTCTTTTATATAAAGAGAAAGGCATAACACTAACACCGGCTCCTAAATCACACAAAACAGTTTTGACATAATTTCTTTTAATGGAGCATGGTATAGTTGGTATTCCTGGATCTCCTAGTTTCTTAGGTACTCCATCCTTAAAAGAATAATTTGCAAGCATGGTAGAAATTTCAGCTTCAGGTATCTTTCTTTTATTTGTGACAATGTCTTTCATATATTTAGCATAAGGGGCCATCTTTAAAATATCAGTCAAACGAGTGCGCAAAAAGACTTGCCTAAGCATTTCAGCAAAGTGTTCAAATTCTTCATCATCCTTTTTCTTAGATGATTTAGGAGGAAAGGGCATTGGTTTTTGAACCCATGGTTCTCTTTCTTTACCATGTTTTCTAGCAACGAAGTCTTGTTTATCATAACGTTTATTTTTAGAAGGTGGGTTATCAAGATCAACAGCAGGTTCTATTTCAACATCATTATCAAGTTCTTTATCATTATCTGGTTGGGTATCCACATGAGCATCATCATTATTATTATTATCATCAGGTGAATGTTCATTACCAGATTGTGTTTCAGCATCGGAAATAGAAACATCATTACTATCCTCTAAGGGTTTTTCTACCTCAGGTTCACTAGAAGTATGCAAAGTCCTATCATTTTTCTTTTTCTTTTTCTTTTTAGATGGACTAGGTGCGTCAACATTAATTCTTTGAGAGTCTTGTTCAATTCTTTTAGGGTGACCCTCAGGATAAAGTGGCTCCTGAGTCATTCTACCTCCTCTAGTCATTACTCTAACAACATGATCATTCATATTGTTATTCATTTCATTAAGCAATTCACTTTGAGATTTAGCAACTTGTTCGAATTGGGTTTGAACCATGGATGCATGTTTACTTACACCTTTGACATCATTAGCAATTCTAAATAACAAGTCACTCAAGCGATCAATCATATAGGCATTTCATTTCAATTGTTTCATAACATTTGCATTGAAATGTTCTTGCTTAATAAGATAATTGTCAAATTCATACAAGCATTGACTAGGAGGTTTGTTATAAGGAATATCACTTTCATCAAACTTTATAAGAGAATTTACCCTTACTACGTGTGGCGGTGTGTCAAGACCATGTATTTCTTCAATAGGTGGTAAATTCTTAACATCTTCAGCTTTAATACCTTTTTCCTTCATACATTTCTTTGCCTCTTGCATATCTTCAGGACTGAGATATAAGATACCCCTCTTCTTTTGAGTGGGTTTAGGCGGTGGTTCAGAAAGTGTCCAATCATTATCATTCTTCAATATATTATTCAATAATTCCTCAGCTTGTTCAATAGTCCGTTCCCTGAAAACACAACTCGCACAACTATCTAGGTAGTCCCTAGAAGCATCGGTTAGTCCATTATAGAAGATATCAAGTATTTCATTTTTCTTAAGAGGATGATCAGGCAAAGCATTAAGTAATTGGAGAAGCCTCCCCCAAGCTTGAGGGAGATTCTCTTCTTTAACTTGCACAAAGTTAAATATTTCCTATAAAGCAGCTTGTTTCTTATGAGCAGGAAAATATTTTTCAGAGCAGTAATAAATCATATCCTAGGGGCTACGCACACATCCAGGAGCAAGAGTATTATACCATTCCTTAGCATCACCCTTTAATGAGAAAGGAAACAACTTAAGAATATAGTAATAGCAAATTTTTTCCTCATGAGCAATTAGGGTGGCTATATCATTTAATTTAGTGAGATGTGCCACAACAGTTTCAGTTTCATAGCCATGGAAAGGATTAGATTCAACCAAAGTAATTATCTTTGGATCGACAGAGAATTCATAATCCTTATCAGTAACAAATATGGGAGAGGTTGCAAACTTAGGATCATATTTCATTCTCTCTCTCATAGATTTTTCTTTCATTTTAGCAAGCAATTTTATAACTTCATTTCTATCATTACAAGCAAGAATGGCTCTAGCTGTCTCCCTATCAAAGCAATGTTCATCAGGTGTTTCAACTCTAGTAGGAGAGCTAGGCATAATAGGTGAATCACAATTTCATGAGTTTCAGCATTTTCAGTTTCTTTAGCTTCAGCAATTTGTTCAGCAAGAAATTCACCAAGTGGCACAGCATTATCAAGCATAGTACTAGCATCATCATGAGTATCATTCATAGCAGAAGTGGTATCATCAATAACTTGCGACATATCAGAATTAATAGCAGGTGGTGTTGCAAGTTTACTCAAAACAGAAGGTGAATCTGCAGAGCTAGATGGCAGTTCCTTACCTCCCCTCGTCTTAGAGGGAACGATCTTGGTCTTAGCGTCTTTCAGATTCTTCATAGTGATCAACAGATATAAATCCGAAGTGACTTAACAAATATGGCTATGCTCCCCGGTAACGGCGCCAGAAAAATGGTCTTGATAACCCACAAGTATAGGGGATCGCAACAGTTTTTGAGGGTAGAGTATTCAACCCAAATATATTGATTCGACACGAGGAGCCACAGAATATTTGCAAGTATTAGCAGTTGAGTTGTCAATTCAACCACACCTGGAGACTAAATATCTGCAGCAGAGTGATCAGTAGCACAGTAGTATGATAGTTTGATAGTAGTAACAATAATAGTAACAGTAGCTGTAACGGTAGCAGCAGTAGTAGTAGCAATTGTGACAGCAGTAGCAACAGTAGTAACTTAGCAAAGAACAATATATGAAAAGCTCGCAGGCATTGGAGCGGTGATTTTCGTTGGATAACATTCATCATGTAATAGTCATAACCTAGGGTGACACAGAACTAGCTCCAATTCATCAATGTAATGTAGGCATGTATTCCGTATATAGTCATACGTGCTTGCGATAAGAACATGCATGCATCTTTTGTCCTACCCTCCCGTGGCAGCAGGGTCCATAAGGAAACTAAGGGATATTAAGGCCTCCTTTTAATAGAGAACCGGAACAAAGCATTAACACATAGTGAATACATGAACTCCTCAAACTACGGCAATCACCGGAAAAAATCCCAATTATTGTCACCTTGGGGTATGCGGATCATAACATGTAGCAGGTGCATATAACTTCCAAGATCGGATCAAGAACAAAAATATATTCATGAAAACATAAAGGGTTCAGATCTGAAATCATGGCACTCGGGCCCTAGTGACAAGCATTAAGCATAGCAAAGTCATAGCAACATCAATCTCAGAACATAGTGGATACTAGGGATCAAGCCCTAACAAAACTAACTTGATTACATGATAAATCTCATCCAACTCATCACCGTCCAGCAAGCCTATGAAGGAATTACTCACTCCCGGTGGTGAGCATCATGAAATTGGTGATGAAGGATGGTTGATGATGACGATGCCGAAAGATGCCCCTCTTCGGAGCCCTGAACGGACTCCAGATCTGGCCTCCCGATGAAGAACAGGTGGTGGCGGCGGCTCCGTATCGTGAAACGCAATGAAACTTCCTCTCTTATTTTTTCTCTAGAAATAGGAATTTATAGCATTGGAATTAGGTCAGACGGAGCCACGTGGGCCCCATGAGGTACCAGGGCGCGCCTGGGGGGGTGGCGCGCCCTGGTGCCTCGTGGGCAGCCAGTGGCCCCCCTCCAGTGGGTCTTGTCACCAATATTCCATAGAAAATCTCCAGAAATTTCATCCAATTCCAAGAACTTTTATTTCTGCACAAAAAACAACACCATGGTAGTTCTGCTGAAAACAGCATCAGTCCGGGTTAGTTTCATTCAAATCATGCAAATTAGGGGCCAAAACAAGAGCAAAAGTGTTTGGAAAAGTAGATACGATGGAGACGTATCATGGCCCAATCTTTTTTATAGCAAAGGACAAGCCGGAATGGTGTCTTATACAAAGCAAAGCGTTCTCAAGGACACATGGGAATTTTCATCTAGTCACTTTCAGCATGTTCGTTTGATTCGCGTTCACTACTTTGATAATTTGATATGTGGGTGGACCGGTGCTTGGTTGCTGTTCTTACTTGAACAAGCAACCCTCTTATGATTACCCCCTCTCGCAAGCATCCACAACTACGAAAGAAGAATTAAGATAAATCTAACCATAGCATGAAACATATGGATCCAAATCAGCCCCTTACGGAATAACGCATAAACTAGGGTTTAAGCTGTCGGAGTTCGGGCTCCGGGGACCCAAAGGTTCGAACACTGGGGTGAGCTCGTTCTACCACTTCGTCTCCTACCACGGCTAAGCGACGGCGAGGCTACGGCGAGAGCGCGCTAGCGAGGAACGGACCGTGGACTCAGCGGTTTACCCAGGTTCGGGCCACCTTGCGGTGTAAGACCCTACTCCTGCTTGCTTGGGATTGCTCTGGTGAGAGAGAGTACAAGGTTGGGGGTGATGGGAACAAGAGACAATCGGATCCCTCTACAATGGCAGCTCTGCCCCTTTATACCCGCATTGGTCCTCTTCCCATTCGAAAGCTAGGCGGGAAGGGTTGCCACACTTGGCGGGTTTTGAAAGGGGACATGCGCTCAGGCTATCCTGACTAAAGGTGGTCTTCGCCTGCCAAAGTATGATCCATGACGCGCTGGTGCGCTCGGTGACGACCTCCGCCTTGCGCGCCCGCCGTCTTGGTCTTCCTTCGCCGATCGGGCAAACTTTGGGGTCACTTTGGGGAGTAGATAGCTGGCCCTGCTAGCTTAACACAAAAGAGGAAACCATCTTCATCCGCGCCTGCTGGCACGGCCTCTGTTGCCACTCGTCGCCGCGCGCATCACCCACGTGATGGTCCCCAGACCGCGCGGCTGTGCCGAACGGCCTTCGTCTTGGGCGTCTTCGGGAGGAGTCCTCGGGAGGCTGCCTCACGAGAGGGCCTCGCGAGGCCGTTGATGAGGATGCCAAACTTTGCTCGCCACTTCCTGAGGAGGGGGCCTCAGGAGGCCATGGCCTCGTGAAGAGCCCTGGTGAGGTGCTTGGTGATACGGCCTGCTGGGCCCATGCCAGGCGTTGCGCCCTGGGCCAAAGGCAGACGGGTCTGGATACCCTGGGTTCCATGGGCCCGACAGTAGCCCCTGGGCCCACGGCGCGCACATTCCCGCCTACTGGGGGGCGAAACGGCGCGGGCCCTAACCGCGTGCGGCCAGGCGCGACGCGTGGCGCACAATGTGACGGGGGACGCCCCCACTTCTCCCATGACGCCTCGGTAACCGCCCGCGCTGACATAAAACCTACCGCGGGCGACACGAGGCCATCATTGCCTTTCTCCACACATTCCGTCTCCTTGCGCTTGCCTTCTCGCGCGCAGTTCCTCACGACCCCCTCTCCGAGCTCCGCCTCTTCTCGCTCCTCGATCCGCACCTTCGCCGCATAGATGGCGCCCGCCGGCGAGAGGGGAAAGGCGGCGGCCCCGTCCCCAAGCGCGCCCGTCCTCGGGGCGGCACTGCAGCGCTCCATCATCATCGATGGAGAGGGCTTGGACAAGGTGCTCCCGTTTGTGGCCGGCGATCAGAACGAGAACCAGGCAACCCAAATCTGGTCGGGGTCGCGCGCACGGCGTGACCTGGGGGTGACGGCCTACCCCTTCTTCCTTCACAGCGTATATGCTAGGTTGGTGCCACCGTTCTCGGCCTTCTTCTACGGCATTCTTTCCCATTATCAGATCCACGCCCTCCATCTTCAACCCAACTCCATTCTCCTCCTGGCCATGTTTGCCTTCTATTGCGACGCTTTCGTAGGTGTGATGCCTTCAGTGGCGCTCTTCCGCCACTTCATCTGCCTGCGGCTAACTGCAGCAGACCAGCGCTCCGGGTGCGCGTTGTTCCTTGCCATCAAGGGGATGGAGAACAACATTATCAACCTGAGGGTTGCGAAGAAGGTGGAGGGCTATCGGCAGCGTTGGGTCTATATGGACGCGCGCCAGACCAGTCGGCTCCTGATGATCCCGATGGATCCGGCCGAGAAGATCTTTGTGTGGGGGCACGAGAAGCTTGCAGACCCGAGGATGGAGCCCGTATTGGAGCGGATGGCCGCGCACCGGGCCGCAAAACTGTCGGGGGTGATGGTCGTCAGGGAATACCTGCGGCGACGCATCGCGCCACTTCAGCAGCACCCGCGCCCCATGTGGGAGTACATCGGCACGGGCGATGCCATGAGGCTGAACCCGGGTAGCCTGGGGCCAGATGTGCTGGACGGGGCCCTGGTGACTCTGCTCAGCACCCCTGCCGCGGAATTGCCCGAGGGGGCACTCCCACTTTTCCGCTACCAGGAGAAGGCGGAGCTGGTGGAGGAGATGCCCCTCTTCGACCAGTGGGGCCTCGTGCCGGAGGGCCATGTCGGGCCTCGCGATAACCCCCTCGTGGTGGTGGTGGACTCGGGAGGCAGCAGCGGCGGCGAAGATTCGGGGGAGGCCACGGAGGAGGGCGCCGACCGGGCGCCACCACACACCCGCCGCCAGCTCCTCCGTGAGTTCGAGGACAATGACGCCGAGAGCGATCCTCCCGCGGCGGAGGGGGCTCTCGGCCGGGGGGCGGTCGAGCCCCGAGCACCTGAGGCCCATCACGAGGCCGAAACCTCCCAGGGTCCCGAGGCGGGCGACGACGCGTCCGGGTCTGCTGCGACACACCCTGGGGGCCCGAGCGGCGGCGCTGGGGCGATGCCTGACGGTGGCAGCGACGGCCCGACCCTCACGGGGGAGAAGAAGAGGAAGTGGTATGTCAGTGATGAGTAAGTCCCCTACCTCCTCCCGACATTCCTAGTCCTTGCTCTTCGTCCGGGCTCGGAGCTGAGCCACCACTCGCGCAGGAGGTCTGCCGTGGATCAGAAGAAGAAGAAGACGACGACGAAGGTGAAGGTGACCCCCGGCCCGCAGGGGGCGCCAGCGCCCGCCACGGGTGCCGGGGGGCATGGAGAGGCCACCCGCCGTCCCGACGCCGAGGCGGGGCGCATGGAAGTCGAGGAGGAGACGGTTGTTCCTCCGGAGTCGCATGTGGGCGCGCCTCGTGAAGCCAAGATGGAGAGGCCTCGGGATGCAGCCTCAGGAGGCGAGGATGCCCTCCCCCTTGACCCTGTCGCGAGGAAAGGAGTGGCGACGGGGGAGGTCAAAACGCCCACCCCCCACCGGGGGCCTCCCTGAGCGTGGGGGGAGGAGTTGCTGGGCGCGTTGTCACGGGCATGGCGCGCCCCCATAGTGTGCTACCGCAGCCGAATGCGGGGGGCGGCCTGGCGAACCCACCGCTCCAGGCAAGCGGTGCTGAGTCCTCCCTAACCGCGGCGGCGGAGAGTGTCAGGGGGCCCGACCCAGACTGGCCTCTGGCCCTTGCGAGCGACCATACCCTGCTCCGGCCCGAAGCCTTGCGCGACGCCAGGGCCGCGCTCGCTTGGCTCAGGACGGACTTCCAAGACGCGGAGATGCGCCTTGCCGAGGAACGCCTGAAGCTTGCTGACGGGTGGCGCCGGCTCAGCGTCACCGTCAAAGCGGCCCGGCGCCAGAACGAACACGCTCACACACAGGGCGAGAAGGCCGCCGCCGAAGCGGAGGGGGTCCGTGTGAGCGCCCTCCGGGAGGCCGAAACGGCCGTCACGCGCCGCGAAGAGGCGGAGGCCCTCCTGAAGGAGTTCCAGGACCGACACGCCGAGCAGGCGCATTCGCTCCTAACGCGGGAAACTGCCCTCGCCGCTCGCGAGAAGGAGGTCGCGGCCCGTGAAGCGGGCCTCGTGACTCGCACGGAGGGCCTCGAGAAGACGGCGACCGAGCAGGCCACGGAGAAGGGGCGCCTGGAGACGCTGGGGCGCCAGCTGGCCGATGCCCAGGATGCTCACACGAGGTGTGTCACCGAGGCCAACACCCAGCTGGAGGCCAAGGAGAAGAAGGCTTAGGAGGATGCTGATGCGAAGGTACCGGAGGCGCGCTTGGCGCTTGCCGAGGAGCATGATAAGGCGATGGCACAGCAGAGGGACACCTTCGAGATGGAGCGTGAGCGGTTCCGGCAGGAGATCACTGATCTCAAGGCAGCACTCACCCAGGCGGAGACCCGCCGGGGGGGCCGCGCCGCAACCCAGCTCCAGCGCCACGGCCGAACCATCCTCCCTTTGTCTCCCAGCGGGGGGCGCCGCCAGCACGGCCGAGCAAGCCGGAGGCGTGGCTGATCCGGAACAGGAGCAGCAGCACGAACGCGTCAAGACGCTTCACTCCCTCGAGCTCTGCGCCCGCGACGCCCTGAACTCCATCTGCCAGGGGAGGCTTGGAGCCCTCCACGAGTCCCACAACGCCGACTACGTCGACTTCTCCACCAAGCTCGTGGAACAGCTTGAGGACAGGGCCAAGAAGGTGGACGACATCTTGGAGGAGGAGTGCCGTGGCCTCTTCTCTCTGGCGGCGACTCGCGTCTTCAGCCACCTCCTTCACGCTGATCCCAACTTTGACTTTGACATGGTGATTGCCCCGGTCCCCGAGGAGCTTCGCGATGGCCTTGCAAAGGCGGTAGAAGGCCACGTGGACGCGCTGCTTGGGAAGTACTCCTGCGGTAGCGGCGAGAGCTCCGGTGGCGAGGACGGCGCCAGCGATGACGACAACGGCGCGAGTTCCTAGTGTCCTTTTCTCTTCATCACCTTGCACTAGATTGATGTGGCCCCGTGGGGGAGTGAAGACGATGCTTTGGTGTTTAAGCACTTTATGATTTGCTATAATGAATGCTCGTGCCCTCGCGAAGCTCTCTCTTGAGGCCTATTTTGCTCTTTTTGCTTGCCATGATGCTCTATGTCATCAGGACCCAGCCCCCGAGCGGGCCATAACCATCGCTGGTATGTCAGGTCGCGATGCCTGGACAAGGCCAGGAGGTGAGGGGCACCGGAGGCTAGTTAGGGCTCCTGAGGCGCGATGCTCAGAGAGCCCCCCTTTGACACGCAAGCGGCTTGCGCCAAGAGAAATGCTGGCGCTCGTGAGGCTGTTGGAGGGGAAGGCTTGAGAGACGGCGAGGGCAGCTCGCGAGGCGGGAGACTTAGCTCTGTACAAGGTAGTGTCCGATGAGCCAACTCTCGTAGGGTACGCCTCGTGAGGGTTCCGCTCGCGCGATCTCCTGAGGCGGGGCCTGTCAGCTTCCTGAGGCCCTGAGGGGGCCACCTTGCGAGGCCCTTCTGGGAACCTACTCCTGAGATAACTGCATGCAGAGTACTTACCGACAGGGGAGCAGCGCACGCTCATCGATTCGCTCATGGGCATCACGCGAGGAGACGAGACACCAAGAACCTTGGTGGGGTGGCGTGTACGGGAGCAGACCCACGAGCCAGAGCCTGGCTGCTTGGGTTTTTCAGCGCTGCTGGGACTGACCCGAGCACAGACACTGTGTCCAGCCCCCACTCGTGTGAGGCCCATGAGGGATGTCGTGAGCGCTCGAGGCTCGCGAGGCAAGGACAAAACGAAACGCCATGTAAGAAACCGAGCTTTACTGAAGTAAGAAAGCAACCCATTACATAACTAAAGAAAAAGATGCGGCTGCCGTGTCCGGCACGGGTCAGCTTGAGGTTGGTGCAACCCGTGGGGCGCCCTCAATTACACATTGAAATGAGGAAAAGAGTGCTGCCGTGTCCGGCACGGGTCAGCTTGAGGTTGGTGCAGCCCGTGGGGCACCCTCAGTTGATTGTTCTGCCAGCGCAGAGCATGGGGCTTCCACAGGGGTGTGGGTATGATTGCGGGTCGATCGTTCCACCAGCGCGGAGCATGGGGATTCCACTTGGGCATGGGCGGGAGCTCTCGCGGGCCCATCAGGCGAACACAATGAGAGGCTTCGGGGCGTGTACAGCCCCATTTCATTCGTACGCGTGAGAGTCACAGGTAGAACTTGCGGAGGTGTTGGATGTTCCAGGCGTTGGGCACAGGAACTCCGTCCTTCGTCTCCAGACGGGCTGAGCCGGGCCTGGAGACATGAGTAACCCTGAAAGGGACTTCCCACATAGGTGAGAGTTTGTGGAGCCCCTCTCTGGAGAGGATTCTGCGCAGGACGAGGTCACTGACTTCAAGAGTGCGAGGGCGGATGTTGTGGCTGTGGTAGTGACGCAAGGCTTGCTGGTACCTCGCGGCGGCCCTCCTCGAGGAGCAGCAGATTGGTCTCCTGCGAGCCGTCCTGACGCGCCTCGTCGAAGGCAAGGACTCGCGGGGAGCCGTGCTTAAGCTCCAGTGGAAGGACCGCCTCAGCGCCATAGACGAGGAAGAAGGGGTCTCACCGGTAGGCTTGCTTGCCTGCATGCGGATGGACCACAGCACGGACTGCAGCTCGTCGAGCCAGCCCTTGCCGCAATTCTCGAGTTTCTTCTTGAAGCTCCTTGTTTTGAGGCCCTTGAGGACCTCGGCGTTGGCACGCTCGGCCTGGCCATTACTTCGCGGGTGCGCCACCGAGGTGTAGCAGATCTGCGTGCCGAAGCTGGCGCAGTAGGACTTGAAGAGGCCACTTGTGAACCGAGAGCCATTGTCGGTGATGATGCGGTTGGGAACTCCAAAGCAGCTCACGAGGCCCTTGATGAACTTGACGGCGGAGCCTGCCGGGATGGTGCGCACCGGCTCGACTTCTGCCCACTTGGTGAACTTGTCGATGGTGACGTAGAGGTAGCGGTAACCGCCAGCCACATGAGGGAAGGGCCCCAGGATATCCAGCCCCCAGACCATGAAGGGCCATGAGAGGGGGATCGTCTGAAGGCCCTGCGCCGGCTGGTGGATTTGCTTGGCGTGGAATTGGCAGGCCTCACAGGCTTGGACCAACGCGGTAGCGTCACGCAACGCAGTGGGCCAGTAGAAGCCGCTGCGGAACACGTTGCCGACGAGGGTGCGTGACGAGGAGTGGTGGCCGCAGTCTCCTCCATGGATATTGGCGAGCAACTCGGGCCCTTGCTCTTCAGAGATGCACCGCAAGGAGACGCCATTGGGGCGCCTGCGGTATAGCTCGTCATCTTGCAGGCAGTAAGCGGTGGCCTGCCGGACCACGCGCTCTGCTTCTGAGTCTTTGTCCGGGAGGGTGCCGCGAAGCAGGTAAGCCTTGAACTCGGCGGCCCAGCTATCCGCTTGAGGCTCCAGCGCCAGCAGCAGGCGGGCTCCTGAGGCCGGGCCACAGTCTGGCGCGCCCGTGGGTGGTGCGGGCGGGAGTTCCTCGCGAAGGAGTGCCGTGCTCGCAGCAGGGGGTGCGGCTAATGGCTTGAGGAGCCTTTCCTCGAAGACGCCGGGGCTCTGAGGCTCGCGGCGAGATGCTCGTTTGGCGATGTCGTCGGCTTCTTTGTTGCCGCTGCGGGGGACGTGCTGCTATATACGACATACAGTTCACTCGGATGAACTATTTGCGATTAGCAACACAACAGTAACGGTCAGCCATATCAAGGTGTGTGCGATAGACGGCATACAATTCACTCGGATGAACTGTTTGTGATCAGACAAGACAACAGAAACAGTTCAACTTAACAAGATGTGTGTGATACACGGCAAACAGGTCCGTAATCAGAAATGTGTGCGACGACCGATAATAACACACACAATTGCTGCTAATAAGCCATGTGTGTTGTGGGCAAACGCTTGCTGGTATACAATTGTCAGGGATTGATGAAATCATCACCGACGGGTTCCCTAGTTTGGTCCGTGTGCGTTGTGATTTGCTCCGTCTATAGAACAACAACATATATACTTATAAGGACATGATTGCATAACCAAATTAAACATCCAATTACATAGGCGGCTAGTAGACACATGACATTTGCACACACCAAAGTAAACTATTACATGCATAATTAACTAGGATAAACGATCATCTAATCATCATCTACTTCTTGTTGTGACGCTTGCCACCACTGCTCTGCTGGTGGCTCGATCCCTCGTCGATTACAAGAAGGAGGCACTCCCTCATGTCAACGATCCGCCTGTGCATCTTGTAGCATGTGTACACATTCTTGGCCGCGAACTTGAGGTGAGCTTCATCCAGTCTCCGCATCCAGGCCCCGTGCCAGGCTTCGAGATTTTTCTTGGCATCCTCCTTCATGTTTTTGTAGTAGGGGTCAATGATGGCCGAGGAGAGGTCAACAAGGGAGTCCTTCTCCTTCTTGCTGCCCCAAATCCTGTAGTGGCAATGGATGTCGACAAGCTTTTATAGGCCAAGCCTATAACCTTGAGCGCTTTTACATCGTTGATGGTGTCCACCGTAGCGAACTTGTAGTCGGGGCTATTGACAAACCTGGCGAAACGCTCGCAAGGCCTTGTGGCAAGGGAGTAGTGGTAGACGAGGAGGTGAGGGTGCACACACAACTGGGCCACGGCAACCTTTTGATCATACCCGGTACGACCATCGGTGTACTGGAGGTCGATGCCAGCCACTTTGTACTTGTCATCCTAAGCAAGCAACTGCTCCATGGTGTTGATGGAGTCCTCCACCACGGCCGGGTCGTTGGTGTACACCACCGAGAGGTCCTTCTCCCTTACGTGGGTCTCCACTTGATGCACGCTGAACTCCATTGGAGCGGCGCTGGATATATATCCTCTCTGTATGTGTCATCGTGGGTGTGCTTGTTTGTGTTGTGGGGCGCGATCGAAAGGTTGAAGAGACTAAGGTTATAATTTCCGCGGGAATAAATGGGGAGGCCGGACGGACTGGAATATCGGCACGTCCAGATGGCAGTTTTTGCAGCGCGTAACTCCATTGTGCCGCACGTAACTGCATCATGGCGACGCGCGCAGCATAACTGCGTGCATATGGGGCCCCCAACGTGATCGTGCGCCGGCCCCAACCGCTAGCAGTGCGTGCGCGGAGGGACGCGACCTGAGCGTGCCATGGTACCTCAACAGCGAGCAAAGCGCGCGGAGGGACGTGAGCAGAGCGTGCGGATGGATGCGAGAAGAGAGCGCACGGAGGGATGCAAGCAGAGCGCGCCGCGGCCGCCTCAACGGCGAGCAAGCACATGCATAATTATTGCATATTGCAGTTGAACATAGCAGGGAATAGCTATACACAAGCCGGCGGATGCATATACCAGCTTGTACCTACCAACCCAGACGCACAGTGCAGAAATTAGTCACGTTTATATATACACATGTGCGAGACAGGCACACATTCTAATTAAAAGAATCGTGTGTGATGGTAATAACGAGCACGCACGGTTGATGGAACAAGTCGTGTGCTGACATCGCCGATTGCGGTGCATCCTATGGTGCCCACGACACGTACGCATCCGAGAACGCGTGCCCACGATACGCCATCCGGGAATCGTGCCGCACTTCCAAAACCGAAACTGTCAATAAATTTTGAGCTTGTTCCCGTCACATTCCAAATTACCACGCTATATTTAATTGCAAACCTGCTCACACCGATCAAAACCGGAACGGGTTTCCCACTTCCTCATCAACAAACAGCTTATTACTAGGTTATAAATACTGCCTACTCAAAAATGAGTGCACATTCCTCCTCAATTCCTCATCAACAAACAAACAAGTCTTCATCGTTCCTTGCGTCTGCCATGGCCCGTGGGAGGAGTTCTTGGTCGAGAAATGACCATGGAGCGGCAAGCAAAGCAGCAGAGATGTCCCGCCTCGTCGCGATGGCAGCCGAGAGATCTCGCTGCGCCGCCGAAGCAGCACTAAGGTCCCGCCGCGCCGCCGAAGCAGCACTAAGGTCCCGCCATGCTGCCGAAGCAGCAGAGTGGTCCGGTCGTGCCGCGGAAGAGGCACAGATGTCTCGCTGCACCACGGAAGCAGCAGAGAGGTCCTGCCGCACTGCGGCGGCCTAGATAGATCTCTCGTGGGCAGTCGAGGGCTCTCACAGGCGCATGCACGCTATGCTCAATAAGGCGACATCTCCGGCTGGGCGAAGCTACAGGAGGAGAGCAATGCCTCGTTGGATAAGGCGACTGGCATCATCCGGGGACTAAGGGATGACAAGGCGAGGCTCCGCACCGAGCACGACCTGCTGAGGGCGAAGATCGCCGGCAGGGCGAAGCAGCACGAGGAAACAACTGCCGTGTTGAAGAAGACGGCCGTCATGGTCAGGAAACTTATGGACGAGAATGCTATGCTCCGCTTCGAGCGTGAAAAGCTAGTGGAGGAATCTGTGGATGCTCTCAAGCGATGTATTGAGGACGTTAAAGAGATCATCGCTGCTCGCCGCGAGAACTCCTGCGACATGGACAAAATGAGGAAGATGGCGGACTAGATCGAGGTGAAGTAGAGAGCAGCGACCCAGATCATTGTCTATGTCTTCCTTCTTCTTTTTCCCTTGTGTCTTTCGGGCATTGCCGCATGTGGCATCTTTAATTATCTTCCTGAATATGTAAGACAATTATTATTATCCATTGCCATCATCATCATATATATCAGTCTTGCTAAGTCTTAGTCGATGCTATGTCCGTGAGATCTTAAATTAAGATCCGTGCAAAATTTTCTTTTCAGATTTTCTTTTCTCTCTCTTAAATCTCAGAAGACTGAGACCAAGCCACGCCATTAAAACAGGGGCACAGGCGCCATTAATGGAGAAGTTGGGAGCGAGGTGGGTGGTGGATGGAGGTCAAAAGGCTCGCCTCCCGGTGAGCCTGCGCAGCGGTCTGCTCGCACGCCTCCTGTCTACCCAAATAGCTACCTCGCACTGCACCGCCTAGCCAGTATAAATGGACGCGTGGCGGCACGTAGATGGTTAGTAGAATGCTCATGGTTTCAATAATACTTGTGTTTCCGATTGTAACATGACAGCTCTTTGTTCCAAAATGCCTTTGTTGGTTGTTAATGTGTGCGCCTTCGCAAATCGGACAAAAAATTTACCACATCATGTTTGTGCCATGTCAAGGCAACATGCCAAGTTTCATGATTTGCAGGCGAGTTTTGGATTTACAGGAATTTAAAAACCAAGTTTCTCAAAGTTTTCGGCCGAGCCACGATGCCCATATGTTTCAAATTCATTCCCATTTTTGCATGGGACCTAAACATTCACCCAAGGACACATTTATGATTTTTCAACCCATTTTGGTACACTGGAGCATGTGCATGTAGTTGAAATTTGAATTATGCACATTAACTGCCTAGAAATCTCAATTAATGTATAAAAAAGGCCAAACGAGCCCGGAATAATTCCAAATTTTAGCACGACACTCCTATTGGTCTATGTTGCCTCTGTAAAAAAATCAAGGCATGAAGAGGCAGCGTATGTCATTTCGCCCACAAAGGTGCACATTCCCTATCGGAACCATGAGGCTTGTTGAGAGAAGCTCCGGTTTGCAAGAAGCTTATACCAAAACTTGTCCCAAAATTGGACAATTTTTTTTTACCATAGCATGCTGGTGACATGTCAAGACACCATGCCAAGTTTAATGATTTTCAGCCAAGTTTAATTATTTTCAGGCAAGTTTTGGATTTACAGGAATTTAAAAACCAAGTTTCTCACTGTTTTCGGCCGCACCATGATGCCCAGATGTTTGAAATTCATTCACATTTCTTGCATCGGACCTAAACATTCACCCAAGGACACAATTATGATTTTTTTTCAACCCATTTAGGTGCACTGGAGCATGTGCATGCAATTCAAATTTGAATTATGCACATTAAATGCCTAGAAAACTCAATTAATGTATAAAAAAGGCCAAATGAACCCGGAATAATTACAAATTTTAGCACGACACCCCTATTGGTCTATGTTGCTGTCGTGGAAAAATGACGATCTATGGGACCGAGAGGGCCCCTTTGCGATTTGGCTATGGGGATCGATGTGCAACAAAGAGCAGGGATGATAGACGCAAGAACAATCAAGGATTTACCCAGGTTCGGGCCGCTACGAGCGTAAAACCCTACTCCTGCTTTGGTGGTTAGATATTATATGAGCTCAAGTTACAAGGAGCGCAACTTGCCGGCAAGGTGCGCGGGAAGTGCAGCTACAGCGCGTAATTGAACCAAGTGTCAACCGTTCTAAATGCAGCCGTGGGCCTCGTTTTATAGGCCAAGGGGTTACCACAGTGGCTAATATGGTCATTACAGGGTATGAACAATGACTGCACCGTCACCAAGTCTGTCTCCTAACGGGGTAGGACAAGCGCATTAAATGCACCGTTAGGTGCTACGCTGGGGAGGCGAGGCTTCGGGCAAAAGATCTGTATCACTGGTCCAGCCGCCCCCTGTAATCTCGACACGATCCAGGGACGGGTGTCATTAAAGTTAATCCTTAGGTGGCATGCCGACATGTGCCCTGACCAGCTGTGTTGACTACCTGCCCGCTCGACACCTATCATATGAGCTTATCTGGTTGATGATGAGGTGGAGCAGGAACGAGACAGAACGGGCCTGCTGGCACGGAGCTTGCCGGGCCTTCGCTTGCCGACAAGTAGCTTGCCGGGTCTTGGTCTTGCCGGTTTCCCACCTTGCTGGTGCGAAGCTTGCCGGCAAGGGTAATCTTGATCTTCAGTACTAAACTAGTACTGCTCGATGACCTGCCTGGAGGTCTTCTTCACGGTCTTGTTTACCAATTCTTGAGTCTTGGACACAGTAGCAATCCTCCGGCACGCCCTTGCCATCAAGAAGGCTACAGCTGCCTATGCACTAGTCAGCGTACGAAGGCACCCATGTTTTAGTACACTGATAGGAGCCCCTGGGCTTGGGCCACACACGCATGCGAGGCGTCGTTGGGCTAGGCCCAAATAGTGCACAGGCACGCGTGGCAGAGGATAACTACCATAATCTTCTCTTTTACCATGCCCCCATGACGCGCATTAAATGTGGGCGTGGGAGAGGTGGAACGAAACGGCTGCGGGAGGTAGTGCGCCTGAAAAGCACGGCCACATAGGACAGTAAAGAGCCAGCCCCCGCGCCTTCCCCATAAAAAGGAAAACACGAGGGGCACTGCTCATTTACCCCCTTTCCCCAATCTAGCCATCTGCCATCGTCTTCTTCCTTGCGCAAGAGTAGAGCGCGCCATTTGCTTCCGCCGCTATGCCGTGCCCCCGCCTGCCTCCAAATCAGCCCTCCCCAAAGCAGCCATGGCTCCCAAGAAGAACCAAAACAAGCCGGAGAAGGTGGTCGACCTCGACGCAAAGGCGAGGAAGTTGGAGCTGGCAGCGGCGCGGAGAGACAATGTCGTCTTCAAGCCAGTGCTGGATCAGAGCGATTTGGTGGGGCGGTACGCGATCATGTGGGGGAAGTTGACAACCGCCCACACCGCGCCAGAGGTTCTTCCCGGCTCCATCAAACCTGGCAAGGACAAGTACCCCTTTTTCATTGCGTATTTTTACTGCGGACTTGTCCCTCCTTTCTCTGAATTCTTCGTAGAAATCATGTACACCTACGGGTTCCGTCTCCTAGACTTCACCCCCAACGCCATGACTTGTATGGCCGTCTTTGCACATACGTGCGAAAACTATGTTGGCATAGTGCCTAGTGTAGCCCTCTTCCGCCATTATTTTACTCCACGCATCGAAGCAGATGCCCTCTCCGGAGGCATCACTTGGATCCCCAGGGACAAGGACGTCTATCTTCCGGGGCTGCTCCATCGGAAGTGGAATGAGTGGCGTGGGGAATGGTGTTGGATTAAGGAAGCCAACTTCCCAGTTTCTGCCAGCCCAGGACGACAAGAGTGGAGCACGGCGCGGATTGGAGCTCTTTTGCCACCGACGACAAGAAGCTCACGATCGCCACGACACGCATCCTCCGCCTCAAAGCCGCCGGCCTCACTATTGAAATGGTGGGGGCTGACTTCCTTCGCCGCCGCATCGCTCCCCTTCAAAACAAGGGCAGGCCCGCCTGGGACTACAAGAACGCGGCAGACATCATGCGGGTGCGGACCGGACTGCATGCCAATCTGACAGTTTTGCAGCACAGGTGTCTGTGTAAAAACCGGCTGACCTCGGGGTAAGGGGTCCCGAGCTGTGGATCTTGGATCAATGGTAACAGGAACGAAGGAGACAGTGTTTACCCAGGTTCGGGCCCTCTCGAAGAGGTAATACCCTATGTCATGCTTTGATTATATTGATGATGGAGTATCGAATACAAGCTTGATCTACCTCGAGATCGTAAGGAGAAGTCTAACCCTAGAGCTAGATGGATGGTAATTGTGATTCCGTGCCCTCTATAGGCTAAACCCCTTGGCTTATATACACGCCAGGTAGGGCATCTAGGGTTACATAGTCGGTATACAGGGGTGCGTATGGAGGCGGCAGGAGATGTCTTGGTGTATACTCCAAGTCTCCGGCAGATGTAATCTTGATCACGTCATGGCTTCCGGAGTCCATCTGGATGAGGATGAGGGCCTTTGGGCCCAGCCCGAGGACTATGGGCCGACTAGATTGGGACCCCCTAGTCCAGGACACCATCAGTATCCCCCGAACTGGTCTTCTATGCCGAGGATGACACCTTCGTCTTTAACAACTTAAGATCCGGAGTCCTTGCCTCGATAGACGAGTTCCATCCTTTCTGTTGACACTTTTCTTTATTCAAAGCCACCACAAACCACTCCTCAAAGGGGTGGTGTCCCTTGTTCAGAACACATTCCACATCCGAGGTCACGGGATTACTTAGCCTCAAAGGCCTGCCACGTAGGTGTGAATAGTGCCCTCAGCCTGATAACTTTATCAAAGAGCACCACCCACGACCAGGCGAGCAGTTACTGCTTACTCGAATCGCGGCCCGAGGCAATCTTTTTACTGGCACGTTCCATCGAAATGGAGATCGTGCCCACCTTTTAAGGGATATTATTAAGATTTTGTTTCTCCCTATACGCATAATGGCATCTTCTATGGGTTAATGGCGATTTCAACGGCGCGGAAGGAGGGACTCTTGGCCTTTTTATCAGTCTATATAAGAGCGAGGGGGTAACAACAGAGAGTACATGCTCCCTTGCTTCCCTGCCTTTCGCCTCCCAAGCTCCATCGCTCAGATCCAATCCCGAGCTCCTCCTACCCCCTCAGCGCCCTCCTCCTCAACAATGGCAGAGCCCAACCTCAAGGGGCACTGGGGCATGTCCTCCGTGATGGAGGGCACCATTTTGGAGTTGCGCAGCGCGGGGTACATCCCCACGGAGGTCCGCACTCGCGCACCTACTCCGAAGCAGCGCATACCCACTATCGAGGCCGGGGAGTGGGTCATCTTCACCCCCCACCTCATCAGAGGTCTGGGGTTCCTGCTGCACCCTTTCGTGCGCGGGATATTGTTCTACTATGGGCTAGATTTTCACCATCTAGCCCTGAACTCCATCCTCCACCTCGCCTCCTTCATCACGGTCTACGAGGCCTTCCTCCGCATCGAGCCGCACTTCGGGTTGTGGCTGAAGATCTTCGGCGTCTAGCCGAAGTACAACGACTTCAAGCTCTCCGAATGAGAGGGTGCGATGATCTGCAAGAACCAGAGGGCGGTCTGGTTCAAGGGCACCTTCATAGAGATCATCAAGGAGTGGCAGTGCGAGTGGTTTTACATCACAGAGCCGCTCGCTGCTGGCCAGGCCGAGGTCAAGTTCTCAGCCGGCCCTCCGAAGAAGCTTGTGTGCTGGAAGTGGAAGGGCATGGACTGGGGGAACCCAGTGGAGGTGGAGGTGCTGATCCAGAAGATCGAGTTCTGGATAAACCAGAGGGACATCAAGCTGACGGACGTGATGAACGTCAGGCTCCACCATCTCATCCTGCCACTTCAGTCTCGGGCTACCCCGATGTGGGCGTACAAGCCCGAGGACGTGGTGCCCATCCACCACTTCTTCCGCTCCACCCCGGCTGGGGTGTGGAAGCTGCTGTTCAAGCCATCTAAGGACAGTTTTCCCGAGGCCGGGAGAGATTTCGGCTTCGAAGCCGCCCATGACAGCCCTGAGGTAAATTTCGATGCTAAGTCTTACACTCTGTGTTTCCTGGTCCCTCACAAATGTTTGGCTAACCAATCGAACATTTGCAGAAGTGGATCCCCAAGGCGCAGAAGATGAAGTGGATCTCCAAATGGTCGCCGGAGTGGAGGCCGGCGACGAGGTTTGCGGCGGCTGCGTTCGGGCTAGCACGGGAAGCAGCAAACGGCGAGTAAGTGAGGCAGAGGAGAGGGGGAGAAGGTGCGCAAGCTCACAGCGGAGCTCGAGGAGGGCTCGGGTAGGCGCGGGGAGGTCGGAGGCGAGTAAATCGACGGCGGCGAGCGGCGGATGCCATCGGCGATCCCCGACGAATGCGGCGGCTCGAGGGCGTCCGAGCTCGCCCGAGTCCTCGCAGGCGAAGAGGATGATTGTGGCAGTCCTCCTGGCGTCTTGGCTGGCCGTGGGGAGGCTAGTAGCCACGGCAATGGCGAGCGGCGGCGACGGCGGGTTTTGGGCAGGTGTGCTGCGAGAGAGAGAGGCGAGGGAGAGGATTTGGGTTTCGGGGGGGGGGGAAGAGGGAGAGGGAGCAGGGGCTCCTCTTTATCCATCTGCGGCCCTCGATGGCCGTGCGACGCGGCGTCGATGGCCGGCGAGCGGCGGCCTTTGCCGAGGCGCGGGAGGAGGTAGGGGAAGGCCGGCTCAGCGGGCTGGGCCGGTTACTATTCGACTTAGGCCCGAATGCACAGTAGGAGTTAGGTCTTTTCCTTTTCTTTTTCTGTCTTTTCCTTTTCTTTTCTGTCTTGCAAATTGATAGGCCACAAAAATACTTTTGTAAAATATGAGTGTTGTCCACTTAAATACTAGGCAACATCTAGTACTGTCATAAAATGGTTTGGAGTCCAGATGTTTTTATTTGAAATTTATTTAAATGAAAATGGATTAGATACTTCTATTTTGGTACTGTTTCATGATGTTTGAGTCATTTAATTAATGCAATTAATGTTAATTTTATTTTTATAATTTCTTTGGGAATTTTTATAGTATTATGAACATTTTTGTTTTACTGTTTGGATAACTTTTAATTTTGACTTTACTTTAAATTTGAATTTGAAGTTGGATTATTCTCTAAATGCAATTTAATTAGGATGATCATGATGACATGGCTAATTAATTAGCTTAATGTCAGGGTTAGGATCTGGGGATGTTACAAAATGGCCTTATATACCAGAAAATGGGCACCAGAGGCTGGCCAGGGACCCCACGAGCCACCAGGGCGCGCCACTGGTGCCTCGTGGGCTCCTGGGTGGCCCCCTCTGGTACTTCTTGCTTCCAGTATTTTTTATTTATTCCAAAATAAATCTCCGTGAAAATTCAGCTCATTTGGAGATGTGCAGAATAGGTATCTCTGACATAGCTTTTTCAGGTCCAGAATTCCAACTGCCGGCAATCTCCCTCCTTGTGTAAATCTTGCATATTAAGAGAGAAAAGGCATTAGAATTGCTCCACAAAGTGTTATATTGATTAAAAACACAATAAATAACAGTAGCAAAACATGATGCAGAATGGACGTATCAGACGTCGGGAGATATCCGTGTATAAGCTTGCTCTCGAGCTCGGCCGTTCCTGTCCATCCAGGCATCGTAGCCGTCGAGCCTGGCCGGTGTGCGTCCTCTTGATCTGTAGATGGACCGAGAAGGTGCCCGGTTCGCCTCTATCTGGCGTCTTGCGTCGTATGGCTCGGTGTAGTCGATGGGGTCCTTGCCATAATGGCGTGTCGTTGTTTGGGTGTGTAAATTTTCCCGCACTGGCATGTCACGCCCTCTAGGGGGGCGCTCAGGTTCGTCAGCCCATCCGCGTGTTATATGCACTTTGTTGGTTAATTCTTCGTCAAATTCGAGCAACAAGCGCCTGCGCGGGTAAGATTTGGGCGCGCTACGGTGCCGTTCTTCGAGGTCTTGCTCGGCCGAGAGTATCTCGACCCACTTGTCATTCAGTGCGTCTTGATTGGCTTGCAACTGCTGCTGCTTCCGTTTCATGCTTCGGGTGGTGGCCATGAGGCATCGTCGGAACCATTCTTGATCAAAGGGGTCTTTGGGGACTATGAAGTCCTCGGTGCCTAGGCTCTCGTCCTCCTCAGACTGAGGCAAGTAATTGTCGTCAGCCCCTTCAAAGAGGTCATCAAGGTCCTCGTCCTCGATGATTCCTAAGGGGCTGTGCGGCCGCCCCGGGGAGGCTTGAAAATCCTCTCTCGGGTCATCCGCGTCATTTGTCGTCGCACCGGTGTTGGTGGCAGTGGCGTCATGCCCGCTGGGGTCCCCGTTGGCACCTCTCCCGTTCCTTCGCCGACGTCTTGATGGAGGTTTCGAAGTATACACCATGTATAAGTCATAGGTGGAGATTGCAGTCCACCTGCCGTTGTTGACTAGTGGCGTGGTGGTTTCTGTAGGGCCGTCGACATCTTCATCCATGTTGGTGGCCTCATCGTAGTCTAACACGTCGGTTAAGTCATCGACCGTGGTGACTAGATGGGTGGTGGGTGGGATATAAATTTCCCGATCGTCGGCTTTAAGTCCGATCTTATCATAGACCGAAGTCTGACTGTTTGAGATTGATAGGCTCTAGATGCGATCAAGCATCATGTTTAGGTGAGATAGCTCCTCGGGATCCATGGCCTGGCTGTAAGCCAGGATAACTTGAAGCACGACTGGTGGATCGCCTGACGCGTCATTGGCCTCGTGCGGGGCTGGGGTTGATTCTGGATCTGATACCCGGGCCGGCTCTAAATCCGACGTATTATCCGAGGTTGTGTCCGGAATGGCATCGTGGCTTGATGCCAGGACAAGGCCATCCGAGGTGGGGGTAGTCAATTCCATCGCAGGGCCCTGTGGGAGCAAAGGGCTTGACCCGACATCCTCGAAGGAGATCGGTTCCGGAGCCGAGCCCCCGACGTTTGGTAACCCCTCAATCTGGCCTGGCGTCCAACTAGCAAGGACGAGCTCTCCGCGGGAATCCGCGGTGTCCTCCAAGCTTCCGAAGGTTACGACGTGATCTGGAGCGTAATTCTCAATGGGAGCTACATGGCCCGAAGAATCAGCACAAAAGACCATGCTGCCGAAAACGAATAATTGGCCGGGGACGAAGATGTCCCCGTAGCCGGAGCCACAGTTGATCTGCAGGTGATCCATCGATCCTTTGTTGATCTCACGGCGGAACTCTCAATGAAAGCACCAGTGTCGGTGTAAAAACCGGCTGACCTCGGGGTAGGGAGTCCCGAGCTGTGGATCTCGGATCAATGGTAACATGAACGAAGGAGATGGTGTTTACCCAGGTTCAGGCCCTCTCGAAGAGGTAATACCCTACGTCCTGCTTTGATTATATTGATGATGGAGTATCGAATACAAGCTTGATCTACCTAGAGATCGTAAGGAGAAGTCTAACCCTAGACCTAGATGGATGGTAATTGTGATTCCGTCCCCTCTACAGGCTAAACACCTTGGCTTATATACACGCCAGGCAGGGCATCTAGGGTTACATAGTCGGTATACAGGGGTGCGTATGGAGGCGGCAGGAGATGTCTTGGGGTATACTCCAAGTCTTCGGCAGATGTAATCTTGATCACGTCATGGCTTTCGGAGTCCATCTGGATGAGGATGAGGGCCTTTGGGCCCAGCCCGAGGACTATGGGCCGGCTAGATTGGGACCCCCTAGTCCAGGACACCATCAACAGGGTCCTCTGCGAGCAGCTCTTCCGCGCCATCAACAACTTCAAGCTGCCGGCAAGCATGGTGCCCTTATGCAACAACTCTGCCAAGGACTCCATCATTGCAATGTTGCCGGCTTGCAACACCCATGGCGTCGATGCGCTTTGGCAGTAGCCGCCCGAAGATGCGGTGAGGGTGTAGTTTGACACACTGGTGGAGAGGCCCATCAGAGAGGAGAAAGACCTCATCCATGACACCACCCCCGAAGAGTTGGTGCACATCGCCAACAGGGCGGCAGAGGTGAGAATGGCTGAAGGTGCTAGCGGCTCTGGGTCCACGGCAGCCGATGTTGATGAAGAATCCAAGGATGAAACGACAGAGGAGCCGCCGGAGGAACCCGCCAAAGAGCAAAAGGAACCTGCTGGGGAATAGGGCAACGGGACTGCCGAAGAGCAAGTATATATGGAGCCCCCTGCTCCCCCCATTCCGGCAAGGAAGCCTCGCGTCCTCCGGAAGGCTATCTCCAGAGAGCCAGTCCATGGAGCTGATGTCTACTACGCAACTTTATTTCTTGTAGACTTTGTTGGGCCTCCAAGTGCAGAGTTTTGTAGGACAACAGCAAATTTCCCTCAAGTGGATGAGCTAAGGTTAATCAATCCGCGGGAGGCGTAGGATGAAGATGGTCTCTCTCAAACAACCCTGCAATCAAATACAAGAAATCTCTTGTGTCCCCAACACACCCAATACAATGGTAAAATTGTATAGGTGCACTAGTTCGGCGAAGAGATGGTGATAGAAGTGTAGTATGGATAGTAGATATAGGTTTTTGTAATCTGAAATAATAAAAACAGCAAGGTAGCAAGTGATAAAACGGAGCACAAACGGTATTGCAATGCTTGGAAACAAGGCCTAGGGTTCATATTTTCACTAGTGCAATCTGTCAATAGTGCTAACATAATTGAATCATATAACAATCCCTCAACGTGCGATAAAGAATCACTCCAAAGTTCCTATTAGCAGAGAACATAAGATGAAGTTGTTGTAGGGTACGAAACCACCTCAAAGTTATCCTTTCCAATCAATCTATTGAGCCATCCCTATAAGTGTCACAAACAGCCTTAGAGTTCGTACTAAAATAACACCAGATGATACGCATCAAGGAACTCTAATGTCACCTAGATACTCCAATGTCACCACAAGTATCCGTGAGTTGATTATTCGATGTGCATCAAACAACTTCAGATTCATAATATTCAATCCACACAAAGAACTTCAAAGAGTACCTATCGGAAGTCGGGCTCCGGGGACCCAAAGGTTCGAACACTGGGGTGAGCTCGTTCTACCGCTTCGTCTCCTACTACGGCTAAGCGACGGCGAGGCTACGGCGAGAGCGCGCTAGCGAGGGGCGGAGCGAGGACACAGTGGTTTACCCAGGTTCGGGCCAACTTGCGGTGTAAGACCCTACTCCTGCTTGTGGTTGGGATTGCAAGGGGCAAGAGAGTTCTTGCGTACAAGGTAGGAGATGAAGGAATCGATCCAGGAATCCATCAAGGAATCGATCTCCTCTACAATGGCAGCACTGCCCTTTATATTGGCCTTGGTCCTCTTCCCCCTGGAAACTTAGGCGGGAAGGGTTGCCACACTTGGCCATTTTGAAAGGGGACAGGCGCTCAGGCTATCCTGACTAAAGGTGGTCTTCGCCTGCCAAAGCATGATCCATGACGCGCCGGTGGGCTCGGTGATGACCTCTGCCCTGCGCGCCCGTCGTCTTGGTCTTCCTTCGCCGATCAGGCAACCTTTGGGGTTGGTTTGGAGAGTAGATAGCTGGCCCTGCTCCCTTAACACAAAAGAGGAAACCATCTTCATCCGCGCCTGCTGGCGCGGCCTCTGCTGCTGCTCGTCGCCACGTGTGTCACCCACGTGATGGGCTCCAGACCGCGCGGCACGCCTAATGGCCTTCGTCTCGAGCGCCTGCGGGAGGGGGCCTCGGGAGGCCACCTCGGAAAGCCGCCTCGCGAGGCCACTTCGGGAAGCCGCCTCGCGAGAGGACCTCGCGAGGCCGTTGATGGTGGTGCTGAGCCTTGCTCGCTACTTCCTGAGGAGGGGCCTCAGGAGGCCAGGGCCTCTTGAGGGGTCTTGGTGAGATGCTCGGTGGTGACGGCCTGCTGGGCCCATGCCAGGCGTTGCGCCCTGGGCCAAAGGCAGATGGGCCTGGATACCCCGGGTTCCATGGGCCCGACAATAGCCCCCGGGCCCGCGGCGCGCACGTTCCCGCCTACTGAGGGGCGAAACGGCAAGGGCCCTAACCGCCTGCGGCTAGGCGCGACGCGTGACGCACGATGTGACGGGGGACACCCCCACTTCCCCACGACGCCTCGGGAACTACCACGATGACATAAATCCTCGTGCGGGCGGCGCGAGGCCATCATCCTTCATACTTGCCATCTCTCAGTGCCCTTCCTTCCCACGCACGGTTCCTTCTACCTTTCCCACAACTCCGTCGCCCCAAACCCTTGCTGTGCCGCCATGTCGCCCCCCGGAAGGGAGGAAGAGACAGAGGACACGGAGGTTGAAGGGGCGGTACCTGAGCCCGCCCTGAGTAGGCCCACAATCGTCAACGCCGAGGGGCTCCGCAAGGTGCTTCCAATGACCGCGGCCGCTTCCAACGAATGGGGGGCCACTCGCATCTGGCCGGCTTCTTGCCCGGCCTCCGACCTCGACGCCACCTCTACCGTCCTCTTCCTTCCGGCGCTCTACGCGGGCCTGCTACCCCCATTCTCTGATTTCTTTAACGCCGCCCTTTCCCACTATCAAGTCCATGCGTTGCATCTCGAGCCGAGCTCCGTCCTTCTTATTTCTGCCTTTGCCTTTTTATGCGAGGCCTTCCTGGGCGTGACGCCCTCGGTGGCGCTCTTCCGCCACTTCTTCAGCCTGCAGCTGACCGTGGCGAACCAATGTTCCGGATGCGTCTCGTTCCGCATCGCAGACGAGACGGCGGGCGATGGTATTGACATGATGCTTGCCAAAAGGGTCGAGGGCTTCAAGCGGCAATGAGTGTACGTGGACGCGGCCCAAACTAGCCCCCTGCTGCAGCTGCCATCGTCCCCGGCGATGAGGAGCTCCGGGTGGGGGCACGAAAGGCTCACCGACCCGAGGCTGGCGCGGGTATGGAAGAGGTTGGCCGATCTGAGGGTTGCGAAAGTGACAGTGGTCATGGTCGTGAGGGAGTTCCTCCGGCGCCGCATTGCTCCCCTCCAGCAGCACTCCTGCCCGATGTGGGCCTTCACCGGCCCGGAGGACCCGATGCGGCTGAGCACGGACAGCTTGCTGCCGGAGGTGCTGAACGGGGTGCTCCAAGCCCTGACCGGCGAGGAGACGAGCGAGCCACCCATGGATGGGCTTCCCTTTTAGCGCTACACGAGCAAGGAGGCGCTGGCCGGCTCGATGCCGCGTTTCGACCAGTGGCGGCCGCTTCCAGAGGGCCTTGAAGGGCCCCGGGACAACCCCTTTCTGGTGGTCCCTGGCTCAGGCGAGAACAGTAGCGCCGGGGCCTCGGCGGGCGCTGCGGGGGCGGAGGCAGCCCGGTTCGGCCGGCCCGCTAGCGACTCGTCCGCGAGCTTGAAGACGATGATGGCACCACCCCTCCTAAGGCCACGCCTGCCGTGTCCGTCCGGGCAGAGGGTGCGGGAAGCCCCCGTGCGATAGTTGCGAAGCTGCGGGGCTCCGGAGGCGGTGGCGAGGGCGGATCCCGCGGCCGTCCCGAGAGGGGGGGTCGATCGCGAGAGAGGGCCCTGTGAAGGCGGCGGCAGCAACGCTCCTCCGTGGCCGCTGAAGAAGAGGAGGTGGTTTGCCAGGGACCAGTAAGCGCTTGCCTTCCTTCCTCCTGCACCCGGTGTGTTGCGCGCGCCTGAGTCCTTGTTTCTCTTCCCTTCTCCATGACCCCCTCGAGCAAGAAGAAGAAGAAGGAGGAGAGGTCCCCTGGCCTGGCGGGGGCTACACCGCCGGTTGCTAGGACCGGGGGGCGTGAGGAGAGCACCAGCAGCTTCGCCATTGAGGCTGGCCTCGTGAGGGCTGAGGAGGAGGCAATCCCTTCTGACCCACAGGGGGACGCGGCTCAGGGGACCCGAGGAGGCGAGCCTCGGGAGGTGTCGTCGAGGGGCGGCTCCGCAGCTCCTAGGGCGCCCACTGCCGGGGCGGAAATCGCGGCGACGGAGGCGGAGACGCCGGCCTCGACCCCCCGGAACACTGCCGACAGCGATGTCGCGGGGGGCCAGCTGGACTCGACCGCACGTGGGGCCCTGCAGGCCGAGGGGTCGCCAAGCCCACGGGGTGCGTCGCCCCATCGGAACGAAGAGGGGACCCCCGTGAGCTCTTCACTCCTGACCGGCAGCGCCGGGCCCTCGCGAGAGGGCAGCGCTTGGGCGTACACCGGTTGGGCCCTACAGCTCATGAGCAGCAGCGCTGTGCTCAAGCGCGGGGCCCTGCAAGGCGCCAGGGCTGCCCTTGACTAGCTGGAAGCAGACCTCCAGGCGGAAGAAGCGCGCATCATCGAGGAGCACCAGTGCCTCGCGGAGAGGTGGCGCCAGCTTGACGTGGCCATCAAACTGAGCCGCTGTCAAGACAACACCGTGCGGGAAAAGCGCGAGAAGGCCCCCCAGGATGCGAAGGAGATCTTTGAGAACGCTGTCAGGGAGGCCGACGAGGCCGACAGGCGGCGCGAGGCGGCGGAGGCCCGCGGGAAGGAGCTCCAGGACCAGAACGCCTTGCTGGAGCGACAACTCCAGGCATGAAGAAACGCCATCTCCGCCCTCGAAGAGGGGCTGGTGGCCCGCGAGGCAGACCTTGACATCCATGAGCGGGAGCTCGCGCGGTCGGCATCCGCGCAGGACTTGGAGCGCGAGCGGCTGGAGACGTTGGAGCAAGAGGTGTCCGCTGCCCAAAGTTCCTATGCCGAGCGCCTAGACAAAGCCAACGCCAATCTGGCGGCTAAGGCGGAGAAGATCCAGGAGGACGCCGACAGGAGGGTTGCGCAGAGCCGCGAAGCGCTTGCCAACGAGAACAGCAAGAAGCTGAAATGGCAGGAGGACCGTTTCAAGGCCAAGCGCAAGGAGTTCCAGCACGAGATCGCGGGCCTCAAGGAGATGCTAGCTGAAGCTGAAAGGCGGCGGGAGACCACACTGAAGGTCCGGGCTGACGCCGAGGCCGAGCTGTCCTCCCTCCGGCAGCAGGTGGGGGGTGTCACTGCGGTCGTGGAGTAGGCGCGGGACGAGGCGGCCCGAGCGCGGGGGCAGCAACTCCAGCACTCTAAGATGTTCCGCGCCCTCGAGCTCCGGGCCTGCCGCACCTTGGGCTCCATTTGCAAGGAGGATGTCAGCAGCCCCCTCGAGACTCACGACGGCAGCTACCTCGACTTCTTCACCAAGCTCGTGGAGCGGCTCGAGGTGGGCGCCAAGAAGGTAGGCGAAATCATCGAGGAGGAGAACCGCGATCTCCTCACCCAGGCCGCGTCGCGCACCTTCAGCCATCTTCTGGACGGCGACCCCAACTTTGACTTCGGCAAGGTGATAGCTCCCGTCCCGAAGGAGGTCCGCGACACCCTTGGGAAGGCGGTGGAGGACCACGTGGACGCCTTGCATGAGCACTTCGCTCCTGGCGAGAGCTCGAGCGGAGTTGAGGGGGGTGACGATGACGGTGGCAGCGGCGGTGATGGCGACATGTCTTCTTAGGTCCTTCCCCATATCCTGCGTAAAGCTGATCGTGACCCCGTGGGGGCGTGAGGACAATGCTTTAATATTTTAAGTACTTTGCTCCTGACAGTATCGAATGCCTGTGCCCTCGTAATGCTTTCCCTCGAAGCTCGTTTTGCTCTTTCTGCTTGTCATGGCGCTCTGTGTCGTTAGGACCTAGCCCCCGAGCGGGCCATAGCTGTTGCCGGTATGACGAGACGTGAGGGTTCCGCTCGCGCGATCTCCCGAGGCGGGGCCTGCTGGCTTCCTGGGGCCCTGATGGGGCCACCTCGCGAGGCACCCTCGCGAGGCCCTTCCATGAACCTGCTCTTGATATGGCTGCATGTGGAGTACTCAACGACAATGGAGCAGTGCACACTCGTCGATTCGCTCTTGTGCATCATGCGAGGAGACAAAACACCAAGAACCATGGTGGGGTGGCGTGCACGGGAGCAGGCCCGCGAGCCAGATCCTGGCTGCTTGGGTTTTTCAGCGCTGCTGGGACTGACCCGAGCATAGACACCGTGTCCAGCCCCCGCTCATGTGAGGCTCATGAGGGACATCGTGAGCGCGCGAAGCTCGTGAGGCAAGGACAAGACGAAATGCCATGTAAGAAACCGAGCTTTACTGAAGTAAGATAGCGACCCGTTACATAACTAAAACGAGATGCGAGTGCCGTGTCCGGCACGGGTCAGCTTGAGGTTGGTGCAACCCGCGGGGCGCCCTCAATTACACATCGGAATGAGAACGAGAGTGCTGCTATGTTCGGCACGGGTCAGCTTGAGGTTGGTGCAGCCCATGGGGCGCCCTCAGTTGATTGTTCCGCCAGCGCGGAGCTTGGGGCTTCCACAGGGGTGTGGGTATGATCGCGGGTCGATTGTTCCGCCGGCGCGGAACATGGGGCTTCCACAGGGGTGTGGCTATGATCGCGGGTCGATCGTTCTGCCAGCGCGGAGCATGGGGCTTCCACTTGGGCGTGGGCGGGAGCTCTCGCGGGCCCATCAGGCGAACGCAATGAGAGGCTCCGGGTCGTGTACAGCCCCATTTCGTTCGTACGTGTGAGGGTCACGGGTAGAACTTGCAGAGGTGTTGGATGTTCCAGGCGTTAGGCATAAGAACTCCGTCCTCCGTCTCCAGCCGGCCTGAGCCGGGCCTGGCGACATGAGTAACCCCGAAAAGGCTTTCCCACACTGGTGACAGTTTGTGGGGCCCCTCTCTGGAGAGGATTCTGCACAGGACAGGGTCGCGAACCTCGAGAGTGCGAGGGCGGACGCTGCGGCTGTGGCGACGGCGCGAGGCCGGTCTAGCGGCGGCCCTCCTCGAGGAGCAGCAGGTCGGTCTCCCACGAGCCATCCTGATGTGCCTTGTCGAAGGCAAGGGCTCACAGGGGACCGTGCTTAAGCTCCAGAGGGGGAACTGCGTCAGCGCCTTAGACGAGGAAGACGGGGGTCTCGCCGGTAGGCTTGCTTGCCGCCGTGCGGATGGATACAGCATGAACCGCCACTCGCCGAGCCAGCCTTTGCCGCTCACGAGCCGCGCCCATGAGGCGCGCTCGCGAGACGTGCGCACGAGGCTCGGCGTTCGAAGTGTCTTCGCTTCACGAGGCCGGCTCGCGAGAGACCGCCCGCGAGGTCCTCACGCAGCCCGGTTCCTCAAGGACTGCATGTCGAAATATTTCACAATGGGGGGAGCGGCACGCGCTCGCTAACTCGCCCGTGGCTGTTGCTTGAGGAGGTAAGGCACCAAGGACCTTGGTGAGGTGACGTGCACGGGAGCAGGCCCGCGAGCCAGAGCTCAGTCCCTTGGATTTGGCGGCACTGCAGGGACGGACCAGAGCACAGGCACCGTGCCTAGCCCCCGCTCACGGGATCGGCCAGGGGAGGGGTCGCGCGCGTGTGGTGCTCTCCGGCGGCATCGAATTTAACATAGAAATTAGCAGGTAACATAGCTCATCAGGGCGAAATCAACAAAATCCATTACACAACCAAAAGATAGTGGCTAGGTTGCCGTGTCCGGCACGGATCAGCTTGAGGTTGGTGCAGCCCGTGGGGCGCCCTCAGCCACATTTAAACAAAATCACCTTGGCGGAAGAGTTTCGGGGGAGTGAGAGGCGCGGCGCGAAGTAGTGTGAGCCGTGCGAGGCGATACGCCGGACGTGCCTGGCAGGACCGCACTGGGGCGAGGTCATACCGCTTGGCGGGGCGCACCAAGGGAGTCCGCTCCTCTGGGCCAGGGGGCTCGCGAGGAGCAGAAGGCTCACGAGGCCTGGAAAGAGGCGACGGCGTTCCTCAGCCCGAAGTGCATGCGCGTGCTGCCGAAGGCGGGGCCAACGCCCAGGCCAACTCGCGGCAGCTGGATGGGGTCATGAGGGCAGAGCTGGTTGAGGCTGGTGAAGTCGACGCACATGCGCTCCTTGCCGCCCTTCTTGGGGACGACGACTGGGTTGGCGAGCCATTCGGGATGGCACGCCTCACGAATGACTCCGGCTTCTTGCAGCTTTTGAACTTCCTTGACGATGAACTCTTGCTTCTCTGGCGCCTGGCGCCGTGCTTTCTGCTTGACCGGGCGTGCATTGGGGCACACCGCTAAGTGGTGCTCGATCACCTCCCTCGGCACACTGGACAAGTCGGATGCCTTCCAGGCGAAAACATCCGAGTTTGCCCGAAGGAAGGCGATGAGTGTGCTTTCCTATGCAGGAGGGAGGCCTGTGCCGATGGCGAAGGTAGGGCCAGAGCCTCTGCCGTCCACCGACACCTTCTTCGTCTCGGCGCAGTCCTGAGAGAACAGCTGCTTCTGCTTCGCGGGCGCGGCCTCGGAAGGCTCGGCCGCGTCCTCGTCGGTCGGGTGTGCGATAGCGGCAGCTTTGTAGGCGCGCTCGAGGGTGCTGGCCGCGTCCTTCTCGTCGCAGGCGACGGTGATGATGCCGCTGCAGCCAGGCATCTTGAGGACATTGTAGGCGTGATGGGTGGCCGCCATGAACTTGGTGAGAGGTGGGTAGCCCAAGATGGCGTTATAGGGCAGACCGATGTGTGCCACGTCGAAGTCGATGAGCTCGGTGTGGTAGTTCTTGCGGGTGCTGAAGGTGACGGGGAGGCACACTTGCCCCAGTGGGATGGTGGAGCCATCAGTCACTCCGGAGAAGGGCCTGGTCGGCATCAGCTGGTCGTAGGGCACCTGGAGCGTCTCGAAGGTCTCGATGGAGAGCACGTTGAGGCCGGCACCCCCGTCGATGAGGGTCTTGGTGACCGCGACGTTGCTGATGGTGGGAGTGCACAGCATGGGGAGCGCGCCAGCGGAGGCCGTGGACTTGGGGTGGTCCTTGGAGTCGAAGGTGATGGCGTACTGCGACCACTTGAGGGGCCGCGCGACCTCAAGCCTCGGGAGGGCGGCGTACACCTCGCGAGAGAGTTGCTTGAAGTGGCGGATGGACGCGGGGATTAGGACCCGCCAAGGATGCAGGCGACCGCGCGAGGCTCCTGGTAGCCCCCAGCGCCCTCGTCAGTTCGGTTGACTTCTTTCCTCCGGGGTGGCGGCGGCAGTGGCCGGAGAGCGGCGTTGGCCTGAGGATTCGCCTCACGAGGCTGGTCGCTCCAGCCCTGGCGGTAGTTGCCATTACTCTTGCGGCTGTCCCAGCGGTTGCCGCTGCGACCACCCCCGCGGCCGGCGCCACGGCCATTGCGGTTGTCCCGGCGGCCCTGCCGCTCATCGCGGAGCAGCTTGAGTTCCTGACAGTCTTCGGTGCTGTGGGAGCGGATGTTGTGAAAAGCGCAGAGTGGCCGGTTGTCCTTCCTGGGCTCGTCGTGGTCGCGGCCGCACTTCTGCTCGGGCTCCGCCGCAAGCACGGAAGGGCCCTTGCGCTTGACGTCCTTGCTCTTGGCCTTGGCAGCGTCAAGCGCCGCGTCGGGGTCGTTGTGGACGAAGAGGCGCCCTTCTTCAGCCTTGGCGCACTTGTCGGCGAGGTCGAGCAGCTCGAGCACGGAGTCGAGCTCACCGTTGATGGCGAGCTTCTCGCGCATCTTGACATCTGTGACGCCAGTGGAGAACGCGGAGATGACGGCCGCGTCGGAGGCACGCGGGATCTTGTTGCGCACCAGACTGAAGCGCTGGATGTACTTGCGGAGGGTCTCGTCTGGGCGCTGCCGAACAAGCCGCAGGTCGTTGATGGTGAGGGAGCGGTCCTGTGTGCCCTTGAAGTTGGCGATGAACTGGCTGCAGAGCTCGGCCCACGACGAGATGGAAGCCTCGGGGAGGTTCATGAGTCAGGAGCGCGGGCCGTCCTTGAGGGCCATGGGGAACCAGTTCGCCATGACCTTGTCGTCGCCATTCACCGCCTCAACGCTCAGCGCGTAGATCTGGAGGAACTCCGTGGGGTTGGGGGTGCCGTCGTAGCATGGAGGCAGCTCAGGCTTGAACTTCGCGGGCCAGACCACGCGACGCAGCTCGCGGGTGAAGACACGGCAGCCCACGCCGCTCGAGGGGACGCCGCCAGCGAGGGCGGCACGGTTTTGACGCCCGGCCGCTGCAACGTCCTGGACGGCCTGGTCCTGGCGCTGGCGCTGCCGCTCGAGGAGCACTCGTGCGTCGGGGGGCGCGCGGCGAACGATCTGGCAGCTGGGCTCGTCCTGGCCTGGCGAGGACGCGCCACGGGACGGCTCATGAACCCGTGGGCTGCGCTGGGGCCCGTCGCGCTCGTCGCGCAGAGGAGGCGTCGGGGGAGCACCGTGCGCCAGGTCCCCAGCGCGAGACGGCGGAGGGCGAAACGAGTGGGAAGGTGCCGGAGCGTCCCCGGTGGCATTGACGAGCTCGGTGAGGCGGCCAAGCCAGGCGTCCTAGCCGGCGTCAGCCAGACGGTAGCGGAGCAGCTCGCGCGCCATGAGCAGCGAGGCCTGCGGGTTCGGCGGCCCACTGTGGGCGAGGGAGGAGGCCATGGTGGTGTGGCCGTTCGCCTGCACGGAGGGGTGCAGGGAGGAGTCTGCTGCTCGCGGGCAGCGGGGTCGGTGGCGGCAGCAGCCTCGGCTTTGGGACGGCGGCGATTGCCGTGGACCACCGGCTCCGTTTGAGCCACGCGGCCAGCCCCGCGCTCGGCGTGCTCGCGACGAGCGTCGGCCATGGGGTTGGTGGAGCTGAAGGCGGAGCAGAAGAACAGCAGCGCACACCTACCTGGCGTGCCAAATGTCGGAAGTCGGGCTCCGGGGACCCAAAGGTTCGAACACTAGGGTTATCTCATTCTACCGCTTCGTCTCCTACCACGGCTAAGCGACGGCGAGGCTACGGCGAGAGCGCTCTAGCGAGGGGCGGAGCGAGGACACATCGGTTTACCCAGGTTCGGGCCACCTTGCGGTGTAAGACCCTACTCCTGCTTGTGGTTGGGATTGCAAGGGGCAAGAGAGTTCTTGCGTACAAGGTAGGAGATGAAGGAATCGATCCAGGAATCCATCAAGGAATCGATCTCCTCTACAATGGCAGCACTGCCCTTTATATTGGCCTTGGTCCTCTTCCCCCTGGAAACTTAGGCGGGAAGGGTTGCCACACTTGGCCATTTTGAAAGGGGACAGGCGCTCAGGCTATCCTGACTAAAGGTGGTCTTCGCCTGCCAAAGCATGATCCATGATGCGCCGGTGGGCTCGGTGATGACATCTGCCCTGCGCGCCCGTCGTCTTGGTCTTCCTTCGCCGATCGGGCAACCTTTGGGGTTGCTTTGGAGAGTAGATAGCTGGCCCTGCTCCCTTAACACAAAAGTGGAAACCATCTTCATCCGCGCCTGCTGGCGCGGCCTCTGCCGCTGCTCGTCGCCGTGCACGTCACCCACGTGATGGGCTCCAGACCGCGCGGCACGCTGAACGGCCTTCGTCTCGAGCGCCTGAGGGAGGGGGCCTCGGGAGGCCACCTCGGAAAGCTGCCTCGCGAGGCCACTTCAGGAAGCCGCCTCGCGAGAGGACCTCGCGAGGCCGTTGATGGTGGTGCTGAGCCTTCCTCTCTACTTCCTGAGGAGGGGGGCTCTGGAGGCCAGGGCCTCATGAGGGGTCTTGGTGAGATGCTCGGTGGTGACGGCCTGCTGGGCCCACGCCAGGCGTTGCGCCCTGGGCCAAAGGCAGACGGGCCTGGATACCCCGGGTTCCATGGGCCCGACAGTATCCCAAAGTTTCTATCAGAGAAAAGAAGATGAAAACGTGTACCAACTCATATGCCTAGATTACCCCAAGGTCACGGGAATCCGCAAGTTGATTACCAAAACATACATCAAGTGACTCAATAGAATACCCCATTGTCACCACGGGTATCCACATGCAAGACATACATCAAGTGTTCTCAAATCCGAAATATTCAATCCGACAATAACAAAACCTCAAAGGGAAAGACTCAATCCATCACAAGAAGATAGAGAGGGAAGAAACACCATATGATCCAACTATATTAACAAAGCTCGCGGTACATCAAGATCATGCCAAATCAAGAACACGAGAGAGAGAGAGAGATCAAACACATAGCTACTGGTACATACCCTCAGCCCCGAGGGTGAACTACTCCCTCCTCGTCATGGAGACCGCCGGGATGATGAAGATGGCCTCCGGCGATGATTCCCCCCTCCGGCAGAGTGCCGGGATAGGACTCTGGATGAGATCACTTCGGTACAGAGGCTTGCGGCGGTGGCGTGGAAGTTCTAGGTTTCTTTTCGGGGTTTCCAGAATATATAGGAATATTTGGCGTTGGAATCACGTCAGGGGGGCCCACGAGGGAGCGACAAGCTCGGGGGGTGCGCCCTAGGGGGGGCGCACCCCCCCTGGCTTGTTGTGCCCTCGTGGCTCTTCTGCCACTTCTTCGAAGCTTCGGGGGTCTCTTTTTATCCATAAAAAATCACCGTAAATTTTTAGCCCATTCCGAGAACTTTTATTTCTGCACCAAAAACAGCACCACGGGAGTTCTACTGAAAACAGCGTCAGTCTGGGTTAGTTCCTTTCAAATCATACCAAAACCATATAAAATTGTTGTAAACATGGCATGAATACTTCATAAATTATAGATATGTTGGAGACGTATCAGCATCCCCAAGCTTAATTCCTACTCGTCCTCGAGTAGGTAAATGATAAAATAAATAATTTATGAAGTGTGAATGCTAGCATAGTGCACAAGTTTGATCAATGATAATTTCAATCACTTTTTCTAGCATCATTATATATCATAAACAGTAGCTCATCTCATAAAACTTCTCATGATCAAGTAGCAAGCTATTCACATGCTAAAGTATAAACCATAAACTTTCTTGAAAACTAACAAACTATGTTCTCAGTCATCAAACAATTGCAATTCATCTTATTTTTAGGAAGGGTCTATGTAAGAGCTTTGAATTAGCATATTCCACATACTCAACTATCATATAGTCTTCCATGATTGCTGACACTCAAAGCATATTTTTAGAACAAACCGTTTCAGTCAAACACATAGGAAGATAGGGGCTTAATGTTTTGCCTCCCAGCTTATTTATCTCAGGGATAATGTCAACAATAATAACTCATGATCACCTATATTCAACTAGATATATGTGCCTGGATCTTTCCCCACCACATGATGCTTGCAAAGAGAGAAAATAAAAAACGGAATAGAGAAGAACACTATTGACTCTTGCATAAAAGTAAATACATAAAGTAAAAGATAGGCCCTTCACAGAGGGAAGCAGAGGTTGTCATGCGCTTTTTATTTTTTGATGTGCAAGCTCTTTGTCGGTGTACTAAAGTTTGGGTCATTTTAGTACCCCATACTTATGCACGGACGGTTGTAGCCATACCAGCGGCAAGGCCTGCCAGAGGACAGCTGGAATTAGATACAAGATTATCAAGCAGGCATTCAAGCTGATGATCAGAAGACAGAAGACCGAAGGCTGGATTCCCGGCAAGATCTTGCCGGGAAGGCTCGCGAAGGCCCGGCAAGACCTCGCACCCGGCAAGATCCCACCGCCCTGCCACCGCTCCAGCACAGCGACCGGCCTGTCATTTAGGGTTTGTCCTCCTAGATGCGTGTCATGGCACTGACGGCGGATGGGGTTAAGCGGCGCTGATGGGACGGGCTCTTTTTCCGTCCCCAAGAAAGTAAGGGACACCTAAGTGGAGCATTTAATGCGTTTTGTCCTAAGTCGTCAGTGATAATCATGAAAACACTGTAGCAACTTTACACCTCTTGTATGAGCTATTCGCCACTGTTGGTGACCCCTTGGACATATAAAAGGAGGCCCAAGGCGAAGCTACAGGGGGGAGGGAGCTTTCTGGCCCAGTTGCATGCGTAGCTGCCCTTCTTGCGTACTGTTCACCAAGAAGCGCTCCACGTACCTGAGCTCAAACACCCACAATAAACCAAAGCAGGAGTAGGGTTTTACGCTTATAAGCGGCCCGAACCTGGGTAAAGACCCCTGCGTTGATCGTTGGATCCGCTCTTTGTGTACATCTTTTCCCTAGCCGAACCGTGAAAGGGATCCACGCGATCCCATAGGTGTCGTACGCTGACATCTCTGGCGTGCCAGGTTGGGGAAGAGATTGCGCGAACCC
Organism: Elymus sibiricus; assembly: GCA_039707655.1. NCBI lineage: Eukaryota > Viridiplantae > Streptophyta > Magnoliopsida > Poales > Poaceae > Elymus > Elymus sibiricus. Next base: position 319,308,223 of record CM077672.1, read on the forward strand.
GATCTAGCGGTCAGCGCACCAGTTTTTGATCACTTTCGTCGCCATGGCTCCCAAGAAGAAGGGCGCTACGGCGGTTGATCCATCCGCGTCCGGCCTGCCCGTACCCACACAGACGGGCGACGGCATGGGCGCTGGTGGAGGAGGTGGAGGTCTTGAGCCTCCGCGACGTTCTGGCGAGCAGAGCCAGGCGAGCGGCGTCATTTGCAACAGCAACAACAACAGGTCTAAGGACGGAGCCGTGCTACCTACGGGTGGCGCAGCGAACTCCAAGGACGGGACGACGCCTTCCAAGACACCCACGCCGGCGCATGCGCCGCGGCCTTCTCAGGTCGTGCGCGACGGGCAGCGCCGCGACGTTGGTGGTTCCAGGCGCCCCCATGGAAAAACCCCTGCGCATCACTCTCAAGATGCACGGGGCCAGTATGCACGCCAACACGCCGGTGGAAGCAGGGCGCGATCGCAAGACCGTGATGGTGCTCCTTCTAACACGGTTAGGAGTCAGAGCACCTCACGTTCTTCGCACCTTTCACCGCCGCCTACACCGGCAGAAGCGTTGGCACAAGCTCAGCTGCTCCTAGATTTCCCTCCCACTGCGGAGAAGCTAGAAGAATGGAGATCTGCTATCCAGAGCCTCATCAGCTTGGCCAATGATGACAGGCCGCAGCAGGCGGGCCCTTCGCGGCGGCAGTCCACTGAGCCGGTGCGTGCTGATGGCGAAAAGACCGGAGGCGGTGCATCTACGATGCGCTCCCCTCCGCTACGACAATAGCGGTCGCTAACTCGGCAGACTGACGCTCGTGATGATGATTCCACAGCGTCGTCTGATCCGCGGGTTCGCCACGATCAACGTCAAGTTCTTCGGGAAGGGAACAAAGAAGATGCTCGAACTACCATCGAGCGGCGGTGGGAAGTGCGTCGTCAATCCGACAGGCGCGCGGGACCCACTATAGATGAGCCTGCGCCGGGGTATTCTGTTGACTTGCCTTACGAGGTGGGTTGTCCAGCGTTTACTCGTGAGCTGCGGCGAGTCCAGTGGCCCAATTCCCGAACTTTCAAGCCGGAGGTGCCGGAGAAATACGATGGCAAGACTCACCCGTCAGAGTTCCTGAGCATCTACACCATTGCGGTGCAGGCTACCGGGGCTCGAGACGACAAGATACTCGCCAACTACTTCCCGTTGGTGATTAAGCCCAACGTCAGGTCATGGTTGATGCATCTGCCGGAGAATTCCATTTCCTCCTGGGCAGATCTGTGCCATGAGTTTGTTGGCACCTTTACTGGAGGCCACCAGGCTCCTGGCCAGGAAAGCGATTTACATCTCATCCCCCAGAAAGAGGGTGAAACCTTGCGCAAGTACATACAGAGATTAAGCCGTATACAGCACAACATCCCAGACGTTCATCCTGCCGCTATTATCACTGCGTTTCATCAGAATGTGCGCAACCGCAAGATGCGGGAAGAGCTGGCGATGAACAAAGTCAGGGATGTCGCCGAGCTCTATGCTCTGGCTGACAGATGTGCTCGGGCCGAGGAGGGAAGAATATTCCCCGGCGAGGATGCTGGCGCAGAGATCGACTCCGAAGGCGAAGACGCCACCACCTCGGCGAAGAAAGTACGACGGCGTAATAGGAAGCACAAGGGCAAGGCTGTGCTTGCCGTCGAGGGATCCAGCAACACCAGCACCGCCAAGAAGGCCAAGACTGATGGCCCCGGCAAGGAGGTTGCCGGGTGTGCCTTATGTCAGGCCTTGGCGGCTGCCGACAAGCCGGAGGGCTCCGACAAGCAGTACTGCAAGATCCATCGCAAAAAGGGTCACAATCTCCAAAACTGCCGGCAAGTTGAAAAGCTTGTCGAGAAGCAGAAAGCTGAGTATGAGAGGCGAGACAAGGAGAAGGCCCAGGATGGCGCTGAGGGGTCTGGCAAGAAATGCGGTGGTCGAGGAGGTCGCCGCGGCAAGGCCAAGCAACAAAAGGAGAGGCCCGCTAGAGGCCACGACAAGGAACAGGGGGTGACGATGATGACGAAGAGGGCGACGAGTCCAGCGAGCACGAGTTCCAGAAAGCTACAGAAGCCATGTGCGTTGATGGAGGCGCCTCATTGCATTCCTCTCACTGCCGACTCAAACAGTGGGCGCGCGAGATTAATGCGACAAAGCCGTCGGTCGATGCCCGGAAACCATTGAAATGATCCCACACGCCTATCATTTTTGACGCCGAGGATCACCCTGATCGCACAATTGCGGTCGGGTGTTTGCCATTGTTGGTTTCACCAACGATCTGCAACCTCAAGGTGACAAAGATGTTAGTTGACGGTGGGGCCGGTTTGAACTTGATCTCGCCTGATGTGATCAAGAAGTTGCAAATTCCTTACGAAGATCTCGAGGAAACGGGCACGTTTCAAGGGATCAACCCAGGAAGGAGCCAGCCAAAGGGCAGGATCACGCTGCCAGTAACATTTGGTAGTGAGCTGAACTACAGAATAGAAAAGATTGTCTTCGACGTCGCCAAGATTCCATTGTCGTATAATGGGATTCCTGGTCACCCAGCGCTGGCCAAGTTCATGGCGGCATCACACTATGCCTATAATAAATTAAAGATGCCCGGGCCGATGAGCGTCATCACTATCAACTCCGACAAGAAGGATGCACTTATCTGCACTGACCAACTCTACCGGGAAGCAGTTGCAGCACCTGCCGCCAAGGCATTTGCTCCTGCCGCCGAAGCTCCCGGGGGAAGAAGACCGGCAAGACCTCTAGCACACACTCCGGCAAGCGCACCTCTCGGAGTGCTGCGCTCCCATTGAGGATGTGCCAGAGAGCTCCACCGGCAAGAGCAAGAAATCCAAGGCAGCTCCACCAGCAACTAAGAAGGTGCCCGTCAAGGAGGATGGTATGGGAGGAACTTTCACCGTGAGTTCCACCCTCGATGACAAATAGGAAAGCGCGCTCATTGCCTTCCTGCGGTCGATGTGTTTGCATGGCAACCATCTGACATCCCCGGTGTTCCCAGGGAGGTAATCGAGCACCACCTTGCTGTCTGTCCTCACGCGCGGCCCGTCAAGCAGAAGGTTAGGAAGCAAGCTTTGGAGCGGCAAGAATTTATTGCCGAAGAAATCAGGAAGCTAGAAGCGGCAGGTTTAGTCAGAGGAGTCCTCCATCCAACATAGTTGGCCAATCCAGTTGTAGTGCACATGCGAATGGAAAATGGAGGCTGTGTATCAACTATACAGATATCAATAAAGCCTGTCCAAAAGATCCTTTTCCCTTGCCGCGCATCGACCAGATTGTGGACTCCACTGCTGGCTGTGATTTGCTGTCGTTTCTTGACGCTTATTCAGGTTATCATCAGATTTTCATGTCAAAGGAAGACGAAGAGAAAACCGCATTTATCACCCCATGTGGCACGTATTGCTTCATACGCATGCTTTTCGGGTTGAAAAGTGCTGGTTCAACGTTTGCAAGAGCGGTCCAGATCGGTTTTGAGCCCCAGCTACATAGAAATATGGAAGCTTATATGGATGACATAGTGGTTAAAACCAAGGACAAGGCAACGCTCATACAAGATTTAGAAGAAACATTTGCAAATCTGCGCAGGATCAATCTGAAGCTCAATCCTGAGAAGTGTGTGTTTGGCATTCCATCCGTCAAGCTTCTCGGGTTCTTTGTATCTCAACGTGGAATCGAAGCAAATCCCGACAAGATCAAGGCAATTGAGCAGATTGAAGCACCAAGGCGTGTCAAAGATGTGCGTCGACTTGCCGGCTGCGTTGCTGCTCTGAGCAGGTTCATCTCCAAATCCGCTGAGCGTGCCCTGCCTTTTTTCAAAATCTTGAAGAAGGCAGGTCCAATGAAATGGACTCCGGAAGCGGAGGCAGCGCTGCAGGACTTGAAGAGGTACCTCTCCTCTCCGCCAACACTAGTCGCGCCTAAACCACAAGAGCCGTTGCTGCTATATCTAGCGGCAACGAATCAAGTGGTTAGTGCTGCATTAGTGGCGCAGAGAGAAGTCGACGAAGAAGCGGCGGCAGCAGCAAGCCTGTCAAATGACTAGCTGGGATTCTCCTCGGCAGAATCTGGTGCCGACAAGGCAGGATCTGCGCAACCGAATGAAGCAACGCAGAAGAAGAAGATGGTGCAGCGCCCAGTCTATTTTGTCAGCTCCCTTTTGCAGGGGGCTAGGTCAAGATATTTTGGTGTGCAAAAATTGCTCTTCGGCCTCCTTATGGCCTCGAGGAAGCTGCGCCATTATTTCCAGGCACATGAAATCACCGTCGTCACTCGCTTCCCGTTGCAGCGGATTTTACGAAATCCAAATGCGACCGGCAGAATTGTGAAGTGGGCGTTGGAACTGTCAAGCTTTGGTCTCAAATTTGAAAGCACTTCCACTATTCAGAGCAGAGCCTTGGCGGAGTTCATTGCGAAATGGACACCGACGCCAGACATAGAAATTCAAGAGACAACTATCCCCGGGAAGGAAACAAATCGGGAATGGATTATGTACTTTGACGGGGCTTTCTCGCTGCAAGGCGCCGGTGGTGGCGTGCTGCTTGTCGCACCCACCGGAGAGCACCTCAAGTATGTAATTCAGATGCACTTTCCCCGGGAGAGATCAACAAACAACACTGCAGAATATGAAGGGCTGCTTGCCGGTCTCAGGATTGCGGCGGACCTTGGAATTAGGAAGCTCATCGTTAGAGGTGACTCATAGCTTGTCGTCAGGCAAGTTAACAAAGACTATCAGAGCCCGTTGATGGAAGCATATGTAGATGAAGTGAGAAAGTTGGAGGAGCGTTTTGACGGGTTGCAAACAGAGCATGTTCCTCGTGCAGAGAACAATATTGCTGACGACCTGTCAAAACGTGCTGCCCTCAAGTTACCTGTGGAACCAGGAACTTTTGTGCTCCACTTAACTCAGCCATCCGTAACACCATCGACGAGGCAAGACAAAAGAAGGAAGTTGAGTTCCGGCCAGTACTTTCCTGCAGAGCTTCCAGAAGCCGCCAGCAAGGAAGTTGCCGGGAACGACGCCAAGCTTGCCGGGGAGCCACAGGCTCCGGCAGGGCCTCAAGCCCTTGTCATAGAGACAAACGATCCCACGGCCGAAGATATGCCTTTGGTCCTTGTTGTCGAGCCACAGGCTCCAACATGGGCGCAGCACATCGTCCAGTTCCTTCAAACAGGAGAACTCCCTGAAGAACAGGAAGAAGCGGAGAAAGTAGCCCGTCAGTCTAGTATGTACCAGTTCGTGGACAATGTCCTGTACAGAAAGACCGAACGGTGTGAAATTGAAGTGCATTCCTCGGGAGGATGGACTGGAGCTGTTGGCGGAGATACATGGAGGCATATGTGGCTCCCGCATAGGCTCAAGAGCTCTTGTTGGCAAGGCATTCCGGCAAGGTTTCTTCTGGCCCACTGCTCTCCAAGATGCAACTGCACTAGTAACCAAGTGTGAAGCGTGCCAGTTCCATTCAAAGCAATTGCATTAGCCAGCTCAAGCTCTTCAGACAATCCCTCTTTCCTGGCCATTTTCAGTCTGGGGGCTCGACATATTGGGCCCTTTTCCCCGCACTGCCGGGGGCTTCGAATACTTGTACGTTGCTATCGACAAGTTCATGAAGTGGCCGGAAGTGGAAGCAGTGAGAAAGGTGACAGCACAATCAGCTGTCAAGTTCTTCAAGGGAATAGTGTGCCATTTTGGTGTGCCAAACAGGATCATCACCGACAATGGCACGCAGTTCACGAGCCGCACCTTCATGCAGTACGTCCAAGACCTTGGAGGCAAAATCTGTTTTGCTTCTGTTGCTCACCCGAGGAGCAACGGCCAAGCAAAGAGGGCAAATGCTGAAGTGTTGCGAGGTCTCAGAACAAGGAATTTCGACAAGCTGGGCAAGTGCAGAAGACGCTGGATTGATGAGCTGCTGGTGGTTCTTTGGTCAATTAGAACGACACCAAATCGAGCCACTGGCCAGACACCCTTCTCCCTAGTCTACGGGGCAGAAGCAGTTCTCCCCACAGAACTCATATATGGGTCACCTTGAGTACTCGCTTATGATGAGCTTGAGCAAGAGCAGCTGCGCCAAGATGATGCCACGCTCCTTGAGGAAGATCGTCTTCGGGCTGCTGTGCGAGCTGCACGCTACCAGCAAGCCTTGCGCCGCTATCATAGCCGCAAGGTTCATGCCTGAAGCCTTGAGGAAGGCGACCTTGTTCTTCGGTGCGTTTAGTCGGCCAAGAATTCTAACAAGTTGACGCCGAAGTGGGAAGGCCCTTATCGGGTAGTACGAGTCACCAGGCCTGGCACAGTCCGCCTAGAGACCGAAGATGGCGTTTCAGTGAGCAATTCCTGGAATATCGAACACCTTCGTAAGTTCTACCCATAAGGCGCGGTTGCCGGGTCACCCGGCAACCACCTTTTGTACAAGTCTTGCCAGCAGGGCATATGATCCTTTGTACAAAGCCAGGCGCAGACCCTGTGCATAGTTGAATAAACTTAAGCGTTTTACAATTCTTGTCGATTTTCATGTCATTCTATATGCATGTTTGTCTGAGATATTGTATTGCACCTGCTTCCGGTAAGCATTAATGAACCGCCAAGGTTCCATATCTCTATTTTCTCTCCTTTCTTTTTCTCAAAGGACAGAAGGTTTCCTCGCGTGCAAGTTTGCCGGGGGGATGATGGTATGGACACCGACAGGCGACGTTCAAGTGGACATATTGCAATAAGGAGTACAGCAATGAAAAGCTAAGTTGCAAAACTTTTAAGCAAATTTTTGTTGTAGACTTATTTTCCTTGAACGATTTCGGCTTTTGTATGGAAAACCTGCACGCGAAGGAACCTTGTCGTGATTGGTTGCGCCCTTACTTTGTTTCGAGTCCGCTCAAAAGCTTAAGTGGCTGCACTGAAAACGTCAAGGTATCTTATCGGCAGCGACACCTCTAGCAGGCTGCTAAGGATCCGTTCCTCAAAGCGCTCGCGGCAAGGGTGCACACACCGGCAAGTTCCCAATAAGCTTAGGGCATGAACCATACAGAAAGAAATCAGACAAGGGAAATAGCGTACATTCATCCAAAATATAGCAAGTCATATTACATTGACGGTCGCCACGATTCTAACTTAAGATAAAACTGTCTTTGACATGGAATGGTGGCGACAAAATGGAGCGAAGCGGCTAGTCCCTGCGCTGGCCTTCGACCCTCTTGACTTGGCTCACTCTGTCGACGATGGGCGCGACAAGCTCTTCGAGTGACTTGAGGTCTACATCCTTCGGCAAGCTAGCAAGAACGTTGGTAAGGTTGATGCCAGGGTTCTTGTGCACCACTTTGACGATTACCTTGAGGAGGACGGCCCAACAGAGTTTGCGGGATTCGTTGGCCAGATGGGTTTCTCGATTAGACTGGAGCAGCTTGAGGGCGTCAACGATGCTCTCGAAGAACATGGTCAGCTTGGCGCTCGAAGACACCCTATCATCAGAAGAGTAGTTGAAGTTTTTCAAGCCCATGGTGAACAGTTCTGTGGCAAGCCTTTCTGCGACGTCGACAAGGCGCTCAGTCCAGATCTTCACACCTTTCTCAAAGTCATTATAAGTGGCGGCGGCGCTATTGAGCAGGCTCTTCTCACTCTGGAGATCTTTGATCAAAGCCCTCTCGCGAGCTTTGCTGTTCTCAAGGGACTCCTCCAGCGTTGCCAGCTTCAGTTTCAGATCAGCAATGGATTCATTGGCTGAGGAGAGCTCCTTGGTCTTGTCGGACATGGCGGCTTGCATCTCCGCCAGGCTGAAGAGAGTCTTCTCTCTGTCGGCTTTGAGTGTTGAGATCTCCTTGCCATGGCCCTCGAGATCCGCTTCCAGCCTCTTCACTTTATCGCCCAGCTAGTTATTGGCGGCCTCTGCAACTTCGGCGGCATCGATGGCTCCCTTTAACTTGCCGGCATGGTCTATGACCAGAGCTTCGAGTGTTTCCTTGTGTCTCTGCTCTAGCTCCTGGGTTCGCCGTGCGACAAGCTTCTCGATCTCTTCGTCCTTGCTGCGGAGCTTGGCGGCAAGCGCCTCCTCGCAAGCGGTAAGATCTTCTTCATAAGCATCGAGCCCCACGCGGTGTTCCGTTAAGCGAGCTTCTTCTGCAGCAGCCTGCTGCGCGGCCTCCTCCTGTGCCGTCTCGGCATCGGACTGCTTTAAGAGGAACTCGCTCCAACTTTGATTCAGTTGCTCCTGGCCGGCCGTCAGTTCCTGAAAAGCCTCAGCGTACCAGACTTGTGTCTCCTCAACGCGCTTCTGGAAATCTGCCTCCGCTGCTTCAACAACTGCCGCCCTGGAATCCAACCTCTCCTTTCGGGTGTGGTGAAGCGCCTGAAGCTTTTGGAAGTTGTCGCTCATGGCTTGGAGGAGCTATTCTTCCCCGGACCCGCTGCTGCTAGCTCGTGGCTCGTCAACGATCTCGAGTCCAGCGGCGGCGATGACGTCTTCATCAAAAATTTCTCCTTCGGTCGGCACCCCAGTGCTTGCCGTCCCTGGTATGCCGACGAACAGGTTGTCGCTGACCTTAAGGTATCTGCTTGACGGGGGGGTGTCGGGTGTTGACGGTTGATCCTCGACAACCGCCTCGCCGGCAACTGAGGGCTCCGCGACCGGTGTAGCGCCAGGCGCTCCTGCGGCAGGAATGCTGTCAGTATGGTCACCGGTCTCCTTGCCGGCCCCCTCAGCAGACCCCTTGGTGGTTTCTTCCTATGCGGCCTTGGCGGCCTCGTCAGCTGCGACTCTGTCGGCCTCGATAGCAATGTTCTTGGCGGTCTCTTCGATGACAACATCTACATCCATTTGTTCCACCGAAGGGAGATCTGAAGACCAAGAAAGGAAACAAGATGAGACCAAGGTTGAAGTTCAAGAAGACAAAAATAAAGAAAGAATGACAAGTGCACCGAGGCAGATGGTTTACCTGTGTCGAGCTGTTGAGAGGTGGTTTCTCCTTTCCAGGCAACATTGGTTGCCGATGTAGGATCGCCAGTGCCTGTGCTTGCCGGCTCCTCTTCAACACGGATGGGCTCGCCAGTGGAAGCCCTTGCCGAAGGTTCATCTCTGGGCGGCGTGGTCGACGGAGGCGGCACGTCAGGGACGGCCTCCAATGGTTCTCCTTGTTGCCGTTCTTCTCCTACAAACCCGGTGATGTCAATAGCGAAGATATTCTCCCCAACGCTCGCCAGCGGAAAATGGGTAGTGGGCTCACGCTGGGGGCTGGGCTCCGGGCTGATGACGATGGGTTCTGGCGCACCTACGGTGCTTGCCGGAGGCTCATCACCCGTAGAAGTCTTCGCCTTCTTCGCCATCCTTTGCGCCAACGTTTCCGTATCTCTGTGGGGACAGGCCAAAGCAAAACAAATGAGTTAAGCAAGACCAGGAATTCAGAAGTTAAAATATGCGGCAAGGATCCTTACTCTTCTCTTTCCGGACTAAAAGCGGAGATGTCAAAGTCAACCTCCGCTACAGTGTCCGTGCGAGGGGGTGGAGGAGGGGTCCTGGGACGCTTGGCTGCGACAGAAGCAGTAGGTTGATACGATCCTGCCGCTCCAGCCGTTGGCGCTGTCGTATGAGACGCCCCCGCCGCTCCAGTTGTTGCCGCGGTCGTGCGTCTCATACGTCGCACGGGTTGCTGTTGGGCTTCTTGCCGCCGCGCAGCCTTGCCAGGCGCCCCCTTGCCGGGAACCTCACCACTCGAGGGAGGTTGATGTGTTGGGACGCCAGAGACGGCTTTTCGAGGAACATGTTTCTTCTTCTTTGGAGCTGGGGGCTCCTCGTGCAGCTGCTCCTCGGCTGTGTCTTTGACAGAAGAACTCCCGGCAACCATGCCACTCTACTCCCCGGCAATTTCGCCCTGCTCGGCAAGGGCCTCCTCTGACATTTCTTCTTCACTGGCTTCCCCTTCCATGAAGCCAAAGCTGCCGGCTTCCGCGGCAAGATGCGCCTCTTCCGCCCTGCTGGCGATGTATGCCACTTCTTCATCAGTGGTGGGGCGGATGAAGGTTGGCTCTTCCCGGATGGTTTTCTCCGACAAGTTGTCAAAAAACTCCTGTGCGCGCTCTGAGGATGGCTCAACCCAAGTTCCGTCAAGGCTGTGAGCATTACACGCCGGCATCATGGCGATGATTGAGCTCAAAGCGGAGTTGTTGCACAGGGGAATTACGCCAGCCGGCAACGTATATTTCCCGTCAGGCCTGAACAGTTTGTGGCAGAGAGCTGTGTGCTGCAAGACTGTTAAGTTGTTGTTCAGACCAGGGCGCAGCCTCATGATATCTGCTGCATTCTGGAACTCCCAGGCTGGTCTCCCTTTGTTCTGCAGAGGGGTGATGCGGCGATGGAGGAAGTCAGCGCCAATCATTTCTATTGTGAGCCCGGCAACCCTGAGACGGTGGATCCTGGTGATTGCAATTGTGATCTTCTCATCTTCAGGATCGAGGCCGCTCCAGTCCTTGCCACGGACCACATTCGTTTGCCAGAACGAACATAATGGCTAAGGATCTTTCTCCTTAATCCAGCACCACTCGGCCCGCCATTCTTCCCACTTCTTACGGTAGAGACCGTCTGGGTATATATCTTTATTCCATGCCCTTGGAATCCAAGTGATAGAACCAGAAAGGGCGTCTCCCGTTTCGATACGGGGAATGAAGTAGTGGCGAAAGAGGGCTGTGCTGGGAACTACTCCGGCGAAATTTTCATAGAGATGGGCAAAGACTGACATGCATGTCACGGCATTCGGCGTGAAATCCAAGAGATGGAAGCCGTATGTGTACATGATGTCGATGAAGAAATCAGAAAACGGAGGGTAGAGCCCGCAGTAAAAGTAAGCGGCAAAGAAGGGGAATTTATCTGGACCGCCCTTGACGGAAGCTGGGAGCACGCGAGTTGCAGGGTGAGCCCTCGGTTCCTTCCCCCACATACACATGTACCGCTCGGCCAGGGCACGCATGTCGAGCGTCGGAGCGAAGACGGCGTGTTCCTTCCGCATCTCCACCAGATCGATCTTCTCCGCCTCTGCATCCGAGTCGATGGCTTTCGCCGCTTTTCCCTTGCTTGCTTTGGGCGGCATGACGACTATGGAAGCGGAGGCCGAGAATGATGAAGGCGTGGGGGTGGCGGATGGATGGAGAGGCTCTGTTTCAAGCTCGAGGAAGAAGGCAATGGTGGTTTCTAGATTGGAAAAGACGAGAGGTAAATGAGCAGCGCCTCTACGGATTCCCTTTTATGGGGAAGGCGCGGGGCTGCCTCTTTACCAATCAATGTGAATGTATTTTTACGGGCGCACTACTACTGCGGCCGTTCCGCGCACTTATCCCACGTCCCGCATTTAATGCGCGTCATGGGGGAGCGCGGAAAATAAGAAGATTACTACGGTTAACTCCTGCCATGCGTGCCCGTGCACTATTTGGGCCTAGCCCAACAACTCCTCGCACCCGTGTATGGCCTAGGCCCGGGGGCTCCTGTCGGTGTACTAAAGTTTGCGTCATTTTGGTACCCCATACTTGTGCACGGACGGTTGTAGCCGTACCAGCGGCAAGGCCTGCAGGAGGACAGCTGGAATCAGATACAAGATTATCAAGCAGGCATTCAAACTGATGATCAGAAGACAGAAGACCGAAGGCTGGATTCCCGGCAAGATCTTGCCGAGAAGGCTCGCGAAGGCCCGGCAAGACCTCGCACCCGGCAAGATCCCACCGCCCTGCCACTGCTCCAGCGTAGCGACCGGCCTATCATTTAGGTTTTGTCCTCCTGGATGCATGTCATGGCACTGACGGTGGATGGGGTTAAGCGGCGCTGATGGGACGGGCTCTTTTTCCGTCCCCAAGAAAGTAAGGGACACCTAAGTGGAGCATTTAATGCGTTTTGTCCTAAGTCGTCAGTGATAATCATGAAAACACTGTAGCAACTTTACACCTCTTGTATGAGCTATTCGCCACTGTTGGTGACCCCTTGGACATATAAAAGGAGGCCCAAGGCGAAGCTACAGGGGGGAGGGAGCTTTCTGGCCCAGTTGCATGCGTAGCTGCCCTTCTTGCGTACTGTTCACCAAGAAGCGCTCCGCGTACCTGAGCTCAAACACCCACAATAAACCAAAGCAGGAGTAGGGTTTTACGCTTATCAGCGGCCCGAACCTGGGTAAAGACCCCCGCGTTGATCGTTGGATCCGCTCTTTGTGTACATCTTTTCCCTAGCCGAACCGTAAAAGGGATCCACGCGATCCCATAGGTGTCGTACGCCGACACTCTTAATGCAAAGGAATGTCACTTTATATTTCCCCTTGTGATAGCAACCTTTATTATGCAGTCCGTGGCTTTTATTTCTTCACCATCACAAGTTCGTACAAAGCTTATTTTCCCTTACAATAAAAGATCATACATACTTAGGAGCAATTTTTATTGCTTTTGCACCGATGACAACTTACTTGAAGGATATTATTCAATCCATAGGTAGATATGGTGGACTCTCATGGCAAGAAACTGGGTTTAAGGGTTTTTGGATGCACAAGTAGTATTTCTACTTAGTACGAAGTTTTGGCTAGTAAAAGATTATGAGCAAGCACCACATGTTAGAGGATCCATGACAATATAACATCTATGTGAATATAAATAAACATAACCCATTACGTTGTCTTCCTTGTCCAACATCAACTACTTGATCAAGTTTGAAAATAATTAATGGGGTCTCACAATCATAGAAGATGTCCAAGATAGTATATTTATATGTGAAATCTCTCTTACTTCAATATTCTTTCATGAATTGTTCAAGTGACCAATGTTGTGTTTGCTAACTTTCAATAAATTTTACCACTTATACTCCTTATATGTGAAGTCATTACTCCCCATGGGACAAGCATATGAAGCATATATAATTTCATATTTATGACATTCAATTCATTCAACAATTCACTCTTAGGATATAAGTGAAGCACGAGAGTGAATGATAAGCTAATCAAAAAGATATAAGTGAAGAACTATGAGTGGTTGAGTAAATAAGTAGCTATGTGAAGACTCTCTCCAAGTAAAGATTTCAGATCTTGATAATTCTATTCAAACAACAAACAAAATGAAAATAAAAGGACACTCCAAGAATAACACATATCATGTGAACAAGTAAAAACTTAGGCTAACCGATAGTTGTTGATGAAGAAAGGTGGGATGCCTACCGGGGCATCCCCAAGCTTAGTTGCTTGAGACTTCTTGGAATGTTATCTTGGGGACACTTGGGCATCCCCAAGCTTGAGCTCTTGTGTCTCCTTAACTCCTCTCACATCATGGCTTCTCCTAAATCTTAAAACTTCATCCACACAAAACTCAACAAGAACTCATGAGATAAGTTAGTATAAATTAACTCAAAACCTTAACATTCTCTACTGTAACAAATTACTAAAATTATAATTAAACATTGCATACTAAATGCCTCTGCATATTTAATACTCCTATCCTCAAATAGAATCATTAAACAAGCAAACATATGCAAACAATGCAAACATAACAGCAATCTGTCTAAACAGAACAGTCTGTAAAGGATGAAATAAAATGTATAGTTATTTAACTCAAAAAATTCAGAAAAATTAGCGCGTGACAGAGAACTCATGCATTCTTACTGTGTAAAAATTTCAAGATTTTATCATGTTCTGACAATTCACATAAATTCAGGACATAACAGAAAACTTTTTGTTTTCAAACAGCAACACATAAACTTGCAAACTAAGCATGGTAAAGGCTATAATTGGCATTTTATTGAACTAAAAGATACAAAACATGATTATTGATAACAGAAAGCAAATTAAACGAAAATAAAATGACGCTCCAAGCAAAACACATATCATGTACCGATAATGTTGAAGATGAAAGAGGGGATGCCTTCCGGGGCATCCCCAAGCTTAGACGCTTGAGTCTTCCTTGAATATTACCTTGGGGTGCCTTGGGCATCACCAAACTTATGGTCTTGCCACTCCTTATTCTCCTCATATCGATATCTCGCCCAAAACTTGAAAACTTCAATCATACAAAACTTAACGAAACTTCATGAGATGCGTTGGTAAGATAATGGATAAATCATTCACTCTGGTACTGTCAAGACAAGATTCATAATTGTTATCACATAATTCCTACTGTATTCTATCAATTCCACAATTTATATTACTCAATATAAGCTATGGAAACACTAAAACAAGCAAACTATGCAATAAAAACAGAATCTGTCAAAAACAGAACAGCATGTAGTGAGAGAATTAAAAAGCATACTTCTGTACCTCCAAAAATTATGAAAAATTATGACAGTTTAAAAAAATTGTAACCAAATAATGTGTAAATATTTCAGTATTTTATCTCTCTCCAGTACTGAACAGAAATTCCAGCACTGAACGCAAAAGTTTCTGTTTTTGCACAAAATTAAATCAACAAGTATCCACACTATCACAAAGGCTTTACTTGGCACATTATTGAAAGAAAACATATAAAACATGATTACTACAGTAGCTTAATCATGTGGACACACAAAAATAGTAGGTATAAATGTTGGGTTGTCTCCCAACAAGCGATTTTCTTTAAAGCCTTTTAGCTAGGCATGATGATTTTAATGATGCTCACATAAAAGATAAGAATTAAAACACAAAGAGAGCATCATGAATCACATGGCAAGCACATTTAAGTCTAACACACTTCCTATGCATAGGGATTTTGTGAGCAAACAATTTATGGGAGCAAGAATCAACTAGCATAGGAAGGCAAAACAAGCATGACTTCAAAACTTTCAACATAAAGAGAGGAAACTTGATGTTGTTGAAACACCTACAAGCATACGTTCCTCTCTCATAATAATTTTTAGTAGCATCATGAATTCAACAATATAACTTCCACATAGAGCATTCTTTTCATGATCCACAGGCATGGAAAATTTGTTACTCTCCACATAAGCAATTTTTTTCTCATTCATAATAGTGGGAGCAAATTCAATGAAATAACTATCATGTGATACTTGATTGGAATAATCCAATTGAAAATAAAAATCATGATGACAAGTTTCATAGTTATCATTATTCTTTATAGTATACATGTCATCACAATAATCATCATAGATAGCAACTTTTTTATCATAGTCAATTGAAACCTCTTCCAAAATAGTGGAATCATCATTAAATAAAGTCATGACCTCTCCAAATCCTCTTTCATAATTACTGCCATAAGATTCAACACCCTCCAAAATAGTGGGATCATTAGTACCTAGAGTTGACACTCTTCCAAATCCACTTTCATCAATATAATCATCATAAATAGGAGGCATGCTATCATCATAATAAATTTGCTCATCAAAACTTGGGGCACTAAAAATATCATCTTCATCAAACATAGCATCCCCAAGCTTGTAGTTTTGCATATCATTAGCATCATTGATATTCATAGAAAGCATACTAAAAACATTGCAATCATGCTCATCATTCAAAGGACTCACATTAAAGATTTTATTAAATTCTTCCTCTAGCAATTGAGCACAATTATCGGAATCCTTATTTTCAAGAAAGACATCATAAAGGTAAAGCATTTGATGCAACTTCAATTGCATTTTTGTAGTTTTCTTTTATAAACCAAACTAGTGATAAAACAAGAAACTAAAAGATTCAATTGCAAGATCTAAAGATATACCTTCAAGCACTCATCTCCCCATCAACGGTGCCAGAAAAGAGCTTGATGTCTACTACGTAACTTTATTTCTTGTAGACTTTGTTGGGCCTCCAAGTGGAGAGTTTTGTAGGACAGCAGCAAATTTCCCTCAAGTGGATGACCTAAGGTTTATCAATCCGTGGGAGGCATACGATGAAGATGGTCTCTCTCAAACAACCCTGCAATCAAATACAAGAAATCTCTTGTGTCCCCAACACACCCAATACAATGGTAAATTGTATAGGTGCACTAGTTCGGCGAAGAGATGGTGATACAAGTGTAGTATGGATAGGAGATATAGGTTTTTGTAATCTAAAATAATAAAAACAGCAAGGTAGCAAGTGATAAAAATGGAGCACAAACGGTATTGCAATGCTTGGAAACAAGGCCTAGGGTTCATACTTTCACTAGTGCAATCTCTCAACAGTGCTAACACAATTGAATCATATAACAATCCCTCAACGTGTGATAAAGAATCACTCCAAAGTTTCTATTAGCGGAGAACATAAGATGAAATTGTTGTAGGGTACGAAACCACCTCAAAGTTATCCTTTCCGATCAATCTATTGAGCCATCCCTATAAGTGTCACAAACAGCCCTAGAGTTCGTACTAAAATAACACCATATGATATGCATCAACCAACTCTAATGTCACCTAGATACTCCAATGTCACCACAAGTATCCGTGAGTTGATTATTCGATATGCATCAAACAACTTCAGATTCATAATATTCAATCCACACAAAGAACTTCAAAGAGTGCCCCAAAGTTTCTATCGGAGAAAAGAAGATGAAAACGTGTACCAACCCATATACCTAGATTACCCCAAGGTCACGGGAATCCCAAGTTGATTACCAAAACATACATCAAGTGACTCAATAGAATACCCCATTGTCACCACGGGTATCCACATGCAAGACATACATCAAGTGTTCTCAAATCCGAAATATTCAATCCGACAATAACGAAACCTCAAAGGGAAAGACTCAATTCATCACATGAAGATAGAGAGGGAAGAAACACCATATGATACAACTATATTAACAAAGCTCGCGGTACATCAAGATCATGCCGAATCAAGAACATGAGAGAGAGAGATCAAACACATAGCTACTGGTACATACCCTCAGCCCCGAGGGTGAACTACTCCCTCCTCTTCATGGAGACCACCGGGATGATGAAGATGGCCTCCGGCGATGATTCTCCCCTCCGGCAAAGTGTCGGAACAGGGCTCCGGATGAGATCGCTTTGGTACAGAGGCTTGCGACGGCGGCGTGGAAGTTCTAGGTTTCTTTTCGGGATTTCTAGAATATATAGGAATATTTGGCATTGGAATCATGTCAGGGGGCCCACGAGGGAGCGACAAGCTCGTGGGCGCGCCCTAGGGGGGGCGCCCCCAGGCTTGTCATGCCCTCATGGTTCTTCTGGCACTTCTTCGAAGCTTTGGGGGTCTCTTTTTGTGCATAAAAAATCACCGTAAATTTTCAGCCCATTCCGAGAACTTTTATTTCTGCACAAAAAACAACACCACGGTAGTTCTGCTGAAAACAGCGTTAGTCCGGGTTAGTTCCTTTTAGATCATACCAAAACCATATAAAATTGTTGTAAACATGGCATGAATACTCCATAAATTATAGATACGTTGGAGACGTATCAGGAGCATCTTCAAGCGAGGAGGTAGCCGACAAGGATGCAGCCGGCAGGGCCACCGGACAGCAAGGATCTCGACGCCAAGCTCCTCAACAACAGCGAGTGCCGTGTACCTCTACGAGGAAAATATCCGTACTGGCCGCCAGAGGAGGCGGGTCTTCTTGACTTGCCGCGCCCGCGGCAACCAAGCGGGCCAGAACTTCTACCCCGCCCCCTTCTCCAGCACCAGGCCCGAGAGCTTATACGATATCTCTATCCTTAGTGACAAGGAGGAGGAAGAAGAGTACGTGTCTTCGCTCATTTCCACCAATTCTTGATTTTTTCTACTTGTGTTAATCTGACTTGCCTTGCCTTGCCTTGATTTGACAGCGACTGGGAGTCCTTGGCACAAAGGATGCCCAAGAGGGCGAGGACCGCAGCAGAGGAAGAACCAGCAACAAGCACTGCGCTAGGTGATGACGTCGTGGATACCAGTCCTTGGCGCAGCCCCCAACATGAGGCCACTATTCACTTCCCTTTGGCAAGTGTTGGTGTTGAGATATTCACCGCTAACATTGGCACGGGAGCAGGAGAGGAGCGCCACGAGGATGAACGCCCGGAGGCAGATCCAACTGGGGTGTCTCCATCAACCGCTACTCTGTTGGAGATATGCCCTAGAGGCAATCATGTATGATGATATTTCCTATGTGTTTATGAATAAAGATAGTCCTTGGACATTATCAATGATGTGTATCAACAAGTACGTGACTTGTTTGTGGGACTATGCATTGTATGATGACTGTCCTAAAAGGTCCCTAGTCGAAAGGGCTGCGTGGATGCTCATTCGACTAGACTAGCATATGACACGGTCGATGGCGCGGTCTCACTAGCCATGGAGAATTAGATGCTAACCCGATAATATGGACTCGGAAGGATCTGGTCGGATTCGACATTGTCGGATCCGAGTCGAGATAAGGTCCGAGTCGGACAGACCCAACTATGAGACGCAGCGATATGTCATATGTGAGTCTCTAGTACAACATACGTTCTATGTCCTAAGACCTGAGCTGGCGGATGCACTCGGGATGGTGACAGACTTGCTTTGGGCCAACCAAATGCTACTCCATAACTGGGTAGTTATAAAGGTAGGTTTCGGGCTTGTCCAGACCCATGCTGCGAGACATGGTCGAGCAAGATGGGATTTGCCCCTCCGATCAGGAGAGATATACTCTGGGCCCCTCGTGTGATCCATCCAAGATAAGCATGGCCATGCGACAAGGATTATGAGATAATCCGGTTTGTGGTTAGCATCACTGGAATGAGAAAGAGGTTGGGCTAGCACAAGGATGACAAACTCGCCTTGAGCCCGACAACATATATCGTGTGGCAAAGGAAACAGAAGTGTGACATGTTGTACAGGTTCGCCAACCGGCTTCATTGTCTACTTGGTGGTCGGCACGCCTTGCTAGAGGCCGCTACCAACCGAGCAGGTCGGAGGTGATCCGAACTACGACCGAGTCGACTTGAACCTAAGGGGTTGCGCGCTTAAGGGAAGGAACCTGTGAGGTTGGGTCCGACTCCACGAGTCAGATGTGATCCTACTCGGACTCGAATCCAGGCCGAACAGACTTTGGGCTTTAGGATCCGTGCGAGGCCCAAGTGTTGAGCCTGCGACCGATGCCAATATATAGTGGAGGTGCGGCACACTCATTTGGTGGATCACTTCGGCGCCGTCATTAGGGCTTTGCATGTGTTGCAACTAGCCACCTCCACTCGTCACCGACTGTGTGATCGGACCTAGCAGTTCACCACACGGTGTTCCTCGTGCACGCGCGGATACCGTTAGAGGCGGTTCACTTGCGCCGCTCCGGCGAACCTGTACGTGGGATCCGATGACTGGTTGTTCGAGGTTGATCGCACGAGGAGGATACGAACCCCGCGGACGCGCTGCCCCAACTCTACTTCCACTACACGACACTGTGTGTCTAGTTGTAACGATCCGTGATCCATCTCTGGTAGCATGTTCCTGGATGTTCTGCAGGTAGGAATTTTTAATTTGCAGTCGACGCACCCTACCGTAGATCCCAACAGTGGTATTAGAGCCTCTGCTATATGATTTGGATTCAGATTGAATGCATATTTGATATGTGGAGGCGGCAGATGAGATCTGTTGTCGTTTATGAGATCGGCTATGTGCACGATTGATGAGATCAATTGCACATGGGGATCGTTGAGGCTATGTTTTTTGTCAATCGGAATCGATGAGGTCGTGACACAACCTACCCCTACCGGTCAGGTTCGCGATGATCGATGTTGTTTATGGGACCGCCGTATGCGTAGCACCTTGTATTTCGTACACGATCACTCAAACCGGTAGAATGCGATTCTGTGCATAAGTTTGTTTTGCAGGTTTGATGTGAATAGCATGGCTCATGTCTATGTGATGCATGTGTGTAAATTATACATGGCCTGCGCGTCATGATTTGTCAGCCGACAGGAGCCAAAGTGCTGTCATTAAAATTTATAACGACCTGCGTATCAACTTGTGATTCTCTGTAAAATTCATTACTAGTTGTAGTAGTTGAAGGACAGAGATCAAGTTCATGGCTTGGCGTCTCGGCGTGACGAAGAATATGGAGTTCCTAGATGGTCATGGGAGTCAGAGCCGACCTGGAAGAACGTCCATGAAGGAGCCATACTATTTCACAATATATGTTTATTTGTGATTGTTATGCTTCTTAGTTTCTATGCATGTTAAAATGGTAGAAAGATCCCTCATTAATATCAAGCGAATTGCCATCCCCGATGTTGCACCTTCGCACGTCAAGTACGTCTAGTAGTGGGCTCATAAAATTGGGGTGCTACTAGGTGTCCTTGAACTGGAGGGTTCATCTCGGACACGGACATGCACTGCATCAGGCTAACTTGACAAGGCTATCAAAACGGTTTTGGGCCTTGTGGCAAAGAAGGTTGGGAGCCGGGGTATGAGATACCTTCCCGACCGACAGGAGTCGTATAGAGATACGATTAGCAAGGAGTTGCTTACCGGATAGGCATGTTGGCTAGCAGTGATGCTAAAGCTCACTAGTCGCATGCGCTAGTCAGATCCTGAATCACTGAGAGTTTGTGGAGGGATGCTGACTTCAGTGGGAGTATTTCTGTTTAAGGCTTGAATTACTCTACATAAACACATTGCTTAGTGATTGCATATTTTTCTGTTGTAGATCAATGGTACCACCTGCTCAACCCAACTTTGCATTGAAATCAATCTTGGAAAAGGATAAACTTAATGGAACAAACTTTACCACCTGGTATAGAAATTTGAGAATTGTTCTCAAGCACGATAAAAAATGAACATGTTCTAGAGGATCCACTTCCAGAGGAACCTGCTGATAATGCTAATGCCACAACCAGGAATGCCTACCAGAAACTCGTTGATGAATCAACGGAGATCAGCTGTTTGATGCTGGCTTGTATGGAGCCTGATTTGCAACAACATTTCGAAAACGTTGAGGCTTACGATATGATCAAGAGTCTCAAGAGCATGTTTCAGACACAGGCTAGGACTGAAAGGTACAACATCTAGTGATCCTTGATAGATTGCAAGCTGAAGGAAGGTGATCCACTGAGCCCGCATGTGATCAATATGATCGGATATGTGCAACCTTTGGATCGGTTAGGCTTCCCGCTCTTGGATGAGCTAGCTACAGATGCAGTTCTGGGTTCTCTTCCACCTAGCTATGGGACGTTCATTTCGAACTATCATATGCACGGTATGGGTAAGAAGCTCACTGAATTGCATGGGATGCTCAAGGTGGCAGAGCAGGATATTAAGAAAGGCACACATCAAGTGTTGATGGTGCAGAAATCAGCTAAGTTCAAGAAGAGTTGGTCCAAGAAGAAGGCTAAGGCAAAGGGCGTGGAGACGGTAACCTCCGCCACTGAGCCAAAGTCAGGACCGGACTCGAAGACCATTTGCTATCATTGCTAGGAAACTGGTCACTGGAAGAGGAACTATAGCAAGTGGCTTGCTGAGCATGGCAAGAAGGACAGAAATGCTTTTTCAGGCAAAGGTACACTTGTTACATATGTTATAGACATTTACCTTGCTGACATACCTAGTAGCTCTTGGGTATTTGATACCGGATCGGTTGTTCATATTTGCAACTCGATGCAGGGGCTGCTAAGAACTAGGCGTGTGGCACAAGGGGAGATTGACATCAGGGTCGACAACAAACCAAGAGTTGCTGCGTTGGAGGTCGGCATGATGCAGCTCCATCTTCCTTCTGGATTTATTTTGGAATTGAATAATTGTTATTACATTCTTGCACTTAGTCGGAACATTATTTCTGCCTCATGCTTGATGAGTCAGGGTTATGAATTCAATTTAAAGGAAAATGGTTGTTCATTTTATTTGAATGGTATGTTCCACGGCTATGCACCCATAGTTGATGCGTTATTTATTTTGAATCTGGAAATGGAACCTGTCTATAATATGAATGTCAAGAGGCATAAGCCTAATGAGATAAATCCGACATACTTCTGGCATTGCCAGCTTGGACATATTAGTCTGAAACGCATGAAGAAGCTCCATGATGATGGGCTCCTAACTTCGTCCGACTTTGGGTCGTTCGAAACATGTGAATCATGCTTGCTTGGCAAGATGACTAAGTCTCCTTTTGCAAAGAGTTGCGAGAGGGCGTCTGAGCTGTTGGAGCTTATACACAGTGATGTGTGTGGTCCAATGAGCACAACTGCTAGAGGCGGCTATCAGTACTTTGTGACTTTTACCGACGACTTGAGTAGATATGGATATATCTATTTGATGAGGCACAAGTTGGAAACTTTTGAAAAGTTCAAAGAGTTTCAGAATGAGGTAGAAAATTAGCTCGGCAAGACTATAAAGCTTCTATGATCTGATTATGGAGGTGAGTACATGAGCCAGGAGTTTGATGATCATCTGAAAAGCCGAGGTATAGTACCTCAGCTCACACCTCCGGGCACACCAAAGAGAAATGGCGTGTCAGAACAGAGGAATCGTACCTTGTTATACATGGTTCGATCGATGATGAGCAAATCGGATTTACCCTTGTCATTCTAGGGATACGCTCTAGAAACTGCAGCTTTTACAATCAACAGAGTACCGTCTAAATCCGTAGACAAGACACCACATGAGATGTGGACTGGGAAGAGTCCCAAGTTGTCTTTTCTAAAGATTTGGGGTTGTGAAGCATTTGTCAAGCGACTTATGTTGGACAAGCTTACACCCAAGTTGGATAAGTGCATATTTGTGGGATATCTGAGGGAAACCTTGGGATATAGCTTCAACAACCGTGAAGAGAACAAAGTGTTTGTTGCTTGGAACGGGGTCTTCCTTGAGAAAGAGTTTGTCGGGCGGGAAGCCCGTGGGAGGCAGGTGCAGCTCGAAGAAGTTTGAGAACCACTTGGGGATAACTCGGCTGGTGATGCAATCATACCGGAGTCTGTCAGGGAACCCAAGGTGGAAGCGGCACTGGAACCACGGAGGTCGGAAAGATTGCGTAGAGTGCGCGATGTGTTGTTGTTGGAAAGCGACGAACCATCTACGTATGCGGAAGCGATGGTGAGCCTAGATTCGAGGCATGGCTGGAGGCCATGAGATCCGAGTTAAAGTCCATGGATGAAAATCAAGTCTGGGACTTGGTTGATCCGCCACCTGGCGTCACTGCCATTGGTTGCAAATGGGTCTTTAAGAAGAAAACCGATGTGGATGGAAATGTTCAGATCCACAAAGCTCGGCTTGTCGCTAAAGGTTATGGACAAGTTCAAGGAATTGACTATAACGAGACCTACTCGCCGGTAGCGATGCTGAAGTCGGTGAGGATTGTACTAGCTATAGCTGCATATTTCGATTACGAGATATGGCAGATGGATCTCAAAATGGCTTTCCTTCACAGAAATTTAACCGAGGACGTGTATATGATACAGCCCGAGGGTTTTGTCGATCCGACTAGTGCTAGTAAGATATGCAAGCTCAAGAGATCCATTTATGGGTTGAGGCAAGCATCTCGGAGCTGGAATATTTGTTTTGATGAGGTCGTCACTGGTCTCGGTTTCATCAAAAGCGAAGAGGACGCTTGTTTATACAAGCAGTTGAGTGGGAGCTCGGTAGTGTTTTTGATCCTGTATGTGGATGACATATTGCTGATCGAAAACAATGTTTCAATGCTGAACTCGGTCAAGGAATCATTGAATGGAAAGTTTTTGATGAAGGACCTCGGTGAAGCAGTTTACATATTGGGCATCAAGATCTATAGAGATAGATTGAGGAGGTTGCTTGGCTTGAGCCAGAGCACGCACATAGATAAAGTGTTGAAGCAGTTCAACATGAGTGAGGCCAAGAAAGGGTTCTTGCCACTCTCACATGGTATAAGGCTAAGCGAGACTCCGAGTCCTTCAACATCTGATGAGCGAAGCAGGATGAGTCGAATTCCATATGCCTCGGCAATCGGATCCATCATGTATGCCATGATATGTACTCGGCCTGATGTTGCTTTTGCAATAAGCTTAACAAGCAGATACCAGGCCAACCCAGGTGAGAGTCACTGGGCAGCGGTAAAGACTATTCTGAAGTACCTGAAAAGGACTAAAGAGATGTTCCTGGTTTATGGAGGTGAGGAAGAGCTCCTCGTAAAGGGTTACGCCGATGCTAGTTTGCAAACCGACCGAGATGATTGTCGATCACAGTCTGGATTCGTGTACATCATGAACGGAGGAGCAGTGAGCTGGATGAGTTCCAACCAAGATACGGTGGCCGATTCTACCATAGAAGCCGAATACATTCTGGCTTGTGAAGCTGCAAAGGAAGGTGTTTGGATCCGGAACTTTCTGGATGAACTTGGTGTTTTCCCAGCCTCGGTAAAACCGTTGGACCTTTACAGTGATAATTCTGGTGCCATCGCACAAGTCAAGGAGCCGAGGAATCACCACAAGACCAGGCACATAGATCTGAAATATCACCTGATATGAAAGATCGTAAAGAGTGGTGATGTAGAGTTATGCAAAATTCACACGGATGCAAATGTTGCAGATCCGTTAACTATGCCGCTTCCACAACCCAAGCATGAGGGGCACGTTAGAGCTATGGGCATACGATGTCTATTTGATTGACTCTAGTGCAAGTCGGAGACTGTTGGAGATATGTGTCGGAAGTCGGGCGACGGGGACCCAAAGGTTCGAACACTGGGGTGAGCTCGTTCTACCACTTCGTCTCCTACCACGACTAAGCAACGGCGAGAGCGCGCTAGCGAGGAATGGACCATGGACTCAGCGGTTACCCAGGTTCGGGCCACCTTGCGGTGTAAAACCCTACTCCTGCTTGTGGTTGGGATTGCAAGGGGCAAGAGAGTTCTTGCGTACAAGGTGGAGGAGGCAGAACTCAACCGAGGTCCCTCTCTACAACGGCAGCACTTCCCTTTATACCAGCCTTGGTCCTCTTCCCCCTCAAAAACTTAGGTGGGAAGGGTTGCCACACTTGGCGGTTTTGAAAGGGGACAGGCGCTCAGGCTATCCTGACTAAAGGCGGTCTTCGCCTGCAAAGCATGATCCATGACGCGTCGGTGGGCTCGGTGATGACCTCCGCCCTGCGCGCCCGCCGTCTTGGTCTTCCTTTGCCGATCGTGCAACCTTTGGGGTCGATTTGGGGAGTAGATAGCTGGCCCTGTTCCCTTAACACAAAAGAGGAAACCATCTTCATCCGCGCCTGCTGGCGCGGCCTCCGTCGCCGCTCGTCGTCGCGCGCGTCACCCATGTGATGGGCCCCAGACCACGCGGCTATGCCGAACGGCCTTCGTCTTGGGCGCCTTCGGGGGGGAGGGGGCTCGGGAGGCCACCTCACGAGAGGGCCTCGCGAGGCCGTTGGTGAGGATGCTGAGCCTTGCTCGCCACTTCCTGAGGAGGAGGCCTCAGGAGGCCATGGCCTCGTGAAGAGTCCTGGTGAGGTGCTTGGTGAAGACGGCCTGCTGGACCCACGCCAGGCGTTGCGCCATGGGCCAAAGGCAGACGGGTCTGGATACCCTGGGTTCCATGGGCCCGACAGTAGCCCCCGGGCCCGCGGCGCGCACGTTCCCGCCTATTGGGGGGTGAAACAGCGCGGGCCCTAACCGCCTGCGGCCAGGCGCGACGCGTGGCACACGATGTGACGGGGGACACCCCCACTTCTCCCACGACGCCTCGGTAACCACCCGCGCTGACATAAAACCTGCCGCGGGCGACGCGAGGCCATCATTGCCTTCCTTTACACATTCCAACTCCTTCAATTCCCAACGCCGGAGAAGGCGGAGCGACGAGAGGAGCTCCGCGCCGAGCATAAAGAGGGGGAGAGCAGAGCCGGAGTCCTCCACCCATCTTCTCCTTCCTCCAACCTCCTCCGTCTTCTGGTTAGAGCCACTGCAGAGATGGTGAGGGGGAGAGGGCGTGGCCGTACTTCCGCTGCCGCATCCCAGGTTCCGCCCCAGGGGCGCGGGCGCTCCCTGACGGCTGCCGGCGCCTGGCCCAGCGGGCGTGGAAGGGGCGCCGCTCTCGGACGCGGAGGGCGAGGCGTGCGGGGCCGAGGCGGCCGCGGCGGGGCAGCCGCGCTACCACCCCAGGCGGGGAGCCATTCGGCGGAGGCGGCGCACGAGTTCATAGTGAACATGCACCGCAGCCCCTACACTTGGCTCCGGCTCCTAGACTCCTTCGCGGCGGCGATGGCGGACCGCGCGCCCCTGGGTTTGTGGGAGCAGGCCGACGGCTGCTGCAACGGCCCCTCCTGGGTGGCGACGGAGTTCACCCCCTCGGGCTTCATGTTCTTGAAGCAGGGGTGGAACTCGTTCGCCCTCGCCCACGGCCTGAAGCGGGGGCACGTCCTCCAACTCAAGTACAACGGGGCCGCCACGCTCTTCGTGAAGATCGTCGGGATCTCCGGCAGCCATCTGGAGTGCTGCGCGGAGAGCGTGGATGGCAGCTATAGCGGCTCCTCCAGCGAGGACGACAGCTCCAGCGGTGCCGCCCCCTCCGGCGGGGGCGGAAGCGACGACGACTCCCCCCGCGTCAAGTGCGAGGACGAGGACTCCGACTAGGCGTGCGCGGCGATGATTCTGAAACCCCTGGCGGTGGGCACCGTGCGCACGGTGACGAAGCCGCACTTGCCTGCAGCGCCTTCTTGGGAATGCGCGACACCCGCGCTGGAGTCGTGGGGTTGACGGCGCCTCGCCTAGGCCCTTTCTTTCTTTTTATTTTCCTGCATTGAACCGATGTAGCCCCGCGGGGGCGTGAAAACAGAATCTTCTATGTTTAACTTAATGCTTTTGTGATTCGGGGTGTATGCATTCCCTCCCGAAGTCCTCTCGTGAGGCTAGTTTTTTTTTCTTTGTTCGCCTCAGCGCTCTACGCCGTCAGGACCCAGCCCCCGAGCGGGCCTCAGCCGCCATTGGTATGTCCGGTCGCGATGCCGGGACAAGGCCAGGAGGTGAGGGTCACCGGGAGCTAGTGAGGGCTCCTGAGGTGCGATGCTCAGGGAGCCCCCCTTTGGCGTGCAAGCGGCTTACGCAGAAGAAAAAATTCTAGCACCCAGCGGGATCGCGAGGGGAGAGAGCTTGAGTGACGGTAAAGGTATCTCGCGAGGTAGTCAGACTTAGCTTTTGGCGGAGAGCGGTGTCGGGCGAGCCACAGCTCATGAGGAGCTCACGCAGCTCGCGAGGCGTGCTCACGAGGCTCGGCATTCGAAGTGTCTTCGCCTCGCGAGGCCGGCTCGCGAGGGGCCGCCCGCGAGGTCCTCACGCAGCTCGCCTCCTGAGGGACTGCATGTCAACATATTTCACAATGGGAGGAGCGGCACGCGCTCGCTAACTCGCCCGTGGCCGTTGTGTGAGGAGATAAGGCACCAAGGACCTTGGTGAGGTGACGTGCACGGGAGCAGGCCCGCGAGCCAGAGCTCAGTCGCTTGGATTTGGAGGCACTGAAAGGACGGACCCGAGCACAGGCACCGTGCCTAGCCCCTGCTCACGGAATCGGCCAGGGGAGGGGTCGCGAGCGTGTGGCGCTCTCTGGTCGGCATCGAACGTAACAGGCAATTAAGTAGGTAACATAACTCATCAGGGTGAAATCAACAAAATCCATTACACAACCAAAAGGATAGGGGCTAGGCTGCCTTGTCCGGCACGGATCAGCTCGAGGTTGGTGCAGCCCGTGGGGCGCCCTCAGCCGCATTTAAACAAAATCACTTGGGCGGAAGGGTTCCGGGAGCGAGGGCACGGCAGGCGCGGTGAGAAGGAGTGGGGGTTCCTCGCGAAGCGACGCGTCGGACCCACCTGGCAGGACTGCGCTGGGGTGACGTCAGACCGCTTGGCAAGGACCGCCAAGGGAGTCTGCTCCTCCGGGGCTAGGGGGCTCGCGAGGAGCAGGGGGCTCACGAGGCCCTGGCACGAGGGGCGCCAGCCTCTGGAAAGAGGCGCCGGCATTCCTCAGGCCGAAGGACATGCGCATGCCGCCGACGGCGGGTCCAACGCCCTGGCCGATTCGCGGCAGCTGGAAGGGGTCTTGAGGGCAGAACCTGTTGAGGCTGGTGAAGTCGATGCACATGCATTCCTTGCCGCCCTTCTTGGGGACGATGACTGGGTTGGCGAGCCATTCGAGATGGCGCACCTCGCGAAAGACCCCAGCTTCCTGGAGCTTTTGAACATCCTTGACGATGAAATCTTGCTTCTCTGGCGCCTGGCGCCGTGCTTTCTGCTTGACGGGGCATGCATTGTGGCACACCGCTAAGTGGTGCTCGATCACCTCCCTCGGCACACCGGACAAGTCAGATGCTTTCCTGGCGAAAACATCTGAGTTTGCCCGAAGGAAGGTGACAAGCGCGCTTTCCTATGCAGGAGGAAGGCCAACGCCGATGGTGAAGGCAGGGCCGGAGCCGCTGCCATCCACCGACACCTTCTTCATCTCGGTGCAATCCTGAGAGAACAGCTGCTTCTTCTTCGCGGGCGCGGCCTCAGGAGGCTCGGCCACGTCCTCGTCAGCCGGATGCGCGACAGCGGCAGCCTTGTAAGCGCGTTCGAGGGTGCTGGCCGCGTCCTTCTCGTCACAGGTGACGGTGATGATGCCGCTGCAGCCGGGCATCTTGAGGACGTTGTAGGCGTGATGGGTGGCCGCCATGAACTTGGTGAGAGCCGGGTAGCCCAAGATGGCGTTGTAAGGCAGGCCAATGTGCGCCACGTCGAAGTCGATGAGCTCGGTGTGGTAGTTCTTGCGGGTGCCAAAGGTGACGGGGAGGCGCGCTTGCCCCAGTGGGGTGGTGGAGCCATCGGTCACCCCAAAGAAGGGCCTAGTGGGCATCAGCTGGTCGTAGGGTACTTGGAGCGTCTCGAAGGTTTCGATGGAGATCACATTGAGGCCGGCGCCCCCGTCGATGAGGGTCTTGGTGACTACGACATTGCTGATGGTTGGAGTGCATAGCATGGGGAGTGCGCCTGCGGAGGCCGTGGATTTGGGGTGGTCCTTGGAGTCGAAGGTGATGGCGTACCGGGACCACTTGAGGGGCCGCGCGGCCTCAGGCCTCGGGAGGGCGGCATACACCTCGCGAGAGAGTTGCTTAAAGTGGCGGATGGACGCGGGGGCCTGAGACCCGCCCAGGATGCAGGCGACCGCGCGAGGCTCCTGGTAGCCCCCAGTTGACATCGTTCCTCCGGGGCGGCGGCGGCAGCGGCGGAAGAGCGGCATTAGCCTGGGGGTTCACCTCATGAGGCTGGTCGCGCCAGGCGGCTCACGAGGCTGGTCGCGCCAACCCTGGTGAAATCTGCCGTTGTTATTGCGGCCGTCCCAGCGGTTGCTGCCGCGGCCACCTCTGCGGCCGGCGCCGCGGCCATTGCGATCGTCTCGGCGGCTCTGGCGCTCGTCGCGGAGCAGCTTGAGCTCCTGGCAGTCCTCGGTGCTGTGGGAGCACACGTTGTGGAAGGCGCAGAGCGGCCAGCCGTCCTTCCTGGGCTCGTCATAGTCGCGGCCGCGCTTCTGCTCGGGCTCTGTCGCTAGTGCGGTGGGGCCCTTACGCTTGACGTCCTTGTTCTTGGTCTTGGCGGCATCGAGGGCCGCATCGGGGTCATTGTGGACGAAGAGGCGGCCTTCCTCAGCCTTGGCGCACTTGTCGGCGAGGTCGAGCAGCTCAAGCACGGAGTCGAGCTCACCGTTGATGGCGAGCTTCTTGCGCATCTTGACGTCCATGACGCCGGTGGAGAACGCAGAGATGATGGTCGCGTCGGAGGCGCACGGGATCTTGTTGCGCACCTGGCTGAAGCGCTGGATGTACTTGCGGAGGGTCTCGTCTGGGCGTTGCCACACACGCCGCAGTTCGTTGATGGTGAGGGAGCGGTCCTATGTGCCTTTGAAGTTGGCGACGAACTGGCTGCAGAGCTCGGCCCACGATGAGATGGATGCCTCGGGGAGGTTCATGAGCCAGGAGCATGGGCCATCCTTGAGGGCCATGGGGAACCAGTTCGCCATGACCATGTCGTCGCTGTTTGCCGCCTCGACGCTCAGCGCGTAGAGCTGAAGGAACTCCGTAGGGTTGTGGGTGCCATCATAGCGCGGAGGTAGCTCAGGCTTGAACTTCGTGGGCCACACCATGCGACGCAGCTCGCGGGTGAAGGCGCGGAAGCCCACGCCGCTTGAGGGGACGCTGCCATTGAGGGCAGTGCAGTTTTGATGCCCAGCCGCCGCAACCTCTTGGACGGCCTGGTCCTGGCGCTGGCGCTGGTGCTCGAGGAGCACTCGCACGTCGGGGGGCGCGCGTCTGATGATCTGGCAGCTGGCCTCATCGCGGACCGGCGGGGACGCGCCACGGGACAGCTCGCTCGCCCGCTCGTTGCGCTGAGGCCCGCCGTGCTCGTCGCACAGAGGAGGCAGCGGGGGAGCGCCGTGCGCCAGGTCCCCAGTGCGAGACGGCGGAGGGCGGAGCGAGTGGGAAGGCGCCAGAGCATCCCCGGCGGCGTTGTCGAGCTCGGTGATGCGGCCAAGCCAGGCGTCGTGGCCTGCATCAGCTGGACGGTAGAGGAGCATGTGACACCCTGGTTTTTGGCAACTTTTTCGTTTCAAAATCTTTTTGGCTTTATTTGCAATTTGGATGGTTTTTGAACTTTTCAGTTGACTTTGGACTTAGGAAACTATTGAATTCCTCCCTTAGTGATCCAAAGCCCTCAACATCTTTCCAAAATCTTGTCACACACCTACTGGATCAAATTCCAATTCTCAATCTTTCCCAATAATTCATTTTCTTCCTTTGGGAAAATCTGTCATCACTATGGGTTATGAAGCAACCTATAGTTCTGATGATCACAATAATCCCAAATTAATACCACACCTTCTTGTCATCATCTACTCCCACAATATTCAAAAACATTTCATGGTCCAGTATAAAATTTTGTCCAGAAAACTCCATTTACCTTCTGGACAGTACTGGCCCTTTGTGAAGCAACTCATATTTTCCCAACTCAGAAAACTCTCAGATAATTCCCTGAGATACTAGGGAACCTATCTTACCACATTATCTAAAAATATCATCTTGTCCAGTACAAATTTTCAGCAGCAATATTCTGACAAGTTTCTGCTCAATTCAAACTTCTGTGAAGGTAGTACCAGCTAGAGGTATTTAATTGAGCTGAAATTTTTATGACATCTTCTATCCACCAAGTAACCCTCACACACCAAGTTCCAGCTCCAGCAGATCAACCATATGAGTGCTACAAGCTCATCTTGTTTCTGGACCAGTAACAGCAGTTGTACATGAACTGCATTCAAATCATGATGAAAATCTCTCAAATTTGGCCAGTTTGTAGTCCTTCCAAAGTAGATCATCCCAGACATCTCTACTGGCTTCATCTCCAGCTCATCTCTCCTCTGGAGCTCTCCCAAAGTTTTTGTCAGAAACTGTAGTTGAAGCTACCCTTCAAATCAGCATGTATCTAGCCAAACCAAGGGCACAGGGGGACTAAGTGATCAAAGGAGAACCTGCTGGACACGATGCGCCAGACTTGCGTGGCCTCCAGGTGCCAGCCACCGTGGTGAGCACGGCATTGGCATGCCAATGCACGCGCTCTGCACGGCGCCCGCGTCTGATGTGATGCATCCGGCTACCCCACGTGGCCGTGCCTTGTCTCAGCTCGCCGACAACCTCTCCTCCAACCACCTGGCCATTATGGAGTTCTCCCCTCGCCGGAATCGCTCCCGGCGGCCACCACCGCACACAGGCACTGTGGCACCCGTGCGGGCACAGTGGCCCTGCTGGCCGTCGTCATCCTCCGCAAGCCGCCACTGCCGCATTTACTCCTCCTGCCCTCTCCTATCCCGTCGCCCACGCCAAGCCAGCTAGCGCGGCGTCCTTGCGCCGGCGACGTGGCCGTGGCGCCGCCCGGTTCCAGA
Organism: Elymus sibiricus; assembly: GCA_039707655.1. Lineage (NCBI taxonomy): Eukaryota > Viridiplantae > Streptophyta > Magnoliopsida > Poales > Poaceae > Elymus > Elymus sibiricus. Next base: position 319,339,945 of record CM077672.1, read on the forward strand.
GAGCTCCACCCCGCCTATAAAAGGCCACGCCCAGCCCTCCCTAGCTCCTCACCGTACTCCACCCGCTCCCAATCGAGCTCCCAAGCAACGAGCCAAGGCCGAGAGGCCCTCTGCCACCTCGCCGTTTCATTCCACCCCAGCCTCCACTGACTCCACCCGCGAGCTCCACACACTCCCCTGACCCCGCCCGAGCTCTTCCCTGGCCGAAACCTTGCTGGAAACGCCGTCTCCGACGACACCCAAAAGCTGCCGCCGCCGGAGAGGAAGGGGACGACATCGTCCGGCCATCTCTCATCACGCTATGGGTACGTACGTGTTCGTCTCTGTGAGCTCGTCCCATCCCCGTAGTCGCCGGACCTCGCCGCCGTCTGCATCGCCGGCGACCATCGCCGTAGTTCCGCGGTGCTCTGCTCTCTCTCTCTCCCCTTTTAAATCTGACAGCGGGGCCCGCACGTCAGTGGCTCGCCCGCGCACGCCGAAGCGGTAAGTGGAGGCGCCCCTCCACTTTACGCCTTCGACATGGCCTCCTGTAGATTTTCCTATTTTCTGTTTTTAATTCAGATTTGACTAGTAACTTTGACCCCTCATAACTTGTTATCCATAAGTCCAAATCAATTGATTCTTTTTGCATTGAGTTTGTCTTGAGCCCCTCTATTTTCTGGTAAATTTTGGTATTTTTCTCATGCTCACAGAATTTCTGATGAACAGAAATGTGTTATGTGACATTTTCCTTTGCCTTTTTAAAATATTTTCAGAGGAAAATCCTTTTGAATTTGAAGTCCAGGAGTTTGTGGACAACCCAACAGAGCAAGGCAAGCCACATCATCCATTGCATGAGGCATCTCAATAGTGTTGGTTATTTAATTGAATTTTTGCATTATTTTAATAAGTGAAATTCATAGTAAATTACTTTGATGCATAGCTACTGCCATGTTAAGTTATTCATGATAAATAACCATGCTTGTTGGATACTTGTCAAAACTAAACCTAATTGGTTGATCAAGTGCCACCGACCCGGACTTATCCATGCAGCCACATCTGCCGGTATGGGATGGCCTTGACTTGGTCTGACTGCGTGCTCTTTTGTCGGTGCCACCAAAAGAGGGAGGGTTATGCGTGCGGGCTGCCCTGATCAGGTAGACGACGATAATCATGTGAGCCCAGTTGAGTTATTTTGCCGGCGTCCCCGTTTGGGACAGTTTAGTTGGCCACGATGGTGGCAGGTGTCACGGGGTGACACAGGGGCCACCCAGGACATGACCCTGGGAGGGTATGATTGTCGGTGGTACGATGGAAGAGTCACGGGTTAGGCAGGTTTCGTTGGAGCAGCACCGGTCCACCTAAGAGGGAAGTGTACCGCGGTACGGGACAAGGAGCTCCATGGTGTGGGTAAAGTGCGCAACCTCTGCAGAGTGTAAGAATCTATTCGAATAGCCGCGTCCACGGTATTGGACAGTCCGCACTAGGTCAGACTGAGTGGTCAACCGCAATAATGATAATAATGATGGAAGAACTTGTCTTATGATCGAAAGTACTCGATGGATCATGAGTATCTCGAGGGTTGTGGGACAACCCAGAAGAGAGTAAGTTGGTATTTGGTAACAGTAAGTAAGCAACTTAAGCACTTAATATGATCATTGCCATGCTGTTGTTTGCTGCATTGTTATGGTTGCTGTGAGCTTGCGAGTACATTCCAAGTACTCACCTGGGGTATCATGCCAGATGCAGGAGAAGCCGAGGACGGAGGTCCCGATGGTTCGTGCTACGCTAACTAGGCCGTGTCCCAGCAGTGTCCCTTTGGGGATGGAGTTCCCACGTGATGTTCCGCTACGCCGTAGAGTCACCCAGTAGTATCGAGGCCCTGCTATGTCCCATTAATAATGTAGATATTGTCATAGTACATGATGTGCTTCTGGCCTCACTATCGATGTAAATTATGAGCTTGTACTCGAGATATATCAATAAAGATCAGTTCTGTTCTGTTCCAAGTTGTTGCGTGTTTCCAGAAGACATGATCTCTGGGTTGGAAACACTGGTAAACCGGTTCTCTGAGCTGGGGTGCCATAGAGCAGCTCGCGCGCCATGAGCAGCGCGGCCTACGGGTTTGGCGGCCCGCGGTGGGCGTGGGAGGAGGCCGTGGCGGTGTGGCCGTTCGCCTGCACGGAGGGGCGCAGGGAGGAGTCCTGCTGCTCACGGGCAGCGGGGTCGGTGGCGGCAGCAGCCTCGGCGTCAGGGCGGCGGCGGTTGCCACGGGCCACGGGCTCCGTCTGAGCCACGCGGCCAGCCCTGCGCTCGGCGCGCTCACGACGTGCGTCGGCCATGAGGTTGGTGGAGCAGAGGGCGGAGCGGAAGAACAGTAGCGCACCCCCTACCTGGGGCGCCAAATGTCGGAAGTCGGGCTCCGGGGACCTAAAGGTTCGACCACTGGGGTGAGCTCGCTCTACCACTTCGTCTCCTACCACGACTAAGCAACGGCGAGGCTACGACGAGAGCGCCCTAGCGAGAAACGGACCGTGGACTCAGCGGTTACGCAGGTTCGGGCCACCTTGCGGTGTAAAACCCTACTCCTGCTTGTGGTAGGGATTGCAAGGGGCAAGAGAGTTCTTGCGTACAAGGTGGAGGAGGCAGAACTCAACCGAGGTCCCTCTCTACAACGGTAGCACTGCCCTTTATACCAGCCTTGGTCCTCTTCCCCCTCGAAAACTTAGGCGGGAAGGGTTGCCACACTTGGCGGTTTTGAAAGGGGACAGGCGCTCAGGCTATCCTGACTAAAGGCGGTCTTCGCCTACCAAAGCATGATCCATGACGCGCCGGTGGGCTCGGTGATGACCTCCGCCCTGCGCGCCCGCCGTCTTGGTCTTCCTTCGCCGATCGGGTAACCTTTCGGGTCGCTTTGGGGAGTAGATAGCTGGCCCTGCTCCCTTAACACAAAAGAGGAAACCATCTTCATCTGTGCCTACTGGCGCGGCCTCTGTCGCCGCTCGTCGTCGCACGCGTCACCCACGTGATGGGCCCCGGACCGCGCGGCTGTGCTGAACGGCCTTCATCTTGGGCGCCTTGGGGGGGGGGGGGCTCGGGAGGCCACCTCGGGAGGCCGCCTCGCGAGAGGGCCTAGCGAGGCCGTTGGTGAGGATGCCGAGCCTTGCTCGCCACTTCCTAAGGAGGAGGCCTCAGGAGGCCAAGGCCTCGTGAAGAGTCCTGGTGAGGTGCTTGGTGAAGACGGCCTGCTGGACCCACGCCAGGCGTTGCGCCCTGGGCCAAAGGCAGACGGGTCTGGATACCCTGGGTTCCATGGGCCCGACAATATGCCCTAGAGGCAATCATGTATGATGATATTTCCAATGTGTTTATGAATAAAGATAGTCCATGGACATTATGGGACTATGCATTGTATGATGACTGTCCTAAAAGGTCCCTAGTCGAAAGGGCTGTGTGGACGCTCAGCCGACTAGACTAGCATATGACACGGTCGATGGCTCGATCTCACTAGCCATGGAGCGTTAGATGCCGGATAATATGGACTCGGAAGGATCTGGTCAGATTCGATATAGTCGGATCCGAGTCGAGATAAGGTCCGAGTCGGACAGACCCAACTATGAGACACAGCGATATGTCATTTGTGAGTCTCTAGTACAACATACGTTCTATGTCCTAAGACCTGAGCTGGCACATGCACTCGGGATGGTGACAAACTTGCTTTGGGCCGACCAAACGCTACTCCGTAACTGGGTAGTTTTAAAGGTAGGTTTCGGGCTTGTCCAGACCCATGCTGCGAGACATGGTCGAGCAAGATGCGATTTGCCCCTCCGATCAGGAGAGATATACTCTGGGCCCCTCGTGTGATCCGACCAAGATAAGTATGGCCATGTGACAAGGATTATGGGATAATCCGGTTTGTGGTCGGCATCACTGGAACGAGAAAGAGGTCGGGCTAGCATAAGGATGACAGACTCGCCTAGAGCCCGACAACATATATCGTGTGGCAAAGGGAACAGAAGTGTGACATGTTGTACAGCTTCGCCAACCAGCTTCATTGTCTACTTGGTGGTCAGCATGCCTGGCTAGAGGCTGCTACCAATCGAGCAGGTTGGAGGTGATCCGAACTGCGACCGAGTCGACTTGAACCTAAGGGGTTGCATGCTTAAGGGAAGGAACCTGTGAGGTTGGGTCTGACTCCACGAGTCAGATGTGATCCTACTCAGACTCGGATCTAGGCTGAACAGGCTTTGGGCTTTAGGATCCGTGCGAGGCCCAAGTGTTGAGCCCGCGATGGATGCCTATATATAGTGGAGGTGCAGCACACTCAATTGGTGGATCGCTTCGGCGCCGTCATTAGGGCTTTGCATGTGTTGCAACTAGCCACCTCCACTCGCCGCCGACTGTGTGATCGGAACTAGCAGTTCACCACACGGTGTTCCTCCTGCATGCGCGGATACCGTTAGAGGCAGTGCACTTGCGCCGCTCCGGTGAACCTGTACGTGGGATCCGACGACTGGCTGTTCGAGGGAGATCGCACGAGGAGAGACGAACCCCGCGGACGTGCTGCCCCAACTCTACTTCCGCTACACGGCACTGCGCGTCTAGTGGTAACGATCCATGATCCATCTCTGGTAGCATGTTCCTGGATGTTCTGTGGTAGGAATTTTTAATTTGCAGTCGATGCACCCTACCGTAGATCCCAACATGCTCTGGCAAGCGGCTCTCTGGCAAGGACCTCCACATACGAGCCTGTTCGCGTTGATGACGTGCCGACAACGGAAGCTGCCGGCAACCAGGCGACGACAACTGTCAGGGGGATAGCCCCCAGGTAGGCTCATCAACACTTAACCATTTTCAAAACAACGGGGCGACCAGCGTCCCTTGACCCGGCCCGCTCACCAGCGGGCCTGGAGGCACAGGACCGGCCAGACGTGATGATGAAGCTTGACCCGGCCCGCTCACCAGCCGGCCTGAAAGCCCTCAATCCGGCCAGGCGCGATGATGAAGCTCGACCCAGCGATGCGGAAGGCGGCAGACGCCCAAGCCGGCATCAGCTCCAGCCGGCCAGATGACAAGACATCTCCCCATGACGGAGCCAGCGTGGCTACAGTGCGCGCCGCCCCGAAGACCGCGCGAGCATGGCTACAGTGCGCCCGGGAACCACGGGCCGGGGTCGACGGCGACAACCCGGCGTGGCACTGTGGCTGAACAGTGCTCGCCGTTCCATGACCCAAGCGAAGACATGCTACAGTGCCGGAATGCTGGCGAGGCCCGCAGCCGGCGGGTCCCACTGTCCGGCATGAGGCGATGACGACTGGGCCCCGCACCCTAGCAGATTACCATTGTAACCCTGGGGAGCCGGCCTATAAGACCCCCAGGGAGCTCTCCATGTAGAGGGCCGAACCCTGAGTTCTTTCCCCCCACGCGAAGCATCTCATCACCTTACCAGGAGAAGAGAGCTAGTCCTCCTTCTGATGGGGATATGTACCTAGGGTAGGGTCATAGGCCTGACCTACATAACCCACCTAAGGACACTACCCCAGAAAGCTTAAGGACAACAAGGAAGTCTCCGACTGAAATCACCAAGACATACAAGTCACTCGACAATATCCACTCGGAGATTACCTTTCACTCGACGGTTATCTTTCACTCGGAAGAACCGGGAGACAGTCGACCGCAGAAGACCAGAAGTCACCCCAGGGAGGCTAATGGACAGGCGTTCGTCTGTATCATAAATAGCATTTATTGCATACGTTACTAGTAACGTTCACCATTATAGCCACGATCGGACCCTTAGATGCCGGACATTATGAGGGGCAGCGGACTCTATATAAGCCGCCCCTCCCCTCTGGCTCAGGGGTTCGCACCCTCTGTAAGGATACTCATATTCCACTCGACAGATAAACAAAGCCTCTCCGGAGCACGAGACGTAGGGTTGTTATCTCCACCGTGAGATGCTCGAACTCGCTAAAATACCGTGTCACCCATATGCATCTCGGTAGATCATGCTCCTTTACCCTACCCCCTTCGTACTGTCGTAATCGTTCCCACGACAGTTGGCGCCCACCGTGGGGCATGGCGTCTATTGAGCCATGGTGCAAATGGTTTTTCTTCAATCTTCGGCAGCGGATCAACGACCATCGCCGAGGGAATTTGGCCGCTGGAGTTCTGGCCATTGTGCCATTCGTACAAGCAAAAGGGGAAGTATCCATTTTATCTTCTCCATTTTTACAATCAATCAATAATTTAATCAGTTTGCTTTCCCTGGACGCCAATGGCAGCGGGATGGGTCGGGACGTCATCCAGCGCGGCGGACAAGCGGCATCCGAGGCGGAGGTCGCTGGCAAGATCTTGCAACCAACGGCCTCGACTCCTGGTCTCCTTGCGTCGTGGGTGACGGCCCTCTCGTCTCCCTGCCGCGGTGGTCGACCGCTCGTGTCCCTGCAGTTGGAATACCAAGTCGCTTCCACATCAACTTCACAAGACATGTTGCAGCGGCAATCAACAGCATCAAGCCAAGCACTTACAAGAAACCGGCGGCCACCGGTGCCGTCCGCCCCGTCGTCGTCTCCAACCTCGGTACAGCCGAGTGCGTACGCGGCCACCGTCGCCGTCCACCTCGCCGTCGTCACGCACGACCGCCGACGTCGTCCGCTTCATCGTCGTCTTCAACCTTGTCGTTGAGCCCCCACGCACGACTGTTGACTCCGCCTCGTGTTCTCGGCCTCCGCGGTGGAGGCGCAGGCCTGACTCGACGCGGGCGCACATCGCTCCTTCCTCCGGCGTCAGTCGCCAGCGACGGTCTCCGCGGCGGAGGCGCGCTGCAGCGGCGACATACAAAACAGCCACGACCCACAACCTGCAACCGATGGCCGTTCAAGATTGAATAAATCAATGCCTCAGTAAGTACACGATGGTAGAAGAAACGGAAGGAGGTGAGTGAATGCGGACAAAGAAACGGAAGGACTTGGGCCTCATTACTCCACGAGGAGTTATTTGGCTGCCTCATTAAACGCCTCGTCAGGTGAGCAAAATACGCCAGGTAATCCTGCATGCATGCATAACCATCCGTGGACTTTAATTGTTGCAAAATAGCATCCGTGCACGGACACTTTGTCCACCAAGATATATTCGTAGCTATGCTTGCTACTAACTTGCAGGTCACACGTCCGTCATCGTCTCCGGACAGTGGTTCACTCGGACAGACATTCCGTTTGAGCTGTATACAGACGACCAACATGTAGCCACTCGGCAGCCCCGCGTATCGCCACTCGGCGGAACGCGTCGTCATCACTCGACAGCTCCGCGCATCGCCACTCGGCGAGACACGCCTTCGTCACTCGGCAGCCCCGCGCGCCGTCACTCTACTGGACGCGTCTTCATCACTCGGCAGCTCCGCGCGCCGTCACTCTACTGGACGCGTCTTCATCACTCGGCAGCTCCGCGCTTCGCCATTCAGTCGGACGCTCTTCGACACTCGACGGCTCCGTGCGCCGTCACTCTACTGGACGCGTCTTCATCACTCGGCAGCTCCGCGCGCCGTCACTCTACTGGACACGTCTTCATCACTCGGCAGCTCCACGCATCGCCATTCAGTCGGACGCTCTTCGACACTCGACGGCTCCGCGCGCCGTCACTCTACTAGACGCGTCGTCATCACTCGGCAGCTCCACGCATCGCCATTCAGTCGGACGCTCCATCGTCACTCGGCAGCTCCACGCATCGCCATTCAGTCGGACGCTCCATCGTCACTCGGCAGCTCCGCGCGCCGTCACTCTGTTGCACGCTCCGTCGTCACTCGGCAGCTCCACGCATCGCCATTCAGTCGGACACTCCGTCGTCACTCGGCAGCTCCACGCATCGCCACTCAGTCCGACGCTTCATCGCCACTCGGCGAGACACGTCTTCGACACTCGACAGCTCCGCACGCCGTCACTCTGCTGCACGCTCCGTCGTCACTCGGCAGCTCCGTTCATCGCCACTCGGCGGGACACGTCTTCGTCACTTGGCCGCCCCGTGCATCGCCACTCAGTCGGACGTGTCTACTTCGCTCGACCGCCCTGCGCGTCGTCAGACAGCTAAGTCATTCTTCACAGACTGCATTCAATTAATTAATTATTTATACATTACCGAGTGTTAAGTAAGTCGCACATGACGTTCACTCGGAGGCCACGCCACCGAGTGTACCCCGGCGCTCGGTTCTTTATCTTCACGTCAGATCCTTTACTTTCACAAGTTCACTCGGATCCTTCACTCTTTAGACTCTTGCTGGTTCCGGACCAGCAAGCACCTGGCGCACCCAGCGGGTGTCTATGGGTGAAATTTACACGAATCATTTCAACAAACATGAAATTACTTCGAGAATTTTTTATGTTAGCTTGTGTTATTTTTCATACACAGGTTACCTGGACGCCTCTATGCGCCATTTTCGACGACACGCTGGACTCGGTCGCCCCACGCGCTGTCACCTGGTCGAACGCCTCCGCGACAACATTCTCGACAAGGCCGCCCCGCGCGCCGTTACTTGACCGCCCTGTGCGTCGCCACTCAGTGAGATGTATCTACCTCACTCGGATGCCCAGCGCATCGCCACTGTGCTAGACGCGTCTACATCACTTGGCCGCCCCGCGCGTCGCCACTCAGTCAGACGTGTCTACTTCACTCGGATGCCCCGCGCATCACCACTCCGTGTGGCCCGTCTACATCACTTGGCCGCCCCGCGCGTCGCCACTCAGTCAGACGTGTCTACTTCACTCGGATGCCCCGCGCATCACCACTCCGTGTGGCCCGTCTACATCACTTGGCCGCCCCGCGCGTCACCACTCAGTCAGACGTGTCTACTTCACTCGGATGCCCCGCGCATCACCACTCCGTGTGGCCCGTCTACATCACTCGGCCGCCCCGCGCATCGCCACTCAGTCAGACGTGTCTACTTCACTCGGATGCCCCGCACATCACCACACCGGTGTGGCCCGTTTACATCACTTGGCCGCCCCGCGCGTCGCCACTCAGTCAGACGTGTCTACTTCACTCGGATGCCCCACGCATCACCACTCTGTGTGGCCCGTCTACATCACTTGGCCGCCCCGCGCGTCGCCACTCAGTCAGACGCTCCATCGCCACTCGGCGAGACACGTCTTCGACACTCGATAGCTGAGCGCATCGTCATTCAGTCGGACGCTTCATCGCCACTCGGCGAGACACGTCTTCGACACTCGACAGCTCCGCACGCCGTCACTCTGCTGCACACTCCGTCGACACTTGGCAGCTCCGTTCATCGCCACTCGGCGAGACACGTCTTCGTCACTTGGCCGCCCCGTGCATCGCCACGCAGTCGGACGTGTCTACTTCGCTCGGCCACTCCTGCGTCGTCAGACAACTAAGTTACGCGATCACTCGACACATCTGTGCGCCATCTTCGTCGCTACTCAGGCTCAGTCGCCGCAACGATCATTCGCGTGCCGTCACTGGGTCGGACGCCTCCTCGACATACATGACTTGGCCGCCCCGCGCGCCATCGTTCAGCTTAGCTGCGACTCCGTATCGCCTAAGTCAAAAACTACTCCGAGTGCGGACATCCTCCACACTTGGGGGCTTAGCTGTGATTCCGTATCACCTAAGCTAAAAACCACTCCGAGTGAGGACATCATCGACACTCGGGGGCTTAGCTGTGATTCCGTATCACCTAAGTTAAAAACCACTCCGAGTGAGGACATCATCCACACTTGGGGGCTTAGCTGTGATTCCGTATCACCAAAGTTAAAAAACTACTCCGAGTGAGGACATCATCCACACTCGGGGGCTTAGCTGTGATTCCGTATCACCTAAGTTAAACACCATTCCGAGTGAGGACATCATCCGCACTCGGGGGCTTAGCTGCGATTCCGTATCGCCTAAGTTAAAAACCATTCGGAGTGAGGACATCATCCGCACTCGGGGGCTTAGCTGCGATTCCGTATCGCCTAAGTTAAAAACCATTCCGAGTGAGGACATCATCCGCACTCGGGGGCTTAGCTGCGATTCCGTATCGCCTAAGTTAAAAACCATTCTGAGTGAGGACATCATCCGCACTCGGGGGCTTAGCTGCGATTCCGTATCGCCTAAGTTAAAATCCATTCCGAGTGCGGACATCATCCGCACTCGGGGGCTTAGCTGCGATTCCGTATCACCTAAGTTAAAATCCATTCTGAGTGAGGACATCATCCACACTCGGGGGCTTAGCTGCGATTCCGTATCACATAAGTTAAAAACCCTGCCGAGTGAATAGCATCCCATTCACTCGGAAACTTAGCTGCGAACCAGTCTTCGTGTAAAAACTCTCCCGAGTGACGAGCACTCCTCTCACTCGGGGACTTAGCCGCGAGTCAGACCTCGCTTAAGTTAAAGGCTGTTCCGAGTGACAGGCAACACCTTCACTCGGAAACTTAGTTGCGAACAAGCTTTCGCCTTCAATATTCTTCCGAGTAATGAGCATCCATCTTACTCGGAAACCAAACAAACTTAGCCAAGCAAAAGATTGGAAAGCAAACATGCAAACATTGTCTCTATCAGACCCCCGCCGATGCAAGCACTCGACGGCGGTTTCGGGGACTACACCCAGTGGGTGCACTCAGCGTGCCCCCACTGGACCTACTATCACTCGACCAGGTCCGGCTTGTCGAATGACAAGCGACTATCAAAGCAAATCTAAGACCCCTGCCGATGTCACCGCCATTCGACAGCGGTCTCGGGGACTACACCCAGTGGGTGCACTCGGCGTGCCCCCACTGGACCAAAAACCACTCGACTAAGACCCGATCTACTCGAGGAAAAAACAAGCAAGTACGCATCTAAAGAAAACACCCAGTGGGTGTAAAGTCAAGATGGACAGGAATACAATCGGAAATGAACTTACAAACAATCGGAAATGAACTTACAATAGCACTTACTCGGACCAGATTTTGCGTTGAAGTTCACTCGGATATATTTCAAGACAGAATCGATCAGGATGATTGACAAAGGTTCCAATCGACACAGATTTCAGTGAAGCCCTAAAATGCACTCGGAATTTTTGTGTCTTATCAGAACCCGCGTCGATTCCTTTTTACACTCGAACCCCGATCCATTCGGGGGCTAATGATGGGGATATGTACCTAGGGTAGGGTCATAGGCCTGACCTACATACCCCACCTAAGGACACTGCCCCAGAAAGCTTAAGGACAACAAGGAAGTCTCCGACTGAAATCACCAAGACATACAAGTCACTCGACAATATCCACTCGGAGATTACCTTTCACTCGACGGTTATCTTTGACTCGGAAGAACCGGGAGACAGTCGACCGCAGAAGACCAGAAGTCACCCCAGGGAGGCTAATGGACAGGCGTTCATCTGTATCATAAGTAGCATTTATTGCATACGTTACCAGTAACGTTCACCATTATAGCCACGATCGGACCCTTAGATGCCGGACATTATGAGGGGCAGCGGACTCTATATAAGCCACCCCTCCCCTCTGGCTCAGGGGTTCGCACCCTTTGTAAGGATACTCATATTCCACTCGACAGATAAACAAAGCCTCTCCGGAGCACGAGACGTAGGGTTGTTATCTCCACCGTGAGATGCCCGAACTCGCTAAAATACCGTGTCACCCATATGCATCTCGGTAGATCATGCTCCTTTACCCTACCCCCTTCGTACTGTCGGAATCGTTCCCACGACACCTTCCTCCACCACCCACATAGCTCAAGGAGCACCATTGTAGCTCGTCTAGTGATCCATCTAGTTGATCTTGCAGGACTAGGGGTGTTACCTCCCTCGGAGGTCCCTGAACCTGGGTACATTGTGTGTCATCCACCGCTTGTCCCCATCCTCGCCTCCGGAACCCTCCGACGTCCTCCGGCCCCAACCACGTTCGATTAGCCTACCCATGGCATCTGCCGTGAGCACACCACGACAACAACCGAGGTTGTCGGAGAGGAAACTGTTCCCCCTCAACAGTCTCAGTCCGGTAAGCTTTCTGCTGTCGAGTACTCTGCTCTCTTAATCTTCTTTTTTGTTTTCTAGAACTGGATCTGAATCTTGATTTTCTCCCTTCTCCAATCTTTCAGATCCGCCTCCATCTGATGAAATGGACATCGACTCCACCATCGAGGGCATCGCGAGGGACGCTACCGATGAGGCCAGCACCTTTGCTGCTGGTGAGGCCGTCGGGAGGACTGACGAGGAAGCCGCCAAGGCCGCTCACGGAGAGGCCGCCAAGGACACTGCTGAGGAGGGCGGCAACAATAGTGCCAAGGCCACTGGAGACATCTCTGTCCCAGGAGCGTCAAGCGCTGACTCGGCCATGGGGGCGATCCTGACCGGCAAGGCGGCCGTCGACGATCACCCCTCAACATCTGAAGAACCCTTCTCGAGCAGATACCTGAAGGTTGGTGACGACTTGCTCGTCAGCCTCCCTGGGACGTCAAGCATTGGGGCGCCCACTGAAGGAGAGGTCTTGGATGATGAGATCATTGCCGCTGCCGGGCTCGAAGTCGTCGATGAGCCGCATGCGAACACCAGCGAGACTAAAGAGCAGCTACTCCTCAAGGCCATGGGCATGAACTTTTAGAAGCTTCAGGCATGCTACCACAGCCATCCTCGAGAGCTTGGACTCTAGGGCCGCCATCCTTGACAAGGCGGAGGAATAGTTTAAGAAGCGAGTGGAGGAAACACAGATCTGGTATGCGGAATGCCTCCAGGATCTCCAAGAACGCCACATCCAGCTCGCCAAGGCCAAGGAACAGTTTGTCTTGAAAAAGGCTGAGGCCGACAAGGCACATGAGGAAGCTGCGTAGAGGATAGCGGCAACGGAAGCAGGGTTGAATGAGCGCAAGATTGGCCTTGACGCTCATGAAGAAGAGCTTGCCACTCGTGAAGCAGAGGTTGCCGCTACACTTCACGGCAAAGATAATGAAATCTAGGCCCTCATTTCACGGCAGACCCAGGAGCTGGAGCGCAAGCACAAAGAGGCCATCGAGGCTCAAGCTACAGAGCACGCTAGCAAGATCAAGGAGGCCGTCAATGCTGCCAAAGTCGCAGAGGCCACCAAGACCGAGCTAGAAGGCAAGGTGCGAGCGCTCGAAGCAGATATTGTTGCCAACGGCAAGGAGATCTTGGCGCTCAAAGCAGATGCAGAGAAGGCAACTCACACCTTGGCGGAGCTGCAAACTTCAGTATCCACCAAGAACCAAGAGCTCACCAAGGCCAACGACACGATTGAAGATCACATGATGAAGCTGACCACCTTGGAGAAGTCTCTTGACGAAGCCAAAAAGCGTGAGAATATCTTCGCGAAGGACCTTCAAGATGAGAAGACCAAGCTTGAAAATGCCGCGAACTCCTTCAACGAACTCAAGGGTGCCTACAAGCTTTGGGCTAATCGCCTTGTGGTTGCCGTGGAGAACCTTTGTGCACGGCTGTCTGCCATGGGCTTGCCAGAATACCACTACTCCACCGCCAAAGGGGACACCGCTAATGCCAGGCTCACTCTCTTCTTCGAAAGTTTGGTTGAAGCGCTGGAGAAGCATCACGAGGCTCGAGCTGCACACCTTGCCGGTGAATCCCGCAAGCTTTGCCGGGATGTCCTCTTTAAGGTGCTCGTCAAGGTGGTGTACCGGAACACAGGCATTGATCTCACCAAGGTCTTCGTTAGTCTACCGAGGGGAGCCGACACCAGGACCACCGAAGAGCTCGTTGCGCCCATCGCCGATAGGGTTGGCTAGATCCCCAAGACAGAGGGTGGGGTCACGAACTAGACTTGTAGTTACACCTTGCCGCATGTAAGATCATGTAAGAGACAAATTCATCTTAAGTTAGATCTGCACTATGGCACTGATGTAATATGACTTGTGTTTTGAATGGATGTATGCACGCTATCCCCATTGTTCTATTCTATCTTTGCATGATTTTTGCACCCTACGCTTGCCGGAAACTTGCCGCGGGCGCTTGAGGAACAGGTCCTTAGCAGCCTGCCGGAAGTGCTGCTGCCAGCAAGGTTACACTTGACTATAACGACGCAGCCACTTAAATTGTTGAGTGGACTCGAAACAAAATAAGAACGTAGTTGATCACGACAAGGTTCCTTAGCATGCAGGTTTCTCATACAAAGGCCAAAATCGTTCAAGGAGAATTGCAACTGCAACAAAGAATTTATTTCAAAGTTTCGCAACTTAGCTTCTTCTTTGTTGTACTTCTTGTCATAGAATGATATCTTGAACTTCACTTGGTATCCATACCGTCACTCTCCCCCCCCCCGGGAAACTTGTACGCGAGGAACACTTCCTTCCTTAGAGATAAAGAAAGAAGAGAAAAGAGGAGGCTAGAACCTTGACGGTTCATTAATCATCTCATGCAAGGTAAAATGTAACAGAAGACTGCCTGCAACACATAAATAAATATGTACTTTGACAAAGAGTTGTGAAACACTTAGCTTTATTCATCGTGCACAAGATCTGTGCCTGGCTCTATACAAAGGATTACATGCCTTGCCGGCAAACTTGTACAAAAGAGGTCGCTGGGCAGCCCGGCAACCACGCCTTACGGGTAAAACTTGCGAAGATGCTCAATATTCCATGAGTTGAGCACCGGAGTGCCATCTTCGGTCTCTAGGCAGACTGTGCCGGGCCTAGCGACTCGTACTACCCGATAAGGGTCCTCCCACTTCGGTGTCAACTTGTTTTTACCTTTCATGGACTGGATCCGATGAAGAACAAGGTCGCCTTCCTCAAGGTTCCTGGCATTGACCTTGCGGCTATGGTAGCGGCGCAAAGCTTGCTGGTACCGTGCAACACAGACAGTAGCCCGGAAATGATCTCCTCAAGGAGCGTGGCATCATCTTGCCGCAGCTCATCTTGATCCTCGTCATCGAAGGCCAAAACTCAAGGTGACCCGTATCTGAGTTTCGTGGGGAGCACCGCTTGTGCACCATATACAAGGGAGAAGGGTGTCTGGCCAGTGGCTCGACTTGGTGTCGTTCTGATTGACCAAAGAACTGCTTGCAACTCCTCCACCCAGCGCCTTCCACACTGGTGCATCTTGTCGAAAGTTCTAGTCCTGAGACCACGCAGCACTTCTGCATTTGCCCTCTCTACTTGTCCATTGCTCCTTGGGTGAGCAACAGAGGTGTAACAGATCTTGTTTCCAAGCTCTTGGCAATATGCTGTGAAGGTGCGGCAGCACTTCTGCATTTGCCCTCTCTACTTGTCCATTGCTCCTTGGGTGAGCAACAGAGGCGTAGCAGATCTTGTTTCCAAGCTTTTGGCAATATGCTGTGAAGGTGCGGCTCATGAATTGGGTGCCATTGTCGGTGATGATCCTGTTGGGTACACCAAAACGAGCAACCAATCCTTTGAGGAACTTGATAGCTGACTGTGCCGTCACCTTTCTCACTAGCTCTACCTCAGGCCACTTTGTAAACTTGTCGATTGCAATGTACAAGAATTCAAAGCCCCCGGTAGCACGGGGGAAGGGGCCGACGATGTCGAGCCCCCAGTCCAAGAAAGGCTTGGAAAGAGGGATGGTTTGGAGGGCTTGAGCTAGCTGGTGGATGTCCTTGGAGTGGATCTGGCATGCTTCGCATCTGATGACCACTGCCAAGGCATCTTGAAGGGTTGTCGGCCAGTAGAATCCTTGACGGAACGCCTTGCCGACAAGCGCATGCGACCCAATATGAGAGCCACACATCCCTTCATGTATCTTTTCCAACAGCCTCTGTCCATCTTCCCGGCAAATGCACTTCAATTTCACCCCGTTTGGTCTTTTCCTGTACAAAGTGTTGTCAACAAATTTGTACATCCTGGATTGACGGCCTACTCTTTATGTGTCTTCTTGCTCATTGGGAAGCTCTCCTACCTGAAGGTATTGGACAATCAACTGCGCCCATGCCAGAGCCTGCGGCTCGATGACAAGGACTAAAGGCATTTCTTCCTCTGCGGGAGCGCTTGCTTCGACGGCAAGGATCTG
The DNA here is from genome assembly GCA_039707655.1 of Elymus sibiricus. Lineage (NCBI taxonomy): Eukaryota > Viridiplantae > Streptophyta > Magnoliopsida > Poales > Poaceae > Elymus > Elymus sibiricus. The sequence goes on from CM077672.1 coordinate 319,355,906, forward strand.
GCTTGCAGGAAGCTGCGGCTCACCGGCCAAGGGTACCTTGTCGGCGGTATCTGCTTTCTTGGCGGCTGCTGGCAGCTCTGCCAAAAAGTAACCACCAACGTCTTGTTTTCTCTTCTTCGCCAGCCTTGATGGAGTAACGGATGGCTGAGTCAGTTGTAACACAAAAGTTCCTGGCTCCACAGGAGATCTTCTGGCGGCAATCTTTGACAGGTCGACGGCAATCTCATTCTGGGCACGAGGAATGTGCTCTACTTGCAGACTATCAAAGTGCTCTTCCAACTTCCTCACTTCATCAACATAAGCCTCCATCAAGGGACTATGGTAATCCTTGTTGACCTGCCTCACCTCAAGCTGCGAGTCGCCTCTGATAATCATCTTTTGGATGCCAAGGTCAATTGCAATGCGCAGGCCGACAAGCAATCCCTCATACTCAGTAGTGATGTTGGTGGCCTGCTCCCTGGGAAAATGCATCTGAACCACGTACTTGAGGTGCTCGCCGATGGGTGCTATAAGCAGCACGCCGGCACCGGTGCCTTTCAGCGTAAAAGCACCGTCAAAGTACATGATCCAATCATTAACAATTTCCTTGCGGGGAGAGAGGTCTCTTGTATTTCTTCGTCTTGCGTCAGGGTCCACTCTGCAATGAATTCCGCCAAGGCTCTGCTCTGAATTGTTAAGGTACTCTCAAACTTCAAATCAAAGCTTGACAACTCCAATGCCCACTCCACAATCCTGTCGGTGGCTTCTGGATTTCTTAGAATACATTGCAAAGGAAAGCGAGTGACGACGGTGACTTGGTGTGCTTGGAAGTAGTGGCGCAGCTTCCTCTTGAGGCCATGAGAAGGCCAAAAAGCAGCTTCTGCACACCAGAATACCTTGACCTAGCCCCTTGCAAGAGAGAGCTGACAAAGTAGACTGGGCGCTGCGCCATCTTCTTCTTTTGCACGACTGGCTGATCTGGATCACTTGTTTGCACAATCTCTGGCTTGCCAGCACCTGACCTTGCCGGAGAAGATTCTGGCTCGTCAGGTCATGGCTCTGCGGCTGCTACCTCCTCTTCATCTGCCTCTCTTTCAGCCACAAGTGCAGCACCAACCACTTTATTCATTGTCGCTAAGTATAGCAGCAACGTTTCTTGCGGCCTAGGCGCAACTAGGACTGGCGGAGAGGACAAGTACCCCTTCAAATCTTGGAGCACGACCTCCGCTTCCGGAGCCCAATTAATTGGGCTTGCCTTTTTCAATATTTTGAAAAATGGCAAGGCACGCTCTGCTCACTTGGAGATGAACCTGCTAAGGGTGGCAACGCAGCCGGCAAGACGCCTGGCGTCCTTGACGCATCTTGGTGCTTCAATCTGCTCAATTGCTTTGATCTTGTCGGGATTGGCTTCAATCCCCCTCTGAGACACAAAGAACCCCAGAAGCTTGCTGGACGGGACGCCGAACACGCACTTCTTGGGGTTGAGCTTGAAGTTGAGTCTGCACAAGTTTGCGAATGTTTCTTCCAAATCTTGGACCAATGTTGACTTGTCTTTGGTTTTGACCACAATATCATCCATGTAGGCTTCCACATTTCTGTGTATATGGGTCTCAAAACCAATCTGAACTGCTCTGGCAAATGTTTCCCTAGCACTCTTCAACCCGAAAGGCATACGCAAAATGTAGTATGTGCCACATGGAGTGATGAATGCGGTTTTCTCCTCATCTTCCTTGGCCATAAAAATCTGATGATAACCAGAATAGGCATCAAGAAAAGGGAGTAACTCACAGCCGGCAGTGGAGTCTACAATCTGGTCGATGCACGACAAAGGGAAAGGGTCCTTTGGACAGGCTTTATTTATATCAATGAAGTCTATACAAAGCATCCACTTCCCATTCGCCTTGCGCACTACCAGTGGGTTGGCTAACCATGTGGGGTGTAGCACTCCTCTAACCAGGCATGCTGCTTCCAACTTCTTGATTTCTTCGGCAATGAACTCTTGCTGCTCCAAGGCTTGCTTTCTGACCTTCTGCTTGACAGGGTCTTGCATGAGGGTAGACAGCAAGGTGGTGCTCAATTACCTCCCTAGGAACGTCAGGGATGTCAGATGCTTGCCAAGCAAACACATCGACATTCGCCCGTAGGAAGGAAATGAGCGCGCTTTCCTATTTGTCACTGAGAGTGACACTTATGGAAAAAGTGCCACTCGTCCCAGCCTCCCTCGCGGAAACTTGTTTGGTCGCCGGTGCAGAGGCCTTGGCTTTCTTGCTCTTGCCAGCAGAGGTTTCGGGTATGTCCTCGACAGGCATGCTGCACTCTAAAGTGTGCTTCCCGGAGTCCACATCAGAGGTCTTGCCGGTCTTCCTCTTCTTTCCTCCCCCGGGAGCTTTGCCGATAGGAGCAAGTACATCGATTGCAGATGCTACCACTGCCTCCCGGTAGAGCTTGTCGGCACAAATGATTGCGTCTTTGTGGTTGGACTTGATGGTGAGGACCCCCATCGGGCCTGGCATCTTGATGAAGTTGTACGCGTAGTGCGACGCGGCCATAAACTTTGCCAGCGCCGGGCGGCCCAGAATCCCATTGTACGGCAGCGGCATCTTGACGACTGCGAAGACAATCTTCTCCATCCTGTAGTTGAGCTCGCTGCCGAACGTGACCGGCAATGTCACTTGGCCCTTCGGCTTGTTCCTTCCCGGACTGATCCCTTGGAAACTGCATGTCTCCTCGAGATCCTTATCGGGGATCTGCAGCCTCTTGATCACATCTGGAGAGATCAAGTTCAAACCAGCCCCACCGTCAACCAACATCTTTGTCACCTTGAGGTTGCGGATTGTTGGTGAAACCTATAATGGAAAACACCCGACCGCAGTGGTGCGATCAGGGTGATCCTCGGCGTCAAAGACGATGGGCACGTGCGACCACTTGAGTGGCTTCTGTGCTCCCATTGAGGGCACTATCGTGTTTACTTTGCTGATCCACTTCTTTAGTTTCCGGTGCGAGGAGTGCAAAGATGTGCCTCCGTCAACACACATGGCATCGACTGCATTCTGGAATTCCTTGTCAGATCCATCTCCGTCCACATCACCATCATCATCTTGCTGGCCCTGAGCGGCCTTCTCTTTTGGCTGCTTGGCCTTGCCACGGCGGCCTCCGTGGCCACCACGGTTTTGCTTGCCAGACCCTCCGGCACCATCCTGGCCCTTCTCCTTGTCACGCTTCTCGTACTCTTGCTTCTGATTCTCGGCAAGCTGCTTCACTTGCCGGCACTACTGGAGGTCATGGCCTTTGGTGCGGTGGATCTTGCAGTACGGCCCGTCGGTCTTGCCGGCCTTGTCGCCTGCCGCAGCTTCTCAGCAGTCAGCGCATCCGGCTACCTCCTTGCCGGGGCTTTCTGCCTTTGGCTTCTTGGCGGCGTTGGTGTCGCCGGAGCCCTTGACAGCCGTCATAGTCTTACCCTTGCGCTTCATGTTCTTCTTCTGCGGGGTTGATGCGTCATCGTCCTTGGAGTCGACTTCTGCACCAGCATCTTCCCCGGGAAGTCTCCTTCCCTCTTCAGTACGTGCACATCTATCCCCCAAGGCATATAGATCGTTGATGGTCTTGACCTGCTCGATATTCATCTCAGACCGCATTCTACGATTGCGCACATTCGTCACAGCCCTAGAATATTGCCTGTAAATAATTGCATTAGTGAGCATCATCATGCATCATTTTAAATTCAAAGGAATTTGAGTTGAGGAAATTCTCAAAGCCTCATAAATCTTTTGAAAATGATCAAGTTAAAAATTTCTTCAAATGAGCCCAAGAAAATGTTCCTATTAAACCTTGAAAATATTGGCAAGAGGTAAAATTCAATCCAATATTTTGGAGGCTTAAAATTATTTATTTTGGTCCTTTGTTTTAAATCCTATAGTATTTGAATTGGATTTATATTCATAATAATTAGTTTATGAATCCAATAATTCTGTAAATTGGTGAGTGGCTCAGAATAAACCCTATCTAGTCACATAACAATTTTCAGAAGCTACTAAAATAGTTTGGCTTGAAAACCAAATTCAAACAAAGTTGCAAAACAAAAAAACAGACAGGAAAATTAAAGAAAAGAGGAAAGGCCCTATAGCTTACCTGACCCAGGAGTGAAGCCGGCCCAGCCCAGCGCTGGCCACCGTCTTCAACCTCCTGCCAGTGGGCAGGAGGGCGTGTGCTATGCGCGCGAGCACGCGCCACAGCCACCTCCTCTCTCCCTGCCTGCCTGGACCTCCCTCACGTCGCCATGCACCCCCTGGCTCCCTCTCGACCTCTTCATGTGCTCTTTCCCCTCCTCTGCCTCTCTCCCTCGCCCTTCCCCGGATGCACCCGAGAGCGCCGATGAGAACCACCACGGCCACCATCCACCCCTCACCTCACTGACATATCCAGAAGCTCTGCCTCACCGTCCTCTTCCTCATCACCGAGCCACGCAAGCCGGGGCGCCCTCAAGATGACGCCCACCCCCTTCTACCTCATCCACGGCCGCCGGATGCCGCCCTTCAATTCGTCGCTCCAGAGCGTCCCCGAGCCCGCTGACCAGATCCTCTGCCTCCCCGTGAGCTCCTCCCCCTTTCCCCTCTGGATTCGCCGTCATTCCCTTGCCATAGCCGTGCTAACTGCCGTGGCCCAGAGCTTCTACCACCGCGCTTATTGCCTCCATCATTGCAGTGGGAAAACGCCGCGTCTGAGCACGTGGTCGAGCTCCTGCTGCCCCGTAACTGCCTTCTGTGCTCTTCGTTCCTTGGACACGAGCTGCAGCCTCGTGCCCGCACCTAGCCGAACTCCGGCCGCCGTGCAAGTCGCCGACGCCATCGATTTAGGCCACCGGAGCTGCTGCTGCATGCACCACTGGACGCGGACGAGTCTCCTCATCACGTAGATGCCCTCCACTGCTCGAATGGTCGCCGGAGCCACCGTCCCGATCATCGTCGCCATGTCTGTGCATCATCGGTGCTAAGTCGCCGATGTGGCACATCATTAACGCTAATCACCTTGCTAATTAACCCCTCCTGTCACTGATAGTGGAGCCCATGCCACTAATTAAATCCGGGTTAGCCACTCTATCCATGACAGGTTGGACCCGCACGTCAGGTTTGACTCTGGGCGACCCAGTTGACCGCTGACGTCGCACTGATGCCAGGCTGACACAGTAAATCCTTTTCTCGATTTATTTTAATTCAAAACAAATTAGGAAATTCCACAAAATACCTAAAACCTCTAAAAATCATAGAAAATAATCTATAACTCAGAATGAAATAATTTATATGAAAAATGGTCAAAAAATGCAAAGAATCTGTTTATGCCATGTTCATGCATGTTTGAACAACTTAACATCACTGTTTAGGGTAAATCATGATTAGGGAAAATTTGATAAATAGATTTGGAGTTGGAATTTGATATAGGTTTGAATTCCACTTCAATTAAAATGACTTACTGCTGCATTAGGTCAATTCAGCACCTTAACATGTCATGTCATTCATTTGGTTGTGCATTGCATTGAATGTTGTTCCTTTTCTCTGTTTGTCGGTGTTGTTCCCTCTCGGTAGACATTGTTTCGACGTTGAGATCGTTGTCACTGATGAAGACACAATGCTATCTTCAGAAGTGCCAGGCAAGCAAACCCCCTTGAGCATTTCGATACAATCCCACTCTCTCGCTCTTGCTCTTTTTTATTGCATTAGGACAACAATGATTCAACTGTTACATGTTGCGATAGTTGAACCCATTCCTCTGCATGACCTGTCTTTGCCACAGTAAATAGTTGAAACCTCTTAGCATGAGTAGGAACTGTTTGAGCCATGTTGTGACTACTCATCCATGCTTGCTTGTTATGCTTGCTATTGCTTAGAGTTGTGTCAGGTCTGATTCATCTGGGAATGAATTGGAATGTTGTGATCATGTTCTGATGTTGAGAGCTAAGTGTGTGAACATGATTTGGTAAAGGTAGCGATGAGAGGCCATGTAGGAGTACATGGTGGGTTGTCTCATTGAGACCATCCTTAAGAACTGAGTTCTGTGTATGTTATCCAAGACTAGCTACTACCACACATTGGGCCCGGAAATATGACTCTCTCGACTTATTAATCACCTTGATCTCTGTCCAGGAGTTGCAACTAGTTTCTGGTGTTTGTAGGTCGTGTTAGTAGTCTACCAAGTGGCACTCGGTACAAGTGGGCTTGGGACAGACTAGGCACCGTGGCACGGTGTACCAAGCGTAGTTCCATCCGACGAGGTGGGCTTGGGAACCCTGCGCACATTGTTTGAGGCCGTAATGGAAACTTCGGCTGGACTTCCCTTGCGGGTTCAGCCTCAGATAGGCGATAAACCTCGACTAGAGTCTTGCGTGGTTAGTCAGGTTGTGGCTGACACCCTCGCCAGGCTTCCGCTTGAAGGTTGCTGAGATACATGATGTGTATATGGTGGTAAGTGGTGAGAGCGTGTGTGAAGAAGTACACCCCTGTAGGGTTAATGATCTATTCGAATAGCCGCGTCTGCGGATATGGACTACTTGGAGACCTATATGGTTCATAGACAACTTGAAGTGGATACTCTAAAATACGCAAGATAAGTGTGAGTGCTATGGATGGCCCCTCGTAGGGAGATGGGAGAGGATCCATAGTGGAGTATTGATATGGTGAATATGTGGACTCGTGTGCGCTTCTCACCTCAAAAGAAATACTGGTAGTCGTAGTACAAGATAGCCACAGAGTCAAAGCTGGCTTGCTACAGTTAAACTCCACTACCCCCTTGTTGATACTGATGCATAAGTAGTTAGTTCTGATGTCGTGGTGAAATCACGGCAGATGCCATGAGATGGCTAAAAATGGGGGGCTGCGTGAGGACGCCGGTGGGTTCCAAAAGCGAGGTTGGCACACGCGTGCGGGAGACACAAGGCATACCCAGGTTCGGGGCCCTCCGGGGAGGTAACACCCCTAGTCCTACCAAATGGGATGATAGGCTCAAGGGCTACAATAGTGCTCCTGGAGCTGTTCGGGTGGAGGAGGAAGAAGGAGCTAGCTCTCCATTCGGCCTCTCCTGCGGGTGTGCGTGTGGGCGAGGATTGCTACTAAGTGTCGACCGAAGACCCTCTGCATGGAGGCTTCCTGGGGGGTCTTATAGCTTGACCCCCCTGGGTTACATGGGTAAACTACACGCGGGCGGGACCCGGATGTCGGCGTCTGGAGCCGGCAGTGGGGCCCGCCGGCTGCTGGGACCCGCCGGCTGCTCGACACTGTGGCCCATCGTCTCGTGCGTCATGGAGTGGTTGGCATCATGGGACTGCAGTGGCGCGCTGGTGCTGACATCGGCCACCCCAGTCAGCGGGGTTGGCAGCCCTGTCGCCGCGCCTTCCCGAGACGGGTTGCACTGCAGCCACGTTCTCCCGTCATGGAGAGTCATCTTGTCGTAGGAAGTGATGGGACGGCCGCTGACCCGGTGCCAGCCGGCTAGCAGACAGCCGGACCTGGCACGGGGCCGGTCCTAGCCGGCTCGCGCTGAGAAGCCGGCCGGACGGCCAGCCGGTTTGGAGGGGCGCGGGTTGCCCCGAAGTTAATTTAAAAGGAGCTCCGGGTTTGATTGCCTACCCGGGGGTTATCCCCCCAACAGTAGTCCCCGAAGCTGTAAAGGCTCGCTGGCTCTGAGCAGGGGAGGCTTTGCAGCTTGTCCCCCCCCCGAAGGAGGGCGGTCGTTGATGAAGAAGTGTCGGCTCGACGTCGCAGGCGCCGGCTGCTGGGAGCCGGGTCGAGATGCCTAGCCGCGACGGAGTTTGAACGGTTCGGCCAGCCAGACCAGCCGGTATGGGGGATCACGCCAGCCACCTGATGAAATCCTGCCACGTGCTGCCCAGTGTCGGAGGAGGCCTGCCAGGCCACACGCACGACGGGATGTCGCGGTGGGCTGGGTCCTACCAGGCCACGGCCACGGCCCGCGCGTGGGATTTATTGCGGCCGCGCATGCCTGTTGGAGTTCCCGGGGCAATTATTGCATGTCTTAATGCGCCTGTGCATTGTGGGGGAGTGGGGATCGTGGGCACAGACGATCCCACCCCCCCACGTTCCGTTGTGGTCTTTAAATGGGACGGGAGGGGGAGAGGCCGAGGCATTCGCTCCCTTGCCCCCGCCCGTTGTCTCGTCTCTACCTTCCCACATTCCTTCTCGCACACACCATCGCCGTACGCCGTCGCCCGCTCGAGCTGCAACCACGCTGCGTGGTGACCCACGAGCAGTCTTTCTTTCCCCGCTTCGCCGCCGCCATTCTCTCTTCTTCGACCGCGCCCCTCCCGCTTTTGCCGATGGCACCGCCGAAGGGTTCTTGGGAGGGGTCAGTGGTGACCGCCGTCGACATCGAGTACCTGCGCCGCACGCGACGGCTACCGCCGGCAGAGCAGGTGGAGGCACGCGCGCCCGGCGAGGAGATGGCGCCGGCGCCGCGGAACGGCGAGGTGGTGGTGTTCTACACCCACTTCCTCCGCGGGCTTGGGCTTCCCGCGAGCGTCTTCTTCAGGCGCTTCCTCACATATTTCGGCCTTCAGCCACATCACATGGGGCCGAACGCCATCTTGCAGCTCGCCGGCTTCGTGACGCTGTGTGAGGGCTACGTCGGCCTCCTCCCGTACGTGGAGTTGTGGTGCCGCATGTTCTATCTGAAGCAGCAAGGAGCAGCAGCCGGCGTCATGTCTGAGTGCGGGGCGGCCGTGCCAGTTACCCAGACGGCGGGCCCCTTCCCGAAGCTGCCGCTCGAGGACTCCACCAAGAAGTGGCAGAAATCCTTCTTCTACATGAAGAACGTCGACCCGGCTGACGACCGCATCAACCTCCCCCCCTTCGTCGACGTGCCGCCGACTGAGAAGCTAAACTGGGCGCACAATCTGAAGAACCCGTCCACGGAGATCTTGGGCATCTGCCGCCGGGTCAAGGAGATGACGGACCGCGAGGGGCTCACCGCCGCGGACCTCATCGCCGCCTTCATCGGTCGCCGGGTGCTACCGCTGCAGCGGCAGCCGCACCGGATCTGCGATATGAGCGGACGGCGCGACCCCTGCCTACTGTCAACGAAGGAGCTGACGCTGGCCGAGATCACACAGCGCGTCAACGACGTCTCCGCCGCCGGGCTCAAGGTGAAGGAGTGGTGTTTCGGAAAGGTGCCGTACGGCCGGGATGCCCCGGCGCCAGCGGTGAGTCTCTGGTCCTTGTTCTTCGCAGCGTCCGCCCTTTTCATGCACCCTGACACCTTGGGCTGGCTGCAGCACTTCCTAAGTCAGCTGGTGTATGACGGCCCGAATCCCATGGTCCTGCAGCCGGATCGGGACGACTCGGACCCGGAGGAGGAGGAGGACGGCGACGCGGAAGCCGGAGGCGGCGAGGAGCGCCTCGCTGATGCAGAAGCCAGCGGCTCCGATCAAGCCGGTAAGTCTTTAATCCTGGATGTTTTGTGTGAGGGGCCGGATGATGACAAAGATGATGAGGACGGGGCGGGCGATGCAGCTCTGCAGGATGCGGAGGTGGGCGACGGGGCCACCCCCAGGGGGTGGCAGCGGAGGGCGACCGGGGAGCCGGTGGGCCCAAGCCAGCCGCACGGGAAGCAGCCGGTCGAGGCGCGGCCGGTTGTGAAGCGCCCTGCTACGGTGCAGCCAGGCGCCATGAAGAGGTCCGTCAAGAAGGCGTGCCGGATGGCGCCGCCGGCGGGCCCGACGCGGGCCGTTCCCGTGGTCATAGGGTGAGTTTTTCTTCGCTGCTAAGTTATTGCCTTTTTTGCCACTGCTGCTGTTTGCTTTTTCTCTTTTCTTCTTCCTTATCTTCCTCGCACACCATTCAGGAGTGTGCTCGAGCTGGCAGAGGCGGCCGCGGCAGCGGCAGCCGTGGTGGAGGCCGACCGGCGGAGGGTCCAGGGTGGCATGGAGGGGCGCGAGGCAGTGGAGACCGCCGAGGAGGTGCTCGCGGCCCGCCAGTCCGGCACCACCCTGGAGGACGCCGAGAGGGACGCCTGGAGGGCGCGAGCCGAGGCTGAGAAGGAGATGGCCAAGGCGTCGGCCAAGGCATGGGGCGACGCCGCGGCCGATATCGTGGCGAGGCGTCGGAGGGTCACGGAGGAGTCCGCGTGGCCGGAATGGACGGCATCATCGCCACCGCCGTCGCCGGTTGCGGAGCATCGCTCCAAGTCTGTGCATGACCCGGCCCACCGGGCGGAGGTGGATGCCCGTGCTGCCGCCGAGGAAGCAGCCGATCGCGGCGAATCCAGTGAACATGAGCCGGAGGCCGACCCGACGGCCGACCCGGAGGTGCCGCCGGTTATCGACCCGGCCGACGGGGCCGGAGGCGGAGATGGACGAAGCCGCGAGCCGGAGGCCGCTCCAGGTTGAGGAGGGGCGCTGTCCTCGATGACGGAGGCCACGCCAGGGAGCTCTCGTGCCCTGGTGACCGCGGAGCCACGGGCCACGGGGCGCAGCTTCGAGCTGAGGCCGGCCGGCAGCGGAACTAGTGCCGGGTCCGCGGTTCAGCCACAGCGGGCCTGGGCGGCGAACTCCAGCGAGGCGATGAGCGGCGCCCCCCGGAGCGAACTGGACGCGGCGGTGGACTCCCTGCGGCTGCAGATCGCAAACCACCGCGGCCAGTGGCAGAGCTTCGCCCAGGCGGAGAGCGGCCGGCTGCAGCAGCTGGAGAGGACCTTCGCGGTAAGTTCTCTTGTCCTTCTTGCTTTCTTGCGTCTCGTTTCCTCTTTCCTTTCTTGACCAGCCTGGTCGCTTTCCAGTGGGGGCGCGTCAGCGCACCCACTAGTTGTAGCCCCCGAGGCCCGGGCAGGCTGCGCAGCAGGCAGATCGGGCCTTCTCAGGCGTATGTGTGCTAACTTTCTTTCCTTGCAGTCCATCTACGACCAGCGGGTGGTGGCATACAACTGTCACCTGGGCCGGTACCGCATGGCTAGGGATCAGCTGGCGGCTCAGGAGGAGGAGCTTCGCCAGGCCAGAGGTATTTCTTCGAGCTTTTTCTTGCATTTCTCCAGTGGGGGCGCGCCAGCGCTCCCACTGGGTGTAGCCCCCGAGATCCGGGCCAGTTGCACAGCAGCTGGGTCAGATCTTCTTACTTCGCATTTTGCTTTCTTCTCCGGCTTCTGACCGGAATGTGGATCCGGATGCGCAGCCGCCGCCGTCGACCCGGCAGAGGTGGAGGGGCTCCGGCGCTAGCTGGTTGAAGCCGGCCAGCTCTGTGACCAGGCGGTGGCGGAGCGCAACCGGCTGTAGGAGGAGGCGGCCCGGGCGGTCCGGGAGAGGGACGAGGCCGCCGTGGCCCACAAGGCCGAGCTGGACCGGATCGCCGAGGAGCGCCGCCAGGCGGCGGCGCGGTAGGAGGAGGAGGCAAAGAAGGCTGTCGAGGAGGTCGCCCAGCTCAAGGCAGACCGCGACCGCAGCGCCAACGGGCTGGCAGCGAGGGAGCGGGAGGCGCTGCAGGAGGCACTGTACATCGAGGAGCTCCTCACGTGTACGCGTTTCTACTTGCCTGTGTCTTCGTTTCTTTCTGTTTTCGCCCCTTTGGCCTTTTGATCGATCTTCTTCTCCTTCTTTTCCAGGGGTCTTCCCCGAGACCCAAGAGCCAGCCGAGGAGGCGGTGAACGCCCACCGGCAAGAGCAGAGGGCAGCGGGGGCCGCCTTCGAAGAGTACGCCGCCTAGTCGGTGGCGGAGATCACCGTGGCCGCCAAGGCCCGCTTGGAGGTGGTGGAGCGTGACATGAACCGGCTTTGCGAAGCAATTTTGTCGATGGTGGCCGCCCTCTGGCCGGATGCGGTGGTGCCGACCACCGTGAGCCGGCTGGTGCGTTGGCTGGAAGCCGGCGCGGCGCGTCTTGGCGCGTGGAGAGCTTCCGCGGCCCGAGCCGGCGCGGAGATGGCGCTTGGGCTCGTGGTGTCCTGGTACCCAGGCATCCGTTTGGACCGTCTGCAAGCGCGGAGGGCCGGAGCGGAGGCGGACCTGGCGGAGCGAGTGACGCCGATTGCCGTGCGGGCCAACGACATCGCGTCGTTCACCACGCACGGCGAGTTCGTGCTGGAGCGGGCGCCAGACGGCGCAGAGCTTCCCGCCGACGACTTCGGTCTGGCGCTCGAGGACCCAGAGGGTAGCTCGGCCGAGACGGGAGCCGGCGAGGATGACGACGCTGCCGACTTGGACGACACCGCCGCCATGGAGGATCCGGTGCAGAGCGATGCTGACGAGGCCGCCGCCTAGGGTGTTTTAGCTTTCCTGTATCTTTGTTTTTTTTTTGGAACTCGATTCGCTTGTTAGTTGGCAAGTCCACCGACTGGGGGGTGTACGTTAATGTAATGAACTATTGGCCGTGGGCCTTGCTTGTGCATAAATGCGTGTTTGCTTTTCTGTATGCTTGTGTCTGCCATCTGGCGGTTCGCTCTTGCTCTTTTCCTTTAGCCATCTTCTTGTTCCCTCCCCTTCTCATCCTCCTCCCCGCCAGCCGGACAGCCGGGAGCCGGTCTATAGCTGGGACGGGGAGCCGGACTCGAAAGAGAGCGATCAGTACTTAGGCCTTAGGATTTGAGCGCAAGCGAAACACCCACTGGGCCGGCTGGCTGCAGGCGGCAAAGCCGACTGGAGCGCAGCCGGTCTGTGCGGCAGAGAGTAAAAGAGAGAGGAAGAGAGCTGGGTTGGCTGAGCCGGGCGTTCGTTCTTAGCCGTTTTTCGTGTGAGGATGCTTGCAGCCTTTGGCTCTTGCCAGCCTGAACAGCCGGGAGCCGGTTTGTGGCTTATGGCAAAGAGGGGGCTTTTAGCGGGGCGCACGTTACTGGCCGGGTTCAGAAGAGCGGGGCGCGGGCTAGCCAGCGAGCCCCTGAGCCCCGAGCCGGCCGTGCTGACCCGGCGGGAGGGAGGCGAATGCGGTAAAGTGCGCAAGAACTCGATAGAGATGAAAAGGTAGCCCCTGAGTGTCGTTCGGGGGACCTGCCACTTTCACTAACTTCCAAAAGGGGTAGTGATACATACATGCATGATTCAACTATAAAACGGACGGAGGAGCTCCGCATTCCAGGGGCGTTCTGTCTCTTCGCCGGAGGCATCTCTCTTGCGCTTGTTTTGCTTTTGTGCGTCGATGAGGTAGTACGCGTTGTTGTGCAAGGCCTTGCTAATGTTGAAGGGGCCCTCCCATGGGAAGGATAGCTTGTGCTGGCCGGTTGTTCGCTGGATCAGCTGGAGTACGAGGTCGCCCTCGCGGAAAGCGAGGGGCTTGATCTCTTGCTGTGGTAGTGGCGTAGGTTTTGCTGGTAAATGGCCGACCGGCTGAGGGTCAGCAGGCGCGCCTCCTCCAGCAGGTCGACGCCGTCTTCGCGTGCTGCTTTGGCTTCCACTTCCATGTATAGGGTGACCCGAGGCGAGTCAAACTCGAGATCCGTGGGGATGACTGCCTCGGCCCTGTAGACGAGGAAGAATGGGGTGAAGCCGGTTAAGCGGTTGGGGGTGGTCCGAAGGCTCCAGAGGATGGCCGGCAGCTTGTCGATCCACAGCTGCCGGGTGATCGCATGTGACACCCTGGTTTTCGCTCCTTGTTTTTTTCCTTCGCGGGATTTGACTCCCGTCTTTTTTTCGGTGTTATTGGATTTTCTCTCGCTCTTGGGTATATGAAGATGGTCAGTTAGCCTTGCCCTTCTTATCCAATCAGAGATTCTCTCCAGACCAACCCTATCACCCAAAATTTATTCTCAGGATTTTGCCACCGAAACCCCACCTTCCTAGTTGCCGGAAGGGAAACCCTAATTCCTTCCGTTACAAAGGAACCCCAATTTCCTTTGATCTTTTGCCTCCCAAATTTCTCCCAGTGATCAACCTATCTTTTTAAACCCTGGATATGCAAAAATATTGCCAAGTCATTTGCAATATTTTTCATTTAAAATTAATTCCTTTTTCTGCCAGTTAAAGGAATTAAATCCAGGAAAATATCTATCCATCTCCAAAGTTCATAAAAACTTATGGAGATATTCTTTGTGATCATATTGAGCTCCAATAAAAATATTGGCCATAATTAAATAAGGGAAATTGCCTTTTCCTATTTAAAGCCAATATTGCATTTTGGGCACTTTCCAAAGGAGCTACCAATTTGGTAGCCAGGAAAAATCCCAAATAATTTGTGGAGCTTCTCCTATCCATATATTCACCATTTCCATCAAGATCCCAAGTTCCACAGATCAAATTTTGAGAGCATCATCCAATTCTTGTTTCTGGATCTATTTTGAGGTTGTGAAGCAACTATAATTTATATTGCTTCAAAAACTCTTGAAATTAATCCAGGACCTCACATTCCATATATGATGTGACTATGCAAAAATTCACATCATTTCATCTAGCCAATTCCTCCCAAAAATTCCATCTAGTTTCTGTCCAGATTGCAGCTCTGTGAAGGAAGTACCACTTTGGCATTTCCAATTGAGCTGAAATTTTTCCAGCACCTTTATATCTCCAAATCATCACCCTACACCAAAATTCAGTTCATTTCATTAAGCCATATGACTGCAGCTTCAAAGTCAAGTTTCTGGACCAGAATTTGCATTACAAAGGAAGTGTATGCAAAACTTGTTCAAATGACCTCAAATTTGGCAAGCATCTAGTCCTTCCTACTCCATCTTATTTTGACAACATTTCAACCTCACTCACTAAGCCATTTCACCTTAGCTTGGTCCCCAAGTTTCTATCCAGAAACTATTCTGGATCACCCCGACCACTCTAGAGCAATCCTGGTCCATCCAATGACCCATCTCCTCTATTTTAGCAGTGGTGAACCTGTTTGACAAGGTTGGACAGGCAGTAACGTGCCAGAGCTGGTAGTGCACGTGGTGACCGCGTGTACAGTAGGCAGAAACGGTGCTCTGCGGCACTGTTCTCGTCGTGCAGCTCACTTCGGCCAGCTCCGGCGTGTGCCGGCATGTCAAACGACTCTGCGGCGTCCACGTACCCCTCTCTAGGCCCTTCTCCCCTCTTTCCCCTTCCTCCCCACGCCACGGCGATCGCCGCCAAGGTGCTGCCCGCCCGTGACCGCTGTCGTCTTCCTCTACACTTGGCCTGTTCCTCGCCGTAGTGTCTCGTCAGGCTACTCCTCGTCAGGTCGGCACCTCTCCTCACGCGCCACCTCGCCGGAATACCGCCAAGGCAGGGAGCTCCCAAAGCCTCGGTTGCCGCCGAGAAGCCCGCCCAGGCCGGCTATAAAAGCCGTGGCCCGAGGCCTCGCCAAGCATCCCAACTCCCGCAGTGGCATCCTCTCCCCTCCCAGCTCTCGCCCCAACTCTCAGCCGAGCTAGGGAAGCCCTCCTGCTTCTCCATCGCCGCCATGGCCGCCCTCGGCCTCTGCTCGAATTCGAGCAAGCCGTCGCCCCTCCCCTCTCCTGCTTCCACCAGCGAGCTCCCCTGACCTAGGCGGAGCCCTGCCCGATCTCCTCCTCGCCTCTCCCCCGCCCTAGCTTCGGCCCCGAGCTACACCGCAGCCGCCCTCCTCCACCACCACTGTCCGGTCGCTACAGAGCGTCCCCGCCTCCGCCACGAGTACCGACGGGCTCGCCGTCGAGCGCCTCATCCATTCCGCCTCTCGGCCGGCCTTCCCGAGCACTCCAGCGGCCGGAATCACGGCGACCGGCCCGCCCCCGTGCTGTCCAGAGGAAGAAGAGAGAGGGAGGAGAGAGGAGATGCCGGTGGGGCCCGCTTGCAAGTGACCGAGTCATCGGGCCCGCGCTAATAAGTGGAGGCGTACTCCAGGCACTACGCTTTCTGTTCGTTGAAAGCGCATTTCTGAAAATGCGCTTTCGTTTCTCAGCCGCCGGCCGGAGTCATTATTTTGTGAACGTTCGCTGGTTAGGAGCAGAAACGAACAATTTTCTGTTTGTTTCCTGCCTAACGAACGAACGGCCGTTTCTCTTGAACCGTAACTCCGATTCAGGTGAATCCAATGCTCACGTCTTCAGTTCGCTGAGCCTGTTCCGATCGTATCATTTTCGTAATGTTTCCACACTGTGAAAATGACCATTTTTCCCTTGCCCTATATCAGCCCCTCCGAGAGAGAACCCTTTCCGGCGATTTTCCACGAGGCGATCGCACTTCTTCCCGGAGTATTCCTCGACCCCAGGCAAGCCGACCATCTAATATATGCCCTAAAGCATTGCTCCGTGTTATTTTTGCATGTTTAAATTAATATGCTTATGCCTGTATGCATAGTAGTGGTGAGCTGTATGTGACGCCAATGAACCCTTGCTTGCACTTTCTTTGGTAACGGCACCATGCCTGAGCTCTGAGCTGCTTTCGGTCCTCCGGGGTGGATGCCGACTTTACATTTCTCTTTTCAACAACTGCCCCGTGTTCTGAGCTGCTTTTCGGCCGTCTCGGGCAGCTGTTGAATTTCTCTCTGTAGCGGTGACCCTATGCTCTGAGCTGTTTCTCGGCCGTCTTAGGGAACCGCTACACTCTTTTTATCAACACCGTCTCATGCTCTGAGCTGCTTTCCAGCCGTCTTGAGCCGGGGTTGAGTTATTCTAGTAACGTCCCAGATCTAAGTTGTAAAGACCGTTCTGGTGGCTACTGGTTTATTTGCCGGTTTCATACAAGGGGTCAGATGGTCGTAACTTACAGCTCAAGCTTGTAAAGTGATAACTTGCTATTTACGTTACCTGCTAATGCTCATTACATTGTTGCACTAATGACTCGCCGTGATATTATATGAAGATAGGTTGTTATGTTTTCACAGTTGTTACAACAAGCATTATTTTAACATGTGAAATTCATAGTAATTTACTTTGATGAATAGTTACTGCCATGTTAAGTTGATCATGCTTAATGCCCATGCTTGTTAAAGTACTAATCAACACTAGACCTAATGGGTTGATCAAGAGCCACCTATCCGGACTTATCCGTGCAGCCACATTTGCCGGTATGGGACGGCCTTGACTTGGTCTGGCTTTGTGCTCTTTTATCGGTACCACCAAACTAGGGAGGGTTATGCGTGCGTGCTGCCCTGATCAGGTAGACGACCATAATCTTGTGAGCCCAGTTGAGTTATTTTGCCAGCGTCCCCGTTTGGGACAGTTAGTGGCCACGACGGTGGCAGGTGTCATGGGGTGACACAGGGGCCACCCAGGACATGACCCTGGGAGGGTATGATTGTCGGTGGTACGATAAATGGGTCACGGGTCAGGCAGGTTTCGTTGGAGCACCACCGGTCCACCCGAATGGGATCACGAGGCCAGGTACTCCATGGTGGGGTAAAGTGTGCAACCTCTGCAGAGTGTAAAAACCTATTCGAATAGCCGCGTCCACGGTATTGGACAGTCCGCTTAGGCCTCACTGGGATGGTCAACCGTAACATTGATAATAATGATGGAAGAACTTGTCTTATGTTGGGAAGTGCTCAATGGATCTTGAGTATCTCGAGGGTTGTGGGACAACCCAGAAGAGAGTAAGTTGGTAATTGGTAACAGTAAGCATTTTAAGCACTTAAGATGATTAATGTTACTAGATGTTTAATATTGCTAGACATTCCTGCCATAACATGATGATTAATCTTGCAAGGTAAGCATGTTATGCTATGATAGTTAATGTTGTTCCAATAACAAATGCATGCTTGAATGCCATGGATTGCATTGCTTGGTGTATATGTTGGTTTGGTTTGCTTGCGAGTACATTCAAAAGTACTCAGCGGCCTTCAATGTGGCCAGGTTCACCTAAGGATTCGACGTTCGCTAGCGAGGAGCCAAAGCGTTCGCGGGCTAGAAGAGTAACCCAGTCAGATCCCTGTGGATTGGAGACGCACCAGGACCATGCTGCCTTAGATAGAGCTTTTCCGCTGCCATCACCCTTGTAATATATCATGTAAGATTGATATATTTCATTAATAGAAAAGCTTGTGTTCATGATACTTGTTGTAAAAGCGCATGCCAGAGTGATTTTCCTGGGTTGGTATGTGCGGCGACCGTCTGACTACAGTGGTATTCAGGCGGGGCACCACAACGGATGGTATCAGAGCCAGGCTGACCGTAGGTTACCCTAGCCGGACTTCTTTGCCTCTTGGTCAGTAGAAAGCCCAGATGGATTTCAGCCATCTTTGCCAGACAGGCACGGCTACTATTGACCATAAGGCAACCCCATAGGATTGTTGGCTCCACCAGACCTCAACTCTCGTGGCCTTTGCCTCCGGTTGGAAAAGTCCGCACGAGGCAACGACCCGTGAGCCCTGAACCCCGAGGAAAACCAGATATTCCCACCTTGCTTGCTAGCCATGGCATCTCTCTTCTCAAATCTAGTTTCCTTTGGGGAAACGCTTATAAATTCTATCTTTCCCCGACAAACCTAGGATCGTTGACTGAGCCACTTTGGCTATGGTCGTGCATCGAGTCTGATGTTCCCTAAGGAAGTAGTAGGAGCTTGACACCAATTGCTACCCGGAGCATTGTGTGGTTTTGCTTCTAAGTCCTTAGAGGTACATCGAGAGCGCTATACTAGTTATATTAGTGGATCTTCGGCCACATGTGTAAGGTCCGCAAAATTTGAGCTTTATTTGCTTTTTGGTTTTTCGCGGTTCTTGTTTCTTTTCCCGATTCCGTTCTGTCGCTCCGACTGGATCCATCCGCAAGTGCTGTCAAGAAGACCAACATACAACTTGGATACTACCCAATAGTCCAAACTCAGATGATTCAAGTCAACCACAAGATATTCAAAACAGCAACCCCAGATCTGTCAAGAATGAAGAATGTGTCAGAAGCAGACTCTGCGTGGCACGGGACAAGGCCAGATTATACCTGAGAGATGTTGCCCCAGAACAAATCACACTAAAGGAACAAGTGAGATGAGCTACCAAGAATGGACACCAGAATGTGAATGTGCCGAGAGCAACAACAGAACTCTGGTATGTGGATACAAATTTCAAAGCATATTCTGGAATTTTTCAATGCATATACAAATTTTCCGGGCACTGTGAACAAGGTTTGTGAAGAATACTTGGATAAGTTCATGGCTGCCCAGAACCAATGAGGACTCCAAACACCTGGAAGCTCAGCTAAACCGAATGGAATTATCCGTCAACTGCTCACTACCAACAACACTTGGTTTGAATGCAAAGGGTATTCCGAATTAATTATCAACACGAAGTCTGCATCAGTTGTACAACCTCTATAGCAGCAATGATCAGACCAACAGAACGACAAGCGGTGTGCATGACCAGCAGAATATCTTCAGATAAGGTATGGCCTATACCAAGTTTCGGCTCCTCTATGGGTACATTCCGGATACTTCGGAAGGAAGCCAGAATCAGCCATAGATCCAACTGCATACATAGAGAATGGCTTCTGGTATAAGCGACCCAGCCTTCCTCCGCAAGCTACCAGAAGATGCTTCTAACGCAAGACTCCCAATCTTCCTTGGCAAGCTATCGCGGAAAGCTTCCAGTATAAGGCACCTGACCTTCCCCAGTAAGCAACCTGAGGGGAAACTTCTGAGGTACGATACCCAGCCTTCTTCGGCACGCTACCCTGGCAGAAGCTTCGAGTGCAAGGAATTCAGCCTTTTTCGGCATGCCATCGTGCCCGCAACAATCTTGTCCGAAGCACGAACTAGTCCGGACACACGTCCGCCCCAGAGCTCAATTGATTATGAAAGGATTTACCCCCTGCATATGTTGTGAGAATGCAGTCCAGCGGATCAGTTCATGCGAGCCACTCGTATACGGAATGACTGTGCTCAAGAGAAATGTCGGCCCCATACTTCAAAGCAAGGGTATGAGCACAGCCATCCCTACGAGACATGCAAGAGTAAATTGTGAATACAAGCCCAACAAGCTGGGATATGACCAAGGAGCCGTGATGGTAGGTCATGACAGGGCCATCAAAGGAACCCTCAGGAACAAAGAAGTTTTGGATAAACAACCTCCGTGGTGGTCAATAAAATGAAATTTGACAAGGAGATATTGCCAACCCCTGTCAGACTCTTGCATATACGGCCACAACAATGCAGCAAGCAGGTTATACTCATCATGAATATGGGCCATCAACCAAGATAAGAGGATATGCTCCGAAAGAATACACGGAATGATAGCCATACTATGTCAGCTCAGTGGTCATAGCAAGGACCACAGAGGCTATATATGGTAGAGCCATCTCAGAGATTACCGTCTATGATTACTTTGTGATCATGCCTGACATTTCAGCTGGGAACCTCCTGAGAACGAAGTCAGAATGCAAGAGACATGAAGGAAGCATCCGTATAGAACCCACAGCCAGATTGGGCATTCTGACAAGGCACAAAGAGGGCCACTCCTAGCCACTCCAGGCCATACGAGCACGTGAGTCCGGTACCCAGAAAGAATGTCTCGCCCTTGGCAGTCAGTGTACGAAGTATCGCAATAAAACCCGAAGCAGCTAGTCCCAGGACATGGAAACCAGACTATTTGTCGATACTCGGAGCTACCCACCAACCCCAGCCAACAAACTACCAGCACAAAGGGTTTGCCTGACAGGAAAGAGAAGGATTCAATACAGCCATCTGAAAAGACAGCACCGGAGCCATCAAAAGAGGCAGCTAAAAGGTCAGTAAACAAATGAAGACAAGACAGCCGATGGATCCAAGTCGCACAGAGGTAAGTCCCCCTTAGCCGGGAGGTAAGCCCGGAAATCTCGAGGACGAGATTTTCTTAAGGGGGGTAGGTTTGTGACACCCTGGTTTTCGCTCCTTGTTTTTTTTTCCTTCGCGGGATTTGACTCCCGTCTTTTTTTCGATGTTATTGGATTTTCTCTCGCTCTTGGGTATATGAAGATGGTCAGTTAGCCTTGCCCTTCTTATCCAATCAGAGATTCTCTCCAGACCAACCCTGTCACCCAAAATTTATTCTCAGGATTTTGCCACCGAAACCCCACCTTTCGAGTTGCCGGAAGGGAAACCCTAATTCCTTCCGTTACAAAGGAACCCCAATTTTCTTTGATCTTTTGCCTCCCAAATTTCTCCCAGTGATCATCCTATCTTTTTAAACCCTGGATATGCAAAAATATTGCCAAGTCATTTGCAATATTTTTCATTTAAAACTAATTCCTTTTTCTGCCAGTTAAAGGAATTAAATCCAGGAAAATATCTATCCATCTCCAAAGTTCATGAAAACTTATGGAGATATTCTTTGTGATCATATTGAGCTCCAATAAAAATATTGGCCATAATTAAATAAGGGAAATTGCCTTTTCCTATTTAAAGCCAATATTGCATTTTGGGCACTTTCCAAAGGAGCTACCATTTTGGTAGCCAGGAAAAATCCCAAATAATTTGTGGAGCTTCTCCTATCCATATATTCACCATTTCCATCAAGATCCCAAGTTCCACAGATCAAATTTTGAGAGCATCATCCAATTCTTGTTTCTGGATCTATTTTGAGGTTGTGAAGCAACTATAATTTATGTTGCTTCAAAAATCTTGAAATTAATCCAGGAGATCAAATTCCATATATGATGTGACTATGCAAAAATTCAAATCATTTCATATAGCCAATTCCTCCCAAAAATTCCATCTAGTTTCTGTCCAGATTGCAGCTCTGTGAAGGAAGTACCACTTTGGCATTTCCAATTGAGCTGAAATATTTTTTTTAAAGTTTTTCAACTTAGCTTTTCCTTGCGTCATTTCTCTCGTTATATGAAATGATCACTTGAACGTCATTAAAATGGTACCCATCTCCACTCCCCCTGGGAAATTTGCACGCGAGGGGTCCTTCTGTCCTTTTAAGAAAAAGAAAGAAGAAAAAAGAGTTGTTTGGTGACCTTGACGGTCCGTCAGTCATTCCATACAAACTAAAGTGTAAATCACAACATCACATGCATCCACATATAAATGGATATGTACGAGGAGTTGCGAAACACTTAGCTTTATTATGCACAGGATCTGCACCTGGCTTTTGTGATAGCCTGGCTTAATAGGGATGATAGACTACTCATATCAATAAGGAATTTCTTCTTTTCCGGGAGCCCATTAGGAAAGAACTCCAAAGTTAAGCGTGCTCAGCTTGGAGTAATTTCAGGATGGGTGACCGATCGGGAAGTTGGTCACAGGTGCGCACGAGTGAGAACAAAGTGCGTAGGAAAGACTAGTATTGATCTGTGGGGCCAGTCTAGATCCTACCAGGAGTAACGACCACCGGCGGGTGTGTCCGGGGCGTTACAAGTTGGTATCAGAGCCGACCCTCGTGGTTACACAGATGTTTGCGGACATGTGCGCGGTCATGTTGTGCATGACGTTTGTGACCCGTCGTGGCACACGGCATGGCACGTGTGCCGGACTGGATGCACAGACGTATGTGCCAAGAGGGAACGTTCCTGTGGCCCGACGAGGACGTCGGTTCCTCTGAGTGGGGGTGTATGTGATAGCCTAACTTAATAGGGATGATAGACTACTCATATCAATAAGGAATTCCTTCTTTTCCGGGAGCCCATTCGGAAAGAACTCCAAAGTTAAGCGTGCTCAGCTTGGAGTAATTTCAGGATTGGTGACCGACCGGGAAGTTGGTCCCGGGTGCGCACGAGTGAGGACAAAGTGCGTAGGAAAGACTAGTATTGATCTGTGGGGCCAGTCTAGATCCTGCCAGGAGTAACGACCACCGGCGGGTGTGTCCGGGGCGTTACAGCTTTGTACAAAGGGTTACATGTCTGGTCGACAAAGCTTGTACAAAAGGGGTTGCTAGGAGGTCTCCCGGCAACTACGCCTTATGGGTAGAACTTGCGAAGATGCTCAATATTCCATGAGTTTTGCACTTGAATGCCATCTTCGGTCTCCAGACGGACTGCGCCAGGTCTGGTGACTCGTACTACCCGATAAGGGCCTTCCAACTTCGGCGATAACTTGTTTGATCTCTTGGCGGGCTGAGCACGCTGAAGAACAAGGTCACCTTCCTCAAGGCTTCGGGCATGCACTTTGCGGCTATGACAGCGGCGCAAGGCTTGTTGGTAGCGTGCAGCTCGCACAGCCGCCCGAAGATGATCTTCCTCAAGGAGCATCCCATCGTCTTGCCGCAACTACTCTTGCTCAGCTTCATCGTAAGAGAGCACTTGAGGTGACCCGTATATGAGTTCTGTGGGGAGCACCGCTTCTGCACCATAGATTAGGGAGAAGGGTGTCTGGCCGGTAGCTCGATTTGGTGTCGTCCTGAGTGACCAAAGAACCACCGGCAATTCATCAATCTAGTGCTTCCACACATGCATAGCTTGTCAAAGGTTCTTGTCTTGAGGCCACGCAGCACTTCAGCATTCATCCTTTCTGCCTGGCTGTTGCTTCTCGGGTGAGCAACAGATGCAAAACAGATTTTGCTGCCAAGGTCTTGGATATACTGCATGAAGGTGCGGCTCGTGAATTTTGTGCCGTTGTCGGTGATGATTCTGTTAGGAACCCTGAAACGACAAACTAATCCTTTGAAGAACTTGACGGCTGATTGCGCTGTCACCTTCCTCACTAGCTCCACTTCAGGCCACTTTGTGAACTTGTCGATGGCGACGTACAAGAACTCAAAACCCCCGGCAGCACGGGGGAAGGGGCCCAAGATATCGAGCCCCCAGACCGAAAAGGGCCAGGAGAGAGGGATTGTTTGGAGAGCTTGAGCTGGCTGATGTATGTTCTTCGAATGGAACTGGCATGCTTCACACTTGGTTACTAGCTCAGTCGCATCCTGGAGGGCAGTGGGCCAACAGAAGCCTTGCCGGAAAGCTTTGCCGGCAAGTGCTCTTGAACCTATGTGAGAGCCACATATGCCTCCATGTATCTCCACCAACAGCTTCAGTCCGTCTTCCCGGCAAATACACTTTAATTTCACGCCGTTTTGTCGTTTTCTGTACAGGATGCTATCCACAAACTGGTACATACTTGATTGACGGGCTACTCTCAGCTTCTTCTTGCTCATCGGGAAGTTCCCCTGTTTGAAGGAAACGAACTATCTGCTGTGCCCATGCCGGAGCCTGTGGCTCGACGATAAGGACTAAAGGCATTTCTTCGGCTGCGGGAGCGCTTGCCTCCGCGGCAAGAACCTGAGGCTCTACGCTAAGCTGCTGCTCACCGACAACCATGTCATTGTTCCCGGCAACATCCTTGCCGGCGGCTTCAGGAAGCCCTGCCGAAAAGTACTTGCCGGTATTCAACTTCCTTCTCTTACCGGCCTGCGTTGATGGAGTGACTGTTGGTTGATTCAAATGGAGCACAAATGTTCCCGGTTCCACGGGAAGCTTTTGAGCGGCACACTTTGACAGGCTATCAGCAATGCTGTTTTCTGCATGAGGGACGTGCTCTGTTTGCAACCCGTCAAAGTGTTCTTCCAATTTCCTCACTTCTTCCACATACGCTTCCATCAACGGACTCTGGTAACCTTTGTTTACTTGCTTCACAACAAGCTGCGAGTCACCGCGGATGATCTATTTTTTGATTCCAAGGTCCACTGCGATCCTAAGACCGGCAAGGAGCCCTTCGTACTCGGCAGTGTTGTTCGTAGCTTGCTCCCTGGGAAAGTGCATTTGAACCACATACTTGAGGTGCTCTCTGGTGGGTGCGACAAGCAACACTCCGGCACTGGCGCCTTGCAGCGAGAAGGCACCGTCAAAGTACATGATCCATTCTTTGGCTGTCTCTTTGCCGGGGAGAGCTGTTTCTCGAATTTCTTCATCTTGCGTTGGCGTCCATTCGGCGATAAACTCCGCCAAGGCCCTGCTCTGAATGGTTGAAGTGCTTTCAAACTTGAGTGCAAAGCTTGACAATTCCAACGCCCACTCCACTATCCTACCAGTTGCCTCTGGATTTCTCAAGATGCGTTGCAACGGAAAGCGGGTGACGACGGTGATCTCATGTGCTTGGAAGTAGTGACGCAGCTTTCTCGAGGCCATAAGAAGACCGAAAAGCAATTTCTACACTCCAGAGTATCTCGATCTAGCCCCCTGCAGAAGGGAACTAACAAAATACACGGGACACTGCACCACCTTCTTCTTCGGCATCTCCTATTGATCAACCTCATTTGCTTGGGCTGCTTTTGATTTGTCGGCACCAGGCCTTGCCGGAGAAGATTCCGGTTTGTCACTGGACGGGTTTGCCGTGGCTGCCTCCTCGTCATCGACTTCCCTCTACGCCACTAATGCAGCACTAGCCACTTGATTCGTTGCCGCTACGTATAGTAGCAACGGCTCTTGCGGTCTAGGCACAACTAGTGTTGGCGCGGAGGAGAGGTATCTTTTCAAGTCCTGTAGCGCGGCCTCCGCTTCTGGAGTCCATTTCATCGGACATGCCTTTTTCAAAATCTTGAAAAACGGCAGGGCGCGCTCAGCAGATCTTGAAATGAACCTACTCAAGGCAGCAACGCAGCCGGCAAGACGCCGCACATCTTTGACGCTTTTTGGTGCTTGAATCTGCTCAATTGCTTTGATCTTGTCGGGATTTTCTTCAATTCCTCGTTGAGATACAAAGAATCCGAGAAGCTTGCCGGATGGAACGCCAAACACACACTTCTCGAGATTGAGCTTCAAGTTGATTTTGTGCAAGTTTGCAAATGTCTCTTCTAAATCTTGAATGAGGGTAGACTTGTCCTTGGTTTTGACCACTATATCATCCATGTATGCTTCCACATTCCTGGGCAGCTGGGGCTCAAAACCAATCTGGACCGCCTTTGCAAATGTTGAACCAGCACTCTTTAATCCGAAAGGCATACGCATGAAGCAGTATGTGCCACATGGAGTAATGAATGCGGTTTTCTCCTCATCCTCCTTGGCCATGAATATTTGATGGTATCCAGAATATGCATCAAGGAAGGAGAGTAAATCACAGCCGGAAGTAGAGTCTACAATTTGATCAATGTGCGGCAAAGGGAAAGGATCCTTTGGACATGTTTTGTTGATATCAGTGTAGTCAATACAAAGTCTCCACATCCCGTTTGCTTTGCGCACCACAACTGGGTTTGCCAACCAAGTTGGATGTAGTACACCTCTAACCAAACCTACTGCTTCAAGTTTCTTGATTTCTTCGGCAATGAATTGTTGCCGCTCCAAAGCTTGCTTCTGGACCTTTTGCTTGACGGGCTGAGCGTGGGGACAGACAGCAAGGTGGTGCGCAATTACCTCCCTAGGAACACCGGGGATGTCAGATGGTCGCCACGCAAACACATCGACATTCGCCCGCAGGAAGGCAATGAGCGCGCTTTCCTATTTGCTGTCAAGGGTGGCACTGATGGTGAAGGTACTGTCAGTGTCGTCCTCCCTTGCCGGCACCTTTTTGGTCGCCGGTGAAGCAGCTTTGGATTTCTTACCGGCAGAGTACTCTGGCAAGTCTTCAACAGGCGCGCAGCACTCCGAAGAGGTGCACTTCCCGGAATCCTTGCTAGAGGTCTTGCCGGACTTCTTGCTTTCCTTCTTGGCGGGAGCTGGCGCCTTGGCGGCCTCTGCTGCAACCGCATCTTTGTACATCTTGTCGACGCAAATGACTGCATCTTTCTTGTCGGAGTTGATGGAAATGACACCCATCGGCCCTGGCATCTTCAACGTGTTGTAAGCGTAGTGAGATGCTGCCATGAATTTTGCCAAGGCCGGGAGGCCAAGAATTCCATTGTATGGCAAGGGGATCTTGATGACGTCAAACACAATCTTTTTCGTTCTGTAGTTAAGCTCCCCGCCAAACGTCACCGGTAATGTGATCTTTCCCTTGGGCTGGCTTCTTCCCGGGTTTACTCCTTGAAACATGCCCATTTTCTCAAGTTCCTCGTCGGGGATCTGCAGCCTCTTGACAACCTCCGGAGAGATCAGATTCAGGCCGGCCCCACCATCAACTAACATCTTTGTTACTTGAAGGTTGCGAATTTTTGGTGAAACCAACAACGGCAAACACCCGACCGCAGTTATGCGATCAGGGTGGTCCTCAGCATCAAAAATGATAGGCGTGTGTGACCATTTGAGTGGTTTTTGAGAGCCCATTGCCGGTTCTGCCGCATTAACCTCACGCGCCCACTGCTTAAGTTGGCGGTGAGAGGAGTGCAAAGATGCTCCTCCGTTGATGCACATGGCGTCGGTTGCCTTCTGGAATTCTTGTTCGCTGGTCTCATCATCATCCTCTTCGTCACTTCCATCATCTTCCTCTTTCTTGTCTCGGCCTCTGGCAGGCTTCTCTTTCTGTTGCTTGGCCTTGCCGCAGCGGCCTCCTCGACCACCACGGCCCTTTTTGCCGGATCCACCGGTACCATCTTGACCCTTTTCTTTGTCATGCTTTTCGTATTTAGCTTTCTGTTTCTCAACAAGGTGCTCGACTTGCCGGCACTCTTGGAGATCGTGGCCTTTGGTATGGTGAATCTTGCAGTATGGTCCATCAGACTTGCCGGCTTTCTCGTTTGCCGCCGCCTCCTGGCAAGCGGCGCATACAGCAGCCTCCTTGCCGGAGTTTTCAGTCTTGGCTTTCTTGGTGGACTCAGAGTTGCCAGAGCCTTCGATAGCCATAACAGTTTTGCCTTTGCGCTTCCTGTTACGCTTTCGGCCTTTCTTCCTCGGGGTGGCAGCATCATCGTCCTCAGAATCTACCTCGGCACCAGCGTCTTCCCCGGGAAGCCTCCTTCCTTCCTCAGCACGTGTACACTTATCCGCCAACGTGTAGAGCTCGTTGACAGTCTTGGGCAACTTGACGTTCATTTTCTCCCGCATCCTCCGATTGCTCACATTCGTCTGAAAGGCGGCAATCACGGCTGCGGGGTGCACATCTGGGATATTGTGGTGCACACGGCTGAATCTCTGGATATACTTGCGCAAAGTTTCACCATCTCTTTGCTGGATCACCTGCAGGTCACTGGGCTGTCCAGGGGCTTTGTGGCCTCCAGTAAAGGCACCAACAAACTCATTGCAGAGATCTGACCATGAAGAAATGGAGTTCTCCGGCAAGTTCATCAGCCAAGATCTCACGTTGGGCTTCAGTACCAACGGAAAGTAATTGGCGAGGATCTTCTCATCTCTTCCCCCGGCAGCTTGCACGGCAATCGTGTAGATGCCCAGAAACTCTGTTGGGTTCAGCTTGCCGTCATACTTCTCTGGTACTTCTGGCTTGAAGGCCCGGACAGACGGCCATCGGACTTGCCGTAGCTCGCGGGTGAAAGTAGGACATCCAACCTCGTAAGGCAGATATACGCCAACCCCTGGCGCAGGCTCATCAACGATGGGGCTGTTGCGCGCGTCAGATTGACGGCGCGTCTCCTGGCATCATTCAATGGTGGTGCGGGCGTCTTCTACCCATCTATCTCGCAGCACTTGCCGCTGATCTTGCCGCGCCCGTGGATCCGAAGAAGCCATCGATATCTCATTGGGCTCGAAATATTGCTGGGCTTGTCACGGCTGTTGACGTTGCTGCTGTTGAGGCTGTTGCCGCGGAGGCGATTGCACCGTTAGCGTAGCACCGTCAACGCGGCCATCAGTTAGGGCTACTGGCGCCGTTTGCGGTCGCCGTGAGAGCTCCGCTTGCTGTGATTTGCTGGCTTTGGCAAATCCAATCAAGCTTTGGATGGTGGCTCTCCACTCATCGATCTTGTCTGCTGCCGGAGGGAAGTTTAGCAGCATCTGAGCCCGCACCATCGCCTCCGCTGCCGTGGTTGGCATGGCTGGAAGCGAAGAATGCGAAGTCGCTCTACTCCTGGCAGAGCCAGCAGGAGCGCCATCGTGATCTTGCTGCCGTGGCACATGACCAGCAGAAGGCTATCGCAGCGGAGGTGGTGCCTGACGATCTGGGATTTGATCGACAGGGGTCTTGCCATGTGGTCGCCGCTGCCCAGAGTCGTTGACGTCGCTTGGGGTCGCACTGCGCCTATCCTGTGATGGGCGCGGCATGTGTCTCGACGCAGCGTCCCCGGATGTCGCCCCGGCGTGGTCTTGGCTCGTGCTGGCCCCGGGATCTTTGCCCCGGTGGCTGCGCTCGTCGGCGCGGCGGGGAGGAGGTAGACGTCCATCCGTCCCGCCCGCGCCGTCTCGGCTTTGTTCACCAGAGGGTCGAGGAAGTCGACTACCTCCAGCGCGCTCATCTCCTGCTCCGGCTACGGTGGGCATGGCGACAGCGTCGCCTACGCTGGTCATGCCAACCACGGCGTCCGCGCCGCCCGCATTAGCTGCGCCGCCTGCGCCGCCTGTGGACGCGCGGGAAGGAGCTTTGGAGGCGGAAGGAGCTGTCATCGTGCTGCCCTTCTTCTTCCGCGCCATTGATGATGAAGACGATGATGAAGCTGATGATATCGACGCGCACTCTGATGGTTCAGGATCACACCAGCGCCGCCCCCTACCTGGCGCGCCAAAGATGTTGTGGTGGTACGACCATCTATGGGGCCATCCAGCCCCTTGTGGTTCGGTGAGGGGAGACGCAAGCACAAAGAGCAGAATCACCAGAGGGCGCAGGGTGATTTACCCAGGGTGAGGCCGCTGAGAAGCGTAAAACCCTACTCCTGCTTTTGTATTGAGTGTGTATGAACACAAGGACAAGGAGCGCTTCCCCGGCAAGGTGCGGAGAGGCAGCTGCACATGCGAGTTGTGTAAAGAGTCCGAATCCCTCTAACTGTTGCCTTGGCCCTCCTTTTATAGCTCAAGGGATTACCACAGTGGCAAAACAGTAATTACATAGCGATTAGATAGTAAACAGTGCTATCATACCTAACTCTGCCAGTTTAGGACAAAAGCATTAAATGCTCCGTTAGGTGTCATGTGGAGAGGTAGTCCCGGCAAGGTTTCTGCACCGCTTGCCCAGCTACCTTGTATTATTCTGACACGCCTCCTAGACGGGTGTCATTAAAGGCAAATCATGTCCCAGCGTGCTGACACGTGCCCGACAAGCCTCACCAACCAGCCTGCGCGGTCGACACCTCATCCATTAGCGAACATCTGTCTGGTGAGGTGGAGCGCTGGAGGGCTGGCAGAAGCTTGCCGGTACGGAGCTTGTCGGGTCTTCACCTTGCCGGTTTGGCCTTGCCGGCAAGCAATGTCTTCATCTGCACCACTAGTTGAGTGCTTCTTGGTGCTGTGTCTTGAGCTTCTCTCAAGTGGCTTCCGCAACTGGGTTCTGAATCTTGGTCTTGGCGGTTCCCGGCAAGGCTTGGCCGGCAAGGAGGCTGCTACTGTCTGTGCATAAGTCAGGGTATAAAATACCCATGTTTTATACACCGACGCACTCACCGGAGACCTGCTGGACCACCAGGTCGGAGTCGCCGTAGCAGAGGATACGCCGGATGCTGATTTCTTTGGCCAGCCGGAGGCCGTGGACGAGGGCTTCGTACTCGGCGATGTTGTTGGAGGCGGCGAAGTGGATCTGGAGCGCGTAGCGCAGCCGGTCGCCCTTGGGGGAGGAGAGCACGATGCCGGCTCCCAAGCCGGAGGCCATCTTCGAGCCGTCGAAGTGCATGCGCCAGTGCATTGCGTCGGGAGCCGGCGGCAAGTACTGGGTCTCCACCCAATTGATGAGGAAGTCAGCCAACGCCTGCGACTTGATGGCGGTGCGAGGCTCGTAGAGGATGGTGTGGCCGGCTAGCTCGATGGCCCATTTGGCGATCCGGCCAGAGGCATCCCGGCACCCCATGATCTCGCCAACGGGAGCCGTGCTCACCACGGTGATGACGTGCTCCTGGAAATATTGCTTCAACTTCTTGGCGGCCAAGTACACGCCGTAGCACATCTTCTGGTAGTGGGGGTAGTTCTGCTTGGAGGTGGAGAGGACCTCGCTCGGGTAGTACACAGGGCGCTGGACCGGCTGTGCCTTGCCTTCCTCGAGGCGCTCTACCACTAGCACCACGCTGACCATGCGGGTGGTTGCCGCGATGTACATTAGGGGCGGCTCCTTCTCAGCCGGCCCGGCCAAGACGGGTGTGGTGGAGAGCATGCGCTTGAGGTCGCGGAAAGCTTCGTCCGCCTGGTCAGACCATTCGAACGGTGTCATCTTCTTCATCAGCTAATACAGGGGCAGGCCCCTCTCCCCCAGCCGGCTAACGAACCGGCAAAGAGAGGCCAAACAGCCGGTGAACTTCTGTACATCGCGCAGCCGAGCCGGCTTGCGCATGCGCTTGATGGCCTTGATCTTCTCCGGATTGGCCTCAATGCCGCGCTCCGAGACGAGGAAACCAAGGAGTTGGCCAGCCGGCACACCAAAGACGCATTTCTCCGAGTTGAGCTTGATCTGGAACTGGCATAGATTGGCAAACGTCTCCCTAAGATCCTCGAGGAGGGTGAGGTGCTGCTTGGTCTTCACCACGATGTCGTCGATGTAGATGTGCACGTTCCAGCCGATCTGTGGCAGGAGGCATTTTTGCATGCAGCGCTGGAAGGTGGCGCCGGCGTTCTCCAAGCTGAACGACATGGTGATGTATCAATATGCCCCGAAGGGGGTGATGAAGGACGTCTTGAGGGCATTCGCCGGGTCCAGCTTGATCTGGTGGTAGCCGGAGTAGGCGTCCAGGAAGGACAGAAGCTCGCAGCCGGCGGTGGAATCGATGACTTGGTCGATCCGGGGTAGGGCAAACAGGTCCTTGGGGCAGGCCTTGTTCAGGCTGGTGTAGTCGATACACATGCGCCAAGTGCCGTTCTTCTTCAAGACGAGGACTGGGTTGGCCAGCCACTTGGGGTGGAACACTTCCATGATGAACCCGGCCGCGAGCAGCCGGGCAATCTCTTCGCCAATGGTTCTTCGCTTCTCCTCGGAGAAGCGGCGTAACGGCTGCCGGACCGGCTTGGCATCCGGCCGGACGTGGAGTTTGTGCTCGGCGAACTTCCTCGAAACACCCGGCATGTCTTTAGGGGACCATGCGAAGATACCCCGATTCTCACGAAGGAAGTCGACGAGCTCGCCTTCCTATTTACTGTCGAGGACGGAGCCCATGACAACGTACTCGCTGGAGTTGGGGTTGGATGGGTCGAGTGAAACCTTCCTCGTGCCCTTGGCCGGCTTGAAGGACCCCTCGTCGGCCAGCTGCTTGAGCTGAGCCGGCATGACCGGCTGCTCGCCGGCTAGCGCGACGAGACGGTCGAGCTGGCGCCTCTCCTTGGCGATGACCAGCGACTCGGCCAGCTTAGAGCCAGCTTTGGTGCACTCTAAGGACTTCTTGTAGTCGCCGGTGATGGTGATGATGCCCTTGGGACCCGGCAACTTCATCTTGAGGTAGGCATAGTGGGGGACCGCCATGAACTTGGCCAGGGCGGGCCGGCCCAAAAGCGCATGGTAGGGGCTGGCTAGGTCGACCACCTCGAACCAGATCGGCTCGCGGCGGAAGTGGGCGCTGGTGCCGAATAGCACGTCCAGCCGCACCTTGCCGATGGGGGAGCACGAGGCACCCGACACGATACCGTGGAACACGGTCTGGGTCGGCTGCAGCTGGCTTTCCTCGATGCCGAGCTTGACCATGGTGTCGCGGTAGAGGATGTTGATGCTGCCACCGCCATCGATCAGCACCTGCGAAAAGTGGCAGGTGCGCTTCTCAGCGACGAAGGTGGGGTCGAGGACGAGCGCATAGCCACCCGGCGTGGGCATCACGGCCGGGTGGTCCTCCCGGGTCCAGTTGACGGGACGGTCGGACCAGTGCATGTACTGGGCGACCGGGGGGACGACGGCGTTCACCTCGTGCGGGTACTTGCGCTTGTTGTGCTTGTCGTCGCCCTCACTAGTGAAGACGACGTAGGCCGCGTCCTGCTGGGGGTAGGCGTTGTTGGCGAGGGCGCCGGGTGCCGGAGGTGGTGGGGAAGGCGGCGGGAGCTGCGGGTCAGGACCGGGCGGTGGCGGTGGGAAATCGCCACGCATCAGGCGCTGGGTGATGCTGCAGTTCCGGAGCGTGTGCGTGGATGGCTTCGCGCCGCTGTGGTGCTTGCAGGGGGCGTCCAGCATCTGCTCGAAAGAGAATTTGGGCTGCCAGGCCATCTTGCCGGTGCGCTGGCGCTTGACGCAGCCTTGCTCGGCCGGCTGTTCCTCCGCCACGGCGGCCACTTGCTGGTTGTTGTAGCGAGGAGCCGGCTGCTCGGCCTTCCACTTGTTGTTGTTGTCTGGCCAGCGCTGGTTGGTTTCACCAGCCAGCTTTGGGGTGGCCGGCTGGACCGGGGCCAGCTTGTCATCTGCATCGACGGTGATCTTTACGCGCATTGCGGAGTCGGCCGTGGCGTACTTGTCTGCCACCGCCATGAGCTCCGCCAGGGTGTCCGGCTCATCACACATCAGCCGGTGCTTGAGCAGGGTGCCGTCTCGGCACCCGTCGACGAAGTACTGGACGGCCTGCACTTCGTGGAACCCTTCGCAGGAGTTGCGCAGCTCGGTCCATCGCGTGAGGAAGTCGCGGAGAGGCTCGCCCGGGCCCTGAACGCACATGGAGAGCTGGCGAGGCCGACCCGGTCGCTTGTATGTGCCGGTGAAGTTGCGTATGAATGCGTCCTCGAAGTCCAACCAGAAATTGACGCTGTCGACCCTCAGGCTGTTAAGCCAGGTCTGGGCCGAGCCGAGCAGCATGAGGGGGATGTAGCGGACCGCCACGCGCCTGTTGCCGCCGGCTATGCCGACAGCCGTGGTGTAGTCAGTTAGCCAGTCTTCCGGCCTGGTGATACCGCTATACTTGGGGGTGTCATGGGCCAGCGTGAACCCTTTGGGGAAGGGCTCCTCGCGGATGCGGGGTCCGAAATAGGCGGAGCCAACGGAACTCTCCTCCTCGAGAACCGTGGACCGTGCCAGCCGGTCGATGCGATGGCGGGTGTCGGTTTCATCGTAGGGATCGCGGGGGCCCAGCCGGCTTGCGCCGGGGCCGCGCGGCACCACGCCGGCGGATGCCGGCCGGGGCCGTCGAGGCGGCGGTGGAGGCACTTCCGGCTGCTGGGCCCGGTCGTTGCCGGCAGTCTCGTCAGCTACGCCATCGTCGGCCGTCGTGGCGCAGTTGTGCCGGCTCCGGCTTGCCCGGCGCCAGCCAGAGTGGCTGGCGCAGCCGGCAGGGGAAGATGCCTGTTGTGTGTCCCGAAGGGCCCTCTCCGGGTTCGCGGTGTTTCCTGAAGCGAAGGCGGATGGCTGGGCCGGGTCGAAACGCTTCTGCTGCTCGTTCGCCACAGTGATGAGGTCGCGGATGCGCTGCTGCTGCTGCAGCAGCTCCTCGCCCCCCAGGAACTCGAGATCCGCCATGGCCGCCTGTGCCGCACGCATGTTCTCTACGGGGGTGTTGTAGACGGGCCGGCCTGCGCCTAATGCACGGCCGATTGCGCCCCCATGGATTCGCACCTCCACAGCCCGACTGGGCTCAGCGGCGGCCGGCGTGAAACCGTGAATGCTGTCATACTACCGCTGGGCGGACTCCAGCCGGCGCCACGTTGCCGCGAGCACCATGGCCTCGACCAGCAGTTGCTGACAGTCCTCGATAAGCTGAGCCACTGCGGCCGTTGTGTCGACGTCGGGCGTGATGGGGGCTTGTAGGCTCCGGATCGTCTCGCGAAGCGGGTCGACCCGGTGAGATGGGGCTGCAGCAGCGGCAGCGGCAGCCGCGGCGGCCTTCTCCTTGCTGCGCGAGGAGCCAGAGCTAGCGCCGATGGTCAACACCTCCGCACGGGCGCAGAGGACCGAGACGTCGTCGGAGACGGTGCAGCCAACGGGGACAGGTGAGTCGGTGAAGCTGTGTACCTCGCTAGGGTACTCATCGGGGATGAGCGCGATGAAGACGCGCAGCGCGCCGAAAGGGACGACGAGGCAGCCTACGGGGCAGGCGACGTCTGAGCCTGGCTCCGCATCGCAGCTGGCCGGGTGGGCCGCGCAAGGCGCGCGGACCAAACCGTGCACAATGCGCTCGCCGGAGCTGGTGAAGGGCCTCGTCCAGAACATGACTGCGGCCGACGTCGCGAGCAGCCCCACAGTGGGCACCAACTGTCGTGGTGAAATCACGGCAGATGCCATGAGATGGCTAAAAATGTGGGGCTGCGTGAGGACGCCGGTGGGTTCCGGAAGCGAGGTTGGCACACGCGTGCGGGAGACACAAGGCGTACCCAGGTTCGGGGCCCTCCGGGGAGGTAACACCCCTAGTCCTACCCAATGGGATGATAGGCTCAAGGGCTACAATAGTGCTCCTGGAGCTGTTCGGGTGGAGGAGGAACAAGGATCTAGCTCACCATTCGGCCTCTCCTGCGGGTGTGCGTGTGGGCGAGGATTGCTACTGAGTGTCGACCGAAAACCCTCTACATGGAGGCTTCCTGGGGGGTCTTATAGCTTGACCCCCCAGGGTTACATGGGTAAACTACACATGGACGGGACCCGGATGTCGGCATCTGGAGCCGGTAGTGGGGCCCGCCGGCTGCGGGCCCCGCCGGCTGCTCGACACTGTGGCCCATCGTCTCGTGCGTCACGGAGTGGTTGGCGTCAAGGGACTGCAGTGGCGCGCTGGTGCTGACATCGGCCACCCCGGTCAGCGGGGTTGGCAGCCCTATCGCCGCGCCTTCCCGAGACGGGTTGCACTGCAGCCACGTTCTCCCGTCGTGGAGAGCCGTCTTGTCGTTGGGAGCAATGGGACGGCCGCTGACCCGCCGCCAGCCGGCTAGCGGACAGCCGGACCTGGCACGGGGCCGGCCCTAGCCGGCTCGCACTGAGAAGCCGGCCGGATGGCCAGCCGGTTTGGAGGGGCACGGGTTGCCCCGAAGTTAATTTGAAAGGAGCTCCAGGTGTGATTGCCTACCCGAGGGTTATCCCCCTGACATCTGATGTAAGTCTTGCTGAGTAACTTTGTACTCACGGTTGCTTAATTTATGTTTTTGCAGAGGAGACTTCAGTCTCGCTAGTAGTTTAATGTGGGCTTCGATGAGTATCTTGGGAATCCCAGACAGAGGTCTGGTTCCTTTGGAGGGTCTTGTAGATAGTCAGGCTTCTCAGCCTTTTGTCTTTTGTAGTTGTCTGTACTCAGACATGCTTATGCTTCCGTTGCTTGTATGACTTGTATGATGGGTCATGTGACCCCTGTTTATAATATCATGTTATGTATGGCTCCTCGGAGCCTCTTAAATAAATACTTTGAGTCGTAGAGTTATGTTGTGATGCCATGTTGTATCTACACATATCGTGCATATTGTGTGTATGTTTCGAAATGCATTGGTATGTGTGGGATTCGACACCTAGTTATTTGCTTTGGTAGCCTTCCATACAGGGAAATGCCTCCTAGTGCTTCCACTGAGCCATAGTAGTTCGCTACTGCTCCGGAACACATGGATTGACCGACATGTATCCTTCTTCGCTCCTGTGTCTGTCCCTACGGGGAAACATCACGCGGTGTTACTGGAGTCCTGATAGCTTGCTACAGCCCGGTTGCACTCGCTAATGACCGACACGTGTGTTGCTGGGTTACCTATGTATGTCCCTGTATGTTTGTGCCACCTTGGTTTATGACTAGTCATGTCGACCCAGGTTCTCTGTCATATGGACGCTAGCATCACAATCATATATGTGAGCCAAAAGACGCAAATGGTCCCGGCCAAGGTAAAGGCGGCAGCCGTGGGTTACCGTGCGTGAGTCCGCAAAGTGATATGATGTGTCTTATGTTAGATCGGTGTGACTTAGGATTGGGGTCCTGACAGCTTTTGGTATAAGAGCCTGACTGCCTGTAGGATTACCAAGCCAAACTGGTCGAAGTCGAGTCTAGAAATGCTTTAGTTATATAAGGGAATTGATTGTGGAAGGGAACGTAAGGCTCTTTTTACTCCTTATCTTGTGTCATTCTGATTCTGAGTCACCCTCTTCTTTTCTACAGGGGTTTAGAAACTAGGCTTCTCATCTATCTATCAGGATGACGAGTTACTATTCTGCAGGAAAGATGTCATCTTCTTGGATCAGTGTTTTTCATAGGATTCAGTTGTTATGATGTCAGTTGTCTTGCAGGTTGTCTCATATTTCATGGCGTACAGCCGTTATGTTATCCGAGTTGTCACGGGTTTCTAAATAATCTGATGCGTTTGCAAATTCTTTCTCCCTGTTTCGATATCTTTTGGGCCAGACCAACCACACCAACCATTGTGGTGCGGTATTCTGTTGCCTTGACATATATGTTGAAGTTATCAGGAAACTAGGATATCTTAGAGTACCACCCATTGCTCTAGCTTTGTTTTGTGTTCCCAGTGTGATAGTTCTGGCCATCATTCTCGAAAGCATCTCGTGATGTTAATTAGTTAGTAGGTATTCTATTTCTGGGTTCTTGGACCTAAGATTCGTTCTGGTTATTCCTATTGATAGTGATTGTAGCTTCTTTAGGTTGATTAGTAACTTGTTCTAGTCTTCGAGGTCCGTGGTATATCATTCTTCCAATACCATGAACCAGCCATGGCAGACGTTCTCCGTGAACGAAAAGATCACAAAAGGAGTGCTCACGATGTGTTCTCCATTCTATATTTGTGACTCTACCAGTCCTACCTTTCTGCATGGGATATCCGGAAGAAATATGTTGTGCTTTGTTCGACATGCTAACCCACGCATCCACAACTCAGAAAATTATATGTTCCATGAGTTGTTCCTCTTTAATTGTATTCTGACCTTCGTCTATAAGTTGATAGTCAAGAGCATGTCATGCATTCGTGTTGTCGATGCCTATTATTCTCGTGGTCCGTCAAGCCATTCTATTTCAGAATGACTAGGAGAAACAAACTCCAGTACCTTATCCATTTGGAGGATTGGGTCAAAGCAGTTGTATTCTGTAGATCAAAATGCCAATCCAGCTTTTGTTCTATTCAACCTTGAAGTATTACCCTCTTTATGTCATGAATGTCATGGGAATTGCACACCATCTTATGAATTCTTGATGCAGTGATACTTCTCTCCATCATCATTCATTTCTCGGTCCCTGTGTTGTTGTAACCGGAATACCGACAAGTGAACTGTGATGTGTGAATTCGATACTCCTACCAACTCTGTTGCTTGGAAGTTAATGGGCGATAAATTTCATTCTTAGCGTGTTGGTAATTGAACCGCCATTATAAGATTGATTGTGCTACCTAGTCCATTTTTCCTGGTGCACTCTTTGATCATTGAGTTAGGATTATGTCAATCCCTCGCTCTTTTGATCATATTATCTTGCCCTGAAAAGCAAGATTGTTCTCGAGCTTAGTAACATATCGTTTGTTCATGATTTTACGAATATCTTCTCGGAAGTATTACCAGGTTGTCCCCTGACCGTTATGTTGAGTTCGTGATCAAGTTTGTTTTCCTATAAACCATCGTTTCTCCAAGGATTTGTGTTGGATACCCCTGAGCTAGTTGGTTAAGCTAAACAACAACTTGGAGAGTTGGAAGATAAAAGCTTTGCCTACCTTAGTTTATCCCAAAGGGTTATCTTTGTGTTTGCGTGTGTGTTGAAGAAAGATGATATCTTCATCGATTGATCTTCGTGATCAGTTGCTGGACCTGTTGTCTTATCCAATCTTTGATTTGAATATGGGCTATCGTCAAATCAAAATCAGATCCAATGATTTTTCATAATGTTTTCTTACTCGTGGATGTCTCCTCGAGCATACACCATTATATCCTTGGTCTGACCAATGCTATCACCTCGTTCACATAATTATGGAATTCCATCTATATGGGAACGCGGATGAATTGTTGTTGAGCCCATCGACACATTTTATCTTTTCCATGATTCATGTTGAACATCTAAGCTAGTGTTGGAAACTTGTGTAAGCATTATCTTCGTGTTTCGCTCATGAAGTAGATGTTTTGATGTGAGAAGTGACTTCTTCTAGTTCACGTGCATTTGGTGCAAGTTGCCACCGTGAATTCAAGCAAGCTTGTTTTTGCTTCCTCTGGAATCATCCCAAATCAGTCATGAAGGTGCGAAGTATTCACTGGTCTGATAGACTGATCATCTTCATTCCATATGTAATCCCTAGCACACCAAACCACTGATTGATTTGTTCAAGGATAATAAGTTCGTTTCTAAGTCCTAATCCTGAAGGGCCCAGACAGACATGCACAAGGATTTCGATATCCTCAATGATGGTTCCTAATCAGAACTCGGTAGTGTTTTATGGTAAGACTTTTGCGTGATCATGCTTGTCTTGGACAGTGTGCATATGTGTGTCTTGCAATCCAGCTCATGTTTGGAGCTTGCTTCCATAGTTCATTTCCCGAGAATCTCACAACGTCATCTCGTCGATTTGTGTTGTAAACTTTCTTTTTCAGACATGTTGAGTCTGAAGTATCATATCACCAACCAGATCTGAATCTCAGGCGGATATGATGGTTGGAATTTTCCCAAGATCTATGATGTAGGTTCCGACGAGGTTGATGTTTTGGCCGACACACCTAGCCGGAAGACCTATTATTGTAGTATCTTGATTGAGCAATTTGACCATCTTCTCCATGAGGATTTCCGTGCGACTTATTCTAGAAGTTGTTCCTTATGGATTCTTTGTGCTCCCGAAGTCCGACCTTTACTTGATGTTCTAGATACCAAACTGTACCTATAGTTGGGTCACACTAGTACATCAAGGAGAACATTAGAAGTGGAGTGCTAAATGTCTCTCGGTCGATCATCCAGATTTTGTTCCTTGGCATTGCTAAGGCAAAATCTGAGAAAGTGTTATCTTCCTTTGCATCTGCATCCTCCATCGCTATTCATCATGGTAGTATGAAGTGTTGCCAGGATCTTTGGCATAGATGCTGGTTAAACCCCGATGAATATGGAAATGCTCAAGTTCTTGAAAGCATGCTCAGAAACAGGGTTATATCCTCGGTGTCAATTGGAATGTGCCTTCCGTTGCCGAGTTGTCCTATAACTCTAGTTCCTGACCAATCTGGGTATGCCATTCTCTCGGATTCCTTCAAACAATCATTTGTGAATTGCCTTAGCTTGGTATGAAGAGTTTCAAAGATCTATGTATCAAAAGTAATCCTTTTTGCCACTTAAGGGAATAACTCTACGAGTCACCTTCCCTAAGGTGCCTTGATATGGTATTAAGGGTAATATATCTCCTCGCTACTTTGACAACCATCCACCATTTACCTAAGCGTGGAATTGTTGCCTACCAAATTGAACCTTCGTCATCTGTTTCTTTCCATTCCTCTCGATGTATGTTTTGTGTCTCAGCTCAAGAGATGTTATTAGGTCTCATTCCATGAGTTGATCTTGAATTACTCGATCTTCAAGAAGATCGATTCCTGTAGAGTTTTCCCATTCTTTCGTCGTCGTATTTGGATGAAGATCTCGAAAGCAAAGACGTCAAGATCAAGATGATGCAATGAATCAACATCTTCAAGAAGGGCAATCTGGATTGTGAAGATCGTGCTAGTTCGGTGTCCCCTTCCTCTTACCCTACTTCTTGAATCTCGGGACAAGATTCTTGTGTTAGTGGGGGTGAGTTGTCACAGCCCTAGAATAGTGCCTGTAAATAATTGCATTAGTGAGCATCATCATGCATCATTTTAAATTCAAAGGAATTTGAATTGAGGAAATTCTCAAAGCCTCATAAATATTTTGAAAATGATCAAGTTAAAAATTTCTTCAAATGAGCCCAAGAAAATGTTCCTGTTAAACCTTGAAAATATTGGCAAGAGGTAAAATACAATCCAATATTTTGGAGGCATAAAAGTATTTATTTTGGGCCTTTGATTTAAATCCTAGAGTATTTGAATTGGATTTATATTCATAATAATTAATTTATGAATCCAATAATTCTGTAAATTGGTGAGTGGCTCAAAATAAACCCTATCTAGTCACATAACAATTTTCAGAAGCTACTAAAATAGTTTGGCTTGAAAACCAAATTCAAACAAAGTTGCAAAACAGAAAAACAGAAAGGAAAATTAAAGAAAAGAGGAAAGGCCCTGTAGCTTACCTGACCCAGGAGTGAAGCCGGCCCAGCCCAGTGCTGGCCACCGTCTTCAACCTCCTGCCAGTGGGCAGGAGGGCGTGTGCTCCGTGCGCGCGCGCACGCGCCACAGCCACCTCCTCTCTCCCTGCCTGCTTGGACCTCCCTCGCATCGCCACGCACCCCTGGCTCCCTCTCGACCTCTTCCTGTGCTCTTTCCCCTCCTCTGCCTCTCTCCCTCGCTCTCCCCTGGACGCACCCGGGAGTGCCGACGAGAACCACCGCGGCCACCATCTACCCCTCGCCTCGCCGACGTATCCAGAAGCTCCGCCTCGCCGTCCTCTTCCTCATCACCGAGCCACGCAAGCCGGGGCGCCCTCAAGACGATGCCCGCCCCCATCTTTCTCATCCACGGCCGCCGGATGCCGCCCTTCGATTCGTCGCTCCAGAGCGTCCCCGAGCCCGCTGACCAGATCCTCCGCCTCCCCGTGAGCTCCTCCCCCTTTCCCCTCTGGATTCGCCATCATTCCCTTGCCGTAGCCATGCTAACTGCCGTGGCCGAGAGCTTCTGCCGCCGCGCTTATTGCCTCCATCGTTGCAGTGGGAAAACGCCGCGTCTGAGCACGTGGTCGAGCTCCTGCTGCCCCATAGCTGCCTTCTGTGCTCTCCGTTCCTCGGACATGAGCTGCAGCCCCGTGCCCACACCTAGCCAAACTCCGGCCACCGTGCAAGCCGCCGCTGCCATCGATTTAGGCCACCGGAGCTGCTGCTGCGTGCACCACTGGACGCGGACGAGCCTCCTCGTCACGTAGATGCCCTCCACCGCTTGACTGGTCGCCGAAGTCGCCGTCCCGATCATCGCCGCCACGTCTGTGCGTCACCGGTGCTAAGTCGCCGACGTGGCACGTCATTAACGCTAATCACCTTGCTAATTAACCCCTCCAGCGACTGACAGTGGAGCCCACGCCACTAATTAACATCGGGTTAGCCACTCTGTCCATGACAGGTGGGACCCGCATGTCAGGTTTAACTCTGGGCGACCCAGTTGACCGCTGACGTCGCACTGATGCCAGGCGGACACAGTAAATCCTTTTCTCGATTTATTTAATTCAAAACATATTAGGAAATTCTAGAAAATACCTAAAACCTCTAAAAAATCATAGAAAATAATCTATAACTCTGAATGAAATAATTTATATATAAAAAATGATCAGAAAAATGCAAAGAATCTGTTTATACCATGTTCATGCATGTTTGAACAACTTAACATCACTGTTTAGGGTAAATCATGATTGGGGCAAATTTGATAAATAGATTTGGTGTTGGAATTTGATATAGGTTTGAATTCCACTTCAATTAAAATGACTTACTGCTGCATTAGGTCAATTCAGCACCTTAACATGTCATGTCATTCATTTGGTTGTGCATTGCATTGAATGTTGTTCCTTTTCTCTGTTTGCCGGTGTTGTTCCCTCTCGGTAGACGTTATTCCGACGTTGAGATCGTTGTCACTGATGAAGACACAATGCTATCTTCAGAAGTGTCAGGCAAGCAAACCCCCTTGAGCATTTCGATACAATCCCACTCTCTCGCTCTTGCTCTTTTTTATTGCATTAGAACAACAACGATTCAACTGTTACATGTTGCGGTAGTTGAACCCAATCCTCAGCATGACCTGTCTTTGCCACAGTAAATAGTTGAAACCTCTTAGCATGAGTAGGAACTGTTTGAGCCATGTTGTGACTACTCATCCATGCTTGCTTGTTATGCTTGCTATTGCTTAGAGTTGTGTCAGGTCTGATTCATCTGGGAATGAATTGGAATGTTGTGATCATGTTCTAATGTTGAGAGCTAAGTGTGTGAACACAATTTGGTAAAGCTAGCAATGAGAGGCCATGTAGGAGTACATGGTGGGTTGTCTCATTGAGACCATCCTTAAGAACTGAGTTCTATGTATGTTATCCAAGACTAGCTACTACCACACATTGGGCCCTGAAATATGACCCCTCTCGACTTATTGTCCAGAAGTTGCAACTAGTTTCTGGTGTTTGTAGGTCGTGTTAGTAGTCTACCAATTGGCACTCGGTACAAGTGGGTTTGGGACAGACTAGGCACCGTGGCACGGTGTACCAAGCACAGTTCCATCCGGTGATGTGGGCTTGGGAACCCTGCGCACATCGTTTGAGGCCATAATGGAAACTTCGGCTGGACTTCCCTTGCAGGTTCAGCCTCAGATAGGCGATAAACCTGGACTAGAGTCTTGCGTGGTTAGTCAGGTTGTGGCCGACACCCTCGCCAGGCTTCCGCTTGAAGGTTGCCGAGATAC
Source organism: Elymus sibiricus (assembly GCA_039707655.1). Lineage (NCBI taxonomy): Eukaryota > Viridiplantae > Streptophyta > Magnoliopsida > Poales > Poaceae > Elymus > Elymus sibiricus. Next base: position 319,398,988 of record CM077672.1, read on the forward strand.
ATGATGTGTATATGGTGGTAAGTGGTGAGAGCGTGTGTGAAGAAGTACACCCCTGCAGGGTTAATGATCTATTCGAATAGCCGCGTCCGCGGATATGGACTACTTGGAGACCTATATGGTTCATAGACAACTTGAAGTGGATACTCTAAAATACGCAAGATAAGTGTGAGTGCTATGGATGGCCTTCTCGTAGGGAGACGGGAGAGGATCCATAGTGGAGTATTGATATGGTGAATATGTGGACTCGTGTGCGCTTTCTCACCTCAAAAGAAATAGTGGTAGTCGTAGTACAGGATAGCCACAGAGTCAAAGCTGGCTTGCTGTAGTTAAACTCCACTACCCCCTTGTTGATACTGATGCATAAGTAGTTAGTTCTGATGTAAGTCTTGCTAAGTACCTTTGTACTCACGGTTGCTTAATTTATGTTTTTGCAGAGGAGACTTCAGTCTCGCTAGTAGTTTAACGTGGGCTTCGACGAGTAGCTTGGGAATCCCAGACAGAGGTCTGGATCCTTTGGAGGGTCTTGTAGATAGTTAGGCTTCTCAGCCTTTTTCTTTTGTAGTTGTCTGTACTCAGACATGCTTATGCTTCCGTTGCTTGTATGACTTGTATGATGGGTTGTGTGACCCCTGTTTGTAATATCATGTTATGTATGGCTCCTCGGAGCCTCTTAAATAAATACTTTGAGTCATAGAGTTATGTTGTGATGCCATGTTGTATCTACACATATCGTGCATATTGTGTGTATGTTTTGAAATGCATTGGTATGTGTGGGATTCGACACCTAGTTATCTGCTTTGGTAGCCTTCCATACAGGGAAATGCCTCCTAGTGCTTCCACTGAGCCATAGTAGTTCGCTACTGCTCCGGAACACATGGATTGACCGACATGTATCCTTCTTCGCTCCTGTGTCTGTCCCTACGGGGAAACATCACGCGGTGTTACTGGAGTCCTGATAGCTTGCTATAGCCTGGTTGCACTCGCTGATGACCGACACGTGTGTTGCTGGGTTACCTATGTCTGTCCCTGTATGTTTGTGCCACCTTGGTTTATGACTAGTCATGTTGACCCGGGTTCTCTATCATATGGATGCTAGCATCACAATCATATACGCGAGCCAAAAGACGCAAACGGTCCCGGCCAAGGTAAAGGCGGCAGCCGTGGGTTACCGTGCGTGAGGCCGCAAAGTGATATGATGTGTCTTATGTTAGATCGGTGTGACTTAGGATCGGGGTCCCGACACTTCGTTCCCGAGTGCATTACACGAAAATGTCTAGCACTTGGGAATGAAGGAGAAGCGACCCCCAGAACAACAGTCGGGATTCTTCCTGTCTCATATATCGGCCGTATATGATGGACACTCCCTCACTGATATTTCGACCGTTAGTAATGATCGCTACTCCTCCTTTCCCTAGTGCATTACAAAGGTCAAGCACAAGGAGAAGAAGGAGAAGCGACCCCCCACGACAATAGTTGGAATTCTTCCTCTCTCTCATATATGGTGCAAGGAGCCCCAACAGACTGAAAGTCAACCCGTTACATGTATGGATCAATGGCATAAAAATGTCTTATGTTCTGCCGGAATGTCCTTTAATTCCCGTTCTGGCAAATCACGAGCACTCGATAGGTCCTACTTTCTAGCACAAGTCATGCCAAAATTCACGGAAAATCTCGGCATGACCTTTGCTAAAAAAAGGACATATCGAGTGCCTGAAATTTGCCGAAACGGAAATGAATCAACATTCCGGCAAAACATAGGCCACTCGAAGTTTCCCTGCAAACAATAAAAGCCAAGATAGCACTTGGGCAAGCACATACACATGCTAGTACTACACAACACTAATCCACATATCACATGTCCAAATAGATCATCTTTACTCACTAGACAGCTGTCGAGGATGCGAGTGTTGTCAGTGATCTTCTGGGCGTCGTCGACTGGCTCGTCAGTGATCTACCCGGCGCCACATGAGCATTTATATAGCAAATTTCAATTTTGACAAAGAACATTGCAATATATCTTCTAACCCTAACATTTCATTTGGACAACAAGCATAACTAAATTTGGCAAGCTTAACTAAATACCCTAGTTCTTCAAGAAAGTAGGTCTCTCTCTCTCTCTACCGAAAATATTTAAAGGTATTTGGTTCAAAAGACCTACAGTTACTAAAAAGATGTCTATTCTATTCAAAAGACCTACATTTACTGAAAATTTTCTAATTTTCTATTCAGTTCTACATTTCCTATTCTATTCTATTCAAAATACCTACATTTACTAAAAAATGTCTATTCTATTCAAAAGACCTACATTTACTTAAATTTTACTAAAAATGTCTATTCTAATTTTCATTGCATTTCAGTGGTTCAATTTTGACAAAAAAAATTGCAATATATCTTATAACCCTAACATTTCATTTGGACAACAAGCATAACTAAATACCCTAGTTCTTCAAAAAAGTAGGTCTCTCTCTCTCTCTCTCTCTCTCTAAATTTGGCAAGCATAACTTTGATGACAATGTGAGAATGACATAAAAATAATTCACGATATAATTGGCAACAACATTTTTATATTTTATTTGATACCTAAAATACTTAATGGTATTTGGTTCGAAAGACCTACATCGAACGAATAATATTTTTTCTATTCTATTCAAAAGACCTACATTTACTAAAAAATTTCTATTCTATTCAAAAGACCTACATTTACTGAAAATTTTCTATTCCATTCAAATAATTTACATTCTATTGTATTCGAAAAACATTAAAAAAACCTACATTCTACAAGAACAGAGGCAGGAGGGAGGGAGGAGGGAGGCATCCGGAGGAGAGGAGATGATGTAGGGTGAACCCTAGTTCGTCGATCTTTTCACAATTGGAGTGGGAAAAGGCAAGAACACAAGAACAAAAGAACACAAATGACTCAATTGACACAATCACAAATCACACATACACTAGATCCACATACACATACGAAGATTCATGATACAAAGTCAAGACAAGAGGATACACGGTAGCTAATTCATCCCGATCCGGAGAGGAGTCGAGGTCTTGATATCTGGAGTGGATCTTCTCACATGGGTCTCATGGAGGTCTTGATCTCCGTGGGACAGGTATGGATGAGCAAAGCTCTAATCTCAAGAGCCAAATACTTTGCTAACCCTAAAACATAGAGAGGGGATGGTTTATATAGTCTAGTGGACGAATAGGTTACATGGGCCTCGGGCTGAAGTGGTCTGCGCAGGAGGTGCCCGGATGATCCGGGTGTCGGTCCGGATTGTCGGTGTGAAAACCGGCAGACCTCGGGGTATGGGGTCCTGAGCTGTGGATCTTGGACAGATGGTAACAGGAACAAAGAGACGATGTTTACCTAGGTTCAGGCCCTCTTGATGGAGGTAAAACCCTACGTCCTGCTCTTGTTTATATCAATGGAGATGTATCAAGTACAGAGTTGATCTACCTCAAGATCGTAAGATATGTTCTAGTTCTAGGGATAGGTGAATGATATTGTGTTCAAGTCCCCTACGGGCTAGACCCTTCGGCTTACATACACGCCAGGTAGGGTATCTAGGGTTACATGGTCGGTATCTAGGCGTGGAGGCGGCAGGAGGAGTCTTGGAGTATACGTCAAGTCTTCGGCAGATGCAGTCCTGGTCTTGTCCATACCGTACGGCTTCCGGAGTCCACCTTAAGGAGAATGAGGGCCCACTAGCCCAGCCCGAGGAACATGGGCCGACTAGGTTAGTACCCCCTAGTCTAGGACACCGTCAGTAGCCCCTGAACTGGTCTCCGACGCCGAGGACGACGTTCTTGAACTTCGGTTCCGGGGTCTTCGGCTCAGCAGGCAAGTTCCATGCATGATATATCCTCAAGAAGTCTTTGGAAAGATTGGTAGTCCCGCCGGGTGGGCCCAGCTCCGCCGCACGTGGCCTCTGCTTTCTGACCTTGGGAGCTGTGTCTTACGGGGAAGCGAGTCAGTTTATGGCGAAATGTCGAAGCGTCGGTCTCCCCCCTTTTTATCCATGAGTCAGGCGTGCGGATTTATCACAAACCTCAACTCCTCTTTCCAAGCAACCCGCGCAAGCGCTTCCCTTCCTCCCAAGTCCAACCTTGAGGGGTTCCCATGGTGAGCGATGCAGGTTCTTCGAGGCGCCCTCACGGCCCTGTCAGAGGTGATTGGGGCAGTTGCGCCGTCTCGCACCTCCAACTGGAGCGCTTGGCCAGACAAGGATACCTGCCAGATTCAGATCTGACAGCGACCTGCCCGGGCTTAACATCCATCAACGGGCAGGTACACGCAGAGAATTACCCCTCCCCTCAAAAGGATGAAAGGGTGTGCTTCGTTTCCTTCCTGTTGCGTCATTTAGGATTTCCAATTCACCCGTTCCTCCGAGGCCTGCTAGAGTTTTACGGGTTGCAGCTCCACCACCTTACCCCCAACTCAATTTTGCATATTGCAGGGTACGTCGCCCTATGTGAGATGCATCTTGGGTGCGAGGTGCACTTCGGGCTATGGAGGAGGTATTTTTGTATAGTGCCTTGTTCCCCCGCCGAAAAGCTTTATGAGGTCGGAGCAGCCGAAGTCTGTTGAGTTGAGGGGGCAGAATACCCATCGGGCATACCTCGAGAGGATACAGATGTCTGGCCAATAGAGTGGTTCTATATAGACGACGTCCCCCTCCTTGACCCAGTTCGGCCTGAGCTCCCTCCTTTCACTTCGGAGCCCCCGAAGAGGCGATATAGCTGGAGGCCACAGGGTATGGCTGTAACGCCCCGGACACACCCGCCGGTGGTCGTTACTCCTGGCGGGATCTAGACTGGCCCCACAGATCAATACTAGTCTTTCCTACGCACTTTGTCCTCACTCGTGCGCACCCGGGACCAACTTCCCGGTCAGTCACCCATCCTGAAATTACTCCAAGCTGAGCACGCTTAACTTTGTTGTTCTTTCCGAATGGGCTCCCGGAAAAGAAGGAATTCCTTATTGATATGAGTAGTCTAGCATCCCTATTAAGCCAGGCTATCACATACACCCCCACTCAGAGGAACCGATGTCCTCATCGGGCCACAGGAACGTTCCCTCTTGGCACATACGTCTGTGCATCCAGTCCGGTACATGTGCCATGCCGTGTGCCACAACGGGTCACAAACGTCATGAACAACATGACCACACACCTGTCCGCAAACATCCGTGTAACCGCGAGAACCTGGCTCTGATACCAACTTGTAATGCCCCGGACACACCCGCCCTCATCGTCGGACACCTCTATGGTTTGGGGCTCAACAGCTGGAGCTACGGCTGGAACTTGATGGAACACATCCCGACGACGAAGACGCCGAATAGCTCGGAAGTAGGAACTCGGGGAAATGATGCCTGATCGATTTGGGTTCACGGGCTGCGAGGGTGGCACTAGCTGCAAAGGTGGCACTGGGTTTGGCATCAAGGAACTGGTGGCCTGGGATGCAGTTTGACGGGCCTCACGGTATGCTTCTGTAACAACCCGAATGGAGTCAAGATCAATGGCTTTAAACTCTTCGAGAATGCCGGAGAGTAGCAATCCCTGGGCAGCAATGAACTGAACCAGGCGAGCCATTGCCGGGTCAGCATCTTCGACTGTACTGGAGAACTCGCAACCTTCGCTGGACGCAGAGGGAAAGTAGCGGAACTCCCGCATCTCCGCTACTTGCGAGAACTGGAAACGAAGACGTGTGATGGCTTCCGCGGCAGCTGTCTGAACAGCCAACGCGGGGGTGGGCATGGGTTTGCCCTGAAAAGTCAAGGGCTTCCCATCTTCTGCTGGACCTGGGCAGATATGCGCCTTCGCATAGAATCGGCAAAGGTGAGGGACGGGTTTCTATTGGAACACCAGATACACCGGACTAGTACTAAAGCCAAGGCCTTGGGTGAGCATACTCGAAAGGATGGGCGGAAAGCCGGGATAACCATTAGCCAAAGTTCGGCTATGGAAAGTGGGTGCTCTGGAGGAACTAGCCATGGCTGCTGGTTTTGAGGATACCGGCTTGGGTTCTCTAGCGGGGATCTGGCTTACTGAACGGAGAGGGCTGCGACTCGCAGGTGGGAGGGCACTCGCAGGTGGAATCGGTTTTAAATAGGCAACCGAGCTAGGACATACCAGCATGGCGTTGATCCTTCTCGTGCTGGGTAAAGGATACGCCGGCACGACCGACAACTGGGTAGGGTCGCAGTCCAATCCAGGGACTCAGGGTGAAAGCGGATCGGATATTTTCCGTCCGAATCCGGTTCCGGATCCAGCGGAATAGGTGAGTGGAAACAAAAAATCGCAATCCGACGGATACGAAAATCGGATACCGGATAGCTTCGTCGGATACGGGACAACCAATATCCGGCGAAAACGGAATTCTCCGTTTTTCGGATCGGATAATCCGGCCTTAACAATTCGGAATAATCCGTTTTATCTCTCCAGCCGCCAGCCCACACACACAGCCCAACCCAACTTCTCCCACGCCCAGCCCAGCCAGGCAGCCCTTATACGTAACCTAAACAGGTTCTATGCACGAACACGAGCAAAACTACCTACCACGCCTCCTCGCTCCTCCTATGCCATCGCTGTGCTTGGCGGCGGCGCTCACCTCGCCCTGCTTTGATGCTCCCCGGTCCCCTCCGTCGCTCCGCCGGTGACCGGGGCCATCCAGATCAGCCCAGCCGCTCCCGGCTCCCCAGTCCGGCAGTCCCCTCCACTTCTCTGGCCGTCGCACGTCGGCCACATCCCCACTTCGCCGGCCGTCGCACACCATCTCCAACAATCCCAGCTGCAAGCTGCTACAATCCCCGACCAGAGCGGCATCTAACCATCTAGCAACACGTAAGTGCTATTTCCTAATCAAGATTAACACTTTTTGCACGCCCTTGTTCCATGATTGAACATAATACTAGATGTATGAAACGGAGAGTTGATCTACTCGGGTTGTAAAATGTACAGATGTACTGATGTGATGTACAAGTACTAACTTCTATAGCAGTTCTCACAAATGTAAAATGTTCACAAATGTAAATGAAACGGAGGTTTGATCTGTACGTATTTCATTTAGTCCTTGTCTCCTTGATGTACTCGGAGTTGTTATAGAAGTTCTGATCATTCTATTTTTAGTACATGGAAAGTGAAAACGCATCTAAATAGGCTTTTCACAAACTAACCAAATAATCTTGGTTTTGGACAGGCATCCGTCCAATGGGAAGTGGCAGCGCAAGTGTTAGTCTGACTTCACCCATGGCTTCAACTGAATCATCCCCAGCTCCAACAGCAGGCAGTGGTACTCCAGCTAAAATTGATGTTGTAGAGGTTGAGGATGATGATGATGTGCCGCCATCAAAGAGGCATAAGAATTTGACATCAGGCGTGTGGACTGGGGGTCACTACAACTTATATGATGTAGTAGAGGAGGTAGATGGAAAGAAGGTCAAAGTACAATGGGCTAGTTGCAAGCGTTGCATTTACAAAAAACCGCGTGATAGCAAAAATGGAACGTCAGTATTTCAGAGCCATTTGAAGACACATGATGTAGTTACAGGTCAGCAGCAGCTCAAGCTTGAGAAGAAGGCTGGTGAACTCGTTGCGGCTCCTACACCATATAAGTATGATCAAGAAGTATCTTTGCGGTTATTCAATATGGCCATAATCATGCATGGGTACCCTTTTATTATTTCTGAGCATGAGTATTTTGTTGAGTTCATCAAAAGCTTGCGCCCCACCTTTCCTATGAAGAGCCGCATCACTGTTAGAAAGGAAATAATGGTCATATTTGTAGAAGAAAAGAACAAACTATATGAGCACTTGAAAACTGTCAACAGCCGCATTAGTGCAACAATGGACATGTGGACATCAAACCAAAACAAAGGATATATGTGTGTCACCATACATTGGATTGATGAGGGTTGGAATATTCAGATGTTAACTATATGAGCTTCTGTTTAGTACTGTTAGTAATGTCAAAACATAATTTGTATGAAAATGAATTACATTGCTTCATGATGTTAACTTTTTTCACACAGGGAAGGCAAGTTCCATGCATTTTAGGTGGTGGAGCTCGATGGTGCTGGGCCTTAGAGCTGGCTCTAGCAGCCTTTTGTTATTTTCTTTTGAGATGAATATGTGATGGTGATGGCTTGCTCGTAAGCCTTACTTGTTTTGTCGTTCTACCCAGAAGGCATGAAGCCATTAACCTTTTATTACTATGTATTGCTATATTAGACATGTTGAAGTAACTCCCATACCGATAACTTATGTAACTTATAATTGTGTTGTCGTGTTGAGACGTGGGTCTTTTCCTTGTATTATCCGGCAACTTTTGTCCGCTTCCGGTGCACCGCCGCTCCGTTATCGTGCCGTGTCCGTTTCCGATAATTCCGGCATATTCCATATTCGTTTCCGCATCCGTACCACTACCGTACCGATTCCGATTCCGAAAAAAATATGGAATAGGATATGGTAAGAGCATTATCCGTCCGAATCCGATCCGCTTTCACCCTTACCAGGGACGGCTGGGTGGGCGGACAGCTGGGTAGGGGCATGTCAATTCCGACTGCGCCGCCTGTTGATCAACAGTGGCCGTGTCGGATGCCAGTGATGGATTAAATCTATTGGGCTCACTACCGGTTGAAAATAGGGGTGGTTCGATGCTAGGGTAACCTACAGCCAGACTGGCTCTGATACCATGTCCTGTGGCACCCCGATAGAGGGCCGACGCACGCCAGTCCCAGGATAAGACCTGGCGCACGTCTGAGACATGATACAGCAATTCCAGGCACAAAATGGCTTTATTATATGAAATGGAGTATTACAACATTGTTGCTTACAACAATATTACATGGCTCCAAGGCTAACTAAATGGCAGCGGAGGTCTTGGTTCAGCGACAACGACATCTCTGGCTGGGCTCCACAACTCACAGGACTGGCTGGGTTACGATCTAGCACGGCGGATCTTCTCCTGCAACTGGCCACGTGCAAGGCCAGGTGAGTACTTTGAATGTACTTGCAAGACAACCAAATACATAGCATCCAAACAAGCAGATGACAAAGCAAGCCCTATGCTCATGTAAGAATTTATTCTAAACATGGCATGGAATTAACAGTAAAACATGGATCAAGCATGGCATAACATGGATCAGACATCTCAACTACATATCATAGCATGGCATGGCTATTTTTACGAGACATGGTATCCAAAACCAATCTGGAACCTACCCTACTCTTACCTCCCATGAAGCGTTAAAGTAATATGTGGTGTCATCATTCAGTTTTACTGCCCCTCTAGGCTAGCTCATGACTCACCGAGATATCATCTCGTGATCATGTCAGAACAACATGGTGACTACTCATAATCATCCCATAGTCCAAGTTACCACATTTACTTAGCATCACATTCTTTAACAAGTTTATAATAACAGGTTCATCCTCCAGATCGATCAAGACCAAATAGTGTGACCTAGTACGAACTGTGTCCAATACCGTGGACTCGGCTATTCGAATAGATTCATACACTCTGCAGAGGTTGCGCACATTACCCATAGCATGGACCTTCGTCCAACGAAACTTGTCTAACCCGTAGCTCCTCTATCGTACCACCGACAATCATTCCCCCTCCGGGTCATGCCCAGGGTGGCCCCTGTGTCACTCCTGACACCAGCCACCATCGTGGCCAAACTAAACTATCCCAAACGGGGACTCCCAGGTTAAACAAACAACTGGGCTCACAAGGTTATCGTCGCCTACCTGATCAGGGCAGCACGCGCGCATAACCTTCCCTCTTTGGTGGTACCGATAAGAGAGCACAAAGTTAGACCAAGTCAAGGCTGTCCCATAACGGCAAATGTGGCTGCACGGGTAAGCTCGGTTTGGTGGCACTATGACTCGATCCCATCGATGACGGAGGGGGTTTAGTTTACAAGTTCAATTTCACATTTCCGTCATCACACCCTCACATCAACATTTATAAGCAGAAACAATCACTTAACAACAGCAGAGCAAAATCATAACAGTATTGACAGTCATGGCATGAGATCAAATCATAGTACTAACATGATAAGGGTATTAAAAGTATTATTACTAGCATGGGAAAATATGACATGAAAGCAATTCATGATATTATATGATAAATAACGCTAGCATCTGGTACAGATGAAGTAACAGGACTATGCTGGTGCAGATGACCTGAAACCTACTGCAATAAACACACAGGGTGCAAGCAAAGTCATCACGCAAGTCCGGAGCTCATGATAAGAGGTTGGCTTGCCTTGGGGTTGATGGAGTCACCGGGAAGAAGTGCGATGAGCTCGCGGAAAAATTTGCCGGAAAAGTTTCCCTCTCGAAGGGGCTGATTGAAGGGCAATGGCAAAATGGTCATTTTCACAGTGTGGAAACATTATGAAAATGATACCATCGGAACGGGCTTGATGAACTGAAAACGTGGGTGTTGGATTTACCTCAATCGGAGTTACGGTCGCGGAGAAACGGCCATTCATTCGTTAAGCGGTAAAACAAACAGAAACTGTTCGTTTTAGCCCTTAACGGGTGAACGCCCGCTAAATAACCACTTCGGCCGCCGGCTAAAAAACGGAAGCGCATTTTACAGATTACACTTTTGATAACAGAAAGCGCATTCTCTGTAAATAACACGACGGAGTACGCTTTGACCAGTGGAAAGCGTATTCTCACGAATGCGCTTCCACTTAACAGCGATCGGGCCCGGGTTGACTTACTCCCTCCGGTTGACGTGTGGGCCCCGCCTTATCTCCTTCCTCTCTCTCTCCCTGGTCTCCCTCTTCCTCGACCGAAACAGAGGAGCACCGCGGCGGCTTAGGCAGCGCGCGCCGCCGGCACCCCACTGCTCGGGTGCACCTGTCGACGGGCCAGGCAGGTTCGTGGCGCCATACCGCGCCCTGGGACAGTCGCCGGGAAGCTTGGGAGAGCTCGGAGGGGAGGTGGTCACGGGCGGCAGAGGAGACGGCCATGGCGGCGCTTGGGGTGGTGGGCACGGCTACTCTGGCGGAAATTGGGGAGGGGGCTAGCTTGGGAGAGCTTCATTGCTACTCTGGGTGGCTAAAGGAGGAGGGGGGGTGTGGCCACGGGGCTGGGATCCTCGCGGGCGCCAGGGCAGAGCCTCGGGCATGCGGAGAGGAGAGAGCTTCCCCGAGCTCGAATGGGAGGGGGCTGGGTTTGCTGCTGCTCGAGAGAGGCTCGTGGGCACCTTAAATAGGCGAGGGGAGGGCTACACGATGCCGGCCGGAGCTTCCAGAGGCGATGTCATGGCGGCGCTCGAGCGGAGCATCGATGTCGGCAGCAGTGGCCATCGGCTAGGGGACGAGGGGGGAAGACTCCAGGCGGTGTACGTGTGCGGTGGGGAGCTCGTCGGCGCGCCCGGACGAGCTGGAACCCGCTGGAGGCGTGCTCCCGAAGGCTCTGGCGCACAGGACACGCAGTTGGCGTGCTCTGCCCGTGGTCACCGCGTGGCCACGGCGTTGACACGCCCCACACGAGGCCATACCATGTCTGGGGTCTTCTCCTTCCTTCCCTGAGTTGACCTGTGCGGTTGAATTGCAATGAACAGCCCTGGTGGGACCACACACTGCTCAAATGTTTGATAGCAGGAATGTTTGGACACGTGGTGTGGCCACCACAGTGCTCCTCTTGGCCTGATCTTTGGCATAGGTCAATCATCTACTAAGGTGGTCAGCTTGGCAAAATTTCAGCACAAATGGACAACTCTAGATGGTACTTCCTTTGTAACCTTGCAAATTGGCCAGAAATGGAAATGATGATGCTGGGATCAAATGGCTAGATAGACTTGGCTGATTTTTGGTGTAGGGTGATGATATGGTTATGAGACCTATCTGGAAAAATTTCAGCTCAATTTGATCATCTATGAAGGTACTTCCTTCACAGAGATGCAATCTGAACAGAAACTTAGATAATTTACTGAGAAACTTAGATAATTTTTGCACATCTAGGGTTTATGAATGAAGGAGGATCTTTGGAAATCTTTGGAGGATCAACAGGGCAAGGAAAATGATAGCTCCTTTGTAAACACAAAGGCAGTATTTCCAGTTCCAATATTTTGGAACTAGGGTTTGAATGAGGTTCGGGGTTTACTAACGGGAGCTTAGCTAGCACAAGAGCATGGGAAAGGTATGGAGAGGCTGAGGATTGTCTAGATTCACCTGGTCACTTACCAGATTCCAGAGGAAAAAAATTGGGAGAGGAAAACTAGGAAGGAATAACAGCACAAAAATCGATAACCCGATTTTTGGGGTGTTACACTAAATTATGCTCTAGGGTTTAGAATTTGCATCTTATTGATTAGTAGATTAACTAGTTGTACATCATATAAGAATTTGTAGTACTAAATAATTGCTAAATATGACAAGTGGCAATGATGTTTGAATTTTCTTACATATGAGAAGTTCATGGGCTTCGTGTTATTCACAAGGATTTGAAAAAGAGTGACAAAGTTTTTGCGAAATGTTGATTCATTTCCGTTTCGCCAAATTTCTACCACTCCATACGTCAACTTTGTAAGCAAAGTTCATGCCGAATTTCATTTGCTTTGACAATATTGTTTAGCTTTGTAAGCAAAGTTGATGCCAAATTTACATATGACAAGTGCATGGGTTTTGAAAATGAGTGCCAACTTTTTGATGAAACGTTGATTAACTTCCGTTTCATCAAATTCTGGTACTCAAAATATGTTCAATAGTCAGCAAAGTTGATGCCGAATTTCATTTGCTTGGACAATATTGTTTACCTTTGTAAGCAAAGTTGATGCCGAATTTACATATGACAAGTGCATGGGTTTTGAAAATGAGTGCCAACGTTTTGATGAAACGTTGATTAACTTCCGTTTCATCAAATTTCTGGTACTCAAAATATGTTCACTATTCAGCAAAGGTCATGCCAAATTTTCTCGAACCCTTCTTAGTCACTTCCTCCTCTCAAAATTACAATTAATAAGTGCTTCATAATGATTATTAGGAATCATGAGGCGTAAGATCTGCCATATCTGCAAATGTCCATGTATGAACAGTGTGGATACTGTAGTAGATTTCGGACTCTTCTTGACGAAGGGATTTCAAAAATCAGTGGTAACATTCTTTAACCTCAACTAGTATTCTATTCAAACCATTTGTATAATTATAGTACTGGCTTTATTGTTAATGATGACCTGCTAAATAGTTTATCCCATGCAACATAAGGGTTGACTTCAACAATTTATGCGGTAATGTTATGTACTTTGACGATGATATGGGGCGCACATTCGAACTGGATGTGCGTAAACGGAAGGATAGAACCATCATATATGGCGATGGATGGGAGCAGTACATTGCATAGAATAATTTCATCGGAGGAGAGTACATATCCTTTTCCATGAATGGAGAGGTCAACAGGTTAAGGACGATTTATTTCTGCAGCGATGATGATGACGATGACCAGGATAATGATGATAGCCAGGATGACCAGGATAATGATGATAGCCAAGATGACGAGGGCAGCTATGAAGATGAGGACAGATCGGATAATGATGATAGCCAGAATGATGAGGATGAGCAAGATGATGATGATGAGGAAGATGTTGACGATGGTCCATTCAGTTCAGCAATTTTCTCTCAAAGAATGAGGAAGCTTACTTCGGATGAGACCCTGAATGTTACCGCAATGTTACCATCGAGTGTGGCCTTCGTTGGGAAGCCCTTTGTGCACCGTTTAACAAAAACCAATGTCATCAAAAAAGTCATGGTGAGATGTTTTGTATTCTTTCATCTTTTTTTGTTCATAACCAAGTATGGTGAGATGTCTAACATTGCGTGCTCTCTATTTGCTCTTAATGACGAGGAGTTCAAAAGTTACCTATGAAGATGTTTTTCGGACTGGACATCCCCGCCGTCGGCATCGCTGGAGTACGCCATGGACCAACAGGCCGTGCCACCAGCGTTCAGTACAAGACAGAATCGGACGGACGCATATCCTTCTATGAGTCCGGCTGGCGGGAGTTCTTGACGGGAAAGAGAGAACTAAGGCTGGACACCCTTGTGATAATCACCATAAGGAAGAGCAACCGCAACGAGTTTCAGATGATGGTTGTCGTCGACCATGTTTACAAATATGGTCTAAGTCATGAATATATCAGCAGCTGAACTGTTAGTTAATTAGTATGTTAAGATGGATGTGATACATTGATGTTTAATTGTTTCTTGAGTCGAACAAATTTGAAGTGTTACTTAATTATTTGGTTGTTTGTTTCCAAAATGATTCAGTTTGGTTCAGTTATATTGAGAACCATATGACTATGCCTTTTGGAGTAATTTGTGTCAGCCCGCAATGCCAATAATTGGTTTGTTGTAGCTTATCTCTCCAGTGGCAGGCGCTATGGGACAACCGCCACTGCCACAAAGGTTTCTGTGACGGGCGCTACGGGACAACCGCCACTGCCACAAAGGTTTCTGTGGCGGGTAGGAACTGTCGCCTGCCACAGGAAGCACGTACCAGTCCGCCCGCCACTGATGCGGCTATAGCAGTGGCGGGAGGTCGGTGGCGGGCGGCCCTGGATGCCTAGCCCGCCACTACTGGCCTTTTTGCACCCACCACTGCTAGGCATTCCTGCAGTAGTGAGCGCCCTCACCTGCTATGCGCATACAATGGAACCGAAGACTCTTCCCGATCGATTCGGCAAAGCTTCTTTGACCAAGCAGCCTTTGGGACAGTGATGGCCGGGATTTACCAGGGAACGGCGAAGGACCTTGCCCGACAAAAATTTCGGGACGGGCTGTCCTACCTCAATCCTACCGACATAGTAAGTCTCCCCACTTTCTCTTGCCTATCCGAGTTGTTATTTTAATAGCCAATCCAATTGACCGTTCCTTTTACTGGTTTCGAACAGATATGGAGGCATTGTGTGGAGGCTCTGAGCAGCCCGGCGCCCGAGCCGGAAACGCACCGCCGGGTGGAAGATCCCCTCTTTCACGAGGACGAGGATCTGACCCTTATCTATGATGGGAGGAAATTTTACATGGAGTGCCTTGACGGCTCAAAGGTGGCCGTCACCCCTGACATGCCGGGGATGAGGCCAGCTTCATCGGTAACGCCCTCTTCCTCTACTCGAAAGCGAGCTCCTCGCCCCCAAGCCCCTAGTGGCCTGACTTCTCCTCCAAAGGGACGGCGTTTGAAATGCCCGCGTGGAGAGACGGCTCCTCAAGGGGGCCACCCACAGGAGGCGGAAGAAGTACGGACCAAGGTCATGGGAGCAGGCGAAAGTGCTCCCTCAATTACCAGGTGACTGCGATTACTATATTTTGTAGGAGCGTCATCTCAGGCCCTAACCCCTTTGATCATTCGCAGGCAGCCTTCTCCTTCCTTCATGGCAGCAAGCGCGAGGGCCGAGGGGACGGCGGCTTCAAACAGGGAAGCAGAGGCACGCCCTTCCTCGGGGGCCACTCCTGAAGTCAGAGACCAGCTCGGCTACTCCCTCCGAGATCCAATGTGCTACAAATTATCGGCCGAGAAAGACTTCCCTAAGGAGTCTGGCCTTCTCAGATTGGGAGTTCAATGCTCTCAGCTCGGTGGACGCATACCTCGGGGCGACTCGCGCAGTTTTTGATCAATCGTTAGATGTTTTGTCGCAAGGGTTACGGGTAAGGTCCAGCCCGAGCTCATTTTATCTCGAAGATTTCTTACATCTTTCTGTTTGTTTAAAAGACAAACAACACTGCCAACCGTGGCAGTAGCCCCTAAGGCTGGATATGGGCAAGAATGCCCGTAGCGAGGCTTGAGTTTAACCGTAAGAAGTGTATTTTTTTTGATAGAGTGCTCGGGCGAGGAATGATCAGCTATCCGAGGTCCTTTCCCAGACAAAGGGGAGGTTGGAGACTGCCTTGGCTGAGGTGGAACATGTGAAGAAGTTCACTCGTGAGGCGCACAGTAAGTGCTTTGTATTGTATATAATAATCTTAGTTATTGAGATCTCCTAACAACGTAATCCAATGTAGCAGTGGAAGCCCTAGGTTATCTTTAAAGAGATCTCAAGTAGGCTCGCGAGGATTTGCTTTATTCGGAGTCGCAGCGCCAGGCAAACCAACATGTGGTGACCCAAAGGGTAGATGGCGTTAATGCGCTAAGGGCCGAAAATGCCCGACAGGCTGATGAGATTAAGACCTTAAAAGCTCGACTGGCTGCCGCCGAGGCCAAGAATCGTCGAACAGATGAGATGATTTTTGGTAAGTTTTGATTTTAAGAATCGTTACTTGAGTTTGGGGGTTTAGCCGAGATGATTAGCGGGCTAACACATGTTTCTTGCCAACTTCGCTGTCCGGCCAACCCCTTGATGGCCGAGGTCCGATACCTGAAGACATGGCAGCTCATCTATCCGAGGTGCACAAAAGTGCACATAAATCGATGAGGGTAGTCTTCAAGGCGTTGTGGCCCGAAGTGGATCACGTCCTCGAGGACATGGCCATTCTAGCCGAACATTTGGAAAGAGCTCGGCGTCGGATCCAGGCGTGGAAGGTGTCCGCCTGTCGGGAAGGGGCGAGGGAGGCCTGGGCCATGGTCAAGACCCGGTATACGGATGTTGATACGGCGCACTTGGCCGAGGTAGGGCCAATGGGGCCAGACGGGGAAGAAATACCCACTAGTCTCATATACGAGAATGTCATGCCTACTGCTCGGTCTTCACAGAAGGACTACGCCCTAGACATCTTAATAGACGGGTTAGACCGTGTGTAATGGAATGATAATGCGTGCCTCTATGAATCAAAGTAATTTACGTCATTCTTCAAACCGCGCATCCAAACTCTGTCAACCAGCCATCGGCTTCTACCTCCTCGGTCAGTGACCGAGGAGTGTCCACTTACTACTGATCGAAGTACTTCGGACCAGATGCTTCAGGAGACGAGGTAATCCGGCTATGTGGTGCGAACGACAAGAGTGAGGCGGAGAGTTATGTTATATTACTTTTTAACGTAAGAAACATCTTCCGGGGAAAATAGTTCTTCCAACAGTTCCTTTCCTCGGGTAGTTGTGTCGAGCACCAAAGCCCGAAGCCCATGGTCGGGGTTTGAAAGACCCCGTCCACTTTACTTCTATGTCATGGCCGACCGATTTGTATGTTTAAGAGTGCTAGCTTTCGGCTTTGTCCGTCTGAGGTACTACACCGGGTGACCCGGGAGTGACAATTGCAGCGGTGCTCCCTTTGCCTGTTAGCCAAATAATCGGGAACGTAAGGGGCAAGCACAGGAGCCGGGCAATCCAGCTTGGCCAAATCTTAAGTCAAATCAATGCATAGTATGGCTTGAAGGACAATAGTATGTAAGAGGTGGAATAACGCATGTTTTGAAAAGACGTGCCGTATTGATTTTGTCTCTCGAGGTCCTTCAGAGGATTCCCCCGAAATCTCTTGAGAGAGAGAAAAGAGAGAGAAAAGGAAAAAAAGAAAGTAGGGTGGTGTATGTACAGTGGTGAGTAGTTTTTGGAGTTTCAACCATAGAAACGTCAGAGTAGCACCGCGTTCCAGGGGTTGGGTTCTAAACGCCCGTCCTCTGGATCTCGAATTCGGTAAGCGCCTCCGACAAGGACCTGGTCAATGATAAATGGCCCATCCCACTTAGGGGAGAGTTTGTGCGTATGCTTCTCCGGATGAAGCCGCATGACGAGGTCTCCTTTGTTGAAGTCCTTTACGCGAACCTCGCTACCGTGGTAGTGGCGGGCTTGTTGCTGATAAATGGTAGATCGTGCCCAAGCCGCATGACGAGGTCTCCTTCTAGGGCATCCAGGGCATCCTGCTGATCTAGCTCGGCCTCCCGCTCTTCATACATGCGTACCTGAGGTGCGTCGTGAATGATGTCGCAGGGGAGCACTGCCTCGGCGCCATACATCATGAAAAATGGAGTATACCTAGTGGATCTGTTGGTGTGGTGCGCAGACCCCATAGGACGGAATCAAGTTCCTCTACCATTTGCAGTCGGCCTCCTTGAGGGAGAGAACTAGCCTGGGCTTGATGCCACTAAGGATTAGTCCATTGGTGCATTCCACTTGCCCGTTTGACTGCGGGTGATATACGGATGCGTAGTCGAGCTTGATGCCCATTTTTGCGCGCCATGTTTTCACTTCTTTGGCCGTGAAGTTTGTCCCGTTGTCTGTTATGAGACTATGGGGGATACCATAAAGGTGTACTACCCCCGAGATGAATTCGAGTACATAGGCTGCACCGGCCGAAGTTACTAGTTTTGCTTCTATCCACTTAGTAAACTTGTCCACCATGACAACTAGGTATTTATTTTTTCTTGACCCGCCCCTGAGTGGGCCGACCATATCTAGCCCCCAGACCGCGAAAGGCCAAGTGATAGGGATTGTGCGGAGAACTACAGGGGGCATGTGGCTTTGTTTGGCGAATACCTGACAGCCGGGGCAGCGCTGTACTAACGTAGAGGCATCGGCGCCCGCGGTTGGCCAGTAAAAACCAGCTCGAAAAGCCTTGCTGGCCATGGTCCGAGTAGCGGCATGATGTCCGCACATGCCGGAGTGAATCTCCTAAAGTAATAATCATCCTTCCTCTTCAGATATGCATCGCTGGAGGACGCCCGTAGTGCTTATCTTATAAAGTTCTCCCTCATGAACCTTATAGGCTTTAGATTGCCTTACAATTTGACGTGCATCGGTTTGGTCTTCGGGGAGCTCTTTATGGAGTAGGTATGCGAGGAGCGGCTCGGTCCATGGTGCAATGACTGCCATGACCTCATGTGCGAAAGCTGTTTTCTGAACAGCCGAGCCGCCCACTATATCTATCCCTTCGTCATCTTCGGGCGAGGTAGGTTGTTTGACGTCGTTTGATTCCGACGTTCCCTTGTCGTCTTGCCAGACTATGGATGGCCTAAAGAGCCATTCGAGGAAGGTGTTGTCCAGGATTTTTTTCCCGCTTAGCGCCCATTCGGGCGAGTATATCTGCGGCCTGGTTACTATCTCGGGGTAAGTGATGAAATTCAAGCCCCTCGAACCTGGCCGAGATTTGTACGACGACATTCCAGTAGGCTGTCATCTTTGGGTCCTTTGCGTCGAATTCGTCGTTGACTTGTGAGATGGCGAGGTTGGAATCACCTCAAACCTCAAGACGTCGGACACCCATGGAGACTGCTATCCAGAGTCCATGTAATAGGGCTTCATATTCTGTCGCATTATTGGAGTCGGTATACATAATTTGTAACACATACTGAATACTGTCCCCTGTGGGTGAGGTAAGCACTACGCCAGCCCCTAGACCAGCAAGCATTTTGGAGCCATCGAAGTGCATGGTCCAATGCGAATAAGTGCTATATTCTCGAGGGAGCTCGGCCTCTGTCCATTCGGCCACAAAGTCGGCCAACACCTGAGACTTAATAGCTCTGCGTGGTCGATAAGTTATTTCAAAGGGTAGGAGCTCTATGGCCCATTTGGCTATCTGCCCCGTTGCGTCCCGGTTGTTAATTATGTCACTTAATGGGATGTCGAATGCCACGGTCACCGAGCACTCTTGAAAGTAGTGCCAAAGTTTTCGGGGCGCCATGAAGACGGCGTAGGCTATCTTTTGGTAGTGGGGGTAGCGTGTCTTGCACGGGGTTAGGACTGAGGGTGTCCCGGACTAGGGGGTACTCGGGCTGCCGGCCTATCTCTCGTAGGCCGGACTGGTGGGCCGCTTTCTACTCGTCGATGGAAGGCCGGATTGTGGGCGACCCCATGTATCAGAAGGAAACCTCTGAAGACTTGGCGTCTCCTCCAAGGAATAATTGGCGTGACCGGCATGTTTATCCCCTAATGGTAACCGACCATATGTAACCCTAGGACCTTCTGGTGTCTATATAAACCAGAAGGCTTAGTCCGTAGAGGATCATCATATCAATTGCCTAGGGTTTAGCCCATCCGATCTCGAGGTAGATCAACTCTGTAACCTTCGTACAATCTCATCAATACAAACTAGTAGGATGTAGGGTTTTACCTCTTCGAGAGGGCCCGAACCTGGGTAAATCATTGTCTCTACGTTCCCTGTTACCCATTGATTCCTAGATCCACGGTTCGGACCCCCTACCCGAGATCTGCCGGTTTCAGGACCGACATTGGTGCTTTCATTGAGAGCTCTGCCGCTGGGTCACCAAGGATCAATGGCGCGACTTGTCATCAGCAATGGCATCCGCAGCGGGGACATCTTCGTTCCCGGTCAACTTTTTGCGTTCGGCAGCATCGTATTGCATGCCGACCCAACCGGTCACCTTGGCCAAGTCGCTGGCTTTGTCCCCAAGCAGGAGATCAGGTTCGGCAACCTGGAATACGTCGCCGACTCTCGCGGCGATTTGGTCTTTACTGGGTTCTCGGCTTTACCCGAGGAGCCTAACTACCCCGAGGCCTTGACCTTGGATTCTCTCCCCGTCCCTGTCACCGGGCCAGGCCTCAGTTCGGATCTGGCCTTGGGTTCAGATCCCGCCTCGGTGTCAGAGAACCAAATGTCACCATTGGCCGAATACACTCCCAGTATTGGCGCGCCAGAGCTCAACTCCGATGGCCGCCCGAACGTGAATCCGGTGGACCTCTCGTTTTTAAGCGAGATGTTAGATCGGATCCATAAGATGAATATCGCGGATGGCCCGTGAAAGCACATTTGCTCCCTTGGTGGTTTTGGTAATTCATAACAACATATATATCATTGAACTAATGTCCATTCAAGATTAAGATTTCAGGATGTTCAATGATTGGCATGGCATGGACTAGAGATGTGGACCCCTCAAAATGCTAAGGACAAGGATTGGCAAAAGATCAAGACTCTACATTTTTTTAGTGATCCAAGATCACATTGAGTCCATAGGAAAGCCAATACTATTAAAAGGGGATGAGGTGTTGCTTAATGGTCTTTTTGCTCAAGTGCTTAGTGACAGTATTCCTAAACCCTCAACCACTCTCTCTACCCAAATATGTCCTAAACCTACATTCCAACTCGGCCCCACCGAAATTCTCTATCCGGCCCCACCGAGTTCATCCAAGACTTAGCCACTGCCAAAACCCTAACAAATCGGATCCACCGAAATGGATCTCGGTCCCACCGAGATGGCCTTGCCAACTCTCCGTAATCGATTGCATTCACTTCGGTCTCACCGAGTTATGCAAATCGGTCTCACCGAGATGGCTTGCCAAGTCTCTGTTGCCTTATTGCTTCACTTCGGTCCTACCGAGTTGATGCAGTCGGTGCCACCGAGATGAGGTTTTCCCTAAGCCATTGCACTTCGGTCCATCCGAGTTGTCCGTATCGGTCCCACCAAAAAGACTAACGTTCATATCTTTTACACGGTTCGGTGCTACTGAGATTATCGTTTCGGTGCCACCGAGTTGGGTCAAAAGTGTGTAACGGTTGGATTTTGTGTGGAGGCTATATATACCCCTCCACCACATCCTTCTCTATAAGGAGAGCCATCAGAACGTGCCTACACTTCCACCATACATTTTCTGAGAGAGAACCACCTACTCATGTGTTAAGATCAAGCCATTCCATTCCTACCATTTGAACCTTGATCTCTAGCCTTTCCCAAGTTGCTTTCCACTCAAATCCTTCTTCCACCATAGCCAAATCTGTGAGGAGTTGTTTGAGTGCTGGGAAGACTATCATTTGAAGCACAAGAGCAAGGAGTTCATCAACAACACACCGTCTATTACTTTTTGGAGAGTGGTGTCTCCTAGATTGGTTAGGTGTCACTTGGGAAAAGGTTAGGTTTTATTTGTAGGGTGATGCTTGACATATACAATTGCTAAAATTTGCCCACAACTAAAATTGGGAAAAGGTTAGGTTTTATTTGGTCAAGTAGTCTAATCACCCCCCTCTAGACATAATTTTGATCCTACAAGTGGTATCAGATCTTTGGTCTCCGTAAGCCTTGATTTCCATTGCTTTGGTGATCATAGCCTTGGTTTCACAACCTAGGAGAGTATGGCGTCTAGTGAGGGTAACTATCACCATAGAGGTCCATATTTTGATGGTACAAACTTTGCTAGTTGGAAACATAAGATGAAAATGCATATTCTTGGTCATAACCCCGCCGTTTGGGCTGTTGTTCGTGTTGGCTTGCAAGATGACTTCTTTGAGGATGGCAAGGAACTGGATCATGAAGCAACTCCGGAAGAATTGAAGATGTTGCAATACAATGCTCAAGCTTGTGACATTCTATTCAATGGTCTATGTCCCGAAGAATTCAACAAAATCAGCCGCCTCGAGAATGCAAAGGAAATTTGGGATACTTTGGTTGATATGCATGAGGGTACCGAGTCCGTCAAGGAATCTAAGTTGGATGTGCTTCAAAGTCAACTTGACAAGTTCAAGATGAAGGATGGTGAAGGAGTCACTGAGATGTACTCTAGGCTTGCTCGCATCACAAATGAGATTGCCGACTTAGGAAGTGAAGAGATGACCGACAAATTCATCATCAAGAAGATACTTAGAGCTTTGGATGGAAAATATGATACCGTCTGCACATTGATCCAAATGATGCCAAATTACAAAGATCTCAAGCCCACGGAAGTCATTGGAAGGATTGTCGCTCATGAAATGTCACTCAAGGACAAAGAGGAGCTACACAACAAGTCAAGTGGTGCTTACAAAGCCTCAACTGATGCTCCAACAACTCCAAGTGACAACCTAGTATCAAATGAAGGGATTAGCCTAATGGTGAAAAGGTTCAACAAGTTCTACAAGAACAAAGGGAAAGAGAGAAGCTCTAGCTCAAGACATTATGAGAGAAGATCATCAAGTCGTGACCGTAATTGTTACAATTGTGGGAAGCCCGGACACTACTCCAATGAGTGTACGGCTCCCTACAAGAAAAGAGACGAATCACCAAGAGGAAGACATAGAAGAGATGAATCACCTCATAAGGAGAGAAGGAGTAGAGATGATCATTATGAACGAAGACACTCTCGAAGAAGCAAGGATTCGGAGAGGAAGGACAAGTCATCAAGGAGCTACACAAGAAGATGACATCAAGCTCATGTTGGTGAATGGGTTTCCGGCTCCGACTCCGACAACCACTTTGAGAGAAGTTATCACTCCAACTCCGACTATAGTCAAGATGAAGGTGTTGCCGGACTTGCACTTGTGTCATCCAACTCCTATGATCTATTTGACTCACCAAATGAAGGAATTGGAAGATGCTTCATGGCAAAAGGCCCCAAGGTATCACACCCTGAGTATCTTGATTTCAATAGTGATGAAGATGATTTGCTTGGTGATGATGATTTACTTGTTGACAAGGATAGTAATGTGAGCTATAATGAAAATGCTAGTAATCATGATAGTCAAGAGGAAACGAGTGACAATGCTATGAAGGAGATTGAGCATCTAACTAAAGAACTAAATGCTCTTAAGTTAGCTCATGAAACAACTCAAGAGGATCATAGAGAACTTCTAAGAACTCATGAGAAGCTACGCTTCGAGAAGCTAAATTTAGAGCAAGAGCATGAGTTTCTTAAAGCTATCAATGACGATCTTCGAAAGAAGAGTTCTTCATATCTTGCCAAACGTTTACTCTTGTCTACCTTTATGCCACAAGTTAAACCTAAGCAAACTAGCAACAAGGGTAAAAATGGTTCTACCTCTAGTAGTAACAATAACAATGCTAAATCCAATATTGTTGCTTCTAGTAGTTCTATTGATTCCACTAACGATTCTCTTAGCCAAGTTACACTTGAGCAAGAAAATATGCTATTGAAAGGAATTATAGAAAAAGGTGTCTACAAGAGTCTTGCCAGGAGTAAGCAATTTGAGGAAATTGTATGCAAGCAAGGAAGGCACCGGAAGAACCAAGGTGTTGGTTTTGAATGAAAGTTCAATGCCGATGGAGTTGAGTGGGAAGAAGGTCAATACCACAAGACGAAGTTTGTTCCTCAACAAGAGAAGTATGATCCTACATCCTTCAAGGGAACACAAGCTCAAGAAGATCTTCCAGCACAAGACCACAAGCTAAAAGGCAAGGACAAGCTTCAAGAAGAGATTGACTCATTTGAAGAAGCTCCTCAAGCCATGGTCAAGTGGGTTCCCAAGACTTCATCAAGTTCTACTTCATCAAGTGCTACTACAACTCCAAGGATTCCCATCAAGCTGATGTGGGTCCAAAAGAAGAAGAACTAGAGAGTTCTTGAGGGTGACTCCGCCAACAAACTTCACTCATATTATTTATGGCAAGGACTTGTGCAACCAACTTCCGCATTTTGCACTAAGTTCATGGAGTCACTGTTGGAAATATGCCCTAGAGGCAATAATAAATTGGTTATTATTATATTTCCTTGTTAATGATAATCGTTTATTATCCATGCTATAATTGTATTGATTGGAAACTCAAATACATGTGTGGGTACATAGACAACACTGTGTCCCTAGTAAGCCTCTAGTTGACTAGCTCGTTGATCAAAGATGGTTAAGGTTTCCTAGCCATTGACATGAGATGTCATTTGATAACGGGATCACATCATTAGGAGAATGATGTGATGGACAAGACCCAAACTGTAAACGTAGCATTTGATCGTGTCAGTTTATTGCTATTGTTTTCTGCATGTCAAGTATCTGTTCCTTTGACCATGAGATCATGCAACTCACTAACACCGGAGGAATACCTTGTGTGTATCAAACGTCGCAACGTAACTGGGTGACTATAAAGGTGCTCTACAGGTATCTCCGAGGGTGTCTGTTGGGTTGGCATGGATCAAGACTGGGATTTGTTACTCCGTATGACGGAGAGGTATCTCAGGGCCCACTCGGTAATACAACATCACAATGAGCCTTGCAAGCAATGTGACTAAAGTGTTAGCCACGAGATCTTGTATTGCGGAACGAGTAAAGAGACTTGCCGGTAACGAGATTGAACTAGGTATAGTGATACCGACGATCGAATCTCGGGCAAGTAACATACCGAAGAACAAAGGGAACAGCATACGGGATTAACTGAATCCTTGACATAGAGGTTCGACCGATAAAGATCTTCGTAGAATATGTAGGAGCCAATATGGGCATCCAGGTCCCGCTATTGGTTATTGGCCGTAGAGGTGTCTCGGTCATGTCTACATAGTTCTCGAACCCGCAGGGTCTACACACTTAACGTTTGGTGACGATTAGTATAATTGAGTTATTATGTTGGTGACCGAAAGTTGTTCGGAGTCCCGGATAAGATCCCGGACATGACGAGGATCTCCGGAATAGTCCGGAGGTAAAGATTGATATATGTGATAATAGTGTTTTGATCTCTGGAAGGGTTCCGGAGTTCACCGGAAGGGGTTCCGGATGTTTACCGAAGTGTTCGGGTGCAGCAACACTTTATATGAGCCAAAGGGATAAAGCCCACAAGGTATTGGAAAGTGCAAAAGTAGTTTTACTACCGCCGGAGCGGTACTACCGCTTGTGTGAAGCGGTACTACCGCCCAAGCGGTACTACCGCTTGTGTGAAGCGGTACTACCGCTTGTGCGCGGCTGTGCACGGTTCGGCAGGGATCCGAGTTGGACTCTTTCCCTGCGGGCCAAACCGACCTTGTGCGGGCAAAACCGACCCGGAGGAGGCTTTTACTCCAAGTTTAGACCCCAAGGCTCAACATATAAATAGAGGGGCAGGGCTAGCACACGTGATACATCAAGATTTCCCCAAGCCGTGTGCGGCAACCCTAACCCTCTAGTTCCTCCGTCATAATCTCCGTAGTGCTTGGCGAAGCCCTGCAGAGATTGTTCCTCACCACCATCACCACGCCGTCGTGCTGCTGGAACTCAACCACTACTTCACCATCGCTCGCTGGATCGAGGAGGTGAAGGCGTCATCAAGCCGTACGTGTGTTGAACGCGGAGGTGCCGTCCGTTCGGGACTAGATCGGAAGGATCGTGATTGGATCGCGGGACGCTCGGCGATTTGGATCGCGAAGACGTTCGACTACATCAACCGCGTTTATTAACGCTTCCGCTTAGCGATCTACAAGGGTATGTAGATTCACTCTCCCTCTCGTAGATGCTCATCACCATGGATAGATCTTATGTGTGCGTAGGAAAATTTTTGTTTCCCATGCAACGTTCTCCAACAGTGGCATCTGAGCTAGGTCTATGCGTAGATGAGATCTCGAGTAGAACACAAACGAGTTGTGGGCGTGGGTGTATACATATTGCTTGCCGTTACTAGTTGATACTTGATTCAGCGGTATTGTGAGATGAAGCGGCCCGGACCGACATTACGCGTACGCTTACGCGAGACTGGTTTTACCGCTGCGTGCACTTGTTGCATAAAGGTGACTGGCGGGTGTCTGTCTCTCTCACTTTAGTTGAATCGGTTCAATGAAGAGGGTTCTTTTAGAAGATCAAAAAGCAATCACTACACCACGTTGTGGTTTTGCGTAGGTAAGAACGGTTCTTGCAAACCCGTAGCAGCCACGTAAAATTTGCAACAACAATTAGAGGACGTCTAACTTGTTTTTGCAGGGTATGTTGTGATGTGATATGGCCAATTACATGATGAGATATATGTGATGTATGAGATGATCATGTGTTGTATAGAATATCACGACTTGCATGTCGATGAATACGGCAACTGGCAGGAGCCATAGAGTTGTCTTTAATTATTGTATGACCTGCGTGTCAATCATTAAGCGCTATGTAATGCTTTACTTTATCGCTAAACGTTAGCTATAGTCGTGGAAGCATCAGTCGGCGCGACAACCTTATGGCGACACGTTGATGGAGATCAAGATGATGGAGATCATGGTGTCATGCCGGTGACGATGGAGATCATGCCGGTGCTTTGGAGATGGAGATCAAAAGCACAAGTTCATGGCCATATCATGTCACTTATGATTTGCATGTGATGTTAATCCTTTTTATGCATCTTATTTTTCTTAGGACGACGGTAGCATTATAAGGTGATCCCTCACTTAAATTTCAAGATAAATTGTGTTCTCCCCAAGTGTGCACCGTTGCGAAAGTTCGTCGTTTCGAGACACGCCGTGATGATCGGGTGTGATAGACTCTACGTTCGCATACAACGGGTGTAAGCCATGTTACACGTGCGGAACACTCGGGTTAAACTTGACGAGCCTAGCATGTACAGACATGGCCTCGGAACACAAGAGACCGAAAGGTCGAACATGAGTCATATAGTAGATATGATCAACATGAAGATGTTCACCATTGAAACCACCTCAACTCACGTGATGATCGGACTTGAGTTGGTGGATTTGGATCATGTTACACTCGAATGATCGGAGGGATGTCAATTTGAGTGGGAGTTTTTTTAAATATGATTAACTAAACTCATTATCTAAGAACAATAGTCTAAGTTGTCTTTGCTATATTTATGTTGTAGATCATGGCTCGCGCAGTAGCACCCCTGAATTTTAATGCGTTCCTAGAGAAAGCTAAGTTGAAAGATGATGGAAGTAACTTTGTGGACTGGGCCCGTAATCTAAGGATTATCCTTACGGCTTCCCAGAAGGCTTATGTCCTTGATGCACCGCTTGGTGATCCACCCGCTCCAGTTGAGTCTCTAGACGTTGTGAACGCCTGGCAGGCTCGTTCTGATGATTACTCAATAGTTCAATGTGCAATGTTGTATGGCTTAGAACCGGGACTTCAAAGACGTTTTGAACGTCATGGAGCATATGAGATGTTCCAGGAGTTGAAGTTTATCTTTCAGAAGAATGCCCGGATCGAGAGATATGAGATCTCCGATAAGTTCTATGCTTGCAAGATGGAGGAGAACGGGTCTATCAGTGATCACGTGCTCAGAATGTCTGGGTACTCCACCCGTCTGGCTGAGTTAGGGATGCCCCTTCCGCCAGAGGCTATCACTGACAGAGTTCTTCAATCATTGCCACCTAGCTACAAGAGCTTCGTGTTGAACTATAACATGCACGGGATGAACAAGTCAGTCGCCGAGCTGTTTGCGATGCTGAAAGCCGCTGAGTCTGAAATTCAGAAGGAGCATCAAGTGTTGATGGTCAATAAAACCACTAGTTTCAAGAAAAATGGCAAGGGTAAGAAGGGTAACTCCAAGCAGAGTGGCAAAGCAGTTGTTCCTCTCGTGAAGAAACCCAAGGCTGGACCCAAACCAGAAACTGTGTGTTTTCATTGCAAGGGAACTGGACACTGGAAGCGGAATTGCCCCAAGTATTTGGCTGACAAGAAGGCGGCCAACAACAAACAAGGTATATATGATATACATGTTATTGATGTGTACCTTACCAACTCTCGTTGTAGTGCCTGGGTATTTGATACCGGTGCGGTTGCTCATATTTGCAACTCAAAACAGGAACTGCGGAATAGACGGAGGCTGGCAAAGGACGAAGTGACGATGCGCGTGGGAAATGGTTCCAAGGTTGATGTGATCGCCGTCGGCACGCTCGCTCTTCGATTACCATCGGGATTAGTGATGAACCTAAATAAGTGTTATTTGGTGCCTGCGTTAAGCATGAACATTATATCTGGATCTTGTTTATTGCGAGACGGTTACTCATTTAAATCAGAGAATAATGGTTGTTCTATTTATATGAGTAATATCTTTTATGGTCATGCACCCGATGTGAGGGGTTTATTCTTATTGAATCTCGATAGTAATGATACACATGTTCATAACATTGATGCCAAAAGATGTAGAATTGATAATGATAATACCACTTTCTTGTGGCACTGCCGTTTAGGTCATATTGGCGTAAAACGCATGAAGAAGCTCCATGCTGATGGACTTTTGGAGTCACTTGATTTTGAATCACTTGACACATGTGAGCCATGCCTCATGGGCAAGATGACTAAAACGCCGTTCTCTGGAACAATGGAACGGGCAAGTGACTTATTGGAAATCATACATACTGATGTGTGCGGTCCGATGAGTATTGAGGCGCGCGGTGGTTATCGTTACTTTCTCACCTTCACTGATGACTTAAGTAGATATGGGTATATTTACTTAATGAAACATAAGTCTGAAACATTTGAAAAGTTCAAACAATTTCAGAGTGAAGTTGAGAATCATCGTAACAAGAAGATTAAATTCCTACGATCTGATCGAGGAGGAGAATATCTGAGTTATGAGTTTGGCAGTCACTTAAAACAGTGTGGAATTGTTTCACAATTGACACCGCCTGGAACACCACAGCGTAATGGTGTGTCCGAACGTCGTAATCGAACTTTATTGGATATGGTGCGATCTATGATGTCTCTTGCCGATTTGCCACTATCGTTTTGGGGTTATGCATTAGAGACAGCTGCATTCACTTTAAATAGGGCACCATCGAAATCCGTTGAGACGACGCCATATGAACTTTGGTTTGGCAAGAAGCCAAAGCTGTCGTTTCTTAAAGTTTGGGGATGTGATGCTTATGTCAAAAAGCTTCAGCCTGAAAAGCTGGAACCCAAAGCGGAGAAATGCGTCTTCATAGGATACCCAAAAGAGACAGTTGGGTATACCTTCTACCTCAGATCCGAAGGCAAAGTGTTTGTCGCTAAAAACGGAACATTTCTTGAGAAAGAGTTTCTCTCGAAAGAATTGAGTGGGAGGAAGATAGAACTTGATGAGGTTGTTGAACCTTTACTTCAACCTGAGAGTAGCGCAGCGCAGAAAGTTGTTTCTGTGGAGCCTACATTAGCTGAAGAAGAAGTTAATGATGATGATCATGAAGCTTTGGATCAAGTTGCTATCGAACCTCGTAGGTCGACAAGGACGCGTACTGCTCCTGAGTGGTACGGCAACCCTGTCTTAGAGGTCATGTTGTTAAACAACGATGAACCTACGAGCTATGGAGAAGCGATGATGGGCCCGGATTCCGAGAAGTGGTTAGAGGCCATGAAATCCGAGATGGGATCCATGTATGAAAACAAAGTATGGACTTTGGAAGTATTACCTGAAGGGCGTAAGGCCATTCAGAACAAATGGATCTTTAAGAGGAAGACGGACGCGGACGGTAATGTCACCGTCTATAAAGCTCGACTTGTGGCAAAGGGTTTTTCACAAGTTCAAGGAGTTGACTACGATGAGACCTTCTCACCCGTAGCGATGCTTAAGTCCGTCAGAATCATGTTAGCAATAGCTGCCTTTTTCGATTATGAAATTTGGCAGATGGATGTCAAAACAGCGTTCCTTAACGGTTACCTTAAGGAAGAGTTGTATATGATGCAACCAGAAGGTTTTGTCGATCCAGAGAATGCTGACAAAGTTTGCAAACTCCAGCGATCCATTTATGGACTGGTGCAAGCATCTCGGAGTTGGAATCTTCGTTTTGATAAAGTGATCAAAGCGTTCGAGTTTATACAAGTTTACGGAGAAGCTTGTATTTACAAGAAAGTGAGTGGGAGCTCTATAGCGTTTCTAATATTATATGTGGATGACATATTGCTGATTGGAAACAATATAGAAATGCTGGAAAGCGTAAAGGAATATTTGAACAAGAGTTTTTCAATGAAGGACCTAGGAGAAGCTGCTTTCATATTAGGCATCAAGATCTATAGAGATAGATCAAGACGCTTAATAGGACTTTCACAAAGCACATACCTTGATAAGATTTTGAAGAAGTTCAAAATGGATCAGTCCAAGAAGGGGTTCTTGCCTGTTTTGCAAGGTGTGAAGTTGAGTAAAGACTCAATGCCCAGTGACTGCAGAAGATAGAGAAAAGATGAGTGTCATCCCCTATGCTTTGGCCATAGGCTCTATCATGTATGCAATGCTGTGCACAAGACCCGATGTCAGCCTTGCCATAAGTATGGTCGGAAGGTTTCAAGGTGATCCAGGAATGGAACACTGGACGGCGGTCAAGAATATCCTGAAGTACCTGAAAAGGACTAAGGACATGTTTCTCGTTTATGGAGGTGATCAAGAGCTCGTCGTAAAGGGTTACGTCGATGCAAGCTTTGACACTGATCCGGATGACTCTAAGTCGCAAACCGGATACGTATTTATTCTTAATGGGGGTGCGGTTAGCTGGTGCAGTTCCAAGCAAAGCGTGGTAGCAGATTCTACATGCGAAGCGGAGTACATCGCTGCCTCGGAGGCGGCGAAGGAAGGTGTCTGGATGAAGGAGTTCATGACAGATCTTGGAGTAGTGCCTAGTGCGCTTAACCCAATGACTCTGTTTTGTGATAACACTGGTGCCATTGCTCTAGCCAAGGAACCAAGATTTCACAAGAGGACCAGACACATAAAACGACGTTTCAATTCCATCCGCGATTACATCAAGGAGGACGACATAAATATTTGCAAAGTACACACGGATCTAAATGTTGCAGATCCGATGACTAAACCTCTTCCAAGGGCTAAACATGAACAACACCAGAACTGCATGGGTGTTCGATTCATTACAATGTAAATCACATAGTGATGTGAACTAGATTATTGACTCTAGTGCAAGTGGGAGACTGTTGGAAATATGCCCTAGAGGCAATAATAAATTGGTTATTATTATATTTCCTTGTTAATGATAATCGTTTATTATCCATGCTATAATTGTATTGATTGGAAACTCAAATACATGTGTGGGTACATAGACAACACTGTGTCCCTAGTAAGCCTCTAGTTGACTAGCTCGTTGATCAAAGATGGTTAAGGTTTCCTAGCCATTGACATGAGATGTCATTTGATAACGGGATCACATCATTAGGAGAATGATGTGATGGACAAGACCCAAACTGTAAACGTAGCATTTGATCGTGTCAGTTTATTGCTATTGTTTTCTGCATGTCAAGTATCTGTTCCTTTGACCATGAGATCATGCAACTCACTAACACCGGAGGAATACCTTGTGTGTATCAAACGTCGCAACGTAACTGGGTGACTATAAAGGTGCTCTACAGGTATCTCCGAGGGTGTCTGTTGGGTTGGCATGGATCAAGACTGGGATTTGTTACTCCGTATGACGGAGAGGTATCTCAGGGCCCACTCGGTAATACAACATCACAATGAGCCTTGCAAGCAATGTGACTAAAGTGTTAGCCACGAGATCTTGTATTGCGGAACGAGTAAAGAGACTTGCCGGTAACGAGATTGAACTAGGTATAGTGATACCGACGATCGAATCTCGGGCAAGTAACATACCGAAGAACAAAGGGAACAGCATACGGGATTAACTGAATCCTTGACATAGAGGTTCGACCGATAAAGATCTTCGTAGAATATGTAGGAGCCAATATGGGCATCCAGGTCCCGCTATTGGTTATTGGCCGTAGAGGTGTCTCGGTCATGTCTACATAGTTCTCGAACCCGCAGGGTCTACACACTTAACGTTTGGTGACGATTAGTATAATTGAGTTATTATGTTGGTGACCGAAAGTTGTTCGGAGTCCCGGATAAGATCCCGGACATGACGAGGATCTCCGGAATAGTCCGGAGGTAAAGATTGATATATGTGATAATAGTGTTTTGATCTCTGGAAGGGTTCCGGAGTTCACCGGAAGGGGTTCCGGATGTTTACCGAAGTGTCCGGGTGCAGCAACACTTTATATGAGCCAAAGGGATAAAGCCCACAAGGTATTGGAAAGTGCAAAAGTAGTTTTACTACCGCCGGAGCGGTACTACCGCTTGTGTGAAGCGGTACTACCGCCCAAGCGGTACTACCGCTTGTGTGAAGCGGTACTACCGCTTGTGCGCGGCTGTGCACGGTTCGGCAGGGATCCGAGTTGGACTCTTTCCCTGCGGGCCAAACCGACCTTGTGCGGGCAAAACCGACTCGGAGGAGGCTTTTACTCCAAGTTTAGACCCCAAGGCTCAACATATAAATAGAGGGGCAGGGCTAGCACACGTGATACATCAAGATTTCCCCAAGCCGTGTGCGGCAACCCTAACCCTCTAGTTCCTCCGTCATAATCTCCGTAGTGCTTGGCGAAGCCCTGCAGAGATTGTTCCTCACCACCATCACCACGCCGTCGTGCTGCTGGAACTCAACCACTACTTCACCATCGCTCGCTGGATCGAGGAGGTGAAGGCGTCATCAAGCCGTACGTGTGTTGAACGCGGAGGTGCCGTCCGTTCGGCACTAGATCGGAAGGATCGTGATTGGATCGCGGGACGCTCGGCGATTTGGATCGCGAAGACGTTCGACTACATCAACCGCGTTTATTAACGCTTCCGCTTAGCGATCTACAAGGGTATGTAGATTCACTCTCCCTCTCGTAGATGCTCATCACCATGGATAGATCTTATGTGTGCGTAGGAAAATTTTTGTTTCCCATGCAACGTTCTCCAACAGTCACAAACCCTCTTGTTGGTAAGGCAAGGGACAAGGTAGTCAATGCATTCATGGACATCATCATATGTGTATTTCACTCTATGTCTATGGATATCCTTGTATGTTTCTTGTGTGGGACTAACCCATGTAGGTATTGAAAGCACAAAACTCCAAAGGATTGCTCCCAACTCTTGATGGTCTACATCAACATTGAGCATCCACATCTTCAACATCTACAGGAAGTCATCATCAACAAAACCCAAGGTTAGTTCATCCCTCTTAGGGGGAATATCACATCTAGGGGGAGCTTTGCTCTAAACAATTGAACTAAAGCAACTCTAATGATGTGAACACATCAATGCTTTATGTAAAAGTGGTAACCCCACTTGTGCTTAAACGATGAGTATGACCTATGATCGAATGTTCTCATTTGGATCCTAAGTCAATATACTCATATATAGATGACCTAGTCATCGCCACTGTTTGATAGATGCTAGAATTGGTTGTGCATGTTTGACACATATTTCATTTGCAATCTTATTGTGTGAGCATGTAGATTTGCATGTTTTCATCATTCGAGGACATCCATTTGTTGTTTTGATTGTCTTGGTTTTTCTGGCCAAGTGGATGTACAAGAATGCCTAAGAACCTTCTCTAGCTATCTATGCTTTCTTGTCTCAAATTCTATTCTTGCTGCATCACAAAAATTGAACAAGTCTTTTTCGGACCCTCCGGGTGAGGAACACTCGGAGCCACCGATCTGAAAGGGCTGAACCTCCAAAACCTTCTAATTGATTTCGGCCGAACCAACTCACTCAAACTCGGTCCAACCGAAATCACTTAGATTGATCTAGGTTTTCATCTCGGTGCTACCGAATTGAACCATTTCGGCGCCATCGATGTGCTATACTGCGTGCAGTTACACATATCGGTGCCACCGAGTTGTTCAACTCGGCGCCACCGACAGCGTACGGGTATATATATCACGCGGACCGAACGGTTGAAATTTCTCGACCCCACTCGTTCTCGCTCCCCGTCGCTGCCGTCGCCCTTCGTCTTCGGACTTCGCCGTCGTCTCCAGCGCGCCCTCGCCGCAGGACTCCGCCGCCGTCAACGGCAATCTCCACCGTCATTGCCGCCGTAGAGGATCTCCACCAAGTTAGGGTGAGATTCGATCCCTTTCGTGCTTCCAATTTCCGATTCAATGCACGTTAGGAATGCCATGATTCTTGCCACGATTGCAATGCTAAATCCACCAGGAAAATTCCATAGATTAGATTCGAGCGAAATTTCTAGGTTTAAGTTTCCGCCGAATGCATCTCGGACCGACCGATTCAAAATTTTTGGCCCCACCGATTTGGCCTCTGGCCATAGCACTAGTACATATCAGTGTCACCGAGTTGTGCGAATCGGTGAGACCAAAAGTAAAGTCTCAGTGAAACCCTAGCATCTCGGAGCCACCGAACCCCATCTCGGTCTGACCTAAGTGGTGTGCAAGGTTTCTGTAGTGTGCTGCGGTATCATCGAGATGATCAACTCGGTCCATCCGAAATGCATCCTGTGAAAACTTGAAACTAAGAGTTGAACTCAAATTTTATGAAAAATCTCTGCTTTTTGTGATGACTCATCTACTCTACCCATACCCATCTATTCACAGGGTCAGCTCATCAAGATGTCTAGTGGCAGTGACAGTCAGAACAGGTCTGAACAGCAGGCAGAAATGAGTGAAGGGTCAAGCCCAGCTGAAAGTTTCTATGAGGGAGAGAGGAGCTCTCCAGATCTTCCTAAAGCTGCAACCAGAACAAGGAAGAAGAAAACCTCTGACAGTGAGGATGAAGATTTTGTTGCTAGTGAGGCAGCAACTAAGAAGAAGAGAGTTGTGCTTGCTAAGGAGTACAACACCAAACCATCATCCACCAAAGATAAGACTGCTGTGAGGAAAGTCCCCAAGCAGACTGTGCAATACACTCTTGAAAAGCCTAGTGACACAGTACCAGCAGCAGGTGCCAAGAAGAAAAGAGTGAGGAAAACAATTGCCCGTGTGATTGGCAGACCCTCCATGATGATTGATGAGGAGGAAGAGGAGGAGGATTAGCCAGCAAATGCACCCCCTGCAAAAGCTCAGAAGCTCATGTCTGATGCAATCAAGACTGCTGCCCCTCCCAAGTCCAAACCAAAGGCACCAGCTCCCAAGAGGTCAACCAGGAATATTTCAGCTGCAGAGAAGAACAAGGCCCCAGTGCCTGAGTCAAATGTTGATCAAGAGCCACTAGTGCTCAGAAAGTTGAAGCCTAAGATTCCAGACCATGACAATGCACACCCAGTCGCAGAAAACATGATGCTAAGAAAGGATAAAGGACTGCGTCAGTGGAGACAGTCAGATCCTTATGCTATAAGGAGAAGGACAGCATGTGATTATCGGTTTCACACTCGAGAACAACATGACTTTTATGAGACAGTTTTGCTTGATAAGAGGCCCATAGTCAGTGACATGAAGTGGGTGGACTGGGAATACATCGATGAGAATGAGGATTATTTTCCCCATGTCCATGAGAGCTTCAGGATTGCAGGAGTTGATGAGTTTGTTGGACAGAAATTGACCAAGTGGAATGATGAGATGGTCATGCAATTTTACTCTACTGCTCATTTCTATCCAGATGGCAGAATAGTGTGGATGACTGAGGGTATAAGGTACCAGTTAACCATCTCTGAGTGGGCAAATCTTCTTGGTGCACCCAAGGAAGAGGATGATGACATAGACATTTATGCCAAATGGATCACAACTCCATGAAGAACATGTACATTGCAATTCCTCAGAAGGATATAGAGACACACAAACTTGGCTCAGTGAAGCATTTGCTACCAGGACTGGCCACCATGAACACAATCTTGCGGTACACCTTGTTACCCAAGTCAGGCGATGATAGGATGATTCGTGGCCACTCCATCAATTTGCTGCATTTATTTGATACACCTCAGAAATTCAAGGTGATGAGCCTGATAGTAGAAACTATCAAGAGGACTGCAGCAGATCAGAAGAGATCATGCGGATATGCTCCACATATTCAGTTATTGATCAACTCTAAGGTTGGAACCAGCACATACCTTCTTGATCAAGAGCATTTGCCATTGCATCCAGATTTTGAGGATAATGTCATAGTGATGGATCCTTCGCATCCCACTTCTGCACAAGCTCAAGAGAAAATCCGCAAAGCCAAAGAAGCAAAAGCAGCTCAGGAGGCATCAGCTCCAAATGCACCAATTGCCAATCTCAAGACACCCAAGGATCAAATGACATATCTGCTTGAAGCCACTCTGAGGATTGAGCGAAGTTTGGCCAACCTCACCCAGACCCAGGCTAGTTTTGAGCGGATTATTGAGACAAAATTTCATGATTTGGATGTCAAAGTCACAGAGATTCAGACTTCAGTAGAACAGCTGCAGGGTGATGTTGATGTTGTCAAGCTAGCCAGATCAGATGATAGTGGAGATGACATACCGACCACACAGCGATTTCAGACAGTGCCTAGGGCAGCCAGGTCTGCTGCAGTGCCAGTTGTGGATCCGAGGACCACAGTATCTGCACCAGCCATTACTGCCACAGCGCCACCGCCGGTATCTACTCCACCAGCCCAGCAAACATCTGCAGAAGCCTTCGCGGATGCTCTCCTCTCAACGCCGTCTACGCACACCGGAGCCGCCAGCAGGAGATCTCCTTCAGGAGCTTCGGAGGACCGTGCCTAGAGTGCCGACTAGTGCTATACCTATTCGATCTTTTTGGTACTTGTTGCCAAAGGGGGAGAATTTGTATAGATCATAGGCTTTGAGTGTTTTGGTCGTTGATTTTTCTCTCGAGAGTTCCTTTGCTACTTATTTATTTGATGCTACTTTGTTATGTGTGTGCTTCCTACAGTACTTTGATGTTTGCTTATGCTTGTAAGATACTATGCCTCATGTGATGATCATACTATGCTTATTGTGGTGATCTATGCTTATCTTTATCATTATCTTATGATGATCAATTACTTATGTTGGTGATGCGTGCTTACTTTTCCACTCATATCATTTTGCGCGCTCCACCAAGATGTATGTGACATGGAAGAGTGACCCATGAGCCTAATCGATTGTGCATTTGTATTCAAACGCAAATTTTAATAATGCACAAATTTAGGGGGAGCTCTTACTTATGACATACTTCTCAAAGCGACGATGTAATTCATTCATTTAATCATTTGTCGAAGCTTTGATCTATATGTTGTCATCAATTACCAAAAAGGGGGAGATTGAAAGCACATTTGCTCCCTTGGTGGTTTTGGTAATTCATAACAACATATATCTCATTGAACTAATGTCCATTCAAGATTAAGATTTCAGGATGTTCAATGATTGGCATGGCATGAACTAGAGATGTGGACCCCTCAAAATGCTAAGGACAAGGATTGGCAAAAGATCAAGACTCTACATTTTTGGTTAAGTGATCCAAGATCACATTGAGTCCATAGGAAAGCCAATACTATTAAAAGGGGATGAGGTGTTGCTTAATGGTCTTTTTGCTCAAGTGCTTAGTGACAGTATTCCTAATCCCTCAACCACTCTCTCTACAAAAATATGTCCTAAACCTACATTCCAACTCGGCCCCACCGAAATTCTCTATCCGTCCCCACCGAGTTCATCCAAGACTTAGCCACTGCCAAAACCCTAACAAATCGGATCCACCGAAATGGATCTCGGTCCCACCAAGATGGCCTTGCCAACTCTCCGTAATCGATTGCATTCACTTCGGTCTCACCGAGTTATGCAAATCGGTCTCACCGAGATGGCTTGCCAAGTCTCTGTTGCCTTATTGCTTCACTTCGGTCCTACCGAGTTGATGCAGTCGGTGCCACCGAGATGAGGTTTTCCCTAAGCCATTGCACTTCGGTCCATCCGAGTTGTCCGTATCGGTCCCACCAAAAAGCCTAACGTTCATATCTTTTACACGGTTCGGTGCTACCGAGATTATCGTTTCGGTGCCATCGAGTCGGGTCAAAAGTGTGTAACGGTTGGATTTTGTGTGGAGGCTATATATACCCCTCCACCACATCCTTCTTTGTAAGGAGAGCCATCAGAACGTGCCTACACTTCCACCATACATTTTCTGAGAGAGAACCACCTACTCATGTGTTGAGATCAAGCCATTCCATTCCTACCATTTGAACCTTGATCTCTAGCCTTTCCCAAGTTACTTTCCACTCAAATCCTTCTTCCACCATAGCCAAATCTGTGAGGAGTTGTTTGAGTGCTGGGAAGACTATCATTTGAAGCACAAGAGCAAGGAGTTCATCAACAACACACCGTCTATTACCTTTTGGAGAGTGGTGTCTCCTAGATTGGTTAGGTGTCACTTGGGAGCCTCCAACCTGATGTGGAGTTGAACCAAGGAGTTTGTAAGGGCAAGGAGATCGCCTACTTCGTGAAGATCTACCCCGAGTGAGGCTAGTTCTTCATGGACGTACGCCATGGTGGAATAGACAAGGTTGCTTCTTCGTGGACCCTGCATGGGTGGAGCCCTCCGTGGACTCGCACAGCCATTACCCTTCGTGGGTTGAAGTCTCCATCAACGTGGACGTACGATAGCACCACCTATCGGAACCACGCCAAAAACCACCGTGTCTTCATTGCGTTTGAAATCTCCAATCCCTCCTTTACATACATATGCAATTGCTTACTTTCCGCTACTATACTCTTAGAATTGGATGTGTAGGGTGATGCTTGACATATACTATTGCTAAAATCTGCCCACAACTAAAATTGGGAAAAGGTTAGGTTTTATTTGGTCAAGTAGTCTAATCACCCCCCCCTCTAGACATACTTTCAATTCTACAGCCCGTCCTTGGACCAGGAGCAGGTCGGATAGGAGGCCAACCGCGGGGAATTTTGCGTCCCACCCACCACCCACTTGGTAGCCACTGTCGAAGATTTAACCGACATGTTGGACTACGCCTCCGAGGAGGCTGATGACATGGATGAGGATATCGATGTCCCGCCTCTTACGGCTCCCTCCCTTGCCACTTCCAACACCAAAAAGTGGACCGCCACCTCCACCTATGACGTTTACATGGTCGACACCCCCATGAAGGACGGCGACATGACCAAAAAGGACGGCGACGATCCCGCCAAAGAACCGCCCAAACGCCGACGACGGCGAGCTAGAGGGTGAGGAAAGGGCAAGGAAAATCACACAGACATGAATGGCACCGAAGATAACGAGACTCCGGACCACTTGGGGGAGCTCTGCGACAACACCCCCGAGCAGCGCCCTGACGCCCCTGAAGGGCACGAGGACCAGGGTGACCCCGAGGACCTCGAGGATTCCGAGGACAGTAATTACCTCCCTCCGTCTGAAGAGGAAGATAGCCTCGGACCCGAAGACTTTATCGTCCCAGAGGATCCCCTGGAGCAAGAGAAATTCAAGCGACAACTCATTGCCACTGCCCGAAGCTTGAAGAGGAAACAACAACAGCTAAAAGCCGAACAGGATACGCTCAACGACAGATGGACGATGGTCTTAGTTGCCGAAGAAGTCCTTGACGATCAACGTCAGGGTCAATACAAGAGTTACCCACAGCGGCGCCTACTCCCAGAATTTGAGGATGAGGCCCTTGAGCCCATGCCTCCCAGACGAACTTACGCAAGCCAGCCCGACCGCCCCCCTTGAGGACGGGATAGGCCGGCTGTGGAAACTGAACTCCCACCCGCGCCCCCTTGAGGACGGGATAGGGCGGCCGGGGAAGCCGAATACCCACCCGCGCCTCTTCGCCGAGCAGGTAAAGACCCGGTTCAACCGGACTACCAATACGATCTGCGCCGCGACCTGAACGCCAGAGGGATCCAGTCTAGATCCATCTATGGATCCACAGGATACGCGCCCGCTGGACGGGACGGATACCAAGCCTGGCGTGATAGGAACGACAAAGCTCGGGAGGAGCACCGTGCCCGGATGACAATCGATCTCCGGCGCGATGTGGCCCGGGCCAGGGGCGCCGCACACCCAATGTGTTTCACCGATGAGGTGAAGCAGCATCAGTTCCCCGAGGGGTTCAAACCCGTCAATATAGAATCCTACGGTGGGACAACCAACCCAGCCGTGTGGATTGAAGATTTTCTTCTCCACATTCATATGGCCCGAGGAGACGATCTCCACGCTATTAAGTACTTACCGTTGAAACTCAAGGGACCAGCAAGGCATTGGCTGAACAGCCTACCCGAAAACTCCATCTGGAGCTGGGAGGAGCTCGAGGATGCATTCCGAGCTAACTTTCAAGGCACCTATGTTCGGCCACCGGACGCCGATGACCTAAGCCATGTCATCCAGCAGCCCGGGGAGTCAACCTGGCAATTCTGGAACCGATTCTTGACCAAGAAGAACCAGATCGTCGACTGTCCGGATGCCGAAGCTATTGCGGCATTCAAACACAGTATTCGGGATGAGTGGCTCGCCCGCCAGCTCGGCCAGGACAAGCCGAGAACAATGTCGGCCCTTACCTCCCTAATGACCCACGTTTGCGCGGGTGAGGATAGCTGGTTAGCTCGTCAAAGCAACCACCCCGAAGACCCCGGCACTTCAGAGGCCCGGGACAGGAACGGGAAACCCCGGCGCAATAGGAACAATAAGCGCCGGCACTCAAACAACGGCGGTGAAGCCGATGACGCAGCAGTAAACGCCGGATTCAGCGGCTCGAAATCGGGACCGCGGAAAAACCCTCTAAAGGGAACCGGGACGGCCCGTCTGCGCTGGATAGAATATTGGATAGGCCCTGCCAGATTCACGGCACCCCGGACAAGCCCGCTAACCATACCAACCGTAACTGTTGGGTAATCAAACAGGCCGGCAAGGTCACAGCAAAAGAACAGGGCAAGGGCCCCCGCGGTGAGGATGACGACGAACCTCGCGGGCAGAACAATGGAGGCCAAAAGTAGTTCCCTCCAGAGGTCAAAACCATGAACATGATCTACGTCACGCATATACCGAAGAAGGAGCGGAAACGCGCACTTCGGGATGTCTACGCCTTAGAGCTGGTACCCTGAAATTCAACCCGTGGTCGGCTTGCCCGATCACTTTCGACCGTCGAGACCATCCGACCAGTATACGCCATGGAGGAACGGCGGCTCTGGTGCTCGACCCCATTGTGGACGGATTTCACCTCACCAGAGTCCTTATGAACGGAGGTAGCAGTCTCAACCTGATTTACTCAGATACAGTGAGGAAAATGGGGATTGACCCGTCAAGGATCAAACCCAGCAACACCACCTTTAAAGGTGTAATCCCAGGTGTCGAGGCATGCTGCTCGGGATCCGTGACATTGGAAGTAGTCTTTGGCTCGCCCGATAACTTCTGCAGCGAGGACTTGATCTTCGATATTGTCCCCTTCCGCAGCGGTTACCACGCACTCCTCGGCCGGACTGCGTTCGCCCGCTTCAATGCCGTCCCACACTATGCATACCTGAAGCTCAAGATGCAAGGACCAAAGGGCGTTATTACCATCAACGGTAATACCGAGTGCTCGCTCCGAACAGAGGAACACACGGCCGCTCTAGCCGCCGAAGTCCAAGCCACCGAAGAAGCGTCGCAAGCCCAGTCTACTGCCAAGACACTGGACGCACGCAAGCGCTCCCGAGCTACAGCCTTGGTCCTGGAGCACTCCCATGCTCACCCCAAATAGGGGTACGCGCCCCACAGCACGGCCCACCTAGTCGCGAAATGCGTACCTCGAGTGCACAATTTTGCGCTCAAAATTCCATGGACAGTTGTGGGGGCACATGAAACAAAGGCCGACAGCTCAGTTCGACCGAACGATGGCCAACAGATGTCTTCGGATCAACATCGACAATGGGCACCATCTTGGGCCTGATCAGCGTTAAACTGATATACCACGGTGACTTCTCAAAACCCTTCCCCAAGGGCTCGTCTGCTGAACATTACTACTTCCGCCGAACATACAGTCAACAGCTTCGCTCACACGGAAGTTTCTTAAAGAGCAAAGGCGCAGACGTGCAGCAGGGCGTAGTAGGGATGTCAAACCACTCATGAAGGCCCTGTGTAAAACTTTACTCTAATGTACTTATTTCTTCAAAAGTATCTATCAAAGTTACTTCGGCAATCTGGATTGTACGGTTGGACGTTACAAATTCAAAGGAAATAAAGACCAATTTTTCTCTGGTAATTGTGCAGTCATTCGTGTTGCATATTCCTTTCTGCTTTTTTAGGCCAAAGTAAACTATCACGATACGCCTTTTTTTAACCAGCTAATAGACCGGGGGCTCGAACATAAATCTTGCCTCAAACCTTATTCCAGCACCTACTTTCATTTTATGTGCTCGGCGTCATGGATATTGCATTATATGAATCAGTTCCGAATTGCGTCTTTGGTCAATAGTTGGGTTGCCCGGCTCCTGTGTTTACCCTCTTATGTTCCGCACTGTTTGGCTAAGAGGGTAAAGGGAGAACCACTGCGATTGTACTTTTAGCTAGCCTGGTTAAGTACCTCAGTGGAGAAAGCCGAAGACTGACTGTCACAATAAGCGAGAACTGGTCGGCGATCCGATGACTCGTGTCAAAACCAAAAATCGTTGGAGGTTAGTCCGTGTTAAACGAAGGGTTCTCTGTTACAAGAACCACGTGATGATGGTATCAACCGCGGCTCGTCCGGATATCACAAAACACTGGGGGCTAGTCACCAGCCCCCACAGTCAAGCTCATATGGCTAAGTGAAAGCACTAAAACCGCATAGTCTGATTGCCTGGTTTTCCGTACATACAACCGCCTCCGGGCACCGAGACGTCGGCTAAGGGTTGAAGTATTACGAGAAAACACCCCATGCAGTATCTGCAAGGGGGCTGAAGCTGATGACTGGTAACTCTCAGTTTAAAAACGGCCGCACAGGAGTCAAAATTAACATAAGCAGGCACTATCTTCACCGCCAACAACTTGCATTACAATAAAACAAAAGTTTCAACCCCTCAGAGACAAGGAAAATAAATCGACTCATACATTACATCTTTGGCGCACAGGGCCTCCACTGCCCGAGCACCATCCATCACGATGGGAAAATATTGATCGGGGCGCCTGTGCTCCTTCCCAGGGGGCGGAGGTCCGGTGGCCATCTCGGCTGGCTTGATCTTCGGCCAGTGCACCATGGTCTTGCTGAAGGCCATCCGAGCTCCCTCAATGCACGCGGAGCGCTTCCAAGCATCAATTTGGGGTGTGGCGTCGTACAGCCTTTGCACCAACCCAAAATAGCTGCTCGGCAGTGGCTCTGAAGGCCACAGCTTGACGCAGAGGTCCTTCATCACGGGCTCCGCCATCTGATGCAGCTCCATCAGCTGCTTCATCTGGTTGTTAAGGAGGGAAGGGTGTTCGGGCGCCTGAAATTGCGCCCAAAACATCCTCTGTTCGGCCTGACCCTCCTGGGCGGCGAAGAACCTAGCCGCATCAGCCGCACTCCTTGGGAGGTCCGCAAAGGCGCCTGCGGAACGCCACACCCGCGTGAACAAAGCAAACCTGTTACCACCAAAGACACTTTGCAGCAAATATGGCTTACCATCCACAATAAGCTTCACTTGGCGGAGTTCTTCCTGGTAGCCGCGCGCCTTTGTCCGTGCTTCCTTGGCCACCGAACCCAGTGAGGTTAGCTTGGCGGCTTGCTCTTTATTCTTCTGCTCGAGGGCCTCACACTTTGTGACGGCATCCGCGAGCTCTTGTTGCACTTCAGCCACTCTGGCTTCGTGCTTCTGACTAGCGTTTTTCACCGCAGTCAGTTCGGCAGCTGCTTGTTCGGCTGCCAACCTCTGCTCCGCCGCTTCTAGCTGAGCCGTCCTCAGCGCGGCCTTGCGGTTCTCGACCTCCGCGGCGGCAGCTATAGTCACATTCACTGATTCCGCTTAGGCTACTTTAAACCTTACTTAACAAAAGTGCAACGGCTGTAGTAAATACTGCAGTTCGGACATGCCTTGCGCCTCGTCGAACCTCTTGTTCACCAGGCCGAGGTCGTCCTCGGAGCTTTTGAGCTTCC
Organism: Elymus sibiricus; assembly: GCA_039707655.1. Lineage (NCBI taxonomy): Eukaryota > Viridiplantae > Streptophyta > Magnoliopsida > Poales > Poaceae > Elymus > Elymus sibiricus. The sequence continues at coordinate 319,443,233 of CM077672.1, forward strand.
GATTCAGCTCGGCCAACTCGTCGACGTTGGCGGCCGTTGCTGACGACAACGCATGCGCATCACTCTACGCCTATTAGTATCCGAGATATTGATCTTTGATCCTCTAACCGGCTTTGATCAAGCCAGTCAGAGTCTCGGGGGCTACTGTGTATGAGGCTATACATTTATACAAAAGAAATTCTTTATGGGAAAGCATTACTTTGCTTACCTTGAAGCCTGTGAGAAGGCCACTGAAGGCCTCCTTCAGCCCGTTATCCAAGGACCGAAGACTTTGCAGCACCGCGCCCATAAGGACATGGTGCTCTTCGGTGATAGAGGAGCTGGTTAAAGCATCCTCCATCTCATACGGCCACCCAGTCGACGTCCGCTCTGGGGCGGGTGGGGGTGGCGGGGGCACTTCGGTTTCTTCCCTCTCGAGGACCGGAGTGCCCGACTCCGGACGCCTTGATGACTCCGGAGCCGCTCTTAGAGAGAGCTCGGATTGTTCGGGCTCCTCCTCTTCATTAACCAAAGGGGCCCTCCCCTCCTGGTCTTCGGCGACCGAGGTGTTCGCCTCGGCCATGATTACGTCGCCCCTCCCCATGTGTGCGGTACGGGAGGGGTCCTCCTCGACAGGACCTCCTCGGCCTCCTCGACGATTGGGGGAGGCGAGGCGCGCGATTCGGTCCCGCTCTCTGCCAGCACGGCCGGTGGAGAGTCCCCCTCTGAGACTCGGTCGGTGGGGAGGTCGCGCAGCGGGCTGCGATGTTAAAAGCAAAAAGGTGATCGATATTGAGCTCAGTTCGGCCGAAAACACTTACGCGGATACTGGAATGTGTACCTTTGAGCCTGCGGTTTGGCCCTGGGGATCCTCCGAGGAACCTCTTCGGAGGCCTCGGAGTCCTCGGCAGAAGCCGAGCTATTGTCGGACAGGGCCACCTTGGCCCTGCATGCTCTCTTGAGGGAGGGGCGAAGCGGCTCCTCCTCGGCGTCCTCGGACACCGCCCTCTTCTTCGATCGGGGGGAATCTCCTTCCTCCCCTTCCTCTCCCTGCTCCTTCTCCTCCTCCTGTGCGGAGGGAGCATGGGTGTCCCCGGATCTAGAGTCTGGGGGTCCTCGGGAACGGAGGCCCTCTCTGGCCTCCCTCTTCTTGTCCTTTTTGTTCTCCTTCCTCTTCGGCGCCTCGTATGGCTCTACGGCCAACATGGCCGTCAGCTGGGGTGTCCTGGGCCCCTCTGGCAGCGGCACCGGACTCCCGATCCGCTCGGCCTTCATCAGCCAGTTCTGCGGACAGGAAGTGAAACAGCTAAGTACCTTATCAAAAGGGAACAGTTCGGATATAAGAATAAAATTAGTCATACCTCTCGTGGGGGGTTTGCGGCGTCGAGGCCGATGTCTTCCTCTTCGGCCGGCCAGTCCTTCTGTGGCTTGAACAGTGCCCTCCACAGCTGAGCATGGGAGGTGCGGAAGAAGCTGCGCACGGTGGCCTGGTCTTCGGGCTTGTAGGCCCACATGGGGGAAGCCCTGTCCTGGAATGGGAGGATTCGGCGGCTGAGCATGATCTGGATCACGTTGGGCAGCTCGACGCCCTGCTCTATCATCTTGGCGATATGGCTCTGCAGCTGCGCCACCTCCTTGTTCGCCCCCCAGTCGAGGCCTTTCTTGGTCCATGAGACTAGCCTCGTGGGGGTCCGGATCAGAAGGCCGGAATCGCCCCCAGTCCGCGCTCCTTGGCTCTGTGATGTAGAACCATTCCTTCTGCCAGATCTTGACGGTCTCGATGAAGGTGCCCTCTGGCCACTCCACTCGGGGGAGCTTACTGACCATCGCACCCCCACAGTCCGCCTGCTGGCCGTCGACGATCTTCGGCTTGACATTGAAGATCTTCAGCCACAGGCTGAAGTGTGGCCGGATCCAAAGAAAGGCCTCGCAGATGATGATGAAGGCCGAGATGTGGAGGAAGGAGTTCGGTGCGAGATCGTGGAAATCAAGCCCGTAGAAGAACATGAGGCCCCTGATGAAGGGGTGGAGGGGAAGCCCAAACCTCGAATGAAGTGGGGGAGGAACACCACCCTCTCGCCTTGCCGCGGCATGGGGACGGTCTGGCCGGCCTCCGGAGCGCGGTGGGCGACGTGGTCTAGAAGATAGCCCGCGCTCTTCAGCTCCAAAATGGCGCTTTCAGTAACGATGGACGCCTCCCACTTGCCTTTGGACCCGGAGCCCGCCATTGCTAGGTTGGACGGGTGGCTAGAGAAGTTCTTGGAAGGGAGAGCGGATCTGGGCGCTGGAGCTCAAAGATGGCGAAGGCAGCGGCGAGGGCAGGAGTGAGAGCGTGTAAAGGAGATGGAGACCGATCCCCTTTTTATGGGCTGAAAAACCCATGGTCCTTTTACTGCACCACAGTCCTCGCCATTTCCCCATGTAACCGTGCCATTATGCGTGCGTGGGATGAGGTGGATTATTGATCATATCCCTTAAAAATAGGACACGATCTCCATGTCGATTGGACGTGCCAGTGACCGCCTCGAACCGCGCATCGAGTTTTTCATAAACCGACTTGCGGTCATGGCGCGTGGTGACCCTTCGGTAAAAAGTTGTCAGATGGGGGTACTGTTCATACCGAGGTGACTAGCCTTCGGGGCTAAGTTATCGATACCCCTCGGCGACCGAAGTATATTTCGGGGCGTGTGCGGCCAGGAAACACTTAAAGACTCGACTCAGAGGAGATACAGGCCGGTCATCGATATCACAGAAGGAAGGGAACTGGTCCACAAAGCCGATGGTGTTCGGCGTCTACCTCGGCTTCGAAGACTAGTTCGGGGGCTACTGAGGGTGTCCCGGACTAGGGGGTACTCGGGCTGCCGGCCTATCTCTCGTAGGCCGGACAGGTGGGCCGCTCTCTACTCGTCGATGGAAGGCCGGATTGTGGGCGTCCCCGTGTATCAGAAGGAAACCTCCGAAGACTTGGCGTCTCCTCCAAGGAATAATTGGCGTGACCGGCATGTTTATCCCTCTGATGGTAACCGACCATATGTAACCCTAGGACCTTCTGGTGTCTATATAAACTAGAAGGCTTAGTCCGTAGAGGATCATCATATCAACTGCCTAGGGTTTAGTCCATCCGATCTCGAGGTAGATCAACTCTATAACCTTCGTACAATCTCATCAATACAAACTAGCAGGACGTAGGGTTTTACCTCTTCGAGAGGGCCCGAACCTGGGTATCTCGCTGTCTCTACGTTCCCTGTTACCCATTGATTCCTAGATCCACAGTTCGGACCCCCTACCCGAGATCTGCCGGTTTCAGTACCGACAGGGGGTGCGCCCCTAGAGCTTGTGGGCCCCTCGGGCATCGTCACGCGTTGATTCTTTTTCCCAAAAATCACACATATTCCAAAATAAATCTCCGTAAATTTTTATCGCGTTTGGACTTCGTTTGATATGGATTTTCTGCGAAACAAAAAACATGCAACAAACAAGAACTGGCACTGGGCACTGGATCAATATGTTAGTCCAAGAATCATATAAAATGTTGCCAAAAGTATGTGGAAATTGTAGGATAATGGCATGAAACAATCAAAAATTATACATACGATGGACACGTATCAGCATCCCCAAGCTTAATTCCTGCTCGTCCTCGAGTAGGTAAATGATAAAAAAGATAATTTTTGATGTGGAATGCTACCTAGCATAATCTTGATCATGTGAATATTAAGATACAAGTGATTCAAGGCAATAGTCTATCATTTGATATAAAGACATCAATACTCAGGCATACCAACAAACAATCATGCCTTTCAAAATAAAAATGCTAAAGAATGATATCCCTAGCCCGTCATGCTCAATCATTGATCCAGTCATGATGTACACAATATTATCTATACTCAATGCATAAAAATGACAATAGTGCTCTCCAACTGGTGCTTGAATGAGAAGGTGATGACTAAACAATAAAAGTAAAATAACATCAAGTAAATAGATAGGCCCTTCGCAGAGGGAAGCATGGATTTGCAGAGGTGCCAGAGCTCGAAGCTTAAATCAGGGATGAATACACTTTGAGAGGTGTACTTTTCCTATCAACGTCTAGACCGAGGATTCTCAATATCTTCCATGCTAAACACATTATTGGTGGTTCCCAAGTGGAAAGGTAAAGTTTACTCCCCCTCAACCATTCAAACACAAGCCATGGCTAGCCGAATCCTCGGGTGCCCTCCATACAATCAACTTTCCGGGGGAGTTTGTTTCATTATATTTTTTTTCATTTTGATTACAGGACTAGGCATCCCAATTACCAGCCTGTCTCGTGCAATGACAAGTGAATAAACACCCATCGTGAGAATAACCCGCTTAGCATGGAAGATACTGACCATCCCCTACCGCTCCATGAGCGGTACGGGCACACAAAACAGATGCTTATTTGAACGATTAGAGGTGGCACATGTAAATTTACTTGGAACGGCAGAGTAATACCGCATATAGGTAGATATGGTGGACTCATCTGGAACAACTTTGGTTTAAGGATTTGGATGCACAAGCAGCATTCCCGCTTAATACAGGTGAAGGCTAGCAAATAGATTGAGAAGCGACCAACTAGAGAGCGACAACAGTCATAATCATGCATTGCGAATAATTAACATTGGATACTAACATGGGTAGGATATAACTTCGTCGCATAACTATACGTGCATGCTTCGGGAGTCACAAACCTTAACACCAATATTCTTACTAAACCACAATCATTCACTAGTACCTACCACATATCACCATCTTAATATCACAAAACTATTGCAAGGAATCAAACTTATCATATTCAGTGATCTACAAGTTTTATGTAGGATTTTATGACTAACCATGTGAATGACCAATTCCTGTTGACTTTCTAAATAGATATAAGTGAAGCATGAGAGTTTAATTCTTTCTACAAAAGACTTGCCCGCGTTCTATTTCTCTTATGTTCTGGTCCATGGCCGCCATGGATCCTGGAGGGCAGGAGCCCCTCCGAGATTGGATCTCTCTCTGTTTCTCTTCTATTTCACGTTCCTGTTTTCTGGCCGAAAACCGTTTCTTATATTCCCGGAGATACATAACTCCGATTGGGCTGAAATTTTGAGGGGATTTTTATCCAGATATTAGCTTCCTTGTGGCAGAAGGACACCCCAACCGCCTTACATGGGCGCCACAAGCCTGCCAGGCACGCCCTAGGTAGGGGGCACGCCCCTTGAGCTTGTGGGCCCCTCGGGCATCATCTCGCGTTGATTCTTTTTCCCAAAAATCACATATATTCCAAAATAAATCTCCATAATTTTTTATCACGTTTGGACTTCGCTTGATATGGATTTTCTGCGAAACAAAAAACATGCAACAAACAGGAACTGGCACTGGGCACTGGATCAATATGTTAGTCCAAGAAATCATATAAAATGTTGCCAAAAGTATGTGGAAATTGTAGGATAATGGCATGAAACAATCAAAAATTATAGATACGATGGACACGTATCAAGTAGAGATACTGCTTGTGCATCCAAAAACCCTTAAACCCAGTTTCATGTCATGAGAGTCCACCATATCTACCTATGGATTAAATAAGATCCTTCAAGTAAGTTGTCATCGGTGCAAAAGCAATAAAAATTGCTCCTAAATATGTATCATCTTTTATTGTAAGGGAAAATAAGCTTTGTACGAACTTGTGATGATGAAGAAATAAAAGCGACAGACTGCATAATAAAGGTTGCTATCACAAGGGGCAATATAAAGTAAAGTTCCTTTACATTAAGAGTTTGCACATCCAAAAATAAAAAGTGCATGACAACCTCTGCTTCCCTCTGCGAAGGGCCTATCTTTTACTTTTATATATTTACTTTTATGCAAGAGTCAATAGTATTCTCCTTTATTCCGTTTTCATTTCTCTTTTGGCAAGCATCATGTGGTGGGGATAGATCCAGGCATATATATCCAGTTGGATGTAGGTGATCATGAGTTATTATTATTGACATTACCCTTGAGGTAAATAAGTTGGGAGGCAAAATTATAAGCCCCTATCTTTCTATGTGTCTGACTGAAAATTTTGCTCCATAAGTATGCTGTGAGTGTCAGCAATCATAGAAGACTAAATGATATTTGAGTATGTCAACTTGCTAAACAAAGCTCTTACATAGACTCTTTCTGATAATATGATGAATTGCAATTGCATCAGTGACTGAGATCATAGTTTGTTAGTTTTCAATACGGTTTATGGTTCATACTTTAACTTGTGAATGAATTGTTACTTATTCATGAGAAGTTTTATGATGATATATTGCTACTATGATAATGATCATGATTCTCTCATGTCCATATTTTGTTTTATCGACACCTCTCTCTCTAAACATGTGGTCATGATTATCGATTTCGGTTTTTCGCTTGAGGACAAGCGAGGTCTAAGCTTGGGGGAGTTGATACGTCCATTTTGCATCATGTTTTCCTACTGTTATTTATTATGTTTTTTATCATTATTTTATTTTATAATACAATTCTTATGCCTTTTCTCTCTTATTTCGCAAGTTTCACATGAAGAGGGAGATTGCCGGTAGCTGGAATTCTGGACCGGAAAGGGGTACAATAGAGATAGCTATTCTACACATCTCCAAATGACCTAAAAATTTACGGAGAATTATTTTGGAATATATAAAAAATACAGTCGAAAGAAATATCCAGAGGGGACCCACCAGGCAGCGACAAGCCTGGGGGGCGCGCCCTACCCCCCCTAGGCGTGCCCCCGAGCTTGTGGCGCCCCTTGCAGGCCTCCGGGGTTCATCTTCCACTATATGAAGCCATTTGCCCTAGAAAAAAAATAGAAGAATACTTTTAGGATGAAGCGCCGCCGCCTCGAGGCGGAACCTGGGCAGGAGCACTTTTGTTCTCCGGCGGAGCGATTCCGCCGGGGACACTTCCCTCCGGGAGGGGGAAATCGAAGCCATCGACATCACCAACGATCCTCTCATCGTGGGAGGACCAATCTTCATCAACATCTTCACCAGCACCATCTCATCTCAAACCCTAGTTCATCTCTTGTATTCAATCTTTGTCTCAAAACCTCAGATTGGTACCTGTGGGTTGCTAGTAGTGTTGATTACATCTTGTAGTTGATGCTAGTTGGTTTATTTGGTGGAAGATTATATGTTCAGATCCTTAATGATATTCAATACCCCTCAGATCTTGAACATGAATATGATTTGTGAGTAGTTACTTTTGTTCTTGAGGACATGGGAGAAGTCTTGTCATAAGTAATCATGTGAATTTGGTATTTGTTCGATATTTCGATGATATGTATGTTGTTGCTTCCTTTAGTGGTGTCGTGTGAACGTCGACTACATGACACTTCACCATCTTTGGGCCTAAGGGAAGGCATTGTGGAGTAGTAATTAGATGATGGGTTGCTAGAGTGACAGAAGCTTAAACCCTAGGTTATGCGCTATTCCGTAAGGGGCTGATTTGGATCCATATATTTCATGCTATGGTTAGATTCATCTTAATTCTTCTTTCATAGTTGTGGATGCTTGCGAGAGGGGGTAATCATAAGTGGGAGGCTTGTTCAAGTAAGAACAACACCCAAGCACCAGTCCACCCACATATCAAATTATCAAAGTAGCGAACGCGAATCAAACAAACATGATGAAAGTGACTAGATGAGAATTCCCATGTGTCCTCGAGAACTATTTGCTTTATATAAGAGATCGTTCCGGATTGTCCTTTGCTATAAAAAGGATTGGGCCACCTTGCTGCACCTTGTTACTATTGTTACTTGTTACTTGTTATGAATTATCTTGCTACCAAAACTACCTGTTACCGCTACTTTCAGTACTTGCAGAGAATACCTTGCTGAAAACCGCTTGTCATTTCCTTCTGCTCCTCGTTGGGTTCGACACTCTTACTTATCGAAAGGACTATGATTGATCCCCTATACTTGTGGGTCATCAGTGGACCGGTGATAGGGTGTTGTTCTTACTTGAACAAGCAACCCTCTTATGATTACCCCCTCTGGCAAGCATCCACAACTACGAAAGAAGAATTAAGATAAATCTAACCATAGCATGAAACATATGGATCCAAATCAGCCCCTTACAGAATAACGCATAAACTAGGGTTTAAGATTCTGTCACTCTCACAACCCATCATCTACTTATTACTCCCTAATGCCTTCCCTTAGGCCCAAGTATGGTGAAGTGTCATGTAGTCGACGTTCACATAACACCACTAAAGGAAGAACAACATACATATCATCAAAATATTGAACGAATACCAACTTCACATGATTACTTATAACAAGACTTCTCCCATGTCCTCAAGAACAAAAGTAACTACTCACAAATCATATTCATGTTCAAGATCGGAGGTGTATTGAATATGCTTGAGGATCTAAACATATAATCTTCCACCAAATAAACCAACTAGCGTCAACTACAAGATGTAATCAACACTACTAGCAACCCACAGGTACCAATCTGAGGTGTTGGGACAAAGATTGAATATAAGAGATGAACTAGGGTTTGAGATGAGATGGTGTTGGTGAAGATGTTGATGAAGATTGGCCCTCCCACGATGAGGGGATCGTTGGCGATGTCGATGACTTTGTTTTCCCCCTCCCGGAGGGAAGTATCCCAGGCGGAATCGCTCCGCCGGAGAGCAAAAGTGCTCCTGCCCAGGTTCCGCTTCGAGACGGCGGCACTTCATACCGAAAGTCTTCTTCTGATTTTTTCTAAGGCAAATAGCTTCTTATAGGAGAAGATGGGCCCTGGAGACCTGCTGGAGGGCCCACGAGCTCAGTAGACGCTCCCTAGGGGCCCTGTTACACACTTTTGACCAAACTCGGTGGCACTGACTGGAATTCTCGGTGAGACCGACCTGTGCAAAAGATGTGAACTTTTGAAGTTTCGGTGGGACCGAATGGAAACAACTCGGAGCGACCGATGTGCAATGGTAGGGCAAACCTCGTTTCAGTGGCACCAATTGCAACATCTCGGTGAGACCGAAATAATTGCAACAAGGCAACAGAAAGTTGGTCAAGCCATCTCGGTGGCACCGATTGCAAAGTCGGTTAGACCGAAATAATTGCAATTGATGACAGAGAGTTGGCAAGGCCATCTCGGTGGGACCGAGATCCATATCGGTGGATCCGGCTTGTTAGGGTTTGGCTAGTGGCACTGTCCTTATGAACTCGGTGGGTTCGGTAGAATAGGATTCAGTGAGACCGAGTTTGACTTTGGAAATTAGGACAAGTTTGGATAGAGAAAGTGGCTGAGGGTTTTGGAGCAATATCACTAAACACTTGAGCAAACAGATCATTATCAAAACCTCATCCCCCTTTAATAGTATTGGCTTTCCTATGGACTCAATGTGATCTTGGATCACTAAACCAAAAATGAAGAGTCTTGAGCTTTTGCCAATGTGTGTCCTTAGCATTTTGAAGGGTCCACATTCCCTAGTCCTTGCCATGCCATTGTTGAACTTGTCTGAAATTCACTAGATAGAAGCATTAGTCCAACAACATGTATGTTGGCATAAATTACAAAAACCACCAAGGGAGCAAATGTGCTTTCAATCTCCCCCTTTTTGGTAATTGATGACAACATACATCAAAGCTTCAAATAAAGATGTAAATTGAAAATGTATAAAAGCTTTGAAGAAAACATGTAACATGTATGAGCTCCCCCTAAAGATGTGCATAGACACTGATGATAGTTCATGGAAAGCAGAGGCACAAATTGAAGGAAATACACATGCAACATGTATCTTGGCTATATGCATCAGAGCAATAAACATGAAATTGAAGTATGCACATGTCCATGATTATCTTCTTGCAAACAATATATATAATAGCAAGAAGTCATCATGTACATGAGTGTGATGCATATACTTACCACGAAGTTCTTCATCAAGTACCTGAAGAAATACACTTGAGAAAACACGGTTAGATAACACAAGATAATTTGTTCAAGAAAAGACACAAGATCAACAAGAAACCAAGATTGGGATGACATGTAGAACAGAGTATCACTAGGTGAATACTTCTTTGAAGCAGACATGTCCCCAAAAGGAAATAGTTGTCTCCCCTTAAAGGAACTTCCTCTCCCCCTGAATCTAGCACTGGATATTGGGAGTAGGTAGGGTGAGAAAACTAAAGCAACCAAAAATGCTGAGATCATGTTTCTCCCCTCTTAGAAACATGTAACATTCTCTCCTCTTATAAAGTGCATCTCTCTCCCCCTTTTTGACAAGGAAGAGCTGGAGGTGATAAGATTTGATGTGTAAATCTCTCTCCCCTTTGACATCAATTTCCAAGAAGGGCTACTTCAAGGTTATTGGTCAAGTGGGTGTGGTCCTTGAGAAACACATCCAGCCATAGTGTAGTTTCAGATGCAAGTAGAGGGTAAGAATCATTGAGTGGAGCTGGAGCAGAAAAACTAAGAAAATACATGACATAATATTCCTTAGAGCAGCAAGGTCGGTGACTCCGAGTTGAATCAATTCGGTGTGACCGAGTCTCGTGCAATTGGAAGATTTTGTCAACTCAACTCACTAGGCAAAGGAATCCACACAAAGATTTGCAATGAATTTACTACTAAACTAGCTAAGAAAAAGAGAACTCTGAAAGAAAAGAAATAGAGAAACAAAGAAACATCTAGATGAAGTGTTTTTTTTTGAAATAGAAACACACTAGCAAGAAGAGAAACCCAAAAGAAACACTAGAGAACTTCATCTAGAGGGGTCAGCGACTAGGTCACCAATGTTAGAGTATATTGACTTAGGAGTCAAGTGAGAACACTTGATCATAGGTCATACTCATCGTTAAGCTCAAAATTGGGTTACCATTTTTCTTTAAGCATTTCAATGTATTCACATGTTGTTGAGTTGCTTTAGCTCATGTCTATGAGTAAACCTTCTCTAAGATGTGAGAACTTACATTGGGATTTGGTGGTGGTGTCGATCATGTAGTTGAACTTGAAGTGGATGCTCATGAGTTGAAGTTGGGAGCGATCCTATCATCTATAGTTCATCTTCCTACATGGGTTAGATTTGCAAGGAATAACATGTATATCCAAAATGACAAGAATGAAGCACAAAAGATTCAAGTGTTGTCAAAGGATATGCTTAGGTTGTCTTGTTCCTTGTCCCACCAAGGATTGTTGATACTTGGGTTATACAAGATTGCTCAAGATAAGAGTGAGATGCAATCTTGTGACATGTAGCTTGTCCAAGTACCTACAAAAGGTTAGATACACTACAAGGGAGCAAAATGTCCAAGATATAATATGATCATGGAAGTATCATGGATTAGTCAAGAATGCTCATGCCCTTGTATGCATCCACATGAACCTCTAGTTCACATTTGAAGCATCAATGATGTTCAACTCACTTGTCAAGTGGCAAAACACCTTCTCTTCAAGAGGTTTGGTGAAGATATCCGCCAATTGCTTGTCGGTACAAACATGTTTAAGGTCAATGTCACCTTCTCAACATGATCTCGAATGAAATGGTGACGAACCTCAATATGCTTAGTTCGTGAATGTTGCACGGGATTGTGTGCAATCTTAATAGCACTCTCATTGTCACATAATAATGGTACATGTCTCACATGCACACCATAGTCTTTAAGAGTTTGTGTCATCCATAGTAATTGAGCACAACACGATCCCGCGGCAATGTATTCCGCTTCGGCAGTAGATAGAGATACCAAGTTTTGTTTCTTGGAAGACCAAGACACAAGAGATCTACCAAGAAATTGACATGTACCCGAAGTGGATTTTCTATCGACCTTGTCTCCGGCATAGTCCGAATCAGAATAGCCAACAAGATCAAAGGAAGATCCTTTGGGATACCATATGCCAAAGTTTGGTGTATGTAACAAGTATCTTATGATTCTTTTCACCGCTTTGAGGTGACACTCTTTTGGTGCCACTTGGTATCGTGCACACATGCACACGCTTAGCATAATGTCGGGACAGGAGGCACATAGATATAGTAATGAACCAATCATAGATCGATAAACTTTTTGATCAACCGGTTTGCCATCCTTGGTCAAGTCAAGATGTCCACTCGTGGGCATCGGAGTTTTCTTACCTTTACTTTCTTGCATGTTGAACTTCTTGAATAAGTCCTTGGCATACTTTGTTTGAGAAACAAAGGTACCCTCCTTAGTTTGCTTAATTTGCAAGCCAAGAAAGAATTTGAGTTCACACATCATAGACATCTCATACTTTTCTGACATCAACCTTCCAAACTTTTCACTAAAAGAGGGGTTAGTAGATCCAAAGATAATGTCATCAACATAAATTTGGCATACAAATAACTCTCCATTAACCCTCTTCATGAACAAGGTTGAATCAATTTTCCCAATTTCAAAACCTTTTCCAAGAAGAAACTTTGTCAAACATTTGTACCAAGCTCTAGGGGCTTGTTTAAGACCATAAAGAGCTTTATGAAGTTTGTAGACATGATTAGGTTTCTTGGGATTAACAAAGTCGGGAGGTTGTTTAACATACACTTCCTCCTCAATTTCACCATTTAAGAAAGCACTTTTAATATCCATTTGGTAAAGAGTGATATCATGGTGATTGGCATAACCAAGTAAAATGTGAATGGACTCAAGTCTAGCAAAGGGGGCATAGGTCTCACCATAGTCCATACCTTCGACTTGTGTGTAACCTTGTGCTACGAGACGAGCCTTGTTGCGTACAACTTGTCCGTCTTCATCTTGCTTATTCCGAAACACCCATTTGGTTCCAATAATGTTCTGTTCATCTTTAGGCTTCTCAACCAATGTCCAAACTTGATTCCTCTCAAAGTTGTGTAGCTCCTCATGCATTGCATTCACCCAATCGGGATCCTTGAGAGCTTCTTCTACCTTCAAGGGTTCAACACTAGAGATGAATGAGTAATGCTCACAAAAGTTAGCTAAACAAGATTTAGAGCGAGTGATTCTCCCGGATTGGATATCTCCAAGTATTTGTTCGACGGGATGATTCTTATCAATTCTTGCTCTAACTCGACATAGCTTTTGCTTGGGTTGTGGTGAGGCTTCCACATCATCATCTTCTTCTTCTTCGTTGTTGTTGTCGTTTGCATGTGGAGGTGGAGAAGGAGGTTGAGGTGGATCATCTTGTTGCACTTCCTCATTCCCTTCGTCTTGACGTGTTCCACTTGTGGATGCCTCCATGTCAACTTGTTGTTCACCTTGACATGAAGTTGGAGCTTCCACTTGAATTGACGAAGTACTCTCCTTCACTTTCATAGGTCAAATCTTGCCAATGGACAAGTCTTGGATTGCTTCCAATCGTTCTTGGTCTCCTACATCAATTGGCAATTGCTTGACTTGCGAGCCGTTAGTCTCATCAAACTTCACATCTATCGTCTCTTCAACTTTTTGAGTGAAGTTGTTGTAGACACGGTAAGTGTGAGAGTTTGATCCATAACCAAGTAGAAAACCTTCATGAGATTTAGGAGCAAATTTTGAACGACGATGCTTATCAAGAATGTAACATTTTGAGCCAAATACTCAAAAGTATCCAACTTGTGCTTTGTTATCGGTGAGTAGTTCATACGCCATTTTACTAAGAAGCTTGTGAAGATAGAGTCGATTTGTAGCATGACAAGCTGTCTCAACCGCTTCTGCCCAAAAGTGTTTTGGCGTCTTGTATTGTAGCGCCCCGCCTGATTACCACTGTAGCCAGACGGTCGCCGCACACACCAGCCCAAGAAATCACTCTGGCATGCACTTTTACAACAAGTATCATGAACACAGGCATTTCTATTAATGGATATATAAGTCTTACATGATATTTTACAAGGGTGATGGCAGCGGAAAAGCTCTATCTAAGGCAGCATGGTCTTGGTGCGGCTCTAATCCACGGGGATCTGACTGGGTTACTCTTCTATCCCGCGAACACTCCGGCTCCTCGCTAGTGGACGTCGGATCCTTAGGTGAACCTGGCCACATTGAAGGTCGCTGAGTACTTTTGAATGTACTCGCAAGCAAACCAAACCAACATATACACCAAGCAATGCAATCCATGGCATTCAAGCATGCACTTGTTATCTTAATAGCATTAACTATCATGCTATGGCAGGATTATCTAGCAAGATTAACCATCTAGTAGCATTAATCATCATGTCACAGTAGGATGATCTAGCAATATCATATCATAACAGGATTATCTAGCATGTTAACTATCAAAGTAACTGTCGTATGACGAAGATATAGCATATCAAGTAATTAATCCATACTCCGAATAATCTTAGGATCCAATCCAAACTCGATCCAAATCAAATCCAAGTCATGCAGTCATCCGACCCCTCAACTCATAGCCATCGCATGGCTAACATTCCATATACCTGACATCATCCGATGTCCCTGCATCTGCACTATAAATCTGACAAATCATACCTTTCTCAGGTTCATTATTAGCATTAACATCATATGTTTTGTTCCTCCAGACTCGACACAGACCAAATAGTGTGACCTAGTACGAACTGTGTCCCATGACCGAGGACGCAGCTATTCGAATAGATTTACATTCTGCAGAGGTTGCGCACTTTACCCACACTATGGAGCTCCCAGCCTCATGCTCCCATTCGGGTGGACCGGTGCTGCTCCAACAGAACTTGTCCATTGCATGGCACTCTTACAGTCCCACCGATAATGATGCCCTTCCCGGGTCATGTCCTGGGTGGCCCTTGTGTCACTCCTGACACCTGCCACCGTCGTGGCCAAACAAAATTGTCCCAAACGGGGACCTGAGCTCAATAACCAAACCGGGCTCACAAGATTATCGCCGCCTACCAGGCCAGGGTAGCACGCACGCATAATCTTCCCTCTTTGGAGGTACCGACAAGAGGCAAGACAATAGACCAAGTCAGGGCCTTCCCATAAAGACAAGTGTGGCTGCACTGATGAGCTCGGTTTAGTGGCACTATGACTCGATCCAGCCGACGGAGGAGGTTGTCATTATTAAGTCACATTCTTAATCATTGCAATAACAACAATAATGCACGATGAAAACATAACAACCTGTCTCCATGTTGTCACTTACCAGTCACTAGTGCGATAATATGATGAGTACTAGCAAGTAATGTAAATAGCAAGTTCAACTTAGCAGGAGTTTAATTATTTCTAACATAGGCATCTTCATTAATTAAACATGCAAGAATAACACAGAGCAATGCTTTAGGGCATATATCAGATGGTTGGCTTGCTTGGGGGTGAAGGAGTACTCCGGAAGAAGTGCGATGAGCTCGCGGAAAGATTTGCCAGAAAAGATTCTCTCTCGGAGGGGCTGAATATAGGGCAGGGGCAGAATGGTCATTTTCAAAATGTGTAAACACTATGAAAGTGACATAATCGTAACGGGCTCAACGAACATTGAACATGGGCGTTGGATTCACCTGAATCGGAGTTACGGTCGCGAAGTTAGGGTCGTTAGTTCGTTAGGCAGAAAACAACTAAGAATATGTTCATTTCTGCTCTAAACGGGTGAATGCCCGCACTTTAACCGTTTCGGTCGCCGGCTGGAAACAGAAGGCGTATTTCGAAAAATACGCTTTCAGTAAGTGAACACGCATTCTGACCACAAGCCGCAGAGGCATACGCCTTCAGTGCACTGAAAGCGCAACGGCCCGGTGTGCGCCTCCACTTAAGTCACTGGGCCCGGGTCCTCTCTCACTTACAGCGGGGCCCACCGGCAGGCCAGGGAGGCGTCGTCTCCTTCCTCTCGCCCGTGCTCGGCCGAGGCAGGGCGACGCTCGACCGGCGATTGCCGGCGGCTCAGGCCGTCCCCCGCGGCGCTCAGCCTATGGATGAGCTCAGCAAGAGGAGCCGCACCCGATGGTGTAGGCCACGGACGCCGGGGTTGACCGAGGCGAGCAGGAGCTTGGCCATGGCGGACGGCCGCGTCGGGTGGGGGTGGGTTCGGTGCTATGGCACGCCGTCGGTCGAGGGGAAGATATGGGAGGCTCCGCCGGAGTTCGGGGGTTCGTTCGGTGGTGGTAGGAGAGCGAGAGGAGCTCCGGCTCGCCGCAATTTAGGCGGAGACCGAATCGGCCATGAAGGCCAGAGGAGTGCAGGGAGAGCTCCTCGGCTCGGGCTTGGGGCTTGGGCAGAAGCAAGAGGGAGAGGGGAGGAGGCTGAGGGGGTTGGGATGCTTGGGGAAGCTCCAGGGCGCGGCTATTTATAGCCGGCCGACGAGGGGGATAAGCACGGCCGCCGTGGCGTGCTTATCGCCACAATGGAGCTCCGGCGAGGTGGCGAGCTGGGAGAGGTGCCGACCTGACGTGCGCCAGAGGGAGAGGATGGGTCGGGGAGGAAGAAGCCATGGATGGAGGCGACAGCTCGAGGGTCACGGGCGAACAGCATGGTGGCGGGGCTCGCCGTGGCGTGAGGAGGAAGGAAGAGGAGGGGGAAGGTACGGGAGAGGGGGTACGTGAACTCCGCGAAGCCATTAGACACGTCGGAACACGCCGGAGCTGGCCGGAGCAAGCTACCCAACGAGGACAGTGCGCAGAGCGCCTGTTTGGCATGGCCACCGCGTGGTCACCACGGGTGCCGCGTGTCCAAGGCACCGGATGGTCCTGGAACCTTGTCTACTAGATGTATCAAAGGTCAGTCAGTTGACCTGTGAGGGTTTGGATGGAAGTGGGGGCAAGAGTTGACTGATTGGAAATGACCTAGGTTCTTACCAGCAAGTGTTTGTACTGGGGTGGGGAAGTTCTCCTTGGCCAAAGATGCTGATTTTCGGTGGAGAGAAGTTATCAACTAAGGTGAATGACTCTGCCCAATTTTACCTCAAGTGGATCAATGCAGCTGGCACTTCCTTCACAAATTGGTACACTGGACATAGTTCGATTTGAGCTTGCTGGGAACAAATGGATGGCTTTCATGAGCTGAATTTTTGTGCAGTGTGATTATTTGGAACTATGGAGGCACTGGTAAAATTTCAGCTCATTTGGATATACCAAAATGGCACTTCACAGTGCTCCCTGCTGGACAGACTCTTAGAAAAATTGCTGAGGAAGAATGGATAGTTGGATTGAGTTGATTTTTGGTTTGCATGAGTTATTTATCAATGTTAACCGCCATGAAAAATTTCAGCTCAAATGGATCAAGGGTTCAAGCACTTCCTTTGCAAACTGGAAATCTGGATAGAAACTAGATGGAATTTTTGAGACAAATTGGCTTGGCAAAATGATATGAATTCTTGCATGCTCACATCATATAGGGAATGTGAGGTCCTGGATTAATTTCAAGAATTTTGAAGCAATATAAAATATAGTTGCTTCACAGTCTCAAAATAAGTCCAGAAACAAGAATTGGATGATGCACTCAAACTTTGAACTGTAGGACTTGGGTTCTTGATGGAAATGGTGAAGATATGGATAGGTTAAGCTCCACAAATTATTTGGGATTTTTCCTGGCTACCAAAATGGTAGTTCCTTTGGAAAGTGCCCAAAATGCAATATTGGCTTTAAATAGGAAAATGCAATTTCCCTTATTTAATTATGGCCAATATTTTTATGAAAGCTCAATATGATCACAAAGAATATCTCCACAAGTTTTCATGAACTTTGGAGATTGATAGATATTTTTCTGGATTTAATTCCTTGAACTGGCAGAAAAAGGAATTAATTTTAAATGAAAAATATTGCAAATGACTTGGCAATATTTTTGCATATCCAGGGTTTATAGATATGGGATGATCACTAGGAAAAGTTTGGGAGGAAACGGATCAAAGGAAATTGGGGTTCCTTTGTAACTGCCAGAATTAGGGTTTCTCTTCCGGCAACTCGGAAGGTAGGGTTTCGGCGGCAAAATCCTGAGAACATATCTTGGGTGGCAAGGTTGGACTGGAGAGAATCCCTAGATGGATAGAAAAGACAACGCTAAATGACCATCTTCATATACCCAAGAGCGAGAGAAAATCCGATATCACCGAAAAAAAAGACGGGAGTCAAATCCCGCGAAGGAAAAATCCGGGGGCGAAAATCAGGGTGTTACAAACCTACCCCCCTTAAGAAAATCTCGTCCTCGAGATTTCCAGGCTTACCTCCCGGCGAGGGGGACATACCTATGTGCGACTTGGATCCATCAGTTGTCTCATCTTCGTCGGTTCACCGACCTTTTAACTGCCTCTTCTGATGGCTCAGGTGTTGTCTTTTCACACAGCTACCTTGAATCCTTCTCTTTCCCGTTAGGCAAGCCCTTTGTCCTAGTAGTTTGTTACCCAAGCTTGGTGGGTAGCTTGTAGTATCAACAGAATAGCTCATTTTCAAGGATGGGAGCTAGTTGCTTCGGATCTTGTGTTGATACTCCGTATCCTGACTGTCATGGGCAAGGCATCCTTCATTGGTGCATGGTATTGTATGCATACATCCACTATTTTTTCTGAGTATCTATGGGCAGTTGTCCTTGTGTCTTGCTCAGGATAAATCCTTAGTCTGACTGTGGGTCATGTGCGGGTGCTTTCCTTGGTCATATGCATTCCTCAGGGGATCACAATCCCAGGAACAACATGACCGAACTATCACCGTTGTATACTCAACTGAAATGTCAAGCATGATCACAAAGTAATCATAGATGGTAATATCCTACTCCAATGACACCGTAACATCTACGAACTGTTGACGCAAACGTGCATGTGCTCTTAGTTGCTTGGTTCAGAGGTCTGAACTGACACGGGATGTATCATAACCAGTGATTCCCCATGTCCCATACCATATTTCTGCTTTACTTTCAGGACTGAATGATTATTTTCGTATCACCTTGTTTCCATATAGACAGTCAAACTCTGTCGATTGCTGAGGTAGCTCTGTCATATATATCCCTTGCAGTCCTTGCTATGATCACTGAGCTGAACATAGTTTGCCTATCATTCGGTGTATCTTTCGGAGCATAGCCTCTTATCTTGGTTGATGGCCCATGCTCATGAGGAGTACAACATGCTTGCTGCATTGTTGTGGCCATATATGCAAGAGTCCGACAAGGATTGGCAATATCACCTTGTCTGTGAAGCTTTACTTCATTAACCGTCGTGGAGATTGTTTATTCAAGACTTCCTTGTTCTTGAGGGTTCCTTTTGGGGAACTTGTCATGACCTACCAACACGGCTCCTTGGTCGTATCATAACTTACTCTTGCATATCTCGTAGGGGTTGCTGCGTTCACATCCTTCTTTGAAACAGGGGGCCAATGTTTCTCTGAACACAGTCATTCCTGTGTACGAGTGGCTCGCATGAACTGATCCACTGGATTGCATGCTCACAACATATGCGTGGGTAGAATAGATCCTTCCATTCTCACTGAATTCTGAAGCGGACGTGTGTCTGGACTAGCTCGTGCTTCAAACAAGATTGTTGTGGGCACGATGGCGTGTTGAAGAAGGTTGAATTCCTTATGCTCGAAGCTTCTGCCAAGGTAGCGTGCTGAAGAAGGCTGGATATCGTACCCAAGAAGCTTTCCCTCATGTGGCTTACTGCGGAAGGTCGAGTGCCTTGTGCCGAAAACTTTTTGCGATAGCCTGCTAAGGAAGATTGAGGTGCCGTACCCTAGAAGATTTTCCCTCTAGTGGCGTAGCAAGGAAGTTTGGGAGTCTTGCATTGTAAGCTCCTTCCAATAGCTTGTGGAGGAAGGCTGGGTTTCTTACACCAGAAGCCTTTCATTGTGATATGCGGTCGGATCTATGGCCGATTCTAGCTTCCTTCCGAAGTATCCGGAATTTACCCATAGCAGAGCCAAAACTTGCTATAGGCCATACCTTATCTGAAGATATCCTGTTGGTCATGCACACCGCTTGTCTTTTCCGTTGGTCTGATCATTGCCATGGTTGCCGACTTTGTGTTGATAATTAATCCAGTTGTGTGCCGATAGTAAGTAGTTGGCAGATAATTCCATTCGATTTAGCTGAGCTTCCTGGTGTTTGGAATTCTCATTGGTTCTGGGCAGTCATGAACTCATCCATATTTCACGCAGACCGGAGTGTCGTTGTTGCTCTCGGCACCTTCACATTCTCGAAACATGTCTTTTGTGGGTAATAAATGATTCTTGAGTCCATTGGGGAAGACTCAAGGTTCATCTCATTGACTAAAATAATCCTTGTATCGGGGATGGAATAATTTGTTCTTACTGGTGTCCATTCTTGGTAGCTCATCTCACTGTTCCTTTGGTGTGATCAATTCTGAGGCAAACTCCCTCGGGTGTATTTTGGCATTGTCTGTTGCACACAGATTTTGCTTCTGGCCCATCCTCTATTCTTGATAGAACCGGTGTTGCTTTTCTGAATATCGGGCAGTTGACTTGGCTCTTACGGAATTTGGATTATTGGGTATTATCCAAGTTGGATGCTGGTCTTCTTTAGCAGTTCTTGCAGATGGATCCAGTCGAAGCGAAAGAACGGCACCGACAAAAGAGCAAGAACCGCAAAAAACCCAAAAAGAATACTATAAAGCAAATAAAGCTCAAGTTTTATGGACCTTACACATGTGGCCGAAGATTCACTAGTATAGCTAGCCTAGTGCACTCGATGCACCTCTAAGGACTTAGAAGCAAACCACACAATGCTCCTGGCAGCAATTGGGGTCAAGCTCCTACTACTTCCTTAGGGAACATTAGACTCGACGCATGACCATAGCCAGAGTGGCTTAGTCACGATCCTAAGGTTATCGGGAAAAGATGGAATTTATAGGCGTTTCCCAAAGGAAACTGGATTTAAGGAGAGAAATGCCATGGCTAGCAAGCAGGGTAAGGATATCTGGTTTACCTAGGGGTTAAGGGCTCATGGGTCAATGCCTGGTGTGGATTTTTCCCACTGGAGGCAAAGGCCACGAGAGTTGGGGTTTGATGGAGCCAAAACCAATGGGGTTGCCCTATGATCGATAGTGGCCATGCCGGTTTGGCAAAGATGGCTGAAATCCATCTGGGCTTTCTACCGAGCAAGAGGCAATGAAATCTGGCTAGGGTAACCTACAGTCAGCCTGGCTCTGATACCATCCGTTGTAGCACCCCACCTGATTACCACTATAGCCAGACGATCGCCGCACACACCAGCCCAGGAAATCACTCTGGCATGTGCTTTTACAACAAGTATCATGAACACAGGCATTTCTATTAATGGATATATAAGTCTTAGATGATATTTTACAAGGGTGATGGCAGCGGAAAAGCTCTATCTAAGGCAGCATGGTCTTGGTGCGGCTCCAATCCACGGGGATCTGACTGGGTTACTCTTCTAGCCCGCGAACACTCCGGCTCCTCGCTAGTGGACGTCGGATCCTTAGGTGAACCTGGCCACATTGAAGGCCGCTGAGTACTTTTGAATGTACTCGCAAGCAAACCAAACCAACATATACACCAAGCAATGCAATCCATGGCATTCAAGCATGCACTTGTTATCTTAACAGCATTAACTATCATGCTATGGCAGGATTATCTAGCAAGATTAACCATCTAGTAGCATTAATCAACATGTCACAGCAGGATTATCTAGCAATATCATATCATAACAGGATTATCTAGCATGTTAACTATCAAAGTAACTGTAGTATGACGAAGATACAGCATATCAAATAATTAATTCATAGTCTGAATAATCTTAGGATCCAATCCAAACTCGATCCAAATCAAATCCAAGTCATGCGGTCATCCGACACCTCATCTCATAGCCATCGCATGGCTAACATTCCATATACCTGACATCATCCGATGTCCCTGCATCTGCACTATAAATCTGACAAATCATACCTTTCTCTGGTTCATTATTAGCATTAACATCATATGTTTTGTTCCTCCAAACTCGACACAGACCAAATAGTGTGACCTAGTACGAACTGTGTCCCATGACCGAGGACGCGGCTATTCGAATAGATTTACACTCTGTAGAGGTTGCGCACTTTACCCACACTATGGAGCTCCCGGCCTCATGCTCCCATTCGGGTCGACCGGTGCTACTCCAACAGAACTTGTCTATCGCCTGGCACTCTTACGGTCCCACCGACAATCATGCCCTTCCCGGGTCATGTCCTCGGTGGCCCCTGTGTCACTCCTGACACCTGCCACCGTCGTGGCCTAACAAAATTGTCCCAAATGGGGACCTGAGCTCAATAACCAAACCGGGCTCACAAGATTATCGCCGCCTACCAGGCCAGGGTAGCACGCACGCATAATCTTCCCTCTTTGGAGGTACCGACAAGAGGCAAGAGAATAGACCAAGTCAGGGCCTTCCCATAAAGACAAGTGTGGCTGCACTGATGAGCTCGGTTCAGTGGCACTATGACTCGATCCAGCCGATGGAGGAGGATGTCATTATTAAGTCACATTCTTAATCATTGTGATAACAACAATAATGCACGATGAAAACATAACAACCTATCTCCATGTTGTCACTTACGAGTCACTAGTGCGATAATATGATGAGTACTAGCAAGTAATGTAAATAGCAAGTTCAACTTAGCAGGAGTTTAATTATTTGCTTGGTTCAGAGGTCTGAACTGACACGGGATGTATCATAACCAGTGATTCCCCATGTCCCATACCATATTTCTGCTTTACTTTCAGGACTGAATGATTATTTTCGTATCACCTTGTTTCCATATAGACAGTCAAACTCTGTCGATTGCTGAGGTAGCTCTGTCATATATATCCCTTGCAGTCCTTGCTATGATCACTGAGCTGAACATAGTTTGCCTATCATTCGGTGTATCTTTCGGAGCATAGCCTCTTATCTTGGTTGATGGCCCATGCTCATGAGGAGTACAACATGCTTGCTGCATTGTTGTGGCCATATATGCAAGAGTCCGACAAGGATTGGCAATATCACCTTGTCTGTGAAGCTTTACTTCATTAACCGTCGTGGAGATTGTTTATTCAAGACTTCCTTGTTCTTGAGGGTTCCTTTTGGGGAACTTGTCATGACCTACCAACACGGCTCCTTGGTCGTATCATAACTTACTCTTGCATATCTCGTAGGGGTTGCTGCGTTCACATCCTTCTTTGAAACAGGGGGCCAATGTTTCTCTGAACACAGTCATTCCTGTGTACGAGTGGCTCGCATGAACTGATCCACTGGATTGCATGCTCACAACATATGCGTGGGTAGAATAGATCCTTCCATTCTCACTGAATTCTGAAGCGGACGTGTGTCTGGACTAGCTCGTGCTTCAAACAAGATTGTTGTGGGCACGATGGCGTGTTGAAGAAGGTTGAATTCCTTATGCTCGAAGCTTCTGCCAAGGTAGCGTGCTGAAGAAGGCTGGATATCGTACCCAAGAAGCTTTCCCTCATGTGGCTTACTGCGGAAGGTCGAGTGCCTTGTGCCGAAAACTTTTTGCGATAGCCTGCTAAGGAAGATTGAGGTGCCGTACCCTAGAAGATTTTCCCTCTAGTGGCGTAGCAAGGAAGTTTGGGAGTCTTGCATTGTAAGCTCCTTCCAATAGCTTGTGGAGGAAGGCTGGGTTTCTTACACCAGAAGCCTTTCATTGTGATATGCGGTCGGATCTATGGCCGATTCTGGCTTCCTTCCGAAGTATCCGGAATTTACCCATAGCAGAGCCAAAACTTGCTATAGGCCATACCTTATCTGAAGATATCCTGTTGGTCATGCACACCGCTTGTCTTTTCCGTTGGTCTGATCATTGCCATGGTTGCCGACTTTGTGTTGATAATTAATCCAGTTGTGTGCCGATAGTAAGTAGTTGGCAGATAATTCCATTCGATTTAGCTGAGCTTCCTGGTGTTTGGAATTCTCATTGGTTCTGGGCAGTCATGAACTCATCCATATTTCACGCAGACCGGAGTGTCGTTGTTGCTCTCGGCACCTTCACATTCTCGAAACATGTCTTTTGTGGGTAATAAATGATTCTTGAGTCCATTGGGGAAGACTCAAGGTTCATCTCATTGACTAAAATAATCCTTGTATCGGGGATGGAATAATTTGTTCTTACTGGTGTCCATTCTTGGTAGCTCATCTCACTGTTCCTTTGGTGTGATCAATTCTGAGGCAAACTCCCTCGGGTGTATTTTGGCATTGTCTGTTGCACACAGATTTTGCTTCTGGCCCATCCTCTATTCTTGATAGAACCGGTGTTGCTTTTCTGAATATCGGGCAGTTGACTTGGCTCTTACGGAATTTGGATTATTGGGTATTATCCAAGTTGGATGCTGGTCTTCTTTAGCAGTTCTTGCAGATGGATCCAGTCGAAGCGAAAGAACGGCACCGACAAAAGAGCAAGAACCGCAAAAAACCCAAAAAGAATACTATAAAGCAAATAAAGCTCAAGTTTTATGGACCTTACACATGTGGCCGAAGATTCACTAGTATAGCTAGCCTAGTGCACTCGATGCACCTCTAAGGACTTAGAAGCAAACCACACAATGCTCCTGGCAGCAATTGGGGTCAAGCTCCTACTACTTCCTTAGGGAACATTAGACTCGACGCATGACCATAGCCAGAGTGGCTTAGTCACGATCCTAAGGTTATCGGGAAAAGATGGAATTTATAGGCGTTTCCCAAAGGAAACTGGATTTAAGGAGAGAAATGCCATGGCTAGCAAGCAGGGTAAGGATATCTGGTTTACCTAGGGGTTAAGGGCTCATGGGTCAATGCCTGGTGTGGATTTTTCCCACTGGAGGCAAAGGCCACGAGAGTTGGGGTTTGATGGAGCCAAAACCAATGGGGTTGCCCTATGATCGATAGTGGCCATGCCGGTTTGGCAAAGATGGCTGAAATCCATCTGGGCTTTCTACCGAGCAAGAGGCAATGAAATCTGGCTAGGGTAACCTACAGTCAGCCTGGCTCTGATACCATCCGTTGTAGCACCCCACCTGATTACCACTGTAGCCAGACGATCGCCGCACACACCAGCCCAGGAAATCACTCTGGCATGCGCTTTTACAACAAGTATCATGAACACAGGCATTTCTATTAATGGATATATAAGTCTTAGATGATATTTTACAAGGGTGATGGCAGCGGAAAAGCTCTATCTAAGGCAGCATGGTCTTGGTGCGGCTCCAATCCACGGGGATCTGACTGGGTTACTCTTCTAGCCCGCGAACACTCCGGCTCCTCGCTAGTGGACGTCGGATCCTTAGGTGAACCTGGCCACATTGAAGGCCGCTGAGTACTTTTGAATGTACTCGCAAGCAAACCAAACCAACATATACACCAAGCAATGCAATCCATGGCATTCAAGCATGCACTTGTTATCTTAACAGCATTAACTATCATGCTATGGCAGGATTATCTAGCAAGATTAACCATCTAGTAGCATTAATCAACATGTCACAGCAGGATTATCTAGCAATATCATATCATAACAGGATTATCTAGCATGTTAACTATCAAAGTAACTGTAGTATGACGAAGATACAGCATATCAAGTAATTAATTCATAGTCTGAATAATCTTAGGATCCAATCCAAACTCGATCCAAATCAAATCCAAGTCATGCGGTCATCCGACACCTCATCTCATAGCCATCGCATGGCTAACATTCCATATACCTGACATCATCCGATGTCCCTGCATCTGCACTATAAATCTGACAAATCATACCTTTCTCTGGTTCATTATTAGCATTAACATCATATGTTTTGTTCCTCCAAACTCGACACAGACCAAATAGTGTGACCTAGTACGAACTGTGTCCCATGACCGAGGACGCGGCTATTCGAATAGATTTACACTCTGTAGAGGTTGCGCACTTTACCCACACTATGGAGCTCCCGGCCTCATGCTCCCATTCGGGTCGACCGGTGCTACTCCAACAGAACTTGTCTATCGCCTGGCACTCTTACGGTCCCACCGACAATCATGCCCTTCCCGGGTCATGTCCTCGGTGGCCCCTGTGTCACTCCTGACACCTGCCACCGTCGTGGCCTAACAAAATTGTCCCAAATGGGGACCTGAGCTCAATAACCAAACCGGGCTCACAAGATTATCGCCGCCTACCAGGCCAGGGTAGCACGCACGCATAATCTTCCCTCTTTGGAGGTACCGACAAGAGGCAAGAGAATAGACCAAGTCAGGGCCTTCCCATAAAGACAAGTGTGGCTGCACTGATGAGCTCGGTTCAGTGGCACTATGACTCGATCCAGCCGATGGAGGAGGATGTCATTATTAAGTCACATTCTTAATCATTGTGATAACAACAATAATGCACGATGAAAACATAACAACCTATCTCCATGTTGTCACTTACGAGTCACTAGTGCGATAATATGATGAGTACTAGCAAGTAATGTAAATAGCAAGTTCAACTTAGCAGGAGTTTAATTATTTCTAACACAGGCATATTCATTAATTAAACATGCAAGAATAACACGCAGCAATGCTTTAGGGCATATATCAGATGGTCGGCTTGCCTGGGGGTGAAGGAGTACTCCGGAAGAAGTGCGATGAGCTCGCGGAAAGATTTGCCGGAAAAGATTCTCTCTCGGAGGGGCTGAATATAGGGCAGGGGCAGAATTGTCATTTTCAAAATGTGTAAACACTATGACAGAGACATCATAGGAACGGGCTCGACGAACAGAGAACGTGGGCATTGGATTCACCTGAATCGGAGTTACGGTCGCGAAGTTAGGGCCGTTCGTTCTTTGGGCAGAAAACAAATAAGAATATGTTCATTTCTGCTCTTAACGGGTGAACGCCCGCACTTTAACCGTTTCGGCCGCCGGCTGGAAACAGAAGGCGTATTTCGAAAAATACGCTTTCAGTAAGTGAACACGCATTCTGACCACAAGCCGCAGAGGAATACGCCTTCAGTGCACTGAAAGCGCAACAGCCCGGTGTGCGCCTCCACTTAAGTCACTGGGCCCGGGTCCTCTCTCACTTACAGCGGGGCCCACCGGCAGGCCAGGGAGGCATCGTCTTCTTCCTCTCACCCGCGCTCGGCCGAGGCAGGGCGACGCTCGACCGGCGATTGCCGGCGGCTCAGGCCGTCCCCCGTGGCGCTCAGCCTATGGATGAGCTCAGCAAGAGGAGCCGCACCCGATGGTGTATGCCACGGACGCCGGGGGTGGACCGAGGCGAGCGGGAGCTTGGCCATGGCGGACGGCCGCGTCGGGTGGGGGTGGGTTCGGTGATACGGTGCGCCGTTGGTCGAGGGGAAGAGATGGGAGGCTCCGCCGCAGTTCGGGGGTTCGTTCGGTGGTGGTAGGAGAGCGAGAGGAGCTCCGGCTCGCCGCAATTTAGGCGGAGACCGAATCGGCCATGAAGGCTAGAGGAGTGCAGGGAGAGCTCATTGGCTCGGGCTTGGGGCTTGGGCAGAAGCAAGAGGGAGAGGGGAGGAGGCTGACGGGGTTGGGATGCTCGGGGAAGCTCCAGGCCGCGGCTATTTATAGCCGGCCGACGAGGGGGATAAGCATGGCCGCCGTGGCGTGCTTATCGCCACACTGGAGCTCCGGCGAGGTGGCGTGCTAGGAGAGGTGCCGACCTAACGTGTGCTAGAGGGAGAGGATGGGTCGGGGAGGAAGAAGCCATGGATGGAGGCGATAGCTCGAGGGTCAGGGGCGAACAGCACGGTGGCGTGGCTCACCGTGGCGTGAGGAGGAAGGAAGAGGAGGGGGAAGGTGCGGGAGAGGGGGGTACGTGAACTCCGCGAAGCCATTAGACACGTCGGGACACGCCGGAGCTGGCCAGAGCAAGCTACCCGACGAGGACAGTGTGCAGAGCGCCTGTTTGGCGTGGCCACCGCGTGGTCACCATGGGTGCCGCGTGTCCAGGGCACCGGATGGTCCTGGAACCTTGTCTACTAGATGTATCAAAGGTCAGTGAGTTGACCTGTGAGGGTTGGGATGGAAGTGGGGGCAAGAGTTGACTGATTGGAGATGACCTAGGTTCTGACCAGCAAGTGTTTGTACTGGGGTGGGAAAGTTCTCCTTGGCCAAAGATGCTGATTTTTGGTGGAGAGAAGTTATCTACTAAGGTGAATGACTCTGCCCAATTTTACCTCAAGTGGATCAATGCAGCTGGCACTTCCTTCACAAATTGGTACACTGGACAGAGTTGGATTTGAGCTTGCTGGGAACAAATGGATGGCTTTCATGAGCTGAATTTTTGTGCAGTGTGATTATTTGGAACTATGGAGGCACTGGTAAAATTTCAGCTCATTTGGATATACCAAAATGGTACTTCCTTCACAATGCTCCCTGCTGGACAGACTCTTAGAAAAATTGCTGAGGAAGAATGGATAGTTGGATTGAGTTGATTTTTTGTTTGCATGAGTTATTTATCAATGTTAATCGCCATGAAAAATTTCAGCTCAAATGGATCAAGGGTTCAAGCACTTCCTTTCCAAACTGGAAATCTGGACAGAAACTAGATGGAATTTTTTAGACAAATTGGCTTGGCAAAATGTTATGAATTCTTGCATGCTCACATCATATAGGGAATGTGAGGTCCTGGATTAATTTCAAGAATTTTGAAGCAATATAAAATATAGTTGCTTCACAATCTCAAAATAAGTCCAAAAACAAGAATTGGATGATGCACTCAAACTTTGAACTGTGGAACTTGGGTTCTTAATGGAAATGGTAAAGATATGGATAGGAGAAGCTCCACAAATTATTTGGAATTTTTCCTGGCTACCAAAATGGTAGTTCCTTTGGAAAGTGCCCAAAATGCAATATTGGCTTTAAATAGGAAAATGCAATTTCCCTTATTTAATTATGGCCAATATTTTTATGAAAGCTCAATATGATCACAAAGAATATCTCCACAAGTTTTCATGAACTTTGGAGATTGATAGATATTTTTCTGGATTTAATTCCTTTAACTGGCAGAAAAAGGAATTAATTTTAAATGAAAAATATTGCAAATGACTTGGCAATATTTTTGCATATCCAGGGTTTATAGATATGGGATGATCACTAGGAAAAGTTTGGGAGGCAACGGATCAAAGGAAATTGGGGTTCCTTTGTAACTGCCAGAATTAGGGTTTCTCTTCCGGCAACTCGGAAGGTAGGGTTTCGGCGGCAAAATCCTGAGAACATATCTTGGGTGGCAAGGTTGGACTGGAGAGAATCCCTAGATGGATAGAAAAGGCAACGCTGAATGACCATCTTCATATACCCAAGAGCGAGAGAAAATCCGATATCACCGAAAAAAAAGACGGGAGTCAAATCCCGCGAAGGAAAAATCCGGGAGCGAAAATCAGGGTGTTACAAACCTACCCCCCTTAAGAAAATCTCGTCCTCGAGATTTCCGGGCTTACCTCCCGGCGAGGGGGACATACCTATGTGTGACTTGGATCCATCAGCTATCTCATCTTCGTCGGTTCACCGACCTTTTAACTGCCTCTTCTGATGGCTCAGGTGTTGTCTTTTCACACAACTACCTTGAATCCTTCTCTTTCCCATCAGGCAAGCCCTTTGTCCTAGTAGTTTGTTACCCAGGCTTGGTGGGTAGCTTGTAGTATCAACAGAATAGCTCATTTTCAAGGCTGGGAGCTAGTTGCTTCGGATCTTGTGTTGATACTCCCTATCCTGACTGTCATGGGCAACGCATCCTTCCTTGGTGCATGGTATTGTATGCATACATCCACTATTCTTTCTGAATATCTATGGGCAGTTGTCCTTGTGTCTTGCTCAGGATAAATCCTTAGTCTGACTGTGGGTCATGTGCGGGTGCTTTCCTTGGTCATATGCATTCGGGCTTTGTCCTCAGGGGATCGCAATCCCCGGAACAACATGACTGAACTATCACCGGTGTATCCTCAACTGAAATGTCAGGCATGATCACAAAGTAATCATAGACGGTAATCTCCTACTCCAATGACACCGTAACATCTATGAACTATTGACGCAAACATGCATTTGCTCTTAGTTGCTTGGTTCAGAGGTCTGAACTGACACGGGATGTATCATAACCAGTGATTCCCCATGTCCCATACCATATTTCTGCTTTACTTTCGGGACTGAATGATTATTTTTGTATCACCTTGTTTCCATATAGACAGTCAAACTCTGCCGATTGCTAAGGTAGCTCTGTCATATATATCCCTTGCAGTCCTTGCTGTGATCACTGAGCTGAACATAGTTTTGCTATCATTCGGTGTATCTTTCGGAGCATAGCCTCTTATCTTGGTTGATAGCCCATGCTCATGAGGAGTACAACATGCTTGCTGCATTGTTGTGGCCGTATATGCAAGAGTCCGATAAGGATTGGCAATATCACCTTGTCTGTGAAGCTTTACTTCATTGACCGTCGCGGAGATTGTTTATTCAAGACTTCCTTGTTCTTGAGGGTTGCTTTTGGGGAACTTGTCATGACCTGCCAACACGGCTCCTTGGTCGTATCATAACTTACTCTTGCATATCTCGTAGGGGTTGCTGCGTTCACATCCTTCTTTGAAAGAGGGGGCCAATGTTTCTCTGAACACAGTCATTCCTGTGTACGAGTGGCTCGCATGAACTGATCCACTGGACTGCATGCTCACAACATATGCAGGGGTAGAATAGATCCTTCCATTCTCACTGAATTCTGAAGCGGACGTGTGTCTGGACTAGCTCGTGCTTCAAACAAGATTGTTGTGGGCACGATGGCGTGTTGAAGAAGGCTGAATTCCTTATGCTCGAAGCTTCTGCCAAGGTAGCGTGCTGAAGAAGGCTGGATATCATACCCAAGAAGCTTTCCCTCATGTGGCTTACTGCGGAAGGTCGAGTGCCTTGTGCCAAAAACTTTTTGCGATAGCCTGCTAAGGAAGATTGAGGTGCCGTACCCTAGAAGATTTTCCCTCTAGTGGCGTAGCAAGGAATTTTGGGAGTCTTGCGTTGTAAGCTCCTTCCAATAGCTTGCGGAGGAAGGCTGGGTTTCTTACACCAGAAGCCTTTCATTGTGATATGCGGTCGGATCTATGGCCGATTCTGGCTTACTTCCGAAGTATCTGGAATTTACCCATAGCAGAGCCAAAACTTGGTATAGGCCATACCTTGTCTGAAGATATCCTGTTGGTCATGCACACCGCTTGTCTTTTCCGTTGGTCTGATCATTGCTACGGTTGCCGACTTTGTGTTGATTATTAATCCAGATGTGTGCCGATAGTAAGCAGTTGGCGGATAATTCCATTCGATTTAGCTGAGCTTCCAGGTGTTTGGAATTCTCATTGATTCTGGGCAGTCATGAACTCATCCATATTTCTCGCAGACCGGAGTTGTCGGGCCGTTGGAACCCGGGGTATCCAGGCCCGTCTGCCTTTGGCCCAGGGCGCAATGCCTGGCATGGGCCCAACGGGCCGTCATCACCAAGCACCTCGCGAGGACTCCTCTTGAGGCCTTGGCCTCCCGAGGCCCCCTCTTCAGGGAGCGGGCGAGCAAGGCTCAGCACCTCCACCAACGGCCTCGCGAGGTCCTCTCGCGAGGCGACCTCCTGAGGTGACCTCCCGAGGCCCCCTCCCGATGGCGCATGAGACGAAGGCTGTTCAGCGGAGCCGCGCGGTCTGGGGCCCATCACGTGGTTGACGCGCGCGGCGACGAGCGGCGACAGAGGCCGCGCCAGCAGGCGCGGATGAAGATGGTTTCCTCTTTTGTGTTAAGGGAGCAGGGCCAGCTATCTACTCCCCAAAGCGACCCCAAAGGTTGCCCGATCGGCGAAGGAAGACCAAGACGGTGGGCGCGCAGGGCGGAGGTCATCATCGAGCCCACCGGCGCGTCATGGATCATGCTTTGGCAGGCAAAGACCGTCTTTAGTCAGGATAGCCTGAGCGCCTGTCCCCTTTCAAAACCCGCCAAGTGTGGCAACCCTTCCCGCCTAAGTTTTCGAGGGGGAAGAGGTCCAAGGCCGGTATAAAGGGCAGTGCGGCCATTGTAGATGGGGGGGTTCCCTTCATCCTCAACCGTGTACTCTCTCTCGCACCAGAGCAATACCAATCAAGCAGGAGTAGGGTCTTACACCGCAAGGTGGCCCGAACCTGGGTAAACCGCTGAGTCCACGATCTGTCCCTCGCTAGCGCTCTCGCTGTAGCCTCGCCGTTGCTTAGCTGTGGTAGGAGACGAAGTGGTAGAACGAGCTCACCCTAGTGTTCGAACCTTTGGGTCCCCGGAGCCCGACTTCCGACATTTGGCGCGCCAGGTATGGGTGCGCTACTGTTCTTCCACTCCGCCCTCTACCCCGCCAACCCCATGGCCGACGCACGTCGCGAGCGCGCCGAGCACAGGGCAGGCCGCGTGGCTCAGACGGAGCCGGTGGCCCGCGGCAATCGCCGCCGTCCCGAAGCCGAGGCTGCTGCCGCCACCGACCCCGCTGCCCGCGAGCAGCAGGACTCCTCCCTGCACCCCTCCGTGCAGGCGAACGGCCACACCGCCACGGCCTCCTCCCTCGCCCACCGTGGGCCACCAAACCCGCAGGCCGCCCTGCTCATGGCGCGCGAGCTGCTCCGCTACCATCCAGCTGACGCCGGCTACGACGCCTGGCTCGGTCGCATCACCAAGCTCGTCAACGCCGCCGGGGACGCTCCGGCGCCTTCTCACTCGCTCCGCCCTCCGCCGTCTCGCGCTGGGGACCTGGCACACGGCGCTCCCCCGCCGCCTCCTCTGTGCGATGAGCACGGCGGGCCCCAGCACAGCGCGGCGGGCCCCAGCGCAGCGCGCGGGTTCGTGAGCCGTCCCGTGGTGCATCCTCGCCAGACCGCGACGAGGCCAGCTGCCAGATCATCCGCCGCACACCCCCTGATGCGCGAGTGCTCCTCGAGCGGCAGCGCCAGTGCCAGGACCAGGCCGTTCAGGACGTTGCAGTGGCTGGGCGTCAAAACCGCGCCGCCCTCGCTGGCGGCGTCCCCTCAAGCGGTGTGGGCTGCCGTGCCTTCACCCGCGAGCTGCGTCACGTCGTCTGGCCCGCGAAGTTCAAGCCTGAGCTGCCTCCGCGCTACGACGGCACCCCCAACCCCACGGAGTTATTCCAGCTCTACGCGCTGAGCATCGAGGCGGCGAATTGCGACGACAAGGTCATGGCGAACTGGTTCCCCATGGCCCTCAAGGACGGCCCGCGCTCCTGGCTCATGAACCTCCACGAGGCGTCCATCTCATCGTGGGCCGAGCTCTGGAGCCAGTTCATCGCCAACTTCAAGGGCATGCAGGACCGCTCCCTCACCATCAACTGTTGGGGAACGTTGCATGGGAAACAAAAATTTTCCTACGCACACACAAGATCTATCCATGGTGATGAGCATCTACGAGAGGGAGAGTGAATCTACATACCCTTGTAGATCGCTAAGCGGAAGCGTTTAATAAACGCGGTTGATGTAGTCGAACGTCTCCGCGATCCAAATCGCAAGTCGTCCCTCGATCCGATCACGAACTAGCGCCGAACGGACGGCACCTCCGCGTTCAACACACGTACGGCTTGATGACGCCTTCACCTCCTCGATCCAGCGAGCGATGGTGAAGTAGTGGTTGAGTTCCAGCAGCACGACGGCGTGGTGATGGTGGTGAGGAACAATCTCTGCAGGGCTTCGCCAAGCGCTACGGAGATTATGACGGAGGAACTAGAGGGTTAGGGTTGCCGCACACGGCTTGGGGAAATCTTGATGTATCTCGTGTGCTAGCCCTGCCCCTCTATTTATATGTTGAGCCTTGGGGTCTAAACTTGGAGTAAAAGCCTCCTCCAGGTCGGTTTTGCCCGCACAAGGTCGGTTTGGCCCGCAGGAAAAGAGTCCAACTCGGATCCCTGCCGAGCCGTGCACAGCCGCGCACAAGCGGTAGTACCGCTCACAAGCGGTAGTACCGCTGGGGCGGTAGTACCGCTTAACACAAGCGGTAGTACCGCTCGGGCGGTAGTACCGCTTCACACAAGCGGTAGTACCGCTTACGCGGCAGCAAAACTACTTTTTGCACTTTACAATACCTCGTGGGCTTTATCCCTTTGTCCCATATAAAGTGTTGCTGCACCCGAACACTTCGGTAAACATCCGGAACCCCTTCCGGTGAACTCCGGAACTCTTCCGGAGATCAAAACACTATTATCACATATATCAATCTTTACCTCCGGACTCTTCCGGAGATCCTCGTCATGTCCGGGATCTTATCCGAGACTCCGAACAACTTTCGGTCACCAACATAATAACTCAATTATACTAATCGTCACCAAACGTTAAGTGTGTAGACCCTGCGGGTTCGAGAACTATGTAGACATGACCGAGACACCTCTACGGCCAATAACCAATAGCGGGACCTGGATGCCCATATTGGCTCCTACATATTCTACGAAGATCTTTATCGGTCGAACCTCTATGTCAAGGATTCAGTTAATCCCGTATGCTGTTCCCTTTGTTCTTCGGTATGTTACTTGCCCGAGATTCGATCGTCGGTATCTCTATACCTAGTTCAATCTCGTTACCGGCAAGTCTCTTTACTCGTTCCGTAATACAAGATCTCGTGGCTAACACTTTAGTCACATTGCTTGCAAGGCTCATTGTGATGTTGTATTACCGAGTGGGCCCTGAGATACCTCTCCGTCATACGGAGTAACAAATCCCAGTCTTGATCCATGCCAACCCAACAGACACCCTCGGAGATACCTGTAGAGCACCTTTATAGTCACCCAGTTACGTTGCGACGTTTGATACACACAAGGTATTCCTCCGGTGTCAGTGAGTTGCATGATCTCATGGTCAAAGGAACAGATACTTGACATGCAGAAAACAATAGCAATAAACTGACACGATCATATGCTACGTTCGTAGTTTGGGTCTTGTCCATCACATCATTCTCCTAATGATGTGATCCCGTTATCAAATGACATCTCATGTCAATGGCTAGGAAACCTTAACCATCTTTGATCAACGAGCTAGTCAACTAGAGGCTTACTAGGGACACAGTGTTGTCTATGTACCCACACATGTATTTGAGTTTCCAATCAATACAATTATAGCATGGATAATAAACGATTATCATGAACAAGGAAATATAATAATAACCAATTTATTATTGCCTCTAGGGCATATTTCCAACAGTCTCCCACTTGCACTAGAGTCAATAATCTAGTTCACATCACTATGTGATTTACATTGTAATGAATCGAACACCCATGCAGTTCTGGTGTTGTTCATGTTTAGCCCTTGGAAGAGGTTTAGTCATCAGATCTGCAACATTCAGATCCGTGTGTACTTTGCAAATATTTATGTCGTCCTCCTTGATGTAATCGCGGATGGAATTGAAACGTCGCTTTATGTGTCTGGTCCTCTTGTGAAATCTTGGTTCCTTGGCTAGAGCAATGGCACCAGTATTATCACAAAACAGAGTCATTGGGTTAAGTGCACTAGGCACTACTCCAAGATCTGTCATGAACTTCTTCATCCAGACACCTTCCTTCGCCGCCTCCGAGGCAGCGATGTACTCCGCTTCGCATGTAGAATCAGCTACCACGCTTTGCTTGGAACTGCACCAGCTAACCGCACCCCCATTAAGAATAAATACGTATCCGGTTTGCGACTTAGAGTCATCCGGATCAGTGTCAAAGCTTGCATCGACGTAACCCTTTACGACGAGCTCTTGATCACCTCCATAAACGAGAAACATGTCCTTAGTCCTTTTCAGGTACTTCAGGATATTCTTGACCGCCGTCCAGTGTTCCATTCCTGGATCACCTTGAAACCTTCCGACCATACTTATGGCAAGGCTGACATCGGGTCTTGTGCACAGCATTGCATACATGATAGAGCCTATGGCCGAAGCATAGGGGATGACACTCATCTTTTCTCTATCTTCTGCAGTCACTGGGCATTGAGTCTTACTCAACTTCACACCTTGCAATACAGGCAAGAACCCCTTCTTGGACTGATCCATTTTGAACTTCTTCAAAACTTTGTCAAGGTATGTGCTTTGTGAAAGTCCTATTAAGCGTCTCGATCTATCTCTATAGATCTTGATGCCTAATATGAAAGCAGCTTCTCCTAGGTCCTTCATTGAAAAACTCTTGTTCAAATATTCCTTTACGCTTTCCAGCATTTCTATATTGTTTCCAATCAGTAATATGTCATCCACATATAATATTAGAAACGCTATAGAGCTCCCACTCACTTTCTTGTAAATACAAGCTTCTCCGTAAACTTGTATAAACTCGAACGCTTTGATCACCTCATCAAAACGAAGATTCCAACTCCGAGATGCTTGCACCAGTCCATAAATGGATCGCTGGAGTTTGCAAACTTTGTCAGCATTCTCTGGATCGACAAAACCTTCTGGTTGCATCATATACAACTCTTCCTTAAGGTAACCGTTAAGGAACGCTGTTTTGACATCCATCTGCCAAATTTCATAATCGAAAAAGGCAGCTATTGCTAACATGATTCTGACGGACTTAAGCATCGCTACGGGTGAGAAGGTCTCATCGTAGTCAACTCCTTGAACTTGTGAAAAACCCTTTGCCACAAGTCGAGCTTTATAGACGGTGACATTACCGTCCGCGTCCGTCTTCCTCTTAAAGATCCATTTGTTCTGAATGGCCTTACGCCCTTCAGGTAATACTTCCAAAGTCCATACTTTGTTTTCATACATGGATCCCATCTCGGATTTCATGGCCTCTAACCACTTCTCGGAATCCGGGCCCATCATCGCTTCTCCATAGCTCGTAGGTTCATCGTTGTCTAACAACATGACCTCTAAGACAGGGTTGCCGTACCACTCAGGAGCAGTACGCGTCCTTGTCGACCTACGAGGTTCGATAGTAACTTGATCCAAAGCTTCATGATCATCATCATTAACTTCCTCTTCAGCTAATGCAGGCTCCACAGAAACAACTTTCTGCGCTGCGCTACTCTCAGGTTGAAGTAAAGGTTCAACAACCTCATCAAGTTCTATCTTCCTCCCACTCAATTCTTTCGAGAGAAACTCTTTCTCAAGAAATGTTCCGTTTTTAGCGACAAACACTTTGCCTTCGGATCTGAGGTAGAAGGTATACCCAACTGTCTCTTTTGGGTATCCTATGAAGACGCATTTCTCCGCTTTGGGTTCCAGCTTTTCAAGCTGAAGCTTTTTGACATAAGCATCACATCCCCAAACTTTAAGAAACGACAGCATTGGCTTCTTGCCAAACCAAAGTTCATATGGCGTCGTCTCAACGGATTTCGATGGTGCCCTATTTAAAGTGAATGCAGCTGTCTCTAATGCATAACCCCAAAACGATAGTGGCTAATCGGCAAGAGACATCATAGATCGCACCATATCCAATAAGGTTCGATTACGACGTTCGGACACACCATTACGCTGTGGTGTTCCAGGCGGTGTCAATTGTGAAACAATTCCACACTGTCTTAAGTGACTGCCAAACTCATAACTCAGATATTCTCCTCCTCGATCAGATCGTAGGAATTTAATCTTCTTGTTACGATGATTCTCAACTTCACTCTGAAATTGTTTGAACTTTTCAAATGTTTCAGACTTGTGTTTCATTAAGTAAATATACCCATATCTACTTAAGTCATCAGTGAAGGTGAGAAAGTAACGATAACCACCGCGCGCCTCAATACTCATCGGACCGCACACATCAGTATGTATGATTTCCAACAAGTCACTTGCCCGTTCCATTGTTCCAGAGAACGGCGTTTTAGTCATCTTGCCCATGAGGCATGGCTCACATGTGTCAAGTGATTCAAAATCAAGTGACTCCAAAAGTCCATCAGCATGGAGCTTCTTCATGCGTTTTACGCCAATATGACCTAAACGGCAGTGCCACAAGAAAGTGGTATTATCATTATCAATTCTACATCTTTTGGCATCAATGTTATGAACATGTGTATCATTACTATCGAGATTCAATAAGAATAAACCCCTCACATTGGGTGCATGACCATAAAAGATATTACTCATATAAATAGAACAACCATTATTCTCTGATTTAAATGAGTAACCGTCTCGCAATAAACAAGATCCAGATATAATGTTCATGCTTAACGCAGGCACCAAATAACACTTATTTAGTTTCATCACTAATCCCGACGGTAATCGAAGAGCGAGCGTGCCGACGGCGATCACATCAACCTTGGAACCATTTCCCACGCGCATCGTCACTTCGTCCTTTGCCAGCCTCCGTCTATTCCGCAGTTCCTGTTTTGAGTTGCAAATATGAGCAACCGCACAGGTATCAAATACCCAGGCACTACAACGAGAGTTGGTAAGGTACACATCAATAACATGTATATAATATATACCTTGTTTGTTGTTGGCCGCCTTCTTGTCAGCCAAATACTTGGGGCAGTTCCGCTTCCAGTGTCCAGTTCCCTTGCAATGAAAACACACAGTTTCTGGTTTGGGTCCAGCCTTGGGTTTCTTCACTAGAGGAGCAACTGCTTTGCCACTCTTCTTGGAGTTACCCTTCTTACCCTTGCCATTTTTCTTGAAACTAGTGGTTTTATTGACCATCAACACTTGATGCTCCTTCTGAATTTCAGACTCAGCGACTTTCAGCATCGCAAACAGCTCGGCGACTGACTTGTGCATCCCGTGCATGTTATAGTTCAACACGAAGCTCTTGTAGCTAGGTGGCAATGATTGAAGAACTCTGTCAGTGATAGCCTCTGGCGGAAGGGGCATCCCCAATTCAGCCAGACGGGTGGAGTACCCAGACATTCTGAGTACATGATCACTGATAGACCCGTTCTCCTCCATCTTGCAAGCATAGAACTTATCGGAGATCTCATATCTCTCGATCCGGGCATTCTTCTGAAAGATAAACTTCAACTCTTGGAACATCTCATATGCTCCATGACGTTCAAAACGTCTTTGAAGTCCCGGTTCTAAGCCATACAACATTGCACATTGAACTATTGAGTAATCATCAGAACGAGTCTGCCAGGCGTTCACAACGTCTAGAGACTCAACTGGAGCGGGTGGATCACCAAGCGGTGCATCAAGGACATAAGCCTTCTGGGAAGCCGTAAGGATAATCCTTAGATTACGGGCCCAGTCCACAAAGTTACTTCCATCATCTTTCAACTTAGCTTTCTCTAGGAACGCATTAAAATTCAGGGGTGCTACTGCGCGAGCCATGATCTACAACATAAATATAGCAAAGACAACTTAGACTATTGTTCTAGATAATGAGTTTAGTTAATCATATTACTTAAAAAACTCCCACTCAAATTGACATCCCTCCGGTCATTCGAGTGTAACATGATCCAAATCCACCAACTCAAGTCCGATCATCACGTGAGTTGAGGTGGTTTCAATGGTGAACATCTTCATGTTGATCATATCTACTATATGACTCATGTTCGACCTTTCGGTCTCTTGTGTTCCGAGGCCATGTCTGTACATGCTAGGCTCGTCAAGTTTAACCCGAGTGTTCCGCGTGTGCAACATGGCTTGCACCCGTTGTATGTGAACGTGGAGTCTATCACACCCGATCATCACGGCGTGTCTCGAAACAACGAACTTTCGCAACGGTGCACACTCGGGGAGAACACAATTTATCTTGAAATTTAAGTGAGGGGTCATCTTATAATGCTACCGTCGTCCTAAGCAAAATAAGATGCATAAAAGGATTAACATCACATGCAAATCATAAGTGACATGATATGGCCATGAACTTGTGCTTTTGATCTCCATCTCCAAAGCACCGGCATGATCTCCATCGTCACCGGCATGACACCATGATCTCCATCATCTTGATCTCCATCAACGTGTCGCCATGAGGTTGTCGCGCTGACTATTGCTTCCACGACTATTGCTAACGTTTAGCGATAAAGTAAAGCATTACATAGCGCTTAATGATTGACACGCAGGTCATACAATAATTAAAGACAACTCTATGGCTCCTGCCAGTTGCCGTATTCATCGACATGCA
Organism: Elymus sibiricus; assembly: GCA_039707655.1. Taxonomy (NCBI): domain Eukaryota; kingdom Viridiplantae; phylum Streptophyta; class Magnoliopsida; order Poales; family Poaceae; genus Elymus; species Elymus sibiricus. The sequence continues at coordinate 319,483,002 of CM077672.1, forward strand.
AGTCGTGATATTCTATACAACACATGATCATCTCATACATCACATATATCTCATCATGTAATTGGCCATATCACATCACAACATACCCTGCAAAAACAAGTTAGACGTCCTCTAATTGTTGTTGCAAATTTTACGTGGCTGCTACGGGTTTGCAAGAACCGTTCTTACCTACGCAAAACCACAACGTGGTGTAGTGATTGCTTTTTGATCTTCTAAAAGAACCCTCTTCATTGAAATCGATTCAACTAAAGTGAGAGAGACAGACACCCGCTAGCCATCTTTATGCAACAAAATTACATGTCAGTTGAAGGAACCAGTCTCGCGTAAGTGTACGCGTAATGTCGGTCCAGGCCGCTTCATCTCACAATACTGCCGAATCAAGTATCAACTAGTAACGGCAAGCAATATGTATACACCCACGCCCACAACTCGTTTGTGTTCTACACGAGATCTCATCTACGCATAGACCTAGCTCAGATGCCACTGTTGGGGAACGTTGCATGGGAAACAAAAATTTTCCTACGCACACACAAGATCTATCCATGGTGATGAGCATCTACGAGAGGGAGAGTGAATCTACATACCCTTGTAGATCGCTAAGCGGAAGCGTTTAATAAACGCGGTTGATGTAGTCGAACGTCTCCGCGATCCAAATCGCAAGTCGTCCCTCGATCCGATCACGAACTAGCGCCGAACGGACGGCACCTCCGCGTTCAACACACGTACGGCTTGATGACGCCTTCACCTCCTCGATCCAGCGAGCGATGGTGAAGTAGTGGTTGAGTTCCAGCAGCACGACGGCGTGGTGATGGTGGTGAGGAACAATCTCTGCAGGGCTTCGCCAAGCGCTACGGAGATTATGACGGAGGAACTAGAGGGTTAGGGTTGCCGCACACGGCTTGGGGAAATCTTGATGTATCTCGTGTGCTAGCCCTGCCCCTCTATTTATATGTTGAGCCTTGGGGTCTAAACTTGGAGTAGAAGCCTCCTCCAGGTCGGTTTTGCCCGCACAAGGTCGGTTTGGCCCGCAGGAAAAGAGTCCAACTCGGATCCCTGCCGAACCGTGCACAGCCGCGCACAAGCGGTAGTACCGCTCACAAGCGGTAGTACCGCTTGGGCGGTAGTACCCCTTAACACAAGCGGTAGTACCGCTCGGGCGGTAGTACCGCTTCACACAAGCGGTAGTACCGCTTACGCGGCAGCAAAACTACTTTTTGCACTTTACAATACCTCGTGGGCTTTATCCCTTTGTCCCATATAAAGTGTTGCTGCACCCGAACACTTCGGTAAACATCCGGAACCCCTTCCGGTGAACTCCGGAACTCTTCCGGAGATCAAAACACTATTATCACATATATCAATCTTTACCTCCGGACTCTTCCGGAGATCCTCGTCATGTCCGGGATCTTATCCGAGACTCCGAACAACTTTCGGTCACCAACATAATAACTCAATTATACTAATCGTCACCAAACGTTAAGTGTGTAGACCCTGCGGGTTCGAGAACTATGTAGACATGACCGAGACACCTCTACGGCCAATAACCAATAGCGGGACCTGGATGCCCATATTGGCTCCTACATATTCTACGAAGATCTTTATCGGTCGAACCTCTATGTCAAGGATTCAGTTAATCCCGTATGTTGTTCCCTTTGTTCTTCGGTATGTTACTTGCCCGAGATTCGATCGTCGGTATCTCTATACCTAGTTCAATCTCGTTACCGGCAAGTCTCTTTACTCGTTCCGTAATACAAGATCTCGTGGCTAACACTTTAGTCACATTGCTTGCAAGGCTCATTGTGATGTTGTATTACCGAGTGGGCCCTGAGATACCTCTCCGTCATACGGAGTAACAAATCCCAGTCTTGATCCATGCCAACCCAACAGACACCCTCGGAGATACCTATAGAGCACCTTTATAGTCACCCAGTTACGTTGCGACGTTTGATACACACAAGGTATTCCTCCGGTGTCAGTGAGTTGCATGATCTCATGGTCAAAGGAACAGATACTTGACATGCAGAAAACAATAGCAATAAACTGACACGATCATATGCTACGTTCGTAGTTTGGGTCTTGTCCATCACATCATTCTCCTAATGATGTGATCCCGTTATCAAATGACATCTCATGTCAATGGCTAGGAAACCTTAACCATCTTTGATCAACGAGCTAGTCAACTAGAGGCTTACTAGGGACACAGTGTTGTCTATGTACCCACACATGTATTTGAGTTTCCAATCAATACAATTATAGCATGGATAATAAACGATTATCATGAACAAGGAAATATAATAATAACCAATTTATTATTGCCTCTAGGGCATATTTCCAACATCAACGACCTGCGGCGTGTTTGGCAGCGCCCAGACGAGACCCTCCGCAAGTACATCCAGCGCTTCAGCCAGGTGCGCACCAAGATCCCGCGCGCCTCCGACGCGGCCGTCAACTCTGTGTTCTCCACCGGCGTCATGGACGTCAAGATGCGCGAGAAACTCGCCATCAACGGTGAGCTCGACTCCGTGCTTGAGCTGCTCGACCTCGTCGACAAGTGCGCCAAGGCTGAAGAAGGCCGCCTCTTCGTCCACAACGACCCCGACGCGGCGCTCGATGCCGCCAAGGCCAAGAGCAAGGATGTCAAGCGCAAGGGCCCTATCGTGCTTGCGGCGGAGCCCGAGCAGAAGCGTGGCCGCGACCACGACGAGCCCAGGAAGGACAACCGGCCACTCTGCGCTTTTCACAACGTCCGCTCCCACAGCACTGAGGACTGTCAGGAGCTCAAGCTGCTCCGCGACGAGCGCCAGGGCCGCCGAGACGACCGCAATGGTTGTGGCGCCTGCCGTGGAGGAGGCCGCGGTGGCAACCGTTGGGACGGCCGCAACGGCAACGGCAACTACCGCCAAGGCTGGCGCGACCAGCCTTGTGAGGCCGCCTGGCGCGACCAGCCTCGTGAGGCAAATCCTCAGGCTAACGCCGCTCTCCCGCCGCTGCCGCCGCCACCCCGAAGGAACGACGTCAACCAGCCTGACGAGGGCGCTGGGGGCTACCAGGAGCCTCGCGCTATCACCTGCATCCTTGGCGGGTCCCAAGCCCCCGCGTCCATCCGCCACTTCAAGCAGCTCTCTTGCGAGGTGTATGCCGCCCTCCCGAGGCCTGAAGCCGCGCGGCCCCACAAGTGGTCGCAATACGCCATCACCTTCGACTCCAAGGACCACCCCAAGTCCACGGCCTCCGCAGGCGCGCTCCCCATGTTGTGCACTCCCACCATCAGCAACGTCGCGGTCACCAAGACCCTCATCGACGGGGGCGCCGGCCTCAACATGATCTCCATCGAGACCTTCGAGACGCTCCAAGTGCCCTACGACCAACTGATGCCAACCAGGCCCTTCTCCGGAGTGACTGATGGCTCCACCATCCCACTGGGGCAAGTGCGCCTCCCCGTCACCTTTGGCACCCGCAAGAACTACCACACCGAACTCATCGACTTCGACGTGGCGCACATCGGCCTGCCTTACAACGCCATCTTGGGCTACCCATCCCTCACCAAGTTCATGGCGGCCACCCATCACGCCTACAACGTCCTCAAGATGCCCGGCTGCAGCGGCATCATCACCGTCACCTGCGATGAGAAGGACGCGGCCAGCACCCTCGAGCGTGCCTACAAGGCTGCCGCTGTCACGCACCCGACTGACGAGGACGCGGCCGAGCCTCCTGAGGCCGCGCCCGTGAAGAAGAAACAGTTGTTCTCTCAGGACCGCGCCGAGACGAAGAAGGTGTCGATGGACGGCAGCAGCTCCGGCCCTGCCTTCACCATCGGCACAGGCCTCCCTCCTGCATAGGAAAGCGCGCTCGTCACCTTCCTTCGGGTAAACTCGGATGTTTTTGCCTGGAAAGCATCTGACTTGTCCGGTGTGCCGAGGGAGGTGATCGAGCACCACTTAGCAGTGCGCCCCAATGCACGCCCCATCAAGCAGAAAGCACGGCGCTAGGCGCCAGAGAAGCAAGATTTCATCGTCAAGGAAGTTCAGAAGCTCCAGGAAGCTGGGGTCGTTCGCGAGGTGCGCCATCCCGAATGGCTCGCCAACCCAGTCGTCGTCCCCAAGAAGGGCGGCAAGGAGCGCATGTGCGTCGACTTCACCAGCCTCAACAAGTTCTGCCCTCAAGATCCATTTCCACTGCCCCACATCAATCAGATCGTGGATTCCACCGCCGGGTGCGATTTGCTATGCTTCCTGGTTGCCTTCTCAGGCTTTCATCAGATCAAGATGGCGGCCGAAGACGTGGAGAGGACGGCCTTCATCACCCCCTACGGCATATATTGCTACGTCTGCATGCCCTTCAGTTTAAGGAGCGTGGGCGCCACATTCCAACGGCTAATGCGCATCACACTGGGGCCTCAGATGGGGAGGAACGTGGAGGCCTACGTCGACGACATCGTAGTCAAGTCTCGTGAGGCTGGATCTCTCATCGCGGACCTCCAGGAAACATTTACCAACCTGCGCAAAGTCAACCTCAAGCTCAACCCGGAGAAGTGTGTCTTCGGAGTCCCCTCCGGCAAGCTCCTCGGCTTCCTAGTCTCGCTCTGCGGCATCGAGGCCAACCCAGAGGATCAAGGCCATCGAGAAAATGTGTCCCCCCTGGACCCTCAAGGAAATGCAGCGCTTGGCAGGATGCATGGCCTCCCTAGGGCGTTTCATCTCCAAGTTTGGCGAGCGAGCCTTGCCCTTCTTCAAGCTCCTAAAGAGGTCCGGCTCCTTCAAGTGGACCCCTGAGGCAGACGCCGCCTTTGAAGCCCTCAAGAGGTACCTCACGAGCCCGCCCATCATGGTCGCGCCGCGCTCTCGCGAGCCCTTGCTCCTGTACTTGGCGGCCACCCCCCAGACGGCCAGCGCGGTGCTGGTGGTAGTGCGGGAGGAGCGCGTCTGTGCTAAGGAGAAACCCTCTGCGCCCCTTCAGGCTCATGAGCCCGCCGAGCCTCGTGAGCCCCCCGAGCCTCGTGAGCCTTCCGAGCCTCGTGAGCCTTCCGAGCCTCGCGAGCCTCCTGAGCCTCGTGAGATTCCCGAGCCTCCTAAGCCTCGCGAGGCACCTGGAGAGCAAGCTACCACAACAACTACGCGCCTCGTTGAGCACCCCGTGTACTTCGTCAGCACCGTGCTAAGGGATGCGCGCGAGCGCTACCCCATGCAGCAGAAGCTCCTCCTCGCGCTCCTTGTCGCCTCTAGGAAGCTGCACCACTACTTCCAGGGTCACCCCATCAAGGTCATTTCTTCCTACCCCTTGGAGCAAGTTCTGTGCAGCCCCAACGCCGCCGGCCATGTCGCCGAGTGGAACATCGAGCTGCAAGCCTTCCAGCTGGAATTCTCCACCACCAGAGTCATCAAAGGCGCGGCTCTGGCCGACTTCGTGGAAGAATGGACAGACACATACGAGGAGGAGCCTCGCGAGGCCCACTCCCTCCTGCCAGGGGACGAGGCACCTGGCGGTTGGACCATGCACTTCGACGGTGCCTTCTCCAGACAGGGCGCGGGGGCTGGGGTCATGCTCACCTCGCCGACAGAGGATAGGCTCTACTATGCCATACAGCTCTGCTTCAGGCACACCGACAAGGTCTCCAACAACATCGCAGAGTATGAGGGCCTCATCGCCGGCCTCAAGGCCGCGTTCGCCCTGGGCATCAAACGTCTGACCATCAAGGGCGATTCGCAACTTCTCGTCAACTTCTCCAACAAAAGCTACAAGCCCAAGGACGAGCACAATGGCCGCCTGCCTGGAAGAGGTACGTAAACTTGAGAAGCGTTTTCTTGGCCTGGAGTTGCAGCACGTCCCCCGCAGCGGCAACAAAGAAGCCGACAACATCGCCAAACGAGCGTCTCGCCGCGAGCCTCAGAGCCCCGGCGTCTTCAAGGAAAGGCTCCTCAAGCTATCAGCCGTGCCTCCTGCCGCGAGCACGGCGCTCCTTCATGAGGAACTCCCGCCCGCACCACCCACGGGCGCGCCAGACTGTGGCTCGGCTTCCGGAGCCCGCCTGCTGCTAGCGCTGGAGCCTCAAGAAGACAGCTGGGCCGCGGAGTTCAAGGTTTACTTGCTTCGCGGCACCCTCCCGGAGAAGGACTCAGAAGCAGAGCGTGTGGCCCAGCAGGCCACCGCTTACTGCCTACAAGACGGCGAGTTGTACCGCAGGCGCCCCAATGGCGTCTTGCTGCGGTGCATCTCTGAAGAACAAGGGCGCGAGTTGCTAGCTGATATCCATGGAGGAGACTTCGGCCACCACTCCTCGTCACGCACCCTCGTCAGCAAGGTTTTCCGTAGCGGTTTCTACTGGCCCACTACGCTGCGTGACGCTACCGCGCTGGTCCAAGCATGCGAGGCCTGCCAATTCCACGCCAAGCAGATCCACCAGTCGGCGCAGGGCCTCCAGATGATTCCCCTGTCATGGCCCTTCGCGGTCTGGGGGCTGGATATCCTGGGGCCCTTCCCTCGCGTGGCTGGCGGTTACCGTTACCTCTATGTCGCCATCGACAAGTTCACCAAGTGTGCAGAAGTTGAACCAGTGCGCACCATCCTGGCAGTCTCCGTCGTCAAGTTCATCAAGGGCCTCGTGAGCCGCTTTGGGGTTCCCAACCACATCATCACCGACAATGGCTCCCAGTTCACAAGCGGCCTCTTCAAGTCCTACTGCGCCAGCCTCAGTATGCAGATCTGCTATGCCTCGGTGGCACACCCGCGAAGCAATGGCCAAGCCGAGCGTGCCAACGCCGAGGTCCTCAAGGGCCTCAAAACAAGGAGCTTCAAGAAGAAACTAGAGGCTTGCGGCAAGGGCTGGCTCGACGAGCTACAGTCCGTGCTGTGGTCCATCCGCACGACAGCAAGCAAGCCTACCGGCGAGACACCCTTCTTCCTCATCTACGGCGCTGAGGCGGTCCTCCCATTGGAGCTCAAGCACGGCTCCCCGCGAGTCCTTGCCTTCGACGAGGCGCGTCAGGAGAACTCGCGGGAGATTTATCTGCTGCTCCTCGAGGAGGGCCGTCATCAGGCCGCCCTTCGTGCCGCGAGGTACCAGCAGGCCCTACGTCGCTACCACAGCCGCAGCATCCGCCCTCGTACTCTTGAGATCGGCTACCTTGTCCTGCGTAGAATCCTCTCCAGAGAGGGACTTCACAAACTCTCAACTATGAGGGAAGGCCCTTTCAGGGTTACTCATGTCTCCAGGCCCGGCTCAGCCCGGCTAGAGATGGAGGACGGAGTTCCTGTGCCTAACGCCTGGAACATCCAACACCTCCGCAAGTTCTACCCATGACCCTCACGCGTACGAACGAAATGGGGTTGTACACGCCCCGGAGCCTCTCATTGCGTTCGCCTAATGGGCCCGCGAGAGCTCCCGCCCAAGCCCAAGTGGAAGCCCCATGCTCCGCGCTGGCGGAACGATCGACCCGCGATCATACCCACACCCCTGTGGAAGCCCCATGCTCCGCGCTGGTGGAACAATCACCTGAGGGCGCCCCACGGGCTGCACCATCCTCAAGCTGACCCGTGCCGGACACGACAGCACTCTTTTTCTCATTTCGGTGTGTAACTGAGGGCGCCCCACGGGTTGCACCAACCTCAAGCTGACCCGTGCCGGACACGGCAGCCGCATCTTATTCTAGTTATGTAATGAGTTGCTATCGTACTTCAGTAAAGCTCGGTTTCTTACTTGGCGTTTTGTTTTGTTCTTGCCTCACGAGCCCCGCGCGCTCACGACGTCCCTCATGAGCCTCACGCGAGTGGGGGCTGGACATGGTGTCTGTGCTCGGGTCAGTCCCAGCAGCGCTGAAAACCCCAAGCAACCGGGCTCTGGCTCGCGGGTCCGCTCCCGTGCATACCACCCCACCAAGGTTCTTGGTGTCTTGTCTCCTCGCGTAATGCTCATGAGCGAATCGATGAACGTGCGCTGCTCCCCTGTCGTCAAGTACTCTGCGTGCAATTATCTCAAGAGCAGGTTCCCGGAAAGGCCTCGCGAGGTGGCCCCCTCAAGGCCTCAGGAAGCCAGCAGGCCCCGCCTCGGGAGCTAACTCGGGGCGGCTGTCTCTGCAGGAGATTTCGCGAGCGGAACCCTCATGAGGCATGCCCTACAAGAGATGGCCCACCAGACACTACCTTGTGCAGAGCTAAGTCTCCCGCCTCGCGAGCCGCCCTCGCCGCCTCTTAAACCTTCCACTCCGACAGCCTCGCGAGCGCTAGCATTTCTCTTGGCGCAAGCCGCTTGCGCGTCGAAGGGGGCTCTCTGAGCATCGCACCTCAGGAACCCTCACTAGCCCCCGGTGCCCCTCGCCTCCTGGCCTTGTCCAGGCATCGCGACCTGACATACCAGCGACGGCTATGGCCCGCTCGGGGGCTGGGTCCTGACAACGCAGAGCATCATGGCAAGCAAAGAGAGCAAAACTGGCCTCAAGAGAAAGCCTCGCGAGGGCATGAGCGTTCATTACAGCAAGTCATAAAAGTACTCGAACATCAAGGCATCATCTTCACGCCCCTACAGGGCCATGTCAATCTAGCGTAGGGTGACGAAGGGAAAGGGGCCCTAAGAATTCGCGCCGTCGTCATCGTCGCCGCCGGAGCTCTCGCCGCTGCCGCAGGAGTACTTCCCGAGCAACGCGCCCACATGGCCTTCTACCGCCTTTGCAAGCCCATCGCAAAGCTCCTTGGGGACTGGGGCTATCACCTTGTCAAAATCAAAGTTGGGATCGGTGTGAAGGAGGTGGCTGAAGACGCGAGTCACCGCCAGGGAGAAGAGGTCGCGGCACTCCTCCTCCAAGATGCCGTCCACCTCCTTGGCTCCGTCCTCAAGCTGTTCCACGAGCTTGGTGGAGAAGTCGACGTAGTCGGCATCACGGGACTCGTGGAGGGCTCCAAGCCTTCCCTGGCAGATGGAGTTCAGGGCGTCGTGGGCGCGGAGCTCGAGGGAGTGAAGCGTCTTGGCGCGTTCGCGCTGCTGCTCCTGTTCCTGGTCCGCGGCGCCGGGGATGGGCTGCGGCGCGGCCCCCCGGCGGGTCTCCACCTCGGCGAGTGCCGCCTTGTGATCGGTGATCTCCTGCCGGAATCGCTCGCGTTCCGTCTCGAAGGCATCCCTCTGCTGCGACAGCGCCTTGCCGTGCTCCTCGGCAAGCGCCAGGTGCGCCTCCGCTACCTTCGCGTCAGCATCCTCCTCAACCTTCTTCTCCTTGGCCGCCAGCTGGGCGTTGGCCTCGGTGACACGCTTCGTGTGGGCCTCCTGGGCATCGGCCAGCTGGCGCCACAGCAGCTCCAGGCACTCCTTCTCCGTGGCCTGCTCGGTCGCCGTCCTCTCGAGGCTCTCCGCGCGAGTCTTGAGGCCTGCTTCGTGGGCTGCAACCTCCTTCTCGCGGGTGGCGAGAACGCCTTCCTGCACGAGGAGCGACTGCGCCTGCTCGGCGCGTTGGTCCTGGAACTCCTTCAGGCGGGCCTCCGCCTCTTCGCAGCACGCGGCGGCCGCTTCGGCCTCCTGGAGGGCTCTCGCACGGACCCCCTCTGCTTCGGCGGCGTCCTTCTCGCCCTGTGCACGAGCGCGTTCGCTCTGGCGCCGGGCCGTGTCGACGGCGACGCTGAGCCGGTGCCACCCGTCAACAAGCTTCAGGCGCTCCTCGGTGAGGCACATCTCTGCGTCCTGGAAGTCCGTCCCGAGCCGAGCAAGCGCGGCATTGGCGTCGCGCAGGGCTTCGGGTCGGGGCAGGGCATGGCCGCCCACAAGGGCCAGAGGCCAGTCTGGGTCGGGCCCTCTGGCGCTCTCTGCCGCCGCGGCGAGGGAGGACTCGGTGCCGCTCGCCTGGATCGGTGGGTTCGCCAGGCCACCCCCGTGTTTGGCTGCGGCGGCACGCTATGGGGGCTCTCCATGCCTGCGACGCCGTGCCCCACGGCTCCTCCCCCACGCTTAGGGAGGACCCCGGCGGGGGGGTGGGCGTTTCGACCTCCCACGTCGCCGCTCTTTTCCTTGCGGCGGGGTCAAGGGGGAGGACGTCCCCGCCTCCTGAGCCTGCCTCCCGAGGCTCCTCTGTCTCGGCTTCACGAGGCGCACCCACATGCAACTCCGGAGGAACGACCGTCTCCTCCTCGACTTCCATGCGCCCCGCCTCAGCGTCAGGACGATGGGTGGCCCCTCCGTGCTCCCCGACACCCATGGCGGGTGCCGACGCCCCTTGCGGGCTGGGGGTCACCTTCGTCTTCGTCGTTGTCTTCTTCTTCTTCTTCTTCTGATCCGCGGCCGGCCTCCTGCATGAATGGTGGCTCAGCCCCGAGCACTGGACGTAGGGCAAGGACTGGGAGTACTGGGAGGAGGCAGGGGACTTACTCGTCGCTGACGTGCCACTTCCTCTTCTTCTCCCCCACGGGGGGCGGCCCATCGCTGCCACCGTCAGGCATCGCCTCAGCGCCGCCACTACTCGGGCCCCCGGGATGTGTCGCAGTAGACCCGGACGCGCCACCGCCCGCCTCGGGCCCCTGGGGGGCTTCAGCCTCATGATGGGCCTCAGGTGCTGGGGGCTCGGCCGCCTCTCGGCCGGGAGCCCCCTTCGCCGTAGGAGGCGCGCTGTCGGCATCGTCGTCCTTAAAATCGCAGAGGAGCTGACGACGAGTGCGCGGTGGCACCCGGTTGGCATCCTCCTCCGTGGCTTCCGCTGAGTCCTCCTCGCCACCGCTGCCCCCTGAGTCCAGCTCCACCACGAGAGGGTCCTCGCGAGGCCCGATGTGGCCTTCCGGCATGAGGCCCCATCGGTCGAAGAGAGGCATCTCCTTGACCAGCTCCGCCATCTCCTCGTAGCGAAACAGGGGGAGTGCATCCTCAGGCGGGCCCTCGACAGGGGTGTTAAGCAGATTCACCAGGGCCCCGTCCAGCACCTCTTGCGTCAGGCTGCTAGGGTGCAGCCTCATGGTGTCGCCCGCGCCGGTGTACTCCCACACGGGGCGCGAGTGCTGCTGAAGGTACTCCCTGACGATCGACGCTCCCGATAGCTTCGCGGCCCGGTGCGCAGCCATCCGCTCCAGAACGGGTTCCATCCTCGGATCAGTGAGCCTCTCGCTCCCCCACCGGGAGTTCTTCTCAGCCGGATCCGTCGGGATCATCAGGAGCGGGCTGGTCCGGCGTGTGTCCATGAAGACCCAGCGCTGCCGGTAGCCGTCCACCTTTTTCGCGACCCTTAGGTTGATGATGCTATTTATCGTTCCCTTAACGGCAAGGAACGACGCGCATCCGGAGCGCTGGTCTCCCGCGGTCAGCCACAGGCAGAAGAAGTGGCGGAAGAGCGCCACCAAAGGCATCACACCCACAAAGGCCTCACAGTAGAAGGCAAACATGGCCAGGAGGAGGATGGAGTTGGGCTGAAGATGGAGGGCATGAATCTGATAGTGTCAGAGAATGGCGTAGAAAAAGTCCGAGAACGGCGGCACCAACCCGGCATAGACGCTGTGGAGGAAGAAGGGGTAGGTCGCCGCCCCCAGGTCGCGCCGCGCGCGTGACCCTGGCCAGATCTGGGTCGCCTGGTTCTCGTTCGTGTCGCCAGCCACCAGCGGGAGCACCTTATCCAAGCCCTCCTCATCGATGATGATGGAGCGCTGCAGTGCCACCCCGAGGACGGGCGCGCTTGGGGACGGGGCCGCTGCCTTTCCCCTCTTACCGACGGGCGCCATTTGTGTGGCGGAGGCACGGATCGGGGAGCGAGAAGAGGCGGAGCTCGGAGAAGGGGTTGCGAGGAACTGCGCGTGAGAAGACAAGCGCAAAGCAACAGCAATGTGCGAAGGAAGGCAACGATGGCCTCGCGTCGCCCGTGGCAGATGTCAGCGCGAGCGGTTACCGAGGCGTCATGGAGAAGGGAGGCGTCCCCCGCCACATCGTGCGCCACACGTCGTGCCTGGCCGCAGGCGGTTAGGGCCCGCGCCGTTTCGCCCCTCAGTAGGCGAGAACGTGCGCGCCGCGGGCCCGGGGGCTACTGTCAGGCCCATGGAACCCGGGGTATCCAGGCCCATCTACCTTTGGCCCAGGGCGCAACGCCTGGCGTGGGCCCAATGGGCCGTCATCACTAAGCACCTCGCGAGGACTCCTCGTGAGGCCTTGGCCTCCCGAGGCCCCCTCCTCAGGGAGCGGGCGAGCAAGGCTCAGCACCTCCACCAGCGGCCTCGCGAGGCGACCTCCTGAGGTGACCTCCCGAGGCCCCCTCCCGATGGTGCACAAGACGAAGGCCGTTCAGCAGAGCCGCGTGGTCTGGGGCCCATCACGTGGGTGACACGCGTGGCGACGAGCGGCGACAGAGGCCGCGCCAGCAGGCGCGGATGAAGATGGTTTCCTCTTTTGTGTTAAGGGAGCAGGGCCAGCTATCTACTCCCCAAAGCGACCCCAAATGTTGCCCGATCGGCGAAGGAAGACCAAGACGGCGGGCGCGCAGGGCGGAGTTCATCATCGAGCCCACCGGCGCATCATGGATCACGCTTTGGCAGGCGAAGACCGTCTTTAGTCAGGATAGCTTGAGCGCATGTCCCCTTTCAAAACCCGCCAAGTGTGGCAACCCTTCCCGCCTAAGTTTTTGAGGGGGAAGAGGGCCAAGGCCGGTATAAAGGGCAGTGCGGCCATTGTAGACGGGGGGGGGGGGGTTCCCTTCATCCTCAACCGTGTACTCTCTCTCGCACCAGAGCAATACCAATCAAGCAAGAGTAGGGTCTTACACCGCAAGGTGGCCCGAACCTGGGTAAACCGCTGAGTCCACAATCCGTCCCTCGCTAGCGCGCTCTTGCCGTAGCCTCGCCGTTGTTTAGCCGTGGTAGGAGACGAAGTGGTAGAATGAGCTCACCCCAGTGTTCGAACCTTTGGGTCCCCGGATCCCGACTTCCAACAGGAGTGTCGTTGTTGCTCTCGGCACCTTCACATTCTCGAAACATGTCTTCTGTGGGTAATAAATGATTCTTGAGTCCATTGGGGAAGACTCAAGGTTCATCTCATTGACTAAAATAATCCTTGTATCGGGGATGGAATAATTTGTTCTTACTGGTGTCCATTCTTGGTAGCTCATCTCACTGATCCTTTGGTGTGATTAATTCTGAGGCAAACTCCCTCGGGTGTATTTTGGCATTGTCTGTTGCACACAGATTCTGCTTCTGGCCCATCCTCTATTCTTGATAGAACCGGTGTTGCTTTTCTGAATATCGGGCAGTTGACTTGGCTCTTACGGAATTTGGATTATTGGGTATTATCCAAGTTGTATGATGGTCTTCTTTGGCAGTTCTTGCAGATGGATCCAGTCGAAGCGAAAGAACGGCACCGACAAAAGAGCAAGAACCGCAAAAAACCGAAAAAGAATACTACAAAGCAAATAAAGCTCATGTTTTGTGGACCTTACACATGTGGCCGAAGATTCACTAGTATAGCTAGCCTAGCGCACTCGATGCACCTCTAAGGACTTAGAAGCAAACCACACAATGCTCCTGGCAGCAATTGGGGTCAAGCTCTTACAACTTCCTTAGGGAACATCAGACTCGACGCATGACCATAGCCAGAGTGGCTTAGTCATGATCCTAGGGATATCGGAAAAAGATGGAATTAATAGGCATTTCCCAAAGGAAACTGGATTTAACGAGAGAAATGCCATGGCTAGCAAGCAGGGTAAGGATATCTAGTTTACCTAGGGGTTAAGGGCTCACGGGTCAATGCCTGGTGCGGATTTTTCCCACCGGAGGCAAAGGCCACGAGAGTTGGGGTCTGATGGAGCCAAAACCAATGGGGTTGCCCTATGATCAATAGTAGCCGTGCCGGTTTGGCAAAGATGGCTGAAATCCATCTGGGCTTTCTACCGAGCAAGAGGCAATGAAATCTGGCTAGGGTAACCTACAGTCAGCCTGGCTCTGATACCATCCGTTGTAGCGCCCCGCCTGATTACCACTGTAGCCAGACGGTCGCCGCACACACCAACCCAGGAAATCACTCTGGCATGCGCTTTTACAACAAGTATCAAGAACACAGGCATTTCTATTAATGGATATATAAGTCTTACATGATATTTTACAAGGGTGATGGCAGCGGAAAAGCTCTATCTAAGGCAGCATGGTCTTGGTGCGGCTCCAATCCACGGGGATCTGACTGGGTTACTCTTCTAGCCCGCGAACACTCCGGCTCCTCGCTAGTGGACGTCGGATCCTTAGGTGAACCTGGCCACATTGAAGGCCGCTGAGTACTTTTGAATGTACTCGCAAGCAAACCAAACCAACATATACACAAAGCAATGCAATCCATGGCAATCAAGCATGCACTTGTTATCTTAACAGCATTAACTATCATGCTATGGCAGGATTATCTAGCAAGATTAACCATCTAGTAGCATTAATCATCATGTCACAGCAGGATTATCTAGCAATATCATATCATAACAGGATTATCTAGCATGTTAACTATCAAAGTAACTGTAGTATGACGAAGATACAGCATATCAAGTACTAATCCATACTCCGAATAATCTTAGGATCCAATCCAAACTCGATCCAAATCAAATCCAAGTCATGCGGTCATCCGACCCCTCATCCCATAGCCATCGCATGGCTAACATTCCATATACCTGACATCATCCGATGTCCCTGCATAAATCTGACAAATCATACCTTTCTCTGGTTCATTATTAGCATTAACATCATATGTTTTCTTCCTCCAGACTCGACACAGACCAAATAGTGTGACCTACTGTGTCCCATGACCGAGGACACGGCTATTCGAATAGATTTACACTCTGCAGAGGTTGCGCACTTTACCCACACTATGGAGCTCCCGGCCTCATGCTCCCATTCGGGTGGACCGTTGCTGCTCCAACAAAACTTGTCTATTGCCTGGCACTCTTACGGTCCCACTGACAATCATGCCCTTCCCGGGTCATGTCCTCGGTGGCCCCTGTGTCACTCCTGACACCTGCCACCGTCGTGGCCAAACAAAACTGTCCCAAACGGGGACTTGAGCTCAATAATCAAACCGGGCTCACAAGATTATCGCCGCCTACCAGGCCAGGGTAGCACGCACGCATAATCTTCCCTCTTTGGAGGTACCAACAAGAGGCAAGACAATAGACCAAATCAGGGCCTTCCCATAAAGACAAGTGTGGCTGCACTGATGAGCTCGGTTCAGTGGCACTATGACTCGATCCAGCCGACGGAGGAGGTTTTCATTATTAAGTCACATTCTTAATCATTGCGATAACAACAATAATGCACGATGAAAACATAACAACCTATCTCCATGTTGTCACTTACGAGTCACTAGTGCGATAATATGATGAGTACTAGCAAGTAATGTAAATAGCAAGTTCAACTTAGCAGGAGTTTAATTATTTCTAACATAGTCATATTCATTAATTAAACACACAAGAATAACATAGAGCAATGCTTTAGGGCATATATCAAATGGTCGGCTTGCCTGGGGGTGAAGGAGTACTCCGGAATAAGTGCGATGAGCTCGCGGAAAGATTTGCCGGAAAAGATTCTCTCTCGGAGGGGCTGAATATAGGGCAGGGGCAGAATGGTCATTTTCAAAATGTGTAAACATTATGAAAGTGACATCATCGGAACGGGCTCGACGAACATAGAACGTGGGCATTGGATTCACCTGAATCGGAGTTACGGTCGCGAAGTTAGGGCCGTTCGTTCGTTGGGCAGAAAACAAATAAGAATATGTTCATTTCTGCTCTTAACGGGTGAACGCCCGCACTTTAACCGTTTCAGCCGCCGGCTGGAAATAGAAGGCGTATTTTGAAAAATATGCTTTCAGTAAGTGAACACGCATTCTGACCACAAGCCGCAGAGGAATACGCCTTCAGTGCAATGAAAGCGCAACGGCCCGGTGTGCACCTCCACTTAAGTCACTGGGCCCGGGTCCTCTCTCACTTACAGCGGGGCCCACCGGCAGGCCAGGGAGGCGTCGTCTCCTTCCTCTCGCCCGCACTCGGCCGAGGCAGGGCGACGCTCGACCGGCGATTGCCGGCGGCTCAGGCCATCCCACGCGGCGCTCAGCCTATGGATGAGCTCAGCAAGAGGAGCCGCACCCGATGGTGTAGGCCACGGACGCCGGGGTGGACCGAGGCAAGCGGGAGCTTGGCCATGGCGGACGGCCGCGTCGGGTGGGGGTGGGTTTGGTGCTACGGCGTGCCGTCGGTCAAGGGGAAGAGATGGGAGGCTCTGCCGGAGTTCGGGGGTTCGTTCGGTGGTGGTAGGAGAGCGAGAGGAACTCCGGCTTGCTGCAATTTAGGCGGAGACCGAATCGGCCATGAAGGCCAGAGGAGTGCAGGGAGAGCTCATTGGATCGGGCTTGGGGCTTGGGTAGAAGCAAGAGGGAGAGGGGAGGAGGCTGAGGGGGTTGGGATGCTCGGGGAAGCTCCAGGCCGCGGCTATTTATAGCCGGCCGACGAGGGGGATAAGCACGGCCGCCGTGGCGTGCTTATCACCACACTGGAGCTCCGGCGAGGTGGCGAGCGGGGAGAGGTGCGACCTGACATGCACCAGAGGGAGAGGACGGGTCGGGGAGGAAGAAGCCATGGATGGAGGCGACAGCTCGAGGGTCACGGGCAAACAGCACGGTGGCGGGGCTCACCGTGGCGTGGGGTGGAAGGAAGAGGAGGGGAAGGTGCGGGAGAGGGGGTACGTGAACTCCGTGAAGCCATTAGACACGTCGGGACACGCCGGAGCTGGCCGGAGCAAGCTACCCGATGAGGACAGTGCGCAGAGCGCCTGTTTGGCATGGCCACCGCGTGGTCACCACGGGTGCCGCGTGTCCAGGGCACCGGATGGTCCTGGAACCTTGTCTACTAGATGTATCAAAGGTCAGTGAGTTGACCTGTGAGGGTTTGGATGGAAGTGGGGGCAAGAGTTGACTGATTGGAGAT
Source organism: Elymus sibiricus (assembly GCA_039707655.1). Classification (NCBI taxonomy): domain Eukaryota; kingdom Viridiplantae; phylum Streptophyta; class Magnoliopsida; order Poales; family Poaceae; genus Elymus; species Elymus sibiricus. The sequence continues at coordinate 319,499,894 of CM077672.1, forward strand.
GACCTAGGTTCTGACCAGCAAGTGTTTGTACTAGGGTGGGGAAGTTCTCCTTGGCCAAAGATGCTGATTTTTGGTGGAGAGAAGTTATCTACTAAGGTGAATGACTCTGCCCAATTTTACCTCAAGTGGATCAATGCAGCTGGCACTTCCTTCACAAATTGGTACACTGGACAGAGTTGGATTTGAGCTTGCTGGGAACAAATGGATGGCTTTCATGAGCTGAATTTTTGTGCAGTGTGATTATTTGGAACTATGGAGGCACTGGTAAAATTTCAGCTCATTTGGATATACCAAAATGGTACTTCCTTCACAGTGCTCCCTGCTGGACAGAAACTTTGGAAAATTGCTGATGAAGAATGGATAGTTGGATTGAGCTGATTTTTGGTTTGCATGAGTGATTTATCAATGTTAACCACCATGAAAAATCTCAGCTCAAATGGATCAAGGGTTCAAGCACTTCCTTTACAAACTGGAAATCTGGACAGAAACTAGACGGAATTTTTTAGACAAAGTGGCATGGCAAAATGATATGAATTCTTGCATGCTCACATCATATAGAGAATGTGAGGTCCTGGATTAATTTCAAGAATTTTGAAGCAATATAAAATATAGTTGCTTCACAATCTCAAAATAAGTCTAGAAACAAGAATTGGATGATGCACTCAAACTTTGAACTGTGGAACTTGGGTTGATGGAAATGGTGAAGATATGGATAGGAGAAGCTCCACAAATTATTTGGGATTTTTCCTGGCTACCAAAATGGTAGTTCCTTTGGAAAGTGCCCAAAATGCAATGTTGGCTTTAAATAGGAAAATGCAATTTCCCTTATTTAATTATGGCCAATATTTTTATGGAAGCTCAATATGATCACAAAGAATATCTCCACAAGTTTTCATGAACTTTGGAGATAGATAGATATTTTTCTGGATTTAATTCCTTTGACTGGCAGAAAAAGAAATTAACTTTAAATGAAAAATATTGCAAATGACTTGGCAATATTTTTGCACATCCAGGGTTTATAGATATGGGATGATCACTAGGAAAAGTTTGGGAGGCAACGGATCAAAGGAAATTGGGGTTCCTTTGTAACTGCCAGAATTAGGGTTTCTCGTCCGGCAACTCGGAAGGTAGGGTTTCGGAGGCAAAATCCTGAGAACATATCTTGGGTGGCAAGGTTGGACTGGAGAGAATCCCTAGATGGATAGAAAAGGCAAGGCTAAATGACCATCTTCATATACCCAAGAGCGAGAGAAAATCCGATATCACCGGAAAAAAAGACGGGAGTCAAATCCTGTGAAGGAAAAATCTGGGAGCGAAAATCAGGGTGTTACAAACCTACCCCCCTTAAGAAAATCTCGTCCTCGAGATTTCCAGGCTTACCTCCCGGCGAGAGGGACATACCTATGTGCAACTTGGATCCATCAGCTGTCTCATCTTCGTCGGTTCACCGACCTTTTAACTGCCTCTTCTGATGGCTCAGGTGTTGTCTTTTCACACAGCTACCTTGAATCCTTCTCTTTCCCGTCAGGCAAGCCCTTTGTCCTAGTAGTTTGTTGCCCAGGCTTGGTGGGTAGCTTGTAGTATCAACATAATAGCTCATAATGTTCTTTACGGGATGGCTTCCTCCAACTTGTTTTCCTACTTGGCAAGCACTACAAAGTCGATCCTTGTAAGTATAACATCTTTCACACCAAGAATATGATCTCCTTTAACAAGTTTATCAAGATTATGCATGCCAACATGTCCAAGTCTTCTATGCCATGACCAACCTTTAGAAGATTCAGCAATCAAACATGTACGAGGTTGGGCTCTTTTAGTGAAATCAACAATGTATAGATCACCTCTATGAATGCCGGTAAAGACCATATCATGATCATCTTGACAAAACACTTGGCAATCTACTTTGGTAAATAGAACATTGAAACCAAAGTCGGCTAGTCTAGATACGGAAAGAAGATTGTAACCAAAAGATTCAACAAGCATAACATTTTGAATAGAGCTATCGTTGGATATGGCCACCTTACCAAGGCCAAGTACCTTACCTTGGAGTTGTCTCCAAAAGTCACATACTTGCGTGGACCATCATTTTTTGCAAGCTCTCGAAACATGTCTCTATCTCCGGTCATGTGATCGGTACATCCACTATCAAGAATCCACTCTTTTCCTCTGGCCATGTAATCTCGAAGGTTTGCCATAAGACTAAGATTCCTCATGGTCTTCTCACATTCGATGTCGAATTCTTCGTCCTCATCATAAAAACAATGCTCAACATCATCATCATCAACATGTGTGTGATCATCACCTAGGGCAATGAATTCATTAGTTTTATGACCATGACAATGTTCAAGTTTATGAGTTCTAATGGCTTCCGTGATAATGTTACTAATAGTTCTAACATCTCTTTTAGCATGCATGAGATCACGAAGCTCAAATAAACAATCATCAAAGTTAGGATCACTAGGCTTCATCTTGTGAAAAGCAATAGTCTTATGAAGAATTTCATTAAGATTCTTTAAAGAGTAGTTGGGATATCGCTTTTCCAAGTCATTCCATAGAGTATAGGCACACTCAAAGTTTTGCATACAACCAAACACAATGTTAGGTAATCCTCTAATGATAAGATTGACGGTTCTAAGATTATGAAGCATGTCAATTTCCTCTTCATGAGTGGGATGCAAGGGGTCAATGAAAGGCACATAAGGATTATGAATGTACTTGCTCAAGTTAAATTCATCAAAGATATCAAGCATTTCATCCTTCCAAAATTGATAATACTCCCCATTGAGAATAGGCACTCTACGTCTAAGACTCCCCAAAGTAGACACATCCATCTCCCTCCAATGGTGATTAAACCAAAGCAATGGAGACCAAAGCTCTGATACCAATTGTGGGGTTGAGGAGATAGGTCTAGAGGGGGGGTGAATAGACCCTTAACCAACCAAAGGTGTAGATTTTTAGTTCACTTAAAATTTAGGCAGATTTTGGCACAAGTTAAGATAACACCAAGACTTCCTACACATGCATATCTAGAGATTGAGCAGCGGAAATAGTAAAGCATGCAAGTGTACGGAAAGTAAAGGGGTAGAGTATGGAAGATCAAACACAATGAAGACACGGTGATTTTTGGCATGGTTCCGATAGGTGGTGCTATCGTACGTCCACGTTGATGGAGACTTCAACCCATGGAGGGTAACGGCTGCGAGAGTCCACGGAGGGCTCCACCCACAAAGGGTCCACGAAGAAGCAACCTTGTCTATTCCACCATGGCTTACGTCCACGAAGGACTAGCCTCACTCGGGGTAGATCTTCACGAAGTAGGCGATCTCCTTGCCCTTACAAACTCCTTGGTTCAACTCCACATGATCTTGGAGGCTCCCAAGTGACACCTAACCAATCTAGGAGACACCACTCTCCAAAAGGTAATAGACGGTGTGTTGATGATGAACTCCTTGCTCTTGTGCTTCAAGTGATAGTCTCCCCAACACTCAAACAATTCCTCACAGATTTGGCTATGGTGGAAGAAAGATTTGAGTGGAAAGCAACTTGGGGAAGGCTAGAAATCAAGGTTCAAATGGTAGGATTGGAATATCTTGATCTCAACACATGAGTAGGTGGTTCTCTCTCAGAAAATGTATGGTAGAAATGTAGGAACGTTCTGATGGCTCTCTTACTTGGTAAGAGGGTGGTGGAAGGGTATATATAGCCTTCACACGAAATCCAACCGTTACACACTTTTGACCAAACTCGGTGGCACCGACTGGAATTCTCGGTGAGACCGACCTGTGCAAAAGATGTGAACTTTTGAAGTTTCAGTGGGACCGAATGGAAACAACTCAGAGCGACCGATGTGCAATGGTAGGGCAAACCTCGTTTCGGTGGCACCAATTGCAACATCTAGGTGAGGCCCAAATAATTGCAACAAGGCAACAGAAAGTTGGTCAAGCCATCTCGGTGGCACCGATTGCAAACTCAGTTAGACCGAAATAATTGCAATTGATGACAGAGAATTGGCAAGGCCATCTCGGTGGGACCGAGATCCATATCGGTGGATCTGACTTGTTAGGGTTTGGCTAGTGGCACTGTCCTTATGAACTCGGTGGGTCCGGTAGAATAGGATTTGGTGAGACCGAGTTTGACTTTGGAAATTAGGACAAGTTTGGATAGAGAAAGTGGCTGAGGGTTTTGGAGCAATATCACTAAACACTTGAGCAAACAGATCATTATCAAAACCTCATCCCCTTTTAATAGTATTGGCTTTCCTATGGTCAATGTGATCTTGGATCACTAAACCAAAAATGAAGAGTCTTGAGCTTTTGCCAATGTGTGTCCTTAGCATTTTGAAGGGTCCACATTCCCTAGTCCTTGCCATGCCATTGTTGAACTTGTCTGAAATTCACTAGATAGAAGCATTAGTCCAACAACATGTATGTTGGCATAAATTATCAAAACCACCAAGGGAACAAATGTGCTTTCAGTTGAGAGGGTCCTTGGTCTCACCGGAGTTAACCAGAGACGGCGGTGGTAGAGGCGGTGGCGTCGAGGTCAATTCACGGCAGCCTGGTGGCTTCGTCGAGGGGAAGCAGAGGGGAAAGAGAGAGGGGGTCGCGACGGATTTAAAGGACATGACCAGGAGGGCGGGCATGCAATGGACGTGGAGATTGTGCGGGGTCGTGCGCCGACAGTTGCGGGCGATATGGGGTGTGCGGCGGGTTGAGGACAAAGGAGCTGACGGGTGGGCCCCATCAGTCAGTGGGAGAGAGAGAGAGCGCGGGTGCTGGGCTGTGGACGCGCTGCTAGGTCAGCTAGGTTAGGTGGGCCATTAGCTTTAGGTTAGTCTAGGTTTTCTTTTTATTTCTTTTTCTTATTTTATTTTCTCTATAAATTCAAATAGGCTTTGAATTTGAATTTTCTTCAAACTACAAACTTGCTTTAAATTCATACCTGAACATTTGTGACTATGCCAACTATTTGTTTCGCCCTTTTGGACAATTAATTTCCGCACTTCATATTTTCCTTTTGAATTTGAATTTGGTTTTAAAACCAAATGTGTTTCAAATCCAATTTGTAATTTTGAAGAAAGTCAAACATATTATTTAGACTTATGAAATTTGCTTTCTTGACAAATTAATGCAAAGCCATTTTTAAATAAGTCCCTTTGACTTTTGAATTGCTTCCAAAACAGATCCAACTCAATTCATCTGGGAAAATTAATTGGGCTTGGATATCATTTGGGACTTATTAGGGATAGCCGTATGCCTAAATAAATATTTAAATTGATTTGGTTTCTAGCAGAGGCTAGCTAGGTTTCCACTAGTGGCACTGGGCTTTTAACCCTTCTAGGCAAACAATCCATCAGACAATCATGCAAATCAAAGTCAATCACAAGCAATCCTAGGCATTCATGGGTTTTTCCTAGAAAAAATTTAATTCCCTGTGGAACTTTTAACATACCAGATTTGGGGGAAATCTGGGATGTGACATTACTACTATTACTCCACCCCAAGACCGCTATCCAGCAATGCATCTCAAAGTATTAAGTTCATAAAACAGAGTAACGCAATAAGTATGATGACATAATGTAGACAGGAAGAGATCAATCAATATGATCAAACCTCGTCAATTTTCCCTTGGTGGCAACAATACAATACATGCCATTATCCCTTTTGTCACTGGACAGAGTCACCGCAAGATTGAACCCACTACTTTGCACCACTCCCTTTGAAGATCTAATCATCTAATTGGCCAAAGAAGAATCAATAGATCAAAACGCATACATAGCTATGAAATTACATATATAAGATTTCAGAGATCTCATATAACTCAATGAATAATTCTGATCATAAACTCAGAATTCATTGGATCCCAACAAATGCACCGCAAAGAAGATTACATTTAATAGATCTCAGAGGAGACCATTGTATTGAAGATCAAGAGAGAGAGAGAGAGAGAGAGAGAGAGAGAAAGAGAGAGAAATCCATCTAGCTACTGTTATGGACCTGTAGGTCCTGTAGGAACTACTCACACATCATCATGGAGGCAGCAAGGTTGATGAAGTAGCCTCCTCGATGATTTCCCCCTCCGGTAGAGTGCCAGAACAGGGCTCCAGATTGGATCGTGGCGGAACAGAGGCTTGCAGCGGCGATAAAATTGTTTCGGGTCTCGCTCCGGAGGTTCCTGAATATTGGGGCATTTATGGAGCTGGAATTAGGTCAATCGGAGTGCCAGAGGGGCACAAGCCTAGGTAGCACGGCCCCCTAGGGGCTCGCCCCTCCAGCTTGTGGGACCCTGGTAGATCTTCTAGCCACCTCCCGAATCCTCTAGTATCACATATTTTCCAAAAAAATCCTTGTGAAGTTTCATCGTGTTTGGACTTTGGTAGGCATAGTTTTTCTCTGGAACAAAAAACATGCAGAAAACAGGAACTAACACTGGGCACTAAATTAATAGGTTAGTCCATAAAAATAATAGAAAATGACATATAAAGTATATAAAAGTGATAATAGCATTTAACAATCAAAAATTATAGATACGTTGGAGATGTATTAGTGCGCGCAGGCGTCGGGCGACGGTTGCGTGAGGTAGGGTGACCCTGACACGTGGGTCACGCCGGACAGTGAGAGAGAAGAGAGAGAGGGAGTGGTGCAGCACGGCATGGGCTCGGCTAGCTAGCTGGGCCTCTGTTGGCCTGGCTGGTTGGGCCTTTCCTTTTTTCTCTTCTCTTTTTCTTCTCTGTTCTCTGTGATTTAAATTTGGATTTGGTTTTGATTCTTTTTTTTTCAAAACCAACCCTTTTTATAAAATTATTCTAGAATATTTTTGATTGCATGAACATTTTCTTTGTAGATTTTGCCAAACCATTTTTGTCAACATTTTCTATTAGGCCCTTTTTGCAAAGTATTTTGTTTTATTTTCTGTTTTATTTCTTTTATCCAGGGTTTTACCCATAGTTTAACTGCCCAATTTGAACTATTTTCAAACCCTGGTTCACACAACCAAAGTAGGGGAAATATTAATATTAGGAAATTCCTTTCCTGCCCTTATGCATTTTCTGAAAATCCATTTTTGTGAAAACATTCATGGCCTCCAACTAAACTCTAAAATGGTTTAGGGTTTAAGAGTTGGTCATGTTTGTTCCAAAACCAATATGCAATGCAAAAATATGAATGCATATGCTTCTAGGTTCACATCCAAAGTTTCAGGAAAAATTTGGGTTCTGACACAAGGTTAATTTTATCTCTCTATTACTTAATTCTACTTGCCCACTAGACTGAGGATGATGGGGTGATGCAACTCTATGGTTTACATCATATTTAGCCAAGACATTTCTGAAAGCAGCATGAATAAAATGTGAACCACCATCAGTCATTATATTAAATATCTGGGGACTCCAGACCTCGGGAAGATAATTCCTTTAAGCATTTTAATAAAAGTCTTATGATTAGCATTACTAGTTGGAAACTTCTACTCACTTAGTAACATAATCAACAACCTAGTATATGAGTGTACCCTTGCGAGGAAGGAAAAGGTCCCATATAATCAAAACCCAAAACATCAAATGGTTCAATAACAAGTGAATAATTCATAGGCATTTCATGATGTCTACTAATATTTCCAACTCTTTGACATTCATCGCAAGAAAGGACAAACTTACATGCATCTTTGAAAAGAGTAGGCCAAGGAAAAAACAGATTGCAATACCTTGTGTGTAGTTCTGTCTCCAGCATGGTGTCCTTCGTATGCACTAGAGTGACACTTCGTCAAGATATGTTTCCTGCTCATGCTCAGGTATACAACATCTAATAGTACCATCTACTCCTTTATAAAGATGTGGGTCATCCCAAAAGTAATGTCTTAAGTCAAAGAAGAATTTTTTTTCTTTTGTTGATAGGTGAAGCTAGGTGGTATATATTTAGCAACAATACAATTAGCATATAATCAGAATACCAAGGATTATCACGAGAAGAAGCATTAATAATAGCTAATTGCTCATCAAGAAAACTATCAATAATAGGTATTGGGGCATCAAGATTGTTTTCCATCCTAGACAAATTATCTGCTATAGGATTATCAGCTCCGTTTCTATCAACGGTATGCAAATCAAACTCTTGTAATAAAAGAACCCACCAAATCAACCTAGGATTAGCATCTTTCTCATCCATAACATATTTAATAGCAACATGATCAATATGAATAGTAACTTTAGAATCAACAATATAAGGTCTGAATTTATCACATGCAAACATAACTGCAAAAAATTATTTCTCAGTAGTAGCATAATTTTTCTGAGCACTGTCCAATGTCTTACTACCATAATGAATAACATTTTATTTCTTATCAACTCTTTGACCAAAAAACAGGAGTTATGCTTCAGTTTTTCATTCTTGGCTTGATAACCAGACATTGTAATTTTCTTTTTTAAGTTTTTTAGTTTTAGTTTTCTGTTTCTTCTTTTAATTTCTTTTCTTTTTTTCTTTTCTTTCTTCTTTCCTTTTCTTTCTAGAGCTCTACCTGGCTTATCTCAAGCCATAAGACAACTGTTTTGTTTTTATTCTTTTAATAATGAAAAAGATTGCAGTGGAGTTTTGCCCTACTGTGTACAGTAAAAAAACTCTTTGACCAAGAACAACACCTATAGCATAATCACTAGCATCACACATAATTTCAAAGGGGAAATTCCAATCAGGTGGTTGAACAATCGGAGCAGTGATCAAAGCTTTCTTAAATATTTCAAAGGCTTCTACGCAATCATCATCAAAAACAAATGGAACATCTTTTTGCAAGAGATTAGTAAGAGGCCTAGACATTTTAGAAAAGTCCTTAATGAACCTTCTATACAAACCAGCATGACCAAGAAAACTTCTTATACCTTTGATATCTTTGGGACATGACATTTTCTCAATAGAATTAACTTTAGCTTTATCTACCTCAATGCCTCTTTCAGAAATCTTATGGCCGATGACTATACCTTCGTTTACCATTGTCGTGGTGTTCTCACGGCAGATGCCATGGGATGGCTTATCATGGGTGGAGCCTGAGGACGCCGGTGGGTTCTGGAAGTGAGATCGGGCACAAACGGTGCGCGACATATGAAGTACCCAGGTTCGGGGCCCTCCGAGGGAGGTAACAGCCCTAGTCATGCTGGATGAACTAAGGTGAGCACAAGGGCTACAATGGTGCTCCTGGAGTTGTTTGAGTGGAGGAGGAAGAAGGAGCTAGCTCTCCTCCCTGCCTCGTGAGTGTGTGTGCGTGATGAGTGAGCCGACCCCTGCTCTGAGGGGCTCCAGGGAGGTCTTATAGCCCGACCTCCTAGGTTACAAAGAGTAAAATAAGAGGGGTGGGGCCCTTGTCATCGTCTCTGACCGGCAGTGGGGCCCGCCAGCTGCTGGGGCCCGCCGGCTGCACGGCACTGTAGCCCATCGCCTCCTGCATCATGGAGTGGTTGGCGTCATGTGTCTACAGTGCCGGGCCGCGCTAACGTTGGTCGCCCCGGTCAGCGGGGACGGGGGCACCGTAGTCACGCTCTCCCGACGTGGGAGAGGTCTTGTCGTACGGTGAGATGGGACGGGCGCTGACCCGCCGGACGCCGGCTGCGGCCAGCCGGCCCGGGCATGGCACCATGCCCAGCTGGCCCAGAGCTAAGGAGCCGGCTGGAGGGCCAGCCAGACTGAGGGGCGTGGGCTGATGGCTCGAGAATTTGCGATGTTTTTCATAGTGATTTCCATTTGGTTTCATTGGATTTTTGTTATTCTTCGGATATTTCTAACGCTAATCCAACAAAAGAGCGGAAAATCTAGTTTGTCCTTTGGATGGCAGGAAATATCATATACGGAAGGAAACCAAGGGAGATTGCTACAAATCAAGCGAATTAGAGCAACTTTCTGGAAGAGAGCATTGTCAACAGGCGCGTCAGAGTGAAGACGGTGTTCCAAATGACCGCACGCACTCATATGAGTGGTCATTTGGAGTTCCCACAGCTCCTCCTCGTCTATACAAGCAACTTTTGTGAAGGGACCACGGGGAGAAGAGAACCCTAGCCGCCACCACACCGTCCAGAACAAGAGAAGAGAGAATTCGAAGAACTCACATGGATCATCGTAGTTTTTCGTCCTTTCATCTCCATCATCATCATCATCTCATTCACTATTGTAAGAGGGATTGGAACTTGTAATTTCAACTCCATCTCATCTGAGATCAAGACTATTTGGGCACCATTTCATCTCATTGTGGATCCCCTCAATATTATCGATATGGTTTTCATGGTTTTTCTCTTTGATGTGATTGATTACCCTCCTATGATGTGTGAGTAATTCCCCTAGGTGTGGGAGATGTAGGTAAGTGGTAAGATTGATATGTGCCTATCCTATATGTCGTCATTTGAATTCATAGTAATATGATATATTTAGTATGTTGTTATACTGTGGTGAACTCTATGCGTGTTGTCCAATTTAAGGGCCCAGGCAACATGATCTCAAGACCTACACAAGTAACACGTATTGTTTAGGAACTCTGTGACCTATGATGTTACAGGTGGAGATATCTATGAGAACCGAAGACAATATGAGATAACGGTGATCCAATGAACTTAATGCTTGGTTCCGGTCTTATGCCCTTAATTGTGGAAACGACCACTCTGTGGCAACGGAGAAGTAGGACCATAGAATGAAATGTAACCCCTAGTGGAGGAGTTTCATTACCCTAGGGAGAACCGCCTACAGAAAGTTTATATCAAATACTATGAGTACAATACAAGGTAACTGGTATTACCGTCGCACTGGCACAATTCATATATTCTTACCATGAACTGAAATCTCTCCGCACCTAATCTCTTCATTGCAGGCAACACCATTTACATTTCCGTACTTGTTATTTACTTTCAACAAGTTGTTTAGTTGACACCTATAAATCCTCTTTATATTAGCATATTTTATTTTATCGTTTACCCAAGACAGTAATAGTATTTGTAGAAGCTCAAGCAGTACTTCACACAAGAACTGTGACACCTTGTGTGTGACAGAAACGCCTCCATAAATACTCTCCTCCAGTCTTTGTTGGGACGATTACTCATTGGGATACTTCCGCGAAAGTGCTACACTACCCCGTTTGGTCTGCAAGCAGCATGGGCCGCCCCGATGTTTTGAAAATTGCCTTATGCTCCCGAGCCTACCCGGGGGTCATCCCCCCGATAGTTGTCCCTGAAGCTGTTGAGGCTCGCCGGCTCCAAGCGGGGGCCTCTGCAGCTTACCCCCCCCCTGGAGAAGTCGGTTGATTTCGAAGGGTGTGGGTCCGGCTGGGGAGCGCTCCACGGCCGGTGGTCGGCCCGACGCCGCGGATGCCGGCTGCTAGGAGCCGGCCCGTGGCGCCCAACCGGAGTAGAAGCCAAGCGGCCTGGCCGGCTTGCGTCCAACCGGTACGACGATTTGTGCCTGCCTTGGGCCAGGGACTTGCCACGTGCAGCCCAACGGCAGGCGAGGATCTGCCATGCCACGCACGCGACGGGACGTCGCCACGGACCGGGCCCACCAGGCCGCGGCCTCGGCCCGCGCGTGGGATCCGCTGCGGCCGAGCCCAGTGGTTGGCCTTCCCGATGCATTGATGGCGCCCGTGTATTGCGAGGGGAGTGGGGATCGTGGGCGCAAACGATCCCACTCACCCACGATCATGCGCGGACTTTAAATGGAGGGGGAGGGGAGGCGTCTCGCCATATGGCCCCCGCCCCCTTGCTCTTCTTCCTCCTTGCTCTCTTCTCCACTCGCGGACACGCACGCAGGGCGCTGCCACCATGTCGAGCTCCACTGCGGTGCCGCTTGTCCAGGCCACCGCTGCACCGTAGCGGCAACCCGCTAGTTCAGTTCTTCAGCACCTTCCGCGCCGTCACCGCAGCTGCGCCCCCGCCGCGCCCGGAGATGGCCGGACCCAAAGGGTCTTGGGAGGGCTCAGAGGTGACGGACGAAGACATCACCCACCTCCGCCGGACGCGGTGGTTACCAGCAGTGGAGGAGGTCGAGGCACGCGCGCCCGGCGACGAGGTCGCACCAGAGCCGCAGGACGACGAGCGCGTCGTCTTCTACGCGCACTTCCCCCGCGGATTCGGTATTCCCACTAGTGACTTATTCCGCCACTTTCATTCTACGGCCTGCAGCCGCACCACCTCGGGCCCAACTCCATCCTCTAGCTCACCATGTTCGTCGCGTTCTACGAGGGGTACGTCGGCCTCCTGCCGACAATAGATCTCTTGTGCCGGTTCTTCTACATCCGGCAGTAGACGGCGGAGCCCCATATCATGACCGCCTGCGGGGCGGCCTCCGTGTACATCTGGCTGGCTGGCGGCTTCCTGAAGCTCCCGCTTCACGAGTCGGCCGAGAAATGGCAGAAATCGTTCTTCTACGTGAAGAACGCGGATCCGGCTGACGACAGTATCAACCTACTGGCCTTCATCGACGTCCCGCTGGCTGCGAGGCAGAATTGGAACTACAATCCAAAGAAGCCATCGGCGGAGGTCGTCAACATCGGCAGCCGGTTTGAATAGATGCTGGCGGGGGAGGGCCTCGTCGCCATAGATCTTATTGCGGCCTTCATCGACCGTCGAGTTCAGCCCCTCCAGCGTCGGCCACACCGGATTGGTGACATGAGCGGCCGGCACGAGCCCTGTCGGCTGTTCACCTCAGAGCTGACGCCGGCTCAGGTCGCACGCCGGGTCAACAACATCACCATGGCCCGGCTCAACGAGGGGACCTGGCGCTTCGGCAAGGAACCCTACAGCCGGGCTGCTCCTGCACCAGCGGTAAGCTTCCACCCAGCGGCTTCTTACTTTCCTTCTTATTTCTCTTGTATTTGACGGGAGTCGGACCCGACTGCAGAGGTTCCCGAGCCAACAGACCCACGACGGGCCGCACCCGCAAGACCTGCAGCCGGATCGGCAGGCCTCAGACGCGGAGGATGACCCGGCCGTCGAGGCGGACGAGGACCCGGAGGGCGCCGCAGCCGGGAGGCTCAACGCGGGCGAGGATCCAGAGGACGCCGGAGCCGGAGGGCACGACGCGGCTGGCGGACCGCAACATGTTTCGTCCGTCCAAGATTGGTCAAACGACGACCCAGAGGTTACCGCTGACTCGAGTCATGCCGCGCCCCCGGCCGCGCCAGCCGGCCCCATCCCTACGCAAAGGAGGCGGCTGCGGAGGGCCGCGGAAATAGCTCTGGCTGGGGGGGCGAGCGGCCGAGGCACGGCAGCACGGGAAGGGACCAGCGGAGGGGCAGCCGGCCTATGCCCAGTCGGCTGAGAAAGCGATCGGCGGAGGCGCCGCCGGCGAGGGAGCGGCGAGCCGTGAAGAAGGTTCAGACCACAGCCCGGTCGCCCAACGGCCACCAGCCGGCCCCGAGGCAGCCGACCGCGCGGACCAAGCGGCCGATCCCGTGAGCTCGGGGTGAGTCCCTTTCTCCTAATCTGATTCTTTCGTTTTGTCTTGCTTCGTGTCTTGTTCTTATTTGGTTTCTGCCGCCTAGGGCCCCGGTGAAGATTGCCAAGACCGTCGTGCCGTCAGTGGTGGGAGGCGGAACCGGCACGGAGGAGAGCCAGCCGGCCAACCCGGCTGCCCAGGCCCGCCAGGAGGAGGAGGCGCAAGTTGCGCTGGCGCGGCAGGAGGTCGCCGCGGCCAAGGCGTAGGAGGACGCCGCCGCCAAGGCGTGGGAAGACGCCGCTGCCAAGGCAGAGGAAGACACCGTGGCGCAGGACGAGGTGGCCCGTTGGGTGGAGGCCGACGTACGCGTGGTCGGTGACGCAGCCGGCCGGGACACGACGGGCACCCATGAGCCGGCGGCCGGCCAGACGGTCCCGCCGGGCGCGTCGCCAGCCGCCAACCGGGCCGACGAAGCCAAACGCGAGGGTGTAGGAGGCCGCAGGGCCGCGACCGCCACAACTGGAGGAGGAACACCGCCGCCGAGCACGGGGGTCGTGCCCGGGAGTTCCGGCGGCATGGTGCTTTGTAGGATCGAAAGTATGTCTAGAGGGGGGGTGATTAGACTACTTGACCAAATAAAACCTAACATTTTCCCAATTTTAGTTGTGGGCAGATTTTAGCAATAGTACATGTCAAGCATCACCCTACACATGCAATTCTAAGAGTATAGCAGCGGAAAGTAAGCAATTGCATATGTATGTAAAGGAGGGGTTTGGAGATTTCAAACGCAATGAAGACACGGTGGTTTTTGGCGTGGTTCCGATAGGTGGTGCTATCGTACGTCCATGTTGATGGAGGCTTCAACCCACGAAGGGTAACGGCTGCGCGAGTCCACGGAGGGCTCCACCCACGAAGGGTCCACGAAGAAGCAACCTTGCCTATTCCACCATGGCTTACGTCCATGAAGGACTAGCCTCACTCGGGGTAGATCTTCACGAAGTAGGCGATCTCCTTGCCCTTACAAACTGCTTGGTTCAACTCCACATCAGGTTGGAGGCTCCCAAGTGACACCTAACCAATCTAGGAGACACCACTCTCCAAAAGGTAATAGACGGTGTGTTGTTGATGAACTCCTTGCTCTTGTGCTTCAAATGATAGTCTTCCCAGCACTCAAACAACTCCTCACAGATTTGGCTATGGTGGAAGAAGGATTTGAGTGGAAAGCAACTTGGGAAAGGCTAGAGATCAAGGTTCAAATGGTAGGAATGGAATGGCTTGATCTCAACACATGAGTAGGTGGTTCTCTCTCAGAAAATGTATGGTGGAAGTGTAGGCACGTTCTGATGGCTCTCCTTACTGAGAAGGATGTGGTGGAGGGGGTATATATAGCCTCCACACAAAATCCAACCGTTACACACTTTTGACTCAACTCGGTGGCACCGAAACGATAATCTCGGTAGCACCGAACTATGTAAAAGATATGAACTTTAGGAATCTCGGTGGGACCGATACGGACAACTCGGATGGACCGAAGTGCAATGGCTAGGGCAATCCTCATCTCGGTGGCAGTGATTGCATCAACTCGGTTGGACCGAAGTGAAGCAATAAGGCAACAGAGACTTGGCAAGCCATCTCGGTGAGACCGATTTGCAAACTTGGTGAGACCAAAGTAAATGCAAACGATTACAGAGAGTTGGCAAGGCCATCTCTGTGGGACCGAGATCCATTTCGGTGGATCCGATTTGTTAGGGTTTTGGCAGTGGCTAAGTCTTGGATGAACTCGATGGGGCCGGATAGAGCATTTCGGTGGGGCCGAGTTGGAATGTTAGTTTAGGACAATTTGGGTAGAGAGAGTGGTTGAGGCTTTGGGAATACTGTCACTAAGCACTTGAGCAAAAAGACCATTAAGCAACACCTCATCCCCTTTTAATAGTATTGGCTTTCCTATGGACTCAATGTGATCTTGAATCACTAAACCAAAAATGTAGAGTCTTGATCTTTTGTCAATCCTTGTCCTTAGCATTTTGAGGGGTCCACATCTCTAGTCCATGCCATGCCAATCATTGAACATCCTGAAATCTTAATCTTGAATGGACATTAGTTCAATGAGATATATGTTGTTATGAATTACCAAAATCCACCAAGGGAGCAAATGTGCTTTCAATCTCCCCCTTTTTGGTAATTGATGACAGCATATAGATCAAAGCTTCGACAAATGATTAAATGAATTAAATACATCGTCGCTTTGAGAAGTATGTGATAAGTAAGAGCTCCCCCTAAATTTGTGCATTATTAAAAATTTGTGTTTGAATGCAAATGCACAATCGATTAGGCTCATGGGTCACTCTTCCATGTCACATACATCTTGGTGGAGCGCGCAAAATGATATGAGTTGAAAAATAAGCACGCATCACCAACATAAGTAATTGATCATACAAGATAATGGTAGAGATAAACATGAATCATCACATGAGGCATAGTATGATCAATCAACAGCATCTCACAAGCTTAAATGACAGAATATCACACACACACTGTAGCAAGCACACACATAACAAAGTAGCATCAAACAAATTGTAGCAAAAGAACTCGAAGCAAATCAAAAGCAAGAACTCTCTCTCTCTCTCGAAGCCTATGATCTATAAAAATTCTCCCCCTTTGGCAACAAGTACCAAAAAGTTCAAATAAGTATAGCACTAGTCGACACTCTAAGCACGGTCCTCCGAAGCTCCTGATGGCGATCTCCTACTAGCAACTCCGGTGTGCGTAGACGGCGTGGAGAGAAGAGCGTTCGTGAATGCTTCTGCTGACATCTGCTGGACTGGTGGAGTTGAGACCTGCGGTGGCACTGTGGCAGTGGCGGTTGGTGCAGATACTGTGGTCCTCGGATCCACAACTGGAACTGCAGCTGACCGGGCTGCCCTAGACACTGACTGAAATTGCTCTGTGGTCGGTCTGTCATCTCCACTGTCATCTGATCTGGCAAGCTTGACAGCATCAACATCACCTTGCAGCTGTTCGACTGAAGTCTGTATCTCTGTAACTTTGACATCCAAATCATGAAATTTTGTCTCAATGATCCGCTCAAAACTAGCCTGGGTCTGGGTGAGGTTGGCCAAACTTCGCTCAATCCTCAGAGTGGCTTCAAGCAGATATGTCATTTGATCCTTGGGTGTCTTCAGATTGGCAATTGGAGCATTGGGAGTTGATGCCTCCTGAGCTGCTTTTGCTTCTTTAGCTTTGCGGATTTCCTCTTGAGCTTGTGCAGAAGTGGGATGCGAAGGATCCATCACTATGACATTATCCTCAAAATCTGGATGCAATGGCAAATGCTCTCGATCAAGAAGGTATGTGCTTGCTCCAACCTTGGAATTGATCAATAACTGAATATGTCGAGAATATCCGCACGATCTCTTCTAATCTGCTGCAGTCCTCTTGATAGTCTCTACTATCAGGCTCATCACCTTGAATTTCTGAGGTGTATCGAATAAATGTAGCAAATTGATGGAGTGGCCACGAATCATTTTATCATTGCCTGACTTGGGTAACAAAGTGTACCGCAAGATAGTGTTCGAGGTGGACAGTCCTGGCAGCAAATGCTTCACTGATCCAAGTTTGTGTGTCTCTATATCCTTCTGAGGAATTGCAGTATACATGTTGGCCATGGAGTTGTGATCCATCTTGAGCTTGGCATATATGCCTATATCATCATCCTCTTCCTTGGGTGCACCAAGAAGACTTGCCCACTCAGAGATGGTAGACTGGTATCTTATACCCTCAGTCATCCACACTATTCTGCCATCTGGATAGAAATGAGCAGTAGAGTAAAATTGCATAATCATCTCATCATTCCACTTGGTCAATTTCTTTCCAACAAACTCATCAACTCCTGCAATCCTGAAACTTTCATGGACATGGGGAAAATAATCCTCATTCTCATCGATGTATTCCCAGTCCACCCACTTCATGTCACTAACTATGGGCTTCTTGTCAAGCAAAACTGTCTCATAAATATCCTGTTGCTCTCGAGTGTGAAAGCGATAATCACATGCTGTCCTTCTCCTTATTGCATAAGGATCTGACTGTCTCCACTGACGTAGTCCTTTATTCTCTCTTAGCATCATGTTCTCTACGACTGGGTGTGCATTGTCATGGTCTGGAATCTTGGGCTTCAACTTTCTGAGCACTAGAGGCTCTTCATCAACAGTTGACTCAGGCACTGGGGCCTTGTTCTTCTCTGCAGCTGAGATGTTCCTGGTTGACCTCTTGGGTGCTGACACCTTTGGCTTGGACTTGGAGGGTGCAGCAGTCTTGATTGCATCAGACATGAGCTTCTGAGCTTTTGCAGGGGGTGCAGCAGCTGGCTCATCCTCCTCCTCTTCCTCCTCATCAATCATCATGGAGGGTCTGCCGATTACACGGGCAATTGTTTTCCTCACTCTCTTCTTCTTGGCACCTGCTGCTGGTTCTGTGTCACTTTTCTCTTCAAGAGTGAACTGCATGGTCTGCTTTGGAACTTTTCTCACAGCAGTTCTTCCTTTAGCAGTTGAAGGTTTGGTGCTGTACTCCTTAGCAAGCACAACTCTTTTCTTCTTTGATGCAGCTTCACTTGCAACAAAATCCTCATCCTCACTGTCAGAGGTTTTCTTCTTCTTTGTTCTGGTTGTAGCCTTAGGAAGATCTGGAGAGCTCCTCTCTCCCTCATAGAAACTTTCAGCTGGGCTTGACCCTTCACTCATCTCTGCCTGCTGTTCAGACCTGTTCTGACTGTCACTGCCACTTGACATCTCGCTGAGCTGACCCTGTGAATAGATGGGTATGGGTAGAGTAGATGAGTCATCACAAAAAGCAGATAGTTTTCATAAAATTTGAGTTCAACTTTTAGTTTCAAGTTTTCACAGGATGCATTTCGGATGGACCGAGTTGATCATCTCGGTGATACCGAAGCACACTACAGAAACCTTACACGCCACTTCGGTCAGACCGAGATGGGTTTCGGTGGCTCCGAGATGCTAGGGTTTCACTGAGACTTTACTTTCGGTCTCACCGATTCGCACAACTCGGTGACTCCGAGATGTACTAGTGCTATGGCCAGAGGCCAAATTGGTGGGTCCGAAAATTTCGAATCGGTCGGTCCGAGATGCATTCGGCGGAAACTTAAACCTAGAAATTTTGCTCGAATATAATCTACGGAATTTTCCTGGTGGATTTAGCATTACAATCGTGGCAAGAATCATGGCATTCCTAACGTGCATTGAATCGGAAAAGGAAGCACGAAAGGGATCGAATCTCACCCTAACTCGGTGGAGATCCTCTACGGCGGCAACGGCGGTGGAGATTTCCATTGACGGCGACGGAGTCCTGCGGCGAGGGCGCGCTGGAGACGACGGCGAAGTCCGAAGACGAAGGGCGACGGCAGCGACGGGGAGCGGGAACGAGTGGGGTCGAGAAATTTCAACCGTTCAGTCCGCGCGATATATATACCCGTACGCTGTCGGTGGCGCCGAGTTGAACAACTCGGTGGCACCGATATGTGTAACTGCACGCAGTGTAGCACATCGGTGGCTCCGAAATGGTTCAATTCGGTAGCACCGAGATGAAAACATAGATCAATCTAAATGATTTCGGTTGGACCGAGTTTGAGTGAGTTGGTTCGGCCGAAATCAATTAGAAGGTTTTGGAGGTTCAGCCCTTTCAGATCGGTGGCTCCGAGTGCTCCTCACTCGGAGGGTCCGAAAAAGACTTGTTCAATTTTTGTGATGCAGCAAGAATATAATTTGAGACAAGAAAGCATAGATAGCTAGAGAAGGTTCTTAGGCATTCTTGTACATCCACTTGGCCAGAAAAACCAAGACAATCAAAACAACAAATGGATGTCCTCGAATGATGAAAACATGCAATCCAACATGCTCACACAATAAGATAGCAAATGAAATATGTGTCAAACATGCAAAACCAATTCTAGCATCTATCAAGCAATGGCGATGACTAGGTCATCTATATATGAGTATATTGACTTAGGATCCAAATGAGAACATTTGATCATAGGTCATCCTCATCGTTTAAGCACAAGTGGGGTTACCACTTTTACATAAAGCATTGATGTGTTCACACCATTAGAGTTGATTTAGCTCAATAGTTTAGAGCAAAGCTCCCCCTAGATGTGATATTCCCCCTAAGACGGATGAACTAACCTTGGGTTTTGTCGATGATGACTTCATGTAGATGTTGAAGATGTGGATGCTCAATGTTGATGTAGACCATCAAGAGTTGGGAGCAATCCTTTGGAGTTTTGTGCTTTCAATACCTACATGGGTTAGTCCCACACAAGGAACATACAAGGATATCCATAGACATAGAGTGAAATACACATATGATGATGTCCATGAATGCATTGATTACCTTGTCCCTTGTCTTACCAACAAGAGGGTTTGTGACTCCATGAACTTGTGCAAAATGTGGAAGTTGGTTGCACAAGTTCTTGCCATAAATAATATGAGTGAAGTTTGTTGGCGGAGTCACCCTCAAGAACTCTCTAGTTCTTCTTCTTTTGGACCCACATCAGCTTGATGGGAATCCTTGGAGTTGTAGTAGCACTTGATGATGTAGAACTTGATGAAGTCTTGGTAACCCACTTGACCATGGCTTGAGGAGCTTCTTCAAATGAATCTATCTCTTCTTGAAGCTTGTCCTTGCCTTTTAGCTTGTGGTCTTGTGGTGGAAGATCTTCTTGAGCTTGTGTTCCCTTGAAGGAAGTAGGATCATACTTCTCCTGTTGAGGAACAAACTTCGTCTTGGGGTATTGACCTTCTTCCCACTCAACTCCATAGGCATTGAACTTCCGTTCAAAACCAACACATTGGTTCTTCCGATGCCTTCCTTGCTTGCGTACAATTTCCTCAAATTGCTTACTCCCGGCAAGACTCTTGTAAACACCTTTTTCTATAAGTCCTTTCAATAGCATATTTTCTTGCTCAAGTGTAACTTGGCTAAGAGAATCGTTAGTGGAATCAATAGAACTACTAGAAGCAACAACATTGGATTTAGCATTGTTATTGTTACTACTAGAGGTAGAACCATTTTTACCCTTGTTGCTAGTTTGCTTAGATTTAACTTGTGGCATAAAGGTAGACAAGTGTAAACGTTTGGCAAGATATGAAGAACTCTTCTTTCGAAGATCGTCATTGATAGCTTTAAGAAACTCATGCTCTTGCTCTAAATTTAGCTTCTCGAAGCGTAGCTTCTCATGAGTTCTTAGAAGTTCTCTATGATCCTCTTGAGTTGTTTCATGAGCTAACTTAAGAGCATTTAGTTCTTTAGTTAGACGCTCAATCTCCTTCATAGCATTGTCACTCATTTCCTCTTGACTATCATGATTACTAGCATTTTCATTATAGCTCACATTACTATCTCTATCAACAAGTAAATCATCATCGCCAAGCAAATCATCTTCATCACTATTGAAATCAAGATACTCGGGGTGTGATACCTTGGGGCCTTTTGTCATGAAGCATCTTCCAATTCCTTCATTTGGTGAGTCAAATAGATCATAGGAGTTGGATGACACAAGTGCAAGTCCGGCAACACCTTCATCTTGACTATAGTCGGAGTTGGAATGATAACTTCTCTCGGAGTGGTTGTCGGAGTCGGAGCCGGAAACCCATTCACCAACATGAGCTTGATGTCTTCTTCTTGTGTAGCTCCTTGATGACTTGTTCTTCTTCTCTGAATCCTTGCTTCTTCGAGAGTGTCTTCGTTCATAATGATCATCTCTACTCCTTCTCTCCTTATGAGGTGATTCATCTCTTCTATGTCTTCCTCTTGGTGATTCGTCTCTTTTCTTGTAGGGTGCCGTACACTCATTGGAGTAGTGTCTGGGCTTCCCACAATTGTAGCAATTACGGTCACGACTTGATGATCTTCTCTCATAATGTCTTGAGCTAGAGCTTCTCTCTTTCCCTTTGTTCTTGTAGAAATTGTTGAACCTTTTTACCATTAGACTAATCTCTTCATTGGATACTAGCTGGTCACTTGTAGTTGTTGGAGCATCGGTTGAGGCTTTGTAAGCACCACTTGACTTGTTGTGTAGCTCCTCTTTGTCCTTGAGTGACATTTCATGAGCGACAATCCTTCCAATGACTTCCGTGGGCTTGAGATCTTTGTAATTTGGCATCATTTGGATCAATGTGCAGACGGTATCATATTTTCCATCCAAAGCTCTAAGTATCTTCTTGATGATGAATTTGTCGGTCATCTCTTCACTTCCTAAGCCAGCAATCTCATTTGTGATGAGAGCAAGCCTAGAGTACATCTCAGCGACTCCTTCACCATCCTTCATCTTGAACTTGTCAAGTTGACTTTGAAGCACATCCAACTTAGATTCCTTGACGGACTCGGTACCCTCATGCATATCAACCAAAGTATCCCAAATTTCCTTTGCATTCTCGAGGCGGCTGATTTTGTTGAATTCTTCGGGACATAGACCGTTGAATAGAATGTCACAATCTTGAGCATTGTATTGCAACATCTTCAATTCTTCCGGGGTTGCCTCACGATCCGGTTCCTTGCCATCCTCAAAGAAGTCACCTTGCAAGCCAACATGAACAACAGCCCAAACGGCGGGGTTATGACCAAGAATATGCATTTTCATCTTATGTTTCCAACTAGCAAAGTTTGTACCATCAAAATATGGACCTCTACGGTGATAGTTACCCTCACTAGACGCCATACTCTCCTAGGTTGTGAAACCATGGCTATGATCACCAAAGCAATGGAAATCAAGGCTTTACGGAGACCAAAGCTCTGATACCACTTGTAGGATCGAAAGTATGTCTAGAGGGGGGGGTGATTAGACTACTTGACCAAATAAAACCTAACCTTTTCCCAATTTTAGTTGTGGGCAGATTTTAGCAATAGTACATGTCAAGCATCACCCTACACATGCAATTCTAAGAGTATAGCAGCGGAAAGTAAGCAATTGCATATGTATGTAAAGGAGGGGTTTGGAGATTTCAAACGCAATGAAGACACGGTGGTTTTTGGCGTGGTTCCGATAGGTGGTGCTATCGTACGTCCATGTTGATGGAGGCTTCAACCCACGAAGGGTAACGGCTGCGCGAGTCCACGGAGGGCTCCACCCACGAAGGGTCCACGAAGAAGCAACCTTGCCTATTCCACCATGGCTTACGTCCACGAAGGACTAGCCTCACTCGGGGTAGATCTTCACGAAGTAGGCGATCTCCTTGCCCTTACAAACTGCTTGGTTCAACTCCACATCAGGTTGGAGGCTCCCAAGTGACACCTAACCAATCTAGGAGACACCACTCTCCAAAAGGTAATAGACGGTGTGTTGTTGATGAACTCCTTGCTCTTGTGCTTCAAATGATAGTCTTCCCAGCACTCAAACAACTCCTCACAGATTTGGCTATGGTGGAAGAAGGATTTGAGTGGAAAGCAACTTGGGAAAGGCTAGAGATCAAGGTTCAAATGGTAGGAATGGAATGGCTTGATCTCAACACATGAGTAGGTGGTTCTCTCTCAGAAAATGTATGGTGGAAGTGTAGGCACGTTCTGATGGCTCTCCTTACTGAGAAGGATGTGGTGGAGGGGGTATATATAGCCTCCACACAAAATCCAACCGTTACACACTTTTGACTCAACTCGGTGGCACCGAAACGATAATCTCGGTAGCACCGAACTGTGTAAAAGATATGAACTTTAGGAATCTCGATGGGACTGATACGGACAACTCGGATGGACCGAAGTGCAATGGCTAGGGCAATCCTCATCTCGGTGGCACCGATTGCATCAACTCGGTTGGACCGAAGTGAAGCAATAAGGCAACAGAGACTTGGCAAGCCATCTCGGTGAGACCGATTTGCAAACTCGGTGAGACCGAAGTAAATGCAAACGATTACAGAGAGTTGGCAAGGCCATCTCGGTGGGACCGAGATCCATTTCGGTGGATCCGATTTGTTAGGGTTTTGGCAGTGGCTAAGTCTTGGATGAACTCGGTGGGGCCGGATAGAGCATTTCAGTGGGGCCGAGTTGGAATGTTGGTTTAGGACAATTTGGGTAGAGAGAGTGGTTGAGGGTTTGGGAATACTGTCACTAAGCACTTGAGCAAAAAGACCATTAAGCAACACCTCATCCCCTTTTAATAGTATTGGCTTTCCTATGGACTCAATGTGATCTTGGATCACTAAACCAAAAATGTAGAGTCTTGATCTTTTGCCAATCCTTGTCCTTAGCATTTTGAGGGGTCCACATCTCTAGTCCATGCCATGCCAATCATTGAACATCCTGAAATCTGAATCTTGAATGGACATTAGTTCAATGAGATATATGTTGTTATGAATTACCAAAATCCACCAAGGGAGCAAATGTGCTTTCATGCTTGCAGGGGCCCGGGTCCCCAGGCGCAGCCCCGAGCCGAGGCCGGCGGGCAGCGGGACCAGCACCGGGTTTGCGGCTCAGATGCAGCGGAACTGGGCAAACACCGGCGAGGTCACCAGCGGAGCGGTCCCGGGCATCCTGACCGCCGCGGTGAATGCGGTGCGCACGAAGTTCGCCGACCACCGTGGCCGGCTGCAGGACTTTGCCCAAGGTTCCCAGAGCCGGCTGGACCAGCTGGAGCAGTCCGTCACGGTTAGTATCTTGTTTTTCTTTTTCCAGTCTTTCTGCTTTTCTTCTTGACCGGTTCGGTCGCATTTCAGTGGGGGCGCGCCAGCGCACCCACTGGGTGTAGCCCCCGAGGCTCGGGCCGGCTACGCAGCAGGCGGGCCGAGCCTTCTCAAGCGTGCTTCTGATTTCTGCTTTCCTAACTTTTCTTCTGCAGGACCTCCACGACCAGCGGGTGGCAGCGTTCAACCATCTCTTGGGCTTGTACAGGGGGAGCCAGGCCTAACTTGCGGCCAAAGAGGTGGAGCTGCAGCAGGCCAAAGGTAAGCGATTTGCTCGTTTCCAGTGGGGGCGCTCCAGTGCACCCACTAGGTGTAGGCCCCGAGGTTCGGGCCGGCTGCGTGGCGGGTGGGCCGAACCTTCTCAAGCTTTGATTTTCTTTCCAGCTGGCTGCTAGCGTCCGTCTTGGGTCTCTTTTGCAATTGCCGCCACTAGGCCGGCTGAGGTTGCGAACCTTCGAGGCCGGCTGGACGAGGCCGAGTGGCAACTCGGCGAGTGCGAGCTTCAACGCCGCCGAGCCGCCGAGGAACGCGACCGGCTGGCCGCGGTGAAGGACCAGCTGGTGGCCGACCACCGGGCTGAGCTTGACTGGCACGCGGAGGAGCGCCGCAAGGCCCTGGAGGAGGTGGGCCAGCAGAAAGCCGATCGCGACCGGCTGGCCAGCAAGTCCGTGGCGAAGGAGCAGCGAGCGCTGCATGAGGCCCGGCAGATGGAGGAGTGACGGTGTCCTGGATTAGGGGGTACTCACCACATTGTCTCCCGACCAGGTGGGTTGAGCCGAGGACCCCCATGGCGGTTCACTCATGGGCCACTTCGGGCAGCCCATGACGCATACACGGAAGACTCCACAAGACTTGGCGCACAAGACGAGGACTCTTCTAAACCCTAGTCCTCCGGTGCATATATAAACCGAGGCCGGGCTAGTCAATAGAGGGACTCATATTCATTAGAACAATCTCATGGTAGATACATGTACTCTGTACTACACCCCATATGAATACAATCAAAAGCAGGACGTAGGGTATTATCTCTTCGAGAGAGCCCGAACCTGGGTAAAATCATGTGTCCATGTTACCATCGCTCCAAGACGCCTAGCTTAGGACCCCTACTGCGAGATATGCCGGATTTGGAACCGACATTGGTGCTTTCATTGAGAGCATGCTGGGTAGTCGCCGCGGTGCGATGGAAATTCAGATTGGCTCCACCGTGATCTACGTGTCGGAATCGAGCTACATCGTCAACGTCAGCATCTTCGTCGCCGGCTCGACTGGTCACCTCGGCGAGGCCGAGGACTACGCTCCACGTCGGATCGTCAAGATCGGACGGGTATCTTCATCAACATCAACTCCAATCTCAACCAAGATCATGGAAGAATCCTCCATGGTGCTCGGGGGCTCAATGTCAACATTGCCCTCGCGCGATCATGTAGTTTTTTCTGGACAGCGGGTTCGTGTTCGCCGTCACCACCTCCTCGAGCGTCACTTTGACGATTTCTTTGGTGGAATTGTGCGGAATTGAGTCTAGAACAACCCTGCAAAATTTCGTCATGTTCCGATGGAGGAATCTCCGGCGATCGAATCTGGACGGGAATCTGGACGAGTTTAGGGCGAGGAGTCCAACAATCAGCTCGGACATCCTTTGGAAGATCCAACCGTTCATCGGCTGCAGATATCCTATATCTACCACCCCTCAAAATTTCAGCTCGATCCAACCGTTCAAACTCCAGGAAGCGTCCGATGAGTGCATCAATTTTTGGATCTGTTTTCTACGCGAAAACGAATCCGACCCGAGTTCATCTTTCTTCGTGAACGGGATATTGGACATACTTTTTGGAGAAGTGTTTTCTTAGGGTATTGTGTGTTGTTCGCACACACGTGACCATAAATTTTAATGCCTTTTCGGAGCTAATCTTCAACATCGCGTTGGTGTCAAACCAGCCTGACAACGTTGCTCCACGGCTGCCGACCTGCGCTAGACAGATCATCGCTTCGTTGTGCCGAGGTCAAACTCATCGGATCATCACCTCGGCGAGCCGACCTAGAGTTCGGCATTGCGAAGGCTAAATCATCACCAACATCGTCGCCCCATAGGTTACACGGGGCGGGCACACTGTCATCACTGCGTGGTTACTTCATCAAGCTGGCATCGACCGCATCACAAATTTTGACCTGCGTCGGCATCGCCGTACCACCTTTCTTCAAGCCAACATCCAACACGCCGACCTGCTTCGACTCCTCGGCTGACATGAAGGCTTCGATACCTCGGCTGGACCAGGGGCTTCGTCATCTCTTCATCAACCTACTCCAGGTTAATGTGCTCATGTTGTAAACGAACCTCGTTTTTAACAACCACTACTTTACCCATGTTAACTGGGGGGCTCTTAAATTTATATGAGCCGTTATAATAAGTGTTTTCTTCTTAGTCGTTGCAAAGTCTTTTTCTACTACTTCTTTTGCCGACGCGAGTGTGTGGTCAATAGCCGGGTTGCCTGGTTTCTTTCTAAAGCCGCTCGAGTTTAGTTTGCTAAACTGGCCTAAGAAACACTCCGCCTTCGGGATGGGAGGTTGAAGCCAAAGGCTGACCCGCTTGAAGTCTGGAGATCGGACGTATCATGTTAAAGCACGACAAAAGCACAAATTAATTTTAAGACCAATTTCGGATTGGCACCAAAAAAACTTGATTTAATCTAGACGTAAAGGTTTTATGTAAGTTTTTTGGTTTTCCGAGCTTATGAAGCTTTTAACCTATTTGTATGTTTTTTTTCAGAAGGCGGGACATCCTCTTGACCGAGGTGCCGTGCATAATAATTCGGCTCGGGGAATCTTTTCCGACCCGTAGTTCGGCAACTTCCCTGCCGAGCTACACCTCGGCACGCCCGAACACTCCAAACACCGGGGGCTAGTTACTTGTCCCCACAGTCACGCTCCTATGACTAAGTGAAAGTTATAAAGCCTACATATCTGATTGCCTCGTTTCCGCTAACACAACCGTCTCCGGGCACCGAGACGTCGGCTAAGGGTTGTCTTGTTATTGCGGAAACACCCTGCGTAGCATCTACAAAGGGGTGGAAGCCGACGATGGGCCACTTTCAAATTATAAACGGTCGCACAGGAGTCAAAATAAACACATCGAACCTATCAAAGTGTCTAATAAACCGTACTGGGGGATCCTTGAGGCACCTCGGCACGGTTACTTTGGGACTCCTGGAGAGTCCGACGTATTCTCAGCATTTGTATTCAATATACGAGCGCTGCCTTCCCATAAATCATTATAAAGCCACAATATGCATCAATTTGACTTGAGATCTGGCCAAGCTGGGTTGCCTGGCTCCTGTGCTTACCCCCTACGTTCCCGATTGTTCGTCTAGGGGGTAAAGGGAGCACCTCTGTGATTGATACTACCGGGTTATCCGGGTTAGTACCTCAGACTAGGTGAAGCAGAAAGCTAGCACTCTCAAGAACATAATTGGTCGGCAACGACGAAAGTGAAAATGTCGGTTTTTTAAAGCTAAATACTTCGGGAATTTTTCCCGAATTAATCTTCACTATTTTCTCCCACTTAGATCGGAGTTGAAGTTACATAATCATGGTTAGTATGATAACCTGCGAAAAGGAACCTATAAGGGAACTATTTTTCTCAGAAGATGTTTCTTACGTTAAATAGTAATATAACATATCTCTCCGCATACCTTTGTTTATAAAACCATATGGCCGGATTGCCTTGTTTGTCGTAAATCTTTGCCCTTACAAAGGCTTTATAAAGTAGGACAAACACTCCTCAGCTACTGGCCGAGGAGGTTGAAGCCGATGGTCGGTCAACAAAGTTTTGTACAATGCGGATCCGAGCATTAATGATGTAAAGTACTTGGATACATAGAATAATTACACATAAATTATGATTAAAATCAATTTACTCCGGATATTGATCCTTAATTCAGCCACCCTTGCCCAACTTAAGGCTCGGGGGCTACTGGGCTTCACGCTTCTCACTTAAAAGCTATTAACGGGTTACATCGATCCCCTGATCTGGTGTTGCCACCCGACCAGTGGCTCGGGGGCTACTTCATTGATGATTCAATGCAGAAAATTCAAAGTGCAAAACAGTTTCCGAGGAGATTACGATCCTCGGGTTGGTCGGCCGCACCCAACCTGAGTCTCGAGGACTATGCACACCGTGTTTCTGTTCCTAAGTATGCTGCCGAGCAAGGAATCGATCCTCAGGCCGATTTTGCGAATCGACCTGAGTCTCAGGGGCTACTGGGATCAGCGGTATTATTTTATCCTTCAGGTGCATCCCGGATTTTAGGCCGACACACACCTTGAGGGCTACTGGCTATATATCTCGGTAGATAATAAATTGCACCAATCGAAAAAATATTTTAGCCCAAGGCCGAGGTGGTGCACCACCTCGGAAGCAGTCCGGCATAAAGCTCGGCTGCGAGTGGCTGGCTCCATAGAGAACTTTTTCGGCGTTAAGCTCGGATAACCTCCTTCAACTTTTACAATACTGAGGTAACACCTCGGATACAGACCGGCGTTGGAGCTCGGCTGCTAGAATGTACCTCGGATGCAGACCGGCGTTGGAGCTCGGCTGCAAAAGACACCTCGGATGCAGTCCGGCGTTGGAGCTCGGATGCAAGAGGACACCGCCGCACGGGAAAAACTTCGAACCCGAGGTATGGCATAAAAAATAACAAGGCATTAATAAAGGCCGAGAACTTAAAGGACTCCTCGGATACCCGACGTATGAACTCTTCGGATACACCTCGGCGATCCTCAAGATTGGAGATGGGAAGATTTGTTGAACCAGTTTTCAAGACCGACGACCGAAGTAGAAGAACAGTTCGAAAGAACCGAGGAGCGTCCCCAACTTGAAGACCGGTTCAGGGGGCTACTGACGGTGTCCTGGATTAGGGGGTACTCACCACATCGTCTCCCGACCAGGTGGGTTGAGCTGAGGACCCCCATGGTGGTTCACTCATGGGCCACTTCGGGCAGTCCATGACGCATACACGGAAGACTCCACAAGACTTGGCGCACAAGATGAGGACTCTTCTAAACCCTAGGCCTCCGATGCATATATAAACCGAGGCCAGGCACTACACCACAACACGAACACGGGGGCAGGTAAACTGTCGGGAGAAGTCACTTCAGGGGGCAGGTAAACTGCCTGGAGGGGATTTCTCCCGACAGATAGAACTGCCACAAGAATGGTTGCCGGCAATAACTTCTCCCGGCAGTTTCTCTGCCCCGAAGGATGTACTTGCCGGCAGTTTAACTGCCAGCACAAATATGTTTACCCGGCAGATAATATGCCCTCATGTTTTGTTCTAGGCTATTCTAGGCAACATCTGCCCAATTTAATATCCAATCACAATAGGTTCCTGCCATATACAAAATCTAAACTGCATTCAATAAACATGAACAGACAAAATACATTTGTTTCTAGATTCATACATGAAACAAACATATATGTGCACATTGTGCCACACAAGAAAAATTACATATGTTATAGGGAAATTGTGCCTCGCATACAAAACGGGCATACAGTGACTTATGTGCCCAAAAAAAAGAACCACTAAAATGAGTAGATTAAGCTGCCAATGTCCCCAGGTCCAACAAACAAACAAGGCATATTACATATTGATTAATACTCCACCAACTTGTAGGTCTTCCAAAGCTCCTGCAACTTGTGGACCTTCCAAAGCTCATACAACTTGTGTATCTTCCAGGAACCTGTAGAAGATCAGAATGAACATACAAAACAATTAGGATACTGGATGGAATATGAATGCAATCAGCTAATTACCTTTGTAGTAAACCTACAGCAAAATCAAGCCTGAAGCATATATCCAATGAGATCATTACGTATTAATGTAAGTATAATGTCATTCACAGAAGAAAAGAATAGAAATTTCCATGCAGATGGCTCCAATCATCATTCACATAAGTGTTAAAAAAAGAGTAAGTGAAGTCAATATGATAGCTCTGGACACACGTTTCAAGAATAACTTCCAAGAACTTCAATGAAATTTAAAGGACACAGTAAATCCAAGTTAACACTTCTGTTATACATTGTTATTCTGTAGTGTAAGTAAAAATAAAGGTCGGTACAACTACACTGACTATTAGTGTCCATGCTTTACTAACATTTAATTTGTAATTCTACAAGACATCTGAGTACAAAGGGTTTTTTATATCGAAGCACTAAAGAACATGATGTGTCCTTCACCAACTGAAATATGGCTCCTAAGGCATAAAAATGCCAACATGTCTCAGAAAAAACAAATATTCATTAATAGAGTAGCACATTGCTGAAATTCCACTGAAGAGACATAAGCTTTGAGCTAAGTACTAATAAGAGGAAGATGTATAGAAACGACATGTGGTATTGTGGTTATCACGTACCCGAAATAACATTGTGAGCTTGCTATCCGAGAATGGAACATGTGAGTCACTGTGGGCAATCGACTCAACCACCTGCATCAGTGTCATGTTCCCTTGATTAATTCTTCACGTCTGCGCAAGACTAACCAGTGTTATGAAGCAGATGTGCAAAAGAAATATTAACTGAATTTGCAATTTGCTTTTCATTAGTTAGCTTAGCTGCAACAATTGCCAATCATTTTTTCAAACAGAAACTCAAAAAACATTCAACTATAATGTTCGGTAACAATGCACAGCTCAGATTTGGCTTCATGTCCATTTTGTCCTGCAGCTGTTCTCAGAGCCAGCCATGTCCACTAGCATGAGCCTTCCTCCCACATACGACATATCTAATACTATCTACAGAAGCAACACAAAGTAAAGCCAATGAGAAGGCCAATCTCTTAGAAACAACATGCTTACAACATATATACCTCAGAAGAACAACCATGGAGTGGCTCTGTGAACTCCTCGTGCAACAGCTCGTGCCCTTCACAGTATGCCGCTTCTCTACTTCAACGACTTCTCTTGATATCTTCTTCCCTGCTTCATTTCCAGATATGTATGTTGCATTTTTCGCTTTTATTCCCATTAGTTCTAGCCTCACCTGTACGTTGTGCATTGAAAAGATTAGATCAAGCAAAAATTTCCAGTTACAGATTCACACTCCCATGCATGACTAACACAAAATTCAGGCATTTGCTGCCATGGATAAGTATACTGCATTCGTACAAACCGACAAAATCCACACTCCCTGCCAACATATTTTCGGCTCAAGTTTCACTTAAGTTTTAGAACACATATATAGGTATATACCTCCATGTTATAACTGATCTAAGCACCCACTTGTAATGGACTCATTGTATTTAGCACACACATACACCTCCATGTTATAACTGGTCTAAATAGGCATAGTATTCTTTTTGATAACCTGAATATGCACAGTAGATCAACTGTAAGAGGGGAAAATGCCCCAAAGCATCCAAAATTTGGGGGAAACTGGTCGGGGCGGCGGTATTTCGGGCCGTGTTTGTTTGGGCTTCAGTTTCGACAGATTCAGCTTTGGACTTCCTGTGATGGCAAAGCTGATGTGGTGAGGAAGCTGCTGAAATGAATGTTAGTTGTTTGGCAATGCAGCTATGGAAATGACTATGGCTGATGAAAAGCCTGAAATGCCCTTAAAGTGCTAACAATGTGGCATGAAAAGTTCACCAAGGAACCACTTTCAAATGAATGCAGCGAGGTGATGCCGGAGTTGGCAACATCCGGTTCACGTCCGCCGATGGGAGGGATCGTGGTGCGCACGGCCGACGAAAAAACTAGGCCAAGGGATGATGTCTAGGAGGTACGTGGGATTCAGATGAGTGGATGGGCATGAGTAATTGTAATTTTTCTCACTGAACACGACGTAAGCTTGTGGTAATCAGTGTAGATTGGATGGCGAAATCGATCCACTACGGTGCACGATTTGATCTCTCGTTCGTCTGAATGGATCCTCCTCCTCGACGGAGTCCTGGTGGCGCGACTGTTCCGCCAAGGGAGCTATCAATGTGAGAGTACGTAAACCACATAGCACACAAGAGGCACGCACGCACGCACGCACACACGCGAAGCACAACGCGCGCACACACGCCAAGCAAGCATGCAAGGGGAAGCAGAGGGCTCGGCTGGATTCTTTGGGACCGGGGAGGGCATTTTCTTCGTAATTTTCTGAAAAGGTATGGGTTAGCGCTGGGATTTGGTGGGAAACGAAGCAGCTTCGCCGCTGAAGTAAGTCCCAGCTCGCTTCGGCGTGTAACACATAAAATGGGTGAAAGTCGATTCGGGCTGTGGATCGGCAGCTGGTCCAATTTAGCTGTTTGTTTCAGCTTTGGCAGCTTTAGCTTTTTTGTATCCAGAAACTGGTCTTCAAAGCTGAAACAAACACAGCCGAACGTTTGGTGCGAATATTTTGGGCTTCTTCGCGCGCTTGGCCCAGTTATTTTGGGTCTCCCGCCACGGACTCTCCCGGCAGACTATGGGCCTGGGTTTAGTTGTGCCGGCAGATAGAATGACCTTAATTATTGCCGGCAGTGTGAAAGCCTTCTTGTCTATACTTCTCCCGGCAGTTTATCCGTCTTTAAGTACTTCTGCCGGCAGTAACAAGATCCCAGGCAGATGGTTTGCCCCTGTTCTGACATTTCTCCCGGCAGTTAATTGCCCCCAATCAATTGTTGTGGTGTAGTGAGGCTAGTCAATAGAGGGACTCATATTCATTAGAACAATCTCGTGGTAGATACATGTACTCTGTACTACACCCCATATGAATATAATCAAAAGCAGGACGTAGGGTATTATCTCTTCGAGAGAGCTCGAACCTGGGTAAAATCCTGTGTCCATGTTACCATCGCTCCAAGACGCCTAGCTTAGGACCCCTACTGCGAGATATGACAGATTTGGAACCAACAAGGAGCTCTTCCAAGGTGTGTTTGTCTTTGCTTTTGGCCAGCTGCCGGCTGCCGTGCTCGAGCCAGTGTCTTGACTTTGTTTTCTTCTTCTTTCTTCCAGAGCACTTTCCCGGTCTTTAGGGCATGGCCGAGGCGGCCGTGGAGGAGCATCGGCGGTTCTGGAGGCACTAGGGCGTCGCCATCGGGGACCATGACGCCTGGTCGGTGGAGGAGATCGCGCTCGTAGCCGAGGTCCGAGTTCCGCTGCTTGGCCAGCTCCTCCACCGGTTGCGGAGCACAGGCCTGAAGTTGATGGAGACGCTCTGGCCCAACACGGTTATGCCCGCGACCACCACCCGGCTGGCCAGGTGGTGGCTGGAGGTGGCGCCGGAGCACCTGGACGCGTGAAGGGCTTCCGCGGCCCGAGCCGGCGCCCAGATGGCGTTGAGCTTCGTGCTCTCGCGGTACCCAGATGTGGAGCTAGGTCAGATGGCCACCCGATGTGCCGAGGCAAACCTGGGACCGCACATGGACGCCATCAGGCAGTGCGCCAGTGAGCTAGCCTCCTACATCGACCCCGACGTGTTTGTCAGGGACCGTGCGGAGGACGGGATGGAGCTGTCGGAGGACACCTTTGGCCTCACCCTTAACGGCGAGGAGGACGCTGACAACGAGGGGACCGACTCCAGCAGCGAGGGAGATGGCTCGGGCCCGCCGGAAGCCGAGGCGGACGCCACCACCTCGACGGCTCTCAAGGCGGCAGCCCCCGAGACCGACCAGCCTGAGGCCTAGGCACCAACATTAACTGTTCTTTTGCTTTACTCGAACAAGTAGGTTAGTTTGTCTGCAGTTCCACCCACTGGGGGTGTAGTGAATGTAATGAACCTTGGTTGTGGGCCTTTATTTATGTACATATGCATGTGTTTCTGCCAATGTGTGTTGTCTGCCGGTTGCTGACTCGCTTTCTGCCTTTGTCTTTAATCCGTTTTTCTTGTCCGCCTCCCCTCTCAACTTTTGCCCCGCCAGTCGGACAGCCGGGAGCCGGTCTGTAGCTGGGACAGGGAGTGGGCTTCGAGGGTGGGCGTACAATACTTAGGATTTAGGACTTAGCTTTTGGCGAACACCCACTGGGTCGGTTGGGCTGCAGGAGGCGAAGCCGGCTAGGGCGCAGCTGGTGAGTGCGCAGGCAGATGCTAAGTGTGGCCGAACTACCCGAGCCGGACACTCTTCCTTTGTCATTTTTCGTGTGCGGACGCTTTCAACATTTAGGTCTTGCGAGCCAGACAGCCGCGTTGCGGTCTGTAGCTGGAGACGAAGAGAGGGCCTCGTGCACTGCGCACACTACTAGGCCGGCTGCGGAAAAGGGAGGCACGGGTGAGCCGGTGAGCCCCCGAGCCGGACGGGCCGACTCCGGGCGAAAAGAGAAGAATGCAGTGAAGCATAGACATTTGCTCGATAGAGACGAAAAGGTAGCCCCCGAGTGTCGTTTGGGGTACCTACTGCTTTCATTAAAACCAAAAGGTAGCGATACATACATATACTGCTTCAACTATCAAACAGGCAGAGGAGCTCCGCGTTCCAGGGGCGTTCGGTCTCCTCGCCGGAGCCGTCTTTCTTGTTCTTCCTCGCCTTCTGCGCATTGATGAGGTAGTAGGCCTTGTTGCGCAGAGCCTTGCTGATGATGAAGGGACCCTCCCATGGGGAGGACAGCTTGTGCTGGCGCATGAGGGCGCCCTCTCGGAATGCGAGAGGGCGGATCTTCTTGCTGTGATAGTGACGCAGGCCCTGCTGGTATATGGCAGACCGGCTCAGGGCCAGCAGGCGCGCCTCCTCGAGCAGGTCGACGCCGTCTTCATGCGCCTCCTTTGCCTCTGCATCCATGTACATGGTGACCCAAGGCAAGTCAAACTCGATGTCCGTTGGGATAACCGTCTCGGCCCTGTACATGAGGAAGAAAGGGGTGAAGCTGGTTGACCGGTTGTTTGTGCCCCTGAGGCTCCAAACCACAGCCAGCAGCTCGTCGATCCAGCAGCCGGCTGAGCGCTCCATTGGCTCGACGAGCCGAGGCTTGATGTCGGCTAGGATCAAGCCGTTTGTCCGTTCCGCCTGGCCGTTCTACTGTGGGTGAGCGACGGATGCCAGGTCGAGCCAGATGCTGGAGCCGGCGCAGAAGCAAGCTAGCGCGCCCTTGGCAAAGTTGGTGACACTGTCGGTGATGATGCTGTGGGGAACGTCGTAGCGGACGGTGATGTCTTTGATGAACATGACGGTTGTGGGGCCGTCGAGCTTCTTGATCGGCCTGGCCTCGATCCACTTGGTGAACTTGTCGACGGCCACCAACAGATGCGTCATGCCGCCTCAATCGGTCTTAAATGGCCCCACCATGTCGAGGCCCCAGACGGCAAAGGACCACGTGATGGGGATGGTCTTGAGGGCTGCAGCCGGGTGGTGGCTCCGCGTGCTAAAGCACTGACAGCCGTTGCACTTGAGGACCAGTTGCTCCACGTCCTTCAGGGCAGTCGGCCAGTAGAAGCCGTGCCGAAAAGCTTTGGCCACGAGGGCCCTTGAGGCGGCGTGGTGCCCGCATTCGCCCTGGTGGATGTCCTGCAGGATCTCAATCCCCTTGGCCCGCTCGACGCAGCGTTGGAATACGCCGGTTGTGCTGCGTTTGACAAGCTCGCGGTTAATGATGGTGTAGGCTAGAGCCCGGCGTTGCACTTGCCGAGTCGCGACCTCGTCATCGGGGAGCTCGCCGCTTACAAGATAGTTGAGGATGGGCTATGCCCAGGATGGTGCCTCCACCACCATCCGGACGACAGCTTCCACGGGGCCGGTTGGGTCGGGAGGCGGTGGGCTAGAGCTGGCAACCCCCGAGACGGAGCTGGCAGCCCCCGGGACCGGGCCGGAGCAGGTAGCCCCTGGGACTAGGCCGGCAGCCCCCGAACCGGAGGCGGGAGCCGCCGGGTCGGCCGGGATGAAGATGGACTCCGAGTCAGGGGAAGACTTGATGGAAGGCTTGTGCAGATGCTCTAGGGAGACGCTGGCTGGAATGGCTTGCCGGGTGGAGCCGATCTTGGCCATGGTGTCTGTCGTCTCATTGTCGGCTCGAGGGACGTGGTGGAAATCGCAGCCCTCGAAGCTGCCGGTCATCTGCTGAACCAGGAAGCGGTAGCTGGCCATGTTGGCGTCCCTGGCGTCCCACTCGCCAGAAACTTGCTGCACCACCAGGTCGGAGTCACCATAGCAGAGGATGCGCCAGATGCCGATCTCCTTGGCTAGCCGGAGGCCATGGACAAGGGCCTCATATTCGGCCACGTTGTTGGAGGCGGCGAAGTGGATCTGTAACACGTACCGCAGCCGGTCGCCCTTGGGGTAGGAGAGCACAATGCTGGCTCCCAAGCCGGTGCACATCTTTGAGCCGTTGAAGTGCATGCGCTAGTGCGTCAAGTCGGGAGGCGGCGGCAAGTACTGGGTCTCTGCCTAGTCGATGAGGAAATCAGCCAGCGCCTGGGACTTGATGGCCATGCGGGGCTCGTAGAGGATCGTGTGGGCGGCCGGCTCGATGGCCCACTTGGCGACCCGGCCGGTGGCGTCTCGGCTGCCAATGATCTCTCTGAGGGGAGCCGTGCTCACCACGGTGACGGTGTGCTCCTGGAAGTACTGCTTCAGCTTCTTGGTGGCCAGGTACACACCATAGCACATCTTCTGGTAGTGGGGGTAGTTCTGCTTGGAGAGGGAGAGCACCTCGCTCAGGTAATACACATGCCGCTGGACCAGCTGCGCCTTGCCATCCTCAGGGCGCTCCACCACCAGCACCATGCTGACCACGCGAGTGGTGGCCGCAATGTACATCAGTATGGGCTCCTTCTCAGCCGGCGCGCCAAGATGGGTGTGGTGGAGAGCATGCATTTGAGGTCGCAAAAGGCCTCGTCCGCCTGCGGAGTCCAGTTGAACTCCGTCGTCTTCTTCATCAGCTGGTACAGGGGTAGGGCCCTCTTCCCCAGCCGGCTGACGAACCGACTAAGAGAGGCCAAGCAGCCGGTGAACTTCTGGACGTCACGCAGCCGGGCCGGCTTGCGCATCCGCTTGATCACCTTGATCTTCTCCGGGTTGGCCTCGATGCCGCGCTCCAAGACGAGGAAACCAAGGAGCTGGCCAGTCGGCACCCCAAACATGCATTTTTCCGGGTTGAGCTTGATCTGGAACTGCCGCAGGTTGGCAAACGTCTCCTTGAGGTCGTCCAGGAGGGTGAGGTGTTGCTTGGTCTTCACCACGATGTCGTCGACGTAGACATGCACATTCCTGCCGATCTGTGGCAGGAGGCACTTCTACATGCAGCGCTGAAAGGTCGCGCCTGTGTTCTTCAGGCCGAATGACATGGTGATGTAGCAATATGCCCCGAACGGGGTGAT
This sequence comes from Elymus sibiricus, assembly GCA_039707655.1. Classification (NCBI taxonomy): domain Eukaryota; kingdom Viridiplantae; phylum Streptophyta; class Magnoliopsida; order Poales; family Poaceae; genus Elymus; species Elymus sibiricus. The sequence goes on from CM077672.1 coordinate 319,537,231, forward strand.
GAAGGACGTCTTGAGGGCATCACCCGGATCCAACTTGATCTGGTGGTAGCCGGAGTAGGCGTCCAGAAAGCACAGGAGCTCGCAGCCGACCATGGAGTCGATCACTTGATCGGTCCAGGGCAGAGCAAAGGGGTCCTTGGGGCATGCCTTGTTCAGGCTGGTGTAGTCGATACACATGCACCAAGTATCATTCTTCTTTAGCACGAGGACTGGGTTGGCCAGCCACACGGGGTGGAAAACTTCCATGATGAAGCTGGCTGCGAGCAGCCGGGCGATTTCTTCACCAATGGTTCTTCGCTTCTCCTCAGAGAAGCAGTGGAGCGGCTGTCGGACTGGCTTGGCATCCGGCCGGATGTGGAGTTTTTGCTCAGCGAACTTCCTCGGAACACCAGGCATGTCTTTGGGGGACCATGCAAAGATGTCCCGATTCTCATGGAGGAAGTCGACGAGCTCGCCTTCTTATTTGCTGTCGAGGCGGGTGCCCACGACAACGCACTTCTCGGGGTTGGCCGGGTCGAGCGGGGCCCTCTTAGTGTCTTTGGACGTCTGGAAGGCCGCCTCGTTGGCCGGCTGCTTGAGCGGAACCGGCATGGCCGTCTGCTCGCTGGCCAGCGCCATGAGCCGGTCAAGCTGTCGCTTTTTTCAGCAATGACCAACGACTCGGCCAGCCGGGAGCCGGCTTGGGCTCACTCCAGGAACTTCTTGTAGTCGCCGGCTATGGTGATGATGCCCTTCGGACCCGGCATCTTCATCTTCAGGTAGGCGTACAGTGGGGCACCGCCATGAACTTGGCGAGCGCGGGCCGGCCCAGGAGCGCGTGGTAGGGTCTGCTCAGGTCAACCACCTTGAACCAAATCGACTCACGGCAGAAGTGGTCTTTGGTGCCGAACAGGACGTCCAGCCGGACCTTGCCGATTGGGGAGCAGGAGTGGCCCGGCACGATGTCGTGGAACACCGTCCGGCTGGGCTACAACTGGTTCTCCTTGATGCCCAGCTTGAGCATGGTGTTGCGGTAGAGGATGTCGATGCTGCTACCGTCGTCGATCAGCACCCGCGAGAAGCGGCAGGTGAGCCTCTCGGAGGCAAAGGTGGGGTCGAGGACGAGGGCGTAGCCACCCGGCATCGACATCACGGCCGGGTGGTCCTCCCTGCTCCAGGTGATGGGCCTTTCGGACCAGTGCATGAACTGGGGAACCGGAGGGACAACGGCGTTCACCACATGCTGGAACTTGCGCTTGTTGTGCTTGTGGTCACCCTCGGTGGTGAAGACGATGTAGGCCGCATCCTGGCGAGGGAAGTCATCGTGGAGGCCGCTGGCTGCCGGAGCCGGCGAGGGAGGTGAAGGCAGAGGCGGAAGGCCCCCGCATCAAGCGCTGAGTCCAACTGCACTGCCGGATCGTGTGCGTGGACGGCTTCGCGCCGTTGTGGTGCTTGCAGGGCGTGTCGAGCATCTGCTCGAAGGTGAGCTTGGGCTGCCAGGCCGCCTTGCCGGTTCGTTGCCGCCCTGATAAGCTGGCTGCTCCTCCTCCACAACTGCGACCTGCCGGTTATCGTAGCGGTTGGACGGCTGCTCGCCCTTCCGCTTGTTGTTGTTGTTGATGTCCTGCTGGCACTTGCCGTTGTCACTAGCCGACAGGGGGGTGGCCGGCTAGACCTGGATCGCCTTGCCGGCTGCGTCGAGCCAGACCTGCACGCGCATCGCGGAGTCGGCCATGGCGTACTTGTCCGTCTTGGCCATGAGCTCCGCCATGGTCGCCGGTTCGGAGCACATGAGCTTGTGCTTGAGAAGGGTGCCGTCTCGGCACCCCTCGGTGAAGTACTGGATCGCCTGCACCTCGTGGACCCCCTCACAAGAGTCGTGCAGCTCCATCCACCACATGATGTAGTCGCGGAGGGATTCGTCCGGCCCCTGGACGCACATGGAGAGCTGGCGGGGCCGGCCCGGCCGCTTGTACGTGCCAGTGAAGTTGGGCACAAATGCCTCCTTGAGTCCAGCCAGGTGTTGATGCTAGCCGGCAGGCTGTTTAGCCACGTCCGGGCTGAGCCAAGCAGCATGAGGGGGACGTAGCGCACCGCCACGCACTTGTTGCCGCCGGCTATGCCGACGGCCATGTTGTAGTCAGTCAGCCAGTCCTCCGGCTTGGTGACGCGTTGTACTTGGGGGTGTCGCGGACCAGCGTGAAGCCCTTGGGGAAAGGCTCCTCACAGATGCGTGGCCCAAAACAGGCTGGGCCGACAGAGCTTTCCTCCTCCAAGGCCAGAGACCGCGCCAGCCGATCGATGCGGTGGCGAGCGTTGTGCTCGTCGTAGGGCTCGCGAGGCCCCAGTCCGTCGGTGACCGTGGGGCGGGCGGCCGCGCCGACGGAGGCCGGCAATTCCCGCCGGGCAGGCGGAGGCGCTCGCGCCGGCTGGCAGTGATCATTGCCAGCTGGCTCATCCATGCGACTGTTGTCAGCCGGTGGAGTGCAGTTGCGCCGGCCCTGGCTGGAGCGGCTGCCGCTGGGGTGCAGAGAAGACGCTTGCTGTGTATTCCTGGGATCCCCGGCATGGTGCCGGTCATCCACCTGGAGAGGGGGAGACGTCGAGCCGGACGCGGCCGCCCGAGCCGGGTCCCACTGCTGGTTCACAGCGGTGATGAGGTCGCGGACGCGCTGCTGCTGCCGCACCAACTCCTCACCCTCCAGGTGCTCGAGCTCGGTCATGGCCTCCTGCACGGCTCTCATGTTCATGACAGGGGTGCTGTACGTGGGCCGCTCCGCACCCAGCATCTGGCCAAGGGCGCCACCATGGCGTTGCACCTCACCCAGCCGGTTGGGCCCATCGCCAACCGGCGTGAGGCCATGGGCGGTGTTGTACTCGCGCTGGACGGACTCCATCTGGTGCTGCGCCGCAGCGAGCACCATGGCCTCGTCTAGCAGGCGCTAGCGTTCCTCTTGGAGCCGGGGCACGGTAGCAGTCGGGTCGGCATTGGTCGTGATGGGGGCGCGCAGGTTCTGCAGCGCCACGCGCACCGGATTTGTCCGACCGGCGCGGGCTGCAGCCGCAGCCGCCTTGTCCTTGCTGCGACCGGAAGCATGGCTGGAGCCGGTGGTCAGCACCTCCACGCGGGTGCAAAGGTCTGTGACGTTGCTGGTGACGCCGTAGCCGGCAGGGAGGGGTGAGTCGGCGAAGTGAGCACCTCGCGAGGGTACTCATCGGGGACGAGCGCGACAAAGACGCGTATCTCGCCGAAAGGGACGACGGAGCCGCCTGGTGGGCAGGCGACGTCCACGCCGTTGCCGGCGCAGCCTGGCGCGCAGGGCTGGCTGATCGAGCCATGCGCGATGCGCTCGCCGGAGGTGGTGAAGAGTCTCGTCCGAAATGTGACTCCGGCTGACGCCGCGTGCAGCCCCACGGTGAGCGCCAACTGTTGTGGTGTTATCACGGCCGATGCCATGGGATGGCTTGTCGTGGGTGGAGCCTGAGGACGCCGGTGGGTTCCGGAAGCGAGATCGGGCACAAGCGGTGCGATACACATGAAGTACCCAGGTCCAGGGCCCTCTGAGGGAGGTAACACCCCTAGTCCTGCCGGATGAACTAAGGTGAGCACAAGGGCTACAATGGTGCTCCTAGAGCTATTTATGTGGAGGAGGAAGAAGGAGCTAGCTCTCCTCCCTGCCTCGTGAGTGTGTGTGCGTGATGAGTGAGCCGACCCCCACTCTGAGGGGCTCCTAGGAGGTCTTGTAGCCTGACCTCCCAGGTTACAAAGAGTAAAATAAGAGGGGCGGGGCCCTGCTGTCATCGTCTCTGGCCGGCAGTGGGGCCCGCTGGCTGCACAGCACTGTAGCTCATCGCCTCCTACGTCATGGAGTGGTTGGCATCGTGCGTCTACAATGCCGGGCCACGCTGACGTCAGTCGCGCTGGTCAGCGGGGACGGGGGCACTGTAGCCATGCTCTCCCGACGTGGGAGAGGTCTTGTCGTACGGCGAGATGGGACGGGCACTGACCCACCGGACGCCGGCTGCGGCCAGCCGGCCCAGGCATGGCACCGTGCCCAGTCGGCCCAGTGCTAAGGAGCCGGCTGGAGGGCCAGCCGGACTGAGGGGCGTGGGCCGCCCCGATGTTTTGAAAATTGCCTTATGCTCTCGAGCCTACCCGGGGGTCACCCCCCCCCCCCGATAACCATGAAGTGGCACTTCTCCCGGTTCAAGACAGGACTATTTTCTTCACATCTCTACAAAAACTTTGTCAAGATTGCTCAAGCAGTTATCAAAAGAAGTTCCATAAACGGAGAAATCATCCATGAAGACTTCAACAATTTTCTCATAGAAATCCGAAAATATAGCAGTCATGCATCTTTGAAAGGTAGCAGGTGCATTGCATAAACCAAATGGCATACGTCTATAAATGAAAGTTCTAAAAGGACAAGCAAAAGTAGTTTTCTGCTGATCTTTAGGAGACATGAGTATTTGAGAGAAACCAGAATATCCATCTAGGAAACAAAAATGTGTATGCTTGGACAATCTTTCTAACATCTAATCAATATAAGGAAAAGGATAATGGTCCTTTCTACTAGCCTTATTCAATTTTCTAAAATCAATAACCATCCTATAACCAGTTACAACTCTTTGCAGGATAAGTTCATTTTCATCATTAGGAACAACGGTAATGCCACCTTTCTTAGGGACAGAACGAACAGGACTTACACATCTACTATCAGCTATAGGATAAATTATACCTGCCCCCAGGAGCTTTAATATTTCATTTCTTACCACTTCCTTCATATTAGGATTTAAGCGGCACTGATGATCAACAACAGGTTTAGCATCTGGCTCCATATGAATTTTGTGTTGGCACATACAAGGACTAATGCCTTTAAGATAATCCAGAATATATCCAATTGCAGCACAATGTTTCTTTAAAGTTTTCAACAACCTCTTTTCTTCGTGCATTGAAAGGTTAGCATTGATAGTAACAAGATATATTTTCTTTTCATCAAGATAAGCATATTTCAAAGTATCAGGGAGTTTCTTTAATTCAAACACGGGATCACACTTAGGTGGAGGAGGATCTCCCAAGATTTCAACTGGCAAATTATGCTTAAGAATAGATTCTTGCCTCAAGAATATTTCATCTATTTCATTCCTTTCATTCATATGCATATCATTCTCACGATCTAACGAATATTGCTCTAAAGGATCTGTAGAAGGCCCAACAATAGAAGCAAGACCAATAATAATATCCTCATCAGGTAAATCTTTAGCATGATGTTGTTTGGTGAACTTAGATAAATTAAATTCAAGAGATTCATCACCAAACTTAACTTTAACTTTCTCTTTAACACAATCAATTTCATCATTAACAGTGTTCAAGAAGGGTCTACCAAAAATTATCGTGTGTAGATCCAAGTATTAAGAAATCAGTAGGATATTTTATCTTACCACACAAGACTTCAACATCTCTTACAATCGCAAGCCGTGTAATGGTATCCCTATTTGCAAGCTTAATGGTATCCCTATCATGCATAACTTCTTGATAGAAAGAGAAAGGAATAACACTTATAGTAGCACCAATATCACATAAACCATGATAACAATGATCTCCAATCTTAACAGAAACAAAAGGCATGCGAACAACTCTTTTATTTTTATCTAACTTACCCTGTTTATTCCTAACAGGTTTAGCAATTCTAGCACCTTCTTCATAGAAATATATAACATGCCCATCAATATTATCAACCATGAGATCTTTAACCATTGCAATAGAAGGTTCTACTTTAATTTGTTTAGAGGGTGTGGGTGCTTTAATATAACTCTTACGAACCACCGTTGTAGCCTTAGAATGCTCCTTAATTCTAACAGAGAAAGGAGGCTTTTCAATATAAGCAACAGGCACAACAAGATTAGCAGAATAAGGTAGTGTTTCAGTTTTAACAATAATAGGTTCTTCACAAGTATATTTAATAGGTTCATGATATTTTAACCACTTCTCTTTAGGAAGATCAACATGAGGAGCAAAATATTTACAAAATTTAACTACTATCTCAGAATCAAGTCCATATTTCGCACTAAGCTCATGAAAAACATTTGTTTCTACAAAAGACTTAATACAATCATATTCAAGCTTTATATCTCACTCTTTATCTTTGTCGACCTCCCAATCTTCAGAATTGTGTTTAATTCTTTCAATAAAATCCCATTTAAATTCAATTTGCAGACTTCAGAAAGAACCGACAGAAGAAGAATCAAGCATTTCTTTATCATGAAGACAAAGCCTAGCATAAAAGTTATGAACAATAATATCTCTAGAGAGCTCATGACTGGGGCATTTGAGCATTAAGTCCTTAAGCCTGCCCCAAGCTTGAGCGATACTTTCTCCTTCACATGGCCAAAAATTATAGATATAATTCCGATCACGATTAACCAAGTGCATAGGATAAAATTTCTGATGGAATTCGAACTTCGTTCAGTTCTAGTCTCAATCATCCAATAACCTATACCATGCCAGTGCTTTTCCCTCCAAAGACAAAGGGAATAACTTCTTTTAAGTTTGTCCCTTCATAATCCTACAAGACTAAATAATCCACATAGTTCATCCATAAAAATAAGTGCATATCAGGATGTATTGTTCTATCTCCTGCATAAGGATTAGCATGCAGTCTTTCCAAAATACCAATAGGAATTTCATAATAAATATTTTCAGTAGGTGGAGGCGCATCTCTTACCACATCTGCTCGGGGTGAAGATACCCCGAACAAGCCTCTCAAAGGATTGTTCTCCATAGTAACAATTGTAGATAAAATTTAGCACGTATAATAAATGTTTCCTTACCAAATTCCACTTACCAAGAGTGCTAAACTCCCCGGCAACGACGCCAGAAAAGAGTCTTGATTACCGACAAGTATAGGGGATCAATCGTAGTCCTTTCGATAAGTAAGAGTGGCAAACCCGGCGAGGAGCAGAAGGAAACGATAAGTGGTTTCAGCAAGGTATTCTCTGCAAGTGCTGTAAGATAGTTCTGATAGATAGTTTGATATCAAGATAATTGATAGCAAGTAACAACTAACCAAAGTAACAAGGTGCAACAAGGTGGCCCAATCTTTATTGTTGCTAAATACAAGTCGGTGATACTTCTTATAGTGATTAAAATGTTCTTGAGGACACACGGAAATTTTGTCTAGTTACTTTCACCACGATTCATTGACTTACGTTCATTGCTTTGATGAGTTGTTATGTGGACGGACCGGAGCTAAGGTGATGTTCTTACTTGAACAAACACCTACTTATGATTACACCCTACATGCAAGCATCCGCAAGAGAAGTAATTAAGATAAATCTAACCTTGATTTTACTAAAATGTTTCTTTTTTTGTTTACAAAATTTCGAGAGAGAGTAAGATGTACTTGGCATTAGCCTTCGTTGTCCGCTTCCAATGGCGTAGCATGGTCCAAGGAGGCGAGGTCCTCTGTCCGTTGCTGCTCACGTTTGCTACCTGTAAAATTTGATGGTTCACGATGATTCACAAAATATCCAATAACTCGTGTTGCTTGAGGCCGAGATCGGACCTCGCTAGCAAAATCTAATCCGACATTTTCCTTCGAGGGGTATCCGACGTCCCATGTTTTTTTGCACTTCCGACGTCCCATAGTTTGGACGCCCTTACATGGCGATCGACAGCCGGGGGTTACCTCCGACGAACCATTGGTTCGCTAGGGGAGGCACCCTCCAGCAAACTTTTTCGCCCGGTTCGCTCGCTGCCTCCAGCGCGCACCTGTGTTTAGGCCTCTCAGTTTAATCCTTTTTTCCAAAAAAAGCCATCAACAAAAAAGACACTAAATTGCCATGAACGAACTTGTGAAAAAAATGTCAAGCTACTATATAAAAATATGCCATCTCTGTAAATTTTATAAAATATTTAAATGAGTACGATTAAAAAGAAGTTGTATGAACTACACAAATGAAAAATATCATCTCTTAATAATAAAAAATGTCATCTCTTAATAATAATAAATGTCATCTCTTAAAAATAAAAATGGCATCTCTTAATATAAAAATGCCATATCTTAATAATAAAAAAAGCCATCTCTCAAAAATAAAAATGACATCTCTTAATATAAAATGTCATCTCTTAAATAATAATAAATGGCATCTCTTAATATAAGAAAAATGCCAAATCTTAATACAAAAATGCCATCTCTTTACAAAACAATGCCATCTCTTAACAGAAAAATGCCATCTCTTAAAAAAAATTAAATGTCATCTCCTAAATAAAAAATGCCATATACCTATAAAAAAAGAGGCAAAAAAAAGGAGACCCTGGGTGTCAAACCCAGGTATTGCCTATGGGGGGTCAAAGCCACTAGCCAGTGTGTTGTTGTGGATAGTTTTGTAGAAGAGATATGTTCGTTGTGTTTTGTTCTTCCAACGACCTATTTCCAAATCTGACGTGGCAGCGGCTTTGCGCCGAGATTCATGCAACGGTGGAAAGGAGGGTCGCCGGGAAAACCTCCACAGGTGACAGTCGCCATTTAGCTTTTCTCTATTCTTTTAGCACTTCCGACATCCCATATTTTTTTTGTTTGAATATGGTGATCTCATTTTACCAGCCCACCCCAAAAATCCAAGTCAAATCCTAAACAGCGCCTTAAGCGCCCGTTCCTTCCTTTCTCGCAAACGGGCGCACACCCTTTCCTCCGTGCTGGGCCGGCCCATCTTCCTTTTGTTTCTATTTTTAACGCCAAAAAACTGTGCGACGGTTCAGTATCGAACCGGCGACGCCACGCCACGCCACCAAGGGAGCTCCTAACCGGCGCTCTCAGCACCAGTTTTGATTACTGGCGCTCGAAGGTGCTGCTACTGGGCCGGCCCAGCATTACTTCGTCCGCTCGCGGGCAGCGCGAAAAAATAAACCAAAAAAGTAGCGAACTGGAGGATCGAACTCGCGTCGTGATTGCAACGTACGAGTATGGCTAACCACCACAGCAACTTGATACTAGCGACTTACAGGGCGAACTTTTTAAGAGCACCATAGCCGCGCAAATTTATTGCACGTTATACCGTTTACTGTAGCGCTTTGATTCTTGAATTATTTGAAAACATTTTTGGAAAATGTGTTTTTCTTAATGTAAAGAAAAAAGTGAAAGTTCACAGATTTCAAAAAAGGTTCGCGTATTAGAATAAAACGCATGAATACGAAAAAGTCCATGTATTCAAAAAAGTTCACGAATTCAAAGAGTTCTTGAAATTGAAAAAAGTACTAATTTGGGAAAGTTCATCAATTTCAAAAAACATCCATCGAGTTTGAAAAATGTTCAGGAACTTTTTTGAAATAACATCTCGAAGGTCGAAATTTGAAAAAAGTTCATCGGAATTGAAAAAAGTTCATCAAATTTGAAAAAAGTTCATCGAAAATGAAAAAAAGTTCATTGAATTTGAAAAAAGTTCATCGAGTTTGAAAGAAAGCTCATCGAGTTTGAAAAAAGCTCATGAATTTGGAAAAAAGGTTCATTGAATTTGAAAAAAGTTCATCGAGTTTGGAAAAAGTTCATTGAGTTTGAAAAAAAGTTCATCGAAATTGAAATAAGTTCATCGAATTTGAGAAAAGTCCATCGAGTTTGAGAAAAAATCATCAAATTCGAAAAAAGTTCATCATATTCAAAAAAAGTTCATCGAATTTGAAAATAGTTCCTCAATTTTCAAAAAGAGTTCACCGATTTTGAAAAATAGTTCACGCATTTAGCAAAAGAGAAAAGAAAAAAAGAAAAACCGAACTAAACCATTCAAAGAAAAGAGAGAAAAAAGAACAAGAAAAAAGAAGTACGAAAGAAAAAAAGAACAAGAAAAAAGGATGTACATAATCACATCAGATGTCTATGGCGGGTTGGTTACTGCGGCTTAGAATGAGGGAAGACATCGCGGGTTCGAATCCCTCTAACGCGTGTAGATTTTTGTGGAATAAAGCAGGAAAAAGGGTCGATGGGCCGAGCCCAAGTCGCTTGAGGGGTATGCGTTGGATTGCGAAATGGCTGTAAACGGGCGCTAAAGGCGCCGTTTAGGAATACCTCTAACGCGTGTAGGTTTTTTGCGGAATAAAGCAGGAAAAAGGGTAGATGGGCCGAGCCCAAGTCGCTTGAGGGGTATGCGTCGAATTGCGAAATGGCTGTAAACGGGCGCTGAAGGCGCCGTTTAGGAATTACCCGCCACTAATCACACCCGACGTGTTCAGTTCCATCTTTTTTTTCTTATCTTCTTTCTTCTCTTTTCTCTTTTTTTAATTTTTTTTTGTTTTTAGTTTTTTCTTTTTTTCTTTTGTTAAATAGAATGAACTTTCTTTTCAAAATCGACGAAATTTTTTCAAAATCAATGAACTTTTTTCAAAATCAATGAACTTTTTCCAAAATCGATGAACTTTTTTCAAAATTGATTAACTTTTTTGAAAATTGATGAACTTTTTTCAAATCGATGAACTTTTTTTCAAAGTCAGTGAACTTTTTTCAGTTTTTGTGAACTATTTTTGAAAATCGATGAACTTTTTCTTCAAAAATGATGAACCTTTATCCAAATCGATGAACTTTTTTAAATTCATGTTTTTTCTCAAATACGAAATTCCAAAATCGAAGTGATCTAGTATAAATAGCGCGTCCACAGTAGTTCTTATACTATTGGCACTGCTTTTCATTCATTGGAATTGAGTGGATCTAGTGGTTAGCCAACTTGTACGCGAGTCCCACGGCGGGAGTTCAGTCCTGAATAAAGCTACTCTTTTTTCCGCGATGTATGTTCCCTGCACTCGCTTTTCGTGGGCCGGCCTAACTGAGCGCTGCAGTGAGCGCCAGTTGGTTCCAGGGCGCAAAGGGCGCCCTATAGGAGCTCCCCGCGTTAGAGGGATTCGAACCCGCGACGTCTTCCCTCATTCTAAGCCGCAGTAACCAACCTGCCATAGACATCTGATGTGATTATGTACATCCTTTTTTCTTGTTCTTGTTTTCTTTCGTACTTCTTTTTTCTTGTTCTTTTTTCTCTCTTTTCTTTGAAAGGTTTAGTTCGGTTTTTCTTTTTTTTCTTTTTTTTTCTTTTTTGCTAAATGCGTGAACTATTTTTCAAAATAGATGAACTCTTTTTGAAAATTGAGGAACTGTTTTCAAATTTGATGAACTTTTTTTTGAATATGATGAACTTTTTTCAATTCGATGAACTTTTTTTGAATTTGATGATTTTTTCTCAAACTCGATGAATTTTTCTCAAATTCGATGAACTTATTTCAATTTCGATGAACTTTTTGCAAACTCGATGAACTTTTTTCAAACTCGACGAACTTTTTTCAAATTAAATGAACTTTTTATCCAAATTCATGAGCTTTTTTCAAACTCGATGAACTTTTTTCAAATTTATTGAACTTTTTTCTTTTTTGATGAACTTTTTTCAAATTTGATGAACTTTTTTCAAATCCGATGAATTTTTTTCAAATTTCGACATTCGAGATGTTTTTTCAAAAAAGTTCGTGAACATTTTTCAAACTCGATGGATGTTTTTTCAAATTGATGAACTTTACCAAATTAGTACTTTTTCCAATTTCATGAACTCTTTGAATTCGTGAACTTTTTTGAATACATGGACTTTACTTGAACAAACACCTACTTATGAGCAAGAGAAGTAATTAAGATAAATCTAACCTTGATTTTCCTAAAATGTTTCTTTCTTGTTTACAAAATTTCGAGAGAGAGTAAGATGTACTTGACATTGGCCTTCGTTGTCCGCTTCCAAGGGCGTGGCATGGTCCAAGGAGGCGAGGTCCTCTGTCCGCTGCTGCTCACATTTGCTACCTGTAAAATTTGATGGTTCACGATGATTCACAAAATATCCAATAACTCGTGTTGCTTGAGGCCGAGATCGGACCTCGCTAGCAAAATCTAATCTGATAGTTTCCTTTGAGGGGTATCCGACGTCCCATGTTTTTTTGCACTTCCGACGTCCCATAGTTTGGACGCCCTTACATGGCGATCGTCAGCCGGGGGTTACCTCCGACGAACCATTGGTTCGCTAGGGGAGGCACCCTCCAGCGAACTTTTTCGCCCGGTTCGCTCGCTGCCTCCAGCGCGCACCCGTGTTTGGGCCTCTCAGTTTAATCCTTTTTTTCCAAAAAAAAGCCATCAACAAAAAAGACACTAAATTGCCATGAACGAACTTGTGAAAAAAATGTCAAGCTACTATATAAAAATATGCCATCTCTCTAAATTTTATAAAATATACAAATGAGTACGATTAAAATAAGTTGTATGAACTACACAAATGAAAGATGCCATCTCTTAATAATAAAAAATGTCATCTCTTAATAATAATAAATGTCATCTCTTAAAAATAAAAATGGCATCTCTGAATATAAAAATGCCATATCTTAATAATAAAAAATGCCATCTCTCGAAAATAAAATGACATCTCTTAATATAAAATGTCATCTCTTCAATAATAATAAATGTCATCTCTTAATATAAGAAAAATGCCAAATATTAATACAAAAATGCCATCTCTTTACAAAACAATGCCATCTCTTAATACAAAAATGCCATCTCTTAAAAAAAATTAAATGTCATCTCCTAAATAAAAAATGCCATATACCTATAAAAAAGAGGCAAAAAAAGGAGACCCTGGGGTTCGAACAAAGGTATTGCCTATGGGGGGTCAAAGCCACTAGCCAGTGTGTTGTTGTGGATAGTTTTGTAGAAGAGATATGTTCGCTGTGTTTTGTTCTTACAACGACCTATTTCCAAATCTGATGTGGCAGTGGCTTTGCACCGAGATTCATGCAACGGTGGAAAGGAGGGTCGCCGGGAAAACCTCCACAGGTGACAGTCGCCATTTAGCTTTTCTCTATTCTTTTAGCACTTCCGACATCCCATATTTTTTTTGTTTGAATATGGAGATCTCATTTTACCAGCCCACCCCAAAAATCCAAGGCAAATCCTAAACGGCGCCTTAAGCGCCCGTTCCTTCCTTTCTCGCAAACGGGCGCACACCCTTTCCTCCGCGCTGGGCCGGCCCATCTTCCTTTTTTTTCTGTTTTTAACGCCCAAAAACTGTGCGACAGTTCAGTTTCGAACCGGCGACGCCACGCCACGCCACCAAGGGAGCTCCTAACCGGCGCTCTCAGCGCTGGTTTTGACTACTGGTGCTCGAAGGTGCTGCTACTGGGCCGGCCCAGCATTACTTCGTCCGCTCGCGGGCAGCGCGAAAAAATAAACCAAAAAAGTAGCGAACTGGAGGATCGAACTCGCGCCGTGATTGCAACATACAAGTATGGCTAACCACCACAGCAATTTGATACTAGCGACTTACAGGGCGAACTTTTGAAGAGCACCATAGCCACACAAATTTATTGCACGTTATACCGTTTACTGTAGCGCTTTGATTCTTGAATTATTTGAAAAAAAAATTGGAAAATGTGTTTTTCTTAATGTAAAGAAAAAAGTGAAAGTTCACAGATTTCAAAAAAGGTTCGCGTATTAGAATAAAAAGCACGAATACGAAAAAGTCCATGTATTCAAAAAAGTTCACGAATTCAAAGAGTTCATGAAATTGAAAAAAGTACTAATTTGGGAAAGTTCATCAATTTGAAAAAACATCCATCGAGTTTGAAAAATGTTCACGAACTTTTTTGAAAAAACATCTCGAAGGTCGAAATTTGAAAAAAGTTCATCGAATTTGAAAAAAGTTCATTGAATTTGAAAAAAGTTCATCGAGTTTGAAAAAAAGCTCATTGAGTTTGAAAAAAGCTCATGAATTTGGAAAAAAAGTTCATTGAATTCGAAAAAAGTTCATCGAGTTTGAAAAAAGTTCATCGAGTTTGAAAAAAAGTTCATCGAAATTGAAATAAGTTCATCGAATTTGAGAAAAGTTCATCAAATTCGAAAAAAGTTCATCGAATTGAAAAAAGTTCATCATATTCAAAAAAAGTTCATCGAATTTGAAAACAGTTCCTCGATTTTCAAAAAGAGTTCATCGATAGTTCACGCATTTAGCAAAAGAGAAAAGAAAGTTCATTGAATTTGAAAAAAGTTTATAGAGTTTGAAAAAAGTTCATCGAGTTTGAAAAAAAGTTCATCAAAATTGAAATAAGTTCATCGAATTTGAGAAAAGTCCATCTAGTTTGAGAAAAAATCATCAAATCGAAAAAAGTTCATCGAATTGAAAAAAGTTCATCATATTCAAAAATAGTTCATCGAATTTGAAAACAGTTCCTCAATTATCAAAAAGAGTTCATCGATTTTGAAAAATAGTTCACGCATTTAGCAAAAGAGAAAAAAAAAGAAAAAAAACCGAACTAAACCTTTCAAAGAAAAGAGAGAAAAAAGAACAAGAAAAAAGAAGTACGAAAGAAAAAAAGAACAAGAAAAAAGAATGTACATAATCACATCAGATGTCTATGGCGGGTTGGTTACTGCGCCTTAGAATGAGGGAAGACGTCGCGGGTTCGAATCCCTCTAATGCGTGTAGTTTTTTTGCGGAATAAAGCAGGAAAAAGGGTCGATGGGCCGAGCCCAAGTCGCTTGAGGGGTATGCGTTGGATTGCGAAATGGCTGTAAACGGGCGCTAAAGGCGCCGTTTAGGAATACCTCTAACGCGTGTAGGTTTTTTGCGGAATAAAGCAGGAAAAAGGGTAGATGGGCCGAGCCCAAGTCGCTCGAGGGGTATGCGTCGGATTGCGAAATGGGTGTAAACGGGCGCTGAAGGCACCGTTTAGGAATTACCCGCCACCAAGCACACCCGACGTGTTCAGTTCCATCTTTTTTTCTTCTTATCTTCTTTCTTCTCTATTCTCTTTTTTTTTTTAAAAATTCTTGTTAGTTTTTTCTTTTTTTTTCTTTTGCTAAATAGAATGAACTTTCTTTTCAAAATCGATGAACTTTTTTCAAAATCAATGAACTTTTTCCAAAATCGATGAACTTTTTTCAAAATTGATGAACTTTTTTGAAAATTGATGAACTTTTTTCAAATCGATGAACTTATTTTTAAAGTCGGTGAACTTTTTTCAGTTTTTGTGAACTATTTTTGAAAATCGATGAACTTTTTCTTCAAAAATGATGAACCTTTTTCCAAATCGATGAACTTTTTTAAATTCATGTTTTTTTCTCAAATACAAAATTCCAAAATCTAAGTGATCTGGTATAAATAGCGCGTCCATAGTAGTTCTTATACTATTGGCGCTGCTTTTCATTCATTGGAATTGAGTGGCTCTAGTGGTTAGCCAACTTGTACGCGAGTCCCACGGCGGGAGTTCAGTCCTGAATAAAGCTACTCTTTTTTCCGCGATGTATGTTCCCTGCACTCGCTTTTCGTGGGCCGGCCTAACTGAGCACTGTAGTGACTGCCAGTTGGTTCCAGGGCGCAACGGGCGCCCTATAGGAGCTCCCCGCGTTAGAGGGATTCAAACCCGCGACGTCTTCCCTCATTCTAAGCCGTAGTAACCAACCCGCCATAGACACCTGATGTGATTATGTACATCCTTTTTTCTTGTTCTTTTTTTCTTTCGTACTTCTTTTTTCTTGTTCTTTTTTCTCTCTTTTCTTTGAAAGGTTTAGTTCGTTTTTTTTTTCTTTTCTCTTTTGCTAAATGCGTGAACTATTTTTCAAAATCGATGAACTCTTTTTGAAAATTGAGGAACTGTTTTCAAATTCGATGAACTTTTTTTGAATATGATGAACTTTTTTCAATTCAATGAACTTTTTTCGAATTTGATGATTTTTTCTCAAACTCGATGAACTTTTCTCAAATTCGATGAACTTATTTCAATTTCGATGAACTTTTTTTCAAACTCGATGAACTTTTTGCAAACTCGATGAACTTTTTTCAAATTCAATGAACTTTTTTTCATTTTCGATGAACTTTTTTCAAATTTGATGAACTTTTTTCAAATCCGATGAACTTTTTCAAATTTCAACATTCGAGATGTTTTTTCAAAAAAGTTCGTGAACATTTTTCAAACTCGATGGATGTTTTTTCAAATTGATGAACTTTCCCAAATTAGTACTTTTTCAATTTCATGAACTCTTTGAATTCGTGAACTTTTTTGAATACATGGACTTTACTTGAACAAACACCTACTTATGATTACACCCTACATGCAAGCATCCGCAAGAGAAGTAATTAAGATAAATCTAACCTTGATTTTACTAAAATGTTTCTTTTTTGTTTACAAAATTTTGAGAGAGAGTAAGATGTACTTGACATTGGCCTTCGTTGTCCGCTTCCAATGGCGTGGCATGGTCCAAGGAGGCGAGGTCCTCTGTCCGCTGCTGCTCACATTTGCTACCTGTAAAATTTGATGGTTCACGATGATTCGCAAAATATCCAATAACTCGTGTTACTTGAGGCCGAGATCGGACCTCGCTAGCAAAATCTAATCCGACATTTTCCTTTGAGGGGTGATACGTCTCCGTCGTATCTACTTTTCCAAACACTTTTGCTCTTGTTTTGGACTTTAATTTGCATGATTTGAATGAAACTAACCCGAACTGACGCTGTTTTCAGCAAAAGTACCATGGTGTTGTTTTTTGTGCAGAAATAAAAGTTCTTGGAATTGGACAAAACTTTTTGAAGATTTTTTATGGAATATATAAAAAATACTGGAGCCAAGACCTACTGGAGGGGGGCCACTGGCTGCCCACGAGGCACCAGGGCGCGCCACCCCCCTGGCGCGCCCTGGTGGCTTGTGGGGCCCATGTGGCTCCGCTGACCCTAATCTCAGGCCTATAAATTCACAATTCCATAGAAAAAAAATAGGGGAGGAAGTTTTATTGTGTTTCACAATACAGAGCCGCCGCCATCTCCTGTTCTTCATCGGGAGGCCAGATCTGGAGTCTGCTCAGGGCTCCGGAGAGGGGGATCTTCCGGCATCGTCATCATCAACCATCCTTCATCGCCAATTCCATGATGCTCACCACCGGGAGTGAGTAATTCCTTCGTAGGCTCGCTGGACGGTGATGAGTTGGATGAGATTTATCATGTAATCGAGTTAGTTTTGTTAGGGCTTAATCCCTAGTATCCACTATGTTCTGAGATTGATGTTGCTATGACTTTGCTATGCTTAATGCTTGTCACTAGGGCCCGAGTGCCATGATTTCAGATCTGAACCCTTTATGTTTTCATGAATATATTTGTGTTCTTGATCCGATCTTGCAAGTTATACGCACCTGCTACGTGTTATGATCCGCATACCCCAAGGTGACAATAATTGGGATTCTTTCCGGTGATTGCTGTAGTTTGAGGAGTTCATGTATTCACTAAGTGCTAATGCTTTGTTCCGGTTCTTTATTAAAAGGAGGCCTTAATATCCCTTAGTTTCCTTATGGACCCCGCTACCACGGGAGGGTAGGACAAAAGATGTCATGCAAGTTCTTATCGCAAGCATGTATGACTATATACGGAATACATGCCTACATTACATTGATGAATTGGAGCTAGTTCTGTGTCGCCCTAGGTTATGACTGTTACATGATGAATGTTATCCAACATAATCACCGATCCAATGCCTACGAGCTTTTCACATATTGTTCTTGCTAAGTTACTACTGTTGCTACTGCTGTCACAATTGCTACTACTATTGCTGCCACTGTTACTGTTACCGTTACTCTTATTGCTACTGCTATCAAACTATCATATTACTGTGCTACTGATCACTCTACTGCAGATATTTAGTCTCCGGGTGTTGTTGAATTGACAACTCAACTGCTAATACTTGCAAATATTCTTTGGCTCCCCTTGTGTCGAATCAATAAATTTGGGTTGAATACTCTACCCTCGAAAACTGTTGCGATCCCCTATACTTGTGGGTTATCAAGACCTTTTTCTAGCGCCGTTGCCGGGGAGCATAGCTATATTTGTTGAGTCGCTTGGGATTTATATCTGTTGATCACTATGAAGAATCTGAAAGATGCTAAGACCAAGATCGTTCCCTCTAAGACGAGGGGAGGTAAGGAACTGCCATCTAGCTCTGCACTTGATTCACCTTCTGTTTTGAGTAAACTTGTAACACCACCATCTGCTATTAATTCTGATATGTCGCAAGTTATTGATGATACCACTTCTGCTATGAATGATACTCATGATGATGCTAGTACTATGCTTGATAATGTTGTGCCACTTGGTGAATTTCTTGCTGAACAAATTGCTAAAGCTAAAGAAACTGAAAATGCTGAAACTCTTGAAAATTGTGATTCACCTATTATGCCTAGCTCTCCTACTAGAGTTGAAACACCTAATGAACATTGCTTTGATAGGGAGATGGCTAGAGCCATCCTTGCTTGTAATGATAGAAATGAAGTTATAAAACTGCTTGCTGAAATGAAAGAAAAATCTTTGAGGGAGAGAATGAAATATGATCCTAAGTTTGCTACATCTCCCATATTTGTTACTGATAAGGACTATGAATTCTCTGTCAATCCTGAGTTAATTACTTTCGTTGAATCTGATCCTTTCCATGGCTATGAAACTGAAACCGTTGTGGCACATCTCACTAAATTAAATGATATAGCCACCCTATTTGCTCATGAGGAAAAAAATCGCTATTACTATATTCGTAAGTTGTTTCCTTTTTCATTAAAGGATGATGCTAAGGAATGGTATAATACTCTTGCTCCTGGAAGTGTGCGTAGTCCCCAGGATATGATTTATTATTTCTCTGAAAAATATTTCCCTGCTCATAAGAAACAAGCTGCCTTACAGGAAATATTTAACTTTGTGCAAGTTAAAGAAGAGAATCTCCCTCAAGCTTGGGGGAGGCTTCTCCAATTACTTAATGCTTTGCCTGATCATCCTCTTAAGAAAAATGAAATACTTGATATCTTCTATAATGAACTAACCGATGCTTCTAGGGACTACCTAGATAGTTGTGCGAGTTGTATTTTCAGGGAACGGACTATTGAACAAGCTGAGGAATTATTGAATAATATATTGAAGAATGATAATGATTGGACACTTCCTGAACCACCGCCTAAACCCACTCCGAAGAAGAGGGGTATTTTATATCTCAGTCCTGAAGATATGCAAGAAGCAAAGAAATGTATGAAGGAAAAGGGTATTAAAGCTGAAGATGTTAAGAATTTACCACCTATTGAAGAAATACATGGTCTTGACACACCGCCACAGGTAGTAGAGGTAAATTCTCTTATAAAGTTTGATGAAAGTGATATTCCTTATAACAAACCTCCTAGTCAGTGCTTGTATGAATTTGACAATTATATTATTAAGCAAGATCATTTCAATGCAAATGTTATGAAACAATTGAAACGAAATGCCTATATGATTGATCGCTTGAGTGACTTGTTATTTAGAATTGCTAATGATGTTAAAGGTGTAAGTAAACATGCATCTATGGTTCAAACTCAATTAGAACAAGTTGCTAAATCTCAAAGTGAATTGCTCAATGAAATGAATAACAATATGAATGATCATGCTGTTAGAGTAATGACTAGAGGAGGTAGAATGACTCAGGAGCCACTTTATCCTAAAGGTCACCCTAAAAGAATTGAACAAGACTCTCAAAGAATTAATGTTGATGCACCTAGTCCGTCTAAAAAGAAAAAGAAAAAGAAAAATGATAGGACTTTGCATGCTTCTAGTGAACCTGAGGTAGAAAAACCCTTGGAGGATAGTAATGATGTTTCTATTTCTGATGCTGAAACACAATCTGGTAATGAACAACCACCTGATGATAATAATAATGATGATGCTCATATGGATACCCAACTAGATAATGATAAAGAACTTGATAATGATGTTGAAATAGAACCTGCTATTGATCTTGATAACCCACCTTCTAAAAACAAACGTTATGATAAAAGAGACATCGTTGCTAGAAAACATGGTAAAGAAAGAGAACCATGGGTTCAAAAACCCATGCCCTTTCCTCCTAAACCATCTAAGAAAAAAGATGAGGAAGAATTTGAACGCTTTGCTGAAATGCTTAGGCCAGTCTTTTTGCGTACTCGTTTGACTGATATTTTAAAGATGGCCCCTTATGCTAAATATATGAAAGACATTGTCACAAACAAAAGAAAGATACCTAAAGCTGAGATTTCTACCATGCTTGCAAATTATTATTTTAAGGGTGGAGTACCTAAGAAACTAGGAGATCTAGGAATACCAACTATACCATGCTCCATTAAAAGAAATTATGTCAAAACTGCTTTGTGTGATTTAGGAGCCGGTGTTAGTGTTATGCCTTTCTCTTTATATAAAAGACTTGATTTGAATAAACTCACTCCCACTGAAATATCATTACAAATGGCTGACAAATCAATTGCCATACCTATCGGTGTTTGTGTGGATGTGCCCGTTGTAGTTGCAAATGTTACTATTCTAACAGACTTTGTTATACTTGATATGCCCGAGGATGACAACATGTCGATTATCCTTGGTAGACCCTTTTTGAATACTGCAGGGGCTGTTATTGATTGCAACAAAAGCAAGGTCACTTTTCATATCAATGGTAATGAACATACAGTGCACTTTCCGAAGAAACAATTTCAAGTAAATGGTATTCGTGTTATTGGAAAGACTCCGACAATTACTATTGGAAGTTTTCAACTCCCTCTTCCTACTGATAAAAAGAAATATGAAACTCTTATTATTGGGGAGATGCGTATCCCCGTTGAGGTAACTTAGTGTTATACGAAAATTCTTTGGTTTCATGTCACTCGGAAATGGTTTGTTAATAAGACCTGATCAACCTTATTAATGGATTCTTTTTGAGAGGTATGTGGTCAATGAATTTAGTAAGCACAACCTTCTGTACCCACTTTTTGTTTTCTGTTATTTTTAGTTAAATGCAATAAAGTGCAATGATTAACCTGTTTTCTGAATTATCCGTGCAATAAAAAATGCCCAGAAATGAAAGTGCTCAGAATGCAATAAAATTTTGATATGAATTTTTATATAATATTTAAGAATTTTTGGCACTAAAATCATACCAGGGGGGTGCCCCAGGTGCCCACGAGGCACCAGGGCGTGCCACCCCCCCTGGCGCGCCCTGGTGGCTTGTGGGCCCCACAGGGACCCCCTCACTTATCCCTTCAGCTCACTTTGTCTCTTACCTCTAGCAAAAATTCCTGGTAGCTCTCTCTCTCTCTCGTGTTCTTGCTCACAAACCTAAAATTTTCGATCTCTTTGCTCGGAGCTCCGTTTTCGAAACTGTTTTGGGAGATTGCTCCTTGGTATGTGACTCCTCCATTGCTCCAATTAGTTTTTGCTTTAGTGGATTATATTTTGCATAATGAGCTACTCTTGGTGCTACTGAAAATGAGCTTGCATGTTGAATTCTTTGAGTTCCAAGTAGTTTGAATGCTTGATATAGCCTCTAGACATCCATATGAGTAGTTGCTATCAATCTTGCAAAGTTTTATTGATATCATTTTGTGGCCCAAAATTTTTAAGAAATTTGTTCTTAGGAAAATGAATATCTTCCGGAGGAGTTCTTCAAAGCGGACCGCCAAGGGAGTCCTTGGGGACTCCTCGGACAACGACCTCAACATTCGTGGTAGGACGGAGGTCCGGCCGTGTGAATGGCCGCACAATGCCTTCATGAACGAAGCCGGATTCTACCAAGAGTTTGCGCAATTTGTTGCTAATGTCGGACTGACAGACTTCCTCGCAGATGAGTGTGACCAACACCACATCCTTACAAATTCCTTTGTGCAAAACTTTCATTTTCTGAATAGGCTCGAACCCCTTGAGGTGCGCTTTGATTTATATGCTGAACATCATCAGATACCTCTGGCTGAGTTTTGTGAGATATGTTTGATCCCCTTTGTCGGGGTAGCGACCATCTATGGGGCCATGCGGCCCCTTGTGGTTCGGCGAGGAAGATCGACGTGCACAAAGAGCATGACCAATGGAACGCGAGGGATTTTTACCCAGGTTCGGGCCGCTGAGAAGCGTAAAACCCTACTCCTGCCTTTGGTGTATTAGTGGTACGGGAGCACAGTACAAGGAGCGCTTTTCCCCGGCAAGGCGCGGAGAGAGCGGCTACACGAGAGGTGCTTGTGTTTGAAGAGGGGTCCGAATCCTCTAAACTATTGCCTTGGCCCTCCTTTTATAGCTTAAGGGGTCACCACAGTGGCAAAACAATAATTACATAGGGGTAGATAGTGGCTTGACACGCATATGGACGTGTGTCGATAAAGGTGTTTTCTTGAGCGGCGATCTGCCACGTGCCCTGACAGGCTCTACTTAACCATCTGCGCGCCCGCCATCTGTCGGCAAGAGCCTGACAGGTAGGTGCAGCGACTCGGTGGAGGGAGCTTGCCGGCTTGAGGCTTGAGCTTGCCGGCGCCGTCTTGATCTTCCTGGCGACTCTTTGATGACCTGTCTGGAGGCCTTGGTTTCCCGGCTCTGTCCTTGCCGGGTCTTGTCTTGCCGGGAAGTCATACCGCTGGGAAGAAGCTTCTCCCCAACGAGCTCTTGTTCTTGCTTGGTGACACAGCGCTTGCCGGGTGAGGTGCTTGCCGGAAAGACTGGTCCTTTGCCGGGGCTGCCTCTTAACAGCTTTAGATTAGCATAACCCCAAGCCTAGAAGGTTTATGAGACCCTGGTTCTCATTACACCGACAGGAGCCCCCGGGACCGCCTTCAGCAGATAACTCAAAAAATCTCGATGCTGGAGGTGGGACCAAAAACTTGGCTTGGGTTATGACAATCACATCTTTTCCGGTAAGAAATATACCCGACAAACAGCCCCCGGGAAAGATTGTTCCAAAAGGCCGCCAGCCCCCGAGCTCATCTACAGAGAGCTCGGGAGATCTTCATGTTGAAACTTCCATTTAGCAGAGAACTTTAAAGATCTTGATGCTAAAAGAAGACTTGTTTATGGCAGAGAACTTTAGGTTTCTCGATGCCAATTCTGTTTTCAATGGAGAACTCTATGGTCCTCGACGTTGGCTTCCGGAAATGCTATTCCCGGGAAGGCTTTAGCTTCCGGAAGA
Organism: Elymus sibiricus; assembly: GCA_039707655.1. Lineage (NCBI taxonomy): Eukaryota > Viridiplantae > Streptophyta > Magnoliopsida > Poales > Poaceae > Elymus > Elymus sibiricus. Next base: position 319,560,182 of record CM077672.1, read on the forward strand.
GAACTTTAAGATTCTCGATGCCGGTTTTTAATTTCAGTAGAGAACTCGGAGATTCTCGATGCTGGCTTGCCGGAAAGGCGATTCTCGGCAAGGCTTTTGTCATTGGTAGAGAACTCTGAGTCCTCAATACCAATTTCCAGGAAGGTGTTTTCGCTAGTTGCCAACGTCTTCGCCTCCCTCATACGCTGAAAGCGATTTCTCCGGTTGCTGCCCTTGATCCCTAGCAAGACCATCATAGAAGCCACTGGGAAGGCATGGCAGCCGCTGTTACTAGAATCCATTCGGCATATCTACTGCTGCAAGACATATATAAAGAAAAATAGTTTTTTCTTTAGTTAGTCCAGCTTAATTATGTATGTAACACATACTTTCATTTGGTATGCTTCTCCCTTGAGTAACACTGTCCTTGTACATTGTTACACCCTATGCTTGCCGGAATGCTTCCCGGTGGGCATGATCCAGTTAGCAGCGCTTGAGGAAACGGGTCCTTAGCAGCTCGCCGGGAACGCCGCCTCCCGAAAAGGTTTACCTTATCGATCCTAGTGCAGCTGCTCATGTTGCCGAGCGGACTCGAGGCAACTAGGAGCGCAACTAGGCCCGAAAAGGCTCCTTCGCGTGCAGGTTTACGTACAAGGATGAAATCGTTCAAGGGAGAGGGACAAGAAGCCGGAAATTAACTCAAAGTTTTTCAGCTTAGCTTTTTCCGCTGTCCATCCTGCCCATAGCGCGTTCAGTTTTCTCTCTTGAACGTTCTTGGATTTGGGGTATCACACCCTGCCACGCTTCCACCCTTGTCGGAGCACTTATCTCGACGACAAGAGCGAAAGCCCCCTTGTCGGAGTGCACTGCTCAATGACAAGGTTTGCTACGCTTCCGCCCTTGTCAGAGCACTTGGCTCGACGACAAGAGCAAAAGCCCCCTTGTCGGAGCGCACAGCTCGATGACAAGGTTTGTTACACTTCCGCCCTCGTCAAAGCACTTGGCTCAACGACAAGAGCGAAAGCCCCCTCGTTGAAGCGCACAGCTCAACAACAAGGTTTGCTACGCTTCCGCCCTCGTCAGAGCACTTGGCTCGACGACAAGAGCGAAAGCCCCCTCGTTGGAGCACACAGCTCAACAACAAGGTTTGCTACGCTTCCGCCCTCGTCAGAGCACTTGGCTTGTCAACAAGAGCGAAAGCCCCCTTGTTGGAGCGCACAGCTCAACAACAAGGTTTGCTACGCTTCCGCCCTCGTCAGAGCACTTGGCTTGTCGACAAGAGCGAAAGCCCCCTTGTCGGAGCGCACAGCTCAACGACAAGGTTTGCTTGTCGGAAGCTTACTTTTTAGCAGTAAATCTTCGGTTCTGCCTCCGAAAAAATCTTTCCAAGAGGGCTTCTGGTTTCGATAGAGAAATCCGTGATTCTCGGTGTCGGCTTCCGAGGAGAAAGTTCCCGGGAGGCTTTTAATTATTGGTGGAGAACGTGAAACTATCTTCCACTTTTATACTTGCAACACCGATCTGGGCAAGGAAATGCCGCAGCAGCATTTCAACACAAATTAATTAGCGCCTGAATAGCACTTAACTTATGCATACATTTCGATTCCTGCTGGATATCCCCCTCGCTTGCCGGAATACTTTGCCGGTACGCACGATCTAGTCAGCAGCGCTTTGAGGACACGGGTCCTTAGCAGCTTGCCGGAACCGCCACCTCCCAGAAAGTTTTACCTTGTCGGTTTTAGTGCAGCTGCTCTCATTGCCGATCATAATTGAGGCAACAAGGAGCGCAAACGCAGCTGCTCTCGTTGCCGAGCGGACTCGAGGCAACTAGGAGCACGAATGCAACTACTCTCGTTGCCAAGCAGACTCGAGGCAACCAGGAGCGCAACTGGCCCCGACGAGGCTCCCTAGCGTACGGGTTTTATGCAGAAATCGCAATGATTAAAAACTTATTAAGCCTTTTCCTTAAATGACCGTATTTTTTGCATGATTGTTCCTTACGCTTGCCGGAATACTCCTCGAGTGCGCACGTTCTGATCGATGGCGCTTAGGATCGGGTCCTGACTAGCAGCCTATCAAGAACGCTGCCTTCTCGAGAGCTTAACGCTCTAGAAACAAACGCAGCTGCATGAGCGTTGCTGGGCGGACCCAGAGCAATCAAGAGCGCGGGATATTTCGAGAGCGCTCCTTCACGCACAGGTTATGCACAAAAATGCCATTCAAGGACAAGACTAATTAACAGAAAATAACTAAAGACTGGAACTTAGCTCTCTCTGTAGTACGGCGAAGTCGTTGCGATTCATCAGGGTGCTACAGGGGGTGCTCGGAGTGCCCACGATGAATGATGCTCCGCCGTCGTCGCTAATATGTCTCCCCTCAAGTGGTTGAGATTGCGCCTTGAAGTAGACGCGGCGGCGACGCCCTTGCTCTTCTTGGACGCCGTTGATGATGAAGATGAGGATGAGCCGCGGTCCACTGATCAAGGTTCGCACAGCGCTCCACCCCCTACCTGGCGCGCCAAAGATGTCGGGGTAGCCACCATCTATGGGGCCATGCGGCCCCTTGTGGTTCGGCGGGGAAGATCGACGTGCACAAAGAGCATGAACAATGGAACGCGAGGGATTTTTACCCAGGTTCGGGCCGCTGAGAAGCGTAAAACCCTACTCCTGCCTTTTGTGTATTAGTGGTACGGGAGCACAGTACAAGGAGCGCTTCTCCCCGGCAAGGCGCGGAGAGAGCGGCTACACGAGAGGTGCTTGTGTTTGAAGAGGGGTCCGAATCCTCTAAACTGTTGCCTTGGCCCTCCTTTTATAGCTTAAGGGGTCACCACAGTGGCAAAACAGTAATTACATAGGGGGTAGATAGTGGCTTGACACGCATATGGACGTGTGTCGATAAAGATGTTTTCTTGAGCGGCGATCTACCACATGCCCCGACAGGCTCTACTTAACCATCTGCGCGCCCGCCATCTGTCGGCAAGAGCCTGACAGGTAGGTGCAGCGACTCGGTGGAGGGAGCTTGCCGGCTTGAGGCTTGAGCTTGCCGGTGCCGTCTTGATCTTCCTGGCGACTCTTTGATGACCTGTCTGGAGGCCTTGGTTTCCCGGCTCTGTCCTTGCCGGGTCTTGTCTTGCCGGGAAGTCATACCGCTGGGAAGAAGCTTCTCCCCAATGAGCTCTTGTTCTTGCTTGGTGACACAGCGCTTGCCGGGTGAGCTGCTTGCCGGAAAGACTGGTCCTTTGCCGGGGCTGCCTCTTAACAGCTTTAGATTAGCATAACCCCAAGCCTAGAAGGTTTATGAGACCCTGGTTCTCATTACACCGACACCCTTTGATGGGGAAATTAGAGAGCCTCGCCCGGAGGAGTTTGAGTGTTTCCTCCACACTTTAACTATGGGAGAGACAAGGGGCGTGTCGAGAGCTCGATCCACTAGCTTACAGTTTCCCTCTATTCATTACTTTGCTTTATTCATAGGGAAATGCTTGACTGCTAGAGAGCAAGGTGGTGCGCTATGTGCACCTGACTTTGCCATTTTACGCCGCGCACTTTATAATGACAACACTTATAGCCTGGGAGCTATCGTTGCACGCCGCCTGCACACTAATAGGACTAAGGGTAAAATTCATGGTGGTATTTATGCTACTCGCTTAGCGAGACGTTTTAATGTTAACATTCACCCTCATGATTATTTGTTGCCCAGAGTTTACTTAGATCACCAGTCTATGAGGGATCACCACTTTCTTGATGCCGCTGAGCATCCTCACCACATTCGTTATAACTTGGTTTTTAGTTAGGATACTCGTGATATTATTCTGTTGCCTGCACCTGCTTTGTTTGATTCTCATGCCAGGAACGGATATACCGTGATGCCACCGGACATCATTGCTTACCTGAACGCCTTGGCAGCGGCAGAGGAGGAGGCCCAGGACTGGGACGCTAGGGTGCCGCCGCCCCAAGACTTTCACATAGGACCGGATGGCTACTACGGATGGCCGTAGACCAAGCTAGGCAAAAGCCTAAGCTTGGGGGAGTACGTATCTCTCACCGACATTACATTCATGATCACATGTGTCATTCCAGTTGTCGGTGTTCATACTTTTTCATTGTATATCCATGTTAGTTTTATTTTCTCGCTTTCTTCTTGTGTGTTTGAAAAACTTTGAGAAAATCCAAAAACATTTCTTGTTTCTTTTCGGTTTTTCTTTTTAGCTTAATTAGTTGTAGTATTAAAAGAAAACCCAAAAAGATTTCCCGTTTCTTCTTTTGCTTGTTGGGAGTTCTCCCGTGTAAATAGTTTTTCTCGTTTTTGTTTTGCCTTCTTTAATTTGCTTTCTTCAGAAAACTAAAAACTCCAAAAATATTTCAGTGTGTTTCTCTGAAATTCTTTTCTTTTGTTGAGTCATTGTAAGGAGAAGACCACGATGAAAATGTTGAGTGGCTCTCGTATGCATTATTGTTGATCTAACAAAGAGCCCATTTTACCTTGTCTTCTCCTTTGAATAAAATGCTTGCAGATTCCAGCTTAGTCCACGACACACTTGCATTATTTTATTTTCATATCATTCGGTCGTGCAAGTGAAAGGCAATAATGACGATGATTTGATGAAGTGGCTGTGGCAAGGAAAAGCGGGTATGAACTCAACTTGTTCTTTGTTTTTGTAAATATGTTTAATTCAGTATCCATGATTCAGCATATTATGATTAAACATGTTTATGATGACAATTAGAGATTATAGTTGCTCATACCATGCTTAAGTAGCTAGGAGTGGATAATGATTTATCTTGGGTGTCAACATGCATTAAAATGTTCATGATGTAGTATGATGATATGGTATCCCTCCTCTGAATGTTTCAAGTGGCTTGACTTGGCACATGTTCACGCATGTAGTTGATTCAAAACCAACATAGCCTCCACGGTATTTATGTTCATGGTGCTTATATCCTACTCATGCTAGTATTCAATGTTGATTATTCACAATGCATGATTATGACCATTTTCGCTCTCTAGCTGGTCGCTTCTCAACCTATTTGCTAGCCTTCACTTGTACTAAGCAGGAATACTGCTTGTGCATTAAAACCCTTATACCAAAGTTGTTCCAGATGAGTCCACTATATCTACCTATATGTGGTATTACTCTGCCGTTCCAAGTAAATTTGCATGTGCCGCCTCTAAACATTCAAATGAACATCTATTTTGTGTGCCCGTACCGCTCATGGAGCGACAGGGGGCGGTCAGTATCTTCCATGCTAAGCGGGTTATTCTCATGATGAGTGTTTATTCACTTGTCCTTGCACGAGAGGGGATGGTAATCGGGATGCCCAGTCCCATTATTAAAACTGCAAAATAATAAAACAAACTCCCCCGGAAAGTTGTTGGTATGGAGGGCACCCGAGGATTCGGCTAGCCATGGCTTATGTTTGTTGGTGGAGGGGGAGTAAACTTTACTTTACCGCTTGGGAACCGCCGCTAATGTGTTTAGCATGGAAGATATTGAAAACTCTCGGTCGTGACGTTGACAGGAAAGGCATACCTCCCAAAATATTATTTATCTCTGATTTAAGCTTTGAGCTCTGGCACCTATGCAAATCCATGTTTCCCTCTGCGAAGGGCGTATCTATTTACTTTTATGTTATTTTACTTTTATTGTTGAGTCATCACCTTCTCAAACAAGCACCAGACCTGAGAGCACTATTGTCATTCTCATGCATTGTGTATAGTTAATGTTGTGTGCATCATGACTGGATCTCTTCTACCATGAATTACAATGTTTAGTCGCTGCTTGAACTTTGGAGGTGCTCTGCATTTATGTTTTGCGGTCTCAGAAAGGGCTAGCGAGATACCATGTTGTCATATTATATCATGATTGTTTTGACAAAGTGTTGGCATTTGAGATATCTTATTATTGCTCGCTAGTTGATTATGCCATAGTTATGAGTGAATATAATTTCTAAGAGTTATCATTTGCATGGTTAATTATAATCTTTGCTGAAAACTTGGGCACTACTTAAGCATATATATAGATACAAGAACAAAAGAGTTTGTAAAAGTTTTTTCTTTAGCACTTTCAGTTTGTCAACTGAATAGCTTGAGGACAAGCAATGAGTTAAGCTTGGGGGAGTTGATACGTCTCCGTCGTATCTACTTTTCCAAACACTTTTGCTCTTGTTTTGGCCCCTAATTTGCATGATCTGAATGGAACTAACCCGGACTGACGCTGTTTTCAGCAGAATTGCCATGATGTTGTTTTTGTGCAGAAAATCAAAGTTCTTGGAATTGGATAAAACTTTTTGGAATTTTTTAATGGAATATATAAAAAATACTGGCACCAAGACCCACTGGAGGGGGGCCACCCAGTGCCCACAAGGCACTAGGGCGCGCCACCCCCCTGGCGCGCCTTGGTACCTCGTGGGGCCCAAGTGGCTCCGTCTGACCTTATTCCAACGCTATAAATTCAGTTTCCAGAAGAAAAAAAATAAGAGAGGAAGTTTTATTGCGTTTCATGATACGGAGCCGCCACCACCTCCTGTTCTTTATCGGGAGACCAGATCTGGAGTCCGTTTGGGGCTCCGGAGAGGGGGATCTTCCGGCATCGTCATCATCAACCATCCTTCATCACCAATTTCATGATGCTCACCGCCGGGAGTGAGTAATTCCTTTGTAGGCTTGCTGGACGGTGATGAGTTGGATGAGATTTATCATGTAATCAAGTTAGTTTTGTTAGGGCTTGATCCCTAGTATCCACTATGTTCTGAGATTGATGTTGCTATGACTTTGCTATGCTTAATGCTTGTCACTAGGGCCCGAGTGTCATGATTCCAGATCTGAACCCTTTATGTTTTCATGAATATATTTGTGTTCTTGATCCGATCTTGCAAGTTATATGCACCTGCTATGTGTTATGATCCGCATACCCCAAGGTGACAATAATTGGGATTCTTTCCGGTGATTGCCATAGTTTGAGGAGTTCATGTATTCACCATGTGTTGATGCTTTGTTCCGGTTCTCTATTAAAAGGAGGCCTTAATATCCCTTTGTTTCCTTATGGACCCCGCTGCCACAGGAGGGTAGGACAAAAGATGTCATGCAAGTTCTTATCGCAAGCACGTATGACTATATATGGAATACATGCCTACATTACATTGATGAATTGGAGCTAGTTCTGTGTCGCCCTAGGTTATGACTGTTACATGATGAATGTTATCCAACGAATATCACCGATCCAATGCCTACGAGTTTTTCACATATTGTTCTTGCTAAGTTACTACTGTTGCTACTGCTGTCACAATTGCTATTGTTGTTACTGCTACTATTACCGCTACTATTATTGCTACTACTATCAAACTATCATACTACTGTGCTACTGATCACTCTGCTGCAGATATTTAGTCTCAGGTGTGGTTGAATTGACAACTCAACTGCTAATACATGCAAATATTTTTTGGCTCCCCTTGTGTCGAATCAATAAATATGGGTTGAATACTCTACCCTCGAAAACTGTTGCGATCCCTTATACTTGTGGGTTATCAACCGCTATCCAACATGCATCTAGTGTATTAAGTCCATAAGAACGGAGTAATGCCTTAAGAACGATGACATGATGTAGACAAAGTAAAACCCACGAGTAATGGCATACCATGCTGTCATATTATATCATTATTGTTTTGACAAAGTGTTGGCATTTGAGATATCTTATTATTGCTCGCTAGCTGATTATGCCATTGATATGAGTGAATATAATTTCTAAGAGTTATCATTTGCATGGTTAGTTCATGATATTTGCTGAAAACTTGGGTACTATTTAAGCATATATATATATACAAGAAACAAAAGAGTTCGTAAAAGTTTTTCTTTATCACTTTCAGTTTGTCAACTGAATTGCTTGAGGACAAGCAATGAGTTAAGCTTGGGGGAGTTGATATGTCTCTATCGTATCTACTTTTCCAAACACTTTTGCTCTTGTTTTGGACTCTAATTTGCATGATTTGAATGAAACTAACCCGGACTGACGCTGTTTTCAGCAGAACTACCATGGTGTTGTTTTTTGTGCAGAAATAAAAGTTCTTGGAATTGGACGAAACTTTTTGGAGATTTTTTATGGAATATATAAAAAATACTGGAGCCAAAACCTACAGGAGGGGGGCCACTGGCTGCCCACGAGGCACCAGGGCGCGCCACCCCCCCTGGCGCGCCCTGGTGGCTTGTGGGGCCCACATGGCTCCGCTGACCCTAATCTCAGGCCTATAAATTCACAATTCCATAGAAAAAAATAGGAGAGGAAGTTTTATTGCGTTTCACAATACGGAGCCACTGCCACCTCCTGTTCTTCATCGGGAGGCCAGATCTGGAGTCCGTTCAGGGCTCCGGAGAGGGGGATCTTCTGCATCGTCATCATCAACCATCCTTCATCGCCAATTCCATGATGCTCACTGCCAGTAGTGAGTAATTCCTTCGTAGGCTCGCTGGACGGTGATGAGTTGGACGAGATTTATCATGTAATCAAGTTAGTTTTGTTAGGGCTTGATCCCTAGTATCCACTATGTTCTGAGATTGATGTTGCTATGACTTTGCTATGCTTAATGCTTGTCACTAGAGCCCGAGTGCCATGATTTCAGATCTGAACCCTTTATGTTTTCATGAATATATTTGTGTTCTTGATCCGATCTTGCAAGTTATACGCACCTGCTATGTGTTATGATCCGCATACCCCAAGGTGACAATAATTGGGATTCTTTCCGGTGATTGCCGTAGTTTGAGGAGTTCATGTATTCACTAAGTGCTAATGCTTTGTTCCGGTTCTCTATTAAAAGGAGGCCTTAATATCCCTTAGTTTCCTTATGGACCCCACTGCCACGGGAGGGTAGGACAAAAGATGTCATGCAAGTTCTTATCGCAAGCACGTATGACTATATACGGAATACATGCCTACATTACATTGATGAATTGGAGCTAGTTCTGTGTCGCCCTAGGTTATGACTGTTACATGATGAATGTTATCCAACATAATCACCGATCCAATGCCTATGAGCTTTTCACATATTGTTCTTGCTAAGTTACTACTGTTGCTACTGCTGTCACAATTGCTACTACTATTGCTGCTACTGTTACTGTTACCGTTACTCTTATTGCTACTGCTATCAAACCATCATATTACTATGCTCCTGATCACTCTGCTGCAGATATTTAGTCTCTAGGTGTGGTTGAATTGACAACTCAACTTTTAATACTTGCAAATATTCTTTGGCTCCCTTTGTGTCGAATCAATAAATTTGGGTTGAATACTCTACCCTCGAAAACTGTTGCGATCCCCTATACTTGTGGGTTATCAAGGGGTATCCGACGTCCCATGTTTTTTTGCACTTTCGACGTCCCATAGTTTGGACGCCCTTACATGGCGATCGTCAGCCGGGGACTCAAAATAAAAATAAAAATTGCATAAAAGTAAATAGATAGGCCCTTCGCAGAGGGAAGCAGAGATTTGCTAATGTGCCAGAGCTCAAGGCTTAAATTAGAGAGATAAAGTATTTTGAGAGGCATGCTTTTCCTATCAACGAAAACGACCGAGAATTTCCAATATTTTCCATGCTAGACACATCATAGGCGGTTCCCAAACAGAAAGTAAAGTTTATTTCCTTTCCACCATTCTTTCACAATCCATGGCTAGCCGTATCCACGGGTGCCCTCCATACCAACACTTTCCAAGGAATTTTGTTTTTATTGATTTTTGATTCATTGTGGGACTGGGCATCCCTATTACCAACCACTCTCTCGTGCAATGACAAGTGAATAAACACTCATCGTGAGAATAACACACCTAGCATGGAAAATATTGGCCACCCCCTGCCGCTTCATGAGCGGTACGGGCACACAAAACAGAAAAAATATTTTGAAAATTAGAGTTGGCACATGCAAATTTACTTGGAACGGCATGGAAATACCGCATATAGGTACATATGGTGGACTCATTTGGCACAACTTGGGTTTAAGGAGTTTGGATGCACAAGCAGTATTTCCGCTTAGTACAAATGAAGGCTAGCAAATAGATTGAGAAGAAACCAACCAAAAAGCGAAAACAGTCATAAACATGCATTGAACATAACTAACACCTAATAATGCACCATAAGTAGGATATAATTTCGTTGCATAACTATTGACTTAATGTGCATGCATAGGGAATCACAAACCTTAACACGAATATTCTTACTAAATCACAATTACTCACTAACATCTCACATATCATCATCTCCATATCGCAAAACTATTGCAAGGAATCACACTTATCATATCCAATGATCTATATGAAAGTTTTTATTATATCCCTCTTGAATATTCATCACTTTGGGACCAATTTCATATCTTGTGCAAATTACCATCACTATTATCAACTCTCAAAAAGATATAAGTGAAGCATGAGAGTGCAAATATTTCTTCAAAATTTCAATCTTATCAACTCTCAAAATAATATAAGTGAAGCATGAGAGTTTATTTCTTCAAAATTTTAATCTTATCAACTCTCAAAATAATATAAGTGAAGCATGAGAGTTTATTTTTTCAAAATATAGCCACCGCCGTGCTCAAAAATATTTAAGTGAAGCACTACAGCAACTGCCTAGCTCAAAAAATTTAAGTGAAGCACATAGAGTATTCTAAAGAATTATGATGAACGTGTGGCTCTCTCAAATAGGTGTGTCCAGCAAAGAAGATAGTGACAAACTAAAAAGCAAACAAAGCAAAGATTCATATAATACATGACGCTCCAAGCAAAACACATATCATGTGACGAATAAAAATATAGCTCCAAGTAAAATTACCGATGGTTGGTAGAAGAAAGAGGGGATGCCTTCCGGGGCATCCTCAAGCTTAAACGCTTGAGTCTTCCTTTAATATTACCTTGGGGTGCCTCGGGCATCCCCAAGCTTAGGCTCTTGCTACTCCTTATTCCTTCATTCATCGTGATCTCACCCAAAACTTGAAAACTTCAATCACACAAAACTCAACAAAACCTTCGTGAGATCCGTTAGTATAACAAAATAAATCATTACTTTAAGTACTGTTGCAAACCCATTCATATTTTATTTTTGCATTATACCTACTTTATTCTAACTTCTCCATGGCTTATACCCCCCGATACAATCCATAGTTTCATCAAAACAAGCAAGCAATGCATCAAAAATAGAATCTGTCAAAAACAGAACAGTCTGTAGCAATCTATTTAAAAGCCATACTTTTGTAACTCCAAAAATTCTGAGAATTAGGACAACGTGGGAAATTCATATAACAATACTGTGTAAAAATTTCAGATTTTTCTGACACTCCAGTACAGAACCAAAATTCCAGCACTGGACGCAAAATTTTATGTTTTCCAAACAGCATCAATTATACTATCTTCCAAATCATCCTAAAGGCTTTACTTGGCACAAACACTAATTAAAAACACAAAAACACAATCATAACAGTAGCATAATTATGAAAACACACAATAACAGAAACAAAAGGAAAATTTTATTTTATTCATTGGGTTGCCTCCCAACAAGCGCTATTGTTTTATGCCCCTAGCTAGGCATAATGCATAGCTTCAAGTATTGTTATCTTTCAAGTTGATTCCATAGGTGGCCCTCATAATGGATTCATATGGTGCTTTAATTTTCTTCCTAGGGAGATGTTCCATACCATTTTTTAATGGAAATTGAAATTTTATATTCCCTTCTTTCATGTCAATAACGGCACCTATGGTTCGTAAGAACGGTCTACCAAGTATTATTGGGCAAGAAGGATTGCATTAAATTTCAAGTACAATAAAATCAATGGGCACATAGTTCCTATTTGCAAGAATAAGAACATCATTAATTCTACCCAAAGGCTTTTTAATAGTAGAATCCGCAAGATGTAAATTTAGAGAGCATTCATCTATATTGGTAAAACATAGCACATCACATAGAGATTTTGGAATCGTGGAAACGCTAGCACCCAAATCACATAAAGCATTGCACTCATAATTTTTAATTTTAACTTTAATGGTGGGTTCGCATTCATCATATAATTTTCTAGGAATTGAAATTTCTAGTTCTAGCTTTTCTTCTAACACTTTCATCATTGCTTCTACGATGTGTTTTGTAAAAGCCTTATTTTGCTCATAAACGTTGGGTGAATTTAACATGGATTGTAACAAAGAAATGCATTCAATGAAGGAACAGTTATCATAATTAAAATCTTTGTAATCCAAGAGAGTGGGCACATCGCTATTTAAAGTTTTTACCTCTCCAAACCCACTTTTATCAATTTTCTTATCAAGATTTCCACCCTCCGAATTATGGGAACGCCTTCTAGCTAAAGTTGACTCTTCTTCAGTCCCCTTTTCATTAAGTTTTATATTGCTAAACAAAGAATCAATAAATGAAACACCAATCATTTTAATATCCTCATCATTACTACAATAAAAACCGGGAGGAATCGCTTTTTCTAAAAATTCTCGTTTAGCTTTTAGCATGGCGGTTCTTTTCTTACTATCATCCATGGAGACATATAAAGCTTTAATTGATTCATTAATATCAATTTTAGGTGGCAAAATTTTAGTCTTAAGATTTTCCACCTCATGAATAATTCTATCAATGCTCCTAGACATATCATCAAGTTTACTCAATTTTTCTTCTATCGTAGTGTAGAAAACTTTTTGAGCATTAATAAATTCTTTAATATTACTTTCAAGATCAGAGGGCATCCAATTATGATTATTATAAGGATTACCATAGGAATTGCCATAATTATTAGAGGAATTTCCAGGAAACGGTCTAACATTGAAATTACCTCTATAAGCATTATTATTAAAATTGTTTCGCGAGACAAAATTCACATCTACGGGATCATTATTTTGCTCAATCAAAGTGCATAAAGGCACGTCATTAGGATCAATAGGAGTATTTTTGCTAGCAACCAATTTCATAAGCGCGTCAACTTTATCACTCAAAGAACTAATTTCTTTAACAGAATTCACCTTTTTACTAGTAGGAACTCTTTCAGTATGCCATTGCGAATAATTTGCCATAATATTATCAAGCAATTTAGTAGCTTCTCCCAAAGTAATTTCCATAAAAGTACCACCCGCGGCGGAATCTAAAAGATTTCTAGAGACAAAAATTAATCCCGCATAAAATTTTTGTATGATCATCCATAAATTTAAACCATGAGTAGGGCAATTTCTTATCATTAATTTCATCCTTTCTCAAGATTGGGCAACATGTTGATGATCAAGTTGCTTAAAATTCATAATTTGATTTCTAAGGGAAATAATTTTCGCGGGAGGAAGATACTTAGTAATAAAAGCATCTTTACACCTATCCCAAGAATCGATACTATTTCGTGGTAAAGATGAAAACCAAATTTTTGCACGATCCCGCAATGAGAATGGGAATAATTTTAATTTCACAATATCATTATCCACATCTTTTTTTCTTTTGCATATCACACAATTCTACGAAAGTGTTAAGATGGGATGCAGCATCTTCATTAGGACTACCAGAGAATTGTTCTTTCATAACAAGATTTAGCAAAGCGGCATTAATATCACAAGTCTCCGCACTAGCGGCGGGAGGAGCAATTGGAGTACTAATAAAATCATTATTATTAGTATTGGAAAAATCACACAATTTTGTATTTTCTTGAGACATCGTGCCTACGCAAACAAGATAGCAATCAAGCAAACAAGAAAAAGGCAAACGGAAAATATTTTTGTATTTTTGTAAAAACTGTTTAGAAGTGGGGGAGATGAAAACGAGAGGCAAAGGCAAATAAAGTAAATGCAAGGAGATGTAAGTTTTATGCGTAGGTACTTGATAGATGTTGATGATGTCTCCCCGGCAACGGCGCCAGAAATTCTTCCGGCTACTTGTGAGCTGCGTTGGTAATTCCCTGAAGAGGAAGGGAGATGCAGTACAGTAGAGATAAGTATTTCCCTCAGTTATGAAACCAAGGTTATCAATCCAGTAGGAGAATCACGCAACACCTCGTTAGCAGCACCTGCACACAAAATAACAAATCCTTGCACCCAACGCAAACAAGGGGTTGTCAATCCCTCGACGATAAGTTGCAAGATTAAATTGTATGTGATAGATAGATAGATTGAAACAAAAATAAAAAATAAAATAAATAAAGAAAAAGTGTGGCAAGGTATTTTTAGGGTTTTTAATATATGATTTAGATAGACCCGGGGGCCATAGTTTTCACTAAAGGCTTCTCTCAAGAAAATAGCATACGATGGGTAAACAAATTACTGTTGGGCAATTGATAGAAAAGCAAATAATCATGACGATATCCAAGGCAATGATCATGTATATAGGCATCACATCTGAGACAAGTAGACCGACTCCTGCATGCATCTACTACTATTACTCCACACATCGACCGCTATCCAGCATGCATCTAGTGTATTAAGTCCATAAAGAACGGAGTAACGCCTTAAGCAAGATGACATGATGTAGACAAAGTAAACTCACGCATGAATAAACCCCATCCTTTTACCCTTAATAGCAATGATACATATGTGTCATGTCCCTTTCTGTCACTGGGATTGAGCACCGCAAGATCGAACCCATTACAAAGCACCTCTTCCCATGGCAAGATAAATCAATCTAGTTGGCCAAACCAAATCAATAGATCGGAGAAGAAATACGAAGCTATAACAATCATGCATAAAAGAGATCAGAGAAGACTCAAATAATATTCATGGATAATCTGATCATAAACTCACAATTCATCGGTTCCAACAAACACACCGCAAAAAGTGATTACATCGGATAGAACTCCAAGAACATCGAGGAGAACATTGTATTGAAGATCAAAAAGAGAGAAGAAGCCATATAGCTACTAATTATGGACCCGAAGGTCTGTGGTAAACTACTCACGCATCATTCGAAGGGCAGCAAGGTTGATGGAGAGCCCCTCCGTGATCGATTCCCCTTCCGGCGGAGTACCAGAAAAGGCCTCCGGATGGGATCTCTCGAGAACAGAAGCTTGCGGCGGCGGAAAAAGTATTTCGTGGACTCCCCTGTTGGTTTCCCGATTTTTGGGAATTTATAGTGGTGGAATTAGGTCAAAAGGGGCAGAGGTGGGCCCACGGGGCACCAGGGCGCGCCTGCCCCCCCAGGCGCGCCCTGGTGGCTCGTGGCCACCTCCTGGGTCTTCTAACCTTCTCCCGAAGCTTCTAGTGTTTGTTATGTCCAGAAAAAAATACCCAAAAAGATTCGTGGCATTTGGACTTCGTTTGGTATTGATATTCTGGAAAACCAAAAACAGGCAAAAAACAGCAACTGGCACTGGGCACTAAGTTAATAGGTTAGTCCCAAAAAATGATATATAATTGTTGTAAATATATATAAAAACATCCAAGATTGATAATATAATAGCATGGAACAATCAAAAATTATAGATACGTTGGAGACGTATCAGCATCCCCAAGCTTAATTCCTGCTCGTCCTCGAGTAGGTAAATGATAAAAATAGAATTTTTGATGTGGAATGCTACCAATCATATTCATCACATATTCTTTTCTTTTATAGCATGGACATTTGGACTTGAATGATTCAAAGCAATAGTCTATAATTTGACATGAAGATATAAATACTCAAGCATGCTAACAAGCAACCATGTCTTTCAAAATATCAATGCTAAAGAAAGTTATCCCTAGCCCATTGTGCTCAATCATTGATCCATTCATGAAACACACTCAATATTAGCTACACACAATGCACAAGTATGACAATAGTGCTCTCTAGTTGGTGCTTTATAAGAGAAGATGGAGACTCAAAATAAAAATAAAAATTGCATAAAAGTAAATAGATAGGCCCTTCGCAGAGGGAAGCAGAGATTTGCAAATGTGCCAGAGCTCAAAGCTTAAATTAGAGAGATAAAATATTTTGAGAGGCATGCTTTTCCTGTCAACGAAAACGACCGAGAATTCCCAATATCTTCCATGCTAAACACATCATAGGCGGTTCCCAAACAGAAAGTAAAGTTTATTTCCTTTCCACCATTCTTTCACAATCCATGGCTAGCCGTATCCACGGGTGCCCTCCATACCAACACTTTCCAAGGAATTTTGTTGTTATTTATTTTTGATTCATTGTGGGACTGGGCATCCCTATTACCAACCACTCTCTCGTGCAATGAC
Organism: Elymus sibiricus; assembly: GCA_039707655.1. NCBI lineage: Eukaryota > Viridiplantae > Streptophyta > Magnoliopsida > Poales > Poaceae > Elymus > Elymus sibiricus. The sequence goes on from CM077672.1 coordinate 319,576,320, forward strand.
AAGTGAATAAACACTCATCGTGAGAATAACACACCTAGCATGGAAAATATTGGCCACCCCCTGCCGCTTCATGAGCGGTACGGGCACACAAAACGTAAAAATTATTTTGAAAATTAGAGTTGGCACACGCAAATTTACTTGGAACGGCATGGAAATACCGCATATAGGTAGATATGGTGGACTCATTTGGCACAACTTGGGTTTAAGGAGTTTGGATGCACAAGCAGTATTTCCGTTAGTACAAATGAAGGCTAGCAAATAGATTGAGAAGCAACCAACCAAAAAGTGAAAACGGTCATAAACATGCATTGAACATAACTAACACCGAATAATGCACCATAAGTAGGATATAATTTCGTTGCATAACTATTGACTTAATGTGCATGCATAGGGAATCACAAACCTTAACACGAATATTCTTACTAAATCACAATTACTCACTAACATGACTCACATATCATCATTTCCATATCGCAAAACTATTGCAAGGAATCACACTTATCATATCCAATGATCTATATGAAAGTTTTTATTATATCCCTCTTGAATATTCATCACTTTGGAACCAAATTCATATCTTGTGCAAATTACCATTACTATTATCAACTCTCAAAAAGATATAAGTGAAGCATGAGAGTGCAAATATTTCTTCAAAATTTCAATCTTATCAACTCTCAAAATAATATAAGTGAAGCATGAGAGTTTATTTCTTCAAAATTTTAATCTTATCAACTCTCAAAATAATATAAGTGAAGCATGAGAGTTTATTTCTTCAAAATATAGCCACCGTCGTGCTCAAAAAGATTTAAGTGAAGCACTAGAGCAAGTGCCTAGCTCAAAAAAATTAATTGAAGCACATAGAGTATTCTAATAAATTATGATGAACGTGTGGCTCTCTCAAATAGGTGTGTCCAGCAAAGATGATTGTGACAAACTAAAAAGCAAACAAAGCAAAGACTCATATAATAAACAACGCTCCAAGCAAAACACATATCATGTGACGAATAAAAATATAGCTCCAAGTAAAATTACCGATGGTTGGTAGAAGAAAGAGGGGATGCCTTCCGGAGCATCCGCAAGCTTAGATGCTTGAGTCTTCCTTGAATATTACCTTGGGGTGCCTCGGGCATCCCCAAGCTTAGGCTCTTGCTACTCCTTATTCCTTCATCCATCGTGATCTCACCCAAAACTTGAAAACTTCAATCACACAAAACTCAACAAAACCTTCGTGAGATCCGTTAGTATAACAAAATAAATCACTACTTTAAGTACTGTTGCAAACCCATTCATATTTTTTTTTGCATTATACCTACTGTATTCTAACTTCTCCATGGCTTATACCCCCCGATACAATCCATAGTTTCATCAAAACAAGCAAGCAATTCATCAAAAACAGAATCTGTCAAAAACAGAACAGTCTGTAGCAATCTATTTAAAAGCCATACTTATGTAACTGCAAAAATTCTGAAAAATTAGGACAATGTGGGAAATTCATATACCAATACTGTGTAAAAATTTCAGATTTTTGTGACACTCCAGTACAGAACCAAAATTCCAGCACTGAACGCAAAACTTTCTGTTTTCCAAACAGCATCAATTATACTATCTTCCAAATCATCCTAAAGGCTTTACTTGGCACAAACACTAATTAAAAACACCAAAACACAATCATAACAGTAGCATAACTATGAAAACACACAATAACAGAAACAAAAGGAAAAATTTATGTTATTCATTGGGTTGCCTCCCAACAAGCGCTATTGTTTTATGCCCCTAGCTAGGCATAATGCATAGCTTCAAGTATTGTCATCTTTCAAGTTGATTCCATGATGGTTATCCTGATGCACGTCCAATCCACGCATTAAATGCGGGTCATGGGAACTTGGACTGTTGTGGTTATATCGCGGTAGTGCGCCTGTAAAAAACATGGTTGGGGTAAACATTGAAGAGCCAACCCCCCCTCGCGCCTTCCCCATAAAAAGGCAACCGCGAGGAGGCACCGCTCATTCACCCCTGATTTCCCCTGCTTCATTTTCTTCCTCATGCCAGAATCGCTTCCGCCGCCGCCGCCGCTGCCAGTGCTTCGCATCTCGACTTGACCACTTTCTTCTTCCCCAATTCCCGATGGCGCCCAAGAGAGCCGATGCGGCGGGGAAGAAGCCCGCCAAGCCGCTCGATCCCAAGGCGGAGGAGAAGAAGAAGGCGCTGGAAGAGCTGGAGAAGCGGCGGAGGGAGAATGCGATTTTCTCGCCGTGCTCCTTGGATGCCAACGAGCTGATCAGAAGGTACGCATACATGTGGGGAAGAGATACCAAGGACCACAAGGCGCCCGTAGTGCTTCCCGAAGGCAACAAGGATCCATCGGATTCATATCCGTTCTTCTGTGCCTATTTCTACTGCAGTCTGGTTCCCCCATTCACGGATTTCTTCAGCGCTATGATGTTCAGTTACGGGTTCAGGCTGCTGGATTTCACTCCGAACGCAATGACTTGCATGGCGGTTTTTGCTCACCTGTGCGAGAACTTCGTCGGAGTCGCCCCCAATGTGGATATGTTCCGTCACTTCTTCATTCCCCGGATCGAAGACAAATCACTCTCCGGTAGCGTGGCCTGGATCCCCAGGGCAAAAACCAAGGGCGAGTATAGCAACAACGGCTCTTGTGGTCTAGGTGCAACTAGTGTTGGCGCGGAGAAGAGATATCTTTTCAAGTCCTGTAGCGCGACCTCCGCTTCCGGAGTCCATTTTATCAGACCTGCCTTTTTCAAAATCTTGAAAAACGGCAGGGTGCGCTCAGCGGATCTTGAAATGAACCTACTCAAGGCAGCAACGCAGCCAGCAAGACGCCGCACATCTTTGACACTTTTTGGTGCTCGAATCTGCTCAATGGCTTTGATCTTGTCGGGATTTGCTTCAATTCCTCGCTGAGATACAAAGAACCCGAGAAGTTTGCCGGATGGAACACCGAACACACACTTCTCGGGATTGAGCTTCAAGTTGATTTTGCGCAAGTTTGCAAATGTTTCTTCTAAATCTTGAATGAGGGTAGACTTGTCCTTGGTTTTGACCACTATATCATCCATGTATGCTTCCACATTCCTGTGCAGCTGGGGCTCAAAACCAATCTGGACCGCCCTTGCAAATGTTGAACCAACACTCTTTAATCCGAAAGGCATACGCACAAAGCAGTATGTGCCACATGGAGTAATGAATGCGGTTTTCTCCTCATCCTCCTTGGCCATGAATATTTGATGGTATCCAGAATATGCATCAAGGAAGGAGAGCAGATCACAGCCGGAGGTAGAGTCTACAATCTGGTCAATGCGCGGCAAGGGGAAAGGATCCTTTGGACATGCTTTGTTAATATCAGTGTAGTCAATACAAAGTCTCCACTTCCCATTTGCTTTGTGCACCACCACTGGGTTTGCCAACCAAGTTGGATGTAGTACACCTCTAACCAAACCTGATGCTTCTAGTCTCTTGATTTCTTCGGCAATGAATTGTTGTCATTCCAAAGCCTGCTTTCGGACTTTTTGCTTGATGGGCCGAGCGTGGGGACAAACAGCAAGGTGGTGCTCAATTACCTCCCTGGGAACACCGGGGATGTCAGATGGTCGCCATGCGAACACATCGACATTCGCCCGCAGGAAGGCAACGAGTGCGCTTTCCTATTTGCTGTCAAGGGTGGCATTGATGGTGAAGGTACCATCAGTGCCGTCCTCCCTAGCCGGCACCTTCTTGGTTGCTAGTAAAGCAGCTTTGGATTTCTTACCGGCGGAGCACTCCGGCAAGTCTTCAACAGGCGCGCAGCACTCCGAAGAGGTGCGCTTCCCAGAATCCTTGCTGGAAGTCTTGCCGGGCTTCTTGCTTTCCTTCTTCTTGGCGGGAGCTGGCGCCTTGGCGGCCTCCGCTGCAACCGCATCTCTGTACATCTTATCGACACAAATGACTGCATCTTTCTTGTCGGAGTTGACGGAAATGACACCCATCGGCCTTGGCATCTTCAACATGTTGTAAGCATAGTGAGATGCTGCCATGAATTTTGCCAAGGCTGGGCGGCCAAGAATTCCGTTGTACGGCAAGGGGATCTTGACAACATCGAACACAATCTTCTCAGTCCTGTAGTTCAATTCCCCGCCAAACGTTACCGGTAATGTGATCTTCCCCTTGGGCTAGCTTCTTCCCGGGTTTACTCCTTGAAACGTGCCCGTTTTCTCGAGTTCCTCGTCGGGGATCTGCAGCCTCTTGATAACTTCCGGAGAGATCAGATTTAGACCGGCCCAACTGTCAACTAACATCTTTGTTACTTGGAGGTTGCGAATCATTGGTGAAACCAACAACGGCAAACACCCAACCGCAGTTATGCGATCAGGGTGGTCCTCAGCATCAAAAATGATAGGCGTGTGTGACCATTTGAGTGGCTTTTGAGAGCCCATTGCCGGTTCTGCCGCATTAACCTCACGCGCCCACTGCTTAAGTTGGCGGTGAGAGGAGTGCAAGGATGCTCCCCCGTCAATGCACATGGCTCGGTTGCCTTCTGGAATTCTTGTTCGCTAGTCTCATCATCATCATCTTCCTCTTTCTTGTCTCGGCCTCTAGCAGGCTTCTCTTTCTGTTGCTTGGCCTTGCCGCGGCGGCCTCCTCGACCGCCACGACCCTTTTTGCCGGATCCACTGGCACCATCTTGACCCTTCTCTTTGTCACGCTTTTCATATTCGGCCTTTTGTTTCTCAACAAGGTGCTCGACTTGTCGGCACTCTTGGAGATCATGGCCTTTGGTGCAGTGAATCTTGCAGTATGGTCCATCAGACTTGCCGGCCTTCTCATTCGCCGCCGCCTCATAACAAGCAGCGCATACAGCTACCTCCTTGCCAGAGTTCTCAGTCTTGGCTTTCTTGGCGGGCTCAGAGTTGCCGGAGCCTTCGACAGCCATGACAGTCTTGCCTTTGCGCTTCCTGTTACGCTTTCGGCCTTTCTTCCTCGGGGTGGCAGCATCATCGTCCTCAGAATCTACCTTGGCACCAGCGTCCTCCCCGGGAAGCCTTCTTCCCTCCTCAGCACGTGCACACTTATCTGCCAACGTGTAGAGCTCGTTGACGGTCTTGGGAAACTTGACGCTCATTTTCTCCCGCATCCTCCGATTGCGCACATTCGTGTGAAAGGCGACAATGATGGCTGCGGGGTGCACATCTGGAATGTTATGGTGCACATGGCTGAACCTCTGGATGTACTTGCGTAAAGTTTCACCATCTTTTTGCGGGATCACTTCCAGGTCGCTGGGCTGTCCAGGGGCCTTGTGACCTCCGGTAAAGGCACCAACGAATTCGTTGCAGAGATCTAACCACGAAGAAATGGAGTTCTCCGGTAAGTTCATCAGCCAAGACATTGGGTTTCAGTACCAACGGGAAGTAGTTGGCAAGGATTTTCTCATCTCTTCCCCCCGCAGCTTGTACGGCAATCGTGTAGATGCCCAGAAACTCTGCCGGGTTTAGCTTGCCGTCGTACTTCTCTGGTACTTCTGGCTTGAAGGCCCAGACAGACGGCCATCGGACTTGCCGCAGCTCACGGGTGAAGGCGGGACACCCAACCTCGTAAGGTAGATATCCGCCAACCCCTGGCGCAGGCTCATCAATGATGGGGCCATTGCGCGCGTCGGATTTACGGCGCGCCTCCCGGCGCCGTTCGATGGTGGTGCGGGCGTCTTCCGCCCGCCTGTCTCGCAGCACTTGTCGCTGGTCTTGCCGCGCTCACGGATCCGAAGAGGCCATCGACACTTCGTCGGGCTCGAAAGATCGCTGAGCCTGCCGCGGTTGTTGGCGTTGCTGCTGTTGAGACTGTTGCCGCTGAGGTGATTGCACCGTTAGCGTAGTACCGTCAACGCGGCCATCAGCTGGAGCTGCCGGTGCTGTTTGCGGATGCCGTGAGGGCTCCACTTGCTGTGATTTACTGGCCTCAGCAAACCCAATCAAGCTTTGGATGGTGGCTCTCCACTCATCCATCTTCTCTGCCGCTGGAGGGAAGTTCAGCAGCATCTGGGCTCGCGCGGAGTGGTGCCAGAGCTCTAAAGTGGCTCTAAATATCCATTTCTTTGATTTTCGGTTTAAGTAATAAATTTTAATTAAAGAGAAGAATACATGAAACCTTTAGCACTTCCGTTCGATATTGGATGGAGTATGGCTGGAAGGTCAGCCTAGCTAGTCTTGTCAATCGGCCCTGACTCGTCTTCTCCTTGGTACCGGAACAGATCTACTAATTCTTTTATTCCAGTTAGTAAGAGGGATCTTGAACTAAGAAATAGTAGCTGTTAATACGAATAACAGAAACTCTGTTATAGCCATTTCTATACATTCAATGTACTCTACGGATAGAGGAATACATAAAGCGAAGGAAGACGCGACGTTTTATTCCAGGGAATCCCCAACGAAAAATGCACACTATTCCCTCTTTTCTATCGAATCGGTCATAACCACTACCTACATTCCACAAAATAGTTTTTCTAGCTTTTGGCGTAGCAGGCCTCCCTTTGGGAGGCCCGCGCGACGGGCTATTAGCTCAGTGGTAGAGCGCGCCCCTGATAATTGCGTCATTGTGCCTGGGCTGTGAGGGCTCTCAGCCACATGGATAGTTCAATGTGCTCATCAGCGCCTGACCCGAAGACCAAAATAATTAATTGGAATTCCAATTAATCATGGAAGAAATGAAAAAGGGATTAAATAAAAAAATCTAAGTCTTAAATGAAAGCGTCGATTCGGCATTGGTTAAAAAAGGGCAGGGTGCCCCTTTTTTCTAGTAAATAGTTCAAACCATTTTATCGATATGAGTGTTCCCTGATCAAAGAGAGAACAATATCCATTTCAAAACATTTCTAACAGATTCCTTAGTTCGGACCGACGAAGTAATGTCACTCGACTATTATCAACCTGACTGCAATCGGATAAAGGTAGATGAACAGCCATTTGATCTCCATCAAAGTCCGCATTGAAACCCTTACACACTAATGGGTGTAAAGAAATAGTACGCCCCTCTACTAAAGTGGGTTGAAAGGCATGTATGCCTAATCTATGCAGGGTAGGTGCTCTATTTAACAGTACAGGATGTCCCCCCATAACTTCTTGAAGCGCCATTGCTTCTGCCGCTGTGGCTGGCATGGCCGGAAGCGAAGAGAGCGACGTCGCTCTACTCCTGGCGGAGCCAACAGGAGCGCCATCGTGGTCTTGTTGCCGCAGCACATGATTAGCAGCGGGTCGTCGTGGCGGAGGCGGTGCCTGAGGATCTGGGATTTGATCAACAGGAGTCTTGCCGTGAGGTCACCGCTGCCCGGAATCGTTGGCGCCGCTCGGGGTTGTTCCGCACCCGTTGTGCGAGGGACGCGGCGTCTGTCCCGAAGCTGCATCCTTGGACGCCGCCGCGGCGGGATCTTGGCTCGCGTCGGCCCGGGTGTGGCCACTCCGGTGGCTCCGTTCGTCGGCGTGGCGAGGAGGAGGAGGAAGGAGAGGTTGTCCGTCCGCTCTGCCCATGCCGTCGCGGCTCTGTTCGCCGGAGGGTCAAGGAGGTCGACTGCCTCCATCGCGCTCGTCTCCTGCGCCAACCGCGGTGGGCGTGGCGACCGCGCCGCCTGCGCTTGTAGTGCCAACCGTGGTATCCGCATCGCCCGCATTGGCCGCGCCGCCTGCGGATGCGTGCGGGGTGGCCGTCATCGTGATGCCCTTCTTCTTGGGCGCCATCGACGATGAGGAAGTTGATGAAGGTGATGAAGAAGACGCGCAATCCACTGATCAAGGTTTGCGCAAGTGATGCCCCCTACCTGGCGTGCCAAAATTTCGTGGGTACGACCATCTATGGGGCCATCCAGCCCCGTGTGGTTCGGCAGGGGGGATCAACGTGCACAAAGAGCATGATCAATGGAAGACGCAAGGGATTTACCCAGGTTTGGGCCGCTGAGAAGCGTAAAACCCTACTCCTGCTTTTGGTGTATTGGTTGTATGAAAGCACAAGTACAGGGAGCGCTTCTCCCGGCAAGGTGCGGAGAGTGCTGCTACGCGAGACGTGCGAGTATTGGAAAAAGGGTCCGAATCCCTCTAACTGTCGCCTTGGCCCTCCTTTTATAGCCCAAGGGGTCACCACAGTGGCAAAACAGTAATTACATAACGATTAGATAGCAAACAGTGCTATCATACCTAATTCTGCCAGTTTAGGACAAAAGCATTAAATGCACGGTTAGGTGTCATGTGGAGAGGTAGTCCCGACAAGGTTTCTGCACTGCTTGTCGAGCTACCTCGTATTATTCTGACATGCCTCCTGGACGGGTGTCATTAGAGGCGAATCCTGCCCCAGTGTGCTGACATGTGCCCGACAAGCCTCACCAACCAGCCTGCGCGGTCGACACCTCACCCATTAGCGAACATCTGTGCGGTGAGGTGGAGCGCTGGAGGACTGGCAAAAGCTTGCCGGTACGGAGCTTGTCGGGTCTTCACCTTGCTGGTTTAGCCTTGCCGGCAAGGAATGTCTTCATCTTCGGTACTAGTTGAGTGCTTGTTGATGTTTTGTCTTGAGCTTCTCTCCAGTGGCTTCCGCAACTGGGTCTTGAGTCTTGGTCTTGGCGGTCCCCGGCGAGGCTTGGCCAGCAAGGAGGCTGCTACTGTCTGTGTGTAAGTTAGGGTATAAAATACCCATGTTTTATACACCGACATCCTTATTCCTTCATCCATCGTGATCTCACCCAGAACTTGAAAACTTCAATCACACAAAATTCAACAAAACCTTCGTGAGATCCGTTAGTATAACAAAATAAATCACTACTTTAAGTACTGTTGCAAACCCATTCATATTTTATTTTTGCATTATACCTACTGTATTCTAAGTTCTCCATGGCTTATACCCCCCGATACAATCCATAGTTTCATCAAAACAAGCAAGCAATGCATCAAAAATAGAATCTGTCAAAAACAGAATAGTCTGTAGCAATCTATTTAAAATCCATACTTTTGTAACTCCAAAAATTCTGAAAAATTAGGACAACGTGGTAAATTCATATTCCAATACTGTGTAAAAATTTCAGATTTTTCTGACGCGCTAGTACAGAACCAAAATTCCAGCACTGGACACAAAACTTTCTGTTTTCCAAACAACATCAATTATACTATCTTCCAAATCATCCGAAAGGCTTTACTTGGCACAAACACTAATTAAAAACACAAAAACACAATAATAACAGTATCATAATTATGAAAACACACAATAACAGAAATAAAAGGAAAATTTTATTTTATTCATTGGGTTGCCTCCCAACAAGCGCTATTGTTTTATGCCCCTAGCTAGGCATAATGCATAGCTTCAAGTATTGTCATCTTTCAAGTTGATTCCATAGGTGGCCCTCATAATGGATTCATATGGTGCTTTAATTTTCTTCCTAGGGAAATGTTCCATACCCTTTTTTAATGGAAATTGAAATTTTATATTCCCTTCTTTCATGTCAATAACGGCACCTATGGTTCGTAAGAACGGTCTACCAAGTATTATTGGGCAAGAAGGATTGCATTAAATGTCAAGTACAATAAAATCAACGGGCACATAGTTCCTATTTGCAAGAATAAGAACATCATTAATTCTACCCAAAGGCTTTTTAATAGTAGAATCCGCAAGATGTAAATTAAGAGAGCATTCATCTATATTGGTAAAACCTAGCACATCACATAGAGATTTTGGAATTGTGGAAACGCTAGCACCCAAATCACATAAAGCATTGCACTCACAATTTTTAATTTTAACTTTAATGGTGGGTTCGCATTCATCATATAATTTTCTAGAAATTGAAATTTCTAGTTTTAGCTTTTCTTCTAACGCTTTCATCATTGTTTCTACGATGTGTTTAGTAAAAGCCTTATTTTGCTTGTAAACGTTGGGAGAATTTAACATGGATTGTAACAAAGAAATGCATTCAATCAAGGAACAGTTATCATAATTAAAATCTTTGTAATCCAAGAGAGTGGGCACATCGCTATTTAAAGTTTTTACCTCTCCAAACCCACTTTTATCAATTTTCTTATCAAGATTTTCACCCTCCGAATTATGGGAATGCCTTCTAGCTAAAGTTGACTCTTCTTCAGTCCCCTTTTCATTAAGTTTTATATTGCTAAACAAAGAATCAATAGATGAAACACCAATCATTTTAATATCCTCATCATTACTATGATAAAAACCGGGAGGAATCGCTTTTTCTAAAAATTCTCGTTTAGCTTTTAGCATGGCGGTTCTTTTCTTACTCTCATCCATGGAGACATATAAAGCTTTAATTGATTCATTAATATCAATTTTAGGTTGCAAAATTTTAGTCTTAAGATTTTCCACCTCATGAATAATTCTATCAATGCTCCTAGACATATCATCAAGTTTACTCAATTTTTCTTCTATCGTAGTGTTGAAAACTTTTTGAGCATTAATAAATTCTTTAATATTACCTTCAAGATAAGAGGGCATCCTATTATTATTATTATTATTATTATTATAAGGATTACCATAGGAATTGCCATAATTATTAGAGGAATTTCCAGGAAACGGTCTAGCATTGAAATTACCTCTATAAGCATTATTATTAAAATTGTTTCGCGAGACAAAATTCACATCTACGGGATCATTATTTCGCTCAATCAAAGTGGATAAAGGCACGTCATTAGGATCAATAGGAGTATTTTTGCTAGCAACCAATTTCATAAGCGCGTCAACTTTATCACTCAAAGAACTAATTTCTTCAACAGAATTCACCTTTTTACTAGTAGGAACTCTTTCAGTATGCCATTGCGAATAATTTGCCATAATATTATCAAGCAATTTAGTAGCTTCTCCCAAAGTAATTTCCATAAAAGTTCCACCCGCGGCGGAATCTAAAAGATTTCTAGAGACAAAATTTAATCCCGCATAAAATTTTTGTATGATCATCCATAAATTTAAACCATGAGTAGGGCAATTTCTTATCATTAATTTCATCCTTTCCCAAGATTGGGCAACATGTTGATGATCAAGTTGCTTAAAATTCATAATTTGATTTCTAAGGGAAATATTTTTTGCGGGAGGAAAATACTTAGTAATAAAAGCATCTTTACACCTATCCCAAGAATCGATACTATTTCGTGGAAAAGATGAAAACCAAATTTTTGCACGATCCTGCAATGAGAATGGGAATAATTTTAATTTCACAATATCATTATCCACATCTTTTTTATTTTGCATATCACATAATTCTACGAAAGTGTTAAGATGGGATGCAGCATCTTCATTAGGACTACCAGAAAATTGTTCTTTCATAACAAGATTTAGCAAAGCGGCATTAATATCACAAGTCTCCGCACTAGCGGTGGGAGGAGCAATTGGAGTACTAATAAAATCATTATTATTACTATTGGAAAAATCACACAATTTTGTATTTCCTTGAGACATCGTGCCTACGCAAACAAGATAGCAAACAAGCAAACACGAAAAAGGCAAACGGAAAATATTTTTGTATTTTTGTAAAAACTTTTTAGAAGTGGGGGAGATGAAAACAAGAGGTAAAGGCAAATAAAGTAAATGCAAGGAGATGTAAGTTTTATGCGTAGGTACTTGATAGATGTTGATGATGTCTCCCCGGCAACGGCGCCAGAAATTCTTCCTGTTACTTGTGAGCTGCGTTGGTAATTCCCTGAAGAGGAAGGGAGATGCAGTACAGTAGAGATAAGTATTTCCCTCAGCTATGAAACCAAGGTTATCAATCCAGTTGGAGAATCACGCAACACCTCGTTAGCAGCACCTGCACACAAAACAACAAATCCTTGCACCCAACGCAAACAAGGGGTTGTCAATCCCTCGGCGGTAAGTTGCAAGATTAAATTGTATGTGATAGATAGATAGATTGAAACAAAAATACAAAATAAATAAATAAAGAAAAAGTGCGGCAAGGTATTTTTAGGGTTTTTAATATATGATTTAGATAGACCCGGGGGCCATAGTTTTCACTAGAGGCTTCTCTCAAGAAAATAGCATACGGTGGGTAAACAAATTACTGTTGGGAAATTGATAGAAAAGCAAATAATCATGACGATATCCAAGGCAATGATCATGTATATAGGCATCACGTCCGAGACAAGTAGACCGACTCCTGCCTGCATCTACTACTATTACTCCACACATCGACCGCTATCCAGCATGCATCTAGTGTATTAAGTCCATAATGAACGGAGTAACGCCTTAAGCAAGATGACATGATGTAGACAAAGTAAACTCACGCATGAATAAACCCCATCTTTTTACCCTTAATAGCAACAATACATACGTGTCATGTCCCTTTCTGTCACTGGGATTGAGCACCGCAAGATCGAACCCATTACAAAGCACCTCTTCCCATGGCAAGATAAATCAATCTAGTTGGCCAAACCAAATCAATAGATCGGAGAAGAAATACGAAGCTATAACAATCATGCATAAAAGAGATCAGATAAGACTCAAATAATATTCATGGATAATCTGATCATAAACTCACAATTCATCGGATCCCAACAAACACACCGCAAAAAGTGATTACATCGGATAGAACTCCAAGAACATCGAGGAGAACATTGTATTGAAGATCAAAAAGAGAGAAGAAGCCATCTAGCTACTAACTATGGACCCAAAAGTCTGTGGTAAACTACTCACACGTCATCGGAAGGGCAACAAGGTTGATGGAGAGCCCTCTGTGATCGATTCCCCTTCCGGCGGAGTACCAGAAAAGGCCTCCAGATGGGATCTCTCGAGAACAGAAGCTTGCGGCGGCGGAAAAAGTATTTCGTGGACTCCCCTGTTGGTTTCCCGATTTTGGGGAATTTATAGTGGTGGAATTAGGTCAAAAGGGGCAGAGGTGGGCCCACGAGGCACCAGGGCGCGCCTGCCCCCGCCCCTCCTGGCGCGCCCTGGTGCCTCGTGGCCACCTCCTGGTTCTTCTGGCCTTTTCCCGAAGCTTCTAGTGTTTGTTATGTCCAGAAAAAAAATCTCCAAAAAGTTTCGTGGCATTTGGACTTCGTTTGGTACTGATATTCTGGAAAACCAAAAACAGGCAAAAAACAGCAACTTGCACTGGGCACTAAGTTAGTCCGGGTTAGTTTCATTTAAATCATGCAAATTAGGGGCCAAAACAAGAGCAAAAGTGTTTGGAAAAGTAGATACGATGGAGACGTATCAAGCACCAACCATCTTTTGACAACACAATAGACCACGAGAAAATAGGTTAGTCCCAAAAAATGATATATAATTGTTGTAAATGTATATAAAAACATGCAAGATTGATAATATAATAGCATGGAACAATTAAAAATTATAGATACGTTGGTGACGTATCAGACGTCGCGGGTTCGAAACCCTCTAACGCATGTAGGTTTTTTGCGGAATAAAGCAGGAAAAAGGGTCGATGGGCCGAGCCCAAGTCGCTTGAGGGGTATGCGTCGGATTGCGAAATGGCTGTAAACGGGCGCTAAAGGCGCCGTTTAGGAATACCTCTAACGCGTGTAGGTTTTTTGCGGAATAAAGCAGGAAAAAGGGTAGATGGGCCGAGCCCAAGTCGCTTGAGGGGTATGCGTCAGATTGCGAAATGGCTGTAAACGGGCGCTGAAGGCGCCGTTTAGGAATTACCCGCCACCAAGCACACCCGACGTGTTCAGTTCCATCTTTTTTTCTTCTTATCTTCTTTCTTCTCTTTTCTCTTTTTTTTAATTTTTTTTCTTGTTAGTTTTTTCTCTTTTTTTTTGCTAAATAGAATGAACTTTCTTTTCAAAATCGATGAACTTTTTTCAAAATCGATGAACATTTTTCAAAATCGATGAACTTTTTCCAAAATCGATGAACTTTTTTGAAAATCGATGAACTTTTTTGAAAATCGATGAACTTTTTTGAAAATTGATGAACTTTTTTCAAATCGATGAACTTTTTTTCAAAGTCGGTGAACTTTTTTAATTTTTGTGAACTATTTTTGAAAATCGATGAACTTTTTCTTCAAAAATGATGAACCTTTTTCCAAATCGATGAACTTTTTTAAATTCACGTTTTTTTCTCAAATACGAAATTCCAAAATCTAAATGATCTAGTATAAATAGCGCGTCCACAGTAGTTCTTATACTATTGGCGCTGCTTTTCATTCATTGAAATTGAGTGGCTCTAGTGGTTAGCCAACTTGTACGCGAGTCCCACGGCGGGAGTTCAGTCCTGAATAAAGCTACTCTTTTTTCCACGATGTATGTTCCCTGCACTCACTTTTCGTGGGCCGGCCTAACTGAGCGCTGCAATGAGCGCCAGTTGGTTCCAGGGCACAAAGGGTGCCCTATAGGAGCTCCCCGCGTTAGAGGGACTCGAACCCGCGACGTCTTCCCTCATTCTAAGCCGCAGTAACTAACCCGCCATAGACATCTGATGTGATTATGTACATCCTTTTTTCTTGTTCTTTTTTTCTTTCGTACTTCTTTTTGTTTGTTCTTTTTTCTCTCTTTTCTTTGAAATGTTTAGTTCGGTTTTTCTTTCTTTTTCTTTTTTTCTTTTCTCTTTTGCTAAATGCGTGAACTATCGATGAACTCTTTTTGAAAATTGAGGAACTGTTTTCAAATTCGATGAACTTTTTTCAATTCGATGAACTTTTTTTGAATTTGATGAACTTTTCTCAAATTCGATGAACTTATTTCAATTTCGATGAACTTTTTTTCAAACTCGATGAACTTTTTTCAAACTCGATGAACTTTTTTCAAATTCAATGAACTTTTTTTCCAAATTCATGAGCTTTTTTCAAACTCGATGAGCTTTTTTTCAAACTCGATGAACTTTTTTCAAATTCAATGAACTTTTTTTATTTTCGATGAATTTTTTCAAATTTGATGGACTTTTTTCAAATCCGATGAACTTTTTTCAAATTTTGACATTCGAGATGTTTTTTCAAAAAACTTCGTGAACATTTTTCAAACTCGATGGATTTTTTTCAAATTGATGAACTTTCCCAAATTAGTACTTTTTTCAATTTCATGAACTCTTTGAATTCGTGAACTTTTTTGAATACATGGACTTTACTTGAACAAACACCTACTTATGATTACACCCTACATGCAAGCATCCGCAAGAGAAGTAATTAAGATAAATCTAACCTTGATTTTACTAAAATGTTTCTTTTTTGTTTACAAAAATTCGAGAGAGAGTAAGATGTACTTGACATTGGCCTTCGTTGTCCGCTTCCAATGGCGTGGCATGGTCCAAGGAGGCGAGGTCCTCTGTCCGCTGCTGCTCACATTTGCTACCTGTAAAATTTGATGGTTCACGATGATTCACAAAATATCCAATAACTCGTGTTGCTTGAGGCCGAGATCAGACCTCGCTAGCAAAATCTAATCCGACATTTTCCTTTGTGGGGTATCCGACGTCGCATGTTTTTTTGCACTTCCGACGTCCCATAGTTTGGATGCCCTTACATGGCGATCGTTAGCCGGGGGTTACCTCCGACGAACCATTGGTTCGCTAGGGGAGTGTGGCCCCACGACTCGACCGTGCACTAATCATACACGCAAATGCGCATGATCAAGTCCAGGGACTCACGGGAAGATATCACAACACAATTCTAGACACAAAATAAAATAATACAAGCTTTATATTACAAGCCAGGGGCATCGAGGGCTCGAATACATAAGCTCGAGTTACACAAGAGTCAATGAAAGCATCAGTATCTGAGTACAGATTTAAATAGACAAGGTTGCCTTAAAAAGGCTGAGCAAAACAACAACATCTAGATCGAAAAGGCGCAGGCCTCCTGCCTGGGAGCCTTGCTACTTGTGAGCTGCGTTGGCAATTCCCTGAAGAGGAAGGGAGATGCAGTACAGTAGAGATAAGTATTTCCCTTAGTTATGAAACCAAGGTTATCAATCTAGTAGGAGAATCACACAACACCTTGTTAGCAGCACCTGCACACAAAACAACAAATCCTTGCACCCAACGCAAACAAGGGGTTGTCAATCCCTCGGCGGTAAGTTGCAAGATTAAATTGTATGTGATAGATAGATAAATTGAAACAAAAATACAAATAAAATAAATAAAGAAAAAGTGCAGCAAGGTATTTTTAGGGTTTTTAATATATGATTTAGATAGACCAGAGGGCCATAGTTTTCACTAGAGGTTTCTCTCGAGAAAATAGCATACGGTGGGTGAACAAATTACTGTTGGGCAATTGATAAAAAAGCAAATAATCATGACGATATCCAAGGCAATGATCATGTATATAGGCATCACGTCCGAGACAAGTAGACCGACTCCTGCCTGCATCTACTACTATTACTCCACACATCGACCGCTATCCAGCATGCATCTAGTGTATTAAGTCCATAAAGAACAGAGTAACGCCTTAAGCAAGATGACATGATGTAGACAAAGTAAACTCATGCATGAATAAACCCCATCTTTTTACCCTTAATAGCAACGATACATACGTGGCATGCCCCTTTCTGTCACTGGGATTGAGCACCGCAAGATCGAACCCATTACAAAGCACCTCTTCCCATGGCAAGATAAATCAATCTAGTTGGCCAAACCAAATCAATAGATCGGAGAAGAAATACGAAGCTATAATAATCATGCATAAAGAGATCAGAGAAGACTCAAATAATATTCATGGATAATCTGATCATAAACTCACAATTCATCAGATCCCAACAAACACACCGCAAAAAGTGATTACATCGGATAGAACTCCAAGAACATCGAGGAGAACATTGTATTGAAGATCAAAAAGAGAGAAGAAGCCATCTAGCTACTAACTATGGACTCGAAGGTCTGTGGTAAACTACTCACGCATCATCAGAAGGGCAGCAAGGTTGATGTAGAGCCCCTCCGTGATTGATTCCCCCTCCGGCGGAGTACCGGAAAAGGCCTCCAGATGGGATCTCTCGAGAACAGAAGCTTGCAGCGGCGGAAAAAGTATTTTGTGGACTCCCCTGTTGGTTTCCCGATTTTTGGGAATTTATAGTGGTGGAATTAGGTCAAAAGGGGCAGAGGTGGGCCAACTAGGCACCAGGGCGCGCCTGCCCCCCCAGGCGCGCCCTGGTGGCTCGTGGCCACCTCCTGGGTCTTCTGGCCCTCTCCCGAAGCTTCTAATGTTGGTTATGTCCAGAACAAAATCTCCAAAAAGTTTCGTGGCATTTGGACTTCATTTGATATTAATATTCTGTAAAACCAAAAACAGGCAGAAAACAGCAACTGGCACTGGGCACTAAGTTAATAGGTTAGTCCCAAAAAATGATATATAATTGCTGTAAATGTATATAAAAACATGCAAGATTGATAATATAACATCATGCAACAATCAAAAATTATAGATACGTTGGAGACGTATCAGCATCCCCAAGCTTAATTCCTGCTCGTCCTCGAGTAGGTAAATGATAAAAACAGATTTTTTGATGTGGAATGCTGCCTATCATATTCATCACATATTCTTTTCTTTTATAGCATGGACATTTGGACTTGAATGATTCAAAGCAATAGTCTATAATTTGACATGAAGATATAAATACTCAAGCATGCTAACAAGCAACCATGTCTTTCAAAATATCAACGCTAAAGAAAGTTATCCCTAGCCCATTATGGTCAATCATTGATCCATTCATGAAACACACTCAATATTAGCTACACACAATGCACAAGTATGACAATAGTGCTCTCTAGTTGGTGCTTTATAAGAGAAGATGGAGACTCAAAATAAAATAAAAATTGCATAAAAGTAAATAGATAGGCCCTTCGCAGAGGGAAGCAGAGATTTGCAAATGTGCCAGAGCTCAAAACTTAAATTAGAGAGATAAAATATTTTGAGAGGCATGCTTTTCCTGTCAACGAAAACGACCGAGAATTCCCAATATCTTCCATGCTAAACACATCATAGGCGGTTCCAAACAGAAAGTAAAGTTTATTTCCTTTCCACCATTCTTTCACAATCCATGGCTAGCCGTATCCATGGGTGCCCTCCAAACCAACACTTTCCAAGGAATTTTGTTGTTATTCATTTTTTATTTCATTGTGGGACTGGGCATCCCTATTACCAATCATTCTCTCGTGCAATGACAAGTGAATAAACACTCATCGTGAGAATAACACACCTAGCATGGAAAATATTGGCAACCCCCTACCGCTTCATGAGCGGTACGGGTACACAAAACGGAAAAAATTATTTTGAAAATTAGAGTTGGCACACGTAAATTTACTTGGAACGGCATGGAAATACTGCATATAGGTAGATATGGTGGACTCATTTGTCACAACTTGGGTTTAAGGAGTTTGGATGCACAAGCAGTATTTCCGCTTAGTACAAACGAAGGCTAGCAAATAGATTGAGAAGCAACCAACCAAAAAGCGAAAACGGTCATAAACATGCATTGAACATAACTAACACCGAATAATGCACCATAAGTAGGATATAGTTTCTTTGCATAACTATTGACTTAATGTGCATGCATAGGGAATCACAAACCTTAACACTAATATTCTTACTAAATCACAATTACTCACTAACATGACTCACATATCATCATCTCCATATCGCAAAACTATTGCAAGGAATCACACTTATCATATCCAATGATCTATATGAAAGTTTTTATTATATCCCTCTTGAATATTCATCACTTTGGGACCAATTTCATATCTTGTGCAAATTACCGTTACTATCATCAACTCTCAAAAAGATATAAGTGAAGCATGAGAGTGCAAATATTTCTTCAAAATTTCAATCTTATAAACTCTCAAAATAATATAAGCGAAGCATGAGAATTTATTTCTTCAAAATTTTAATCTTATCAACTCTCAAAATAATATAAGTGAAGCATGAGAGTTTATTTCTTCAAAATATAGCCACCGCCATGCTCAAAAAGATTTAAGTGAAGCATTAGAGCAACTTCCTAGCTCAAAAAATTTAAGTGAAGCACATAGAGTATTCTAATAAATTATGATGAACGTGTGGCTCTCTCAAATAGGTGTGTCCAGCAAGGATGATTGTGACAAACTAAAAAGCAAACAAAGCAAAGACTCATATAATACATGACGCTCCAAGCAAAACACATGTCATGTGACGAATAAAAATATAGCTCCAAGTAAAATTACCGATGGTTGGTAGAAGAAAGAGGGGATGCCTTTCGGGGCATCCCCAAGCTTAGACGCTTGAGTCTTCCTTGAATATTACCTTGGGGTGCCTCGGCATCCCCAAGCTTAGGCTCTTGCTACTCCTTATTCCTTCATCCATCGTGATCTCACCCAAAACTTGAAAACTTCAATCACACAAAACTCAACAAAACCTTCGTGAGATCCGTTAGTATAACAAAATAAATCACTACTTTAAGTATTGTTGCAAACCCATTCATATTTTATTTTTGCATTATACCTACTGTATTATAACTTCTCCATGGCTTATACCCCCCGATACTATCCATAGTTTCATCAAAACAAGCAAGTAGTGCATCAAAAACAGAATCTGTCAAAAACAGAACAGTCTGTAGCAATCTATTTAAAATCCATACTTCTGTAGATCAAAAAATTCTGAAAAATTGGGACAACGTGGGAAATTCATATACCAATACTGTGTAAAAATTTCAGATTTTTCTGATGCATCAGTACAGAACCTAAATTCCAGCACTGGACACAAAACTCTCTGTTTTCCAAACAGCATCAATTATACTATCTTCCAAATCATCCCAAAGGCTTTACTTGGCACAAACACTAATTAAAAACATAAAAACTCAATCATAACAGTAGCATAAATGTGAAAACACACAAGAATTTATTTTATTCATTGGGTTGTCTCCCAACAAGCTCTTTCTTTATAGCCATTAAGATAGGCTTGAGATTTCAATGATGCTCTTATGAAAGATAATAAATGGAGCACAAGAGAGCATCATGTAGCATGTGAAAAATACATTTAAGTCTAACATACTTCCTATGCATAGGCATTTTATAGGCAAACAAATTATCTAGACAAGCAAAACCTAGCATATGCAAGGAAGAGGAAAGAAACAATAACTATCTCAACATGAAGAGAGGTAATTTATTAACATGAAAATTTCCACAACCATATTTTCCTCTCTCATAATAATTACATGTAGGATCATATTCAAATTCAACGATATAGCTATCATAAACAATATTCCCTTTATGATCCACATGCATAAAAAATTTATAATCTTCCAAAATAGTGGGATTATCATCAACGAAAGTCATGATCTCTCCAAACCCACTTTCAATATTATTGCAAGCATTATTATCAATATCATATTCATCATGATGCTTAAGTAAATTTTCAAGATCATAAAAAGCATTATCACCCCAATCATGATCATTGCAATAAGTAGTAGACATAACAAAATTATCATCCCCAAGCTTGTAGCTTTGCATATGATTAGCACAATAGACATTGGTAGAATTTATAATAGCATCATTGCAATCATGCTTTTCATTCAATGAGCTATCAAGTATGGGAACAATAGCAATAATTTCATTTTTAACATAAGGAACTATAGCAAGTTCATTTTCATAAGCATAATTAATATTGGCATCATGGCCACAAGAATAGCAAGCATCACGTTCATCAAGAGGGAATATTTCAACGGAATCATAATTATCTATAGATTCATGCATATCATTATTCTCTTCCAAAGCAGCAGACATTCTCTCAATAAATTCTTTAACATAGTCATTAAAAGCATAGTTTTCATAGCAATATTTAAGTATGTCAAAATTTTCAGATTTGTAGAGAGTAACATCATACTTTTCAATCAAAGAAGCAACTTCATAAGCACCCTTAAAAGCAACAAATTCTTCAATTTGTTCGATATCATTGTAACTATAAACACCCTTGGCATAAGAAGATAAGATTTCATTATCATTAAACTCACATAGGTAGGGAAGGTGTTTTTTAGGGTTCTTAGAGCAACAAGTAAAATCATAAATTTCACATATATTCCAAGCATAGCATAGCAAACAATTTATTTGATGCCATAAGAGTCTCCCTTTTTCAGACAAACGGTGACGCACAAAATGAGCATGCTCCTTTAAAGATTTTCCCTCAACTAAACTAGTTGGGGTTTCAGCACGAGCACAAATGGATCGAAGATCATCCAAGTAGAAAACTTTAAGTGGATCCATAGTATCTTATATTTTTGCTTTTAGTTTCTATTCTTGTGTGTTCGACATGAAGGCAATAAAAGTAAGCAAGCAAGAAAAAAATATTTTTGTGTTTTTGCGATAAAAAAAATTAGAAGTGGGGGAGATGAAAACAAGAGGCAAAGGCAAATAAAGTAAATGCAAGGAGATGTAAGTTTTATGCGTAGGTACTTGATAGATGTTGATGATGTCTCCCCGGCAACGGCGCCAGAAATTCTTCCTGCTACTTGTGAGCTACGTTGGTAATTCCCTGAAGAGGAAGGGAGATGCAGTACAGTAGAGATAAGTATTTCCCTCAGTTATGAAACCAAGGTTATCAATCCAGTAGGAGAATCACGCAACACCTCATTAGCAGCACCTGCACACAAAACAACAAATCCTTGCACCCAACGCAAACAAGGGGTTGTCAATCCCTCGGCGGTAAGTGCAAGATTAAATTGTATGTGATAGATACATAAATTGAAACAAAAATACAAAATAAAATAAATAAATAAAAAGTGCAGCAAGGTATTTTTAGGGTTTTTAATATATGATTTAGATAGACCCGGGGGCCATAGTTTTCACTAGAGGCTTCTCTCGAGAAAATAGCATACGGTGGGTGAACAAATTACTGTTGGGCAATTGATAGAAAAGCAAATAATCATGATGATATCCAAGGCAATGATCATGTATATAGGCATCACGTCCGAGACAAGTAGACCGACTCCTGCCTGCATCTACTACTATTACTCCACACATCGACCGCTATCCAGCATGCATCTAGTGTATTAAGTCCATAAAGAACGGAGTAACGCCTTAAGCAAGATGACATGATGTAGAAAAAGTAAACTCACGCATGAATAAACCCCATCTTTTTACCCTTAATAGCAACGATACATACGTGTCATGTCCCTTTCTATCACTGGGATTGAGCACCGCAAGATCGAACCCATTACAAAGCACCTCTTCCCATGGCAAGATAAATCAATCTAGTTGGCCAAACCAAATCAATAGATCGGAGAAGAAATACGAAGCTATAATAATCATGCATAAAAGAGATCAGAGAAGACTCAAATAATATTCATGGATAATCTGATCATAAACTCACAATTCATCGGATCCCAACAAACACACCGCAAAAAGTGATTACATCGGATAGAACTCCAAGAACATCGAGGAGAACATTGTATTGAAGATCAAAAAGAGAGAAGAAGCCATCTAGCTACTAACTATGGACCCGAAGGTCTGTGGTAAACTACTCATGCATCATCGGAAGGTGATCGATTCTCCTTCCGGCGGAGTACCGAAAATGGCCTCCAGATGGGATCTCTCGAGAACAGAAGCTTGCGGCGGCGGAAAAAAGTATTTTGTGGACTCCCCTGTTGGTTTCCTGATTTTTGGGAATTTATAGTGGTGGAATTAGGTCAAAAGGGGCAGAGGTGGGCCCACGAGGCACCAGGTCGCCCCCGCAGGCGCGCCCGGGTGGCTCGTGGCCACCTCCTGGTTCTTCTGGTCCTCTCCCGAAGCTTCTAGTGTTGGTTATGTCCAGAAAAAAATCTCCAAAAAATTTCATGGCATTTGGACTTCATTTTATATTGATATTCTGTAAAACCAAAAACAGGCAGAAAACAGCAACTGGCACTGGGCACTAAGTTAATAGGTTAGTCCCAAAAAATGATATATAATTGCTGTAAATGTATATAAAAACATGCAAGATTGATAATATAACAGCATGGAACAATCAAAAATTATAGATACGTTGGAGACGTATCAAGCCTCCGAACTACTCCTGGTCGTCGGTCTCCACGTAGTAGTAGGCTCCGTCGGGGTAGTAGTAGTCGTCGACCGGATCAGCTGACTCCGGGGCTCCGTCATCTGATCGCAACAATTGGGTATGGGGAAAAGGTAGCAAAGCAACCGTGAGTACTCATCCAAAGTACTCGCAAGACTTACATCAGAACTATGCTAAGTATGCATTGGTATCAAAGGGAAGGGGCTGTATCTGTGGACTAAACTGCAGAAATGCCAGAATAGAGAGGTAGGCCTAGCCTATCGAATACTAGCATCTTGCAGCGTCTTGCAGCAACAGAAGAGAGTAGAATAGAATAACATGTAGTAATAAGTAATTTAGAAATGCCCAGAGATCCTTCCTCGACTCCCTGCGAGAAAGCGATCCCGGAGCCATAATATCAGTTTATTATATCAAGTATCCAGCTATAGTTGTAGTAGATCGGGTCTGAGCGTCCTATTATCGTGGACACGGCTATTCAAATAGATAACTTCCCTGCAGGGGTGCACCAACTTACTCAACACGCTCGATTAACTCTGGCCGGACACACTTTTCCGGGTCATGCCCGGCCTCGGCTGATCGACACGACGTAGTCCTACCTAGGCTCCGCAGAGAGGTCCCCGCCGGTCTACATCCTAAGCGCTCAGGGGTCTTGGGCCCATCGCCCTTTGCACTCTGGGTTGTTGTGCGCAGGGTGGATCCAGGCACCATCTCTGTCTTGGATGGCGCCGATCCGACCCGACCACAATGCTGAACTGGATGTCTGACAGAGCTTTCGGGAGAATCGTACGACGTCGAGTGCCCATACTTATCCCGCGTGGTGGTTAGTGCGTAAAAGGCCAGAGGCCTACTCAGATCACATATCCAAACCCATTAGTGTATTGGGAGCGCGCGGTGACGATCAGTGCTCCTGTCGCCCCATCTCGCAGACTTACAGCAAGGGCCAGGCCCATCCCTCTCCTAGGGCGGTCTCTGCCTGCCCGGCCGTGCCGCGTAATTATCTCGCGGGTACCCTCCAGGTCAACCCGACTTCACAAGAGACTGTCGAGAACTCAGGTCCACCTCTACCGGGGTGGTACCGCCTGTCCCTTCAGTCCCGCAGTAACAGTAAAAGGGGCAACAATGTAGGGTAACAGTGTGTCCGTAACATCAAGGGGGAAATCCGAGGAATCACCCTCGATGGATTCCCACTCGATGTAACTGTCAAGGTGAACTTGGAGGAATCACCCTCGATGGGTTCACACTTGAGGGGCTGCACGACAGAGGCATCATCAGAGGTGGTGAAAGAGGAATCACCCTCGGTAACCCACAACCGACTAGCTACGCTACAGAGATATCATCAGGAGTGAGGTAGGAGGTATCACCCTCGGCACTCGATAGTAGCTCTGCAGAGTCGTACAACTAAGGGGGGTGTGCGGTGTTGTGTCGGTCTCTATACGTCGATCACACTGATCGAGTCACCGGTGGTAAAGCATGGCAACAAGGACAAGGGTGTGGGGCCATTGATGGATCACTAATCAGCCTATACTAAGCATTTAGGACAACAGGTAAAGTATCAACAGTAGGTTACAAAATCAGGCTATGCATCAGAATAGGAGCTATCGAATACAGTAGCGAAATCTAATGCAAGCACGAGAGAGAAAGAATGGGCGATATAGGAATGATCAAAGGGGTTTTGCTTACTTGGAAGCTCTGCTGAAAGGGGTTGGACGTCTGCGGTGTAGTCGTACTCAGGGGCCACGTCAGTCTCGGGGTCTACCGGAGAGAAGAGGGGGAGGAAACAAATAAATACAAAGCATACAAATGCAATCACAGAGCATGACAAGGCAAAATGCAGTGCATGGGTGACCTAATGCATCTCTAAGCCATTTAGTCAATTTAGGAATTAAACTTGAATTATTAACCGGTAGTCAGACACTATTAATCTGCCAGAATCAGGCCTAAAGTTACATGTTCACCTGCTTAGAGGATTCTAACATGCATGCAGATGACATATTCGGATTCGTTAGATTTTTCTGATCAACTTTCATATAGAAAACTTATTCATCCGAGCTACGGTTGAATTTCAACAAATTTCCGAAGTTTTAAACATTTTCTGAAAATCCTGGGATTATTTTTAATTCGAAAAATCCACTTAAACTGCTAGGTGCACCCGGTGCAGTGCACCCAGAGTGCACCAGAGGCTGACCGGTGGGCCCCGCTGACCTGGGTCAACTGCCCAGTCAGCTGGTCAACTGGGGCCATGGGGCCCAGCGTCAGTGGCACAGGAGGGGCCACGTGGCACGCCACGTCAGCTGCCGGCGCCGGAGACTGCTCCGGCGGCCCTTTTCATGGCGGGACTTCGCCGGAGTTGGCCGGAATTACGCTACGGTGGCCCGTTCTACGCGCGCGAGGCGGCGTTCGAAAGCTGGCGACGTCGCGCATCCAACATCATCGGTTGCAGGGGTGGGGTGGCCGGTAGGGGCGCTGGCGGTGAGCCGTGGCGGCGGTGAGGTTCGGGCGCGATCGGAAGCACGGCTACGGATCGTTTCCGAGCGCGCAAAGTGGCTAGGCGGCCTACTGGGCGCTCCCAGAATGCGATGGACAGCAAGAGAGGTCTCGAGCGGCTCGGCATCGAGCCGTTCCACGGCCATGGCACTGCCGAGCTCGGGCCTCTGCGGCAGCGGCATTTGGGCGACTAATAGCGCGAGAAAAGAGGGTGACCGACGCGGGGCTCACCGTGGGGCACAAGATGGCCGGCGAATGGCTTAGGAGCGCAGTGGCGGGGCGAATCGAGGCGGTGCAGTGGCATCGGCCGTCGGAAGGGGGCGAGTCACTGGCGGCGTTGCACGGCTCCCCGGGATGAAGCAGAGCACCAGGTTGACGGGGTCGAGGCCTCCGGAGCTCCTAGATAGGACGCGGGGACGGATGGAAGCCGGTGTGTCGGTTCTAAATCCGGCATATCTCGTAGTAGGGGTCCTAAGCTAGGCGTCATGGAGCGATGGTAACATGGACACAAAGTTTTACCCAGGTTTGGGCCCTCTCGAAGAGGTAATACCCTACATCCTGCTTTTGATTGTATTGATATGGGGTATAGTACAGAGTACATGTGGCTACCACGAGATTGTTCTAATGACTATGAGATCCTCTATTGACTAGCCTGGCCTCGGTTTATATAATGTACCGGAGGCCTAGGGTTTAGGAGAGTCCTCGGCTTGGGCGCCAAGTCGTGTGGAGTCTTCCTTGTATTCGTCATGGACTGTCCGAAGTGGCCCATGAGTGAACCGCCATGGGGGTCCTCGGCCCGATCCACCTGGTCAGGAGACGACGTGATGAGTACCCCCTAGTCCAGGACACCGTTAGTAGCCCCCTGAACCGGTCTTCAAGTTGGGGACACTCCTCGGTTCTTCCGAACTGTTCTTCGTCTTCGGTCGTCGGTCTTGAAAACTGGTTTAACAAATCTTCCCATCTCCGATCTTGAGGATCGCCGAGGTGTATCCGAAGAGTTCATACGTCAGGTATCCAAGGAGTCCTTTAAGTTCTCGGCCTTTATCAATGCCTTGTTATTTTTTACGCCACACCTCGGGTTCGAAGTGTTTCCAGCACGGCGGTGTCCTCTTTGCATCCGAGCTCCAGCGCCGGACTGCATCCGAGGTGTCTTCTTGCAGCCGAGCTCCAACGCCGGTCTGCATCCGAGGTACATTTTAGCAGCCGAACTCCAATGCTGGTCTACATCTGAGGTACATTTTAGCAGCCGAACTCCAACGATGGTCTGCATCCGAGGTACATTTTAGCAGCCGAACTCCAACGCCGGTCTGTATCCAAGGTGTCATAGATTTCCTCAGTCTTAAAAAGTTTAAAGGAGTTCAACCGAGCTTAATGCCGGAAACGTCCTCTAGGGAGCCAGCCACTTGTATCCGAGCTTCATGCCGGACTGCTTCCGAAGTGGTGCACCACCTCGGGCTTGGGCTGATTTTTTGCGGATATTTTTTTCGATTGGTGCAATTTATTCTCTGCCGAGATGTATAGCCAGTAGCCCTCAAGGTGTGTGTCGGCCTAAAATCTGAGATGCATCTGAAGGATAACATAAAACCGCTGATCCCAGTAGCCCCTGAGACTTAGGTCGATTCACGAAATCGGCCTAAGGATCAACTCCTAGCTCGGCCGCATACTTAGGAATGAAAACGCGGTGTGCATAGTCCTCCAGACTCAGGTTGGGTGTGGCCGACCAACCTGAGGACTGTAATCTCCTCGGAAACTTTTTTGCACTTTGAATTTTCTGCATTGAACCATCAATGCAGTAGCCCCCGAGCCACTGGTCGGGTGGCAACACCAGATCAGGGGATCGATGTAACCCGTTAGTGGCTTTTAAGTGAGAAGCGGGAAGCCCAGTAGCCCCCGAGCCTTAATTTGGGCAAGGGTGGCCGAATTAAGGATCGATATCCGGAGTAAATGGACTTTAGTCATAATTTATGTGTAATGATTCTATGTATCCAAGTACTTTACATCATTAATGCTCGGATCCGTATTGTACAAAACTTTGTCGACCGACCATCGGCTTCAACCTCCTCGGCCAGTAGCCGAGGAGTGTTTGTCCTACTTTATAAAGCCTTTATAAGGGCAAAGATTTACGACAAACAAGGCAATCCAGCCATATGGTTTTATAAACAAAGGTACGCAGAGAGATATGTTATATTACTATTTAACGTAAGAAACATCTTCTGGGAAAAATAGTTCCTTTATAAGTTCCTTTTCCTAGGCTATCATGTTGACCATGATCGTGAAACCTCAACTCCGATCAATGTGGGGGGAAAATATTGAGGATTTAGTTTGGGAAAAGTTCCCGAACTCTGTGGTCTTTAATGAACCAAAATTTTCACTTCCGTCATTGCCGACCAATTATATTCTTAATATGGCTAGCTTTCGGCTTCACCCAGTCTGAGGTACTAGCTCGGATGACCCGGAAGTAACAATCACAGAGGTGCTCCCTTTACCCCCTAGCCGAACAATCAGGAACGTAAGGGGTAAGCACGGGAGCCAGGCAACCCAGCTTGGCCAAAATCTTAAGTCAAATTGATGCATATTTATGGCTTTATAACGATGATTACGGAAGGCAGCACTCGTTTATTGAATACAAACGCTTTTATACTATATGCTATTTTGACTCCTTTGTGACCGTTTATCATTTGAGAGTGGCCCATCGTCGGCTTCTACCCCTTTGTAGATGCTATGCAGGGTGTTTCTGCAGTAACAAGACAACCCTTAGCCGACGTCTCGGCGCCCGGAGGCGGTTGTGTTAGCGGAAACGAGGCAATCAGATATCCAGGCTTTATAACTTTCACTTAGTCATAGGAGCTTAAAGTTTGGGAGGCCAGTTACTAGCCCTCGGTTAGTGTTCGGCGTCAGCCGAGGTCAAGCCATTAACACTTCGGCCAATTTTATGAAAGGCCCACGGGGTAACCTCTATCGATCTATAGTTTGACACAGTCATCGGATCGCTGACCAGTTTGCGCTCATTGTGACAGTCAGTTTTCGGCTTTCTCCACTGAGGTACTTGACCAGTTAAATCGGAAGTACAATCGCAGTGGTTCTCCCTTTGCACACCTAGCCGAACAAAGTGGAACGTAGGAGGCAAGCACAGGAGCCGGGCAACCCAACTATTGACCGAAGACACAATTCGAAACTGATGCATATAAAGCAATATCCGAGAACGTTTGGCCGAGGACTCCATAGAGTACCTTGGCTTTTGGTGGGTTCGGCTCTAGTCGCAGCCCCCCGTTTATATTGTCGATGTTTTAAAGGCGTCCGACATTGTACTGCGAGGCTTATGGTTTTGACAACACCGAGGTGCAGCTCGGCAGGAAAGATGCCGAACTGCGGGTCGAAAAAGATTTCCCGAGCAAAACCATCACGCAGAACACCTCGATCAAGAGGATGTCCCACCTTCTGAAAGGAAAACATACAAGTAGGTTAAAGGTGCCATAAGCTCGGGAAACCAAAAAACTTTTAGTAAAAACTTTACGTCCGAACTAAATCAAGTTTTTTGGTGCCAATCCGAAAATTGGTCTTAAAATTAGTTTGTGCTTCCGTCGTGCTTTAACATGATATATCTGATCTCCAAACTTCAAGCGGGTCAGCCTTCGGCTTCAACCTCCTATCCCGAAGGCGGAGTGCTTCTCAGGCCAGTTTAGCGAAATAAACTCGAGTGGCTTTAGAGAGAAACTAGGCTACCCAGCTATTGACCATACACTCATGTCGGAAAAAGGAGTAGTAGAAAAAGACTTTGCAACGACTAAGAAGAAAACACTTATTATAATGGCTCATATAAATTTAAGAGCCCCAGTTAACATGGGAAAAAGAAGTGTTTTTAACAAACAACTTTTTGTTTAACACAAAAATAATGCTTGGTCGAACCGAACAGAAATTGAAAATTGAAAAAGTTGAGCATGAAAGCGACTTAGCTGGTTAATGTGCTCGGTGTTGATGACGCGAGCCGAGCTTGCGGCGTGTCGAGGTCCCAGCCCCCAAGCCGGTCCCGAGGTGCCCGAGCAAAGAGCTCGGCTTGATGAAGTGGTGACGTAGCGCGGTCGACATGGTGAGGCGAAGCCCCTGGTCCAGCCGAGATGACAAAGCTGGCCAGCTGGTGACGCCGAAGTCCCCAAAGTAGGTTCATGAAGAGATGCCAAAGCCCCCGGTCTAGCCGAGGTGACGAAGCTGGTCGGTAAGGTGATGTTGCAGCCCCATGCCAGCCGAGGTGTCGAAGCAGTTTGGCATGGTGGACATCGGCTTGAAGAAGCAATGGCGCGGCAATGCCAACGCAGGTCGGAACTTGTGACACGGTCAATGCCGGCTTGAGAAGTGACGGCGCGGCGATGCTGGCGCGCCCGACCCGTGCAATCCGTGGGGCGACGATCTTGTCTTGATGATTATTTGTCCTTCACGATGCCGAACTCTTGGTCAACTCGCCGAGGTGATGATCCGAGGTGGTTGTTGTCGGCTCGATGGAGCGACGGCGCTGTCGATGTTGGCGCAGGTCGGTAGCCGTGGACCAACATGGTCGGGCCGGTTTGACATCGGCGCGACGGTGAAGATCGCCTCAGAAAAGACTCAAAATTTGTGGGCACGTGTTTGAGAACAACACACAATACCCTAGAAAAAATTCCTTCAAAAAAGGATGTCCAATATCCCGTTCATGAAGAAAGATGAATTCGGGTCGGATTCGTTTTCGCGCAGGAAACAAATCCGAAAGTTGATGCACTCCTCGGACTCGTCCCGGAGTTTGAACGGTCGGATCGAGGTAAAATTTTGAGGGCTGATCGATATGGGAATTCCGCAGCCGATCAACGGTTGGATCTTCCAAAGGATGTCCGAGTTGGATGCTGGACTCCTCGCCCTAAGCTCGTCCAGATTGGACAGGGCTCCGGTATATCGTAGATCACCAGAGATTCCTCCATCGGAATACGACAAAATTTTACGGGGTCATTATAGACTCAATTCCTCATAATTCCACCAAAGGATTCGTCAAAACGATGCTCGAGGAGGCGGTGACGGTGAACGCGAACCCGCTGTCCAGAAAAACTGCACGGTCGCCCAAGGGCAATGTTTGATCTTGAGCCCCCGAGCTCCATGGATGATTCCCCCATGATCTTGATAGAGATCGGAGTTGATGATGATGAAAGTATCCGTCCGATCTTGATGATCCGACGCGGAGCGTAGTCCTCGGTCCAGCCGAGGTGACCAGTTGAGCCGGCGACGAAGATGCCGACATCGACAATAAAGCTCGGTTCCGACGCGTAGATCGCGCCGGAGACGATCTGAATTCACATCGCACCGCGGTGACTGCCAGTAGGCTCTCAATGAAAGCACCAATGTCGGTTCTAAATCTGGCATATCTCATAGTAGGGGTCCTAAGCTAGGCGTCATGGAGCGATGGTAATATGGACACAGAGTTTTACCCAGGTTCGGGCCCTCTCGAAGAGGTAATACTCTACATCCTGCTTTTGATTGTATTGATATGGGGTATAGTACAGAGTACATGTGGCTACCACGAGATTATTCTAATGACTATGAGATCCTCTATTGACTAGCCTGGCCTCGGTTTATATAATGTACCGGAGGCCTAGGGTTTAGGAGAGTCCTCGGCTTGGGCGCCAAGTCTTGTGGAGTCTTCTTTGTATTCGTCATGGACTGTCCGAAGTGGCCCATGAGTGAACCGCTGCTACTTGTAGCTTGCGTTGGTATTTCCCCGAAGAGGAAGGGATGATGCAGCACAGTAGAGATAAGTATTTCCCTCAATTATGAAACCAAGGTTATCGAACCAGTAGGAGAATCACGCAACACCTCGTTAGCAGTACCTGCACACAAACAACAAATCCTTGCACCCAACGCAAACAAGGGGTTGTCAATCCCTTGGCGGTAAGATTGCAAGATTAAATTGTATTTGATAGATTGATAGATTGAAATAAAAATACAAAATAAAATAAATAAAAAGAAATGGCAGCAATATTTTTAGGGTTTTAGTAATATGATTTTGATAGACCCGGGGCCCATAGATTTCACTAGAGGCTTCTCTCGAGAAAATAGCATACGGTGGGTAAACAAATTACTGTTGGGCAATTGATAGAAAAGCAAATAATCATGACGATATCCAAGGCAATGATCATGTATATAGGCATCACGTCCAAGATTAGTAGACCGACTCCTGCCTGCATCTACTACTATTACTCCACACATCGACCGCTATCCAGCATGCATCTAGTGTATTAAGTCCATAAGAACGGAGTAATGCCTTAAGAACGATGACATGATGTAGACAAGACAAACTCATGAATTAATAAACCCAATGAATAGATCCCATCTTGTTATCCTTAGTAGCAACGATACATACGTGTCATGTCCCTTTCTGTCACTGGGATTGAGCACCGCAAGATCGAACCCACTACAAAGCACCTCTTCCCATGGCAAGATAAATCAATTCAGTTGGCCAAACCAAATCAATAGATCGGAGAAGAAATACGAGGCTATAATAATCATGCATAAAAGAGATCAGAGAAGAGTCAAATAATTTCATGGATAATCTGATCATAAACTCACAATTCATCGGATCCCAACAAACACACCGCAAAAAGAGATTACATCGGATAGATCTCCAAGAACATCAAGGAGAACATTGTATTGAAGATCAAAAAGAGAGAAGAAGCCATCTAGCTACTACCTATGGACCCGAAGGTCTGTGGTAAACTACTCACGCATCATCGGAGAGGCAGCAAGGTAGATGTAGAGCCCCTCCGTGATCGATTCCCCCTCCGGCAGATTACCGGAGAAGGACCCCAGATGGGATCTCTCTGGAACAGAAGCTTGCGGCGGCGTAAAAAGTATTTCGTGGACTCTCCTGAGGGTTTCGGATTTTTCTGGAATTTATAGTGCTGGAATTAGGTCAAACGGAGCTTGGTGGGGCCCACGAGGCACCAGGGCGCGCCTGCCACCAAGGTCTTCTGGCCTCCTCTCGAAGCTTCTGGTGTTCTTCTTGTCCAAGAAAAATCTCCAAAAAGTTTCACTGCATTTGGACTTCGTTTGATATTGATTTTCTGTGAAACAAAAACAGGGCAGAAAACAGCAACTGGCACTGGGCACTAAGTTAACAGGTTAGTCTCCAAAAATGATATAAAATTGTTGTAAATGATTATAAAAACATCCAAGATTGATATTATAACAGCATGGAACAATAAAAAATTATAGATACGTTGGAGATGTATCAGCATCCCCAAGCTTAATTCCTGCTCGTCCTCGAGTAGGTAAATGATAAAAACAGAATTTTTGATGTGGAATGCTGCCTAACATATTCATCACATATTCTTTTCTTTTGTAGCCTGGACATTGGACTTGTATGATTCAAAGCAATAGTCTATAATTTGACATGAAAACATAGATACTCAAGCATACTAACAAGCAACCATGTCTTTCAAAATATCAACGCTAAAGAAAGTTATCCCTAGCCCATTACGCTCAATCATTGATCCATTCATGAAACACACTCGAATATTAGCTACAACCAATGCACAAGTATGACAATAGTGCTCTCTAGTTGGTGCTTTTGTAAGAGAAGATGGAGACTCAAATAAAAATAAAAATTGCATAAAAGTAAATAGATAGGCCCTTCGCAGAGGGAAGCAGAGATTTGTCAAATGTGCCAGAGCTCAAAGCTGAAATTAAAGAGATAAAAAATATATTTTGAGAGGCATGCTTTTCCTGTCAATGAAAACGACCGAGAATTCCCAATATTTTCCATGCTAGACACATCATAGGTGGTTCCCAAATAGAAAGTAAAGTTTATTTCCTTTCCACCATTTCTTTCACAGTCCATGGCTAGCCGTATCCACGGGTGCCCTCCATACCATCACTTTCCAAGGAATTTTGTTGTTATTAATTTCATTTCATGCGGGACTGGGCATCCCTATTACCAACCATACTCTCGTGCAATGACAAGTGAATAAACACTCATCGTGAGAATAACACACCTAACATGGAAAATATTGGCCACCCCCTGCCGCTTCATGAGCGGTACGGGCACACAAAACAGAAAAATTATTTTAAAAATTAGAGTTGGCACACGCAAATTTACTTGGAACGACATTGAAATACCGCATATAGGTAGATATAGTGGACTCATATGGCAAAATTTGGTTTAAGGATTTTGGATGCACAAGCAGTATTTCCGCTTAGTACAAATGAAGGCTAGCAAAAGATTGAGAAGCAACCAACCAAAAAACGAAAACGGTCATAAACATGCATTGAACATAACTAACACCGAATAATGCACCATAAGTAGGATATAATTTCATTGCATAACTATTGACCTAACGTGCTTGCATAGGGAATCACAAACCTTAACACTAATATTCTTACTAAAGCATAATTACTCACTAACATGACTCACATATCATCATCTTCATATCACAAAACTGTTGCAAGGAATCACACTTATCATATCCAATGATCTATATGAAAGTTTTTATCTATATCCATCTTGAATATTCATCACTTTGGGACCAAATTCATATCTTGTGCAAATTACCGTTACTATTGATCAACTCTCAAAAAGATTTAAGTGAAGCATGAGAGTGCAAATATTTCTTCAAAATTTCAATCTTAACAATTCTCAAAATAATATAAGTGAAGCATGAGAATTCATTTCTTCAAAATTTTAATCTTGTCAATTCTCAAAATAATATAAGTAAAGCATGAGAATTTATTTCTTCAAAATTTTAATCAACTCTCAAAATAATATAAGTGAAGTATGAGAGTTTATTTCTTCAAAATATAATCACCACCGTGCTCAAAAAGATTTAAGTGAAGCACTAGAGCAACTGCCTAGCTCAAAAAATTTAAGTGAAGCACATGGAGTATTCTAACAAATCATGATGATAAACGTGTGGCTCTCCCAAGATATGTGTGTTCAGAAAAGATGATTGTGACAGACTAAAAAACAAACAAAGCAAAGACTCATATAATACAAGACGCTCCAAGCAAAACTCATATCATGTGACGAATAAAAATATAGCTCCAAGTAAAATTACCGATGGTTGGTAGAAGAAAGAGGGGATGCCTTCCGGGGCATCCCCAAGCTTAGACGCTTGACTCTTCCTAGAATATTACCTTGGGGTGCCTCGGGCATCCCCAAGCTTAGGCTTTTGCTACTCCTTATTCCTTCATCCATCGTGATCTCACCCAAAACTTGAAAACTTCAATCACACAAAACTTAACAAAACCTTCGTGAGATCCGTTAGTATAACAAAACAAATCACTACTATAAGTACTGTTGCAAACCCGTTCATATTTTATTTTTGCATTATACCTACTGTACTCTAACTTCACCATGGCTTATACCCCCCGATACAATCCATAGATTCATCAAAACAAGCAAGTAGTGCATCAAAAAAGAATCTGTCAAAAATAGAACAGTCTGTAGAAATCTGAATTATGGTCATACTTCTGTAACTCCAAAAATTCTGAAAAATTAGGGCAACGTGGAAAATTCATATACCAATACTGTGTAAAAAATTCAGAAGGTTCTGACGTTACAGTAAAAAAACAAAATTCCAGCACTGAACGCAAAATTTCTGTTTTCAAACATCATCAATTATACTATCTTCCAAATCATCCTAAAGGCTTTACTTGGCACAAACACTAATTAAAAACACAAAAACACTATCATACCTGTAGCATGACAGTAAAAACACACCATAACAGAAACTTATAACAAAAAATTATTTTATTCATTGGGTTGCCTCCCAACAAGCGCTATTGTTTTATGCCCCTAGCTAGGCATAATGCATAATTTTAAGTATTGTCATCTTTGGTCTTAGTAATCTTTATAGGAGTTTTCTCAAGCCCGGGAGGTTCTTTACGCTTCCCATTATTCTCAGAAAAAGAGGCAATTTTAATATCC
The DNA here is from genome assembly GCA_039707655.1 of Elymus sibiricus. NCBI lineage: Eukaryota > Viridiplantae > Streptophyta > Magnoliopsida > Poales > Poaceae > Elymus > Elymus sibiricus. The sequence goes on from CM077672.1 coordinate 319,611,680, forward strand.
AAAATATCCAATCGCTTATTGCTTAAAGAAATCAAAGTATTTGTGCGATTGAGATTTCCACTAATATTTTTAAGAGGCTCGTTAGACCTTTGCAACTCAACCAAATTTTTCTGCATATCACCCAATTTGTCTAGTATTTGAGCCCCCTCTTGAGTGAAAGAAAAACCCTTTTGTGGTGGAGGAACACCCAATATGCCTTCTATCATTTCATAGGCCGTATTGGCCTCACTCTCAATAAAATTCCCGTTTGCGGCAAAATCCAAAAGTTGTCCATGATGCAAGGTTAAACCTATATAGAAATTGCGAAGCAAAATTTTTAAATCCCATTTTGTGGAACAAACACGGTAGGACTCCATTAACCTATACCAAGCATCTTTAAGATTTTCTCCTTGTCTCTGTTTGAAGTAAAGCACTTCAAAATCCGGGGATAAAGGAGGGATAGAAACACTAGTCATAATGATAAAACGAGCAAACAATCAAGCAAACGAGAAAAAGGCAAACGAAAAATATTTTTGTATTTTTGTAAAAACGTTTTAGAAGTGGGGGAGATGAAAACGAGAGGCAAATGGCAAATAAAGTAAATGCAAGGAGATGAGAGTTTGTGCAAAGGTACTTGATAAATGTTGATGATGTCTCCCCGGCAACGGCGCCAGAAATTCTTCCTGCTACTTGTAGCTTGCGTTGGTATTTCCCCAAAGAGGAAGGGATGATGCAACAAAGTAGAGATAAGTATTTCCCTCAATTATGAAACCAAGGTTATCGAACCAGTAGGAGAATCACGCAACACCTCGTTAGCAGTACCTGCACACAAACAACAAATCCTTGCACCCAACGCAAACAAGGGGTTGTCAATCCCTTGGCGGTAAGATTGCAAGATTAAATTGTATTTGATAGATTGATAGATTGAAATAAAAATACAAAATAAAATAAATAAAAATAAATGGCAGCAATATTTTTAGGGTTTTAGTATATGATTTTGATAGACCCGGGGCCATAGATTTCACTAGAGGCTTCTCTCGAGAAAATAGCATACGGTGGGTAAACAAATTACTGTTGGGCAATTGATAGAAAAGCAAATAATCATGACGATATCCAAGGCAATGATCATGTATATAGGCATCACGTCCAAGATTAGTAGACCGACTCCTGCCTGCATCTACTACTATTACTCCACACATCGACCGTTATCCCGCATGCATCTAGTGTATTAAGTCCATAAGAACGGAGTAATGCCTTAAGAACGATGACATGATGTAGACAAGACAAACTCACGAATTAATAAACCCAATGAATAGATCCCATCTTGTTATCCTTAGTAGCAACGATACATACGTGTCATGTCCCTTTCTGTCACTGGGATTGAGCACCGCAAGATCGAACCCACTACAAAGCACCTCTTCCCATGGCAAGATAAATCAACTCAGTTGGCCAAACCAAATCAATAGATCAGAGAAGAAATACGAGGCTATAATAATCATGCATAAAAGAGATCAGAGAAGACTCAAATAATTTCATGGATAATCTGATCATAAACTCACAATTCATCGGATCCCAACAAACACACCGCAAAAAGAGATTACATCGGATAGATCTCCAAGAACATCAAGGAGAACATTGTATTGAAGATCAAAAAGAGAGAAGAAGCCATCTAGCTACTGCCTATGGACCCGAAGGTCTGTGGTAAACTACTCACGCATCATCGGAGAGGCAACAAGGTAAATGTAGAGCCCCTCCGTGATCGATTCCCCCTCCGGCAGATTACCGGAGAAGGACCCCAGATGGGATCTCTCTGGAACAGAAGCTTGCGGCGGCGTAAAAATTATTTCGTGGACTCTCCTGAGCGTTTCTGATTTTTCTGGAATTTATAGTGCTGGAATTAGGTCAAACGGAGCTTGGTGGGGCCCACGAGGCACCAGGGCGCGCCTGCCGGCTCATGGGGCCCACCAAGGTCTTCTGGCCTCCTCTCGAAGTTTCTGGTGTTCTTCTTGTCCAAGAAAAAATCTCCAAAAAGTTTCACTGCATTTGGACTTCGTTTGATATTGATTTTCTGTGAAACAAAAACAGGGCAGAAAACATCAACTGACACTGGGCACTAAGTTAATAGGTTAGTCTCCAAAAATGATATAAAATTGCTGTAAATGATTATAAAAACATCCAAGATTGATATTATAACAGCATGGAACAATCAAAAATTATAGATACGTTGGAGACGTATCAACCGCCATGGGGGTCCTCGGCCCGATCCACCTGGTCGGGAGACGACGTGATGAGTACCCCCTAGTCCAGGACACCGTCACGGTGGCCGCGTCGATGAGCGCGCTCGGATGAGGAAGAACAGAGAAGGGGAAGCTCGAGGAAGGGAACAGGGGGAGCAGGGGGAAGCCAGGGGAGTGGTTGGGGGTCGCCCTTATCGCCTCCCGGCGTCCGGCGATGGCAGCTGTCGGGCAGCGGCCGGAGCCAGCGCGCGCTGGCCATAGGCGCGCTGCCACGGCGTCGGGAGCAGGTAGGAGGAGGGGTTAGTGGGCTGGGCCGGCTCGGGCCTCAGGCCAGGCGCCAGGTAAGCCCTTTACTTTTTCTGTTTTTCTGCTTTTTCCATTTAAATAAAAATAGAGACAGCTTAGGAAGTAATTTGGGCTACCAAATGACTATAGAAAAATGTGGGACTAGGTCACATAATTCCCTTGCAATATTTGGCATTGCCACAAAATTTTTGAGAGGCAACTGAACCCAAATGGATTTTTCACAAATAAAATAGCATTTTAAAATGCTGGAATTGCACTGTTTTAATTGCTATAGTCCATCTTAGCTTGGAGGTGATGTTATTTTCCTTAACAAACAATTGTTATGTTGCTAAATGATGAACTATTTTGCAACCATATTTGTGAAACTTTAAATTTCACTTGCAAATTGAATTGATTTCAGAGGTGGAATTTGAAATGAGATATGAATCCAATATGATCAAGCTCTGCAAAGCAAAGTGACTTAGCATAATCATGATGGATTACTGTGGCTTAATACATAGGGGTGTTACAGGGAAGCACCCTCCAGCGAACTTTTTCGCCCGGTTCGCTCGCTGCCTCCAGCGCGCACCCGTGTTTGGGCCTCTCAGTTTAATCCTTTTTTTTTCCAAAAAATGCCATCAACAAAAAAGACACTAAATTGCCATGAACGAACTTGTGAAAAAAAATGTCAAGTTACTATATAAAAATATGCCATCTCTCTAAATTTTATAAAATATACAAATGAGTACGATTAAAAAGAAGTTGTATGAACTACACAAATGAAAAATGCCATCTCTTAATAATAAAAAATGTCATATCTTAATAATAATAAATGTCATCTCTTAAAAATAAAAATGCCATATCTTAATAATAAAAAATGCCATCTCTCGAAAATAAAAATGCCATCTCTTAAATAACAATAAATGTCATCTCTTAATATAAGAAAAATGCCAAATCTTAATACAAAAATGCCATCTCTTTACAAAACAATGCCATCTCTTAATACAAAAATGCCATCTCTTAAAAATAAATAAATGTCATCTCCTAAATAAAAAAATGCCATATACCTATAAAAAAGAGGCAAAAAAAGGAGACCCTGGGGTTCGAACCCAGGTATTGCCTATGGGGGGGGGGGTCAAAGCCACTAGCCAGTGTGTTGTTGTGGATAGTTTTGTAGAAGAGATATGTTCACTGTGTTTTGTTCTTCCAACGACCTATTTCCAAATCTGACGTGGCAGCGGCTTTGCGTCGAGATTCATGCAACGCTGGAAAGGAGGGTCGCCGGGAAAACCTCCACAGGTGACAGTCGCCATTTAGCTTTTCTCTATTCTTTTAGCACTTCCGACATCCCATATTTTTTTTGTTTGAATATGGTGATCTCATTTTACCAGCCCCCCAAAAATCCAAGGCAAATCCTAAATGGCGCCTTAAGCGCCCGTTCCTTCCTTTCTCGCAAACGGGCGCACACCCTTTCCTCCGCGCTGGGCCGGCCCATCTTCCTTTTTTTTTTTCTTCTGTTTTTAACGCCAAAAAACTGTGCGACAGTTCAGTTTTGAACCGGCGACGCCACGCCACGCCACCAAGGGAGCTCCTAACCGGCGCTCTCAGCGTCGGTTTTGATTACTGGCGCTCGAAGGTGCTGCTACTGGGCCGGCCCAGCATTACTTCGTCCGCTCGCGGGCAGCGCGAAAAAATAAACCAAAAAAGTAGCGAACTGGAGGATCGAACTCGCACCGTGATTGCAACGTACGAGTATGGCTAACCACCACAGCAACTTGATACTAGCGACTTACAGGGTGAACTTTTTAAGAGCACCATAGCCGCGCAAATTTATTGCACGTTATACCGTTTACTGTAGCGCTTTGATTCTTGAATTATTTGAAACCATTTTTGGAAAATGTGTTTTTCTTAATGTAAAGAAAAAAGCGAAAGTTCACAGATTTCAAAAAAGGTTCGCGTATTAGAATAAAAAGCATGAATACGAAAAAGTCCATGTATTCAAAAAAAGTTCACGAATTCAAAGAGTTCATGAAATTGAAAAAAATACTAATTTGGGAAAGTTCATCAATTTGAAAAAACATCCATCGAGTTTGAAAAATGTTCACAAACTTTTTTGAAAAAACATCTCGAAGGTCGAAATTTGGAAAAAGTTCATCGGATTTGAAAAAAGTTCATCAAATTTGAAAAAAGTTCATCGAAAATGAAAAAAAGTTCATTGAATTTGAAAAAAGTTCATCGAGTTTGAAAAAAAGCTCATGAATTTGGAAAAAAAGTTCATTGAATTTGAAAAAAGTTCATCGGGTTCGAATCCCTCTAACGCGTGTAGGTTTTTTGCGGAATAAAGCAGGAAAAAGGGTAGATGGGCCGAGCCCAAGTCGCTTGAGGGTATGCGTCGGATTGCGAAATGGCTGTAAACGGGCGCTGAAGGCGCCGTTTAGGAATTACCCGCCACCAAGCACACCCGACGTGTTCAGTTCCATCTTTTTTTCTTCTTATCTTCTTTCTTCTCTTTTCTCTTTTTTAATTTTTTTGCTTGTTAGTTTTTTTTGCTAAATAGAATGAACTTTCTTTTCAAAATCGACGATTTTTTTTCAAAATCGATGAACTTTTTTCAAAATCAATGAACTTTTTCCAAAATCGATGAACTTTTTTCAAAATCGATTAACCTTTTTGAAAATTGATGAACTTTTTTTAAATCGATGAACTTTTTTTCAAAGTCGGTGAACTTTTTTCAGTTTTTGTGAACTATTTTTGAAAATCGATGAACTTTTTCTTCAAAAATGATGAACCATTTTCCAAATCGATGGACTTTTTTAAATTCATGTTTTTTTCTCAAATACAAAATTCCAAAATCTAAGTGATCTAGTATAAATAGCGCGTCCACAGTAGTTCTTATACTATTGGCGCTGCTTTTCATTCATTGGAATTGAGTGGCTCTAGTGGTTAGCCAACTTGTACGCGAGTCCCACGGCGGGAGTTCAGTCCTGAATAAAGCTACTCTTTTTTCCGCGATGTATGTTCCCTGCACTCGTTTTTCATGGGCCGGCCTAACTGAGCGCTGCAGTGAGCGCCAGTTGGTTCCAGGGCGCAAAGGGCGCCCTATAGGAGCTCCCAAAATCTAAACCGAGCAAAACCTATAATGGGCCACGAAGAAAAACCCTATAATGGGCCACGGCCCCTCCAACTCGGCAGTATATATGTATGAGACCGTGGTCTCTCAAAACCCTAAAATTATATCCGCAACCCCTCCTCTCACTCTCCAGTGTCCACAACCGGCGGCGGCGGTGGATCCGACCTTTGGCCATGCGGAAAGGGAGGGGGAGGGTGAAAAGGGGAGGAGGACGAGGCGGTGCTGCAAATGGAGGACGTGGTGTTGCTAAAGATGGAAGCGGTGGTGCTGGAACTGGAGGACGCGGTGCTGGAAATGGAGGACGCGGCGGCATTGATGGTGGTGTGTCGGATGCGCCACCGGTGGATCCGGTGGGCGTCCGATCTGCTCCTCAAGGTCCGGCGGTTCTGCCGGAGGATCTGGCTCAAGGTCCGGCGGATCTGCCGGAGGATCTGGCTGGTGGTGGATCTGTTCAGCATCCGCCTGTCATGTTCGGTGCGGTTGACGCTAATGTACTTTCTCACGTGGCATCCATACAAGGAGCTGGTATAGTAGTTCTTCCACAGCCCCGTAAGGAAAGTATTGTCCAAGAATCCCCACAACAACCTGTCACCGCAGAGGATATAGTTCTCAATGACCTAATGGATCACCTTCAGAGGTATATAATCCTACCCATTCACTTTCCTTGTTCCTTTTGACTTGTTATTTGCACATGCTTTTCTTCCTTTATCTTAGAAGTTTCCTTTTGATAATATTATTGTTCATAATATATTCTGGAGGCACTTATCAGCAAGAAGTTCCTTGCTCTGTGTTCATGATCATGAAGAGTTTAATTTATAGCAACTTTCAGATTTGTACTGAAATTTTGTTTCTTTCGACATGTAAATACTCCCATTTTGTTTCTTTCGACATGTAAATACTCCCATTTTGTTTCTTTAGTGAGCTGCTGCATTGCTTTTACATTGTCCACCAAAACTAAGTAGCCACTCCACTCGACTCTGTTTTCAGGTACCATTCAAGCGATGTAGATCAGATTTGCGAAAAAAAATGCTTGGATTTTGAAATTGATTTTAGATCTTTGAAGCAACAAAACAAAAAACTTGCATATGATATATGCAACAAGTATGAGATTTTGGAAGAAGGAATTCATCTCATTTACAGGAAATATCTTTTGAGGAAGTTGCAGTTGAAGAATAAACAATTGGATCTTGCATCGAAAACGGCCAAGTTGACTTTTAGTCATAAGCCCTCAAGGTATACCATATACATCCCACATGTTATTTATTTGCTTGCTGTGGCATTTAATTTGTATGCTTGCTGTGGCATTTAATTTCTATGCTTGCTCTGGTTAGTTTATGTGCTTGCTGTGGGATTTAGTTTACCACCCACCGCGTGATATTTCAGTGTGTAATATACGTTGATGAACAGTGCTTAAATATATATTATTCTCAAATATGTCTCGTTGAACTGTGTTTTTATATATTAATCTCACTAGTGATTTGCAAGGCGAACAAAATTAATAATTAATTAAAACACACCAAATGCTCTGTTTTTCCCATTATCACCGGTCAGCTCTCTATCTCTCTCTCTCTCTCCAAGAACGATTTCTCCTTTATAGTTAACTGTGATTTGATGTAATTTCTCTGTTCCCTCTTTAATTGTTTCTGTAGCTGTTGCCGAGTAAAGTGCAGCTTGTTTTTGAGGGTTTAGCTAGTAGGCAGGAGCTTTTAACTCAAATTTTACTTATTCAAACTTCACATGCAGCATACAGTCATTTTCTGACTATGAAGGAACACCCTAGTTCTTCAACAAAATTGTTCGGCACCCTTCCTTTCGAAACTGAAGCTGCTGAAATGCAACTAGAAGCACAGAAAATGCTGAGGAGAATATTCCATGAAGTAACTGAAAAACACAAGCAAGGCAGATGCTGGAAAGGCAAGTGGTCCGTAGACGATTGGGAGGTCATTAATGGAGTTCATCTCAAGTTCGACGTTGAATCTGTTGACATTACAGAGAGGCAAGACTCTGACTCAGATTTGAATAAGATCGCTGCTGTTATCTTGCCCTTGTTTATCTTGGATGTGGAAGTCACATCCTCTACAGGAAAAACAATGCGTGCTCAGATGTACCCAGCTTATCTGTCTCATTTGATAGTACAGCTAAGTCCAGGACATAGAACATCAGGATTGCGGTATGACAGTACCACCTTGACTGATGCAGACTACTACCATGGATGGTTCTACGAATTGCTGATCTATCATCCATGCATGCTCTCGGCTAAAGCAAGGAAGAATCTAATTTTTGGATTGTATGATATGTGCGTCCATCTTCAGTATTCAAAGGATACTAGATATACCAATGTCTTCAAAAAACACCTGAGATGGACCAATTTATCGACTGGGAAAATAAATGCTGATGTTTATCATTTACTTCGTATGGTCTTCTGGAATGGAAGCCCCCCAAACACAGCAGCTACTGGAACAGCAGCCCAATCCCAATCCCAATCCCCTGCAGGTGGTGGTGCATCCCAATCCCCTGCAGGTGGTGGTGCATCCCAATCCCAATCCCCTGCAGGTGGTGGTGCATCCCAATCCCAATCCCAATCCCCTGCAGGTGGTGGTGCATCCCAATCCCAATCCCAATCCCCTGTTGGTGGTGGTGCATCTCAATCTCCACTTGGAACCCCAACCCAATCCCCTGCTGGAACCCCAGGACCACCCACTGCTGGAACCCCATCTCCAACCCCTCGCCGACCGTTCTACCTAGACAATACGGGCGATCTCCTTAAGTTCTTACGGCATATTATCGAACATGCATATGATCACACTAAGGTATCTCTTTCTGGCTGTTACCCAAGTTCTTAGTTAGTAACCTCTAGATAGTTACTTGAGTTCATCACATTGTTGCCGAGTAAAATGTGGAGTTGTGTTGTATATAAGTGTGAGCATGAATTAGTTTTACCTTTATAAGTAGAATTGTTGGTAAGTTTGTAAGTTTCTTTTCTCTCTACTGACCATAACATGCTGTAGGTAAATCAGGACCAGAAGATAAAGACCGGCAAGGAGACGGAGATGTTCGCTGCTATTGCGTATCCTTTATTCTTACCTGATCTTCTGAAGGCGATGTTCCGGAATGGTGTTTTGGAGGAAGAATTCCTGGAGCACTGGGATCTCTACACCCCTACATGGAGCATTTGAGTGAGCAGTATTATTCAAGTCGGCCATTTTTTGGAGAAGTTGACACTGAGCTTAGGCTAATCTAGTTTCGTGATGTCTTAGAATGTGATATATGTCTTCCTTGACAATGTGGTTAGTGCTAATGCGTACATGGCTATCTGGAAGATCTAGTGATCATTCATTGTGAAGTTCCACTTTTGTTGGGAGAATTCGACCCTCGAACTTTGCTATTCCTCACAATGTGATGTATGTCTGTTGACAGTGCTTAGTGCTAGCCTTTAATTTAAGTATTTAAGTGATCCGATTGTTGTTTATGTTTATGTGATCTGGATGAACATTTTGATGATGATTTCTTTTCTGTACTGGTGTCTCGTTTGTTGTAACAAGACCTAGCTAGGTAGCTATCTCTTGAGTCGCCCTCCTTTTTTATCTTTGACAATGCTTAAATTTGATGTATTTTCTATCATCTTCATCGTGGCAAGGCGATCTGCATACACAGCTTCCACCGCACTTTTTAGAATAGTACACGCAACTAGTGCTAGTTGTCATGGCTCCTATCATGTGTGTCAAATGGGAATCAAGATTGTGCACGATGCTCCTCATGTCCGCACTCGGAGGGTGCATGCTTGCTTGAGTTTTCATCCTTTCAGTGGTGGGATTCTTCCTCTGTGATGGCGTGATGCCTCCCCGTGGGCCATGCTGCGAGATCCTGCCAGCTGATTACACTCTCCAAGAGCGAACTTCTGGGGGGATCGCCCGCGTGCCACGTCGGATGCTACAGCGCTGGGACACAATTACTGTTCTAACCTTTTGTGCTAATAAATTCCTGAATTGACCTTGATTGTAAAAGAAAATTGAATCTGACCTTTTTTGGTGGCGCCAACATCCCTGGCGTTCAGCTTGCACGGGTGACGCCAGGGACCCTGGCGTCTGGTCCCTGGCCTGCACGACCCGCTTTGCCAGACGCCAAGGACCTTGGTGTTTGGCCCTGGTAGGTTAACAGCTCACCCATCCCCAACTTCTCCCTGGCGGCGGCTGAACCCAACGAACAGAGAGCTCTCTTTCTCCCTCGTCCCTCTTCTCCCTCACACCAAATCCCCCCTTGATCTACTCCATCCTCCACCAAATTCGTGGATCTGAGCCCCCCAAGCATCCTTGAGGTATTCTCCCCCATTCCCTTCAATTTTTTTTTGGTTAGAACATCTCCTTTTGGTTGCATTATTCAACATTGGGTGATGTTAGATGAGTACATGTTGTTTCCATTTTAGGAATTTTTTTTGTAGTTGTTAGATGATATAGATGATTTGTAGATAGTAGATGTTGTGTTGTTGAATATGTATGCAATTTTATTTCGGTTTGGTCCATATGTAGGTCATCCTATTGTTGGCATACTTTTTTTGGAAAAGAGATGATGAAATTTGATGGTTGTGTGTGGCATGATTTGTTCAAGAGATTGGTTTGGGTACTCTAGATGTTATGTATTTGCATATGTTGTGAATAGGAGTGTTTTAAGAGAGATGTTGCATATGATGAAATTTTGCATATGGTTATGTGACACCATATTGTTTGAGAATTTTATTTGATTGAAAGATGATGTGCGTATATTTGAGAAGAATGATGTGGTCATATGGAAAAAAGAATGCATAACTTGGAGAAGCAAATTGTATTGTTTGATATTGTTCATGTATTTATAGATGTTGTTGTGATTTGTTTGGTAGGATGGCGGATGATGATGAGCCTTGGTACGACAGATTAATCGAGGAGCTGGACAAGGAGCATCGTGCTCGGGCCATTGAGAACCGGAAGGTAAGAAGCAAGACTTATCAATTTTCGGTGTTTTTCATTTTTGTTTTGTACTGATCCGAAACTCACTTTGTTTGCAGCCTGTAGTTGCTATGCGCATGAGGGGTCATGCTGCGGATGACTTTCCTTACGATGTGCGGCACGAGCCGTACATTCAGAGATTGGGCCTTCTCCCATTCGTGTTGCAGTTCAAGCGACACCCTCCGCCGGTGAACAACGTGGCGCTCACCGCACTTGTGGACCGTTGGAGGCTAGAGACACACTCCTTCCACCTTCCCTGTGGGGAGATGACGATGACCTTAGAGGACATGGCTATGATAAGCGGCCTTCCTATCAACGGACAAGCCGTTATCGGTCATGTCAGCGCCGCTAATTGGCGAGCTCGGGTTGGCGTTTTAATTGGTGTTGAGCCCGCCCCCCTCTCCCAGGTGTAGGATCGAAAGTATGTCTAGAGGGGGGGGGGGTGATTAGACTACTTGACCAAATAAAACCTATCCTTTTCCCAATTTTAGTTGTGGGTAGATTTTAGCAATAGTATATGTCAAGCATCATCCTACACATGCAATTCTAAGAGTATAGCAGCGGAATGTAAGCAATTGCATATGTATGTAAAGGAGGGGTTGGAGATTTCAAACGCAATGAAGACACGGAGATTTTTGGCGTGGTTCCGATAGGTGGTGCTATCGTACGTCCACGTTGATGGAGGCTTCAACCCACGAAGGGTAACGGCTGCGCGAGTCCACGGAGGGCTCCACCCACGAAGGGTCCACGAAGAAGCAACCTTGCCTATTCCACCATGGCTTACGTCCACGAAGGACTAGCCTCACTCGGGGTAGATCTTCACGAAGTAGGCGATCTCCTTGCCCTTACAAACTCCTTGGTTCAACTCCACATCTGCTTGGAGGCTCCCAAGTGACACCTAACCAATCTAGGAGACACCACTCTCCAAAAGGTAATAGACGGTGTGTTGTTGATGAACTCCTTGCTCTTGTGCTTCAAATGATAGTCTTCCCAGCACTCAATCACTCCTCACAGATTTGGCTATGGTGGAAGAAGGATTTGAGTGGAAAGCAACTTGGGAAAGGCTAGAGATCAAGGTTCAAATGATAGGAATGGAATATCTTGATCTCAACACATGAGTAGGTGGTTCTCTCTCAGAAAATGTATGGTGGAAGTGTAGGCACGTTCTGATGGCTCTCCTTACTGAGAAGGATGTGGTGGAGGGGTATATATAGCCTCCACACAAAATCCAACCGTTACACACTTTTGACCCAACTCGGTGGCACCGAAATTGTCATCTCGGTAGCACCGAACTGTGTAAAAGATATGAACGTTAGGAATCTCGGTGGGACCGATATGAACAACTCGGATAGACCGAAGTGCAATGGCTTAGGGCAATCCTCATCTCGGTGGCACCGATTGCATCAACTCGGTTGGACCGAAGTGAAGCAATAAGGCAACAGAGACTTGGCAGGCCATCTCGGTGAGACCGATATGCACAACTCGGTGAGACCGAAGTTAATGCACACGATTACAGAGAGTTGGCAAGGCCATCTCGGTGGGACCGAGATCCATTTCGGTGGATCCGATTTGTTAGGGTTTGGCAGTGGCTAAGTCTTAGATGAACTCGGTGGGGCCGGATTGGAAATATCGGTGGGGCCGAGTTGGACTTTGGGTTTAGGACATATTTGGGATTGAGATAGTGGTTGAGGGTTTAGGAACACTGTCACTAAGCACTTGAGCAAAAAGACCATTAAGCAACACCTCATCCCCTTTTAATAGTATTGGCTTTCCTATGGACTCAATGTGATCTTGGATCACTAAACCAAAAATGTAGAGTCTTGATCTTTGCCAATCCTTGTCCTTAGCATTTTGAGGGGTCCACGTCTCTAGTCCATGCCATGCCAATCATTGAACATCCTGAAATCTTAATCTTGAATGGACATTAGTTCAATGAGATATATGTTGTTGTGAATTACCAAAACCACCAAGGGAGAAATCCTTTGGAGTTGTTGTGGATGCTCAATGTTGATGTAGACCATCAAAAGTTGGGAGCAATCCTTTGGAGTTTTGTGCTTTCAATACCTACATGGGTTAGTCCCACACAAGGAACATACAAGGATATCCATAGACATAGAGTGAAATACGCATATGATGATGTCCATGAATGCATTGATTACCTTGTCCCTTGTCTTACCAACAAGAGGGTTTGTGACTCCATGAATAGTGCGAGATGTGGAAGTTGGTTGCACAAGTCCTTGCCATAAATAATATGAGTGAAGTTTGTTGGCGGAGTCACCCTCAAGAACTCTGTAGTTCTTCTTCTTTTGGACCCACATCAACTTGATGGGAATCCTTGGAGTTGTAGTAGCACTTGATGAAGTAGAACTTGATGAAGTCTTGGGAACCCACTTGACCATGGCTTGAGGAGCTTCTTCAAATGAATCAATCTCTTCTTGAAGCTTGTCCTTGCCTTTTAACTTGTGGTCTTGTGGTGGAAGATCTTCTTGAGCTTGTGTTCCCTTGAAGGAAGTAGGATCATACTTCTCTTGTTGAGGAACAAACTTCGTCTTGGGGTATTGACCTTCTTCCCACTCAACTCCATCGGCATTGAACTTTTGTTCAAAACCAACACCTTGGTTCTTCCGGTGCCTTCCTTGCTTGCGTACAATTTCCTCAAATTGTTTACCCCCGGCAAGGCTCTTGTAGACACCTTTTTCTATAATTCCTTTCAATAGCATATTTTCTTGCTCAAGTGTAACTTGGCTAAGAGAATCATTAGTGGAATCAATAGAACTACTAGAAGCAACAATATTGGATTTAGCATTGTTATTGTTACTGCTAGAGGTAGAACCATTTTTACCCTTGTTGCTAGTTTGCTTAGATTTAACTTGTGGCATAAAGGTAGACAAGAGTAAACGCTTGGCAAGATATGAAGAACTCTTCTTTCAAAGATCGTCATTGATAGCTTTAAGAAACTCATGCTCTTGCTCTAAATTTAGCTTCTCGAAGCGTAGCTTCTCATGAGTTCTTAGAAGTTCTCTATGATCCTCTTGAGTTGTTTCATGAGCTAACTTAAGAGCATTTAGTTCTTTAGTTAGACGCTCAATCTCCTTCATAGCATTGTCATTCGTTTCCTCTTGACTATCATGATTACTAGTATTTTCATTATAGCTCACATCACTAGCTCTATCAACAAGTAAATCATCATCACCAAGCAAATCATCTTCATCACTATTAAAATCAAGATACTCGGGGTGTGATACCTTGGGGCCTTTTGCCATGAAGCATCTTCCAATTCCTTCATTTGGTGAGTCGAATAGATCATAGGAGTTGGATGACACTAGTGCAAGTCCGGCAACACCTTCATCTTGACTATAGTCGGAGTTGGAGTGATAACTTCTCTCGGAGTGGTTGTCGGAGTCGGAGCCGGAAACCCATTCACCAACATGAGCTTGATGTCTTCTTCTTGTGTAGCTCCTTGATGACTTGTCCTTCCTCTCCGAATCCTTGCTTCTTCGAGAGTGTCTTCGTTCATAATGATCATCTCTACTCCTTCTCTCTTTATGAGGTGATTCATCTCTTCTATATTTCCTCTTGGTGATTCGTCTCTTTTCTTGTAGGGTGCCGTACACTCATTGGAGTAGTGTCCGGGCTTCCCACAATTGTAACAATTACGGTCACGACTTGATGATCTTCTGTCATAATATCTTGAGCTAGAGCTTCTTTCTTTCCCTTTGTTCTTGTAGAACTTGTTGAACCTTTTCACCATTAGGCTAATCTCTTCATTGGATACTAGCTGATCACTTGAAGTTGTTGGAGCATTGGTTGAGGCTTTATAAGCACCACTTGACTTGTTGTGCAGCTCCTCTTTGTCCTTGAGTGACATCTCATGAGCGACAATCCTTCCAATGACTTCCGTGGGCTTGAGATCTTTGTAATTTGGCATCATTTGGATCAATGTGCAGACGGTATCATATTTTCCATCCAAAGCTCTAAGTATCTTCTTGACGATGAATTTGTCGGTCATCTCTTCACTTCCTAAGCCGGCAATCTCATTTGTGATGAGAGCAAGCCTAGAGTACATCTCTGCGACTCCTTCACCATCCTTCATCTTGAACTTGTCAAGTTGACTTTGAAGCACATCCAACTTAGATTCCTTGACGGACTCGGTACCCTCATGCATATCAACCAAAGTATCCCAAATTTCCTTTGCATTCTCGAGGCGGCTGATTTTGTTGAATTCTTCGGGACATAGACCGTTGAATAGAATGTCACAAGCTTGAGCGTTGTATTGCAACATCTTCAATTCTTCCGGGGTTGCCTCACGATCCGGTTCCTTGCCATCCTCAAAGAAATCACCTTGCAAGCCAACACGAACAACAGCCCAAACGGCGGGGTTATGACCAAGAATATGCATTTTCATTTTATGTTTCCAACTAGCAAAGTTTGTACCATCAAAATATGGACCTCTACGGTGATAGTTACCCTCACTAGACGTCATACTCTCCTAGGTTGTGAAACCAAGGCTATGATCACCAAAGCTATGAAAATCAAGGCTAAAGGAGACCAAAGCTCTGATACCAATTGTAGGATCGAAAGTATGTCTAGAGGGGGGGGGGGGGGGGGTTATTAGACTACTTGACCAAATAAAACCTATCCTTTTCCCAATTTTAGTTGTGGGTAGATTTTAGCAATAGTATATGTCAAGCATCACCCTACACATGCAATTCTAAGAGTATAGCAGCGGAATGTAAGCAATTGCATATGTATGTAAAGGAGGGGTTGGAGATTTCAAACGCAATGAAGACACGGAGATTTTTGGTGTGGTTCCGATAGGTGGTGCTATCGTACGTCCACATTGATGGAGGCTTCAACCCACGAAGGGTAACGGCTGCGCGAGTCCACGGAGGGCTCCACCCACGAAGGGTCCACGAAGAAGCAACCTTGCCTATTCCACCATGGCTTACGTCCACGAAGGACTAGCCTCACTCGGGGTAGATCTTCACGAAGTAGGCGATCTCCTTGCCCTTACAAACTCCTTGGTTCAACTCCACATCTGCTTGGAGGCTCCCAAGTGACACCTAACCAATCTAGGAGACACCACTCTCCAAAAGGTAATAGACGGTGTGTTGTTGATGAACTCCTTGCTCTTGTGCTTCAAATGATAGTCTTCCCAGCACTCAATCACTCCTCACAGATTTGGCTATGGTGGAAGAAGGATTTGAGTGGAAAGCAACTTGGGAAAGGCTAGAGATCAAGGTTCAAATGATAGGAATGGAATATCTTGATCTCAACACATGAGTAGGTGGTTCTCTCTCAGAAAATGTATGGTGGAAGTGTAGGCATGTTCTGATGGCTCTCCTTACTGAGAAGGATGTGGTGGAGGGGTATATATAGCCTCCACACAAAATCCAACCGTTACACACTTTTGACCCAACTCGGTGGCACCGAAATTGTCATCTCGGTAGCACCGAACTGTGTAAAAGATATGAACGTTAGGAATCTCGGTGGGACCGATATGAACAACTCGGATAGACCGAAGTGCAATGGCTTAGGGCAATCCTCATCTCGGTGGCACCGATTGCATCAACTCGGTTGGACCGAAGTGAAGCAATAAGGCAACAGAGACTTGGCACGCCATCTCGGTGAGACCGATATGCACAACTCGGTGAGACCGAAGTTAATGCACACGATTACAGAGAGTTGGCAAGGCCATCTCGGTGGGACCGAGATCCATTTCGGTGGATCCGATTTGTTAGGGTTTGGTAGTGGCTAAGTCTTGGATGAACTTGGTGGGGCCGGATTGGAAATATCGGTGGGGCCGAGTTGGACTTTGGGTTTAGGACATATTTGGGATTGAGATAGTGGTTGAGGGTTTAGGAACACTGTCACTAAGCACTTGAGCAAAAAGACCATTAAGCAACACCTCATCCCCTTTTAATAGTATTGGCTTTCCTATGGACTCAATGTGATCATGGATCACTAAACCAAAAATGTAGAGTCTTGATCTTTGCCAATCCTTGTCCTTAGCATTTTGAGGGGTCCACGTCTCTAGTCCATGCCATGCCAATCATTGAACATCCTGAAATCTTAATCTTGAATGGACATTAGTTCAATGAGATATATGTTGTTGTGAATTACCAAAACCACCAAGGGAGCAAATGTGCTTTCACCAGGCAAGGCCGATACCACGAAAGTGAAGCATTCTTGGCTAAAACTAGTGAGAGGAGCAACAAATCCGTGCCCCGAGGATGCCAATGAGATGGTTGTGCAGCAGTAAACTCGGGCCTATCTTTGGTATGTACTAACCAAGGTAGTCTTCTCAGACTCAACTGGGAACTCATCCCTCTGGATGTTCTTGGAGCTACTCAGTATCTGGGATACTCAGTATAGCTGGGGTTCGGCAGCACTAGCATACTTGTATCGTTAGGTAACATATATTTGCAACCATTTATCTTGCATTTGTCATGCGCCTCCATATCTAACATGCATGTTTAATTGTAGCTTGACTTGGGGTATCGCGGGATAAAAGATACATCCTCATTGGCCGGGTTTGTTTGGAGCCTATCCGCGTGGATGTGGGAGCAGATGCCGGTTGGACAGCCCGTGGTGCTAAACCCCGAGCAGCCAAACCCACATCCGCATCATGAAGGGCTTCATGATGATGATCCATATCGGCGCCCCACGCTTGCATACTATTGGGAACGGGTGACAGTGTACACAGGAAGCTCGCATGTGCGATACAAGTGTTATGTGAATGAGCTGGACACCTTGACTACTGAGCAGGTACCGAGAAGTGCTATGTGATGATCCATATCGGCGCCCCACGCTTGTATCTAACAATTTATCTCCTTGTGTTGCAGGTTCACTGGTTGCCTTATGTGGAAGATCGTGACTTCTCTCTTAACGAGATGTGCATGTGTGATCAGCATCTTTGGCGGGCGAGGTGCCCAATGATATGCTTCTACGCAGTCGATGGCACTTCGTAGACCGTGTTGTCAGGCAATTTGGAAAAATACAAGGTATTCCAATTGAGGAGAGCAAGGAGTCAATCCAATCTCTGCATTGGTGAGCAAGCTTGTCTTTGAGATATGTAGTTGAGCACTTACAAAGTCATTGTTTGCTAATTGTTAATACCGTGCATCATTTGTAGATTTAGTCGAAGGAACAATCAGGATACATCGGATTGGGAGAACAAGCACCGTCAGTGGATACAAATTTGGAATCAAAGAGAGACGTTAGTGGAATCAAAGAGAGACGTTAGTGGAATCAGAGAATAGACCCCACAATCAGTCAGCATTCCAGAAATATCAAGTGTGGTATGCGAAGCATTACCGGTTAAAGCTAAAGCCTGGTTGGACTCGCGAGGAGTGGTCGGAGTTGGTGTCGGAAGACCCGGAGGCTGCAGAAGGTTATCATTCCTTCAACATGGTGGTGAGAGAGACCAGAGGGACTCAAGTTGACTACGCACCGATGCATGATGAATTGGTAGTTTAATGAACCTATACTTGCAATATCTTGTCTTTTTTTCAAATATGAATGTTTTGTGTGTTCATGAATTGCAGGGCAGAGAATTCCTTATGTGCGTCAACGATGCCAATGTAGCACTCAGTCATCCCCCGGGTGGTGGATTATCTGAGAGGACTCTTAGGACCATGATGGAGGTATGAGCCATCTATTAGAAAAGCTTATCTTTGCGGATTAGTTATCCGTATCTCATATCATATCATATTTTGTGTTGTCGCAGAAGTTCAAGAAGCAGTTCCACAAGATGGCAGCTATGCTTTCTTACCACGGTGCTCAGGCCGCTGACGTGAGTGCACCTGGTACTAGCCGCGCCTACAGAGCTAGACGCCATTATCTCCACGACGAGGAGCAAGAGGAGGAGGTCCATCAAGAGGAGCCGACACAACAAGAGGAGCAGGCACAACAAGAGCATGAGTATGATGTTGATGCTCCACAGCCATCACAGGCTACACAACCGACACAAGGCAAAGCTCGCTCTAAGAAAGGCAAGGCAAAGCTAAGACGTGGCCCCTATTACCAAATGCCAGGTAGTTGTCTTGTTAAAATTGTGTAGTTGTTCTTGTTAAAATTGTGTAGTTGTCTTGTTAAATATCAGGCTGATTTCTATGTATAGAGGACCAGACGCCAGGATCCCTGGCGTCTGCACTGAATCAGGGGACTGAACGCCAGGCTCCCTGGCGTCTGGGGGTCGACCAGTCTCTGTACCCTGTTACAGAACAGGGCCCTGAACACCAGGGTCCCTAGCGTCTGGGGGTCGACCAGAGGTAACAGAAGCTCCTGCTCTCTGGTTACCGACCCAAACGCCAGGGACATCAGCGTCTGGTATACATGGCCCCTATTGCCAAACGCCAGGGACAGTGACGTCTGGGTATAGACCAGAGGCAACAGAAGCCTTTTTTGCTCTCAGGTTACGACCGAGACGCCTGGGTACCTGGCGTCTGGTCCTGGTGCAGACACCACTTCTTTCTTCTCTTCAAATTTTTGCTTAGCAACTTGTTGCACACATTGGTAAACATTGTAAATCACACAAAAAATGTCAACATACCAAATTAGTCTCGAATGCCATACATAGTTTTCACATAATCTCGAATGACACAATTAGTCTCGAATGACAAGAAGTTCATCACACACAAGGCTTCTAACGACATAAATAGTTCATCACACACAAATAGTCTCGAATGACATGGAAGTCCATCATTGATGTCATTATAGTTCAAATGACATAAACATCACATAAGGCAACATCAGGGACATTGGCGTTTTGGAGCAGGCTCTTCATACCAACTCGGTTTCTTGTAACAATGCAAATCAACCTTCCTTTTGGATTTGTATTCTTCAATCATCTGCTGAACTGAGTCTCATCAGTTAGTTCAACCATCGCTCTGCCATTTGATTTCAAGTTGCTTCTATAGTATATAAAATCGTCTTGGTTGAACCCATACTTCAAAATGAAGTTTTTCTTCAAAAAATCAATAGTGATAAGCTCTTCAATCATTGGCTCCCATACTGGTTGAGGAACTCCTCTTATGTGCATAATGCACCTAACTAACCACGGTTTACTCGTGTACCACCCATTAGCATTAGCCATCTGCAATAGACAAATCCAATAAGTTTACATCATAAACAAATATGTAATCCTAACCCTAAGCAATAGGGTAATCATGACCATAACCCTTCCCACTAGGTGTAATCGTAACCCTAACCACTATGGTAATCCCAACCCTAACCCTAGGCATAACCACTAGGAAAATGCATAATACACCAACTAGATCCATTAGGATAACCCTAGGCATAACCACTAGGAAAATGCATAACCCCTAATCCTAAGCATAACAACTAGGGTAATCCTAATCCTAATCCTAATCCTAACCCTAATCCTAAGCATAACCACTAGGAGAATGCATAGTGCACTGCTACTTGTGAGCTGCGTTGGGATTTTCCCCGAAGAGGAGGGGAGATGCAGCACAGTAGAGATAAGTATTTCCCTCAGTGAGAACCAAGGTATCAATCCAGTACGAGAACCACGCAGAACCTCGTGAGCAGCACCTGCACACACAAAAGCAAATACTTGCACCGAACGTGGGCAAGAGGGTTGTCAATCCCCTTGAACTCGTTATTTGCAAGGATTAAATCCTATAATGGTAGATAGATAAATTGCAAAAGAAAATAAATTTTAGAAAGTATTTTTAGGGTTTCTTTTTATATGATTTAAGTAGACCCAGGGGCCATAGTTCTCACTAGAGGCTTCTCTCTCGAACACATAGCATACGGTGGGTAAACAAATTACTGTTGGGCAATTGATTGAAAAGCGCATAGTTATGACGATATTCAAGGCAATGATCATGTATATAGGCATCACGTCCGAGACAAGTAGACCAACTCCTGCCTGCATCTACTACCACTGGTACAGCGACCTGCTATACAAACGGTTTTTAACCCCTTTCCGTGATGTAGTTTTAAACCGTCGCCTTGCTTGTGTGTGCGATAAGGGGGTCCTTCCCACATGACCCAGAAACCATCGGGGATAGGTCCTCCGGTCACACACGCTGGGCAAAATGAGCTCGTGTGCGATCGGGCGAGCCATCGCATACAATTATACAGGCCCAATCGGTTCCGTTCGTATGTACATCCCACACAGTGAATCCCAGACTAACATTTCCGTTCGTATGTACATCCCACACAGTGAATCCCAGACTAACGTTTCCGTTCGTATGTACATCCCACACAGTGAATCCCAGCCAAACGTTTCCGTTCGTGTGCACATCCCACACAGTGAATCCCAGACAAATGTTTCCGTTCGTATCTACATCACACACAGTTTTCTGTATAGCCTCATCTGTGATAGGTGTAACGATCACACACGCTCTGCCTCCGTTAACCGTTTGCGTTATTCAAGTATATCACACACGCTTTTGCTTCTAGAACCGTTTGTAAAGTTCCATGACCCATTTAGCAGGTTATTAGTTTACTATTAATAATTCCAGTATTAAGCAAAATCACATTTCATATCGAACAGCTGTTTGCCAATTTCATATCAGGCACATAAATATATTATAACATCACAGTACGATAGCTACGTGAAAATAGCAAAATACATCATATAGCTAGTTCACCTTCATAAGCACAATATTAGAACAATATATTCATTTCCCTAATCGACTGATGCATGATCAGCCAAATTAGTCTTCTCCACCTCTGCTTTCAGTTCAGTAAGAACCTGTTTTGCACTGACCAACTGGGAAAGTGCCTCCTCCTTCGCAAACACCATCTTAGCAAAGTCTAATTTAAAAAAATCCGAGCTCATTCTCCATCTTCCTCTTTTTTTCCAGTACCTTGAAATATTCTTCAGCGTTGACAACATTTTCTATAAGCCTATCTCTATTCTCTTCCTCAAACATGCTCCAGAGCTTTGCTAGGCACATCTTCAAAGACGGTGGCCACTCTGGATCGACCCACTCCAGGTAAGAACACTTCCGTTCATCCTATAATATTTAAAACTAAATCAGTTACAGTTGTAGGGAAAATGGGTTTCTAGCAACATAGAAAATCACCACATACATATTTTGAAAAACTGAATAAACACGTTTATTATGACATATCTTCTCAAAAAGTTCAATGTGCAAATGAATTAATTGCTACTGAGACAACAACCAAATTCAGGAACATCACATGCTATAATTAAGTTCTTAGTTAGGTACTATAATAACAAACTGACCATTTTATGAGGAAGCTAAATATAACTGCAACAGCACAGCGACAGTGTTTCAATGCCATCAAATTAATACTAACAGGTATGTACATGCACAAATTTAATAACATAGAACTAATACCAATAAAGGCCCTCCACCGTGTAGGCCAAAACCGGTGTCAAATCAACTGTTGCTACATTTGGCACCGGTATCCTGCACTGCCGAGTCGTTGCCAGAGGAAAAATTCAGGGAACCGGAGCACCTAGTTGCTCCGATGCCCAGTTCCTTCCTGCCATAAAGTATTAGTATTTTATTGCTTGGCTGCTCGGATGTGTGGAGCAAAGTTGGGTGCACAAACTGTTGAAGCGGTGCCAAATAATTTTCTCAGGGCACCGTTGATGAGATGGCAACATTTTTAGATACTAGGTAGAAACTTTGACAGTGTCTTAATGACATCCATATTAACATAGCACAGTGACAGTATCTGAATCACATCTAACAAATGATTTGTAACAACGAAAGTGGGGCTAACCTTCTCTGCACATGCCAGAAACTTCCTCCCACTGTCCACAGATTCAAAAGCCACTAACTTCAGGCATGGAGATTGATGGTGACAACGAGCAGACAGATCTTCAGCTACCCCACTCCATTCCTTGCAAGTGATGGTCCTAGGGAGCTACAAGAGGAACAAATGGCTCAAATCGGTCTCCGAGTTAAAATCCTTTATTACAAATTAGAACCCTAAGCCTAGGGGGGCGAGAGAGAGGAGAGAGGCATACCCGGCTGGTGACATAGTCGTCATCGTCGGAGGAACCACTGGAGAGGTCAAAGAATACCATGGCGTCCGCGGCGGTCAGATGCGAGACTGCGAGAGCGAGGAAAGCAAGCGAGGAAGCGGCTATAGCTTGGGAAGGAAGGAAGGGGTAAACAGGGGAAATGTGGCTCGTGGTCAGGGAGAAAAAGGGGTGGGAAGGGGGGGAAAGAGTTAGATATTTCGGCGGTAGGCAAATTTTTTCGAAAGGTGGGGGGGGGGGGGGAACTTGGCGCGCAGTGTCATCGGACACCTTTCACTTTGAACAAATGGGTGCATCGCAAACGATTCTTCTGCTTTACGCGCATGTGATGAGTTTGAGTACTCGAATTTTGGTGGAAATTTCCCTGTGTATAGTGCTCATCCACGTCATTGCATATTTAACATCACTTGCTAATTTGGTGGGGGGGGGGGGGGTACACAAAAGAGCCTACAGCACACGGACCACACTTACTGAATTGAGCAATTTTAGTAATTAAACAGAGCCAGTTGACCTAAACATTGCTCTAACAAAAGACCAGCGTTATAAACAGAGGCTAAGTACGCATAATTTAAACAAAGCCACCGACGCGCCGCCGCCCTATGCCTCGCAGGTGTAAGATGAGATGTCGATGACTTGTCCTGGCGACATGCCGCCGCTGGTGGACTCCGCGTCCCCCAGGCTGAAGTCGACCGCGTCGTCGTACTCGTTCTTGTCCTCGGCGCCGCCCTCAAGGTTGTAGTACTCGTAGTAGTGGCGGCGCCAGAGCTCGCGTTGGTACTCCACCGCCGATTCCTCGACGGACAGGCGGCTCCCTACCTCCTCCTTAGCCGCGCGCAACTCCTCCTCCTGGCGCTCCTCGATCTCCGCCGCCTCCTGCATCTCCAGCTCCTGCTCGGCGATCTCATGAGGAAGCAGGGGCTCCATGGCCTCCGCCGCCGCATCGTCGACAAGCATCTCCGCCGCCTTTTCGGATGTGGCATGCATGCTGGATTCCAAGGAGGCTTGGAATATCTTGGCGTGGGCGTCCTCGACCTGGGCGTGGATGGCCTCGATCCGGGCCAGGGCGACCTCCGCGGCATGGACGGCTGCTCGAGCGCTCTCGGTGTTTGCAGTCGCCGTCGCAGTAGCTGCTGCAGTCGTCTCGGCTGCTGCACCTGCCCTGTCGGCTACCGCAGACGCCCTCTCGGCAGATGCGGCTGCGCTCAATGCGGATGCGGCCTCACGCTCGGCGGAGGCGGAGCCGCTCGGGGAGGACCCGGCGACCGTACGGGCCCTCACGAAGCGTCTCCACGGCGTCATTCTTTGCAAGAAGGGGATGGGGAATGGGTATCGGGGACTCGAGGATTCGGGGGTGAACATCGCTTGAGGAGACGAATCCAGCAAAGCTTATGGAGGAAGACGTAAAAAGACCCGCGAATTTTCATCGCAAACGGTTCTTATAACCAACTGTGTGCGATGTAGTCCATTTTTTAATTACCTGCGGCAGACTAATTTGGAGTACACTGGAAAGAGATGGTGATGGAGATTGTTCGATTTTTTTGTACCATTAACCTGCACTGATACAACTGTCATGTTAAAATTTGGAATTTTTCAGGGTTCATCTGACCTTTTTAAGACATTAAGTGAGTTCCTAGCCATATAATGGCCGTAATTCAAATTTGAACTGCATGTACATGCAACGGCAAACCATCATGGGTTGGAAAATCATACTTCTGTTCTTGTGTGCTATTTAATGCCCTGTGCAGTAAATTGGAAGGAATTTTCAAACATATTGGTGTCAAGGCTTGGACACAAACATTGAGAACCATGGCTTTTAAATTCCAAAAAAATAAAAAATGATCAGAAATACATGAAACCTTGCTTGATGTCATGAAATGGCACGAAGATGCCGTGGTAAAAGAATTGGCCACTTTGACAAAAGTTTTGGCACACACCTCTCACAAATAGGAGCATCTCGCGAGAAGACACGTGGTTCCGAAAGGGAACAATGCATGTTTGATGACGAACCGACGCTCGCTTCCTCGTATGACCCTGAATTTTTTTCTACCGTTAACATGCACTAATGCAACGGTCATGTTAAATTTTTGAAATTTTTGGTGTTGATTTGACCTTTTTAAGACATTAAGTGAGTTTCTAGCCATATAATGGCCGTAATTCAAATTTGAACTGCATGTACATGCAACGGAAAACCATCATGGGTTGGAAAATCATATTTGTGTCCTTGTGTGCGAGTTAATGCCCTGTGCAGTAAATTGGAAGGAATTTTCAAACATATTGGTGTCAAGGCTTGGACACAAAGAGAACCATGGCTTTTAAATTCCAAAAAAATAAAAAATGATCAGAAATACATGAAACCTTGCTTGATGTCATGAAATGGCACCAAGATGCTGTGGTAAAAGAATTGGCCACTTTGACGAAAGTTTTGGCACACACCTCTCACAAATCGGAGCATCTCACGAGAAGACTCGTGGTTCCGAGAGGGAAGAATATGCATGTTTGATGACGAACCGACAGTGGCTTCCTCTTATGGCTTGGCATTTTTTTCTACCATTAACATCCACGAATACAACTTTCATGTTAAAATTTGGAAATTTTCAGGGGTTATTTGGCATTTTTAAGACATTAAGTGAGTTTCTAACCATTTAATGGCCGTAATTCAAATTTGAACTACATGTACATGCGACAGAATATCATCATGGGTTGGAAAAATCATTTATGTAAGACAGTTTCCAACAATATCATGGTAACACGAAAGAAGTATTCATGCAAAACATTTGGAAAGAAAATGTAAATATCTGGCAAGACAACTGGGCCCCCCATGATTGGCACTCTGTTTCGCGCCGGGAGGTTTGGAAGGTGAGTGGCTCGGGTTATTAATCAGACGCGGTTCAGTCTTGGGAACCGTCAGCGATTTATTTCACACACAGATTTTGATGTGGGAATCGTGTGTAATTCAAGCTATAGTACTCGTAAATTCCGGCCACCGGCGCTTCTACTGCTCCCGTCGATCTAGATTCCGGCCGCTAATAAATACTACCCCGCCCACGTCATCCCCCTCTGCATTCTCATCTACATTCTCTCCTCGCTCGCCCCCTCTCTCTCACAAAACTCTGCCATGGCGCCGATGATTTGCCCACCCGTCAAGGAGGAGGTGCCTCCCCGCGAGGACATCCAGGTGCGGAGCAGCGACGAGGAGGACCCCTACGCGCCACCAGACGAGGTTGCACCGGAACCCCCAACTTTGGAGTGGTTTTGGGGCCAGTACAATCTTTGTCTATGGAAAGCGCTGCCGCCGGCTGAGAAAGCCAGACAAGTGGCGTTCAAGAAGGAGTTGGCGGAGGAGCGCGCCAGGGACCAGGCGGCCTGTGAAGCCCGTGAGGCCGCTTGGGAAAAGGAGAAGCTGGAGCTTTGGCGGCGGGCGCGTCGACGTGCGGACGAGGTGTACGAAGACGACCGGTACTTCGCTAGGAAGGCCAAAGGCGCTAGGCACCTCATCGCTGCATGGAGGTGGGCCGATAAGCTCCAGCGTGCTACCGACGAGGATCTCCGGTGGGCGCCCAACTAAATGGCAAGATCATTCGCGCGCGTCCGCCAGCAAGAGGCAGATCGGCACATCAAGCGCTGTGAGGCGGAGGAAGCGGAGAACTCCCTCCGCGCTGGGAAGCCGCCGCGCACCAGGGAGCTGCTTGCGAGGGGCTGCCGGAATACTAGCCGCATAAGGAGGGATTATTAGTTTTAGTATTGTTTGTTTTCAATTTTATGCATTGTACTTAGTAGTTAAGTATGGGATCCCAATTAAGTATCATCACATATTGTTCGTTTTTGTACTAATTTCTATCTAGCTGTTTACCATCCACATGTACAAAATGGAAAACATACACAATGAAATAGAACAATATATAAGAACGGAAAACAGAGTACACACATTTAAATAGAGCAATAAACAGAGCAATATTATGATTGTTGGGAATACATAGCGATCAACGTCGAAATGACTCAACAAAATAAAACGCGTCCATGACCACCACCCCTGCCTACGGTAGCTCTTGCCTCTGCCTGAACTCGTGCAGGCATTCGTCCAAGTGGTTGACACGCTCACGTACATCTGGAGCGCGATCTCGAGCTCCAAGTTGGCTATTTCATCGGAGATCACCAGCTCGAGGATGCGACGGCCATGTTCCTCTACTGCGCCTATGTGGACACCTGGGCCAAGGAGGCGCTTGAGCCTAGCGACCAGCGCGTTGGCATCGAGAGGGCTGCAGACAAGGCGAACAGCACGACCCATGCGAACGGCGCGGCCGACGTCCGGTGCAAGCACGACGCGGCCGACCTCTGGTGCTAGTAAGGCGTAGATGGCCTCTGCCCACTCCTGGCGAGGAATGGGGCTACTGACGGGCCATGTAGCCAGCTTCAACGCCCTGTCGACAACAGGCAAGCGCCGATGGAATCGCTCTTGCTACGCGGCGCGCCGCGCCTCTCGCTCTACGGCGGTCCATCGGTCTTGCTGTGCGGCGAGCCACAGACTATTGATAACCCACAAGTATAGGGGATCGCAACAGTTTTTGCGGGTAGTATTTCACCCAGATTTATTGATTCGACACAAGGTGAGCCAAAGAATATTTGCGAGTATTAGCAGTTGAGTTGTCAATTCAACCACACCTGGAGAACTAAATATATGCAGCAAAGTGTTTAGTAGCACAGTAGTATCATAGTTTCAAGAGCAGTAGTAACAGTAGTGACAGTAACAGAAGGAGTTTTGTAGTAATTGTAACAGCAACAACGAAAGTAACTTAGCAAAGATCAATATGCGAAAAGCGTAGGCATTTGATCGGTGATGGATAATTATGTTGGGTAACATTCATCATGTAACAGTCACAACCTAGGGCGATACACAACAGCTCCAATTCATCAATGTAATGTAGGCATGTATTCCGTATATAGTCATACGTGCTTATAGTAAGAACTTGCATGACATCTTTTGTCCTACCCTCCCGTGGCAGCGGGGTCCTTAAGGAAACTAAGGGATATTAAGGCCTCCTTTTAATATAGAACCGGAACAAAGCAATAGCACTTAGTGAATACATGAACTTCTCAAACTATGGTAATCACCGGAAAGAATCCCAATTATTGTCACTTTGGGGTATGCGGATCTTGACACGTAATAGGTGCATATAACTTGCAAGATAGGATCAAGAACACAAATATATTCATGAAAATGTAGAGGGTTCAGATCTGAAATCATGGCACTCGGGCCCTAGTGACAAGCATTAAGCATAGCAAAGTCATAGCAACATCAATCTCAGAACATAGTGGATACTAGGGATCAAAGCCCTAACAAATTGACTCGATTACATGATAAATCTCATCCAACCCATCACCGTCCAGCAAGCCTACGAAGAAATTACTCACACAGGGCAGTGAGCATCATGAAATTGGTGATGGAGGATGGTTGATGATGACGACGGCGTTGAATCCCCCTCTCCGGAGCCCCGAACGGACTCTAGATCAGCCCTCCTGATGAAGACCATGAGGTGGCGGCGGCTCCGTGAAAGCACATTTGCTCCCTTGGTGGTTTTGGTAATTTATGCCAACATACATGTTGTTGGACTAATGCTTTTATCTAGTGAATTTCATACAAGTTCAACAATGGCGTGGCAGGGACAAGGAGATGTGGAACCCTTCAAAATGTTAAGGATATGGATTGGCAAAAGCTCAAGACTCTACATTTTTGGTTTAGTGATCCAAGATCACATTGAGTCCATAGGAAAGCCAATACTATTAAAAGGGTATGAGGTGTTGCTTAATGGTCTTTTTGCTCAAGTGCTTAGTGACAGTACCCCTAAACCCTCAACCATTTTCTCCATCCAAATATGTCCAAAACCTACATTCCAACTCGGCCCCACTGAAACTTTCTATCCAGAGCCACCGAGTTCATCTAGACTTAGCCACTGCCAAAACCCTAACAAATCGGATCCACCGATATGGATCTCGGTCTCACCGAGATGGCCTTGCCAACTCTCTGTAATCGTTTGCACTTACTTCGGTCCCACCGAGTTTTGCAAATCGGTCTCACCGAGATGGCTTGCCAACTCTCTGTTGCCTTATTGCTTCACTTCGGTCTTACCGAGTTGATGTAGTCGGTGCCACCGAGATGAGGTTTGCCCTAACCATTGCACATCGGTCCATCCGAGTTGTTCCAGTCGGTCCCATCGAGATTCCTAACGTTCATATCTTTTACACAGTTTGATGCCACCGAGATTTCTGATCGGTGCCACCGAGTTGGGTCAAAAGTGTGTAACGGTTGGATTTTGTGTGGAGGCTATATATACCCCTCCACCACTTCCTTCTAAGTAAGGAGAGCCATCAGAACGTGCCTACACTTCCACCATACATTTTCTGAGAGAGAACCACCTACTCATGTGTTGAGATCAAGACATTCCATTCCAACCATTTGAACCTTGATTTCTAGCCTTTCCCAAGTTGCTTTCCACTCAAATCCTTCTTCCACCATAGTCAAATCTGTGAGGAGTTCTTTGAGTGTTGGGGAGACTATCATTTGAAGCACAAGAGCAAGGAGTTCATCAACAACACACCATCTATTACCTTTTGGAGAGCGGTGTCTCCTAGATTGGTTAGGTGTCACTTGGGAGCCTCCGACATGATGTGGAGTTGAACCAAGGAGTTTGTAAGGGCAAGGAGATCGCCTACTTCATGAAGATCTACCCGAGTGAGGCTAGTCCTTCGTGGACGTAAGCCATGGTGGGATAGACAAGGTTGCTTCTTCGTGGACCCTTCGTGGGTGGAGCCCTCCGTGGACTCGCGCAGCCGTTACCCTTCGTGGGTTGAAGTCTCCATCAACGTGGACGTACGATAGCACCACCTATCGAAACCACGCCAAAAACCACCGTGTCTTCATTGCGTTCGATCTTCCATACTCTACCCCTTTACTTTTCATACACTTGCATGGTTTACTATTTCCGCTACTCAATCTCTAGATATGCATGTGTAGAAAGTATTGGAGTTTCCTTAACTTGTGCCAAAATCTGCCTAAGAACCAAGAGAAACTAAAAACTGCAACTTTGGTTGGTTAAGTGTCTATTCACCCCCCTCTAGACCCATCTCCTCGATCCCACAATTGGTATCAGAGCCTTGGTCTCCATTGCTTTGGTTTCATCACCATTGGAGGGAGATGGATGTGTCTACGTTGGGGAGTCTTAGATGTAGAGTGCCTATTCTCAATGGGGAGTATTACAACTTTTGGAGTGATGAAATGCTTGATATCTTTGATGAATTTAACTTGAGCAAGTATAGTCATAATCCTTATGTGCGCCCTATTGATCCCTTGCATCCTACTCATGAAGAGGAAATTGACATGCTTCGTAATCTTAGAACCGTCAATCTTATCATTAGAGGATTACCCAAAATTGTGCTTGGTTGTATGCAAAACTTTGAGTGTGCTTATACTCTATGGCATGACTTGGAAAAGTGATATCCCGATTACTCTTTAAAGAGTCTTGATGAGATTCTCCATAAGACTATTGCTTTTCACAAGATGAGTCCTAATGATCCTATGTTTGATGATTGCTTGTTTGAGCTTCGTGATCTTATGCGTGCTAAAGGAGATGTTAGAACTATTAGTAACATTATCATGGAAGCCATTAGAATTCATAAACTTGAACATTGTCATGGTCATGAAACTAATGAACTCATTGCCCTAGGTGATGATCATATACATGATGATGGTGATGATGATGAGCATGGCTACTATGATGAGGATGAAGAATTTGATATTGAATTTGAGAAGACCATGAGGAATCTTAGTCTTATGGCAAATCTTCGAGATTACATGGCCGGAGGAAAAGAGTGGATTCTTGATAGTGGATGTACCGATCACATAACCGGAGATAGAGACATGTTTCGTGAGCTTGCTAAAAATGATGGTCCACGCAAGTATATGACTTTTGGAGACAACTCCAAGGGTAAGGTACTTGGCCTTGGTAAGGTGGCCATATCCAATGATAGCTCCATACAAAATGTTATGCTTGTTGAATCTCTTGGTTACAATCTTCTTTCCGTATCTAGACTAGCCGATTTTGGTTTCAATGTTCTATTTACCAAAGTAGATTGCCAAGTGTTTCGTCAAGATAATCATAATATGGTCTTTACCGACATTCGTAGAGGTGATCTATACATTGTTGATTTCACTAAGAGAGCCCAACCTCGAACATGTTTAATTGCCAAATCTTCTAAAGGTTGGTTATGGCATAGGAGACTTGGACATGTTGGCATGCGTAACCTTGATAAACTTGTTAAAGGAGATCACATTCTTGGAGTGAAAGATGTTATATTTGACAAAGATCGACTTTGTAGTGCTTGCCAAGCAGGAAAACAAGTTGGAGGAAGCCATCTCGTGAAGAACATTATGACCATGAAGAGACCACTCGAGCTACTTCATATAGATCTTTTTGGTCCCAACTCCTATAAGAGTCTTGGTGGTAACTCTTTCGGTTTGGTCATTGTTGATGATTTTTCCAGATTTACGTGGGTGTTCTTTCTTGATGACAAATCACAGGTACAAAAGATCTTCAAGAACTTCGCAAGAAAGGCCCAAAATCAATTTGAAGTAAAGATCAAGAAGGTTCGGAGTGACAACAGAACGGAGTTCAAGAACGCAAATGTGGACACCTTTCTTGATGAGGAGGGTATTTCACATGAGTTCTCGGCTACGTACACACCTCAACAAAATGGAGTTGTTGAGAGGAAGAACCGTACTCTTATTGAGATGGCAAGAACAATGCTTGATGAATACAAGACGCCAAAACACTTTTGGGCGGAAGCGGTTGAAACAGCTTGTCATGCAACAAATCGACTCTACCTTCACAAGCTTCTTGGTAAAATGGCGTATGAACTGCTCACCGGTAACAAACCACAAGTTGGATACTTTCGAGTATTTGGCTCAAAATGTTACATTCTTGATAAGCATCGTTGTTCAAAATTTGCTCCTAAATCTCATGAAGGTTTCCTACTTGGTTATGGATCGAACTCTCACACTTACCGTGTCTACAACAACTTCACTCGAAAAGTTGAAGAGACGGTAGATGTGAAGTTTGATGAGACTAACGGCTCGCAAGTCGAGCAATTGCCACTTGATGTAGGAGATCAAGAACCATCGAAAGCAATCCAAGACTTGTCCATTGGCAAGATTTGCCCCGTGGAAGTAAAGGAGAGTACCTCGTCTATTCAAGTGGAAGCCCCAACTTCACATCAAGGTGAACAGCAAATTGATATGGAGGCATCCACAAGTGGAACACGTCAAGACGATGGGAATGAGGAAGTGCAACAAGATGATCCACCTCAACCTCCTTCTCCACCTCCACAAGCGAACAACGACAACAACTACAACGTCAATGAAGAAGAAGAAGATGATGATGAGGAAGCCTCACCACAACCCAAGAAAAAGCTACCTCGAGTTAGAGCAAGAATCGACAAGGATCATCCCATCGAACAAATACTTGGAGATATCCAATCCAGGAGAATCACTCGCTATAAAACTCGTTTAGCTAACTTTTGTAAGCATTACTCATTCATCTCTAGTGTTGAACCTATGAAGGTGGAAGATGCTCTCAAGGACCCTGATTGGGTGAATGCAATGCACGAGGAGCTACACAAATTTGAGAGGAACCAAGTTTGGACGTTGGTTGAGAAGCCTAAAGATGAGCAAAACATTATTGGAACCAAATGGGTGTTTCAGAATAAGCAAGATGAAGATGGACAAGTTGTACGCAACAAGGCTCGTCTCGTAGCACAAGGTTACACACAAGTCGAAGGTATGGACTATGGTGAGACCTATGCCCCATTGCAAGACTTGAGTCCATTCACATTTTACTTGCTTATGCCAATCACCATGATATCACTCTTTACCAAATGGATATTAAAAGTGCTTTCTTAAATGGTGAAATTGAGGAGGAAGTGTATGTTAAACAACCTCCCAGCTTTGAAAATCCCAAGAAACCTAATCATGTGTACAAACTTCGTAAAGCTCTTTATGGTCTTAAACAAGCCCCTAGAGCTTGGTACAAATGCTTGACAAAGTTCCTTCTTGAAAAAGGTTTTGAAATTGGGAAGATTGATTCAACTTTGTTCACTAAGAGGGTTAATGGAGAATTATTTGTTTGCCAAATTTATGTTGATGATATTATCTTTGGTTCTACTAACCCCTCTTTTAGTGAAAAGTTTGGAAGGTTGATGTCGAAAAAGTACGAGATGTCTATGATGTGTGAACTCAAATTCTTTCTTGGTTTGCAAATCAAGCAAACTAAGGAGGGTACCTTTGTTTCTCAAACAAAGTATACCAAGGACTTATTCAAGAAGTTCAACATGCAAGAAAGTAAAGGTATGAAAACCCCCATGCCCACAAGTGGACATCTTGACTTGACCAAGGATGGCAAACCGGTTGATCAAAAGGTTTATCGATCTATGATTGGTTCATTGCTATATCTATGTGCCTCCCATCCCGACATTATGCTAAGTGTGTGCATGTGTGCACGATACCAAGCGACACCAAAAGAGTGTCATCTTAAGGCCATGAAAAGAATTGTGAGATACTTGTTACATACACCAAACTTTGGCATATGGTATCCCAAAGGATCTTCTTTCAATCTTGTTGGCTATTCCGATTCGGACTATGCCGGAGACAAGGTTGACAGAAAATCCACTTCGGGTACATGTCAATTTCTTGGTAGATCTCCTGTGTCTTGGTCCTCCAAGAAACAAAACTCGGTATCTCTATCTACTGCCAAAGCGGAATACATTGCCGCGGGATCATATTGTGCTCAATTACTATGGATGACACAAACTCTTAAAGACTATGGTGTGCATGTGAGACATGTACCATTACTATGTGACAATGAGAGTGCTATTAAGATTGCACACAATCCCGTGCAACATTCTCGAACTAAGCATATTGAGGTTCGTTGCCACTTCATTCGAGATCATGTTGAGAAAGGTGACATTGACCTTAAACATGTTCGCACCGATAAACAATTGGCGGACATCTTTACCAAACCCCTTGATGAGAAAGTGTTTTGTCACTTGAGAAGTGAGTTGAACATCATTGATGCTTCAAACGTGAACTAGAGGTTCATGTGGATGCATACAAGGGCATGAGCATTCTTGACTAATCCATGATACTTTCATGATCATCTTATATCTTGGACATTTTTCTCCCTTGTATTGTATCTAACCATATGTAGGTACTTGGACAAGCTTCATGTCACAAGATTGCATCACACTCCTATCATAGGCAATCTTGTAAAACCCGAGTATCAACAATTGATGGTGGAACAAGGAACAAGACAACCTAAACATATCCTTTGACAACATTTGAGTTATGCTTCATTCTTGTCATTTTGGATATACACGTTGTTCCTTGCAAATCTAACCCATGTAGGAAGATGAACTACAAATGATAGGATAGCTCCCAAGTTCAACTCATGAGCATCCACTTCAAGTTCAACTACATGATGGCAATCACCACCAAAATCCCAATGTAAGTTCTCACATCTTAGAGAAGCTTTACTCAAAGACATGAGCTAAAGCAACTCAACAAGATGTGAATACATAGAAGTGCTTAAAGGAAAAATGGCAACCCCATTTTGAGCTTAAACGATGAGTATGACCTATGATCAAGTGTTCTCACTTGACTCCTAAGTCAATATACTCTAACATAGGTGACCTAGTCGCCGACCCATCTAGATGAAGTTCTCTAGTGTTTCTTTTGTTTGTTCTCTTCTTGCAAGAGGGTTTCCTTTAAAAAAAACTTCATCTAGACGTTTCTTTGTTTCTTTTCTGTGTTTCTTTTCTTTTAGCTAGTTTCGCAGCAAATTCATTGCAAATCTTTGTGAGAATTCCTTTGCCTAGTGAGCTGAGTTGACAAAATATTCCTTTGCACCAAACTCGGTTCCACCGAATTGATTCAACTCGGAGTCACCGACTTTGCTATTCTAAGGAGTTTTCTGTCAAATATTCTCTGAGATTTTTCTGCTCCAGCTCCACTCAATGATTCTTATCCTCTACTTGCATCTAGAGCCACTCAATGGCTGGATGTGTTTCTCAAGGACCAAACCCACTTGACCAACAACCTTGAAGTCCCTTCTTGGAAATTGATGTCAAAGGGGGAGAGAGGAATACATCAAAGCTTAGCACTACAAAAGAAATGCACCTTACAAGAGGAGAGAATGTTACATGTTTCTAAGAGGGGAGAAACATGATTAGTTTGTTCTTTGGTTGCTTTAGTTTTCTCACCCTACTTGCTCCCACATCCTATGTCAGATTCAGGGGGAGAGGAAGTTCTTTAAGGGGAGACAACTATTTCTTTTGGGGACATGTCTGCTTCAAAGAAGTATTCACCTAGTGATACTCTCTTCTACATGTCATCCCAATCTTGGTTTCTTGTTGATCTTGTGTCTTTTCTTGAAGAAGTTATCTTGTGTTATCTAACCTTGTTTTCTCAAGTATATTTCATCAGGTACTTGATCAAGAACTTCAAGGTAAGTATATGCATCACACTCATGTACATGATTGACCTCTTGCTAGTATATATTGTTTGCAAGGAGACAATCATGGACATGTGGATACCTAAATGACATATATATTGCTCTGATGCATGCAGCCAAGATACATGTTGCATGTATATCTCCCATGTGATATCATCATTTTATATGCACATCTTCAGGGGGAGTTCAGGGGAGCTCATACATGTTACATGCTTCCTTCAAAGCTTTCATACAAACTTCTGCTAAATCTTTATTGGAAGCTTTGATGTATGTTGTCATCAATTACCAAAAAGGGGGAGATTGAAAGCACATTTGCTCCCTTGGTGGTTTTGGTAATTTATGCCAACATACATGTTGTTGGACTAATACTTTTATCTAGTGAATTTCAGACAAGTTCAACAATGGCGTGGCAGGGACAAGGAGACGTGGAACCCTTCAAAATGCTAAGTATATGGATTGGCAAAAGCTCAAGACTCTACATTTTTGGTTTAGTGATCCAAGATCACATTGAGTCCATAGGAAAGCCAATACTATTAAAAGGGGATGAGGTGTTGCTTAATTGTATTTTTGCTCAAGTGCTTAGTGACAGTACCCCTAAACCCTCAACCATTTTCTCCATCCAAATATGTCCAAAACCTACATTCCAACTCGGCCCCACTGAAACTTTCTATCCAGAGCCACCGAGTTCATCTAGACTTAGCCACTGCCAAAACCCTAACAAATCGGATCCACCGATATGGATCTCGGTCTCACCGAGATGGCCTTGCCAACTCTCTGTAATCGTTTGCACTTACTTCGGTCCCACCGAGTTTTGCAAATCGGTCTCACCGAGATGGCTTGCCAACTCTCTGTTGCCTTATTGCTTCACTTCGGTCTTACCGAGTTGATGTAGTCGGTGCCACCGAGATGAGGTTTGCCCTAACCATTGCACATCGGTCCATCCGAGTTGTTCCAGTCGGTCCCATCGAGATTCCTAACGTTCATATCTTTTACACAGTTTGATGCCACCGAGATTTCTGATCGGTGCCACCGAGTTGGGTCAAAAGTGTGTAACGGTTGGATTTTGTGTGGAGGCTATATATACCCCTCCACCACTTCCTTCTAAGTAAGGAGAGCCATCAGAATGTGCCTACACTTCCACCATACATTTTCTGAGAGAGAACCACCTACTCATGTGTTGAGATCAAGACATTCCATTCCAACCATTTGAACCTTGATTTCTAGCCTTTCCCAAGTTGCTTTCCACTCAAATCCTTCTTCCACCATAGCCGAATCTGTGAGGAGTTGTTTGAGTGTTGGGGAGACTATCATTTGAAGCACAAGAGCAAGGAGTTCATCAACAACACACCGTCTATTACCTTTTGGAGAGTGGTTTCTCCTAGATTGGTTAGGTGTCACTTGGGAGCCTCCGACATGATGTGGAGTTGAACCAAGGAGTTTGTAAGGGCAAGGAGATCGCCTACTTCGTGAAGATCTACCCGAGTGAGGCTAGTCCTTCGTGGACGTAAGCCATGGTGGGATAGACAAGGTTGCTTCTTCGTGGACCCTTCATGGGTGGAGCCCTCCGTAGACTCGCGCAGCCGTTACCCTTCATGGGTTGAAGTCTCCATCAACGTGGACGTACAATAGCACCACCTATCGGAACCACGCCAAAAACCACCGTGTCTTCATTGCGTTCGATCTTCCATACTCTACCCCTTTACTTTTCGTACACTTGCATGGTTTACTATTTTCGCTGCTCAATCTCTAGATATGCATGTGTAGAAAGTATTGGAGTTGCCTTAACTTGTGCCAAAATCTGCCTAAGAACCAAGAGAAACTAAAAACTGCAACTTTGGTTGGTTAAGTGTCTATTCACCCCCCTCTAGATCCATCTCCTCGATCCCACACTCCGTATCATAAAACGTGATGATTCTTTCTCTCTGATTTTTTTCTCCACGAATAGGTACTTATAGCGTTGGAGTTAGGGCAAACGGAGCTATGAGGGCCCCACAAGCCTGCCAGGCGCGCCCTGGGGGGTGGGCGCGCCCCCCAGGCTTGTGGCGCCTGGTGGCCCCCCTCTGGTAGATCTTTGCACCAGTATTTTTTATATATTCTGAAATAATTCTCCGTAAATTTTCAGGTCCATCCGAGAACTTTTATTTCTGCACAAAAACAACACCATGGCAATTCTGCTGAAAACAGCGTCAGTCCGGGTTAGTTCCATTCAAATCATGCAAATTAGAGTCCAAAACTAGAGCAAAAGTGTTTGGAAAAGTAGATACGTTTGGGACGTATCAACTCCCCCAAGCTTAACTCATTGCTTGTCCTCAAGCAATTCAGTTGACAAACTGAAAGTGATAAAGAAAAAACTTTTACAAACTCTTTTGTTCTTGTTGTCTGTATATATACTTAACTAGAATGCAAGTTTTCAGCAAAGATTATGAACTAACCATATGAATGATAACACTTAGGTCTCACATTTACTCATGGCAATAACATAACCAACTAGCGAGCAATAATAAGATACCTCGGATGCCAACAATTTGTCAAAACAATCATGATATAATATGATAACATGGTATCTCGCTAGCCCTTTCTGAGACCACAAAACATAAATGCAGAGCACCTCTGAGATTCAAGCAATGACTAAACATTGTAATTCAGGGTAGAGGATATCCAGTCATGGTCACACCCAACATTAACTATACTCAATGCATAAAAATGACAATAGTGCTCTCCAACTGGTGCTTAAATGAGAGGGTGATGACTCAACAATAAAAATAAAATAACATAAAAGTAAATGGATAGGCCCTTCGCAGAGGGAAGCATGGATTTGCAGTGGTGCCAGAGCTCGAAGCTTAAATTAGAGATGAAAATAATTTTGAGAGGTATGCTTTTCCTGTCAACGTCACGACCGAGAGTTTTCAATATCTTCCATGCTAAACACATTATAGGCGGTTCCCAAGCAGAAAGGTAAAGTTTACTCCCCCTCCACCATACCAACACAAGCCATGGCTAGCCAAATTCATGGGTGCCCTCCATACCAACAACTTTTCGGGGGAGTTTGTTTGCATTATATGATTTCGATTTGAGCATAGGACTGGGCATCCCGATTACCATCCTCTCTCGTGCAATGACAAGTGAACAAACACTCATCTGAGAGTAACCCGCTTAGCATGGAAGATACTGACCGCCCCCTGTCGCTCCATGAGCGGTACGGGCACACAAAACAGATGTTCGTTTGAATATTTAGAGGTGGCACTTGCAAATTTACTTGGAACGGCAGAGTAATACCGCATATAGGTAGATATAGTGGACTCATCTGGAAAAACTTTGGTTTAAGGATTTGGATGCACAAGCAGTATTCCCGCTTAGTACAGGCGAAGGCTAGCAAATAGATTGAGAAGCGACTAGCTAGAGAGCGAAAACGGTCGTGGACATGCATTGTGAATAATTAACATTGAACACGAGCATGAGTAGGATATCAACACCCTGAACATAAATATCATGGAGGCTATGTTGGTTTTGATTCAACTACATGTATGAACATGTGCCAAGTCAAGCCACTCGAATTACTCAGAGGATGATACCATGCTAACATACTACATCATAACCATTTTAATGCATGTTGACACTCAAGATAAATCATTATCCACTCCTAGATATTTAAGCATGACATGAGTAACTATAATCTCTAATTGTCATCACAAATCTGTTTACTCATAATAATGCTAAATCATGAATACTGAGCTAAACATATTTACAAAGACAAAAACAAGAAGAGTTCATACCAGCCTTTCTTCACTGCAATCACTTCATCAAGTATCGTCATTATTGCCTTTCACTTGCACGACCGAACGATGTGATAATAATAATAGTGCAAGAGTGCCATGGACTAAGATGGAATCTGCAAACATTTACTCAAAGGAGAAGACAAGATAATAGTGGCTCGTTGTTAGGTCCACAATAAAGCATATAGGAGCCACTCAACATTTTCATCGTGGTCTTCTCCTTGCTACGACTCAACGAAAAGAAAAGAAATTCAGAGAAACACACTAAAATGTTTTTGGAATTTTTTGAGTTTTATTAAGGAAGCAAATTAACGAAAGAAAAAAGAAAAAAAAAGAAAAACTATTTACACAGGAAAGCTCCCAACAAGCAAAAGAAGAAACGGGAAATCTTTTGGGGTTTTCTTTTATTACTATGAATTAACTAAACAAGAAAGAGACTATAACTAAATATTTTTTGGATTTTTG
Organism: Elymus sibiricus; assembly: GCA_039707655.1. Lineage (NCBI taxonomy): Eukaryota > Viridiplantae > Streptophyta > Magnoliopsida > Poales > Poaceae > Elymus > Elymus sibiricus. The sequence continues at coordinate 319,651,074 of CM077672.1, forward strand.
AAAGTTTTTTTTTCAAACACACAAGAAGAAAGCGAAAATAAAACTAGCATGGATATACAATGAAAAAGGATGAACACCGACAACTGGAATGAATGTGTGGTACATGAATGTAATGTCGGTGAGAAATACGTACTCCCCCAAGCTTAGGCTTTTGGCCTAAGTTGGTCTATGGCCATGGGTCAAAATCAGCACCTCCTGGATAGTACTGAGGCTGCTAAGGATCCCACTGGTAAGCGGCCTCCTGAGGCTCCAACTGATAGATGGGCTCCTGGTACGGCTCTGGCTCAGGTGCTTGGGGCTGGTCCAAGCCCCAATAAGCATAAATGTCCTGAGGCATGATGATGTATCTGCCCCTGTGAATATCAAACAAGGTAGGCGCAGGCAAAGTAATAATCTCACATGTACCCTGACTGAATACCAAGTTATACTGAAATCGTTTAGAACCCCCGTTAATAAAGTCATGCCCAACCATACTGTCATAATCAAGATGCATAACAGGTAAAAGCCTCTCTTCCCTCTCGTCATGCCTAATAGGAATCTCAAAATGTTTAGCGAGACGGGAAGCATAAATACCACCATAAATAGCGCCCTTCGAACGGTTAGTGTGCAACCGCCGGGCAACCATAGCACCCAAACTGAAGGTCCTATCAGCATAAAGAGCGTGGTGCAAAATAGCAAGGTCAGGCGAACTGAGCGTGCCACTCTCCCATTGACCAGTCAAACACCTCCCAGCAAATAATGAATAATAGCGCAAAACTGGGAAATGTATACTAGCAACCCTAGCCTCAGAAACTCCCCTCGACTCCCCCACGGTAACTTCAGGGATGAACTCCGAGACATCCCTGGGATGTGGCTCTAGTGGGCTGCCCTCATTGGGAAGTTTGCATACCTCGCAAAAATCCTCAAGTGTCATCTCTTGGGGAACATCATATAAATTAAATGTCACTGTGGGTGTATCCCTCCTAGCATGAAAATGAAAGCTTTGCATGAAAGTATTAGTGAGGAGAAGATACTGGTGTCGGTACCAAAACCGGCAGATCTAGGGTAGGGGATCCGAACTGTGGGTCTAGGAATCAATGAGTAACAGGGAATGTAGAGACAACGATTTACCCAGGTTCGGGCCCTCTCGAAGAGGTAAAACCCTACGTCCTGCTGGATTGTATTGATGTGATTGTATAAAGGTTACAGAGTTGATCTACCTCGAGATCGGATGGGTTAAACCCTAAATGGTTATGATGGTTTTCTGTCCCTACGGACTAAACCCTCCGGTTTATATAGATACCAGAGGGACCTAGGGTTACATATAGTCGGTTGCCATCAGGGGATAAACATGCCGGTTACACTGATTATTCCTTGGAGGAGACGCCAAGTCTTCGGAGGTTTCCTTCTGGTGCACGGTGTCGCCTACAATCCGGTCTTCTTGACGAGCGAAGAGCGGCCCATTAGTCCGGCCCACTGGAGATAAGCCGGCAGCCCGAGTACCCCTAGTCCGGGACACCCTCAGTAGCCCCCGAACTAGTCTTCGAAGCCGAGGTAGACGCCGAACACCATCGGCTTTGTGGACCAGTTCCCTTCCTTCCGTGACACCGGTGACAGGCCTGCATCTCATCTGAATCGAGTTCCCAAGTGTTGGCTAACCGCACACGCGCCGAACTATACCTCGGTTGCCGAGGTGTATTGATAACTTAGCCCTGAAGGCTAGTCGCTTTGGTGTGAATAGTACCCTCATCTGACAGCTTTTACCGAAGGGTCACACCCTGCCACGACCGCAAGTTGGTTTATGAAAAACTCGATTCGCGGTTCGAGGCGGTTTTCAGTGGCACGTCCCATCGATATGGAGATTGTGCCCTGTTTTTAAGGGATATGATCAATAATTCGCTCTATCCCATGCGTGCATAATGGTGCGATTTATACGGGGAAATGGCGAAGCCTGCGGTGCAGTAAAGGGACCCTAGGTTTTTATAGCCCATAAAAGGGGAACTGCCTCCATTTCCTTTGCACGCTCTCGCTTCTTTCTTCGCTGTTGCCTTTCCCATCTCCTGAGCTCTAGCATCCAGATCCGCTCTCTCTCCCAAGAGCCTCTCCAGCCAGCCGCTCAACCTAGCAATGGCGGGCTCCGGGTCCAAGGGCAAGTGGGAGGCGTCCATCATCATTGAGAATGCCATCTTGGAGCTGAAGGGCGCGGGCTATCTCCCAGCCAACGTTGCTCACCGCGCTCCAGAGGCGGGTCAGGTCATTCCCACGCCACGGCAAGGCGAGAGGGTGGTGTTCCTGCCCCACTTTATTAGAGGTTTGGGTTTTCCCCTCCTTCCCTTCGTCAGGGGCCTCATGTTTTTCTACGGGCTTGATTTCCATGATCTTGCCCCAAACTCCTTCCTGCACATCTCGGCCTTCATCATCATTTGTGAGGCCTTTCTTCGGGTCCGACCACACTTTGGCCAGTGGCTGAAGATCTTCAACATCAAGCCGAAGATTGTTGATGGCCAGCAGGCAGACTGCGGGGGTGCGATGGTCAGCAAGCTTCCCCGAGTGGAGTGGCCTAAGGGCACCTTCATCGAGACCGTCAAGATCTGGCAGAAGGAATGGTTTTATATCACAGAGCCAAGGAGCGCTGATTGGGGGGCGATTCCGGCCTTCCGATCCGGACCCCCGACGAGGCTGGTCTCATGGACCAAGAAAGGCCTCGAGTGGGGGTCGAACAAGGAGGTGGCGCTACTGTAGAGCCGGATCGCCAAGATGATAGAGCAGGGCATCGAGCTGCCCAACGTGATCCAGATCATGCTCTGCCGCTGAATCCTCCCGTTCCAGGACAGGGCTTCCCCCATGTGGGCCTACAAGCCCGAAGACCCGGCCACCGTGCGCAGCTTCTTCCGCACCTCCCACGCTCAACTGTGGAGGGTGCTATTCAAGCCATAGAAGGACTGGCCGGCCGAGGAGGAAGACATCGGTCTCGACGCTGCAACCCCCCCACGGGAGGTATGACTAGTTTTGTTCTTATATCCGGACTGTTCCCTTTCGATAAGGTACTCAACTTTCTCGCTTTCCATCCGCAGAGCTGGCTGAAGAAGGCCGAGCGGATCGACAGCCCGGCGCCGCTGCCAGAGGGGCCCAAAACGCCCCTGCTGACGGCCATGCTGGCCGTGTAGCCATACGAGGCACCGGAGAGGAAGGAGAAGAAGAAGGACAAGAAGAGGGAGGCCAGAGAGGGCCTCCGTTCCTGAGGACCCCCGGACACTAGATCCGGGGACACCCATGCTCCCTCCGCACAAGAGGAGGAGAAGTAGCAGGGGGAGGAGGGGGAGGAAGGCGACTCCCCCCGATCAAAGAAGAGGGCGGTGTCCGAGGATGCCGAGGAGGAGCCGCTTCGTCCCTCCCCCAAGAGACCATGCAGGGCCAAGGTGGCCCTGTCCGACAATAGCTCGGCTTCTGCCGAGGACCCCGAGGCCTCTGAAGAGGTTCCTCGGAGGATCCCCAGGGCCAAGCCGCAGGCTCAAAGGTACGCGTTCTAATATCTGCTTGAGTGTCTTCGGCTGAACTGGGCTTGATATTGATCGCCTTTTTTTTTACTTCTAACATCGCAGCCCACTGCGCGACCTCCCCACCGACCGAGTCTCGGAGGGGGATTCTCCACCGGCCGCGCTGGCGGAGAGCGGGACCGAATCGCGCGCCTCGCCTCCCCCAATCGTCGAGGAGGCCGAGGAGGTCCTGTCGAGGAGGACCCCTCCCGTGCCGCACACAGGGGGAGGGGGCGACACCATCATGGCCGAGGTGAATACCTCGGCCGCCGAAGACCAGGAGGGGAGGGCCCCTCCGGTAAACGAAGAGGAGGAGCCCGGACGATCCGAGCTCTCTCCGAGGGCGGCTCCGGAGTTGTCAAGGCGTCCGGAGTCGGGCACTCCGGTCTTCGACAGGGAAGAAACCGAAGTGCCCCCGCCACCCCCGCCCGCCCCAGAGCGGGCGTCGACTGGGTGGCCGGATGAGATGGAGGATGCTTTAACCAGCTCCTCTATCGCCGAAGAGCACCGTGCCCTTATGGGCGCGGTGTTGCAAAGTCTTCGGTCTGTGGATAACGGGCTGAAGGAGGCCTTCAGTGGCCTTCTCACGGGCTTCAAGGTGAGCGAAGTAATGCTTTTCCCTTAGAAAAGTTCTTTTGTATAAATGTATAGCCTCATACACAGTAGCCCCCGAGACTCTGACTGGCTTGAACAAAGCCGGTCAGAGGATCAAAAATCAATATCTCGGATACGAATGTGCGTAGAGTGATGCACATGCGTCATCTTCGGCAGCAGCCGCCAACGCGGCCGAGCTGAATCGGAAGCTCAAAAGCTCCAAAGACGACCTCAGCCTGGTGAATAAGAGGTTTGACGAAGCGCAAGGCAAGTCCGAACTGTAGTGATTATTACAGCTATTTCCTTTTTGTTAAGTAGTCTAAACGGAGTCAACCGATTTTACTACAGCTGCCGCCGCAGAGGTGGAGAACCTCAAGGCCGCGCTGAGGACGGCTCAGCTGGAGGTGGCGGAGCAGAAGTCGGCAGTCGAACAAGCAGCTGCCGAACTGGCTGCGGTGAGAACCGCTAGCCAGAAGCACGAGGCCAGAGTGCTAGAAGTGCAACAAGAGCTCAAAGATGCCGTCACGAAATGTGAGGCTCTTGAGCAAAAGAATAAAGAGCAGGACACTGAGCTATCCTCGTTGGGGACGGTGGCCAAGGAAGCGCGGACGGAGGCGCACGGCTATCAAGAAGAGCTCCGTCAAGTCAAGCTCATTGTGGATGATAAGCCATACTTGCTACAAAGTGTCTTTGGTGGTAACAGGTTCGCTTTGCTCATGCGAGTGTGGCGTTCCCCAGCAACCTTTGCTGACCTCCCGAGGAGTGCGGCTGATGCGGCTAGGTTCTTCGCCGCCCAGGAAGGTCAGGCCGAGCAAAGGCTATTCTGGGCGCAATTTCAAGCGCCCGAACACCCTCCCCTCCTCAACAACCAAATGAAGCAGCTGATGGAGCTGCATCGGATGGCAGAGCCGGTGATGAAGGACCTCTACGTTAAGCTATGGCCTTCGGAGCCGCTGCCGAGCAGCTACTTCGGTCTGGTGCAGAGGCTGTACGACGCCACTCCCCGGATCGATGCCTGGAAGCGCTCCACATGCATTGAGGGGGCTCGGATGGCCTTCGGCAAAACAATGGTACATTGGCCGAAGATAAAGCCAGCCGAGATGGCCACCGGACCTCTGCCGCCAGGGAAGGAGCATAGGCGCCCCAAGCAATACTTTCCCATCGTGATGGATGGTGCTCGGGCAGTAGAGGCCTAGTGCTCGAAAGATGTAATTTATGAGTAGATTTATTTTCCTTGTATCTGAGGAGTTTAAAACCTTTTGCTTTGATATAATGCAATGTGTTGGCTGTACATATAATGTCTGCCATGTTAATTTTGACTCCCGTGCGGCCGTTTCTGAACTGAAAGTTACCAGTCGTCGGCTTCAGCCCCCTGTGCAGATACTGCATGGGGTGTTTCCTCGTCATACCTTAACCCTTGGCCGATGTCTCGGTGCCCGGAGGCGGTTGTATGTACAGAAAACTAGGCAATCAGACTATGAGGTTTTAGTGCTTTCACTTAGCCATAGGAGCTTAACGGCGGGGGCTGGTGACTAGCCCCCGGTGTATGTGATATCCGGGTATACCAAGGTCGATACCACTATCACATGGTTCCTGTGACAGAGAACCCTTCGTTTAACACGGGCTAACCTCCAACGATTTTAGGTTTGACACTAGTCATTGGATCGCCGACTAGTTCTCGCATATTATGACAGTCAGTTTTCGGCTTTCTCCACTGAGGTACTTAACCAGGCTAGCTTGAAGCACAATCGCAGTGGTTCTCCCTTTACCCTTCTAGCCGAACAATGCGGAACGTAAGAGGGCAAGCACAGGAGCCGGGCAACCCAACTATTGACCAAAGACACAATTCAGAACTGATTCATATAATGCAATATCCGTGACGCCGAGCACATATAATAAAAGTTGGTGCCAGAATAAAGTTTGAGGCAAGATTTATGTTCGAGCCCCCGGTCTATTAGCCGGTCACTAAAAAAAAGGAACGTATCGCAAATAGTTTACTACGGCCCGAAAAACGGAAAGGAATATGCAGCACAAACGAATGCACAATTACCATAGAAGAGCTTGGTATTTATTTCCTTTGAACTTGTAACGTCTATCCGTACAATCCGAACTGCCGAAGTAACTTTTACAGATACTTTAAAGAATAATATATAAGAGGAAAGGTTTACACAGGGCCTTCATGAGTGGTTTGACGTCCCTACTACGCCCTGCTGCACGTCTGCGCCTTCGCTCTTTATGAAGCTTCCGTGTGAGTGAAGTTGTCAACTGTGTGCTCGGCGGAAGTAGTAATGTTCGGCAGACGAGCCCTTGAGAAAGGGTTTTGAGGAATTGCCGCACTGTGTCAGCTTAACGCTGATCAGGCCCTAGATGGTACCTGTAGTTGATGTTAATCCAAGAACATCTATCGGCCATGGCTCGGTCGAACTGAGCTCTTGGCGTTTGAGTCACGTGTCCCCACAGCTGCCCATGGGATCTTGAGCGCGAAGTTGTGCACTCGAGGCACGTATTTCGCGGCTGGGTAGGCCATGCTGTGGGGCGCGTATCCCTATTTAGGGTGAGCACGGGAGTGCTCCGGGGCCGAGGCCGTAGATCGGGCGCGTTTGCGTGCGTCCAGTGCCTTGGCGGTAGACTGGGCCTGCGACGCTTCTTCGGCGGCCTGGACTTCGATGGCTAAAGCCGCGGTGTGCTCCTCTATTCAGAGTGAGCGCTCGGTGTTACCGTTGACGGTAATAACACCCTTCGGTCCTGGCATCTTGAGCTTTAGATATGCATAATGCGGGACGGCGTTGAAGCGGGCGAAGGCTGTCCGGCCGAGGAGTGCGTGATAACCGCTGCGGAAGGGGACAATATCGAAGATCAAGTCCTCATTGCGGAAGTTATCGGGCGATCCGAAGACTACTTCTAATGTTATGGATCCCGAGCAGCGTGCTTCGACGCCTGGGATTACACCTTTAAAGGTGGTGTTGCTGGGTTTGATCCTTGACGGGTCAATCCCCATTTTCCTTACTGTATCTGAATAAATCAGGTTGAGGTTGCTGCCTCCATCCATAAGGACTCTGGTGAGGTGAAATCCATCCACGATGGGGTCGAGTACCAGAGCCACGGTTCCTCCATGACGGATACTGGTCGGGTGGTCTCGACGGTCGAAAGTGATCGGGGCTATAGGCTCTAAGGCGTAGACATCTCGGAGTGCGCATTTCCGCTCCTTCTTCGGTATATGCGTGACGTAAATCATGTTCACGGTTTTTACCTCTGGAGGGAACTGCTTTTGGCCTCCATTGTTCGGCCCGCGAGGTTCATCGCCGTCCTCGCTACAGGGACCCTTGCTCTGCTCCTCGGCTGTGATCTTGCCAGCCTGTTTGATTACCCAACAGTTGCAGTTGGTGTGGTTGGCAGGCTTATCCGAGGTACCGTGGATCTGGCCGGGCCTGTCCAGGATTCTGTCTAGTGCAGATGGGCCGTCCCGATTTCCTTTAGAAGGTTTCTTCCGCGGTCCTGACTTTGAGCCGCTGAATCCGGCGTTTACCGCTGTGTCATCGGCTTCGCTGCCGTTGTTTGTGTGCCGGCGCTTATTATTCTTGTTGCGCCGGGGTTTACCGTTCCCATCCCGGACTTCTGAGGTGCCGGGTTCTTCGGGATGGTTGCTTCGACGAGCTAACCAACTATCTTCACCCGCGCAAAAGCAGGTCATTAGGGAGGTGAGGGCCGACATTGTTCTCGGCTTATCCTGGCTGAACTGGCGGGCGAGCCACTCGTCCCGAATACTGTGTTTGAATGCGGCGATTGCTTCTGCATACGGACAGTCGACGATTTGGTTCTTTTTAGTCAAGAACCGGTTCCAGAACTGCCGAGCTGACTCCCCGGGCTGTTGGACCACGTGGCTCAGGTCGTCGGCGTCCGGCGGCTGAACATAGGTGCCCTAAAAGTTAGCTCGGAATGCATCCTCGAGCTCCTCCCAACTCCCGATGGAGTTTTCGGGTAGCCTGTTCAACCAATGCCTTGCTGGTCCTTTGAGTTTCAACGGTAAATATTTAATGGCGTGGAGATCATCTCCTCGGGCCATATGAATGTGGAGAAGAAAATCTTCGATCCACACGGCTGGGTCAGTTGTCCCATCATACGGTTCTATATTCACGGGTTTAAACCCTTCGGGGAACTGATGCTGCATCACCTCGTCAGTGAAGCACATTGGGTGTGCGGCACCCCTGACCCGGGCCACGTCGCGCCGGAGATCGGTTGTCATCCGGGCACGGTGCTGCTCCCGAGCTCTGCCGTTCCTGTCGCGCCAGGCTTGGTATCCGTCCCGTCTAGCGGGCGCGTGTCCTATGGATCCATAGATGGATCTTGACTGGATTCCTCTGGCGTTCAGGTCGCGGCGCAGATCATATTGGTCATCCGGTTGAACCGGGTCTTTGCCTGCTCGGCGAGGAGGCGCGGGTGGGTATTCGGTTTCTCCGGCCGCCCTATCCCGTCCTCGAGGGGGCGCAGGTGGGAGTTCAGTTTCCCCAGCCATCCTATCCTGTCCTCGAGGGGGGCGGTCGGGCTGGCTTGCGTAGGTTCGTCTGGGAGGCATGGGCTCAAGGGCCTCATCCTCAAATTCTGGGAGCAGGCGCCACCGTGGGTAACTCTTGTATTGACCCTGACGTTGATCATCAAGGCCTTCTTCAGCAGCTAAGACCATCGTCCATCTGTCGTTGAGCGTATCCTGTTCGGCTTTTAGCTCCTGTTGCTTCCTCTTCAAGCTTCGGGCAGTGGCGATGAGTTGCCGCTTGAATCTCTCTTGCTCCAGGGGGTCCTCGGAGTCCGAGGCTATCCTCCTCTTCGGACGGAGGGAGGTAATTGCTGTCCTCGGGGTCCTCAGGGCCGCCCTGGTCCTCGTGCCCTTCAGAGGCGTCATGGTGCTGTTCGGGGGTGTTGTCGCCGAGCTCCCCCATGTTATCCGGAGTGTCGTTATCTCCGGTGCCATTTGTGTCTGTGTTATTTTCCCTGCCCATTCCTCACCCTCTGGCTCGCCGCCGTCGGCGTTTGGGCGGTTCCTCGGCGGGGCCGTCGCCATCCTTCATGGTCGTGTCGCCATCCTTCTTGGGGGTGTCAACCATGTAAATGTCATAGGTGGAGGTGGCGGTCCACTTTCCGGTGTTGGAGGTGGCAAGGGAGGGAGCCGTATAAGGCGGGATGTCGATATCCTCGTCCATGTCATCAGCCTCCTCGGAGGCGTAGTCCAGCATGTCGGTTAAATCTTCGACAGTGGCTACCAAGTGGGTAGTGGGTGGGACGCAAAATTCCCCGTGGTTGGCCTCCTGCCCGACCTGCTCCTGGTCTGAGGACGGGCCATCTGCGATACTCATCGTCTGGATTTGATCTAACATCTTGCTTAAAAGCGAGAGGTCCACCGGACCCATCCTTGGGCATACTTCGGAGTCGAACTCTAGTGTGCCGGCATCGGAAGTGTGCTCGGCCAAGGGTGGCCCTTGGTTTTCTGGCGCCGGAATTGGATCCGAACTCAAGGCCAGATCCGAACTGGGGATCGGCCCGGAAACGGGGCCGAGGAGAGGATCCGAGGTTAAGGCCCCGGGGTTATTAGGCTCCTCAGGTAAAGTTGAGAACCTAGTAAGGACCAGATCACCCTGAGAATTGGTGACGTATTCTAGGTTGCCGAACCTGATTTCCTGCTCAGGGGTGAAGCTGTCGACCTGGTCAAGGTGACCGGTCGGATTGGCGTGCAGTACAATGCCGCCGAATGCAAAGAGTTGTCCGGGGACGACGATGTCCCTGCTGCGGATGCCATCGCTGATGAGAAGGCGAGCCATTGATCCTTGGTGACCCATGGAGGAACTCTCAATGAAAGCACCAATGTCGGTACCAAAACCGGCAGATCTCGGGTAGGGGATCCGAACTGTGGGTCTAGGAATCAATGAGTAACAGGGAACGTAGAGACAGGGATTTACCCATGTTCGGGCCCTCTCGAAGAGGTAAAACCCTACGTCCTGCTGGATTGTATTGATGTGATTGGATGAAGGTTTCAGAGTTGATCTACCTCGAGATCGGATGGGTTAAACCCTGGATGGTTATGATGGTTTTCTGTCCCTACGGACTAAACCCTCCGGTTTATATAGATACCAGAGGGACCTAGGGTTACATATAGTCGGTTGCCATCAGGGGATAAACATGCCGGTTACACTGATTATTCCTTGGAGGAGACGCCAAGTCTTCAGAGGTTTCCTTCTGATGCACGGTGTCGCCTACAATCCAGTCTTCTTGACGAGCGAAGAGCGGCCCATTAGCCCGGCCCACTGGAGATAAGCCGGCAGCCCGAGTACCCCCTAGTCCGGGACACCCTCAACTGGTCACACTTATCTTTGAGGAACGGGATAATGCCAACATTGTTCGCCAAATGATAGAAATCGTCGAAAATCCCCACATCCCTCAAGAACGTGTTGCATGGCCATTCGCACGGCCGCACCTCGGCCGCTCGAGGATGATGATACTTGGGCTTAGGAGCCTCCTTAGGGTTCCGACTCGAAGAACCTCTCAACCTCCACTTGAGCATTTTCTTTTTCTGCAAATTTCTGAAATTTTTAGTGACTCAAAATAAAAGTGAACGAAACTCAACAAAATTGATAGCAACTACTGCTACAAGTATCTAGAGGCTATATCATGCATCAAAACTACTTTGGACCATACAAATTCAACATGCAAGTTCATAAACATGGTCACCACAGCAGCAAGAATTTGCAAAGTATAAAGCACTAGAACAAAAACTAATTGGAGCATTGGAGGAGTCACATACCAAGGAGTAATTCCTCAAAATAGTTTTGGAAATGGAGTTCCGAGCGAGGAGATCGAAAATCACAGCAATATGAGCAAGAACACGGGCTTGGGAGCAAGTTTGATTTTTTCTGGAGGAAGAAGAAGGAGATGGGTGGCTGGCATAAGTGAGTGGGTCCCTGCGGGACCCACAAGCCTGATGGGTGCGCCCAGGGGGGTGGGCGCGCCCTGTGGGCTTGTGGCTCATAGGTGCACCCCCTGGGGTGTGTTCAGTGCCAAAAATTCTTAAATATTCTGGAAAAAATCATGCTAAATTTTCATGGCATTCCGAGAACTTTATTTTTGGGCCATTTTTTTATTGCACGGAAAATTCAGAAAACATGATAATCATGGCATTTCTATTTTATTAAACTTCAAATAACAGAGAACAAAAGGTGGGTACAAAAAGTTGTGCTTACTAAATTCATCGACCACATGCCCCTCAAAAAGAATCCATTAATAAGGTTGATCAAGTCTTATTAACAAACTATTTCCGAATAGCATGAAACCGAAGAATCTTCGTGTAACACTAAGTTACCTCAATGGGGATGTGCATCTCCCCAACAATAAGAATTTCATATTTCTTTTTGACAGTAGAAGGGGAAATTTGAAACCTCCAATAGTGATTGTCGAAATCTTTTCAATACAATTAATACCGTTCACCAAACTTTGTTTCTTCGGAAAATAAACCGTATGCTCATTACCATTGACATGAAAAGTAACCTTGCTTTTGTTGCAATCAATAACAGCCCCTACAGTATTCAAAAAGGGTCTACCAAGGATAATCGACATGTTGTCGTCCTCAGGCATATCAAGTATAACAAAGTCTGTTAAGATAGTAACATTTGCAACTACAACGGGAACATCCTCGCAAATTCCAATAGGTATAGCAGTGGATTTATCAGCCATTTGCAAAGATATTTCAGTAGGTGTGAGCTTATTCAAATCAAGTCTTCTATATAAATAGAAAGGCATAACACTAACACCGGCTCCCAAATCACATAAAGCTGTTTTGACATAACTTCTTTTGATGGAGCATGGTATAGTTGGTATTCCTGGATCGCCTAACTTCTTAGGTACTCCACCCTTAAAAGAATAATTTGCAAGCATGGTGGAAATTTCAGTTTCAGGTATCTTTCTTTTATTAATGACAATATCTTTCATGTATTTAGCATAGGGAGACATTTTCAACATATCAATCAAGCGAGTGCGCAAAAAGACAGGTCTAAGCATTTCAACAAAGCGCTCAAAGTCTTCCTCATCCTTGTTTTTAGATGGTTTAGTGGGAAAAGGCATAGGTTTCTGAACCCATGGCTCTCTTTCTTTCCCATGTTTTCTAGCAACAAAGTCTCTTTTATCATATCTTTTATTCTTAGATGGTGGGTTATCAAGATCAACAACAGGTTCTATTTCTACATCATTATCTGGTTGAGCATCAACATGAACATCATCATTATCATTATCGTTATCATTATCATTATCACTAGGTATATGTTCATTACCAGATTGTGTCTCAGCATCAGAAATAGAAGCATCATTATGATTCTCAGGAGGTTTTTCTATCTCAAGTTCACTAGAAGCAGGCAAAGTTTTATCATTTTTCCTTCCCTTTTTCTTCTTAGATGGACTAGGTGCATCAATATTATTTCTTTGAGAATCTTGTTCAATTATTTTAGGATGATGTTCAAGATATAGAGTGTTGGGGATATTTCCCGACGTATAGACCCGACAGAAGGATGACCCGGCCATAGAGCTGAAGGGCTCTGCGGGGCATCTCATTGCTGGGCCTTGGAGATACCAAACGGGCCGGCTTAACAGGAGGCCCGGTGAGAAAGGCGGCTTGGTGCTACGGGCCGGCTTAAGAAGAAAGATAAGGCATGGAATATTACCTTGAGGAATAAGTAGAATAAGAGTAGGATACAGGTTAATTCTATAACCCGGACTCTCGTGTAAACCTAGGGCTTCACCTGTATATAAAGGGGGGCGCCTACGGTAGAAAGACTAAGTTGCAATCCCTCGAGAGCTAGGTTAGCAATTCACACCCTTGTAATCGAGATCCAAGCAATACAATCAAGCAGGACGTAGGCTTTTACCTCGACCATGAGGGGCCAAACCTGGGTAATCTTGTGTCTTCTTGTTCCCGATCAACCCCGCTAAGCTTCCACCTTCGTGCGATGGCCTCATCTCCAAGTCCTTTCACAAGTGTATCTGCCGTGTCAAAACCACGACAGTTGGCGTCCACCGTGGGGCCTACGCATGGTGGAGTTGAGTTCTTAGCGGTAGCTCTCCTAGGGTTCGGGAAGTACGCGGTTGGCTTGATGACGGAGAGCCATCGCGGGAAACTCTACATCGACGACTCGTACTGGGGCCCCGACGCCGACTCAATCGAGTACGGGTACCGGGTCCCCTTTGGCAAGATCCATACCTTCATCGGCGTTATCGGTGAGTCGGCTGCCGGGTTGGAGGGTGTCACCAGTGTCGAGTCGGCACGCCGCGCTAGTCCAAGCCAGGCAAGACCCGGCCCACCGCAAGCCGGCCCCAAACATGTCTTCGTAGGGTTCACCCAAGGGGTGTCCTTGTCGGAGAATTCCCTGTCTAGAGACGAGACGCTCGTTCAATCGGACGGAGAATCCTCGATGGGAGAAACAGAATCGATCCGTCCCCTATACGATGGAAGGCTGGGATATACTGATGAAGTCTTTCCAGAGGTCCCTGAGCCGCCTCGCTTTGCGGCGGTCTACATGGCGGGTAGACAGGATCTGGCGCGCAACCCGGTTGATCCGATGACTAGATAGAACCTCACCCTAGCCGGCTCAGGAGGGGCCGGCACAGCTGCTGCCGGCTCTCAGAAAACCGGGGCACAGGCGCTTATGGATTTGAAGAATACTCTAACAGCCTTGTTGACCGAGCCAGTTACTGTGGAGAACGTGGCTGCGTGCAACACGGAGATCATGAAGTGTCGCGAGCAGATGGCCAAGATCCAAGAGGATATCAATGCTGAAAACACCCGCATGGCAGAGGCGCAAGCCCGACTTGCAGAAGAGAGACAACGTTTGGACGAAGCGGCTCATTACTTAAGCCGCCAGCAGGCCGAGTCGGAGCTCGTCCACCGAAGGCGTCATCAAAGTCGGCTTCCGGCTAATCTTGAGCCAACTCAGCTGTTTACCACGCCGACCTATCGGCCAACTCCGGCAAACCCGGGGGCTGGTGCCGTGCCCCCAGGAGGACCGCTTCTGCAGCCGCCGACTCAGCAGAGGGAGCCGGCTCAGCATCACACACCAGATCAGCAACAACATCTACCGTCTCGCCGGTTCCAGACCCCAATTGGACACTATTCCAACCCGGTCGACAACGTGCTGGCGGCAACTCACAATTTGGTGGCGATCCCGATTGAGGGAGATGGTCCGGCTCAGGTCGAGGCCAGGAACGTCATCGCGATGCTTAAGACAACAATGATGCAGCAGGCCAACAATTCTCATAGCCAGAACCGGCTTCACTCAACCTCTCACCAGAGCCGCACCAGGAGCCAACGCCCTAAGTCGTCAGCAGTTTCCAGCAGCGCACACCACAGAAGGGCCGCCCAACCACTGGCAAATCAGCACCAGCCCAGGATCCCGAATGCGCAGGATATTGTGGACATCGCTCGGGCTCTACGAGCGTTGGAGGAGGAAAACACACGTGCAGTATATAGTCCGCCGGTAGCGCACGACCCGCCCACCGCAACCCAGACAGCTGGCCGGCTTGGAGGCCTACCAAGCCGCATGATCGGGACTCCTTGTCTAGTCCCGGTGCTGCGAGATTGAAAGCACATTTGCTCCCTTGGTGGTTTTGGTAATTCACAACAACATATATCTCATTGAACTAATGTCCATTCAAGATTAAGATTTCAGGATGTTCAATGATTGGCATGGCATGGACTAGAGACGTGGACCCCTCAAAATGCTAAGGACAAGGATTGGCAAAGATCAAGACTCTACATTTTTGGTTTAGTGATCCAAGATCACATTGAGTCCATAGGAAAGCCAATACTATTAAAAGGGGATGAGGTGTTGCTTAATGGTCTTTTTGCTCAAGTGCTTAGTGACAGTATTCCTAAACCCTCAACCACTCTCTCAATCCCAAATAAGTCCTAAACCCAAAGTCCAACTCGGCCCCACCGATATTTCCAACCCGGTTCCACCGAGTTCATCCAAGACTTAGCCACTGCCAAACCCTAACAAATCGGATCCACCGAAATGGATCTCGGTCCCACCGAGATGGCCTTGCCAACTCTCTGTTATCGTTTGCATTTACTTCGATCTCACCGAGTTTGCAAATCAGTCTCACCGAGATGGCTTGCCAAGTCTCTGTTGCCTTATTGCTTCACTTCGGTCCAACCGAGTTGATGCAATCGGTGCCACCGAGATGAGGATTGCCCTAAGCCATTGCACTTCGGTCCATCCGAGTTGTTCATATCGGTCCCACCGAGATTCCTAATGTTCATATCTTTTACACAGTTCGGTGCTACCGAGATGACAGTTTCGGTGCCACCGAGTTGGGTCAAAAGTGTGTAACGGTTGGATTTTGTGTGGAGGCTATATATACCCCTCCACCACATCCTTCTCAGTAAGGAGAGCCATCAGAACGTGCCTACACTTCCACCATACATTTTCTGAGAGAGAACCACCTACTCATGTGTTGAGATCAAGACATTCCATTCCTACCATTTGAATCTTGATTTCTAGCCCTTCCCAAGTTGCTTTCCACTCAAATCCTTCTTCCACCATAGCCAAATCTGTGAGGAGAGTTTGAGTGCTGGGAAGACTATCATTTGAAGCACAAGAGCAAGGAGTTCATCAACAACACACCGTCTATTACCTTTTGGAGAGTGGTGTCTCCTAGATTGGTTAGGTGTCACTTGGGAGCCTCCAACCAGATGTGGAGTTGAACCAAGAGTTTGTAAGGGCAAGGAGATCGCCTACTTCGTGAAGATCTACCCTGAGTGAGGCTAGTCCTTCGTGGACGTAAGCCATGGTGGAATAGGCAAGGTGGCTTCTTCGTGGACCCTTCGTGGGTGGAGTCCTCCGTGGACTCGCGCAGCCGTTACCCTTCGTGGGTTGAAGCCTCCATCAACGTGGACGTACGATAGCACCTCCTATCGGAACCACGCCAAAAACCACCGTGTCTTCATTGCGTTTGATATCTCCTATCCCCTCCTTTACATACATATGCAATTGCTTACATTCCGCTGCTATACTCTTAGAATTGCATGTGTAGGGTGATGCTTGACATGTACTATTGCTAAAATCTGCCCACAACTAAAATTGGGAAAAGGTTAGGTTTTATTTGGTCAAGTAGTCTAATCAGCCCCCCTCTAGACATACTTTCGATCCTACAATTGGTATCAGAGCTTTGGTCTCCTTTAGCCTTGATTTCCATAGCTTTGGTGATCATAGCCTTGGTTTCACAACCTAGGAGAGTATGGCGTCTAGTGAGGGTAACTATCACTGTAGAGGTCCATATTTTGATGGTACAAACTTTGCTAGTTGGAAACATAAAATGAAAATGCATATTCTTGGTCATAACCCCGCCGTTTGGGCTGTTGTTCGTGTTGGCTTGCAAGGTGACTTCTTTGAGGATGGCAAGGAACCAGATCGTGAGGCAACCCCGGAAGAATTGAAGATGTTGCAATATAACGCTCAAGCTTGTGACATTCTATTCAACGGTCTATGTCCCGAGGAATTCAACAAAATCAGCCGCCTCGAGAATGCAAAGGAAATTTGGGATACTTTGGTTGATATGCATGAGGGTACTGAGTCCGTCAAGGAATCTAAGTTGGATGTGCTTCAAAGTCAACTTGACAAGTTCAAGATGAAGGATGGTGAAGGAGTCGCTGAAATGTACTCTAGGCTTGCTCTCATCACAAATGAGATTGCCGGCTTAGGAAGTGAAGAGATGACCGACAAATTCATCATCAAGAAGATACTTAGAGCTCTGGATGGAAAATATGATACCGTCTGCACATTGATCCAAATGATGCCAAATTACAAAGATCTCAAGCCCACGGAAGTCATTGGAAGGATTGTCGCTCATGAGATGTCACTCAAGGACAAAGAGGAGCTGCACAACAAGTCAAGTTGTGCTTATAAAGCCTCAACCGATGCTCCAACAACTTCAAGTGACAAGCTAGTGTCCAATGAAGAGATAAGCCTAATGGTGAAAAGGTTCAACAAGTTCTACAAGAACAAAGGGAAAGAAAGAAGCTCTAGCTCAAGACATTATGAGAGAAGATCATCAAGTCATGACCGTAATTGCTACAATTGTGGGAAGCCCGGACACTACTCCAATGAATGTACGGCACCCTAGAAGAAAAGAGACGAATCACCAAGAGGAAGATATAGAAGAGATGAATCACCTCATAAAGAGAGAAGGAGTAGAGATGATCATTATGAACGAAGACACTCTCGAAGAAGCAAGGATTCGGAAAGGAAGGACAAGTCATCAAGGAGCTACACAAGAAGAAGACATCAAGCTCATGTTGGTGAATGGGTTTCCGGCTCCGACTCCGACAACCACTCTGAGAGAAGTTATCACTCCAACTCCGACTATAGTCAAGATGAAGGTGTTGCCGGACTTGCACTAGTGTCATCCAACTCCTATGATCTATTCGACTCACCAAATGAAGGAATTGGAAGATGCTTCATGGCAAATGGCCCCAAGGTATCACACCCCGAGTATCTTGATTTTAATAGTGATGAAGATGATTTGCTTGGTGATGATGATGATGATTTACTTGTTGATAGAGATAGCAATGTGAGCTATAATGAAAATGCTAGTAATCATGATAGTCAAGAGGAAACGAATGACAATGCTATGAAGGAGATTGAGCATCTAACTAAAGAACTAAATTCTCTTAAGTTAGCTCATGAAACAACTCAAGAGGATCATAGAGAAATTCTAAGAACTCATGAGAAGCTACGCTTCGAGAAGCTAAATTTAGAGCAAGAGCATGAGTTTCTTAAAGCTATCAATGACGATCTTCGAAAGAAGAGTTCTTCATATCTTGCCAAGCGTTTACTCTTGTCTACCTTTATGCCACAAGTTAAATCTAAGCAAACTAGCAACAAGGGTAAAAATGGTTCTACCTCTAGTAGTAACAATAACAATGCTAAATCCAATATTGTTGCTTCTAGTAGTTCTATTGATTCCACTAATGATTCTCTTAGCCAAGTTACACTTGAGCAAGAAAATATGCTATTGAAAGGAATTATAGAAAAAGGTGTCTACAAGAGCCTTGCCGGAAGTAAGCAATTTGAGGAAATTGTACGCAAGCAAGGAAGGCACCGGAAGAACCAAGGTGTTGGTTTTGAACGAAAGTTCAATGCCGATGGAGTTGAGTGGGAAGAAGGTCAATATCCCAAGACGAAGTTCGTTCCTCAACAAGAGAAGTATGATCCTACTTCATTCAAGGGAACACAAGCTCAAGAAGATCTTCCACCACAAGACCACAAGCTAAAAGGCAAGGACAAGCTTCAAGAAGAAATTGATTCATTTGAAGAAGCTCCTCAAGCCATGGTCAAGTGGGTTCCCAAGACTACATCAAGCTCTACTTCATCAAGTGCTACTACAACTCCAAGGATTCCCATCAAGTTGATGTGGGTCCAAAAGAAGAAGAACTAGAGAGTTCTTGAGGGTGACTCCGCCAACAAACTTCACTCATATTATTTATGGCAAGGACTTGTGCAACCAACTTCCACATTTTGCACTAGTTCATGGAGTCACAAACCCTCTTGTTGGTAAGGCAAGGGACAAGGTAATCAATGCATTCATGGACATCATCATATGTGTATTTCACTCTATGTCTATGGATATCCTTGTATGTTCCTTGTGTGGGACTAACCCATGTAGGTATTGAAAGCACAAAACTCCAAAGGATTGCTCCCAACTTTTGATGGTCTACATCAACATTGAGCATCCACATCTTCAACATCTACATGAAGTCATCGTCGACAAAACCCAAGGTTAGTTCATCCCTCTAAGGGGGAATATCACATCTAGGGGGAGCTTTGCTCTAAAAAATTGAGCTAAAGCAACTCTAATGGTGTGAACACATTAATGCTTTATGTAAAAGTGGTAATCCCACTTGTGCTTAAACGATGAGTATGACCTATGATCAAATGTTCTCATTTGGATCCTAAGTCAATATACTCATATATAGATGACCTAGTCATCGCCATTGCTTGATAGATGCTAGAATTGGTTGTGCATGTTTGACACATATTTCATTTGCAATCTTATTGTGTGAGCATGTTGGTTTGCATGATTTTATCATTCGAGGACATCCATTTGTTGTTTTGATTGTCTTGGTTTTTTCTGGCCAAGTGGATGTACAAGAATGCCTAAGAACCTTCTCTAGCTATCTATGCTTTCTTGTCTCAAATTCTATTCTTGCTGCATCACAAAAATTGAACAAGTCTTTTTCGGACCCTCCGGGTGAGGAGCACTCGGAGCCACCGATCCGACAAGGGCTGCATTCCAAAACCTTCTAATTGATTTCGGTCAGACCAACTCAATCAAACTCGGTCGAACCGAAAGCATTTAGACTGATCTAAGTTTTCATCTCGGTGCAACCGATTAGACCAACTCGGTCGAACCGAGTTGCTGTAACTGCAAGCAGTTGCACATCTCGGTGCTACCGATTTGTTCCACTCGGTGCCACCGACAGCTAATGGGTATATATTCCAGCGAACCGTGAGATTGAAAAATTCTTCAAACGTCACGCGCCCGCGCCCCATTGCTGCCGCCCCTCTGGTCTCCAGATCGTCGCCGTCGTCACCTGTGCGCCCTCGCCGCAGGACTCCGTCGCCGTCAATGGCAATCTCCACCGCCGTTGCCGCCGTAGAGGAACTCCACCAAGTTAGGGTGAGTTTCGATCCCATTCGTGCTTCCTTTTTCCTATTCAGTGCACGATTGGATAGCCTATAATCTTGCCACGAATGCAATTCAATTTCCACCAGATTAGTTCGTTTGAACGAGATTCGAGCAAAAAATTTAGGGTTAGGTTTCTGCCGAACGCATCTCGGACCGACCGATTAGGAATTTTCGGTACCACCGATTTGGCCATGGCCATAGCACAAGTACATCTCGGTTCCACCGAGTTGTGCGAATCGGTGAGACTGAAGGTAACGTCTCAGTGAAACCCTAGCATCTCGGAGCCACCGAAACCCATCTCGGTCTGACCGAAGTGGCGTGCAATGTCTCTGTAGTGTGCTTCGGTGTCACCGAGATTACCAACTCGGTCCATCCGAAATGCATTCTGTGAAAACCTAGGACTAAAGTTTGAACTCATTTTTATGAAAAACGATCTGCTTTTGTGATGACTCATCTACTCTACCCAAACCTATCTATTCACAGGGTCAGCTCAGCAAGATGTCAGACAACAGTGACAGTCAGAACAAGTCTGATCAGCAAGCAGAGATGAGTGAAGGATCAAGCCATAATGAAAGTTTCTATGAGGAAGAGAGAAGCTCTCCAGATCTTCCTAAAGCTGTAACCAGAACTAGGAAGAAGAAAAATTCTGATAGTGAGGATGAGGACTTTGTTGCAAGGGAAGCCGCAATCAAGAAGAAGAGAACGGTGTGTGCCAAAGAGTATAACTCCAAGCCTACTGCTACAAAAGAGAGATCAGTTGTGAGGAAAGTTCCCAAGAGAACTGTGCAAGAGCCTAGTGAGGCAGCTGCAGGTGCTAAGAAGAAAAGGGAAAGGACAAAAGGCCAATGGTGCAAACTTGTCGACCCCATGGCAGAATTTGAGAGGCACACTTCTTCAGAAGAAGAGGAGGAAGATGAGCCAGCTGCTGCACCCCCTGCTAAAGCTCAGAAGCTTATGTCTGATGCTATCAAGAATGCTGCACCCCCTGCTAAATCTCAGAAGCTTATGTCTGATGCTATCAAGACTGCTGCACCCCCAAAGTCAAAGCCTAAGGTGCCAGCACCCAAGAGATCAACCAGAAACATATCTGCTGCAGAGAAGAACAAGGCCCCAGTGCCTGAATCAAATGTTGATGAAGAGCCTCTAGTGCTCAGAAAATTGAAGCCAAAGATTCCAGAGCATGACAATGCACACCCCGTAGCTGAGAACATGATGTTGAGAAAGGACAAAGGACTGCGTCAATGGAGATTGTCAGGTCCTTATGCTGTCAGGAGGAGGACTGCTTGTGATGATCGTTTTCACACCAGTGAGCAACAAGACTTCTATGAAACAGTTTTGCTTGACAAGAAGCCTATAGTCCGTGACATGAGGTGGGTGGACTGGAAATACATTGATGCCAATGAAGATTATTTCCCCCACGTTCATGAAAGCTTCAGAATTGCTGGTGTTGATGAGTTCGTTGGAAAGAAGTTGACTAAGTGGAATGATGAAATGGTAATGAAATTCTACTCCACAGCACATTTCTATCCAGATGGTCGTATAGTGTGGATGACAGAAGGAGTAAGATATCAATCTACTATCTCTGAATGGGCAAATCTTCTTGGAGCACCCAAGGAAGAAGATGATGATTATGATGTATATGCCAAGCTCAAGTTTGATCACAATTCCATGAAGAACATGTACACAGCTATTCCCCAGGATGAGCTTGAGACTCATAAGCTTGGGTCAGTGAAGCATTTGCTGCCAGGATTGGCCACCTCGAACACTATACTGCGATACACCCTGCTACCCAAGTCAGGAGATGATAAGATGATTCGTGGCCACTCCATCAACTTGCTGCATTATTCGATACACCTCAGAAATTCAAGGTGATGAGCCTGATAGTAGAGACTATCAAGAGGACAGCAGCAGATCAGAAGAGATCGTGTGGTTATGGTCCACATATTCAGTTGTTGATCAATTCTAAAGTTGGAACCAGCACGTATCTTCTTGATCGAGAGCACTTGCCTTTGCGTCCAGATTTTGAAGACAATGTCATAGTGATGGATCCTTCGCATCCCAGTTCTGCACAAGCACAAGAAGAGATTCGCAAAGCTCAAGAAGCAAAAGCAGCTCAGGAAGCAGTAGCTCCAAATGCTCCAATAGCAAATCTCAAGACACCCAAAGATCAAATGCAATATCTGCTTGAAGCCACTCTGAGGATTGAGCGAAGTCTGGCCAACCTCACCCAGACCCAGGCTAGTTTTGAGCGGATCATTGAAACAAAATTTCATGATTTGGATGTCAAAGTAACGGAGATTCAGACTTCAGTGGAACAGCTGCAAGGAGATGTTGATGCTGTCAAACAAGCCAGATCAGATGACAGTGGAGATGATAGACCGACTACAGATCAGTTCCAGTCAGTGCCTAGGGCTGCCAGGTCAGCTGCGATACCAGTTGTGGATCCACGGACCACAGTATCTGCACCAGCCGCCACAGCCACAGTGCCACAGCAGGTCTCCACTCCACCAGTTCAGTAGACATCGTCAGAAGCATTCGCGGACGCTCTTATCTCAACGCCATCTACGCACACCGGAGCAGCTAGCAGAAGATTGCCTTCAGGAGCTTCGGAGGACCGTGCCTAGAGTGCCGATTAGTCCTGTATATATTCGATCTTTTTGGTACTTGTTGCCAAAGGGGGAGAATTGTATAGATCATAGGCTTCGAGAGAGAGTGTTTTGCCTTTTATTTGCTTCGAGTTCTTTTTGCTACTCCATTTGCTCGTTGATACTTTGTTATGTGTGTGCCTGCTACAGTATTCTATCGTTATGCTTGTGAAATACTATGTTGATTGATCATACCATGCTTATTGTGATTATCTTGTATGATCATTCATTTGTGTTGGTGATGCGTGCTATTATTTCAATCTTATCATTTTGCGCGCTCCACCAAGATGTATGTGACATGGAAGAGTAACCCATGAGCCTAATCGATTGTGCATTTGCATTCAAACGCAAATTTTTAATAATGCACAAATTTAGGGGGAGCTCTTGCTTATCACATACTTCTCAAAGCGACGATGTAATTCATTCATTTAATCATGTGTCGAAGCTTTGATCTATATGTTGTCATCAATTACCAAAAAGGGGGAGATTGAAAGCACATTTGCTCCCTTGGTGGTTTTGGTAATTCACAACAACATATATCTCATTGAACTAATGTCCATTCAAGATTAAGATTTCAGGATGTTCAATGATTGGCATGGCATGGACTAGAGACGTGGACCCCTCAAAATGCTAAGGACAAGGATTGGCAAAGATCAAGACTCTACATTTTTGGTTTAGTGATCCAAGATCACATTGAGTCCATAGGAAAGCCAATACTATTAAAAGGGGATGAGGTGTTGCTTAATGGTCTTTTTGCTCAAGTGCTTAGTGACAGTATTCCTAAACCCTCAACCACTCTCTCAATCCCAAATAAGTCCTAAACCCAAAGTCCAACTCGGCCCCACCGATATTTCCAACCCGGTCCCACCGAGTTCATCCAAGACTTAGCCACTGCCAAACCCTAACAAATCGGATCCACCGAAATGGATCTCGGTCCCACCGAGATGGCCTTGCCAACTCTCTGTTATCGTTTGCATTTACTTCGGTCTCACCGAGTTTGCAAATCGGTCTCACCGAGATGGCTTGCCAAGTCTCTGTTGCCTTATTGCTTCACTTCGGTCCAACCGAGTTGATGCAATCGGTGCCACCGAGATGAGGATTGCCCTAAGCCATTGCACTTCGGTCCATCCGAGTTGTTCATATCGGTCCCACCGAGATTCCTAACGTTCATATCTTTTACACAGTTCGGTGCTACCGAGATGACAGTTTCGGTGCCACCGAGTTGGGTCAAAAGTGTGTAACGGTTGGATTTTGTGTGGAGGCTATATATACCCCTCCACCACATCCTTCTCAGTAAGGAGAGCCATCAGAACGTGCCTACACTTCCACCATACATTTTCTGAGAGAGAACCACCTACTCATGTGTTGAGATCAAGACATTCCATTCCTACCATTTGAATCTTGATTTCTAGCCCTTCCCAAGTTGCTTTCCACTCAAATCTTTCTTCCACCATAGCCAAATCTGTGAGGAGAGTTTGAGTGCTGGGAAGACTATCATTTGAAGCACAAGAGCAAGGAGTTCATCAACAACACACCGTATATTACCTTTTGGAGAGTGGTGTCTCCTAGATTGGTTAGGTGTCACTTGGGAGCCTCCAACCAGATGTGGAGTTGAACCAAGAGTTTGTAAGGGCAAGGAGATCGCCTACTTCGTGAAGATCTACCCCGAGTGAGGCTAGTGTTGGGGATACACATAACAGGTAGGCCCACAAAGGGTCAAAATATCGTAAAAGCATGGGGTCCACACAGCAGGCGGGTCCAGATAAATTTCATTCAGACATACTATCCACTCAGACGACAGGCAACCACTCGGCTGTATGACTCACATGGACGTGCGAAGACCAACAGTCGGCAAGGCAGTTGAAACGTCATATTCATAGTGGAGATTTCTTAGTGGGGTGATATTATGGCATTGATGCTCTAATTTGTAACATAAGAGGTGAGGGGGTGGCGCACTCTATATAAGCCACCCCCACCACATAACTAGACAGGTTCTCATCCTTCTCCCTCGACTCTCTCGCCATTAGTCTCTGGACTTAGCTCCGGCATGGGGATCTGTTCTCCTCTCTCTCTCTCTCTCATTGTAATCTCCGGATACACACTCAGATAAAACAAAGCCTCTCCGGAGCACGAGACGTAGGGCTGTTATCTCCACCGCGAGAGGCCCGAACTCGCTAAAACACCGTGTCACCCATATGCATCTCGATAGATCATGCTCCGTTACACTACCCCCTCTCTATTGTCGGAATCGTTCCCACGACAGCTAGTCCTTCGTGGACGTAAGCCATGGTGGAATAGGCAAGGTTGCTTCTTCGTGGACCCTTCGTGGGTGGAGCCCTCCGTGGACTCGCGCAGCTGTTACCCTTCGTGGGTTGAAGCCTCCATCAACGTGGACGTACGATAGCACCACCTATCGGAACCACGCCAAAAACCACCGTGTCTTCATTGCGTTTGATATCTCCTATCCCCTCCTTTACATACATATGCAATTGCTTACATTCGGCTGCTATACTCTTAGAATTGCATGTGTAGGGTGATGCTTGACATGTACTATTGCTAAAATCAGCCCACAACTAAAATTGGGAAAAGGTTAGGTTTTATTTGGTCAAGTAGTCTAATCACCCCCCTCTAGACATACTTTCGATCCTACAGAGATGCACACATGCCCCTAGATTTCAAAGGTCCTCACAAGGTTCCTAATTATACAGCGAATCTGGAGCCGACCGAGTGGGTCGAGAGTTACGAACTTGCAATGGATCTGTTGGGGGCAAGTGAGGCATTGTGTGCACGTTATCTGCCTCTCATGTTGGAAGGTCCCGCACGCACTTGGTTGAAAAACCTGCCGACGAATTCTATCAACACATGGCAGGAACTGAAGGATCTCTTCATCAAGAATTTCCAGGGAACCTGCAAGAGGCCAACCACAATTGTGGATCTCGAACATTGTGTTCAGCATGAGGATGAGTCGGCGCATCATTGGGCTCGCCGGGTTGCGGAAGTCATACACAGTTTAGATAGCATCTCGGTTGCACAGGCAGTGCTCGTTCTGGAACGAACTTGCAAATTTCAACCCCTGGTCCAGAAATTAGGGCGGCTCAAAAGGAAAGCCCAGGACATGGGCGATCTTATGGATGTCCTAACCCGATATGCTGAGTCGGATAATACAAAGGACCCTACGTCTGATGATGACAAATCTGGCAAGGGCAAGAAAAATGGTGGCAAGGGTCCACCAGCAGAACAACGGCAATGGGCAGAGCAGTAATGGTGGTAAACGCAAAGGTTATGAAGGCAGCTCTGATCTAGTAGCAAATACAAATACGGATAACAAAAGTCAGTGTCAGAACAATGGTTCTAGAAGGCAGCCTTCTGGTAATCGCCCTCTCAGTTTCGAGGAAGCTCTCAAGGGTCCTTGTCCAAAACACAGTTTTAATGGTAAGCCGTCCAGCCACTCATGGGAAAATTGCTACATCATGCAAGAGTTCTCTAAACGGATCTTCCAGAATCATCACAATGGTGGTGGCAACGGTGGACAACCCGGCAACTAGGGATCCGGCTTGCAGGGAGCCGGCTCACACGGGCACTTTGCAGGCCCTGGGTTCCAAGGGAACAACGGGCAGAATCAAGGGTTTCAGGGGGCTGGCAACACTGGAGGCAGCAATCAGCGGAACAACCAAGGAAATCAGCATCAAGCCGGGCAGTCGGGGTTTCAGAGTAATCTGAAACAGTTGAATAGTGGGCAGTACCATGTTTTCACCACTAGTACCTGCAAACATGATAGGAAGGTGCAGCATTGAGCCGCCAACCTGGTTGAGCCGGCAGCCCCGTACTATCTCAACTGGTCAGAACAGCCGGTCACTTGGAGCCAGGCAGATCATCCAGTACTCCTTGATCACCTCGGTCATTTAGCTCTGGTGGTAGCACCCCAAGTCGGCGGTTATACGTTAACCAAAGTGCTCATGGACAGAGGCAGCAACATCAATATACTGTATTATGATACTTTTAGGCAGATGAATCTGTCTGATAAGCAGTTGACTCCATCTTCTATAGTTTTTCATGGCATAGTGTCGGGGGGATGACCCCCGGGTAGGCAACGGAGCCCGGATCCTCCTTCTTTTCAAAACATCGGGGCGGGCCGAGCCCCTCAGTCCGGCTAGCCTGCGCGCCGGCTCCCCAGCGCGAGCCGGCTTGGCGTGGCGACCCGGCTGGCCAGCTGGCCCACGCCGGCTGGCCACTAGAGAGCGAACCCACATGACAAGACAAGTAAGGCAACAACGCCCCCTCCTTTACACCGGCCCCGGCGGGCGTGGCGACAGCTTTCCCTGTGCCCCCGCCCGGGGAGGGGGGTGTCCGGGCGGCGCAACCCTGTTGCTAGGTGGCGCCGACCGCCCTCTGACGAATGACAAGACCTGCCACAGTGCCGCGCTGCCGACCGAGCCCGCACCCGGCGGACCCGGCGTATCCGGCGAACCCGGTGCACCCGGCGCACCCGGCGTACCCGGCGCACCCGGCGGACCCGGCGACCCGACGGCCCCCACCACCGGCTCCTAGACAATGACACCGGGCCCCCGCTCCCGTGCATCTTTACCCATGTAACCCTGGGGGTCGGCTTATAAGACCCCCAGGGAGGCCTCCATGCAGAGGGGTCAGTTCGATTCGGTCGATCAGTTAGTAGAACACACACAAACACAGCTCCAGGAGCAACCTTGTAGCCCTGGTGCTCCCCATGGACCATTCGGCAGGACTAGGGGTGTTACCTCTTCGGAGGGCCCCGAACCTGGGTACGTCTCGTGTCTCACACTCGCGCGTGCCAACCTCGCCTCCGGAACCCACAGACGTCCTGTCGTAACCCCACCTCTTTAGCCATCTTATGGCATCTGCCGTGAGAACACCACGACAGTTGGCGCCCACCGTGGGGTTGCTCACGGCGCCGGCCGGAGTCAAGTTCTGGACGAGGCCCTTCACCAGCTCCGGCGAGCGCATCATGCATGGTTTGGTCCGTGCGCCTCGCACGGCCAACCCGGCCAGCTGCAGCGCTGCGCCGAGCGCGGGCGTCGCCTGCCCCGTAGGCTGCCTCGTCGTCCCTTTCGGCGTGCTGCGCGTCTCCGTTGCGCTCGTCCCCAACGTGTTTCCCAGTGAGGTGCACAGCTGCACCGACTCACCTGTCCCCGTTGGCTGCGTCATCCCCGGCGATGTCGCCGCTCTCTGCGTCCGCGCGGAGGTGCTGACCATCAGCACTAGCACCGGCTCCCTGCACGGCAAGGAGAAGGCCGCCGCGGCTGTGGCCCCTCCTCACCGGGCCAACCCGCTCCACGATACGATCCGGAGTCTGCAAGCCCCCATCACGCCCGACGCCGACTCGGCGGCCGCAGCGGCTCGGCTCAACGAGGACCGCCAGCATCTGCTGGTCGAGGCCACGGAGCTCGCGGCAGCGCGGCGCCGGCTGGAGTCCGCCCAGCGTGAGTACGACAACGCCCACGGCTTCACGCCGGCCGCCACCGAGCCCAGCCGGGTCGCGGAAGTGCGGAATCGTGGGGGCGCTATCGGCCGTGCGCTAGGCGAACGAGCAGCAGCAGCGCTTCGACCCGGCCCCGCCATCCGCCTCCGCCTCGGGAAAAACCGGAGACCCGGAGAGGGCTCTCCGGGACGCATGACAAACGCCCTCGCACGCCACTAGCGCGAGCCGCTCTGGCCGGCACCGGTCCGGCCGGAGCCGGCACAACCGTGCCACCACCGCCGGAGACGGCAACGCTGGTGAGACGGCCGGCGACGGCCGGGTTCAGCAGCCAGAGCCCCCCGTGCGGCCGGCTCGCCGGCCCGAGCCGGCCCCGGAAGCTCCTGCCCCCCGCGGTCCCGTGGCCGACCGAATCGGTCCCCGCGGCCCCGTGGCTGACCGACTCGGCCCCCGCGAGCCCTACGACGAAAGCGACGCCCGTCATCGCATCGACCGGCTGGCATGCTCCACGGCCCTGGAGGAGGAAAGCTCTGTCGGCCCGGCATGTTTCAGCCCCCGCATTCGCGAGGAACCCTTCCCCAAAGGCTTCTCGCTGCCCCGCGACTCCCCAAAGTACATCGGCGCCACCAAGCTGGAGGACTGGCTGACCGACTACACCACGGCCGTCGGCATAGCCGGCGGCAACCGGCGCGTGGCCGTATGATACGTCCCTCTCATGCTGCTCGGCTCGGCCCGCACGTGGCTTAACAGCCTCCGAGCTGGCAGCGTGAACTCCTGGCTGGACTTCGAAGACGCGTTCATTCGCAACTTCACCAACACCTACAAGCGTCCCGGCAAGCCTCGCCAGCTCTCCATGTGCGTCCAGAAGCCGGGCGAGCCCCTGCGCGACTTCCTCACGCGGTGGACGGAGCTCCGCAACTCCTGCGAGGGCGTCCATGAGGTCCAGGCCATCCAATACTTCATCGACGGGTGCCTTGATGGCACTCTGGTCAAGCACCGGCTGGTGTGCGACGAGCCGGAGACCCTGGTGGAGCTCATGGCCGTGGCGGACAAGTACGCTACGGCCGACTCCGCGATGAATGTGAAGATCACGATCGACGCAGACGGCAAACTCCTCCCGGCCCAGCCGGCTCCCCCCAAGCCGGCTGGCGACAACGACCAGCGCCGGCAAGACAACAACGACAACAACGGCAAGCGCCGGAACGACCAGCAAGCACCCCACTACGACAACCGGCAAGTCACCGCGGTGGAAGGGGAGCAGCCGGCCGAACAAGGCGCCAGCCAGCGCCCGCGCACTGGCAAGGCCGCCTGGCAGCCCAAGCTGACTTTCGAGCAGATGCTCGACGCCCCCTACAAGAACCACAGCGGCGTGAAGCCGTCGACGCACACGCTCCGGCAGTGCAGCTTCACCCAGCGCCTGATGAAGGGCAACCTTCCACCTCCGCCACCCGGAGCCGGCCCGCAGCAGCCGCCGCTCCCGCCGCCTCCACCGCCACCCGGCGCCCTCGCCGACAACCCTTTCCCGCGCCCGGACGCGTCCTACGCCGTCTTCACCAGCGAGGGGGATGACAAGCACGCCAAGCGCAAGCACGCAGCCGAGGTGAACGCCGTCGTCCCTCCGGTTCCCCAGTACATGCACTGGTCCGACCGACCAGTGAGCTGGACTCGGGAGGACCACCCGGCCGTCATGCCCATGCCGGGTGGCTACGCCCTCGTGCTCGACCCCACCCTCGTCTCCAAGAAACGCACCTGCCGCTTTTCGCGGGTGCTGATCGACGGCGGCAGCAGCATCACCATCCTGTACCGCGACACCATGACCAAGCTCGGCATCGAGGCGCGACAGCTGGAGCCGACCCGGACGGTGTTCCACGGCATCGTGCCGGGTCTCTCCTGCTCTCCGATCGGCCGGTTCCGGCTTGACATCCTGTTCGGCTCCAGCAGCCATTTCCGCCGCGAGCCGATCTGGTTCGAGGTGGTCGACCTGGCCAGCCCCTACCACGCGCTGCTGGGCCGGCCCGCGATGGCCAAATTCATGGCGGTCCCCCACTACGCCTACCTGAAGCTGAAGATGCCGGGTCCAAAGGGCCTCATCACGATCGTCGGCGACTACAAGAAGTCCCTCGAGTGCGCCAAAGCCGGCTCCCAGCTGGCCGAGTCGCTGGTCATCGCCGAGGAGAGGCGCCAGCTCGACCGGATTGTGGCACTGGCTAACGCGCAGTCGGCCGTGCCGGCTCCGCCCAAGCCGTCCGACGAAGCCTCCTTCAAGCCGGCCAAAGACACGAAGAGGGTTCCGCTCAACCCGGCCGATCCCAGCTCCAGCAAGTACGTCGTCGTGGGCACCGGCCTCGACAGCAAATAGGAAGGCGAGCTCGTCGATTTCCTCCGTGAGAATCAGGATATCTTTGCATGGTCTCCCAAAGACATGCCGGGTGTCCTGAGGGAATTCGCCGAGCACAAACTTCACGTCCGCAAGGACGCCAAGCCTGTCCGACAGCCGCTACGCCGCTTCTCCGAGGAGAAGCGAAGAACAATCGGTGAAGAGATCGCCCGGCTGCTCAAAGCCGGGTTCATCATGGAAGTGTTCCACCCCGAGTGGCTGGCCAATCCAGTCCTCGTCCTGAAGAAAAATGGCACCTGGCGCATGTGCATCGACTACACCAGCCTGAACAAGGCATGCCCCAAAGACCCGTTCGCTCTGCCCCGGATCGACCAAGTCATCGACTCCACAGCCGGCTGCGAGCTCCTGTCCTTCCTGGACGCCTACTCCGGCTACCACCAGATCAAGCTGGACCCGGCCGACGCCCTCAAGACGTCCTTCGTCACGCCCTTTGGGGCGTATTGCTACATCACCATGTCGTTCGGCTTGAAGAATGCCGGCGCCACCTTCCAGCGCTGCATGCAGAAATGCCTGCTGCCCCAGCTCGGCAGAAATGCGCACGTCTACGTCGACGACATCGTGGTGAAAACCAAGCAGCACCTCACGCTCCTGGCCGACCTCAAGGAGACCTTTGCCAACCTGCGGCGGTTCCGGATCAAGCTCAACCTGGAGAAATGCGTCTTCGGCGTGCCGGCTGGCCAGCTCCTCGGCTTCCTCGTCTCGGCGCGCGGTATCGAAGCCAACCCGGAGAAGATCAAGGCAATCGAGCGCATGCGCAAGCCGACCCGGCTACGCGACGTCCAGAAGTTCACTGGCTGCTTGGCCTCTCTCAGCCGGTTCGTCAGCCGGCTGGGGGAGAGGGCCTTGCCCCTGTATCAGCTGATGAAGAAGACGACGGCATTCGAGTGGAGCGACCAGGCGGATGAGGCTTTTCGCGACCTCAAGCGCATGCTGTCTACCGTACCCGTCCTGGCCGCGCCGACTGAGAAAGAGCCACTCCTGCTGTACATCGCCGCCACCTCCCGCGCGGTCAGCACGGTGCTGGTCGTCGAGCGCCCTGAGGAGGGCAAGGTGCAGCCGGTCCAGCATCCGGTGTACTACCTAAGCGAGGTGCTTTCCGCCTCCAAGCAGAACTACCCCCACTACCAGAAGATGTGCTACGGCGTGTACTTTGCCGCCAAGAAGCTGAGGCAGTACTTTCAGGAGCATACCATTACCGTGGTGAGCACGGCCCCCATCGGCGAGATCATGGGCTGCCGGGATGCCTCTGGCCGGGTGGCCAAGTGGGCCATCGAGCTAGCCAGCCACACAATCCTCTACGAGCCGCGCACCACCATCAAGTCCCAAGCGCTGGCCGACTTCCTCGTCGACTGGACCGAGACCCAGTACCTGTCACCGGCACTCGAGTCGACTCACTGGCGCATGCATTTCAACGGCTCCAAGATGCGCAACGGCTTGGGAGCCGACATCGTGCTGTCCTCCCCCAAGAACGACCGGCTACGGTACGTGCTGTAGATCCACTTCGCCGCCTCCAACAACGTCGCCGAGTACGAAGCTCTCGTGCACGGCCTCCGGCTGGCCAGGGAGATCGGCATTCGGCGCATCCTCTGCTACGGCGACTCGGACCTGGTGGTGCAGCAAGTTTCCGGCGACTGGGGCACCAAAGACGCCAACATGGCCAGCTACCGCTTCCTGGTCCAGCAACTGTCCGGCGGCTTCGACGGCTGCGAGTTCCTCCACGTCCCACGCGCGGACAATGAAGCTGCTGACGCCCTGGCCAAAGTGGGCTCAACCCGGCAAGCCATCCCATCCGGCGTCTCCCTCGAGCACCTGCGGAAGCTGTCCATCAAGCCGTCTCCCGAGTCGGAATCCATCATCATCCCGGACGACCCCGGCACACCCCCGCCCGACCCTGGAGTTCCTGGCCCAAGCTCGGGGACTGATGGCTCCGGCTCGGGGACTGTCGTCTCCGGCTCGGGGGCTGCCGGCTCCAGCTCGGGGACTGCCGTCTCCGACTCGAGGGCTGCCGGCCCTAGCCTGGGGACTGCCGGCTCCGGCTCTGGGGCTGCCGTCCCGGATCTCATCCCGGCGGCCGTCCTCACGGTGGTGACGGCGCCGTCCTGGGCTCAGCAAATCCTCGCCTTCCTGGAAGATGGCGACCTTCCTGTCGACGAGACCGAAGCCCGGCAAGTGAAGCGGCGAGCGTCCGCCTACAACATCATCAACCACGAGCTCGTCAAACGCAGCACGACGGGCGTGTTCCAGCGCTGCGTCGAGCAGAGCAAGGGGATCGAGATCCTCCTCGACATCCACCAGGGCGAGTGCGGGCACCACGCCGCCTCGAGATCCCTGGTGGCCAAAGCTTTCTGCCATGGGTTCTACTGGCCCACGGCCCTGCAAGACGCCGAGGAACTGGTCCTCAAGTGCGAGGGTTGCCAACGCTTCAGCAAGCGCAGCCACCAGCCGGCTTCAGCTCTCCAAACCATCCCGATCACATGGCCCTTTGCCGTCTGGGGGCTCGACTTGGTGGGGCCCTTCAAGACCGCTCGAGGCAGCATGACACATTTGCTGGTCGCCGTCGACAAGTTCACCAAGTGGATCGAGGCCAGGCCGATCAAGAAGCTGGACGGGCGCACGGTCGTCCGGTTCATCAAAGACATCGCGGTTCGCTACGGCGTGCCGCACAGCATCATCATGGACAACGGCGCCAACTTCGCCAAGGGCGCGCTGGCCCACTACTGCTCTGCATCCGGCATCCGGCTCGACTTGGCCTCCGTCGCACATCCCCAGTCGAATGGCCAGGTCGAGCGGGCAAACGGCCTCATCCTAGCCGGCATCAAGCCGCGACTCGTTGAGCCACTCGTGTGCTCACCCGACAGCTGGCTCGATGAGCTGCCGGCCGTCCTCTGGAGTCTTCGGACGACACCCAACCGCTCAACCGGGTTCACCCCGTTCTTCCTCGTCTACGGAGCCGAAGCAATCATTCCAACCAATGTCGAGTTCGACTCGCCCCGGGTGACCATGTACACCGAAGCCGAGGCAAAAGAAGCACGCGAAGACGGCGTCGACTTGCTCGAGGAGGCGCGCCTCCTGGCCCTCAGCCGGTCAGCCATCTACCAGCAAGGCCTGCGCCACTACCACAGCAAGAAGATCAAACCCCTCGCATTCCGCGAGGGCGACCTCGTGCTCCGGCTTGCCCAACGGACAGCCGGCCAGCACAAGCTGGCCTCCCCCTGGGAGGGCCCCTTCATCGTCAGCAAGGCTCTCTGCGACGGGAACGCGTACTACCTCATCGACGCGCAGAAGCCGAGCAAGCGCAAGCGAGACGCAGCCGGCGAAGAGTCCAGCCGGCCTTGGAACGCGGAGCTCCTCCGTCCGTTTTACAGTTGAACTCATGCATGTATGTATCATCGCCTTTTGAATTTAATGAAAGCAGCAGGTCCCCCCGTTTTCGATTCTCCCGCCGAGTCGGCCCAGCCGGCTCGGGGGCTGCCTTTTCTGTTTTACTCTGTGTCTACGCACCTCCCCGTTTTTATTCTCCTGCCGAGTTGGCATAGCCGGCTCGGGGGCTAGCCGGCTAGACCGCGCCTCGTCATTTTTTCTTAGTCCATCTCGAAACGTACGAACCGCCAAAGCCCTCTCTTCGCCAGCCACAGCCGGCTCCCGGCTATCCGGCTGGCAAGAGCCAAAGGCTGGAAGCATCGTTATGCAAGAACGGCTAAGGAAAACAGCCCGGCACGGCCAACCCGGTCCAACCCTTACTCTCTCACTTATTTCGCTGCACGACCGGCTGCGCGCCAGGCGGCCTCGCCGCCTGCCGCCAGCCGGCCCAGTGGGTGTTTCGCTCACGCTCAACGTTTGGAAAAGCCTAAGTACTGTGCATCCGCTGTCAAGGCCGAATCCCCGTCCTAGCCACAGACCGCAACCCGGCTGTCCGGCTAGCGGGAAGAAAGCTCGAAGAAAAGACAAACAAGAAAAGGCCCAAGGCCGAACAGCAAAAAGTGAAATTGCACGCCAAATTTATATACATCACGGGCCTTCGGCCACGAGTTCACTACATGGAACTACACCCCCAGTGGGTGGACCTGCTACCTAACAAAAGTCTGAGTACAGGAAGGATAAAACGGAAAAAGAGCAGTCCTAAGCGGCACCCGCGTCGTCTCCGGCCGGCGTCGGCTCAGCCGAGGTGGACGTAGCCGCCGGGTTGGGCCCAGTGCTCTCCGGCCTCTCGGTCGTGGCGTCGTCGTTCGGGTCGGCCTCGTCATCGGCGTAGGCCCCCGTCTCGGCCGAGCTGCCGTCCGGGTCATTCAGCAGCAAGCCGAACTCGTCGGCAGGGACCTCCTCGCCGTCTTCCGTCCGCTCCAGGACAAACTCGTCATGTGGGGCGAACGAGGCCAGGTAGCTGGCCCGCCCGGTGATCCGCTACGCCCGTGCCGCCAAGTCCTCCTCCGCGCCGGCTCGCTGCGCCGCCAGACGATCGAGGTCCACGCTCGGGTACCATGACACGACGAAGCGCAGAGCCTTCTCCGCTCTGGCGCGGGCCGCGGAGGCCCTCCACGCGCCGAGTCGTTCCACCCCGGCCTCCAGCCACCGCGCCAGCCGAGTGACGCTGTTCGGCACCACCGCACTTGGCCAGAGGTCGCTCGCCATGCCCATCCCGGCCTCGAACAGGCGGTGCATGTGCCCCTCCACGGCTCGAAGACGGGCCTCGTAGGCAAGGACGATCTCCGAAAGGCTCCAGGCGGCGTAGACGTCGATCTCGGCCCCTGTCGCGCGCAGGTCTGCCCGGTGGGTGTACACAGCCGCGTCTGCCGCCTCCTGCGTCTCCGGGAAGACTCCTGGCAAAAGAAGGAAACAAATCAGTCAAAGAAAACGACTTGCCGGCTGCGCAAGCCGGACAACAGAAAAAATAACACTTATGGGCGAAGGTCTCATCAAGGTGCTGCGCCTCGCCCATCATCCCGTTCTCTCGGATGGCCGACGCGCGAGCCTGGGCTTCGAGATCCTTCTCGAGCTGGGCGATCCTCCTGCCGGCGTTCGCCAGCTCCTCGGCCGCCTTGCCGCTCTCCTCCGCCAGCCGGCCCAGTTCTGCCTGGTGGGCATCCTCCGTCTTGGCCTTCTCGGCCACCAGCCGGTCCACCTCGGCCTGGAGCCGGTCGCGGTCGGCAGCGGCGCGATCGCGCTGCTCGCCGGTTTCGGCAAGCCGGCCTCGGAGGCCTGGCACCTCGGCCGCGTCGGCTGCGCGACAGGGTTCCCGGTCAGACGCCGGAAGCAAAGATCAGAAGAATGAAAAAGACAAAGCTCTAAGATTCGACCCGGCTGCTCCACAGTCCGGCCCGAATCTCGGGGACTACACCCAGTGGGTGCGCTGGCGCGCCCCCACTGAAGGCATGCAAGACGTACCTTGGACCCGGCGCAGCTCCTCTTCCTTGGCGGCGAGCTGGGTCTTGGCCTCGCGATACCGCTCCCGGAGCCGGTTGTACGCGCTGGCCCGCAGGTCGTACAGATGCTGCACGCAGACAGAAGTTTAGAAGAAAGCAAAAGACATGCTATAAGATTCGACCCGGCTGCTCCACAGCCCGGCCGAACCTCGGGGGCTACACCCAGTGGGTGCGCTGGCGCGCCCCCACTGATTCAGCAACCAAGACAAGCAAAGAACAAAAAACTCACCGCGATCGCCTGCTCCAGCTGCCGCGCCAGGTCCTGCTCCTCCCGGACGAAGGCCTGCAGGCGCTCGCTCCGACCGCGAAGCTACGAGCGCAAGGCATCCGCCGCGTCGTCGTCCTGGGTTCGCGGCCCGACCACAACTTCACCGGAGCTCGCCCATGGCTGCTGGATCGCGGCCCCGGCGCCGGATCCGCTTCCACCCGGCCGCTCGGGGTTCGTGGCGGTTTGGGGCGGCACGACCACCAAGGTACCGGCGTCCCCGGTCGCGGCCTCCGGGGCCGGCGTCGGCTGCGCTTGGCCGGATGGCGCTGAGTCCGCCTCGCGCCTCTCTCCGCCGCCCTCGCCTCCCTCCGCCGGGTTGGCCCGGGGCGGCGTGTCCACGACGATGTCCTCATCGACGTCCGACTCGCCGCCGGCCGGCTCCGCCCTCCTCTCTGGCTCGCCTGCTCCCTCCGGCTGCAGCTCGATGATCATCGCCGCCGGCGCCGAGCCCCTCTCCATCTCCGGCCAGTCCGGATCCGCGGTGGGCCTGGCCCGCTTCACGGAGGCCCTCTCCCATGACTGGGCCGAGGCCTCCTCCATCGCCTTCTCGGCCTCATCCCGGTCCCGCCAGGCAGCAGTCGTCGCCGCGTCAAGATCCCGGCCAGACTGATGGGCCTCGAGATCCTCCTCCGCGGTCCGGCCCGGCTCGCGGTCGATGGCGCTGCTCCGGGTCTTCCTCCAGACGGCCTCGCCCGCCGCGGCCTCTGTCGCCGCCACCGCAAAATCAAGAGCCGACCTGTACACGGCAGATTTGTCATGGCGAAGGCATAAGCAAGAAAAAGACAAGCCATAAGATTCGACCCGGCTGCTCCGCAGACCGACCGAACCTCGGGGGCTACATCCAGTGGGAGCGCTAGCGTGCCCCCACTGATTCAACAAGCAAGGATCAGAAATAAGACGAGAGACACTTACCCAATAACCGTCGGGACCTCCCGCCTCGGCCCCACGGATGGGGCGAGCCGGTGCTTCTTCTTGACGACGGCCCTCTCGCGCACCGGCCCTGCTGTCGGGCGCTTCGCGGCCGGCCTCGCCTCGACCGCCTCCTTCCCATGCGGCCGGCTGACAGATGCCGCCACACGAGCTGGCCCGGCGCCGGCCGCCTTCCGCAGCCGCATTGGGGGGTCGACGCTGGCGTCCTCCCCAGCCAAGGGCTCTACACCGTGGGCACCGGTCAGGCCCTCCTCATCGTCGTCCGGCCAGTCGCAAAGAGGATCCGAGGGCGGAGACTTACCCGCATGCCGCGACCCGCCGGCCGCGGCGTCGGCCAGGCGCGCCTCGACCGCCCCCTCCTCCACCTCGGCGCCGGCGTCCTCCACGTCCGAGTCGGGCAGGTCGGCCAGCAGAAGCTGGGGATTCGGCCCGTCGTGGTTTCGCTGGCTGGCGAATAGCTGCAGCCCTCCCGTCGCGTCAGGACACAAGAATAGCGTCGAAGCAGCAAAAAATAAAGACCAGGGACTCACCGTCGGCGCCGAGTTCGCCCGGTGATAGGGCTCCTTCCCGAAGTTCCACCCCTCCTCCTTCAACCCGGCCTTGGAGATGTAGTTCACCCGCTGGACGATCCCAGCCGGCGTCAGCTCCTTGGTCGACATCCGGGTCGGGTCATGCCGGCCGCTCATGTCGCAGATCCGGTGTGCCCGGCGCTGCAGGGGCAGAACCCAGCGGGCGATGAAGGCCGCGATGAGGTCAACCGGCTTCAGCCCCTCGCGATCCGTCATCTCCCCGACCCGGTTGCAGATGTTCACCATCTCCTGCGACGGCTTCTTGGAGCAGTAGCCCCAGTTCGGCTTCTCGAGCGGCGGCACATCGACGAAGGGCGGAAGGTTGATGACATCCACCGCCGAGTCGGCGTTCCGGACGTAGAAGAACGCCATCTGCCACTTCTTGGCCGAGTCCTCAAGCGGCAGCTTGGAAAACGGCCCGTTCACCCGGCCGGTGACCACCGCTGCGCCGCAGTCGGACATCACGCCGGCTGACGCCCCCTGTTGCTTGAGGAAGAACATCTTCGCCCACAGATCCACAGTCGGCAGCATGCCGAGATAGCCTTCGCAGAGCGTGGTGAAGCCGGCGACCTGCAGCACGGCGTTGGCGCCGAGGTGATGCGGCTGCAGCCCGAAGAAGTTGAGCCACGCGCGGAAGAAGAGACTCGTGGGGAGGCCGAACCCGCGCTCGAAATGCGAGAAGAAGACGACGTGCTCGCCCTCCCGCGGCTGCGGCACCCTCTCCGAGCCCGGCGCGCGCGCGAGCAGCACCTCCGCCGGCGGTAGCCGCCTCGTGCGACGAAGATACCGGATGTTCTACTCGGTCGTGATGGAGCCCTCCCAAGAACCTTTCGGCAGCGCCATTGGACGGCTCTACGGGCGTCGAGATGGGGCGATGAAGAAGAAGGGGGAGAAAGGCAGTGCGCTACGGGCTTCGGGCGCGGTGCGCAGTGGCAGGCATGGGCGAGGCGCGCGACAGCGGTAGCGCTTTGCTCGGGCGACGGGAAGAAGCAGGGGCAGAGGAGGAGCGAGGGGCGGGGGTGCGTGCGGAAGCGTCACCGTCACACTCCCCCCTTTGCCTCATTTATAACCACGGGAGATCGTGGGAGAGTGGGATCGTCTGCGCCCACGATCCCCACTCCCCCGCACTGTGCGGGCACGTTCCCCACGCACATTAACTGCGCGGGGAAGCGCAATCGCCAACGGTCGCCGTAGTTAATCCTTCGTGCGCGGGCCGAGGGCATGTCGTGGCGGGCCCGGTCTGCAGTCACGTCCCGTCGCGCGCGTGGGTTGGCAGGCCTCGCCCGCCGCGAGGCAGCACGTGGCGGCCTGTCAAGCTACGACGGGCGCGAATCGTCGTGCAAAGCAAGACTCGTCTGGCGGACGTTTCCGTTTCCCGCCCAGGCCGGGTTGCCGCTGCCCGGTTTCCGGAAGCCGGCCCCCAGCGGGTGTTCTCGGCATCCGCAGCCGCGTTGTCGGCACGCGGCCAGGCGGAGCCGCTCGGCCGGACTCCTGCACTTCATCAACA
The DNA here is from genome assembly GCA_039707655.1 of Elymus sibiricus. Lineage (NCBI taxonomy): Eukaryota > Viridiplantae > Streptophyta > Magnoliopsida > Poales > Poaceae > Elymus > Elymus sibiricus. Next base: position 319,690,089 of record CM077672.1, read on the forward strand.
AACCGGCTCCACAGGGGGGTAAGCTGCGAAGGCCCCCCTGCCTGAAGCCGGCGAACCTTCACAGCTTCGGGGATTACTGTCGGGGGGATGACCCCCGGGTAGGCAACGGAGCCTGGATCTTCCTTCTTTTCAAAACATCGGGGCGGGCCGAGCCCCTCAGTCCGGCTAGCCTGCGCGCCAGCTCCCCAGCGCGAGTCGGCTCGGCGTGGCGACCCGGCTGGCCGGCTGGCCCACGTCGGATGGCCACTAGAGAGCGAACCCACACGACAAGACAAGTAAGGCGACAACGCCCCCTCCTTTACACCGGCCCCGGCGGGCGTGGCGACAGCTTTCCCTGTGCCCCCGCCCGGGGCGGGCGGTGTCCGGGCGGTGCAACCCTGTTGCTAGGCGGCGCTGACCGCCCTCTGATGAATGACAAGACCTACCACAGTGCCGCGCTGCTGACCGAGCCCGCACCCGGCGGACCCGGCGGACCCGGTGAACCCGGCGCACCCGGCGTACCCGGCGCACCCGGCGCACCCGGTGACCCGACGGCCCCCACCGCCGGCTCCTAGACAATGACACCCGGGCCCCGCTCCCGTGCATCTTTACCCATGTAACCCTGGGGGTCGACCTATAAGACCCCCAGGGAGGCCTCCATGCAGAGGGGTCAGTTCGATTCGGTCGATCAGTTAGTAGAACACACACAAACATAGCTCCAGGAGCAACCTTGTAGCCCTGGTGCTCCCCATACACCATTCGGCAGGACTAGGGGTGTTACCTCTCCGGAGGGCCCCGAACCTGGGTACGTCTCGTGTCTCACACTCGCGCGTGCCAACCTCGCCTCCGGAACCCACCAGCGTCCTCTCGTAACCCCACCTCTTTAGCCATCTTATGGCATCTGCCGTGAGAACACCATGACACATAGTCCCTGGCAAGTCAGCTTATCCCGTGGGAAGAATATCCCTTGAAGTGGCCTTTGGCTCGGAGGATAATTATCGTTCTGAGTTCCTGTCCTTTGAGGTGGTCAAACTAAAAAGTCCATACCACGCTCTGTTTGGGAGGCCGGCTTATGCACGGTTCATGGCGCGACCATGCTATGTTTATCTAAAATTAAAAATGCCAGGGCCGAGGGGAACTATCACCGTGGAAGGCAATCAGAGACTTGCACTTGAATGTGAGGAAGGAGATGCAGCATATGCTGAGTCGGCTTGCGCAGCGGAGGAACTAAAGTATTACACGGACAATGTTGACCTGGCTGACATGACTTCTCTGAAGAAGCCAATGACAGAGTCTGACCCTTTGCTTAAATTCAAGTCGGCCAAGGACACCAAGCAAGTTGACTTCACCCCCGGCAACTCTTCCGAGTAGTTCACCATCGGGGCAAATATGGATCCTAAATAGGAAAGTGCGCTCATCGAGTTCATCCATGAGAATCGGGACATCTTTGCATGGAAACCTTCTGACATGCCAGGTGTACCGAGAGAACTCGCTGAGCACTCCCTCAATGTGGATCCTAAGTTTAAGCCAGTTCGCCAGTATCTCCGTCGCTTTAATGAAGAGAGGCGGAAAGCTATTGGCGAGGAAGTGGCCCGGCTCCTAGCTACCGGGTTCATTGTTGAAGTCTTCCATCCGGAGTGGCTAGCCAACCCGGTGCTTGTTCTGAAGAAAAATGGGACTTGGCGGATGTGTGTTGATTACACAGACCTGAATAAGGCTTGTCCTAGTGACCTCTTTGCCTTACCCCGTATTGACCAGATCATCGATGCTACGGCGGGCTGTGAGTGTTTATGCTTTCTGGATGCTTATTCTGGTTATCATCAGATCAAGATGAAGCAGGAGGACCAGGAAAAGATGGCTTTCATCACGCCCTTTGGAGCCTTTTGCTACACGACTATGCCGTTTGGTCTGAAGTGTGCACAGGCGACTTATCAGCGCTGTGTCCAGAATTGTTTTCACAAACAGATTGGATGGAACGTTCACGCATATGTCGATGACATTGTGGTTAAATCCTGCAAGAAGGAAACCTTGTTGGAGGATCTCAAGGAAACATTTGACAATCTCTGAGTCTACCAGATGAAGCTTAACCCAGAGAAGTGTGTCTTTGGTGTCCCTGCAGGAAAGCTACTAGGATTTCTCGTTTCTGAGCGTGGCATTGAAGCTAACTCAGAAAAGATCAAAGCAATCATGACCCTGGCTAAACCGGCGAACCTTAACGCCGTGCAGAGGCTGGCTGGGCGGGTTGCGGCCTTAAGCCGGCTTGGGGAGAAGGCAATTCCGTTATATCAACTGCTCAGGAAATCAAATGACTTTGTTTGGAGTGATGCTGCAGATCAGGCTTTTGAGGCCCTGAAAAAACAGTTGTCTGAGCCGCCCATCCTTGCTGCCCCTTATGAGAAGGAACCTATGCTATTGTATATTGCCTCTAACAATAAGGCTGTCAGTGTTGCAGTTGTGGTCGAGCGCAAGGAGGACGGCAAGGAGTACCCTGTTCAGCGCCCTGTGTATTATATCAGTGAAGTATTAACAGAGTCCAAACAACGGTATCCGCATTGGAGAAGCTGGTATATGGAGTATTTATGGCAAGTCATAAGCTAAAGCATGACTTCCACGGGCATCCAATCACTGTGGTCAGTTCAGCACCTCTTGGGGACATAATTCAGAACCGGGAAGCCACAGGCCGGGTTGCTAAGTGGGCTATCGAGCTCGGTCCACATCATCTCAAATACGTGCCTCGCACCGCAATTAAATCTCAGGCTTTGGTGGACTTCATCAATGATTGGACAGAGCTACAGGCTCCTGAGGAGAAGCCAGACATGACGTATTGGTCCATACACTTTGATGGCTCAAGGCAGCTCGAAGGCTCGGGGGCTGGAGTTGTGATAACATCCCTGCGAGGAGATAAATTCTGTTATGTTTTAAGACTTATGTTTCCCTGTACTAACAATGCAGCGGAATATGAGGCATTGCTTCATGGGCTCAAAATGGCCAAGGAGATGAACTTGAGCCGGGTTAGGTGCCTGGGCGACTCAGATCTGGTGGCTCAGCAGGTTTTTGGCACATGGGACTCCAAAGACCCCCTTATGGCGGCTTATCGGCACACGGTCACTAATATTGCCGGACACTTCAAGGGGTATCAAGTTGATCACATCGATCGTAGGCAAAATGAGGCAGTAGATGCACTGTCTCACTTGGGTTCTTAGAGGAAGCCGGTGCCACCCAATGTCTTTCTGGATGTCTTGCATAACCCGTCTGTCAAGTTGCCCATAGAGGAAGACTTGGCTATTCCTGACCCAGAGGCGGCTCTAGTAGCTGCTATCCATGCTATCCCTGATTGGACACTTCCTTACTTGGCTTATCTAAGCCGGGGAGAGCTTCCAGTGGAGGAAATCATCGCTCGACAGATCATCAAACGATCCAAGTCTATGACTATCATCAATGGCGAGTTGCATCGACGAAGTGTCACTGGTGTTTTTCAGCGTTGCATTTCGCCTGAGGAAGGTTGTGCAATTCTCAATGAGATTCATTCTGGCGATTGCGGTCATCATGCCAGCTCAAGATCACTGGTCGCGAAAGCTTTCCGGCATGGATTTTCCTCTCTCACAGCTCATGCAGATGCGGAGGACATTGTGGGCAAGTGTGATGGTTGCCAGAAGTATGCTCGCCAGGCCCATGTGCCAGCTCAAGAGTTGAGGATGATCCCGATAACTTGGCCTTTTGCAGTCTGGGGGCTTGACATGGTTGGACCCTTTAAATGTTCTAAGAATAAGCATACTCACTTGTTGGTAGCTGTGGACAAATTTACCAAGTGGGTGGAAGCAGAGCCAGTCAGCCGTTGCGATGCAGCTACAACCGTCAAGTTTTTGAAAAAGTTAATATATCGCTTCGATTATCCACATAGTATCATCACAGATAATGGTACCAATCTTTCCAAAGGAGCCATGAAACAGTTCTGTCAGCAGGAGCACATCCGGCTTGATCTAGCATCGGTTGCGCATCCTCAGTCCAACGGGCAGGCAGAAAGAGCCAATCAGGAATTGTTGCATGGTATCAAACCCCGGCTCATGGTGCCTTTGCAACACACGCTGGGTTGCTGGGAAGAAGAATTACCCGCAGTGCTTTGGAGCATACAGACTACTCCCAACAGGTCAACAGGCTATAAGCCATTTTTCCTGGTCTATGGTGCAGAAGCTATACTTCCAAGCGATATTCATCATGACTCCCCTCGAGTGGCAGCTTATGTGCAATCAGATAATGAGCAAGCTCGCCAAGACGCTTTGGATGCTCTGGAGGAAGAACGTGAACTTGCCGCGTCCCGATCAGCAATTTATCAACAAGACCTACGTCGCTATCACATCCGTAGAGTTCGAAGCCGTACCTTTCAGGAAGGTGACTTAGTGCTCCGTCTGATACAAGACCAGACAGGCATGCATAAGCTTTCACCACCCTGGGAAGGGCCCTTTGTGGTCAGTAAGAATCTCAACAATGGGTCATACTACCTCGTTGATATACGTGAGTCAGATAAATCACGTACCTCTGAAGAGGAGGGAAGCCGGCCCTGTAACATTGCCCATCTCCGGCCATACTATACCTAAGTCATAGACTGGGTCGTATCTTTTGTACATACCTTCTATCATGTATATACATATTTTTGATCAATACAATAAAGACCGGCAACTCTATATAAGAGAGTTTGTCGTTTCGCCTCAAAATTGTGTGTTGAGTCTTTATCGGTTGATCATTGGTTACTTGGGGGCTTCCAACTCATCAAGTGTAGCTTACAAAACCCTTTTAACCCAGCAAAAGCCAAAACTTGGTTAAACCTACCTGTCAGTAAGATGCTACTCTAAAAAGGTGACCTGGCGTACGCCTGATGAGTCAATCACAAAGGTGATCCTGAGTCATGCTACCTCCTCTAGTAACAACTCTAATAACATGGTCATTCTTCTTATTATTCATCTCATCAAGCAAATCATTTTGTGACTTAGCAATTTGTTCTAATTGAGTCTACACCATAGAAGCATGTTTACTTAAACATTTAACATCATTAGCAGTTCTAAGCATCAAATCACTCAAGCGTTCTATCATGATGGCATTCCGTTTTAGTTGATTGCTAACATACATATTAAAGTATTCATGTTTAACAATGTAGTTATCAAATTCATCCAAGCATTGACTAGCAGATTTATTATAGGGAATATCACTTTCATTCAATCTACGAAGAGAATTTACCACTACTACCTGTGTCGGGATGTCAAGTCCATGTATTTCTTCAATAGGTGGTAGATTCTTAACATCTTCAGCTTTAATACCTTTTTCCTTCATAGATTTCTTAGCTTCTTGCATATCCTCTGGATCAAGGAATAGAATACCTCTCTTCTTTGGAGTTGGCTTAGGTGGTGGTTCAGGAAGTGTCCAATCATCGGCATTTCTCAATATATTATTCAATAATTCTTCAGCCTGTCCAACAGTTCGTTCCCTGAAAATAGAACCAGCACAACTATCTAGGTAGTCCCTAGAAGCATCAGTTAGTCCATTATAAAAGATATCAAGTATTTCATTTTACTTAAGAGGATGATCAGGCAAAGCATTAAGTAGTTGGAGAAGCCTCCCCCAATCTTGAGGGAGATTCTCTTCTTCAATTTGCACAAAGTTAAATATTTCCTGTACGGTAGCGTGTTTCTTATGAGCAGGAAAATATTTTTCAGAGAAGTAATATATCATATCCTGGGGACTACGCACACAACTAGGAGTAAGAGTATTAAACCATTTCTTAGCATCACCCTTTAATGAGAAAGGAAATAACTTAAGAATATAGTATTATAACAAAAAAATTCCTCATGAGAAAATAGGGTGGCAATATCATTCAATTTAGTAAGGTGTGCCACAACAGTTTCAGTTTCATAACCATAAAAAGGATCAGATTCAATAAAGTAATTAACTCAGGATCAACAGAGAATTCATAATCCTTATCAGTAACAAATATGGGAGAGGTAGCAAACTTAGGATCATATTTCATTCTCTCCCTCATAGATTTTTCTTTCAACTCAGCAAGCAATTTTATAACCTCATCTCTATCATTACAAGCAAGAATTGCCCTAGCTGTTTCTCTATCAAAAACATAACCATCAGATGTTTTAGGAATTTCAACTCTAGTAGGAGAGCTAGCCATAATAGGTGAATTATAATTTTCAAGAGTTTCAACATTTTCAGTTTCTTTAGCTTTGGCAATTTGTTTATCAAGAAATTCACCAAGTGGCATAGTATTATCAAGCATAGTACTAGCATCATCATAAGTATCATTTATAGCAGAAGTAGTGTCATCAATTACTTGTGACATGTCAGAATGAATAGCAAGCGGTGGTGTCGCAAGCCTACTCAAAACAGAAGGTGAATCAAGTGCGAAGCTAGATGGCAGTTCCTTACCTCCCCTCGTCTTAGAGGGAACGATCTTGGTTTTAGCATCTTTCAGATTCTTCATAGTGATCAACAGATATAAATCCCAAGTGACTCAATAGATAGAGCTATGCTCCCCGGCAACGGCGCCAGAAAAAGGTCTTGATAACCCACAAGTATAGGGGATCGCAACAGTTTTCGCGGTTAGTATTTCACCCAGATTTATTGATTCAACACAAGGGGAGCCAAAGAATATTTGCGAGTATTAGCAGTTGAGTTGTCAATTCAACCATACCTGGAGAACTAAATATCTGCAGCGAAATGTTTAGTAGCACAATAGTATGATAGTTTCAAGAGCAGTAGTAACAGTAGTGACAGTAACAGAAGCAGTTTTGTAGTAATTGTAACAGCAGCAACGAAAGTAACTTAGCAAAGATCAATATGCGAAAAGTGTAGGCATTGGATCGGTGATGGATAATTATGTCGGATAGCGTTCATCTTGTAACAATCACAACCTAGGGCGATACACAATAGCTCCAATTCATTAATGTAATGTAGGCATGTATTCCGTATATAGTCATACGTGCTTATAGTAAGAACTTGCATGACATCTTTTGTCCTACCCTCCCGTGGTAGCGGGGTCCTTAAGGAAACTAAGGGATATTAAGGCCTCCTTTTAATAGAGAACCGGAACAAAGCATTAGCACTTAGTGAATACATGAACTCCTCAAACTACGGTAATCACCGGAAAGAATCCCAATTATTGTCACCTTGGGGTATGCGGATCATGACACGTAATAGGTGCATATAACTTGCAAGATAGGATCAAGAACACAAATATATTCATGAAAACATAGAGGGTTCAGATCTGAAATCATGGCACTCGGGCCCTAGTGAGAAGCTTTAAGCATAGCAACATCAATCTCAGAACATAGTGGATACTAGGGATCAAAGTCCTAACAAATTGACTTGATTACATGATAAATCTCGTCCAACCCATCACAGTCTAGCAAGCCTACGAAGAAATTACGCACACACGGTGGTGAGCATCATGAAATTGGTGATGGAGGATGGTTGATGATGACGACGGCATCGAATCCCCCTCTCCGGAGCCCCGAACGGACTCCAGATCTGCCCTCCCGATGAAGAACAGGAGGTGGTGGCGGCTCCATATCGTAAAACGTGATGATTCTTTCTCTCTGATTTTTTTCTCCATGAGTAGGTACTTATAGCGTTGGAGTTAGGGAAAACGGAGCTGCGAGGGCCCCACAAGCCTGCCAGGCGCGCCCTAGGGGGTGGGCGTGATACGTCCCAAATGTATCTACTTTTCCAAACACTTTTGCTCTTGTTTTGGACTCTAATTTGCATGATTTGAATGGAAGTAACCTGGACTGACGCTGTTTTCAGCAGAATTGCAATGGTGTTGTTTTTGTGCAGAAATAAAAGTTCTCGGAATGACTTGAAAATTTTCGGAGAATTATTTCAGAATATATGAAAAATACTGGAGAAGAAATCTATTGGAGGGGGGCCACCCAGGAGCCACAAGCTCAGGGGGCGCGCCTACCCCCCCAGGGCACGCCCCCCAGGCTTGTGGGGCCCTGGCAGCTCCGTTTGCCCTACCTCCAACGCTATAAGTACCTATTCATCCATAAAAAAATCAGAGAGAAAGAATCATCGCATTTTACGATACGGAGCCACCGCCAACTCCTGTTCTTCATCGGGGGGGCTGATCTCGAGTCCGTTCTGAGCTCCGGAGAGGGGGATTCGACGCCGTCATCATCATCAACCATCCTCCATCACCAATTTCATGATGCTCACCACCGGGTGTGAGTAATTTCTTTTTAGGCTTGCTAGACGGTGATGGGTTGGATGAGATTTATCATGTAATCGAGTCAATTTGTTAGGGCTTTGATCACTAGTATCCACTATGTTCTGAGAGTGATGTTGCTATGACTTTGCTATGCTTAATGCTTGTCACTAGGGCCCGAGTGCCATGATTTCAGATCTGAACCCTTTATGTTTTCATGAATATATTTGTGTTCTTGATCCTATCTTGCAAGTTATATGCACCTATTATGTGTTATGATCCGCATACTGTTGGGGAACGCGACAGAAAACAAAAAATTTCCGACCTACGCACCAGCCCAGGACCACTATGAAGATGCATACAAGGTTTGATCTGATCATTACTGACTCATAGCACAATGGAAGGAGAGTCGGTGGAGATCGTTGGTGCAGATCCCCGCAGCTAGGATTTACAACCTCCCAACCGCGAGGATGTACTCCCTCATCTGCCCCTTGGACAGTCCCCGGACAGCCCTCCGGGAGGCGGTTTGACAGTCCCTCGGACGGTGTCATGGACAGCCCTTCGGGAGGACCCTCGAAACTCGGACAGTCACTCGGACAGCCCTCTGGGAGGACACTCGAACAACCCCTTGGGCAAAAGATCGAACCTACGATCTCTCTACGGGGTTGCACACATACGGTGTCAGCTATCCGGTAGGGCTTCGCCGTCCAGAACAAGTTCCTGCCGGAGCCCAGACAGCCTTTCGGCTCTACGAAACAATTTCACTGGGAGGGAGAGAGAAGGCCAGATCATGCATGGCATTTGTATGAGAGTGAAGAGAGTGTGTGTGGAGAGCTCATCTCCACCTCTATTTATAGGAAAACCAAGGGGTAGGGTGGCACTGGAAAAACCCAAAATGCCCAAGCTTTATGTCCCACATAAAGGGCAAGATGGGGAGGCTTCCAAATAGTGTTGCCTGCATCAACATGCCTGCATCATCCTCTAATAGCGTTTCCACTATTTACAATAGTGTTTCCACTATATACATATAGTGTTTCCACTATTTACATATAGTGTTTTCACTATTCAAAATAGTGTTTCCACTATACATGAAACATTTTGCCACGACCATTAAATCCAAAAATATTTCTTTAGGTCTTAGAACATTTCCAGTACCCACTAAAAAATTTTTGGACGCGTTCCGAAACAATTCCGGATCAGTGATTTTCATCAGCGAAAAGCAACCAAAGCTGTTTCGGCAGCTCCGGAACATTTCCGGGTTTTTCCTCCAGAAAAATTTCAGAAGTTCCCAGAACAATTCTGGCACCCTCCAAAAAGTTCCAGGCATGTGCCGAAACCATTTTGACTTAATGGTGTTCTCCGAAACAACTTTTCAGTTTTACCGAAACTATTCCGGTGTTCTCTCCGGAACTCTTCCGTTGTCTCTGAAACTTTTCCGGTGACTTTCTCTCAGACTCCCTGTCTAGAATTTAGCAGATAGATGACCCTTAACATGTGACCCTATAAGTTCGGTGAAGTATAGACATGACCGGAATACTTTCCAATCAATGATCAATAGCGGAACCGTGGACACCCATATTGATCCCTATACCCACACGAATAAATATTCGAATGAACCTCCAGTTTGCCGTGTGCTATTCCTATTGCTTCGCGATATGTTACAAACACCCAAGGTGAGATTTATCGGCATCCCCATGGATCAACAACTTTTGTCTACTATGCCAGTTACCTCGTTACCGGTTTTGTTCTCTTTTCTCGTTTCCGCGTTCCGGCATCCCCGTGATCATATCACGCTGTGTCTGGCTAGATGATGACCCACAAGTATAGGGGATCAATCATAGTCCTTTCAATAAGTAAGAGTGTCGAACCCAACGAGGAGCAGAAGGAAATGACAAGCAATTTTCAGCAAGGTATTTTCTGCAAGCACTGAAATTATCGGTAACGAGTAGTTTGATAGCATGATAATTTGTAACAAGTGACAAGTAGCAATAGTAACAAAGAGTGCAGCAAGATGGGCCAATCCTTTTTTGTAGCAAATGACAAGCCGGAATGATCTCTTATAATAAGTAAAGCATTCTCGAGGACACATGGGAATTTCATCTAGTCACTTTCATCATGTTGGTTTGATTCGCGTTCGCTACTTTGATAATTTGATATGTGGGTGGACCGGTGCTTGGGTGCTGTTCTTACTTGAACAAGCCTCCCACTTATGATTACCCCCTCTCGCAAGCATCCGCAACTACGAAAGACGAATTAAGATAACTCTAACCATAGCATTAAACATATGGATCCAAATCAGCCCCTTACGGAACAGCGCATAAACTAGGGTTTAAGCTTCTGTCACTCTAGCAACCCATCATCTAATTACTACTCCACAATGCATTCCCTTAGGCCCAAAGATGGTGAAGTGTCATGTAGTCAACGTTCACATGACACCACTAAGAGAATCAACAACATACATATCATCAAAATATCGAACGAATACCAAATTCACATGATTACTTATGACAAGACTTCTCCCATGTCCTCAAGAACAAAAGTAACTACTCACAAATCATCTTCATGTCCAATATCAGAGGGGTATTGAATAGCACAATAGATCTGAACATATAATCTTCCACCAAATAAACCAACTAGCATCAACTACGAGATGTAATCAACACTACTAGCAACCCACAGGTACCAATCTGAGGTTTCGAGACAAAGATTGAATACAAGAGATGAACTAGGGTTTGGGATGAGATGGGGCTGGTGAAGATGTTGATGAAGATTGGTCCTCCCACGATGAGAGGATCGTTGGTGATGTCGATGGCTTCGATTTTACCCTCTCTGAGGGAAGTATCCCCGGCAGAATCGCTCCGCCGGAGAGCAAAATAGCTCCTGCCCAAGTTCCGCCTCGAGACGGCGGCACACCGTCCCAAAATTCTTCTCTATATTTTTTCTAGGGCAAATGGACTTATATACCAGAAAATGGGGGCCAGAGGCTGGCCAGGGGCCCCACGAGCCACCAGGGCGCGCCTGGGGGGGTGTGGCGCGCCCTTGTGCCTCGTGGGCACCTGGGTGGCCCCCTCTGGTACTTCTTGATTCCAGTATTTTTTATTTATTCCAAAATAATTCTCCGTGAAATTTCAGCTCATTTGGAGATGTGCAGAATAGGTATCTCTGACATAGCTTTTTCAGTTCCAGAATTCCAGCTGCCGGCATTCTCCCTCCTTGTGTAAATCTTGCATATTAAGAGAGAAAAGGCATTAGAATTGCTCCACAAAGTGTTATATTGATTAAAAACACTATAAATAATAGTAGGAAAACATGATGCAAAATGGACGTATCAACTCCCCCAAGCTTAGACCTCGCGTGTCCTCAAGCGAAAGCCGATATCGATAATCATGTCCACATGTTTAGAGTGAGAGGTGTCGATAAAAACAAAATACAGACATAGTAGCATCATGATCATTATTATAATAGCAATATTTATTATCATAGAACTTCTCATGAGCAAGTAACAATTCATCACAACAATGAAGTATAAGGCATAAACTTTCTTGAAAACTAACAAAGTATGTTCTCAGTCAACAATGCAATTGCAATTCAATAATATTTTCAGGAAGGGTCTCATGTAGGAGCTTTTTAGCAAGTCCACATACTCAACCATCATATAGTCTTCTATGATTACTAACACTCACGACATATATATGGAGCAAAAAGTTTCAGCCAGACACATAGAAAGATAGGGGCTTATGATTTCGCCTCCCAACTTATTCACCTCAAGGGTGATGTAAACAATAATAACTCATGATCACTCATATCCAACTGGATATATATGCCTAGATCTTTCCCCACCACATGATGCTTGCAAAAGAGAAAAATAAAAAGGAATAGAGGAGAACACTATTGACTTGCATAAAAAGTAAATACATAAAAGTAAAAGATAGGCCCTTCGTAGAGGGAAGCAGAGGTTGTCAAGCACTTTTTGTTGTTGGATGCACAAGCTCTTAATGGAAAGGAACGTCACTTTATATTGCCCCTTGTGATAGCAACCTTTATTATGCAGTCTGTCGCTTTTATTTGTTTACCATCACAAGTTCGTACAAAGCTTATTTTCTCTTACAATAAAAAGACATATTTAGAGGCAATTTTTATTGCTTTCTGCACCGATGACAACTTACTTGAAGGATCTTATTCAATCCATAGGTAGATATAGTGGACTCTCATGACATGAAACTGGGTTTAAGGGTTTTGGATGCACAAGTAGTATCTCTACTTGGTGCAGATTTTTGGCTAGCAAAGATATTGGGCAAGCACCACATGTTGGAGGATCTATAACAATATAACTTCTATGTGAATATAAGCAAACATAACTCATTACGTTGTCTTCCTTGTCCAACGTCAACAATTTGACATAAAATACTTAATGGGGGCTCACAATCATAAAAAATGTCCAAGATAGTGTATTTGCATGTGAATCTTCTCTTCCCTTATTAATTCTTTAATGAATTGCATCATTGACTAATGCTATGTTTGTTAACTTCCAATAAATTTTGCCACTTATACTTTTCTTTATGTAATGTCATTACTTTCCATAAGATTAGCATATGATCTTTTTCATTATTTTCATTGCTAGGATTGAAACATGAAAGTAAAGAGGCAAAAACTCAAACTACTCTTTATTATATAACTCTCAACTCGATTACATAGATAGATAGATCATGAAACTAGCACTCGAAAATAGATCATACTAAACTTTTATTCAACTAGATCATGAAATAACTAAGGATCGAACTAAAAATAGGTAAAGATAGCAAAAGTGATGGTGATACGATACCGGGGCACCTCCCCCAAACTTGGCACAAGCCAAGGGGGGTGCCCATACCCATGTACTCAATTTTCCTTCTTCGGTGATGGTGGTGGTGATGAAGTGGTGGGCTTATCCTTCATGACATTAATTAGGATCTCCTTTAGGCTCTGGATTTCCCGGAGCACATGTTGTATCATCTCTGTATTCCTTTGGACTTCGGCCATAATGTGCTTATTCTCTGGGCCCCAAGCATTCTTTCCTGCATCACTTTCACTTGGATGAGAGATGTCCCAATTGGAGGGTATGTGCCTACGAGGAGTATTTTCGACCCCATAATTGTGAACCAAATTATGAAAATTGTTCCGATGTAACATGTGTAAGAGCCTTCTAGGGGGAAGCCCCTCTTGAACCTCTGGATTCCCATAGCCTGAAGTGCTTCTTACGGCTTGGTGCGGGTTTGGAATTGTGGACATGCCGGCAAGGGTTTCCCTCTCGGAAGCCGAAGGGTGGACCTCGAGCGAATCTCCATCATCTTCTTCCATGGTAACTTCTCCTTATTCCCCCCTCTCGAGCTCCATCTGCATCAACCAAGTATCGTCTCCCACATTGTTGGAGGAAGAAGAAGACATGATGCCTGGCCTCAAAATCTGGCAGAAAACAGCGCGAAACAAGAACAGAAGAGATTTCTGCGATACAGTGGTCAAAACGTCTGGGAGTATATATAAATAATTTTTATCTTGCAAAACAAGTATTCCAGAAGAAAAACGGAGTCGAGAAGGCTCACGAGGGGCCCACGAGCCACCAGGGCACGCCTGGGGGGGTGGCGCGCCCTGGTGCCTCGTGGGCACCAGGTGGGTCCCCTCAGCTGTTTCTTATTTTTGTATTTTTCTAATATTCCAAAACTTACAGAAAGTATTTTTATGGAATTTTTGGAGTCGGTTTACTTACCGTATCACGTACCTCTTCCTTTTCAGGGTTCTGGAGCGTTCCGGAAGGTCTCTCTTATGTATTCTTCCGGTGTAATTGTCTCAATGATATTAGTTTCAACATTAATGGGGGTACCTGAAATATAGTGCTTAATTCTTTGCCCGTTCACCACTCTCGGATTAGTGCCTTTGGAGTTGTTTATTTTGATGGCTCCGAAGCGGTAAACTTCTTCGATGATATACGGTCCTTCCCATTTAGAGAGGAGTTTTCCTGCAAAGAATCTCAAACGAGAATTGTACAATAGAACTTGCTCACCCACTTAGAATTCCTGTTTTTGAATTCTTCTATCATGCCATCTTTTAACCTTTTTCTTTAAACAATTTAGCATTTTCATAAGCTTGGGTTCTCCATTCATCTAATGAGCTAATATCAAATAACCTCTTTTCACCGGCAAGTTTAAAATCATAATTGAGTTCTTTAATTGCCCAATATGCTTTATGTTCTAACTCAAGAGGTAAATGACATGCTTTTCCATAAACCATTTTATAAGGAGACATACCCATAGGATTTTTATATGCAGTTCTATAAGCCCATAATGCATCGTCAAGTTTCTTAGACCAATTCTTTCTAGATCTATTGATGGTTTTTTGCAAAAATAATTTTATTTCTCTATTGCTTAATTCTACTTGACCACTAGATTGAGGGTGATAGGGAGATGCAATTCTATGGTTGACATCATATTTAGCAAGCAATTTACGGAATGCACCATGAATAAAATGTGAACCACCATCAGTCATTAAATATCTAGGGACTCCGAACCTTGGGAAAATAACTTCTTTAAGCATTTTAATAGAGGTGTTATGATCAGCACTACTAGTTGGAATAGCTTCTACCCACTTAGTAACGTAATCAACAGCAACTAAAATATGAGTATACCCATTGGATTTAGGAAAAGGTCCCATATAATCAAATCCCCAAACATCAAATGGTTCGATAGCAAGTGAATAATTCATAGGCATTTCCGGACGTCTACCAACATTACCAATTCTTTGACATTCATCACAAGATAAGATAAACTTACGAGCATCCTTGAAAAGAGTAGGCCAATAAAAACCAGATTGTAATACCTTATGTGCAGTTCTGTCTCCCGCATGGTGTCCTCCGTAAGCCTTGGAATGACACTTCCGTAGGATTTGTTCCTGTTCATGCTCAGGTATACAACATCTAATAATACCATCTACTCCTTCTTTATAAAGATGTGGGTCATCCTAGAAGTAATGTCTTAAATCAAAGAAGAACTTTTTCTTTTGTTGGTATGTGAAACTAGGTGGTATAAATTTAGCAACAATATAATTAGCATAGTCCGCATACCAAGGAGTATTACGAGAAGCATTTATGACAGCTAATTGTTCATCAGGAAAATCATCATTAATAGGAAGTGAGTCATCAAGAACATTTTCCATTCTAGACAAATTATCTGCTACGGGATTCTCAGCTCCCTTTCTATCAATAATATGCAAGTCAAATTCTTGTAGCAATAGAACCCACCTAATGAGTATAGGTTTAGCATCTTTATTTTCCATAAGATATGTAATCAACACTACTAGCAACCCACAGGTACCAATCTGAGGTTTTGAGACAAAAATTGAATACAAGAGATGAACTAGGGTTTGGGATGAGATGGGGCTGGTGAAGATGTTGATGAAGATTGGCCCTCCCACGATGAGAGGATCGTTGGTGATGTCTATGGCTTCGATTTCCCCCTCCCAGAGGGAAGTATCCCCGGCAGAATCACTCCGCTAGAGAGCAAAATAGCTCCTGCCCAAGTTCCGCCTCGAGATGGCGGCGCATCGTCCCGAAAGTCTTCTCTATATTTTTTCTAGGGCAAATGGACTTATATACCAGAAAATGGGGGCCAGAGGCTGGCCATGGGCCCCACGAGCCACCAAGGTGCTCCTGGGGGGGTGGTGCGCCCAGGTGCCTCGTGGGCACCTGGGTGGCCCCCTCTGGTACTTCTTGATTCCAGTATTTTTTATTTATTCCAAAATAATTCTCCATGAAATTTCAGCTCATTTGGAGATGTGCAGAATAGGTATCTCTGACATAGCTTTTTCAGGTCCAGAATTCCAGCTGCCGACATTCTCCCTCCTTGTGTAAATCTTGCATATTAAGAGAGAAAAGGCATTAGAATTGCTCCACAAAGTGTTATATTGATTAAAAACACTATAAATAACAGTAGGAAAACATGATGCAAAATGGACGTATCACCAGACGATGATGGATACCGTATCACCGAGAGAGCCCAAAGAATATCTCTCCATCGTCGGAGGAGCAAATCCCAATCTTGAGCTATCAAGTTACTTGTCATACCTTTCCATGAACCCGTAAGCCGCCGTAATAGCCACCCATTTACGGATGACGTTTAACAAACCCCAAAGTTCATGAAGCAAGTGCAAAGGAACTCGATACTCTCATGGTCTAAGGAATTATGCAAACATTAAATTTCTCTGTGTTATTAACCATTAACTTGTGACGAATGTATCTCATAGCATAACATCAAATTGGGTCGATTCAACACAAGTGTTCTTCTAACAATGTGCCCTCAAAGTTGCCGGCATAGTCATGCCCATGATCAGGAAAATAGAACAATCATGCAACACTTGAGCTAGTCTTAGAGGCCAGACTAGGAATACATTATACCGTTTATTATTCCACACGTGCATATGAGTCTTCCTTCGAGCCTCGTGGTTATTGCAGACTCGAGAACCATAGCAGTTACAGCACGGAATATAAACTTAATTACGAACATGGAGATAAATAATAACATTTATTATTGCCTCTAGGGCATATCTCCTACAGACACCCACTTGCACTAGAGTCAATAATCTAGTCAATGTTAATGCACTTTACACCTATGGCATACCGGTGTAAAATATGCATCGCTTGTGGTATAGTCTTTGTCCAACGAAACTGACAACTTCAGGTCTGTGTGTATCTTTGCATGTCCTCGCATTTTCATGCTTTCACAAAATCCATATTTTGTGTGGACTTTGGCTTTGTGTAGATGTGAATCACAGGTCAAACCTTGATTCCTCAGACTAAGCTATGGAGCAACTATCTACAATAGTGTTTCCATTGACCAAAGCCTTCTTGGAACCATACTAAGTTCATGAATGAACTATATGATTCATCATCTTCTTTGTCGCTTCTAAAGCGGCAACATACTTAGCCATCGTTATAGAATTCGCCACAGTAACCAATTTGGAACAATTCCAACTCCCTGTGCCACCATATCATGTATTACACAAAACCCTTAACTAAATCGAAAATTGCATGGAGTATTGGTGAAGACTGTATCGATGTAACCCTTTACAACGAACTCTTCATAATCTCCGCTTGCGAGAAAACATGTCATTAGTGTTACTTTAGTATTCAATGACATTTTTCACTGTTGTCCTATGATCAATACTTTGATCACTTTGGTATCTATACTCGCAATAGCTTGGGAGTATCGAACATATTTGGTTGTTTTACATACCACGGAATACATGATTAATCCAAACACAAAAGTGTGTGGAATCTCCATCATGTATTTTGCTCATCAGTGTTTTAGGACACCGAGTCTTGCAAAACTCTTTCCATGTGACTTCGGCAAGAATCACTCCTTGGCGTTCTTATGCTAAATTGTTTTAGCATCTTGTCAATATGTATTTTTGCTTAGCCCTATTAGGCAAATCTATCTCCATAGATCATTATGCCTAATACCGAGCCATCTAGCCCAAGTGCTTCATTGAAAAACTATTTTCAAAGAAGTCCTAATACGTGTCAAGAAATTTATATTATTTCCAATCAACAATGTGTCAAGCACACAAGGTTTTTAGAAATATTATTATGCTCCCCCTTACTTTCTTGTTTCCACAAGCATCTTCGTTATCCATTGATGAAATCAAACTCTTTTGACTATTTCATCAAAAACGAAGATTCCAACTCCATTTTGCTCTCTTCTGTCCATTGCTGGAACTCTAAAGTTTGCACACTCACTAGCATCCTTTGGATCGACAAAACACTTTGGACTGTATCACATGCAAGTCCTAGGTTGCATTTCCATCACATGGAAATCCTTTTGGCATCCAAGTATCATATCCCATGATTGGAATATGTATTAATTGCTAGTTTAACCCGAACTTACTTTTAAGCATCGCTACGGTGAGACAATCTCATCGTAGTTAATTCCTTGAATTTGTTATAAGCAACAAGTCGAGCTTTATGGATAAAACGTTTGTATCCGTATTAGTTTGTAGTTCCACTACAATCCGTTTGACTTTAAGTCTTCCGGAGATTTTATCAAGATATAATCTTGAATCATTTATATGGAAACTATCTCGGATTATATTGGCATTTAGCCAATTCTAGAGTCAGGGCCCATCACCGCTTCCTTGATTATCGTAGGTATACTGCTGTATAACAACAATATCTCATTTGCGCACCTGAGAGGTTTGCACGAGTTTTTCCTACGTGGTTCAGCTGCAAGTTCGACCGAAGTCCATACATCTCATGTAGAGGCTTCCGTATCAGTCGTAGTAGGAAACTCTAGAATCACTTCCAAGGTCTCTTTCCCTTGACCTGAGGACGAAGATACTGTTATCTCGTTGAGTTGCACTGTCCTCCCACTCACCTTTTTGTAAGAATCATTTTCTTCAAAATCATACCGCTCTTAGTGGCAAACTTTTTGCCTCGGTATAGTGATGGAGGAATACCCAATAACTTGGGATAACCAACAAAATAGCACTTGTCTGATTTGGAATAGGTTTGTAAATATTTTACACAAGCCCCATATTCCAAATGTTAAGAAAAGACATAACATGGTTGGGCGTACCATACCATGGCGTCATTTCAACAGATCTAATGGCGCTCTTTTCAGTGTAAAAGTCGCAGTCTCTAAAGCATTACTTTAAAAGGGATAATGGCAAATTAATTTATGTCATCTTTGATCTTACCATGTCATAAATGGTTTGATTACATCTTCACGGACATTCCACTCACAGTGGTGTTCCGGGAGGTGTAAGTTGTGAAACTCTTTTCACAACTCATCAGACATTCGCTAAACTTGTAACTCAAATATTCCTTTCCGCAATCTAATTGTAGAAACACAATTTTCTTGTTACAATAATTTCTACTTCATCTTGAAAACCTTTTGAATGATTTCAAAAGATCCAGACTTACGTCTAATCAAGTAAATATCCATATATCTACTTGAGTCATTTCAGAAGATAGACAAATCCACTGCTAGCAATAACCTTTATTGGACTACACACATCATAATGTATGACCACCAATAAGTTCGTTGCTCGTTCCTTATGGCCTGTGAACGGTATTTCAGTCACTTCACTTTTTGGACGAAAGTTGCAAGTGTCAGATGATTCATAATCAAATGACTTCAAAATCCATCATTATGGAATTTCTCCATGCGGGTTTCTCCAATGTGACCAAATGCAGTGCCACATATATGTGGTATTCTTTCACTCTTGCGACATTCAGCGTCAGTGTCATGGATGTATTATATTATTATCAATACTCATAACATCCATTCCATCCGTGATGGAAGCATGGCCCTTATGTTATTCATAACACCAAACAACAATTGTTCTATCATGAACAACCTTCTTGCAACAAACATTATGCAATGGGCTAGAGTGTATAAAACTCTAAAATGAATTATGAAAATAAATACAGAGGTAATACACCGATGGAAGGTATAGCAACTTTTACCATGTTCCCAGCGCGTATCTAAACTGCATTTCTGTCAAGTCTTTTAGGCCGTAGTAGTTCTTGCATCGAGTCGCAACTGAATGCAATCGAGCGGGTATCTCCGTGATCAACTTTTAATCACAATACCCAAGAATCAGTGATTAACATGTTTTAATCATAATTCCCAAGAATTATATCTTTGACCAGCCTTCCATACATCTATAACTCGTATGACATTCATACATGAGCTGGATATTCCAGTCTTCTTTCTTTTTGCTTTTATACTTCTAACAGTTTAACTTTTAGTATTTCTCCTACTCTCAGAAGAAGCACCCAACTTTAAGAGTGGCGTTAGCCCCAGACTTCCTAGGCGTGTAAGTCACACTAACACCCTTTGGACATTTCCTTTCTCTTTAAGTTGTTGTTTTATTCACCTTCATTATATGACAAGCATTCTGCTGGATCCCTCTCTTATCAGTCTAATGCATAGTAAACACTTTACTAATACTTTGCAAACAAACATTACTTTGGATATCTCATATCTTTTAGCCTTTGTTTGTATCTGAAAGTAATTTTCAGTTCCATGAATATCACATAACTATCCCAAACTTTTGAAGTTTGGGTCTCATGGAAGCAAGCATATTGCATTTGACCGTAACAAAATTCTAGCTTTTGGATCGAAGGATGAGAGTCACATCATCCATAGCATTAGCGGGAGAATACCAAAAGCATGCGATAGGACAAAGTCCTTCTCGGCACTCTTGAGGACAATCCTCACATTACGTTACCAACCGTAAAGTTTTAACCGGATATTTAACAGCTATTCAATTTTAATAGGGAAGGTGGAAACGCGAGCCATTATTCTACAACTATTATGCAAATCACACTTAGACAGTGTTCATAATTAATTGCAATGAGAATTAAAAGAATTAATTCTAAAGTGCGCTCCCACTCAAATCAATATCTCTCATAATTGATTTTGAGTGATACAAGATCCAGACTTCAATTCATCGCCATAGAATCATCATCTTATGACGGGAATTTTAATCGGTAGGCCAACTTGCCGATCACATCTCTATGTGACTCTTGTTCATCTTTTGATGCGTGTGTTCTGAGCTCAGGATGATCCTGCCATGAATGTCAAGACAAGCAAGTGATCTTGCTGCGAGGTCTGACCTCACCCGCCTCACACTTCTCTAATTGTTCGTACCATGCAACCATGGCACACCCCGAAAAGATAGGTGCCGTGACGGTGCTACACTTGGGACAACACTAACTACTTGATATTTTAAGTGAGAGATCACCCTAATAAAAGCGACTATTGTGCAATCAAAAGGGTGCATCATAAGGGATTAACATGTCAGGCAATTCATAATAGCATGATATGGTATAGCCCTTTCTGACGGAGAAGTCTTTAATTTCTTCGTCTTCGGCATTTGCGTCGGTGTTCACCTTCACGAAGTTTGCCAGCACCTTGTCGATGCAATAAATAATACTGCTATCTCTATAGCAAATAAAATAATGCATTACAACAAGGTTGACACGCAGGTCATTTAAAGTGACAATCATATGGCTCCAGCCATCATGCCGAATCATGACACGCAGGTCATGTTAATTTACATTATATAGTCATCTCATACATAATCAAATTAAATATGATGAAGACTATACCACATCTCATGCACAATCTCATGTCATCCTGCAAAACCAAGTTAGACGCCTCTAATCGGTTTATGCAAAATTTTATTTTTCGTGGCTTCTAAGGTTTTGAAACAAACCAAAGCTACTAACGTTCATCATCAAGTATGATTATTCAAGTTGCTAGATTAACTTTGCAGGGCGTATGAAACACGAGATAATAAAATCTCGAGCCCCATACTGAACTTCGTCATACGCAAGAACCCCGTGCAGATCACATCTCCATTGCCCTTTAGTCTGCGAAACATCCATCTTTCTTTAACTATGGTGGAACCCAAAGACACTGAAGCACTTCGTTGATCTGTGAATCAGCATACTCAGGAGTAGCATGAAAGGATCACGGATTGCCAGAACTTTGTAAGATTCCACCATGCTGTCAAGATCAGGACTACGCAAATTCAAGGGAAGCAACAAGAATATTAGGTAATAGATTTCATCTGCTACCCGTACAAATAATTTTCAGAAATAGAACTCATCTACTACAAATTATATTGTGCAACACACATACATCTCATGTATTCTAGATTGTAACCTGCATCTACGCATAGCATGGCTCATGATGCCACTGTTGGGGAACGTGACAGAAAACAAAAAATTTCCGACCTACGCACCAGCCCAGGACCACTATGAAGATGCATACAAGGTTTGATCTGATCGTTACCGACTCGTAGCGCAACGGAAGGAGAGTCGGTGGAGATCGTTGGTGCAGATCCCTGCAGCTAGGATTTACAACCTCCCAACCGCGAGGATGTACTCCCTCATCTGCCCCTTGGACAGTCCCCGGACAGCCCTCCGGGAGGCAGTCTGACAGTCCCTCAGACGGTGTCATGGACAGCCCTTCGGGAGGACCCTCGAAACTCGGACGGTCACTCGGACAGCCCTCCGGGAGGACACTCGAACAGCCCCTCGGGCAAAAGATCGAACCTACGACCTCTCTACGGGGTTGCGCACATACGGTGTCAGCTATCCGGCAGGGCTTCGCCGTCCAGAACTAGTTCCTGCCAGAACCCAGACAGCCTTTCGGCTCTACGAAACCCTTTCGCTGGGAGGGAGAGAGAATGCCAGATCATGCATGGCATTTGTATGAGAGTGAAGAGAGTGTCTGTGGATAGCTCATCCCCACCTCTATTTATAGGAAAACCAAGGGGTAGGGTGGCACTGGAAAAACCCAAAATGCCCATGCTTTATGTCCCACATAAAGGGCAAGATGGGAGGCTTCCAAATAGTGTTGCCTGCATCACCATGCCTGCATCATCCCCTAATAGTGTTTCCACTATTTACAATAGTGTTTCCACTATATACATATAGTGTTTCCACTATTTACATATAGTGTTTTCACTATTCAAAATAGTGTTTCCACTATTTATGAAACATTTTTCCACGACTGTTAAATCCGAAAATATCGCTGTAGGTCTTAGAACATTTCCAGTACCCACTAAAATAATTTTGGACGCGTTCTGAAGCAATTCTGGATCAGTGATTTTCATCAGTGAAAAGCAACCAAAGCGGTTCCGGCAGCTCCGGAACATTTCCGGGTTTTTTCTCTAGAAAAATTTCAGAAGTTCCCAGAACAATTCTGGCACCCTCCAAAAATATCTAGGCATGTGCCAAAACCATTTTGACTTAATGGTGTTCTCTGAAACAACTTTTCGGTTTTACCGAAACTATTCCGGTGTTCTCTCCGAAACTCTTCCGTTGTCTCCGAAACTTTTCCGGTGCCTTTCTCTCAGACTCCCTGTCTAGAATTCAGTAGATAGATGACCCTTAAGCGTGTGACCCTATAGGTTCGGTGAAGTATAGACATGACCGGAACACTTTCCGATCAATGATCAATAGAGGAACCGTGGACACCCATATTGATCCCTATACCCACACGAATAAATATTCGAGTGAACCTCCAGTTTGCCGTGTGCTATTCCTGTTGCTTCGCGATATGTTACAAACACCCGAGGTGAGATTTATCGGCATCCCCGTGGATCAACAACTTTTGTCCACTATGCCAGTTACCTCGTTATCGGTTTTGTTCTCTTTTCTCATTTCCGCGTTCTGGCATCCCCGTGATCATATCATGCTGTGTCTGGCAAGACAATGATGGATACCGTATCACCGAGAGGGCCCAAAGAATATCTCTCCATCATCGGAGGAGCAAATCCCAATCTTGAGCTATGAAGTTACTTGTCATACCTTTCCATGAACCCGTAAGCCGCCATAATAGCCACCCATTTACGGATGACGTTTAACAAACCCCAAAGTTCATGAAGCAAGTGCGAAGGAACTCGATACTCTCATGGTCTAAGGAATTATGCAAACATTAAATTTCTCTGTGTTATTAACCATTAACTTGTGACGAATGTATCTCATAGCATAACATCAAATTGGGTCGATTCAACACAAGTGTTCTTCTAACAATGTGCCCTCAAAGTTGCCGGCATAGTCATGCCCATGATCAGGAAAATAGAACCATCATGCAACACTTGAGCTAGTCTTAGAGGCCAGACTAGGAATACATTTTACCGTTTATTATTCCACACGTGCATATGAGTCTTCCTTCGTGCCTTGTGGTTATTGCAGACTCGAGAACCATATCAGTTACAGCATGGAATATAAACTTAATTACGAACATGGAGATAAATAATAACATTTATTATTGCCTCTAGGGCATATCTCCTACACATACCCCAAGGTGACAATAATTGGGATTCTTTCCGGTGATTACCGTAGTTTGAGGAGTTCATGTATTCACTAAGTGCTAATGCTTTGTTCGGGTTCTCTATTAAAAGGAGGCCTTAATATCCCTTAGATTTCCTTATGGACCCCTCTGCCACAGGACGGTAGGACAAAAGATGTCATGCAAGTTCTTATTATAAGCACGTATGACTATATACGGAATACATGCCTACATTACATTGATGAATTGGAGCTATTATGTATCGCCCTAGGTTGTGACTGTTATATGATGAATGTCATCCAACATAATTATCATCACTGATCCAATGCCTACAACTTTCTCTTATTGGTTTCCTCTAAGTTACTTTGTTGCTGCTTCTGTTACATCTGCTACAAAACTGCTATTTTTACTGTTACTATTACTATTGCTGCTGTTACTACTGCTATTAAAACTATCATACTACTGTGCTACTAAATACTCTGCTGCAGATATTTTATCTCCAGGTGTGGTTGAATTGACAACTCAACTGCTAATACTCGCAAATATTCTTTGGCTCCCCTTGTGTCGAATCAATAAATCTGGGTGAAATACTACCCGCGAAAACTATTGCGATCACCTATACTTGTGGGTTATCAAGACCTTTTTCTGGCGCCGTTGCCGGGGAGCATAGCTCTATTTGTTGAGTCACTTGGGATTTATATCTGTTGATCACTATGAAGAATCTGAAAGACTCTAAGACCAATATCGTTCCCTCTAAGACGAGGGGAGGTAAGGAACTGCCATCTAGCTCCGCACTTGATTCACCTTCTATTTTGAGTAGGTTTGCGACACCACCACCTGTTATTCATTCTGATATGTCGCAAGTAATTGATGATACTACTTCTGCTATAGATGATACTCATGATGATGCTAGTACTACGCTTGATAATTTTGTGCCACTAGGTGAATTTCTTGATGAACAACTTGCTAAAGCTAAAGAAATTGAGAATGCTGAAATTAATGAAACCTTTGAAAATTATGAATCACCTACTATGCCTAGCCCTCCTACTAGAGCTGATATACCTGATAGTCATGTTTTTCATAGAGAGACGGCTAGGGCCATTCTTGCTTGTAATGATAGAGATGAAGTTAGAAAATTGCTTGCTGAGTTGAAAGAAAAATCTATGAGGGAGAGAATGAAATATGATCCTAAGTTTGCTACTTCTCCCATATTTGTTACTGATAAGGATTATGAATTCTCTGTCGATCCTGAGCTAATTACTTTGGTTGAATCTAATCCTTTTCATGGTTATGAAACTGAAACTGTTGTGGCACACCGTACTAAGTTGAATGATATTGCCACCCTGTTTGCCCATGAGGAAAAAATTTGCTATTACTATATTCTTAAGTTGTTTCCTTTCTCGTTAAAGGGTGATGCTAAGAAATGGTTTAATACTCTTGCTCTTGGTTGTGTGCGTAGTCCCCAGGATATGATATATTACTTCTCTGAAAAACATTTTCTTGCTCATAAGAAACAAGCTGCTTTACAGGAACTATTTAATTTTGTGTAAATTGAAGAAGAGAATCTCCCTCAAGCTTGGGGGAGGCTTCTCCAATTACTTAATGTTTTGCCTGATCATCCTCTTAAGAAGAATGAAATATTTGATATCTTTTACAATGGACTAACCGATGCTTCTAGGGACTACCTAGATAGTTGTGCTGGTTGTGTTTTCAGGGAACGAGCGGTTGGACAAGCTGAAGAACTATTGAATAATATATTGAAGAATAATAAGAATGATAATGAGTGGACGCTTCCTGAACCACCACCTAAGCCAACTTCGAAGAAGAGAGGTATTCTATTCCTCAGTCCAGAAGATATGCAAGAAGCTAAGAAATCTATGAAAGAAAAAGGTATTAAGTCTGAAGATGTTAAGAATTTACCACCTATTGAAGAAATATATGGTCTCGACACCCCGACACATGTAGTAGAGGTAAATTCTCTCCGTAGATTCGATGAAAGTGATATTCCTTATAATAAATCTGCTAGCTAGTGCTTGGATGAATTTGATAACTATATTGTTAAGCAAGAGAATTTCAATATGCATGTCACCAACCAATTAAAAAGAAATGCCATCATGATTGACCGCTTGAGTGATTTGATCTTTAGAATTGCTAATGATCTTAAAGGTTTAAGTAAACATGCTTCTATGGTTCAGACTCAGTTAGAACAAGTAGCTAAATCCCAAAATGATTTGCTTAATGAAATGAATAATAAGATGAATGATCGTGCTGTTAGAGTTGTTACTAGAGGAGGTAGAATGACTGAGGAACCTCTATATCATGAAGGTCATCCTAAAAGAATTGAACAAGATTCTCAAAGAATTAATATTGATGTACCTAGTCCATCTAAGAAGAAAAAGAAAAAGAAAAATGATAGGACTTTGCATGCTTCTAGTGAACCTGAGATAGAAAAACCTCCTGAGAATCATAATGATGTTTCTATTTCTGATGCTGAGACACAATCTTGTAATGAACATACACTTAGCAAAAATGATAAGGATAATTATAATGATAATGATGTTCATGTTGATACTCAACCAGATAATGATGTAGAAATAGAACCGGTTGTTGATCTTGATAACCCACCTCCTAAGAATAAAAGATATGATAAAAGTGATTTTGTTGCTAGAAAACATGGGAAAGAAAGGGAACCATGGGTTCAAAAACCTATGCCCTTTCCTACTAAACCATCTAAAAATAAGGATGAGGAAGACTTTGAGAGCTTTGTTGAAATACTTAGACCTGTCTTTTTGCGCACTCGCTTGATTGATATGTTGAAAATACCTCCTTATGCTAAATATATGAAAGATATTGTCACAAGTAAAAGAAAGATACCCGAAGCTAAAATTTCCACCAAGTTGCATGGAGTCTTTGGAAAGAGAGAAACAACAACTTCTTAAGGGCATACCCCCCACTGTGGCATCCTGGAAAAGAAGGTTCAAGGATGATTTTAGCAACTTGAGATTTAGAGCTCCTGAACACAAAAGGCAGTTTATTACTGCTTTTGTGAACTCCATCCCATAACTGTCACCTTCTGACTTGTAACACCTAGAATTTGGATATCTCCCCCACCCCACCTCTTCCCATGTAAAATGTAACATTCTATTATATTAATATACATGCAGTAGGAACCTTTCCTACTATTCAAACGGTAAAAAAAAAGGGTGGAGTACCTAAGAAATTAGGAGATCCAGGAATACCTACTATACCATGCTCCATTAAAAGAAGTTATGTTAAAACTGCCTTGTGTGATTTGGGAGCTGGTGTTAGTGTTATGCCTTTCTCTTTATATAGAAGACTCGATTTGAATAAGCTCACACCTACTGAAGTATCTTTACAAATGGCTGATAAATCAACTGCTATACCTATTGGAATTTGCGAGGATGTGCCCATTGTTGTTGCAAATGTTACTATCATAACGGACTTTGTTATACTTGATATGCCTGAGGACGACAACATGTAGATTATCCTTGGTAGACCCTTTTTGAATACTGCAGGGGCTGTTATTGATTGCAACAAAAGCAAAGTCACTTTTCAATTCAATGGTAATGAGCATACGGTTTATTTTCCGAAGAAACAAAGTTCGGTGAATGGTATCAATTCTATTGAACAAGTTTCGACAATTACTATTGGAGGTTTCAAATTTCCTCTCCCTACTATTAAAAAGAAATATGAAGTTCTTATTGTTGGGGAAATGCATATCCCCGTTGAGGTAACTTAGTGTTATACGAAATTCTTCGGTTTCATGTCACTCGGAAATAGTTTGTTAATAAGACTTGATCAACCATATTAATGGATTCTTTTTGAGGGGTATGTGGTCGATGAATTTAGTAAGCACAACTTTCTGTACCTACCTTTTGCTCTCTGTTATTTAAATTTAATAAAGTGAAAAAGCCATGATTATCTTGTTTTCTGAATTTTCCATGCAATAAAAATGGCCCAAAAAAAAGTTCTTAGAATGCCTTGAAAAATTAGTATGATTTTTTATGCAATATTTAAGAATTTTTGGCACTGAACACACCCCGGGGGGTGCACCTGTGAGCCACAAGCTTAAAGGGCGCGGCCATCCCCCTGGGCGCACCATGCAGGCTTGTGGGTCCCATAGGGACCCACTCACTTATGCCAGCCACCCACACTCTTCTTCTACCTCCAGAAAAAATCAAACTTGCTCCCAAGCCCGTGTTCTTGCTCATCTTGCTGTGATTTTCGATCTCCTTGCTCAGAACTCCGTTTCCAAAACTGTTTTGAGGAATTACTCCTTGGTATGTGACTCCTCCAATGCCCCAATTAGTTTTTGTTCTAGTGCTTTATACTTTGCATATTTTTGCTACTGTGGTGACCATGTTTATGAGCTTGCATGTTGAATTTGTATGGTCCAAAGTAGTTTTTGATGCATGATATAGCCTCTAGACACTTGTGGGAGTAGTTGCTATCAATTTTGTTGAGTTTCATTCACTTTTATTTTGAGTCGCTACAAATTTCAGAAATTTTCAGAAGGAGAAAATGCTTAGGAAGATGTTCCATGGGGGTTCGTCGAGCAAGAGTGCTCCAAGGCCCGCAATACGCGAGGATGACACCGAACTACCGCAGGAGGCCTCGGTGCAACCATGCTAATGGCCATCCGATGCTTTCATGATTCGAGCCGGCGTCAAGGAAGAATTTGATACGTACGTGCGCAACTCCGAGCTCACCGACTTCTTAGAAGATAAGTGTCCCCAGTACTATGATCTTACTGATTCCTTCATGCGGAAATTTAAGTTTGTGACTCACCGCTCCTCTTAGGAAGTCATGTTCAATCTATGTGAAAATTCCTTTCGTATGTCTGTTGAGGAATTTAGTGAGGCTTGCAAAATTCCATTTTGGGGCACATGGACTGAACCTCGTAAAGCTGATTGCAATGAGTTTCTCATGAGCATCACTAGGGGTGAGACTAGAGGCATAACACAGGCCACTATAGGGAGCATTCATTTTCCTGCCATACATTATTTTGCTCTGTTCATAGGTAGATGCATCAATGGTAAACATGACCCTAGTCACTTATGCGCTCCTGAATTGAGCATTCTTAAAAGTGCAGTGTTGAGAGATAGACGATTTAACATGGGGGCTATTGTTGCACATCATTTACACAATAATGCTTTAGCTGGTGATTTCTTTGGTGGAATTTATGCTACTCGCTTAGCCACTTATCTCGGTGTGGCCATTAAACAAAATGATACACTGTTGCCACCGAGCTTTCTTGATTATGATGCTATGGAGCGCCACCAGTACCTTGAGAGGGGTGTCCCCCCATTCAGATATAGGCTAATCCTTAACAGGCGTCGTGTCTTCCATATTGTTTTGCCTGCTCCTGTCTTCTTTAACTTTCAGGAAAAACAAAGATATTTCATACTTGAGGAGGAGGCTGAGGAGTACGAGAGGGCGGTAGAGACCGCTCGGCTGAACGAGGAGGCTCGTCAAGCCGTAGCAGCTGCACTTCAGTACAACCCGAACTACCACCCCGGGTATTATCCAGGCCAACCATGGCCGTAGACCAACTTAGGCCAAAAGCCTAAGCTTGGGGGAGTACATATTTCTCACCGACATTACATTCATGTTCACACACTCATTCTAGTTGTCGGTGTTCATCCTTTTTCATTGTATATCCATGCTAGTTTTGTTTTCGCTTTCTTCTTGTGTGTTTGAAAAAACTTTCGAAAATCCAAAAAATTAGTTGTAGTTTCTTTCCTGTTTAGTTAATTCGTAGTAGTAAAAGAAAACCCAAAAAGATTTCTCGTTTCTTCTTTTCTTGATTGTTGGGAGTTCTCCCGTGTAAATAGTTTTTCTCGTTCTTGTTTTTCTTCTTTAATTTGCTTTCTTAAAAAAAACCAAAAACCCCAAAAACATTTCAGTGTGTTTCTCTGAATTTCTTTTCTTTTTCTTGAGTTGTCGAAGAGAGAAGACCACGATGAAAATGATGAGTGGTTCTCATATGCCTTATTGTTGATCTAACGAAGAGCCAATATTACCATGTCTTCTCCCTTGAATAAAATGTTTGCAGATTCCAGCTTAGTCCATGGCATTCTTGCACTATTATTATTTTCATATCATTCGGTCGTGCAAGTAAAAGGCAATAATGACGATATTTGATGAAGTGACTGCGGCAAGGAAAAGCTGGTATGAACTCTTTTTGTTTTTGTTTTTTGTAAATATGTTTAACTCAGTACCCATGATTCAGCATATTATGAGTAAACATGTTTGCGATGACAATTAGAGATTATAGTTGCTCATGCCATGCTTAAGTAGCTAGGAGTGGATAATGATGTATTTTAGATGTTAACATGCATTATAATGGTTGTGATGTAGTATGTTAATATGGTATCCTCCTCTGAATGTTTCGAGTGGCTTGACTTGGCACATGTTCATACATGTAGTTGATTCAAAACCAACATAGCCTCCTGATATGTCTCCTTCGTATCCATTTTTCCAAACACTTTTGCTCTTGTTTTGGACTCTAATTTGCATGATTTGAATGAAACTAACCCGGACTAACGCTGTTTTCAGCAGAACTACCATGGTGTTGTTTTTGTGCAAAAATCAAAGTTCTCGGAATTGGACGAATTTTTTTGGAAATTTTTTATTGAATAAATAAAAATTACTGGCGCAAGAAACAACAGAAGAGGGGCCACCTGTTGCCCACAAGGCAACAGGGCGCGACCCCCCCTAGGGCGCGCCATGATGCCTTGTGGGGCCCACAGGCGGCCGTCTGACCTAATTCCAACGCTATAAATTCACTTTCCCCGAGAAAAAAATAAGAGAAGAAGTTTCATCACGTTTTACGATAGGGAGCCGCCGCCACCTCCTGTTCTTCATCGGGAGGGCTGATCTGGAGTCCGTTCGGGGCTCCGGAGAGGGGGATTCGACGCCGTCGTCATCATCAACCATCCTCCATCACCAATTTCATGATGCTCACCACCGGGCGTGAGTAATTCCTTTGTAGGCTTGCTGGACGGTGATGGGTTGGATGAGATTTATCATGTAATCGAGTCAATTTGTTAGGGCTTTGATCCCTAGTATCCACTATGTTCTGAGATTGATGTTGCTATGACTTTGCTATGCTTAATGCTTGTCACTAGGGCCCGAGTGCCATGATTTCAGATCTGAACCCTTTATGTTTCCATGAATATATTTGTGTTCTTAATCCTATCTTGCAAGTTATATGCACCTATTATGTGTTATGATCTGCATACCCCAAGGTGACAATAATTGGGATTCTTTCCGGTGATTACCGTAGTTTGAGGAGTTCATGTATTCACTAAGTGCTAATGCTTTGTTCTGGTTCTCTATTAAAAGGATGCCTTAATATCCCTTAGTTTCCTTAAGGACCCCGCTGCCACGGGAGGGTAGGACAAAAGATGTCATGCAAGTTCTTATTATAAGCACGTATGACTATATACGGAATACACGCCTACATTACATTGATGAATAGGAGCTATTGTGTATCGCCCTAGGTTGTGACTGTTATATGATGAATGTCATCCAACATAATTATCATCACCGATCCAATGCCTATGACTTTCTCATATTGGTTTTTGATAAGTTACTTTGCTGCTACTGCTTTACACTTGCTACAAAACTGTTACTGTTACTACTACTGTTACTGTGTTACTATTGCTGCTGCTATAAAAAACTATCATATTACTGTGCTACTAAATATTCTGCTACAGATATTTTGTCTCCAGGTGTGGTTGAATTGACAACTCAACTGCTAATACTTGCAAATATCCTTTGGCTCCCCTTGTGTCGAATCAATAAATCTGGGTGAAATACTACTCGCGAAAACTGTTGCGATCTCCTATACTAGTGGGTTATTGATACGTCCATTTTGCATCATGTTTTCCTACTATTATTTATAATGTTTTTAATCAATATAACACTTTGTGGAGCAATTCTAATGCCTTTTCTCTCTTAATATGCAAGATTTACACAAGGAGGGAGATTGCCGGCAGCTGGAATTCTGGACCTGAAAAAGCTATGTCAGAGATACCTATTCTGCACATCTCCAAATGAGCTGAAATTTCATGAAGATTTATTTTGGAATAAATAAAAAATACTGGAGCAAAGAAGTACCAGAGGGGGCCACCCAGGTGCCCACGAGGCACCAGGGCACGCTACCCCCCCAGGCGCGCCCTGGTGGCTCGTGGGGCCCCTGGCCAGCCTCTGGTGCCCATTTTCTGGTATATAAGCCCACTTACCCTAGAAAAAATAAGGAGAAGACTTTTGGGACGGAGCGCCGCCGTCTCGAGGTGGAACTTGGGCAGGAGCACTTTTACTCTCCGGCGGAGCGATTCCGCCGGGGATACTTCCCTCCGGGAGGGGGAAATTGTCGCCATCG
Source organism: Elymus sibiricus (assembly GCA_039707655.1). Taxonomy (NCBI): domain Eukaryota; kingdom Viridiplantae; phylum Streptophyta; class Magnoliopsida; order Poales; family Poaceae; genus Elymus; species Elymus sibiricus. The sequence goes on from CM077672.1 coordinate 319,722,517, forward strand.
ACATCACCAATGATCCTCTCATCGTGGGAGGACCAATCTTCATCAACATCTTCACTAGCACCATCTCATCTCAAACCCTAGTTCATCTCTTGTATTCAATCTTTGTCCCAAAACCTCAGATTGGTACCTGTGGGTTGCTAGTAGTGTTGATTACATCTTGTAGTTGATGCTAGTTGGTTTATTTGGTGGAAGATTGTATGTTCAGATCTATTATGCTATTCAATACCCCTCTGATCTTGGACATGAATTTCATGTGTGTGTAGTTACTTTTGTTCTTGAGGACATGGGAGAAGTCTTGTCATAAGTAATCATGTGAATTTGGTATTCGTTCAATATTTTGATGATATGTATGTTGTTGATTCTCTTAGTGGTGTCATGTGAACATCGACTACATGGCACTTCACCATCTTTGGGCCTAAGGGAATGCATTGTGGAGTAGTAATTATATGATGGGTTGGTAGAATGATAGAAGCTTAAACCCTAGTTTATGCGCTATTCCGTAAGGGGCTGATTTGGATCCACATGTTTAATGCTATGGTTAGATTTATCTTAATTCTTCTTTCATAGTTGTGGATGCTTGCGAGAGGGGTTAATCATAAGTGGGAGGCTTGTTCAAGTAAGAATAGCACCCAAGCACCGGTCCACCCACATATCAAATTATCAAAGTAGCTAACGCGAATCAAACAAACATGATGAAAGTGACTAGATGAAATTCCCATGTGTCCTCGAGAACATCTAGCCTATTATAAGAGATTGTTTCGGCTTGTCCTTTGCTACAAAAAGGATTGGGCCACCTTGTTGCACTCTTTGTTACTATTGCTACTTGTCACTTGTTACAAATTATCTTGCTATCAAACTACTCGTTACCGATAATTTCAGTGCTTGCAGAAAATACCTTGCTGAAAACCGCTTGTCATTTCCTTCTGCTCCTCGTTGGGTTTGACACTCTTACTTATCGAAAGGACTATGATTGATCCCCTATACTTGTGGGTCATCAGTTATCACCTCCATGATATTTAGGTTCAGGGTGTTTATATCCTACTTGTGATAGCCTGGCTTATTAGGGATAATAGACTACTCATATCAATAAGGAATTTCTTCTTTTTCGGGAGCCCATTCGGACAGAACTCCAAAGTTAAGCGTGCTCAGCTTGGAGTAATTTCAGGATGGATGACCGACCGGTAAGTTGCTCCCGGGTGCGCATGAGTGAGGACAAAGTGCGCAGGAAAGACTAGTATTGATCTGTGAGGCCAGTCTAGATCTCGCCAGGAGTAACGACCACCGGCGGGTGTGTCCGGGGCGTTACAAGTTGGTATCAGAGCCGACCCTCGTGGGTTACACGGATGTTTGCGGACAGGTGCGCGGTCATGTTGTGCATGACGTTTGTGACCCGTCGTGGCACACGGCATGGCACATATGCCGGACTGGATGCACAGACGTATGTGCCAAGAGGGAACGTTCCTGTGGCCCGACGAGGACGTCGGTTCCTCTGAGTGGGGGTGTATGTGATAGCCTGGCTTATTAGGGATAATAGACTACTCATATCAATAAGGAATTCCTTCTTTTCCGGGAGCCCATTCGGACAGAACTCCAAAGTTAAGCGTGCTCAGCTTGGAGTAATTTTAGGATGGCCGGGTGCGCATGAGTGAGGACAAAGTGCGCAGGAAAGACTAGTATTGATCTGTGAGGCCAGTCTAGATCTCGCCAGGAGTAAAGACCACCGGCGGGTGTGTCCGGGGCGTTACCCTACTCATGCTAGTATTCAATGTTAATTATTCTCAATGCATGATTATGACCGTTTTCGCTCTCTAGTTGGTCGCTTCTCAATCTATTTGCTAGCCTTCACCTGTACTAAGCGGGAATTCTGCTTGTGCATCCACAATCCTTAAACCCAAGTTGTTCCAGATGAGTCCATCATATCTACCTATATGCGGTATAACCCTGCTGCTCCAAGTAAATTTGCATGTGACACCTCTAAACATTCAATCAAACATCTGTTTTGTGTGCCCTTACCGCTCATGGAGCAACAGGGGGCGGTCAGTATCTTCCATGCTAAGCGGGTTATTCTCGAGATGGGTGTTTATTCACTTATCATTGCACAAGAGAGGCTCATATAAAGGATGCCCAGTCCTATAAGAAAAATGATGAAAATGAAAAAATTTATATAATGAAACAAACTCCCCCGGATTGTTGTTGGTATGGAGGGCACCCATGGATTCAGCTAGCCATGGCTTGTGATTGTATGGTGGAGGGGGAGTAAACTTTACATTTCCGCTTGGGAACCACTTATAATGTGTTTAGCATGGAAGATACTGAAAATCCCGGTCATAACATTGACAGGAAAGGCATGCCTCTCAAAATTGTTTTCATCTCTGCTTTAAGCTTCGAGCTCTGGCATCTCTACAAATCAATGCTTCCCTCTGCGAAGGGCCTATCTATTTACTTTATGTTATTTACTTTTATTGTTGAGTCTCACCTTCTCGCACTAAGCACCAATCCTGAGAGCACTATTGTCATTCTTATGCATTGGGTATAGTTAATATTGTGTGCATCATGACTGGATCTCTTCTGCCCTGAATTACAATGTTTAGTCGCTGCTTGAACTTTGGAGGTGCTCTGCATTTATGTTTTGCGGTTTCAGAAAGGGCTAGCGAGATACCATGTTATCATATTATATCATGATTGTTTTGACAAATTGTTGGCATTGGAAATATGTTATTATTGCTCTCTAGTTGATTATGCCATTGATATGAGTGAATATGATTTCTAAGTGTTATCGTGTGCATGGTTAATTCATGATCTTTGCTGAAAACATGGGTGCTATTTAAGCTTATATATGGATACAAGAACAAAAGAGTTCATAAAAGTTTTTCTCTATCACTTTCAGTTTGTCAACTGAATTGCTTGAGGACAAGCAATGGGTTAAACTTGGGGGAGTTGATACGTCCCAAACGTATCTACTTTTCCAAACACTTTTGCTCTTGTTTTTGGACTCTAATTTGCATGATTTGAATGGAACTAACCCGGACTGACGCTGTTTTCAGCAGAATTGCCATGGTGTTGTTTTTGCGCAGAAATAAAAGTTCTCGGAATGACCTGAAAATTTACGGAGAATTATTTCAGAATATATAAAAAATACTAGCGAAGAAATCTACTGGAGGGGGGCCACCCAGGAGCCACAAGCTCAGGGGGCACGCCCCCAGGCTTGTGGGGCCCTGGCAACTCCGTTTGCCCTACCTCCAACACTATAAGTACCTATTCATCCAAAAAAAATCAGAGAGAAAGAATCATCGCGTTTTACGATACGGAGCGGCCGCCACCTCCTGTTCTTCATCGGGAGGGCTGATCTGGAGTCCGTTCTGGGCTCTGGAGAGGGGGATTCGACGCCGTCGTCATCATCAACCATCCTCCATCACCAATTTCATGATGCTCACTGATACGTCTCCAACGTATCTATAATTTTAATTGTTCCATGCTATTATATTATCAATCTTAGATGTTTTTATATACATTTACATCAATTATATATCATTTTTTGGGACTAACCTATTAACTTAGTGCCCAGTGCCAGTTGCTATTTTTTGCCTGTTTTTGGTTTTCCAGAATATCAGTACCAAACGAAGTCCAAATGCCACGAAACTTTTTGGAGATTTTTTTTCTGGACATAACAAGTACTGGAAGCTTCGGGAGAGGGCCAGAAGATGGAGCAGTGGCCCACGAGGCACCAGGGCGTGCCGTGGTGGCTTATGGGGCCCACACAGCTCCGTTTGACCAAATTCCACCACTATAAATTCTCTAAAATCAGGAAACCAACAGAGGAGTCCACGAAATACTTTTTCCGCCGCCGCAAGCTTCTGTTCTTGAGAGATCCCATCTGGAGGCCTTTTCCGGCACTCCACCAGAGGGGGAATCGATTACGGAGGGGCTCTACATCAACCTTGCTGCCCTTCCGATGATGCGTGAGTAGTTTACCACAGACCTTCGGGTCCATAGTTAGCAGCTAGATGGCTTCTTCTCTCTTTTTGATCTTCAATACAATGTTCTCCTTGATGTTCTTGGAGTTCTATATGATGTAATCACTTTTTGCGGTGTGTTTGTTGGGATCCGATGAATTGTGAGTTTATGATCAGATTATCCATGAATATTATTTGAGTCTTCTCTGAACTCTTTTATGCATGATTATTATAGCTTCATATTTCTTCTCCGATCTATTGATTTGGTTTGGCCAACTAGATCGATTTATCTTGCCATGGGAAGAGGTGCTTTGTAATGGGTTCGATCTTGCAGTGCTCAATCCCAGTGACAGAAAGGGACATGACACGTATGTATCATTGCTATTAAGGGTACAAAGATGGGGTTTATTCATGCGTGAGTTTACTTTGTCTACATCATGTCATCTTGCTTAAGGCGTTACTCAGTTCTTTATGGACTTAATACACTAGATGCATGCTGGATAGCGGTCGATGTGTGGAGTAATAGTAGTAGATGCAGGCAGGAGTCGGTCTACTTGTCTCGGACGTGATGCCTATATACATGATCATTGCCTTGTACATCATCATGATTATTTGCTTTTCTATCAATTGCCCAACAGTAATTCGTTTACCCACCGTATGCTATTTTCTTGAGAGAATCCTCTAGTGAAAACTATGGCCCCCGGGTCTATCAAAATCATATACTAAAAATCCTAAAAATACCTTGCTGCACTTTTTGTTTATTTATTTTATTTTGTATTTTTGTTTCTATCTATCTATCTATCACATACAATTTAATCTTGCAACTTACCGCCGAGGGATTGACAACCCCTTATTTGCGTTGGGTGCAAGGATTTGTTGTTTTGTGTGCAGGTGCTGCTAACGAGGTGTTGCGTGATTCTCCTACTGGATTGATAACCTTGGTTTCATAACTGAGGGAAATACTTATCTTTACCGTACTGCATCTCCCTTCCTCTTCAGGGAATTACCAACGCAGCTCACAAGTAGCAGGAAGAATTTCTGGCGCCGTTGCCGGGGAGACATCATCAACATCTATCAAGTACCTACGCATAAAACTCTCCTCTCCTTGCATTTACTTTATTTGCCTTTGCCTCTCATTTTCATCTCCCCCACTTCTAAAAGGTTTTTATAAAAATACAAAAATATTTTCCATTTGCCTTTTTTCTTATTTGCTTGTTTGCTTGCTCGCTTTACCATTATGGCTAGTTCTTCGCTCGTTACTATTACCCCTGAAAATGAAGTATTTAATTTTAAACAAAGGGGAGGAGAGAATTTAAAAGATGCTTGGTATAGGATTTGTGATGCTCATAATAGATCAACTCGTAAGCAATCCACCACAATCCTTCTTCGCAGTTTTTATGTGGGTATTACTACTGGGTATAGATTCGTACTTGATACTATTACCGGAGGGAATTTCTTGATGTGTCCCTCTATGGATGCTTTCAATGCTATGGGAAATTTAGTGGGATCACCACCTATTACTGTTAATGAAACAACTTTGACTTTGGAACATGTTATGCAAAGGTTAGAGGCTATTGAAAGTAAAATGTCTACTATTGAACATCTTGAGAATTTAGATAAAAAAATTCATAATCATATCACTCAATTTGGTTCTAAGGTAGGAATCGCATTGAAAACCTTAAAAGAGAAGGAACCGGTAGTTAATGAAAGAATAGAACAAAGCCCCGCTAGAATAGATAAGATAGAAGAAATTATTAATAATTTGGGGTCGACTTTTTCCTCCATTAAGAATATTGATAGAACTCCTCCCAATAAAAATTGCAAGTTCATATATGTTTCTAAAACCAATGGTGCTACTTCTAGTAAGGGAAATGAGGATCTTAAAATGATTAGCGTGCACCCCAATTTCATTGATATAATTAAGGAACCTATTCACAAAAGTAAAATTCTTGATTTTGTGCCTAGAAGTGTGATGATTAGAAATACCTATGTTAAATCTATTAGAAAAAAATGGGTGTGTGATTGAGGAGTTGGAAACCAAAGATGACAATACTTGAAACTATGCATTATGCCTAGCTAGGGGCATAAAACAATAGCGCTTGTTGGGAGGCAACCCAATGAATAAAATAAATTTTTCTTTTTGTTTATTATTGTGTGTTTTCACATTTATGCTACTGTTATGATTGAGTTTTTGTGTTTTTAATTAGTGTTTGTGCCAAGTAAAACCTTTAGGATGATTTGGAAGAAAGTATAATTGATGATGTTTGGAAAACAGAAAGTTTTGTGTCCAGTGCTGGAATTTTCATTCTGTACTGGAGCGTCAGAAAAATCTGAAATTTTTACACAGTATTGGTATATGAATTGCCCACGTTGTCCTAATTTTTCAGAATTTTCAGAGTTACAGAAGTATGTCTTTTAAATAGGTTGCTACAGACTGTTCTGTTTTTGACAGATTCTGTTTTTGATGCCCTACTTGCTTGTTTTGATGAAACTATGGATTGTATCGGGGGGTATAAGCCATGGAGAAGTTAGAATACAGTAGGTATAATGCAAGAATAAAATATGAATGGGTTTGAAACAGTACTTAAAGTAGTGATTTTTTTGTTATACTAACGGATCTCACGAAGGTTTTGTTGAGTTTTGTGTGATTGAAGTTTTCAAGTTTTGGGTGAGATCACGATGGATGAAGGAATAAGGAGTAGCAAGAGCCTAAGCTTGGGGATGCCCGAGGCACCCCAAGGTAATATTCAAGGAAGACTCAAGCGTCTAAGCTTTGGGATGCCCTGGAAGGCATCCCCTCTTTCTTCTACCAACCATCGGTAATTTTACTTGGAGCTATATTTTTATTCGTCACATGATATGTGTTTTGCATGGAGCGTTATGTATTATATGAGTCTTTTATTTGTTTGCTTTTTAGTTGTCACAATCATCTTTGCTGGACACACCAATTTGAGAGAGCCACACGTTCATCATAATTTGTTAGAATACTCTATGTGCTTCACTTAAATTTTTTGAGCTAGACAGTTGCTCTAGTGTTTCACCTAAATCTTTTTGAGCACGGTGGTGGCCATATTTTGAAGAAATATTTGAACTCTCATGCTTCACTTATATTATTTTGAGAGTTGATAAGATAAAATTTTGACGAAATATTTGCACTCTCATGCTTCATTTATATCTTTTTGAGAGTTGATAATACTAATGGTAATTTGCACAAGATATGAATTTGGTCCCGAAATGATGAATATTCAAGAGGGATATAATAAAAACTTTCATATAGATCATTGGATATGATAAGTGTGATTCCTTGCAATAGTTTTGTGATATGGAGATGATGATATGTGAGTCATGTTAGTGAGTATTGTGATTTAGTAAGAATATTAGTGTTAAGGTTTGTGATTCCCTATGCATGCACATTAAGTCAATAGTTATGCAAAGAAATTATATCCTACTTATGGTGCATTATTCGGTGTTAGTTATGTTCAATGCATGTTTATGACCGTTTTCGCTTTTTGGTTGGTTGCTTCTCAATCTATTTGCTAGCCTTCATTTGTACTAAGCGGAAATACTGCTTGTGCATCCAAACTCCTTAAACCCAAGTTGTGCCAAATGAGTCCACCATATCTACCTATATGCGGTATTCCCGTGCCGTTCCAAGTAAATTTGCATGTGCCAACTCTAATTTTCAAAATAATTTTTCCGTTTTGTGTGCCCGTACCGCTCATGAAGCGGCAGGGGGTGGCAAAAAAATTCCATGCTAGGTGTGTTATTCTCACGATGAGTGTTTATTCACTTGTCATTGCACGAGAGAGTGGTTGGTAATAGGGATGCCCAGTCCCACAATGAATCAAAAATTAACAACAACAAAATTCCTTGGAAAGTGTTGGTATGGAGGGCACCCGTGGATACGGCTAGCCATGGATTGTGAAAGAATGGTGGAAAGGAAATAAACTTTACTTTCTGTTTGGGAACCGCCTATGATGTGTCTAGCATGGAAGATATTGGGAATTCTCGGTCGTTTTCATTGACAGGAAAAGCATGCCTCTCAAAATAATTTTATCTCTTTAATTTAAGCTTTGAGCTCTGGCACATAGCAAATCTCTGCTTCCCTCTACGAAGGGCCTATCTATTTACTTTTATGCAATTTTTATTTTTATTTTGAGTCTCCATCTTCTCTTATAAAGCACCAACTAGAGAGCACTATTGTCATACTTGTGCATTGTGTGTAGCTAATATTGAGTGCGTTTCATGAATGGATCAATGATTGAGCATAATGGGCTAGGGATAACTTTCTTTAGCGTTGATATTTTGAAAGACATGGTTGCTTGTTAGCATGCTTGAGTATTTATATCTTCAAGTCAAATTATAGACTATTGCTTTGAATCATTCAAGTCCAAATGTCCATGCTATAAAAGAAAAGAATATATGATGAATATGAGAGGTAGCATTCCACATCAAAAATTCTGTTTTTATCATTTACCTACTCGAGGACGAGCAGGAATTAAGCTTGGGCATGCTGATACGTCTCCAACGTATCTATAATTTTTGATTGTTCCATGCTATTATATTATCAATCTTGCATGTTTTTATATACATTTACAGCAATTATATATCATTTTTTGGGACTAACCTATTAACTTAGTGCCCAGTGCCAGTTGTTGTTTTTTGCCTGTTTTTGGTTTTCCAGAATATCAGTACCAAACAAAGTCCAAATGCCACGAAACTTTTTGGAGATTTTTTTCTGGACATAACAAGTACTGGAAGCTTCGGGAGAGGGCCAGAAGATGGAGCAGTGGCCCACGAGGCACCAGGGCGCGCCCCAGGGGGGTGGCGTGCCCTGGTGGCTTGTGGGGCCCACACAGCTCCGTTTGACCTAATTCCACCACTATAAATTCTCTAAAATCGGGAAACCAACAGAGGAGTCCACAAAATACTTTTTCCGCCACCGCAAGCTTCTGTTCTTGAGAGATCCCATCTGGAGGCCTTTTCCGGCACTCCGCCGGAGGGGGAATCGATCACAGAGGGGCTCTACATCAACCTTGCTGCCCTTCCGATGATGCGTGAGTAGTTTACCACAGACCCTCGGGTCCATAGCTAGCATCTAGATGGCTTCTTCTCTCTTTTTGATCTTCAATACAATGTTCTCCTCGATGTTCTTGGAGTTCTATCCGATGTAATCACTTTTTGTGGTGTGTTTGTTAGGATCCGATGAATTTTGAGTTTATGATCAGATTATCCATGAATATTATTTGAATCTTCTCTGAACTCTTTTATGCATGATTATTATAGCTTCATATTTCTTCTCCAATCTATTGATTTGGTTTGGCCAACTAGATTGATTTATCTTGCCATGGGAAGAGGTGCTTTGTAATGGGTTCGATCTTGCGGTGCTCAATCCCAGTGACAGAAAGGGACATGACACATATGCATCGTTGCTATTAAGGGTAAAAATATGGGGTTTATTCATGCGTGAGTTTACTTTGTCTACATCATGTCATCTTGCTTAAGGTGTTACTCCATTCTTTATGGACTTAATACACTAGATGCATGCTGGATAGCGGTCGATGTGTTGAGTAATAGTAGTAGATGCAGGCAGGAGTCGGTCTACTTGTCTCAGACGTGATGCCTATATACATGATCATTGCCTTGGACATCGTCATGATTATTTGCTTTTCTATCAATTGCCCAACAGTAATTCGTTTACCCACCGTATGCTATTTTCTTGAGAGAAGCCTCTAGTGAAAACTATGGCCCCCGGGTCTATCTAAATCATATATTAAAAATCCTAAAAATACCTTGCTGCACTTTTTGTTTATTTATTTTATTTTGTATTTTTGTTTCAATTTATCTATCTATCACATACAATTTAATCTTGCAACTTACCGCCGAGGGATTGACAACCCCTTGTTTGCGTTGGGTGCAAGGATTTGTTGTTTTGCGTGCAGGTGCTGCTAACGAGGTGTTGTGTGATTCTCCTACTGGATTGATAACCTTGGTTTCATAACTGAGGGAAATACTTATCTCTACTGTACTGCATCTCCCTTCCTCTTCAGGGAATTACCAACGCAACTCACAAGTAACACTCACCACCGGGTGTGAGTAATTTCTTCGTAGGCTTGTTGTACGGTGATGGGTTGGATGAGATTTATCATGTAATCGAGTAAATTTGTTAGGGCTTTGATCCCTAGTATCCACTATGTTCTGAGATTGATGTTGCAATGACTTTGTTATGCTTAATGCTTGTCACTAAGGCCCGAGTGCCATGATTTCAGATCTGAACCCTTTATGTTTTCATGAATATATTTGTATTCTTGATCCTATCTTGCAAGTTATATGCACCTATTACGTGTTATGATCCGCATACCCCAAGGTGACAATAATTGGGATTCTTTCCGGTGATTACCGTAGTTTGAGGAGTTAATGTATTCACTAAGTGCTAATGCTTTGTTCGGGTTCTCTATTAAAAAGAGGCCTTAATATCCCTTAGATTTCCTTATGGACCTGATAACCCACAAGTATAGGGGATCGCAACAGTTTTCGAGGGTAGAGTATTCAACCCAAATTTATTGATTCGACACAAGGGGAGCCAAAGAATATTTGCAAGTATTAGCAGTTGAGTTGTCAATTCAACCACACCAGGAAACTAAATATCTGCAGCAGAGTGATCAGTAGCACAGTAGTATGATAGTTTGATAGCAATAGCAATAATAGTAACAGTAACAGTAACGGCAGCAGCAATAGTTTTGTAGCAATTGTGACAGTGGTAGCAACAGTAGTAACTTAGCAAAGAACAATATGTGAAAGGCTCATAGGCATTGGATCGGTGATTATGTTGGATAACATTCATCATGTAACAGTCATAACCTAGGGCGACACAGAACTAACTCCAATTCATCAATGTAATGTAGGCATGTATTCCGTATATAGTCATACGTGCTTGCGATAAGAACTTGCATGACATCTTTTGTCCTATCCTCCCATGGAAGTGGGGTCCATAAGGAAACTAAGGGATATTAAGGCCTCCTTTTAATAGAGAACCGAAACAAAGCATTAACACATAGTGAATACATGAACTCCTCAAACTATGGCAATCACCGGAAAGAATCCCAATTATTGTCACCTTGGGGTATGCGGATCATAACACATAGCAGGTGCATATAACTTGCAAGATCGGATCAAGAACACAAATATATTCATGAAAACATAAAGAGTTCAGATCTGGAATCATGGCACTCGGGCCCTAGTGACAAGCATTAAGCATAGCAAAGTCATAGCAACATCAATCTCAGAACATAGTGCATACTAGGGATCAAGCCCTAACAAAACTAACTCGATTACATGATAAATCTCATCCAACTCATCATCGTCCAGCAAGCCTACGAAGGAATTACTCACTCCCGACAGTGAGCATCATGAAATTGGTGATGAAGGATGGTTGATGATGACGATGCCGGAAGATCCCCCTCTCCGAAGCCCCAAACGGACTCCAGATCTGGCCTCCCGATGAAGAACAGGAGGTGGCGGCGGCTCCGTATCGTGAAACGCAATAAAACTTCCTCTCCCATTTTTTTTCTCTAGAATTGTGAATTTATAGTGTTGGAATTAGGGTCAGCGGAGCCACGTGGGCCCCACGAGGTACCAGGGCACGCCTGGGGGGGTGGCGCGCCCTGGTGCCTCGTGGGCACTGGGTGGCCCCCCTCCAGTAGGTTTTGGCTCCAGTATTTTTTATATATTCCATAAAAAATCTCCAAAAAGTTTCATACAATTCCAAGAACTTTTATTTCTGCACAAAAAACAACACTATGGCAATTCTGCTGAAAACAGCGTCAGTCCGGGTTAGTTTCATTCAAATCATGCAAATTAGAGTCCAAAACAAGAGCAAAAGTGTTTGGAAAAGTAGATACGACGGAGACGTATCAGGACCCCGCTGCCACGGGAGGGTAGGACAAAAGATGTCATGCAAGTTCTTATTATAAGCACGTATGACTATATACGGAATACATGCCTACATTACATTGATGAATTGGAGCTATTGTGTATCGCCCTAGGTTGTGACTGTTATATGATGAATGTCATCCAACATAATTGTCATCACCGATCCAATGCCTACGACTTTCTCTTATTGGTTTCCGCTAAGTTACTTTGTTGCTACTTCTGTTACATTTGCTACAAAACTGCTATTTTTACTGTTACTGTTACTATTGCTGCTGTTACTACTGCTATTAAAACTATCATACTACTGTGCTACTAAATACTCAGCTGCAGATATTTTATCTCCAGGTGTGGTTGAATTGACAACTCAACTGCTAATACTCGCAAATATTCTTTGGCTCCCCTTGTGTCGAATCAATAAATCTGGGTGAAATACTACCCGCAAAAACTATTGCGATCCCCTATACTTGTGGGTTATCAGGCGCGCCCCCCAGGCTTGTGGCGCCTGGTGCCCCCCCCCCCCCCTCTGGTAGATCTTTGCGCTAGTATTTTTTATATATTCTGAAATAATTCTCCGTAAATTTTTAGGTCCATCCGAGAACTTTTATTTCTGCACAAAAACAACACCATGGCAATTCTGCTGAAAACAGCGTCAGTCCGGGTTAGTTCCATTCAAATCATGCAAATTAGAGTCCAAAAGTAGAGCAAAAGAGTGTGGAAAAGTAGATACGTTTAGGACATATCACCTATCGGCGTGGACGCGCCTATCTTGCGCTGCGGGGCACCACCGATCATGTTGTGCGTCGAGCTGCAGCCTCTCGGCGCTGAGTTGCCTTTCTTGATCTGCGGCGCTGAAGCGCCATCCGCCAAGGGTCTGCTCAACCCTGGCGATGACGCGTAGCACGGCGTCATCCATCGCATTGCCGGGGACGCCCTTGGCCTCGACGGGCCGTGGCGCCTGCTCATTTACCTCGTCGAGGAGGTTGATGGCAGAGGCGGCGCTTCGGTGGGTTGGCATGCTTGGAAAAGGTAGCTAGAGGGGCTATAGGCTGCGCTTGTGCCTCGGTGTGTCGCGCGCCGCTAGGCTTATGCGCAATCGCTGGGTGGCAGCGAGAAACCGATGGGGAAATGGCCGGAAACGGTGGCGTGTTCATAAAATGCCATCAATTAATGGAAACTTAGCATAGAAGGAAGCGCGAGCTAGCACGACGCGTGCGCGCACATTGCTTGCCCACGGGTGTGATCCATATATCTCGTGTGCCCAACAGAGCACACTATTCACACAAAATAATATTGTTCTGTACACAGAGAGAGTAGATGTTGTGCAGACTGAGCAAATCACATCGCACAAGGATTAAACTACGGAACCCATCGGTGATGATTTCATCAATCGCTGACAATTGTATACCAGCAAGCGTTTGCCCACAACACACACGGGTTATTAGCAGGAATCGTCTGTGTTGTTATCGGTCTTCCCACACATTTCGGATTACTGACCTGTTTGCCGCGTATCACACACATCTTGTTAAGTTGAACCGTTTCTGTTGTGTTGGGTAATCGCAAACAGTTCATCCGAGTGAACCGCCTGCCGTATATCGCACACACCTTGATCTGCCTGACCGTTTCTGTGTGTTGGGTAATCACAAACAGTTCATCCGAGTGAACTGTATGTCGTGTATCACACACACCTTGATCTGCCTGGCCGTTTCTGTTGTGTTGGGTAATCACAAACAGTTCATCCGAGTGAACTGTATGCCATGTATCGCACACACCTCGAACTGGCTGCCCGTTTCTGTTGTTCTGTCTTATCGCAAACAGTTCGTATGGATCAACTGTATGCCACGTATCGCACACGCGTCTCTAATCTGAATCGTGCTTGATGTCTCCTCCATCGCAAACAGTTCGTCTTATTGGCGACGGTTTTATTACGACACCGTTTGCGATTCATGCATCGCACACAGTTTGGTCGCGGGGTCTCTGATTCATGTGCCGCATTAGCGGTCGCCTGCAGTAGTGTACTATTACTCCACCCATCGATCGCTATCCAGCATGCATCTAGGGTATTGAGTTGATAAAAACAGAGTAACGCTTTAAGCAAGATGACATGATGTAGACAAAGTAAACCCAATCAATTTGATTAAACCCCATCGTTTTACCATTAATGGCAACAATACAAATACGTGTCTTGTCCCCTACTTTGTCACTAGGATATAGAGCACCGCAAGATTGAACCCATCACAAAGCACCTCTCTCACTGAAGATAAATCAATCTAATTGGCCAAACCAAACGGATAGATCGGAGAGAAATACAAAGCTATAATAATCATGCATAAAAGAATTCAGAAAAGACTTAAATATTTCTCATGAATAATATGATCATAAACCCACAATTCATCGGATCCGAACAAACACACCGCAAAAGAAGATTACATCGAATAGAACTCTAAGGAGATTAAGGAGAACATTGTATTGAAGATCAAAGAGAGAGAAGAAGCCATCTAGCTACTAGCTATGGACCTGTAGGTCTGTGGTAAACTACTCACACATCATTGGAGGGGCAGCAAGGTTGATGTAGAAGATCAGCTTGATCGATTCCCCCTCCAGCAGGGTGCCGGAAAAGGCCTCCAGATGGGATCACGGAAGAACAGAAGCTTGCGGCGGCGCAAAGTTATTTCGTGGGGCTTTTTGTTGGTTTCCCAATATTTGAGAATTTATAGAAGTGGAATTAGGTCAAAAGGAGCCACGAGGGGCCCACAAGGTATCCCAACGCGCCCCCCCCCTGGGGGCGCACCGGGTTGCCTTGTCGCCTCGTGAGGCTTCTGGTCACCTCCCGAAGCTACTAGGGTCTCTATTATCCAGAAAAAATCGTCAAAAAGTTTCGTAGCGTTTGGACTCCGTTTGGTACCGATTTCCTAAAAAACCAAAAACAGGCAGAAAATAGCATCTGGCACTGGGCACTAGGTTAATAGGTTAGTCCCAAGAAATAATATAAAAAAAGCATATAATTGCATATAAAACATCCAAGATTGATACTATAATAGCATGGAACAATCAAAAATTATAGATACGTTGGAGACGTATCAGCATCCCCAAGCTTAATTCCTGCTCGTCCTAGAGTAGGTAAATGATAAAAATAGAATTTTTGATGTGGAATGCTACCTAACATGTTTATCATGTAATCTCTTTTACGGTATGAATATTAAGAACCGAGTGATTCAAAGCAATAGTCTATAATTTGACATAAAGACATCAATACTCAGGCATACCAACAAACAATCATGCCGTTCAAAATAAAAATGCTAAAGAACGCTATCCCTACAAAATCATATAGCCCGTCATGCTTAGTCTTCCTAACACAAAGTATTAATCATGAACTACCCCGATGACAAGCCGAGCAATTGGTTCATACTTTTTAACGTGCTTTAGCTTTTTCAACTCTCACGCAATACATGAGCGCAAGCCATGGACATAGCACTATAGGTGGAATAGAATGTGGTGATAGGGATTAATAAGGGGAAGTCAAAAAGGACGATAATCTCGCATCGACGCGGCTAATCAACGGGCTATGGAGATGCCCATCAATTGATATCAATGCGAGGAGTAGGGATTGCCATGCAATGGATGCACTAAGTGCTATAAGTGTATGAAAGCTCAAACTGAAACTAAGTGGGTGTGCATCCAACTTGCTTGCTCATGAAGACCTCAGGCATTTGAGGAACCTCATCATCGGAATGTACAAGCCAAGTTCTATAATGAAATTCCCACTAGTATATGAAAGTGACAACTCAGGAAACTCTCTATATGAAAAATATGGTGCTACTCTGTGATACGTCTCCAATGTATCTATAATTTTTGATTGTTCCATGCTATTATAGTATCAATCTTGGATGTTTTATATGCAATTATATATCATTTTTGGGACTAACCTATTAACCTAGTGCAAAGTGCCATTTGCTATTTTTCTGCTTGTTTTTGGCTTTTCAGAAAATCAATATCAAACGGAGTACAACCGAAGAAAAAACTTTGGATTAATTTTTTCTGGACCAAAAGAGACCCTACAAGGTTCGGGAGAAGACCGGAGGAGTCACGAGGGAGCGACAAGCTCGGGAGGCGCGCCCCTAGGCTTGTGGGCCCCTCGTGGCACATCTTGACCTAATTCCAAGCCTATAAATTCTCAAATATTCTCAATATACCAGAGAGCCAGACGAAATAACTTTTCCACCACCGCAAGCTTCTGTTCTTCCATGATCCCATCTGGAGGCCTTTTCCGGTACTCTGCCGGAGGGGGAATCGATCACGGAGGGGCTTCTACATCAACCTTGTTGCCCTTCCGATGATGTGTGAGTAGTTTACCACAGACCTACGGGTCCATAGCTAGTAGCTAGATGGCTTCTTCTCTCTCTTTGATCTTCAATACCATGTTCTCCTCAATGTTCTTGGAGTTCTATCCGATGTAATCTTCTTTTGCGGTGCGTTTGTTGGGATCCGATGAATTGTGGGTTTATGATCAGATTATTCATGAGAAATATTTGAGTCTTTTATGAACTTTTTTATGCATGATTGTTATAGCTTTGTATTTCTCTCCGATCTATCCGTTTGGTTTGGCCAACTAGATTGATTTATCATGGAATGGGAGAGGTGCTTTGTGATGGGTTCAATCTTGCGGTGTTCTATATCCCAGTGACAAAGTAGGGGACAAGACACGTATTTCTATTGTTGCCATTAAGGATAAAACGATGGGGTTTATTCATATTTCTTGAGTTTACTTTCTCTACATCATGTCATCTTACTTAAGGCGTTACTCTGTTTTCATTAACTTAATACCCTAGATGCATGCTGGATAGGGGTCGATGGGTGGAGTAATAGTAGTAGATGCAGGAAGGAGTCGATCTACTTGTCTCGGACGTGATGCCTATATACATGATCATTGCCATGAATCTGTCATAACTATGCGCTTTTCTATCAATTGCCCAACAGTAATTTGTTTACCCACCGTATGCTATGCTTCGAGAGAGAAGCCTCTAGTGAAAATTATGCCCCCGGGTCATTTATCTATCATATATAAAATCCAAAAATACCTTGTTGCAATTTTATTTCCTTTATTTTATTTTGCAATTTATTTATCTATCTATCACTATCAGAATTAATCCTTGTAAGTAACCGCCAAGGGGATTGACAACCCTCTTGTTCGCGTTGGGTGCAAGTATTTGCTTTTGTGTGTGTAGGTGCTGCTAACGAGGTTGTGTGTGGTTCTCCTACTGGATTGATAACCTTGGTTCTTAACTGAGGGAAATACTTATCTCTACTGTACTGCATCATCCTCTCCTCTTCGAGGAAATCCCAACGCAGCTTACAAGTAGTAGGAAGAATTTCTGGCGCCGTTGCCGGGGAGACATCACCAAAACCTATCAAGTACCTTCGCATAAACTATCATCTACTTGCTCTTATTTTCATTTGCCTTTTTATTTGCAGTTGCCTCTCGTTTTCATCTCCCCCACTTCTAATAATTTTTTTTTACAGAAACACAAAAATATTTTTATTTGCTTGTTTGCTAGTTTGCTTGCTTGCTTGCTTGCTTTTATTGTCTTCATGTCAACACTCAAAAACAGAAAATGAAAGCAAAAATTTAAGATGACTATGGATCGACTTAAGGTTTTCTACTTGGATCATCTTCGATCCATTTGTGCTCGTGCTGAAACCCCAACTAGTTTAGTTGAGGGAAAATCATTAGATGAGCATGCTCATTTTGTGCATCACCATTTGTCTCAAAAAGGGAGACTCTTATGGAATCAAATAAATTGTTTGCTATGTTATGCTTGGAATCTATGTGAAATTTATGATTTTACTTGTTGCTCTAAGAACCCTAAAAAACACCTCCCCTACCTATGTGAGTTTAATGATAATGAAATCTTATCTTCTTATGCCAAGGGTGTTTATAGTTACTATGATATCGAACAAATTCAAGAATTTGTTGCTTTTAAGGGTGCTTATGAAGTTGCTTTTTTGATTGAAAAGTATGATGCTACTCTCTACAAATCTGAATTTTTTGACATACTTAAATATTGCTATGAAAATTATGCTCCTAATGCCTATGTTAATGAATTTATTGAGAGAATGTCTGCTGCTTTGGAAGAGAATAATGATATGCATGAATCCATAGTAAATTATGATTCCGTTGATTCGACTGAAATATTCCCTCTTGATGAACGTGATGCTTGCTGATACGTCTCCAACGTATCTATAATTTTTTATTGTGCCATGCTGTTATATTATCAATCTTGGATGTTTTTATATACATTTACAGCAATTATATATCATTTTTTGGAACTAACCTATTAACTTAGTGCCCAGTGCCAGTTGCTGTTTTCTGCCTGTTTTTGGTTTTACAGAATATCTGTACCAAACGATGTCCAAATGCAACGAAACTTTTTGGAGATTTTTTATTGGACAAGATAAACACTAGAAGCTTCGGGAGGAGGCCAGAAGCCCCAGGAGGTGGCCGCGAGCCACCAGGGCGCCTGGGGGGGGGCAGGCACGCCCTGGTGCCTCGTGGGCCCACCTCTGCCTCTTTTAACCTAATTCCACCACTATAAATTCCCAAAAATCAGGAAACTAACAGGGGAGTCCACGAAATACTTTTTCTGCCGCCGCAAGCTTCTGTTCTCGAGAGATCCCATCTGGGGTCCTTCTCCGGTACTCCGCCGGAGGGGGAATCGATCACGGAGGGGCTCTACATCAACCTTGCTGCCCTTCCGATGATGCGTGAGTAGTTTACCACAGACCTTCGGGTCCATACTTAGTAGCTAGATGGCTTCTTCTCTCTTTTTGATCTTCAATACAATGTTTTCCTTGATGTTCTTGGAGTTCTATCCGATGTAATCACTTTTTGCGGTGTGTTTGTTGGGATCTGATGAATTGTGAGTTTATGATCAGATTATCCATGAATATTATTTGAGTCTTCTCTGATCTCTTTTATGCATGATTATTATAGCTTCGTATTTCTTCTCCGATCTATTGATTTGGTTTGGCCAACTAAGTTGATTTATCTTGCCATGGGAAGAGGTGCTTTGTAATGGGTTCGATCTTGCGGTGTTCAATCCCAGTGACAGAAAGGGACATGACACGTATGTATCGTTGCTATTAAGGGTAAAAAGATGGGGTTTATTCATGTGTGAGTTTACTTTGTCTACATCATGTCATCTTGCTTAAGGCGTTACTCTGTTCTTTATGGACTTAATACACTAGATGCACGCTGGATAGCGGTCGATGTGTGGAGTAATAGTAGTAGATGCAGGCAGGAGTCGGTCTACTTGTCTCAGACGTGATGCCTATATACATGATCATTGCCTTGGATATCGTCATGATTATTTGCTTTTCTATCAATTGCCCAACAGTAATTTGTTTACCCACCGTATGCTATTTTCTTGAGAGAAGCCTCTAGTGAAAACTATGGCCCCCGGGTCTATCTAAATCATATACTAAAACCCTAAAAATACTTGCTACACTTTTCCTTTTATTTATTTTATTTTGTATTTTTGTTTCAATCTATATATCTATCACATACAATTTAATCTTGCATTTACCGCCGAGGGATTGACAACCCCTCGTTTGCGTTGGGTGCAAGGGTTTGTTGTTTGTGTGGAGGTACTGCTAACGAGGTGTTGCGTGATTCTCCTACTGGATTGATAACCTTGGTTTCATAACTGAGGGAAATACTTACCTCTACTGTGCTGCATCATCCCTTTCTCTTCGGGGAAAATACCAACGCAAGCTACAAGTAGCAGGAAGAATTTCTAGCGCCGTTGCCGGGGAGACATCATCAACATCTATCAAGTACATTTGCATAAACCCTCATCTCCTTGCATTTACTTTATTTGCTTCTCGTTTTCATCTCCCCCACTTCTAAAAAGTTTTTACAAAAATACAAAAATATTTTCCATTTGCCTTTTTCTTGTTTGCTTGTTTGCTTGATTGCTATCTTGTTTGCGTAGCCACGATGTCTCAAGAAAATACAAAATTGTGTGATTTTTCCAATACTAATAATAATGATTTTATTAGTACTCCAATTGCTCCTCCCGCCTCTAGTGCGGAGACTTGTGATATTAATGCCGCTTTGCTAAATCTTGTTATGAAAGAACAATTTTCTGGTAGTCCTAATGAAGATGCTGCATCCCATCTTAACACTTTCGTAGAATTGTGTGATATCCAAAAGAAAAAAGATGTGGATAATGATATTGTGAAATTAAAATTATTCCCATTCTCATTGTGGGATCGTGCAAAAATTTGGTTTTCATCTTTACCACGAAATAGTATCGATTCTTGGGATAGGTGTAAAGATGCTTTTATTACCAAGTATTTTCCTCCCGCGAAAATTATTTCCCTAAGAAATCAAATTATGAATTTTAAGCAACTTGATCATGAACATGTTGCCCAATCTTGGGAAAGGATGAAATTAATGATAAGAAATTGCCCTACTCATGGTTTAAATTTATGGATGATTATACAAAAAAATTATGCGGGATTAAATTTTGTCTCTAGAAATCTTTTAGATTCCGCCGCGGGTGGTACTTTTATGGAAATTACTTTGGGAGAAGCTACTAAATTGCTTGATAATACTATGGCAAATTATTCACAATGGCATACTGAAAGAGCTCCTACTAGTAAAAAAGTGAATTATGTTGAAGAAATTAATACTTTGAGTGATAAAGTTGATGCGCTTATAAAATTGGTTGCTAGCAAAAATGCTCCTATTGATCCTAATTATGTGCCTTTATCCACTTTGATTGAGCAAAACAATGATCCCGTAGATGTGAATTTTGTCTCGCGAAACAATTTTAATAATAATGCTTATAGAGGTAATTTCAATGCTAGACCGTTTCCTGGAAATTCCTCTAATAATTATGGCAATTCCTATGGTAATTCTTATAATAATAATAATAGGATGCCCTCTGATCTTGAAAGTAATATTAAAGAATTTATTAATGCTCAAAAAGTTTTCAACACTACGATAGAAGAAAAATTGAGTAAACTTGATGATATGTCTAGGAGCATTGATAAAATTATTCATGATGTGGAAAATCTCAAGACTAAAATTTTGCCACCTAAAATTGATATTAATGAATCAATTAAAGCTTTATATGTCTCCATGGATGAGAGTAAGAAAAGAACCACCATGCTAAAAGCTAAACGAGAATTTTTAGAAAAAGTGATTCCTCCCGATTTTTATCGTAGTAATGATGAGGATATTAAAATAATTGGTGTTTCATCTATTGATTCTTTGTTTAGCAATATAAAACTTGATGAAAAGGGGACTGAAGAAGAGTCAACTTTAGCTAGTAGGCGTTCCCATAATTCTGAGGGTGAAATCTTGATAAGAAAATTGATAAAACCGGGTTTGGAGAGGTAAAAACTTTAACTAGCGATGTGCCCACTCTTTTGGATTACAAAGATTTTAATTATGAAAATTGTTCTTTAATTGAGTGCATTTCTTTGTTACAATCCATGCTAAATTCACCCAACGCTTATGAGCAAAACAAGGCTTTTACTAAACACCTTGTAGAAGCAATGATGAAAGCGTTAGAAGAAAAGCTAGAACTAGAAATTTCAATTCCTAGAAAATATGATGAATGGGAACCCACCATTAAAGTTACAATTAAAAATTATGAGTGCAATGCTTTATGTGATTTGGGTGCTAGCGTTTCCACAATTCCAAAATCTCTATGTGATGTGCTAGGTTTTACCAATATAGATAAATGCTCTCTAAATTTACATCTTGCAGATTCTACTATTAAAAAGCCTTTGGGTAGGATTAATGATGTTCTTATTCTTGCAAATAGGAACTATGTGCCCATTGATTTTATTGTACTTGACATTGAATGTAATCCTTCTTGCCCAATAATACTTGGTAGACCGTTCTTACGAACCATAGGTGCTGTTATTGACATGAAAGAAGGGAATATAAAATTTGAATTTCCATTAAAAAAAAGGTATGGAACATTTCCCTAGGAAGAAAATTAAAGCACCATATGAATCCATTTTGAGGGCCACTTATGGAATCAACTTGAAAGATGACAACACTTGAAACTATGCATTATGCCTAGCTAGGGGCATAAAACAATAGCGCTTGTTGGGAGGCAACCCAATGAATAAAATAAATTTTTATCTTTTGTTTCTGTTATTTTGTGTTTTCATATTTATGATACTGTTAATATTGTGTTTTTGTGTTTTTAATTAGTGTTTGTGCCAAGTAAAACCTTTAGGATGATTTGGAAGATAGTATAATTGATGCTGTTTGGAAAACAGAAAGTTTTGTGTCCAGTGCTGGAATTTTCATTCTGTACTGGAGCGTCAGAAAAATCTGAAATTTTTACACAGTATTGGTATATGAATTGCCCACGTTGTCCTCATTTTTCAGAATTTGTAGAGTTACAGAAGTATGTCTTTTAAATAGGTTGCTACAGACTGTTCTGTTTTTGACAGATTCTGTTTTTGATGCACTACTTGCTTGTTTTGATGAAACTATGGATTGTATCGGGGGGTATAAGCCATGGAGAAGTTAGAATACAGTAGGTATAATGCAAGAATAAAATATGAATGGGTTTGAAACAGTACTTAAAGTAGTGATTTTTTTTGTTATACTAACGGATCTCACGAAGGTTTTGTTGAGTTTTGTGTGATTGAAGTTTTCAAGTTTTGGGTGAGATCACGATGGATGAAGGAATAAGGAGTAGCAAGAGCCTAAGCTTGGGGATGCCCGAGGCACCCCAAGGTAATATTCAAGGAAGACTCAAGCGTCTAAGCTTTGGGATGCCCTGGAAGGCATCCCCTCTTTCTTCTACCAACCATCGGTAATTTTACTTGGAGCTATATTTTTATTCGTCACATGATATGTGTTTTGCTTGGAGCGTTATGTATTATATGAGTCTTTTATTTGTTTGCTTTTTAGTTGTCACAATCATCTTTGCTGGACACACCAATTTGAGAGAGCCACACGTTCATCATAATTTGTTACAATACTCTATGTGCTTCACTTAAATTTTTTGAGCTAGACAGTTGCTCTAGTGTTTCACCTAAATCTTTTTGAGCACGGCGGTGGCTAAATTTTGAAGAAATTGCACTCTCATGCTTCACTTATATTATTTTGAGAGTTGATAAGACTAAAATTTTGAAGAAATATTTGCACCCTCATGATTCACTTATATCTTTTTGAGAGTTAATGATAGTAACGGTAATTTGCACAAGATATGAATTTGGTCCCAAAGTGATGAATATTCGAGAGGGATATAATAAAAACTTTCATATAGATAATTGGATATGATAAGTGTAATTCCTTGCAATAGTTTTGCTATATGGAGATGATGATATGTGAGTCATGTTAGTGAGTAATTGTGATTTAGTAAGAATATTCGTATTAAGGTTTGTGATTCCCTATGCATGCACATTAAGTCAATAGTTATGCAACGAAATTATATCCTACTTATGGTGCATTATTCGGTGTTAGTTATGTTTAATGCATGTTTATGACCGTTTTCGCTTTTTGGTTGGTTGCTTCTCAATCTATTTGCTAGCCTTCATTTGTACTAAGCGAAAATACTGCTTGTGCATCCAAAATCCTTAAACCCAAGTTGTGCCAAATGAGTCCACCATATCTACCTATATGCGGTGTTTCCATGCTGTTCCAAGTAAATTTGCGTGTGCCAACTCTAATTTTCAAAATATTTTTTCCGTTTTGTGTGTCCGTACCGCTCATGAAGCGGCAGGGGGTGGTCAATATTTTCCATGCTAGGTGTGTTATTCTCACGATGAGTGTTTATTCACTTGTCATTGCACGACAGAATGGTTGGTAATAGGGATGCCCAGTCCCACAATGAATCAAAAATTAATAACAACAAAATTCCTTGGAAAGTGTTGATATGGAGGGCACCCGTGGATACGGCTAGCCATGGATTGTGAAAGAATGGTGGAAAGGAAATAAACTTTACTTTCTGTTTGGGAACCGCCTATGATGTGTCTAGCATGGAAGATATTAAGAATTTTCGATCGTTTTTGTTGACAGGAAAAGCATGCCTCTCAAAATATTTTATCTCTCTAATTTAAGCTTTGAGCTCTGGCACATATGACAAATCTCTGCTTCCCTCTGCGAAGGGCCTATCTATTTACTTTTATGCAATTTTTTTTTTATTTTGAGTCTCCATCTTCTCTTATAAAGCACCAACTAGAGAGCACTATTGTCATACTTGTGCATTGGATGTAGCTAATATTGAGTGTGTTTTATGAATGGATCAATGATTGAGCATAATGGGCTAGGGATAACTTTCTTTAGCGTTGATATTTTGAAAGACATGGTTGCTTGTTAGCATGCTTGAGTATTTAGGGCCATTTGCATTTCTATCCCTAATTTGAACCACCTACTCATATTTGCCCCTAATTTTGAAGTCTGCTCAAATTTGCCCCTCTGCCGTTATGTGCACATATAGAAATGCCCTTCTGTCCCGTTACCGTCCGGTCAAAGGGCTTTGACCGTCCTGAAAAAAATAGCAAAAAAATCTAAAAAATCTAAAATTTTGTGGGATCGAAGATACTCATGTGCGCAAGGTGCGTGCAAATTTTCGTGTTGTTTGGACATTCCAGGAGCTCGAGGCGAGGAAAAATAGTAAATCTGTACGCTTGTGAATAGTAATTTTGAAATAAAATAGCAAGAAAATTCAAAAAAATATGAAATTTTTTGGCATCAAAGAGGCTTGGGTGCACAAGGTGCTCGCAAGTTTTTGTGATCAAATGACATGCGAGGAGCTCTAGCAAAAAAAACAAAATAGTCATTTTTTCCAAAGTTTTTTCCCGAGCCAAATTTTGTTTTTTTCTCCACGAGCTCCTACAATGTCCAAACACAACAAAAATTTGCACGCACCTTGCAGACCCAAGCCTCTTTGATGCCAAAAAATTTCATATTTTTTTGAATTTTCTTGCTATTTTTTTGAATTTACTGTTCACAGGCGTACATATTTACTATTTTTCCTTCGCCACGAGCTCCTGGAATGTCCAAACAGCACGAAAATTTGGACGCACCTTGTGAACCTGAGTATCTTTGATCCCACAAAATTTCAGATTTTTTAGATTTTTTTTGCTATTTTTTTCAGGACGGTCAAAGCCCTTTGACCGGCTTTGACTGGACGGTAACGGCACAGAAGGGCATTTCTATAAGTGCATATAACGGCAGAGGGGCAAATTTGAGCAGACTTCAGAATTAGGGGCAAATATGAGTAGTGGGTTCGAGTTAGGGGCACAAATGTATAAAACCCGAGTATTTATCTTCATGTCAAACTATAGACTATTGCTTTGAATCATTCAAGTCCAAATGTCCATGCCACAAAGAAAAGAATATGTGATGAATATGATAGGCAGCATTTCACATCAAAAATTCAGTTTTTATCATTTACCTACTCGAGGACGAGCAGGAATTAAGCTTGGAGATGCTGATACGTCTCCAACGTATCTATAATTTTTTATTGTTCCATGCTGTTATATTATCAATCTTGGATGTTTTTATATACATTTACAACAATTATATATCATTTTTTGGGACTAACCTATTAACTTAGTGCCCAGTGCCAGTTGCTGTTTTCTGCCTGTTTTTGGTTTTACAGAATATCAGTATCAAACGAAGTCCAAATGCAACGAAACTTTTTGGAGATTTTTTATTGTTAAATTTGATTATGATCCTACATGTAATTATTATGAGAGAGAAAAATATGGCTATAAAGATTTTCATGTCATCAAATTACCTCTCTTTGTGATGAAATTTTTAATGTTTCATCCTCCTTATTTGCATATATGCTAGATATTGCTTGTCTTGATAATTTGTTTTCCTATAAAATGCCTATGCATAGGAAGTATGTTAGACTTAAATGTGTTTGTCACATGTTTTATGATGCTCTCTTTGTGTTTCAATTATTATCTTTCATGTGAGCATCATTAAAATCTCAAAGTCTATCGTAATGGCTATAAAGAAAGAGCTTGTTGGGAGACAACCCGATATTTTCTGTTTTGTGTGTTTACACAATTATAGCTACTGTTATGATTGTGTTTTTAATCTTTTAATTAGTGTTTATGCCAAGTAATGCCTTTGGGATGATTTGGATGATAGTATAATTGATGCTGTTTGAAAACAGAAACTTTTGAGTCCAGTACAGAATTTCCTTGATTTTACTAGAGCGTGATAAAATTCTGATTTTTAACAAAGTATTGGTATATGAATTTTTTACGTTGTCCTACTGTTTCAGAATTTTTGGAGTTACAGAAGTATGACTATTATTCAGATCTTTACAGACTGTTCTATTTTAGACAGATTCTGTTTTTGTTGCATAGTTTGCTTTTTTGATGAATCTATGGATTGTATCGGGGGGTATAAGTCATGGAGAAGTTGGAGTGCAGTAGCATTATGCCAATATTAAATACGAATCAATTTATAACAGTACCTAAAGTGTAAGATTAGTTTGTTATACTAACGAATCTCACAAGGTTTCTGTTGAGTTTTGTGTGCTGAAGTTTTCAAGTTTTGGGTGAGACCACGATGGATGAAGGTATAAGGAGCGGCAAGACCCTATGATTGGGGATGCCCAAGGCACCCCAAGGTAATATTCAAGGAAGACCCAAGCGTCTAAGCTTGGGGATGCCCCGGATGGCATCCCCTCTTTCGTCTACAATCTATCGGTATATCACTTTGAGCTATATTTTTATTCATCACATGATATGTGTTTTACTTGGAGCGTCTTGTGCCATAGTTTTCTTTTCTTTGTTTGCTTTTTAGTTTGCCACAATCATCATTGCTGAACACACCTTTTTGAGAGGGACACACATTTATCGTGATTTGTTAGAATACTCTATGTGCTTCACTTATATCTTTTGAACTAGACAGTTGCTCTAGTGCTCCACTTATATCTTTTAGAGCACGGTGGTGATTATATTTTAAAGAAATAGTTGCACTCTCATGCTTCACTTATATCTTTTTGAGAGTCTAATAAATTGTAATGGTAATTTGCATGGTTTATAAGATTGGTCCATAAAGGATAGGTATTCAAGAAGGATGTAATAAAAACTTTCATGTAGATCACTGAATATGATAAATTTGATTCCTTGCAATAGTTTTGCGATATTAAGATGGTAATATGTGGATGTACTAGTGAATGATTGTGGTTTAGTAAGAATATTGGTGTTAAGGTTTGTGATTCCCGAAGCATGCACGTATAGTCCTTAGTTGTGTGATGAAGTTGGAGCATGATTTATTATTGATTGTCTAACTTATGAGTGGCAGTCGGGGACGAGCGATGGTCTTTTCCTACCAATCTATCCCCCTAGAGGCATGCGTAGTAGTACTTTGCTTCGAGGGCTAATAGACTTTTGCAATAAGTATGTGAGTTCTTTATGACTAATGTGAGTCAATGGATTATACGGACTCTCACCTTTTCGTAATTTGCTAGCCTATTCGGTACCGTGCATTGCCCTTTCTCACCTCGAGAGTCGGTGCAAACTTCGCCGGTGCATCCAAACCCCGTGATATGATACGCTATATCACACATAAGCCTCTTTATATCTTCCTCAAAACAGCCACCATACCTACCTATTATGACATTTCCATAGCCATTCTGAGATATATTGCCATGCAACTTCCACCGTTCTTTGTTATATGACACACATCATCATTGTCATATTGCTTTGCATGATCATATAGCTGACATAGTATTTGTGGCTCAGCCACCGTTCATCATTTTTTATACATGTTATGCTAGATCATTGCACATCCTGGTACACTGCCAGAGGCATTCATATACAGTCATATTGTTCTAGCATCGAGTTGTAATATTGAGTTGTAAGTAAATAAAAGTGTGATGATCATCATTATTAGAGCATTGTCCCAGTGAGGAAAGGATGATGGAGATTGTGATTCCCCCACAAGTCGGGATGAGGCTCGGACGAAAAATATATAAAAAAAAGAGGCCAAAAAGAGCCCAGCAAAAAAATGAGAGAAAAAGAGAGAAGGGGCAATGTTACTATCCTTTTCCACACTTGTGCTTTAGAATAGCACCATATTTTTTATATAGAGAGTCTCCTGAGTTGTCACTTTCATATACTAGTGGGAATTTTTCATTACAGAACTTGGCTTGTATATTCCAATGATGGGCTTCCTCAAATGCCTGAGGTCTTCATGTGCAAGCAAGTTGGATGCACACCAACTTAGTTTCAGTTTGAGCTTTCATACACTTATAGCTCTTAGTGTATCCGTTGCATGACAATCCCTACTCCTCGCATTGATATCAATTGATGGGCATCTTCATAGCCCGTTGATTGACCGCATCGATGCGAGACTATCTTCCTTTTTGACTTCCCCTTATTAATCTCTATCATCATATTGTATTCCACCCATAGTGCTATGTCCATGGCTCGCGCTCATGTATTGCGCGAGGGTTGAAAAAGCTGAAGTGCATTAAAAAGTATGAAGCAATTGCTCAGCTTGTCATCGGGGTAGTGCATGATTAATACTTTGTGTTAGGAAGACTAAGCATGATGGGCTATATGATTGTGTAGGGATAGCGTTCTTTAGCATTTTTATTTTGAAAGGCATGATTGTTTGTTGGTATGCCTGAGTATTGATGTCTTTATATCAAATTATAGACTATTGCTTTGAATCACTCATTTCTTAATATTCATACTGTAAAAGAGATTACATGATGAACATGTTAGGTAGCATTCCACATCAAAAAATCTGTTTTTATCATCTACCACTGGTACAGCGAGCTGCTATACAAACGGTTTTTACCCCCTTTCCGTGACACGGTTTTAAACCGTCGCCTTGCCTGTGTGTGCGATAGGGGGGTCTTCCCACACGACCCAGAAACCGTCGGCGATAGGGAGCACGCAAGCATACGTTTCGCAGAACTAAGCGTATGCGATGCCCGATCTATCCCAAACGCGACTTGTCACACAACTGTTTGTGATCTATCGAATATCCCAAACGCTCCATCCTTGCTATTCATGTGTGCTCACATTACCATCGCACTCGGTATTCTGTGGTGCAACGTTTACGATGCGTGCCCCATCACAAATAGTTCAAGATTGTAAAACGTGTATGATAAGGAAACTATCACACACATTCACTTCTCCCGAACCGTATGCGATATATAATCAAGAAGATTAGTTAATCATTGTACGAGTGTCGGATAGGATTACGAAATGTCGGACTGTCGTACAAGTGTCGTACAGGATAACTATCACACACGATATTCTGTGATGCAAACGTTTACAATGCGTACGACATCAGAAACGGTTCATGATTGTAAAGCGTGTACGATAAGGCGACTATCACAAACATTTAGTTTGCTCACACCGTTTGTGATATAGTCTGACATCACACACGCTTTGCAAATGGCAACTGTGTGCATGGTCGCACACGTTTCCTCCCTGTGAACCGTGTCGGATTATGATGTATATCACACACGATGTGCTTTATAGACCGTGTGCGTCGTAATGACCTAGAGAGCGTATTTTCACCCTAATTTAATCGCTGCTATTTAAAATTGTACCGAATTTGAATTTGAAAGTAGGCTATAACTTTATTCATATCCATCAGGTTCAACAACCAATGCATTATTCGATTCACAGGTACATATGTTCAAGAGTTACATAAAAAAAGAATTACATATGCACCAAATAAAGAATGATGAACCAGGGTTGTATACTTGTACTATTAAAGACGGTAAAGAAAGAGGCGAAAGACATTCTGGTTGCTGAACAAGGTGAGGCGGAATGCCCATATTGTGCCCTCCTCCATGCAGAAGGCACGCACGACTCTAGTCCAACCCCTTGCGATGGCCGACCGCCCATCCTTCACTGTCTTCATGACGACATCTAGATAGTCATTGTGTTCTGGTAGAAATACTTTATCCTTTGCATGCCCACCAATCATGTAGTTTGAGAGGTAATCTTGAGTAAACTGCTTTGGGAACCACTGCAAATGAAAAAGATTCAGACATTGTCATCTAACACAACTCATTATGGGCAGTAAAAAGAAGCATGCAGAGTTCTGACTTACCATCCTGCAGTTCACTGTTGTCTTGGACAAAGTGTAAACAAATAGTTTAATTGCCATCTCTTGACCTATTTTACTAACAATCTTTATCAGTTTCCTCACTTGATGCTGGTTCATGAATATCTCATTGCCCCATACGCACAAAGGGTCGAAGCGCGGATCTTTACCAATGACATATGTACCTACAAGCACCAAGTTAATATTAGAAGCTAAATAGCAATTACACAATGATGTAGTACAACACTCCCTCCGTCCCATTATATAAGATCTTAGTACATCCAATATACTCACATATTGGATGAATTAACATCTTATATTATGGGGCGGAGGGAGTTTATTACATTGTTACAAATATCGGCCGATTAACTGCAGTTAACTGCTGCTGTGTTGTTGCTGTTGCTGCTCTTCTATGTGTATCTAGACATCATCAGAACATTAAGGTAACACTCTTCCTTGTTGCTATGTATCCTAGGATTGCATATTTAGACATTCAGTACAATGCATGTTGCTATGTAGCCTCAGATATATTAGATATGGCCCTAGTTAACCTACCGATAAATGGGTTACAGATATATTCAGTTAAATGTCCGATTCGCCAATTAATCCCTTATCAGCCCCCGGCCAATATGGTACCAGCTACCGATATCCTGAACAGTGAGTATATATAAGCCATGGGATGAAACTAACCTCGATGGAAAACAGCAGTTGTTCCCATTATTGTCCTGTGTAAGTACGTCGAAAGACATGTTAAGCACAACAGGCTAAACATCAACCAAATATATCCATGGTAGACAACATAATCTCCAAATGATAGCTTCAGTGTGCAGGTTTAAGCATGCTAGTTAAGCAAAACAAGAAGTGGAAAGGTGTGTTAACTGCAAAGTTCATATTTGCACATATAGAACATCACTTTGTGAATAACTGAAATAAATAAGGCATACTACGAACAACCAAAGATAGCAATTGAAACTGGACATATGCTAACTACGAACAACCGAACAACCAAAAACCGTTAAAAGTGGCATATGCTCGCTACAACAGGCTTAACAGCAAGCAAATAGTCATTCATATTGGTATTGTTGAAACTGGTATTGATGAAATTGAACTGCAAAGTTCATACTTGCACATATAGAACACCACTTTATGAATAACTGAAATAAACAAGGCATACTACGAACAACCAAAGATAGCAATTGAAACTGGACATATGCTGACTACAAACAACCGAACAACCAAAAACCGTTAAAACAGGCATATGCTCGCTACAACAGGCTTAACAGCAACCAAATAGTCATTCATATTGGTATTGTTGAAACTGGTATTAATGAAATTGAACTGCACAGTTCATACTTGCACATATAGAACATCACTTTGTTAATAACTGAAATAAACAAGGGATACTACTAACAACCAAAGATAGCAATTGAAACTGGACTTATGCTAACTACAAATAACCGAACAACCAAAAAACGTTAAAAGAGGCATATGCTAGCTATAACAGGCTTAACAGCAAGCAAATATAGTCATTCATGTTGGTATTGTTGAAACTGGTATTGATGAAATTGTACTGCACGGTAAATAGTTGCACATATAGAGCATCACACTGTGAATAACTGAAATAAACAACGCATACTGCAAACAACCAAACACAGCAATTAAAACTGGACATATTCTCACTACAAAAGGGGCTCGACAAAACAAATCATGGGTTCCACCCTGTGAAAAGGCACGGCAAAACAAATCATAGGTTTCCTCACTTGTCATAGATGGGCTCCTTCGCATGGGAAGAGCACAGACTCTGGGTGCGCTCCATGTTGTCGCAGATGGTCTCCTTCCCCTTGGAAGAGCACGACTGTAGGGTGCCCTCCCTGATGTCGCAGATGTGCTCTTTCCCCTTGGAAGAGGCGGAGAGGGTGCCCTCCTCATGGTCGCCGTCGATGAGGTCTGACTTGGTGATACGTCTCCAACGTATCTATAATTTATGAAGTATTCATGCCATGTTTATTATAGTTTTGTATGATTTTGGTGCACTTTTATATGGCTTTTATATGATTTTTATGGACTAACATATTGACCTAGTGCCCAGTGCCAGTTGCTGTTTTCTGCTTGTTTTTGGTTTTCCAGAAAATCCATATCAAACGAAGTCCAAATGCAGCGAAACTTTTTAACGATTTTTTCTGGAAGGAAACAGACCCAGGAAGCATCGGAGGAGCAGCAGAAGAGCCACAGGGGCCCCACGAGCCACCTGGGCGCGCCTACCCCCCCGCCCCCCCCAGGCGCGCCCTGGTGCCTCGTGGGCCCCCTGTGGCCCCTCTTCGTGTGATTCCAATGCCAAAAAATCATATATATTCAGAAACCCCCGAAAGTTAACCTAGATGAGTTTTTACGCCACCGCAAGCCTCTGTACCTCCACGATCTAATCTACAGCCCTTTTTCGGCACCCTGCCGGAGGGGGGAATCATCATCGGAGGCCATCTTCATCATCCCGGCGGTCTCCATGACGAGGAGGGAGTAGTTCACCCTCAGGGCTGAGGGTTTGTACCAGTAGCTATGTGTTTTATCTCTCTCTCTCGTATTCTTGATTTTGCATGATCTTGATGTACCGCGAGCTTTGTTAATATAGTTGGATCATATGGTGTTTCTCCCTCTCTATCTTGTTGTGATGAATTGAGTTTTTACCTTTGAGGTTTCACTATTATCGGATTGAATACTTTTATGGATTTGAGAACACTTGATGTATGTCTTTCATATGAATACCCGTGGTGACAATGGGGTATTTTATTGATTCACTTGATGTATGTTTTGGCACTCAACTCGCGGATTCCCAAGGTGACATTGGGGTATCTATGCATAGGGGTTGATGCATGTTTTCGTCCTACTTTCTCCGGTAGAAATCTGGGCACTCCTTGAAGTTCTTTGTGTGGATTGAATATTATGAATCTGAAGTTGTTTGATGCATATCGAATAATCAACTCACGGATACTTGTGGTGACATTGGAGTATCTAGGTGACATTAGAGTTGGTTGATGTGTGTCATATGGTGTTATTTTAGTACGAACTCTAGGGCCATTCGTGACACTTATAGGGATGGCTAAATAGATTGATCGGAAAATATAACTTTGAGGTGGTTTCGTACCCTACAACAATTTCTATCTTATGTTCTCCGCTAATAGGAACTTTGGAGTGATTCTTTATCACACGTTGAGGGATTGTCATATGATCCAATTATGTTAGCATTGTTGAGAGATTGCACTAGCGAAAGTATGAACCCTAGGCCTTGTTTCTAAGCATTGCAATACTGTTTATGCTCACTTTTGTTACTTGCTACCTTGCTGTTTTTTATTGTTCGCACTACAAAAACCTATATCTACTATTCATACTACACTTGTATCCCCATCTCTTCGCCGAACTAGTGCACCTATACAATTTACCATTGTATTGGGTGTGTTGGGGACACAAGAGACTCTTTGTTATTTGGTTGCAGGGTTGTTTGAGAGAGACCATCTTCATCCTACGCCTCCCATGGATTGATAAACCTTAGGTCATCCACTTGAGGGAAAATTGCTATTGTCCTACAAAACTCTGTGCTTGGAGGCCCAACACGAGTCTACAAGAATAAGTTGTGTAGTAGACATCACTTGGCAGCTGAGGATCCCAAGCCAGCGTCGCAGAACGTGTCCTTCAGAAATGACAAAAGGGGCTCGATGGCGATGTAGGATGGCAAATTCTTGACAGCGAGCCAGAGGAGATCAGCGGCGGGGCCATGGTTGAGATCAACGGCGGTTGAACTCGAGGGGTTGGGGATGGGCCACTTAACCTGTGACATAGCCCGCGTCAGGTCGTTGCTGTTGACGACCTCGATGTCGTAGCCGGCATCCGCGACATGCCAGCATACTCTAGCCCGCTGATTGAGAGTCTGCGGCCAGTAATCGTCGTCAGCTTCCTCGGCAGCCACCTCGTCGACGTCGGGCGAAGAGGCCGCGATAAACCTCTTTTGGGCCATTAGCTCCTGGGGCTCCACGGGAAGCGTAGCCAGGCTTAGGCTGCGACGCTCTGGAGTGGGGGAGGGGGTGGGGATGGGGATTTGTGGGAAAGGGGGCGTTTGGTAGGCGTCATCTAAGAAACTCAGGGCGACTTGGGTATGGAGATCGGTGGGTGACCTGCATGGGCAAACCGGCAGATGTTAACGGTGGAGGCGGCGCGGCGGCGGCGGCGGCGACCTTGCTAGGGTTTCGAGTGAGGGAGGGGTGGTGTGTGTGTGTGTGTGTGTGTGTGTGTGTGTGTGTGTGTGTGTGTGTGTGTGTGTGTGTGTGTGTGTGTGTGTGTGTGTGTGTGTGTGTGTGTGTGTGTGTGTGTGTGTGTGTGTGTGCCAGCACGCGGAATTTTTGGGGTGTGTGTGTGGAGGGGGGCCAAGGTGGTGTTTGAGGAAATGACGTGGGTACTGAAAATATTACTAGGCGGGAGTAAAATTCCGGGGCTACTGAAAATTTGGATGGAGGAATTGAGCAACAGAGATCGCACACAGTCCAAACATAATAACCGTGTGCTATCAAACAGAAAAACCCTCCAGGCGGCTAGATATTTTTGAGGGATGCAGGCGGGAGCAGGAGCGAACAACATCGCACACGGTCGGAACATAATAACTATGTGCTATAAAACAGAAAAACCCTCCACGCGGGTAGATATATTTGAGGGATGCAGGCAGGAGCGGGGGGGCGGAGGCAAACAGCATCGCACACGGTCGAAACATAATAATCGTGTGCTATCAAACAGAAAAACCCTCCAGGCGGGTAGATATTTTTGAGATTGCGAGGGAAGCCTCGTGGAGCCCAATCTACTGTGCTGATGTGGGTGACAGGGGCACGGGCGTGGCACACGGGTAGTCTGAGGGAACCGTGTGTGTTGCGTGGCCAAAAAAACATGGGAAAGGATCAGAACACGAACAGTGCATGTGGACCAAATATATGTATGAAAAGGCTGGTTTGATGTTCAAATACCCAATGCACAACTTTGATGTGGCACCTGTCTCACAAAGCCCACATTATTGCTAGTCCGCCACCCCCCCACTTCGTGTCGGCGGGAGGGGAATAGGTCTGACATAGCACACCCTACCATAACACTAAACCTATAGGAGTCCATCATGGTCAAACCCCCCTTTCGCTTCCGATCAAAGGTGGACTGTGTACGGGCCCACAAATGTGTGCTTGTGGTGCGAGATAGGTGAGGCCACATATGAACCACTGCGAGTGGCCCAACTATATGTATGAAAAGGGTGGTGTGATTTTTAAATACCCAATTCATGCACAACTTTGATGTGGCACACGTGCCTCGCAAATTAACCGGACATCCCTGACCCCACGGAGGTTCAGGAAGTGCGAAGTACACCCCACGCACCCACCCACCCACACACACACACACACACACACACACACACTTTGAGTCGGTGGGAGGGGCATCTCACCAAGACGTAGTGTAACACGGACCAAGAAGAATCCACCTTGGTCATATAACCTCTCTCTTGTTGTTGGCCAAAGTGATGGACATCCACGCGACCCCACAGATATGGGCTAGCTCGCCGATAACCACGCAAGGGAGTAGTGCCCGAAGACAACCACTGCCTACATGTGGCCCAAACATATGTATGGAAGTGTTGTGTGGTGTGTTTGAATACCCAATGCACAACTTTGATGTGGCACGGTACCGTGCTTTGGAACCGGAAAGTCCCGACATGGAGCGAGGGTCCACGACGCGTACTATATGTATGTCACCCAACTTCGAGCCGGTGACGGGGATTCATGCGTACGCATGCGCTCAAACTTAGGTCTCGAATCTCATCACCATGACCTACTACACGGTAACACGAACCAAAGAAGAAGAATCCACCCTCATAACCTCTCTTGATGCCGGTCGAAGTGATGGACGTCCACGCGGGCCCATGAATATATAGGCTTGCCGCCGATAACCACGTGAGGAGAGTACTGTCCGAAGACAACCACTTCATGCATGTGTCCCAAACATATGTATATGGGGGTGATGCATGCATGCATATGTTTAAGTTGAATACCATGCACAACATTGATGTGGCGCCCACTTCGAAAATCATACAGTCCCCACACACAGCGAGATCGGTTCATGACGTGTCGTGTGCGCCCCCCCCCCCCCTTCGATCCGGTGGGAGAGGGATTCATGCATGAGTACACATGCATGCGCTCAAACTATATTATGTAATCTCATAGCATGACCTATATATACCGTAAGACAAACCAAAAATTAATCCCCTCCTAAGTCAAATTAACCTCTCTCGTTGTCGGTCAAAGTGATGGACCAAGCGGGCCCACAGATGGAAAGCATCGATATCGCCGATAACCGCATGAGTGAATGTCACAGGACAACCGCCATCGCTTGCATGTGAGCCAAAACATATGTAAGTACGGAGGTGTGTGTGGGTTGTTGTGATGTTTTAATACCCAAAATGCACAACTTTGATGTGGCACCTGCCTCGGGAACTGTAAAGTCCCCACACAGAGCGAGGTTCATGACGCGTAGTATATGCTGGTCCCATCCCCCTCTTCGACGCGTACTATATACTCCTACCGTAACACAAACCAAAAAGAATCCTCCTTGTCAGTCAAATTAACCTCTCTCGATCGTTGGGTCGAAGTGATGGACGACGACCTAGCGGGCTCACAGATGGAAATTAAGCGTCGCACGCGAGTGAGTGTCTTGTAGGACAACCACCGCCTGCATGTGGCCCAAAGAGGTGTTGTGTGATGTTTGAATACCCAATGCACAACTTTCATGTGGCACCTGCCTCGGAAACAGGAAAGTCCCCACACGGAGCGAGGTTCATGACGCGTAGTATATGCTGGTCCCCTCCCCCCCTCTTCGACGCGTACTATGTACTCCTACCGTAACACAAACCAAAAAGAATCATCCTTGTTGGTCAAATTAACCTCTCTCGATGTAGGTCAAAGTGATGGACGACGACCTCGCGGGCCAACAGAAAGCGTCACACGCGAGTGAGTGTGTCCTAGGACAACCACCTGCCTGCATACCCAAAGAGGTGTTGTGTGATGTTTGAAATACCCACTGCACAACTTTGATGTGGCACATGCTTCGCAAACCGGAAATGCCCTACACAGAGGTCCACGACGTGTCGTAGTCCGCCTCACTTCGAACCGGTGGGAGGGCTTCATGTGTACGCACACGCGCTCGAACTTTGATCTGGAATCTTACCATGATCCACACCGTAACCAATCCCAAGATGAATCCACCTATGGTTAAATGCCTCTCGATGTCGGTGAAAAGTGATAACCTTCGCGGGCTAATTAATGAATGGGCGCATCGCTGATAACCGCATGAGGGAGTGTCCGAGGACCACCATGCATGCATGTGACCGAAACATGTATGTATGAAATGGCCGTGTAATGTTTTAAATAACCAATTCACGACTTTGATGTGGCACCTGCCTCACAAAACGGTCAACCCCACACGGTGGCTCTGTACTGCCGGACCCCCCCCCCCCGACACACACACACCGCACCACCACCGCCGCCAGTACGAGGCATGTTAAACTTTTTCCACGGTGAACATATGTGACCAAAGGAGTGATGCGTTAAAATTTGGAAGGAAGAAAAATCGGAGATCGTCATTCGGACGTTTTTATACATAGATTGATTTCCTAGGGATATAATGTGCAAATATCAAATTTGAGCTACATGCACATGTGATAGTGCACCAAAATGGATTGGAAAATCATATGTGTGTCTCTGGGTGCATGTTTAGTCCCCATGCAAGAAATTTCAAACATTGAGAATCTTGATTTTTAAAATCCAGTAAATCCAAAACTTAGTTGAAATTCATGAAACCTATCGTGGTGTCATATGGACACCAATAGACTGTGATATTGTATTGTTTTTTCAAATTTGAGACAAGTTTTGATATATTATTCTTACAAACGGGAGATTATTAATAATTGGCAACCAATATCGCAAACGGATTATTTATTCGTACCGTGGGCGTTAGACCAACAATGTACGTGCCATGCTTCGGTTAAGTAATATAGTGGCAGAATTAATCATCAAAAAAGAAAAACAATATACGTGCCGCCACGCGTCCCGTGTGCCGTGTGAGCAGGCGTGAGTTGACGGGACGCATGCACGCAGTCCGTCGTGCAGGCAGAAAGGGAGGCGTGCGGGCAGGTGTGTGAATTGATAGGAGGCGTGTTCGCTGCGCAGTGTCACCGGGAGGCGTGCGAGTAGCTGTGTGAAATGAAGGTAGGCATGCGAGCAGTCCGCTGCCCTTTGACCGCCGCCCGCCTCGCTCCCCACTGCTCCATATTAATGGCGTGCCCGAGCCGCTGGTTATAATAGGCGGCCGTACCCCCCATTCTCGCTACACACACAATCCTCTCTCTCCGCCTGCATCCTCGACGCCGCTCTCAGTCGTCACCGCCGTCAGTGTATGAGGATGCCGCCGAAGCACACCATCGGAGGGAGTGGCGACGACGGGGCTGCTGTAGCACCTGAGCTCGGCGTGAAGCTGGAGACAGAGGTTGCCGTCGCCGCCGACGAGGTCTCGCGTGGGCAGAAGCGCGACGGCGACGGCGTCGTGCTTCCACTGCCGGAGCCGGAGGTCCACAGCGACTCCGTCGACGACTCCGACGACGACGGAGAACCAGTTAGTCATCTATACCCATTTATGTGGCAAATATATCCTAGGGTTTCTCTGGTTAGTCCTGCCTCCCCTTTTTGGAATATAAATCCTATGGTTATGTTCTCTCAATCCATGAAATCTGAGTTTGATTCGATAGATCCATGAAATCTGAGTTAGATTCGATAGATCCGTGTAGTGTATTGATTGTTTGAATGGTACAAATGATAAGTGATTAATTGTTTCTTCTGTACAAATGATTTCTGCTAAAAATCCGACTAGGGACCCCTTTGGGGCGCAGGATAACTTGTAATCCTCATACTTCTGTCGTTGTGTATTTCCCTTTAGCTGTTGCTTTCGAACATCTCCTGTTAGTGAGCTGATGTATGACACTATGAGGTTTTCATTCGAGTAATGGAACCGGGGAGGAGCCTCCCTATTCTTCTAAAAAAAATCCGACTACGGTTAGTGTTGCTAATAATTCCTAGCCAGATCTTGACAATTGATTTTGATGCCAAAAGTCGTTGGCATGCCAAATTTTGATCCTACTTTACGGCATGTAAATTGGTTTGATGCCAAAAGTCGTCGCCATGCCAAATTTTGGCAACTACCAAATGTTCGCTAGAGATTAGTTTGCATTCCATTGTTCATTGCCAATCTCACAAAAGGTTGCCAACTGTTGGCAACTTTTATTTCGCAAAACTGAATGGTTTGCTGATCAGCGCCGGCGGCTATGACAGAATGGAAAAGGCTCTGCAAAAGCTGAATTTCATTTTGGAAGATAAACTAACAGAGTAATCGGAAGTCATTATGTTAAGCCCGTGCATGACTTGTCAGTGGCTGATCCCTTTGCAGAAATGTTGAGGTTTCGACACGGGTGTTACAAGTTGTAATATCAGTTTGAACCTCTCATATGTCCAAGTTCAGCTAATCAGCGCGGGCATCTGCAGCTGCATGAGCTGAATTTTATTTCTAATATTAGTTTGAACCTTGTAATTAATCTTCGAATTTGAGCCCTCTAACTCTGGAATTTGAACCTTGTAATATTTCGGGCTTTTGTGGTACAATCGTTGGAATGGCATCGTATGAGACTCGTATATTGGTAGTACTATTTTGACATTCATATGCAATGGACGATTAATATCTGGACCTCAATGGACTTGATTTTATTTACTATTCTCGAATGTGTTTCCCCTGTCGATCTCAATCGCAAACGATCTATATTGCGGACACGACAGCGATCTTCGACATTATTGTACACAGTTGTTTTCCTCAACTGTGTGCCTAGAATTATCGCACTCGAGTGTCCATCATTACCCGTCTGCACCCATGGGTAAACTTGGTGCCTCTTCGAGCCCACGCGTCGTCAAATGATACGTCTCCAACGTATCTATAATTTTTGATTGTTCCAGGCTATTATAGTATCAATCTTGGATGTTTTTATATGCAATTATATATCATTTTTGGGACTAACCTATTAACCTAGTGCCCAGTGCCAGTTGCTGTTTTCTGCTTGTTCTTGACTTTTCAGAGAAACAGTACCAAATGAAGTCCAAATGCCACGAAACTTTTTGGAGATTTTTTCTGGACAAAAGAGACCTTGGAAGCTTCGGGAGGAGGCTTCACAAGGCAACAAGGCGCGCCCCAGGGGGGCGCGTCGTGTTGCCTTGTGGGGCCCATGTGACTCCGTTTGACCTAATTCCACTTCTATAAATTCACAAATATCGGGAAACCACCCAGGAGCCAGAAGAAAAAACCTTTCCGCCGCCGCAAGCCTCTATTCTTCCGCGATCCCATCTGGAGGCCTTTTCCGGTACTCTGCCAGAGGGGGAATCAATCACGAAGGGCTTCTACATCAACTTTGCTGCCCTTCCGATGATGTGTGAGTAGTTTACCACAGACCTATGGGTCCATAGCTAGTAGCTAGATGGCTTCTTCTCTCTCTTTGATCTTCAATACCATGTTCTCCTCGATGTTCTTGGAGTTCTATTCGATGTAATCTTCTTTTGCGGTGTGTTTGTTGGGATCCGATGAATTGTGAGTTTATGATCAGATTATTCATGAGAGATATTTGAGTTCTTTGCTCCACTCTTTTATGCGTGATTAAATATAGCTTTGTATTTCTCTTCGATCTATCGATTTGGTTTGGCCAACTAGATTGGTTTATCTTGCAATGGGAGAGGTGCTTTGTGATGGGTTCAATCTTGCGGTGCTCAATCCCAGTGACAGAAAGGGACATGATACATATTTGTATTGTTGCCATTAAGGATAAAAAGATGGGGTTTATTCATATTGCTTGAATTTGCTTCTCTACATCATGTCATCTTGCTTAAGGCGTTACTCTGTTTTTAACTTAATACTCTAGATGCATGCTGGATAGCGGTCGATGAGTGGAGTAATAGTAGTAGATGCAGGCAGGAGTCAGTCTACTTGTCTCGGACGTGATGCCTATATATATGATCATTGCCATGAATCCGTCATAATTATTTGCTTTTCTATCAATTGCCCAACAGTAATTTGTTTACCCACCGTATGTTTCTGTGCTCGAGAGAGAAGCCTCTAGTGAAAACTATGGCCCTCGGGTCTATCTTTATCATATAAAAAACCTAAAAATACCTTGCTGCAATTTATTTACTTTTATTTTAATTAGTATTTTAGTTTATCTATTAACCTCGATAAGATTTAATCCTTACAAATAACCGCTAAGAGGATTGACAACCCTCTTATTTGTGTTGGGTGCAAGTGTTTGCTCTTGTGTGTGCAGGTGCGCTTAACGGAATTTTGCATGGTTCTCCTACTAGATTGATAACCTTGGTTCTTAAGTGAGGGAAATACTTATCTCTACTGTACTGCATCGTCCTCTCCTCTTCGGGGAAATACCAACGCAGACTACTAGTAGCAGGAAGAATTTCTGGCGCCGTTGCCGGGGAGACATCATCAAAATTACCAAGTACCTTCGCACAAATTATCATTCACTTGCATTTACTTTATTTACCTTTTATTTGCATTTGCCTTTAGTTTTCATCTCCCCCACTTCTAATTTTTTTTACAAAAACACAAAAACATTTTATTTGCTAGTTTGCTTGCTTTGTCACGATGTCTCAAGAAAATACAAAATTGTGTGACTTTTCTAATACTAATAATAATGATTTTATTAGTACTCCTATTGCTCCTCCCGCCACTAGTGCGGAGTCATGTGACATTAATGTTGTCTTGCTTAATCTTGTTATGAAAGAACAATTTCTGGTAGTCCTAATGAAGATGTTGTATCCCATCTAAATACTTTCATTGAACTCTGTGATATGCAAAAGAAGAAAGATGTGGATAATGATATTGTCAAATTAAAATTATTTCCGTTCTCACTACGAGACCGCTCTAAAACTTGGTTTACATCCTTGCCTAGAAATAGTATTGATTCATGGGACAAATGTAAGGATGCTTTCATTACCAAGTATTTTCCTCCCGCTAAAATTATTTCTTTAAGAAATCAAATTATGAATTTTAAGCAACTTGAGCATGAACATGTTGCACAATCTTGGGAGAGAATGAAACTAATGATAAGAAATTGCCCAACTCATGGTTTGAATTTGTGGATGATCATACAAATTTTTTATGCGGGACTAAACTTTGTCTCTAGAAATTTGCTAGACTCTGCCGCAGGTGGCACTTTTATGGAAATTACATTGGGAGAAGCTACAAAACTTCTTGATAATATTATGGCAAATTATTCTCAATGGCACACAGAGCGAACTCCAACAGGTAAGAAGGTAAATTCTGTTGAAGAAATTAATACTTTAAGTGATAAGATGGATGCTCTATTGAAATTGGTTGCTAGTAAAAATGCTCATATTGATCCTAATGATATGCCATTGTCTACCTTGATTGAGCAAAATAATGATGCCGTTGATGTGAATTTTGTCTCTAGAAATAATTTCAACAACAATGCTTATAGGGGTAATTTCAATCCTAGACCGTTTCCCAGAAATTCCCCTAATAATTATGGAAATCCTTATGGTAATTCTTATAATAATAATAATAATAATAGGATGCCCTCTGATCTTGAAAGTAATATTAAATAATTTATTAGTTCACAAAAGAATTTTAATGCTATGATAGAAGAAAAATTGAATAGAGTTGATGAATTGGCTAGGAACGTGGATAGATTTGCTCATGATGTGGAAAATCTCAAGACTAAAATTTTGCCAACCAAGCATGATATAAATGAGTCTATTAAAGCTATCTATGTCTCCATTAATGAAATTAAAGAAAGGACCACTAGGTTGAGAGCTAAGCGAAAATTTCTAGAAAAAGCGATTCCACCCGATTTCTATCGTAGTAATGATGAAGATATTAAAATGATTGGTGTCACTCCTATTGAATAATTATTTAGCAACATAAAACTTGATGAAAAAGGGACTGGAGAAGAGTCAACTTTAGATAGAAGGGGTCCCACTTGCTTGGAGGGTGATAATCTTGATCATAAAAATGAAAAAAAGTGGGTTTGGAGAGGTCAAGACTTTAAATAGTAATGCACCCACTACTTTAGATTACAAGGACTTTAATTTTGATAGTTGTTCTTTAATTGAGTGTATTTCCTTGTTACAATCCATGACTAATTCACCAAATGCATATGAACAAAATAAAGCTTTCACTAAACACAATGTAGAAGCCATGATGAAAGCACATGAAGAAAAACTCGAGTTAGAAATATCAATTCCTAGAAAATTACAAGATGAATGGGAACCTACTATTAAAGTCAAGATTAAAGATTATGAATGTAACG
Source organism: Elymus sibiricus (assembly GCA_039707655.1). Taxonomy (NCBI): domain Eukaryota; kingdom Viridiplantae; phylum Streptophyta; class Magnoliopsida; order Poales; family Poaceae; genus Elymus; species Elymus sibiricus. The sequence continues at coordinate 319,765,916 of CM077672.1, forward strand.
CTCTTTATGATCTTGGTGCTAGCGTTTCCACTATACCAAAGTCTTTATGTGATGTGCTAGGTCTCACCGACATGGATCCTTGTTCCCTTAATTTGCATCTTGCGGATTCTACTATTAAAAAGCCATTGGGTAGAATAAATGATGTGCTTATTCTTGCAAATAGAAACTATGTGCCCGTGGACTTTATTGTTCTTGACATTGAATGCAATCCTTATTGCCCCATAATACTTGGTAGGCCTTTTCTTCGAACAATTGGTGCTATTATTGATATGAAAGAAGGTAATATAAGATTTCAATTTCCACTAAAGAAAGGGATGGAGCACTTCCCTAGAAAAAGAATTAAAGTACCTTATGAATCCATTATGAGGGCCACTTATGGAATTACTTTGAAGGATGACAACACTTGAAACTATGCATTATGCCTAGCTAGGGGCATAAAACAATAGCGCTTGTTGGGAGGCAACCCAATGAATAAAATAAATTTTTGCTTTTACCTTCTGTTTTTGAGTGTTTGCACAATTATAGCTTCTGTTATGATTGTATTTTTATGTTTTAATTAGTGTTTGTGCCAAGTAATGCCTTTGGGATGATTTGGAAGATAGTATGCTAGATGTTGTTTGAAAACAGAAACTTTTTCGCCCAGTCCTAGAATTTCGTTTTTTCGCTGGAATGTCAGAACCTTCTGAATTTTTTACACGGTATTGATATATGAATTGCCCATGTTTTCCTTATTTTTCAGAATTTTTGGAGTTACTATAGTATGACCATAATTCAGATCTTTACAGACTGTTCTGTTTTAGACAGATTCTGTTTTTGTTGCATAGTTCACTTATTTTGATGTATCTATGGATCGTATCGGGGGGTATGAGTCATGGAGAAGTTGGAGTACAGTAGAATTATGCCAATATTAAATATAAATCAATTTACAACAGTACCTGGAGTTAAATATTTATTTGTTATACTAAAGTCCACGGGCACATAGTTTCTATTGATAAAGGAATAAGGAGCGGCAAGAGCCTAAGCTTGGGGATGCCCAAGGCACCCCAAGGTAATATTCAAAGAAGACTCAAGCGTCTAAGCTTGGGGATGCCCCGGAAGGCATCCCCTCTTTCGTCTACAATCTATCGGTAACTCACTTGAAGCTATATTTTTATTCATCACATGTTATGTGTTTTACTTGGAGCGTCTTGTGATATAGTTTGTTTGCTTTTTAGTTTGTCACAATCATCTTTGCTGAACACACCTTTTTGAGAGGGACACACATTATTCATGATTTGTTAGAATACTCTATGTGCTTAAATTATATCTTTTGAGCTAGGCAGTTGCTCTAGTGCTTCACTTATATCTTTTAGAGCACGGCGGTGGTTATATTTTAAAGAAATAGTTGCACTCTCATGCTTCACTTATATCTTTTTGAGAGTCTTATGATAGCAATGGTAATATGCACGGGTTATGAATTTGGTCCTGATATGATAGGTATTCAAGAGGGATATAATAAAAACTTTCATGTAGATTACTGAATATGATAAATTTGATTCCTTGCAATAGTTTTGTGATATTAAGGTGGTAATATGGGGGAGGTACTAGTAGATGATTATGGTTTAGTAAGAATAATTGTGTTAAGGTTTGTGATTCCCGAAGCATGCACGTATGATCTGTCGTTATGCTAAGAAGTTGGAGCATGATTTATTATTGATTGTCTACCTTATGAGTGGCGGTCGGGGACGAGCGATGGACCTTGTCCTACCAATCTATCCCTCTAGGGGCATGCGTAGTAGTACTTTGCTTCGAGGGCTAATAAACTTTTGCAATAAGTATATGAGTTCTTTATGACTAATGTTAGTCCATGGATTATACGCACTCTCACCCTTTCGCAATGTGCTAGCCTCTTCGGTACCGTGCATTGCCCTTTCTCACATCGAGAGTTGGTGCAAACTTCACCGGTGCATCCAAACCCCGTGATATGATACGCTCTATCATACATAAGCCTCCTTATATCTTCCTCAAAACAGCCACCATACCTACCTATCATGGCATTTCCATAGCCATTCCGAGATATATTGCCATGCAACTTCCACCGTTCTGTTTTTATGACATACATCATCATTGTCATATTGCTTTGCATGATCATATAGCTGACATAGTATTTGTGGCTCAGCCACCGTTCATCATTTTTATACATGTTACGCTAGTATCATTGCACATCCTGGTACACTGCCAGAGGCATTCATATAGAGTCATATTTTGTTCTAGTATTGAGTTGTAATGTTGAGGTGTAAGTAAATAGAAGTGTGATGATCATCATTATTAGAGCATTGTCCCAGTGAGGAAAGAATGGTGGAGACTTATGAGTCCTCAAAAAAGTGGGGATGAGGTCCATGAGACCGTTCTAAATAAAATAAAATAAAAGAGGCAAAAAGAGCCATGAAAAAAATGAGAGAAAAAGAGAGAAGGGGCAATGTTACTATCCTTTTTCCACACTTGTGCTTCAGAGTAGCACCATGTTTTTCATATAGAGAGTCTCCTATTTTGTCACTTTCATATACTAGTGGGAATTTTTCATTATAGAACTTGGCTTGTATATTCCGATGATGGGCTTCCTCAAATGCCCGAGGTCTTCATGAGCAAGCAAGTTGGATGCACACCCACTTAGTTTTCGTGTTGAGCTTTCATACACTTATAGCTCTTAGTGCATCCGTTGCATGGCAATCCCTACTCCTTGCATTGACATCAATTGATGGGCATCTTCATAGCCCGTTGATTAGCCTCGTCGATGTGAGACTATCTTCTTATTTTTGACTTCTCCTATTTATCCCTACCACCACACTCTATTCCACCCATAGTGCTATATCCATGGCTTGCGCTCATGTATTGAGTGAGAGTTGAAAAAGCTGAAGTGTGTTAAAAAGTATGAACCAATTGCTCGGCCTGTCATCGGGGTAGTGCATGATAAATACTTTGTGTGAAGAAGATGGAGCATGACAGGATTATATGATTTTGTAGGGATAACGTTCTTTAGCATTTTTATTTTGAAAGGCATGATTGTTTGCTTGTATGCCTGAGTATTGATGTCTTTATATCAAATTATAGACTATTGCTTTGAATCATTTGGATCTTATTATTCATACCGTAAGAGAAAGATTACATGATGAAACATGATAGGTAGCATTCCATATCAAAAATTCTGTTTTTATCATTTACCTACTCGAGGACGAGCAGGAATTAAGCTTGGGGATGCTTGATACGTCTCCAACGTATCTATAATTTTTTATTGTTCCATGCTATTATAGTATCAATCTTGGATGTTTTTATATGCAATTGTATGCAATTATATATCATTTTTGGGACTAACCTATTAACCTAGTGCCCAGTGCCAGTTGCTGTTTTCTGCTTGTTTTTGGCTTTTCAGAGAAACAGTACCAAATGAAGTCCAAATGCCACGAAACTTTTTGGAGATTTTTTCTGGACAAAAGAGACCTTGGAAGCTTCGGGAGGAGGCCAGAAGCCTCACGGAGGCTTCACAAGGCAACAGGGCGCGCCCCGGGGGGGGCGCGCCGTGTTGCGTTGTGGGGCCCACGTGACTTCGTTTGACCTAATTCCACTTCTATAAATTCACAAATATCGGGAAACCACCTAGGAGCCAGAAGAAAAAACCTTTCCGCCGCCACAAGCCTCTGTTCTTCAGCGATCCCATCTGGAGGCCTTTTCCGGTACTCTGCCGGAGGGGGAATCGATCACGGAGGGCTTCTACATCAACTTTGCTGCCCTTACGATGATGTGTGAGTAGTTTACCACAGACCTACGGGTCCATAGCTAGTAGCTAGATGGCTTCTTCTCTCTCTTTGATCTTCAATACCATGTTCTCCTCGATGTTCTTGGAGTTCTATCCGATGTAATCTTCTTTTGCGGTGTGTTTGTTGGGATCCGATGAATTGTGAGTTTATGATCAGATTATTCATGAGAGATATTTGAGTTCTTTGCTGCACTCTTTTATGCGTGATTAAATATAGCTTTGTATTTCTCTCCGATCTATCGATGTGGTTTGGCCAACTAGATTGGTTTATCTTGCAATGGGAGAGGTGCTTTGTGATGGGTTCAATCTTGCGGTGCTCAATCCCAGTGACAGAAAGGGACATGACACGTATTTGTATTATTGCCATTAAGGATAAAAAGATGGGGTTTATTCATATTGCTTGAATTTGCTTCTCTACATCATGTTATCTTGCTTAAGGCGTTACTCTGTTTTTAACTTAATACTCTAGATGCATGCTGGATAGCGGTCGATGAGTGGAGTAATAGTAGTAGATGCAGGCAAGAGTCGGTCTACTTGTCTCAGATGTGATGCCTATATATATGATCATTGCCATGAATCCGTCATAATTATTTGCTTTTCTATCAATTGCCCAACAGTAATTTGTTTACCCACCGTATGTTTCTGTGCTCGAGAGAGAAGCCTCTAGTGAAAACTATGGCCCCCGGGTCTATCTTTATCATATAAAAAACCTAAAAATACCTTGCTGCAATTTATTTACTTTTATTTTAATTAGTATTTTAGTTTATCTATTTACCTCGATAAGATTTAATCCTTGCAAATAACCGCTAAGAGGATTGACAACCCTCTTATTTGCGTTGGGTGCAAGTGTTTGCTCTTGTGTGTGCAGGTGCGCTTAACGGAATTTTGCTTGGTTCTCCTACTGGATTGATAACCTTGGTTCTTAACTGAGGGAAATACTTATCTCTATTGTACTGCATCATCCTCTCCTTTTCGGGGAAATACCAACGCAGACTACAAGTAGCATCAAACGAAACGCGTGTGGGGTGCTCAGCAGCTCAAGCGTGCACTGGAATCCTCCGCTAGGAACACGGTGACAAGACGTGATGATTACAGGCCGTCCGGTCCCCATTTATTACTGCGGCCATTTGACCCTTGTGTCTCTTCAACCTTTCGATCGCGCCCCAGTATTGCAAGAAGCACACCCACGACGACAAATACAGAGAGGGTATCCTGCGTGGCTCCAATGGTGGCCCCAGCGGCTGTCGATGACGAGCGGCAGTTCACCATGCATGCCATAGTGGACACCCACAGAAGGTTCACGGAGCTCTCGGTGGTGTACACCAAAACCCGATCTGGGTGGAGAACTCCATCCACACTATGGAGTTGTTGCTTGCTGCGAAGAAGTACAAGGTGGTCGGGTTCGACCTCGAGTACACCCGCGCTCGTGCTGGGTCTCGTCACAAGGTCGCCGTCACCCAGATGTGTGTGCGCAATCACGTCCTCGTCTACCACTACTGCCTGGCCACAAGGCCTTGCCAGCGTTTCGCCAGGTTTGTCAACAGCCCCCACTACGTGTTCGCTATGGTGGACATCACCAACGATGTAAAGGTGCTCAAGAATTCGAGCATCGCCTGCCAGAATCTTGTCGACATCCAGGGCCAATACAAGATCTGGGGCAGCAAGAAGCATGATAAGGACTCACTGGTTCACCTCGCCGAGGCCATCATCGACCCCTACTACAGAGACATGAAGGATTCCTGCAACAAGGACAAGCGTGCCTGGCACTCGGCCTGGATGGAGAAACTCGACGAAGCTCACGTCGTGTACGCGGCCAAGGAGGCGTACACGAGCTACAAGATGTACAGGCGGATCATTGATATGAGGAAGTGCCTCCTTCTTCCCCAAAACGGCCAGGGATCCAGCCGGAAGCAGAGCAATGGCAAGCGTCGTCACAACAAGAAGTAGATGATCGTTTCTCCTAGTTTAGTGTGCATGTAATTGTTTACTTTGGTGTGTGTAGTCACTAATGTAATTGGATGTTTTATTTGGTTATGCAACAATGTTCTTATAAGTATATATGTTGCTGTTGTGTAGACAGAGCATAGATGTTGTGCGGACAGAGCAAATCACATCGGCCACAGGCTAAACTAGGGAACCCGTCGGTGATGATTTCATCAATCGCTGACAATTGTATACCAGCAAGCGTTTGCCCACAACACACACGGGTTATTAGCAGGAATCGTCTGTGTTGTTATCGGTCTTCCCACACATTTCGGATTACTCACCTATTTGCCGCGTATCACACACATCTTGTTAAGTTGAACCGTTTCTGTTGTGTTGGGTAATCACAAACAGTTCATCCGAGTGGACCGCATGCCGTATATCGCACACACCTTGATCTGCCTGACTGTTTCTGTTGTGTTTGGTAATCACAAATAGTTCATTCGAGTGAACTGTATGCCGTGTATCGCACACACCTTGAACTGACTGCCCGTTTCTGTTGTGTTGAGTAATCACAAACAGTTCATCCGAGTGAACTGTATGCCGTGTATCGCACACACCACGAACTGGCTGACCATGTTTGTTGTTCTGGCTTATCGCAAACAGTTCGTATGGATCAACTGTATGCCACGTATCGCACACGCGTCTCTAATTTGAATCATTTTTTATGTCTCCGGCATCGGAAACAGTTCGTCTTATTTGGGACGGTTTTTTAGGACACCGTTTGCGATTCATGCATCGCACACAGTTTGGTCGCGGGGTCTCTGATTAATGTGTCGCGTTAGCGGTCGCCTGCAGTAGTGTACCTACTCAAGGATGAGCAGGAATTAAGCTTGGGGATGCTTGATACGTCTCCAAAGTATCTATAATTTTTTATTGTTCCAAGCTATTAGCCTATTATAGTATCAATCTTGGATGTTTTATATGCAATTATATATCATTTTTGGGACTAACCTATTAACCTAGTGCCCAGTGCCATTTGCTGTTTTTCTACTTGTTTTTGGCTTTTCAGAAAATCAATATCAAACGGAGTCCAAACGAAGAAAAAACTTTGGATTGATTTTTTCTGGACCAAAAGAGACCCTAGAAGGTTTAGGAGAAGACCGGAGGAGTCACGAGGGAGCGACAAGCTCGGGAGACGCGCCCTGGGGGGGTAGGCGCGCCCCCATGCTTGTGGGCCCCTCGTGGCACATGTTGACCTAATTCCAAGCTTATAAATTCTCAAATATTCCCAATATATCAGAGAGCCAGACGAAATAACTTTTCCGCCGCCGCAAGCTTCTGTTCTTCCGCGATCCCATCTGGAGGCCTTTTCCGGTACTCTGCCGGAGGGGGAATCGATCGCGGAGGGCTTCTACATCAACCTTGCTGCCCTTCCGATGATGTGTGAGTAGTTTACCACAGACCTACGGGTCCATAGCTAGTAGCTATATGGCTTCTTCTCTCTCTTTGATCTTCAATACCATGTTCTCCTCAATGTTCTTGGAGTTCTATCCGATGTAATCTTCTTTTGCGGTGCGTTTGTTGGGATCCGATGAATTGTGGGTTTATGATCAGATTATTCATGAGAAATATTTGAGTCTTTTATGAACTTTTTTATGCATGATTGTTATAGCATTGTATTTCTCTCCGATCTATCCGTTTGGTTTGGCCAACTAGATTGATTTATCTTGGAATGGGAGAGGTGCTTTGTGATGGGTTCAATCTTGCGATGTTCTATATCCCAGTGACAAAGTAGGGGAAAAGACACGTATTTCTATTGTTGCCATTAAGGATAAAACGATGGGGTTTATTCATATTTCTTGAGTTTACTTTCTCTACATCATGTCATCTTGCTTAAGGCGTTACTCTATTTTCATTAACTTAATACCCTAGATGCATGCTGGATAGCGGTCGATGGGTGGAGTAATAGTCGTAGATGCAGGCGGGAGTCGGTCTACTTGTCTCAGACATGATGCCTATATACATGATCATTGCCATGAATCTGTCATAACTATGCGCTTTTCTATCAATTGCCCAACAGTAATTTGTTTACCCACCGTATGCTATGCGTTCGAGGGAGAAGCCTCTAGTGAAAACTATGCCCCCCGGGTCATTTATCTATCATATATAAAATCCAAAAATACCTTGCTGTAATTTTATTTCCTTTATTTTATTTTGCAATTTATTTATCTATCTATCACTATCAGAATTAATCCTTGCAAGTAACCGCCAAGTTGATCAGAAAAACGAGACGAATCCGAATACGTGGCCAAAATGCTTGACCATCACTCCTAACTATCTGAACATGGAACCTTCCCCTCCGGTTCAGTATACCGATAACTGCCTAAAAGCCGGGAAAATATCCCAGATATTTTCCCGCTTCGTCTGCAACGTGTAGCATTGCATTAGGTCACCACCAGCACTGCATTTTGCCATGCCATGCATTGTGTTGCATTTGTTTGCTTTTATTTATTGTTTCTTCCCCCTCTTCTCCCCCGTTAGACCCCGAGACCGACGCTGCCCCGGAGGATTGCTACATCCCCGACGACCCCTCTTTTGCCGCAGAGCTTCCAGGCAAGCAACCCCCCTTGAGCATGCCTATATCGCCTATTCCTTCTCCCTCATGCTTGCATTAGAATTGCTACAGTTATTGTTCCGAAATACCTATTGTGATGCATAGCCTGTTTTTGTAAACTGCTATTGATACCTTACCTACTATCCTAAATGCTTAGTGTAGGTTGGTAGTGAACCATCTGTGGCCCCTCTTCCTTGTCCTAGTTGCCCCGCTTTGTTACCAGTGCCCCGATCAATGTGATCGATGGGCTGAGACCAGCACATCACTGCACACCCCCTAAGTTGCTCGACGCTGCAGAGCTACCATCGAGTGCCGAGGGTGATACCTCTTATCTCACTCCTGATGTCGCCTCTGTAGTATAGCTAGCCGGTTGTGGGTTACCGAGGGTGATTCCTCTTTCACCACCTCTGATATAGCTTCTGTCGTGCAACTCCTCAAGTGTGAATCAATCGAGGATGATTCCTCCGGGTTCACCTTGACGGATACTACAAGTGGGAATCCAACGAGGGTGAATCCTCAGATTCCTCCTTGAAGTTATGGACACACAGTTACCCTTTAATTACTTCAGATACTTGTTAAAGTCGGGTCGACCCCGAGGGGTACCCGCGAGTGATGTGGAGTCGGGTTGACCATGAGGGTACCCGCGAGATAATTACGTGGCACGGCCGGGCATTCTTAGCCCTTGCCGTAGGTCCACGAGATGGGGCGACGGGGTCACATGATCGTGAGTCTCTGCTCGTTTCCGCGAGCTCCCAACACACTAATGGGTTGGGATATGTGATCTGAGTAGGCCTTTGGCCTTTTCGCACTAACCACCACGCGGGAATAGTATGGGCACTCGGTGTCGTATGTATCAGCCGAAGTTCTTCAGACGTCAGCGATTGAGCGGCGCGCGCCCGGGTGGACCGCGAAAGCCTGCGTGTGTATACAGGGGCTAGGTCTAGTCACGGCCGCCCACGCAACGCGCAGGAGTGCAAAGGGCGATGGGCCCAACCCCCCTGAGCGCTTAGGGTGTAGACCGGCGTGCTGGCCTCTCTGTTGAACGTAGGTAGGGCTACGACGCGTCGATCAGCCGAGGCCGGGCATGGACCGAGTAAGTGTGTCCGGCCAGAGTTAATCGAGCGTGTTGGGTAAGTTGGTGCACCCCTGCAGGGAAGTATATCTATTCGAATAGCCGTGTCCACGGTAACAGGACGCTCGGAAAATATCCTGATCTATTACAACTAGAACTGGATAGTATGATGGCTCCGGGATCGCTTTCTCGCAGGGAGTCGAGGAAGGATCTCTGGGCGTTGTTACTACTTGTTGCTACTACTATATTTATGTACTAATCTGCACTCTTCTAATGCTGCAAGACGCTGAAGATGCTAGTCTTTGATAGGCTAGGCTTTCCCTCTATTCTGGCATTTCTGCAGTCTAGTCCACTGATACAGCCCTTCTTTGATACCGATGCATAAGTAGAATAGTTCTGATGTAAGTCTTGCGAGTACTTTGGATGAGTACTCACGGTTGCTTTGCTTCCCTTTTTCCCCATACCCGATTGCTGCGACCAGACGACGGAGCCCCGGAGCCAGCTGCCCCCGTCGACGACTACTACTACCCCTCCGGTGGAGAGTACTACTACGTGGAGACCACCGACGACCAGGAGTAGATAGGAGACACCCAGGCAGGAGGCCTGCGCCTTTTCGATCCTTGTCGTTGTTTTGCCCAGCCTTCTTAAGGCATATCTGTTTAGCTTTTATGTCTGTACTCAGATATCTGATGCTTCCGCTGATGCTTGTATGACTCAAGCTTATGTATTCGAGCCCTCGAGGCCCCTGGCTTGTAATATAAAGCTTGTATGACTTTTATTTGTATTTAGAGTTGTGTTGTGATATCTTCAAGTGAGTCCTTAGGCTTGATCGTGTGCATTTGCGTGTATGATTAGTGCACGATTAAGTCGGGGGCGTCACAATAGATTGGTAGGAAAAGACCATCGCTCGTCCACCCGATTTGGTGCACGAGGTTTCGCTGGCCCAATCCACCCAATTCCCCTCCAATTCGCCCCGACCCACGTGGCTCAGAAGGCACGCCTAGGCCCTCGCGGAACTGGATCCACGCCGAAGACCGCAGCCACCTCCTCGATGCGCCGCCGCCGGCCACAGCCTCCTCCTCGCGCCGATGCCGGCCATAGCCCCCTTCTCGCGCCGCCGCCCGTAGCCTTCTTGCGACGCCGTCTGCAGCCTCCTCGGTGTGCCGCCACCGGCTGCAGCCTCTTGACGTGTGGCCACGGGCTGGAAAGCTGGATTTAGGGGCTGTTTGGTTCTTGCCCACGCCCGCCTGACCAAATCAGGGGCAGCCAAAATATTGGCGCTGGTTTTGCCCGCCCGTGATCTGCCCATGATTTGGCGTCAGAATAGATGGAGAGAGCCGTGGTGGGCTGCGCGTGCCAATAAGTTGGAAGCCATCCAAACAGACATCCATGCCTCAGTCAACGCCAATATTTTGGCATGACAGGCGATGGATGCAATCCAAACAACCCCTTAACCCCGGTAGGTACCTCTGCGCTGCGCTCCCCGTTCCCCTCCGCGTCGTCCCCTCACGTCCCCATCCGCGCATCGAGTCTAGGAGCTCGGCCATAAGTGCTCCTCCTCCATGGATGGATGTAGTGGATGATGTTTTGCCCTAGATAATATTTTGTGGTTCTAGAACTTTAAATATATTGTATCTTGAATTCCTTTTTGAACTAATAAGTTTCATTGCCATTATCTGCTCTGGATTAACTAACTTCAATGTTTGATGTGCACTTGTTGGCAAGAGCAGATGATTCTATGCTTGTTCTGTGCATGGCTGGATCATCATACTAATTGGGAGTCGAAAAGTTGTGCATTGTGATGTGCCTGCTATCTTATAATACCAGTTGCTTTTTGCACTACTGGTTTGTTGGCTAATTAAAACCTGGTTAATTTTTGGGAGTATGGACATGTTATTGCTGTGAACGATGAAAACGTTGGTGCATTTGTGTATATTAGTATGTGGTAATTCGTTGAGAGAACTGGAGTACTAGAACATAGTTTGGTCTATTTAGGTTTATTAGTCACATGAAAATAATCTGACTCCAAAGCTCCACCATCCTACAGCATACTGAACTTTTCAGTATGTGAGCATGGCCTTTTTTTCAAAGATGATCCGAGTTTTAGATAATCCTGGACGATTGTTACATATTTAACAGTCAAAGAAACTACTGGTATGAAATTCGACAGACTTCTGACGAGTTCTATAGTAGCAATCATGAGCTCAGAGGTGCTACGCACGACAGATCTTCCTGAGGCTTTAAGCAGTGTCGGCCGGTGGTACTTGGAGGCATGGTGTTGCGATGTACTGGCGGCAACCGCGACGTGTTCAGCAGTTTGCGCGCAGGGGGGGTGTCATTGGGCGCCGTGGTGGCGTCGACGGATGTCCGGACTGGCAAGGATGATGCAGATCTCTTTCCTGAAGATGGGCCAGCGGTTCGATGAGGATGGCGTCTTCTAAAACGTGTGCATGTGGTGTACGCTTTAGGTTTGCTGCACCGGATGTAGGTTCCGATACGTTATGTGGATGGATCGGCAACGACTCCGGTTTTAGATATGGGGAGTGAGAGCACTCCACATTATCGAGTTTGTAGGTGTGAGTGATGGCTTCGGGTGGCGTGATGTATGTTCTTGTTAGACCTTTGTTGAATAATTAATAAAGATGGCCGTATGCATCGATTGATGCAGAGGCTGGGGTTTTAACCTCCTTTTCAAAAAAAAATCAATTTTTGAAATTGGAATTCTGTAGCAAGCAAACTGATTATGCGATGATAGATAGGCTACGTAGTATGTGGACACGGAAGTGTCGAGACCTAGCCGACCCAGTCAAGACAGATTTTTACCTAGATCTTTGTTGTATGGATAATCAATCTGAATTGCACTACATGTCTGTAACGTACAATGCTGTTTGTTACTTATCATGTCTATTGGAGACTGCGGGGAAGCATGCTCTTGATATGCTCGTGTGCTGCGGTATCTTCTCTCAATGCTGAGGTTAAAAACTTGCTTTGTACCAAATGATTCCAGAAACTATTTCATTTTTTGCTTAACTACACTTCTTGGAGCATATGCTTTTATTACAGATTTCAGGCCAAATGTTAAGGAAAAAGTCTGATATAGGAAGATGAAGAGAGTGCTGCTGTGTTTCTTCGGAGCGAAATGGCATAGCTGCCTCGAGGTATCAAAGGTAAACTTTCTTGGACCGAACTAGCTATGCTCATCTTTTGATCTTGTATGCCAATTGAAGGTACTCATCTGTGCTAGATGCATCTTTTTTAGCAAACATACTATCATGCGCCGGTTTTTTTATTTTATTTCATTTCTGCTTGGTTTCTAGGTTATAAATCCAACATGACTTCACTGATGCTATATTAGTCGCTATTTCCCCTGGAGTGTTCATATCATTCATACTTTCTCCAATCAAGTTGATACATACTGGCCGTGCATTATGATAACAACTAATTCCCTACCTGAACGACTCATGTGTTATGTCTGCATAGTGGAGTTCTAGGTAATAAAAGTGCTTCTTCTGACCATCAGTTTTTTTGGTCATAATGCGACTACAGGCATCTCTCCCATCAGTTCACCTCCTCTTGTCGTTGTTTCTCGCAGTTTTATGAATCCATTATACGCTGGTTTATGAATCCATTGTAAGTTGTGGGAACACACTGTTGATATGGAGGAAATAGTAATGGTTGCTTGATCTGTTTCATGCCTGTATATGTCATGCTCAATTCTTACCATGATCATCCCTGCTTATTTTTGTTGATTATCTCTGTTTATTTCAGTAAATCTCATGATTTATGTCTGTATATAACAAGTGATTCTTTAGTAAATATGCATACCAAACTGAATCTTATTTTTGTGAACTGCCACAGCAGTATTCTGTGTAGTTTTGGGATAGCAGTATCAAACTGAATCTGTGTACCTAAGCCATCATCACTTCAGAAGTACTAGCACTCCTGTTAACTGTGGCAAATTTTATAGCCAACTCTATGGCAAAAGAAATTGAACATGTTTTTTTATGATAATTGTGCTAAAATATCACATTCCATGATCTCTTTTTAGTACTAGCAAGGAGGAGGCGCGGCGCATGCCGCGCCCGTGTATTTGCCCGTTGTTGGCTAAGTTGTTTGTTCGGTTGCTCAGTTTCAACAGAGTTGTGGAGGTTCACTTGCTTCAGATCTGAAGGCGAGGAAATACATGTTTTTTCTTACTTCGAACATGTCAACCATCTTGGCTCAGTTTCAACAGAGTTGTCGAGGTTCACATGCTTCAGATCTGAAGGCGAGGAAATACATGTTTTTTCTTATTTCGAACATGTCAACCATCTTGGCGTCGGAAGCTAAATTATGTTTTCTTCAAAAGAGCAGGTGGACTGTATTGCTTTGAAAAACAATACGGCGAGACATTGCTCTCCCCTCCTTTTCTTTAGTTTTGGAGAAACCACAATTACTATAAATATGGCAGGAAAATAACAATCAAATATGAAATCTGAACTCTTAGGAATTAGGCATGGTGGTGTGACAGATTTAATATTTTTCTGAAGTTTCCTTGCATAGCCCAATGCAAAATATTGAATCTATTACTTAGTTTACAAAACCTAGCTACAGTTGATGCTTTAACCATCTGCCAAAAGCTCCCATAAATTCTCCTAGCTTGTTTGATCTTGGCTTCTTGAATATCCAAAGCTTTAACTTCTGCAGGGGAATCCAGAATTGCCTTGTAGATTCATTTTCTGTAAGAACTTGCCAAGTCACAGTTGAATCTTTTCTCCTTTCTTTCTCTTAATCTTTCTCTAGACCACACCTTGACCTTGAAAATACTTTGTGTACAACTGAAACAATGAAGCCCAATCTTATTAAGTATTGTGAACAATGCTAAAACTGAACCTTCTCGTCTTCTTACATTAAAAATTTGAAGCAATAGCTTTACTCAATCATGCCCTCGTCAAAATGCAGACCTAATCTTAAATAAAAGCACAACTTAACATTGCTCCGACAACTACAGAGCTAATTCTGTAGACAACTTCAATTGGATCTTTCCCTATCCTTTATTCGAAATTGGCACACATTTTGACTTTATTTAGACTAATTGCAAGTTGTCTCTACTTTTCTTGATTGATTTTTCTACATATTGACATGCCATCATAACTACAGTAGTACATGAACCGGACTCTATCATCTCTGAAATCATCAAGGCATTCTTACAAATTCAGATAAGTGTTTCGCATGCTTTGAGTATCTCCTGTTGCATCCCTTTTGGTTCCCTCATATGCATATTATTATAATCATACTAAGTATGATTATAATAGGACACATGTACCACTAATACATGAAATTCAGTAAAGTATTAATTGATCTATTAACATGACTCCTACTGCATCTCTTTTGTTGTCGCCATTAGCGCAACATCTTGATCACTTCCAGTATAGTAGTAGGTGGATTTGAAAGAACAAAGCATGGTCACCCAAGCATCTATGATGCAAGTGGATTATATGCTAAAATATTGGTGAACAATTCAGGAGTAATTCCATCGATATGTTGAATGAACAAATTGAATCTATAACAATGCAGAGAAAGTATCCATTCTACAAAATGAGAAGGAAATTAAGTTGAGTGATATTACAGTGGACATAATTAGGTATTATATTAAAAGAAGGTATATAGGTAAGACTACCTCATGATTGAGCCAATCAACATCACAAAGTTCTTGGACTACCTTCTTTAAGCACATGAAGTCGTTATGTTTTCCTATGAAGAGATCAATCTCATCTTCAGGCACATTAGTTTGTATGAAGGGTAATTAAAACTTAGCAAACACCAAGTGAAAGAATGTGTGGATAATTTATCTGATTTTAAGGACAACAATTAAACCTTTACCACACATACCATGATCAACATATAATATGTTTGTGCACCAAACTGGAACTGATTTTTTTGACTTATTCCATAAACATTCAATTTCCATAATCATCATCAACGGTTATCAAATAAAAAAGGAGAGGTTCCTATATTGCATGGATGGCATGATACAGTGATCTAGCACAAATGCACCTTGTTAGACACCCCATGGAGCCCATTTCCGGCTTCAAAAACATGGTTCCTATCATTGATGTCCACAATGAAGATAAAATCATGTGTGTGCTGGAAGTAATGCCTCCAGAGAGGTCTAATCTGTTCTTGCAAACATGAAATATAAGTTAAAATGAAATGGAACAATCTGTACGTAGATTTTAAGTTAAGAAAAACACTGAAATACAGTATACAAAATATTGCAGCAGCTCATACCTTGTCCTGACCCCCAACGTGCCAAACAGTGAAGCTAATGTTCTTGTACTCAACAATTCCAACATCAGACCCTGCAATTGGAAGGAAACCTCATGATCATGTCAGGGTCCAAGTGTAAGTAGAGGTTGTTCAATAAGGCCTTATGTCTGCAGCTTTTTGTCCAGTTTTTGTCGATATCAGCCTATGTAAATCTCTGTCAGTACATGACACATGTCATCTTGGCTCCAGGGCCCATTATAGGTAGTCTTTTTTTTCATCCTATTGTTCAAGCAAGTAGGCTTCTAATATGGGCTTGGAGTAATTATAGGTTGACAGGATGCACGTATTGTAGTATTAGTTTTTAATATGTTAATCTGCATATCTCTACTATTGAACCGACAGTAAATGTGGTAATCTGAACTGTAAGGGGAGATTGATTATATAGAAGTGCGTTAAGAAATGAACTCATTTCTTCTGGATATATTTTTTTGACAAAGATTTCTTATCGATATGGTGGTTCATGGTAGTAACATTGATACTTTCTCTAAATTCTAAGATTAACTGTATGATGAAATGGCAGTAATGGATGAGCATATATACAAACACCGAAACATGGGACTTGCCACTTTTTTGTGTAGATCTCATAAACCAAAAAGGGGAATATCTTTGCATGTGAAATAGATACACATAGAATTGGCCCGTTTCTGTTTATCTTGCATGTAGTCTATCTTTCCTGGTGGTGCGATAGCAGTAGCTTGCGGGGTAGCACTGTGGAAGGCAAGCCCGTAGATGAGGGGAGAACAGGCGATGTATATTCAACCTTGTATCCAATTCATGCAATTGTTAACATTATGTAGAACAAATTCATCTCGAAAAGAAAAACTATTCATGGTAAGAAAACATATTCAACTATGGGCCGGAACAAATTTAACGTGATGAGCTATACATGGCAGGTAAATATAATTAAATCAAGTAGGTATATATTTGTCATAACTAAAGGTTGGTAGATCAACTGGGAGCCCTGCCAGTAAAATAACACTTCACCACTCTTACTATTTGAAATTGGAAACAATTTTTCATCAGATTAAAATTGAATGCTGCAATGCCTTTTCTAATGTTATAATCGGTCTATTTCTTATTGAGCTTCCTTACCACAAGTATAACCTATCTTTGCCTTGTACATGTAGTTGCATCATACTTTTCATGACTTCCATATTAAGATCGCAAACTTCAAGGCAAAGTAATTTGTGTTGCTTCTGTTCGGAAGAGCAAACTATATAGTAACTGGCATCGACCAACCTAGACAGTCAAAAGAAAACAACATGGTTGAAGGGAAGAATTCAACACAAGTTAGATAGCCCTCGGCAGCAGTAACAACTTAATTTACACTCATGCCCATGACCACAATTATGAAAAGTATGGATCTTGTATAGAAGAGAAATCAGCATTCTTCCATGAAACCAATTCAATAGCCTCTTAAAAGAAGAGAGACAAATAAACTAAGGAGTTTTGCTATAATTAAAAGGACAAATCCGATAGCTTGTGAATACTATAGGATTCGTGTTAAAGAATTAGAAGGGAAGAACCAAACATGTTGCCATTTATATAGCAGGGTTTGTCTTTGATGCGTAATAAGAAATATCACAACACAATCCAATGTCTGTTGGAAATGGACCTATGCATGTAGGTTACAAACAAAGAGAATAGTGGTCATCCCCATCCACAACGATACCATCTCAACAGGAGCAAGATCTGCTTCATTGGTTTCCAATAGAAAATAAACCTGCAAGGACAACCTTTTTAATAACGGAAAGGACCTAGTGGGTAGAGAGACATCATGGTAATATCACAAATAAACAACGGTTGACTTTGAGAAGTGCTCTAGGCAGATGGAAGTTTTTGACTCGTGAAGTTGCTTTGAACATACTTAACTGAAGTTAACAATTAAAAGAACAATGACTGTTGAAAAAATCTTCATTGGGAAACTTTTCTGAAAGCTACCATTATTTCATTCAGAGCGAGTGTGATGAGACATCACATGTTAATCGATAACACTTACATGGTTTTGAAAACAAAATATGGGATGTTGTATCTAGGCCTCACCCTCAAAGGACAAAAACTGTACCTCTGTACAATGCTTCTGTACTCTTTGTTGCGAAAGGAGTATATATTCGATATCATAGTTCTGCACTCTTTGTTGCAAAAACTGTATATATTCGATATCATGCATCAGAAATGCTGCCATTGATCCCTCAAAGGACAAAAAAAGGAAACCCATTACAATAAAGACCTTTAGAGTATGTGTGAACCCCATAGTGCGAAAAATAGAAAATAATAATGGCCTTAGTTTCCCTAAATCCAACCATATCTAAATTAGACGCTGGTCTGTTGATAATCTGCGGCAAGAGAGAATATATAAACTTCGAACTTAAGAGAATATGCATTGATGTTTCTGTTAGACGTGATTTCCAACGGAAGAGAACCCAGTAATCTCAAATTAAGGTCAAACCATAATCAGTGCATGTAAGCGTAAACAATTGTTTTCAGATTATAGTTCGCTTGGGAAGTTCCAATTTCTACAAAGTTTCCCACCTTTGTTTATGAATTAAAGTTATAGGAGTGGCAACTACACAGATGAAATCATCATTATGTTAACTGAAAGATTAATCACCGAAATGTTCTCCGGGTAGGTACGCATAAGTTAAGGGTTTAATCTCTTGCAGGTACCCAGTTCCCATTGGCTGCAGCTAAATTTCAAAAAAAGAAAAAATTTGTTGAGTACACAAAAAATCATAAAAAGGAATTAATCTTCCCTTGCAGCCTGCTTTTACTTCCATCGAGCACCTTGTAGGCATATGCACAAAATAATCTGCATAAACAAATATGAGAAATTCCAAGGGTTAAATCAAAGGAGAGAAGTGGATGGGAGAGGAGCATGCTAATCAAGAGGAAGAGAGGAAGTGTGGGTACCTGCAAGAGATGGGTTGAGAAATTGGAAGGAGCTCTCCTTCTTATTCTCCTGTGCGTGTGGCTGGAGGCGTCGCTCCTGATGCGCCGCCGCCGCCGCTGTTACGCCGCTGCCGTCGCGCCGTAGACTGAGGCGATCCCTCCACTGGAGAAGGGCTTTGGAGATAGGGAGGATTGAGGCACCGCAGGAGATGGCTCCGCTGATCCTGGACGCGCTGCACCGGAGCTTGCGGCGGAGGGCATGGAGGGAAGGGATGGCACGGCCGCGGCCGACGCTCGCGAAGGAACACGGCTGGTGGCGGATGGGGGCGATAGCTTGCGGCGGATGCGGGCCACGGCCGGCGAGTGCGGGGCGGCGAGGGGTGGATCGTGGAGGCAGCGACGGCCAATCCCCTCTCTCTGTCCCTTCTCTCGTTGCTCTCTAGAAGAACGAAGAAGGGAAGGATGAGCGAGCGATTGGCGGTGAGTAGGGCCCAGTCGCCCAATTCGAGATATTACGGTGGGCCTTAAGCGGTAAATCCACAGGAGCAGTAAAAAAAAAGTCAAAAAAACCAGAAAAATCAAACTGCTGCCGCTTTAGTATAGTAACTTATGGGTAGCAAGATATGCACTGACATTTTAGGAACAATGATGATTTTTTTATGTGCAAAAGCACCATGCAGTCAGCATCACGGTACTTATACTAGTAGTAAGATAAGTAGCTCCTCCCCAGCTCCATGCTGATAAATAAATAGTATTGTTGCCCATCTATTTCAGCTTTCATGTGCAATTTACTGTGAGCCCAAATCGGTGGGATAAATTGCGAGGCAAAATGTACATGCTTTCCTGGTTATTGTTTCAACTATAAACAAGCATGTTCATCTCTTTTTGTTTCATCAGGTTCTTAGGCACCCAAAAAAGCAAAGACTAAACAAGCTGGGTTGATAAACTTTGACCACTCAAAATCTGAATGATCATTGAGCTATTGCACAAGTACCCCTTATGGCATTGTGTTGTGGCGGTTATGGCTGTTATGGATGTGTTTGAGGACCCGTTGTCATGATGTGTATCGATGATAGTTACCCTATGTTTGATTCCTGATAATTATGTAAATTATGTAATACTCATATTCTGCTCTAGTTTAATTTGGTAGCAAGATGCCTACCAAACAAGTTCTGTAGCAAGATGCTTATCTAACAGAACGTTCAACTTAGCAAGTTTGTCTTACTATGTATAATCTGAAAGCAAGTACCGGTGAAGTTCTATAAGCAGTTTTTTTATATGAGTTGTAAAAGTTGCAAAGATTGGATTTTTATCATCTCAGTTTGTTATAGCAAATCCTGTCTACCAAACAAGTTTTTATGTAAGGGGATTGGAGACTTGGAGATGCGAGGGGAATTGAGGGGATTGGGTGGAAAGAAGGGATTCACCAAATCCCCTGAAATCCCCACCTTCCCAAACCTTTCCAAACCACTTCTACCAAACAAAGCCTTAGGGAAGCACCTTTTGGAAAGGATTTGAGGGGGAGCTTGAGGGATGGGAGAGAGAGGGGAGCAGCAAGTGTTCTTGCAGCTCGGGCTGGATTGGGGAGAGTGAGTTCACTTATCAGGACCAAATGCCAGGGTCTACGGCGTCTGGATCGGGGGCTGGAAACGCCAAAGTCCTTGGTGTCTGCCCCTTTGCCACGTCGGTAGGTCAACGTGTCAGCGGGTCGTGCGGTCCAGGGACTAGACGCAAGGGTCCCTGGCGTCACCCGTGCAAGCTGAACGTCAGGGATGTTGGCGTCATCAAAAAAGGTCAGATTTGAATTTTTTTACAATCAAGGTCAATTTAGGAATTTGTTAGTACCCTGGCGTCACCCGTGCAAGCTGAACGTTAGGGATGTTGGCGTCATAAAAAAAGGTCAGATTCGATTTTTTTTTACAATCGAGGTCAATTTAGGAATTTGTTAGTACGAAATTTAGAACAGAAATTTTGTCCGCGCTTGCGTATTGGCCAGAAAAATCGAGGGAGAGGAGCTCGTTCCCGTATTGGTCGTTCCCTACGTCTTCCTTCCCCCAGATGCAGCCGCCACTTCTCCTCTTCCTCACGCTAGCTTTCCTCTTCCCTTTCAGCGCCCCGTCCTCCCAGGTAGGGTTGCCGCCGCCGCCCCCATCCATGAACCCGGATCTGCGGAGAAGGCTGGCAGGGGCCCTAAGGTCGACGGCGCCGAGGAGGAGGCAGAGCAGCAGGGCGGTTCTGTCGTGCTGGGTTGAGCGGCGGCCGGAGCGGGTCCGCCACGGAGATGGCCGTCCGCGGCGTCGTCCTCGGGGAGAGAAGGGGAGGGGAGGGCCAGACGAAGAGAGGAGGGAGAGGGAGACGGCGAGCCCATGGACAAGTGCCACCGGAAGCAGATCTTGCCGTCGGCGGCAAGAAGGCCACGCCCCCCTCCACCTCGTGCGTTCACCCAGGTACGCAGCCATCTTCCTTCTCCATCTGCTATGACTTGCAGACAATTCGAAGCAGTGTATTGTGCTAATCAAAAGAATATATATCCATAGACGGCACCGAAGGTAGGACAGAATGATACGAGGCTAGACCACATTTTTGTGTGGCCGATAATCTAATTTTTGTTCAGTGTTCTTTTCAGCAGTGGAAGCAATGCCCTTTTTCCCCTTTTGAGAGATCAAATCAAATTGCATCGGTACGCCATGCCGCCACCAATTTGATCATGCAAACCTGATGAAGAGAATGTATTCTGTGCGGCCATTCATGCAGAGTATGTCCGGCTCGCCGGCCACTATCACGCATACGAATGATCTAAATGATACCAAAATCTTAGCATCAATGTATCGCTGCAATTTTCTGTGTCATCTGAATTTAGCTGCAGGAATTGTTGTACCTTTGCCTTTCTTCTTCATATTCTACTAGATGGGTGCTATTAACTGTTTGAGTATTTGTCAGTTATTTCGATTGTGTTGTTGTAGTTCTCTGATTTTGGAAATTGGAAGACAACAACAGCTCTACCCTTTGAACTTTTTTTATTTGTACCATTGGTGTTAGATATTTTGGCGCCCAGAAATAATAATAATAAGATATGCTGTACATACAGCAGCATCCATCCTCACTAACAGTGGTAGTACTGGTTGTGGCTGATCTTGTTTGTCAGGTCCTTTATCAATTGTGCCTGTTCTGGTCTAAAATATCTATTCCTTCGTATCCTAACTCATTGGGTTAATTTAGGAGGTTTCTCATTGGAGCCAATAGCAACCACCTCATGTTTCATAATGTTTTAATTTGTGAGTTCTGACATTCTTCATTATCTGCGTATGAAATCTACTCCCTCCGTCCTAAAATATAAGATCATTTTTAACATTATCATAGTGTCAAAAAAGATCTTATATAATGGGACAGAGGGAGTATTTCTGAACCTATATGAGATACATACATTTAGTATTACCAGTCCGAGCTTCAGAGAAAGACTAACCAGTACATGATTTTTTTTGCAAGGAACCATTACATGATCTCATGGTAGTAGATGGTTATATATTTTTGCTCCACATTGCATTGTTATGTTCAGAATATATTCATGCCTGAACAATGCAGTCGGAAGCGATACACGTGTTCACCGAACTGGATTTTCTTACTCAACAAAATATATTGTGAGGCTTGAAAAATAATAATGTATCTCGAAGCAAATGTTGGAGAGTATAGCTATAATGACTAATTAAACATGGCAAGTAATTTTGCATGCCCTCTTAGTTTTATTTTGTATATTTCCTGGAGTTTTACTCTCCATTAAAATTTCATTTGAGCACTTGCATTTACTGTATGAGATATTAGTCATGTGTAAACCTTCAGTTAACTTTGCTGGCACTGTATTGATGTTCTTTTCATAGTGAATAGAATTGGGGACATTGTACATAATGTGACGTTAACAAGGATCTGAGAATGCATTTCTTAACTAAGTCCTATGATCTGCTTAGTAGTGTGTACAAGATGCTGCGTCCTTTCTCTTACTGTTGGTTGCAGAGGCTGTACCTAAAATAATACTTGAGCTTATGAACGTGGAGAAGCTCAGAAGGGAAAATATTGCGAGTCATCTACAGGTATTGCGGTATGGCATTTACTTCCATAATGACCTTTAACTATTCGAGTGTTATGCCTTCCATCCATGATCCATGAGCATGTGATGCAGAGAGAGAGAAACTTCTACAGAATTGGTACCAATGTTATCTGCAAAGTGGCCTTCTTATCCTGTATCAAATTAAGAGGGCCAACTTTTGATCAAAGATTTTTTGAAAGATATATTTTTATGCAGAGTCCTTGGTTGCAAAGCTGAGATTAATTTGGTATTATAGCCTGGTGTCCATGCAAAATGAGTTAAATAGTTTAATTTTACAGTTCCATAATTTCACCTTCCCGTTATAGGTTTCCTTTTGGACTCTTGTACTAATGTTCAGGGCAATGGAAATCTTGTATAATAATCTGTATGTAGTTGAGGCTAACAACAGAACGATGACATGTTTGTTTTTGGGTATAAATTTATGTTCTGATCCTCTTGCATTTGGATTCCGGTCTTACCCTGAGTATGCGTGTATGCTATTGTAGGTTGGTTTTATGTTTCTTATTGGAAGAGAGAGATGCCCAGGACGGAATCCAGTTTGTATCAATGCCTCATTGGTAAGCATGCTCAGGTTTAGTGTTACTGCAATTTCCTCCCTAATTTCAGCTCTACGAACTATACCAGATCATTAGATGGGTGTGCGAACTCGCACCTGGCCTTGATCCTATTTTATTTTATTTCTCTTAAGAGTTGTGTCTCTTGCAGAAAGAATCATGTAAATTCTGCTTCATACAAGCTTCATAAAGTAATAGTTTTAAGGTAGGACTTCAAAGAGTATTTTGCCAAATTTGGCAAAGTGCGGGTAATTTGATTTTTGGCGCTCCTTTTTCTTTACAACTTGTTCTCATACCATGACTAGCAATCTTTGTTTACATACTACTAGCAAACATGCCCGTGCGTTGCAACGGGGAAACAAATTCGCGCACGCTCTTAGCTACCCATCCGTGTTGCCTCTTTGGCATCCACTGATGAATCAATTCCAAGGTGATGAGACATAGCAAAAAGAATTTGTGCCTTACCAAGGATAAAAACATGTGTTTTTAGAAGCCTAAAAAACAATTATACAACACACAGTCACACACAACCATTCTCTCTCGGTTTTTCTCTTCAGAGGCAGCACACGCACATATTTAGCATGTCAATGGTTATGTTATTAACTGAGGGCTAATTAATCATGTTTAATTAGTTTAATTAGATGCCTTATCATGCAACCTTAGTTAATTAGTCGACCACCTATGGAATCTCGTTTAACCCTATATTTAATTAGCCTCCTTCCTAGGAGAGTGCATGTCCGCTTGTAGAGGCCTCCCATTTTTGCTTCCTAATCTGTTTTTCATGTTCCTTTTTGAACGTGTAGATGCCACTCCTTGGACAGGCAAGGGAGTGTCTTTATTTTTCTTTCCATATGATCTTTTTGCCGCCCTCCTTCGTTCATTATGACTTTGTCACTTATTGATTCCCGAGGGCCTCACGCACCTGACTTCTCCTTTTCTTTTCTCGAGGTAGCTTGTTGTTTGGTGAACTCACGAACCTATAAAAACTGGTTAGGTTTGGTATAAAGAAGTGATGTGGGACTATTTAATTTCGTAAAAAACCCAAGAGTTTATGACAATCGTATGTAGCTCAGTTGTCATTCCCCATAGGCACCGTACTGGAACTGCACATTTTGATCCCCTCATGGCACATATTTTTGCTGTGACTTTTCTTTCTGTAAACTATGTGCGGCCCATGTTGCATGCTGGGGGCAAATTTTTTGTACAAATATATGGAGGAGCGTGCGCAAAAAATCAGTACCACCTCTGATAGTAAAAAATCTCAAAAATTCAAAAATAATAATATGGGTCAATGGATCAAAAAATCAGAGAAATGCACCTTACTTTATTAGTAGGCTAGCAAAAAGGCCCGTGCGTTGGAACGTGAGAATATCACACACCCTAGCCCTGATAATAATGCCTCAAGACCTTCCCTCCCAGCGACTCGAGCTTCTATCTAGCGTTGCCCAGGAGAGGAGCGCATCGGTGACAAGCGACAACTGGATCACCAATGAAGACGTGGCGGCATGTTGCACACTACACACATCTTATACATGTCCTCCACAGAACGATGATGTAACGCCCGCGCATCTGCTGCTACCACCGCAGCCAACCCAACCATCTTCCTCCTCCTAGAAGGACCATCAAGCACAGGGTAGATGTGGGAAAAATTATTGTCATCTTAATGGTCCACCGAGCACATCTTGTACAAATGCAGAAAAAATTTAGAGTAGCATTATGGGGAAATTTACTCTCCTTTCATGAACCCATATAAATATAAACCGATAAAAAAAATTGTGTCATAATTGGTAAGCAAATAGTAGGTGGTAAACCATATATGCACTTATTCTAAATGTGCGAATATATTAGGATGAGTGGCAGATACACTTATACAGATATTGCATTTGCAGTTTGGACCTTATGTAGTATATGTGGCATGAGTTAGCAATCAGTCCATCCTTTTAGTATGCATTTTATTCATCTCATCTGTGTTCCTAAAAGTAACGGTATATTAATTTGAGACGTCTTTATTTAACTATAAAATAATAAAGTAGTATACACATGCTTTTCATAGGTGATTTATCCTGTTTTTAGCTCAAGCACGTGGACCCATCCTGACTTATCTCTTTCGGGCAGCCAACCTTATCTCTTCACCGCTACCTACCTTATCTCTTCAGCAGCTAGGGGAGGTGCTGGCCGGATGGCTCGTAAGCAGCTGAATCTGGCCGCGTCGGTCGGCGGACGAGCAGACAGCAGCAGCCGCGCTGCTCCTGCTCGTTGGAGTGGCGCCCGTGGCCACACCACCGCCACGGCTGCGCCCCTGCCGGCCTCGGGAACCTCCATGGCTGACCTCGCAGAGCGCCGCCCCGTTCTGGCCTCAAACACGCGGTCCCGCACCCTTCCTCTCCACCTTGCGCCGCCGTGGCCGTCACTTGCCTCCTGCTTGTCCTCCCAGCCACGGGCGACCTCCTCCTCCTCCGTGCTTGAGAACTCCATCGCCTCGGCTGACCTCCCGTGGGTGCTGCCATCTCCGAGTAGTACAAGCTCTGCTCCGCTCGAACGACGCTGCCGCCAACAAGCTCTGCTCCGGCGAGCCCTACGCCCCCTCCTGCAGCTTTCGAATCACCATGGCCACGACCTCGGCGCTGCTCTTCCTCCATCCATGGCAAGCCAAGCCAAACGTGTTCCTGCTACTACTCTTCACTTCCCTGGCGCCGATCCAGCAGGCACATCCCACGATCTAGCAGACGTCGGAGCTGAGAGGTGGGAGAAGGGGAGGGGAGGGCCGGCGGCGAGGTGGGCCGGTGCCAAGTGAGGCGAAGGGCCAGTTCTTTTGGTAGCTTTTTTGGGCTTCCAGAATAAGCTGCCCCCTACCCAGCTTATTTCAGAAGCCCAACCAAAAATATTTTTTTAGAAGCCTACTAATTAAGACTAGTAGGCTTCTAAAAAAATATTTTTGGTTGGGCTTCTGAAATAAGCTGGGTAGGGGGCAGCTTATTTCAGCTTATTCTAGAAGCCAGCAAAAGAACTGGCCCGAAGTCGTGGGGGCGATGCGAGCGCAGGCGTGCGGGTGGGAGCGTGCAGGTGACCCTTTTTTCCCCATGACGAACAGTTATTTTACTTAGGATCGTGACTGCGGGTTAATTATGGAAAACTACAGGGACTGTTTTGCAAAAATACTGACACTTACTTAAGAAAGGATTGCGGGTTGAATACTAAAAAATACAGGGACTTTTCTGCAAAATTGCCGCGACGGTGAGCGGGTAGAAGCGATCGGTGCTTTATTATTAGGTAAAGATAAAGATTACCTAGCCCCGGGTCTCTCACATGATCCCCTTCCCTCTTGCCGCCGCCCGCTTCCTCTCGCCTCACAATTTTCTCTTCCTCCTTGCCGCCGGCCCCCTTGTCTCCCAACACATGCAACGACGCCGACCTGCTGCAGCAGCAGCGTCCAGCCCCAACAGCCGAGGAACAACCCCCACGCTCGTCTTTTCTTCCTCTTCCCAGCCGTCCATGCCGCCACATCCCTCCCACTAACCCACGTCGGCCTTGCCGCAGAAGAGGGCTAGCCCAGCTGCGCCGCCGGTCAAATTGGGAGGGGGAGCAGCCACGCCCGGAGGAGATTGTCCCCAGCCTAATCCCTAGGGTGCAGTTTCCGGATCAACCCCCTTCACTGCGATGAACCCTTCTCGTCGGCCGCGCCCCATGCTAGCAGGTGGGCGGAGCCTCGTCGTCGTTGACGGGAGGAGGCGAGCAGCAGTCGCAGCAGGTGGTGATGCTGGCGAACGCGTCGGACGGCGTCTCTACAGGTATGCTAGCTCCTCCTATTCTCTTTCATACTGATGCAAACGGAAATTGGTAAATATGGAGATTAGCCAATGAGATATGGTTGTTAAATTTGTCTTTTTTGGTACATTTTTTGAGGGATCGGCAATTGCGCAAGGAACTATGAGCTTCAGTGAGACGGTTTTGGGTGCAGTAGAGAAATTTGTTCATCGGATAAAGCTTTGAATAGGTTAGCCGTCCTCCTCTCTTTTTAAAGGCGTGTTCTGAACTCCTCCAACTTCACAAAACTTCATAAATTCAGCTTCTTTTCGTGGCTTCTAACTTCAGCTAGCGATCCAGAACCGTTCTGCTTCGATCGACAGCTTCTCGTAGCACTGCAACCCAGCTGGGAGGGCTTCGGCCTATTTGGCGCAGATTGGGCCGGCTGGAGGCAGCCCAATTCGGGCCCAGTGCACCTATTCGAGGGGGCAGAGGGTTAGCGATTCGTTGGGGATCGCTCCTGTAGCGATATTTCGAGGAGGGAGCAGCGAACCGTTATGTTTGGCGGTGGCAACTCCTCGTAAATAGGGCGAACTTCTGATTTTCCAATCGGTGGAGCTGGGCCGACCGAGCTCCAAGTTTTTGCACTGCGATTTGGCTCAGCTTCGAGAAGTTAGCTTCTTGCAGCAAAAGCGTTCGGGTCAAAATCTTTTTTGAAGTTGGTGGAGTTAGAAGCTGGAGGAGATCAGAACACGCCCTAAATCTGTTACTTTCTTTGTAGGTTTTCTTATTTTCTGAGCATTAATATAACAAAGTAAATTTTACGGTTGCCTATTTACTCTCTTTACTGAATTTATTCTTCAGTAATAAGACAAGGATTACATGATAAATGAACTATCCATTTATTTTAACAGCCATCTCAGTAAAGAACCAGGTAGAATAGAAAATTAGACACAAACATAATCTTGTCACTTAGGATTCAGAATCTGGGGATGTGGAAGGTCAAGCGCAGGTCGCGGGATCAAACGGGCTGGTGGACAGGGGCGCGGCTCTACGCCCTCCTCTGTCGAGGGTTGGACGGAGCCCTCGGCTGCGGGGGAACAGCCATCGGCAGACACGACCCCGACGAGTGTGCTCGTGGTGGTCGCTCAGATCCCAGCCGTGCATCCACAGGTGTACCAGCTCCTCTCTGTATATTCTTTGATTTTTCCTGTTCAGTTCATCTTTCATAGTTAATCCTTTGCAACAATTTGATAAGATTCTTAAATCAAAGGTGTGGCCTCTATTTGATGAGTAGAGTCTGCTATAAAATCGAGAAGAACACAAGGAAGAGTATGGGTCTGCATGTACCTATAAGAAGAAGATGGCTTGAGGTGATTTGTTTTTGTTTTCAGTTGCGTCGACGACGAGATCTTCGTCATGGACCTCAAGAAGGGCGTCGTCTCCATAGGTACTAGCTCCCTCCGCCGCTCGATTCGTCTCGTGTGGGTCTCGTGAACACTTTGGAGCCATGACCTGATGTTATATACTGCTGAATCAAAGAGCAATAACCTAACATACTTTATACTGAACCTTGATATGGTGTAAAGGTCTCTGGACAAACAGGTGGTGGGCTTTGTTTGGTGCAGCGCAGAACAATAGCCAATAGATGTTTATATGGGAGATGTTTAGACTGCCAAGGATTGGGTTGTATTACTGAACATGTTGGTTTGTCGCCAGTTGCTGTAACCCACTTCAGATGATGGATTACTAAAAACCTTTTAGCATTTACCTTCCTTACATATACATGATTTACTACATTTATGTATATCTTGCCTTCAGCTCATGGTCAAATTCATTTTTGTATTTCTTCTACTGGCGAGTGTTACAACTGAACCGGTCAGGGCCTCATTAAAAGTATTTTAGACCTTCCTGTAAATAGACAGTCAAAGCTCACACTATTCTTTTTTGTATAATGACCCTTTGATTCAGTTATTTGGGTTCATTATTGAACTTTGTACTGCTTGTTTATTTGTATAGCTTATGGCGAGGTACAGATTCTATTTAGCATTCATGTTTACCATTGGTTATGGGTTAAAGTCAGCAAAGATAGCATATTCACATGTTTGCAAATCACTTTTGCTGTATATAAGTGCCATCAAGGATCAACCTAGACCCGTGGACGTGCGCAAGCTAGATAAGTACGCACATGAACGCTCAGGAGGCGTGCAAATGGCATGCCCCAGCCACTAGTTCACCACAATGCTCCGTCGCCGGCTGCACCATATCGAGGTCGCAGTCGTAAGCAAAGTGCAAGCTCCGTGTGGCCGGAGTGGAGAGCACTCGGCACAGGTTGAGCTTGCTGCCTCGGATGCTCCCCCCCCCCCCCCCCCCCCCCCCCCCCCGATCTTCCGAATATCCAATTCTGAGTCCGGGTTCATCTACACCTGGTGAACCGTAAATTCAAAAAAAATACTAAAAAAATTCAAATAAATTCGATTTTTTTCATGGAAGATGTTTAAGTGTGTGAGATGTGTGCCAAATTTCAAAGCATTTGGACATCTGAGTAGCTCAAAGCGAGAGAACTAAGCATGCCCATCCCAGATTTGTGGTTCTCGGGTGCCACACACCCCTATATGAATATAGTATTAAAAATGCCAGGATTTTTTTCTAAAAAATATGAGATTTTGGGATATCAAACCTGGGTGCCCATTGTACACCCGTGTTCACTTTCGTGGGGAATTCCTATGCATAGGAAAAAAATTGTTTGGATGGATCCTATGTCGGACCGTATTTTCTTCGCCACGGATACCATAGGCACTCACTCCCCACAAAACTAAACACGGGTGTACAATGGGCAGTCAGGTTTAATATCCCAAAATTCTAGAATTTTTTATAATTTCCTTGTATTTATTTAAATACTACTAGCAAATATGCCCGTGCGTTGCAACGGGAGAAAAACAATCAGATTATACAGATGTGGTAGAGATAAAAAAAAGTATGAATCAAATGCCAGGATGAGATAAAGATTTTCAAAATGTCATTTAACAAACTATGTCTGAGTGATGTCATGATGAGATAAGGGACTTTAAAAAGTCATTTCAAAAACTGAAAATGTGATGGTCTCATCATGACTTGATTTCCTAAGGCGCCACAATGAAATATTTTTTGGCTGAGCAAACTACATTGATGGACCCTGCCAGAGCTAGACTGATGAATGATGTGTCTCGCCTTGACCTAACGTAGCGGTGTTTTCCATAACCAGTAAAACTGTGGTACCAGAATAGCTATGTATGAAGGCAAAATAGAAATTTAGTCATTTTCATATAGCTTACAAAACTAACCCATAGGAAGCTGTGTCAATTTTTTAGGGCTCAACACTGTACAGTACATACAAAGTTTTTTTTACCCGACGCGCGAGGGACCAAATAAAATCATAAAACGACCTCTACAGATCCCCTAATAAAACCTCTACCTAAGCGACGATTCGTTTTGTTCGTTATTTACGAATCTATTTTAATTTTTGTGAACATTTTCTAAAATTTCATGGACATTGTTTTCAAATTCCTAAATATGTTTTGAATACACGGTCATATTTTAAAAATCATGAACATTTTTCATTTCACGAATTTGTTTTTGAAATCTTGATTTTTTTTAATAATATGCGAAGAGGTTTTTTAAATCATGAACATTTTATGATTTTCTAATTTTTTTTGAATTCATAAACATTTTATGATTTCTCGATGTTTTTTTTCAATACTCGCAACTTGTTGAAATTTGGATTTTTTTGGAAATCCCGGACTAATTTAAAAAAGGAAAAACAAAAAAAAATGAGAAAGGAAAAAAGCAAAAATGAAATAAAAAAACAAGGGCGTCACGAAAGGCATGTGGGCCGGCCCATTACCGTGTGCGGGGCCTGCTATATAAAAGAGAAAAGGGGAGAGAAAAAGGGCCAGGAGCCAGGGAGCGAACCCTAGTCTCCGGTGCACAAGGCTAAAGTCTCAGCCACTGCACTGCTTGTATGCTTTTGATATATGTGTGTATCCAATATATAAGAACCAAACCCGGCGGCGATTTTCTAAAACCAACAAATCGTTTTCTTCACTTACGGGTGGCATAGTGGGTAAGAGCATCTCCAGCCGTTCGGCCCCCCAGGGGCTTGAAATAGCGCCGCCTGGGGGCCAACCGGCGATAAAATCGGCGTGGGGGCGGTCGGTTTCCCAACCGCCGCCCCAAGCTGGCCCCAGACGCCGCTTTTTGAAAACCAAAGTCGGCCAAAATTCGGCCAACCTTCGTACAAAACGACACAAATTTGGAGAAAATTCAGGCGTTTTCATTGATATTTGTACAAACTTAAAACATAATTTAAAAAACAAACTAAAAATACTACTACTACGCCACCGCCGCCGCCGCCTCGAGCCTTCTACATGGCGAGGAGCCTGTAGAAGTTGTTGTCGTCGCCGCCGTCCTGCACGCCGCCGCCGTCCTTGCTGCACCCCTGCCCTGGGTCGCCGTGGCGGACGGGGTTGGACGGCCCTGGCGTCTCCTCGTCGCTGTTGTCGAGGATGACGACGCCGCCCTCCTCGCGGCCGCGGCGCCGGGCGGCGATCTCCTCGAGGGCGTGGCGCTGGCGTTCCATCTCCTGCCGGACGTAGTCGTCCCGCGCCCATTTGAGGCCGGTCTCCTCGTCGGCGGCCATGGCCTCGTGCTCCTTCTTCACGGGAAGGAGCGCCGGCTCGGTCTTCGGCTTGATGAGGCAGGAGGCGAGGCGGAAGGAGGGAGGAGAAGAGACGCCGCCCTCGTTGATGACGAGGGCGCCGCCGCGGGTGCGCCGCCCGAGCGGCGTCTCCCGTGGCTCCGGCTTGACGGGGAGGAGCGCCGGCGACCCGGAGGAACGGGAGCCCGACGAGGACGAGGACGAGGACGCCGTCTCCATTCGCCTCGGCGTCCAGGAACTGCCGCGGCGGCGAGAGAAGGAGGGGGGCGCCGGGTACTCCAACCGCGGCGAGTTGCCGCCCTCGATGTGCTCGAGGACGGCTTCGAGCGTGCGCCCGGGGACGCCCCACCATTGGCGCCGCCCCTCGGAGTTGAGGCGGCCGTGGGGTTCGACGCCGTTCGTGGAGGCGAGCTGGTCGGCGTGGCGGCGGTCGAAGTACGCCGTCCACAGCGTGTGGCTGTCGGGGGCGTACCTCGGCTGCTGCCGCGCCTGCTCCGGCAGCGACGATCGGATGCACGCGATCTCGGCGCGCCGATCAGCACCGGAGGGCGGCGGTGGCACCGGGACGCCGCCGGCGTTGAGCCTCCAGGAGCCCGGCACCCGCATGTCCGGCGGCGCCGGGTAGTCCGCCTCGTAGAGGAGGTGGGCTTCCGCCTCGTGCAGGTGGCGGCGGCCGAAGCTATTGGCCGCCGCACCGTCGCCGGGGTAGAGCTCGGCCATGGTCGTCAGAGAGAGGGGCGTCGGCGGGGAGAGAGGGGAGAGGGGCGTCGGCGGCGAGAGGGGGAGAGGGGCTGTGGCAAGGGAGTGTGCGGCCACCGGCGAGGGAGGGCGGCTTTTATAGCGGCGAGCGGGCGGCCGTGTGTACGCGTGGCGGGAGGGGGCGGGACGCGCGTCGGCGCGCCTTCACTGCGCCGCCCGTGAGGAATCAATGGAAGGCTGACCGGCGGCAGCCTTCGCATTGATTCCCGCGGGAAACCGAGGCGATGAGGACGACGAAGGCGCCCTGTCGCTGACTCGGCGGGTCCGCATGATTTCGCGCCAAAATCGTTTCCCCCGGCGCCCCCGGGCGCCCCCCAGCGCGCCGGGTTCGGCCTGGGTTCTCCGGCGCCAAATTCGGCCCTAACCGGCGAAAAATGGGCTTCTCGGGGCGCGACTGGGCCGATTTTTTCACGCCGGCGATAAAAAAGGGGCTTGGGGGGGGGGGGGGGGGGCTGTTGGGGGGGGGGCGAGTGGAGATGCTCTAATATTTTGCAACTTTGGAGCCAATTTTAATGACGTACCGCCAGAAGCAATAGCCCCTTTATTATTAGGTAGAGATATTCATATAGGGGTGTGTGGCACCCGAGAGCTCCCATGCATTTCCTATCTTGACTGGGCCATTTTTCTCCCGTGGAAGGTGTAGGTCATGCCCGTTCTGTTTGCGCTGAACCCCCATGATGGTTGAGGTGGCGCCGCTGTGGTACCATCAAGGTACCCAAGGAGGTTCTCTAGACAGAATAAGCACAACCCACAGTCCTGCACTAACAAGAGAAAATTGGCACATGTGAGACAAATGGTGATGAGCCCGACGAAGCGATGGTGGCGGCATGGCCTGAGATGGAGCACTGGTGGCGTGGGAGGTCATGCCACCCATGGGTGGTGGACGCTGTGGCACGGGAGACATGAGATGGGGTCGTGGCTCTAATACCCAATCAAATTGACAAAGATGATTTTGATGTGAGATGCTCCTTGGGACTTTGCATCCATTTATAATAGTTTCAACTTGAGAATCAAGCTACAATCGAAACGAATAATTCTAGGATACTGAGATCCCCTACACAGTCAGAAATAATCTCTAATTGATCATATGCCGTACTAAGAGATATGCTAGGAGATACTTACGCTAACAACACACTACAGGGAAAAACATGTTGCCTAGTATAGATACTTACGCTAACAACATGAACATGTTGCAAAGGTCCTAAGAGCAACTCTAGTACAGATTTTCAGTCGAGTGTCAATTAGACACTCCCTTTTTATAATCTCTATTCCCGGGAGTGTGGTTTTGGCATCAGATATGCCAAGAGCAGACTTAACGTTCATCGGAATAAATGCATGCAGGAAATTGTGTGCGGCTGTGCGGTACTGCAACAACGCTTATCAACTAAGTTTCATAATAATCTGCATAATTCCTTTTTTCGACAGCCCCGTAATTTTTGTTGAATCGAAAAGGGCAAGCCGCACGTGGACAATAGCCGGTCTACCAGGTGTGGATGTAAGGCTATGATCAGGCTCCTTCGGACTGATGACAATGGATGGTATATTGTGAAGATGGGTGACAGAAATGTAGACAACTATGTTGTAGCAATGAAGAAACTCATGGAAATAGTTCCTGCCATTGAGTGTCAGCAAAGTATCTGATGGCAAGTCTCTCGAGGATAGAGAGAATTACCCCTCGTCCATTGCAAGAGGTTTGGTAATCGTGGTTTCAAATGCTTGCAATGCGTTGACAACTTCATGCCACCAGTTTTTTTTTGGAGATCCTAGTTGGAAGCGTGCAAAGCTAAGAACACCTGAATTTGGCTATTTCGTTCCAACCAAAATTTTCACCTCTCGATGCTATCCTGCGTGGTTTGCCATATCAATTCTACTAGATTATGAAACTGTCACCTGTTCTGAATTCTCAGTTTATGAATTTTACTGCAGTTGTACTCTTAAATACTTTGGCTGTCCTCCCATTGTATGTGAGACTTTGTCCACTTCAACTTGATCAGATCGTTGATTATTCAGTTTTTGCACTCATCAAGCATTATTTAGATCTTCACCTAGTGAATTACATTTTATTTGCATATGGATTGACTAGTGTAAAACAAGGCAAAACATGAATAGTGTCATAAATGTAATTATTCACTTATGGAATTCTCCAACAACAATAACAACAACAACAACAACAATAACAACAGTTTATAATAAATGTGACTATGAACGATATGAAATTCAGATCCAAAATCGAAACACACATTAAGAAACAAACATGTCAATTCTATAACGAATAGTGAAAAAAGAGGACATAGCATGAATAGTGTCAGAAAACGGAAGTATTCACATATGGATTTGTCTTTCTTGGTTCTGAATGAATATTTTGAATTTTCATTTGAAGTTTTTAGTGGTCATAAACTAAGTCTTGTGAATATTTACAGATTTTTTCGTTGTTTTTTTAAGGGCATGCATGGCTAGCTAAGGGGAACTCTAACCAATCCCCTATCCTGCTATAAGGGAGGATAAATTTGATTTTACTCCTCTATGCCGCACCTAGCCGATCCCCTAAATAGAATAGAGGAGGATAATTTATCCTTCGACGCCTATCCAATCCCTAAATATACTCTGCCTGGAGGTGGTCGAGGATAAATTTTCTTCACGCAAATGCCTCCTTGTGGCCGGCCGGCGACTCGCGTGAAGCTCCATTGTGGACGGCGGCGACCTCCGGCCTCGCCGGTGACCGCACCGTCGCGTTTGACGGTAGGCACGCGCCCGGGAGCAGCTTGCTGCCGGCGCCGGACGCGCAGAAGCCGCACTCCGTCGAGCTGGCCTTGAGGCATCGGGTGCAGTCCCAGCCGGAGCTGCTCGTCCGGTAGTCCGGGCATGTGAGTGAGCCATCGAAGTGGCTGGTCTCGGCGCTGCCGACGGCGGGCGAGTGTGAGGTGGTCTTGTGGAACACCGCGGAGAGCATGGCAAGCGACGCGATGACGCCAACGAGGCTGATCACTAGCAGCTTCCTCCGGCCGGTGCGGTTGATAAAGTAGATGCTAACGATGGAGCCGAGCGCGTTGAGGCCGGAGGTGACCAGCGAGAGAGCGAGCGCCGTTTGGTTGGAGGCCAACCCGGCGAGCTGCATGATGCTCGGGCTGTAGTACATCACGGTGTTGTACCAGCTGCATTTGGTGAAGGCGGCGACGGCGCGGGCGTTCGTGCCCATGGAGCTGCGCGGCGTTTCCGGCATGGTCACCATCGTCGCGGACACGCATGACAGATATTCGACGAAATGTATAAACCAAAAAATAAGTCTACTCCGCTAAATTTAGGGGATCGGCTAGAACCGACCAAAACTTAGTGGAGAAATATACTCTACTAAGGTTTACTTGGCCGTATCCTCCTCTATTTTTTAGGAATCGGTTAGAGTTGCCCAAAGAAACGAGAGCGAAGGTATGAGCTGATGCTTTGGTGTCGCCTGTAAGAATGACACGTATATTTATAGTGCAGTGCACTCTACGAGCAACGGCTCCAAACCACCTGTCCAGTACACTTACACGTCTCCAACGGCACACCTCCAACGTTCCGATGTTAACACGAAAATGTTCAACGTTCCTCCTCGCTCATGTCCAACGTCATCTGGCTCAGAGGAAACTAAATGCAGTAGCCCGCGCGGCACGTAAATAATTCAAGCCTGGATGAGCCGCTGTGCCAGATAAAAGATAACTTATACACGCAATACACGGATGAACAGTTCTATACAGCACGGCCCAGCCTTTCCTTTCCGAATCACCACACCAGCCCAACGATCTGGATACCGGGCGACAGGGCTACCTACCTGTCGCCCGGGCGCCAAACGCCTCACTCGTGTCTCTTATTCATTCATAACGAAGCATCAAGCGGATACCTCCTCTAATGCTCCTTCTCTAGCGGCAGGGAAGGAAACCTTAGCCGCCGCCGGACCGTGACCCTTCCCCCCCTTCCCCCCTCGCCGCCGCCAGGGCGTGCCGGCAGGCGAAGCCCACCCAGCGTGGGCGGCGGCGGGGCGCTCTCTCCTTCTCGTGAGGCGGGATCGCCGTGGGGCGATCTACCCTTGCCGGAACGCGGCGTGGTGCGGGGCGCGACGACACTGGGCTGCCGTGGTGGCGGGCGTGGAGGGCTGCATGGGATATGCTGCGTGCTGGTGATGGCTGCGGTGGCCGGCGGCCGACCTGCCGGATCTGGACGACGCGGGGGGCGGCGGCACCTGTGCTGGGCGGAGTTGGGTAGGATCCCCTTGGGGCTGGCAGCCGTGGTGCGCGCGGTGTTGCTGGTTGCTCGCTGGCTTGGTCCTATGGCCTGCGCTCGGCCTTCTGGATCGGCGCCGAGGCAGGTTGGGGAGGCATCCCCGGGGTGCCGGTGGTCCCGGCTGCGAGTCGGGGAGACATAGTTGCCGGTGAAAACCGAGCCAACGGCGGGCGATGGCGGCGTTCTGCGCCGTTACCTTGATCAAGGCATCGTCGTGTAACTACTGTCGACCCACTCGTGCTGCTCCGGGGGAAACCATAGGATCTGGTCTTCCAGATCGGACGAGGGCGGCACTGCGGTGTCGTTTCTCTCTTCGGGGCATCGTTTGTGGAGCAGCACCGGAAGACAGAGACAGGAGGTGGAGCGGCATCGTCTTGCACGGAGTTTCGGTGGAGATGTCAAGTCAAGCCTGGCCGACAGGTGCTACGCTGTGTCATGCCTGTTCGGCAGGTGCTACTCACGACAGATCTTCTAGAGACTTCAAGCTGTGCCGGCTGGTGGTACTTGGCGGCATGGTGCTGCGGTGTACCTGCGGCAACCGCGACGTGCTCAGCAGTTTGCGTGCAGGGAGGTGGTGCCGTTGGGCGTCGTGGTGGCGTCGACGGATGGCCGGACTGGAAAGGATGATGCGGATCTCTTTCCTGAAGATGGGTCAGCGGTTCGATGATGATGCCGGCTTCTAAAACGTGTGCATGTGGTGTATGCTTTAGGTTTGGTGCACCGGCTGTAGGTTCCGATACGTTATGTGGATGGATCGGCGACGACACCGGTTTTAGATATGAGAAGTGAGAGCAATCCACATTATCGAGTTTGTAGATGTGAGTAGTGGCTTCGGTAAGTTGATGTATGCTCTTGTCAGACCTTTGTTGAATAATTAATAAAAATGGCTGTATGCATCGATTGATGCAGAGGCCGGAGGTTTTTAACCTCCTTTTCCAAAAAGTAAAATAAAATCAAGCGGATACAAACATAATACATAATGAACACATCCGGACTCTGCATAATTAAGATGCGCACAGCCAACACTAACGGTCACACACAAAACAATCATGCCGGCAGAGAGCAACAGTGGCGGAGCTAGACAGAAAACATTGTGGGGGGGGGGGGGGGGGCGAAACGCAAAAGATGAAGTGTTGGGGGGGGGGGGCAAACGCTAATTTTTTTCCTAATCTAAGCCCTTAAAATAAAAAAATCTTCAGGGATATCTCCAAGGCTGGGGGGCCACAGCCCCCCCCAACCCACCACATAGCTCCGCCGTTGGAGAGCAAAGTCATAGATGACCGAAACTATGCCAGGCGGAGGGAGAAAAAAGAAAAACCTGCCATCGAAACAACGATCGAACCAGAGAAATAAAGAAAGAAATACTCTAGCGTGCTAGTTACTAATAATTGGTCAATCGCAAATAGAAGTAATTCTTACGTTGGTTGTTAAAGAATCTAGTCAAGGCGGACCTGCTCGAGCGTCTCGAGATTCTGGCTGCTCGTGGATGGGGGCATATAGGATGGAAATAACGCTGTGTTCTGGAACAATCGGACACAGGTAGCAATGCCGGCAGAGGCAGGGGAATGGGGCGGCGCGATTGGCGCATTCTGGATGATGCAGCGCACTAGGTGGCCGCCGATGCGTACGCCTACGCGAGGATGCTACAGGCTGCGGCTGCACAGCCAGGGAGCCGCATCGCCGTGGACGGAGGGGTGGGGGCTGCACGCGCTTAGTGCCGGGCTCAACGACACACAACTAGCTCTTCCCCGGGTTCCACGCCGGTGTGGACTGCCGCCTTGCACGGTTCGACGCTCAGCTCGGCCTCGTCGAGCTCCTCGTTAGTGCGTTGCATGCCGGACTTTGTCCTGGCCGTCGTCGGCCCGGAGGATGCAGCATGGTGGGTTGGCGTCAGGGGTAGCCGGAGAGGAGAGCCGTTGCCTCGATCCGGCGACCGTAGGCTGGCGGTGGCGATCTAACCCTAGGTAGGGTGCCATGGATATGGAAGGAAGGCCAGGCCGAGGGAGGAGCGGGTTGTGGGGTTCGATTGCTATGAAAAGAGCGGATTACGTGTTCCATGGAACACATATTTGGCAGAGTAATCTTTCGTCGATGTTAATTGCTAGGTACAATTGTAGCATCAGATTAGATCAATCCTAACTGTTATATGTGATTAGGTGGGATAATCGGATGATAGTAATCAGGCTGGGTACATTTGCGGATGACCTTAAGAAAGATAAAGTTCGCTTGTTTAATAGTAGTAATAGATACTCCCCCTGTTCCGATATATTTGTCGCGGGGAGAAAATTCCGACCAGGTGAAAACAACCAAAAGTACAAAAATACCCCTAATAATTTGAAAACAAGAGGAGTCGTCGTCTTCCTCCGCCAGGCTCTTCCCCGTCGTCAGGCTCCTCCACCTCCTCTGCCAGACTCTTCCCCGTCGCAGGCTCCTCCACCTCCTCCACCAGCAGGCCCCTCCGCCATCGCTCCCAATTTGGTCGCCGCCGCCCCAGCCTGGCCGCCACCGCCCCAGCCTGGCCGCCGCTGCTCCCCCGACTGGTTCCTCGCCCCCCACCTGGTTCCTCGCCCGTCCCCCGCCTCCTTCGCCACAGGCAGGTACTCCTCGCCCGCCCCCCCCACCTGGTTCATCAAACACGCCTCAGAAGTCGCAACAACAGTAATTTCAGGAGTAAAATTCATTTGAAACTGAATTCAAGTGTTCTAGGAGTAAAATTCAAGTGTTCCAGGAGTAAAAGTAATTTGAAATTCAAAATACTCCATGCATTAGTGTTCCAGGAGTAGAACCTGAAGTGTAGCCAGTTCTGAAGCCCAAAATTCAAAATACTCCTGTTCTTAAGCCCAAAGTTCAAGATACTCCAGTTCTGAAGTAAAATTCCTGAAGTGTTCCAGGAGTAGAACCTGAAGTGTAGTCAGTGGCTTCACCTATGTGCATAAAAATCATAAAAATTCAAAATCATTTGAAACCTGATCACTTGGATTCAAAATACTCCATGCATCAGTGGGAATTGCATCAGTGACATGGAACAAATTTGTACTCTTCCAAGGTCAATGCCTGATCACCTGGAGTAGACCAATGCCTGATTTGAATGCATTCTTCAGATTTGATTACCCATAATCTTGACCAATGCCTGATTTGAATGCACTCTTCCAAGGTCAATGCCTGATCACCTGGAGTACTACTCTATAAAAGAACAAAATCATTTGAGCTGACATTTGTTGCAAGAACTACTCTGTAGACTTAATAACCATGAGAATTACAGTAGCATGTGCATGTGCATTTGTAGCTCTTGTATTCTGTTAGCACTTGTACAGCAAAACCATGAGAATTAAAGTAACTTAAATGCTTTTAAAAGCACTTTGCTGAATTAATATGCACATAGGTGCATAAAAATTAAGTCAAATGCTTTTAAAAGCACTTTGCTGAATTAACATGCACATATGCACATAGGTGCCACAGGCAGGTACTTGTACTTCTACTTATACTTGTACTTGTTCTTATTCTTCATCTTGCATATTCATATCTTCAGGAAAACATGGATCTCCCAGACCTCAACTGCACTCCACCTGTAGAAGATGGGGATGAAATGGATGAAGATGCAGGAAATGAAATGCATGAAGATGCAGGAGAAGAAATGGAAGGTGATGGAGCAGATGAAATGGAAGGTGATGAAATTGTTCAAGATCTAGGTACATTTGATCATTTCATCACTTGATCACTTGATCATTTCATCACTTCATTTGATCATTTCTTTGTTGTATTTCTTGGTGCAGGTGTTGAGCAAGTTGTTAGGAAAAACAAAACCCTCAACGACCAACAAAAATATGCTGCTTATGTAGCATTGCATACATTGTGTATGAGTAGAGGAGGCAAGTTTCATAGAGATGACAAGAAAAACATTGCTGCTTTTTTTGGAGTGGGTGTCTGGAATATACAAAGAATTTGGAAGAAAGCGATGGAGCAAATTGAACAAGGTTTGGAGGTGGATGTTGCTAATCAGAAAAAAGGAAAATGTGGACGAAAGCCTAAGGACATCAATCTCGATCAAATCCCGACCATCCCACTGAACAAGAGGTCTACTATCAGGTCATTAGCTTGGCAGCTAGGATGTAGCCCTACCACACTACATAGAAAGTTCATGTTGAAGTTGATAAGGAGGCACTCAAACTGTGTGAAGCCAGTTCTGAAGGATAAGAATAAGAAGGATAGGATAAAATTTTGCTTGTCAATGCTTGATGAGTCAACAACAGCAACTGCAAGGCCTAAATTCAAGACCATGCACAACATTGTTCACATTGACGAGAAATGGTTTTATATGACAAAGAAAAACAGGAACTATTATCTGCTGGACGAGGAGGAAGAGCCTACAAGAACAATACAAAACGGCAGTTGTATTGGAAAGGTTATGTTCTTGACGGTCGTTGCTAGGCCAAGGTGGGATAGTGAAGGCAATGTGATGTTCTCGGGAAAAATAGGAATTTGGCCATTTGTGAAAGAAGTCCCTGCACAGAGAAGAAGCGACAACAGGCCTAGGGGAACAATGGAGACTAAGTCCATAAAAGGCAACAGGCAAGTAATGAGAGAGTTCATGATTGAGAATGTTCTGCCAGCAATACAAGCTACTTGGCCAGAGAATGATGTTGGGCAAACCATATACATACAACAAGATAATGCTAAGCCACATATCTTGCCTGATGACCCAGAATTCTTAGGAGCTGTCGCAAGAACTGGGTTGGACATCAGACTAATTCAACAACCTGCCAATAGTCCTGATTTGAATGCCCTTGACCTTGGGTTTTTCAACTCATTGCAATCTCTGACAGATAGTCTAAGCCCAAGAACACTTCAAGATCTTATTAAGGGTGTGCTGGATGAATTTGAAGACTATGATGCTTACAAGTTGAACAGAATCTTCCTATCACTACAGGCGGTCATGATTGAAGTACTGAACCATGCAGGGGTATAAAATACCCCATGTCAACAAGGAAAGACTTGAGAATCTTGGGATGCTACCTCCAAGACTTAGATGCCCTCAAGAGGTTTATGCAAATGCCATACACAATCTAGGGCTATTGGAGAGTTCAGTGATGGATGCTTGAGATGCTTGTGATGGATGCTTGAGATGAGACTTGTGTGGATGCTTGAGATGCTTGACATGAGGCTTGTTCAGATGCTTGAGATGAGGCTTGTTCAGATGCT
This sequence comes from Elymus sibiricus, assembly GCA_039707655.1. Taxonomy (NCBI): domain Eukaryota; kingdom Viridiplantae; phylum Streptophyta; class Magnoliopsida; order Poales; family Poaceae; genus Elymus; species Elymus sibiricus. Next base: position 319,807,830 of record CM077672.1, read on the forward strand.
TGACATGAGGCTTGTTCAGATGCTTGAGATGAGGCTTGTTCAGATGCTTGACATGAGGCTTGTTTAGATGCTTGACATGAGGCTTGTTCAGATGCTTGACATGAGGCTTGTTCAGATGCTTGTGTAGTACTCCTAGAGATGAGGCTTGTGTGGAGTATGTGTAAGTCCTAGAGATGAGGCTTGTGTGGAGTATGTGTAGTTCCTTGAGATTAGACTTGTGTGGAATGCATCCCATGTGAAATTACTCCATATGTGTAGTACTCCATTTTGTGAGATTTGTATGTGTAACTCCATTTTGTGATCATTTTTACTCCATATGAGTATATTTTAATTAATTAATTAATTAAAGGAAATGTTTCATTTAATTAATTAATTATAGGAAAGGTTTCATTTAATTAATTAATTGAAGGAAGGTTTCATTTTAATTAATTAAAGGAAAGGTTTCAGTTTAATTAATTAATTAATTAAAGGAAAGGTTTCAATTTAATATTGGAGTAAAAGGACTTGTTGTTGCTGCTGCTGCTTTTAAGTTTCAGAAGACAAGATAAGAGAAGAGAGCAAGAAGAGAAGAGAAGAGAAAGAGAAGAAGAGAGCAAGAAGAGACAAGAAGAGAGAAGAAGAGAAACTTTTAATTCTACTCCTACTCCTACTAATCCTACGCCTGAAATGGTGTAATGGTTTAGAGACAACACATCCAAATGGTGTAATGGTTTTGTAGGAATGAATTCTGAAAAGGATTGAGGGCACAAGGGGAGTACTACCAAGTCCTACACTAAACCTTGCTAAACAGCAAGTCTTACACTAAACAGCAGTATTGCATTAATCAAGTCTTTAAAATTAACTGAAAAGCATCACCAAGCATTTAATCCTGCAGATCACCAAGCATGCAACATGTTCAACATGAACAGCAGAAGCAAACTGCTGGCAATCTACTGCGGTTACTACTCCTGTTGGCAAATGGAGTAGTTACAACCATCAGTTCCAAAAGCTAACAGCCATCTACTGCGGTTACTACTCCTGTTGGCAAATGGAGTACTCCTGACAGTTGGCAAATGGAGTAGTACAGCCAACATACCACAACACCTGACAGTTTGAAGAGAAACCAAAGCTCACGTAGGAGCAGAGCAAGACAAGCACAACCAAAGCCTCACGCAAACACAAGATGAAAGATCTCCTATGAGCATCAGCTTCTCCTACTCCAAGGAGTAGAAGGCTAGAACCACCAAGGGAACAACCGCAATGAAAAGAACAAAGTAACGTCACCCAGTAATCTGCACTATACAACTTGCTGCTCCAGTAATTGGAAGGAATACTCCAATACTGCTGTATTGGAAGCAAGAGTACTGAAACTTGCCAACTGGCAAGAGTACTGCTGTTGTAAAACTACTGAAGCTACTCATGCAACAGTGGAATTTTCAGTGGAGTAGCTGCAAAATTCAGTAAATACTGATGTACTCCTACTGCAAACAAAATTCAGACACTATAAACTGCATCTAATGCAGTACAACTACTCATAGTTCATCTACTGAAAGCACATGTACTCATAGTTCATCTACTGAAAGCACATGAACAAAATTCAGACACTATAAACTGCATCTGATGGAGTAAATGTTCAGGAGTACTGGAATACTGGAATCACAGTGCATCTACTGAAAGCACATGAACATGAACAACAACAATACTCACCATCGTCGTCGGGGAAGCACGCTGCAACTTGCTCCAGCTTGATTCAGTCCTCCTCTGCTCCAGCTTGTCGGGGACGAAGCTACACGGTCGGCTGCCGCACGTCGGGGAAAAGCTCGGAGAGGCGTTGGTAAAGCTCGGAGATCTGCACCTGCTTGAATCGCCAAGTTCAATCCTTGTACCAAGCTCGGAGAGGCGTTGGTAGATGAGCAGCAGCGAGGGAGCGAGGAGGGGGCGACGTACCGCAGCTGCTGGCGTTGGAATGGAGGAAGGCCGTTGCAGATCGAGCCGCCGCGCTCCGGATCAGCCACCGGAGAATAAAAATGAGATCTTGGCGACGGCGACGGAGCCAATGGAACGGCGCCGGCGACGCAGGCTAGGGAGAGGCGCCGGCGACACAGACGAGGCAGAGGCGCCGGCGATGCAGGCTAGGGAGAGGCGCCGGCGACGCAGACGAGGCAGAGGCGCCGGCGACGCAGGCTAGGGAGAGGCGGCGGCGATGCGAGCTAGGGCATTCGGCTGAGAGCGAGCGGGTGAGTGAGCCAGAGAGTGGACGAGAGCGAGCGGTGGGAGGGTAGTTTAGGAAACAGCAAAAAAAATTGTACGTGACAAACTTTGTAATAGAAACCCCAAGCGGCAAATAAAACGGTACAGAGGGAGTAATAGATAATAGATAATAGATATGCTTCCACTGTTAGTAGAACATGCTCATATATCTCACAATATTGGCTTCCTATCATGAAAAAAATAGCATGCATCAGATACGGAAATTCAATTTGGCTCCCGGGAGCACATGCTCCCGGGGCCAATTTTTTTTTTCAAATGTCAAAAAAATTGGGACAAATTGTTTAGGTGAATTGTCACATACAAATGCTACATGTAAATTTTGAGGCAAAAATGTTAAGCATTTTGGCCTGCGCAAAAAAAACAAATCGAAGACAAAATGTCACCACAAAATGACAACCCAAATTTGTTTTTTTCACTGACGAAACACCGCTGCTCCATTCCACATGAAAATTGTCAAGCATGCTTGCGACACCAACACGATCATCTACAAATTTTTTCAGAATTTTTTGAAAACATTTTCTATTTTTTTTCAGGGTACTGTTCACCCGGGAGCATGTGCTCCCGGGAGCCAAAACGCCGCTCCCCAGATATATTTCCTCTCTCTCTCTCTCCTCCCGATCACATGGGCACAAGATGACCTGTATTTTTCCATACAATTTCTTGAAAAAGTACCTCGTGAAATCAATACGACATTAATGTTTTCAGAAACCACACACTCCACAGCTCACACTATATATACCACACTGATCAAGTGTGTTCTCAGCATTCTTCATGTACTAGTCATTTCAGCACCCCTTTCTCCTATTCTTCATGTACCACACCTTGTACTATACACTGATTAAGTGTGTTCTCCATTTCCTTCTTGTGCCACCTACTGGCTGAGTGTGTTCTCTTCATGGTTTTGAGTCGATGAAGTTCAACAACCCCTCTGACACACTGACCGATAGCAAAAACAATGCAAGAATTGTTTCTTGTTTTGCAATAAAAAAACCAACCTTGTATCCCCATGACAACTGTGTATAGATAAGTTTTCTTTATTTAGGATAACGTTTTGACATAGAAACCAAACAAATACAAGGTAAAAGAAAACTAATGATGTTAGTTTGAGAATAGGAAACGTTGGGAAGATAAAGCTTAGTATGAAGGGATGTACTAGTACTACAAGTATTGATGCTTCGACTCTTCCAGACGTATACAATTGGGAAACTCTTCCCACCATACGTCTGATAGAAACTATTCTTCGGACCACTGGTGGGCCATAGATTTATGTTTTTTCTCAAGGCTGAGATATGCATCTGAAATCCGTTGCCCAGTTTGCAAACAGACAGGTTTTTACGCCGCACCACCCATAACCCCCGTCAATTTCTGTTCCAGCATCAACTTGCCTCCTCCAACCCTGTTCCCATCTCGCATACCCTCGGCCCCTGACACAGCTCATCAATGAGCTTGCGACACCCTCGGCGCGACGGCTCCCTTTGCCAGGACCTACCCTGCCCGACCATGGTCGTGACATCCACCATGCCGCTGCTTTGTCCCGTCTGGGGCAGTGCCCATCGTCGGCGATGGTAGGCTCTCACCATGCAGCAGGACGGTTCACGAGGAGATGTGAAGTTCTCAATTGATGCGGTGGAGTTTTATATTGATGCGATTAGCACGACGATTTATGGTGGCCAGGTTGGTGACGAGGGAAGCACATGTGAAATTTTGTATTGATGCGATTAGCTTGGAACTGGATTGCATATATCATTGATTTATTATGTATTTGTTCTTTTTTCATAGGGATATTTCCGACGCTTGAAGCGTTGTAGTACTTAGAGTTCTTATCATTTATCTTGGATTTGCTCGTCCAATTTTTCTATTTGCGTCCCATGATTATATACATAGATTGCAGGAAAAAGAAGAAGTTTGTAAGAAGGAGCACGTCTGTCCATATTATGACGGTACGTGAGACAAGGTCCTCACACTTTTGCTTGCATCTCGTGTAACTGCGGTATATGGTGTGGTGCTTCGTGACCACCATAGAAGCAAATCCTCCATTTAACGGAAACAAATGTTCATGTTGTGGAAACATATCCCATGTCGTTTGAAATAAATATTTTGTGACTTTCAATGAAAAAAAATCTATATTCGTATGGAAGCAATTCTCTGGCCCTATGAAAATTAATTCTTAATGATTTGGAAACATAATATAAATCTTTTGAAGAAAGGCATCTACATTGTGCTTAGACAATGCAAAACCTGGTCGTATGAATTATTTTTGTTGTACGGGAATGCTATTCGGGTTTCTTTGGATTCCGATTCCAAATTCTATGGAAGAAAATACTAATCTCTTTGTATGCAAATTCGAAATTCTTTGGAAGCAAATTCCCATTTATTTCGATGCAAATACCAAATCCTTAGGAAGCCAAGTTTCAATTTAGTTTGTTTGAAACAGTCGGTAACTATTGTAAAGAAAATATGTTTGATGGAAGCATATCTTTGTATTGTTGGAAACAACATACTGTTACATTGGAGAAAGTTCTTAAGTCATTCTAAGCAAATTTTCCACACAGTATGAACAAAATAAATTGTCACATTTGACAGGAGTCTTACCAAATTGGAACAATATCCAATTGATATGGAAGCAAATTTGCTAGCCGGTAAAAGAAAAATGATATTCTCACAAAAAAAAAAGCAAAATGAATTGTTCAGGTCCTATCATTCACTACCACACAAGTGGTTCAGCGGCTTAATTTATATGCTTCCATTGTTAGTAAACATGCTCATATATCTCACAATATTTGCTTCCTATCATGACAAAATAGCATGCATCAGATATATTTCCTCTCTCTCTCCCTCCCTTCCGATCACTTGGGCACAAGATGACCAGTATTTTTCCATACATTTCCATGAAAAAGTACCTCATGAAATTAATACGACATTATTGTCTTCAAAACCACACCCTCCACAACTTACACTATATATGCCACACTGATCAAGTGTGTTCTCAGTATTGTTCATGTACTAGTCATTTCAGCACCCCTTTCTCCTATTCTTCATGTACCACAACCTGTACTATACACTGATCAAGTGTGTTTTCCATTTCCTTCTGTTGCCACCTACTGACTGAGTCTGTTCTCTTCATGGTTTGAGTCGATGAAGTTCAACAACCCCTCTCACACACTAACCGATAATAAAAACAATGCAAGAATTGTCTCTTCTTTAGCAACAAAAAACTAACCTTGTATCCCCATGACGACTTTGAATAAAGTTTTGACATAGAAACCAAACAAATACAAGGGAAAATAAAAATAATGATGTTAGTTTGAGAATAGGAAACATTGGGAAGATAATTTTTAGTATGAAGGGATGTACTAGTACTACAAGTATTGATGCTTCGACTCTTCGTGAGGTTTACTATTGGGAAACTCTTCCTATCATTTGTCTGATAGAAACTATTCTTCAGAATTCTGGTGGGACATAGATTTGTGTTTTTTCTCAAGGCTGAGATATGCATCTGATATCCGTTGCCCAGTTTTCAAACAGACCGGTTTTGACGCCGCACCACCCGTAACCTCCGTCAATTTCTGTCCCAGCATCAACTCGCCTCCTCCAACCCCGTTCCCATCCCGCATACGCTCGGCCCATCACACGGCTCATCAATGAGCTTGCGACACACTCGCCGCGACGGCTCTCTTCACCAGGACCTACCCTGCCTGACTATGCTCGTGAGATCCACCGTGCCACTTCTTCATTCCGTCTGGGGCAGTGCCCATTGTCAGCGGTGGTAGGCTCTCACCATGCAGCAGGACGGTTCATGAAAAAATAGCATGCATCAAAATCCAACCTTGTATCCCCATGACAACTTTGTATAGTTAAGTTTTCTTTATTTAGGATAACGTTTTGACATAGAAACTTTACAAATACAAGGGAAAAGAAGAATAATGATGTTAGTTTGAGAATGGGAAACGTTGGGAAGATAATGCTTAGTATGAAGGGATGTACTAGTACTACAAGTATTGATGATTCGACTCTTCCTAAGGTTTACAGATGGGAAACTCTTCCTATCATACGTCTGTTAGAAACGTTTCTTCAGACCACTGGTGGGCCATAGATTTTTGTTTGTTCTCAAGACTGAGATATGCATCTGAAATCCTTTGCCCAGTTTTCAAACAAACCGGTTTTGACGCCGCACCACCCATAAACCCCGTCAATTTCTGTCCTAGCATCAACTCGCCTCCTCCAACCCCGTTCCCATCTCGCATACCCTCGTCCCCTGACACAGCACATCAACAAGCTTGCGATACCCTCGCCGCGATGGCTCCCTTCGCCAGGACCTACCCTGCCCGACTATGGTTGTGAGATCCATTGTGCCGCAGCTTCATCCCGTCCGGGGAACTGCCCATCGTCAGCGGTGGTTGGCTCTCACCATGCAGCAGGACGGTTCACGAGGAGATGTGAAGTTCTATATTGATGCGGGGGAGTTTTGTATTGATGCGATTAGCACGACGAATTAAGGTGGCCAGGTTGGTGACGAGGGAAGCAGATGTGCAGTTTCGTATTGACGCGATTAGCTTGGAACTGGATTGCATATATCATTAATTTAATATATATTTTTCTTTTTGCCGTAGGGATATTTCCGATGCTTGAAGAGTTATAGTACATAGAGTTCTTCTCATTTATCTTGGATTTGCTCGTTCAATTTTTCTATTTGTGTCTCATGATTATATACTTGGATTGCAGTAAAAAGAAGAAGTTTGTCTAAGAAGGAGTACATTTGTCCATATTGTGACGGTATGAGGGACATGATCCTCACACTTTTGCTTGCAGCTTGCGTAACCACGGTATATGGTGTGGTGCTTTGTGACCACCATAGAAGCAAATCCTCCATTTAGCGGAAACAAATGTTCATGTTGTGGAAACATATCCCATGTCGTTTGAAATAAATATTTTGTGTCTTTCAATGAAAAAAAAATCTATATTTGTATGGAAGCAATTCTCTGGCATATAAAAATTGTATTTTAAGGTTTGGAAACATAATATAAATCTCTAGAAGCAAGGCATCTACATTGTGCTTAGACGATTCGAAACCTGGTCGTATGAATCATTTTTTGTTGTACGGGAACGATATTCTGGTTTCTTCGGATTCCGATTCCAAATTCTATGGAAGAAAATACTAACCTCTTCGGATGCAAATTCCAAATTCTTTGGAAGCAAATTCCCATTTATTTCGACGCAAATACCAAATTCTTTGGAAGCCAATTTTCAATTTAGGTTGTTTGAAACAGTCGGTAACAATGGTAAAGAAAATATGTTTCATGGAAGCATATCTTTGTATTGTCGGAATAAGCAACATACTGTTACATTGGAGAAAGTTCTTAAGTCATTCTATGCAAATTTTCCACACAGTATGATCAAAATAAATTGTCACTTGACAGGAGTCTTACCAAATTGAAACAATATCCAATTGATATGGAAGTAAATTAGCTAGCCGGTAAAACAAAATTGATTTTTTTTTTCACAAAAAAGCAAAATAAATTACTCAGGTTCTATCATTCACTACCACACCAGTGGTTCGGCAGCTTATTTTATATGCTTCCACTATTAGTAGAACATGCTCATATATCTCACAATATTTGCTTCCTATCATAAAAAAAATAGAATGCATCATATATATTTCCCTTATCTCTCTCTCTCTCTCTCTCTCTCTCTCTCTCTCTCCTTACGATCACATGGGCACAAGGTGACCAGTATTTTTGCATACATTTCCATGAAAAAGTACCTCATGAAATTAATACGACATTATTGTCTTAAAAAAACACACCCTCCACAACTGACACTATATATGCCACACTGATCAAGTGTGTTCTCAGTATTCTTCATGTAGTAGTCATTTCAGCACCCCTTTCTCCTATTCTTCATGTACCACACCCTGTACTATACACTGATCAAGTGTATTCTCCATTTGCTTCTTGTGCCACCTACTGGCTGAGCGTGTTCTCTTCATGGTTTTGAGTCGATGAACTTCAACAACCCCTCTGACACACTGACCGATAGCAAAAACAATGCAAGAATTGTCTCTTCTTTACAAATGAAAAAGCAACCTTGTATCCCCATGACAACTGTGTATAGATAAGTTTTCTTTATTTAGGATAACGTTTTGACATAGAAACCAAACAAATACAAGGTAAAAGAAAACTAATGATGTTAGTTTGAGAATAGGAAACGTTGGGAAGATAATACTTAGTATGAAGGGATGTACTAGTACTACAAGTATTGATGCTTCGACTCTTCCTGTGGTTTACAATTGGGAAACTCTTCCTATCATACATCTGGCAGAAACTATTCTTCAGACCACTCGTGGGCTATAGATTCATGTTTTTTATCAAGGCTGAGATTTGCATCTGAAATCCGTTGCCCAGTTTTCAAACAAACCGGTTTTGACGCCGCACCACCCGTAACCCCTGTTAATTTCTGTCCCAACATCAACTCACCTCCTTCGACCCCGTTCCCATCTCGCATACCCTCGTCCCCTGACCGAGCTCATCAATGAGCTTGCGACACCCTCGCCGCGATGGCTCCCTTCGCCAGGACCTACCCTGCCCGACTATGGTCGTGAGATCCACCGTGCCGCTGTTTCGTCCTGTCTGGGGCAGTGCCCATCGTCAGCGGTGGTAGGCTTTCACCAGGATGGTTCACGGGAAGATGTGAAGTTCTCTATTGATACGGTGGAGTTTTATATTGATGCGATTAGCACGACGATTTATGGTGGCCAGGTTGGCGACGAGGGAAGCACATGTGAAGTTTTGTATTGATGCGATTAGCTTGGAAGTGGATTGCATATATCATTATTGATGGCGCCAGATGGACCACGACGATTGCTTCCTCAACTGGTGGGCCTCCATCACCAGTCGTGTGCCTGCTGCTATGCGCAAGGACCTCGCCTCCCTCGCCCTTCTCACTGCCTGGTCCATCTGGCGCCATCGCAATGCATGCATCTTTGACAACGCCCGCCCCTCCATCACGCATCTACTCCAGGACATCAAGGATGACGCTAGGTCCTGGGCCGCTGCCGGCGCCAAGGACGTCGCGAGTTTCATGCCTCCATGAGTTTATAGCTTTTGGGGGCTGAGCACCCCCCTACTGTTCTGCTCACGTAACCCCTCTCTACGCCTGCTTTGTGTACGTCGAGAGGCGTTACCCTTGTAACCCCGAAACTCTTGCTTTCTACCTATCAATGGAATGATACGCATATTTGCGTATTCGCGAAAAAAAATATTTGTTCTTTTTTCATAGGGATATTTCCTATGCTTGAAGCATTGTAGTACGTAGAGTTCTTATCATTTATCTTGGATTTGCTCGTCCAGTTTTTCTATTTGCGTCTCATGATTATATACTTGGATTGTAGGAAAATAAGAAGTTTGTAAGAAGGAGCATGTCTTTTGATATTGTGACAGTACGAGGGACAAGGTCCTCACACTTTTGCTTGCAGCTCGCGTAACCGCGGTATATGGTGTGGTGCTTTGTGACCACCATAGAAGCAAATCCTCCATTTAACGGAAACAAATGTTCATGTTTTGGAAACATATCCCTCTTGCCGCCGCCCGCTTCCTCTCGCCTCACAATTTTCTCTTCCTCCTTGCCGCCGGCCCCCTTGTCTCCCAACACTTGCAACGACGCCGGCCTGCTGCAGCAGCAGCGTCCAGCCCCAACAGCCGAGGAACAACCCCCACGCTCGTCTTTTCTTCCTCTTCCCAGCCGTCCACGCCGCCACATCCCTCCCACTAACCCACGTCGGCCTTGCCGCAGAAGAGGGCTAGCCCAGCTGTGCCGCCGGTCAAATTGGGAGGGGGAGCAGCCACGCCCGGAGGAGATTGTCCCCAGCCTAATCCCTAGGGTGCAGTTTCCGGATCGACCCCCTTCACTGCGATGAACCCTTCTCGTCGGCCGCGCCCCATGCTAGCAGGTGGGCGGAGCCTCGTCGTCGTTGACGGGAGGAGGCGAGCAGCAGTCGCAGCAGGTGGTGATGCTGGCGAACGCGTCGGACGGCGTCTCTACAGGTATGCTAGCTCCTCCTATTCTCTTTCATACTGATGCAAACGGAAATTGGTAAATATGGAGATTAGCCAATGAGATATGGTTGTTAAATTTGTGTTTTTTGGTACATTTTTTGAGGGATCGGCAATTGCGCAAGGAACTATGAGCTTCAGTGAGACGGTTTTGGGTGCAGTAGAGAAATTTGTTCATCGGATAATGCTTTGAATAGGTTAGCCGTCCTCCTCTCTTTTTAAATCTGTTACTTTCTTTGTAGGTTTTCTTATCTTCCGAGCATTAATATAACAAAGTAAATTTTACGGTTGCCTATTTACTCTTTTTACTGAATTTATTCTTCAGTAATAAGGCAAGGATTACATGATAAATGAACTATCCATTTATTTTAACAGCCATCTCAGTAAAGAACCAGGTAGAATAGAAAATTAGACACAAACATAATCTTGTCACTTAGGATTCAGAATCTGGGGATGTGGAAGGTCAAGCGCAGGTCGCGGGATCAAACGGGCTGGTGGACAGGGGCGCGGCTCTACGCCCTCCTCTGTATGTCGAGGGTTGGACGGAGCCCTCGGCTGCGGGGGAACAGCGATCGGCAGACGCGACCCCGACGAGTGTGCTCGTGGTGGTCGCTCAGATCCCAGCCGTGCATCCACAGGTGTACCAGCTCCTCTGTATATTCTTTGATTTTTCCTGTTCAGTTCATCTTTCATAGTTAATCCTTTGCAACAATTTGATAAGATTCTTAAATCAAAGGTGTGGCCTCTATTTGATGAGCAGAGTCTGCTATAAAATCGAGAACACAAGGAAGAGTATGGGTCTGCACGTACCTATAAGAAGAAGATGGCTTGAGGTGATTTGTTTTTGTTTTCAGTTGCGTCGACGACGAGATCTTCGTCATGGACCTCAAGAAGGGCGTCGTCTCCATAGGTACTAGCTCCCTCCGCCGCTCGATTTGTCTCGTGTGGGTCTCGTGAACACTTTGGAGCCATGACCTGATGTTATATACTGCTGAATCAAAGAGCAATAACCTAACATACTTTATACTGAACCTTGATATGGTGTAAAGGTCTCTGGACAAACAGGTGCAAGGTGGGCTTTGTTTGGTGCAGCACAGAACAATAGCCAATAGATGTTTATATGGGAGATGTTTAGACTGCCAAGGATTGGGTTATATTACTGAACATGTTGGTTTGTCGCCAGTTGCTGTAACCCACTTCAGATGATGGATTACTAAAAACCTTTTAGCATTTACCTTCCTTACATATACATGATTTACTACATTTATGTATATCTTGCCTTCAGCTCATGGTCAAATTCATTTATGTATTTCTTCTACTGGCGAGTGTTACAACTGAACCGGTCAGGGCCTTATTAAAAGTATTTTAGACCTTCCTGTAAATAGACAGTCAAAGCTCACACTATTCTTTTTTGTATAATGACCGTTTGATTCAGTTATTTGGGTTCATTATTGAACTTTGTACTGCTTGTTTATTTGTATAGCTTATGGCGAGGTACAGATTCTATTTAGCATTCATGTTTACCATTGGTTATGGGTTAAAGTCAGCAAAGATAGCATATTCACATGTTTGCAAATCACTTTTGCTGTATATAAGTGCCATCAAGGATCAACCTAGACCCGTGAACGTGCGCAAGCTAGATAAGTACGCACATGAACGCTCAGGAGGCGTGCAAATGGCACGCCCCAGCCACTAGTTCACCACAATGCTCCGTCGCCGGCCGCACCATATCGAGGTCGCAGTCGTAAGCAGAGTGCAAGCTCCGTGTGGCCGGAGTGGAGAGCACTCGGCACAGGTTGAGCTTGCTGCCTCGGATGCTCCCCCCTGATCTTCCGAATATCCAATTCTGAGTCCGGGCTCATCTACACCTGGTGAACAGTAAATTCAAAAGAATACTAAAAAAATTCAAATAAATTCGATTTTTTTGCATGGAAGATGTTTAAGTGTGTGAGATGTGTGCCAAATTTCAAAGCATTTGGACATCTGAGTAGCTCAAAGCGAGAGAACTAAGCATGCCCATCCCAGATTTGTGGCTCTCGGGTGCCACACACCCCTATATGAATATAGTATTAAAAATACCAGGATTTTTTTCGAAAAAATTTGAGATTTTGGGATATCAAACCTGGGTGCCCATTGTATCACTTCCGTGGGGAATTCCTATGCATAGGAAAAAAACTGTTTGGATGGATCCTATGTCGGACCGTATTTTCTTCGCCACGGATACCATAGGCACTCACTCCCCACAAAACTAGACACGGGTGTACAATGGGCACTCAGGTTTAATATCCCAAAATTCTAGAATTTTTTATAATTTCCTTGTATTTATTTAAATACTACTAGCAAATATGCCCGTGCGTTGCAACGGGAGAAAAACAATCAGATTATACAGATGTGGTAGAAATAAGAAAAAGTATGAATCAAATGCCAGGCTGAGATAAAGATTTTCAAAATGTCATTTAACAAACTATGTCTGAGTGATGTCATGATGAGATAAGGGACTTTTAAAAAGTCATTTCAAAAACTGAAATTGTGATGGTCTCATCATGACTTGATTTCCTAAGGCGCCACAATGAAATATTTTTTGGCTAAGCAAACTACATTGATGGACCCCTGCCTGTGCTAGACTGATGAATGATGTGTCTCCCCTTGACCTAACGTAGCGGTGTTTTCCATAACCAGTAAAACTGTGGTACCAGAATAACTATGTATGAAGGCAAAATAGTCATTTAGTCATTTTCATATAGCTTACAAAAACTAACCCATAGGAAGCTGTGTCAATTTTTTGGGGCTCAACACTGTACAGTACATACAAAGTTTTTTTTTACCTGACGCGCGAGGGACCAAATAAAATCATAAAACGACCTCTATAGATCCCCTAATAAAACCTCTACCTAAGCGACGATTCGTTTTGTTCGTTATTTATGAATCTATTTTAATTTTTGTGAACATTTTCTAAAATTTCATGGACATTGTTTTCAAATTCCTAAATATGTTTTGAATACACGATCATATTTTAAAAATCATGAACATTTTTCATTTCACGAATTTGTTTTTGAAATCATGATTTTTTTTAATAATATGCAAAGAGTTTTTTAAATCACGAACATTTTATGATTTTCTATTTTTTTTTGAATTCATAAACATTTTATGATTTCTCGATGTTTTTTTTCAATACTCGCAACTTTTTGAAATTTGGATTTTTTTTTTGAAAATGCCGGACTAATTTTGAAAAGGAAAAACAAAAAAAATGAGAAAGGATAAAAGCAAAAACGAAATAAAAAAACAGGGGGCGTCACGAAAGGCATATGGGCCGGCCCATTACCATGTGCGGGGCCGGCTATATAAAAGAGAAAAGGGCATATGGGCCGGCCCATTACCGTGTACGGGGCCTGCTATATAAATATACTATAACTAAAGCGGGAAGGGTTTGATTTTTCTGATTATTTTGAAGTTTTTTCGGTGGCTACTGTTTGTATTTCACGGCAACGTCGGCGTCAGCGAACAGTGAGCATACATGAACAGTAGTATGAATGAACAGTAATACCGGTAAGTACAAATGGAATTAAGCGCGTGAACAGTGACTTTTATGAACAACACCCTGCTCATGAACAGTGTCCTACAACACATTTTTTTTTTTAAAAACAAGTCTTTCCCGGAGAAAAAATATGCAATTTTTTTTAAAAAAATAGGATATATTTTACACATCATTTCTCTCCCCTTCCTCCACCCTAACGTCCTTATATAGAGAGTTATGATTTAGAATTTTCTATACATCATTTATCGACACCGACGTACCGATGCACGACACCGGCGTACCAATACACAGCCGCCTCAATCGTCTCCTAATTCTTTCCGATGATAGTGTTGACAGAGCACAAAAATAGTAGGCCGGAATTGTATATTTGCACGAATAGTAATCCGTGGAAAAAATAAATTCTAGACCGATTACTGCCCATTTTTACAATGCAACAACAATTAAAAGTGCACTAACAAATGCCCGAACAATAACCGGACATTTTCCGAATGAACTCAGGACTACTAACGAAACAATATACCAAATAAACCAAAACAACAACTCCGAATAATCCGGAGCAATAAAACCAGCGAAACAGAACAACACATGAATAAACCGAAAACATTAACCCACACGAATCATAAAACTGAAAGAGTAACCGAATTTTAAACCAAAACAATACACCCGAATAAACCGAAACAACTAAAAAAAACACTACGCATTCACGTAAACAGAAATCCATAAAAAAAACTGGAACTCCTCCTTCCTAGACCCGAAGCAATAAAACCAGTGAAATGGACCACCACCGGAATAAACCAAAAACATTTGCCCACCCGAACCATAAACCGAAACAGTATCTACTAACAAATACCCAAACAAAAACCGGACATTATCGGAATGAACTCAGGACTACTAATCGAAACAATAGCCCAAATAAACCGAATCAACAACCCTAAATAATCCGAAGCCATAAAACCAGCGAAAGTACTAATACTAAAGCGGGAAGGATTCCCTTTTTCTGGTTTTTTTTTAGAAATATTACTACTCATTTTTCGTCGCTGTCAGTGAATAGTACGGATGAGCAATACCGTATATGAACAGTACCGTCGATGAACAGTAATCCCCTACGAACGGTACCATACACGCACAATAATCGTCTGTGAACAGTAACCGCGGGTGAACAGTCATCTCGGATGACCAGTACTTCTGCTTAACCAGTGCTCCAAATAATCTGATTTCCTCCCCTTACTTCTTTTAGCTTTCACCGTAGAAAAAATACGCATGTTTGTTTAAAAAAAAACTGGGATATTTTTTACACATCATTTCTCTCCCCTTTCTCCACCCTCGCATCCTTATATAGAAAGTTAGGATTTAGAATTTTCTATACATCATTTCTCAACACCGGCGTACCAATGCACAGCCGCCTTAATCGTCTCATAATTCTTTCCGATGATACTATTCAATTACGTGTCCAACATAAACAGTGACGGTGAAAAGTACCCCAGGCGTGAACAGTAACTCCCAGTGACCTCACTGAGCAGTTACCTCAGTGAACAACAGCCCTGTGTGAATAGTGTTCCAGAGAAAAATATACACAGTCTTAAAAATACTAGGATTTTTTTACACATAATTTCTCTCCACCGACGTACCGACGCAAAGCCGTATGTTGCTACCGAGACACAAAACAATAGAAGAGAATAGTATATTGCGTAAACAGTAATCCATGGGTAAAAAAAGTTCTCGACGGATTAATGCCCACTTTTACATCACGTCACCAGTAAACAGTGCACCAACAATTACTTGAACAAAAAAGGAACAGTATCCAAATAAACCCAGAAATGCTAACCGAAACAATAGCCCAATACTTCCAAATAAACTGCAACATAAAAAGAGTAAACCAGCACTATACATTCACATGAACAGTAATCCAGAAGAAACGCCCACGTCCTCCTCCCTTGACCTCGAAACAGTAAAACCAATGAAACGGAACAAAATCTAAATAAACCGAAAACATTAGTCCACCCAACCCTTAAAGCGAAACAATACCTAAATTGTAACCAGAACAATACACCCGAATAAACCGGAACAACAAAAATAAAAAATCAGCACTATTCATTCACATAAAAAGAAATCCATAAGAAATACGAAGAGAAAAACTGAGACTCCTTCTCCCTCGGTGCGTTCACCTACGCAAGGAGAAAAGCCGATGATGTTGTCGTCGTCTACCTCGCTTTCTCCTTCCATGTGGCCAACTAGATCGAGGCTTCAACCACAATGCCGTCAATGAAGCCACCTCTACGACGCGCTCTATCATGACAATCTACAAGTAGCCAACGAGAAGAGGCAACATGAAAATAAAAACTATCACTCGAACAACCCCTTCACTCCACTCCCTATTCTATTTTTTTTGACCGATTCAAAGAGAAATACAAGACAGTGGCTCATCCGTAGAGGGTAGTGTTTGCTCAAAAAATTATTATAGAATCAATTATTCCTCAGCCGCCAAAATTTCTCGAAGTACGGCCACACCACTTATCCTATATCACAGACACCACTTATCATATATCACAGTTCGAAAAGCAGATTGAGTAGAACGTCCTATTATCAGATTAACCATTCATAGATATTGCGTTAAAATAAGCTCTCTGCCAATTACTATCCATTTTCACACCACGACAAATTTGGGGTTCAAATTACTTACAAAATTTAAAATTTGAATTTTATTAAATAAATTCATGTTTGAGAGAGAATGAAAGAGGGCCGACTAGAAATTGCATATGAAATGTTGATGAAAATGATGCACAAATTGGACAAGAAATATTTCTCTACTATAGGGTGTACACATTGGTAACAATCCGATTTGATCTCATTGTTAATCAACCAGGCCATATGAGAATGAGTCCAAATACATATTACTACCACGCCCATCACATTTTTTTACTTACGAAAGGGGACAATATATGCTTACGAAAATATTAATAGGCCAGCCGGTTTACTTAATTTGTTAAACCATTTAATATTTGTTACGTGTCTACACAGATCATGGGGTAAAGATAAAGTTTGTACTCTCTTTTTCATTTCATTTTCTCGCGTAATACATGTTGTTCTTCTGTTTATTTTGGCAAAATACAGATGGAATCGATCACGTGCGCCGCGCTTCTTCGACGCTAGTAAAAGAGAAAAGGGGGGAGAAAAAGGGCCAGGAGCCAGGGATCGAACCCTGGTCTCCAGTGCACAAGGCTAAGTTCTCAGCCACTGCACTGCTTGTATGCTTTTGATATATGTGTGTATCCAATATATAAGAACCAAACCCGGTGGCGATTTTCTAAAACCAACAAATCGTTTTCTTCAGTTACGGGTGGCATAGTGGGTAATATTTTGCAACTTTGGAGGCAATTCTAATGACGTACCGCCAGAAGCAATAACACCTTTATTATTAGGTAGAGATATTCATATAGGGGTGTGTGGCACCCGAGAGCTCCCATGCATTTCCTATCTTGACTGGGCCATTTTTCTCCCGTGGAAGGTGTAGGTCATGCCCGTTCTGTTTGCGCTGAATCCCCATGATGGTTGAGGTGGCGCCGCTGTGGTACCATCAAGGTACCCAAGGAGGTTCTCTAGACAGAATAAGCACAACCCACAGTCCTGCACTAACAAGAGAAAATTGGCACATGTGAGACAAATGGTGATGAGCCCGACGAAGCGATGGTGGCGGCATGGCCTGAGATGGAGCACTGATGGCGTGGGAGGTCATGCCACCCATGGGTGGTGGACGCTGTGGCACGGGAGACATGAGATGGAGTCGTGGCTCTAATACCCAATCAAATTGACAAAGATGATTTTGATGTGAGATGCTCCTTGGGACTTTGCATCCATTTATAATAGTTTCAACTTGAGAATCAAGCTACAATCGAAACGAATAATTCTAGGATACTGAGATCCCCTACACAGTCAGAAATAATCTCTAATTGATCATATGCCGTACTAAGAGATATGCTAGGAGATACTTACGCTAACAACACACTACAGGGAAAAACATGTTGCCTAGTATAGATACTTACGCTAACAACATGAACATGTTGCAAAGGTCCTAAGAGCAACTCTAGTACAGATTTTCAGTCGAGTGTCAATTAGACACTCCCTTTTTATAATCTCTATTCCCGGGAGTGTGGTTTTGGCATCAGATATGCCAAGAGCAGACTTAACGTTCATCGGAATAAATGCATGCAGGAAATTGTGTGCGGCTGTGCGGTACTGCAACAACGCTTATCAACTAAGTTTCATAATAATCTGCATAATTCCTTTTTTTGACAGCCCCGTAATTTTTGTTGAATCGAAAAGGGCAAGCCGCACGTGGACAATAGCCGGTCTACCAGGTGTGGATGTAAGGCTATGATCAGGCTCCTTCGGACTGATGACAATGGATGGTATATTGTGAAGATGGGTGACAGAAATGTAGACAACTATGTTGTAGCAATGAAGAAACTCATGGAAATAGTTCCTGCCATTGAGTGTCAGCAAAGTATCTGATGGCAAGTCTCTCGAGGATAGAGAGAATTACCCCTCGTCCATTGCAAGAGGTTTGGTAATCGTGGTTTCAAATGCTTGCAATGCGTTGACAACTTCATGCCACCAGTTTTTTTTTTGGAGATCCTAGTTGGAAGCGTGCAAAGCTAAGAACACCTGAATTTGGCTATTTCGTTCCAACCAAAATTTTCACCTCTCGATGCTATCCTGCGTGGTTTGCCATATCAATTCTACTAGATTATGAAACTGTCACCTGTTCTGAATTCTCAGTTTATGAATTTTACTGCAGTTGTACTCTTAAATACTTTGGCTGTCCTCCCATTGTATGTGAGACTTTGTCCACTTCAACTTGATCAGATCGTTGATTATTCAGTTTTTGCACTCATCAAGCATTATTTAGATCTTCACCTAGTGAATTACATTTTATTTGCATATGGATTGACTAGTGTAAAACAAGGCAAAACATGAATAGTGTCATAAATGTAATTATTCACTTATGGAATTCTCCAACAACAATAACAACAACAACAACAACAACAATAACAACAGTTTATAAGAAATGTGACTATGAACGATATGAAATTCAGATCCAAAATCGAAACACACATTAAGAAACAAACATGTCAATTCTATAACGAATAGTGAAAAAAGAGGACATAGCATGAATAGTGTCAGAAAACGGAAGTATTCACATATGGATTTGTCTTTCTTGGTTCTGAATGAATATTTTGAATTTTCATCTGAAGTTTTTAGTGGTCATAAACTAAGTCTTGTGAATATTTACAGATTTTTTCGTTGTTTTTTTAAGGGCATGCATGGCTAGCTAAGGGGAACTCTAACCAATCCCCTATCCGGCTATAAGGGAGGATAAATTTGATTTTACTCCTCTATGCCGCACCTAGCCGATCCCCTAAATAGAATAGAGGAGGATAATTTATCCTTCGACGCCTATCCAATCCCTAAATATACTCTGCCTGGAGGTGGTCGAGGATAAATTTTCTTCACGCAAATGCCTCCTTGTGGCCGGCCGGCGACTCGCGTGAAGCTCCATTGTGGACGGCGGCGACCTCCGGCCTCGCCGGTGACCGCACCGTCGCGTTTGACGGTAGGCACGCGCCCGGGAGCAGCTTGCTGCCGGCGCCGGACGCGCAGAAGCCGCACTCCGTCGAGCTGGCCTTGAGGCATCGGGTGCAGTCCCAGCCGGAGCTGCTCGTCCGGTAGTCCGGGCATGTGAGTGAGCCATCGAAGTGGCTGGTCTCGGCGCTGCCGACGGCGGGCGAGTGTGAGGTGGTCTTGTGGAACACCGCGGAGAGCATGGCAAGCGACGCGATGACGCCAACGAGGCTGATCACTAGCAGCTTCCTCCGGCCGGTGCGGTTGATAAAGTAGATGCTAACGATGGAGCCGAGCGCGTTGAGGCCGGAGGTGACCAGCGAGAGAGCGAGCGCTGTCTGGTTGGAGGCCAACCCGGCGAGCTGCATGATGCTCGGGCTGTAGTACATCACGGTGTTGTACCAGCTGCATTTGGTGAAGGCGGCGACGGCGCGGGCGTTCGTGCCCATGGAGCTGCGCGGCGTTTCCGGCATGGTCACCATCGTCGCGGACACGCATGACAGATATTCGACGAAATGTATAAACCAAAAAATAAGTCTACTCCGCTAAATTTAGGGGATCGGCTAGAACCGACCAAAACTTAGTGGAGAAATATACTCTACTAAGGTTTACTTGGCCGTATCCTCCTCTATTTTTTAGGAATCGGTTAGAGTTGCCCAAAGAAACGAGAGCGAAGGTATGAGCTGATGCTTTGGTGTCGCCTGTAAGAATGACACGTATATTTATAGTGCAGTGCACTCTACGAGCAACGGCTCCAAACCACCTGTCCAGTACACTTACACGTCTCCAACGGCACACCTCCAACGTTCCGATGTTAACACGAAAATGTTCAACGTTCCTCCTCGCTCATGTCCAACGTCATCTGGCTCAGAGGAAACTAAATGCAGTAGCCCGCGCGGCACGTAAATAATTCAAGCCTGGATGAGCCGCTGTGCCAGATAAAAGATAACTTATACACGCAATACACGGATGAACAGTTCTATACAGCACGGCCCAGCCTTTCCTTTCCGAATCACCACACCAGCCCAAGGATGTGGATACCGCGCGACAGGGCTACCTACCTGTCGCCCGGGCGCCAAACGCCTCACTCGTGTCTCTTATTCATTCATAATGAAGCATCAAGCGGATACCTCCTCTAATGCTCCTTCTCTGGCGGCAGGGAAGGAAACCTTAGCCGCCGCCGGACCGTGACCCTCCCCCCCCTTCCCCCCTCGCCGCCGCCAGGGCGTGCCGGCAGGCGAAGCCCACCCAGCGTGGGCGGCGGCGGGGCGCTCTCTCCTTCTCGTGAGGCGGGATCGCCGTGGGGCGATCTACCCTTGCCGGAACGCGGCGTGGTGCGGGGCGCGACGACGCTGGGCTGCCGTGGTGGCGGGCGTGGAGGGCTGCATGGGATATGCTGCGTGCTGGTGATGGCTGCGGTGGCCGGCGGCCGACCTGCCGGATCTGGACGACGCGGGGGGCGGCGGCACCTGTGCTGGGCGGAGTCGGGTAGGATCCCCTTGGGGCTGGCAGCCGTGGTGCGCGCGGTGTTGCTGGTTGCTCGCTGGCTTGGTCCTATGGCCTGCGCTCGGCCTTCTGGATCGGCGCCGAGGCAGGTTGGGGAGGCATCCCCGGGGTGCCGGTGGTCCCGGCTGCGAGTCGGGGAGACATAGTTGCCGGTGAAAACCGAGCCAACGGCGGGCGATGGCGGCGTTCTGCGCCGTTACCTTGACGAAGGCATCGTCGTGTAACTACTGTCGACCCACTCGTGCTGCTCCGGGGGAAACCATAGGATCTGGTCTTCCAGATCGGACGAGGGCGGCACTGCGGTGTCGTTTCTCTCTTCGGGGCATCGTTTGTGGAGCAGCACCGGAAGACAGAGACAGGAGGTGGAGCGGCATTGTCTTGCACGGAGTTTCGGTGGAGATGTCAAGTCAAGCCTGGCCGACAGGTGCTACGCTGTGTCATGCCTGTTCGGCAGGTGCTACTCACGACAGATCTTCTAGAGACTTCAAGCTGTGCCGGCTGGTGGTACTTGGCGGCATGGTGCTGCGGTGTACCTGCGGCAACCGCGACGTGCTCAGCAGTTTGCGTGCAGGGAGGTGGTGCCGTTGGGCGTGGTGGTGGCGTCGACGGATGGCCGGACTGGAAAGGATGATGCGGATCTCTTTCCTGAAGATGGGTCAGCGGTTCGATGATGATGCCGGCTTCTAAAACGTGTGCATGTGGTGTATGCTTTAGGTTTGGTGCACCGGCTGTAGGTTCCGATACGTTATGTGGATGGATCGGCGACGACACCGGTTTTAGATATGAGAAGTGAGAGCACTCCACATTATCGAGTTTGTAGATGTGAGTAGTGGCTTCGGTAAGTTGATGTATGCTCTTGTCAGACCTTTGTTGAATAATTAATAAAAATGGCTGTATGCATCGATTGATGCAGAGGCCGGAGGTTTTTAACCTCCTTTTCCAAAAAGTAAAATAAAATCAAGCGGATACAAACATAATACATAATGAACACATCCGGACTCTGCATAATTAAGATGCGCACAGCCAACACTAACGGTCACACACAAAAAAATCATGCCGGCAGAGAGCAACAGTGGCGGAGCTAGACAGAAAACATTGTGGGGGGGGGGGGGGGGGGGGGGCGAAACGCAAAAGATGAAGAGTTGGGGGGGGGGCAAACGCTAATTTTTTTCCTAATCTAAGCCCTTAAAATAAAAAATTCTTCAGGGATATCTCCAAGGCTGGGGGGCCACAGCCCCCCCCCCCCAACCCACCACATAGCTCCGCCGTTGGAGAGCAAAGTCATAGATGACCGAAACTATGCCGGCGGAGGGGAGAAAAAAGAAAAACCTGCCATCGAAACAACGATCGAACCAGAGAAATAAAGAAAGAAATACTCTAGCGTGCTAGTTACTAATAATTGGTCAATCGCAAATAGAAGTAATTCTTACGTTGGTTGTTAAAGAATCTAGTCAAGGCGGACCTGCTCGAGCGTCTCGAGATTCTGACTGCTCGTGGACGGGGGCCATATTGGATGGAAATAACGCTGTGTTCTGGAACAATCGGACACAGGTAGCAATGCCAGCAGAGGCAGGGGAATGGGGCGGCGCGATTGGCGCATTCTGGATGATGCAGCGCACTAGGTGGCCGCCGACGCGTACGCCTACACGAGGATGCTACAGGCTGCGGCCGCACAGCCAGGGAGCCGCATCGCCGTGGACGGAGGGGTGGGGGCTGCACGCGCTTAGTGCCGGGCTCAACGACACACAACTAGCTCTTCCCCGGGTTCCACGCTGGTGTGGACTGCCGCCTTGCACGGTTCGACGCTCAGCTCGGCCTCGTCGAGCTCCTCGTTAGTGTGTTGCATGCCGGACTTCGTCCTGGCCGTCGTCGGCCCGATGGATGCAGCATGGTGGGTTGGCGTCAGGGGTAGCCGGAGAGGAGAGCCGTTGCCTCGATCCGGCGACCGTAGGCTGGCGGTGGCGATCTAACCCTAGGTAGGGTGCCATGGATATGGAAGGAAGGCCAGGCCGAGGGAGGAGCGGGTTGTGGGGTTCGATTGCTATGAAAAGAGCGGATTACGTGTTCCATGGAACACATATTTGGCAGAGTAATCTTTCGTCGATGTTAATTGCTAGGTACAATTGTAGCATCAGATTAGATCAATCCTAACTGTTATATGTGATTAGGTGGGATAATCGGATGATAGTAATCAGGCTGGGTACATTTGCGGATGACCTTAAGAAAGATAAAGTTCGCTTGTTTAATAGTAGTAATAGATACTCCCCCTGTTCCGATATATTTTGTCGCGGGGAGAAAATTCCGACCAGGTGAAAACGACCAAAAGTACAAAAATACCCCTAATAATTTGAAAACGAGAGGAGTCGTCGTCTTCCTCCGCCAGGCTCTTCCCCGTCGCCAGGCTCCTCCACCTCCTCCGCCAGACTCTTCCCCGTCGCAGGCTCCTCCACCTCCTCCACCTGCAGGCCCCTCCGCCATCGCTCCCAATTTGGTCGCCGCCGCCCCAGCCTGGCCGCCACCGCCCCAGCCTGGCCGCCGCTGCTCCCCCGACTGGTTCCTCGCCCCCCACCTGGTTCCTCGCCCGTCCCCCGCCTCCTTCGCCCGCCCCCCCACCTGGTTCATTAAACACGCCTCAGAAGTCGCAACAACAGTAATTTCAGGAGTAAAATTCATTTGAAACTGAATTCAAGTGTTCTAGGAGTAAAATTCAAGTGTTCCAGGAGTAAAAGTAATTTGAAATTCAAAATACTCCATGCATCAGTGTTCCAGGAGTAGAACCTGAAGTGTAGCCAGTTCTGAAGCCCAAAATTCAAAATACTCCTGTTCTTAAGCCCAAAGTTCAAGATACTCCAGTTCTGAAGTAAAATTCCTGAAGTGTTCCAGGAGTAGAACCTGAAGTGTAGTCAGTGGCTTCACCTATGTGCATAAAAATCATAAAAATTCAAAATCATTTGAAACCTGATCACTTGGATTCAAAATACTCCATGAGTGGGAATTGCATCAGTGACATGGAACAAATTTGTACTCTTCCAAGGTCAATGCCTGATCACCTGGAGTAGACCAATGCCTGATTTGAATGCATTCTTCAGATTTGATTACCCATAATCTTGACCAATGCCTGATTTGAATGCACTCTTCCAAGGTCAATGCCTGATCACCTGGAGTACTACTCTGTAAAAGAACAAAATCATTTGAGCTGACATTTGTTGCAAGAACTACTCTGTAGACTTAATAACCATGAGAATTACAGTAGCATGTGCATGTGCATTTGTAGCTCTTGTATTCTGTTAGCACTTGTACAGCAAAACCATGAGAATTAAAGTAACTTAAATGCTTTTAAAAGCACTTTGCTGAATTAATATGCACATAGGTGCATAAAAATTAAGTCAAATGCTTTTAAAAGCACTTTGCTGAATTAACATGCACATATGCACATAGGTGCCACAGGCAGGTACTTGTACTTCTACTTATACTTGTACTTGTTCTTATTCTTCATCTTGCATATTCATATCTTCAGGAAAACATGGATCTCCCAGACCTCAACTGCACTCCACCTGTAGAAGATGGGGATGAAATGGATGAAGATGCAGGAAATGAAATGCATGAAGATGCAGGAGAAGAAATGGAAGGTGATGGAGCAGATGAAATGGAAGGTGATGAAATTGTTCAAGATCTAGGTACATTTGATCATTTCATCACTTGATCACTTGATCATTTCATCACTTCATTTGATCATTTCTTTGTTGTATTTCTTGGTGCAGGTGTTGAGCAAGTTGTTAGGAAAAACAAAACCCTCAACGACCAACAAAAATATGCTGCTTATGTAGCATTGCATACATTGTGTATGAGTAGAGGAGGCAAGTTTCATAGAGATGACAAGAAAAACATTGCTGCTTTTTTTGGAGTGGGTGTCTGGAATATACAAAGAATTTGGAAGAAAGCGATGGAGCAAATTGAACAAGGTTTGGAGGTGGATGTTGCTAATCAGAAAAAAGGAAAATGTGGACGAAAGCCTAAGGACATCAATCTCGATCAAATCCCGACCATCCCACTGAACAAGAGGTCTACTATCAGGTCATTAGCTTGGCAGCTAGGATGTAGCCCTACCACACTACATAGAAAGTTCATGTTGAAGTTGATAAGGAGGCACTCAAACTGTGTGAAGCCAGTTCTGAAGGATAAGAATAAGAAGGATAGGATAAAATTTTGCTTGTCAATGCTTGATGAGTCAACAACAGCAACTGCAAGGCCTAAATTCAAGACCATGCACAACATTGTTCACATTGACGAGAAATGGTTTTATATGACAAAGAAAAACAGGAACTATTATCTGCTGGACGAGGAGGAAGAGCCTACAAGAACAATACAAAACGGCAGTTGTATTGGAAAGGTTATGTTCTTGACGGTCGTTGCTAGGCCAAGGTGGGATAGTGAAGGCAATGTGATGTTCTCGGGAAAAATAGGAATTTGGCCATTTGTGAAAGAAGTCCCTGCACAGAGAAGAAGCGACAACAGGCCTAGGGGAACAATGGAGACTAAGTCCATAAAAGGCAACAGACAAGTAATGAGAGAGTTCATGATTGAGAATGTTCTGCCAGCAATACAAGCTACTTGGCCAGAGAATGATGTTGGGCAAACCATATACATACAACAAGATAATGCTAAGCCACATATCTTGCCTGATGACCCAGAATTCTTAGGAGCTGTCGCAAGAACTGGGTTGGACATCAGACTAATTCAACAACCTGCCAATAGTCCTGATTTGAATGCCCTTGACCTTGGGTTTTTCAACTCATTGCAATCTCTGACAGATAGTCTAAGCCCAAGAACACTTCAAGATCTTATTAAGGGTGTGCTGGATGAATTTGAAGACTATGATGCTTACAAGTTGAACAGAATCTTCCTATCACTACAGACGGTCATGATTGAAGTACTGAACCATGCAGGGGTATAAAATACCCCATGTCAACAAGGAAAGACTTGAGAATCTTGGGATGCTACCTCCAAGACTTAGATGCCCTCAAGAGGTTTATGCAAATGCCATACACAATCTAGGGCTATTGGAGAGTTCAGTGATGGATGCTTGAGATGCTTGTGATGGATGCTTGAGATGAGACTTGTGTGGATGCTTGAGATGCTTGACATGAGGCTTGTTCAGATGCTTGAGATGAGGCTTGTTCAGATGCTTGACATGAGGCTTGTTCAGATGCTTGAGATGAGGCTTGTTCAGATGCTTGACATGAGGCTTGTTTAGATGCTTGACATGAGGCTTGTTCAGATGCTTGACATGAGGCTTGTTCAGATGCTTGTGTAGTACTCCTAGAGACGAGGCTTGTGTGGAGTATGTGTAAGTCCTAGAGATGAGGCTTGTGTGGAGTATGTGTAGTTCCTTGAGATTAGACTTGTGTGGAATGCATCCCATGTGAAATTACTCCATATGTGTAGTACTCCATTTTGTGAGATTTGTATGTGTAACTCCATTTTGTGATCATTTTTACTCCATATGAGTATATTTTAATTAATTAATTAATTAAAGGAAAGGTTTCATTTAATTAATTAATTATAGGAAAGGTTTCATTTAATTAATTAATTGAAGGAAGGTTTCATTTTAATTAATTAAAGGAAAGGTTTCAGTTTAATTAATTAATTAATTAAAGGAAAGGTTTCAATTTAATATTGGAGTAAAAGGACTTGTTGTTGCTGCTGCTGCTTTTAAGTTTCAGAAGACAAGATAAGAGAAGAGAGCAAGAAGAGAAGAGAAGAGAAAGAGAAGAAGAGAGCAAGAAGAGACAAGAAGAGAGAAGAAGAGAAACTTTTAATTCTACTCCTACTCCTACTAATCCTACGCCTGAAATGGTGTAATGGTTTAGAGACAACACATCCAAATGGTGTAATGGTTTTGTAGGAATGAATTCTGAAAAGGATTGAGGGCACAAGGGGAGTACTACCAAGTCCTACACTAAACCTTGCTAAACAGCAAGTCTTACACTAAACAGCAGTATTGCATTAATCAAGTCTTTAAAATTAACTGAAAAGCATCACCAAGCATTTAATCCTGCAGATCACCAAGCATGCAACATGTTCAACATGAACAGCAGAAGCAAACTGCTGGCAATCTACTGCGGTTACTACTCCTGTTGGCAAATGGAGTAGTTACAGCCATCAGTTCCAAAAGCTAACAGCCATCTACTGCGGTTACTACTCCTGTTGGCAAATGGAGTACTCCTGACAGTTGGCAAATGGAGTAGTACAGCCAACATACCACAACACCTGACAGTTTGAAGAGAAACCAAAGCTCACGTAGGAGCAGAGCAAGACAAGCACAACCAAAGCCTCACGCAAACACAAGATGAAAGATCTCCTATGAGCATCAGCTTCTCCTACTCCAAGGAGTAGAAGGCTAGAACCACCAAGGGAACAACCGCAATGAAAAGAACAAAGTAACGTCACCCAGTAATCTGCACTATACAACTTGCTGCTCCAGTAATTGGAAGGAATACTCCAATACTGCTGTATTGGAAGCAAGAGTACTGAAACTTGCCAACTGGCAAGAGTACTGCTGTTGTAAAACTACTGAAGCTACTCATGCAACAGTGGAATTTTCAGTGGAGTAGCTGCAAAATTCAGTAAATACTGATGTACTCCTACTGCAAACAAAATTCAGACACTATAAACTGCATCTAATGCAGTACAACTACTCATAGTTCATCTACTGAAAGCACATGTACTCATAGTTCATCTACTGAAAGCACATGAACAAAATTCAGACACTATAAACTGCATCTGATGGAGTAAATGTTCAGGAGTACTGGAATACTGGAATCACAGTGCATCTACTGAAAGCACATGAACATGAACAACAACAATACTCACCATCGTCGTCGGGGAAGCACGCTGCAACTTGCTCCAGTTTGATTCAGTCCTCCTCTGCTCCAGCTTGTCGGGGACGAAGCTACACGGTCGGCTGCCGCACGTCGGGGAAAAGCTCGGAGAGGCGTTGGTAAAGCTCGGAGATCTGCACCTGCTTGAATCGCCAAGTTCAATCCTTGTACCAAGCTCGGAGAGGCGTTGGTAGATGAGCAGCAGCGAGGGAGCGAGGAGGGGGCGACGTACCGCAGCTGCTGGCGTTGGAATGGAGGAAGGCCGTTGCAGATCGAGCCGCCGCGCTCCGGATCAGCCACCGGAGAATAAAAATGAGATCTTGGCGACGGCGACGGAGCCAATGGAACGGCGCCGGCGACGTAGGCTAGGGAGAGGCGCCGGCGACACAGACGAGGCAGAGGCGCCGGCGATGCAGGCTAGGGAGAGGCGCCGGCGACGCAGACGAGGCAGAGGCGCCGGCGACGCAGGCTAGGGAGAGGCGGTGGCGATGCGAGCTAGGGCATTCGGCTGAGAGCGAGCGGGTGAGTGAGCCAGAGAGTGGACGAGAGCGAGCGGTGGGAGGGTAGTTTAGGAAACAGCAAAAAAAATTGTACGTGACAAACTTTGTAATAGAAACCCCAAGCGGCAAATAAAACGGTACAGAGGGAGTAATAGATAATAGATAATAGATATGCTTCCACTGTTAGTAGAACATGCTCATATATCTCACAATATTGGCTTCCTATCATGAAAAAAATAGCATGCATCAGATACGGAAATTCAATTTGGCTCCCGGGAGCACATGCTCCCGGGGCCAATTTTTTTTTTTCAAATGTCAAAAAAATTGGGACAAATTGTTTAGGTGAATTGTCACATACAAATGCTACATGTAAATTTTGAGGCAAAAATGTTAAGCATTTTGGCCTGCGCAAAAAAAACAAATCGAAGACAAAATGTCACCACAAAATGACAACCCAAATTTGTTTTTTTCACCGACGAAACACTGCTGCTCCATTCCACATGAAAATTGTCAAGCATGCTTGCGACACCAACACGATCATCTACAAATTTTTTCAGAATTTTTTGAAAACATTTTCTATTTTTTTTCAGGGTACTGTTCACCCGGGAGCATGTGCTCCCGGGAGCCAAAACGCCGCTCCCCAGATATATTTCCTCTCTCTCTCTCTCCTCCCGATCACATGGGCACAAGATGACCTGTATTTTTCCATACAATTTCTTGAAAAAGTACCTCGTGAAATCAATACGACATTAATGTCTTCAGAAACCACACACTCCACAACTCACACTATATATACCACACTGATCAAGTGTGTTCTCAGCATTCTTCATGTACTAGTCATTTCAGCACCCCTTTCTCCTATTCTTCATGTACCACACCTTGTACTATACACTGATTAAGTGTGTTCTCCATTTCCTTCTTGTGCCACCTACTGGCTGAGTGTGTTCTCTTCATGGTTTTGAGTCGATGAAGTTCAACAACCCCTCTGACACACTGACCGATAGCAAAAACAATGCAAGAATTGTTTCTTGTTTTGCAATAAAAAAACCAACCTTGTATCCCCATGACAACTGTGTATAGATAAGTTTTCTTTATTTAGGATAACGTTTTGACATAGAAACCAAACAAATACAAGGTAAAAGAAAACTAATGATGTTAGTTTGAGAATAGGAAACGTTGGGAAGATAAAGCTTAGTATGAAGGGATGTACTAGTACTACAAGTATTGATGCTTCGACTCTTCCAGACGTATACAATTGGGAAACTCTTCCCACCATACGTCTGATAGAAACTATTCTTCGGACCACTGGTGGGCCATAGATTTATGTTTTTTCTCAAGGCTGAGATATGCATCTGAAATCCGTTGCCCAGTTTGCAAACAGACAGGTTTTTACGCCGCACCACCCATAACCCCCGTCAATTTCTGTTCCAGCATCAACTTGCCTCCTCCAACCCTGTTCCCATCTCGCATACCCTCAGCCCCTGACACAGCTCATCAATGAGCTTGCGACACCCTCGGCGCGACGGCTCCCTTTGCCAGGACCTACCCTGCCCGACCATGGTCGTGACATCCACCATGCCGCAGCTTTGTCCCGTCTGGGGCAGTGCCCATCGTCGGCGATGGTAGGCTCTCACCATGCAGCAGGACGGTTCACGAGGAGATGTGAAGTTCTCAATTGATGCGGTGGAGTTTTATATTGATGCGATTAGCATGACGATTTATGGTGGCCAGGTTGGTGACGAGGGAAGCACATGTGAAATTTTGTATTGATGCGATTAGCTTGGAACTGGATTGCATATATCATTGATTTATTATGTATTTGTTCTTTTTTCATAGGGATATTTCCGACGCTTGAAGCGTTGTAGTACTTAGAGTTCTTATCATTTATCTTGGATTTGCTCGTCCAATTTTTCTATTTGCGTCCCATGATTATATACATAGATTGCAGGAAAAAGAAGAAGTTTGTAAGAAGGAGCACGTCTGTCCATATTATGACGGTACGTGAGACAAGGTCCTCACACTTTTGCTTGCATCTCGTGTAACTGCGGTATATGGTGTGGTGCTTCGTGACCACCATAGAAGCAAATCCTCCATTTAACGGAAACAAATGTTCATGTTGTGGAAACATATCCCATGTCGTTTGAAATAAATATTTTGTGACTTTCAATGAAAAAAAATCTATATTCGTATGGAAGCAATTCTCTGGCCCTATGAAAATTAATTCTTAATGATTTGGAAACATAATATAAATCTTTTGAAGAAAGGCATCTACATTGTGCTTAGACAATGCAAAACCTGGTCGTATGAATTATTTTTGTTGTACGGGAATGCTATTCGGGTTTCTTTGGATTCCGATTCCAAATTCTATGGAAGAAAATACTAATCTCTTTGTATGCAAATTCGAAATTCTTTGGAAGCAAATTCCCATTTATTTCGATGCAAATACCAAATCCTTAGGAAGCCAAGTTTCAATTTAGTTTGTTTGAAACAGTCGGTAACTATTGTAAAGAAAATATGTTTGATGGAAGCATATCTTTGTATTGTTGGAAACAACATACTGTTACATTGGAGAAAGTTCTTAAGTCATTCTAAGCAAATTTTCCACACAGTATGAACAAAATAAATTGTCACATTTGACAGGAGTCTTACCAAATTGGAACAATATCCAATTGATATGGAAGCAAATTTGCTAGCCGGTAAAAGAAAAATGATATTCTCACAAAAAAAAAAAGCAAAATGAATTGTTCAGGTCCTATCATTCACTACCACACAAGTGGTTCAGCTGCTTAATTTATATGCTTCCATTGTTAGTAAACATGCTCATATATCTCACAATATTTGCTTCCTATCATGACAAAATAGCATGCATCAGATATATTTCCTCTCTCTCTCCCTCCCTTCCGATCACTTGGGCACAAGATGACCAGTATTTTTCCATACATTTCCATGAAAAAGTACCTCATGAAATTAATACGACATTATTGTCTTCAAAACCACACCCTCCACAACTTACACTATATATGCCACACTGATCAAGTGTGTTCTCAGTATTGTTCATGTACTAGTCATTTCAGCACCCCTTTCTCCTATTCTTCATGTACCACAACCTGTACTATACACTGATCAAGTGTGTTTTCCATTTCCTTCTGTTGCCACCTACTGACTGAGTCTGTTCTCTTCATGGTTTGAGTCGATGAAGTTCAACAACCCCTCTCACACACTAACTGATAATAAAAACAATGCAAGAATTGTCTCTTCTTTAGCAACAAAAAACTAACCTTGTATCCCCATGACGACTTTGAATAAAGTTTTGACATAGAAACCAAACAAATACAAGGGAAAATAAAAATAATGATGTTAGTTTGAGAATAGGAAACATTGGGAAGATAATTTTTAGTATGAAGGGATGTACTAGTACTACAAGTATTGATGCTTCGACTCTTCGTGAGGTTTACTATTGGGAAACTCTTCCTATCATTTGTCTGATAGAAACTATTCTTCAGAATTCTGGTGGGACATAGATTTGTGTTTTTTCTCAAGGCTGAGATATGCATCTGATATCCGTTGCCCAGTTTTCAAACAGACCGGTTTTGACGCCGCACCACCCGTAACCTCCGTCAATTTCTGTCCCAGCATCAACTCGCCTCCTCCAACCCCGTTCCCATCTCGCATACGCTCGGCCCATCACACGGCTCATCAATGAGCTTGCGACACACTCGCCGCGACGGCTCTCTTCACCAGGACCTACCCTGCCTGACTATGCTCGTGAGATCCACCGTGCCACTTCTTCATCCCGTCTGGGGCAGTGCCCATTGTCAGCGGTGGTAGGCTCTCACCATGCAGCAGGACGGTTCATGAAAAAATAGCATGCATCAAAATCCAACCTTGTATCCCCATGACAACTTTGTATAGTTAAGTTTTCTTTATTTAGGATAACGTTTTGACATAGAAACTTTACAAATACAAGGGAAAAGAAGAATAATGATGTTAGTTTGAGAATGGGAAACGTTGGGAAGATAATGCTTAGTATGAAGGGATGTACTAGTACTACAAGTATTGATGATTCGACTCTTCCTAAGGTTTACAGATGGGAAACTCTTCCTATCATACGTCTGTTAGAAACGTTTCTTCAGACCACTGGTGGGCCATAGATTTTTGTTTGTTCTCAAGACTGAGATATGCATCTGAAATCCTTTGCCCAGTTTTCAAACAAACCGGTTTTGACGCCGCACCACCCATAAACCCCGTCAATTTCTGTCCTAGCATCAACTCGCCTCCTCCAACCCCGTTCCCATCTCGCATACCCTCGTCCCCTGACACAGCACATCAACAAGCTTGCGATACCCTCGCCGCGATGGCTCCCTTCGCCAGGACCTACCCTGCCCGACTATGGTTGTGAGATCCATTGTGCCGCAGCTTCATCCCGTCCGGGGAACTGCCCATCGTCAGCGGTGGTTGGCTCTCACCATGCAGCAGGACGGTTCACGAGGAGATGTGAAGTTCTATATTGATGCGGGGGAGTTTTGTATTGATGCGATTAGCACGACGAATTAAGGTGGCCAGGTTGGTGACGAGGGAAGCAGATGTGCAGTTTCGTATTGACGCGATTAGCTTGGAACTGGATTGCATATATCATTAATTTAATATATATTTTTCTTTTTGCCGTAGGGATATTTCCGATGCTTGAAGAGTTATAGTACATAGAGTTCTTCTCATTTATCTTGGATTTGCTCGTTCAATTTTTCTATTTGTGTCTCATGATTATATACTTGGATTGCAGTAAAAAGAAGAAGTTTGTCTAAGAAGGAGTACATTTGTCCATATTGTGACGGTATGAGGGACATGATCCTCACACTTTTGCTTGCAGCTTGCGTAACCACGGTATATGGTGTGGTGCTTTGTGACCACCATAGAAGCAAATCCTCCATTTAGCGGAAACAAATGTTCATGTTGTGGAAACATATCCCATGTCGTTTGAAATAAATATTTTGTGTCTTTCAATGAAAAAAAAATCTATATTTGTATGGAAGCAATTCTCTGGCATATAAAAATTGTATTTTAAGGTTTGGAAACATAATATAAATCTCTAGAAGCAAGGCATCTACATTGTGCTTAGACGATTCGAAACCTGGTCGTATGAATCATTTTTTGTTGTACGGGAACGATATTCTGGTTTCTTCGGATTCCGATTCCAAATTCTATGGAAGAAAATACTAACCTCTTCGGATGCAAATTCCAAATTCTTTGGAAGCAAATTCCCATTTATTTCGACGCAAATACCAAATTCTTTGGAAGCCAATTTTCAATTTAGGTTGTTTGAAACAGTCGGTAACAATGGTAAAGAAAATATGTTTCATGGAAGCATATCTTTGTATTGTCGGAATAAGCAACATACTGTTACATTGGAGAAAGTTCTTAAGTCATTCTATGCAAATTTTCCACACAGTATGATCAAAATAAATTGTCACTTGACAGGAGTCTTACCAAATTGAAACAATATCCAATTGATATGGAAGTAAATTAGCTAGCCGGTAAAACAAAATTGATTTTTTTTTTCACAAAAAAGCAAAATAAATTACTCAGGTTCTATCATTCACTACCACACCAGTGGTTCGGCAGCTTATTTTATATGCTTCCACTATTAGTAGAACATGCTCATATATCTCACAATATTTGCTTCCTATCATAAAAAAAATAGAATGCATCATATATATTTCCCTTATCTCTCTCTCTCTCTCTCTCTCTCTCTCTCTCTCTCTCCTTACGATCACATGGGCACAAGGTGACCAGTATTTTTGCATACATTTCCATGAAAAAGTACCTCATGAAATTAATACGACATTATTGTCTTAAAAAAACACACCCTCCACAACTGACACTATATATGCCACACTGATCAAGTGTGTTCTCAGTATTCTTCATGTAGTAGTCATTTCAGCACCCCTTTCTCCTATTCTTCATGTACCACACCCTGTACTATACACTGATCAAGTGTATTCTCCATTTGCTTCTTGTGCCACCTACTGGCTGAGCGTGTTCTCTTCATGGTTTTGAGTCGATGAACTTCAACAACCCCTCTGACACACTGACCGATAGCAAAAACAATGCAAGAATTGTCTCTTCTTTACAAATGAAAAAGCAACCTTGTATCCCCATGACAACTGTGTATAGATAAGTTTTCTTTATTTAGGATAACGTTTTGACATAGAAACCAAACAAATACAAGGTAAAAGAAAACTAATGATGTTAGTTTGAGAATAGGAAACGTTGGGAAGATAATACTTAGTATGAAGGGATGTACTAGTACTACAAGTATTGATGCTTCGACTCTTCCTGTGGTTTACAATTGGGAAACTCTTCCTATCATACATCTGGCAGAAACTATTCTTCAGACCACTCGTGGGCTATAGATTCATGTTTTTTATCAAGGCTGAGATTTGCATCTGAAATCCGTTGCCCAGTTTTCAAACAAACCGGTTTTGACGCCGCACCACCCGTAACCCCTGTTAATTTCTGTCCCAACATCAACTCACCTCCTTCGACCCCGTTCCCATCTCGCATACCCTCGTCCCCTGACCGAGCTCATCAATGAGCTTGCGACACCCTCGCCGCGATGGCTCCCTTCGCCAGGACCTACCCTGCCCGACTATGGTCGTGAGATC
Source organism: Elymus sibiricus (assembly GCA_039707655.1). Taxonomy (NCBI): domain Eukaryota; kingdom Viridiplantae; phylum Streptophyta; class Magnoliopsida; order Poales; family Poaceae; genus Elymus; species Elymus sibiricus. The sequence continues at coordinate 319,842,831 of CM077672.1, forward strand.
CACCGTGCCGCTGTTTCGTCCTGTCTGGGGCAGTGCCCATCGTCAGCGGTGGTAGGCTTTCACCAGGATGGTTCACGGGAAGATGTGAAGTTCTCTATTGATACGGTGGAGTTTTATATTGATGCGATTAGCACGACGATTTATGGTGGCCAGGTTGGCGACGAGGGAAGCACATGTGAAGTTTTGTATTGATGCGATTAGCTTGGAAGTGGATTGCATATATCATTATTGATGGCGCCAGATGGACCACGACGATTGCTTCCTCAACTGGTGGGCCTCCATCACCAGTCGTGTGCCTGCTGCTATGCGCAAGGACCTCGCCTCCCTCGCCCTTCTCACTGCCTGGTCCATCTGGCGCCATCGCAATGCATGCATCTTTGACAACGCCCGCCCCTCCATCACGCATCTACTCCAGGACATCAAGGATGACGCTAGGTCCTGGGCCGCTGCCGGCGCCAAGGACGTCGCGAGTTTCATGCCTCCATGAGTTTATAGCTTTTGGGGGCTGAGCACCCCCCTACTGTTCTGCTCACGTAACCCCTCTCTACGCCTGCTTTGTGTACGTCGAGAGGCGTTACCCTTGTAACCCCGAAACTCTTGCTTTCTACCTATCAATGGAATGATACGCATATTTGCGTATTCGCGAAAAAAAATATTTGTTCTTTTTTCATAGGGATATTTCCTATGCTTGAAGCATTGTAGTACGTAGAGTTCTTATCATTTATCTTGGATTTGCTCGTCCAGTTTTTCTATTTGCGTCTCATGATTATATACTTGGATTGTAGGAAAATAAGAAGTTTGTAAGAAGGAGCATGTCTTTTGATATTGTGACAGTACGAGGGACAAGGTCCTCACACTTTTGCTTGCAGCTCGCGTAACCGCGGTATATGGTGTGGTGCTTTGTGACCACCATAGAAGCAAATCCTCCATTTAACGGAAACAAATGTTCATGTTTTGGAAACATATCCCTCTTGCCGCCGCCCGCTTCCTCTCGCCTCACAATTTTCTCTTCCTCCTTGCCGCCGGCCCCCTTGTCTCCCAACACTTGCAACGACGCCGGCCTGCTGCAGCAGCAGCGTCCAGCCCCAACAGCCGAGGAACAACCCCCACGCTCGTCTTTTCTTCCTCTTCCCAGCCGTCCACGCCGCCACATCCCTCCCACTAACCCACGTCGGCCTTGCCGCAGAAGAGGGCTAGCCCAGCTGTGCCGCCGGTCAAATTGGGAGGGGGAGCAGCCACGCCCGGAGGAGATTGTCCCCAGCCTAATCCCTAGGGTGCAGTTTCCGGATCGACCCCCTTCACTGCGATGAACCCTTCTCGTCGGCCGCGCCCCATGCTAGCAGGTGGGCGGAGCCTCGTCGTCGTTGACGGGAGGAGGCGAGCAGCAGTCGCAGCAGGTGGTGATGCTGGCGAACGCGTCGGACGGCGTCTCTACAGGTATGCTAGCTCCTCCTATTCTCTTTCATACTGATGCAAACGGAAATTGGTAAATATGGAGATTAGCCAATGAGATATGGTTGTTAAATTTGTGTTTTTTGGTACATTTTTTGAGGGATCGGCAATTGCGCAAGGAACTATGAGCTTCAGTGAGACGGTTTTGGGTGCAGTAGAGAAATTTGTTCATCGGATAATGCTTTGAATAGGTTAGCCGTCCTCCTCTCTTTTTAAATCTGTTACTTTCTTTGTAGGTTTTCTTATCTTCCGAGCATTAATATAACAAAGTAAATTTTACGGTTGCCTATTTACTCTTTTTACTGAATTTATTCTTCAGTAATAAGGCAAGGATTACATGATAAATGAACTATCCATTTATTTTAACAGCCATCTCAGTAAAGAACCAGGTAGAATAGAAAATTAGACACAAACATAATCTTGTCACTTAGGATTCAGAATCTGGGGATGTGGAAGGTCAAGCGCAGGTCGCGGGATCAAACGGGCTGGTGGACAGGGGCGCGGCTCTACGCCCTCCTCTGTATGTCGAGGGTTGGACGGAGCCCTCGGCTGCGGGGGAACAGCGATCGGCAGACGCGACCCCGACGAGTGTGCTCGTGGTGGTCGCTCAGATCCCAGCCGTGCATCCACAGGTGTACCAGCTCCTCTGTATATTCTTTGATTTTTCCTGTTCAGTTCATCTTTCATAGTTAATCCTTTGCAACAATTTGATAAGATTCTTAAATCAAAGGTGTGGCCTCTATTTGATGAGCAGAGTCTGCTATAAAATCGAGAACACAAGGAAGAGTATGGGTCTGCACGTACCTATAAGAAGAAGATGGCTTGAGGTGATTTGTTTTTGTTTTCAGTTGCGTCGACGACGAGATCTTCGTCATGGACCTCAAGAAGGGCGTCGTCTCCATAGGTACTAGCTCCCTCCGCCGCTCGATTTGTCTCGTGTGGGTCTCGTGAACACTTTGGAGCCATGACCTGATGTTATATACTGCTGAATCAAAGAGCAATAACCTAACATACTTTATACTGAACCTTGATATGGTGTAAAGGTCTCTGGACAAACAGGTGCAAGGTGGGCTTTGTTTGGTGCAGCACAGAACAATAGCCAATAGATGTTTATATGGGAGATGTTTAGACTGCCAAGGATTGGGTTATATTACTGAACATGTTGGTTTGTCGCCAGTTGCTGTAACCCACTTCAGATGATGGATTACTAAAAACCTTTTAGCATTTACCTTCCTTACATATACATGATTTACTACATTTATGTATATCTTGCCTTCAGCTCATGGTCAAATTCATTTATGTATTTCTTCTACTGGCGAGTGTTACAACTGAACCGGTCAGGGCCTTATTAAAAGTATTTTAGACCTTCCTGTAAATAGACAGTCAAAGCTCACACTATTCTTTTTTGTATAATGACCGTTTGATTCAGTTATTTGGGTTCATTATTGAACTTTGTACTGCTTGTTTATTTGTATAGCTTATGGCGAGGTACAGATTCTATTTAGCATTCATGTTTACCATTGGTTATGGGTTAAAGTCAGCAAAGATAGCATATTCACATGTTTGCAAATCACTTTTGCTGTATATAAGTGCCATCAAGGATCAACCTAGACCCGTGAACGTGCGCAAGCTAGATAAGTACGCACATGAACGCTCAGGAGGCGTGCAAATGGCACGCCCCAGCCACTAGTTCACCACAATGCTCCGTCGCCGGCCGCACCATATCGAGGTCGCAGTCGTAAGCAGAGTGCAAGCTCCGTGTGGCCGGAGTGGAGAGCACTCGGCACAGGTTGAGCTTGCTGCCTCGGATGCTCCCCCCTGATCTTCCGAATATCCAATTCTGAGTCCGGGCTCATCTACACCTGGTGAACAGTAAATTCAAAAGAATACTAAAAAAATTCAAATAAATTCGATTTTTTTGCATGGAAGATGTTTAAGTGTGTGAGATGTGTGCCAAATTTCAAAGCATTTGGACATCTGAGTAGCTCAAAGCGAGAGAACTAAGCATGCCCATCCCAGATTTGTGGCTCTCGGGTGCCACACACCCCTATATGAATATAGTATTAAAAATACCAGGATTTTTTTCGAAAATTTTTGAGATTTTGGGATATCAAACCTGGGTGCCCATTGTATCACTTCCGTGGGGAATTCCTATGCATAGGAAAAAAACTGTTTGGATGGATCCTATGTCGGACCGTATTTTCTTCGCCACGGATACCATAGGCACTCACTCCCCACAAAACTAGACACGGGTGTACAATGGGCACTCAGGTTTAATATCCCAAAATTCTAGAATTTTTTATAATTTCCTTGTATTTATTTAAATACTATTAGCAAATATGCCCGTGCGTTGCAACGGGAGAAAAACAATCAGATTATACAGATGTGGTAGAAATAAGAAAAAGTATGAATCAAATGCCAGGCTGAGATAAAGATTTTCAAAATGTCATTTAACAAACTATGTCTGAGTGATGTCATGATGAGATAAGGGACTTTTAAAAAGTCATTTCAAAAACTGAAATTGTGATGGTCTCATCATGACTTGATTTCCTAAGGCGCCACAATGAAATATTTTTTGGCTAAGCAAACTACATTGATGGACCCCTGCCTGTGCTAGACTGATGAATGATGTGTCTCCCCTTGACCTAACGTAGCGGTGTTTTCCATAACCAGTAAAACTGTGGTACCAGAATAACTATGTATGAAGGCAAAATAGTCATTTAGTCATTTTCATATAGCTTACAAAAACTAACCCATAGGAAGCTGTGTCAATTTTTTGGGGCTCAACACTGTACAGTACATACAAAGTTTTTTTTTACCTGACGCGCGAGGGACCAAATAAAATCATAAAACGACCTCTATAGATCCCCTAATAAAACCTCTACCTAAGCGACGATTCGTTTTGTTCGTTATTTATGAATCTATTTTAATTTTTGTGAACATTTTCTAAAATTTCATGGACATTGTTTTCAAATTCCTAAATATGTTTTGAATACACGATCATATTTTAAAAATCATGAACATTTTTCATTTCACGAATTTGTTTTTGAAATCATGATTTTTTTTAATAATATGCAAAGAGTTTTTTAAATCACGAACATTTTATGATTTTCTAATTTTTTTTGAATTCATAAACATTTTATGATTTCTCGATGTTTTTTTTCAATACTCGCAACTTTTTGAAATTTGGATTTTTTTTTTGAAAATGCCGGACTAATTTTAAAAAGGAAAAACAAAAAAAAATGAGAAAGGATAAAAGCAAAAACGAAATAAAAAAACAGGGGGCGTCACGAAAGGCATATGGGCCGGCCCATTACCATGTGCGGGGCCGGCTATATAAAAGAGAAAAGGGCATATGGGCCGGCCCATTACCGTGTACGGGGCCTGCTATATAAATATACTATAACTAAAGCGGGAAGGGTTTGATTTTTCTGATTATTTTGAAGTTTTTTCGGTGGCTACTGTTTGTATTTCACGGCAACGTCGGCGTCAGCGAACAGTGAGCATACATGAACAGTAGTATGAATGAACAGTAATACCAGTAAGTACACATGGAATTAAGCGCGTGAACAGTGACTTTTATGAACAACACCCTGCTCATGAACAGTGTCCTACAACACATTTTTTTTTTTTAAAACAAGTCTTTCCCGGAGAAAAAATATGCAATTTTTTTTTAAAAAAATAGGATATATTTTACACATCATTTCTCTCCCCTTCCTTCACCCTAACGTCCTTATATAGAGAGTTATGATTTAGAATTTTCTATACATCATTTATCGACACCGACGTACCGATGCACGACACCGGCGTACCAATACACAGCCGCCTCAATCGTCTCCTAATTCTTTCCGATGATAGTGTTGACAGAGCACAAAAATAGTAGGCCGGAATTGTATATTTGCACGAATAGTAATCCGTGGAAAAAATAAATTCTAGACCGATTACTGCCCATTTTTACAATGCAACAACAATTAAAAGTGCACTAACAAATGCCCGAACAATAACCGGACATTTTCCGAATGAACTCAGGACTACTAACGAAACAATATACCAAATAAACCAAAACAACAACTCCGAATAATCCGGAGCAATAAAACCAGCGAAACAGAACAACACATGAATAAACCGAAAACATTAACCCACACGAATCATAAAACTGAAAGAGTAACCGAATTTTAAACCAAAACAATACACCCGAATAAACCGAAACAACTAAAAAAAACACTACGCATTCACGTAAACAGAAATCCATAAAAAAAACTGGAACTCCTCCTTCCTAGACCCGAAGCAATAAAACCAGTGAAATGGACCACCACCGGAATAAACCAAAAACATTTGCCCACCCGAACCATAAACCGAAACAGTATCTACTAACAAATACCCAAACAAAAACCGGACATTATCGGAATGAACTCAGGACTACTAATCGAAACAATAGCCCAAATAAACCGAATCAACAACCCTAAATAATCCGAAGCCATAAAACCAGCGAAAGTACTAATACTAAAGCGGGAAGGATTCCCTTTTTCTGGTTTTTTTTTAGAAATATTACTACTCATTTTTCGTCGCTGTCAGTGAATAGTACGGATGAGCAATACCGTATATGAACAGTACCGTCGACGAACAGTAATCCCCTACGAACGGTACCATACACGCACAATAATCGTCTGTGAACAGTAACCGCGGGTGAACAGTCATCTTGGATGACCAGTACTTCTGCTTAACCAGTGCTCCAAATAATCTGATTTCCTCCCCTTACTTCTTTTAGCTTTCACCGTAGAAAAAATACGCATGTTTGTTTAAAAAAAAACTGGGATATTTTTTACACATCATTTCTCTCCCCTTTCTCCACCCTCGCATCCTTATATAGAAAGTTAGGATTTAGAATTTTCTATACATCATTTCTCAACACCGGCGTACCAATGCACAGCCGCCTTAATCGTCTCATAATTCTTTCCGATGATACTATTCAATTACGTGTCCAACATAAACAGTGACGGTGAAAAGTACCCCAGGCGTGAACAGTAACTCCCAGTGACCTCACTGAGCAGTTACCTCAGTGAACAACAGCCCTGTGTGAATAGTGTTCCAGAGAAAAATATACACAGTCTTAAAAATACTAGAATTTTTTTACACATAATTTCTCTCCACCGACGTACCGACGCAAAGCCGTATGTTGCTACCGAGACACAAAACAATAGAAGAGAATAGTATATTGCGTAAACAGTAATCCATGGGTAAAAAAAGTTCTCGACGGATTAATGCCCACTTTTACATCACGTCACCAGTAAACAGTGCACCAACAATTACTTGAACAAAAAAGGAACAGTATCCAAATAAACCCAGAAATGCTAACCGAAACAATAGCCCAATACTTCCAAATAAACTGCAACATAAAAAGAGTAAACCAGCACTATACATTCACATGAACAGTAATCCAGAAGAAACGCCCACGTCCTCCTCCCTTGACCTCGAAACAGTAAAACCAATGAAACGGAACAAAATCTAAATAAACCGAAAACATTAGTCCACCCAACCCTTAAAGCGAAACAATACCTAAATTGTAACCAGAACAATACACCCGAATAAACCGGAACAACAAAAATAAAAAATCAGCACTATTCATTCACATAAAAAGAAATCCATAAGAAATACGAAGAGAAAAACTGAGACTCCTTCTCCCTCGGTGCGTTCACCTACGCAAGGAGAAAAGCCGATGATGTTGTCGTCGTCTACCTCGCTTTCTCCTTCCATGTGGCCAACTAGATCGAGGCTTCAACCACAATGCCGTCAATGAAGCCACCTCTACGACGCGCTCTATCATGACAATCTACAAGTAGCCAACGAGAAGAGGCAACATGAAAATAAAAACTATCACTCGAACAACCCCTTCACTCCACTCCCTATTCTATTTTTTTTGACCGATTCAAAGAGAAATACAAGACAGTGGCTCATCCGTAGAGGGTAGTGTTTGCTCAAAAAATTATTATAGAATCAATTATTCCTCAGCCGCCAAAATTTCTCGAAGTACGGCCACACCACTTATCCTATATCACAGACACCACTTATCATATATCACAGTTCGAAAAGCAGATTGAGTAGAACGTCCTATTATCAGATTAACCATTCATAGATATTGCGTTAAAATAAGCTCTCTGCCAATTACTATCCATTTTCACACCACGACAAATTTGGGGTTCAAATTACTTACAAAATTTAAAATTTGAATTTTATTAAATAAATTCATGTTTGAGAGAGAATGAAAGAGGGCCGACTAGAAATTGCATATGAAATGTTGATGAAAATGATGCACAAATTGGACAAGAAATATTTCTCTACTATAGGGTGTACACATTGGTAACAATCCGATTTGATCTCATTGTTAATCAACCAGGCCATATGAGAATGAGTCCAAATACATATTACTACCACGCCCATCACATTTTTTTACTTACGAAAGGGGACAATATATGCTTACGAAAATATTAATAGGCCAGCCGGTTTACTTAATTTGTTAAACCATTTAATATTTGTTACGTGTCTACACAGATCATGGGGTAAAGATAAAGTTTGTACTCTCTTTTTCATTTCATTTTCTCGCGTAATACATGTTGTTCTTCTGTTTATTTTGGCAAAATACAGATGGAATCGATCACGTGCGCCGCGCTTCTTCGACGCTAGTAAAAGAGAAAAGGGGGGAGAAAAAGGGCCAGGAGCCAGGGATCGAACCCTGGTCTCCAGTGCACAAGGCTAAGTTCTCAGCCACTGCACTGCTTGTATGCTTTTGATATATGTGTGTATCCAATATATAAGAACCAAACCCGGTGGCGATTTTCTAAAACCAACAAATCGTTTTCTTCAGTTACGGGTGGCATAGTGGGTAATATTTTGCAACTTTGGAGGCAATTCTAATGACGTACCGCCAGAAGCAATAACACCTTTATTATTAGGTAGAGATATTCATATAGGGGTGTGTGGCACCCGAGAGCTCCCATGCATTTCCTATCTTGACTGGGCCATTTTTCTCCCGTGGAAGGTGTAGGTCATGCCCGTTCTGTTTGCGCTGAATCCCCATGATGGTTGAGGTGGCGCCGCTGTGGTACCATCAAGGTACCCAAGGAGGTTCTCTAGACAGAATAAGCACAACCCACAGTCCTGCACTAACAAGAGAAAATTGGCACATGTGAGACAAATGGTGATGAGCCCGACGAAGCGATGGTGGCGGCATGGCCTGAGATGGAGCACTGATGGCGTGGGAGGTCATGCCACCCATGGGTGGTGGACGCTGTGGCACGGGAGACATGAGATGGAGTCGTGGCTCTAATACCCAATCAAATTGACAAAGATGATTTTGATGTGAGATGCTCCTTGGGACTTTGCATCCATTTATAATAGTTTCAACTTGAGAATCAAGCTACAATCGAAACGAATAATTCTAGGATACTGAGATCCCCTACACAGTCAGAAATAATCTCTAATTGATCATATGCCGTACTAAGAGATATGCTAGGAGATACTTACGCTAACAACACACTACAGGGAAAAACATGTTGCCTAGTATAGATACTTACGCTAACAACATGAACATGTTGCAAAGGTCCTAAGAGCAACTCTAGTACAGATTTTCAGTCGAGTGTCAATTAGACACTCCCTTTTTATAATCTCTATTCCCGGGAGTGTGGTTTTGGCATCAGATATGCCAAGAGCAGACTTAACGTTCATCGGAATAAATGCATGCAGGAAATTGTGTGCGGCTGTGCGGTACTGCAACAACGCTTATCAACTAAGTTTCATAATAATCTGCATAATTCCTTTTTTTGACAGCCCCGTAATTTTTGTTGAATCGAAAAGGGCAAGCCGCACGTGGACAATAGCCGGTCTACCAGGTGTGGATGTAAGGCTATGATCAGGCTCCTTCGGACTGATGACAATGGATGGTATATTGTGAAGATGGGTGACAGAAATGTAGACAACTATGTTGTAGCAATGAAGAAACTCATGGAAATAGTTCCTGCCATTGAGTGTCAGCAAAGTATCTGATGGCAAGTCTCTCGAGGATAGAGAGAATTACCCCTCGTCCATTGCAAGAGGTTTGGTAATCGTGGTTTCAAATGCTTGCAATGCGTTGACAACTTCATGCCACCAGTTTTTTTTTTGGAGATCCTAGTTGGAAGCGTGCAAAGCTAAGAACACCTGAATTTGGCTATTTCGTTCCAACCAAAATTTTCACCTCTCGATGCTATCCTGCGTGGTTTGCCATATCAATTCTACTAGATTATGAAACTGTCACCTGTTCTGAATTCTCAGTTTATGAATTTTACTGCAGTTGTACTCTTAAATACTTTGGCTGTCCTCCCATTGTATGTGAGACTTTGTCCACTTCAACTTGATCAGATCGTTGATTATTCAGTTTTTGCACTCATCAAGCATTATTTAGATCTTCACCTAGTGAATTACATTTTATTTGCATATGGATTGACTAGTGTAAAACAAGGCAAAACATGAATAGTGTCATAAATGTAATTATTCACTTATGGAATTCTCCAACAACAATAACAACAACAACACCAACAACAATAACAACAGTTTATAAGAAATGTGACTATGAACGATACGAAATTCAGATCCAAAATCGAAACACACATTAAGAAACAAACATGTCAATTCTATAACGAATAGTGAAAAAAGAGGACATAGCATGAATAGTGTCAGAAAACGGAAGTATTCACATATGGATTTGTCTTTCTTGGTTCTGAATGAATATTTTGAATTTTCATCTGAAGTTTTTAGTGGTCATAAACTAAGTCTTGTGAATATTTACAGATTTTTTCGTTGTTTTTTTAAGGGCATGCATGGCTAGCTAAGGGGAACTCTAACCAATCCCCTATCCGGCTATAAGGGAGGATAAATTTGATTTTACTCCTCTATGCCGCACCTAGCCGATCCCCTAAATAGAATAGAGGAGGATAATTTATCCTTCGACGCCTATCCAATCCCTAAATATACTCTGCCTGGAGGTGGTCGAGGATAAATTTTCTTCACGCAAATGCCTCCTTGTGGCCGGCCGGCGACTCGCGTGAAGCTCCATTGTGGACGGCGGCGACCTCCGGCCTCGCCGGTGACCGCACCGTCGCGTTTGACGGTAGGCACGCGCCCGGGAGCAGCTTGCTGCCGGCGCCGGACGCGCAGAAGCCGCACTCCGTCGAGCTGGCCTTGAGGCATCGGGTGCAGTCCCAGCCGGAGCTGCTCGTCCGGTAGTCCGGGCATGTGAGTGAGCCATCGAAGTGGCTGGTCTCGGCGCTGCCGACGGCGGGCGAGTGTGAGGTGGTCTTGTGGAACACCGCGGAGAGCATGGCAAGCGACGCGATGACGCCAACGAGGCTGATCACTAGCAGCTTCCTCCGGCCGGTGCGGTTGATAAAGTAGATGCTAACGATGGAGCCGAGCGCGTTGAGGCCGGAGGTGACCAGCGAGAGAGCGAGCGCTGTCTGGTTGGAGGCCAACCCGGCGAGCTGCATGATGCTCGGGCTGTAGTACATCACGGTGTTGTACCAGCTGCATTTGGTGAAGGCGGCGACGGCGTGGGCGTTCGTGCCCATGGAGCTGCGCGGCGTTTCCGGCATGGTCACCATCGTCGCGGACACGCATGACAGATATTCGACGAAATGTATAAACCAAAAAATAAGTCTACTCCGCTAAATTTAGGGGATCGGCTAGAACCGACCAAAACTTAGTGGAGAAATATACTCTACTAAGGTTTACTTGGCCGTATCCTCCTCTATTTTTTAGGAATCGGTTAGAGTTGCCCAAAGAAACGAGAGCGAAGGTATGAGCTGATGCTTTGGTGTCGCCTGTAAGAATGACACGTATATTTATAGTGCAGTGCACTCTACGAGCAACGGCTCCAAACCACCTGTCCAGTACACTTACACGTCTCCAACGGCACACCTCCAACGTTCCGATGTTAACACGAAAATGTTCAACGTTCCTCCTCGCTCATGTCCAACGTCATCTGGCTCAGAGGAAACTAAATGCAGTAGCCCGCGCGGCACGTAAATAATTCAAGCCTGGATGAGCCGCTGTGCCAGATAAAAGATAACTTATACACGCAATACACGGATGAACAGTTCTATACAGCACGGCCCAGCCTTTCCTTTCCGAATCACCACACCAGCCCAACGATGTGGATACCGCGCGACAGGGCTACCTACCTGTCGCCCGGGCGCCAAACGCCTCACTCGTGTCTCTTATTCATTCATAATGAAGCATCAAGCGGATACCTCCTCTAATGCTCCTTCTCTGGCGGCAGGGAAGGAAACCTTAGCCGCCGCCGGACCGTGACCCTCCCCCCCCTTCCCCCCTCGCCGCCGCCAGGGCGTGCCGGCAGGCGAAGCCCACCCAGCGTGGGCGGCGGCGGGGCGCTCTCTCCTTCTCGTGAGGCGGGATCGCCGTGGGGCGATCTACCCTTGCCGGAACGCGGCGTGGTGCGGGGCGCGACGACGCTGGGCTGCCGTGGTGGCGGGCGTGGAGGGCTGCATGGGATATGCTGCGTGCTGGTGATGGCTGCGGTGGCCGGCGGCCGACCTGCCGGATCTGGACGACGCGGGGGGCGGCGGCACCTGTGCTGGGCGGAGTCGGGTAGGATCCCCTTGGGGCTGGCAGCCGTGGTGCGCGCGGTGTTGCTGGTTGCTCGCTGGCTTGGTCCTATGGCCTGCGCTCGGCCTTCTGGATCGGCGCCGAGGCAGGTTGGGGAGGCATCCCCGGGGTGCCGGTGGTCCCGGCTGCGAGTCGGGGAGACATAGTTGCCGGTGAAAACCGAGCCAACGGCGGGCGATGGCGGCGTTCTGCGCCGTTACCTTGACGAAGGCATCGTCGTGTAACTACTGTCGACCCACTCGTGCTGCTCCGGGGGAAACCATAGGATCTGGTCTTCCAGATCGGACGAGGGCGGCACTGCGGTGTCGTTTCTCTCTTCGGGGCATCGTTTGTGGAGCAGCACCGGAAGACAGAGACAGGAGGTGGAGCGGCATTGTCTTGCACGGAGTTTCGGTGGAGATGTCAAGTCAAGCCTGGCCGACAGGTGCTACGCTGTGTCATGCCTGTTCGGCAGGTGCTACTCACGACAGATCTTCTAGAGACTTCAAGCTGTGCCGGCTGGTGGTACTTGGCGGCATGGTGCTGCGGTGTACCTGCGGCAACCGCGACGTGCTCAGCAGTTTGCGTGCAGGGAGGTGGTGCCGTTGGGCGTGGTGGTGGCGTCGACGGATGGCCGGACTGGAAAGGATGATGCGGATCTCTTTCCTGAAGATGGGTCAGCGGTTCGATGATGATGCCGGCTTCTAAAACGTGTGCATGTGGTGTATGCTTTAGGTTTGGTGCACCGGCTGTAGGTTCCGATACGTTATGTGGATGGATCGGCGACGACACCGGTTTTAGATATGAGAAGTGAGAGCACTCCACATTATCGAGTTTGTAGATGTGAGTAGTGGCTTCGGTAAGTTGATGTATGCTCTTGTCAGACCTTTGTTGAATAATTAATAAAAATGGCTGTATGCATCGATTGATGCAGAGGCCGGAGGTTTTTAACCTCCTTTTCCAAAAAGTAAAATAAAATCAAGCGGATACAAACATAATACATAATGAACACATCCGGACTCTGCATAATTAAGATGCGCACAGCCAACACTAACGGTCACACACAAAAAAATCATGCCGGCAGAGAGCAACAGTGGCCGAGCTAGACAGAAAACATTGTGGGGGGGGGGGGGGGGGGGGGGCGAAACGCAAAAGATGAAGAGTTGGGGGGGGGGGCAAACGCTAATTTTTTTCCTAATCTAAGCCCTTAAAATAAAAAATTCTTCAGGGATATCTCCAAGGCTGGGGGGCCACAGCCCCCCCCCCCCAACCCACCACATAGCTCCGCCGTTGGAGAGCAAAGTCATAGATGACCGAAACTATGCCAGGCGGAGGGAGAAAAAAGAAAAACCTGCCATCGAAACAACGATCGAACCAGAGAAATAAAGAAAGAAATACTCTAGCGTGCTAGTTACTAATAATTGGTCAATCGCAAATAGAAGTAATTCTTACGTTGGTTGTTAAAGAATCTAGTCAAGGCGGACCTGCTCGAGCGTCTCGAGATTCTGACTGCTCGTGGACGGGGGCATATTGGATGGAAATAACGCTGTGTTCTGGAACAATCGGACACAGGTAGCAATGCCAGCAGAGGCAGGGGAATGGGGCGGCGCGATTGGCGCATTCTGGATGATGCAGCGCACTAGGTGGCCGCCGACGCGTACGCCTACACGAGGATGCTACAGGCTGCGGCCGCACAGCCAGGGAGCCGCATCGCCGTGGACGGAGGGGTGGGGGCTGCACGCGCTTAGTGCCGGGCTCAACGACACACAACTAGCTCTTCCCCGGGTTCCACGCTGGTGTGGACTGCCGCCTTGCACGGTTCGACGCTCAGCTCGGCCTCGTCGAGCTCCTCGTTAGTGTGTTGCATGCCGGACTTCGTCCTGGCCGTCGTCGGCCCGATGGATGCAGCATGGTGGGTTGGCGTCAGGGGTAGCCGGAGAGGAGAGCCGTTGCCTCGATCCGGCGACCGTAGGCTGGCGGTGGCGATCTAACCCTAGGTAGGGTGCCATGGATATGGAAGGAAGGCCAGGCCGAGGGAGGAGCGGGTTGTGGGGTTCGATTGCTATGAAAAGAGCGGATTACGTGTTCCATGGAACACATATTTGGCAGAGTAATCTTTCGTCGATGTTAATTGCTAGGTACAATTGTAGCATCAGATTAGATCAATCCTTACTGTTATATGTGATTAGGTGGGATAATCGGATGATAGTAATCAGGCTGGGTACATTTGCGGATGACCTTAAGAAAGATAAAGTTCGCTTGTTTAATAGTAGTAATAGATACTCCCCCTGTTCCGATATATTTGTCGCGGGGAGAAAATTCCGACCAGGTGAAAACGACCAAAAGTACAAAAATACCCCTAATAATTTGAAAACGAGAGGAGTCGTCGTCTTCCTCCGCCAGGCTCTTCCCCGTCGCCAGGCTCCTCCACCTCCTCCGCCAGACTCTTCCCCGTCGCAGGCTCCTCCACCTCCTCCACCAGCAGGCCCCTCCGCCATCGCTCCCAATTTGGTCGCCGCCGCCCCAGCCTGGCCGCCACCGCCCCAGCCTGGCCGCCGCTGCTCCCCCGACTGGTTCCTCGCCCCCCACCTGGTTCCTCGCCCGTCCCCCGCCTCCTTCGCCCGCCCCCCCACCTGGTTCATTAAACACGCCTCAGAAGTCGCAACAACAGTAATTTCAGGAGTAAAATTCATTTGAAACTGAATTCAAGTGTTCTAGGAGTAAAATTCAAGTGTTCCAGGAGTAAAAGTAATTTGAAATTCAAAATACTCCATGCATCAGTGTTCCAGGAGTAGAACCTGAAGTGTAGCCAGTTCTGAAGCCCAAAATTCAAAATACTCCTGTTCTTAAGCCCAAAGTTCAAGATACTCCAGTTCTGAAGTAAAATTCCTGAAGTGTTCCAGGAGTAGAACCTGAAGTGTAGTCAGTGGCTTCACCTATGTGCATAAAAATCATAAAAATTCAAAATCATTTGAAACCTGATCACTTGGATTCAAAATACTCCATGCATCAGTGGGAATTGCATCAGTGACATGGAACAAATTTGTACTCTTCCAAGGTCAATGCCTGATCACCTGGAGTAGACCAATGCCTGATTTGAATGCATTCTTCAGATTTGATTACCCATAATCTTGACCAATGCCTGATTTGAATGCACTCTTCCAAGGTCAATGCCTGATCACCTGGAGTACTACTCTGTAAAAGAACAAAATCATTTGAGCTGACATTTGTTGCAAGAACTACTCTGTAGACTTAATAACCATGAGAATTACAGTAGCATGTGCATGTGCATTTGTAGCTCTTGTATTCTGTTAGCACTTGTACAGCAAAACCATGAGAATTAAAGTAACTTAAATGCTTTTAAAAGCACTTTGCTGAATTAATATGCACATAGGTGCATAAAAATTAAGTCAAATGCTTTTAAAAGCACTTTGCTGAATTAACATGCACATATGCACATAGGTGCCACAGGCAGGTACTTGTACTTCTACTTATACTTGTACTTGTTCTTATTCTTCATCTTGCATATTCATATCTTCAGGAAAACATGGATCTCCCAGACCTCAACTGCACTCCACCTGTAGAAGATGGGGATGAAATGGATGAAGATGCAGGAAATGAAATGCATGAAGATGCAGGAGAAGAAATGGAAGGTGATGGAGCAGATGAAATGGAAGGTGATGAAATTGTTCAAGATCTAGGTACATTTGATCATTTCATCACTTGATCACTTGATCATTTCATCACTTCATTTGATCATTTCTTTGTTGTATTTCTTGGTGCAGGTGTTGAGCAAGTTGTTAGGAAAAACAAAACCCTCAACGACCAACAAAAATATGCTGCTTATGTAGCATTGCATACATTGTGTATGAGTAGAGGAGGCAAGTTTCATAGAGATGACAAGAAAAACATTGCTGCTTTTTTTGGAGTGGGTGTCTGGAATATACAAAGAATTTGGAAGAAAGCGATGGAGCAAATTGAACAAGGTTTGGAGGTGGATGTTGCTAATCAGAAAAAAGGAAAATGTGGACGAAAGCCTAAGGACATCAATCTCGATCAAATCCCGACCATCCCACTGAACAAGAGGTCTACTATCAGGTCATTAGCTTGGCAGCTAGGATGTAGCCCTACCACACTACATAGAAAGTTCATGTTGAAGTTGATAAGGAGGCACTCAAACTGTGTGAAGCCAGTTCTGAAGGATAAGAATAAGAAGGATAGGATAAAATTTTGCTTGTCAATGCTTGATGAGTCAACAACAGCAACTGCAAGGCCTAAATTCAAGACCATGCACAACATTGTTCACATTGACGAGAAATGGTTTTATATGACAAAGAAAAACAGGAACTATTATCTGCTGGACGAGGAGGAAGAGCCTACAAGAACAATACAAAACGGCAGTTGTATTGGAAAGGTTATGTTCTTGACGGTCGTTGCTAGGCCAAGGTGGGATAGTGAAGGCAATGTGATGTTCTCGGGAAAAATAGGAATTTGGCCATTTGTGAAAGAAGTCCCTGCACAGAGAAGAAGCGACAACAGGCCTAGGGGAACAATGGAGACTAAGTCCATAAAAGGCAACAGGCAAGTAATGAGAGAGTTCATGATTGAGAATGTTCTGCCAGCAATACAAGCTACTTGGCCAGAGAATGATGTTGGGCAAACCATATACATACAACAAGATAATGCTAAGCCACATATCTTGCCTGATGACCCAGAATTCTTAGGAGCTGTCGCAAGAACTGGGTTGGACATCAGACTAATTCAACAACCTGCCAATAGTCCTGATTTGAATGCCCTTGACCTTGGGTTTTTCAACTCATTGCAATCTCTGACAGATAGTCTAAGCCCAAGAACACTTCAAGATCTTATTAAGGGTGTGCTGGATGAATTTGAAGACTATGATGCTTACAAGTTGAACAGAATCTTCCTATCACTACAGGCGGTCATGATTGAAGTACTGAACCATGCAGGGGTATAAAATACCCCATGTCAACAAGGAAAGACTTGAGAATCTTGGGATGCTACGTCCAAGACTTAGATGCCCTCAAGAGGTTTATGCAAATGCCATACACAATCTAGGGCTATTGGAGAGTTCAGTGATGGATGCTTGAGATGCTTGTGATGGATGCTTGAGATGAGACTTGTGTGGATGCTTGAGATGCTTGACATGAGGCTTGTTCAGATGCTTGAGATGAGGCTTGTTCAGATGCTTGACATGAGGCTTGTTCAGATGCTTGAGATGAGGCTTGTTCAGATGCTTGACATGAGGCTTGTTTAGATGCTTGACATGAGGCTTGTTCAGATGCTTGACATGAGGCTTGTTCAGATGCTTGTGTAGTACTCCTAGAGATGAGGCTTGTGTGGAGTATGTGTAAGTCCTAGAGATGAGGCTTGTGTGGAGTATGTGTAGTTCCTTGAGATTAGACTTGTGTGGAATGCATCCCATGTGAAATTACTCCATATGTGTAGTACTCCATTTTGTGAGATTTGTATGTGTAACTCCATTTTGTGATCATTTTTACTCCATATGAGTATATTTTAATTAATTAATTAATTAAAGGAAATGTTTCATTTAATTAATTAATTATAGGAAAGGTTTCATTTAATTAATTAATTGAAGGAAGGTTTCATTTTAATTAATTAAAGGAAAGGTTTCAGTTTAATTAATTAATTAATTAAAGGAAAGGTTTCAATTTAATATTGGAGTAAAAGGACTTGTTGTTGCTGCTGCTGCTTTTAAGTTTCAGAAGACAAGATAAGAGAAGAGAGCAAGAAGAGAAGAGAAGAGAAAGAGAAGAAGAGAGCAAGAAGAGACAAGAAGAGAGAAGAAGAGAAACTTTTAATTCTACTCCTACTCCTACTAATCCTACGCCTGAAATGGTGTAATGGTTTAGAGACAACACATCCAAATGGTGTAATGGTTTTGTAGGAATGAATTCTGAAAAGGATTGAGGGCACAAGGGGAGTACTACCAAGTCCTACACTAAACCTTGCTAAACAGCAAGTCTTACACTAAACAGCAGTATTGCATTAATCAAGTCTTTAAAATTAACTGAAAAGCATCACCAAGCATTTAATCCTGCAGATCACCAAGCATGCAACATGTTCAACATGAACAGCAGAAGCAAACTGCTGGCAATCTACTGCGGTTACTACTCCTGTTGGCAAATGGAGTAGTTACAGCCATCAGTTCCAAAAGCTAACAGCCATCTACTGCGGTTACTACTCCTGTTGGCAAATGGAGTACTCCTGACAGTTGGCAAATGGAGTAGTACAGCCAACATACCACAACACCTGACAGTTTGAAGAGAAACCAAAGCTCACGTAGGAGCAGAGCAAGACAAGCACAACCAAAGCCTCACGCAAACACAAGATGAAAGATCTCCTATGAGCATCAGCTTCTCCTACTCCAAGGAGTAGAAGGCTAGAACCACCAAGGGAACAACCGCAATGAAAAGAACAAAGTAACGTCACCCAGTAATCTGCACTATACAACTTGCTGCTCCAGTAATTGGAAGGAATACTCCAATACTGCTGTATTGGAAGCAAGAGTACTGAAACTTGCCAACTGGCAAGAGTACTGCTGTTGTAAAACTACTGAAGCTACTCATGCAACAGTGGAATTTTCAGTGGAGTAGCTGCAAAATTCAGTAAATACTGATGTACTCCTACTGCAAACAAAATTCAGACACTATAAACTGCATCTAATGCAGTACAACTACTCATAGTTCATCTACTGAAAGCACATGTACTCATAGTTCATCTACTGAAAGCACATGAACAAAATTCAGACACTATAAACTGCATCTGATGGAGTAAATGTTCAGGAGTACTGGAATACTGGAATCACAGTGCATCTACTGAAAGCACATGAACATGAACAACAACAATACTCACCATCGTCGTCGGGGAAGCACGCTGCAACTTGCTCCAGTTTGATTCAGTCCTCCTCTGCTCCAGCTTGTCGGGGACGAAGCTACACGGTCGGCTGCCGCACGTCGGGGAAAAGCTCGGAGAGGCGTTGGTAAAGCTCGGAGATCTGCACCTGCTTGAATCGCCAAGTTCAATCCTTGTACCAAGCTCGGAGAGGCGTTGGTAGATGAGCAGCAGCGAGGGAGCGAGGAGGGGGCGACGTACCGCAGCTGCTGGCGTTGGAATGGAGGAAGGCCGTTGCAGATCGAGCCGCCGCGCTCCGGATCAGCCACCGGAGAATAAAAATGAGATCTTGGCGACGGCGACGGAGCCAATGGAACGGCGCCGGCGACGCAGGCTAGGGAGAGGCGCCGGCGACACAGACGAGGCAGAGGCGCCGGCGATGCAGGCTAGGGAGAGGCGCCGGCGACGCAGACGAGGCAGAGGCGCCGGCGACGCAGGCTAGGGAGAGGCGGTGGCGATGCGAGCTAGGGCATTCGGCTGAGAGCGAGCGGGTGAGTGAGCCAGAGAGTGGACGAGAGCGAGCGGTGGGAGGGTAGTTTAGGAAACAGCAAAAAAAATTGTACGTGACAAACTTTGTAATAGAAACCCCAAGCGGCAAATAAAACGGTACAGAGGGAGTAATAGATAATAGATAATAGATATGCTTCCACTGTTAGTAGAACATGCTCATATATCTCACAATATTGGCTTCCTATCATGAAAAAAATAGCATGCATCAGATACGGAAATTCAATTTGGCTCCCGGGAGCACATGCTCCCGGGGCCAATTTTTTTTTTTCAAATGTCAAAAAAATTGGGACAAATTGTTTAGGTGAATTGTCACATACAAATGCTACATGTAAATTTTGAGGCAAAAATGTTAAGCATTTTGGCCTGCGCAAAAAAAACAAATCGAAGACAAAATGTCACCACAAAATGACAACCCAAATTTGTTTTTTTCACCGACGAAACACTGCTGCTCCATTCCACATGAAAATTGTCAAGCATGCTTGCGACACCAACACGATCATCTACAAATTTTTTCAGAATTTTTTGAAAACATTTTCTATTTTTTTTCAGGGTACTGTTCACCCGGGAGCATGTGCTCCCGGGAGCCAAAACGCCGCTCCCCAGATATATTTCCTCTCTCTCTCTCTCCTCCCGATCACATGGGCACAAGATGACCTGTATTTTTCCATACAATTTCTTGAAAAAGTACCTCGTGAAATCAATACGACATTAATGTCTTCAGAAACCACACACTCCACAGCTCACACTATATATACCACACTGATCAAGTGTGTTCTCAGCATTCTTCATGTACTAGTCATTTCAGCACCCCTTTCTCCTATTCTTCATGTACCACACCTTGTACTATACACTGATTAAGTGTGTTCTCCATTTCCTTCTTGTGCCACCTACTGGCTGAGTGTGTTCTCTTCATGGTTTTGAGTCGATGAAGTTCAACAACCCCTCTGACACACTGACCGATAGCAAAAACAATGCAAGAATTGTTTCTTGTTTTGCAATAAAAAAACCAACCTTGTATCCCCATGACAACTGTGTATAGATAAGTTTTCTTTATTTAGGATAACGTTTTGACATAGAAACCAAACAAATACAAGGTAAAAGAAAACTAATGATGTTAGTTTGAGAATAGGAAACGTTGGGAAGATAAAGCTTAGTATGAAGGGATGTACTAGTACTACAAGTATTGATGCTTCGACTCTTCCAGACGTATACAATTGGGAAACTCTTCCCACCATACGTCTGATAGAAACTATTCTTCGGACCACTGGTGGGCCATAGATTTATGTTTTTTCTCAAGGCTGAGATATGCATCTGAAATCCGTTGCCCAGTTTGCAAACAGACAGGTTTTTACGCCGCACCACCCATAACCCCCGTCAATTTCTGTTCCAGCATCAACTTGCCTCCTCCAACCCTGTTCCCATCTCGCATACCCTCAGCCCCTGACACAGCTCATCAATGAGCTTGCGACACCCTCGGCGCGACGGCTCCCTTTGCCAGGACCTACCCTGCCCGACCATGGTCGTGACATCCACCATGCCGCAGCTTTGTCCCGTCTGGGGCAGTGCCCATCGTCGGCGATGGTAGGCTCTCACCATGCAGCAGGACGGTTCACGAGGAGATGTGAAGTTCTCAATTGATGCGGTGCAGTTTTATATTGATGCGATTAGCACGACGATTTATGGTGGCCAGGTTGGTGACGAGGGAAGCACATGTGAAATTTTGTATTGATGCGATTAGCTTGGAACTGGATTGCATATATCATTGATTTATTATGTATTTGTTCTTTTTTCATAGGGATATTTCCGACGCTTGAAGCGTTGTAGTACTTAGAGTTCTTATCATTTATCTTGGATTTGCTCGTCCAATTTTTCTATTTGCGTCCCATGATTATATACATAGATTGCAGGAAAAAGAAGAAGTTTGTAAGAAGGAGCACGTCTGTCCATATTATGACGGTACGTGAGACAAGGTCCTCACACTTTTGCTTGCATCTCGTGTAACTGCGGTATATGGTGTGGTGCTTCGTGACCACCATAGAAGCAAATCCTCCATTTAACGGAAACAAATGTTCATGTTGTGGAAACATATCCCATGTCGTTTGAAATAAATATTTTGTGACTTTCAATGAAAAAAAATCTATATTCGTATGGAAGCAATTCTCTGGCCCTATGAAAATTAATTCTTAATGATTTGGAAACATAATATAAATCTTTTGAAGAAAGGCATCTACATTGTGCTTAGACAATGCAAAACCTGGTCGTATGAATTATTTTTGTTGTACGGGAATGCTATTCGGGTTTCTTTGGATTCCGATTCCAAATTCTATGGAAGAAAATACTAATCTCTTTGTATGCAAATTCGAAATTCTTTGGAAGCAAATTCCCATTTATTTCGATGCAAATACCAAATCCTTAGGAAGCCAAGTTTCAATTTAGTTTGTTTGAAACAGTCGGTAACTATTGTAAAGAAAATATGTTTGATGGAAGCATATCTTTGTATTGTTGGAAACAACATACTGTTACATTGGAGAAAGTTCTTAAGTCATTCTAAGCAAATTTTCCACACAGTATGAACAAAATAAATTGTCACATTTGACAGAAGTCTTACCAAATTGGAACAATATCCAATTGATATGGAAGCAAATTTGCTAGCCGGTAAAAGAAAAATGATATTCTCACAAAAAAAAAAAGCAAAATGAATTGTTCAGGTCCTATCATTCACTACCACACAAGTGGTTCAGCGGCTTAATTTATATGCTTCCATTGTTAGTAAACATGCTCATATATCTCACAATATTTGCTTCCTATCATGACAAAATAGCATGCATCAGATATATTTCCTCTCTCTCTCCCTCCCTTCCGATCACTTGGGCACAAGATGACCAGTATTTTTCCATACATTTCCATGAAAAAGTACCTCATGAAATTAATACGACATTATTGTCTTCAAAACCACACCCTCCACAACTTACACTATATATGCCACACTGATCAAGTGTGTTCTCAGTATTGTTCATGTACTAGTCATTTCAGCACCCCTTTCTCCTATTCTTCATGTACCACAACCTGTACTATACACTGATCAAGTGTGTTTTCCATTTCCTTCTGTTGCCACCTACTGACTGAGTCTGTTCTCTTCATGGTTTGAGTCGATGAAGTTCAACAACCCCTCTCACACACTAACCGATAATAAAAACAATGCAAGAATTGTCTCTTCTTTAGCAACAAAAAACTAACCTTGTATCCCCATGACGACTTTGAATAAAGTTTTGACATAGAAACCAAACAAATACAAGGGAAAATAAAAATAATGATGTTAGTTTGAGAATAGGAAACATTGGGAAGATAATTTTTAGTATGAAGGGATGTACTAGTACTACAAGTATTGATGCTTCGACTCTTCGTGAGGTTTACTATTGGGAAACTCTTCCTATCATTTGTCTGATAGAAACTATTCTTCAGAATTCTGGTGGGACATAGATTTGTGTTTTTTCTCAAGGCTGAGATATGCATCTGATATCCGTTGCCCAGTTTTCAAACAGACCGGTTTTGACGCCGCACCACCCGTAACCTCCGTCAATTTCTGTCCCAGCATCAACTCGCCTCCTCCAACCCCGTTCCCATCTCGCATACGCTCGGCCCATCACACGGCTCATCAATGAGCTTGCGACACACTCGCCGCGACGGCTCTCTTCACCAGGACCTACCCTGCCTGACTATGCTCGTGAGATCCACCGTGCCACTTCTTCATCCCGTCTGGGGCAGTGCCCATTGTCAGCGGTGGTAGGCTCTCACCATGCAGCAGGACGGTTCATGAAAAAATAGCATGCATCAAAATCCAACCTTGTATCCCCATGACAACTTTGTATAGTTAAGTTTTCTTTATTTAGGATAACGTTTTGACATAGAAACTTTACAAATACAAGGGAAAAGAAGAATAATGATGTTAGTTTGAGAATGGGAAACGTTGGGAAGATAATGCTTAGTATGAAGGGATGTACTAGTACTACAAGTATTGATGATTCGACTCTTCCTAAGGTTTACAGATGGGAAACTCTTCCTATCATACGTCTGTTAGAAACGTTTCTTCAGACCACTGGTGGGCCATAGATTTTTG
The DNA here is from genome assembly GCA_039707655.1 of Elymus sibiricus. Lineage (NCBI taxonomy): Eukaryota > Viridiplantae > Streptophyta > Magnoliopsida > Poales > Poaceae > Elymus > Elymus sibiricus. The sequence continues at coordinate 319,866,481 of CM077672.1, forward strand.
TTTGTTCTCAAGACTGAGATATGCATCTGAAATCCTTTGCCCAGTTTTCAAACAAACCGGTTTTGACGCCGCACCACCCATAAACCCCGTCAATTTCTGTCCTAGCATCAACTCGCCTCCTCCAACCCCGTTCCCATCTCGCATACCCTCGTCCCCTGACACAGCACATCAACAAGCTTGCGATACCCTCGCCGCGATGGCTCCCTTCGCCAGGACCTACCCTGCCCGACTATGGTTGTGAGATCCATTGTGCCGCAGCTTCATCCCGTCCGGGGAACTGCCCATCGTCAGCGGTGGTTGGCTCTCACCATGCAGCAGGACGGTTCACGAGGAGATGTGAAGTTCTATATTGATGCGGGGGAGTTTTGTATTGATGCGATTAGCACGACGAATTAAGGTGGCCAGGTTGGTGACGAGGGAAGCAGATGTGCAGTTTCGTATTGACGCGATTAGCTTGGAACTGGATTGCATATATCATTAATTTAATATATATTTTTCTTTTTGCCGTAGGGATATTTCCGATGCTTGAAGAGTTATAGTACATAGAGTTCTTCTCATTTATCTTGGATTTGCTCGTTCAATTTTTCTATTTGTGTCTCATGATTATATACTTGGATTGCAGTAAAAAGAAGAAGTTTGTCTAAGAAGGAGTACATTTGTCCATATTGTGACGGTATGAGGGACATGATCCTCACACTTTTGCTTGCAGCTTGCGTAACCACGGTATATGGTGTGGTGCTTTGTGACCACCATAGAAGCAAATCCTCCATTTAGCGGAAACAAATGTTCATGTTGTGGAAACATATCCCATGTCGTTTGAAATAAATATTTTGTGTCTTTCAATGAAAAAAAAATCTATATTTGTATGGAAGCAATTCTCTGGCATATAAAAATTGTATTTTAAGGTTTGGAAACATAATATAAATCTCTAGAAGCAAGGCATCTACATTGTGCTTAGACGATTCGAAACCTGGTCGTATGAATCATTTTTTGTTGTACGGGAACGATATTCTGGTTTCTTCGGATTCCGATTCCAAATTCTATGGAAGAAAATACTAACCTCTTCGGATGCAAATTCCAAATTCTTTGGAAGCAAATTCCCATTTATTTCGACGCAAATACCAAATTCTTTGGAAGCCAATTTTCAATTTAGGTTGTTTGAAACAGTCGGTAACAATGGTAAAGAAAATATGTTTCATGGAAGCATATCTTTGTATTGTCGGAATAAGCAACATACTGTTACATTGGAGAAAGTTCTTAAGTCATTCTATGCAAATTTTCCACACAGTATGATCAAAATAAATTGTCACTTGACAGGAGTCTTACCAAATTGAAACAATATCCAATTGATATGGAAGTAAATTAGCTAGCCGGTAAAACAAAATTGATTTTTTTTTTCACAAAAAAGCAAAATAAATTACTCAGGTTCTATCATTCACTACCACACCAGTGGTTCGGCAGCTTATTTTATATGCTTCCACTATTAGTAGAACATGCTCATATATCTCACAATATTTGCTTCCTATCATAAAAAAAATAGAATGCATCATATATATTTCCCTTATCTCTCTCTCTCTCTCTCTCTCTCTCTCTCTCTCTCCTTACGATCACATGGGCACAAGGTGACCAGTATTTTTGCATACATTTCCATGAAAAAGTACCTCATGAAATTAATACGACATTATTGTCTTAAAAAAACACACCCTCCACAACTGACACTATATATGCCACACTGATCAAGTGTGTTCTCAGTATTCTTCATGTAGTAGTCATTTCAGCACCCCTTTCTCCTATTCTTCATGTACCACACCCTGTACTATACACTGATCAAGTGTATTCTCCATTTGCTTCTTGTGCCACCTACTGGCTGAGCGTGTTCTCTTCATGGTTTTGAGTCGATGAACTTCAACAACCCCTCTGACACACTGACCGATAGCAAAAACAATGCAAGAATTGTCTCTTCTTTACAAATGAAAAAGCAACCTTGTATCCCCATGACAACTGTGTATAGATAAGTTTTCTTTATTTAGGATAACGTTTTGACATAGAAACCAAACAAATACAAGGTAAAAGAAAACTAATGATGTTAGTTTGAGAATAGGAAACGTTGGGAAGATAATACTTAGTATGAAGGGATGTACTAGTACTACAAGTATTGATGCTTCGACTCTTCCTGTGGTTTACAATTGGGAAACTCTTCCTATCATACATCTGGCAGAAACTATTCTTCAGACCACTCGTGGGCTATAGATTCATGTTTTTTATCAAGGCTGAGATTTGCATCTGAAATCCGTTGCCCAGTTTTCAAACAAACCGGTTTTGACGCCGCACCACCCGTAACCCCTGTTAATTTCTGTCCCAACATCAACTCACCTCCTTCGACCCCGTTCCCATCTCGCATACCCTCGTCCCCTGACCGAGCTCATCAATGAGCTTGCGACACCCTCGCCGCGATGGCTCCCTTCGCCAGGACCTACCCTGCCCGACTATGGTCGTGAGATCCACCGTGCCGCTGTTTCGTCCTGTCTGGGGCAGTGCCCATCGTCAGCGGTGGTAGGCTTTCACCAGGATGGTTCACGGGAAGATGTGAAGTTCTCTATTGATACGGTGGAGTTTTATATTGATGCGATTAGCACGACGATTTATGGTGGCCAGGTTGGCGACGAGGGAAGCACATGTGAAGTTTTGTATTGATGCGATTAGCTTGGAAGTGGATTGCATATATCATTATTGATGGCGCCAGATGGACCACGACGATTGCTTCCTCAACTGGTGGGCCTCCATCACCAGTCGTGTGCCTGCTGCTATGCGCAAGGACCTCGCCTCCCTCGCCCTTCTCACTGCCTGGTCCATCTGGCGCCATCGCAATGCATGCATCTTTGACAACGCCCGCCCCTCCATCACGCATCTACTCCAGGACATCAAGGATGACGCTAGGTCCTGGGCCGCTGCCGGCGCCAAGGACGTCGCGAGTTTCATGCCTCCATGAGTTTATAGCTTTTGGGGGCTGAGCACCCCCCTACTGTTCTGCTCACGTAACCCCTCTCTACGCCTGCTTTGTGTACGTCGAGAGGCGTTACCCTTGTAACCCCGAAACTCTTGCTTTCTACCTATCAATGGAATGATACGCATATTTGCGTATTCGCGAAAAAAAATATTTGTTCTTTTTTCATAGGGATATTTCCTATGCTTGAAGCATTGTAGTACGTAGAGTTCTTATCATTTATCTTGGATTTGCTCGTCCAGTTTTTCTATTTGCGTCTCATGATTATATACTTGGATTGTAGGAAAATAAGAAGTTTGTAAGAAGGAGCATGTCTTTTGATATTGTGACAGTACGAGGGACAAGGTCCTCACACTTTTGCTTGCAGCTCGCGTAACCGCGGTATATGGTGTGGTGCTTTGTGACCACCATAGAAGCAAATCCTCCATTTAACGGAAACAAATGTTCATGTTTTGGAAACATATCCCTCTTGCCGCCGCCCGCTTCCTCTCGCCTCACAATTTTCTCTTCCTCCTTGCCGCCGGCCCCCTTGTCTCCCAACACTTGCAACGACGCCGGCCTGCTGCAGCAGCAGCGTCCAGCCCCAACAGCCGAGGAACAACCCCCACGCTCGTCTTTTCTTCCTCTTCCCAGCCGTCCACGCCGCCACATCCCTCCCACTAACCCACGTCGGCCTTGCCGCAGAAGAGGGCTAGCCCAGCTGTGCCGCCGGTCAAATTGGGAGGGGGAGCAGCCACGCCCGGAGGAGATTGTCCCCAGCCTAATCCCTAGGGTGCAGTTTCCGGATCGACCCCCTTCACTGCGATGAACCCTTCTCGTCGGCCGCGCCCCATGCTAGCAGGTGGGCGGAGCCTCGTCGTCGTTGACGGGAGGAGGCGAGCAGCAGTCGCAGCAGGTGGTGATGCTGGCGAACGCGTCGGACGGCGTCTCTACAGGTATGCTAGCTCCTCCTATTCTCTTTCATACTGATGCAAACGGAAATTGGTAAATATGGAGATTAGCCAATGAGATATGGTTGTTAAATTTGTGTTTTTTGGTACATTTTTTGAGGGATCGGCAATTGCGCAAGGAACTATGAGCTTCAGTGAGACGGTTTTGGGTGCAGTAGAGAAATTTGTTCATCGGATAATGCTTTGAATAGGTTAGCCGTCCTCCTCTCTTTTTAAATCTGTTACTTTCTTTGTAGGTTTTCTTATCTTCCGAGCATTAATATAACAAAGTAAATTTTACGGTTGCCTATTTACTCTTTTTACTGAATTTATTCTTCAGTAATAAGGCAAGGATTACATGATAAATGAACTATCCATTTATTTTAACAGCCATCTCAGTAAAGAACCAGGTAGAATAGAAAATTAGACACAAACATAATCTTGTCACTTAGGATTCAGAATCTGGGGATGTGGAAGGTCAAGCGCAGGTCGCGGGATCAAACGGGCTGGTGGACAGGGGCGCGGCTCTACGCCCTCCTCTGTATGTCGAGGGTTGGACGGAGCCCTCGGCTGCGGGGGAACAGCGATCGGCAGACGCGACCCCGACGAGTGTGCTCGTGGTGGTCGCTCAGATCCCAGCCGTGCATCCACAGGTGTACCAGCTCCTCTGTATATTCTTTGATTTTTCCTGTTCAGTTCATCTTTCATAGTTAATCCTTTGCAACAATTTGATAAGATTCTTAAATCAAAGGTGTGGCCTCTATTTGATGAGCAGAGTCTGCTATAAAATCGAGAACACAAGGAAGAGTATGGGTCTGCACGTACCTATAAGAAGAAGATGGCTTGAGGTGATTTGTTTTTGTTTTCAGTTGCGTCGACGACGAGATCTTCGTCATGGACCTCAAGAAGGGCGTCGTCTCCATAGGTACTAGCTCCCTCCGCCGCTCGATTTGTCTCGTGTGGGTCTCGTGAACACTTTGGAGCCATGACCTGATGTTATATACTGCTGAATCAAAGAGCAATAACCTAACATACTTTATACTGAACCTTGATATGGTGTAAAGGTCTCTGGACAAACAGGTGCAAGGTGGGCTTTGTTTGGTGCAGCACAGAACAATAGCCAATAGATGTTTATATGGGAGATGTTTAGACTGCCAAGGATTGGGTTATATTACTGAACATGTTGGTTTGTCGCCAGTTGCTGTAACCCACTTCAGATGATGGATTACTAAAAACCTTTTAGCATTTACCTTCCTTACATATACATGATTTACTACATTTATGTATATCTTGCCTTCAGCTCATGGTCAAATTCATTTATGTATTTCTTCTACTGGCGAGTGTTACAACTGAACCGGTCAGGGCCTTATTAAAAGTATTTTAGACCTTCCTGTAAATAGACAGTCAAAGCTCACACTATTCTTTTTTGTATAATGACCGTTTGATTCAGTTATTTGGGTTCATTATTGAACTTTGTACTGCTTGTTTATTTGTATAGCTTATGGCGAGGTACAGATTCTATTTAGCATTCATGTTTACCATTGGTTATGGGTTAAAGTCAGCAAAGATAGCATATTCACATGTTTGCAAATCACTTTTGCTGTATATAAGTGCCATCAAGGATCAACCTAGACCCGTGAACGTGCGCAAGCTAGATAAGTACGCACATGAACGCTCAGGAGGCGTGCAAATGGCACGCCCCAGCCACTAGTTCACCACAATGCTCCGTCGCCGGCCGCACCATATCGAGGTCGCAGTCGTAAGCAGAGTGCAAGCTCCGTGTGGCCGGAGTGGAGAGCACTCGGCACAGGTTGAGCTTGCTGCCTCGGATGCTCCCCCCTGATCTTCCGAATATCCAATTCTGAGTCCGGGCTCATCTACACCTGGTGAACAGTAAATTCAAAAGAATACTAAAAAAATTCAAATAAATTCGATTTTTTTGCATGGAAGATGTTTAAGTGTGTGAGATGTGTGCCAAATTTCAAAGCATTTGGACATCTGAGTAGCTCAAAGCGAGAGAACTAAGCATGCCCATCCCAGATTTGTGGCTCTCGGGTGCCACACACCCCTATATGAATATAGTATTAAAAATACCAGGATTTTTTTCGAAAATTTTTGAGATTTTGGGATATCAAACCTGGGTGCCCATTGTATCACTTCCGTGGGGAATTCCTATGCATAGGAAAAAAACTGTTTGGATGGATCCTATGTCGGACCGTATTTTCTTCGCCACGGATACCATAGGCACTCACTCCCCACAAAACTAGACACGGGTGTACAATGGGCACTCAGGTTTAATATCCCAAAATTCTAGAATTTTTTATAATTTCCTTGTATTTATTTAAATACTACTAGCAAATATGCCCGTGCGTTGCAACGGGAGAAAAACAATCAGATTATACAGATGTGGTAGAAATAAGAAAAAGTATGAATCAAATGCCAGGCTGAGATAAAGATTTTCAAAATGTCATTTAACAAACTATGTCTGAGTGATGTCATGATGAGATAAGGGACTTTTAAAAAGTCATTTCAAAAACTGAAATTGTGATGGTCTCATCATGACTTGATTTCCTAAGGCGCCACAATGAAATATTTTTTGGCTAAGCAAACTACATTGATGGACCCCTGCCTGTGCTAGACTGATGAATGATGTGTCTCCCCTTGACCTAACGTAGCGGTGTTTTCCATAACCAGTAAAACTGTGGTACCAGAATAACTATGTATGAAGGCAAAATAGTCATTTAGTCATTTTCATATAGCTTACAAAAACTAACCCATAGGAAGCTGTGTCAATTTTTTGGGGCTCAACACTGTACAGTACATACAAAGTTTTTTTTTACCTGACGCGCGAGGGACCAAATAAAATCATAAAACGACCTCTATAGATCCCCTAATAAAACCTCTACCTAAGCGACGATTCGTTTTGTTCGTTATTTATGAATCTATTTTAATTTTTGTGAACATTTTCTAAAATTTCATGGACATTGTTTTCAAATTCCTAAATATGTTTTGAATACACGATCATATTTTAAAAATCATGAACATTTTTCATTTCACGAATTTGTTTTTGAAATCATGATTTTTTTTAATAATATGCAAAGAGTTTTTTAAATCACGAACATTTTATGATTTTCTAATTTTTTTTGAATTCATAAACATTTTATGATTTCTCGATGTTTTTTTTCAATACTCGCAACTTTTTGAAATTTGGATTTTTTTTTTTGAAAATGCCGGACTAATTTTAAAAAGGAAAAACAAAAAAAAATGAGAAAGGATAAAAGCAAAAACGAAATAAAAAAACAGGGGGCGTCACGAAAGGCATATGGGCCGGCCCATTACCATGTGCGGGGCCGGCTATATAAAAGAGAAAAGGGCATATGGGCCGGCCCATTACCGTGTACGGGGCCTGCTATATAAATATACTATAACTAAAGCGGGAAGGGTTTGATTTTTCTGATTATTTTGAAGTTTTTTCGGTGGCTACTGTTTGTATTTCACGGCAACGTCGGCGTCAGCGAACAGTGAGCATACATGAACAGTAGTATGAATGAACAGTAATACCAGTAAGTACACATGGAATTAAGCGCGTGAACAGTGACTTTTATGAACAACACCCTGCTCATGAACAGTGTCCTACAACACATTTTTTTTTTTTTTAAACAAGTCTTTCCCGGAGAAAAAATATGCAATTTTTTTAAAAAAAAATAGGATATATTTTACACATCATTTCTCTCCCCTTCCTTCACCCTAACGTCCTTATATAGAGAGTTATGATTTAGAATTTTCTATACATCATTTATCGACACCGACGTACCGATGCACGACACCGGCGTACCAATACACAGCCGCCTCAATCGTCTCCTAATTCTTTCCGATGATAGTGTTGACAGAGCACAAAAATAGTAGGCCGGAATTGTATATTTGCACGAATAGTAATCCGTGGAAAAAATAAATTCTAGACCGATTACTGCCCATTTTTACAATGCAACAACAATTAAAAGTGCACTAACAAATGCCCGAACAATAACCGGACATTTTCCGAATGAACTCAGGACTACTAACGAAACAATATACCAAATAAACCAAAACAACAACTCCGAATAATCCGGAGCAATAAAACCAGCGAAACAGAACAACACATGAATAAACCGAAAACATTAACCCACACGAATCATAAAACTGAAAGAGTAACCGAATTTTAAACCAAAACAATACACCCGAATAAACCGAAACAACTAAAAAAAACACTACGCATTCACGTAAACAGAAATCCATAAAAAAAACTGGAACTCCTCCTTCCTAGACCCGAAGCAATAAAACCAGTGAAATGGACCACCACCGGAATAAACCAAAAACATTTGCCCACCCGAACCATAAACCGAAACAGTATCTACTAACAAATACCCAAACAAAAACCGGACATTATCGGAATGAACTCAGGACTACTAATCGAAACAATAGCCCAAATAAACCGAATCAACAACCCTAAATAATCCGAAGCCATAAAACCAGCGAAAGTACTAATACTAAAGCGGGAAGGATTCCCTTTTTCTGGTTTTTTTTTAGAAATATTACTACTCATTTTTCGTCGCTGTCAGTGAATAGTACGGATGAGCAATACCGTATATGAACAGTACCGTCGACGAACAGTAATCCCCTACGAACGGTACCATACACGCACAATAATCGTCTGTGAACAGTAACCGCGGGTGAACAGTCATCTCGGATGACCAGTACTTCTGCTTAACCAGTGCTCCAAATAATCTGATTTCCTCCCCTTACTTCTTTTAGCTTTCACCGTAGAAAAAATACGCATGTTTGTTTAAAAAAAAACTGGGATATTTTTTACACATCATTTCTCTCCCCTTTCTCCACCCTCGCATCCTTATATAGAAAGTTAGGATTTAGAATTTTCTATACATCATTTCTCAACACCGGCGTACCAATGCACAGCCGCCTTAATCGTCTCATAATTCTTTCCGATGATACTATTCAATTACGTGTCCAACATAAACAGTGACGGTGAAAAGTACCCCAGGCGTGAACAGTAACTCCCAGTGACCTCACTGAGCAGTTACCTCAGTGAACAACAGCCCTGTGTGAATAGTGTTCCAGAGAAAAATATACACAGTCTTAAAAATACTAGAATTTTTTTACACATAATTTCTCTCCACCGACGTACCGACGCAAAGCCGTATGTTGCTACCGAGACACAAAACAATAGAAGAGAATAGTATATTGCGTAAACAGTAATCCATGGGTAAAAAAAGTTCTCGACGGATTAATGCCCACTTTTACATCACGTCACCAGTAAACAGTGCACCAACAATTACTTGAACAAAAAAGGAACAGTATCCAAATAAACCCAGAAATGCTAACCGAAACAATAGCCCAATACTTCCAAATAAACTGCAACATAAAAAGAGTAAACCAGCACTATACATTCACATGAACAGTAATCCAGAAGAAACGCCCACGTCCTCCTCCCTTGACCTCGAAACAGTAAAACCAATGAAACGGAACAAAATCTAAATAAACCGAAAACATTAGTCCACCCAACCCTTAAAGCGAAACAATACCTAAATTGTAACCAGAACAATACACCCGAATAAACCGGAACAACAAAAATAAAAAATCAGCACTATTCATTCACATAAAAAGAAATCCATAAGAAATACGAAGAGAAAAACTGAGACTCCTTCTCCCTCGGTGCGTTCACCTACGCAAGGAGAAAAGCCGATGATGTTGTCGTCGTCTACCTCGCTTTCTCCTTCCATGTGGCCAACTAGATCGAGGCTTCAACCACAATGCCGTCAATGAAGCCACCTCTACGACGCGCTCTATCATGACAATCTACAAGTAGCCAACGAGAAGAGGCAACATGAAAATAAAAACTATCACTCGAACAACCCCTTCACTCCACTCCCTATTCTATTTTTTTTGACCGATTCAAAGAGAAATACAAGACAGTGGCTCATCCGTAGAGGGTAGTGTTTGCTCAAAAAATTATTATAGAATCAATTATTCCTCAGCCGCCAAAATTTCTCGAAGTACGGCCACACCACTTATCCTATATCACAGACACCACTTATCATATATCACAGTTCGAAAAGCAGATTGAGTAGAACGTCCTATTATCAGATTAACCATTCATAGATATTGCGTTAAAATAAGCTCTCTGCCAATTACTATCCATTTTCACACCACGACAAATTTGGGGTTCAAATTACTTACAAAATTTAAAATTTGAATTTTATTAAATAAATTCATGTTTGAGAGAGAATGAAAGAGGGCCGACTAGAAATTGCATATGAAATGTTGATGAAAATGATGCACAAATTGGACAAGAAATATTTCTCTACTATAGGGTGTACACATTGGTAACAATCCGATTTGATCTCATTGTTAATCAACCAGGCCATATGAGAATGAGTCCAAATACATATTACTACCACGCCCATCACATTTTTTTACTTACGAAAGGGGACAATATATGCTTACGAAAATATTAATAGGCCAGCCGGTTTACTTAATTTGTTAAACCATTTAATATTTGTTACGTGTCTACACAGATCATGGGGTAAAGATAAAGTTTGTACTCTCTTTTTCATTTCATTTTCTCGCGTAATACATGTTGTTCTTCTGTTTATTTTGGCAAAATACAGATGGAATCGATCACGTGCGCCGCGCTTCTTCGACGCTAGTAAAAGAGAAAAGGGGGGAGAAAAAGGGCCAGGAGCCAGGGATCGAACCCTGGTCTCCAGTGCACAAGGCTAAGTTCTCAGCCACTGCACTGCTTGTATGCTTTTGATATATGTGTGTATCCAATATATAAGAACCAAACCCGGTGGCGATTTTCTAAAACCAACAAATCGTTTTCTTCAGTTACGGGTGGCATAGTGGGTAATATTTTGCAACTTTGGAGGCAATTCTAATGACGTACCGCCAGAAGCAATAACACCTTTATTATTAGGTAGAGATATTCATATAGGGGTGTGTGGCACCCGAGAGCTCCCATGCATTTCCTATCTTGACTGGGCCATTTTTCTCCCGTGGAAGGTGTAGGTCATGCCCGTTCTGTTTGCGCTGAATCCCCATGATGGTTGAGGTGGCGCCGCTGTGGTACCATCAAGGTACCCAAGGAGGTTCTCTAGACAGAATAAGCACAACCCACAGTCCTGCACTAACAAGAGAAAATTGGCACATGTGAGACAAATGGTGATGAGCCCGACGAAGCGATGGTGGCGGCATGGCCTGAGATGGAGCACTGATGGCGTGGGAGGTCATGCCACCCATGGGTGGTGGACGTTGTGGCACGGGAGACATGAGATGGAGTCGTGGCTCTAATACCCAATCAAATTGACAAAGATGATTTTGATGTGAGATGCTCCTTGGGACTTTGCATCCATTTATAATAGTTTCAACTTGAGAATCAAGCTACAATCGAAACGAATAATTCTAGGATACTGAGATCCCCTACACAGTCAGAAATAATCTCTAATTGATCATATGCCGTACTAAGAGATATGCTAGGAGATACTTACGCTAACAACACACTACAGGGAAAAACATGTTGCCTAGTATAGATACTTACGCTAACAACATGAACATGTTGCAAAGGTCCTAAGAGCAACTCTAGTACAGATTTTCAGTCGAGTGTCAATTAGACACTCCCTTTTTATAATCTCTATTCCCGGGAGTGTGGTTTTGGCATCAGATATGCCAAGAGCAGACTTAACGTTCATCGGAATAAATGCATGCAGGAAATTGTGTGCGGCTGTGCGGTACTGCAACAACGCTTATCAACTAAGTTTCATAATAATCTGCATAATTCCTTTTTTTGACAGCCCCGTAATTTTTGTTGAATCGAAAAGGGCAAGCCGCACGTGGACAATAGCCGGTCTACCAGGTGTGGATGTAAGGCTATGATCAGGCTCCTTCGGACTGATGACAATGGATGGTATATTGTGAAGATGGGTGACAGAAATGTAGACAACTATGTTGTAGCAATGAAGAAACTCATGGAAATAGTTCCTGCCATTGAGTGTCAGCAAAGTATCTGATGGCAAGTCTCTCGAGGATAGAGAGAATTACCCCTCGTCCATTGCAAGAGGTTTGGTAATCGTGGTTTCAAATGCTTGCAATGCGTTGACAACTTCATGCCACCAGTTTTTTTTTTGGAGATCCTAGTTGGAAGCGTGCAAAGCTAAGAACACCTGAATTTGGCTATTTCGTTCCAACCAAAATTTTCACCTCTCGATGCTATCCTGCGTGGTTTGCCATATCAATTCTACTAGATTATGAAACTGTCACCTGTTCTGAATTCTCAGTTTATGAATTTTACTGCAGTTGTACTCTTAAATACTTTGGCTGTCCTCCCATTGTATGTGAGACTTTGTCCACTTCAACTTGATCAGATCGTTGATTATTCAGTTTTTGCACTCATCAAGCATTATTTAGATCTTCACCTAGTGAATTACATTTTATTTGCATATGGATTGACTAGTGTAAAACAAGGCAAAACATGAATAGTGTCATAAATGTAATTATTCACTTATGGAATTCTCCAACAACAATAACAACAACAACACCAACAACAATAACAACAGTTTATAAGAAATGTGACTATGAACGATACGAAATTCAGATCCAAAATCGAAACACACATTAAGAAACAAACATGTCAATTCTATAACGAATAGTGAAAAAAGAGGACATAGCATGAATAGTGTCAGAAAACGGAAGTATTCACATATGGATTTGTCTTTCTTGGTTCTGAATGAATATTTTGAATTTTCATCTGAAGTTTTTAGTGGTCATAAACTAAGTCTTGTGAATATTTACAGATTTTTTCGTTGTTTTTTTAAGGGCATGCATGGCTAGCTAAGGGGAACTCTAACCAATCCCCTATCCGGCTATAAGGGAGGATAAATTTGATTTTACTCCTCTATGCCGCACCTAGCCGATCCCCTAAATAGAATAGAGGAGGATAATTTATCCTTCGACGCCTATCCAATCCCTAAATATACTCTGCCTGGAGGTGGTCGAGGATAAATTTTCTTCACGCAAATGCCTCCTTGTGGCCGGCCGGCGACTCGCGTGAAGCTCCATTGTGGACGGCGGCGACCTCCGGCCTCGCCGGTGACCGCACCGTCGCGTTTGACGGTAGGCACGCGCCCGGGAGCAGCTTGCTGCCGGCGCCGGACGCGCAGAAGCCGCACTCCGTCGAGCTGGCCTTGAGGCATCGGGTGCAGTCCCAGCCGGAGCTGCTCGTCCGGTAGTCCGGGCATGTGAGTGAGCCATCGAAGTGGCTGGTCTCGGCGCTGCCGACGGCGGGCGAGTGTGAGGTGGTCTTGTGGAACACCGCGGAGAGCATGGCAAGCGACGCGATGACGCCAACGAGGCTGATCACTAGCAGCTTCCTCCGGCCGGTGCGGTTGATAAAGTAGATGCTAACGATGGAGCCGAGCGCGTTGAGGCCGGAGGTGACCAGCGAGAGAGCGAGCGCTGTCTGGTTGGAGGCCAACCCGGCGAGCTGCATGATGCTCGGGCTGTAGTACATCACGGTGTTGTACCAGCTGCATTTGGTGAAGGCGGCGACGGCGCGGGCGTTCGTGCCCATGGAGCTGCGCGGCGTTTCCGGCATGGTCACCATCGTCGCGGACACGCATGACAGATATTCGACGAAATGTATAAACCAAAAAATAAGTCTACTCCGCTAAATTTAGGGGATCGGCTAGAACCGACCAAAACTTAGTGGAGAAATATACTCTACTAAGGTTTACTTGGCCGTATCCTCCTCTATTTTTTAGGAATCGGTTAGAGTTGCCCAAAGAAACGAGAGCGAAGGTATGAGCTGATGCTTTGGTGTCGCCTGTAAGAATGACACGTATATTTATAGTGCAGTGCACTCTACGAGCAACGGCTCCAAACCACCTGTCCAGTACACTTACACGTCTCCAACGGCACACCTCCAACGTTCCGATGTTAACACGAAAATGTTCAACGTTCCTCCTCGCTCATGTCCAACGTCATCTGGCTCAGAGGAAACTAAATGCAGTAGCCCGCGCGGCACGTAAATAATTCAAGCCTGGATGAGCCGCTGTGCCAGATAAAAGATAACTTATACACGCAATACACGGATGAACAGTTCTATACAGCACGGCCCAGCCTTTCCTTTCCGAATCACCACACCAGCCCAACGATGTGGATACCGCGCGACAGGGCTACCTACCTGTCGCCCGGGCGCCAAACGCCTCACTCGTGTCTCTTATTCATTCATAATGAAGCATCAAGCGGATACCTCCTCTAATGCTCCTTCTCTGGCGGCAGGGAAGGAAACCTTAGCCGCCGCCGGACCGTGACCCTCCCCCCCCTTCCCCCCTCGCCGCCGCCAGGGCGTGCCGGCAGGCGAAGCCCACCCAGCGTGGGCGGCGGCGGGGCGCTCTCTCCTTCTCGTGAGGCGGGATCGCCGTGGGGCGATCTACCCTTGCCGGAACGCGGCGTGGTGCGGGGCGCGACGACGCTGGGCTGCCGTGGTGGCGGGCGTGGAGGGCTGCATGGGATATGCTGCGTGCTGGTGATGGCTGCGGTGGCCGGCGGCCGACCTGCCGGATCTGGACGACGCGGGGGGCGGCGGCACCTGTGCTGGGCGGAGTCGGGTAGGATCCCCTTGGGGCTGGCAGCCGTGGTGCGCGCGGTGTTGCTGGTTGCTCGCTGGCTTGGTCCTATGGCCTGCGCTCGGCCTTCTGGATCGGCGCCGAGGCAGGTTGGGGAGGCATCCCCGGGGTGCCGGTGGTCCCGGCTGCGAGTCGGGGAGACATAGTTGCCGGTGAAAACCGAGCCAACGGCGGGCGATGGCGGCGTTCTGCGCCGTTACCTTGACGAAGGCATCGTCGTGTAACTACTGTCGACCCACTCGTGCTGCTCCGGGGGAAACCATAGGATCTGGTCTTCCAGATCGGACGAGGGCGGCACTGCGGTGTCGTTTCTCTCTTCGGGGCATCGTTTGTGGAGCAGCACCGGAAGACAGAGACAGGAGGTGGAGCGGCATTGTCTTGCACGGAGTTTCGGTGGAGATGTCAAGTCAAGCCTGGCCGACAGGTGCTACGCTGTGTCATGCCTGTTCGGCAGGTGCTACTCACGACAGATCTTCTAGAGACTTCAAGCTGTGCCGGCTGGTGGTACTTGGCGGCATGGTGCTGCGGTGTACCTGCGGCAACCGCGACGTGCTCAGCAGTTTGCGTGCAGGGAGGTGGTGCCGTTGGGCGTGGTGGTGGCGTCGACGGATGGCCGGACTGGAAAGGATGATGCGGATCTCTTTCCTGAAGATGGGTCAGCGGTTCGATGATGATGCCGGCTTCTAAAACGTGTGCATGTGGTGTATGCTTTAGGTTTGGTGCACCGGCTGTAGGTTCCGATACGTTATGTGGATGGATCGGCGACGACACCGGTTTTAGATATGAGAAGTGAGAGCACTCCACATTATCGAGTTTGTAGATGTGAGTAGTGGCTTCGGTAAGTTGATGTATGCTCTTGTCAGACCTTTGTTGAATAATTAATAAAAATGGATGTATGCATCGATTGATGCAGAGGCCGGAGGTTTTTAACCTCCTTTTCCAAAAAGTAAAATAAAATCAAGCGGATACAAACATAATACATAATGAACACATCCGGACTCTGCATAATTAAGATGCGCACAGCCAACACTAACGGTCACACACAAAAAAATCATGCCGGCAGAGAGCAACAGTGGCCGAGCTAGACAGAAAACATTGTGGGGGGGGGGGGGGGGGCGAAACGCAAAAGATGAAGAGTTGGGGGGGGGGGGGCAAACGCTAATTTTTTTCCTAATCTAAGCCCTTAAAATAAAAAATTCTTCAGGGATATCTCCAAGGCTGGGGGGCCACAGCCCCCCCCCCCCAACCCACCACATAGCTCCGCCGTTGGAGAGCAAAGTCATAGATGACCGAAACTATGCCAGGCGGAGGGAGAAAAAAGAAAAACCTGCCATCGAAACAACGATCGAACCAGAGAAATAAAGAAAGAAATACTCTAGCGTGCTAGTTACTAATAATTGGTCAATCGCAAATAGAAGTAATTCTTACGTTGGTTGTTAAAGAATCTAGTCAAGGCGGACCTGCTCGAGCGTCTCGAGATTCTGACTGCTCGTGGACGGGGGCATATTGGATGGAAATAACGCTGTGTTCTGGAACAATCGGACACAGGTAGCAATGCCAGCAGAGGCAGGGGAATGGGGCGGCGCGATTGGCGCATTCTGGATGATGCAGCGCACTAGGTGGCCGCCGACGCGTACGCCTACACGAGGATGCTACAGGCTGCGGCCGCACAGCCAGGGAGCCGCATCGCCGTGGACGGAGGGGTGGGGGCTGCACGCGCTTAGTGCCGGGCTCAACGACACACAACTAGCTCTTCCCCGGGTTCCACGCTGGTGTGGACTGCCGCCTTGCACGGTTCGACGCTCAGCTCGGCCTCGTCGAGCTCCTCGTTAGTGTGTTGCATGCCGGACTTCGTCCTGGCCGTCGTCGGCCCGATGGATGCAGCATGGTGGGTTGGCGTCAGGGGTAGCCGGAGAGGAGAGCCGTTGCCTCGATCCGGCGACCGTAGGCTGGCGGTGGCGATCTAACCCTAGGTAGGGTGCCATGGATATGGAAGGAAGGCCAGGCCGAGGGAGGAGCGGGTTGTGGGGTTCGATTGCTATGAAAAGAGCGGATTACGTGTTCCATGGAACACATATTTGGCAGAGTAATCTTTCGTCGATGTTAATTGCTAGGTACAATTGTAGCATCAGATTAGATCAATCCTAACTGTTATATGTGATTAGGTGGGATAATCGGATGATAGTAATCAGGCTGGGTACATTTGCGGATGACCTTAAGAAAGATAAAGTTCGCTTGTTTAATAGTAGTAATAGATACTCCCCCTGTTCCGATATATTTGTCGCGGGGAGAAAATTCCGACCAGGTGAAAACGACCAAAAGTACAAAAATACCCCTAATAATTTGAAAACGAGAGGAGTCGTCGTCTTCCTCCGCCAGGCTCTTCCCCGTCGCCAGGCTCCTCCACCTCCTCCGCCAGACTCTTCCCCGTCGCAGGCTCCTCCACCTCCTCCACCAGCAGGCCCCTCCGCCATCGCTCCCAATTTGGTCGCCGCCGCCCCAGCCTGGCCGCCACCGCCCCAGCCTGGCCGCCGCTGCTCCCCCGACTGGTTCCTCGCCCCCCACCTGGTTCCTCGCCCGTCCCCCGCCTCCTTCGCCCGCCCCCCCACCTGGTTCATTAAACACGCCTCAGAAGTCGCAACAACAGTAATTTCAGGAGTAAAATTCATTTGAAACTGAATTCAAGTGTTCTAGGAGTAAAATTCAAGTGTTCCAGGAGTAAAAGTAATTTGAAATTCAAAATACTCCATGCATCAGTGTTCCAGGAGTAGAACCTGAAGTGTAGCCAGTTCTGAAGCCCAAAATTCAAAATACTCCTGTTCTTAAGCCCAAAGTTCAAGATACTCCAGTTCTGAAGTAAAATTCCTGAAGTGTTCCAGGAGTAGAACCTGAAGTGTAGTCAGTGGCTTCACCTATGTGCATAAAAATCATAAAAATTCAAAATCATTTGAAACCTGATCACTTGGATTCAAAATACTCCATGCATCAGTGGGAATTGCATCAGTGACATGGAACAAATTTGTACTCTTCCAAGGTCAATGCCTGATCACCTGGAGTAGACCAATGCCTGATTTGAATGCATTCTTCAGATTTGATTACCCATAATCTTGACCAATGCCTGATTTGAATGCACTCTTCCAAGGTCAATGCCTGATCACCTGGAGTACTACTCTGTAAAAGAACAAAATCATTTGAGCTGACATTTGTTGCAAGAACTACTCTGTAGACTTAATAACCATGAGAATTACAGTAGCATGTGCATGTGCATTTGTAGCTCTTGTATTCTGTTAGCACTTGTACAGCAAAACCATGAGAATTAAAGTAACTTAAATGCTTTTAAAAGCACTTTGCTGAATTAATATGCACATAGGTGCATAAAAATTAAGTCAAATGCTTTTAAAAGCACTTTGCTGAATTAACATGCACATATGCACATAGGTGCCACAGGCAGGTACTTGTACTTCTACTTATACTTGTACTTGTTCTTATTCTTCATCTTGCATATTCATATCTTCAGGAAAACATGGATCTCCCAGACCTCAACTGCACTCCACCTGTAGAAGATGGGGATGAAATGGATGAAGATGCAGGAAATGAAATGCATGAAGATGCAGGAGAAGAAATGGAAGGTGATGGAGCAGATGAAATGGAAGGTGATGAAATTGTTCAAGATCTAGGTACATTTGATCATTTCATCACTTGATCACTTGATCATTTCATCACTTCATTTGATCATTTCTTTGTTGTATTTCTTGGTGCAGGTGTTGAGCAAGTTGTTAGGAAAAACAAAACCCTCAACGACCAACAAAAATATGCTGCTTATGTAGCATTGCATACATTGTGTATGAGTAGAGGAGGCAAGTTTCATAGAGATGACAAGAAAAACATTGCTGCTTTTTTTGGAGTGGGTGTCTGGAATATACAAAGAATTTGGAAGAAAGCGATGGAGCAAATTGAACAAGGTTTGGAGGTGGATGTTGCTAATCAGAAAAAAGGAAAATGTGGACGAAAGCCTAAGGACATCAATCTCGATCAAATCCCGACCATCCCACTGAACAAGAGGTCTACTATCAGGTCATTAGCTTGGCAGCTAGGATGTAGCCCTACCACACTACATAGAAAGTTCATGTTGAAGTTGATAAGGAGGCACTCAAACTGTGTGAAGCCAGTTCTGAAGGATAAGAATAAGAAGGATAGGATAAAATTTTGCTTGTCAATGCTTGATGAGTCAACAACAGCAACTGCAAGGCCTAAATTCAAGACCATGCACAACATTGTTCACATTGACGAGAAATGGTTTTATATGACAAAGAAAAACAGGAACTATTATCTGCTGGACGAGGAGGAAGAGCCTACAAGAACAATACAAAACGGCAGTTGTATTGGAAAGGTTATGTTCTTGACGGTCGTTGCTAGGCCAAGGTGGGATAGTGAAGGCAATGTGATGTTCTCGGGAAAAATAGGAATTTGGCCATTTGTGAAAGAAGTCCCTGCACAGAGAAGAAGCGACAACAGGCCTAGGGGAACAATGGAGACTAAGTCCATAAAAGGCAACAGGCAAGTAATGAGAGAGTTCATGATTGAGAATGTTCTGCCAGCAATACAAGCTACTTGGCCAGAGAATGATGTTGGGCAAACCATATACATACAACAAGATAATGCTAAGCCACATATCTTGCCTGATGACCCAGAATTCTTAGGAGCTGTCGCAAGAACTGGGTTGGACATCAGACTAATTCAACAACCTGCCAATAGTCCTGATTTGAATGCCCTTGACCTTGGGTTTTTCAACTCATTGCAATCTCTGACAGATAGTCTAAGCCCAAGAACACTTCAAGATCTTATTAAGGGTGTGCTGGATGAATTTGAAGACTATGATGCTTACAAGTTGAACAGAATCTTCCTATCACTACAGGCGGTCATGATTGAAGTACTGAACCATGCAGGGGTATAAAATACCCCATGTCAACAAGGAAAGACTTGAGAATCTTGGGATGCTACCTCCAAGACTTAGATGCCCTCAAGAGGTTTATGCAAATGCCATACACAATCTAGGGCTATTGGAGAGTTCAGTGATGGATGCTTGAGATGCTTGTGATGGATGCTTGAGATGAGACTTGTGTGGATGCTTGAGATGCTTGACATGAGGCTTGTTCAGATGCTTGAGATGAGGCTTGTTCAGATGCTTGACATGAGGCTTGTTCAGATGCTTGAGATGAGGCTTGTTCAGATGCTTGACATGAGGCTTGTTTAGATGCTTGACATGAGGCTTGTTCAGATGCTTGACATGAGGCTTGTTCAGATGCTTGTGTAGTACTCCTAGAGATGAGGCTTGTGTGGAGTATGTGTAAGTCCTAGAGATGAGGCTTGTGTGGAGTATGTGTAGTTCCTTGAGATTAGACTTGTGTGGAATGCATCCCATGTGAAATTACTCCATATGTGTAGTACTCCATTTTGTGAGATTTGTATGTGTAACTCCATTTTGTGATCATTTTTACTCCATATGAGTATATTTTAATTAATTAATTAATTAAAGGAAATGTTTCATTTAATTAATTAATTATAGGAAAGGTTTCATTTAATTAATTAATTGAAGGAAGGTTTCATTTTAATTAATTAAAGGAAAGGTTTCAGTTTAATTAATTAATTAATTAAAGGAAAGGTTTCAATTTAATATTGGAGTAAAAGGACTTGTTGTTGCTGCTGCTGCTTTTAAGTTTCAGAAGACAAGATAAGAGAAGAGAGCAAGAAGAGAAGAGAAGAGAAAGAGAAGAAGAGAGCAAGAAGAGACAAGAAGAGAGAAGAAGAGAAACTTTTAATTCTACTCCTACTCCTACTAATCCTACGCCTGAAATGGTGTAATGGTTTAGAGACAACACATCCAAATGGTGTAATGGTTTTGTAGGAATGAATTCTGAAAAGGATTGAGGGCACAAGGGGAGTACTACCAAGTCCTACACTAAACCTTGCTAAACAGCAAGTCTTACACTAAACAGCAGTATTGCATTAATCAAGTCTTTAAAATTAACTGAAAAGCATCACCAAGCATTTAATCCTGCAGATCACCAAGCATGCAACATGTTCAACATGAACAGCAGAAGCAAACTGCTGGCAATCTACTGCGGTTACTACTCCTGTTGGCAAATGGAGTAGTTACAGCCATCAGTTCCAAAAGCTAACAGCCATCTACTGCGGTTACTACTCCTGTTGGCAAATGGAGTACTCCTGACAGTTGGCAAATGGAGTAGTACAGCCAACATACCACAACACCTGACAGTTTGAAGAGAAACCAAAGCTCACGTAGGAGCAGAGCAAGACAAGCACAACCAAAGCCTCACGCAAACACAAGATGAAAGATCTCCTATGAGCATCAGCTTCTCCTACTCCAAGGAGTAGAAGGCTAGAACCACCAAGGGAACAACCGCAATGAAAAGAACAAAGTAACGTCACCCAGTAATCTGCACTATACAACTTGCTGCTCCAGTAATTGGAAGGAATACTCCAATACTGCTGTATTGGAAGCAAGAGTACTGAAACTTGCCAACTGGCAAGAGTACTGCTGTTGTAAAACTACTGAAGCTACTCATGCAACAGTGGAATTTTCAGTGGAGTAGCTGCAAAATTCAGTAAATACTGATGTACTCCTACTGCAAACAAAATTCAGACACTATAAACTGCATCTAATGCAGTACAACTACTCATAGTTCATCTACTGAAAGCACATGTACTCATAGTTCATCTACTGAAAGCACATGAACAAAATTCAGACACTATAAACTGCATCTGATGGAGTAAATGTTCAGGAGTACTGGAATACTGGAATCACAGTGCATCTACTGAAAGCACATGAACATGAACAACAACAATACTCACCATCGTCGTCGGGGAAGCACGCTGCAACTTGCTCCAGTTTGATTCAGTCCTCCTCTGCTCCAGCTTGTCGGGGACGAAGCTACACGGTCGGCTGCCGCACGTCGGGGAAAAGCTCGGAGAGGCGTTGGTAAAGCTCGGAGATCTGCACCTGCTTGAATCGCCAAGTTCAATCCTTGTACCAAGCTCGGAGAGGCGTTGGTAGATGAGCAGCAGCGAGGGAGCGAGGAGGGGGCGACGTACCGCAGCTGCTGGCGTTGGAATGGAGGAAGGCCGTTGCAGATCGAGCCGCCGCGCTCCGGATCAGCCACCGGAGAATAAAAATGAGATCTTGGCGACGGCGACGGAGCCAATGGAACGGCGCCGGCGACGCAGGCTAGGGAGAGGCGCCGGCGACACAGACGAGGCAGAGGCGCCGGCGATGCAGGCTAGGGAGAGGCGCCGGCGACGCAGACGAGGCAGAGGCGCCGGCGACGCAGGCTAGGGAGAGGCGGTGGCGATGCGAGCTAGGGCATTCGGCTGAGAACGAGCGGGTGAGTGAGCCAGAGAGTGGACGAGAGCGAGCGGTGGGAGGGTAGTTTAGGAAACAGCAAAAAAAATTGTACGTGACAAACTTTGTAATAGAAACCCCAAGCGGCAAATAAAACGGTACAGAGGGAGTAATAGATAATAGATAATAGATATGCTTCCACTGTTAGTAGAACATGCTCATATATCTCACAATATTGGCTTCCTATCATGAAAAAAATAGCATGCATCAGATACGGAAATTCAATTTGGCTCCCGGGAGCACATGCTCCCGGGGCCAATTTTTTTTTTTCAAATGTCAAAAAAATTGGGACAAATTGTTTAGGTGAATTGTCACATACAAATGCTACATGTAAATTTTGAGGCAAAAATGTTAAGCATTTTGGCCTGCGCAAAAAAAACAAATCGAAGACAAAATGTCACCACAAAATGACAACCCAAATTTGTTTTTTTCACCGACGAAACACTGCTGCTCCATTCCACATGAAAATTGTCAAGCATGCTTGCGACACCAACACGATCATCTACAAATTTTTTCAGAATTTTTTGAAAACATTTTCTATTTTTTTTCAGGGTACTGTTCACCCGGGAGCATGTGCTCCCGGGAGCCAAAACGCCGCTCCCCAGATATATTTCCTCTCTCTCTCTCTCCTCCCGATCACATGGGCACAAGATGACCTGTATTTTTCCATACAATTTCTTGAAAAAGTACCTCGTGAAATCAATACGACATTAATGTCTTCAGAAACCACACACTCCACAGCTCACACTATATATACCACACTGATCAAGTGTGTTCTCAGCATTCTTCATGTACTAGTCATTTCAGCACCCCTTTCTCCTATTCTTCATGTACCACACCTTGTACTATACACTGATTAAGTGTGTTCTCCATTTCCTTCTTGTGCCACCTACTGGCTGAGTGTGTTCTCTTCATGGTTTTGAGTCGATGAAGTTCAACAACCCCTCTGACACACTGACCGATAGCAAAAACAATGCAAGAATTGTTTCTTGTTTTGCAATAAAAAAACCAACCTTGTATCCCCATGACAACTGTGTATAGATAAGTTTTCTTTATTTAGGATAACGTTTTGACATAGAAACCAAACAAATACAAGGTAAAAGAAAACTAATGATGTTAGTTTGAGAATAGGAAACGTTGGGAAGATAAAGCTTAGTATGAAGGGATGTACTAGTACTACAAGTATTGATGCTTCGACTCTTCCAGACGTATACAATTGGGAAACTCTTCCCACCATACGTCTGATAGAAACTATTCTTCGGACCACTGGTGGGCCATAGATTTATGTTTTTTCTCAAGGCTGAGATATGCATCTGAAATCCGTTGCCCAGTTTGCAAACAGACAGGTTTTTACGCCGCACCACCCATAACCCCCGTCAATTTCTGTTCCAGCATCAACTTGCCTCCTCCAACCCTGTTCCCATCTCGCATACCCTCAGCCCCTGACACAGCTCATCAATGAGCTTGCGACACCCTCGGCGCGACGGCTCCCTTTGCCAGGACCTACCCTGCCCGACCATGGTCGTGACATCCACCATGCCGCAGCTTTGTCCCGTCTGGGGCAGTGCCCATCGTCGGCGATGGTAGGCTCTCACCATGCAGCAGGACGGTTCACGAGGAGATGTGAAGTTCTCAATTGATGCGGTGCAGTTTTATATTGATGCGATTAGCACGACGATTTATGGTGGCCAGGTTGGTGACGAGGGAAGCACATGTGAAATTTTGTATTGATGCGATTAGCTTGGAACTGGATTGCATATATCATTGATTTATTATGTATTTGTTCTTTTTTCATAGGGATATTTCCGACGCTTGAAGCGTTGTAGTACTTAGAGTTCTTATCATTTATCTTGGATTTGCTCGTCCAATTTTTCTATTTGCGTCCCATGATTATATACATAGATTGCAGGAAAAAGAAGAAGTTTGTAAGAAGGAGCACGTCTGTCCATATTATGACGGTACGTGAGACAAGGTCCTCACACTTTTGCTTGCATCTCGTGTAACTGCGGTATATGGTGTGGTGCTTCGTGACCACCATAGAAGCAAATCCTCCATTTAACGGAAACAAATGTTCATGTTGTGGAAACATATCCCATGTCGTTTGAAATAAATATTTTGTGACTTTCAATGAAAAAAAATCTATATTCGTATGGAAGCAATTCTCTGGCCCTATGAAAATTAATTCTTAATGATTTGGAAACATAATATAAATCTTTTGAAGAAAGGCATCTACATTGTGCTTAGACAATGCAAAACCTGGTCGTATGAATTATTTTTGTTGTACGGGAATGCTATTCGGGTTTCTTTGGATTCCGATTCCAAATTCTATGGAAGAAAATACTAATCTCTTTGTATGCAAATTCGAAATTCTTTGGAAGCAAATTCCCATTTATTTCGATGCAAATACCAAATCCTTAGGAAGCCAAGTTTCAATTTAGTTTGTTTGAAACAGTCGGTAACTATTGTAAAGAAAATATGTTTGATGGAAGCATATCTTTGTATTGTTGGAAACAACATACTGTTACATTGGAGAAAGTTCTTAAGTCATTCTAAGCAAATTTTCCACACAGTATGAACAAAATAAATTGTCACATTTGACAGAAGTCTTACCAAATTGGAACAATATCCAATTGATATGGAAGCAAATTTGCTAGCCGGTAAAAGAAAAATGATATTCTCACAAAAAAAAAAAGCAAAATGAATTGTTCAGGTCCTATCATTCACTACCACACAAGTGGTTCAGCGGCTTAATTTATATGCTTCCATTGTTAGTAAACATGCTCATATATCTCACAATATTTGCTTCCTATCATGACAAAATAGCATGCATCAGATATATTTCCTCTCTCTCTCCCTCCCTTCCGATCACTTGGGCACAAGATGACCAGTATTTTTCCATACATTTCCATGAAAAAGTACCTCATGAAATTAATACGACATTATTGTCTTCAAAACCACACCCTCCACAACTTACACTATATATGCCACACTGATCAAGTGTGTTCTCAGTATTGTTCATGTACTAGTCATTTCAGCACCCCTTTCTCCTATTCTTCATGTACCACAACCTGTACTATACACTGATCAAGTGTGTTTTCCATTTCCTTCTGTTGCCACCTACTGACTGAGTCTGTTCTCTTCATGGTTTGAGTCGATGAAGTTCAACAACCCCTCTCACACACTAACCGATAATAAAAACAATGCAAGAATTGTCTCTTCTTTAGCAACAAAAAACTAACCTTGTATCCCCATGACGACTTTGAATAAAGTTTTGACATAGAAACCAAACAAATACAAGGGAAAATAAAAATAATGATGTTAGTTTGAGAATAGGAAACATTGGGAAGATAATTTTTAGTATGAAGGGATGTACTAGTACTACAAGTATTGATGCTTCGACTCTTCGTGAGGTTTACTATTGGGAAACTCTTCCTATCATTTGTCTGATAGAAACTATTCTTCAGAATTCTGGTGGGACATAGATTTGTGTTTTTTCTCAAGGCTGAGATATGCATCTGATATCCGTTGCCCAGTTTTCAAACAGACCGGTTTTGACGCCGCACCACCCGTAACCTCCGTCAATTTCTGTCCCAGCATCAACTCGCCTCCTCCAACCCCGTTCCCATCTCGCATACGCTCGGCCCATCACACGGCTCATCAATGAGCTTGCGACACACTCGCCGCGACGGCTCTCTTCACCAGGACCTACCCTGCCTGACTATGCTCGTGAGATCCACCGTGCCACTTCTTCATCCCGTCTGGGGCAGTGCCCATTGTCAGCGGTGGTAGGCTCTCACCATGCAGCAGGACGGTTCATGAAAAAATAGCATGCATCAAAATCCAACCTTGTATCCCCATGACAACTTTGTATAGTTAAGTTTTCTTTATTTAGGATAACGTTTTGACATAGAAACTTTACAAATACAAGGGAAAAGAAGAATAATGATGTTAGTTTGAGAATGGGAAACGTTGGGAAGATAATGCTTAGTATGAAGGGATGTACTAGTACTACAAGTATTGATGATTCGACTCTTCCTAAGGTTTACAGATGGGAAACTCTTCCTATCATACGTCTGTTAGAAACGTTTCTTCAGACCACTGGTGGGCCATAGATTTTTGTTTGTTCTCAAGACTGAGATATGCATCTGAAATCCTTTGCCCAGTTTTCAAACAAACCGGTTTTGACGCCGCACCACCCATAAACCCCGTCAATTTCTGTCCTAGCATCAACTCGCCTCCTCCAACCCCGTTCCCATCTCGCATACCCTCGTCCCCTGACACAGCACATCAACAAGCTTGCGATACCCTCGCCGCGATGGCTCCCTTCGCCAGGACCTACCCTGCCCGACTATGGTTGTGAGATCCATTGTGCCGCAGCTTCATCCCGTCCGGGGAACTGCCCATCGTCAGCGGTGGTTGGCTCTCACCATGCAGCAGGACGGTTCACGAGGAGATGTGAAGTTCTATATTGATGCGGGGGAGTTTTGTATTGATGCGATTAGCACGACGAATTAAGGTGGCCAGGTTGGTGACGAGGGAAGCAGATGTGCAGTTTCGTATTGACGCGATTAGCTTGGAACTGGATTGCATATATCATTAATTTAATATATATTTTTCTTTTTGCCGTAGGGATATTTCCGATGCTTGAAGAGTTATAGTACATAGAGTTCTTCTCATTTATCTTGGATTTGCTCGTTCAATTTTTCTATTTGTGTCTCATGATTATATACTTGGATTGCAGTAAAAAGAAGAAGTTTGTCTAAGAAGGAGTACATTTGTCCATATTGTGACGGTATGAGGGACATGATCCTCACACTTTTGCTTGCAGCTTGCGTAACCACGGTATATGGTGTGGTGCTTTGTGACCACCATAGAAGCAAATCCTCCATTTAGCGGAAACAAATGTTCATGTTGTGGAAACATATCCCATGTCGTTTGAAATAAATATTTTGTGTCTTTCAATGAAAAAAAAATCTATATTTGTATGGAAGCAATTCTCTGGCATATAAAAATTGTATTTTAAGGTTTGGAAACATAATATAAATCTCTAGAAGCAAGGCATCTACATTGTGCTTAGACGATTCGAAACCTGGTCGTATGAATCATTTTTTGTTGTACGGGAACGATATTCTGGTTTCTTCGGATTCCGATTCCAAATTCTATGGAAGAAAATACTAACCTCTTCGGATGCAAATTCCAAATTCTTTGGAAGCAAATTCCCATTTATTTCGACGCAAATACCAAATTCTTTGGAAGCCAATTTTCAATTTAGGTTGTTTGAAACAGTCGGTAACAATGGTAAAGAAAATATGTTTCATGGAAGCATATCTTTGTATTGTCGGAATAAGCAACATACTGTTACATTGGAGAAAGTTCTTAAGTCATTCTATGCAAATTTTCCACACAGTATGATCAAAATAAATTGTCACTTGACAGGAGTCTTACCAAATTGAAACAATATCCAATTGATATGGAAGTAAATTAGCTAGCCGGTAAAACAAAATTGATTTTTTTTTTCACAAAAAAGCAAAATAAATTACTCAGGTTCTATCATTCACTACCACACCAGTGGTTCGGCAGCTTATTTTATATGCTTCCACTATTAGTAGAACATGCTCATATATCTCACAATATTTGCTTCCTATCATAAAAAAAATAGAATGCATCATATATATTTCCCTTATCTCTCTCTCTCTCTCTCTCTCTCTCTCTCTCTCTCTCCTTACGATCACATGGGCACAAGGTGACCAGTATTTTTGCATACATTTCCATGAAAAAGTACCTCATGAAATTAATACGACATTATTGTCTTAAAAAAACACACCCTCCACAACTGACACTATATATGCCACACTGATCAAGTGTGTTCTCAGTATTCTTCATGTAGTAGTCATTTCAGCACCCCTTTCTCCTATTCTTCATGTACCACACCCTGTACTATACACTGATCAAGTGTATTCTCCATTTGCTTCTTGTGCCACCTACTGGCTGAGCGTGTTCTCTTCATGGTTTTGAGTCGATGAACTTCAACAACCCCTCTGACACACTGACCGATAGCAAAAACAATGCAAGAATTGTCTCTTCTTTACAAATGAAAAAGCAACCTTGTATCCCCATGACAACTGTGTATAGATAAGTTTTCTTTATTTAGGATAACGTTTTGACATAGAAACCAAACAAATACAAGGTAAAAGAAAACTAATGATGTTAGTTTGAGAATAGGAAACGTTGGGAAGATAATACTTAGTATGAAGGGATGTACTAGTACTACAAGTATTGATGCTTCGACTCTTCCTGTGGTTTACAATTGGGAAACTCTTCCTATCATACATCTGGCAGAAACTATTCTTCAGACCACTCGTGGGCTATAGATTCATGTTTTTTATCAAGGCTGAGATTTGCATCTGAAATCCGTTGCCCAGTTTTCAAACAAACCGGTTTTGACGCCGCACCACCCGTAACCCCTGTTAATTTCTGTCCCAACATCAACTCACCTCCTTCGACCCCGTTCCCATCTCGCATACCCTCGTCCCCTGACCGAGCTCATCAATGAGCTTGCGACACCCTCGCCGCGATGGCTCCCTTCGCCAGGACCTACCCTGCCCGACTATGGTCGTGAGATCCACCGTGCCGCTGTTTCGTCCTGTCTGGGGCAGTGCCCATCGTCAGCGGTGGTAGGCTTTCACCAGGATGGTTCACGGGAAGATGTGAAGTTCTCTATTGATACGGTGGAGTTTTATATTGATGCGATTAGCACGACGATTTATGGTGGCCAGGTTGGCGACGAGGGAAGCACATGTGAAGTTTTGTATTGATGCGATTAGCTTGGAAGTGGATTGCATATATCATTATTGATGGCGCCAGATGGACCACGACGATTGCTTCCTCAACTGGTGGGCCTCCATCACCAGTCGTGTGCCTGCTGCTATGCGCAAGGACCTCGCCTCCCTCGCCCTTCTCACTGCCTGGTCCATCTGGCGCCATCGCAATGCATGCATCTTTGACAACGCCCGCCCCTCCATCACGCATCTACTCCAGGACATCAAGGATGACGCTAGGTCCTGGGCCGCTGCCGGCGCCAAGGACGTCGCGAGTTTCATGCCTCCATGAGTTTATAGCTTTTGGGGGCTGAGCACCCCCCTACTGTTCTGCTCACGTAACCCCTCTCTACGCCTGCTTTGTGTACGTCGAGAGGCGTTACCCTTGTAACCCCGAAACTCTTGCTTTCTACCTATCAATGGAATGATACGCATATTTGCGTATTCGCGAAAAAAAATATTTGTTCTTTTTTCATAGGGATATTTCCTATGCTTGAAGCATTGTAGTACGTAGAGTTCTTATCATTTATCTTGGATTTGCTCGTCCAGTTTTTCTATTTGCGTCTCATGATTATATACTTGGATTGTAGGAAAATAAGAAGTTTGTAAGAAGGAGCATGTCTTTTGATATTGTGACAGTACGAGGGACAAGGTCCTCACACTTTTGCTTGCAGCTCGCGTAACCGCGGTATATGGTGTGGTGCTTTGTGACCACCATAGAAGCAAATCCTCCATTTAACGGAAACAAATGTTCATGTTTTGGAAACATATCCCTCTTGCCGCCGCCCGCTTCCTCTCGCCTCACAATTTTCTCTTCCTCCTTGCCGCCGGCCCCCTTGTCTCCCAACACTTGCAACGACGCCGGCCTGCTGCAGCAGCAGCGTCCAGCCCCAACAGCCGAGGAACAACCCCCACGCTCGTCTTTTCTTCCTCTTCCCAGCCGTCCACGCCGCCACATCCCTCCCACTAACCCACGTCGGCCTTGCCGCAGAAGAGGGCTAGCCCAGCTGTGCCGCCGGTCAAATTGGGAGGGGGAGCAGCCACGCCCGGAGGAGATTGTCCCCAGCCTAATCCCTAGGGTGCAGTTTCCGGATCGACCCCCTTCACTGCGATGAACCCTTCTCGTCGGCCGCGCCCCATGCTAGCAGGTGGGCGGAGCCTCGTCGTCGTTGACGGGAGGAGGCGAGCAGCAGTCGCAGCAGGTGGTGATGCTGGCGAACGCGTCGGACGGCGTCTCTACAGGTATGCTAGCTCCTCCTATTCTCTTTCATACTGATGCAAACGGAAATTGGTAAATATGGAGATTAGCCAATGAGATATGGTTGTTAAATTTGTGTTTTTTGGTACATTTTTTGAGGGATCGGCAATTGCGCAAGGAACTATGAGCTTCAGTGAGACGGTTTTGGGTGCAGTAGAGAAATTTGTTCATCGGATAATGCTTTGAATAGGTTAGCCGTCCTCCTCTCTTTTTAAATCTGTTACTTTCTTTGTAGGTTTTCTTATCTTCCGAGCATTAATATAACAAAGTAAATTTTACGGTTGCCTATTTACTCTTTTTACTGAATTTATTCTTCAGTAATAAGGCAAGGATTACATGATAAATGAACTATCCATTTATTTTAACAGCCATCTCAGTAAAGAACCAGGTAGAATAGAAAATTAGACACAAACATAATCTTGTCACTTAGGATTCAGAATCTGGGGATGTGGAAGGTCAAGCGCAGGTCGCGGGATCAAACGGGCTGGTGGACAGGGGCGCGGCTCTACGCCCTCCTCTGTATGTCGAGGGTTGGACGGAGCCCTCGGCTGCGGGGGAACAGCGATCGGCAGACGCGACCCCGACGAGTGTGCTCGTGGTGGTCGCTCAGATCCCAGCCGTGCATCCACAGGTGTACCAGCTCCTCTGTATATTCTTTGATTTTTCCTGTTCAGTTCATCTTTCATAGTTAATCCTTTGCAACAATTTGATAAGATTCTTAAATCAAAGGTGTGGCCTCTATTTGATGAGCAGAGTCTGCTATAAAATCGAGAACACAAGGAAGAGTATGGGTCTGCACGTACCTATA
Source organism: Elymus sibiricus (assembly GCA_039707655.1). Lineage (NCBI taxonomy): Eukaryota > Viridiplantae > Streptophyta > Magnoliopsida > Poales > Poaceae > Elymus > Elymus sibiricus. The sequence goes on from CM077672.1 coordinate 319,897,397, forward strand.
AGAAGAAGATGGCTTGAGGTGATTTGTTTTTGTTTTCAGTTGCGTCGACGACGAGATCTTCGTCATGGACCTCAAGAAGGGCGTCGTCTCCATAGGTACTAGCTCCCTCCGCCGCTCGATTTGTCTCGTGTGGGTCTCGTGAACACTTTGGAGCCATGACCTGATGTTATATACTGCTGAATCAAAGAGCAATAACCTAACATACTTTATACTGAACCTTGATATGGTGTAAAGGTCTCTGGACAAACAGGTGCAAGGTGGGCTTTGTTTGGTGCAGCGCAGAACAATAGCCAATAGATGTTTATATGGGAGATGTTTAGACTGCCAAGGATTGGGTTATATTACTGAACATGTTGGTTTGTCGCCAGTTGCTGTAACCCACTTCAGATGATGGATTACTAAAAACCTTTTAGCATTTACCTTCCTTACATATACATGATTTACTACATTTATGTATATCTTGCCTTCAGCTCATGGTCAAATTCATTTTTGTATTTCTTCTACTGGCGAGTGTTACAACTGAACCGGTCAGGGCCTCATTAAAAGTATTTTAGACCTTCCTGTAAATAGACAGTCAAAGCTCACACTATTCTTTTTTGTATAATGACCCTTTGATTCAGTTATTTGGGTTCATTATTGAACTTTGTACTGCTTGTTTATTTGTATAGCTTATGGCGAGGTACAGATTCTATTTAGCATTCATGTTTACCATTGGTTATGGGTTAAAGTCAGCAAAGATAGCATATTCACATGTTTGCAAATCACTTTTGCTGTATATAAGTGCCATCAAGGATCAACCTAGACCCGTGGACGTGCGCAAGCTAGATAAGTACGCACATGAACGCTCAGGAGGCGTGCAAATGGCATGCCCCAGCCACTAGTTCACCACAATGCTCCGTCGCCGGCTGCACCATATCGAGGTCGCAGTCGTAAGCAAAGTGCACGCTCCGTGTGGCCGGAGTGGAGAGCACTCGGCACAGGTTGAGCTTGCTGCCTCGGATGCTCCCCCCCCCCCCCCGATCTTCCGAATATCCAATTCTGAGTCCGGGTTCATCTACACCTGGTGAACCGTAAATTCTAAAAAATACTAAAAAAATTCAAATAAATTCGATTTTTTTCATGGAAGATGTTTAAGTGTGTGAGATGTGTGCCAAATTTCAAAGCATTTGGACATCTGAGTAGCTCAAAGCGAGAGAACTAAGCATGCCCATCCCAGATTTGTGGTTCTCGGGTGCCACACACCCCTATATGAATATATTATTAAAAATGCCAGGATTTTTTTCTAAAAAATATGAGATTTTGGGATATCAAACCTGGGTGCCCATTGTACACCCGTGTTCACTTTCGTGGGGAATTCCTATGCATAGGAAAAAAATTGTTTGGATTGATCCTATGTCGGACCGTATTTTCTTCGCCACGGATACCATAGGCACTCACTCCCCACAAAACTAAACACGGGTGTACAATGGGCAGTCAGGTTTAATATCCCAAAATTCTAGAATTTTTTATAATTTCCTTGTATTTATTTAAATACTACTAGCAAATATGCCCGTGCGTTGCAACGGGAGAAAAACAATCAGATTATACAGATGTGGTAGAGATAAAAAAAAGTATGAATCAAATGCCAGGATGAGATAAAGATTTTCAAAATGTCATTTAACAAACTATGTCTGAGTGATGTCATGATGAGATAAGGGACTTTAAAAAGTCATTTCAAAAACTGAAAATGTGATGGTCTCATCATGACTTGATTTCCTAAGGCGCCACAATGAAATATTTTTTGGCTGAGCAAACTACATTGATGGACCCTGCCAGAGCTAGACTGATGAATGATGTGTCTCGCCTTGACCTAACGTAGCGGTGTTTTCCATAACCAGTAAAACTGTGGTACCAGAATACCTATGTATGAAGGCAAAATAGAAAAGTCATTTTCATATAGCTTACAAAACTAACCCATAGGAAGCTGTGTCAATTTTTTAGGGCTCAACACTGTACAGTACATACAAAGTTTTTTTTACCCGACGCGCGAGGGACCAAATAAAATCATAAAACGACCTCTACAGATCCCCTAATAAAACCTCTACCTAAGCGACGATTCGTTTTGTTCGTTATTTACGAATCTATTTTAATTTTTGTGAACATTTTCTAAAATTTCATGGACATTGTTTTCAAATTCCTAAATATGTTTTGAATACACGGTCATATTTTAAAAATCATGAACATTTTTCATTTCACGAATTTGTTTTTGAAATCTTGATTTTTTTTAATAATATGCGAAGAGGTTTTTTAAATCACGAACATTTTATGATTTTCTATTTTTTTTTGAATTCATAAACATTTTATGATTTCTCGATGTTTTTTTTCAATACTCGCAACTTGTTGAAATTTGGATTTTTTTGGAAATCCCGGACTAATTTAAAAAAGAAAAAACAAAAAAAAATGAGAAAGGAAAAAAGCAAAAATGAAATAAAAAAACAAGGGCGTCACGAAAGGCATGTGGGCCGGCCCATTACCGTGTGCGGGGCCTGCTATATAAAAGAGAAAAGGGGAGAGAAAAAGGGCCAGGAGCCAGGGAGCGAACCCTAGTCTCCGGTGCACAAGGCTAAAGTCTCAGCCACTGCACTGCTTGTATGCTTTTGATATATGTGTGTATCCAATATATAAGAACCAAACCCGGCGGCGATTTTCTAAAACCAACAAATCGTTTTCTTCACTTACGGGTGGCATAGTGGGTAAGAGCATCTCCAGTCGTTCGGCCCCCCAGGGGCTTGAAATAGCGCCGCCTTGGGGCCAACCGGCGATAAAATCGGCGTGGGGGCGGTCGGTTTCCCAACCGCCGCCCCAAGCTGGCCCCAGACGCCGCTTTTTGAAAACCAAAGTCGGCCAAAATTCGGCCAACCTTCGTACAAAACGACACAAATTTGGAGAAAATTCAGGCGTTTTCATTGATATTTGTACAAACTTAAAACATAATTTAAAAAACAAACTAAAAATACTACTACTACGCCGCCGCCGCCGCCGCCTCGAGCCTTCTACATGCCGAGGAGCCTGTAGAAGTTGTTGTCGTCGCCGCCGTCCTGCACGTTGCCGCCGTCCTTGCTGCACCCCTGCCCTGGGTCGCCGTGGCGGACGGGGTTGGACGGCCCTGGCGTCTCCTCGTCGCTGTTGTCGAGGATGACGACGCCGCCCTCCTCGCGGCCGCGGCGCCGGGCGGCGATCTCCTCGAGGGTGTGGCGCTGGCGTTCCATCTCCTGCCGGACGTAGTCGTCCCGCGCCCATTTGAGGCCGGTCTCCTCGTCGGCGGCCATGGCCTCGTGCTCCTTCTTCACGGGAAGGAGCGCCGGCTCGGTCTTCGGCTTGATGAGGCGGGAGGCGAGGCGGAAGGAGGGAGGAGAAGAGACGCCGCCCTCGTTGATGACGAGGGCGCCGCCGCGGGTGCGCCGCCCGAGCGGCGTCTCCCGTGGCTCCGGCTTGACGGGGAGGAGCACCGGCGACCCGGAGGAATGGGAGCCCGACGAGGACGAGGACGAGGACGCCGTCTCCATTCGCCTCGGCGTCCAGGAACTGCCGCGGCGGCGAGAGAAGGAGGGGGGTGCCGGGTACTCCAACCGCGGCGAGTTGCCGCCCTCGATGTGCTCGAGGACGGCTTCGAGTGTGCGCCCGGGGACGCCCCACCATTGGCGCCGCCCCTCGGAGTTGAGGCGGCCGCGGGGTTCGACGCCGTTCGTGGAGGCGAGCTGGTCGGCGTGGCGGCGGTCGAAGTACGCCGTCCACAGCGTGTGGCTGTCCGGGGCGTACCTCGGCTGCTGCCGCGCCTGCTCCGGCAGCGACGATCGGATGCACGCGATCTCGGCGCGCCGATCAGCACCGGAGGGCGGCGGTGGCACCGGGACGCTGCCGGCGTTGAGCCTCCAGGAGCCCGGCACCCGCATGTCCGGCGGCGCCGGGTAGTCCGCCTCGTAGAGGAGGTGGGCTTCCGCCTCGTGCAGGTGGCGGCGGCCGAAGCCGTTGGCCGCCGCACCGTCGCCGGGGTAGAGCTCGGCCATGGTCGTCAGAGAGAGGGGCGTCGGCGGGGAGAGAGGGGAGAGGGGCGTCGGCGGCGAGAGGGGGAGAGGGGCTGTGGCAAGGGAGTGTGCGGCCACCGGCGAGGGAGGGCGGCTTTTATAGCGGCGAGCGGGCGGCCGTGTGTACGCGTGGCGGGAGGGGGCGGGACGCGCGTCTGCGCGCCTTCACTGCGCCGCCCGTGAGGAATCAATGGAAGGCTGACCGGCGGCAGCCTTCGCATTGATTCCCGCGGGAAACCGAGGCGATGAGGACGACGAAGGCGCCCTGTCGCTGACTCGGCGGGTCCGCATGATTTCGCGCCAAAATCGTTTCCCCCGGCGCCCCCGGGCGCCCCCCAGCGCGTCGGGTTCGGCCTGGGTTCTCCGGCGCCAAATTCGGCCCTAACCGGCGAAAAATGGGCTTCTCGGGGCGCGACTGGGCCGATTTTTTCACGCCGGCGATAAAAAAGGGGCTTGGGGGGGGGGGGGGGGGGGGGGGGCGCTGTTGGGGGGGGGGGGGGGGGGGCGAGTGGAGATGCTCTAATATTTTGCAACTTTGGAGCCAATTTTAATGACGTACCGCCAGAAGCAATAGCCCCTTTATTATTAGGTAGAGATATTCATATAGGGGTGTGTGGCACCCGAGAGCTCCCATGCATTTCCTATCTTGACTGGGCCATTTTTCTCCCGTGGAAGGTGTAGGTCATGCCCGTTCTGTTTGCGCTGAACCCCCATGATGGTTGAGGTGGCGCCGCTGTGGTACAATCAAGGTACCCAGGGAGGTTCTCTAGACAGAATAAGCACAACCCACAGTCCTGCACTAACAAGAGAAAATTGGCACATGTGAGACAAATGGTGATGAGCCCGACGAAGCGATGGTGGCGGCATGGCCTGAGATGGAGCACTGGTGGCGTGGGAGGTCATGCCACCCATGGGTGGTGGACGCTGTGGCACGGGAGACATGAGATGGGGTCGTGGCTCTAATACCCAATCAAATTGACAAAGATGATTTTGATGTGAGATGCTCCTTGGGACTTTGCATCCATTTATAATAGTTTCAACTTGAGAATCAAGCTACAATCGAAACGAATAATTCTAGGATACTGAGATCCCCTACACAGTCAGAAATAATCTCTAATTGATCATATGCCGTACTAAGAGATATGCTAGGAGATACTTACGCTAACAACACACTACAGGGAAAAACATGTTGCCTAGTATAGATACTTACGCTAACAACATGAACATGTTGCAAAGGTCCTAAGAGCAACTCTAGTACAGATTTTCAGTCGAGTGTCAATTAGACACTCCCTTTTTATAATCTCTATTCCCGGGAGTGTGGTTTTGGCATCAGATATGCCAAGAGCAGACTTAACGTTCATCGGAATAAATGCATGCAGGAAATTGTGTGCGGCTGTGCGGTACTGCAACAACGCTTATCAACTAAGTTTCATAATAATCTGCATAATTCCTTTTTTCGACAGCCCCGTAATTTTTGTTGAATCGAAAAGGGCAAGCCGCACGTGGACAATAGCCGGTCTACCAGGTGTGGATGTAAGGCTATGATCAGGCTCCTTCGGACTGATGACAATGGATGGTATATTGTGAAGATGGGTGACAGAAATGTAGACAACTATGTTGTAGCAATGAAGAAACTCATGGAAATAGTTCCTGCCATTGAGTGTCAGCAAAGTATCTGATGGCAAGTCTCTCGAGGATAGAGAGAATTACCCGTCGTCCATTGCAAGAGGTTTGGTAATCGTGGTTTCAAATGCTTGCAATGCGTTGACAACTTCATGCCACCAGTTTTTTTTTTTGGAGATCCTAGTTGGAAGCGTGCAAAGCTAAGAACACCTGAATTTGGCTATTTCGTTCCAACCAAAATTTTCACCTCTCGATGCTATCCTGCGTGGTTTGCCATATCAATTCTACTAGATTATGAAACTGTCACCTGTTCTGAATTCTCAGTTTATGAATTTTACTGCAGTTGTACTCTTAAATACTTTGGCTGTCCTCCCATTGCATGTGAGACTTTGTCCACTTCAACTTGATCAGATCGTTGATTATTCAGTTTTTGCACTCATCAAGCATTATTTAGATCTTCACCTAGTGAATTACATTTTATTTGCATATGGATTGACTAGTGTAAAACAAGGCAAAACATGAATAGTGTCATAAATGTAATTATTCACTTATGGAATTCTCCAACAACAATAACAACAACAACAACAACAATAACAACAGTTTATAAGAAATGTGACTATGAACGATATGAAATTCAGATCCAAAATCGAAACACACATTAAGAAACAAACATGTCAATTCTATAACGAATAGTGAAAAAAGAGGACATAGCATGAATAGTGTCAGAAAACGGAAGTATTCACATATGGATTTGTCTTTCTTGGTTCTGAATGAATATTTTGAATTTTCATCTGAAGTTTTTAGTGGTCATAAACTAAGTCTTGTGAATATTTACAGATTTTTCGTTGTTTTTTAAGGGCATGCATGGCTAGCTAAGGGCAACTCTAACCAATCCCCTATCCGGCTATAAGGGAGGATAAATTTGATTTTACTCCTTTATGCCGCACCTAGCCGATCCCCTAAATAGAATAGAGGAGGATAATTTATCCTTCGACGCCTATCCAATCCCTAAATATACTCTGCCTGGAGGTGGTCGAGGATAAATTTTCTTCACGCAAATGCCTCCTTGTGGCCGGCCGGCGACTCGCGTGAAGCTCCATTGTGGACGGCGGCGACCTCCGGCCTCGCCGGTGACCGCACCGTCGCGTTTGACGGTAGGCACGCGCCCGGGAGCAGCTTGCTGCCGGCGCCGGACGCGCAGAAGCCGCACTCCGTCGAGCTGGCCTTGAGGCATCGGGTGCAGTCCCAGCCGGAGCTGCTCGTCCGGTAGTCCGGGCATGTGAGTGAGCCATCGAAGTGGCTGGTCTCGGCGCTGCCGACGGCGGGCGAGTGTGAGGTGGTCTTGTGGAACACCGCGGAGAGCATGGCAAGCGACGCGATGACGCCAACGAGGCTGATCACTAGCAGCTTCCTCCGGCCGGTGCGGTTGATAAAGTAGATGCTAACGATGGAGCCGAGCGCGTTGAGGCCGGAGGTGACCAGCGAGAGAGCGAGCGCCGTTTGGTTGGAGACCAACCCGGCGAGCTGCATGATGCTCGGGCTGTAGTACATCACGGTGTTGTACCAGCTGCATTTGGTGAAGGCGGCGACGGCGCGGGCGTTCGTGCCCATGGAGCTGCGCGGCGTTTCCGGCATGGTCACCATCGTCGCGGACACGCATGACAGATATTCGACGAAATGTATAAACCAAAAAATAAGTCTACTCCGCTAAATTTAGGGGATCGGCTAGAACCAACCAAAACTTAGTGGAGAAATATACTCTACTAAGGTTTACTTGGCCGTATCCTCCTCTATTTTTTAGGAATCGGTTAGAGTTGCCCAAAGAAACGAGAGCGAAGGTATGAGCTGATGCTTTGGTGTCGCCTGTAAGAATGACACGTATATTTATAGTGCAGTGCACTCTACGAGCAACAGCTCCAAACCACCTGTCCAGTACACTTACACGTCTCCAACGGCACACCTCCAACGTTCCGATGTTAACACGAAAATGTTCAACGTTCCTCCTCGCTCATGTCCAACGTCATCTGGCTCAGAGGAAACTAAATGCAGTAGCCCGCGCGGCACGTAAATAATTCAAGCCTGGATGAGCCGCTGTGCCAGATAAAAGATAACTTATACACGCAATACACGGATGAACAGTTCTATACAGCACGGCCCAGCCTTTCCTTTCCGAATCACCACACCAGCCCAACGATGTGGATACCGGGCGACAGGGCTACCTACCTGTCGCCCGGGCGCCAAACGCCTCACTCGTGTCTCTTATTCATTCATAATGAAGCATCAAGCGGATACCTCCTCTAATGCTCCTTCTCTGGCGGCAGGGAAGGAAACCTTAGCCGCCGCCGGACCGTGACCCTCCCCCCCCTTCCCCCCTCGCCGCCGCCAGGGCGTGCCGGCAGGCGAAGCCCACCCAGCGTGGGCGGCGGCGGGGCGCTCTCTCCTTCTCGTGAGGCGGGATCGCCGTGGGGCGATCTACCCTTGCCGGAACGCGGCGTGGTGCGGGGCGCGACGACGCTGGGCTGCCGTGGTGGCGGGCGTGGAGGGCTGCATGGGATATGCTGCGTGCTGGTGATGGCTGCGGTGGCCGGCGGCCGACCTGCCGGATCTGGACGACGCGGGGGGCGGCGGCACCTGTGCTGGGCGGAGTCGGGTAGGATCCCCTTGGGGCTGGCAGCCGTGGTGCGCGCGGTGTTGCTGGTTGCTCGCTGGCTTGGTCCTATGGCCTGCGCTCGGCCTTCTGGATCGGCGCCGAGGCAGGTTGGGGAGGCATCCCCGGGGTGCCGGTGGTCCCGGCTGCGAGTCGGGGAGACATAGTTGCCGGTGAAAACCGAGCCAACGGCGGGCGATGGCGGCGTTCTGCGCCGTTACCTTGACGAAGGCATCGTCGTGTAACTACTGTCGACCCACTCGTGCTGCTCCGGGGGAAACCATAGGATCTGGTCTTCCAGATCGGACGAGGGCGGCACTGCGGTGTCGTTTCTCTCTTCGGGGCATCGTTTGAGGAGCAGCACCGGAAGACAGAGACAGGAGGTGGAGCGGCATCGTCTTGCACGGAGTTTCGGTGGAGATGTCAAGTCAAGCCTGGCCGACAGGTGCTACGCTGTGTCATGCCTGTTCGGCAGGTGCTACTCACGACAGATCTTCTAGAGACTTCAAGCTGTGCCGGCTGGTGGTACTTGGCGGCATGGTGCTGCGGTGTACCTGCGGCAACCGCGACGTGCTCAGCAGTTTGCGTGCAGGTAGGTGGTGCCGTTGGGCGTCGTGGTGGCGTCGACGGATGGCCGGACTGGAAAGGATGATGCGGATCTCTTTCCTGAAGATGGGTCAGCGGTTCGATGATGATGCCGGCTTCTAAAACGTGTGCATGTGGTGTATGCTTTAGGTTTGGTGCACCGGCTGTAGGTTCCGATACGTTATGTGGATGGATCGGCGACGACACCGGTTTTAGATATGAGAAGTGAGAGCACTCCACATTATCGAGTTTGTAGATGTGAGTAGTGGCTTCGGTAAGTTGATGTATGCTCTTGTCAGACCTTTGTTGAATAATTAATAAAAATGGCTGTATGCATCGATTGATGCAGAGGCCGGAGGTTTTTAACCTCCTTTTCCAAAAAGTAAAATAAAATCAAGCGGATACAAACATAATACATAATGAACACATCCGGACTCTGCATAATTAAGATGCGCACAGCCAACACTAACGGTCACACACAAAAAAATCATGCCGGCAGAGAGCAATAGTGGCGGAGCTAGACAGAAAACATTGTGGGGGGGGGGGGGGGGGGAGAAACGCAAAAGATGAAGAGTTGGGGGGGGGGGCAAACGCTATTTTTTTTCCTAATCTAAGCCCTTAAAATAAAAAATTCTTCAGGGATATCTCCAAGGCTGGGGGGCCACAGCCACCCCCCCCAACCCACCACATAGCTCCGCCGTTGGAGAGCAAAGTCATAGATGACCGAAACTATGCCAGGCGGAGGGAGAAAAAAGAAAAACCTGCCATCGAAACAACGATCGAACCAGAGAAATAAAGAAAGAAATACTCTAGCGTGCTAGTTACTAATAATTGGTCAATCGCAAATAGAAGTAATTCTTACGTTGGTTGTTAAAGAATCTAGTCAAGGCGGACCTGCTCGAGCGTCTCGAGATTCTGGCTGCTCGTGGACGGGGGCATATAGGATGGAAATAACGCTGTGTTCTGGAACAATCGGACACAGGTAGCAATGCCGGCAGAGGCAGGGGAATGGGGCGGCGCGATTGGCGCATTCTGGATGATGCAGCGCACTAGGTGGCCGCCGACGCGTACGCCTACGCGAGGATGCTACAGGCTGCGGCCGCACAGCCAGGGAGCCGCATCGCCGTGGACGGAGGGGTGGGGGCTGCACGCGCTTAGTGCCGGGCTCAACGACACACAACTAGCTCTTCCCCGGGTTCCACGCCGGTGTGGACTGCCGCCTTGCACGGTTCGACGCTCAGCTCGGCCTCGTCGAGCTCCTCGTTAGTGCGTTGCATGCCGGACTTCGTCCTGGCCGTCGTCGGCCCGGTGGATGCAGCATGGTGGGTTGGCGTCAGGGGTAGCCGGAGAGGAGAGCCGTTGCCTCGATCCGGCGACCGTAGGCTGGCGGTGGCGATCTAACCCTAAATAGGGTGCCATGGATATGGAAGGAAGGCCAGGCCGAGGGAGGAGCGGGTTGTGGGGTTCGATTGCTATGAAAAGAGCGGATTACGTGTTCCATGGAACACATATTTGGCAGAGTAATCTTTCGTCGATGTTAATTGCTAGGTACAATTGTAGCATCAGATTAGATCAATCCTAACTGTTATATGTGATTAGGTGGGATAATCGGATGATAGTAATCAGGCTGGGTACATTTGCGGATGACCTTAAGAAAGATAAAGTTCGCTTGTTTAATAGTAGTAATAGATACTCCCCCTGTTCCGATATATTTGTCGCGGGGAGAAAATTCCGACCAGGTGAAAACGACCAAAAGTACAAAAATACCCCTAATAATTTGAAAACGAGAGGAGTCGTCGTCTTCCTCCGCCAGGCTCTTCCCCGTCGTCAGGCTCCTCCACCTCCTCCGCCAGACTCTTCCCCGTCGCAGGCTCCTCCACCTCCTCCACCAGCAGGCCCCTCCGCCATCGCTCCCAATTTGGTCGCCGCCGCCCCAGCCTGGCCGCCACCGCCCCAGCCTGGCCGCCGCTGCTCCCCCGACTGGTTCCTCGCCCCCCCACCTGGTTCCTCGCCCGTCCCCCGCCTCCTTCGCCACAGGCAGGTACACCTCGCCCGCCCCCCCACCTGGTTCATCAAACACGCCTCAGAAGTTGCAACAACAGTAATTTCAGGAGTAAAATTCATTTGAAACTGAATTCAAGTGTTCTAGGAGTAAAATTCAAGTGTTCCAGGAGTAAAAGTAATTTGAAATTCAAAATACTCCATGCATCAGTGTTCCAGGAGTAGAACCTGAAGTGTAGCCAGTTCTGAAGCCCAAAATTCAAAATACTCCTGTTCTTAAGCCCAAAGTTCAAGATACTCCAGTTCTGAAGTAAAATTCCTGAAGTGTTCCAGGAGTAGAACCTGAAGTGTAGTCAGTGGCTTCACCTATGTGCATAAAAATCATAAAAATTCAAAATCATTTGAAACCTGATCACTTGGATTCAAAATACTCCATGCATCAGTGGGAATTGCATCAGTGACATGGAACAAATTTGTACTCTTCCAAGGTCAATGCCTGATCACCTGGAGTAGACCAATGCCTGATTTGAATGCATTCTTCAGATTTGATTACCCATAATCTTGACCAATGCCTGATTTGAATGCACTCTTCCAAGGTCAATGCCTGATCACCTGGAGTACTACTCTGTAAAAGAACAAAATCATTTGAGCTGACATTTGTTGCAAGAACTACTCTGTAGACTTAATAACCATGAGAATTACAGTAGCATGTGCATGTGCATTTGTAGCTCTTGTATTCTGTTAGCACTTGTACAGCAAAACCATGAGAATTAAAGTAACTTAAATGCTTTTAAAAGCACTTTGCTGAATTAATATGCACATAGGTGCATAAAAATTAAGTCAAATGCTTTTAAAAGCACTTTGCTGAATTAACATGCACATATGCACATAGGTGCCACAGGCAGGTACTTGTACTTCTACTTATACTTGTACTTGTTCTTATTCTTCATCTTGCATATTCATATCTTCAGGAAAACATGGATCTCCCAGACCTCAACTGCACTCCACCTGTAGAAGATGGGGATGAAATGGATGAAGATGCAGGAAATGAAATGCATGAAGATGCAGGAGAAGAAATGGAAGGTGATGGAGCAGATGAAATGGAAGGTGATGAAATTATTCAAGATCTAGGTACATTTGATCATTTCATCACTTGATCACTTGATCATTTCATCACTTCATTTGATCATTTCTTTGTTGTATTTCTTGGTGCAGGTGTTGAGCAAGTTGTTAGGAAAAACAAAACCCTCAACGACCAACAAAAATATGCTGCTTATGTAGCATTGCATACATTGTGTATGAGTAGAGGAGGCAAGTTTCATAGAGATGACAAGAAAAACATTGCTGCTTTTTTTGGAGTGGGTGTCTGGAATATACAAAGAATTTGGAAGAAAGCGATGGAGCAAATTGAACAAGGTTTGGAGGTGGATGTTGCTAATCAGAAAAAAGGAAAATGTGGACGAAAGCCTAAGGACATCAATCTCGATCAAATCCCGACCATCCCACTGAACAAGAGGTCTACTATCAGGTCATTAGCTTGGCAGCTAGGATGTAGCCCTACCACACTACATAGAAAGTTCATGTTGAAGTTGATAAGGAGGCACTCAAACTGTGTGAAGCCAGTTCTGAAGGATAAGAATAAGAAGGATAGGATAAAATTTTGCTTGTCAATGCTTGATGAGTCAACAACAGCAACTGCAAGGCCTAAATTCAAGACCATGCACAACATTGTTCACATTGACGAGAAATGGTTTTATATGACAAAGAAAAACAGGAACTATTATCTGCTGGACGAGGAGGAAGAGCCTACAAGAACAATACAAAACGGCAGTTGTATTGGAAAGGTTATGTTCTTGACGGTCGTTGCTAGGCCAAGGTGGGATAGTGAAGGCAATGTGATGTTCTCGGGAAAAATAGGAATTTGGCCATTTGTGAAAGAAGTCCCTGCACAGAGAAGAAGCGACAACAGGCCTAGGGGAACAATGGAGACTAAGTCCATAAAAGGCAACAGGCAAGTAATGAGAGAGTTCATGATTGAGAATGTTCTGCCAGCAATACAAGCTACTTGGCCAGAGAATGATGTTGGGCAAACCATATACATACAACAAGATAATGCTAAGCCACATATCTTGCCTGATGACCCAGAATTCTTAGGAGCTGTCGCAAGAACTGGGTTGGACATCAGACTAATTCAACAACCTGCCAATAGTCCTGATTTGAATGCCCTTGACCTTGGGTTTTTCAACTCATTGCAATCTCTGACAGATAGTCTAAGCCCAAGAACACTTCAAGATCTTATTAAGGGTGTGCTGGATGAATTTGAAGACTATGATGCTTACAAGTTGAACAGAATCTTCCTATCACTACAGGCGGTCATGATTGAAGTACTGAACCATGCAGGGGTATAAAATACCCCATGTCAACAAGGAAAGACTTGAGAATCTTGGGATGCTACCTCCAAGACTTAGATGCCCTCAAGAGGTTTATGCAAATGCCATACACAATCTAGGGCTATTGGAGAGTTCAGTGATGGATGCTTGAGATGCTTGTGATGGATGCTTGAGATGAGACTTGTGTGGATGCTTGAGATGCTTGACATGAGGCTTGTTCAGATGCTTGAGATGAGGCTTGTTCAGATGCTTGACATGAGGCTTGTTCAGATGCTTGACATGAGGCTTGTTCAGATGCTTGAGATGAGGCTTGTTCAGATGCTTGACATGAGGCTTGTTTAGATGCTTGACATGAGGCTTGTTCAGATGCTTGACATGAGGCTTGTTCAGATGCTTGTGTAGTACTCCTAGAGATGAGGCTTGTGTGGAGTATGTGTAAGTCCTAGAGATGAGGCTTGTGTGGAGTATGTGTAGTTCCTTGAGATTAGACTTGTGTGGAATGCATCCCATGTGAAATTACTCCATATGTGTAGTACTCCATTTTGTGAGATTTGTATGTGTAACTCCATTTTGTGATCATTTTTACTCCATATGAGTATATTTTAATTAATTAATTAATTAAAGGAAAGTTTTCATTTAATTAATTAATTATAGGAAAGGTTTCATTTAATTAATTAATTGAAGGAAGGTTTCATTTTAATTAATTAAAGGAAAGGTTTCAGTTTAATTAATTAATTAATTAAAGGAAAGGTTTCAATTTAATATTGGAGTAAAAGGACTTGTTGTTGCTGCTGCTGCTTTTAAGTTTCAGAAGACAAGATAAGAGAAGAGAGCAAGAAGAGAAGAGAAGAGAAAGAGAAGAAGAGAGCAAGAAGAGACAAGAAGAGAGAAGAAGAGAAACTTTTAATTCTACTCCTACTCCTACTAATCCTACGCCTGAAATGGTGTAATGGTTTAGAGACAACACATCCAAATGGTGTAATGGTTTTGTAGGAATGAATTCTGAAAAGGATTGAGGGCACAAGGGGAGTACTACCAAGTCCTACACTAAACCTTGCTAAACAGCAAGTCTTACACTAAACAGCAGTATTGCATTAATCAAGTCTTTAAAATTAACTGAAAAGCATCACCAAGCATTTAATCCTGCAGATCACCAAGCATGCAACATGTTCAACATGAACAGCAGAAGCAAACTGCTGGCAATCTACTGCGGTTACTACTCCTGTTGGCAAATGGAGTAGTTACAGCCATCAGTTCCAAAAGCTAACAGCCATCTACTGCGGTTACTACTCCTGTTGGCAAATGGAGTACTCCTGACAGTTGGCAAATGGAGTAGTACAACCAACATACCACAACACCTGACAGTTTGAAGAGAAACCAAAGCTCACGTAGGAGCAGAGCAAGACAAGCACAACCAAAGCCTCACGCAAACACAAGATGAAAGATCTCCTATGAGCATCAGCTTCTCCTACTCCAAGGAGTAGAAGGCTAGAACCACCAAGGGAACAACCGCAATGAAAAGAACAAAGTAACGTCACCCAGTAATCTGCACTATACAACTTGCTGCTCCAGTAATTGGAAGGAATACTCCAATACTGCTGTATTGGAAGCAAGAGTACTGAAACTTGCCAACTGGCAAGAGTACTGCTGTTGTAAAACTACTGAAGCTACTCATGCAACAGTGGAATTTTCAGTGGAGTAGCTGCAAAATTCAGTAAATACTGATGTACTCCTACTGCAAACAAAATTCAGACACTATAAACTGCATCTAATGCAGTACAACTACTCATAGTTCATCTACTGAAAGCACATGTACTCATAGTTCATCTACTGAAAGCACATGAACAAAATTCAGACACTATAAACTGCATCTGATGGAGTAAATGTTCAGGAGTACTGGAATACTGGAATCACAGTGCATCTACTGAAAGCACATGAACATGAACAACAACAATACTCACCATCGTCGTCGGGGAAGCACGCTGCAACTTGCTCCACCTTGATTCAGTCCTCCTCTGCTCCAGCTTGTCGGGGACGAAGCTACACGGTCGGCTGCCGCACGTCGGGGACAAGCTCGGAGAGGCGTTGGTAAAGCTCGGAGATCTGCACCTGCTTGAATCGCCAAGTTCAATCCTTGTACCAAGCTCGGAGAGGCGTTGGTAGATGAGCAGCAGCGAGGGAGCGAGGAGGGGG
Organism: Elymus sibiricus; assembly: GCA_039707655.1. Lineage (NCBI taxonomy): Eukaryota > Viridiplantae > Streptophyta > Magnoliopsida > Poales > Poaceae > Elymus > Elymus sibiricus. The sequence continues at coordinate 319,912,900 of CM077672.1, forward strand.
CGACGTACCGCAGCTGCTGGCGTTGGAATGGAGGAAGGCCGTTGCAGATCGAGCCGCCGCGCTCCGGATCAGCCACCGGAGAATAAAAATGAGATCTTGGCGACGGCGACGGAGCCAATGGAACGGCGCCGGCGACGCAGGCTAGGGAGAGGCGCCGGCGACACAGACGAGGCAGAGGCGCCGGCGATGCAGGCTAGGGAGAGGCGCCGGCGACGCAGACGAGGCAGAGGCGCCGGCGACGCAGGCTAGGGAGAGGCGGCGGCGATGCGAGCTAGGGCATTCGGCTGAGAGCGAGCGGGTGAGTGAGCCAGAGAGTGGACGAGAGCGAGCGGTGGGAGGGTAGTTTAGGAAACAGCAAAAAAAATTGTACGTGACAAACTTTGTAATAGAAACCCCAAGCGGCAAATAAAACGGTACAGAGGGAGTAATAGATAATAGATAATAGATATGCTTCCACTGTTAGTAGAACATGCTCATATATCTCACAATATTGGCTTCCTATCATGAAAAAAATAGCATGCATCAGATACGGAAATTCAATTTGGCTCCCGGGAGCACATGCTCCCGGGGCCAATTTTTTTTTTTTCAAATGTCAAAAAAATTGGGACAAATTGTTTAGGTGAATTGTCACATACAAATGCTACATGTAAATTTTGAGGCAAAAATGTTAAGCATTTTGGCCTGCGCAAAAAAAACAAATCGAAGACAAAATGTCACCACAAAATGACAACCCAAATTTGTTTTTTTCACCGACGAAACACCGCTGCTCCATTCCACATGAAAATTTTCAAGCATGCTTGCGACACCAACACGATCATCTACAAATTTTTTCAGAATTTTTTGAAAACATTTTCTATTTTTTTTCAGGGTACTGTTCACCCGGGAGCATGTGCTCCCGGGAGCCAAAACGCCGCTCCCCAGATATATTTCCTCTCTCTCTCTCTCCTCCCGATCACATGGGCACAAGATGACCTGTATTTTTCCATACAATTTCTTGAAAAAGTACCTCGTGAAATCAATACGACATTAATGTCTTCAGAAACCACACACTCCACAGCTCACACTATATATACCACACTGATCAAGTGTGTTCTCAGCATTCTTCATGTACTAGTCATTTCAGCACCCCTTTCTCCTATTCTTCATGTACCACACCTTGTACTATACACTGATTAAGTGTGTTCTCCATTTCCTTCTTGTGCCACCTACTGGCTGAGTGTGTTCTCTTCATGGTTTTGAGTCGATGAAGTTCAACAACCCCTCTGACACACTGACCGATAGCAAAAACAATGCAAGAATTGTTTCTTGTTTTGCAATAAAAAAACCAACCTTGTATCCCCATGACAACTGTGTATAGATAAGTTTTCTTTATTTAGGATAACGTTTTGACATAGAAACCAAACAAATACAAGGTAAAAGAAAACTAATGATGTCAGTTTGAGAATAGGAAACGTTGGGAAGATAAAGCTTAGTATGAAGGGATGTACTAGTACTACAAGTATTGATGCTTCGACTCTTCCAGACGTATACAATTGGGAAACTCTTCCCACCATACGTCTGATAGAAACTATTCTTCGGACCACTGGTGGGCCATAGATTTATGTTTTTTCTCAAGGCTGAGATATGCATCTGAAATCCGTTGCCCAGTTTGCAAACAGACAGGTTTTTACGCCGCACCACCCATAACCCCCGTCAATTTCTGTTCCAGCATCAACTTGCCTCCTCCAACCCTGTTCCCATCTCGCATACCCTCGGCCCCTGACACAGCTCATCAATGAGCTTGCGACACCCTCGGCGCGACGGCTCCCTTTGCCAGGACCTACCCTGCCCGACCATGGTCGTGAGATCCACCATGCCGCTGCTTTGTCCCGTCTGGGGCAGTGCCCATCGTCGGCGATGGTAGGCTCTCACCATGCAGCAGGACGGTTCACGAGGAGATGTGAAGTTCTCAATTGATGCGGTGGAGTTTTATATTGATGCGATTAGCACGACGATTTATGGTGGCCAGGTTGGTGACGAGGGAAGCACATGTGAAATTTTGTATTGATGCGATTAGCTTGGAACTGGATTGCATATATCATTGATTTATTATGTATTTGTTCTTTTTTCATAGGGATATTTCCGACGCTTGAAGCGTTGTAGTACTTAGAGTTCTTATCATTTATCTTGGATTTGCTCGTCCAATTTTTCTATTTGCGTCCCATGATTATATACATAGATTGCAGGAAAAAGAAGAAGTTTGTAAGAAGGAGCACATCTGTCCATATTATGACGGTACGTGAGACAAGGTCCTCACACTTTTGCTTGCATCTCGTGTAACTGCGGTATATGGTGTGGTGCTTCGTGACCACCATAGAAGCAAATCCTCCATTTAACGGAAACAAATGTTCATGTTGTGGAAACTTATCCCATGTCGTTTGAAATAAATATTTTGTGACTTTCAATGAAAAAAAATCTATATTCGTATGGAAGCAATTCTCTGGCCCTATGAAAATTAATTCTTAATGATTTGGAAACATAATATAAATCTTTTGAAGAAAGGCATCTACATTGTGCTTAGACAATGCAAAACCTGGTCGTATGAATTATTTTTGTTGTACGGGAATGCTATTCGGGTTTCTTTGGATTCCGATTCCAAATTCTATGGAAGAAAATACTAATCTCTTTGTATGCAAATTCGAAATTCTTTGGAAGCAAATTCCCATTTATTTCGATGCAAATACCAAATCCTTAGGAAGCCAAGTTTCAATTTAGTTTGTTTGAAACAGTCGGTAACTATTGTAAAGAAAATATGTTTGATGGAAGCATATCTTTGTATTGTTGGAAACAACATACTGTTACATTGGAGAAAGTTCTTAAGTCATTCTAAGCAAATTTTCCACACAGTATGAACAAAATAAATTGTCACATTTGACAGGAGTCTTACCAAATTGGAACAATATCCAATTGATATGGAAGCAAATTTGCTAGCCGGTAAAAGAAAAATGATATTCTCACAAAAAAAAAAGCAAAATGAATTGTTCAGGCCCTATCATTCACTACCACACAAGTGGTTCAGCGGCTTAATTTATATGCTTCCATTGTTAGTAAACATGCTCATATATCTCACAATATTTGCTTCCTATCATGACAAAATAGCATGCATCAGATATATTTCCTCTCTCTCTCCCTCCCTTCCGATCACTTGGGCACAAGATGACCAGTATTTTTCCATACATTTCCATGAAAAAGTACCTCATGAAATTAATACGACATTATTGTCTTCAAAACCACACCCTCCACAACTTACACTATATATGCCACACTGATCAAGTGTGTTCTCAGTATTGTTCATGTACTAGTCATTTCAGCACCCCTTTCTCCTATTCTTCATGTACCACAACCTGTACTATACACTGATCAAGTGTGTTTTCCATTTCCTTCTGTTGCCACCTACTGACTGAGTCTGTTCTCTTCATGGTTTGAGTCGATGAAGTTCAACAACCCCTCTCACACACTAACCGATAATAAAAACAATGCAAGAATTGTCTCTTCTTTAGCAACAAAAAACTAACCTTGTATCCCCATGACGACTTTGAATAAAGTTTTGACATAGAAACCAAACAAATACAAGGGAAAATAAAAATAATGATGTTAGTTTGAGAATAGGAAACATTGGGAAGATAATTTTTAGTATGAAGGGATGTACTAGTACTACAAGTATTGATGCTTCGACTCTTCGTGAGGTTTACTATTGGGAAACTCTTCCTATCATTTGTCTGATAGAAACTATTCTTCAGAATTCTGGTGGGACATAGATTTGTGTTTTTTCTCAAGGCTGAGATATGCATCTGATATCCGTTGCCCAGTTTTCAAACAGACCGGTTTTGACGCCGCACCACCCGTAACCTCCGTCAATTTCTGTCCCAGCATCAACTCGCCTCCTCCAACCCCGTTCCCATCTCGCATACGCTCGGCCCATCACACGGCTCATCAATGAGCTTGCGACACACTCGCCGCGACGGCTCTCTTCACCAGGACCTACCCTGCCTGACTATGCTCGTGAGATCCACCGTGCCACTTCTTCATCCCGTCTGGGGCAGTGCCCATTGTCAGCGGTGGTAGGCTCTCACCATGCAGCAGGACGGTTCATGAAAAAATAGCATGCATCAAAATCCAACCTTGTATCCCCATGACAACTTTGTATAGTTAAGTTTTCTTTATTTAGGATAACGTTTTGACATAGAAACTTTACAAATACAAGGGAAAAGAAGAATAATGATGTTAGTTTGAGAATGGGAAACGTTGGGAAGATAATGCTTAGTATGAAGGGATGTACTAGTACTACAAGTATTGATGATTCGACTCTTCCTAAGGTTTACAGATGGGAAACTCTTCCTATCATACGTCTGTTAGAAACGTTTCTTCAGACCACTGGTGGGCCATAGATTTTTGTTTGTTCTCAAGACTGAGATATGCATCTGAAATCCTTTGCCCAGTTTTCAAACAAACCGGTTTTGACGCCGCACCACCCATAAACCCCGTCAATTTCTGTCCTAGCATCAACTCGCCTCCTCCAACCCCGTTCCCATCTCGCATACCCTCGTCCCCTGACACAGCACATCAACAAGCTTGCGATACCCTCGCCGCGATGGCTCCCTTCGCCAGGACCTACCCTGCCCGACTATGGTTGTGAGATCCATTGTGCCGCAGCTTCATCCCGTCCGGGGAACTGCCCATCGTCAGCGGTGGTTGGCTCTCACCATGCAGCAGGACGGTTCACGAGGAGATGTGAAGTTCTATATTGATGCGGGGGAGTTTTGTATTGATGCGATTAGCACGACGAATTATGGTGGCCAGGTTGGTGACGAGGGAAGCAGATGTGCAGTTTCGTATTGACGCGATTAGCTTGGAACTAGATTGCATATATCATTAATTTAATATATATTTTTCTTTTTGCCGTAGGGATATTTCCGATGCTTGAAGAGTTATAGTACATAGAGTTCTTCTCATTTATCTTGGATTTGCTCGTTCAATTTTTCTATTTGTGTCTCATGATTATATACTTGGATTGCAGTAAAAAGAAGAAGTTTGTCTAAGAAGGAGTACATTTGTCCATATTGTGACGGTATGAGGGACATGATCCTCACACTTTTGCTTGCAGCTTGCGTAACCACGGTATATGGTGTGGTGCTTTGTGACCACCATAGAAGCAAATCCTCCATTTAGCGGAAACAAATGTTCATGTTGTGGAAACATATCCCATGTCGTTTGAAATAAATATTTTGTGTCTTTCAATGAAAAAAAAATCTATATTTGTATGGAAGCAATTCTCTGGCATATAAAAATTGTATTTTAAGGTTTGGAAACATAATATAAATCTCTAGAAGCAAGGCATCTACATTGTGCTTAGACGATTCGAAACCTGGTCGTATGAATCATTTTTTGTTGTACGGGAACGATATTCTGGTTTCTTCGGATTCCGATTCCAAATTCTATGGAAGAAAATACTAACCTCTTCGGATGCAAATTCCAAATTCTTTGGAAGCAAATTCCCATTTATTTCGACGCAAATACCAAATTCTTTGGAAGCCAATTTTCAATTTAGGTTGTTTGAAACAGTCGGTAACAATGGTAAAGAAAATATGTTTCATGGAAGCATATCTTTGTATTGTCGGAATAAGCAACATACTGTTACATTGGAGAAAGTTCTTAAGTCATTCTATGCAAATTTTCCACACAGTATGATCAAAATAAATTGTCACTTGACAGGAGTCTTACCAAATTGAAACAATATCCAATTGATATGGAAGTAAATTAGCTAGCTGGTAAAACAAAATTGATTTTTTTTTCACAAAAAAGCAAAATAAATTACTCAGGTTCTATCATTCACTACCACACCAGTGGTTCGGCAGCTTATTTTATATGCTTCCACTATTAGTAGAACATGCTCATATATCTCACAATATTTGCTTCCTATCATAAAAAAAATAGAATGCATCATATATATTTCCCTTATCTCTCTCTCTCTCTCTCTCTCTCTCTCTCCTTACGATCACATGGGCACAAGGTGACCAGTATTTTTGCATACATTTCCATGAAAAAGTACCTCATGAAATTAATACGACATTATTGTCTTAAAAAAACACACCCTCCACAACTGACACTATATATGCCACACTGATCAAGTGTGTTCTCAGTATTCTTCATGTAGTAGTCATTTCAGCACCCCTTTCTCCTATTCTTCATGTACCACACCCTGTACTATACACTGATCAAGTGTATTCTCCATTTGCTTCTTGTGCCACCTACTGGCTGAGCGTGTTCTCTTCATGGTTTTGAGTCGATGAACTTCAACAACCCCTCTGACACACTGACCGATAGCAAAAACAATGCAAGAATTGTCTCTTCTTTACAAATGAAAAAGCAACCTTGTATCCCCATGACAACTGTGTATAGATAAGTTTTCTTTATTTAGGATAACGTTTTGACATAGAAACCAAACAAATACAAGGTAAAAGAAAACTAATGATGTTAGTTTGAGAATAGGAAACGTTGGGAAGATAATACTTAGTATGAAGGGATGTACTAGTACTACAAGTATTGATGCTTCGACTCTTCCTGTGGTTTACAATTGGGAAACTCTTCCTATCATACATCTGGCAGAAACTATTCTTCAGACCACTCGTGGGCTATAGATTCATGTTTTTTATCAAGGCTGAGATTTGCATCTGAAATCCGTTGCCCAGTTTTCAAACAAACCGGTTTTGACGCCGCACCACCCGTAACCCCTGTTAATTTCTGTCCCAACATCAACTCACCTCCTTCGACCCCGTTCCCATCTCGCATACCCTCGTCCCCTGACCGAGCTCATCAATGAGCTTGCGACACCCTCGCCGCGATGGCTCCCTTCGCCAGGACCTACCCTGCCCGACTATGGTCGTGAGATCCACCGTGCCGCTGTTTCGTCCTGTCTGGGGCAGTGCCCATCGTCAGCGGTGGTAGGCTTTCACCAGGATGGTTCACGGGAAGATGTGAAGTTCTCTATTGATACGGTGGAGTTTTATATTGATGCGATTAGCACGACGATTTATGGTGGCCAGGTTGGCGACGAGGGAAGCACATGTGAAGTTTTGTATTGATGCGATTAGCTTGGAAGTGGATTGCATATATCATTATTGATGGCGCCAGATGGACCACGACGATTGCTTCCTCAACTGGTGGGCCTCCATCACCAGTCGTGTGCCTGCTGCTATGCGCAAGGGCCTCGCCTCCCTCGCCCTTCTCACTGCCTGGTCCATCTGGCGCCATCGCAATGCATGCATCTTTGACAACGCCCGCCCCTCCATCACGCATCTACTCCAGGACATCAAGGATGACGCTAGGTCCTGGGCCGCTGCCGGCACCAAGGACGTCGCGAGTTTCATGCCTCCATGAGTTTATAGCTTTTGGGGGCTGAGCACCCCCCTACTGTTCTGCTCACGTAACCCCTCTCTACGCCTGCTTTGTGTACGTCGAGAGGCGTTACCCTTGTAACCCCGAAACTCTTGCTTTCTACCTATCAATGGAATGATACGCATATTTGCGTATTCGCGAAAAAAAATATTTGTTCTTTTTTCATAGGGATATTTCCTATGCTTGAAGCATTGTAGTACGTAGAGTTCTTATCATTTATCTTGGATTTGCTCGTCCAGTTTTTCTATTTGCGTCTCATGATTATATACTTGGATTGTAGGAAAATAAGAAGTTTGTAAGAAGGAGCATGTCTTTTGATATTGTGACAGTACGAGGGACAAGGTCCTCACACTTTTGCTTGCAGCTCGCGTAACCGCGGTATATGGTGTGGTGCTTTGTGACCACCATAGAAGCAAATCCTCCATTTAACGGAAACAAATGTTCATGTTTTGGAAACATATCCCTCTTGACGCCGCCCGCTTCCTCTCGCCTCACAATTTTCTCTTCCTCCTTGCCGCCGGCCCCCTTGTCTCCCAACACTTGCAACGACGCCGGCCTGCTGCAGCAGCAGCGTCCAGCCCCAACAGCCGAGGAACAACCCCCACGCTCGTCTTTTCTTCCTCTTCCCAGCCGTCCACGCCGCCACATCCCTCCCACTAACCCACGTCGGCCTTGCCGCAGAAGAGGGCTAGCCCAGCTGTGCCGCCGGTCAAATTGGGAGGGGGAGCAGCCACGCCCGGAGGAGATTGTCCCCAGCCTAATCCCTAGGGTGCAGTTTCCGGATCGACCCCCTTCACTGCGATGAACCCTTCTCGTCGGCCGCGCCCCATGCTAGCAGGTGGGCGGAGCCTCGTCGTCGTTGACGGGAGGAGGCGAGCAGCAGTCGCAGCAGGTGGTGATGCTGGCGAACGCGTCGGACGGCGTCTCTACAGGTATGCTAGCTCCTCCTATTCTCTTTCATACTGATGCAAACGGAAATTGGTAAATATGGAGATTAGCCAATGAGATATGGTTGTTAAATTTGTGTTTTTTGGTACATTTTTTGAGGGATCGGCAATTGCGCAAGGAACTATGAGCTTCAGTGAGACGGTTTTGGGTGCAGTAGAGAAATTTGTTCATCGGATAATGCTTTGAATAGGTTAGCCGTCCTCCTCTCTTTTTAAATCTGTTACTTTCTTTGTAGGTTTTCTTATCTTCCGAGCATTAATATAACAAAGTAAATTTTACGGTTGCCTATTTACTCTTTTTACTGAATTTATTCTTCAGTAATAAGGCAAGGATTACATGATAAATGAACTATCCATTTATTTTAACAGCCATCTCAGTAAAGAACCAGGTAGAATAGAAAATTAGACACAAACATAATCTTGTCACTTAGGATTCAGAATCTGGGGATGTGGAAGGTCAAGCGCAGGTCGCGGGATCAAACGGGCTGGTGGACAGGGGCGCGGCTCTACGCCCTCCTCTGTATGTCGAGGGTTGGACGGAGCCCTCGGCTGCGGGGGAACAGCGATCGGCAGACGCGACCCCGACGAGTGTGCTCGTGGTGGTCGCTCAGATCCCAGCCGTGCATCCACAGGTGTACCAGCTCCTCTGTATATTCTTTGATTTTTCCTGTTCAGTTCATCTTTCATAGTTAATCCTTTGCAACAATTTGATAAGATTCTTAAATCAAAGGTGTGGCCTCTATTTGATGAGCAGAGTCTGCTATAAAATCGAGAACACAAGGAAGAGTATGGGTCTGCACGTACCTATAAGAAGAAGATGGCTTGAGGTGATTTGTTTTTGTTTTCAGTTGCGTCGACGACGAGATCTTCGTCATGGACCTCAAGAAGGGCGTCGTCTCCATAGGTACTAGCTCCCTCCGCCGCTCGATTTGTCTCGTGTGGGTCTCGTGAACACTTTGGAGCCATGACCTGATGTTATATACTGCTGAATCAAAGAGCAATAACCTAACATACTTTATACTGAACCTTGATATGGTGTAAAGGTCTCTGGACAAACAGGTGCAAGGTGGGCTTTGTTTGGTGCAGCGCAGAACAATAGCCAATAGATGTTTATATGGGAGATGTTTAGACTGCCAAGGATTGGGTTATATTACTGAACATGTTGGTTTGTCGCCAGTTGCTGTAACCCACTTCAGATGATGGATTACTAAAAACCTTTTAGCATTTACCTTCCTTACATATACATGATTTACTACATTTATGTATATCTTGCCTTCAGCTCATGGTCAAATTCATTTATGTATTTCTTCTACTGGCGAGTGTTACAACTGAACCGGTCAGGGCCTTATTAAAAGTATTTTAGACCTTCCTGTAAATAGACAGTCAAAGCTCACACTATTCTTTTTTGTATAATGACCGTTTGATTCAGTTATTTGGGTTCATTATTGAACTTTGTACTGCTTGTTTATTTGTATAGCTTATGGCGAGGTACAGATTCTATTTAGCATTCATGTTTACCATTGGTTATGGGTTAAAGTCAGCAAAGATAGCATATTCACATGTTTGCAAATCACTTTTGCTGTATATAAGTGCCATCAAGGATCAACCTAGACCCGTGGACGTGCGCAAGCTAGATAAGTACGCACATGAACGCTCAGGAGGTGTGCAAATGGCACGCCCCAGCCACTAGTTCACCACAATGCTCCGTCGCCGGCCGCACCATATCGAGGTCGCAGTCGTAAGCAGAGTGCAAGCTCCGTGTGGCCGGAGTGGAGAGCACTCGGCACAGGTTGAGCTTGCTGCCTCGGATGCTCCCCCCTGATCTTCCGAATATCCAATTCTGAGTCCGGGCTCATCTACACCTGGTGAACAGTAAATTCAAAAGAATACTAAAAAAATTCAAATAAATTCGATTTTTTTGCATGGAAGATGTTTAAGTGTGTGAGATGTGTGCCAAATTTCAAAGCATTTGGACATCTGGGTAGCTCAAAGCGAGAGAACTAAGCATGCCCATCCCAGATTTGTGGCTCTCGGGTGCCACACACCCCTATATGAATATAGTATTAAAAATACCAGGATTTTTTTCGAAAAAATCTGAGATTTTGGGATATCAAACCTGGGTGCCCATTGTATCACTTTCGTGGGGAATTCCTATGCATAGGAAAAAAACTGTTTGGATGGATCCTATGTCGGACCGTATTTTCTTCGCCACGGATACCATAGGCACTCACTCCCCACAAAACTAGACACGGGTGTACAATGGGCACTCAGGTTTAATATCCCAAAATTCTAGAATTTTTTATAATTTCCTTGTATTTATTTAAATACTACTAGCAAATATGCCCGTGCGTTGCAACGGGAGAAAAACAATCAGATTATACAGATGTGGTAGAAATAAGAAAAAGTATGAATCAAATGCCAGGCTGAGATAAAGATTTTCAAAATGTCATTTAACAAACTATGTCTGAGTGATGTCATGATGAGATAAGGGACTTTTAAAAAGTCATTTCAAAAACTGAAATTGTGATGGTCTCATCATGACTTGATTTCCTAAGGCGCCACAATGAAATAATTTTTGGCTAAGCAAACTACATTGATGGACCCCTGCCTGAGCTAGACTAATGAATGATGTGTCTCCCCTTGACCTAACGTAGCGGTGTTTTCCATAACCAGTAAAACTGTGGTACCAGAATAACTATGTATGAAGGCAAAATAGTCATTTAGTCATTTTCATATAGCTTACAAAAACTAACCCATAGGAAGCTGTGTCAATTTTTTGGGGCTCAACACTGTACAGTACATACAAAGTTTTTTTTTACCTGACGCGCGAGGGACCAAATAAAATCATAAAACGACCTCTACAGATCCCCTAATAAAACCTCTACCTAAGCGACGATTCGTTTTGTTCGTTATTTACGAATCTATTTTAATTTTTGTGAACATTTTCTAAAATTTCATGGACATTGTTTTCAAATTCCTAAATATGTTTTGAATACACGATCATATTTTAAAAATCATGAACGTTTTTCATTTCACGAATTTGTTTTTGAAATCATGATTTTTTTAATAATATGCAAAGAGTTTTTTAAATCACGAACATTTTATGATTTTCTAATTTTTTTTGAATTCATAAACATTTTATGATTTCTCGATGTTTTTTTTCAATACTCGCAACTTTTTGAAATTTGGATTTTTTTTTTTGAAAATCCCGGACTAATTTAAAAAAGGAAAAACAAAAAAAATGAGAAAGGATAAAAGCAAAAACGAAATAAAAAAACAGGGGGCGTCACGAAAGGCATATGGGCCGGCCCATTACCATGTGCGGGGCCTGCTATATAAAAGAGAAAAGGGCATATGGGCCGGCCCATTACCGTGTGCGGGGCCTGCTATATAAATACTATAACTAAAGTGGGAAGGGTTTGATTTTTCTGATTATTTTGAATTTTTTTCGGCGGCTACTGTTTGTATTTCACGGCAACGTCGGCGTCAGTGAACAGGATATGCAAATTTTTTTTAAAAAAAATAGGATATATTTTACACATCATTTCTCTCCCCTTCCTCCACCCTAACGTCCTTATATAGAGAGTTATGATTTAGAATTTTCTATACATCATTTATCGACACCGACGTACCGATGCACGACACCGGCGTACCAATACACAGCCGCCTCAATCGTCTCCTAATTCTTTCCGATGATAGTGTTGACAGAGCACAAAAATAGTAGGCCGGAATTGTATATTTGCACGAATAGTAATCCGTGGAAAAAATAAATTCTAGACCGATTACTGCCCATTTTTACAATGCAACAACAATTAAAAGTGCACTAACAAATGCCCGAACAATAACCGGACATTTTCCGAATGAACTCAGGACTACTAACGAAACAATATACCAAATAAACCAAAACAACAACTCCGAATAATCCGGAGCAATAAAACCAGCGAAACAGAACAACACCTGAATAAACCGAAAACATTAACCCACACGAATCATAAAACTGAAACAGTAACCGAATTTTAAACCAAAACAATACACCCGAATAAACCGAAACAACTAAAAAAAACACTACGCATTCACGTGAACAGAAATCCATAAAAAAAACTGGAACTCCTCCTCCCTAGACCCGAAGCAATAAAACCAGTGAAATGGACCACCACCGGAATAAACCAAAAACATTTGCCCATCCGAACCATAAACCGAAACAGTATCTACTAACAAATACCCAAACAAAAACCGGACATTATCGGAATGAACTCAGGACTACTAATCGAAACAATAGCCCAAATAAACCGAATCAACAACCCTAAATAATCCGAAGCCATAAAACCAGCGAAAGTAGTAATACTAAAGCGGGAAGGATTCCCTTTTTCTGGTTTTTTTTTAGAAATATTACTACTCATTTTTCGTCGCTGTCAGTGAATAGTACGGATGAACAATACCGTATATGAACAGTACCGTCGACGAACAGTAATCCCCTACGAACGGTACCATACACGCACAGTAATCGTCTGTGAACAGTAACCGCGGGTGAACAGTCATCTCGGATGACCAGTACTTCTGCTTAACCAGTGCTCCAAATAATCTGATTTCCTCCCCTTACTTCTTTTAGCTTTCACCGTAGAAAAAATACGCATGTTTGTTTAAAAAAAACTGGGATATTTTTTACACATCATTTCTCTCCCCTTTCTCCACCCTCGCATCCTTATATAGAAAGTTAGGATTTAGAATTTTCTATACATCATTTCTCAACACCGGCGTACCAATGCACAGCCGCCTTAATCGTCTCATAATTCTTTCCGATGATACTATTCAATTACGTGTCCAACATAAACAGTGACGGTGAAAAGTACCCCAGGCGTGAACAGTAACTCCCAGTGACCTAACTGAGCAGTTACCTCAGTGAACAACAGCCCTGTGTGAATAGTGTTCCAGAGAAAAATATACACAGTCTTAAAAATACTAGGATTTTTTTACACATCATTTCTCTCCACCGACGTACCGACGCAAAGCCGTATGTTGCTACCGAGACACAAAACAATAGAACAGAATAGTATATTGCGTAAACAGTAATCCATGGGTAAAAAAAGTTCTCGACGGATTAATGCCCACTTTTACATCACGCCATCAGTAAACAGTGCACCAACAATTACTTGAACAAAAAAGGAACAGTATCCAAATAAACCCAGAAATGCTAACCGAAACAATAGCCCAATACTTCCAAATAAACTGCAACATAAAAACAGTAAACCAGCACTATACATTCACATGAACAGTAATCCAGAAGAAACGCCCACGTCCTCCTCCCTTGACCTCGAAACAGTAAAACCAATGAAACGGAACAAAATCTAAATAAACCGAAAACATTAGTCCACCCAACCCTTAAAGCGAAACAATACCTAAATTGTAACCAGAACAATACACCCGAATAAACCGGAACAACAAAAATAAAAAATCAGCACTATTCATTCACATAAAAAGAAATCCATAAGAAATACGAAGAGAAAAACTGAGACTCCTTCTCCCTCGGTGCGTTCACCTACGCAAGGAGAAAAGCCGATGATGTTGTCGTCGTCTACCTCGCTTTCTCCTTCCATGTGGCCAACTAGATCGAGGCTTCAACCACAATGCCGTCAATGAAGCCACCTCTACGACGCGCTCTATCATGACAATCTACAAGTAGCCAACGAGAAGAGGCAACATGAAAATAAAAACTATCACTCGAACAACCCCTTCACTCCACTCCCTATTCTATTTTTTTGACCGATTCAAAGAGAAATACAAGACAGTGGCTCATCCGTAGAGGGTAGTGTTTGCTCAAAAAATTATTATAGAATCAATTATTCCTCAGCCGCCAAAATTTCTCGAAGTACGGCCACACCACTTATCCTATATCACAGACACCACTTATCATATATCACAGTTCGAAAAGCAGATTGAGTAGAACGTCCTATTATCAGATTAACCATTCATAGATATTGCGTTAAAATAAGCTCTCTGCCAATTACTATCCATTTTCACACCACGACAAATTTGGGGTTCAAATTACTTACAAAATTTAAAATTTGAATTTTATTAAATAAATTCATGTTTGAGAGAGAATGAAAGAGGGCCGACTAGAAATTGCATATGAAATGTTGATGAAAATGATGCACAAATTGGACAAGAAATATTTCTCTACTATAGGGTGTACACATTGGTAACAATCCGATTTGATCTCATTGTTAATCAACCAGGCCATATGAGAATGAGTCCAAATACATATTACTACCACGCCCATCACATTTTTTTACTTACGAAAGGGGACAATATATGCTTACGAAAATACTAATAGGCCAGCCGGTTTACTTAATTTGTTAAACCATTTAATATTTGTTACGTGTCTACACAGATCATGGGGTAAAGATAAAGTTTGTACTCTCTTTTTCATTTCATTTTCTCGCGTAATACATGTTGTTCTTCTGTTTATTTTGGCAAAATACAGATGGAATCGATCACGTGCGCCGCGCTTCTTCGACGCTAGTAAAAGAGAAAAGGGGGGAGAAAAAGGGCCAGGAGCCAGGGATCGAACCCTGGTCTCCAGTGCACAAGGCTAAGTTCTCAGCCACTGCACTGCTTGTATGCTTTTGATATATGTGTGTATCCAATATATAAGAACCAAACCCGGCGGCGATTTTCTAAAACCAACAAATCGTTTTCTTCAGTTACGGGTGGCATAGTGGGTAATATTTTGCAACTTTGGAGGCAATTCTAATGACGTACCGCCAGAAGCAATAACACCTTTATTATTAGGTAGAGATATTCATATAGGGGTGTGTGGCACCCGAGAGCTCCCATGCATTTCCTATCTTGACTGGGCCATTTTTCTCCCGTGGAAGGTGTAGGTCATGCCCGTTCTGTTTGCGCTGAATGTTGGAAATATGCCCTAGAGGCAATAATAAATTGGTTATTATTATATTTCCTTGTTCATGATAATCGTTTATTATCCATGCTATAATTGTATTGATTGGAAACTCAAATACATGTGTGGGTACATAGACAACACTGTGTCCCTAGTAAGCCTCTAGTTGACTAGCTCGTTGATCAAAGATGGTTAAGGTTTCCTAGCTATTGACATGAGATGTCATTTGATAACGGGATCACATCATTAGAAGAATGATGTGATGGACAAGACCCAAACTACGAACGTAGCATATGATCGTGTCAGTTTATTGCTATTGTTTTCTGCATGTCAAGTATCTGTTCCTATGACCATGAGATCATGCAACTCCCTGACATCGGAGGAGTACCTTGTGTGTATCAAACGTCGCAACGTAACTGGGCGACTATAAAGGTGCTCTACAGGTATCTCCGAGGATGTCTGTTGGGTTGGCATGGATCAAGACTGGGATTTGTTACTCCGTATGACGGAGAGGTATCTCAGGGCCCACTCGGTAATACAACATCACAATGAGCCTTGCAAGCAATGTGACTAAAGTGTTAGCCACGAGATCTTGTATTACGGAACGAGTAAAGAGACTTGCCGGTAACGAGATTGAACTAGGTATAGTAATACCGACGATCGAATCTCGGGCAAGTAACATACCGAAGAACAAAGGGAACAGCATACGGGATTAACTGAATCCTTGACATAGAGGTTCGACCGATAAAGATCTTCGTAGAATATGTAGGAGCCAATATGGGCATCCAGGTCCCGCTATTGGTTATTGATCGTAGATGTGTCTCGGTCATGTCTACATAGTTCTCGAACCCGCAGGGTCTACACACTTAACGTTTGGTGACGATTAGTATAATTGAGTTATTATGTTGGTGACCGAAAGTTGTTCGGAAGTCTCGGATAAAATCCCGGACATGACGAGGATCTCCGGAAGAGTCCGGAGGTAAAGATTGATATATGTGATAATAGTGTTTCGATCTCCGGAAGAGTTCCAGAGTTCACCGGAAGGGGTTCCGGATGTTTGCCGAAGTGTTCGGGTACAGCAACACTTTATATGGGCCAAGGGATAAAAGCCCACAAGGTATTGGAAAGTGCAAAAAGTAGTTTTGCTGCCGCGTAAGCGGTACTACCGCTTGTGTGAAGCGGTACTACCGCCCAAGCGGTACTACCGCTTGTGTGAAGCGGTACTACCGCTTGTGTGCGGCTGTGCACGGTTCGGCAGGGATCCGAGTTGGACTCTTTCCCTGCGGGCCAAACCGACCTTGTGCGGGCAAAACCGACCTGGAGGAGGTTTTTACTCCAAGTTTAGACCCCAAGGCTCAACATATAAATAGAGGGGCAGGGCTAGCACACGGGAGCGATCAGGATTTCCCAAGCCGTGTGCCGGCAACCCTAGCCCTCTAGTTCCTCCGTCATAATCTCCGTAGCGCTTGGCGAAGCCCTGCAGAGATTGTTCCTCACCACCATCACCACGCCGTCGTGCTGCTGGAACTCAACCACTACTTCACCATCGCTCGCTGGATCGAGGAGGTGAAGGCGTCATCAAGCCGTACGTGTGTTGAACGCGGAGGTGCCGTCCGTTCGGCGCTAGTTCGTGATCGGATCGAGGGACGACTTGCGATTTGGATCGCGGAGACGTTCGACTACATCAACCGCGTTTCTTAAACGCTTCCGCTTAGCGATCTACAAGGGTATGTAGATTCACTCTCCCTCTCGTAGATGCTCATCACCATGGATAGATCTTGTGTGTGCGTAGGAAAATTTTTGTTTCCCATGCAACGTTCCCCAACAGTGGCATCATGAGCTAGGTCTATGCGTAGATGAGATCTCGAGTAGAACACAAACGAGTTGTGGGCGTGGGTGTATACATATTGCTTGCCGTTACTAGTTGATATTTGATTCGGCGGTACTGTGAGATGAAGCGGCCCGGACCGACATTACGCGTACACTTACGCGAGACAGGTTCCTTCAACTGACATGTAACTTCGTTGCATAAAGATGGCTAGCGGGTGTCTGTCTCTCTCACTTTAGTTGAATCGATTTCAATGAAGAGGGTTCTTTTAGAAGATCAAAAAGCAATCACTACACCACGTTGTGGTTTTGCGTAGGTAAGAACGGTTCTTGCAAACCCGTAGCAACCACGTAAAATTTGCAACAACAATTAGAGGACGTCTAACTTGTTTTTGCAGGGTATGTTGTGATGTGATATGGCCAATTACATGATGAGATATATGTGATGTATGAGATGATCATGTTTTGTATAGAATATCACGACTTGCATGTCGATGAGTACGACAACTGGCAGGAGCCATAGAGTTGTCTTTAATTATTGTATGACCTGCGTGTCAATCATTAAGCGCTATGTAATGCTTTACTTTATCGCTAAACGTTAGCTATAGTCGTGGAAGCAACAGTCGGCGCGACAACCTTATGGCGACACGTTGATGGAGATCAAGATGATGGAGATCATGGTGTCATGCCGGTGACGATGGAGATCATGCCGGTGCTTTGGAGATGGAGATCAAAAGCACAAGTTCATGGCCATATCATGTCACTTATGACTTGCATGTGATGTTAATCCTTTTATGCATCTTATTTTGCTTAGGACGACGGTAGCATTATAAGGTGATCCCTCACTTAAATTTCAAGATAAATTGTGTTCTCCCCAAGTGTGCACCGTTGCGAAAGTTCGTCGTTTCGAGACACGCCGTGATGATCGGGTGTGATAGACTCTACGTTCGCATACAACGGGTGTAAGCCATGTTACACGTGCGGAACACTCGGGTTAAACTTGACGAGCCTAGCATGTACAGACATGGCCTCGGAACACAAGAGACCGAAAGGTCGAACATGAGTCATATAGTAGATATGATCAACATGAAGATGTTCACCATTGAAACCACCTCAACTCACGTGATGATCGGACTTGAGTTGGTGGATTTGGATCATGTTACACTCGAATGATCGGAGGGATGTCAATTTGAGTGGGAGTTTTTTAAATATGATTAACTAAACTCATTATCTAAGAACAATAGTCTAAGTTGTCTTTGCTATATTTATGTTGTAGATCATGGCTCGCGCAGTAGCACCCCTGAATTTTAATGCGTTCCTAGAGAAAGCTAAGTTGAAAGATGATGGAAGTAACTTTGTGGACTGGGCCCGTAATCTAAGGATTATCCTTACGGCTTCCCAGAAGGCTTATGTCCTTGATGCACCGCTTGGTGATCCACCCGCTCCAGTTGAGTCTCTAGACGTTGTGAACGCCTGGCAGGCTCGTTCTGATGATTACTCAATAGTTCAATGTGCAATGTTGTATGGCTTAGAACCGGGACTTCAAAGACGTTTTGAACGTCATGGAGCATATGAGATGTTCCAGGAGTTGAAGTTTATCTTTCAGAAGAATGCCCGGATCGAGAGATATGAGATCTCCGATAAGTTCTATGGTTGCAAGATGGAGGAGAACGGGTCTATCAGTGATCACGTGCTCAGATTGTCTGGGTACTCCACCCGTCTGGCTGAGTTAGGGATGCCCCTTCCGCCAGAGGCTATCACTGACAGAGTTCTTCAATCATTGCCACCTAGCTACAAGAGCTTCGTGTTGAACTATAACATGCACGGGATGAACAAGTCAGTCGCCGAGCTGTTTGCGATGCTGAAAGCCGCTGAGTCTGAAATTCAGAAGGAGCATCAAGTGTTGATGGTCAATAAAACCACTAGTTTCAAGAAAAATGGCAAGGGTAAGAAGGGTAACTCCAAGAAGAGTGGCAAAGCAGTTGCTCCTCTCGTGAAGAAACCCAAGGCTGGACCCAAACCAGAAACTGTGTGTTTTCATTGCAAGGGAACTGGACACTGGAAGCGGAATTGCCCCAAGTATTTGGCTGACAAGAAGGCGGCCAACGACAAACAAGGTATATATGATATACATGTTATTGATGTGTACCTTACCAACTCTCGTTGTAGTGCCTGGGTATTTGATACCGGTGCGGTTGCTCATATTTGCAACTCAAAACAGGAACTGCGGAATAGACGGAGGCTGGCAAAGGACGAAGTGACGATGCGCGTGGGAAATGGTTCCAAGGTTGATGTGATCGCCGTCGGCACGCTCGCTCTTCGATTACCGTCGGGATTAGTGATGAACCTAAATAAGTGTTATTTGGTGCCTGCGTTAAGCATGAACATTATATCTGGATCTTGTTTATTGCGAGACGGTTACTCATTTAAATCAGAGAATAATGGTTGTTCTATTTATATGAGTAATATCTTTTATGGTCATGCACCCGATGTGAGGGGTTTATTCTTATTGAATCTCGATAGTAATGATACACATGTTCATAACATTGATGCCAAAAGATGTAGAATTGATAATGATAATACCACTTTCTTGTGGCACTGCCGTTTAGGTCATATTGGCGTAAAACGCATGAGGAAGCTCCATGCTGATGGACTTTTGGAGTCACTTGATTTTGAATCACTTGACACATGTGAGCCATGCCTCATGGGCAAGATGACTAAAACGCCGTTCTCTGGAACAATGGAACGGGCAAGTGACTTATTGGAAATCGTACATACTGATGTGTGCGGTCCGATGAGTATTGAGGCGCGCGGTGGTTATCGTTACTTTCTCACCTTCACTGATGACTTAAGTAGATATGGGTATATTTACTTAATGAAACACAAGTCTGAAACATTTGAAAAGTTCAAACAATTTCAGAGTGAAGTTGAGAATCATCGTAACAAGAAGATTAAATTCCTACGATCTGATCGAGGAGGAGAATATCTGAGTTATGAGTTTGGCAGTCACTTAAAACAGTGTGGAATTGTTTCACAATTGACACCGCCTGGAACACCACAGCGTAATGGTGTGTCCGAACGTCGTAATCGAACTTTATTGGATATGGTGCGATCTATGATGTCTCTTGCCGATTTGCCACTATCGTTTTGGGGTTATGCATTAGAGACAGCTGCATTCACTTTAAATAGGGCACCATCGAAATCCGTTGAGACAACGCCATATGAACTTTGGTTTGACAAGAAGCCAAAGCTGTCGTTTCTTAAAGTTTGGGGATGTGATGCTTATGTCAAAAAGCTTCAGCTTGAAAAGCTGGAACCCAAAGCGGAGAAATGCGTCTTCATAGGATACCCAAAAGAGACAATTGGGTATACCTTCTACCTCAGATCCGAGGGCAAAGTGTTTGTCGCTAAAAACGGAACATTTCTTGAGAAAGAGTTTCTCTCGAAAGAATTGAGTGGGAGGAAGATAGAACTTGATGAGGTTGTTGAACCTTTACTTCAACCTGAGAGTAGCGCAGCGCAGAAAATTGTTTCTGTGGAGCCTACATTAGCTGAAGAGGAAGTTAATGATGATGATCATGAAGCTTTGGATCAAGTTGCTATCGAACCTCGTAGGTCGACAAGGACGCGTACTGCTCCTGAGTGGTACGGCAACCCTGTCTTAGAGGTCATGTTGTTAAACAACGATGAACCTACGAGCTATGGAGAAGCGATGATGGGCCCGGATTCCGAGAAGTGGTTAGAGGCCATGAAATCCGAGATGGGATCCATGTATGAAAACAAAGTATGGACTTTGGAAGTATTACCTGAAGGGCGTAAGGCCATTCAGAACAAATGGATCTTTAAGAGGAAGACGGACGCGGACGGTAATGTCACCGTCTATAAAGCTCGACTTGTGGCAAAGGGTTTTTCACAAGTTCAAGGAGTTGACTACGATGAGACCTTCTCACCCGTAGCGATGCTTAAGTCCGTCAGAATCATGTTAGCAATAGCTGCCTTTTTCGATTATGAAATTTGGCAGATGGATGTCAAAACAGCGTTCCTTAACGGTTACCTTAAGGAAGAGTTGTATATGATACAACCAGAAGGTTTTGTCGATCCAGAGAATGCTGACAAAGTTTGCAAACTCCAGCGATCCATTTATGGACTGGTGCAAGCATCTCGGAGTTGGAATCTTCGCTTTGATGAAGTGATCAAAGCGTTCGAGTTTATACAAGTTTACGGAGAAGCTTGTATTTACAAGAAAGTGAGTGGGAGCTCTATAGCGTTTCTAATATTATATGTGGATGACATATTGCTGATTGGAAACAATATAGAAATGTTGGAAAGCGTGAAGGAATATTTGAACAAGAGTTTTTCAATGAAGGACCTAGGAGAAGCTGCTTTCATATTAGGCATCAAGATCTATAGAGATAGATCAAGACGCTTAATAGGACTTTCACAAAGCACATACCTTGATAAGATTTTGAAGAAGTTCAAAATGGATCAGTCCAAGAAGGGGTTCTTGCCTGTTTTGCAAGGTGTGAAGTTGAGTAAGACTCAATGCCCAGTGACTGCAGAAGATAGAGAAAAGATGAGTGTCATCCCCTATGCTTCGGCCATAGGCTCTATCATGTATGCAATGCTGTGCACAAGACCCGATGTCAGCCTTGCCATAAGTATGGTCGGAAGGTTTCAAAGTGATCCAGGAATGGAACACTGGACGGCGGTCAAGAATATCCTGAAGTACCTGAAAAGGACTAAGGACATGTTTCTCGTTTATGGAGGTGATCAAGAGCTCGTCGTAAAGGGTTACGTCGATGCAAGCTTTGACACTGATCCGGATGACTCTAAGTCGCAAACCGGATACGTATTTATTCTTAATGGGGGTGCGGTTAGCTGGTGCAGTTCCAAGCAAAGCGTGGTAGCAGATTCTACATGCGAAGCGGAGTACATCGCTGCCTCGGAGGCGGCGAAGGAAGGTGTCTGGATGAAGGAGTTCATGACAGATCTTGGAGTAGTGCCTAGTGCGCTTAACCCAATGACTCTGTTTTGTGATAATACTGGTGCCATTGCTCTAGCCAAGGAACCAAGATTTCACAAGAGGACCAGACACATAAAGCGACGTTTCAATTCCATCCGCGATTACATCAAGGAGGAAGACATAAATATTTGCAAAGTACACACGGATCTAAATGTTGCAGATCCGATGACTAAACCTCTTCCAAGGGCTAAACATGAACAACACCAGAACTGCATGGGTGTTCGATTCATTACAATGTAAATCACATAGTGATGTGAACTAGATTATTGACTCTAGTGCAAGTGGGAGACTGTTGGAAATATGCCCTAGAGGCAATAATAAATTGGTTATTATTATATTTCCTTGTTCATGATAATCGTTTATTATCCATGCTATAATTGTATTGATTGGAAACTCAAATACATGTGTGGGTACATAGACAACACTGTGTCCCTAGTAAGCCTCTAGTTGACTAGCTCGTTGATCAAAGATGGTTAAGGTTTCCTAGCTATTGACATGAGATGTCATTTGATAACGGGATCACATCATTAGAAGAATGATGTGATGGACAAGACCCAAACTACGAACGTAGCATATGATCGTGTCAGTTTATTGCTATTGTTTTCTGCATGTCAAGTATCTGTTCCTATGACCATGAGATCATGCAACTCCCTGACATCGGAGGAGTACCTTGTGTGTATCAAACGTCGCAACGTAACTGGGCGACTATAAAGGTGCTCTACAGGTATCTCCGAGGATGTCTGTTGGGTTGGCATGGATCAAGACTGGGATTTGTTACTCCGTATGACGGAGAGGTATCTCAGGGCCCACTCGGTAATACAACATCACAATGAGCCTTGCAAGCAATGTGACTAAAGTGTTAGCCACGAGATCTTGTATTACGGAACGAGTAAAGAGACTTGCCGGTAACGAGATTGAACTAGGTATAGTAATACCGACGATCGAATCTCGGGCAAGTAACATACCGAAGAACAAAGGGAACAGCATACGGGATTAACTGAATCCTTGACATAGAGGTTCGACCGATAAAGATCTTCGTAGAATATGTAGGAGCCAATATGGGCATCCAGGTCCCGCTATTGGTTATTGATCGTAGATGTGTCTCGGTCATGTCTACATAGTTCTCGAACCCGCAGGGTCTACACACTTAACGTTTGGTGACGATTAGTATAATTGAGTTATTATGTTGGTGACCGAAAGTTGTTCGGAAGTCTCG
Source organism: Elymus sibiricus (assembly GCA_039707655.1). Taxonomy (NCBI): domain Eukaryota; kingdom Viridiplantae; phylum Streptophyta; class Magnoliopsida; order Poales; family Poaceae; genus Elymus; species Elymus sibiricus. The sequence continues at coordinate 319,936,245 of CM077672.1, forward strand.
GATAAAATCCCGGACATGACGAGGATCTCCGGAAGAGTCCGGAGGTAAAGATTGATATATGTGATAATAGTGTTTCGATCTCCGGAAGAGTTCCAGAGTTCACCGGAAGGGGTTCCGGATGTTTGCCGAAGTGTTCGGGTACAGCAACACTTTATATGGGCCAAGGGATAAAAGCCCACAAGGTATTGGAAAGTGCAAAAAGTAGTTTTGCTGCCGCGTAAGCGGTACTACCGCTTGTGTGAAGCGGTACTACCGCCCAAGCGGTACTACCGCTTGTGTGAAGCGGTACTACCGCTTGTGTGCGGCTGTGCACGGTTCGGCAGGGATCCGAGTTGGACTCTTTCCCTGTGGGCCAAACCGACCTTGTGCGGGCAAAACCGACCTGGAGGAGGTTTTTACTCCAAGTTTAGACCCCAAGGCTCAACATATAAATAGAGGGGCAGGGCTAGCACACGGGAGCGATCAGGATTTCCCAAGCCGTGTGCCGGCAACCCTAGCCCTCTAGTTCCTCCGTCATAATCTCCGTAGCGCTTGGCGAAGCCCTGCAGAGATTGTTCCTCACCACCATCACCACGCCGTCGTGCTGCTGGAACTCAACCACTACTTCACCATCGCTCGCTGGATCGAGGAGGTGAAGGCGTCATCAAGCCGTACGTGTGTTGAACGCGGAGGTGCCGTCCGTTCGACGCTAGTTCGTGATCGGATCGAGGGACGACTTGCGATTTGGATCGCGGAGACGTTCGACTACATCAACCGCGTTTCTTAAACGCTTCCGCTTAGCGATCTACAAGGGTATGTAGATTCACTCTCCCTCTCGTAGATGCTCATCACCATGGATAGATCTTGTGTGTGCGTAGGAAATTTTTTGTTTCCCATGCAACGTTCCCCAACACTGAATCCCCGTGATGGTTGAGGTGGCGCCGCTGTGGTACCATCAAGGTACCCAAGGAGGTTCTCTAGACAGAATAAGCACAACCCACAGTCCTGCACTAACAAGAGAAAATTGGCACATGTGAGACAAATGGTGATGAGCCCGACGAAGCGATGGTGGCGGCATGGCCTGAGATGGAGCACTGGTGGCGTGGGAGGTCATGCCACCCATGGGTGGTGGACGCTGTGGCACGGGAGACATGAGATGGAGTCGTGGCTCTAATACCCAATCAAATTGACAAAGATGATTTTGATGTGAGATGCTCCTTGGGACTTTGCATCCATTTATAATAGTTTCAACTTGAGAATCAAGCTACAATCGAAACGAATAATTCTAGGATACTGAGATCCCCTACACAGTCAGAAATAATCTCTAATTGATCATATGCCGTACTAAGAGATATGCTAGGAGATACTTACGCTAACAACACACTACAGGGAAAAACATGTTGCCTAGTATAGATACTTACGCTAACAACATGAACATGTTGCAAAGGTCCTAAGAGCAACTCTAGTACAGATTTTCAGTCGAGTGTCAATTAGACACTCCCTTTTTATAATCTCTATTCCCGGGAGTGTGGTTTTGGCATCAGATATGCCAAGAGCAGACTTAACGTTCATCGGAATAAATGCATGCAGGAAATTGTGTGCGGCTGTGCGGTACTGCAACAACGCTTATCAACTAAGTTTCATAATAATCTGCATAATTCCTTTTTTCGACAGCCCCGTAATTTTTGTTGAATCGAAAAGGGCAAGCCGCACGTGGACAATAGCCGGTCTACCAGGTGTGGATGTAAGGCTATGATCAGGCTCCTTCGGACTGATGACAATGGATGGTATATTGTGAAGATGGGTGACAGAAATGTAGACAACTATGTTGTAGCAATGAAGAAACTCATGGAAATAGTTCCTGCCATTGAGTGTCAGCAAAGTATCTGATGGCAAGTCTCTCGAGGATAGAGAGAATTACCCCTCGTCCATTGCAAGAGGTTTGGTAATCGTGGTTTCAAATGCTTGCAATGCGTTGACAACTTCATGCCACCAGTTTTTTTTTTGGGAGATCCTAGTTGGAAGCGTGCAAAGCTAAGAACACCTGAATTTGGCTATTTCGTTCCAACCAAAATTTTCACCTCTCGATGCTATCCTGCGTGGTTTGCCATATCAATTCTACTAGATTATGAAACTGTCACCTGTTCTGAATTCTCAGTTTATGAATTTTACTGCAGTTGTACTCTTAAATACTTTGGCTGTCCTCCCATTGCATGTGAGACTTTGTCCACTTCAACTTGATCAGATCGTTGATTATTCAGTTTTTGCACTCATCAAGCATTATTTAGATCTTCACCTAGTGAATTACATTTTATTTGCATATGGATTGACTAGTGTAAAACAAGGCAAAACATGAATAGTGTCATAAATGTAATTATTCACTTATGGAATTCTCCAACAACAATAACAACAACAACAACAACAATAACAACAGTTTATAAGAAATGTGACTATGAACGATATGAAATTCAGATCCAAAATCGAAACACACATTAAGAAACAAACATGTCAATTCTATAACGAATAGTGAAAAAAGAGGACATAGCATGAATAGTGTCAGAAAACGGAAGTATTCACATATGGATTTGTCTTTCTTGGTTCTGAATGAATATTTTGAATTTTCATCTGAAGTTTTTAGTGGTCATAAACTAAGTCTTGTGAATACTTACAGATTTTTCGTTGTTTTTTTAAGGGCATGCATGGCTAGCTAAGGGCAACTCTAACCAATCCCCTATCCGGCTATAAGGGAGGATAAATTTGATTTTACTCCTTTATGCCGCACCTAGCCGATCCCCTAAATAGAATAGAGGAGGATAATTTATCCTTCGACGCCTATCCAATCCCTAAATATACTCTGCCTGGAGGTGGTCGAGGATAAATTTTCTTCACGCAAATGCCTCCTTGTGGCCGGCCGGCGACTCGCGTGAAGCTCCATTGTGGATGGCGGCGACCTCCGGCCTCGCCGGTGACCGCACCGTCGCGTTTGACGGTAGGCACGCGCCCGGGAGCAGCTTGCTGCCGGCGCCGGACGCGCAGAAGCTGCACTCCGTCGAGCTGGCCTTGAGGCATCGGGTGCAGTCCCAGCCGGAGCTGCTCGTCCGGTAGTCCGGGCATGTGAGTGAGCCATCGAAGTGGCTGGTCTCGGCGCTGCCGACGGCGGGCGAGTGTGAGGTGGTCTTGTGGAACACCGCGGAGAGCATGGCAAGCGACGCGATGACGCCAACGAGGCTGATCACTAGCAGCTTCCTCCGGCCGGTGCGGTTGATAAAGTAGATAGATGGAGCCGAGCGCGTTGAGGCCGGAGGTGACCAGCGAGAGAGCGAGCGCCGTTTGGTTGGAGGCCAACCCGGCGAGCTGCATGATGCTCGGGCTGTAGTACATCACGGTGTTGTACCAGCTGCATTTGGTGAAGGCGGCGATGGCGCGGGCGTTCGTGCCCATGGAGCTGCGCGGCGTTTCCGGCATGGTCACCATCGTCGCGGACACGCATGACAGATATTCGACGAAATGTATAAACCAAAAAATAAGTCTACTCCGCTAAATTTAGGGGATCGGCTAGAACCGACCAAAACTTAGCGGAGAAATATACTCTACTAAGGTTTACTTGGCCGTATCCTCCTCTATTTTTTAGGAATCGGTTAGAGTTGCCCAAAGAAACGAGAGCGAAGGTATGAGCTGATGCTTTGGTGTCGCCTGTAAGAATGACACGTATATTTATAGTGCAGTGCACTCTACGAGCAACGGCTCCAAACCACCTGTCCAGTACACTTACACGTCTCCAACGGCACACCTCCAACGTTCCGATGTTAACACGAAAATGTTCAACGTTCCTCCTCGCTCATGTCCAACGTCATCTGGCTCAGAGGAAACTAAATGCAGTAGCCCGCGCGGCACGTAAATAATTCAAGCCTGGATGAGCCGCTGTGCCAGATAAAAGATAACTTATACACGCAATACACGGATGAACAGTTCTATACAGCACGGCCCAGCCTTTCCTTTCCGAATCACCACACCAGCCCAACGATGTGGATACCGGGCGACAGGGCTACCTACCTGTCGCCCGGGCGCCAAACGCCTCACTCGTGTCTCTTATTCATTCATAATGAAGCATCAAGCGGATACCTCCTCTAATGCTCCTTCTCTGGCGGCAGGGAAGGAAACCTTAGCCGCCGCCGGACCGTGACCCTCCCCCCCCTTCCCCCCTCGCCGCCGCCAGGGCGTGCCGGCAGGCGAAGCCCACCCAGCGTGGGCGGCGGCGGGGCGCTCTCTCCTTCTCGTGAGGCGGGATCGCCGTGGGGCGATCTACCCTTGCCGGAACGCGGCGTGGTGCGGGGCGCGACGACGCTGGGCTGCCGTGGTGGCGGGCGTGGAGGGCTGCATGGGATATGCTGCGTGCTGGTGATGGCTGCGGTGGCCGGCGGCCGACCTGCCGGATCTGGACGACGCGGGGGGCGGCGGCACCTGTGCTGGGCGGAGTCGGGTAGGATCCCCTTGGGGCTGGCAGCCGTGGTGCGCGCGGTGTTGCTGGTTGCTCGCTGGCTTGGTCCTATGGCCTGCGCTCGGCCTTCTGGATCGGCGCCGAGGCAGGTTGGGGAGGCATCCCCGGGGTGCCGGTGGTCCCGGCTGCGAGTCGGGGAGACATAGTTGCCGGTGAAAACCGAGCCAACGGCGGGCGATGGCGGCGTTCTGCGCCGTTACCTTGACGAAGGCATCGTCGTGTAACTACTGTCGACCCACTCGTGCTGCTCCGGGGGAAACCATAGGATCTGGTCTTCCAGATCGGACGAGGGCGGCACTGCGGTGTCGTTTCTCTCTTCGGGGCATCGTTTGTGGAGCAGCACCGGAAGACAGAGACAGGAGGTGGAGCGGCATCGTCTTGCACGGAGTTTCGGTGGAGATGTCAAGTCAAGCCTGGCCGACAGGTGCTACGCTGTGTCATGCCTGTTCGGCAGCTGCTACTCACGACAGATCTTCTAGAGACTTCAAGCTGTGCCGGCTGGTGGTACTTGGCGGCATGGTGCTGCGGTGTACCTGCGGCAACCGCGACGTGCTCAGCAGTTTGCGTGCAGGGAGGTGGTGCCGTTGGGCGTCGTGGTGGCGTCAACGGATGGCCGGACTGGAAAGGATGATGCGGATCTCTTTCCTGAAGATGGGTCAGCGGTTCGATGATGACGCCGGCTTCTAAAACGTGTGCATGTGGTGTATGCTTTAGGTTTGGTGCACCGGCTGTAGGTTCCGATACGTTATGTGGATGGATCGGCGACGACACCGGTTTTAGATATGAGAAGTGAGAGCACTCCACATTATCGAGTTTGTAGATGTGAGTAGTGGCTTCGGTAAGTTGATGTATGCTCTTGTCAGACCTTTGTTGAATAATTAATAAAAATGGCTGTATGCATCGATTGATGCAGAGGCCGGAGGTTTTTAACCTCCTTTTCCAAAAAGTAAAATAAAATCAAGCGGATACAAACATAATACATAATGAACACATCCGGACTCTGCATAATTAAGATGCGCACAGCCAACACTAACGGTCACACACAAAAAAATCATGCCGGCAGAGAGCAACAGTGGCGGAGCTAGACAGAAAACATTGTGGGGGGGGGGGGGGGGGGGCGAAACGCAAAAGTTGAAGAGTTGGGGGGGGGGCAAACGCTAATTTTTTTCCTAATCTAAGCCCTTAAAATAAAAAATTCTTCAGGGATATCTCCAAGGCTGGGGGGCCACAGCCCCCCCCCCCAACCCACCACATAGCTCCGCCGTTGGAGAGCAAAGTCATAGATGACCGAAACTATGCCAGGCGGAGGGAGAAAAAAGAAAAACCTGCCATCGAAACAACGATCGAACCAGAGAAATAAAGAAAGAAATACTCTAGCGTGCTAGTTACTAATAATTGGTCAATCGCAAATAGAAGTAATTCTTACGTTGGTTGTTAAAGAATCTAGTCAAGGCGGACCTGCTCGAGCGTCTCGAGATTCTGGCTGCTCGTGGACGGGGGCATATAGGATGGAAATAATGCTGTGTTCTGGAACAATCGGACACAGGTAGCAATGCCAGCAGAGGCAGGGGAATGGGGCGGCGCGATTGGCGCATTCTGGATGATGCAGCGCACTAGGTGGCTGCCGACGCGTACGCCTACGCGAGGATGCTACAGGCTGCGGCCGCACAGCCAGGGAGCCGCATCGCCGTGGACGGAGGGGTGGGGGCTGCACGCGCTTAGTGCCGGGCTCAACGACACACAACTAGCTCTTCCCCGGGTTCCACGCCGGTGTGGACTGCCGCCTTGCACGGTTCGACGCTCAGCTCGGCCTCGTCGAGCTCCTCGTTAGTGCGTTGCATGCCGGACTTCGTCCTGGCCGTCGTCGGCCCGGTGGATGCAGCATGGTGGGTTGGCGTCAGGGGTAGCCGGAGAGGAGAGCCGTTGCCTCGATCCGGCGACCGTAGGCTGGCGGTGGCGATCTAACCCTAGGTAGGGTGCCATGGATATGGAAGGAAGGCCAGGCCGAGGGAGGAGCGGGTTGTGGGGTTCGATTGCTATGAAAAGAGCGGATTACGTGTTCCATGGAACACATATTTGGCAGAGTAATCTTTCGTCGATGTTAATTGCTAGGTACAATTGTAGCATCAGATTAGATCAATCCTAACTGTTATATGTGATTAGGTGGGATAAACGGATGATAGTAATCAGGCTGGGTACATTTGCGGATGACCTTAAGAAAGATAAAGTTCACTTGTTTAATAGTAGTGATAGATACTCCCCCTGTTCCGATATATTTGTCGCGGGGAGAAAATTCCGACCAGGTGAAAACGACCAAAAGTACAAAAATACCCCTAATAATTTGAAAACGAGAGGAGTCGTTGTCTTCCTCCGCCAGGCTCTTCCCCGTCGTCAGGCTCCTCCACCTCCTCCGCCAGACTCTTCCCCGCCGCAGGCTCCTCCACCTCCTCCACCAGCAGGCCCCTCCGCCATCGCTCCCAATTTGGTCGCCGCCGCCCCAGCCTGGCCGCCACCGCCCCAGCCTGGCCGCCGCTGCTCCCCCGACTGGTTCCTCGCCCCCCCACCTGGTTCCTCGCCCGTCCCCCGCCTCCTTCGCCACAGGCAGGTACTCCTCGCCCGCCCCCCCCCACCTGGTTCATCAAACACGCCTCAGAAGTCGCAACAACAGTAATTTCAGGAGTAAAATTCATTTGAAACTGAATCCAAGTGTTCTAGTTGTAAAATTCAAGTGTTCCAGGAGTAAAAGTAATTTGAAATTCAAAATACTCCATGCATCAGTGTTCCAGGAGTAGAACCTGAAGTGTAGCCAGTTCTGAAGCCCAAAATTCAAAATACTCCTGTTCTTAAGCCCAAAGTTCAAGATACTCCAGTTCTGAAGTAAAATTCCTGAAGTGTTCCAGGAGTAGAACCTGAAGTGTAGTCAGTGGCTTCACCTATGTGCATAAAAATCATAAAAATTCAAAATCATTTGAAACCTGATCACTTGGATTCAAAATACTCCATGCATCAGTGGGAATTGCATCAGTGACATGGAACAAATTTGTACTCTTCCAAGGTCAATGCCTGATCACCTGGAGTAGACCAATGCCTGATTTGAATGCATTCTTCAGATTTGATTACCCATAATCTTGACCAATGCCTGATTTGAATGCACTCTTCCAAGGTCAATGCCTGATCACCTGGAGTACTACTCTGTAAAAGAACAAAATCATTTGAGCTGACATTTGTTGCAAGAACTACTCTGTAGACTTAATAACCATGAGAATTACAGTAGCATGTGCATGTGCATTTGTAGCTCTTGTATTCTGTTAGCACTTGTACAGCAAAACCATGAGAATTAAAGTAACTTAAATGCTTTTAAAAGCACTTTGCTGAATTAATATGCACATAGGTGCATAAAAATTCAGTCAAATGCTTTTAAAAGCACTTTGCTGAATTAACATGCACATATGCACATAGGTGCCACAGGCAGGTACTTGTACTTCTACTTATACTTGTACTTGTTCTTATTCTTCATCTTGCATATTCATATCTTCAGGAAAACATGGATCTCCCAGACCTCAACTGCACTCCACCTATAGAAGATGGGGATGAAATGGATGAAGATGCAGGAAATGAAATGCATGAAGATGCAGGAGAAGAAATGGAAGGTGATGGAGCAGATGAAATGGAAGGTGATGAAATTGTTCAAGATCTAGGTACATTTGATCATTTCATCACTTGATCACTTGATCATTTCATCACTTCATTTGATCATTTTTTTGTTGTATTTCTTGGTGCAGGTGTTGAGCAAGTTGTTAGGAAAAACAAAACCCTCAACGACCAACAAAAATATGCTGCTTATGTAGCATTGCATACATTGTGTATGAGTAGAGGAGGCAAGTTTCATAGAGATGACAAGAAAAACATTGCTGCTTTTTTTGGAGTGGGTGTCTGGAATATACAAAGAATTTGGAAGAAAGCGATGGAGCAAATTGAACAAGGTTTGGAGGTGGATGTTGCTAATCAGAAAAAAGGAAAATGTGGACGAAAGCCTAAGGACATCAATCTCGATCAAATCCCGACCATCCCACTGAACAAGAGGTCTACTATCAGGTCATTAGCTTGGCAGCTAGGATGTAGCCCTACCACACTACATAGAAAGTTCATGTTGAAGTTGATAAGGAGGCACTCAAATTGTGTGAAGCCAGTTCTGAAGGATAAGAATAAGAAGGATAGGATAAAATTTTGCTTGTCAATGCTTGATGAGTCAACAACAGCAACTGCAAGGCCTAAATTCAAGACCATGCACAACATTGTTCACATTGACGAGAAATGGTTTTATATGACAAAGAAAAACAGGAACTATTATCTGCTGGACGAGGAAGAAGAGCCTACAAGAACAATACAAAACGGCAGTTGTATTGGAAAGGTTATGTTCTTGACGGTCGTTGCTAGGCCAAGGTGGGATAGTGAAGGCAATGTGATGTTCTCGGGAAAAATAGGAATTTGGCCATTTGTGAAAGAAGTCCCTGCACAGAGAAGAAGCGACAACAGGCCTAGGGGAACAATGGAGACTAAGTCCATAAAAGTCAACAGGCAAGTAATGAGAGAGTTCATGATTGAGAATGTTCTGCCAGCAATACAAGCTACTTGGCCAGAGAATGATGTTGGGCAAACCATATACATACAACAAGATAATGCTAAGCCACATATCTTGCCTGATGACCCAGAATTCTTAGGAGCTGTCGCAAGAACTGGGTTGGACATCAGACTAATTCAACAACCTGCCAATAGTCCTGATTTGAATGCCCTTGACCTTGGGTTTTTCAACTCATTGCAATCTCTGACAGATAGTCTAAGCCCAAGAACACTTCAAGATCTTATTAAGGGTGTGCTGGATGAATTTGAAGACTATGATGCTTACAAGTTGAATAGAATCTTCCTATCACTACAGGCGGTCATGATTGAAGTACTGAACCATGCAGGGGTATAAAATACCCCATGTCAACAAGGAAAGACTTGAGAATCTTGGGATGCTACCTCCAAGACTTAGATGCCCTCAAGAGGTTTATGCAAATGCCATACACAATCTAGGGCTATTGGAGAGTTCAGTGATGGATGCTTGAGATGCTTGTGATGGATGCTTGAGATGAGACTTGTGTGGATGCTTGAGATGCTTGACATGAGGCTTGTTCAGATGCTTGAGATGAGGCTTGTTTAGATGCTTGACATGAGGCTTGTTCAGATGCTTGACATGAGGCTTGTTCAGATGCTTGAGATGAGGCTTGTTCAGATGCTTGACATGAGGCTTGTTTAGATGCTTGACATGAGGCTTGTTCAGATGCTTGACATGAGGCTTGTTCAGATGCTTGTGTAGTACTCCTAGAGATGAGGCTTGTGTGGAGTATGTGTAAGTCCTAGAGATGAGGCTTGTGTGGAGTATGTGTAGTTCCTTGAGATTAGACTTGTGTGGAATGCATCCCATGTGAAATTACTCCATATGTGTAGTACTCCATTTTGTGAGATTTGTATGTGTAACTCCATTTTGTGATCATTTTTACTCCATATGAGTATATTTTAATTAATTAATTAATTAAAGGAAAGGTTTCATTTAATTAATTAATTATAGGAAAGGTTTCATTTAATTAATTAATTGAAGGAAGGTTTCATTTTAATTAATTAAAGGAAAGGTTTCAGTTTAATTAATTAATTAATTAAAGGAAAGGTTTTAATTTAATATTGGAGTAAAAGGACTTGTTGTTGCTGCTGCTGCTTTTAAGTTTCAGAAGACAAGATAAGAGAAGAGAGCAAGAAGAGAAGAGAAGAGAAAGAGAAGAAGAGAGCAAGAAGAGACAAGAAGAGAGAAGAAGAGAAACTTTTAATTCTACTCCTACTCCTACTAATCCTATGCCTGAAATGGTGTAATGGTTTAGAGACTACACATCCAAATGGTGTAATGGTTTTGTAGGAATGAATTCTGAAAAGGATTGAGGGCACAAGGGGAGTACTACCTAGTCCTACACTAAACCTTGCTAAACAGCAAGTCTTACACTAAACAACAGTATTGCATTAATCAAGTCTTTAAAATTAACTGAAAAGCATCACCAAGCATTTAATCCTGCAGATCACCAAGCATGCAACATATTCAACATGAACAGCAGAAGCAAACTGCTGGCAATCTACTGCGGTTACTACTCCTGTTGGCAAATGGAGTAGTTACAGCCATCAGTTCCAAAAGCTAACAGCCATCTACTGCGGTTACTACTCCTGTTGGCAAATGGAGTACTCCTGACAGTTGGCAAATGGAGTAGTACAACCAACATACCACAACACCTGACAGTTTGAAGAGAAACCAAAGCTCACGTAGGAGCAGAGCAAGACAAGCACAACCAAAGCCTCACGCAAACACAAGATGAAAGATCTCCTATGAGCATCAGCTTCTCCTACTCCAAGGAGTAGAAGGCTAGAACCACCAAGGGAACAACCGCAATGAAAAGAACAAAGTAACGTCACCCAGTAATCTGCACTATACAACTTGCTGCTCCAGTAATTGGAAGGAATACTCCAATACTGCTGTATTGGAAGCAAGAGTACTGAAACTTGCCAACTGGCAAGAGTACTGCTGTTGTAAAACTACTGAAGCTACTCATGCAACAGTGGAATTTTCAGTGGAGTAGCTGCAAAATTCAGTAAATACTGATGTACTCCTACTGCAAACAAAATTCAGACACTATAAACTGCATCTAATGCAGTACAACTACTCATAGTTCATCTACTGAAAGCACATGTACTCATAGTTCATCTACTGAAAGCACATGAACAAAATTCAGACACTATAAACTGCATCTGATGGAGTAAATGTTCAGGAGTACTGGAATACTGGAATCACAGTGCATCTACTGAAAGCACATGAACATGAACAACAACAATACTCACCATCGTCGTCGGGGAAGCACGCTGCAACTTGCTCCACCTTGATTCAGTCCTCCTCTGCTCCAGCTTGTCGGGGACGAAGCTACACGGTCGGCTGCCGCACGTCGGGGACAAGCTCGGAGAGGCGTTGGTAAAGCTCGGAGATCTGCACCTGCTTGAATCGCCAAGTTCAATCCTTGTACCAAGCTCGGAGAGGCGTTGGTAGATGAGCAGCAGCGAGGGAGAGAGGAGGGGGCGACGTACCGCAGCTGCTGGCGTTGGAATGGAGGAAGGCCGTTGCAGATCGAGCCGCCGCGCTCCGGATCAGCCACCGGAGAATAAAAATGAGATCTTGGCGACGGCGACGGAGCCAATGGAACGGCGCCGGCGACGCAGGCTAGGGAGAGGCGCCGGCGACACAGACGAGGCAGAGGCGCCGGCGATGCAGGCTAGGGAGAGGCGCCGGCGACGCAGACGAGGCAGAGGCGCCGGCGACGCAGGCTAGGGAGAGGCGGCGGCGATGCGAGCTAGGGCATTCGGCTGAGAGCGAGCGGGTGAGTGAGCCAGAGAGTGGACGAGAGCGAGCGGTGGGAGGGTAGTTTAGGAAACAGCAAAAAAAATTGTACGTGACCAACTTTGTAATAGAAACCCCAAGCGGCAAATAAAACGGTACAGAGGGAGTAATAGATAATAGATAATAGATATGCTTCCACTGTTAGTAGAACATGCTCATATATCTCACAATATTGGCTTCCTATCATGAAAAAAATAGCATGCATCAGATATGGAAATTCAATTTGGCTCCCGGGAGCACATGCTCCCGGGGCCAATTTTTTTTTTCAAATGTCAAAAAAATTGGGACAAATTGTTTAGGTGAATTGTCACATACAAATGCTACATGTAAATTTTGAGGCAAAAATGTTAAGCATTTTGGCCTGCGCAAAAAAAACAAATCGAAGACAAAATGTCACCACAAAATGACAACCCAAATTTGTTTTTTTCACCGACGAAACACCGCTGCTCCATTCCACCTGAAAATTGTCAAGCATGCTTGCGATACCAACACGATCATCTACAAATTTTTTCAGAATTTTTTGAAAACATTTTCTATTTTTTTTCAGGGTACTGTTCACCCGGGAGCATGTGCTCTCGGGAGCCAAAACGCCGCTCCCCAGATATATTTCCTCTCTCTCTCTCTCTCCTCCCGATCACATGGGCACAAGATGACCTGTATTTTTCCATACAATTTCTTGAAAAAGTACCTCGTGAAATCAATACGACATTAATGTCTTCAGAAACCACACACTCCACAGCTCACACTATATATACCACACTGATCAAGTGTGTTCTCAGCATTCTTCATGTACTAGTCATTTCAGCACCCCTTTCTCCTATTCTTCATGTACCACACCTTGTACTATACACTGATTAAGTGTGTTCTCCATTTCCTTCTTGTGCCACCTACTGGCTGAGTGTGTTCTCTTCATGGTTTTGAGTCGATGAAGTTCAACAACCCCTCTGACACACTGACCGATAGCAAAAACAATGCAAGAATTGTTTCTTGTTTTGCAATAAAAAAACCAACCTTGTATCCCCATGACAACTGTGTATAGATAAGTTTTCTTTATTTAGGATAACGTTTTGACATAGAAACCAAACAAATACAAGGTAAAAGAAAACTAATGATGTTAGTTTGAGAATAGGAAACGTTGGGAAGATAAAGCTTAGTATGAAGGGATGTACTAGTACTACAAGTATTGATGCTTCGACTCTTCCAGACGTATACAATTGGGAAACTCTTCCCACCATACGTCTGATAGAAACTATTCTTCGGACCACTGGTGGGCCATAGATTTATGTTTTTTCTCAAGGCTGAGATATGCATCTGAAATCCGTTGCCCAGTTTGCAAACAGACAGGTTTTTACGCCGCACCACCCATAACCCCCGTCAATTTCTGTTCCAGCATCAACTTGCCTCCTCCAACCCTGTTCCCATCTCGCATACCCTCGGCCCCTGACACAGCTCATCAATGAGCTTGCGACACCCTCGGCGCGACGGCTCCCTTTGCCAGGACCTACCCTGCCCGACCATGGTCGTGAGATCCACCATGCCGCTGCTTTGTCCCGTCTGGGGCAGTGCCCATCGTCGGCGATGGTAGGCTCTCACCATGCAGCAGGACGGTTCACGAGGAGATGTGAAGTTCTCAATTGATGCGGTGGAGTTTTATATTGATGCGATTAGCACGATGATTTATGGTGGCCAGGTTGGTGACGAGGGAAGCACATGTGAAATTTTGTATTGATGCGATTAGCTTGGAACTGGATTGCATATATCATTGATTTATTATGTATTTGTTCTTTTTTCATAGGGATATTTCCGACGCTTGAAGCGTTGTAGTACTTAGAGTTCTTATCATTTATCTTGGATTTGCTCGTCCAATTTTTCTATTTGCGTCCCATGATTATATACATAGATTGCAGGAAAAAGAAGAAGTTTGTAAGAAGGAGCACGTCTGTCCATATTATGACGGTACGTGAGACAAGGTCCTCACACTTTTGCTTGCATCTCGTGTAACTGCGGTATATGGTGTGGTGCTTCGTGACCACCATAGAAGCAAATCCTCCATTTAACGGAAACAAATGTTCATGTTGTGGAAACATATCCCATGTCGTTTGAAATAAATATTTTGTGACTTTCAATGAAAAAAAATCTATATTCGTATGGAAGCAATTCTCTGGCCCTATGAAAATTAATTCTTAATGATTTGGAAACATAATATAAATCTTTTGAAGAAAGGCATCTACATTGTGCTTAGACAATGCAAAACCTGGTCGTATGAATTATTTTTGTTGTACGGGAATGCTATTCGGGTTTCTTTGGATTCCGATTCCAAATTCTATGGAAGAAAATACTAATCTCTTCGTATGCAAATTCGAAATTCTTTGGAAGCAAATTCCCATTTATTTCGATGCAAATACCAAATCCTTAGGAAGCCAAGTTTCAATTTAGTTTGTTTGAAACAGTCGGTAACTATTGTAAAGAAAATATGTTTGATGGAAGCATATCTTTGTATTGTTGGAAACAACATACTGTTACATTGGAGAAAGTTCTTAAGTCATTCTAAGCAAATTTTCCACACAGTATGAACAAAATAAATTGTCACATTTGACAGGAGTCTTACCAAATTGGAACAATATCCAATTGATATGGAAGCAAATTTGCTAGCCGGTAAAAGAAAAATGATATTCTCACAAAAAAAAAAGCAAAATGAATTGTTCAGGTCCTATCATTCACTACCACACAAGTGGTTCAGCGGCTTAATTTATATGCTTCCATTGTTAGTAAACATGCTCATATATCTCACAATATTTGCTTCCTATCATGACAAAATAGCATGCATCAGATATATTTCCTCTCTCTCTCCCTCCCTTCCGATCACTTGGGCACAAGATGACCAGTATTTTTCCATACATTTCCATGAAAAAGTACCTCATGAAATTAATACGACATTATTGTCTTCAAAACCACACCCTCCACAACTTACACTATATATGCCACACTGATCAAGTGTGTTCTCAGTATTGTTCATGTACTAGTCATTTCAGCACCCCTTTCTCCTATTCTTCATGTACCACAACCTGTACTATACACTGATCAAGTGTGTTTTCCATTTCCTTCTGTTGCCACCTACTGACTGAGTCTGTTCTCTTCATGGTTTGAGTCGATGAAGTTCAACAACCCCTCTCACACACTAACCGATAATAAAAACAATGCAAGAATTGTCTCTTCTTTAGCAACAAAAAACTAACCTTGTATCCCCATGACGACTTTGAATAAAGTTTTGACATAGAAACCAAACAAATACAAGGGAAAATAAAAATAATGATGTTAGTTTGAGAATAGGAAACATTGGGAAGATAATTTTTAGTATGAAGGGATGTACTAGTACTACAAGTATTGATGCTTCGACTCTTCGTGAGGTTTACTATTGGGAAACTCTTCCTATCATTTGTCTGGTAGAAACTATTCTTCAGAATTCTGGTGGGACATAGATTTGTGTTTTTTCTCAAGGCTGAGATATGCATCTGATATCCGTTGCCCAGTTTTCAAACAGACCGGTTTTGACGCCGCACCACCCGTAACCTCCGTCAATTTCTGTCCCAGCATCAACTCGCCTCCTCCAACCCCGTTCCCATCTCGCATACGCTCGGCCCATCACACGGCTCATCAATGAGCTTGCGACACACTCGCCGCGACGGCTCTCTTCACCAGGACCTACCCTGCCTGACTATGCTCGTGAGATCCACCGTGCCACTTCTTCATCCCGTCTGGGGCAGTGCCCATTGTCAGCGGTGGTAGGCTCTCACCATGCAGCAGGACGGTTCATGAAAAAATAGCATGCATCAAAATCCAACCTTGTATCCCCATGACAACTTTGTATAGTTAAGTTTTCTTTATTTAGAATAACGTTTTGACATAGAAACTTTACAAATACAAGGGAAAAGAAGAATAATGATGTTAGTTTGAGAATGGGAAACGTTGGGAAGATAATGCTTAGTATGAAGGGATGTACTAGTACTACAAGTATTGATGATTCGACTCTTCCTAAGGTTTACAGATGGGAAACTCTTCCTATCATACGTCTATTAGAAACGTTTCTTCAGACCACTGGTGGGCCATAGATTTTTGTTTGTTCTCAAGACTGAGATATGCATCTGAAATCCTTTGCCCAGTTTTCAAACAAACCGGTTTTGACGCCGCACCACCCATAAACCCCGTCAATTTCTGTCCTAGCATCAACTCGCCTCCTCCAACCCCGTTCCCATCTCGCATACCCTCGTCCCCTGACACAGCACATCAACAAGCTTGCGATACCCTCGCCGCGATGGCTCCCTTCGCCAGGACCTACCCTGCCCGACTATGGTTGTGAGATCCATTGTGCCGCAGCTTCATCCTGTCCGGGGAACTGCCCATCGTCAGCGGTGGTTGGCTCTCACCATGCAGCAGGACGGTTCACGAGGAGATGTGAAGTTCTATATTGATGCGGGGGAGTTTTGTATTGATGCGATTAGCACGACGAATTATGGTGGCCAGGTTGATGACGAGGGAAGCAGATGTGCAGTTTCGTATTGACGCGATTAGCTTGGAACTGGATTGCATATATCATTAATTTAATATATATTTTTCTTTTTACCGTAGGGATATTTCCGATGCTTGAAGAGTTATAGTACATAGAGTTCTTCTCATTTATCTTGGATTTGCTTGTTCAATTTTTCTATTTGTGTCTCATGATTATATACTTGGATTGCAGTAAAAAGAATAAGTTTGTCTAAGAAGGAGTACATTTGTCCATATTGTGACGGTATGAGGGACATGATCCTCACACTTTTGCTTGCAGCTTGCGTAACCACGGTATATGGTGTGGTGCTTTGTGACCACCATAGAAGCAAATCCTCCATTTAGCGGAAACAAATGTTCATGTTGTGGAAACATATCCCATGTCGTTTGAAATAAATATTTTGTGTCTTTCAATGAAACAAAAATCTATATTTGTATGGAAGCAATTCTCTGGCATATAAAAATTGTATTTTAAGGTTTGGAAACATAATATAAATCTCTAGAAGCAAGGCATCTACATTGTGCTTAGACGATTCGAAACCTGGTCGTATGAATCATTTTTTGTTGTACGGGAACGATATTCTGGTTTCTTCGGATTCCGATTCCAAATTCTATGGAAGAAAATACTAACCTCTTCGGATGCAAATTCCAAATTCTTTGGAAGCAAATTCCCATTTATTTCGACGCAAATACCAAATTCTTTGGAAGCCAATTTTCAATTTAGGTTGTTTGAAACAGTCGGTAACAATGGTAAAGAAAATATGTTTCATGGAAGCATATCTTTGTATTGTCGGAATAAGCAACATACTATTACATTGGAGAAAGTTCTTAAGTCATTCTATGCAAATTTTCCACACAGTATGATCAAAATAAATTGTCACTTGACAGGAGTCTTACCAAATTGAAACAATATCCAATTGATATGGAAGTAAATTAGCTAGCCGGTAAAACAAAATTGATTTTTTTTTCACAAAAAAGCAAAATAAATTACTCAGGTTCTATCATTCACTACCACACCAGTGGTTCGGCAGCTTATTTTATATGCTTCCACTATTAGTAGAACATGCTCATATATCTCACAATATTTGCTTCCTATCATAAAAAAAATAGAATGCATCATATATATTTCCCTTATCTCTCTCTCTCTCTCTCTCTCTCTCTCTCCTTACGATCACATGGGCACAAGGTGACCAGTATTTTTGCATACATTTCCATGAAAAAGTACCTCATGAAATTAATACGACATTATTGTCTTAAAAAAACACACCCTCCACAACTGACACTATATATGCCACACTGATCAAGTGTGTTCTTAGTATTCTTCATGTAGTAGTCATTTCAGCACCCCTTTCTCCTATTCTTCATGTACCACACCCTGTACTATACACTGATCAAGTGTATTCTCCATTTGCTTCTTGTGCCACCTACTGGCTGAGCGTGTTCTCTTCATGGTTTTGAGTCGATGAACTTCAACAACCCCTCTGACACACTGACCGATAGCAAAAACAATGCAAGAATTGTCTCTTCTTTACAAATGAAAAAGCAACCTTGTATCCCCATGACAACTGTGTATAGATAAGTTTTCTTTATTTAGGATAACGTTTTGACATAGAAACCAAACAAATACAAGGTAAAAGAAAACTAATGATGTTAGTTTGAGAATAGGAAACGTTGGGAAGATAATACTTAGTATGAAGGGATGTACTAGTACTACAAGTATTGATGCTTCGACTCTTCCTGTGGTTTACAATTGGGAAACTCTTCCTATCATACATCTGGCAGAAACTATTCTTCAGACCACTCGTGGGCTATAGATTCATGTTTTTTATCAAGGCTGAGATTTGCATCTGAAATCCGTTGCCCAGTTTTCAAACAAACCGGTTTTGACGCCGCACCACCCGTAACCCCTGTTAATTTCTGTCCCAACATCAACTCACCTCCTTCGACCCCGTTCCCATCTCGCATACCCTCGTCCCCTGACCGAGCTCATCAATGAGCTTGCGACACCCTCGCCGCGATGGCTCCCTTCGCCAGGACCTACCCTGCCCGACTATGGTCGTGAGATCCACCGTGCCGCTGTTTCGTCCTGTCTGGGGCAGTGCCCATCGTCAGCGGTGGTAGGCTTTCACCAGGATGGTTCACGGGAAGATGTGAAGTTCTCTATTGATACGGTGGAGTTTTATATTGATGCGATTAGCACGACGATTTATGGTGGCCAGGTTGGCGACGAGGGAAGCACATGTGAAGTTTTGTATTGATGCGATTAGCTTGGAAGTGAATTGCATATATCATTATTGATGGCGCCAGATGGACCACGACGATTGCTTCCTCAACTGGTGGGCCTCCATCACCAGTCGTGTGCCTGCTGCTATGCGCAAGGGCCTCGCCTCCCTCGCCCTTCTCACTGCCTGGTCCATCTGGCGCCATCGCAATGCATGCATCTTTGACAACGCCCACCCCTCCATCACGCATCTACTCCAGGACATCAAGGATGACGCTAGGTCCTGGGCCGCTGCCGGCGCCAAGGACGTCGCGAGTTTCATGCCTCCATGAGTTTATAGCTTTTGGGGGCTGAGCACCCCCCCTACTGTTCTGCTCACGTAACCCCTCTCTACGCCTGCTTTGTGTACGTCCAGAGGCGTTACCCTTGTAACCCCGAAACTCTTGCTTTCTACCTATCAATGGAATGATACGCATATTTGCGTATTCGCGAAAAAAAATATTTGTTCTTTTTTCATAGGGATATTTCCTATGCTTGAAGCATTGTAGTACGTAGAGTTCTTATCATTTATCTTGGATTTGCTCGTCCAGTTTTTCTATTTGCGTCTCATGATTATATACTTGGATTGTAGGAAAATAAGAAGTTTGTAAGAAGGAGCATGTCTTTTGATATTGTGACAGTACGAGGGACAAGGTCCTCACACTTTTGCTTGCAGCTCGCGTAACCGCGGTATATGGTGTGGTGCTTTGTGACCACCATAGAAGCAAATCCTCCATTTAACAGAAACAAATGTTCATGTTTTGGAAACATATCCCTCTTGCCGCCGCCCGCTTCCTCTCGCCTCACAATTTTCTCTTCCTCCTTGCCGCCGGCCCCCTTGTCTCCCAACACTTGCAACGACGCCGGCCTGCTGCAGCAGCAGCGTCCAGCCCCAACAGCCGAGGAACAACCCCCACGCTCGTCTTTTCTTCCTCTTCCCAGCCGTCCACGCCGCCACATCCCTCCCACTAACCCACGTCGGCCTTGCCGCAGAAGAGGGCTAGCCCAGCTGTGCCGCCGGTCAAATTGGGAGGGGGAGCAGCCACGCCCGGAGGAGATTGTCCCCAGCCTAATCCCTAGGGTGCAGTTTCCGGATCGACCCCCTTCACTGCGATGAACCCTTCTCGTCGGCCGCGCCCCATGCTAGCAGGTGGGCGGAGCCTCGTCGTCGTTGACGGGAGGAGGCGAGCAGCAGTCGCAGCAGGTGGTGATGCTGGCGAACGCGTCGGACGGCGTCTCTACAGGTATGCTAGCTCCTCCTATTCTCTTTCATACTGATGCAAACGGAAATTGGTAAATATGGAGATTAGCCAATGAGATATGGTTGTTAAATTTGTGTTTTTTGGTACATTTTTTGAGGGATCGGCAATTGCGCAAGGAACTATGAGCTTCAGTGAGACGGTTTTGGGTGCAGTAGAGAAATTTGTTCATCGGATAATGCTTTGAATAGGTTAGCCGTCCTCCTCTCTTTTTAAATCTGTTACTTTCTTTGTAGGTTTTCTTATCTTCCGAGCATTAATATAACAAAGTAAATTTTACGGTTGCCTATTTACTCTTTTTACTGAATTTATTCTTCAGTAATAAGGCAAGGATTACATGATAAATGAACTATCCATTTATTTTAACAGCCATCTCAGTAAAGAACCAGGTAGAATAGAAAATTAGACACAAACATAATCTTGTCACTTAGGATTCAGAATCTGGGGATGTGGAAGGTCAAGCGCAGGTCGCGGGATCAAACGGGCTGGTGGACAGGGGCGCGGCTCTACGCCCTCCTCTGTATGTCGAGGGTTGGACGGAGCCCTCGGCTGCGGGGGAACAGCGATCGGCAGACGCGACCCCGACGAGTGTGCTCGTGGTGGTCGCTCAGATCCCAGCCGTGCATCCACAGGTGTACCAGCTCCTCTGTATATTCTTTGATTTTTCCTGTTCAGTTCATCTTTCATAGTTAATCCTTTGCAACAATTTGATAAGATTCTTAAATCAAAGGTGTGGCCTCTATTTGATGAGCAGAGTCTGCTATAAAATCGAGAACACAAGGAAGAGTATGGGTCTGCACGTACCTATAAGAAGAAGATGGCTTGAGGTGATTTGTTTTTGTTTTCAGTTGCGTCGACGACGAGATCTTCGTCATGGACCTCAAGAAGGGCGTCGTCTCCATAGGTACTAGCTCCCTCCGCCGCTCGATTTGTCTCGTGTGGGTCTCGTGAACACTTTGGAGCCATGACCTGATGTTATATACTGCTGAATCAAAGAGCAATAACCTAACATACTTTATACTGAACCTTGATATGGTGTAAAGGTCTCTGGACAAACAGGTGCAAGGTGGGCTTTGTTTGGTGCAGCGCAGAACAATAGCCAATAGATGTTTATATGGGAGATGTTTAGACTGCCAAGGATTGGGTTATATTACTGAACATGTTGGTTTGTCGCCAGTTGCTGTAACCCACTTCAGATGATGGATTACTAAAAACCTTTTAGCATTTACCTTCCTTACATATACATGATTTACTACATTTATGTATATCTTGCCTTCAGCTCATGGTCAAATTCATTTATGTATTTCTTCTACTGGCGAGTGTTACAACTGAACCGGTCAGGGCCTTATTAAAAGTATTTTAGACCTTCCTGTAAATAGACAGTCAAAGCTCACACTATTCTTTTTTGTATAATGACCGTTTGATTCAGTTATTTGGGTTCATTATTGAACTTTGTACTGCTTGTTTATTTGTATAGCTTATGGCGAGGTACAGATTCTATTTAGCATTCATGTTTACCATTGGTTATGGGTTAAAGTCAGCAAAGATAGCATATTCACATGTTTGCAAATCACTTTTGCTGTATATAAGTGCCATCAAGGATCAACCTAGACCCGTGGACGTGCGCAAGCTAGATAAGTACGCACATGAACGCTCAGGAGGCGTGCAAATGGCACGCCCCAGCCACTAGTTCACCACAATGCTCCGTCGCCGGCCGCACCATATCGAGGTCGCAGTCGTAAGCAGAGTGCAAGCTCCGTGTGGCCGGAGTGGAGAGCACTCGGCACAGGTTGAGCTTGCTGCCTCGGATGCTCCCCCCTGATCTTCCGAATATCCAATTCTGAGTCCGGGCTCATCTACACCTGGTGAACAGTAAATTCAAAAGAATACTAAAAAAATTCAAATAAATTCGATTTTTTTGCATGGAAGATGTTTAAGTGTGTGAGATGTGTGCCAAATTTCAAAGCATTTGGACATCTGAGTAGCTCAAAGCGAGAGAACTAAGCATGCCCATCCCAGATTTGTGGCTCTCGGGTGCCACACACCCCTATATGAATATAGTATTAAAAATACCAGGATTTTTTTCGAAAAAATCTGAGATTTTGGGATATCAAACCTGGGTGCCCATTGTATCACTTTCGTGGGGAATTCCTATGCATAGGAAAAAAACTGTTTGGATGGATCCTATGTCGGACCGTATTTTCTTCGCCACGGATACCATAGGCACTCACTCCCCACAAAACTAGACACGGGTGTACAATGGGCACTCAGGTTTAATATCCCAAAATTCTAGAATTTTTTATAATTTCCTTGTATTTATTTAAATACTACTAGCAAATATGCCCGTGCGTTGCAACGGGAGAAAAACAATCAGATTATACAGATGTGGTAGAAATAAGAAAAAGTATGAATCAAATGCCAGGCTGAGATAAAGATTTTCAAAATGTCATTTAACAAACTATGTCTGAGTGATGTCATGATGAGATAAGGGACTTTTAAAAAGTCATTTCAAAAACTGAAATTGTGATGGTCTCATCATGACTTGATTTCCTAAGGCGCCACAATGAAATAATTTTTGGCTAAGCAAACTACATTGATGGACCCCTGCCTGAGCTAGACTAATGAATGATGTGTCTCCCCTTGACCTAACGTAGCGGTGTTTTCCATAACCAGTAAAACTGTGGTACCAGAATAACTATGTATGAAGGCAAAATAGTCATTTAGTCATTTTCATATAACTTACAAAAACTAACCCATAGGAAGCTGTGTCAATTTTTTGGGGCTCAACACTGTACAGTACATACAAAGTTTTTTTTTACCTGACGCGCGAGGGACCAAATAAAATCATAAAACGACCTCTACAGATCCCCTAATAAAACCTCTACCTAAGCGACGATTCGTTTTGTTCGTTATTTACGAATCTATTTTAATTTTTGTGAACATTTTCTAAAATTTCATGGACATTGTTTTCAAATTCCTAAATATGTTTTGAATACACGATCATATTTTAAAAATCATGAACATTTTTCATTTCACGAATTTGTTTTTGAAATCATGATTTTTTTTAATAATATGCAAAGAGTTTTTTAAATCACGAACATTTTATGATTTTCTAATTTTTTTTGAATTCATAAACATTTTATGATTTCTCGATGTTTTTTTTCAATACTCGCAACTTTTTGAAATTTGGATTTTTTTTTGAAAATCCCGGACTAATTTAAAAAAGGAAAAACAAAAAAAATGAGAAAGGATAAAAGCAAAAACGAAATAAAAAAACAGGGGGCGTCACGAAAGGCATATGGGCCGGCCCATTACCATGTGCGGGGCCTGCTATATAAAAGAGAAAAGGGCATATGGGCCGGCCCATTACCGTGTGCGGGGCCTGCTATATAAATACTATAACTAAAGCGGGAACGGTTTGATTTTTCTGATTATTTTGAATTTTTTTCGGCGGCTACTGTTTGTATTTCACGGCAACGTCGGCGTCAGTGAACAGTGAGTATACATGAACGAACAGTAGTATGAATGAACAGTAATGCCAGTAAGTACACATGGAAGTAAGCGCGTGAACAGTGACTTTTATGAACAACACCCTGCTCATGAACAGTGTCCTACAACACAGTGTTTTTTTTTTTTTAAAACAAGTCTTCCCCGGAGAAAAAATATGCAATTTTTTTTTAAAAAAAATAGGATATATTTTACACATCATTTCTCTCCCTTTCCTCCACCCTAACGTCCTTATATAGAGAGTTATGATTTAGAATTTTCTATACATCATTTATCGACACCGACGTACCGATGCACGACACCGGCGTACCAATACACAGCCGCCTCAATCGTCTCCTAATTTTTTCCGATGATAGTGTTGACAGAGCACAAAAATAGTAGGCCGGAATTGTATATTTGCACGAATAGTAATCCGTGGAAAAAATAAATTCTAGACCGATTACTGCCCATTTTTACAATGCAACAACAATTAAAAGTGCACTAACAAATGCCCGAACAATAACCGGACATTTTCCGAATGAACTCAGGACTACTAACGAAACAATATACCAAATAAACCAAAACAACCACTCCGAATAATCCGGAGCAATAAAACCAGCGAAACAGAACAACACCTGAATAAACCGAAAACATTAACCCACACGAATCATAAAACTGAAACAGTAACCGAATTTTAAACCAAAACAATACACCCGAATAAACCGAAACAACTAAAAAGAACACTACGCATTCACGTGAACAGAAATCCATAAAAAAAACTGGAACTCCTCCTCCCTAGACCCGAAGCAATAAAACCAGTGAAATGGACCACCACCGGAATAAACCAAAAACATTTGCCCACCCGAACCATAAACCGAAACAGTATCTACTAACAAATACCCAAACAAAAATCGGACATTATCGGAATGAACTCAGGACTACTAATCGAAACAATAGCCCAAATAAACCGAATCAACAACCCTAAATAATCCGAAGCCATAAAACCA
Source organism: Elymus sibiricus (assembly GCA_039707655.1). Lineage (NCBI taxonomy): Eukaryota > Viridiplantae > Streptophyta > Magnoliopsida > Poales > Poaceae > Elymus > Elymus sibiricus. The sequence continues at coordinate 319,960,747 of CM077672.1, forward strand.
GCGAAAGTACTAATACTAAAGCGGGAAGAATTCCCTTTTTCTGGTTTTTTTTTAGAAATATTACTACTCATTTTTCGTCGCTGTCAGTGAATAGTACGGATGAACAATACCGTATATGAACAGTACCGTCGACGAACAGTAATCCCCTACGAACGGTACCATACACGCACAGTAATCGTCTGTGAACAGTAACCGCGGGTGAACAGTCATCTCGGATGACCAGTACTTCTGCTTAACCAGTGCTCCAAATAATCTGATTTCCTCCCCTTACTTCTTTTAGCTTTCACCGTAGAAAAAATACGCATGTTTGTTTAAAAAAAACTGGGATATTTTTTACACATCATTTATCTCCCCTTTCTCCACCCTCGCATCCTTATATAGAAAGTTAGGATTTAGAATTTTCTATACATCATTTCTCAACACCGGCGTACCAATGCACAGCCACCTTAATCGTCTCATAATTCTTTCCGATGATACTATTCAATTACGTGTCCAACATAAACAGTGACGGTGAAAAGTACCCCAGGCGTGAACAGTAACTCCCAGTGACCTCACTGAGCAGTTACCTCAGTGAACAGCAGCCCTGTGTGAATAGTGTTCCAGAGAAAAATATACACAGTCTTAAAAATACTAGGATTTTTTTACACATCATTTCTCTCCACCGACGTACCGACGCAAAGCCGTATGTTGCTACCGAGACACAAAACAATAGAACAGAATAGTATATTGCGTAAACAGTAATCCATGGGTAAAAAAAGTTCTCGACGGATTAATGCCCACTTTTACATCACGCCATCAGTAAACAGTGCACCAACAATTACTTGAACAAAAAAGGAACAGTATCCAAATAAACCCAGAAATGCTAACCGAAACAATAGCCCAATACTTCCAAATAAACTGCAACATAAAAACAGTAAACCAGCACTATACATTCACATGAACAGTAATCCAAAAGAAACGCCCACGTCCTCCTCCCTTGACCTCGAAACAGTAAAACCAATGAAACGGAACAAAATCTAAATAAACCGAAAACATTAGTCCACCCAACCCTTAAAGCGAAACAATACCTAAATTGTAACCAGAACAATACACCCGAATAAACCGGAACAACAAAAATAAAAAATCAGCACTATTCATCCACATAAAAAGAAATCCATAAGAAATACGAAGAGAAAAACTGAGACTCCTTCTCCCTCGGTGCGTTCACCTACGCAAGGAGAAAAGCCGATGATGTTGTCGTCGTCTACCTAGCTTTCTCCTTCCATGTGGCCAACTAGATCGAGGCTTCAACCACAATGCCGTCAATGAAGCCACCTCTACGACGCGCTCTAGCATGACAATCTACAAGTAGCCAACAAGAAGAGGCAACATGAAAATAAAAACTATCACTCGAAAAACCCCTTCACTCCACTCCCTATTCTATTTTTTTGACCGATTCAAAGAGAAATACAAGACAGTGGCTCATCCGTAGAGGGTAGTGTTTGCTCAAAAAATTATTATAGAATCAATTATTCCTCAGCCGCCAAAATTTCTCGAAGTACGGCCACACCACTTATCCTATATCACAGACACCACTTATCATATATCACAGTTCGAAAAGCAGATTGAGTAGAACGTCCTATTATCAGATTAACCATTCATAGATATTGCGTTAAAATAAGCTCTCTGCCAATTACTATCCATTTTCACACCACGACAAATTTGGGGTTCAAATTACTTACAAAATTTAAAATTTGAATTTTATTAAATAAATTCATGTTTGAGAGAGAATGAAAGAGGTCCGACTAGAAATTGCATATGAAATGTTGATGAAAATGATGCACAAATTGGACAAGAAATATTTCTCTACTATAGGGTGTACACATTGGTAACAATCCGATTTGATCTCATTGTTAATCAACCAGGCCATATGAGAATGAGTCCAAATACATATTACTACCACGCCCATCACATTTTTTTACTTACGAAAGGGGACAATATATGCTTACGAAAATATTAATAGGCCAGCCGGTTTACTTAATTTGTTAAACCATTTAATATTTGTTACGTGTCTACACAGATCATGGGGTAAAGATAAAGTTTGTACTCTCTTTTTCATTTCATTTTCTCGCGTAATACATGTTGTTCTTCTGTTTATTTTGGCAAAATACAGATGGAATCGATCACGTGCGCCGCGCTTCTTCGACGCTAGTAAAAGAGAAAAGGGGGGAGAAAAAGGGCCAGGAGCCAGGGATCGAACCCTGGTCTCCAGTGCACAAGGCTAAGTTCTCAGCCACTGCACTGCTTGTATGCTTTTGATATATGTGTGTATCCAATATATAAGAACCAAACCCGGCAGCGATTTTCTAAAACCAACAAATCGTTTTCTTCAGTTACGGGTGGCATAGTGGGTAATATTTTGCAACTTTGGAGGCAATTCTAATGACGTACCGCCAGAAGCAATAACACCTTTATTATTAGGTAGAGATATTCATATAGGGGTGTGTGGCACCCGAGAGCTCCCATGCATTTCCTATCTTGACTGGGCCATTTTTCTCCCGTGGAAGGTGTAGGTCATGCCCGTTCTGTTTGCGCTGAATCCCCATGATGGTTGAGGTGGCGCCGCTGTGGTACCATCAAGGTACCCAAGGACGTTCTCTAGACAGAATAAGCACAACCCACAGTCCTGCACTAACAAGAGAAAATTGGCACATGTGAGACAAATGGTGATGAGCCCGACGAAGCGATGGTGGCGGCATGGCCTGAGATGGAGCACTGGTGGCGTGGGAGGTCATGCCACCCATGGGTGGTGGACGCTGTGGCACGGGAGACATGAGATGGAGTCGTGGCTCTAATACCCAATCAAATTGACAAAGATGATTTTGATGTGAGATGCTCCTTGGGACTTTGCATCCATTTATAATAGTTTCAACTTGAGAATCAAGCTACAATCGAAACGAATAATTCTAGGATACTGAGATCCCCTACACAGTCAGAAATAATCTCTAATTGATCATATGCCGTACTAAGAGATATGCTAGGAGATACTTACGCTAACAACACACCACGGGGAAAAACATGTTGCCTAGTATAGATACTTACGCTAACAACATGAACATGTTGCAAAGGTCCTAAGAGCAACTCTAGTACAGATTTTCAGTCGAGTGTCAATTAGACACTCCCTTTTTATAATCTCTATTCCTGGGAGTGTGGTTTTGGCATCAGATATGCCAAGAGCAGACTTAATGTTCATCGGAATAAATGCATGCAGGAAATTGTGTGCGGCTGTGCGGTACTGCAACAACGCTTATCAACTAAGTTTCATAATAATCTGCATAATTCCTTTTTTTGACAGCCCCGTAATTTTTGTTGAATCAAAAAGGGCAAGCCGCTCGCGGACAATAGCCGGTCTACCAGGTGTGGATGTAAGGCTATGATCAGGCTCCTTCGGACTGATGACAGTGGATGGTATATTGTGAAGATGGGTGACAGAAATGTAGACAACTATGTTGCAGCAATGAAGAAACTCATGGAAATAGTTCCTGCCATTGAGTGTCAGCAAAGTATCTGATGGCAAGTCTCTCGAGGATAGAGAGAATTACCCCTCGTCCATTGCAAGAGGTTTGGCAATCGTGGTTTCAAATGCTTGCAATGCGTTGACAACTTCATGCCACCAGTTTTTTTTTTTGGAGATCCTAGTTGGAAGCGTGCAAAGCTAAGAACACCTGAATTTGGCTATTTCGTTCCAACCAAAATTTTCACCTCTCGATGCTATCCTGCGTGGTTTGCCATATCAATTCTATTAGTTTATGAAACTGGACGTTGCCAATATTTCGCTGCTGTCACCTGTTCTGAATTCTCACTTTATGAATTTTACTGCAGTTGTACTCTGAAATACTCTGGCTGTCCTCCCATTGTATGTGAGACTTTGTCCACTTCAACTTGATCAGATCGTTGATTATTCAGTTTTTGCACTCATCAAGCATTATTTAGATCTTCACCTAGTGAAAGTCAACTTCTAAATTACATTTTATTTGCATATGGATTGACTAGTGTAAAACAAGGCAAAACATGAATAGTGTCATAAATGTAATTATTCACTTATGGAATTCTCCAACAACAACAACAACAACAACAACAACAACAATAACAACAGTTTATAAGAAATGTGACTATGAACGATATAAAATTCAGATCCAAAATCAAAACACACATTAAGAAACAAACATGCCAATTCTATAACGAATAGTGAAAAAAGAGGACATAGCATGAATAGTGTCAGAAAACGGAAGTATTCACACATGGATTTGTCTTTCTTGGTTAAATGAATATTTCGAATTTTCATCTGAAGTTTTTAGTGGTCATAAACTAAGTTTTGTGAATATTTACAGATTTTTTCGTTGTTTTTTGAAAGGCATGCATGGCTAGCTAAGGGCAACTCTAACCAGTCCCCTATCCGGCTATAAGGGAGGATAAATTTGATTTTACTCCTCTACCGCACCTAGCCGATCCCCTAAACAGAATAGAGGAGGATAATTTATCCTTCGACGCCTATCCAATCCCTAAATATACTCTGCCTGGAGGCGGTCGAGGATAAATTTTCTTCACGCAAATGCCTCCTTGTGGCCGGCCGGCGACTCGCGTGAAGCTCCATTGTCGACGGCAGCGACCTCTGGCCTCGCCGGTGACCACACCGTCGCGTTCGACGGCAGGCACGCGCCCGGGAGCAGCTTGCTGCCGGCGCCGGAAGCGCGGAAGCCGCACTCCGTCGAGCTGGCCTTGAGGCATCGGGTGCAGTCCCAGCCGGAGCTGCTCGTCCGGTAATCCGGGCATGTGAGTGAGCCATCGAAGTGGCTGGTCTCGGCGCTGCCGGCGGCGAGCGAGTGTGAGGTGGTCTTGTGGAACACCGCGGAGAGCATGGCAAGCGACGCGATGACGCCAACGAGGCTGATCACTAGCAGCTTCCTCCGGCCGGTGCGGTTGATAAAGTAGATGCTAACGATGGAGCCGAGCGCGTTGAGGCCGGAGGTGACCAGCGAGAGAGCGAGCGCCGTTTGGTTGGAGGCCAACCCGGCGAGCTGCATGATGCTCGGGCTGTAGTACATCACGGTGTGGTACCAACTGCATTTGGTGAAGGCGGCGACGGCGCGGGCGTTCGTGCCCATTGAGCTGCGCGGCGTTTCCGGCGTGGTCACCGTCGTTGCGGAACGCATGACAGATGTTCGACGAAATGTATAAACCAAAAAATAAGTTTACTCCGCTAAATCTAGAGGATCGGCTAGAACCGACCAAAACTTAGTGAAGAAATATACTCTACTAAGGTTTACTTGGCCATATCCTCCTCTATTTTTTAGGAATCGGTTAGAGTTGCCCTAAAAAACGAGAGCGAAGGTATGAGCTGATGCTTTGGTGTCGCCTGTAAGAATGACACGTATATTTATAGTGCAGTGCACTCTACGAGCAACGGCTCCAAACCACCTGTCCAGTACACTTACACGTCTCCAACGGCACACCTCCAACGTTCCGATGTTAACACGAAAATGTTCAACGTTCCTCCTCGCTCATGTCCAACGTCATCTGGCTCAGAGGAAACTAAATGCAGTAGCCCGCGCGGCACGTAAATAATTCAAGCCTGGATGAGCCGCTGTGCCAGATAAAAGATAACTTATACACGCAATACACGGATGAACAGTTCTAAACAGCACGGCCCAGCCTTTCCTTTCCGAATCACCACACCAGCCCAACGATGTGGATACCGGGCGACAGGGCTACCTACCTGTCGCCCGGGCGCCAAACGCCTCACTCGTGTTTCTTATTCATTCATAATGAAGCATCAAGCGGATACCTCCTCTAACGCTCCTCCTCTGGCGGCAGGGGAGGAAACCCTAGCCGCCGCCGGACCGTGACCCTCCTCCCCCCCTCCCCTTCACCCCTCGTCGCCACCAGGGCATGCCGGCGGCGAAGCCCACCCAACGTGGGCGGCGGCGGAGCGCTCTCTCCTTCTCGTCGGGCGGGATCGCCGTGGGGCGATCTACCCTGGCCGGAACGCGGCGTGGTGCGGGGCGCGACGACGCTGGGCTGCCGCGGTGGCGGGCGTGGAGGGCTGCATGGGGTAGGCTGCGTGCTGGTGATGGCTGTGGTGGCCGGTGGCCGACCTGCCGGATCTGGACGACACGGGGGGCGGCGGCACCTGTGCTGGGCGGAGTCGGGTAGGATCCCCTTGGGGCTGGCAGCCGTGGTGCGCGCGGTGTTGCTGGTTGCTCGCTGGCTTGGTCCTGTGGCCCGCACTCGGCCTTCTGGATCGGCGCCGAGGCAGGTTGGGCAGGCATCCCCGGGGTGCCGGTGGTCCCGGCTGCGAGTCGGGGAGACATAGTTGCCGGTGAAACCGAGCCAACGGTGGGCGATGGCGGCGTTCTGCGCCGTTATCTTGACGAAGGCATCGTCGTGTAACTACTGTCGACCCACTCGTGCTGCTCCGGGGGAAACCCTAGGATCTGGTCTTCCAGATCGGACGAGGGCGGCACAACGGTGTCGTTTCTCTCTTCGGGGCATCGTTTGTGGAGCAGCACCGGAGGACAGAGACAGGAGGTGGAGCAGCTTCGTCTTGCACGGAGTTTCGGTGGAGATGTAAGTCAAGCCTGGCCGACAGGTGCTACGCTGTGTCATGCCTGTTCGGCAGGTGCTACTCACAACAGATCTTCCAGAGACTTAAAGCTATGCCGGCTGGTGGTACTTGGCGGCATGGTGCTGCGGTGTACCTGCGGCAACCGCGACGTGCTCAGCAGTTTGCACGCAGGGAGGTGGTGCCATTGGGCGTCGTGGTGGCGTCGACGGATGGCCGGACTGGCAAGGATGATGCGGATCTCTTTCCTGAAGATGGGTCAGTGGTTCGATGATGATGTCGGCTTCTAAAATGTGTGCATGTGGTGTACGCTTTAGGTTTGCTGCACCGGCTGTAGGTTCCGATACGTTATGTGGATGAATCGGCGACGACACCGGTTTTAGATATGGGAAGTGAGAGCACTTCACATTATCGAGTTTGTAGGTGTGAGTAGTGGCTTCGGTGGGTTGATATATGCTCTTGTCAGACATTTGTTGAATAATTAATAAAAATGGCTGTATGCATCGATTGATGCAGAGGCCGGAGGTTTTTAACCTCCTTTTCCAAAAAGTAAAATAAAATCAAGCGGATACAAACATAATACATAATGAACACATCCGGCCTCTGCATAAATAAGATGCGCACAGCCAACACTAACGGTCACACACAAAAAAATCATGCCGGCAGAGAGCAAAGTCATAGAAGGCCGAAACTATGCCAGGCGGAGGGAGAAAAAAGAAAAACCTGCCATCGAAACAACGATCGAACCCGAGAAATAAAGAAAGAAATACTCTAGCGTGCTAGTTACTAATAATTGGTCAATCGCAAATAGAAGTAATTCTTACGTTGGTTGTTAAAGAATCTAGTCAAGGCGGACCTGCTCGAGCGTCTTGAGATTCTGGCTGCTCGTGGACGGGGGCAGGTAGGATGGAAATAACGCTGTGTTCTGGAACAACCGGACACAGGTAGCAATGCCGGCAGAGGCAGGGGAATGGGGCGGCGCGATTGGCGCATTCTGGACGAATGCAGCGAGGATGCTGCAGGCTGCGGCCACACAGCCAGGGAGCCGCATCGCCGTGGACGGAGGGGTGGGGGCTGCACGCGCTCAGTGCCGGGCTTAACTACACGCAACTAGCTCTTCCCCGGGTTCCACGCCGGTGTGGGCCGGCCCAGAGGGGAGGGGGGGGGGGGGGGGGGGGGGGCATGGGGGCGGCCGCCCCGGGCCCCTCTCGCCCAGGGGCCCCCAGCTAGCTAATGTGTAAGATGGCCTGTATGTACTGCGTACGGCCCGAAGCAGTATTTAGCACTACTAGGGTACAACAGGCTCGCGGGAGGAACAACGGCAGCCACGCAGCGGAGTCGCGAGATGAAATCGCGCCTGAGCGCCTAGAGATCGATCTCCATCTTATAATTCTTTTCAATCGATCATCTCCCTTTCTCCTGATCGGTGGCCCTAGCTAGTTGTACCTGATGGCTAGTCAGGGGCTAGCAAGCTCACCCAATCACTAGCGCCAGGGGCTAGCAAGCCTCTTCTGCTCCCGTTTCCTGGAGAATGTGGCCTTTCGGCCGGAGACGGGAGACACCGCATCGCATGAGACGCAGCTATGCCCAGGGGAGGCCGAGTCGCTTTACAGAAGATGGCATCGTGTGATGGCCTATGCGATTTTATCATGATAAGGGGTAAATAAAGATTTACAAAAAGATTCTGTATTTTTTTGACCTCGCGAAAGGTACGTCTTCAATAAAGATTCAGTATTGCGTCTCGACTGTTCTAATAGAGTCATTGATAATGATTGGATATTGTTTAGGGATATACTAGTATATATCAGAGATTTGTCCTTCGTGAGTTAAACTTGATAATCAGTAAGATTTTATTGAGTTGGTCTAGCACCTTTGTTACTTCACACTAGTTTTGGAATAACCAATTTCTTCTTTAAATTTTATAACATTTATGTCATCGAAGTGTGCATTCAAAAGTATAATAGGAAAAAAATTATATTAAGGTAGTATTCATAAGTTATTTTATATGAAACCGTTTGGGAACATTTTAAGTGTTTTTTGGTAACATTTTATATATACATACATCGATTATTATTATTATTTTTTAGAAAATCTATTATTGGTATTTATATTACAGGGCCCCGGGTTAAAGTTTCGCCCCGGGCCCCCGAAATCTCAGGACCGGCCCTGGGTGGGTGGTCGGGGCCGAGCGATGCAGTGTGGTTTGCGTGTTTCTCTCGTACGGGCGCGCGTGTGCGAGGCATTCGCTAACTGAACCCTGGCGAGGCGTTCGCTTACTGAACCCGAGCGATCGATCGATCCCTCGCACTACTACACGTACTGAACCCGAGCGATCGATCCCACTGCGTACTGAACCTGAGCGATCCCTTCGCTACTAACTGAACCTGAGCGATCCCTTCGCTGCTAACTGAACCCGAGCAATTCCTTCGCTGCTAACTGAATTAGATTGATCTTTTTCGCTGCTTACTGAAGCCGATCGAGCCCCCGTGCGAGACGTAGCCAGCCGGTGTTGAGTTGCCTCTCGATGAACAGTGCCCGTTGTTGTCGCGCGCGCAATACACGTAGACAGAGTCGAGACGCATCGATCGAGCCGGTTGGATGGCTGTGGATGAACAGTTCCCGTTGCTGCCGCCCGCTCGTACGGCCCACCCCAGCCGGTGGGTTGGCTGTGGATGAGCAGTACCCTGGCCGTGTGAAGGTGGTTGACGCTGGATGAACAGGACCCCGAGGAGGCCGCCACACCCCAGCCGGTTGGGGGTGGATGAACATGACCCCGTGGAGGCTGGATGAACAGTAGCCGGTGAAGGCTGGAGGAAGTCGACGGTGGATGAACAGTAGCCGGTGGAGGCTGGAGGAAGTCGACGGTGGATGAACAGTAGCTGGTGGAGGTTGACCGTGGGTGAACAGTAGCCCGTGGAGTCCTGTTTTGCGGTACGCCACACCCCTCCCGATGAACAGGACCCCCGTTTCGACCGTAGGCAGTTGGGGAGAAGTCCGTTTCCTCCGTTTTGCGGTACGCCAGAGCCCTCCCGATCAACAGGACCCCGTTTCGACCTTAGGCGCTCGAACAGAAGTCCGTTTCCTCCGTTTTGCGGTACGCCAGCGCCCTCCCAATCAACAGGACCCCGTTTCGACCATAGGCGCTCGAACAGAAGTCCATTTCCTCCGTTTTGCGGTACGCCACACCCCTCCCGATGAACAGGACCCCGTTTCGACCGTAGGCGGTCGAACAGAAGGCCGTTTTCTATGTTTTGCGGTACGCCAGACCCCGAGTCGATGAACAGGGCCCCGTTTCGGCTGTTCCGTCCAAGCCGGTTGGCTCCCGATGAACAACACGAGTTCCGACCCAGTCGCTTGGCTCCCGATGAACACGACGCTGTTTCCTCCGTTCCGACCCAGCCGGTTGGCTGCCGATGAACACGAGGCCGTTGCCTCTCCATGTACACGAGCCATGGCCGTACGTATGCGCGAGTACGCGTTCCAGACCCCACCCGTATATACGTACGTGGCCGTATTCTTTGCCGTGTGGCTGTACGTACGTGTACACGATTTAGACGGGACTGTCTGAACTGCTACGTCGGGGGCTCAACTACGGCACGTGCCGCTACTTACTCGGCCACGGTTCATCCTTGCAGAGAGACCGATCGACTAGTATGTACGTACACGTTCGCGACCAGACAGACAACGCTACGTACGCTTCGACCGGGTGGGTCCCTGCTTTCAGGGAGGATAAGGAGGCACTTCCTTGCGTGCGAAGATATAGCAGGTGGGTCCCAGCTGTCAGGGGGAGGAATCATTTCTTTTGCGCGTAATAAGGAGGCACTTCCTTGCGTGCGAAGATGTAGCTGGTGGGTCCAGCTGTCAGCCTCACCGCGTACAGTCCTCTTCCGATGGCTGTCGTTCATTGGCCACGTTGACTATGCCGCGCCGAAAGCACCAAAGCGGTGGACAACGGCGAGGCCTAGGAAGGGAACGACGCGGAGCCGGGGAAGATGCGGCAGTGGATGCCCACGCAGAGGGGAGTACGAGGGTTGACTGGTTCGGCTACGGTGTGAGGCTGCCGTCGCCGGAGAATAACAGGGGATGTGGGTGAGTAGAGGGAAGGCCTGGCCAGCGGTGGGAGTAGGGTGGGGTGGCGAGGCCTGCGCGGCAGCACAGCCGACCACGGGAGGCAGGAGCAGGCGGTCCCGCCGGCGCTGGTTTGGGCGGCTGGAGCAAGAAGATCAGAGATTGAAGAAGCAGCACGACCGTTGGACGAACATCCAACGGTCACTGCTGCTAGAATCATTTGTTGACTAAGTTGACAAAGCCCAGCATACGGGTCAACTTAGTAGGCCCACAAGTCAGCCTCCAAATAAGGTGGGTCCCAGTAAGCAAGGGGAGGAATCATTTTTCTTGCGCGTAATAAGGAGGAACTTCCTTGCGTGCGACCACGGACCTCGTGGGTCCCAGCTCTCAGCCTCTCCACGTACAGTCCTCTTCCGATGGCTATCGTTCGTTGACCGCATTGACGATGTCGTGCTGAGAGCACCAAGGCGGTGGACGACGGCGAGGCCTAGGAAGGGAACGACCCGGAGCCGTGGAAGACGCGGCAGTGGTTGCCCACACGGAGGGGGGTACGAGGGTTTACTGGTTCAGCTGCGGTGTGAGGCTGCCGTCGCCGGAGAATAACAGGAGGTGTGGGTGAGTAGATGGAGGGCCTAGCCAGCTATGGGAGTTGGGTGGGGCAATGAGGCCTGCGCGGCAGCACAGCCGGCCACGGGAGGCGGGAGCAGGCGGTCCCGCCGACACTGGTTTGGGCGGTTAGAGCAAGAAAATCAGAGATTGAAGAAGCAGCACGGCCGTTGGATTAGCATCCAACGGTCACTGCTGCTAGAATCGTTTGTTGACTATAAGTTGACAAAGCCCTGCGTACGCGTCAACTTAGTAGGCCCAAAAGTCAGCATAACATCTGTGGCGGATAGCATATAGCCCATTTGCTATTTTTCCGAAATTTACAGACCAATGGCTAATTATTACGTAATTTATTGTAGCCCATATTATATTTTTAGAATACCTGACCATTTTCTCCAAGGACATGATTAAAAATTTCAACGATATTTCATTGAAATTGCCGAACTATTTTTAATCCCAAAATTTCGAGCCCGACAATAACTAAATTTAAAATATATTTAAATTATGTTAAAATCAAATTAAATTTGAAATATCAAAAAATAAAAGAAAATTTGTAATTTGAATCTAATTGCCCATTTTCTTTGTTTTTATATATATATAGCTCATTTCATATTACTTATATAATTTACAGCCCTTTTTGTCTAGGCAGGCCAAATGTATCCCTCGTCGTCTTGAAAGATTTGCAGCCCAGCAGGACGGAGAAAAAGAAATCGGCCTGTGTAGGCTATTCTACGAAAAAAAGGTGGGCTAGTCATTTTCACCGAGAAAAAAAAACAGCTGGGCTCGTCATGTTGTAAACAAAAAATAAAAGCCTGGCCTAGACGGGCCACAGACACCGTACAGCCCAGTTGATAACCTACTCCGTCTCAACAACAACAACAAAACTGCTCGAGCAACAGATCTAAAAAAAAACTGGTCGAGCAACTGGGTCCCACGTGTCAGCCACTCCATGTGCAATTCTCTCGTACGTTGACAATGTCGTAGGTCCCAGATGTCAGCCAACCAATAGGAGGAAGCATTTTTTTCATGTAAGGAGGAGCTTCCTTGCGTGCGAAGATGTAGCTGGTGGGTTCCAGCTATCAAGGAGTGGAATCATTTTTCTTCCACGTAATAAGGAGGCACTTCCTTGTGTGCGACCATGGACCTCATGGGTCCTAGCTGTCAGCTTGTCCACGTACAGTCCTCTTCCGATGGTTGTCGTTCGTTGACCACGTTTACGACGCCGTGCCGAGAGCACCAAGGCGGTGGATGATGGTGAGGCCTAGGGAGGGAACGACCCGGAGCCGGGGAAGACTCGGCAGTGGATGCCCACGCGGAGGGGAATACGAGGGTTTACTGGCTCGGCTGCGGTGTGAGGCTGCCGTCGCCGGAGAATAATAGGAGGTGTGGGTCAGTAGAGGGATGGCCTGGCAAGCGATGGGAGTAGGGTGGGGCGGTGAGGCCTGCATGGCAGAACAGCCAGCCATGGAAGACAGGAGCAGGCGACGCCGGTGCTGGTTTGGGCAGCTGGAGCAGGAAGATCAGAGATTGAAGAAGCACGCCGGCAGGTGGATTGACATGTAACGGTCTCACGCTGGTACAGTCAATTTGTTGACTAAGTTGACATAGCCTTGCGTACGCATCAACTTAGTAGGCCCACAACTTAATATATAAACTAATAAAACTATATATACATAAAGTAGAGATGAGAAAAATAGAACTGGGCTGTGCATTTTCTTCAGTAAAAAACAGCTGGGCTGCTGATGTTCTAAGAAAAAATAAAACCAAGGCTGGGCGGCCCAGAGGCCAGTTGATACCTGCTAGATCCTTGTGGCCGCATGTCGTCATTGGCTACGCCTGTTAATAAACAAAACATAACCTGGGCAGTCTACAGCCCAGTCAATATTTGCTCGACCTCAAAAAAATATATACTACCTGCTGGATCCCAGTTTTCAGTCTCTCCTTGTAGAATTCTCTCATTTATTGACTACGTTGAAAATTTCATGGGTCTCAGATGTCAGCATATTTTTTCCATCATGATAATAAGTGTGTGCACTTGCTTGCGTATGGCCATGGACATTCTGGGTTCGTACTATTAGCCTCTGTATGGACAGCCCTCTTCTGGTTTCACGGACGAATTTCATGCAAATCGGGTGATTTTCATTGAAGCCGGACAAAATTCATTACATTTTACATGTTTCTTTTTCTTATGGAACATTTTACATATTTCAACTAAACGATAGCCGACTAGGCCTTTTTTTTAGTCCAAAAATGATCGCTGGAAGCGGCGGCTCCCGTTTCTCATGCCTGTTAAAAAATTTGGTTAACTGAGAACTCGAACGAGAGAACATGTCGTATGCGGTTTTTTTTGAGTGATACTGTATGTGGTATGTGGGTTAGAGGGATGGCGTGGGAGGCGCTTCCCGCGATTGAGGTGCCGAAACTTAACTATTCTTGAAGGCCCAAATCCATCGCTCCTCTGTTTAACAATTTGCAGCTGGGCTTGGCGTGCCACAGTCCAGTCCCGACGTGCTGTGTCCAACTGTCAGCCTATGAAACCTGATGGATCCCCTGCGTACTGGAAGATGTTAGTAAAATTTTGGAGAACTGGGAATTCGAACGGCAGGTGCTTTTGCTACTTATATCAGGTGACTGAAAATTCGTTTCGCAACAATTGCTTCAGCGTTATATCCACGTCGACCCTCGACATGATGGTTGGAAGGAAATGCCAAGTTCAGACCTAATTAAGATCCTTAACAACAACACCAACTTGCAGACGACCAGGTAAAACTAGTACTACCAAACTAATTTATAATCTTTTTAGTCATGGCCCTCGTTTTCGTCTGGTAGAAGATCTTGCAGACGACCAGCTGCTACTTGTAGCTTGCGTTGGTATTTTCCCCGAAAGAGGAAGTGATGATGCAGCACAGTAGAGGTAAGTATTTCCCTCAATTATGAAACCAAGGTTATCAATCCAGTAGGAGAATCACGCAACACCTCGTTAGCAGTACCTGCACACAAACAACAAATCCTTGCACCCAACGCAAATGAGGGGTTGTCAATTCCTTGGCGGTAATTGCAAGATTAAATTGTATGTGATAGATAGATAGATTGATTGAAACAAAAATACAAAATAAAATAAATAAAGAAAAAGTACAGCAAGTATTTTTAGGGTTTTGGTATATGATTTAGATAGACCCGGGGGCCATAGTTTTCACTAGAGGCTTCTCTCAAGAAAATAGCATACGGTGGGTAAACAAATTACTGTTGGGCAATTGATAGAAAAACAAATAATCATGACGATATCCAAGGCAATGATCATGTATATAGGCATCATGTCCGAGACAAGTAGACCGACTCCTGCCTGCATCTACTACTATTACTCCACACATCGACCGCTATCCATCATGCATCTAGTGTATTAAGTCCATAAAGAACGGAGTAACGCCTTAATCAAGATGACATGATGTAGACAAAGTAAACTCACGCATGAATAAACCCCATCTTTTTACCCTTAATAGCAACGATACATACGTGTCATGTCCCTTTCTATCACTGGGATTGAGCACCGCAAGATCGAACCCATTACAAAGCACCTCTTCCCATGGCAAGATAAATCAATCTAGTTGGCCAAACCAAATCAATAGATCGGAGAAGAAATACGAAGCTATAATAATCATGCATAAAAGAGACCAGAGAAGACTCAAATAATATTCATGGATAATCTAATCATAAACTCACAATTCATCGAATCCCAACAAACACACTGCAAAAAGTGATTACATCGGATAGAACTCCAAGAACATCGAGGAGAACATTGTATTGAAGATCAAAAAGAGAGAAGAAGCCATCTAGCTACTAACTATGGACCTGAAGGTCTATGGTAAACTACTCACGCATCATCGGAAGGGCAGCAAGGTTGATGTAGAGCCCCTCCGTGATCGATTCCCCCTCCGGCAGAGTACCGAAGAAGGCCTCCAGATGGGATCTCTCGAGAACAGAAGCTTGCGGCGGCGGGAAAAGTATTTCGTGGACTCCCCTGTTGGTTTCTTGATTTTTGGGAATTTATAGTGGTGGAATTAGGTCAAAAGGGTCAGAGGTGGGCCCACGAGGCACCAGGGCGTGCCTGCCCCCCCCCCCAGGCGCGCCCTGGTGGCTCGTGGCCACCTCCTGGGTCTTCTGGCCTCCTCCCGAAGCTTCTAGTGTTTGTTATGTCCAGAAAAAATCTCCAAAAAGTTTCGTGGCATTTGGACTTCGTTTGATATTAATATTCTGTAAAACCAAAAACAGGCAGAAAACAGCAACTGGCACTGGGCACTAAGTTAATAGGTTAGTCCCAAAAAATGATATATAATTGTTGTAAATGTATATAAAAACATCCAAGATTGATAATATAACAGCATGGAACAATCAAAAATTATAGATACGTTGGAGACGTATCAGCATCCCCAAGCTTAATTCCTGCTCGTCCTCGAGTAGGTAAATGATAAAAACAGAATTTTTGATGTGGAATGCTGCCTATCATATTCATCACATATTCTTTTCTTTGTAGCATGGACATTTGGACTTGAATGATTCAAAGCAATAGTCTATAGTTTGACATGAAGATATAAATACTCAAGCATGCTAACAAGCAACCATGTCTTTCAAAATATCAATGCTAAAGAAAGTTATCCCTAGCCCATTATGCTCAATCATTAATCCATTCATGAAACACACTCAATATTAGCTACATCCAATGCACAAGTATGACAATAGTGCTCTCTAGTTGGTGCTTTATAAGAGAAGATGGAGACTCAAAATAAAAATAAAAATTGCATAAAAGTAAATAGATAGGCCCTTCGCAGAGGGAAGCAGAGATTTGCTAATGTGCCAGAGCTCAAAGCTTAAATTAGAGAGATAAAATATTTTGAGAGGCATGCTTTTCCTGTCAACGAAAACGACCGAGAATTCTCAATATTTTTCATGTTAGACACATCATAGGCAGTTCCCAAACAGAAAGTAAAGTTTATTTCCTTTCCACCATTCTTTCACAATCCATGGCTAGCCGTATCCACGGGTGCCCTCCATACCAACACTTTCCAAGGAATTTTGTTGTTATTATTTTTTGATTCATTATGGGACTGGGCATCCCTATTACCAACCATTCTCTCGTGCAATGACAAGTGAATAAACACTCATCGTGAGAATAACACACCTAGCATGGAAAATATTGGCCACCCCCTGCCGCTTCATGAGCTGTACGGGCACACAAAATGGATTTTTTTTTTGAAAATTAGAGTTGGCACATGCAAATTTACTTGGAACGGCATGGAAACATCGCATATAGGTAGATATGGTGGACTCATTTGGCACAACTTGGGTTTAAGGAGTTTGGATGCACAAGCATTATTTCTGCTTAGTACAGATGAAGGCTAGCAAATAGATTGAGAAGCAACCAACCAAAAAACGAAAACGGTCATAAACATGCATTGAACATAACTAACACCGAATAATGCACCATAAGTAGGATATAATTTCTTCGCATAACTATTGACTTAATGTGCATGCATAGGGAATCACAAACCTTAACACGAATATTCTTACTAAATCACAATTACTCACTAACATGACTCACATATTATCATCTCCATATCGCAAAACTATTGCAAGGAATCACACTTATCATATCCAATGATCTATATGAAAGTTTTTATTATATCCCTCTTGAATGTTCATCACTTTTGGACCAAATTCATATCTTGTGCAAATTACCATTACTATTATCAACTCTCAAAAAGATATAAGTGAAGCATGAGAGTGCAAATATATATTTCTTCAAAATTTTATCAACTCTCAAAATAATATAAGTGAAGCATGAGAGTTTAAATATTTCTTCAAAATTTTATCTTGTCAAATCTCAAAATAATATAAGTGAAGCATGGGAGTTTAAATATTTCTTCAAAATTTAGCCACCACCATGCTAAAAAATATTTAAGTGAAGCACTAGAGCAACTGCCTAGCTCAAAAAATTTAAGTGAAGCACATAGAGTATTCTAACAAATTATGATGAACGTGTGGCTCTCTCAAATAGGTGTGTCCAGCAAAGATGATTGTGACAAACTAAAAAGCAAACAAGGCAAAGACTCATATAATACATGACGCTCCAAGCAAAACACATATCAAGTGACGAATAAAAATATAGCTCCAAGTAAAATTACTGATGGTTGGTAGAAGAAAGAGGGGATGCCTTCCGGGGCATCCCCAAGCTTAGACGCTTTAGTCTTCCTTGAATATTACCTTGGGGTGCCTCAGGCATCCCCAAGCTTAGGCTCTTGCCACTCCTTATTCCTTCATCCATCGTGATCTCACCCAAAACTTGAAAACTTCAATCACACAAAACTCAACAAAACCTTCGTGAGATCCGTTAGTATAACAAAATAAATCACTACTTTAAGTACTATTGCAAACCCATTCATATTTTATTTTTGCATTATACCTACTGTATTCTAACTTCTCCATGGCTTATACCCCCCGATACAATCCATAGTTTCATCAAAACAAGCAAGTACTGCATCAAAAACTGAATCTGTCAAAAACAGAATAGTCTATAGCAATCTATTTAAAAGCCATACTTATGTAACTCCAAAAATTCTGAAAAATTAGGACAACGTGAGAAATTCATATACAAATACTGTGTACAAATTTCAGATTTTTCTGACACTCCAGTAAAGAAGCAAAATTTCAGCACTGGACACAAAACTTTCTGTTTTCCAAACAGCATCAATTATACTATCTTCCAAATCATCCTAAAGGTTTTACTTGGCACAAACACTAATTAAAAACACAAAAACACAATCATAACAGTAGCATAAATGTGAAAACACAAAATAACAAAAAAAAAAGTAAAAATTTATTTTATTCATTGGGTTGCCTCCCAACAAGCGCTATTGTTTTATGCCCCTAGCTAGGCATAATGCATAGTTTCAAGTGTTGTCATCTTTGGTTTCCAACTCCTCAATCAAACATCCATTTTTTCTAATAGATTTAACATAGGTGTTTCGCACTATCACACTCCTAGGCACAAAATCAAGAATTTTACTTTTGTGAATAGGTTCCTTAATTATATCAATGAATTTGGGGTGCACGCTAATCATTTTAAGATCCTCATTTCCCTTACTAGAAGTAGCACAATTGGTTTTAGGAACATATATGAACTTGCAATTTTTATTGGGAGGAGTTCTATCAATATTCTTAATGGAGGAAAAAGCCGACCCCAAATTATTAATAATTTCTTCTATCTTATCGATTCTAGCGGGGCTTTGTTCTATTCTTTCATTAACTACCGGTTCCTTCTCTTTTAAGGTTTTCAATGCGATTCCTACCTTAGAACCAAATTGAGTGATATGATTATGAATTTTTTTATCTATATTTTCAAGATGTTCAATAGTAGACATTTTATTTTCAATAGCCTCTAACCTTTGCATAACATGTTCCAAAGTCAAAGTTGTTTCATTAACAGTGATAGGTGGTGATCCCACTAAATTTCCCATAGCATTAAAAGCATCCGTAGAGGGACACATCAAGAAATTCCCTCCAGTAATAGTATCAAGTACAAATCTATACCAAGTAGTAATGCCCACATAAAAATTGCGAAGAAGGATGGTGGAGGATTGCTTACGAGTTGATATATTATGAGCATCGCAAATCCTATACCAAGCATCTTTTAAATTCTCTCCTCCCCTTTGTTTAAAATTAAGTACTTCATTTTCAGGGGTAATAGTAACGAGCGAAGAACTAGCCATAATGATAAAGCAAGCAAGCAAACACGCAAAAAGGCAAACGGAAAATATTTTTGTATTTTTGTAAAAAACTTTTTAGAAGTGGGGGAGATGGAAACGAGAGGCAAAGGCAAATAAAGTAAATGCAAGGAGATGTAAGTTTTATGCTTAGGTACTTGATATATGTTGATGATGTCTCCCCGGCAACGGCGCCAGAAATTCTTCCTGCTACTTGTAGCTTGCGTTGGTATTTTCCCCGAAAAGGAAGGGATCATGCAGCACGGTAGAGGTAAGTATTTCCCACAGTTATGAAACCAAGGTTATCAATCCAGTAGGAGAATCACGCAACACCACGTTAGCAGTACCTGCACACAAACAACAAATCCTTGCACCGAACGCAAACGAGGGGTTGTCAATCCCTCGGCGGTAATTGCAAGATTAAATTGTATGTGATAGATTGATAGATTGAAACAAAAATACAAAATAAAATAAATAAAGAAAAAGTGCAGCAAGTATTTTTAGGGTTTTGGTATATGATTTAGATAGACCCGGGGGCCATAGATTTCACTAGAGGCTTCTCTCAAGAAAATAGCATACGGTGGGTAAACAAATTACTGTTGGGCAATTGATAGAAAAGCAAATAATCATGACGATATCCAAGGCAATGATCATGTATATAGGCATCACGTCCGAGACAAGTAGACCAACTCCTGCCTGCATCTACTACTATTACTCCACACATCGACCGCTATCCAGCATGCATCTAGTGTATTAAGTCCATAAAGAACGGAGTAACGCCTTAAGCAAGATGACATGATGTAGACAAAGTAAACTCATGCATGAATAAACCCCATCTTTTTACCCTTAATAGAAACGATACATACGTGTCATGTCCCTTTCTGTCACTGGGATTGAGCACCGCAAGATCGAACCCATTACAAATCACCTCTTCCCATGGCAAGATAAATCAATCTAGTTGGCCAAACCAAATCAATAGATCAGAGAAGAAATACGAAGCTATAATAATCATGCATAAAAGAGATCAGAGAAGACTCAAATAATATTCTTGGATAATCTGATCATAAACTCACAATTCATCGGATCCCAACAAACACACCGCAAAAAGTGATTACATCGGATAGAACTCCAAGAACATCGAGGAGAACATTGTATTGAAGATCAAAGAGAGAGAAGAAGCCATCTAGCTACTAACTATGGACCCGAAGGTCTGTGGTAAACTACTCACGCATCATCGGAAGGCCAGCAAGGTTGATGTAGAGCCCCTCCGTGATCGATTCCCCCTCCAGCGGAGTACTGGAGAAGGCCTCCAGATGGGATCTCTCGAGAATAGAAGCTTGCGGCGGCGAAAAAAGTATTTTGTGGACTCCCCTGTTGGTTTCCTGATTTTTGGGAATTTATAGTGGTGGAATTAGGTCAAAAGGGTCAGAGGTGGGCCCACGAGGCACCGGGCACGCCTGCCCCCCCTAGGCACGCCCTGGTGGCTCGTGGCCACCTCCTGGGTCTTCTGGCCTCCCCCTGAAGCTTCTAGTGTTTGTTATGTCCAGAAAAAAAACCTCCAAAAAGTTTCATGGCATTTGGACTTCGTTTGATATTGATATTCTATAAAACCAAAAATAGGCAGAAAACAGCAACTGGCACTGGGCACTAAGTTAATAGGTTAGTTCCAAAAAATGATATATAATTGCTGTAAATGTATATAGAAACATCCAAGATTGATAATATAACAGCATGGAACAATCAAAAATTATAGATACGTTGGAGACGTATCACCAGCTCCCGCTCCTTCTCTTGCTCGAGGTCCCCGAGGTGGTACTGGTGCATCACCCAGTTGGTCCTCTGGTGGTTAAAATTCTTGTTGGTGTGTAGCACCAGAACCTTTTTGCTGCCCCTTTGCGGGCCGTTGACCATCACCAGCATGGTATTGCCAGTCTTGTGCCACATCGCGTGCATGCCGCACTCCGATTGTATCTTGTGACGCGTCCTCGTACCCCTTTTGAACGCCCTGGAGTTGCGCTGGAAGAAATGCTTGCTTAGGCCACTCAGTGTGATACCTACAGTGTTGGCGAAATACAATCCCAGGCCGGGAAGCATACATCAGAAATTTGCAAAAAGAAAGGAATATATTTTGTGCAAGTAGACGGTCGATCGGTGTCTCACCTGGAAGTTTCTTAGGATGGGTGGAGCATATGCCGTGCTCGCTGTCGATGGTCGGTATGAACAAATCGATGAGAGGGTGAGATCTCGCACTGTCAGCACTCACTTTAGTCTCAAGGTGCTCGATCAGCTCCTGATCTGTGGGATCGAACTTGATGCCAGCCGGCAGCACCGGCCAATCCTTCTTGGACTTGCAGCGGTTAATTCCAGTTAAATGGTACTCAATGTATGATCGATCAACTGTTTAAGTAAATGATGAAAGATTTCGACAAATAAGTGCTACTGCAAATCTAAAATCCATGACACCCGAACAAACTGGGGTCTCAGCTTCATTATTACATGCATACTCTAAAGACTTGAAAAACCCCATAAAGATCAAAATCATCATACAGGGCGACGGGACGAATACTCACAGGAGCGGCCTCACTGGTTCCACCCTTCATGCGGCTAGCTTGAAGAGCTTCCTTGTTGAGATCAAATTTGTCAGCGTCTTCCTTTTGACTACTTGCAATGAAGCATAGCAGCTCCACTAGCTCATCGCCCATCGTACCAACTGGATCGGAACAAGGCGGCGGCTGGGAGGCGGGGAGACCGGGAGAGAATGGGAGAGTGCTGCTGGACTACTAGAGGGGTGAGGCTCCCTTTGGTGAACCGAACACACGGCCGGGACTCTTGTGTCACCTCACGCGCAGCGTGTGTTGACACACGAACACGTCACCGTGTACCCTCGACGCCGGGGGTGATGCACCGCAGCTCACGTCGAAGGAGGTCCGACCGGCAGCGCGATACGCAGGACAGCCGGCAGACGCTTTTGAAGACCCGAAGCCCCGCACGCCCGGGAGGGACCCCGTCAGGGAGTGCGGCAGCAATGGGCTGCCCTAGGTCGATTCGCTCGCCCCTAGAGCCTCTGTACTCGCAGCTCTCCAACACGAAGAACGACGAAGAACGAGAGAGAAAAACGATGGAAAGATAAAACGTAGATGAAAAAGTAGTATAATGATTGTTCGATTGTGTGTTGTTTCAATCGGCCATCACCCCCAACATATATAAGAGGCGGCTGGACTTCCCGTACAAGCAAAGGATTCACCTAGGCTTTCCTTACAAGAAAATTACATCAATTCACGTCCTAGAGTCCTAGTTCTGGTCCCACTCGGATTCAGCCCGAATCTGGTCCAATCTTCTGCCTTGCTCCTTGCGTGGCCCGTGGAATCTGCATATGACTTCCGATGGAGACGGTTCAAATACCAATTTTGTGCGCTTTGACGAGGCCAACAATCCGTATGTTGATCACTTTTCCAAATAAGGCCATCTTGAATACTCCACGGGGTCATCCTTAATTTCGAGTCGGACTCGTTCATATAGCTGACTGGACCGTCCGACTCTTGTATCGTCTCTGCAGGTCATATACTACGTCGGATGACGATGACTCCAAAAGCAAAGTTCACCGTTTCGACGAGACGAACAACTTTCATGTTGAACACTTTTTCATCCGAGGCCATCTAGATAAGTATTTGAGCCCATCTTCAGCATCTGGTCGGATTGGCCTTGACAGTTTTACTGTTCACGACGGCAAGCTTCCCCCCGATGTTCACGGCGGCAAGGTACTGTTCACGCGACAAGGTTACTGTTCACCACGGGGGGGGGGGGGGGGTAAGGTACTGTTCACTGAGGCAAGCTTTTCCCCGGCAAGGTTACTGTTCACCGCGGCAAGGTTACCGTTCACCGCGGCAAGCTTTTCCCCCGGCAAGGTTACTTTTCACCGCGGCAAGCTTTTTCCCCCGGCAAGGTTACTGTTCACCGCGGCAAGGTATTGTTCACTAATCACCACGGCAAGGTACTGTTCACGGCGGCAAGTTTTTCCCCGGCAAGGTTACTGTTCACCGCGGCAAGGTTACCGTTCACTGCGGCAAGCTTTTCCCCCGGCAAGGTTACTGTTCACCGCGGCAAGGCACTGTTCACTGCTCACCGCGGCAAGGTTACTGTTCACACGACAAGGTACTGTTCACTGTTCACGGCGGCAAGCTTTCCCCGGCAAGTTTTCTGGCTGCACCTTCCGGCAAGGTTTTTGAGGCAGTAAATGACCTCAGATGAAAATGTGCCCACAAGCAATTTTGACCGTTTCGACGAGACGAACAACTTTCATGTTGAACGTTTTTCGATCCGAGGCCATCTTAAAGGGCTAATTGCTCACGCATTGCATCAGACACCCATCAGACATGTGTCTGATGGGGCGCGCCGTATTTTGCCTCTTGACAGGGCTGCATTCAAATAGCTCTAACTTTTGCATACGAACCCGGTTTGAGACGATTTTTATATGAAAATCAACCGATTCGACGAGACGAAGATAATTCATGTAGAGCATTCCTTCATACGAGATTGTCTTGGAGGCGTAATCGACCAAAAAGCACTCAGAACACCTAAACATGACAATCCGAGTGTAGTTTTGGTCTTTGATATGATGCCGAATGATTATGGTCCAAACATCAAAGTTGTTCCACTCAGCAATGTGAAGTTTCTCACGTAGAATATCTTGTCATTTGAGGTCATCTCTATTGCATTTTGTATTGTGCCAAAATCAGGTGTCAACACATGCCCCCCTGTTTTTCGGCAAAGCTTGCATGCCGAAAAATAATTTGCACCATGTTTGTTCTAAGGACGATGTCAACACTCCATCGGCCATTCATATTTCTCAGGGCGATAATTATGTATCGGTCATGTTTATGCTAAGGGCGATAATCATATATCGGCCATTGCCTAATCAGGCTTCTTGCCACACACTCGGGTGGTACTTTTTCAGATATCTGCCATTGAGAGCTCGAGGTAATAATACTCCTTGCATGGATTCCACCAAATATGAATTTCCAGGAACTACCCTTGCAATCTTAAAAGGACCTTCCCAGTTTGGAGACCACTTCCCGAATTTTCTATCTCTAGAAACAATCGGCAGAATCACTTTCCACACAAGATTGCCAACCTGAAAATTCTTCAACTTGACCTTTTTATTGTAAGCTCTTGCTACCCTTAGCTTGTCCCTCTCTATAGCCTTCAGAGCAGCCAAACGTTTATCGGCAACTTCATCAATGTTGTCCATCATCAAATTGTAAAAGTCCACTGCCGATAAATCATTCTGTTTGGCTATTCTCAAAGCATTCAAATTCACTTCCACTGGTAAAACAGCCTCTTGACCGTATACTAGCTCATACGGAGTTACCTTTGTAGCACCATGCCTTGAGATTCTATGTGCCCATAAAGCTTCAGACAATAACTCATGCCATTTTCTTGGATTATCCTCAATCTTCTTTTTGATGAGCTTGATCAATATCTTATTGCTAGATTCAGCTTGTCCATTAGCTTGGGCATAATGCGGAGATGAATTGAGCAACTTTATGTTATATGATTCGGCAAATTCTCTAACTTGATGTGACATGAAAGATGAACCTTGATCTGTAGTCAATGTCTGAGGAACGCCGAATCTATGAATAATGTGCTCAGTTATGAATTGAATTACCTCCGTATGTGTCATGTTCTTGAGAGGTACTGCTTCAGACCATTTGGTGAAATAATCGGTTGCCACCAACACGAACCGATGCCCCTTCGAGGAAGATGGATGAATTTTCCCAATGAAATCTAAACCCCATCCTCTAAAAGGACACGGCTTGATAATAGGATGTAACATAGCAGCAGGAGCTAATTGAATATCACCAAATTTTTGACAAGCTTCACACCCTTTATAATATCTGAAGCAATCATTGATCATAGTCGGCCAATAAAATCCAGCACGTCGTAATAACCACTTCATCTTGGGAGCCGACTGATGAGTACCACAAATGCCTTCATGTACCTCTCCCATAGCAATTCTTGCTTGGTCCTCGTCCAAACATTTCAAAAGAACATCTTCAACCGTTCGGCGATAAAGACCACCATCTCTTATTGTATATTTGAAAGCCATACGCCGAACAGTCCTGTCCACCCTTTCACTTGGATCATGCAAGTAATCCATAATGGGCTTCCTCCAGTCATGATTTTCACCTGCACTAGATTTTTTGTTAGTGGCCGAATCAGTGGGCTCTGGTTCGGCCTCTCCCATATTAGCAAGACAAGACATCGGCTTCTGAGAAATATGAAACATGCCATGATCAACATGATAACCGGATGCTTGCTGTGCCAACTGATTTGCTCTCCAATTGTCATGTCTAGATATATGAGCAATGCTAAAATAATCCAAAGTAGAAATTGTATCTAGACACTTATCAAGATAAACATTAAGTGATTCGTCTAAACATTGAAAGACTTTGGACACTTGCTGCACTACTAATAACGAATCACCAAAAGCCTCAACATGTGTAGCACCTATAGCAAGTAACATCTCCAGGCCGAATAACAATGCCTCATATTCGGCTTGATTATTTGTGCAAAAATATTCTAAGCGGCATGAGGCTTCAAAAACAGCACCATGAAGAGATATATAAACAATACCAACACCTTGGCCATTGCTACAAACTGAACCATCAAAATATAATCTCCATGGTACTAACGAGACAAGGTTTATATCAATATCATGCTTGTCATCAATCCGATGTTCAACAATAAAATCAGCAACAATTTGGCCTTTCATGGATTTTAGAGATTCATAAGCCAAATCATATTCAATTAAAGCATAAGCCCACTTGCCAATTCTACCACTAAGAATTGGCCTATGCAGCATGTATTTGATGACATCGGTTTGACAAGCTATTATGCAAGTACTAGGCACTAGATAATGTCTCAATTTTGTGCAAGCATAATATAAACAGAGGCATAAGTTTTCAATAAATGTATACCTTGTCTCGGCGTCCAATAAGCGTCGGCTCAGATATGTAATAGTATGCTCTTTCCCTTCGGTTTCTTGAGTTAAAACAACACCAATAACACCTTCCTCTGCTGCAATATAAAGCCTAAAGGGTTCTTTGTGCCTGGGTGCTTTCATCACCGGAGGAGTGCACAAATAATTTTTGATCATATCAAATGCTTCTTGCTGTTTTGCCCCCCAAGTAAAATCAGTATCATTCTTTAACCGAAGGATAGGAGTAAATGCATCGACTTTCCCTGACAGATTAGCTATGAACCTTCTCAAATAATTGACCTTGCCAAGGAACTTTTGCATATCTCTCTTGCACGTTGGAGCCTCCACTTTCTGTATGGCCTCTATCTTTTTGGGATCAATCTCTATGCCATCTTCATGAATAATGAAACCCAAAAACTTGCCAGCTGACACGCCGAATGCACACTTCAAAGGATTCATCTTTAGTCCATATTTTTTCATTCTTTCAAAAGCTAAGCGCAAATCGGCTAGATGAGATTCGAAAGCATCCGATTTGACAACAATATCATCAATATAGACTTCAAGTATAATGCCGAGCAGATCATGGAAAATTAAATTCATAGCCCTTTGATATGTGGCACCAGCATTTTTTAATCCGAACGTCATTACTGTCCACTCGAATAAACCAAGAAAACCAGGGCAACGAAAAGCTGTCTTGGACATGTCCTCTTCGGCCATAAAGATCTGATTGTATCCAGCATTACCATCAAGAAAACTAATAACCTTATGTCCAGAAGCATCATTAATAAGCATGTCGGCTATAGGCATGGGATACTCATCTTTGGGTGTAGCTCTATTCAAATCTCTGAAATCAATGCACACCCTTAACTTGCCGGAGCCTTTCTTCTCCACTGGTACAATGTTAGAAATCCACTCGGCATACCTACAAGGTCTAATAAAATTAGCTTTAAGCAAACGACCGATCTCTTCCTTGATCCGGTCATATGTTTTTGGATTAAATTTTCTGGCCGATTGTTTGTAAGGTCTAAAACCGGCCTTTATAGGCAACCGATGCTCCACTAGCTCTCGGCTTAAACCTGGCATCTCATGATATTCCCATGCAAAGCAACAAACATATTCTTTCAATAGCTCGATCAACTTAGCCTTATGATCGGCTCTTAAATTTTTGTTTACAAATGTCGGCCTAGGAATTGAACCATCTCCTATGTCTATCTCTTCTAATGGATCGGCCGACGTAAAACCTTGTCCTAATTTATCCATATCAACTAACTCCTCTATAGATTCATATATATCGTTCTCATTGGACCGATATTCAACAAGACGCTTTTGCAACCAATCTGAGTTAGAATCCATTTAAATACATCATACCTTGGAGCCGATTACCACCAACCGGCTTTAAAGAAACGGGCACGAAACCACTTTTTGTGGCGCTAAGAAAATCAAATTCTGACAAGTCGCGTCCCGTCAAGCAAGTAGCATTGGGATGTTGCCAATCCACCGATGCATCGACCAAAGCAACACAAGCCGAGTTATCCGCATGAATGACTTCCACTTCATCATCAACCCACTGGATCAAAAACTAGTGCATAGTAGATGGCACGCACTGGTTTGCATGAACCCAATCACGGCCTAGTATGACGTTGTAGTTACCTTGCACCTCAGCAACAAAGAATGCAGTAGCCAAAGTTTTGCTCCCGACCGTAAGCTCCACATACATCACACCTTTGGCTTCAGTTTTCTCTTTGCCTTCAAACCCATTAAGCACCATATTGGTCTTGATTAGCTCTTCATCTGGCAGACCCAATTTTTTGAAGACCGAATAGGGCATAAGATTCACCACAGCACCACCATCAACAAGCATCCGAGCGAGTGGTGATCCGTTGATATGACCTCGGAGGTACAATGGTTTCAGGTGTGTCACTGGTTCTTTTGGCTTCTCAAATATTGCATTTTTTGGGCCAAAATCCAGTTGAGCCACTTCCCCTTCTTCATCTACAACACGGAATTCAGCGGGTAAGTAATACACCATATTGATATCCATACCTTCATGAACCGGTGTAGACTCATAGTCCAACAGATCGTCTTCCTCCTCGGGCGTGTCCACCAATTCTGAATCATGTCCGAGTGAAGGAGAAGTAATAGGTGATGTGGACGATGTAAGAATGGTTGCATCGTCCTCTTTTAGCGATGTAAGTGCTGCTGTGATAGATGTAGAAGCTGCTGCATCTTGTATTGGTTTAGGCTTCCACACTTGCTTTGTTGGTATCATGGGCCGAGTGTCATTGAACAACTTGTCCCTTTGCTTCTCGGCCTCTTGTTCTGCCATCTCTTGATTCCTTAACCTCTGCAGTTTTCTTTTCTGTGTTTTTGTTAGCCCTAAAGGACACCACCTTGGCTGAGTGTATTTAGGATCTCTTAGCTTTACTTGGCTGGTACTTGCTTCATGATCATTAGCCGAGTGCTTTGGCGCGATAACAAGTATCGGCTCAGTAGGGTTGCCATGCACAATCGGCTGCTGTGTGGTGAAAGTTTCGGTGCCCAAGATGAGTGAGTCGGCATTGATATTTTCTTTACCTTTTCCAGACTCGACCGCTGCACTTGGAGATTTAGCACGCCACACTTGATTGCTGAAACTCTTTTGACTATCTCGCATTGGCCGGTTGACACCATTGTTCAAACGGCCTCGTGTGGGATAAGAAAGCCTCTCACGAATAGGCCTCCTTGGTTCTGCCCACCCTGGATGAAAAGCATAAGGGGCCATTGGGGGCTGCCCCCATCCTCCATTGAAGCGTCCCATGTAATGTGGCGCATAAGGTGGTGGCGCCATCCACGGTCTTGGTGCCCACGGCCCATATGTCCTTGCATGATGCCGAAATTCTTGCCTTGGAGGTGATCTTGAACGCTTCAAATTAGCTGACCGGTTAGAGCTAGAACCGGCCGCTTGATTGGCATATTTGGACAGCAACATATCAAAAGTTGGCTTGATTTTCTTGCGCTGCACTTTAGCTTCATTCGTCTTCCATTTGCCAATTTCTGGACTCTTGGGCTTAACAAATTTAACACGAGCGTCTTGCTGCACCTGTGGTTACCCCCCGAGTGTAGGATTCTTGATGGTGATCCTGATCACTTCCTTGCCATCAGGTTGCTTGTCAAGCACAACCTGCCTCCCTAAGACCTTGCTGTCCTCCTTGCCTTTCCTGGGCTCGCCAACAATGACATTAGTTTTATTAGCAGATTCGGCCACTTCCGGCCGAATGAGTAACTTTTTCCCCTCCAAATCCAGAGTATTCATTGGGAAGGGCTGATTATCAACTTGCATCTCAGAAAAGTTCAATCGTCCGTCATTAATGGCCGATTGTATCTGTCGTCGAAAAACATTGCAATCATTAGTCGCATGAGAAAAAGAATTATGATACTTGCAATAAGCACGCCGTTTCAGCTCTTCAAACGGCGGTAA
This sequence comes from Elymus sibiricus, assembly GCA_039707655.1. Lineage (NCBI taxonomy): Eukaryota > Viridiplantae > Streptophyta > Magnoliopsida > Poales > Poaceae > Elymus > Elymus sibiricus. The sequence goes on from CM077672.1 coordinate 319,990,215, forward strand.
AGTATGAGATATTCTAATAATCTTAGCTTGTAGCAAAGCATCAAATATTCTATCACATTTAGCAATATTAAAAGTAAACTTCATCTCATCATCACGATTCTTATGAATCGGCTTTAAATCATTGCAAGTAAATGGTTTGGCCTTCGAGGGCCAAACAAATTCAGCAGCATAAATATCACCCTCATCGTCCGAACGATCACTATCATATTCAACCATATTCATCTTTGAACGATCAGTTTTATATCTATGCACTTCTTTAAGCTCCTTGCTTCGGCTTTCATGAGCCAAAGCCCTCTGTAAGACTTGGTTGATACTTATAAATTCATAGCCTTCTAGTTTCTCTCTAATATGAGCTCTCAAACCATTAAGCACAAGATCAGCCAAGTCTCTCTCAGTTATCACTAAACTATAGCACCGGTTTTTTGTTTCCCTAAATCTCTTGACGTAATCGGAGACCGATTCGTCATGCTTCTGCTTAACCGATGTAAGATGTGACAACTTAAGTTCATTATCGCCGCTATAAAAATGATCATGAAATTTTTGCTCTAGCTGCAACCATGCACGAATAGAGCCATGCGGCAAAGAAGAAAACCATGAAAATGCGGTACCAGTTAATGACAAAGGAAATAAACGCACTTTCAATTCATTTATCGAACCTGCTTCACCCAATTGTGCTAGGTATTGGCTAACATGCTCCCATGTGGTTTTTGTGCCCTCTCCATTAAACTTAACAAAATCTGGAATTTTATACCCTTGAGGGCACGGAATTGCATCAAAGTACTCAGGATACGGCTTTTGATAAATCCGATTCCTAGGTAGTTCAACACCAAAATTCTCTCGAAGTGTTTTAGCCATCTCCTCTCTAAACCTAGCTAGAGCATCGTCCGTAGTAGACGATGAAGCTTGTGGCACTGGCATAGGAGGATTGGGGTTAGCAATCATGGGTGTAAATTGTGACATGTTTGCCGAACCATAGTTCGGTAATGATCTAGCAGTGTTTCCACCTATTTGGTTCGGCGTTGCCACCGAACTCTGCATAAAAGGATTAAGTGGCGCAGCCACAATTTGATTGGTATGGGTAGGAAAATAATTCATCGGCATGGGAGGCGCCGATGAAATAGGCAAAGCTGAATCAGGGTTTCCCATACTAGCAGGCATGTTAGGCATATTGTTCTGAGCATTAGTATTGTCTAAGAAAGCTTGATAGATCAGATTATTGCTATCAGTAATACGACTCTCAATTTCAGCCCATTGCTCAGGAGAAAAGGTAGTACTTACAGAAGGTTTAACCTGATCGGCTTGAAGAGGAGGGAACTTGATTTCTCCAACCGGAGTGATATTGCCTTGGCGGTCCTTCTTGAAGTTTCCAAGGAACTCCTGCAACTCCTTCTCTTCACGCGCCTTCTTGTACTCCTCATAAGCTTGGCGATGCTCGGCCGATAACTCCTCCAGATTGGGCTTGATGATGTTATCGGCGTCAACTTCCGAGGGATTGGGAAGATTGGACATGATGGATGATGATGATGGATCAAAGTCCCCAGCGGAGTCGCCAAAAAGTGTGTTGACACACGAACACGTCACCGTGTACCCTCGACGCCGGGGGTGATGCACCGCAGCTCACGTCGAAGGAGGTCCGACCGGCAGCGCGATACGCAGGACAGCCGGCAGACGCTTTTGAAGACCCGAAGCCCCGCACGCCCGGGAGGGACCCCGTCAGGGAGTGCGGCAGCAATGGGCTGCCCCAGGTCGATTCGCTCGCCCCTAGAGCCTCTGTACTCACAGCTCTCCAACACGAAGAACGACGAAGAACGAGAGAGAAAAACGATGGAAAGATAAAACGTAGATGAAAAAGTAGTATAATGATTGTTCGATTGTGTGTTGTTTCAATCGGCCATCACCCCCAACATATATAAGAGGCGGCTGGACTTCCCGTACAAGCAAAGGATTCACCTAGGCTTTCCTTACAAGAAAATTACATCAATTCACGTCCTAGAGTCCTAGTTCTGGTCCCACTCGGATTCAGCCCGAATCTGGTCCAATCTTCTGCCTTGCTCCTTGCGTGGGCCGTGGAATCTGCATATGACTTTCGATGGAGACGGTTCAAATACCAATTTTGTGCGCTTTGACGAGGCCAACAATCCGTATGTTGATCACTTTTCCAAATAAGGCCATCTTGAATACTCCACGGGGTCATCCTTAATTTCGAGTCGGACTCGTTCATATAGCTGACTGGACCGTCTGACTCTTGTATCGTCTCTGCACGTCATATACTACGTCGGATGACGATGACTCCAAAAGCAAAGTTGACCGTTTCGACGAGACGAACAACTTTCATGTTGAACACTTTTTCATCCGAGGCCATATAGATAAGTATTTGAGCCCATCTTCAGCATCTGGTCGGATTGGCCTTGACAGTTTTTACTGTTCACGACGGCAAGCTTCCCCCCGGCCTGTTCACGGCGGCAAGGTACTGTTCACCGCGGCAAGCTTTCCCCCGGCAAGGTTACTGTTCACCGCGGCAAGGTTACCGTTCACCGCGACAAGCTTTTCCCCCGGCAAGGCTATTGTTCACCGCGGCAAGGTACTGTTCACTGTTCACGGCGGCAAGGTACTGTTCACGGCGGCAAGCTTTTCCCCGGCAAGGTTACTATTCACCGCGGCAAGGTTACCGTTCACTGCGGCAAGCTTTTCCCCCGGCAAGGTTACTGTTCACCACGGCAAGCTTTTCCCCCGGCAAGGTTACTGTTCACCGCGGCAAGGTACTGTTCACTGCTCACCGCGGCAAGGTTACCATTCACGCGGCAAGGTACTGTTCACTGTTCACGGCGGCAAGCTTTCCCCGGCAAGTTTTCTGGCTGCACCTTCCGGCAAGGTTTTTGAGGCAGTAAACGACCTCGGATGAAAATGTGCCCAAAAGCAATTTTAACCGTTTCGACGAGACGAACAACTTTCATGTTGAATGTTTTTCGATCCGAGGCCATCTTGAAGGGCTAATTGCTCACTTATTGCATCAGACACCCATCAGACATGTGTCTGATGGGGCGCGCCGTATTTTGCCTCTTGACAGGGCTGCATTCAAATAGCTCTAACTTTTGCATACGAACCCGGTTTGAGACGATTTTTATATGAAAATCAACCGATTCGACGAGACGAAGATAATTCATGTAGAGCATTCCTTCATCCGAGATTGTCTTGGAGGCGTAATCGACCAAAAAGCACTCAGAACACCTAAACATGACAATCCGAGTGTAGTTTTGGTCTTTGATATGATGCCGAATGATTATGGTCCAAACATCAAAGTTGTTCCACTCGGCAATGTGAAGTTTCTCACGTAGAATATCTTGTCATTTGAGGTCATCTCTATTGCATTTTGTATTGTGCCAAAATCAGGTGTCAACAGCGTGTTGTCACGTCAATTCAATGTGATGACATGATGAATAATTTGACCGACGTGTACTAGTACTACTAGTCGTACAAGTACTACTTACCTAGTACGAGTAGCACAATATACATTATAGAGGACTACTAGTAGTACAAATTTTAGAAATGGTGTACATTCATCCAATCTCCAGGTTGCTTCCATATTGCTTTAAATAATATCAGAGGGGCGTTGCTAAAGCCTTAGTTTTAAGGGCATTATGCAAGAGTGTTTAGAAGGAGCTTACAAACAGGTGCCTACAAAGTTACAAGGCTGTGGGACAGACTTGTAAGCTACATGAGTAATACAAAATATAATTCCCATTAGACAACACTTTCACAAACAAGTACGCACTTGAAGCTTAATTGCTATATATGGCTTCTGCACAGCATCTCCATCATCATTATCAAAATACATGCTACGCAGGTGATGTAGGATGCACTTGATCCCAGAAAGGCATTTAACCTTCAAACTAACTACAGTACAAAATAACCAATAGAACAGGATCATGCGACAACTAGCAGGATACACGACTCAGTCTAGATATCACTACGAACCAAGTTGTGTGTATTAGCTGTTGGCATGAACCACATCGCCGCATGTCGGGTTTGCAAAAGCCATTCATCGCTTGGAAGCTTGATGCCTTTCACACATTGAAGTTCATCTAGCAACAAGCTGTGTCGACGAATCTCTGGATATGGTGCTTCATGAAATCCATGGTACGATGTGTAAACACAGTTCCCCTTGGTGAATGGAACTTGCATAGCACGATAATCATCGCCGCTGATATGTTCGATGATTGGTTGGATGATCGGATAATTGAGCCCGAGGAACAGGGAGTGGTTGCCGAGGCTGTAAACCCGCCTCCAATTGAATACGCCTGGCCCAACGGAGTTGGGATCATTCTCAAACACGAAGCAGCCATAGCCATCACAGTCGCGAACGCCCCACGCATTGTACTACATGTGGTTTGATAAAATGGTTTTGTCACTTTGGTACGTGCGAATGAGCATCAAATGCCCACCGTCAGTTGAATGAGCGATAAACCACCACCCATTGACATTTATATTTCCAGGTCCTGGAATTATAAAGGCCAGCGCATTTGCGTCTGCTGCAACAAATCAAATTGGAGACCAAAAGGACAAAAATATACAATCATGTTCAGAGTATGTGTGGAATTAAGATTATTATAACAGTGACACATATCATAGCCAGAGAATTACAATGCCGTGGTCATAATCATACCCTAATTTTTAAAAAATGCCAATGGCTTTCATATTCTAGCAATAAGTCATGGTTCAATGATCATGTAAAAATGAGAGGAAAACAGCTATGCCAGGGCCTACTCATATTCTACCATAACAGTTAGATGCCAACAATTCTCGTATCAACTCTAACAATAACATGCGTGGTTATAAAAATCTTGGAAATGAGAGTAACATATAGCAATCATGTGATTATACTCATAATATCTATTCTAACAATCATTAGATGCCAATTGTTCTCATATCAACTCTACCAATAACATGTGTGGTCATAAAAATCAAGGAAATGAGAGGAACATATGGTAAAGCATACTATCTATTCTAAATTTCTAACAATCAACAGGCAGTCATATTCATATGGTAAAGATGAGATGAGATAGAACAATTACACGACGATAGATTCCACCAGTATATGCAGCCAATCTGTCCGTCCACCGCGTAAACGATGCCATCGTGCACTATAGCATCAGACAGAAATGAAGGGTAAACATGATTGGTGATGAGCCATAACCATGTATGGCGACCGGATTCCAGATAGGCTAATCCCCCGTCAAACAAGGCAATGAGCTTGTAATCTATGTAGTCTTATGATGGTGTGGGTACTTCGCAGATTACAACCTTCAGCAAACGGAGGTCCAACTAAGTGCCCGACGCCTCTCGTGCATAGTAGGCAGGAGTGTCCGGCGGGCCACGAGGCTCGAAGTTGCGAGGATCGGGCATCAGCAAGCAGGGTGTCTTGAAAAGGGCCGGCCGGCTGCCGATGAGTAGATGGTGCATAGACACCGAGCATGCGGCCAGACGCATGGTGCTGAGCAGGTCCATACGATTATAGATCTGCTCCAAGAGAACATCGGGGAGGGAATTCCAATCGCGGCTATGCGTGTCAGTCAGTTCTGCCATTGGGTTTTTTAGGGCGCTGAGTGATTGGGGTTTTTGGTGCGTGCGGGCGAGCGGGGAAGTGGATGCGGGCGGGTGAGAGAAGAAGATGGCGTGTGTGGGCGAGCAGTGAGCGGGGGGAGATGGTGCACGTGAGCGACCGAGGAAGATGGCACGGGCGAGCGAGCAGTGAGCACTGAAAAATGGTGTGCAGACGAAGATGGGGAAGGGACGTCCACGGGGAAGAGAGGAGGAAGAAGAGGGAGAGATGGGGAAGAAGGTGCATTAAATCTCAATTCAACTAGTACTACTAGTATACACGAGTGTAAATAGTTAAGCGGATGACATGTGGGTCTACCTCAAGCGGGCCCATATGTCAGTCAACGGAAGAGAGAGGTGCGTACGCGTAATTGCGGAAGCGTGCTCCACTGGCAGACATGATGGCACTATAGGGTAAGGCTAATTTAGTAACACCAGCACGCTGGCTCAGCTTATTAATCAAGTGTCCCATCTGCTGCAGTGTGTATTGTCACTTCACCGTGAATACTAGTTGAATAGATCGATGGGGAATAATGGATCACCAAGACTTCCTATCTATGCCTCTACTCTCATCCTGTCCAACATTAAGAACCATTGGCCAAGGCTCCCGGCGCCAATTATGTAGTAGTACCTACTCCCTCATTCTGGTTTATATACAGCTCAATAAAAAAGATTCATCAACCAAGGTAATAGTAGATGATGAGTGCCAGAAGAATTTTTTGTAGTACTACTGTAGTACTTTGCAAAAGTACTCAATTAATGGGCTCGTTTTCCTCAAGAAAATTGTGTTTACCAATGTATTAATTGCAATGCATTCGTGCATTCGTGAACAACAAATGACCAGGACTTCTACATGCATTGGAGTAATTCTTGCATGCAACATTTTAATGAAGCTTGAAATATGAACATGTTAATGGGAGGGACTAGAACCCTCACGCATGCATGCAACACTCACACGTACACATGCACACACGCAACACTCACGCAGCCATGCATGCGGCACACAACACACGACGCAACACACACACTCATGCTCAAGTGCTCAACCTACACATGCATGCACACACATACACATCAAGGGTGGTTCGCGCGCAAAGGTTGGACTCCTGTCACGCCTGCATAAAGTTTTGTTTAACTTATTTCTTTGCTTTGCCAACTGACAGATGGGACCCAGAAACCACATGCCAATTTAATCAGTCAAGAAAGTTACACGTAGACTATTTGGCCGGTCAGCAGAGTGCAATACGGTGCTCTACGGTGAGCTAGTGACCGTATAATCACCGCAAAACGTATATAGTACTCCAATGGTCGTATGATCATCGTTGGTAAATTTGCCACGTAGACTGTTTTGGTGAGGTGGCGTAAAATAAAATAAGAGAGAGAATGAGATCGTATGATCCTGAACCAACTTTCTGGGCACAAGCTCCGAGATAATTACATTCATTTCTATGGGCCCTGACTGACCTAGTGAGAGCTGCGGCAGCTGGCTCCCCAATTTCCTTCTCTCGGGCATTGGTCATCAGGTTTTGTTTATTGATTTAATGTGTGTGGTACCCATCAGAGTACGATTCATTGGAGAACTTGTATATGACACACTGATGACTGCTGACGTGTTCCTTATACCAACGAATCTAGTATCATACAGACTATTGCAGATGCTCTTAGTGTACCAGTTTTCAACTTTTGAATCTCAAGGCCAAGGAGCTACAGTAGCAAGTGGGGGGTAGTACATTCAAATTCGAATCCAACAATATAATTTTTGGTGACATGCATTAACATTTTGCTAGTCAAATATGTGGTCAAACTTTAACTCAAAATACGATGGGGACTAGTAAACCAACCCGGAAGTAGCAGTAGTACTGTTCTCTAGAACCATCGTTGTAACTATCAATGCAGGGAAAGTACACCTGCGTAATGCAGACCTGCTTGCTGCTCTATTCATGCGCGTAGCTGGCCTGCTCAGCCACTCCTCTCACGCACACACTATTGCGGGAGCAAAACATTTGAGTTCTTTCATACCGCGAGAGTAGGCCTTTTCTTTTCCACTAGTACACGCGTACGTGCACAGCACGTGCAATGTTCAATTTATGAATACAACTTTTTCATGATTTTTGCAAAAGAAAGAAACAATCACATGGCTCTAGAAAAGTCTAACAAATCAACTATTCTACAATTCTACTCCCTCCATCCCATATTATGAAAACGTTTTTCAAGTTAATTTTGTACTATAGGGAGCGAAGTCCATGCGTGCTACGCCACAAGCTACATAGTACTTACATTAGGTCCAGGGCCAGGGCCATATTGCACAGTTTCCAATGTGGCGCCAGGCTTTTCTGACTCCTTCGACTTAATTGGGAGGGCGGCTGCTACTCTACGCGAGCCACAAGATGATGGCGCGTGCAAAATATATGGGAGGGAAAACCCGTGCACGTGGCTGGGCTATCCGCGACCACTGGTACAACGCAACGTAGAATTCCTATTTGTCGCTAGTAGATTGTTCCTTATACCTATTGGAGTATTTAACAAAAAGCTACCACTTTCGAACCAGCCATACCAAGAAACCACCACTCTACAAAAATTAGCAAAAACATACCAAAAATTTCTTAAATCGTTGCGTAAAACTACCAAGTGCCGATTAGGCTCGTTTAAACCCACGTGGCACCTGAAGTCAATGATGTCTGTTTGACCGGCAACTTAGGCGTTATGACTTGTGGGACCTACATATCAGTCTAAAAAAATCCCCGAGTCACCACCTACCTCTGGCCCGTCCACCTAGTCATTCTCGGCCATGGGAGGCAGCCACCGCCGCCGGCTGAAAGCGAGGTCAAAAGCACCGGCGGCGCGGAGCCCATCTTGCGTCAGCCGGAAGCCAGCTCGATGCGGCGCCCGCGGCCGCTAGCTAGCCAAGCTAGCACACAACCTGTTGGATGCATCCAGCTGCTTATGTGCAAGCTTTGCTAGCTAGCTTGGCACGGCGGTGTGGCGGCTTGCTCGCGCGTGCCGCGCTAAGGCCAGCCATCCGGCTCGGGCGGAGTCCAGCGCGGCGGCTTGCTCGCGCGTGCCGTGCTCGGGCCAGCCATCCGGCTCGGGCGGAGGCCAGCGCGGCGGCTTGCTCACGCGTGAGCCGCGCTCGGGCCAGCCAGCCAGCCCGTGCGGAGGCCAGCACGGCGGCCGGCCCGTCCGCCGGAGCGGCGGCCAGTTCGCCCATCACCGGCACCGGCGACGAACACGCATTTGAACTGTTTGAAGAAGAGGATAGATGCTCACATGTGGGTCCCACCTGTCATAATAGTCAACTCTACGGTCAAACATACGGTGTTGACTTAAGGTGCGTCGTCAGCACGGACGTGTGGGCCAACCCTATGATAAACCGGTTTAAACGAGCCTAATCGGCACTTGGTACTAGTTTTTTTAGGAGTTTGGTAGTAGTTTTTTGGCACGGATTAAGAAATTTTTGGTATGTTTTTGCTATTTTTTGTACAATAGTTTCTTGCTAGGGCTGGTTGAAAGTGGTAGTCTTTTGTCAAATACTCTACATATTGTAAGTAGGAGTGAAAGCTAAGCTTTGGAAGTCTATAAGCACTGCTAGTTACATAGTATGTATGTGTACGTAATTCAAACTAAATATCGACCATGGGTGACTAATATCTTGATGGAAAACTCGAAACTATGGAAATACAAACGTATTATTGATACTTGTTTCCATAAACTTGGATCTACGTTCTATTCAACGGCTGAGCATGTGGGGCCTTAACACGATGACTTCCCGACTGTCTAAAACAAGGTTTTCCCGTCTCCGGTAAGGAGGAGGATGACTGTGGCGCGCCTTCGGCTGGCTCTAGTGCTCGTAGTCATCGCTAGGTGGTCTACGAACATGTAGATGTGTTTTTTTTCACGTCTTGTGTTCTTTGTACTGCCACTACTGATGAATAGATCATAAGTATCTCGCAAGAAAACCTTGGTTGAGTGTGTGTGCGAGCGAGAGATCGTGCCTGTGCGTGATATGGAGAGACTAAGGCAGAGATAAGAGAGTCATTGCGTGTTTGTGTGTGTGTGGAAGATAGAGAGAGACCTATATGGGACTTTGTGTTATGTAACGTGGAGGCGGATAGACATAGTCACAGAGTGAGTGTGTGAGATACGCATGTGGACATAGGGAGAGAGGTGTGAATTAGAGAGACGAGGATTTTTGGTGTACATGTGAGTTAGAGAGAGAGAGAGAGAGAGGGATATATATATATACCTAGAGCTGGAGAGAATATACAAGGGTGTGTGTCTTAAAAGAGGGATCCAGATAGATGGCGTGGTGTGTGTGTGTCTGTGTCTGTTTTGTGCGCGCGTGTGTGGGAAAGGGAGAGTGTGTGTGTGTGTGTGGAGAAGAGAGACCACTGATGATGTAAACCTAGTAGGGGGAGGGGGGATGATATGGCATGTGTGTCCAAGAGAGAGAGAGAGAGAGGCATGTCTAGTAGCGGGACAGCGTGGGTGCGGGCGGGGGTGCGTGCTATATATTTGGAAGAGACATCGAGTGTGTGTGAGAGAGGGGTGCGAGAGAGAGAGAGAGAGAGAGAGAGAGAGAGAGTGCGGGAGAGGGAGAGAGATAGAGATGGATAGAGAGAATGAGAGAGAGAGATGGAGGTCGATTGTGTGCAAAAAGTGGCCTATAGATAGGCAGAGGAGGTCGATGGTGTTCGAAAGTGGCCTATGTAGGGAGACACAAGTAAAGCGAGTCATTGCGTGCGTCAGAGAGACTTCATGAGAGATCAAAATAGATGGTGGAGAGAACATCGCGCGAGTTTGAGATCGATGATACGCTAGAGATTTATGGAGAGAGTCGCGACATATAGTGGGAAGAAGGGTCGGGTCCGCATGTGAAGAGATGGAAAGAGGCGAGAGGTGCATAAGGAGAGGGAGGGTGTTTGTGTGTAGTGGGGGTGGTGAGTGAGATGTGTGTCAATGTGAGAGTGAGAGATGGTGGAGAGCGTGCGAGAGCTAGATATACGTAGGGAGAAAGATGTTGGGGGCAGTGTGTTTTGTGTGTATGGGAAAGATACACGGCTATAGAGTGTGTGCTTGGGAAAGATAGATGCCGGGAGACCTAGAGAGTGGGGGAACAGATGTGTGCATGTCCGAGAGACAAAGAGATAGAGACCTATATTGGGGTTCAGACCTAGAAGAGAGAGAGAGAGGGAATAATGTGTGCGCGTGTTTGTGTCCGGGGGAGAGAAAGGCATGTGTGTGGGGGGGAGAGGGGCCGGGGTGGTGTGCTTTAGATAAAGAGTGAGGGGTGTATGTCTGAGAGATATAGACATAATTAAAATACATGGTCAAGAGTGTGTGCACTCATGCTTGATCATTTTTTTCTTCATATTTTTGGACTATGAGATAGCGATACTTTTGAACATGCGAGGTATATTTTGAAGTACTAGAATTACTGACCTAAGATTGGAAATTCTGAATTCGACCGCATTATTAGCTTTTTTTAATTCATTTAAATGGGGGTACAATTTTTAACCCGATTGCGTGATTTCAAATTCATATATCAAACCTAGAGATATAGACATACGGTCGTGTTCAAACCTTGTAATCATTCACTTTATTCATACACATACATATTTGTTTGTGTCATCATATTTAGGAGAAACACATTCGAAATTTCATTTGAATTGGAGCATATGATGGTATTTGCTTGCAATAGCTCAATGATCCATATTTGAATTGAATGGACAATCTATGTTTCGAGTTGGAGACATTGATTTTTGAAACTTGCACCTTTTTTTTCTCGCGTGCACAACAAATAAATACACGACCATGATATCATAGTCGGTTGTACAAGACGAGAATACATAATTTTAGCCGCCAAAAGCTTTCAAACTTCCCGCTCACATCGAAATTTCTCGCGCCCGAAAGTTTAGCCCTACAATATTCCTCTTTTACCCCTGCCACATCAACGGAAAAGGGCTGCTTTGGTAACTCCATCGTTTTCCCCTCTTTGCCCCCAACATTCTAACCCAGAACCACTCCCCTCCCCGCCTCCCCCAAGCCGCTGAATCTAGTTCTCCGCCGTGGCGGTGCACCTCACACCCCGCCGGATCTACCTTCTGCACCATGGAACCCCCAACTGCCAACTCACCATTGCACCGGAGCTGCTTGAGCGACTGGCTTGTCCACCGCACCAGATCTCCTTGACCGCCATCATGGTCCAGCGCACCGAATCTGCTTCACCGGCACCCTCGTCCACCACAGTGTAGACCCTTCACCGACACGCTCGTCTGCCACATTGCTGGCCCTTCATAGAAGCCCTCGTCCGCCGCAACAGATCTGCCTCACCGAAAGCACTGTACACCGCCCCGGATGTGCATCGCCGACGCCTTCGTCCACTGCACCGGACCCACTCCACGAACGCCATATTCAACTCCACCAGCCCAGCTTTACTGCCGCCGCCACCTCATCAGGTTATTTCAATTAGTACTCCTCTAGTTTTTCTCGTCTTTATTGTACAACAGTTCACTTACCACAGATCAGCTTTCTTGGATGTCGACAGGCACCGCACCTAAGCACCAGAGCCGCTTCACCAACAGCGACAGCCGGCCCAACTCAACCGCAACACGAGCACCATCGACCACACTTAGCTTTCACGTATGACAACGATGCCCATACGCCACCGAGAATCAGGTACTATTCTCCATGGCCGGCGCCTACGTTCAACTTCTTAGCATAAGCATCGCACCTTCGAATTTCTTCAGGGCATCATTCAATTTTTTATGAGAGGCGTTATTCTGCTTGCACCTGTAGGTCCAAATGTGTGGTAGTGAACAGGTTATATGTGCTAAATTACAAATCAGTGCACCTGTAGTTACAATGCTTTTTCTTTGTCCTAAGTATTACTGTACTTCCTAGATATTACTGCCTCCTATTTTACTTCTTGCATGCTATATTTATGATAATGGTGTTGTTCTGATGTCACCTCTTGGTTACAATTATTGTACTAGACTACTTCTATGTTCTCTATGCTAAATTACACATCAGCAAACTAGTTTGTAGTTCCGCTGCTTTTGGTTCATCTTAACCTACATTTTTCAATGCTAGCTATTACCGCACTGCTCCGAGCCTCTGTTCATAATTTTTTTGTGCGTTATTGACCTTCCCAAGTTGCATGACTAATTTGTTGCTTTTATTCATTATGGAGCTGCCAACCGCATCAAGCAAAATGCTTTTTCTTTTGGGGCTGGCACCTCGAACAAGCACAAAAATAGAGTGAAGCACACATATTGTCGTGTAAGCACACACCCTTCTTTCATTAGTTTAGATGAATCATTGATGTTCAATTTGAACAGTGCATGTGATTAAAATTAGTTTTACCAAAATAGAGGGGGAAGAATAAACTACAACGACTAGATTTGCATGCACGGGATGCTGACGACATCTTCGAAGAACATTGCAACAGCAGCGAGCCTTCACAACGACATATGGTAAGCCAGTGTGTTTTAGTTACTGTGAAATGTCATGCGTGTGGGCTGCTTTCTTGGCTTGTGCCATCAACCTGTAACCCTACTGAATTACAAATAGTTCAGTTGCCTGCTTTGCTGTATTGCTTGATTAGAATGCTTGTTTGTTACTCCCTCCGTAAACTAATATAAGAGCGTTTAGATCACTACTTTAGTAATCTAAACGCTCTTATATTAGTTTACAGAGGGAGTACTTGTTTGGCTATACCTGAGTTGGCCAATGTGTCAGAAGTGCCTGCTGTACTATCGTAAAAAAATGCATGCATACTTAATTTGACTCCTTAACTTTTCCTATGAACTCCATCACAAGATTGTCTTGCTAGTTTATATGAGGCCACACTGTTTAAGTGCTTTCTCAGAATATTTCAACTGTTTATATGCTTGGGCAACTAAATATAGCTGTGGTACACTGCCTTTCAGCTAACCATTTTAATTTGTTTTTGGCTGATGCAACTTTGAACCATTTAAATATAGCTTGCCATGCTCGGCAATAATTTCTATGTAGTTTACCATGTAAGCTGACTGCTTGGATCATGCGATAACTATCTGTTACTTATGTCCAGCGGAAACCTTTCAGGATGCAGTTCAAACTAGGACACAATGTACACCCCCAGGATCTATTTGTGGGAGCAGTGCGCCATCCATGTTACCAGATGGTAGTAGTTCAGAGGCAACCCCGTTGGAGAGCACAGATGTTATAGTGTTGAGGCTCTACTAGAGGCAGAAAGAGAGGGTGTGGCTGCCATGAATGAGGTAATCCTGATCATGAGGCTGGAAATTATGCAATTAGCTGCACGCATTATGCAAGCAAACAAAGATGTGGAGCAAGTAAGACAGTTGCATTTGGAGACGGTGCAGGTCCTGCTGCTTCTACTATCTGAAGCCCAGGCTAATCCTAGTTCTTCTTTAGATACCAGTTGAAACTGTCATTAGATTAGTATACTTGCATGTTGTGTCATCTTTGTGAATGGATTATGTTGTAAGACCCCTTATTTGTTGTCCATGTCTTGTAATGATCTGATTTTCTTAGGTGAGGCAATCCTCAGTACTTGTAGGAGTGGACATAAGGTGAACTGTTTTTCGTGTGAGCAGATTGTGTTGGATGAAATAACTGTTTGACTCAAAGTGGATTCAACCTTCTGAATTCGAGTATCATGGCATTTGTAAATCATATTCATATATAAAGGTGGAATACATCTTTGTTGTGCTTTTGAAGATATCTAAAAAAACATAGAATGATTTATAAAGATTCGTAATCGAATACAAAATGGGTTCGAATTTAGTTGCCAGGGTAAACTTGAATGCTTATTCTCCCAAAATTCGAAAGAAGCGGCAAAACACCCACTCCCACGTCGGCTGCCCGAAACCAGTGTTTGGGAGATGGAAATTACTGTCTACCCCTGACACGCACAACCTATAGGCCCGATTTCCACTTCTCTAAATAAGGGTAGGTTTGTAACTTCACTCAGACGTGACACGACCGCCTCTCACCCCATTCAGACACGGTGGGCGCCAAACATGGGCGGCAAAACACATTTTATTCAAGCTCGTCCCAAAGACCTCTCTCTCCCCCTCCATTTCCCCATTCATACACGGTGGGTGGCAAAACAAACTCTCCTCGGCCGAAATCGATCTAGGCAAATATTTTAAGTAGGGGCAAGTTTGTAACTTCACTCATACGTGACACAACCGCCCAACCTGTCAGCCCCGTTCATACACCGTGGGCGCCAACCGTGGGTGCCAAAACACCCTCTCCTCGCTCGAATCGCTCTCGGCAAATATTGGGGAGATGTGAGATTACCGTCCTATCCCCAACCGACGAGACATCCGAAATTTTAAACGGGGGCTAAGTTGGTAACTTTCCCACATTTCAGACAAGCGCGTCCCAAAGACATGGTTTCCCCTCCTCTCTCGCTCCATTTCCCCATTCGTACTCCGTGGGCACCAAAACACCCTCTCCACCCTAGCCTCCTCCGTCCGCCACCCCATTCACCGCCGTCCTCCTCCACCATGCCGGAGCAGCTACCCCGACGCCGTCGTCCATTACAAGAGATCGACGTCTCTCATCCACCGCGCCGGATCAGGATCTTAGCATCGCGTCCTCTTGCTTCATCCGCGCCATCGTCCACCTTGTCGTGGCCACTCCTACGACCGTCTCGTCCACGGTAACATGACTTATCCCCCGATGCCGCCGTCTGCCGTCTCAGATCGCTTACGCACCGCCGATAGCCATAGCACCCGCAGCACCCTCAACGTATCAGCAGAGGCCTACACGGCGTCGCAAGAGAGGTGGTACTCTTTCATTTCTGCTTAAGTTATTGATCTCGCCCGGAAAATAGATCGTCACTTGTTTATTGTACTTTCTTGTCCATACCTAATCTTTATTTGTTAGTTCAAATCAAACATTGGTTGCGAAGTAGCCTTTGTCCGGTTAGCACCTTCAGATTCGCCATGGCACAGTCAACACTATACTCGCAATGCTTATGGTTTTCCCCTTTTATATTCACTATCATCATCCTAGGTGCTTCGTGTCGTGCTAGCACTGCTCCTCAACCCATCAAGCGAAACAACATGCCACTCATAATTCCAAAGCTTAGTTGTTCAAATACGAATCTGATATGATGCTGATATTACTAAAACAGAGAACGTTTAATTAGTCAGCTAATATTTCTACATTAGTTTCAAAAAGCATGTGCGCCACATATGGAGAGACAGCAGGGAATTGCATATCTTTATGCGCTCTGGTTCATCATGGGTGGGCAATGTTGGGGAGCGAAGCATGAAAATAAAAAAAAATTCCTACGAACACCCAAGATCTATCTAGGAGAAGCATAGCAACGAGAGGGGAGAGTATGTCTACGTACCCTCATAGACCATTAAGCGGAAGCGTGTATTACGCGGTTGATGTAGTCGTACTCGTCACGATCCAATCGCGATCCAATCCGATGAAGTACCGAACGGACGGCACCTCTGTGTTCAGCACACGTACGGCTCGATGACGTCTCCTCCTTCTTGATCCAGCAAGCGAGAGAGGAGAAGTAGATGGGATCACAACTAGCACGACGGCGTGGTGGTGATGGTGGTGGTGGAGCGCCGACAGCGCTTTGCTAAGCGTCGTCGAGACGAGGCGGTGGAGTAACGGGAGAGAAGGGCGCCCAGGGGCTGGTGTGTCCTCTTGGGGCGCCCCTTCCCCTCTATATATAGGTGGAAGGGTGTGGTGGCCAGCTCTCCAAGCCCTAGGGGCGCACCAAGGGGGAGGAGTTGGACTCCTAGTCCAATTCCCTTCCTTTCCATACACAGGTGGACTTTCCACCTTTCCCAGCCACATGGGCCTTGAGGGACTTGTGCGCCTGGCCCAATAAGGCCAGGGCGCCTCCCCTCAGCCCATGCTGACCCTTGGGACGTGGTGGAACCCTTGGTGGACTTTCGGACTCCTCCGGAAGTTTCCGGAACCTTCTGGAAGCTTCCCGGTACAATACCGAAAAAACTGAAACTTTTTCCGGAACCCTGAAAGCAACTTTCCATATATAAATCTTTACATCCGGACCATTCTGGAGCTCCTCGTGATGTCCGGGATCTCATCCGGGACTCCGAACAACATTCGGTCACCAACGTACATATGCTAATACTACTCTAGCGTCACCAAACGTTAAGCGTGCGGACCCTACGGGTTCGAGAATCATGTAGACATGACCGAGACACCTCTCCGGTCAATAACCAATAGCGGAACTTGGATGCCCATATTGGTTCCTACATATTCCATGAAGATCTTTTATCGGTTGAACCACGATGTCGAGGATTCGGTTAATCTCGTATGCAATTCCCTTTGTCCAGCGATATGTTACTTGCCCGAGATTCGATCGTCGGTATCTCCATACCTAGTTCAATCTCGTTACCGGCAAATCTCTTTAGTCGTTCCGTAATACAAGATCCCGTGACTAACTCATTAGCCACATTGCTTGCAAGCTCTTTACGATGTTGTATTACCGAGAGGGCCTAGAGATATCTCTCCGTCATACGGAGTGACAAATCCCAGTCTCGATCCATGCCAACCCAACAGACACCTTCAGAGATACCTGTAGAGCATCTTTATGATCACCCAGTTACGAAGTGACGTTTGATAGCACACAAAGTATTCCTCCGGTATCCGGGAGTTGCATGATCTCATGGTCTTAGGAATAGATACTTGACATGAAGAAAGCTATAGCAATAAACTCAGTGATACGATCAAATGCTAAGCTTACGGTTGGGTCTTGTCCATCACATCATTCTCCTAATGATGTGATCCCGTTATCAAATGACAACTCATGTCTATGGTTAGGAAACCTTAACCATCTTTGATCAACAAGCTAGTCTAGTAGAGGCTTACTAGGGACATTGTATTTGTTTATGTATTCACACATGTATTTAAGTTTCCGGTCAATACAATTATAGCATGAATAATAAACCTTTATCATGAACAAGGAAATATGATAATAACCAATTTATTATTGCCTCTAGGGTATATTTCCAACAGTCTCCCACTTGAACTAGAGTCAATAATCTAGTTCACATCGCTATGTGATTAACACCCAATGAATTCTGGGGTTTGATCAAGTTTTGCTTGTGAGAGAGGTTTTAGTCAACGGGCCTGCCACATTCAGATCCATATGTACTTTGCAAATCTCTATGTCATTCTATAGATGCTGCTACTACGCTCCAATTGGAGCTATTCCAAATGACTGCTCCACTATACGTATCCGGTTTGTGACTCAGAGTCATCCGGATCGGTGTCAAAGCTTGCATCGACGTAACCCTTTACGACGAACTCTTTATCACCTCCATAACCGAGAAACATTTCCTTAGTCCTCTTTAGGTACCGAAGGATAATTTTGACCGCTGACCAGTGATCCACTCCTGGATCACTCTTGTGCCCCCATGCTAGACTCATGGCAAGGCACCCATCAGGTACGGTACACAGCATGGCATACATTATAGAGCCTATGGCTGAGGCATAGGGGATGACCTTCATCCTTTCTCTTTCTTCTGCCGTGGTCAAGCTTTGAGTCTTACTCAACCTCACACCTTACAATACAGGAAATAACTCCTTCTTCGACTGATCCATTTTGAACTTCTTCAAAACTTTGTCAAGGTATGTGCTTTGTGAAAGTCCTATTAGGCGTTGCTACTTGTGAGCTGCGTTGGTAATTCCCTGAAGAGGAAGTGAGATGCAGTACAGTAGAGTAAGTATTTCCCTCAGTTATGAAACCAAGGTTATCAATCTAGTAGGCGAATCACACAACACCTCTTTAGCAGCACCTGCACACAAAACAACAAATCCTTGCACCCAACGCAAACAAGGGGTTGTCAATCCCTCGGCGGTAAGTTGCAAGATTAAATTGTATGTGATAGATAGATAGATTGAAACAAAAATACAAAATAAAATAAATAAAGAAAAAGTGCAGCAAATATTTTTAGGGTTTTAGTATATGATTTAGATAGACCCGGGGGCCATAGTTTTCACTAGAGGCTTCTCTCAAGAAAATAGCATACGGTGGGTAGACAAATTACTATTGGGCAATTGATAGAAAAGCAAATAATTGATACGTCTCCAACGTATCTATAATTTATGAAGTATTCATGCCATGTTTATTATAGTTTTGTATGATTTTGGTGCACTTTTATATGGATTTTATATGATTTTTATGGACTAACATATTGACCCAGTGCCAGTTGCTTTTTTGTGCTTGTTTTTGGTTTTCCAGAAAATCCTTATGAAATGAAGTCCAAATGCAGCGAAACTTTTTGACAATTTTTTATGGAACATAAGAGACCCTAGAAGCTTCGGGAGGTGGCCAGAAGACCCACAAGGGCCCCATGAGCCACCAGGGTGCGCCACCCCCCCAGGCGCGCCCTGGTGCCTCGTGGGCCCCCTGAGGCACCTCTTCGTGTGATTCCAACGCCAAAAAATCATATATATTCAAAAAACCCCGAAAGTTAACCTAGATGAGTTTTTACGCCGCCGCAAGCCTCTGTACCTCCACGATCTAATCTACAGCCCTTTTTCGGCACCCTGTCGGAGGGGCGGAATCATCACCGGAGGCCATCTTCACCATCCCGGTGGTCTGCATGACGAGGAGGGAGTAGTTCACCCTCGGGGCTGAGGGTTTGTACCAGTAGCTATGTGTTTTATCTCTCTCTCTCGTGTTCTTGATTTGGCACGATCTTGATGTACCGTGAGCTTTGTTAATATAGTTGGATCATATCGTGTTTCTTCCCTATCTATCCTTGTTGTGATGAATCGAATCTTTTCCCTTTGAGGTTTCGTTATTGTCGGATTGAACATTTCAGATTTGAGAACACTTGTTGTATGTCTTGCATATGAATACCCATGGTGACAATGGGGTATTATATTGATTCACTTGATATATGTTTTGGCACTCAACTCGCGGATTCCCGAGGTGACATTGGGGTAATCTATGCATAGGGGTTGATGCATGTTTTCATTATCTTTTCTCCGATAGAAACTTTGGGGTGTTCCTTGGAGTTCTTTGTGTGGATTGAATATTATGATTATGAAGTTGTTTTGATGCATATCGTATAATCAACTCACGGATACTTGTGGTGACATTGGAGTATCTAGGTGACATTAGAGTTGGTTGATGTGTATCATATGGTGTTATTTTAGTACGAACTCTAGGGCTGTTTGTGACACTTATAGGAATAGCTCAATAGATCGATCGGAAAGGATAACTTTGAGGTGGTTTCGTACCCTACAAACAATTTCTATCTTATGTTCTCCGCTAATAGGAACTTGGGAGTGATTCTTTATCGCACGTTGAGGGATGGTTATATGATCCGATTATGTTAACATTGTTGAGAGATTGCACTAGCGAAAGTATGAACCCTAGGCCTTGTTTCGAAGCATTGCAATACCGTTTATGCTCACTTTTGTTACTTGCTACCTTGCTGTTTTTATATTTTCAGATTACAAAAACCTATATCTACTATCCATACTACACTTTTATCACAATCTCTTTGCCGAACTAGTGCACCTATACAATTTAGCATTGTATTGGGTGTGTTGGGGACACAAGAGATTTCTTGTATTTGGTTGCAGGGTTTGTTTGAGAGATACTATCTTCAACCTATGCCTCCCACGGAATGATAAACCTTAGGTCATCCACTTGAGGGAATATTGCTACTGTCCTACAAAACTCTGCGCTTGGAGGCCCAAAACGAGTCTACAAGAATAAGTTGTGTAGTAGACATCAAGCTCTTTTCTGGCGCCGTTGCCGGGGAGGTGAGTGCTTGAAGGTATATCTTTAGATCTTGCAATCGAATCTTTTAGTTTCTTGTTTTATCACTAGTTTGGTTTATAAAAGAAAACTACAAAAAAAATGGAATTGAGGCTGCCTCATATTATTCGTCTTTATCATGTCTTTCTTAAAAATGATGGATTGGAAAATTGTGCTCAATTAATAGAAGAAGAATTCAATAAAATGTTTGGCATAAAATATTTGAATGATGAGCATGATTGCAATGTTGCTAGTATGAATTCTTTGAACGTCCATGATGCTAATGATATGCAAAACTACAAGCTTGGGGGTGCTATGTTTGATGAAGATGATATTTTTAGCCCCCCCAAGTTTTGATGAGAAAATTTATTATGATGATTGCATGCCTCCTATCTATGATGATTATTGTGATGACATGTATGCTATAAATAATAATGATAACCATGAAACTTTTCATCATGATTTTAATTTTCAATTGGATTATGCCAATCAAGTATCACATGATAGTTATTTTGTTGAGTTTGCTCCCACTACTATTGTTGAGAATAAATTTGCTTATGTGGAGAGTAGTAAAATTTCTATGCTTGTAGATCATGAAAAGAATGATTTGTGTGATGGGTATATTGTTGCATTTCTTCATGATGTTACTGAAAATTACTATGAGAGAGGAGCATATGCTAGTAGGCTTTTCAACAACATCAAGTTTCCTCTCTTTATGTTGAAAGTTTTGAAGTCATGCTTGTTTTGCCTTCCTATGCTAGTTGATTCTTGCTCCCATAAACTATTTGCTCACAAAATCCCTATGCATAGGAAGTGGGTTAGGCTTAAATGTGCTAGTCATATGCTTCATGATGCTCTCTTTGTGTTTCAATTCTTTACTTTTGTGCGAGCATCATTGAAATCATCATGCCTAGCCAAAAGGCATTAAAGAAAAGCGCTTGTTGGGAGACAACCCAATATTTATACCTACTGTTTTTGTGTGTCCACATGATTAAGCTACTGTAGTAATCATGTTTTATATGTTTTCTTTCAATAATGTGCCAAGTAAAGCCTTTGCGATAGTGTAGATGCTTGTTGATTTGATTCTGTGAAAAAACAGAAACTTATGCGTCCAGTGCTGGAATTTCTATTCTGTACTGGAGCGTGAGAAAATTATGAAATTTTCACACAGTATTGGGTTCACAAATTTTGTACGTTGTCCTAATTTTTCAGAATTTTTGGAGGTACAGAAGTATGGTTTTTAAATCGCTCACCACATGCTGTTCTGTTTTTGACAGATTCTGTTTTTATTGCAGAGTTAGCATGTTTTAGTGTTTCCATAGCTTATATTATGAGATATAAATTGTGGAAATGATAGAATAAAGTAGGCATTATGTGAGAACAATTATGAATTTTGTCTTGACAGTACCTAAGTGGATGATTTATTTTTATCATACTAACCTATCTCACGAAGTTCCGTTAAGTTTTGTGTGATTGAAGTTTTCAAGTTTTGGGTGAGATATCGATATGAGGAGAATAAGGAGTGGCAAGACCCTAAGCTTGGGGATTCCCAAGGCACCCCAAGGTAATACTCAAGGAAGACTCAAGCGTCTAAGCTTGGGGATGCCCCGGAAGGCATCCCCTCTTTCGTCTTCAACACTATCGGTAACCTCACTCGGAGCTATATTTTTATTCGTCACATAATATGAGTTTTGCTTGGAGTGTCATTTTCTTCTATCGATATTTTCTTGGCGTTATCAATAATAATGTTTTGTATCTTTTAGTTCAATAAAAATGCCAATTATAGCCTTTACCATGCCTAGTTTGCAAGTGAAGTGTTGCTGTTTGAAAACAGAAAGTTTTCTGTTATGTTCAGAATATTCCTGAATATTCAGAACATGATAAAAATCTGAAATTTTTACATAGTAAGAGTGCATGAGTTATCTGTCACGTGGTAATTTTTCAGAATTTTTGGAGTTAGGTAAGTATGAATTCTTATTCACCATTTACAGACTGTTCTGTTTTGGCAGATTGCTGTTATAGTTGCATTGTTTGCATATGTTTGCGTGTTTAATGTTTCTATTTGAGGATAGGAGTATTAAATATGAAGAGGCATTTAGTATTCAATGTCTAATTATAATTTTTGTGATTTGCTACAGTAGATAATGTTAAGGTTGTGAGTTGATTTATACTAACTTATCTCACGAGTTCTTGTTGAGTTTTGTGTGGATGAAGTTTTTAAGATTTTGGGAAGCCATGATATGAGAGGAATTAAGGAGACACAAGAGCTCAAGCTTGGGGATGCCCATGGCATCCCAAATTAATATTTCAAGAAGTCTCAAGCATCTAAGCTTGGGGATGCCCCTATAGGCATCCCACCTTTCTTCATCAACAACTATCGGTCAGTTTTGGCTGACCCTAAGTTTTTGCTTCTTCACATGATATGTGCTATCCTTGGAATGTCATTTTATTTTGTTTTCTTTGCTGTTTGAATAAAATACTTAAGATCTGAAAATTTTAAATGAGAGAGAGTTATCATATAGCTACTTAATTACTTAACTACTCATTTGATCTTCACTTATATCTTTTTGGAGTAGTTTGTCATTTACTCTTGTGCTTCACTTATATCCTATGAGTAAATTGTTGAAATGAATTGAGTATTATAAAGTTGAAATTTATATGCTTCATATGCTTGTCCCATGAGGAGTAGTGACTTCACATACAAGAAGTATAAGTGGTAAAATTTATTGAAAGTTAACAAACATAACACTGGTCACTTGAACAATTCATGAAAGAATTTTGAAGGAAGAGAAATTTCACATATAAATATACTATCTTGGACATATTCTATGATTGTGAGCCCCCATTAATTATTTTCAAGCTTGATCAAGTAGTTGACGTTGGACAAGGAAGACAACGTAATGAGTTATGTTTGTTTATATTCACATAGAAGTTATATTGTCATGGCTCCTCTAACATGTGGTGCTTGCTTAGGATCTTTTGCTAGCCAAAAATTCGTACTAAGTAGAGATACTACTTGTGCATCCAAAAACCCTCAAACCCAATTTCTTGCCATGAGTGTCCACCATATCTACCTATGGATTGAATAAGATCCTTCAAGTAAGTTGTCATCGGTGCAAAAAGCAATAAAAATTGCTCCTAAAATATGTATGATCTTTTATTGCAAGGGAAAATAAGCATTGTATGAACTTGTGATGGTAAAGAAATAAAAGCGACGGACTGCATAATAAAGGTTGCTATCACAAGGGGCAATATAACGTGACGTTCCTTTGCATTAAGGGCTTGTGCATCCAACAACAAAAAGCGCATGACAACCTCTGCTTCCCTCTGCGAAGGGCCTATCTTTTACTTTTCTGTATTTACTTTTATGCAAGAGTCATTAATGTTCATCCCTATTCCGCTCTATTTATTCTTTAGTTGGCAAGCATTATGTGGTAGGGAAAGATCCAGGCACATATATCCAGTTGAATATAGGTGATCATGAGTTATTATTGTTGACATTATCCCTGAGATAAATAAGTTGGGAGGCGAAACATTAAGCCCCTATCTTCCTATGTGTTTGACTGAAACGGTTTGTTCTAAAAATATGCTTTGAGTGTCAGCAATCATGGAAGACTAAATGATGGTTGAGTATGTGGAATTTGCTAGATCAAAGCTCTTACATAGACCCTTCCTGAAAATAAGATGAATTGCAATTGTTTGATGACTGAGAACATAGTTTGTTAGTTTTCAAGAAAGTTTATGGCCTATACTATAAACATGTGAATAGCTTGCTACTTGATCATGAGAAGTTTTATGAGATGAGCTACTGATTATGATATATATTGATGCTAGAAAAAGTGATTGAAATTATCATTGATCAAACTTATGCACTATGCTAGCATTCACACTTCATAAATTATTTCTTTTATCATTTACCTACTCGAGGACGAGCAGGAATTAAGCTTGGGGATGCTGATACGTCTCCAACGTATCTATAATTTATGAAGTCTTCATGCCATGTTTATTATAGTTTTGTATGATTTTGGTGCACTTTTATATGGCTTTTATATGATTTTTTGGGCTAACATATTGACCTAGTGTCCAGTGCGAGTTGCTGTTTTCTGCTTGTTTTTGGTTTTCCAGAAAATCCTTATCAAATGAAGTCCAAATGCAGCAAAACTTTTTGACGATTTTTTCTGGAACATGAGAGACTCTAGAAGCTTCGGGAGGTGGCCAGAAGACACACAGGGGCCCCACGAGCCACCAGGGCGCGCCACCCCCCCGGGCGCGCCCTGGTGCCTCGTGGGCCCCCTGTGGCACCTCTTCGCGTGATTCCAACGCCAAAAAATCATATATATTCAGAAACCCCCGAAAGTTAACCTAGATGAGTTTTTACGCCGCCGCAAGCCTCTGTACCTCCATGATCTAATCTACAGCCCTTTTCCGGCACCCTGCCGGAGGGGGGGAATCATCACTGGAGGCCATCTTCATCATCCCAGTGGTCTCCATGATGAGGAGGGAGTAGTTCACCCTCGGGGCTGAGGGTTTGTACCAGTAGCTATGTGTTTTATCTCTCTCTCTCGTGTTCATGATTTGGCACGATCATGATGTACCGCGAGCTTTGTTAATATAATTGGATCATATGGTGTTTCTTCCCTCTCTATCCTTGTTGTGATGAATCGAATCTTTTCCCTTTGAGGTTTCGTTATTGTCGGATTGAATATTTCAGATTTGAGAACACTTGATGTATGTCTTGCATATGAATACCCGTGGTGACAATGGGGTATTATATTGATTCACTTGATATATGTTTTGGAACTCAACTCGTGGATTCCCGAGGTGAAATTGGGGTAATCTATGCATAGGGGTTGATGCACGTTTTCATTATCTTTTCTCCGATAGAAACTTTGGGGTGTTCCTTGGAGTTCTTTGTGTGGATTGAATATTATGATTATGAAGTTGTTTTGATGCATATCGTATAATCAACTCACGGATACTTGTGGTGACATTGGAGTATCTAGGTGACATTAGAGTTTGTTGATGTGTATCATATGGTGTTATTTTAGTACGAACTATAGGGCTGTTTGTGACACTTATAGGAATAGCTCAATAGATCGATCGGAAAGGATAACTTTGAGGTGGTTTCGTACCCTACAAACAATTTCTATCTTATGTTTTCCGCTAATAGGAACTTGGGAGTGATTCTTTATCGCGCGTTGAGGGATGGTTATATGATCCAATTATGTTAACATTGTTGAGAGATTGCACTAGCGAAAGTATGAACCCTAGGCCTTGTTTCAAAGCATTGCAATACCGTTTATGCTCACTTTTGTTACTTGCTACCTTGCTGTTTTTATATTTTCGGATTACAAAAACCTATATCTACTATCCATACTACACTTTTATCACAATCTCTTCGCCGAACTAGTGCACCTATACAATTTACCATTGTATTGGGTGTGTTGGGGACACAAGAGATTTCTTGTATTTGGTTGTAGGGTTGTTGAGAGATACCATCTTCAACCTACGCCTCCCACGGATTGATAAACCTTAGGTCATCCACTTGAGGGAAAATTGCTACTGTCCTACAAAACTCTGCGCTTGGAGGCCCAACACGAGTCCACAAGAATAAGTTGTGTAGTAGACATCAATAATCATGACGATATCCAAGGCAATGATCATGTATATAGGCATCACATCCGAGACAAGTAGACCGATTCCTTCCTGCATCAACTACTACTACTCCACACATCGACCGCAATCCAGCATGCATCTAGTTTATTAAGTCCATAAAGAACGGAGTAACGCCTTAAGAACGATGACATGATGTAGACAAGATAAACTCACGTATGAATAAACCCCATCTTTTTACTCTTAATAGCAATGATACATACGTGTCATGTCCCTTTCTGTCACTGGGATTGAGCACCGCAAGATCGAACCCATTACAAAGCACCTCTTCCCATGTCAAGATAAATCAATCTAGTTGGCCAAACCAAATCAATAGATCGGAGAAGAAATATGAAGCTATAATAATCATGCATAAAAGAGATCAGAGAAGACTCAAATAATATTCATGGATAATCTGATCATAAACTCACAATTCAGTGGATCCCAACAAACACACCGCAAAAAGTGATTACATCGGATAGAACTCCAAGAACATCGAGGAGAACATTGTGTTGAAGATCAAAAAGAGAGAAGAAGTCATCTAGCTACTAACTATGGACCCGAAGGTCTATGGTAAACTACTCACGCATCATCGGAAGGGTAGCAAGGTTGATGTAGAGTCCCACCGTGATCGATTCCCCCTCCGGCGGAGCACCGGAAAAGGCCTCCAGATGGGATCTCTCGAGAACAGAAACTTGCGGCGGTGGAAAATGTATTTCGTGGACTCTCCTGAGGGTTTCTAATTTTTTAGAATTTATAGTGGTGGAATTAGGTCAAACGGAGCTGGGGTGGGCCCGCGAGGCACCAGGGCGCGCCTGCCCCCCCCCCCCCCCCAGGCGCGCCCTGGTGGCTCGTGGCCACCTCCTCTGGCGTCTGGTCTTCTCCCGAAGCTTCTAGTGTTGGTATTGTCCAGGAAAAAATCTCCAAAAAGTTTTGTGGCATTTGGACTTCATTTGGTATTGATATTCTGTAAAACAAAAAAACAGGCAGAAAACAGGAACTGGCACTAGGCACTAAGTTAATAGGTTAGTCCCAAAAAATGATATATAATTGCTATAAATGCATATAAAAACATCCAAGATTGATAATATAACAACATGGAACAATCAAAAATTATAGATACGTTGGAGACGTATCAGCATCCCCAAGCTTAATTCCTGCTCGTCCTCGAGTAGGTAAATGATAAAAATAGAATTTTTGATGTGGAATGCTGCCTATCATATTCATCATATATTCTTTTCTTTTGTAGCATGGACATTGGACTTGAATGATTCAAAGCAATAGTCTATAATTTCACATGAAGATATAAATACTCAAGCATGCTAACAAGCAATCATGTTTTTCAATATATCAACGCTAAAGAAAGTTATCCCTAGCCCATTATGCTAAATCATTGATCCATTCATGAAACACACTCAAATATTAGCTACACACAATGCATAAGTATGACAATAGTGCTCTCTAGTTGGTGCTTTATAAGCGAAGATGGACACTCAAGAAAATATTTTTTTTGCATAAAAGTAAATAGATAGGCCCTTCGCAGAGGGAAGTAGAGATTTGTCAAATGTGCCTGAGCTCAAAGCTTAAATTAGAGATATAAAAAATATTTTGAGAGGCATGCTTTTCCTGTCAACGAAAACGACCGAGAATTCCCAATATCTTCCATGCTAGACACATCATAGGCGGTTCCCAAATAGAAAGTAAAGTTTATTTCCTTTCCACCATTCTTTCACAATCCATGGCTAGCCGTATCCACGGGTGCCCTCCATACCATCACTTTCCAAGGAATTTTGTTGTTATTAATTTTGATTTCATTGTGGGATTGGGCATCCCTATTACCAGCCACTCTCTCTTGCAATGACAAGTGAATAAACACTCATCGTGAGAATAACACACCTAGCATGGAAAATATTGGCTGCCCCCTACCACTTCATGAGTGGTACGGGCACACAAAACAGAAAAAATATTTTGAAAATTAGAGTTGGCACACGCAAATTTACTTGGAACGGCATTGAAATACTGCATATAGGTAGATATAGTGGACTCATTTGGCACAACTTGGGTTTAAGGAGTTTGGATGCACAAGCAGTATTTCCGCTTTGTACAAATGTAGGCTAGCAAAAGATTGAGAAGCAACCAACCAAAAAACGAAAACGGTCATAAACATGTGTTGAACATAACTAACACCGAATAATGCACCATAAGTAGGATATAATTTCTTTGCATAACTATTGACTTAACGTGCATGCATAGGGAATCACAAACCTTAACACTAATATTCTTACTAAATCACAATTACTCACTAACATGACTCACATATTATCATTTCCATATCGCAAAACTATTGCAAGGAATCATATCCAATGATCTATATGAAAGTTTTTATTATATCCCTCTTGAATATTCATCACTTTGGGACCAAATTTATATCTTGTGCAAATTACCGTTACTTTCATCAACTCTCAAAAAGATATAAGTGAAGCATGAGAGTGCAAATATTTCTTCAAAATTTCAATCTTGTCAACTCTCAAAATAATATAAGTGAAGCATGAGAGTTTATTTCTTCAAAATTTTAATCTTGTCAACTCTCAAAATAATATAAGTGAAGCATGGGAGTTTATTTCTTCAAAATATAGCCACCACCGTGCTCAAAAAGATTTAACTGAAGCACTAGAGCAACTGCCTAGCTCAAAAAATTTAAGTGAAGCACATAGAGTATTCTAACAAATTATGATGAACGTGTGGCTCTCTCAAAATAGGTGCGTTCAGCAAGGATGATTGTGACAAAATAAAAAGCAAACAAAGCAAAGACTCATATAATACATGACGCTCCAAGCAAAACACATATCATGTGACGAATAAAAATATAGCTCCAAGTAAAATTACCGATGGTTGGTAGAAGAAAGAGGGGATGCCTTCCGGGGCATCCCCAAGCTTAGACGCTTGAGTCTTCCTTAAATATTACCTTGGGGTGCCTCGGGCATCCCCAAGCTTAGGCTCTTGCCACTCCTTATTCCTTCATCCATCGTGATCTCACCCAAAACTTGAAAACTTCAATCACACAAAACTCAACAAAACCTTCGTGAGATCCGTTAGTATAACAAAATAAATCACTACTTTAAGGACTGTTGCAAACCCATTCATATTTTATTTTTGCATTATACCTACTATATTCTAACTTCTCCATGGCTTATACCCACTGATACAATCCATAGTTTCATCAAAACAAGCAAGCAACACATCAAAAACAGAATAGTCTATAGAAATCTATTTAAAATACATACTTATGTAACTCCAAAAATTCTGAAAAATTAGGACAACGTGGGAAATTCATATACAAATACTTTGTAAAAATTTCAGATTTTTCTGATGCTCCAATACAGAACCAAAATTCCAGCACTGAGCGCAAAACTTTCTGTTTTCCAAGCAGCATCAATTATACTATCTTCCAAATCATGCCAAAGGTTTTACTTGGCACAAACACTAATTAAAAACATAAAAACACAATCATAACAGTAGAATAAATGTGATTACAGAAACAAAAAGAAAAAAAAAATATTTATTCATTGGGTTGCCTCCCAACAAGCGCTATTGTTTTATGCCCCTAGCTAGGCATAATGCATAGTTTCAAGTATTGTCATCTTTCAAGTTGATTCCATAAGTGGCCCTCATAATGGATTCATATGGTGATTTAATTTTCTTCCTAGGTAAATGTTCTATACCCTTTTTTAGTGGAAACTAAAATTTTATATCCCCTTCTTTGATATCAATAACGGCACCTATGGTTCGTAAGAACGGTCTACCAAGTATTATGGGGCATGAAGGATTGCATTCAATGTCAAGTACAATAAAATCAACGGGCACATAGTTCCTATTTGCAGGAATAAGAACATCATTAATTCTACCCAAAGGCTTTTTAATAGTAGAATCCGCGAGAAGCAAATTAAGAGAACATTCATCTATATTGGTAAAACCTAGCACATCACATAGAGATTTTGGAATTGTGGAAACGCTAGCACCCAAATCACATAAAGCATTGCACTCATAATTTTTAATTTTAACTTTAATGGTGGGTTCCCACTCATCATATAATTTTCTAGGAATTGAAATCTCTAGTTCTAGCTTTTCTTCTAACGCTTTCATCATTGCTTCTACGATGTGTTTAGTAAAAGCCTTGTTTTGCTCATAAGCGTTGGGTGAATTTAGCATGGATTGTAACAAAGAAATGCACTCAATCAAAGAACAACTATCATAATTAAAATCTTTGTAATCCAAGAGAGTGGGCACATCGCTATTTAAATTTTTTACCTCTCCAAACCCACTTTTAGAAATTTTCTTATCAAGATTTTCACCCTTCAAATTATGGGGACGCTCTTTAGCTAAAGTTGACTCTTCTTCAGTCCCCTTTTTATCAAGTTTTATATTGCTAAACAAGGAATCAATAGATGAAACACCGATCATTTTAATATCCTCATCATTATTACGATAAAAACCGGGAGGAATCGCTTTTTCTAAAAATTCTCGTTTGGCTTTTAGCATGGCGGTTCTTTTCTTACTCTCATCCATGGAGACATATAAAGCTTTAATTGATTCATTAATATCAATTTTAGGTGGCAAAATTTTAGCCTTAAGATTTTCCACATCACGAATAATTCTATCAATGCTCCTAGACATATCATCAAGTTTACTCAATTTTTCTTCTATCGTAGTGTTGAAAACTTTTTGAGCATTAATAAATTCTTTAATATTACTTTCAAGATCAGAAGGCATCCTATTATTATTATTATTATTATAAGAATTACCATAAGGATTGCCGTAATTATTAGAGGAATTTCCAGGAAACGGTCTAGCATTGAAATTACCTCTATAAGCATTATTATTAAAATTGTTTCGCGGGACAAAATTCACATCTACGGGATCATTATTTTGTTCAATCAAAGTGGATAAAGGCACATCATTAGGATCAATAGGAGCATTTTTGCTAGCAACCAATTTCATAAGTGCATCAACTTTATCACTCAAAGTATTAATTTCTTCAATAGAATTCACTTTCTTACTAGTAGGAACTCTTTCAGTATGCCATTGTGAATAATTTGCCATAATATTATCAAGCAATTTAGTAGCTTCTCCCAAAGTAATTTCCATAAAAGTACCACCCGCGGCGGAATCTAAAAGATTTCTAGAAACGAAATTTAATCCCGCATAAATTTTTTGTATGATCATCCATAAATTTAAACCATGAGTAGGGTAATTTCTTATCATTAATTTCATCCTCTCCCAAGATTGGGCAACATGTTCATGATCAAGTTGCTTAAAATTAATAATTTGATTTCTAAGTGAAATAATTTTCGCGGGAGGAAAATACTTAGTAATAAAAGCATCTTTACACCTATCCCAAGAATCGATACTATTTCATGGTAAAGATGAAAACCAAAATTTTGCACGATCCCGTAATGAGAATGGGAATAATTTTAATTTCACAATATCATTATCCACATCTTTTTTCTTTTGCATATCACACAATTCTATGAAAGTGTTAAGATGGGATGTAGCATCTTCATTAGGACTACCAGAAAATTGATCTTTCATCACAAGATTAAGCAAAGCGGCATTAATATCACAAGTCTCCGCACTAGCGGTGGGAGGAGAAATCGGAGTACTAATAAAATCATTATTATTAGTATTGGAAAAATCACACAATTTTGTATTTTCTTGAGACATCGTGACTATGCAAACAAGATAACAAGCAAGCAAACAAGCAAACAAGAAAAAGGCAAACGGAAAATATTTTTGTATTTTTGTAAAAACTTTTTAGAAGTGGGGGAGATGAAAACGAGAGGCAAATAAAATAAATGCAAGGAGATGAGAGTTTTATGCGAAGGTACTTGATAGATGTTGATGATGTCTCCCCGGCAACGGCGCCAGAAATTCTTCCTGCTACTTGTGAGCTGCGTTGGTAATTCCCTGAAGAGGAAGGGAGATTCAGTACAGTAGAGTAAGTATTTCCCTCAGTTATGAAACCAAGGTTATCAATCCAGTTGGATAATCATGCAACACCTCTATAGCAGCACCTGCACACAAACCAACAAATCCTTGCACCCAACGCAAACAAGGGGTTGTCAATCCCTCGGCGGTAAGTTGCAAGATTAAATTGTATGTGATAGATAGATAGATTGAAACAAAAATAAAAAATAAAATAAATAAAGAAAAAGTGCAGCAAATATTTTTAGGGTTTTAGTATATGATTTAGATAGACCCGGGGGCCATAGTTTTCACTAGAGGCTTCTCTCAAGAAAATAGCATACGGTGGGTAAACAAATTACTGTTGGGCAATTGATAGAAAAGCAAATAATCATGACGATATTCAAGGCAATGATCATGTATATAGGCATCACCTCCGAGACAAGTAGACCGACTCCTGCCTGCATCTACTACTATTACTCCACACATCGACCGCTATCCAGCATGCATCTAGTGTATTAAGTCCATAAAAAACGGAGTAACGCCTTAAGAACGATGACATGATGTAGACAAGATAAACTCACGTATGAATAAACCCCATCTTTTTACCCTTAATAGCAATGATACATACGTGTCATGTCCCTTTCTGTCACTGGGATTGAGCACCGCAAGATCGAACCCATTACAAAGCACCTCTTCCCATGGCAAGATAAATCAATCTAGTTGGCCAAACCAAATCAATAGATCAGAGAAGAAATACGAAGCTATAATAATCGTGCAAAAAAGAGATCAGAGAAGAATCAAATAATATTCATGGATAATCTGATCATAAACTCACAATTCATCGGATCCCAACAAACACACCGCAAAAAGTGATTACATCGGATAGAACTCCAAGAACATCGAGGAGAACATTGTATTGAAGATCAAAAAGAGAGAAGAAGCCATCTAGCTACTAACTATGGACCCGAAGGTCTGTGGTAAACTACTCACGCATCATCGAAAGGGCAGTAAGGTTGATGTAGATCCCCTCCGTGATCGATTCCCCCTCCGGCGGAGCACCGGAAAAGGCCTCTAGACGGGATCTCTCGAGAACAGAAACTTGCGGCAGCGGAAAAAGTATTTTGCGGACTCTCCTGAGGGTTTCTGATTTTTTGGGAATTTATAGTGGTGGAATTAGGTCAAACGGAGCTGGGGTGGCCACGAGCATATAAAAACATCCAAGATTGATAATATAACAGCATGGAACAATAAAAAATTATAGATACGTTGGAGACGTATCAGGCGTCTTGATCTATCTCTATAGATTTTGGTGCCCAATATGTAAGCAGCTTCACCGAGGTCTTTCATTGAAAAACTCTTATTCAAATATCCTTTTATGCTTTCCAGAAATTCTATATCATTTCCAATCCACAATATGTCATCCACATATAATATTAGAAATGCTACAGAGCTCCCACTCACTTTCTTTTAAATACAAGCTTCTCCGTAAGTTTGTATAAAACCAAAAGCTTTTAAGTGAATATTCCAACTCCGAGATGCTTGCACCAATCCATAGATGGATCACTTGAGCTTGCATACTTTGTTAGCATCCTTAGGATCGACAAAACCTTCTGGTTGCATCATATACAACTCTTCCTTAAGAAACCCGTTAAGGAATGCCGTTTTGACGTCCATTTGCCAGATCTCATAATCATAAAATGCGGCAATAGCTAACATAATCCTAACAGAGTTAAGCATCGCTACGGGTGAGAAAGTCTCATCGTAGTTGATGTCTACTACACAACTTATTCTTGTAGACTCGTGTTGGGCCTCAAAGCGCTGAGTTTTGTAGGACAGTAGCAATTTTCCCTCAAGTGGATGACCTAAGGTTTATCAATCCGTGGGAGGCGTAGGTTGAAGATGGTCTCTCTCAAAGAACCCTGCAACCAAATAACAAAGAGTCTCTTGTGTCCCCAACACACCCAATACAATGGTAAATTGTATAGGAGCACTAGTTCGGCGAAGAGATTGTGATAAAAGTGTAGTATCGATAGTAGATATAGGTTTTTGTAGTGTGAACAATAAAAAACAGCAAGGTAGCAAGTAACAAAAGTGAGCATAAACGGTATTGCAATGCTTAGAAACAAGGCCTAGGGTTCATACTTTCGCTAGTGCAATCTCTCGACAATGCTAATATAATTGGATCATATAACCATCCCTGAACGTGCGATAAAGAATCACTCCCAAGTTCCTATTAGCGGAGAACATAAGATAGAAATTGTTTGTAGGGTACAAAACTACCTCAAAGTTATCCTTTCCGATCGATCTATTGAGCTATTCCTATAAGTTTCACAAACAGCCCTAGAGTTCGTACTAAAATAACACCATATGATACACATCAACCAACTCTAATGTCACCTAGATACTCCAATGTCACCACAAGTATCCGTGAGTTGATTATATGATATGCATCAAACAACTTCATAATCATAATATTCAATCTACACAAAGAACTTCAAGGAGCACCCCAAAGTTTCTATCGGAGAAAAGATAATGAAAACATGCATCAACCCCTATGCATAGATTACCCCAATGTCACCTCGGGAATCCGTGAGTTGAGTGCCAAAACATATATCAACTGAATCAATATAATACCCCATTGTCACCACGGGTATTCATATGCAAGACATACATCAAGTGTTCTCAAATCTGAAATATTCAATCCGACAATAACGAAACCTCAAAGGGAAAAGATTCGATTAATCACAACAAGGATAGAGAGGGAAGAAACACCATATGATCCAACTATATTAACAAAGCTCGTGGTACATCAAGTTCGTGCCAAATCAAGAACGCGCGCGAGAGAGATAAAACACATAGCTACTGGTACAAACCCTCAGCCTCGAGGGTGAACTAATCCCTCCTCGTCATGGAGACCGCCGGGATGATGAAGATGGCCTCCGGTGATGCTGTAGATGAGATCTCTTTGGTACAGAGGCTTGCGGCGGCGTAAAAACTGATCTAGGTTAACTTTCGGGGGTTTCTGAATATATATGATTTTTCGGCATTGGAATCACGCAAAGAAGTGCCATAGGGGGCCCACGAGGCACCAGGGCGTGCCTGGGGGGGGGGGGCAGGCGCGCCCAGGTGGCTCGTGGGGCCCCTGTGACTCTTTTGCTGCTCCTCCGAAGCTTCGTGGGTCTGTTTCCTTCCAGAAAAAACCGTCAAAAAGTTTTGCTGCATTTGGACTTCGTTTGATATGGATTTTTTGGAAAACCAAAAACAAGCAGAAAACAGCAACTGGCACTGGGCACTAGGTCAATATGTTAGTCCATAAAAATCATATAAAAGCCCTATAAAAGTGCACCAAAATCATACAAAACTATAATAAACATGGCATGAATACTTCATAAATTATAGATACGTTGGAGACGTATCAGCATCCCCAAGCTTAATTCCTGCTCGTCCTCGAGTAGGTAAATGATAAAAGATATAATTTATGAAGTGTGAATGCTAGCATAGTGCATAAGTTTGATCAATGATAATTCCAATCACTTTTTCTAGCATCAATATATATCATAATCAGTAGCTCATCTCATAAAACTTCTCATGATCAAGTAGCAAGCTATTCACATGTTTAAAGTATAGGCCATAAACTTTCTTGAAAACTAACAAACTATGTTCTCAGTCATCAAACAATTGCAATTCATCTTATTTTCAGGAAGCAGGGTCTATGTAAGAGCTTTGATCTAGCAAATTCCACATACTCAACCATATTTTTAGAACAAACCGTTTCAGTCAAACACATAGGAAGATAGGGGCTTAATGTTTCGCCTCCCAACTTATTTATCTCAGGGATAATGTCAACAATAATAACTCATGATCACCTATATTCAACTGGATATATGTGCCTGGATCTTTCCCTACCACATAATGCTTGCCAACTAAAGAATAAATAGAGCGGAATAGGGATGAACATTAATGACTCTTGCATAAAAGTAAATACAGAAAAGTAAAATATAGGCCCTTCGCAGAGGGAAGCAGAGGTTGTCATGCGCTTTTTGTTGTTGGATGCACAATCCCTTAATGCAAAGGAACGTCACGTTATATTGCCCCTTGTGATAGCAACCTTTATTATGCAGTCCGTCGCTTTTATTTCTTTACCATCACAAGTTCGTACAACGCTTATTTTCCCTTGCAATAAAAGATCATACATATTTTAGGAGCAATTTTTATTGCTTTTTGCACCGATGACAACTTACTTGAAGGATCTTATTCAATCCATAGGTAGATATGGTGGACACTCATGGCAAGAAACTGGGTTTAAGGGTTTTTGGATGCACAAGTAGTATCTCTACTTAGTATGAATTTTTGGCTAGCAAAACATCCTTAGCAAGCGCCACATGTTAGAGGATCCATGACAATATAACTTCTATGTGAATATAAACAAACATAACTCATTACGTTGTCTTCCTTGTCCAACGTCAACTACTTGATCAAGCTTGAAAATAATTAATGGGGGCTCACAATCATAGAAGATGTCCAAGATAGTATATTTATATGTGAAATTTCTCTTCCTTCAAAATTCTTTCATGAATTGTTCAAGTGACCAATGCTATGTTTGTTAACTTTCAATAAATTTTACCACTTATACTTCTTGTATGTGAAGTCACTACTCCTTATGGGACAAGCATATGAAGCATATAAATTTCAACTTTATGATATTCAATTCATTTCAACAATTTACTCATAGTATATAAGTGAAGCACAAGAGTAAATGACAAACTACTCCAAAAAGATATAAGTGTAGATCAGTGAGTAGTCAAACAATTAAGTAGCTATGTGAAGACTCTCTCCAAATAAAAATTTCAGATCTTGATAATTTTATTAAAACAGCAAACAAAATGAAAATAAAAGGACACTCCAAGAATAGCACATATCATGTGAACAAGTAAAAACTTAGGCTAACCGATAGATGTTGATGGAGAAAGGTGGGATGCCAACCGGGGCATCGCCAAGCTTAGTTGCTTGAGACTTCTTGGAATGTTATCTTGGGGTGCCTTGGCCATCTCCAACCTTGAGCTCTTGTGTCTCCTTAATTCCTCTCATATCATGGCTTCTCCTAAATCTTAATACTTCATCCACACAAAACTCAACAAGAACTCGTGAGATAAGTTAGTATAAATCAACTCAAAACCTCAATATTCTCTACTGTAACAAGTCACTAAAATTATAATTAAAAATTGCATACTAAATGCCTCTGCATATTTAATACTCCTATCCTCAAATAGAATCATTAAACAAGCAAACATATGCAAACAATGCAACTATAACAGCAATCTGCCAAAACAGAACAGTCTGTAAAGGCTGAATAAGAATCCATACTTCCCTAACTCCAAAAATTCTGAAAAATTACCATGTGACAGAGAACTCATGCATGCTTACTGTTTAAAAATTTCAGATTTTTATCATGTCCTGACTATTCAGGAATATTCTGAACATAACAGAAAACTTTCTGTTTTCAAACAGCAACACATGAACTTGCAAACTGAGCATGGTAAAGGCTATAATCGGCATTTTATTGAACTAAAAGATACAAAACATGATTATTGATAACACCAAGAAAATATCAATAGAATAAAATGATGCTCCAAGCAAAACTCATATTATGTGACGAATAAAAATATAGCTCCAAGTGAGGTTACCGATAGTGTTGAAGACGAAAGAGGGGATGCCTTCCGGGGCATCCCCAAGCTTAGTTGCTTGGGTCTTCCCTGAATATTACCTCAGGGTGCCTTGGGCATCCCCAAGCTTAGGGTCTTGCCACTCCTTATTCTCCTCATATCGATATCTCACCCAAAACTTGAAAACTTCAATCACACAAAACTTAACGGAACTTGTGAGATAGGTTAGTATGATAAAAATAAATCATCCACTTAGGTACTGTCAAGGCAAGATTCATAATTGTTCTCACATAATGCCTACTGTATTCTATCATTTCCACAATTTATATCTCATAATATAAGCTATGGAAACACTAAAACAAGCAAACTATGCAATAAAAACAGAATCTGTCAAACACAGAACAGTATGTAGTGAGCGATTTAAAAACCATACTTCTGTACCTCCAAAAATTCTGAAACATTAGGACAACGTAAAAAATTTGTAACCCGATACTCTGTAAAAATTTCAGAATTTTTCGATTCTCCAGTACATAATAGAAATTCCAGCACTGGACGCAAAAGTTTCTGCTTTTGCACAGAATCAAATCAACAAGCATTCACGCTATCCCAAAGGCTTTACTTGGCACAATATTGAAAGAAAACATATAAAACATGATTACTACAGTAGCTTAATCATGTGGACACACAAAAACAGTAGGTATAAATATTGGGTTGTCTCCCAACAAGCGCTTTTCTTTAATGCCTTTTAGCTAGGCATGATGATTTCAATGATGCTCACATAAAAGTAAAGAATTGAAACATAAAGAGAGCATGATAAAACATATGAAAAACACATTTAAGCCTAACCCACTTCCTATGCATAGGAATTTTGTGAGCAAATAGTTTATGGGAGCAAGAATCAACTAGCATAGGAAGGGAAAACAAGCATAACTTCAAAACTTTCAACACATAGAGAGGAAACTTGATATTATTGCAATATGTAAAAGCATATGTTCCTCTCTCATAGTAATTTTCACTAGCATCATGAATGAATTCAACAATATAGCTATCACATAAAGCATTCTTTTCATGACCTACAAGCATAGAATTTTTATTACTCTCCACATAAGCAATTTTCTTCTCATTCATAATAGTGGGAGCAAACTCAACAAAATAACTATCATGAGATACTTGATTGGCATAATCCAATTGAAAATTGAAATCATGATGACAAGTTTCATGGTTATCATTATTCTTTATAGCATACATGTCATCACAATAATCATCATAGATAGCAACTTTGTTTTCATAATCAATTGAAACCTCTTCCAAAATTGTGCAATCATCATTAAATAAAGTTGTGACCTCTCCAAATCCACTTTTATCATTATAATCATCATAAATAGGAAGCATGCTATCACCATAATAAATTTTCTCATCAAAACTTGGGGGACTAAAAATATCATCTTCATCAAATATAGCATCCCCAAGCTTATCGATTTGCATATCATTAGCATCATGGATATTAAAAGAATTCATACTAGCAACATTGCAATCATGCTCATCATTCATGGATTTTATGCCAAACATTTTATTGAATTCTTCTTCTATCAATTGAGCACAATTTTCCGCTCCATCATTTTCAAGAAAGACATTATAAAGATGAATAATATGAGGCAACCTCAATTCCATATTTTTTGTAGTTTCCTTTTGTAAGCCAAACTAGTGATAAACAAGAAACTAAAAGATTCAATTGCAAGATCTAAAGATATACCTTCAAGCACTCACCTCCCCGGCAACGGCGCCAGAAAAGAGCTTGATGTCTACTATACAACTTATTCTTGTAGACTCGTGTTGGGCATCCAAGCGCAGAGTTTTGTAGGACAATAGCAATTTTCCCTCAAGTGGATGACCTACGGTTTATCAATCCGTGGGAGGCGTAGGTTGAAGATGGTCTCTCTCAAACAACCCTGCAACCAAATAACAAAGAGTCTCTTGTGTCCCGAACACACCCAATACAATGGTAAATTGTATAGGTGCACTAGTTCGGCGAAGAGATGGTGATACAAGTGTAGTATGGATAGTAGATATAGGTTTTGGTAGTGCGAACAATAAAAAACAGCAAGGTAGTAAGTAACAAAAGTGAGCATAAACGGTATTGCAATGCTTAGAAACAAGGCCTAGGGTTCATACTTTCGCTAGTGCAATCTCTCAACAATGCTAACATAATTGGATCATATAACCATCCCTCAACGTGCGATAAAGAATCACTCCCAAGTTCCCATTAGCGGAGAACATAAGATAGAAATTGTTTGTAGGGTACGAAACCACCTCAAAGTTATCCTTTCCGATCGATCTATTGAGCTATTCCTATAAGTGTCACAAACAGCCCTAGAGTTCGTACTAAAATAACACCATATGATACACATCAACCAACTCTAATGTCACCTAGATACTCCAATGTCACCACAAGTATCCGTGAGTTGATTATACGATATGCATCAAACAACTTCATAACCATAATATTCAATCCACACAAAGAACTCCAAGGAGCACTCCAAAGTTTCTATCGGAGAAAAGATAATGAAAACGTGCATCAACCCCTATGCATAGATTACCCCAATGTCACCTCGGGAATCCGCGAGTTGAGTGCCAAAACATACATCAAGTGAATCAATATAATACCCCATTGTCACCATGAGTATTCATATGCAAGACATACATCAAGTGTTCTAAAATCTGAAATATTCAATCCGACAATAACGAAACCTCAAAGGGAAAAGATTTGATTCATCACAACAAGGATAGAGAGGAAAGAAACACCATATGATCCAACTATATTAACAAAGCTAGCGGTACATCAAGATCGTGCCAAATCAAGAACGCGCGAGAGAGAGATAAAACACATAGCTACTGGTACAAACCCTCAGCCCCGAGGGTGAACTACTCCCTCCTCGTCATGGAGACCGCCGGGATGATGAAGATGGCCTCTGGTGATGTAACACCCCAAAATTTTCTCTCTGGATTTTTAAATCTTTTTATTAAAAGAAAATACTTTGAATTATTTCGACCCAATTCTTTTTCTTCTCTTTCTTCTGTTCTGATATTCATTTTTATTTCTACTTGGGTTTCCAAAATTTTAAATGGTTCTGATTTGGATGATTTAATTATTGGGCAATTATTTTTGGAAAAAAATATATATTTCTCTTTGGAAAAGTTTCTGGAATAATTAAAACTATTCCATGAAAGTAGCCTTTTCACTTCTTCCTAGCACCTCTAAAATCCCCCAATAATTTTTCTATCACAACCAAATTATCCCTCAAGACACTCACACCTTATAGGATAGTATCCAACTCTTTTCCATCTTACAAAAATATTTTTCTCATATTTTATAAATTCCAAAGTTGGAATTTATATTATTCATAGTTTCTTGGAATTACAAAGGAACTATATTCTCTACAATTCTTCTGCCTCCACCAAAATTTCGCCAACAACTAGACAGTACCCAAAACCCATTTCAGCAAAAACATTGGGTTCCACAATTTAAAATTTTCAAATTTCATTCGGTTCAATTTTGGACCAGAAACAATATTTCTGATACAAACCTATTTTTAATAGCTCCAAAAATTCTGAAACTTTGCCAAGCCCTCTTATTTGCATCAACACCTCACCACAAAAATTCCCTAAAAATCCTAAAATCCCTAGCACCTCCTGGCATACTGTCATACACCTCATGTGCGTAGTGTTCACGGTTGATCAAATTCAGTTAACTGAATTTTCTTCAGACGGCAGAGGAGATTGATGCCGTATGCTTCACTCCACCACCTCTCCTTCTCATCCACTCCTCTCCTCATCAATGAACCGCCGTAAACCCGCTGGTCAGTAACTCACCACCGACGAAACAGTAGCTGGCCGGTGCAGCTACCTCCGACCTTATTCGCGGCGGCCGAGCGGATCGGCTCGAGCCCGCCCGCCATCTTCACTCCCCCTGCGGCTCCCCTCACCTAATCTCCTCCACGCGGCAGCCTCTCCGCATCATACCCACGCCGACCACACCGTCCAAAACCCCCTGGAGCCCACCGTCAGTCGCCGGAGATGAACGGCGCCCGCCATGGCCGTATGCGACCTCGCCGTGGATAAGGCCGTAGAACCCGATTCCGTCCGCGTTGATGCTTCTGGAGAGCTTCATTCATCTCCACGATCATTCACCCCACCTGCCCGCCGTCCAAAACCAACTTCGGCGGCCGGAATTTACTCCGGCGTCAGCCGCAAGCCACTGCCTCCGCCGATCACCTATAAAAAGAGGCCCTCGAGCTCCATTCTCTCCTCGTACCACCTCCACACCGACTCCATCGACAGCCAAGCCACTCACCTGACCCCGAGAGGGTCTTCTTCCTCCTCTCCAACCACCGACCCGCCGCCACCTCCGCTGACCAGTTCATCGCCATCACTCCACCTCTATCGCTCAAATTCCACCAGAGACCCTCTCTCGCACCCATACTTCGATTCCGCGCTTCAATTTAACCTCCCGAGCCCTCCCCGGCGAGATCCCAATCCACCCGAATCGCCGTGCGCCGCTGTCAACCTCGCCGGCGTTCTGTTGCTCTCCGGCGACCTCCACTGCCACCTACCGAAGCGGAACTCCACCCTGATCACGTTCCGACCTTCGCCAACCTCTGGAACCCCGGCGATCGTCGCCGGTGATCGCCGTCTCCTCTCTGCCTTCGCACCGCGAGTTCGTTTAAATTTGAACCTGACGGGTGGACCCCACCCGTCAGCGTTCTCTTTTTTTTCTGTTTTTAAACAGAAAGCGTATTCTGTCGTTTATGCCTTCTCTGCTGAAAGGCGTATAACGCCCGAAGCGTTTTTCTTTTTTCTGTTTTTAAACCGAAAGCGTATTCTCTGTTTTACGCTTTCCACGCTGGGAAGCGTATTCTCTCCCGAGGCGTTTTCTTTATAAACACACAGGGACTGGAATTTTTACAGAAAAACCCCTAGAATTGAAAGTTGAATAACTTTTAAACTACAACTCTGATTGAGTTGATTCTTTTTTTGAAATTCTTATTTTTCTCTCTAGTTTTTTTAGTATTTATTTAAAAATATTTTGAGACAAGTTTTGGTACTGTTACAAATTTTTTTATTGGAGTTTGAATTTGAATTTTTCAGAAAAAGAAGAGGGGAACTTTGCCAGGAATTTTGAGTGTTCTCCTTCTGACTACTTTGGACAAGGCAAGCATTATTGAACTTGGGATATGGTGATTGCATTTGCATTGCATGGTTGCATCGGTTTGATATTGCACCGCATATGTAGTAATAGTGTATGCATGCATGGTCATGTCACCTTGTGGAATTCTTGCATGCATCATGGTATCTTGCTAATGTATGGATATGGTGAGAACCAGGAGTGTACTCCTGCCTTGGACGTGCTGGTGAGCACGGTCCCGTTGTGACACGACGGTGTCACCGTGGCATGCGGGACATGCCAGTAATAATAATAACAACACCTCCTGAGTCGACCTAGATCGAGTCTTGTTCCGTCACACCTAGCTAAACACCGTGCTGCCACGGGTCTTCCCGCGAGGGAAGTATGGTTGAGTAAGTTGCTAACCCCTGTCTGTGTACACACCACATAGAGGGCCATGATGAGGGTTTCCACGGCCATGGACTAAATCCCGTCATCAGGTCAGCGGGCATGGGTGTTTGCGATCTGGGACCGAGAGGGGGGCACCCCTTGGAATCCGCGCGTATGAATAGTGATCCCATGCAGGACGAGGTCTCCCCGTCTTAGAGTTTTTCTGGAACGATGCTTTGGGTGATTCCTGGCATTCGGAAGGTTAATCTGGTGTGTGCTGGTCAGGCGTGTTTCCAACCTAAAGACCGTAATGGGAATTAGTCAGTACCGTGGTGCTGACTAAAGAAATCTCATACACGTGGGTAAAGAGTACACCCTCTGCAGAGTTATAACTATTCAAATAG
This sequence comes from Elymus sibiricus, assembly GCA_039707655.1. Taxonomy (NCBI): domain Eukaryota; kingdom Viridiplantae; phylum Streptophyta; class Magnoliopsida; order Poales; family Poaceae; genus Elymus; species Elymus sibiricus. Next base: position 320,033,832 of record CM077672.1, read on the forward strand.
CCGTGTCCACGGTCAAGGACGTTAGTTGGGAAGGGTCAAGTGTTGGTCTCGGTGTCGGCCTCCGGAGGAAATAATCAAATTGAGCATGAATTATTTTGCAGGATAATTTGGTCATCACTAACACTGTCATGGATATTTCGTTATCATGAATATTATTGTTATGCATATTATTGTTGCCAGCATAAATATTATTGTGGACTAACCCGTTTCTCTTATTTTATTTTCCTGAGTGCCTCAGGGGCTGGCTAGACTACCCCGGACACTTGGTTTTATTTTTAAGACCTCTCCGTGGCGTCCCTTGAGACTTCTCTTGTGGACACCCGATTGGCATTTCTTTTCAAGACCTCTCCGTGGCGTCCCTTGAGACTTCTCTTGTGGACACCCGATTGGCATTTCTTTTCAAGACCTCTCCGTGGCGTCCCTTGAGACTTCTCTTGTGGACACCCGATTGGCATTTCTTTTCAAGACCTCTCCGTGGCGTCCCATGAGGCTTCTCTTGTGGATACCTGACTGGCATTTCTTTTCAAGACCTCATTGTGGCGTCTCTCGAGTTCTCGGGCGGTCTGTCTCGCCTGACTCTCCTGTAGACACCCATTTGGCATTTCTTATCCATTAATTTTCTTTGCTTGTCACTAATAATTATGCCAATATTTACCATGCCATCATTTAACTTCAGCCAGCATATGCATATCATTTAATCCAGCATGAGCATATCACTTAGTCCAGCATGAGCATATGCATTCGGTATATCTTTCGTTCATAATGTTTGCGAGTACATTCCAAAGTACTCACGGGCTTGCCCCTGGCTATTTCATTGGCCAGACTTGGAGGAGGACGAGCTTGTGGAAGGAGATTGCGCTAGCGAGCCCGACGCTTAGAGGTGTCCCAGTCAGTCAACCTGTGATCTTGGAGTCTGCCACATGTATCATCCGCTGTGTTTCCGCTACACCAATAAAATAGCCAAGCCTCACACCGACGCTTGACTTTATTTTATTGTACCAGTGTTATACCACCACCACACCACTGTATTACTCCACCACCGTAGTATATTGGCAAGCTTGTAATAATTGTTGAGCACTCTGTCTCAACCCCTGTGTAATATTATTGTACTGGTTATCTATATCAAGGAAGTCTACCAGTTGATCTTGGGGCTGGTATGACTTGAGGCTCTTCTGAGATTATTCCCAGAAATGGGCCTGAAAAACCTTGGTATCAGAGCCAGGCTGACTGTAGGAAATCCCTAGGCACGAACGCTAGTAATAGAGTCAGTACTAACATTTTTAGCATGCATCTCATGCATATATAATTAAAACTGGCATGCATAATTAAATCTGCATGTGTGTTCTAACCTGTTACTTTTATGCACTTGCATTTTTGGGGGGGAAATTATTTTCAGTCTTTTAAAAATTTATTTCCTTCCTTTATATATTTTCTTCTCTCTTCGGTGTTACACAAATACCCCAGAAAGAAAATGCATCGTCCCTGGACACGTTCCATGCCCAGTCCGCCAGAAGATAACTTTGCACAGATGGGAAATAATTTCACACAAGGGCAGACAAGTCAGCAGAGCAACAACTCAGCATTTTCACAAGTATGCCGTTTGTACGAGCAAAGTCAGCAACAACACCAAGAGATGATGCAGCATCTAATCAATATGGGAAATCACCAAGGACAAAATCAATACAGGTCAAAATTATCTGAGCTGCAGAGGACCAATCCTACTGTATTCTCTCACACAGACAAACCTGTAGAGGCAGATGATTGGCTACGTGACATGGAAAGAAAATTGAACATCGCTCAGTGTACGGACCAGGAAAAGGTGCTCTATGCTCTGCACTATTTTTCTGGTACAGCAGCATCCTGGTGGGAAAATATATGTCACACTCATGGAGCAGATATGACATGGGAACAGTTCAAGGAATATTTCCGGGGAGCACATATCCCCAACAGTATTATGAAAATGAAGAAAAGGGAGTTTGAGGATCTCAAGCAACGAGGTACCACGGTAACCCAGTACCTGGACCAGTTTACTCAGTTATCTCAGTACGCTAATGATGAGTACATGACAGAAAATAAAAAGATGGAGAAATTTCTTGATGGACTCGTTCCATCTCTTAAGTGCCAACTAGTGGTTCACACCTTTCCAGATTTCAAGACACTGGTAGACAAGGCGATTATACTGGAGAACGAGCACCGCAACATGGATGAAATTCGCAAACGCCGTATGACCCAGTCAGTACAAGTTCGCAGCAACAGACCCCGGAATGAATTTCAGAGGCCTGTGGCACCGCGACCACCAATTCCAACACCACGACCACAGCAGAGTCGCAGCATCTTCAACAACAGGACCAAGGACACAACGTACCGTCCTGGCATTACCTGTTATGCCTATGGAGAGGAAGGGCATTTTGCCAGACAATGCCCAAAACAGGGGAACAATAAATGTTCCGAAGCCCAACAACAATGGCCGCAGTGTTAATGCAGCCCCACGACACAGCAACCCCAACAACAACCAAAGGAAGGGACAAATGAATGACGTGACCTTTGAGGAAGCGCAAAATGCACCGGACATCGTGTTTGGTACGTTCCCTGTCAACACAATTAATGCTACAGTTTTGTTTGATTCCGGAGCTTCCCATTCATGCATTTCCAAAAGATTTGCTTCGGAGAATCAGTTTTCTTTTTCGCCTTTGCAAAATTCAATGGTTATTCAGTCCCTGAGATCGAAGAAAAGCACTCAATGGTACTGCAAGGATGTGAATATTGAAATCAGAGGAATGAAGTTTCTAGCCAATCTCATTGTGCTAGAAGCAGTCGATCTGGATGTTATCTTGGGAATGGACTGGTTGACCACAAATAAAGGGTTTCTAGACTGCTACAACCGTACGGTGACTCTCACAGATTGTCAGGGGAAGACAATAAAATTTGGCACAAGGAAGATTTCTACCTCACGAGGAAAATTAAATCAAGTGGATACGACAGAGTTGAGCAAGGTTCCTATGGTGAGGGAATACCCGGACGTATTTCCTGAGGAGTTACCTGGCATGCCACCTGACCGCGAAATTGAGTTTGTTATTGAGCTAGCACCGGGAACGGCACCCATATACAAGAAGCCTTATCGTATGGCTCCAACAGAATTGGCTGAGCTAAAGAAACAAATTAAGGAATTAATGGAAAAAGGTTATGTTCGACCCAACTCATCACCATGGGGATCGCCAGTTTTGTTTGCGAAGAAAAAGGATGGTACTCTAAGATTATGTATTGATTACAGAGCACTCAATATGGCTACCATCAAAAATAAATATCCACTACCAAGAATCAACGACCTGTTCGAGCAACTGGCAGAGGCCAAAGTATTCTCAAAAATAGACTTGAGGTCAGGCTATCATCAATTAAGAATTCGACCGTCAGACATACCCAAGACTGCCTTTACCACCAGATATGGATTATATGAATTTACAGTGATGCCTTTCGGTCTGACCAACGCTCCTGCTTATTTTGTGCATCTCATGAACAAGGTTTTCATGAAATACTTGGACAAGTTCGTGGTTGTATTTATTGATGACATAATTATTTACTCCAAGACACCAGAAGAACATGAGCAACATCTTCGGATAGTCCTGGAAGAATTAAGGAAAAATCAACTGTATGCCAAATTCAGTAAGTGTGAATTTTGGCTATGAGAGGTTGGTTTTCTGGGTCACGTACTGACACAGGATGGGATAGCAGTGGACCCAAACAAAGTGAAAGATGTCTTAGAATGGAAGCAACCCACCAACGTGACTGAGGTTAGAAGTTTTCTTGGTTTGGCTGGCTACTACCGACGATTTATTGAAGGATTTTCCACTATAGCCAAACCCAGGACTCAGTTGCTCAAGAAAGATAAGAAGTTTGAATGGACCGAAGCTTGTGAGAAAAGTTTTCAAGAATTGAAGGAAAGACTGACCACAACACCTGTTCTGATCGTGCCAGATGTGCACAAATTTTTTGAAATATATTGTGACGCGTCCTGGAAGGGCCTTGGATGTGTACTAATGCAAGAAGGAAGAGTCGTAGCATATGCCTCAAGACAGCTATGACGACACGAAGAAAATTACCCTACCCATGATTTGGAGTTAGCAGCTGTGATACACACACTCAAGGAATGGCGACATTACCTTCTTGGTAACCGATGCGAGATATACACAGACCACAAAAGTCTTAAGTATATCTTCACCCAGCCAGAATTAAACTTGAGACAACGTCGATGGCTTGAGTTAATCAAGGATTATGATGTGGGAATCCATTACCACCCGGGTAAGGCAAATGTTGTGGCAGATGCTCTGAGCAGAAATCCATGCACCGACAATGACAGTGTGCAATTCTCACGGCATGAATTCAACCAGGAATTTGCCAAGCTTAATATGATTCTAGTGACAGAAGGAACCATTGCCCAGTTAGAAATAAAATCAACATCGAGGGATCAGATCAAAGAAGATCAGAAAGGACACCCCAGCATCGAAGGAATTAAAAGGAAGGTAAATTTAGGCAAGGCATCTGAATTTACCATTGATAGTCAGGGAGTCCTATGGTACGGAAAAAGGTTATGCGTACCCAACAAGGAAGAGCTAAAACAACAAATTTTGGCAGAAGCCCACACAACTCCGTACTCCATTCACCCCGGAGGAACAAAAATGTACAAGGATTTACAGGAAATTTTTTGGTGGCACGGGATGAAAAGAGATATCGCCGTATATGTCGCACGGTGTGACTCCTGTCAGCGTATAAAGGCAGAACATCAGAGGCCAGCAGGATTATTGCAGCCACTCAGAGTGCCTGAATGGAAATGGGATGTGATAGGAATGGATTTTATTGTTGGATTACCAAGGTCACAACGCGGAAATGATGCTATCTGGGTTATCACGGATTTATTAACCAAAGTGGCACATTTTATTCCGGTAAAAAACCACATACTCAACACAGAGGCTTGCAAGGTTATACCTCTCCCGAATTGTTTGCTTACACGGAGTACCCAAAACCATAGTCTCTGACAGAGGCACTCAGTTTGTCTCAAGGTTTTGGGATCACCTGCAGCAGGCCTTAGGGACTCAACTGGTATTCAGTACCGCATATCACCCACAGACCGGTGGACAGACTGAACGGGTAAATCAAATATTGGAGGACATGCTGAGAGCATGTGTGCTTACTTACGGAGTCGGCTGGGAAGATAGTTTGCCATATGCAGAATTTTCATACAACAACAGTTATCAAGCCAGTTTAAAAATGTCACCCTTCGAAGCCCTGTACGGACGAAGATGCCGTACCCCACTCAATTGGTCCGAGACCGGAGATAGCCAAATCTTCGGCCCGGAAGTTCTCAAAGAGGCAGAAACAAAAGTGAAACTTATTCAAGACAGACTGAGAGCAGCTCAGAGTCGTCAGAAGAGTTACTACGACCAAAAACATCGCCAGATCAGTTTTGAGCCCGATGAATACGTATACCTTAGAGTATCTCCAATGAGGGGACTGCAAAGATTTAAGGTTAAAGGAAAATTGGCACCGAGGTTTATTGGACCGTTCAGAATAATTGTAAGAAGAGGCAAGGTTGCCTACCAGCTAGACTTACCCGTAGAATTATCGGATGTTCATGGTGTGTTTCACATTTCACAGCTAAGGAGATGTGTCAGTAACCCAGAAAAGCAAGTCCAACATCAAGACCTGGATATCCAACCAGACCTCACATATAGAGAACGACCAATATTTTTTTTTGGAGGAGTCTGAACGGAGAACCCGACAGAGCGTGATAAAATTTTACAAAGTTCAGTGGAGTAATCACACCGAGGAAGAAGCAACATGGGAAAGAGAGGATCACCTGAGGGCTGAATATCCGTACCTGTTTGAGGGACAGCTGAAATCTCGGGGACGAGATTTTTCTTAAGGGGGGTAGGTGTTGTAACACCCCAAAATTTTCTCTCTGGATTTTTAAATCTTTCTATTAAAAGAAAATACTTTGAATTATTTCGACCCAATTCTTTTTCTTCTCTTTCTTCTGTTATGATATTCATTTTTATTTCTACTTGGGTTTCCAAAATTTTAAATGGTTCTGATTTGGATGATTTAATTATTGGGCAATTATTTTTGAAAAAATAAATATATATTTCTCTTTGGAAAAGTTTCTGGAATAATTAAAACTATTCCATGAAAGTAGCCTTTTCAGTTCTTCCTAGCACCTCTAAAATCCTCCAATAATTTTTCTATCACAACCAAATTATCCCTCAAGACACTCACACCTTATAGGACAGTATCCAACTCTTTTCCATCTTACAAAAATATTTTTCTCATATTTTAAAATTCCAAAGTTGGAATTTATATTATTCATAGTTTCTTGGAATTACAAAGGAACTATATTCTCTACAATTCTTCTGCCTCCACCAAAATTTCCCCAACAACTAGACAGTACCCAAAACCCATTTCACCAAAAACATTGGGTTCCACAATTCAAAATTTTCAAATTTCATTCGGTTCAATTTTGGACCAGAAACAATATTTCTGATACAAACCTATTTTTAATAGCTCCAAAAATTCTGAAACTTTGCCAAGCCCTCTTATTTGCATCAACACCACACCACAAAAATTCCCTAAAAATCCTAAAATCCCAAGAACCTCCTGGCATACTGTCATACACCTCATGTGCGTACTGTTCACGGTTGATCAAATTCAGTTAACTGAATTTTCTTCAGACGGCAGAGGAGATCGATGTCGTATGCTTCACTCCACCACCTCTCCTTCTCATCCACTCCTCTCCTCATCAATGAACCGCCGTAAACCCGCTGGTCAGTAACTCACCACCGACGAAACAGTAGCTGGCCGGTGCAGCTACCTCCGACCTCATCCGCGGCGGCCGAGCGGATCGGCTCGACCCCGCCCGCCATCTTCACTCCCCCTGCGGCTCCCCTCACCTAATCTCCTCCACGCGAGAGCCTCTCTGCATCATACCCACGCCGACCACACCGTCCAAAACCCCCTGGAGCCCACCGTCAGTCGCCGGAGATGAACGGCGCCCGCCATGGCCGTATGCGACCTCGCCGTGGATAAGGCTGTAGAACCCGATTCCGTCCGCGTTGATGCTTCTGGAGAGCTTCATTCATCTCCACGATCATTCACCCCACCTACCCGCCGTCCAAAACCAACTTCGGCGGCCGGAATTTACTCCGGCGTCAGCCGCAAGCCACTGCCTCCCCCGATCGCCTATAAAAAGAGGCCCCCGAGCTCCATTCTCTCCTCGTACCACCTCCACACCGACTCCATCGACAGCCAAGCCACTCACCTGACCCCGAGAGGGTCTTCTTCCTCCTCTCTGACCACTGACCCGCCGCCACCTCCGCTGACCAGTTCATCGCCATCACTCCACCTCTATTGCTCAAATTCCACCAGAGACCCTCTCTCGCACCCATACTTCGATTCCGCGCTTCAATTTAACCTCCCGAGCCCTCCCCGGCGAGATCCCACTCCACCCGAATTGCCGTCCGCCACCGTCAACCTCGCCGGCGTTCTGTTGCTCTCCGGCGACCTCCACCGCCACCCACCGAAGCGGAACTCCACCCTGATCACGTTCCGACCTTCGCCAACCTCTGGAACCCCGGCGATCGTCGCCGGTGATCGCCGTCTCCTCTCTGCCTTCGCGCGCTAGTTCATTTAAATTTGAACCTGACGGGTGGACCCCACCCGTCAGCGTTCTCTTTTTTTCTGTTTTTAAACAGAAAGCGTATTCTGTCGTTTACGCCTTCTCTGCTGAAAGGCGTATAACGCCCGAAGCGTTTTTCTTTTTTCTGTTTTTAAACCGAAAGCGTATTCTCTGTTTTACGCTTTCCATGCTGGGAAGCGTATTCTCTCCCAAGGCGTTTTCTTTATAAACGCACAGGGACTGGAATTTTTACAGAAAAACCCCTGGAATTGAAAGTTGAATAACTTTTAAACTACAAGTCTGATTGAGTTGATTCTTTTTTTGAAATTCTTATTTTTCTCTCTAGTTTTTTTTAGTATTTATTTAAAAATATTTCGAGACAAGTTTTGGTACTGTTACCAAATTTTTTATTGGAGTTTGAATTTGAATTTTTCAGAAAAAGAAGAGGGGAACTTTGCCAGGAATTTTGAGTGTTCTCCTTCTGACTACTTTGGACAAGGCAAGCATTATTGAAATTGGGATATGGTGATTGCATTTGCATTGCATGGTTGCATCGGTTTGATATTGCACCGCATATGTAGTAATAGTGTATGCATGCATGGTCATGTCACCTTGTGGAATTCTTGCATGCATCATGGTATCTTGCTAACGTATGGATATGGTGAGAACCAGGAGTGTACTCCTGCCTTGGACGTGCTGGTGAGCACGGTCCCGTTGTGACACGACGGTGTCACCGTGGCATGCGGGACATGCCAGTAATAATAATAACAACACCTCCTGAGTCGACCTAGATCGAGTCTTGTTCCGTCACACCTAGCTAAACACCGTGCTGCCACGGGTCTTCCCGCGAGGGAAGTATGGTTGAGTAAGTTGCTAACCCCTGTCTGTGTACACACCACATAGAGGGCCATGATGAGGGTTTCCACGGCCATGGACTAAATCCCGTCATCAGGTCAGGGGGCATGGGTGTTTCCGGTCTGGGACCAAGAGGGGGGAACCCCTTGGAATCCGCGCGTATGAATAGTGATCCCATGCAGGACGTGGTCTCCCTGTCTTAGAGTTTTTCTGGAACGATGCTTTGGGTGATTCCTGGCATCCGGAAGGTTAATCTGGTGTGTGCTGGTCAAGCGTGTTTCCAACCTAAAGACCGTAATGGGAATTAGTCAGTACCGTGGTGCTGACTAAAGAAATCTCATACACGTGGGTAAAGAGTACACCCTCTGCAGAGTTATAACTATTCGAATAGCCGTGTCCACGGTCAAGGACGTTAGTTGGGAAGGGTCAAGTGTCGGTCTCGGTGTCGGCCTTCGGAGGAAATAATCAAATTGAGCATGAATTATTTTGCAGGATAATTTGGTCATCACTAACACTGTCATGGATATTTCGTTATCATGAATATTATTGTTATGCATATTATTGTTGCCAGCATAAATATTATTGTGGACTAACCCGTTTCTCTTATTTTATTTTCCTGAGTGCCTCAGGGGCTGGCTAGACTACCCCGGACACTCGGTTTTATTTTCAAGAACTCTCCGTGGCGTCCCTTGAGACTTCTCTTGTGGACACCCGATTGGCATTTCTTTTCAAGACCTCTCCGTGGCGTCCCTTGAGACTTCTCTTATGGACACCTGATTGGCATTTCTTTTCAAGACCTCTCCATGGCGTCCCTTGAGATTTCTCTTGTGGACACCCGATTGGCATTTCTTTTCAAGACCTCTTCGTGGCGTCTCTTGAGACTTCTCTTGTGGATACTTGACTGGCATTTCTTTTCAAGACCTCATCGTGGCGTCTCTCGAGTTCTCGGGCGGTCTGTCTCACCTGACTCTCCTGTAGACACCCGTTTGGCATTTCTTATCCATTAATTTTCTTTGCTTGTCACTAATAATTATGCTAATATTTACCATGCCATCATTTAACTTTAGCCAGCATATGCATATCATTTAATCCAGCATGAGCATATCACTTAGTCCAGCATGAGCATATGCATTCGGTATATCTTTCGTTCATAATGTTTGCGAGTACATTCCAAAGTACTCACGGGCTTGCCCCTGGCTATTTCATTGGCCAGACTTGGAGGAGGACGAGCTTGTGGAAGGAGATTGCGCTAGCGAGCCCGACGCTTAGAGGTGTCCCAGTCAGTCAACCTGTGATCTTGGAGTCTGCCACATGTATCATCCGCTGTGTTTCCGCTACACCAATAAAATAGCCAAGCCTCACACTAACGCTTGACTTTATTTTATTGTACCAGTGTTATACCACCACCACACCACTGTATTACTCCACCACCGTAGTATATTGGCAAGCTTGTAATAATTGTTGAGCACTCTGTTTCAACCCCTGTGTAATATTATTGTACTGGTTATCTATATCAAGGAAGTCTACTAGTTGATCTTGGGGCTGGTATGACTTGAGGCTCTTCTGAGATTATTCCCAGAAATGGGCCTGACAGGTGATGCTTTCCTCCCTCCGGCAGGGTGCTGGAAAAGGGCTGTAGATGAGATCTCTTTGGTACAGAGGCTTGCGGCGGCGCAAAAACTCATCTAGGCTAACTTTCGGAGGTTTCTGAATATATATGATTTTTCAGCGTTGGAATCACACAAAGATGTGCCAGAGGGGGCCCACGAGGCACCAGGGCGCGCCTGGGGCGGCAGGCGTGCCCAGGTGGCTCGTGGGGCCCCTGTGGCTCTTCTGCTGCTCCTCCAAAGCTTCCTGGGTCTGTTTCCTTCCAGAAAAAATCTTCAAAAAGTTTCGCTACATTTGGACTTCGTTTGATATGGATTTTCTGGAAAACCAAAAACAAGCAGAAAACAACAACTGGCACTGGGCACTAGGTTAATATGTTAGTCCATAAAAATCATATAAAAACCATATAAAGTGCACCAAAATCATACAAAACTATAATAAACATGGCATGAATACTTCATAAATTATAGATACGTTGGAGATGTATCAGTAGTCAACCCCTTGAACTTGTCGAAAACCCTTTGCGACGAGTCGAGCTTTATAGACGGTGACATTACCATCAGCGTATGTCTTCTTCTTAAAGATCCATTTATTCTCAATGGCTTGCCGATCATCGAGCAAGTCCACCAAAGTCCATACTTTGTTCTCATACATGGATCCTATCTCGGATTTCATAGCCTCAAGCCATTTGTCGGAATCCGGGCTCATCATAGCTTCTTCATAGTTCATAGGTTCGCCGTTATCTAACAACATGACTTCTAGGACAGGATTACCGTACCACTCTGGTGCGGAACGTACCCTGGTCGACCTACGAAGTTCAGTAGTAACTTGATCTGAAGTTTCATGATCATCATCATTTGCTTCCTCTTAGGTTGGTGTAGGCATCACGGGAACTACTTTCTGTGATGTGCTACCTTCCAATTCGAGAGAAGGTACAATTACCTCATCAAGTTCTACTTTCCTCCCACTCACTTCTTTCGAGAGAAACTCCTTCTCTAGAAAGGACCCATTCTTGGCAACAAAGATCTTGCTCTCGGATCTGTGGTAGAAGGTATACCCAATGGTCTCTTTAGGGTATCCTATGAAGACGCACTTCTTTGCTTTGGGTTCGAGCTTATCAGGCTGAAGCCTCTTGACATAAGCGTCGCATCCCCAAACTTTAAGAAACGACAGCTTAGGTTTCTTGCCAAACCACAACTCATACGGTGTCGTCTCAACGGATTTAGACGGTGCCCTATTTAAAGTGAATGCGGCTGTCTCTAATGCATAACCCCAAAACGATAGTGGCAGATCGGTAAGAGACATCATAGAACGCACCATATTCAATAGAGTACGATTACGATGTTCGGACACAACATTACGCTGTGATGTTCCAGGTGGCGTGAGCTGTGAAACAATTCCACATTGTCTTAAATGCATACCAAACTCGTAATTCAAATATTCACCTCCACGATCAGATCGTAGAAACTTTATTTTCTTGTTACGATGATTCTCCACTTCACTCTGAAATGCCTTGAACTTTTCAAATGTTTCAGACTTGTGTTTCATTAAGTAAATATACCCATATCTACTCAAATCATCTGTGAAGGTAACGATATACACCGCGTGCTTCAACACTCATCGGACCGCATACATCGGTATGTATTATTTCCAATAAGTCACTAGCTTGCTCCATTGTTCCGGAGAACGGAATTTTAGTCATCTTGCCCATGAGGCATGGTTCACATGTCTCAAATGATTCATAATCAAGAGATTCCAAAAGTCCATCAGCATTAACTTTGCATCTTTTGGCATTAATATTATGAACATGTGTATCACTCCGATTGAGATTCAGTAAACCATTCACATTGGGTGCATGATCACGAAAGATATTACTCATATAAACAGAATAACGATTATTCTCTGACTTAAATGAATAACCATCTTGCAATAAACAATATCCAGATATAATGTTTCATGCTCAACGCAAGCACCAAATAACCATTATTTAGGTTTAATACTAATCCCGAAGGTATTACGAGCGTGCCGATGGCGATGGAGACACTTCCAACACTCATCGTCACCTTGCCCTCAGCTAGTCTCTATTACTCCGCATCTCCTGCTTCGAGTTACTAATATTAACAACTGAACTGGTATCAAATACCCAGACGCTACTACGAGCACTAGTGAGGTACACATCAATAACATGTATATCAAATATACCTACGTTGACATTGCCAGCCTTCTTATCTGCCAAGTACCTGGGGCAGTTCCTCTTCGAGTGACCGTTCCCCTTATAAAAGTAGCACTCAGTCACGGGTTTGGGTCCAGTCTTGGGTTTCTCCATTGGAACGGCAACTGTCTTGTCATTCTTGAAGTTTCCCTTCTTTCCCTTGCCCTTCTTGAAACTAGTGGTCTTGTTAACCATCAACACTTGATGCTCCTTCTTGATTTCTACCTTCATGGCCTTAAGAACCGTGAATATCTCGAGGATTGTACACTCCATCCCTTGCATATTATAGTTCATCACAAAGCCCTTGTAGCTTGGTGGCAGTGACTGGAGAACTCTGTCAATCGCTGTCTTATCTGGAAGATTAACTCCCACTTGATTCAAACGATTGTAGCACCCAGACACTCTGAGCACATGCTCACTAACTGAGCTATTCTCCTCCATCTTGCAGACAAAGAACTTGTCAGAGGTCCCATACCTCTCAACACGGGCATGAGCCTAAATACCAATTTAAGCTCTTGGAACATCTCATATGCTCCGTGGCGTTCAAAACGTCTTTGGGGCACTGATTTCTAAGCCGTAAAGCATGGCGCACTGAACTATCGAGTAGTCATCAGAACGTGCCTGCCAGACGTTCACAACATCCACAGACGACGCTAGAGGGGTTGGCACACTGAGGGGTGCATCAAGGACATAAGCCTTCTGTGCAGCAGTGAGGACAATCCTCAGACTACGGACCTAGTCCGCATAATTGCTTACATTATCTTTCAACTTAGTCTTTCTCTAGGAACATATCAAAAACAGGGAGCTACAACGCGAGCTATTGATCTACAACATAATTTGCAAAGACAATTTAGACTATGTTCATGATAATTAGTTCAGTTAATCAAATTACTAATGAACTCCCACTTAAATCAACATCCCTCAAGTTGTCTAAGTGAGACATGATCCAAATCAACTAACCCATGTCCGATCATCACGTGAGATGGGGTAGTCATCAATGGTGAACATCTCCATGTTGATCATATCTACTATATGACTCATGTTCGACCTTTCGGTCTCCCGTGTTTCGAGGCCATGTCTGTACATGCTAGGCTCGTCAAGTTTAACCCAAGTATTCTGCATGTGTAAAACTGGCTTACACCCGTTGTATGCGAACGTAGAGTCTATCACACCCGATCATCACGAGGTGTTTCGAAACGACAAACTTTTGCAACGGTGCATACTTAGGGAGAACACAATTTCTTGAAATTAAGTGAAGGGATCATCTTATAATGCTACCGTCGTCCTAAGCAAAATAAGATGCATAAAAAGATAAACATCACATGCAATCAATATGTGACATGATATGGCCATTATCATCTCGTGCCTTTGATCTCCATCTCCAAAGCACCGGCATGATCTCCATCGTCACCGGCATGACACCATGATCTCCATCATCGTGTCGTCACGTGATCGTCTCCGCCAACTATTGCTTCTATAACTATTGCTAACGCATAGCGATAAAGTAAAGCAATTACATGGCGATTAATAAATTAAAGACAACCCTATGGCTCCTGCCGGTTGCCGTACTGTGATAGCCCAAGACCGATTCTTTCCCTAATTATTATTTATATTGGTTGCTCTAATTTATTTTTGCATTGCATCATCTCATCATGCCATCATCTCATTAAATTTTGCAAACTCAACTAAATAAATTGCATAGATCTTTTGATCTATTTAAATTGAGGGAATTCACATGGTGATTTCTCTTTAAAACAATATACAATATCCTCCCAATATTTTAGGGAGCTACTATAAAATATTCCAATAATTTGGAATTAGTCATAACACACTTGCAATTTAAATTCCGTTTGACCCCTAATATTTTAAATCCATGTCCTTCTCCTTTGTGTAGTTTTCGAGTTGTGGATCTTTGATATATGTCAGAATAGCCACATGCAAATTATCCAGCTCAATCAGAAAGTATTTGGGAGTTCAAATATTTTCTTTTCTCTTCCTTTCTATTTTTCTTCCTCCCTCTTTGCTGAGAAGTGGCAGATGTTCAGCAGTAAGCAGCTGGGCCGGCCCCAAATCTCCTCTCTCTTTCCCTAGCCTCTAAACCGGCCCAGTTGGCCCAGCCGCCGCCCCACCTAAGCTAACCTAGCCCAGCCTCGCACAACCAGCCAGCCCGATCCCCACTCTCATCTCTCCCGATCCCCTCGTCCTCCTCTGTCTCCCTCGTTCCTCTTGCGCGCCGCCACACACAACGCACACACATCGCGACCAGGAGAGGAGCTCCCGATCCCCTCCTCAGCGCCATCGGGAGGCCCCCGACTCGTGCATGACGCTCGCGCTGGCGACCCCTCCGGCCGCCGCGCTGCCATTCTCCGACGACCAGCGCCACCCTTTCCGGCCTCCTTCCTCTTCTCCACGCCCGGCGAGCCCTTGCGCCGCCGCCCCAGCGAGGCTTCGCCTCCGCGACGCCGACATCGACGACCTCCCTCGACCCGCAGCCCTCCGCCTCGATCCTCCTGCGCCCGACCGTTCCGTTGCCTGCGGCGACCTTCCCCGGCCTCCTCCCGTCCCAGTCCGGTGAGCTCCCCGTCTGTAATGCCCCGTGGCCACGGCGTCGCCGGACGTGAGGTAGAGATAGCTACAGCTTGTGGAGAGCTGCCACCACGGGGTACATCTGCTTGTGGAGAGCAGCAACCATGGACGGGAGGAAGAGGTCGGCTTCAGTTCATTTCTGTCGATGCCCTTGCTTGGCTGCTGCTGATGAGCTTTGTAGACGAAAACCAGTGCCATCAGCCCATGTGGACTCGGCCCACGGCCCATGACTCCTCTGCCCAGTATGCTGTCATGTGAGGGTATGACATTACCGCCCCCACAAAACATTGCTTGCCCTCAAGCAATGGCTCGCTGAGAGCGCCGGACGTGAGGCGGTTTCTATCAAGTCTGAATTCCATATGAGGCTGCTGAGTCTGAACCATGATGTACCAGGATCCCATGGCCTGGTGATATCAATAAGACGGCAGATACTAGGAAAGAGATGCTTGTCATCAAGCAATGGTTTGCTCACGTGGTGACACACTGTAGTTCTACCTTGTGCACAAAACGCTGTCAATTTTGAGACTTTGCTGTTTGTCCAGTGTGATGTCGCTGAAATAATCTTCTTGCGTAAGAATATGAACGACCTTCCCACTGAATCTACACTTGGGCTCCTCGGGTGAACCTTGATAAATATCATCACTGGGTTAGAATTAGTGAGGTTCTCCAAACGAGCTTTCTGAGCTGCGGTAAGCCCAATTGTCTCAGGACTCTTTTCATTTGCAGACTCAGATGTCACTGGCTTCTCAATTTTGCTTCCTTGTGGCCGGAGAGGAATGTTGTGCTCCTTTAACACATCCTTCAGCTCACCACTTTCATGCCTAGCAATAATAATATCACATCCACCAAGCAGCTCACCTTTGCAGTACAACTGAGGAAAAGTTGGCCAGTTAGAGAACCTCTTCATTCCTTCCCGTACTTTATTATCTACAAGGATGTCAAAGCTCCCAAATTCAACACCTTCCTGCTTCAAAATGTCAACCTCCTTTCGGCTGAAACCACACCTTTGTTCTTCCGGATTTCCCTTCATAAATAAGATGACACGATGGGAATTGACAAGCTGCTCGAATCGCTTATTCAGTGTAAGTAGATCAAAGATCCTTTTACCATCAGCTTCTTGTGTTAGTTTCAGCCATGTGTTCTTCAAGGATGTACCTGTCCATCTGCACAGCTCCTTGCACCTCTCTAACTAGTATCACAAACACTAGATCATTTGAAGAAAGGACTACAAGACCCAACGTTGCTGAAGATGCAGGACACAAGACCATCAAGGGAAGCTGATACCTAATGGCACTCAAATGACACCCCAGTCTGAGTAACCATGCAATTTCCCACTGGAAAACTGCAGAATCATATAGGAATGCACTTCGACGGCTGCAGTATATCAACAATGCAAAAGAATTCCCAACGGCCAAATAAAACTGCCCATCGATGCCAACTGATGCATCCAGCAGAGAAACTTTGATTGGCCTTGCTCCATATTGTACAGCATGTTGATCAGCTTCTGAGATAAAGTATGCCATAGTGTTATCTACACAGGATAATACTCCAGATGATTTGTCAAGCTCTGCCTTGTGTTTATTGTGTTCTTCCACGGGTGTGCTTGTCAATTGCGATACATGTTTATCTATCCCTTGAGATGAATATGTGCTACAGTATGATGCAAAATCCTCCAAGCCTTGAGGAGGATACCATGTAGACTCCTGTGTCCGGATGTTGTAGAAGTAATACCGACTATAGAACTGATCCCAAAGAACCTTCCAATCTCCGTATTCATAGTAAAAGTCACAGCCAGACTTTTCAACATGATTATTAACAGGAGATGGTTTGGCTGGACATGGACAAACCATGCAACCAAAATCATTAGTATCATGGGACGTGGATGGAGTTTCCCCAGATATTTCAACTTCTCTTGCAGACGATTTTCCTTCATGACAAAGTTCAGCACAGGACATTATGGATTCATTATCAACAGAATTTTGCTCCAACATCACTTTGTTCAATTGCATGACACTGTCCGCAGCTTGAATTTCTTGAACAGGAGACCCTGATTTTACTGGACTGCTCATGTTATCATTTGGTTCACACTGATTTTTGCTACTGCCAGACTTCTCAACATAAACACTGTCTTGACCAAGCATCTTGTCAACATCAGCATGGTAGGTTTCACTGTAACCCGCAGCAGTCCTAGATGAAATGCATGAGTTAGTGTGCTCCATGCAATCCATCAACTCCTGAGCATGTTCTAGTTCTTCAGTATTTGCGCATGTCCTTACATTATCATCCATTGGGGTACTTGCCGCTTCATCTTGTGCTTGTCTTCCTGGATGCTTACCCTTGACGGGTGTGCGTGGCGCTGGTGTTGCAGAAGTGGTGACCGCGGGGACACCGTCCGGCCACTTGGGCAGCATGAACGCCATTGGCGAGGAGCTCTGGACCCTGCCCGTATCATCAGCCAATGCAAGGAGGTGGCGAAAAACCATCAGAGTGATTAGTTGTTGCTGCGCCAGCTCATAGAGAATTTGATGGTGGTTGGGGCGGGACTTGAACTGCCGCTCCAGTTCAAGTTGCAGGATATGGTTACCCGACTGAATCGCCTCGAGCCATCGGTTGATGGAATCGAGCGTCATCCGGATCTCGAGCAACGTCAGAGCCCGAGCTGTGCCTTGGCCAGCCATGTCGTCAGTGGCCTTGTTGACACCAAACATCGAACACTTGGCGGGCAGCACGAAGTCGAGGTCGTTGGTCACAGGGAGCGCCACAGCAGACGTCACACGGATGGAATGGGGAGTCGGGGAAGCCTCCAAAGAAGGTGCCGGTGGTGATGGACAACGAAGCAGCCCCGGGGTCGCCGCTGGAGGTGGATATTTGGGGAAAAAATTGGGGGATTGGTTGGTGGAATTTTTTGTGGGCAGATTTGTGGCTCTGAATACCAACTGTAATGCCCCGTGGCCACGGCGTCGCCGGACGTGAGGTAGAGATAGCTACAGCTTGTGGAGAGCTGCCACCACGAGGTACATCTGCTTGTGGAGAGCAGCCACCATGGACGGGAGGAAGAGGTCGGCTTCAGTTCATTTCTGTCGATGCCCTTGCTTGGCTTCTGCTGATGAGCTTTGTAGACGAAAACCAGTGCCATCAGCCCATGTTGACTCGGCCCACGGCCCATGACTCCTCTGCCCAGTATGCTGTCATGTGAGGGTATGACACCGTCGCACACCTCTCCTTCCTTCTCTCCCTGCGGCCTCCTCTCGATCACATCTCATTGCCCTCTGTTTCGCTTTCTCTGGTCAGGAAGAGCAGTGGTCATGGAGCTTCGCCGCCTGATCCGCTCCTTTGCTCGTCGCCGGAGCTCCCTCGCGCCCGGTCATCTTCCTCCACGCCGGCGAGTTGCCCCCGCACCGTCGTCTTCCCTGCATCGAGCAGCAGCTCGAGAACGAGCACGCGCCGCGCGTCATCCATCCCCTGGACCGGCCGTTCACCGGCCTGCACCAGTGCGTCGGCCCGCTCTGCATCGCCGGCCCGAGCCGCCTCACCGCCCCAGCACCGCCCACCAGATCCGGCCTGCCCGGCCTCCTCCGCCCTCCTCGTTCGCTGCTGGCCTCTGTAGCCGCCACTGCCATGGTCGCCAAAAACCTTCGCCCGATCCCTGTTGCACGTATTCGAGCAGAGTCTCGCTGACGCACTCCTCGACAAGCAGGAAGTACCATAGCCAGCCGGGCACCAAGTGTGTGTTCATCTGCATCTCCTCGGGAGCCCCTGCACGACCATCGGCCCTCTGCGTTGAACGACCGAGACGTCCCCGAACATCATCACTTTGTATCGCCAAGACCGGGAACGCCAAGTACCACTACGGTCAAGTACCTCTTCGCAAGACCAAGTTCCACTACTGTTGTCCTGGACATCTACGAACACATGTACCACTACCACCGCCGTGCATTTCACCAAGTCCGACTACGCCGTGCATTTCGTCAAGTTCGACTACAACATGAACGACCACACAATGACACGCCAAGTACCTCGACGCCTGACGCCTAGTACAACTACCGACAATAGTACCACTACTTCCACGACGTCCATGACGACCCGTGAACAACTACACCGCACCGAACTCGAACCGCCCTGATTGCCCGCTAAACCGCCGAGACGACGCCCATGGACGAATGCATATGTTGTATGTGATGCCCGTGTTTGCGCCGTGTCCGAATTATTTCGTGCACGTTCCTCACTTGCCATGCCACCGGTATGTGGGACACCCGGTATCCGGGATCACTCCCCGTTGCTTTTGCACATTCCGCACACCCCCACTTCTTTTGCACCGGTATCTCAACGAGTTATCGGAACCGGAATGTTGTCGTGGCACCATTTCCGTTTTTGCCGCCATGGCACCATTTCCGTTTTCACCGCCGTGGCACCCATTTCTTTTCACCATGGTGGCCACATGCTCCATATCATGCTTAATGCCAACATCTTCATAAATTTTGCATCAACTTGAATGTCATCCTCATGCATATAATAACTCATAACCGTAGCTCTGATTTAAATAAACTTTATATGTAAATGGGGTGGAAAAATGTGTAGATTAACATGGTGCACTTACTTTTGTTGTTTAACAACATTAAAATTGTGTTTAGGGCAGAACAGTACCAAATTCGAAATTTGCATATGGGAATTTTCCGGAATTGTTATGTGTTGTTTCCGGCCTCATTTAAATTGCCTAGCTAGGTAGATTAATTGTGCTTCATCTCTTGCCATGTTTAACAACATTTAATATTGATGAGTAGCATAAACGGGATTGAACTAAATAATTGTTGTGGAGTTTCGTCAATATGCAACTCGTTGCATATTGAGCTTCACTTAACGTGTAGTATTTGTGTGTTGCACTCTGGCCATGCCATGCCTATTTAAATCGGACACGCATCATATTTGGTTGTGCATCATGCCATGATTATGCTTGTGTGTTTACCATGTGTTTGTTTCTTTCCGGTTGTGCTTCTTCTCGACAGTTCCGGTTGCGTTGCGGATGTGAGGATTCATTCGAGTACGATTGCTCGGCTACTTCATGGATTCGATCTTCTTCCAAGCAGGATTTCAGGCAAGATGATCATGACCTTGGATATCTCTAATATCTTTGCTTGCTAGTTGTCTCGTTCCTATCGCTATGTCGCGCTTCCTACCACATATATGTCAGCCTCCCATATGCCATCATACATCCTCTAACCACCCCTACCCAGCAAACCGTTGTTTGGCCATGTTACTGCTTTGCTCAGCCCCTTTCTTATAGCGTTGCTAGTTGCAGGTTGTTCCATGTTGGGACATGGATATGTTGGGATAGCACAATATCTCTTATTTAATTAATGCATCTATATACTTGGTTGTGGGTGGAAGGCTCGGCCTTTTGCCAAGTGTTTTGTTCCACTCATGCCGCCCTAGTTTCCGTAATACCGGTGTTATGTTCCTTGATTAGCGTTCCTAACATGCTCAGGGGTTATGGGACCCTCTTGACAATTCACTTTGAATAAACGCTTCCAGCAAGGCCCAACTTTGGTTTTAACATTTTGCCAACATAATAATACTGAATTAATTAATTAATTTTGCATAGGGGGTCGCGTCCCCGGGGATTCTTAATTCAACATAATACAGGTGGGCCAGTGCCGATGGTGTTGGTCCGAAACGGGTAGACTGCGGGGCCACCACGAGGAAACTCGAGGATCTGGTTTTACTCGTAGGATGTCCCATCTGGTCCTGGCCTGAGACGAGATACGCGCGGCTACTATTAGGGTGTCGGCACGCTGGGAGGTCTTGCTGGACTTGTTTACCATTGTCGAAATGTCTTGTGCACCGGAATTCCGAGGATACTTCGGGCTGACTCGAGGTTGATCGGGTTTTCTTGAGGTTGAGGTCTTTCCACCGCAGCTTGTGTTGGTTTGTGATGGACCAGGTTGGAACACCCCTGCCGGGTTAAATCTTACGCGAAGCCGTGCCCGCGGTTATGTGGCGACTTGGAAATTTATAACCTCCGGTTGTAGAGAACTTGACACTAATTCTAATTAAAATACACCAACCGCGTGCGTAACTGTGATCGTCTCTTTTTGAGGAAGTTCGAGAAGAGAACACGGTGGGGTTATGTTTGACTCGTAAGTAGGTGTTCAGGATCACTTCTTGATCATTATTAGTTTGTGACCGTTATGCATAGTTTACTCTTCTTATTCTTGTACTCGTAAGTTAGCCACCATACAATGCTTAGTGCTTGCTGCAACCTCACCACTTTACCCTTCCATACCCATTAAGCTTTGATAGTCTTGCTACCCATGGTTATGGGATTGCTGAGTCCTCGTGGCTCACAGATTACTACAACAACAGGTGCAGGTACAGCTAAAGTGATGATTTGACGTGAGAGCGATGCATGTTTGCTTTTGGAGTTCTTCTTCTGCTTCTTCTTCTTCGTTGATCAAGGGATAGGTTCCCGGTTGGCAGCCTGGGACTAGCAGGGTGGATGTCATTCTTCTTTTTCGTTTGATTTCATCCGTAGTCGGATCCTGCTCTTCTGTATGATGATTGCTATGTATTGATGTATTCATGCTGTAGCTTGTGGCGAGTGTAAGCCTTTATCTGGTATTCTCATCTATTCAGTACATGGTATGTTGTAATGATATCCACCTTGCGAAGCGTCTCCGATATGCGCTTCTATCCTTAGTGGGATTTTTGAGTCCCTTGAGGATAGGACCGCATATTGGGCGTGACACGTACTCATCGACATGCAAGTCGTGAACCTATTACAAAACATGATCATCTCATACATCAACATATATCACATCACGTTTTGGCCATACCACATCACAACATGCCCTACAAAAATAAGTTAGACGTCCTCTACTTTGTTGTTGCAAATTTTACGTGGCTGCTATGGGCAACTAGCAAGAACCGTTCTTACCTACGCAAAGCCACAACCTTGATAATCAAGTTGCCTTTTAACCTTCTACAAGGACCGCTTTCGTCAAATTAGATTCAACTAAAGTAGGAGAGACAGGAACCAGCTAGCCACCTTATGCAAAACAAGTTGCATGTCAGTCGGTGGAACCGGTCTCATGTGCGAGGACATGTAAAGTTGGTCCGAGCCGCTTCATCCCACAATACCGCCAAATCCAAATAAGACAAGAGAGGTAAGCAATTTGAGCATCAACGCCCACAACTTTTGTGTTCTACTCGTGCATATACATCTACGCATAGACCTAGCTCTGATACCATCGTTGGGGAACGAAGCATGAAAATCAAAAAAATTCCTACGAACACCCAAGATCTATCTAGGAGAAGCATAGCAACGAGAGGAGAGAGTGTGTCTACGTACCCTCGTAGACCGTTAAGCAGAAGCGTATATTACACGGTTGATGTAGTCGTACTCGTCACGATCCAATCGCGATCCAATCCGATGAAGTACCGAACGGACGGCACCTCCGCGTTCAGCACACGTACGGCTCAATGATGTCTCCTCCTTCTTGATCCAGCAAGCGGGAGAGGAGAAGTAGATGGGATCACAACCAGCACGACGGCGTGGTGGTGATGGTGGTGGTGGAGCCCCGACAGCGCTTTGCTAAGCGTCGTCGGGACGAGGCGGTGGAGTAACGGGAGAGAAGGGCGCCCAGGGGCTGGTGTGTCCTCTTGGGGCGCCGCTTCCCCTCTATATATAGGTGGAGGGGCGTGGTGGCCAGCCCTCCAAGCCCCAGGGGCGCACCAAGGGGGAGGAGTTGGACTCCTAGTCCAATTCCCTTCCTTTCCATACACAGGTGGACTTTCCACCTTTCACAGCCACATGGGCCTTGAGGGACTTGTGCGCCTGGCCCAATAAGGCCAGGGCGCCTCCTCTTAGCCCATGCTGACCCTTGGGACATGGTGGAGCCCTTGGTGGACTTCCGGACTCCTCCGGAAGTTTCTGGAACCTTCTGGAAGCTTCCTGGTACAATACCGAAAAAACTGAAACTTTTTCCGGAACCCTGAAAGCAACTTTCCATATATAAATCTTTACCTCCAGACCATTCTGGACCTCCTCGTGACGTCCGGAATCTCATCCGAGACTCCGAACAACATTCGGTCACCAACGTACATATCCCAATACTACTCTAGCGTCACCGAACGTTAAGCGTGCGGACCCTACGGGTTCGAGAATCATGTAGACATGACCGAGACACCTCTCCGATCAATAACCAATAGCGGAACCTGGATGCCCATATTGGTTCCTACATATTCCACGAAGATCTTTTATCGGTTGAACCACGATGTCGAGGATTCGGTTAATCCCGTATGCAATTCCCTTTGTCCGGCGATATGTTACTTGCCCGAGATTCGATCGTCAGTATCTCCATACCTAGTTCAATCTCGTTACCGGCAAGTCTCTTTACTTGTTCTATAATACAAGATCATGTGACTAACTCATTATCCACATTACTTGCAAGCTCTTTACGATGTTGTATTATCGAGAGGGCCTCGAGATATCTCTCCGTCATACGGAGTGACAAATCCCAGTCTCGATCCATGCCAACCCAACAGACACCTTCGGAGATACCTGTAGAGCATCTTTATGATCACCCAGTTACGAAGTGACGTTTGATAGCACACAAAGTATTCCTCCGCTATCCGGGAGTTGCATGATCTCATGGTCTTAGGAATAGATACTTGACATGAAGAAAGCTATAGCAATAAACTCAGTGATACAATCAAATGCTAAGCTTACGGTTGGGTCTTGTCCATCACATCATTCCCCTAATGATGTGATCCCGTTATCAAATGACAACTCATGTCTATGGTTAGGAAACCTTAACCATCTTTGATCAACGAGCTAGTCTAGTAGAGGCTTATTAGGGACATTGTATTTGTTTATGTATTCACACATGTATTTAAGTTTCCGGTCAATACAATTATAGCATGAATAATAAACCTTTATCATGAACAAGGAAATATGATAATAACCAATTTATTATTGCCTCTAGGGTATATTTCCAACAGTCTCCCACTTGCACTAGAGTCAATAATCTAGTTCACATTGCTATGTGATTAACACCCAATGAGTTCTGGGGTTTGATCATGTTTTGCTTGTGAGAGAGGTTTTAGTCAATGGGTCTGCAACATTCAGATCCGTATGTACTTTGCAAATCTCTATGTTATTCTGTAGATGTTGCTACTACGCTCCACTTGGAGCTACTCCAAATGACTGCTCCACTAGACGTATCCGGTTTGCGACTTAAAGTCATCCGGATCGGTGTCAAAGCTTGCATCGACGTAACCCTTTACGACGAACTCTTTATCACCTCCATAACCGAGAAACATTTCCTTAGTCCTCTTTAGGTACCTAAGGATAATTTTGACCGCTGACCAGTGATCCACTCCTGGATCACTCTTGTGCCCCCATGCTAGACTCATGGCAAGGCACCCATTAGGTACGGTACACAGCATGGCATACATTATAGAGCCTATGGCTGAGGCATAGGGGATGACCTTCATCCTTTCTCTTTCTTCTGCCGTGGTCGAGCTTTGAGTCTTACTCAACCTCACACCTTACAATACAGGAAATAACTCCTTCTTTGAATGATCCATTTTGAACTTCTTCAAAACTTTGTCAAGGTATGTGCTTTGTGAAAGTCCTATTAGGCATCTTGATCTATCTCTATAGATTTTGGTGCCCAATATGTAAGCAGCTTCATCGAGGTCTTTCATTGAAAAACTCTTATACAAATATCCTTTTATGCTTTCCAAAAATTCTATATCATTTCCAATCAACAATATGTCATCCACATATAATATTAGAAATGCAACAGAGCTCCCACTCACTTTCTTGTAAATACAAGCTTCTCCGTAACTTTGTATAAAACCAAAAGCTTTGATCACCTCATCAAAGCAAATATTCCAACTCCGAGATGCTTGCACCAGTCCATAGATGGATCGCTGGAGCTTGCATACTTTGTTAGCATCCTTAGGATTGACAAAACCTTCTGGTTGCATCATATACAACTCTTCCTTAAGAAACCCGTTAAGGAATGCCGTTTTGACGTCCATTTGCCAAATCTCATAATCATAAAATGCGGCAATAGCTAGCATAATTCTAACAGACTTAAGCATCGCTACGGGTGAGAAAGTCTCATCTTAGTCAACCCCTTGAACTTGTCAAAAACCCTTTGCGACAAGTCGAGCTTTAAAGACAGTGACATTACCATCAGCGTATGTCTTCTTCTTAAAGTTCCATTTATTCTCAATGGCTTGCCGATCATCAGGCAAGTCCACCAAAGTCCATACTTTGTTCTCATACATGGATCCTATCTCGGATTTCATGGCCTCAAGCCATTTGTCGGAATCCGGGCTCAACATAGCTTCTTCATAGTTCGTAGGTTCGCCGTTATCTAACAACATCACTTCCAGGACAGGATTACCGTACCACTCTGGTGCAGAACGTACCCTGGTCGACCTACGAAGTTCAGTAGTAACTTGATCCGAAGTTTCAAGATCATCATCATTAGCTTCCTCTTCGGTTGGTGTAGGCATCACGGGAACTGCTTTCTGTGATGTGCTACCTTCCAATTCGAGAGAAGGTACAATTACCTCATCAAGTTCTACTTTCCTCCCACTCACTTCTTTTGACAGAAACTCCTTCTCTAGAAAGGACCCATTCTTGGCATCAAAGATCTTGCCCTCGGATCTATGGTAGAAGGTATACTGATACGTCTCCAACGTATCTATAATTTTTTATTATTCCATGCTGTTATATTATCAATCTTGGATGTTTTTATAATCATTTACAACAATTATATATCATTTTTGGAGACTAACCAATTAACTTAGTGCCCAGTGCCAGTTGCTGTTTTCTGCCCTGTTTTTGTTTTACAGAAAATCAATACCAAACGAAGTCCAAATGCCACGAAACTTTTTGGAGATTTTTTATTGGACAAGATAAACACTAGAAGCTTTGGGAGAGGGCCAGAAGACCCAGGAGGTGGCCATGAGCCACCAGGGCACGCCTGGGGGGGGGGGGGCAGGCGCGCCGTGGTGCCTCGTGCCCCCCCCCCCCCCTTGCTCCGTTTGACCTAATTCCACCAGTATAAATTCAGGAAAAATCAGAAACCCTTAGGAGAGTCCATGAAATACTTTTTCCTCCATCGCAAGTTTCTGTTCCAGAGAGATCCCATCTGGGGTCCTTCTCCGGTAATCTGCCGGAGGGGGAATCGATCACGGAGGGGTTCTACATCAACCTTGCTGCCCTTCCAATGATCCGTGAGTAGTTTACCACAGACCTTCGGGTCCATAGGCAGTAGCTAGATGGCTTCTTCTCTCTTTTTGATCTGCAATACAATGTTCTCCTCGATGTTCTTGGAGTTCTATCCGATGTAATCACTTTTTGCGGTGTGTTTGTTGGGATCCGATGAATTGTGAGTTTATGATCAGATTATCCATGAATATTATTTGACTCTTTGCTGCACTCTTTTATGCATGATTATATCCTCATATTTCTTCTCTGATCTATTGATTTGGTTTGGCCAACTGAGTTGATTTATCTTGCCATGGGAAGAGGTGCTTTGTAATGGGTTCGATCTTGCGTTGCTCAATCCCAGTGACAGAAAGGGACATGACACGTATGTATCATTGCTATTAAGGGTAAAAAGATGGGGTTTATTCATACGTGAGTTTATCTTGTCTACATCATGTCATCGTTCTTAAGGCGTTACTCCGTTCTTTATGGACTTAATACACTAGATGCATGCTGGATAGCGGTCGATGTGTGGAGTAATAGTAGTAGAAGCAGGCAGGAGTCGGTCTACTTGTATTGGACGTGATGCCTATATACATGATCATTGCCTTGGATATCATCATGATTATTTGCTTTTCTATCAATTGCCCAACAGTAATTTGTGTACCCACCGTATGCTATTTTCTCGAGAGAAGCCTCTAGTGAAATCTATGGCCCCCGGGTCTATCTAAATCATATTACTAAAACCCTAAAAATATTGCTGCCATTTTCTTTTATTTATTTTATTTTTTATTTTTGTTTCAATCTATCTATCTATCACATACAATTTAATCTTGCAATTTACCGCCGAGAGATTGACAACCTCTCGTTTGCGTTGGGTGCAAGGATTTTTTGTTTGTGTGCAGGTGCTGCTAACGAGGTGTTGCGTGATTCTCCTACTAGTTCTATAACCTTGGTTTCATAACTGAGGGAAATACTTATCTCTACTGTGCTGCATCATCCCTTCCTCTTCGGGGAAATACCAATGCAAGCTACAAGTAGCAGGAAGAATTTCTGGCGCCGTTGCCGGGGAGACATCATCAACATCTATCAAGTACCTTTGCATAAACTCTCATCTCCTTGCATTTATTTTATTCGCCATTTGCCTCTCGTTTTCATCTCCCCCACTTCTAAAACGTTTTTACAAAAATACAAAAATATTTTCCGTTTGCCTTTTTCTTGTTTGCTTGTTTGCTTGCTTGTTATCTTGTTTGCGTAGTCACGATGTCTCAAGAAAATACAAAATTGTGTGATTTTTCCAATACTAATAATAATGATTTTATTAGTACTCCGATTGCTCCTCCCGCCGCTAGTGTGGAGACTTGTGATATTAATGCTGCTTTGCTAAATCTTGTCGTGAAAGATCAATTTTCTAGTAGTCCTAATGAAGATGCTGCATCCGATCTTAACACTTTCGTAGAATTGTGTGACATGCAAAAGAAAAAAGATGTGGATAATGATATTGTGAAATTAAAATTATTCCTGTTCTCGTTGCGGGATCATGCAAAAATTTGGTTTTCATCTTTACCATGAAATAGTATCGATTCTTGGGATAGGTGTAAAGATGCTTTTATTACTAAGTATTTTCCTCCCACGAAAATTATTTCTCTTAGAAATCAAATTATGAATTTTAAGCAACTTGATCATGAACATGTTGCCCAATCTTGGGAGAGGATGAAATTAATGATAAGAAATTGCCCTACTCATAGTTTAAATTTATGGATGATCATACAAATTTTTTATGCGGGATTGAATTTTGTCTCTAGAAATCTTTTAGATTCCGCCGCGGGTGGTACTTTTATGGAAATTACTTTGGGTGAAGCTACTAAATTGCTTGATAATATTATGGCAAATTATTCACAATGGCATACTGAAAGAACTCCTACTAGTAAAAAGGTGAATTCTATTGAAGAAATTAATACTTTGAGTGATAAAGTTGATGCACTTATGAAATTGGTTGCTAGCAAAAATGCTCCTATTGATCCTAATGATGTGCCTTTGTCCACTTTGATTGAGCAAAATAATGATCCCGTAGATGTGAATTTTGTCTCGCGAAACAATTTTAATAATAATGCTTATAGAGGCAATTTCAATGCTAGACCGTTTCCTGGAAATTCCTCTAATAATTATGGCAATCCCTATGGTAATTCTTGTAATAATAATAATAGGATGCCCTCTGATCTTGAAAGTAATATTAAAGAATTTATTAATGCTCAAAAAAAATTCAACACTACGATAGAAGAAAAATTGAGTAAACTTGATGATATGTCTAGGAGCATTGATAGAATTATTCATGATGTGGAAAATCTCAAGACTAAAATTTTGCCACCCAAAATTGATATTAGTGAATCAATTAAAGCTTTATATGTTCCATGGATGAGAGTAGGAAAAGAACCGCCATGCTAAAAGCTAAACGAGAATTTTTAGAAAAAGCGATTCCTCCCGTTTTTTATCGTAGTCATGATGAGGATATTAAAATGATTGGTGTTTCATACATTGATTCTTTATTTAGCAATATAATACTTGATGAAAAGGGGACTGAAGAAGAGTCAACTTTAGCTAAAGAGCGTCCCCATAATTCGGAGGGTGAAAATCTTGATAAGAAAATTGCTAAAAATGGGTTTGGAGAGGTAAAAACTTTAAATAGCGATGTGCCCACTCTCTTGGATTACAAAGATTTTAATTATGATAATTGTTCTTTGATTGAATACATTTCTTTGTTACAATCCAAGTTAAATTCACCCAACGCTTATGAGCAAAACAAGGCTTTTACTAAACACATCGTAGAAGCTATGATGAAAGCGTTAGAAGAAAAGTTAGAACTAGAAGTTTCAATTCCTAGAAAATTATATGATGAATGGGAACCCACCATTAAATTTAAAATTTAAAATTATGAGTGCAATGCTTTATGTGATTTGGGTTCTAGCGTTTCCACAATTCCAAAATCTCTATGTGATGTGCTAGGTCTCACCAATATAGATGAATGTTCTCTTAATTTTCATCTTGCGGATTCTACTATTAAAAAGCCAATGGGTAGAATTAATGATGTTCTTATTCTTGCAAATAGAAATTATGTGCCCATTGATTTTATTGTTCTTGATATTGAATGCAATTCTTCTTGCCCCATCATACTTGGTAGACCGTTCTTACGAACTATAGGTGCCGTTATTGATATGAAAGAAGGGAATATAAAATTTCAATTTCCATTAAAAAAGGGTATGGAACATTTCCCTAGGAAAAGAATTAAAGAACCATATGAATCAATTATAAGGGCCACTTATGGAATCAACTTGAAAGATGACAATACTTGAAACTATGCATTATGCCTAGCTAGGGGCATAAAACAATAGCGCTTGTTGGGAGGCAACCCAATGAATAAAATAAATTTTTTCTGTTATTGTGTGTTTTCACAATTATATTACTGGTATGATTGTGTTTTTGTGTTTTTAATTAGTGTTAGTGCCAAGTAAAGCCTTTGGGATGATTTGGAAGATAGTATAATTGATGCTGTTTGGAAAACAGAAAGTTTTGCGTCCAGTGCCCGAATTTTGTTTCTGTACTGGAGCATCAGAAAAATATGAAATTTTTACACAGTATTTTTATATGAATTTACCACGTTGTCCTAATTTTTCAGAATTTTTGGATTTACAGAAATATGGATTTTAAATAAATTTCTACAGACTGTTCTGTTTTTGACAGATTCTGTTTTTGATGCACTACTTGCTTGTTTTGATGAATCTATGGATTGTATCGGGGGGTATAAGCCATGGTGAAGTTAGAGTACAGTAGGTATAATGCAAAAATAAAATATGAATGGGTTTGCAACAGTACATAAAGTAGTGATTTATTTTGTTATACTAACTGGTCTCACGAAGGTTTTGTTGAGTTTTGTGTGATTGAAGTTTTCAAGTTTTGGGTGAGATCACGATGGATGAAGGAATAAGGAGTAGCAAAAGGCTAAGCTTGGGGATGCCCGAGGCACCCCAAGGTAATATTCTAGGAAGACTCAAGCGTCTAAGCTTGGGGATGCCCCGGAAGGCATCCCCTCTTTCTTCTACCAACCATCGGTAATTTTACTTGGAGCTATATTTTTATTCGTCACATGATATGAGTTTTGCTTGGAGCGTCTTGTATTATATGAGTCTTTGCTTTGTTTGCTATTTAGTTTGTCACAATCATCTTTGCTGAACACACCTATTTTGAGAGAGCCACACGTTATCATCATTTGTTAGAATACTCTGTGTGCTTCACTTAAATTTTTTGAGCTAGGCAGTTGCTCTAGTGCTTCACTTAAATCTTTTGGAGCACGGCGGTGGCTATATTTTGAAGAAATAAACTCTCATGCTTCACTTATATTATTTTGAGAGTTGATTAAAATTTTGAAGAAATGAATTCTCATGCTTCACCTTTATTATTTTGAGAATTCATAAGATTAAAATTTTGAAGAAATGAATTCTCATGCTTCACTTATATTATTTTGAGAATTGATAATATTAAAATTTTGAAGAAATATTTGCACTCTCATGCTTCACTTAAATCTTTTTGAGAGTTGACAAAAGTAACGGTAATTTGCACAAGATATGAATTTGGTCCCAAAGTGATGAATATTCAAGAGGGATATAAATAAAAACTTTCATATAGATCATTGGATATGATGAGTGTGATTCCTTGCAATAGTTTTGCGATATGGAAATGATAATATGTGAGTCATGTTAGTGAGTAATTGTGATTTAGTAAGAATATTAGTGTTAAGGTTTGTGATTCCCTATGCATGCACGTTAAGTCAATAGTTATGCAATGAAATTATATCCTACTTATGGTGCATTATTCGGTGTTAGTTATGCTCAATGCATGTTTATGACCGTTTTCGTTTTTTAATTGGTTGCTTCTCAATCTTTTGCTAGCCTTCATTTGTACTAAGCAGAAATACTGCTTGTGCATCCAAAATCCTTAAACCCAAGTTGTGCCAAATGAGTCCACTATATCTACCTATATGCGGTATTTCAATGCCGTTCCAAGTAAATTTGCGTGTGCCAACTCTAATTTTCAAAATAATTTTTCCATTTTGTGTGCCTGTACTGCTCATGAAGTGGCAGGGGGTGGCCATTATTTTCCATGCTTGGTGTGTTATTCTCACGATGAGTGTTTATTCACTTGTCATTGCACAAGAGAATGGTTGCTAATAGGGATGCCCAGTCCCACAATGAAATCAAAAATTAATAACAACAAAATTCCTGGGAAAGTGTTGGTATGGAGGGCACTCGTGGATACGGCTAGCCATGGATTGTGAAAGAATGGTGGAAAGGAAATGAACTTTACTTTCTGTTTGGGAACCACCTATGATGTGTCTAGCATGGAAAATATAGGGAATTCTCAGTCGTTTTCGTTGACAGGAAAAGCATGCCTCTCAAAATATATTTATCTCTTTAATTACAGCTTTGAGCTCTGGCACATTAGCAAATCTCTGCTTCCCTCTGCGAAGGGCCTATCTATTTACTTTTATGCAATTTTTATTTTTACTTGAGTCTCCATCTTCTCTTATAAAGCACCAACTAGAGAGCACTATTGTCATACTTGTGCATTGTGTGTGGCTAATATTTGAGTGTGTTTCATGAATGGATCAATGATTGAGCATAATGGGCTAGGGATAACTTTCTTTAGCGTTGATATTTTGAAAGACATGGTTGCTTGTTAGCATGCTTGAGTATTTATATTTTCATGTCAAATTATAGACTATTGCTTTGAATCATTCAAGTCCAATGTCCATGCTACAAAAGAAAAGAATATGTGATGAATATGTTAGGCAGCATTCCACATCAAAAATTCTGTTTTTATCATTTACCTACTCGAGGACGAGCAGGAATTAAGCTTGGGGATGCTGATACGTCTCCAACGTATCTATAATTTTTGATTGTTCCATGCTGTTATATTATCAATCTTGGATGTTTTTATAATCATTTACAACAATTATATATCATTTTTAGAGACTAACCTATTAACTTAGTGCC
Organism: Elymus sibiricus; assembly: GCA_039707655.1. NCBI lineage: Eukaryota > Viridiplantae > Streptophyta > Magnoliopsida > Poales > Poaceae > Elymus > Elymus sibiricus. The sequence goes on from CM077672.1 coordinate 320,066,030, forward strand.
CAGTGCCAGTTGCTATTTTCTGCCCTGTTTTTGTTTTACAGAAAATCAATACCAAACGAAGTCCAAATGCCACGAAACTTTTTGGAGATTTTTTATTGGACAAGATAAACACTAGAAGCTTCGGGAGAAGGCCAGAAGACCCAGGAGGTGGCCACGGGCCACTAGGGCGCGCTTGGGGGGGGGGGTAGGCGCGCCCTGGTGCCTCGTGGGCCCCCCTTTGCTCCGTTTGACCTAATTCCACCACTATAAATTCAGGAAAAATCAGAAACCCTCAGGAGAGTCCACGAAATACTTTTTCCACCGCCGCAAGTTTCTGTTCCACAGAGATCCCATCTGGGGTCCTTCTCCGGTAATCTGCCGGAGGGGGAATCAATCACGGAGGGGTTTTACATCAACCTTGTTGCCCTTCCGATGATGCGTGAGTAGTTTACCACAGACCTTCGGGTCCATAGGCAGTAGCTAGATGGATTCTTCTCTCTTTTTGATCTTCAATACAATGTTCTCCTCGATGTTCTTGGAGTTCTATCCGATGTAATCACTTTTTGCGGTGTGTTTGTTGGGATCCGATGAATTGTGAGTTTATGATCAGATTATCCATGCATATTATTTGAGTCCTTGCTGCACTCTTTTATGCATGATTGTTATAGCCTTGTATTTCTTCTCCGATCTATTGATTTGGTTTGGCCAACTGAGTTGATTTATCTTGCCATGGGAAGAGGTGCTTTGTAATCTGTTCGATCTTGCGTTGCTCAATCCCAGTGACAGAAAGGGACATGACACGTATGTATCATTGCTATTAAGGGTAAAAAGATGGGGTTTATTCATACGTGAGTTTATCTTGTCTACATCATGTCATCGTTCTTAAGGCGTTACTCCGTTCTTTATGGACTTAATACACTAGATGCATGCTGGATAGCGGTCGATGTGTGGAGTAATAGTAGTAGATACAGGCAGGAGTCGGTCTACTTGTATTGGACGTGATGCCTATATACATGATCATTGCCTTGGATATCATCATGATTATTTGCTTTTCTATCAATTGCCCAACAATAATTTGTCTACCCACCGTATGCTATTTTCTCGAGAGAAGCCTCTAGTGAAATCTATGGCCCCCGGGTCTATCTAAATCATATTACTAAAACCCTAAAAATATTGCTGCCATTTTCTTTTATTTATTTTATTTTGTATTTTTGTTTCTATCTATCTATCTATCACATACAATTTAATCTTGCAATTTACCGCCGAGAGATTGACAACCTCTCGTTTGCGTTGAGTGCAAGGATTTGTTGTTTGTGTGCAGGTGCTGCTAACGAGGTGTTGCGTGATTCTCCTACTGGTTCAATAACCTTGGTTTCATAACTGAGGGAAATACTTATCTCTACTGTGTTGTATCATCCCTTCCTCTTCGAGGAAATACCAACGCAAGCTACAAGTAGCATATACCCAATGGTCTCTTTAGGGTATGCTATGAAGACGCACTTCTCCGCTTTGGGTTCGAACTTATCAGGCTGAAGCCTCTTGACATAAGCGTCGCATCCCCAAACTTTAAGAAATGACAGCTTAGGTTTCTTGCCAAACCACAACTCATACGGTGTCGTCTCAACGGATTTAGACGGTGCCCTATTTAAAGTGAATGCGGCTGTCTCTAATGCATAACCCCAAAACGATAGTGGCAGATTGGTAAGAGACATCATAGAACGCACCATATCCAATAGAGTACGATTACGACGTTCGGACACACCATTACGCTGTGGTGTTCCAGGTGGCGTGAGCTGTGAAACAATTCCACATTGTCTTAAATGCATACCAAACTCGTAACTCAAATATTCACCTCCACGATCAGATCGTAGAAACTTTATTTTCTTGTTACGATGATTCTCCACTTCACTCTAAAATTCCTTGAACTTTTCAAATGTTTCAGACTTGTGTTTCATTAAGTAAATATACCCATATCTACTCAAATCATCTGTAAAGGTAACGATATACTCTGCGTGCTTCAACACTCATCGGACCGCATACATCGGTATGTATTATTGCCAATAAGTCACTAGCTTGCTCCATTGTTCCGGAGAACGGAGTTTTAGTCATCTTGCCCATGAGGCATGGTTCACATGTCTCAAATGATTCATAATCAAGAGATTCCAAAAGTCCATTAGCATGGAGTTTCTTCATGCGCTTTACACCAATATGACCTAAGCGGCAGTGCCACAATCATGTGGTACTATCATCATTAACTTTGCATCTTTTGGCATTAATATTATGAACATGTGTATCACTCCGATCGAGATTCAGTAAACCATTCACATTGGGTGCATGATCACGAAAGATATTACTCATATAAACAGAATAACCATTATTCTCTGACTTAAATGAATAACCATCTTGCAATAAACAATATCCAGATATAATGTTTCATGATCAACGCAAGCACCAAATAACCATTATTTAGGTTTAATACTAATCCCGAAGGTATTACGAGCGTGCCGATGGCGATGGAGACACTTCCAACACTCATCGTCACCTTGCCCTCGGCTAGTCTCTGTTACTCCGCAGCTCCTGCTTCGAGTTACTAATATTAGCAACTGAACTGGTATCAAATACCCAGACGCTACTACGAGCACTAGTGAGGTACACATCAATAACATGTATATCAAATATACCTACGTTGACGTTGCCAGCCTTCTTATCTGCCAAGTACCTCGGGCAGTTCCTCTTCGAGTGATCGTTCCCCTTATAAAAGTAGCACTCAGTCTCGGGTTCGGGTCCTGTCTGGGGTTTCTCCATTGGAATGGCAACTGTCTTGTCATTCTTGAAGTTTCCCTTCTTTCCCTTGCCCTTCTTGAAACTAGTGGTCTTGTTAACCATCAACACTTGATGCTCCTTCTTGATTTCTACCTTCATGGCCTTAAGCACCGTGAATATCTCGAGGATTGTACACTCCATCCCTTGCATATTATAGTTCATCACAAAGCCCTTGTAGGTTGGTGGCAGTGACTGGAGAACTCTGTCAATCGTTGTCTTATCTGGAAGATTAACTCCCACTTGATTCAAGCGATTGTAGCACCCAGACACTCTGAGCACATGCTCACTAACTGAGCTATTCTCCTCCATCTTGCAGACAAAGAACTTTTCAAAGGTCTCATACCTCTCAACACGGGCATGAGCCTGAAATACCAATTTCAGCTCTTAGAACATCTCATATGCTCCGTGGCGTTCAAAACGTCTTTGGGGCCCTGATTTCTAAGCCGTAAAGCATGGCGCACTGAACTATCGAGTAGTCATCAGAACGTGCCTACCAGACATTCACAACATCCACAGACGATGCTAGAGGGGTTGGCACACCGAGGGGTGCATCAAGGACATAAGCCTTCTGTGCAGCAGTGAGGACAATCCTCAGACTACGGACCTAGTCCACATAATTGCTTACATTATCTTTCATGTTAGTCTTTCTCTAGGAACATATCAAAAACAGGGAGCTACAGCGCGAGCTATTGATCTACAACATAATTTGCAAAGACAATTTAGACTATGTTCATGATAATTAGTTCAGTTAATCAAATTACTAATGAACTCCCACTTAAATCAACATCCCTCAAGTTGTCTAAGTGACACATGATCTAAATCAACTAACCCATGTCCGATCATCACGTGAGATGGGGTAGTCATCAATGGTGAACATCTTCATGTTGATCATATCGACTATATGACTCATGTTCGACCTTTCAGTCTCCTGTGTTCCGAGGCCATGTCTGTACATGCTAGGCTCGTCAAGTTTAACCCAAGTATTCTGCATGTGTAAAACTGTCTTACACCCGTTGTATGTGAACGTAGAGTCTATCACACCCGATCATCACGAGGTTCTTCGAAACGATGAACTTTTGCAACGGTGCATACTTAGGGAGAACATAATTTCTTGAAATTAAGTGAAGGGATCATCTTATAATGCTACCGTCGTCCTAAGCAAAATAAGATGCATAAAAAGATAAACATCACATGCAATCAAATGTGACATGATATGGCCATTATCATCTCGTGCCTTTGATCTCCATCTCCAAAGCACCGGCATGATCTCCATCGTCACCGGCAAGACACCATGATCTCCATCATCGTGTCATCACGTGATCGTCTCCGCCAACTATTGCTAACGCATAGCGATAAAGTAAAGCAATTACATGGCGATTAATAAATTAAATACAACCCTATAGCTCCTGCCGGTTGCTGTACTCATCGACATGCAAGTCGTGAACCTATTACAAAACATGACCATCTCATACATCAACATATATCACATCACGTTTTGGCCATCCCTTCCTTTCCATACACAGGTGGACTTTCCACCTTTCCCAGCCACATGGGCCTTGAGGGACTTGTGCGCCTGGCCCAATAAGGCCAGGGCGCCTCCCCTCAGCCCATGCTGACCCATGGGACGTGGTGGAACCCTTGGTGGACTTCTGGACTCCTCCGGAAGTTTCTGTAACCTTCTGGAAGCTTCCCGGTACAATACCGAAAAAACTGAAACTTTTTTCGGAACCCTGAAAGCAACTTTCCATATATAAATATTTACCTCCGGACCATTCCGGAGCTCCTCGTGACGTCCGGGATCTCATCCGGGACTCCGAACAACATTCGTTCACCAACGTACATATCCCAATACTACTCTAGCGTCACCGAACGTTAAGAGTGCGGACCCTACAGGTTCGAGAATCATGTAGACATGACAGAGACACCTCTCCGGTCAATAATCAATAGCGGAACTTGGATGCCCATATTGGTTCCTACATATTCCACGAAGATCTTTTATCGGTTGAACCACGATGTTGAGGGTTCGGTTAATCCCGTATGCAATTCCCTTTGTCCAGCGATATGTTACTGATGTCTACTACGCAACTTTATTCTTGTAGACTCATGTTGGGCCTCCAAGCGCAGAGTTTTGTAGGACAGTAGAAAATTTCTCTCAAGTGGATAACCTAAGGTTTATCAATCCGTGGGAGCCGTAGGATGAAGATGGTCTCTCTCAAACAACCCTGCAATCAAATACAAACAATCTCTTGTGTCCCCAACACACCCAATACAATGGTAAATTGTATAGGTGCACTAGTTCGGCGATGAGATGGTGATACAAGTGTAGTATGGATAATAGAAATAGGTTTTTGTAATCTAAAAATAAAAAAAACAGCAAGGTAACAAGTGGTAAAACGGAGCACAAATGGTATTGCAATGCTTAGAAATAAGGCCTAGGGTTCATACTTTCACTAGTGCAATCTCTCAACAATGCTAACATAGTTGAATCATATAATTATCCCTCAATGTGCGACAAAGAATCACTCCAAAGTTCTTATCTAGCGGAGAACATAAGATAGAAATTGTTGTAGGGTACGAAACCACCTCAAAGTTATCCCTTCCGACCGATCTATTGATCCATCCCTATAAGTGTCACAAACAGCCCTAGAGTTCGTACTAAAATAACACCATATGATACACATCAACCAACCCTAATGTCACCTAGATACTCCAATGTCACCACAAGTATCCATGAGTTGATTATACGATATGCATCAAACAACTTCAGATTCATAATATTCAATCCAACACAAAGAACTTCAAAGAGTGCCCCAAGATTTCTACCAGAGAAAGTAGGACGAAAACGTGCATCAACCCCTATGCATAGATTACCCCAATGTCACCTCAGGAATCCACGAGTTGAGTGCCAAAACATACATCAAGTGAATCAATATAATACCCCATTGTCACCACGGGTATTCATATGCAAGACATACATCAAGTGTTCTCAAATCCATAAAAGTATTCAATCCGATAATAGTGAAACCTCAAAGGTAAAAACTCAATTCATCACAACAAGATAGAGAGAGAAACACCATATGATCCAACTATATTAACAAAGCTCACGGTACATCAAGATCGTGCCAAATCAAGAACACGAGAGAGAGAGATCAAACACATAGCTACTAGTACATACCCTCAGCCCCGAGGACGAATTACTCCCTCCTCGTCATGGAGACCGCCGGGATGATGAAGATGGCCTCCGGTGATAATTTCCCACTCCGGCAGGGTGCCGGAAAAGGGCTGTAGATGAGATCGTGGAGGTACAGAGGCTTGCAGCGGCAGAGTCGAAGTTCTAGGGTTATTTATGGAGGTTTCTGAATATATAGGAATTTTTGGCGTTGGAATCACGAAAAGAGGGGCCACAGAGGGCCCATGAGGCACCAGGGCATGGCCACCCCCCTGGGCGCACCCTGGTGGCTTGTGGGGCCCCTGTGGGTCTTCTGGTACTCTCCCAAAGCTTCCTGGGTCCCTTTCCTTCCAGAAAAAATCATCAAAAAGTTTTGCTGCATTTGGACTTCGTTTGATATGGATTTTCTGGAAAACCAAAAACAAGCAGAAAACAACAACTGGCACTGGGCACTAGGTCTATATGTTAGTCCATGAAAATCATATAAAAGCCATATAAAAGTGCACCAAAATCATACAAAACTATAATAAACATGGCATGAATACTTCATAAATTATAGATACGTTCGAGACGTATCAGCATCCCCAAGCTTAATTCCTGCTCGTCCTCGAGTAGGTAAATGATAAAAGAAATAATTTATGAAGTGTGAATGCTAGCATAGTGCATAAGTTTGATCAATGATAATTTCAATCACTTTTCCTAGCATCATAACAGCAACTCTTTCTCATAAAACTCATCATGATAAAGTAGCAATCCATTCACATGCTATGGTTCAAACAATGCATTCTCTTGAAACTTAACAACCAATGTTCTTAGTCACCAAACAATTGCAATTCAACTTATCTTCAACAAAGTCTAAGTAAGAGCTCCACATACTCAATTATCATATAGTCTTGTATGATTTCTAGTACTCAAAGCATATTTTTAGAACAAATGGCATTCATCAAACACAGAGAAAGATAGGGGCTTAGTGTTTCGCCTCCCAACTTATTTATCATAGAGATAATTGTCAACAATAATAAACCATGATCATATATATTTGACTGGCCATATGTGCCTGGATCTTTCCCCACCACATGATGCTTGCCAACTAAAGAATAGGTTGGAATAATAAGAAATACTATTGACTCTTGCATGAAAGTAAATACTGAAAAGTAAAGGATAGGCCCTTCGTAGAAGGAAGCATGGATTTGCAGAGGTGCCAGAGCTCATTGCATAAAACAGAGATGAATATAATTTGAGAAGATGCCTTTCCTGTCAACGTCATATCTTCCATGCTAAACACATTATAGGCGGTTCCCAAGCGGAAAGGTAAAGTTTACTCCCCCTCAACCATTCAAACACAAGCCATGGCTAGCTGAATCCTCGGTGCCCTCCATACAATCAACTTTCCGGGGGAGTTTGTTTCATTATATATGTTTTTGTTTTGCAGGACTGGGCATCCCAATTACCGCCCTCTCTCGTGCAATGACAAGTGAATAAACACTCATCATGAGAATAACTCACTTAACATGGAAGATACTGACCACCCACTGCCGCTTCATGAGCAGTACAGGCACACAAAACAGATGTTTATTTGAAGGTTTTAGAGATGGCACATGCAAATTTACTTGGAACGGCAGAGTAATACCGTGTATAGGTAGGTATGGTGGACACTCATGGAAGAAACTGGTTTAAGGGTTTTTGGATTCACAAGTAGTATCTCTACTTAGTATGAATTTTTGGCTAGCAAAAGATCCTAAGCAAGCACCACATGTTGGAGGATCCATAACAATATAACTTCTATGCAAATATACCCAAAAATAACTCATTGCGTTGTCTTCCTTGTCCAACTTCAACTAATTTGCTCAAGTTTGAAAATAATTAATGGGTATTCACAATTATAAAATATGTCCAAGATAATATATTTATATGTGAAAGTTCTCTTCCATATACTATCTTTCATGAATTGCTCGAATGACTAATATTGTGATTGTCAAACTTCAATAGATTTTACTTTCTAAACCAAATGTGAAACTACTACTACACATGATACAAGCATATGAAGCACATATAATTTCAACTTTATGATATTCAATTCATTCAACAATTTACTCTTAGGATATAAGTGAAGCACAAGAGTAAATGACAAACTACTCCAAAAAGATATAAGTGAAGATCAATGAGTAGTCAAACGATTAAGTAGCTATGTGAGGACTCTCTCTCTCATTTCAAAAAATTCAGATCTTAAGTATTTTATTCAAACATTAAACAAAACAAAATAAAATGACATTCCAAGAATATCACATCTCATGCGAAGAAGCAAAAACTTAGGCCCAACCAAAACTAACCGATAGTTGTTGAAGAAGAAAGGCGGGATGCCTACCGGGGCATCCCCAAGCTTAGTTGCTTGAGACTTCTTGGAATGTTAACTTGGGGTGCCTTGGGCATCCCCAAGCTTGAGCTCTTGTGTCTCCTTAATTCCTCTCATACCATGGCTTCTCCTAAATCTTAAAAACTTCATCCACACAAAACTCAACAAGAACTCGTGAGATAAGTTAGTATAAATCAACTCAAAACCTTAACATTCTCTACTGTAACAAATCACTAAAATTATAATTAAACATTGCATACTAAATGCCTCTACATATTTAATACTCCTATCCATAAATAGAAACATTAAATAGGCAAACATATGCAAACAATGCAACTATAACAGCAATCTGCCAAAACAGAATAGTCTGTAAAGGGTGAATAAGAATTCATACTTCCCTAATCCAAAAATTCTGAAAAATTACCACGTGACAGAGAACTCATGCATGTTTACTGTGTAAAAATTTCAGATTTTTATCATGTTCTTACTATTCACAAAAATTCAGGACATAACAGAAAACTTTCTGTTTTCAAACAGCAACACATAAACTTGCAAACTGAGCATGGTAAAGGCTATACTTGGCATTTTATTGAACTAAAAGATACAAAACATGATTATTGATAACACAAAGCAAACCCAAACAAAATAAAATGACGCTCCAAGCAAAACTCATATTATGTGACGAATAAAAATGGGATAATTAATTTTATGCCCCTAGTTGGGTCCCACTCGTCTGTTTTACCCCTAACTTCAGAAACTCACCTGTTCTGTACAAGCCACTTTGCAATTCTTATGCTTTTGCCCTTTGACCCTTTGACCGTCACTTTGAAAAAATCATAACAAATTCATACTAACTCAGAAAAATGCAAATAAGATATCAAAATGTTCACAAAAACATCACCTATATGTGCATGTCATTTTCATTCTTAACAAAAGTGTTGGAAAGTCCTCATCTCAGTTTTAGCTCATATCACCTTAGCATGAACAGTACAATCTAAAAAAATTCTAAAAATTCTAAATTTTTTTGGTGGCAAACATTGACCAATGTTTTGAGTGCTTGCCAAGTTTCATAACAGAATTACATTCGTGGAAGTCGTGGCAAAAAAAAAAATTTGAAGCATTGATTTTTTTTTGCCATGACTTCCTCGAATGTCATTCTGTTATGAAACTTGGCAAGCACTCAAAACATTGGTCAATGTTTGCCACCAAAAAAATTTAGAATTTTTAGAATTTTTTTAGATTGTATTGTTCATGCTAAGGTCATATGAGCTAAAACTAAGATGAGGACTTTCCAACACTTTTGTCAAGAATGAAAATGACATGCACATATAGGTGATGTTTTTGTGAACATTTTGATATCTTATTTGCATTTTTCTGAGTTAGTATGAATTTGTTATGATTTTTTCAAAGTGACGGTCAAAGGGTCAAAGGGCAAAAGCATAAGAATTGCAAAGTGGCTTGTACAGAACAGGTGAGTTTCTGAAGTTAGGGGAAAAACAGACGAGTGGGACCCAACTAGGGGCATAAATCTAATTATCCCAATAAAAATATAGCTCCAAGTGAGGTTACCTATAGTGTTGAAGACGACAGAGGGGATGCCTTCCGGGGCATCCCCAAGCTTAGTTGCTTGGGTCTTCCTTGAATATTACCTTGGGGTGCCTTGGGCATCCCCAAGCTTAGGGTCTTGCCGCTCCTTATTCTCCTCATATCATTATCTCACCCAAAACTTGAAAACTTCAATCACACAAAACTTAACGGAACTATGCAATAAAAACAGAATCTGTCAAAAACAGAACAGATGTAGTGAGCGAATTAGAAACCATACTTATGTACCTCCAAAATTTCTGAAAAATTAGAAAAACATAAAAAAATTGTAACAAAATACTGTGTAAAAATTTCCGAATTTTCTCACGCTCCAGTACAGAATAGAAATTTCAGCACTGGGCGCAAAAGTTTCTGTTTTTGCACAGAATCAAATCAACAAGCATCCACACTATCCCAAAGGTCTTACTTGGCACTTTATTGAAAGAAAATATATAAAACATGATTACTACAGTAGGTTAATCATGTGGACACACAAAAATAGTAGGTATAAATGTTGGGTTGTCTCCCAACAAGCACTTTTCTCTAATGCATTTTTAGCTAGGCATGATGATTTCAATGATGCTCGCATAAAAGTAAAGAATTGAAACACAAAGAGAGGATCATGAAGCATATGACTAGCACATTTAAGCCTAACCCACTTCCTATGCATAGGGATTTTTTGAGCAAATAATTTATGGGAGCAAGAATCAACTAGCATAGGAAGGCAAAGCAAGCATAACTTCAAAGCTTTCAACACATAGAGAGGAAACTTGATATTATTGAGATATGTAGAAGCATATATTCCTCTCTCATAATAATTTTCAGTAGCATCATGAATGAATTCAACAATATAGCTATCACATAAAGCATTCTTTTCATGATCCACAAGCATAGAAATTTTATTACTCTCCACATAAGCAAAAAATTTCTCATTCATAATAGTGGGAGCAAACTCAACAAAATAACTATCATGAGATACTTGATTGACATAATCAAATTTAACATTAAAATCATGATGACAAGTTTCATATCATTATTCTTTATAGCATACAAGTCATCACAATAATCATCATAGATAGCAACTTTATTGTCACAATCAATTGGAACCTCTTCCAAAATAGTGGATTCATCACTAAATAAAGTCATGACCTCACCAAATCCACTTTTATCATTATAATCATCATAAATAGGAGGCATGCAATCATCATAATAAATATTCTCATCAAAACTTGGGGAACTAAAAATATAATCTTCATCAAACATAGCATCCCCATGCTTATGGTGTAACACCCCTCTGTAATGAGCAACAGTGATCCATGATTATTATGCTAAGTCTCGGTGATTTGCAATGGTTAATCATGTTGGAATAATATCTCATTTCAAATTCCTCCACTGAATTCAATTCATATTCAAGGTGAAATTTGAAGTTGCTCAAAAATTGCTGGAAAATAGTTCATGTTGTAGCAAAAATTCCAAAACAAATTGATGTTCAGGAAAACAACATCACCTATTTTCCTAAAATGGGCGAGAGCATTAAAACAGTGCAAAAACAGCACTTTTAAATGCATTTCCATTTTTGAAAAATTCAATTGGATTCAAAAATTGCCCAAACTTTTTGTGGCAGTGCATCATTTTCCCTAGTATTTGTTTCTGCCGGTTGCTTAATTTTGCAAAGTCATTTGGTGGCAAAAGAAAATTGCAAAAGGCTACTGGAAAAAGAAAACAGAAAAATAAAAAGGGAAACAGAAAAACGCTACTGTGGACTGGGCCTAAGTCCACAGTGCGGCCCAGCCCACAGCGCCCGTCTCCCTCCTCTCTCTCTCCCCGCGTGTCGTCGCCGCCATAGTCGCGCGCGCGCGCACCGGCCGAACGCCGACACGGCGATGCTCGAGCCCGGGCGAGCGGATAAGGACGGCCTCCCCGGCCTCCTCTTCCTCCCAGATCCACTCGCCCCCCCTCTTCTGCCTCTCTCTCGCTCGCTCCCACCGACGACCGAGCACGGCCGTCGCCGCACGCCATCGTCACCGCGGCCACCGTCCTCGCCCTGCCTCGCCGTCCTGTACATTGCGTTCGCCGTCGTCGACTACGCCGTCCGGTGCCCTCCTTTCGAGCCGGGGAGCCCTGCTGCACGGATCCGCGCCGCCGTCTTCTTCCTCGGGTCGCCGGTGAGCTCCACCGATTCCGGCCGCGCTGCTGCTCCTAAGCCACCACCGGGCCTTCGTGTGCCTCCCCGGTGAGCTTCTCCTCCTCTCCCCTCTCCTCTGCCTTTCCCCGCGCCCGTAGCGGCTGATCTCGCCATGGCCGAACTCGCCGCCGTAGTCGAGCTCGTCGCCGTCAATGGCGTCACTGTCGAGCTCGTCCGAGCTCGCAGTCATGCTCAACGCCACCGTAGGAGTCGAACGAGCTAGCTAGCGCCGCTTGCCGTGCCCACAAACGCCAGATCCGAGCTCGCCTGAAACAGCTCCGCCGCTGACCTCGTCGCCGGCGTCGATTCCGGCTGACTCCGGCGACACCACCACCACCAGTCGACGAGCGAGCGAGTGCTCGTTCGAATGAGCCAAGCCGCCCGCCAAATGGCTCGCCGTAGCCGAATTCCAGCGAGCGCCCGTGGCCTCCGCCGTGTTTTCCGGTCGCCGGCGGCTAAACGCCGGTGGCCGCCGACGTGCCTGGCCTGGGGCCCACCCTGGGTCACTGACCAGTGGGTCCCTAGGCCCGGTTGACCGCGTTGACTGGTCAACCATGATGACATGGCAACTACTGTCGCTGACAAGTGGGCCCCATTTGCTAATTAGTCTAATTAAACTGTTTTCTAAATAAACTTAATTAATTAACCTAAATAGACACTGACATGTGGGGCCTACGAGTTAATTAACTTCTGTTTAGTTTAAATTAACTCTAATTAGCCCAGAGTCACTGACTAGTGGGGCCCAGCTGTCAGGTTTGACCTGGAACAGCTGGGTTTGACCTGGTGATGTCATACTGATGTCATACTGACGTCATCAATCACTATTCTAGATAATATGATTTAATTAATTAAAATAATTCTAGGATTTTCAGGAAAAGGTTTAAATCTTTGAAAATTCGTAGAAATTCAACCGTAGCTCGGATCGAAAAGTTTTCAACATGAAAGTTGATTAGAAAAACGAGACGAATCCAAATATGTGGTCAAAATGCTTGACCATCACTCCTATCTATCTGAACATGGAACCTTCCCCTCCAGTTCAGTATACCAAAATCTGCCTAAAGGCCGGCAAAATATCTCAGATATTTTCCCGCTTTGTCTGCGACATGTAGCATTGCATTAGGTCACCACTAACACTGCATACCGCCATGCCATGCATCTGTGTTGCATTTGTCTGCCTTTATTTATTATTTCTTCCCTGTTAGACCCCGAGACCGACGCAGCTCCGGAGACCGACTGCACCGCTGACGACCCATCCTTTTCCGCAGAGCTTCCAGGCAAGCAACCCCCCTTGAGCATGCCTATATTGCCTATTCCTTCTCCCTCCTGCTTGCATTAGAACTGCTACAGTTACTGTTCTAAATACCTATTCTGATGCATAGCCTGTTTTTGTAGCTGCTTTTGATACTTTACCTGATATCCTAAATGCTTAGTATAGGAAGGATGGTAAACCATCTGTGACCCCTCTTCCATGCTCTAGTTTCCCCGCTTTAGTACTAGTGCCCCGTTCAATGTGTCGACAAGCTGAGACCAGCACATTACCGCACACCCCTAAGTTGCTCGACTCTACAGAGTTACCAACGAGTGCCGAGGGTGATACCTCTTATCTCACTCCCGGTGTTGCCTTTGTAGTACAGCTAGTTGGTTGTGGGTTACCGAGGGTGATTCCTCTTTCACCACCTCCGATGAAGCTCCTGTCGTGCAACCCCGCAAGTGAGAATGCCATCAAGGGTGATTCCTCCGGGTTCACCTTGACGGATACATCGAGTGGGAATCCAACGAGGGTGATTCCTCGGATTCCTTCTTGATGTTTTGGACACACAGTTACTTTGACTTTGCTTTTGTTACTTGATAAAGTCGGGTCGGCTCCGAGGGGTACCCGCGAGAGATGTGGTGTAGGGTTGACCATGAGGGTACCCGAGTGATGATTACGTGGCACGGCCGGGCATTCCTAGCCCTTGCCGTAAGTCCACGAGACGGGGCGATGGAGTCACATGATCGTGAGTCTCTGCTTGTCACCGCGCGCTCCCAACGCACTAATGGGTTAGGATATGTAATCTGAGTAGGCCTCGGGCCTTATCGCACTAACCACCACGCGGGAATAAGTATGGGCACTCGGCGTCGTATGTATCAGCCGAAGCTCTTCAGACGTCAGCAGTTGAGCGGCGTGCGCCAGGTTGGACTGGGAAAGCCTGCGCTTGTATTAAAGGGGCTAGGTCTGCTCACCGGCCGCGTTCGCAAATCGCAGGAGTGCAAAGGACGATGGGCCCAAGACCCCTGAGTGCTTAGGATGTAGACCGGCATGCTGGCCACTCTGTTGAGCCTAGGTAGGGCTACGACGTGTCGATCAGCCGAGGCCAGGCATGGACCGAGCAAGTGTGTCCGACCAAAGTTAATCGAGCATGTTGGGTAAGTTGGTGCACCCCTGCAGGGAAGTATATCTATTCGAATAGTCGTCTCTACGGTAACAGGACACTCGGAAAGTATCCCGATCTTCTACAACTAGAAATGGGTTGAATATGTTAGCTCCAGGATCGCTTTCTCGCAGGGAGTCGAGGAAGGATCTCTGGGCGTGGCTACTGTTATACTTGTTGCTACTACTATACTTATGTTCTAATCTGCACTCTTCTAATGCTGCAAGACCCTGAAGATGCTAGTCTTCGTTACGCTAGGTCTTCCCCCTATTCTGGCATTGCTGTAGTCCAGTCCACTGATAAAGCCCTTCTTTGAAACTGTTGCATAAGTAGAATAGATCTGATGTAAGTCTTGCGAGTACTTTGGATGAGTACTCACGGTTGCTTTGCTTCCCCTTTTCCCCCATTCCCGATTATTGCGACCAGATGACGGAGCCCAGGAGCCAGCTGCGCCAGCCGACGACTACTACTACTACCCCTCTGGAGGAGAGTACTACTACGTGGAGACCGCCGATGACCAGGAGTAGATAGGAGGCACCCAGGCAGGAGGCCTGCGCCTTTTCGATCTTAGTCGTTGTTTTGCCCCGCCATCTTAAGGCATATCTGTTTTACTTTTATGTCTGTACTCAGATATCTAATGCTTCTGCTAATGCTTGTATGACTCAAGCTTATGTATTCGAGTCCTCGAGGCCCCTGGCTTGTAATATAAAGCTTGTATGACTTTTATTTGTGTTTAGAGTTGTGTTGTGATATCTTCAAGTGAGTCCCTAGGCTTGATCATGTGCATTTGCGTGTATGATTAGTGCATGATTAAGTCGGGGGCGTCACAAGTTGGTATCAGAGCCGACTGCCTGTAGGAACCCCCTTTCCAAGTCCTTGGCCGAAATTGAGTCTAGTCTTTGCAAAGCTGTTTTACTAACATGGCTGTGTGGCTTACGGGCCCACGTCGCCAATGGGTGGTATTCGGATCTTTTATTCCTCTTCCATACTCTGGGATTCTGATCTCTCTTCTTTTCAGGTTAAATGATTTTGCTAACACTGACATTAGGTTCTCGTTTTCCAATCTACCCGGAGAGCTGGATTATCTGTGATTATTCCTTTCATGTTTATCTTGTGCTTCTTACACTGTCTTTTGACATCTTTGAACTCCTTGAGCTTAAGGAGGAAATCAATAAATCACTTCGAAAGGGTTTCATTCGTCCAAGTTCCTCTGCCTGGGGAGCATCTTCTCTCTTTGTCAAGAAGAAAGATGGTACAAACCGATTGGTCCAAGATTACCGGCCTATCAACCAAGCCACCATTCAGAACAAGTATCCGCTTCCTCGGTCAATGACCTGTATGATCAACTTGCTGGATCATCAGTGTTCTCCAAACTCGACTTGAGGTTGGGTTATCATCAGCTCCGCGTCCGCGAAGAGGATATTCCTAAGACTGCCTTTGTTACTTGCTATGGCTCTTATGAGTACACTGTCATGTCATTCGGCTTAACTAATGCTCCTGCAACGTTCTCCCGCCTGATGAATTATATCTTCATGGATTACCTCGACAAGTTCGTCATGGTTATCTGGATGATATTCTGCTGTTTTCCAAGAATAAGGAAGAACATGCTGAACATCTTCGTCTTGTTCTGGAAAAGCTTCGAGAGCACCAACTATATGCCAAGTATTCCAAGTGCGAATTCTGGTTATCTGAAGTGACCTACCTTGGTCATGTGATTTCCAAGGATGGCATTGCTGTCAACCCAAAACGAGTTCAGGCTATTCTTGACTGGACTCCCCTGAAGAATGTCAAGCAAGTTAGAAGTTTTCTTGGACTCGCAAGTTATTGTCGTCGCTTTGTCGAGAACTTCTCAAAGATTGCCAAGCCTCTGACTAATCTGCTTCACAAAGGCGTTAAGTTTGAGTGGACAGATAAATGTCAGGAAAGTTTCCAGACCCTCAAGGACAAGCTGACCTCTGCTCCAATGCTTGCTCCTCTGGATTCTCTCAAGGACTTCGTGATCTATTGCGACGCCTCTCGTCAGGGATTAGGCTGTGTCCTGATGCAAGAACGTAGATTAATTGCTTATGTCTCACGACAGTTGCGTCCTCACGAAGAGAATTATCCAGTGCATGTTCTCGAACTTGCTGCAGTGATATATGTATTGAAGCTGTGGCGACATTACCTCTTCGGTAACCGATGTGAGATCTACACTGATCATCAAAGTCTGAAGTATTTATTTACTCAGCCGGATCTTAATCTCCGCCAACAACGATGGTTGGAAACGATTACGGACTATGACTGTGGTATTTTGTATACCCCTGGCAAAGCTAATGTGATGGCCGATGCCTTGAGTCGCAAGTCCTATTGCAACAACCTCATGGTTCAGCGAGCTCAACCTCATCTGTATGAAGAACTGCGCAAGTTGAACCTTCACATCGTTCCACAGGTTCTCTTAATACCCTTGTTATACAGCCAGATCTTGAGAAGGCTGTTAAGCGTGCGCAAGCAAAAGATGCTGAAGTTGATCTGATGAAAAGAGATCTTCACCTTGAAAAGTATAGAGATTTCTCGCTTGCTCAAGATGGAACATTGTATTTCAGAGACCGCATTGCGGTACCTCGGTTCGAGCTTATGACTGACAAGGTTATGAAGGAGGCACATGATACACCACTGTCTATTCATCCGGGTAGCACCAAGATGTATTGTGATCTCCGACAAAGGTACTGGTGGTCTAGAATGAAGCCGGACATTGCTCGATATGTTACTGAATGTGACGTTTGCCGTCGCGTTAAAGCAGAACATCAGAAACCTGCTGGAATTCTTCAACTGCTCCCTATCCCTGAATGGAAATGGGACAAAGTGCAAATGGATCTTATCACTGATCTTCCCAGGTCACAAAAGGGTCATGATGCAATTCTTGTCGTCATTGATCAACTCTCCAAAGTTGCACACTTTCTACCAGTTAAGGAAACGATCGCTGTTAGTCAGTTATCAGATCTGTATATCTCCAGAATTATATCACTCCACGGTATTCCGAAGGAGATCAGTTCAGATCGTGGTAGCCTTTTCACTTCTAAGTTCTGGGCTAGTTTCCAAGAAGCTATGGGAACTCATATAACCTGGAGCTCTGCTTATCACCCCCAGTCCCAAGGCCAAGTTGAACGAGTGAATCAAGTGCTTGAAGATATGCTGCGTGCTTGTGTTATTTCATTTGGCAAGAAGTGGGAAGAATCTCTCCCGTATGCTGAATTCTCTTACAACAACAACTATCAAGCAAGTTTGAAAATGGCCCCCTTCGAGGTATTATATGGACGTAAGTGTCGAACCCCTCTGAATTGGTCAGAAACTGGGGAACGGCCACTCATTGGTCCGGATATTATCCAACACGCTGAAGAGCAAGTCCGAATTGTTCGAGTAAATCTCAAGGCGGCCCAGTCTCGCCAGAGGAGTAATTATGATCGCAAACACTGGGGATCGATCTATCAACCTGGTGAGCAAGCTTATCTGCGAGTCAGTCCTATGAAGGGCACTCATCGCTTCGGGATCAAGGGCAAGTTAGCTCCTCGCTACATTGGTCCTTTCAGCATTCTCGCCAGACGTGGTCATGTGGCATATAAATTGGAGGTGCCGCCGCAATTCTCTCACATCCACAATGTCTTCCATGTGTCGCAACTTCGCCGTTGCTTCAAGGAATCTCTGCACCGAGCAGTGGATCATGAAATGCTTGATTTGCAAGATGACCTATCTCATAAAGAGCATCCGATCCACATTCTCGATCAAGCTGAACGTCGGACCCGCCAAAAGACAACCAAGTTCCTCAAAGTGCACTGGTCGAATCATACTGAAGATGAAGCCACTTGGGAACGCGAGGATCGTCTTCGCGAGGAATACCCCGACCTTTTCCCTTCTACCTCCTGAATTCTCGGGACAAGAATTTCTTTTAGAGGAGGAGAATTGTAACACCCCTCTGTAATGTGATCCATGATTATTATGCTAAGTCTCGGTGATTTGCAATGGTTAATCATGTTGGAATAATATCTCATTTCAAATTCCTCCACTGAATTCAATTCAAATTCAAGGTAAAATTTCAAGTTGCTCAAAAATTGCTGGAAAATAGTTCATGTTGTAGCAAAAATTCTAAAACAAATTGATGTTCAGGAAAACAACATCACCTATTTTCCTAAAATGGGCTAGAGCATTAAAACAGTGCAAAAACAACACTTTTAAATGCATTTCCATTTTTGAAAAATTCAATTGGATTCAAAAATTGCCCAAACTTTTTGTGGCAGTGCATCATTTTCCCTAGTATTTGTTTCTGCCAGTTGCTTAATTTTGCAAAGTCATTTGGTGGCAAAAGAAAATTGCAAAAGGCTACTCGAAAAAGAAAATAGAAAAATAAAAAGGGAAAAAGAAAAACGCTACTGTGGACTGGGCCTAAGTCCACAGTGCGGCCCAGCCCACAGCGCCCGTCTCCCTCCTCTCTCTCCCCGTGTGTCGCCGCCGCCGTGGGCGCGCGCGCGCGCACCGGCCGAACGCCGACACGGCGACGCCTGAGCCCGGGCGAGCGGATAAGGATGGCCTCCCCGGCCTCCTCTTCCTCCCAGATCCACTCGCCCCCCCTCTTCTGCCTCTCTCTCGCTCGCTCCCATCGACGACCGAGCGCGGCCGTCGCCGCACACCATCGTCACCGCGGCCACCGTCCTCGCCCTGCCTCGCCGTCCTGTCCATCGCGTTCACCGTCGTCGACTATGCCGTCCGGTGCCCTCCTTTCGATACGGGGAGCCCTGCTGCACGGATCCGCGCCGCCGTCTTCTTCGTCGGGTCGCCGGCGAGCTCCACCGATTCCGGCCGCGCTGCTGCTCCTAAACCACCATCGGGCCTTCGTGTGCCTCCCCGGTGAGCTTCTCCTCCTCTCCCCTCTCTCATCTGCCCTTCCCCGCACCCGTAGCGGCTGATCTCGCCATGGCCGAACTCGCCGCCGTAGTCGAGCTCGTCGCCGTCAATGGCGTCACTGTCGAGCTCGTCCGAGCTCGCAGTCATGCTCAATGCCACCGTAGGAGTCGAACGAGCTAGCTAGCGCCGCTTGCCGTGCCCGCAAACTCCAGATCCGAGCTCGCCTGAAACAGCTCCGCCGCTGACCTCGTCGCCGGCGTCGATTCCGGCTGACTCCGGCGACACCACCACCACCAGTCGACGAGCGAGCGAGTGCTCGTTCGAATGAGCCAAGCCGCCCGCCAAATGGCTCGCCGTAGCCGAATTCCAGCGAGCGCCCGTGGCCTCCGCCGTGTTTTCCGGTCGCCGGCGGCTAAACGCCGGTGGCCGCCGACGTGCCTGGCCTGGGGCCCACCCTGGGTCACTGACCAGTGGGTCCCTAGGCCCGGTTGACCGCGTTGACTGGTCAACCGTGATGACATGGCAACTACTGTCGCTGACAAGTGGGCCCCATTTGCTAATTAGTCTAATTAAACTGTTTTCTAAATAAACTTAATTAATTAACCTAAATAGACACTGACATGTGGGGCCTACGAGTTAATTAACTACTGTTTAGTTTAAATTAACTCTAATTAGCCCAGAGTCACTGACCAGTGGGGCCCAGCTGTCAGGTTTGACCTGGAACAGCTGGGTTTGACCTGGTGACGTCATCAGTCACTATTCTGGACAATACGATTTAATTAATTAAAATAATTCCAGGATTTTCAGGAAAAGGTTTAAATCTTTGAAAATTCATAGAAATTCAACCGTAGCTCGGATCGAAAAGTTTTCAACATGAAAGTTGATCAGAAAAATGAGACGAATTCGAATGTGTGGTCAAAATGCTTGACCATCACTCCTATCTATCTGAACATGGAACCTTCCCCTCCGGTTCAGTATACCGAAATCTGCCTAAAGGCCGGGAAAATATCTCAGATATTTTCCCGCTTCGTCTGCGACATGTAGCATTGCATTAGGTCACCACTAACACTGCATACCGCCATGCCATGCATCTGTGTTGCATTTGTCTGCCTTTATTTATTGTTTCTTCCCCCTCTTCTTCCCCGTTAGACCCCGAGTCCGACGCAGCTCCGGAGACCGACTGCACCGCTGACGACCCCTCCTTTGCCGCAGAGCTTCCAGGCAAGCAACCCCCCTTGAGCATGCCTATATTGCCTATTCCTTCTCCCTCCTGCTTGCATTAGAACTGCTACAGTTACTGTTCTAAATACCTATTCTGATGCATAGCCTGTTTTTGTAGCTGCTTTTGATACTTTACCTGATATCCTAAATGCTTAGTATAGGAAGGATGGTAAACCATCTGTGACCCCTCTTCCATGCTCTAGTTTCCCCGCTTTAGTACTAGTGCCCCGTTCAATGTGTCGACAAGCTGAGACCAGCACATTACCGCACACCCCTAAGTTGCTCGACTCTACAGAGTTACCAACGAGTGCCGAGGGTGATACCTCTTATCTCACTCCTGGTGTTGCCTCTGTAGTACACCTAGTTGGTTGTGGGTTACCAAGGGTGATTCCTCTTTCACCACCTCCGATGAAGCTCCTGTCGTGCAACCCCGCAAGTGTGAATGCCATCAAGGGTTATTCCTACGGGTTCACCTTGACGGATACATCGAATGGGAATCCAACGAGGGTGATTCCTCGGATTCCTTCTTGATGTTTTGGACACACTGTTACTTTGACTTTGCTACTGTTACTTGATAAAGTCGGGTCGGCCCCGAGGGGTACCCGCGAGAGATGTGGTGTCGGGTTGACCATGAGGGTACCCGAGTGATGATTACGTGGCACGGCCGGGCATTCCTTGCGCTTGATGTAAGTCCACGAGACGGGGCGACGGGGTCACATGATCGTGAGTCTCTGCTTGTCACCGCGCGCTCCCAACGCACTAATGGGTTAGGATATGTAATCTGAGTAGGCCTTTGGCCTTATCGCACTAACCACCACGCAGGAATAAGTATGGGCATGCTACTTGTAGCTTGCGTTGGTATTTCCCCGAAGAGGAAGGGATGATGCAGCACAGTAGAGATAAGTATTTCCCTTAGTTATGAAACCAAGGTTATCGAACCAGTAGGAGAATCACACAACACCTCGTTAGCAGTACCTGCACACAAACAACAAACCCTTGCACCCAACGCAAACGAGAGGTTGTCAATCTCTCGGCGGTAAATTGCAAGATTAAATTGTATGTGATAGATTGATAGATTGAAACAAAAATACAAAATAAAATAAATAAAAAGAGATAGCAGCAATATTTTTAGGGTTTTAGTAATATGATTTTGATAGACCCGGGGGCCATAGTTTTCACTAGAGGCTTCTCTCGAGAAAATAGCTTACGGTGGGTAGACAAATTACTGTTGGGCAATTGATAGAAAAGCAAATAATCATGACGATATCCAAGGCAATGATCATGTATAATGGCATCACGTCCAAGATTAGTAGACCGACTCCTGCCTGAATCTACTACTATTACTCCACACATCGACCGCTATCCAGCATGCATCTAGTGTATTAAGTCCATAAGAACGGAGTAATGCCTTAAGAACGATGACATGATGTAGACAAGACAAACTCACGAATTAATAAACCCAATGAATAGATCCCATCTTGTTATCCTTAGTAGCAATGATACATACATGTCATGTCCCTTTCTGTCACTGGGATTGAGCACCGCAAGATCGAACCCACTACAAAGCACCTCTTCCCATGGCAAGAAAAATCAATCTAGTTGGCCAAACCAAATCAATAGATCGGAGAAGAAATACAAGGCTATAATAATCATGCATAAAAGAGTGCAGCAAAGACTCAAATAATTTCATGGATAATCTGATCATAAACTCACAATTCATCGGATCCCAACAAATACACCGCAAAAAGAGATTACATCGGATAGATCTCCAAGAACATCAAGGAGAACATTGTATTGAAGATCAAAAAGAGAGAAGAAGCCATCTAGCTACTAACTATGGACCCGAAGTCTGTCGTAAACTACTCACGCATCATCGAAGAGGCAGCAAGGTTGACGTAGAGCCCCTCCGTGATCGATTTCCCCTCCGGCAGATCACCGGAGAAGGACCCCAGATGGGATCTCTCTGGAACAGAAGCTTGCGGCGGCGTAAAAAGTATTTCGTGGACTCTCCTCAGGGTTTCTGATTTTTCTGGAATTTATAGTGCTGGAATTAGGTCAAACGGAGCTTGGTGGACCCCACGAGGCACCAGGGCGCGCCTGCCCCCTCCCAGGCGCGCCCTGGTGGCTCGTGGGCCCCACCAGGGTCTTCTGGCCTCCTCCCGAAGCTTCTATTATTTCTTCTGGTCCAATAAAAAATCTCCATAAAGTTTCGCTGCATTTGGACTTCGTTTGGTATTGATTTTCTGTAAAACAAAAATAGGGCAAAAAACAGCAACTGGCACTGGGCACTAAGTTAATAGGTTAGTCTCCAAAAATGATATAAAATTGCTGTAAATGATTATAAAAACATCCAAGATTGATATTATAACAGCATGGAACAATAAAAAATTATAGATACGTTGCAGACGTATCAGCATCCCCAAGCTTAATTCCTGCTCGTCCTCGAGTAGGTAAATGATAAAAACAGATTTTTTCATGTGGAATGCTGCCTATCATATTCATCACATATTCTTTTCTTTTGTAGCATGGACGTTGGACTTGTATGATTCAAAGCAATAGTCTATAATTTGACATGAAAACATAGATAGTCAAGCATACTAACAAGCAACCATGTCTTTCAAAATATCAACGCTAAAGAAAGTTATCCCTAGCCCATTATGCTCAATCATTGATCCATTCATGAAACACACTCGAATATTAGCTAGATCCAATGCACAAGTATGACAATAGTGCTCTCTAGTTGGTGCTTTTGTAAGAGAAGATGGAGACTAAAATAAAAATTGCATAAAAGTAAATAGATAGGCCCTTCGCAGAGGGAAGCAGAGATTTGTCAAATGTGCCAGAGCTCAAAGCTGAAATTAAATAGATAAAAATATTTTGAGAGGCATGCTTTTCCTGTCAACGAAAACGACCGAGAATTCCCAATATTTTCCATGCTAGTCACATCATAGGTGGTTCCCAAAAAGAAAGTAAAGTTCATTTCCTTTCCACCATTTCTTTCACATTCCATGGCTAGCCATATCCACGGGTGCCCTCCATACCATCACTTTCCAAGGAATTTTGTTGTTATTAATTTCATTTCATGCGGGACTGTGCATTCCTATTACCAACCATACTCTCGTGCAATGACAAGTGAATAAACACTCATCGTGAGAATAACACACCTAACATGGAAAATATTGGCCACCCCCTGCCGCTTCATGAGCGGTACGGGCACACAAAACAGAAAAATTATTTTGAAAATTAGAGTTGGCACACGCAAATTTACTTGGAACGGCATTGAAATACCGCATATAGGTAGATATAGTGGACTCATATGGCAAAACTGGGTTTAAGGATTTTGGATGCACAAGCTGTATTTCCGCTTAGTACAAATGAAGGCTAGCAAAAGATTGAGAAGCAACCAACCAAGAAACGAAAACGGTCATAAACATGCAATGAACATAACTAACTCCGAATAATGCACCATAAGTAGGATATAATTTCATTGCATAACTATTGACTTAACGTGCTTGCATAGGGAATCACAAACCTTAACACCAATATTTTTACTAAAGCACAATTACTCACTAACATGACTCGCATATCATCATCTCCATATCGCAAAACTATTGCAAGGAATCACACTTATCATATCCAATGATCTATATGAAAGTTTTTATCTATATCCCTCTTGAATATTCATCACTTTTTGACCAAATTCATATCTTGTGCAAATTACCTTTACTATTGATCAACTCTCAAAAAGATTTAAGTGAAGCATGAGAGTGCAAATATTTCTTCAAAATTTCAATCTTAAAAATTCTCAAAATAATATAAGTGAAGCATGAGAATTCATTTCATCAAAATTTTAATCTTGTCAATTCTCAAAATAATATAAGTGAAGCATGAGAATTCATTTCTTCAAAATTTTAATCAACTCTCAAAATAATATAAGTGAAGCATGAGAGTTTGTTTCTTCAAAATATAGCCACCACCGTGCTCAAAAAGATTTAAGTGAAGCACTAGAGCAACTGCCTAGCTCAAAAAAATTAAGTGAAGCACATGGAGTATTCTAACAAATCATGATGATAAACGTGTGGCTCTCTCAAGATAGGTGTGTTCAGCAAAGATGATTGTGACAAACTAAAAATCAAACAAATCAAAGACTCATATAATACAAGACGCTCCAAGCAAAACACATATCATGTGACGAATAAAAATATAGCTCCAAGTAAAATTACCGATGGTTGGTAGAAGAAAGAGGGGATGCCTTCCGGGGCATCCCCAAGCTTAGACGCTTGAGTCTTCCTAGAATATTACCTTGGGGTGCCTCAGGCATTTGCTACTCCTTATTCCTTCATCCATCGTGATCTCACCCAAAACTTAAAAACTTCAATCACACAAAACTTAACAAAACCTTTGTGAGATCCGTTAGTATAACAAAACAAATCACTACTATAAGTATTGTTGCAAACCCATTCATATTTTATTTTTGCATTATACCTACTGTACTCTAACTTCACCATGGCTTATACCCCCCGATACAATCCATAGATTCATCAAAACAAGCAAGTAGTGCAACAAAAACAGAATCTGTCAAAAACAGAACAGTCTGTAGAGATCTGAATTATGGTCATACTTCTGTAACTCCAAAAATTCTGAAAAATTAGGGCAACGTGGACAATTCATATACCAATACTGTGTAAAAAATTCAGAAGGTTCTGACGTTCCAGAGAAAAACAAAATCCCAGCACTGGACGCAAAACTTTCTGTTTTCAAACAGCATCAATTATACTATCTTCCAAATCATTCTAAAGGCTTTACTTGGCACAAACACTAATTAAAAACAAAAAAACACCATCATACCAGTAGTATGACAGTAAAAACACACCATAACAGAAACTTATAACAAAAATTTATTTTATTCATGGGGTTGCCTCCCAACAAGCGCTATTGTTTTATGCCCCTAGCTAGGCATAATGCATAATTTCAAGTATTGTCATCTTTGGTTTCCAACTCCTCAATCACACATCCATTTTTTCTAATAGATTTAACATAAGTGTTTCTCACCATCACACTTCTAGGCACAAAATCAAGAATTTTACTTTTGTGAATAGGTTCCTTAATCATATCAATGAAATTGGGGTGCCCGCTAATCATTTTAAGATCCTCATTTCCCTTACTGGAAGTAGCACCATTGGTTTTAGGAACATATACGAACTTGCAATTTTTATTTGGAGGAGTTTTATCAATATTCTTAACGGAGGAAAAAGCCGATCTCAAATTGATAATAATTTCTTCTATCTTATCGATTCTAGCGGGACTTTGTTCTATTCTTTCATTAACTACCGGTTCCTTTTCCTTTAAGGTTTTCAATGCGATTCCTACCTTAGAACCAAATTGAGTGATATGATTATGAATTTTTTTATCCAAATTCTCAAGGTGTTCAATAGTAGACATTTTACTTTCAATAGCCTCTAGTCTTTGCATAACATGTTCCAAAGTCAAAGTTGTTTCATTAATAGTGATAGGTGGTGATCCTACTAAATTTCCCATAGCATTAAAAGCATCCGTAGAGGGACACATCAAGAAATTCCCTCCAGTAATAGTATCAAGCACAAATCTATACCAAGTAGTAATTCCCACATAAAAATTGCGAAGAAGAATAGTGGAGGATTGCTTACGAGTTGATCTGTTATGAGCATTGCAAATCCTATACCAAGCATCTTTTAAATTCTCTCCTCCCCTTTGTTTAAAATTAAGTACTTCATTTTCAGGGGTAATAGTAACGAGCGACGAACCAGCCATAATGGTAAAGCAAGCAAACAATCAAGCAAACAAGTAAACAAGCAAACGAGAAAAAGGCAAGCAAAAAAATATTTTTGTACTTTTGTAAAAACGTTTTAGAAGTGGGGGAGATGAAAACGAGAGGCAAATGGCAAATAAAGTAAATGCAAGGAGATGAGAGTTTGTGCAAAGGTACTTGATAGATGTTGATGATGTCTCCCCGGCAACGGTGCCAGAAATTCTTCATGCTACTTGTAGCTTGCGTTGGTATTTCCCCGAAGAGGAAGGGATGATGCAGCACAGTAGAGATAAGTATTTCCCTTAGTTATGAAACCAAGGTTATCGAACCAGTAGGAGAATCACACAACACCTCGTTAGCAGTACCTGCACACAAACAACAAACCCTTGCACCCAACGCAAACGAGAGGTTGTCAATCTCTCGGCGGTAAATTGCAAGATTAAATTGTATGTGATAGATTGATAGATTGAAACAAAAATACAAAATAAAATAAATAAAAAGAGATGGCAGCAATATTTTTAGGGTTTTAGTAATATGATTTTGATAGACCCGGGGGCCATAGTTTTCACTAGAGGCTTGTATCGAGAAAATAGCTTACGGTGGGTAGACAAATTACTGTTGGGCAATTGATAGAAAAGCAAATAATCATGACGATATCCAAGGCAATGATCATGTATATAGGCATCACATCCAAGATTAGTAGACCGACTCCTGCCTGCATCTACTACTATTACTCCACACATTGACCGCTATCCAGCATGCATCTAGTGTATTAAGTCCATAAGAACGGAGTAATGCCTTAAGAACGATGACATGATGTAGACAAGACAAACTCACGAATTAATAAACCCAATGAATAGATCCCATCTTGTTATCCTTAGTAGCAACGATACATACATGTCATGTCCCTTTCTATCACTGGGATTGAGCACCGCAAGATCGAACCCACTACAAAGCACCTCTTCCCATGGCAAGAAAAATCAATCTAGTTGGCCAAACCAAATCAATAGATCGGAGAAGAAATACAAGGCTATAATAATCATGCATAAAAGAGTGCAGCAAAGACTCAAATAATTTCATGGATAATCTGATCATAAACTCACAATTCATCGGATCCCAACAAATACACCGCAAAAAGAGATTACATCGGATAGATCTCCAAGAACATCAAGGAGAACATTGTATTGAAGATCAAAAAGAGAGAAGAAGCCATCTAGCTACTAACTATGGACCCGAAGGTCTGTCGTAAACTACTCACGCATCATCGGAGAGGCAGCAAGGTTGATGTAGAGCCCCTCCGTGATCGATTCCCCCTCTGGCAGATCACCAGAGAAGGACCCCAGATGGGATCTCTCTGGAACAGAAGCTTGCCGCAGCGTAAAAAGTATTACGTGGACTTTCCTCAGGGTTTTTGATTTTTCTGGAATTTATAGTGCTGGAATTAGGTCAAACGGAGCTTGGTGGGCCCCACGAGGCACCAGGGCACGCCTGCCCCCTCCCAGGCACGCCCTGGTGGCTCGTGGGCCCCACCAGGGTCTTCTGGCCTCCTCCCGAAGCTTCTAGTATTCTTCTGGTCCAATAAAAAATTGATGGAAATATGCCCTAGAGGCAATAATAAAGTTGTTATTATTTTATATTTCCTTGTTCATGATAAAGGTTTATTATTCATGCTAGAATTGTATTGACCGGAAACTTAAATACATGTGTGAATACATAAACAAATACCGTGTCCCTAGTGAGCCTCTACTAGACTAGCTCGTTGATCAAAGATGGTTAAGGTTTCCTAACCATAGACATGAGTTGTCATTTGATAACGGGATCACATCATTAGGAGAATGATGTGATGGACAAGACCATCCGTTAGCTTAGCATATGATCGTTCTGTTTATTGCTACTGCTTTCTTGAATGTCAAATACATGTTCCTCAGACCACGAGATCATGCAACTCCTGGATACCGGAGGAATACCTTGTGTGTTATCAAACGTCACAACGTAACTGGGTGATCATAAAGATGCTCTACAGGTATCTCCGAAGGTGTCCGTTGAGTTGGCATGGATCGAGACTGGGATTTGTCACTCCGTGTTTCGGAGAGATATCTCTGGGCCCTCTCGGTAATGCACATCATAAGAAGCTTGCAAGCAAAGTGACTAAGGAGTTAGTTACGAGATGATGTATTACGGAACGAGTAAAGAGACTTGCCGGTAACGAGATTGAACTAGGTATGGAGATACCGACGATCGAATCTCGGGCAAGTAACATACCGACGGACAAAGGGAATTACGTATGTTGTCATTGCGGTTCGACCGATAAGATCTTCGTGGAATATGTAGGAACCAATATGGGCATCCAGGTTCCGCTATTGGTTATTGACCGGAGAGGCGTCTCGGTCATGTCTACATCATTCCCGAACCCGTAGGGTCCGCACGCTTACCGTTCGTTGACGATATAGTGTTATATGAGTTATGTGAATTGGTAACCGAATGTTGTTCGGAGTCCCGGATGAGATACCAGACGTCACGAGGAGTCTTGGAATGGTCGAGAGGTAAAGATTTATATATGGGAAGTCATATTTTGGGTTCCGGAAAAAGGTGCAGTTTTTTTCTGGTATTGTATCAGGAAGCTTCCAGAAGGTTCCGGAGGGGTCCGGAAGTCCACAAGTGGGTCCACCACGTCCCAAGGGCTGGCATGGGCTAAGGGGAGGCGCCCTGGCCCTATTGGGCCAGGCGCACCAAGTCCTCAAAAGGCCACGCAGCTAGGGGAGGAAAAAGGGAGAGTCCTAGTAGGAATAGGATTGGACTTTGGAGTCCAAGTCCACGTGTGTACTATTCATGGTTACTGTTCACCTGGCACTATTCCTTCTACTCCAAGCCCCTACACATATATAAATAGAGGAGAGGGGGCGCCCCAAAGGAACACAACATTGTCTTAGCCGTGTGCGGCGCCCCCCCTCCACAGTTTCGTCCCTTGGGCATATTTTCGCAGTGCTTGGGCGAAGCCCTGCGGAGATAGCATTACCATCACCGTCACCACGCCGTCGTGGTGCCGGAACTCATCCACTACCTTGCCGTCTTGCTGGATCAAGATGTCGAGGACGTCACCGAGTTGAACGTGTGCTGAACGCGGAGGTGCCGTACGTTCGGTGCTCGGTCGGTTGGATCGTGAAGTTGTTCGACGACATCAACCGCGTTGTTCTAACGCTTCCGCTTACGGTCTACGAGGGTATGTAGACACACTCCCCCTCTCGTAGCTATGCATCTCCATGGATAGATCTTGCGTGTGCGTAGAAATTTTTTTGTTTTCCATGCAACGTTCCCCAACAGTGGCATCATGAGCCAGGTCTATGCGTAGATGATATGCATGAGTAGAACACAAAGAGTTGTGGGCGGTGATCGTCATACTGCTTACCACCAACGTCTTATTTTGATTCGGCGGTATTGTAAGATGAAGCGGCCCGGACCAACCTTACATGTCCACGTACATGAGACCGGTTCCACCGACAGGCATGCAACTTGTTTTGCATAAAGGTGGCTGGCGGGTGTCTGTTTCTCCTACTTTAGTTGAATCGAATTTGACTACGGCCGGTCCTTGAAGAAGGTTAAAACAGCAAACTTGATAATTCACCGTTGTGGTTGTTTTTCCATAGGTAAGAACGGTTCTTGCTAGAAACCCGTAGCAGCCACGTAAAACTTGCAACAACAAAGTAGAGGACGTCTAACTTGTTTTTGCAGGGTATGATGTGATGTGACATGGTCAAGACATGATGTGATATACGTTGTTGTATGAGATGATCATGTTTTGTAATTTATCGGCAACCAGCAGGAGCCTTATGGTTGTCTCTTTATTGTATGAAATGCAAGCGCCATGTAATTGCTTTACTTTATCGCTATGCGTTAGCAATAGTTGTAGAAGCAATATATGGCGAGACGACCACGACGCAACGATGGAGATCAAGGTGTCGAGCCGGTGACGATGGAGATCATGACGACGCTTTGGAGATGGAGATCAAAAGCACAAGATGATGATGGCCATATCATGTCACATATTTTGATTACACGTGATGTTTATCCTTTATGCATCTTATTTTGCTTAGAACGACGGTAGCATTATAAGATGATCCCTTCACTAAATTTCAAGATAAAAGTGTTCTCCCTAAGTATGCACCGTTGCTAAAGTTCGTCGTTTCGAAGCACCTCGTGATGATCGGGTGTGATAGATTCTACGTTCACATACAACGGGTGTAAGCCAGTTTTACACAAGCAGAATACTTGGGTTAAACTTGACGAGCCTAGCATGTACAGACATGGTCTCGGAACACTGGAGACCGAAAGGTCGAACATGAGTCATATAGTAGATATGATCAACATGGAGATGTTCACCATTGATGACTACCCCATCTCACGTGATGATCGGACATGGGTTAGTTGATTTGGATCATGTATCACTTAGTTAACTTGAGGGATGTTAATTTAAGTGGGAGTTCATTAGTAATTTGATTAATTGAACTTAATTTATCATGAACTTAGTCTTGATAGTTTTTGCATATCTATGTTGTAGATAAATGGCCCGTGCCACTGTTCCGTTGAATTGTAATGCGTTCCTAGAGAAAGCTAAGTTGAAAGATGATGGTAGCAACTACACGGACTGGGTCCGTAACTTGAGGATTATCCTCATTGCTGCACAGAAGAATTATGTCCTTGATGCACCGCTAGGTGATGGACCTGCTGCAGGAGCTGCTGCAGACGTTTTGAACGCCTGGCAGGCTCGATCTGATGACTACTCGATAGTTCAGTGTGCCACGCTCTACGGCTTAGAACCGGGACTGCAAAAGCGTTTTGAACACCACGGAGCATATGAGATGTTCCAAGAGCTGAAATTGATATTTCAAGCTAATGCCCGGGTTGAGAGATATGAAGTCTCCAACAAGTTCTTTAGCTGTAAGATGGAGGAGAATAGTTCTGTCAGTGAACACATACTCAGAATGTCTGGGTACCACAACCACTTGACTCAGCTGGGAATTGATCTTCCGGTTGAGAGTGTTATTGACAGAGTTCTTCAGTCACTGCCACCAAGCTATAAAGGCTTCGTGATGAACTATAATATGCAAGGGATGGAGAAGACAATTCCCGAGCTCTTCGCGATGCTGAAATCAGTGGAGGTAGAAATCAAGAAGGAGCATCAAGTGTTGATGGTTAACAAAACCACTAGTTTTAAGAAAAAGGGCAAGGGAAATAAAGGGAACTTCAAGAAAAACGGCAAGCAAGTTGCCGCTCCCACGAAGAAACCCAAAGCTGGACCCAAGCCTGAAACTGGGTGCTTCTACTGCAAAGGGACTGGTCACTAGAAGCGGAACTGCCCCAAGTATTTGGCGGATAAGAAGGATGGCAAAGTGAGCAAAGGTATATTTGATATACATGTTATTGATGTGTTCCTTACTAATGCTCGCAGTAGCGCCTGGGTATTTGATACTGGTTCGGTTGCTCATATTTGTAACTCGAAACAGGAGCTACGGAATAAGCGAAGATTGGCTAAGGACGAGGTGACGATGCGCGTCGGGAATGGTTCCAAGGTTGATGTGATCGCCGTCGGCACGCTACCTCTACATCTACCTTCGGGATTAGTTTTAGACCTCAATAATTGTTATTTGGTGCCAGCGTTGAGCATGAACATTATATCTGGATCTTGTTTATTGCGAGACGGTTATTCATTTAAGTCAGAGAATAATGGTTGTTCTATTTATATGAGTAACATCTTTTATGGTCACGCACCTTTTGTGAATGGTCTATTCTTGTTGAATCTCGATCGTAGTGATACACATATTCATAATATTGATGCCAAAAGATGCAAAGTTGATAATGATAGTGCAACATACTTGTGGCACTGCCGTTTAGGTCATATTGGTGTAAAGCGCATGAAGAAACTCCATGCGGATGGACTTTTGGAATCTCTTGATTATGAATCATTTGATACTTGCAAACCATGCCTCATGGGCAAGATGACTAAAACTCCATTCTCCGGAACAATGGAGCGAGCTACTGATTTGTTGGAAATAATACATACCGATGTATGCGGTCCGATGAATGTTGAAGCACGCGGCGGGTATCGTTATTTTCTAACCTTCACATATGATTTGAGTAGATATGGGTATATCTACTTGATGAAACACAAGTCTGAAACATTTGAAAAGTTCAAAGAATTTCAAAGTGAAGTAGAGAATCATCGTAACAAGAAAATAAAGTTTCTACGATCTGATCGCGGAGGCGAATATTTGAGTTACAAGTTTGGCCTTCATTTAAGAAAATGTGGAATTGTTTCACAACTCACGCCACCTGGAACACCACAGCGTAATGGTGTGTCCGAACGTCGTAACCATACTTTATTGGATATGGTGTGTTCTATGATGTCTCTTACTGATTTGCCACTATCGTTTTGGGGTTATGCATTAGAGACAGCTGCATTCACGTTAAATAGGGCACCGTCTAAATCCGTTGAGACAACACCGTATGAACTATGGTTTGGCAGGAAACCTAAGCTGTCGTTTCTTAAAGGTTGGGGATGCGATGCTTATGTGAAAAAGCTTCAACCTGATAAGCTCGAACCCAAAGCGGAGAAGTGCGTCTTCATAGTATACCCTAAAGAAACAATTGGGTACACCTTCTACCACAGATCCGAAGGCAAGGTCTTTGTTGCCAAAAATGGGTCCTTTCTAGAGAAGGAGTTTCTCTCGAAAGAAGTGAGTGGGAGGAAAGTAGAACTTGATGAGGTAATTGTACCTTCTCTCGAATTGGAAAGTAGCTGATCAGAGAAAACCGTTCCCGTGATGCCTACACCAATAAGAGAGGAAGATAATGATAAAGATCATGAAACTTCAGATCAAGTTACTACTAAACTTCGTAGGTCGACCAGAGTACGTTCCACACCAGAGTGGTACGGTAATCCTGTTCTGGCAGTTATGTTGTTAGACAACGGCGAACCTACGAACTATGAAGAAGCTATGATGAGCCCCGATTCCGACAAATGGCTTGAGGCCATGAAATCTGAGATAGGATCCATGTATGAGAACAAAGTGTGGACTTTGGTGAACTTGCCCGATGATCTGCAAGCCATTGAGAATAAATGGATTTTTAAGAGGAAGAAAGATGCTGATGGTAATATCACTGTCTACAAAGCTCGACTTCTCGCAAAAGGTTTTCGACAAGTTCAAGGGGTTGACTACGATGAGAATTTCCCACCCGTAGCGATGCTTAAGTCTGTCCGAATCATGTTAGCAATTGCCGCATTTTATGATTATGAAATCTGGCAAATGGATGTCAAAACTGCATTCCTTAATGGATTTCTCAAAGAAGAGTTGTATATGATGCAACCAGAAGGTTTTGTCGATCCTAAGGGTGCTAACAAAGTGTGCAAGCTCCAGCGATCCATCTATGGACTGGTGCAAGCATCTCGGAGTTGGAATATACGCTTTGATGAGGTGATCAAAGCATATGGTTTTGTACAGACTTACGGTGAAGCATGTATTTACAAGAAAGTGAGTGGGAGCTCTGTAGCATTTCTAATATTATATGTGGATGACATATTGTTGATTGGAAATGATATAGAATTTCTGGATGGCATAAAGGGATACTTGAATAAGAATTTTTCAATGAAAGACCTTGGTGAAGCTGCTTATATATTGGGCATCAAGATCTATAGGGATAGATCAAGACGCTTGATAGGACTTTCACAAAGCACATACCTTGACAAAGTTTTGAAGAAGTTCAAAATGGATCAGTCAAAGAAAGGTTTCTTGCCTGTCTTACAAGGTGTGAAGTTGAGTCAGACTCAATGCCCGACCATGGCAGAAGATATAGAGAAAATGAAAGTCATTCCCTATGCCTCAGCCATAGGTTCTATTATGTATGCCATGTTGTGTACCAGACCTGATGTGTGCCTTGCCATAAGTTTGGCAGGGAGGTACCAGAGTAATCCAGGAGTGGATCAATGGATAGCGGTCAAGAATATCCTGAAGTACCTGAAAAGGACCAAGGACATGTTTCTCGTTTATGGAGGTGACGAAGAGTTCGTCGTAAAGGGTTACGTCGATGCAAGCTTCGACACTGATCCGGATGACTCTAAGTCACAAACCGGATACGTATTTATATTAAATGGTGGAGTTGTTAGTTGGTGCAGTTCCAAGCAGAGCGTCGTGGCGGGATCTACGTGTGAAGCGGAATACATAGCTGCTTCGGAAGCAGCACATGAAGGAGTCTGGATGAAGGAGTTCATATCCGATCTAGGTGTAATACCTAGTGCATCGGGTCCAATGACAATCTTTTGTGACAACACTGGAGCAATTGCCATAGCCAAGGAGCCCAGGTTTCACAAGAAGACCAAACACATCAAGAGACGCTCCAACTCCATTCGTGAATATGTCAAGGATGGACACATAGAAATTTGCAAAGTACACACGGATCTGAATGTGGAAGACCCGTTGACTAAGCCTCTTCCACGAGCAAAACATGATCAGCACCAAGACTCCATGGGTGTTAGATTCATTACTATGTAATCTAGATTATTGACTCTAGTGCAAGTGGGAGACTGATGGAAATATGCCCTAGAGGCAATAATAAAGTTGTTATTTTTTTATATTTCCTTGTTCATGATAAAGGTTTATTATTCATGCTAGAATTGTATTGACCGGAAACTTAAATACATGTGTGAATACATAAACAAATACCGTGTCCCTAGTGAGCCTCTACTAGACTAGCTTGTTGATCAAAGATGGTTAAGGTTTCCTAACCATAGACATGAGTTGTCATTTGATAACGGGATCACATCATTAGGAGAATGATGTGATGGACAAGACCCATCCGTTAGCTTAGCATATGATCGTTCTGTTTATTGCTACTGCTTTCTTGAATGTCAAATACATGTTCCTCAGACCATGAGATCATGCAACTCCCGGATACTAGAGGAATACCTTGTGTGCTATCAAACATCACAACGTAACTGGGTGATCATAAAGATGCTCTACAGGTATCTCCGAAGGTGTCCGTTGAGTTGGCATGGATCGAGACTGGGATTTGTCACTCCGTGTTTCGGAGAGGTATCTCTGGGTCCTCTCGGTAATGCACATCATAAGAAGCTTGCAAGCAAAGTGACTAAGGAGCTAGTTACAGGATGATGTATTACAGAACGAGTAAAGAGACTTGCCGGTAACGAGATTGAACTAGGTATGGAGATACCGACGATCGAATCTCGGGCAAGTAACATACCGACGGACAAAGGGAATTACGTATGTTGTCATTGCGGTTCGACCGATAAGATCTTCGTGGAATATGTAGGAACCAATATGGGCATCCAGGTTCCGCTATTGGTTATTGACCGGAGAAGCGTCTCGGTCATGTCTACATCATTCCCGAACCCGTAGGGTCCGCACGCTTAACGTTCGTTGACGATATAGTGTTATATGAGTTATGTGAATTGGTAACCGAATGTTGTTCGGAGTCCCGGATGAGATACCGGACGTCACGAGGAGTCTCGGAATGGTCGAGAGGTAAAGATTTATA
This sequence comes from Elymus sibiricus, assembly GCA_039707655.1. Taxonomy (NCBI): domain Eukaryota; kingdom Viridiplantae; phylum Streptophyta; class Magnoliopsida; order Poales; family Poaceae; genus Elymus; species Elymus sibiricus. The sequence continues at coordinate 320,101,964 of CM077672.1, forward strand.
TATGGGAAGTCATATTTTGGGTTCCGGAAAAAGGTGCAGCTTTTTTCCGGTATTGTACCGGGAAGCTTCCAGAAGGTTCCGGAGGATTCCGGAGGGGTCCGGAAGTCCACAAGTGGGTCCACCACGTCCCAAGGGCTGGCAAGGGCTAAGGGGAGGCGCCCTGGCCCTATTGGGCCAGGCGCACCAAGTCCTCAAAAGGCCACGCAGCTAGGGAAGGAAAAAGGGAGAGTCCTAGTAGGAATAGGATTGGACTTTGGAGTCCAAGTCCATGTGTGTACTATTCACGGTTACTGTTCACGTGGCACTATTCCTTCTACTCCAAGCCCCTACACATATATAAATAGAGGAGAGGGGGCGCCCCAAAGGAACACAACATTGTCTTAGCCGTGTGTGGCGCCCCCCTCCACAGTTCCGTCCCTCGGTCATATTTTCGCAGTGCTTGGGCGAAGCCCTGCGGAGATAGCATTACCATCACCGTCACCACGCCGTCGTGCTGCCGGAACTCATCCACTACCTCGCTGTCTTGCTGGATCAAGAAGTCGAGGACGTCACCGAGCTGAACGTGTGTTGAACGCGGAGGTGCCGTACGTTCGGTGCTCGGTCGGTTGGATCGTGAAGTTGTTCGACGACATCAACCGCGTTGTTCTAACGCTTCCGCTTACGGTCTACGAGGGTACGTAGACACACTCCCCCTCTCATCGCTATGCATCTCCATGGATAGATCTTGCGTGTGCGTAGAATTTTTTTTGTTTTCCATGCAATGTTCCCCAACAAAAATCTCCAAAAAGTTTCGCTGCATTTGGACTTCGTTTGGTATTGATTTTCTGTAAAACAAAAACAGGGCAGAAAACAGCAACTGGCACTGGGCACTAAGTTAATAGGTTAGTCTCCAAAAATGATATAAAATTGCTGTAAATGATTATAAAAACATCCAAGATTGATATTATAACAGCATGGAACAATCAAAAATTATAGATACATTGGAGACGTATCAGGGCACTCGGCGTCGTATGTATCAGCCGAAGCTCTTCAGACATCAGCAGTTGAGCGGCACGCGCCGGGTTGGACTGGGAAAGCCTGCGCTTGTATTAAGGGGGCTAGGTCTGCTCATCGGCCGCGTTCGCAACGCGCAGGAGTGCAAAAGGCGATGGGCCCAAGACCCCTGAGTGCTTAGGATGTAGACCAGCGTGCTGGCCTCTCTGTTGAGCCTAGGTAGGGCTACGACGTGTCGATCAGCCAAGGCCGGTCATGGACCGAGCAAATGTGTCCGGCCAGAGTTAATCGAGCATGTTGGTTGGTGCACCCCTGCAGGGAAGTATATCTATTCTAATAGCCGTGTCCACGGTAACAAGACGCTCGGAAAGTATCCCGATCTTCTACAACTAGAAATGGGTTGAATATGTTAGCTCTGGGATCGCTTTCTCGCAGGGAGTCGAGGAAGGATCTCTGGGCATGGCTACTATCATACTTGTTGCTACTACTATACTTATGTTCTAATCTGCACTCTTCTAATGCTGCAAGACCCTGAAGATGCTAGTCTTCATTAGGCTAGGTCTTCCCCCTATTCTGGCATTGCTGCAGTCTAGTCCACTGATAAAGCCCTTCTTTGAAACTGTTGCATAAGTAAAATAGATCTTATGTAAGTCTTGCAAGTACTTTGGATGAGTACTCACGGTTGCTTTGCTTCCCCTTTTCCCCCATTCCCGATTATTGCGACCAGATGACGGAGCCCAGGAGCCAGCTGCGCCAGCCGACGACTACTACTACTACCCCTCTGGAGGAGAGTACTACTACGTGGAGACCGCCAATGACCAGGAGTAGATAGGAGGCACCCAGGCAGGAGGCCTGCGCCTTTTCGATCTTAGTCGTTGTTTTGCCCCGCCTTCTTAAGGCATATCTGTTTTACTTTTATGTCTGTACTCAGATATCTAATGCTTCCGATAATGCTTGTATGACTCAAGCTTATGTATTCGAGCCCTCGAGGCCCCTGGCTTGTAATATAAAGCTTGTATGACTTTTATTTGTGTTTAGAGTTGTGTTGTGATATCTTCAAGTGAGTCCTTAGGCTTGATTATGTGCATTTGCGTGTATGATTAGTGCACGATTAAGTCGGGGGCGTCACATTATGGCTTTGCATATCATTAGCATCATGGATATTCAAAGAATTCATACTAGCAACATTGCAATCATGCTTATCATTCATGGATTTTATGCCAAACATTTTATTGAATTCTTCTTCTATCAATTGAGCACAATTTTCCGCTCCATCATTTTCAAGAAAGACATTATAAAGATGAATAATATGAGGCAACCTCAATTCCATTTTTTTGTAGTTTTCTTTTATAAACCAAACTAGTGATAAAACAAGAAACTAAAAGATTCAATTGCAAGATCTAAAGATATACCTTCAAGCACTCACCTCCCCGGCAACGGTGCCAGAAAAGAGCTTGATGTCTACTACGCAACTTTATTCTTGTAGACTCGTGTTGGGCCTCCAAGCGCAGAGTTTTGTAGGACAGTATCAAATTTCCCTCAAGTGGATGACCTAAGGTTTATCAATCCATGGGAGGCGTAGGATGAAGATGGTCTCTCTCAAACAACCCTGCAATCAAATACAAACAATCTCTTGTGTCCCCAACACACCCAATACAATGGTAAATTGTATAGGTGCACTAGTTCGGCGAAGAGATGGTGATACAAGTGTAGTATGGATAGTAGAAATAGGTTTTTGTAATCTGAAAATAAAAAAATAGCAAGGTAACAAGTGGTAAAACAGAGCACAAACGGTATTGCAATGCTTAGAAACAAGGCCTAGGGTTCATACTTTCACTAGTGCAATCTCTCAACAATGCTAACATAGTTCAATCATATAATTATCCCTCAATGTGCGATAAAAAATCACTCCAAAGTTCTTATCTAGCGGAGAACATAAGATAGAAATTGGTGTAGGGTACAAAACCACCTCAAAGTTATCCCTTCCGATCGATCTATTGAGCCATCCCTATAAGTGTCACAAACAGCCCTAGAGTTCGCACTAAAATAACACCATATGATACACATCAACCAACCCTAATGTCACCTAGATACTCCAATGTCACCACAAGTATCCATGAGTTGATTATATGATATGCATCAAACAACTTCAGATTCATAATATTCAATCCAACACAAAGAACTTCAAAGATGCCCCAAGATTTCCACCGGAGAAAGTAGGACGAAAACGTGCATCAACCCCTATGCATAGATTACCCCAATGTCACCTCGGGAATCCGTGAGTTGAGTGCCAAAAAATACATCAAGTGAATTAATATAATACCCCATTGTCACCATGGGTATTCATATGCAAGACATACATCAAGTGTTCTCAAATCCATAAAAGTATTCAATCCGATAATAGTGAAACCTCAAAGGTAAAAACACAATTCATCACAACAAGATAGAGAGGGAGAAACACCATATGATCCAACTATATTAATAAAGCTCGTGGTACATCAAGATCATGCCAAATCAAGAACACGAGAGAGAGAGAGAGAGAGAGATCAAACACATAGCTACTAGTACATACCCTCAGCCCCGAGGGTGAATTACTCCCTCCTCGTCATGGAGACCGCCGGGATGATGAAGATGGCCTCCGGTGATGGTTTCCACCTCCGGCAGGGTGCCGGAAAAGGGCTGTAGATGAGATCGTGGAGGTAGAGAGGCTTGCGGCGGCGGAGTCTAAGTTTTAGGGTTATTTCTGGAGGTTTCTGAATATATAGGAATTTTTGGCGTTGGTATCATGCAAAGAGGGGCCACAGGGGGCCCACGAGGCACCAGGGCACGGCCACCCCCCTGGGCGTGCCCTGGTGGCTTGTGGGGCCCCTGTGGGTCTTCTGGTACTCTCCCGAAGCTTCCTGGGTCCCTTTCCTTCCAGAAAAAATCGTTAAAAAGTTTCGCTGCGTTTGGACTTCGTTTGATATGGATTTTCTGGAAAACCAAAAACAAGCAGAAAACAGCAACTGGCACTAGGCACTAGGTCAATATGTTAGTCCGTGAAAATCATATAAAATTCATATAAAAGTGCACCAAAATCATACAAAACTATAATAAACATGGCATGAATACTTCATAAATTATAGATACGTTCGAGACGTATCAGTTACTTGCTCAAGATTCGATCGTCGGTATCTCCATACCTAGTTCAATCTCATTACTGGCAAGTCTCTTTACTCGTTCCATAATACAAGATCCCATGACTAACTCATTAGCCACATTGCTTGCAAGCTCTTTACGATGTTGTATTACCGAGAGGGCCTAGAGATATCTCTCCGTCATACGGAGTGACAAATCCTAGTCTCGATCCATGCCAACCCAACAGACATCTTCGGAGATACCTGTAGAGCATCTTTATGATCACCCAGTTATGAAGTATTCCTCCGATATCCTGGAGTTGCATGATCTCATGGCCTTAGGAATAGATACTTGACATGAAGAAAGGTATAGCAATAAACTCAGTGATACGATCAAATGCTAAGCTTACGGTTGGGTCTTGTCCATCACATCATTCTCCTAATGGTGTGATCCCGTTATCAAATGACAACTCATGTCTATGGTTAGGAAACCTTAACCATATTTGATCAACGAGCTAGTCTAGTAGAGGCTTACTAGGGACATTGCATTTGTTTATGTATTCACACATGTATTTAAGTTTTCGGTTAATACAATTATAGCATGAATAATAAACCTTTATCATGAATAAGGAAATATGATAACAACCAATTTATTATTGCCTCTAGGGCATATTTCCAACAGGCAACTGATACGTCTCTGTCGTATCTATAATTTTTGATTGTTTCATGCCAATATCCTACAATTTCCACATACTTTTGGCAACATTTTAAATGATTTCTTGGACTAACATATTGATCCAGTGCCCAGTGCCAGTTCCTGTTTTCTGCTTGTTTTTTGTTTCACAGAAAATCCATATCAAACGAAGTCCAAATGAAATAAAATTTTATGGAGAATTATTTTGGAATATATGTGATTTTTGGGAGGTGGAATCAATGCAAACGGAGGCCCACATCCTCCACAAGCCACATGGGCGCGCCTCCCCGCTGGCGCGCGGTGGTGCCTCGTGGGCACACCGTAAGTCATTTGGGGCTCTTCTTCGGGCGCAAGGAAGCTAATATCCAGAAAAAAATTGTGTTAAAATTTCAGCGCAATCAGAGTTACGGATCTCCAGGAATTTAAGAAATGGTGAAAGGCCAGAAAATAGGAACGCGAAACAGAAGAGAACAGAGAGAGATCCAATCTCGGAGGGGCTCCCGCCCCTTCGGGTGCCATGGAGGCCAAGGACTAGAGGGGAAAACCTTCTCCCATCTAGGGGGGAGGCCAAGCAAGAAGAAGAAGAAGAAGGGGGGCTCTCTCCCCCTCTCTTCCGGTGGCGCCGGAGCGCCACCGGGGGAACCATCGTGACGGCGATCTACACCAACAACTTCGCCGCCGTCAACACCAAGTCTCTCCCCCTCTATGCAGCAGTGTAACCTCTCTTTTCCTGCTGTAATTCTCTACTTAAACATGGTGCTTAACGCTATATTATTATCCAATGATATGTGGCAATCCTATGATGTTTGAGTAGATTCGTTTTGTCCTATGGGTTGATTGATGATCGTGATTGGTTTGAGTTGTATGTTTTATTTTGGTGCTGTCCTATGGTGCCTCCTGTGCCACACACACGTGGAGGATTCCCGCTGTAGGGTTTGCAATACGTTCATAATTCTCTTATAGTGGGCGGCTAGAGTGACAGAAGCTTACACCCGAGTAAGGGGGTTGTTGCGTATGGGAGTAAAGAGGACTTGATACTTAATGCTATGGTTGGGTTTTACCTTAATGATCTTTGGTAGTTGCGGATGCTTGCTAGAGTTCCAATCATAAGTGCATATGATCCAAGTACGGAAAGTTTGTTAGCTCATGCCTCTCCCTCATATAAAATTGCAATAATGATTACCGGTCTAGTTATCGATTGCCTATGGACAAATCATTCTCTTGTGTTACAAAAGCTTTCTACTAAACAACTAACTTTTATTATCTTGCAAATTACTCCTAGTTTTATTCTCGCAAAGTACTTCTAGTTTTATTCTTTCAAACCTATCCTATCACCTACAAAATAGTTTTATACTTGTTCTAGGTAAAGCAAACGTTAAGTGTGCGTAGAGTTGTATCGGTGGTCGATAGAACTTGAAGGGAATATTAATTCTACCTTTAGCTCCTCGTTGGGTTCGACACTAGTATTTATCGAAAAAGCTACAATTGATCCCCTATACTTGTGGTTTTATTAAGACCTTTTTCTGGCGCCGTTGCCGGGGAGCAATAGCGTGGGGTTGATATTCTCATGTGTGCTTGTTTGCTTTATCACTGAGTAGATTTTATTTTGTGCTCTTGTTTTCTATCTTTAGTTATGGGTAGGAAATGCAAAATACCAAAAAAAATAGTTGTACCTGCTAAACCAATGGTTGAAGAACCACCCAAAATCTATCATACTACTGAAGCTTTCTACTTGGATCATCTTCGATCCCTATGTGCTCGTGCTGAAAACCCAACTAGCTTAGTTGAGGGAAAATCATTAAATGAGCATGCTTATTTTGTGCGACACCGCTTATCTCAAAAAGGGAAACTCTTATGGCATCATATTAATACTTTGAATTGCTACGCTTGGAATTTATGTGAAATATATGATTTTACTTATTGTTCTGAAAACCCTAAGAAACACCTTCAGTACCAATGTGAGTTTAAGGAAAATGGAATCTTATCTTCTTATGCCAATGGTGTTTATAGTTACTATGATATTGAACAAATAGAAGAATTTGTTGCTTTTAACAGTGCTTATGAAATTGCTTCTTTGATTGAATAGTATGATGCTACTCTTTACAAATCTGAAAATTCTGCCATACTTAAATATTGCTATGAAAACTATGCTTCTAATGCTTATGTGAAAGAATATATTGAGGACACCTCTGCTGTCCAAGAAGAGACTAATATTTTGCAGGAATCTATGGAAGAAGAAATTAATGACACTGTGAGCTCATTAGATGAAAAAATTGAGGAGGAGAGCGAAGAACAAAAGGAGGAAGAGCGGATTGATCACCCGTGCCCACCTTCTGATGAGAGTACTCTTTATCTCATACATTGTTTAATTTCCCTTCGTGCTTACCGAAGGATGAATGCTATGATAATTGCTATGATCCCGTTGATTCGTTTGAAATATCCCTTTTTGATGAAATTGATGCTTGCTATGCTTGTGGCCATGATGCCAATATGAATGATGATTATGGAGATGAACTTGCTATAGTTCCTTATGTTAAGAATGAAATTGTTGCTATTGCACCCACACATGATAGTCCTATTATCTTTTTGAATTCTCCAAACTACACTATATCGGAGAAGTTTGTGCTTATTAAGGATTATATTGATGGGTTGCGTTTTACTACTACACATGATGATTTTGATGAGTATAATATGCATGTGCTTGCTGCTCCTACTTGCAATTATTATGAGAGAAGAACTACATCTCCGCCTCTCTATGTTTCCAATGCGATAAATTGCAAGAAACTGTTTATACTATGCATGGGCCTTTACTTGATGTGCATGAATTGTTCTTTTATGACATGCCGATGAATAGGAAGAGAGTTAGACTTCGTCATTGCATGATATATATTGCTTGGTGCTCACTACTAAATTACAAATCATTGTTAATTAAAATTGGCTTTGATATACCTTGGGATCCGGGTGGATCGATTACTTGAGCACTTTATGCCTAGCTTAATGGCTTTAAAGAAAGCGCTGCCAGGGAGACAACCCAGAAGTTTTAGAGAGTCATTTATTTCTGTTGAGTTCTTTTATAAAGTTTAAAAACAAAAAATATATAGAGGGGAACCTAAAACTTTTCAAAAAGGAAAGTGAAAGTAAGAAAGACGAACACCGTTGAAGTGGGGGAGCTCCTTGAACTTTGTTCATGCCCATGGAAACTTTGCAAATCTTGAATTACAGAAACTTTTCAACAAAAATAATTATACCCTTGTACAAATCCATTGTATTATAAAAATAATGTGCCAAGATTTACCGTTAGGATGTTTAAATTGCTTGTTTGGTATGTGCGGTGCAAAAACAGAAACTTTTGCTGTAGTGTGTGAATTTACATTTTTTACTGGAACGTGAAAAAATTATGAAATTTTTACACAGTACTTCTATGCAATTTTTTTATTTTTTCCTAATTTTTCAGACTTTTTCGAGTTACAGAAGTATGGTCAATGTTCAGATTACTACAGACTGTTCTGTTTTTGACAGATTCTATTTTTGATGCATTGTTTTGCTTGTTTTGATGAAACTATGGATTGTATCGGAAGGTATAAGCCATGGAGAAGTTAGAATACAGTAGGTATAATGCAAAAATAAAATATGAATGGGTTTGCAACAGTACTTAAAGTAGTTATTTGCTTTATTATACTAACGGATCTCACGAAGGTTTTGTTAAGTTTTGTGTGGATGAAGTGTTCAAAGATCGAGGAGGTATTGATATGAGAAGAATGAGGAGAGGCAAGAGCTCAAGCTTGGGAATGCCCAAGGCACCCCAAGTAAATATTCAGGGAGGCTCAAGTGTCTAAACTTGGGGATGCCCCGGAAGGCATCCCATCTTTATTCAACAATTATCGGTATGTCTCGGTTTTTGTTTTGTTCACATGATATGCGTAAATTCTTGGAGCGTCGTGTGCCTTTTATTTTTCTTTGAATAATGCACCATGCTGGTATGAGATAGTCCTTGGTTTATTTATAGAATGCTCTTTGCACTTCACTTATATCTTTTGAGTATAGCTTTATAGAATGCTTCATGTGCTTCCCTTATATCATTTGAAGTTTGGATGCCTGTTTCTCTTCATACAGAAAACCGTTATTTGTAGAATGCTCTTTTGCTTCACTTATATTTATTAGAGCATGGTCTTTTGTAGAAAGAATTAAACTCTCTTGCTTCACTTATATCTATTTAGAGAGTCAACGGGAATTGGTCATTCACATGGTCAGTCATAAAATCCTACATAAAACTTGTAGATCACTGAATATGATATGTTTGATTCCTTGCGATAGTTTTGCGATATAGAGATGGTAATATGTGGGAGGTACTAGTAAATGATTGTGGTTTAGTAGGAATATTGGTGTTAAGGTTTGTGATTCTCGAAGCATGCATGTATAGTCGCTCGTTATGCTAAGAAGTTGGAGCATGATTTATTATTGATTGTCTTCCTTTGCGTGGAGGTCGGGGGCGCGCGATGGTTAACTCCTACCAACCTCCCCCCTAGGGGCATGCGTTGTAGTACTTTGCTTCGAGGGCTAATAAACTTTCGCAATAAGTATGTGAGTTCTTTATGACTAATGTGAGTCCATGGATTATACGCACTCTCACCCTTCCGCAATTTGCTAGCCTCTACGGTACCGTGCATTGCCCCTTCTCACCTCGAGAGTCGGTGCAAACTTAGCCGGTGCATCCAAACCCCATGATATGATACGCTCTATCACACATAAGCCTCCTTATATCTTCCTCAAAACAGCCACCATACCTACCTATTATGGCATTTCCATAGCCATTCCGAGATATATTGCCATGCAACTTCCATCATCATCATATACATGACTTGAGCATTGATTGTCATATTGCTTTGCATGATCGTAAGATAGCTAGCATGATATTTTCATGGCTTGTCCATTTTTTGATATCTTTGCTACGCAAGATCATTGCACATCCTGGTACACTGCCAGAGGCATTCATATAGAGTCATACTTTGTTCTAGTATCGAGTTGTAATTTTTTGAGTTGCAAGTAAATAGAAGTGTGATGATCATCATTATTCATTATTAGAGCATTGTCCCAGTGAGGAAAGGATGATGGAGACTACGATTCCCCCACAAGTCGGGATGAGACTTCAGACAAAATAAAAAAAAGTGAGGCCAAAAAGAGCCCAAAAAAAGAAAAAAAGGAAAAAAAGAGAAAAAAATGAAATGAGAGAAAAAGAGAGAAGGGGCAATGTTACTATCCTTTACCACACTTGTGCTTCAGAGTAGCACCATGTTTTTCATATAGGGAGTCTCTTATGCTTTCATTTTCATACACTAGTGGGAATTTTCATTATAGAACTTGGCTTGTATATTCCGATGATGGGCTTCCTCAATTGCCCGAGGTCTTGGGCAAGCAAGTTGGATGCACACCCACTTAGTTTTCAGTTTGAGCTTTCATATACTTATAGCTCTTAGTGCATTCGTTGCATGGCAATCCCTACTCCTCGCATTGACATCAATTGATGGGCATCTCCATAGCCCGTTGATTAGCCGCGTCGATGTGAGACTTTCTTCCTTTTTTGTCTTCTCCATATTAATCTCTACCACCGCATTCTATTCCACCCATAGTGCTATATCCATGGCTTGCGCTCATGTATTGCGTGGCGGTTGAAAAAGCTTAAGCGCGTTAAAAAGTATGAACCAATTGCTTGGCTGACACCGGGGCAGTACATGATTTATATTTTGTGTTAAGAAGATGGAGCATGACAAGGCTATATGATTTTGTAGGGATAGCGTTCTTTACCATTTTTATTCTGAAAGGCATGATTGTTTGTTGGGATGCCTGAGTATTGATGTCTTTATATCAAATTATAGACTATTGCTTTGAATCACTTGTGTCTTAATATTCATGCCATGATTAGATTACATGATCAAGATTATGCTAGGTAGCATTCCACATCAAAAATTATCTTTTTTTTTCATTTACCTACTCGAGGACGAGTAGGAATTAATCTTGGGGATGCTGATACGTCTCCGTCGTATCTATAATTTTTGATTGTTTCAAGCCAATATCCTACAATTTCCACATACTTTTGGCAACATTTTATATGATTTCTTGGACTAACATATTGATCCAGTGCCCAGTGCCAGTTCCTGTTTTTTTCTTGTTTTTTGTTTCACAGAAAATCCATATCAAACGAAGTCCAAATGCAATAAAATTTTACGGAGAATTATTTTTGGAATATATGTGATTTTTGGGAGGTGGAATCAATGCAAACGGAGGCCCACAGCTTCCACAAGCCACATGGGCGCGCCTCCCCCCTGGCACGCGGTGGTGCCTCGTAGGCACACAGTAAGTCGGTTGGGGCTCTTCTTCGGGCGCAAGGAAGCTAATATCCAGAAAAAATCATGTTAAAATTTCAGCGCAATCGGAGTTACGGATCTCCGGAAATTTAAGAAACGGTGAAAGGCCCGAAAACAAGAACGCGAAACAGAAGAGAACAGAGAGAGAGATCCAATCTCGGAGGGGCTCCCGCCCCTCCGGGTGCTATGGAGGCCATGGACCAGAGGGGAAAACCTTCTCCCATCTAGGGGGGAGGCCAAGCAAGAATAAGAAGAAGGGGGGCTCTCTCCCCCTCTCTTCCAGTGGCGCCAGAGCGTCGCCGGGGGAACCATCATGATGGCGATCTACACCAACAACTTCGCCGCCGTCAACACCAACTCTCTCCCCCTCTATGCAGCGGTGTAACCTCTCTTTTCCTGTTGTAATTCTCTACTTAAACATGGTGCTTAACGCTATATATTATTATCCAATGATATGTGGCAATCCTATGATGTTTGAGTAGATTCGTTTTGTCCTATGGGTTAATTGATGATCGTGATTGGTTTGAATTGTATGTTTTATTTTGATGCTGTCCTATGGTGCCTCCCATGCCGCGCACACGTAGGGAATTCCCGTTGTAGGGTTTGCAATACGTTCATAATTCTCTTATAGTGGGCGGGTAGAGTGACAGAAGCTTACACCCGAGTAAGGGGGTTGTTGCGTATGGGAGTAAAGAGGACTTGATACTTAATGCTATGGTTGGGTTTTACCTTAATGATCTTTGGTAGTTGCGGATGCTTGCTAGAGTTCCAATCATAAGTGCATATGATCCAAGTACGGAAAGTATGTTAGGTCATGCCTCTCCCTCATATAAAATTGCAATAATGATTACCAGTCTAGTTATCGGTTGCCTATGGACAAATCATTCTCTTGTGTTACAAAAGCTTTCTACTAAACAACTAACTTTTATTATCTTGCAAATTACTCATAGTTTTATTCTCGCAAAGTACTTCTAGTTTTATTCTTGCAAACCTATCCTATCACCTACAAAATAGCTTTATACTTGTTCTAGGTAAAGCAAACGTTATATATGCGTAGAGTTCTATCGGTGGTCGATAGAACTTGAAGGGAATATTAATTCTACCTTTAGCTCCTCGTTGGGTTCGACACTCTTATTTATCGAAAAAGCTACAATAGATCCCCTATACTTGTGGGTTATCAGCAACACACATTGTATTATCCAAAATCTGCTTGCTCTTCTTTAACATGTTCATCTTCTGTTATTCTTAATAAGTATATTAGTACAGTATGTTCCTTGTCGGGAACTGGAGCAGGGACATTTGCAGTCGACATGTATATTGGGTCGCTTCTGATGGATGCTTTCAACTATTCTAGTTGGTCTGCCATAATATCCAGGAAATGTTGGGAGCTGTGTCGCCTTTGAGAGTCTAGACTGATAGTAACAGTATTGCGCCTTCAGTTGAATACAGCTGCCCCTGTAGGGGATCCGAAGCATTTCCAGTCGTACCGGCAATACAATCCCATATGTTCCAGCTAGTTCCACTTTCCCGATTTCACTCGTGATGCTTAGGGTTTTCCCCTTTTATCTACACTACTATGATCTGCGTAGGTGCTTTGTGTCGTGCTAGCAGCACTCCACCCTTCAAGCTAAACAACACACCACTCATAATTCCAAAGCTTAGTTGTTCAAATACGAATGTGATATGATACTGATATTAGTTAACAGACACACATTTAATTGGTCAGCTAATGCTCCCACTTGAGTTTCCAAATGAATGTGGCAACATATAGACAGACAGCAGGGAATTGCATTTCTTTGTCACTTGTTTACTGTACTATCTTGTCCATACCAAATCTTAGTTGTTAGTTGAAAGCAAACATTGGTTTCTAAGTAGTCTTTGTTCGGTTTGCAGCTTCAGATATGCCATGCCACGGTCAACACTATACTCATTGGTACGTCTCCAACGTATCTATAATTTATGAAGTATTCATGCCATGTTTATAACAACTCTATATGGTTTTGGTATGATTTGATTAGAACTAACCCGGACTGACGCTGTTTTCAGCAGAATTGCCATGGTGTTGTTTTTTGTGTAGAAAGAAAAGTTCTTGGAATTGGATGAAATTTTTTGGAGATTTTTTATGGAGAAAATAAAAAATACTGGAACCAAGACCCACTGTAGGGGGGCCACCCAGTGCCCACGAGGCACCAGGGCGCGCCACCCCCCCAGGCGCACCCGGGTACCTCGTGGGGCCCACGTGGCTCCGTTTGACGTGATTCCAACGCTGAAAAATCTTATATATTCAGAAACCCCCGAAAGTCAACCTAGATGAGTTTTTACGCCGCCGCAAGCCTCTGTACCAGAGAGATCCCATCTACAGCCCTTTTCCGGCACCCTGCCGGAGGGGGGAAAGCATCACCGGAGGCCATCTTCATCATCTCGGCGGTCTCCATGACGAGGATGGAGTAGTTCACCCTCGGGGCTGAGGGTTTGTACCAGTAGCTATGTGTTTGATCTCTCTCTCTCTCTCTCTCGTGTTCTTGAGATGGCACGATCTTGATGTATCGCGAGCTTTGTTGATATAGATGAATCATATGGAGTTTTCCCCTCACTATCTTCTTGTGATGAATTGAGTTTTCCCTTTGAAGTTTTCTTATCGGATTGAGTCTTTAAGGATTTGAGAACACTTGATGTATGTCTTGCATATGGATATCTGTGGTGACAATGGGATATTCACTTGAGTCACTTGATGTATGTTTTGGTGATCAACTTGCGGGTTCCGTCACCTTGGGGATCTATGCATAAGGGTTGGCACACGTTTTCGTCTTGACTTTCCGGTAGAAACTTTGGGGCACTCTTTGAAGTTCTTTGTGTTGGTTTGAATAGATGAATCTGAGATTGTGTGATGCATATCGTATAACCAAACCCGTGGGTACTCGTGGTGACATTGGAGTGCCTAGGTGACATTAGGGTTTTGGTTGATGTGTATCTTAAGGTGTTATTCTAGTACGAACTCTAGGGCTGTTTGTGACAATTAATGGGGATGGCTCATAAGATTGATCGGGAAGGATAACTTTGAGGTGGTTTCGTACCCTACAACAATTTCTTCGTTTGTTCTCCGCTATTTGTGACTTTGGAGTGAACTCTTTGTCGCACGTGAGGGATTTACATATGATTCAACTATGTCAACAATGTTGAGAGATTGCACTAGCGAAAGTATGAACCCTGGGCCTTGTTTCTAAGCATTGCAATACCGTTTTTATGCCCGTTTACTTTTTGCTATCTTGCTGTTTTTATATTTTCATATTACAAAAACCTATATCTACTATCCATACTACACTTTTATCACCATCTCTTCGCCGAACTAGTGCACCTATACAATTTACCATTGTATTGGGTGTGTTGGGAACACAAGAGATTTCTTGTATTTGGTTGCAGGGTTGCTTGAGAGATACCATCTTCAACCTACGCCTCCCACGGATTGATAAACCTTAGGTCATCCACTTGAGGGAAAATTGCTACTGTCCTACAAACCTCTGCGCTTGGAGGCCCAACACGAGTCTACAAGAACAAGTTGTGTAGTAGACATCACTCATCATGCTTAGGGTTTCCCCCTTTTATGATCACTACAATCAGCCTACGTGATTCGTGTCGTAAGAGCACTGCTCCACCCATCAAGCTAAACAAGCTTAGTTGTACAAATTCGAATCTGATATGATGTCGATATTAGTAAGACAGAGACAGGTTTAATTGGTCACCTAAATGTTCCTACTTTAGTTTCGAAACGCATGTGAGCCACATATAGAGAGACACGAAGGAAGAGTATTTCTCTATGCGCTCTGGTTCATCATGGGTGGGCAACACACATTGTATTATCCAAAATATGCTTGCTCTTCTTTAACATGTTCCTCTTCTGTTCTTCTTAATAAGTATAGTAGTACAGTATGTTCCTTGTCGGGAACTGGAGCAGGGACATTTGCAGTCGACAGTTATATTGGGTCGCTTCTGATGGATGCTTTCAACTATTCTAGTTGGTCTGCCATAATATCTAGGAAATGCTGGGAGCTGTGTTGCCTTTGAGAGTCTAGATTGATAGTAACAGTATTGCGCCTTCAGTTGAATAGAGCTGCCCCTGTAGGGGATCCGAAGCATTTCCAGCCGTACCGGCAATACAAGCCCATATGTTCCAGCTAGTTCCACTTTCCCGATTTTACTCGTGATGCTTAGGGTTTTCCCCTTTTATCTACACTACTATGATCTGCGTAGGTGCTTTGTGTCGTACTAGCAGCATTCCACCCTTCAAGGTAAACAACACTCCATCATAATTCCAAAGCTTAGTTGTTCAAATACGAATGTGATATAATACTGATATTAGTTAACAGACACACATTTAATTGGTCAGCTAATGCTCCCACTTGAGTTTCCAAATGCATGTGGCAACATATAGAGAGACAGCAGGGAATTGCATTTCTTTGTCCCTTGTTTACTGTACTATCTTGTCCATACCAAATCTTAGTTGTTAGTTGAAAGCAAAGATCGGTTGCTAAGTAGCCTTTGTGCGGTTTGCAGCTTTAGATCTTCCATGCCACGGTCAGCACTATACTCATCATGCTTAGGGTTTCCCCCTTTTATGATCACTACGATCAGCCTACGTGATTCGTGTCGTAAGAGCACTGCTCACCCATCAAGCTAAACAAGCTTAGTTGTACAAATTCGAATATGATATGATGCTGATATTAGTAAGACAGAGACAGGTTTAATTGGTCAGCTAAATGTTCCTAATTTAGTTTCAAAATGCATGTGAGCCACATATGGAGAGAGACAAAAAGGAATAGTATTTATCTGTGCTCTCTGGTTCATCATGGGTGGGCAACAAACATTGTATAGAAAGACTTGTAATATCTACAATCTGCTTGCTCTTCTGTTCTTCTTTAACATGATCCTCTTCTCTTGTTCTTTAATAAGTACAGTATGTTCCTTCTTTGGGAAGAGGAGCAAAGACGTTTGCGGTCAACAGGTCAGGTTGAGTTGTTCTTCCTTAGTATATTTTGAAGCTGTCATCTGCGAAGTATCATTACTTCTGGAGCTCTCAACATGGAGCCTATATTTTGAGTAGCAGGCCACACTATATTAATGCACACACTAAATTACAGCACACATGGTATCTCTCAGAAGAATTGCACAGAGATAGCACATAGGGGTTTACAGGGAGGCACTATTGGATTAGAATCCCATATGCATTACAAAGATAATCTCACTTATTTTTATGTTTTCATGCATGTCAGGTATTGAACATGATCATAATGAATATGACAATGGGCGCACCAGAGAAATATTGCGGAACAATCCACTGCCTAACAAACTTGGCATCAAGGGTTTGAGATCCTGTCTGGATGCAATGGAACACACACGCTCCCCATCTACAGGTTCCATTGCAGAATATGATCCTAAAGACGATTTTGACCAAGATCGAGACCCAAGTCTATTTAGCTCTCAGATGAGTCAGAGTCAGATGGCCTATCTTATTGACCCATCAAGGTGCTTGCTCTAACTTGGCAAGGTTGTATTGGTCGCACGTATCTTGCATTACTTCTACTTTGTTACACCACCATCTGATTAGTTTACACATCATATATGAGAATATGCCATGCCTATCCATTTTCTGTACCTATTCCATGTGTCATCATATTAGGTTTTTCCACTCAAATGTTGTTCTTTCGTAATAGATGTCCAAAAGGAAGAGGGTGATTGCAGATCCTGAAGGAGTACAAACAAAGTATTTGCAAAAGGCAGTGATCCATTCTCAAGGGATCATAGGATCTCACAAAAATACTGCGCACTGCATTGCTCTTGTTAGTACCTCTTGCCCTTTATCACCATACTTACACTCATTGTTGTTTGATTATGTAACATCATTGTGCATGTTAGCTTCCTTATCCACCGTTTGCTCGAAATTATAAGATCTATATTTACTCTTACATAAATGTAGAATAATCCCAATGGTTATGAAGTTCTGGATTACTCTTGTAATTACCTATTGTCATGTACTCCCTCAGTATCGAATTACTTGTTGCTCAATTGGATGTATTTAGAACTAAAATAGTGCTAGATACATTCATTTCAGCGACAAGTAATTCCGGACGGAGGTAGTATTACTGTACTTACATTGAGAGATAGTTGATTGTTTGGCATTACTCTGCATCTTATCTACCCTGCCCTCCAAATTATCAGATCTACATTTACTCTTACCAAAATGTTGAATAAAGCCAATGCTAGTGCACAAGTTGCGGTCTGCATTCCTCTTGTGAGTACCTTTTGCCTTGTAAGACTGTGCTTAATTGATAGCTATTTGATTATGCATCATCACTCTGCATCTGAGCTTCATTATCCTCTATTTCTTCCAATATTATTAGATCTATATTTACTCTTTAAAAAATGTAGAATAAAGGCAACGCTTATGAAGAAGTTTCTTTAGGGAATTTCTTGAATTACCATTCCATTGACATGGAGAAGGGCTTTGTCGAGCCCACGTTAACATGTAATGTAAGTCCATCCTTCTCAAGCCTTCAAACTTTGTTCTGGTATAGATTTGGATAGGCATCATTTCCTCCACTGCTTTTTACTTTGGTGTTTGCATCAGATTGCATGTTTGCAACAACTGCCAGTTTCAAATTGTAGTTGTAAAAACATGTTCCCTATTCATACCATTCATGCATTGATTTTCTTTAGCCCTGCATGTATGCCTGTGTTCTAGATCTCTAATCCGGTGGTGTGGTGAAGCTGCCCATGCCTGAATCATCTCATTTGTTGCTTTGTCTTAACTGATTTTGCCGATGATATGGACAATGTCGTATTATGTTAATGCTATTTTAAATTGTATCTCTGAATTTGCCAATATAAAATGGGATGGAATTGTCACACACTGAGCATCGTTGCTGATATATTTGTGAAACTTGTTCTCTGTATCCTTCTTTCTCATTCAGATTAATATCTCTGACGCCAGGCAGAACTTTAGGGAAGATAGTGAGCCAAACCCATTGCTGGTACCTATCACTTATATTGCAGCGAAGAAGGTAAACCATCTTGAAGAGAGCGAGATGACCCCAAGGTTATGTCTTGATGAAGACAGTGAGTTCAAGAGACTCACCAGCAGCTGTGACACAACCTTGGTTAAGTTGCTACCTGAATCAGTTCGACTTCTTCAGTCTCAACTTCAAGCTGAAAGACTTGGTGCAGCTCAGGTCCGACTTGAAGTACAATCTCTAACGAAGATCAAAGAGGACACCCGTGCGTGCTTTATATCTGCGGCTAGAGCTAGAGGATTTAACGTTCAGACAACTGAGGTCTCATCAGCTTGTTCAGCTGCTTGCGCTGCAGCACCAGGGTAGGACTAACGTTTCTTGAACTGTGTTGAAGTGCTGTTGGTTTTGCCTATTATTTTGTCGGCGTATTTTTTTTGCACTGTTGGTGACCATTGATGCCCAGTGTATGTAATCTGCGGTCTGGTTGCCCTTTATTATCAATGGTGGTGAACTTTGATGCAAAGTGGATGTAATATTCCGTAATTTCATTATTGTATAGTCTAGGTTTATTCTTAGTCGGTATGCTGTAATTTAGGCCGGTAGCTTCAACGGAGCTCAACGGCCCAATACGTTATCGGTCTGTCAGCGGTATATAAAAAGAAATTATGCTACCCAAATGGGCCGGCCCGTAACTAGATATATATGGGCCGGAAAGTCGGCCTATAATCATCTCGGGCTATTATTAGGCCTAAACATAAAGTAGTTTTCGGCCTTTCACAGGCCGAGTAAAACGTGGGCTGCAGCCAGAAATTTCCCTAGGCTTTTAACAGGCTAAAAAGGAGATTGGTCTTGAATTGAGCCAAACAACTCATGGGCCGGAAGCAGGCTAAAACATCCGTAGGCCCTTGATTGGCCCAATTGCATATGAGCCGTTAACAGGCCAAAATTTATCACGGGCCTTGGTTGGCCCAATAAAATTATGGGCTGTAAGCAGGCCGGATGCAAAGTAGGCCATAATTTGGCCCAACTATGTCACGGGCCTTTAACAGGCCGTTAGTCAGGTTGGGCAGAAATTTATCCACGAAGAGTACGGGCCGTTAAGAGGCCGAAAGTCACTTCGGACTAGAAATCGGCCCAGATGCAGCACATGCCGAAAGTTAAACCGGGTCGAAAACGGCCCATATGCAGCAAAGGCGGCTAATAAGCCGGAACGAATATCGGGCCGAACTGTTAGACGGGCCTTTAACAGGACGAGATACAAACCGGGCCTACAATGGGCCCAAAAGCACAGTGGCCTGTTAACGGGCCGGATCTGCTATGGGCCATAATTTGGCCCAAAACACGATCCAATATGGGCCGTAATTTGGCCCAAACCATGGAAGGCTGTTAACGGGCTGGTCCACTAGTGTTTGACAAAATCTTGTGAGCCTTTGGCTGGGCCGGCCCATTTAGATCAAATGGGCCACCGTTGGGCCGTGCCACGTGTCGACGTATCATAGGCGCGTCTTGTCCATTGGACGAATGACATCTGTAGCAACGCCGAGCTGACACGTGGATCCGCTGGCGAATGAGAAATTTACATGTGGGAAATCGCCATTGGTCAGAGCTGCTAACGGGTTATCGGATCCAAACCGGAACCCGATAGCTTAACGGTGACCTGTTACAGTGGATGCCACGTGTCGGTCACCCTTGACGAAAACACTTCCATGACGTGACATTTATCGTCATGGAAGTGGACACTTCCGTGATGATAATTTCAGTATTGTCATGGAACACTTCTACGACAGCACAGGTATGATTATCTTGATTCTGTCATAAAATTGTCACGGATGTACATGCATGACAGAAAACTTGACCTACTGTGACAAAGACGTATCATCACGGAAGTGTTTTTTTGTAGTGCGGTGATTGTATGGTACAACATGGAAATGGCCGAGGAGACATTGGATCTGTCTTCTTGGCTAGGGAGGGGGGTGTCACGAGCGATGCATGCCTCTTACCCCTTGATGGGGGTGGCTGATCGACACGAACATGGGGGAGGGGACCAGGGCGGAGAGCGGGGCGGTTGGTGGGGGACTCCTCCTTGGCGGTCTGTGGAGAAGTACGGTGTGAAGGAGATAGGGCGCCATGGCGAAGGTGAGGTGGGCGTCATCCGGTTTTAAAGGAGAGGGCTCCATTGAGAAATTTCCTTAAAGGCGGGAAACTGAGCGGGAAGGGGAGCGTCCGGCATGAAAAGGAGGGTGCGTCGTGGGGTGGGGTTTTGTGTTGGGCCCACATGTTGGAGATAACATGATGGATAGTCCGGACAACCACATTTCCCGTGAAGGGAGTGGACCAGAGCGGAGAGCGGGGCGGGTGGCGGATCGGCACGAACACGAGGGAAGGGGATCAGGGCGGAGAGCGGGGCGGTTGGCGGGGGACTCCTCCTTGGCTATCCGTGGAGAAGTATGGTATGAAGGAGAGAGGGCGCCATGGCGAAGATGATGTGTGCCCAACAACAGACATAATATTTTTATGGATGCACGACATTCAACTGTATGTTAGAACGTGGCAATGGCTCAGGAGACATTGGATCTGCTTTCTTGGCTGGGGGGCGTCATGGGCGGCGCACGCCTCTTACCCCTTGATAGGGGTGGTGGATCGGCACGAACATGGGTGGAAGGGATCGGGGCCGAGAGCTGGGCAGTTGGTGGGGGACTCCTCTTTGGCGGTCTGTAGAGAAATACGGTGTGAAGGAGATAGGGCGCCATGGCGAAGGTGAGGTGGGCGTCATCCGGTTTTAAAGGAGAGGGCTCCAACGAGAAATGTCCCTCTATGGCGGGAAACCGAGCGGGAAGGAAAAGGTGCCTCGTGGGGTGGGGTTTTTGTGTCGGGCCCACATATTGGAGATAACATGACGGATAGTCCCGACAACCACAATTCTCCCCCATCTGGTCTGGATTAGGGGGAGCCCGGACTGTTCAGACGATTTAAATTTGGGGAGCCTACTAGGCTCCCATTTGATGTCTAAACACGCCCGGATGTATAAGAAAGAAATGAGTTTCGACTTTGAAGATGACCTTAATCATTTGTTTGATTCATTTATATGCATTGTAGTCCGTAGCAACGCACGAACGTTCTACTAGTGTTGTTTGGTTCGCGGTTGTTCTTCTGTTTGCGGTTTTTCTTTTTGACTTTCTATTTTGGGTTTTTCACTTTTAGTTTCATTTTTTTACTTTACTTTTTATATTTATTTTTCTTTATTCAGTTTTTTCTCTTATGGGTTTAGTTTTCCTTTTTTGTACTTTTATATTTTTCTAATATATGGTGAACATTTTTTAACACATGCTGAATATTTATTTAGTTTATGTTTTATAGTATATGGCGAACTCTTTTATAATATACGGTGAACCTTTTTAAACAAGATTGAACTTTTTTTAAAACTTGCTGAATGGTTTTTCTAATATATTGTTTTCTATTTTTATATATTGGTTGTTCGTAATTATTTCAGCTATGTAAAAGGGCGAAGTATCCAGTGAAAACTTGAAAACGATCCTCGTGGGCCATCCGATGGCAAATGTATGGTACAGATCGGAGGTGGGAATCCCACCAGCCACTTAACCACAGGTTTCCTGATAACCCCCTACTAACAATAATCCTACTTTCTCTCCAGCCGCGAGGGCGACCTGGAGGCCGCGGCGATTCAACGGCGACTGATTGCGGCGCCGCTCGCGACGGCTACTCGAAGGCCGCAGCAGCGCCCCGACGCGACCGCATCTCGGCACTGACCACACGAGCTGGCGGCGCGGCGCCCGCCCCCACGCAACGACGACCCGCGGCCATGGTGATGCCCCTGCGCGGCGGCGACCTCCGCGGCCCGCACTGCACCCACACGCGAGGGACACCAAGCAGCCGCGGCGCTTCATCCATGCGACGGCGACCTGGCGCTGCCCCCACACGAGGGAGACCGAGCGGCCGCGGTGCTGCATCCATGCGACGGCGACCCGGCAGCTTTCTTGCCCTTCAAAACTGCTCCACGTGAATGTTTTGTTGGTGTTTGACAAGAAATTGCTGATGTTTTGCTGTAACTGAATGAATGTAGCTGTACAGATAAATCCTAGTTCTTTTGCTGCACATGAATCAGTGTGGATCTACAAAAAATACTTGAATGAATGTTGATGGACAAGAAATCTTTTCTGTCATTTCAGTGACATGGATAACACAAAAGGATTCAGAGTACTGGTGTACTGAATTTCATGTGCTGATATCTCTGTATATTTGTACTTCCACTGATGCCAGATATTTACTGGTGGTATTCAGAGAAAACTGAAATTCATGAGATAACATTCAGACAGCTAGAAGTGACAAGCCATGTATGTACTGGTGGTTAACATCCTCGGTCTTGCTAAATTCAGAGTTGACTAAGCCATCTCCTACAACCAAAAGGAATCAGAATTAACCAATTAATCTCTTGTCGCTTATTACCCCGTCTAATTGTAGCTAGTAAAAAGGAGCAGTTTGCCATGAGAAACAACATTCTTGCACAGCTATTCGGAGATACAAGGCCATCTAAAATGCATCCAACAAGTCAGCTTCAGTACAAATATTCAGAGATAAAATATTCAGGCATTGATTTCAACATCACTTCTATGCAGTAAACTGGAGCAAACAACATGCCGTGAGAAACAAGATTCTTGCACTGCGAAGCGAAATTCCACCATGGCCATTTTGATGAATATTCAGACATAGATATTCCGCAGAACTACAATATTCAGTAATACACTTGCACTGAATTATGTGTAAACTTTCATCCAACATACACCCTTGCACTGAATTATGTGTAAACTTTCATCCAACATACACTTGCTTGTATTCGGAAAATTTGTCTTGCACAAATTCTCAGATTACATCATTGGAGCACCGTTCAATCTAAATAAAGAGAATGAACAATGCTTTCACGTTGAGTGATAACACCTCACAAGATCAAAATTGCATTCAGAAATTTTGTCTCTACATGACAATATCGCACAACAAATCTGCTAAATTTTGTTGGAAGGGGGCACGGTACAATCAAGCTTCGACGGAGCAACTGCCCATTCCGCTGCCGGTGGAAATCCTTCGGCGAGGTGGACGCCTGCATTGGCGTCGTAGGTAGCCCCGCCGGCTATCGCCGGATACCTCTGTAGCATCCACCCGGCGGCAGCGCCATGGCGGACGGCTGCGCCGTAGGCCATCACGGTGGGGGAAGGCCCCGTCGTCTGTCGTCGTGGTGGGCAACGGCTCGGCTCCGCCACAGGTCGTCGCGGTAGGGGAGGCCCCGTCATCGGCCATCGCGGTGGGGGACGGCAGCAGCGCCATGGTCCTCGCGGTGGGGGGAGGCGACAATGGATAAGGCAAGATCAAAGACTTCGGTTGGGGGCGAAATCACGGGAAGGATTTCCTACCCTGTGAGTAAGACAGGGGGTTATACGAAAAATAGCCATAAGTGGCTAGTTAGCAAACCCACCTCTCATTGCCATCAGTTAAAGATCCAACGGATCAGGTCGCAAGTTTCCAGATTTTCATCGAATGGGCGTTTTCACTAGATACTTTGCCATGTAAAAGTCCAACAATTAAGTTTTAGAAAAAACTGCCATGAAAACCGCAAAGAGATAAATAAAGAGAAACCACTCAAATGAGCTCACCGGCGGGGGGGGGGGGGGGGGGGGGGCGGTCCATTTGCGCCACACTTCAGGCGTCGGGTCGTCTATTTGACGCTAACGCGCGTCAAATAGGAGCACTCGCTATAAACACCCCGCATGATGCTGATACGTGCTAGCAACGTATGTGGCCGGTTATAACTGGACATGAATGAAGGGACATGTTAGGGTTTGACGACCTTGGCGATCCCGTGGCGACCGCCCCGCCGCCGCCGCCGCCGGACGCTTGCCCGGCCGCGTGTGGCCTTTCCTCCGTCCCCGTGCCCAGGCAGGGAGCCGGAGCAGCAGCGGCCCAGTCCGCCCTGCAATCGCTTGGCTCCCTAAGCCGAGTCGATCCCGTTGTATCTGTCATGGATGGTACTGAGAGGAATCCTGGGAGTTCACGCACATCAGGGTTAGGGTTTCCTGGCCCGTGCCGCAAGATTTCGGAGGACCCTGCCTACTTAAAGACATCTAGGGCGTGGGTGAAACAACACCAGAAGCCCCGGAAGCCGCCAGATCGATCCAAACTCCTAACTGCGACGCCGCTGCCGGAGCCCCCTCCCGTCGTGATGGCGTCGTCCGCGCAGAAAGAACTAGTGCCGTCGGCGAACCCGGTGGTAGGTGGGGGCGATTACGGGGCTCCCTCTGAGGATGCTACCCGCCCGAAGCCTTCTGTCGAGGGACCCGAAGTTGTTGTGGCAGGGAACCCGCGGATGCAGACGCTCTCCATATGGAACCAGATGAGAGGGGCAGCGCCAGGGAGCCACGAGCAGGTTGTCCAGGAGAGGAAGGTAACAGGTTCTGTTGGCCCTGAAGTGTTCCAGGAAGGAGACGAGTCAGATGGTGAGATTGAGCTCGCTGAGGTGGACCTAGAGGAGGAAGGAGTCCTACAGAAGGAAAGCCACCCATGGACTGTGATCATGCTGGTTTATTCCCTAGACCGGCCAACTCCAAGAACTCTGTTTGAAAATATCCAGGACGGATGGAGGCTGAAGGAGGACCTTGACTACTCCTACCAAGGAGAGAACAAATACCTGGTGTACTTTGGGTGTGAAGCTGATATGGTGCGAGTCTTGCGAGGAGGTCCGTGGCAGTATGAGCATGACCCCCTGATCATTGAAGCCTATGATGGGATGAAGAAGGTATCGGAATACAAGCTGGATAGTATCCGGATCTGGGTTCGTATCCTGGATGTGCCGAGGAATTGGCGTACTGAAGCGGTGGTGAGGGCACTATGCGTGAAGCTGGGTACGTACCTGCAAGCAGAGCTTGATGTGGACAGTGGAAATTATGTACGGGTACGGGTCGCTCTCCCGGTGAACAAGCCTCTGGAAACGTCGGTGGCGATGAACGCTAAACTGAAGGAAAAAGGGTCCAGAGTAGAGTTCGAAATACAATACGAGAAGCTTCCTGACTTTTGCTACACGTGTGGTTATCTTGGGCATAAGGAGAAGTCATGTGGTAGGAAATTGGAGGGGGGCACCATTCGGGAAGTTCAGTGGCAAGCTCAGATGCTCTCCGCCCCGTCGGTTCACGAAGCAGTTTGGTACGGTTAAGGCCAAGATCAATCCAACAGCTTACCGAGGCCTAGATTTCTCTGCTGAAAGTAGCGGCTCCTCCGTGAGAGGCCGTGGGGGGCGGGGAGGCCGCCGAGGAGATGGGAACCAGACCCGTCGGAGCACGCAAGCAGCTGAGCATAGCAAGTGTAACCCGGCTGTTGATGAACTTCTAGCTGAACAGATGCAACGCATGTCCGGTGCTAGTGGTGCCGATCCAGAAGTGCAGGACCAAAGGAACAACGATGCAGCAGCCCAAACTCAGAGTAAGAGCATGCAGAACATGGCTCAGTCACAACCCAGAAGCTCAGATATTATTCCAGCTATGAGGAACGTGTCCAATGATGCAAGGATGGCAGATGCAGAGCTCTCGGACGACCAATCCACTTTAGGCAAACGGAACGCCGGCAATTATCATGTGATAGGCGCTGCTGATGGGGATGGGAATCAAGCACTCGTGGTGTACGCTAACACGGCCACCTCGGCTGAACCTTTGCTTTCAGGTATACCCAAAAGAAGAAGAACGGAGAGAGGACAAGAGGAGCAGGATGTGGATGGTGGGGCGACCACGAGCCAGGAGATGCAGGTGGAGACCAACGTAATAGAGGCAACCGACCCAGGGGCCGTCGGTAACCTGACGGGGCCAGCAGTGCCCCGTCAGGAGCAATGAATATCCTAAGTTGGAACTGCTAGGGAGGGGGGAACCCCCGGACAGTTCGTGATCTCGTGAGTCTAGTCCAGGCTCACTCCCCGAGTCTCGTTTTTCTTTGTGAAACTAGGCAACCAAAAAAATAAAATGAAGAGGTATCGTGCTAGGTTAGGCTTGAGTGGGTTTGATGCTTGTGATAGTGTTGGTCTTAGTGGTGGTCTTGCTTTGTATTGGCATGAGTCGTTGAGCCTCGATGTAAAAACCATTAATGAAAGATATATTGATGCGTATGTGACTGCTGCGGCGGGTGAGCCACCTTGGAGGCTTACCTGCGTCTACGGCGAGCCACGGGTGGAGGACCGTCATCACATGTGGTCCCTCCTCCGTGATCTTCACCAGCAAGCCGACATGCCATGGGCCGTGGTTGGCGATTTTAACAAGGCCATGTGGAGCTTCGAACACTTCTCCGAAACACCATGCTTGGCAGGTCAGATGCTTGATTTTCGTGATGTTCTTGAGGTTTGTGGTTTGGGTGATCTTGGTTTTGCAGGCCTGCCATACACATATGATAATCGGCGGGCGGGTCGGGCAAATGTTAAAGTTCGTCTTGATCGTGCCGTTGCTAACAACACTTGGCGCGACATCTTCTCGGTGGCGAAGGTGGAGCACCTTGTGGCGCCGAGTTCAGACCACCTCGCCATTCTGCTGTGATGTGCTCTGGAGGAGCCCGTGCAGCATTATGGCAGGAGGTGTCGACAGTATGAGGTGATGTGGGAGAGGGACCCGGCTCTCCCAGAGGTAATTATGAACACTTGGACAGATTTGGGTGCTTTGCTTAACCTGGGTGACATTGCGGATGGCCTAGGTACTATGATGAAAAAATTGCAAGATTGGAGCCGTAAAAAATTTGGTAATGTCATTAAAGAAATTAACAAGTCTCGCTCCCGTTTGGAAGAGCTTATGGCTATGAATGCAGATAGGAAGGAAATTTGGGAGGCCACTGATAGGATGAACGAGCTCCTGTACAGAGAAGAGATGCTCTGGATGCAGCGATCCCGAGTTGCCTGGCTGAAGGAAGGTGACCGCAACACGCAGTTTTTTCATCGCAAAGCGGTATGGCGGGCACGGAAAAATCGGATTAAGTCACTTGTGGATGATGCAGGAGTGGTGCATAAGGACCATGACGCCATGGCTGCAATGGCAACATCTTATTTCACTAATCAGTTTACTGCTGATTCAACTCTTTATGCGGATCCGGTGATTAATTTAATCAATACCCGTGTTACTGACCACATGAACGATGGGCTGTGTGCAGATTTCACGGACAAGGAAATATCAGATGCATTGTTTCAGATTGGGCCCCTCAAGGCACCGGGGCCGGACGGATTCCCTGCACGCTTTTTCCAGAGGAACTGGGCTGTTATGAGAGAGCAAGTTATTGCTGGGGTCAAGTAATTTTTTCGTACTGGTATTATGCCTGAAGGGGTAAACAACACGTCAATTGTTCTCATCCCCAAGGTAGATAACCCTGAGCGGCTCACGGAGTTCCGGCCTATCAGTTTATGCAACGTCATTTACAAGGTAGTGGCAAAGTGTTTGGTTAACCGGCTATGCCCTATTCTGGATGATATCATTTCGCCAGAGCAGAGTGCCTTTGTTCCGGGACGGATGATTACTGATAATGCATTAGTTTCCTTTGAGTGCACTCACTACATTCAGCAGGAAAAGAATCCGGACAAAAGTTTTTGTGCTTATAAATTGGACTTGTCTAAAGCTTATGACATGGTTGATTGGATCTTCTTGGAGCGAATGATGCAAAAGATGGGTTTCGCTCGCCGTTGGGTGAACTGGATTATGACATGCGTCACGTCGGTGAGATATACAGTTAAATTTAACGGTACCCTCTTGGATTCATTTGCACCGTCGCGAGGGCTTCGGCAAGGTGATCCTCTCTCCCCATTTTTGTTCCTCTTTGTGGCTGACGGTCTCTCGGCTTTGTTAAAGGATGGTGAGCAGAAGGGTGATTATACCCCTTTGAAAGTCTGCCGCAGAGCCCCAGGTATATCTCACCTATTGTTCGCAGACGACACTTTGTTATTCTTTAAAGCAGAGGAGGAACAAGTGCGTAAGGTACATGACATGCTTCTCACTTATGAGAGAGCTACAGGCCAGTGCATAAATCCGCAAAAATGTAGCGTATTGTTTGGGAAGTCTTCCTTGGACATCAACCAGGAAAGGGTACGTACAGTTTTGAATGTTGCTTTGGCCACTTTTGAGGAGAAATACCTAGGCCTCCCTACCCCGGACGGGCGCATGAACAGAGGAAAATTTCAGAACTTGCAATCAAGACTTCTGAAGAGGATTATTGCATGGGGAGACACACTTTCTCTAGCAGGCAAGGAAATCATGATTAAAGCGGTGGCGCAGGCGATCCCCACTTATATTATGGGCGTTTTTAAGCTGCCGATGTCAGTATGTGATGATCTGAATAGGATGATACGAAACTTTTGGCGGGGCTCCAAAGAGGGCAAACGGAAAACTCACTGGATGGCTTGGCCAAAGATTCAGGCTCACAAGATGAGGGGCGGGCTAAGGTTTAGAGACTTCCGTCTCTTTAACCAAGCCCTCCTCGCGCGGCAGGAATGGAGACTCTTAATTAATCCTAACAGTCTGTGTGCGCAGGTTTTAAAGGCCAAGTACTACCCGGAGGGATGCCTCGAGGATACGGTCTTCTCTGGGAATGCGTCGCCCACATGGCAGGTCATTCAATATGGCCTCGAGCTCCTGAAAAAGGGCCTTGTCTGGCGAGTGGGCAACGGACAGAGCATCCGCATATGGCGGGATCGCTAGCTGCCCACGCAGCCGACGGGCCAACCTATCACGCAACAGGGGACGTGCAGACTCCGGCGAGTGGCGGAGCTCCTAGACGGTTCTGGTGCATGGCGCCAGGATGTGCTACGGCGGTACTTTCTTCCGGTGGACGTGCATACCATCACCAACATCCGCACGTCCGCTCGCATCACCGATGATATTATCGCATGGGGTCCGGAGAAGAGCGGTATCTTCACCGTTCGCTCCGCCTACCGCCTTGCCATGGACGAGCGCGAGCGTCCATTGGCGACCGCCACGAGCAGGGCACCGGATGGTCGTCGCGCCTGCTCCCCCTAAGGTACGCGTCTTCGCTTGGAGGCTCGTGTCCAACTCGCTTGCAACTTGGGCTAATAAATTCTCTCGTCACCTCGAGCTTACTAATGTGTGTCCCCTTTGGGGTGTGGAACGAGAGGACGGATTCCACGCGATGTGCAGGTGCCCCCTCGTAATGGAGCTATGGAGAGCTATGGCGATGGACTGGCCCATCCCAAAGGTGGAGAGCATAGCCAACACAGGTCCGGAATGGTTGTTCTCGCTGTTGGAACCTCTCCAGGATACCGCACGCATGGTTGTGCTCATGACCATGTGGCGTGCGTGGTACGTGCGTAACGAAGTAACCCATGGAAAACGCCCTCCACCGACCGAAGCCTCTCGAAGATTCCTCCATGGTTATATAAATTCCCTCTTGTGTATCCATCAGTGCCCTCAAGGAGATATGGAGAGGGGCAAGATGGTCGTCCAGATGGGTGATGTGGCTAGGCCTAAGGAGGTGAAGCAAAAGGAAGAGCTGCGTTGGGCGCTCCCGCGTCCTGGATGGGCCAAACTTAATGTGGATGGGAGCTATGTGCCAGCAATAGGAGATGCAGGGGGCGGCATGGTGTTGCGCTCGGACAGGGGTGAAGTTATTTTCACCGCGTGTCGCGAGATTCGTACATGTGATAACAGTCTAGATGCTGAACTCGCGGCGTGCAGGGAAGGACTTGAGCTTGCCCTACACCGCACAGACTGGCCCATTGTTGTTGAGATGGACAGTACCGAAGCGGTCACGATGCTGAATGCTAGGTCGGCGGACCGGTCGTCATCTCGTGTACTCGTCGAGGAGATTCAGAGGATGATCAGGGATGACCCTAGGGAGATTTCGATTACTGCTATTAGTCGTTCACAGAATAAAGTTAGTCATGCTTTAGCTGCGTATGGTCGTAGTTTGCCACGTACTGCTGTTTGGTTGGGCTCGTGTATGAGCGACTTTGTAAACCTGGTTGTGGCTGATTTGCCACCTTAAGTAATGGAAATCTTCCTTTTCCCCGAAAAAAAAATACCGTATGTGGCCGGTTTGATTGGTTAACACATGAGTTTACTAAATAAAAAAAGACCGATTAACGATTGCGATTACCACACATCTACTCTCGCAACCCCAAAGATCCCAAGTGTTTGGCACTTGCCCGCCCCAAATGTTGGAAATATGCCCTAGAGGCAATAATAAATTGGTTATTATTATATTTCCTTGTTAATGATAATCGTTTATTATCCATGCTATAATTGTATTGATTGGAAACTCAAATACATGTGTGGGTACATAGACAACACTGTGTCCCTAGTAAGCCTCTAGTTGACTAGCTCGTTGATCAAAGATGGTTAAGGTTTCCTAGCCATTGACATGAGATGTCATTTGATAACGGGATCACATCATTAGGAGAATGATGTGATGGACAAGACCCAAACTGTAAACGTAGCATTTGATCGTGTCAGTTTATTGCTATTGTTTTCTGCATGTCAAGTATCTGTTCCTTTGACCATGAGATCATGCAACTCACTAACACCGGAGGAATACCTTGTGTGTATCAAACGTCGCAACATAACTGGGTGACTATAAAGGTGCTCTACAGGTATCTCCGAGGGTGTCTGTTGGGTTGGCATGGATCAAGACTGGGATTTGTTACTCCGTATGACGGAGAGGTATCTCAGGGCCCACTCGGTAATACAACATCACAATGAGCCTTGCAAGCAATGTGACTAAAGTGTTAGCCACGAGATCTTGTATTACGGAACGAGTAAAGAGACTTGCCGGTAACGAGATTGAACTAGGTATAGTGATACCGACGATCGAATCTCGGGCAAGTAACATACCGAAGAACAAAGGGAACAGCATACGGGATTAACTGAATCCTTGACATAGAGGTTCGACCGATAAAGATCTTCGTAGAATATGTAGGAGCCAATATGGGCATCCAGGTCCCGCTATTGGTTATTGGCCGTAGAGGTGTCTCGGTCATGTCTACATAGTTCTCGAACCCGCAGGGTCTACACACTTAACGTTTGGTGACGATTAGTATAATTGAGTTATTATGTTGGTGACCGAAAGTTGTTCGGAGTCCCGAATAAGATCCCGGACATGACGAGGATCTCCGGAATAGTCCGGAGGTAAAGATTGATATATGTGATAATAGTGTTTTGATCTCTGGAAGGGTTCCGGAGTTCACCGGAAGGGGTTCCGGATGTTTACCGAAGTGTTCGGGTGCAGCAACACTTTATATGAGCCAAAGGGATAAAGCCCACAAGGTATTGGAAAGTGCAAAAGTAGTTTTGCTGCCGCGTAAACGGTACTACCGCTTGTGTGAAGCGGTACTACCGCCCGAGCGGTACTACCGCTTGTGTGAAGCGGTACTACCGCCCAAGCGGTACTACCGCTTGTGTGAAGCGGTACTACCGCTTGTGCGCGGCTGTGCACGGTTCGGCAGGGATCCGAGTTGGACTCTTTCCCTGCGGGCCAAACCGACCTTGTGCGGGCAAAACCGACCCGGAGGAGGCTTTTACTCCAAGTTTAGACCCCAAGGCTCAACATATAAATAGAGGGGCAGGGCTAGCACACGGGACACATCAAGATTTCCCCAAGCCGTGTGCGGCAACCCTAACCCTCTAGTTCCTCCGTCATAATCTCCGTAGCGCTTGGCGAAGCCCTGCAGAGATTGTTCCTCACCACCATCACCACGCCGTCGTGCTGCTGGAACTCAACCACTACTTCACCATCGCTCGCTGGATCGAGGAGGTGAAGGCGTCATCAAGCCGTACGTGTGTTGAACGCGGAGGTGCCGTCCGTTCGGCACTAGATCGGAAGGATCGTGATTGGATCGCGGGACGCTCGGCGATTTGGATCGCGAAGACGTTCGACTACATCAACCGCGTTTATTAACGCTTCCGCTTAGCGATCTACAAGGGTATGTAGATTCACTCTCCCTCTCGTAGATGCTCATCACCATGGATAGATCTTGCGTGTGCGTAGAAAAAAAATTTGTTTCCCATGCAACGTTCCCCAACAGTGGCATCATGAGCCAGGTCTATGCGTAGATGAGATCTCGAGTAGAACACAAACGAGTTGTGGGCGTGGGTGTATACATATTGCTTGCCGTTACTAGTTGATATTTGATTCGGCGGTACTGTGAGATGAAGCGGCCCGGACCGACATTACGCGTACACTTACGCGAGACAGGTTCCTTCAACTAACATGTAACTTCGTTGCATAAAGATGGCTAGCGGGTGTCTGTCTCTCTCACTTTAGTTGAATCGATTTCAATGAAGAGGGTTCTTTTAGAAGATCAAAAAGCAATCACTACACCACGTTGTGGTTTTGCGTAGGTAAGAACGGTTCTTGCAAACCCGTAGCAGCCACGTAAAATTTGCAACAACAATTAGAGGACGTCTAACTTGTTTTTGCAGGGTATGTTGTGATGTGATATGGCCAATTACATGATGAGATATATGTGATGTATGAGATGATCATGTGTTGTATAGAATATCACGACTTGCATGTCGATGAATACGGCAACTGGCAGGAGCCATAGAGTTGTCTTTAATTATTGTATGACCTGCGTGTCAATCATTAAGCGCTATGTAATGCTTTACTTTATCGCTAAACGTTAGCTATAGTCGTGGAAGCAACAGTCAGCGCGACAACCTTATGGCGACACGTTGATGGAGATCAAGATGATGGAGATCATGGTGTCATGCCGGTGACGATGGAGATCATGCCGGTGCTTTGGAGATGGAGATCAAAAGCACAAGTTCATGGCCATATCATGTCACTTATGATTTGCATGTGATGTTAATCCTTTTATGCATCTTATTTTGCTTAGGACGACGGTAGCATTATAAGGTGATCCCTCACTTAAATTTCAAGATAAATTGTGTTCTCCCCAAGTG
The DNA here is from genome assembly GCA_039707655.1 of Elymus sibiricus. Classification (NCBI taxonomy): domain Eukaryota; kingdom Viridiplantae; phylum Streptophyta; class Magnoliopsida; order Poales; family Poaceae; genus Elymus; species Elymus sibiricus. The sequence goes on from CM077672.1 coordinate 320,135,066, forward strand.
TGCACCGTTGCGAAAGTTCGTCGTTTCGAGACACGCCGTGATGATCGGGTGTGATAGACTCTACGTTCGCATACAACGGGTGTAAGCCATGTTACACGTGCGGAACACTCGGGTTAAACTTGACGAGCCTAGCATGTACAGACATGGCCTCGGAACACAAGAGACCGAAAGGTCGAACATGAGTCATATAGTAGATATGATCAACATGAAGATGTTCACCATTGAAACCACCTCAACTCACGTGATGATCGGACTTGAGTTGGTGGATTTGGATCATGTTACACTCGAATGATCGGAGGGATGTCAATTTGAGTGGGAGTTTTTTAAATATGATTAACTAAACTCATTATCTAAGAACAATAGTCTAAGTTGTCTTTGCTATATTTATGTTGTAGATCATGGCTCGCGCAGTAGCACCCCTGAATTTTAATGCGTTCCTAGAGAAAGCTAAGTTGAAAGATGATGGAAGTAACTTTGTGGACTGGGCCCGTAATCTAAGGATTATCCTTACGGCTTCCCAGAAGGCTTATGTCCTTGATGCACCGCTTGGTGATCCACCCGCTCCAGTTGAGTCTCTAGACGTTGTGAACGCCTGGCAGGCTCGTTTTGATGATTACTCAATAGTTCAATGTGCAATGTTGTATGGCTTAGAACCGGGACTTCAAAGACGTTTTGAACGTCATGGAGCATATGAGATGTTCCAGCAGTTGAAGTTTATCTTTCAGAAGAATGCCCGGATCGAGAGATATGAGATCTCCGATAAGTTCTATGCTTGCAAGATGGAGGAGAATGGGTCTATCAGTGATCACGTGCTCAGAATGTCTGGGTACTCCACCCGTCTGGCTGAGTTAGGGATGCCCCTTCCGCCAGAGGCTATCACTGACAGAGTTCTTCAATCATTGCCACCTAGCTACAAGAGCTTCGTGTTGAACTATAACATGCACGGGATGAACAAGTCAGTCGCCGAGCTGTTTGCGATGCTGAAAGCCGCTGAGTCTGAAATTCAGAAGGAGCATCAAGTGTTGATGGTCAATAAAACCACTAGTTTCAAGAAAAATGGCAAGGGTAAGAAGGGTAACTCCAAGAAGAGTGGCAAAGCAGTTGCTCCTCTCGTGAAGAAACCCAAGGCTGGACCCAAACCAGAAACTGTGTGTTTTCATTGCAAGGGAACTGGACACTGGAAGCGGAATTGCCCCAAGTATTTGGCTGACAAGAAGGCGGCCAACAACAAACAAGGTATATATGATATACATGTTATTGATGTGTACCTTACCAACTCTCGTTGTAGTGCCTGGGTATTTGATACCGGTGCGGTTGCTCATATTTGCAACTCAAAACAGGAACTGCGGAATAGACGGAGGCTGGCAAAGGACGAAGTGACGATGCGCGTGGGAAATGGTTCCAAGGTTGATGTGATCGCCGTCGGCACGCTCGCTCTTCGATTACCGTCGGGATTAGTGATGAACCTAAATAAGTGTTATTTGGTGCCTGCGTTAAGCATGAACATTATATCTGGATCTTGTTTATTGCGAGACGGTTACTCATTTAAATCAGAGAATAATGGTTGTTCTATTTATATGAGTAATATCTTTTATGGTCATGCACCCGATGTGAGGGGTTTATTCTTATTGAATCTCGATAGTAATGATACACATGTTCATAACATTGATGCCAAAAGATGTAGAATTGATAATGATAATACCACTTTCTTGTGGCACTGCCGTTTAGGTCATATTGGCGTAAAACGCATGAGGAAGCTCCATGCTGATGGACTTTTGGAGTCACTTGATTTTGAATCACTTGACACATGTGAGCCATGCCTCATGGGCAAGATGACTAAAACTCCGTTCTCTGGAACAATGGAACGGGCAAGTGACTTATTGGAAATCATACATACTGATGTGTGCGGTCCGATGAGCATTGAGGCGCGCGGTGGTTATCGTTACTTTCTCACCTTCACTGATGACTTAAGTAGATATGGGTATATTTACTTAATGAAACACAAGTCTGAAACATTTGAAAAGTTCAAACAATTTCAGAGTGAAGTTGAGAATCATCGTAACAAGAAGATTAAATTCCTACGATCTGATCGAGGAGGAGAATATCTGAGTTATGAGTTTGGCAGTCACTTAAGACAGTGTGGAATTGTTTCACAATTAACACCGCCTGGAACACCACAGCGTAATGGTGTGTCCGAACGTCGTAATCGAACCTTATTGGATATGGTGCGATCTATGATGTCTCTTGCCGATTTGCCACTATCGTTTTGGGGTTATGCATTAGAGACAGCTGCATTCACTTTAAATAGGGCACCATCGAAATCCGTTGAGACGACGCCATATGAACTTTGGTTTGGCAAGAAGCCAAAGCTGTCGTTTCTTAAAGTTTGGGGATGTGATGCTTATGTCAAAAAGCTTCAGCCTGAAAAGCTGGAACCCAAAGCGGAGAAATGCGTCTTCATAGGATACCCAAAAGAGACAGTTGGGTATACCTTCTACCTCAGATCCGAAGGCAAAGTGTTTGTCGCTAAAAACGGAACATTTCTTGAGAAAGAGTTTCTCTCGAAAGAATTGAGTGGGAGGAAGATAGAACTTGATGAGGTTGTTGAACCTTTACTTCAACCTGAGAGTAGCGCAGCGCAGAAAGTTGTTTCTGTGGAGCCTACATTAGCTGAAGAGGAAGTTAATGATGATGATCATGAAGCTTTGGATCAAGTTGCTATCGAACCTCGTAGGTCGACAAGGACGCGTACTGCTCCCGAGTGGTACGGCAACCCTGTCTTAGAGGTCATGTTGTTAGACAACGATGAACCTACGAGCTATGGAGAAACGATGATGGGCCCGGATTCCGAGAAGTGGTTAGAGGCCATGAAATCCGAGATGGGATCCATGTATGAAAACAAAGTATGGACTTTGGAAGTATTACCTGAAGGGCGTAAGGCCATTCAGAACAAATGGATCTTTAAGAGGAAGACGGACGCGGACGGTAATGTCACCGTCTATAAAGCTCGACTTGTGGCAAAGGGTTTTTCACAAGTTCAAGGAGTTGACTACGATGAGACCTTCTCACCCGTAGCGATGCTTAAGTCCGTCAGAATCATGTTAGCAATAGCTGCCTTTTTCGATTATGAAATTTGGCAGATGGATGTCAAAACAGCGTTCCTTAACGGTTACCTTAAGGAAGAGTTGAATATGATGCAACCAGAAGGTTTTGTCGATCCAGAGAATGCTGACAAAGTTTGCAAACTCCAGCGATCCATTTATGGACTGGTGCAAGCATCTCGGAGTTGGAATCTTCGTTTTGATGAGGTGATCAAAGCGTTCGAGTTTATACAAGTTTACGGAGAAGCTTGTATTTACAAGAAAGTGAGTGGGAGCTCTATAGCGTTTCTAATATTATATGTGGATGACATATTGCTGATTGGAAACAATATAGAAATGCTGGAAAGCGTAAAGGAATATTTGAACAAGAGTTTTTCAATGAAGGACCTAGGAGAAGCTGCTTTCATATTAGGCATCAAGATCTATAGAGATAGATCAAGACGCTTAATAGGACTTTCACAAAGCACATACCTTGATAAGATTTTGAAGAAGTTCAAAATGGATCAGTCCAAGAAGGGGTTCTTGCCTGTTTTGCAAGGTGTGAAGTTGAGTAAGACTCAATGCCCAGTGACTGCAGAAGATAGAGAAAAGATGAGTGTCATCCCCTATGCTTCGGCCATAGGCTCTATCATGTATGCAATGCTGTGCACAAGACCCGATGTCAGCCTTGTCATAAGTATGGTCGGAAGGTTTCAAAGTGATCCAGGAATGGAACACTGGACGGCGGTCAAGAATATCCTGAAGTACCTGAAAAGGACTAAGGACATGTTTCTCGTTTATGGAGGTGATCAAGAGCTCGTCGTAAAGGGTTACGTCGATGCAAGCTTTGACACTGATCCGAATGACTCTAAGTCGCAAACCGGATACGTATTTATTCTTAATGGGGGTGCGGTTAGCTGGTGCAGTTCCAAGCAAAGCGTGGTAGCAGATTCTACATGCGAAGCGGAGTACATCGCTGCCTCGGAGGCGGCGAAGGAAGGTGTCTGGATGAAGGAGTTCATGACAGATCTTGGAGTAGTGCCTAGTGCACTTAACCCAATGACTCTGTTTTGTGATAATACTGGTGCCATTGCTCTAGCCAAGGAACCAAGATTTCACAAGAGGACCAGACACATAAAGCGACGTTTCAATTCCATCCGCGATTACATCAAGGAGGACGACATAAATATTTGCAAAGTACACACGGATCTAAATGTTGCAGATCCGATGACTAAACCTCTTCCAAGGGCTAAACATGAACAACACCAGAACTGCATGGGTGTTCGATTCATTACAATGTAAATCACATAGTGATGTGAACTAGATTATTGACTCTAGTGCAAGTGGGAGACTGTTGGAAATATGCCCTAGAGGCAATAATAAATTGGTTATTATTATATTTCCTTGTTAATGATAATCGTTTATTATCCATGCTATAATTGTATTGATTGGAAACTCAAATACATGTGTGGGTACATAGACAACACTGTGTCCCTAGTAAGCCTCTAGTTGACTAGCTCGTTGATCAAAGATGGTTAAGGTTTCCTAGCCATTGACATGAGATGTCATTTGATAACGGGATCACATCATTAGGAGAATGATGTGATGGACAAGACCCAAACTGTAAACGTAGCATTTGATCGTGTCAGTTTATTGCTATTGTTTTCTGCATGTCAAGTATCTGTTCCTTTGACCATGAGATCATGCAACTCACTAACACCGGAGGAATACCTTGTGTGTATCAAACGTCGCAACATAACTGGGTGACTATAAAGGTGCTCTACAGGTATCTCCGAGGGTGTCTGTTGGGTTGGCATGGATCAAGACTGGGATTTGTTACTCCGTATGACGGAGAGGTATCTCAGGGCCCACTCGGTAATACAACATCACAATGAGCCTTGCAAGCAATGTGACTAAAGTGTTAGCCACGAGATCTTGTATTACGGAACGAGTAAAGAGACTTGCCGGTAACGAGATTGAACTAGGTATAGTGATACCGACGATCGAATCTCGGGCAAGTAACATACCGAAGAACAAAGGGAACAGCATACGGGATTAACTGAATCCTTGACATAGAGGTTCGACCGATAAAGATCTTCGTAGAATATGTAGGAGCCAATATGGGCATCCAGGTCCCGCTATTGGTTATTGGCCGTAGAGGTGTCTCGGTCATGTCTACATAGTTCTCGAACCCGCAGGGTCTACACACTTAACGTTTGGTGACGATTAGTATAATTGAGTTATTATGTTGGTGACCGAAAGTTGTTCGGAGTCCCGAATAAGATCCCGGACATGACGAGGATCTCCGGAATAGTCCGGAGGTAAAGATTGATATATGTGATAATAGTGTTTTGATCTCTGGAAGGGTTCCGGATTTCACCGGAAGGGGTTCCGGATGTTTACCGAAGTGTTCGGGTGCAGCAACACTTTATATGAGCCAAAGGGATAAAGCCCACAAGGTATTGGAAAGTGCAAAAGTAGTTTTGCTGCCGCGTAAACGGTACTACCGCTTGTGTGAAGCGGTACTACCGCCCGAGCGGTACTACCGCTTGTGTGAAGCGGTACTACCGCCCAAGCGGTACTACCGCTTGTGTGAAGCGGTACTACCGCTTGTGCGCGGCTGTGCACGGTTCGGCAGGGATCCGAGTTGGACTCTTTCCCTGCGGGCCAAACCGACCTTGTGCGGGCAAAACCGACCCGGAGGAGGCTTTTACTCCAAGTTTAGACCCCAAGGCTCAACATATAAATAGAGGGGCAGGGCTAGCACACGGGACACATCAAGATTTCCCCAAGCCGTGTGCGGCAACCCTAACCCTCTAGTTCCTCCGTCATAATCTCCGTAGCGCTTGGCGAAGCCCTGCAGAGATTGTTCCTCACCACCATCACCACGCCGTCGTGCTGCTGGAACTCAACCACTACTTCACCATCGCTCGCTGGATCGAGGAGGTGAAGGCGTCATCAAGCCGTACGTGTGTTGAACGCGGAGGTGCCGTCCGTTCGGCACTAGATCGGAAGGATCGTGATTGGATCGCGGGACGCTCGGCGATTTGGATCGCGAAGACGTTCGACTACATCAACCGCGTTTATTAACGCTTCCGCTTAGCGATCTACAAGGGTATGTAGATTCACTCTCCCTCTCGTAGATGCTCATCACCATGGATAGATCTTGCGTGTGCGTAGGAAAAATTTTTGTTTCCCATGCAACGTTCCCCAACACCAAAAGGTTTGACTCCCCTTGAACCCTAGCAATTACTAAAAATTCTTGCATTTCTCTCATTTCAATCTACCATGACATGAGTGTGACAAGATACGTGACCTCTTTCCAATGGTGTTTACCATGTAGTGCCACCAATCTTTGACGGAGGTGAACGTGTTCCAATCAAATACTCACGTAGGTCAGCCCTAGCCACGCGCTAATGCCATCCCAAGTGTGTTTACTGTATCTACACTTGAAAAGAAGGTGTGCCGTCGTCTTCAATTCTTTCTCGCATAATTGACATACTCCCTCTATTCTTAAAAGAGTGTACTTCCAACTTTGTTGAAAAGTCAAACTATTTTAAAGTTTGACCAAGTTTGTGCAAAAATATATTAATGTTTGTGAAACCAAATAGGTATATGATGAAAATATATTTTATCATGAATCTAATGCTACTAATTTAATGGCATAAATGTTGGTGTACTATTGTATAAATACGGCCAAACATAAAAAAGTTTGACATTCCAACAAAGTTGAAAGTACACTCTTTTAAGGACGGAGGGAGTACGCCACAATTAGGCCATCGCCTACGTTGAAGTCGGTCAGCTGTCCAAGCACTGTCTCGAAGAATTAGCCACGCAGAAAAATTATGTATTGGTGGCCCCAGTTATCCCAAACCGTCGGTTTCATCAGCAAGGCGATCGAGGTGCCAAGTTTTTTTTTTCCTTTTTCTTTTCCGAAAAGGAGGTCAAAACCCCTGGCCTCTGCATCAATCGATGCATGCAGCCAACTTTATTAATTATTCAACAACAGTCTAACAAGAACATCCATCAAATCACCCGAAGCCACCACTCACACCTACAAACTCGATAATGTGGAGTGCCCTCACTCCCACCATCTAGAACCGGGGTCACCGCCGATCCGCCTGCATGACGTATCAGGAGCCTATTCCCGCTGCAGCAAACCTAAAGCGTATACCACATGCACATGTTTTTAGAAGCCACCACCACCATCGAACCATTGACCCATCTCCAGGAAGGAGATCCACGTCATCCTTGCCAGGCCGGCCATCCGTTAACGCCGCCACGGCGCCAAACAGCGCCACCGCCCTACGCTCTGTGACACCCTGGTTTTGGCAACTTTTTCTTTTCAAAATTTTTCTGGTTTTATTTGCAAAGTGGTTGGTTTTGGACTCAAATCATTTGACTTTGGACTTGAGGATTCCTTGGATTTCCTCTTAGGTGATCCAACACCCTCATCATCTTGCCAAAATCTTGCCTCATACCCTCTGATCCAAAACCCTAATTTCCATTCTCTCAAAATAATTCAATTATCCCTTTGGATATGTTTATTCTCACTATGGGTTGTGAAGCAACCTATAGCTCTGCTGATCAGAAAAATCTCAAATTAATACCACACCTTCTTGTCATCATCTACTCCCACAATCTCCAAAAATATTTTATTGGCTAGTACAAAACTTTGTCCAGAATATTCATTTTTCCCTCTGGACAGAAATGACCCTTTGTGAAGCAACATATATTTCTAGGCCTCAAAAAATTCTCAAATAATTCCCTGAGGTACTAGGAGTCATATCTTGCCACAATATCCAAAAACATCTCCTAGTCCAGTATAAATTTCTAGCAAAAATATTCTGCCAAGCTTCTGCTCATTTCAGTCCTTTAAGAAGGAAGTGCTATCTAGAGATGTCCATTTGCTCTGAAATTTTTATGGCATCTTCTATCCACCAAATAACCTGCTGAAACCAAATTTCAGCTCCAGGAGTCAAACCATGTGAGTGCTACAACCTCATCAAGTTTCTGGACCAGCAAAGTGGTTTACACATGAACCATGTTCAAAACTTGATGAAAGTTTCTCAAATTTTGCCAGCATGTAGTCCTTCCAACCTAGATCACACCAGACATTTCCATTGGCTTCATTCACAGCTCATCTATGCTCTGGATCCCTCCCAAGTTACTGTCCAGGAACTGTTCTTGATGCTACACTTCATCTCAGAGTGCATCTAGTCGATCCAGTGGCATAGAGAGGCTATATGGGCAAGGGTCGAGGCAATGGACAAGGTGCGCCAGGCGTGTGTGGCCTCCAGGTGCCAGCACCCATGGCGAGCACGGCACTGGCATGCCTATGCACACGCTCTGCGCACCGCCAGGCGCGGGTCTCGTCGGAGCGAGACACCCGCGTGGACGTACCTTGTCCTAGCTCGCCGACGACCTCTCCGCCGTCCACCTGGCCGCTCTGGAGTCTTCTCCTTGCCGGGGAAGCCCTCACCGGCTGCCACCGCGCGCGGCCACTGTGGCGCCCGTGCGGCCACAGTAGCGTGAGCTGGCCGTCGTCTTCCCCGTGCGTCGTCGCCTTGCTCATTAAGAGCTCTGCCCTCCTCCATCACGTCGCCCACGCCGCGCCAGCCAGCTAGCCGTCCTCGCTCCGGCGACGTGGCCGTGGCGCCGCCCGACTCCAGAAGCTCCCCCTCCGCCTATAAATAGGCCGCCCGGCCTCTCCCAGCTCCTCATCGCCCTCCACCATCTCCCAATCGAGCTCCCGAGCATCGAGCCAAGGCCGAGAGGCCCTCTAGCCTCGCATCTCGCCGGCGTTCCGCCGCCAAACTAGCTCCACCACCACCTCACTCCGCTCCACCCCAGCCTCGCCCGACTCCACCCGCGAGCTCAGGGCACTCTCCTGGTCCTGCCTGACCCCTTGACCCGCCGAAGCGCTGCCGGAATCGCCGTCTCCGGCGACACCTGAGAGCAGCCGCCGCCGGAGAGGAAGGGGGCGACACCGTTAGGCCGTCTTCGGAGAAGCTACTGGTACAGGGAGGACCGCCGTCGTGAGCCCGTTCCATCCCTGCCTTCTCCAGACCTCGCCGTCGTCTGCATCGTCGACGACCATCGCCGAAGAGCCGCGGTACACTGTTCCCCTCTCCCTCCCTTTCAAATATGACAGCGCGGCCCCACCCGTCAGCGGCTCAGCCCCACGGCCGAAGTGGTATAAGTGGAGGCGCCCCTCCACTTTACGCTTTTGACGTGGCCCGCTGTGGGTATTTCCATTTTCTGTTAAATTCAATTTAGTTCCAGAAATTTGACCAGACTTTGACCAGCTCTAGTTTTTAAACCACAAGTCCAAATCAATTGATTCTTTTTGCTATGGCTTTGTCTTGAGCCCCTCTATTTTCTGACCAAAGTTGGTATTTTTCTCACATGTACAGAATTTCTGGTTAACAGAAATGTATTATGTGACATTTTCTTTTGTTATTTAAAAATATTTTCAGAGGGAAATCACTTTGGATTTGAAGACCAGGAGTTTACTGATACTCCACTTGAGCAAGGCAAGCCACATCATCCATTGCATAAGGCATAGAAATAGTATTGGCTTAATATTGATTTATCTTGCATTTAATTTCATTTAAAAATGACATAGTTCATATTGTTTGAGTAATGCTTGAATCTTGCTATACTAGTTCATCTACTCAATGTAGCTAAGATGACCAGTAACTTTACATGCTAAACTCACTTTAATGGTTGATCAAGTGCCACCAACCCGGACTTATCCGTGCAGCCACATCTGCCGGTATGGGACGGCCTTGACTTGGTCTGACCGCGTGCTCTTTTACCGGTACCACCAAAGAGGGGAGGTTATGCGTCCGTGCTGCCCTGATCAGGTAGGCGACGATAACCTTGTGAGCCCAAGTTGAGTTATTTGCCGGCGTCCCCGTTTGGGACAGTTTAGTTGGCCACGACGGTGGCAGGTGTCAGGAGTGACACAGGGGCCACCCAGGGCATGACTCGGACGGGGGATGATTGTCGGTGGTACGATAGAGGAGTTACGGGTTAGACAAGTTTCGTTGGACGAATGTCCATGGTGTGGGTAACGTGCGCAACCTCTGCGGAGTGTAAGAATCTATTCGAATAGCCGCGTCCACGGTATTGGACATAGTCCGCACTAGGTCACACTGAGTAGTCAACCATAATAATAATAATGATGGAAGAACTCGTCTCATGCTCGAAAGTGACCGATGGGTCACGAATGTTTCGGGGGTCAAGTGTGAACCCGGAAGAGAGTAAGTGGCAACCGTAAGTGAGCATCTTAAAGTAATGACTTAATCATTGCCATGTTGTTGTTTGCTGCACTGTTTTGGTTGTTGTGAGCTTGCGAGTACATTCCAAGTACTCACCTGGCGTATCATGCCAGATGCAGGAGAAGCCGGTGACGGAGATCCCGAAGGTTCGTGCTATGCTAACTAGGCCGTGTCCCAGCAGTGTCCCTATGGGATGGAGTTTCCCGCGCGATGTTCCGCTACGCTGTAGAGTTCCCTAGTACTGAGGCCCTTGATGTTCCATAAATAATGTAGATACTGTCATAGCACGAGTAGTGCTCCTGGCCTCATCTACCTATGTAATATCCAAGCTTGTACATGTGTAATATCAATAAAGATCAGTTATGTTCTGTTCCAAATTGTTGTGTGTTTCCAGAAGACATGATCTCTGGGTTGGGAACACAAGGTAAACCGGTCCTCTGAGCCAGGGTGCCACACGCTCGTCCATCCAGACGCATCTGTTGTTGAGACTCAGCTGCACCATGGCGCCAAGACCCGCCGTCGTCGACGCGGTAGATGCCATGCCGCTCCACTTGTCAGCCTCCACGCCACCGCCGTAGCTCGAGCCCTTGCCAGCCGAAGCCCACCGCCTATAGAAACCCTCTCCCGCAAGGCCAAGCCTCCCAAGACGGCACCTCCATGGAGGGGACGACGCGCATGATGCCGCCGCCGCCCAAACCAAGGCGGGTTTTGGACTTTCGTCCGGGAAGGGGATTGGGGTGGATAGGAGGGACCTCGACTGCACCTCTAAGGAGGAAAACGACACCGAAAGACGTCGCCGCTGACGGGCCGAGCCAATCGAGGTGCCAAGTTGAGCAGAGTAAGCCGAGAAGGCCAAGTACTTCCTCGAGGTGGTTAGCTTCCAAACGATTCCATCCTTGACATCGGTGGCGAGGTTTACATCCTGATGGTCAACCCATAACTCAAAGAATTCAATAGTGTGTAGAAATGAGAGCCTCAATCTTCTATTGATGTTTTCAATTGATCATGCGGCCGGTCTTGAGCGCATCCAGAAATAAGAACCACAGCAGCCACCAGACGCTCTCAGCGATTTGGAACATCCGACCGTCTGTTTCGTTTGCTTGATGGGTTTTGGACCGTCGGATCGAGCCACTGGAGGACCTTGGCCGTCGGATCTAGCCCGCGCACTGTAGCAATGAATAGTTACCTCTCGTTCGTGCCACCGGGCGTAATTATAGTGCCCCACTGAGGGTATTTTCGTCATTTCACACACAGGGGTATAAAAGGCAGCACGCCCGTGGTGAAACCCTAGCCACCTCTCTCCTTTCACTCCTCAGTCTTCACCCCGACTCCCCTCTCTCTTTGTCCCGCCCCTCACGCTGCCACCCCGCCTCCTCTCCTCCCGTGGTCGTTGACCACCCTCCCCGGCCCCTTTTCTCTGGATCTCTCCGGATCCTCTCACCCAACTCCACTGGTGACCTACGCTCTCCACCTCACCGCTGGCGTCCCCACCCTCTCCTCCTCCCCTCCTCTTCCCTTCCCTTTCTCTTCCCAAGTCTGGCCCCTGATCGACCTGAGCAGGTCGCGTCTTGGCAGCCACGCACCGGCAGAGGCGCCACCGCCACCGCGCCATCCTCCTCCTTCCACCTCCTAGCCCGCGCCCAACCTCCGCAGCCCTCCTTCCCTCCCCGTGCTCGAAACCCTAGAAGTCTGCAGGAGGTGCAACAGAGAGGTCCCAGCGACCACGGCGGCGCATCCGCGGCCGGTCCACCTCGGGCTGCTTCTCCACCACCACGCACCTGCCTCGCGTGTGCTTCTTCTCTCCCGGGAGTGGGCCGCGGCCATGGAGAGCGGCCAGAGGAGCAAGGACGGCCAACCCCTGCCTCCTCTCCAGCACGTGCTGGGGATTACGAGCGGCGTATGTGGTGAGCTGCCCGCCTGCCCCTCTCTACCCCCCTCCCCAAATCTACATGTATATCCACTGATTGACTAAAACTGGTTTGGATGTTCAGTTTCCTCTATATGATTCATTAAATCACATTTTGATTCAAGCAAACTCAAGTTACTCTACATGAAGTAGTGAGTGATAAATTTCCAACAGAAAATACTACTTACATACTTACTACGTAGTTGAAGAGACCACATTACATGTCACTGCTGCTGTGAAGTTAATCTCTCTTGAAGAGACCACCAGGAAAAGAATCTCTTGCGAGTGTTTGTGGATCTATCATTCATGGATTTTCCAACTACTCAGTAGCCTGATTCCTCCATCTCAAGGATTTATTTTTGTCAGTATAAACTAGCTAGTTGTTGGGCGTCCTTGGTATGCATCTCGCATTTTACACGGATGATGAAAAAGGAATTGTAAAACTTGCTGCTTTTTCTTAGTATATATATGTTGTTCAAAGGATTTCCAAGAAATCAGACCAAGTTGATGATCAGTTTCATACTAATTCATACTCTGTTGCATCGTATGTGTGGTAGTCGTCGAAGATACATGCCATATCCAGCTTCAACTTACTGAAAACACCCTTGTTTCACAGATTTTGCAAGTACAGGTGATAAAGATTCAAAATTTGGCTGCGCACATGCTTGCTGGCGGGAAGGTACTTGCAGCTATAAAGAATCATGATTTGGCACTTACTAAAATCATGTGCCTAAACATTTTTGATGATCGACTCTGCGCTATAACTGTAGGAGTTTGATTCATTACTTGATGGCCTCAAAATGGATACAGGATCTATTGGAATAAAGAAGGTGTTAAGGTAGCCCACTTGATCTACTTTAGCTCCATGCTTTATTAATGGCCAGCTTACTTACTTTGATATATAACACTTATGTTGATTGACATCAACTCGCGGTTCTGCCCCGAGGCGAACCCTAGCCGCTGCAGGTCCGCGATGTGGTTGCTTGGTGGCCGTAGGTGTTGCTGGCTAGGCTCCACCTCCGCCTTGTGGTCATCGGTGTCGCCGGCCACGCTCCACCCACACAAACTCCTGCTCGCCTCCTGATGGGGAACGTTGCATGAAAATCAAAAAAATTCCTACGAAACACCCAAGATCTAATCTAGGATAAGTATAGCAACGAGAGGGGAGTGTGTCTACATACCCTTGTAGACCGAAAGCGTTAGCGTCGCAACTCCGTTGATGTAGTCGTACTCTTCATGATCATATCGTGATCCAATCCGATCTAGTGCCGAACGGACGGTACCTCCGAGATTAGCACACGTTCAGCTCGATGGCGTCCTCTCCTTTTTGATCCAGCAAGCGAGGGGGAGGAGGTAGATGAGATCGGAACCAACACGGCGGCGTGGTGGTGGTGGCAGCAGTGGAACTCCGGCAGGGCTTCACCAAGCGCGTACCGGAGGAGAGGTGGGAGGAGTTGGGAACGACGGAGGGCAAGGGTGGAAGGTTGCAGACCCCTGCGCCCCTCCCCACTATATATAGGGGTGAGGGGGAGGGGGCGCCGGCCCTAGCCCCTCCTCCAAGGGAGGGGACGGCGGCCCTAGGAGGTGGAGTGCCCACCAAGTCAGGTGGGGCGCCTCCCACCCCTAGGGTTTACCCACCCTAGGCGCATGGGCCTGGTAGGGGGCTGGTGCGCCTGGCCCAACTAGGCCAGAGCGCCCCCCCTACAGCCCATGTGGGCCCCTGGGGCTGGTGGACTGCTACTTGTAGCTTGCGTTGGTATTTTCCCCGAAGAGGAAGGGATGATGCAGCACAGTAAAGGTAAGTATTTCCCTCAGTTATGAAACCAAGGTTATCAATCCAGTAGAAGAATCACGCAACACCTCGTTAGCAGCACCTGCACACAAAACAACAAATCCTTCCACCCAACGCAAACAAGGGGTTGTCAATCCCTCGGCGGTAATTGCAAGATTAAATTGTGTGTGATAGATAGATAGATTGAAACAAAAATACAAAATAAAATAAATAAAGAAAAAAAGTGCAGCAAGTATTTTTAGGGTTCTAGTATATGATTTAGATAGACCCCGGGGCCATAGTTTTCACTAGAGGCTTCTCTCATAAAAATAGCATACGGTGGGTAAACAAATTACTGTTGGGCAATTGATAGAAAACCAAATAATCATGACAATATCCAAGGCAATGATCATGTATATAGGCATCATGTCCGAGACAAGTAGACCGACTCCTGCCTGCATCTACTACTATTACTCCACACATCGACCGCTATCCAGCATGCATCTAGTGTATTAAGTCCATAAAGAACGGAGTAACGCCTTAAGCAAGATGACATGATGTAGACAAAGTAAACTCACGCATGAATAAACCCCATCTTTTTAACCTTAATAGCAACGATACATATGTGTCATGTCCCTTTCTGTCACTGGGATTGAGCACCGCAAGATCGAACCCATTACAAAGCACCTCTTCCCATGGCAAGATAAATCAATCTAGTTGGCCAAACCAAATCAATAGATCGAAGAAGAAATACGAAGCTATAATAATCATGCATAAAAGAGATCAGAGAAGACTCAAATAATATTCATGGATAATCTGATAATAAACTCACAATTCATCGGATCCCAACAAACACACCGCAAAAAGTGATTACATCGGATAGAACTCCAAGAACATCGAGGAGAACATTGTATTGAAGATCAAAAAGAGAGAAGAAGCCATCTAGCTACTAACTATGGACCCGAAGGTCTGTGGTAAACTACTCACGCATCATCGGAAAGGCAGCAAGGTTGATGTAGAGCCCCTCCGTGATCGATTCCCCCTCCGGCGGAGTACCGGAGAAGGCCTCCAGATGGGATCTCTCGAGAACAGAAGCTTGCGGCGGTGGAAAAAGTATTTCGTGGACTCCACTGTTGGTTTCCTGATTTTTGGGAATTTATAGGGTGGAATTAGGTCAAAAGGGTCAGAGGTGGGCCCACGAGGCACCAGGGCACTGATACGTCTCTAATGTATCTATAATTTTTGAAGTATTCATGCCATGTTTATAACAATTCTATATGGTTTTGGTATGATTTGATTAGAACTAACCCGGATTGACGCTGTTTTCAGCAGAATTGCCATGGTGTTGTTTTTTGTGCAGAAATAAAAGTTCTTGGAATTGGATGAAACTTTTTGGAGATTTTTTATGGAATAAATAAAAAATACTGGAACCAAGACCCACTGGAGGGGGCCACCCAGTGCCCACGAGGCACCAGGGCGCGCCACCCCCCTAGGCCCTGATTCCAACGCTAAAAAATCCTATAAATAGAGAAACCCCCAGAAATAACCCTAGAACTTCGACTCTGCTGCCGCAAGCCCCTGTACCTCCATGATCTCATCTACAGCCCTTTTTCGGCACCCTGCCGGAGGGAGAAAATCATCACCGAAGGCCATCTTCATCATCCCGGCGGTCTCCATGACGAGGAGGGAGTAGTTCACCCTCGGGGCTGAGGGTATGTACCAGTAGCTATGTGTTTGATCTCTCTCTCTCTATCGTGTTCTTGAGATGGCACGATCTTGATATATCGTGAGCTTTCTTGATATAGATGAATCATATGGAGTTTTCCCCTCTCTATCTTCTTGTGATGAATTGAGTTTTCCCTTTGAAGTTTTCTTATCGGATTGAGTCTTTAAGGATATGAGAACACTTGACGTATGTCTTGCATATGGATATCTATGGTGACAATGGGATATTCACTTGAGTCACTTGATGTATGTTTTGGTGATCAACTTGCGGGTTCCGTGACCTTGGGGATTTATGCATAAGGGTTGGCACACGTTTTCGTCTTGACTTTCCGATAGAAACTTTGGGGCACTCTTTGAAGTTCTTTGTGTTGGTTTGAATAGATGAATCTGAGATTGTGTGATGCATATCGTATAATCAAACCCGTGGGTACTCGTGGTGACATTGGAGTGCCTAGGTGACATTAGGGTTTTGGTTGATGTGTACCTTAAGGTGTTATTCTAGTACGAACTCTAGGGCTGTTCGTGACAATTAATGGGGATGGCTCATAAGATTGATCGGGAAGGATAACTTTGAGGTGGTTTCGTACCCTACAACAATTTCTTCGTTTGTTCTCCGCTATTTGTGACTTTGGACTGAACTCTTTGTCACACGTGAGGGATTTACATATGATTCAACTATGTCAACAATGTTGGGAGATCGCACTAGTGAAAGTATGAACCCTAGGCCTTGTTTCTAAGCATTGCAATACTGTTTATGCTCACTTTTGTTACTTGCTACCGTGCTGTTTTTTATTTTTCGCACTACAAAAACCTATATCTACTATCCATACTACACTTGTATCACCATCTCTTCGCCGAACTAGTGCACCTATACAATTTACCATTGTATTGGGTGTGTTGGGGACACAATAGACTCTTTGTTATTTGGTTGCAGGGTTGTTTGAGAGAGACCATCTTCATCCTACGCCTCCCACGGATTGATAAACCTTAGGTCATCCACTTGAGGGAAAATTGCTACTGTCCTACAAACCTCTGCGCTTGGAGGCCCAACACGAGTCTACAAGAACAAGTTGTGTAGTAGACATCAAGCTCTTTTCTGGCGTCGTTGCCGGGGAGGTGAGTGCTTGAAGGTATATCTTTAGATCTTGCAATCGAATATTTTTGTTTCTTGTTTTATCACTAGTTTGGTTTATAAAAGAAAACTACAAAAAAATGGAATTGAGGTTGCCTCATATTATTCGTCTTTATCATGTCTTTCTTGAAAATTAATGATGGAGCAGAAAATTGTGCTCAATTGATAGAAGAAGAATTCAATAAAATGTTTTGCATAAAATCTTTGAATGATGAGCATGATTGCAATGTTGTTAGTATGAATTCTATGAATATCCAAAATACTAATGATGATTGCACTAGTCATGACAAAAATGTTTCTTATAAGCATTTCAATTTTTGTGGAGTGCATAAAGTTTGTGAAGACATGCCTTATAGGGATGATAGATTTTGTAAGAAGCATAAACATGATAGAACCAATTTTTTGCTCAAAGTGATAAATGAATTTGCTACAAAATTATGCTCTCTTCATCCCATTACTTGTGAACTTTGCAATAAAGTTGGTCACCTTAGTTTTCAATGCATACTTTTTCATGATCGAATCGTGGCTAAATATTGTAATGACTTGACTGCCCTTGAACTATATAATGAGCTTTATTTATTTTTGGGGTGTGAGTAATTGACACATAAAAATAGTTGGTTTGAAGTATTCATTCTCACAGACAACATTGAAACTAATCTAGAGGAAATCTATATGTTTTGTGTGGTAAATTGCAATGAGAATGCTTGTATTGCCAACTACAGAAAGATGGGAAAACCAATAGAATATAAAAGGAACACTAATGAAAGGGTAAAGATTTCCACTTTCCCTCCTATTGTCTCTCATGATGAAATAGGTGACGAGGAGGAGCTTCCTATTCAACCAATCTCGTCAATAAGAAGCTCAGAAAAATTGATTAAACCCACACATGATGTGGTGAAGAAGAAGAAAAGAAGAAAGAGTAGAGGTAAAAAGGTATCCCTCCCAAATAATGTTGCCCCTATTATTGTTGTGCCTCATGAGAGTGAATCAAAAATAATTGTGGAAGATGATATACTTGATGATGATATTGCTTCTTTGTCTTATGGTATAATGTCCGAAGGAACTATTGAGGATGATTTTATTATGCCTATTACTCATTATGATGATTATGATTGGGAAGATAATGATACTTCTTATGATCTTGAAAATCTTTATGGCACCAACTTGGAAAATTATGATGATAATTGTTATACTATTGGTGCTATTCATACTATTAATGATGAAAGTGATTATGCTTATGATATGCAAAGCCACAAGCTTGGGGATGCTATGTTTGATGGGAATGACATGTTTGAGAATTTATTTGCTGCAATTGATGTTTGTCCCAAGCTTGGAAATGCTATATTTAATGAAGATGATCTTTTTAGCCCCCCTACTTTGAATGATCAAATTTGTTATGATGATTTCATGCCTCCTATCTATGATGATTATTGTGATGATACTTATGTTATGAAAAATAGTGATGATGATTATTATAATACTTGTTATAATCCTTTTACTGAACATCACTCTTTTAATGTGGAAACAATTTATAGTATTCGAGTTTCATACTATACTCCCACTATTATGAATGAGAAGAAAATTGCTTGTGTGGAGAGTAATAAAAATTCTATGCTTGTGGATCATGAATAGAATGCTTTATATGATAGCTATATTGATGAATCCATTCATGATGCTACTAAAAATTATTATGACAGAGGAACATATGATTCATGATGCTCCCGTTATGTTTCAATTCTTCACTTTTTATGTGAGCATCATTAAAATCATCATGCCTAGCTAAAAGGAATTAAAGAAAAGCGCTTGTTGGGAGACAACCCAATACTTGTACCTACTGTTTTTGTGTGTCCACATGATTAAGATACTGTAGTAATCATGTTTTATATGTTTTCTTTCAATAATGTGCCAAGTAAAGCCTTTGGGATAGTGTGGATGCATGTTGATTTGATTCTGTGCAAAAACAGAAACTTTTGCGTCCAGTGCTGGAATTTCTATTCTGTACTGGAGCATGAAAAAATTCTGAAATTTTTACACAGTATTGGGTTACAAATGTTTTACGTTTTCCCAAGTTTTCAGAATTTTTGGAGGTACAGAAGTATGGTTTTTAAACCGCTTACTACACGCTGTTCTGTTTTTGACAGATTCTGTTTTCGATTCATAGTTTGCTTGTTTTAGTGTTCCCATAGCTTATATTGAGTAATATAAATTGTGGAAATGATAGAATACAGTAGGAATTATGTGAGAACAATTATTAATCTTGTCTTGACAGTACCTAAGTGGATGATTTATTTTTATCATACTAACCTATCTCACGAAGTTCCGTTAAGTTTTGTGTGATTGAAGTTTTCAAGCTTTGGGTGAGATATCGATATGAGGAGAATAAGGAGTGGCAAGACCCTAAGCTTGGGGATGCCCAACGCACCCCAAGGTAAAATTCAAGGAAGACTCAAGCGTCTAAGCTTGGGGATGCCCCGGAAGGCATCCCCTCTTTCGTCTTCAACACTATCGGTAACCTCACTCGGAGCTATATTTTTATTCGTCACATAATATGAGTTTTGCTTGGAGCGTCATTTTCTTCTGTTTATATTTTCTTTATGTTATCAATAATCATGTTTTGTATCTTTTAGTTCAATAAAATGCCAATTATAGCCTTTACCATGCTCAGTTTGCAAGTTCATGTGTTGCTGTTTGAAAACAGAAAGTTTTCTGTTATGTCCAGAATATTACTGAATAGTCAGAACATGATAAAAATCTGAAATTTTTACACAGTAAGCATGCATGAGTTCTCTGTCACGTGGTAATTTTTCAGAATTTTTGGAATTAGGGAAGTATGGATTCTTATTCCCCTTTTACAAACTGTTCTGTTTTGGCAGATTGCTGTTAAAGTTGCATTGTTTGCATAAGTTTGCATATTTAATGTTTCTATTTGTGGATAGGAGTATTAAATATGAAGAGGCATTTAGTATGCAATGTTTAATTATAATTTTTGTGATTTGCTACAGTAGAGAATGTTAAGGTTTTGAGTTGATTTATACTAACTTATCTCACGAGTTCTTGTTGAGTTTTGCGTGGATGAAGTTTTTAAGATTTCGGGAAACCGTGATATGAGAGGAATTAAGGAGACACAAAAGCTCAGGCTTGGGGATGCCCAAGGCATCCCAAGTTATTATTTCAAGAAGTCTCAAGCATCTAAGTTTGGGGATGCCCCGGTAGGCATCCCACCTTTCTTCTTCAACAACTATCGGTCAGTTTTGGTTGAGCCTAAGTTTTTGCTTCTTCACATGATATGTGCTATCCTTGGAATGTCATTTTATTTTGTTTTATTTGCTGTTTGAATAAAATACTTGAGATCTGAAATTTTTAAATGAGAGAGAGTCCTCACATAGCTACCTATTTACTTAAACTACTCATTTGATCTTCACTTATATCTTTTTGGAGTAGTTTGTCATTTACTCTTGTTCTACACGTATATCCTACGAGTGAATTGTTGAAATGAATTGAATATCATAAAGTTGAAATTTATATGCTTCATATGCTTGTCCCATGGGGAGCAGTGACTTCACATACGAGAAGTATAAGTGGTAAAATTTATTGAAAGTTAACAAACATAGCATTGGTCACTTGAACAATTCATGAAAGAATTTTGAAGGAAGAGAAATTTCACATATAAATATACTATCTTGGACATCTTCTATGATTGTGAGCACCCATTAATTATTTTCATGCTTGATCAAGTAGTTGACGTTGGATAA
Source organism: Elymus sibiricus (assembly GCA_039707655.1). Lineage (NCBI taxonomy): Eukaryota > Viridiplantae > Streptophyta > Magnoliopsida > Poales > Poaceae > Elymus > Elymus sibiricus. Next base: position 320,155,718 of record CM077672.1, read on the forward strand.
GGAAGACAACATAATGAGTTATGTTTGTTTATATTCACATAGAAGTTATATTGTCATGGATCCTCTAACATGTGGTGCTTGCTTAGGATCTTTTGCTAACCAAAAATTCGCACTAAGTAGAGATACTACTTGTGCATCCAAAAACCATTAAACCCAGTTTCTTGCCATGAGTGTCCACCATATCTACCTATGGATAGAATAAGATCCTTCAAGTAAGTTGTCATTGGTGCAAAAAGAAATAAAAATTGCTCCTAAAATATGTATGATCTTTTATTGCAAGGGAAAATAAGCGTTGTACGAACTTGTGATGGTAAAGAAATAAAAGCGACGGACTGCATAATAAAGGTTGATATCACAAGGGGCAATATAACGTGATGTTCCTTTGCATTAAGGGCTTGTGCATCCAACAACAAAAAGCGTATGACAACCTCTGCTTCCCTATGCGAAGGGCCTATCTTTTTCTTTTATGCATTTACTTTTCTGTATTTACTTTTATGCAAGAGACATTAATGTTCATCCCTATTCCGCTCCATTTATTCCTTAGTTGGCAAGCATTATGTGGTAGGGAAAGATCCAGGCACATATATCCAGTTGAATATAGGTGATCATGAGTTATTATTGTTGACATTATCCCTGAGATAAATAAGTTGGGAGGCGAAACATTAAGCCCCTATCTTCCTATGTGTTTGACTGAAACGGTTTGTTCTAAAAATATGCTTTGAGTGTCAGCAATCATCGAAGACTAAAAGATGGTTGAGTATGTGGAATTTGCTAGATCAAAGCTCTTAGATAGACCGTTCCTGAAAATAAGATGAATTGCAATTGTTTGATGACTGAGAACATAGTTTGTTAGTTTTCAAGAAAATTTATGGCCTATACTTTAAACATGTGAATAGCTTGCTACTTGATCATGAGAAGTTTTATGAGATGAGCTACTGATTATGATATATATTGATGCTAGAAAAAGTGGTTGAAATCATTATTGATCAAACTTATGCATTATGCTAGCATTCACACTTCATAAATTATTTCTTTTATCATTTACCTACTCGAGGACGAGCAGGAATTAAGCTTGGGGATGTTGATACGTCTCCAACGTATCTATAATTTATGAAGTATTCATGCCATGTTTATAACAATTCTATATGGTTTTGGTATGATTTGATTAGAACTAACCCGGACTGACGCTGTTTTCAGCAGAATTGCCATGGTGTTGTTTTTTGTGCAAAAATAAAAGTTCTTGGAATTGGATGAAACTTTTTGAAGATTTTTTATGGAATAAATAAAAATTACTGGAACCAAGACCCACTAGAGGGTGCCACCCAGTGCCCACGAGGCACCAGGGCGCGCCACCCTCCCCCCCCCCCCCCCCCAGGCGCGCCCTGGTACCTCGTGGGGCCCACGTGGCTCCGTCTGACCTGATTCCAACGCTAAAAAATCCTATAAATAGAGAAACCCCCAGAAATAACCCTAGAACTTCGACTCTGCCGCCGCAAGCCCCTGTACCTCCATGATCTCATCTACAGCCCTTTTTCGGCACCCTGCCGGAGGGAGGAAATCATCACCGAAGGCCATCTTCATCATCCCGGCGGTCTCCATGACGAGGAGGGAGTAGTTCACCCTCGGGGCTGAGGGTATGTACCAGTAGCTATGTGTTTGATCTCTCTCTCTCTATCGTGTTCTTGAGATGGCACGATCTTGATGTATCGTGAGCTTTGTTGATATAGATGAATCATATGGAGTTTTCCCCTCTCTATCTTCTTGTGATGAATTGAGTTTTCCCTTTGAAGTTTTCTTATCGGATTGAGTCTTTAAGGATATGAGAACACTTGACGTATGTCTTGCATATGGATATCTGTGGTGACAATGGGATATTCACTTGAGTCACTTGATGTATGTTTTGGTGATCAACTTGCGGGTTCCGTGACCTTGGGGATTTATGCATAAGGGTTGGCACACGTTTTCGTCTTGACTTTCCGGTAGAAACTTTGGGGCACTCTTTGAAGTTCTTTGTGTTGGTTTGAATAGATGAATCTGAGATTGTGTAATGCATATCGTATAATCAAACCCGTGGGTACTCGTGGTGACATTGGAGTGCCTAGGTGACATTAGGGTTTTGGTTGATGTGTATCTTAAGGTGTTATTCTAGTACGAACTCTAGGGCTGTTCGTGACAATTAATGGGGATTGCTCATAAGATTGATCGGGAAGGATAACTTTGAGGTGGTTTCGTACCCTACAACAATTTCTTCGTTTGTTCTCCGCTATTTGTGACTTTGGACTGAACTCTTTGTCGCACGTGAGGGATTTACATATGATTCAACTATGTCAACAATGTTGGGAGATCGCACTAGTGAAAGTATGAACCCTAGGCCTTGTTTCTAAGCATTGCAATACTGTTTATGCTCACTTTTGTTACTTGCTACCTTGCTGTTTTTTATTGTTCGCACTACAAAAACCTATATCTACTATCCATACTACACTTGTATCACCATCTCTTCGCCGAACTAGTGCACCTATACAATTTACCATTGTATTGGGTGTGTTGGGGACACAAGAGACTCTTTGTTATTTGGTTGCAGGGTTGTTTGAGAGAGACCATCTTCATCCTACGCCTCCCACGGATTGATAAACCTTAGGTCATCCACTTGAGGGAAAATTGCTACTGTCCTACAAACCTCTGCGCTTGGAGGCCCAACACGAGTCTACAAGAACAAGTTGTGTAGTAGACATCAGGCACGCCTGCCCCCCCCCCCCCCGGCGCGCCCTGGTGGCTCGTGGCCACCTTCTGGGTCTTCTGGCCTCCTCCCGAAGCTTCTAGTGTTTGCTATGTCCAGAAAAAAAATCTCCAAAAAGTTTCGTGGCATTTGGACTTTGTTTGGTATTGATATTCTGTAAAACAAAAAACAGGCAGAAAACAGCAACTGGCACTGGGCACTAAGTTAATAGGTTAGTCCCATAAAATATTATATAATTGCTATAAATGTATATAAAAACATCCAAGATTGATAATATAACAGCATGGAACAATAAAAAATTATAGATACATTGGAGACGTATCAGCATCCCCAAGCTTAATTCATGCTCGTCCTTGAGTAGGTAAATGATAAAAACAGAATTTTTGATGTGGAATGCTGCCTATCATACTCATCACATATTCTTTTCTTTTATAGCATGGACATTTGGATTTGAATGATTCAAAGCAATAGTCTATAGTTTGACATGAAGATATAAATACTCAAGCATGCTAACAAGCAACCATGTCTTTCAAAATATCAAAGCTAAAGAAAGTTATCCCTAGCCCATTATGCTCAATCATTGATCCATTCATGAAACACACTCAATATTAGCTACATCCAGTGCACAAGTATGACAATAGTGCTCTCTAGTTGGTGCTTTATAAGAGAAGATGGAGACTCAAAATAAAAATAAAAATTGCGTAAAAGTAAATAGATAGGCCCTTCGCAAAAGGAAGCAGAGATTTGCTAATGTGCCAGAGCTCAAAGCTTAAATTAGAGAGATAAAATATTTTGAGAGGCATGCTTTTCCTGTCAACGAAAACGACCGAGAATTCCCAATATCTTCCATGCTAGACACATCATAGGTGGTTCCCAAATAGAAAGTAAAGTTTATTTCCTTTCCACCATTCTTTCACAATCCATGGCTAGCCGTATCCACGGGTGCCCTCCATACCAACACTTTCCAAGGAATTTTGTTGTTATTAATTTTTGATTCATTGTGGGACTGGGCATCCCTATTACCAACCATTCTCTCGTGCAATGACAAGTGAATAAACACTCATCGTAAGAATAACACACCTAGCATGGAAAATATTGGCCACCCCCTGCCGCTTCATGAGCGGTACGGGCACACAAAACGGAAAAATTATTTTGAAAATTAGAGTTGGCACACACAAATTTACTTGGAACGGCATGGAAACACCGCATATAGGTAGATATGGTGGGCTCATTTGGCACAACTTGGGTTTAAGGAGTTTGGATGCACAAGCAGTATTTCCGCTTAGTACAAATGAAGGCTAGCAAATAGATTGAGAAGCAACCAACCAAAAAGCGAAAACGGTCATAAACATGCATTGAACATAACTAACACAAAATAATGCACCATAAGTAGGATATAATTTATTTGCATAACTATTGACTTAATGTGCATGCATAGGGAATCACAAACCTTAACACGAATATTCTTACTAAATCACAATTACTCACTAACATGACTCACATATCATCATCTCCATATCGCAAAACTATTGCAAGGAATCACACTTATCATATCCAATGATCTATATGAAAGTTTTTATTATATCCCTCTTGAATATTCATCACTTTGGGACCAAATTCATATCTTGTGCAAATTACCGTTACTAACATCAACTCTCAAAAAAATATAAGTGAAGCATGAGAGCGCAAATATTTCTTCAAAATTTTATCAACCCTCAAAATAATATAAGTGAAGCATGAGAGTTTATTTCTTCAAAATTTTAATCTTATCAACTCTCAAAATAATATAAGTGAAGCATAAGAGTTTATTTCTTCAAAATATAGCCACCGCCGTGCTCAAAAAGATTTAAGTGAAGCACTAGAGCAACTGCCTAGCTCAAAACATTTAAGTGAAGCACATAGGGTATTCTAACAAATTATGATGAACGTGTGGCTCTCTCAAATAGGTGTGTGCAGCAAGGATGATTGTGACAAACTAAAAAGCAAACAAAGCAAAGACGCATATAATACACGACGCTCCAAGCAAAACACATATCATGTGACGAATAAAAATATAGCTCCAAGTAAAATTACCGATGGTTGGTAGAAGAACGAGGGGATGCCTTCCGGGGCATCCCCTAGCTTAGACGCTTGAGTCATCCTTGAATATTACCTTGGGGTGAATCGGGCATCCCCAAGCTTAGGCTCTTGCTACTCCTTATTCCTTCATCCATCGTGATCTCACCCAAAACTTGAAAACTTCAATCACACAAAACTCAACAAAACCTTCGTGAGATCCGTTAGTATAACAAAATAAATCACTACTTTAAGTACTGTTGCAAACCCATTCATATTTTATTTTTGCATTATACCTACTGTATTCTAACTTCTCCATGGCTTATACCCCCGATACAATCCATAGTTTCATCAAAACAAGCAAGTAGTGCATCAAAAACAGAATCTGTCAAAAACAGAACAGTCTGTAGCAATCTATTTAAAAGACATACTTCTGTAACTATACCAATACTGTGTAAAAATTTCAGATTTTTCTAACGCTCCAGTACAGAACCAAAATTCCAGCACTGGACGCAAAACTTTCTGTTTTCCAACCATCATCAATTATACTATCTTCCAAATCATCCTAAAGGTTTTACTTGGCACAAACACTAATTAAAAACACAAAAACACAATCATAACAGTAGCATAAATGTGAAAACACACAATAACAGAAACAAACGATAAAAATTTATTTTATTCATTGGGTTGCCTCCCAACAAGCGCTATTGTTTTATGCCCCTAGCTAGGCATAATGCATAGTTTCAAGTATTGTCATCTTTGGTCTTAGTAATCTTTATAGGACTTTTCTCAAACCCAGGAGGCTCTTTACGCTTCCCATTATTCTCAGGAAATGAGGCAATTTTAAGGTCTAGAATATCCAATCGCTTATTGCATTGAGTAATCAAAGTGTTCATGCGATTGAGGTTTCCACTAATATTTTTAAGAGGTTCGTTAGACTTTTGCAACTCAACCAATTTTTTCTGCATGTCACCCAATTTGTCTAATATTAGAGCCCCCTCTTGAGTAAAAGCAAAACCCTTTTGTGGTGGTGGAATCCCCAATATACCTTCTATTATTTCATAGGCAGTATTAGCCTCACTTTCAATAAAATTCCCTTTTGCGGCAAAATCCAAAAGTTGTCTATGATGCATGGTTAAACCTATATAGAAATTGCGAAGCAAATTTTTTAAATCCCCTTTTACAGAGCAAACACGGTAGGATTCCATTAACCTATACCAAGCATCTTTAAGATTTTCTCCTTGTTTTTGTTTGAAGTAAAGCACTTCAAAATCCGGCGACAAAGGAGGGATAGTTACGCTAGTCATGATGGCAAATCAAGCAAAAGAGCAAACAAGAAAAAGGCAAACAGAAAATATTTTTGTATTTTTGTAAAAACTTTTTAGAAGTGGGGGAGATGAAAATGAGAGGCAAAGGCAAATAAAATAAATGCAAGGAGATGTAATTTTTATGCGTAGGTACTTGATAGATGTTGATGATGTCTCCCCGGCAACGGTGCCAGAAATTCTTCCTGGTACTTGTAGCTTGCGTTGGTATTTTCCCCGAAGAGGAAGGGATGATGCAGCACAGTAGAGGTAAGTATTTCCCTCAGTTATGAAACCAAGGTTATCAATCCAGTAGGAGAATCACGCAACACCTCGTTAGCAGCACCTGCACACAAAACAACAAATCCTTGCACCCAACGCAAACAAGGGGTTGTCAATCCCTCGGCGGTAATTGCAAGATTAAATTGTGTGTGATAGATAGATAGATTGAAACAAAAATACAAAATAAAATAAATAAAGAAAAAAAGTGCAGCAAGTATTTTTAGGGTTCTAGTATATGATTTAGATAGACCCCGGGGCCATAGTTTTCACTAGAGGCTTCTCTCATAAAAATAGCATACGGTGGGTAAACAAATTACTGTTGGGCAATTGATAGAAAAGCAAATAATCATGACAATATCCAAGGCAATGATCATGTATATAGGCATCACATCCGAGACAAGTAGACCGACTCTTGCCTGCATCTACTACTATTACTCCACACATCGACCGCTATCCAGCATGCATCTAGTGTATTAAGTCCATAAAGAACGGAGTAACGCCTTAAGCAAGATGACATGATGTAGACAAAGTAAACTCACACATGAATAAACCCCATCTTTTTAACCCTAATAGCAATGATACATACGTGTCATGTCCCTTTCTGTCACTGGGATTGAGCACCGCAAGATCGAACCCATTACAAAGCACCTCTTCCCATGGCAAGATAAATCAATCTAGTTGGCCAAACCAAATCAATAGATCGAAGAAGAAATACGAAGCTATAACAATCATGCATAAAAGAGATCAGAGAAGTCTCAAATAATATTCATGGATAATCTGATAATAAACTCACAATTCATCGGATCCCAACAAACACACCGCAAAAAGTGATTACATCAGATAGAACTCCAAGAACATCGAGGAGAACATTGTATTGAAGATCAAAAAGAGAGAAGAAGCCATCTAGCTACTAACTATGGACCCGAAGGTCTATGATAAACTACTCACGCATCATCGGAAGGGCGTCAAGGTTGATGTAGAGCCCCTCCGTGATCGATTCCCCCTCCGGCGGAGTACCGGAGAAGGCCTCCAGATGGGATCTCTCGAGAACAGAAGCTTGCGGCAGCGGAAAAAGTATTTCATGGACTCCACTATTGGTTTCCTGACTTTTGGGAATTTATAGTGGTGGAATTAGGTCAAAAGGGTCAGAGGTGGGCCCACGAGGCACCAGGGCGCGCCTACCCCCCCCCCCCCCCCAGGCGCGCCCTGGTGGCTCGTGGCCACCTCCTGGGTCCTCTGGCCTCCACCCAAAGCTTCTAGTGTTTGTTATGTCCAGAAAAAAATCTCCAAAAAGTTTCGTGGCATTTGGACTTCGTTTGGTATTGATATTCTGTAAAACAAAAAACAGGCAGAAAACAGCAACTGGCACTGGGCACTAAGTTAATAGGTTAGTCCCAAAAAATGATATATAATTGCTGTAAATGTATTTAAAAACATCCAAGATTGATAATATAATAGCATGGAACAATCAAAAATTATAGATACGTTGGAGACGTATCATGGACCCCCCCCCCCCCCGGGTAGACCCCTGGAACCCTTCGGTGACTCCGGTACACTGCCGGCATGCCCTGAACTTTTTCGGCGACCAAAATAGGACTTCCCATATATAAATCTTTACCTCCGGACCATTCCGGAGCACCTCGTGATATCTGGGATCTCATCCAGGACTCCGAACAACCTTTGGACTTTCCGCTAATAACATCTCAATACTACCCTAGCGCTACCGAACGTTAAGCGTGCGACCCTACGGGTTCGGGAACATGCAGACATGACCGAGACACCTCTCCGGTCAATAACCAATAGCAGGATCTAAGATACCCATATTGATTCCCACATGTCCAACGAAGATCTTTATCAGTTCAACCACGATGTCGAGGATTCAGTTAATCCCGTATGCAATTCCCTTTGTCCAGCGATATGTTACTTGCCCGAGATTCGATCGTCGGTATCTCCATACCTAGTTCAATCTCGTTACCAGCAAGTCTCTTTACTCGTTCCGTAATACAAGATCCCATGACTAACTCATTAGCCACATTGCTTGCAAGCTCTTTACGATGTTGTATTACCGAGAGGGCCTAGAGATATCTCTCCGTCACACGGAGCGACAAATTCCAGTCTTGATCCATGCAACTCAACAGACACCTTCGGAGATACCTATAGAGAACCTTTATGATCACCCAGTTACGAAGTGACGTTTGATAGCACACAAGTGTAGGGTAACGCAGCAGAAAACAAAAAAAATTGACCTACGCACCAGCCCAGGACCACTAAGAAGATGCATACAAGGTTTTTGATCCGATCGTTACCGACTCGTAGCGCAGCGGAAGGAGAGTCGGTGGAGATCGTCGGTGCAGATCCCCGCAGCTAGGATTTACAACCTCCCAACTGCAAGGATGTTCTCCCTCATCTGCTCCTCGGACAGCCCTCTGGGAGGAGGTCGGACAGTCCCTCGGACGGTGTCACGGACAGCCCTTCGGGAGGACCCTCAAAACTCGGACGGTCACTCGGACAACCCTTCGAGAGGACACTCGAACAGCCCCTCGGGTAAAAGATCGAACCTACGACCTCTCTACGGGGTTGCATACATACGGTGTCACCTATCTGGCAGGGCTTCGCCATCCAGAACTAGTTCCCACCGGAACCCAGACAGCCTTTCGGCTCTACGAAACTATTTCGTGGGAGGGAGAGAAGAAAGCCAGATCATGCATGGCATTTGTGAGAGAGTTGGAGTGAGTTGGAGAGCACCTTTCCTCCTCCTTATATAGTGGTGGAAGGGGTGGAGGGGGGCTGAAATTTCAGCCCACAAAACATGCACCCACCAAACAAGGAAAACATGTTCCCACCAAACATGGAGAAAACATGTTCCCTTGTCCATGGTGTTCCCACATGGGGCCCCACCACTTCCCAACACTTTCCACCATTTGTGGTGGCTGCCCCCCACCATGGGGGGGCCAACACCTTTGTCCAGCCACAAGGGGCTGCCCCCTCAAGGGGGGCACCCCCAAAACAGCCCCCACGTATCGTGGGATCTTGTCCCCTCACACTGGGACAAGATGTTTTCCGCGACTATTTCTTCTGAAAAATTCCAGAAGGTCCCAGAACATTTCTAGCAGCCTCTAAAATTATTCTGGACACTCTTTGGAACATTTCCGGTATGATGGTTTTATTCTGAAACATTTTCGTTTTTCTCCGAAACAATTCCGGCAGCTCCGAAACACTTCTGGTTTTCTCTCCGGAACTTTTCCGTCATCTCCGAAACTTTTCCGGTGACTTTCTCTCAGACTCCCTGTCTAGTATTCAGTAGATAGATGACCCTTAAGCATGTGACCCTATAGGTTCGGTGAAGTATAGACATGACCGGAACACTTTCCGATCAATGATCAACATCGGAGCCGTGGACACCCATATTGACCCCTATACCCACACGAATAAATATTCGAGTGAACCTTCAGTTGCCGTGTGCTATTCTTGTTGCTTCGCGATATGTTACAAATACCCGAGGTGAGATTTATTGCCATCCCCATGGATCAACAACTTGTCCACTATGCCAGTTACCTCGTTACCGGTTTTGTTCTCTTTTCTCGTTCCCGTGTTCTGGCATCCCTGTGATCAAATCACAATGTGTCTGGCCAGACGATGATGTTTACCGTAACACTGAGAGGGCCCAAAGAATATCTCTCCATCGTCGGAGGAGCAAATCCCAATCTTGAGCTATGAAGTCCCTTGACATACTTTTCCATGAACCCGTAAGCCGCCGTAATAGCCACCCATTTTCGGATGACGTTTAACAAACCCCAAAGTTCATGAAGCAAGCATGAAGAAACTCGATACTCTCATGGTCTAAGGAATTATGCAAACATTAACTTTCTCTGTGTTATTAACCATTAACTTGTGACGAATGTATCTCATAGCATAACATCAATTCGGGATGATTCAACACAAATGTTCTTCTAACATTTTGTCCTCAAAGTTGCCGGCATAGTCATGCCCATGATCAGGAAAACAGAACCATCATGCAACACTTGAGCTAGTCTTAGAGGCCAAACTAGGAATACATTTTACCGTTTATTATTCCACACGTGCATATGAGTTTCCCTCCGAGCCTCGTGGTTATTGCAGACTCGAGAACCATAGCAGTTATAGCATGGAACATAAACTTAATTAGGAACATGGGGATAAATAATAACATTTATTATTGCCTCTAGGGCATATCTCCTATAACAAGGTATTCCTCCGGTGTCCGGGAGTGACATGATCTCATGGTCGAAGGAACAGATACTTGACATGAGGAAAGGTATAGCAAATAAACTAAACGATCTGATGCTAAGCTTACGGTTGGGTCTTGTCCGTCACATCATTCTCCTAATGATGTGATCCCATTATCAAATGACAACTCATGTCTATGGTTAGGAAACCTTAACCATCTTTTGATCAACGATCTAGTCTAGTAGAGGCTCACTAGGGACACGGTGTTGTTTATGTATCCACATATGTATTTAATTTTCCGGTCAACACAATTCTAGCATGAATAATAAGTATTTATCCTGAACAAGGAAATATGATAATAACCAATTTATTATTGCCTCTAGGGCATATTTCCAACAGTCTCCCACTTGCACTAGAGTCAATAATCTAGTTTACATCGTAATGAATCTAACACCCATGGAGTCCTGGTGCTGATCATGTTTTGCTCGTGGAAGAGGTTTAGTCAACGGGTCTGCCACATTCAAATCCGTATGTACTTTGCAAAGTTCTATGTCTCTATCCTTAATGTAATTACGAATGGAGTTGAAGCGGCGCTTGATGTGCTTGGTCTTCCTGTGAAACCTGGGCTCCTTGGCAATGGCAATAGCTCCAGTGTTGTCACAAAAGATAGTCATTGGATCCGATGCACTGGGTATAACTCCCATATCGGATATGAACTCCTTCATCCAGACTCCTTCTTGCACTGCTTCCGAAGTAGCTATATATTCCGCTTCACATGTAGATCCTGCTACAACGCTTTGCTTGGAACTGCACCAACTGACTGCTCCACCATTCAATATAAATACATATCCGGTTTGAGACTTAGAGTCATCCGGATCTGTGTCAAAGCTAGCATCGACGTAACCCTTTACAACGAGCTCTTCGTCACCTCCATAAACGAGAATCATGTCCTTAGTCCTCTTAAGGTACTTAAGGATATTCTTGACTGCTGTCCAGTGATCTACTCCTGGATCACTTTGGTACCTCCTTGCCAGACTTATGGCAAGGCACACATCAGGTCTGGTACACAGCATGGCATACATTATAGAGCCTATGGATGAGGCATAGGGGATGGCGTTCATCCTTTCTCTTTCTTCTGACGTGGTCGGGCTTTGATTCTTACTCAACTTCACACCTTGCAACACAGGCAAGAACCCTTTCATTGACTAGTCCATTTTGAACTTCTTCAAAATCTTGTCAAGGCATGTGCTTTGTGAAAGTCCTATTAGGCGTTTTGATCTATCTCTATAGATTTTAATGCCCAATATGTAAGCAGCTTCACCTAGGTCTTTCATTGTAAAACTCTTGTTCAAATAACCTTTTATGCTTTCCAGAAATTCTATATCATTTCCAATCAACAATATGTCATCCACATATAATATTAGAAATGCTATAGATCTCCCACTCACTTTCTTGTAAATACAAGCTTCTTCGTAAGTTTGTATAAAACCAAAAGCTTTGATTACCTCATCAAAGCGTATATTCCAACTCCGACATGCTTGCACCAGTCCATAGATAGATCGCTGGAGCTTGCGTACCTTGTCAGCATCCTTAGGATCGACAAAACCTTCCGGTTGCATCATATACAACTCTTCCTTAAGAAACCCGTTAAGGAACACTGTTTTGATGTCCATCTGCCAGATTTCATAATCATAAAATGCGGCAATTGCTAACATAATTCTAACAGACTTAAGCATCACTATGGGTGAGAAAGTCTCATCGTACTCAACCCCTTGAACTTGTCGGAAACCCTTTGCGACAAGTCGAGCTTTATAGACGGTGACATTACCATCAGCGTCTGTCTTCTTCTTAAAGATCCACTTATTCTCGATGGCCTGCCGGTCATCGGGCAAGTCCACCAAAGTCCATACTTTGTTCTCATACATGGATCCTATCTCGGATTTCATGGCCTCAAGCCATTTGTCGGAATCCGGGCTCATCATCGCTTCTTCATAGTTCGTAGGTTCGCCGTTGTCTAACAACATGACTTCCAGGATGGGATTACCGTACCACTCTGGTGCGGAACGTACCCTGGTCGACCTGCGAAGTTCAGTAGTAACTTGATCCAAAGTTTCATGATCATCATCATTAGCTTCCTCTCCGGCTGGTGTAGACATCACGGGAACTTCTTTCTGTGATGCACTACTTTCTAGTTCGAGAGAAGGTACAATTACCTCATCAAGTTCTACTTTCCTCCCACTCACATCTTTCGAGAGAAACTCCTTCTCTAGAAAGGACCCATTCTTGGCAACAAAGATTTTGCCCTCGGATCTATGATAGAAGGTATACCCAATGGTCTCTTTAGGGTATCCTATGAAGACGCACTTCTCCGCTTTGGGTTTGAGCTTATCAGGCTGAAGCCTCTTGACATAAGCGTCGCATCCCCAAACTTTAAGAAACGACACCTTAGGTTTCTTGCCAAACCATAACTCATACGGTGTCATCTCAACGGATTTAGACAGTGCCCTGTTTAAAGTGAATGCGGCTGTCTCTAATGCATAACCCCAAAACGATAGTGGCAAATTGGTGAGAGACATCATAGAATGTACCATATTCAATAGAGTACGATTACGACATTCAGACACACCATTATGCTGTGGTGTTCCAGGTAGCGTGAGCTGTGAAACAATTCCACATTGTCTTAAATGCATACCAAACTCGTAACTCAAATATTCACCTCCACGATCAGATCGTAGAAATTTAATTTTCTTATTACGATGATTCTCTACTTCACTCTGAAACTCCTTGAACTTTTCAAATGTTTCAGACTTGTGTTTCATTAAGTAAATATACCCATATCTACTCAAATCATCTGTGAAGGTAAGAAAATAACGATATCCACCGCGTGCTTCAACACTCATCAGACCGCATACATTGGTATGTATTATTTCCAACAAGTCACTTGCCCGCTCCATTGTTCCGGAAAACGGGGTTTTAGTCATCTTGCCCATGAGGCATGGTTCACATGTCTCAAATGATTCATAATAAAGAGATTCCAAAAGTCCATCGGCATGGAGTTTCTTCATGCGCTTTACACCAATATGACCTAAGCGGCAGTGCCACAAGTATGTGGTACTATCATCATTAACTTTGCATCTTTTGGCAGCAATATTATGAACATGTGTATCACTACGATTGAGATTCAACAAGAATAAACCATTCAACAAGGGTGCATGACCATAAAAGATATTATTCATATAAATAGAACAACCATTATTCTCTGTCTTAAATGAATAACCGTCTCGCGATAAACAAGATCCAGATATAATGTTCATGCTTAACGCAGGCACCAAATAACAATTATTCAGGTTCAAAACTAATCCCGAAGGTAAATGTAGAGGGAGCGTGCCGACGGCGATCACATCAACCTTGGAACCATTTTCGACGCGCATCGTCACCTCGTCCTTAGCTAGTCTCCGTTTATTCTGCAGCTCCTGTTTCGAGTTACAAATATTAGCAACCAAACCAGTATCAAATACCCAAGCGCTACTACGAGCACTAGTAAGGTACACATTAATAACATGTATATCAAATATACCTTTGTTGACATTGCCAGCCTTCTTATCTGCCAAGTACTTGGGGCAGTTCCACTTCACGTGACCATTCCCCTTGCAATAGAAGCACTCAGTCTCAGGTTTGGGTCCAGCCTTGGGTTTCTTCACGGGAGTGGCAACTAGCTTGCCATTCTTCTTGAAGTTCCCTTTCTTTCCCTTGCCTTTCTTCTTCAAACTGGTGGTCTTGTTGACCATCAACACTTGATGTTCTTTCTTGATTTCTACCTCCACGGCCTTAAGCATCGCGAAGAGCTCAGGGATCGTCTTTTCCATCCCTTGCATATTATAGTTCATCACAAAGCTCTTGTAGCTCGGTGCCGGTGACTGGAGAACTCTGTCAACCGCTACTTCATCCGGAAGATTAACTCTCAACTGGTTCAAGCGGTTGAAGTACCCAGACATCTTGAGTACGTGCTCACTAATGGAGCCATTCTCCTCCATCTTGCAGCTAAAGAACTTGTCGGAGGTTTCATACCTCTCGACCCGGGTGTGAGCCTGAAATACCAATTTCAGCTCCTAGAACATCTCATATACTCCGGGGCGCTCAAAACGTCTTTGGAGCCCCGGTTCTAAGCCGTAAAGCATGGCGCACTGAACTATCGAGTAGTCATCATAACGTGCCTGCCAGACGTTCATAACATCTGCAGTCGACGCTTGAGGGGGTGCATCACCAAGTGGTGCATCAAGGACATATACTTTTTGTGCAGCAGTGAGGATAATCCTCAAATTACGGACCCAGTCCGTATAGTTGCTTCCATCATCTTTGAACTTAGCTTTCTCTAGGAACGCATTAAAATTCAGGGGAGCTACAGCATGAGCCAGTGATCTACAACATTAATTTGCAAAGACAATTAGACTAAGTTCATGATAATTGGTTCTGTTAATCAAATTACTAAAGAACTCCAACTTAAATCAACATCCCTCAAGTTGTCTAAGTGTTACATGATCCAAATCAACTGACCCATGTCCGATCATCACGTGAGATGTGGCAGTCATCAATGGTGAACATCTCCATGTTGATCATATCTACTATATGACTCATGTTCGACCTTTCGGTCCTCTGTGCTCCAAGGCCATGTCTGTACATGCTAGGCTCGTCAAGTTTAACCCAAGTATTCTGCATGTGTAAAACTGGCTTACACCCGTTGTATGCGAACGTAGAGTCTATCACACCCGATCATCACGAGGTGCTTCGAAACGACGAACTTTCGCAACCGTGCATACTAAGGGAGAACACATTTTATCTTGAAATTATGTGAAGGGATCATCTTATAATGCTACCGTCGTCCTATGCAAAATAAGATGCATAAAAAGATAAACATCACATGCAATCAATATGTGGCATGATATGGCCATTATCATCTCGTGCCTTTGATCTCCATCTCCAAAGCACCGGCATGATCTCCATCGTCACCGGCATGACACCATGATCTCCATCATCGTGTCGTCATGTGGTTGTCACCACCAACTATTGCTTCTATGACTATTGCTAATGCATAGCGATAAAGTAAAGCAATTACATGGGGGTTAATAGTTGACACGCAGGTCATACAATAAATTAAATAAAACCCTATGGCTCCCGCCGGTTGCCGTACTCATCGACATGCAAGTCGTGAAACTATTACAAAACATGATCATCTCATACATCAACATATATCACATCATGTTTTGGCCATACCACATCACTACATGCCCTCCAAAAACAAATTAGACGTCCTCTACTTTGTTATTGCAAATTTTACGTGGCTGCTATGGGCAACTAGAAAGAACCGTTCTTACCCACGCAAAGTCACAACGGTGATATACAAGTTGCCTTTTAACCTTCTACAAGGACCGCCCTTATCAAATCAGATTCAACTAAAGTGGGAGAGACAGACCCCCGCAAAGCCACTTTTATGCAATACAAGTTGCATGTCAGTCAGTGGAACCGGTCTCTTGTGCGAGGACAAGTAAGGTTGGTCCGAGCCGCTTCATCCCACAATACCGCTGAATCCAAATAAGACAAAGGAAGTAAGAAATTTGAACATCAACACCCACAACTTCTTTGTGTTCTACTCGTGCAAATACATCTACGCATAGACCTAGTTCTGATACCACTGATGGGGAACGTTGCGTGAAAATCAAAAAAAAATCCTACAAATCACCCAAGATCTAATCTAGGAGATGTATATCAATGAGAGGGGAGTGTGTCCACATACCCTTGTAGACCGAAAGCGTTAGCGTCGCAACGCGGTTGATTTAGTCGTACTCTTCACGATCCAATCGCGATCCAATCCGATCTAATGCCAAACGGACGGCACCTCCGAGATTAGCACACATTCAGCTCAATGGCGTCCTCTCCTTCTTGATCCAGCAAGCGAGGGGGAGGAGGTAGATGAGATCGGAATCAGCACAGTGGCGTGGTGGTGGTGGCGGCAGCGGAACTCCGGCAGGGCTTCGCCAAGCGCGTACCGGAGGAGAGGTGGGAGGAGTTGGGAACGACGGAGGGCAAGGGTGGAAGGTTACAGCCCCCTGCGCCCCTCCCCACTATATATAGGGGTGATGGGGAGGGGGCGCCGGCCCTAGCCCCACCTCCACGGGAGGGGGCGGCGACCCTAGGAGGTGGAGTGCCCACCAAGTCAGGTGGGGCGCCTCCCACCCCTAGGGTTTACACAGCCTAGGCGCATGGGCCTGATGGGGGGGAGGCTGGTGCGCCTGGCCCAACTTGGCCAGGGCGCCTCTCTACAGTCCATGTGGGCCCCCGGGGCTGGTGGACCCCCCGGTAGACCCCCGGAACCCTTCGGTGACTCTGGTACACTGCCGGCATGCCCCTGAACTTTTTTAGCGACCAAAATAGGACTTCCCATATATAAATCTTTACCTCTCCAGACCATTCTGGAGCTCCTCGTGATATCCGGGATCTCATCCGGGACTCCGAACAACCTTCGGACTTTCCGCTAATAACATCTCAATACTACCCTAGCGCTACCGAACGTTAAGCGTGCGACCCTACGGGTTCGGGAACATGCAGACATGACCGAGACACCTCTCCGATCAATAACCAATAGCGGGATCTGAATACCCATATTGATTCCCACATGTCCAACAAAGATCTTTATCGGTTCAACCACGATATCGAGGATTCAGTTAATCCCGTATGCAATTCCCTTTGTCCAGCGATATGTGTAGGAGATATGCCCTAGAGGCAATAATAAATGTTATTATTTATCCCCATGTTCCTAATTATGTTTATATTCTGTGCTATAACTGCTATGGTTCTCGAGTCTGCAATAACCACGAGGCTCGAAGGAAGACTCATATGCACGTGTGGAATAATAAACGGTAAAATGTATTCCTAGTCTAGCCTCTAAGACTAGCTCAAGTGTTGCATGATGGTTCTGTTTTCTTGATCATGGGCATGACTATGCCGGCAACTTTGAGGGCACATTGTTAGAAGAACACTTGTGTTGAATCGACCCGAATTGATGTTATGCTATGAGATACATTCGTCATAAGTTAATGGTTAATAACACAGAGAAAGTTAACGTTTGCATGATTCCTTAGACCATGAGAGTATTGATTTTCCTCATGCTTGCTTCATGAACTTTGGGGTTTGTTAAACGTCATCCGTATATGGGTGGCTATTACGGCAGCTTACGGGTTCATGGAAAAGTGTGTCAAGGGACTTGATAGCTCAAGATTGGGATTTGCTCCTTCGATGATGGAGAGATATTCTTTGGGCCCCCTCGGTGTTACGGTATCCATCATCGTCTGGCCAGACACATTGTGATTTGCTCACAGGGATCCGGAACACGGGAACGAGAAAAGAGAACAAAACCGGTAACGAGGTAATTGGCATTGTGGACAAGTGTTGATCCACGGGGATGCCGATAAATCTCACCTCGGGTATTTGTAACATATCGCGAAGCAACAGGAATAGCACACGGCAACTGGAGGTTCACTCGAATATTTATTCGTGTGGGTATAATGGTCAATATGGGTGTCCACGGCTCCGATGCTGATCATTAATCAGAAAGTGTTCCGGTCATATCTATACTTCACCGAACCTATAGGGTCACACGCTTAAGGGTCATCTATCTGCTGAATACTAGACACGGAGTCTGAGAGAAAGTCACCGGAAAAGTTTCGGAGACAACGGAAGAGTTCCAGAGAGAGAACACCGGAATAGTTTCGGTAAAACTGAAAGGTTGTTTCGGAGTATACCATTAAGTCAAAATGGTTTCGGCACATGCCTGGAAATTCTTAGAGGGTGCCAGAATTGTTCTGGGAACTTCTGGGATTTTTCCGGAGAAAAAACCAGAAATGTTCCGGAGGTGCCGGAACCGCTTTGGTTGCTTTTCGCAGATGAAAATCACTAATCCGGAATTGTTTCAGAACGCGTCCAAAATTATTTTAGTGGGTATTGGAATTATTCTAAGACCTGCAGAAATATTTTCGGATTTAACGGTCGCGGAAAATTATTTCTGTGAATAGTGAAAAGCACTTTTTGGTGGCTTCTTGGAGAAGCCACCTTGAGGGCCTTTTGGTATTTTACCCTATTGGCTTCTTGGAGAAGCCACCCTTGGGCTTGGCCTATATATAGGGGTGGAGGGGGCTGCCCAAACTCACTCTTTCTCACATACACATGCCATTGCAATGATCTGGCTTTTTCTCTCCCTCCCCGCGAAATAGTTTCGTAGAGCCGAAAGGCTGTCTGGGTTCCGGTGGGAACTAGTTCTGGACGGCGAAGCCCTGCTGGATAGATGACACTGTATGTGTGCAACCCCGTAGAGAGGTCGTAGGTTCGATCTTTTGCCCGAGGGGCTGTTCGAGGGTCCTCCCGAAGGGTTGTCCGAGTTCGAGAGTGCCTCCCGAAGGGCTGTCCGTGACACCGTTCGGGGGACTGTCCGAGGGACTGTCTGAGGGGCAGATGAGGGAGTACATCCTCGCGGTTGGGAGGTTGTAAATCCTAGCTGCGGGGATCTGCACCGACGATCTACATCGACTCTACTTCCGCTGCGCTACGAGTCGGTAACGATCGGATCGAAACCTTGTATGTAGTCTTCACAGTGGTCCTGGGCTGGTGTGTAGGTCGGAAATTTTTTGTTTTCTACTGTGTTCCCCTACAGTGGCATCATGAACCATGCTATGCGTAGATGCAGGTTACGATCTGGAATACATAGAGATGTATGGGTGTTGCACAATATAATTTGTAGTAGATGAAATCTATTACTAAAAATTATTTGTGCGGGTAGCAGATGAAATCTGTTACCCGATGTTCTTGTTGCTTCCCTGAAATTTGCGTATTTCTGATCTTGATAACAGCATGGTGGAGTTTCAAAGTTCTGGCAATCCGCGATCCTGATTGATCAACGAAGTGCTAACAGTTCATTGAATTCCACCATAGTTAAAAGAAAGATGAAATTTCGCAGACGAAAGGGCAATGCAGATATGATTTGCACGAGGGTCATGCGTATAATGAAGTTTAGTATGGGGCTCGAGATTTTATTATCTCGTGTTTCATACACCCCGCAAAGTTAATCTAGCGACTTGAATAATCATACTTGATGATGGACGTAGGTAGCTTCGGTTTGTTTCGAAACCTTAGAAGCCACATAAAATAAAATCTTGCATGAACCGATTAGAGGCGTCTAACTTGGTTTTGCAGGATGTGCATGTGATGTGGTATAACAGTGCTCATATTAATTTGATTATGTATGAGATGACTATATGATGTAAATTAATTAACATGACCTGCGTGTCATGATTCGGCATGATGGCTGGAGCCATATGATTGTCACTTTAATGACCTGCGTGTCAACCTTAAGTAATGCACTTATTTTATTAGCTATAGAGATAGCAATATTATCTAGTGCATCGACAAGGTGGTGGCAAACTTCGCGAAGGAGAACACCGACGCGAATGCCGAAGACGAAGAAATAAAGACTTCTCCATCAGAAAGGGCTATACCATATCATGCTATTATGAATTTCCTGAGATGTTTATCCCTTATGATGCACCCTTTTGATTACGCGGTAGTCGCTTTTTATTAGGGTGATCTCTCACTTAAAATATCAAGTAGTTAGTGTTCTCCCAAGTGTAGCACCGTCACGACACCTATCTCTTCGGGGTATCACATGGATGCATGGGTACGAACGATTAGAGAAGTGTGAGGCGGGTGAGTTGAGACCTCGCAGCAAGATCACTTGGTTGTCTTGACGTTCCAGAGGATCGTCCTGAGCTCGGAACACGCCCATCGAAAGATGAACAAGAGTCACATAGAGATGTGATTGGCAAGTTGGCCTACCAAATGAAATTCTCATCACTTGAGATGGATGCATCCTTGGCGTTGAATTGAAATTTGGATCTTGTATCACTCACAATCAATTATGAGAGATATTGATTTGAGTGGGAGCGCACTTTAGAATTAACTTGTTTAATTCTCAGTGCAATTAATTATGAACACTGTCTAAGCGTGATTTGCCTAATAGTTGTAGAATAATGGCTCGCGTTTCCACCTTCCCTATTAAAATTGAATAACAATTAAATATCTGGTTAAATCTTTACAGTTGGTAACGTAATGTGAGGATTGTACTCAAGAGTGCTGATGTCTACTACACAACTTATTCTTGTAGACTCGTGTTGGGCCTCCAAGCGCAGAGTTTTCTAGGACAGTAGCAATTTTCCCTCAAGTGGATGACCTAAGGTTTATCAATCCGTGGGAGGCGTAGGTTGAAGATGGTATCTCTCAAACAACCCTGCAACCAAATACAAGAAATCTCTTGTGTCCCCAACACACCCAATACAATGGTAAATTGTATAGGTGCACTAGTTCGGCGAAGAGATGGTGATAAAAGTGTAGTATGGATAGTAGATATAGGTTTTTGTAATCTGAAAATATAAAAACAGCAAGGTAGCAAATAGTAAACGGGCATAAAAATGGTATTGCAATGCTTAGAAACAAGGCCTAGGGTTCATACTTTCACTAGTGTGATCTCCCAACATTGTTGACATAGTTGAATCATATGTAAATCCCTCACGTGCGACAAAGAGTTCACTCCAAAGTCACAAATAGCGGAGAACAAACGAAGAAATTGTTGTAGGGTATGAAACCACCTCAAAGTTATCCTTCCCGATCAATCTTATGAACCATCCCCATTAATTGTCACGAACAGCCCTAGAGTTCGTACTAGAATAACACCTTAAGATACACATCAACCAAAACTCTAATGTCACCTAGGCACTCCAATGTCACCACGAGTACCCACGGGTTTGATTATACGATATGCATCACACAATCTCAGATTCATCTATTCAAACCAACACAAAGAACTTCAAAGTGTGCCCCAAAGTTTCTACCGGAAAGTCAAGACGAAAACGTGTGCCAACCCTTATGCATAGATCCCCAAGGTCACGGAACCCGCAAGTTGATCACCAAAACATACATCAAGTGTCTCTAGTGAATATCCCATTGTCACCACAGATATCCATATGCAAGACATACATCA
Organism: Elymus sibiricus; assembly: GCA_039707655.1. Taxonomy (NCBI): domain Eukaryota; kingdom Viridiplantae; phylum Streptophyta; class Magnoliopsida; order Poales; family Poaceae; genus Elymus; species Elymus sibiricus. Next base: position 320,177,382 of record CM077672.1, read on the forward strand.
AGTGTTCTCAAATCCTTAAAGACTCAATCCGATAAGAAAACTTCAAAGGGAAAACTCAATTCATCACAAGAAGATAGAGAGGGGAAAACTCCATATGATTCATCTATATCAACAAAGCTCGCGATACATCAAGATTTTGCCATCTCAAGAACACGAGAGAGAGAGAGATCAAAAACATAGCTACTGGTACAAACCCTCAGCCCCGAGGGTGAACTACTCCCTCCTCATCATGGAGACCGCCGGGATGATGAAGATGGCCTCCGGTGATGCCTTCCCCCCTCCGGCAGGGTGCCGGAAAAGGGCTGTAGATGGGATCTCTCTGGTACAGAGGCTTGCGGCGGCGTAAAAACTCATCTAGGTTAACTTTCGGGGGTTTCTGAATATATATGATTTTTCAGCGTTGGAATCACGCGAAACGGAGCCACGTGGGGCCCACGAGGTACCAGGGCGCGCCTGGGGGGGTGGCGCACCCTGGTGCCTCGTGGGCACTGGGTGGCCCCCTCCAGTAGGTCTTGGTACCAATATTCTTTATTTGTCCAATAAAAAATCTCCAAAAAGTTTCAGCTCATTTGGAAAACTTTCATTTCTGCACAAAAAACAACACCACGGTAGTTCTGCTGAAAACAGCGTTAGTCCGGGTTAGTTCTAATCAAATCATACCAAAACCATATAGAATTGTTATAAATATGGCATGAATACTTCATAAATTATAGATACGTTGGAGACGTATCAGCATCCCCAAGCTTAATTCCTGCTCGTCCTCGAGTAGGTAAATGATAAAAGAAATAATTTATGAAGTGTGAATGCTAGCATAGTGCAAAAGTTTGATCAATGATAATTTCAATCACTTTTCCTAGCATTATAACAGCAACTTATTCTCATAAAAGTCATCATGATAAAGTAGCAATTAAAAACAGAAATTTTGATGTGGAATGCTACCTATCATAATCATCATATAATCCTTTCTTTTATAACATGGACATTGGACTTGAATGATTTAGAGCGAGATCATTATTATAACAGCAATATTTATTATCATAAAACTTCTCATGAGCAAGTAACAATTCATCACAACAATGAAGTATAAGGCATAAACTTTCTTGGAAACTAACAAACTATTCTAGTCAACAATGCAATTGCAATTCATCATATTTTCAGGAAGGGTCTCATGTAGGAGCTTTTTAGCAAGTCCACATACGCAACCATCATTTAGTCTTCTATGATTGCTAACACTCACGACATATATATGGAGCAAAAGTTTCAGCCAGACACATAGAAATATAGGGGCTTGTGATTTCGCCTCCCAACTTATTCACCTCTAGGGTGATGTCAACAATAATAACTCATGATCACTCATATCCAACTGGATATATGTGCCTAGATCTTTCCCCACCACATGATGCTTGCAAAAGAGAAAAATAAAAAGGAAGTAGAGGAGAACACTATTGACTCTTGCATAAAAAATAAATACATAAAAGTAAATGCATAAAAGTAAAAGATAGGCCCTTCGCAGAGGGAAGCAGAGGTTGTCATGCGCTTTTTATTTTTGGATGCACAAGCCCTTAATGCAAAGGAACGTCACGTTATATTGCCCCTTGTGATAGCAACCTTTATTATGCAGTCCGTCGCTTTTATTTCTTTACCATCACAAGTTCGTACAACGCTTATTTCCCTTACAATAAAAGATCATACATATTTTAGGAGCAATTTTTATTGCTTTTTGCACCGATGACAACTTACTTGAAGGATCTTATTCAATCCATAGGTAGATATAGTGGACTCTCATGGCAAGAAACTGGGTTTAAGAGTTTTGGATGCACAAGTAGTATCTCTACTTGGTGCGGATTTTTGGCTAGCAAAGATATTGGGCAAGCACCACATGTTGGAGGATCTATAACAATATAACTTCTATGTGAATATGAACAAACATAATTCATTAGGTTGTCTTCCTTGTCCAACGTCAACACTTTGACATAAAATACTTAATGGGGGCTCACAATCATAAAAGATGTCCAAGATAGTATATTTGCATGTGAATCTTCTCTTCCCTTATTAACTTTTTCATGAATTGCATCATTGACTAATGCTATGCTTGTTAACCTCCAATAAATTTTACCACTTATACTTTTCTTTATGTAATGTCATTACTTTCCATAAGATTAGCATATGATCTCTTTCATTATTTTCATTGCAAGGAATCACACTTATCATATCAAATGATCTATATGAAAGTTTTTATTATATCCCTCTTGAATATTCATCTTGGGGCCAAATTCATATCTTGTGCAAATTACCATTACTATTATTAACTCTCAAAAATATATAAGTGAAGCATGAGAATTAATGACAAACTACTCCAAAATATATAAGCGAAGATCAATGAGTAGTGAAACAATTAAGTAGCTATGTGAGGACTCTCTCTCATTTAAAAAATTTCAGATCTTGATATTTTATTCAAACAGCAAAGAAAACAAAATAAAATGACATTCCAAGAATAGCACATATCATGTGAAGAAGCAAAAACTTAGGCTCAACCAAAACTGACCGATAGTTGTTGAAGAAGAAAGGTGGGATGCCTACCGGGGCATCCCCAAGCTTAGTTGCTTGAGACTTCTTAGAATAAATACTTGGGATGCCTTGGGCATCCCCAAGCTTGAGCTTTTGTGTCTCCTTAATTCCTCTCATATCACGGTTTCTCTAAATCTTAAAAACTTCATCCACACAAAACTCAACAAGAACTCGTGAGATAAGTTAGTATAAATCAACTCAAAACCTTAACATTCTCTACTGTAGCAAATCACAAAAATTATAATTAAACATTGCATACTAAATGCCTCTGCATATTTAATACTCCTATCCTCAAATAGAATCATTAAACAAGCCAACATATGCAAACAATGCAAACATAACAGCAATCTGCCTAAACAGGACAGTCTGTAAAGGATAATTAAAAATCCATACTTAGATTACTCAAAAAATTCTGAAAATTTACCACACTAGAAATAATTTATCAAAGTTGACTTCATCAAAATTTCAAGATTTTATCACATTCTTATATTTCTATGCAATTTAATCAATAGCAGCAAACTTTCTGTTTTGAAACAGCAACTCATGAACTTGCAAAATAAGCATGGTAAAGGCTATAATTGGCTTTTTATTGAACTAAAAGATAAAAAACATGATTATTGATAGCACCAAGCAAATATCAACAGAAGAAAATGATGCTCCAAGCAAAATTCATATTATGTGACGAATAAAAATATAGCTCTAAGTGAGGTTACCGATAATGTTGAAGACGAAAGAGGGGATGCCTTCCGGGGCATCCCCAAGCTTAGTTGCTTGGGTATTCCTTGAATATTACCTTGGGGTGCCTTGGGCATCCCCAAGCTTAGGGTCTTTCCGCTCCTTATTCTCCTCATATCGATATCTCACCCAAAACTTGAAAACTTCAATCACACAAAACTTAACGAAACTTCGTGAGAACGGTTAGTATGATAAAGAATAAGCCATCACTTAGGTACTGTCCAAGACAAGATTCACAATTGTTCCCATATAATTCCTACTGTATTCTATCATTTCCACAATTTATATCTCATAATATAAGCTATGGAAACATTGAAACAAGCAAACTATGCATTGAAAACAGAATCTGTCAAAAACAGAATAGTCTGTAATGATCTGAGCAACTACCATACTTCTGGAACTCTAAAAATTCTGAAAAATTAAGACAACGTCAAAAATTTGCATATAAATACTGTGTAAAAATTTCAGAATGTTTTGACGCTCCAGTAAAATCTGGAAATTTAAACACTGGAGGCAAAAGTTTCTGTTTTTGCACAGAATTGAGTCAACTATCATCCACACTATCCTAAAGGATTTACTTGGCACATTATTAAAATAAAACATATAAAACATGATTAATACAGTAGTTTAATCATGTGTACACACAAAAACAGTAGGTATAAATATTGGGTTGTCTCCTAACAAGCACTTTTCTTTAAAGCCTTTTAGCTAGGCATGATAATTTTGAATGATGCTCACATAGAAGTAAAGAATTGAAACGTAAAGGGAGCATCATGAGAAATATATCAAACACATTTAAGCCTAACCCACTTCCTATGCATAGGGATTTTGTGAGTAAATAGTTTATGGGAGCAAGAATCAACTAGCATAGGAAGGCAAAACAAGCATGACTTCAAAACTTTCAACACATAGAGAGGAAACTTGATATTATTAAAATATGAAGAAGCATATATTCCTCTCTCAAAATAATTTTCAGTAGCATCATGAAGAAATTCAACAATATATCCATCACACAAAGCATTCTTGTCATGATACATAAGCATAGAAATCTTACTACTCTCCACATAAGCAATTTTCTTCTCATTCATAATAGTGGGAGCAAACGCAACAAAATAATTATCATAAGATACTTGATTGGCATAATCAAATTGAACATTAAAATCATGATGACAAGTTTCATGGTTATCATTATTCTTTATAGCATACAAGTCATCACAATAATCATCATGAATAGGAGGCATGTTATCATCATAATAGATTTTCTCATCAAAACTTGGGGGACTAAAAATATCATCTTCATCACACATAGCATCCCCAAGCTTGTAGCTTTGCATATCATTAGCATCATGGGTATTCAAAGAATTCATATTAACAACATTTCAATCATGCTCATCATTCAAAGATTTTATGCCAAACATTTCATTGAATTCTTCTTCTATCAATTGAGCACAATTATCGGAATCCTTATTTTCAAGAAAGACATGATAAAGACGAATAATATGAGGCAACCTCAATTCCATTTTTTTGTAGTTTTCTTTAATAAACCAAACTAGTGATAAAACAAGAAACTAAAAGATTCAATTGCAAGATCTAAAGATATACCTTCAAGCACTCACCTCCCCGGCAACGGCGCCAGAAAAGAGCTTGATGTCTACTACACAACTTATTCTTGTAGACTCGTGTTGGGCCTCCAAGCGCAGAGTTTTGTAGGACAGTAGCAATTTTCCCTCAAGTGGATGACCTAAGGTTTATCAATCCGTGGGAGGCGTAGGTTGAAGATGGTATCTCTCAAACAACCCTGCAACCAAATACAAGAAATCTCTTGTGTCCCCAACACACCCAATACAATGGTAAATTGTATAGGTGCACTAGTTCGGCGAAGAGATGGTGATAAAAGTGTAGTATGGATAGTAGATATAGGTTTTTGTAATCTGAAAATATAAAAACAGCAAGGTAGCAAATAGTAAACGGGCATAAAAACGGTATTGCAATGCTTAGAAACAAGGCCTAGGGTTCATACTTTCACTAGTGTGATCTCCCAACATTGTTGACATAGTTGAATCATATGTAAATCCCTCACGTGCGACAAAGAGTTCACTCCAAAGTCACAAATAGCGGAGAACAAACGAAGAAATTGTTGTAGGGTATGAAACCACCTCAAAGTTATCCTTCCCGATCAATCTTATGAACCATCCCCTTTAATTGTCATGAACAGCCCTAGAGTTCGTACTAGAATAACACCTTAAGATACACATCAACCAAAACTCTAATGTCACCTAGGCACTCCAATGTCACCACGAGTACCCACGGGTTTGATTATACGATATGCATCACACAATCTCAGATTCATCTATTCAAACCAACACAAAGAACTTCAAAGTGTGCCCCAAAGTTTCTACCGGAAAGTCAAGACGAAAACGTGTGCCAACCCTTATGCATAGATCCCCAAGGTCACGGAACCCGCAAGTTGATCACCAAAACATACATCAAGTGTCTCTAGTGAATATCCCATTGTCACCACAGATATCCATATGCAAGACATACATCAAGTGTTCTCAAATCCTTAAAGACTCAATCCAATAAGAAAACTTCAAAGGGAAAACTCAATTCATCACAAGAAGATAGAGAGGGGAAAACTCCATATGATTCATCTATATCAACAAAGCTCGCGATACATCAAGATCGTGCCATCTCAAGAACACGAGAGAGAGAGAGATCAAAAACATAGCTACTGGTACAAACCCTCAGCCCCGAGGGTGAACTACTCCCTCCTCATCATGGAGACCGCCGGGATGATGAAGATGGCCTCTGGTGATGCCTTCCCCCCTCCGGCAGGGTGCCGGAAAAGGGCTGTAGATGGGATCTCTCTGGTACAGAGGCTTGCGGCGGCGTAAAAACTCATCTAGGTTAACTTTCGGGGGTTTCTGAATATATATGATTTTTCAGCGTTGGAATCACGCGAAACGGAGCCACGTGGGCCCCACGGGGTACCAGGGCGTGCCTGGGGGGGTGGCGCGCCCTGGTGCCTCGTGGGCACTGGGTGTCCCCCCTCCAGTAGGTCTTGGTGCCAATATTCTTTATTTGTCCAATAAAAAATCTCCAAAAAGTTTCAGCTCATTTGGAAAATTTCATTTCTGCACAAAAAACAATACCACGGTAGTTCTGCTGAAAACAGCGTCAGTCCGGGTTAGTTCTAATCATATCATACCAAAACCATATAGAATTGTTATAAATATGTCATGAATACTTCATAAATTATAGATACGTTGGAGACGTATCAAGTGCCAAGAAGGACTTTGTCCTATCGCATGCTTTCGGTATTCTCCCGCTAAAGCTATGGATGATGTGACTCTCGTCCTTCGATCCAAAAGCTAGAATTCCGTTACGGTCAAGTGCAATATGTTTGCTTCCATGAGACCCGAACTTCAAAAGTTTTGGATAGCTATGTGATATTCATGGAACTGAAAATTAGTTTCAGATACAAACAAAGGCTAAAAGATATGAAATATCCAAAGCAATGTTTGTTTTGCAAACTATTAGTAAAAGTGTTTACTATGCATTTGGCTAAATACGAGAGGGATCCAGAAGAACGCCTATCATATGATGAAGGTGAATAAAACAACAACTTAAAGAGAAAGGAATTGTCCAAAGGGTGTTAGTGTGACTTACACACCTAGGAAGTCCGGGGCTAACGCCACTCTTAAGTTGAGTGCTTCTTCTGAGAGTAGGAGAAATACTGAAAATTAAACTGTTAGAAGTATAAAGGCAAAAAGAGAGAAGACTGGAATGTCCAGCTCATGTATGAAAGTCATACAAGCTATTGATGTATAGAAGGCTGGTCAAAGAAATAGTTCTTGGAAATTGTGATTAAATTGTTAGTCACTAATTCTTGGGTATTGTGAGTTGATCACAAAGATACCCGCTCGATTGCATTCTGCTGCGACTCGATGCAAGAACTACTACGACCTAAAAGACTTGCCGGAGTGAGGTTTAGATATGCGCTGGGAACATAGTAAAAGTTGCTATACTCGGTACATTACCTATGTATTTATTTTCATAATTCATTTTAGAGTTTTTATACACTCTAGCCCATTGCATAAAGTATCTTGCAAGAAGGTTGTTCATAAGAGAACTTTTGATGTTCAGTGTTATGAATAACATAAGGGCCATGCTTCCATCATGGATGGGATGTATGTTATGAATATTGATAATAATATATTACCTTCGTATTTACTTCCATAATTCATTTTAGAGTTTTACACACTCTAGCCCATTGCATAATGTTTGTTGCAAAAGGGTTGTTCATAAAAGAACAATTGTTGTTCAGTGTTATGAATAACATAAGGGCCATACTTCCATCATGAATGGGATGTATGTTATGAATATTGATGGTAATATGATACATCCATAACACTAACGCTAAATGTCGCAAGACTAAGAGAATATCACACATGTGTGGCACTGCATTTGGTCACATTGGAGAAACCCGCATGGAGAAATTCCATAATGATGGATTTTGAAGTCGTTTGATTATGAATCATCTGACACTTGCAACTTTCCTCCGAAAAGTGAGTGACTGAAATACCGTTCACAGGCCATAAGGAACGAGCAATGAACTTATTGGTGATCATACATTTTGATGTATGTAGTCCGATAAATGTTGTTGCTAGCAGTGGATTTATCTATCTTCATAAATGACTCAAGTAGATATATGGATATTTACTTGATGAGACGTAAGTCTGGATCTTTTGAAATCATTCATAAGGTTTTCAAAAATGAAGTAGAAATTATTGTAATAAGAAAATTATGTTTCTGCAAACTAGATTGCCGAAAGGAATATTTGAGTTACAAGTTTAGCGAATGTCTGATGAGTTGTGAAAAGAGTTCCATAACTTACACCTCACGGAGCACCACTGTGAGTGGAATATATGTGAAGATGTAATCAAACCATTTATGACATGGTAAGATCAAAGATGACATAAATCAATTTGCCATTATCCCTTTTAAAAGTAATGCTTTAGAGACCGCGGCTTTTACACTGAAAAGAGCGCCATCAGATCTGTTGAAATGACTCCATGGTATGGTACACCCAACCATGTTATGTCTTTTCTTAACATTTGGAATATGGGGCTTGTGTAAAATATTTACAAACCTATTCCAAATCAGACAAGTGCTACTTTGTAGGTTATCCCAAGTTATTGGGTATTCCCCCACCACTATACCGAGGTAAAAGGTTTTGCCACAAAGAACGGTATGCTTTTGAAGAAAATGGTTCTTGCAAAAAGGTGAGTGGGAGGATAGTGCGACTCGATGAGATAACAGTATCTTCATCATCAGATCAAAGGAAAGAAACCTTGGAAGTAATTCCAGAGTTTCCTACTGCGACTGATACGGAAGCCTCTACATGAGATGTATGGACTTCGGTCGAACTTGCAACTGAACCACGTAGGCAAAACTCGTGCAAACCTCTCAGGTGCGTAAGCGAGATATTGTTGTTAGACAATAGTATACCTACGATACACAAAGAAGCATTGATGGGCCCTGACTCCGGAATTGGCTAAATGCCAATATAATCCGAGATAGTTTCCATATAAATGATTCAAGATTATATCTTGATAAACCCTTCGGAAGACTTAGAGTCTAACGAACATTAATGGAACTATAAACTGATGTGGATAAAATGTTTTATCCATAAAGCTCGACTTGTTGCAATAACAAATTCAAGGAGTTGACTACGATGAGATTGTCTCACCGTAGCGATGCTTAAATTCAGATCGGGTTAAACTAGCAATTAATACATATTTCAATCTTGAGATATGATACATGGATGCCAAAAGGATTTCCATGTGATGGAAATGCAACATAGGACTTGCATGTGATACAGTCCGTTTTGTCAATCCAGAGGATGCTAGTCAGTATGCAAACTTCAGAGTTCCAGCAATGGACAGAAGAGAGCAAAATGGAGTTGGAATCTTCGTTTTGATGAAATAGTCAAAAGAGTTTGATTTCATCAATGGATAACGAAGATGCTTGTGGTTACAAGAAAGTAAGTGCGAGCATAATAATATTTCTAAAAACTTTGTGTGCTTGACACATTGTTGATTGGAAATAATATAAATTTCTTGACACGAATTAGGACTTCATTGAAAATAGTTTTTCGATGAAGTGCTTGGGCTAAATAGCCTTGATATTAGGCATATTTATCTACGAGATAGAATTGCCTAATAGACTAAGCCAAAAATACATATTGACAAGATGCTAAAACAGTTTAGCATAAGAACGCCAAGGAGTGATTCTTGCCGAAGTCACATGGAAAGAGTTTTGCAAGACTCGGTGTCTCAAAACACTGATGAGCAAAATACATGATGGAGATCCCACACACTCTTGTGTTTGGATTAATCATATATTCCAAGGTATGTAAAACAACCAGATATGTCCGATACTCCCAAGCTGTTGCGAGTATAGATACCAAAGTGATCAAAGTACTGATCATGGGACAACAGTGGAAAATGTCATTAAGTACTAAAGTAGCATTGATGACATGTTTTCTCGCAAGCAGAGATTATGAAGTGCTCGTTGTAAGTAATTACATCGATACAGTCTTCATCAATGCTCCATGCGATTTTCGATTTAAGTTAAGGGTTTTTGTGTAATACACGATATGGTGGCACGGTAGTTGGAAATTGTTCCAAACAGGTTACTGTGGCGAATTCTATAACAAAGGCTAAGTATGTTGACGCTTTGAAAGCGACAAAGAAGATGTTGAATCATATAGTTCATTCATGAACTTGGTATGGTTCCAAGACGGCTTTGGTCAATGGGACACTATTGTAGATAGTTGCTCCATGGCTCAGTCTGAGGAATCAAGGTTTGACCTGTGATTCACATATATACAAAGCCAAGTCCACACAAAATATGTATTTTGTGAAAGCGTAAAAACGCGAGGATATGCAAAGATACACACGGAACTAAAGATGTCAGGTCCATTAGACGTAGACTATACCACATGGCGAAGCATATTTTACACCGGTATGCCATAGGTGTAAAGTGCATTAGCATTGACTAGATTATTGACTCTAGTGCAAGTGGGAGTCTGTAGGAGATATGCCCTAGAGGTAATAATAAATGTTATTATTTATCCCCATGTTCCTAATTATGTTTATATTCCGTGCTATAACTGCTATGGTTCTCGAGTCTGCAATAACCACGAAGCTCGAAGGAAGACTCATATGCACGTGTGGAATAATAAACGGTAAAATGTATTCCTAGTCTGGCCTCTAAGACTAGATCAAGTGTTGCATGATGGTTCTGTTTTCCTGATCATGGGCATGACTATGCCGGCAACTTTGAGGGCACATTGTTAGAAGAACACTTGTTTTGAATCGACCCGAATTGATGTTATGCTATGAGATACATTTGTTACAAGTTAATGTCTAATAACACAGAGAAAGTTAACGTTTGCATGATTCCTTAGACCATGAGAGTATTGATTTTCTTCATGCTTGCTTCATGAACTTTGGGGTTTGTTAAACATCATCCATAAATGGGTGGCTATTACGACAGCTTACGGGTTCATGGAAAAGTGTGTCAAGGGACTTGATAGCTCAAGATTGGGATTTGCTCCTCCGACGATGGAGAGATATTCTTTGGGCCCTCTCGGTGTTACGATATCCATCATCGTCTGGTCAGACACATTGTGATTTGATCACAGGGATGCCGGAACACGGGAAGGAGAAAAGAGAACAAAACCGGTAACGAGGTAACTGGCATTGTGGACAAGTGTTGATCCACGGGGATGCCGATAAATCTCACCTCGGGTATTTGTAACATATCGCGAAGCAACAAGAATAGCACACGGCAACTAGAGGTTCACTCGAATATTTATTCGTGTGGGTATAGGGGTCAATATGGGTGTCCACGACTCCGATGTTGATCATTAATCGGAAAGTGTTCCGGTCATATCTATACTTCACCGAACCTATAGGGTCACACGCTTAAGGGTCATCTATCTGCTGAATACTAGACAGAGAGTCTGAGAGAAAGTCACCGGAAAAGTTTCGGAGACAACGGAAGAATTCCGGAGAGAGAACACCGGAATAGTTTCGGTAAAACTGAAAGGTTGTTTCGGAGTATACCATTAAGTCAAAATGGTTTCGGCACACGCCTGGAAATTCTTAGAGGGTGCTAGAATTGTTCTGGGAACTTCTGGGATTTTTCCGGAGAAAAAACCCGAAAATATTCCGGAGCTGCCGGAACCGCTTTGGTTGCTTTTCGCAGATGAAAATCACTAATCCGGAATTGTTTCGGAACGCGTCCAAAATTATTTTAGTGGGTACTAGAATTATTCTAAGACCTACAGAAATATTTTCGGATTTAACGGTCGCGGAAAATTGTTTCCGTGAATAGTGAAAAACACTTTTTGGTGGCTTCTTGGAGAAGCCACCTTGAGGGCCTTTTGGTATTTTACCCTATTGGCTTCTTGGAGAAGCCACCCTTGGGCTTGGCCTATATATAGGGCTGGAGGGGGCTGCCCAAACTCACTCTTTCTCACATACACATGCCATTGCAATGATCTGGCTTCTTCTCTCCCTCCCCGCGAAATAGTTTCATAGAGCCGAAAGGCTGTATGGGTTCCGGTGGAAACTAGTTCTGGACGGCGAAGCCCTGCCGGATAGATGACACCGTATGTGTGCAACCCCGTAGAGAGGTCGTAGGTTCGATCTTTTGCCCGAGGGGCTGTTCGAGGGTCCTCCCGAAGGGCTGTCCGAGTTCGAGAATGCCTCCCGAAGGGCTGTCCGTGACACCGTCCGGGGGACTGTCCGACCGCCTCCAGGAGGGCTGTCCGAGGGACTGTCCGAGGGGCAGATGAGGGAGTACATCCTCGCGGTTGGGAGGTTGTAAATCCTAGTTGCGGGGATCTGCACCGACTATCTACATCGACTCTACTTCCGCTGCGCTACGAGTCGGTAACGATCGGATCGGAACCTTGTATGCAGTCTTCATAGTGGTCCTGGGCTGGTGCGTAGGTCGGAAATTTTTTGTTTTCTGCTGCGTTCCCCTACAATATGTTACTTGCCCGAGATTCGATCGTCGGTATCTCCATACCTAGTTCAATCTCGTTACCGGCAAGTTTCTTTACTCGTTCCGTAATACAAGATCCCGTGACTAACTCATTAGCCACATTGCTTGCAAGCTCTTTACGATGTTGTATTACCGAGAGGGCCCAGAGATATCTCTCCGTCACACGGAGCGACAAATTCCAGTCTTGATCCATGCAACTCAACAGACACCTTCGAAGAAATCTGTAGAGCACCTTTATGATCACCCAGTTACGAAGTGACATTTGATAGCACACAAGGTATTCCTCCGGTATCCGGGAGTGACATGATCTCATGGTCGAAGGAACAGATACTTGACATGAGGAAAGCTATAGCAAATAAACTAAATGATCTGACCTTAACCATCTTTTGATCAACGAGCTAGTCTAGTAGAGGCTCACTACGGACACGGAGTTGTTTATGTATTCACACATGTATTTAAGTTTCCGGTCAATACAATTCTAGCATGAATAATAAACATTTATCATGAACAAGGAAATATGATAATAACCAATTTATTATTGCCTCTAGGGAATATTTCCAACACCTCCCACCTCGATGTCCACATCTAAGTATGGGGTTTCTGACTATGGCGCAGCATCACCTCAGTAGATCATCTCCAAATGGGCACTGGTATGGTAGTTCAATATACCCATTGATTTGGCTGGTTGTTTGCCTAATTTTGTCTTAATTTCATTCTATTTAGGGTCAGATGTGTCTATCCAATACTGATTTGATTTAGGATTTCAGGATTTATGAGGTGCGGGTAATCAATGAACCTACGATCAGTCACGACTCTCGCGCAAAAGAAAGGTCAGGCAGTGATGCGTCGATAAGGAAATCAATCAATATAAGGGTCATGTAAGTTACCAGATTCAGAGTTGTCTATGCTACCATCTCTTAGTATGTTGCTCCAGAGGTTCTTACTGAGTCGGCAATTTTGTTTCTATGCGGATGCAAACAACCCCGACCGCAGAACCTAGCTGTACTTTCTAGCCACATTGGCGTGTTGTGAAAACAGACTAAACTTGCGACTCACTTTTGGACATGGATATGAGCTTCTACTTCCTGCTTTCTCTCAATGGCGTTGTTTTGTCAAGTTCTCACTATGTGTGTGCATGCATTGGTATCAATAGCTAACTCAAAATTAAATGCTCAGAGTTGGACTGAATTAGCTGTCTATAAAATTCAATAGCCATAATAGCTTATTTGAATAGTTTTCTCCCTTCTTTATCTGTATAAATAAATTCTCATACAATGTTGTTTTGGACTTTTGGTTTGTGTTTGAGTACCGATGTGTTGGGCACTAGACTACATGTTTTGCAATTCTTAGTGCAGATGTACTATTGTATTTGACATGATGCCTCTAAATAAGTTTCGTAACCTAAATGATCATAATAAAGATAAGGTGTGACCCACGGTTTTAAGAATGCTTTTCTATCTTTTCCTTTTTCTGAGAAACAACTGACTAAGTTTTGTTCTCTGATGGCTTTGATGCAGAGCTCAGGTTCGAGGACAAGGCCAACCTCATGCAGTCGATTAAGGTGAGGTTTCCCATGGATTCTATACATCTACTAGGATTTTTGAGTGACGGTGCTTGTAGAGGAGGTTTTAGAAACAAAATCACGCTTGGACTAAGTACCTGGGCACATATTCCCGAGTCTATTTGGTTGGCTCAGTATGTTAGTTGTTAAATTGTTCCTTTGTATTCATTATTGTTTGTCTGCAAGTGATGATGAGTAGAAAGCTCTGAGCTTTGTCGGAAGTCAGCATACAACTATATATTTACATGGAAAAAATGTGATATTTTGTTTGGTCATTATTCTGATTTAGTCACCAGAAGTAGTGAGCAGCAAGAACTAAACATGCTGGTGCATCGTATTTGAGATCTGGTGTTCTACGCAGATGACGCTCGTTCATTTGGACGCCTTGGGTTGTTTTCATGGCGGAGTCATGCTAATTCAGTGTCGTGGTTATGCAGAATATCCTGCAGGGATTGGCGGTCCGGCACATCGACGTGCTCGAGAGCCTGGAGCCCAAGGTCAGGAAGCGCGTTGAGCCGCTCCGAGATATCCAGGTATAACAGGGTTTCGCTCCATTTGTAATTGGCACCATTGTAATGCTTTTGCTTTGGCATGAATTTGTGGCAACGCGGACCATTAATTGTTCCAAAGGGGGATTTCTGTGATTCTCCGTTGCAGCTTTAGGAGAATGAAGATGCAACAGGCGATGTGCTACCATTGAGAAGAGGCTGCCCCTGTCCTCGATCACCTCTCTGGTCGCTCGCGGCGAGTACGACATCACCTACCTGTGCGCGCAGGCCGCCATGGGTGCGTAGATGGTCTACAAGTCGATATCCAAGTGGAAGTTGTGGACGCTCATGGACGTGGGGGACGTGTGCTGGGAGGTGGAGATGGGGCACATGCCGCGACACCCCAAACATATTCAGCCTGAGCACCTATGGGGACGATGATGCCATGCACCTCGTCATGGAGCTCTTTAACAAGATCGTCACGCTGGCAGCCCCAAACCACTCTGCTTTCCGGCGACACCGACGACCACCACGGGATGGATCCAACTGCCAAGACTCAGAAGGCGGTCGACGTCAGCGGCCTGCTCCCAAGTTGCAGGTGAGAAGGTGACATGGAGGTGGTTGGTTTAACACTGATTTGTTTACTGACTGTCATTTTTGTTTGAGCAGGTTCGGTATTATCGTCAGCCAGTGGCTTGCCAATTTGCTAATTGGAGTCTTCTGATTGTCGGTCAAATTTAGGTTAGTAATTCTGATGTGTGCTTTCTTTAGTTTATTGAATCACGCGAAGGCGTTCACTATCGTTATTCGATAACTGGGTTGTAATTGTTCGCTTCAGTTACTTGTTAAACCTGTTTATAATTATTTGGATAAAAAAAGTGAAGGCGTTTGCTTTAGTCACTGATATAGCTAGGCCATCGTTGATCTCTTGCCTTAATTACTGATATAACTAGGCCATCATTGATCTCTTTGTTTGACTCTGAATTCTGAATCAACGGTAAAGAAAGTTACTGAAAAACAACATCCGTCTTACTCTTCCAGGTATCACAGATGATGATCTTCGTGAAACAGCATATGAAATCCTTATTGCTGCTACTGGCGCTTCAGGGTAGGCCTGTGCAGTTCGCTGTGTCGAGCATAGTTTTTTAATTAGAAGATCACGGTTCCCAATATTATCATATTACTTAACCTATTTCTACTGCTTATAGGGGGCACATAGTTCCAAAGAAATAAACACAGATTAATGAGGAAACTTGGCCGTAGTAAGAGTGAAAGTGCTGAATCGCAAACTCACCGGCAACCAGATTTTGTTGGCTTGCTTGAAATCTTGAGAAACTTGAGGTGACTTGTCTTACCTCTATTCCTGTTTAGTAACTTGAAAGAAAAAATTGCGCCTTTGTGTTTTTCTGTTGTTCTGTACTATATATTTATTTCACTCAGTTGAAATTATTTTTGTACATTTCAACATTAGTAGCTTGCAAATCTCTTTTGCTGTTTGAAACTCTAGTTTTGTTAAGGGTCACACATACACATGATGTGTTCACATGTTAATTGAAAACTCGGTGAATTAAATATATATCTCAACTACTATTGATAATCATGGCTAAAGCAAAAAAAAATCTTTAAATTTGCTGCCCATGTACATTTGTTACTGCTTGTGGATCTCTACAGTTCATGAGAACTTGCTGCAGCTCACAGTAGAGCTGCCACAAAAGATTGTTGCTGAGCTGGCATTGATCCTTGGGAAATAGAGGTATGCCAATTCTATTGTGTTCTATATGTTCCATTTGATGCATCTTGAATCTGCGTTCAGCTTCTAGCTCCAATTAATGTGTTGAAGTCTAGTACTTTATTTCTATGTGAGCATCTGATCGAGCTAACATCCATTTCATTAGTTCTATCGCTTTATTGACATCTGATAGAGAAGGATACAAATGAATCAAGGACCAGTTCAAATAACAGAATGAAAATAAAATAACATAAAAGTCTCGTGTTCAGTGAGTTTTCAAAGTTATTATGGTCTAGACATCCGATGGTCACAATTCTATATCATTTGTTGATTCTAAATAATATGAAAATGACCTAAGAGATCATGAAGTACTGTAGGATTATTTTTTATATGATATGTTCCTTGAATTGCTCTTGGCTAACCACAATCCCATTGTTTGTCATATCATAATACAAAACCTACCATTTTTTACCATATTACTATGCTACTCGGAAATCTTCGTATATATATGCTATTTTTGGCCAACACCGCATCGAACATCCTCAGGCCAGGACAAGTGTGGTGTGGCAGACCCTGTCCTCCTATTTTCAACTGGATATAGTTCAAATATATTTGCTTCTATTTCATACGGTTATAAGCATGTTCCTCAATTTCTATAAGCAAATGAAGAAGATAACATTTGTTTGTTCCTTGGACTGAAGAAATGCACATATGTTTAACAGTAAATGCTTAATTTTTTCTCCCCATGGCCCAGTGCTTACAAAAGGAGGTGACCATTTAAGAGACCACAAAGTACTGTAGGATTACCTTTTTCTCCCCATAACAGAATTGTGATTTGGACATGTTCCATTTAAAGAAACTATAAATTATTCTCGATGATTTATTTCTGTCTCAACTACAGGAATGACCGCCACCGTTGAAGTTCATTCTGTCTCATTTTTTGAAGGTAGGGCTACCACAAGTTGTAATCCATGAAGCATTTGACCCACCTATACGTCCTGGTTTGACGATCTGAATGTGTGTATACTAAGAAATTAATGCATGACATGGCTCTGATAATCATAAGCCTCTACGGTTTTTTGACCGTCAAGTGGTATATAATGATAATCACTATACCTTATGTTTCCGGGGGAAACATATGCAAAGCATGTGGCTCTACGTAGTGACTCTGTCTTACTTGCCTTGCTCTACGTAGTGACCATGTATATATCTATTGTATAACAGTTCACCGTTTTTAATTTGCCTTGCTGGTTCCGTTTGTGTTTTACCCAGGCTGTGTGCATCACCCCTGTTTGATGTGTGACTTCTCCATCTTGCTGCAGGTGCTACTTGATACGTCTCCAACGTATCTATAATTTATGAAGTATTCATGCCATGTTTATAACAATTTTATATGGTTTTGGTATGATTTGATTAGAACTAACCCGGACTGACGCTGTTTTCAGCAGAACTACCATGGTGTTGTTTTTTGTGCAGAAATAAAAATTCTCGGATTGGGCTGAAAATTTATGGTGATTTTTTATGGACCAAAAGAGACCCCCGAAGATTCGAGGAAGGACCAGAAACCTCACGAGGAAGCGACAAGCCTGCGCGCCTACCGAGCTTGTCGCTCCCTCGTGGGCCCCCCTGGCGTAAATCCAACGCTAAAAAATCCTATAAATACCAGAAACTCCGAAAAGAAACCTAGAACTCCCACGCCGCCACCGCAAGCCTCTGTTCCGAAGCAATCTCATCCGGAGCCCTGTTCCGGCACTCTGACGGAGGGGGGAATCATTACCGGAGGCCATCTTCATCATCCCGGCGGTCTCCATGACGAGGAGGGAGTAGTTCACTGTAACGCCCCGGACACACCCGCCGGTGGTCGTTACTCCTGGCGAGATCTAGACTGGCCTCACAGATCAATACTAGTCCTTCCTGCGCACTTTGTCCCCACTCATGCGCACCCGGGAGCAACTTCCCGGTCGGTCACCTATCCTGAAATTACTCCAAGCTGAGCACGCTTAACTTTGGAGTTCTGTCCGAATGGGCTCCCGGAAAAGAAGGAATTCCTTATTGATATGAGTAGTCTATCATCCCTAATAAGCCAGGCTATCACATACACCCCCACTCAGAGGAACCGACGTCCTCGTCGGGCCACAGGAACGTTCCCTCTTGGCACATACGTCTGTGCATCCAGTCCGGTACATGTGCCATGCCGTGTGCCACAACGGGTCACAAACGTCATGAACAACATGACCGCGCACCTGTCCGCAAACATCCGTGTAACCACGAGGGTCGGGTCTGATACCAACTTATAACGCCCCGGACACACCCGCCGGTGGTCGTTACTCCTAGCGGGATCTAGACTGGCCCCACAGATCAATACTAGTCTTTCCTGCGCACTTTGTCCTCACTCGTGCGCACCCGGGACCAACTTCCCGGTCGGTCACCCATCCTGAAATTACTTCAAGCTGAGCACGCTTAACTTTGGAGTTCTTTCCGAATGGGCTCCTGGAAGAAGGAATTCCTTATTGATATGAGTAGTCTATCATCCCTATTAAGCCAGGCTATCACATACACCCCCACTCAGAGGAACCGATGTCCTCGTCAGGCCACAGGAACGTTCCCTTTTGGCACATACGTCTGTGCATCCAGTCCGGTACATGTGCCATGTCGTGTGCCACGACGGGTCACAAACGTCGTGCACAACATGACCGCGCACCTATTTGCAAACATCCGTGTAACCGCGAGGGTCGGCTCTGATACCAACTTGTAACGCCCCGGACACACCCGCCGGTGGTCGTTACTCCTGGCGAGATCTAGACTGGCCTCACAGATCAATACTAGTCTTTCCTGCGCACTTTGTCCTCACTCATGCGCACCCGGGAGCAACTTCCCGGTCGATCACCCATCCTGAAATTACTCCAAGCTGAGCATGCTTAACTTTGGAGTTCTGTCCGAATGGGCTCCCGAAAAAGAAGGAATTCCTTATTGATATGAGTAGTCTATCATCCCTAATAAGCCAAGCTATCACATTCACCCTCGGGGCTGAGGGTATGTACCAGTAGCTATGTGTTTGATCTCTCTCTCCCTCTCTCTCTCTCTCTCTCTCTCTCTCTCTCTCGTGTTCTTGATTTGGCACGATCTTGATGTACCGCGAGCTTTGTTAATATAGTTGGATCATATGATGTTTCTTCCCTCTCTATCTTCTTGTGACGAATCGAGTCTTTCCCTTTGAGGTTTCGTTATTGTCGGATTGAATACTTTGGATTTGAGAACACTTTATGTATGTCCAGCATGTGGATACCCGTGGTGACAATGGGGTATTCTATTGAGTCACTTGATGTCTGTTTTGGTAGCCAACTCACGGATTCCCGTGACCTTGGGGTAATCTAGGCATAGGGGTTGATTGCATGTTTTCATCTTCTTTTCTCCGATAGAAACTTTGGGGGTACTCTTTGAAGTTCTTTGTGTGGATTGAATATTATGAATCTGAAGTTGTTTGATGCATATCGAATAATCAACTCACGGATACTTGTGGTGACATTGGAGTATCTAGGTGACATTAGAGTTGGTTGATGCGTATCATATGGTGTTATTTTAGTTCAAACTCTAGGGCTGTTTGTGACACTTATAGGGATGGCTCAATAGATTGATTGGAAAGGATAACTTTGAGGTGGTTTCGTACCCTACAACAATTTCATCTTATGTTCTCCGCTAATAGGAACTTTGGAGTGATTCTTTATCGCACATTGAGGGATTGTTATATGATTCAATTATGTTAGCACTTTTGAGAGATTGCACTAGTGAAAGTATGAACCCTAGGCCTTGTTTTCAAGCATTGCAATACTGTTTGTGCTCACTTTTGTTACTTGCTACCTTGCTGTTTTTATTATTTCAGATTACAAAAACCTATATCTACTATCCATACTACACTTGTATCACCATCTCTTCGCCGAACTAGTGCACCTATACAATTTACCATTGTATTGGGTGTGTTGGGGACACAAGAGATTTCTTGTATTTGATTGCAGGGTGGTTTGAGAGAGACCATCTTCATCCTACGCCTCCCACGGAGTGATAAACCTTAGATCATCCACTTGAGGGAAATTTGCACTATCCTAGAAAACTCTGCACTTGGAGGCCCAACTACGTCTACAAGAATAAAAGTTGCGTAGTAGACATCAAGCTCTTTTCTGGCGCTGTTGCCGGGGAGGTGAGTGCTTGAAGGTATATATTTAGATCTTGCAATTGAATCTTTTAGTTTCTTGTTTTATCACTAGTTTGGTTTATAAAAGAAAATTAAAAAAATGGAATTGAGGTTGCCTCAAATGCTCCATCTATATAATGTCTTTCTTGAAAATATGGATTCCGATAATTGTGCTCACTTGTTAGAGGAAGAATTTAATAAAATGTTTAATGTGAGTCCTTTGAATGATGAGCATGATTGCAATGTTGTTAGTATGCTTTCTATGAATATCCATGATGCTAATGATATGCAAACCCACAAGCTTGGGGATGCTATGTTTGATGAGAATGACATGTTTGAGAATTTATTTGCTGAAAACAATGTTTACCCTAAGCTTGGGGATACTATGTTTAATGAGGATGATCTTTTTAGTCCCCCTACTTTTAATGATCAAATTTATTATGATAATAGCATGCCTCCTATCTATGATGATTGCAATAATAATAAAGTGGGTTTGGAAGAGTGTCAACTTTAGGTAATAATTATCCCACTATTTTGGAGGGTGTTCAATCTTATAACAATGATAAAAGTGGATTTGGATAGGTCATCACTTTATTTAGTGTTGAATCCACTACTTTGGAAGAGGTTTCAATCGATTATGATGAGAACAAAGTTGCTACTTATGATGATTATTGTGATGATACTTATGTTATAAAAAGTAATGATGATTATTATTATAAAACTTGTCATAATTATGAATACCCTTTTACTTAACATTACTTTTTTAATGTGGAAACAATTTATAGTATTCAAGTTTCATATGATACTCCCACTATTATGAATGAGAATAAATTTGCTTATGTGGAGATTAATAAAAATCCTATGCTTGTAGGTCATGAAAAGAATGCTTTATGTGATAGCTATATTGTTGAATTCATTCATGATGCTACTGAAAATTATTATGAGAGAGGATCATATGCTTGTAGGTGTTGCAATAATATCAAGTTTCCTCTCTATGTGTTGAAAGTTTTGAAGTTATACTTGTTTTGCCTTTCTATGCTAGTTGATTCTTGCTCCCATAAGTTGTTTGCTCACAAAATCCCTATGCATAGGAAGTGTGTTAGGCTTAAATGTGCTTGCCATAAGTTTCATGATGCTCCCATTATTTTTCAATTCTTCGCTTTTTATGTGAGCATCATTAAAATCATCATGCCTAGCTAAAAGGCATTAAAAAAGCGCTTGTTGGGAGACAACCCAATATTTATACCTACTATTTTTGTGTGTCCACACGATTAAGCTACTATAGTAATCATGTTTTATATGTTTTCTTTCAATAATGTGCCAAGTAAAGCCTTTGGAATAGTGTGGATACTTGTTGATTTGATTCTATGCAAAAACAGAAACTTTTGCGTCCAGTGCTGGAATTTCTTTTCTATACTGGAGCGTGAGAAAATTCTGAAATTTTTACACAGTATTAAGATACATATGTTTTACGTTGTCCTAATTTTTCAGAATTTTGGGAGGTACAAAAGTATGCTTTTTAATTCGCTCACTACATGTTGTTCTGTTTTTGACAGAGTCTGTTTTTATTGCATAGTTTGCTTGTTTTAGTGTTTCCATAGCTTATATTGAGTAATATAAATTTTGGAAATGATGGAATACAGTAGATATTATGTGAGAACAATTATGAATCTTGTCTTGACAGTACCAAAGTGAATGATTTATTTTCATACTAACCTATCTCACGGAGTTCCGTTAAGTTTTATGTGATTGAAGTTTTCAAGTTTTGGGTGAGATAACGATATGAGGAGAATAAGGAGTGGAAAGACCCTAAGCTTGGGGATGCCCAAGGCACTCCAAGGTAATATATAAGGAAGACTCAAGCGCCTAAGCTTGGGGATGCCCCGGAAGGCATCCCCTCTTTCGTCTTCAACATTATCGGTATACCTCACTTGGAGCTATATTTTTATTCGTCACATAATATGAGTTTTGCTTGGAGCGTCATTTTATTTTGTTGAGATTTGCTTGCTGTTAGGAATAATAATTTTTGTATCTTTTAATAAAATGCCAAGTATAGCTTTTACCATGCTCAGTTTGCAAGTTTATGTGTTGTTGTTTGAAAACAGAAAGTTTTTTGTTATGTCCTGAATTTATGTGAATTATCAGAACATGATTAAAATCTGAAATTTTTACACAGTAAGCATGAATTAGTTCTATGTCACGTGGTAATTTTTCAGAATTTTTGGAGTTAGGGAAGTATGAATTTTTATTCCCCCTTTACAGACTGTTCTGTTAGACAGATTGCTATTATGTTTGCTTGTTTAATGTTTCTATTTGTGGATAGGAGTATTAAATATGCAGAGGCATTTGGTATGCAATGTTTAATTATAATTTTAGTAATTTTCTATAGTAGAGAATGTTAAGGTTTTGAGTTGATTTATACTAATTTATCTCACGAGTTCTTGTTGAGTTTTATGTGGATGAAGTTTTAAGATTTAGGAGAAGCCAGATATGAGAGGAATTAAGGAGACACAAGAGCTCAAGCTTGGGGATGCCCAAGGCTCCCCAAGATAACATTCCAAGAAGTCTCAAGCAACTAAGCTTGGGGATGCCCCGGTAGGCATCCCACCTTTCTTCATCAACACCTATCGATTAGCCTAAGTTTTTACTTGTTCACATGATATGTGCTATTCTTGGAGTGTCCTTTTATTTCCATTTTGTTTGCTGTTTGAATAAAATTATTAGATCTGAAATATTTATTTGGAGAGAGTCTTCACATAGCTACTTAATTGTTTGACTACTCATTGATCTTCACTTATATCTTTTGGAGTAGTTTGTCATTCATTCTTGTGCTTCACTTATATCCTAAGAGAAAATGTTTGAATGAGTCGAATATCATAAATCTGAAATTATATATGTTCCATATGCTTAGTAATATTTCACATTGGGTTTAGAAAGTAAAATCTATTGAAATTTGACAATCACAATATTGGTCATACAAGCAATTCATGAATGATTAGTATATGGAAGAGAAATTTCCCATACAAATATATTATCTTGGACATCTTTTATGATTGTGAATACCCATTAATTATTTTCAAACTTGATCGAATAAGTTGAAGTTGGACAAGGAAGACAACGTAATGAGTTATGTTTGGGTATATTTGCATAGAAGTTATATTGTTATGGATCCTCCAACATGTGGTGCTTGTTTAGACTCTTTTGCTAGCCAAAATTTCTGTATTAAGCGGGAATACTGCTTGTGTATCCAAAATCCTTGAGCCAAGTTTCTTCCATGAGTGTCCACCATACCTACCTATATGCGGTATTACTCTGCCGTTCCAAGTAAATTTGCATGTGCCATCTCTAAAACCTTCAAATAAACATCTATTTTGTGTGCCCGTACCGCTCATGGAGCGACGGGGCGGTCAGTATCTTCCATGCTAAGCGGGTTATTCTCATGATGGGTGTTTATTCACTTGTCCTTGCACGAGAGAGGCTGGTAATCGGGATGCCTAGTCCCTTAAATAAAAATAAAAAAAATAAAAACAAAGGCTCCCCCTAGAAAGTTGAAAGTTTGGAGGGCACCCGTGAATTCGGCTAGCCATGGCTTGTGTTTGAATGGTTGAGGTGGAGTTAAACTTTTCATTTTCGCATGAGAACCGCCAATAATGTGTTTAGCATGGAAGATATTGAAATCCTTAGTCGTGACATTGACAGGAAAAGCACACCACTCAAAATGTATTCATCTCTGTTTTAAGCTATGAGCTCTGCCACCTCTGCAAATCCCTGCTTCCCTATGCGAAGGGACATTCTATTTACTTTTGTACTATTTACTTTCATGTTATTTATTTTTGTTGAGTCAAATTATTATTCCAACCTATTCTCTAGTTGGCAAGCATCATGTGGTGGGGAAAGATCCAGACACATATATCCATTCAAATATATTTGATCATGAATTATTATTGTTGACAATTTTCTCTATGATAAATGAGTTGGGAGGCAAAACATTAAGCCCCTATCTTTCTCTGTGTTCGATGGATGCTATTTGTTCCTAAAATATGCTTTGAGTATTAGCAATCATAGAAGACTATATGATAATTGAGTATGTGGAGCTCTTACTTAGACTTTGCTGAAAATAAGATGCATTGAAATTGTTTGGTGACTAAGAACATATTTTGTTAAGTTTTAAGAGAATGCATTGTTTGAACTATACATCTGAATTGATTGCTGCTTGATCATGATGAGTTTTATGAGAAAGAGTTGTTGTTTATGATGCAAGGAAAAGTGATTGAAATTATCATTGATCAAACTTATGCACTATGCTAGCATTCACACTTCATAAATTATTTCTTTTATCATTTACCAACTCGAGGACGAGTAAGAATTAAGCTTGGGGATGTTGATACGTCTCCAACGTATCTATAATTTATGAAGTATTCATGCCATATTTATAACAATTTTATATGGTTTTGGTATGATTTGATTAGAACTAACCCGGACTGATGCTGTTTTCAGCAAAACTACCATGGTGTTGTTTTTTGTGCAGAAATAAAAGTTCTCGGATTGGGCTGAAAATTTATGGTGATTTTTTATGGACCAAAAGAGACCCCCGAAGCTTCGAGGAAGGACCAGAAGCCTCACGAGGAAGCGACAAGCCTAGGGGGCGCGCTCTCCCCCCAGGGCGCGCCTACCGAGCTTGTCGCTCCCCCGTGGGCCCCCCTAGCATAAATCCAACGCTGAAAAATCCTATAAATACCAAAAACCCTGAAAAGAAATATAGAACTGCCACGCCGCCGCCGCAAGCCTCTGTTCCGAAGCGATCCATCCGGAGCCCTGTTTCGGTACTCTCCCGGAGGGGGAATCATCACCGGAGGCCATCTTCATCATCCCGGCGGTCTCCATGACGAGGAGGGAGTAGTTCACCCTCGGGGTTGAGGGTATGTACCAGTAGCTATGTGTTTGATCTCTCTCTCTCTCGTGTTCTTGATTTGGCACGATCTTGATTTACCGCGAGCTTTGTTAATATAGTTGGATCATATGGTGTTTCTTCCCTCTCTATCTTCTTATGATGAATTGAGTCTTTCCCTTTGAGGTTTCGTCATTGTCGGATTGAATACTTTGGATTTGAGAACACTTGATGTATGTCTTGCATGTGGATACCCGTGGTGACAAATGGGGTATTCTATTGAGTCACTTGATGTATGTTTTGGTAACCAACTCGCGGATTCCCGTGACCTTGCGGTAATCTTGGCATAGGGGTTGATTGCACGTTTTCATCTTCTTTTCTCTGATAGAAACTTTGGGGGTACTCTTTGAAGTTCTTTGTGTGGATGAATATTATGAATCTGAAGTTGTTTGATGCATATCGAATAATTAACTCACGGATACTTGTGGTGACATTGGAGTATCTAGGTGACATTAGAGTTGGTTGATGCGTATCATATGGTGTTACTTTAGTACGAAATCTAGGGTTGTTTGTGACACTTATAGGGATGGCTCAATAGATTGATCGGAAATGATAACTTTGAGGTGGTTTCGTACCCTACAACAATTACATCTTATGTTCTCTGCTAATAGGAACTTTGGAGTGATTCTTTATCGCACGTTGAGGGATTGTTATATGATTCAATTATGTTAGCACTGTGGAGAGATTGCACTAGTGAAAGTATGAACCCTAGGCATTGTTTTCAAGCATTGCAATACCGTTTGTGCTCACTTTTGTTACTTGCTACCTTGCTGTTTTTATTATTTTAGATTACAAAAACATATATCTACTATCCATACTACACTTGTATCACCATCTCTTCATCGAACTAGTGCACCTATACAATTTACCATTGTATTGGGTGTGTTGGGGACACAAGAGATTTCTTGTATTTGATTGCAGGGTTGTTTGAGAGAGACCATCTTCATCCTACGTCTCACACGGATTGATAAACCTTAGGTCATTCACTTGAGGGAAATTTGCTACTGTCGTACAAAACTCTGCACTTGGAGGCCCAACAACGTCTACAAGAATAAAAGTTGCGTAGTAGACATCACTACTCAATTCGTCAGTTGCATCTAATTATGCATTGGACAACACAACAATTTGATTGTGAATCTATTCTGGTGCGCAGTCATTCGATGCTTGCACCGTTGTAATTGCTTGTAAGTAACCTATGTCATTCTTAACAGTATAAAGAATGTTGAATGGGAATGTCATAGGTTACTCTTATTCCCTAATTTTTTTGGTTCCTCTGTAGTTGCTAGTTAGTTATTATGTTCAGTACATGTAGTCTGGCTGATTATTTTTTAGAGGCATTTTTGGAAAGGCTTCAACATGCTGTTTGAATAACTGCCTTATGTTAATAGAATTTGAACTCTGACTTCTTCATAGTGTCAACCATCAAAGGATTTAAAAGCACAGTGACCCGCTCTTAATGATATATGCGCATTGAAATTTATTTGGATATGTTGTTGTTTGATGGATTGCTAACAAATGACAACCAGGTGCTTTTCTATCTTGTTTTAGTTTCAGTGAACATAAATATTTTAGTTCACGCATATTTATGCCAGATGGCATGTACCCATTATTTATTGGTTTATTGTGATAGATAGAAAAGAAAAGGCATACCATAATCTCATAAACCTGTTGTAATGATAGATCTGGTTGTATTTCAGCTTTTGTAAAGTTGCTTTGAATTAAAAATATATTTCTGTCCATCCTAGAATCTATCCAGTTCATATGCTCAATATCAGCAGTCACGTCATGTTTAGTTCTTGCACAAGTACAACCTCTAGCCATATTTGTTAACATTTTTTATGGTGTCAGTGGCTACTTCCAGTGCCTGTTGTGTTGATCAAGAGCATGGACAACAGATCATGTATCCTTTGCTTCATAAGCTAATGTTATAAATTCATTATCAATGATTCTTCAAGCAGCGAGGCACACATACTGTTTAGGTAAATAACTCTTGAGGTATTTACTTGAATGACATAATGCAACAATAGCATTTTTGTTCTCGCCATCATTTTCCATTGTCTTGCAATATTATTTGATTTATTTCTCTCATAAACAGAGCAGTGGTTGCCCTTCTAATTGATCTGTGTTGTATCTACATGGTGTAATGGTGTGTTTCTGTAGAATATGTGCAGTCCCATGTTTCTGTTTTCTGCATTACTTTGTTGTTCTCTAAGCTCTACCAATAGTGAGACCAAATTCTTTTTCATCCTTGCATAAATATTTACCTGGACCCAGTAATTGCGAAATGTTAATATGATGGTAGAAATCCAGCAATATTGATTGTTATGCACATGATTGATGCTTCCTTATAATTTTCTAACTATAAGTTGCTTTCTTACATGCGCGAGTTGAAGTTGAGACTTATTGGACCATAGTTATACATCCAAACCATTTGCGTTATGTCGAGTACCCTGTGCAATACTTATGTAATCCAAAACTATATAACTAAAAACTGATGTTCTAACGGTGCCACTTTCTATTTGCAGTACTATCGCAAAGCCAATTGATGCTAGGTGTGCTCGAAGATGTTTGACTCCATGGATCGATAGAGTACAATGGTGAGATCATTTAGTTTCTTGGGTTGCACCAATCAGTGATGTCGAGGATGATTGCCAGCTTGACATGTGCAAACTATAGAGGAGTAAGCAGTAGTGCATGGAAATAATAAAAATACATCATATGTGTGTGTGTGTGTGTGCAGAACACACACCCATGATTCATAATCATTTGCGACAGTCTTAGAAGAACAATTTCCCATTGTTTTTATCCCCTATTGAATGCTATTTGCAAATTCCATCCGTTGGTGAAAGGAACCTGTACTCTTTCTTTAGTGCTCTGTTTCCCTACTTTTATGGTAGAGAATGGTGTGCCTTCGTATATAATAAAAGTTCCCTACTCTTGCAGCCCATGTATTATTATTGTTATTATTGCCATCTACTTATATAGAATGATGAGATGTGATCATGCACTTGCATTATCCAATTTCTTACTGCTAATCAGGTAGGTTCAGCTGTAATGGAGTTGGTATCATGCCCTTTTACATTGCGTAGATTGTTTGGTGTTCCAAGATAAAATCATGATGTTTTTTTTCTCATGTGAATGCGAAGGACCTGATGCATGTTTCTGTGCTCACTGATTCTCTTTTGTCCCTCAACATTATGAACTCATAGCATTTCAGATAGATATAATTATTTTTTCCCATTCAGATATCATAGGCTTTGCCTATTTACTAATGCTACTGTTTGTGGTCTCATGCCTCTCTGTCATGATTCTCCCAATCTGAAATAGAGAAACATTACTTTTTTTGACAGGGTTTGTCTGCACTTATCTTTAAGGCTACAACCTGGAGTCTCATGGAGGTGTGAAGATGATACCTAAGTAATCTAGGACATTGCTTTGTTAGGGGTTCACTTATGTACAAAAATGGCATGTTCTTTCCCGTGTAATATATTGTGATTTTTTGTTTGCTTAACATCATATGGACTATGCATCTTTCTATGGTAGTAAACTGTATCCTGCTTTTTGCTTTGGATCTGAGCGCTGGACCATGGTGCTGGACAGGGCACTGCGCCCCAAGACCACTCTTTGGAATTCCAGTATACTTGGATAAAGAAGCAAAAGTTGAGGACCAGGTTGTTCTGAGTATATTTG
Organism: Elymus sibiricus; assembly: GCA_039707655.1. Classification (NCBI taxonomy): domain Eukaryota; kingdom Viridiplantae; phylum Streptophyta; class Magnoliopsida; order Poales; family Poaceae; genus Elymus; species Elymus sibiricus. The sequence continues at coordinate 320,206,371 of CM077672.1, forward strand.
TCACAACAAGTATGATTTGGTATATCATGTTATATTTCATATAAAATTTGCCAATGGCGTGTGATGAACCTTGATGCTTTGTACTGAACCATCCAACACACAAAGCTACGCATCAGGGGCGACCTCTGGGCAGCAGACTCTCCGTTCTCCTCTCTCCCTCTTTCCCTTTGACTGCCTGTGAGCGAGGTCAGCCGTGTGCCGTGGATTCCGGCCGCCCCTCTTCCTCTCTGCTCCACCGGCGTTGCTGGCCAGAGTGGGAGAGGAGGGGTGTGTGTCTGTGTGTAGTTGTAGGTTTGCTTTTCCTTTTCTCCTCCATGGCCAATAAAACTGCATCTGGATCCAGATCCATCCCTTTCTCTGATCTATTTCTTCTCCCCCGAGTCCCTGTTGAGGGCAACGCGATGGAAGAACGATTCGTGAATGGTGGTGGCTCCTATGCCGATGCTTCGCCAGATCCATGGTGCCGGACTGCTTCGGTAGCTGGCGCTCCCTTCCCCAACCTCATTTTTCTTTGCTGTAGGTGGTGCTTTTTCCTGGTGCTTGCAAGCGGCGCTGGGAGATTTCCGGGTCTGTTCTCCGGCGCCTCTTCGTGGTGGAGAGGAATGGCGGGAGGTGGATCTAGAAGCCCCATCCTGAATAAGCTTGCTGGATCCCCGGATCTGGCTCCTGGTTGGTCTCCTTGTTTCTCTCTCTGCTGCCATGGAGGTAGGAGGAAAGAGATGAGAGGGGTACGATCAGGTGGCCGACGAACTGTCTTTGTTCGTCCTTGGAGCAGATCGATTGCAGTTGTGCTTCCTCTATATGATGATAAGCTGCAGAATCTTATGGTCGAAAGGCGACCAATTGGAGCCCCGATGATGGCTCGCTCCTTCTTTTCCTCCCGGCCGCTGTGCCAAAAGGGAGGCAGTTATGTTGCTTCAATCTGGCGATTCCAGACTCTACCTCCGGTGGTCCGTCGGCGGTGCTGTAACCATCCCTCGGCCCCAAGTGGTTTCATCCCCGGCGGCGGTGGGATTGGGCCAGAGCTGAAGCTTGCGACGAGGACTCGATTGCATTTTAGTTTCGTCTTCTGGGGTCCTGTTTGCAAAGTGTGTGGACCAGATTGTAATTTTTATCCTTCTGATGGGTCCGTACGTAAAATGTACTTGCATGTCTATCTAATATAAGTCTGGGTCCTTCGGGACCCTACCTCTGTTCAAAAAAAAAAGGGGCGACCTCTGGAGATGTCCACGTCATCACAGCTTTTTACCGTAGAGAAAAAGAGAAGGAGAAGACGCATGGGTTGGGCCTCCTTTTCATCTCTCGCACGCAGGCCCCTCTCTCGTTTTGCTGGGGGCGATCAACATTCGGTTCAGTGCGACTGGAATTGCGCCAACTGCGTGCGCAGTTGGCAACGCTTCGGGCTGACCCTATGAGAACGGGACCAGGAGAAGAAGAGAGGAAGGTGGAGGAAAGGATGATCGAATTGTGCTACATGGAAGAGATAATGCAGCGGCAACGATCACGTGTTACCTGGTTGTCTGAGGGGGATAATAACACACAATTTTTTCAGCGTAAGGCAAGTGCAAGACGGGCAAAAAACAGAATTACTCAATTGGAACGTGTGGATGGATCCACATGCACAGATCTGAGTGAACTAGCTGATATGGCGAAGGAATTCTATGGAAATCTGTATACTTCGGAAGGCACAATTGGAATGGAGGAAGTACTTTCACATATACCAGTTCGCGTTGATGCATTGATGAATGCCCGGCTGAATGCAGAATACAGCAAAGATGAAGTTAAAGAGGCACTTTTTCAAATGTTTCCGACAAAAGCTCCTGGCCCAGACGGTTTCCCGGCGCATTTTTTTCAAAGGCACTGGGAGTTATGCGGTGATGAAGTAACCAGAATGATAATCAGAGTGCTAAGTGGAGAGGACTCCCCGGAGGATATCAACAAAACGTTCATTGTTATGATTCCCAAGATAGCTAGTCCAAAAGTTTTAGGGCAATTTCGGCCTATAAGCCTTTGTAACGTGATCTACAAGATCACTTCAAAAGTGCTTGCTAATAGGTTGAAAGATATTCTCCCTAATGTCATCTCCGAAGAGCAGTCTGCTTTTGTTCCTGGACGACTAATCACTGACAATTTTATCACAGCCTATGAGTGCTTGCACTATATGAAAACAAGAAGAATTAAAGGCAACATGTTTTGTGCTCTTAAACTCGATATGATGAAGGCTTACGATCGTTTGGAGTGGCCCTATTTGAGATCAGTTATGATCAAGCTGGGGATCAGCCCGAGATTCACTGATACTATCATGAGGTGCGTATCGTCGGTTTCCTTTTCGGTCCTATTTAATGGTGGTATTCTGGATGCTTTTAGGCCAACTCGTGGTTTGCGTCAAGGAGACCCAATTTCTCCGTATCTTTTTTTGTTGGCAGCTGAGGGACTATCATGCATCCTGAAAGCTCAAGGAGATGGTGTGCGTGGTGTTTCTGTGGCACCTAATGCACCTTTAGTTAATCACCTGTTGTTCGCCGATGATAGTTTGTTGTTTTTTGAAGCTAACCCAGAGAGTGCTACTAGAGTTCGTGACCTCTTGAGGAGGTACTGTGATGCATCTGGCCAGCGAATTAATGTGGACAAATCTTCAATTTATTTCAGCAAAGGGGTGGCTGAACCCCTCAGAGCCTCTGTCAAACAGATTCTTCAAGTGCAAAACGAGTCTTTGTCAGAGAAGTACTTAGGTCTCCCTTTGGATGTGGGCAATTCCAAAGAAGGTAGTTTTAAATACCTTAAGGACAGAATATGGAAACGTGTTCAAGGTTGGATGGATAAATGCCTTTCGGTGGGTGGGAAGGAGGTCCTTATTAAATCAGTGGTGCAATCGATCCCTACCTATTCAATGGCATGCTTTAAGTTACCCCGAGGCTTATGTGAACATTTAAATGGCTTGATCCGGAAATTTTGGTGGGGAAGCAAGAATGGACAGAGGAAACCAGCGTGGGTATCATGGAATACCATGTCAAAACCTAAGTTCATGGGCGGTATGGGGTTTCGTGACATCGAACTTTTTAACTTGGCCTTATTGGCTCGACAAGCATGAAGATTGATGGAGCATCCAGAATCACTTAGTGCTCGAGTTTTAAAAGCAAGATACTTCCCAGATTGTCATTTGCTTGATGCCACCCTTGGTTCGGCCCCATCACAAGTTTGGCGGGCGATCATGGAGGGGAGGGAAATCTTATCTCTGGGTCTCATTAAGAGGATTGGTAATGGAGTAGACACACACATCTGGCTAGATAATTGGCTGCCGAGGGACTTTAAGTTAAGACCAATCTGCCCCCGGTCTAGTGATCCTCCTACTCGGGTTTCAGATCTAATTGATCCAACTACCAGAACATGGAATAGGCAGCTACTTGAAGAACACTTGATCGCCCCTGATGTGGACATTGTCTTAAATATTCCTCTCAGCTCTCGGGTGCAAGAGGATTTCTGGGCTTGGCATTATGATAAGCGGGGTATTTTCTCGGTACGCTCAGCCTACAGGATGATCACTGCTATAAAAGCCCAACGAGAGGACTGGGTTGGGCATCGCTCTGGCCACTCGAACTCGTCGGCTGATAAGAAGTCATGGACGTTTTTGTGGAAGGTAAAAATCCCATCAAAGGTGTGGAGACTTGCTCATACATCGTTGCCTACGGGCTCAGTTCGCTGCTCCAGAAACATGTCGAAATCTGATGCTTGCTCAATATGTGGTGCGGCGGAAGATACCTGGAGGCATTCGCTCTTTGACTGCCAGATGGCACGCTGCACATGGGCGTTGGGAGATGAGGAACTTTTGGAGCATGTGTTATCAAATAGAATTGAAGATGCTCGACTCTGGTTATTCTGGCTGTTTGAAACCTTGAATCAACAGGAGCTGGCTCGTGTTCTTGTCACCCTCTGGGCCATATGGTGGGCAAGAAGGAGAGCAGTACATGACAACGAGTTCCAAAGTCCGATTTCTACTTGGTGCTTCATTAATAGATTCCTAGAAGATTTGGAGATAACTGCTTTTTCTCAGCAAAAATCCAGAGCTGTTTCTCCAGTTCTTCGAGCCGCCCCTAGATGGATTCCTCCTGTTAATGAATTGGCGAAACTGAACGTGGACGGGGGTCTGTCCCGGCAGGGGAATCGGGGTGCGGCAGCGGTCGTGTGCAGGGACCATACATGTCGTTATCTTGGTGCATCGGCTGTTGTCTTCGACGGCCTGGTTGATCCTGTTTCTCTGGAGGCACATGCATGTAATGAAGCACTAGCCTTGGCTGCTGATCTTCATATCCACCGGCTGATGGTGGCCTCAGATTGTCTAGAGGTGGTAAAAAACATCAAGAAGGGAGCTGCTCCAGTCTACGCACCGGTGCTTAGTGAGATCAATCATAGAAGCAGGGATTTTAACGATGTAATATTTTGTTTTGAGCCTAGAAAGAGCAACTTTGAAGCTCACGCTTTAGTTAAGGCCGCTGTTCCTTTACCAGTTGGTCGCCACTTGTGGCTAGGGTACCGTCCAGATATAATTTGTATTCCAGACACACTTGAGTTTTGAATAAAGACCCTAGCTCACTTAAAAAAAAAATGCTGGGGTTGCTGCCGCCGCCGCCGCCCCATCGCTCCTCCGGCGCTGGCCATGCTCCCTCGTAGCAAGGTGCGGCGCTGCTCCTCCACACGGCCGCGTCGGCAAGGCGGCGGCAAGAGCGAGAAGGCTGGCGGCGCTACGAGCTCTCGTCCCGTGGAAGCCGCAGGAGGACGAGGTCGATGCGGTTGTCGGCACCTCCTCCGCTGCGGGAGGTCATGAGCGAGAGGAAGGAGGCGTCGTCAGCTGCGTGCCCGACCTCGCCACGGACGCCAGCGAGGCCAGCCCCCCTTCACCTCTGACCCGCAGGTCCATCTCTCTCTCTCTCAGTGGAACAACAAATCCTGGTGATTTGGTTTGGTGTTCAAGAGGAGACAGATCTGGATTTACATTTGTTTTCTCATGGTGTTCCAGGTGTATAACCATATATTGTTGTGAATTTAGGTTGCTGCCATGGAAGATGGAACCATGTTGACCTGAGCTATGTGCCACCATGGTATCCTGCTTTTTTGTTTGTTTGGTCCAATTGGTATTCTGGTTTCTTCCCCATCGGTCCCCAGACATCGCTTCTACGCTTGCATAAGTAGTTTGCCGCTCTCGATTCTCTCTCTCTTGTCATCCGTTTCTCTTTTTTCCTATGAGGCGAGGAGATTAGGCACAGGCTTGTTGTTGCTTTGCTGTACAAAATTGGAACCAATGATGAAAAGAGAAGCATGTTTTCTGTCGGATATTCAAAATGGCTCCCAGCAGCATATGATCCTTCATGTAAAAGATAATTTTGCGAATGCCAAGAAATTAAAAAACAACATTTGTATGTTTGTGTCCTTTTGGACCCGTACAGACAATGGGAAGCTGCACCCATTATCACATAAATGTAAATTTTACATGCCAATCGATTTGGGAATCAGTTGGCCCAATAAGATGTGCTTCTACTCATGTAGTTTACACTGAATAAGAAGCTTCAGGTAACATTGCTAATAGAATGTATCAATTACCTTTCTTTGTGATTTATGTAACTAATATGTAGTAGCCAAGGGAGTTGAGCAGACGCAAACTTATTGACACTATCACGGCTGGGTCTTTCCGCTTGACCTCCTCATCTTTTAGACTCCTATGATGAGGTTTGTTTTGGCAGTCTACACGAGCAGGCCAGATGCGGCTATGCCCCTCTTTACATTTGGCGTCGTCACGGCCGGATCAACGGGCCTAAGCTCCTGGTGAGCACCATCTCCATCTGATTTCATCTTCCATGCCTGCACAAGTTTTAACATTTTTTCAGCTTACCTCGTATAAAATTATGTGATTATTATGTTAATTTGTTTCCTTTTTAAGCCGGAAGTGATGAATCAAACAAGGAGGAAGGGTGACACCATGTATTGTTCGGCTCCTACCATTTATTAACTTTGAAACCCAGGTAAGGATTGTCCCCTAGTCAAATCTGGCGTTTGTGCTTGCCGCTTAACAACAAACTGAAGAACGTTCAACTGTTAGAGGATCGATCAGTGTTATTAATTTGTTTTCTTCTGCCTATAACCTGTTTCGGGGACAAAGAATAGTCCAATTTTGATTGGGGAACCTGTTGTGGGAGAAATGACTATAGCTGAAGGGTTTGCAACCATGGAATGCTACTAATGAAGATCCAGTTTAAATATGTGTTTGAATGTTTTAGTTCATCTATGCTTTTGATTATATTTTTTTATAGAATAGTGGGGTTATAGTTATTCCGAGAGCCTTGTTGAGAGTATTTTTAATTGTATTCGTTGCTTCAGGTACCTGTTTATATGTCTTATGAGTATTCACCTACAATTTGATATGCTACAAGAAGAGATTTATATATGTTTCTCAAGTATTTTTTACTAAACTATGCGTGATATCATACGAACACGCTAACAAGTACGACAACATGATTAGTGCGCACAGTTCCGCCTCAAGAGACGCGAAAAAATAGATGAAAAACGCAGGTAACACCTCCCCCAGGTAACTTTCTTCCTTCTTATCTTCACCACGAAGGCAGCTAGCCCACGCACACGACCTTTCTCTCCTTACCTCCACCTAGATCGGCACGTCCTCCCCATCCATGGCCATGGGAAGAGGCCGTGCAGAGCAGGGCGTGGCCAGCGGAAGAGGCGCTGGGTCCGCTCAAATCGTCCGGCCGCGTAGTGTGGGGAGGTCGGGAAGATGGAGAGACGGCGGATTTAGGGGTCGAGTGGGGTAGGTGTGGCTGCTGGAGAAGATTGGATCTCTCGTCTCCCCTATTTTCCTGTCGCCGCCACCTCTCCTCTCATCCATGTCAGGGCCTCGCCCCCTCGCCCTCACTGCCCACCGGCGACCTCCCAGTCCCCCTAGCCGCATGGTGGCGAAGATAGCAGCGGCCGGTGTCGTCGCCGCCGATTCAGCTCTGTTTGCTTGCCGGGTGGTGGTCTCGGCAGGCGGTATGGCAGGGTACGAGGAGGGGAGGAGGAAGAAGAGGAGGAGCAGGAGAGGCCCGCCGCTGAGGGGGCGTGAGATGTAGAAGGTGCTGGGGAGGCCGTTGGCGGCGGAGACGCTGGTGGCGCGCAAGGCAGGGACGTGCCTGCCGAGCCCCCCGACGGCGATGGGTCTGGGTAAGTTCGTTGCTTTTAGGCTTCGGTTTAGTCTGTTGGACTGGATGAGGTTTGGTTAACTCATTTTTTCTTTGGTTTGTGCTTCTGTACACGAAAATTTATGTGCTTCGGTTTAGTCTGCGCATCAAGCACTTCGAGCGGCATGTTCCCACTTCTTAGGGAAGTGGATCGTGCCGGCCTGGGTTTGGCCTTGTCAAGAAGGCGACAGTGGGAAAGTGGTTGTAATATGCTCTTTCCCCCCTTACATTTGGCCATGTATTGTGCTTGCTTGTACCTATTGGACGAGAAAAGGCTGGAGAGTTCATGGTGATTCATTTTACTCCTATATTAATACTTGTTCTGCAGGTAAACATTTGGAGTTATGCTAATCAGGAGGTGTTGCATGAAATTGATATTGCCCATTCAATAAATACTGATTTCAATCAATTGTTTCTCTCATAAGTTGGATCATCACAAGATTGGAGTCAGTCTGGTGTTGCTCTCCTCTTTTCTGCAGTAAAGGTGTGATACACAATTTTGCGATTTAGTTTCAGGGTTTTATTTTTAGATTAGATTGTACCCTGTTTTGTGCACATAAACCACATACGTTTCTGATGAGGCTTCTATTTCCCAACCAGGAAAATGGTTATCAACCAATATTCCTTGGTGCTAGAGCCGTTGTCCAGGCATATCTGACAGAAACTTCCTCTTCAATCTAAAACAGGTAAATATAGTTGTTGTCATTTGTTGTTTCCTTCTGTCACTTTTTTCAATCTGTGGTGATCTGATCATATATGTAGTATAACTGCATTGATTATCTATTAGTAGATGTCTATTTCTACATTGTTAGTATGTCTATTAAGTTGGTTATGTACTCAGTTATCCTTTTGCAATTTTGCAGGATGGGAAAGTACTGCCTAATGGACCTGTTGTAATTCCACCGGATGGATTATTCATGTCGCTCTTCCGAGAAGATGTCGATCTTGCACATTCATCTTTCTGTATGTAGTCTCACTACGTGATGTGAGTACCGATGAAAGTGATGCACTGAAAATGAAATTTGTTCTTTTTTTGCTCCCTTTAAATTAGCCGCTCAAGAAATCTGATAAGCGCCACATTGGTTCAGGCCTTGGTGCTAGATATGTTAGCACCCGTTTATCCTGGACATGTACTGTATTCTCAGATCTATATAGTTACTTGCTCTTGTTTTTTTTTTATGTTGGAGCTACAGATGCATCTCGGCCATTTAGGGAAACTGAAATCTGCATCTTCAACTCATAGTTTGCTGTTTTGGGTTATTTATGAGAAGAATCCTACATGATATTGCCATTTCAGTTTCAATTTCAATATATGTTACTAATAATTTCAAAAAGCAGGTTGGTGTAACTATGGAAATATGAATAATGCAATACATTGCATTTCTGAAGGTTTCCAGTTTGAGAGATACGTTTCAACATTCTATTGCTTCTGGTGGATTTGCTGGAGATCGGCGTGGTGTTGTTCCAGCATCAGGGTTTTCATTTAGCTCACAACAAATTTGGAAGGTCATCAAAGAGAACAAGGACCTTGACCTACCTGCTCATAAAGTGAGTATCATCCTTCATTTTCTAACTGACCTATCGACATAATGAGCATTGATTTTTTTTCGGATTCCCACTTTGTATACGCGGGAAAATGAATTGCTGCAAATGGCTATCATGTGTACTGTTCTTTAGATGGGCACCATATCAGTATATCAGTATTGAGGCATCATACTGTTTTTTTTAATCTTTCTCTTGCCTTATGTTTCTCTTCCATGCAAATAAACAAGGTCATCTTATCTGCTAGGCAATCCCAAAGGTAGGTAAATTGGGAATATACTAAAATTTTCATTCACTCCCTTTTGTTGCTGATGCATTACTAAATCTTTTACAATTACAATAGTGTAAAGTCGCCTAATTTATCAACGTATTTAATAGAGCTCATTTAGTTTAATGAATATTTCCTGATATTAACAACTGAGTTACAATTGTGTTGTTTGGACAGATATTGACCCGACCCATCCCTAGAAACTAGACAACTAACCTAATTAAGGAGGTGATATTTTTTAGTTCCATACAACATGGCAAGCTATTCTATTTCACTTTACTATTCATTGGCTGACACAACTAATCCGAGTACTATGATGTATTGTCAAATTTTTCATGTTAACTACAAAGGGTATTGATAGCCTGATGATGTATCTGAACAGGTCGCATAACAATGGTCCCTGATCCTCGGCTTCTTTGCTCCCCTCTTTTCTTCCCTTCTTTTGGTTATTAATATATGTGAGTGAGGAAGCGTTGATGGATTCAACATCAAGTAGCAGAGAGAAGGACATGCTTTCTCAATTACTAATGAGCTTGGACGTTTCTATACTGTTACTGAACTTTCTCTTTTGTAGTATATCCAATGCAATCAGCCTTTTGGTGATCTTTTGTTCATGCAAATGCATTGACATGACTCTGATTAGCTCCTATAATATTTAGACGCTGGAAAGTTCCATTGTTATCAAGAGCATGCTTTCTTTTATTCTTAGTAATTCATATGGCACAGTTCCGGCGATTGATTTGGGTTTAGAAGCTGTCCTATTGACAACTGTTACTATTTGATATGATACTCAGGCATCTGACTTTTGAACCAGCTACCATATATGTAAATGCATCATCTAACTAGGTCCTCGGCTGAGTGCTACTCCCCAAAATTAAATCTACTGTCACCTCTAACGAATTTCCGCTAGCTTTATGTATTTATGAATACGTCTTCAGTTCCATCTCCATATGTCACACCAGTGACCAAAAAACCCAGCAGAAAGTGTGTTTCCTATCTGGCACCACAAAAGCACATTATGTGCTGAGAAAAGATTGCAACGCACAAGCTATCCAGCACAGAATGATTGTCCACTACTACTAATTTTATTTGCTCATGAACATGTTTAGCATGGTCTTGCTCTCATACCAATATCACAGCACGCATTATTAATTTGAATATTGCTTGCAGTTTTCACCCTCGCAAAGCTAATGAACGTGAATGAAGATTATGGAGAACTTTCTTCGACAGCAAGGCCTGTACTCTGTACTGATGCATTATGTAGCAACACTCTGTGCTCTATCCTTTCCTGTTTGTGAATGTGCTGAATAAAGTATGTGTTAGCCATTTTATAGGATGATTTATTTTCTGTAATTGGTTTTGGTTGATATCTCATAGATCCGCCAATAATACAGGTAAATTATGTGAAGTTTTATGTGCTTATTTATGAATTTACACAGTTGGATAGGAAATTGGTAAAACAAACAATGATGACATCTGCCTATGATTTGACTTACGTTGGAGCATGTGAACAAATAAAAAGAAGATTAAAGGAGAGGGGGTCATTGCTGATGATTTTTTGCCGTGTTTGCATTACAGTGGTGGAGGCTTCATTTCCTTGGAGCAGTCCGGTGAGTGTAGTTGTTAGTTCCAAGGATATGTGTATCCTATAATTCATTTAATCACTATTTATAGGATGAAGTTCTGACAAAGTCTTTACTCTTTAGCAGTTAGCACTTCTGTTTGAGCACATAGGCATAATATAGATGGCTTGTTCTGTAATGCTGCAGTGCTAAATATGAAATGTGCCACCATTTGCTCTTACTGGATGTAGGGTGTGTAGTATTCCTATGATAATTGCCTTAATGTAGATTGTGTAATTTGGGAGCATCCATTTCCTTTAGCTGGTGTAAATATACATTCATGCTCATTCAGATGCTTGATCTAGGAGTTGTTCGTGCTATTTTTTCAGATGATATCCTTGACTGGCATTTTTCTTATAGGAGTAGATCTCAATATGCAGCTTATTGCTGTACCTACACTTTTTGTACTTGTTCTATTATCTCCATTTATTTCATTCTATAGTTATGCTCCTGTATTTGCTCCTAAGCCAGATGTATTTCATGACACTCTACTTCTGTTGATCTATCTTTTTCAAGCAGCAGCAACATACTACTTTCAGTGGTATTACAAAGCTATCCATTCCCCTGTGTAAACTAGATTGAAAAATGAAACTGAAAAGGACGTCAACCTACCAGGCACCGCACCATCTGCGGCTGCAGTTCTTTCAATGTATTCTTTTTATAACAATTGACGCTCATTTGGACTGCATACCAGTGTTAACAAATGCACCAGCTAGATTAGTCGCAGTCACACAACACGTTAACAAATATCATACAGATACGTTAACAAATACGACAGCTAGATTAGTGTGCACAATTCCGCCCTAAGAGGCGCCACCAGGTGGCGCCCCAGCCACTAGTTAGTAATACTACCTCGTGCTTTTTGAGACGTTTCCTTTGTAGAGAAGTTGCTTTTGGTATTACCTTGGCCTATATTGGGTAGCTATCTATCCTATATATGGATAAGCTGCAAACTTTGTTTTAGATTAGTACTTCCTCTTTCATGTTTGCGCTCTTAGTACTGAACTTAGTGTCAAGTGGTTATCTTTTGTGGTCTCATGAACGCACTGAACTTGAACTCTATGTTGCCTTATAATCTCATGATGATGTTGAACTCAGATGATGTCTTGCTTCTATTACAAGTGAATTTTTCTTCTTTCTTTTATTTTGTTGAATATATATGCTAAACGAGGATTCCTACTAACATGAACATTACTTGCTTGATCACGTCGTTGGGATTGGCACCCTCTTGGCGCGATCCCGATGTTTTGCAGTACGTACACTGGCTGGCACCGTACGAGATTATTGCAGCAGAGCCGTCATTCCAGGTCATGGAGACCCGGCCCTGTGTTTGTATCTTTGCGGCTGAATCCAATTGCCAAGTGCCAACTATATAAACTCACATCCGTCCGACCCGTTCCTCTATCATCTGGCCGCCTTGCTGCATCGGCAAAATTGACAAATTTGACCTCAGAGCGAAAGTATTTCACAAACTAAACTGTTTTTAAAAATATTTCACACCGTTGACCCTTTTGTGCAGAGCCCAACAGCAAGGCGCTGCACTCTACTGTGCAACTCCTTACAGCTAGGCGCTGCACTACTGTGCAGCGCCTAGCTGTCGGGCGCTGCACAGGTGTGGCGCCTGAGTGTTAGGCGTTGCACAGTAGAGTGCAGCGCCTTGTTGTCCGGCGTTGCACATTAGGGGTCAGCTGGGTGAAATACTTTTAAAAACAGTTTAGTTTGTGAAAAAGTTTGGCCCTGAGGTCAAATTTGTGCCTTTTGCCTGCTGCATCGGCATTCTGCAGGCCGTCGCCGTCACGCCCGCTGTCCTTGTCCACAACGACAAACCATATATCGACGGCAAAAAGGAAAGAGAGAACGCTCGCCGCCGGTCCGGTCCTCGACCGATCGCATTTCTTTTTGCCGTTTGTATACACTCCTATACTACAGTACTTCAATCCCCTGTCCGCGGACACGGATGTGGGAGGCCGCCATACAACGCTGTCCGCATACATTTCAAACACTTTTTCTACAAATCGAATGAAATTCATGCAAACATGTCCGGATTTCATATAAACATGATGGATTTCATACAAACCGGAAGAAAATGTTTACATTTTGGACATATTTTAACTAAAAAGGTAAAACTATGTGCGCGTACGGTCGCGCGGAGCTCCACTCCCACGACACGGGTACACTACACTAGTCTACGGCCGGCCGCGGCGGATCCCTTTGTCTTCCCCATGTCCGACAACCCGCTCATCGGACTGCCGGGAGCCCCGAAGGTATATTCTTCCCCGTATCTTCCCTATGTCCGTCTGCGCCGCTCATCGGAGTGGCAAAGGGGGTGCTTCAGCCGGAGAGGAAGGGTGCCTACTCTGCTTTCGTGAAGACCAGGCGGGGGTCGACGATGGTCTTCACTGAACAAGAATCGGGCAAGTCCTCTTCCGTGGAGCCCGGACGGGGGCCGAGAATGGTCTAAGATAAAGAACCGGACAAGTCACTGGCTGTACAAGCCGGCGACGCGCCGACGGTGGCCTTCCTGGGACCCAAGCGGCGGCGGCCTCCCGTGTTCTACTTTCCCTCGATGTTAGCGGCGGAAGCGGACGCGCTGGCCACCGACTCGTCGATCTCCGCGCAGCCGGCTTCTTTCTCTGCCGGCAGGGCGCGGTTACGCGTGCGTTGACAGCGGATGGCGCGGTCGCAGGCACGGTACCACGCGACGTCCTCCACGACAGCGACGATGCCCATGCCGCCGTGCCCCCCCCCCCCCCCCCCCCTTGCGTGCCGGCCTGGAGCAAGTCGCCACTCCTTCGCGAGCTGGCTTGGAGCGACGAGTTGTTGAACCATGCGCCAGCTTGGGGCGGCAACTTGCTCCGTTGGGCTAGGCGAGGGAGGTAGAGCAGCGAGCTGCTCTTCTTGCTCGTCGAGTGCGATCGAAAGGGTGGAGAAAATGGTGGAAGGAGGAGATGGGGAGCGGCGGAGAGGTGCGATTCTTGCCCGACGTCTGGCCTCCTTTAAATAGCGGGCGAACAGGAGGAGCTTGCCCGACGTTGTGTTTAATGCCGACCCGCTCATGAACGGACGTGTGGCCGGAGTAGGTTTCTCGGTTTCCACGCGGGTTTAATGAAGGCGTTTGAATGCGGCGAGGGGGCACGAATGCGGGCAGCCGACGCCGGGCGGGAACGCGCGCGTGCGAGGGAGGAGGGGTTTGGTGGGCCAGTGTGGTTAGAAGCGGGCTTGGGTGGTGTCTGGACGCCCGCAAGCCCCCCCCCCCCCCCCCTCCCCCCACACACATACCTCCCCACGTTTGTCTCCGGTTTGCGGGAGAAAGTATGTTCGGAACGCGTCGCGGACCGATACAGGACCACGTTGGATGGCTTTTGCGGTTCAGATAAATGCGGGCGGTTTGAGGGTCGGCGTTCGAGATGCCCTAGATGCTCTTATTGGAAGTACTAATATAGTGAGTGTGATGGTAAGATTAGCTTACCACCCAACCGACGAGATCTAGTCCAAGGAGTACGATGTGGGCAGAGCGCAGGCATGTTGGGTCCAATAGCACGAGAGCATATGTCCTTTATCGCCATCGATCTCCCAGTGGCAACGCAACAGTGGGTTCCATTTCTAGCCGACGATGGAGACAGAGAGATAGAATAAGAACAGAAGAGAGCAACGATTTGGTCGTTCGGCCTAGCCACCACCGAGTCAAGAGCCGGAATCAGGCCAGACAGATGGCTGGCCTGCAGCTCATTTCGTCCCTATCGATCCATCTTCTCCGGTCGTCACATCACAACGCCGCCGCCGCCGCCGCACTACAATTTTCCGAGAGTTTAAGAGTGGGAGTTTAGTGATGGTGGCATCGACTTCCGGCCACTCTGGATGCACGACCAGCGCGCGCTGTAGCAGAATACCACCAACCGCAAGTCGCCCTGTGTATATAAGTGTGTGCCTCGTGCAGTTCTCTTTGTAGCTCGAGCACAGTTCCTTCTACATTTTCCTGCACCTCTATACGTTTGGCTTCAGATTTTCTCAAAGAGAACGATGGCGGTGACTTCCGAGAAAAGTGCAGTCCGTGTTGCACTGTTGTGCATGTGCTTTCTTGTGACCCATGCGTGCGACACTGGTATGTGTTCTATGGCCTGCATTCCCTAGCGAAGTTCCCTCCGAAGCTAGCTCAGTTTTCCTGTTTACTGTGAACATGCATGTGACTCTAGCACGAGTTTTGTCTTCCGTTCTCCATGGTTTTCAACCTTTCTAGACACTCAATTTGGCTGATAAGCTGCTTCGTCGTTCAACTGCTTTCTTTTTTTTTCTGAAAAAGAGCGAAACCCATGGTCTCTTCATAGGTCGATGCACATAGTCATTAATTTATGATGGCTTTTGTATAGGTTCGGCATTTGGATAAAAGGGCGACTGTTAAATGATTGTCTGTGCTAAAAAAGGAGAACCTCTATAGGTCCCGTCTAGAAGATATTTTTGGTTTCTTATCGGTTGGTTCCTTCACTGCCAAGTCGTTACTATTTTTCACATTTCTCTTGAAGGGATATCAGAGCTTAAAAGTGGAAAAGCTATGCAATCTTTCATAAAAGATGTAGTACAAAACACAATGCATGTCATTCAGATTATAATCATTCCTGGATATATTCAGATGTACTCCAAAACAATTCAAGAAGGAGAAAAGACCCGGGCTCTGCATCGACTCATGCATGCAACCTTCTCTCATTGGAAAGTTTTAAGATCTAAATGTGTTATATACGGGTACAAAATGCTAAAATTCTAAAAACATTAGACATCGGTAAGTTACATGGTGTCTCATGCTTCACTGGATTTATTGCTGAATCGCCATCCAAATTGGTTCAATATAGTACATGTTGTCGTCTCCATTGGTTGTTCGTGGTTGTCCGATCCTTTGTGCACCGTAGATAGGACCACATACAAATCTATCTCGTACCGTTGAAAATAATCTGTAGTTCATTTTAGAACTTTGGTCCCGTTAAAAACACAACAATTTCACATCGACCAAGGTAAAGCGCATATACCCTCACGCGGATTTGAGCCTTTAGCCTATGATGAAATCTCACCAACCAGTTCCCGAACATATTTGTACCACTCATAGAGGGTAAGTTATATGCTACATGGATGGTATGCTACAGAAGGGTGAGACACGGGCAATCTCAAATAGATACATAATTAGTCCATCATTGTAAAAAAACATTCCATACAACCTTGCCATCTTTGTTTTTACTATTGCTGGTATAATTTGCACAAAGTTTCGTGTTGACATATGATTTCTTATCCATATTTTCTGACTAAAAGCAAATGGCGTGAGCTTTGGATACAGTGGGAGAACTGGCCCGAAACATTGGGGGAGCTTAAGTCCTAATTTCACAGTTTGCTCAAAAGGAATCTACCAGTCTCCAATTAACATCGTGAGAGATTGTGTGGTACACGACCCACGAATGGAGCCCCTAAAGAGATATTATACTTCTACAAATGCTACAATGGTTGACAACGTCTTCAACATTGCGGTTTGCCCTGACCCTCTTAACCAAATGGTTCTTTATGTCACCGAACATAAAATGTATAAATACAAGCACAACAATACCTGACTTCATTTATCTTTATTTTGTTTGTTTTCTAATAAGTTGCTTGGTTTGCTTTTTTTTTCTTAGCTCAGCTTTTTTAGCTTTGTTTTCCTTTGTTGTTTTGGTTGTATGACTTCATTGACCTCCACCATCTTAGTATCTTGTCCTCCCTCCATCCGAAAATACTTGTCAGAGAAATGGATACAAATGGATGTATCTAGAACTAAAATATGTCTAGATACATCCATGCCTCTGACAAGTATTTCCGGACGGAGGGAGTAATAAATAACAAGCATCAAGAACCCCCACCCTCATCCTATTGTGGTCTTTTCCATAATGTAAGAATGACTATAATAACACTTAAAAATATATGTTCTATTACGTAAATATAATCTCCTAGTTCAAAATAATGCAAATTATGAAATCATTTGGGCCACCCGATTGATGTAGCTGAGATATAATGACACTGCTGGGACTGTCATGGTGGATGGAAAAACGTATAAATTGAAGCAGTTGCATTGGCACTCTCCCTCGGAGCATACCATCAATGGCAAGAGGTTCACATGTGCACTACTGAGAATTGAGAAGCATTCAGTTTTTGTTGTACTAACCGTGTGCACCACTCTCTTACCCCTATAGATTTGCGGTGGAGCTCCACATGGTGCACTACACTGATGATGGCAATATTACTGTTGTTTCGGTACTTTATCGGCACGGAAAACCAGATCCTTTCCTTTGTCAGGTAAATCACCCTTATAAGAAAAAGGCATGGACTGCTACTATCACTATCGCATTGTAGAACACTGCACAATGCAATTCCCCATCATGATCAACTTGAGGATATATGTTCACAGGGCAAGACGAGGTAGCTTCAGCAGTGGATGACTACTATAGTCAAACATTTGGATCTTGAGCCGTGCGGAGGCACGCACTCAACTTGGAGGCACTTGGCTTGCCGCGTCTTGACCTGGCACATCTAGAGGAACCGTTCACGGTGGAGGAAGTCGAAAAGGTGATCAAGTCTATGCCTCCGGATAAAGCACCGGGGCCGGACGGCTTCACGGGATGCTTTTACGCCACGTGTTGGCATATCATACGGGACAACTTCATGAGGGCAATGAGTTGCTTCTACAACGGAGACGTAAGAGGAATGGCGGCAATCAATAAATCTCTAGTGTCTCTTCTTCCAAAGAAGGATGGGGCACTGGATGTGGGGGACTTTAGGCCTATAAACCTTGTGCATGGTGCTATTAAGATTTTTGAGAAGGTGCTCTCAACTAGGCTTGTGGTGGAGCTGCCGAAGCTTGTTGGAAACCATCAAAGTGCCTTCGTCAAAGGAAGATCGCTGCACGATAACTTCATGTTAGTTCAGAGCATGGCTCGCCGCTTGCATGCTTTGAAGAACCCCACGGTCCTTCTAAAGCTCGATATATCTAAGGCGTTTGACTCGGTTCAATGGCCGTTTCTTCTTGAGGTTATGCATCAGCTTGGGTTCGGTCCGAGGTGGAGATCATGGGTGTATGGGATTCTAGCTACCTCGACTACCAAGATTATGGTAAACGGTGACCCCGGAGACACTATCTACAATTGCAAAGGCTTGCGTCAAGGTGACCCCGTATCGCCGATGCTTTTTATTCTCACCATGGAGCCGTTGCAAAGGTTGTTTGAATGGGCCTCCGACCGAGGGTTCTTGCGGCCCTTGGCGACGACAGGAATGAAGAAGAGGCTCTCGATTTTCGCGGATGATGTGGTCTTGTTTGTCAAGCCGGAGCCAATGGACCTTGCTATTTGCAAATGCATTTTTGATCTATTCGGGGAGGTGTCGGGTTTGCACATAAACATGAGCAAATCGGTTGCGCTGTCGATACGGTGCTCGGACCAAAGCATCACTATGGCCAGTGACGAGCTAGGATGCCCGGTGGGCTCGTTCCCAGTACGTTACCTTGGGCTACCTCTGTCCCTAAGGAAGCAATCAGCTGCACAACTTCAATATCTCGTGGATCAGATGGCGAATCGCTTGCCGAGGTGGAAGGCGTCTCTCATGCCAAAGAGTGGTAGGCTTACTTTGGTCCAATCTGTCTTGTGCGCAATGCCGATACATGCGATGATGGCATTGGATCTCCCCATTAAAACGATTGCGGCAATGAACAAGGTGTGCAGAGGGTTTTTGTGGTGCCGTAAGGCGGAGGCAAACGGTGGTAACTGTGCGGTGGCATGGGAGGCTGTGTGTGCCCCGAAATGGGCAGGAGGATTAGGCTTGCCGAACCTAAGATGGATGAATGTGGCTATGCAGGCCAGATGGCCGTGGCTACAGAGGACGAACACTAGCAGACCGTGGAGTGAGTTCTCAATTAAAGTGCCTGATGAATCGAAGATCATTTTCCAAGCGGCAACCAGAAGCAATGCACAGAATGGACTCAACACTCTCTTTTGGGAAGACCGATGGTTGGACGGGAGGAGGATACAGGAGATTGCGCCGGCCATCTATGGCATGATCCCGCAGCGCGTTCGAACAACAAGTTTGCTTGGCCAGGTGGTGGAGAACGGGATGTGGGCCGCGGACATCAGCCCCAACTTGGGTGCGGACGCCTTATAGGAGTTCCTAGGGCTTTGGCAGAGGGTTCAAACTTGGGAGCCGGTGGAAAATGTGCCGGACAAAATCACTTGGTCTTGGGAGACAAATGGCAAGTTCACAGTGAGATCAGCGTACGCAGCCAGGTTTTGGGGCAGGGAGGTTATATCCACAGCGGAGTTGACTTGGAAATCGTGAGCTCCGTCACAATGCAAATTCTTTACTTGGCTTGCATTCCGTAATAGATGTTGGACGTCGGATCGCCTTGCCAGGAGGGACCTACCGCATCAAGACAAGTGTCCCTTCTGTGATCAAGAGGAAGAAACAATAAACCATGTGTTGCTAACATGTGTCTTTGCCAGGACGATATGGGCGGCGGTCTGTCAGGCGTTGGGGAAGCCCGACTGGACGCCTACTCTGCAGGACTCCCTCGAACCATGGCTATGCAGCAAACAAGGGCTAAGCACCATGAGCAGAAAAGATCTTCACACTTTCCTCTTGCTGACGATGTGGGAGTTGTGGAAACATAGGAACGCCATTGTGTTTGACGGAGCCTCGCCATCGATCGGTCTTCTCATGCGTAGAGTCAAATCCGAAGGCAAGATTTGGTCGTTAGCTGGACTTGTGAAAGGGAACATTGATTTTGTGTTTGCAGGCTTAGAAGGGTGGAGTAATGGGGAGGAGTAGTCTTGAACATAGAGGTGGGGTGGAGTGTTGTGTGTGGGTGAGGAGTTGATGCATTTGTAAATGACTGGTGGAGGCTTTCTATGCCTTTTCTTCTTTACTATATGATATGCACACTCGTGCATATTCGAGAAAAAAACTTGAGGATATGATTCAAATAACATGAGTGGGGGCTTTAGATCTAGTTCAATAGGTGGTGGTGTTTTCCCTTGGTGTATCAGGATGGTGTTTTCATGCTTTATGTGTTCATTTTGACCGCGGGAAGTAAGAATCCAAACTATAACCAATCGGCGTCACTATAACACTAGATTATTGAAATGACTAGTAACCCTTAGTTAATTGAGTAGTTTATATACATTCAATACAAGGGTATGTATTATGTGGATAGCTAGGAGACACTCACATGTTCAAGAGAACTAATAACATGATTACAACTTGTAATTTGATTTGCCATCAAAATGTGTTGGACTTGAACTTAGTACTTTGCGCATGTTTGGTCTACATGCATTTCAATATTTTATTTTGTGTTGCACTCACAGATAAAGGATAAGTTAGCTGAATTGTCTGCGGAGGGCTGCAAAGCTGAGAAAGGTGACCCTCTCCCCATAGGGGCGGTGAATATGAAGGAACTAATGCAGGGTGAGGATAGGTATTTCAGATATGTTGGATCTCTCACCGCACCTCCATGCACGGAGAATGTGATCTGGAACATTCTTGGCGAGGTATTCCATCTTCTCAAATGTGGAAAATAGTGTGGAAATTTTAATTTCACATTATGTTTATTTACATGAGTTACTTATTCATATACGGCGAAGTATCTAGTGAAAACGCCCATTCGATGAAAATCTGGAAACTTGCGACCCGATCCGTTGGATCTTTAACTGATGGCAATGAGAGGTGGGTTTGCTAACCAGCCACTTATGGCTATTTTTCGTATAACCCCCTGTCTTACTCACAGGGTAGGAAATCCTTCCCGTGATTTCGCCCCCAACCGAAGTCTTTGATCTTGCCTTATCCATTGTCGCCTTCCCCCACCGCGAGGACCATGGCGCTGCTGCCGTCCCCCACCGCGATGGCCGATGACGGGGCCTCCCCTACCGCGACGACCTGTGGCGGAGCCGAGCCGTTGCCCACCACGACGACAGACGACGGGGCCTTCCCCCACCGTGATGGCCTAAGGCGCAGCCGTCCGCCATGGCGCTGCCGCCGGGTGGATGCTACAGAGGTATCCGGCGATAGCCGGCGGGGCTACCTACGACGCCGATGTAGGCGTCCACCTCGCCGAAGGATTTCCACCGGCAGCGGAATGGGCAGTTGCTCCGTCGAAGCTTGATTGTACCGTGCCCCCTTCCAACAAAATTTAGCAGATTTGTCGTGCGATATTGTCATGTAGAGACAAAATTTCTGAATGCAATTTTGATCTTGTGAGGTGTTATCACTCAACGTGAAAGCATTGTTCATTCTCTTTATTTAGATTGAACGGTGCTCCAATGATGTAATCTGAGAATTTGTGCAAGACAAATTTTCTGAATACAAGCAAGTGTATGTTGGATGAAAGTTTACACATAATTCAGTGCAAGGGTGTATGTTGGATGAAAGTTTACACATAATTCAGTGCAAGTGTATTACTGAATATTGTAGTTCTGCGGAATATCTATGTCTGAATATTCATCAAAATGGCCATGGTGGAATTTCGCTTCGCAGTGCAAGAATCTTGTTTCTCACGGCATGTTGTTTGCTCCAGTTTACTGCATAGAAGTGATGTTGAAATCAATGCCTGAATATTTTATCTCTGAATATTTGTACTGAAGCTGACTTGTTGGATGCATTTTAGATGGCCTTGTATCTCCGAATAGCTGTGCAAGAATGTTGTTTCTCATGGCAAACTGCTCCTTTTTACTAGCTACAATTAGACGGGGTAATAAGCGACAAGATATTAATTGGTTAATTCTGATTCCTTTTGGTTGTAGGAGATGGCTTAGTCAACTCTGAATTTAGCAAGACTGAGGATGTTAACCACCAGTACATACATGGCTTGTCACTTCTAGCTGTCTGAATGTTATCTCATGAATTTCAGTTTTCTCTGAATACCACCAGTAAATATCTGGCATCAGTGGAAGTACAAATATACAGAGATATCAGCACATGAAATTCAGTACACCAGTACTCTGAATCCTTTTGTGTTATCCATGTCACTGAAATGACAGAAAAGATTTCTTGTCCATCAACATTCATTCAAGTATTTTTTGTAGATCCACACTGATTCATGTGCAGCAAAAGAACTAGGATTTATCTGTACAGCTACATTCATTCAGTTACAGCAAAACATCAGCAATTTCTTGTCAAACACCAACAAAACATTCACGTGGAGTAGTTTTGAAGGGCAAGAAAGCTGCCGGGTCGCCGTCGCATGGATGCAGCACCGCGGCCGCTCGGTCTCCCTCGTGTGGGGGCAGCGCCAGGTCGCCGTCGCATGGATGAAGCGCCGCGGCTGCTTGGTGTCCCTCGCGTGTGGGTGCAGTGCGGGCCGCGGAGGTCGCCGCCGCGCAGGGGCATCACCATGGCCGCGGGTCGTCGTTGCGTGGGGGCGGGCGCCGCGCCGTCAGCTCGTGTGGTCAGTGCCGAGATGCGGTCGCGTCGGGGCGCTGCTGCGGCCTTCGAGTAGCCGTCGCGAGCGGCGCCGCAGTCAGTCGCCGTTGAATCGCCGCGGCCTCCAGGTCGCCCTCGCGGCTGGAGAGAAAGTAGCATTATTGTTAGTAGGGGGTTATCAGGAAAACTGTGGTTAAGTGGCTGGTGGGATTCCCACCTCCGATCTGTACCATACATTTGCAATCGGATGGCCCACGAGGATCGTTTTCAAGTTTTCACTGAATGGGCGTTTCCACTGGATACTTCGCCTTCATATACTCTGTCTCGCACATAAGAGAAATGACAAAGGAGCAGGCTGTTGCTTTGATGGCTCCTTTGGAGAAGAGTTACAGGCAGAACAGTAGGCCGATACAATCACTAAATGGTCGCACCGTGCAGCTCTATGACATGTCACACAATCAAAATATTCGTTAGCCTACGGAAGTTCGATCCATGGTGAACTATTTTGTTTGATGCCAATCCTGAACGCTGAAGAAAGTGTAAGTTCACATGACGGGTTGCAATAAAATGTAGCCAGAAATGTTGTGCTAGACCATGGTCCAGACGGATCTATGCTCGGCGTCGTCGTCTGTCTGCATGTGAGGTCTCCATGTCCTTTGCTGTAACTATACCGTAGCTACGATCGCTGTCGTTTGGCCCCGACGCAACGCGTCATCGATTGTACTGCACATACAGTTACTACAGAGGATCTCAACACCCACATGCAATCCATTTCGTGATGTCTGACTTATAAATCGTTTGAAAAATAGTTGCTGAAATGATAGTTGAATTGGTAGTTACAAGATAATATTAAAATACAAGAGAGAGAGAGAGAGAGAGAGAGAGAGAGAGAATATAGAGGATATGTATATAGACAATCTATTGAAAAACTTGTTGTGTATATGAGGAAATCTTTTTAGACCATTATTTATATGAATATATACACAATCAAATATACAGAAGCCGTTGGAGATGCTCTTGATACTTGCAAAATGAAATGGAACTGTCTACAAATTTGGCTCGCGCTGTCATTTTAGTCCGGCTCCAGAAATTCGCTAGCACCCCCCAAATCCATCTTCAAGTTGAATCACACGGTGATGCATAAAGACGGCGTAGAGCACGTGCAACAATACCTTGCTCTCGACCTCAACTCGTCAAGTGCTGCTCCAAAAGTGGCGGCCACATGGGATGGTACCTGCACGTGAAAGGCTTCACACCCCACCATCCGCATCGATCGATCGACCAAGACCTTGGACGCTTTTACGCTCAGCAGTGAGCGAATATGTGAAAAGCCAGCCCCGTCGAGGTCAGAGACTTCCAAAAACCTGCCGACATGGACAGCAACGGCGCGATGCCGATGCAGCAACGTACGTACGTGGCCGGTTTCGGTTTAGTTGGTTGATTGACGCAGCACGTAAAGTTTCCGTCGATCATGAGGCCCCGGAGCACGGCGGCACCGTGCGTTGTTGCAGCAGAGCCGTCGTGGAGACCCGGCCCCTGTGCTTGTTTGTAGTATCTTGGCGGCTGAAGCCAGGTGCCAAACTGCCAACGACTCCCATGCTCCATCAGTCCGCCCGACCCGTTCCTCGGCTCGTCTCGTCTGGCCGCTTTGCCGCATACGCGGGCCGTCGCCGTCACGCGCGCTGTCCTTGCCCGCAAGGACAAACGGTCGACGGCAAACGGAAATGAGATAAGCTCGCCGTTGGTCCGGTCCCCTTCGCCGGCTGGACCGATCGATCGACGTGAACGCACCGTTAAACACAGTAGATGATTGCATCCATGCTTTCACCATTATACTACTCCAAGTACGATGCAGAGGTTAGCTTACCACCCACCCAACCAACGAGATCTAACCCAAGTACAGTACGATGTGGGCAGAGTGTGCGTCCAATAGCCCAAGGGCAGTTGGCTTTATCGCCATCTATCTCATCTCCCAGTGCCAACTATGCGTTGGTTACCTTTCGCTTTTAACTTTCACAATTGACAAAGAGAACCAGAAGACAAGAGGTCGTTTGCCCCAACGTACGGCACCGTCTGGCCGAGCCACCGGGTCAACATCTCAGGCCGAACGCATCATCAGGCCGGACAGATGGCTGGCCTGCACCTCAATTCGTCCCTATCGCTCTATCTTCTCCGGCGGTGACATCACACCACCACCGCCGCGGTTGGATTTTTCCGACGCGTTCAAGTTTGGACAGAAGAAACTAGTAATGATGGCATCGACTTCCAACCACTGTGGATGCACGAACCAGACCCAGCACATGCCTGCACCATCGAAATCGAGCGTTCGTACGAGCGTCTGATTACAGAGGATTCGATCCAGCACGTTTGCAGTTCAACATATTGATGAATTCACGATGATGCAGTACTGTATTGAATGTTTTCACTTGTATTGTGCTAAGTACGAAGAAGGAAGAAGAAATCAACAACGGAAGAGATTTATCTATACACCGAATGCTGCTGCTGTCTACCAATCGACGCCAATGGATGGATGTGAGCCGGCTCGTCGGCGTCAGAAGAGGTTGAGGACCTCGCGGATGGCGGCGTTGCAGAGCGGGCAGCGGCCGCGGCCGGCGCGGACCTCGCGGGCGCAGGCGCGGCAGAAGGTGTGGCCGCAGGGGACGAACGCCGCGCCCTTGCGCCGCGCCATGCACACGCAGCACCGCCCGCCCACGCCCCTCCCGCTCCCCACCTCCTCGTCCTCCTCCGCCGCCGCGTCCTGGTCCACGCGCGTCCACGCCCCGGCGTTCGCCGCCGCCGCCGTCCACTGCCGCTCCGCCTGCTCCAGCAGCGCCATCAGCGACACCCGCCTCTCCTCCCCCTGCCCGGGCGACGCCGCCCCCGGTACCGCTCCCGCCACGGTCACCGCAGCCGTCGCTGCGGGCTCCCCGCCGCGCGTGGAGGAGGGAGGAGCCGGGGGAGCGGTGTCGTCGTCGGGGCCGCGGATGACGTCGAGGAGCGTGCGGCGTCTGGCGGGCCGCGCGCCGTCGCCCTCGCCGTCGTCGTCGCGGAGCTTGAGGAGGTCGCGGAGGTTGGAGGACGCGGCGAGCTGCTCCGCCAGCGTGACGCCGCCGCGCCGGGACGGCACCACCCTCGGCGCCCCCTCCATCAGCCCCGCCTTGGCGCGCGCGCGAGGCCGCTCGGGTCAGGAGGAGAGCGCCCTACGCCACGCTAGCTCACGCTACGCGTATGTGGACTGACTCACTCGGGGACACACACGCACCGTACCGTAACAAGAGCACGAGTCGCCTAAATACTCCTCCTCGTATTAGACTAGTATAAGTACTGCTGTACTGGTACTAGTACAGTACTGTACCCAGGTAGACTCTTCTGGTTGGATTGGACTGGAGAGACGAGGCCTTGGACCCGGCCCGGGCTGGCGAATTGTTTTTGTGCCGGCCATTGTCCGATCTAGTTGGAGCGAGCGCGCTTCTCTGCATCCAGATGGCCAGGTTGCGCGCGCGACCGGGCGGCGACGGCGGACGGTTCCAGCGTCGGGTCCGGACTATTCGCGAGCGGCGACTGGCGGGCTGACTATCGCCGCCGTTCTGCTGGCCTAGGGGCGGCAGGTTTCTGACGAGCGGTTTAGCCGCCGGATCGTGTGGTTGGCGCGGCGCGGCGACCGAGCTGGGGGTGGGCGGACGTGGCAGCAGCATTTGTCAAACGTTGCAGCTGCGTCTCGGAACGGACCTCGGGATGTCATGTCACGTGGATTCTGAAAGTGCGACCGCGATCTACGACCTTTGCTTGCTTGGCTTTCCCACGTGCCGCGGCGTAGATCGCAAGCTGCGTCTGGTTTGCAGGTCTGCCTGCCACGTTTTACCGTGGTTTCTACGGGTCTGTGCTGGTGGTAAGTGGCGGACGTGCTTGATCAGTGAGCGCGCCACGGGCCGATCAAATTGTAGCTTGATTTCTGGTACGAAAAGGAAGTCCGTTGTGTGCTCTACTACTAGGCTGCGCCGTGCCGTAGTTGGTTTTCCAGCAGCTGGAGTGCTTCTCAATCGCATGGCGCTCCTTCTATGCTCGAAAAGAAACCTGGATAAAAATTTAACGGAATCTATAACTTCCGAACGTCGGGTTTTTTGCTTCTCGTCCCGAACGCTCTAATCATCGTTCATCTTTCTGCACTAATATTAGAGCATGTCAGAGTGACACGTCGGATGAGGGAAGGCGTTCGGGATAACGACGCCCGCAACGAACGGTCCACCCAGCCCACCATTCCCCATTTTCTCCCCTGCTCTATCCTCACCTCTCGCTTCTGGAGCTCCGCCCAAGAGAGGCGATTTCCGGCTGGCCTCTCGCGGCCAGCTACGCATTTCTCCGGCGAGCTATGGTTGCCGGTGCGTGATGGCGAGGACCACAACGGCGGGATGATGTTGCGGCGGTCAGCACGTGGCTCGGCCAACGTAGATGTTAGGGGGGCCGCTTGCTCCCCGTGCCGCCGCGACCATCGACAAGTTCTCATCTCTCCCGACCAGATCCACTATGACGCATGTGTCCGCACAGAGGAGATCAGCCGCCGTCCCGGTGTCATGCTATTTTTTTTACGTTTTCCATGACCAGACCAAAGAAAATTGCCATGATACATAAAGTAACTTTGCCATTGTACAAAGAAAAATTGCCATGTTTCCCACAAAAAGTAAATTTGCCATGGTACACGTCTAACATATCCATTTTTAACACGTTTCCACATTTTTGTCATGGAAAATCTCTTTTTTTTATGGACGCCGATAATTGCCACACATTAGGTCTGGGAACCCCACAACCAAACGATTCTTTCGGTACGAGGGATCGATCAGCCCGAACATTTTCGTTTGGTGGGAAAAATACACAGCCCGAACACACTAGTCCATCGCCCCCCTACAGGCCCTGTAAAGAACAAAAAAAAGCCCAGTATAAAAGAAGTCCCGTTTTTGTTTTTGTTTTTTTGCTATGACTAATAAAGGCCCAGTTTTTGTTGTGCTACCAAAAAAATGCCATCATCTATAAAAAACAGAAAAATGACATAGGTAAAAACCTGATATTCACCTCACGTTCGGTCTGGGAAACCCCCGTCTGAAAACGTTGTGACAAATAAAAGCCAAGTCTTTAAAAAGCAGAAAAATTTGCCATGGCAAAATAAACTAAAATTTGCCATGCGAATAAAAGCATTCTTGCCATGGCAAAAGTGGAGTAGATTTTGCCATGGCAAAATAAACTAAAATTTGCCATGTGAATAAAAGCATTCTTGCCATGGCAAAAAAATGGAGTAGATTTTGCCATGGCAAAAATGGATTAAATTTTGCCATCGCAAAAATGGATTAAAATTTCCATGGAAAATAAATTAAAAATTGCCATGTGAGCACAAGTATATACCATGCCGCATAGTAAAAATTTGTCGTGTTTCAAAAAAGTGTAAATTTGCCATCATATTTAAATTAAAATTGACATGCTCTTTACAATAAATTTTCCATGGCAAAAATAAAGTAAAATTTGCCATGTCATTAAAAGCATGCCATGGAAAAAGTGGATTAAAATTTGCCATGGCAAAAACAGAGTAATTTTGCCATGGCAATAAATTAAAAATTGGCGTGGCTACTCAAGTATATTTTCCATGCTACATATTAAAAATTGTCATGTTCTGGAAATGTAAAATTGCCATCATATTTAAATTAAAATTTCCACGCTCTATACTATAAATTTGTCATGTCAATTTTTTTTACCATGTCAATAAAAGTAAAAGTGCCCATGGTAAAGAAAATGTAGAAAAATCCTAAATAAAAGTATTTTTGCCATGCCTGTGAACTACAATTGCCATGCCCCTTTAATACATATGCCAAAAAACATTTTAAGTTTGCCATGTTTTTGAACATATTAAGTTGCCATGTTTTTTAACATCCATAACTTTGCCATGTTTTTGAACATGGCAAAGTTGCCATGGCAAGTTTGCCATGTTGTTGAACATATTAAGGGCTTGTTCGGTAGCTCTCTGGCTCCCAGCTCCTCTAACTCCAGGTCTGAAGTTGACCCGAACGGTATAACTCCCGGAGTTCCTTGCAAGAAGCTGGCGATTTTGGTAGTACAAATTATGAGGAGTTGTGGAGCTGCGAAAACCGAGCTCCTCGGAATCGAAGAAGCGAGAGTTGCCTGATATTACCCCCTCTGTCACCGCCAAGTGACCGTAGGACGTACCAGTTCGAACACATATTCCCTCGTCGCCTACCATTCCCCTCGTCTCATATCACAAACAGTCTCATAACCCACCCATTTTCCCAGCCGACTGGGCCACAATGAGCCTCAATGGGCTTTTTGCGTGGGAGGGTGGATCGAGCGAAGAAGCTGCGCTGCCGAACGATCTCCTGGCTCTGGGATTTTAATGAGGAGTTGGAGTTGACGGCCGGCAGTGGAGTTGAGGATTTGTTGGCTGTGGAGGGCTACCGAACAGGCCCTAAGTTGCCATGTTTTTAAACATTTATAACTTTGACATGTGTTTGAACATGACAAAGTTGCCATGTTTTTAGATAAAAAAGTGCCATGGCAAATCACATGAAAAAAATGTCATATAGAGCAATTGCCATTGTTTATGAACAAGGACGGAGATGAAAATTGCCGTGTATGTGAAACAATACGAAATGAAGATCAAAATTGCCATGGCAAACACATATTCTAATTTGCCGTGGGATTTTTTTTATCAAATTTGCCATGGTAATATAATTTTTTTTCCATGAATGTGAAATAATACAAAAAATGATCAATAGTTGCCATGGCAAAAGCATGTTCAAATTTGCCATGGTATTTTACACAAACTTGCCATATTTTGTGTGATTAATTTGCCGTGTATGTGAAATAACACCAAAAAATATCAAATCTGCCGTGGCAAAATGTATATTCGAATTTGCCATCGCAAAATGCATATTCAAATTGTGGGTCATCTCATTGATGAAATGATGACACATAGTTCATAAAATGCAATGTTCACCTCATTCCCATGTAACTATTAGTTGAAAACAGAACTAAAAATGACATCAAACATGACCAAAAAATCTTGCCAGTGGCCAAATATTATGGATCACTCATTGATTAAATGATTTATCACGGGCTTTATCAAATTCAAAAATCTACATATGCTCCAATAGGTTCATAATCTGAAGCCTATGACCAACTACAGATTATGTGATTTCATCTAAAAAAATCCAAAACCAAAACATGCATAGGAACTATGAACTGGATCAGAAGGGAGAAAAACGGGGAGGGGACCTTGACGGAAGCTCCATCTCGTCGGTTGTCGGAGGAGCATGGAGCAGGTGAGCCCTCTCTTGAGGCGAACGACACAGCTACGGCATCGCCACAGACCAGCAGGGCCACGGCCGCCTCCGCCTCGATGCCGTTGTTTTTTGCCGAAGATATCCTCCTGGTGGTGTGCGTCGTAGTCGGAGTCCAGGCCTGGGGAGGCAGTTGCCGACCTCGAGCACGCCACCGCGCCCATGGATCGCCCCTTCCGCAGCGCGCGTTTGCGCCACCCCACATCAACAATCGACGGCGACGGCACCGAACACCGCAGCTTCCGCCACCATCCTCCTGGTGGCGTGTGTCGTAGTCAGAGTCCATGCCGGGGGAGGTAGTCGCCGACCTCGAGCACGCCATCGCGCCTGCTACTTGTAGACTGCGTTGGTATTTCCCTGAAGAGGAGAGGATGATGCAGTATAGTAGAGATAAGTATTTCCCTCAGTTAAGAACCAAGGTTATCAATTCAGTAGGAGAACCAAGCAAAATTCCGTTAAGCGCACCTGCACACACAAGAGCAAACACTTGTACCCAACGCAAATAAGAGGGTTATCAATCCTCTTAGCGGTTATTTGCAAGGATTAAATCTTATAGAGATAAATAGATAAACTAAAATACTAATTAAAATAAAAGTAAATAAATTGCAGCAAGGTATTTTTAGGTTTTTAATATATGATAAAGTAGACCGGGGGCCATAGTTTTCACTAGAGGCTTCTCTCTCGAACACATAGCATACGGTGGGTAAATAAATTATTGTTGGGCAGGCAATTGATAGAAAATCAAATAATTATGACGGATTCATGGCAATGATCATGTATACAGGCATCACGTCCGAGACAAGTAGACCGTCTCCTGCCTGCATCTACTACTATTACTCCACACATCGACCGCTATCCAGCATGCATCTAGGGTATTAAGTATGAAACAGAGTAACGCCTTAAGCAAGATGACATGATGTAGACAAAGTAAACTCAAACTGTATGATTAAACCCCATATTTTTATCCTTAATGGCAACAATACAAATACGTGTCATGTCCCCTTCTGTCACTGGGATTGAGCACCGCAAGATTGAACCCATCACAAAGCACCTCTCCCATTGCAAGATAAATCAATCTAGTAGGCCAAACCAAATCGATAGATCAGAGATAAATACAAAGCTATAATAATCATGCATAAAAGAGTTCAGAGAAGACTCAAATATTTCTCATGAATAATCTGATCATAAACTCACAATTCATCGGATCCCAATAAACACACCGTAAAAGAAGATTACATCGAATAGAACTCCAAGAACATCGAGGAGAACATGGTATTGAAGATCAAAGAGAGAGAAGAAGCCATCTAGCTACTAGCTATGGACCCGTAGGTCTGTGGTAAACTACTCACACATCATCGGAAGGGCAGCAAGGTTGATGAAGAAGCCCTCCGTGATCGATTCCCCCTCCGGCAGAGTACCGAAAAAGGCCTCCAGATAGGATCACAGAAGAACAGAGGCTTGCAACGGTGGAAAGGTTTTTTCTTCTGTCTCTCTGTTGGTTTGGGAATATTTGGGAATTTATAGCGTTGGAATTAGGTCAAGAGGTGCCACGAGGGGCCCACAAGCCTGGGGGGCGCGCCCTCCAGGCTTGCCGCCTCCTCGTGGCTCTTCTGGTCTTCTCCCGAAGCTTCCTGGGTCTCTTCTGGTCCAGAAAAAATTAATCCAAAGTTTTTTCTCGTTTGGACACTTTTTGATAATGATTTTCTGAAAAGGCAAAAACAAGCAGAAAACAGCAACTGGCACTGGGCACTTGGTTAATAGATTAGTCCCAAAAAATGATATATAATGGCATATAATTGCATATAAAACATCCAAGATTGATACTATAATAGCATGGAACAATAAAAAATTATAGATACGTTGGAGACGTATCAAGCATCCCCAAGCTTAATTCTTGCTCGTCCTCGAGTAGGTAAATGATAAAAACAGAATTTTTGATGTGGAATGCTAGCTATCATGTTTCATCATGTAATCTCTCTCTTACGGTATGAATAATAAGATCCGAATGATTCAAAGCAATAGTCTATATTTTGATATAAAGACATCAATACTCAGGCATACTAATAAACAATCATGCCTTTCAAAATAAAAATGCTAAAGAACGTTATCCCGACAAAATCATACAATCCTGTCATGCTCCATCTTCTTAACACAAAATATTTATCATGAACAACCCCGGTTTTAGCCAAGCAATTGGTTCATACTTTTTAACTCGCTTCAGCCTTTTCAACTCTCATGCAATACATGAGCGCAAGCCATGGATATAGCACTATAGGTGGAATAGAGTGTGGTGGTAGAGATCAATAAGGGGAAGTCAAAAATAAGAAGATAGTCTCACATCAACGAGGCTAATCAACGGGCTATGGAGATGCCCATAAATTGATGTCAATGCGAGGAGTAGGGATTGCCATGCAACGGATGCACTAAGAGCTATAAGTGTATGAAAGCTCAACATGAAAACTAAGTGGGTGTGCATCCAACTTGCTTGCTAATGAAGACCTCGGGCATTTGAGGAAGCCCATCATCGAAATATACAAGCCAAGTTCTATAATGAAAAATTCCCACTAGTATATGAAAGTGACAAAATAGGAGACTCTCTATATGAAAAACATGGTGCTACTCTGAAGCACAAGTGTGGAAAAAGGATAGTAACATTGCCCCTTCTCTCTTTTTCTCTCATTTTTTTCATGGCTCTTTTTGGCCTCTCTTTTTTTCCTTTTTTTTATTTTTCGTCCTGAGTCTCATCCCGACTTGTGGGGGAATCATGGTCTCCATCATCCTTTCCTCACTGGGACAATGCTCTAATAATGATGATCATCACACTTTTATATTACTTACAACTCAATATTACAACTCGATACTAGAACAAAAATATGACTCTATATGAATGCCTCTGTCAGTGTACCAGGATGTGCAATGATGCTAGCGTAACATGTATAAAAATGATGAACGGTGGCTGAGCCACAAATACTATGTCAGCTATATGATCATGCAAAGCAATATGACAATGACGATGTGTGTCATAAAAACGGAACGGTGGAAGTTGCATGGCAATATATCTCGGAATGGCTATGGAAATGCCATGATAGGTAGGTATGGTGGCTATTTTGAGGAAGATATAAAGAGGCTTATGTGTGATAGAGCGTATCATATCACGGGGTTTGGATGCACCGACGAAGTTTGCACCAACTCTCGATGTGAGAAAGGGCAATGCACGGTACCGAAGAGGCTAGCAAATTGCGGAAGGGTGAGAGTGTGTATAATCCATGGACTCACAGTAGTCATAAAGAACTCACATACTTATTGCGAAAATTTATTAGCCCTCGAAGCAAAGTACTACTACGCATGCCCCTAGGGGGGAGGTTGGTAGGAGTTAACCATCGCGCGCCCCCGACCACAACACAAAGGAAGACAATCAAGAATAAATCATGCTCCAACTTCTTAGCATAACGACAGATCATACGTGCATGCTTCGGGAATCACAAACCTTAACACCAATATTCTTACCAAACCACAATCATCTACTAATACCTCCCACATATTACCATCTTAATATCGCAAAACTATTGCAAGGAATCAAACTTATCATATTCAGTGATCTACATGAAAGTTTTTATTATATCCCTCTTGAATACCTATCATATCAGGAGCAAATTCATAACCTGTGCATATTACCATTGCTATTCATTAGACTCTCAAAAAGATATAACTGAAGCATGAGAGTGCAACTATTTGTTTAAAATATAACCACCGCCATGCTCTAAAAGTTATAAGTGAAGCACTAGAGCAACTGTGTTGTAGGGTAGAACCCTAAGTGAGGACTTTTTCACACTTGGAGGGGGGAAAAGGGATGAACTCACAAATCACAAGAGGCAAATCACTCAAACAAACCCAAATCACACATCCACTAGAGTAGCATACATGGATCCACAAGCATACATAGACAATCAAAGGAAAGTAGCACAAAGGTAAGGTTCTTCCCACTCCAAAGGAGGTGCTCCAAAAGGAGGTCTTGATGATCCTATGATGGGGATCCTTCCCTAGAAGGGGCCTTGATCTCCAAGAGGAGTGGTAGATGAGCAAAGCCCTCTATGATATCTCAATACACTTTGCTAACCCTAACAAATGGTCTATCCTCGGAATATATAGTAGGTGGGAGGTAAGGGACGAAGTGGGGGGTAAAACAGCCAACACACAGCCAGCTCGCTGGGAGGGGCCGTGCGCACGGGCTAAGTAGGCCCCGTGCGCACGGGGTCCCGTGTGCATGGTACACGCCCGTGCGCACGGGGTGCTACAGCGGCGAGGCCCGTGCGCACGGGGTCCTCGGGGCCCGTGGACACGGGGTGTCCAGTAGATTTGCAGTTTCCCGTGGGCACGTGGTCCTGGTGGCCCGTGCACACGGGGTCGCCTGGGAGGTGCTGTCCTCTTTGGGATTTGCTCCTCCGTCGTCCTCGTGGCCTTGGTGTGGTTCCTCTTGGCCTTGGTGATGGTCCTTAGCCTCTTGACGGTCGACTCCATCATTCCTAATGATACATAGAGTTCCTTTGTGAGGTAGCATCCAAGTTCCATCCATATCCATATGAAAGTTGTAAAGGAGTGAGTTCACCTCGTTCTCGATTGCACGTGCGCGAGCTCTTGTCATAGGTCCACTTGGTACTTGGTGGGTTGGTGAGGTATCCATGGGGATGATCGAAGGATGCTCCGCATCAAACTGCCTAGCTCAAAAGATATAAGTGAAGCACATAGAGTATTCTAACAAATCACGAATAATGTGTGTCCTTCTCAAAAAGGTGTGTTCAGCAAAGATGATTGTGACAAACTAAAAAGCAAACAAAAGCAAACAAACTATATCACAAGACGCTCCAAGTAAAACACATATCATGTGATGAATAAAAATATAGCTCCAAATGCGTTACCGATAGATTATAGACGAAAGAGGGGATGCCTTCCGGGGCATACCCAAGCTTAGATGCTTGAGTCTTCCTTGAATATTACCTTGGGGTGCCTTGGGCATCCCCAAGCTTAGGCTCTTGCCACTCCTTATTCCTTTGTCCATCGTAGTCTTACCCAAAACTTGAAAACTTCAGCACACAAAACTCAACAGAAACCTCGTAAGATCCGTTAGTATAACAAACAAATCTTAAACTTTAGGTACTGTTGTAAATTGATTCATATTCAATATTGGCATAATTCTAATATACTTCAACTTCTCCATGACTCATACCCCCCGATACGATCCATAGATTCATCAAAATAAGCAAACTATGCAACAAAAACAGAATCTGTCTAAAACAGAATAGTCTGTAAAGATCTGAATTAACGTCATACTTCTGTAACTCCAAAAATTCTGAAAAATTAGGAAAACATGGGCAATTCATATATCAATACTGTGTAAACAATTCAGAAGGTTTTGACACTCCAGCGAAAAACCAAAATTCCAGCACTGGACGCAAAAGTTTCTGTTTTCCAACAGCATCTATCATACTATCTTCCAAATCATCCCAAAGGAATTACTTGGCACAAACACTAATTAAAACATAAAAATACAATAATAAAATAGGCTATAATTGTGTAAACACTCAATAACAGAAAGAAAAAAGCAAAAAATTATTTTATTCATTGGGTTGCCTCCCAACAAGCGCTATTGTTTTATGGCCCTAGGTAGGCATAATGCATAGTTTCAAGTGTTGTCATCCTTCAAGTTAATTCCATAAGTGGCCCTCATAATAGATTCATAAGGTGCTTTAATTTTATTTCTAGGGAAATGTTCCATCCCTTTGTTTAATGGAAATTGAAGTCTTATATTACCTTCTTTCATATCAATAATAGCACCAATTGTTCGTAGGAACAACCTACCAAGTATTATGGGGCAAAGAAGGATTGCATTCAATATCAAGAACAATAAAGTCCACGGGCACATAATTTCTATTTGCAAGAATAAGCACATCATTTATTCTACCCAATGGCTTTTTAATAGTGGAATCCGCAAGATGCAAATTAAGGGAACAAGGATCCATGTCGGTGTGACCTAGCACATCACACAAAGACTTTGGTATAGTGGAAACGCTAGCACTAAGATCACAAAGAGCATTACATTCATAATATTTAATTTTGACTTTAATAGTAGGTTCCCATTCATCTTGTAATTTTCTAGGAATTGAAACTTCCAGCTTAAGTTTTTCTTCATGTGCTTTCATCATGGCTTCTACGATATGTTTAGTGAAAGCTTTATTTTGTTCATATGCATTTGGTGAATTAATCATGGATTCCAACAAGGAAATACACTCAATCAAAGAACAACTATCATAATTAAAGTCCTTGTAATCCAAAGTAGTGGGTGCATTACTATTTAAAGTTTTGACCTCTCCAAACCCGCTTTTTCATTTTTATCATTAAGATTATCACCCTCCAAGCAATTGGGACTCCTTCTATCTAAAGTTGACTCTTCTTCAGTATCTTTTTCATCAAGTTTTATCTTACTAAATAATGATTCAATAGGAGTGACACCAATCATTTTAATATCTTCATCATTACTACGATAGAAACCGGGTGGAATCGCTTTTTCTAGAAATTCTTGCTTAGCTCTCAACCTAGCGGTCCTTTCTTTACTTTCATTAATGGAAACATAGATAGCTTTAATAGACTCATTTATATCATGCTTGGGTGGCAAAATTTTAGTTTTGAGATTTTCCACATCATGAGCAATTCTATCCATGTTCCTAGCCAATTCATCCAGTCTATTCAATTTTTCTTCTATCATAGCATTGAAATTCTTTTGCGAACTAATACATTCTTTAATATTACTTTCAAGATCAGAGGGCATCCTATTCTTATTATTATAAGAATTACCATAAGGATTGCCATAATTATTAGAGGAATTTCCAGGAAACGGTCTAGGATTGAAATTACCCCTATAAGCATTGTTGTTGAAATTATTTCTAGAGACAAAATTCACATCAATAGCATCATTATTTTGCTCAATCAAGGTATACAATGGCACATCATTAGGATCAATATGAGCATTCTTACACTTATCCCAAGAATCAATACTATTTCTAGGCAAGGATGAAAACCAAGTTTTAGCACGATCTCGTAGTGAGAACGGAAATAATTTTAATTTGACAATATCATCATCTACATCTTTTTTCTTTTGCATATCACAAAGCTCAACGAAAATATTTAGATGGGATGCAGCATCTTCATTAGGACTACCAGAAAATTGTTCTTTCATAACAAGATTAAGCAAAGCAGCATTAATGTGACACGACTCCGCACTAGTGGCGGGAGGAGCAATAGGAGTACTAATAAAATCATTATTATTAGTATTGGAAAAGTCAAAATTTTTTGTATTTTCTTGAGACATCACGACGAAGCAAGCAAACTAGCAAACAAGCAAATAAAAATATTTTTGTGTTTTTGTAAAAAAAAAATTAGAAGTGGGGGAGATGAAAATGAGAGGCAAATGCAAATAAAAGGCAAATAAAATAAATGTAAGTGAATGATAATTTGTGCGAAGGTACTTGGTAATTTTGATGATGTCTCCCCGGCAACGGCGCCATAAATTCTTCCTGCTACTTGTAGACTGCGTTGGTATTTCCCCGAAGAGGAGAGTATGATGCAGTATAGTAGAGATAAGTATTTCCCTCAGTTAGGAACCAAGGTTATCAATCCAGTAGGAGAACCAAGCAAAATTCCGTTAAGCGCACCTGCACACACAAGAGCAAACACTTGCACCCAATTCAAATAAGAGGGTTGTCAATCCTCTTAGCGGTTATTTGCAAAGATTAAATCTTATAGAGATAAATAGATAAACTAAAATACTAATTAAAATAAAAGTAATTAAATTACAACAAGGAATTTTTAGGTTTTTAATATATGATAAAATAGACCGGGGGCCATAGTTTTCACTAGAGGCTTCTCTCTCGAACACATAGCATACGGTGGGTAAACAAATTACTGTTGGGCAATTGATAGAAAAGCAAATAATTATGACGGATTCATGGCAATGATCATGTATATAGGCATCACGTCCGAGACAAGTAGACCGACTCCTGCCTGCATCTACTACTATTACTCCACCCATCGACCGCTATCTAGCATGCATCTAGGGTATTAAGTATGAAACTGAGTAACGCCTTAAGCAAGATGACATGATGTAGACAAAGTAAACTCAAACAATATGATTAAACCCCATATTTTTATCCTTAATGGCAACAATACAAATACGTGTCATGTCCCCTTCTGTCACTGGGATTGAGCACCGCAAGATTGAACCCATCAAAAAGCACCTCTCCCATTGCAAGATAAATCAATCTAGTAGGCCAAACCAAATCGATAGATCGAAGAGAAATACAAAGCTATAATAATCATGTATAAAAGAGTTCAGAGAAGACTCAAATATTTCTTCTGAATAATCTGATCATAAACTCACAATTCATCGGATCCCAACAAACACACCGCAAAAGAAGATTACATCGGATAGAACTCCAAGAACATCGAGGAGAACATGGTATTGGAGATTAAAGAGAGAGAAGAAGCCATCTAGCTACTAGCTATGGACCCGTAGGTCTATGGTAAACTACTCACACATCATCAGAAGGGCAGCAAGGTTGATGAAGAAGCCCTCCGTGATCGATTCCCCCTCCGGCAGAGTACCGGAAAAGGCCTCCAGATGGGATCGCGGAAGAACAGAGGCTTGCGGTGGCGGAAAGGTTTTCTCTTCTGTCTCTCTGTTGGTTTGGGAATATTTGGGAATTTATAGCGTTGGAATTAGGTCAAGAGGTGCCACGAGGGGCCCACAAGCCTGGGGGGCGCGCCCTACCCCCCTGGGCGCGCCCTACAGGCTTGCCGCCTCCTCGCGGCTCTTCTGGTCTTCTCCCGAAGCTTCCTGGGTCTCTTCTGGTCCAGAAAAAATTAATCCAAAGTTTTTTTTCTCGTTTGGACACTTTTTGATAATGATGTTCTGAAAAGGCAAAAACAAGCAGAAAACAGCAACTGGCACTGGGCACTGGGTTAATAGGTTAGTCCCAAAAAATGATATATAATGGCATATAATTGCATATAAAACATCCAAGATTGATACTGTAATAGCATGAAACAATCAAAAATTATAGATACATTGGAGACGTATCAGCGCCCCTGAATCGCCCCCTCCACAGCGCGCGTTTGCACCATCCCACATCAACAATCGACGGCGACGACGCCGAACACCGCAGTCTCCGCTTCCATCCCCTGCAATCTGGCCACGAACACCATGCCCTCGCCGCCGCTACAACCAAGATGGCGTCCGGATCTCGGCGGCCATCAGCATCGTCTCGAGCCCCCGTTCTGCCTCTTCCCGCACCAAACAACTCAAGGGATCAGCGGAAAACTCATCGGGATCCACGGCCGCACGCTGCTGCCGCATTAGCTCGCCGGCGAATCGCCGGACACAGCTTTGGTTGGTCACGCGGGGGTGAATAGAGACTGAATGAGTGGGTGAGGGGAGAGACTGTCGTCGATAGGAAATAAAACTCGTTCGGTAGCTTCCCACTTCCCACCAAACGCATGCGAGGAGCTGATGTGGAGGAAACTTGCGCCAAGATGTGTGCAAATAGATCAGACGGCTACAACAGCGTTCGGCGCGAGATGCTTCGTGCCACACGTGTGGCACTTCTCATTTGGGTTTTTTATTGCAACTTAACACCTTTTGTTATCATGGCATTTTTGCCATGAGCACATGTTTCCCCTCTAATGTTGCCATGTCTTCAATTTCTGCCACGACAAAATTGCCATGTTTTTAGTATAGAAACAACTTGACAAAATTTATTTTTTATTTTGCCATGGCAAAATCTATTTATTTTATTTGCCATGGGCAAAATTTATTTTTTCAAATTTGCATTGAAATTTTACTTTCATTGCCATGGCAATTTTATCTTTATTGCCATGGCAATTTTAATTTAACATACATGACAAATTAACCTTTTATTTTGCCATGGATTTTTTTAGAAAAAATCCATGGAAATTTCACTTTTATTGCTATGGCAATTATACCTTCATTGCCTTGGCAATTTTTACTTTATCGTACACGGCAAATTGTTATTTTTTGCCATGGCAATGTTTATTTAACGTGCCATGGCAAATTAACTTTTATTTTGCCATGGCAATTTAAAAAAAATCCATGGATTTTTTAATTTACCATAGTACACTTTTATTTTGTGTTCCACATAATGGCAAATTTAAACAACTTCGTGATTTGCCCATGGAAAATCGAACGTTTCTTGTGGCAAATTTTAGTTTTATTGCCATGGCAATTTTAGTTTCATAGCATGGCAAAGAACAACTAGTCTTGCCATGGTAAAAATATTTATTAACTAGACCAAGGCAAACATATTACATATACCATGGCAAATTTAGTTGGATCACGGCAAATTTAGTTTATCGATCACGTCAAATTTAGTAATTGACCATGGCAATTTTAATTTTCTAATTTTGCCATGGTAAATTTACCTTTATCCCCATGGCAAATTTACCTTAACATACATGGCAAATTTTAGTTTTATTGCCGTGGCAATTTTAGTTTCATAGCATGGCAAAGAACAACTACTTTTGGCATGGCAAAACTATTTATTAACTACACCATGGGAAACTTATTACATATACCATGGCAAATTTAGTTAATGGATCACGGCAAATTTAGTTTATCGATCACGACAAATTTAGTAATTGACCATGGAAAATTTAGTTTTTTTATCATGGGATTTTTAGGATTAACCACGATATATTTAGTAATTGACAATGGCACAAAAATCTAACTAACAATAAAAAAATATGCCATGGTAATTATATTGTGTTTGCCATGGCATTTTTCTGAAAATTTTCTTTGCCATGGCAACTACTTGCATCATAGCAAATTTTTGCCTTTTCATATGCAAAAACCATGTAGGTTTCGCCATGGACATTTTGTGTTCAGTAAAGAAATGTTATAGTCTAATAGTTTTGCCATGGATATACAACATTTTTTCCCATGTCGGTTTTGTAAATTTATGCCATGAAATTAAAATTATCACAAACTTCTATGGCATCATGCCATGGTAAGTAGTCTGTTTTGCCATGGCAAAGTAGTGTGATCATGGCAAATTTTTGTTTGTTTCATGCACAAAACCATCTAGTTTTGCCATGGACATTTGTGTTTCTAGTTCAAAAATGACATAGCTTTTTTTTGAGAAAAAAATGACACAGCTTTGCAATATTGTTTGCCTGGATTGAACGACGCAGCCAAAAGTGGGCTTTTTTAGTCACATTAAAATTTGGCCCAATCTGGGATTTATTTTTTTCCTTTAATTATGCAAAGCAAAAAGGCATGTACGCCCCTATGTGTGTGTGTATGTGTGTGTGTGTGTGGGGGGGGTGTTCATGCTGGGGCTTAGGTTCCCGCAATATCGGCGTACAATTTTAAAAACAAAACTTTAAATGCTTTAAAATATACTTTTTTACAGCATGCACGTTGACTAATATAAATGGCTTCAAAAGATTGTGTTAACTAAAATAGATTTCCATCCATTGTTTAGATCATACAATATTATTGATATTCCACTTATCACATAAACAATAATATGTATACTTATATTTCATAATGCAAAGAACTTATGTTAATGGACAAAAAAAGGAACAACCTTTAACATAAAAAGATAATCTAGAAAACTTGTTGAACACTCGCATAATCAAGAAAAACAAATGAATGAATTAGGTCCTAATTTAGGCTTTAGGTAATGTGGAGGTAGCTCCAGTAATACTTGTCTCACTTCAGCTTCACCCAACTCTTCTCGTTTTCCCTCTAGACCAGCAACAAACTGTACTCCACCACATCAGTGATGCCACTATCCGGTCATCTGCACCATCACCACAACAACTAGCACCAACACCTTCACGCTCTCCTTTGCCCCTTTGTCACCGAAGAGCAGTGGCGGAGCTTGCAGCCCAAAGCTGGCGAGCTAAACGGGAGGAATTACCTGGTGGGCTATTGTTTCAAGGCCCATGAGTAGATGAATAGTAGTGTACAAAATCCCATGGGATGGGTGGGCCACGGCCGATTAGGCCTTGTTGTAGCTTCGCCGGTGCCAGCGAGAACCCGTCCTGTCCAACTACGCCACACACCACCCTGGGCATGCAGAGCCACGTCATGGTGGCACGGAACACTGATCCGGGCATGACAAAACAGGCAAGCAGAGTGCCAATGTTACAGTTTGGGGCATTTTACAATTGGTATATACATGCAACAAAATGTAAACAATCAAAGAATGCTAGTCAAACTACCAGATCAGGGATCTACTTGTCGAAGTCGAGTGATACCCATCGGGTCAAGAAAGATATAGGGGTGTTCGATGCGAAATGTTTAAATATAAAATGTGCTCAACTAGAAGCACTCGGAATGGTGCATTGTTCCTCGAGCGAGGCATACCGTGCCACTAAAATATCGATGTTAAGAAGACAGTAAAAATTATTCTCCGAGCAAATTTAATTTTGCATATTCCATTGATACGTCTCCAACGTATCTATAATTTATGAAGTATTCATGCATTGTTTATTATAGTTTTGTATGGTTTTGGTGCACTTTCATATGGCTTTTATATGATTTTTATGGACTAACATGTTGACCTAGTGCTCAGTGCCAGTTGCTGTTTTCTGCTTGTTTTTGGTTTTCCAGAAAATCCATATCAAATGAAGTCCAAATGCAGCGAAACTTTTTGATGATTTTTTCTGGAAGGAAACAGACCCAGGAAGCTTCGGGGGGAGCAGTAGAAGATCCACAGGGGCCCCACAAGCCACCTAGGTGCGCCACCCCCCTTGGGCGCGCCATGATGCCTCGTGGGCCCCCTGTGGCTCCTCTTCGCGTGATTCCAACGCCAAAAATTCTTATAAATACCAAAACCCCTAGAAATAACCCTAGAACTTCGACTACACCACCGCAAGCCTCTGTACCTCCACGATCTCATCTACAGCCCTTTTCCGGCACCCTGCCGGAGGGGGGAATCATCACCGGAGGCCATCTTCATCATCCCGGCGGTCTCCATGACGAGGAGGGAGTAGTTCACCCTCGGGGCTGAGGGTTTGTACCAGTAGCTATGTGTTTTATCTCTCTCTCTCTCTCTCTCTCTCTCTCTCTCTCTCTCTCTCTCTCTTTCTCTCTCTTTCTCTCTCGTGTTCTTGATTTGGCACGATCTTGATGTACCGCGAGCTTTGTTAATATAGTTGGCTCATATGGTGTTTTTCCCTCTCTATCTTGTTGTGATGAATTGAGTTTTTACCTTTGAAGTTTCACTATTATCGGATTGAATACTTTTATGGATTTGAGAACACTTGATGTATGTCTTGCATATGAATACCCGTGGTGACAATGGGTTATTATATTGATTCACTTGATGTATGTTTTGGCACTCAACTCGCGGATTCCCGAGGTGACATTGGGGTAATCTATGCATAGGGGTTGATGCACGTTTTCTTTCTACTTTCTCTGGTAGAAATCTTGGGGCACTCTTTGAAGTTCTTTGTGTTGGATTGAATATTATGAATCTGAAGTTGTTTGATGCATATCGAATAATCAACTCACGAATACTTGTGGTGACATTGGAGTATCTAGGTGACATTAGAGTTGGTTGATGCGTATCATATGGTGTTATTTTAGTACGAACTCTAGGGCTGTTTGTGACACTTATAGGGATGGCTCACTAGATTGATCGGAAAAGATAACTTTGAGGTGGTTTCGTACCCTACAACAATTTCATCTTATGTTCTCCGCTAGATAAGAACTTTGGAGTGATTCTTTGTCGCACGTTGAGGGATTGTTATATGATTCAATTATGTTAGCACTGTTGAGAGATTGCACTAGTGAAAGTATGAACCCTAGGCCTTGTTTTTAAGCATTGCAATACCGTTTGTGCTCACTTTTATCGTTTGCTACCTTGCTGTTTTTATTTATTCAGATTATAAAAATATATTTCTACTATCCATACTACACTTGTATCACCATCTCTTCGCCGAACTAGTGCACCTATACAATTTTCCATTGTATTGGGTGTGTTGGGGACACAAGAGATTTCTTGTATTTGGTTGCAGGATTGTTTGAGAGAGACCGTCTTCATCCTACGCCTCCCACGGATTGATAAACCTTAGGTCATCCACTTGAGGGAAAATTGCTACTGTCCTACAAAACTCTGCGCTTGGAGGCCCAACACGAGTCTACAAGAATAAGTTGTGTAGTAGACATCATCCTTCCAAATAGTATATCAGGGCAGTGGTATAATTATGGAGTATTTTGGCTCTAAATGGTCTGGCTTGATCTGAATCAGTTTGCGAACTACTGCTGCTTGCATTCTCCTTCGGTGTTGTCAAGGATGGCCACTGACATAAAATCAGACATTCTTGGTTTATCTATTCAGTTACACCTATGGTAGACTGTAGTACACCATAAAACCTCTTTTAGGATACTAGGTATGTGTCCGTGTGTTGCCGGGGGGGGGGATATTTATTAACACAATAAGACGATCATATTGGAGAAATCCTGATGCAAAATAAATAGATAAATAAAAATATATTTTGGTTATATATAGCGAATTTTTTTATCATTTATTGAACTGGCAAAATAAGTATGTGCCCATAATTGATTTGCTTATTG
This sequence comes from Elymus sibiricus, assembly GCA_039707655.1. NCBI lineage: Eukaryota > Viridiplantae > Streptophyta > Magnoliopsida > Poales > Poaceae > Elymus > Elymus sibiricus. The sequence goes on from CM077672.1 coordinate 320,250,425, forward strand.
GGTTTGCAAAGATAAGGGACTGGTTGATATTTTTTGTCTATGAATAGGGAATTTATTCTTATTTATTTAGTTGCCAATAAATCGATGGATGGTGGGAGATTGGATGAAGGGGTGGTGGGAAGAAACTGAAAGATGGAACCTTACGTTCTTTTTAAGTAGTACAGATAGAGATAGAGTTTTACTACACTTTTGTGCTCCGGAACATTCTACCAAGAATTTGAGGTATTAGGATCATCAAGATCACATATAAACACATGTAGTGCAACTAAATGACACTGATTAATATGCCAAAAAGCAGTTTTTTTCATTTTACTTAGATACAAAGATTGAATTATGTGCAATGAAAACAATCTCTATACTACTTTAAAAACGCAAGGTTCCCATTTCACCTCTCCTTCGTCCAACTTCCTTATATAGGTCCCCCCTCTTTCCTTCTTCTCTTTGATTTTTTCCTCCCATCTCTGAATTTTCTCCCATCGAATTTCCCTAAAATGAAATCTAACTTACCAAAGTAAAACATATATACTTTATTTGGCAAGTCAACAAATTCTTACCAAATAAGTGCTTAATAATAAGATGGGTAAATCATGGCGATTGCATAAAAAAACTTGCTAAGATTTTAGCGCATCAATGTAACAATAGACGGGTAAATCTAGAATGTTTATACTCCCGTTGGAACGCACGTGCAATTATCTAGTCTAACACAAAATTTGGAACAAAACTAACACCAATTGCTACCTCAGTATATGATAAAAGTTCATGATGGGTAACCCGGAAAAAAGGTTCATGATACATTGAAATTGTACCAAATGAAGGCATACCCAGGCTGTACTCGTGCACAACATGTGCACTTAACATACAAAGAATTGAAGTTACAATCATCATGATATGGCAAACTAAGGATATATGTTGGTTCATAATTAATATATCTTAATATTTAGTAATACAATATGAGATCAATTGTGTTAGTTATAACGAAAAGGTATCAGTCAATGCTACGTGTAGACCGCGGTGGTATTTCCCCGAAGAGGAGAGGATGATGCAGTATAGTAGAGATAAGTATTTCCCTCAGTTAAGAACCAAGGTTATCAATCCAGTAGGAGAACCAAGCAAAATTCCGTTAAGCGCACCTGCACACACAAAAGCAAACACTTGCACCCAACGCAAATAAGAGGGTTGTCAATCCTCTTAGCGGTTATTTGCAAGGATTAAATCTTATAGAGATAAATAGATAAACTAAAATACTAAATAAAATAAAAGTAAATAAATTGCAGCAAGGTATTTTTAGGTTTTTTATACATGATAAAGTAGACCCGGGGGCCATAGTTTTCACTAGAGGCTTCTCTCTCGAACACATAGCATACGGTGGGTAAACAAATTACTGTTGGGCAATTGATAGAAAACCAAATAATTATGAAGGATTCATGGCAATGATCATGTATATAGGCATCACGTCCGAGACAAGTACCAACTCCTGCCTGCATCTACTGCTATTACTCCACCCATCGACCGCTATCTAGCATGCATCTAGGGTATTAAGTATGAAACAGAGTAACGCCTTAAGCAAGATGACATGATGTAGACAAAGTAAACTCAAACAATATGATTAAACCCCATCTTTTTATCCTTAATGGCAACAATACAAATACGTGTCATGTCCCCTTCTGTCACTGGGATTGAGCACCACAAGATTGAACCCATCACAAAGCACCTCTCCCATTGCAAGATAAATCAATCTAGTAGGCCAAACCAAATCGATAGATCGGAGAGAAATACAAAGCTATAATAATCATGCATAAAATAGTTCAGAGAAGACTCAAATATTTCTCATGAATAATCTGATCATAAACTCATAATTCATCGGATCCCAACAAACACACCTCAAAATAAGATTACATCGGATAGAACTCCAAGAACATCATGGAGAACATGGCATTGAAGATCAAAGAGAGAGAAGAAGCCATCTGGCTACTAGCTATGGACCCGTAGGTCTGTGGTAAACTACTCACACATCATCGGAAGGGCAGCAAGGTTGATGAAGAAGCCCTCCGTGATCGATTCCCCCTCCAGCAGAGTACCGGAAAAGGCCTCCAGATGGGATCGCGAAAGAACAGAGGCTTGCGGCGGCGGAAAGGTTTTCTCTTCTGTCTTTTTGGTATATTGGGAATATTTGGGAATTTATAGCACTGGAATTAGGCCAGGAGGGGCAACGAGGGGCCCACAAGCCTGGGGGCATGCCCTACCCCCTGGGCGCGCCCTCCAGGCTTGTCGCCTCCTCGTTGCTCTTCTGGTCTTCTCCCGAAGCTTCGTGGGTCTCTTCTGGTCCAGAAAAAATTAATCCAAAGTTTTTTTTTCTCGTTTGGACACTTTTTGATAATGATTTTCTGAAAAGGTAAAAACTAGCAGAAAACAACAACTGGCACTGGGCACTGGGTTAATAGGTTAGTCCCAAAAAATGATATATAATGGCATATAATTGCATATAAAACATCCAAGATTGATACTATAATAGCATGGAACAATCAAAAATTATAGATACGTTGGAGACGTATCAAGCATCCCCAAGCTTAATTCCTGCTCGTCCTCGAGTAGGTAAATGATAAAAACAGAATTTTTGATTTGGAATGCTACCTATCATGTTTCATCATGTAATCTCTCTCTTACGGTATGAATAATAAGATCCGAATGATTCAAAGCAATAGTCTATAGTTTGATATAAAGACATCAATACTCAGGCATACTAATAAACAATCATGTCTTTCAAAATAAAAATGCTAAAGAACGTTATCCCTACAAAATCATACAATCCTGTCATGCTCCATCTTCTTAACACAAAGTATTTATCATGCACTACCCCGATGACAAGCCGAGTGATGTCTACTACGCAACTTTATTCTTGTAGACGTTGTTGGGCCTCCAAGTGCAGAGTTTTGTAGGACAGTAGCAAATTTCCCTCAAGTGGATGACCTAAGGTTTATCAATCCGTGGGAGGTGTAGGATGAAGATGGTCTCTCTCAAACAACCCTGCAATCAAATACAAGAAATCTCTTGTGTCCCCAACACACCCAATACAATGGTAAACTGTATAGGTGCACTAGTTCGGTGAAGAGATAGTGATACAAGTGTATATGGATAGTAGATATAGGTTTTTGTAATCTGAAAATTAAAAAAACAGCAAGGTAGCAAGTGATAAAACGGAGCACAAACGGTATTGCAATGCTTAAAAACAAGGCCTAGGGTTCATACTTTCACTAGTGCAATCTCTCAACAGTGCTAACATAATTGGATCATATACCAATCCCTCAACGTGCGACAAAGAATCACTCCAAAGTTCCTATTAGCGGAGAACATAAGAAAGAAATTGTTGTAGGGTACGAAACCACCTCAAAGTTATCCTTTCCGATCAAGCTATTGAGCCATCCCTATAAGTGTCACAAACAGCCCTAGAGTTCGTACTAAAATAACACCATATGATACGCATCAACCAACTCTAATGTCACCTAGATACTCCAATGTCACCACAAGTATCCGTGAGTTGATTATTCGATATGCATCAAACAACTTCAAATTCATAATATTCAATCCACACAAAGAACTTCAAAAAGTACCCCAAAGTTTCTTATCAGAGAAAAGATAATGAAAACGTGCAACCAACTCCTATGCCTAGATCACCCCAAGGTCACGGGAATCCGCGAGTTGATCACCAAAACATACATCAAGTGACTCAATAGAATACCCCATTGTCGCCACGGGTATCCACATGCAAGACATACATCAAGTGTTCTCAAATCTGAAATATTCAATCCGACAATAACGGAACCTCAAAGGGAAAGATTCAATTCATCACAATAAGATAGAGAGGGAAGAAACACCATATGATCCAACTATATTAACAAAGCTCGTGATACATCAAGATCGTGCCAAATCAATAACACGAGAGAGAGAGAGAGAGAGAGAGAGAGAGAGAGAGAGAGAGATCAAGCACATAGCTACTAGTACATACCCTCAGCCCCGAGGGTGAACTACTCCCTCCTCGTCATGGAGACCACCGGGATGATGAAGATGGCCTCCGGTGATGATTCCCCCCTCTGGCAGGGTGCCAAAACAGGGCTCCAGATGGTATTTCTTTGGTACAGAGGCGTGCGGCGGTGGCGTCGAAGTTCTAGGTTTATTTCTGGGGGTTTCTCTATTTATAGGATTTTTTAGCGTTGGAATCACGCGAAAAGGAGCTACGAGGGCCCCACAAGGCAGCACGGCGCGACCCCCCCAGGCCGCGCCGTGGTGCCTTGTGAGCACCTCGTGAGGCTTCTGGTCCTTCCACGAAGCTTCGGGGGTCTCTTTTGGTCCCAAAAAAATTGTCAAAAAGTTTCGTCCAATTCCGAGAACTTTTATTTCTGCACAAAAAACAACACCATGGTAGTTCTGCTGAAAACAGCGTCAGTCCGGGTTAGTTCTAATCAAATCATACCAAAACCATATAGAATTGTTATAAATATGGCATAAATACTTCATAAATTATAGATACGTTGGAGACGTATCAGCATCCCCAAGCTTAATTCCTGCTCGTCCTCGAGTAGGTAAATGATAAAAGAAATAATTTATGAAGTGTGAATGCTAGCATAGTTCATAAGTTTGATCAATGATAATTGCAATCACTTTTTCTAGCATCATTATATATCATAGACAGTAGCTCATCTCATAAAACTTCTCATGATCAAGTAGCAAGCTATTCACATGTTAAAGTATAGACCATAAACTTTCCTGAAAACTACAAACTATGTTTTCAGTCATCAAACAATTGCAATTCATCTTATTTTCAGGAAGGGTCTATGTAAGAGCTTTGATTTAGCAAATTCCACATACTCAACTATCATATAGTCTTCCATGATTGGTGACACTCAAAGCATATTTTTAGAACAAATTGTTTTAGTCAAACACATAGGAAGATAGGGGCTTAATGTTTTGCCTCCCAACTTATATATCTCATGGATAATGTCAACAATAATAAGTCATGATCACCTATATTCAACGGGATATATATGCCTGGATCAATCCCCACCACATGATGCTTGCCAAGAGAGAAAATAAAAACGGAATAGAGAAGAACACTATTGACTCTTGCATAAAAGTAAATACATAAAGTAAAAGATAAGTCCTTCGCAGAGGGAAGCAGATGTTGTCATGCGCTCTTTATTTTTGGATGTGCAAGCTCTTAATATAAAGGAACGTCACTTTATATTGCCCCTTGTGATAGCGACCTTTATTATGCAGTCTGTCGCTTTTATTACTCCACCATCACAAGATCGTACAAAGCTTATTTTCCCTTACAATAAAAGTTCATACATGTTTAGGAGCAATTTTTATTGCTTTGAACCGATGACAACTTACTTGAAGGATCTTATTCAATCCATAGGTAGATATAGTGGACTCTCGTGACATGAAACTGGGTTTAAGGGTTTTTGGATGCACAAGTAGTATCTCTACTTAGTGCAGAATTTTGGCTAGCAAAAGATAGGGGGCAAGCACCACATGTTAGAGGATCCAAAACATTATAACTTCTATGTGAATATAAGCAAACATAACTCATTACGTTGTCTTCCTTGTCCAACATCAACTACTTGATCAAGCTTGAAAATAATTAATGGGGGCTCACAATCATAGAAGATGTCCAAGATAGTATATTTATATGTGAAATCTTGATACGTCTCCATCGTATCTACTTTTCCAAACACTTTTGCTCTTGTTTTGGCCCCTAATTTGCAAACTAACCCGGACTGACGCTGTTTTCAGCAGAATTGCCATGGTGTTGTTTTTTGTGCAGAAATAAAAGTTCTTGGAATTGGATGAAACTTTTTGGAAATTTTTTACGGAATATATAAAAAATACTGGAGCCAAAACCTACTGGAGGGGAGCCACCCAGTGCCCACGAGGCACCAGGGCGCGCCACCCCCCCAGGCGCGCCCTGGTACCTCGTGGGGCCCACGTGGCTCCGTCTGACCTAATTCCAACGCTATAAATTCACAATTCCAGAGAAAAAAATAGGAGAGGAAGTTTTATTGCGTTTCACGATGCGGAGCCGCCGCCACCTCCTGTTCTTCATCGGGAGGCCAGATCTGGAGTCCGTTTGGGGCTCCGGAGAGGGGGATCTTCCGGCATCGTCATCATCAACCATCCTTCATCACCAATTTCATGATGCTCACCGCCGGGAGTGAGTAATTCCTTCGTAGGCTTGCTGGACGGTGATGAGTTGGATGAGATTTATCATGTAATCGAGTTAGTTTTGTTAGGGCTTGATCCCTAGTATCCACTATGTTCTGAGATTGATGTTGCTATGACTTTGCTATGCTTAATGTTTGTCACTAGGGTCCGAGTGCCATGATTTCAGATCTGAACCCTTTATGTTTTTATGAATATATTTGTGTTCTTGATCCGATCTTGCAAGTTATATGCACCTGCTATGTGTTATGATCCGCATACCCCAAGGTGACAATAATTGGGATTCTTTCCGGTGATTGCCATAGTTTGAGGAGTTCATGTATTCACTATGTGTTAATGCTTTGTTCCGGTTCTCTATTAAAAGGAGGCCTTAATATCCCTTAGTTTCCTTATGGACCCCGCTGCCACGTGAGGGTAGGACAAAAGCTGTCATGCAAGTTCTTATCGCAAGCACGTATGACTATATACGGAATACATGCCTACATTACATTGATGAATTGGAGCTAGTTCTGTGTCGCCCTAGGTTATGACTGTTACATGATGAATGTTATCCAACATAATCACCGATCCAATGCCTACGAGCCTTTCACATATTGTTCCTTACTAAGCTACTACTGTTGCCACTGCTGTCACCATTGCTACTACTATTGCTGCTATCGTTATTGCTACTGTTACTATTATTGCTACTGCTATCAAACTATCATACTACTGTGCTACTGATCACTCTGCTGCAGATATTTAGTCTCCAGGTGTGGTTGAATTGACAACTCAACTGCTAATACTTGCAAATATTCTTTGGCTCCCCTTGTGTTGAATCAATAAATTTGGGTTGAATACTCTACCCTCGAAAACTATTGCGATCCCCTATACTTGTGGGTTATCAAATCTCTCTTCCTTCAATATTCTTTCATGAATTGTTCAAGTGACCAACGCTATGTTTGCTAACTTTCAATAAATTTTACAACTTATACTTTTTATATGTGAAGTCACTACTCCCCATGGGACAAGCATATGAAGCACATATAATTTCAACTTTATGATATTCAATTCATTCAACAATTTACTCTTAGGATATAAGTGAAGCACGAGAGTAAATGAGAAACTACTCCAAAATATATAAGTGAAGATTAATGAGTAGTTAAACAATTAAGTAGCTATGTGAAGAGTCTCTGTCAATAAAGATTTCAGATCTTGATAATTTTATTCAAACAGCAAACAAAATGAAAATAAAAGGACACTCCAAGAATAGCACATATCATGTGAACAAGTAAAAACTTAGGCTAACCGATAGGTGTTGATGAAGAAAGGTGGGATGCCTACCGGGGCATCCCCAAGCTTAGTTGCTTGAGACTTCTTGGAATATTATCTTGGGGTGCCTTGGGCATCCCCAAGCTTGAGCTCTTGTGTCTCCTTAATTCCTCTCATATCATGGCTTCTCCTAAATCTTAAAAACTTCATCCACACAAGACTCAACAAGAACTCGTGAGATAAGTTAGTATAAATCAACTCAAAACCTTAACATTCTCTACTGTAGAAAATCACTAAAATTATAATTAAACATTGCATACTAAATGCCTCTGCATATTTAATACTCCTATCCTCAAATAGAATCATTAAACAAGCAAACATATGCAAACAATGCAACCATAACCAAAATCTGCCAAAACAGAACAGTTTGTAAAGGGGGATTTAAAATTCACACTTCCCTAACTCCAAAAATTCTGAAAAATTACCACGTGACATATAAATCATGCATGCTTACTGTGTAAAAATTTCAGATTTTTATCATGTTCTGACTATTCAGGAATATTCTGGACATAACAGAAAACTTTCTGTTTTCAAACAGCAACACATGAACTTGCAAACTGAGCATGGTAAAGGCTATAATTGGCATTTTATTGAACTAAAAGATACAAAAAATTATTATTTATAAAACTAAGAAAATATCAACAGAAGAAAATGACGCTCCAAGCAAAACTCATATTATGTGACGAATAAAAATATAACTCCAAGTGAGGTTACCGATAATGTTGAAGACGAAAGAGGGGGTGCCTTCCGGGGCATCCCCAAGCTTAGACGCTTGAGTATTCCTTGAGACCTTGGGGTGCATTTTGCATACCCAAGCTTAGGGTCTTGCCACTCCTTATTCTCCTCAAATCGATATCTCACCCAAAATTTGAAAACTTCAATCACACAAAGCTTAACGGAACTTGTGAGATTGGTTAGTATGATAAAAATAAATCATCCACTTAGGTACTGTCAAGACAAGATTTATAATTGTTCTCACATAATTCCTACTGTATTCTATCATTTCCACAATTTATATTACTCAATATAAGCTATGGAAACACTAAAACAAGCAAACTATGCACTAAAAACAGAATCTGTCAAAAACGGAACAACATGTAGTGAGCGATTTAAAAACCATACTTATGTACCTCAAAAAATTCTGAATAATTAATAAAACGTAAAAAATTTGTAACCCAATACTGTGTAAAAATTTCAGAAGTTTCTCACGCTCCAGTACAGCATAGAAATTCCAGCACTAGACGCAAAAGTTTCTGTTTTTGCACAGAATCAAATCAACAAGTATCCACACTATCCCAAAGGCTTTACTTGGCACATTATTGAATGAAAACATATAAAACATGATTACTACAGTAGCTTAATCATGTGAACACACAAAAACAGTAGGGGTAAATATTGGGTTGTCTCCCAACAAGTGCTTTTCTTTAATGCCTTTTAGCTAGGTATGACGATTTCATTGATGCTCGCATAAGAATAAAGAATTGAAGCATAAATAGAGCATCATGAATCATATGACAAGCAAATTTAAGCCTAACCCACTTCCTATGCATAGGGATTTTGTGAGCAAATAATTTATGTGAGCAAGAATCAACTAGCATAGGAAGGCAAAACAAGTATAACTTGAAAACTTTCAACACATAGAGAGGAAACTTGATATTATTGAGATATATATAAGCATATCTACCTCTCTCATAATAATTTTCAGTAGCATCATGAATGAATTCAACAATATAGCTATCACATAAAAGCATTCTTTTCATGACCTACAAGCATAGGATTTTTATTACTCTCCACATAAGCAAATTTATTCTCATTCATAGTAGTGGGACTAAACTCAACAAAATAACTATCATGAGATACTTGATTGGCATAATCCAATTGAAAATTAAAATCATGATGACAAGTTTCATAGTTATCATTATTCTTTATAGCATACATGTCATCACAATAATCATCATAGATAGCAACTCTGTTGTCATAATCAATTGAAACCTCTTCCAAAGTAGTGGATTCTTCACTAAATAAAGGCATGACCTCTTCAAATCCACTTTTGTCAATATTGTAATAAGATTCAACACCCTCCAAAATAGTGGGATCATTACCTAGAGTTGACACTCTTCCAAACCCACTTTCATCAATGTAATCATCATAAATAGGAGGCATGCTATCATCATAATAAATTTTCTCATCAAAACTTGGGGGGCTAAAAATATCATATTCATCAAACATAGCATCCCCAAGCTTATGGCTTTGCATATCATTAGCATCATGGATATTCATAGAAAGCATACTAACAACATTGCAATCATGCTCATCATTCAAAGGACTCACATTAAACATTTTATTAAATTCTTCCTCTAACAATTGAGCACAATTATCAGAATCCTTATTTTCAAGAAGGACATCATATAGATTAAGCAAGTGAGGCAACCTCAATTCCATTTTTTTGTAGTTTTCTTTAACAAACCAAACTAGTGATAAAACAAGAAACTAAAAGATTCAATTGCAAGATCTAAAGATATACCTTCAAGCACTCACCTCCCCGGCAACGGCGCTAGAAAAGAGCTTGATGTCTACTACGCAACTTTATTCTTGTAGATGTTGTTGGGCCTCCAAGTGCAGAGTTTTGTAGGACAGTAGCAAATTTCCCTCAAGTGGATGACCTAAGGTTTATCAATCCGTGGGAGGCGTAGGATGAAAATGGTCTCTCTCAAACAACCCTGCAATCAAATACAAGAAATCTCTTGTGTCCCCAACACACCCAATACAATGGTAAATTGTATAGGTGCACAAATTCGGCGAAGAGATAGTGATACAAGTGTAGTATGGATAGTAGATATAGGTTTTTGTAATCTGAAAATAAAAAAAACAGCAAGGTAGCAAGTGATAAAACGGAGCACAAACGGTATTGCAATGCTTAAAAACAAGGCCTAGGGTTCATACTTTCACAAGTGCAATCTCTCAACATTGCTAACATAATTGGATCATATAACAATCCCTTAATGTGCGACAAAGAATCACTCCAAAGTTCCTATTAGCGGAGAACATAAGAAATAAATTGTTGTAGGGTACGAAACCACCTCAAAGTTATCCTTTCCGATCAATCTATTGAGCCATCCCTATAAGTGTCACAAACAGCCCTAGAGTTCGTACTAAAATAACACCATATGATACGCATCAACCAACTCTAATGTCACCTAGATACTCCAATGTCACCACAAGTATCCGTGAGTTGATTATTCGATATGCATCAAACAACTTCAAATTCATAATATTCAATCCACACAAAGAACTTCAAAAAGTACCCCAAAGTTTCTTATCGGAGAAAAGATAATGAAAACGTGCAACCAACCCCTATGCCTAGATCACCCCAAGGTCACGGGAATCCGCGAGTTGATCACCAAAACATACATCAAGTGACTCAATAGAATACCCCATTGTCACCATGGGTATCCACATGCAAGACATACATCAAGTGTTCTCAAATCTGAAATATTCAATCCGACAATAACGAAACCTCAAAGGAAAAGATTCAATTCATCACAAGAAGATAGAGAGGGAAGAAACACCATATGATCCAACTATTTTAACAAAGCTCGCGATACATCAAGATTGTGCCAAATCAAGAACACGAGAGAGAGAGAGAGAGAGAGAGAGAGAGAGAGAGATCAAGCACATAGCTACTAGTACATACCCTCTGCCTCGAGGGTGAACTACTCCCTCCTCGTCATGGAGACCGCCGGGATGATGAAGATGGCCTCCGGTGATGACTCCCCCCCTCCGGCAGGGTGCCGAAACAGGGCTCCAGATGGTATTTCTTCGGTACAGAGGCGTGCGGCGGCAGCGTCGAAGTTCTAGGTTTATTTCTGAGGGTTTCCCTATTTATAGGATTTTTCAGCGTTGGAATAATGTGAAAAGGAGCTACGAGGGCCCCACAAGGCAACACGGCGCGACCCTCCCAGGTCGCGCCGTGGTGCCTTGTGAGCACCTCGTGAGGCTTCTAGTTCTTCCACGAAGCTTCGGGGGTCTCTTTTGGTCCAAAAAAATCGTCAAAAAGTTTCGTCCAATTCCGAGAACTTTTATTTCTGCACAAAAAACAGCACCACGGTAGTTCTGCTGAAAATAGCATCAGTCCGGGTTAGTTCTAATCAAATCATACCAAAACCATATAGAATTGTTATAAATATGGCATGAATACTTCATAAATTATAGATACGTTGGAGACGTATCACCGAGCAATTGGTTCATACTTTTTAACGTGCTTCAGCTTTTTCAACCCCCACGCAATACATGAGCGCAAGCCATGGATATAGCACTATGGGTGGAATAGAGTATGGTGGTAGAGATAAATAAGGAGAAGTCAAAAAATAAGAAGATAGTCTCACATCGACGAGGCTAATCAACGGGCTATGGAGATGCCCATCAATTGATGTCAATGCGAGGAGTAGGTATTGCCATGCAACGGATGCACTAAGAGCTATAAGTGTATGAAAGCTCAACATGAAAACTAAGTGGGTGTGCATCTAACTTGCTTGCTCATGAAGACCTCGGGTATTTGAGGAAGCCCATCATCGGAATATACAAGCCAAGTTCTATAATGAAAAATTCTCACTAGTATATGAAAGTGACAAAATAGGAGACTCTCTATATGAAAAACATGGTGCTACTCTAAAGCACAAGGGTGGAAAAAGGATAGTAACATTACCCCTTCTCTCTTTTTCTCTCATTTTTTCGTGGCTCTTTTTGGCCTCTTTTTTTAGAACGGTCTGATGGACCTTATGCCCACTTTTTCGAGGACTCATTAGTGTCCACCATTCTTTCCTCACTAGGACAATGCTCCAATAATGATGATCATCACACTTTTATTTACTTACAACTCAATATTACAACTCGATACTAGAACAAAAATATGACTCTATATGAATGCCTCTGGCAGTGTACCAGGATGTGCAATGATGTTAGCGTAACATGTATAAAAATGATGAATGGTGGATGAGCCACAAATACTATGTCAGCTATATGATCATGCAAAGCAATATGGCAATGACGATGTGTGTCATAAAAAACAGAACAGTGGAAGTTGCATGGCAACATATCTCGGAATGGCTATGGAAATGCCATGATAGGTAGGTATGGTGCTTGTTTTGAAGAAGATATAAGGAGGCTTATGTGTGATAGAGCGTATCATATCACAGGGTTTGGATGCACCGGCGAAGTTTGCACCAACTCTTGATGTGAGAAAGGGCAATGCACGGTACCGAAGAGGCTAGCAAATTGTGGAAAGGTGAGAGTGCGTATAATCCATGGACTCACATTAGTCATAAAGAACTCACATACTTATTGCGAAAGTTTATTAGCCCTCGAAGCAAAGTACTACTACGCATGCCCCTAGGGGGATAGATTGGTAGGACAAGTCCATCGCTCGTCCCCGACCGCCACTCATAAGGTAGACAATCAATAATAAATCATGCTCCAACTTCTTAGCATAATGACAGATCATACGTGCATGCTTCGGGAATCACAAACCTTAACACCAATATTCTTACTAAACCATAATTATCTACTAGCACCTCCCACATATTACCATCTTAATATCGCAAAACTATTGCAAGGAATCAAACTTATCATATTCAGTGATCTACATGAAAGTTTTTATTATATCCCTCTTGAATACCTATCATATCAGGACCAAATTCATAACCCATGCATATTACCATTGCTAATTATTAGACTCTCAAAAATATATAACTGAAGCATGAGAGTGCAACTATTTCTTTAAAATATAACCACCGCCGTGCTCTAAAAGATATATGTGAAGCACTAGAGCAACTGCCTAGCTCAAAAGATATAAGTGAAGCACATAGAGTATTCTAACAAATCACGAATAATGTGTGTCCCTCTCAAAAAGATGTGTTCAGCAAAGATGATTGTGACAAACTAAAAAGCAAACAAAAGCAAACAAACTATATCACAAGAAGCTCCAAGTAAAACACATATCATGTGATGAATAAAAATATAGCTCCAAGTGAGTTACCGATAGATTGTAGACGAAAGAGAGGATGCCTTCCGGGGCATCCCCAAGCATAGACGCTTGAGTCTTCCTTGAATATTACCTTCGGGTGCCTTGGCATCCCCAAGCTTAGGCTCTTGCCACTCCTTATTCCTTTGTCCATCATAGTCTCACCCAAAACTTGAAAACTTCAGCACACAAAACTCAACAGAAACCTCGTGAGATCCGTTAGTATAACAAACAAATCTTAAACTTTAGGTAATGTTGTAAATTGATTCATATTTAATATTGGCATAATGCTACTGTACTCCAACTTCTCCATGACTCATACCCCCCGATACGATCCATAGATTCATCAAAATAAGCAAACTATGCAACAAAAACAGAATCTGTCTAAAACAGAACAGTCTGTAAAGATCTATTTAAAAACCATACTTTTGTAACTCCAAAAATTCTAAAAAATTAGGAAAACGTAAAAAATTCATATACCAATACTGTGTAAATATTTCAGATTTTTCTGACTCTCCAGTACAGAACTAATATTCCAGCACTGGACGCAAAACTTTCTGTTTTCCAAACAGCATCAATTATACTATCATCAACATCATCCCAAAGGCATTACTTGGCACAAACACTAATTAAAAGATAAAAACACAATCATAACAGAGGCTATAATTATGTAAACTCACAAGAACAGAAAGTAAAAACAAAAAAATATTTTATTCATTGGGTTGCCTCCCAACAAGCGCTATTGTTTTATGCCCCTAGCTAGGCATAATGCATAGTTTCAAGTGTTGTCATTCTTGGTTTTTGCTAATTTAGATGGGTTGGTTTTGAACCCGGGGGGCTCTTTACGCTTCCCATTACTTTCAGAAAATAAGGCAATTTTACTATCTAAAGTGTCTAACTTCTTGTTGCAAATAGTGAGGAGATTATTCATGTGATTGAGATTACCACTAACATTTTTAAGGGGTTCATTAGACTTTTGTAACTCCACCAATTTTTTTGTATGTCACCTAGCTTTTCCAAAATTTGGATCCCTTATTGAGTATAATTAGATCCTTTTTGCAAGGGTGGGGTTCCCACTATTCCCTCTATTAATTCATAAGCAGTATTAGGATCGCTGTCAATAAAATTCCCCTTGGTAGCAAAGTCCAAGAATTGTCTATTTGGCATAGTTAGCCCTACATAAAAGTTTCGCAACAAAATTTTCATATCCCCTTTTATGGTTCAAACACGATAAGATTCAATTATCCTATACCAAGCATCTTTCAAAATTTCTCCTTGTTTCTGTTTGAAGTAAAGAACTTCAAAGTCCGGAGACAAAGGAGGGATGGCAAAACTAGTCATAGTGACGAGGCAAACAAGCAAATAAAAATATTTTTGTGTTTTAGTAAAAAAACATTAGAAGTGGGGGAGATGAAAACTAGAAGCAAATGCAAATAAAAAGGCAAATAAAATAAATGCAAGTGAATGATAGTTTGTGCGAAGATACTTGGTAATTTTGATGATGTCTCCCCGGCAACGGCGCCAGAAATTCTTTCTGCTACTTGTAGACTGCGTTGTTATTTCCCCGAAGAGGAGAGGATGATGCAGTATAGTAGAGATAAGTATTTCCCTCAGTTAAGAACCAAGGTTATCAATCCAGTAGGAGAACCAAGCAAAATTCCGTTAAGCGCACCTGCACACACAAAAGCAAACACTTGCACAAAACGCAAATAAGAGGGTTGTCAATCCTCTTAGCGGTTATTTGCAAGGATTAAATCTTATAGAGATAAATAGATAAACTAAAATACTAAATAAAATAAAAGTAAATAAATTGCAGCAAGGTATTTTTAGGTTTTATATATATGATAAAGTAGACCCGGGGGCCATAGTTTTCACTAGAGCCTTCTCTCTCGAACACATAGCATATGGTGGGTAAACAAATTACTGTTGGGCAATTGATAGAAAAGCAAATAATTATGACGGATTCATGGCAATGATCATGTATATAGGCATCACGTTCGAGACAAGTAGACCGACTCCTGCCTGCATCTACTACTATTACTCCACCCATCGACCGCTATCTAGCATGCATCTAGGGTATTAAGTATGAAACAGAGTAACGCCTTAAGCAAGATGACATGATGTAGACAAAGTAAACTCAAACAATATGATTAAACCCCATCTTTTTATCCTTAATGGCAACAATACAAATACGTGTCATGTCCCCTTCTGTCACTGGGATTGAGCACCGCAAGATTGAACCCATCACAAAGCACCTCTCCCATTGCAAGATAAATCAATCTAGTAGGCCAAACCAAATCGATAGATCGGAGAGAAATACAAAGCTATAATAATCATGCATAAAAGAGTTCAGAGAAGACTCAAATATTTCTCATGAATAATCTAATCATAAACTCACAATTCATCGGATCCCAACAAACACACCTTAAAAGAAGATTACATCGGATAGAACTCCAAGAACATCATGGAGAACATGGTATTGAAGATCAAAGAGAGAGAAGAAGCCATCTGGCTACTAGCTATGGACCCGTAGGTCTGTGGTAAACTACTCACACATCATCGGAAGGGCAGCAAGGTTGATGAAGAAACCCTCCGTGATCGATTCCCCCTCCGGCAGAGTACCGAAAAGGCCTCCAGATGGGATCGCGGAAGAACAGAGGCTTGCGGCGGCGGAAAGGTTTTCTCTTCTGTCTTTTTGGTATATTGGGAATATTTGGGAATTTATAGCACTGGAATTAGGTCAGGAGGGGCAACGAGGGGCCCATAAGCCTGGGGGGCATGCCCTACCCCCTGGGCGCACCCTCCAAGGTTGTCGCCTCCTCGTGGCTCTTCTGGTCTTCTCCCAAAGCTTCGTGGGTCTCTTCTGGTCCAGAAAAAATTAATCCAAAGTTTTTTTCTTGTTTGGACATTTTTTGATAATGATTTTCTGAAAAGGCAAAAACAAGCAGAAAACAGCAACTGGCACTGGGCACTGGGTTAATAGGTTAGTCCCAAAAATTATATATAATTGCATATAAAACATCCAAGATTTATACTATAATAGCATGGAACAATCAAAAATTATAGATACGTTGGAGACGTATCAGTCAACATAGTATTTTGAAATGTAAGCCTTTGTTTAATGTTGAGAATATCTGAGTAAAAAATAATGTGATTAATCAACATAAATTAGATAGGTGAGCTTGACGACTTGCATTATTATTTTTTGTTGTAAAGATCTGTTTATTTTCCTTCATACAAAATTATTAGCGGCCCCCATCTGTCAGATCCAGCGTCAACACACGATTAGTGATCGATTAGTCTTTTTTCAAACTGTCAGCACAATGATGTCGGTTTTTTGAAAAAAAAACCCGAATGGTGGTGGTTTTCTGAATTAGGGTCCCCAATTGTGGTGGGTTTTTGCAATTTACTCTGTGCGTGCAGGATATCTGGCATCATATATGCTCCTTTCTGCCACTGAAAGATGCTGCGCGTGCTGCGAGTGTGTCTCACTCCTTTAAACGTTCGTGGAGGTGCCGGCCCAACATCACCTTGAGTAAGAAAACAATTGGCTACAAGAAAAATGCACGTAGACTGAGAAAAACAACAAGAGATTACAACAGCAGAGTTGACATATTCTGAGAAACCACTTAGGCACTGGTGTGAAGACACTCAGGCTTAAATACTATGGTCCTTACAATGCCAACACCAACAATTTGTCTTGATAGTTGGCTCCAGATTTCTGTTACACCAGGCATAGAAGAACTCGGCCTTATACAGTATTCAAAAAGAAACCATTTATCAAACAAGTCAATCTACAACTTTCCATGCTCACTTTTTTTTCTTCTGATGGCACCGGAAACCCCATTCGTGAGCTAGACCTTGTAGGTTGCGCCTTCTGCCCCATTGTAGGAATCGGTTGCACGAGAAGCCTAACGAGTCTATCTCTCTCTTGTGTGAATATTGAGAGTGATGCGTTGGGGTTCTTTCTTTCCAATTCTCTGGCTTTGGAGCGATTGGAACTCAAGGATTGCAGTGAGATAATTTCCATAAAGATACCTTCCCTGCTTCAGTGCCTCAGTTGCCTGATGGTGTCCGATTGTTGCGTGTTACAAGTGATAGAAGGCAAGGCTCCAAATATCTCAAATTTCCACTTTGATGGTGATCAACAAGTACAGCTATTTCTTGGAGAATCACTGCAGATGAAGGAAATTTTCCTATCATAGTCCTGCGTTCTTCATTATGCTAGAGCCATGCTCCCATCCAGTACACCAAATCTTGAAACTCTTAAAATATATTCGGACAGTGAGGTACATACTCTAAAACTTGAGGTGCCTATGGACTAGGATATGCGTATAGGTGTAGTTATTATATAGCAAGGGAATTGATCTTGAACATTTTTATGCAGATGGTATGTACACCAATGCTACCAAGCAAATTCCTCCACCTCAAATATTTGAATATTTCTGTATTTGAATGGAACTTTACTACGGCCTATGATCTTTTCTCGCTAGTTTCGTTTCTTGACGTGTCTCCTTGCTTGGAGACTTTCAAGCTAGGTGTAAGTAATTGTTCGCCCTGCTGAGATATTTATTAGTGACTATATCGTTCAGAACAATAAATTCATGTATGTTGGTTTTTCATCTGCAGGCAAAAATGAGGCGCCGGGAGCATGACTCAATTTTTGAAGACCCCTCACAATTGGGGCGGATTCCAGGACACTGCTATTCCAATCTGAGGCATGTGAAGATCACCAATTTCTGCTCCACAAAGCTGTTGGTTAAGCTCACATGTCATATTCTTGACAGTACACCATCGCTCAAGTACCTCACACTGGACATAACTGAAGGTGGGCCGAATTGTTCCGACCGAAAATTTGACAGATGCTATGTGAGAAAGGATACTCTTGTGGAAGCCCCTAAAGCCCTCGCGGCTATCCGGAATTACATTGAGGGAAAAGTTCCCTCCACAGCCAAGTTGAATGTCCTGGAGACTTGCAGCTAATGCCCTGCAATTGACTATTAGGTGTCAAGCTATCATGAACTCATGCTTATGGAATGTACAATTGCATAATCTTAGATGGCTTGTGCTTTATTCCATCTGTACAGTCTGTTAGCACTTATAGTATCAAATTCAAAGCTCTTGTCTTGCTTATTCCTTTTCCGGCTTAGCCGTGTCTCTGTCTATATGGAGCTCTGGGCTTTTATTCGAGTCCGAACGTAGTGGCTAGATGGAGTTAGTACCGCTAAGTAGTGTTTTAGTAATGAGATTACGACCCTCTAAAAATGAAAAAGCATCTGGCCTAAAAAAGAAAAGGTATCATCTCTCACAACGTCTCTAGATCCCATATTTTTGTAGGTCCACAAACAATTGCAAAATAGACTTGGAGCACTCTAAATTCCCTCTAGACATCCTTTCTAGTTCCTTCTTGTCTTTGGGAAAAGTGAGCTCTTTTCTCACCCCTTGAATCAGAAATGGTCTTGACGAAGACCGCCCATGAAGAATAGATACCATCAGTCCATCACAAAGATAATATCCCATGTTGTAGTCATGGTTATTGATGATATAGTTGCACAGATGAGCTTCTCCCGCATATATAACCTTACAAACAATGGAGACCACTGAAACACATTGATGTCATTGTGAGATCCGGGCATCACAAAGAAAAGAGTGCCCAATGCAGAGGTCTTGTGATGCAACTACTTCAAGAATGATATGGGCTTCTTGCAATGGCCCTGATATTGTCCTTGTAGATCATATGAGCAATTCTTCCATTGCTAGTGCATGCAATCCAGGGATCCGAGCATACCTGGCCATCCTCTTGCTTTGGACAGTGCCATGAGCCGTGCGGTGTCTTCGGTAGTTGGTCCTCTCCAGTACTCTGGCCTAAAAACGTTGACTCACAATAGCAAACCTGATCATGACTTAGAAACTTGTGCTTTCGGACATCCAGAGGTACTCATCCCACAAATATGCGGCCGTGCCATAGGAAACCATCCTCAATGTAGCCGTGCACTTCTCGTAACCAGAGAATTCAATGTTTCCAACGGTATCCTTCTTCAAGATGAAGTAGTCATTATAGTTCCGGATACCATTTTAGAGGCGATCGAACACAATTTGCCTCATCCAAAATCGATGGCGGATAGGTCTCGAATAGCGCATCAGGGACAAAGTAGTCGTACATCAGCATCATATGCCCTAGTGCCCTACTCTGATTCATCACTCGGTGTCTCTTGATTGACCCCTTGAAATTGAGATCATGCTTCTTCACACATTGGGCATCTTCAATAACCGCATGCATCATCGTTGTTACATCCTCATATTCGTCCTCATCTGACAAAGACGTATCAATGAACTTGACGTAGAAGTACTCTGTGTAACAATCCATCGTGTTTGCTTCAAAAGAAACAATAAAAGGTCAATAAATTCTGCTATTTCATTTGGACGAACACTTGACGGGCGTGGTGTCCACCATGGACACAAATGTGCAGGGGCGAAAGGTACTTGCGCGGCGGTCGGACCAGGGGTGGAAGGGAGGCATAGGCCTCCGAGTGGAACGGTGGAGGTCCGGCGAGGCCTGGGCGGTGAAGTAGGTGATACAGCGATGACGTTGGTTTCAGACTATGCAGATACAGAGCAAGGGAGAGGGATGGAGTGAGAAAATTAGGGCTCCGGGTGTTATTTTTACGTATAGGGGGTGTCGGACGCCAGTGAACCTCCCTGGCTTTGCTTCCAGTTTGTGGGATTTTAGATGTTCGGAACGCACCGCGGACATTTGGCGCACGACTTTGGATGGGTTAATGTGTCCGGACAGCGCAGTGTCGTTTTGATGCACAATGTTGGGGATGCCTTTACTCATGTGGTTTGTCTAGGTTGTTATGGTCGTCATTGTGCCGTCGTGTCATAGTAGGGATAATCCGCAAAGGCCACGACCATATGCTTTGATCGATTTTACATTAGCAAAGTTATTAAAGCCACAGTGACCATCGAGGCGTCCGCTTGCATGCCTACGTCACATATCGGGGAGGGGGGAGGATAATTGACAGGTATCGGTTCCAGAAAACTACCACTTTTTGATTGTCGACAAAATACTACCAGTTGAACCATATTTTTCGCTAAAAACTACCACTTTCAAATAGTGGTCAGTTTAGATGATTTAAACACGTTTATGAAAGAGGGACCCACCTATCAGGGCTGACATGGCGGGAAAGTCAACTCCGTTTATTTTGACTGTTATATTTAGCGTTATTATAGATGGGGCCTACATGTCAACACCAACCTTCTTCTTCCTAGTCTTCTCTCTCTTGCATTTTAACAAGCACCTTGTGTGCATGGGGCAGCACCACCGCGCCGACCGTGTCGACGCCGGCAGGGACCTACTCCGGTGGACGTAGCCGCCCTTGTACTCAACGAGGAACAAGGAAAACTCGAAGGTCACATCACTGTCGGAGCAGTTGGTCACCGACCCCGGGGGCGCCCATGGCGGTGGCGCGAGAGCAGGAACATGAGCAGCAGGATGGCGATGAGGAGGAGAAGGAGTAGCAGGACGAGGAGAAGCAGGTTCACCTTGGCCAGGGTCAGGAGGCTGCCTAGCTACCGCTAGCTTGATCTTGGAGACCATCCTTTCTCGTGACTGATGTACCTGTAACTAACCGGACAAGGATTTTGGCAAAGGAAGAAACCTGCCGGACAGGAGGAGAAAGGTAGGATTTGGGAGGCAGAGGAGACGGCGATGACGACCCGACCAGCTCCTTCGCGCCGCCCAGCTCCCCGCTCACCTTCATCACCTCCACACTGCAGCGCCGTGTGGCGGCCATGGATGGAGACAAGCTTGACCGTACTACCAACGACAGGCTCCGTCCGGGCGCCAAGCTTGTGCACCGGGCGTTCCTCTTTGGCCCCGAAGAGTTGTCCTCACTGAGGGACCAGCTACCGCCACGGATGAGCTCGCGGTGCTCCCGGTTCCTGCTCCTGTCGGCGTTCGCGTCCTGCGGGCACGAGTATTTGTTGTTCCTTCTCCCTGTGGCACACCACCTCGGCCACCACAGCCGGCCTTCGCCGGCACCTCGGCCAGTCCCGACCGGCGCCACCACCGCTCCTCCTTGGTGGTGATGCCCGCTGCATCAAGGTGCTTGTTGGAATGCAAAAGGCAGAAGAGGTTGATGCTGAGTGTGGATCCCACCTATATTAACGGTAAATATAACAGTCAAAATAAACGGAGTTGACTTTCTCGCCACGTCAGCCCTGGTAGGTGGGTTCACCTGTCATAAACGCGTTAAATCATCTAAGCTGACTACTATCTGAAATTGATAGTTTTAGCGAAAAATTATGGTTCAACTGGTAGTACAATTTTTTCGACAATCAAAAAGTGTAGTTTTATGGACCCGACACATTCCCTCGGATCCATATTACTTGTCTTAGGTTTAGGTTTAGTCATCAAGTAATCGGAGGGAGTAGTTTTTTTTTTAATTACTCCTACTCTGCAAGGGGGGAAGGCTGGCGGAAATAGATCTCCCGGCGGCGTCAGACGCGATCTCCTTCCGGAGTAGATTCCAACCGAAACTGAGGTCGAGAGTCCACACAGAGCTCGGGATCGATCCAGAATCGGACGGAGAGGCGGAGGCAGAGCAGAAAAGAGACGTCGATGCATCGTTCGTGGGTCTACTAGCGCCCAACTGTCTTATGGCGTCCCTGGAGCAGGATCCTCGTCACCGGCAAATCCAAGGCCGCCGTAAGCCACCGCCCCTCCGTCTCTCTGTTCGCCGTGTCCCTTTTTGTTTTAGTTTCATATACAAAAAATAAATAAATTGCCAGGGGCAGTGCAAAGGCAGTTTGCAAAGATGCCCATCTCACTGAATCATGTGCTCTACTGTCATGTTCTATTGAGGATTGTACAAGATTGGATTGCCAAGACTGCAATGTTTTGCAAGAATACCTATGGCCGATTAAATCCCCTTCTTAAAACTGAAACATGTTTATTTTTGTAATGCAATTGGTGGGCTTGCACAAAAGCTGCACGATGGTCATAACTAGATCTGTATTGGTGTACTCGTTCTTGCTGTTTCCTTTGTTGGCGTCTCATGGCCATGTCGTGTTGCAGATGTATCAACTGGTTCATCAGCTAGCAGGGAGAGCTCAAAGGCTTGTCAGGCACCACCAGTTTAGAGTTGACGACTATTGATCCTGATGTGATTCATCACTTGCCTGCATGCTTTCCAATCAACTAGATTGGTGTGTTAGCTTTCCGTTAAGTGTGCTACATCCAATAAGTGTGCTGCGGCTCCTCGTCGGAGCGGCGAGCTTGCTGTATCCGGGTGTGGTCGGCGTGGCGGCGTCGTCGACTTCGCTATGGATCTTTTGTTCCTCCGGCTGCGTCGTCCTCACGGCGGTTCTGGCTCCTGGGCTGCTGTGTGGCCGGGTGGATGTGTACAGGAGGTCGCCGGCTGGCGTTGCTTCTGTTGACGACGGCGACGGCGGCTTGCGGAGGTGGCTTCTGTTTCGACACAGGGTTGGTTGGTCGTCGGCAGGCGTGTCCGGTGTTTCTCCTCGACGTGGTCGACTGGGGACGGCGGATCTGAGACTCGTCGGGCTCGGGGTGGTCCCCGGCCGATGTGCCACAGTGAGATGTGCCCCGCCGCCCGTGGCGGATGCTTTCTTCGGCTCTTTAAAGCTTCGATGCGATGGTGTCCGGCGGGTCTTCGGTTCAAGGTTCTCGTCGCTACTTCCTTTGATGGCGGCTTCTCCGGCGTGTGGAGGACGGCGGCAGATGCAGGATGGTTCAGCAATCAACCCCCTCAGGGACCTGTTTGTTATTTTTCTTGTTTTGGGGTGTTTTTTGCTGTTGTGTCTGGACAGGTGTCCCCTCTGGTTTGTTCCAGTGAGTGCGGCGTGTGTTGTACTTGGGTTTTTTATATGATGAACACGTGGCTACTCTTCTCAAAAAAAAAAAAAAAAAGCAGGGAGGGCTCACCCTGCCATCAAGACGATGCTTCTCGGACTGGCAAAAGAATAAAGAAATACCTTCCAGAGGTACGCCATGTAATGCTGATAACAGAATACATAATACTTTTGTTTTTGAGAAATCAAAGGGGAGGGGGAGGGTCCCACCTGAATATATTACTCAAAGACGCCAAATACCAAGAGAGTATCACCCTCATGGTTGGCTGATCGAGTTCATAAGGAAAACCGGATGAAAAACCTAAATAAGTTGACCCCATTTATGAGGGAAAC
Organism: Elymus sibiricus; assembly: GCA_039707655.1. Taxonomy (NCBI): domain Eukaryota; kingdom Viridiplantae; phylum Streptophyta; class Magnoliopsida; order Poales; family Poaceae; genus Elymus; species Elymus sibiricus. The sequence continues at coordinate 320,274,177 of CM077672.1, forward strand.
CGGGCCAAAAACCATACAATAACAGTAGTAGAAAGAAAATGGGTGCCGAAGAGAAGGCGAAGACAAGCCAGCATACACAGAAGTACCGTCACCAACAGAAACACAAGTAGTTGTGGGGTGTTGACGAGGGGTCACAATACCAAGACTTTGTGAGCCGCCGATCCCCATGGCGCGATACAGGGCATCCGCAATCAACCAGTTCCGATCCCCACGGTGCAATATAGGAGCATCCACAATCAACGAGTTCCCATTCCCACGGTGCGATACAGGAGCATTCACAATCAACGAGTTGTGATCCCCACGGCACGATACAGGAGCATCCACAATCAACGAGTGTCATAGCATGACTGCAGGCCCATGAGAGTGGGCAGGATATTGGAGGAATGCAAGCCGAGAGAGCGCCTGCGCACATTACTCCACAAAGACCTTTTGTCTAGTTCATTTACTGCCACTTGCTAAATTAATAAGAGGAGCAATTTCAGGGACAGCAGACGGCTGGGCCAAGCAGATTGCTTTTCCCCGTGTCTCCTCTTTTTTCCCCATGCCTGGAAGATCTAGAGGAAGGTTAGGATATGGAGGAAACAGAGGGCAAGGATTTCGTATCATGGATTAGTGTCTCGTGCGGTTTTCTTGTGCAATCTTTCTCATTATGATTTGGAAATTTGAAGCTGACTTGTTGCATTTTATTAAAAAATTCATGACATTCATATTGGAAGTAGTGATATCTCGCGTGTTTATCTTGCACTTGATACTTTTTGCCTCTGCAATTCAAATATTGAACTTCTCTACTTGTGCATGCAGGATATCTGGTTTCATATATGCTCCTTTCTTCCAATGAAAGATGCTGCGCGTGCTGCTTGTGTTTCTCCCGCGTTTCGAAGTTCATGGAAGTGCCGTCCCAACCTCAGCTTTCGTATGGAAACAGTGGGCTACAATGTAAATGCACGTAGACAGAGTAAACTAACAAGAGATTACAACAGCAAAGTTGGCCGTATTCTGAGAAGCCACTCGGGCGTCGGTTTGAAGACACTCCACCTTGAATTCTATGGTCCATATGATGGCGACACCAATTCTTGTCTCGATAGTTGCCTCCAGACTGCCATTGCACCAGGGATAGAAGGACTCTCCCTTCGACTGTTGTCTCCAGAGGGTGTTCTATTCTACGAAGAGCCTAAATACAAAATCCCATGCTCACTCTTATCTGATGGGTGTCGAAACTCCATTTGTGATCTAAAATTAGTAGGTTGTGCCTTCCACCCCACCGTAGACTTAGGGTGCATGAGAAGCCTGACGAATCTGTCTCTGAGCTTTGTGCATATCAGGGGGGATGAGCTGGGGTTTCTTCTTTCCAGTTCTTTTGGTTTGGAGCAATTGGAACTCAGCTGCTGCAGCGATATTATTTCCTTGAAGATACCTTGCCTGCAGCGTCTCAGCTGCCTGAGGGTGTCCTATTGTGACATGCTGCAAGTGATAGAAAGCAAAGCTCCAAATATCTCCAGTTTTCACTTTCATGGTGATCAACAAGTACAACTAGTACTCGGAGAATCATTGCAAGTGAAGAACATATTCATATCACATTCATGCGTTCTCAGTTATGCTCGTTCCATGCTTCCGTCCACCATGCCAAATCTTGAAAATCTTACTATATATTCGGCGCTTGATGAGGTATATACTCTAAAACTTTTAGGTGTATGCATATGGCTAGTAGTTATTATATAGCAACGGGGTTAATCTTAGACAATTTTATGCAAGATGGATAGTCCGCCAATGCTGCCAAGAAAATTCCTCCACCTCAAATATTTGAATATTAAAATATCGAGATGGACTTTTCCTCCGGCCTGTGATGTTCTCTTGTTCATTTCTTTCCTTGACGCGTGTCCTTGCTTGGAGACCTTTGACCTACAGGTAAGTAACTGTTCGCCCTGCTGCGATATTTATTGGTGACTACTCCCTCTGTATCAAAATATAAGGCATTTTTTGACACAGATGGACTATCATTTAGAGCTATGAATTCAAGTATGTTGGCTTTTCATCTACAGGCACCAACGAGTCGACGGGAGCACGATGATTCGATCTTTGAAGATCCCTTACATTTGGGGCAGATTCCAGGACGCTATGACAATCTGAGGCGTGTGAAGATCACTAGTTTCTGCTCCACAAAGCTCTTGGTTCAGCTCACATGTCATATTCTGGAGCATACACCATCGCTTGAGTGCCTCACGCTGGACATAACTCCTGGTTGGCCAAAGTGTTCCGACAAAAGAATTGGCAAATGCTATGTGAGCAGGGCTACTCTTGTTGAAGCCCCTAAAACGCTCGAGGCTATCCGGACTTACATCAATGGAAAAGTTCCCTCCACAGTCAAGTTAAATGTCCTGAAGCCTTGCAACCGATGCCATGATGTTGACTATTTGGTGTCAAGCTATCGTGATTATGTAATGAACAGTTATAGTATAATTTTTAGATGGATTGTCCTTTGCGAAAATGTTGTTCAGGGCCATGGTCTGAAAAACGTCTCTCTTGTGCTTTGTTCAATCTGTCCAGTCTGTTAGCCCTATATATAGTATCAAACGTTGTCTTGTTTCTTCCTTTTCTGGCGGAGCTCTAGGTTTTTATTTGAGCCCAAACATAGTGGCTAAATAGAGTTAGTAGTATCCCTAAATAGTGTTCAGTAATGAGATTACGGCCCTCTGAAAATGAAAAGGTTGGCCCAGATGGCTACAGAGGCCTGTTTCATGGTCCTGCTTGCCTCGATTCAGAGCAGCAATTCAGCAACCACTCTTATGTATAGCCATGCTTATGATTAATTCCCTGGTTACTTTTCATGTCTTTCTGGTTTAGTTGATGGTCGTTTCTTGTTCGGGGTTATGGATCAGGAACATAGGATCGAATTCAAGCATGAGCATTATGTTTGCATTGTGATTTGTGAATCTTCTATGGAGGAAACTTTGCACTTGAGACTTACTGTGGAGTCAATGCATTTGAGACTTACTGTGGTTGAGCTCATACTTAGTGTGGTTGTGGACTTGTGGTGATCTTGAGCTTGATGCATTTCCTGTGAATAATTTTTTTAGTTGGATTGGAACCTAATCATCATCGAGTAGAAGTGCCCAAAATACAGTAACTGAACTGATGCTCCGTAGGTGAAGGAGATACCGTCGATAAGCCATCTTGGATAGAGGAGTTGAGAATCTGCTCGATGTTGGAAATATTAGCACTTTTTCGATTAGACTAATCCACGAGTATACAGTAAACATGGCAAATACAGTATGCATCTCATACCGATACCTAAGCATGTGAGCACGTACAGTACATAGAACCGAAACATCTATGAACATCATATATACGGCTAACATGAACGAGCAAATAGGGGATGAGTGAGTCATACCCTCCGGTTGGTCAGGCCAACGCGGCGGCAGCATCGGCCGAGGCCTTCTTCTTGGCAGCTTCGTCATCAGCCATGGAGTCGATGCAGGGGAAGTAGTGGAAGCAGAGGCAGACGGAGACGGAGACGGATCGGGAGCAGTCGCGTCGAGACGCTCCCCAAAAACCTTATTGCCGTTCTCCCGGGCAAGATCTCGAACGACAGGGTTCCTGAGGTACCTGCTCTCCCGACCAACCGTGCACGCGGTCGTCGGGATGGGATCGCCGGAAGCAGCACACTGAGAGGAACAGTAGATGACGGCTAGGGTTGTGCAGGAGGGAGTGAGTGAGCTGAGTTAGGGTTCACTCCACAGGCCAGCACCTCCTTATATAGGCCGTTAGGTAGATGGGCCTGGGCTCAGGCCCACGACCGAGTCCGCGAACAGCCCACAGTCCAATGTCTCGGACAGTGGCATTTCCGTTAGCGGCTTGTTAATTAATTAACCATTCCTGACCGATAAAAATAAGGCTCGGCTCGGCTCATTCCCGCAACCTGCGGTGCGCGCGCGCGTCGTGACGAGACGAGGCGGGCGGAGGAGGAGGAGGAGGAGCGCGTGTACAGCTCCTCTTCCCAAGCTTCCATTGGCATGTGGTAGAGCAGCCCTTATAAAGGGGTCTCACTCTCTCTACTGTAGCAGTATGATACTAAACTTCCCACCACTTGCCATGCACCTAAATGGGCCTTAGAGATTAACCAGGGATTATTGTCTTATATGGGCCTAAGCCCATCTATAATCCAACAATCCCCCACTAGATCTCGAGGCACATAAGTTTGTCAACTGTTCCAAACAATGTTTGATATACCAAAATTTTCAGTGGATACTGTTAAGTTGAACTTCCACCTAGAGCAACAGGATTAGACTTCTTCACAACTGAACAATGGACTATGCCTTGAATTGTCAGTTTGGCGTGCAGAAGTTTCGCCTATTGTCAGCTGATACGTGGCTGCCGAAGGCTAAACCCCACGGGTGGAGCTTATTAGTCATACTCCTTACCTTCTCATGAGCTTCCTAGAGATTACCCAATCTCATAGACTGTGACCAGCAGTCGGGCTCACATAGGTGTGTTCCTCCAAAGAATGCTCTGTAGGATAGCATCTTGCTTACACAAACTTTGGAACACATTAAGACAAAAGTCAACCTGCCTTACAGATTACGAGAGTATTGCATCTCCAATGGAGTGGGTTAGTAAGGATACTCTCCTCAGTTGACCACTGGATTGTTTTCCCAGGTCCTAATTCACGGGATCTCCGATCACATAGGTTGGGTTACCCCATGGCAACTTACGTGGGTCTCATGCCCATCTCCCTCGATGCATTTTCTATCACAATCCGTGATAGCCCTTTCGTAAATGGGTCTGCCAGATTTTTAGCAGTCTGGATATAATCCAGCGCTATCACTCCGGACTTTCTTGATTTTCTGATAGATTTCAATCTTCTTCTTATGTGCTTTGTGGATTTCAGGTTGTCCTTTGAACTCTTAGCCTTGGTAATCACTGTTTGATTGTCACAGTTCATAAGGATAGCCGGGACTAGCTTTTCAACCACTGGCAAATCCATCAAAAGCTCTCGAAGCCATTCTACTTCGACGCATGATGTATCTAATGCTGTGAGTTCTGCTTCCATAGTCGATCTCGTTAAGATCGTCTGCTTGCAAGACTTCCAGGAAACAGCACCACCACCAAGTGTGAAGACATACCCACTTGTGGCTTTCATCACATCAGCATCAGATATCCAATTCGAATCACTATACCCCTCAAGTACCGCCGGGTACCCAGAATAGTGAATTCCATAGTTCATAGTACCTTGCAAATAACGCATGCTCAACAGCATGCCAGTGCACAACTCCCGGATTGGAAACAAACCCGCTCAGTTTGCACACAGCAAATGATATGTCAGGCCGAGTAGCACAAGCTAGGTACATGAGTGAACCAACCACTTGAGAATATCTCAATTGATCAATAGCAGTGCCTTCGAACTTTCGAATCCGCATGCTAGGATCATATGGTGTTGCAGAAGGTTTGCAATCCGAATATCCAAAGCGGCTCAAAATCTTCTCAACATAGTGGGATTGCAGAAGTGTAATTCCACCCTCGTTATCTCTCAGTAGCTTGATGTTCAAGATAACATCAGCCACGCCCAGGTCTTTCATCTCAAAGTTATGAGATAGAAAAGCCTTGACCTCCTCAATTACTTTGAGGTGGGTCCCAAATATCAGTATGTCATCGACATACAGACACAGTATAACTCCTTCGCCCCCACCATAGCGATAGTATACACATTTGTTAGCTTCGTTAACAACAAAGCCAGCAGATGTCAGAGTTGTATTGAACTTCTCATGCCATTGCTTAGGCGCTTGTTTCAGGCCATACAAAGATTTCAATAGCTTGCACACCTTTCTTTCCTGACCATTTAGTACAAAGCCATCTGGCTGTTGCATGTAAATTTACTCGTCTAGCTCTCCGTTGAGGAAAGCCGTCTTAACGTCCATCTGATGAACGAGAAGACCATGTGAGGCAGCCAACGAGAGTAATACTCGAATGGTTGTCAGTCTAGCCATAGGTGAGTAAGTATCGAAGAAATCTTCTTTTTCTTTCTGGGTATAACCCTTGGCCACAAGCCTAGCCTTATACTTTTCAACAGTACCATCGGGCCTAAGCTTCCTTTTGAACGCCCACTTACATCCCAATAGTTGGCAACCATAAGGACAATCAGTGATCTCCCATATCCCGTTAGCCAAGATGGAATCCATCTTGCTACGGACCGCATCCTTCCAGTACTCAGCATCAGGTGATGCATAAGCTTCTGAAATAGTACTGGGAGTGTCATCATCCATGAGGTACACGAGGAAATCATCACCAAAGGACTTTGTAGTCCTCTGTCTCTTGCTCCTAACAGGAGCTTCCTCGTCATTCTCCGTGAAACTTTCATCACTTTTGTGTTCATAATATTCCATCGGAATGGCAGGTTCAGGAGTCTCATTAGATTCTAGTCTAGAAGTGCTTTGCATATCTCTCATGGGGAAAATATCCTCAAAGAATGTAGCATCTTTAGACTCCATGATCGTACCGACCTTCACGTCGTGTACATCAGATTTCACCACCAGAAATCTATAGCCAACGTTATGCTTGGCATAGCCCAGAAAAACGCAGTCCACAGTCTTTGGTCCCAACTTGCGCTTTTTGGTTATCAGCACGTTGACTTTTGCCAAACAAACCCAAGTGCGCAAGTAAGAGAGCGTGGTTCTTTTCTTTTCCCATTGCTCATAGGGAGTAGTCTCATTATCCTTCGTGGGAACTTTATTCAAGACATGCCATGATGTCAATACAACCTCCTAATACGTCTCCAACGTATCTATAATTTTTGATTGTTCCATGCTATTATAGTATCAATCTTGAATGTTTTATATGCAATTATATGCCATTATATATCATTTTTTGGGACTAACCTATTAATCTAGTACCCAGTGCTAGTTGCTGTTTTTTGCCTGTTTTTGCCTTTTCAGAAAATCATTATCAAACGGAGTCCAAACAAAGAAAAAACTTTGGATTAATTTTTTCTGGACCAGAAGAGACCCTGGAAGCTTCGGGAGAAGACTAGAGGAGCCACGAGGAAGCGGCAAGTCCAGGGGGCGCGCCCCCCAGGCTTGTGGGCCCCTCGTGGCACCTCTTGACCTAATTCCAGCGCTATAAATTCTCAAATATTCCCAATATACTAGAGAGACAGAAGAGAAAATCCTTTCCGCCGCCGCAAGCCTCTGTTCTTCCACGATCCCATCTGGAGGCCTTTTCCGATACTCTACCGGAGGGGGAATCGATCATGGAGGGCTTCTTCATCAACCTTGCTGCCCTTCCGATGATGTGTGAGTAGTTTACCACAGACCTACGGGTCCATAGCTAGTAGCTATATGGCTTCTTCTCTCTCTTTGATCTTCAATACCATGTTCTCCTCGATGTTCTTGGAGTTCTATCCGATGTAATCTTCTTTTGCGGTGTGTTTGTTGGGATCCGATGAATTGTGAGTTTATGATCAGATTATTCATGAGAAATATTTGAGTCTTCTCTGAACTCTTTTATGCATGATTGTTATAGCTTTGTATTTCTCTCCATCTATCCGTTTGGTTTAGCCAACTAGATTGATTTATCTTGCAATGGGAGATGTGCTTTGTGATGGGTTCAATCTTGCGGTGCTCAATCCCAGTGACAGAAAGGGACATGACACGTATTTGTATTGTTGCCATTAAGGATAAAAAGATGTGGTTTAATCATATTGCTTGAGTTTACTTTGTCTACATCATGTCATCTTGCTTAAGGCATTACTCTGTTTTATACTTAATACCCTAGATGCATGCTGGATAGCGGTCGATGGGTGGAGTAATAGTAGTAGATGCAGGCAGGAGTCGGTCTACTTGTCTCGGACGTGATGCCTATATACATGATCATTGCCATGAATCCGTCATAATTATTTGCTTTTCTATCAATTGCCCAACAGTAATTTGTTTACCCACCGTATGCTTTGTGTTTGAGAGAGAAGCCTCTAGTGAAAACTATGGCCCCCGGGTCTACCTTTACCATATATTAAAATCTAAAAATACCTTGCTGCAATTTATTTAATTTTATTTTGTTTTGAAATTTACTTTATCTATCTATCACTATCAGAATTAATCCTTGCAAATAACCGCTAAGAGGATTAACAACCCTCTTATTTGCGTTGGGTGCAAGTGTTTGCTTTTGTGTGTGTAGGTGCTGCTAACGAGGTTTTGTGTGGTTCTCCTACTGGATTGATAACCTTGGTTCTTAACTGAGGGAAATACTTATCTCTACTATACTGCATCATCCTCCCCTCTTCAGGGAAATACCAACGCAGTTTACAAGTAGCAGGAAGAATTTCTGGCGCCATTGCCGGGGAGACATCACCAAAACTTATCAAGTACCTTCGCATAAACTATCATCCACTTGCATTTATTTTATTTGCCTTTTTATTTGCATTTGCCTCTTGTTTTCATCTCCCCCACTTCTAAAACAATTTTACAAAAACACAAAAATATTTTATTTTGCTTGTTTGCTAGTTTGCTTGCTCTGTCACTATGTCGCTAGAGGAATTTCGTGATAGTTTCTATAACAAAAGATTGTCTTAGATTGAAAATGCCACTATGAGTTTTATGTCTTTACAATATGAGCATAATAAATTATTTTCCGAAGAACTTAAGGAACATTCTTTCTTATTGGATGCTATTAATAAACAACTTGAAGATGTCAATCTAGAAGTATCCAACCTTCAGTCTCAACTTGCTAGTACTGAAAACTTGCTAGGAAAGATTTCGGATAAACAAAGAACTCTAGTGAATAAGAAGGCTATTCAACCCGGTTTCTATCGTAGTAATGATGAAGATATTAAAATGATTGGTGTCTCACCTATTGAATCTTTATTTAGTAATATAAAACTTGATGAAAAAGGGACTGGAGATGAGTCAACTTTAGCTAGGTGTCCCAATTATTTGGAGGGTGGTGATCTTAATGATAAAAATGAAAAAAGTGGGTTTGGAGAGGTCAAAACTTTAAATAGTGATGTGCCCACTACTTTGGATTACAAGGACTTTAAGTATGATAATTGCTCTTTAGTTGAATGTATTTCCTTGTTGCAATCCATGATTAATTCACCTAATGCCTATGAACAAAATAAAGCTTTCACTAAACATATTGTGGAAGCTATGATAAAAGCTCATGAAGAAAAACTTGAGTTGGAAGTTTCAATTCCTAGAAAATTACATGATGAATGGGAACCTACAATTAAAGTTAAAACCAAAGATTATGAATGTAATGCCTTGTGTGATCTAGGTGCTAGCATGTCTACTATACCAAAATCTCTATGTGACGCACTAGGTCTCACCGATATGGATGCTTGTTCCCTTAATTTACATCTTGCGGACTCCACTATTAAAAAGCCATTGGGTAGAATAAATAATGTGCTTATTATTGCTAATAGAAATTATGTGCCCGTGGATTACATTGTGCTTGATATTGAATGTAATCCGTCTTGTCCTATAATACTTGGTAGGCCTTTCCTACGAACCATAGGTGGTATTATTGATATGAAAGAAGGTAATATAAGATTTCAATTTCCATTAAAGAAAGGGATGAAACACTTCCCTAGAAAGAGAATTAAGCCACCATATGAATCTATTATGAGGGCCACCTATGGAATTAATTTGAAGGATGACAACACTTGAAACTATGCATTATGCCTAGCTAGGGGCATAAAACAATAGCGCTTGTTGGGAGGCAACCCAATGAATAAAATAAATTTTTGTTTTACTTTCTATTTTTGTGTGTTTACACAATTGTAGCCTCTGTTATGATTGTGTTTTTATCTTTTAATTAGTGTTTGTGCCAAGTAATGCCTTTGGGATGATTTGGAAGATAGTATAATTGATGCTGTTTGAAAACAGAAACTTTTGTGTCCAGTACTGGAATTTTAGTTTTTTTCTGGAGCGTCAGAACCTTCTAATTTTTTTAAACATTATTTATATATGAATTTCCCACGTTGTCCTAATTTTTAATAATTTTGGGAGTTACATAAGTATGACTTTAATTCAGATCTTTACAGACTGTTCTATTTTAGACATATTCTGTTTTTGTTGCATAGTTTGCTTATTTTGATGAATCTATGGATCGTATCGAGGGGTATGAGTCATGGAGAAGTTGGAGTACAGTAGCATTATGCCAATATTAAATATGAATCAATTTGCAATAGCACCTAAAGTTTAAGATTTATTTGTTATACTAACGGATCTCACGAGGTTTCTGTTGAGTTTTGTGTGCTGAAGTTTTCAAGTTTTGGGTGAGACTACGATGGATAAAGGAATAAGGAGTGGCAAGAGCCTAAGCTTGGGGATGCCCAAGGCACCCCAAGGTAATATTCAAGGAAGACTCAAGCGTCTAAGCTTGGGGATGCCCCAGATGGCTGATACATCCCAAACGTATCTACTTTTCCAAACACTTTTGCTCTAGTTTTGGACTCTAATTTGCATGATTTGAATGGAACTAACCCGGACTGACGGTGTTTTCAGCAGAATTGCCATGGTGTTGTTTTTGTGCAGAAATAAAAGTTCTTGGATGGACCTGAAAATTTACGGAGAATTATTTCAGAATATATAAAAAATACTGGCGCAAAGATCCACCAGAGGGGGGGGGGGCACCAGGCGCCACAAGCCTGGGGGCGCGCCTGGCAGGCTTGTTGGCCCCTGGCAGCTCCGTTTGCCCTAACTCCAACGCTATAAGTACCTATTCATGGAGAAAAAAATCAGAGAGAAAGAATCATCGCGTTTTACGATACGGAGCCGCCGCCACCTCCTGTTCTTCATCGGGAGGGCTGATCTGGAGTCCGTTCGGGGCTCCGGAGAGGGGGATTCGACGCCGTCGTCATCATCAACTATCCTCCATCACCAATTTCATGATGCTTACCGCCGTGTGTGAGTAATTTCTTCGTAGGCTTGTTGGACGGTGATGGGTTGGATGAGATTTATTATGTAATCGAGTCAATTTGTTAGGGCTTTGATCCCTAGTATCCACTATGTTCTGAGATTGATGTTGCTATGACTTTGCTATGCTTAATAATGCTTGTCACTAGGGCCCGAGTGCCATGATTTCAGATCTGAATCTTTATGTTTTCATGAATATATTTGAGTTCTTGATCCTATCTTGCAAGTTATATGCACCTGTTACGTGTCATGATCCGCATACCCCAATGTGACAATAATTGGGATTCTTTCCGGTGATTGCCGTAGTTTGAGGAGTTCATGTATTCACTATGTGTTAATGCTTTGTTCCGGTTCTCTATTAAAAGGAGGCCTTAATATCCCTTAGTTTCCTTAAGGACCCCGCTGCCACGGGAGGGTAGGACAAAAGATGTCATGCAAGTTCTTACTATAAGCACGTATGACTATATACGGAATACATGCCTACATTACATTGATGAATTGGAGCTATTGTGTATCGCCCTAGGTTGTGACTGTTACATGATGAATGTCATCCAACATAATTATTCATCACCGATCCAATGCCTACGCTTTTCGCATATTGATCTTTGCTAAGTTACTTTCGTTGCTGCTGCTGTTACAATCACTACAAAATTGCTACTGTTACTCACTAGTACAGTGAGCTGCTATACAAATGGTTTTTAACCCCTTTCCGCGACGCAGTTTTAAACCGTCGCCTTGCCTGTGTGTGCGATAGGGGGGTCCTTCCCACATGACCCAGAAACCGTCGGGGATAGGTCCTCCGGTCACACACGCGGGGCAAAAAGAGCTCATGTGCGATCGGGCGAGCCATCGCAGACAATTATACTGGCCCAAGCATTTCTGTTCGTATGTTCATCCCACACAGTGAATCTCAGAAAAACGTTTCCGTTCATATGTACATCACACACAATTTGTATGTGGAAACGTTTGTGCAAGGTGGCCTAACGCAAATATTTGTCGGGCGGAAGGCATGTGTGATTGTTCATTGATCCAACACGGCTACTTTCTAGAAACTGTGTGCGTTGTTTGAGGTCATCGCCCACGGTGTTGTCTGAGAAACTGTCTGCAATTTATAAAAACCAATAAGCAGTCTAATTGGCCTATTATTGATAATGCATTTAGTAATCAAATTGACATTTCATATCAAACACACCATATATTTCATAGCCGTATTACAGCAACCAGGATTTCATAGCTGAATTACATCAGAGTACAACATCACATAGCTTCAGCACTCAGTTACACCATATAGGCATATTGCTAGCTACACAATTACACAACAGCACGAAGTTTCACATGCAACATCTAAAACCTTTGGAAAGTAGCATCATATACGGTATATAGAGAGATGAATCTCATCCGGAAAACTGCTGAATCTGAAGGCGAATATTGAGCCTTCAATGATGTTGAATGTCCTTGCAACTTTACGCCAGAGACTGCGGATGATTGCCCGCCCAACCTTCGTCCTCTTGAGGGAGACTTCAATATTGTAGCATGGGTGTTGAATGAGTACCTTCCTCGCCTCTTGACCATGGAGGCGGTTTGAGAGGTAATCATCGGTGAACTGCTTTGGAAAGGACTGAAAACAAAGATATGCATAAATATCTGTTCTAAATTTTGAAATGGCGCATTAGAAAAAACACAAGGTAAAAGAGTTAGTACCATCCTATAGTTAACTGATGTCTTCTTCATTGTGCAAACAAAGATCTTGTTGTTATTCAACGCTAGTTTCTTTATCCTAACAATCTTTCTGAGTTTCTTGACTTGACTGATATTCATGTCCATCTCATTTCCCCATATGCAAAATGGATCGAACAGTGGGTCTAAACCTCTAACAGTAGGACCTACATGTGCAAGACTAAATTGTTAAAATCCTAAATATTAGAATGGTTCATGCAATTGCACAATAATGTGCTATTAGCCAAAGGACCATGCATGTGCAAACCTCGATGGTAAACCTCAATGCCTCCCATTGTTTCCCTGCAACACATATAAGGCAGATATTGATCAGTTTAAGTGAGAGTTGGCATACTATCAGTAGAATATATTAATGAAAACTTGTAGCCACAACAAATGAACATCACACTGCAGAATTGTACCAAAAAGTTAACTGGACACCACAACAAATGAAGCGAGCAGTTAACTGAGAACCACATTGCAGAATAGAACATATACTAGAAGATCATACAGTTAACCAAGCCTAGGGTGCTTAAGAACTACTAGGAAATATAGCATTTGTGTATGATTCTCATGTATAGAGTACATCCAAATTCGATTTTATTCCTCACATGCATAACAATAAAAAAATTGTACCCACAGGAATTGAAAATCACATTTCAGAATTGAACCAAACAGTTAACTGAACATCACCACAAATGAACCAAACTGTTAACTGAACATCACATTTCAGAAGATGAGATTGCATATTAACATAACAGAGGACAATTCACTAGAAGGCACCGGAGGCAGCCTTTAGAAAACACCACGAACTGTCGTTTAAAGTAGCCAACCGCGTGGCGGCGTCCGCGCGTGAGGGGTCGACGGTGGCCTCGACGGCGAGGTGCTCCTCCAAGATCTGGCGGTCATCGCGACCTCATCCGCACGTGCGGCCGCGATTTGCTTCACCGGTGCCAGATGCTCCTTGAGCTCCTGGCTATAATGCGTGAACCATGGCTATGGGCAGCGCTTATTTGGAGGATGGGGCAGTGATTTGGATGGAAGATGTCGCGCCAGCGGTCGAGGCTTGTGGGATGGAGAAGGAGGATGAGGATGGGGGTGGGGTGTGGATTACCTGACTATATGGAAGAGGCCACGCAGCGGGACGGAGCGCCGCCGGCGAGGAGGCGGTGCTGCAAAGCAAGCAGTGAAGGTTTGAACTTGGAAAGGAAGGAGGAAACAGTGGAAATGTGGCTTTTGGTGGGGATGAGGGGGCGGGGACCTAGATATTTCCGCGGTTGTCGAAAATTTACCAACGGTGCAGCGAAAAACTGGCGCGCAAGTGTGGTTGACGTGCGGCCTGTGGACTGTAGCCGACGAACCTTCCTGCGTAAGCCATACATGAGGGAGCCCCAAGATATTTTATACTGTATCGCACACGATTGTTGCTAAAAACTGTTTGTGGTGTAATTGATTTTTTCATTTTGATTTGAAAGACAAAATGGGGTTACGACAGGAAAGGTCGCTGTTTGAATTGCTCGAACATTTATCTGCAGTGAACATGCAACTATAGGAGTGTCGTGCTAAAATTTGGAATTATTCTGGGTTTGTTTGGCATTTTTTATACATTAATTGAGTGTTCTAGGCATTTAATGTGCATAAATTCAAATTTGAACTACAGGCACATGCTCCAGTGCACTAAAATGGGTTGAAAAATTGTATATGTGTCCTTGGTTGAATGTTTAGGTCCCATACAAGAAATGGGAGTGAATTTCAAACATCTGGGCATCGTGGCTCGGCCGAAAACATTGAGAAACTTGGTTTTTAAATTCCAGTAAATCCTAAAATTGCCTAAAAATCACGGAACTTGGTATGGTGTCTTGACATGGCACCGGTAAATTTTTTGTTCAATTTGAGACAAGTATTGGTATAAGCTTCTTACAAACCGGAGCTTCTCTCAAGAAGGCTCATGGTTCCGATAGTGGATGTGTCACCTTTGTGGGCGAAACGACATACGCTGCCTCTTCCTGCTTGATTTTCTTATAGAGGCAACAAAGACCAATAGGAGTGTCGTGCTAAAATTTGGAATTATTCCGGGTTCGTTTGGCCTTTTTTATACATTTATTGAGTTTCTAGGCATTTAATGTGCATAATTCAAATTTGAACTACATGCACATGCTCCAGTGCACCAAAATGGGTTGAAAAATCATATATGTGTCCTTGGGTGAATGTTTACCCATACAAGAAATGGGAATGAATTTCAAACATCTGGGCGTCGTGGCTCGGCCGAAAACATTGAGAAACTTGGTTTTTAAATTCCTGTAAATCCAAAAATTGCCTAAAAATCACGGAACTTGGCATGGTGTCTTGACATGGCACCAACATGTTGTGGTAAATTTTTTGTTTGATCTGGGACAAGTTTTGGTATAAGCTTCTTACAAACCGGAGCTTCTCTCAAGAAGGCTCATGGTTCTGATAGGGGGGGATGTGTCACCTTTGTGGGCGAAACGACATACGCTGCCTCTTCCTGCCTTGATTTTTTTTACAGAGGCAACAAATACCAATAGGAGTGCCGTGCTAAAATTTAGAATTATTCCAGGTTCGTTTGGCATTTTTTATACATTAATTGAGTTTTCTAGGCATTTAATGTGCATAATTCAAATTTGAACAACAGGCACATGCTCCAGTGCACCAAAATGGGTTGAAAAATCATATATGTGTCCTTGGGTGAATGTTTAGGTCCCATGCAAGAAATGGGAATGAATTTCAAACATCTGGGCGTCGTGGCTCGGCCGAAAACATTGACAAACTTGGTTTTTAAATTCCTGTAAATCCAAAACTTACCTGAAAATCATGAAACTTGGCATGTTGCCTTGACATGGCACCAACATGTTGTGGTAAAAAATTTATCCAATTTTTTGAAGGTGCACAGATTAACAACCAACAAAGTAATTTTGGAACAAAGAGCTGCGACATTACAATCGGAAACACAAGTGCTATTCAAACCGTGGGCGTTGTACTAACAGTTTACGTGCCGCCACGCGTCCCCATTTTTATTGGCTAGGAGGCGATGTGCGGGGTAGCTATTTGAGTAGACGGGAGGCATGGAGCAGACCGCTGCGCAGGCTCACCAGGAGGCGATGTGCGGGGTAGCTATTTGAGTAGACGGGAGGCATGGAGCAGACCGCTGCGCAGGCTCACCAGGAGGCGAGCCCTTTGACCTCCATCCGCCGCCCACCTCACTCCCAACTTCTCCATTAATGGCGCACGAGCCCCAGTTTTAATGGCGTGGCTAGGCCTCAGTCGACTGAGATTTAAGAGAGAGAAAAGAAAATATGAAAAGAAAATTTTGCACGGATCTTGACGTAAGATCTCACGGACATAGCATCGACTGAGACTTAGCAAGACTGATATATATGAAGACGATGGCAATGGATAATAATAATTGTCTTACATATTCAGGAAGATAATTAAAGATGCCACATGCGGCAACGCCCGAAAGACACAAGGGCAAAAGAAGGAAGACACAGACAATGATTTGGGTCGCTGCTCTCTGCTTCACCTCAATCTACTACGCCATCTTCGTCATTTCGTCCACCTTGGTCTCCTTCACGTCCTCAATCCGTTGCTTGCGAGCAACCACGGATTCCTCCAGTAGCATGTCACGCTCGATGCGGAGATTAGCATTCTCGTCCATAAGTTTCCTGACCATGACCGCCGTCTTCTCCAACATGGCAGTTGTCTCCTCGTGTTGCTTCGCCCTCAGCAGGCCGCGCTCGGAGCGGAGCCTCACCTTGTCACCCCGTAGTGCCCGGATGACGCCAGTGGACTTATCCAACGCGGCATAGCTCTCCATCTGCAGCTTCGCCCAGCGGGGGATGTCATCGTACATCAACTTATTGAGCATAGCGCGCATGCGCCTGTGAGAGCCCTCGAGTGCCCGCGATAGATCCATCCAAGCCGCCGCAATGCGGCAGGACATCTGTGCCGCTTCCGCGGCGCGGCCGGACCAATCTGCTGCTTCGGCGGCGTGGCGGGACCTCAGTGTTACTTTGGCGGTGCGGCGGGACCTCCGTGCTGCTTCGGCGGCGCGGTAGGACCTCTCGGCTGATATCGCGGCGAGGCGGGACATCTCTGCTGCTTCGCTCGCCGCTCCGTGGTCATTTCTCGACCAAGAACTCCTCCCACGGGCCATGGCAGACGCAAGGAAGGACGAAGACTTGTTTGTTTGTTGATGAGGAATTGAGGAGGAATGTGTAGTCATTTTCGAGTACGTGGTATTTATAACCTAGTAATAAGCTGCTAAGTGGGAAAAAGTTTAGGTTTTCATCAGTGTGAATAGGTTTGCAATTACATATCGGTGTGAATCGGAGTAATTTGGAATGTGATGGGAAAGAAGCTCAAAATTATTTGACGGTTCCGGTTTCGAAGTGCAGCACGATTACCGGATGGTGTAATTAACGTGGGCAAGCGTTCTCGGGTGCGTATGTGGCGTGTGCACCGCAATCGGCGATGTCAGCACACGACTTGTTCCATCAACCGTGTCCGCTTGTTATTACCATCACGCACAATTCTTTTAATTAGAATGTGTGCCCGTATATCGCAGACTCCTTGATCTGGCTGGCCGTTTCTGTTGTGTTGGGTAATCACAAACAGTTCATTCGAGCGAACCGCGTGCCGTATATCACACACACCTTGATCTGCCAGACCATTTCTGTTGTGTTGGGTAATAGCAAATAGTTCATCCGAGTTAACTGTATGCCGTGTATCGCACACACCTCGATTTGGCTGACCGTGTTTGTTGTTCTGTCTTATCGCAAACAGTTCGTATGGATCAACTGTATGCCACGTATCGCACACGCGTCTCCAATCTGAATCGTGTTTGTTGTTCTGTCTTATCGCAAACAGTTCGTATGGATCAACTGTATGCCACGTATCGCACACGCGTCTCTAATCTGAATCGTTTTTGATGTCTCCGGCATCGCAAATAGTTCGTCTTATTGGCGACAGTTTTAGTACGACACCGTTTGCGATTAATGCATCGCACACAGTTTGGTCGCGGGGTCTCTGATTGATGTGTCGCGTTAGGACCTTCCTGCAGTAGTGACTGCCTTGGTTACTATTGTTACTGTTACTACTGCTATTGAAACAATCATACTACTGTGCGACTAAACACTTTGCTGTAGATATTTAGTTCTCCAGGTGTGGTTGAATTGACAACTCAACTGCTAATACTCGCAAATATTCTTTGGCTCCCCTTGTGTCGAATCAATAAATCTGGGTGAAATACTACCCGCTAAAACTGTTGCGATCCCCTATACTTGTGGGTTATCAAGACCTTTTTCTGGCGCCGTTGCCGGGGAGCATAGCTCTATCTGTTGAGTTACTTGGGATTTATATCTGTTGATCACTATGAAGAATATGAAAGACGCTAAGACTAAGATCGTCCCCTCTATGACTAGAGGAGGTATGGAACTGCCATCACACTCTGCACTTGATTCACCTTCTGTTTTGAGTAGGCTTGCAACACCACCACCTGCTATTCATTCTGATATGTCGCAAGTTATTGATGATACAACTTCTGCTATGAATGATACTTATGATGATGCTAGTACTATGCTTGATAATACTGTTCCACTTGGTGAATTTCTTGATGAACAAATTGCTAAAGCTAAAGGAATTGAAAATGTTGAAACTCTTGAAAATTATGATTCACCTATTATGCCTAGCTCTCCTACTAGAGTTGAAATGCCTGAAACATCTGATGGTTATGTTTTGATAGGGAGACAGCTAGGGCAATTCTTGCTTGTAATGATAGAGATGAGGTTAGAAAATTGCTTGCTGAGTTGAAAGAAAAATCTATGAGGGAGAGAATGAAATATGATCCTAAGTTTGCTACTTCTCCCATATTTGTTACTGATAAAGATTATGAATTCTCTGTCGATCCTGAGTTGATTACTTTGGTTGAATCTAACCCTTTTCATGGCTATGAAACTGAAGCTGTTGTGGCACACCTTACTAAATTGAATGATATTACCACCCTATTTGCTCATGAGGAAAAAAAATCGTTATTACTATATTCTTAAGTTGTTTCCTTTCTCATTAAAGGGTGATGCTAAGAAATGATTTAATACTCTTGCTCCTGGTTGTGTGCGTAGTCCCTAGGATATGATATATTACTTCTCTGAGAAATATTTTCCTGCCCATAAGAAACAAGCTACTTTACAGGAAATATTTAACTTTGTGTAAATTGAAGAAGATAATCTCCCTCAAGCTTGGGGGAGGCTTCTCCAATTACTTAATTCTTTGCCTGATCATCCTCTTAAGAAGAATGAAATAATTGATATCTTTTATAATGGACTAACCGATGCTTCTAGGGACTACCTATATAGTTGTGCTGGTTGTGTTTTCAGGGAACGAACTGTTGGACAGGCTGAAGTACTATTGAATAATATATTGAGAAATGCCGATGATTGGACACTTCCTGAACCACCACCCAAGCCAACTCCGAAGAACAGAGGTATTCTATTCCTCAGTCCAGAAGATATGCAAGAAGCTAAGAAATCTATGTAGGAAAAAGGTATAAAAGCTGAAGATGTTAAGAATTTACCACCTATTGAAGAAATTGTTGGAAATATGCCCTAGAGGCAATAATAAATTGGTTATTATTATATTTCCTTGTTCATGATAATCGTTTATTATCCATGCTATAATTGTATTGATTGGAAACTCAAATACATGTGTGGGTACATAGACAACACTGTGTCCCTAGTAAGCCTCTAGTTGACTAGCTCGTTGATCAAAGATGGTTAAGGTTTCCTAGCCATTGACATGAGATGTCATTTGATAACGGGATCACATCATTAGGAGAATGATGTGATGGACAAGACCCAAACTGTAAACGTAGCATTTGATCGTGTCAGTTTATTGCTATTGTTTTCTGCATGTCAAGTATCTGTTCCTTTGACCATGAGATCATGCAACTCACTAACACCGGAGGAATACCTTGTGTGTATCAAACGTCGCAACGTAACTGGGTGACTATAAAGGTGCTCTACAGGTATCTCCGAGGGTGTCTGTTGGGTTGGCATGGATCAAGACTGGGATTTGTTACTCCGTATGACGGAGAGGTATCTCAGGGCCCACTCGGTAATACAACATCACAATGAGCCTTGCAAGCAATGTGACTAAAGTGTTAGCCACGAGATCTTGTATTACGGAACGAGTAAAGAGACTTGCCGGTAACGAGATTGAACTAGGTATAGTGATACCGACGATCGAATCTCGGGCAAGTAACATACCGAAGAACAAAGGGAACAGCATACGGGATTAACTGAATCCTTGACATAGAGGTTCGACCGATAA
The DNA here is from genome assembly GCA_039707655.1 of Elymus sibiricus. Taxonomy (NCBI): domain Eukaryota; kingdom Viridiplantae; phylum Streptophyta; class Magnoliopsida; order Poales; family Poaceae; genus Elymus; species Elymus sibiricus. The sequence goes on from CM077672.1 coordinate 320,294,138, forward strand.
AGATCTTCGTAGAATATGTAGGAGCCAATATGGGCATCCAGGTCCCGCTATTGGTTATTGGCCGTAGAGGTGTCTCGGTCATGTCTACATAGTTCTCGAACCCGCAGGGTCTACACACTTAACGTTTGGTGACGATTAGTATAATTGAGTTATTATGTTGGTGACCGAAAGTTGTTCGGAGTCCCGGATAAGATCCCGGACATGACGAGGATCTCCGGAATAGTCCGGAGGTAAAGATTGATATATGTGATAATAGTGTTTTGATCTCTGGAAGGGTTCCGGAATTCACCGGAAGGGGTTCCGGATGTTTACCGAAGTGTTCGGGTGCAGCAACACTTTATATGAGCCAAAGGGATAAAGCCCACAAGGTATTGGAAAGTGCAAAAGTAGTTTTGCTGCCGCGTAAGCGGTACTACCGCTTGGTGAAGCGGTACTACCGCCGGAGCGGTACTACCGCTTGTGTGAAGCGGTACTACCGCCCAAGCGGTACTACCGCTTGTGTGCGGCTGTGCACGGTTCGGCAGGGATCCGAGTTGGACTCTTTCCCTGCGGGCCAAACCGACCTTGTGCGGGCAAAACCGACCTAGAGGAGGCTTTTACTCCAAGTTTAGACCCCAAGGCTCAACATATAAATAGAGGGGCAGGGCTAGCACACGGGACACATCAGGATTCCCCAAGCCGTGTGCCGGCAACCCTAGCCCTCTAGTTCCTCCGTCATAATCTCCGTAGTGCTTGGCGAAGCCCTGCAGAGATTGTTCCTCACCACCATCACCACGCCGTCGTGCTGCTGGAACTCAACCACTACTTCACCATCGCTCGCTGGATCGAGGAGGTGAAGGCGTCATCAAGCCGTACGTGTGTTGAACGCGGAGGTGCCGTCCGTTCGGCACTAGATCGGAAGGATCGTGATTGGATCGCGGGACGCTCGGCGATTTGGATCGCGAAGACGTTCGACTACATCAACCGCGTTTATTAACGCTTCCGCTTAGCGATCTACAAGGGTATGTAGATTCACTCTCCCTCTCGTAGATGCTCATCACCATGGATAGATCTTATGTGTGCGTAGGAAAATTTTTGTTTCCCATGCAACGTTCCCCAACAGAAATACATGGGCTCGACATCCCCACACAGGTAGTGGAGGTAAATTATCTCACTAGATTTGATGAAGGTGATATTCCGTATAATAAATCTGCTAGTCAATGCCTGTATGAATTTGATAATTACATCATTAAACAAGAGCACTTTAATATGTATGTTAGCAATCAACTAAAACGGAATGCCATCATGATTGAACGCTTGGGTGATTTGATGTTTAGAACTGCTAATGATGTTAAATGCTTGAGTAAACATGCTTCTATGGTCCAGACTCAGTTAGAACAAATTGCTAAGTCACAAAATGATTTGCTTGATGAGATGAATAACAAAAAGAATGATCATGTTGTTAGAGTTGTTACTAGAGGAGGTCGAATGACTCAGGATCCTCTATATCCTGAAGGTCATCCCAAAAGAATTGAACAAGATTCTCAAAGAAATAATATTGATGCACCTAGTCCATCTAATAAGAAAAAGAAAAAGAAAAATGATAGAACTTTGCCTGCTTCTAGTGAACCTGAGATAGAAAAACCTCCTGAGAATCATAATGATGCTTCTATCTCCGATGCTGAGACACAATCTGGTAATGAACATACACCTAGTGATAATGATAATGACAATGATAATGATAATGATGATGTCCATGTTGATGCTCAACCAGATAATGATGTAGAAATAGAACCTGCTGTTGATCTTGATAACCCACATCCTAAGAACAAAAGATATGATAAAAGAGACTTTGTTGCTAGAAAACATGGAAAGGAGAGAGAACCATGGGTTCAAAAACCTATGCCTTTCCCTACTAAACCATCTAAAAATAAGAACAATGAAGATTTTGAGCACTTAGTTGAAATGCTTACACCTGTGTTTTTGCGCACTCGCTTGATTGATATGTTGAAAATGTCTCCCTATGCTAAATACATGAAAGATATTGTCACAAATAAAATAAAAATACCTGAAGCTGAAATTTCCACCATGCATGCTAATTATTCTTTTAAGGGTGGAATACCTAAGAAGTTAGGAGATCCAGGAATACCTACTATACCATGCTCCATTAAAAGAAGTTATGTCAAAACTGCTTTATGTGATTTGGGAGCCGGTGTTAGTGTTATGCCTTTCTCTTTATATAGAAGACTTGATTTGAATAAGCTCACACCTACTGAAATATCTTTGCAAATGGCTAATAAATCCACTGCTATACCTATTGGAATTTGCGAGGATGTTCCCGTTGTAGTTGCAAATGTTACTATCTTGACAGACTTTGTTATACTTGATATGCCCGAGGACGACAACATGTCTATTATCCTTGGTAGTCCCTTTTTGAATACTGCAGGGGCTGTTATTGATTGCAACAAAAGCAAGGTTGCTTTTCATGTCAATGGTAGCATACGGTTTATTTCCCAAAGAAACAAAGTTCGGTGAATGGTATCAATTGTATTGAAAAAGGTTTGACAATTGCTATTGGAGGTTTCAAATTTCCTCTTCCCACTGTTAAAAAGAAATATGAAATTCTTATTGTTGGGGAGATGCATATCCCCATTGAGGTAAATTAGTGTTATACGGAAATTCTTCGGTTTCATGCCATTCGGAAATAGTTTGTTAATAAGACTTGATCAACCATATTAATGGATTCTTTTTGAGGGGCATGTGGTCGATGAATTTAGTAAGCACAACCTTCTGTACCCACCTTTTGCTCTCTGTTATTTTTAGTAGAATAAAATAAAATGCCATGATTATCCTGTTTTCTGAATTTTCCGTGCAATAAAAAATGGCCCAAAAATAAAAGTTCTTAGAATGCATTGAAAATTTAGTATGATTTTTTTCCAGAATATTTAAGAATTTTTGGCACTGAACACACCCCGGGGGGGGTGCACCTGTGAGCCACAAGCCCACAGGGCGTGCCCACCCCCCTTGGGCGCGCCCAGCAGGCTTGTGGGTCCCACAGGGACCCACTCACTTATGCTAGCCACCCATCTCTTTCTTCTTTGTCCAGAAAAAAATCAAACTTGCTCCCAAGCCCGTGTTCTTGCTCATATTGCTATGATTTTCGATCTCCTTGCTCGGAACTCCATTTCCAAAACTGTTTTGAGGAATTACTCCTTGGTATGTGACTCTTCCAATGCTCCAATTAGTTTTTGTTCTAGTGCTTTATACTTTGCAAATTTTTTCTACTGTGGTTACCATGTTTATGAGCTTGCATGTTGAATTTGTATGGTCCAAAGTAGTTTTGATGCATGATATAGCTTCTAGATACATGTGGGAGTAGTTGGTATCAATTTTGTTGAGTTTCGTTCAATTTTATTTTGAGTCAGTAAAAATTTCAGAAAATTTTCAGAGAAAAGAAAATGTTTAGGAAGATGTTCCATGGTGGTTCCTCGAGCAAGAGTGCTCCTAGGCCCGCAATACACGAGCCGGATACCGAACCGCCGCGAGAGGCCGCGGTGCTACCATGCGAGTGGCCATCGGATGCCTTCATGATTCGAGCCGGCATCAAGGAAGAGTTTGATATGTACGTGCGCAACGCCGAGCTCACGGAGTTCCTGGCAGACAAGTGCCCGCAATACTATGACCTCATTGACTCCTTTGTGCGAAGATTCAAGTATGTATATCAGCGCACTTCACATGATGTTATTTTCAACCTATATGAAAATCCTTTTCGCATGTCTGTTGAAGAAGTTAGTGAAGTATGCAAAATTCCATTCTGGGGAACTTGCATTGAACCTCGTAAATCTGATTGCAATGAATTTCTCATGAACATTACTAGGGGTGAAACTAGAGGCATCACACAAGCTACTATGGGGAGCATTCATTTTCCTGCCATACATTATTTTGCTCTATTCATTGGTAGATGTATTAATGGTAAATATTATCATAGTCATCTTTGCACCCCTGACCTGAGCGTTCTTAAGAGTGCAGTGCTGGGAGATAGACAATTTAACATGGGGGCTATTGTTGCACGTCGTTTACATAATAATGCCTTAGTTGGTGATTTCTTTGGTGGAATTTATGCCACTTGCTTAGCTACCTATCTTGGTGTGCCCATTACACAAAATGGCACCCTGTTGCCACCTAGTTTTCTTGATTATGATGCTATGGAACACCACCAGTTCCTTGAGAGGGGGGCCCCTCCGTTCAGATACATGCTAATCTTTAACAGGCGTCCTGTTTTCCATATTGTTTTGCCTGCTCCTGCCTTTTTTGATTTCCAGGGAAAACATAGACATTTTATACTTGAGGAGGAGGCTGAGGAGTACGAGAGGGCAGCAGAGACCGAGCGGCTTAACGAGGTAGCTCGCCAAGCTGTGGCAGCTACATTTCAGTACAACCCGAACTACCATCATGGGCATTATCCAGGCCAGGACTGGCCGTAGACCAACTTAGGCCAAAAGACTAAGCATGGGGGAGTACGTATTTCTCACCGACATTACATTCATGTTCACGCATTCATTCCAGTTGTCGGTGTTCATCCATTTTTCATTGTATATCCATGCTAGTTTTATTTTCATTTTCTTCTTGTTCGTTTGAAAAACTTTCGAAAATCCAAGAAAATTAGTTGTAGTTTCTTTCTTGCTAGTTAATTCATAGTAGTAAAAGAAAACCCAAAAAGATTTCTCATTTTTTCTTTTGCTTGTTGGGAGCTTTCCCGTGTAAATAGTTTTTCTCGTTTTTCGTTTTTCCTTCATTAATTTGCTTCCTTCAGAAAAACTAAAAACTCCAAAAATATTTTAGTGTGTTTCTCTGAATTTCTTTTCTTTTCGTTGAGTCGTCGCAAGGAGAAGACCACGATGAAAATGTTGAGTGGCTCCCATATGCTTTATTGTTGATCTAACAACGAGCCATTATTACTTTGTCTTCTCCTTTGAATAAATGTTTGCAGATTCCAGCTTAGTCCACGGCACACTTGCACTATTATTATTATCGCATCATTCAGTCATGCAAGTGAAAGGCAATCATGACGATATTTGATGAAGTGATTGCGGTGAAGAAAAGCTGCTATGAACTCTTCTTGTTTTTGTCTTTGTAAATATGTTTAGCTCAGTATTCATGATTCAGCATTATTATGAGTAAACATATTTGTGATGACAATTAGAGATCATAGTTGCTGATGCCATACTTAAATAGCTAGGAGTGGATAATGATTTATCTTGAGTGTCAACATGCATTAAAATGGTTGTGATGTAGTATGTTAGCATGGTATCCTCCTCTGAGTAATTTGAGTGGCTTGACTTGGCACATGTTCATACATGTAGTTGAATCCAAACCAGCATAGCCTCCATGATATTTATGTTCAGGGTGTTGATATCCTACTCATGCTCATGTTCAATGTTAATTATTCGCAATGCATGTCTATGACCGTTTTCGCTCTCTAGCTGGTTGCTTCTCAATCTATTTGCTAGCCTTCGCCTGTACTAAGCGGGAATACTGCTTGTGCATCCAAATCCTTAAACCAAAGTTGTTCCAGATGAGTCCACTATATCTACCTATATGCGGTATTACTCTGCCGTTCCAAGTAAATTTGCATGTGCCACCTCTAAACATTCAAATGAACATCTGTTTTGTGTGCCCGTACAGCTCATGGAGCGACAGGGGGCAGTCAGTATCTTCCATGCTAAGCGGGTTACTCTCAGATGAGTGTTTATTCACTTGTCATTGCACGAGAGAGGATTGTAAACGGGATGCCCAGTCCTATGCTCAAATCGAAATCATATAATGCAAACAAACTCCCCCGGAAAGTTGTTGGTATGGAGGGCACCCGTGAATTCGGCTAGCCATGGCTTGTGTTGGTACGGTGGAGGGGGAGTAAACTTTACCTTTCCGCTTGGGAACCGCCTATAATGCGTTTAGCATGGAAGATATTGAAAACTCTCGGTCGTGACGTTGACAGGAAAAGCATACCTCCCAAAATTATTTTCATCTCTAATTTAAGCTTCGAGCTCTAGCACCGCTGCAAATCCATGCTTCCCTCTGCGAAGGGCCTATCCATTTACATTTATGTTATTTTATTTTTATTGTTGAGTCATCACCCTCTCATTTAAGCACTATTGTCATTTTTATGCATTGAGTATAGTTAATGTTGGGTGTGACCATGACTGGATACAATGTTTAGTCGTTGCTTGAATCTCAGAGGTGCTCTGCATTTATGTTTTGCGGTCTCAGAAAGGGCTATATCTGGTCCTATGTTGTCTCAACATAGCCGGTCCCAAGCCCGGATAAAGGAGGAGGGTTGTGATAGGCTTGGCGAGCCAACGTCAAAACTCAGCCGCTCTTATGGAGATGAAACCCAAAAGATTTTCGTTGGGGCGTAACCCTCTCAGCGACGCGCCACATCGGAACCCGGGTGTGGTGGAAAATGGGCAAGGGCCGGGCCGTCACCCCCCAGGTGGCGCGCCGTATCTTGATCTGGATACGGTGGCAAGTGAGCGAGGATCGGGTCGTCGCATCCTTAGTGGCGCGCTACATCGGCGCCCGGGTGTAGTGGAAATTGAGCAAGGGTCTTCGCATTTGACTCGACGAGTGCGAAGGGTAAGGAAGCTAGCCGAGCCTAGGAGGATTCGCTTAGGTAGCTGGAACGTAGGGTCTCTGACAGGTAAGCTTCGGGAGGTAGTTGATACCGCGGTGAGGAGAGGCGTTGATATCCTTTGCGTCCAAGAGACCAAATGGAGGGGACAAAAGGCGAAGGAGGTGGAGAGTACCAGCTTCAAGCTGTGGTACACGGGGACGGTTGCAAACAGAAATGGAGTAGGCATCTTGATCAGCAAGAGCCTCAAGGATGGAGTGGTAGACGTCAAGAGACATGGGGACCGGATTATCCTGGTCAAGCTGGTAGTTGGGGACTTAGTTCTCAACGTTATCAGCGCGTATGCCCCACAAGTAGGCCACAATGAGAACACCAAGAGGGAGTTCTGGGAAGGCCTAGAGGACATGGTTAGGAGTGTACCGATTGGCGAGAGGCTCTTCATAGGAGGAGACCTCAATGGCCACGTGGGCACATCTAACACAGGTTTTGAAGGGGTGCATGGGGGTTTTGGCTATGGCATCAGGAACCAAGAAGGAGAAGATGTCTTAAGCTTTGCGCTAACCTACAACATGATCATAGCTAACACCCTATTTAAGAAGAGAGAATCACATCTAGTGACTTACAGTAGTGGGCAACACTCTAGCCAGATTGATTTCATCCTCTCGAGAAGGGAAGACAGGCGTGCATGCCTAGACTGTAAGGTGATACCTGGAGAGAGTGTTGTCCCTCAGCATAAGCTTGTGGTTGCTGACCTCCGCTTTTGGATTCGTGTCCAGCGGGACAAGCGTGCCAAAGTCGCTAGAACGAAGTGGTGGAAGCTCAAGGGGGAGGTAGCTCAGGCGTTCAAGGAGAGGGTCATTAAGGAGGGCCCTTGGGAGGAAGGAGGTGATGTAGACAACATGTGGATGAAGATGGCGACTTGCATTCGTAAGGTGGCCTCAGAGAAGTTTGGAGTGTCCAGGGGAAGTAGAAGAGAAGCTAAAGATACCTGGTGGTGGAACGATGATGTCCAGAAGGCAATTAAGGAGAAGAAAGAGTGTTTCAGACGCCTATATCTGGATAGGAGTGCAGACAACATAGAGAAGTACAAGATGGCAAAGAAGGCCGCAAAGCGAGCTGTGAGTGAAGCAAGGGGCCGGGCGTATGAGGACCTCTACCAACGGTTAGACACGAAGGAAGGCGAAAGGGACATCTATAAGATGGCCAAGATCCGAGAGAGGAAGACGAGGGATGTTGACCAAATCAAGTGCATCAAGGACGGAGCAGATCAACTCCTGGTGAAGAACGAGGAGATTAAGCATAGATGGCGGGAGTACTTTGACAAGCTGTTCAATGGGGAGAGAGAGAGCTCTACCATTGATCTGGACGACTCCTTTGCTGATACTAGCAGGCTTTTTGTGCGGCGAATCCAGGAGTCGGAGGTCAAGGAGGCTTTGAAGAGGATGAAAGGAGGCAAGGCGATGGGCCCTGATTGTATCCCCATTGAGGTGTGGAGAGGCCTCGGGGACATAGCGATAGTATGGCTAACCAAACTTTTCAACCTCATTTTTCGGGCAAACAAGATGCCAGAAGAATGGAGACGGAGTATATTAGTACCAATCTTCAAGAACAAGGGGGATGTTCAGAGTTGTACTAATTACCGTGGAATTAAACTGATGAGCCATACAATGAAGCTATGGGAGAGAGTCATTGAGCACCGCTTAAGAAGAATGACAAGCGTGACCAAAAATCAGTTTGGTTTCATGCCTGGGAGGTCGACCATGGAAGCCATTTTCTTGGTACGACAACTTATGGAGAGATAAAGGGAACAAAAGAAGGACCTGCATATGGTGTTCATTGACTTGGAGAAGGCCTATGATAAGATACCGCGGAATGTTATGTGGTGGGACTTGGAGAAACACAAAGTCCCAGCAAAGTACATTACCCTCATCAAGGACATGTACGATAATGTTGTGACAAGTGTTCGAACAAGTGATGGCGACACTGATGACTTCCCGATTAAGATAGGACTGCATCAAGGGTCAGCTTTGAGCCCTTATCTTTTTGCCTTGGTGATGGATGAGGTCACAAGGGATATACAAGGAGATATCCCATGGTGTATGCTCTTTGCGGACGATGTGGTGCTAGTCGATGAGAGTCGGACGGGGGTCAACAGGAAGTTGGAGTTATGGAGGCAAACTTTGGAATCGAAAGGTTTTAGACTTAGTAGGACTAAAACCGAGTACATGAGGTGCGCTTTCGGTACTACTAGGCATGAGGAGGAGGAGGATGTTAGCCTTGATGGGCAGGTGGTGCCGCAGAAGGACACCTTTCGATATTTGGGGTCAATGTTGCAGAAGGATGGGGATATCGATGAAGATGTGAACCATCGAATTAAAGCTGGATGGATGAAGTGGCGTCAAGCTTCTAGCATTCTCTGTGACAAGAGGGTGCCACAAAAGCTAAAAGGCAAGTTCTATAGGACGGCGGTTCGACCCGCAATGTTGTATGGCGCTGAGTGTTGGCCGACTAAAAGGCGACATGTGCAACAGTTAGGTGTGGCGGAGATGCGCATGTTGAGATGGATGTGTGGCCACACAAGGAAGGACCGAATCCGGAATGATGATATACGAGATAGAGTTGGGGTAGCGCCAATTGAAGAGAAGCTTGTCCAACATCGTCTGAGATGGTTTGGACATATTCAGCGCAGGCCTCCAGAAGCCCCAGTACATAGCGGACGGCTAAAGCGTGCTGATAATGTTAAAAGAGGCCGGGGTAGACCGAACTTGACATGGGAAGAGTCCGTAAAGAGAGACCTGAAGGATTGGAGCATCACCAAAGAACTAGCCATGGACAGGGGTGCGTGGAAGCTTGCTATCCATGTGCCAGAACCATGAGTTGGTCGCGAGATCTTATGGGTTTCACCTCTAGCCTACCCCAACTTGTTTGGGACTAAAGGCTTTGTTGTTGTTGTTGTTGTTGTTTTGTTGTTGGTCTCAGAAAGGGCTAGCTAAATACCATGTTATCATATTATATCATGATTGTTTTGACAAAGTGTTGGCATCCGAGATATCTTATTATTGCTTGCTAGTTGGTTATGCTATCGCCATGAGTAAATGTGAGACCTAAGTGTTATCATTCATGTGGTTAGTTCATAATCTTTGCTGAAAACTTGGATGCTAGTTAAGTATATATACAGACAACAAGAACAAAAGAGTTTGTAAAAGTTTTTCTTTATCACTTTTAGTTTGTCAACTGAATTGCTTGAGGAGAAGCAATGAGTTAAAGCTTGGGGGAGTTGATACGTCCCAAACGTATCTACTTTTTCCAAACACTTTTGCTCTAGTTTTGGACTCTAATTTGCATGATTTGAATGGAACTAACCCGGACTAACACTGTTTTTAGCAGAATTGCCATGGTGTTGTTTTTGTGCAGGAATAAAAGTTCTCGGATGGACCTAAAAATTTACGGAGAATTATTTCAGAATATATAAAAATACGGGCGCAAAGATCCACCAGAGGGGGGGCCACCAGGCGCCACAAGCCTGGGGGGCGCGCCCACCCCCCAGGGCGCGCCTGGCAGGCTTGTGGGCCCCTGGTAGCTCCGTTTGCCCTAACTCCAATGCTATAAGTACCTATTCGTGGAGAAAAAAATCAAAGAGAAAGAATCATCGCGTTTTACGATACGGAGCCACCGCCATCTCCTGTTCTTCATCGGGCTGATCTGGAGTCCGTTCGGGGCTCCGGAGAGGGGGATTCGACGCTGTCGTCATCATCAACCATCCACCATCACCAATTTCATGATGCTCACCGCCGTGGGTGAGTAATTTCTTCGTAGGCTTGCTGGACGGTGATGGGTTGGATGAGATTTATTATGTAATCGAGTCAATTTGTTAGGGCTTTGATCCCTAGTATCCACTATGTTCTGAGATTGATGTTGCTATGACTTTGCTATGCTTAATGCTTGTCACTAGGGCCCGAGTGCCATGATTTCAGATCTGAACCTTTATGTTTTCATGAATATATTTGAGTTCTTGATCCTATCTTGCAAGTTATATACACCTGTTACGTGTCATGATCCGCATACCCCAAGGTGACAATAATTGGGATTCTTTCCGGTGATTGCCGTAGTTTGAGGAGTTCAAGTATGAACCAATTGCTCGGCTTGTCATCAGGGTAGTGCATGATAAATACTTTGTGTTAAGAAGATGGAGCATGACAGGATTATATGATTTTGTAGGGATAACTTTCTTTAGCATTTTTATTTTGAAAAACATGATTGTTTGTTAGTATGCCTGAGTATTGATGTCTTTATATCAAATTATAGACTATTGCTTTGAATCACTCGGATCTTAGTATTCATACCATAAAGAGATTACATGATGAAACATGTTAGGTAGCATTCCACATCAAAAATTCCGTTTTTATCATTTACCTACTCGAGGACGAGCAGGAATTAAGCTTGGGGATGCTTGATACTTCTCCAACGTATCTATAATTTTTTATTGTTCCATGCTATTATAGTATCAATCTTGGATGTTTTATATGCCATTATATATCATTTTTTGGGACTAACCTATTAACCTAGTGCCCAGTTCCAGTTGCTGTTTTTTTGCATGTTTTTGCCTTTTCAGAAAATCATTATCAAACGGAGTCCAAACGAAGAAAAAACTTTGGATTAATTTTTTCTGGACCAGAAGAGACCCTGGAAGCTTCGGGAGAAGACCAGAGGAGCCACGAGGAAGCAGCAAGTCCAGGGGGTGCGCCCCAGGGGGATAGGCGCGCCCCCTAGGCTTGTGGGCCCCTCGTGGCACCTCTTGACCTAATTCCAGTGCTATAAATTCCCAAATATTCCCAATATACCAGAGAGACAGAAGAGAAAATCCTTTCCATCGCCGCAAGCCTCTGTTCTTCCGCGATCCCATCTGGAGGCCTTTTCCGGTACTCTGCCGGAGGGGGAATCGATCACGGAGGGCTTCTTCATCAACCTGGCTGCCCTTCCGATGATGTGTGAGTAGTTTACCACAGACCTACGGTTCCATAGCTAGTAGCTAGATATCTTCTTCTCTCTCTTTGATCTTCAATACCATGTTCTCCTCGATGTTCTTGGAGTTCTATCCGATGTAATCTTCTTTTGCGGTGTGTTTGTTGGGATCTGATGAATTGTGAGTTTATGATCAGATTATTCATGAGAAATATTTGAGTCTTCTCTGAACTCTTTTATGCATGATTGTTATAGCTTTGTATTTCTCTCCGATCTATCCGTTTGGTTTGGCCAACTAGATTGATTTATCTTGCAATGGGAGAGGTGCTTTGTGATGGGTTCAATCTTGCGGTGCTCAATCCCAGTGACAGAAAGGTACATGCCACGTATTTGTATTGTTGCCATTAAGGATAAAAAGATGGGGTTTAATCATATTGCTTGAGTTTATTTGTCTACATCATGTCATCTTGCTTAAGGCGTTACTCTGTTTTATACTTAATACCCCAGATGCATGCTGGATAGCGGTTGATGGGTGGAGTAATAGTAGTAGATGTAGGCATGTCGGTGTATAAAACATGGGTATTTTATATCCTAACTTATGCACAGACAGTGGCAGCCTCCTTGCCGGCCAGGCCTTGCCGGGAACCGTCAAGACCAAGATTCAGAGTCCAGTCGCGGAAGCTACCAGAAAGAAGCTCAAGACACAGCACTCGACCAGTACCGAAGATGAAGACATTCCTTGCCGGCAAGGCTAAGCCGGCAAGGTGAGGACCCGGCAAGATCCGTACCAGCAAGCTCCTGCTAGCCCTCCAGTGCTCCACCTCACCGCACAGGTCTTCGCTAGTGGGGAGGTGTCGACCGCGCGGGCTGGTTGGTAAGGCTTATTGGGCACGTGTCAGCACGCTGGGACAGGATTTGCTTCTAATGACACACGTCCGGGAGGCGTGTCAGGATAATACGAGGTAGCTGGGCAAGCGGTGCAGAAACCTTGCCGGGACTACCTCTCCACATGACACCTAACGGCGCATTTAATGCATTTGTCCTAAACTGGCAGAGTTAGGCATGATAGCACTGTTTGCTATCTAATCGCGATGTAATTACTATTTTGCCACTATGGTAACCCCTTGAGCTATAAAAGGAGGGCCAAGGCAACAATTAGAAGGGTGGGACCCCTTTTCAAACACAAGCCCGTCTCGTGTAGCTGCTCCTCCCACCTTGCCGGGAGAAGCGCTCCTTGTACTGTGCTCCCACACCATTAATACATCAAAAGCAGGAGTAGGGTTTTACGCTTCTCTACGGCCCGAACCTGGGTAAAATCCCTTGCGCCCTCCATTGTTCATGCTCTTTGTGCACGTCGATCTCCCCCCGCCGAACCACAAGGGGCTGCATGGCCCCATAGATGGTCGTCACACCACGACATCTTTGGCACGCCAGGTAGGGGGTAGCGTTGCTTGCGCGAACCTTGATCAGTGGATTGCGTGTCTTCTTCTTCACCTTCATCAACTTCCTCGTCGTCCTCCTCGTCGTCGATGGCGCCCAAGAAGAAGGGCATCACGATGACGGCCACCCCGCACGCATCCGCAGGCGGCGCGGGCGGCGCAGGTACTGCGGTTGGCACAACCAGCGCAGGCGGCGCAGTCGTCATGCCCACCGCAGTCGGCGCAGGGGACGAGTGTGCTGGAGGTAGTCGACCTCCTGGATCCTCTGGCGAATGGAGCCACGACGGCACGGGCGGAGCGGACGGAAGACCTCTTCCTCCTCCACCTCCTCGCCGCGCTGACGAACGCAGCCACCGGAGCGGCAACGCCCGGGCCGACGCAAGCCAAGATCCCGCTGCAGCGGCGTCCAAGAATGCAGCTTCAGGACAGACACCGCGCCCCTCGCACAACGGGCGCGACACAGCTCCGAGCGGCGCCAACGACTCTGGGCAGCGGCGACCTCACGGCAAGACTCCTGTTGATCAAATCCCAGATCCTCAGGCATCTCCTCCGCCACGACGACCTGCTGCTGATCATGTGCCGCGGCAGCAAGACCGCGATGGTGCTCCTGCTGGCTCTGCCAGGAGTAGAGCGACGTCGCGTTCTTCGCTTCCGACCATGCCAGCCACAGCTGCAGAAGCAATGGCGCGAGCCCAGATGCTGCTAAACTTCCCTCCAGCGGCAGAGAAGATGGATGAGTGGAGAGCCACCATCCAAAGCATGAGTGGATTCGCCGAGGCCAGTAAATCGCAGCAAGCGGAGCCCCCACGGCGTCCGCAAATGGCACCGGCAAACCCAGTTGATGGCCGCACTGACGGTGCCACACTAACGGTGCAATCACCTCGGCGGCAACAATCTCAGCAGTAACAACGCCAACGACCGCGGCAAGCTCAGCAATCCTTCGAGCCCGACGAGGTGTCGATGGCCTCTTCGGATCCGCGAGCACGGCAAGATCAGCGGCAAGTGCTGTGAGACAGGCGGGCAGAAGACGCCCGCACCACCATCGAACGGCACCGGGAGGCGCGTCGTCAATCCGACGCGCGCAACGGCCCCATCGTTGATGAGCCTGCGCCAAGGGTTGGCGTATATCTACCCTACGAGATTGGATGCCCCGCCTTCACCTGTGAGCTGCGGCAAGTCCGATGGCCGTCCGTTCAAGCCTTCAAGCCAGAAGTGCCAGAAAAGTATGACGGCAAGCTGAACCCGGCAGAGTTTCTGGGTATCTACACTATCGCCGTGCAAGCTGCCGGGGGAAAAGATGAGAAAATCCTCGCCAACTACTTCCCGTTGGTAATGAAACCTAACGTGAGGTCTTGGCTGATGAATTTGCCGGAGAACTCCATTTCTTCATGGTCAGATCTCTGCAACGAGTTCGTTGGTGCCTTTACCGAGGGCCACAAAGCCCCTGGACAGCCCAGCGACTTACAGGTGATCCCGCAAAGAGATGGTGAAACTTTACGCAAGTACATCCAGAGGTTCAGCCGTGTGCACCGTAATATTCTAGATGTGCACCCTGCAGCCGTGATTGCCGCCTTTCACACGAATGTGCGCAATCGGAGGATGCGGGAGAAAATGAACGTCAAGTTGCCCAAGACCGTCAACCAGCTCTACACATTGGCGGATAAGTGTGCACGTGCTGAGGAAGGAAGAAGGCTTCCCGGGGAGGACGCTGGTGCCGAAGTAGATTCTGAGGACGATGATGCTGTCACCCCGGGGAAGAAAGGCCGGAAGCGCAATAGAAAGCGCAAGGGCAAAACTGTTATGGATGTCGAAGGCTCCGGCAACTCTGAGTCCGCCAAGAAAGCCAAGACTGAGAACTCCGGCAAGGAGGCTGCTATATGCGCCGCTTGCCAGGAGGCGGCGGCAAACGAGAAGGCCGGCAAGTCAGATGGGCCGTACTACAAGATTCACCGTACCAAAGGCCACGATCTCCAAGAATGCCGGCAAGTCGAGCACCTTGTTGAGAAGCAGAAAGCTGAATATGAAAAGCGCGACAAGGAAAAGGGTCAAGATGGTACTGGTGGATCCGGAAAAAAGGGCCGTGGCGGTCGAGGGGGGCGCCGCGGCAAGGCTAAGCAGCAGAAAGAGAAGCCTGCCAGAGGCCGAGATAAGAAAGAAGAGGATGATGGAAGTGACGAAGAGGACGATGATGAGACCAGCGAACAAGAATTCTAGAAGGCAACCGACGCCATGTGCATTAATGGAGGGGCATCCTTACACTCCTCTCATCGCCAACTTAAGCAGTGGGCACGTGAGGTTAATGCGGTGGAACCAGCGATGGGCTCTCAGAAGCCACTCAAATGGTCACACACGCCTATCATTTTTGATGCTGAGGATCACCCCGATCGCATAACTGCGGTTAGTTGTTTGCCGTTGTTGGTTTCAGCAACAATTCACAACCTCCAGGTAACAAAGATGTTAGTTGACGGTGGGGCCGGTCTGAACCTGATCTCTCCAGAAGTTATCAAGAGGCTGCAGATCCCCGATGAGGAACTCGAGAAAACGGGCACGTTTCAAGGAGTAAACCCGGGAAGAAGCCAGCCCAAGGGAAAGATCACATTGCCGGTAACGTTTGGCGGAGAACTGAACTACAGGACGGAAAAGATTGTCTTTGACGTCGTCAAGATCCCCTTGCCGTACAATGGAATTCTTGGCCGCCCAGCCTTGGCAAAATTTATGGCAGCATCTCACTATGCTTCCAACACGTTGAAGATGCCAGGGCCGATGGGTGTCATTTCCATCAACTCCGACAAGAAAGATGCAGTCATTTGCGTCGACAAGATGTACAGAGATGCGGCTGCAGCAGAGGCCGCCGAGGCGCCAACTCCCGCCAAGAAAAAGGAAAAGAAGAAGTCCGGCAAGACCTCTAGCAAGGATTCCGGGAAGCGCACCTCTTCGGAGTGCTGCGCACCTGTTGAAGACTTACCGGAGTGCTTTGCCGGTAAGAAATCCAAAGCCGCTGCACCGGCAAAAAAGAAGGTACCGGCGAGGGAGGACAGCACTGGCGGTACCTTCACCATCAGTGCCACCCTTGACAGCAAATAGGAAAGCACGCTCGTTGCCTTCCTGCAGGCGAATGTCGATGTGTTTGTATGGCGACCACCTGACATCCCCATCGTTCCCAGGGAGGTAATTGAGCACCACCTTGCTGTCTGTCCCCACGCCCGGCCCGTCAAGCAAAAAATCGGAAGCAAGCGTTGGAGCGGCAACAGTTTATTGCCGAAGAGATCAAGAAGCTTGAAGCAGCAGGCCTGGTCAGAGGAGTGCTACATCCCACTTGGCTGACAAATCCAGTGGTGGTGCGCAAAGCAAACGGAAAGTGGAGGCTTTGTATCGACTACACTGATATTAACAAAGCATGTCCGAAGGATCCTTTTCCTTTGCCGCGCATTGATCAAATTGTAGACTCTACTTCCGGCTATGATTTGCTCTCCTTCCTTGATGCCTACTCCGGATACCATCAGATATTCATGGCCATGGAGGATGAGGAGAAAACCGCATTCATTACTCCCTGTGGCACGTACTGCTTTGTGCCTATGCCTTTCGGGTTAAAGAGTGCCGGTTCAACATTTGCAAGAGCAGTCCAGATTGGTTTTGAGCCCCAGCTGCACAGGAATGTGGAAGCATACATGGATGACATTGTGGTCAAGACCAAGGACAAGTCTACCCTCATTCAAGATTTGGAAGAAACATTTGCTAACTTGCGCAAAATCAACTTGAAGCTCAACCCCGAGAAGTGCGTGTTTGGCGTTCCATCCGGCAAGCTTCTCGGGTTCTTTGTATCTCAACGAGGAATTGAAGCAAATCCCAACAAGATCAAAGCGATTGAGCAGATTCGAGCACCGAAAAGCGTCAAAGATGTGCGGCGTCTTGCCGGTTGTGTTGCTGCCTTGAGTAGGTAGGTCCGATGAAATGGACTCCGGAAGCTGAGCGCGCTCTGCCGTTTTTCAAGATCCGCTGAGCGCGCTCTGCCGTTTTTCAAGATTTTGAAAAAGGCAGGTCCGATGAAATGGACTCCGGAAGCGGAGGCCGTGCTGCAGGACTTGAAAAGATACCTCTCCTCCACGCCAACACTAGTTGCACCAAGACCACAAGAGTCGTTGCTGCTATACATAGCGGCAACGAATCAAGTGGCTTGTGCTGCGTTAGTAGCGCAGAGGGAACCCGATGACGAGGAAGTAACCGCAGTAAACCTATCCAATGGCAAACCGGAATCTTCTCCGGCAAATCATGGTGCCAACAAGTCGGGAACAACGCAGACAAATGGAGATAATCAACAAACAGTGCCGAAGAAGAAAGTGGTGCAGCGACCAGTATATTTCGTCAGTTCCCTCCTTTAGGGGGCTAGATTGAGATACTCTAGGGTGCAGAACTTGCTTTTCGGTCTTCTTATGGCCTCGAGAAAGCTGCGTCATTACTTCCAAGCGCACGGAATCACCGTCGTCACCCGCTTTCCATTGCAACGCATCTTGAGGAATCCAGAGGCAACTGGCAGGATAGTGGAGTGGGCGTTGGAATTGTCAAGCTTTGCACTTAAGTTTGAAATCACTTCAACTATTCAGAGCAGAGCTTTGGCGGAATTCGTTGCAGAATGGACACCAATGCAAGACGAAGAAATTCAAGAAACAGCTCTCCCCGGCAAGGAAACAACAAAGGAATGGGTCATGTACTTTGATGGTGCCTTCTCGCTGCAAGGCGCCGGTGCCGGAGTGCTGCTTGTCGCACCCACCGGAGAGCACCTCAAGTATGTGGTTCAAATGCACTTCCTCAGGGAGCAAGCTACAAACAACACTGCTGAGTACGAAGGACTCCTTGCCGGTTTTAGGATCGCAATGGACCTTGGTATCAAAAAATTAATCGTCCGCGGTGACTCGCAGCTTGTTGTGAAGCAAGTCAACAAAGATTACCAGAGCCCGTTGATGGAAGTGTACGTGGAAGAAGTGAGGAAATTGGAAGAACACTTTGACGGGTTACAAACAGAACACATTCCTCATGCGGAAAACAGCATCGCTGACAGCCTGTCAAAATGTGCCGCTCAAAAGCTTCCCGTGGAACCGGGAACTTTTGTGCTCCATTTGAATCAACCGACGGTCACCCCATCAACGCAGGCCAGTAAGAGAAGAAAGTTGAATACCGGCAAGTATTTTCCGGCAGAGCCCCCGGAAGCCGCCGACAAGGATGCTGCCGGGAACAATGACACGGTTGCCGGTGAGCAGCCGCTTAGCGCAGAACCCCAGGTTCTTGCCGCACAAGCGAGCGCTCCCGCAGCCGAAGAGATGCCTTTAGTCCTTGTCGTCCAGCCACAGGCTCCGGCATGGGCATAGCAAATAGTTCGATTCCTTCAAACAAGAGAACTTCCCGATGAGCAAGAAGAAGCGGAGAAAGTAGCCCGTCAGTCAAGTTTGTATCAGTTTGTGGATAACATCCTGTACAGAAAACAGCCAAACGGCGTGAAATTGAAGTGTATTTGCCGGGAAGATGGACTAAAGCTGTTGGCGGAGATACACGGAGGCATATGTGGCTCTCACATAGGATCAAGGGCACTTGCCGGCAAAGCATTCCGGCAAGGCTTCTATTGGCCCACTGCACTCCAGGATGTGACTGAGCTAGTAACCAAGTGTGAAGCATGCCAGTTCCATTCAAAGAACATACATCAGCCAGCTCAAGCTCTCCAAACAATCCCTCTCTGCTGGCCCTTTTCGGTCTGGGGGCTCGATATCTTGGGCCCCTTCCCCCGTGCTGCCGGGGGCTTTGAGTTCTTGTATGTCGCAATTGACAAGTTCACAAAGTGGCCTGAAGTGGAGCCGGTGAGGAAGGTGACAGCACAATCAGCCGTCAAGTTCTTCAAAGGATTAGTTTGCCGTTTCGGGGTTCCTAACAGAATCATCACCGACAACGGTACACAATTCACGAGCCGCACCTTCATGCAGTATATCCAAGACCTTGGCAGCAAGATCTGTTTTGCGTCCGTTGCTCACCCGAGAAGCAACGGCCAGGCGGAAAGGATGAATGCGGAAGTGCTGCATGGCCTCAAGACGAGAACCTTTGACAAGCTGCACAAATGTGGAAGGCACTGGATTGATGAGTTGTCGACGGTTCTTTTGTCACTCAGAACGACACCAAATCGAGCTACCGGCCAAACACCCTTCTCCCTAATCTATGGTGCAGAAGCGGTACTCCCCACGGAACTCATATACGGGTCACCTCGAGTGCTCGCTTACGATGAAGTTGAGCAAGAGCAGTTGCGGCAAGATGACGCATTGCTCCTTGAGGAAGATCGTCTTCGGGCAGCTGTGCGAGCTGCACGCTACCAGCAAGCCTTGCGTCGCTACCATAGCCGCAAAGTGCGTGCCCGAAGCCTTGAGGAAGGCGACCTTGTTCTTCGGCGCGTTCAGTCCGCCAAGGGATCAAACAAGTTGACGCCGAAGTGGGAAGGCCCTTATCGGGTAGCACGAGTCACCAGACCTGGCGCAGTCCGTCTAGAGACCGAAGATGGCACCCCAGTGCAAAACTCATGGAATATTAAGCATCTTCGCAAGTTCTACCCGTAAGGCGCAGTTGCCGGGCCTCCTGGCAACCCCTTTTGTACAAGCTTTGTCGGCAAGACATGTAACCCTTTGTACAAAGCCAGGCACAGATCCTGTGCGTAATAAAGCTAAGTATTTCGCAACTCCTTGTACATATTCGTTCTATATGTGATACACATGATGATTGTGACTTACACCTTAGTTTGTGTGGAGCGACTGTTGGACCGTCAAGGTTCCCAACCCACTCTTTTTTCTCTTCTTTCTTCTTAAAAGGACAAAAGGATCCCTCGCGCGCAAGTTTCCCGGGGGGGTGGAGATGGGTACCATTTCTAATGACATTCAAGAGTTCATTTCATACAACAAGAGAAGCAACGCAAGGAAAAGCTAAGTTGAAAAACTTTGAAAACTTTTCCTTGTTACATTCGCAATTTCCCTTGAACAATTCTGTGCTCTGTATGAGAAACCTGCACGCGAGGGGAACCTTGTCGCGATCGGTCTGCGCTCTAGCTTGCCTCGAGTCCGCTCGGCAAGCCTAGCAGCTGCATTCTGACCCGATAAGTTACCTTGCCGGCGGCGGCACCTCCAGCAGGCTGCTAAGGACCCGTTCCTCGAAGCGCTCGCGGCAAGTGTGCGCACCGGCAAGCTTCCAATGAGCGTAGGGAACACAATCATACAAAGGCAAAATAAGACAAGGGAAAACAGCGCGCATACATTCAAGCAACACATGTTATATTACAGGAATAGTGTAGGGCTAACAAAAGATCAAATGTATCTTGTACATGGCAGCACGGTGGTGAATATAACGGCGAACTCAATCTCGACGATCGCCCTGGACCCTGGGGATTTGGAGGACCTTGTCGTCAAGAGGGGCAGCGATCTTGTCGGCGGCGGCGGAAGCAATTCTGGCGTGAGGAAGAAGATGAAGCGGGGGAAAGCAGGGGTGAATGAGTGGCGCCTCCTCGCGGTTGCCTTTTTATGGGGAAGGCGCGAGGGGAGGCTGGCTCTTCACTGTTTTACCCCGGCCACGTTCTTTTACAGGCGCACTACCACAAAATAACCGCAATAATCCAAGTCCCCATGACCCGCATTAAATGCGTGGATTGGACATGCGCCAGGATAACCATCATGACGAAAATTACAGCGGCAGTTTCCTGCCGTGTGTCTGTGCATTGTTTGGGCCTAGCCCAACGACGCTTCGAACGCGCGTATGGCCCAGGCCCGGGGGCTCCTGTCGGTGTATAAAACATGGGTATTTTATACCCTGACTTATGCACAGACAGTGGCAGCCTCCTTGCCGGCCAGGCCTTGCCGGGAACCATCAAGACCAAGATTCAGAGTCCAATCACGGAAGCTACCAGAAAGAAGCTCAAGACACAGCACTCGACCAGTACCGAAGATGAAGACATTCCTTGCCGGCAAGGCTAAGCCGACAAGGTGAGGACCCGGCAAGATCCGTATCGGCAAGCTCCTGCTAGCCCTCCAGCGCTCCACCTCACCGCACAGGTGTTCGCTAGTGGGTGAGGTGTCGACCACGCGGGCTGGTTGGTAAGGCTTATCGGGCACGTGTCAGCACGCTGGGACAGGATTTGCTTCTAATGACACACGTCCGGGAGGCGTGTCAGGATAATACGAGGTAGCTGGGCAAGCGGTGCAGAAACCTTGCCGGGACTACCTCTCCACATGACACCTAACGGCGCATTTAATGCCTTTGTCCTAAACTGGCAGAGTTAGGTATGATAGCACTGTTTGCTATCTAATCGCTATGTAATTACTGTTTTGCCACTGTGGTAACCCCTTGAGCTATAAAAGGAGGGCCAAGGCAACAGTTAGAAGGGTGGGACCCCTTTTCAAACACAAGCCCGTCTCGTGTAGCTGCTCCTCCCACCTTGCCGGGAGAAAAGCTCCTTGTACTGTGTTCCCACACCATTAATACACCAAAAGCAGGAGTAGGGTTTTACGCTTCTCTGCGGCCCGAACCTGGGTAAAATCCCTTGCGCCCTCCATTGTTCAAGCTCTTTGTGCACGTCGATCTCCCCCGCCGAACCACAAGGGGCTGCATGGCCCCATAGATGGTCGTCACACCACGACAAGGCAGGAGTCAGTCTACTTGTCTCGGACATGATGCCTATATACATGATCATTGCCATGAATCCGTCATAATTATTTGCTTTTCTATCAATTGCCCAACAGTAATTTGTTTACCCACCGTATGCTTTGTGTTCGAGAGAGAAGCCTCTATTGAAAACTATGGCCCCCGGGTCTACCTTTACCATATATTAAAATCCAAAAATACCTTGCTACAAGTTATTTACTTTTATTTTGTTTTGCAATTCACTTTATCTATCTATCACTATCAGAATTAATCCTTGCAAATAACCGCTAAGAGGATTGACAACCCTCTTATTTGCGTTGGGTGCAAGTGTTTGCTTTTGTGCGTGTAGGTGCTGCTAATGAGGTTCTGTGTGGTTCTCCTACTGGATTGATAACCTTGGTTCTTAACTGAGGGAAATACCTATCTTTACTATACTGCATCATCCTCTCCTCTTCGGGGATATACCAACGCAGTTTACAAGTAGCACCTCCCCCCACCATGCCTTGGATAAACCCGATGTATCTAACATGGCATTAACCAAATCTGTTACGGTTTTTCCGTTCGGCAACCCCGTTTGACTGGGGTGAATAGGGAGCATCATAATACATGTGACAAACACATTTAAGTCTAACATACTTCCTATGCATAGGCATTTTATATGCAAACAAATTATCAAGACGAGAAATATCTAGCATACGCAAAGGAGAGGAATAAAACATTGACAATCTCAACACAACGAGAGGTAATTTAGTAACATGAAAATTTCTACAACCATATTTTCCTCTCTCATAATAATTACATGTAGGATCATAATCAAATTCAACAATATAACTATCATATAAAATTTTGTCTCCATGATCCACATGCATAAAATTCTTATAGTCTTCCAAAATAGTGGGATTAACATCAACTAAAGTCATGACCTTTCCAAACCCACTTTTATCAAAAATTTCATAAGATTGAACACTCTCCAAATATGTGGGATTATTTTTACCTAGAGTTGACACTCTTCCAAACCCACTTTCAATATTATTGTAAACATTATTATCAATAGCATATTCATCATGAGGCTTAAATAAATTTTCAAGATCATAAGAAGCATTATCACCCCAATCATGATCATTGCAATAAGTAGTGGATATAACAAAATTATCATCCCCAAGCTCGTAGTTGTGCATATTATTAGCACAATTGACATTAATAGAATTTATAATAACATTATTGCAATCATGCTTTTCATTGAAGGAGCTATCATGAATCACTTTACAAATTTCTTCTTTCAACACTTCATCACAATTTTCCAGTTCATGATTTTCAAGCAAAACTTCATTGAGATAATCAATTGCACTCAACTCACTAGCAATTGGTTCATCATAATTGGATCTTTTGAAAAGATTAGTAAGTGGATGAGGATCCATATCAATAGATTTCTAGCAAGCGAAGATGCAAGCAAATAGAAGGCACATGGCACACAAGCAAAGATAGAAAACGAGCAAAAAGGCAAACGGAAAATATTTTTGTATTTTTTCGAAAACGTTTTAGAAGTGGGGGAGATGAAAACGAGAGGCAAAGGCAAATAAAGTAAATGCAAGGAGATGTAAGTTTTATGCGTAGGTACTTGATAGATGTTGATGATGTCTCCCCGGCAACGGCGCCAGAAATTCTTCCTGCTACTTGTGAGCTGCGTTGGTAATTCCCTGAAGAGGAAGGGAGAAGCAGTACAGTAGAAATAAGTATTTCCCTCAGTTATGAAACCAAGATTATCAATCCAGTAGGAGAATCATGCGACACCTCGTTAGCAGCACCTGCACACAAAACAACAAATCCTTGCACCCAACGCAAACAAGGAGTTGTCAATCCCTCGGCGGTAAGTTGCAAGATTAAATTGTATGTGATAGATAGATAGATTGAAACAAAAATAAAAAATAAAATAAATAAAGAAAAAGTGCAGCAAGTATTTTTAGGGTTTTAGTATATGATTTAGATAGACCCTGGGGCCATAGTTTTCACTAGAGGCTTCTCTCAAGAAAATAGCATACGGTGGGTAGGCAAATTACTGTTGGGTAATTGATAGAAAAGCAAATAATCATGACGATATCCAAGGCAATGATCATGTATATAGGCATCACGTCCGAGACAAGTAGACCGACTCCTGCCTGCATCTACTACTATTACTCCACACATCGACCGCTATCCAGCATGCATCTATTGTATTAAGTCCATAAAGAACGGAGTAACACCTTAAGAACGATGACATGATGTAGACAAGATAAACTCACGTATGAATAAACTTCATTTTTTTACCCTTAATAGCAACGATACATACGTGTCATGTCCCTTTCTATCACTGGGATTGAGCACCGCAAGATCGAACCCATTACAAAGCACCTCTTCCCATGGCAAGATAAATCAGTCTAGTTGGCCAAACCAAATCAATAGATCGGAGAAGAAATACGAAACTATAATAATCATGCATAAAAGAGATCAGAGAAGACTCAAATAATATTCATGGATAATCTGATCATAAACTCACAATTCATCGGATCCCAACAAACACACCGTAAAAAGTGATTACATCGGATAGAACTCCAAGAACATCGAGGAAAACATTGTATTGAAGATCAAAAAGAGAGAAGAAGCCATCTAGCTACTAACTATGGACCCGAAGGTCTCTGGTAAACTACTCACGCATCATCGGAAGGGCAGCAAGGTTGATGTAGAGCCCCTCCGTGATCGATTCCCCCTCCGGCGGAGCACCGAAAAAGGCCTCCAGATGGGATCTCTCGAGAACAGAAACTTGCGGCGGCGGAAAAAGTATTTTGTGGACTCCCCTGAGGGTTTCTGATTTTTTGGGAATTTATAGTGGTGGAATTAGGTCAAACGGAGCTGGGGTGGGCCCACGAGGCACCAGGGCGCGCCTGCCCCTCCCCCAGGCGCGCCCTGGTGGCTCGTGGCCACCTCCTCTGGCGTCTGGTCTTCTCCTGAAGCTTCTAGTGTTGGTATAGTCCAGAAAAAAATCTCCAAAAAGTTTCGTGGCATTTGGACTTCATTTGGTATTGATATTCTGTAAAACAAAAAACAGGCAGAAAACAGGAACTGGCACTGGGCACTAAGTTACTAGGTTAGTCTCCAAAAATGATATATAATTGCTATAAATGCATATAAAAACATCCAAGATTGATAATATAACAGCATGGAACAATCAAAAATTATAGATACGTTGGAGACGTATCACAATCTCGTGCGACCTGGTAAGAAGAGAACAAAGACATATCAGCACACACATGAATATTTGCACCTGCGTCAACCCACCAATCAGTGGATTGACAAACTGAAAGTACGGTAAACAGATTAGCATACCCAGATGCACCCTCATTATTGCTCATATTCACATTGACAGACTTGGAGTCCTGTCCTGGCTTCTTGTACTTGTTTGGGCACTTGTTTTCCCAATGTTCCTCTGAACCACAAGTAAAGAAGCCATCTCTCCTTTTGTCTTTCTTCTTACCCTTCTTCTTGAAGATAGTATTCTGCTGGACAGAATTCTTTCCCTTGAACTTGTGGAAATTCTTCCGCAGCACATTAGCGCTAGAAGAACCCTCTTCCCCTTTCGCGTGTAAGTCCTTTGCTCTCGAGTTCTGCTCAACACTTAGATAACCGATGACATCCTCAACAGAGAATTCACGTCTCAAATGCTTGAGAGAAGTAGCAAAGTTCCTCCATCCAGGAGGGAGTTTTGCAATAATGCAACTCGCGACAAACTTGTCCGGTAACTCACACTTCAGGAGCTCCAGCTCCTTAGCGATGCACTGTAGCTCATGAGCCTAGTCGAGTATAGGATGGTTATCAACCATCCTGTAATCATGGAACTGCTCCATAGCATACAGTTCGCTTCCAGCATCGGTTGCGCCGAATTTAACTCCGAGCGCATCCCACAAATTCTTGGCAACCCGCATATGAATATAGGCGTCAACCAACTTGTCTCCGATCACACTCAGAACTGCTCCGACAAAGATGGTGGTTGCCTCCCTAAACGCCTTCTCCTGTTCAGGAGCAATCGTTTCCGTGGGAGACACACCACCAACCCAGAACATGTTC
The DNA here is from genome assembly GCA_039707655.1 of Elymus sibiricus. NCBI lineage: Eukaryota > Viridiplantae > Streptophyta > Magnoliopsida > Poales > Poaceae > Elymus > Elymus sibiricus. Next base: position 320,319,905 of record CM077672.1, read on the forward strand.
ATCGCTGTGAGCCACAAGGTGGTCCTAGTCTGCCAACGCTTAAAATGCGTCCCGGTAAACTTTTCCAGTTTCAGAGTAGCGGCGAAGCAATGAGTCAAAAGTGCCTAAAATAAGGTTTTTGGATTGTTGGAAATATTAGCACTTTTCCGATTAGACTAGTCCACGAGTATACAGTAAACATGGCAAATACAGTATGCATCTCATACCGATACCTAAGCATGTGAGCACGTACAGTACATAGAACCGAAACATCTATGAACAACATATATACAACCAGCACATGAACGAGCAAATAGGGGATGAGCGAGTCATAGCCTCCGGTTGGCCAGGCCAATGCGGCGGCGGCAGCGGCAGCCTCAGCATCGACTGAGGCCTTCTTCTTGGCGGCTTCGTCGTCAGCCATGGCATCGATGCAGGGGAAGTAGTGGAAGCAGAGGCGGACGGAGACGGAGACGGATCGGGAGCAGTCGCGTCGAGACGCTCCCCAAAAACCTTATTGCCGTTCTCCCGGGTAGGATCTTGAAAGACAGGGTTCCGGAGGCACCTGCTCTCCCGACCAACCGTGCACGCGGTCGTCGGGATGGGATCGCCGGAAGTAGCACACTGAGAGAAATAGTAGATGACGGCTAGGGTTGTGCAGGAAGGAGTGAGTGAACTGAGTTAGGGTTCACTCCACAGGCCAGCGCCTCATTATATAGGCCGTCAGGTAGATGGGCCTGAGTTACGGTCCAACGTCTCGGACAGTGGCACTTCCGTTAGCGACTCGTTAATTATTAACCATTCCTAACCGACAAAAATAAGGCTGGGCTCAGCTCATTCCCGCAACCCGCGGCACGCGCGCGCGTCGTGACGAGCGGCGGAGGAGGAGGAGCGCGCGTGTACAGCTTCTCTTCCCAAGCTCCCAATGGCATGTGGTAGAGCAGCCCTTATAAAGGGGTCTCACTCTCTCTACTATAGCAGTATGGTACTAAAATTCACACCGCTTGACATGCACCTAAATAGACCTTAGATTAATCAGGAATTATTGTCTTATATGAGCCTAAACCCATCTATAATCCAACACTCGAATGGCGTGGAAATCGGTTTGATGTCAACTTTTCTGCAGATGTAAGGCGGAGGCGGTCTTCGTCATCGTGTGCACAACAGGGGCACAATGCATTGGCATTGGTTAGTCTATTACGCAATGCATTTGCGGTATTACGCAATGCAAGCTCGATCCCATCATGCACCATTTTTTGGACACGGGCATTATGGTTTTAGTGGTGGGAGTAGTGCCGGGAAGGATCCATATGTCTGACCAAAAGAAGGTGGCGCGGCCATTACCCACCGACCATTGAGTCATCTCGAGTTTTTCCTCCCGGGCCGCTCGCGCGAGAGCGGTTCCGAAGGCTGCCTCCCCCCCAGAAAACCTAGAAGGTAACCACCCGTTCCATCCTTACCGGCTGCCGCCGCCGGCGGTGGCGGCCATGCCTGGCCGTCGAAGGCGGCGGGCAGGGTCAGCGTGCCCCGATGGGCTCCCTTCGCGCGCGCGCGTGGGGGAGGGGGGTCGTCTCCAGGGCAGCGCGGGTGGCGTTCGGACGGTGGGGCGGGGAAGGCAGAGGCGGGTGCGCGTGCGGCGGCGCGGCCAAGGCCCTGGAGCTGGCGGCGCAGTGGCCGGCTCCCTAGGAGCTGCGGGTGCGTGGCAGACCTCCCGGCAGTGCTGGCGTGCGGGCCTGATCTGGGGCCAACCTTGGGCTCGATCTGGGCCGGAAGGGGTCGGCCCGCTCGATCCGATCGCCGGGAACCGGCCGGCGGTGTGGGGGCTGCTGGCTCGGCCTAAATAAAGGTGGTTTGGCCCTGCTGTTCTTGAAGCGCCAAGTCGTCGATCACCTTGATGCGGGCCTTCTCGATCAAGATGCCGACGAGTTTCGGTCTTGCTCTTAGTGATTCCGCTGATTGGCGCATGCCGCCACTGGATATCTAGATCGGAATCGATCCGGTCATGCGCTCCCTTATCTTCAGCCAGTGAGGCTTCGTGAGGGTGTGGCGTGAAGCTTCACTTTATTGACGGGGCCATGGGACATGTCTAAATATAGATTTTCATGGCACTGACAGAGGTGGAGAAAGTCACGGTGGCTGCGATCGGGTGTTGGTGACTTGCAGCAGCGACCTTGGCAAGAGGGGCGGCATCACAGGTGAACTGCATTTTTGTGGTGCTCCTCGAGCACCGACTCGTGATTTCCAGGGTGAAAGCCCAAAGGTCTGTCCTTCATTGGTTGTGCCTGGCAATGGCCTTGCAGAAGGCATTGTTTTGTGAAATCTGATTTTCTCCAGGGTGAAAACTCAAGATCTTCGATCGGACGACGACAATGCTGGTGCATTGTTTCCTTCTTGAAGGCATCGTTTTTGGAGAAACACTTTTTGCGGTCCAGGTGTTGTCTTCGGTGGTGGTTAGAGTGTTGCTGTTGTGAGTATTTCATCATCGCGACGGGGTCTTTGTTTTATATTTCTCTCTTTTATTTTATTTTCTTCGTTGTGTGCATCCTTGATGTCTTTGGATATCTTGTTGGTGCAGAGGCTGTGTGTAATTGGTATATTCATGATATTAATATATTCCCTTTGTCGAAAAAATTGAGTCATCTCAGAGAGCTTTTGCTAAGGAAGAAGCATTGCTTCCCTGGGAGAGTGGCAGTGGTGATGTAGGAAGCAATCCTTCCAAGACAAATTCTGAGAGTGGAGAAACTTGGTAATATGGGTAAAGTACCTTGACTATGTTCTATTGAAACATTAAAATTACATTCTTGTTCCCTTGACTATGTTCTATTGAAATATTAAAATTACATTGTTGTTCTTATGTGCATGGGTAAAGTGACCTTTTTAGAACCTCCTGTTCGATTTAATGCATGCACTTGGATATAGGCAGATTATATGTATGTCATAGTCATACACGCAAGAAACACCGAAATAACCAATTTAGTTCTAGAATTTCGCTAATAAAACAATGGATTTGCTAATTCTCATCTATTCCTCTATTCCTCTGTAAACTTTTATAAGAGGTTTTAGGTTAGTGATCTAAAAAACTTATAAAAGTTTATAGAGGAAGTAAATGAGAATTAAGTCAATTAACAAATTTTCATCTAACTCCTATCTATTTGATTAACCAAAGGAAAAAAATAAAAGAAAGAACCCTATATATTTAGTCTATTACATAATTACATGTTGCGAACAACATATATGTCACGATTTAATTTAAATTTCAATCTGCAGCTAATATTCCTAATCTGCAAGTCCTGATAGCTTATCACGGCTGCAATTCCCATCTTCAGGCCACGGCCGCGACCATGCCGGCAGCAACGGTGAAGAGCACAAGGGCCATCTGCGCCGAGGATTGATCACTACCGGAGGTTGTTGGTGGTGGCGGCGGTGGCGGGGAAGTTGACGACGGCGCCGCAGGAGACGACCGTGGTGGCTCTACCGATCCTGCTGCATTAATAGTCAAATCAAAGCTCTGATCAGACATCGACCGAAAGTTTCTCCTAGCGATCTCGGTGTCAAACAACCAGTATACCTGAAGGTGGCTGCGCTGCAGGCGACGAGACCTTGGGTCCAGACTCCGGCTCGTAGGGAGGAAGTACCACTCCTTGCACTGCAAAATTCATCGATCAATTAGTCGATCAGATCAGAATTCAGTCGCGCACGTACGTAGAGAATAGTTCGATGGATCATGCTAGGCTTTGTATGGTCGCTACTTACTGTCGCAGAGCTGGATGGGCGGCTGGACCTGGCCGCAGCTGGTGGGGATCTCGAGGGCGTGGGTGACGTTCACGTCGTAGCCGGTGGAGCGGCCGTAGACGCCGTTGGCGATGTAGCAGAGGCAGAAGGGGTCGGCGTTGAAGGCGGCGCCGTAGGCGTCGCAGCACGCGGGCGAGGCCGCCGGCGCGCCCTCGTACATGAACGCGTGGCACGCCAGCAGGCCGCCCAGCGTGTCCCGGCAGTACTCTTCGGCCGCCGCCGCCGCGGCGAGGGCGGCGAGCGCGAGGAGGAGGGGAGCAAACCTGGTGCTAGACGCCATATCGATTGCCGATTGTTCGTTTCTAGATCGCGATTGAGGTGTACGTATGCATGCAGGGGCGCGCAGCTTATTTATTGATGGGACGTAGAGGTTGGTAGAGGGGTCAACGTAAGAGGATTTATATTTTGAACGGAGACATTGCGTCGTGCAAGGAACAGACAAGTCAATACTCAATACTCTCGCTATTGTACGCCTCCGAGAAAAGTAATTCTACCGTGTGCATAGATATCCGCGCAAGTAGCAGCGCCCTTGATCTATTGGAGATTCGAATCCATGCAGTCCTGGGCTCCGCAATATTTCAAGTGTATTTGCTTATTTTACTGATTTTTTTATATTATATTTTACTGAAATTTATTTCCCTGTATTCTGTCAAATACAGTACAGTATGTCATATCAGCCAGTCATTATTATTCTCCACACAGTGTACTTTTTTAGGGACTCCATACAGTGTACTTTTGGCAGAGATTTCACGAAGACTTGCTCCACCCACTGTACCATAATATGCTCCACCCTCCGGCGCCTTTTCACATTATTTCCATGATTGAAATCATTTTATCTTTTTAAACAAAAGTCAAATTTAATATCTGTTTGCATCTTTATGTTGTTGGTGACGAGGGTTTTGACTTTTGAAACAAGACCACTCTTGAATTTATTTTGCGCCCCCTCCCCCTCCAAAAAAATATATTCTGGATGGGAACCTAGCCCGGTGGCAAGAGCATGGCTGTGTGCCTTGGCAGACCCAACTTCAAATTCTGTGGGCGGAATTTATTTGGCGGATTTAAAACTTGGTGTCTCACACCTTCCTTCTTAGTTATAATGCCACGGGGCTCCTCCCCCGTAGGTCTAATTTTTTAAAAGAAAATATATTTTGTGAAGTTTTAAAATTTAAGTTCTAAAACATAGTGGAACTCTACGAAACTGTTAAACTCGTATCATGTTTACTGTATCAAAACATGGTAAAACTCTATGAAACTGTTAAACTTGTTTCATGTTTGCTGTATCGGAACATGATGAAACTCTCCAAAACATGGTGAAACTCTATGAAACATGGTGACATTATATGAAACATGCTTTTCGAAGTATCTTAAACAGAAAAATCATTTTTTTATCAAGTTTCATATATATGCCATACGCTAGATCATTGCACATTTTGGCACACTGCCAAAGACATTCATATAGAGTTTAATTCTTTCATGTTCATAGCAAGAGCTATGTGAAAGAACATGTGCTGCCCCCATGTTTGGTTTTGGTAATTGATGACAATCCCTATGGACTAATGGTTGCCTTGAGTTATATTTGAAGGATTTGTCCATAGGCTTTGCTTGTAGACTATTTGTTGGTCTCAAGGTGATTTGAAGAAGAATATGTGTTGACCAAGGGGTTATTCATGGAGTTATCCAAAGATTGGTCATGTAAGAGATGAGCCTATTGCAAGCATGTCTTGAAGAAGAAGATTGTGTGAACATTCATGCGTACCTTCAAGACATCATCCTAATGAAGAGAGTGGAAAGATTCAAGGTTGATCAAGACTAAATATGAAGAGTGATTCAAGTTGATCAACACACAAAGCGTAGAAGATGTACCGAGTGGGATCAAGTGATCTCACGGTATGGTAAGCATTGTCCATTACGCTTTGTGTACTAACCCATGTCCTATGCGAGAGTTCTATGTGGGGTTAGGTATGTTTCCATGGGCTTGCGTCAAGAGGAAGATCTCATTCAACCCATGGAGGATGACATCAAGTGGTGATCATCATCAAGATTGCGGTGTGCAAGTTCAAGTGGAGCATCACGAAGAGATCACATGCTTGAAGCTTGCCGTCCATTGTGGTGACAATTGACTTGTGAAGATGTGCCAAAGAGTGGCTCACCCAAAGTGGAGTATGGGGGAGCAATCTACTAGTCTTCATCGAGCCGGCGCAATCAAGAAAGGTGGTCCAACTTGAGGAGGTCAAGATCGTCATCATCTAGCTCAAGTGGACTATGCGCAAGGCAAATGTTTGCCCTTGATAGGTTTTCTATTTTACCGGTCTCGTGGTGGTAGTTGGGAGACCGGGTTATAGGATCGATAGCCATACTATCAAGGGGGGCTCTCGGATGAGTAGCTTGATCGTATCTTTCGTAGAGAGCTCAAACCATTGCATTCTTGCATCATCTTTCTTGGTTCTTGTTTGGCCTTTTTGCTTTGGGGGTCTTTGAGCTTTTGGTCACCTTCATGACAAGCTCAAGTTCATCGAGAACAGATTTCGTTTGCTTCTTCTAGTATGTTCTCGATGTTGGGGTTTATGCCGGATCATCATTCATAGAGGTTTCACATCTCTATATCATAGGCATACTACTCGTCGTCATCTATCCAACGAGCTTGAGTTTGCTGGATTCGGAGTTCATATGTAGAAGTTGTGGCAGTTCTGGTTTTCCTGCTTCCATCTGTTTGCTTGGGCCTCTTTGAAGCTCTCTAGCGGTAGTACCGCCCTGGGCAGCGGTAGTACCGCTTGCGCGGTACTTCCGCGGTTCTAGTGCCGCGGGCACTACCGCTTGTTTTCAGCTTCTGGACTCGTTTTCGCTTCGGTGATAGTAGGGCGGTAGTTGGGCACGGTAGTACCGTTCCGGACGGTAGTACCGCACCTGCCCTGCGGTAGTACCGCTCAGTGCAGTAGTATCGCGCTGCTCTACTCTACTACCGCGGTTTCACCTGTACTCGCAACACCTAGCGGTAGTACCGCTGGTGGGAGCGGTAGTACCGCTCCGGCGGCACTACCGCCTTCTTGAGTTTCTCAATTGCACATTACGGCTGAAACTACCGTGCCAGCGGAAGTACCGCTCGCCCGAGCGGTACTACCGCTTATGCACGGGCTGAAGGCATAACGGTTGGATTTTCCCCCTCCTATAAAAGGGGGTCTTCTTCCCCAATGGTTTTCTACCCATTGAGTTCGTGTTCTTCCCCCATTGTTGACCTTCTTCGAGCTTGCTATCTCTCAATCCCTCCAATGATTCTTGCTAGTTCTTGAGGGAAAAGAGAGAGGAGATCTAGATCTACGTTTCCACCAATCACTTTCTCCTCTATGTGAGGGGAACCCTTTGGATCTAGATCTTGGAGTTCTTTGTGTTCTCTTCTTCGTTCTTCCTCCATAGCATTAGTTGTTGTTGTGGGATTTGGGAGAGAAGGACTTGGGCACTCCGTGTGCCCTTGCCATTGCATTTGGTGCATAGGTTTGAGTTCTCCACGGTGATACGTGGAAGTGAAGTTTGAGAAGCTTTTTACTCTTGGGTGCTTGGTACCCTAAAGCTTGTTCCTCTTGGGTGTTTGGGCGCCCTAGACGGTTGGTGGTGCTTCGGAGCTCAATCATTGTGGTGTAAAGCTCCGGGCAAGCGTCGGGGTCTCCAATTAGGTTGTGGAGATTACCCCGAGCAATTTGTACGGGTTCCAGTAACCGCCCCCAAGGGTTGCCAAAGTGTACGGGTCCGGTGACCACCCCCAAGGGTTGCCATTTGTACGGGTTCGGTGACCGCCCTCAAGGGTCCCTTAGTGGAATCACGGCATCTTGCATTGTGCGAGGGCGTGAGGAGATTACGGTGGCCCTAGTGGATACTTGGGGAGCATTGTGCCTCCACACCGCTCCAAACGGAGATTAGCATCCGCAAGGGTGTGAACTTCGGGATACATCGTCGTCTCCGCGTGCCTCGGTTATCTCTTACCCGAGTCCTTTACTTATGCACTTTACTTTGTGATAGCCATATTGTTTCTTGTTATATATCTTGCTATCACTTAGTTGTTTATCTTGCTTAGCATAAGTTGTTGGTGCACATAGGTGACCTAGTTGTTGTAGGTTTTGTTCTTGACAAAGTAACCGCTAGGTTTATTCCGCATTTGTTCAAGCCTAAACTGTAATTATTTTAAAGCGCCTATTCACCCCCCCCCCTCTAGGCGACATCCACGATCTTTCACTATGTTTAAATTTTAATGAGGTTGAGAATAGTGCACTGATCCTTATTGTAAGATGTTGCTTCTATCATGAGACAAAATAAAAAAATGTCAAGGGACAAAAATGAAGAGAAAAGTGTCAAGGGACACAAAAAATGTGTCAATGAGAGACAAAAAAGGTGTGTGTGAGAGAGAGGATGAGAGAGAGAGAGAGAGGAGAAGAAGCAACACTATTTTTCTTTATAGAGTACACAAGAGTGCTTCAAACTAGCACCATACATTTGGTAGTGTTTCAAAGTAGCAACATGCATTTGAAGGAAAATAAGTGATCAAAGTAGCACAAGTTCATGCATTGAAAAATTGGAAGTTTCATGAGTTTCATTGTTTCATATACTAGTGGGGACTTTACATTATATAACTTGTCTTACATATTCCAATGATGAACCTCCTCAAATGAACTGTAAGTCTTTATGAGCAAGCATGTTGGATACACCCCATTACTCCATATGAGAGCTTTCGGGGAAAATAACAAAATAATATAGAAGTATCAAAAGTAGGCACTGTGACAAAGCTAGGCCACCTGAGAGTCCTAGGGGCCCAGGCGCCTGGAGTACACGCCTGGCCACAAGGGCTCCCCTAGCTCCTCTTATTTGTAGCTAGCTTATCTACACCTTAGAAAACCCTTCTTGTATTTTTTACAGAATTTTTCTGCTGCCGCCACTTCACGTTCCAATGTGATTTTATTTGACCTTATTGTGTCAATTTTCCTAAGGGAAGAATCTTCATCTTCGACCCCTTTTGTCGACCCTTGCTCCGCCCATGATGATGCGGGAGTAGTTCACCCTTGAGGCAATGGGTTTGTAAGCTATAGTGTTGTGTCATCAATCTCTCTTTCTTGGTCATATGGGTTGTATCCATGATTGTAATCTTGAGCATTGATGGTGAGTTGAATTATATGACGTAGTTCTGGTGATGAATTTCTTTATGGGTTGAATCTTGTTCATGTTATATTGAACTTCTGGAATTAATGAGATCATATGATTAATATCTAGTATAATTTTTGAAGACACTTTAGGAGACATTGGTGACTCTGGATTAAGATTAAAAAGATAAGATATCATGTGTTGATTGTCTAGTATAATTTATGGGTCACCCGAGGTGACAATTGGGTGCCCAATAGATTAAGATTATAAAGACAACTTTTAGGTAATGCTTTACCGCACCCACGAGGTCCCATCCTATTTTCATCCAATAAAAAGGGAACTTTGGGTGTGATCTTTACCGCACCTAATCAAGTTGTATCAAGTATTTTAATGAAGTTATTGATGTTGAGAGTTGACACCAGTGAACCGATGAAATCCAGACCTAGTTTCCAACAAGTATAACCTCGTTTCGTTCTCTCTTTTTTTGCGGGTGAACCTCGTTTCGTTCACTTGTGCACCTTATTACCTTGGTGTTTTTATTTGTTCAAAAAAATCAAAAATATTTTCACCAACCACAATATCAATCTGTAATCCAAATTATCAATCTCTTCGCCGAACTAGTGCAGCTATACAATTGACAAATGTATTAGGTGTGTAAGGGACACAAGAAACTATTTGTATTTTATTGCAGGGTTGCTTGAAAATGTAACACTTTCATCCTACACCTCTCATGGATTGATAATTTTTAAATCATCCACTTGAGGAAAATCTGGTGTTATCCTACAATCCTATGCACTTGAAGGCCCAACAATTATCTAATAGAATAGAAGTGTGTGGTATACATCACACCTCGCCCTCCCCTGGCCTCCGCCCACTGCCACATCGTCGCCGCCTCGGTCATCCCACTACCCCCCCCCCCCCCCCCCTTTTCTCCAATGTTGGCAACGACCTACATTCCCACTCCTTGACCAGCACCGGTTAACCATCTTCCTCACCTCTGGCTCTGTCTCCAGCGAGGTCCTGGCTCGGCCTCGCCTGGGTCAACGCTCCTTGTTGAGTCCCATGTCTTCGCCCCCGTTTAGAATCGGCTGACGTGAGCAAAATTTTCACGCACGTGAGGCTTAGCAAACACGTTTATCTTTGAATGAACGGGGATAGTAGCTTTTACAATTTGATCGCCTCAGTTTGCATGTTAGCAAGACATTCCATCCATGGCTGCACAACAACCGTGATAGTTTTCTGTAATTAGATGATACCCCGCGCGTTGCGGCAGGGATTGGTTGCAATATTTTTTGATGGAATTTAAATAAAATAAAAATAAATATAATATTTGATTATTATATAGTTGTAAACCTATATCTATACCTACTATTAAAGGGAATAGGTATTCTTGGACTGTCACACGCGTTTGTAAAACGGTCCCTAATAATAACATAATTAGCATACGGTTCAAACCAGTGTATTTTATTAGCAACGAACTACGCTAGCACATGTTCGTACGCTAACACATGTGCGTAATAGCATGCACTTCGTCTGTCACCTGCGTTTTGCCTGTCCAGGCTGTAGTACTGGGCCTAGCATAATATTGGGCTTGTGCAGGCCACATAGCAGCAATCTCAATCAACCTTTTCATGTCTATTCACATATTAAATAGTCCCACATTATACTTTTTTTAAATGATTGAAGTCAGCTCGGAGGATATAGAATCATTAAAAGAAAAAAATGCCAGATTAAAATACAGAAAAACGAACTAAAATGTCACAACAACCCACAGAAGACAACGCCGGCCAATCTGGAAGCCACATGAAGATAGATAATTTGTATATTTTTATCTTCTCCGTTTAGTGCCACTAGACTGTAATAGATAATTTGTTCTCTTTCTCCTAAAAAAATGTGCGATTGATATGTATCTTTTCTAGACTTTGGCTTGCGCCTCACTGCCGCCGAATAGCTCCGTCGAACCGGCCAATTTTGATTTATGCCAACTGATGCTACAATTGCTACGCTACAAGATATCATTTTTTTTCTCCTATTCCGTTGCAACGCACGGGCATGCTTGCTACTCCCTCCGTCCCACAATATAAAACATTTTCAAGCTAAAACAACTTGCAAAAACATCTTATATTATAGGACAGAGGGAGTAGTATATATAGAATATCAGTAGTATTTTCAATGCATGTTGAGAGAAATATATGGTTGTGTGCATCTTGTGATGCAAAGGCCGGGGTACTATCCTTTTCAAAAAAAATGTTGAGAAAAATATAATTAGTGTGATTGATCAGGTGGCATGTGTGGTGAGTTGGGATGTGTGCATATTGAGAGAGAATATAAATAACATTTCCATGCATGTTAAGAGAAATAATTAGTGGATGATGAGTTGACATATGCGGTGAGGTGGCATGTGTGCATGTTGACAGAATTGAAATAGTGGGGATCAAAGATATCTTCACAACAAAGACGAAGAGGGTACGAGTTAAAAGAGCCCAAGCGGGCTGCCTCCCCCAAAGAAAAGTCTAGGGTTTCCCTGCCTCCCGCCGGCGCCGCTGTCGGTCCGTCTCGTCTCCAGTGGCCTTAGAGCCATGGAGGCACGGTGGATCTCGGCCCTTGCCGGCGGGAGGGCTCTCTTTTCAATTGTTTCTTCGCGTTTTGTTAGGGGATGTGTCCTGCTCAGGAAGACGAGACGACGGCGGCTCCCTGAAGATGGAATAAGGTTCTCTCCGCCTAGCCCCCGTCTTGATGGTGTGTCTAGCATCATCGGTGGGTGTGTGGAGGTGTGTCTCCGGCGGATCTGTCCTTGGTGGATTTGCTCGGATCTGGTCGTAGTTCGTCTACGTTCATGTGTTTTCAGGTTGGATCCTTCCCATATATGCTACTCTTCATCGGCGGCGGTTGCTGTTTGACACCCCGGCTCAGAGGATCGGTTTACCCAGTGTTTCCAACCCAGAGATCATGTCTTCTGGAAACACACAACAACTTGGAACAGAACTGAACTGATCTTTATTGATATATCTCGAGCACAAGTTCTTAATTTACATTGATAGCGAGGCCAGAAGCACACAGGTGCTATGACAATATCTACATTATTTATGAAACATAGCAGGGCCTCGATACTACTGGGTGATTCTACGGCGTAGCGGAACATAACGCGGAAAACTCCATCCACAGGGACACTGCTGGGACACGGCCTAGTTAGCGTAGCACGAACCATCGGGACCTCCGTCCTCGGCTTCTCCTGCATCTGGCATGATACGCCAGGTGAGTACTTGGAATGTACTCGCAATCTCACGGCAACCAAACAATGCAGCAAACAATAGCATGGCAATGATCATATCAAGTGCTTAGGTGGCTAACTTACTGTTACCAAATATCAACTTACTCTCTTCTGGGTTGTCCCACAACCCTCAAGATATTCATGAACCATTGAATACTTCCAAACATAAGACAAGTTCTTCCATCATTATTATCATTATTGCGGTTGACCAATCAGTGGCCTAGTACGGACTGTCCAATACCGTGGACGCGGCTATTCGAATAGATTCTTACACTCTGCAAAGGTTGCACACTTTGCCCACACTATGGAGCTCCTGGTCCCGTACCTCGGTACACCTCTCTCCCGGGTGGACCGGTGCTGCTCCAACAAAACTTACCTAACCCGTGACTCCTCCATCATACCACCGACAATCATACCCTCCCAGGGTCATTTCCTGGGTGGCCCCTGTGTCACCCCGTGACACCTGCCACCGTCGTGGCTAACTAAACTGTCCCAAACGGGGACGCCGGCAAAATAACTCAACTGGGCTCACAGGATTATCGTTGTCTACCTGATCAGGGTAGCACACACGCATAACCCTCCCTCTTTGGTGGTACCGATAAAAGAGCACAAAGCCAGACCAAGTCAAGGCCGTCCCATACCGGCAAATGTGGCTGCACGGATAAGTCCGGATAGGTGGCACTTGATCAACCAATTAGGTTTAGTGTTGTCAAGTACTTATCAAGCATGGATTTTCATTATAAATAACTTAACATGGCAGGGTTTCGGTCGAGGAAGAGGTTGGGCGGGGTCAGTGGAGTGAGTGGAGCTCGCTCGTGGAGTCAGTCGAGGCTGGGGTGGAGTGGAACGGCGAGGTGGCGGAGCTCGGGTGGCGGCGGGTCACCGGCGAGATATGAGGCCAGAGGGCCTCTCGGCCTTGGCTCATTGCTCGGGGGCTCGATTGGAGGCGGAGGGAGTTGGGTGAGGAGCTAGGAGGGCTGGCCATGGCCTTTTATAGGCGGGGGCGAGCTCTCTGGAACCTGGCGGAGCTCGGCCACGTCGCCGGAGTCCGGACGCCGCGCTGGCTGGCTCGGCGTGGGCGGCGGGATAGGAGAGGGCAGAGGGAGTTAATGCGGCAGTGGCGGCTTGCGGAGGAAGGCGACGAGCAGCAAGGCCACTGTGCCCGCACGGGTGCCACAGTGCCTGTGTGCGGTGGCGGCCGGCGAGAGCTTCTCCGGTGAGGGGAAGAACCTGGAGCGGCTAGGTGGACGGCGGAGAGCTAGTCAGCGCAAGGCGACGCGGTACGGCTACGCGGGCGTCTCCCTCCGATGAGACCCGTGCCTGGCGGCGCCCAGAGCGCGGTTTTGGCAGGGCTGGCTATGCGGTCACCGCGTGCACAGGCACCCGCGGCGCGAGCTGGCCTGCCAGACCGTGTCTGGTGCGTCGTCCTTGCACCCTAGAACCCCCTCATGCCACTAGATTGCCAAGAGACCCACTGAGCTGAAGCGTAGCTTCAACTACAGTTCGCTGTCAGAAACTTGGTGAGGTTCTAGAGAAGAGATTAGCTGGAGATGAGACCAACAGAGATGTCTGGAGTGATCTACATTGGAAGGACTACAAGCTGGCCAAGCTTGAGAGATTTTAATCAAGATTTGATTGCAGTTCATGTACAACTGCTATTACTGGTCCAGAGGAAAGATGAGCTTGTAGCACTCATCTGGTTGATCTGCTGGAGCTGGAATTTGGTATGTGAGGGTTATTTGGTGGATAGATGATGTCATAAAAATTTCAGCTCAATTGATTACCTCTAGCTGGTACTTCCTTCACAGAGGTTCAAAATGAGCAGAAACTTGGCAGAATATTGCTGCTGAAAATTTGTACTAAACAAGATGATATTTTTGGATATTGTGGCAAGATAGGTTCCCTAGTATCTCAGGGAATTATCTGAGAGTTTTGTGAGTTGGGAAAATATGAGTTGCTTCACAAAGGGCCAATGCTGTCCAGAAGGTAAATGGAGTTTTCTGGACAAAATTTTATACTGGACCATGAAATGTTTTTGAAGATTGTGGGTGTAGATGATGACAAGAAGGTGTGGTATTAATTTGGGATTTTTCTGATCATCAAAACTATGGGTTGCTTCATAACCCATAGTGATGGCAGATTTTCCCAAAGAAAGAAAATGAATTATTGAGAAAGATTGAGAATTGGAAATTGATCCAGAAGGTGTGTGACAAGATTTTGGCAAGATTTTGAGGGCTTTGGATCACTGGGAAGGATTCATAAGTCCAAAGTCAACTGAAAAGGTTCAAAGACCATCCAAATTGCAAATAAAGCCAGAGAGATTTTGAAAAGAAAAAGTTGCCAAAAACCAGGGTGTCACAAACCTACCCCCCTTAGAATGAATCTCGTCCTCGAGATTCGGTTGCTCAGGGAACAAGTGGGGATATGCTGATCTCAGAAAATCCTCTCTTTCCCAAGTAGCTTCCTCCTCAGTGTGATGCTCCCATAATACCTTGTAAAATTTGATTACTTTACTTCTGGTAATTCTTTCCATCTCATCCAATATTCTGACAGGTTTTTCCTCGTAGGTCAAATCTTTGGTCAGCTCTAATTCACTCATATCTGCCTGCTTGATCGGAGGTGCAATGCACTTTCTCAACTATGATATGTGGAAGACATCGTGAACGTCACACAACTCCGATGGTAATTCTAGCTGATATGCCACTCTGCCTCTTCTAGCAATTACTGGAAAGGGACCGATATATCTCGGTGCAAGCTTTCCTTGAGTATGAAACCTCTTTATTCCTTTCATGGGGGTAACTCGTAGATAAGCATATTCTCCGGGCTCAAAAGTTACTTCTCGATGCTTCGGGTCATAATAACTCTTTTGACGGGACTTGGCTGCTCGAAGACGTTCCTGAATATCCTTGACTTGTTTCTCAGCCTCGAGCATCAAATCCGTGCCGAAGATACGGCTGTCTCCTGTCTGAGACCAATTTAAAGGAGTGCGACACTTTCGTCCATACAGAGCTTCAAATGGTGACATCTTGAGACTCGACTGATAACTGTTATTGTAAGAGAATTCTGCATAGGGTAGACTATCCTCCCATTTGGGTCCATAGGTGAGAGCATAGGACCGAAGCATATCTTCCAAAATCTGGTTCACTCGCTCGGTCTGTCCATCTGTCTGTGGGTGATATGTCGTACTATGCTTTAGCACGGTTCCCAGGGCTTGATGCAATCGCAGCCAGAATGCTGAAGTGAACAAGGAGCCTCTATCCGATGTGATGGACTTGGGTACTCCGTGAAGGCTGACTATCCGGGACATGTAGAGTTGTGCTAGCTGATTAGCGTTGAAAGTGGTCTTTACCGGGATAAAGTGAGCCACTTTCGTAAGTATATCCACGATGACCCAGATAGCATCATTGCCTCTTGTTGACTTGGGTAGTCCAACAATGAAGTCCATGCATATGTCATCCCATTTCCACTGGGGAACTGGTAAAGGTTGCAGTAACCCAGCGGGTTTCTGGTGTTCAGCCTTGACTCTGTTACAGATGTCACAGCAGGCGACATAATATGCAATGTCCCTTCGCATTCCTGGCCACCAAAAGGTTTCTCGCAAGTCCTGGTACATTTTTGTTCCTCCCGGATGGATAGACTAGGCGGATTCATGTGCCTCTCTAAGTATTTGCTGTCTCAAGTTTTCTTGGTCAGGCACACATATTCGGTTCTCAAACCATAAGGTGCCTTGGTCATCAATATGGAAGGACGTGGCCTTTCCTTGCAGAATGTGCTCCTTGATCTCTTGTATATCTTTATCTGATTTCTGAGCTATCTTAATTTCTTCCATAAGTGTTGGAATGATTTCCATTGTGTCCGGGCTAACCGGGCCGCATAGCACCATATTGAGCTTGGCAAACTCTTCCTGTAGCCTCGGATGGATTCCCTCCATTATTGTATTTATAGTGCCTTGTTTTCTGCTGAGAGCATCGGCGACCACATTGGCTTTTCCCGGATGATAATTAATTCCGATGTCATAGTCCTTGGCCAATTCAAGCCATCTTCTTTGCCTGAGATTTAGGTCTGGTTGGGTGAAAATATACTTGAGACTCTTATGGTCTGTGTATATTTCACATCGCTGCCCAATGAGATAATGCCTCCAAATCTTCAATGCATGAACCACGGCTGCCAATTCCAAACCATGAGTGGGATAGTTCTCTTCATGGGGTCGTAGCTATCTAGATGCATATGCTACAACCTTTCCTTCTTGCATTAGAACGCAACTGATTCCACGCCTGGAAGCATCGCAGTATATATCAAAGCTCTTGTGGATGTCTGGAAGAACTAAGACAGGGGCCGTAGTTAGCCTCGTCTTTAATTCCATGAAACTGCTATCGCACTCTTCCGTCCAGGCAAATTTGTGGTTCTTTTTCAACAGTTCTGTCAATGGCTTGGCTATTTTTGAGAAGCCTTCAATGAAGCGACGGTAGTAGCCTGCCAATCCCAGAAAACTGCGGACTTCAGTTACAGTGGCTGGTGTCTTCCAGTTTAATACAACAGTCACTTTGCTGGGGTCAACAGCTACACCTTGCTCTGACAGAACATGTCCCAGAAATCCCACCTCTCTTAGCCAAAATTCGCATTTACTGAACTTGGCATACAAGCGATGGGTCCTTAGTCTTTCCAGGATAGTATGGAGGTGTTGCGTGTGCTCTTCTTCATCTTTGGAGTAGATGAGAATATCGTCGATGAAGACTACCACAAATTTGTCCAAGAAGTCCATGAAGGCCTTGTTCATCATGCTCATAAAGTATGCTGGAGCATTTGTCAGCCCGAAGGACATGACTGTAAACTCATACAGACCATATCTTGTGGTGAAGGATGTCTTGGGGATATCCTCTTTCCTGATTTTTAACTGATGATACCCCATTTGGAGGTCAATCTTGGAAAATACCCGGGCCCCGTTCAACTGGTCAAACAGATCATCAATGCGGGGGAGCGAATATTTATTTTTAATAGTGACCTCATTCAACTGGCGATAGTCTACGCACATTCGCAGGCTGCCATCCTTCTTCTTGACAAACATCACAGGTGATCCCCATGGCGAGGTGCTTGGACGAATATACCCTTTTTGTAGTAATTCATCCAGCTGTTTCTTTAATTCCACCAGCTCTGGAGAAGGCATGCGGTAGTACTTCTTATAGATTGGAGCGGTTCCGGGAACAACATCAATAGCGAACTCTAGTTCCCGATCAGGTGGCATTCCTAGTATTTCTTCCGGGAATTCACAGACTACTGGAATCAGATTTAGGTCTGTAGTTGTGGCTTTGAATGCCATTCCCTTCTTTGACATCATTCTGCTAGCAGTGAATTGCATTGTTTGGCCTGCCGGGCTAACCAATGTCACCTTCCTGGTGGCACAGTTGATACACACTTGATGTGGTACCAACCAATCCATCCCCAGTATTATATCCAATCCAGGGGATTCAATGGCAACAAGAGTAGCTGGAAACTTGACGCCATGTATCAAAATTTCCAGATCCTTGTATATCACATTTGTTCTGAGCATGGAGCCAGGGGATTGTACCACCATGATTTTGTCCAAAAGAGAAGGAGAAAATTTGTGCAAGGTGGCAAAACTCCGCGAAATAAACGAATGAGAAGCCCCAGAATCAAATAAAATTATTGCAGGTATGTTGTTAACAGAAAACATACCAAGGACCACGTCTGGTGCTTCGCGGGCTTCCTCAGCGGAGATATGATGGACTTGGCCGCGATAGAAGTTCGGATTTGGGCGGCGTCCAACATTGTTGACTTGTGGCTTGTAATCGGATGATGGCTTCCCATTTCTTGCGGGGCACTGCTTGGAGTAATGCCCGCTCTAGCCACAAGTAAAGCATGTGTTGTTGCGACGGCAGTCCTCCATCACTGGCTGTTTGCCGAAGGTCTTGTCCTGGCTGACAGGCTTATTGTTGTTGTTACCATTGTTCCAGGCAGGCTTGTATTCAGATGGACCTGGTTGCCAGATACGTGTCTTCTGTGCAGACTGCTCACGGTTGTCCTTCTTGGGTTCAAACTTCCGCTTGCGATCATCATATCCTGACTTATGCTCCCGTTCAGCTATGAAAGCCTTGTTCACCAGAGTCTGGAAGTCAGGAAAGTCAAGCGTACAAAGCTGACAGCGGAGGGTATGATTGAGTCCTCCTAGGAATCGGTCAATCTTCCTTTCTTCGGTGGACACGTCATGGGTGGAGTACCGTGCCAGATTATTAAACTTGTTTAGATACTCACCCACTGACATGTTCCCTTGAGTAAGAGCAAGAAATTCCCTCTGCTTCACCTTCATTATGCCGGTAGGAATATGATACTTGCGGAATACCTCTTTGAACTTCTCCCAAGAAATATCTTCTCCAGAAGGCCACATTATTTTTGTATTGTCCCACCATATAGCTGCTGGTCCCTCCAGGTAGTGAGTAACAAAAGGAACCTTGTCTGACTCATCACAGCGGGCTATGTCCAACTTCTTTTCCATGGTCCTCAGCCAGTCATCAGCTTCCATAGGATCCACAGCCTGACCAAAACTGGGTGGCTTGGTACGCTGAAAGTCGGACAACTTAGAGTGTGTCCCATTGTTGTTATTCTGGCCCACCAAAGTCTGCATACTTTTCAGGAATTCCATGAGATCTTGATTTCTTTTCTCTTCAAACATTCTCATAATCTGATCAGTGGTAGGTGACTGTGGTGGTGGAGGTGGTAAATCTTCTGGTGACTATCCTGCTTGTCTGGCGGATCGACGAACGGGAGTTCCTTCGCCGCCTTGATTACTACACCTCTTCATCCTAAATTTGTTCCCATTGCAAAATACCGAATCGATGAGCAACATCCATAAGGGAAAGCATGATAGTGTGACACCAGAAAAGAAACCAAATAAAAGAGAAGATAAAGAAAACAACATAATTATACAAGGCAACCCAACATCATACATGACAAGCTAGTAGGGGAATTATCATGGCTGGACTGCTCATACGGCAGTTGACATATGCAGGGATGCTATGATGCATGCACTGAAACTCAAGTCTTCACTCTAGTAGTGCGGGTGGCACGAACACTGGCAAACTGTAGACTCCTCGTCATCTGATCATGTCTCGGAATCTGAGCTGATGATGTGAATCTCGGCCTCCGGATCAAAGGTAACACGGCGACGCTCATGAGAAGGTTCTCCCTCTGAAGGAGAAGAAGCACGATGCCGCAGCATCGGAACAGCTGGAGTAGCTAGGAGTGAGGCCCACTCTGCCGGGGTCTCACGTCGGGTACCAGAAGAAAAGCCTGGCGGTCCGAACGAGCTAGAAGGAGTTTCAGAAGGTGGAACGGGTGGAGTATACACAGGTGAAAACGGAGGTGGAGGAGGAGACTGTGCTGCCGCAACAGCTGCAAGTGCCCCTCGGGCATGAGTCAGCTCCTCAGCTAGTGAAGTGATCATACGGTAACTGGCGTTCAGATAACGAGATAAAACACCAGTAGCACGATCACTCGCCGGGTCAACAGGTGCGAAAAGGACTCGCCCTGTCGCAGGCGACAGGGTGGGGTAGTGAAAGAAACCTGGATGAGTCTGCATCTCGACCTCGTGGAAGCGCAAGTTAGTGAGAGCCTCCATCACAGCGAACTGAATCGCCAACTCCGGAGTAGAAGCAGTTCCGCCCTTGGAGGAGCGGGAGTAACTGCCAATGTCCAAACTCGCGGTAAGAAAGGCCTCCGCGTGATACTCGTACACTGAACCAGCAAGCTTCTCTCGGAACACCTGGTACACTGGGTCTTCGCCGTTAGGATACAGCTGAAGCCAGACACTACGAAGCAGTAATAGAAAAGTGAACGGTGCCGGCTCATGATTGTAGTGTTACGGAACTGGTGCCATCTACAATCACAAGGCCAACGGTTAGCACAATAAAAGCTATATGCATGCCATGCAGCAATCAGATGCAACAAGCAAAGCACACCCCAAGACTCTAAACTAATCGTGGCTCTAGCGCAGGGTTAACTAGGGTGTCCTACAGTCAACCTGGCTCTGATACCAAGCGTTGTGGCACCCCGGCTCAGAGGACCGGTTTACCCAGTGTTTCCAACCCAGAGATCATGTCTTCTGGAAACACACAACAACTTGGAACAGAACTGAACTGATCTTTATTGATATATCTCGAGCACAAGTTCTTAATTTACATTGATAGCGAGGCCAGAAGCACACAGGTGCTATGACAATATCTACATTATTTATGAAACATAGCAGGGCCTCGATACTACTGGGTGATTCTACGGCGTAGCGGAACATAACGCGGAAAACTCCATCCACAGGGACACTGCTGGGACACGGCCTAGTTAGCGTAGCACGAACCATCGGGACCTCCGTCCTCGGCTTCTCCTGCATCTGGCATGATACGCCAGGTGAGTACTTGGAATGTACTCGCAAGCTCACGGCAACCAAACAATGCAGCAAACAATAGCATGGCAATGATCATATTAAGTGCTTAGGTGGCTAACTTACTGTTACCAAATATCAACTTACTCTCTTCTGGGTTGTCCCACAACCCTCAAGATATTCATGAACCATTGAATACTTCCGAACATAAGACAAGTTCTTCCATCATCATTATCATTATTGCGGTTGACCAATCAGTGGCCTAGTACGGACTGTCCAATACCATGGACGCGGTTATTCGAATAGATTCTTACACTCTGCAGAGGTTGCGCACTTTACCCACACTATGGAGCTCCTAGTCCCGTACCTCGGTACCCCTCCCTCCCGGGTGGACCGGTGCTGCTCCAACGAAACTTGCCTAACCCGTGACTCCTTCATCGTACCACCGACAATCATACCCTCCCAGGGTCATGTCCTGGGTGGCCCCTGTGTCACCCCGTGACACCTGCCACCGTCGTGGCTAACTAAACTGTCCCAAACAGGGACGCCGGCAAAATAACTCAACTGGGCACACAGGATTATCATTGTCTACCTGATCAGGGTAGCACACACGCATAACCCTCCCTCTTTGGTGGTACCGATAAAAGAGCACAAAGCCAGACCAAGTCAAGGCCGTCCCATACCGGCAAATGTGGCTGCACGGATAAGTCCGGATAGGTGGCACTTGATCAACCAATTAGGTTTAGTGTTGTCAAGTACTTATCAAGCATGGATTTTCATTATAAATAACTTAACATGGCAGTAGCTAGGCATCAAGTAATTTACTATGAATTTCACATGTTAAAATAATGCATATAATTCAATTAAATAACCAACACTATTGAAATGCTTCATGTAATGGATGACATGGCTTGCCTTGCTCTGTTGGGTTGTCCACAAACTCCTGGGCTTCAAAGTCAAAAGGATTTCCCTCTAAAAATATTTTGAAAATGCAAAGGAAAATGTCACATAACACTAATCTGTTCACCAGAAATTCTATGAGCATGGGAAAAATACCAAATTTTACCAGAAAATAGAGGAGCTCAAGACAAACTCAATGCAAGAAGAATCAATTGATTTGGACTTATGGATAAAAAGTTATGGATGGTCAAAGTTACTGGTCAAATCTGAAATAAAACAAAAAATAGAAAATCAGCAGAGGGCCACGTCGAAGACGTATTTCGCCAGGGCGCCTCCCCTTACCGCTTCGGCGAGCCACTGACTAGCGGGCCCCTCTGTTAGATTTAAAAGGGGGAGAGAGGGAACAGAGAGCTGCGGCTCTCCGGCGATGGTCGCCGGCGATGCAGTCGACGGCGAGGTCGGGTGACTACGGGGATGGAACGAGCTCACAGAGGCGAACGTGTATGTACCCGCAGCGTGACGAGAGATGGCCGGACGACGTCGTCCCCTTCCTCTCCGGCGGCGGTGGCTTTCGGGCGTCGCCAGAGACGGCGATTCCGGCAGGATTTCGGTCGAGGAAGAGGTTGGGCGGGGTCAGTGGAGTGAGTGGAGCTCGCTCGTGGAGTCAGTGGAGGCTGGGGTGGAGTGGAACGGCGAGGTGGCGGAGCTCGGGTGGCGGCAGGTCGCCGGCGAGATGCGAAGCCAGAGGGCCTCTCGGCCTTGGCTCGTTGCTCGGGGGCTCGATTGGAGGCGGAGGGAGTTGGGTGAGGAGCTAGGAGGGCTGGCCATGGCCTTTTATAGGCGGGGACGAGCTCTCTGAACCTGGCGAAGCTCGGCCACGTCGCCGGAGTCCGGACGCCGCGCTGGCTGGCTCGGCGTGGGCGACGGGATAGGAGAGGGCAGAGGGAGTTAATGCGGCAGTGGCGGCTTGCGGAGGAAGGCGACGAGCAGCAGGGCCACTGTGCCCGCACGGGTGCCACAGTGCCCGTGTGCGGTGGCGGCCGGCGAGAGCTTCTCCGGCGAGGGAAAGAACCTGGAGCGGCTAGGTGGACGGCGGAGAGCTAGTCGGCGCAAGGGGACACGGTACGGCTACGCGAGCGTCTCCCTCCGATGAGAGCGCGGTTTTGGCAGGGCTGGCTACGCGGTCACCGCGTGCACAGGCACCCGCGGCGCGAGCTGGCCTGCCAGACCGTGTCTGGTGCATCGTCCTTGCACCCTAGAACCCCCTTGTGCCACTAGATTGCCAAGAGACCCACTGAGCTGAAGCGTAGCTTCAACTACAGTTCGCTGTCAGAAACTTGGTGAGGTTCTGGAGAAGAGATGAGCTGGAGATGAGACCAATAGAGATGTCTGGAGTGATCTACATTGGAAGGACTACAAGCTGGCCAAGTTTGAGAGATTTTAATCAAGATTTGATTGCAGTTCATGTACAACTGCTATTACTGGTCCAGAGGAAAGATGAGCTTGTAGCACTCATCTGGTTGATCTGCTGGAGTTGGAATTTGGCATGTGAGGGTTATTTGGTGGATAGATAATGTCATAAAAATTTCAGCTCAATTGATTACCTCTAGCTGGTACTTCCTTCACAGAGGTTCAAAATGAGCAGAAACTTGGCAGAATATTGCTGCTGAAAATTTGTACTGAACAAGATGATATTTTTGGATATTGTGGCAAGATAGGTTCCCTAATATCTCAGGGAATTATCTGAGAGTATTCTGAGTTGGAAAAATATTAGTTGCTTCACAAAGGGCCAGTGCTGTCCAGAAGGTAAATGGAGTTTTCTGGACAAAATTTTATACTGGACCATGAAATGTTTTTGAAGATTGTGGGACTAGATGATGACAAGAAGGTGTGGTATTAATTTGGGATTTTTCTGATCATCAGAACTATGGGTTGCTTCATAACCCATAGTGATGGCAGATTTTCCCAAAGGAAGAAAATGAATTATTGAGAAAGATTGAGAATTGGAAATTGATCCAGAAGGTGTGTGACAAGATTTTGGCAAGATGTTGAGGGCTTTGGATCACTGAGAAGGATTCATAAGTCCAAAGTCAACTAAAAAGGTTCAAAGACCATCCAAATTGCAAATAAAGCCAGAGAAATTTTGAAAAGAAAAAGTTGCCAAAAACCAGGGTGTCACACTGTTCTGCTGCACTGGTCCTATGTGGCCTTAGCACGACGACTTCCCGAACATTTTTTTAAAAATGCGAACATTTTCTGAATTTGTGAACAATTTCTGAAATCACGAACATTTTTTGAAGTTTGAATGTTTTTTCAATCACGAACACTTTTCAGATTTATGAACAAAACAATAAAACATAATGATTTTTTAAAATAAAAAATTGAAGAAATAAAAACAAAATTTTAAATGAAAAATTAAAAGGAAAACGCTAACAATCAGACGGTGGAATGCTTGGCCGCATCCGCCGCCTGCTCCACTTGCCACGTGCCTTCCTGGGCGCACACTCAATCTATTCCCCTAGAACACTGATGTGAAATGATTTTCAACAAGTGCTGTGTTGCAATGAGGTCATGCAACAGGACCTATGTTGCAAAAAGATTCTACAAAAGAAAAATTGTTCAAAAAAAATTCCGCAACAAGACCTCTGTTGCAAAAGAAATCCGTAGCATGACCTCAATTGCAGAAGTTTCTATAACATGAGTTTTGTTGCAGAAGTTTCTACAACATGACCTTTGTTGCAAAACGTTTTGCAACACAGTCGTTGTTGCAATTGTAAGGACGAGGTTGGGCTCGTAGTTGGCACGAGATCTTAAGGCTGCGGAGGCGGCGGATCTTTCAAAAAGATCCGCCGGCCGACGCGTAGCGTGCCCCCAAATTAAAATGAAAGGAAAGTAAAGAAAAAACGAAACAGAAACAAAAGAAAAATAAACAGAAAAAAGGAAAAAGGACAGAAAAGAAGGAAAAAAGGAAAACGAAAAAAATAGAACAAGGAATAAAAACCGGTTCAGGAACCTTCTAGGAGTTTCCCAAAACCAGAAAAACCCGGCTGGGAACTTCTAGAAGGTTCCCAAAACCGGGAACGTTGAAACGCTTAAACGGGCCGGCCCAGTCGAACGATCGCTCGATCTCCCATGTGCGAAACCTTGACAGCTTGACGCAACGTGCGTCCAATAGGAAATTCTGGTTTTGGGGGCCTCAAATTTTTTACATAGTAGTACTAGGCTTAGATGATGGGCATGCTGTTCTCTGCTGTCCTGGGCTTCCTGGCGTGCCTATGCTCATGTCCCGATCGAGACCCTTCCTCTCCGCTTCTCACGCCTCAGCCTACGCGTACAGTAGCCGCTTCCTAGCCATCGATCGATGGATTAAGATTCACTCAGGGGAAAAAAGATAGCGATCGAAGCGTCCCTTCTCCTTTCCCTAATTCCCTTCGTTTCTTCGTGCGGTGGCTAGTCTTTCCCTTAGTTTCTTTCTTCGTGTGGCGGCTAGGGCCAGCGACCCAGAGTACCACGGTCCCAGCAAGGCAGTGAGCAGCCGGAAGGAACGGCAGCCGGCACCCGGCAGGAAGGCAGCCAAAGTTCGCACCATCTCCGACTTCTCAAGCGTCGTTGCGTCGACAGCCGGTGACTCCGTGAGCCCTTGACCTTGGCTGTGAGTTCCAATTTCGATCCCGTATATAGTTTTACTTAAACTTTTTAGCTTATTTTATTATTTCCATCAATTAGGCGTCTAGCATTGCAAGATCCGTTATGTCTTCATTTAGAAAACATGAATCTGGTTACCAAAAGCGTTTGAAGAAACAAAAAATCAAGGAGTTAACTCAGTCTCAGTTTGAAGATATGGATATATAAGTTTGTTATAAAAAAAAACCACAAATGTCCTCCGATATTATGATCTTTACATTATTATAGTTATTATATTTATAGTTTTTTAGTGAGGTAGGGCCTATTTTAAAGTTTTGCACCGGGCCTCGGATTTTGCCGGCCCGGCCCTGTCGACAGGCAACACGGCGTCCCTTGTCCTATTACAGTCGCAGCAAGTGCTCAACTAGCTCGTCGACGTACTTGTCCTGCTTCGCCCTGTTGCAGAGAATCTCTTGGAACGCCCTGGCATTGCGGTGCGGGCGAGCGCCTTCCCTTCCTCGTCCTCCGCCATCACCCGCCGCACCGTCCCGGCGACGTCGACCCCGGCGAACGACCCGTCGCGCTCGTCCCTGGGCACCTCCAGGCCGACGGCCCTCGCCGCCATGGCGCGCGCCGTGAGGCATTGGTCGGCGAACAGCGGGAGCATGAAGAGCGGGTGGCCGAACAGGAAGCTGTCCATGAGCGAGCCCCACCCAGTGTGCGTCAGGAACGCACCCACCGCGCCGTGCGCGAGGACGCGCACCTGCGGCATCCACCCGACGCGCACGTGGCCGCGCCCGGACGCGGACAGGCGCTCCTCGCACCCGTCGGGGATCAGGTGGCCGCTCGGCTCCCGCAGTGCCCAGAGGAACCGCGCGCCCGACCGCCAGCTCGCGGACCTGCTCGGGGCTCAGCGGCACCTCGCTCCCGAACGCGACGTAGATGACGGACCTCGCCGGCTGCTCGTCCAGCCAGCGCGTGAGACTCGCGCTCTCCTTGTCCTCGTCCTCGCCGCAGCCGCCGATACGGTCGGCTGCAGCTTCTTGGGCGGCATCGTATGGAGACGGGCCACAGGCTTGCCGAAGAGGTCAGTGAGGAGGGGGCAGAGCTGACCGTCGACCTCGCGGCAGCTGCGCACGATGACGAGCCGGCAGTGCTGCTCCGTCTCCCAGAAGCGGCAGGCGTCGGATGGGCCGGCGGCGTTGGGGAGTAAATGCAGCTGGACGAACTGCTTGGCCTCGTGGAGACGGTGGACGATGTGGGTCGGAAACGGGATCCACGGCGGCTGGTCCGTGAAGTCCTCCGCCGTCATCCGCGGGTGCTCGTCGTTCGCCGTCTTGGGGCCGAGGAAAGCGATGAACGCTGCCGGGAAGATGGAGAACAACGCGCACGGTACCTGCACGCGCAGCGCACAGACGACACGAGCTCTTGTAGACCGACTTGTAGTGCCTACTTAAAAAAATGGAGTACCAACTTGCAGTTGTATCAGCCAGTGCGACACGTACCTTGTGCTGCTCAGCTAGACCTACGGACGGGCAGCTTACGGAGTTAGCTTACAGGATTGTGTGGCCTTTGCTCGTTGGAGAAAAATCAGGAAAGAGGGCCCACAGTTAAATTCACGGGGTGGAAGGATTGGTTAGTGGGAGGGTTCCGTAACTCAATTCCGTAGGTAGTCCGTAAGTGTATCATTTTCGGCTCAGCTATGGGCGGGAGCCAGTGGCGTGCGAAGTCAACGAAGACCCAGTCGGGCTTCTTGCCGAATCCCGTCGCACCCCCCCCGCCGGCGCAGGCCCCGGCAAGGAAGCCGGCGAAAGGGGTGGCGAGGCCGTTGAATGCCACCTTGAGGAGGTCGAACTTCTCCGGCGGGACGTCGGCCGTCGACTCGGCGCCGTAGGGAAGGCCGTCGACGCTCGGCAGGGGCAGGGGGAGGAGGCGGACGCGGGGCCGGAAGTCCTCCGGGATGGGCCTCAGCCTGGCGTGGTTCCTCGGCGCGGACACGAAGGTGACGGCGTGCCCGCGCCTCGCCAGCTGCTCCGAGAGCTCGAGGGAGGGGATCATATGGCCGAACGCGAGCCATGGGAACACCACGACATGGAGTGATGAAGACCTTGCGGTGGCTTCTACGAAAACATGTTTTAGAGCACCTGCACCCAGACTCTTCTTATCTAGTCATCCATTTCACGCATCGCGATTCGTGCAAATGCATTTCTCTTTTTTGTCTCTCTCATATACAACATGTCTTGAAATTCAAACCTTTGCAAAACAGCAAAGCTTTCTAACTAGAATCTAGGATAAAAAATTTAGATTTTTTGGTCCAACATAAATATACAAAATAAGTTTTGTTTGATTAAAAAAATCTTATTTTTAGTATTTATGTCGGACAATTTTTTTTTGAAAGATTTATCCTAGATTCTAGTTAGAAAGCTTTGCCGCGCTGCAAAGGTTTGAACTTCAAGACATGTTCTATATGAGAGAAACAAAAAAGAAAAAATTCCATGTAGAAAGTTAGTTGTGTCGCACGGATCTTAAAGCGACATTAGAGAGCCAGGATAGTAGGGCCGGGGTGCAGGTGCTTTAAAAATCTGCGTCCGTGGCTTCTATGGTTTTTGCCATAGCTTCTTGGAACTAAAAAGTATACTTCCACGGAACGCGACGGTCGAGCAGGTTCACGATCGAACAAGCTAGGTCGCCGGTTGTGGGCGCTTTCTCCTGTTCTGACCGCCGGCGAGAGAGATGAGACAGAGAAATCCAGATCAGACGGGGAGAGAGGGGATGCAACGACTTCCCTTGGTAATATGTATAGGTGGAGTACAAAGTTCGTTCAACTTATACAAAGTTCACCTGCCCCGCCTTCGATAAAACATCCAAAAGTTTGACTGTGGCTTTGATGTTACTTTTCAAAGAGGAGGGTAGCACCCTCTGCGTCAACGGGCGCTGCTATATATCGCTCGTTGCGAGCAAGAAGCCGCTGCAACGCTCACGCGCTTCCTACATGAGCCTGGCCCAGCGCAACAACACGCGCGAGTCTCCCAGCATGGCCATTTCTTTTCTTTCGATACTTTTGACTTCGGGTGGTCTATTTTAATTTTAAAAAAATGTCTGTCAATTTAAAATATGTTCATGAAATTTGTAAAAATGTTCATCAATTCAAAATTCTTCTTGAATTTGAAAAATGTTTGCGGATTCAAAAAATGTCTGTGAATTCAGATAAATGTTCACAAATTTGAAATATGTTAGTAATGAATTTGAAAAAATGTTCACGGATTAAGAATATGTTCCTGAATTTGAAACAAATTCCTGAATTCAAAAATGGCTTGTGGATTTTAAAATTGTTCATGAATTAAAAAGTTAAAAAAGGAAAAGTAAACAAATAACAAAAAAACAGTGAGAACAAACAGAATGAAAATGAAAGGAAGATAAAATTCTCCTGAAACCTTCCCAAAACCGGACGGAAGGTTCCAAAAGCTTCCCAAAACCGGCATCCACTACTAATGGGTTGGTCCGATCGACACAATATAGGCAATAGCTACCCTCAACGCTGTTAGTAAGCGAAATATATCATTTGCGCTACATCAACCGATATACATAGCAAAATCTAGGTATTAATTGGGTGGAGCTTTTTGTGGTCTAGGCTTTAAGAAATTTGACCACAAAAACTTTTACGAGGATACACCAGGGAGAGGTGTATGAGTGACATAGAAGAGAGCAAAGATGGCCAATACTACATGTATAAACTTTTATAAGATGTTTTAGGTCGGAGTACATCACATTTTGGCACACAACACAGAACCAAAGAGGTTAGCAACCACACCCACACAACTACAACGAAACACATCTGGTCTTGTCCAACTCAAGCCACAAAATGGTGAAAGGGTAGGACATAGAAAAGAATGAAGAATGAAGAAAAAGGTAAAAGAAAAGAAAGTAAATTAAAAAAAAAAAACTTTGCCAAGCGTTTTTCTCGGACTATCGGCAAAGATGCCCAGTTGCCGAGTATTTTTATTTTGTGCAGTGTAACAATAGCCAAATCTTGACTTTACCTAGTGTCAAATTTTTACAAGTGTATTTTCGCAGCAAGGGCTATGTTTGCCGAGTAAGAGCATCTACAGCCGGACTTGGCAAATCCAGCCCTCTATACGCCCGCGGGCGCGTCCGCGGACAGCGCCCGCCGGCCCCTCATATGTTGCGCCGCACATCCACATACCTCAAATGCCGATCCTCAAATCCATGCAATCCATGCACGTCAATCATACGATACAAATTGTCCGAATTCAACAGTTCGAAACAAAGCAAAGCAAATCATAGTTCAACAAACCAGACAAGCCAAAATAAAATCAATGTCCGAGCGTGACGGATGGCTTCGGATCACTGGCCAGGCGCCTGCTCGTAGTGGAATGCGTCCTGCACGTACTGCTCCGCCTGCATTCGGGCTGCCTCCTCCGCCTGCATCCGGGTTGCCTCCTCCGCCTGCATCCGGGCCGCATGATCCGCTGCCGCTGCCGCCCTCGCTGCCTCGTACTCCCTACGGTCATTGATCTCCTTCTTTTTGTCCACAAGCCACTTCTTTGCATGCTCATCGAAGAGGGTTTCATCTGCCAACATGATCTTCACATCCTCCGCGTCCCGTGCGAGTTGCAACCTCTCCTTCTCAAGCTCCATCTCGCCAAATGTCTTGGACTTCTCGAGTTCCCATTTGATGGCCGCCTCTTGCTTCTCCAACTCAATCTTCTTCCTCTCAATTTGGAGCTTCTTCTCCGCCCTATTCCGGTCCCACTCCATCCTCTCCTTTTGCGCATCCAACATGAGCTTGTACCTCTCCTCTTTCTTATTCTCCCTTGCCAAAAAAATGCCCGTCCATGTGGAAGACATTTTTGTAGCCGCGGCGTCACGGGAGGCCCTTGCCTTCTCCCACTTGTTTCCCATGACTTGTTGGTTATCCTTTGGCACGGTGGCTCTTCCATTCGTGACGACAACATCGTCCTCTTCATCGTCCAACCCAATGGATTGGTGGGAGCTTGAGCCATCATTCCTCTTCTTGCCGGACTTGAGATCGGCCATAAGTTGGTTCCACTTCGGCTTGCCATTCAATAGGATCCAACAATGGCGAAAAGCAAACGGCTTCTTCTCCACCTCGTGATACAAAGTGGCCGCCACCGCCGTCTAGCAAACAACATATGTATGAGTACGAGAATGCAAACACAAGAAGCATATGCGAATGACTAGAAGATGAAGCAATTGAGCTTACGTGAGTTGCCACCCCCATCCCACTTTGAGGGCGTTTGGTCACTTGTGAGTAGTAGCCCACGTACTTGTTCACTTCCCCTTGAATGATCCCCCATCGATGTTGTAGAGATGCCACATTGCGGGTGGTCACGATAGGATGCGGCTCCACATACTCCTTTTGTTCGTGATACTCCTTCCAAATCTTCTCCCAATACGTGTTCCCCTTTTGCTCGGTGCCGCATATTGGATCCATTGTTGTGACCAACCAAGCTTTGACCAACAAGATGTCCTCAAATCTTGAGAATGCCGGACCTCTTGCCTTCGCCGTCTTGGCCTTCTTCTTTTTGTTGTTGCTCGGATTGGGATCGGATGTTGTCCCAATTTCAAATGCGGTGGTGTCCTCCAATTCATACTCTAGTTCAGTCGGATCTTCATTGTCATTGATCATGTTCGACAAGAGCGCCTCCTACATGGTTTGCAAGCGTGCGAAATGAACAAGTGGCTGTGTACGCAAAAAATTGATCGGACAGGAGCAAATAAAACTTACCGACTCTTGTTCTGTCATTCCGTCGAGCATGTCGAGGGCAGCCCGGGCGCCGCCGGTGACCGTGCTCATCCACGCCCGAACGAGCTGCGGCGAGTCACGTACGTCAACAGCCGGCATCTGCGTCACCGGAAAGCTGTCCGGAATGGCCCAGCCGGCCATTGAATCCTCCTCCTCTGTCCCAATGGGGCCAGACGGCGTAATCCGCGTCAGCGCACGGATGGATGGGGTGCGCGGGCTGGGCGCGGCGGGGGAGACAGCTGCTCGACCATGTCCGAACCTCCCTGCGACGCCGCCGCCGCCTCTCTCTCTCGCCGCCGGTGTCGCCACAACTTCCGGGCAACGTTCTCTGCCTTGCAAGACGGAGCCGAAGAAGGGACGCCAACGGACGAGGCGGACTGCGTCTCCGTGGCGGCGGGCAGGGACGGGCTCGACGACATCTCCGGCGGTGGATCGGGACTGGTGGTGAGGATGGGGAGCAAGGGCGGACGACGGCGATGGCTCGGTCGCGGGAAAGGTTGGAGGGCGGCGGGAGAAGGAGGAAGGGTTTGGTGAATTTGGTGCAATTTGGGGTGGGGTCGGGTTGTCGGGTCCGACGTGGCGGGCGTGCCCGGACGCTCCCATATCCGCCCCATATTTGGGCTGGATGTGAGGGGTGCCGGTCAGCCCAGGCGTTTAAGGCCCGTTTAAGGAGCCCGTCTGGATCGAAATTTCGTGACCGGTCAATGACCGGGTGGCCCACCCGGACGTATGAGGCGGGTTTGAGAGGTCCGGATGTAGATGCTCTAGCCGTAAAAGCACTGACCAAACACTCCGGCCCACGGCAAAGAAGCATCTTTCGGTCACATCAGACGGCATCGTAGTACATTATCTTAACAGGAAACAAAAACGGAACACAGATGAGATTAGCTAGGCCTAACATTGAATGCAAATATTATTATTTTTGCAAAAACTACTGTAGTACTAGTACAATACTACGTTTACTCTTTTTTTTAAGATAACGTTTATACATTAATTATTCATTCGTTAGTGGCAGAAGCCCAATGCCACCATCATGGTGACATTTCCCTAGCGCATGCACGTCGGAAGCTCAAATCAAAACCCATCGCCATCGAGGTTGAGGAACTCCGGGTCAATAAACGGCCCATCCAGCTGCACATCCTGCTGTCGTCCCTCCCTCTGCGCGACGCCGACGCGGTGGCCGCCTGCTCGCAGTGGCGATTGCGGCGGAGGAAGGGGGGCGGAAGGAGGAGTAGCTTGCTGCGCGCCGTGCGCGAGGACGATGGCGAGCTGCGCCCTGGTCCTGCCGAGCTCGCATTGCGTGGCGAGGATCTCTTCCTGTAGCCGGTTGATGATCCCGGCGCAGCCGTACACCGGGTCCCTCACCCGCCACTGCGCCTCCATCGCCATCGTCTCCGCCGCCTGCGCTCTCTCCTCCACGGGCAAGCTCTGCGCGCGAAATGGCAACTCACTATGAATCTTCAACAATGCAATTGGGAGCTCAACTTAAGAACTAGCTGATGGTTTTTAGTTACCTGGAGCAACCTGGCGACGTTGCTGGCGCCGAAGACCCGATGGACGTTGGCGTAGCGGCGGGGGCGGGACGCCGGGAAGTAGGGGGCAAGCACGCAGCCGTGGCCGCACCGCCGACGCAGGTACTTGCACGCCGCGCAGCGCCTCGGGTTGCTGCCGCCGCCTTCCTCCTCCTCCGGCACCTCCGGCTCCACGTCGTTGCCGGCAGGGGCCGTCGACATGGTGAACGATCTAGCGATGGATCTTCGTGTGAGTTCGTGAGATCGCGTGGATCTTTCGAAAGATTTCGGGGAGATCTTGTGGATGCATGCTTATATACACAAATGGATGCATCGTGCATGGATGGGGAGCTGGAGATGGCAACGCCAACGGCTACGTCGGTGCAAACATGGCAAGCTTAACGGCATTGTTATTGCTAATTGTATCACGAGGCCCACTAATTAAGGAACGCGCCGGCCGCCCGGCAGCAGCCGTTGACTACTTTTCTCTCGATCTCCCAGGGCCCACGCTTGCTCTCTCTCCGGCCAGCACCGTCGCCGCAGCCGTGCCCTTGGGCGCCGGCCCACTTACACCATGGTAGTTTATACAGTGACATTGTTCCATCAAATGTATTCCGATGATTGTAGTAGTATATATGTACTCCCCTATTTTTTTACTCCGCATATTAGCTTTGACTAAAGTAAATTTTATAAAGTTTGACTAAATTTATATAAAATGATATGAACATTTACAAATCTATATAATGTGAAAAATATATTCAATGATGAATCAAATGATATTGTATATGTTAATATTTTGAGTGTCCCAGATCTTTCATAGGATGGTGAGGGCGGACGAGGGCCAGATGTCGTGGTTGAGGCCCGGAGGGCTAGGTGCATCCCAAATGAGATCGATGGAGGTGGGAGGGGCAAGGCCGAGGCCAGCGCAGACCTATGAGGCGACAAGACAGAGGAGGAAGATGTGTGTCGCTTCTTCGAAGGGGGCGTCGTAGGTGAGGCAGACGAAGTCGCGGACGATGGTCTTGCGGAAATATAAGATGTCTTATATTTTGATAAGGAGGGAGTATATGGTAGGGAATTAGGGATGCTGTTGATGTCGTCAATTTTCATTTCAGAAATTAACATAGTCCATTACAGTTCAGACTCAAAACACCAGACAAATGGTCTGTTTAAGCACGTAAAACTTTTGTCAATGTTTGCACCAAAACAAAATCAGAAATTTGTGAATGTTTTAAAAATAAATAAATCTGATTTTACTGTTCACCGCTAGCTCGAGCAGAAGATGACTTTTGAATTATTAATTTCTTTTCCTCTCTGCTTATTGTTTCACAAGAGCCCAATTGACTTGATTTACTAGAACACCAAACAGATTTAATTATCAGCACAATAAACTTAATGTGTGCCGTGCGTCCTTCACTAACCTTTCCGTGACAAGGGATTTCTAGGTCCATTTATGTTTGGATGCCAGGATATCAAAGTCTATGTAAACATGAAAGCTTTGAAAACAGCAGGTTATGCGATGTCGTAGTTTTTATGTGATGTCCTAGTTTGTGCTATTGTGCAGTGTCCTTGTGTTGTGCTTCACGCTATGGAAATGACAATAGAAACATGATGCATTGCGCCCGAAAATGCTCAATGGAGCTCGGGCTCCATGGAGCCCGGGTTTGACTTGATCAAAATTCAAATTTTCACGTTTCAAAAAAATTTGAAAAAAAATACACATATACTTACAGACATAAAGCATAAGTGTGTAAATTTTCAGGACGAAATACCTTAAAATGAGTGCTACACAAAAAGAACAAATCTGAGGCTTTTTAGTAGATGCACTATTCATCCTCAAAGTTCATGGATTTGTTTTTTTTGTGCAGGTCGCATTTCAACGTATTTCATCCTGAATTTTTGCACACATATACAATTTATCCTTGTTTACCTGTATATATTTTTTTAGATTTTTTTGAAATCGGAAAGTTTGAATTTTGATTTTTTCAAAAATTCCGGGCTCCATGGAGCCCGAGCTCCAAAACGCTCTACTCCATTGCGCGACCCTAATCAAACAAAATAAAACGCACCATCGCAAAGAACACAGATTAACAGGAAACAACATGAGAGTTCCATCCATGGGATATCTGCTACTCACTGAACAAAAAGCCTGAGTTGGCATTCCTCTGCGCCATGGTTCACCAAATCTCAGGGTACCGTGAGTTTGTGACAGTCAACAGGAGAATCAGATTACCACACAACCTGCTGTTTTAAGGGCTCCATCCATGTTTTCCCGAAATTGCACTTACATAACGTAGCAGACAGTACAGACTCCATTGTCACTGCCTCATGCATCATAAGAACATATGTAGAAGCTTCCTGCGAGCTGACTTTGAACAAAAAAGTGTTGAGGCCTCCAAAGTCACCGGTCAGTAGTCATCACCCTGGATCATAAGAAAATTATCAGCAAAGTTACAGTGGATTCATATAGGGCGCAGACAATTACAGAGGGGAGCATGTTGATAAATAAACTGTTGCATTACTAAAACCGCAGAAGGTCAATAACATATATGTGGCGTCACAGTTCAAACCACCCTGGGAAATGATGGCAGCAACGTCAACCGTACCGCACACAAGATCATGTGATTACCCAATAACAATATGCTCAACTGTGCGATCTACGGATGTAAGTTAGTGAACAGGCCTTGGGCTAAAATGTGTGGCTAAACAATCCCAGTGACGCAAATGAACACTACTTGTGCCTCCCGTTGGTGTTGGTCCTTCGGTCTGCTAGCTAGGTCAGACCATGTCCTGGGCGTCCTTTTTTCTCATCTTCTGTAACTTTGTTACTTGTACGGTTTTCGGCCCGGTTTTCCTCATAAACGGGGTCAATTTGTTTAGGTTTTCGATCCGGTTTTCCTTATAAACTGGATCAACCAAAGCTTAAGAGGTGACTCTTGGCTTAGGCAGCTTTTTGAGCAATATATTCAGGTGGGGAGGCCCTCCCCCCCGGTGACCGTTCAAAAAAAAAAACACGTAAAGGCATGCAGATTTATCAGCACAGTTTCCAGTGAATCAAACAAGCAGAGCTTCGTTGAACAAATAAGTAGCAAGGTAAAAAAGAAGAACTGTTTGGCTTATCCAAACCACATGTGTGGTGTTGTAAGTTTGAAGAGAACTGCAAAGGAAATCCATATGCTGATGGCATGTAAATTTGTGACACTAAGTCTGCTGTCACAAAAATTTACGACGCCAGATAATATATGCAAGTGAGTATTACAACGCTAGATAATGTATGCAAGTGAGTTTCATGTGGAACAAGTTCTAGCCATCTGGTTATCAGAAAATGGAGCCGCAAGTATTCAGGTTGCAACCACCATATGGCTAATTTCCAGCACATCAAATCAATAGCACTGCTCAATCAAATTATAGAAAACACAACACATTTGAAATTTTGAACCATCAAGCAACTAATCTCTTGGGAGTGGTGTAATATAAGAAGGTCGATAGCTAGCTTGATAGACTGAATACCATGAAGAACTACATACAAAAAGGTACAGCTGCAAGATAATGAAAAATCTGAGAAGCAGTTGAACCTACTGTGATAATAACATAATAACTTTAGTGGCGTCTAGCAGAAATCATTTGTAACATCATTACCTTCAAGTGCAAATTAAGAAAAGGCGGCTTTATAACTTGCCAAATAAGCAGATTTATAAGCACAATTTTCAGTGAATCAAACTAATAGAGTTTTGCTGAACAATTAAGCACCAAAGGTGGAAAGAACTAATTAACTAGTCCAGACAATATATATGGTGCTTTAAGTTTGAAAGAACTGCAAAAGAAATCTACAAGTTCATGAGACGTAAATCCATGACACTAGGTCTGCCACTATGAAAACTTACGACAATACATAATATATTTAAGTAAGTTTTAAGCTGCCACTTTTAAGATGCAAGAAAAGGGAGGTTCATTCATAGCCAAATTTACAATCTGCTAAAGTGTTTTATCTTGAGAAAACTTCAATGGGGAAAGAGCTTGATTAGCTTCATAGAAACTTCTTTACAGTTGTGATAAAAGGCATTGTGCACTAATTTATATCAGCCTTGAAATCTTGGGACCATATATATAGAGGTGCTGCCTTCATCCAGAAAAAAAAACCTGCAGTCACCGAGACTTTGGTAGATTGCTCCGAGACAGGAAAAGAGGTTTCGACTTGTGCTAGAAATTATCCCAGGATCATTCATGAAGATGGGTATTTTGTGCATTCTCAGTTTAAGCTTTAAGGAGTAAGGACAGTAACAAAAAAAAACTGAAATTCAGTGTGCAAACTACCGTGCACGATCATTGCAGATAGTCATGCACAATCACAAGACGAACTAACTATTTTACTTCTTACTCTATCACTATGGAGAATTTCAGGCATACTGCATAGCATGTTACACAGTTATGCTAAACTGTCGTAGGGAAAGGCACATGCTTTAGCCATGAAACAGAGGCATTTCAAAGATAGTTGCACAAGACAGCATCGACATTCATAGTTTATATCCCTACTCTCTGTAATCTGTATATGACAAAAATTACAGGGTACAAGAAGAGAGGTTGTCTGATTACCATGGTCACGCAGAGCAGCAATCTGGGGCCGAGAAATAGGCAAACACGGGGTGACCAAATGTCATGCCATCTTCTTCGGCCGCCAAATATTCCAGCTTCTTGGTGTTCATGTCGTAGGAAAAGTTGCCGAAGCCCAGGGTGTTGATGAAGACCCTCCCGCTTCGCCCCTGGTCGACGTCGCCCAGCGACAGCCTGGCGTGCCGCACCTTGGGGTCCTTGGGCAGGGACGGCACGGTGTCGAACACCTCGTCCATGGGTATGCGCCTCTCCAGCACCCAGCCGTTGTCCCCATTGCCACGCACGCACATCTGGAGGCCATGCTGCCTCTCCAGCGAAGCGACGCACAGCCGTCCGTCCTCGGGCATCTCGCCGATGCGGTACTTGTGGAGCCCGTCGAGCTCACCCCACATCATCTCCGGGGCCCGGACGAAGGAGAACTCCATGGTGGCGGCGTCGAGCGCCAGCGCGGAGGGGCTGCCAAGGATGTGCCAGTACATGCCCCCCGCGGCGTGCACGCACATGCGCTCGAACCACATGGCGTTGAAGTCGACGGTGACCCCGCGCGACCACGGCAGCGCGGTCCAGCGGCACCAGCCGTCGCGGAAGGACGCGACCCAGGCGCGCAGGCGGTCCACGTCGAGGGCGACGCAGAGGAGCTCGAACCGGAGCCCGCCCTCGGGGTCGGCGGGCCCGCGGGAGAGGAGCGCGGAGCCGAAGACATGGCCGCCGTTGAGGGAGGAGATGGGCGGTGGGGGCAGCAGCGCGTGGCGGCGCGAGACAGGGTCGCAGACCAGGAAGCCGCGGGTGTCGAATTGGGGCTTCTGGCGGAGGAGCAGCAGGCCGGGGTGGGAGTCGTAGAGGGTGTAGTCGAAGATGTCGGGGAGGAAGTCGAGGGAGAGGCGCGGGGAGGAGGCAGTGAGGGGCTGGAAGGCCGGAGCAGCGGCCGGCGGCAGCCGGAAGGCCTGGGGGTCCTGCGGGCACATGGGGTGGTAAAAGTGGCCGAGGAGGGTGGAAGGGGCGAGCGAGTGGGAGGCGGCGGAGGAGGCGAAGGAGTGGGAGAGGAGGCGGCTCGAGACGCGGCAGGCGATGGCCGCGCGGCGGATGGCCGTCATCGTGGCCATCGCCGGCGAGGTGAGGCCGGACCGGATTGGGGTTTTGGGCGCGCTTCTGGGTTGCGCTCCGCGCGATTGATTGGAGGTTTTTGCTCCCAAAAAGGAAAAGCAAAGCAGAGCAGGATATGACCGGGCAGCCCACGACTCTCACACACGCTGGGCGACTCACCTGCCCGTTGGCTTCGGTTGCGTGCCTGCCAGTCTTTTTTTTTTCGCCCCTTTTTTTTTAATGTATCGCAACCTACCCCGCGAGTCTTTTCGGTCTCTCCTCTAGCATCTACAACCATATTAGTTGGCAAATCCAAACCCCTATACATGTGTTCGGAGTGGCCTCTGGATTGAGGATCAACTATGCAAAATCGGCAGCTATCTTGATTAGGGGCTCTGACGAGGATAGACAAAGGGTCTGGGAGAGTGCCCTCCCGGAGCTTTCCCTTGCCGCTATCTTGGCATTCCCCTCGCCATTAAAAAGCTTGGCCGAGCTGACTGGCAGCCCATGGTGGATCACGCGAGGAAATTTATTCTAGCCTGGCAGCAAGGTCTTATCCAGAGGCCGGGTAGATTGATTCTAGTGAAATCGGTGATTGTGGCAAGGCACCAACTCATGGTTCTTAATGCTCCGGCCTGGGTTTTTGAGGAGATCGAGAAGTGGATGCGCGCTTTCTTTTGGGCAGGGAAGGAGAAAACCAACGGTGGCAAGTGTCTCGTGGCTTGGGATACTGTAGCTCGCCCCACATGCTTCTGAGGACTAGGGGTGAAAAACTTGCAGCTCCAAGCGCTGGCTCTCCAAGTCAGGTGGGAATGGTTATGTCGGGTGGATCCTAGTAGGCCGTGGCAGGGGATTCCGATGATTGAGGACATGGAGGCTAAGACCGTATTCAACAGCTTGGTCAAGATAGAGGTGGGCAACGGCGAGAGGGTGTTATTTTGGAAGGATAGGTGGATTCATGGATTCACAGTCGCCGAGATCGCGCTGTTGATTGTGGAGTTGGTCAACACCCGCACGCGCAGTACTAGGACTGTTTCTCAAGCCCTGGTCGACAACGCGTGGTCACTGGACGTGCACGGGGACATCACCTTTGTGGCGCACATCCAAGTGGCTAACCTCTGTCAGGCGATCGCCACGGTGGAGCGGAGTGTGGATCAACCGGATCAATTCCATTGGCCTACGGACACAACTGGTATCTATACAGCAAAATCTGTCTATTCCAGGTTGTGCTTCGGCTTGACTAGATCGCAGACGGACGCATGCATATGGAGGAGCTGGGCACCCTTATGGTGCAAATTTTTTTGCTTGGCTTACTGTCCAGCACAGACTCTGGACCTCTAACAGGCGCGCTAGACACGGGCTACAAGACGAACCATCGCCCTGCTTCACCTGTTTGCAGGAGGAGGATAACGTGGATCACATCCTTGCCCAGTGCATGATACGTCTCCAACGTATTTATAATTTATGAAGTATTCATGCCATGTTTACAACAATTTTATATGGTTTTGGGTTCACTTTTATATGATTTGAATGAAACTAACCTGGACTGACGATGTTTTCAGCAGAACTACCATGGTGTTATTTTTGTGCAGAAATAAAAGTTCTCGGATTGGGCTGAAAGTTGACTGTGATTTTTGTGGACCAAAAGAGACCCACGGAGTACCGGAGATGGGCTAGAGAGTGGCCAAGGGAGCCACAAGCCTGGGGGGCGCCCCCCTAGGGCGCGCCCCCGAGCTTGTGGGACCCTCGGGCACCCCCCTGGCGTGATTCCAACACTGAAAATTCCTATAAATATAGAAATCCCTGAAACTAAACCTAGAACTTCCGCTCCGCCACCGCAAGCCTATGTACTGAAGCGATCTCATCCGGAGCCCTGTTCCGGCACCCTGCCAGAGGGGGAAATCATCACCGGAGGCCATCTTCATCATCCCGGTGGTCAACGTGACGAGGAGAGAGTAGTTCACCCTCGGGGCTGAGGGTATGTACCAGTAGCTATGTGTTTGTTCTCTCTCTCTCTCTCTCTCTTGTGTTCTTGATTTGACACGATCTTGATGTACCGCGAGCTTTGTTAATATAGTTGGATCATATGGTGTTCTTCCCTCTCTATCTTGTTGTGATGAATTGAGTCTTGCTCTTTGAGGTTTCGTTATGTTGGATTGAATATTGGTTTTGAGATCACTCGATGTATGTCTTGCATGTGGATACCCGTGGTGACAATGGGGTATTCTATTGAGTCACTTGATGTATGTTTTGGTATTCAACTTGCGGATTCCCGTGGTGACATTGGGGTAATCTAGGCACATAGGTTGATACACGTTTTTGTCCTATGTTCTCCGATAGGAACTTTGGAGTGATTCTTTGTCGCACTTTGAGGGATGGTTATATGATTCAATTATGTTAGCACTATTGAGAGATTGCACTAGTGAAAGTATGAACCCTAGGCCTTGTTTCTAAGCATTGCAATACCGTTTGTGCTCACTTTTGTTACTTGCTACCTTACTATTTTTATTATTTCATATTACAAAACCTTACTATTTTTATTATTTCATATCTACTATCCATACTACACTTGTATCACCATCTCTTCGCCGAACTAGTGCACCTATACAATTTACCATTGTATTAGGTGTGTTGGGGACACAAGAGATTGCTTATATTTGATTGCAGGGTTGTTTGAGAGAGACCATCTTCATCCTACACCTCCCACAAATTGATAAACCTTAGGTCATCCACTTGAGAGAAATTTGCTGCTGTCCTACAAAACTCTGCGCTTGGAAGCCCAACAGAGTCTACAAGAATAAAGTTATGTAGTAGACATCAGTGCACCTATGAAAGAGAGGTTTGGCACCGATGCTTTGAGGCACTACAGATTAACATCCAGGTCCCAGCTCAGACGGAGACTTTCAGAGATTGGTGGCTCGTGAAGAGGAGGATCTTTTTTGGTAGAATCTTGTGTGGCTTTGACTCTTTCATGATCGGGACAGCTTGGTCTTTATGGAAGCAAAGGAATGCGAGGGTGTTCAACAGACTACATGATCAGAGATGTCCACCTCAACTCGTCGACCAGGTGCTTGTGGAGGTCAAAGATTGGAGACTTGCTGGTTTTGGTGTTGGAGGTCTAGATCCTTTTGTGAGAGAGTGATCTAGGATAGTGTAGCTGGTGTGGGTGTGGTGTTCACCAACCGAGTTCTTCGCAACTTGAATTGACGTCTTGTAATTAAACTCTCTTCCTTCTATAAAAATATGGTACGCCATTTGCGTACTCTCAAAAAAAAACTTATACCTTCGTGGATGCACCCACAGGCAACGCCGGACACGTCTTTATTTGTCCTCCTCCACAACCACACTTTCGTCTTGTCATGCTAGGGTTAGGCGACCACTCGGCGGCGGCGGCTACGCCGCTTCCCCTGTCCGGGGAGGCCTGGCCTCTGCCGCTCCCCTTGCCGCGTGTGAAGTTCGCCCGCACTATGACCCCATGGCGATCCCGTTTGCCAACAACCATGTTGATCTCGGAGTCCAGATCGATCTTGTGTACCCAGAGTTGGAGTCCGTCGGTGGTACGATTCCAAATTCCTCGCGCAAGGCTTTCCCACCCAATCAGGATTCATATCCTACCGGAGTTGCGAGGAAGGAACATCATGGCATCAAACAAGCCTTCCCCCCTGATCGAAACAAGCCGACATATCATATTATCGGGAGTAGACCACCTCTTGTCGGGATGTCGTCGAAGTCGCTGCCCTTAGCGATCTTGCCGGATGCAGTGAAGGTGAAACCAGCAAACAGTAGGGGCGATCATGGGGCTCCCATAGAGGACGCGCGCGCCCGAAGCCGCCCAACGGTGGATCCGAGTCTGCCTGTGACGCCCCGACTCGATCGTGCACTAATCATACACACAAATGCGCACGATCAAGCCCAGGGACTCACGAGAAGATATCACAACACAACTCTAGACACAAAATAAAATAATACAAGCTTATATTACAAGCCAGGGGCCTCGAGGGCTCGAATACATAAGCTCGAATACACAAGAGTCAGCAGAAGCATTAGTATCTGGATACAGATATAATTAGACAAAGGTTGCCTTAAGAAGGTTGAGCAAAACAATGACATCTAGATCGAAAAGGCGCAGGCCTCCTGCCTGGGAGCCTCCTAACTACTCCTGGTCATCGGTCTCCACGTAGTAGTAGGCTCCGTCGGGGTAGTAGTAATCATCGACGGGATCAGCTGACTCCGGGGCTCCATCATCTGATCGCAGCAATC
Source organism: Elymus sibiricus (assembly GCA_039707655.1). Taxonomy (NCBI): domain Eukaryota; kingdom Viridiplantae; phylum Streptophyta; class Magnoliopsida; order Poales; family Poaceae; genus Elymus; species Elymus sibiricus. Next base: position 320,362,237 of record CM077672.1, read on the forward strand.
GGGTATGGGGAAAACGAGGTAGCAAAGCAATCGTGAGTACTCATCCAAAGTACTCGCAAGACTTACATCAGATCTATGCTAAGTATGCATCGGTATCAAATGAAAGGGGTTGTATTTGTGGACTGGACTGCAGAAATGCCAGAATAGAGGGAAGGCCTAGCCTATCGAAGACTAGCATCTTGCAGCGTCTTGCAGCATTAGAAGAGTGCAGATTAGCATATAAAAGTATTAGTAACAAGTATAATAGTAGCCATGCCTAGAGATCCTTCCTCGACTCCCTGCGAGAAAGCGATCCCGGAGCTAACAAATTATTAAGTATCACAGGTATCCAGTTCTAGTTGTAGTAGATCGGGATACAACACTGAGCGTCCTGTTACCGTGGACACGGCTATTCGAATAGATAACTTCCCTGCAGGGGTGCACTACTGTTACCCAACACACTCGATTACCTCTGGCCGGACACACTTTTCTGGGTAATGCCCGGCCTCGGATAACCGACACGACGTAGTCCTACCTAGCCTCCGCGGATAGGTCCCCGCCGGTCTACATCCTAAGTGCTCAGGGGTCTTGGGCCCATCGCCCTTTGCACTCCGGGTCGTTGCATGCAGGGCGAGTCCAGGCACCACCTCTCTCCTGGATGGCGCCGGCCCAGTCGTGCCGCAATGCTGAACTGGACGTCTGACAGAGCTTTCGGGAGAATCGTACGACGCCGAGGGCCCCATTAAACCATTATCCCGCGTGGTGGTAGTGCGTATAGGCCAGTGGCCAACTCAGATCAAATACCCAAATCCGTTAAGCATGTTATTAGTAACTCGCGGACACGAACAGGGCTCAAGGCTCACCTCCGACACCCTGTCGCACCGACTTGGTAACCCGCGGTCCAACGACCAGGGACCAGGCCCACCTCTCTCCTAGGTGGTCTCCACCTGCCCTGTCGTTCCGCCACAATTTCACTCGCGAGCGCTCTCATGGTCGACCCGACTTCAATAACTCTCGCGGGTACCCCTTGGGCCGACCCGACTTCACAAAGGACTGAGGTGAAGGTCAAGGTATCCGTGTGTTCATAACATCATGGGAATCTATGGAATCACCCTCGATGGATTCCCAATAGATGCAAACGTCAAGGAGAACTTGGAGGAATCACCCTCGATGGGTTCACACTTGAGGGGCTGCACGACAGAGGCATCATCGGAGGTGGTGAAAGAGGAATCACCCTCAGTAACCCACAACCGACTAGCTACGCTACAGAGATATCATCAGGAGTGAGGTAGGAGGTATCACCCCCGGCACTCGATAGTAGCTCTGTAGAGTCATACAACTAAGGGGGTGTGCGGTGATGTGTCGGTCTCTGCACGTCAATCATACTGATCGAGCATCCGGAAGCAAAGCATGGCAACACGGACAAGGGTGCGGGGCCACTGATGGATCACTAACCAGCCTATACTAAGCATATAGGACAACAGATAAAGTATCAACAGCAGGTTATAAAATCAGGCTATGCATCGAAATAGGAGCAATCAAATACAGTAGCAAAATCTAATGCAAGCATGGGAGAGAAAGAATGGGCGATATAGGAATGATCAAGGGGGTTTTGCTTGCCTGGTTACTCTGCAGACAGATACGGACCCTCGACGGTGAAGTAGTTGATCACCGGATCAACAGTGGTCTCGGGGTCTACCGGAAAGAAAGTAACGGAGGGAAAACAATAAACAATAGAGCAAACAAATGCAACACAAATGCAATGGCACGGCAAGGTGTGTGGGTGACATGTTCTAATGCATCCATAGGCATTTTAAAAGAAGAGGGAAAATATTCGAAAATATTTTCCCAGCTCCAGGAATTATTCGGTCAGATGATCCTGATGCAAAATGTTTAGGTTCACTATGTTAGAGGGGTGTGACAGGTATGTGGATGGCATATTCGGATTTGTTATATTTTTCTGATCATTTTGCATATAGAAAACATTTTCATCCGACTTACGGTTTAATTAATATGATTTTACAAAGTTTTATCAATATTCTGGAATTATTTTAAATTTGAAAATAAAACAGTAAAATACTTTTGTTACCTAGTGCTACCATAGCCTGTGTGTATGACAGTGGGGCCAGTGGGGTTGGGTTGACCCAGTCAAAGGTTGACCGGTCAAAGAATGAATAGTTTAGGCGGGTCCACATGTCATTGTCTATGGTTAAATAGATTAATTAAATTAGACTAACTAACAGTACCTAAACTAACTAGTAATTAGCCCCTAAGCTAGCTTGCACGGGCCGGCCAGTGGCACAGCCGCCATGGCTGGGCAGTAGCGGCCGTAGAAAGTAGAGAGCAACAGCGGCAGCAGTTAGCGAGCAGCAGCAGGGGCAAGCAGCAGCACCTAGCAGCAGCTAGTAGTGGCGGCACAGCAGCGTAGCCAGCAGCAGCAGCGCGGCCAGCAGAGCAGCGACAGGCAGCGCAGTAGCAGTAGCAAGCAGCAGCTAGCGTAGCAGCAGTAGAGCAGCAGAAGTGAGCAAGCAGCAGCGGCAAGGGAAGCAGCAGGAAGGAGCAGCAGCAGTACAAGGAGTAGCAGCATAGTAGCGACAGCAAGCAGAGCTGCAGAGCATCAGCAACAGAAAGCAGCGGTAGCAGCTCAGCGAGCTCCGGCCATGGCGTGGGACGGTGACATACTGCATGGATAGAGGCCGAGATCGAGGGGAATCGGAGGAGGAGCTCACCGCGAGCTCGATGGCGAGGTCAGGGAGGCCGGGGATGGACTGGAGCAGCGGCAAACGATGGCGGACGCCGGCGATGTACGCGATGAAGACAAGGTCGATGGCGAGCGTACGGGATGGCTCGGCTCGATTCGATGCACGTAGGGGAAGGAGACGTCGGCTGTGAAGCTCCTGGACAGCTTCTCGTGGTGCGGGGAGCCCGTTGGCCGCGACAATGGCGATGGTGCAGGCGGTCACCGCGTGAGGTTCCGATCTCGATTCCGAGCAGAGGAGGAGGCGGCTCGATGTGGAGTGAGAGGGGAATGGACGAGGGACGGCTAGGGTTTCTATTTGGCGCAGTTAAGGGCTGATGGGGAGGACGTGGCGGCCATCCATGGCCATGGCAGCGTGGATGTGCGACACGCACGTCCTCTGCCTCCTGTGTACAGAAGGTTGAGGAAGAGGCTGTAGGTGGGTTGGGCTGTGCACTGCTCATAGTGGGCCTAAGTGCACAGTAGTTTGTTTCTATTTCTCTTTTCCTTTTCTGTCTTATAATTTAGCCGTTGTTTTGCATTTTTGTTGGACACTAAATGAATTTTGTTGATCTTGAAACTTGGCACTTAAATACTAGTCAATGATTTGAGCTAGCACAACCAGTCTCCATTTATTTTGAATAGTTTAACTATTTGCTTAAATTGAAATGGCTCAATTTAGTGATGTTGGCTCTGTTTTAATTAGGTTAAGGTCATATAAATAATTCAAATAATGTTGGTTCCTGCATGAAAATTACTTAGTGAATATTTGCAATATCATGAACACTTTAGTTTTGCAGTTTGAGGAAATAATAATGTGACACCCTGGTTTTCGCTCCTTGTTTTTTTTCCTTCGCGGGATTGAACTCCCGTCCTTTTTTTCCGGTGTTATTGGATTTTCTCTCGCTCCTGGGTATATGAAGATGGTCATTTAGCCTTGCCTTTCCTATCCAACCAGAGATTCTCTCCAGTCCAACCTTGTCACCCAAAATATGTTCCCCGGGATTTTACCACCGAAACCCTGCTTTCTGATCTATCGGAAGGGAAACCCTAATTCCTTCCGTTACAAAGGAACCCTAATTTCCTTTGATCTCTTGACTCCCAAACTTTTCCCAGTGATCATCCCATATCTATAAACCCTGGATATGTAAAAATATTGCCAAGTCATTTGCAATATTTTTCATTTAAAATTAATTCCTTTTTCTGCCAGTTAAAGGAATTAAATCCAGGAAAATATCTATCCATCTCCAAAGTTCATGAAAACTTGTGGAGATATTCTTTGTGACCATATTGAGCTCTCATAAAAATATTGGCCATAATTATATAAGGGAAATTTCATTTTCCTATTTAAAGCCAATATTGCATTTTGGGCACCTTCCAAAGGAACTACCATTTTGGTAGCCAGGAAAAATCCCAAATAATTTGTGGAGCTTCTCCTATCCATATCTTCACCATTTCCATCAAGAACCCAAGTTCCATAGTTCAACTTTTGAGCACATCATCTAGTTCTTGTTTCTGGACCTATTTTAAGGTTGTGAAGCAACTATATTTTATATTGCTTCAAAAATCTTGAAATTAATCCAGGACCTCACATTCCCTATATTATGAGAGCATGCAAAAATTCACATCATTTTATTAAGCCAATTTCTCCCAAAAATTCCATCTAGCTTCTGTCCAGCAGAAAGCTTTGTGAAGGAAGTACCACTTTGGCATTTCCAAATGAGCTGAAAATTTTCCAGTATCTCCATATGCCCAAATCACCTCTCTACACCAAAATTCAGCTAATTGCATTAAACCATTTGAGCACAACATCAAAATCTAACTTCTGTCCAGATTTCCAAGTTGTGAAGGAAGTGTAGGCAAACTGGGTCCAAATGACCTCAAATTTGGCAAGCACTTACACCTTCCTAACATATTCCATTGTGACAAAAATCCAATTCCTCTCCTTTATCCATTTTTCCAGAAAAGTCCATCTAATTTTGCTGTCAGAACCTGTTCTTCCAAGTATCTCTCACCTCATGGCCTTCCAGTGGATGCCAGCCACACCTAGGATCTACTTGACCTCTGAATCACGCTAGAGACAAGATTTGGGATCAAGGTGTGCGCCAGAGAGCGAGTTGACGTGGTGACCACGTTGCGGGCACGGCCAACCGCGTGCTCTGCGCACTATCTTCGTCGGCCAGCCAGCTCAGGCCAGCCGTGGCTTGTCCCGGCGTGTCAAATGGCCTCGCAGCACCCACGTACCCCCCTCCCGCACCTTCCCCTCCTCTCCCTTCCTCCTCACGCCACGGCGAGCCCCGCCACTGCACTGTCCCGCCCGTGACCGCCGTCGTCGCCTTCCTCTCTGCTGTCCTCTTCCTCCCCGAGCCTTCTCGAGTGCGCCAGCACGGCCCCGTGCTCATCCGCGCGTCAGGTCGGCACCACCGAGTGATTGCCACCTCGCCGGAGCTCCAGTGCGCGGCTAAGATCGCCACCGTGGCCGTGCCCATCTGCTCGCGACGGCTGGCTATAAATAGCCGCTCCCCGGACCACTCGAGCTCACACCACTCCTCCCCTCCCTCCTTGAGCCCCACCCCTCCACTCGTTTGAGCTCGAGGAGCTCCCCTCGTCCACCATTGCTGCCACGGCCATCGTTCGGCCTCGCTCGAATTCGCGGCACCGAAGCCCTCCCCGCCTCCACCAAGCCTCTCACCAGAGTTGCTGGTGGCCGTAGACCACCCCCGCCCCCTTTCCCAGTCTTCCCGGCCACCGGAACCCCGCCATTGCCGTGGAGCCGCCGTCCTCGGCCACGCCGCGCAGCTCCACCTCTGGCCACCCTCAGCCTCGACCGAGTCCTCCCCTGGATGCGGCAGTCGCCGGCGCACCTGCCCGTCTACTCACCGGCCGGAGAAACCCACCGGAGCGCTGCCGGCCACCGGAGCCCGTGCTCTCTGTCGCCGCGTCGGGGGAGCAGAGAGGAGGAAGAAGAGGTGGGCGGGAGGAGAGAGAGAGTGTCGGTGGGGCCCGGCTATAAGCGACACAGACGGCGGGCCCGTCCTTTAAGTGGTGGCGTATTTGCCCAAATACGCTTCCCCCTTTTGGGAAGCGTCTTTTGTGGAGTGCGCCATCAGCCCAGCGGAGGAGTGGGCCGGCCCATGAGCAACAGTAGCAGCTGCGGCAGTGGCAGCACTGTGCGGCCCAGTAGCACAGTGCTATTTCTTCTTTTTCCTCTGAAAATCGGTCAGGGGTACAGTTGTAATTATTTATATTACAGATTGGTCCCCGACAGTCAAGCCCTCACAACTTTTCGCTCGTAACTCCGATTCAGGTGAATCCAACGCTCACTTTCTCAGTTCGTCGAGCCCGTTCCGATGACATCACTTTCACAATGTTTACACTCTCTGAAAATACCCATTTTGCCCCTGCCCTATATCCAGCCCCTCCGAGAGGGAATCCTTTCCGGCGAATTCTTCCGCGAGGTGATCGCACTTCTTCCCGGAGTATTCCTCGACCCCTAGGCAAGCCGACCATCTGATATGTGCCCTAAAGCATTGCTCTGTGTTATTCTTGCGTGTTTAAATTAATATGCTTATGCTTGTATGCGTAGTGGTGAGCTGTATGTGACGCTAGTGAACCCTTGCCTGCCTTTCTTTGGTAACGACACCACGCCTGTGTTCTGTGCTGCTTCCGGCCGTCCGGGGTGGATGCGGACTTTATATTTCTCTTTTCAACAACTGTCCCATGTTCTGAGCTGCTTTTCGGCCATCTCGGGCAGCTGTTGAATTTCTCTTTGTAACAGTGACCCTATGTTCTGAGCTGTTCCTCGACCGTCTTAGGGGACTGCTACCTTCTTCTTATCAATACCGTCTCATGCTCTGAGCTGCTTTTCAGCCGTCTTGAGCCGGGATTGAGTTATTCTAGTCACGTCCCAGATCTGAGTTGTAAAGACTGTTCTGGTGGCTACTGGTTTAATTGCCGGTTTCATGCAAGGGTTCAAATGGTCGTAGCTTACAGCTAGAACTTGTAATGTGATAAACTTGCTATTTGAACATTGTTTCACTAGTGACTCATATGTGACATAATGTGGAGTTAGGTTGTTATGTTGATATACTAGTTTACATCTTGGATTATATTTATTGTTGCAAGGATAAAGAATATGATATCATGACAACAACCTCCTCCGTCGGCTGGATCGAGTCATAGTGCCGCCGAACCGAGCTCATCAGTGCAGCCACATTTGCCGGTATGGGACGGCCTTGACTTGGTCTAACCACGTGCTCTCTTATCGGTACCACCAAAGAGGGGAGGTTATGCGCGCGTGCTACCCTGGCCCGGTAGGCGGCGATAACCTTGTGAGCCCAAGTTGAGTTATTTGCCGGCGTCCCCGTTTGGGACAGTTTAGTTAGCCACGACGGTGGCAGGTGTCACGGGGTGACACAGGGGCCACCCAGGGCATGACTCCGGGGGGGAATGATTGTCGGTGGTACGATAGAAGAGTCACGGGTTAGGCAAGTTTCGTTGGAGCAGCACCGGTCCACCCGGAAAGGGAAGTGTACCGAGGTACGGGATCAGGAGCTTCATAGTGTGGGTAAAGTGCGCAACCTCTGCAGAGTGTAAATCTATTCGAATAGCCGCGTCCTCGGTCATGGGACACAGTTCGTACTAGGTCACACTATTTGGTCTGTGTCGAGTCTGGAGGAACAAACTATATAATGTTATTGTTAAGACTGAACCAGAGAATAGTAAGGTTTGTCAGACTTGCAGTACGGATGCATGGACATCAGATGATGTCAGAGGTATGAATGTTAGCCATGCGATGGCTATGAGCTAAAGGGTCGGATGACCACAAGACTTGGATTGGATTTGGATCGGATTTGGTTCGGATCATGACATATTCGGAGTATGGATTATTTACTTGATAAGTTTTACTCTAGTAGTTATCATGCTAGATAATCTTGCTATGACATGATAATTAATATTGCTAGATAGGTATACTATGCCATGATAATTAATGTTGCTCTAATAACAAGTGCATGCTTGAATGCCATGGATTGCTTTGCTTGGTGTATATGTTGGTTTGGTTTGCTTGCGAGTATATTCAAAAGTACTCAGCGGCCTTCAATGTGGCCAGGTTCACCTAAGGATCCGGCATCTGCTAGCGAGGAGTCGAAGTGTTCGTGGGCTAGAAGAGTAACCCAGTCAGATCCTTGTGGATTGGAGCCGCACCAGAGCCATGCTGCCTTAGATAGAGCTTTTCCGCTGCCATCACTCTTGTAAAACAACATGTAAGACTTATATATCCATTAATAGAAATGTCTGTGTTCATGATACTTGTTGTAAAAGCGCATGCGAGAGTGATTTTCCTGGGCTGGTATGTGCGGCGACCGTCTGGCTACAGTGGTATTCAGGCGGGGCGCCACAAATAATTTGACTTGCATTTTGGATTGGATTTGAATTAGATCCAGGACAAGTGGCATTTTGGCTTAGTAAAGCATTATGACATGGCCACCATTAGAGGGTGATTAATGTGGCTTAACACTGGGGGTGTTACAAATCTCCTCCACTATAAGAAATCTCGTCTAGAGATTTAAGAGGTAGAGTTAAGGGGAAAGAATAGGTTACGGAGTTCTAACTAGTCTTCTTGGTCTTGGTTGCTCTTACCGAAGAGGTCGATCCATTGCATTGATGTCTTCATTTTCTCTGCATCAGTGCATCATGATGAAGTCATCATCCTTTCTTCGTGATCTTTATCGTACTTACGAAAGGACAAGGAATAACTCCGGAAGAACGGACCACTACAAGGTTGATTATCTGGTAGATAACTTAGGGAATGTGGCAGAAAGTATCTCTTGAATTGAATACATCAAACATATCAAGAGCAGGATACATTTATAAGAAACTATAAGAAGTTTCACGTGGGTAAGCAATCGTTCGATGCCTGAAACAGAGTGTGAAAGGGGTTTAGAGCAACGGGAATAAGTATTGCGTCTGATACCAGAATAGATCATCTCTAGGAATGTGGCTCGTGATAACATACGAAGCCATGTGCAAAGGCTACTTCGAAATCAAGGTTGTACAGGAGAGTCAGGTTTCGATCCTGTGGAATTGCAGTGAGTGTGGATTAAGAGTAGGAAGGGTGGTGACATCTTGTGCGGTCACGACAACAAGATGTGTCAGCGGAAAGTTTGTCAGCTATGTCGGCAACACGTCGGCACCATGGGCGGGGAACGAAGAGAACCATTTTCCTGCTCGTTAAAACGAGGCAGCCCAATAGGCAAGGTTCTCGTCCATCTGTGGTTACCGGAATGTCATCAACAATAGTAACAAGGTTTTATTTGGGGGTGTTGACTTAAGTAGGGAATTATCACTGCTCAGATAAAAGCTAGATTACAAGAAAGGTTAAACAGACCAATGGAAAGGAAAATGTGATTATCAGATTAAACAGACCAATGGAAAGGAATAATTGCAGACAATCCAGCTCTCTGGGTGGACGTGAACAGAAGAACCTAGAGTTAGAGTTAGTAAAATCTTTAACCCGAATAGAAGAGAGATCAGAGTCCCAGAGTAAGGAAGAGGAATAAAAGATCCTAATCCCAACCATTGGCGATGTGGGCCCGTAAGCCACACAACAGGGTTAGCAAAACAGTTTTGGAGACTAGACTCAACTTCGGCCAAGGAGTTGGAAAGGGGGCTTCCTACAGGCAGTCGGCTCTGATACCAACTTGTGACGCCCCCGACTCGATCGTGCACTAATCATACACGCAAATGGGCATGATCAAGCCCAGAGACACACGGGAAGATATCACAACACAACTCTAGACACAAAATAAAATAATACAAGCTTATATTACAAGCCAGGGGCCTCGAGGGCTCGAATACATAAGCTTGAATACACAAGAGTCAACGGAAGCATTAGTATCTGCATACAAACATAATTAGACAAAGGTTGCCTTAAGAAGGCTGAGCAAAACAATGACATCTAGATCGAAAAGGCACATGCCTCCTGCCTGGGAGCCTCCTAACTACTCCTGGTCATCGGTCTCCACGTAGTAGTAGGCTCCGTCGGGGTAGTAGTAATCATCGACGGGATCAGCTGACTCCGGGGCTCCGTCATCTGATCGCAGCAATCGGGTATGGGGAAAAAGAGGTAGCAAAGCAACCGTGAGTACTCATCCAAAGTACTTGCAAGACTTACATCAGATGTATGCTAAGTATGCATCGGTATCAAATGAAAGGGGTTGTATTCTAGACTGCAGAAATGCCATAATAGAGGGAAGGCCTAGCCTATCGAAGACTAGCATCTTGTAGCATTAGAAGAGTGCAGATTAGCATATAAAAGTATTAGTAACAAGTATAATAGTAGCCATGCCCAGAGATCCTTCCTTGACTCCCTGCGAGAAAGCGATCCCGGAGCTAACAAATTATTAAGTATCACAGGTATCCAGTTCTAGTTGTAGTAGATCGGGATACAACACTGAGCGTCCTGTTAAGTATCATAGGTATCCAGTTCTAGTTGTAGTAGATCGGGATACAACACTGAGCATCCTGTTACCGTGGACATGGCTATCCGAATAGATAACTTCCCTGCAGGGTGCACTACTGTTACCCAACACGCTCAATTACCTCTGGCCGGACACACTTTTCCGGGTAATGCCCGGCCTCGGATAACCGACACGACGCAGTCCTACCTAGGCTCCACAGAGAGGTCCCCGCCGGTCTACATCCTAAGTGCTTAGGGGTCTTGGGCCCATCGCCCTTTGCACTCCGGGTCGTTGCGTGCAGGGTGAGTCTAGGCACCACCTCTCTCCTGCATGGTGCCGGCTGAACTGGACGTCTGACAGAGCTTTCGGGAGAATCGTACGACGCCAAGGGCCCCATTAAACCATTATCCCGCGTGGTGGTAGTGCGTATAGGCCAGTGGCTAACTCAGATCAAATACCCAAATCTGTTAAGCGTGTTATTAGTAACTCGCGGACACGAACATGGCTCAAGGCTCACCTCCGACACCCTGTTGCATCGACTTGGTAACCCGCGGTCCAACGACCAGGGACCAGGCCCACCTCTCTCCTAGGTGGTATCCACCTGCCCTGTCGTTTGATACGTCTCCGTCGTATCTACTTTTCCAAACACTTTTGCTCTTGTTTTGGCCCCTAATTTGCATGATTTGAATGAAACTAACCCGGACTGACGCTGTTTTCAGCAGAATTGCCATGGTGCTGTTTTTGTGCAGAAAATCAAAGTTCTTGGATTTGGATGAAACTTTTTGGAGAATTTTTATGGAATATATAAAAATTATTGGCGCAAGAATCAACAGAAGGGGGGCCACCCAGTGCCCAAGAGGCACCAGGGTGCGCCACCCCCCCAGGCGCGCCCTGGTACCTCGTGGTGCCCACGTGGCTCCATCTGACCTAATTCCATCGCTATAAATTCACAATTCCAAAAAAAAGAGGAGAGGGAGTTTTATTGCATTTCATGATACGGAGCCGCCGCCCCCTCCCGTTCTTCATCGGGAGGCCAGATCTGGAGTCCGTTCTGGGTTCCGGAGAGGGGGATCTTCCGGCATCGTCATCATTAACCATCCTTCATCACCAATTTCATGATGCTCACCGCCAGGAGTGAGTAATTCCTTCGTAGGCTTGCTGGACGGTGATGAGTTGGATGAGATTTATCATGTAATCGAGTTAGTTTTGTTAGGGCTTGATCCCTAGTATCCACTATGTTCTGAGATTGATGTTGCTATGACTTTGCTATGCTTAATGCTTGTCACTAGGGCCCGAGTGCCATGATTCCAGATCTGAACCCTTTATGTTTTCATGAATATATTTGTGTTCTTGATCCGATCTTGCAAGTTATATGCACCTGCTATGTGTTATGATCCGCATACCCCAAGGTGACAATAATTGGGATTCTTTCCGGTGATTGCCATAGTTTGAGGAGTTCATGTATTCACTAACTGTTAATGCTTTGTTCCGGTTCTCTATTAAAAGGAGGCCTTAATATCCCTTAGTTTCCTTATGGACCCCGCTGCCATGGGAGGGTGTGGCACCCCGGCTCAGAGAACCAGTTTACCAGTGTTTCCAACCCAGAGATCATGTCTTCTGGAAACACACAACAACTTGGAACAGAACAGAACTGATCTTTATTGATATACTTCGAGTACAAGCTCGTAATTTACATTGATAACGAGGCTAGAAGCACAGCACGTGCTACGACAATATCTACATTATTTATGAAACATAGCAAGGCCTCGGCACTACTGGGTGATTCTACGGCGTAGCGGAACATAGCGTGGAAAACTCCGTTCCATAGGGACACTGCTGGGACACGACCTAGTTAGCGTAGCACGAACCATCGGGACCTCCATTCTCGGCTTCTCCTGCATCTGGCATGACACGCCAGGTGAGTACTTGGAATGTACTCGCAAGCTCACAGCAACCACAACAATGCAGCAAACAACAGCATGGCAATTAACATGTTCAGTGATTAAATGGCTTACTCACTGTTACTGAATATCAACTTACTCTCTTCCGGGTTGTCCCGCAACCCTCAGAATACTCATGATCCACTGAGCACTTTCGATCATAAGACAAGTTCTTCCATCATTATTATTATTATTACTACGGTTGACCACTCAGTGTGACCTAGTGCGGATTGTGTCCAATACCGTGGACTCGGCTATTCGAATAGATTCTTACACTCTGCAGAGGTTGCGCACTTTTCCCACACCATGGAGCTCCTTGTCCTGTACCTCGGTACACTTCCCTCTTGGGTGGACCGGTGCTGCTCCAACGAAACTTGCCTAACCCCTTACTCCTTCACCGTACCACCGACAATCATACCCTCCCAGGGTCATGTCCTGGGTGGCCCCTGTGTCACCCCGTGACACCTGCCACCGTCGTGGCCAACTAAACTGTCCCAAGCGGGGACGTCGGAAAAATAACTCAACTGGCTCACAGGATTATCGTCGTCTACCTGATCAGGGCAGCACGCACGCATAATCATCCCTCTTTGGTGGTAACAATAAAAGAGCACGCGGTCAGACCAAGTCAAGGCCGTCCCATACCGGCAGATGTGGCTGCACAGATAAGTCCGGGTTGGTGGCACTTGATCAACCATTAAGCTTAGTTTTAGCAATTACATAACAATCAAGGTTATTTCTCATGGCTAAACTAGTATGGCAGTAGTTTTGCAACAAAATAAATTACTATGAATTATCACATATTAAAATAATGCAAACAATTCAATTAAATGACCAATACTATTGAAATGCTCCATGTAATGGATGATGTGGCTTGCCTTGCTCAGTTGGGTTGTCCACACACTCCTGGTCTTCAAAACCAAAAGGATTTCCTTCTGAAAATATTTTAAAATAGCAAAAGAAAATGTCACATAACACATTTCTGTTCACCAGAAATTCTGTGAGCATGAGAAAAATACAAAAATTTGCCAGAAAATAGAGGGTCTCAAGACAAAGACAATGCAAAAAAGAATCAATTGATTTGGACTTATGGATAAAAAGTTAGGAGTGGTCAAAGTTTCAGGTCAAATCTGATTTAAAAACAGAAATTAGAAAAACCTACAGAGGGCCACGTCGATGGCGTAAAGTGGAGGGGTGCCTCCACTTACATCTTCGGCGCGCGAGGCGAGCCGCTGACGGGTGGGCCCCTCTGTCAGATTTAAAAGGGGAGAGGGAGGAACAGAGCGCCGTGGAGCTCCGGCGATGGTCGCCGGCGATGTAGACGGCGGCGAGGTCGGGCGACTACGGGGATGGAACGGGCACTCGAAGACGAAGCCGTACGTACCCGTAGCTTGGCGAGAGATGGCCAGACGACGTCGTCCCCTTCCTCTCCGTCGGCGGCGGTTTTCGGTGATCGACGGGGACGGCAACTCCGGCAGGGTTTCGGCCAGGGAAGAGGTCGGGCAAGGTCAGGAGAAAGTGTGGAGCTCGCGTGTGGAGTCAGTTGAGGCTGGGGTGGACTGAGACGGCTGGGTGGCGGAGCTCGGGTGGCGGCAGAACGCCGGCGAGATGCGAGGCCAGAGGGCCTCTCGGCCTTGGCTCGATGCTCGGGAGCTCGATTGGGAGCGGGTGGAGGGCGATGAGGAGCTTGGAGGGCTGGGAGCGACCTTTATAGGCAGAGGCAAGGTTTCTGGAGCGGGCGGCGCCGCGGCCACGTCGCCGGAGCAAGGACGCTGCGTTGGCTGGCTTGGCGCGGGCGACGGGATGGGAGAGGGCAGGAGGAGTTATTGCGCTTGGTGGCGGCTTGCGGGGAAGACGACGGCCAGCAGGGCCGCAGTGCCAGCACGGGTGCCACAGTGGCCGCGTGCGGTGGCGGACGCCGGGAGCGATTCCGGCGAGGAGAAGGCTCGGGAGCGGGGTACGTGGACGGCAACGGCGATGTCGGCACTACCGGACATCGTACGGCAATGCGGGACGGCCGGAGTAATCCCATCAGACGCGGTTGGCGCGCAGAGCGCGGGCACAGACATGCCAGTGCCGTGCTCACCATGGTGGCTGGCACCTGGAGGCCACGCACGTCTGGCGCACCGTGTCCAGCACGTTGTCCTTAGATCACTTAGTCCCCCTGTGCCCCTGGTTTGGTTAGATACATGCTGAGATGGAGTGTAGCTTCAAGAACAGTTCCTGACAGTAACTTTGGGAGAGATCTAGAGAGAAGATGAGCTGGAGATGAAACCAGTGGAGATGTCTGGAGTGATCTACATTAGAAGGACTATAAACTGGCCAAGTTTGAGAGATTTTCATCAAAGTTTGAATGCAGCTATGACACCCTGGTTTTTGGCAACTTTTTCTTTTCGAATTCTTTCTGGCTTTATTTGCACTCTGGTTGAATTTTGAACCTTTTCAGTTGACTTTGGACTTATGAATTTCTCTCAGTGATCCAGGGCCCTCACCATCTTGCCAAAATCTTGTCACTCACCATCTGGATCAATTTCCAACTCTTCATTCTTCTCAAATATACATTTTCCTCCTTTGGGGAAAATCTGTCATCACTATGGGTTGCAAAGCAACCTATAGGTCTGGTGATCAGAAAAATCCCAAATTAATCTCAGACCTTATTGACATCATCTAATTCCACAATCTTCAAAAACATCTCATTGTCCAGTACAAAGTTTATTCCAGAAAACTCCATTAGCTCTTTGGACAGTACTGGTCATTTGTGAAGAGCTCATATTTTCCCTACTCAATTAATTCCCAGAAAATTCCCTGAGATATTAGGGAACCAATCTTTCCACAATATCCAAAAATATCATCTTGTTCAGTACAAATTTTCATCACCAATATTCTGCCAAGTTTCTGTTCAGTTGAAACCTCTGTGAAGGAAGTACCAGCTAGAGGTTTCCAATTGAGCTGAAATTTTTATGGCATCTTCTCCTCAGCTAATGACCCTGCCACACCAAATTTCAGCCCCAGGAGATCAACCAGATGAGTGCATCAAGCTCATCTCTGTTTCTGGTTCAGTACAGCAGTTGTACATGAACTATATCCAAATCTTGATCAAATCCTTTCAAACTTGGCCAGCTCATAGTCCTTCCAAAGCAGAACACCCCAGACATCTCCATTGGCTCCATCTCCATCTCACCACTCCTCTAGATCCCTCTCAAGTTTGCTATCAGAGACTGTAGCTGAAGCTACACTTCGGTTCAGAGTGAACCTGGTCGAACCAGAGGCATGGAGAGACTAAGGGGTCGAGGGTCGACGTGCCAGACAAGAAATGCCAGGCTTGCGAGGCCTCTAGACACCCTTGCCCATGGTGAGCACGACACTGGCATGCCACTGCGCGTGCTCTGCATCGCGCCCGTGCTGGATCCGTCGCGTCCGCCTGCCCTGCGCCGCAGCAGCTCATCTCCGTGCGCCGACATCCTCCCCTGCGTCCACCTGGCCGTCCTGGAGCGTGGCCCTCTCTGGAATCGCCCTCGCCGGCCGCCACGCACGCGCCAATTGTGCCGCCCGTGCGGACACAGTGGCTTAGCGGCGCGTCTTCTTCCTCCGCTAGCTGCCGCCGTGCATTAACTCCTCCCTGCCTTCTCCCGTCTCGTCGCCCGCAAGCAGATAGCCAGCTCGCCGTCCTTGCGCCGGTGACGTGGCCGAATCCCGCCGCTTCCAGAGACCTCCCCTGAGCTCCTCCCCCTCCTATAAATAGCCATCCCCGGCCTCTCCCGAGCTCATCACCCACCTCACTCCGCCTCCTATCGTGCCCCCGAGCAACGAGCCATGGCCGAGAGGCCCTCTGGCCTCGAATCTCGCCGGAGTATTGCCGCCACCCGAGCTCTGCCTCCCCGCCGTTCCACTCCTCCCCGAGCTCGACTGACCACGCCATCGAGCTCAGCTCGTTCCACTGACCACGCCTGAGCTCCTCCCGAGCCGAATCGCTGCCGGAGTCGCCGTCGCCGACGACACCCGAGCGCCGCCGCCGCCGGAGAGGAAGGGGGCGACATCGTCCGGCCGTCTCTCGCGAAGCCACGGGTATGGGTGAGTTCGTCTCGTTGAGCTCGATCCATTCCCCATCTCTCCCGACCTCGCCGCCGTCCATATCGCCGGCGACGATCGCCGGAGTCCCGCCCTCTCTCTGTTTCCCTCCTCCCCCTTTTAAATCTGACGATGGGGCCCGCCTGTCAGCGACACGCCGGAGCGGTAAGTGGAGGCGCCCCTCCACTTTACGCCTTCGACGTGGCCCCCTCGCAGATTTTCTAATTTCTATTTAAATTCCAGATTTTGACCAGAACTTTGACCATCAATAACTTTTAAAACATAGGTCCAAATCAATTGATTCTTTTTGCTCTGAGTTTGTTTTGAGCTCCTCTATTTTCTTGCCAAATTTGGTATTTTTCCCATGTGCACAGAATTTCTGGTGCTCAAAACAGTAGTATGTGACATTTTCAATTGCTTTTTAAAATTATTTTCAGAGGGAAATAATTTTGGATTTGAAGCCCAGGAGTTTGTGGACAACCCAACAGAGCAAGGCAAGCCATGTCATCCATTGCATACAACATTTCAATAGTGTTAGTTATTTAATTAAATTTCATGCATTATTTCAATATGTGATAATCCATAGTAATTTATTTAAATACATAGCTACTGTCATGATAATTTTACTTGCAATCAAATATCCATATTGGTTAAATGCTTGGCTATATTAAACTTAGTTGGTTGATCAAGAGCCACCTACCCGGACTTTTCCGTGCAACCACATTTGCCGGTATGGGACGGCCTTGACTTGGTCTGGCTTTGTGCTCTTTTATCGGTACCACCAAACTAGGGAGGGTTATGCGTGCGTGCTGCCCTGATCAGGTAGACGACCATAATCCTGTGAGCCCAGTTGAGTTATTTTGCCGGCGTCCCCGTTTGGGACAGTTTGTTTGGCCACGACGGTGGCAGGTGTTACGGGGTGACACAGGGGCCACCCAGGACATGACCCTGGGAGGGTATGATTGTCGGTGGTACGATAGAGGGGTCACGTGTCAGGCAGGTTTCATTGGAGCACCACCGGTCCACCCGAATGGGATCACGAGGCTAGGTACTCCATGGTGTGGGTAAAGTGCGCAACCTCTGCAGAGTGTTAAAACCTATTCGAATAGTCGCGTCCACGGTATTGGACAGTCCGTTTAGGCCTCTCTAGGATGATCAACCATAATGATAATAATGATGGAAGAACTTTCTTATGTTCGGAAGTGCTCTGTGGCTTGTGGGCATTCCGAGGGTTGTGGGACAACCCAGATGTGAGTAAGTTGGTACCAGTAAGTGAGCAATCTAAGCACTTAACCTGTTATTGCCATGCTATTGTTTGCTGCATTGTTTTGGTTGCCATGAGCTTGCGAGTACATTCCAAGTACTCACCTGGCGTATCATGCCAGATGCAGGAGAAGCCGAGGACGGAGGTCCCGAAGTTTCGTGCTACGCTAACTAGGCCGTGTCCACAGCAGTGTCCCTGTGGATGGAGTTTCCCGCGCTATGTTTCGCTACGCCGTAGACTACCCAGTAGTATTGAGGCCCTGCCATGTTCCATAAATAATGTGGATATTGTTCTCAGCTCCTGCTGTGCTTCCGGCCTCGCTATCGATGTAAATTATGAGCTTGGACTCGAGATATTTTAATAAAGTTCAGTTCTGTTCTGTTCCAAGTTGTTGGGTGTTTCCAGAGGACATGATCTCTAGGCTGGAAACATTGGTAAACCGGTTCTCTGAGCCGGGGTGCCACAACGCTTGGTATCAGAGCCAGGCTGACTGTAGGACACCCTAGTTAACCCTGCGCTAGAACCGCGAGTAGTTTAGAGTCTTGGTATGTCTTGTTCGCTGCATTTGATTGTTGCATTTGATTGCTTGCATTGCATGGCATGCATATAGTTTTTATTGTGCTAACCGCTGGTTTGATGAGTGTAGATGGCACCAGTTTCGTACCACTACAATCATGAGCCAGCACCGTTCACTTTTCCAGTACTGCTGCGTAACGTCTGGCTTCGGCTGTATCCCAACGGCGAAGACCCAGTGTTCCAGGTGTTTCGAGAGAAACTCGCTGGTTCAGTATTCGAGTATCGCGCAGAAGCCTTTCTCACTACGAGTTCAGACATCGGCAGCTACTCCCGTTCTTCCAAGGGCGGAACTGCTTCTACTCCGGAGTTGGCGATCCAGTTTGCTGCGATGGAGGCTCTCACCGACCTGCGCTTTCACGAGGTCGAGATGCAGACTCATCCAGGTTTCTTTCACTACCCCACCCTGTCGCCTACGACAGGGCGAGTCCTTTTCGCACCAGTTGATCCGGCGAGTGATCGTGCTACTGGTGTTTTATCTCGTTATCTGCACGCCAGTTACTGTATGTTCACTTCTCTAGCCGAGGAGCTGACTTCTGCCCGTGAGGCACTCGCTGCTGTTGCGGCAGCACAGTCTCCTCCCCCCCTCCGTTTTCACCTATATACACTCCACTCGCTCCACCTTCCGACACTCCTTCTAGTTCGTTCGGACCGCCAGGCATTTCGTCTGGTAACCGACGTGAGACCCCGTCAGAGTCGGCCTCACTCCTAGCTACTCCAGCTACTCCGATGCTGCGGCGTCGTGCTTCTTCTCCTTCTGAGGGAGAACCTTCCCGTCAGCGTCGTCATGTTTCCTTTGATCCGGAGGCCGAGGTGCACATCATCAGCTCGGATTCCGAGTCAGAGTCAGACGACGAGGAGTCTTCGGTGTACCAGTGTTCGTGCCACCGGCGTCACTAGAGCGAAGACTCGAGTTTCAGTGCATGCATCATAGCATCCCTGCATATGTCAACTGCCGTCTGAGCAGTCTAGTCATGATCATCCCCCCACTAGCTTGTCATGTATGGTGTTGGGTTGCCTTGTATAATTATGTTGCTTTCTTTATTCGCTCTTTTTATTTGGCTTCTTTTCTGGTGTCACACTACCCTGCTTTTCCTCATCGATTCGGTATTTGCAATGGGAACAAAATTTAGGATGAAAAGGTGTAGTACTCAAGGCGGCGATGGAACTCCCATTCGTCGATCCGCCCGACAGGCAGGACAGCCACCAGAAGATTTGCCACCTCCACCACCACAGGCACCTACCACTAATCAGATCATGAGAATGTTTGAAGAGAAAAGAAACCAAGATCTCATGGAGTTTCTGAAAAGTATGCAGACTATGGTGGGTCAGAACAACCACAATGGGACACACTCTAAGCTGTCTGATTTTCAGCGGACCAAGCCACCCAGTTTTGGTCAAGCTGTGGATCCGATGGAAGCGGATGACTGGCTGAGGACCATGGAAAAGAAATTGGAAATAGCCCGCTGTGATGAGGTAGATAAGGTTGCTTTCGTTACTCACTACCTGGAGGGACCAGCAGCTATATGGTGGGACAATACCAAAATGTTATGGCCTTCTGGAGAGGATATTTCTTGGGAAAAATTCAAAGAGGTATTCCGCAAGTATCATATTCCTACTGGCATAATGAAGGTGAAGCAAAGGGAATTTCTGGCTCTTACTCAAGGGAATATGTCAGTAGGTGAGTATCTGAACAAGTTCAATAATCTGGCACGGTACTCTACCCATGATGTGTCCACAGAAGAAAGGAAGATTGACCGATTCCTTGGAGGGCTGAACCATACCCTCTGCTGTCAGCTTTGTATGCTAGACTTTCCAGACTTCCAGACTCTGGTAAACAAGGCCTTCATAGCTGAATGAGAGCATAAGTCAGGATATAATGATCACAAGCGGAAGTTTGAACCCAAGAAGGACAACCGTGAGCAGTTTGTGCAGAAGCCGCGTATCTGGCAACCAAGTTCATCTGAATACAAGCCTGCATGGAACAATGGCAACAACAACAACAAGCTTGTCAGCCAGGACAAGACCTTCGGCAAACAGCCAGTGCTGGAGGACTGCCGCCGCAACAACACGTGCTTCACTTGCGGCCAGAGCGGGCACTACTCCAAGCAATGCCCCGCAAGAAATGGGAAGCCACCATCCGACTTCAAGCCACAAGTCAACAGTGTTGGACGCCGCCCCAATCCGAACTTCTATCGCGGCCAAGTCCATCATATCTCCGCTGAAGAAGCCCGCGAAGCACCAGATGTGGTACTTGGTATGTTTTCTGTTAACAACATACCCGCAATAATTTTATTTGACTCTGGGGCTTCTCATTCGTTTATTTCGCGGAGTTTTGCCACCTTGCACAAATTTTCTCCTTCCCTTTTGGAGAAAATCATGGTGGTACAATCCCCTGGCTCCATGCTCAGAACAAATGTGATATACAAGAATCTAGAAATTTTGATACACAATGTGGTGTTTCCAGCTACTCTTGTTGCCATTGAATCCCCGGGACTGGATATAATACTAGGAATGGATTGGTTGGTACCACACCAGGTGTGTATCAACTGTGCCACCAGGAAGGTGACACTGGTTAACCCGGCAGGCCAAACGGTGCAATTCATTGCCAGCAGAGTAATGTCAAAGAAAGGAATGGCATTCAAAGCCACAGCTACAGACATAAGCCTGATTCCGGTAGTAAGTGAATTTCCGGACGTATTTCCAGAAGAGATACCGGGAATGCCACCTGATCGGGAACTAGAATTTGCTATTGAGGTTGTTCCCGGAACTGCTCCAGTCTACAAGAAGTACTACCGCATGCCTTCCCCAGAGCTGGTGGAATTGAAGAAACAGTTGGATGAATTATTGCAAAAAGGGTATATTCGTCCAAGCACTTCACCGTGGGGATCACCCGTGCTGTTTGTCAAGAAGAAGGATGGTAGCCTACGAATGTGCGTAGACTATCGCCAATTAAATGAGGTCACCATCAAAAACAAATACCTGCTCCCCCGCATTGATGATCTGTTTGATCAGTTGACCGGAGCCCGGGTATTCTCCAAGATTGACCTCCGAACAGGGTATCATCAGCTAAAGATCAGAAAAGAGGATATCCCCAAGACAGCCTTTACTACCAGATACGGTCTGTATGAATTTACAGTCATGTCATTTGGGCTGACAAATGCTCCAGCATATTTCATGAGCATGATGAATAAAGTCTTTATGGACTTTCTGGACAAATTTGTGGTGGTATTCATTGATGATATTCTCATCTACTCCAAAGATGAAGAGGAGCACAAGCAACATATCTGTACTGTCCTGGAAAGACTAAGGACCCATCGCTTGTATGCCAAATTCAGCAAATGTGAATTTTGGCTAAGAGAGGTGGGATTTCTGGGGCATATTCTGTCAGAGCAAGGTGTGGCTGTCGACCCCAGCAAAGTGACCGCTGTATTAAACTGGAAGACCCCAGCCACAGTAACGGAAGTCCGTAGCTTTCTGGGATTGGCAGGCTACTACCGTTGCTTCATCGATGGCTTCTCCAAAATAGCCAAGCCATTGACAGAACTGTTGAAGAAGAACCACAAAGTTTCTTGGACAGAAGAATGTGACAGCAGTTTCATGGAGGTAAAGACAAGGCTAACCACCGCCCCTGTCTTAGTTCTTCCAGACATCCACAAGAGCTTCGACATATATTGCGATGCTTCCAGGCGTGGAATCGGCTGCGTGCTAATGCAAGAGGGAAAGGTTGTAGCCTATGCATCCAGACAGCTGCGACCTCATGAAGAGAACTACCCCACTCATGATTTGGAATTGGCAGCCATGGTTCATGCACTAAAGATTTGGAGGCACTATCTCATTGGACAGCGTTGTGAGATATACACGGACCACAAGAGTCTCAAGTATATTTTCACCCAACCTGATCTGAACCTCAGGCAGAGAAGATGGCTTGAATTGGTCAAGGATTATGACCTTGGGATAAATTATCATCCGGGAAAAGCCAATGTGGTCGCCGATGCCCTTAGCAGAAAGCAAGGTACCCTGAATGCACTCATGGAGGGAATGCATCCGAGGCTGCGAGAAGAATTTGCCAAGCTAAACATGGTGTTATGCGGCCCAACTAGCCCGGATACAATGGAAATTACTCCAACACTTATGGAAGAAATTAAGGCAGCTCAAAAATCGGACCAAGAAATACAAGAGATCAGAGAGCGCATTCCGCTAGGAAAGACCAAGTCCTTCCGAATTGATGACCAGGACACTGTATGGTTTGAGAACCGAATATGCGTGCCTGATCAAGACAACTTGAGGCAGCAAATACTCAGAGAGGCACATAAATCTGCATATTCTATCCATCCGGGAGGAACAAAAATGTACCAGGACTTGAGAGAAACCTTTTGGTGGCCAGGCATGAGAAGAGACATAGCATACTATGTCGCATGTCATGACATCTGCAACAGAGTCAAGGCTGAACATTAGAAACCCGCTGGGCTACTGCAACCTTTACCAGTTCCCCAGTGGAAATGGGATGACATATGCATGGACTTCATTGTCGGACTACCCAAGTCCACAAGAGGCCATGATGCTATCTGGGTCATCGTGGATATACTTACGAAAGTGGCTCACTTCCTTCCAGTAAAGACCACTTTCAACGCGAATCATCTCGCACATCTCTATATGTCCCGGATAGTCAGCCTTCATGGAGTACCCAAGTCTATCACATCAGATAGAGGCTCCCTGTTTACCTTAGCATTTTGGTTGCGACTGCATCAAGCCCTGGGAACTGTGCTAAGGCATAGTACGGCATATCACCCACAGACAGATGGACAGACAGAACGTGTGAATCAGATATTGGAAGATATGCTTCGATCCTGTGCTCTCGCCCATGGACCCAAGTGGGAGGATAGTCTACCTTATGCAGAATTCTCCTACAATAACAGTTATCAGTCAAGTCTCAAGATGTCACCATTTGAAGCTCTGTACGGACGGAAATGCCGCACTCCTTTAAATTGGTCTCAGACAGGAGACAACCATATCTTCGGCACAGATTTGATGCTCGAGGCTGAGGGACAAGTCAAGGATATCCAGGAGCGTCTTCGAGCAGCCAAGTCCCGTCAAAAGAGTTACTATGACCCAAAGCATCGGGAAGTAACTTTTGAGCCCGGAGAATATGCCTATCTCCGAGTAACCCCCATGAAAGGAATAAAAAGGTTTCACACCCGAGGAAAGCTTGCACCGAGGTATATCGGACCCTTTCCAGTCATGGCTAGAAGAGGCAGAGTGGCATATCAGCTAGAGTTACCACCAGAGTTGTCAGATGTTCACGATGTCTTTCACATATCACAGCTGAGAAAGTGCATTGCACCTCCGATCAAGCATGCAGATATGAGTGAGCTAGCATTTACCAAAGATCTGACATACGAGGAAAGACCTGTCAGAATATTGGATGAGATGGAAAGGACTACCAGGAGTAAGACAATTACGTTTTACAAGGTACTATGGGATCATCATACTGAGGAAGAAGCTACCTGGGAAAGAGAGGATTTTCTGAAATCAGCCTATCCACACTTGTTCCCTGAGCAACCGAATCTCGAGGACGAGATTCATTTTAAGGGGGGTAGGTTTGTGACACCCTGGTTTTTGGCAACTTTTTCTTTTCGAATTCTTTCTGGCTTTATTTGCAATCTGGTTGAATTTTGAACCTTTTCAGTTGACTTTGGACTTATGAATTTCTCTTAGTGATCCAAAGCCCTCACCATCTTGCCAAAATCTTGTCAGTCACCATCCGGATCAATTTCCAACTCTTCATTCTTCTCAAATATTCATTTTCCTCCTTTGGGGAAAATCTGTCATCACTATGGGTTGCAAAGCAACCTATAGTTCTGGTGATCAGAAAAATCCCAAATTAATCCCAGACCTTATTGACATCATCTAATTCCACAATCTTCAAAAACATCTCATGATCCAGTACAAAGTTTATTCCAGAAAACTCCATTAGCTCTCTGGACAGTACTGGTCATTTGTGAAGGAGCTCATATTTTCCCTACTCAATTAATTCCCAGAAAATTCCCTGAGATATTAGGGAACCAATCTTTCCACAATATCCAAAAATATCATATTGTTCAGTACAAATTTTCATCACCAATATTCTGCCAAGTTTCTGTTCAGTTGTAACCTCTGTGAAGGAAGTACCAGCTAGAGGTTTCCAATTGAGCTGAAATTTTTATGGCATCTTCTCCTCACCTAATGACCCTGCCACACCAAATTTCAGCCCCAGGAGATAAACCAGATGAGTGCATCAAGCTCATCTCTATTTCTGGTTTAGTACAGCAGTTGTCCATGAACTATATCCAAATCTTGATCAAATCCTTTCAAATTTGGCCAGCTCATAGTCCTTCCAAAGCAGAACACCCCAGGCATCTCCATTGGCTCCATATCCATCTCACCACTCCTCTAGATCCCTCTCAAGTTTGCTATCAGAGACTGTAGCTGAAGCTACACTTCGGTTCAGAGTGAACCTGGTCGAACCAGAGGCATGGAGAGACTAAGGGGTCGAGGGTCGACATGCCAGACTAGAAATGCCAGGCTCGCGAGGCCTCTAGACACCCTTGCCCGTGGTGAGCACGACACTGGCATGCCACTGCGCGCGCTCTGCATCGCGCCTGTGCTGGATCCGTTGCGTCCGCCTGCCCCGAGCCGCAGCAGCTCGTCTCCGTGCGCCGACATCCTCCCCTACGTCCACCTGGCCGTCCTGGAGCGTGGCCCTCGCCGGAATCGCCCTCGCCGGCCGCCACGCACGCGCGCACTGTGCCGCCCGTGCGGACACAGTGGCTTAGCGGCGCGTCTTCTTCCTCCGCTAGTTGCCGCCGCGCATTAACTCCTCCCTGCCTTCTCCCGTCTCGTCGCCCGCAAGCAGCCAGCCAGCTCGCCGTCCTTGCACCGGCGACGTGGCCGAATCCCGCCGCTTCCAGAGACCTCCCCTGAGCTCCTCCCCTCCTATAAATAGCCATCCCCGGCCTCTCCCGAGCTCATCACCCACCTCACTCCGCCTCCTATCGAGCCCCCGAGCAACGAGCCACGGCCGAGTGGCCCTCTGGCCTCGAATCTCGCAGGAGCATCGCCGCCACCCGAGCTGTGCCTCCTCGCCGTTCCACTCCTCCCCGAGCTCGACTGACCACGCCATCGAGCTCAGCTCATTCCACTGACCTCGCCTGAGCTCCTCCCGAGCCGAATCGCTGCCGGAGTCGCCGTCGCCGACGACACCCGAGCGCCGCCACCGCCGGAGAGGAAGGGGGCGACGTCGTCCGGCCGTCTCTCGCGAAGCCACGGGTACGGGTGAGTTCGTCTCGTTGAGCTCGATCCATTCCCCATCTCTCCCGACCTCGCCGCCGTCCATATCGCCGGCGATGATCGCCGGAGTCCCACCCTCTCTCTGTTTCCCTCCTCCCCATTTTAAATCTGACGATGGGGCCCGCCTGTCAGCGACACGCCGAAGCGGTAAGTGGAGGCGCCCCTCCACTTTACGCCTTCGACGTGGCCCCCTGGCAGATTTTCTAATTTCTATTTCAATTCCAGATTTTGACCAGAACTTTGACCATCAATAACTTTTAAACCATAGGTCCAAATCAATTGATTCTTTTTGCTCTGAGTTTGTTTTGAGCTCCTCTATTTGCTTGCCAAATTTGGTATTTTCCCCATGTTCACAAAATTTATGGTGCTCAAAACAATAGTATGTGACATTTTCAATTACTTTCTAAAATTATTTTCAGAGGGAAATAATTTTGGATTTGAAGCCCAGGAGTTTGTGGACAACCCAACAGAGCAAGGCAAGCCATATCATCCATTGCATACAGCATTTCAATAGTGTTAGTTATTTAATTAAATTTCATGCATTATTTCAATATGTTATAATCCATAGTAATTTATTTAAATACATAGCTACTGCCATGATAATTTTACTTGCAATCAAATATCCATACTGGTTAAATGCTTGGCTATATTAAACTTAGTTGGTTGATCAAGAGCCACCTACCCGGACTTTTCCGTGCAGCCACATTTGCCGGTATGGGACGGCCTTGACTTGGTCTGGCTTTGTGCTCTTTTATCGGTACCACCAAACTAGGGAGGGTTATCCGTGCGTGCTGCCCTGATCAGGTAGATGACCATAATCCTGTGAGCCCAGTTGAGTTATTTTGCCGGCGTCCCCGTTTGGGACAGTTTGTTTGGCCATGACGGTGGCAAGTGTCACGGGGTGACACAGGGGCCACCCAGGACATGACGTTGGGAGGGTATGATTGTCGGTGGTACGATAGAGGGGTCACGGGTCAGGCAGGTTTCGTTAGAGCACCGCCGGTCCACCCGAATGGGATCACGAGGCCAGGTACTCCATGGTGTGGGTAAAGTGCGCAACCTCTGCAGAGTGTTAAAACCTATTCGAATAGCCGCGTCCACGGTATTGGACAGTCCGTTTAGGCCTCTCTAGGATGATCAACCATAATGATAATAATGATGGAAGAACTATCTTATGTTCGAAAGTGCTCTGTGGCTTGTGGGCATTCTGAGGGTTGTGGGACAACCCAGATGTGAGTAAGTTGGTACCAGTAAGTGAGCAATCTAAGCACTTAACCTGTTATTGCCATGCTATTGTTTGCTGCATTGTTTTGGTTGCCATGAGCTTGCGAGTACATTCCAAGTACTCACCTGGCATATCATGCCAGATGCAGGAGAAGCCGAGGACGGAGGTCCTGAAGGTTCGTGCTACGCTAACTAGGCCGTGTCCACAGCAGTGTCCCTGTGGATGGAGTTTCCCGCGCTATGTTCCGCTACGCCGTAGACTACCCAGTAGTATCGAGGCCCTGCCATGTTCCATAAATAATGTGGATATTGTTCTCAGCACCTGCAGTGCTTCCGGCCTCGCTATCGATGTAAATTATGAGCTTGTACTCGAGATATTTTAATAAAGTTCAGTTCTGTTCTGTTCCAAGTTGTTGGGTGTTTCCAGAGGACAAGATCTCTGTGCTGGAAACACTGGTAAACCGTATCTCTGAGCCGGGGTGCCACAGCAGCTCATGTACAACTATCATACTGGTCCAGAAACCTAGATGAGCTTGATGCACTCACATGGTTGATCTACTGGAGCTGAAATTTGTGTGTGGGTGTTATTTGACAAAGCCAAGATGCCATAAAAGTTTCAACTCAAATGGACACCTTGAGCTAGTACTTCCATCACAGAGGTTAGAAATGTGCAGAAACTTGGCAGAATATTTCTGCTGAAAATTTGTACTGGACAAGATGATATTTTTGGATAATGTGGCAGGATAGGTTCCCTAGTATCTCTGGGAATTATTTGAGAATTTTCTGAGTTGAGGAAGTATGGGTTGCTTCACAAAGGGCCAGTGTTGTCCAGAAGATAAATGGAGTTTTCTGGACAAATTTTTGTACTGGACCATGAAATGTTTTTGAAGATTGTGGAAGTAGATGATGACAAGAAGGTGTGGTATTAATTTGGGATTTTTTTGATCATCAGAACTATAGGTTGCTTCACAACCCATAGTGAAGACAGATTTTCCCAAGGAAGAAAATTAATTATTATGAAAGAAATAGTATTTGGAATTTGATCCAGGAGGTGTGTGATAGAATTTTGGCAAGATGCTGAGGGATTTGGATCACTGAGAGAAAAGTTCAGAACTTTCCCAAATCCAAAGTCAACTGAAAAGGTCCAAAAACCATCCAAATTGCAAATAAAGCCAAAAAGATTTTGAAAAGAAAAAGTTGCCAAAAACCAGGGTGTCACAAACCTACCCCCCTTAGGATGAATCTCGTCCTTGAGATTCGGTTGCTCAGGGAACAAATGCGGATATGCTGATCTCAGAAAATCCTCTCTTTCCCAAGTAGCTTCTTCCTCAGTATGATGATCCCACAATACTTTGTAAAATTTAATTATCTTACTCCTGGTAGTCCTTTCCATCTCATCCAAAATTCTGGCAGGTTTTTCTTCGTAGGTCAAATCCTTAGTCAACTCTAGCTCACTCATATCTGCCTGCTTGATCGGGGGTGCAATGCACTTTCTCAACTGTGATATGTGAAAGACATCGTGAACGTTAGACAACTCTGGTGGTAACTCGAGCTGATATGCCACTCTGCCTCTTCTGACAATTACTAGAAAGGGGCTAGTGTATCTTGGTGCAAGCTTTCCTCGGGTGTGAAACCTTTTTATTCCTTTCATGGGGGTGACTCGGAGATAAGCATACTCTCCAGGCTCAAAAGTTACTTCTCGGTGCTTCGGATCATAGTAACTCTTTTGACGGGACTTGGCTGCTCGAAGACATTCCTAAATATCCTTAACTTGCTTCTCAGCCTCGAGCATCAAATATGTGCCGAAGATACGGCTGTCTCCTGTCTGGGACCAATTTAAAGGAGTGCGACATTTCTGTCCATACAGTGCTTCGAATGGTGACATTTTGAGACTTGACTGATAACTGTTATTGTAAGAAAATTCCGCATAAGGCAGACTATCTTCCCATTTTGGCCCATAGGTGAGAGCACATGACGAAGCATATCTTCCAATATCTGGTTCACACGTTCGGTCTGCCCATCTGTCTATGGATGATATGCCGTGCTATGCTTTAGCACGGTTCCCAGGGCTTGGTGCAATCGCAACCAGAATGCTGAAGTGAACAAGGACCCTCTATCTGAGGTGATAGACTTGGGTTCTCCATGAAGGCTGACTATCCAAGACATGTAGAGCTGTGCAAGCTGGTCGGCTCTGAAAGTGGTCTTCACTGGAATGAAGTGAGCCACTTTTGTAAGTATATCCACAATGACCTAGATAGCATCATGGCCTCTTGTTGACTTGGGTAGTCCAACAATGAAGTCCATTGATATGTTATCCCATTTCCACTTGGGAACTTGTAAAGGTTGTAAGCGGGTTTCTGGTGTTCAGCCTTGACTCTGTTGCAAACATCGCAACAGGCGACATAATATGCAATGTCCCTTCGCATACCTGGCCACCAAAAGGTTTCCCTTAAGTCCTGGTATATTTTTGTTCCTCTGGGATGGATAGAGTATGCGGACTCATGTGCCTCTCTGAGTATTTGCTGTCTCAAGTTTTCTTGATCAGGCACACATATTCGATCCTCAAACCATAAGGTGCCCTGGTCATCAACTCGGAAGGACTTGGTCTTCCCTTGCTGAATATTTTCCTTGATTTCTTGTACACCTTTATCTGATTTCTGAGCCGCCTTAATTTCTTCCGTAAGTGTTGGAATAATCTCCAATGTATTCGGGCTAATTGGGCCGCATAGCACCATATTAAGTTTGGTAAACTCTTCCTGTAGCCTTGGATGGATACCCTCAATTAGTGCATTCATAGTGCCCTGTTTTCTGCTAAGAGCATCGGCGACCACATTGGCTTTCCCTGGATGATAATTTATTCCAATGTCATAATCCTTGACCAGTTCAAGCCATCTTCTCTGCCTGAGATTAAGGTCTGGTTGGGTGAAAATATACTTGAGACTCTTGTGGTCTGTGTATATTTCACACCGCTGTCCAATGAGATAATGCCTCCAAATCTTTAATGCATGAACCACGGCTGCCAATTCCAAATCATGAGTGGGGTAATTTTCTTCATGGGGCCATAGCTGTCTGGATGCATATGCTACAACCCTTCCTTCTTGCATTAGCACGCAGCCGATTCCATGCCTGGAAGCATTGCAATATATATTAAAGCTCTTGTGGATGTCGGGAAGAACTAAGACAGGGGCCGTGGTTAGCCTCGTCTTTAACTCCATGAAACTGCTATCACATTCTTCCGTCCAGGCAAATTTGTGGTTCTTTTTCAACAGTTCTGTCAATGGCTTGCCTATTTTTGAGAAGCCCTCAATGAAACAACGGTAGTAGCCTGCCAATCCCAGAAAGCTGCGAACCTCAGTTACTGTGACTGGTGTCTTCCAATTTAATACATCAGTCACTTTGCTGGGGTCGACGACCACACCCTGTTCTGACAGAACATGTCCTAGAAATCCCAACTCAGCCAAAATTCACATTTACTGAATTTGGCATACAAGCGATGGATCCTTAGTCTTTCCAGGACAGTACGAAGGTGTTGCGTGTGCTCCTCTTCATCTTTGGAATAGATAAGAATATCATCGATGAATACTACCACAAATTTGTCCAAGAAGTCCATGAAGACCTTGTTCATCATGCTCATAAAGTAAGCTGGAGCATTTGTCAGTCAAAATGACATGACTGTAAATTCATACAGACCATATCGAGTAGTGAAAGCTGTCTTGGGGATATCCTCTTTCCTGATTTTTAATTGATGATAGCCCATTCGAAGATCAATCTTGGAAAATACCCGGGCCCCATTTAACTGGTCGAACAGATCATCAATGCGGGGAAGCGGATATTTATTTTTAATAGTGACTTCATTCAATTGGCGGTAGTCCACGCACATCCGTAGGCTGCCATCCTTCTTCTTAACAAATAGCACAGGTGATCCCCATGGCAAGGTGCTTGGATGAATGTACCCTTTTTGTAACAATTCATCCAGCTGTTTCTTTAATTCCACCAGCTCCGGGGAAGGCATGCGGTAGTACTTCTTGTAAATTGGAGCAGTGCCGGGAACAATAGCAATAGCAAACTCGAGTTCCCGATCAGGTGGCATTCCTGGCAGTTCTTCTGGAAATATGTCCGGAAATTCACTGACTACTGGAATCAGATTTATATCTGTAGCGGTGGCTTTGAATGCCATTCCCTTCTTTGACATCATTCGGCTAGCAGTGAATTGCACTGTTTGGCCTGCCGGGTTAACCAATGTCACCGTCATGGTGGCACAGTTGATACACACCTGATGTGGTGTCAACCAATCCATCCCCAGTATTATATCCAGTCCAGGGGATTCAATGGCAACAAGGGTAGCTGGAAACTTAACTCCATGTATCAAGATTTCCAGATCCTTGTATATCACATTTGTTCTGAGCATGGAGCCAGGGGATTGCACCACCATGATTTTGTCCAAAAGAGAAGGAGAAAGTTTGTGCAAGGTGGCAAAACTCCGCGAAATAAACGAATGAGAAGCCCCAGAATCAAATAAAATTACTGCAGGTATGTCGTTAATAGAAAACATACCAAGGACCACGTCTGGTGCTTCGTAGGCTTCCTCAGTGGAGATATGGTGGACTTGGCCGCGATAGAAGTTCGGATTGGGGCGGCGTCCAACATTGTTGACTTGTGGCTTATAGTCGGATGGCGGCTTTCCGTTTCTTGCAGGGCACTGCCTGGAGTAATGCCCACTCTGACCACAATTAAAGCATGTGTTGTTGCGGCAGCAGTCTTCCAGCACTGGTTGTTTGCCGAAGGTCTTGTCCTGGCTGACGGGCTTATTGTTGTTGTTGCCATTGTTCCAGGCAGGATTGTATCCAGACGGTCCTGGTTGCCAGATGCGTGGCTTTTGCACAAACTGCTCATGATTGTCCTTCTTGGGTTCAAACTTCCGCTTGCGATCATCAAATCTTGACTTATGCTCTCGTTCGGCTACGAAAGCCTTGTTCACCAGAGTCTGGAAGTTAGGAAAATCCAGCATGCAGAGCTGACAATGGAGGGTATGATTAAGTCCTCCTAGGAATCGATCAATCTTTCTTTCTTCCGTGGACACGTCGTGAGTGGAGTACCGTGCCAGATTATTAAACTTGTTCAGATACTCACCCACTCACATATTCCCTTGAGTAAGAGCAAGAAATTCCCTCTGCTTCACCTTCATTATACCGGTAGGAATATGATACTTGTGGAATACCTCTTTGAACTTCTCCCAAGAAATATCTTCCCCAGGAGACCACATTATTTTTGTATTATCCCACCATATAGCTGCTGGTCCCTCCAGGTAGTGAGTGACAAAAGGAACCTTGTCTGACTCATCACAGCGGCCTATGTCCAACTTCTTTTCCATGGTCCTCAGCCAATCATCAGCTTCCATAGGATCCACAGCTTGACCGAAACTGGGTGGCTTGGTGCGCTGAAAATCAGACAATTTAGAGTGTGTCCCATTGTTGTTATTCTGACCCACCATAGTCTGCATACTTTTCAGAAATTCCATGAGGTCTTGATTCCTTTTCTCTTCAAACATTCTCAAGATCTGATCAGTGGTCGGTGATTGTGGAGGTGGGGGTGGAAAATCTTCTGGTGATTGTCCTGCTTGTCTGGCGAATCGACGAATGGGAGTTCCATCGCCGCCTTGATTACTACACCTCTTCATCCTAAATTTGTCCGCATTGCAAAATACCGAATCGATGAGCAACATTCATAAGGGAAACACAGCAATATGACACCAGAAAAATAAACCAAATAAAAAGAGAGGATAAAGCGAACAACATAATTATACAAGGCAACCCAACATCATACATGACAAGCTAATAGGGGATTATCATGGCTAGAACTGCTCATACAGCAGTTGACACATGCAAAGCTGCTACGATGCATGCACTGAGCTCAAACCTCCACTCTAGTAGCGCGGGTGGCACGGACACTGGCAAACTGAAGACTCGTCGTCGTCTGATCCTGTCTCGGAATCTGAGCTGATGATGTGGATCTCAGCCTCCGGATCAAATGTAACACAGCGACGCTGACGGGAAGGTTCCCCCTCTGAAGGAGAAGAAGCACGACGCCTCAGCATCGGAGCAGCTGGGGTAGCTAGGAGTGAGGCCCACTCTACCGGGGTCTCAAGTCGGCTACCAGATGAAAAGCCTGGTGGTCCGAACGAGCTAGAAGGAGTCTCAGAAGGTGGAACGGGTGGAGTATACACAGGTAAAAACGCAGGAGGAAGAGGAGACTGTGCGGCCGCAACAGCCGCAAGTGCCTCTCGGGCATGAGTCAGCTCCTCAGCTAGTGAAGTGATCATATGAAAACTGGCATTCAGATACCAAGATAAAACACCAGTAGCACAAGCACTCGCCGGGTCAACAGGTGCGAAAAGGACTCGCCCTGTCATAGGCGACAGGGTGGGGTAGTGAAAAAAACCTGGATGAGTCTGCATCTCGACCTCGTGGAAGCACAAATCAGTGAGAGCCTCTATCGCAGCAAACTGGATCGCCAGCTCTGGAGTAGAAGCAGTTCCACCCTTGGAAGAGCGGGAGTAGCTACCAATATCTGAACTCGCAGTAAGAAAGGCCTCCGCGTGATACTCGTATACTGAACCAGCAAGCTTCTCTCGGAACACCTGGTACACTGGGTCTTCGCCATTGGGATACAACCGAAGCCAGACACTACGAAGCAGTACTGGAAAAGTAAACGGTGCCGGCTCATGGTTGTAGTGGTACGGAACTGGTGCCATCTACACTCACAAGGCCAACGGTTAGCACAATAATAAACTATATGCATGCCATGCAGCAATCAGATGCAACAAGCAAGACACATCCCAAAACTCTAAACTAATCGTGGTTCTAGCGCGGAGTTAACTAGGGTGTCCTACAGTCAGCGCGGCTCTGATACCAAGCATTGTGGCACCCCGGCTTAGAGAACCGGTTTACCAGTGTTTCCAACCCAGAGATCATGTCTTTTGGAAACACACCACTTGGAACAGAACTAAACTAATCTTTATTGATATACTTCGAGTACAAGCTCGTAGTTTACATTGATAATGAGGCAAGAAGCACAGCACGTGCTACGACAATATCTACATTATTTATGAAACATAGCAAGGCCTCGGTACTACTGGGTGATTCTACGGCGTAGCGGAACATAGCGTGGAAAACTCCATTCAACAGGGACACTGCTGGGACACGGCCTAGTTAGCGTAGCACGAACCACCGGGACCTCCATTCTCGGCTTCTCCTGCATCCGGCCTGACACGCCAGGTGAGTACTTGGAATGTACTCGCAAGCTCACAGCAACCACAACAATGCAGCAAACAATAGCATGGCAATTAACATGTTCAGTGATTAAATGGCTTACTCACTGTTACTGAATATCAACTCACTCTCTTCCGGGTTGTCCCACAACCCTCAGAATACTCATGATCCACTGAGCACTTCCGATCATAAGACAAGTTCTTCCATCATTATTATTATTATTATTACGGTTGACCACTCAGTGTGACCTAGTGCGGACTATGTCCAATACCGTGGACTCGGCTATTCGAATAGATTCTTACACTCTGCAGAGGTTGCGCACTTTTCCCACACCATGGAGCTCCTTGTACCGTACCTCGGTACACTTCCCTCTTGGGTGGACCGGTGCTGCTCCAATGAAACTTGCCTAACCCGTTACTCCTTCACCGTACCACCGACAATCATACCCTCCCAGGGTCATGTCCTGGGTGGCCCCTGTGTCACCCCGTGACACCTGCCACCGTCGTGGCCAACTAAACTGTCCCAAGCGGGGACGCCGGCAAAATAACTCAACTGGCTCATAGGATTATCGTCGTCTACCTGATCAGGGCAGCACACACGCATAATCCTTCCTCTTTGGTGGTACCGATAAAAGAGCACGCGGTCAGACCAAGTCAAGGCCGTCCCATACCGGCAGATGTGGCTGCACGGGTAAGTCTGGGTCGGTGGCAATTGATCAACCATTAAGCTTAGTTTTAGCAATTACATAACAAGCAAGGTTATTTCTCATGGCTAAACTAATATGGCAGTAGTTTTGCAACAAAATAAATTACTATGAATTATCACATATTAAAATAATGCAAACAATTCAATTAAATGACCAATACTATTGAAATGCTCCATGTAATGGACGATGTGGATTGCCTTGCTCTGTTGGGTTGTCCACAAACTCCTGGTCTTCAAAACCAAAAGGATTTCCTTCTAAAAATATTTTAAAATAGCAAAAGAAAATTTCACATAACACATTTTTGTTCCCCATAAATTCCATGAGCATGAGAAAAATACAACAAATTGCCAGAAAATAGAGGGGCTCAAGACAAAGACAGTGCAAAAAGAATCAATTGATTTGGACTTATGGATAAAAAGTTAGGAGTGGTCAATGTTTCTGGTCAAATTTGATTTAAAAACAGAAATTAGAAAAACCTACATAGGGCCACGTCGATGGCGTAAAGTGGAGGGGCGCCTCCACTTACCGCTTCGGCGCGCGAGGTGAGCCGCTGACGGGTGGGCCCCTCTGTCAGATTTAAAAGGGGAGAGGGAGGAACAGAGCGCTGCGGAGCTCCGGCGATGGTCGCTGGCGATGTAGACGGCGGCGAGGTCGGGTGACTACGGGGATGGAATGGGCACTCGGAGAGGAAGCCGTACGTACCCGTAGCTTGGTGAGAGATGGCTGGACGACGTCGTCCCCTTCCTCTCCGGCGGCGGCGGTTTTCGGTGATCGACGGGGACGGCAACTCCGGCAGGGTTTCAGCCAGGGAAGAGGTCGGGCGAGGTCAGGAGAGTGTGTGGAGCTCGCGTGTGGAGTCAGTTGAGGCTGGGGTGGGGTGAGACGGCTGGGTGGCGGAGCTCGGGTGGCGGCAGAAAGCCGGTGAGATGCGAAGCCAGAGGGCCTCTAGGCCTTGGCTCGATGCTCGAGAGCTCGATTGGGAGCTGGTGGAGGGTGATGAGTAGTTTGGAGGGCTAGGCGCGGCCTTTATAGGCAGAGGCGAGGTTTTTGGAGCGAGCGGCGCCACGGCCATGTCGCCAGAGCAAGGATGCCGCACTAGCTGGCTTGGCGCGGGCGACGGGATGGGAGAGGGCAGGAGGAGTTATTGCGCTTGGTGGCGACTTGCGGGGAAGACGACGGCCAGCAGGGCCACAGTGCCAGCTCGGGCACCACAGTGGCCGCGTGCGGTGGTGGCCGCCGGGCGCGATTCCGGCGAGGAGAAAGCTCGGGAGCGGGGCACGTGGACGGCAGCGGCGACGTCGGCACTACCGGACATCGTACGGCAACGCGGGACGGTCGGAGTAATCCCATCAGACGCGGTTGGCGCGCAGAGCGCGGGCACAGACATGC
This sequence comes from Elymus sibiricus, assembly GCA_039707655.1. Classification (NCBI taxonomy): domain Eukaryota; kingdom Viridiplantae; phylum Streptophyta; class Magnoliopsida; order Poales; family Poaceae; genus Elymus; species Elymus sibiricus. The sequence goes on from CM077672.1 coordinate 320,398,171, forward strand.
CAGTGTCGTGCTCACCACGGTGGCTGGCACCTGGAGGCCACGCACGTCTGGCGCACCGTGTCCAGCACGTTGTCCTTAGATCACTTAGTCCCCCTGTGCCCCTGGTTTGGTTAGATACATGCTGAGATGGAGTGTAGCTTCAAGAACAGTTCCTGACAGTAACTTTGGGAGAGATCTAGAGAGAAGATGAGCTGGAGATGAAACCAGTGGAGATGTCTGGAGTGATCTACATTGGAAGGACTATAAACTGGCCAAGTTTGAGAGATTTTCATCAAAGTTTGAATGCAGCTCATGTACAACTGTCATACTGGTCCAAAAACCTAGATGAGCTTGATGCACTCACATGGTTGATCTACTGGAGCTGAAATTTTGTGTGTGGGTGTTATTTGACAAAGCCAAGATGGCATAAAAGTTTCAACTCAAATGGACACCTTGAGCTAGTACTTCCTTCACAGAGGTTAGAAATGTGCAGAAACTTGGCAGAATATTTCTGCTGAAAATTTGTACTAGACAAGATGATATTTTTGGATAATGTGGCAAGATAGGTTCCCTAGTATCTCAGGGAATTATTTGAGAATTTTCTGAGTTGAGGAAATATGGGTTGCTTCACAAAGGGCCAGTGTTGTCCAGAAGATAAATGGAGTTTTCTGGACAAATTTTTGTACTGGACCATGAAATGTTTTTGAAGACTGTGGAAGTAGATGATGACAAGAAGGTGTGGTATTAATTTGGGATTTTTCTGATCATCAGAACTATAGGTTGTTTCACAACCCATAGTGAAGACAGATTTTCCCAAGGAAGAAAATGAATTATTATGAAAGAAATAGAATTTGGAATTTGATCCAGGAGGTGTGTGATAGAATTTTGGCAAGATGCTGAGGGCTTTGGATCACTGAGAGAAAAGTTCAGAACTTTCCCAAGTCCAAAGTCAACTGAAAAGGTCCAAAAACCATCCAAATTGCAAATAAAGCCAAAAAGATTTTGAAAAGAAAAAGTTGCCAAAAACCAGGGTGTCACAGAGGGTAGAACAAAAGATGTCATGCAAGTTCTTATCGCAAGCACGTATGACTATATACGTAATACATGCCTACATTACATTGATGAATTGGAGCTAGTTCTGTGTCGCCCTAGGTTATGACTGTTACATGATGAATGTTATCCAACAATATCACCGATCAAATGCCTATGAGTCTTTCACATATTGATCTTGCTAAGTTACTACCATTGCTACTACTATCACAATTGCTACAAAACTATTGCTGCTACTGTTACTATTATTGCTACTGCTATCAAACTATCATACTACTGTGCTACTGATCACTCTGCTGCAGATATTTAGTTTCTAGGTGTGGTTGAATTGACAACTCAACTGCTAATACTTGCAAATATCCTTTGGCTCCCCTTGTGTCAAATCAATAAATTTGGGTTGAATACTCTACCCTCGAAAACTGTTGCGATCCCCTATACTTGTGGGTTATCAAGACCTTTTTCTGGCGCCATTGCCGGGGAGCATAGCTTTATTTGCTAAGTCACTTGGGATTTATATCTGTTGATCACTATGAAGAATCTGAAAGATGCTAAGACCAAGATCGTTCCCTCTAAGATGAGGGGAGGTAAGGAACTGCCATCTAGCTCTGCACTTGATTCACCTTCTATTTTGAGTAAACTTGCAACACCACAACATGCTATTAATTCTGATATGTCGCAAGTTATTGATGATACCACTTTTGCTTTGAATGATACTCAGGATGATGCTTGTACTATGCTTGATAATGTTGTGCCACTTGGTGAATTTCTTACTGAACAAATTGCTAAAGCTAAAGAAATTGAAAATGTTGAAACTCTTGAGAATTGTGATTCACCTATTATGCCTAGCTCCCCTACTAGAGTTGAAACACCTGATGAACATTGCTTTGATAGGGAGACGGCTAGATCCATCCTTGTTTGTAATGATAGACATGAAGTTATAAAACTGGTTGCTGAAATGAAAGAAAAATCTATGCGGGAGAAGATGAAATGTGATCCTAAGTTTACTACTGAGGGTGTCCCGGACTCGGGGGTACTCAGGCTGCCGGCCTATCTCTCGTAGGCCGGACTGGTGGGCCGCTCTTTACTTAATGGAAGGCCAGATTGTGGGCGACCCCGTGCATCAGAAGGAAACCTCCGAAGACTTGGCGTCACCTCCAAGGAATAATTGGCGTAACCGGCATGTTTATCCCCTGATGGTAAGCGACCATATGTAACCCAAGGACCTTCTGGTGTCTATATAAACCAGAAGGTTTAGTCCATAGAGATCATCATATCAACTGCCTAGGGTTTAGCCCATCCGATCTCGTGGTAGATCAACTCTGTAACCTTCATACAATCACATCAATACAATCAAGCAGGCCGTAGGGTTTTACCTCTTCGAGAGGGCCCGAACCAGGGTAAATCGCTGTCTCTACGTTCCCTATTACCCATTGATTCCTAGATCCACTGTTCGGACCCCCTACCCGAGATCTGCCGGTTTCAGTGCCGACATTGGTGCTTTCATTGAGAGTTCCGCCGCTGGGTAACCAAGGATCAATGGCTCGCCTTGTCATCAGCAATAGCATCCGCAGCGGGGACATCTTCGTCACCGGTCAGCTTTTTGCGTTCGGTAGCATCGTGCTGCATGCCGACCCAACTGGTCACCTTGACCTGGTCGCTGGCTTCGTCCCCGAGCAGGAAATCAGGTTCGGCAACCTGGAATACGTCGCCGACTCCCGGGGCGATCTGGTCTTTACTAGGTTCTCGGCTTTACCCGAGGAGCCTAACAATCCCGAGGCCTTGACCTCGGATGCTCTCCCCGTCCCTATCCCTGGGCCGGGACTCAGTTTGGATCTGGCCTTGAGTTCGGATCCAACCCCGACGCCAGAAAACCAAGTGTCACCCTTGGCCGAACACACTCCCAGTATTGGCGCGCCGGAACTCAACTCCGATGGTCGCCCGAACGTCAATCCGGTGGACCTCTCGTTTTTAAGCGAGATGTTAGATCGGATCCAGAAGATGAATATCGCGGACGGCCCGTCCTTGGACCAGGAGCAGGTCGGATAGGAGGCCAACCGCGGGGACTTTTGCGTCCCACCCACCACCCACTTGGTAGCCACTGTCGAAGATTTAACCGACATGTTGGACTACGCCTCTCAGGAGGCTGACGACATGGACAAGGATATCGACGTCCCGCCTTATACGGCTCCCTCCCTTGCCATTTCCAACACCGGAAAGTGGACCGCCACCTCTACCTATGACGTTTACATGGTCGAAATCCCCATGAAGGACGGCGATGCGACCACGAAGGACGGCGACGATCCCGCCAAAGAACCGCCCAAACGCCGATGACGGCGAGCCAGAGGGCGAGGAAAAGGCAAGGAAAATCACACAGACATGAACGGCACCGGAGATAACGAGACTCCGGATAACTTGGGGGAGCTCGGCGACAACACCCCCGAGTAGCGCCATGACGCCCCCGAAGGGCACGAGGACCAGGGTGACCCCGAGGACCTCAAGGATTCTGAGGACAGTAATTACCTTCCTCCGTCCGAAGAGGAGGACAGCCTCGGACCCGAGGACTTCATCGTCCCAGAGGACCCCCTGGAGCAAGAGAAATTCAAGCAGAAACTCATCGCCACTGCCCGAAGCTTGAAGAGGAAACAACAACAGCTAAAAGCCGAGCAGGATACGCTCAATGACAGATGGACGATGGTCTTAGCTGCTGAAGAAGGCCTTGACGATCAACGTCAGGGTCAATACAAGAGTTACCCACGGCGGTGCCTACTCCCAGAATTTGAGGATGAGGCCCTTGAGCCCATGCCTCCCAGACGAACTTACGCAAGCCAGCCCGACCACCCCCCTCGAGGACGGGATAGGCCGGCTGTGGAAACCGAACTCCCACCCGCGCCCCCTCGAGGACGGGATAGGGCGCCTGGGGAAACCGAACACCCACCCACGCCTCCTCGCCGAGCAGGCAAAGACCCGGTTCAACCGGATGACCAATACGATCTGCGCCGCGACCTGAATGCCAGAGGGATCCAGTCAAGATCCATCTATGGATCCACAGGACACGCGCCCGCTGGACGGGACGGATACCAAGCCTAGCGCGATAGGAATGACAGATCTCGGGAGCAGCACCGTGCCCGGATAACAACTGATCTCCGGCGCGATGTGGCCCGGGCCAGGGGCGCCGCACACCCAATGTGTTTCACTGATGAGGTGATGCAGCATCAGTTCCCCGAGGGGTTCAAACCCGTCAATATAGAATCCTATGATGGGACAACTGACCCAGCCATGTGGATTGAAGATTTTCTTCTCCACATTCATATGGCCCGAGGAGATGATCTCCACGCCATTAAGTACTTACCGTTGAAACTCAAGGTACCAGCAAGGCATTGGCTGAACAGCCTACCTGAAAACTCCATCGGGAGCTGGGAAGAGCTCGAGGACGCATTCTGAGCTAACTTTCAAGGCACCTATGTTCGGCCACCGGACGCCGATGACCTAAGCCATGTCATTCAGCAGCCCGGGGAGTCAGCCCGGCAATTCTGGAACCAGTTCTTGACCAAGAAGAACCAGATCGTCGACTGTCCGGATGCCAAAGCGATTGCGGCATTCAAACACAGTATTCGGGACGAGTGGCTCGCCCGCCAGCTCGGCCAGGACAAGCCGAGAACAATGTCGGCCCATACCTCCCTAATGACCCGCTTTTGCGCGGGTGAGGATAGCTGGTTAGCTCGTCGAAGCAACCACCCCGAAGACCCCGGCACTTCAGAGGCCCGGGACGGGAACGGGAAACCCCGACGCAATAAGAACAATAAGCGCCGGCACTCAAACAATGGCGGTGAAGCCGATGATGCAGCAGTAAACGCCGGATTCAGCGGCTCGAAATCAGGACCGTGGAAAAAACCCTCTAAAGGGAACCAGGACGGCCCGTCTGCATTGGATAGAATATTAGATAGGCCCTGCCAGATTCACGGCACCCCGGATAATCCCGCCAACCATACCAACCGTAACTGTTGGGTAATCAAACAGGCCGGCAAGAACACAGCCGAAGAACAGGGCAAGGGCCCCGCAGCAAGGATGACGGCGAACCTCGCGGGCCGAACAATGGAGGCCAAAAGCAGTTCCCCTCAGAGGTCAAAACCGTGAACATCATCTACGTCACGCATATACCGAAGAAGGAGCGGAAACGCGCACTTCAGGATGTCTACACCTTAGAGCCGATAGCCCCAAAATTCAACCCGTGGTCGGCTTGCCCGATCACTTTCGACCGTCGAGACCATCCGACCAGTATACGCCATGGAGGAATGGCGGCTCTGGTGCTCGACCCCATCGTGGACAGATTTCACCTCACCAGAGTCCTTATGGACGGAGGCAGCAGCCTCAACCTGATTTACTCAGATACAGTGAGGAAAATGGGGATCGACCCATCGAGGATCAAATCCAGCAACACCACCTTTAAAGGTGTAATCCCAGGTGTCGAGGCATGCTTCTCGGGATCCATGACATTGGAAGTAGTCTTCGGCTCGCCCGATAACTTCCGCAGCGAGGACTTGATCTTCGATATTGTCCCCTTCCGCAGCAGTTACCACGCACTCCTCGGCCGGACTGTGTTTGCCCGCTTTAACGTCGTCCCGCACTATGCATACCTGAAGCTCAAGATGCCAGGACCAAAGGGCGTTATTACCATCAACGGTAATACCGAGCGCTCGCTTCGAATAGAGGAACACACGGCGGCTCTAGCCGCCGAAGTCCAAGCCACCGAAGAAGCGTCGAAAGCCCAGTCTACTGCCAAGACATTGGACGCACGCAAGCGCTCCCGTGCTACAGCCTCGGTCCTGGAGCACTCCCATGCTCACCCCAAATAGGGGTACGTGCCTGTGGGATCGAGGAGATAGGTCTAGTGGGGGGTGAATAAACTCCTAATCAGCCAAAATAGCAGTTTTTAATTTCTCTTGGAACTTAGGCAGATTTTGGCACAAGTTAAGATCACTCCAATACTTTCTACACATGCATATCTAGAGATTGAGCAGTAGAAATAGTAAAGCATGCAAGAGTGCGGAAAGTAAAAGTGGTGGAGTATGGAAGATCAAACGCAATGAAGACACGGTGGTTTTTGGCATGGTTCCGCTAGGTGGTGCTATCGTACGTCCACGTTGATGGAGACTTCAACCCACGAAGGGTAACGGCTGCGCGAGTCCACGGAGGGCTCCACCCACGAAGGGTCCACGAAGAAGCAACCTTGCCTATTCCACCATGGCTTACGTCCACGAAGGACTAGCCTCACTCGGGGTAGATCTTCACGAAGTAGGTGATCTCCTTGCCCTTACAAACTCTTGGTTCAACTCCACATCATGTCGGAGGCTCCCAAGTGACACCTAACCAATCTAGGAGACACCACTCTCCAAAAGGTAATAGACGGTGTGTTGTTGATGAACTCCTTGCTCTTGTGCTTCAAATGATAGTCTTCCCAGCACTCAAACACTCCTCACAGATTTGGCTATGGTGGAAGAAGGATTTGAGTGGAAAGCAACTTGGGAAAGGCTAGAGATCAAGGTTCAAATGGTAGGAATGGAATATCTTGATCTCAACACATGAGTAGGTGGTTCTCTCTCAGAAAATGTATGGTGGAAGTGTAGGCACGTTTTGATGGCTCTCCTCACTGAGAAGGAGGTGGTGGAGGGGTATATATAGCCTCCACACAAAATCCAACCGTTACACACTTTTGACCCAACTCGGTGGCACCGAAACGATAATCTCGGTAGCACCGAACTGTGTAAAAGATATGAACTTTAGGAATCTCGGTGGGACCGATACGAACAACTCGGATGGACCGAAGTGCAATGGCTTAGGGCAATCCTCATCTCGGTGGCACCGATTGCATCAACTCGGTTGGACCGAAGTGAAGCAATAAGGCAACAGAGACTTGGCAAGCCATCTCGGTGAGACCGATTTGCATAACTCGGTGAGACCAAAGTAAATGCAAACGATTACAGAAAGTTGGCAAGGCCATCTCAGTGGGACCGAGATCCATTTCGGTGGATCCGATTTGTTAGGGTTTTGGCAGTGGCTAAGGTCTAGATGAACTCGGTGGGTTCGGATAGAGAATTTTCGGTGGGGCCGAGTTGAAATGTTGGTTTTGAACATATTTGGGGTAGAGAGAGTGGTTGAGGGTTCTGGAGTACTGTCACTAAGCACTTGAGCAAAAAGACCATTAAGCAACACCTCATCCCCTTTTAATAGTATTGGCTTTCCTATGGACTCAATGTGATCTTGGATCACTAAACCAAAAATGTAGAGTCTTGATCTTTTGCCAATCCTTGTCCTTAGCATTTTGAAGGGATTCCACATCCTCTTGTCCCTGCCACGCCATTTTTGAACTTGTCTGAAAATCACTAGATAAAACATTAGTCCAACAACATGTATGTTGGCATAAATTACCAAAACCACCATGGGAGCAAATGTGCTTTCAATCTCCCCCTTTTTGGTAATTGATGACAACATACATCAAAGCTTCAAATACAGATATAGCAGAGGTATGTATGAAAGCTTTGAAGGAAACATGTAACATGTATGAACTCCCTTGAACTCCCCCTGAAGAGGTGCATATAAAATGATGATATCTCATGGGAAATATACATGCAACATGTATCTTGGCTATATGCATCAGAGCTATATATATGACATTTAGATATCCATATGTCCATGATTGTCTTCTTGCAAACAATATGTACTAGCAAGAGGTCAATCATGTTCATGAGTGTGATGCATATACTTACCTTGAAGTTCTTGATCAAGTACCTAAAGAAATACACTTGAGAAAACAAGGTTAGACAACACAAGATAATTTCTTCAAGAAGAGACACAAGATCAACAAGAAACCAAGATTGGGATGACATGTAGAAGAGAGTATCACTAGGTGAATACTTCTTTGAAGCAGACATGTCCCCAGAAGAAATAGTTGTCTCCCCTTAAAGAACTTCCTCTCCCCCTGAATCTGACATTGGATATTGGGAGTAGGTAAGGTGAGAAAACTAGAACAGCCAAAGAACAAACTAATCATGTTTCTCCCCTCTTAGAAACATGTAACATTCTCTCCTCTTGTAAGGTGCATCTCTTTTGTACAGATAAGCTTTTGATGTATTCCTCTCTCCCCCTTTGACATCAATTTCCAAGAAGGGACTTCAAGGTTATTGATCAAGTGGGTTTGGTCCTTGAGAAACACATCTAGCCATTGAGTGGCTCTAGATGCAAGCAGAGGATAAGAATCATTGAGTGGGGCTGGAACAGAAAATCTCAGGAAAATATTTGACAGAAATTCCCTTAGAGCAGCAAAATCGGTGACACCGAGTTGAGTCAATTCGGTGGAACCGAGTTTGATGCAATGGAACATTTTGTCAACTCAGCTCACTGGGCAAAGAAATTCTCACAAAGATTTGCAATGAATTAGCTGCGAATCTAACTAAAGACAAGACACACAGAAAAGAAGCAAAGAAACGTCTAGATGAAGTTTTTTTTGATAAAGAAACATTAGAGAACTTCATCTAGATGGGTCGGCGACTAGGTCACCTATGTTAGAGTATATTGACTTAGGAGTCAAGTGAGAACACTTGATCATAGGTCATACTCATCATTTAAGCTCAAAAATGGGGTTGCCATTTTTCCTTTAAGCATTTCAATGTATTCACATCTTGTTGAGTTGCTTTGGCTCATGTCTTTGAGTAAAGCTTCTCTAAGATGTGAGCACTTACATTGGGATTTTGTGGTGATGTCCATCATGTAGTTGAACTTGAAGTGGATGCTCATGAATTGAAATTTGGAGCTATCCGATCATTTGTAGTTCATCTTCCTACATGGGTTAGTTTTGCAAGGAACAACTTGTATATCCAAAATGACAAGAATGAAGCATAACTCAAAAGTTTGTCAAAGGATATGTTTAGATTGTCTTGTTCCTTGTTCCACCATCCATTGTTGATACTTGGGTTATACAGGATTGCTCAAGATAAGAGTGAGATGCAATCTTGTGACTTGAAGCTTGTCCAAGTACCTACAACAGGTTAGACACAATACAAGGGAGCAAAATGTCCAAGATATAAGATGATCATGAAAGATATCATGGATTAGTCAAGAATGCTCATGCTCTTGTTTGAACCTCTAGTTCACGTTTGAAGCATCAATGATGTTCAACTCACTTCTCAAGTGACAAAACACTTTTTCATCAAGGGGTTTGGTAAAGATGTCTGCCAATTGTTTGTCGGTACGAACATGTTTAAGGTCAATATCACCTTTCTCAACATGATCTCGAATAAAATGGTGACGAACCTCAATATGCTTAGTTCAAGAATGTTGCACGGGATTGTGTGCTATCTTAATAGCACTCTCATTGTCACATAGTAATGGTACATGTCTCACATGCACACCATAGTCTTTAAGAGTTTGTGTCATCCATAGTAATTGAGCACAACATGATCCCGCGGCAATGTATTCCGCTTCGGCAGTAGATAGAGATACGGAATTTTTTTTCTTGGAGGACCAAGACACAAGAGATCTACCAAGAAATTGACATGTACCCGAAGTGGATTTTCTATCAACCTTGTCTCCGGCATAGTCCGAATTGGAGTAGCCAACAAGATTGAAAGAAGATCCTTTGGGGTACCATATGCCAAAGTTTGGTGTATGTATCAAGTATCTCACAATTCTTTTCACTGCCTTAAGATGACACTCTTTTGGTGCCGCTTGGTATCGTGCACACATGCACACACTTAGCATAATGTCAGGTCGGGAGGCACATAGATATAGTAATGAACCAATCATAGATCGATAAACCTTTTGATCAACAGATTTGCCATCCTTGGCCAAGTCAAGATGTCCACTCGTGGGCATAGGAGTTTTTATACCTTTACTCTCTTGCATGTTGAACTTCTTGAATAAGTCCTTGGTATACTTTGTTTGAGAAACAAAGGTACCTTCCCAGTTTGCTTGATTTGCAAACCAAGAAAGAATTTGAGTTCACACATCATAGACATCTCAAACTTTTCTGACATCAACCTTCCAAACTTTTCACTAAAAGAGGGGTTAGTAGATCCAAAGATAATATCATCAACATAAATTTGGCATACAAATAATTCTCCATTAACCCTCTTAGTCAACAAAGTTGAATCAATCTTCCCAATTTCAAAACTTTTTTCAAGAAGAAACTTTGTCAAGCATTTGTACCAAGCTCTAGGGGCTTGTTTAAGACCATAAAGAGCTTTACGAAGTTTGTACACACGATTAGGTTTCTTGGGATTCTCAAAGCCGGGAGGTTGTTTAACATACACTTCCTCCTCAATTTCACCATTTAAGAAGGCACTTTTAATATCCATTTGGTAAAGAGTGATATCATGGTGATTGGCATAAGCAAGTAAGATGCGAATGGATTCAAGTCTTGCAACGGGGGATAGGTCTCACCATAGTCCATACCTTTGACTTGTGTGTAACCTTGTGCTACGAGACGAGCCTTGTTGCGTACAACTTGTCCATCTTCATCTTGCTTATTCCGAAACACCCATTTGGTTCCAATGATGTTTTGCTCTTCCTTGGGCTTCTTGACCAATGTCCAAACTTGGTTCCTCTCAAAGTTGTGTAGCTCTTCGTGCATTGCATTCACCCAATCGGGGTCCTTGAGAGCATCTTCTACCTTCAAGGGTTCAAAACTAGAGATGAATGAGTAATGCTCAAAAAAATTAGCTAAACGAGATTTAGAGCGAGTGATTCTCCCGGTTTGGGTATCTCCAAGTATCTGTTCAACGGGATGATCCTTGTCGATTCTTGCTCTAACTCGAGGTAGCTTTTTCTTGGGTTGTGGTGAGGCTTCCTAATGATCATCATCATCTTCTTCTTCGTTGATGTTGTCGTTGTTTGCTTGTGGAGGTGGAGAAGGAGGTTGACGTGGATCATCTTGTTGCACTTCCTCATTCCCATCGTCTTGATGTGTTCCACTTGTGGATGCCTCCATATCAACTTGTCGTGCACCTTGAATAGACGAGGTACTCTCCTTCACTTCCACGGGGCGAATCTTGCCAATGGGAAAGTCTTGGATTGCTTCCGATGGTTCTTGATCTCCTACATCAAGTGGCAATTGCTCGACTTGCGAGCAGTTAGTCTCATCAAACTTCACATCTACCGTCTCTTCAACTTTTCGAGTGAAGTTGTTGTAGACACGGTAAGTGTGAGAGTTTGATCCATAACCAAGTAGGAAACCTTCATGTGATTTAGGAGCAAATTTTGAGCGACGATGCTTATCAAGAATGTAACATTTTGAGCCAAATACTCGAAAGTATCCAACTTGTGGTTTGTTACCGGTGAGCAGTTCATACGCCGTTTTACCAAGAAGCTTGTGAAGGTAGAGTCGATTTGTTGCATGACAAGCTGTTTCAACCGCTTCCACACAAAAATGTCTTGGCGTCTTGTATTCATCAAGTATTGTTCTTGCCATCTCAATAAGTGTCCGGTTCTTCCTCTCAACAACTCCATTTTGTTGAGGTGTGTACGTAGCCGAGAACTCATGTGAAATACCCTCCTCATCAAGAAAGGTGTCCACATTTGCGTTCTTGAACTCCGTTCCGTTGTCACTTCGAACCTTCTTGATCTTTACTTCAAATTGATTTTGAGCCTTTCTTGCGAAGTTCTTGAAGATCTTTTGTACCTGCGATTTGTCATCAAGAAAGAACACCCACATAAATCTGGAAAAATCATCAACAATGACCAAACCGAAAGAGTTACCACCAAGACTCTTGTAGGAGTTGGGACCAAAAAGATCCATATGAAGTAGCTCGAGTGGTCTCCTCGTGGTCATAATGTTTTTTACGGGATGGCTTCCTCCAACTTGCTTTCCTGCTTGGCAAGCACTACAAAGTCGATCTTTGTCAAATATAACATCTTTTACTCCAAGAATGTGATCTGCTTTAACAAGTTTATCAAGGTTACGCATACCAACATGTCCAAGTCTTCTATGCCATAACCAACCTTTAGAAGATTTAGCAATTAAACAAGTACGAGGTTGAGCTCTCTTAGTGAAATCAACAATGTATAGATCACCTCTACGAATGCCGGTAAAGACCATATTATGATTATCTTGGCGAAACACTTGGCAATCTACTTTGGTAAATAGAACATTAAACCCAAAATCAGCTAGTCTAGATACGGAAAGAAGATTGTAACCAAGAGATTCAACAAGCATAATCTTTTGTATAGAGCTATCATTGGATATGGCCACCTTACCAAGGCCAAGTACCTTACCCTTGTGTCGGTGTAAAAACCGGCGGATCTCGGGGTAGGGGGTCCCGAGCTGTGGATTTCGGATCGATGGTAACAGAGACAATGGAGACGATGTTTACCCAGGTTCGGGCCCTCTTGATAGAGGTAAAACCCTACGTCCTGCTCTTGTTTATATTGATGGAGATGTATCGAGTTCAAGCTTGATCTACCTCGAGATCGTAAGTTGTGGTCTAAACCCTAGGGGTGATGATGAATATCATAATTATCTATCGACTAGCCTAGCCTCGGCTTATATAATGTACCAGAGGCCTAGGATAACAAGAGTCCTAGTTAGCTACGCCGGTGGAGAGGAGTCCTTGTCTTGATCACCAAGTCTTGTGGAACCTTCCTCGTATATGTCATGGGCTGCCCGAAGTGGCCCAATAGTGAACCGCCATGGGGGGTCCTCGGCCCGACCCATAGGTCGGGAGACGACGTGGTTAGTACCCCCTAGTCCAGGACACCGTCAGTAGCCCCCTGAACCGGTCTTCAAGTTGGGGACGCTCCTCGGTTCTTCCGATTTGTTCTTCGTCTTTGGCCGTCGGTCTTGAAAGTTGGTTCAACAAATCTTCCTATCTTCGATCTTGAGGATCGCCGAGGTGAATTCGAAGAGTTCACGTGTCAGGTATCCGAGGAGCCTCTTTAGGTTCTTGGCCTTTATCAATGCCTTCTTATTTTTTACGCCATACCTCGGGTTCAAAGTTTTTCCCGTGCGGCGGTGTCCTCTTGCATCCGAGCTCCAACGCCGGACTGCATCCGAGGTGTCTTTTGCAGCCGAGCTCTAACGCTGGTCAGCATACAAGGTGTTATAGATTACCTCGGTCTTGATAGAGTTGAAATAGTTCAGCCGAGCTTAATGCGAAAAAAGTTCTGTATGGAGCCAGCCACTCGCAGCCGAGCTTTATGCCGAACTGCTTCCGAGGTGTTGCACCACCTCGGTCTTGGGCTGATTTTTTGCAGATATATTTTCGATTGGTGCAATTTATTCTCTGCCGAGATGTATAGCCAGTAGCCCTCAAGGTGTGTGTCGGCCCAAAATCCGAGATGCACCTGAAGGAAAACATAAAACCGCTGATCCCAGTAGCCCTTGAGACTCAGGTCGATTCACTAAATCGGCCTGAGGATCAACTCCTAGCTCGGCAGCATACTTGGGAACAGAAACACGGTGTGCATAGTCCTCGAGACTCAGGTTGGGTGCGGCCGACCAACCCGAGGATCATAATCTCCTCGGAAACTGTTTTGCACTTTGAATTTTCTGCATTGAATCATCAATGCAGTAGCCCCCGAGCCACTGGTCGGGTGGCAACACCAGATCAGGGGATCGATGTAACCCGTTAATGACTTTTAAGTGAGAAGCGCGAAGCCCAGTAGTCCCCGAGCCGTAAGTCGGGCAAGGGTGGCCGAATTAAGGATCGATATCCGGGGTAAATTGACTTTACTCACAATTTATGTGTAATGATTCTATGTATCCAAGTACTTTACATCATTACAAATGCCTCTGTTCTACAAACTTTGTTAACCAGCCTTCGGCTTCTCCCTCCTCGACCATTGGCCGAGGAGTGTTTCCTACTCCTGGTCCGTCGAGGCGAACCAGACTCTTCGGATAACAAGGCAATCCGGCTATTTGGTCCTACAAACAAAGTGGAACAGAGCTTAAGTTATATTACGTTTAACCGTAAGAAACATCTTCCAAGAAAAATAGTTCCTTTATAAGTTCCTTTTCTCGGGCTATCATGTTGACCATGATTGGGAAGCCTCAACTCCGATCAATGTGGGAGAAAAATATTGAGGATTTAGTTTGGGGAAACTTCCCGGACTCTGTGGTCTTTAATGAACCTAAATTTTCACTTCCGTCGTTGCCGACCAATTGTATTCTTAAGATGCCTAGCTTTCGGCTTCACCCAGTCTGAGGTACTAACTCGGATGACCCGGTAGTAAGAATCACAGAGGTGCTCCCTTTACCTCCTAGCCAAACAATCGGAAACGTAGGGGTAAGCACAGGAGCCAGGCAACCCAGCTTGGTCAAAATCTTAAGTCAAATTGATGCATATTTATGGCTTTATAACGATGATTACGGAAGGCAGCTTTTGTATATTTAATACAAACGCTAATGATATGTTGGGCTCTCCAGGAGTCCTGATGTAACCACGCCGAGGTGTAGGTCGGCAGAAAAGATGCTGAGCTGCGGGTCGGAAAAGATCTCCCGAGCTGAATTATTACGCAGGGCACCTAGGTCATGAGGATGTCCCGCCTCCTGAAAGAAAAACATACAAATGCCTTAAAAGTGCCATAAGCTCGAAAAGCCAAAAAACTTATGTAAAAACTTGACGTCCGAACTAAATCAAGTTTTTGGTGCCAATCCAAAAAGTGGTCTTAAAATTAGTTTGTCCTTCCGTCGTGCTTTAACATGACACATCCAATCTCAAGACTTCAAGCGGGTCAGCCTTCGGCTTCAACCTCCTATTCCCGAAGGCGGAGTGCTTCTCAGGCCAGTTTAGCGAACCAAACTCTAGCGGCTTTAGAGAGAAACCAGGCTATCCGGCTATTGACCACACACTCGTGTTGAGAAAGGAGTGGTAGAAAAAGACTTTGCAACGACTTAGAAGAAAACACTTAATATAAAACGGCTCGTATAAATTTAAGAGCCCCCAGTTAACACGGGTAAAGGGAGTGTTTTTAACAAACAGAGGTTTTAACAAACTAAGTGTTTAACTAATAACTTGCCTATTTAACACAAAAGCATAATGCTTGGATGAACCAAACAAAAATTAAAAATTGAAAAAAGTTAAGCATGAAAGCGACTTAGCTGGTTAATGTGCTCGGTGTTGATGACGTAGTACGGGCTTGCAACGGGTCGAGATCCCAGCCCCCAAGCCGGTCCTAGGGTGGCCGAGCGAAGAGCTCGGCTAATGAAGTGGCAGCACAAAACTGCCGATGTGCCGAGGCGAAGCCCCTGGTCCAGCTGAGGAGACAGAGTAGGTCGGCAGGGTGACACCGGAGTAGGTCGATGAAGCGATGGCGAAGCCCTCGGTCCGGCCGAGGTGTCCGAGCGAAGAGCTCGGCTTGATGAAGTGGTAGTACAACACTGCCGATATGTTGAGGCGAAGCCCCCGGTCCGGCCGAGCTGACGAAGCTGGTCGGCTGGTGACGCCGAAGTCCCCGGAGTTGGTTAATAAAGAGATGACGAAGTCCCCGGTCTAGCCGAGGTGTCGGAGCAGGTCGGTAAAGTGACGTTGCAGCCCCATGCCAGCCGAGGTGTCGAAGCAGGTCAGCGTGGTGGACATCGGCTTGAAGAAGCAACGGCGCGGCGATGCCGACGCAATCGTAACTTCTGACTCGGTCAATGCCGGCTCGATGAAGTGACCGCGCGGAGATGCCGGCGCGCCCAACCCGTGCAATCCGTGGGGCGACGATGTTGGTGATGATTTAACCATGATGCTGAACTCTTGGTCGGCTCGCCGGGGTGAGGATCCTGATGAGGTTGACCTCGGCTCGACGAAGCGACGACTTGTCTAACGCAGGTCGGCAGCCGTGGAGCAACGTTGTCGGGCTGGTTTGACACCGGCGTGACAGTGAAGATCACCTCCGAAAAGGAGCAAAATTTGTGAGCATGTGTTTGGAAACAAAACACAATACCCTAGAGAGAGTTTCCTTCAAAAAGGATATCCGATATCCCGTTCACGAAAAAGAGGAACATGGGTCCAATTCGTTTCTGCGCAGAAAATAGATCCGAAAAGTGATGCACTCATCGGACTATTCCCGGAGTTTGGACGGTCGGATCGACCTCAAATTTTGAGGGGCGGTAGATACAGGAATTCCGCAGCCGATCAACGGTTGGATCTTCCAAAGGACATCCGAGCTAGACGCTGGAGCCCACGCCCTAAACTCGTCCAGATTCCCGTCCAGATTTGACAGGCCTCCGGTATATCATAGATCGCCGGAGATTCCTCCATCGGAACGTGACGAAATTTTACAGGGTTGTTCTAGACTCAATTCCGCACAATTCCACCGAAGCAATCGTCAAATCGACGATCGAGGAGACGGGGACGGCGAACACGACTCCGCTGTCCAGAAAAACTGCACGGTCACCCGAAGGCAATGTTGATCTTGAGCCCCCGAGCTCCATGGACGATTCCCCCATGATCTTGATAGAGATCGGAGTTGAAGTTAATGAGGGCACCAGTCCGATCTTGATGATCCGACATGTAGCGTTGTCCTCGGTCCAGCCGAGATTGCTAGTCGAGCCGGCAACAAAGATGCCGTCGTCGACGATGAGGTTCGGTCCCGACGTGTAGATCGTGTCGGAGCCGATCTGAATTCCCATCGAACCACGGCGATCACACAGCGGAACTCTCAATGAAAGCACCAGTGTCGGTGTAAAAACCGGCGGATCTCGGGGTAGGGGGTCCCGAGCTGTGGATCTCGGATCGATGGTAACAGAGACAATGGAGACGATGTTTACCCAGGTTCGGGCCCTCTTGATCGAGGTAAAATCCTACGTCCTGCTCTTGTTTATATTGATGGAGATGTATCGAGTACAAGCTTGATCTACCTCGAGATCGTTAGTTGTGGTCTAAACCCTAGGGGTGATGATGAATATCATAATTATCTATCGACTAGCCTAGCCTCGGCTTATATAATGTACCAGAGGCCTAGGATAACAAGAGTCGTAGTCAGCTACGCCGGTGGAGAGGAGTCCTTGTCTTGATCACCAAGTCTTGTGGAACCTTCCTCGTATATGTCATGGGCTGCCCGAAGTGGCCCAATAGTGAACCGCCATGGGGGGTCCTCGGCCCGACCCACAGGTCAGGAGACAACGTGGTTAGTACCCCCTAGTCCAGGACACCGTCACCTTGGAGTTGTCTCCAAAAGTCACATACTTGCGTGGACCATCATTTTTAGTAAGCTCACGAAACATGTCTCTATCTCCGGTCATGTGATCGGTACAACCGCTATCAAGAATCCACTCTTTTCCTCCAGCCATATAGTCTCGAAGATTTGCCATAAGACTGAGATTCCTCAAGGTCTTCTCAAATTCAACATCAAAATCTTCGTCTTCATCATAGTAGCCATGCTCGACATCATCATCATCATGCATGCGATCCTCACAAGAGGCAACATATTCATTAGTTTCATGATCATGACAATGTTCAAGTTTATGAATTCTAATGGTTTCCATGATAATGTTGCAAATAGTTCTAACATCTCCTTTGGCACGCATAAGATCACGAAGTTCAAACAAGCAATCATCAAACTTAGGATCACTAGGTCTCATCTTGTGAAAAACAATAGCCTTAAGAAGAATCTTATTGAGACTCTTTAAGGAGTAATCGGGATATCGCTTTTCTAAATCATGCCATAGAGTATAAGCACATGCAAAGTTTCGCATACAACCAAGTACAACCTTAGGTAATCCTCTAATGATAAGATTGACGGTTCTAAGATTACGAAGCATGTCAATTTCCTCTTCATGGGTAGGATGCAAGGGATCAATAGGGGGCACATAAGGATTATGAATATACTTGCTCAAGTTAAATTCATCAAAGATATCAAGCATTTCATCCTTCCAAAAGTTGAAATACTCCCCATCGAGAATAGGCACTCTATGTCTAAGACTCCCCAAAGTAGGCACATCCATCTCCCTCCAATGGTGATGAAACCAAGGGAATGGAGACCAATGCTCTGATACCAATTGTGGGATCGAGGAAATAGGTCTAGAGGGGGGGGTGAATAGACTCCTAACCAGCCAAAATAGTAGTTTTTAATTTCTCTTGGAACTTAGGCAGATTTTGGCACAAGTTAAGATCACTCCAATACTTTCTACACATGCATATCTAGAGATTGAGCAGCGGAAATAGTAAAGCATGCAAGAGTGCGGAAAGTAAAAGGGGTGGAGTATGGAAGATCAAACGCAATGAAGACACGGTGGTTTTTGGCGTGGTTCCGATAGGTGGTGCTATCGTACGTCCACGTTGATGGAGACTTCAACCCACGAAGGGTAACGGCTGCGCGAGTCCACGGAGGGCTCCACCCACGAAGGGTCCACGAAGAAGCAACCTTGCCTATTCCACCATGGCTTACGTCCGCGAAGGACTAGCCTCACTCGGGGTAGATCTTCACGAAGTAGGCGATCTCCTTGCCCTTACAAACTCTTGGTTCAACTCCACATCATGTCGGAGGCTCCCAAGTGACACCTAACCAATCTAGGAGACTCCACTCTCCAAAAGGTAATGGACGGTGTGTTGTTGATGAACTCCTTGCTCTTGTGCTTCAAATGATAGTCTTCCCAGCACTCAAACACTCCTCACAGATTTGGCTATGGTGAAAGAAGGATTTGAGTGGAAAGCAACTTGCGAAAGGCTAGAGATCAAGGTTCAAATGGTAGGAATGGAATATCTTGATCTCAACACATGAGTAGGTGGTTCTCTCTCAGAAAATGTATGGTGGAAGTGTAGGCACGTTCTGATGGATCTCCTCAATGAGAAGGAGGTGGTGGAGGGGTTTATATAGCCTCCACACAAAATCCAACCGTTACACACTTTTGACCCAACTCGGTGGCACCGAAACGATAATCTCAGTAGCACCGAACTGTGTAAAAGATATGAACTTTAGGAATCTCGGTGGGACCGATACGAACAACTCGGATGGACCAAAGTGCAATGGCTTAGGGCAATCCTCATCTCGGTGGCACCGATTGCATCAACTCGGTTGGACCGAAGTGAAGAAAAAAAGGCAACAGAGACTTGGCAAGCCATCTCGGTGAGATCGATTTGCATAACTCGGTGAGACCGAAGTAAATGCAAACAATTACAGAGAGTTGGCAAGGCCATCTCGGTGGGACCGAGATCCATTTTGGTGGATCCGATTTGTTTGGGTTTTGGCAGTGGCTAAGGTCTATATGAACTCGGTGGGTCCGGATAGAGAATTTTCGGTGGGGCCGAGTTGGAATGTTGGTTTTGGACATATTTGGGGTAGAGAGAGTGGTTGAGGGTTCAGGAGTACTGTCACTAAGCACTTGAGCAAAAAGACCATTAAGCAACACCTCATCCCCTTTTAATAGTATTGGCTTTCCTATGGACTCAATGTGATCTTGGATCACTAAACCAAAAATGTAGAGTCTTGATCTTTTGCTAATCCTTGTCCTTAGCATTTTGAAGGGATTCCACATCCTCTTGTCCCTGCCACGCCATTTTTGAACTTGTCTGAAAATCACTAGATAAAACATTAGTCCAACAACATGTATATTGGCATAAATTACCAAAACCACCAAGGGAGAAAATGTGCTTTCAGTGCCTCACAGCACGGCCCACCTAGTCGCGAAATACGTACCTCGAGTGCACAATTTCGCACTCAAAATTCCATGGGCAGTTGTGGGGGCACATGAAACAAGGGCCGAGAGCTCGGTTCGACCGAGCAATGGCCAACAGATGTCTTCGGATCAACATCGACAACGGGCACCATCTAGGGCCTGATCAGCGTCAAACTGATATACCACGGCGACTTCTCAAAACCCTTCCCCAAGGGCTCTTCTGCCGAACATTACTACTTCTGCCGAACATACAGTCGACAGCTTCGCTCACACGGAAGCTTCTTAAAGAGCAAAGGCGCAGACGTGCAGCAGGGCGTAGTAGGGATGTCAAACCACTCATGAAGGCCCTGTGTAATCCTTTACTCTAATGTATTTATTTCTTCAAAAGTATCTATTAAAGTTACTTCGGCAATCCGGATTGTACGGTTGGACGTCACAAATTCAAATGAAATAAAGACCAATTTTTCTCTGGTAATTGTGCAGTCATTCGCGTTGCATATTCCTTTCCGCTTTTTAGGCCAAAGTAAACTATTCGGATACGTCCCTTTTTTTAGTAACCGGCTAATAGACCGGGGGCTCGAACATAACTCTTGCCTCAAACTTCATTCTGGCACCTACTTTTATTTTATGTGCTCGGCGTCATGGATATTGCACTATATGAATCAGTTCCGAATTGCGTCTTTGGTCAATAGTTGGGTTGCCCGGCTCCTGTGTTTACCCTCTTACGTTCCGCACTGTTCGGCTACGAGGGTAAAGGGAGAACCACTGTGATTGTACTTCTAGCTAGCCTGGTTAAGTACCTCAGTGGAGAAAGCCGAAAACTGACTGTCACAATAAGCGAGAACTGGTCGGTGATCCGATGACTCGTGTCAAATCAAAAATCGTTGGAGGTTAGCCCATGTTAAACGAAGGGTTCTCTGTTACAGGAACCACGTGATGATGGTATCAACCGTGGCTCGTCTGGATATCACAAACACTGGGGGCTAGTCACCAGCCCCCGCAGTCAAGCTCCTATGGCTAAGTGAAAGCACTAAAACCGCATAGTCTGATTGCCTGGTTTTCCGTACATACAACCGCCTCCGGGCACCGAGGCGTCGGCTAAGGGTTCAGGTATTACGAGAAAACACCCCATGCAGTATCTGCAAGGGGGCTGACGCTGATGACTGGTAACTTTCAGTTTAAAAACGGCCGCACAGGAGTCAAAATTAACATAAGCAGGCACTATATTCACAGCCAACAACTTGCATTACAATAAAACAAAAGTTTCAACCCCTCGGATACAAATAAAATAAATCTACTCATACATTACATCTTTCGCGCACTGGGCCTCTACTGCCCATGCACCATCCATCACGATGGGAAAATATTGCTCGGGGCGCCTGTGCTCCTTCCAAGGGGGCGGAGGTCCGGTGGCCATCTCGGCTGGCTTGATCTTTGGCCAGTGCACCGTGGTCTTGCCGAAGGCCATCCGAGCTCCCTCAATGCACGCAGAGCGCTTCCAAGCATCAATTCGGGGTGTGGCATCGTACAGCCTTTGCACCAACGCAAAATAGCTGCTCGGCAGCGGCTCTGAAGGCCACAGCTTGACGCAAAGGTCCTTCATCACAGGCTTCGCCATCCGATGCAGCTCCATTAGCTACTTCATCTGGTTGTTAAGGAGGGGAGGGTGTTCGGGCGCCTGAAATTGCGCCCAAAACAGCCTCTGTTCGGCCTGACCCTCCTGGGCGGCGAAGAACCTTGCCGCATCAGCCGCACTCCTCGGGAGGTCCAAAAAGGCACCTGCGGAACGCCACACCCGCGTGAGCAAAGCGAACCTGTTACCACCATAGACACTCTACAGCAAATACGGCTTACCATCCGCAATGAGCTTCACTTGGCGGAGTTCTTCCTGGTAGTCGCGCACCTTCGTCCGCGTTTCTTTGGCCACCGACCGCAATGAGGTGAGCTCGGCAGCCTGCTCTTTATTCTTCTGCTCGAGGGCCTCACACTTTGTGATGGCATCCGCGAGCTCTTCTTGCACTTCAGCCACTCTGGCTTCGTGCTTCTGACTAGCGGTTTTCACCGTAGCCAGTTCGGCAGCTGCTTGTTCGGCCGTCGACCTCTGCTCTGCCGCTTCTAGCTAAGCCGTCCTCAGCGCGGCCTTGAGGTTCTCGAGCTCCGCGGCGGCAGCTGTAGTCACATCCATTGATTCCGTCTAGGCTACTTTAAACCTTACTTAACAAAAATGAAACGGCGGTAATAAACACTGCAGTTCGGACTTGCCTTGCGCCTCGTCAAACCTCTTGTTCACTAGGCTGAGGTCGTCCTCGGAGCTTTTGAGCTTCCAATTCAGCTCGGCCAACTCCTCGGCATTGGCGGCTGCTGCCGAAGACGACGCCTGCGCATCACTCTACGTACATTAGTATCCAGGATATTGATTTTCGATCCTCTGACCGTCTTTGATCAAGCTAGTCAGAGTCTCGGGGGCTACTGTGTATGAGGCTATACATTTATACAAAAGAATTTTTCTAAGAAAAAAGCATTACTTCACTCACCTTGAAGCCTGTGAGAAGGCCACTGAAGGCCTCCCTCAGTCCGTTATCCATGGACCGAAGACTTTGCAACACCGCGCCCATAAGGGCACGGTGTTCTTCGGCGATAGAGGAGCTAGTTAAAGCATCCTCCATATCGTCTGGCCACCCAGTCGACGCCCGCTTTGGGGCGGGCGGGGGTGGCGGGGGCACTTCGGCTTCTACCCTCTCAGAGGCCGGAGTGCCCGGCTCCGGACGCCTTGACGACTCCAGATCCACCCTCGGGGAGAGCTCGGGTCGTCCGGGCTCCTCCTCTTCGTTTACCACAGGGGCCCTCCCCTCCTGGTCTTCGGCGGCCGAGGTATTCACCTCGGCCATGACGGTGTCGCCCCCTCCCCCTGCGTGCAGCATGGGAGGGGTCCTCCTCGACAGGATCTTCTCGGCCTGCTCGACGATTGGGGGAGGCGAGGCGCGGGATTTGGTCCCGCTTTCCGCCAGTGCGGCCGGTGGAGAATCCCCCTCCGAGACTCGGTCGGTGTGAAGATCGCGCAGCGGGCTGCAATATTACGAACAGAAAAGTGACCGATGTCAAACCCAGTTCGGCCGAGTACGCTTAGCGGATGATAGAACGCATACCTTTGAGCCTGCGGCTTGGCCCTAGGGATCCTCCGAGGAACCTCTTCAGAGGCCTCAGAGTCCTCGGCCGAAGCCGAGCTATCGTCAGACAGGGCCACCTTGGCCCTGCATGTTCTCTTGGGGGAGGGACGAAGCGGCTCCTCCTCGGCATCCGCGGACACCGCCCTCCTCTTTGATCGAGGGGAGTCACCTTCATCCCCCCCTCGCCCTGCTCCTTCTCCTCCTCTTGCGCGGAGGGAGCATGGGTGTCCCCGGATCTAGTGTCCGGGGGTCCTCGGGAACGGAGGCCCTCTCTGGCCTCCCTCTTCTTGTCCTTGTTCTTCTCCTTCCTCTACGGCGCCTCGTATGGCTCCACGGCCAACATGGCCGTCAGCAGGGGCATCCTGGGCCCCTCTGGCAGCGGCGCCGGACTGTCAATCCGCTCGGCCTTCTTTAGCCAGTTCTGCGGATGGGAAGTGAAAAAGCTAAGTACCTTATCAAAAGGGAACAGTTCGGATATAATAACAAAATTAGTCATACCTCCCGTGGGGGGTTTGCGGCGTCGAGGCTGATGTCTTCCTCCTTGGCCGGCCAGTCCTTCTGTGGCTTGAACAGCACCCTCCACAGCTAAGCATGGGAGGTACGGAAGAAGCTGCGCACGGTGGCCAGGTCTTCGGGCTTGTAGGCCCACATGGGGGAAGCCCTGTCCTGGAATGGGAGGATTCGGCGGCCGAGCATGATCTGGATCACTTTGGGCAGCTCGACGCCCTGTTCTATCATCTTAGCGATCCGGCACTGCAGCAGCGCCACCTCCTTGTTCGCCCCCCAGTCGAGGCCTTTCTTGGTCCATGAGACCAGCCTCGTGGGGGATCCGGATCGGAAGGCCGGAATCGCCCCCCAATCCGCGCTCCTTGGCTCTGTGATGTAGAACCATTCCTTCTGCCAGATCTTGATGGTCTCGATGAAGGTGCCCTCTGGCCACTCCACTCGGGGGAGCTTGCTGACCATCGCACCCCCATAGTCTGCCTGCTAGCCATCTACGATCTTCGGCTTGATATTGAAGATCTTCAGCCACAGGCCGAAGTGTGGCCGGATATGAAGAAAGGCCTCGCAGATGATGATGAAGGCCAAGATGTGGAGGAAGGAGTTTGGCGCAAGATCGTGGAAATCAAGCCCGTAGAAGAACATGAGGCCCCTGACGAAGGGGTGGAGGGGAAAGCCCAGACCTCGAATGAAGTGGGGCAGGAATACCACCCTCTCACCCTGCCGCGGTGTGGGGATGACCTGGCCGGCCTCTGGAGCACGGTGGGCGACGTTGGCGGGGAGATAACCCGCGCCCTTCAGCTCCAGGATGGCGCTCTCAGTGACGACGGACGCCTCCCACTTGCCTTTGGACCCGGAGCCCTCCATTGCTAGATTGGAACGGGCGGCCGGAGAGGTTCTCGGAAAGGAGAGTGGATCTGGGCACTGGCGCTCAAAGAGTGGGGAAGGCAGTGGCGAAGGCAGGGATGAGAGCGTGCGAAAGAAACGAAGGCCATTCCCCTTTTATGGACTGTAAAACCCACGGTCCCTTTACTGCGCCGCAGTCCTCGCCATTTCCCCATGTAACCATGCCATTATGCGCGCGTGGGGCGGGGCAGATAATTGATCATATCCCTTAAAAACGGGGCACGATCTCCATATCGATGGGACGTGCCATTGAAAAAACTGCCTCGAACCGCGGATCGAATTTTGTCATAAAACAACTCGTGGTCGTGGCGCGTTGTGACCCTTCGGTAAAAAGTTGTCAGAGGGGGGTACTGTTCACACCGAAGTGACTAGCCTTCGGGGCTAAGTTTTCGGAACACCTCGGCGACTGAAGCATATTTTGGGGCGTGTATGGCTAGGCAACACTTGAGAACTCAACTCAGAGGAGATGCAGGCTGGTCACCGGTATCACGGAAGGAAGGGAACTGGTCCACAAAGCCGATGGTGTTCGGCGTCTACCTCGGCTTCGAAGACTAGTTCGGGGGCTACTGAGGGTGTCCCGGACAAGGGGGTACTTGGGCTGCCGGCCTATCTCTCGTAGGCCGGACTGGTGGGCCTCTCTTTACTTAATGGAAGGCTGGATTGTGGGCGACCCCGTGCATCGGAAGGAAACCTCCGAAGACTTGGCATCTCCTCCAAGGAATAATTGGCGTGACCGGCATGTTTATCCCCTGATGGTAACCGACCATATGTAACCCTAGGACCTTCTGGTGTCTATATAAACCAGAAGGTTTAGTCCATAGTGATCATCATATCAACTGCCTAGGGTTTAGCCCATCCGATCTCATGGTAGATCAACTCTGTAACCTTCATACAATCACATCAATACAATCAAGCAGGATGTAGGGTTTTACCTCTTCAAGAGGGCCCGAACCTGGGTAAATCGCTGCCTCTACGTTCCCTGTTACCCATTGATTCCTAGATCCACTGTTCGGAACCCCTACCCGAGGTCTGCCGGTTTTAGTGCTGACAGCTACCTCTCCCATATTTCTTACTGATAAGGATTATGAATTCTCTGTTGATCCTGAGTTAGTTACTTTGGTTGAATCTGATCCTTTCCATGGTTATGAAACTGAAACCGTAATGGCACATCTTACTAAATTAAATGATATAGCCACCCTATTTGCTCATGAGGAAAAAAATCCGCTATTACTATATTCTTAAGTTGTTTCCTTTCTCATTAAAGGGTGATGCTAAAGAATGGTATAATACTCTTGCTCCTGAATGTGTGCGTAGTCCCCAGGATATGATTTATTACGTCTCTGAAAATTATTTTCCTGCTCATAAGAAACAAGCTGCTTTACAGGAAATATTTAACTTTGTGCAAATTAAAGAAAAGAATCTCCCTCAAGCTTGGGGGAGGCTTCTCCAATTACTTAATGCTTTGCCTGATCATCCTCTTAAGAAAAATGAAATACTTGATATCTTCTATAATGGACTAACCGATGCTTCTAGGGACTATGTGGATAGTTGTGCAAGTTGTGTTTTCAGGGAACGGACTATTGAACAAGCTGAGGAATTATTGAATAATATATTGAAGAATGATAATGATTGGACGCTTCCTGAACCACTGCCTAAACCCACTCCGAAGAAGAGGGGTATTTTATATCTCAGTCCTGAAGATATGCAAGAAGCAAAGAAATGCCAGAAGGAAAAAGGTATTAAAGCTGAGGATGTTAAGAATTTACCACGTATTGAAGAAATACATGGTCTTGACAAACCGACATAGGTAGTAGAGGTAAATTCTCTTATAAAGTTTGATGAAAGTGATATTCCTTATAACAAACCTCCTAGTCAATGCTTGTATGAATTTGACAATTACATTATTAAGCAAGATCACTTCAATACAAATGTTATGAAACAATTGAAACGAAATGCCTACATGATTGATCGCTTGAGTGACTTGTTATTTAGAATTCCTAATGATGTTAAAGGTGTGAGTAAACATGCATCTATGGTTCAAACTTAATTAGAACAAGTTGCTAAATCTCAAAGTGAATTGCTCAATGAAATGAATAACAATATGAATGATCATGCTGTTAGAGTAATGACTAGAGGAGGTAGAATGACTCAGGAGCCACTTTATCCTGAAGGTCACCCAAAAAGAATTGAACAAGATTCTCAAAGAATTAATGTTGATGCACCTAGTCCATCTAAAAAGAAAAAGAAAAAGAAAAAGAAAAATGATAGGACTTTGCATACTTCTAGTGAACCCGAGGTAGAAAAACCCTTGGAGGATAGTAATGATATTTCTATTTCTGATGCTGAAACACAATCTGGTAATGAACAACCACTCGATGATAATAATAATGATGATGCTCATGTGGATACCCAACCAGATAATGATAAAGAACCTGATAATGATGTTGAAGTGGAACCTGCTGTTGATCTTGATAACCCACGTACTAAAAATAAACGTTATGATATAAGAGACTTCGTTGCTAGACAACATGGTAAAGAAAGAGAACAATGGGTTCAAAAACCCATGCCCTTTCTGAGGGTATCCCGGATTAGGGGGTACTCGGGCTGCCGGCCTATCTCTCATAGGCCGGACTGGTGGGCCACTCTCTGCACGTCGATGGAAGGCCGGATTGTGGGCGACCCCGTGTATCAGAAGGAAACCTCCGAAGACTTGGCGTCTCCTCCAAGAAGCAATTGGCATAACCGGCATGTGTGTCCCCTGATGGTAACCGACCATGTGTAACCCTAGGACCTCCTGGTGTCTATATAAACGAGAAGGCCTAGTCCGTAGAGGATCCTGATATCCATTACCTAGGGTTTAGCCCAGTCGATCTCGAGGTAGATCAACTCTGTAACCTTCATACAATCACATCAATACAATCAAGCAGGACGTAGGGTTTTACCTCCTCAAGAGGGCCCGAACCTGGGTAAATCGCCGTCTCTACGTTCCCTGTTACCATTGACTCCTTGACCCATAGTTCGGATCCCCTACCCGAGATCTGCCGGTTTTGGTACCGACATTGGTGCTTTCATTGAGAGTTCCACCGTGGGTCGTCAAGGATCAATGGCTCGCCTAATCATCAGGAACAGCGCTAGCTGCAGGGACACTTTCGTTCCCGGCCAGCTCTTCGCGTTCGGAAGCATCGTGCTACACGCCGACCCGGCCGGTCACCTTGGCCGGGTCGACAGCTTCACCCCCGACTAGGAGATCAGGTTCGGAAACTTAGAATTCGTCGCCGACTCCCGGGGAGATCTTATCCTCACGGGATCCTCAGCTTCGCCTGACGGACCCACGAATCCTGAAGCACCGACTTCGAGTATGGCCAACCCCACTTCCGAGACGGCCGCCGCTGCGGATCCAGCCTTGAGCCCGGATCTAACTCCAAGCTCGGTTGCCGAACAACAGCCTCGGCCGAACATAGCTTCGGGGCGAATTCTGACACCCCCGTCAGGGCCATACTGTGGGTAGACCCCGCAAATCACCCGAACCTAGAACGAACAGATCTCTCGGCATTAAACGGGGTACTAGATCGGATCCAGGCTCTGGGAATCACCGATGGCCAGTCCTCGGTGTACGATCAGATCGGGCTTAGAACCGACGACAGGGAAATTTACGCCCCCGCCATTACTCACTTGGTCGCTACTATCGAAGGCCCCTCAGAGGGCTCACCCGTTACCTCAGAACCGAAAATGCATGAGGTGCAAGTTTCCGACCAGCAGGCTTCGCCTTCCAGCTCGGCAGCCGAATTCATCTCTGGAGAGGGTTTAGAGCCGAAGTCTGGTTCGACATGCAAATCCGGATCCGTGCACCCGCGCCCGGTCAATTATCCAGAGCTCGGCGCACCGGATTCCATGACAATCCAGGACGCGGCCCCCAAAACTCCGGACTCATACTCCGCTGGGATCAAGTTTTTTTATCCCACCCACCCCCCACATTGAGTATTGTCCAGATAACTCAGGACGGTCCAACATATGGGACCTGATGTACGTTAAGCAACAACCCGGAGTGACAGTCCGGCACTTCTGGGCCAGATTCCTTATCGTCAAAAATAAGATGACGGACGGCTGTGACAAGGACATTCTAGAGATCTTCCGACAGAACTGCAGCGACGAGGGCGTCCTAAACGCACTCGCCCGCCGCCACATCCAAAATTTCTCTGATTTATCGGATCTGGTGTCCAAATATTGCGCCATGGAGTACGCTTGGTAGGCTCAGCTCGAGCTAACGGAGTCAATCCGCACAGCGGAACTAAACCGAGCTTGGGTGAAACGCGCACTCCCGCGCCGGACATGCCAATATGAGCCATCCGAGAAAAAGATGAAACCCCTCACAAGATCCAGAACGGTCCTTGACGGAATACTGGATAAACCATGCCCCATACACTCCACAAACCCAACCCACAGCTTTCGAGCTTGCTGGGTGGTCAGGCAAGTCGCCAAGAGCGGCGAGGTCATCCTCGGAGGCCCGTACTCAAATAAAAGTCCAGTAAGGCCACTTGATGACGACGCCGAAATCTTAACAATCTACGAGACTTACTCTTCGAAGAATCAGAGGAAGAGAGCCCTTCGAGAGCTCGCTCAAATTCACCACGTGGCAGAGACAGACTCATGGACAGACACACCCATCACTTTTAGTGAACAAGACCAGCCGAGGTCCTGCCCTACTCGAGCCGCTGCCGCCCTTGTCCTTGATCCCATAGTGGATGGATTCCGACTTCAAAAGGTCTTAATGGACGGCGGGAGCGGGTTAAACCTCATTTACGAGGACACCTTGGACAAAATGCAGTTTGACAGATCCCGCATCGAGCAAAGTCACACTACCTTTCGTGGGATCATCCCCGGAAAGAAGGCACGTTCTAGTGGCCGCGTGACTCTTGATGAGGTCTTCGGAACTCCCGAGAACTACTGATCTGAAGAACTGCTTTTCCACATCGTGCCCTTCCGCAATGGCTATCATGCCTTACTAGGGCGCGATGCCTTCACACGATTCCATGATGTACCACATTACGGGTACATGAAGCTTAAAATGCCAGGACCAAACGGCGTAATCACGGTCATAAGTGATCCGGACAGAGCCCTGCGAGCCGAGAATAAAACGGCATCGCTCGCCCTCGAAGCGTTGTCCGAAGCCCTCTCGGCCGAAGAATTAACCGCGCTCCGCTCAACGGTGGACAAGGACGACGTTATCCTTGATAAAAGGCAAAAATCCACGTCCTTTAAACCGGCGGATGAAATCGTCAGATTCCAAGTACACCCAACAGATCCAAACAAGACGGCATCCATTGGAGCTTAGCTGGACCCCGCAATCGATGAAGAATTGCGCCAATTTCTGCGTGCAAACTGAGATATATTCGCCTGGCACCCGTCAGACATGCCAGGGATCCCGTGTCGATTAGCCGAGCACAGCCTGAATATAATCAAAGGTTTCAAGCCAGTTAAACAGACTCTCCGTCGGTTTTCCGAACCCAAGCGTCAAGCCATGGGTGAGGAACTGGCCAAGTTGCTCGAAGCCGGATTCATCCGAGACATCAAACATCCTGAGTGGCTAGCCAATTATTCATGGTACCCAAGAAAGATAAGTCCTGGCAGTTGTGTGTCGACTTCAAGGATCTAAACAAAGCCTGCCCAAAGGATCCTTTTCCCTTGCCCCGCATTGACCAGATCATCGACGCCACCGCCGGACACGACTCGCTGTGTTTCCTCGACGCCTACTCCGGATACCATCAAATCAAAATGAAGGAGTCCGACCAAGCGGCCACAGCATTCATCACCCCCTATGGACCATTCTGTTTCAACACAATGCCCTTCGGATTAAAGAACGCAGGGGCTACATACCAACGCATGATTCAAACATGTTTGGAAAAACAAATTGGCAAAACGGTCGAAGCATACGTGGACGACGTGGTCGTTAAGACCAAACACGTCAGCCAGCTGGTGGACGATCTCCGACAAACCTTTGATAATCTTCGGATCTTCGATATACGGCTCAATCCGGAAAAGTGCGTTTTCGGAGTGTCGCCCGGTAAGCTGCTCGGGTTCATCGTTTCCCATAGAGGAATAGAGGCCAACCCAGCGAAAATACGGGCACTGTCCGAGCTGGCGATCCCCACTGTGCTAAAGCATGTCCAGAAACTGGCCGGCTGTGTTGCAGCCTTCAGCCGCTTCATCTCATGCCTCGGAGAAAGCCTTACCGATCTATAAATTGCTCAAACGGACGAAGAACTTCGACTGGACCAGCGAGGCGGCGGAAGCACTTGAGGAAATAAAAACTCTGCTGCCTAGCAACCCGATCTTGACAGCACCCGGCCTGGGTGAGCCAATGCTGCTATATATCTCGGCCACGAATCAGGTGGTCAGTGCGGTTCTCGTCATCGAACGAGAGACAAAGGGTCACAAGCTCCAGGTGCAGAAACCTGTGTATTACATATCCGAAGTGCTCACCCCGTGTAAAACGAGGTACCCGCATTATCAAAAGATCGCCTACGCAGTTTTCATGGCATCCCACAAGCTCCGCCACTATTTTCAAGAGTGCTCGGTCACGATTACATCCGAAGTACGGCTAAACGACATAATTAACAATCAAGATGCCACCGGCCGCATAGCCAAATGGGCTATTGAACTCCTTCCCTTCGAAATCACATATCGACCGCGTAAAGCTATTAAATCTCGGGTTTTGGCTGATTTCGTCACGGAATGGACAGAAGCGGAACTCCCTAGGGAATACAGTACATACTCGCATTGGACTATGTACTTCGACGGCTCCAAAATGCTCGCCGGGCTGGGGGCTGGCGTGGTCCTCACATCCCCCACAGGCGATAATATTCGGTACATACTCCAAATCATGTACACCGATTCCAACAACGCAGCCGAATACGAAGCTCTGCTGCATGGACTTCAGATGGCGGTGTCAATGGGCATACATCGGCTCGAGGTACGGGGAGATTCTAATCTCGCCATCTCTCAAGTCAACGGCGAATTCGACGCATAAGACCCAAAAATGACAGCATACCGCAATGCCGTCCTGAAAATCTCCGCCCGCTTTGAAGGACTGAAGTTTCACCATATACCTCGTGACAGCAATCAAGCTGCGAATATCCTTGCTCGTATGGGCGCCAAGCGCGACCGCGTCCCCGAGAACACCTTTTTGGAATGACTCTTCAAGCCGTCCGTGGTATGGCAGGAGGAGGCCCAGGGCTCGGAAACCAATACCTCCGGAGAGCTCGTCCCTCCGCTTATTGAACCAGATAATGGAATTATTGGGGGCTCGGCCATTGAAATGACATCTTCGGCTCACGAAGTCATGGCGGTAATTGCGCCATGGACCGAGCCCTTCCTCGCCTACCTCCTCCGCCAAGAACTACCGGCTGACCAGACTGAGGCAAGGCGTATCATTCAACGATCTAAAGCCTATAAAGTCCACGAGGGAGAGCTATATAGGAAAAGCACTACTGGCGTCCTCCAGAGATGTATATCCGAAGAGGAGGGAAGGCAGCTCCTGGCCGAGATTCACGCTGGCATGGGCGGTCACCACGCGGCAGCTCGGGCCCTGGTCAGCAAGGCTTTCCGAGCAGGGTTCTTCTGGCCCACTGCCCGAACAGACGCCCAAACATTGGTCCAACATTGCGTTGGATGCCAGCTCTTTGCAAATCAGAGTCATATGCCCCCCACGGCCCTTCGGACGATCCCAATTACTTGGCCTTTCGCGGTCTGGGGGCTGGACATGGTCGGACCACTTAAAGGGGGGGGGGGGCAAGAACAAGAAATATCTACTCGTCATGGTAGACAAATTCACTAAATGGATTGAGGCAAAGCCAGTTACTTCGGCCAAGTCTAAGCCGGTCATCGATTTTATATCCGGCATCGTACATCGTTATGGTGTCCCCCATAGCATAATAACGGACAATGGATCCAATTTTACTGCCCAGGAAGTCAAAGACTGGTGCGCTAATTTAGGCATTAAGCTTGACTATGCCTCGGTATATCACCCACAGTCCAATGGACAGGTCGAGCGAGCTAATGGACTTATCTTGAGCAGCATCAAGCCCCGTTTGGTCCGATCTTTAAAAGAATCCGACTGCCATTGGGTCGAAGAGCTCGACTCCGTATTGTGGGGATTGCGCACCACTCCTAATCGCTCCACGGGCTATACACCGTTCTTCATGGTGTATGGGGCAGAAGCCGTCCTCCCCAGCGATCTTATTCACGACGCACCTCGCGTGCGTATGTATGAAGAAAGGGAGGCCGAGTTGGATCGGCAGGATGACCTGGACGCCCTGGAGGGCGAGCGAGACATAGCTCGGGCTCGTTCTGCTTTTTATCAGCAGGAGGCCAAACGTTATCAAAGCAGGGAAGTACGGGCCAAGGCCTACAACGTCGGCGATCTAGTCCTGCGCCTCCCGGAGAAGCAGAAGCACAAGCTGTCGCCCAAGTGGGAAGGGCCCTTCATAATCGATCAAGAACTTACGGGTGGAGCATATCGTCTCCGTGACCCAAAGGACGACCGCCTCGAACCAAACCCTTGGAACGCAGCTCGGCTACTACGTTTCTACGGCTAACCCTGCAACCTTACCCTGTGTGGTTTATCCCTTTTGGATTTATATCTTTCTCATAAACAGTCCTTCCCGGGTTGTGTTCGGATACGCCGAACTACGTCAAGTTTTTCTTTCGGCCAACATCTTTGAATGTGCCACATGATGTTACCCGGGGGCTTCTTTTCGGAGCCAATAATATTTTATCTATGCAACCATCCGTTTTTGCGTGTTTGCAACCTTCCTGTATCGTTCTAAAGCCACTATATGCATCAATTTGACTTAAGATTTTGCCAAGCTGGGTTGCCTCGCTCCTGTGTTTACTCCCTACGTTCCCGATTATTCGGCTAGGGAATAAACGGAGCACCTCTGCGATTGTTACGTTCGGATTACCCGGGTGCGTACCTCAGACGGGTGAATCCAAAAGCTAGCGTTCTTAAGAACATAATTGGTCGGCCGCGGAGGAAGTGAAAATAATTGGTACTCATTACCAAGTTTCTGGGGTATTTTCCCGACGTAACCATCCCCGTCTATTTCGGGTATTCGGTTATTCACCCACGGTCAGCGTGGTCACCCGACGAAAGGGACCTATAGAGGAACTATTTTCGTCGGAAGATGTTTCTTACGTTCAACAGTAATATAACATAACTCACTGAGCGCATTTTTGTCTGTTTGCACCAAGTGGCCGGATTGCCTGGTTCTCTGAGATGTTTGCCGATATTGCTCGGCTCACATAGTAGGAAACACTCCTCGGCCTCTGGTCGAGGAGGCGGAAGCTGATGGCCGGTTAAGACAACGTTTTAGCATGGTTTGGAGACTATTTGATGTAAAGTACATAGATACATAGAATCAAACTGTTCAATCTTTATCAAGACCATCTATTATGGTCTCCAGAGCACAATCTGCTTGGGACAGCCGAGCTGCGGGCATAACCTGGTCATACACCTGATGCACGGTCACTTCCTGCCCATCCGGCCCTACCGGCCCAACTCTCGCTAAATGCTCCGGTTCTAGCTTGGCGAAACAGGTCTTGATCATCGCCCACGCTTCCCGTGCTCCCTCACGACAAGATGACATCTTCCATAACTCCAGGCGGCGCCGAGCTCCTTTGAAGCGATTCGCGAGCTCGGCCATCCCTTCCGGAGCCACTTCGCCAGGCCACAGTGCTTTGAACATGCTCTGCATGGCTTTCCGGGCCCGCTCATGTACAGCGGATAGCTCCTTCAGCAGGTCCCGCCCGAAGGAACCGGCCTCCTCTTCGGGACGCCCGGTTAGCAGAACTACAACGAGACGTGGCGTTGTTCATATTGCTGCCTAATACGTACAGTTATTGAACTGACAAATTAGATTGCACTCACCGAACATGCCCGCTTTCAGTCTCTGGTTCTCCTCTTGGGTTATCATCAGTTGAGCTTTCAAGCTTTTGATTTCTTGGACCCGTTGTTCGCCTTCCGCCTTAAGCTTATCCCTCTCCTCATGACTTCGGGACAGCACCCGGTAGCCAGCCTCTTGCTATGACTCCGCGTACCTTTGAGCTTTCCTGGCCATCTCCAGGTCCTTCTGCAGCTGATTTATCGACTCGGCTGCTATGGAATCATCTTTCATTAGCGGAGGTGTTCCACCACATTTTTCTTAAACGAACTTTAAGTTCGGCACTTACCATGTGCCTCTCTGGTGAATTTCTTCACCCCCTCTAGCTCGGCTTTCACAGATTCTAGCTCTGTTTGTGCCAGCTTGAGGTCCTCGAACAGGTTTTTGTTTTGCTCCCGAACGGTCTGCACAATAGCACGGCATCATGGATAACAGACCCTTAACTCGGCCGTCCCGCCCAAATTAAGGCTCGGGGGCTACTGGGTTAGTTACTAGTTGTCAAAACTAATACTATACCTACACATTCGTAGCCACGAGCTTCACTGCGCCTTCAAGTCCCGTCCAAGCAGCGCCGAGGTACGCGTCTACCGAGCTAAGAGCATTGAACTCCTGATCAGAAAGCGCGGAGTGCCGAAGTGTCGCCTTACGCCACTGATGATTCATCACACTTTCAACCTCGGAGTTAGTGACCGAGACGCCACCTGAGTCCTCGGAATGTTGGTCCTCGGCATTGACCCCCGGAGTAACTCCGGCTATAGCTGGCGACCTCGGGTTTGAGCCACCCCTAGGTGCTTCTTCAACATCCCCAGCCGAGGGCGGATTCACACATCGTCTACAGAAAACCATGGAGAAAATTATTGGCATATTCGGTGGGTGTTGAAGCCAGAGGCTATGACGGTACGGCGAATGCGTTACCTCTTTGGGCGGGGTGCCGATGATGTAGCTCCCGTTGGGGCCGCGCGTCTGGTCACCCCATGACTACTCGCCGTCGGGGCCGCTGGTGCCTCTCTTGCGGCTGTTCGGCGCGTCGTGCGGCGGCCCTTGGGGGTAGGTGTCAGTGTATTCGGGCCTGCGGCGGCTGAGCGTTTCTTTCGAGAGGAAGCCTGTTGGCCACTTACCGCGGAGGAGGGAAGCGCCCTGGGATGATCAGCCAACAGGGCCACCTTGGAGCCATCGAGGCTCTCCTGGTAGAAGACCCCCTCCTCGAATATGATTGATGTTTCGGGATCGTCATGGAACCCGGGGTCATCATTGCGGGCATAATTCTCCGGTTGAGGAGCAGGGCAGCTTACCGTTTCGATCCATCGCCTCCAACTCTGTTCGAACAAGGTGAAGATCCGATTATGAAAATTCTGGAGTGATATCCGAACTATAAAGAGTGGTCAAACTCACCATTTCGATGGGTTCATACATCGAGAAGCCTTTCTTGAGCTTTAGCCGAGCAAACTCTTGCTCTTCCCCCTTGAACAAATCGGCTAGTATGGCGGCTATCGCCGCCTGGTTGGCAGGCCCCTTCCGGGTGTACCGGGCTACGTCGTCCTCCCCGTTGTAGTTCCATAGCGGATGAATTCTCTGTTGGAAAGGCTGGACACATCGAGCGATAGCTATTGCCATCACGTCAACGATGGTTAGTCCGTTATGGGCTAACCACCTCACTTGAGCGGCCAGCCGAGCTACCTCGGCACTTTCCTCTTGGGAAGCACTCTTTGGGCGCCAGTTGAACCGCTTCGTTGGAGAAGCCAAGGAAAATTCCGGTAGACCCCTTCGAACTGGATCAAATAAAGGGACGTCTTCGATATAAAACCATTCCGAAGTCCACTCTTCGGCATCCTTCTTCGGAGTCCCAACGGGGTATCCGGTCCCGGCGACGCGCCATACTTCGGCTCCGCCGACCTCGTAGATAACCCCTCCCCGGGTGCGGGGGACTATGCAGAAGAATTTCCTCCACAACTCGAAGTGCGCCTCGCAGCCCAGGAACATTTCGCATAAAGCGACGAAGCCCGAAATATGGAGGATCGATCCGGGGGTAAGGTGGTGGAGCTGAATCCCGTAGAACTCTTGTAAACCCCTCAAGAAGGGATGAATGGGAAAACCCAGGCCTCGCAGAACGAAGGGCACGAAGCAAACCCTCTCCTCCCCATGAGGGGAGGGAAATTTTTCGCAAGGGCCTTTCCGTCTGCGGAAGTTAATCCGGGGCGGGTGGATGTGAGATTTGAAGCGGGCAGATACCCCTGCGCCTCAAGCCTGCGTAGTCGCATGCAAGATACGGAGCAACCCGCCCAATCACCTTGACGGGGGCCATGAGGACGTGAGGAAGAGCCTGGGACGCTCGCCATTGTTTGTTGACTATGGCTTTGCGAGGATGTGGAGAAGAATGGCAAGGGGTGGGGTGCGTTAACCTCAACGCCCTTGGCCTATTAAAAGGGCATTGACTCCCCCCGAAAGAGGGGCATTTTTGTAAAAATCCATCAGGCCATTCGCATTCCGTGGGTGCGCAGAAATCGAGGGTCGTCATTTAATTCTAAGCAAAGAGAAGCGGTATGGCGGGCCCCATGGGGCCTCGCTGGTCGGATGGTACCTCGGTAACCGATCTATCGGTGGCCGAACTATTGTTAACTCGAATACAGGTAACGGGAGGAACTCGCCACCCAAGCCGAAGACTTTTGAAGCATGAAGGTGCCGAAGACCGTAGACCTCGGCGTTGGAGGCTAGTTCGGGGGGGCTACTGAGGGTGTCCCGGATTAGGGGGTACTCGGGCTGCCGGCCTATCTCTCATAGGCCGGACTGGTGGGCCGCTCTCTGCACGTCGATGGAAGGCCGGATTGTGGGCGAACCCGTGTATCAGAAGGAAACCTCTGAAGACTTGGTGTCTCCTCCAAGAAGCAATTGGCATAACCGGCATGTGTGTCCCCTGATGGTAACCGACCATGTGTAACCCTAGGACCTCCTGGTGTCTATATAAACCAGAAGGCCTAGTCCGTAGAGGATCCTGATATCCATTACCTAGGGTTTAGCCTAGTCGATCTCGAGGTAGATCTACTCTGTAACCGTCATACAATCACATCAATACAATCAAGCAGGACGTAGGGTTTTACCTCCTCAAGAGGGCCCGAACCTGGGTAAATCGCCGTCTCTACGTTCCCTGTTACCATTGACTCCTTGACCCATAGTTCGGATCCCCTACCCGAGATCTGCCGGTTTTGGTACCGACACTTTCCTTGGTTGACCCTTTTTGAATACTGCAGGGGCTGTTATTGATTGCAACAAAAGCAAGGTCACTTTTCATATCGATGGTAATGAACATACGGTGAACTTTCCGAAGAATCAATTTCAAGTAAATGGTATTCATATTATTGAAAAGACTCCGACAATTACTATTGCAAGTTTTCAAATCCCTCTTCCTACTAATAAAAAGAAATATGAAACTCTTATTATCGGGGAGATGCATATTCCCGTTGAGGTAACTTAGTGTTATACGAAAGTTCTTCGGTTTCATGTTACTCGAAAATGGTTTGTTAATAAGACCTGATCAACCTTATTAATGGATTCTTTTTGAGGGGCATGAGGTCGATGAATTTAGTAAGCACAATCTTATGTACCCACCTTTTGTTTTCTGTTATTTTTAGTTAAATGCAATAAAATGCCATGATTATCCTATTTTCTGATTTATCAGTGCAATAAAAAAATACCCAGAAATAAAAGTGCTCAGAATATAATAAAATTTTGACATGAATTTTTATATAATATTTAAGAATTTTTGGCACTGGACACATAGCAGGGGGGTGCCCCAGGTGCCCACGAGGCACCAGGGCGCGCCACCCCCGCTGGCGCGCCCGGGTACCTCGTGGGCCCCACAGGGACCCCCTCACCTATCCCTTTAGCTCACTTCGTCTCTTACCTCTAGCAAAAATTCCTGGTATCTCTCTCTCTCGTGTTCCTGCTCACAAACCTAAAATTTTTGATCTCTTTCTCGGAGCTCCGTTTCCAAAACTGTTTTGGGAGATTGCTCCTTGGTATGTGACTCCTCCATTGCTCCAATTAGTTTTTGTTTTGGTGGATTATATTTTGCATAATTAGCTACTCTTGGTGCTACAGAAAATGAGCTTGCGTGTTGAATTCTTTGAGTTCCAAGTAGTTTGAATGCTTGATATAGCCTCTAGGAATCCATATGAGTAGTTGCTATCAATCTTATGAAGTTTTATTGATATCATTTTGTGGCCCAAAATTTTCAGAAATTTGTTCATAGGAAAATGAATATCTTCCGGAGAAGTTCGTCGAGGAGGAGGTCCACCGAGGCATCATGTAGCGAAGACCCCACAGGCCAATCTTACGTTGAACCAAGGGCAAGTTCGGTGCAAGGTGCCAAAGCAAAATCATGTAGATGGCCGTGCAACGAGTTCATGCTAGGTGTGGGCATCAAGGAAGAATTCGACCAATATATTCACAACGTCGAGCTCTCCGCCTTCATCGTAGATAAGCCACCACAGCACTACTACCTCACTCATTCATTCACTCAACACTTTGAGTATCATCCGCGCACTTCTAGAGTTTTATTTCACCTCTATGATAGATCCTATTGAATGTCTCTAGAAGAATTCTGTGGTGCATGCAAAATTCCATATTGGGGCTCGTTAGATGAACCACAAAAATCTGATTATGAGCCATTTCTTAATAGCCTTTGCAATGGTGAGGATAGGGGAGTCACACAGGCCAGAATA
This sequence comes from Elymus sibiricus, assembly GCA_039707655.1. Classification (NCBI taxonomy): domain Eukaryota; kingdom Viridiplantae; phylum Streptophyta; class Magnoliopsida; order Poales; family Poaceae; genus Elymus; species Elymus sibiricus. The sequence goes on from CM077672.1 coordinate 320,437,022, forward strand.
GTTAGTATTCACTTTCCTGCTATTCAGTATTTTGCACTCTTTAATGGTAAATGCATTGTTGGTAAGCAAGACTGCAGTACGCTTTGTGCCCCTGATCTTAGTCTTATTCATACAGCTGTAACCGGCAGCAAGTATTACAATCTTGGGGCTATTGTCGCACGTAGGCTACAGTGTAACGCGGGTAATGGTGATTTGTATGGAGGAGTTTATGCCTCCCGCGTAGCTGCAAGGGTAGGGGTCTCACCTAAGCCCGATGATCCCCTCTTGCCTTACAAATATTTAAACTTCGAAGCAATGCGAGAACACAAGTTTTTGAAATGCAATGCATAGGGATATGAATATAACCTAATTTTTAATAAATCTCGATCTGTGTATGTTGTTTTGCCTGCTCCTGCCCTCTTTGATTTTCAGAGCAGACAGAGATACTATCTATTGGAGAGCGAGGTGCACGAGTACAAGGCAGCGGTCGAGGCTGCCCGTCTGGCTGAGGAGGCGGCTCAGAACGCCTCTACAAGCTACCACTTTGATTATTACCCAGATCAGGGATGGCGATGACCAAGCTAGGCCAAAAGCCTAAGCTTGGGGGAGTACGTATTCTCACCGACATTACATTCATGCTCACACATTTCATTCCAATTGTCGGTGTTCATACTTTTTCATTGTATAATCCATGTTAGTTTTATTTTCTCGCTTTCTTCTAGTGTGTTCAAAAAACTTGAGAAAATCCAAAAACATTTCCTGCTTCTTTTCGGTTTTTCTTTCTAGTTTAATTAGTCGTAGTTTCGTAGTAGTAAAAGAAAACCCAAAAAGATTTTCCGTTTCTTCTTTCGCTTGTTGGGAGTTCTCCCGTGTAAATAGTTTTCTTTTCTCGTTTTCGTTTTTCTTCTTCAATTTGTTTCCTTCAGAAAAACTAAATACTCCAAAAATATTTCAGTGTGTTTCTCTGAAATTCTTTTATTTTGTTGAGTCATCATAAGGAGAAGACCACGATGAAAAAGATGAGTGGCTCTTATATGCATTATTGTTGATCTAACAAAGAGCCCATTTTACCTTGTCTTCTCCTTTGAATAAAATGCTTGCAGATTACAGCTTAATCCATGGCACTCTTGCACTATTATTATTTTCATATCATTCGTTCATGCAAGTGAAAGGCAATACTGACGATGATTTGATGAAGTGACTGTGGCAAGGAAAAGCGGGTATGAACTCAACTTGTTCTTTGTTTTTGTAAATATGTTTAACTCAGTATCCATGATTCAGCATGTTATGATCAAACATGTTTATGATGACAATTAGAGATCATAGTTGCTCATGCCATGCTTAAGTAGCTAGGAGTGGATAATGATTTATCTTGGGTGTCAACATGCATTAAAATTATTGTGATGTAGTATGATGATATGGTATCCTCCTCTGAATGTTTCAAGTGGCTTGACTTGGCACATGTTCACGCATGTAGTTGATTCAAAACCAACATAGCCTTCATGATATTTATGTTCATGGTGCTTATATCCTACTCATGCTAGTATTCAAATGTTGATTGTTCATAATGCATGATTATTACCGTTTTCGCTCTCTAGCTGGTCGCTTCTCAATATATTTGCTAGCCTTCGCCTGCACTAAGCGGGAATGCTGCTTATGCATCAAAACCCTTAAACCAAAGTTATTCCAGATGAGTCCACTATATCTACCTATATGCGGTATTACTCTGCCGTCCTAAGTAAATTGCATGTGCCACCTTGAAATATTCAAATGAACATATGTTTTGTGTGCCCGTACCGCTTATGGAGCGACAGGGGGTGGTCAGTATCTTCCATGCTAAGCGGGTTATTCTCATGATGAGTGTTTATTCACTTGTCCTTGCACGAGAGGGGCTGGTAATCGGGATGCCCAGTCCCATTATTAAAAATGCAAAATAATAAAACAAACTCCCCCGGAAAGTTGTTGGTATGGAGGGCACCCGAGGATTCGGCTAGCCATGGCTTGTGATTGTTGGTGGAGGGGGAGTAAACTTTACTTTACTGCTTGGGAACCGCCACTAATGTGTTTAGAATGGAAGATATTGAAAACTCTCGGTCGTGACGTTGACAGGAAAGGCATACCTCCCAAAATTATATTTATCTCTGATTTAATCTTTGAGCTCTGGCACCTCTACAAATCCATGCTTCCCTCTGCGAAGGGCCTATCTATTTACTTTTATGTTATTTTACATTTATTGTTGAGTCATCATCTTCTCAAACAAGCACCAGACCTGAGAGCACTATTGTCATTCTCATGCATTGTGAATAGTTAATGTTGTGTGCATCATGACTGGATCTCTTCTACCATGAATTACAATGTTTAGTCGCTGCTTGAACTTTGGAGGTGCTCTGCATTTATGTTTTGCAGTCTCAGAAAGGGCTAGCGAGATACCATGTTGTCATATTATATCATGATTGTTTTGACAAAGTGTTGGCGTTTGAGATATCTTATTGTTGCTCGCTAGTTGATTATGCCATTGATATGAGTGAACATAATTTCTAAGAGTTATCATTTGCATGGTTAGTTATAATCTTTGCTGAAAACTTGGATACTATTTAAGCATATATATAGATACAAGAACAAAAGAGTTTGTAAAAGTTTTTCTTTATCACTTTCAGTTTGTCAACTGAATTGCTTGAGGACAAGCAATGAGTTAAGCTTGGGGGAGTTGATACGTCTCCATTGTATCTACTTTTTCAAACACTTTTGCTCTTGTTTTGGCCCCTAATTTGCATGATTTGAATGAAACTAACCCGGACTGACGCTGTTTTCAGCAGAATTGCCATGGTGTTGTTTTTGTGCAGAAAATCAAAGTTCTTGGATTTGGATGAAACTTTTTGGAGAATTTTTATGGAATATATAAAAATTATTGGCGCAAGAATCAACAGAAGGGGGGCCACCCAGTGCCCACGAGGCACCAGGGCGCGCCACCCCCCCAGGCGCGCCCTGGTACCTCGTGGGGCCCAAGTGGCTCCTTCTGACCTAATTCCAACGCTATAAATTCACAATTCCAGAGAAAAAAAGAGGAGAGAAAATTTTATTGCGTTTCACGATACGGAGCCGCCGCCACCTCCTGTTCTTCATCGGGAGGCCAGATCTGGAGTCCGTTCTGGGCTCCGGAGAGGGGGATCTTCCGGCATCGTCATCATCAACCATCATTCATCACCAATTTCATGATGCGCACCGCCGGGAGTGAGTAATTCCTTCGTAGGCTTGCTGGACGGTGATGAGTTGGATGAGATTTATCATGTAATCGAGTTAGTTTTGTTAGGGCTTGATCCCTAGTATCCACTATGTTCTGAGATTGATGTTGCTATGACTTTGCTATGCTTAATGCTTGTCACTAGGGCCCGAGTGCCATGATTCCAGATCTGAACCCTTTATGTTTTCATGAATATATTTGTGTTCTTGATCCGATCTTGCAAGTTATATGCACCTGCTATGTGTTATGATCCGCATACCCCAAGGTGACAATAATTGGGATTCTTTCCGGTGATTGCCATAGTTTGAGGAGTTCATGTATTCACTAAGTGTTAATGCTTTGTTCCGGTTCTCTATTAAAAGGAGGCCTTAATATCCCTTAGTTTCCTTATGGACCCCACTGCCATGGGAGGGTAGGACAAAAGATGTCATGCAAGTTCTTATCGCAAGCACGTATGACTATATACGGAATACATGCCTACATTACATTGATGAATTGGAGCTAGTTCTGTGTCGCCCTAGGTTATGACTGTTACATGATGAATGTTATCCAACAATATCACCGATCCAATGCCTACGAGTCTTTCACATATTGATCTTGCTATGTTACTACCGTTGCTACTGCTGTCACAATTGCTACAAAACTATTGCTGCTACTGTTACTACTACTGTTACTATTATTGCTACTACTATCAAACTATCATACTATTGTGCTACTGATCACTCTGCTGCAGATATTTAGTTTCGAAGTGTGGTTGAAATGACAACTCAACTGCTAATACTTGCAAATATCCTTTGGCTCCCCTTGTGTCGAATCAATAAATTTGGGTTGAATACTCTACCCTCGAAAACTGTTGCGATCCCCTATACTTGTGGGTTATCATCGTTCCGCCACAATTTCACTGGCGGGCGCTCTCATGGTCGACCTGACTTCAATAACTCTCGCGGGTACCCCTTGGGCCGACCCGACTTCACAAAGGACTGAGGTGAAGGTCAAGGTATCCGTGTGTTCATAACATCATGGGAATTTGAGGATCACCCTCGATGGATTCCCAATAGATGAAAACGTCAAGGTGAACTTGGAGGAATCACCCTCGATGGGTTCACACCTGAGGGGCTGCATGATAGAGGCATCATCAGAGGTGGTGAAAGAGGAATCACCCTCGGTAACCCACAACCGACTAGCTACGCTACAGAGATATCATCAGGAGTGAGGTAGGAGGTATCACCCCCGGCACTCGATAGTAGCTCTGCAGAGTCGTACAACTAAGGGGGTGTGCGGTGATGTGTCGGTCTCTGCACGTCGATCACACTGATCGAGCATCCGGAAGCAAAGCATGGCAACACGGACAAGGGTGCGGGGCCACTGATGGATCACTAACCAGCCTATACTAAGTATATAGGACAACAGGTAAAGTATCAACAGCAGGTTACAAAATCAGGCTATGCATCGGAATAGGAGCAATCAAATACAGTAGCAAAATCTAATGCAAGCATGGGAGAGAAAGAATGGGCGATATAGGAATGATCAAGGGGGTTGTGCTTGCCTGGTTACTCTGCAGACAGATACGGACCCTCGACGGTGAAGTAGTTGATCACCGGATCAACAGTGGTCTCGGGGTCTACCGGAAAGAAAGTAACGGAGGGAAAACAATAAACAACAGAGCAAACAAATGCAACACAAATGCAATGGCACGGCAAGGTGTGTGGGTGATATGTTCTAATGCATCCCTAGGCATTTTAAAAGAAGAGGGAAAATATTCGAAAATATTTTCCCAGCTCCAGGAATTATTCGGTCAGATGATCCTGATGCAAAATGTCTAGGTTCACTATGTTAGAGGGGTGTGACAGGTATGTGGATGGCATATTCAGATTCGTTATATTTTTCTGATCATTTTTCATATAGAAAACATTTTCATCTGACTTACGGTTTAATTAATATGATTTTACAAAGTTTTATCAATATTCTAGAATTATTTTAAATTCGAAAATAAAACAGTAAAATACTTTTGTTACCTAGTGCTACCCTAGCCTGTGTGTATAACAGTGGGGCCAGTGGGGTTGGGTTGACCCAGTCAAAGGTTGATCGGTCAAAGAATGAATAGTTTAGGCGGGTCCACATGTCATTGTCTATGGTTAAATAGATTAATTAAATTAGACTAACTAACAGTGGGGGGCAATGTCATTGGCTAGTAGCTAAACTAACTAGTAATTAGCCCCTAAACTAGCTTGCACGGGCCAGCCAGTGGCACAGCCGCCATTGCTGGGCAGTAGCAGCCGTAGAAAGTAGAGAGCAGCAGCGGCAGTAGTTAGCAAGCAGCAGCAGGGGCAAGCAGTAGCACCTAGCAGCGGCAGCACAGTAGCACAGCAACTAGAAGCAGCTAGCAGCGGTGGCACAGAAGCGCAGCCAGCAGCAGCAGCGCGGCCAGCAGAGCAGCGGCAGGCAGCGCAGTAGCAGTAGCAAGCAGCAGCTAGCGTAGCAGCAGTAGAGCAGCAGAAGTGAGCAAGCAGCAGCGGCAAGGGAAGCAGCAGGAAGGAGCAGCAACAGTATAAGGAGCAGCAGCATAGCTGCGACAGCAAGCAGAGTTGCAGAGCAACAGCAACAGAAAGCAGCGGCAGCAGCTCAGCGAGCTCCGGCCATGGCGTGGGACAGCGACATACTGCATGGATCGAGGTCGAGATCGAGGGGGATCGAAGGAGGATCTCACCGCGAGCTCGATGGCGAGGTTAGGGAGGCCGGGGATGGACTGGAGCAGCGGCAAACGACGGCAGACGCCGACGATGTACGTGATGAAGACGAGGTCGATGGCGAGCGTACGGGACGCCTCGGCTCGATTCGATGCGCGTAGGCGAAGGAGACGTCGGCTGTGAAGCTCCTGGACAGCTTCTCGCGGCGCGGGGAGCCCGTTGGCCGCGACAATGGCGATGGTGCAGGCGGTCAACGCGTGAGGTTCCGATCTTGATTCCGAGCAGAGGAGGAGGCGGCTCGATGTGGAGTGAGAGGGGAATGGACGAGGGACGGCTAGGGTTTCTATTTGACGCGGTTAAGGGCCGATGGGGAGGACGTGGAGGCCATCCATGGCCATGGCAGCGTGGATGTGCGACACACACGTCCTCTGCCTCCTGTGTACAGAAGGTTGAGGAAGAGGCTGTAGGTGGGTTGGGCTGTGCAATGCTCATAGTGGGCCTAATTGCACAGTAGTTTGTTTCTATTTCTCTTTTCCTTTTCTGTCTTATAATTTAGCTGTTGTTTTGCATTTTTGTTGGACACTAAATGAATTTTGTTGATCTTGAAACTTGGCACTTAAATACTAGTCAATGATTTGAGCTAGCACAACCAGCCTCCATTTATTTTGAATAGTTTAACTATTTGCTTAAATTGAAATGGCTCAATTTAGTGATGTTGGCTCTGTTTTAATTAGGTTAAGGTCGTATATATAATTCAAATAATGTTGGTTCCTGCATGAAAATTACTTAGTGAATATTTGCAATATCATTAACACTTTAGTTTTGCAGTTTGAGGAAATAATAATTTGACTTGCATTTTGGATTGGATTTGAATTACATCCAGGACAAGTGGCATTTTGGCTTAGTAAAGCATGATGACATGGCCACCATTAGAGGGTGATTACTGTGGCTTAACACTGGGGGTGTTATACTGCCCTTGCAGAGAGCTCCGCAGCCGCGGCTGCCATCACAGGAGGCGACGAGAGCACGGTCCGGCCAGTGATTGGTGGACCTAGGACGGCGGCGGATCGCCCGGTAATCACGGGACCTGAAGCTTTCGTGGAAGGAGGGGATACTGATGAGGAAGTGGTGTTGGCAGAGTTGAACCTAGAGGAAGTGGGCGTCATAGAGGAACCTGAACGACCATGGATGGTGGTCATGCTAGCACATGCTGAACTGCAAGTTCTGGAGGACACACCAAAGAAACAAAAGCTGGACATGGAGGAGATGAACACATGATGACCCATAATTATAGGGGATCAATCGTAGTCCTTCCGATAAGTAAGAATGTTGAACCCAACGAGGAGTGATACGTCCAATTTGCATCATGATTTCCTACTGTTAATTAATATGTTTTTATTATTATTTCAATTTATGGTACAATTCTTATGCCTTTTCTCTCTTATTTTGCAAGATTCACATGAAGAGGGAGATTGCCGGCAGCTAGAATTCTAGACCGGAAAGGGGTGAAACAGAGATAGCTATTCTGCACAACTCCAAATGACCTGAAAATATACGGAGAATTATTTTGAAATATATAAAAAATACTGGCGAAAGAATTACTAGGAGGGGGCCGATCAGGAAGCCACAAGCCTGGGGGGCGCGCCTGCTACTTGTAGTCTGCATTGGTATTTCCCCGAAGAGGAGAGGATGATGTAGTACAGTAGAGATAAGTATTTCCCTTTGTTAAGAACCAAGGTTATCAATCCAGTAGGAGAACCAAGCAAAATTCCGTTAAGCACACCTGCACACAAAAGAGCAAACACTTGCACCCAACGCAAATAAGAGGGTTGTCAATCCTCTTAGCGGTTATTTGCAAAGATTAAATATTATTGAGGTAAATAGATAAACTAAAATACTAATATAAATAAAATGAAATAAATTGCAGCAAGGTATTTTTAGGTTTTTAATATATGGTAAAGTAGACCGGGGGCCATAGTTTTGACTAGAGGCTTCTCTCTCGGACACATAGCATACGGTGGGTAAACAAATTACTGTTGGGCAATTGATAGAAAAGCAAATAATTATGACGGATTCATGGCAATGATCATGTATGTAGGCATCACGTCCAAGACAAGTAGACCGACTCCTGCCTGCATCTACTACAATTACTCCACCCATCGACCGCTATCCAGCATGCATCTAGGGTATTAAGTATGAAACGGAGTAACGCCTTAAGCAGGATGACATGACATAGACAAAGTAAACTCAAGCAATATGATTAAACCCCATCTTTTTATCCTTAATGGTAACAATACAAATACGTGTCATGTCCCCTTCTGTCACTAGGATTGATCACCGCAAGATTGAACCTATCACAAAGCACCTCTCCCATTGCAAGACAAATCAATCTAGTAGGCCAAACCAAATTGATAGATCAGAGAGAAATACAAATCTATAATAATCATGCATAAAAGAGTTCAGAGAAGACTCAAATATTTCTCATGAATAATCTGATCATAAACTCATAATTCATCGGATCCCAACAAACACACCGCAAAAGAAGATTACATCGGATAGAACTCCAACAACATCGATGAGAATAGGGTATTGAAGATCAAAGTGAGAGAAGAAGCCATCTAGCTACTAGCTATCGACCCGTAGGTCTGCGGCGGAAAGGTTTTCTCTTCTATCTCTCTGTTGGTTTGGGAATATTTGTGAATTTGTAGCGAAGGAATTAGGTCAAGATGTGCCACGAGGGGCCCACAAGCCTGGGGGGCGCGGCCACCCCCCTAGGGCGCGCCCTCCAGGCGTGCCGCCTCCTCGTGGCTCTTCTGGTCTTCTCCCGAAGCTTCCTGGGTCTCATCTAGTCCAGAAAAAATTAATTCAAAGTTTTTTCTCGTTTGGACACTTTTTGATAATGACTTTCTGAAAAGGCAAAAACAAGCAAAAAACAGTAACTGGCACTGGGCACTGAGTTAATAGGTTAGTCCCATAAAATGATATATAATGGCATATAATTGCATATAAAACATCCAAGATTGATACTATAATAGCATGGAACAATAAAAAATTATAGATACGTTGGAGACGTATCAAGCATCCCCAAGCTTAATTCCTGCTCGTCCTCGAGTAGGTAAATGATAAAAACAGAATTTTTGATGTGGAATGCTACCTATCATGTTTCATCATGTAATCTTTCTCTTACGGTATGAATAATAAGATCCGAATGATTCAAAGCAATAGTCTATAATTTGATATAAAGACATCAATACTCAGGCATACTAATAAACAATCGTGTCTTTCAAAATAAAAATGCTAAAGAACGTTATCCCGACAAAATCATACAATCCTGTCATGCTCCATCTTCTTAACACAAAGTATTTATCATGCACTACCCCGATGACAAGCCGAGCAATTGGTTCATAGTTTTTAACGCGCTTCAGGTTTTTCAACTCCCACTCAATACATGAGCGCAAGCCATGGATATAGCACTATGGGTGGAATAGAGTGTGGTGGTAGAGATCAATAAGGGGAAGTCAAAAATAAGAAGATAGTCTCACATCAACGAGGCTAATCAATGGGCTATGGAGATGCCCATCAATTGATGTCAATGCGAGGAGTAGGGATTGCCATGCAACGGATGCACTAAGATCTATAAGTATATGAAAGCTCAACATGAAAACTAAGTGGGTGTGCATCCAACTTGCTTGCTCATGAAGACCTCGGGCATTTGAGGAAGCCCGTCATCGGAATATACAAGCCAAGTTCTATAAAGAAAAATTCCCACTAGTATATGAAAGTGACAAAATAGGAGACTCTCTATATGAAAAACATGGTGCTACTATGAGGCACAAGTGAGGAAAAAGGATAGTAACATTGCCCCTTCTCTCTTTTTCTCTCATTCATTTTTTTTTCGTCCAGAGTCTCATAACGACTTGTGGGGGAATCCTGGTCTCCATCATCCTTTCGTCACTGGGACAATGCTCTAATAATGATGATCATCACACTTCTATTTACTTACAACTCAATATTACAACTCGATACTGGAACAAAAATATGACTCTATATGAATGCCTCTGGCAGTGTACCAGGATGTGCAATGATACTAGCATAACATGTATAAAAAATGATGAACGGTGGCTGAGCTACAAATACTATGTCAGCTATATGATCAATATGAACATGCAAAGCAATATGACAATGATGTGTGTCATAAAAATGGAACGGTGGAAGTTGCATGGCAATATATCTCGGAATGGCTATGGAAATGCCATGATAGGTTGGTATGGTGGCTATTTTATTGAAGATATAAAGAGGCTTATGTGTGATAGAGCGTATCATATCACGGGGTTTGGATGCACCGGCGAAGTTTGTACCAACTCTCGATGTGAGAAAGGGCAATGCACGGTACCGAAGAGGCTAGCAAATTGCGGAAGGGTGAGAGTGCGTATAATCCTTGGACTCACATTAGTCATAAAGAACTCACATACTTATTGCAAAAGTTTATTAGCCCTCAAAGCAAAGTACTACTATGCATGCCCCTAGAGGGATAGATTGGTAGGACAAGGTTCATCGCTCGTCCCCGACCGCCACTCATAAGGTAGACAATCAACAATAAATCATGCTCCAACTTCTTAGCATAACGACAGATCATACGTGCATGCTTCGGGAATCACAAACCTTAACACCAATATTATTACTAATCCACAATTATCTACTAATACCTCCCACATATTACCATCTTAATATCGCGAAACTATTGCAAGGTATCAAACTTATCATATTCAGTGATCTACATGAAAGTTTTTATTATACCCTCTTGAATACCTATCATATCAGGACCAAATTCATAACCCGTGCATATTACCATTACTATCATGAGACTCTCAAAAAGATATAAGTGAAGCATGAGAGTGCAACTATTTCTTTAAAATATAACCACCGCCGTGCTCTAAAAGATATAAGTAAAGCACTAGAGCAACTGCCTAGCTCAAAAGATATAAGTGAAGCACATAGAGTATTCTAATAAATCACGAATAATGTGTGTCCCTCTCAAAAAGGTGTGTTCAGCAAAGATGATTGTGATAAACTAAAAAGCAAACAAACTATATCACAAGACGCTCCAAGTAAAACACATATCATGTGATGAATAAAAATATAGCTCCAAGTGAGTTACCGATAGATTGTAGAAGAAAGAGGGGATGCCTTCCGGGGCATCCCCAAGCTTAGCTCTAGCCGCTCCTTATTCCTTTATCCATCATAGTCTCACCCAAAACTTGAAAACTTCAGCACACAAAACTCAACAGAAATCTCGTGAGATCCGTTAGTATAACAAACAAATCTTAAACTTTAGGTACTGTGGTAAATTGATTCATATTTAATATTGGCATAATTCTACTGTACTCCAACTACTCCATGACTCATACCCCCCGATACGATCGATAGATTCATCAAAATAAGCGAACTATGCAACAAAAACAGAATCTGTCTAAAACAGAACAGTCTGTAAAGATCTGAATTATCGTCATACTTCTGTAACTCCAAAAATTCTGAACAATTAGGAAAACGTGGGTAATTCGTTTATCAACACCGTGTAAAAAAATTCAGAAGGTTCTGACATGCCAGAGAAAAAAATAAAATTCCAGCACTGGACGCAAAAGTTTCTGTTTTCCAATAGCATCTATCATACTATCTTCCAAATCATCCCAAAGGCATTGCTTGGCACGAACACTAATTAAAACATAAAAATACAATCATAATAGAAGCTATAATTGTTCAAAAACCCAAAAACAAAAAGTATTGGGTTGTCTCCCAACAAGCTCTTTCTTTATAGCCATTAAGATAGGCTTCGAGATTTTAATGATGCTCACATAAAAGATAAGAATTGAAACACAAAGAGAGCATCATAAAACATGTGACAAACACATTTAAGTGTAACATACTTCCTATGCATAGGCATTTTATAGGAAAACAAATTATCAAGACAAGAAGTATCTAGCATATGCAAGGAAGAAGAACGAAGCATTAACAATTTGAACTTCAAGAGAGGTAATTGAGTAATGATTTTTATAACCATATTTTCCTCTCTCATAATAATTACATGTAGGATCATAATCAAGTTCAACAATATAGCTATCATATAAAATATTCTCTTCACAATCCGCATGCATAAAAGTTTTATAATCTTCCAAGATAATGGGATTAACATCAACTAAAGTCATGACCTCTCCAAACCCACTCTTATCCAAAAATTTGTAAGATTGATAATTCTCCAAAGTAGTGGGATCATTATTACCTAAAGTTGATGCTCTTCGAAACCCACTTTTAATAGTATTGCAAAAATTATTATCAATAACATATTCATCATGAGGCTTAAATAAATTTTCAAGATCATAAGAAGCATTATCACCCCAATCATGATAATTGCAATAAGTAGTGGACATGACAAAAAATTTATCCCCAAGCTTGTAGCTTTGCATATCATTGGCACAATTGACATTAATAGAATTTATAATAAGATCATTGCAATCATGCTTTTCATTCAAGGAGCTATCAAGTATGGGTGCTATAGCAATAATTTCATTTTTAACATAAGGAACTATAGCAAGTTCATCTCTATAAGCATCATTAATATTGGCATCATGGCCATAAGCATAGCAAGCATCACATTCATCAAGAGGGGATATTTCAATCGAATCAACGGAATCATAATTATCTATGGATTCATGCATATCTTTATTTTCTTCCAAAGTAGCAGACATTTTCTCAATATATTCATTAACATAGGCATTATGAGCATAGTTTTCATAGCAATATTTAAGTATGTTAAAATTTTCAGATTTGTAGAGAGTAGCATCATACTTTTCAATCAAAGAAGCAACTTCATAGGCACCCTTAAAAGCAACAAATTCTTCAATTTGTTCGATATCATAGTAACTATAAACACCCTTGGCAAAAGAAGATAAGATTTCATTATTATTAAACTCACATAGGTAGGGAAGGTGTTTTTTAGGGTCCTTAGAGCAACAAGTAAAATCATAAATTTCACATAGATTCCAAGCATAACGTAGTAAACAATTTATTTGATTCCATAAGAGTATCCCTTTTTGAGACAAACAGTGACGCACAAAATGAGCATGCTCATCTAAAGATTTTCCTTCAACTAAACTAGTTGGGGTTTCAGCACGAGCACAAATGGATCTAAGATGATCCAAGTAGAAAACTTTAAGGTGATCCATAGTGTCTTAGATTTCTATTTTACTTTCTGTTCTTGTGTGTTTGACATGAAGGCAATAAAAGCAAGCAAGCAAATAAAAATATTTTTGTGTTTTTGTAAAAAAAAATTAGAAGTGGGGGAGATGAAAACGAGAGGCAAATGCAAATAAAAGGCAAATAAATTAAATGCAAGTGGATGATAGTTTGTGCGAAGGTACTTGATAATTTTGATGATGTCTCCCTGGCAACGGTGCCAGAAATTCTTCCTGCTACTTGTAGAGATAAGTATTCCCCTCAGTTAAGAACCAAGGTTATCAATCCAGTAGGAGAACCAAGCAAAATTCCGTTAAGCGCACCTGCACACAAAAGAGCAAACATTTGCACCCAACGCAAATAACAGGGTTGTCAATCCTCTTAGCAGTTATTTGCAAGGATTAAATCTTATCGAGGTAAATAGATAAACTAAAATACTAATATAAATAAAAGTAAATAAATTGCAGCAAGGTATTTTTAGGTTTTTAATATATGATAAAGTAGACCGGGGGCCATAGTTTTCACTAGAGGCTTCTCTCTCGAACACATAGCATACGGTGGGTAAACAAATTTTTGTTGGGCAATTGATAGAAAAGCAAATAATTATGACGGATTCATGGCAATGATCATTTATATAGGCATCACGTCTGAGACAAGTAGACCGACTCCTGCCTGCATCTACTACTATTACTCCACCCATCGACCGCTATCCAGCATGCATCTAGGGTATTAAGTATGAAACAGAGTAACGCCTTAAGCAAGATGACATGATGTAGACAAAGTAAACTCAAGCAATATGATTAAACCCCATCTTTTTATCCTTAATGGCAACAATACAAATACGTGTCATGTCCCCTTCTGTCACTGGGATTGAGCACCGCAAGATTGAACCAATCACAAAGCACCTCTCCATTGCAAGACAAATCAATCTAGTAGGCCAAACCAAATCGATAGATCGGAGAGAAATACAAAGCTATAATAATCATGCATCAAAGATTTCAAAGAAGACTCAAATATTTCTCATGAATAATCCGATCATAAACTCACAATTCATCGGATCCCAAAACACACCGCAAAAGAAGATTACATCGGATAGAACTCCAAGAACATCGAGGAGAACATGGTATTGAAGATCAAAGAGAGAGAAGAAGGCATCTAGCTACTAGCTATGGACCCATAGGTCTGTGGTAAACAACTCACACATCATCGGAAGGGTAGCAAGGTTGATGTAGAAGCCCTCCGTGATCGATTCCCCCTCCGACAGAGTACCAAAAAAGGCCTCCAGATGGGATCGCGGAAGAACGGAGGCTTGCGGCGGCGAAAAGGTTTTCTCTACTGTCTCTCTGTTGGTTTGGGAATATTTGTGAATTTATAGCGAAGGAATTAGGTCAAGATGTGCCACGAGGGGCCCACAAGCCTGGGGGGCGCGCCCTCCAGCCTTGCCGCCTCCTTGTGGCTCTTCTGGCCTTCTCCTGAAGCTTCCTGGGTCTCTTCTAGTCCAGAAAAAATTAATCCAATTTTTTTTCTCGTTTGGACACTTTTTGATAATGACTTTCTGAAAAGGCAAAAACAAGCAAAAAATAGCAACTGGCACTGGGCACTGAGTTAATAGGTTAGTTCCAAAAAATGATATTTAATGGCATATAATTGCATATAAAACATCCAAGATTGATACTATAATAGCATGGAACAATCAAAATTTATAGATACGTGCTACTTGTAGACTGCGTTGGTATTTCCCCGAAGAGGAGAGGATGATGCAATATAGTAGAGATAAGTATTTCCCTCAGTTAAGAACCAAGGTTGTCAATCCAGTAGGAAAACCAAGCAAGATCCAGTGAACAACACCTACACACACAAAAGCAAACACTTGCACCCAACGCGAATAAGAGGGTTGTCAATCCTCTTAGCGGTTACTTGCAAGGATTAAGTCTGATAGAGATAAATTGATAAAGTAAATTACTAAACTAAATAAGAGTAAATAAATTAAAGCAAAGTATTTTTATGTTTTTTTATATGATAAAGATAGACCCGGGGGGCATAGTTTTCACTAGAGGCTTCTCTCACGAGCGTAGAAACATACGGTGGGTAAACAAATTACTGTTGGGCAATTGATAGAAAAGCAAATAATTATGACCGATTCATGGCAATGATCATGTATATAGGCATCACGTCCAAGACAAGTAGACCGACTCCTGCCTCCATCTACTCCTATTACTCCACTCATCGACCGCTATCCAGCATGCATCTAGAGTATTAAGTTAATAAAAACAGAGTAACGCCTTAAGCAAGATGACATGATGTAGAGAAGCAAATTCAAGCAATATGAATAAACCACATCTTTTTATCCTTAATGGAAACAATACAAATACGTGTCATGTCCCTTTCTGTCACTGGGATTGAGCACCGCAAGATTGAACCCATCACAAAGCACCTCTCCCATTGCAAGATAAACCAATCTAGTTGGCCAAACCAAATCGATTCATCAGAGAGAAATACAAAGCTATATTTAATCATGCATAAAAGAGTTCAGAGAAGACTCAAATATTTCTAGTGAATAATCTGATCATAAACTCACAATTCATCGGATCCCAACAAACACACCGCAAAAGAAGATTACATCGGATAGAACTCCAAGAGCATCAAGGAGAACATGGTATTGAAGATCAAAGAGAGAGAAGAAGCCATCTAGATACTAGCTATGGACCCATAGGTCTGTGGTAAACTACTCACACATCATCGGAAGGGCAACAAGGTTGATGTAGAAGCCCTCCATGATCGATTCCTCCTCCGGCAAAGTACCAGAAAAGGCCTCCAGATGGGATCACGGAAGAACAGAGGCTTGCGGTGGGGGAAAGGTTTTCTCTTCTGGCTCTCTGATGGTTTCCGAATATTTGTTAATTTATAGGAGTGGAATAAGGTTAAACGGAGCCACGAGGGCCCCACAAGGCATCAGGGCGCACCCCCCACAAGGCATCAGGGTGCCCCCCAGGCGCCGCGCCCTGTTGCCTTATGGAGGCTTCGTGAACCTTCTGGCCTCCTCTCCAAGTCTCCAGGGTCTCTTTTGTCCAGAAAAAAATCTCCAAAAAGTTTTGTGTCCTTTGGACTTCGTTTGGTACTGATTCTCTGAAAAGCCAAAAACAAGCAGAAAACAACAATTGGCACTGGGCACTAGGTTAATAGGTTAGTCCCAAAAAATGATATATAATTGCATATAAAAACATCCAAGATTGATACTATAATAGCATGGAACAATCAAAAATTATAGATACGTTGGAGACGTATCAAGCATCCCCAAGCTTAATTCCTACTCGTCCTCGAGTAGGTAAATGATAAAAACAGAATTTTTGGTGTGGAATGCTACCTATCATGTTTCATCATGTAATATTTCTCTTACGGTATGAATAATAAGATCCAAATGATTCAACGCAATAGTCTATAATTTGATATAAAGACATCAATACTCAGGCATACTAACAAACAATCATGCCTTTCAAAATAACGATGCTAAAGAAAGTTATCCCTACAAAATCATATAATCCTGTCATGCTCCATCTTCTTCACACAAAGTATTTATCATGCACTACCCCAATGACAAGCCGAGCAATTGGTTCATACTTTTTAACGCGCTTCAGTTTTTTCAACCCCCACGCAATACATGAGCGCAAGCCATGGATATAGCACTATGGGTGGAATAGAGTGTGGTGGTAGAGGTAAATAATAGAAGTCAAAAATAAGAAGATAATCTCACATCGACGAGGCTAATCAACGGGCTATGGAGATGCCCATCAATTGATGTCAATGCAAGGAGGAGGGATTGCCATGCAACAGATGCACTAAGAGCTATAAGTGTATGAAAGCTCAACATGAAAACTAAGTGGGTGTGCATCCAACTTGCTTGCTCATGAAGACCTCGGGCATTTGAGGAAGCCCGTCGTCGGAATATACAAGCCAAGTTCTATAATGAAAAATTCCCACTAGTATATGAAAGTGACAAAATAGGAGACTCTCTATATGAAAAACATGGTGCTACTCTGAAGCACAAGTGTGGAAAAGGATAGTAACATTGCCCCTTCTCTATTTTTCTCTCATTTTATATATTTTTTCATGGCTCTTTTTCGCCTCTTTTTTTCTTTTATTTTTTTTATTTTTTGTCCGTAGTCTCATCCCGAATTGTGGGGGAATCATGGTCTCCATCATCCTTTCCTCACTGGGACAATGCTCTAATAATGATGATCATCACACTTTTACTTACTTACAACTCGATACTAGACCAAAAATATGACTCTATATGAATGCCTCTGGCAGTGTACCAGGATGTGCAATGATGCTAGCGTAACATGTATAAAAATGATGAACGGTGGCTGAGCCACAAATACTATGTCAGCTATATGATCATGCAAAGCAATATGACAATGATGATGTATGTCATAAAAATGGATCGGTGGAAGTTGCATGGCAATATATCTCGGAATAGCTATGGAAATGCCATGATAGGTAGGTATGGTGGCTGTTTCGAGGAAGATATCAAGAGGCTTATGTGTGATAGAGCGTATCATATCACGGGGTTTGGATGCACCGGCGAAGTTTGCACCAACTCTCGATGTCAGAAAGGTCAATGCACGGTACTTAAGAGGCTAGCAAATTGTGGAAGGGTGAGAGTGCGTATAATCCATGGACTCACATTAGTCATAAAGAACTCACATACTTATTGTGAAAGTTTATTAGCCCTTGATACGTCACCAACGTATCTATAATTTTTTATTGTTCCATGCTATTATAGTATCAATCTTGGATGTTTTTATATGCAATTATATATCATTTTTTGGACTAACCTATTAACCTAGTGCCCAGTGCCAGTTGCTGTTTTTTGCTTGTTTTTGGCTTTTTAGAGAAACAGTACCAAATGTAGTCCAAATGCCACGAAACTTTTTGGAGATTTTTTTGGACAAAATAAACCTGGGAAGCTTCGGGAGGAGGCCAGAAGCCTCACGGAGGCTTCACAAGGCACCAGGGCGCGCCCCAGGGGGGCACCATGCTGCCTTGTGGGGCCCACGTGACTCCGTTTGACCTAATTCCACTTCTATAAATTCACAAATATTGAGAAACCCCCAGAGAGCCAGAAGAAAAAACCTTTTTGCTGCCGCAAGCCTCTGTTCTTCCACGATCCCATCTGGAGGCCTTTTCCGGTACTCTGCTGGAGGGGGAATCGATCACGGAGGGCTTCTACATCAACCTTGCTGCCCTTCCGATGATGTGTGAGTAGTTTACCATAGACCTACGGGTCCATAGCTAGTAGCTAGATGTCTTCTTCTCTCTCTTTGATCTTCAATACAATGTTCTCCTCGATGTTCTTGGAGTTCTATCCGATGTAATCTTCTTTTGCGGTGTGTTTGTTGGGATCCGATGAATTGTGAGTTTATGATCAGATTATTCATGAGAAATATTTGAGTCATCTCTGAACTCTTTTATGCATGATTGTTATAGCTTTGTATTTCTCTCCGATCTATCAGTTTAGTTTGGCCTACTAGATTGATTTATCTTGCAATGGGAGAGGTGCTTTGTGATGGGTTCAATCTTGCGGTGCTCAATCCCAGTGACAGAAAGGGACATGACACGTATTTGTATTGTTGCCATTATGGATAAAAATATGGGGTTTATTCATATTGCTTGAATTTGCTTCTCTACATCATGTCATCTTGCTTAAGGCGTTACTCTGTTTCATACTTAATACCCTAGATGCATGCTGGATAGCGGTCGATGGGTGGAGTAATAGTAGTAGATGCAGGCAGGAGTCGGTCTACTTTTCTTGGACGTGATGCCTATATTCATGATCATTGCCATGAATCCTTCATAATTATTTGCTTTTCTATCAATTTCCCAACAGTAATTTGTTTACCCACCGTATGTTTATGTGCTCAAGAGAGAAGCCTCTAGTGAATACTATGGTCCCCGGGTCTATCTTAATCATATAAAAAACCTAAAAATACCTTGCTGCAATTTATTTACTTTTATTTTTATTAGTATTTTAGTTTAGCTATTTACCTCTATAAGATTTAATCCTTGCAAGTAACCGCTAAGGGGATTGACAACCCTCTTATTTGCGTTGGGTGCAAGTGTTTGCTCTTGTGTGTGCAGGTGCGTTTTAACGGAGGTGTGCTTAGTTCTCCTACTGGATTGATAACCTTGGTTCTTAACTGAGGGAAATACTTATCTCTACTGTACTACATCATCCTCTCCTCTTCGGGGAAATACCAACGCAGACTACAAGTAGCAGGAAGAATTTCTGGCGCCGTTGCCGGGGAGACATCATCAAAATTACCAAGTACCTTCACACAAATTATCAGTCACTTGCATTTACTTTATTTACTTTTTATTATTAGCGTTTGCCTCTCGTTTCTAAAAAATTACAAAACACAAAAATATTTTATTTGCTTGTTTGCTAGTTTGCTTGCTTTGTCGCGATGTCTCAAGAAAATACAAAATTGTGTGATTTTTCTAATACTAATAATAATGATTTTATTAGTACTCCTATTGCTCATCCCGCCACTAGTGCGGAGTCATGTGATATTAATGCTGCTTTGCTTATTCTTGTTATGAAAGAACAATTTTTGGTAGTCCTAATGAAGATGTTGCATCCCATCTAAATACTTTCGTTGAACTTTGTGATATGCAAAAGAAGAAAGATGTGGATAATGATATTGTCAAATTAAAATTATTTCCGTTCTCACTACGAGATCGTGCTAAGACTTGGTTTTCATCCTTGCCTAGATATAGTATTGATTCTTGGGATAAGTGTAAGGTTGCTTTTATTACTAAGTATTTTCCTCCCGCTAAGATTATTTCTTTGAGAAATCAAATTATGAATTTTAAGCAACTTGAGCATGAGCATGTTGAACAATCTTGGGAGAGAATGAAATTAATGATAAGTAATTGCCCAACTCATGGTTTGAATTTATGGATGATCATACAAAATTTTTATGCGGGACTAAACTTTGTCTCTAGAAATTTGCTAGACTCTGCCGTAGGTGGCACTTTTATGGAAATTACATTGGGAGAAGCTACAAAACTTCTTGATAATATTATGGCAAATTATTCTCAATGGCATACTGAACAAACTCCAACTGGTAAGAAGGTAAGTTCTGTTGAAGAAATCAATACTTTGAGTGATAAGATGGATGCTTTATTGAAATTGGTTGCTAGTAAAAAATGCTCATATTGATCCTAATGATGTTCCCTTGTCTACTTTGATTGAGCAAAATAATGATGCTATTGATGTGAATTTTGTCTCTAGAAATAATTTCAACAAAAATGCTTACAGGGGCAATTTCAATGCTAGACCGTTTCCTGGAAATTCCTCTAATAATTATGGTAATTCTTATAATAATAATAATAATAATAATAATAATAATAATAATAATAATAATAATAATAATAGGATGCCCTCTGATCTTGAAAGTAATATTAAAGAATTTATTAATTAGCAAAAGAATTTCAATGCTATGATAGAGGAAAAATTGAATAGAGTTGATGAATTGGCTAGGAACATAGATAGAATTTCTCATGATGTGGAAAATTTCAAATCTAAAATTTTGCCATCTAAGCATGATATAAATGAGTATATTAAAGCTATCTATGTCTCCATTAATGAAAGTAAAGAAAGGACCGCTAGGTTGAGAGCTAAGCGGGAATTCCTAGAAAAAGCAATTCCACCCGGTTTCTATCGTAGTAGTGATGAAGATATTAAAATGATTGGTGTCACTCCTATTGAATCATTATTTAGTAATATAAAACTTGATGAAAAAGGGACTGAAGAAGAGTCAACTTTAGAAAGAAGGAGTCCCACTTGCTTGGAGGGTGATAATCTTGATCATAAAAATGAAAAAAGTGGGTTTGGAGAGGTTAAAACTTTAAATAGTAATGCACCCGCTACTTTGGATTACAAGGACTTTAATTATGATAGTTGTTCTTTAATTGAGTGTATTTCCTTGTTGCAATCCATGATTAATTCACCAAACACATATGAACAAAATAAGGCTTTCACTAAACATATTGTAGAAGCCATGATGAAAGCACGTGAAGAAAAACTTGAGTTGGAAGTATCAATTCCTAGAAAATTACAAGATGAATGGGAACCCACTATTAAAGTAAAAATTAAAGATTATGAATGTAATGCTCTTTGTGATCTTGGTGCTAGCGTTTCCACTATACCAAAGTCTTTGTGTGATGTGCTAGGTCTCACCGACTTAGATCCTTGTTCCCTTAATTTACATCTCGCGGATTCCACTATTAAAAAGCCATTGGGTAGAATAAATGATGTGCTTATTATTGCAAATAGAAATTATGTGCCCGTGGACTTTATTATTCTTGACATTGAATGCAATCCTTCTTGCCCCATAATTCTTGGTAGGCCATTTCTTCGAACTATTGGTGCTATTATTGATATGAAAGCAGGTAATATAAGATTTCAATTTCCACTAAAGAAAGGGATGTAACACTTCCCTAGGAAGATAATTAAAGCACCATATGAATCCATTATGAGGGCCACCTATGGAATCAATTTAAAGGATGACAACACTTGAAACTATGCATTATACCTAGCTAGGGGCATAAAACAATAGCGCTTGTTGTGAGGCAACCCAATGAATAAAATAAATTTTTGCTTTTACCTACTATTTTTGTGTGTTTTAATGATTATAGCTCCTGTTATGATTATGTTTTTATGTTTTAATTAGTGTTTGTGCCAAGTAATGCCTTTGGGATGATTTGGAAGATAGTATAATTGATGCTGTTTGGAAAATAGAAAGTTTTGCGTCCAGTACTGAAATTTTAATTCTGTACTGAAGCGTCAGAAAAATCTGAAATTTTTACAAAGTATTGGTATATGAATTTCCCACGTTTTCCTAATTTTTCAGAATTTTGGGAGTTACATAAGTATGGATTTTAAATAGATCTTTACAGACTGTTCTGTTTTAGACAGATTCTGTTTTTGTTGCATAGTTTGTTTATTTTGATGAATCTATGGATCATATCGGGGGGTATGAGTCATGGAGAAGTTGGATTACAGTAGCATTATGCCAATATTAAATATGAATCAATTTACTACAGTACCTAACGTTAAAGATTTGTTTGTTATACTAACGGATCTCACGAGGTTTTTGTTGAGTTTTGTGTGCTGAAGTTTTCAAGTTTTGGGTGAGACTACGATGGACAAAGGAATAAGGAGTGGCAAGAGCCTAAGCTTGGGGATGCCCAAGGCACCCCAAGGTAATATTCAAGGAAGACTCAAGCGTCTAAGCTTGGTGATGCCTCAGAAGGCATCCCCTCTTTCATCTACAATCTATCGGTAACTCACTTGGAGCTATATTTTTATTCATCACATGATATGTGTTTTACTTGGAGCGTCTTGTAAAATAGTTTTCTTGGTTTTGTTTGATTTTTAGTTTGTAATAATCATCTTTTCTGGACACACCTTTTTGAGAGGGACACACATTATTCGTGATTTGTTAGAATACTCTATGTGCTTCACTTATATCTTTTGAGCTAGGCAGTTGCTCTAGTGCTTCACTTATATCTTTTAGAGTACGGCGGTGATGATATTTTAAAGAAATAGTTGCACTCTCATGCTTCACTTATATCTTTTTGAGAGTCTCATGATAGCAATGGTAATATGCACGGGTTATGAATTTGGTCCTGATATGATAGGTATTCAAGAGGGATATAATAAAAAGTTTCATGTAGATCACTGAATATGATAAGTTTGATTCCTTGCAATAGTTTTGCGATATTAAGATGGTAATATGTGGGAGGTATTAGTAGATAATTGTGGTTGAGTAAGAATAATTGTGTTAAGGTTTGTGATTCCCGAAGCATGCACGTATGATCTGTCGTTATGCTAGGAAGTTGGAGCATGATTTATTATTGATTGTCTTCCTTTGCGTGCCGGTCAGGGGCATGCGATGGTTAACTCCTACCAACCTCCCCCCTAGGAGCATGCGTAGTAGTACTTTGCTTCGAGGGCTAATAGACTTTCGCAATAAGTATGTGAGTTCTTTATGACTAATTTGAGTCCATGGATTATACGCACTCTCACGCTTTCGTAATTTGCTAGCCTCTTCGGTACCGTGCATTGCCCTTTCTCACATCAAGAGTCGGTGCAAACTTCGCCGGTGCATCCAAACCCCGTGATATGATACGCTCTATCACACATAAGCCTCCTTATATCTTCCTCAAAACAGCCACCATATCTACCTATCATGGCATTTCCATAGCCATTCCGAGATATATTGCCATGCAACTTCCATCGTTCCGTTTTTATGACATACATCATCATTGTCATATTGCTTTGCATGATCATATAGCTGACATAGTATATGTGGCCCAGCTACCGTTTATCATTGTTATACATGTTACGCTAGCATCATTGCACATCCTGGTACACTGCCAGAGGCATTCATATAGAGTCATATTTTTGTTCTAGTATCGAGTTGTAATCTTGAGTTGTAAGTAAATAGAAGCGTGATGATCATCATTATTAGAGCATTGTCCCATTGAGGAAAGGATGATGGTTTCTATGATTCCCCCACAAGTCGGGATGAGACTCCGGACGAAAAAAAAAAGAGGCAAAAAAGAGCCATAAAAAAGAAAAAAATATAATAAATAAAAATGAGAGAAAAAGAGAGAAGGGACAATGTTACTATCTTTTTTTCCACACTTGTGCTTCAGAGTAGCACCATGTTTTTCATATAGAAAGTCTCCTATTTTGTCACTTTCATACACTAGTGGGAATTTTCATTATAGAACTTGGCTTGAATATTCCGATGATGGGCTTCCTCAAATGCCCGAGGTCTTCATGAGCAAGCAAGTTGGATGTAACACCCCCAGTAGGTTAGCTACAGTGACCTCACACTAATGATGCCAAGTCATCACCATTATATCATAAGAAATGCAATTAAGAAATAATTCAACTTAAATTCAAAATTCAAAATACAAGTGAAATTAGAAAAACTCCAAACTTATAAACAAAATAGTTCATAATATTGCAAAAATTCCCAAAGCAATTATAAAAATAAAACCAACATTAATTGAATTCCCAAATTGACCCTAACATCCAAAAATAGTACCAAAACAGCCCTATTTAAAACCATTTCATTTAAACAAAAATTCAAATGAAATTATATTGCCCTCAAACTTTTTGTGGCAGTGCTCAAGATTGCCTAGTATTTAAATTAACAACTGGCATATTTTACAAAACTCATTTTGGTGTAAAAAGAAATGCAAACAGTTGCTGTAAGAAGCAAACAAAAAAGAAGAAAAAGGAAAAGGGGCCTAACCTACTGTGCACTAGAGCCCACAGCTGCCCTGCCCGTGGCCCAGCCCACCTGCTGTCTTCTCCCTCCTCCTGCTCACCCTCTCTCCTCGCCATCGACCGCACGCGCACGCGCGCCCTGGTCCCCCCCCCTCTCTCACCGCTCGACAACGCGCCGCTACAGGCGCCGGGGGCGACTACTTGGCCTCGCCCGCGACCCACTGGACGAGCCCCGGCCACCCTCCCTCTCTCCCTCGCTCATCCCCTTCTTTCTCACCTCGCCCGAGCGCCTCCATGGCCACTCCGTCGTGAAGCTCGGGGCCACCGTCATCCCCGCATTCCCGGAGCGTGTCCAGGAGCGGCCTCGTCCTCGTCTACGTCGACTACATCGACCCGTTGGAGCTCGGAGCCGCCACAGCGACGCGTTCAACCTCGCCTTTGACCTCCTGCACCACCGGCCTTCCTCGTCGATTTACCGACCACAGGGCTTCCCCGAGCACCCTGAGCTGCCCTGCGTGATCACTATGAGGCCGCCTTTCTTTCCCCTCTGTTCACGCGCTTAGTTCGTAGCCGTAGCTGCCGTCCCCGTCGTGGCTGAGCCCGCCTCCGCAGGAGCTCGTCGCCGGCAGCCTTTCGGTGACCACATGGTCCCGCGCTGGAGTCCTTTGACCTCACGCGCTCACGTAGAACACCCCTGGCCCTTTAGTTCGACTACTAGTGCACCACTGCTGCTGCTTCACTTCCGCCTGAGCGCCGCCTCCGCCATTGCCGTCGCTGCCGTCTCTACGGCGCACCTCCGGCGCCGCCACGACCACCGTTAGACGTGGCTCATCGAGCCGCATCCATAGAACCCATCCACGCGTCCTCCCGACGTCTGTGGAGCAAACCCGGCGAGTTCCTGCATTGCTGCCGTCGCCGGCACACTGTAGCTCCTCGCCGGCGTTAAGCACGATGACGTGGCGCTGTCATTAACGCTAATGATGCGGTTAAAACCGACCCAGTGACACTGACAGTGGGGCCCGCGGCTAATTAATCTAGACAGTTAGATAAATAAAACTCTTATTTAAATCTACAGTCACTGACATGCGGGTCCCACTGGACCCAGTTGACCAGTCAACTTGCTGACTGGGCTGGACCCAGTCAATGACAGGTGGGACCCCCTGGGCCCATTGACCAGTCAACTGGCCCACGTTGACTGCTGACTGGGCAGTCAACTGGGGCCCACTGTCAGCCGAATAAGCACTTTGCTGGGTACACTTCTGTGTACCCGTAGCAATTTAGCTATTTAATTTTCGAATTAAATTAATTCCTGAAAATCCAGAAAATGATTAAAACTTTGAAAAATCATATAAAATAAACCGTAACTCGGATGAAAATAATTTATGTATGAGAAATGATTAGAAAAATCCAACGAGTCCGAATATGTCATCTGCACTCATGTTAGAACCCTCTAAGTAGATGAACATGGAACTTTTTGCCTGTTTTCGATAGATGAATAGTGCCTGACCTCCGGTAAATAATTCCAAATTAATTCCTAAATTAACTAAAATGGTTTAGGGATGTATTAGGTCACCCCTGCATTGCATGTTGCCATTTCATGCTCTATGAGTGCATTTGTTTGCTATGTATTTATCTGTTTCCTCCCCCTCTTCTCTCTGGTAGACCCCGAGACCGACGTTGCCCCCGAGGACTGCTACTCCACTGACGACCCCTCTTTTACCGCAGAGCTTCCAGGCAAGCAAAACCCCTTGATCATTCCTATATCGCATATTCCTTCTCTCCCATGCTTGCATTAGAATTTGCTACTGTAATTGATTACTCCTATTCTGATGCATAGCCTGTTGTTGTAACTGTTGTTGATACCTTACCTGATATCCTTAATGATTAGTATAGATTGGTTAGTGATCCATCAGTGACCCCTCACCCTTGTCCCTGTTGCCCCGCTTTGTTACTGGTGCCCCGATCAATGTGATCGATGTTCAGAGACCGACACAGTACCGCACACCCCCTTAGTTGTACGACTTTGCAGAGCTACTATCGAGTGCCGAGGGTGATACCTCCTATCTCACTCCTGATGATATCTCTGTAGCGTAGCTAGTCGGTTGTGGGTTACCGAGGGTGATTCCTCTTCCACCACCTCCGATGATGCCTCTGTCGTACAGCCCCTCAAGTGTGAACCATCGAGGGTGATTCCTCCAAGTTCACCTTGACGGTTACATCGAGTAGGAATCCAATGAGGGTGATTCCTTGGATTCCACCTTGATGTTATGGACACACGGTTACCCTAATTTTACTTCAGTTCCCTGTTGGAGTCGGGTTGACCCCGAGGGGTACCTGCGAGAGATGTGAAGTCGGGTTGACCATGAGGGTACCCGCGAGATAATTACGTGGCACGGCCGGGCAGGTAGACCGCCCAAGGACAGGGTTGGGCCTGGCCCTTGCCGAAGGTCCATGAGACGGGGTGACGAGACCACATGATCGTGGATCGCTGCTCGTTTCCGCGAGCTCCTAATAATTCGCTTAACGGATTTGGGTATTTGATCTAAGTTGGCCACTGGCCTATACGCACTACCACCACGCAGGATAATGGTTTAATGGGGCCCTCGGCACCGTATGTATCAGCCGAAAGCTCTGTCAGACGTCCAGTTCAGCATTGCGGCATGGCTGGGCCGGCGCCATCCAGGAGAGAGATGGCGCCTGGATTCCCCCAGCACGCAACTACCCAGAGTGCAAAGGGCGATGGGCCTAAGACCCCTGAGCACTTAGGATGTAGACCGGCGGGGACCTCTCTGCTGAGCCTAGGTAGGACTACGTCGTGTCGATCAGCCGAGGCCGGGCATGACCGAGAAAAGTATGTCCGGCCAGAGTTAATCGAGCATGTTGGGTAACAGTAGTGCACCCCTGCAGGGAAGTTATCTATTCGAATAGCCATGTCCACGGTAACAGGACGGTCAGTGTTGTATCCCGATCTACTACAACTTGAACTGGATACATGTTACTTTAATTGTCAGCTCGGGGATCGCTTTCTCGCAGGGAGTCGAGGAAGGATATCTAGGCTTTGCTACTACATGCTTATTACTTTATGTTATACTGCTAATCTGCACTCTTCTAATGCTGCAAGACGCTGCAAGATGCTAGTCTTCGATAGGCTAGGCTTTCCCCTCTATTTCTGGCATTTCTGTAGTCTAGTCCATAGATACAGCCATTCCCTTCGATATCGATGCATACTTAGCATAGTTCTGATGTAACTCTTGCGAGTACTTTGGATGAGTACTCATGGTTGCTTTGCTACCTCTTTTTCCCCGTACCTGATTGCTGCGACCAGATGACGGAGCCCCAGAGCCAGCTGTTCCCGCCGACTACTACTACCCCACCGGTGGAGCTTACTACTATGTGGAGACCGACAACCAGGAGTAGATGGGAGGCTCCCAGGCAGGAGGCGTGTGCCTTTCGATCTAGATGTCATTGTTTTGCTCAGCCTTCTTAAGGTATACTTGTTTAACTTTATGTCTGTACTCATATATTATTGTTGCTTCCGCTAACGCTTGTACGCGAGCTTATGTATTTGAGCCCTCGAGGCCCCTGGCTTGTAATATAAAGCTTGTATGACTTTTAATTTGTGTCTAGAGTTGTGTTGTGATATCTTCCCGTGAGTCTCTGTACTTGATCATGTGCATTTGCGTGTATGATTAGCGCAAGAACGAGTTGGGGCCGTCACAGGTTGGTATCAGAGCCAACTGCCTGTAGGTAGCCCCCTTTCTAACTCCTTGGCCGAAGTTGAGTCTAGTCTTTGAAAAACTATTTTACTAACATGGCTATGTGGCTTACGGGCCCATGTCGCCAATGGATGGGATTATGATCTTTTATTCCTCTTCTTTACTCTGGGATTCTAATCTCTCTTCTAATCGGGTTAAAGTTTTGCTAACTCTAACAGTAGGATCTCGTGATCACATTCACCCGAAGAGCTGGATTATCTGCAAAACATTTCTTTCCAATGCTATCAAATGCTTCTCACACTGTCGTTTGACATCTTGCACTCCTTGTTTCAGATGCGTCCCGCAAGACAGCTTGTGTGCCAGACTATGGGTGTTGACGCGACTGGGTTCCCTGCTATCCTGGTCGACCTCTTGACTAGGCTGGGATATCGCTGGTACCCCAAGTACACTATTTACGAGGACTACCGTGAGTTCAACCAGGAGCAGTACCACGCTGTGATTCGTATTTTTGATCGGCAGAACAACTCCATCACTGAGCTGCACACCTTCCATGGTGTTGGAGCGATTGTCGACATGGCAGTCCATGATGCTGCTTATAATGCTATTACCCATCTCCGTGGAGAGCACAGTCGCTTGGAGGAGACTGCTTTTTGATATATCCCACATGCCCCCGCTGGGGATGAGAGTGGATATTACACTGCTGTCTATACCCCATACGTGCGACGTCGTTATGACCCGCGGGTTCTGGTTCAGTACACACAGGTCCAGGTATGTCACATCTGCATCCTACTTTCTTAAGGGACCCGCAGCTCAATGGTGGGACAGTCACATGCATACCCTAGCTGCTGGAACAATCATCACCTGGCTGGAGTTCCAGGCTGCTTTCCGTGCCCGCTAAATTCCTCAAGGAGTTATGGACCGGAAGAAGCGTGAGTTCCGCAACCTTACCCAGGGCAGCAAGACTATGGAGGTCTATCAGCGGGAGTTTCTTGAATTGTCTCGCTATGCTGAAGAGGATATTGCTACTGATGCTCGCAGACAGGAGAAGTTCCGAGAAGGGATCAACCCTGATATCAAGCTCGCACTCCTTGTCCAAGACTTTGCTAACTTCGCCACCTTGGTGAACAAGGCCATTCAGGTTGAGACTGGACTGAAGGATCACAAGGACGTGCTCAAGCGCATCCGTGAAGCGGGCTCATCTTCGGGCTCATCTTCCTAGAAGCGCCGTATCTGGATTCCTCACAGCATGTACCGCCCAGACGCACCTGCTCCAATGCCATCTTATGATGCACCTCGTCTACCTCCTCCACCGTCGAGGCCACTGCTTCGAGCTCCTGCTGCTCGTCCCAATAATGGGCGCTGCTTCAAGAGTGGACGTCCAGGTCACCATTCCAGAGACTGCACTCAGAACCAAAATCAGCTAGCACTTCCCCCTGCTGGCCATGGAAATGGCCGTGGAAACAACCAGCCCCGCAACAATAATGCCAGGCCTTCTTATGGTCATGGTCAAGCTTATCATGTTGATCTAAATGAAGCTCAAGGTCAGCCAGCTACTTTGAAGGGTACTCTTCTTGTTAATTCAGTACCAGCTTCTGTCTTTTTGATTCAGAAGTATTGTATTCATTCTTATCATAAGCTTTTGCATACATGCATGGCAGTAAATTTGAGGAATTGAACCGTTCCAGTCGTTCGCGACTTTTAAGAGGTACTTCCAGAATAACTTCCCGGAATACCCCGATCTTTCCCCTTCTACCTCTTAATTCACGGGACGAGAATTTCTTTTAGAGGAGGAGATTTGTAACACCCCCAGTAGGTTAGCTACAGTGACCTCACACTAATGATGCCAAGTCATCATCATTATATCCTAAGAAATGCAATTAAGAAATAATTCAACTCAAATTTAAAATTCAAATAACAAGTGAAATTAGAAAAACTCCAAACTTATAAACAAAATAGTTCATAATATTGCAAAAATTCTCAAAGCAATTATAAAAATAAAATCAACATTAATTGAATTCCCAAATTGACCCTAACATTCAAAAACAGTACCTAAATAGCCCTATTTAAAACCATTTCATTTAAACAAAAATTCAAATGAAATTATATTGCCCTCAAACTTTTTGTGGCAGTGCTCAAGATTGCCTAGTATTTAAATTAACAACTGGCATATTTTACAAAACTCATTTTGGTGTAAAAAGAAATGCAAACAGTTGTTGTAAGAAGAAAACAGAAAAGAAGAAAAAGGAAAAGGGGCCTAACCTACTATGCACTAGAGCCCACAGCTGCCCTGCCCGTGGCCCAGCCAACCTGTTGTCTTCTCCCTCCTCCTGCTCACCCTCTCTCCTCGCTGTCGACCGCTCGCGCACGTGCGCCCTGGTCCCCCCTCTCTCACCGCTCGACAACGCGCCGCTACAGGCGCCGGGGGTGACTACTTGGCCTCGCCCGCGACCCACTGGACGAGCCCCGGCCACCCCCCCCCTCTCTCCCTCGCTCGTCCCCTTCTTTCTCACCTCGCCCGAGCTCCTCCATGACCACTCCGTCGTGAAGCTCGCGGCCACCGCCGTCCCCGCGTTCCCGGAGCGTGTCCAAGAGCGCCCTCGTCTTCGTCTACCCCAACTACATCGACCTGTTGGAGCTCGGAGCCGCCACAGCGATGCGTTCGACCTCGCCTTTGACCTCTTGTACCACCGGCCTTCCTCGTCGATTCACCGACCACAGGGCTTCCCCGAGCACCCTGAGCTGCCCTGCGTGATCACTGTGAGGCCGCCTTTCTTTCCCCTCTGTTCCTGGGCTTAGTTCGTAGCTGTAGATGCTATCCCCGTGGTGGCCGAGCCCGCCTCCGCATGAGCTCGTCCCCGGTAGTCTTCCGGTAACCAAATGGTTTCGCGCCGGAGTCCTTTGACCTCACGCGCGCATGTAGAACACCCCTGGCCCTTTAGTTCAACTGCTAGTGCACCGCTGCTGCTGCTTCACTTCCGCCCGAGCGCCGCCTCCGCCATTGCTGTCGCTGCCGTCTCTATGGCGCACCTCCGGCGCCGCCACGACCACCATTAGACACGGCTCGTCGAGCCGCATCCATAGAACCCATCCACGCGTCCTCCCGACATCTGTGGAGCAAACCCGGCGAGTTCCCGCGTCGCTACCGTTGCCTCGAGAGGTCTTGAAAAGAAATGCCAAACGGGTGTCTGAAAGCGACGCCTCGAGAGGTCTTGAAAAGAAATGCCAAACGGGTGTCTGAAAGCGACGCCTCGAGAGGTCTTAAAAAGAAATGCCAAATGGGTGCCTGAAAGCGACGCCTCGAGAGGTCTTGAAAAGAAATGCCAAACGGGTGTCTGAAAGCGATGCCTCGAGAGGTCTTGAAAAGAAATGCCAAATGGGTGTCTGAAAGCGACTCCTCGAGAGGTCTTGAAAAGAAATGAGTATCCAGGTGGACTAGCCATCCCAAGTGATACTCAGAAAAGAAAATAAAACTGAGTATCTCAGGTAGTCTAGCCATCCCAAGAGACACTCAGAAAAATGAAAGTGAATATCTCAGGTAGTCTAGCCATCCCAAGAGATACTCAGAAAAAAAAAGTAAAATGAGTATCTCGGGTAGTCTAGCCATCCCAAGAGATACTCAAGGTTGCACATAAGAGGAAAAGGTTAGTCCACAATAATATTCATGTCAATAATAATATTCATAATAGCACCAGTAGTGATAATAATTATCCTACAAAATGAACCATGCTCAATTTTAATTATTTCCTCCGGAGACCGACACCGGGACCGACACTTGACCCTTCCCAGCAAACGTCCTTGACCGTGGACACGGCTATTCGAATAGATATAACTCTGCAGAGGGTGTACTCTTTACCCACAAGTAAAGGATTTCTTTAGCCAGCACCGAGACACTGACTAATTCCCATTACGGTCTTTGGGTTGAAAACACACCTGACCAGCACACACCAGATTGACTTTCCGGATGCCAGGAATCTGCCAAAGCATCGTTCAAGAAAAACTCTAAGTCAGGGAGACCACCGTCTCAAATAGCATGGGATCACTATAAATACACACGGATTACAAGGGGTGCCCCCCTCTCGGCCCAGCCGGATACACCCATGCCTCCTGACCTGATGACTGGCATTAGTCCTAGGCCGTGGAACCCTCATCGTGGCCTCTCTAAGTGGTGTGCACACGGAAAGCGGTTAGCAACTTACTGAGCCGTGCTTCCCTCGCGGGAAGACCCGTGGCTGCACGATATTTAGCTAGGTGTGATGGAACAAGACTCGATCTAGGTCGACTTAGGAGGTGTTGTTATTATGACTGGCATGTCTCGCATGCCACGGTGACACCGTCGTGTCATAACGCGGCCCGTGCCCACCGGCACGTCCAAGGCAGGAGGTACACTCCTGGGTTATTCCCACATGTTAGAAAGATTCTTGGTTCATGCAAGAATGCACAGATGATATGCCCATGCATGCACATGCAATTCACCATATAACCGGTGAAAACTCAAATGGATGCAAACGTGTATGCAATCACCATATCCCAAGTTCAAAAATGCTTGCCTTGATCAAAGTAGTCAGAAGATGATCCCTCGAAATTCCCGGCAAAGTCCCCCTCTTCATTTTCTATAAAATGAAATTCAAATTCAAATTATTTTTTTTTGCAACAGTACCAAAAAGTTGTCTCAAAATATTTTCAGATAAATACTAAAAAAACTAGAGTGAAAAATAAGAATTTCAAAAAAAGAATCAATTAAAACAGAGTTGTGGTTAAAAAGTTATTAAGCTTTTAAAACGAGGGGCTTTTCTACAAAAATCCAATTGCCAGCAGGTAACTGTGCGGTTTAAACAGAAAACGCCTTGGGCAGAATACGCTTTCCAGTGTAGAAAGCATAACGAGGCAGAATACGCTTTCGGTTTAAACAGAAAAAGATTAAAACGCTGACGGGTGGGCCCCACCCGTCAGGTTTGAATTCAAATGCGCTCGCGCGAGTGTACAGAGGGGAAGCGGCGATCACCGGCGACGATCGTCGGCGTTCCAGAGGGCGGCGAGGACACGAGTGTGCTCAAGGCGTCCTTCCGCGTCGGTGGGTGGTGGTGGTGGTCACTGACGAGCACCGGAGTGACGGCGTGGTCAACTCCGGCAGACGGCGGCGTCGGGTGAGATTGGATCTCATCAGAGAGGGCTCCTTTCATCGAATTGAAGCGCGGATCGGTTGTTTGGGTGCACGAGGAAGCTACTGGTGTAGTTTGGAGGGTGGAGCTGGCCTAACGGCGACGAGAGGTTCTCGGGTACCACGGCGGATCGGGTGGCCGGAGAGGGAGAAGACGACCTCCTTGAGGTCGAGGGAGTGCTCGGGAGCTCGATTAAGATGGTGTGGGTGTGGTGCGGTTACTCAACGGAGCTCGGGGAGCTCTTATATAGGTGAGCCGAGGAGGTCAGAGGCGGAACGGATGACGCCGGAGTAAATCCAGCCGGCGAGGTTGGTTTGTTCGGTGAGCATGGTCGGTGCGGGGTTAGTGAGGTCGATGGAAGAACCTCGAAGCACCACGTGCTCGATTTCGAGCTTGATCGCCTTATCCCCGAGATGACTCCCGTACGGCCATGGCGGGTGGCGATCCGTTCCGGCGACTGTCAGGCGGGGCCGGGGTGGCGTTGGACGGTTTGGTGAGCTGCGGAGGCGAGCGACGCGTGGAGAAGTTGGTGGAGGGAGCGGTGGGCGAGAGTGAAGGCAGCAGCAGCCGTGTTGATCCGCTCGGCCGCCGCGGCCGAGGATGGTGGCCGCTGCACCGGCCGATTACTGTGTCGTCGGCGGTGAGCCACTGACCAGAGGGGTCCCGGCGACCCATTTATGATGAGAGGAGGCGTGGATGAGGAAGAAATGTGATAGAGTGCAGTGCATGGCGCCGTTTCCCCCTCTCTCTGAACTTTCTGTTTTTCTGAATTTTTTACAGTAATGAATAGTGTGCACACCAGGTGTTTGACAAAATGCTAGAGAGCTCTAGGGATTTTAGGAATTTTAGGGAATTTTTGTGGTGTGGTGTTGATGCATAAAAGAGAGGCTGGCAAAGTTTCAGAATTTTTGGAGCAATTAAAATTGGGTTTTGATCATGAAGTTTGAATCTGGTCCAAATTTGCATTGAATGGAATTTGAAAATTTTGAACTGAGGAACCAAATGCTTTTGGTGAAATGGGGTATAAATACTGTCTAGTAGCTAGGATAATTTTTGTGGGTGCAGAAGAATTAGGAAAAATATAGTTCCTTTGTAAATCAAAGAAACTAGGATTAATTGAAATTCCAACTTTGGAATTTATTAAATATGAGAAAAATATTTTTGTGGAGAGGAGAGGTACTGGATACTGTCCTAGGGTGTGAGGATGACTTGGGAGATAATTTAAAATGACAGAATAAATTTTGGGGAATTTTAGGAGTGCTTGAAAAGAGTGAAATGGCCATTTCCTTGGAATACTTTTAATTATTCCAAAAAAAATTCTGAAGAAAAGTATTTTTTGACCTTTCGGAAATAATTACCCAAGTAGTAACCCATCAAATCAGAACCATTTAAATTTTTTGAAACCTCAATTAAAAATTCAAAGTGATCTTCAAAAGAGAAGCAAAAAAGTAGGGCCAAAATAATTCAAAGTATTTTATTTTAAAGAAAAGATTTTGAAAATCCAAAGGAAATAATTTGGGGTGTTACAACACCTACCCCCCCTAAGAAAAATCTCATCCCCGAGATTTCAGCTGTCCCTCAAACAGGTACGGATACTCAGTCCTCAGCTGATCTTCCCGTTCCCATGTTGCTTCTTCCTCGGTGTGATTACTCCACTAAACCTTGTAAAATTTTATCACATTCTGTCGGGTTCTCCATTCAAATTCTTCCAGAATTTTCATAGGTCATTCCTTATACGTGAGGTTTGGTTGGAGATCCAGGTTCTAATGCTGGACTTGTTTGTCCGGATTACTGACACACCTCCTCAGCTGTGACACGTGAAACACATCATGAACATTTGATAATTCTGCGGGTAGCTCCAGCTGGTAGGCAACCTTGACTCTCCTTGAAATTACTCTGAATGGTCCAATAAATCGCAGTGCTAGTTTTCCTTTAACCTTGAATCTCTGTAGTCCTCTCATTGGTGATACCCGGAGATACACATATTCATCGGGTTCAAAACTGATCTAATGGTGTTTCTGGTCATAGTAACTCTTCTGACGGCTCTGAGCTGCTTTCAGTCTGTCTCGGATGATTTTTACTTTTGTTTCTGCTTCTTTGAGAACTTCTGGGCCGAAGATTCAGCTATCTCTGGTTTCAGACCAATTGAGAGGGGTACGGCACCTCCGTCCGTATAGGGCTTCGAAGGGTGACATTTTTAGACTGGCTTGATAACTGTTGTTATATGAAAATTCCGCATATGGTAAACTGTCCTCCCAGCCGACCCCATAAGTAAGGACACAAGCTCTCAGCATGTCCTCCAATATCTGGTTTACCCGTTCAGTCTGCCCTCCTGTCTATGGGTGGTACGCCGTACTGAATACCAGTTGAGTCCCTAAGGCTTGCTGCAGGTGATCCCAAAACCTAGAGACAAACTGGGTGCCTCTGTTAGAGACTATGGTCTTGGGTACTCCGTGTAGGCAAACAATTTGGGAGAGGTATAACCTGGCAAGCCTCTGTGTTGAGTATGTTGTTTTTAGTTTTTTACCGGAATGAAATGTGCCACCTTGGTTAATAAATCTACGATAACCCAGATAGCATCATTTCCGTGTCGTGACCTCGGTAATCCAACAATAAAATCCATTCCTATAACATCCCATTTCCATTCAGGCACTTTGAGTGGCTGTAACAATCCTGCTGGCCTCTAGTGTTCTGCTTTTATACGTTGACAGGAGTCACACCGTGTGACATATACGGCTATATCCCTTTTCATCCCGTGCCACCAAAACTTTTCCTGTAGATCCTTGTACATTTTGGTTCCTCCTGGGTGAATGGAGTACGGAGTGGTATGAGCTTCTGCCAAAATTTGTTGCTTCAGCTCTTCCTTATTGGGTACGCATAATCTTTTCCTATACCACAGAATTCCTTGGGTGTCAATGGTAAATTCAGATCCCTTGCCTAAATTCACTTTCCTTTTAATTCCCTCAATACTGGGGTGTCCTTTCTGAGCTCCATTGATCTGATCTTCCAGTGTTGGTTTTACTTCTAGGCGGGCAATGGTTCCTTCCGTGACCAGAACCATGTTGAGTTTGGCAAATTCTCGGTTGAACTCATGCTGTGAGAATTGCACACTGTCATTGTCAGTGCATGGATTTCGGCTGAGGGCGTATGCCATAACATTTGCTTTACCCGGATGGTAATGAATTCCCACATCATAATCCTTAATTAATTCAAGCCAGCGATGTTGTCGCAAGTTTAATTCTGGCTAGGTGAAGATATACTTGAGACTTTTATGATCTGTGTATATCAAACAGCGATTACCAAGGAGGTAATGTCGCCATTCCTTGAGTGCATGTATCACTGCTGCTAGTTCCAAATCATGAGTAGGATAATTTTCTTCGTGTCTTCGTAGTTGTCTCGATGCATATGCTACGACCTTTCCTTCTTGCATTAATACACATCCAAGGCCCTTCCTGGAAGCGTCATAGTATATTTCAAAATTCTTGTGCACATCTGGCACGATCAGAACAGGTGATGTTGTTAATCTCTTCTTTAATTCCTGGAAACTTTTCTCACAAGCTTTGGTCCATTCAAACTTTTTATCTTTCTTGAGTAGCCGAGTCATGGGTTTGGCTATGGTGGAGAATCCTTCGATAAATCGTCGATAGTAGCCAGCCAAACCAAGAAAACTTCTGACCTCAGTCATGTTGGTGGGTTGCTTCCATCCTAAGACATCCTTTACCTTACTTGGGTACACTGCTATTCCATCCTGTGTCAGCACATGTCTCAGAAACCAACTTCTCGTAACCAAAATTCACATTTATTAAATTTGGCATATAGTTGATTTTTCAGTAATTCTTCCAGGACTATCCGAAGATGTTGCTCATGTTCTTCCGGTGTCTTGGAATAAATAAGTATATCATCGATGAACATAACCACGAACTTGTCCAAATATTCCATGAAAACCTTGTTCATGAGGTGTACAAAATAAGCTGGAGCGTTGGTCAATCCGAAGGGCATTACAGTGAACTCATATAATCCGTATCTGGTGGTAAAGGCAGTCTTGGGTATTGATGTCTACTACACAGCTTATTCTTGTAGACTCGTGTTGGGCCTCCAAGCGCAGAGTTTTGTAGGACAGTAGCAATTTTCCCTCAAGTGGATGACCTAAGGTTTATCAATCCGTGGGAGGCGTAGGATGAAGATGGTATCTCTCAAACAACCCTGCAATCAAATACAAGAAATCTCTTGTGTCCCCAACACACCCAATACAATGGTAAATTGTATAGGTGCACTAGTTCGGCGAAGAGATGGTGATACAAGTGTAGTATGGATAGTAGATAGAGGTTTTTGTTATCTGAAAATAAAAAACAGCAAGGTAGAAAGTAACAAAAGTGAGCACAAACGGTATTGCAATGCTTAGAAACAAGGCCTAGGGTTCATACTTTCACTAGTGCAATCTCTCAACAATGCTAACATAATTGGATCATATAACAATCCCTCAACGTGCGATAAAGAATCACTACAAAGTTCCTATTCACGGAGAACATAAAATAGAAATTGTTGTAGGGTACGAAACCACCTCAAAGTTATCTTTTCCGATCAGTCTATTGAGCCATCCCTAAAAGTGTCACAAACAGCCCTAGAGTTCGTACTAGAATAACACCATATGATACACACATCAACCTACCCTAATATCACCTAGATACTCCAATGTCACCACAAGTATCCGTGAGTTGATTATACGATATGCATCAAACAACTTCAGATTCATAATATTCAATCCAACACAAAGAACTTCAAAGAGTGCCCCAAGATTTCTACCGAAGAAAGTAGGACGAAAACGTGCATCAACCCCTATGCATAGATTACCCCAATGTCACCTTGGGAATCCGCGAGTTGAGTGCCAAAACTGTGGCACCCCGATCCGCATGGAGCAGGGGGCCTTCGCACGTCAGCCCAGGATAACACCTGACGCACGACAGGTCCATGGTACAGCATTCCAAGCACAAAATATATTTCATTTACATGAAATAGAGTATTACATCGCGGACGAATACAAGGGTTTGCATAGCTCTAAGGCTATCTAAATGGCGGCGAAAGTCTTGGTTTAGCGGCACGTCGTCTCTGGCTGGACTCCACAACTCACAAGATTGGCGAGGTTACGGTCTAGCACGACAAGTCTTCTCCTGCAATCTAGCCACGTGCAAGGCCAGGTGAGTACTTTGAATGCACTCGCAAGACAACCAAATACATAGCATCCAAACAAGCAGATGACAAAGCAAGCCCTATGCTCATACATAAATTTATCTCATGGCAAAGTATAGGCATGGCATGATACTAGCAAGAAACATGGATCAAGTACATCTATACCAAATCATATCACAGCATATCATAGCATATCATGGCAGATCATGGCATAACATGGAATATCATGGCATGGCATAGTTGTATCTACAAGACATGCATGATACTATGCTGGAAATTAAATTACCATTACCTCCCGTGGCGAGTTAAAGTAATATGTTATTCATTAACCAGTTTCACTGCCACTGCCCCTCTGGGCTAGCTCATGACTCACCGAGATCTCATCTCGTGGTCAAGTCCGAAACAACCCCGTGACCTCTCGCGACTATCTCATAGTCCAAGTCACCACATTTACTTTATAGCACATTCTTTAACAGCTTTATTATATCAGGTTTATCCTCCATGTCGACAGAGACCAGACAGTGTGACCTAGTACGAACTGTGTCCATAACCGAGGACGCCGCTATCGATAGATTATACACTCTGCAGAGGTCAGTACACTGTACCCACACTACGGAACTCATGGCCTCGTGCTCCCATTCGGGTGGACCAACGACATTCCGACAAAACCAATCTATTGCATGACACTCTCCCGGCCACTCCCGACAAACTCCCCTTTGGGCTATGTCCTGGGTTGCCCCTGTTGTCAACTCGTGACATCCTCCACCTTTGTGGCTGCCACCGTCGTGGCCAAATTGAACAAACCGTCCCAAACGGGGACAACTGCGCGCAAACAACTCGGGCACTCAAGGCTTATGGCCGCCCACCGGGCTAGGGTAGCGCGCGCACATAACCTTCCCTAGTTGGAGGCACCGGCGAGAGGCATGACAATAAACCGAATTAGGGCCCCCCATAAGGCAAGTGTGGCTGCACTGGTGAGCTCGATTCGGTGGCACTATGACACGATCCAGCCGATGGAGGTGGTTGTTTTTTTTAAGACATGTTCTTGTCATCTCCATCATTTAATCGCATCATCAAGATTATAAGCATGAATATCATGAATGCATTAATAAACATGTTTACCAAACTTATGAAGTGCAGAGCATATATGACATATGAAACATGGCAGTAACATGATACCGATATAGTATGACAGGATCACCATAGTATTGACAAACATGGTATGATATACAAATATAGTAATGACATGATATTACCAATAAAAACATTATTGCTAACATGGCAAAAGCTAGTATGAAATCTGGTCATAGCATGATATGGCAAGCAATACATATACCACATTTGCAGACAGAAACATCATATGAATATACTGCAGCTACACACGCACAGGGTTCAAGCAAAGTCAACATGCAAGTCCGGTGCTCATGATAAGAGGTTGGCTTGCCTCGGGGTGGACGAAGACTCCGGGTGGAAGTGCGACGATCCACTGGAAACGAGTCGCCGGAACCGGTGCTCTTGGGAGAGGCCTGGATTCGAGGAAGGGCAAAGATGGTATTTTCAATATGTGACAACATTATGAAAATGGCACCATCGGAACGGGCTCGACAAACTGAAAACGTGGGCGTTGGATTCACCTCGATCGGAGTTACGGTTGCAAAGTTACGGTCGTTCGTTAGGCAGAAAACAGACAAAATTTTGTCCGTTTTAGTCCTTAACGGGCGACCGTCCGCAAACTAACTAATTCGGCCGGCGGGCTGGGCTAAAAACGCACTTCTGGAAATACGCCTCTGCAAAAGGGAAAGCGCATTCCGCGCGCGGCCGGGCTCGAATACGTTTTGACGCGGGGAAAGCGCATTTCTAGAAATGCGTTTCCACTTACTCCAGTCAACGGGTCCACCTGGTCAGCGTGGTGAGTATGACAAGCAGGGCCCGTTGTGACTTCTCTCTCCTCCTCCCTGGTCCTCTTCTCCGTCGTGATAGAAGCAGGGGAGAGCACGTTCACCGGCGATGCAGCCACCACCTCGCTGCTTCCCCGGGCCGGCCGTCGAGCGCGGGGGCACCACCGCTCCACGCCGCGCCAGAGGGTGGCCACGGGGTCGGCTGGGACGGCCCACAGCGCCGTTGCCTGAAGACCGGCCGCGACGGCTGATGTGCTCCAGGGAAGTCACGCCGGCGGGGCTCCTCCGTCGGAGTAGAGGAAGGCGGTGGCTCCGCGGGAACCAGAGGAGAGCCGAGGAC
The DNA here is from genome assembly GCA_039707655.1 of Elymus sibiricus. Classification (NCBI taxonomy): domain Eukaryota; kingdom Viridiplantae; phylum Streptophyta; class Magnoliopsida; order Poales; family Poaceae; genus Elymus; species Elymus sibiricus. The sequence goes on from CM077672.1 coordinate 320,477,767, forward strand.
ACCGAAGAGAGGGAGGGGAGAGGCCACGGGTAGGGGCAGGCCGAGGGGAACGGCGACGGCCGTCGGCCATTGGAGAAGCAGAGGAGAGCTTCGAGGCTCGGGGAGGGCTGATGGTGGTGAGGGGGAGTTCGGGCACGCCTAAAAAGACCGCGGGGAAGGCTCGGGAAGAGGGGGAACTGTGGCGACGCGGTGCGGGACGTGGCGGCGTCCCGGCGACAGACGTGGCGCCGTCGAGCGCGGCCAACGGCTACGGGACGAGGAGAATTGGGGCACAGGCGACGCGGGCGAGGGCGTGGCGCGCTGTGGCTCGCTGGGCGACCGCGTGGACCTCCCCAAAGGGGTCCAGTGCGCTGTGCACGCGGTTTGCAGGCGACGCACGCGCTCTACGCGTGGTCACCGCGTGACAACAGTGCTCCCACGCGCACTGGCCGGTCCAAGTATGTCTGGCGAGTAGCTCCCTCCCCCAGTAGCTGCTCGACGCAAAGCAATGATTCCCATGGCCCATGATGTGACTGCACGGTGCAAAGACCTTAATCAGGATCAAGGTGTTTGATGGGAAGATTAGGCAGTGCACAACTCCATTAGGCCTGGGATTTGGGTGAGGCTTATCATCTACTAAGGTGATCATTGTGCCAGAATATCAGCTCCAAAAGAGAGGGCTAGCTGATACTTCCTTTGCAAAGTGCCCAACTGGCCAGAAATGCAAATGAGGTTGCTGGGGGGAAAATGACTTGATGGAAATGGCCGAAATTTTGTGGAGACCAATTATTTGAGCAGATGAAAGCACTGTAAAATTTTCATACCATTTGGATAAATAAAAATGGTACTTCCTTCACAATGCTTCCCACTGGACAGAAAGTTTGGAAATTTGCTGAGGGAAAATGGCTAGGCAAATAGAGCTGAATTTTGGCATGTGGCAATAATTTGGTTGTGAAAGAGTGGTCAAAAATTTTGAGGACAATCCAGAAAATATAAATAGCACTTCCTTCACACAGGTGAAATCTGAACAGAAACTTGAGAAAATCATAGAAAAATATTGGATAGATGAATTGAGCTAATTTTTGGTTTACAGTAGTAATATATCAATATTTACTACCCTGCAAAAATTCAGCTCAATTGGATCAAGGAATCAAGCACTTCCTTCACAAAGTTTTAGACAAGGCAGAAACTTGCATTGGATCATGTGCTCAAATTTTGAACTGTGGAACATGGGGTTTGGATGGAAATGGTGAAGATATATCCAGGAGAAGCTCCACAAATTAATTGGGAATTGTCCTGGCTACCAAAATGGTAGTTCCTTTGGAAAGTGGCAGAGAGGCAATATTGACCTTGTCAAGGAAAAAGGGAATTTTCCTTATTTAAATTTGGCCAATATTTTTACCAGATCTTGAGATAGACATAAAGATCATCTCCACAAATTTTCATGAAATTTAGAGATGTCTAACTATCCTTCTGGATTTAATTCCTCAGAAAGGCAGGAAAAGAAATTAAACCCAGATGAAAAATATTGCATATGACTTGGCAATATTTTTGCACATCCAGGGTTTATAAGTGTAGGAGGATCTCTGGGAATTTTTTGGAGGATCAACGGAGCAAAGGAAATGATGGCTCCTTTGTAATCACAAAGGCAGGGTTTCAAATTCCAAATATTGGAATTAGGGTTCTGATGGGGTTTTGGGTGATGCAGATAGGTCTCAGCCAGCATCCAGGGTACGGACAAGGTTATGAAAAGTTGAAGATGGCCTGGATTCACCTGATCATCCAGCAAACTCCAGAGAAAGATTTTGAAAAACAAAGCTTGGAAGGAATAACAGCACAAAAATTGATAACCCAATTTTTGGGGTGTTACAAAAACGTACATCAAGTGAATCAATATAATACCCCATTGTCACCATGGGTATTCATATGCAAGACATACATCAAGTGTTCTCAAATCCAACAAAGTATTTAATCCGATAATAGGGAAACCTCAAAGGTAAAAACTCAATTCATCACAACAAGATAGAGAGGGAGAAACACCATATGATCCAACTATATTAACAAAGCTCGCAGTACATCAAGATCGTGCCAAATCAAGAACACGAGAGAGAGAGATCAAACACATAGCTACTAGTACATACCCTCAGCCCCGAGGGTGAACTACTCCCTCCTCGTCATGGAGACCGCCGGGATGATGAAGCTGGCCTCCGGTGTTGATTCCCCCCTCCGGCAGGGTGCCGGAAAAGGGCTGTAAATGAGATCTCTTTGGTACAGAGGCTTGCGGCGGCGTAAAAACTCATCTAGGTTAACTTTCGGGGGGTTCTGAATATATATGATTTTTCAGTGTTGGAATCACGCAAAGAGGTGCCACAGGGGGGCCACGAGGCACCAGGGTGCGCCTGGGGGGTGGCACGCCTTGGTGGCTTGTGGGGGCCCTGTGGGTCTTCTGCTGCTCCCCCGAAGCTTCCTGGGTCTGTTTCCTTCCAGAAAAAATCGTCAAAAAGTTTCACTGCATTTGGACTTCATTTGATATGGATTTTCTGGAAAACCAAAAACAAGCAGAAAACAGCAACTGGCACTGGGCACTAGGTCAATATGTTAGTCCACAAAAATCATATAAAAGCCATATAAAAGTGCACCAAAATCATACAAAACTATAATAAACATGGCATGAATACTTCATAAATTATAGATACGTTGGAGACGTATCAGCATCCCCAAGCTTAATTCCTGCTCGTCCTCGAGTAGGTAAATGATAAAAGAAATAATTTATGAAGTGTGAATGCTAGCATAGTGAATAAGTTTGATCAATGATAATTTCAATCACTTTTCCTAGCATCATAACAGCAACTCTTTCTCATAAAACTCATCATGATAAATAGCAATCAATTCACATGTTATGGTTCAAACAATGCAATCTCTTGAAACTGAACAACCTATGTTCTTAGTCACCAAACAATTGCAATTCAACTTAATTTCAACAAAGTCTAAGTAAGAGCTCCACATACTCAATTATCATATAGTCTTCTATGATTGCTAGTACTCAAAGCATATTTTTAGAACAAATGGCATCCATCGAACACAGAGAAAGATAGGGGCTTAGTGTTTCGCCTCCCAACTTATTTATCATAGAGATAATTGTCAACAATAATAATTCATGATCAAATATATTTGACTGGCCATATGTGCCTGGATCTTTCCCCACCACATGATTCTTGCCAACTAGAGAATAATTAAGGTTGAAATGAGAAGTAATACTATTGACTCTTGCATAAAAGTAAATACATAAAGCAAAAGATAGGCCCTTCGCAGAGGGAAGCAGAGGTTGTCATGCGCTTTTTATTTTTGGATGCACAAGCTCTTAATGCAAAGGAACGTCACGTTATATTGCCCCTTGTGATAGCAACCTTTATTATGCAGTCCGTCGCTTTTATTTCTTTACCATCACAAGTTCGTACAACGCTTATTTTCCCTTGCAATAAAAGATCATACATATTTAGGAGCAAATTTTATTGCTTTTTGCACCGATGACAACTTACTTGAAGGATCTTATTCAATCCATAGGTAGATATGGTGGACACTCATGGCAAGAAACTGGGTCTGAGGGTTTTTGGATGCACAAGTAGTATCTCTACTTAGTTCGAATTTTTGGCTAGCAAAAGATCCTAAGCAAGCACCACATGTTGGAGGATCCATAACAATATAACTTCTATGCAAATATACCCAAACATAACTCATTATGTTGTCTTCCTTGTCCAACTTCAACTAATTTGCTCAAGTTTGAAAATAATTAATGGGTATTCACAATCATAAAAGATGTCCAAGATAATATATTTATATGTGAAAGTTCTCTTCCTTATACTAATCATTCATGAATTGCTTGTATGACTAATATTGTGATTGTCAAGCTTCAATAGATTTCACTTTCTAAACCAAATGTGAAATTACTACTAGGAATGATACAAGCATATGAAGCACATATAATTTCAATTTTATGATATTCAATTCATTCAACAATTTACTCATAGGATATAAGTGAAGCACAAGAGTAAATGACAAACTACTCCAAAAAGATATAAGTGAAGATCAAATGAGTAGTTAAGCAAATAGGTAGATATGTGAGGACTCTCTCTCATTTGAAAATTTCAGATCTTATTATTTTATTCAAACAGCAAGAAAAACAAAATGAGATGACATTCCAAGAATAGCACATATCATGTGAAGAAGCAAAAAACTTAGGCTCAACCAAGACTAACCGATAATTGTTGATGAAGAAAGGTGGGATGCCTACCGGGGCATCCCCAAGGTTAGATGCTTGAGACTTCTTGGAATGTTATCTTGGGGTGCCTTGGGCATCCCCAAGCTTGAGCTCTTGGTCTCCTTAATTCCTCTCACATCATGGCTTCTCCTAAATCTTAAAAACTTCATCCACACAAAACTCAACAAGAACTCGTGAGATAAGTTAGTGTAAATCAACTCAAAACCTTAACATTCTCTACTGTAGCAAATCACAAAAATTATAATTAAACATTGCATACTAAATGCCTCTGCATATTTAATACTCCTATCCACAAATAGAAACATTAAACAAGGAACATATGCAAACAATGCAACTACACCCGAAATCTGCCAAAACAGAATAGTCTGTAAAGGGGGATTTAAAATTCATACTTACCTAACTCCAAAAATTCTGAAAAATTACCACGTGATAGATAACTCATGCATGCTTACTGTGTAAAAATTTCAGATTTTTATCATGTCCTGACTATTCAGGAATATTCTGGACATAACAGAAAACTTTCTGTTTTCAAACAGCAACTCATGAACTTGCAAAATGAGCATGGTAAAGGCTATAATTGGCATTTTATTGAACTAAAAGATACAAAACATGATTATTGATAACATCAATCGAGTCTCAACAAAATAAAATGAGGCTCCAAGCAAAACTCATATTACGTGATGAATAAAAATATAGCTCCAAGTAAGGTTACCGATAATGTTGAAGACGAAAGAGGGGATGCCTTCCGGGGCATCCCCAAGCTTAGACACTTGAGTCTTCCATGAGTATTTCCTTGGGGTGCCGTGGGAATCCCCAAGCTTAGGGTCTTTCCACTCCTTATTCTCCTCATATCGATATCTCACCCAAAACTTGAAAACTTCAATCACATAAAACTTAACGGATCTTGTGAGATAGGTTAGTATGATAGAAATAAATCATCCACTTAGATACTGTCAAGACAAGTTTCATAATTTTTATCACATAATGCTTAATGTATTCTATCATTTCCACAATTTATATTACTCAATATAAGCTATGGAAACACTAAAACAAGCAAACTATGCAATAAAAACAGAATCTGTCAAAAACAGAACAGCATGTAGTGAGCTATTTAAAAAAGAATAATTCTGTACCTCCAAAAATTCTGAAAAATTAGGACAACGTAAACAATTTGTAACCCAATACTGTGTAAAAATTTCAGAATTTTCTCATGCTCCAGTACAGAATAGAAATTCCAGCACTGGACGCAAAAGTTTCTGTTTTTGCACAGAATCAAATCAACAAGCATCCACACTATCCCAAAGCTTTACTTGGCACATTATTGAAAGAAAACATATAAAACATGATTACGACAGTAGCTTAATCATGTGAACACACAAAAACAGTAGGTATAAATATTGGGTTGTCTCCCAACAAGCGCTTTTCATTAATGCCTTTTAGCTAGGCATGATGATTTCAATGATGCTCGCATAAAAGTAAAGAATTGAAACACAAAGAGAGCATCATGAAGCATATGACTAGCACATTTAAGCCTAACCCACTTCCTATGCATAGGGATTTTGTGAGCCAACAATTCATGGGAACAAGAATCAACTAGCATAGGAAGGCAAACAAAGCATGACTTCAAAACTTTCAACACATAGAGAGGAAACTTGATATTATTGAGATATGTAAAAGCATATGTTCCTCTCTCATAATAATTTTCAGTAGCATCTTGAACAAATTCAACAATATAACTTTCACATAAATCATTCTTTTCATGATCTACAAGCATAGAAATTTTATTACTCTCCTCATAAGCAATTTTCTTCTCATTCATAATAGTGGGAGCAAACTCAACAAAATAACTATCATGAGATACTTGATCGGCAAAATCCAATTGAAAATTAAAATCATGATGACAAGTTTCATAGTTATCATTATTCTTTATAGCATACATGTCATCACAATAATCATCATAGATAGCAACTTTGTTGTCATAATCAATTGAAACCTCTTCCAAAATAGTGGAATCATCATTAAATAAAGCCATGACCTCTCTAAATCCACTTTTATCAATATAATCATCATAAATAGGAGGCATACTTTCATCATAATAAATTTTCTCATCAAAACTTGGGGGACTAAAAATATCATCTTCATCAAACATAGCATCCCCAAGCTTATGGCTTTGCATATCATTAGCATCATGGATATTCATAGAATTCATACTAACAACATTGCAATCATGCTCATCATTCAAAGATTTTATGCCAAACATTTTATTAAATTCTTCTTCTATCAATTGAGCACAATTTTCTGCTCCATCATTTTCAAGAAAGACATTATAAAGATGAATAATATGAGGCAACCTCAATTCCATTTTTTTGTAGTTTTCTTTTTATAAACCAAACTAGTGATAAAGCAAGAAACTAGAAGATTCGATTGCAAGATCTAAAGATATACCTTCAAGCACTCACCTCCCCGGCAACGGCGCCAGAAAAGAGCTTGATGTCTACTACACAACTTATTCTTGTAGACTCGTGTTGGGCCTCCAAGCGCAGAGTTTTGTAGGACAGTAGCAATTTTCCCTCAAGTGGATGACCTAAGGTTTATCAAACCGTGGGAGGTGTAGGATGAAGATGGTATCTCTCAAACAACCCTGCAACCAAATACAAGAAATCTCTTGTGTCCCCAACACACCCTATACAATGGTAAATTGTATAGGTGCACTAGTTCGGCGAAGAGATGGTGATACAAGTGTAGTATGGATAGTAGATATAGGTTTTTGTAATCTGAAAATAAAAAAACATCAAGGTAGCAAGTAACAAAAGTGAGCACAAACGGTATTGCAATGCTTAGAAACAAGGCCTAGGGTTCATACTTTCACTAGTGCAATCTCTCAACAATGCGAACATAATTGGATCATATAACAATCCCTCAACGTGCGATAAAGAATTACTCCAAAGTTCCTATTCGCGGAGAACATAAGATAGAAATTGTTGTAGGGTACGAAACCACCTCAAAGTTATCTTTTTCGATCAGTCTATTGAGCCATCCCTATAAGTGTCACAAACAGCCCTAGAGTTCGTACTAGAATAACACCATATGATACACATCAACCAACCCTAATGTCACCTAGATACTCCAATGTCACCACAAGTATCCGTGAGTTGATTATACGATATGCAACAAACAACTTCAGATTCATAATATTCAATCCAACACAAAGAACTTCAAAGAGTGCCCCAAGATTTCTACCGGAGAAAGTAGGACGAAAACGTGCATCAACTCCTATGCATAGATTACCCCAATGTCACCTCGGGAATCCACGAGTTGAGTGCCAAAACATACATCAAGTGAATCAATATAATACCCCATTGTTACCATGGGTATTCATATGCAAGACATACATCAAGTGTTCTCAAATCCAACAAAGTATTCAATCCGATAATAGCGAAACCTCAAAGGTAAAAACTCAATTCATCAAAACAAGATAGAGAGGGAGAAACACCATATGATCCAACTATATTAACAAAGCTCGCAGTACATCAAGATCGTGCCAAATCAAGAACACGAGAGAAAGAGATCAAACACATAGCTACTAGTACATACCCTCAGCCCCGAGGGTGAACTACTCCCTCCTCATCATGGAGACCGCCGGGATGATGAAGATGGCCTCCAGTGATGATTCCCCCTCCGGCAGGGTGCCGAAAAAGGGTTGTAAATGAGATCTCTTTGGTACAGAGGCTTGCGGCGGCGTAAAAACTCATCTAGGTTAACTTTCAGGGGTTTCTGAATATATATGATTTTTCAGCATTGGAATCATGCAAAGAGGTGCCACAGGGGGCCCACGAGGCACCAGGGTGCATCTGGGGGGTGGCACGGCCTGGTGGCTTGTGGGGCCCCTGTGGGTCTTCTGCTGCTCCCCCGAACCTTCCTGGGTCTGTTTCCTTCCAGAAAAAATCGTCAAAAAATTTCGCTGCATTTGGACTTCATTTGATATGGATTTCTGGAAAACCAAAAGCAAGCAGAAAATAGCAACTGGCACTGGGCACTAGGTCAATATGTTAGTCCATAAAAATCATATAAAAGCCATATAAAAGTGCACCAAAATCATACAAAACTATAATAAACATGGCATGAATACTTCATAAATTATAGATATGTTGGAGACGTATCAGGTATATCTGACGATCGGATTCTTAATTGATGGTAGCGTGATCTCAAGTCTATTTTTGAGAAAACCTTGGCTTCTGCCAGTTGGTCGAACAGGTCATTGATTCTTGGCAGTGGATATTTATTTTTGATAGTAACCATATTGAGTGCCCTGTAGTCAATACATAACCTCAGGGTCCCATCCTTTTTCTTAGCAAATAAAACCGGTGATCCCCATGGCGATGAGCTGGGTCGGACATATCCTTTTTCCAATAATTCCTTGATTTGTTTCTTCAGCTCAACCAATTCTGTCGGAGCCATTCGATAGGGCTTCTTGTAAATGGGTGTCGTTCCAGGTGCTAGTTCAATAACGAATTCAATTTCATGATCTGGTGGCATGCCTGGTAGCTCCTCCGGAAATACGTCGGGGTATTCGCACACCACAGGAACCTTGTTTAATTCTGTCATGTCCACTTGATTTAATTTTCCTTGCGAAGTAGAAATCCCGTTTGTACCAAATTTTATTGTCTTCCCTTGACAATTAGTGAGAGTCACTGTGCGATTGTAGCAGTCTATAAAACCTTTATTTGTGTCAACCAGTCCATTCCCAAAATAACATCCAAATCAACTGCTTCCAGTACAATAAGATTTGCTAGGAACTTCAATCCTTTTATTTCAATGTTCACATCCTTGCAGTACCATTGTGTGCTTTGCTTCAATCCTGGGGATTGAATAACCAAGGAGTTTTTCAAAGGCGAAAGGGAAAATTGATTCTTCGAGGTAAACCTTTTAGAGATGCATGAATGGGAAGCTCCAGAATCAAATAAAACTGTAGCATTAATTGTGTTGACAGGGAACGTACCAAACACGGTGTCCGGTGCATTCTGTGCTTCCTCAAAAGTCACGTGGTTAACCTGCCCTTTTTTGTGGTTGTTGTTGAAGTTGTTGTGTCGCAGAGCTGCATGAGTACTGCGGCCATTGTTGTTGGGCTTCGGGGTATTATTCCCCTGTTTTGGGCATTGCCTGGCATAATGCCCCTCTGCTCCGCAGGCAAAACAAGTGATGCCAGGACGGAATATTGCATCCTTGGCCCTGTTGTTGAAGGTGCTGCATCTCTATTGCGATCATGGTGTTGGAACTGCTGGTCGGGGTGCCACAAGCCTCTGAAATTCCTTTCGAGGCCTGTTGTTGCGAACTGGTACTGACTGGTTCATCCGGCGCTTGTGAATCTCGTTCATATTGTGGTGCTCATTTTCCAGAATAATAGCCTTGTCTACCAGTGTCTTGAAGTCCGGAAAGGTATGAACCACCAGTTGGCATTTTAAAGATGAAACGAGCCCATTAAGAAATTTCTCCATCTTTTTGCTTTCTATCATGTATTCATCATTGGTGTACTGGGCTAGCTGAGTAAACTGGCCAAGATACTGAGTTACCGTGGTGCCCCACTGCTTGAGATCCTCAAATTCCCTTTTCTTCAATTTCATAATACTGTTGGGGATATGTGCTCCATGGAAATTTTCCGTGAATTGTTCCCATGTCATATCTGCCCCATTGGGATGTGTGTGGCAGATATTTTCCCACCATGATGCTGCTATCCCAGAAAAATAGTGCGGAGCATATAGCACTTTTTCCTGGTCCGTACACTGGGCTACGACCAATTTTCTTTCAATATCACGCAGCCAATCGTCTGCCTCCAGAGGTTTGTCTGTGTGAGAAAAGACAGTTGGATTGGTCCTCCGGAGCTCAGATAATTTTGATCTGGGCTGATGCTGTCTTTGGTGATTCCCCATATTTATTAAATGCTGCATCATTTCCTGGTGTTGCTGTTGGCTTTGTTCATACAGACGGCATACTTGTGAGAATGCTAAATCATTGCTCTGCTGACTTGTCTGTCCTGGTGTGAAATTATTTCCCATCTGTGCAAAGTTGTCCTCTGGCGGACTGGGCATAGAACGAGTCCAGGGATGATGCATTTTCTTTCTGGGGTATTTGTGTAACACTGATGAGAAAAGAAATTATAAAGGAAAGAAATAAATTTTTAAGAAACTGGAAATAATTTCCCCCAAAAAACGTAAGTGCATAAAAGTAGCTGGTTATATGATACATGCAGATTTAATTATACATGTCAGATTTAATTATACATGCATGATTTAATTATACAATATGCTCGCCATAGCCGTGATGCTTACATGACTGCTTATTTAGACTAGTGCACTATGCCGTCCACTTAGAATGCTGCGGTCTAAGTCTACTACTCGCCATCTTACAAAAAGGGAAAAGAAACAGAAAATATTTTACAGCTACATTCTCATAAAAGGGCGACTGTGGTGCTGATGTCGAGTCTACCATCACGGAGTGTCTGGAACGTCGTAGGCCCTGCTGAGGGTAAGTCCCAGACGGGGTGGTGAAGACTCGACCTCCTCCTCCTCCTCGGGTATGGTCTCCAGTCGGGCAGCTGTCGATGCCACGCCTGCTCGTGGTGGCACTATGCTCGTAGGCAGTGAAGTTCTAACCGGAATGGGAGCAGCCAAACGACTAGACTTATCGCTCGGGGATGAGCGTCGGATCGCCGAACGAGCAGGTGGATCATATGGTGGAGTCGGAATGCGAGGAGCGCGTGGTGACAGAGTACGGAACTCACTCTTGCGAAGGGTCCTCGCACGAGCTAAGTCCATCCGTGGAGCAAGATAGTCGTCCACCAGTGAGGTGAAGACTGACTCTAGAGCCATGATGTACTGAACCAGGGGCTCAATAGCCTCGTCCCTATCTTCCGCGGTGCAAGCGAAAGCATAGTGACTAGTGTATGGAACATGGCATGGAAGATAATGATAGGGACGTGTCTGCATGACTGGAATGATGTCCCTAAGACGAGCGATGGCCTCTCGGGTAGCCATCAGGATAGCATGCCTTTCAGTAGGCATGACTCTCCCCACAAAGCGATAGTTGCGATGTGGCATGGCGTTCCCACCCTGAATATATACCGAGGCCTGGTACATAGTCAGGGTGTCTGAGATCCTGTCAGGATAAACGGTGTACTTCGGACGACTCGGGGATCCCATCGCAACTCTAGCGATGTAGACGAGAAGACGGGAAAATCCCGCAGGCTCGTTGGCAAAAATCTGGGCCGGACAGCTGCCGCCAGACATCTACAGTAGTAGACAAAAATACAAATAGTCATATCATAAGTATATGATGACCAAGGAAAATTTGTTACAATGCATGAGATGCATGCTAAAAAAATGTTAGGACTGACTCTATTACTAGCGATCGTGCCTAGGGCTTCCTACAGTCAGCCTGGCTCTGATACCAAGGTTTGTCGGGCCTGTTTCCGGAATAAATTACAGAATAGCCCTGAGTCACACCAGCCCCAAGATCAGCACAACTGGTGGACTCCCTTGATATAGATATCCAGTACATACATAATATTAAACAGGGTTGAGCCAGAGTGCTCAACATTTATTACAAACTTGTCAATATACGGTGGTGGCGGAATATGACAGTGGTGTGGTAATGGTACAACACTAATACAATAAAGTAGAGTCAAGCGTCAGTGTGAGGCTTGACTATTTTATTTGTGAAGCGGAAGCACTGCGGATGGTACATGTGGTAGACTCCAAGACCACAGTTGACTGACTGGGAACACCTCTAAGGGTCGGGCTCGCTAGCGCAATCTTCCTCCACAAGCTCGTCTTCCTCTAGGTCTGGCCAAATTAACAAGCCAGGGACAAGCCTGTGAGTACGTTGGAATGTAATCGCAAACATTATGAACAAAAGATATACCGAATGCATATGCTCATGCTGGATTAAATGATATGCTTATGCTGGTCAATATTTAATCGTGGCATGATGAATATTAACACGGTGTGAAAGAATGAATATATAATTTTAGTGACAAACAAAGAAAGTTAATGGAACATCGGGCGCTGGACCGCCCGAGAAATTCGTAGAAGAATGCCAAACGGGTGTCTGAAAGCGACGCCTCGAGAGGTCTTGAAAAGAAATGCCAAACGGGTGTCTGAAAGCGACGCCTCGAGAGGTCTTGAAAAGAAATTCCAAACGGGTGTCTGAAAGCAACGCCTCGAGAGGTCTTGAAAAGAAACGCCAAACGGGTGTCTGAAAGCGATGCCTCGAGAGGTCTTGAAAAGAAATGCTAAACGGGTGTCTGAAAGCGACGCCTCGAGAGGTCTTGAAAAGAAATGCCAAACGGGTGTCTGAAAGCAACGCCTCGAGAGGTCTTGAAAAGAAATGAGTATCCAGATGGACTAGCCATCCCAAGTGATACTCAGAAAAGAAAATAAAACTGAGTATCTCAGGTAGTCTAGCCATCCCAAGAGACACTCAGAAAAATGAAAGTGAATATCTCAGGTAGTCTAGCCATCCCAAGAGATACTCAGAAAAGAAAATAAAAAAATGAGTATCTCGGGTAGTCTAGCCATCCCAAGAGATACTCAAGTGTAACACCCCTATGTAATGAGCTACAGTGATTCACAAGATTATGCTTAATCATTTTCATTTACCATGCTTGATCACATTGGAATCATATCTCATTTCAAATTCCAATTCAAATTGAAATTCAAATATGAGGTGAAAATAAAAGTTGTTCAAATCCAGGAACTAAAATGTTCATAAATTTGGAAATAATCTATTGTGAATTATGTTCAGGAAAACAACATCACCAAAATTCCCTAGATGTCTCAAACATCTTGAAAATAGTGCCAAAACAGCAATTTAAATGCCTTTTCCTTTTTGGAAAATTCAATTGAAATTATATTGCTCCCAAACCTTTTTATTCCACTGTCAAATATTGCAACATATTTAATTGGCCAGTTTGCACATTTTTCAAAAGTGCTTTGGTGGCCAGACTATTTGCAAAACAAAAGGGCAGAAAAGGAAAAAAAGAAAAGGGCTAAGGAAAAAGAAAAGCGGCACTGTGCTGCCTGGATTCTAGTCAACCGGCCCGCCCAGCCCATCTAGCCTTTCCCTACCTCTCTCTGTTCACCGCGCGCGCGCTGTCGCCGCATCCGCGCTCACCGCGCCCACCCCCCTCTCCTCGCTCGACAACGGCTTGCTTCAGGCGCCCGCGTCGACTACTTGGCGCCCCCACGTTCCCCTGGCGAGCCCTAGCGCCTTTTCCCCCTCTCCCTCGCTCTCTCCCAACTCACCCGAGCACCGCCATGGCCGCTCCCCTGTGAAACTCGCGGCCACCGCCTCCCTCTCGTCGCCGCACCGTGTCCAGCGTCTTCCCCGGCCTCGACTATGCCCCCTGCCCCGACTCGTTGGAGCTCGGAGCCGCCACAACGTCGCCGACGTCTTCGTCTACAACCTACGGGCACCGAACTCGCCGCCGTTGATTCGCCGCCGTCCAGCCTCCCCGAGCTCCCCTTTGCACACCTACGGGACCGCTGTCAGCCCCGCCTCTCCTCCCTCCTCTTCTCGCCCGCTTTCGGGCCCGTGCGCGGCCGCCACCGTAGCCGTGCTCCGGCCGCCGCCGTTGCTGCCATTGCCGTGCTCCCGAGCCGTTTTGGCCTCGTCTGATTGCCCTGCCGTGCTCCTGGAGCCCCGTAGCCCACGCCTAGCTAGCTAGTTAGGCCGCTCGCGCCGCGCTTTGCTGATTTCAAAGAACGCCGCTGCCCGCCGTCCGCGCCGCGCTCGATTCCGGCCGCCCCTGCCCGTGAGACAGCCACCACCGGACGCGGCTTGGAGTGCCCGTTCAAATGGGCCCGGCCGCGCGCGATTTGGTGCACCACAGCGCAATCCCGAGCTCGCCGGAGTTCGGCCGCCGCGGGAGAGCTCGCCGGCGCGATTTCGGTGGCCGGCGCCGATGTGGCCACCTGGGGCCCACCCCCAGTGACACTGCCCGTGGGCCCGGTGGGTCCCGCTGTCAGGGTTGACTGGGTCAACCCCGCTGACTAGGCAGCGTGGGCCACTGACATGTGGACCCCACTGTTTAAAACATTTTTTAATAAATAAATAAAATGTTAATTAAACCATTAATTAATCTGTTAGTTAATTAGTTAACTAAACAGTCACTGACAGTGGGTCCCACCAGCTAATTACGTTAATTAGTTAATTTAATCTACTGTTAAAATGATACAGTCAATGACAGATGGGCCCCACCTATCAGGTTGACTAGTCAAAGGTCAGAGTTGACTGCTGACATCACACTGACATCATGCTGACGTCATATTTACTTTTCTGTCGAATTAATTAATTAAAATAATTTCAGAAAATGTTTAAAACTTTGAAAAATAATAGGAATTAAACCGTAGCTCGGATCAAAAAGTTTTCTACATGAAAGTTGATCAGAAAAACGAGACGAATCCGAATACTCCCTCCGTGTTGCTGTCACATGCCCACAACTATGCAAACATGGAACCTTCCCCTCCGGTTCATCTGTCTGACATATGCCCGAAGGCCAGGAAAATATCCCAAATATTTTCCCGCTTCATCTGCAACGTGTAGTACTGCGATAGGTCACCACCAGCACTGCATATTGCCATGCCATGCATCGTGCTGCATTTCTTTGCTTGTATTTATTGTTTCTTCCCCCCTCTTCTCTCCGGTAGACTCCGAGACCGACGCTGCTGCCGAGTACGTCTACACCCCTGACGACCAGACCGTTTCAGCAGAGCTTCCAGGCAAGCAAACCTTCTTTGATCATCCCTATATCGCCCATTCTTCCTCTCTTATGCTTGCATTAGATTTTGCTACTGTAATAGATAGCTCTTATTCTGATGCATAGCCTGCTTTTGTAACCTGCTATTGTTACTTTATCTATCATCCTAAACTGCTTAGTATAGGTCGGGTAGTGATCCATCAGTGGCCCCTCACCCTTGTCCCAGTTGCCCGCTTTGTTACCAGTGCCCCGATCAATATGATCGAGGGGCCGAGACTAGTACTTTACATTTTACAGTCCTTGATAATGTCGGGTCGGCCTCGAAGGGTACCCGCGAGGTATGTGGAGACGGGTTGATTGTGAAGGTACCCGCGAGTTGATTACGTGGCACGGCCGGGCATTCCTAGCCCTTGCCGTAAGTCCACGAGACGGGGCGACGAGACCACAGATCGTGGATCGCTGATTGTCACCGCGCGCTACTAACGCAACAATGGGTTTGGATATGTGATCTGAGTAGGCCTCTGGCCTTTGTCGCGCTAACCACCACGCGGGAATCAGTATGGGCACTCGACGTCGTGAGCATCAGCCGAAGCTCTTCAGACGTCAGCAGTTGAGTGGCGTGCGCCGGGTTGGACCGTGAAAGCATGCGCTTGTATTAAGGGGGCTAGGTCTGCTCACCGGCCGCATACGCAACACGCAGGAGTGCAATGGGCGATGGGCCCAGGACCCCTGAGCGCTTAGGAGGTAGACCGGCGTGCTGGCCTCTCTATTGAGATTAGGTAGGGCCGCGACGTGTCGATCAGCCGAGGTCGGGCATGACCCGGAAAAGTGTGTCCGGTCTGAGTTAATCGAGCGTGTTGGGTAAGTTAGTGCACCCCTGCAGGGAAGTATATCTATTCGAATAGCCATGTCCATGGTAACAGGACGCTCAGAAAGTATCCCGATCTACTACTCGAACTGGATACTTGGTGATGTTACTAATATGTTGGCTCCGGGATCGCTTTCTCACGAGGAGTCGAGGAAGGATCTCTGGGCGTGGTTACTACTTACTACTACTTTATATTATGCTAATCTGCACTCTTCTAATGCTTCAAGACTCTCAAGATGCTAGGCTTCGATAGGCTAGGACTTCCTCTCTATTCTGGCATTTCTGCAGTCTAGCCCACAAATACAGCCCCTCCTTTTGATAATGATGCATACATAGTTTAGTTCTGATGTAAGTCTTGCGAGTACTTTGGATGAGTACTCACGGTTGCTTTGCTCCCCCTTTTCCCCATACCCGACTGCTGCGATCAGATGACGGAGCCCAGGAGTCAGCTGCTACCGCCGACGACTACTACTACCCCTCTGGTGGAGCCTTCTACTACGTGGAGACCGCCGACGACCAGGAGTAGATTCGGAGGTACCCAGGCAGGAGGCCTGCGCCTTACCGATCTAGTTATCGTTGTTTTGCTCAGCCTTCTTAAGGCAAACTTGTTTCCCTTTTATGTCTGTACTCAGATATTATGTTGCTTCCACTGACGCTTGATCGCGAGCTTATGTATTCGAGCCCTTGAGGCCCCTAGCTTGTAATATGAAGCTTGTATGACTTTTTATTTGTGTTTAGAGTTGTGTTGTGATATCTTCCAGTGAGTCCTTAGGCTTGATCGTGTGCATTTGCGTGTATGATTAGTGCATGATTAAGTCGGGGGCATCACATCAAGGTTGCACACAAGAGGAAAAGGTTAGTCTACAATAATATTCATGTCAATAATAATATTCATAATAGCACCAGTAGTGACAATAATTATCCTGCAAAATGAACCATGCTCAATTTTAATTATTTCCACCGGAGACCGACACCGGGACTGACACTTGACCCTTCCTAGCTAACGTCCTTGACCGTGGACACGGCTATTCGAATAGATATAACTCTGCAGAGGGTGTACTCTTTACCCACAAGTAAAGGATTTCTTTAGCCAGCACCGAGACGCTGACTAATTCCCATTACGGTCTTTGGGTTGAAAACACACCTGACCAGCACACACTAGATTGACTTTTCGGATGCCAGGAATCACCCAAAGCATCGTTCAAGAAAAACTCTAAGTCAGGGAGACCACCGTCTCGAATAGCATGGGATCACTATTAATACGTGCGGATTACAAGGGGTGCCCCCCTCTCGGCCCAGCCGGATACACCCATGCCCCCTGACCCGATGACTGGCATTAGTTCATGGCCGTGGAACCCTCATCATGGCCTCTCTAAGTGGTGTGCACACGGAAAGGGGTTAGCAACTTACTGAGCCGTACTTCCCTCGCGGGAAGACCCGTGGCAGCACGGTATTTAGCTAGGTGTGATGGAACAAGACTCGATCTAGGTCGACTCAGGAGGTGTTGTTATTATGACTGGCATGTCTCGCATGCCACGGTGACACCGTCGTGTCATAACGCGACCCGTGCCCACCGGCACGTCCAAGGCAGGAGGTACAGTCCTGGGTTATTCCCACACGTTAGAAAGATTCTTGGTTCATGCAAGAATGCACAGATGATATGACCATGCATGCACATGCAATTCACCATATAACCGGTGAAAACTTGAATGGATGCAAACGTGTATACAATCACCATATCCCAAGTTCAAAAATGCTTGCCTTGATCAAAGTAGTCAGAAGATGATCCCTCGAAATTCCTGGCAAAGTCCCCCTCTTCGTTTTCTATAAAATGAAATTCAAATTCAAACTAATTTTTTTGCAACAGTACCAAAAAGTTGTCTCAAAATATTTTTAGATAAATATTAAAAAAAACTAGACTGAAAAATAAGAATTTCAAAAAAAAGAATCAATTAAAACAGAGTTGTGGTTAAAACGTTATTAAGCTTTTAAAACCAGTGGCTTTTCTACAAAAATCCAATTACCAGCAAGTCCCTGTGCGGTTTAAACAGAAAACGCCTCGGGCAGAGTACACTTTCCAGCGTAGAAAGCATAACGAGGCAGAATACGCTTTCAGATTAAACGGAAAAAGATTAAAACACTGACGGGTGGGCCCCACCCGTCAGGTTTGAATTCAAATGCGCTCGTGCGCATGTACAGAGGGGATGCGGCGATCACCGGCGATGATCGCCGGCGTTCCAGAGGGCGGTGGGGACACAAGCATGCTCAGGGCATCCTTTCGCGTCGGTGGGTGGTGCTAGTGGTCGCCGGCGAGCACCGGAGTGACAGCGAGGTCAACTCCGGCGGACGGCGGCATCGGGTGAGATTGGATCTCGCCGGAGAGGGCTCCTTGCATCGAATTGAAGCGCGGATCGGTTGTTTGGGTGCACGAGGAAGCTACTGGTGTAGTTTGGAGGGTGGAGGTGGCCTAACGGCGGTGAGAGGTTCACGGGTACCGCGGCGGATCGGGTGGCCGGAGAGGGAGAAGACGACCTCCTCCAGGTCGAGGGAGTGCTCGGGAGCTCGATTGAGATGGTGTGGGTGTGGTGTGGTTACTCAACGGAGCTCGGGGAGCTCTTATATAGGCGAGCCGAGGAGGTCAGAGGTAGAACGGATGACGCCGGAGTAAATCCGGCCAGCGAGGTTGGTTTGGGCGGTGAACACGGTCAGTGCGGGGTTAGTGAGGTCGATGGAAGAACCTCAAAGCACCAGCGTGCTCGATTTCGAGTTTGATCGCCTTATCCCTGAGATGACTCCCGTACGGCCATGGTGGGTGGTGATCCATTTTGGCGACTGTCAGGCGGGGCCGGGGTGGCGTTGGACGGTGTGGTGAGCTGCGGAGGCGAGTGACACATGGAGAAGTTGGTGGAGGGAGCGGTGGGCGAGAGTGAAGGCAGCAACAGCCATGTTGATCCGCTCGGCCGCCGCGGCCGAGGATGGTGGCCGCTGCACCGGCCGATTACTGTGTCGTCGGCGGTGAGCCACTGACCAGAGGGGTCCCGGCGACCCATTTATGATGAGAGGAGGAGTGGATGAGGAGGAGATGCGAGGGAGTACAGTGCACGGCGCCGTTTCCCCCTCTCTCTAAACTTTCTGTTTTTCTGAATTTTTTACAGTAATGAACAGTGTGCACACCAGGTGTTTGACAAAATGCTAGAGAGCTCTAGGGATTTTAGGAATTTAAGGGAATTTTTTTGTGAGGTGTTGATGCATAAAAGAGAGGCTGGCAAAGTTTCAGAATTTTTGGAGCAATTAAAATTGGGTTTTGATCATGAAGTTTGAATCTGATCCAAATTTGAATTGAATGGAATTTGAAAATTTTGAACTAAGGAACCAAATGTTTTTCGTGAAATGCGGTGTAGATACTGTCTAGTAGCTAGGATAATTTTTGTGGGTGCAGAAGAATTAGGAAAAATATAGTTCCTTTGTAAATCAAAGAAACTAGGATTAATTGAAATTTCAACTTTGGAATTTATTAAATATGAGAAAAATATTTTTTTTTGGAGAGGAGAGGTACTGGATATTGTCCTAGGGTGTGAGGATGACTTGGGAGATAATTTAAAATGACAGAATAAATTTTGGGGAATTTTAGGAGTGCTTGAAAAGAGTGAAATGGCCATTTCCTTGGAAAACTTTTAATTATTCCAAAAAAAATCTGAAGAAAAGTATTTTTGACCTTTTCAGAAATAATTACCCAAGTAGTAACCCATCAAATCAGAACCATTTAAAAAAATTGAAACCTTAATTAAAAATTCAAAGTGATCTTCAAAAGAGAAGCAGAAAAGTAGGGCCAAAATAATTGAAAGTATTTTATTTTAAAGAAAAGATTTTGAAGTGATCTTCAAAAGACAACTTAGACTATTGTTCAAGATAATGAGTTTAGTTAATCATATTACTTAAAAACTCCCTCTCAAATTGACATCCCTCCGGTCATTCGAGTGTAACATGATCCAAATCCACCAACTCAAGTCCGATCATCACGTGAGTTGAGGTGGTTTCAATGGTGAACATCTTCATGTTGATCATATCTACTATATGACTCATGTTCGACCTTTCGGTCTCTTGTGTTCCGAGGCCATGTCTGTACATGCTAGGCTCGTCAAGTTTAACCCGAGTGTTCCACACGTGCAACATGGCTAACACCCGTTGTATGTGAACGTAGAGTCTAGCACACCCGATCATCACGGCGTGTCTCGAAACGACGAACTTTCGCAACGGTGCACACTCGGGGAGAACACAATTTATCTTGAAATTTAAGTGAGGGATCACCTTATAATGCTACCGTCGTCCTAAGCAAAATAAGATGCATTAAAGGATTAACATCACATGCAAATCATAAGTGACATGATATGGCCATGAACTTGTGCTTTTGATCTCCATCTCCAAAGCACCGGCATGATCTCCATCGTCACCGGCATGACACCATGATCTCCATCATCTTGATCTCCATCAACGTGTCGCCATGAGGTTGTCGCGCCGACTGTTGCTTCCACGACTATTGCTAACTCATAGCGATAAAGTAAAGCAAAACGGCGAAAAATAATTAAAGACAACTCTATGGCTCCTGCCAGTTGCCGTACTCATCGACATGCAAGTCGTGATATTCTATACAACACATGATCATCTCATACATCACATATATCTCATCATGTAATTGGCCATATCACATCACAACATACCCTGCAAAAACAAGTTAGACGTCCTCTAATTGTTGTTGCAAATTTTACGTGGCTACTACGGGTTTGCAAGAACCGTTCTTACCTACGCAAAACCACAACGTGGTGTAGTGATTGCTTTTTGATCTTCTAAAAGAACCCTCTTCATTGAAATCGATTCAACTAAAGTGAGAGAGACAGACACCCGCTAGCCATCTTTATGCAACGAAGTTACATGTCAGTTGAAGGAACCTGTCTCGCGTAAGCGTACGCGTAATGTCGGTCCGGGCCGCTTCATCTCACAATACCGCCGAATCAAGTATCAACTAGTAACGGCAAGCAATATGTATACACCCACGCCCACAACTCGTTTGTGTTCTACTCGAGATCTCATCTACGCATAGACCTAGCTCAGATGCCACTGTTGGGGAACGTTGCATGGGAAACAAAAAATTTCCTACGCACACACAAGATCTATCCATGGTGATGAGCATCTACGAGAGGGAGAGTGAATCTACATACCCTTGTAGATCGCTAAGCGGAAGCGTTAAGAAACGCGGTTGATGTAGTCGAACGTCTCCGCGATCCAAATCGCAAGTCGTCCCTCGATCCGATCACGAACTAGTGCCGAACGGACGGCACCTCCGCGTTCAACACACGTACGGCTTGATGACGCCTTAACCTCCTCGATCCAGCGAGCGATGGTGAAGTAGTAGATGAGTTCCGGCAGCACGACGGCGTGGTGATGGTGGTGAGGAACAATTTCTGCAGGGCTTCGCCAAGCACTACGGAGATTATGACGGGAGAACTAGAGGGTTAGGGTTGCCGACACACGGCTTGGGAAATCTTAATGTGTCCCGTGTGCTAGCCCTGCCCCTCTATTTATATGTTGAGCCTTGGGGTCTAAACTTGGAGTAAAAGCCTCCTCCAGGTCGGTTTTTCCCGCACAAGGTCGGTTTGGCCCGCAGGGAAAGAGTCCAACTCGGATCCCTGCAGTACCGCGCACAAGCGGTAGTACCGCTCACGAGCGGTAGTACCGCTTCACACAAGCGGTAGTACCGCTTATGCGGTAGTACCGCTTCACACAAGCGGTAGTACCGCTTACGCGGTAGTACTGCCTTACCAGCGGTAGTACCGCTTAAGGCAGCAGCAAAACTTCCTTTTGCACTTTCCAATACCTCGTGGGCTTTACCCCTTTGGCTCATATAAAGTGTTGCTGCACCCGAACACTTCGGTAAACATCCGGAACCCCTTCCGGTGAATTCCGGAACCCTTCCGGAGATCAAAACACTATTATCACATATATCAATCTTTACCTCCGGACTCTTCCGGAGATCCTCGTCATGTCCGGGATCTTATCCGGGACTCCGAACAACCTTCGGTCACCAACAAAATAACTCAACTATACTAATCGTCACCAAACGTTAAGTGTGTAGACCCTGCGGGTTCGAGAACTATGTAGACATGACCGAGACACCTCTACGATCAATAACCAATAGCGGGACTTGGATGCCCATATTGGCTCCTACATATTCTACGAAGATCTTTATCGGTCGAACCTCTATGTCAAGGATTCAGTTAATCCCGTATACTGTTCCCTTTGTTCTTCGGTATGTTACTTGCCCGAGATTCGATCGTCGGTATCTCTATACCTAGTTCAATCTCGTTACCGGCAAGTCTCTTTACTCGTTCCGTAATACAAGATCTCGTGGCTAACACTTTAGTCACATTGCTTGCAAGGCTCATTGTGATGTTGTATTACCGAGTGGGCCCTGAGATACCTCTCCGTCACACGGAGTAACAAATCCCAGTCTTGATCCTTGCCAACCCAACAGACACCCTCGGAGATACCTGTAGAGCACCTTTATAATCACCCAGTTACGTTGCGACGTTTGATACACACAAGGTACTCCTCCGATGTCAGGGAGTTGCATGATCTCATGGTCATAGGAACAGATACTTGACATGCAGAAAACAATAGCAATAAACTGACACGATCATATGCTACGTTTATAGTTTGGGTCTTGTCCATCACATCATTATCCTAATGATGTGATCCCGTTATCAAATGACATCTCATGTCCATGGCTAGGAAACCTTCACCATCTTTTGATCAACGAGCTAGTCAACTAGAGGCTTACTAGGGACACAGTGTTGTCTATGTACCCACACATGTATTTGAGTTTCCAATCAATACAATTATAGCATGGATAATAAACGATTATCATGAACAAGGAAATATAATAATAACCAATTTATTATTGCCTCTAGGGCATATTTCCAACACCTCAGTACATCCTTTACCCGCGCAGGACGGAGATGCTACCAGGTCTTGAGTGGCCTGCTGTTGGAGGTTGTACTCCTTCACGTGGTCCTCTTCTTCCAGTTCGGGACCAGGTTCTGCACTAGAGTGTTCACGGAGCGCAGGATCCTCATATCGAGGGTACCCTGCGTCATCACTTGCAGTTGCCTGGCTCCAGTGGTCCTTTCCAGCGTTGATGTAGATATCACTATGTCCCGTTGTTATATCCCTCCACCGCGTGCCTGCGTGCCACCTAGTATGTCTAGTTTTCCTTTCCGTTGTTGTAATGCTGGCTTGTAACCGAATCTATGTATGGATCTGTATGTCATGTTTGACTATGATATTGTATCTATTGCACTTCCTTTGTTGTGCGTGTTACTTCATGAATGATTCCATACAACTGCAATGCTCGTTGCTAAACTACCCTATGTTAATCTTTAGCAGAATGGTTAGACCAGCAGGTCGCGGTCGTGGCCGTGGTGCCAACGATCCACCACCGCCCGACTATATGGTGGCAATGATGCAACAGTTTGAGCTTAACCGTCAATTCTTGCAAGGGGTAATGGATCAGTTCCCGCGTCCGAACATGAACCAGCAGCCAGCCCCAATTACCTTGTAAGACTTTGTTCGCCTCAACCCTGCTATATTCCGCAACTCTGTTCAGCCACTTGATGTCGATGACTGGCTGCATGATATCACATATGAGATGGAGTCTGCTAATGTTGCTCCTGCCAGCTATGTCACATTTGCATCCTACTTTCTGAAGGGACCCGCAGCTCAATGGTGGGACAGTCACAGGCATACCCTAGCTGCTAGAACAATCATCACCTGGCTGGAGTTCCAGGCTGCTTTTTGTGCCCGCTATATTCCTCGAGGAGTTATGGACCGGAATAAGCGTGAGTTCCGCAACCTTACCCAGGGCAGCAAGACTGTGGAGGTCTATCAGCGGGAGTTCCTTGAATTGTCTCGCTATGCCGAAGAGGATATTGCTACTGATACTCGCAGACAGGAGAAGTTCCTCGAAGGGCTCAACCCTGATATCAAGCTCGCGCTCCTTGTCCAAGACTTTGCTGACTTCGCCACCTTGGTGAACAAGGCCATTCAGGTTGAGACTGGACTGAAGGATCACAAGGACGCACTCAAGCGCACCCGTGAAGCGGGCTCATCTTCGGGCTCGTCTTCCCAGAAGCGCCGTATCTGGATTCCTCACAGCATGTACCGCCCAGACGCACCTGCTCCAATGCCGTCTTATGATGCACCTCGTCTGCCTCCTCCACCGCCGAGGCCACTGCTTCGAGCTCCTGCTCCCCGTCCCAATAATGCGCTCTGCTTCAAGTGTGGACGTCCAGGTCACCATTCCAGAGACTGCACTCAGAACCAGAATTAGCTAGCACTTCCCCCTGCTGGCCGTGGAAATGGCCGTGGCAACAATCAGCCCCGCAACAATAATGCCAGGCCTTCTTATGGTCGTGGTCAGGCTTATCATGTTGATCTTGAAGCTCAAGGTCAGCCAGCTACTTTGAAGGGTACTCTTCTTGTTAATTCAGTACCAGCTTCTGTTTTTTTGATTCAGAAGTATTGTATTCATTCTTATCATAAGCTTTTGCATACATGCATGGCATTAAATTTGAGGAATTGAAATGTTCCAGTCGTTCGCGACTTTTAAGAGGTACTTCCAGACGAACTTCCCGGAATACCCTGATATTTCCCCTTCTACCTCTTAATTCTCGAGACGAGAATTTCTTTTAGAGGAGGAGATTTGTAACACCCCCAGTAGGTTAGCTACAGTGACCTCACACTAATGATGCCAAGTCATCATCATTATATCCTAAGAAATGCAATTAAGAAATAATTCAACTCAAATTCAAAATTCAAATAACAAGTGAAATTAGAAAAACTCCAAAGTTATAAACAAAATAGTTCATAATATTGCAAAAATTCCCAAAGCAATTATAAAAATAAAACCAACATTAATTGAGTTCCCAAATTGACCCTAACATCCAAAAACAGTACCTAAACAGCCCTATTTAAAACCATTTCATTTAAACAAAAATTCAAATGAAATTATATTGCCCTCAAACTTTTTGTGGCAGTGCTCAAGATTGCCTAGTATTTAAATTAACAACTGGCATATTTTACAAAACTCATTTTGGTGTAAAAAGAAATGCAAACAGTTGCTGTAAGAAGAAAACAGAACAGAAGAAAAAGGAAAAGGGGCCAAACCAACTGTGCACTAGAGCCCACAGCTGCCCTGCCCGTGGCCCAGCCCACCTACTGTCTTCTCCCACCTCCTGCTCACCCTCTCTCCTCGCTGTCGACCGCACGCGCACGCGCGCCCTGGTCCCCTCCTCCTCTCTCACCGCTCGACCACGCGCCGCTACAGGCGCCGGGGGCGACTACTTGGCCTCGCCCGCGACCCACTAGACGAGCCCCGGCCACCCCCCTCTTTCGCCGCCACAAGCCTCTGTTCTTCCGCGATCCCATCTGGAGGCCTTTTCCGGTACTCTGCTGGAGGGGGAATCGATCATGGAGGGCTTCTACATCAACCTTGCTACCCTTCCGATGACGTGTGAGTAGTTTACCACAGACCTACGGGTCCATAGCTAGTAGCTAGATGGCTTCTTCTCTCTCTTTGATCTTCAATACAATGTTCTCCTCGATGTTCTTGGAGTTCTATCCGATGTAATCTTCTTTTGCGGTGTGTTTGTTGGGATCCGATGAATTGTGAGTTTATGATCAGATTATTCATGAGAAATATTTGTCTCATCTCTGAACTCTTTTATGCATGATTGTTATAGCTTTGTATTTCTCTCCGATCTATCGGTTTAGTTTGGCCTACTAGATTGATTTATCTTGCAATGGGAGAGGTGCTTTGTGATGGGTTCAATCTTGCGGTGCTCAATCCCAGTGACAGAAAGGGACATGACACGTATTTGTATTGTTTCCATTAAGGATAAAAGGATGGGGTTTATTCATATTGCTTGAATTTGCTTCTCTACATCATGTCATCTTGCTTAAGGCGTTACTCTGTTTCATACTTAATAACCTAGATGCATGCTGGATAGCGGTCAATGGGTGGAGTAATAGTAGTAGATGCAGGCAGGAGTCGGTCTACTTGTCTCGGACATGATGCCTATATACATGATCATTGCCACGAATCCGTCATAATTATTTGCTTTTCTATCAGTTGCCCAACAGTAATTTGTTTACCCACTGTATCTTTATGTGCTCAAGAGAGAAGCCTCTAGTGAAAACTGTGGTCCCCGGGTCTATCTTATTCATATAAAAAACCTAAAAATACCTTGCTGCAATTTATTTACTTTTATTTTTATTAGTATTTTAGTTTAGCTATTTACCTCTATAAGATTTAATCCTTGCAAGTAACCGCTAAGGGGATTGACAACCGTCTTATTTGCATTGGGTGCAAGTGTTTGCTCTTGTGTGTGCAGGTGCGTTTTAACTGAGTTTTGCTTGGTTCTCCTATTGGATTGATAACCTTGGTTCCTAACTGAGGGAAATACTTATCTCTACTATACTGCATCATCCTCTTCTCTTCGGGGAAATACCAACGCAGACTACAAGTAGCAGCCCTCGAAGCAAAGTACTACTACACATGCCCCTAGAGGGATAGATTGGTAGGACAAGGTCCATCGCTCGTCCCCGACCGCCACTCATAAGGTAGACAATCAATAATAAATCTTGCTCCAACTTCTTAGCATAACGACAGATCATACGCGCATGCTTCGGGAATCACAGACCTGAACACCATTATTCTTACTAAACCACAATCATCTACTAGTACCTCCCCCATACTACCATCTTAATATTGCAAAACTATTGCAAGGAATCAAATTTATCATATTCAGTGATCTACATGAATTTTTTTATTATATCCCTCTTGAATACCTATCATATAAAGACCAACTTCATAACCCGTGCATATTACCATTGCTATCATGATACTCTCAGAAAGATATAAGTGAAGCATGAGAGTGCAACTATTTCTTTAAAGTATAACCATCGCCGTGTTCTAAAAGAAATAACTGAAGCACTAGAGCAACTGCCTAGCTCAAAAGATATAAGTGAAGCATAGAGAGTATTCTAATAAATCAAGAATAATGTGTGTCCCTTTTAAAAAGGTGTGTTCAGCAAAGATGATTGTGACAAACTAAAAAGCAAACAAAAGCAAACAAACTATATCACAAGATGCTCCAAGTAAAACACATATCATGTGATGAATAAAAATATAGCTCCAAGTGAGTTACCGATAGATTGTAGACGAAAGAGGGGATGCCTTCCGGGGCATCCCCAAGCTTAGACGCTTGAGTCTTCCTTGAATATTACCTTGGGGTGCCTTGGGCATCCCCAAGCTTAGGCTCTTGCCACTCCTTATTCCTTTATCCATTGTAGTCTCACCCAAAACTTGAAAACTTCAGCACACAAAACTCACCAGAAACTTCCTGAGATCCGTTAGTATAACAAATAAATCTTTAACTCTAAGTGCTGTAGTAAATTGATTCATATTTAATATTGGCATAATTCTACTGTACTCCAACTTCTCCATGACTCATACCCCCCGATACGATCCATAGATTCATCAAAATAAGCGAACTATGCAACAAAAACAGAATCTGTCTAAAATAGAACAGTCTGTAAAGATCCAAATTATGGTCATACTTCTGTAACTCCAAAAATTCTGAAAAATGAGGACAACGTGGGAAATTCATATATCAACACTGTGTAAAATTTTTAGAAGGTTATCACGCTCCATAAAAAAACAAAATTCCATCACTGGATGCAAAAGTTTCTGTTTTCCAACAGCATCAATCATACTATCTTCCAAATCATCCCAAAGGCATTACTTGGCACAAAAACTAATTAAAACATAAAAACACAATCATAACAAAGGCTATAATTATGTAATAACACAAAAATAGAAAGTAAAACTATTGGGTTGTCTCCCAACAATCTCTTTCTTTATAGCCATTAAGATAGGCTTTGAGATTTCAATGATGCTCTCATGAAAGATAATAATTGAAACACAAAGAGGGCATCATAAAACATGTGACAAACACATTTAAGTCTAACCCTCTTCCTATGCATGGGCATTTTATAGGAAAACAAATTATCAAGACAACCAATTTATAGCATATGCATATAAAGGGAATGAAACATTAATAATTCCAACACAAAGAGAGATAATTTAGTGATATGAAGATTTTTATAACCATGTTTTCCTCTCTCATAATAATTTCATGTAGGATCATAATCAAATTCAACAATATAGCTATCATATAAAATATTCTCTTCATGATCCGCATGCATAAAAGTTTTATAATCTTCCAAGATAGTGATAATTCTCCAAAGTAGTGGGATCATTATTACCTAAAGTTGATGCACTTCAAAACCCACTTTTAATAGTATTGCAATGATTATTATCAATAACATATTCATCATGAGGCTTAAATAAATTTTCAAGATCATAAGAAGCATCACCCCAATCATGATCATTACAATAAGTAGTGGACATAACAAAATCATCATCCCCAAGCTTGTAGTTTTGCATATTATTAACACAATTGACATCAATAGAATTTATAATAAAATCATTGCAATCATGCTTTTCATTCAAGGAACTATCATGAATCACTTTATAAATTTCTTCATAACAATTTCCAGATTCACGTTTTCAAGCAAAACTTCATAAAGAAAATCTAGTGCACTCAACTCACTAGCAATTGGTTCATCATAATTGGATTTTTTGAAATGATTAGCAAGTGGATGAGGATCCATATCAATAGTTTTTTAGCAAGCAACGATGCAAGCAAATAGGAAGCACATGGCAACACAAGCAAACAAACGAGCAAATAAAAATATTTTTGTGTTTTTGTAAAATTGTTTTAGAAGTGGGGGAGATGAAAATGAGAGGCAAATGCAAATAAAAAGGCAAATAAAATAAATGCAAGTGATTGATAGTTTGTGTGAAGGTACTTGATAGATTTTGATGATGTCTCCCCGGCAACGGCGCCAGAAATTCTTCCTGCTACTTGTAGACTGCGTTGGTATTTCCCCGAAGAGGAGAGAATGATGCATTATAGTAGAGATAAGTATTTCCCTCAATTAAGAACCAAGGTTATCAATCCAGTAGGAGAACCAAGCAAGATCCAGTGAACAGCATCTACACACACAAAAGCAAACACTTGCACCCAACGCGAATAAGAGGGTTGTCAATCCTCTTAGCGGTTACTTGCAAGGATTAAGTCTGATAGAGATAAATTGATAAAGTAAATTACTAAACTAAATAAGAGTAAATAAATTGCAGCAAGATATCTTTATGTTTTTTTATATGATAAAGATAGACCGGGGGGCCATAGTTTTCACTAGAGCCTTCTCTCTCGAGCGTAGAAACATACGGTGGGTAAACAAATTACTGTTGGGCAATTGATATAAAACCAAATAATTATGACGGATTCATGGCAATGATCATGTATATAGGCATCACGTCCGAGACAAGTAGACCGACTCCTGCCTGCATCTACTACTATTACTCCACTCATCGACTGCTATCTAGAGTATTAAGTTAATAAAAACAGACTAACGCCTTAAGCAAGATGACATGATGTAGAGAAGAAAATTCAAGTAATATGAATAAACCACATCTTTTTATCCTTAATGGCAACAATACAAATACGTGTCATGCCCTTTCTGTCACTGGGATTGAGCACCGCAAGATTGAACCCATCACAAAGCACCTCTCCCATTGCAAGATAAACCAATCTAGTTGGCCAAACCAAATCGATAGATCGTAGAGAAATACAAAGCTATATTTAATCATGCATAAAAGAGTTCAGAGAAGACTCAAATATTTCTCATGAATAATCTGATCATAAACTCACAATTCATCGGATCCCAACAAACACACCGCAAAAGAAGATTACATCGGATAGAACTCCAAGAATATCAAGGAGAACATGGTATTGAAGATCAAAGACAGAGAAGAAGCCATCTAGCTACTAGCTATGGACCCGTATGTCTGTGGTAAACTACTCACACATCATCGGAAGGGCAGCAAGGTTGATGTAGAAGCCCTCCGTGATCGATTCCCCCTCCGGCAGAGTACCGGAAAAGGCCTCCAGATGGGATCGCGGAAGAACAGAGGCTTGCGGCAGCGGAAAGGTTTTCTCTTCTGGCTCTCTGATGGTTTCCGAATATTTGTGAATTTATAGGAGTGGAATTAGGTCAAACGGAGCCACGAGGGCCCCACAAGGCATCAGGGCGCCCCCCTGGGGCCGCGCCCTATTGCCTTGTGGAGGCTTCGTGAACCTTCTGGCCTCCTCTCCAAGTCTCCAGGGTCTCTTTTATCCAGAAAAAAATCTCCAAAAAATTCCGTGGCATTTGGACTTCGTTTGGTACTGATTCTCTGAAAAGCCAAAAACAAGCAGAAAACAGCAACTGGCACTGGGCACTAGGTTAATAGGTTAGTCCCAAAGAATGATATATAATTGCATATAAAAACATCCAAGATTGATACTATAATAGCACGGAACAATCAATAATTATAGATACATTGGAGACGTATCAATACGTTGGAGACGTATCAGCGCCCTACCCCCCTGGGCGCCCCCCGAGCTTATGGGGCCCCTGGCAGGCCTCCGGCCCCCTCCTTCTGCTATATGAAGTCATTTGCCCTAGAAAAAAATCAGAAGAAGACTTTCAGGATGAAGCGCCGCTGTCTCAAGGTGGAACCTATGCAGGAGCTATTTTGCTCTCCGGCCGAGCGATTCCGCCAGGGATACTTCCCTCCGGGAGGGGGAAATCGAAGCCATCAACATCACCAACGATCCTCTCATCATGGCAGGACCAATCTTCATCAACATCTTCACCAGCACCATCTCATCTTAAACCCTAGTTCATCTCTTGTATTCAATCTTTGTCTCAAAACCTCAGATTGGTACCTGTGGGTTGCTAGTAGTGTTGATTACATCTTGTAGTTGATGCTAGTTGTTTATTTGGTGGAAGATTATATGTTCAGATCCTTAATGCTATTCAATACCCCTCTGATCTTGAACATGAATATGATTTGTGAGTAGTTACTTTTGTTCTTGAGGACATGGGAGATGTCTTGTCATAAGTAATCATGTGAATCTGGTATTCGTTCAATATTTTGATGATATGTATGTTGTTGCTTCCTTTAGTGGTGTCATGTGAACGTCGACTACATGACACTTCACCATCTTTGGGCCTAAGGGAAGGCATTGTGGAGCAGTAATTAGATGATGGGTTGCTAGAGTGACAGAAGCTTAAACCCTAGTTTATGCGCTATTCCGTAAGGGGCTGATTTGGATC
This sequence comes from Elymus sibiricus, assembly GCA_039707655.1. Classification (NCBI taxonomy): domain Eukaryota; kingdom Viridiplantae; phylum Streptophyta; class Magnoliopsida; order Poales; family Poaceae; genus Elymus; species Elymus sibiricus. The sequence goes on from CM077672.1 coordinate 320,508,988, forward strand.
CATATGTTTCATGCTTTGGTTAGAGTTATCTTAATTCTTCTTTCGTAGTTGGGGATGCTTGCGAGAGGGGGTAATCATAAGTGGGAGGCTTGTTCAAGTAAGAACAGCACCCAAGCACTGGTCCACCCACATATCAAATTATCAAAGTAGCGAACGCGAATCAAACAAACATGATTAAAGTGACTAGATGAAATTCCCGTGTGTCCTCGAGAACGCTTTGCTTATTATAAGAAATCGTTCCGGCTTGTCCTTTGCTATAAAAAGTATTGGGCCACCTTGCTGCACCTTTGTTACCGTTACTACTTATTACTTGTTATGAATTACCTTGCTATCAAACTATCTGTCACCTACAATTTCAGTGCTTGCAGAGAATACCTTGTTGAAAACCGCTTGCCATTTCCTTCTGCTCCTCGTTGGGTTCGACACTCTTACTTATCGAAAGGAATACGATTGATCCCCTATACTTGTGGGTCATCAAGACTCTTTTCTGGCACCGTTGCCATGGAGTGAAGCGCCTTTGGTGAGTGGAATTTGGTAAGGAAACATTTATATTATGTGCTGAAATTTACTGTCACTTTTCACAATGGAAAGTATTCCTTTGAGGGTTTGTTCGGGGTATCTTCACCTTGACTGGAAGCATTGAGAGTTGCTCCTCAACCTACTGAACCTACTGAAAATATTTATTATGAAATTCCTTTGGGTATGGTAGAGAAACTGCTAGCTAATCCTTATGCAGGAGATGGAACGGTGCATCCTGATGTGCCCTTGATATATGTGGATGAAATTTGTGGATTGTTTAAGCTTGTAGGTCTATCCGGAGATGGAGTTAAGAAGAAAGTATTCCCTTTATCTTTGGAGGGAAAGGCATTGACATGGTATAGGCTATGTGATGATACTGAAACATGGGATTGGAACCAGTTGAAGCTCGAATTCCACCAGAAATTTTATCCTATGCACTTGGTTCATCGTGATCGGAATTATATATATAATTTTTTACCTCGTGAAGGAGAAAGTATCGCTCAAGCTTGGGGGAGGCTTAAGTATATGTTGCACACATGCCCCAATCATGAGCTCTCAACAGAAATAATTATTCAAAACTTTTATGCTTGGCTTTCTCATAATGATCAATCCATGCTCGATACTTCTTCTGCTGGTTCCTTTATGAAGAGAACTATTGAATTTAGATGGGATCTTCTAGAAAGAATTAAACGTAACTCTGAAGATTGGGAAATCGACAAAGGTAATGAGTCATGTATAAATCTTGAGTTTGATTGTGTTAAATCTTTTATGGAAACTGATGCTTTTCATATGTTTAGTACTAAATATGGACTTGACTCTAAGATAGTAGCTACCTTTTGTGAATCTTTTGCTGCTCATGTTGATCTCCCTAAGGAGAAATGGTTTAAATATCATCCACCCATTGAATTGAATGAAGAGCCTATTAGTGTTAAAGAAGAAACAATTGTTTACAATGTTGATCCAGTTGTGCCTACTGCTTACATTGAGAAACTTCCTTTCCCTGTTAGGATTAAGGAACATGCTAAAGCTTCAACTGTGGTTAATAAAAGTAATATAAGAACACCGAGACCTTGTGAACAAATTAAGGTTGAACCTAATATTGCAATGGTTAAAGATCTTTTGGTTGATGATATTGATGGGCATGTTATTTACTTTTGCGATGAGGCTGCTAGAATTGCTAAACCTGTTAGAAATGAACGAGATATGTTAGATAAGAACAAGCCTGTAGTTGGCATGCCCATTGTTTCTGTTAAGATTGGAGATCATTCCTATCATGGTTTATGTGACATGGGTGCTAGTGTGAGTGCTATTCCATTTTCTTTATATCAAGAAGTAATGCATGATATTGCACCTGTTGAGATTGAAGATATTGATGTTACTATTAAGCTTGCAAATAGAGATACTATTACACCACTTGGGATTGTTAGAGATGTTGAAGTCTTGTGTGGTAAAATCAAATACCCTACTGATTTCCTTGTACTTGGTTCATTACAAGATAATTTTTGTCCCATTATATTTGGTAGACCTTTCTTGAATACCGTTAATGCTGAAATTGATTCTGTTAAAGAGAAGGTTAGAGTTAAGTTTGGTGATATATCTCATGAATTTAATTTCTCTAAGTTTAGTAGACAACCTCATGATAAAGAATTACCCAATAAAGATGAAATTATAGGTCTTGCTTCTATTGCTATGCCTCCTACTGATCCCTTAGAACAATATTTGCTAGACCATGAGAATGATATGCATATGAATGAAGGAAATGAAATAGATGAGCTGTTCTTTAAACAAGCACCTATCCTTAAACATAATTTGCATGTTGAAACCTTGGGAGATCCTCCTCCACCCAAGGGTGACCCTGTGTTGGAATTAAATCAATTACCTGATACACTTAAATATGCTTATCTTGATGAAAAGAAGATATATCCTGTTATTATTAGTGCTAACCTTTCAGAGCATGAAGAAAAGAGATTACTTAAAACTCCGATGAAGCACCGTGCTGCTATTGGATATACTCTCGATGATCTCAAGGGCATTAGTCCCACTTTATGTCAGCATAAAATTCATATGGAGCCAGCCACTAAACCTGTTGTTGATCATCAAAGAAGGTTGAATCCTAAAATGAAGGATGTGGTAAGAACTAAAATATTAAAGTTTCTTGAGGCAGGTATAATTTATCCCATAGCTGATAGTAGATGGGTAAGTTCTGTTCATTGTGTTCCTAAGAAAGGAGGTATTACCATTGTTCCTAATGATAAAAATGTACTTATTCCACAAAGATTTGTGACTGGTTATAGGATGGTAATTGATTTCAGGAAATTGAATAAAGCTACTAGGAAAGATCATTACCCCTTGCCTTTTATTGATCAAATGTTAGAAAGATTATCTAAGCGTACACACTTTTGCTTCCTAGATGGTTATTCAGGTTTCTCTCAAATACCTGTTTCACCTGAAGATCAAGAGAAACCCACATTTACTTGTCCTTTTGGAACTTATGCTTATCGTCGTATGCCTTTTGTTTTATGTAATGCACCTGCTATCTTTCAAAGATGTACGACTGCTATATTCTCTGACTTTTGTGAAAAGATTGTTGAGGTTTTCATGGATGATTTCTCCGTTTACGGAACTTCTTTTGATGATTGCTTGAGCAACCTTGATCGAGTTTTGCAGAGATGTGAAGAAACTAACCTTGTCTTGAATTGGGAGAAGTGCCACTTTATGGTGAATGAAGATATAGTCTTTGGGCATAAAATTTCTAAAAGAGGTATTGAAGTTGATAAAGCTAAAGTTCATGCAATTGAGAAAATGCCATGCCCCAAAGATATCAAAGGTATAAGAAGTTTCCTTGGTCATCCTGGTTTCTATAGAAGGTTTATAAAAGACTTTTCTAAAATTTCTAGGCCTCTTACTAATCTCTTGCAAAAAGATGTGCCATTTGTTTTTGATGATGATTGCGTAGAAGCCTTTGAAATACTTAAGAAAGCCTTAATTTCTGCACTGATACGTCTCCTTCGTATCTATAATTTTTGATTGTTTCATGCCAATATTCTACAACTTTCATATACTTTTGGCAACATTTTATATTATTTTTGGGACTAACATATTGATCCAGTGCCCAGTGTTAGTTCCTGATTTCTGCTTGTTATTGTTTCACAGGAAATCCATATCAAACGAAGTCCAAACGCGATAAAATTTTATAGATAATTATTTTGGAATATATGTGATTTTTGAGAGGTGGAATCAACGCAAACGGAGGCCCACAGCCTCCACAAGGCATCTTGGCATGACCACCCCCCCCCAGCCACGTGATGTTGCCTTTTGGTCACACCATAAGTCGGTTGGGGTCCTTCTTCAACCGCAAGGAAGCTTATATCGAGAGAGAAATCGTTTTAAAATTTCAGCCCAATCGGAGTTGCGGATCTCCGGGAATATAAGAAATAGTTTTTGGCCAGAAAACAGGGAGGCGAAACAGAAGAGAAACAGAGAGAGAGATCCAATCTCAGAGGGGCTCCTCCCCTCTGGGAGCCATGGCGGCCATGGACCAGAGGGGGAACTCTCCTCCCATCTAGGGGGGAGGCCAAGGAAGAAGAAGAAGGAGGGGGGCTCTCTCCCCCTCTCTCTCTGTGGTGCCAGAACGCCGCTGGGGCAATCATCGTGACGGCGATCTACACCAACAACTTCGCCGCCGTCAACACCAACTCTCTCCCCCTCTATGCAGCGGTGTAACACCTCGTCTCCCCGCTGTAATCTCTACTTAAACATGGTGCTTAACACTATATATTATTATCCAATGATGTGTGGCAATCCTATGATGTTTGAGTAGATTCGTTTTGTCCTATGGGTTGATTGATGATTATGATTGGTTTGAGTTGTATGTTTTATTTTGGTGCTGTCCTACGGTGCCCTCCATGTCGCGCAAGCATGTGGGACTACCTCTGTAGGGTGTTGCAATACGTTCATAATTCGCTTATGTTGGGTTGCGTGAGTGACTGAAACACAAACCCGAGTAAGGCGGTTGTTGCGTATGGGAGTAAAGAGGACTTGTTACTTAATGCTATGGTTGGGTTTTACCTTAATGATCTTTGGTAGTTGTGGATGCTTGCTAGAGTTCCAATCATCAGTGCATATGATCCAAGTACGGAAAGTATGTTAGCTCATGCCTCTCCCTCATATAAAATTGCAATAATGATTACCGGTCTAGTTATCGATTGCCTAGGGACAAACCCTTCTCTTGTGTTACAAAAAGCTTTCTACTAAACAACTAACTTTTATTATCTTGCAAATTACTCCTAGTTTTATTCTCGCAAAGTACTCCTAGTTTTATTCTTGCAAAGTAGTTCTAGTATTACACCTACAAAGTACTTCTAGTTTCATACTTGTTCTAGGTAAAGCAAACGTTAAGTGTGCGTAGAGTTGTATCCGTGGTCGATAGAACTTGAAGGGAATATTAATTCTACCTTTAGCTCCTCGTTGGGTTCGACACTCTTATTTATCAAAAAAGCTACAATTGATCCCCTATACTTGTGGGTTATCAAGACTTTTTTCTGGCGCCGTTGCCGGGGAGCAATAGCGTGGGGTTGATATTCTCGTCTGTGCTTGTTTGCTTTATCACTAAGTAGATTTTATTTTCTGTTCTAAGTTGTTCTCTACCTTTAGTTATGGATATGGAACACGAAACACCAAAAAAATTAGTTGTACTTGCTACTCATGGAGATGGGGAACCTCCTAAAACCCTCGATGCTGGTTATGTGGAAAACATTAAATACTACTTTGATAATCCTGATAAATCTCCATTCAACTTGATAATGGGAGATACTTTGGATCAATGGGAATACTTTAGGGATTATCGCTTGTCTCAAAAAGGGAAACACTTATGGGATCAAATTAAAATGTTGCGTTGGTATGCTTGGAATTTATGCTTAAGATATGATTATACTTGTTGCTCTAGGATGGAGGCCCCACACCTCCCCTTTCAATGTGAATTTAATGATAATGAAACCTTGGCTTCTTATGCTAATGGTATATATGATTACTACGATGTGGAACAAATAGAAGAATTTGTTGCTTTTAAAGGTGCTTATGAAATTGAATCTTTGTTTGAAAAGTATGAAGATTGTGATGATGTGATACGTCTCCAACGTATCTATAATTTATGAAGTATTCATGCCATGTTTATTATAGTTTTGTATGATTTTGGTGCACTTTTATATGGCTTTTATATGATTTTTATGGACTAACATATTGACCTAGTGCCCGGTGCCAGTTGCTGTTTTCTGCTTGTTTTTGGTTTTCCAGAAAATCCATATCAAATGAAGTCCAAATGCAGCAAAACTTTTTGACAATTTTTTCTGGAAGGAAACAGACCCAGGAAGCTTCGGGGGAGAAGCAGAAGACCCACAGGGGCCCCACAAGCCACCAGGGCGCGCCACCCCCCAGGCGAGCCCTGGTGCCTTGTGGGCCCCCCTTTGGCACCTCTTTGCATGATTCCAACGCGGAAAAATCCTATATATTCAGAAACCCCCGAAATTTAACCTAGATGAGTTTTTACGCCGTCGCAAGCCTCTATACCAAAGAGATCCCATCTGGTGCCCTTTTCCGGCACCCTGCCGGAGGGGGAAATCATCACCGGAGGCCATCTTCATCATCCCGGCGGTCTCCATGACGAGGAGGGAGTAGTTCACCCTCGAGGCTAGGGGTATGTACAAGTAGCTATGTGTTTGATCTCTCTCTCGTGTTCTTGATTTGGCACGATCTTGATGTACCACGAGCTTTGTTAATATAGTTGGATCATATGGCGTTTCTCCCTCTCTATCTTGTTGTGATGAATTGAGTTTTTACCTTTGAGGTTTCACTATTATCGGATTGAATACTTTTGTGGATTTGAGAACACTTGATGTATGTCTTGCATATGAATATCCGTGGTGAGAATGGGGTATTATATTGATTCACTTGATGTATGTTTTGGCACTCAACTCGCAGATTCCCGAGGTGACATTGGGGTAATCTATGCATAGGGGTTGATGCACGTTTTCATCCTACTTTCTCTGGTAGAAATCTTGGGGCACTCTTTGAAGTTTTTTGTGTTGGATTGAATATTATGAATCTGAAGTTGTTTGATGCATATCGAATAATCAACTCACGAATACTTGTGGTGACATTGGAGTATCTAGGTGACATTAGAGCTGGTTGATGCGTATCATATGGTGTTATTTTAGTACGAACTCTAGGGCTGTTCGTGACACTTATTGGGATGGCTCAATAGATTGATCGAAAAAGATAACTTTGAGGTGGTTTCGTACCCTACGACAATTTCTATCTTATGTTCTCCGCTAGATAAGAACATTGGAGTGACTCTTTGTCGCATGTTGAGGGATTGTTTTATGATCCAATTATGTTAGCACTGTTGAGAGATTGCACTAGTGAAAGTATGAACCCTAGGCCTTGTTTCTAAGCATTGCAATATCGTTTGTGCTCCATTTTATCACTTGCTACCTTGCTGTTTTTATATTTTCAGATTACAAAAACCTATATCTACTATCCATACTACACTTGTATCACCATCTCTTCACCAAACTAGTGCACCTATACAATTTACCATTGTATTGGGTGTGTTGGGGACACAAGAGATTTCTTGTATTTGGTTGCAGGGTTGTTTGAGAGATACCATCTTCATCCTACGCCTCCCACGGATTGATAAACCTTAGGTCATCCACTTGAGGGAAAATTGCTACTGTCCTACAAAACTCTGCGCTTGGAGACCCAACACGAGTCTACAAGAATAAGTTGTGTAGTAGACATCAAGCTCTTTTCTGGCGCCGTTGCCGGGGAGGTGAGTGCTTGAAGGTATATCTTTAGATCTTGCAATCGAATCTTTTAGTTTCTTGTTTTATCACTAGTTTGGTTTTATAAAAGAAAACTACAAAAAATGGAATTGAGGTTGCCTCATATTATTCGTCTTTATAATGTCTTTCTTGAAAATGATGGATCGGATAATTGTGCTCAATTGTTAGAGGAAGAATTTAATAAAATGTTTAATGTGAGTTCCTTGAATGATGAGCATGATTGCAATGTTGCTAGTATGAATTCTCTAAATATCCATGATGCTTATGATATGGAAAGCTACAAGCTTGGGGATGCTATGTTTGATGAAGATGATATTTTTAGTACCCCAAGTTTTGATGAGCAAATTTATTATGATGGTAGCATGCCTCCTATTTCTGATGACTATAATTATGAAAGTGGATTTAGAGAGGTCGTGACTTTATTTAATGATGATTCCACTATTTTTTAAGAGGTTTCAATTGACTATGATAAAAAAGTTTGCTATCTATGATGATTATGGTGATGACATGTATGATATAAAGATTAATGATAACCATGAAACTTGTCATCATGATTTTAATTTTCAATTTGATTATGTCAATCAACTATCTCATGATAGTTATTTCATTGAGTTTGCTCCCACTACTATTGATGAGAATAAATTTGCTTATGTGGAGAGTAACAAAAAAAATTATGCTAGTGGATCATGAAAAGAATTCTTTATGTGATAGTTATATTGTTGAATTCATTCATGATGCTACTGAAAATTATTATGAGAGAGGATCATATGCTTGTAGGTGTTGCAATAATATCAAGTTTCCTCTCTATGTGTTGAAAGTTTTGAAGTCATGCTTGTTTGCCTTCCTATGCTAGTTGATTCTTGCTCCCATAAGTTATTTGCTCACAAAATCCCTATGCATAGGAAGTGGGTTAGGCTTAAATTTGCTTGTCATATGATTCATGATGCTCTATTTGTGTTTCAATTCTTTACTTTTATGCGAGCATCATTGAAATCATCATGCCTAGCTAAAAGGCATTAAAGAAAAGTGCTAGTTGGGAGACAACCCAATACTTATACCTTCTGTTTTTTGTGTTCACGTGATTTCGCCACTTTATTAATCATGTTTTATATGTTTTCTTTCAATAATGTGCCAAGTAAAGCCTTTGGGATAGTGTGGATACTTGTTGAATTGATTCTGTGCAAAAACAGAAACTTTTGCGTCCAGTGCTGGAATTTCTATTCTGTACTGCAGCATGAAAAAATTCTGAAATTTTTACAGAGCATTGGGTTACAAATTTTTTACGTTTTCCTAATTTTTCAGAATTTTTGGAGGTACAGTATGGTTTTAAATCGCTCACTACATGCTGTTCTGTTTTTGACAGATTCTGTTTTCGGTGCATAGTTTGCTTGTTTTAGTGTTTCCATAGCTTATATTATGAGATATAAATTGTCGAAATGATAGACTACAGTAGGCATTATGTGAGAACAATTATGAATCTTGTCTTGACAGTACCTAAGTGGATGATTTATTTTTATCATACTAACCTATCTCACAAGTTCCGTTAAGTTTAGTGTGATTGAAGTTTTCAAGTTTTGGGTGAGATGTCGATATGAGGAGAATAAGGAGTGGCATGACCCTAAGCTTGGGGATGCCCAAGGCACCCCAAGGAAATATTCAAGGAAGACCCAAGCAACTAAGCTTGGGGATGCCCCGGAAGGCATCCCCTCTTTCGTCTTCAACACTATCGGTAACCTCACTTGGAGGTATATTTTTATTCGTCACATAATATGAGTGTCGGTGTATAAAACATGGGTATTTTATACCCTGACTTATGCACAGATAGTAGCAGCCTCCTTGCCGGCCAAGGCTTACCGGAACTTGCCAAATAACAAGATTCATGACCCAACCACAGAAGCTACTGGAGAGAAGCTCAAGACGAAGCACCAACAAGCACTCAACTAGTACTGAAGGTGAAGATATTTCTCACCGGCAAGGTGAAGACCCGGCAAGCTCCGTGCCGGCAAGCTTTCACCAGCTCACCAGCGCTCCACCTCACCGAGCAGCTAGTCGCTAATCAGTGAGGTGTCGACCGCGCAGGCTGGTTGGTGAGGTTTGTCGGGCATGTGTCAGCATGCAGGGAGAAGATTGGCCTTTAATGACACCCGTCCAGAAGGCGTGTCGAGATAATGTGAGGTAGCTGGGCGAGCGGTGCAGAAGCCTTACCGGGAGCCCCTCCTCCACATGACACCTAATGGAGCATTTAATGCTTTTGTCCTAAACTGGCAGAGTTAGGTATGATAGCACTGTTTGCTATCTAATCACCATGTAATGACTGTTTTGCCACTGTGGTAACCCCTTGAGCTATAAAAGGAGGGCCAGGGCAATAGTTAGAGGGATTCGGAGCCTTTTTCGAACCCTAGCACGTCTTGCATGCATAGCTGCCCTCTCCGCACCTTGCCGGGAGAAGCGCTCCTTGTACTTGTGCTCTCACACATACAATACACCAAAGCAGGAGTAGGGTTTTACACCTCACGGTGGCCCAAACCTGGGTAAATCCCTTGTGTTCTCTGTTGATTCTGCTCTTTGTGCATATCGATCTCCCCTGCTGAACCACAAGGGGCTAGATGGCCCCATAGATGGTCGTACCCGTAACGACATCTTTGGCGCGCCACGTAGGGGATGATACGTCTCCAACGTATCTATAATTTATGAAGTATTCATGCCATGTTTATTATAGTTTTGTATGATTTTGGTGCACTTTTATATGGATTTTATATGATTTTTATGGACTAACATATTGACCTAGTGCCCAGTGCCAGTTGCTGTTTTCTGCTTGTTTTTGGTTTTCCAGAAAATCCATATCAAACGAAGTCCAAATGCAGCGAAACTCTTTGACGATTTTTTCTGGAAGGAAACAGACCCAGGAAGCTTCGGAGGAGCAGCAGAAGAGCCACAGGGCCCCCACAAGCCACCTGGGCGTGCCTGCCCCCCCCTAGGCGCGCCCTGGTGCCAATGGGCCCCCTGTGGCCCCTCTTCGCGTGATTCCAATGCTCAAAAATCATATATATTCAGAAACCCCCGAAAGTTAACCTAGATGAGTTTTTACGCCGCCGCAAACCTCTGTACCTCCACGATCTAATCTACAGCCCTTTTTCGGCAGCCTGCCGGAGGGGGGAATCATCACCGGAGGCCATCTTCATCATCCCGGCGGTCTCCATGACGAGGAGGGAGTAGTTCACCCTCGGGGCTGAGGGTTTGTACCAGTAGCTATGTGTTTTATATCTCTCTCGCGCGCGCGTTCTTGATTTGGCACGATCTTGATGTACCGCGAGCTTTGTGTGGCACCCCGGCTCAGAGAAACCGGAACACCCCGTATTCCAGCCTAGAGATCAAGTCTTCTGGAATACGGCATTGCTTGGCATAGAACAAATCAGCTCTTTATTACAAATAACACTGGTACAAAGGTTCTGAAGGCACGAAGGTTACAGGGGCACGGCGACACTTCGCCTGCTCAGATAGCTCTATGCTAGCAGCGAGACATCTCGAAGCGGAATAAATTCTAGCAGCGGAACAACAACGACAATGATGAACTCCACTCCGCAGGGACTCTGGCTGGGACGCATCCTAGAGCGCAACCTCGGGGTCCTCGACAAACAAGCAATCACGGCATCACCTGCAATCTGGCATGACACGCCAGGTGAGTACTTTGAATGTACTCGCAAGCTCACAACAACCAAAGCAATCAAGACATACAACAGCATGGCATTTACAGGTTAATCATCAAAGATGAACACGGTACTACTAGAACAACATGAGCATGGCAACAACATGAGCATGGCATGTACATATAATTCAAGATATGAATAGGATGATACTAGCACTAGCATGCACGGGGTCGACATTTAAGGTCTCATGGACCAACTTACTCTGCTTGGAGGTTATTTCATAACCACAAACTTACCATCGTGATCATCACATGATCACCTCAGGATCAACCAAGCTCGGTATCAACTATACCATCGTGATCATCACATGATCACATGGAGCTTGATCTCTACCTGTGATCATCGCACGACCACATAAAGATCAACCAACTTCTTTTCTCATCGAACCGGGGTTGTTATTATTCAGATTATTATTTCCGTTGACCCATAGTGTGACCTACTACGAACTGTATCCATGACCGAGGACGCGGCTATCGATAGATTATACACTCTGCAGAGGTTAGTACACTGTACCCACACCACGGAACTCATGGCCTCGTGCTCCCATTCTGGTGGACCAACGATGTTCCGACAAAACCAATCTATTGCATGACACTCTCCCGGCCACTCCGACAAACTCCCCTTTGGGCTATGTCCTGGGTTACCCCGATGCCAACTCGTGACATCCGCCACCTTTGTGGCCGCCACCGTCGTGGCCAAACAAAACATCGTACCAAACGGGGACCTCGGATCCATACAACTCGGGTACTCAAGGCTTATGGTAGCCTACCTGATCAGGGTAGCGCGCACCTATAACCTTCCCTAGTATGAGGCACCGACGAGAGGCATGACAATAGACCGCATTAGGGCCTCCCCATCCAGGCAAGTGTGGTTGCACTGGTGAGCTCGATTCGGTGGCACCATGACTCAGCCAACAGATTTGTTCAAGTTCGATTATGTCAGGTTTAACTTGAATGGTGATGAGCTGAGTCACAATAAAATACATAATGAAATAGCAATGCAGATGAGCGTGATATCAGTGCAACCATGGATGGGAAACATAACCATTTAACATCAACAATGATAAATCATTTTACTCTACGGAATGCAGATGAGCATAGCATAACGATGATCACGAATATCACAAGTAATTGCATAACCAACCATAATGATCCATATGAGCATATCATTATCACTAGCATATGAAATAATTACAAGAATAAAACATGATAAGAATTTCCTTAGCAATTAATCATATCACTCACTAGATGAAAATGAACATGGCATAAACAATGAGCATGGATTCACAAGCATATACATAGCATTCACAAAATAATTAAATGAGTAAACAATTATTAAATATTCAAGTGGAAACCATGTCTATTGCAATGCCATCATGCAAGTGGCTGTCGTGGCTTGCCTGGGGATGAAGGATTCACCGGGGAGAAGTGCGATGAACTCGCGGAAAGAATCGCCGGAAAAGTTTCCCTCCCGGCGGAGCTGATTAGGGGCAAGGGCAAAATGGTCATTTTCAGTGTGTGACAACATCATGAAAATGGTACCAACGGAATGGGCTCGACGAACAGAGAACGTGGGATTTTGAATCACCTGAATCGGAGTCTCGGTTGAAAATTTACGGACGTTCGTTCGTTAGTCAGAAAAACAAATAAAAACTGAGCTTTTCTGTGCTTAACCAACGAACGCCCGCTATTTAAGAGTTTCGGCCGGCGGGGCTGAAAACAGAACATGTAGTACTCAAAATACACTTTCGGTGAACCGAAAGCGCACTCTGGTCCAACGTTGAGGTAGAATACGCTTTCACCGGAGGGAGACATATTTTCGGGAATACGCCTTCACTTAAAAGTGCGCGGACCCGGAGTCAACACAGCTGTCTCGCTGACGGGCGGGTCCCGCGGGTCCCACTGGCAGGGGGGCAGCGTCTTCTTCCTCCCGTCGTTGCCCGCGTGCGGCCGAGGCAGTGGCCGGCCCCGACGGAGACCGCCGGCGCCACAGGCCATCTCCGGCGGCGCCCGACCTACCGGAGAGATCAGCACGGCGCGGCTCATCCAACCAGCCAGGTGGCGGAGCTTGGGGGAGGGTGGGAGCGCAAGCGCCCTCGGCCATGGCGGACGGCCCGCACGGGCGACGATGGGCGCGGCGGCTACAGGCCACCGGAGGCGAAGGAGAAGCGCGCAGGGGCTTTGATAGGTCCTGGGGGTCTCTCTGGAGGTGGAACAAGGGAGAGAGAGGGCCAGCATTGCCGCAATTTAGGCAGAGGAGGGCGGCGGCCATGGCGGCCAAGGAGGGCTAGTAGGAGTTCCCGAGCTCGGGGAAGAGGCTAGGCGGGGCTAGAGGAGGGTGGTGAGGAGGTTGATGAGCTCGGGAGGCCTCGGGGTGGGCTTATATAGCCGGGGCGAAGGAGCCATCCCCAGATGTCGCCGCGGCCAGATGGAGCGTGCTCTGGCGACTTCCGCGTACGCGTGCGCACGTGCGGAGGGGTGGAGGGCGATGGGAGAGAGCTAGTGGAGTGCCAGAGGAGGGCAGACGCGGGCGACGCGATGTCCGGTCGGCCACTCGGCCACTGTGCGCACGCGGGCAAGGTCGCCGTGGCGCGAGGAGGGTGAAGGAAGAGGGGGCCAGGGCAGGAGAGTGAGCGCGAGGCTGCCACGAAGCTTTGGGACACGGTAGGACGCGCGTAAACGGTGAGCAGAGGAGTGCCCGAAGCAAACGACGAGCAGAGCGCGACAATGGCCTCCCAGCCGCATGGTCACCGCGTGCATAGGCTCACGCGGTGCGCTCTGGCCAGTAAAACCATGTCTAGCGTGTAGTCCTTCCGAAGTGGGTCCTCTCTGATGTGATAGCTCAAAGAAAGTCACTGTGGACCGATGGGAATGATCGACTGAAGTTTGCTGTTGCAAACTTAGGCATGAAACTGCGATCAAATGAGGTGAGATAAGAGATAACCAGGATGTCAAAGAGGCTTCGGGTAGGAAGGACTATGATCCTGGGGATTTTGAAATGATTTGGACCAAAATTTAGCATAGTTGCTTCACAACTATACAAACTGGTCCAGAATCTAGATCATGAAGTAGCACTCACATGGAGTGTTGTATTGGGCTGAAAATAGGTGGATCATGATCATTTGGGCATATAAAGGTGCCATAAAAATTTCATCCCATTTGGATGAATAAAAATGGTACTTCCTTCACAATGCTCCACACTGGACAGAAAATTGGGGGAATTTTGTGGAGAAAATGGCTTGGAAAAATGATGTGAATTTTCGCATGCTCAAATGATATAGGGACATTTAGGTCCTGGATTAATTTGAGAATTTTTGAAGCAACATAAAATATAGTTGATTCACAAACTGAAATTGTGACCAGGAATCAAGATTTGAAGGTGTGCTCACATAGAGGGTTTTATGAAGATTAAATTTGGTGGAGAGTGATGATTTGACCATATAAATGATCTACCAAAATTTCAGCTCATTTGGATAAGCCTAGATACTACTTCCTTCACAAAGCTTCTCTCTGGACAGAAACTTTGGAAATTTGCTAAGGAAGATTTACTAGGAAAATCAGGCTGAATTTTGGCATGTGGCAATAATTTGGATATGAGAGAGTGCCCAATTTTTTTGAGGGCAAACAAGAAAAGATAAATAGCACTTCCTTCACAAAGTGCCAATCTGGACAGAATAGGAAATGAATATTCCTGAATTATTTTTGAACTAGGCAAGGATGGGTTTTGACATATTTGTGGAATATATGATCCAAATAATTTATGAGAATTTTGTGGGAATTTTTGGAATCGCAGAAATATAGGTTGCTTCACAACCTAGAGTAAACATGGTTATTTCTTTAATAGGAAAAAGGAATATTCCCAAGAAAAAGAATTTGGGGTTGGGCTAAGATGGAAATGACATGGCCTTGGGATATATTTGAGAATGACAAGCCACTAGGAAGTGGCAGGAGAGAGGATCTTCCCAGGTTTCAAGACCACATAGCCACGGAAAAAGAACTCCAAATAAAAATTCGAAGAAATCCAAAAGAAAAAGAAAGGACCAAAAATCGGGGTGTTACACTTTGTTAATATAGTTGGATCATATGGTGTTTCTTCCCTCTCTATCCTTGTTGTGATGAATCGAATTTTTTCCCTTTGAGGTTTCCTTATTGTCGGATTGAATATTTCAGATTTGAGAACACTTGATGTATGTCTTGCATATGAATACCCGTGGTGACAATGGGTGTTGGGGAACGTTGCATGGAAAACAAAAAAAATTCTACGCACACGCAAGATCTATCCATGGAGATGCATAGCTACGAGAGGGGGAGTGTGTCTACGTACCCTCGTAGACCGTAAGCGGAAGCGCTAGAACAACGCGGTTGATGTCGTCGAACAACTTCACGATCCAACCGACCGAGCACCGAACGTACGGCACCTCCGCGTTCAGCACACGTTCAGCTCGGTGACGTCCTCGACTTCTTGATCCAGCAAGACAGCGAGGTAGTGGATGAGTTCCGGTAGCACGACGGCGTGGTGACGGTGATGGTGATGCTATCTCCGCAGGGCTTCGCCCAAGCACTGCGAAAATATGACCGAGGGACGGAACTGTGGAGGGGGGCACCGCACACGCCTAAGACAATGTTGTGTGTTTTGGGGCGCCCCCTCTCCTCTATTTATATATGTGTAGGGGCTTGGAGTAGAAGGAATAGTGCCACGTAAACAGTAACTGTGAATAGTACACACGTGGACTTGGACTCCAAAGTCCAATCCTATTCCTACTAGGACTCTCCCTTTTTTCCTTCCCTAGCTGCGTGGGCTTTTGAGGACTTGGTGCGCCTGACCCAATAAGGCCAGGGCGCCTCCCCTTAGCCCATGCCAGCCCTTTGGGACGTGGTGGACCCACTTGTGGACTTCCGGACCCCTCTGGAATCCTCCAGAACCTTCTGGAAGCTTCCCGGTACAATACCGAAAAAACTGCACCTTTTTCCGGAACCCAAAATATGACTTCCCATATATAAATCTTTACCTCTCGACCATTCCGAGACTCCTCGTGACGTCCGGGATTTCATCCGGGACTCCGAACAATATTCGGTTACCAATTCACATAACTCATATTACACTATATCGTCAACGAACGTTAAGCGTGCGGACCCTACGGGTTCGGGAATGATGTAGACATGACCGAGACGCCTCTCCGGTCAATAATCAATAGCGGAACCTGGATGCCCATATTGGTTCCTACATATTCCACGAAGATCTTATCGGTCGAACCGCAATGACAACATACGTAATTCCCTTTGTCCGTCGGTATGTTACTTGCCCGAGATTCGATCGTCGATATCTCCATACCTAGTTCAATCTCGTTACCGGCAAGTCTCTTTACTCGTTCCGTAATACATCATCCCGTAACTAACTCCTTAGTCACTTTGCTTTCAAGCTTCTTATGATGTGCATTACCGAGAGGGCCCAGAGATACCTCTCCGAAACACGGAGTGACAAATCCCAGTCTCGATCCATGCCAACTCAACGGACACCTTCGGAGATACCTGTAGAGCATCTTTATGATCACCCAGTTACGTTGTGACGTTTGATAGCACACAAGGTATTCCTCCGATATCCGGGAGTTGCATGATCTCATGGTCTGAGGAACATGTATTTGACATTCAAGAAAGCAGTAGCAATAAACAGAACGATCATATGCTAAGCTAACGGATGGGTCTTGTCCATCACATCATTCTCCTAATGATGTGATCCCGTTATCAAATGACAACTCATGTCTATGTTTAGGAAACCTTAACCATCTTTGATCAACGAGCTAGTCTAGTAGAGGCTCACTAGGGACACGGTATTTGTTTATGTATTCACACATGTATTTAAGTTTCCGGTCAATACAATTCTAGCATGAATAATAAACCTTTATCATGAACAAGGAAATATAAAATAATAACAACTTTATTATTGCCTCTAGGGCATATTTCCATCAATGGGGTATTATATTGATTCACTTGATATATGTTTTGGCACTCAACTCGCAGATTCCCGCGGTGACATTGGGGTAATCTATGCATATGGTTGATGCGCGTTTTCATTATCTTTTCTCTGATAGAAACTTTAGGGTGCTCCTTGGAGTTCTTTGTGTGGATTGCATATTATGATTATGAAGTTGTTTGATTCATATCGTATAATCAACTCACGGATACTTGTGGTGACATTGGAGTATCTAGGTGACATTAGAGTTGGTTCATGTGTATCATATGGTGTTATTTTAGTACAAACTCTAGGGCTGTTTGTGACACCTATAGGAATAGCTCAATAGATTGATTGGAAAGGATAACTTTGAGGTGGTTTCGTACCCTACAAACAATTTCTATCTTATGTTCTCCGCTAATAGGAATTTGGGAGTGATTCTTTATTGCACGTTGAGGGATGGTTATATGATCCTATTATATTAGATTTGTTGAGAGATTGCACTAGCGAAAGTATGAACCCTAGGCCTTGTTTTTAAGCATTGCCGTTTGTGCTCACTTTTGTTACTTGCTACCTTGCTGTTTTATATTTTCAGATTACAAAAACCTATATCTACTATCCATACTACACTTTTATCACCATCTCTTCGCCGAACTAGTGCACCTATACAATTTACCATTGTATTGGGTGTGTTGGGGACACAAGAGATTTCTTGTATTTGGTTGCAGGGTTGTTTGAGAGATACCATCTTCAACCTACGCCTTCCACGGATTGATAAACCTTAGGTAATCCACTTGAGGGAAAATTGCTACTGTCCTACAAAACTCTGCGCTTGGAGGCCCAACACGAGTCTACAAGAATAAGTTGTGTAGTGGACATCAAGCTCTTTTCTGGCGCCGTTGCCGGGGAGGTGAGTGCTTGAAGGTATATCTTTAGATCTTGCAATCGAATCTTTTAGTTTCTTGTTTTATCACTAGTTTGGTTTATAAAAGAAAACTACAAAAAAATGGAATTGAGGTTGCCTCATATTATTCGTCTTTATCATGTCTTTCTTGAAAATGATGGAGCAGAAAATTGTGCTCAATTGATAGAAGAATTCAATAAAATGTTTGGCATAAAATCTTTGAATGATGAGCATTATTGCAATGTTGTTAGTATGAATTCTATGGATATCCAAAATACTAATGATGATTGCACTAGTCATGACAAAAATGTTTCTTATAAGCATGTCAATTTTTGTGGAGTGCATAAAGTTTGTGAAGACATGCCTTATAGGGATGATAGATTTTGTAAGAAGCATAAACATGATAGAACCAATTTTTTGCTCAAAGTGATAGATGAATTTGTTACAAAATTATGCTCTCTTCATCCCATTACTTGTGAACTTTGCAATAAAGTTGGTCACCTTAATTTTCGATGCATACATTTTCATGATCGAATCATGGCTAAATATTGTAATGACTTGACCGCCCTTGAACTATATAATGAGCTTTATCTATTTTTGGGGTGTGAGGAATTGACACATAAAAATAGTTGGTTTGAAGTATTCATTCTCACAGACAACATTGAAACTAATCTAGAGGAAATCTATATGTTTTGTGTGGTAAATTGTAATGAGAATGCTTATATTGCCAACTAGAGAAAGATGGGAAAACCAATAGAATATAAAAGGAACACTAATGAAAGGGTAAAGATTTCCACTTTCCCTCCTATTGTCTCTCATGATGAAATAGGTGACGAGGAGGAGCTTCCCATTCAACCAATCTCATCAATAAGAAGCTCGGAAAAATTGATTAAACCCACACATGATGTGGTGAAGAAGAAGAAAAGAAGAAAAAGTAGAGGTAAAAAGGTATCTCTCCCAAATAATGTTGCTCCTATTATTGTTGTGCCTCATGAGAATGAATCAAAAACAATTGTGGAAGATGATACACTTGATGATGATATTGCTTCTTTGTCTTATGGCACACTGTCCGAAGGAACTATTGAGGATGATTTTGTAATGCCTATTACTCATTATGATGATTATGATTGGGAAAATAATGAAACTTCTTATAATCTTGAAAATCTTTTTGGCACCAACTTAGAAAATTGTGATGATAATAATTGTTATACTATTGGTGCTATTCATACTATTAATGATGAGAGTGATTATGCTTATGATATGCCAAGCCACAAGCTTGGGGATGCTATGTTTGATGAAAATGACATGTTTGAGAATTTATTTGCTGCAATTAATGTTTGTCCCAAGCTTGGGGATGCTATGCTTAATGAAGATGATCTTTTTAGTCCCCCTACTTTGAATGATCAAATTTGTTATGATGATTGCATGCCTCCTACTTATGATGATTATTGTGATGATACTTATGTTATAAAAAGTAGTGATGATTATATTTATAAAACGTGCCATAATTATGATTACCCTTTTACTGAACATTAATCTTTTAATGTGGAAACAATTTATAGTATTCGAGTTTCATATGATACTCCTACTCCTATTGATGAGAAGAAATGTGCTTATGTGGAGAGTAATAAAAATTCTATGCTTGTGGATCATGAAAAGAATACTATATGTGATAGCTATATTAATGAATCCATTCATGATGCTACTGAAAATTATTATGAGAGAGGAACATATGATTAATGATGTTGGGGAACGTTGCATGGAAAACAAAAAATTTCTACGCACACGAAAGATCTATCCATGGAGATGCATAGCTACGAGAGGGGGAGTGTGTCTACGTACCCTCGTAGACCGTAAGCGGAAGCATTAGAACAACGCGGTTGATGTCATCGAACAACTTCACGATCCAACCGACCGAGCACCGAACGTACGGCACCTCCGCGTTCAGCACACGTTCAGCTCGGTGACGTCCTCGACTTCTTGATCCAGCAAGACGGCGAGGTACTGGATGAGTTCCGGCAGCACGACGGCGTGGTGACGGTGATGGTGATGCTATCTCCGCAGGGCTTCGCCCAAGTACTGCGAAAATATGACCGAGGGACGGAACTGTGGAGGGGGGCGCCGCACATGGCTAAGACAATGTTGTGGCTTGTTTGGGGCGCCCCCTCTCCTCTATTTATATATGTGTACGGGCTTGGAGTAGAAGGAATAGTGCCAAGTGAACAGTACCACGTGAACAGTGCCACATGAATAGTACACACGTGGACTTGGACTCCAAAGTCCAATCCTATTCCTACTAGGACTCTCCTTTTTTCCTTCCCTAGCTGCGTGGGGTTTTGAGGACTTGGTGCGCCTGGCCCAATAAGGCCAGGGCGCCTCCCCTTAGACCATGCTAGCCCTTGGGACGTGGTGGACCCACTTGTGGACTTCCGGACCCCTCCGGAATTCTCCGGAACCTTCTGGAAGTTTCCCGGTACAATACCGAAAAAACTGCACCTTTTTCCGGAACCAAAAATATGACTTCCCATATATAAATCTTTACCTCTCGACCATTCCGAGACTCCTCGTGACGTCCGAGATCTCATCCGGGACTCTGAACAACATTCGGTTACCAATTCACATAACTCATATAACACTATATCGTCAACGAACGTTAAGCGTGCGGACCCTACGGGTTCGGGGATGATGTAGACATGACCGAGACGCCTCTCCGGTCAATAATCAATAGCGGAACCTGGATGCCCATATTGGTTCCTACATATTCCACGAAGATCTTATCGGTCGAACCGCAATGAGAACATACGTAATTCCCTTTGTCCGTCGGTATGTTACTTGCCCGAGATTCGATCGTCGGTATCTCCATACCTAGTTCAATCTCGTTACCGGCAAGTCTCTTTACTCGTTCCGTAATACATCATCCCGTAACTAACTCCTTAGTCACTTTGCTTGCAAGCTTCTTATGATGTGCATTACTGAGAGGGCCCAGAGATACCTCTCCGAAACACGGAGTGACAAATCCCAGTCCCGATCCATGCCAACTCAACAGACACCTTCGGAGATACCTGTAGAGCATCTTTATGATCACCCAGTTACGTTGTGACGTTTGATATCACACAAGGTATTCCTTCGGTATCCGGGAGTTGCATGATCTCATGGTCGGAGGAACATGTATTTGACATTCAAGAAAGCAGTAGCAATAAACAGAACGATCATATGCTAAGCTAACAGATGGGTCTTGTCCATCACATCATTCTCCTAATGATGTGATCCCGTTATCAAATGACAACTCATGTCTATTGTTAGGAAACCTTAACCATCTTTGATCAACGAGCTAGTCTAGTAGAGGCTCACTAGGGACACGGTATTTGTTTATGTATTCACACATGTATTTAAGTTTCCGGTCAATACAATTCTAGCATGAATAATAAACCTTTATCATGAACAAGGAAATATAAAATAATAACAACTTTATTATTGCCTCTAGGGCATATTTCCATCAGTCTCCCACTTGCACTAGAGTCAATAATCTAGTTCACATCGCCATGTGATTAACACCCAAGAGTTCACTAGAGTCAATAATCTAGTTCACATCACCATGTGATTAACACTCAAAGAGTTCTAAGGTGTGATCATGTTTTGCTCGTGAGAGAGAATTTTAGTCAATGGGTCTGCAATTTTCAGACCCATGTGTACTTTGCAAATCCTTTTGTCATACTGTAGATGCTGCTATCACGCTTTACTTGGAGCTATTCCAAATGACTGCTCCATTAAACGTATCCGGTTTGCTACTCAGAGATATCCAGATTGGTGTCAAAGCTTGCATCGACGTAACCCTTTACGACGAACTCTTTATCACCTCCATAATCGAGAAACATTTCCTTAGTCCTTTAATTACTAAGGATAATTTTGACCGCTGTCCAGTGATCCACTCCTGGATCACTCGTGTACCCCCTTTGCCAGACACGTGGCAAGGCACACATTAGGTGTGGTACACAGCATGGCATACATTATAGAACCTATGGCTGAGGCATAGGGAATGACTTTCATTCTCTCTCTATCTTCTGCCGTGGTCGAGCTTTGAGTCTTACTCAACTTTACACCTTACAATACTGGTAAGAACTCCTTCTTTGACTGATCCATTTTGAACTCCTTCAAAATCTTGTCAAGGTATGTACTCATTGAAAGTCTTATCAAGCGTCTTGATCTATCTCTATAGATCTTGATGCCCAATATATAAGCAGCTTCACCGAGCTCTTTCATTCAAGTATCCTTTTATGCCATCCAGAAATTCTATATCATTTCCAATCAACAATATGTCATCCACATATAATATTAGAAATGCTACAGAGCTCCCACTCACTTTCTTGTAAATACAGGCTTCACCGTAAGTCTGTACAAAACCATATGCTTTGATCACCTCATCAAAGCGTATATTCCAACTCCGAGATGCTTGCACCAGTCCATAGATGGATTGCTGGAGCTTGCACACTTTGTTAGCACCCTTAGGATCAACAAAACCTTCTGGTTGCATCATATACAACTCTTCTTTGAGAAAACCATTAAGGAATGCAGTTTTGACATCCATTTGCCAGATCATAAAATGCGGCAATTGCTAACATGATTCGGACAGACTTAAACATCGCTACGGGTGAGAAAGTCTCATCGTAGTCAACCCCTTGAACTTGTCGAAAACCTTTCGCGACAAGTCGAGCTTTGTAGACAGTGATATTACCATCAGCGTTTGTCTTCCTCTTAAAAATCCATTTATTCTCAATGGCTTGCCGATCATTGGGCAAGTCCACCAAAGTCCATACTTTGTTCTCATACATGGATCCTATCTCAGATTTCATGGCCTCAAGCCATTTGTCAGAATCTGGGCTCATCATAGCTTCTTCATAGTTCGTAGGTTCGCCGTTGTCTAACAACATGACTTCCAGAACAGGATTACCGTACCACTCTGGTGCGGAACGTACTCTGGTCGACCTACGAGGTTCAGTAGTAACTTGATCTGAAGTTTCATGATCTTCACCATTATCTTCCTCTCTTATTGGTGTAGGCATCACGGGAACGGTTTTCTCTGATGAGCTACTTTCCAATTCGAGAGAAGGTACAATTACCTCATCAAGTTCTACTTTCCTCCCACTCACTTCTTTCGAGAGAAACTCCTTCTCTAGAAAGGACCCATTCTTGGCAACAAAGACCTTGCCTTCGGATCTGTGGTAGAAGGTGTACCCAATTGTTTCTTTAGGGTATCCTATGAAGACGCACTTCTCCGCTTTGGGTTCGAGCTTATCAGGTTGAAGCTTTTTGACATAAGCATCGCATCTCCAAACTTTAAAAAACGACAGCTTAGGTTTCTTGCCAAACCATAGTTCATACGGTGTCGTCTCAACGGATTTAGACGGTGCCCTATTTAACGTGAATGCAGATGTCTCTAATGCATAACCCCAAAACTATAGTGGCAAATCGGTCAGATACATAATAGAATGCACCATATCCAATAAAGTACGGTTACGACGTTCAGACACACCATTACGCTGTGGTGTTCCAGGTGGCGTGAGTTGTGAAACAATTCCACATTTTCTTAAATGAAGGCCAAACTCTTAACTCAAATATTCGCCTCCGTGATCGGATCGTAGAAACTTTATTTTCTTGTTACGATGATTATCTACTTCACTCTGAAATTCTTTGAACTTTTCAAATGTTTCAGACTTGTGTTTCATCAAGTAGATATACCCATACCTACTCAAATCATCTGTGAAGGTTAGAAAATAACGATACCCGCCGCGTGCTTCAACATTCATCGGATCGCATACATCGGTATGTATTATTTCCAACAAATCAGTAGCTCGCTCCATTGTTCCGGAGAACGGAGTTTTAGTCATCTTGCCCATGAGGCATGGTTCGCAAGTATCAAATGATTCATAATCAAGAGATTCCAAAAGTCCATCAGCATGGAGTTTCTTCATGCGCTTTACACCAATATGACCTAAACGGCAGTGCCACAAGTATGTTGCACTATCATTATCAACTTTGCATCTTTTGGCATCAATATTATGAATATGTGTATCACTATGATCGAGATTTAACAAGAATAAACCATTCACAAGGGTGCATGATCACGACGGATATTATTCATATAAACAGAATAACCATTATTCTCTGACTTAAATGAATAACCGTCTTGCAATAAACAATATCCAGATATAATGTTTTATGCTCAACGCAAGCACCAAATAACCATTATTTAGGTTTAATACTAATCCCGAAGGTATTACGAGCGTGTCGATATTGATCATATCAATCTTGGAGACACTTCCAACACATAACGTCACCTCGCCCTCAGCTAGTCTCCGTTACTCTGCAGCTCCTGCTTCAAGTTACTAATATTAGCAACTGAATCGGTATCAAATACCCAGACGCTGCTACCAGCACTAGTGAGGTACATATCAATAACATGTATATCAAATATACCTTTGTTCACTTTGCCATCCTTCTTATCCGCCAAATACTTGGGGCAGTTCCGCTTCCAGTGACCAGTTCCTTTGCAGTAGAAGCACTCAGTTTCAGGCTTGGGTCCAACTTTGGGTTTCTTCGTGGGAGCGGCAGCTTGCTTGCCGTTCTTCTTGAAGTTCCCCTTCTTTCCCTTGCCCTTTTTCTTGAAACTAGTGGTCTTGTTAACCATCAATACTTGATGCTCCTTCTTGATTTCTACCTCCGCCGATTTCAGCATCGCGAAGAGCTCGGGAATTGTCTTCTCCATCCCTTGCATATTATAGTTCATCACGAAGCCTTTATAGCTTGGTGGCAATGACTGAAGAACTCTGTCAATAACACTCTCAACTGGAAGATCAATTCCCAGCTGAGTCAAGTGGTTGTGGTATCCAGACATTCTGAGTATGTGTTCACTGACAGAACTGTTCTCCTCCATCTTACAGCTGAAGAACTTGATGGAGACTTCATATCTCTCAACCCGGGCATTAGCTTGAAATATCAATTTTAGCTCCTGGAACATCTCATATGCTCCATGGCGTTCAAAACGCTTTTGTAGTCCCGGTTCTAAGCCGTAGAGCATGGCACACTGAACTATCGAGTAGTCATCAGATCGAGCCTGCCAGGCGTTCACAATGTCTGCAGTAGCTCCTGCAACAGGTCCATCACCTAGCGGTGCATCAAGGACATAATCCTTCTGTGCAGCAATGAGGATAATCCTCAAGTTACGTACCCAGTCCGTGTAATTGCTACCATCATCTTTCAACTAAGCTTTCTCTAGGAACGTATCAAAAACAGGGGAGCTACAACGCGAGCTATTGATCTACAACATAATTTGCAAAGACTATCAGGACTAAGTTCATGATAAATTAAGTTCAATTAATCAAATTACTAATGAACTCCCACTTAAATTAACATCCCTCAAGTTAACTAAGTGATACATGATCCAAATCAACTAGCCCATGTCCGATCATCACGTGAGATGGGATAGTCATCAATGGTGAACATCTCCATGTTGATCATATCTACTATATGACTCATGTTCGACCTTTCGGTCTCCAGTGTTCCGAGAGCATGTCTGTACATGCTAGGCTCGTCAAGTTTAACCCAAGTATTCTGCTTGTGTAAAACTGGCTTACACCCGTTGTATGTGAACGTAGAATCTATCACACCCGATCATCACGAGGTGCTTCGAAACGACGAACTTTAGCAACGGTGCATACTCGGGGAGAACACTTTTATCTTGAAATTTAGTGAAGGGATCATCTTATAATGCTACCGTCGTTCTAAGCAAAATAAGATGCATAAAGGATAAACATCACATGCAATCAAAATATGTGACATGATATGGCCATCATCATCTTGTGCTTTTGATCTCCATCTCCAAAGCATCGTCATGATCTCCATCGTCACCGGCTCGACACCTTGATCTCCATCGTTGCGTCGTGGTCGTCTCGCCAACTATTGCTTCTACAACTATTGCTAACGCATAGCGATAAAGTAAAGCAATTACATGGCGCTTGCATTTCATACAATAAAGAGACAACCATAAGGCTCCTGCCGGTTGCCGATAAATTACAAAACATGATCATCTCATACAATAACGTATATCACATCATGTCTTGACCATATCACATCACAGCATACCCTGCAAAAACAAGTTAGACGTCCTCTACTTTGTTGTTGCAAGTTTTACGTGGCTGCTACGGGCTTCTAGCAAGAACCGTTCTTACCTACGGCACAAAACCACAATGGTGATTTATCAAGTTTGCTGTTTTAACCTTCAACAAGGACCGGCCGCAGTCAAATTTGATTCAACTAAAGTAGGAGAAATAGACACCCGCCAGCCACCTTTATGCAAAACAAGTTGCATGTCTGTCGGTGGAACCGGTCTCATGTACGTGGACATGTAAGGTTGGTCCGGGCCGCTTCATCTTACAATACCGCCGAATCAAAATAATACATTAGTGGTAAGCAGTATGACGATCACCGCCTACAACTCTTTGTGTTCTACTCGTGCATATCATCTACGCATAGACCTGGCTCATGATGCCACTGTTGGGGAACGTTGCATGGAAAACAAAAAATTTCTACGCACACGCAAGATCTATCCATGGAGATGCATAGCTACGAGAGGGGGAGTGTGTCTATGTACCCTGGTAGACCGTAAGCGGAAGCGTTAGAACAACGCGGTTGATGTCGTCGAACAACTTCACGATCCAACCGACCGAGCACCGAACGTACGGCACCTCCGCGCTCAGCACACGTTCAGCTCGGTGACGTCCTCGACTTCTTGATCCAGCAAGACGGCGAGGTAGTGGATGAGTTCCGGTAGCACGACGGCGTGGTGACGGTGATGGTGATGCTATCTCCGCAGGGCTTCGCCCAAGTACTGCGAAAATATGACCGAGGGACGAAACTGTGGAGGGGGGCGCCGCACACGGCTAAGACAATGTTGTGGCTTGTTTGGGCGCCCCCTCTCCTCTATTTATATATGTGTAGGGGCTTGGAGTAGAAGGAATAGTGCCACGTGAACAGTATCACGTGAATAGTACCACGTGAACAGTGCCACATGAATAGTACACACGTGGACTTGGACTCCAAAGTCCAATCCTATTCCTACCAGGACTCTTCTTTTTTCCTTCCCTAGCTGCGTGGGCTTTTGAGGACTTGGTGCGCCTGGCCCAATAAGGCCAGGGCGCCTCCCCTTAGCCCAAGCCAGCCCTTGGGACGTGGTGGACCCACTTGTGGACTTCCAGACCCCTCCGGAATCCTCCGGAACCTTCTGGAAGTTTCCCGGTACAATACCGAAAAAACTGCACCTTTTTCCGGAACCCAAAATATGACTTCCCATATATAAATCTTTACCTCTCGACCATTCCAAGACTCCTTGTGACGTCCGGGATCTCATCCGGGACTCCGAACAACATTCGGTTACTAATTCACATAACTCATATAACACTATATCGTCAACGAACGTTAAGCGTGCGGACCCTACGGGTTCGGGAATGATGTAGACATGACCGAGACGCCTCTCCAGTCAATAATCAATAGCGGAACCTAGATGCCCATATTGGTTCCTACATATTCCACGAAGATCTTATCGGTCGAACCGCAATGACAACATACGTAATTCCCTTTGTCCGTCGGTATGTTACTTGCCCGAGATTCGATCGTCGGTATCTCCATACCTAGTTCAATCTCGTTACCGGCAAGTCTCTTTACTCGTTCCATAATACATCATCCCGTAACTAACTCCTTAGTCACTTTGCTTGCAAGCTTCTTATGATGTGCATTACCGAGAGGGCCCAGAGATACCTCTCCGAAACATGGAGTGACAAATCCCAGTCTCGATCCATGCCAACTCAACAGACACCTTCGGAGATACCTGTAGAGCATCTTTATGATCACCCAGTTACGTTGTGACGTTTGATAGCACACAAGGTATTCCTCCGGTATCCGGGAGTTGCATGATCTCATGGTCGGAGGAACATGTATTTGACATTCAAGAAAGCAGTAGCAATAAACAGAACGATCATATGCTAAGCTAACAGATGGGTCTTGTCCATCACATCATTCTCCTAATGATGTGATCCCATTATCAAATGACAACTCATGTCTATGGTTAGGAAACCTTAACCATCTTTGATCAACGAGCTAGTCTAGTAGAGGCTCACTAGGGACACGGTATTTGTTTATGTATTCACACATGTATTTAAGTTTCCGGTCAATACAATTCTAGCATGAATAATAAACCTTTATCATGAACAAGGAAATATAAAATAATAACAACTTTATTATTGCCTCTATGGCATATTTCCATCACATATGATTAATGATGCTCCCGTTATGTTTCCATTCTTTACTTCTATGTGAGCATCATTGAAATCATCATGCCTAGCTAAAAGGCACTAAAGAAAAGCGCTTGTTGGGAGACAACCCAATATTTATACCTACTTTTTTTGTGTTCACATGATTAATCTACTGTGGTAAACATGTTTTATATGTTTTCTTTCAATAATGTGCCAAGTAAAGCCTTTGGGATAGTGTGGATGCTTGTTGATTTGATTCTGTGCAAAAACAGAAACTTTTGCGTCCAGTGCTGGAATTTCTATTCTGTATTGGAGAGTGATAAATTCTGAAATTTTTACACGGTATTGGCTTACAATTTTTTTACGTTGTCCTAATATTTCAGAAATTTTCGAGGTACAGAAGTATGGTTTTTAAATCGCCTACTACACGCTGTTCTGTTTTTGATAGATTCTGTTTTCGATTCATAGTTTGCTTGTTTTAGTGTTTCCATAGCTTATATTGAGTAATATGAATTGTGGAAATGATAGACTAAAGTATACATTATGTGAGAACAATTATGAATCTTGTCTTGACAGTACCTAGGTGGATGATTTATTTTTATCATACTAACCTATCTCACAAGTTCCGTTAAGTTTTGTGTGATTGAAGTTTTCAAGTTTTGGGTGAGATATCGATATGAGGAGAATAAGGAGTGGCAATACCCTAAGCTTGGGGTTGCCCAAGGCACCCCAAGGTAATATTCAAGGAAGACCCAAGCAACCAGGCTTGGGGATGCCCCGGAAGGCATCCCCTCTTTCGTCTTCAACACTATCGGTATATCTCACTTGGAGCTACATTTTTATTCGTCACATGATATGTGTTTTGCTTGGAGCATCATTTTATTTTGTTGAGATTTGGTTTCTGTTATCAATAATCATGTTTTGTATCTTTTAGTTCAATAAAATGCCAATTGTAGCCTTTACCATGCCCAGTTTGCAAGTTTATGTGTTGCTGCTTGAAAACAGAAAGTTTTCTGTTATGTTCAGAATATTCCTGAATAGTCAGAACATGATAAAAATCTGAAATTTTTACACAGTAAGCATGCATGAGTTCTCCGTCACGTGGTAATTTTTCAGAATTTTTGGAGTTAGGGAAGTATGGATTCTTATTCCCCTTTTAGTATTAAATATGTAGAGGCATTTAGTATGCAATGTTAAATTATAATTTTAGTGATTTGCTACAGTAGAGAATGTTTAGGTTTTGAGTTGATTTATACTAAATTATCTCACGAGTTCTTGTTGAGTTTTGTGTGGATAAAGTTTTTAATATTTAGGAGAAACCGTGATATGAGAGGAATTAAGGAGACACATGAGCTCAAGCTTGGGGATGCCCGGTATCCCAAGTATTTATTCTAAGAAGTCTCAAGCAACTAAGCTTGGGGATGCCCCGGTTGGCATCCCACCTTTCTTCATCAACACCTATCGGTTAGCCTAAGTTTTTGCTTCTTCACATGAGATGTGCTATTCTTGGAATGTCATTTTATTTTGTTTTTTTTGCTGTTTGAATAAAATTATCAGGATTTGAAATTTTAAATGAGAGAGAGAGTCGTCACATAGCTACCTATTTACTTAACTACTCATTTGGTCTTCACTTATATCTTTTTGGAGTAGTTTGTCATTTACTCTTGTTCTTCACTTATATCCTATGAGTAAATTGTTGAATGAATTGAATATCATAAAGTTGAAATTTATATGCTTCATATGCTTGTCCCATGGGGAGTAGTGACTTCACATACAAGAAGTATAAGTGGTAAAATTTATTGAAAGTTAACAAACATAGCATTGGTCACTTGAACAATTCATGAAAGAATTTTAAAGGAAGAGAAATTTCACATATAAATATACTATCTTGGACATCTTCTATGATTGTGAGCCCCCATTAATTATTTTCAAGCTTGATCAAGTAGTTGACGTTGGACAAGGAAGACAACGTAATGAGTTATGTTTGTTTATATTCACATAGAAGTTATATTGTCATGGATCCTCTAACATGTGGTGCTTGCTTAGGATCTTTTGCTAGCCAGAAATTCGTACTAAGTAGAGATACTACTTGTGCATCCAAAAACCCTTAAACCTAGTTGCTTGCCATGAGTGTCCACTATATCTACCTATGGATTGAATAAGATCCTTCAAGTAAGTTGTCATCGGTGCAAAAAGCAATAAAAATTGCTCCTAAAATATGTATGATCTTTTATTGCAAGGGAAAATAAGTGTTGTACGAACTTGTGATGGTAAAGAAATAAAAGCGACGGACTGCATAATAAAGGTTGCTATCACAAGGGGCAATATAACGTGACGTTCCTTTGCATTAAGGGCTTGTGCATCCAACAATAAAAAGCGCATGACAACCTCTGCTTCCCTCTGCGAAGGGCCTATCTTTTACTTTTCTGTATTTACTTTTATGCAAGAGTCATTAATGTTCATCCCTATTCCGCTCTATTTATTCTTTAGTTGGCAAGCATTATGTGGTAGGGAAAGATCCAGACACATATATCCAGTTGAATATAGGTGACCATGAGTTATTATTGTTGACATTATCCCTGAGATAAATAAGTTGGGAGGCGAAACATTAAGCCCCTATCTTCCTATGTGTTTGACTAAAACGGTTTGTTATAAAAATATGCTTTGAGTGTCAGCAATCATGGAAGACTAAAAGATGGTTGAGTATGTGGAATTTACTAGATCAAAGCTCTTACATAGACCCTTCCTGAAAATAAGATGGATTGCAATTGTTTGATGACTGAGAACATAGTTTGTTAGTTTTCGAGAAAGTTTATGGCCTATACTTTAAATATGTGAATAGCTTTCTACTTGATCATGAGAAGTTTTATGAGATGAGCTACTGATTATGATATATATTGATGCTAGAAAAAGTGATTGAAATTATCATTGATCAAACTTATGCACTATGTTAGCATTCACACTTCATAAATTATTTCTTTTATCATTTACCTACTCGAGGACGAGCAGGAATTAAGCTTGGGGATGTTGATACGTCTCCAAAGTATCTATAATTTATGAAGTATTCATGCCATGTTTATTATAGTTTTGTATGATTTTGGTGCACTGTTATATGGCTTTTATATGATTTTTATGGACTAACATATTGACCTAGTGCCCAGTGCCAGTTGCTGTTTTCTGCTTGTTTTTGGTTTTCCAGAAAATCCATATCAAACGAAGTCCAAATGCAGCGAAACTTTTTGATGATTTTTTCTGGAAGGAAACAGACCCAAGAAGCTTTGGAGGAGCAGCAGAAGAGCCACAGGGGCCCCACGAGCCACCTGGGCGCGCCTGCCCCCCCAGGCGCGCCCTAGTGCCTCGTGGGCCCCCTGTGGCCCCTCTTCGCATGATTCCAACACTGAAAAATCAAATATATGCAGAAACCCCCCGAAAGTTAACCTAGATGAGTTTTTACGCCGCCGCAAACCTCTGTATCTCCACGATCTAATCTACAGCCCTTTTCCGGCACCCTGCTGGTGGGGGGAATCATCACCGGAGGCCATCTTCATCA
This sequence comes from Elymus sibiricus, assembly GCA_039707655.1. Classification (NCBI taxonomy): domain Eukaryota; kingdom Viridiplantae; phylum Streptophyta; class Magnoliopsida; order Poales; family Poaceae; genus Elymus; species Elymus sibiricus. Next base: position 320,540,760 of record CM077672.1, read on the forward strand.
TCCCGGCGGTCTCCATGACGAGGAGAGAGTAGTTCACCCTCGGGGCTGAGGGTTTGTACCAGTAGCTATGTGTTTTATCTTTCTCTCGCGCGTTCTTGATTTGGCACAATCTTGATGTACCGTGAGCTTTGTTAATATAGTTGGATCATATGGTGTTTCTTCCCTCTCTATCCTTGTTGTGATGAATCGAATCTTTTCCCTTTGAGGTTTCGTTATTGTCGGATTGAATATTTTAGATTTGAGAACACTTGATGTATGTCTTGCATATGAATACCCGTGGTGACAATGGGGTATTATATTGATTCACTTGATATATGTTTTGGCACTCAACTCGCGGATTCCTGCGGTGACATTGAGGTAATCTATGCATATGGGTTGATGCACGTTTTCATTATCTTTTCTCCGATAGAAACTTTGGGGTTCTTGGAGTTCTCTGTGTGGATTGAATATTATGATTATGAAGTTGTTTGATGCATATCATATAATCAACTCACGGATACTTGTGGTGACATTGGAGTATCTAGGTGACATTAGAGTTGGTTGATGTGTATCATATGGTGTTGTTTTAGTACGAACTCTAGGGCTATTTGTGACACCTATAGGAATAGCTCAATAGATCGATCGAAAAGGATAACTTTGAGGTGGTTTCGTACCCTACAAACAATTTCTATCTGATGTTCTCCGCTAATAGGAATTTGGGAGTGATTCTTTATTGCACGTTGAGGGATGGTTATATGATCCAATTATATTAGCATTGTTGAGAGATTGCACTAGCGAAAGTATGAACCCTAGGCCTTGTTTTTAAGCATTGCAATACCGTTTGTGCTCACTTTTGTTACTTGCTACCTTGCTGTTTTTATATTTTCAGATTACAAAAACCTATATCTACTATCCATACTACACTTTTATCACCATCTCTTCGCCGAACTAGTGCACCTATACAATTTACCATTGTATTGGGTGTGTTGGGGATACAAAAGATTTCTTGTATTTGGTTGCAGGGTTGTTTGAGAGATACCATCTTCAACCTACGCCTCCCACGGATTGATAAACCTTAGGTCATCCACTTGAGGGAAAATTGCTACTGTCCTACAAAACTCTGCGCTTGGAGGCCCAACACGAGTCTACAAGAATAAGTTGTATAGTAGACGTCAGGGGACTCGCTTGCGCGAACCTGAATCAGCAGACTGCGCGTCAATTTCATCAGCTTCATCACCTTCTCCATCGATGATGGCGCCCAAGAAGAAGGGCATCACGATGATGGCTCCTTCCACCTCCAAGGTTCCTTCGCATGTATCCGTAGGCGGCGCAGCCGGCGCGGGCGGTGCGGACACCGCGGTTGGCATGACCGGCGCAGGCGGCGCGGTCGACGTGCCCACCATGGACGGAACAGGAGGCGGAGGCGCTGGAGGCGATTGACTTCCTCGGCCCTCTGGCGAGCAAAACCGCAGCGGCGCGGGCGGAGCGGATGGATGTCTTCTCCCTCTCCTCGCCGCGTCGACGAACGCAGCCACCGGAGCAACAGTGCCCGGGCCGGCGCGAGCCAAGATCCCGCCGTGGTGACATCCAGAGATGCTCCATCGAGGCGTACGCCATGCCCGTCTCAAGATGGGTGCGGTGCGACTACAAGTGGCATCAACAACTCAGGGCGGCGGCGACCTCACGGCAAGACTCCTGTCGATCAAGTTCCAGATCCTCAGGCACCACCTCCGCCACGACAACCTGCTGCTAATCATGTGCTGCGGCAGCAAGACCGCAGTGGCGCTCCTACTGGCTCTGCCAGGAGTAGAGCGACATCGCGCTCTTCGCTTCCAGCCATGCCATCCATAGCAGCAGAGGCGATGGCGCGAGCCCAGATGCAGCTGAACTTCCCTCCGGCAGCAGAGAAGATGGATGAGTGGAGAGCGACCATCCAAAGTTTGATTGGGTTTGCTGAAGCCAGCAAATCACAGCAAGCGGAGCCCTCATGGTGTCCGCAAACAGCACCAGTGGTTCCAACTGATGGCCGTATTGAAGGTGCTGCGCTAACGGTGCAATCACCTCCGCGGCAACAGTCTCAACAGCAGCAACGCCAACCACCATGGCAAGCTCAGCGATCTTTTGAGCCAGACGAGATGTCGATGGCCTCTTTAGATCCGCGAGCGTGGCAAGATCAGTGGCAAGTGCTGCGAGATAGGCGGGTAGAGGATGCCCGCACCACCATCGAACGGCGCCGGGAGGCGCGCCGTCAATCCGACGTGCGCAACGGTCCCATCATTGATGAGCCTGCGCCAGGGGTTGGCAGATATCTGCCTTACGAGGTTGGATGTTCTGCCTTCACCCGTGAGCTGCGGCGAGTCTGACGGCCGTCCGTTCGGGCCTTCAAGCCAGAAGTACCAGAGAAGTACGATGGCAAGCTGAACCCGGCAGAGTTTCTGGGCATATACACGATTGCCGTGCAAGCTACTGGAGGAAGAGATGAGAAAATCCTTGCCAACTACTTTCCGTTGGTGCTGAAGCCCAACATGAGATCTTGGCTGATGAACTTGCCGGAGAACTCCATTTCTTCGTGGGCAGATCTCTGCAATGAGTTTGTTGGTGCCTTTACCGGAGGCCACAAGGCCCCTGGGCAGCCCAGCGACCTGCAAGTGATCCCGCAAAGAGATGGTGAAACTTTGCGCAAGTACATCCAGAGGTTCAGCCGTGTACACCGTAACATTCCAGACGTGCACCCCGCAGCCGTCATTGCCGCCTTCCACACAAATGTGCATAATCGGAGGATGCGGGAAAAGATGAACGTCAAGTTTCCCAAGACCGTCAACGAGCTCTATACGTTGGTGGATAAGTGCGCACGTGCTGAGGAAGGAAGAAGGCTTCCCGGGGAGGATGCTGGTGCCGAGGTGGACTCCGAGGACGATGATGCTGCCCCCCCCCCCCCCCGGGGAAGAAGGGCCGAAAGTGCAACGGGAAGCGCAAAGGCAAAACTGTTATGGCCGTTGAGGGCTCCGGCAACTCTGAGTCCGCCAAGAAAGCTAAGACTGAGAACTCCGGCAAGGAGGCTGCTGTATGTGCCGCTTGTCAGGAGGCGGCGGCAAATGAGAAGGCCAGCAAATCTGATGGGCCATACTGCAAGATTCACCGCACCAAGGGCCATGATCTCCAAGAGTGCCGACAAGTCGAGCACCTCGTTGAGAAGCAAAAAGCTGAATATGAAAAACACGACAAGGAGAAGGGCCAAGATGGTGCTGGCGGATCTGGCAAGAAAGGTCGTGGTGGCCGAGGAGGCCACCGCGGCAAGGCTAAGCAGCAAAAAGAGAAGCCTGCTAGGGGCCGTGAGAAGAAAGAAGAGGATGATGGAACTGACGAAGAGGATGACGACGAGTCCAGTGAGCAAGAGTTCCAGAAGGCAACGGAAGCTATGTGCATTGACGGAGGTGCATCTTTGCACTCCTCACACCGCCAACTTAAACAGTGGGCACGTGAGGTTAATGCAACTGAGCCGGCAATGGGATCTCAAAAGCCACTCAAATGGTCACACACGCCTATCATTTTCGATGCCAAGGATCACCCTGATCGCATAACTACGGTCGGGTGTTTGACATTGTTAGTTTCGCCAACAATTCGCAACCTCCAGGTTACTAAAATGTTAGTTGATGGTGGGGCCGGCCTAAACTTGATTTCTCCAGAAGTAATCAAGAGGCTGCAAATTCCCGACGAGGAGCTCGAGAAAACAGGCACGTTTCAAGGAGTAAACCCGGGAAGAAGCCAGCCCAAAGGAAAGATCACATTGCCGGTGACGTTTGGCGGGGAATTGAACTACAGAACAGAAAAGATTGTGTTTTATGTTGTCAAGATCCCCTTGCCGTATAATGGAATTCTTGGCCACCCAGCCTTGGCAAAATTCGTGGCAGCGTCTCATTATGCTTACAACACGTTGAAGATGCCAGGGCCGATGGGTGTCATTTCCATCAACTCCGACAAGAAAGACGCGGTTATTTGCGTCGATAAGATGTGCAGAGATGCGGTCACAGCAGAGGCCGCCAAAGCGCCAGCTCCCGCCAAGAAGAAGGAAAGCAAGAAGTCCGACAAGGCCTCTGGCAAGGATTCCGGGAAGCGCACCTCTTTGAAGCGTTGCGCACCTGTTGAAGACTTGCCGGAGTGCTCTACCAGTAAGAAATCCAAGGTTACTTCACCAGCAACCAAAAAGGTGCCGGTGAGGGAGGACGGCACTGATGGTACTTTCACCATCAGTGCCACCCTTGACAGCAAATAGAAAAGCGCGCTCGTTGCCTTCCTGCGGGCGAATGTCGATGTGTTTGCATGGCGACCATCTGACATCCCCGGTGTTCCCAAGGAGGTAATTGAGCACCACCTTGCCGTCTGTCCCCACGCTCGGCCCGTCAAGCAGAAAGTGAGGAAGCAAGCTTTGAAGCGGCAACAGTTCATTATCGAAGAAATTAAGAAACTTGAAGCAGCAGGCCTGGTTAGGGGCGTACTACACCCAACTTGGTTGGCAAATCCAGTTGTGGTGCGCAAAGCAAACGGGAAGTGGAGACTTTGTATTGACTACACTGATATTAACAAAGCTCCAAAGGATCCTTTCCCCTTGCCGCGCATTGATCAAATTGTAGACTCTACTTCCGGCTGCGATTTACTCTCCTTCCTTGATGCATATTCTGGGTACCATCAGATATTCATGGCCAAGGAGGATGAGGAGAAAACCGCATTCATTACTCCATGTGGCACATACTGCTTCATGTGTATGCCTTTCGGATTAAAGAGTGCCAGTTCAACATTTGCAAGGGCAGTCCAGGTTGGTTTTGAGCCCCAGCTGCACAGGAACGTGGAAGCATATATGGATGATATAGTGGTCAAGACCAAGGACAAATCAACTCTCATTCAAGACTTAGAAGAGACATTTGCAAACTTGCGCAAGATCAATCTGAAGCTCAACCCCGAGAAGTGCATGTTCGGCGTTCCATCCAGCAAACTTCTCGGGTTCTTTGTATCTCAACGTGGAATAGAAGCAAATCCTGACAAGATCAATGCAATTGAGCAGATACAAGCACCAAAAAGCATCAAGGATGTACGGCGTCTTGCCGACTGTGTTGCCGCCTTGAGTAGGTTCATTTCAAGATCTGCTGAGCGCGCCCTGCCGTTTTTCAAGATTTTGAAAAAGGCAGGTCCAATGAGATTACCGTCATCACTCGCTTTCCGTTGCAGCGTATCTTGAGAAATCCAGAGGCAACTGGCAGGATAGTAGAGTGGGCGTTGGAATTGTCAAGGTTTGCACTTAAGTTTGAAAGCACTTCAACCATTCAGAGCAGAGCCTTGGCGGAGTTCATTGCAGAATGGACACCAACGCAAGACGAAGAAATTCCGGAAATAGCTCTCCCCGGCAAAGAGACAACCAAAGAATGGATTATGTATTTTGATGGTGCCTTCTCGCTGCAAGGCGCCAGTACCAGAGTGCTGCTTGTCGCACCCACCGGAGAGCACTTCAAGTATGTGGTTCAAATGCACTTTCCCAGGGAGCAAGCTACAAACAACACTGCTGAGTACGAAGGGCTCCTTGCCGGTCTTAGAATCGCAGTGGACCTTGGAATCAGAAAGTTGATCATCCATGGCGACTCGCAGCTTGTTGTGAAGCAAGTGAACAAAGATTACCAGAGCCCCTTGATGGAGGCGTATGTGGAAGAAGTGAGGAAATTGGAGGAACACTTTGAGGGGTTGCAAACAGAGCACATCCCTCGAGCGGAAAACAGCATTGCTGATCACCTATCAAAGTGTGCTGCTCAAAAGCTACCTATGGAACCTGGAACTTTTGTACTCCATTTGAATCAGCCATCAGTCACTCCATCAATGCAGGCCAGCAAAAGGAGAAAGTTGAACACCGGCAAGTACTTACTGGCAGAGCTCCCTGAAGCCGCCGGCAAAGACATTGCCGGGGACAATGATACGACCGCTGGTGAGCAGCGGCTTCGCGCAGAACCTCAGGTTCTTGCCGCAGAAGCAAGCGCTCCCACGGTCGAAGAAATGCCTTTGGTCCTTGTCGTCGAGCCACAGGCTCCGGCATGAGCACAACAGATAGTTCATTTCCTTCAAACAGGAGAGCTTCCCGATGATTAAGAAGAAACTGAGAAAGTAGCCCGTCAGTCAAGTATGTATCAGTTTGTGGATAGCATTCTATACAGAAAGCGACCAAACGGTGTGAAATTGAAGTGTATTTGCCGGGAGGACGGACTGAAGCTGTTGGCGAAGATACATGGAGGCATATGTGGCTCTCACATAGGATCAAGAGCACTTGCCGGTAAAGCTTTCCGGCAAGGCTTCTATTGGCCCACTGCCCTCCAGGATGCAACTGAGCTAGTAAACAAGTGTGAAGCATGCCAGTTCCATTCGAAGAACATACATCAACCAACTCAAGCTCTCCAAACAATCCCTCTCTCTTGGCCTTTTTTGGCCTGGGGGCTCGATATCTTGGCCCCCTTCCCCCGTACTACCGGGGGCTTTGAGTTCTTGTACGTTGCAATCGACAAGTTCACAAAGTGGCCTGAAGTGGAGCCAGTGAGGAAGGTGACAGCGCAATCAGCCGTCAAGTTCTTTAAAGGATTAGTTTGCCGTTTTGGGGTTCCTAACAGAATCATCACCGACAACGGCACACAATTCACGAGCCGCACCTTCATGCAGTATATCCAGGACCTTGGCGGCAAAATCTGTTTTGCATCTGTTGCTCACCCGAGAAGCAACGGCCAAGCGGAAAGAGCAAATGCTGAAGTGGTGCGTGGTCTCAAGACAAGAACTTTTGATAGGTTGCGCAAATGTGGAAGACGCTGGATTGATGAGCTGCCGGCGGTTCTTTGGTCACTCAGAACGACACCAGATCAAGCTACCGAACAAACGCCCTTCTCCCTAGTCTACGGTGCAGAAGCGGTGCTCCCCACGGAACTCATATACGGGTCACCTCGAGTGCTCGCCTATGATGAGGCAGAGCAAGAGCAGTTGCGGCAAGCCGATGCGATGCTCCTTGAGGAAGATCGTCTTCGGGCGGCTATGCGAGCTGCACGCTACCAGCAAGCCTTGCGCCCCTATCATAGCCCCAAAGTGCATGCCCGAAACCTTGAGGAAGGCGACCTTGTTCTTCGGCGCGTTCAGTCTACCAAGAGATCAAACAAGTTGACGCCGAAGTGGGAAGGCCCTTATCGGGTAGTGCGAGTCACCAGACCGGGCACAGTCTGTCTGGAGACTGAAGATGGCATTCAAATGCAAAACTCATGGAATATTGAGCATCTTCGCAAGTTCTACCCATAAGGCGTGGATTGCCGGGTCTCCTGGCAACCCCTTTTGTACAAGCTTTGTCGGCAAGACTTGTAACCCTTTGTACAAAGCCAGGCGCAGATCCTGTGCATGAGTAAAATAAAGCTAAGTGTTTCACAACTTATCGTGCATTTTTCTTTTATGTCTGCACATGATGTTGTGATTGCGCTTTAGTTTGTATGAGATGGCTAATGAACCGTCAAGGTTCCCAAACCACTCTTTTTACTACACCATGACACTGCATTCCCTACAGATGTGTGTTGGGAAAAGATACTATCGCCGACCAACAGTTGGTTGGGAAATGTTGGGACAAATAGTTGGCTGAGAAAACCTGTGAACAGTGACAGACCATCGGACGGGAATACAAGCACATTCATTGTCGAACTGTGGGTTGGGAAAGCTCCCATGCATATCCATTCGTCGGTCGGCAAATAACGCCGACCAACAGTCTGTGTCAAATGGGCCTGCGCGCGCGCATACAGAAAAATTAGCGCCAACATTTGGCCCAAGCCCGCGAAAATTTCCCCACAACGCATAAGTCACCACGCGCGCGGAGCCAAATCCCTAAATTCCCCTTTCCCATTCCCCACGCGCGCCGCCCTGGGCTCTCCACCGCCGGCTTCTCCGCGCGCCACCGCGCCATTCTGCCGCTCCCGCGCGACCCTGCTGGACTGCCGCCCCACACCGCCTGCCCCCACGTGCTCGAACCCTCTCCTCTGCCCCGGTGGTCTCCCCTGACCACAAGAACTCTTGCGTCGTCACCGTCATGGCGTGCGCCGGGCAGATCCCGGGGGAGACGGGGTACAACCTGCTGCAGAGGGGCGTTGCCCTGTACTAGAAGACTGTGCCGGCCGTGGTGAAGCACTTCCCGGAGACGCTGCTGCTCGTGGTGTCCAACCCCGTCAACGTCCTCGCCTACCTCGCCTTGAAGCTTTCAGGGTTGGGTTCCAGGCGAGCGGCGTCATCTGCTCCGGTACTAACCTCGACGCCTCCAGGTTCTGGTTCCTCGTCAACGAGCCCCCCGCCATCAACGCGCAGGACGTGCAGGTAACTTACTAGACCCGAATCCATCCATGAATCCATTGGCCTCTTGCTCTCCCGATAAAAATTTCTCAGGTTCATTGAAATACTTTACGAGTATTTGTTTTTTCCTGAAACTCTAACTTGTTACTAGTTTGTTCGATGGCTTCCAGAAGATGGTAGCATATGTAACAGGCCTTCCAGATACTCTTCATGTACTGATTTTCTCATAGAAAATTCTTCATTGCCATATATATTTTCAGTTGATATATCATTAAGCATCAGTACTGTATTTTGATTCTTTTTCTCGATTATAGAAGATGTTATTTGTCCAGCCTACACTCATGTTTAATTTCCGCGTAGTTTGTTTCCTTATTTCCTTTCCCATGTAATTATTATGTTGTTATTCTACATTCTGCATAGTACTAATCAGATTCAAGGCAGTAGTTATATCGTTGATTAGTTGTTGCAATTTCTGCTACATATATATGTAGATTTGTGAAAGTATTTCTAAATATGTTATCACGTTTAATGGAAGAAATCCTACGAATGAAATAGCAATAATGTTAGGCAAGGTGTGGGGGATGTCCTGCCTCCTTTTCTGTTCAATTTACACTCCTGCCAGGGTCCTCACATAATAAATCTAATTAAATGAAGTCGATATATTACTATATCTTCTGGACCAAATGATGTCCATGTTATGAATATTGATCTGCAATAGCATGTCCTTAATCGAAATTCCATGTATATTATTTGTTAAAAGATGGAAATAGCAGAATCTTTGTCGCAATGTTTTATAGTTTCATACTTTCATTTATCGAAGACAATACTGCTTGAAAGTATTCTAACTCCACTGAGAGTGAATGGATTTTAACCAGGAGTGTTGTGCTGCAGGATTCCCAGCCCACCACAGCGTCCCCTTCAACAACGAACCAGTTTACTGATGCGCCTCCGCAACCTTACGGGTCGCCGCAGTCCGTGCAGCAGCTAGCAGCAGGGCCCATTGTCATGCCGCGCAGTCCAGGTTCATCTGCTTGCTGCTGTTTCTGCTATCGTTGAAACTAACCAGGAGTTACTGGCCTCAAAACACCAAGGTATAATAAGCTTTTCTTCTCCATAGGTCATCACTTCGTAATCCTAGTTCAGTTCACTACATAATCCTAGTTCACTTCATAGGTTATCACTTCGTAATCCTGTTTTGCATAACTGACATGCAATTTGTTCCATGCCTTTTCTTTTCTGGAAGCAACAAGGATATATCATACACAAGGGGGTTACCCACTATTAATCTCAAGAGATTCCAGATTAGGACATCAGCTTGTTAGAACTCTATCAATGCTGTTGTATTATGATGCAGTCTACTAATCAATGATGTTGTATCAAGAAATTTGTCTTTATACTAGTACATTATTCCATGACGCAGTCTGCTAATATCGCTGACTACAAAATATTTTGAACCAGGTTGGTCGGGCAATCTGGTGCTTATCTGCTGGGATTTTGAATTGAATATGTGTGAAATTTCTGGTAGCTATGTGGATCCATTGGCTCTGAAAACTGATGCCCCAGTGTCTACAATTTGGGGCCATGTAGGGTATGATGTAAATCTCAGATTTTCTTGGTTAATTTGTCGCAATTGTTAGTTTGTTAATGGCTTCATGTATGCAGCTCAAGCGTCACTCCTTCATCAGGTAAAATGTAAACCTAAAAATCGTCTAGGCAGCAGGATACTTCCCCAAGAGCCCCAATTGCAGGTACAGATATTAAAACACAATTTTGTAACTTTCTAAGCAACGACGAGTAGAGAATTGTTGTATGCAAAAGTGAGGCTACACATGCTTGCAATTACTTATTTCAAGCTCGAGCTTTTAGTTTCTGATGATGTGACCACAAGCTTGTGTTTTTTTATGTATATTAATCTGATGGAACTATATGACGCTAATGATGGGTGGCTTGGATGCAGTACTTTAACCTAAAATTTAACCTGAAGAGCATCTTATTTATGCCCTGTTTCCAGAATATTTTGAATATCTGAATGTTATGAACAAATGAAATCAAACTATTTTCATGTCTCCGTTGTTCCCATTGGGGTGGCCTCATAGTTTTCTGAGCAAGAAATACGATCCGGAGAAGCAAAAATCAAGTTCATCTGTTTGGGCTGAAGTTGCAAAAGTAACTAGAAGCCATCATTTTTTATATTTATATTTGGGTTCATAGTTACAGTACACCTTCTGCTCAATATTTGACAGAGTAATAAAAGATGGTTGATAAATATGTTGCTCTGAACCTTGGCTTATCAAGTGGCGGAGCTTTGAGAGGGTGAACCTGGGCTGTAACCCCCTTCCCTAGCAAAAAGCAAAAACGTTTAGTACCCCACTGCAATAGGATGGTAGCACTGTAGCCCAGGTCATTTACTTGGGAGACGAGAACTCACCAGGCTACTTCTCAATGTCTCATTTTTGTCTCCTGTAGTAAACAACTTTGGCGATGGTCACTACAGGTAGTGACGCCGTGTGGTGATGTGGAGCGTTGGGGGTAGGTAAGCAGAACATCATCAACTCTGCCTCACCTCTTCCACTCTTGCTGTCCGATGGTACCCTATTGATGTACTGTAGTGTAGTCCGATTCTTTTGATTATGTTTTTTTATTAGTTTTGACTCATGTTGGGAAAAGTTCTAATTAGGTCGAACCTTTCACTAAATGGAAAGGTCAAGCTCCGTGGTTAAGTAGTATTTTGGTACTTCCAACAGAAGAAGGTTGTAGTTTGGTAGTACTCTGTTTTGGAGAAGCTTTTATATGTAATTGGTGTTAGAAATGTACTCCCTCTAAAGAAATATAAGATCATTTATATCACTACTCTAGTGATCTAAACAATCTTATATTTCTTTACAGAGGGAGTATTTTGTAAGCAGATAAGATCAATATGCTTAACATGCTACAAATTCTAACTTGTGGTCGTACTTTGGTATTCCAAAAACAAAATCATATCATTTTGTAGTCTCCCCCACCCCCCTTGAAATTTCATTCAAGCTCCACCACTGTTGTCACCACAGGTTACACTCTTGTTCTGGTTTTGAAAAAGAGGGAACCTAGAGAGGCTAGAGGTTGTGTAATGTAACTGCTAATATGTTCTCTGAGAAGTTTCAGCAGAGGCTTGCTGAGCAGATGCAGAATATTAACTCGGGATTTTGACTTGGCAGATGTTCAAGCTGGAGGATTTTCTCCAATGAGATGTAGAATGAAGGCTTTGATGTCAAGTACGAGAACGATGCAAGGATGTTGGTGGAAGGCTGTGAGGATGGGTATGTAGTTGCCCACTACAAGGAGCCAAGGCAGATGATGTGCCTCTTAGACAAATTCCAGAAAACAACGCAAGCAATTTTTGCTCTCAGACAATGAACCATAATGTCTCCTCTACTTCATTAGTTGCATCATTATAGGAAACTTGGATAGTCACTGGTTCATACTAGACGAACTATTTATATGTAAAAATTAATGAATGTGTGTTATTATTGTTTGGTTCTGGTTTATTATTGTTGGACGGCAACCATGTTACTGTTATGAACTATGTAACTTGATTGATATTCTGTTGGTAACGTGAAATCTAGCTATGTGAGGGCAATTGGATGTTGGTTGGCAAAACAAACCCTGTCCAACAGTTGGTCGGGAAAGGTCCATGACAGGCCCAACAGAATGTTGGTCGGGAAAGATTACCCTGTCTGATTGTCGGTCGAGAAAGATTGCCTTGTCTGATAGTCGGTCGGCAAAGATCCATGTCAGCCATGTCAGATAGTTGGTCAGGAAAGATTACCCTGTCAGATAGTCGGTCGGAAAAGGCCCATGGCAGCACCAACCGACTGTTGGTCGGGAAAGGCCCATGGCAGGCCCAACAGAATGTTGGTCGGGAAAGATACTCCATAGCCGACAAACAGTCGGTCGGGAAAGGGCTTTCCCGTCTGGACTTTCCCCAACAAACATGGTTGGTCGGCAATACTCTTTCCCGACCGACTGTTTGTTAGCGGAACTTGTATTCCTGACCAACTTGGTTGTCGGGGATGTAGTGTTGTGGTGTAGTGTTTCTCTTCTTTCTTTTTCTTAAAAGGATAGAAGGATCCCTCGCGTGCAAGTTTCCCGGGGGGAGTGATGATGGGGTACCATTTAATGACGTTCAAGTGATCATTTCGTACGGCGAGGAAAACAGAGCAAGGAAAAGCTAAGTTGAAAAACTTTGAAACTTTCTCCTTGTTACATTTGCGATTTCCCTTGAACGATTCTGTGTTTGTATGAGAAACCTGCACGCGAAGGAACCTTGTCGTAATCGTTCACGCTCTTATTTTGTTTCGAGTCTGCTCAACAATTTAAGTGGCTGCATTGAGAACGTCAAAGGAAAACTTGCTGGTGGTAACACTACCAGCAGGCTGCTAAGGATTTGTTCCTCAAGCGCTCGCGTCAAGTGCATACGCCGGCAAGCTTCCGGCAAGCATAGGGTATGCAATTATACAAAGGCAAAATAAGACATGGGAAACAACATGCATTCATTTGAGCCCGGCAAACAATAGATATTCATTAAAAAGGGTGCTCGATTACATTTTATTGGCCCTCCCCCGCAGGGTTTACATCGAGTGCAAGGGGGCAAAAGGGGCGCCTAGGCGAAGATCGACTCGCTCCCAGGAGACCAGATGATGGTGCTACCGGCAATCAGCCGGAGTCGGAGCCATCGTCCTCGATCTTCACGCCTGGAGCGCCGTCGTCATCATCGTCATCCTCAGCCTCGCTGGAGGAAGCGGTGTCGCTATCGCTCGAGCTTTCCGCACAACACTCCAGGCGGGCGCCCGAAGCCCCGAAGAACTTCACGACGAGTGTGTCTGATCCGTCCAACCTGAAGTGAAGGAGGTGCCCTTGCCCTAAGCAACGAGCACGGACAAAGGATTTCCACCCGCGCATGAGGTACATGAAGCCATTGTTGGAGGTCTCAACGGTCACCCAGACTGGGCCGTTGCAGCAGCCACCCACACGCAGCCACAAGCCGCGCAAATGGCGGCCTTCCATTTCCCTAGCAAAAGGGCGAGGAAGTCGCAGCCAGCTCCACGGCCGATCGCACAGTTCCACGACGAACTCCTGCGCCGTGTCCTCTATGTGACCTTCTGTTGGGGGAGGAAGGGCCGAAGTTAAGGCAATGAGCGCTCCACCGCTGCCGCCCCGACCACGAGCGCCGCGTCCACGACCGCGACCCGCGGCCCTTCCTTGGGCGCTGGAGTCGGCTTCCGCATCTGTGCTCGAGGTGTGGGCGTGGTGCCGAGAAGAAGCCCTCGTGGCGACGGCGGATGCACGAGCTCGACCTTTTCCCCTCGTCATTGCAGTGGCGGATGCGGGGAGAAGAAGACGATGGCGGCTGAGAAATTGGGATGAGAAGAGGTGGATGAGCATCGCACTCCGCGGCCCCCTCTTTATAGGGAGAGCGAGGGTTGGCTCTTCACTGCTTTAGGGCGACCACTCAGCTTCGCCAATCCCATGCCCTGCGCTCCTGGCGGGCGCACTACTCTAGCAGCCGTCCAATTTCGCCAATCTCGCACCCTGCATACCTTGCCAGGCGCATCACTCCAACGACCGCCCCTCTTCGCCAATCCATTGCTCTGCATGCAAAGGCATGTAATGGGAGGGCGCAGAAAAAGGAGAAGTAATGACATATGTAGCAGTTATTCCTTGCCACGCGTGGCCATGCACCTATTCAAGTCTGGCCCAAACGGCAAGGTTGCCGGAAGATAGTCAAGAACAGACACAAGTTCAAATTAATGAGGAATCAAAGAAGATCTCAAGAGGTGAAAACCATCATGACGAAAATTACAGCGGCAGTTTTCCCGCTGCGTGTCTGTGCATTGTTTGGGCCTAGCCCAATGACGCTTCAGACGCGCGTATGGCCCAGGCCCGGGGGCTCCTGTCAGTGTATAAAACATGGGTATTTTATACCCTGACTTATGCACAGACGGTAGCAGCCTCCTTGCCGGCCAAGGCTTGCCGGAACTTGCCAAATAACAAGATTCAAGACCCAACCACATAAGCTACTGGAGAGAAGCTCAAGACGAAGCACCAACAAGCACTCAACTAGTACTGAAGATGAAGATATTTCTCGCCGGCAAGGCTGAGCCGGCAAGGTGAAGACCCGGCAAGCTCCGTGCCGGCAAGTTTTTGCCAGCTCGCCAGCGCTCCACCTCACCGAGCAGCTAGTCGCTAATCAGTGAGGTGTCGACCGCGCAGGCTGGTTGGTGAGGTTTGTCGGGCACGTGTCAGCATGCAGGGAGAAGATTGGCCTTTAATGACACCCGTCTAGAAGGCGTGTCGAGATAATGTGAGGTAGCTGGGCGAGCGGTGCAGAAGCCTTGCCGGGAGCCCCTCCTCCACATGACACCTAACGGAGCATTTAATGCTTTTGTCCTAAACTGGCAGAGTTAGGTATGATAGCACTGTTTGCTATCTAATCACCATGTAATGACTGTTTTGCCATTGTGGTAACCCCTTGAGCTATAAAAGGAGGGCCAGGGCAACAGTTAGAGGGATTCGGAACCTTTTTCGAACCCTAGCACGTCTTGCATGCGTAGCTGCCCTCTCCGCACCTTGCCGGGAGAAGCACTCCTTGTACTTGTGCTCTCATAGATACAATACACCAAAGCAAGAGTAGGGTTTTACACCTCACGGTGGCCCGAACCTGGGTAAATCCCTTGCGTTCTCTGTTGATTCTGCTCTTTGTGCACGTCGATCTCCCCTGCTGAACCAAAAGGGGCTAGATGGCCCCATAGATGGTCGTACCCCCAACGACAATGATTTTTGCTTGGAGCATCATTTTCTTTTGTTGATATTTGCTTGCTGTTATTTATAATCATGTTTTGTATCTTTTAGTTCAATAAAATGCCAATTATAGCCTTTACCATGCTCAGTTTGCAAGTTTATGTGTTGCTGTTTGAAAACAGAAAGTTTTCTGTTATGTCCAGAATATTCCTGAATAGTCAGAACATGATAAAAATCTGAATTTTTACACAGTAAGCATGAATGAGTTCTATGTCACGTGGTAAGTTTTCAGAATTTTTGGAGTTAGGGAAGTATGAATTTTAAATCCCCCTTTACAGACTGTTCTGTTTTGGCAGATTTCGGTTATAGTTGCATTGTTTGCATATGTTGCTTGTTAATGTTTCTATTTGTGGATATGAGTATTAAATATGCAGAGGCATTTAGTATGCAATGTTTAATTATAATTTTTGTGATTTGCTACAGTAGAGAATGTTAAGGTTTTGAGTTGATTTATAGTAACTTATCTCACGAATTCTTGTTATGTTTTGTGTGGATGAAGTTTTTAAGATTTATAGGAACCGTGATATGAGAGGAATTAAGAAGACACAAGAGCTCAAGCTTGGGGATGCCCAAGGCATCCCAAATTAATATTTCAAGAAGTCTCAAGCATCTAAGCTTGGGGATGCCCCGGTAGGCATCCCACCTTTCTTCATCAACAATTATCGGTTAGTCTTGGTTGAGCCTAAGTTTTTGCTTCTTCACATGAGATGTGATATTCTTGGAATGTCATTTTATTTTGTTTTCTTTTCTGTTTGAATAAAATACTTAAGATCTGAAATTTTTAAATGAGAGAGAGTCCTCACATAGCTACTTAATTACTTAACTACTCATTTGGTCTTCACTTATATCTTTTTGGAGTAGTTTGTCATTTACTCTTGTTCTTCACTTATATCCTATGAGTAAATTGTTGAATAAATTAAATATCATGAAGTTGAAATAAGATGAGCTTCATATGCTTGAATCATGCCAAGTAGTAGCTTCACATTGGGTTTAGAAAGTGAAATCTATTGAAGCTTGACAATCACAATATTGGTCATACAAGCAATTCATGAATGATTAATATAAGGAAGAGAACTTTCACATATAAATATATTATCTTGGACATCTTTTATGATTGTGAATACCCATTAATTATTTTCAAACTTGAGAAAATTTGTTGAAGTTGGACAAGGCAGACAACGTAATGAGTTATGTTTGGGTATATTTGCATAGAAGTTATATTGTTATGGATCCTCCAACATGTGGTGCTTGCTTAGGATCTTTTGCTAGCCAAAAATTTGTACTAAGTAGAGATACTACTTGTGCATCCAAAAACCTTTAAACCCAGTTTCTTCCCATGAGTGTCCACCATATCTACCTATGGATTGAATAAGATCCTTCAAGTAAGTTGTCATCGGTGCAAAAAGCAATAAAAATTGTTCCTAAAATATGTATGATCTTTTATTGCAAGGGAAAATAAGCGTTGTACGAACTTGTGATGGTAAAGAAATAAAAGTGACAGACTGCATAATAAAGGTTGCTATCACAAGGGGCAATATAACGTGACGTTCCTTTGCTTTAAGGGCTTGCACATCCAAAAATGAAAAGCACATGACAACCTCTGCTTCCCTCTGCGAAGGGCCTATCTTTTACCTTTATGTATTTACTTTTATGCAAGAGTCAATAAGTATTCATTCTCATTTCAACCTTAATTATTCTCTAGTTGGCAAGCATCATGTGGTGGGGAAAGATCCAGGCACATATGGCCAGTCAAATATATTTGATCATGAATTATTATTGTTGACAATTATCTCTATGATAAATAAGTTGGGAGGCAAAACATTAAGCCCCTATCTTTCTCTGTGTTCGATGGATGCCATTTGTTCTAAAAATATGCTTTGAGTACTAGCAATCATAGAAGACTATATGATAATTAAGTATGTGGAGCTCTTACTTAGACTTTGTTGAAATTAAGTTGAATTGCAATTGTTTGGTGACTAAGAACATAGGTCTTTAAGTTTCAAGAGAATGCATTGTTTGAACCATAACATGTGAATTGATTGCTACTTTATCATGATGAGTTTTATGAGAAAGAGTTGCTGCTATGATGCTTGGAAAACTGATTGAAATTATCATTGATCAAACTTATGCACTATGCTAGCATTCACACTTCATAAATTATTTCTTTTATCATTTACCTACTCGAGGATGAGAAAGAATTAAGCTTGGGGATGCTGATACATCTCCAACGTATCTATAATTTATGAAGTATTCATGCCATGTTTATTATAGTTTTGTATGATTTTGGTGCATTGTTATATGGCTTTTATATGATTTTTATAGACTAACATATTGACCTAGTGCCCAGTGCCAGTTGCTGTTTTCTGCTTGTTTTTGGTTTTCCAGAAAATCCATATCAAATGAAGTCCAAATGCAGTGAAACTTTTTGACATTTTTTTCTAGAAGGAAATAGACCCAGGAAGCTTTGGGGGAGTAGCAGAAGACCCACAGGGGCCCCACAAGCCACCAGGGCGCGCCACCCCCCAGGCGCACACTGGTGCCTCGTGGGCCCCCTGTGGCACCTCTTTGCGTGATTCCAACGCTGAAAAATCCTATATATTCAGAAACCCCCGAAAGTTAACCTAGATGAGTTTTTACACCGCTGCAAGCCTCTGTACCAAGGAGATCCCATCTGGAACCCTTTTCCGGCACCCTGCCGGAGGGGGAATCATCACCGGAGGCCATCTTCATCATCCCGGCGGTCTCCATGACGAGGAGGGAGTAGTTCACCCTCGAGGCTAGGGGTATGTACAAGTAGCTATGTGTTTGATCTCTCTCTCTCTCGTGTTCTTGATTTGGCACGATCTTGAGGTACCGCGAGCTTTGTTAATATAGTTGGATCATATGGTGTTTCTCCTTCTCTATCTTGTTGTGATGAATTGAGTTTTTAACTTTGAGGTTTCACTATTTTCGGATTGAATACTTTTATGGATTTGAGAACACTTGATGTATGTCTTGCATATGAATACCCGTGGTGACAATGGGGTATTATATTGATTCACTTGATGTATGTTTTGGCACTGAACTCGCGGATTCCCGAGGTGACATTGGATTAATCTATGTATAGGGGTTGATGCGCGTTTTCATCCTACTTTCTCCGGTAGAAATCTTGGAGCACTCTTTCAAGTTCTTTGTGTTGGATTGAATATGAATCTGAAGTTGTTTGATGCATATCGAATAATCAACTCACGGATACTTGTGGTGACATTGGAGTATCTAGGTGACATTAGAGCAGGTTGATGCATGTCATATGGTGTTATTTTAGTACGAACTCTAGGGCTGTTCGTGACACTTATAGGGATGGCTCAATTGATTGATCGGAAAAGATAACTTTGAGGTGGTTTCGTACCCTACAACAATTTCTATCTTATGTTCTCCGCTAGATAAGAACTTTGGAGTGACTCTTTGTCGCACGTTGAGGGATTGTTATATGATCTAATTATGTTAGCACTATTGGGAGATTGCACTAGTGAAAGTATGAACCCTAGGCCTTGTTTCTAAGCATTGCAATACCCTTTGTGCTCTGTTTTATCACTTGCTACCTTGCTGTATTTATATTTTCAGATTACAAAAACCTATATCTACTATCCATACTACACTTGTATCACCATCTCTTCGTCGAACTAGTGCACCTATACAATTTACCATTGTATTGGGTGTGTTGGGGACACAAGAGATTTCTTGTATTTGGTTGCAGGGTTGTTTGAGAGAGACCATCTTCATCCTACGCCTCCCGCGGATTGATAAACCTTAGGTCATCCACTTGAGGGAAAATTGCTACTGTCCTACAAAACTCTGCGCTTGGAGGCCCAACACGAGTCTACAAGAATAAGTTGTGTAGTAGACATCATGATGCTCTTTACAGATCTGAAAATTATGCTATACTTAAATATTGCTATGAGAATTATGAATACAATGCCGATATTGATGCATTTCTTGAGAAGGTCTCCGCTGTCCAAGAAGAGACTAATATTTTGCAGGAATCTATGGAAGAAGAAATTGCTGAAATTGTGAGCTCATTAGATGAAAAAGATGATGAGGAGAGCGAAGAACAAAAGGAGGAAGAGCGGATTAGCTACCCGTGCCCACCTTCTAATGAGAGTAACTCTTCAACTCACACATTGTTTAATTTCCCTTCGTGCTTACCGAAGGATGAATGCTATGATGATTGCTATGATCCCTTTGATTCATTTGAAATATCCCTTTTTGATGAAATTGATGCTTGCTATGCTTGTGGCCATGATGCCACTATGAATGATGCTTATAGAGATGAACTTGCTATAGTTCCTTATGTTAAACATGAAATTGTTGCTATTGCACCCACACATGATAGTCCTGTTATCTTTTTGAATTCTCCAAACTACACTATATCGGAGAAGTTTGTGCTTATTAAGGATTATATTGATGGGTTGCGTTTTACTATTACACATGATGATTTTGATGAATATAATATGCATGTGCTTGCTGCTCCTACTTGCAATTATTATGAGAGAGGAACTACATCTCCACCTCTTTATGTTTCCAATACGACAAAATTGCAAGAAACTGTTTATACTATGCATTGGCCTTTACTTGATGTGCATGAATTGTTCTTTTATGACATGCCGATGCATAGGAAGAGAGTTAGACTTCGTCATTGCATGATAAATGTTGCTTTGTGCTCACTACTAAATTACAAATCATTGTTAATTAAAATTGGCTTTGATATACCTTGGGATCCGGGTGGATCAATTACTTGAGCACTGCATGCCTAGCTTAATGGCTTTAAAGAAAGCGCTGCCTGGGAGACAACCCAGAATTTTTAGAGAGTCATTTTATTCTATTGTGTGCTTTTATAAAGTTTAAAAATAAAAAAGTATAGAGGGGAACTTAAAACTTCTACAAAAAGAAAAGTGAAAGTGAGACAGATGAGCAATGTGGAAGTGGGGGCTAGCCTTGAACTTTGTTCATGCCCATGGAAACTTTGTGAACCTTGATTACAGAAAATTTTCAACAAAATAATTATCCCCTTGTACAAATCCATTGTATTATAAAAATAATGTGCCAAGATTTACCTTTAGGATATTTAAATTGCTTGTTTGGTGTGTGCTGTGCAAAAACAGAAACTTTTGCTGTAGTGTTTTAATTTTAATATTTTACTGGAGTGTGGAAAAATTCTGAAATTTTTACACAGTACTGCTATGCAATTTTTTTATTTTTTCCTAATTCTTCAGAATTTTTGGAGTGACAGAAGTATATGTTTCATTTGCATCTTTACAAACTGTCCTGTTTTCACAGATTGCTGTTATAGTTTCTTTATTTGCGTATGTTTGAAATCTTGTTGAGCCCCATTGACTTGGGAGCCATAGAATTGTGATAGCATACAGTGGGTAATGTTTGATTATAATTATACAATAATGTTACAGTAGGACATGATGGGATTTGATGTTATATGTACTAACCCCTCTACTAAAAAGTTCGGTTAAGTTTTGTGTGGATGAAGTGTTCGAACATCGAGAAGGTATCGATATGAGGAGAATAAGGAGAGGAAAGAGTTCAAGCTTGGGGATGCCCAAGGCAACCCAAGTAAATATTCAAGGAGACTCAAGCGTTTAAGCTTGGGGATGCTCCGGAAGGCATCCCATCTTTCTTCAACAATTATCGGTATGTTTCGGTTTTTGTTTTGTTCACATGATATGCGTAAATTCTTGGAGCATCACGTGATTTTTCTTTTTCTTTTAATAATGCAGCATGCTGGTATGAGATAGTCCTTGGTTGATTTATATAATGCTCTTTGCACTTCACTTATATCTTTTGAGTATGGCTTTATAGAATGCTTCATGTGCTTCACTTATATCATTTGAAGTTTGGATGCCTGTTTCTCTACATATAGAAAACCGTTATTTGTAGAATGCTCTTTTGCTTCACTATATTTATTAGAGTGTGGTCTTTTGTAGAAAGAATTAAACTCTCATGCTTCACTTATATCTATTTAGAGAGTCAAACAGGAATTGGTCATTCACATGGTTAGTCATAAAATCCTACATAAAACTTGTAGATCACTGAATATGATAAGTTTGATTCCTTGCAATAGTTTTGCGATATTGAGATGGTAATATGTGGGAGGTACTAGTGAATGATTGTGGTTTAGTAAGAATATTGGTGTTAAGGTTTGTGATTCCCGAAGCATGCACGTATGGTCTGTCGTTATGCTAAGAAGTTGGAGCATGATTTATTATTGATTGTCTACCTTATGAGTGGCGGTCGAGGACGAGCAATGGTCTTTTCCTGCCAATCTATCCCCCTAGGGGCATGCGTAGTAGTACTTTGCTTTAAGGGCTAATAAACTTTCGCAATAAGTATGTGAGTTCTTTATGACTAATGTGAGTCCATGGATTATACGCACTCTCACCTTTCCGCAATTTGCTAGCCTCTTCGGTACCGTGCATTGCCCTTTCTCACCTCGAGAGTCGGTGCAAACTTCACCGGTGCATCCAAACCCCGTGATATGATACGCTCTATCACACATAAGCCTCCTTATATCTTCCTCAAAACAGCCACCATACCTACCTATCATGGCATTTCCATAGCCATTTCGAGATATATTTCCATGCAACTTCCATCATCATCATATACATGACTTGAGCATTCATTGTCATATTGCTTTGCATGATCATAAGATAGCTAGCATGATATTTTCATGGCTTGTCCATTTTTTGATATCTTTGCTACGCTAGATCATTGCACATCCTGGTACACTGCTAGAGGCATTCATGTAGACTCATCTTGTATAGTTTTTTTATCGAGCTGTAATATCGAGTTGTAAGTAAATAAAAGTGTGATGGTCATCATTATTAGAGCATTGTCCCAATGAGGAAAGAATGGTGGAGACTAATGAGTCCTCGAAAAAGTGGGGATGAGGTCCATGAGACTGTTCTAAAAAAAAGAGGCCAAAAAGAGCCCAACAAAAAAAAGGGGAAAAAGAGAGAAAAAACAAAAAAAAAGAATGAGAGAAAAAGAGAGAAGGGGCAATGTTACTATCCTTTTACCACACTTGTGCTTCAGAGTAGCACCATGTTCTTCATATAAAGAGTCTCCTATGTTGTCACTTTCATATACTAGTGGGAATTTTTCATTATAGAACTTGGCTTGTATATTCCGATGATGGGCTTCCTCAAATGCCCGAGGTCTTCATGAGCAAGCAAGTTGGATGCACACCCACTTACTTTTCAGTTTGAGCTTTCATACACTTATAGCTCTTAGTGCATCCGTTGCATGGCAATCCCTACTCCTCGCATTGATATCGATTGATGGGCATCTCCATAGCCCGTTGATCCGCCTAGTTGATGTGAGACTTTCTCCCTTTTTGACTTCTTATTGATCCCTACCATCACATTCTATTCCACCTACAGTGCTATATCCATGGCTTGCGCTCATGTATTGCGTGGGGGTTGAAAAAGCTGAAGCGCGTTAAAAAGTATGAACCAATTGCTCGGCTTGTCATCGGGGTAGTGCATGATAAATACTTTGTGTTAAGAAGATGGAGCATGGCAGGATTATATGATTTTGTAGGGATAACGTTCTTTAGCATTTTTATTTTGAAAGGCATGATTGTTTGTTGGTATGCCTGAGTATTGATGTCTTTATATCAAATTATAGACTATTGCTTTGAATCACTCATGTCTTAATATTCATGCCATGATTAGATTACATGATCAAGATTATGCTAGGTAGCATTCCACATCAAAAATTATCTTTTTACCATTTACGTACTCGAGGATGTGTAGGAATTAAGCTTGGGGATGCTGATACGCTGTGACGCCCCCGGCCCGATCATGCACTAATCATACACGCAAATGCACACGATCAAGCCTAAGGACTCACATGAAGATATCACAACACAACTCTAAACACAAATAAAAGTCATACAAGCTTTATATTACAAGCCAGGGGCCTCGAGGCTCGAATACATAAGCTCGAGTCATACAAGCATCAGCGGAAGCATCAGATATCTGAGTACAGACATAAAGTTAAACAGGGTTGCCTTAAGAAGGCTAAGCAAAATAACGACATTGGATCAAAAAGGCGCAGTCCTCCTGCCTGGGAGCCTCCTATCTACTCCTGGTCGTCAGTCTCCACGTAGTAGTAAGCACCACCGCAGAGGTAGTAGTAGTCGTTGACTGGGGTAGCTGGCTCTGGGGCTTCGTCAACTGATCGCAGCGATTGGGTAAGGGGGAAAAGGGGAAGCAAAGCAACCGTGAGTACTCATCCAAAGTACTCGTAAGACTTACATCAGATCTATTCTATTAATGCATCGGTTCAAATGAAGGGGCTGCATCTGTGGACTAGACTACAGAAATGCCAGAATAGAGAGGAAGTCCTAGCCTATCGAAGACTAGCATCTTCAGCATCTTGCAGCATTAGAAGAGTGCAGATTACTACCATATCATATAATAGTAAGTAATAGTAGCAATGCCCAGAGATCCTTCCTCGACTCCCTGCAAGAAAGCGATCCCGGAGATAACATATTCATTGAAGTATTGCAAGTGTCCAGTTCAAGTTGTAGTAGATCGGGATACAACACTGAGCGTCCTGTTACCGTGGACACGGCTATTCGAATAGATAATCTTCCCTGCTGGGGTGCACTACTGTTACCCAACACGCTCGATTAACTCTGGCCAGACACACTTTTCTCGGTCATGCACGACCTCGGCTGATCGACACGACGTAGTCCTACCTAGGCTCCGTAGAGAGGTCCCCGTCGGTCTACATCCTAAGTGCTCAGGGGTCTTGGGCCCATCGCCCTTTGCACTCTGGGTCGTTGCGAGCAGGGTGAATACCAGCGCCATCCCTCTCCTGGCTGGCACGATCCGACCGTGCCACAATGCTGAACTGGACATCTGACAGAGCTTTCGGCTGATACATACGGCGCCGAGGGCCCCATAAACCATTAACCCATGTGGTGGTAGTGCGTATAGGCCAGTGGCCAACTCAGATCAAATACCCAAATCCGTTAGTGGATTATTAGGAGCTCGCGGAGACGACCAGTGCCTCGGCCATTCCGACTAGGTATCTCGCGGACCACGACCAGGGACCAGGCCCACCTCTCTCCTAGGTAGTCTCCGCCTGCCCTGTCGCTCTGACTACAATGTAAGTTCCGTGTTCGCTGTCGGGACAAGTCCCGAGCTACCACTACATTCTGGGTGGTACTGCTAACAGCCAGCCGCCACAGGACTCTCTCGCGGGTACCCTTGGGGTCGGCCCGACTTCAACATTATCTCGCGGGTGCTCTTGGAGCTGACCCGTCTTTAACAATGGTCTGAGGTGAAGGTCAAAGTACCCGTGTGTCCGTAACATCGTGGGGAATCCGAGGTATCACCCTTGATGGATTCCCACTCGATGTATCCGTCAAGGTGACCTTGGAGGAATCACCCTCGATGGGTTCACACTTGAGGGGTTGCACGACAGAGGCATCATCAGAGGTGGTGAAAGAGGAATCACCCTCAGTAACCCGCAACCGACTAGCTACGCTACCGAGATATCATCAGGAGTGAGGTAGGAGGTATCACCCTCGTCACTCGATAGTAGCTCTGCAGAGTCATACAACTAAGGGGGTGTGCGGTGCTGTGTCGATCTCCGCCCGTCGATCACCTTGGTCGAGTCATCTGGTAGCAAAGCAGGGCAACACGGACAAGGGTATGGGGCCACTGATGGATCACTAACCAGCCTATACTAAGCATATAGGACAATAGGTAAAGTATCAACAGTAAGTTACAAAATCAGGCTATGCATCAGAATAGGAGCAATCAATTACAGTAGCAAAATCTAGTGCAAGCATGGGAGTGAAAGAATGGGCGATATAGGAATGATCAAGGGGTTTTGCTTGCCTGGTTGCTCTACTGACAAGGAGGAAGGATCGTCGGTGAGGTAGTCGAGCACAAGGGCTCCGACAGTGGTCGCAGGGTCCATCGGAGAAGAAGAGGGGGGGATGAATCAATAAATATAAAGCACACAAATGCAACACAGATGCATGACATGTCGGTATGATGTGCTAGGGGTGACCTAATGCAGTACTACGCATTTTTGACGGAGCGGGAAAATATCTGGGAATACTTTCCCAGCTCCGAGCAGTCATCGGTCAGATGATCCGGAGGGGAATGTTCCATGTTCATCCTGTTAGAGAGGTGTGACAGGTATGTGGGTGGCATATTCAGATTCTTTATATTTTTCTGATCGTTTTTCATATATAAATTATTTTCATCTGACTTACGGTTTATTTTATATGAATTTTCAAAGTTTTAGTCAATTTCTGGAATTTACTGAATTTCTGCCAAGTGTAAGAATCCCTCAGTTTTAAACATCACTTAGTTGTTTTCAAAAGGCTGCAACTATCGTTCTGTCCACCCTATGATTTTGTGCCTTATATCAATTTTGAGCATTTTTCTGCAATCTACATGTTAGTATCACTTTCATCCATATTAGAGTTCTTTTGCTTGATGAAAACTTTATTTGAAAAGTGCCTCCTGATGTTAACTGGAGAAACTGCTAAAATATACCAAATGTGCTTGATGATTGCCACTGATCTAAAACTCCTATGGAGAAACTTCCTATATGTGTTCTGCACTACAACAAGAGTACTATCAGGCCATGCCCTTTGATGGCATGACAGATCCCTGTAACTTATTTATTTTCTGCTCTAAAGTAGCTATGGCAGTATATCTGTTTGCTTTTTTTTTTTCTGTTAACAGAACATAGCATTTTGTGATTTTCAAAGGATTTAATCCATGCATCAAATGGATTTGGTCCAGTGGAGTAAAATGGAGCTTGTTAAGTATACTTCCCACTCATATAAGTTTCATTCATGTTAATAATGATTTTTTTGCTGTTTAGTGGCTGTCCAGGGAGCTAAGCAAGGTAGCAGCATAGAAGCTAGCTGCAGCTACAGTAGCATTCAGCTACTGTAACTGAGCAGCAGAGCAGAGGAGCAGCAGCAGAATGCAGCGGCAGGTGCAGCGAGGCCGGCCGAAGGCGGGCGAGACCGGAGGTGGGCGCGGCTGGCCAGAGGCGGGCTAGGCCACACACTCCACGCACACCCACACTGCACGCACACACCACACACACACACACTGCACGCATGCACAACTCACACACACACAGCACGCACGCACACGGGCACGCCAGCGGCCACGACGCTGGCCAGGGGGCGCAGCGCATGAGCGGCAGAGGCGGCGCGCGGCGAGCAGCAGCAACAACAAGCAGTGGCAGCACGCAGTGGCAGTACAAGTAGTAGAGCAGCGTCAAGAGTAGCATCAGTACGCACATATGTACGCATACGCGGCAGTTCGGGCACGATGGTGAAGGCGGCCTACGGCGTCCAAATCGAAGGGGGAAAAGGGGGATTCGAGGGAGGAGCTCACCGCGGGTCCGGTGGCGTGCTCGGGAAGGGTCGGGGTGGACCAGAACAGCAGCAAACGGCGATGAACGACGGCGATGTACGCGACGGAAATGAGCTCGATGGCGAGCGTACGGGGCGGCTCCACTTGATTTGATGCCCTGGATGGACGAAGTCGACGGTGGCGGTCCTCCTGGACTCGTCGGTGCGGCGAACGATGGCCGGTGGCCGCGTGTTCCACGACGGTGTGGCGGCGATGCATTCGAGCGTCCAAGAAATGGAGGAGGCGAGCGAGGGAAAGGGAACAGAGAGGGTTAGGGTTGTCAGGGGAGGTAAGGGAGAGGCTAAGTAGTCGTCCGGAGCTCCTGTAGCTCAGCGGTGTCGTGCATCCGTCGGTGCATCGCGTGCGCGCGCTCAGGCGCGGCGACAGCTGGAGGAGGAAGAAAGAGAAGTTGGGCTGGGCTGTTGCACACTGTGCACTAGAAGCCCAAGTGCACGGTAGGTCCTGGCACTTCTTCTTTTCCATTTCTGTTTTATTTTACTTCCACTATTTTGCCTCTTCTTCTGCTATCAATTGATTTTTATAGAACATGAGACTAGTCACATAAATACTAGACAGTATTATGGACTGCCACAAAAAGTTTGGTAGTTGAATAATTTCATTTGAATTTTGTTTAAATGGAAATGAATTAAAGTGGCTGTTTTAGTCACTGTTTTTGGTTGCTAGGGTCAATTTGGAGATTCAAATAATGTTGATTTTATTTTTATAATTGCTTTGGGATTATTTGCAACATTATGAACTATTTTGTTTGCATGTTTGAAAATGAAAATATTTGACTTGTGATTCAAATTTGGGTTTTGAGTTTGAATTTTAAGGCAAGTGGCACTTGTGCTTTACAAAAGATGCTGACTTGGCATTGATAATGATGGATTACTGTGGCACATTACAAGGGGGTGTTACAACTTTCCCCCTCTAAAAGAAATTCTTGTCCTGAGAATTCAGGAGGTAGAAGGGAAAAGGTCGGGGTATTCCTCTCGTAGGCGATCTTCGCGTTCTCAAGTGGCCTCATCTTCAGAATGATTCGACCACTGAACTTTAAGGAACTTGATTGCCTTCTGATGGGTTCGACGTTCAGCTTGATCAAGAATACGGATCGGATGCTCCTTATAAGACAGGTCATCCTGCAATTCAAGCACTTCATGATCCACTGCTCAGATCGGATCCTTGAAACAGCGGCGGAGTTGCGACACATGGAAAACATCGTGAACCTGAGAAAGGTTCGGCGGTAGTTCCAACTGATATGCCACTTCTCCACATCTTGCGAGAATACGGAATGGGCCAATGTAGCGAGGAGCTAACTTGCCCTTGATTCCGAAGTGGTGAGTGCCCTTCATCGGAGTAACATGAAGGTATGCTTGTTCGCCAGGTTGATAGACCATTACCTTGTGTTTACGGTCATAATTGCTCTTCTGACGGGACTGAGCAGTCTTCAGATGTTCGCAAACAATACGAACTTGCTTTTCAACGTGTTGGATAATGTCCGGACCAAAGAGTGGCCGTTCCCCAGTTTCTGACCAATTCAGAGTAGTTTGGCACTTACGTCCATAAGAACTTCAAATGGTGCCATCTTCAGACTAGCTTGATAGCTATTGTTCTAAGAGAATTCAGCATACGGGAGAGATTCCTCCCATTTCTTGCCAAAGGAGATGACACATGCACGGAGCATATCTTCAAGCACTTGGTTGACTCGTTCAACTTGACCCTGGGACTGGGGGTGAAAAGCGGTGCTAAAGGACAGATGAGTTCCCATAGCTTCTTGGAAACTTTCCCAGAACCTTGAGGTAAAGAGGCTGCCATGGTCTGAACTGATCTCTAACGGAACACCGTGGAGTGACACAATTCTAGAAACATACAAGTCGGCTAACTGACTAGCAGTGATTGTCTCCTTGAATGGCAGAAAATGAGCAACCTTTGAGAATCGGTCAATGACGACAAGAATAGCATCATGACCCTTCTGTGATCTGGGAAATCCAGTAATGAAATCCATTTCAACCTTGTCCCATTTCCATTCGGGAATAGCAAGTGGTTGTAGAGTTCCAGCAGGTCTTTGATGTTCTGCTTTGATGTGACGGCAAACATCACACTCAGCAACATAACGAGCAATGTCTCGCTTCATATCAGGCCACCAGTACCGCTGACGAATGTCTTGGTACATCTTAGTACTACCAGGATGAATAGACAAAGGTGTGTCATGTGCTTCTTTCATAACATCCAAGTGCGAGTCCAGATTGTGCTTTCTGGGGACCACTAGGCGGCCTCTGAAGAACAAGGCACCATCATCATCAACAGTGAAGAACGATGAATTTCCTTTGGAAAGATAGCTCTTGATCTTCTCGACTTCAGAATCATACTTCTTCCTTGTCTTGATGTTGTGCTCAAGATCTGGTTCAACAACCAAGGTATTTAGATATCCTTGAGGAACTATCTCGAGGTTCAGCTTTCGAAGCTCTTCATACAGGAGTGGTTGCTGTAGCTGAACCTCAAGTTCACAACAGTAGGATTTACGGCTCAAAGCATCAGCCATTACATTAGCCTTGCCAGGGGTATAAGAAATACCCAAGTCATAATCTGTAATGGCTTCCATCCATCTTTGTTGACAGAAGTTCAGAGATAGCTGAGTGAACAAGTACTTCAAACTTTGATGATCCGTGTAGATCTCGCAACGATTACCAAGTAGGTAATGTCGCCATAACTTCAATGCATAAATAACTGCTGCAAGTTCGAGATCATGTGTTGGATAGTTCTCTCCATGAGGACGCAACTATCGAGAGCCATAAGCAATCACCTTGCGCTCTTGCATTAGGACACAGCCTAATCCTTGATGGGATGCATCACAATAAATCACGAAGTCCTTGCGAGAATCAGGAGGAGCAAGCACTGGGGCAGATGTCAGCTTGTCTTTGAGAGTCTGAAAACTCTCCTGACATTTGTCTGTCCACTCAAACTTAACGCCTTTGTGAAGCAGATCAGTCAGAGGCTTGGCAATCTTGGAGAAGTTTTTGACAAAACGGTGGCAATAACTGGCGAGTCCGAGAAAACTTCTGACTTGCTTAACATTCTTCGGGGGAGTCCACTCTAGAATAGCCTGAACTCGTTCTGGGTTAACAGCAATGCCATCTTTGGAAATCATGTGGCCAAGATATGTCACTTCAGATAGCCAGAACTCGCACTTTGAATACTTGGCATACAGTTGATGTTCAAGAAGCTTCTCCAGTACAAGCCGAAGATGTTCAGCATGTTCTTCTTCATTTTTAGAATAGACAAGGATATCATCCAGATAAACCACGACAAATTTGTCGAGGTAATCCATGAAGATGTAATTCATTAACCGAGAGAAGGTTGCTGGAGCGTTGGTTAAGCCAAAGGACATGACAGTGTACTCGTAAGAACCATAGCGAGTAACGAAGGCTGTCTTCGGAATATCCTCTTTGTGAACTCGGATCTGGTGGTATCCCAATCTCAAATCAAGTTTAGAGAATACTGAGGAACCAGCTAGCTGATCATACAGATCATTGATTCTGGGAAGCGGATACTTGTTCAGAATTTTTGCTTGGTTGATAGGTCGATAATCTTGCACCAACCGATTCGTTCCATCCTTCTTCTTAACAAAGAGAGAAGGGGCTCCCCAAGCAGAAGAACTGGAGCGAATGAAACCCTTACGAAGTGACTTGTCAATTTCCTCCTTAAGTTCAAGGAGTTCATGTGGCGGCATCTTGTATGGGCGCTTGGCAATAGGAGTAGTGCCCGATTTCAAGTCTATGACAATTTCGACAGCTCTAGCAGGTGGTACACCTGGGAGTTCTTCTGGAAAGACATCTTGAAAATCCCGAACGACTGGAATGTTCTCTATTCCCTCAAGAGGTGAAGCATTCAATGCATTCAGAGCATATATCTGGCTTTCGGCATCCTGGACTATCTGGGTTGAGTAGTTGATCATCTGGCCAGAAGGGTGTGTGAGCTGGACTGTCTTGGTGGCACAGTCGATCACAGCATTATGGGCTATCAACCATTCCATACCAAGAATGATGTCTATGTTGGAAGGTCCGAGCACAGTGAGACAAGCCGGAAAAAGTAGACCTCCAATTTCGATTTGGTCGTGAGGGCTTACCATTGTGGTTTGCCACTTAGATCCCGGAGATTGAACCGATAACGGAGTGGGCAAAGATTCCATAGCTAAACCATGCAGTTGTGCAAACTGTTGGGACACGAAGGCATGTGATGCTCCTGAATCAAAGAGAACAGCAGCTGGCACTGAATTTACGAGAAGGGTACCCATCATGATTTTTGGGGCCTCACGAGCTTCCTCAATCTTGACATGGGTGAACTGACCACGGCTCACAGCAGACGGCCTGGCTTTACAGTTTCTGAGATGACGGTTTCTACTGCTCTTCTTACGACCAACAGGAGGACGTGGTGCATCCTGAGGCTGATCCTGGTGACAGTTGATAGTAATGTGTCCAGGCTGTCCACACTTGCGACATAAATCATCATTATGGGGAGGAGCCATAGCATTGGGCTGTCCACCCTGAACCGTTAGCTGTCTCGGTGGTGGAGGCAGACGAGGTGTGACATAAGACGGCCTTGGTGTTGGAGCAGGTTGGTGATAAACACTGTGTGGGATCCAGACTTGACGTTTCTGAGCAGGCTGACCCGAGGATGGGCCAACATCTCGAGTACGCTTGAGCGACTCCTGGTGTTCAGTCAGACCAGTTTCAACTCGAAAAGCTTGGCTGACAAGCATCGCAAAATCTGCACAGTCATGGACAACAAGTGCGAGCTTTATCTCAGGATGCAGTCCTTCATAGAATTTCTCCTGCTTGCGAGCGTCAGTGCAGACGTCATCCTCAGCATAGCGGGATAATTCAAGGAATTTTCTCTGATACTCATCAATAGTCATCTTGCCCTGAGTGAGTTTGCGGAATTCCTTCTTCTTCTGGTCCATCAGACCTTGAGTAATGTGCCGTGCATGAAAGGCTGACTGAAATTCCTGCCAAGTGGTTACAGTTCCAACAGGCAGTATACGCCTGTGGCTTTCCCACCATTGAGCAGCTGGGCCCTTCAGGTGAAATGCCGCAAAGGTGACGTAACTGTCAGGGGCAACATTAGCTGACTCCATCTCAAACAGGATGTCACGAAGCCAATCATCAGCATCCATAGGATTGGTGGAGTTGCGGTAAACAGATGGGTTGAGGCGCATGAAATCTTGAAGTGATATCGGGCCAGGCTCCTGACGGGCATCGTTGCGTTCTGATCGATTTACTAGACTCTCATTGAGCTGACAGTTCAGTTCAAACTGCTGCATCATTGCGGCAATATAGGGTGGAGGCGGAGGATCGTCAGCCATCCTGCCAAAACAACAGGGGCAGTTTAGCAAGAACAAATGCAGGTGTATGGAGTTATTCATGATGTAACATGGGCAATGAACAAGAAGTGCATTGGATACATATTAGTAGTCATTAAAGACATACAGATCTATGCACAGAGTTGGATACAATGGATAGCACGAGTTCGGAAGCACTCGCAACTAGACAAACTAGGCGGCACGCAGCACGCGGTGGAGAGATACAACAACGAGACATAGCAAAGGCTACATCACGTCAGAGAAAACTACTGGAGCGAGGAATCTGCAAGTGACAACGCAGGGTGCCCTTGATAAAAGGATCCTACGGTCCGTGAATTCTGTGAAGCAGAACCTGGCTCACAATTCAAAGGAGGGTTAATTCAAATCTCCGGGTGGATGTGATCACGAGAGCCTAGAGTTAGAGTCAGTAAAAATTTTAGCCCGAAAAGAGGAGAGATCAGAGTCCCAGAGTAAGGAAGAGGAATAAAAGATGCTAATCCCATCCATTGGCGACGTGGGCCCGTAAGCCACATAGCCATGTTAGTAAAACAGTTTTTCAAAGACTAGACTCAACTTCGGCCAAGGAGTTGGAAAGGGGGTTCCAACAGGCAGTCGGCTCTGATACCAACTTGTGATGCCCCCGGCCCGATCGTGCACTAATCATACACGCAAATGCACACGATCAAGCCTAAGGACTCACTTGAAGATATCACAACACAACTCTAAACACAAATAAAAGTCATACAAGCTTTATATTACAAGCCAGGGGCCTCGAGGGCTCGAATACATAAGTTCGAGTCATACAAGCATCAGCGGAAGCATCAGATATCTGAGTATAGACATAAAGTTAAACAGGGTTGCCTTAAGAAGGCTGAGCAAAATAACGACATTGGATCGAAAAGGCGCAGGCCTCCTGCCTGGGAGCCTCCTATCTACTCCTGGTCGTCGGTCTCCACGTAGTAGTAAGCGCTACTGGAGAGGCAGTAGTAGTCGTCGACTGGGGCAGCTGGCTCCGGGGCTCCGTCATCTGATCGCAGCGATCGGGTATGGGGAAAAAGGGGAAGCAAAGCAACCGTGAGTACTCATCCAAAGTACTCGCAAGACTTACATCAGATCTATTCTATTAATGCATCGGTATTAAATGAAGGGGCTGTATCTGTGGACTAGACTGCAGAAATGCCATAATAGAGATGAAGGCCTAGCCTATCGAAGACTAGCATCTTCAGCATCTTGCAGCATTAGAAGAGTGAAGATTAGTACCATATCATATAATAGTAAGTAATAGTAGCAATGCCCAGAGATCCTTCCTCGACTCCCTGCGAGAAAGCGATCCCGGAGCTAACATATTAATTGAAGTATTGCAAGTATCCGGTTCAAGTTGTAGTAGATCGGGATACAACACTGAGCGTCCTGTTACTGTGGACACGGCTATTCGAATAGATAATCTTCCCTGCATGGGTGCACTACTGTTACCCAACACGCTCGATTAACTCTGGCCGGACACACTTTTCTCGGTCATGCCCGGCCTCGGCTGATCGACACGACGTAGTCCTACCTAGGCTCCGTAGAGAGGTCCCCGCCAGTCTATATCCTAAGTGCTCAGGGGTCTTGGGCCCATCGCCCTTTGCACTCCGGGTCGTTGCGAGCAGGGTGAATACCAGCGCCATCCCTCTCCTGGATGGCACGATCCGGCCGTGCCACAATGCTGAACTTGACATCTGACAGAGCTTTCGGCTGATACATACGGCGCCGAGGGCCCCATAAACCATTATCCCGCGTGGTGGTAGTGCGTATAGGCCAGTGGCCAACTCAGATCAAATACCCAAATCCGTTAGTGGATTATTAGGAGCTCGCGGAGACGACCAGTGCCTCGGCCGTTCCGACTAGGTATCTCGCGGACCACGACCATGAACCAGGCCCACCTCTCTCCTAGGCAGTCTCCGCCTACCCTATCGCTCCGACTATAATGTAAGTTCCGTGTCGACTGTCGGGACTAGTCCCGAGCTACCACCACATTCTGGGTGGTACCGCTAACAGCCAGCCGCCACAGGACTCTCTCGCGGGTACCCTTGGGGTCGGCCCGACTTCAACATTATCTCGCGGGTGCTCTTGGAGCCGACCCATCTTTAACAATGGTCTGAGGTGAAGGTCAAAGTACCCGTGTGTCCATAACATCGTGGGGAATCCGAGGAATCACCCTCGATGGATTCCCACTCGATGTATCCGTCAAGGTGAACTTGGAGGAATCACCCTCGATGGGTTCACACTTGAGGGGTTGCACGACAGAGGCATCATCGAAGGTGGTGAAAGAGGAATCACCCTCGGTAACCCGCAACCGACTAGCTACGCTACAGAGATATCATCAGGAGTGAGGTAGGAGGTATCAGTCTCGTCACTCGATAGTAGCTCTGCAGAGTCGTACAACTAAGGGGGTGTGCGGTGCTGTGTCGATCTCTGCCCGTCGATCACCTTGGTCGAGTCATCCGGTAGCAAAGCAGGGCAACACGGAAAAGGGTGTGGGGCCACTGATGGATCACTAACCAGCCTATACTAAGCATATAGGACATCAGGTAAAGTATCAACAGTAAGTTACAAAATCAGGCTATGCATCAGAATAGGAGCAATCAATTACAGTAGCAAAATCTAATGCAAGCATGGGAGAGAAAGAATGGGCGATATAGGAATGATCAAGTGGGTTTTGCTTGCCTGGTTGCTCTGCTGACAAGGAGGAAGGATCGTCGGTGAGGTAGTCGATCACAGGGGCTCCGGCAGTGGTCGCAGGGTCTATCAGAGAAGAAGAGGGGGGAAGAAACAAAAAATATAAAGCACACAAATGCAACACAGATGCATGACATGTCGGTATGATGTGCCAGGGGTGACCTAATGCAGTACTACGCATTTTGGACGGAGCGGGAAAATATCTGGGAATACTTTCCCAGCTCCGAGCAGTCATCGGTCAGATGATCCGGAGGGAAATGTTTCATGTTCATCCTGTTAGAGAGGTGTGACAGGTATGTGGGTGGCATATTTGGATTCGTTATATTTTTCTGATCGTTTTTCATATATAAATTATTTTCATCTGACTTACGGTTTATTTTATATGAATTTTCAAAGTTTTAGTCATTTTCTGGAATTTACTGAATTTCTGCTGTCTGAGAATCCCTCAGTTTTAAACATCACTTAGCTGTTTTCAAAAGGCTGCAACTATCGTTCTGTCCACCCTATGATTTTGTGCCTTATATAAATTTTGAGCATTTTTCTGCGATCTACATGTTAGTATCACTTTCATCCATATTAGAGTTCTTTTGCTTGATCAAAACATTGTTTGAAAAGTGCCTCCTGATGTTAACTGGAGAAACTGTTAAAATATACCAAATGTGCTTGATGATTGCCACTGATCTTAAACTCCTATGGAGAAACTTCCTATATGTGTTCTGCACTACAACAAGAGTACTATCAGGCCATGCCCTTTGATGGCATGATAGATCCCTGTAACTTATTTATTTTCTGCTCTAAAGTAGCTATGGCGGTATATCTGTTTGCTTTGTTTTTCTGTTAACAGAACATAGCATTTTGTGATTTTCATAGGATTTAATCCATGCATCAAATGGATTTGGTCCAGTGGAGTAAAATGGAGCTTGTTAAGTATACTTCCCACTCATATAAGTTTCATTCATGTTAATAATTATTTTGTTGCTATTTAGTGGCTGTCCAGGGAACTAAGCAAGGTAGCAGCATAGAAGCTAGCTGCAGCTACAGTAGCATTCAGCTACTGTAGCTGAGCAGCAGAGCAGAGGAGCAGCAGCAGAATGCAGCGGCGGGCGCGGCGAGGCCGGCCGATGGAGGGCGAGGCCGGAGGTGGGCACGGCCGTTGAATAATTTCATTTGAATTTTGTTTAAATGGAAATGAATTAAAGTGGCTGTTTTAGTCACTGTTTTTGGTTGCTATGGTCAATTTGGATATTCAAATAATGTTGATTTTATTTTTATAATTTCTTTAGGATTATTTGCAACATTATGAACTATTTTGTTTGCATGTTTGAAAATGAAAATATTTGACTTGTGATTCAAATTTGGGTTTTGAGTTTGAATTCTAAGGCAAGCGGCACTTGTGCTTTACAAAAGATGCTGACTTGGCATTGATTATGATGGATTACTATGGCACATTACAAGGGGGTGTTACATATGTCTCCATCGTATCAATAATTTTGATTGTTTCATGCCAATATTCTACAACTTTCATATACTTTTGGCAACATTTTATATTATTTTTGGGACTAACATATTGATCCAGTGCCCGTTCCTGTTTTCTGCTTGTTTTTGTTTCACAGGAAATCCATATCAAACGAAGTCCAAACAAGATAAAATATTACGGAGAATTATTTTGGAATATATGTGATTTTTGAGAGGTGGAATCAACGCAAACGGAGGCCCAGAGCCTCCACAAGGCATCTTGGCATGACCCCCCCCAGTCGTGTGGTGTTGCCTTGTGGGCACACCGTAAGTCGGTTGGGGTCCTTCTTCAGCCACAAGGACGCTTATATCGAGAAAAAAATCATGTTAAAATTTTAGCCCAATCGGAGTTACGGATCTTCGGGAATATAAGAAACGGTTTTCGGCCAGAAAACAGGGAGGCGAAACAGAAGAGAAACAGAGAGAGAGAGAGATCCAATCTCGGAGGGGCTCCTCCCCTCTGGGAGCCATGGCGGCCATGGACCAGAGGGGGAACTCTCCTCCCATCTAGGGGGGAGGCCAAGGAAGAAGAATAAGGAGGGGGGCTCTCTCCCCCTCTCTCCAGGTGGCGCCAGAACGCCGTCGGGGCAATCATCATGACGGCGATCTACACCAACAACTTCGCCGCCGTCAGCACCAACTCTCTCCCCCTCTATGCAGTAGTGTAACACCTCTTCTCCCCGCTGTAATATCTACTTAAACATGGTGCTTAATGCTATATATTATTATCCAATGATGTGTGGCAATCCTATGATGTTTGAGTAGATTCGTTTTGTCCTATGGGTTGATTGATGATCATGATTGGTTTGAGTTGCATGTTTTATTTTGGTGCTGTCCTACGGTGCCCTCCATGTCGTGCAAGCGTGTGGGACTACCGCTGTAGGGTGTTGCAATACGTTCATAATTCGCTTATGGTGGGTTGCGTGAGTGACTGAAACACAAACCCGAGTAAGGGGGTTATTGCGTATGGGAGTAAAGAGGACTTGTTACTTAATGCTATGGTTGGGTTTTACCTTAATGATCTTTGGTAGTTGCGGATGCTTGCTAGAGTTCCAATCATAAGTGCATATGATCCAAGTACGGAAAGTATGTTAGCTCATGCCTCTCCCTCATATAAAATTGCAATAATGATTACCGGTCTAGTTATCGATTGCCTACGGACAAATCCTTCTCTTGTGTTACAAAAAGCTTTCTACTAAACAACTAACTTTTATTATCTTGCAAATTACTCCTAGTTTTATTCTCGCAAAGTACTCCTAGTTTTATTCTTGCAAAGTAGTTCTAGTATTACACCTACAAAGTACTTCTAGTTTCATACTTGTTCTAGGTAAAGCAAATGTTAAGTGTGCGTAGAGTTGTATCGGTGGTCGATAGAACTTGAAGGGAATATTAATTCTACCTTTAGCTCCTCGTTGGGTTTGACACTCTTATTTATCGAAAAAGCTATAATTGATCCCCTATACTTGTGGGTTATCATGCACCTATTATTCAACCACCTGATGGGAACTTACCCTTTGAAATTATGTGCGATGCTAGTGATTATGTTGTTGGTGCTGTTCTAGGACAAAGGGTTGATAAGAAATTGAATGTTATTCATTATGCTAGTAAAACTCTAGACCGTGCTCAAAGAAATTATGCTACTACTGAGAAAGAATTTTTAGCAGTTGTGTTTGCATGTGATAAATTCAGATCTTACATTGTTGATTCCAAAGTTACTATTCATATTGATCATGCTGCTATTAAATACCTTATGGAAAAGAAAGATGCTAAACCTAGACTTATTAGGTGGGTTCTTTTGCTCCAAGAATTTGATTTGCATATTGTTGATAGAAAGGGAGCTGAGAATCCCGTAGCTGATAATTTGTCTAAAATGGAAAATGTTCTTGATGACCCACTTCCTATTAATGATGATTTCCCTGATGAACAATTAGCTGTGATAAATGCTTCTCGTAATACTCCTTGGTATGCAGACTATGCTAATTACATTATTGCTAAATACATACCACCTAGTTTCACATACCAACAAAAGAAAACGTTTTTCTTTGATTTAAGACATTACTTTTGGGATGACGCACACTTATATAAAGAAGGAGTAGATGGTATTATTAGACGTTGTGTACCTGAGCATGAACATGAACAAATCCTACGAAAGTGTCACTCTGAGGCATATGGAGGACACCACGCGAGAGACAGAACTGCACACAAGGTATTACAATCTGGTTTTTATTGGCCTACTCTTTTCAAAGATGCACGTAAGTTTGTCTTATCTTGTGATGAATGTCAAAGAATTGGTAATGTTGGTAGACGTCGGGAAATGCCCATGAATTATTCACTTGTTATTGAACCTTTTGATGTTTGGGGTTTTGATTATATGGGACCTTTTCCTAAATCCAATGGGTATACTCATATTTTAGTTGATGTTGATTACGTTACTAAGTAGGTAGAAGCTATTCCAACTAGTAGTGCTGATCATAACACTTCTATTAAAATGCTTAAAGAAGTTATATTCCCGAGGTTTGGAGTCCCTAGGTATTTAATGACCGATGGAGGTTCACATTTTATTCATGGTGCTTTCCGTAAATTGCTTGCTAAATATGATGTTAATCATAGAATTGCATCTCCTTATCATCCTCAATCTAGTGGTCAAGTTGAATTAACTAATAGAGAAATAAAATTGATTTTGCAAAAGACCGTTAATAGATCTAGAAAGAATTGGTCTAAGAAACTTGATGATGCACTATGGGCTTACAGAACTGCTTATAAAAATCCTATGGGTATGTCTCCGTATAAAATGGTTTATGGAAAAGCATGTCATTTACCTCTTGAATTAGAACATAAAGCATATTGGGCAATTAAAGAACTTAACTATGATTTTAAACTTGTCGGTGAAAAGAGGTTATTTGATATTAGCTCCTTAGATGAATGGAGAACACAAGCTTATGAAAATGCCAAGTTGTTTAAAGAAAAAGTTAAAAGGTGGCATGATAAGAGAATTCAAAAATGGGAATTCAAAATAGGTGATCATGTTCTATTATACTATTCTTGTTTAAGGTTCTTTGCAGGAAAACTTCTCTCTAAATGGGAAGGGCCATACATCATCGAAGAAGTTTATCGCTCCGGAGACATCAAAATAAACAACTCTGAAGGCAATAATCCGAGAGTGGTTAATGGGCAAAGAATTAAACATTATATCTCAGGTACTCCCATTAATGTCAAAACCAATATTATTCAAACAATGACACCAGAAGAGCACATAGAAAAAACCTTCCGGAACGCTCCAGAATCCTGAAAAGGAGTAGGTATGTAGTACGGTAAGTAAACCGACTCCAAAACTTCCATAAAAGTACTTTCTATTTGTTTTGGAATATATAAAAATTTAGGAAAATAATAAACAGTCCGAAAAGTCCATGAGGAGGCGACAAGCCTTGGGAGCGTGCCCTACCCCCCTGGGCGCGCCTACCAGGCTTGTGGCTCCCTTGTGGACTTTCCCGACACCGTTTTTCTTCCATATTACTTGTCTTGCACGGGAAAAATTTATTATATATACTCACGGGTGTTTTGACCACCGCATCGCAAGTTTCTCCTCTGTTCTTGCTTCGTGCTGTTTTTTGTCAGACTCTCGAGGTCGAGCACCATGTCATCTCAGGATTCGGATGGGGAAAGCTATGTTTCTCATCTTGTTGCAAACCCTAGAGTCTATGGGGACACTGATCCCTATGGTTGGACAACTGATGAAGAGGAAGATGCTGATTTGAGGGAAAAGCAAGGACGTTCCAGCGAGGAGGACGAGGATCCCCCACTGCCTCAACCAGGAGATATGCACATTGAATTCAAGAGGTCCAGCCTACCTAACACGGTGAAGGTTCCTAAAGTTCAATTCACTCCTTTTCGTCATGTGCAGGAAGATTCGGATAAACTACGCCGCAAAATTTGGGATCTTGAAAGAGAAAATGACAAATTAAAAGAAGAAATTTGTGCCCTTAAGTGGAAGGAGAAGCCCATCACTTCATCACCACCATCACCAAAGAAGGAGATTTGGGTACATGGGTATGGGCACCACCCTTGGCTAGTGCCAAGCTTGGGGGAGGTGCCCCGGTATCGTATCACCATCACTTTTTATCATCATTATCTATCTTAGTTCAATCCTTAGTTATTTCATGATTTAGAGGAATAAAGTTTTAGTATGATTTAGTTTCGAGTGCTTGCTTAGTGATCCATCTATCTATGTAATCGTGTGTGGAAGTTATATAATAAAGAGTAGTTTGAGTTGAGTGTTTTGCTTTTGTTGATCCAACCTTAGAAATAAAATAAAGAGAATAAGAAGTAAGATCATATGCTAATCCCATGGGGAGTGATGACTTCACATAAAAGAAGTATAATTGATAAAAACTTGTTGGAAGTTGACAAACATAGCATTGGTCATTGTAGCAATTCGTGAAAAAGTAATAAAGGAAGAGAGGTCTCACATATAAATACACTATCTTGGACATCTTTTATGATTGTGAGCCCCCATTAAATATTCTATGTCAAATAGTCGACGTTGGACAAGGAAGACAACGTAATGAGTTATGTTTGCTTATATTCACATAGAAGTTATATTGTTTTGGATCCTCTAACATGTGGTGCTTGCCCCCTATCTTTTGCTAGCCAAAATTCCGCACTAAGTAGAGATACTACTTGTGCATCCAAAAACCCTTAAAACCAGTTTCATGCCATGAGAGTCCATTATATGTACCTATGGATTGAATAAGATCCTTCAAGTAAGTTGTCATCAGTGCCAAGCAATAAAATTGATCCTAAATATGTATGATCTTTTATTGTAAGGGAAAATAAGCTTTGTACGATCTTGTGATGGTGAAGAAATAAAAGCGATGGACTGCATAATAAAGGTCGCTATCACAAGGGGCAATATAAAGTGACGTTCCTTTACATTAACAACTTGCACATCCAAAAACAAAAAGTGCATGACAATCTCTTCTTCCCTCTGTGAAGGGCCTATCTTTTACTTTATGTATTTACTTTCATGCAAGAGTCAATAGTATTCTCCTCTATTCTGTTTTTATTTTCTCTCTTGACAAGCATCATGTGGTGGGGATCGATCCAGGCATATATATCCAGTTGGATGTAGGTGATCATGAGTTATTATTGTTGACATTACCCTTGAGGTAAGTACGTTGGGAGGCGAAATTATAAGCCCCTATCTTTCTATGTGTCTGACTGAAACTTTTGCCCCATAAGTATGCCGTGAGTGTCAGCAATCATAGAAGACTAAATGATAGTTGAGTATGTGAACTTGCTAAACAAAGCTCTTACATAGAATCTTTCTGATAATATGATGAACTGCAATTGCTTCAGTGACTGAGATCGTAGTTTGTTAGTTTTCAATTTGGTTTGTGGTTCATACTTTAACTTGTGATTGAATTGTCACTTTTTCATGAGAAGTTTTATGATGATATATTGCTGTTATAATAAAGATCATGATGCTTCATGTCCGTATTTTATTTTTATCGACGCCTCTCTCTCTAAACATGTGGTCATGATTATCGATTTCGGCTTTCGCTTGAGGACAAGCGAGGTCTAAGCTTGGGGGAGTTGATACGTCCAATTTGCATCATGATTTCCTACTGTTAATTAATATGTTTTTGATCATTATTTCACTTTATGGTACAATTCTTATGCCTTTTCTCTCTTATTTTGCAAGATTCACATGAAGAGGGAGATTGCCAGCAGCTGGAATTCTGGACCGGAAAGGGGTGAAACAGAGATAGCTATTCTGCACAACTCCAAATGACCTGAAAATTTACAGAGAATTATTTTGGAATATATAAAAAATACTGGCGAAAGAATTACCTGGAGGGGGCCCACCAGGAAGCCACAAGCCTGGGGGGCGCGCCCTACCCCCTGGGCGCGCCCCCGAGCTTGTGGGGCCCCTG
The DNA here is from genome assembly GCA_039707655.1 of Elymus sibiricus. NCBI lineage: Eukaryota > Viridiplantae > Streptophyta > Magnoliopsida > Poales > Poaceae > Elymus > Elymus sibiricus. The sequence continues at coordinate 320,582,894 of CM077672.1, forward strand.
GCAGGCCTCCGGCCCCCTCCTTCTGCTATATGAAGTCATTTGCCCTAGAAAAAATCAGAAGAAGACTTTTGGGACGAAGCGCCACCATCTCAAGGTGGAACCTGGGCAGGAGCTATTTTGCTCTTCGGTGGAGCGATTCCGCCGGGGATACTTCCCTCCGGGAGGGGGAAATCGAAGCCATCGACATCACCAACGATCCTCTCATTGTGGGAGGACCAATCTTCATCAACATCTTCACCAGCACCATCTCATCTTAAACCATAGTTCATCTCTTGTATTCAATCTTTGTCTCAAAACCTCAGATTGGTACCTGTGGGTTGCTAGTAGTGTTGATTACATCTTGTAGTTGATGCTAATTGGTTTATTTGGTGGAAGATTATATGTTCAGATCCTTAATGCTATTCAATACCCCTCTGATCTTGAACATGAATATGATTTGTGAGTAGTTACTTTTGTTCTTGAGGACATGGGAGAAGTCTTGTCATAAGTAATCATGTGACTTTGGTATTCGTTCGATATTTTGATGATATGTATGTTGTTGCTTCCTTTAGTGGTGTCATGTGAACGTCGACTACATGACACTTCACCATCTTTGGGCCTAAGGGAAGGCACTGTGGAGTAGTAATTAGATGATGGGTTGCTAGAGTGACAGAAGCTTAAACCCTAGCAGCAGGAATTGATAAGCAGTTTCAACAAGGTAATCTCTGCAAGTGATGTAAAGTAGTAGTAACAGATAGTTTGATAGCAAGGTAATTCGTAGCAAGTAACAAGTAACCAAAGTAATGATGTCTACAACGCAACTATATTCTTGTAGACTCTGTTGGGCCACCAAGCGCAGAGTTTTGTAGGACAGTAGCAAATTTCCCTCAAGTGGATGAACTAAGGTTTATTGATAACCCACAAGTATAGGGGATCAATTGTAGCTTTTTCGATAAATAAGTGTGTCGAACCCAACGAGGACCTAAAGGTAGAATTAATATTCCCTTCAAGGTCTATCGACCACTGATACAACTCTACGCGCACTTAAAGTTCGCTTTACCTAGAACAAGTATGAAACTATTTTGCGGGTGTAAGGATAAGACTAGAAGTACTTAACGAGAATAAAACTAGGAGTAATTTGTGAGATAATAAAAGTTAGTTGTTTAGTAGAAAGCTTTTTGTAAGACAAGAGAAAGATTTGTCCATAGGCAATCGATAACTAGACCGGTAATCATTATTGCAATTTTATATGAGGGAGAGGCATGAGCTAACATACTTTCCGTACTTGTATCATATGCACTTATGATTGGAACTTTAGCAAGCATCCGCAACTACCAAAGATCATTAAGGTAAAACCCAACCATAGCATTAAGTAACAAGTCCTCTTTACTCCCATACGCAACAACCCCCTTACTCGGGTGTAAGCTTCTGTCACTCTAGCCGCCCACTATAAGAGAATGAATGTATTGCAAACCCTACAGCAGGAATACCTCATGCTTGCGCGACACGGAGGGCACCATAGGACAGCACCAAAATAAAACATACAACTCAAACCAATCACGATCATCAATCAACCCATAGGACAAAACGAATCTACTCAAACATCATAGAATTGCCACATATCATTGGATAATAATATATAGCGTTAAGCACCATGTTTAAGTAGAGATTACAGCAGGGAGACGAGGTGTTAGACCGCTGCATAGAGGGGGAGAGAGTTGGTGGTGACAGCGGCGAAGTTGTTGGTGTATATCGCTGTCACGATGATTGCCCCGGCGGTGTTCTGGCGCCACCGGGAGAAAGGGGGAGAGAGCCCCCCTCCTTATTCTTATTGCTTGGCCTGCCTCCTAGATGGGAGGAGGTTTTCCCCTCTGGTCCTTGGCCTCCATGGCACCCGGAGGGGCGGAGCCCCTCCGAGATTGGACCTCTCTCTCTGTTCTCTTCTGTTTCGCGTTGCTGTTTACTGGCCCTTCACCGTTTCTTAAATTACCGGAGATCGGTAACTCCGATCAGGCTGAAATTTTAACACATTTTTTTTCCGGATATTATATTTCTTGCGGCGAAAGAAGGGCGTCAACCGACTTACGGTGTGCCCACGAGGCACCACCGTGCAGCAGGGGGGTGGCGCGCCAAGGTGGCTTGTGGAGGCTGTGGGCCTCCGTTTACGTTGATTCCACCTCCCAAAAATCACATATATTCCAAAATAATTCTTTGTAAAATTTTATTGCATTTGGACTTTGTTTGATATGGATTTTTGGTGAAACAAAAAACAAGCAAAAAACAGGAACTAGCACTGGGCACTGGATCAATATGTTAGTCCCAAAAAATAATATAAAATGTTGCCAAAAATATGTGAAAATTGTAGAATATTGGCATGAAACAATCAAAAATTATAGATACGACGGAGACGTATCAGCATCCCCAAGCTTAATTCCTGCTCGTCCTCGAGTAGGTAAATGATAAAAAAGATAATTTTTGATGTGGAATGCTACCTAGCATAATCTTGATCATATAGTTTAATCATGGCATGAATATTAAGACACGAGTGATTCAAAGCAATAGTCTATAATTTGACATAAAGACATCAATACTCAGGCATACCAACAAACAATCATGTCTTTCAAAATAAAAATGCTAAAGAAAGTTATCCTTACAAAAGCATGTAGCCTTGTCATGCTCCATCTTCTTAACACAAAATATAAATCATGTACTACCCGATGTCAGCCAAGCAATTGGTTCATACTTTTTAACGCGCTTCAACTTTTTCAACCCCCACGCAATACATGAGCGCAAGCCATGGATATAGCACTATGGGTGGAATAGAATGGGGTGGTAGAGATTAATATGGAGAAGACAAAAAAGGAAAAAAGTCTCACATCGATGCGGCTAATCAATAGGCTATGGAGATGCCCATCAATTGATGTTAATGCGAGGAGTAGGGATTGCCATGCAACGGATGCACTAAGAGCTATAAGTGTATGAAAGCTCAAACTGAAAACTAAGTGGGTGTGCATCCAACTTGCTTGCTCATGAAAACCTCGGGCATTTGAGGAAGCCCATCATCGGAATATACAAGCCAAGTTCTATAATGAAAAATTCCCACTAGTATATGAAAGTGACAACATAGGAGACTCTCTATATGAAAAACATGGTGCTACTCTGAAGCACAAGTGTGGTAAAGGATAGTAACATTACCGCTTCTCTCTTTTTCTCTCATTTAATTTTTTTTGTTTTCTCTTTTTTTCTTTTTTTTCTTTTTTTCTTTTTTTTGTTGGGCTCTTTTTGGCCTCTTTTTTTTTCTTTTCTCTTTTTTTTTTATTTTCGTCCGGAGTCTCATCCCGACTTGTGGGGGAATCATAGTATCCATCATCCTTTCCTCACCGGGACAATGCTCTAATAATGAATAATGATGATCATCACACTTCTATTTACTTACAACTCAAAAAATTACAACTCGATACTAGAACAAAGTATGACTCTATATGAATGCCTCTGGCGGTGTACCAGGATGTGCAATGATCTAGCGTAACATGTATAAAAAATGATGAACGGTGGCTGAGCCACAAATACTATGTTAGCTATATGATCATGCAAAGCAATATGACAATGAATGCTTAAGTCATGTATATGATGATGATGATGGAAGTTGCATGGCAATATATCTCGGAATGGATATGGAAATGTGATGTCTACTACACAACTTATTCTTGTAGACTTGTGTTGGGCCTCCAAGCGTAGAGTTTTGTAGGACAGCGGCAATTTTCCCTCAAGTGAATGACCTAAGGTTTATCAATCCGTGGGAGGCGTAGGATGAAGATGGTCTCTCTCAAACAAACCTGCAATCAAATACAAGAAATCTCTTATGTCCCCAACACACCCGATACAATGGCAAATTGTATAGGTGCACTAGTTCGGCGAAGAGATGGTGATACAAGTGTAGTATGGATAGTAGATATAGGTTTTTGTAATCTGAAAATAAAAAAAGCAAGGTAGCAAGTGATAAAACGGAGCACAAATGGTATTGCAATGCTTAGAAACAAGGCCTAGGGTTCATACTTTCACTAGTGCAATCTCTCAACAATGCTAACATAATTGAATCATATAACAATCCCTCAACGTGCGACAAAGAATCACTCCAAAGCTCCTATTAGCGGAGAACATAAGATAGAAATTGATGCAGGGTACGAAACCACCTCAAAGTTATTCTTTCCGATCAATCTATTGAGCTATTCCTATAAGTGTCACATACAGCCCTAGAGTTCGTACTAGAATAACACCATATGATACACATCAACCAACTCTAATGTCACCTAGATACTCTAATGTCACCACAAGTATCCGTGAGTTGATTATTCGATATGCATCAAACAACTTCAGATTCATAATATTCAATCCAACACAAAGAACTTCAAAGAGTGCCCCAAGATTTCTACCGGAGAAAGTAGGATGAAAACGTGCATCAACCCCTATGCATAGATTACCCCAATGTCACCTCGGGAATCCGCGAGTTGAGTGCCAAAACATACATCAAGTGAATCAATATAATACCCCATTGTCACCACGGGTATTCATATGCAAGACATACATCAAGTGTTCTCAAATCCATAAAAATATTCAATCCGATAATAGTGAAACCTCAAAAGTAAAAACTCAATTCATCACAACAAGATAGAGAGGGGGAAAACACCATATGATCCAACTATATTAACAAAGCTCGCGGTACATCAAGATCGTGCAAAATCAAGAACACGAGAGAGAGAGAGAGAGATTAAAAACATAGCTACTAGTACATACCCTTTGCCCCGAGGGTGAACTACTCCCTCCTCGTCATGGAGACCGCCGAGATGATGAAGATGGCCTCCGGTGATGATTTCCCCCCTCCGGCAGGGTGCCAAAAAAGGGTTGTAGATGGTATTTCGAAGGTAGAGAGGCTTGCGGCGCGGAGTCCAAGTTCTAGGTTAATTTCTGGGGGTTTCTCTATTTATAGGATTTTTCAGCGTTGGAATCACTCAAAGATGGGCTAAGATGGGCCCACGAGGTAGCACGGCACGCCACCCCCTCCCCCCTGGCGCGCCGTGGTGGCTTGTGAGCACCTCGTGAGGCTTCTGGTCCTTCCACGAAGCTTCGGGGCTCTCTTTTGGTCCAAAAAAAATCATCAAAAAGTTTCGTCCAATTCTTAGAACTTTTATTTCTGCACAAAAAACAACACCACGGTAGTTCTGCTGAAAACAGCGTCAGTCCGGGTAGTTCTAATAAAATCATACCAAAACCATATAGAATTGTTATAAACATGGCATGAATACTTCATAAATTATAGATACGTTGGAGACGTATCAAAATGCCATAATAGGTTGGTATGGTGGCTGTTTTGAGGAAGATATAAAGAGGCTTATGTGTGATAGAGCGTATCATATCACAGGGTTTGGATGCACCGGCGAAGTTTGCACCAACTCTCGAGGTGAGAAAGGGCAATACACGGTACCGAAGAGGCTAGCAAATTGCGGAAAGGTGAGAGTGCGTATAATCCATGGACTCACATTAGTCATAAAGAACTCACATACTTATTGCGAAAGTTTATTAGCCCTCGAAGTAAAGTACTACTATGCATGCCCCTAGGGGAGAGGTTGGTAGGAGTTAACCATCGCGCGCCCCTGACCTCCACGCAAAGGAAGACAATCAATAATAAAGCATGCTCCAACTTCTTAGCATAACGAGAGACTATACGTGCATGCTTCGGGAATCACAAACCTTAACACCAATATTCTTACTAAACCACAATCATTCACTAGTACCTCCCACATATTACCATCTCTATATCATAAACTATTGCAAGGAATCAAACATATCATATTCAGTGATCTACAAGTTTTATGTAGGATTTTATGACTAACCATGTGAATGACCAATTCCTGTTGACTCTCTAAATAGATATAAGTGAAGCAAGAGAGTTTAATTCTTTCTACAAAAGACCATGCTCTAATAAATATAAGTGAAGCAAAAGAGCATTCTATAAATAATGGTTTTTTAGGTGTAGAGAAGCAGGCATCCAAACTTCAAATGATATAAGTGAAGCACATGAAGCATTCTATAAAGTCATACTCAAAAGATATAAGTGAAGTGCAAAGAGCATTCTATAAATCAACCAAGGACTATCTCATACCAGCATGCTGCATAAAATAAAAGGGAAAATAAACACAAAAGACGCTCCAAGAATTTACGCATATCATGTGAACAAAACAAAAACCGAGACATACCGATAATTGTCGAATAAAGATGGGATGCCTTCCGGGGCATCCCCAAGCTTAGAAGCTTGAGTCTCCTTGAAAATTTACTTGGGGTGCCTTGGGCATCCCCAAGCTTGAGATCTTTCCTCTCCTCATTCTTCTCATATCATTACCTCCTCGATCTTCGAACACTTCATCCACACAAAACTTAACCGAACTTTTTATTAGAAGGGTTAGTACATATAACATCAAATCCCATCATGTCCTGCTCTAACATTATTGTATAATTATAATCAAACATTACCCACTGTATTCTATCACAATTATATGGCTCCCAGGTCAACGGGGCTCAACAAGATTTCAAACATACGCAAATAACGAAACTATAACAGCAATCTGTGAAAACAGGACAGTCTGTAAAGATGCAGATGGTACATATACTTATGTAACTCAAAAAATTCTGAAAAATTAGGAAAAAATAAACAATTTTCATATCAGTACTTTGTAAAAATTTCAAATTTTTTTTATGTTCCAGTAAAAAATTTAAATTCACGCACTACAGCAAAAGTTTCTGTTTTTGCACTGCACATACCAAACAAGCAATTTAAACATCCTAACGGTAAATCTTGGCACATTATTTTTATAATACAATGGATTTGTACAAGGGGATAATTATTTTTGCAAGAAACTTCCATGAAAAATTCTACATTGTTTCCATGAGCATGAACACAAGTGTTCAAGGTCGACCCTCACTTCTCCAATGCATAACCTTCCAATCGCTTCTCATTTTGAAAAAGTTTTTAGGTTCCCCTCTATATTTTTTTGTTTTTAAACTTTTTAAAAGCACACGAAAGAAATAAATGACTCTCTAAAACTTCCGAGTTGTCTCCCTGGCAGCGCTTTCTTTAAAGCCATTAAGCTAGGCATAAAGTGCTCAAGTAATTGATCCACCCGGATCCCAAGGTATATCAAAGCCAATTTTAATTAACAATGATTTGTAATTAAGTAGTGAGTACAAAGCAACATATATCATGTAATGATGAAGTCTAACTCTCTTCCTATGCATCGGCATGTCATAAAGGCACAATTCATGCACACCAAGTAAAGGCCAATGCATAGTATAAACAGTTTCTTGCAATTTTATCATATTGGAAACATAGAGAGGTGGAGATGTAGTTCCTCTCTCATAATAATTGCAAGTAGGAGCAGCAAGCACATGCATATTATATCCATCAAAATCATCATGTGCAATGGTAAAACGCAACCCATCCATATAATCCTTAATAAGCGCAAACTTCTCCGATATAGTGTAGTTGGGAGAATTCAAAAAGATAATAGGACTATCATGTGTGGGTGCAATAGAAACAATTTCATTCTTAACTTAAGGAACTATAGCAAGTTCATCTCCATAAGCATAATTCATATTGGCATCATGGCCACAAGCATAGCAAGCATCAATTTCATCAAAAAGGGATATTTTAAATGAATCCAATGGATCATAGCAATCATTATAGCATTCATCCTTTGGTAAGAACGAAGGTAGATTAAACAATGTATGGGTTGAAGAGTTACTCTCATTAGAAGGTGGGCACGGGTAGCTAATCTGCTCTTCCTCCTTTTGTTCTTTGCTCTCCTCCTCATCTTTTTCATCCAATGAGCTCACAGTTTCAGCAATTTCTTCTTCCATAGATTCCTACAAAATATTAGTCTCTTCTTGGACAACGGAGACTTTCTTAATAAATTCATCAATATCGGCATTGTATTTATAATTCTCAAAGCAATATTTAAGTATAGCAAAAAATTTAGATCTGTAAACAGCATCATCACAATCTTCATTCTTTTCAAACAAAGATTCAATTTCATAAGCACCCTTAAAAGCAATAAATTCTTCTATTCGTTCCACATCATAGTAATCATATATACCATTAGCATAAGAAGCCAAGGTTTCATTATCATTAAATTCACATGAAAAGGGAAGGTGTGGAGCCTTCATCCTAGAGCAACACGTATAATCATATCTCAAGCATAAATTCCAAGCATACCATTGCAAATAATCAATTTGATCCCATAAGAGTTTCCCTTTTCTAGTCAAGCGATAATCCCTAAAGTATTCACGTTGATCCAACGTGTCTCCCATTATCAAGTTGAATGGGGTTTTCTCAGGATTATCAAAGTAGTGTTTAATATTTTCCACATAACGAGCATCGAGGGTTTTAGGAGGTTCCCCATCTCCATGAGTAGCAAGTACAACTAATTTTTTTGCTATTTCGTGTTCCATATCCATAACTAAAGATAGAGAACAACTTAGAACATAAAATAAAAACTACTTAGTGATAAAGCAAACAAGCACACACGAGAATATCAACCCCACGCTATTGCTCCCCGGCAACGGCGCCAGAAAACGGTCTTGATAACCCACAAGTATAGGGGATCAATTGTAGCTTTTTCGATAAATAAGAGTGTCAAACCCAACGAGGAGCTAAATGTAGAATTAATATTCCCTTAAAGTTCTATCAAGCACCGATACAACTCTACACGCACTTAACGTTCGCTTTACCTAAAACAAGTATGAAACTATTTTGCGGGTGTAAGGATAAGACTAGAAGTACTTAACAAGAATAAAACTAGGAGTAATTTGCAAGATAATAAAAGTTAGTTGTTTAGTAGAAAGCTTTTTGTAAGACAAGAGAAAGATTTGTCCATAGGCAATCGATAACTAGACCGGTAATCATTATTGCAATTTATATGAAGGAGAGGCATGAGCTAACATACTTTCCGTACTTGGATCATATGCACTTATGATTGGAACTCTAGCAAGCATCCGCAACTACCAAAGATCATTAAGGTAAAACCCAACCATATCATTAAGTAACAAGTCCTCTTTACTCCCATACGCAACAACCCCCTTACTCGGGTGTAAGCTTCTGTCACTCTACCCGCCCACTATAATTGAATTATGAACGTATTGCAAACCCTACAGCGGGAATCCCTCATGCTTGCGCAACACAGAGGGCACCATAGGATAGCACCAAAATAAAACATACAACTCAAACCAATCACGATCATCAATCAACCCATAGGACAAAACGAATCTACTCAAACATCATAGAATTGCCACATATCATTGGATAATAATATATAGCGTTAAGCACCATGTTTAAGTAGAGATTACAGCGGGGAGACGAGGTGTTACACCGCTGCATAGAGGGGGAGAGAGTTGGTGGTGACGGCGGTGAAGTTGTTGGTGTAGATTGCCGTCACGATGATTGCCCCGGCGGCGTTTCGGCGCTACCAGGAGAGAGGGGGAGAGAGCCCCCCCCCCCCCCCCTCCTTCTTCTTGCTTGGCCTCCCCCCCAGATGGGAGGAGGTTTTTCCCTCTGGTCCTTGGCCTCCATGGCACCCGGAGGGGCAGAGCCCCTTCGAGATTGGATCTCTCTCTCTGTTCTCTTCTGCTTCGCGTTCATGTTTTCTGGCCCTTCACCATTTCTTAAATTCTCGGAGATCCGTAACTCCGATCGGGCTGAAATTTTAACAGAATTTTTTTCCGGATATTATCTTTCTTGCGGTGAAAGAAGGGAATCAACCGACTTACGGTGTGCCCATGAGGCACCACCGCGCGGTAGGGGGTGGCGCGCCAAGGTGGCTTGTGGAGGCTATGGGCCTCCGTTTGCGTTGAATCCACCTCCCAAAAATCACATATATTCCAAAATAATTCTCTGTAAAATTTTATTGCATTCGGACTTCGTTTGATATGGATTTTCTGTGAACCATAAAACAAGCAGAAAACAAGAACTGGCACTGGGCACTGGATCAATATGTTAGTCCCAAAAAATAATATAAAATGTTGCCAAAAATATGTGAAAGTTGTAGAATATTGGCATGAAACAATCAAAAATTATAGATACGATGGAGACGTATCATTTATCAATCCGTGGGAGGCGTAGGATGAAGATGGTCTCTCTCAAACAACCCTGCAATCAAATACAAGCAATCTCTTGTGTCCCCAATACAATGGAAAATTGTATAGGTGCACTAGTTCGGCGAAGAGATGGTGATAGAAGTGTAGTATGGATAGTAGAAATAGGTTTTTATAATCTGAAATAATAAAAACAGCAGGTAGCAAGTAACATAAGTGAGTAAAAACGGTGTCTCAATGCTTATAAACAAGGCCTAGGGTTCATACTTTCACTAGTGCAATCTCTCAACAATGCTAACATAATTGAATCATATAACAATCCATCAACGTGCGATAAAGAATCACTCCAAAGTTCCTATTAGCGGAAAACATAAGATTAAATTGTTGTAGGGTACGAAACCACCTCAAAATTATCCTTTCCGATCAATCTATTGAGCCATCCCTATAAGTGTCACAGTTCGTACTAAAATAACACCAAATGATACGCATCAACCAAGGTTTCTATCGGAGAAAGGAAGATGAAAACATGCACAAACCCATATGCCTAGATTACCCCAAGGTCACGGGAATCTGCGAGTGATACGTCTCCAACGTATCTATAATTTTTGATTGTTCATGCTATTATAGTATCAATCTTGGATGTTTTTATATGCAATTATATATCATTTTTTGGGACTAACCTATAAACCTAGTGCCCAGTGCCAGTTGTTGTTTTCTGCTTGTTTTTGGTTTTCCAGGAAATCAATACCAAACGAAGTCCAAATGCCATGAAACTTTTTGGAGATTTTTTTCTGGACAAAAGAGACCCTGGAGACTTGGAGAGGAGGCCAGAAGGTTCACGAAGCCTCCACAAGGCAACAGGGCACGGCCCCAGGGGGGCACGCCCTGATGCCTTGTGGGGCCCTCGTGGCTCCGTTTGACCTAATTCCACTTCTATAAATTCTCAAATATTGGGAAACCAATAGAGAGCCACCCCGAATAACTTTTATGCCGCCACAAGCCTCTGTTCTTCCGCGATCCCATCTGGAGGCCTTTTCCGGTACTTTGCCGGAGGGGGAATCGATCACGGAGGGCTTCTACATTGCTACTTGTGATCTGCGCTGGTTTTTCCCCGAAGAGGAGAGGATGATGCAGTACAGTAGAGATAAGTATTTCCCTCAGTTATGAAACCAAGGTTATCAATCCAGTAGGAGAATCACACAACACCTCGTTAGCAGTACCTGCACACAAAACAACAAATCCTTGCACCCAACTCAAACAAGGGGTTGTCAATCCCTTGGCGGTTAATTGCAAGAATAAATTTTATGGTGATAGATAGATAGATTGAACTAAAATATAAAATAAAATAAATAAAGAAAAAGTGCAGCAAGGTATTTTTAGGATTTTTAATAAATGATAAACGTAGACCCAGGGGCCATAGTTTTCACTAGAGGCTTCTCTCTTGAAAATAGCATACGGTGGGTAAACACATTACTGTTGGGCAATGATCATGTATATAGGCATCACGTCCGAGACAAGTAGACCGAAACGATTCTGCATCTACTACTATTACTCCACACATCGACCGCTATCCAGCATGCATCTAGAGTATTAAGTTCATAAAGAACGGAGTAACGCCTTAAGAAAGATGACATGATGTAGACAAAGTAAACTCACGCATGAATAAACCCCATCTTTTTACCCTTAATAGCAATGATACATGCGTGTCATGTCCCTTTCTGTCACTGGGATTGAGCACCGCAAGATCGAACCCATTACAAAGCACCTCTCCCATTGCAAGATAAATCAATCTAGTGGGCAAACCAAATCAATAGATCGGAGAGAAATACGAAGCTATAATAATCATGCATAAAAGATTTCAGATAAGACTCAAATAATATTCATGGATAATCTGATCATAAACTCACAATTCATCGGATCCCAACAAACACACTGCAAAAAGTGATTACATCGGATAGAACTCCAAGAACATCGAGGAGAACATTGTATTGAAGATCAAAAAGAGAGAAGAAGCCATCTAGATACTAACTATGGACCCGAAGGTCTGTGGTAAACTACTCACGCATCATCGGAAGGGCAGCAAGGTTGATGTAGAGCCCCTCCGTGATCGAACCCCCCTCCGGTGGAGTGCCAGAAAAGGCCCCCAGATGGGATCTCTCGAGAACAGAAGCTTGAGGCGGTGGAAAAAGTATTTCATGGACTCCTCTAGTGGTTTCCCAATTTTAGAGAATTTATAGAGGTGAAATTAGGTCAAACGGAGCTATCTGGGCCCCACGAGCCACCAGGGCGCCCCCCAGGGCGCGCTGTGGTGCCTCGTGCGCCACTGCTTCATCTTCTCGTCCCCTCCCGAAGCTTATAGTGTTTGTTATGTCCAGAAAAAAATCTCCCTAAAGTTTCGTGGCATTTGGACTTCGTTTGGTACTGGTATTCTGGAAAACCAAAAACAAGCAAAAATCAGCAACTGGCACTGGGCACTAAGTTAATAGGTTAGTCCCAAAAAAAATGATATATAATTGCTTGTAAATGTATATAAAACATCCAAGATTGATAATATAATAGCATGGAACAATAAAAAAGTATAGATACGTTGGAGACGTATCAGCATCCCCAAGCTTAATTCCTGCTCGTCCTCGAGTAGGTAAATGATAAAAATAGAATTTTTGATGTGGAATGCTACCTATCATATTCATCATATATTTTCTTTTCTTTTGTAGCATGGACATTTGGACTTGAATGATTCAAAGCAATAGTCTATAGTTTGACATGAAGACGTAAATACTCAAGCATACTAACAAGCAACCATGCCTTTCAAAATATCAATGTTAAAGAAAGTTATCCCTTGCCCATTATGCTCAATCATTGATCCATTCATGAAACACACTAGCTACAACCAATGCACAAGTATGACAATAGTGCTCTCTAGTTGGTGCTTTATAAGAGAAGATGGAGACTCAAAATAAAAATAAAAATTGCATAAAAGTAAATAGATAGGCCCTTCGCAGAGGGAAGCAGAGATTTGCTAATGTGCCAGAGCTCAAAGCTTAAATTAGAGAGATAAAATTGTTTTGGGAGGCATGCTTTTCCTGTCAATGAAAACGAATGAGAATTTCCAATATCTTCCATGCTAGACACATTATAAGCGATTCCCAAACAGAAAATAAAGTTTCTTTCCTTTCCACCATTCTTTCACAATCCATGGCTAGCCATATCCACGGGTGCCCTCCATACCACACTTTCCAAGGAATTTAATATTATCATCATATAAAAAAAATCATTTCATTTCATTTCATTTCGGGACTGGGCACCCCTATTACCTGCCACTCTCTCGTGCAATGACAAGTGAATAAACACTCATCATGAGAATAACCCGCTTAGCATGGAAAATATTGGCTACCCCTGAGGGTGTCCCGGACTAGGGGGTACTCGGGCTGCCGGCCTATCTCTCATAGGCCGGGCTGGTGGGCCGCCCTCTACTCGTCGATGGAAGGCAGGATTGTGGGCGACCCCGTGTATCAGAAGGAAACCTCCGAACACTTGGCGTCTCCTCCAAGCAACAGTTGGCATAACCGGCATGTTTGTCCCCTGATGGTAACCGACCATGTCTAACCCTAGGACCTCCTGGTGTCTATATAAACCAGAAGGCCTAGTCCGTAGAGGATGATATCCATTACCTAGGGTTTAGCCCAGTCGATCTCGAGGTAGATCAGCTCTGTAACCTTCATACAATCACATCAATACAATTAAGCAGGACGTAGGGTATTACCTCCTCGAGAGGGCCCGAACCTTGGTAAATCGCTGTCTCTACGTTCCCTGTTACCATCGACTCCTTGACCCATAGTTCGGATCCCCTACCCGAGATCTGCCGGTTTTGGTACCAACATTGGTGCTTTCATTGAGAGTTCCATCGTGGGTCGCCAAGGATCAATGGCTCGCCGTCCCCGGACAGCTCTTCGTTAATGGAATCTGCAGCAGGGACATCGCCGTCCCCGGACAGCTCTTCTCTTCAGCGAGAGAATCCGCAGCGGGGACATCTTCGTCCCCGGACAGCTCTTCGTGTTCGGCAGTGTCATGTTGCACGCCGATCCGACCGGTCACCTCGACCAGGTCGGTAGCTTTGCCCCCAGGCAGGAAATCAGGTTCGGCAGCCTTGAGTACGTCGCCAATGCTCGAGGCGATCTGGTCTTTACTGGGTTCTCGGCTTTACCCGAGGAACCTAGCAATCCCGAGGCCTTGACCTCGGATTCCTTCCCCGCCCCCGTCCCCGGGGCGGGCCTCAGTTCGGATCTGACCTTGAGTTTGGATCCGACCCCGGTGCCGGAAAACCAACGGTCACCCTTGGCCGAACACACTCCCGTTATCGGCACGCCGGATCTCAACTCCGATGGCAGCCCGAACATCGCTCCGGTGGACCCCTTGATTTTAAGCGAGATGCTAGACCGGATCCAGAAGATAAATATCGCGGATAGCTCGTCCTTGGACCAAGAGAAGGTCGGACAGGATGCCAGCCGTGGGGAATTTTGCATCCCACCCACAACCCACTTGGTAGCCACTGTCAAAGATTTAACCGACATGCTGGACTATGCCTCCGAGGAGGCTGACGACATGGACGAGGACTTTGACGTCCCGCCCTACACGGATACCTTCCTTGCCACTACCAATACCGGAAAGTGGACCGCCACCTCCACCTATGACGTTTACATGGTTGACACCCCCATGAAGGACGGTGACGCAACCAAGAAGGACGGCGACGATCCCACCGAAGAACCGCCCAGACGCCGATGACGGTGAGCTAGAGGGCAGGGAAAGGGCAAGGAAAATCACACAGACACGAATGGCACCGGAGATACCGAGACACCGGACAACTTGGGGGAGCTCGGCGATAACACGCCCGAGCAGCGACCCGACGCCGCAGAGGGGCACGAGGACCAGGGTGACCCCGAGGACCTCGACGATTCCGAGGACAGCAATTACCTCCCTCCATCCGAAGAGGAAGATAGCCTCGGACCCGAAGACTTTATCGTCCCTGAGGATCCCCTGGAACAAGAAAAATTCAAGCGGCAACTCATTGCCACTGCCCGAAGCTTGAAGATGAAACAACAACAGCTAAAGGCCGAACAGGATACGCTCAACGACAGATGGACGATGGTCTTAGCTGCCGAAGAAGGCCTCGACGATCAACGTCAGGGCCAATACAAGAGTTACCCATGGCGGCGCCTACTCCCAGAATTCGAGGATGAGGCCTTCGAGCCCATGCCTCCCAGACGAACCCACGCAAACCAGCCCGACCGCCCCCCTAGAGGACGAGATAGGCCGGCTGTGGAAACCGAGCTCCCACCCGCGCCCCCTCGAGGACGAGATAGAGCGGCCGGAGAAGCCGACTACCCACCCGCGCCCCCTAGAGGATGGGATAGAGCGGCCGGAGAAGCCGAACTCCCACCCGTGCCCCCTCGAGGACGGGATAGGGCGGCCAGGGAAGCCGAATACTGTCGGAAGTGGGGCTCCGGGGACCCAAAGGTTCGAACACTGGGGTGAGCTCGTTCTACTACTTCTTCCCCTACCACGGCAGTACTACGGCGAGACTACGGCAAGAGCGTGCTAGCGTAGGACGGGCAAAGGCATAGCGGTTTACCTAGGTTCGGGCCACCTTGCGGTGTAAGACCCTACTCCTGCTTTGTGGTTGAGATTATCGTGGATGAGAGAGTTCTTGCGTACAAGGTTGAAGATGATGGATCCCCCCCTTGCTACGGTGGCTGCACCGCCCCTTTTATGCCGCCTTGGTCCTCTTCCCCCTCGAAACTTAGGCGGAAAGGGTTGCCACACTTGGCGGTTTTGAAAGGGGACAGGCGCTCAGGCTATCCTGACTAAAGGTGGTCTTCGCCTGCCAAAGCATGATCCATGACGCGCCGGTGGGCTCGGTGATGACCTCCGCCCTGCGCGCCCGCCGTCTTGGTCTTTCTTCGCCGATCGGGCAACCTTTGGGGTTGCTTTGGGGAGTAGATAGCTGGCCCTGCTTCCCTAGCACAAAAGAGGAAACCATCTGCATCCGCGCCTGCTGGCGCGACCTCTTCTGCTGCTCGTCGCCGCGCGCGTCACCCACGTGATGGGCTCCAGTCCGCGCGACACGCCGAACGGTCTTCTCCTCGAGCGCCTGCGGGAGGGGGCCTCGGAAGGCCACCTCGGGAAGCCGCCTCGTGAGGCCACTCGGGAAGCCGCCTCGTGAGGGGACTCGGGAAGCCGCCTCGTGAGGCCACTCGGGAAGCCACCTCGTGAGGGGACTCGGGAAGCCGCCTCGTGAGGGGACCTCGCGAGGCTGTTTATGGTGGTGCTGAGCGTTGCCTGCTACTCCCTGAGGAGGGGGCCTCAGGAGGCTAGGGCCCCATGAGGGGGCATGGCGAGACACTTGGTGACGACGGCCCGCCGGGCACATTCTAGGCGTCGCGCCCTGGGCCAAAGGTAGACGGGCCTGGATACCCCGGGTTTCAAGGGCCTGACAAATACCCACTCCCGCCCTCCCGCCGAGCAGGCAAAGACCCGGTTCAACCGGATGACCAATACGATCTGCTCCACGACCTGAACGCACGAGCAATTCAGTCGAGATCCATCTATGGATCCACAGGATACGCACCCGCTGGACGGAACGGATACCAGGCCTGACGTGATAGAAACAACAGAGCTCGGGAGCAGCACCGTGCCCAGATTACAACCGATCTATGGCGCGATGTGGCCCGGGCCAGGGGCGCCGCACACCCAATGTGTTTCACTGACGAGGTGATGCAGCATCAGTTCCCCGAGGGGTTTAAACCCGTTAATATAGAATCCTATGATGGGACAACTGACCCAGCTGTGTGGATTGAGGATTTTCTTCTCCACATTCATATGGCTCGAGGAGATGATCTCCATGCTATCAAGTACTTACCGCTGAAACTCAAGGGACCAGCCAGGCATTGGTTGAACAGCCTACCCGAAAACTCCATCGGGAGCTGGGAAGAGCTCGAAGATGCATTCCGAGCTAACTTTCAAGGCACCTATGTTCGGCCACCGGACGCCAATGACCTGAGCCATGTCATTCAACAGCCCGGAGAGTCAGCCCGGCAATTCTGGAACCGGTTCTTGACCAAGAAGAACCAGATCGTCGACTGTCCGGACGCCGAAGCAATTGCGGCATTCAAACACAGTATTCGGGACGAGTGGCTCGCCCGTCAGCTTGGCCAAGATAAACCGAGAACAATGTCGGCCCTTACCTTTGCGCGGGTGAGGATAGCTGGCTAGCTCGTCGAAGCAACCACCCCGAAGACCCCGCCACTTCAAAGACCCAGGACGGAAACGGGAAACCCCGGCACAATAGGAACAATAAGCGCCGACACTCAAACAACGGCGGTGAAGCCGACGACACAGCGGTAAACGCCAGATTCAGCGGCTCGAAATCAGGGCCGCGGAAAAAACCCTCTAAAGGGAATCGCGACAGCCCGTCCGCGCTTGACAGAATATTGGATAGGCCCTGCCAGATTCACGGCACCCCTGACAAGCCAGCTAACCATACCAACCGTAACTGTTGGGTAATCAAGCAGGCCGGCAAAGCCACAGCCAAAGAACAGGGCAAGGCCCCCCGCAGCGAGGACGACGACGAACCTCGCAGGCCGAACAGTGGAGGCCAAAAACAGTTCCCTCCAGAGGTCAAAACCGTGAACATGATCTATGTCACGCACATACCAAATAAGGAGCGGAAACGTGCGCTTCGGGATGTCTACGCCTTAGAGCCGGTAGCCCCGAAATTCAACCCTTGGTCGGCTTGCCCGATCACTTTCGACCGTCGAGACCATCCGACCAGTATACGTCATGGAGGAACGGCGGCTCTGGTGCTCGACCCCATCGTGGACGGCTTTCACCTCACTAGAGTCCTTATGGACGGAGGTTGCAGCCTCAATCTGATTTACGCAGACACCGTTAAGAAAATGGGGATTGACCCGTCAAGGATCAAACCCAGCAACACCACCTTTAAAGGTGTAATCCCAGGCGTCGAGGCACGCTGCTCAGGATCTGTGACATTGGAGGTCGTCTTCGGCTCGCCCGACAACTTCCGCAGTGAGGACTTGATCTTCGATATTGTCCCTTTCCGAAGTGGTTACCACGCACTCCTCGGCCGGACTGCATTCGCCCGCTTTAACGCCGTCCCGCACTACGCATACCTAAAGCTCAAAATGCCCGGACCAAAGGGCGTTATTACCATCAATGGTAATAATGAGTGCTCGCTCCGATCAGAGGAACACACGGCGGCTCTGGCCGCCGAAGTCCAAGCCGCCGAAGTAGCGTCGCAAGCCTAGTCTACCGTCAAGTCATTGGACGCACGCAAGCGCTCCCGAGCGGCAGCCTCGGTTCCCGAGCACTCCCACGCTCACCCCAAATAGGGGCACGCGCCCCATAGCACGCCCCACCTAGTCGCGAAGTACGTACCTCGAGTACACAATTTCGCGCTCAAAATTCCATGGGCAGCTGTGGGGACTCATTACGCAAAGACCATGAGCTCGGCTCGACCGAACAATGGCTTACATGTGTCTTCAAATCAACATCGACAACGGGCACCATCTAGGGCCCGATCAGCGTCAAACTGATATACCACGGCGACTTCTCAAAACCCCTTTTTCAAGGGCTCGTCCGCCGAACATCACTACGTCCGCTTAATACACGGTGGACAACTTCGCTTCCTCGGAAGCCTCTTGAAGAGCAAAGGCGCAGACGTGCAGCAGGGCGTAGTAGGGACGTCAAACCACTCATGAAGGCCCTGTGTAAACCTTTACTCTCTATATACTCATTTCTTCAAAAGTATCTATTAAAGTTACTTCGGCAATCCGGATTGTACGGTTGGACGTCACACATTCAAAGGAAATAAAGACCACCTTATTATGGCATACTCGTGCAGTCACTCACGTTGCATATTCCTTTCCGCCTTTTTAGCCGAAGTAAACTATTACGATACATCCATTTCAAACCGGCTAATAGACCGGGGGCTCGAACCTAGATCTTGCCTTAAACTTTATCCCGACACTTATTTTTATTTTATGTGCCCGGCGTCACGAATATTGCATTATATGAATCAGTTCCGAATTGCGTCTTTGGTCAATAGTTTGGTTGCCCGGCTCCTGTGATTACCCTCTTACGTTCCGCACTGTTCGGCTAAAAGGGTAAAGGGAGAACCACTGCGATTGTACTTCTAGCTCGCCTGGTTAAGTACCTCAGTGGAGAAAGCCGAAAACTGACTGTCCCAATAAGCGAGAACTGGTCGGCGATCCGATGACTGGTGTTAACCTAAAATCGTTGGAGGTTAGTCCGTGTTACACGAAGGGTTATCTGTTACGGAAACCATGTGATCAACCGCGGCTTGTCCGAATATCACAAACACCGGGGGCTCGTTACCGGCCCCCACAGTCAAGCTCCTCTGGCTAAGTGAAAGCACTAAAACCACATAGTCTGATTGCCTGGTTTTCCGTACATACAACCGCCCCCGGGCACCGAGACGTCGGCTAAGGTTCACGTATTACGAGAAAACACCCCATGCAGTATCTGCCAGGGGGCTGAAGCCGACGACTGGTACCTTTCAGTTACAAATCGGCCGCACAGGAGTCAAAATTAAACAGGCACTATATCAATAGCCGACCACTTGCATTACAGTAAAAGCAAAAGTTTCAACTCCTTGGTTACAAGGAAGCTACATCTACTCATAAATTACATCTTTTGAACACTGGGCCTCTACTGCCCGAGCACCGTCCATCACTGCTCGGGACGCCTATGCTCCTTCCCTGGCGGCGGAGGTCCAGCGGCCATCTCGGCTGCCTTTATCTTCGGCCAATGTACCATAGTCTTTCCGAAGGCCATCCGAGCCCCCTCGATGCATGTGGAGCGCTTCCAGGCGTTGACCCGAGAAGGGGCGTCGTACAGCCTCTGCACCAGACCGAAGTAGCTGCTCGGCAGCGGCTCTGCCGGCCATAGCTTGACGCAGAGGTCCTTCATCGCCGGCTCTGCCATCCGATGCAGCTCCATCAGCTGCTTCATTTGGTTGTTGAGGAGGGGAGGGTGTCCGGGCGCTTGAAATTGTGCCCAGAAAAGCCTCTGCTCGGCCCCACCCTCCCGGCCGGCGAGGAACCTCGCCGCATCAGCCGCACTCTTCGGGAGGTCCGCAAAGGCGCCTGCGGAACGCCATACCCGCGTGAGCAACGCGAACTTGTTACCTCCAAAGACACTTTGTAGCAAGTACGGCTTACCGTCCGCAATCAACCTGACTTGGCGGAGCTCTTCTTGGTAGCCGCGCGCTTCTGTCCGCGCTTCCTTAGCCACCGCCGCCAATGAAGTCAATTCGGCGGCTTGCTCCTTATTCTTCTGCTCGAGGGCCTCACACCTTGTGACGGCATCCCCGAGCTCTTGCTGCACTTCCAGCACCCTGGCCTCGTGTTTCTCACTAGCGGTTCTCACCGCCGCCAGCTCGGCAGCCGCCTGTTCGGCTGCCGACTTCTACGCCACCGCATCCAACTGAGCTGTCCTCAGTGCGGCCTTGAGGCTTTCGACCTCCGCGGCGGCAGCTGCAGTACAATCGGTTCTCTCCGTTAGGATACTTCGCACCCTGCTTACAAAATAACGGATGTATTCAATATCACAGCTCGGACTTACCTTGCGCCTCGTCGAACCTTTTGTTTACCAGGCTCAGGTCATCTTCGGAGCTCTTCAGCTTCCGATTCAGCTCGGCCAACTCTTCGGCATTGGCGGCTGCGACCGAAGATGATGCCTGTACAATATTATACACACGTTAGTATCCGGGGTATTGATTTTCGATCCTCTGACAGGCTTTGCCCAAGCCAGTCAGTGTCTCGGGGGCTACGGTGTATGAGGCTATACATTTCCACAAATGAATTTTTCTAAGGGAAAAACATTACTTCGCTCACCTTGAAGCCGGTAAGAAGGCCACTAAAAGCCTCTTTCAGTCTGTTATCCACGGATCGAATACTCTGCAACACCGTGCCCATAAGTGCACGGTGCTCTTCGGCGATGGAGGAGCTGGTTAGAGCATCCTCCATCTCGTCCGGCCACCCGGTCGACGCCTGCTCTGGGGCGGGCGGGGGTGGCGGCGGCGCTTCGGCTCCTTCCTTTTCGAAATCCGGAGCGCCGGACTCTGGACGCCTTGACGTCTCCGGAGTCGTCCTCGGAGAGAGCTCGGGTCGCCCAAGCTCCTCCTCTTCATTCACCAGAGGGGCCCTCCCCTCCTGGTCTTCGGTGGCCAAGGTGTTCACCTCGTCCATGATAGTGTCGCCCTCTCCCCCCGCGTATGGCGCGGGAGGGGTCCTCCTCGATAGGACCTCCCCGGCCTCCTCGACGATCAGGGGAGGCGAGGCGCGGGATTCGTTCCCGCTCTCCGCTAGTGCCGCTGGTGGAGAATCCCCCTCCGAGGCTCGGTCGGTGGGGAGGTCGCGCAGTGGGCTGTAAAATTACACACGGAAACGTGATCAATCTCAGAACCCAGTTCAGCTAAGGATGGTCAAGCGGTTACTAGAACGCGTACCTTTGAGCCTGTGGCTTAGCCCTGGGAATCCTCCGAGGAACCTCTTAGGATGTCTCAGAGTCCTTGGCAGAAGCCGAGCTATCACTAGACAAGGCCACCTTGGCCTTGCGCGGTTTTTTTGTGGGCGGGTTGAGGCGGCTCCACCTCGGCGTCCTCGGACACCGCTCTTTTCCCAATTCGGGAGGAGTCGTCTTCCTCCCCGTCCTCTCCCTGCTCCTTCTCCTCCTCTTGCGCGGAGGGAGCATTGGTGTCCCCGGATCTAGCACCCGGGGGTCCTCGGGAGCGGAGGCCCCCTCTGGCCTCCCCCTGTTGGTCCTTCTTCTTCTCCTTCCTGTCCGGCGCCTCGTACGGCTCCACGGCCAGCATGGCCGTCAGGAGGGGCGTCCTGGGTCCCTCTGGCAGCGGCGCCGGACTGTCGATCCGCTGGGCCTTCTTCAGCCAATTCTGCGGATGAAAAGTAGCAAGGCTGAGTACCTTGTTAAAGGGGAACAGTTCGGATAAAAAATACAAAATCGCTCATACCTCCCGTGGAGGATTTGCGGCATCGAGTCCGATGTCTTCCTCCTCGGCTGGCCAGTCCCTCTGCGGCTTGAATAGCGCCCTCCACAGTTGGGCGTGGGAGGTGCGGAAGAAGCTGCGCACGGTGGCCGGGTCTCCGGGCTTATAGGCCCACATGGGGGAAGCCCTGTCCTGGAAAGGGAGTATTCGGCGGCCGAGCATGATCTGGATCACGTTGACCAGCGCGACGCCCTTCTCTATCATTTTGGCGATCCGGCTCTGCAGCACCACCACCTCCTTATTCGGCCCCCAGTCGAGGCCCTTCTTAGTCCATGAGACCAGCCTTGTAGGGGGCCCGGAGCGGAAGGCCGGAATCGCCTCCCAATTTGCGCGCCTCGGCTCTGTGATGTAGAACCATTCCTTTTGCCAGATCTTGACGGTCTCGATGAAGGTACCATCCGGCCACTCCACTCGCGGCAGCTTGCTGATCATTGCCCCCCCCCCCCCCCCGCAGTCCGCCTGCTGGCCATCTACTATCTTCGGCTTGACGTTGAAGATCTTCAACCACAGACCGAAGTGTGGCCGGACTCGGAGAAAGGCTTCGCAGACGATGATAAAAGCCGAGATGTGGAGGAAGGAGTTCGGCGCGAGGTCATGGAAGTCGAGCCCGTAGAAGAACATGAGGCCCCTGATGAAGGGATGAAGGGGGAAACCCAAGCCCCGGATGAAGTGGGGCACGAATACCACTCTCTCGCCGTGCTGCGGCGTGGGGATGGCCTGGCCCGCCTCCGGAGCATGGTGGGCGATGTCGGCCGGGAGGTAGCCCGCGCTCTTCAACTCCAAAATGGCGCTGTTGGTAACGCTAGAGGCCTCCCACTTGCCCTTGGACCCGGAACCCGCCATTGCTAGATTAGGCGGGTGGAAGGGAAGGTTTTTGAGAGGGAGGGTGGATCTGGGCGATGGAGCTAAAGAGATGGGAAAGGCAATGGCGAAGGGGGGAAGTGAGAGCGTGCGAAAGGAACGAAGGCTGTGCCCCTTTTATGGGCTGTAAAAACCCACGGTCCCTTTACTGCGCCGCAGTCCTCGCCACTTCCCCGTATAACCGTGTCATTGTGTGCGCGTGGGGTGAAACGGATTATTGATCATATCCCTTGAAAATAGAACACGATCTCCATATCGATGGGACGTGCCAATGAATGCCGCCTCGAACCGCGAATCGAGTTTTTTATAAACCAACTCGCAGTCGTGGCAAGGTGTGACCCTTCGGTAAAAGTTGTCAGGTGAGGACATTGCTCACACCGAAGCGGCTAGACTTCGGGGCTAAATTATTATTATACTTCGTTACCGAGGTACAGCTCGGCGCATATACGACCGGACAATGCTTGAGAATTCAACTCGGAGTAATACAGGCGTGTTACCGGTGTCACGGAGGAAAGTGAACTGGTCCACGAAGCCAATGGTGTTTGGCGTCTACCTCGGCTTCGAAGACTAGTTTGGGGGCTATTGTGGGTGTCCCGGACTAGGGGGTACTCGGGCTGCCGGCCTATCTCTCATAGGCCGGGCTGGTGGGCCGCCCTCTACTCGTCGATGGAAGGAAGGATTGTGGGCGACCCCGTGTATCAGAAGGAAACCTCCGAAGACTTGGCGTCTCCTCCAAGCAACAGTTGGCATAACCGGCATGTTTGTCCCCTCATGGTAACCGACCATGTGTAACCCTAGGACCTCCTGGTGTCTATATAAACCAGAAGGCCTAGTCCATAGAGGATGATATCCATTACCTAGGGTTTAGCCCAGTCGATCTTGAGGTAGATCAGCTCTGTAACCTTCATACAATCACATCAATACAATTAAGCAGGACGTAGGGTATTACCTCCTCGAGAGGGCCAAACCTGGGTAAATCGCTGTCTCTACGTTCCCTGTTACCATCGACTCCTTGATCCATAGTTCGGATCCCCTACCCGAGATCTGCCGGTTTTGGTACCGACAACCCCCTTCCGCCTCATGAGCAGTACGGGCACACAAAACAGAAATTTATTTTGAAAATTAGAGTTGGCACATGCAAATTTACTTAGGACGGCATGGAAATACCGCATATAGGTAGGTATGGTGGACTCATTTGGCACAACTTGGGTTTAAGGAGTTTGGATGCACAAGCAGTATTCCCGCTTAGTACAAATGAAGGCTAGCAAATAGATTGAGAAGCGACCAACCAAAAAGCAAAAATGGTCATAAACATGCATTGAACAAAACTAACACTGAATAATGCACCATAAGTAGGATATAATTTCGTTGCATAACTATTGACTTTACGTGCATGCATAGGGAATCACAAACCTTAACACCAATATTCTTACTAAATCACAATTACTCACTAACATGACTCACATATTATCATCTCCATATCGCAAAACTATTGCAAGGAATCACACTTATCATATCCAATGATCTATATGAAAGTTTTTATTATATCCCTCTTGAATATTCATCACTTTGGGACCTAATTCATATCTTGTGCAAATTACCATTACTATTATCAACTCTCAAAAAGATATAAGTGAAGCATGAGAGTGCAAATATTTCTTCAAAATTTTAATCTTATCAAATCTCAAAATAATATAAGTGAAGCATGAGAGTTCAAATATTTATTCAAAATATAGCCACCGCCGTGCTCAAAAAGATTTAAGTGAAGTACTAGAGCAACTGCCTAGCTCAAAAAATTTAAGTGAAGCACATAGAGTATTCTAACAAATCATGATAAACGTGTGGCTCTCTCAAATAGGTGTGTCCAGAAAAGATGATTGTGACAAACTAAAAAGCAAACAAAGCAAAGACTCATATAATACACGACGCTCCAAGTAAAACTCATATCATGTGACGAATAAAAATATAGCTCCAAGTAAAATTACCGATGGTTGGTAGAAGAAAGAGGGGATGCCTTCCGGGGCATCCCCAAGCTTAGACGCTTGAGTCTTCCTTGAATATTACATTGGCGTGCCTTAGGCATCCCCAAGCTTAGGCTCTTGCCACTCCTTATTCCTTCATCCATCGTGATCTCACCCAAAACTTGAAAACTTCAATCACACAAAACTCAACAAAACCTTCGTGAGATCCGTTAGTATAACAAATAAATCACTACTTTAAGTACTGTTGCAAACCCATTCATATTTTATTTTTGCATTATACCTACTGTATTCTAATTTCTCCATGGCTTATACCCCCCGATACAATCCATAGTTTCATCAAAACAAGCAAGTAGTGCATCAAAAACAGAATCTGTCAAAAACAGAACAGTCTGTAGAAATCTATTTAAAATCCATACTTCTATAACTCCAAAAATTGTTAAAATTAGGACAACATGGGAAATTCATATACCAATTCTGTGTCAAAATTTCAGATTTTTCTGACGCTCCAGTACAGAACTAATATTCCAGCACTGGACGCAAAACTTTCTGTTTTCCAAACAGCATCAATTATACTATCTTCCAAATCATCCCAAAGGCATTACTTGGCACAAACACTAATTAAAACATAAAAACACAATCATAACAGAGGCTATAATTATGTAAACACACAAGAACAGAAATAAAATGCAAAAAATTATTTTATTCATTGGGTTGCCTCCCAACAAGCTCTTTCTTTATAGCCATTAAGATAGGATTTGAGATTTTAATGATGCTCACATAAAAGATAAGAATTGAAGCACAAAGAAAGCATCATATGGCATGTAAGAAACATATTTAAGTCTAACATACTTACTATGCATAGGCATTTTACAAGCAAACAAATTATTAAGACAAGAATTATCTAGCATATGCAAGGGGGAAGAACAAAGCATTAACAATTTGAACTTCAAGAGAGGTAATTGAGTAACATGAAAATTTCTACAACCATATTTTCCTCTCTCATAATAATTACATGTAGGATCATAGTCAAATTCAATAATATAGCTATCACATGAAATATTCTCTTCACGATCTGCATGCACAAAAGTTTTATAATCTTCCAAGGTAGTGGGATTAACATCAACTAACGTCATGACCTCTCCAAACCCACTCTTATCCAAAAATTCATAAGATTAATAATTCTCCAAAGTAGTGGGATCATTATTACCTAAAGTTGACGCTCTTCCAAACCCACTTTTAATAGTATTGCAAACATTATTATCAATAACATATTCATCATGAGGCTTAAATAAATTTTCAAGATCATAAGAAGCACCACCCCAATCATGATCATTACAATGAGTAGTGGACATAACAAAATCATCATCCCCAAGCTTGCAGTCTTGCATATAATTAACACAATTGACATTAATAGAATTTGTAATAAAATCATTGCAATCATGCTTTTCATTCAAGGAGCTATCATGAATTACTTAATAAATTTCTTCTTTTAACACTTCATCACAATTTTCAGATTCATGATTTTCAAGCAAAACTTCATAGAGATAATCAAGTGCACTCAACTCACTAGCAATTGGCTTATCATAATTGGATCTTTTGAAAAGATTAGCAAGTGGATGAGGATCCATATCAATATTTTTTTAGCAAGCGAAGATGCAAGCAAACAGAAGGCACATGGCAACACAAGCAAACAAGCAAACAAAAATATTTTTGTGTTTTTGTAAAATTATTTTAGAAGTGGGGGAGATGAAAATGAGAGGCAAAGGCAAATAAAATAAATGCAAGGATATGAAAGTTTTATGCGTAGGTACTTGATAGATGTTGATGATGTCTCCCCGGCAACGGCGCCAGAAATTCTTCCTGCTACTTGTGATCTGCGTTGGTGTTTCCCCGAAGAGGAGAGGATGATGCAGTATAGTAGAGATAAGTATTTCCCTCAGTTATGAAACCAAGGTTATCAATCCAGAAGGAGAATCATGCAACACCTCATTAGGAGTACCTGCATACAAAACAACAAATCCTTGCACCCAACGCAAAAAAGGGGTTGTCAATCCCTTGGCGGTTAATTGCAAGATTAAATTGTATGGTGATAGATAGATAGATAGATTGAACTAAAATATAAAATAAAATAAATAAATAAAAAGTGCAGAAAGGTATTTTTAGGATTTTTAATATATGACAAATGTAGACCCGGGGGCCATAGTTTTCACTAGAGGCTTCTCTCTTGAAAACAACATACGGTGGGTAAACAAATTACTGTTGGGCAATTGATAGAAAAGCGAATAATCATGACGATATCCAAGGCAATGATCATGTATATAGGCATCACGTCCGAGACAAGTAGACCGAAACGATTCTGCATCTACTACTATTACTCCACACATCGACCGCTATCCAGCATGCATCTAGAGTATTAAGTTCATAAAGAACGGAGTAACGCCTTAAGCAAGATGACATGATTTAGACAAAGTGAACTCACGCATGAATAAACCCCATCTTTTTACCCTTAATAGCAACGATACATACGTGTCATGTCCTTGGGATTGAGCACCGCAAGATTGAACCCATTACAAAGCACCTCTCCCATTGCAAGATAAATCAATCTAGTTGGCCAAACCAAATCAATAAATCGGAGAGAAATACGAAGCTATAATAATCATGCATAAAAGAGTTCAGAGAAGACTCAAATAATATTCATGGATAATCTGATCATAAACTCACATTTCATCGGATCCCAACAAACACACCGCAAAAAGTGATTACATCGGATAGAACTCCAAGAACATCGAGGAGAACATTGTATTGAAGATCAAAAAGAGAGAAGAAGTCATCTAGCTACTAACTATGGACCCGAAGGTCTGTGGTAAACTACTCACGCATCATCAGAAGGGCAGCAAGGTTGATGTAGAGCCCCTCCGTGATCGAATCCCCCTCCGGTGGAGTGCCGGAAAAGGCCCCCAGATGGGATCTCTTGAGAACAGAAGCTTGCGGCGGCGGAAAAAGTATTTCGTGGACTCCTCTGTTGGTTTCCCGATTTTAGAGAATTTATAGAGGTGGAATTAGGTCAAATGGAGCTGTGTGGGCCCCACGAGCCACCAGGGCGCCCCCCTGGGGCGCGCCGTGTGCCTCGTGGGCCACTGCTTCATTTTCTCGTCCCCTCCCAAAGCTTCTAGTGTTTGTTCTGTCCAAAAAAAATCTCCAAGAAGTTTCATGGCATTTGGACTTCGTTTGGTACTGATATTCTGGAAAACCAAAAACAGGCAAAAAACAGCAACTGGCACTGGGCACTAAGTTAATAGGCTAGTCCCAAAAAATGATATATAATTGCTTGTAAATGTATATAAAACATCCAAGATTGATAATATAATAGCATGGAACAATCAAAAATTATAGATACGTTGGAGACGTATCATACATCAACCTTGCTGCCCTTCCGATGATGTGTGAGTAGTTTACCACAGACCTACGGGTCCATAGCTAGTAGCTAGATGGCTTCTTCTCTCTCTTTGATCTTCAATACCATGTTCTCCTTGATGTTCTTGGAGTTCTATCCTATGTAATCTTCTTTTGCCGTGTGTTCGTTGGGATCCGATGAATTGTGAGTTTATGATCAGATTATTCATGAGAAATATTTGAGTCTTCTCTGAACTCTTTTATGCATGATTGTTATAGCTTTGTATTTCTCTCCGATCTATTGATTTGGTTTGGCCAACTAGATTGATTTATCATGCAATGGGAGAGGTGCTTTGTGATGGGTTCAATCTTGCGGTGCTCAATCCCAGTGACAAAAAGGGACATGACACGTATTTGTATTGTTGCCATTAAGGATAAAAAGATGGGGTTTAATCATATTTCTTGAGTTTACTTTGTCTACATCATGTCATCTTGGTTAAGGCGTTACTCTGTTTCATACTTAATACCCTAGATGCATGCTGGATAGCGGTCGATGGGTGGAGTAATAGTAGTAGATGCAGGCAGGAGTCGGTCTACTTGTCTCAGACGTGATGCCTATATACATGATCATTGCCATGAATCCATCATAATTATTTGCTTTTCTATCAATTGCCCAACAGTAATTTGTTTACCCACCGTATGCTATGCGTTCGAGAGAGAGGCCTCTAGTGAAAACTATGGCACCCGGGTCTACTTTTATCATATATTAAAATCAAAAATACCTTGCTGCAATTTATTTACTTTTATTTTATTTAGTATTTTAGTTTATCTACCTATCACTATCAGAATTAATCTTTGCAAATAACCGCTAAGAGGATTGACAACCCTCGTATTTGCGTTGGGTGCAAGTGTTTGCTTTTGTGTGTGCAGGTGCGCTTAACGGGATTTTTCTTGGTTTTCCTACTGGATTGATAACCTTGGTTCTTAACTAAGGGAAATACTTATCTCTACTATACTGCATCATCCCCTCCTCTTCGGGGAAATACCAACGCAGTCTACAAGTAGCAGGAAGAATTTCTGGCGTCGTTGCCAGTGAGGGTGTCCCGGATTAGGGGGTACTCGGGCTGCCGGCCTATCTCTCATGGGCCAGACTAGTGGGCCACTCTTTGCTCGTCAAGAAGGCCAGATTGTAGGCGACCCCATGCACCAGAAGGAAACCTCCGAAGACTTGGTGTCTCCTCCAAGAAATAATTAGCATAACCGGCATGTTTATCCCCTGATGGCAACCGACCATATGTAACCCTAGACCCCTCTGGTGTCTATATAAACTGGAGGGTTTAGTCCGTAGAGATAGAGAATCATCATAACCACCTAGGGTTTGGCCCATCCGATCTCGAGGTAGATCAACTCTGTAACCTTCGTACAATCACATCAATACAACCTAGTAGGACGTAGGGTTTTACCTCTCCGAGAGGGCCCGAACCTGGGTAAATCGCTGTCTCTACGTTCCCTGTTACTCATTGATTCCTTGATCCATAGTTCGGACCCCCTACCCGAGATCTGCCAGTTTCGGTACCGACATTGGTGCTTTCATTGAGAGTTCCGCCGTTGGGTCGCCAAGGATCAATGGCTCACCTTGTCATCAGCAATGGCATCCGCAGCGGGGACATCTTCGTCCCCGGTCAGCTCTTTGTGTTCGGCAGCATTGTGCTGCACGCCGATCCAACCGGTCAACTTGACCAAGTCGACAGCTTCGCCCCTGAGAAGGAGATCAGGTTTGGCAACCTGGAGTACGTCACCGATTCTCGGGGCGATCTGGTCCTTACTAGGTTCTCATCTTTACCTGAGGGGCCTAATAATCCTGAGGCCTTAACCTCGGATTCTCTCCTCGGCCTCATTGTGGGATCGAGGAGATAGGTCTAGAGGGGGGGTGAATAGACTCCTAACCAGCCAAAGGTGCAGTTTTTAATTTCTCTTGGAACTTAGGCAGATTTTGGCACAAGTTAAGATCTCTCCAATAATTTCTACACATGCATATCTAGAGATTAAGCAGCGGAAATAGTAAAGCATACAAGTGTGCAGAAAGTAAAGGAGTAGAGTATGGAAGATCAAACGCAATGAAGACATGGTGGTTTTTGGCGTGGTTCCGATAGGTGGTGCTATCGTACGTCCACATTGATGGAGACTTCAACCCACGAAGGGTAACGGCTGCGCGAGTCCATGGAGGGCTCCACCCACGAAGGGTCCACGAAGAAGCAACCTTGTCTATTCCACCATGGCTTATGTCCACGGAGGACTAGCCTCACTCGGGGTAGATCTTCATGAAGTAGGCGATCTCCTTGCCCTTACAAACTCTTGGTTCAACTCCACATCTGGTTGGAGGCTCCCAAGTGACACCTAACCAATCTAGGAGACACCACTCTCCAAAAGGTAATAGACGGTGTGTTGTTGATGAACTCCTTGCTCTTGTGCTTCAAATGATAGTCTTCCCAGCACTCAAACAACTCCTCACAGATTTGGCTATGGTGGAAGAAGGATTTGAGTGGAAAGCAACTTGGGAAAGGCTAGAGATCAAGGTTCAAATGGTAGGAATGGAATGTCTTGATCTCAACACATGAGTAGGTGGTTCTCTCTCAGAAAATGTATGGTGGAAGTGTAGGCACGTTCTGATGGCTCTCCTTACTGAGAAGGATGTGGTGGAGGGGTATATATAGCCTCCACACAAAATCCAACCGTTACACACTTTTGACCCAACTCGGTGGCACCGAAACAATCATCTCGGTAGCACCGAACTGTGTAAAAGATATGAACGTTAGGAATCTCGGTGGAACCGATATGAACAACTCGGATAGACCGAAGTGCAATGGCTTAGGGCAATCCTCATCTCGGTGGCACCGATTGCATCAACTCGGTTGGACCGAAGTGAAGCAATAAGGCAACAGAGACTTGTCAAGCCATCTCGGTGAGACCGATTTGCAAACTCGGTGAGACCGAAGTGAATGCAACCGATTACACAGAGTTGGCAAGGCCATCTTGGTGGGACCGAGATCCATTTCGGTGGATCCGATTTGTTAGGGTTTTGGTAGTGGCTAAGTCTTGGATGAACTCGGTGGGGCCGGATTGGAAATATCGGTGGGGCCGAGTTGGACTGTGGGTTTAGGACATATTTGGTTAGAGAGAGTGGTTGAGGGTTTAGGAATACTGTCACTAAGCACTTGAGCAAAAAGACCATTAAGCAACACCTCATCCCCTTTTAATAGTATTGGCTTTCCTATGGACTCAATGTGATCTTGGATCACTAAACCAAACATGTAGATTCTTGATCTTTTGCCAATCCTTGTCCTTAGCATTTTGAAGGGGTTCCACGTCCTCTTGTCCATGCCATGCCATTGTTGAACTTGCCTGAAATTCACTAGATAAAAGCATTAGTCCAACAACATGTATGTTGGCATAAATTACCAAAACCACCAAGGGAGCAAATGTGCTTTCAATCTCCCCCTTTTTGGTAATTGATGACAACATACATCAAAGCTTCAAATACAGATGTAGCAGAGATAAGTATGAAAGCTTTGAAGAAAACATGTAACATGTATGAGCTCCTTGGAACTCCCCCTGAAGATGTGCATATAGAATGATGATATCACATGGGAGATATACATGCAACATGTATCTTGGCTATATGCATCAGAGCAATATATATGGCATTTAGGTATCCACATGTCCATGATCTTCTTCTTGCAAACAATATGTACCAGCAAGAGGTCAATCATGCACATGAGTGTGATGCATATACTTACCTTGAAGTTCTTGATCAAATACCTGAAGAAATACACTTGAGAAAACAGGGTTAGATAACACAAGATAATTTCTTCAGGAAAAGACACAAGATCAACAAGAAACCAAGATTGAGATGACATGTAGAATGGAGTATCACTAGGTGAGTACTTCTTTGAAGCAGACATGTCCCCAAAAGAAATAGTTGTCTCCCATTAAAGAACTTCCTCTCCCCTTGAATCTAACTTTGGATATTGAGAGTAGGTAGGGTGAGAAAACTAGAACAACCAAAAAACACACTTAATCATGTTTCTCCCCTCTTAGAAACATGTAACATTCTCTCCTCTTGTAGGGTGCACCTCGTTTGTGGCGATAAGCTTTGATGTATTCCTCTCTCCCCCTTTGACATCAATTTCCAAGAAGGGATTTCAAGGTTATTGAATAAGTGGATTTGGTCCTTGAGAAACACATCTAGATGCAAGTAGAGGATAAGAATCATTGAGTGGAGCTGGAGCAGAAAATCTCAGGATAAATTTGACAGAAAATTCCTTAGGGCATCCAAAATCGGTGACACCGAGTTGAGGCAAATCGGTGGAACCGAGTTTGTTGCAATGGAACTTTTTGTCAACTCAGCTCACGAGGCAAAGGAAATCTCACAAGGATTTGCGATGAATTAACTTCGAATCAAGCAAAAGAAAAATAAACACAGAAAAGAAGCAAAGTCTAGATGAAGTTTTTTTTTGAAAAGAAACACTCTAGCAAGAAGAGAACAAACAGAAGAAACAGTAGAGAACTTCATCTAGATGGGTCGGCGACTAGGTCACCTATGTTAGAGTATATTGACTTAGGAGTCAAGTGAGAACACTTGATCATAGGTCATACTCATCGTTTAAGCTCAAAAATGGGGTTGCCATTTTTCCTTTAAGCATTTTGATGTATTCACATCTTGTTGAGTTGCTTTAGCTCATGTCTTTGAGTAAAGCTTCTCTAAGATGTGAGAACTTACATAGGGATTTGGTGGTGAAATCCATCATGTAGTTGAACTTGGAGTGGATGCTCATGAATTGAAGTTTGGAGCTATCCTATCATTTGTAATTCATCTTCCTACATGGGTTAGTTTTGCAAGGAACAACATGTGTATCAAAATGACAAGAATGAAGCATAACTCAAATGTTGTCAAAGGATATTTTTAGGTTCTCTTGTTCCTTGTTCCACCATCAATTGTTGATACTTTGGTTATACAAGATTGCTCAAGATAAGAGTGAGATGCAATCTTGTGACATGAAGCTTGTCCAAGTACCTACAAAAGGTTAGATACCATACAAGGGAGCAAAATATCCAAGATATAAGATGATCATGGAAGTATCATGGATTAGTCAAGAATGCGCATGCCCTTGTATGCATCCTCATGAACCTCTAGTTCACATTTGAAGCATCAATGATGTTCAAATCACTTCTCAAGTGACAAAACACTTTCTCATCAAGGGGTTTGGTAAAAATGTCCGCCAATTGTTTGTCGGTGCGAACATGTTTAAGGTCAATATCACCTTTCTCAACATGATCTCGAATAAAATGGTGACGAACCTCAATATGCTTAGTTCGAGAATGTTGCACGGGATTGTGTGCTATCTTAATAGCACTCTCATTGTCACAAAGTAATGGTACATGTCTCACATGCACACCATAGTCTTTAAGAGTTTGTGTCATCCATAGTAATTGAGCACAACATGATCCCGCGGAAATGTATTCCGCTTCGGCAGTAGATAGAGATACGGAATTTTGTTTCTTGGAGGACCAAGACACAAGAGATCTACCAAGAAATTGACATGTACCCGAAGTGGATTTTCTGTCAACCTTGTCTCCGGCATAGTCCGAATCGGAGTAGCCAACAAGATTGAAAGAAGATCCTTTGGGGTACCATATGCCAAAGTTTGGTGTATGTATCAAGTATCTCACAATTCTTTTCACCGCTTTAAGGTGACACTCTTTTGGTGCCGCTTGGTATCGTGCACACATGCACACACTTAGCATAATGTCCGGACGAGAGGCACATAGATATAGCAATGAACCAATCATAGATCGATAAACCTTTTGATCAACTGGTTTGCCATCCTTGGCCAAGTCAAGATGTCCACTCGTGGGCATAGGAGTTTTCATACCTTTACTCTCTTGCTTGTTGAACTTCTTGAATAAGTCCTTGGTATACTTTGTTTGAGAGACAAAGGTACCTTCCCTAGTTTGCTTGATTTGCAAACCAAGAAAGAATTTGAGTTCACACATCATAGACATTTCGAACTTTTCCGACATCAACCTTCCAAACTTTTCACTAAAAGAGGGGTTAGTAGATCCAAAGATAATATCATCAACATAAATTTGGCATACAAATAATTCTCCATTAACCCTCTTAGTGAACAAGGTTGAATCAATCTTCCCAATTTCAAAACCTTTTTCAAGAACAAACTTTGTCAAGCATTTATACCAAGCTCTAGGGGCTTGTTTAAGACCATAAAGAGCTTTACGAAGTTTGTACACATGATTAGGTTTCTTGGGATTCTCAAAGCCGGGAGGTTGTTTAACATACACTTCCTCCTGAATTTCACCATTTAAGAAAGCACTTTTAATATCCATTTGGTAAAGAGTGATATCATGGTGATTAGCATAAGCATGTAAAATGCGAATGGATTCAAGTCTTGCAACGGGGGCATAGGTCTCACCATAGTCCATACCTTCGACTTGTGTGTAACCTTGTGCTACGAGACGAGCCTTGTTGCGCACAACTTGTCCATCTTCATCTTGCTTATTCCGAAACACCCATTTGGTTCCAATGATGTTTTGCTCTTCCTTAGGCTTCTCAACCAATGTCCACACTTGGTTCCTCTCAAAGTTGTGTAGTTCTTCGTGCATTGCATTCACCCAATCGGGGTCCTTGAGAGCATCTTCCACCTTCAAAGGTTCAACACTAGAGATGAATGAGTAATGCTCACAAAAATTAGCTAAACGAGATTTAGAGCGAGTGATTCTCCCGGTTTGGATATCTCCAAGTATTTGTTCGACGGGATGATCCTTGTCGATTCTTGCTCTAACTCGAGGTAGCTTTTTCTTGGGTTGTGGTGAGGCTTCCTCATCATCATCATCATCTTCTTCTTCGTTGATGTTGTCGTTGTTCGCTTGTGGAGGTGGAGAAGGAGGTTGAGGTGGATCATCTTGTTGCACTTCCTCATTCCCATCGTCTTGACGTGTTCCACTTGTGGATGCCTCCATATCAACTTGTCGTTCACCTTGATGTGAAGTTGGGGCTTCCACTTGAATAGACGAGGTACTCTCCTTTACTTCCACGGGGCGAATCTTGCCAATGGGAAAGTCTTTAATTGCTTCCGATGGTTCTTGATCTCCTACATCAAGTGGCAATTGCTTGACTTGCGAGCCGTTAGTTTCATCAAACTTCACATCTACCGTCTCTTCAACTTTTCGAGTGAAGTTGTTGTAGACACGGTAAGTGTGAGAGTTTGATCCATAACCGAGTAGGAAACCTTCATGAGATTTAGGAGCAAACTTTGAACGACGATGCTTATCAAGAATGTAACATTTTGAGCCAAATACTTGAAAGTATCCAACTTGTGGTTTGTTACCGGTGAGCAGTTCATACGCCATTTTACCAAGAAGCTTGTGAAGGTAAAGTCGATTTGTTGCATGACAAGCTGTTTCAACCGCTTCTGCCCAAAAATGTCTTGGCGTCTTGTATTCATCAAGCATTGTTCTTGCCATCTCAATAAGTGTCCGGTTCTTCCTCTCAACAACTCCATTTTGTTCAGGTGTGTATGTAGCCGAGAACTCATGTGAAATACCCTCCTCATCAAGAAAGGTGTCCACATTGGCGTTCTTGAACTCCGTTCCATTGTCACTCCGAACTTTCTTGATCTTTACTTCAAATTGATTTTGGGCCTTTCTTGCGAAGTTCTTGAAGATCTTTTGTACATGCGATTTGTCATCAAGAAAGAACACCCCCGTAAATCTGGAAAAGTCATCAACAATGACTAAACCGAAAGAGTTACCACCAAGACTCTTATAGGAGTTGGGACCAAAAAGATCCATATGAAGTAGCTCGAGTGGTCTCCTCGTGGTCATTATGTTCTTTACGGGATGGCTTCCTCCAACTTGTTTTCCTGCTTGGCAAGCACTACAAAGTCGATCTTTGTCAAATATAACATCTTTTACTCCACGAATGTGATCTCCTTTAACAAGTTTATCAAGGTTACGCATACCAACATGTCCAAGTCTTCTATGCCATAACCAACCTTTAGAAGATTTAGCAATTAAACATGTACGAGGTTGAGCTCTCTTAGTGAAATCAACAATGTATAGATCACCTCTACGAATGCCGGTAAAGACCATATTATGATTATCTTGACGAAACACTTGGCAATCTACTTTGGTAAATAGAACATTGAAACCAAAATCGGCTAGTCTAGATACGGAAAGAAGATTGTAACCAAGAGATTCTACAAGCATAACATTTTGTATGGAGCTATCATTGGATATGGCCACCTTACCAAGGCCAAGTACCTTACCCTTGGAGTTGTCTCCAAAAGTCACATACTTGCGTGGACCATCATTTTTAGTAAGCTCACGAAACATGTCTCTATCTCCGGTCATGTGATCGGTACATCCACTATCAAGAATCCACTCTTTTCCTCCGGCCATGTAATCTCGAAGATTTGCCATAAGACTGAGATTCCTCAAGGTCTTCTCAAATTCAGCATCAAAATCTTCGTCTTCATCATAGTAGCCATGTTCGACATCATCATCATCATGCATGTGATCCTCACAAGAGGCAACAGATTCATTAGTTTCATGATCATGAAAATGTTCAAGTTTATGGATTCTAATAGTTTCCATGATAATATTGCTAATAGTTCTAACATCTCCTTTGGCACGCATGAGATCACGAAGATCAAACAAGCAATCATCAAACTTAGGATCACTAGGACTCATCTTGTGAAAAAAATAGCCTTATGAAGAATCTTATTTAGACTCTTTAAGGAGTAATCGGGATATCGCTTTTCTAAATCATGCCATAGAGTATAAGCACATGCAAAGTTTCGCATACAACCAAGCACAACCTTAGGTAATCCTCTAATGATAAGATTGACGGTTCTAAGATTACGAAGCATGTCAATTTCCTCTTCATGAGTAGGATGCAAGGGATCAATAGGGGGCACATAAGGATTAATATACTTGCTCAAGTTAAATTCATCAAAGATATCAAGCATTTCATCCTTCCAAAAGCTGTAATACTCCCCATCGAGAATAGGCACTCTACGTCTAAGACTCCCCAACGTAGACACATCCATCTCCCTCCAATGGTGATGAAACCAAAGCAATGGACACCAAAGCTCTGATACCAATTGTGGGATCGAGGAGATAGGTCTAGAGGGGGGGTGAATAGACTCCTAACCAGCCAAAGGTGCAGTTTTTAATTTCTCTTGGAACTTAGGCAGATTTTGGCACAAGTTAAGATCTCTCCAATAATTTCTACACATGCATATCTAGAGATTAAGCAGCGGAAATAGTAAAGCATGCAAGTGTGTGGAAAGTAAAGGAGTAGAGTATGGAAGATCAAACGCAATGAAGACACGGTGGTTTTTGGCGTGGTTCCGATAGGTGGTGCTATCGTACGTCCACGTTGATGGAGACTTCAACCCACGAAGGGTAACGGCTGCGCGAGTCCACGGAGGGCTCCACCCACGAAGGGTCCACGAAGAAGCAACCTTGTCTATTCCACCATGTCTTATGTCCACGAAGGACTAGCCTCACTCGGGGTAGATCTTCACGAAGTAGGCGATCTCCTTGCCCTTACAAACTCTTGGTTCAACTCCACATCTGGTTGGAGGCTCCCAAGTGACACCTAACCAATCTAGGAGACACCACTCTCCAAAAGGTAATAGACGGTGTGTTGTTGATGAACTCCTTGCTCTTGTGCTTCAAATGATAGTCTTCCCAGCACTCAAACAACTCCTCACAGATTTGGCTATGGTGGAAGAAGGATTTGAGTGGAAAGCAACTTGGGAAAGGCTAGAGATCAAGGTTCAAATGGTAGGAATGGAATGTCTTGATCTCAACACATGAGTA
Source organism: Elymus sibiricus (assembly GCA_039707655.1). NCBI lineage: Eukaryota > Viridiplantae > Streptophyta > Magnoliopsida > Poales > Poaceae > Elymus > Elymus sibiricus. Next base: position 320,621,255 of record CM077672.1, read on the forward strand.
GGTGGTTCTCTCTCAGAAAATGTATGGTGGAAGTGTAGGCACGTTCTGATGGCTCTCCTTACTGAGAAGGATGTGGTGGAGGGGTATATATAGCCTCCACACAAAATCCAACCGTTACACACTTTTGACCCAACTCGGTGGCACCGAAACAATCATCTCGGTAGCACCGAACTGTGTAAAAGATATGAACGTTAGGAATCTCGGTGGAACCGATATGAACAACTCGGATAGACCGAATTGCAATGGCTTAGGGCAATCCTCATCTCGGTGGCACCGATTGCATCAACTCGGTTGGACCGAAGTGAAGCAATAAGGCAACAGAGACTTGGCAAGCCATCTCGGTGAGACCGATTTGCAAACTCGGTGAGACCGAAGTGAATGCAACCGATTACAGAGAGTTGGCAAGGCCATCTCGGTGGGACCGAGATCCATTTCGGTGGATCCGATTTGTTAGGGTTTTGGCAGTAGCTAAGTCTTGGATGAACTCGGTGGGGCCGGATTGGAAATATCGGTGGGGCCGAGTTGGACTGTGGGTTTATGACATATTTGCTTAGAGAGAGTGGTTGAGGGTTTAGGAATACTGTCACTAAGCACTTGAGCAAAAAGACCATTAAGCAACACCTCATCCCCTTTTAATAGTATTGGCTTTCCTATGGACTCAATGTGATCTTGGATCACTAAACCAAAAATGTAGAGTCTTGATATTTTGCCAATCCTTGTCCTTAGCATTTTGAAGGGGTTCCACGTCCTCTTGTCCATGCCACGCCATTGTTGAACTTGCCTGAAATTCACTAGATTAAAGCATTAGTCCAACAACATGTATGTTGGCATAAATTACCAAAACCACCAAGGGAGCAAATGTGCTTTCACTCGTCTCCGGACCCGCCCTCAGTTCAGATCTTGCCTTGAGTTCGGATCTGACTCCGGCGCCAGAAAAACCAAGGGTCACCCTTGGCCGAGCACACTTCCGACGTCGGCACACCAGAGTTCGACTCCGAAGTATGCCCAAGGATGGGCCCGGTGGACCTCTCGCTCTTAAGCGAGATGTTAGATCGGATCCAGAAGATGAGTATCACGGACGGCCCGTCCTCAGCCCATGACTAGATCGGACTCGAGGCCAACCGTGGGGAATTTTGCATCCCACCCACCACCCACTTAGTAGCCACTGTCGAAGACTTAACCAACATGCTGGACTACGCCTCTGAGGAGGCTGACGACATGGACGAGGATATCGACGTCCCGCCTTATATGGCTCCCTCCCTTGCCACCTCCAACATCGGAAAGTGGACCGCCACCTCCACCTACGACATTTACATGGTCGATACCCCCAAGAAGGATGGTGACACGACCAAGAAGGACGGCGATGGCCCCACCGAGGAACCGCCCAAACGCCGACGAAGGCGAGCCAGAGGCCGAGGAAAGGGCAAGGAAAATAACACAGACACGAACGGCACCGAAGATAACGACACTCCGGATAACATGGGGGAGCTCAGTGACAACACCCCCGAACAGCGCCATGACGCCCCTGAAGGGCATGAGGACCAGGGTAACCCTGAGGACCCCGAGGATTCCGAGGATAGCAACTACCTATAGGAGGACAGCCTCGGACCCGAGGATTTTGTTGTCCCAGAGGACCCCCTGGAATAGGAAAGATTCAAGCAGCAACTCATAGCCACCGCCCGAAGCTTGAAGAAGAAGGAGCAGCAGCTAAAGGCTGAACAAGACACACTCAACGACAGGTGGACAATGGTCTTAGCAGCCAAAGAGGGCTTCGACAATCAGCGCCAGGATCAGTACAAAAGCTATCGACGACGGCGTTTGCTACCTTCATTCAAGGACGAGGCCCTTGAGCCCATGCCTCCCAGACAAACTTACACAAGCCAGCCCAACCGCCCCCTCGAGGATGGGATAAGACGGCTAGGGAAACCGAACACCCACACGCGCCCCCTCGTCGGGTGGGCAAAGACCCGGTTCAACCGGAGGACCCACGCGACCTGCGGCACGACCTGAACGCCAGAGGGATACAGTCAAGATCCATCTATGCATCCAGAGGTTATGCACCCGCTGGATGGGACGGATACCAAGCCTGGCGCGACAGGAACGATAGAGCTCGGGAGCAGCACCGTGCCCGGATGATAACCGATCTCCGACACGACGTAGCCCGGGTCAGGGGCGCCGCACACTGATACGTCTCCAACGTATCTCTAATTTTTGATTGTTCCATGCTGTTATATTATCAATCTTGGATGTTTTTATAATCATTTACAGCAATTATATATCATTTTTGGAGACTAACCTATTAACTTAGTGCTCAGTGGTAGTTGTTGTTTTCTGCCCTATTTTTGTTTTACAGAAAATCAATATCAAACGAAGTCCAAATGCCACGAAACTTTTTGGAGATTTTTTTCTGGACATATACAACACTAGAAGCTTCGGGAGAAGACCAGACGCCAGAGGGGGTGGCCACGAGCCACCAGGGCGCGCCTGGGGGGGCAGGCGTGCCCTGGTGCCTCGTGGGCCCACCCCAGCTCCGTTTGACCTAATTCCACCACTATAAATTCCCAAAATATTATAAACCATCAGGGGAGTCCACGAAATACTTTTTCCGCCACCGCAAGTTTCTGTTCCAGAGAGATCCCATCTGGAGGCCTTCCCCGGTACTCCGCCGGAGGGGGAATCGATCACGGAGGGGCTCTACATCAACCTTGCTGCCCTTCCGATGATGCGTGAGTAGTTTACCACAGACCTTCGGGTCCATAATTAGTAGCTAGATGGCTTCTTCTATCTTTTTGATCTTCAATACAATGTTCTCCTCGATGTTCTTGGAGTTCTATCCGATGTAATCTCTTTTTGTGTTGTGTTTATTGGGATCCGATGAATTGTGAGTTTATGATCAGATTATCCATGAATATATTTGAGTATTTGCTGCACTCTTTTATGCATGATTGTTATAGCCTCGTATTTCTTCTTTGATCTATTGATTTGGTTTGGCCAACTAGATTGATTTATCTTGCCATGGGAAGAGGTGCTTTGTAATGGGTTCGATCTTGAGGTGCTCAATCCCAGTGACAGAAAGGGACATGACACGTATGTATCATTGCTATTAAGGGTAAAAAGATGGGGTTTATTCATACGTCAGTTTATCTTGTCTACCTCATGTCATCGTTCTTAAGGCGTTACTCCGTTCTTTATGGACTTAATGTGCATGCTGGATAGCGGTCGATGTGTGGAGTAATAGTAGTAGATGCAGGCAGGAGTCGGTCTACTTGTATTGGATGTGATGCCTATATACATGATCATTGCCTTGGATATCATCATGATTATTTGCTTTTCTATCAATTGCCCAATAGTAATTTGTCTACCCATCGTATGCTATTTTCTCGAGAGAAACCTCTAGTGAAACCTATGGCCCCCGGGTCTATCAAAATCATATTACTAAAACCCTAAAAATATTGCTGCCATTTTCTTTTATTTATTTTATTTTGTATTTTTGTTTCAATCTATCTATCTATCACATACAATTTAATCTTGCAATTGACCACCGAGAGATTGACAACCTCTCGTTTGCGTTGGGTGCAAGGATTTGTTGTTTGTCTGCAGGTGCTGCTAACGAGGTGTTGTGTGATTCTCCTACTGGTTTGATAACCTTGGTTTCATAACTGAGGGAAATACTTATCTCTACTGTGCTGCATCCTCCCTTCCTCTTCGGAGAAAATACCAACGCAAGCTACAAGTAGCAGGAAGAATTTCTGGCGCCGTTGCCGGGGAATCAGCCACTGCAAAACCGTCTCCCGTCAACTTGCCAATTTCTGGCACCGTTGCCGGGGAGACATCATCAACATCTATCAAGTACCTTTGCATAAAATCTCATCTCCTAGCATTTTTTTATTTGCCTCTCGTTTTCATCTCCCCCACTTCTAAAAAAAGTTTTTACAAAAATATTTTTCGTTTGCCTTTTTGCTCGTTTGCTATCTTTGCTTGTGTGCCATGTGCCTTCTATTTGCTTGCATCTTTGCTTGCTAGAAATCTATTGATATGGATCCTCATCCACTTGCTAATCTTTTCAAAAGATCCAATTATGATGAACCAATTGCTAGTGAGTTGAGTGCACTTGATTTCCTCTATGAAGTTTTGCTTGAAAATCATGAACCGGAAAATTGTGATGAAGTTTTGAAAGAAGAAATTTATAAAGTGATTCATGATAGCTCCTTCAATGAAAAGCATGATTGCAATAATGTTATTATAAATTCTATTAATGTCAATTGTGCTAATAATGTGCAAAACTACGAGCTTGGGGATGATAATTTTGTTATATCCACTACTTATTGCAATGATCATGATTGGGGTGATAATGCTTCTTATGATGTTGAAAATTTATTTAAGCCTCATGATGACTATTCTATTGATAATAATGTTTGCAATAATATTAAAAGTGGGTTCGGAAGAGTGTCAACTCTAGGTAAAAATAATCCCACACATTTGGAGAATGTTCAATCTTATGAAATTTTTGATAAAAGTGGGTTTGGAGAGGTCATGACTTTCGTTGATGATAATCCCACTATTTCGGAAGATTATAAAAAATTTATGCATGTGGATCATAAAGAGAGTATTGTTTATGATAACTATATTGTTGAATTTGAGTATGATCCTACATGTAATTATTATGAGAGCGTAAAATATGGTTGTAGAAATTTTCATATTACTAAATTACCTCTCGTTCTGTTGAAATCATCAATGTTTTATTCTTCTCCTTTGCATATGCTAGAAATTGCTTGCCTTGATAATTTGTTTGCTCATAAAATGCCTATGCATAGGAAGTATCTTAGACTTAAATATGTTTTTCACATGCTACATGATGCTTTCTTTGTGTTTCAATTATTATCTTTCATGTGAGCATCATTGAAATCTCAGGCCTATCTTAATGGCTATAAAGAAAGAGCTTGTTGGGAGACAACCCAATGAATAAAATAAGTTCTTGTGTGTTTTCACAATTATGCTACTGTTAAGATTGAGTTTTTGTGTTTTTAATTAGTGTTTGTGCCAAGTAATACCTTTAGGATGATTTGGAAGATAATATAATTGATGCTGTTTGGAAAACAGTAAGTTTTGCGGCCAGTGCCCGAATTTTGTTTCTGTACTGGAGCATCAAAAAAATCTGAAATTTTTAAAAAGTATTGATATATGAATTTCCCACGTTTTCCTAATTTTTCAGAATTTTTGGATTTACAGAAGTATGGCTTTTAAATATATTGCTACAGACTGTTCTGTTTTTGACAGATTCTATTTTTGATGCACTACTTGCTTGTTTTGATGAATCTATGGATTGTATCGGGGGGTATAAGCCATGGTGAAGTTAGAGTACTGTAGGTTTAATGCAAAAAAAATATGAATGGGTTTGCAACAGTACTTAAAGTAGTGATTTATTTTGTTATACTAACGGATCTCAAGAAGGTTTTGTTGAGTTTTGTGTGATTGAAGTTTTCAAGTTTTGGGTGAGATCATGATGGATGAAGGAATAAGGAGTAGTAAGAGCCTAAGCTTGGGGATGCCCGAGGCACCCCAAGGTAATATTCTAGGAAGACTCAAGCATCTAAGCTTGGGGATGCCCCGGAAGGCATCCCCTCTTTCTTCTACCAACCATCGGTAATTTTACTTGGAGCTATATTTTTATTCGTCACATGATATGAGTTTTGCTTGGAGCGTCTTGTATTATATGAGTCTTTGCTTTGTTTGCTTTTTAGTTTGTCACAATCATCCTTGCTGAACACACCTATCTTGAGAGAGCCACACGTTTATCATCATAATTTGTTAGAATACTCTATGTGCTTCACTTAATTTTTTTTGAGCTAGGCAGTTGCTCTAGTGCTTCACTTAAATCTTTTTGAGCACGGTGGTGGCTATATTTTGAAGAAATAAACTCTCATGCTTCACTTATATTATTTTGAGAGTTGATTAAAATTTTGAAGAAATGAATTCTCATGCTTCACTTATATTATTTTGACAATTGATAAGATTGAACTTTTGAAGAAATATTTGCACTCTCATGCTTCACTTAAATCTTTTTGAGAGTTGATAATAGTAATGGTAATTTGCATAAGATATGAATTTGGTCCCAAAGTGATGAATATTCAAGAGGGATATAAATAAAAACTTTCATATAGATCATTGGATATGATAAGTGTGATTCCTTGCAATAGTTTTACGATATGGAAATGATAATATGTGAGTCATGTCAATGAGTAATTGTGATTTAGTAAGAATATTAGTGTTAAGGTTTGTGATTCCCTATGCATGCACATTAAGTCAATAGTTATGCAATGAAATTATATCCTACTTATGGTTCATTATTTGGTGTTAGTTGTGTTCAATGCATGTTTATGACCATTTTCGTTTTTTGGTTGGTTGCTTCTTAATCTTTTGCTAGCCTTCATTTGTACTAAGCAGAAATACTGCTTGTGCATCCAAAATCCTTAAACCCAAGTTGTGCCAAATGAGTCCACTATATCTACCTATATGCGGTATTTCAATGTCGTTCCAAGTAAATTTCCGTGTGCCAACTCTAATTTTCAAAATAAATTTCCCGGTTTGTGCGCCCGTACCGCTCATGAAGCGGCAGGGGGTGGCCATTATTTTCCATGCTAGGTGTGTTATTCTCACGATGAGTGTTTATTCACTTGTCATTGCACGAGAGAGTGGCTGGTAATAGGGATGCCCAGTCCCACAATGAAATCAAAAATTAATAACAACAAAATTCCTTGGAAAGTGTTGGCATGGAGGGCACCCGTGGATACGGCTAGCCATGGATTGTGAAAGAAATGGTGGAAAGGAAATAAACTTTACCTTTTGTTTGGGAACCGCCTATGATGTGTCTAGCACGGAAAATACTGGGAATTCTCGGTCATTTTCGTTGACAGGAAAATCATGCCTCTCAAAATATTTTATCTCTTTAATTTCAAGCTTTGAGCTCTGGCACATTTGACAAATCTTTGCTTCCCTCTGCGAAGGGCCTATCTATTTACTTCTATGCAATTTTTATTTTTACTTTGAGTCTCCATCTTCTCTTACAAAAGCACCAACTAAAGAGCACTATTGTCATACTTGTGCATTGGATGTAGCTAATATTTGAGTGTGTTTCATGAATGGATCAATGATTGAGCACAATGGGCTAGGGATAACTTTCTTTAGCCTTGATATTTTGAAAGACATGGTTGCTTGTTAGCATGCTTGAGTATTTATATTTTCATGTCAAATTATAGACCATTGCTTTGAATCATTCAAGTCCAATGTCCATGCTAAAAAAAGAAAAGAATATGTGATGAATATGTTAGGCAGCATTCCACATCAAAAATTCTGTTTTAATCATTTACCTACTCGAGGACGAGTAGGAATTAAGCTTGGGGATGCTGATACGTCTCCAACGTATCTATAATTTTTTATTATTCCATCCTGTTATATTATCAATCTTGAATGTTTTTATAATCATTTACAGCAATTATATATCATTTTTGGAGACTAACCTATTAACTTAGTGCCCAATGCCAGTTGCTGTTTTCTGCCCTATTTTTGTTTTACAGAAAATCAATATCAAACGAAGTCCAAACGCCACGAAACTTTTTGGAGATTTTTTTCTGGACATATACAAGACTTGAAGCTTCGGGACAAGACCAGATGCCAGAGGGGGTGGCCACGAGCCAACAGGGCGCGCCTGGGGGGGGCAGGCACGTCCTGGTGCCTCGTGCGCCCATCCCAACTCCGTTTGACCTAATTCCAATACTATAAATTCGCAAAAAATCAGAAACCCTTAGGGGAGTCCACGAAATACTTTTTTTGCCGCCGCAAGTTTCTGTTCGAGAGAGATCCCATCTGGAGGCCTTCTCCGGTACTCCGCCGGAGGAGGAATCGATCACGGAGGGGCTCTACATCAACCTTGCTGCCCTTCCGATGATGCGTGAGTAGTTTACCATAGACCTTCGGGTCCATAGTTAGTAGCTAGATGGCTTCTTCTCTCTTTTTGATCTTCAATACAATGGTCTCCTCGATGTTCTTGGAGTTCTATCCGATGTAATCTCTTTTTGCGGTGTGTTTGTTGGGATCCGATGAATTGTGAGTTTATGATCAGATTATCCATGAGTATATTTGAGTCTTTGCTGCACTCTTTTATGCATGATTGTTATAGCCTCGTATTTCTTCTCCAATCTATTGATTTGGTTTGGCCAACTAGATTGATTTATCTTGCCATGGGAAGAGGTGCTTTGTAATGGGTTCGATCTTGCGGTGCTCAATCCCAGTGACAGAAAGGGACATGACATGTATGTATTGTTGCTATTAAGGGTAAAAAGATGGGGTTTATTCATACGTGAGTTTATCTTGTCTACATCATGTCATCGTTCTTAAGGCGTTACTCCATTCTTTATGGACTTAATACACTAGATGCATGCTGGATAGCGGTCGATGTGTGGAGTAATAGTAGTAGATGCAGGTAGGAGTCGGTCTACTTGTATTGGACGTGATGCCTATATACATGATCATTGCCTTGGATATCGTCATGATTATTTGCTTTTCTATCAATTGCCCAACAGTAATTTGTCTACCCACCGTATGCTATTTTCTCGAGAGAAACCTCTAGTGAAGCCTATGGCCCCCGGGTCTATCTAAATCATATTACTAAAACCCTAAAAGTATTGCTGCCATTTCTTTTATTGATTTTATTTTGTATTTTTGTTTCAATCTATCTATCTATCACATACAATTTAATCTTGCAATTGACCGCCGAGACATTGACAACCTCTCGTTTGCGTTGGGTGCAAGGATTTGTTGTTTGTGTGCAGATGCTACTAACGAGGTGTTGTGTGATTCTCCTACTGGTTCGATAACCTTGGTTTCATAATTGAGGGAAATACTTATCTCTATTGTGCTGCATCATCCCTTCCTCTTCGGGGAAAATACCAATGCAAGCTACAAGTAGCACACACCCAATGTGTTTCATAGATGAGGTGATGCAGCATCAGTTCCCCGAAGGGTTTAAACCCGTGAATATAGAACAATATGATGGGACAACTGACCCAGCCATGTGGATCGAAGATTTTCTTCTCCACATTCATATGGCCCGAGGAGATGACCTCCACGCCATTAAATATCTACCATTGAAGCTCAAAGGACCAGCGAGGCACTGGTTGAACAGCCTACCCGAAAACTCTATCGGGAGCTGGGAAGAGCTCGAGGATGCATTCTGAGCTAACTTTCAAGGCACCTATATTCGGCCACCGAACGCCGACGACCTGAGCCATGTGGTTCTACAGCCTGGGGAGTTAGCTCGGCAATTCTGGAACCGGTTCTTGACTAAGAAGAACCAAATCGTCGACTGTCCAGATGCTGAAGCAATCGCCGCATTCAAGCACAGTATTCGGGATGAGTGGCTCGCCCGCCAGCTCGGCCAGGATAAGCCGAGAACAATGTCGGCTCTCACCTCCCTAATGACCCACTTTTGCGTGGGTGAAGATAGTTGGTTAGCTCGTCGAAGCAACCATCCCGAAGACCCCGGCACTTCAGAAGCCCGGGACGGGAACGGGACACCCCGGCGCAACAAGAATAATAAGCGCCGGCACACAAACAACGGCAGTGAAGCCGATGATGCAGCGGTAAATGCCGGGTTCAGTGGCTCCAAGTCAGGACCACAGAAGAAACCTTCTAAAGGAAACCGGGACGGCCCGTCTACACTAGACAGAATCTTGGACAGGCCCTGCCAGATCCATGGTACCTCGGATAAGCCCGCCAACCACACCAACCGCAACTGTTGGGTAATCAAATAGGTCGGCAAGATCACAGCCGAGGAGCAGAGCAAGGGTCCCCACAGCGAGGATGACGATGAACCTCGCGGGCCAAACAATGGAGGCCAAAAGCAGTTCCCTCCAGAGGTAAAAACCTTGAACATGATTTACGTCACGCACATACCGAAGAAGGAGCGGAAATGCGCACTCCGGGATGTCTACGCCTTAGAGCCTGTAGCCCCGAAATTCAACCCGTGGTCGGCCTGCCCGATCACTTTCGACCATCGAGACCATCCGACCAGTATCCGTCACGGAGGAACAGCGGCTCTGGTGCTCGACCCCATCGTGGACGGATTTCACCTCACCAGAGTCCTCATGGACGGAGGCAGTAGCCTCAACCTGATTTACTCAGATACAGTGAGGAAAATGGGGATCGACCCGTCAAGGATTAAACCCAGTAACACCACCTTTAAAGGTGTTATCCCAGGTGTTGAAGCATGCTGCTCGAGATCCGTGACATTGGAAGTAGTCTTCGGTTCGCCCGATAACTTCCGCATCGAGGACTTGATCTTTGATATTGTCCCCTTCCGCAGCGGTTACCACGCACTCCTCGGCCGGACAGCGTTCGCCCGCTTTAACGTTGTCCCACACTATGCATACTTGAAGCTCAAGATGCCAGGACCAAAGGGCGTTATTACCATCAATGGTAATACCGAACGCTCGCTCCGAACAGAGGAACACACGGTGGCTCTAGCCGCCGAAGCCCAAGCCGCCGAAGAAGCGTCGCAGGCCCAGTCTACTGCCAAGACACTGGACACACGCAAATGTGCCCGGGCTATGGCCTCGGTCCCAGAGCACTCCCGTGCTCACCCTAAATAGGAATACGCGCCCCACAGCAAGACTAACCCAGCCGCAAAATACGTGCCTCGAATGCACAATTTCGCGCTCAAGATTCCATGGGCAGCTGTGGGGGCAAAACAACTCAAGGACTGAGAGCTCGGTTCGACCAAGCCAAGGCCGAAGATGTCCTCGGGACACTACGAAACTGCAGGCACCATCTAGGGCCCGATCAGCATTAAGCTGACATAGTGCGGCGATCTCTCAAAACCCTTCCTCAAGGGCTCGTCCGCCGAACATTCCTGCTTCCGCCGAGCACACAATCGACAACTTCACTCAAACGGAAGCTTCATAAAGAGCAAAGGCGCAGACGTGCAGTAGGGCGTAGTAGGGACGTCAAACCACTCATGAAGGCCCTGTGTAAACCTTTCCTCTAATGCACTTTTTCTCAAAGTATTTGTAAAAGTTACTTCGGCGGATTGTACGAATAGACGTCATGAATTTAAAGGAAATAACGACCATTTTTTTCCAGTCACACTGCGAGTACTTATGTTGCACTTTCCTTTCTGCTTTTTCGGCCGAAGTAAATCTATTACGATATGTTTCCTTTGTTAGATGTGATCGGCTAATAGACCGGGGGCTTGCATCTTCATCTAGCCCTAAACATCAGTCCGGCACCAATTTTATTATATGTGCTCGGCGTCACGGATATTGCATTATATGAATCAGTTCTGAATTGTGTCTTTGGTCAATAGTTGGGTTGCCCGGCTCCTGTGTTTGCTCTCTTACGTTCCGCATTGTTCAGCTAGGAGGGTAAAGGGAGAGCCACTGCGATTGTGCTTCTAGCTAGCCTGGTCAAGTACCTCGGTGGAGAAAGCAAAAAATTGACAGTCATAATAAGCGAGAACTGGTCGGCGATCCGATGACTAGTGTTAAACTAAAAATCGTTGGAGGTTAGCCTGTGTTAAACGAAGGGTTCTCTATCATAGGAACCACGTGATGATGGTTTCAACCACAGTTCGTCCGGACATCACAAACACTAGGGGCTAGTCACCAGCCCCGCAGTTAAGCTCCTATGGCTAAGTGAAAGCACTAAAACCGCATAGTCTGATTGCCTTGTTTTCCGTACATATAACCGCCTCCGGACACTGAGACGTCGGCTAAGGGTTAAGGTATTACGAGAAAACACCCCATGCCGTATCTGCAAGGGGGCTGAAGCCGACGACTGGTAACTTTCAGTTTAAAAACGGCCGCACAGGAGTCAAAATTAACATAGCAGGCATTATATTTACAGCCGACAACTTGCATTGCAACAAAACAAAAGTTTCAACTCCTCGGATACAAGGAAAATAAATCTACTCATAAATTACATCTTTTGAGCATTGGGCCTCTATTGCCCGAGCACCATCCATCACGATGTGAAAGTACTGCTCAGGGCGCCTACGCTCCTTCCCTGGCGGCGGAGGTCCGGTGGCCACTTCGGTTGGCTTTATCTTCGGCCAATGCACCATTGTTTTTCCGAAGGCCATCCGAGCCCCCTCAATGCACACGGAGTGCTTCCAGGCATCGATCCGGGGAGTGGCGTCGTACAGCCTCTGCACCAAGCCGAAGTAGCTGCTCAGCAGCGGCTCCGAAGGCCATAGCTTGACGCAGAGGTCCTTCATCGCCGGCTCCACCATCCGATGCAACTCCATCAGCTGCTTCATCTGGTTGTTGAGGAGGGGAGGGTGTTCGGGCGCTTGAAATTGCGCCCAAAATAACCTCTGCTCGGCCCGACCCTCCTGGGCGGCGAAGAACCTCGCCCCATCAGCCTCACTCCTCGGGAGGTCCGCAAAGGCGCCTGGGGAATGCCACACTCGCGTGAGCAAAGCGAACTTGTTACCACCAAAGACACTTTGCAGCAAATATGGCTTACCATCCGCAATGAGCTTCACTTGGCGGAGTTCTTCTTGGTAGCCGCGTGCCTCCGTCCGTGCTTCCTTGGCCACCGACCCCAATGAGGTTAGCTCGGCGGCCTGCTCTTTATTCTTCTGCTCAAGAGCCTCGCATTTTGTGATGGCATCTTTGAGATCTTGCTGCACTTCCAGCACTCTGGCCTCGTGCTTCTGACTAGCGGTTCTCACCGTAGCCAGTTCGGCAGCTGCTTGTTCGACCGCCGAACTCTGCTCCACCGCTTCCAGCTGAGCCGTCCTCGGCGCGGCCTTGAGGTTCTCGACCTCCGTGGCGGCAGCTGTAGTCATATCAGTTGACTCCGTTTAGGCTACTTTAAAACTTACTTAACAAAAAAGAAATAGCTGTAATATATACTATAGTTCAGACTTGCCTTGTGCTTCATCGAACCTCTTGTTCACTAGGCTGAGGTCGTCCTCGGAGCTCTTGAGCCTCTGATTCAGCTTGGCCAACTCCTTGGTGTTGGCAGCTGCTGCCGAAGATGACACCTGCGCATCACTCTACGCACGTTAGGATCCGAGATATTGATTTTCGATCCTCTGACTGGCTTTGTTCAAGCCAGTCAGAGTCTTGGGGGCTACTGTGTATGAGGCGATACATTTATACAAAAGAAAATTTCTAAGGGAAAAACATTACTTGGCTCACCTTGAAGCCTGTGAGAAGGCCACTGAAGGCCTCCTTCAGTCCGTTATCCACGGACCAAAGACTTTGCAACACCGCGCCCATAAGGGCACGGTGCTCTTCAGCGATAGAGGAGCTGGTTAAAGCATCCTCCATCTCATCCGGCCACCTAGTCGACGCCCGCTCTGGGGCGGGCGGGGGTGGCGGGGGCACTTCGGCTTCTTCCCTCTCGAAGACCGGAGTGCCCTACCCCGGATGCCTTGACGACTCTGGAGCCACCCTCGAAGAGAGCTCGGATTGTCTGGGCTCCTCCTCTTCGTTTACCAGAGGGGCCCTCTCCTCCTGGTCTTCGGCGGCTGAGGTATTCACCTCGGTCATGACGGTGTCGCCCCCTCCCCCTGTGTGCAGCACGGGAGGGATCCTCCTCAATAGGACCTCCTCGGCCTCCTCGACGATTGGGGGAGGCGAGGCACACGATTCGGTCCCGCTCTCCGCTAGCGCAGCCGGTGGAGAGTCCCCCTCCAAGACTCGGTCGGTGGGGAGGTCGTGCAGCGGGCTGCAATGTTAGAAGCAAAAATGTGATCAATATCAAACCCAGTTCGGCCGAAAACACTTAAGCGGATATTAGGATGCGTACCTTTGGGCTTGCGGTTTGACCCTGGGGGTCCTCCGAGGAACCTCTTCAGAGGCCTCGGAGTCCTCGGCAGAAGCCGAGCTATTGTCGGACAGGGCCACCTTGGCCCTGCACGGTCTCTTGGGGGAGGGATGAAGCGGCTCCTCCTCGGCGTCCTCGGACACCGCCCTCTTCTTTGTTTGGGAGGAATCGCTTTCCTCCCCCTCCTCTCCCTGCTCCTTCTCCTCCTCTTGTATGGAGGGACCATGGGTGTCCCCGGATCTAGTGTCCGGGGGTCCTCGGGAACGGAGGCCCTCTTTGGCCTCCTTCTTCTTCTCCTTCTTCTTGTCCTTCCTCTCCGGTGCCTCGTACGGCTCCTCGGTCAGCATGGCCGTCAGCAAGGCCGTCCGGGCACCCTCAGGCAGCGGAGCCGGGCTGTTGATCCGCTCGGCCTTCTTTAGCTAGTTCTGCAGATGAGGAGCAAGAGAATTGAGTACCTTATCAAAAGGGAATAATCCGGATACAAGAATAAAACTTAACGTACCTCCCGAAGGGGGTTTGTGGCGTCGAGGCCGATGTCTTCTGCCTCGGCCGGCCAGTCCTTCTGCGGCTTGAACAGCACCTTCCACAGCTGAGCGTGGGAAGTATGGAAGAAGCTGAGCACGGTGGCCGGGTCTTCGGGCTTGTAGGCCCACATGGGGGAAGCCCGATCCTGGAAGGGGAGGATTCGGCGGTAGAGCATGATCTGGATCACGTTGGGCAGCTCGATGCCCCGCTCTATCATCTTGGCAATCAAGCTCTGCAGCAGCGCCACCTCCTTGTTCGACCCCCAGTCGAGGCCTTTCTTGGTCCATGAGACCAGCCTCGTGGGGGTTCCGGATCTGAAGGCGGGAATTGCCCCCCAATCCGCGCTCCTCGGCTCCGTGATGTAGAACCATTCCTTCTGCCAGATCTTGACGGTCTCGATGAAGGTGCCCTCTGGCCACTCAACCCGGGGAAGCTTGCTGACCATCGCTCCCCCGCAGTCTGCCTACTGGCCGTCGACGATCTTTGGCTTGATGTTGAAGATCTTCAGCCACAAGCCGAAGTGTGGTCGGACCCGAAGAAAGGCCTCGCAAATGATGATGAAGGCCGAGATATGCAGAAAGGAATTCGGGGCAAGATCGTGGAAATCAAGCCCATAGAAAAACATGAGGCCCCTGACGAAGGGGTGGAGGGGAAAACCTAAACCTCGGATGAAATGGGGGAGGAACACCACCCTCTCGCCCTGCCGTGGCGTGGGGATGACCTGGCCCACCTCTGGTCCGCGGTGGGCGACGTTGGCAGGGAGGTAGCCCGCGCTCTTCAACTCCAAGATGGCGCTCTCAGTGACAATGGAAGCCTCCCACTTGCCCTTGGACCCGGAACTGGCCATTGCTGGATTGAGTGGATGGCTGGAGAGGTTCTTGAAAGGGAGAGGAGATCTGGACGCTGGAGCTCGAGAGATGGGGAAGGCAACGGCGGAGCAAGAAGTGAAAGCGTGCAGAGGAAATGGAGGCCGTTCCCCTTTTATGGGCTATAAAACCTAAGGTCCCTTTACTGCGCCGCGGGCTTCGCCGTTTCCCCGTATAAATCATGCCATTATGCGCGCGTGGGATAGAGCAAATTATTGATCATATCCCTTAAAAACAGGGCACGATCTCCATATCAATGGAACGTGCCAATGAAAGAACAGCCTCGAACTGCGAATCAAGTTTTTCATAAACCAACTCGTGGTCGTGGCGGGTTGTGACCCTTCGGTAAAAGCTATCAGGTGGGAGTACTGTTCACACCGAAGCGACTAGCCTTCGGGGCTAAGTTATCGGTACACCTCGGCGACCGAAGCATAGTTCGGGGCGCGTGCGGCAAGGCAACACTTGAGAACTCGATTCAGAGGAGATGCAGGCCTGTCACCAGTATCACAAAAGGAAGGGAACTGGTCCACAAAGCCAATGGTGTTCGGCGTCTACCTCGGCTTCGAAGACTAGTTCAGGGGCTACTAAGGGTGTCCCGGATTAGGGGGTACTCGGGCTGCCGGCCTATCTCTCGTGGGCCGGACTAGTGGGCCACTCTTTGCTCGTGAACAAGGACGGATTGTAGGCGACCCCGTGCACCAGAAGGAAACCTCCGAAGACTTGGCGTCTCCTCCAAGAAATAATTAGCGTAACCGGCATGTTTATCCCCTGATGGCAACCGACCATATGTAACCCTAGACCCTTCTGGTGTCTATATAAACCGGAGGGTTTAGTCCGTAGAGATAGAGAATCATCATAACCACCTAGGGTTTGGCCCATCCGATCTCGAGGTAGATCAACTCTGTAACCTTCATACAATCACATCAATACAACCTAGCAGGACGTAGGGTTTTACCTCTTCGAGAGGGCCCGAACCTGGGTAAATCGCTGTCTCTGCGTTCGCTGTTACTCATTCATTCCTAGATCCATAGTTCGGATCCCCTACCCGAGATCTGCCAGTTTCGGTACCGATAGCCCGGGAGACATCACCAAAATTTATCAAGTACCTTCGCACAAACTATCATCCACTTGCATTTATTTTATCTGCCTTTTTATTTGCATTTGCCTCTCGTTTTCATCTCCCCCATTGTTGGGGATATTCCCCTCGGTTATGACCCGGCCATAGTTTGACCCGGCCAAGAGCTAGGAGGCCCTATGGGTCATCTCATATTCCGGGTTATGGCAAGACGACAAGGAGAGACCAAGGGCCCAGGGCGAGACCCGGCAGGAGTCCGGCTTAAGGGGAGCCCAAGGGGCCGGCTCGCAGAGGTCCAAGAAGAGGAAAGTTCCCTGACAAGGGAAGTGAGACCCGGCGGAGGATTGACCCGGCCTGGGTTGATTGGTGCAGAAGAGATGGCCCAGCAGGCCAGCTTTGGACTATTCGAATACGACCCGGACTAGTATCCGGCTTGTAAAATAGAAAATAGACTAGTCCTAATCCAACTATGACTCTACATGTAAGCCGCCCCTTCAACTTATATAAGGAGGGGCAAGGCACCCCAAGGGGGACAGGTCAAGTTTGACAGACAAATCAGTAGCTCTCGAGATAGAGGTGGAAAAGAGCACCCTTGTAATCGAGATCATCATCAATAGCAATCAAGCAGGATGTAGGCTTTTACCTCCACCGCGAGGGGACGAACCTGGGTAAAACTCGCGTCTCTCGATTCCGACCAACCCCGTTCAAGCTACCACCTAGTTGCGATGGCCTCAACACTAAGTCCTTTCATGAGGACATCTTGCCATGACAAAACCACGATAGTTGGCGCCTACCGTGGGGCAGTGCACGGTGGTGTTGTGTTCTTGGAGGGAAGTTTTCTAAGGATCGAGAAGTTCGCGATTGACTAAATGAAGAAGAGCCGGTGCGGAAGGATTTACATCGTCTCGATGGCGAGCAGTCAGAACGGCAGATACAAGATTGGTCCGAGTTCAAGATAAGTTAGGGTTGCGGTCTCTTCGCTGCTACCGTCCCGCGATTCATCCGATCACTTTTGATCCGCCGAGACCGACTAGAGTTTTTTTTCTCTGAAGCCAGCGTACTACAACAGTCCACTGAACCCGTCAGGGATTTCCAGATTCAGCGGCCGGGTCTGATTGCTATGCGTCAAGCATCTGTCCGATCTGCAATGTTTGTGTCGCTGCTGTCCATGTATGTTTCAAGTCCCGAGGGCATCAACTCATAACTGCTGCTGCTACTTCTTTCCGTAAAGCATCGCCGGCGAGGCCATCTGCTAGCCGGCTCGCTGCCCTCACGTGCGTACGCAGTGCGGCGCACGCCTGTCCGCTGCTGTGTATTTGTACTCCACGCGTGATTTGTTGCTGGATCAAGTACCTATTTTTCTAGCATGAAGACCAAAACCAATCGAAGTGGTCATCAAGTAGTACATCCATTACTACTACGTCACGTGAAGGTTTAAACAACCTGTGGAAGCGGCGGCTTACAATTATTATGGCCACCCAGCGAAGCTACCAAGTGCTACTGGTTCTTGTGCAAATCAATCGATGGGCACATTGCTAGTACGGGCTGGATCAGAGAAAATAATCAAGAAAGGAAAGACGTGGATTCCCAAAAAAAAGGCGCAGAGAGCCACGCTGTCAGCTCTGTCTACCGCCCTGTGATGGATCAAAGTCCCAATATATTTACTGTTGCTGTTACTCTTCGCAAAGCACGCTCTACATCCATTAGAGTCCCCGCATGGCACAGGGTGATTGCCAGTCAAAGCTCTCAGCTCTTGTTCACCTCATGTAAGACAAGAAAAAGACAAAGGAGGAGAGGTCACGTGGAGGTCTGGTACTACAAATACTAAGACATTTACAGAACAGTATTTCATCTACTTTTTCGTCCGACTACGTCCAACATTATCCATTATCAACGTCCGCATTCACCCGACAAAACATCAGGTGCTATCCTTCCTATGTATTTTATTCGCCCATATTAATTCATCCGAGAACAATTACTCTGGCCTGTAATATTTTTACGCAGGATAATTATTTGTCACAAAGGTGGCGTTGTACCACGGTTCCGGAGCGCGCGCCAGCATCATTCTACACTGGCGTTCGTCCGTGCCGCGCTGCTCGACGGACACGCGTGTAAGCCGCCGCTTCCGCGATTCAGTCTACATCAACATGTCAGGCGACACCCTCGTCCGCGCCGGCTTACAACGCCGCGGCTGACTCGCGCGCCCACACCGGCTTACAACGCCGCGGCCGACTCGCGCGCCCGCGCCGGCTTACAACGCCGCGGCCGACTCGCGTGCCCTCGTCGGCTTACAAATGCCGCAGCCGACTCACGCGTCCGCGCCGGCCTACCACGCCGCGGCCGACTCGCACTGGCCGCCACCCCTGCGGACGACTCGCGCGACCGCGCCGCTTTTCAACGCCGCGGCCGACTCGTGCGTCCGCGGCGGTTTCTAATGCCGCGGCCGGCTCCCGCATCTACATCAACACACCAGGGCCACGTCGCTGGCCCATGCGGCCCAGTATACTCCAACAACGTTGGATCAACAAGAAAAAACATATATATATGTTAACAGCTTCCACCCGCGCCGGGTTGCCCAACGGATGCACACAAGCCGCCGCCCCCTCGGTCCGATCTGCTTCGGCACATCAAAGAAACAGGAGAGTCGGCCACAGACGAACCGTCTCTGGAAAAGCTAGGTGAGCCGGCTACCAATTGAGCCGGCAATTCAAAGCCAGCAAAGAAAAAAAAACGGCCCTGGAGGAGCCAGGAGAACCGGACCAAGAGGCGTACGAAATCACTTTGGGCAAAAATGTCCCTGCAAGATTATCAACTCGCCACATCGCCTCCGGCGTCGATAAATTCCAGTTTTCAACAGCCAACTATACGCCGGTTTATGCCACAGCCGAGTACAAAGAATCTCAAGCCGACTCTTCGAGTCATCTTAAGACTCGGAGGCTACACAGACATGACTCGTTAGATTTGGCCGGTTTCACAAATTCAAGAACCCCGGGTCATTGCGAGGAAGACAACCCGGACCCGGGGGCTGCTGCCTTATTGGCGAAAAAGCAAAGGTTGCCAAAGAAGACTAGCTGCCATGATGCGCAGTCTAAACATGGGTATCCTGCTCAATTATGATCAGTGGAATCAAGCTGGCTTATCTGGACCCCAGATGTTTTGCAGTAGTAGCATTGTCTCCTGTATATCCTATGCTGAGCTTTTCCATGATCATATGGTCACTTGGGGGCTTCCAACTCACTGAGTTTAGCTTTCTCACCCTCTTGACCTGGCAAAAACGCCACATTATATCTTGGTTAAACCTGCCTGTCTGCTTGATGCTACTCCGCCTAGGTGACCCGGTGTACTCTTGACAAGTCAATCATTTTATGACCCTGAACTTGTCTTGGTTAAAACATCGGTTTAAGTCACGTGAGAGCCGGCTTACAGAGAGCGAGGATAAACCATGGGCTATCACGCCAGCTTCATTGAAGAAAGACTCAAGCCTCGAAAGCCGGTCTTTGGTCGTGCCTCGAAAGCCGGCATTTTTATACTCTGTTATCATACACATACATCATCATACATTGTATCATTATTGCATCATCATACAATGCATCATATATGCATGTATATATTTGTTTATGTTGCAGGAGCCTGTTTTGAAAACCGGGTTACATTTTAACTCTGCAGGAATAAACAAATCTTTGATGGCCAACATGGCTGGATTTTCATCATGGTTATCGTAACCAGTATTAACTGATTGAGATATCAATTCTTCTAAATTCCCGGGTTACAAATCCAACCGGGTCACATATAATACCTGGTCATTTAATTGACCGGGTTTTGGGTTATTCAACATGTGCTTTGTAGAAGACTACAGCACTTATGGATTTTTTTTCACATATTTGCCGGGTTGCATTGCAACCACGGCCAAGGATTTCTTTCATCGCAAAAGCACCATCAGTTCACAGGCAAATGTTAAAGTGCCTGATGGCATTGGCGGATTATGCAGTCTCACGCTCAAAAACTATTATAAAGCCACGATTGGGCTATTTTCTATCAAGTGTTTCAGAGCAAATTCAAGCTTGCAGTGGTTGATGGCGGAGACCCGGCAGCTGGATCTGCCGGGTTAACTTTGGTTTGTTTTCCTTCTACGTCAATTGCCGCCGGGTTGTCACTTGTCGGGCCACCAGGATTTATTTGGTGAGTTGATAATACAAAAGAGTATACTATGCGGCCAGGCAACCCAATTCTTGGAAGCTACAGTGGATCTGAGTTTATTCTATAGTGGAAGAAATAGTCCCGAGTCGCCGCAGGCAATACGACCCGGCACTTGGGGGCTACAATACTCAGTTCAAAAAATTACAAAGATAAAGGAAGTCCCGAGCCGCCGCAGGCGATCGACCCGGCACTTGGGGGATACCATATTCAAGCCTATTATTCAGTCCCGAGCTGCCGCATGCAGCGACCCGGCCCTTGGGGGCTACAGCAATCAGCTTTTGGCGTATATTATTGGAAGTCCCAAGCAGATGCAAGCATTCAACATGGCACTTGAGGGCTAATGGGACATTTATTTTTCTATGGATCTATTGACAGAAGACCCGACTCATCATCAATGATGAGCCGGCCCTTGGGGGCTCCAAACGGCTCAAAATTTCTAAGTTCTAATCCTATCAAAGGACCAGCTCATTATTCTATAATGACCCGGCCCTTGGGGGCTACGAAGTCATACTACAGAGGACGGGTCATGGATTTTAACCCGAATTTTTCTCAGACATATTATAACACGTCTCAAGTGTGTCAATACTTACATCCCTTAAGACTTGGGGGCTATAGCGTTCAGTTGTTTAACCAGATTATAAAGGTCCAAATTGAAGACCCGGCCCATCACATACTGATGAGCCAGCCCTTAGGGGCTACACATGTGAAATGCAATACATTCAGTTTATGACTGGCGACTCAGATGAACAACCCGGATTTCTTCAAAGTTGCAACATTTATATTTAAGCAAGTCTTAAGCTATCACTACGCTCTACTCTTAAAGACTTGGGGGCTATAGGTAATAAGGGAAGAATGCCTTCAAAGCCTCAGTTTGGAGCGAACCGGGTCTCATATTCTTGGTAAAAAATTGTGGAGTTTGTCTGCTCAAAGTTATTCATAGAAGGCCCGGAAAGCCGGCTCAACATCATATGGGTTTCTTATTCCCAAATTTTTTATCAAGCCAAAGCAAAGGAAGCCGACTCAACATCAGATGGGTTATTTTTCTCAATATTTTTCCGCAAGGAACCAGCGTGAGCAAGTTAATTGTGAAGCGAGCTTGTCGATGACAGAGGCCCAAAATTTCTAGGAATCCAATTCCATGACCCGGCGGTATCAACCTCCATGACCTGGCAACCTCGACACTCGTAACTCGACAAGTTCTATATCTACAAGACGGAAGATGACATCGACAAGTTGAAAGCTTTTCAAAACCGGTTCAATAACGGATGGGTTATTATTCTCAATATTTTCCTGCAAAGGACACGCACCAGCAAGTTGATTGAGAAGCCGGCTCGTTGATATGAAGAAACCCGGATTTTCTAGAAACTGGTTCATTGAATAAAGGCGGCCTTTTGAGCAAGCCGTTTTTCTTCTGACGTATTAATTATTCTTATTTTCAGGAGCTTAGCATGAATAAATTCAAGCTAACCTGGGGGCTAATGTTGGGGATATTCCCCACGGTTGTGACCCGGCCATAGTTTGACCCGGCCAAGAGCCAGGAGGCCCTATGGGTCATCTCATATTCCGGGTTATGGCAAGACGACAAGGAGAGACCAAGGGCCCAGGGCGAGACCCGGCAGGAGGCCGGCTTAAGGGGAGCCCAAGGGGCTGGCTCGCAGAGGTCCAAGAAGAGGAAATTCCCTGACAAGGGAAGTGAGACCCGGCGGAGGATTGACCCGGCCTGGGTTGATTGGTGCAGAAGAGATGGCCCAGCAGGCCAGCTTTGGACTATTCAAATAAGACCCGGACTAGTATCCGGCTTGTAAAATAGAAAATAGACTAGTACTAATCCAACTAGGACTCTACATGTAAGCCGCCCCTTCAACTTATATAAGGAGGGGCAAGGCACCCCAAGGGGGACAGGTCAAGTTTGACAGACAAATCAGTAGCTCTCGAGATAGAGGTGGAAAAGAGAACCCTTGCAATCGAGATCATCATCAATAGCAATCAAGCAGGATGTAGGCTTTTACCTCCACCGCGAGGGGCCGAACCTGGGTAAAACTCGCGTCTCTCGATTCCGACCAACCCCGTTCAAGCTACCACCTAGTTGCGATGGCCTCAACACTAAGTCCTTTCACGAGGACATCTTGCCGTGACAAAACCACGATAGTTGGCGCCCACCGTGGGGCAGTGCACGGTGGTGTTGTGTTCTTGGAGGGAAGTTTTCTAAGGATCGAGAAGCTCGCGATTGACTAAATGAAGAAGAGCCGGTGCGGAAGGATTTACATCATCTCGATGGCGAGCAGTCAGAACGGCAGATACAAGATTGGTCCGAGTTCAAGATAAGTTAGGGTTGCGGTCTCTTCGCTGCTACCGTCCCGCGATTCATCCGATCACTTTTGATCCGCCGAGACCGACTAGAGTTTTTTTTCTCTGAAGCCAGCATACTACAACAGTCCACTGAACCCGTCAGGGATTTCCAGATTCAGCGGCCGGGTCTGATTGCTATGCGTCAAGCATCTGTCCGATCTGCAATGTTTGTGTCGCTGCTGTCCATGTATGTTTCAAGTCCCGAGGGCATCAATTCATAACTGCTGCTGCTACTTCTTTCCGTAAAGCATCGCCGGCGAGGCCATCTGCTAGCCGGCTCGCTGCCCTCACGTGCGTACGCAGTGCGGCGCACGCCTGTCCGCTGCTGTGTATTTGTACTCCACGCGTGATTTGTTGCTGGATCAAGTACCTATTTTTCTAGCATGAAGACCAAAACCAATCGAAGTGGTCATCAAGTAGTACATCCATTACTACTACGTCACGTGAAGGTTTAACCAACCTGTGGAAGCGGCGGCTTACAATTATTATGGCCACCCAGCGAAGCTACCAAGTGCTACTGGTTCTTGTGCAAATCAATCGATGGGCACATTGCTAGTACGGGCTGGATCAGAGAAAATAATCAAGAAAGGAAAGACGTGGATTCCCAAAAAAAAGGCGCAGAGAGCCACGCTGTCAGCTCTGTCTACCGCCCTGTGATGGATCAAAGTCCCAATATATTTACTGCTGCTGTTACTCTTCGCAAAGCACGCTCTACATCCATTAGAGTCCCCGCATGGCACAGGGTGATTGCCAGTCAAAGCTCTCAGCTCTTGTTCACCTCATGTAAGACAAGAAAAAGACAAAGGAGGAGAGGTCACGTGGAGGTCTGGTACTACAAATACTAAGACATTTACAGAACAGTATTTCATCTACTTTTTCGTCCGACTACGTCCAACATTATCCATTATCAACGTCCGCATTCACCCGACAAAACATCAGGTGCTATCCTTCCTATGTATTTTATTCGCCCATATTAATTCATCCGAGAACAATTACTCTGGCCTGTAATATTTTTACGCAGGATAATTATTTGTCACAAAGGTGGCGTTGTACCACGGTTCCGGAGCGCGCGCCAGCATCATTCTACACTGGCGTTCGTCCGTGCCGCGCTGCTCGACGGACACGCGTGTAAGCCGCCGCTTCCGCGATTCAGTCTACATCAACATGTCAGGCGACACCCTCGTCCGCGCCGGCTTACAACGCCGCGGCTGACTCGCGCGCCCACACCGGCTTACAACGCCGCGGCCGACTCGCGCGCCCGCGCCGGCTTACAACGCCGCGGCCGACTCGCGTGCCCTCGTCGGCTTACAAATGCCGCAGCCGACTCACGCGTCCGCGCCGGCCTACCACGCCGCGGCCGACTCGCACTGGCCGCCACCCCTGCGGACGACTCGCGCGACCGCGCCGCTTTTCAACGCCGCGGCCGACTCGTGCGTCCGCGGCGGTTTCTAATGCCGCGGCCAGCTCCCGCATCTACATCAACACACCAGGGCCACGTCGCTGGCCCATGCGGCCCAGTATACTCCAACAACGTTGGAGCAACAAGAAAAAACATATATATATGTTAACAGCTTCCACCCGCGCCGGGTTGCCCAACGGATGCACACAAGCCGCCGCCCCCTCGGTCCGATCTGCTTCGGCACATCAAAGAAACAGGAGAGTCGGCCACAGACGAACCGTCTCTGGAAAAGCTAGGTGAGCCGGCTACCAATTGAGCCGGCAATTCAAAGCCAGCAAAGAAAAAAAAACGGCCCTGGAGGAGCCAGGAGAACCGGACCAAGAGGCGTACGAAATCACTTTGGGCAAAAATGTCCCTGCAAGATTATCAACTCGCCACATCGCCTCCGGCGTCGATAAATTCCAGTTTTCAACAGCCAACTATACGCCGGTTTATGCCACAGCCGAGTACAAAGAATCTCAAGCCGACTCTTCGAGTCATCTTAAGACTCGGAGGCTACACAGACATGACTCGTTAGATTTGGCCGGTTTCACAAATTCAAGAACCCCGGGTCATTGCGAGGAAGACAACCCGGACCCGGGGGCTGCTGCCTTATTGGCGAAAAAGCAAAGGTTGCCAAAGAAGACTAGCTGCCATGATGCGCAGTCTAAACATGGGTATCCTGCTCAATTATGATCAGTGGAATCAAGCTGGCTTATCTGGACCCCAGATGTTTTGCAGTAGTAGCATTGTCTCCTGTATATCCTATGCTGAGCTTTTCCATGATCATATGGTCACTTGGGGGCTTCCAACTCACTGAGTTTAGCTTTCTCACCCTCTTGACCTGGCAAAAACGCCACATTATATCTTGGTTAAACCTGCCTGTCTGCTTGATGCTACTCCGCCTAGGTGACCCGGTGTACTCTTGACAAGTCAATCATTTTATGACCCTGAACTTGTCTTGGTTAAAACATCGGTTTAAGTCACGTGAGAGCCGGCTTACAGAGAGCGAGGATAAACCATGGGCTATCACGCCAGCTTCATTGAAGAAAGACTCAAGCCTCGAAAGCCGGTCTTTGGTCGTGCCTCGAAAGCCGGCATTTTTATACTCTGTTATCATACACATACATCATCATACATTGTATCATTATTGCATCATCATACAATGCAT
Source organism: Elymus sibiricus (assembly GCA_039707655.1). Classification (NCBI taxonomy): domain Eukaryota; kingdom Viridiplantae; phylum Streptophyta; class Magnoliopsida; order Poales; family Poaceae; genus Elymus; species Elymus sibiricus. The sequence continues at coordinate 320,646,706 of CM077672.1, forward strand.
CATATATGCATGTATATATTTGTTTATGTTGCAGGAGCCTGTTTTGAAAACCGGGTTACATTTTAACTCTGCAGGAATAAACAAATCTTTGATGGCCAACATGGCTGGATTTTCATCATGGTTATCGTAACCAGTATTAACTGATTGAGATATCAATTCTTCTAAATTCCCGGGTTACAAATCCAACCGGGTCACATATAATACCTGGTCATTTAATTGACCGGGTTTTGGGTTATTCAACATGTGCTTTGTAGAAGACTACAGCACTTATGGATTTTTTTTCACATATTTGCCGGGTTGCATTGCAACCACGGCCAAGGATTTCTTTCATCGCAAAAGCACCATCAGTTCACAGGCAAATGTTAAAGTGCCTGATGGCATTGGCGGATTATGCAGTCTCACGCTCAAAAACTATTATAAAGCCACGATTGGGCTATTTTCTATCAAGTGTTTCAGAGCAAATTCAAGCTTGCAGTGGTTGATGGCGGAGACCCGGCAGCTGGATCTGCCGGGTTAACTTTGGTTTGTTTTCCTTCTACGTCAATTGCCGCCGGGTTGTCACTTGTCGGGCCACCAGGATTTATTTGGTGAGTTGATAATACAAAAGAGTATACTATGCGGCCAGGCAACCCAATTCTTGGAAGCTACAGTGGATCTGAGTTTATTCTATAGTGGAAGAAATAGTCCCGAGTCGCCGCAGGCAATACGACCCGGCACTTGGGGGCTACAATACTCAGTTCAAAAAATTACAAAGATAAAGGAAGTCCCGAGCCGCCGCAGGCGATCGACCCGGCACTTGGGGGATACCATATTCAAGCCTATTATTCAGTCCCGAGCTGCCGCATGCAGCGACCCGGCCCTTGGGGGCTACAGCAATCAGCTTTTGGCGTATATTATTGGAAGTCCCAAGCAGATGCAAGCATTCAACATGGCACTTGAGGGCTAATGGGACATTTATTTTTCTATGGATCTATTGACAGAAGACCCGACTCATCATCAATGATGAGCCGGCCCTTGGGGGCTCCAAACGGCTCAAAATTTCTAAGTTCTAATCCTATCAAAGGACCAGCTCATTATTCTATAATGACCCGGCCCTTGGGGGCTACGAAGTCATACTACAGAGGACGGGTCATGGATTTTAACCCGAATTTTTCTCAGACATATTATAACACGTCTCAAGTGTGTCAATACTTACATCCCTTAAGACTTGGGGGCTATAGCGTTCAGTTGTTTAACCAGATTATAAAGGTCCAAATTGAAGACCCGGCCCATCACATACTGATGAGCCAGCCCTTAGGGGCTACACATGTGAAATGCAATACATTCAGTTTATGACTGGCGACTCAGATGAACAACCCGGATTTCTTCAAAGTTGCAACATTTATATTTAAGCAAGTCTTAAGCTATCACTACGCTCTACTCTTAAAGACTTGGGGGCTATAGGTAATAAGGGAAGAATGCCTTCAAAGCCTCAGTTTGGAGCGAACCGGGTCTCATATTCTTGGTAAAAAATTGTGGAGTTTGTCTGCTCAAAGTTATTCATAGAAGGCCCGGAAAGCCGGCTCAACATCATATGGGTTTCTTATTCCCAAATTTTTTATCAAGCCAAAGCAAAGGAAGCCGACTCAACATCAGATGGGTTATTTTTCTCAATATTTTTCCGCAAGGAACCAGCGTGAGCAAGTTAATTGTGAAGCGAGCTTGTCGATGACAGAGGCCCAAAATTTCTAGGAATCCAATTCCATGACCCGGCGGTATCAACCTCCATGACCTGGCAACCTCGACACTCGTAACTCGACAAGTTCTATATCTACAAGACGGAAGATGACATCGACAAGTTGAAAGCTTTTCAAAACCGGTTCAATAACGGATGGGTTATTATTCTCAATATTTTCCTGCAAAGGACACGCACCAGCAAGTTGATTGAGAAGCCGGCTCGTTGATATGAAGAAACCCGGATTTTCTAGAAACTGGTTCATTGAATAAAGGCGGCCTTTTGAGCAAGCCGTTTTTCTTCTGACGTATTAATTATTCTTATTTTCAGGAGCTTAGCATGAATAAATTCAAGCTAACCTGGGGGCTAATGTTGGGGATATTCCCCACGGTTGTGACCCGGCCATAGTTTGACCCGGCCAAGAGCCAGGAGGCCCTATGGGTCATCTCATATTCCGGGTTATGGCAAGACGACAAGGAGAGACCAAGGGCCCAGGGCGAGACCCGGCAGGAGGCCGGCTTAAGGGGAGCCCAAGGGGCTGGCTCGCAGAGGTCCAAGAAGAGGAAATTCCCTGACAAGGGAAGTGAGACCCGGCGGAGGATTGACCCGGCCTGGGTTGATTGGTGCAGAAGAGATGGCCCAGCAGGCCAGCTTTGGACTATTCAAATAAGACCCGGACTAGTATCCGGCTTGTAAAATAGAAAATAGACTAGTACTAATCCAACTAGGACTCTACATGTAAGCCGCCCCTTCAACTTATATAAGGAGGGGCAAGGCACCCCAAGGGGGACAGGTCAAGTTTGACAGACAAATCAGTAGCTCTCGAGATAGAGGTGGAAAAGAGAACCCTTGCAATCGAGATCATCATCAATAGCAATCAAGCAGGATGTAGGCTTTTACCTCCACCGCGAGGGGCCGAACCTGGGTAAAACTCGCGTCTCTCGATTCCGACCAACCCCGTTCAAGCTACCACCTAGTTGCGATGGCCTCAACACTAAGTCCTTTCACGAGGACATCTTGCCGTGACAAAACCACGATAGTTGGCGCCCACCGTGGGGCAGTGCACGGTGGTGTTGTGTTCTTGGAGGGAAGTTTTCTAAGGATCGAGAAGCTCGCGATTGACTAAATGAAGAAGAGCCGGTGCGGAAGGATTTACATCATCTCGATGGCGAGCAGTCAGAACGGCAGATACAAGATTGGTCCGAGTTCAAGATAAGTTAGGGTTGCGGTCTCTTCGCTGCTACCGTCCCGCGATTCATCCGATCACTTTTGATCCGCCGAGACCGACTAGAGTTTTTTTTCTCTGAAGCCAGCATACTACAACAGTCCACTGAACCCGTCAGGGATTTCCAGATTCAGCGGCCGGGTCTGATTGCTATGCGTCAAGCATCTGTCCGATCTGCAATGTTTGTGTCGCTGCTGTCCATGTATGTTTCAAGTCCCGAGGGCATCAATTCATAACTGCTGCTGCTACTTCTTTCCGTAAAGCATCGCCGGCGAGGCCATCTGCTAGCCGGCTCGCTGCCCTCACGTGCGTACGCAGTGCGGCGCACGCCTGTCCGCTGCTGTGTATTTGTACTCCACGCGTGATTTGTTGCTGGATCAAGTACCTATTTTTCTAGCATGAAGACCAAAACCAATCGAAGTGGTCATCAAGTAGTACATCCATTACTACTACGTCACGTGAAGGTTTAACCAACCTGTGGAAGCGGCGGCTTACAATTATTATGGCCACCCAGCGAAGCTACCAAGTGCTACTGGTTCTTGTGCAAATCAATCGATGGGCACATTGCTAGTACGGGCTGGATCAGAGAAAATAATCAAGAAAGGAAAGACGTGGATTCCCAAAAAAAAGGCGCAGAGAGCCACGCTGTCAGCTCTGTCTACCGCCCTGTGATGGATCAAAGTCCCAATATATTTACTGCTGCTGTTACTCTTCGCAAAGCATGCTCTACATCCATTAGAGTCCCCGCATGGCACAGGGTGATTTCCAGTCAAATCTCTCAACTCTTGTTCACCTCATGTAAGACAAGAAAAAGACAAAGGAGGAGAGGTCACGTGGAGGTTTGGTACTACAAATACTAAGACATTTACAGAACAGTATTTCATCTACTTTTTCGTCCGACTACGTCCAACATTATCCATTATCAACGTCCGCATTCACCCGACAAAACATCAGGTGCTATCCTTCCTATGTATTTTATTCGCCCATATTAATTCATCCGAGAACAATTACTCTGGCCTGTAATATTTTTACGCTGGATAATTATTCATCACAAAGGTGGCGTTGTACCACGGTTCCGGAGCGTGCGCCAGCATCATTCTACACTGGCGTTCATCCGTGCCGTGCTGCTCGACGGACACGCGTGTAAGCCGCCGCTTCCGCAATTCAGTCTACATTAACATGTCAGGCGACACCCTCGTCCGCGCCGGCTTACAACGTCGCGGCCGACTCGCGCGCCCGCACCGGCTTACAACGCCGCGGCCGACTCGCGCGCCCGTGCCGGCATACAACACCGCGGCCGACTCGCGCGCCCTTGTCGGCTTACAAATGCCGCAGCCGACTCACGCGTCCGCGCCGGCCTACCACGCCGCGGCCGACTCGCGCTGGCCGCCGCCCCTGCGGACGACTCGCGCGTCCGCGCCGCTTTTCAACGCCGCGGCCGACTCGTGCGTCCGCGGCGGTTTCTAATGCCGCGGCCGGCTCCCGCGTCTACATTAACACACCAGGGCCGCGCCGCTCGCCCATGCGGCCCAGTATACTCCAACAACGCTAGAGCAAAAAGAAAAAACATATATATATATATATATTAACAGCTTCCACCCGCGCCGGGTTGCCCAACGGATGCGCACAAGCCGCCGCCCCTACGGTCCGATCTGCTTCAGCACATCAAAGAAACAGGAGAGTCGACCACAGACGAACCGTCTCTGGAAAAGCTAGGTGAGCCGGCTACCGATTGAGCCGGCAATTCAAAGCCAGCAAAGAAAAAAAACGGCCCTGGAGGAGCCCAACCTGGGTAAAACTCGCGTCTCTCGATTCCGACCAACCCCGTTCAAGCTACCACCTAGTTGCGATGGCCTCACCACTAAGTCCTTTCACGAGGACATCTTGCCGTGACAAAACCATGACACGCACTTCTAATTTTTATTTTTTTACAAAAACAAAAAAATATTTTTATTTGCTTGCTTGCTTGCTTTTATTGCCTTCATGTCAAACACAGAAGAACAGAAAATGAAACAAAAATTTAAGATACTATGGATCCACTTAAATTTTTCTACTTGGATCATCTTCGATCCATTTGTGCTCGTGTCAAAACCCCAACTAGTTTAGTTGAGGGAAAATCATTAGATGAGCATGCTCATTTTGTGCGTCACCATTTGTATCAAAAAGGAAGACTCTTATGGAATCAAATAAATTGTTTGCTATGTTATGCTTGGAATCTTTGTGAAATTTATGATTTTACTTGTTGCTCTAAGAACCCTAAAAACACCTTCCCTAACTATGTGAGTTTAATGATAATGAAATCTTATCTTCTTATGCTAAAGGTGTTTATAGTTACTATGATATCGAACAAATTGAAGAATTTGTTGCTTTTAAGGGTGCCCATGAAGTTGCTTCTTTGATTGAAAAGTATGATATTACTCTCTACAAATCTAAAAAATTTGCCATACTTAAATATTGTGATGAAAACTATGATTCCAACACCTATGTTAGTGAATTCATGGGGAGAATGTCTGCTGCTTTAGAAGAGAATAATGATATGAATGAATCTATAGATAATTGTGATTCTGTTGATCCGCTTGAAATACCCCTTTTTGATGAATTTGATGCTTGCAATGCTTGTGGCCATGATGCCAACATTAATTATGCTTATGGAGATGAACTTGCTATAGTTCCTTATGTTAAAAATGAAATCATTGCTATTGCACCCACACTTGATAGTTCCTTGAATGAAAAGCATGATTGCAATGATGTTATTATAAATTCTATTAATGTCAATTGTGCCAATGATATGCAAAGCTACAAGCTTGGGGATGAAAATTTTGTTATGTGCACTACTCATTGTAATGATCATGATTGGGGTGATAATGCTTCTTACGATCTTGAAAATTTATTTAAGCCTCATGATGAATATGTTATTGATAATAATATTTACAATAATATTGAAAGTGGGTTTGGAAGAGTGTCAACCTTAGGTAAAAATAATCCCACATATTTGGAGAGTATTCAATCTTATGAATTTTTTGATAAAAGTGGGTTTGGAGAGGTCATGACTTTAATTGATGTTAATCCCACTATCTTGGAAGATTATGAAACTTTTATGAATGTGGATCATGAAGAGAATATTTTATATGATAGCTATATTGTTGAATTTGATTATGATCCTACATGTAATTATTATGAGAGAGGAAAATATGGTTGTAGAAACTTTCATGTCACTAAATTACCTCTCTTTGTGTTAAAATTATTAGAGCTCCATTCTTCCTATTTGCATATGCTAGATATTGCTTGTCTTGATAATTTGTTTCCTTATAAAATGCCTATGCATAGGAAGTATGTTAGAATTAAATGTGTTTTTCACATGCTACATGATGCTCTCTTTGTGTTTCAATTATTATCTTTCATAAGAGCATCATTGAAATCTCAAGCCTATCTTAATGGCTATAAAGAAAGAGCTTGTTGGGAGACAACCCAATAAACTTTTTATTTATGTTTTTGTGTGTTTACACAATTATAGCCTCTGTTATGATTGTGTTTTTATCTTTTAATTAGTGTCTGTGCCAAGTAATGCCTTTGGGATGATTTAGATGATAGTATAATTGATGCTGTTTGGAAAACAGAAAGTTCCGCGCCCAGTGCTGGAATTTGATTCTGTACTGGGCATCAGAAAAATCTGAAATTTTTACACAGTATTTGTATATGAATTGTTTATGTTGTCCTAATTTTTCAGAATTTTTTCAGTTACAGAAGAATAGCTTCTAAATAGATCTTTACAGACTGTTCTGTTTTAGACAGATTCTGTTTTTGTTGCATAGTTTGCTTATTTTGATGAATCTATGGATCGTATCGGGGGGTATGAGTCATGGAGAAGTTGGAGTACAGTAGCATTATGACAATATTAAATATGAATCAATTTACAACAGTACCTAAAGTTTAAGATTTGCTTGTTATACTAACGGATCTCACGTGGTTTCTGTTGAGTTTTGTGTGCTGAAGTTTTCAAGTTTTGGGTGAGACTACGATGGATAAAGGAATAAGGAGCGGCAAGAGCCTAAGCTTGGGGATGCCCAAGGCACCCCAAGGTAATATTCAAGGAATACTCAAGCGTCTAAGCTTGGGGATGCCCTGGAAGGCATCCCCTCTTTCGTCTACAATCTATCGGTAACTCACTTGGAGCTATATTTTTATTCATCACATGATATGTGTTTTACTTGGAGCGTCTTGTGATATAGTTTGTTTGTTTTTAGTTTGTCACAATCATCTTTGCTGAACACACCTTTTTGAGAGGGACACACATTATTCAGGATTTATTAGAATACTCTATGTGCTTCACTTATATCTTTTGAGCTAGGCAGTTGCTCTAGCGCTTCACTTATATCTTTTAGAGCACAGTGGTGGTATTATTTTTAAAGAAATAGTTGCACTCTCATGCTTCACTTATATCTTTTTGAGAGTCTAATGATTAGCAATGGTAATATGTGCGAGTTATGAATTTGGTCCTCATATGATAGGTATTCAAGAGGGATATAATAAAAACTTTCATGTAGATCACTGAATATGATAAGTTTGATTCCTTGCAATAGTTTTACGATATTAAGATGGTAATATGTGGGAGGTGCTAGTAGATAATTGTGGTTTAGTAAGAATATTGGTGTTAAGGTTTGTGATTCCCGAAACATGCACGTATGATCTGTCATTATGCTAGGAAGTTGGAGCATGATTTATTCTTGATTGTCTACCTTATGAGTGGCGGTCGGGGATGAGCGATGGTCTTTTCCTACCAATCTATCCCCCTAGGGGCATGCATAGTAGTACTTTGCTTCGAGGGCTAATAAACTTTCACAATAAGTATGTGAGTTCTTTATGACTAATGTGAGTCCATGGATTATACGCACTCTCACCCTTCCGCAATTTGCTAGCCTCTTCGGTACCGTGCATTGCCCTTTCTCACATCAAGAGTTGGTGCAAACTTCGCCGGTGCATCCAAACCCCGTGATATGATACGCTCTATCACACATAAGCCTCCTTATATCTTCCTCAAAACAACCAGCATACCTACCTATCATGGCATTTCCATAGCCATTCCGAGATATATTGCCATGCAACTTCCACTGTTCCATTTTTATGACACACATCATCATTGTCATATTGCTTTGCATGATCATATAGCTGGTATAGTATTTGTGGCTCAGCCACCATTCATCATTTTTATACATGTTACGCTACTATCATTGCACATCCTGGTACACTGCCAGAGGCATTCATATAGAGTCATTTTTGTTCTAGTATTGAGTTGTAATTTTGAGTTGTAAGTAAATAAAAGTGTGATGATCATCATTATTAGAGCATTGTCCCAGTAAGGAAAGGATGATGGAGACCATGATTCCCCCAAAAGTCGGGATGAGACTCCGGACAAAAAAAAGAGGCCAAAAAGAGCCCATGAAAAAAAAATGAGAGAAAAAGATAGAAGGGGCAATGTTACTATCCTTTTTCCACACTTGTGCTTCAGAGTAGCACCATGTTTTTCATATAGAGAGTCTCCTATTTTGTCACTTTCATATACTAGTGGGAATTTTTCATTATAGAACTTGGCTTGTATATTCCGATGATGGGCTTCCTCAAATGCCCGAGGTCTTCATGAGCAAGCAAGTTGGATGCACACCCACTTAGTTTTCATGTTGAGCTTTCATACACTTATAGCTCTTAGTGCATCCGTTGCATGGCAATCCCTACTACTCGCATTGACATCAATTGATGGGCATCTCCATAGCCCATTGATTAGCCTCATTGATGTGAGACTATCTTCCTATTTTTGACTTCCCCTTATTTACCTCAATCACCACACTCTATTCCACCTATAGTGTTATATCCATGGCTTGCGCTCATGTATTGCGTGGGGAATGAAAAAGCTAAAGCGCGTTAAAAAGTATGAACCAATTGCTCGGCTTGTCATCGGGGTAGTGCATGGTAAATATTTTGTGTTAAGAAGATGGAGCATGACAGGATTATATGATTTTGTAGGGATAACGTTCTTTAGCATTTTTATTTTGAAAGACATGATTGTTTATTAGTATGCCTGAGTATTGATGTCTTTATGTCAAACTATAGACTATTGCTTTGAATCATTCGGATCTTATTATTCATACCGTAAGAGAAAGATTACATGATGAAACATGTTAGGTAGCATTCCACATCAAAAATTTTGTTTTTATCATTTACCTACTCGAGGACGAGCAGGAATTAAGCTTGGGGATGCTTGATATGTCTCAAACGTATCTATAATTTTTGATTGTTCTATGCTATTATAGTATCAATCTTGGATGTTTTTATATGTAATTATATATCATTTTTTGGGACTAACCTATTAACCTAGTGCCCAGTGCCCAGTGCCCAGTGCCTAGTTTGGTTTTTCAGGAAATCAGTACCAAACGAAGTCCAAATGCCACGAAACTTTTTGGAGATTTTTTTCTGGACAAAAGAGACCCTGGAGACTTGGAGAGGAGGCCAGAAGGTTCACGAAGCCTCCACAAGGCAACAGGGGGGGCGCCCAGATGCCTTATGGGGCCCTCGTGGCTCCGTTTGACCTAATTTCACTTCTATAAATTCTCAAATATTGGGAAACCAACAGAGAGCCACCCCGAATAACTTTTACACTGCTGCAAGCCTCTGTTCTTCCGCGATCCCATCTGGAGGCCTTTTTGGTACTCTGCCAGAGGGGGAATCGATCACGGAGGGCTTCTACATCAACCTTGCTGCCCTTCCGATGATGTGTGCGTAGTTTACCACACACCTACGGGTCCATATCTAGTAGCTAGATGGCTTCTTCTCTCTCTTTGATCTTCAATACCATGTTCTCCTCGATGTTCTTGGAGTTCTATCCGATGTAATCTTCTTTTGCGGTGTGTTTGTTGGGATCCGATGAATTGTGAGTTTATGATCAGATTATTCATGAGAAATATTTGAGTCTTCTCGGAACTCTTTTATGCATGATTGTTATAGCTTTGTATTTCTCTCCAATCTATCGATTTGGTTTGGCCAACTAGATTGGTTTATCTTGCAATGGGAGAGGTGCTTTGTGATGGGTTCAATCTTGCGGTGCTCAATCCCAGTGACAGAAAGGGACATGACACGTATTTGTATTGTTGCCATTAAGGATAAAAAGATGGGGTTTAATCATATTGCTTGAGTTTACTTTGTCTACATCATGTCATCTTGCTTAAGGCGTTACTCTGTTTCCTACTTAATACCCTAGATGCATGTTGGATAGCGGTCGATGAGTGGAGTAATAGTAGTAGATGTAGGCAAGAGTCGGTCTACTTGTCTCAAACGTGATGCCTATATACATGATCATTGCCATGAATCCGTCATAATTATTTGCTTTTCTATCAATTGCCGAACAGTAATTTCTTTACCCACCATATGCTATGCGTTCGAGAGAGAAGCCTCTAGTGAGAACTATGGCCCCCGGGTCTACTTTTATCATATATTCAAATCAAAAATACCTTGCTGCAATTTATTTATTTTTATTTTATTTAGTATTTTAGTTTATCTACCTATCACTATCAGAATTAATCCTTGAAAATAACCGCTAAGAGGATTGACAACCCTCTTATTTGTGTTGGGTGCAAGTGTTTGCTTTTGTGTGTGCAGGTGCGCTTAACGGGATTTTGCTTGGTTCTCCTACTGGATTGATAACCTTGGTTCTTACCTGAGGAAAATACTTATCTCTACTATACTGCCTTGATACGTCTCCAACGTATCTATAATTTATGAAGTATTCATGCCATGTTTATAATAATTCTATATGGTTTTGGTATGATTTGATTAGAACTAACCCGGACTGACGCTGTTTTCAGCAGAATTGCCATGGTGTTGTTTTTTGTGCAGAAATAAAAGTTCTTGGAATTGGATGAAACTTTTAGAGATTTTTTATGGAACAAATGAAAAATACTGGAACCAAGACCCACTGGAGGGGGGCCACCCAGTGCCCACAAGGCACCAGGGCGCGCCACCCCCCCCAGGCGCGCCCTGGTACCTCGTGGGGCCCACATGGCTCCGTCTGACCTGATTACAACGCTGAAAAATCCTATATATAGAGAAACCCCCAGAAATAACCCTAGATGAGTTTTTACGCCGCCGCAAGCCTCTGTACCTCCACGATCTAATCTACAGCCCTTTTCCGGCACCCTGCCGGAGGGGGGGAATCATCACCGGAGGCCATCTTCATCATCCCGGCGGTCTCCATGACGAGGAGGGAGTAGTTCACCCTCGGGGCTGAGGGTGTGTACCAGTAGCTATGTGTTTGATCTCCCTCTCTCGTGTTCTTGAGATGGCACGATCTTGATGTATCGCGAGCTTTCTTGATATAGATGAATCATATGGAGTTTTCCCCTCTCTATCTTCTTGTGATGAATTGAGTTTTCCCTTTGAAGTTTTCTTATCGGATTGAGTCTTTAAGGATTTGAGAACACTTGATGTATGTCTTGCATATGGATATCTGTGGTGACAATGGGATATTCACTTGAGTCACTTGATGTATGTTTTGGTGATCAACTTGCGGGTTCCGTGATCTTGGGGATTTATGCATAAGGGTTGGCACACGTTTTCATCTTGACTTTCCTGTAGAAACTTTGGGGCACATTTTGAAGTTCTTTGTGTTGGTTTGAATAGATGAATCTGAGATTGTGTGATGCATATCGTATAATCAAACCTGTGGGTACTCGTGGTGACATTGGAGTGCCTAGGTGACATTAGGGTTTTGGTTGATGTGTATCTTAAGGTGTTATTCTAGTACGAACTCTAGGGCTGTTCGTGACAATTAATGGGGATGGCTCATAAGATTGATCGGGAAGGATAACTTTGAGGTGGTTTCATACCCGACAACAATTTTTTCATTTGTTCTCTGCTATTTGTGACTTTGGAGTGAACTCTTTGTTGCACGTGAGGGATTTACATATGATTCAACTATGTCAACAATGTTGGGAGATCGCACTAGTGAAAGTATGAACCCTAGGCCTTGTTTCTAAGCATTGCAATATTGTTTTTATGCCTGTTTACTTTTTGCTACCTTGCTGTTTTTATATTTTTAGATTACAAAAACCTATATCTACTATCCATACTACACTTTTATCACCATCTCTTCGCCGAACTAGTGCACCTATACAATTTACCATTGTATTGGGTGTGTTGGGGACACAAGAGATTTCTTGTATTTGGTTGCAGGGTTGTTTGAGAGATACCATCTCCAACCTACGCCTCCCACGGATTGATAAACCTTAGGTCATCCACTTGAGGGAAAATTGCTATTGTCCTACAAAACTCTGCGCTTGGAGGCCCAACACGAGTCTACAAGAATAAGTTGTGTAGTAGACATCATGCATCATCCCCTCCTCTTTGGGGAAATACCAACGCAGTCTACAAGTAGCAACGAGTTGATTGCCAAAACATACATCAAGTGACTCAATAGAATACCCCGTTGTCACCACGGGTATCCATATGCAAGACATACATCAAGTGTTCTCAAATCCAAAGTATTCTATCCAACAATAACGAAACCTCAAAGGGAAAGACTCAATTCATCACAAGAAGATAGAGAGGGAAGAAACACCATATGATCCAACTATATTAACAAAGCTCGCGGTACATCAAGATCGTGCCAAATCAAGAACATGAGAGAGAGAGATCAAACACATAGCTAATGGTACATACCCTCAGCCCCGAGGGTGAACTACTCCCTCCTCGTCATGGAGACTGCCGGGATGATGAAGATGGCCTCCGGTGATGATTTCCCCCTCCGGCAGGGTGCCGAAACAGGGCTCCGGATGAGATCGCTTTGGTACAGAGGCTTGCGGCGGCGATGTGGAAGTTCTAGGTTTATTTCTGGGGGTTTCTCTATTTATAGGAATTTTCAGCGTTGGAATCACACGAAAAGGAGTTACGAGGGGCCCACAAGGCACTTGGCCACGACCCCCCAGGGCACGCCCTCCTGCCTTGTCGCCTCCTCGTGGCTCTTCTGGTCCTCCCACAAAGCTCCTAGGGTCTCTTTTGTCCAGAAAAAAATTGTCAAATTTTTTGGGGTCAATCCAAGAACTTTTATTTCTGCACAAAAAACAACACCACGGTAGTTTTGCTGAAAACAGCGTCAGTCTGGGTTAGTTCTATTCAAATCATACCAAAACCATATAAAATTGTTATAAACATGGCATGAATACTTCATAAATTATAGATACGTTTGAGACGTATCAGCATCCCCAAGCTTTAATTCCTGCTCGTCCTCGAGTAGGTAAATGATAAAAGAAATAATTTATGAAGTGTGAATGCTAGAATAGTGCACAAGTTTGATCAATGATAATTCCAAACACTTTTTCTAGCATCATTATATATCATAAACAGTAGCTCATCTCATAAAACTTCTCATGATCAAGTAGCAAGCTATTCACATGTTAAAGTATAGACCATAAACTTTCTTGAAAACTAACAAACTATGTTTTCAGTCATCAAACAATTAAAATTCATCTTATTTTCAGGAAGGGTCTATGTAAGAGCTTTGATTTAGCAAATTCCAAATACTCAACTATCATTTAGTCTTCCATGATTGCTGACACTCAAAGCATATTTTTAGAACAAACCGTTTCAGTCAAACACATAGGAAGATAGGGGCTTAATGTTTCGCTTCCCAACTAATTTATCTCAGGGATAATGTCAACAATAATAACTCATGATCACCTATATTCAACTGGATATATGTGTCTGGATCATTCCCTACCACATGATGCTTGCCCACTAGAGAATAAATAGAGCGGAATAGGGATGAACATTACTGACTCTTGCATAAAAGTAAATACAGAAAAGTAAAAGATAGGCCCTTCGCAGAGGGAAGCAGAGGTTATCATGCGCTTTTTATTTTTGGATGTGTAAGCTCTTAATGGAAAGGAACGTCACTTTGTATTGCCCCTTGTGATAGCAACCTTTATTATGCAGTCCGTCGCTTTTATTTCTTCACCATCACAAGTTCGTACAAAGCTTATTTTCCCTTCCAATAAAAGATCATACATATATATGAGCAATTTGTATTGCTTTTTGCACCGATGACAACTTACTTGAAGGATGAGATCGCTTTGGTACAGAGGCTTGCGGCGGCGGCGTGGAAGTTCTAGGTTTATTTCTGGGGTTTATCTATTTATAGGAATTTTTAGCGTTGGAATCACGCGAAAAGGAGTTATGAGGGGCCCACAAGGCACTTTGCCACGACCCCCCCCCCCCGCCCAGGGCGCGCCCTCCTGCCTTGTCGCCTCCTTGTGGCTCTTCTGGTCCTCACACGAAGCTTCTAGGGTCTCTTTTGTCCAGAAAAAAATCGTCAAAAATTTTCGGGTCAATCCAAGAACTTTTATTTCTGCACAAAAAACAACACCACGGTAGTTCTGCTGAAAACAGCGTCAGTCCGGGTTAGTTCTATTCAAATCATACCAAAACCATATAAAAATTTTATAAACATGGCATGAATACTTCATAAATTATAGATATGTTGGAGATGTATCAGCATCCCCAAGCTTTAATTTCTGCTCGTCCTCGAGTAGGTAATTGATAAAAGAAATAATTTATGAAGTGTGAATGCTAGAATAGTGCACAAGTTTGATCAATGATAATTCCAAACACTTTTTCTAGCATCATTATATATCATAAATAGTAGCTCATCTCATAAAACTTCTCATGATCAAGTAGCAAGGTGTTCACCTGTTAAAGTATAGACCATAAACTTTCTTGGAAACTAACAAACTATGTTTCCAGTCATCAAACAATTACAATTCATCTTATTTTCAGGAAGGGTCTATGTAAGAGCTTTGATTTAGCAAATTCCACATACTCAACTATCATTTAGTCTTCCATGATTGCTGACACTCAAAGCATATTTTTAGAACAAACCGTTTCAGTCAAACACATAGGAAGATAGGGGCTTAATGTTTCGCCTCCCAATTTATTTATCTCAGGGATAATGTCAACAATAATAACTCATGATCACCTATATTCAACTGGATATATGTGACTGGATCATTCCCTACCACATGATGCTTGCCCACTAGAGAATAAATAGAGCGGAATAGGGATGCACATTACTGACGCTTGCATAAAAGTAAATACAGAAAAGTAAAAGATAGGCCCTTCGCAGAGGCAAGCAGAGGTTGTCATGCGCTTTTTATTTTTGGATGAGCAAGCTCTTAATGGAGAGGGGCGTCACTTTATATTGCCCCTTGTGATAGCAACCTTTATTATGCAATCCATCGCTTTTATTTCTCCACCATCACAAGTTCGTACAAAGCTTATTTTCCCTTCCAATAAAATATCATACATATATAGGAGCAATTTTTATTGCTTTTTGCACCGATGACAACTTACTTGAAGGATCTTATTCAATCCATAGGTAGATATGGTGGACTCTCATGACAAGAAACTAGGTTTAAGGGTTTTTTGGATACACAAGTAGTATCTCTACTTAGTATGAATTTTTGGCTAGCAAAAGATCCTAAGCAATTACCACATGTTAGAGGATCCATGACAAATATAACTTCTATGTGAATATAAACAAACATAACCCATTACGTTGTCTTCCTTGTCCAACGTCAACTACTTGATCAAGCTTGAAAATAATTAATGGGGGCTCACAATCATAGAAGATGTCCAAGATAGTATATTTATATGTGAAATTTCTCTTCCTTCAAAATTCTTTCATGAATTCTTCAAGTGACCAATGCTGTGTTTGCTAACTTTCAATAAATTTAACCACTTACACTTCTTGTATGTGAAGTCATTACTCCCCATGGGGACAAGCATATGAAGCATATATAATTTCATATTTATGACATTCAATTCATTCAACAATTCACTCTTAGGATATAAGTGAAGCACGAGAGTGAATGGCAAACTACTCCAAAAGATATAAGTGAAGAACAATGAGTAGTTAAACAATTAAGTAGCTATTTGAAGACTCTCTCTAAATAAACATATCAGATCCAAGTACTTTATTAAAACAGCAAGCAAAATGACAATGGCATTCCAAGAATAGCACACATCATGTGAACGAATAAAAACTTAGGCTCAAACAAGACTAACCGATAGTTGTTGATGAGGAAAGGTGGGATGCCTACCGGGGCATCCCCAAGCTTAGATTCTTGATACTTCTTGGAATATCAACTTGGGATGCCTTGGGCATCCCCAAGCTTGAGCTCTTGTGTCTCCTTAATTTCTCTCATATCACGGTTTCCCTAAATCTTAAAAACTTCATCCACACAAAACTCAACAAGAACTCGTGAGATAAGTTAGTATAAATCAATGCAAAACCTTATCATTATCTACTATAACAAATTACTAAAATTATAATTGAACATTTCATACTAAATGCCTCTGCATATTTAATAATCCTATCCTCAAATAGAATCATTAAACAAGTAAACTTATACAAACAATGCAAACATAGCATCAATCTGTCTAAACAGAACAGTCCGTAAAGGATGAGACAAAATTCATACTTATTTAACTCCAAAAATTCTGAAACTTTACCACACTGTAGAAAATTTATAATAGCTTACTGTGTCAAAATTTCAAGATTTTATAACATTCTTATTTTTCTAGAGGATTTAAGCAATAACAGAAAACTTTCTGTTTTGAAGCAGCAACTCATGAACGTGCAAACTAAGCATGGTAAAGGTACAAACATGATTATTAATAACATCAAGCAAATCTCAACAAATAAAATGATGCTCCAAGCAAAACACATATCATGTGACGACAAAAATATAGTTCCGAGTGAGGTTACCGATAATGTTGAAGACGAAAGAGGGGATGCCTTCCGGGGCATCCCCAAGCTTAGATGCCTGAGTCTTCCTTGAATATTACCTTGGGGTTCCTTGGGAATCCCCAATCTTAGGGTCTTGCCACTCCTTATTCTCCTCATATCGATATCTCACCCAAAACTTGAAAACTTCAATCACACGAAACTTAACGGAACTTCGTGAGATGGGTTAGTATGATAAAGGATAAATCATCACTTTTGTACTATCAAGACAAAATCCAAAATTGTTCCCACATAATTCCTACTGTAATCTATCATTTCCAAAATTTATATCACTCAATATAAGCTATGGAAATGCTAACACAAGCAAACATAGCAAACAAAGCAGATTCTGTCAAAAACAGAACAGTCTGTAATTATCTGAACTATAACCATACTTCTGTGACTCCAAAAATTCTGAAAAATTAGGACAGCCTAAAATATTTGTAACCCAATACTGTGTAAAAAATTCAGAATTTTTTGACGCTTCAGTAAAAAATTTAAAATCAAATACTGAGCGAAAATGTTTCTGTTTTTGCACAAAATCAAATCAACAAGCATTTGCACTATCCCAAAGGTCTTACTTGGCACTTTATTGAAATAAAAGACACAAAACATGATTACTACAGTAGCTTAATCATGTGAGCACACAAAAACAGTAGGTATAAATGTTGGGTTGTCTCCCAACAAGCGTTTTTCTTTAATGCCTTTTTAGCTAGACATGATGATTTCAATGATGCTCACATAAAAGTAAAGAATTGAAACATGAAGTGAGCATCATGAAGCATATGACTACCACATCTAAGCCTAACCCACTTCCTATGCATAGGGATTTTGTGAGCAAACAATTTGTGGGAACAAGAATTAACTAGCATAGGAAGGCAAAACAAGCATAGCTTCAATACTTTCAACATATAGAGAGAAAACTTGATATTATTGCAACACCTACAAGCATATGCTCCTCTCTCATAATAATTTTCAGTAGCATCATGAATGACTTCAACAATATAAGTATCACATAAAGCATTCTTTTCATGATCTAATTTTGTTACTCTCTACATAAGCAAATTTATTCTCATCAATAGTAGTGGGAGCAAACTCAAGAAAATAACTATCATGAGATACTTGATTGACATAATCAAATTGAACATTAAAATCATGATGATAAGTTTTATGGTTATCATTATTCTTTATAGCATACATGTCATCACCATAATCATCATAGATAGCAACTTTGTTTTCATAATCAATTGAAACCTCTTCCAAAGTAGTGGATTCAAAATTAAATAAAGTCATGACCTCTCCAAATCCACTTTTATCATTATAATAAGATTGAACACCCTCCAAAATAGTGGGATAATTATTGCCTAAAATTGACACTCTTCCAAACCCACTTTCATTATTATTGCAATCATCATAGATAGGATGCATGCTATCATCATAATGAATTTGCTCATCAAAAGTAGGGAGAATAAAAAGATCATCTTCATTAAGCATAGCATCCCCAAGCTTAGGGCAAACATGATTTGCAGCAAATAAATTCTCAAACATATCATTCCAATCAAACATAGCATCCCCAATCTTGTGGGTTTGCATATCATTAGCATAATCACTATTATCATCAATAGTATGAATAGCACCAATAGTATGACAATTATTATCATCATAATTTCCCAAGTTGGTGCCAAAAAGATTTTCAAGATTATAAGAAGTATCATTATCTTCCCCATCATAATCATCACAACAAGTAATAGGCATAACAAAATCATCTTCAATAGTTCCTTCGGACATTGTACCATAAGAACAAAAAACAATATCATCAAGTGTATCCTCTTCCACAATTATTTTTGATTCATGCTCATGGGGCACAACAATAGGAGCAACATTATTTGGGAGAGATACCTTTTTACCTTTGGTTTTCTTCTTTTCTTCTTCTTCTTCACATTATGTGTGAGTTTATTTAATTTTTCCGAGCTCCTTATTGAAGAGATTGGTTGGATAGGAAGCTCCTCCTCGTTACCTATTTCATCATGAGAGAAAATAGGAGGGAAAGGGAGGATCTTTGCCCTTCCATTAGTGTTCCTTTTATATACTATTAGTTTTCCCATCTTTCTATAATTGTCTATATAAGCATCTCATTGCAATTTACCACACAAAACATATAGATTTTCTTTAGATTAGTTTCAATGTCGTCTGTGAGAATGAATACTTCAAGCCAACTATTTTTATGTGTCAATTCTTCACACCCCAAAAATAGACAAAGCTCGTTATAAAGTTCAAGGGTGATCAAATCATTGCAATATTTGGCCATGATTCGATCATGAAAAGTATGCATTAAAAATTAAGATGACCAATCTTATTTCACAAGTAATGGGATGAAGAGAGCATAATTTTATAGCAAATTTATTTATCACTTTAAGGCACAAATTGGTTTTATCGTGTTTATGCTTCTTACAAACTCTATCATCCCTATAAGGCACATCTTCACAAAGTTTTTGCACTCCACAAAAATTGACATGCTTGTAAGAAACATTTTTATCATGACTAGTGCAATCATCATTAGCGTTATGAATATTCAAAGAATTCATACTAACAATATTGTAACCATGCTTATCATTCAAGGAACTCACATTAAACATTTTATCAAATTCTTCCTCTAGCAATTGAGCATGGATTGAAAAAATGTTCATGAATTTCAAAAAATGTTTTTATTAAATAAAATATTCGTGAATTTCAAAAGGGGTTCCCAAAATTCAAAAAGTGTTCGGCGATTAAAAAATTGTTCGCGAGTTTTAAAAAAATGTTGACAATTCCAAAAAAATGTTAGCGAATTTGTAAAAGATTTTCATGATTTCAAAAAATGTTCACAAATTTAAAAAATGTTCATGATTTCAAAAAATGTTCACAATTTGAAAAACAAATGTGTTGCGTTTCCCCTAGTACCTGATAACAGTTCTAATTGCCCTTTCTAACCTTTTATGGATTAATTAAGGAAATTAGTGATTCGAATGCTATGTGACTGGAGCAGGTACTCCCATGCGACTTGAATCTCTGTTTCGTATGGTTGGAAGAATAGTTTCCGTATGTTGAGTAGCTTTCTCCGCTGAGCTGCTTGCGTCAAAGCCCCGTGGTTCCCCTACTTGATTACTTGCTACTCATGGCATTTGGAAAAGTGTGTTTTTGTTCACAATTGCGAAATCGATTGCAGCTAGCATCAGCAATGTATTGGCTCATATGTAGCATTATTTAGAAAAAGAAAAGGAAAAAAGAGTTCCCTTGGGGTCACAGTCTGTGTACTGTACATGGACGGCCAAGGTAGATAACTTTTGTGCTGGTTCAGAGCAAGGATAGGTCCCTGGTACATGGATGAACAAACGGCAGCAGTAAGGGCAACTCCAACGCAGCGACGCATTTTATCCATTTGGATCATTCGGACAGAAAACTTGGCCCAACGGGGCAACCCAAACGGACGCGCGTGTCCGTCTGCTGTCTGTCCCGACCCAAACTTGACCCAAATATGGGCCACAAATTGAACATATAAAGGTCAAGGGATGTGCTAGGCAGAACCGAGCCATCCACGTCGCCCTCCGCGTCGCTATGAATAGTGCAGATATGCAGTACTCCCTCCGTCACAATTTAGAAGGCGCGCACGTGTACCTAGGTCGTCAATTTGACTTATATAAAATATATTGTTTAACATAAAAATTATATCATTGAAAAATAGAACATCTAAAGTTTCTAATGATATATTTTTTGTAATATATGCCTCTTATTAAGTTAGTCAAATTGACGACCTAAATACACGTGCATGCCTTCTAAACTGTGACGGAGGGAGTACAAAAATCGAGCAGCGAGATAAGAAGGGGCGAAGCGAACGCTCCCATCGTTCGCTATCGTCCGCTCGTGTCCGCCCTGATCCCACGTACCAATGACTGCGCACGAGCTGGGCAGCTCCACAAGCGCCGCAACGAGGAGCGAGGCCACCTGCGCAGGCCGCCGCCGCGCTCACCGGCGAAGGCCGCCACCTGCACGCCGTCATCCCGTCGCCCGCGGGGCTGGAGCTCGTGTCCTGCGGCGGCGGCTGGAGCTCGTGTTCCGTGGCGGCGGCTCGACCCCTGCGCGTCCTACGTCAGCACGGCCGCGGAGGGGGCCGGCGGCGCGAGGGGGAGCGGAGGGACCCGGCGGCGCAAGGGGGAGCGGAGAGGCGGCGCGAGGAGGGGCACGGCAGCGCCGGCGCCGCTGAGGCGAAGGAGGCGGGGCGCCTGCAGAGGAGGTGCTCGCCTGGTGTTGCTCCGTCCGCGCGTGTCTGCTCTTGTGTCCCGCGTTGGGTGCATCCTCCGTCCGCGCGTGTCCGCGGCATGTCCGCTAGGCGGACGGGCGACCTAAACAGACAAAATCCGTGTCCGTTTGGGTCACTACGTTGGAGTTACTCTAAGCTCTGGTAAATGGATCGATCATACTGGCCAGGGGCTGAGGAGAATGCAGTGTTGATCAACTCAGATGTAAAATTAGTCAGACTGAAGGATGTTGCTCGTAGATGTTGATGCTAAAGTTGAAGGGTACAGAGTGCAATTGGCATTTGGGACTCTGGACATGAAAGCTTAAGATAAATTAATTGACAGAGATAGTCTAGTAGTAGCAGACTGAACAACAGAACATAACAAAAAAAAATAACATAAAAAGCTGCGTATTTAAACATGAATAGATGAGCTTAATTCGCTGCAATTCCCCCCTTCTAGAAGGTGTCGATGTAATCAGTGCTATTAGGACGGTACAGCCAGCCCATTAGGCACTTTGACGTGAAACAAAATGTTCATTAGACACTGCAGAAGTATTCGAGTTGCAATACTGCAGGTTGTGCAGGAGAGATCAAACTGATGTCCACCCAAGCTCAGTGTCAGCTCATACAACAAAAGCGATCAGACTCTTTGTATCTGTTTTTTTTTTAGCTTACTCTTTGTATCTGTTGCTTTGTAGTACAACCACACTTGAGTAACGATATGGCGGGCGTCACGTAGTTGTGCCAGTCGCCGACCACCCCCTTCCTGAAGAAGGCGTCGTTGGAGACGGCAGCAACGGCGCGACGTTCCTGTTCTCCTCTAGATTGCTCTGCACAGCTCCAGGACTGGAGTCTCCTCAGCTTGTCGCCGTTCACCCCAGGAACTGGGCAAGCTTCCGAACGTCACCCAGGAACATGCCGCTGTGTGCTGTGTAAAGTTGAAGCTGGCGAGCCCAATGATCCCAGGCAACAGGGAAGATATCACATGATACCAGCCATTGCATAATACCATGTTTCAAAAATCAAATTTAAATGCTTCAAAAAATGGTTTCTTTTTTGTGAATATGTTCACAAGACATGTGTCTACAATCCCTAAAAATTCCAAATCCAAATTTGGAGTTACCATTTTGCTTTCTTCCAAGACGAATTCAAATTTGGAGTTTTTAGGGATTGTAGACATATATGCCTTGTGAACAATCACAAAATAAATCCAGAATTTCTTGAAACTTCCAAGCTTGATTTTTCTGGCATGGTACAATGTGGTAATACATGGTAAATTTTAGGCTAATAAATAACATGTCATTTCTACCTCAAGATGGAGCTACAACATGTTACAATATATAGTATATATACGCCCCCATCACGCAAAATTTAGGGGCGCACTCCACATATATCAAAAACATGTGCCAGGCTGTCTGACTGACTGACTGTAAACCAATACAACCGAGGACGCTCAACGATGACCTTGTGGAGATCTGAACGAACCGTTTGCCGATTTCAGACAATTTCCACCCCTCCACCTATGCTCTCCAGAAAAGGAAAACCCAAAGAATGACCCACTGTAAGCAGCATGAACAGATTGGCTGTCCAAGCCCACTTGCAAAAAAGAACTCTCCAACTGAGACAGTCATAGCAGTATCCCCAAAAAATGTTGTTTGTCACCTCTTGCTCGACATTCATCTTGTCCCTAACTACTCACTGATCCATGAGTAGGTCACCACACACATATTGTCTTACTCAGCCACCCTCTCGTAGAAAAGGATGTAAGCCTCACAGTTGAGAACCTCCTCCAGAGAGGTTTCTCTGACGTGTGAATCGCTCGCGTAAAACCAGGACTTGGAGGAGCGGCTCTGCTGCTGCCGACCCCCTATCTTGCCAGATCTTACATATGCGACATAATGCCCTCCTGTCATGCTTCCCATGTGCTCGACGACAGCTACCAGCCGATAAGTGGTGATGTCATTATCCTTGGATCTGCGTATTAAGGAAAACAGTTAATTCCAAAGTACAAGCCAATTTAAAGTCTGTAAATGACTCTCTCTGCCCATAAATCACAGATATGAATGGTGCACAATAGGTCCCTAAACTTATGCGAGCATGTCACTTGGGTTCTAAACTTGAGGATAACACATTTAAGCATACTAAACTTGAGAGCTACACATCTAGGCACCTAAACTTGTACAAGTGTGTAAACAGAATAACAAATTAGATCAACTAGAACAATACTTGTTGTATATATGCTGAAAAATGACATACTAAAACCCAGTTTGAGTCCCTTAGTGTAGACACAAACTGGTGAGCAGTCAACACAGCTTACTGTATATGCCTTCAAATCTAAATCATATATGTAACCTCCAGATTCAAGTTGATTATGAAAAGATTTCATGCATTCTGCTTCAGGATATGGACATGGCAGACTTGAATCAGAGAATAAGATTGTAAACAATTTGTAGAAAAAATATCTGCGGAGAATGTTCTAGGGTTTTACAGCCCATGAATCGTCCTCATATAATATTTAATTATTTATCATTTCAATTCTCTATGCTGACAAGTAACATATCTATGATTAAAGTAAGAGCATTCTGTTCTATCATTATTAAAGAAAGATCCAATAAAGTAAACAAGTGGGGAAAGGAATAGTGTCAAATTTTATCTAGTCATATCATTGTGGCAAAATCCTACATGCAATTGCTACTTTAGCAAGCCATGGACAGACAGTGGTGCCCCCTTGTGGCTACTAGGAACTACAGCTGCAGGCAAGCAGAAAACTGTTGGGTTGATTTTAACTTTTCGGGCAAATTCAACTGAGTTAGAAAAATCAGTACCTTGGGTCCATGTACGGTCGTATATCGAGTGTCTCCTTAAAGCGCACATGTCCTTTCAGTTTCCTGAACCGACCATGAGAGTCATGGCTGAATCTGTTCAAAGTAATCGTCAATACAGGTGGTGCCTTGCTGATAAGAATTCTTCTCATTGCAGCTCTGAAAACCTTTGTTTCATCCTCTTTCTGTTTATTTTGGTTATCTTGTCCTTTGTGTGCCTTGACAACCATCTTCATTCTCTTCCTCCTTCCGATATTCCTTGTGAAGCCATCTTCATTATCTTTGGCACTCGGTAAGATGCTTTGCGTCTCAGGTGGAAGGCTACTAGTCACAACTTCTTCAGCATTGGCACCACCAGATTCAACCTTTTTGTCGCTAGTAGTACTGCAAGAGGCAGAGTCATTATCACCACAACTCACTGGCGCACTTGTTCCTTCAGCGGCTACATCCACATTATGACCGTTGTTATGCTGCGCAAAGGCATGCGATTGCTTACTGGAAGATGTAAATTCCACTGCTGAGCTGTTCAAATCCCTACACTCCTGGTGGTATGTTTTACTGTCTAGCTGTTCAGTAGTGTCAACGTCTGGAGAATTACCATCAGAGGTGTTTTCAGCATCAACCAAAGTAGGATTTGCACACACCCCTTCGTTAGAGCACATGTCAGGATTTACATTGATTGAGCAACCATCAGTTGCCATAATCTGATCAATGTCCTCCTTTTTGCTGCAGCTCGGGACCTTATCATCATCTTGTTTTTCATCACCACTTGCCATCATCTCCGCACTGTCCTTTCTGTTATTAGCACTAGCTGCCGTCTCCTCACCCTCTTTTAATTCATTGGTGTTTGGCTGTGCAACAGCGATAGAACAATGCTCACAATGCCAAGATTCCGATAGCAGCTCTGGCTCAGTATACAATGACAAGCAGCCCTCGACTGATACGGGAACATTACTATCATCCACTTCATCATCAGCACTATTGCTACTCCAAGCCATCACATCAATATCTCCAGTTGTGCCAGTTTCTTTCTTAGCATCAGAAGTTACTTCAGGCTCACCAAACATATCACCGATACCAAAACAGTCATCTTGCTCCCCATCTCCGCCATATAACGGCTGTGCGTAATTTTCTGCTGCTAGATAATCAGCTGGATGAGGATCAAAAACTATTGGATTCTGTGAGCTTTCTGCAGTTTCATATATTTCTTCAGCAGTGGTGTCAAATTCTTTGTAAGGAAGCAAGATCACAGTCTGTAAACAAGTTGCATCATCAACAATGTTCTCACCTGAGTGCTCAGAAACCAAGGCCTGCTCTTTGGGCAAGGCATCATCTCCACTGTGAAATGAACCATGTATGGCATCGTTGCTGTTCCAGATCTGTCCTGCTCCGGTCGAACATGCAGAATCAAGAATCTCAGACTTTGTTTCATCTGCCTCAGCAAGATAATCTAACCAGGAAATGTCATCCTCCACATTAGAAGCGGCCTTCAGTTCTTGGTTGGGAACAGAAGCACATGACTCACTGCACTCAGAGGGCTCATGCTCTTTCTCACTGACAACCTGTCCCAATTCTGAACCTGGAATCTGGGAATCATTGCCTTCAGCAACTGTTTGGACTTGTTCTTTGCTGCTCTCCGGTATTGCAGGAGACACTCGGGTAGTAATCTTTCCATATCTGCGATTTTTGTTCCTATCTCGTATGGACTGCTTGGTCCTCTTTGCTGGTGGTGATGAAACACTCTTGGCTGGAGGTTTCCTTGATGGAACTGGTAGCGAGAGATCAAGGAATTGGTCGTGCTTAACAGATCCATGTGTGCATTCTGTGCTGGACACAGTACTAGACAGCTGACCCCCAAAGATGGTGTCAACAATTGTAGGAACCGTAGCACTGGAAGCATCCTCTGCTGCCTTCCGCGCCTCAGTTTCCTCTGTGCCTAAACCATCAAGAAAACAGCGGAGCAATTCATGACTGTCCTGCATTTGGTAGCCTTTGAACTGAGGGTATTTTGAGCAAATACTTGAGAAGAGGCTCTTTGGGCTCAGTGCACCTCCTGCATCATTTGAAGCACTTGTTTCCACAAACAGCTTCTTCAGTGACATAGCAATTGCTCCTGTTGGAACATCTGGTCCTAGCATCTTGCTGCGAAACCTATCAAGCGCTAGGAGGCTCTGCAGCACTGCATTGAAGAAACATGTATTTCCAAGATTCGGCAGCCCTTTAATCACATTACCATGGCTATTAGCCAAAACCAATGCATTGCTATCCACCGCACCAAGGGCCACCTTCTCAACGGCTGGCGCTGCTACAACTGTCTCTACTACAGGCAACTCGATGGACACCTCATT
The DNA here is from genome assembly GCA_039707655.1 of Elymus sibiricus. Classification (NCBI taxonomy): domain Eukaryota; kingdom Viridiplantae; phylum Streptophyta; class Magnoliopsida; order Poales; family Poaceae; genus Elymus; species Elymus sibiricus. The sequence goes on from CM077672.1 coordinate 320,672,916, forward strand.
TTCGCATGACAAGCAATACGCGACAGTTGGTTTATCATACCGTGCAGCCCACCAGTGTCGGTCCTGCTTGGCATGCCTTCTGGCATGGCCGTATGGCTTCGTATCTGACACGGCACCGCCGCAGAAGTGCCGGCCGCAGTCCAAGCAGACCCATAAATCATCATTCTTCTCCGCCTTGGCCTGCGTCTTGGCAGCAGCGCCTTTCTTCTTCTGCTGCTTACCGCCTTTCTTCCGGGGGGCCTCCTCCCGGCAGTGCTCACATGACGCAAGATGCTTGGCAGACACGATCTCCCGCAAGACCTTGTCCAAGTGACGACTGTCACGGCTGTAGTGGCCGCACTGCTCCCAATCGCCCGCCGACACAGCCGCTTCCTCGACGTCCTGCGACGCTTCGTCGCCGGATCCAGCATCGGCCAGCGGCTCCCGTTGCTGCGCCTTCTTCGCCTTGGCCTTCACCTTCTTCCCCATCGCTCCTGAAACACGAGATTCCGGCATGAGAGCGAGCACGCGGATCCAATCAAGCCCAAGGACGAGACCAGCCGACAGCTACACGGCCGCCAGGAGCGGATCCAGATGGGGAAATTTCTGGAGTTCGGTGGGGCTTAACAACTAATCGCTGGAGGACGGGATGGTCATACCTCAGGAACCAATGCTCGAAATCGCGGACGGAGTTGGGGCAGCAGGGACGCGACGAGGCGGGACGGGAGCGGCGATGGCGGCGGCGACGCGCGGGAGAGGCGGGGGGGACGTGCTGCTTGGGGGCGGAGGCTTCGTCGGCAGTGGAGCTAAGCTACGGCGCGACGGCAGCTCTGGCTAGGGCAGAGATACTTCAGGGCCGGCGCCGCACTGGGTGGGATTGGTGGGCACGAAGAGGAAAAGGAAGGTGTGCCGATACGCCACGGAACTCCGAATAGGAGTTGGGGTATGAACATGGGAGTGCCTACATTCATATAGATGAGATATAGTTTGATCTCATTTATCTAACATCAGCTCACATCATCTTTTATTGTTGTAGCCCGTTTTCATTGATAGGCCATGCCCAAAGTTGACTTTTGTTCTTTCTATAAGCCCATGGGCTGGTTGTTGGTTGTATATTTCTCAGTGCAGCTCATGCCACGTACATTCAGATCGACATAGCACCTAGCTAAGCTACCAACCCATCAAAAAAAAAAAGCTAACACGGCATAGGCATGGACACTGATCGTTGTGTTTTTTTTTTCTTCTTTTTTGCGACAAGTGACTAGCTACGTTTCCTTTCCCTTGTATTTTTCATTTCTTTTGTTTGGGCTACGTGACATCAGCCATGCAAGGGCCAGCCACAAAGTAGCAGAATCACACGGCTAGATCACAAACATATGAATAAAAATACAAATACATTGCAAGTGCGTCCTTTTCTTAAAAAAAAAGAGGGGACTTTGAACATTTGCATTATCAACAGAAAAGAAACAAAATAAAAAAAAATAGCAAAACTACATGCCTAACATTGTTGTGCCGCCTACTGTGTTTGCGTTATGACCATTTTTTTACCCACCTACTGCAGTTGGGTTACAACGCTTGCAGCCCCGACAAACCCCACCCTGACCTAGTTGAAGTCGCTTTGTGTCCCGTGCAGTTTGCGGTCGAGTTACCATGCTTGCAGTTGCATGTCTAGTAGTGGACATGCAACTGGCCCGACAAACCCCCTCCCCGATCATAGTTGCAGTCGCTTTGTACCCAGTGCAATTGCACTCGAGTTACAACATTTGCGGTTGCATGTCTAGTGTTGGACATGCAACTGACCCGATAACCCTCATCCCAACCCGAGTTGCGGTCACTTTATACCAAGTGCAATTGCAGTCGAGTTACAACATTTGCAGTTACATGTCTATTGTTGGACATGCAACCGACCCAACAACCCTCACTAGTAGAAAACAGACCTTTTGTCCAAAGCATTAGTCCCGGTCTGGTTTTGAACCGGCACTAATGTGACCTTTAGTCGCGGTTCGGGACGGGCATCATTAGTCGCGGTTCGTTCCGGACCTTTAGTCTCAGTTCGTAACACGAACCGGGACTAAAGGGGTGGTGGCAGGCTGGTGTCAGCTGGGGCCCCCACGAGCCCCTTTAGTCCCGGTTTGTATCACCAACCGGGACTAAAGTCCCCCCCCTTTAGTCCCGATTGGAGATACCAACCGGGACTAAAGGCCCTCCCACCAACCGGGACTAAAGGGGGGGCCCCTGCGAGCCCCTAAATCTTAGAAAAATCATAACTAATTCATTCTAATTCATAAAAATACAAATAATATATCAAAATTTGCAGAAAAAAAAAGATTTGTCCGAAGAAACTTCCCGTTTTCTATTTCGAGAATTTTTAAATCATAAAATTCCAAAGGGAAAATAGAGTTTTTGGACGTTTTAGACGTTTTAGGGTTTAGGCTAGGGTTTAGATTTCCAAGTTTAGGGTTAGGTTTTAGGGTTTGAACCTTTAGTTTTACTGTTTAGAATAGAGTTTCGGACGTTTTAAGTCCCGGGTTTAGGGTTTTCGGTCGTTTTAAGTCCCGGGTTTAGTGCTTTTCAATTTCAGGCTAATTTAGCTCAAAAATCATTAAATCCTTGAAAAATAGCAAATGAAGTCAAAAAGGGTTGAAATTTAAGGATGTGGCTTTGAACGGTTCATATTGAACACACAAATATTCTGGAGCTGAAATAAGATTAAAAAAATGAAATGTCTTTATAACAGCTGAGTTTTCGTCTGAAACCCTGTTACTTCGAAAGAGATGGTCCAGTTTGTACACAAAAGTGCATCCAGTTTTTGCCATAACCCTCTCAACTTTTTAGCACAAGCTATTTGGGTGAAATGATGATACTATGCCAGGTTTCAACCTTTTCAGGGTTCATTTGTAGTGCTTTTCAATTTCGGCCTAATTTAGCTCAAAAAATAATTAAATACATGAAAAATAGCAAATGAAGTCAGAAAGGGTTGACTCTGGCTTGGTTAACCTTAGTTGTGACTCTGGCTGGGACGGTGCTAGCAGATGTGTAGTCGACGGTATGATTGGATGGACACCAACCCGGACTAAAGGGGTTCTGAAATTTTCAAACTCTACCCCTCCCGTGGACCGGCTTTTTTAGTTTGGTAGAAAATAAACAAAAATGATAAAATCTTCAAAAAATAAAATCCTTTGAGATGTAGTTAGGTTTTAGTGTCTAGTTGGTATAGAAATTTTGAAATATGAATTTTGACCTTTTTTGCAAAAAAACGGAAAAAAATGTAAAACGGCCATAACTTTTGCATACGACGTCGAAAAAAAAAGTTTAATATATAAAAAAAAACTAGAGAAAAATTGGGACTCGATTTCACCAGGGTTTACCCGGTGAAGTTTTCTCAGATTCTCAAAATTCCAAAAGTAAAAAAGTTATTTCAAATCAAAAACAAAATTAAAAATTAATTTTATTTAAAAATAAATAAATGATGTCATATTTGGATTCCTCACATTTTTCTGATAATAATGGATATATTAATTGTCGAATTTCGATTTACAGATTTAAAGATTATGTCATATTAAATGAATAAATGGCAAAAAAAATGAATAAAATAATATTATTACTTATTTTATTTGCATTAAAATTCAATATTATTAGTACTTATTTTGTTTATTTTAATAATTGTTTAGAATTCAAAAAATTAAATCATGTGACATCAAGACCTAAGGGTTATTAGGATTGATAGCTTACTATTGTCAGGAAAACAACAAGTGCAGACTTGGAAACTAGGGTCGATAGAACCTGAAAGTTAAGCGTGTTGGGGCTGGAGTAGTGAGAGGCTGGGTGACCGACCGGGAAGTTAGACGATTTGGAATGAGTGTGGAGCAGTGAGGAGGGGTGATTAGAGATTAAATTGTCAAATAATTCAAAGATTTGAAAATAAAAAATAATTAAAACAAATAAAAAAATTCAAAAAAATCAAAAAAAAAATATCCTTTAGTCCCGGTTGGTGCACCTTTAGTCTCGGTTGGTAACACCAACCGGGACTAAAGGTCCTGCATCCCCCGCCCCAGACAGCGCCACGTGGAGGGCCTTTAGTGCCGGGCCGTGTTGAACCGGCACTAAAGGGGGGGGCCTTTAGTCCCCACCCTTTAGTGCCGGTTGCAGAACCGGCACTAAAGGTCCTTACGAACCGGGATTAATACCCTGTTTTCTACTAGTGCCTGTCCCAACCCAAGTTGTTGTCACTTTGTACCAAGTGCAATTACAGCTGGGTTATAATTCTTGTAGTTGCATGTCTAGTAGTGCACATGCAACTGGCCCGGTAACCCCCCTTCCGACTCGAGTTGTAGTCGTTGTGTGTTCATGCAGTTGCAGTCAGGTTATAATGCTTGCAGTTGCATGTATAATGTTGGACATGCAATTGGCCCCGACAATCCCCCTTTCTGACCCAGTTGCAGTCGCTTTGTGTCTCATGCAGTTGCAGTCTGGTTACAATGCTTTGCAGATGTATGTCCAATGGTGGACATGTAACTGGCCCGACAACCCCCATCCGGAACCCTATTGCAGTTGCTTTGTACCAGTGCAATTGCAGTCGGGCTACAATGTTTGCAGGTGCATGTCTAGTGTTTCACATGCAACTGGCCCAACAACTCTCATCCCGATCCCAGTTGCAGTCGCTTTGCACACACTACAAATTGTAGTCGGGTTATAGCACTCGCAGTTGCATGTCTAGTGATGGGATGCAACTGCTCACAACCCCCCCTCCCCTCCCGATCCCAGTTGTAGTCACTTTGTGTCCATGCACTTGCAGTCGGGTTTAGAACGATCGCAGTTGCATGTCTAGTGTTGAACATGCAACTGGCCTCAACAAGCCACCTCCCCGGCACTCGTTATTTTACAAAAAGAAGGAAGAAAATGCCCAAGAAAAATGGGATAAAAAAAGAAGCAACAACAAGGCCTGATGCATCGAATAACATAACAAGCCTAGCTTTTTTGGAGTTATAACAAGCCTAGCTTGACAACAGGAAAAAAATAGAAAGAGTATCAAGCATAGCCTCACAAAAAAAGGGGGGAAAACTTGTCAAATGATGCGCTCCCGTACATGGCCGCAGGTCACATGCTTCGTTGAAAATGCTCAGCTACGCTACCAGCCGACGGACTGACAAAAAGTAGACAAACAAAAAAGACGCCCACAGAATCTGACGGCCCGACAAAAACAAGCCCATAGCCTGCCACGGGCTGCGTACAAAGTTTGAGAGCCAACAACACGAATCGCGATGCAAGTTTTATCCAATGGCTATGCTTGTGAATGAGACCAAATTATTTCTCAGCTAGCTGAGTTTTAGCAATCCCGTATGAACAATATGTCGTAATCTTTCCGACTACAAAAACTAAACTTACCCATACATGTAATCCCTTTTCTTTTGCAAGACTTAAGACTTCCCTCCGTTTCATAATATAAGAGCATTTTTTACACTATATTAATATCAAAAAATATTTTTATATTATAAGACGGAGGGAATAATTCACCAGATGATACACCAATGAGGGAATAGATTGCAATATATTTTAAAAGATTTGATTGCATCAAACATCAAACACGAATATTTAAGTTAATAATATCTCTATCTCTTCTTCTCTACTACTTAAAAAGAACGTAAGGTTCCCATTTCACCTCTCCTTCGTCCAACCTTCCTTATATACGTCCCCCCTCTTCCTTCTCCTCTTTGATTTTTTCCTTCAATTTCTGATTTTTCTCCCATCAACTTTCCACAAAATGAAATCATTTGTCCCACGTTTTATTAACTCACCAAAATAAACACATATTTTCTTTGGTAGATCAATAAGTTCTGAAAAATAAGATACACATAAATCATGGCGATTGCATAAAAACTTGCTACAATTTTAGCTTATAAATGTAATAATAGACATGCATTCACGGGTTAATCTACTCGAATGTTTCTACTCCCGTTGCAAAGCACGGGCAATAATATGAACTAAAAAAATACATATTATATGTAGTATTTGATTATTATATAAATCAAATAAATTATTTAATATAAGTGGCATAATTCAATGCATTTTTGAGTGGACATTTGATGAGGTGGCATGTGTGGTGAGATTGGATCTTTGCATGGGATCTACTAATAATGTTTTCTCGCATGCATGTTGTGGGGGGTCTTTGATGATGTGACATGCGTGCATATTAAGATAAGTAGTGGGGGAAACGCTGACTACCATCCAGAAACAAGAACTAAGGCAACCACCGAGCTCTCTCAGAGCTAAGGAAGATCCGGCCGTCCGTTGCGCTGGCTTGATGGGTTTTGAGCCGTTGGATCTCGCGCGTGGAGGGCCTCAGCCGTCGGATCGAAGGCCCGTTCCTGTAGCAATGAATAGTTCCACTCCCGGCGTGCCATCGCGCGTAATTCCAGCGCCCCTCCGGGGGCATTTTCGTCATTTCGCACATAGGCGTATAAAACAGGAGCACGCCCGTGGAGAGAACCCTACCCACGCCCGCACTCGCTCCTCCTCCACCCCTCCCGTGACCACACGCCGCCTCCATCTCCTTCATCCATCGGCCGCCGCCTTCGCCGACTCCTCCTCCCCTCCCCCTCCCGGCCGCGCGCAACACACCGAGGACCTCCCTTTGCCCCGCCTCTTCCTCCCATCCAGCCAGATCCGCGGCGCACGGCCTCTCGCGCTCGCTCGCGACCCTCAGCCGTGGCTAGGGGTTTGGGTTGGGTATCGCCTTCGTCGCCGGTGGACTCCGGCGGCTCCTCTCCGTCTCCTCCCTCGCCCCCACGCGCGGCTTCACTTCCCGCTGGCCATGGCGCGAGGGTGGCTTGGTGCCCGTGCTTGGCCTCCCGGCGCCAAGAACCGTCCCAAGCCTCGCTGCATCTCCGGCTCTGGCGAGGCGCTCCTGTGCGACCAAGTACACTTCTCTCTCCCTCCCGTCCCTCTCCCGATGCCAGCCACCACACGAGCTCACCTTAGCCTCCTCTTCATCCACTCCTCCATGATGCTCGATAGAGGGAGCACGGGCGGCTTCAACGGGAGGAGCAGCAGGCCAACCCCCAACGGCTGGCGCCACCGGATGGCGGCGGCCACCTTCTTCTCCCGGCCGCACCACGCCACAGGTGGAGGCGTTCCTCTTGCTCTTCCCCGTGGTGGCACGGGCAGCACCACCATCAACGTCGAGCATGGGTAGGAGAACGATGCAGCCGTCCACAGGTTCGTCTCTCTCTCTGGTGCTGCTTCCAGCGAGGTTGACTAATAGCAAGAACTTTATTTATTAGTACTGCTTAAATGTAATGAAACGTTCAGTAGTACTTACTATTTCGAACTGAGTTCTGTAGCACTTGGTAAGGTACACAAAAGAACACGTGATGTGTATTAGCAGATTTGCTATTGGCTTGATCAAATTTTGGTTGTATAATAAGCCTTGTGTTAGGAAGAGCCAAGCAAGGGGGACAACGAGTAGGAGAAATGGAAGTTTGGGCTTTAGAAGGATTTGGTGTTGCTCATATTTTACAAGAGATACTTACTTATAAATCTGACCATCTTATAGCTCGCATAGAAATACTTAATGCTACGATCTGGGGAAAAAGAATACCTAATCATGAGGATCCTCCAGAATCTTTTCGAGTGCTCTGTTGTTTCTTTTCCTTTAGAATGAAAACATACTAAAGCATCCAGTTTATTCCTACTGAATTACTTTTGACCTATGATAAAAAACATGTGTGTTATTGACCTTTCAGATATTACTGTGAGTTTCATGTCCTGAATAAAGCTATTCATTGAGATCTTACTTCCTGATTTTGTTTTCGTTGTTGATCCTGATTTAGATAACACCAAAGGAACAAATCAAGTAAGCTGCAACCAAAACTACCCAGCAAGGTATGGCTTTTTGCACTGAGAGTTTTATATTGTTATTGTGTTCATGTTTATGGCCAGATTTGCAGAACCTTTCTTGATTCTTGCTTTACCATGGAGGTTGTCTACAAGGATTCAGAAGACGACGATTTGCTTCAACTGCATTTGGAAGCAGCTGCTGGGAGCATGGAAACCATTGTAAGAACATAAAGTTGAAGTATAGAAAGATGGAAGGAGGTCTGACTCTTCTCATTTCAATTCCACCTTTTGTTATTAGCTGCTATCTTACCATCAATTACAATTACAATTACAAGCTACCTCTGCTGACAACAATTAAAGGAACAAATGAGTACTTATTCACGCTTATTGCAAAATTATTGGGCTGTGTGCATCTTCATGCATGTTGCCTTCACTTCTCTTAATCTCTTATGCATGTCCTTCAGTGTTTCTTCTTTTTATATTTTATACGCTTATTGGTACTCATTTCTGATGGCTTTTGGTGGTTTAATATGTCCTAGGTTGTTATAGAACATATAGATTACCACTGTTTTATTAAATCATTGTCAAAAACACTCCTTTAATATCTTTCTATAAAGGTCACAAAAGTATGCAAGTGATCATACCATATTGCATTGGAATACAAAATAATCTGCTTTAGAGTGTGCTCCACTATCCATTAATCGTTGAAACTGCTTTGTTTTTGTTAGTGGTGCAACATCTCATGGTACTTTATGGCTGTTGGAATTTCGTATCTTTCCCTTTACCCTTGGGAATGGTGAGTGCTGAGTAGTATATTCAGTCCGAAATCACCTGTAGATTATCTTGGCACAAGTTTTGGATTCTAAAATACATAGATGTTATGTTTAATCAGAGATGTGCAGTTTGATTTATGTACTAACATAGCTGGTCCAAAAAAAGAGTGATAACTACTGACTCGGTGACTCCTAAGTAACTACTTTCGGTATTTCACGTGCTCGCCTTTGCGTGGCACTCCGTAGGTGGCTGGTCTGCGTCTAAAGACGAGGAGGGCGACGGATTGGGTGAGAACCCTAGCCGCCGCCCCATCCCCGCGTCCTCTCGCACTCGCTCCACCCCGATGCCCCTTCTCCACCCCTCTCTGGTTCGTGTGTAGAGCTCCTCGAATGGTTTTAGACGCAGACTTTCGTGACAGCTCCCGGATCCGTTGCCCATCCGCCCTGGCCCTTCTCAAGATTCTCTTAATTCACAAGATTCTCTTAATTAACATTTATAAATGGTCATTTATACATGTTTGATTATCTGCTTTGATTTTTCTAGCAGTTCTGCTGTGATATATAAATGTTTGATTATCTGCTTTCAAATGTATGCCTGCTTTGACCTTTGTTGTATCCTTGGAAAACTAATGGTTGGTTTATACATGTTTGATTATCAGAGCCTTGAACTGTAGAGATAAATGTTTATTAGCGCTTCGGTCATGGCTGGCTGCATAAGCATGATTCAGCAAGGGATTGTGTATTTGCTCCCTGGGAATACTACCTGCTACTGTTTATTAGCGCTTCGGTCATGGGATGGTTTGGACCTGACTGAGTAGTGTTTGCCAGTTAACACATCTATGTTATTGGACCTGAATTAGCTGAGTATTACATTCAGTTTAGTTTTATTTATTGCATATACTTCTGATTTCAGTTTAGTTTTTGTCCAGTATGTATCCTTCCGATTTATATCACATGATTGATTTAGTAAACTGTTACATTCAGTTTGGTTTTGTTTACTGTACATAATTCTGGGTTCTCTGAGAAGATATGTATTATGTTCCTCTTATCAACCATATCTATGATTTTATTATTACCAGACTACGTACAATCTCAGGTAGACTACAGATTACAAAGAGATTAAAATTTCAAACCCCAAACTGAGGTTGATTGATTCATAGCTATGGTTGTTTGCTGCATAATTTTTATGATTGTTTGCTGCATAATTTTTATGATTGTTTGCTGCCTAGACTCCAGTATGTAGAGGGTGTAATGCAAAATTTTAATTCTATAGCATTCATACCATGGTGTAAAAACAAAAAAAAGGAGAGTCTGGCTGAAACTGCTTTGTTAGTGCAATTTTTAGAAATAACAGGGAGATGCTTATTCAGGCCTGAAACTTCTTCGGCTTCTTCTGATGCTAGCCGCCTCCTTGTCCCATTACCTGCTTGGTCCCCATGAGATGATGCCTAGACTCCAGTATGTAGAGGGTGTAATGCAAACTTCTTCTTCTCACATTTGGGTATAAAATCCAGCAGCTCCCGTGCAACCCCGTGGTAGAACCCTAGCCGCCTCCCCATCCGCGCGTCCTTCGTTGTCGCTTTCTCCACCTCTCCCCCGCTCGCCCCGCCCGTCCCGCTCGCCGTGACCGATGACCGCACCACCAGAGACCGCGGCCACTCGAAGGAGGCCTGGACCTTGGCGCAGACCCGTGCTCCCGAGCGGCGGCAGCGTCGGATCCCTCCGCGTCGCGGGGCCAGCCATCCCGCCGGCGCCGCGCCGCGATGCCGCCGACTTGGAGGCCCGTGTTCGGGCAGCCGCCGCGGCGTCGTCGGTGCCTGATGCGGTGGCGGGGCCTCTGGGGACCGCGTGGCGGGGGACCGTCGCGGCTTCCGGCCGTGGGTTCCCTCTCTCTGACCGCTGCAGGTCGCCTATGTTGTGGAGCTGGATGAGGTTTCTGGGCAGTTCGTCGACCACCCATGCTTCCTGGAGAAGGTGAGCAATCGTCCTCGATCGATCAAGCTAGCTCTTCGTCATGCATGGAGATTGATTGCAGTGAATCTTTTTTTCTGCTGGTTACAAATTCCAGGTCCAGAGGTGATTTACTCTGCCAGGCAGCACTCGAAGCACACAGAATCCTGAACCTCAACAACAACCCCTACTTTTCTGGGCCCTACTGTAAGATCAATCACGCCTATTACTTCAAGCTAGAGTGTACTCTGAAGTAATCTGAAGTCTGAAGATTTGATAGCACTGGATGATCATCATGCATGTGGGTGCTGTGTTGATATATCCTCTCTGCATGCATATGTTGTTGTTCATTCTGAAACAGGCCTGAACTTGACTTTCATCCATGACAGGTTGCAGCGACCGTGACGGCGTCGAGGCTCGGGCGTATGGCCGTCGACGTGGAGCAGGCAGAGGAGGAGCGACTACTACCCCAACGGCAGCCTCTTCTCCCTTGTCCACGGTCAGTGCCTCTTCTCCATTGCTGGTTGCTTTGCTCCTTTTCTGTTGTTGTACACTGAAATGAAATAAAATGTGTACACTGAAATGAAATGAATATACTCCATGACTGAACTGAAATGTGTCCTAGGGTTAGATTTTGCTGTTGGATGATCATCATGCATGTGGGCTAGCTGCGCTGTCGCCAATACTTGCGAAACCACAAGGTGATGTACAGAATGCGTAAGCACTAAAGATTGGGATTGCCTGGGCCTTACTCTAATGTACTAAAATTGTTCAAAGTTGATCAAGATTTCTGCATAATTACTAATTTACTATGTTACCTATTTTTATTTAAAAAAAATTAAGTACAATGTTAAATGTGCTGGTTCACATGCCAATTATTACTGTTCTTCAGGCCTTGCTCTTACTATCCTATCTGAATAATTGCTCCGCGCCGCCACGGACCGCATCGTCTCCGAGCACGGCGAGAAGACGTCCAACGTCGTCTACCGCGCACGCCAGTTCGTGGTTCGTGCCCCTTGCTTTGGTTTGCTTTGCTTCGCGGGGGTGAATCGTCACCTCGTATGCAACAGTGTTCGACTAGCTTCTGCTGCGGAGTCTGATCTGAATTTGGCTGTCGTTTTTGTGGATGTTCAGGAGGAGGCTAGGGCCGTTGGGCTGCCGCAGAGCGGTCGCCTGTCCAACCACATCGGATGCTGCTGCAAAGGCGGCGAGCGGCTGCTCATTGCTGAGTTCATGCCGCATGATACCTTGGCAACTGTGATTCGTAGTGTGGTTAGGGTTTGTTAAGTTTACTAGCTTCTTCTGATCTAATGAAGTACTCCTACTTATTAATGAACTGGCGGGTGAGTGGCTATGGCTTAAGTTTGCTTTACTTATCTCTGGAGACTAATCATCTGATCTAATGAAGTACTCCTACTTATTAAACTTGCATGTCCATTTCCTTGTTTTTGTGCAGGCCATATTTTAGAGGCCTTCAATTTAATTTGGCTAATTATTCTAAATAGACAGTACAAGCTTTTATAATATCCAATCTGTTAAAACTTAGTTAAATTTAAGTTTCTGTGTTAAAATTATGTGCTGATTCTCAGTTTTTTCTTCTTATTTGAGATTGAAGTTGGTGAACCATTCCTGTTCAAAGCTTAGTTTAGTCGGATGTTGTTCAGGAACTTTAGCTTTATTTATTAATATGATGGTGTTCATGTTAAAGGCTTAGCTCAACCTAATAACATGTAGGGACTTCAAGTTTATTTGTTAATATAATGGTGGAATCATATATCTCTACGGTGTAGTCATTAGTCAAGTGTCTGTAACTTGCTGATAATTCTATTATGTCATGAGCTAAACTGCTGACTTGGTTTCTTCCATTTTATGAATTAGCAGTGCGCCCAACTGTTATGAAGTCTGAAAAATGGAAAATGGTTGTCCATCAGTTGGGCTCTTTATTTTCTGCTTGGTTTTGTGAAATACAGTTTGATAAGTTGGATCCTTCACTTTGGTTTATAACAGTCCTAACTCTTTTTCTTTTTTGTCTATGCAGGTGTTTGCCTTACAGTCAAGGTATTTTCCATCATTATACTACACAAGCAAACACATTGGTCTGACTGAGAAGTTCGTTACTGATACAAACTTTTCACAGAGGCCATATCTTTTTTTATTGGTCAGATTGGAATTGGACTGAAAATACTTCTGTCGGGTTCTCCAGTTTAATTCTTTCTAAAATTTGAACCCTGATATTGATTGTATTTACCATACTACCGCTTTTAGCAATTATGTTCATTCACTCTCGTCTTCCCCCAATCAATAATGCACAGTATAGACATTCCAAGTACTCAAAAGGGGTAGAAAGCTAAAAAAACAAGCATAAACCATCAGGACCATCAGGTGCTTTAGAAGTTTCCTTTTCTGTAGTACCTAGAAAATATGTTTCCCATTTTAGAGAACACCGCTACTATCTAAACACTGAAAAAATTGTTTTTGTAGCCTGCCTGTTGTCATTACAACCGAACAAGGGCAAGGCTTCATCGCCCTACTTCATACAAGTTGCTTCAACATTTGTTGTCTTCTGCTGCTTAGATTTTTGTATTACTGATCTACTGATTTGTCGACGAGGAATTATTGAATCGAAAGGATATTTCTCCCAAGATCTCAGCTAGACATTAATTGCCGCGTTATTTGCTTCATCTAAGTGTTTGCTTCATCTAAGTGTTGTTCGTCAACAATTTCTTTGTTTGTCCATATTGATTCTGATTTTAGAGGGCTCATATGTTTTGGTAGGAAGTGTATTGTTCCTATGTTTTTCCTGATATATACTGATTGATGAAGTAACTGTTGTTCCAGATTATGAAATCCCTATTTAATGGATCGATCGATAGTTGTCCTGTACATGGTTACATAGCAAGCATACGTGTTACCAGCCCATCTATTACTCATAGACTCACAATAATCTGCTTCTTCTAAGTATTGGTCGTCAATAAGTTGCTGCTGATATTACTACCTTCTTAGGACATGCAGAGCACAACCAAACAGCAGATGACACCTCCTCCGAAGCTAGACATGGCAAGGTATACTAAACAAACCTTGCCTCGGCTCTAGGATGTAATTGTTCCATATACCAGATCATTAAACCATATGTTGGGCTATCAAACAGCAAGCGAGCTGGGAAACAGACTGTGCGGTGCTCGCAAAGGTTTATTTGGAAAACGCAAACGCGACTATGAAGAGTAAAGATGTATTTAAAAAATAGTACATTTTCAATACGAAAATCGAACAAGCCTTCGTATGGTTACCGATAATTGTTGTTTTAGAGATGTTTGGTCCTTTTCTCAACAGGCTGAATCTTTTTTGACATTCTCCGTAACACTTGTGCCTGCAAGTGCCTGAAACAAAACATCTGATGGCCAGTCCTTCGACAAGAACGACTGAGAAAACTTAAACACATGTTTCTGACATTTCAGTCATAGTAGTATATAGTACTCCCTCCGTCCCGAAATTATTGTCGCGACGACAATTTTACGAAAACCCCCTTGAGTTTATCCCGACACAACCCGCACTCCCCGTCGTTCCCCTCACTGTCTTCTCTCCAGCGAGCTTCCCCTTTCCGCCACCTCCGTCGACGGCGACTCCCGACCAACTCCGGCCAGTCCTTGCCTTGCTGACCTTTGCCGGCACCCTCTCCTTTCCCTATACCGATTCCACGGCGTCGATTCACAGCCCCCACCACAAACCCTGGCAACCAGAAGGGAGAGCAGGACGAGAAAATTTTAATCTTTGCTTCCATGGATGGCGGCGGCGATACAGCGAGTGGTGGCGATGCACGAATACCGGCTTCCGTTGTAGACATCCAGCAGGCCACGGCCCTCACGGACGCCGGCGAGCAGGCCGCGGGTCCACTGACGCGGAACGCAGGAGTACGTCCTCGGGCCTGCAGGACCGTCGACGAGCGCGTCCGGGAGCGCCGCTAGTTCCGGCGTCGTCGTCTTCCTTGCTTGCTCTGCTCTCCCGTCTCTGGTTAGTGCCCTGCCCTGCGCGTCAGAGTTCCTATTAATTCTGAAACTAGGATGGGGAGTACTAGGAGCCAAATACCCACACTAGGAGTACTAGGGTCTGAATTCTGGAGTACTAGGATCTGCAGGATCCAAAGACATGATTTTGGAGTACTAGTATTACTAGGATCTGAATTCTGGAGTACTAGGATCTGAATTCTGAAACCCACCCTGCTCCTGTTAATTCTGAATTCTTACATATGCATAGTGTTTCCAAACTAGCAACTGAGTATTTGAAGTGAATGGACCCATCAGAAGCTTGTTTTTGTGTTGGGGGACGTGTTTCTTGTGTATCTAGAGATGCTTGAGGAAGTTCCATGGATCCACAAATTTATTTAGTGGGTTGTTTTGGATTGGTTTAAATAGTCTGAAGCCCTAATGTAATCTGCTTTGGTTTGGGCTTTAACACTTCCTGTAATCTGGTTTGGTTTGGGCTTTAACATTTACTGTAATCTGTTTTGGTTTGGTCTTTAACACTTACTGTACTGGATTAGATCGGTCTGGAGTCTGGACACGGACCAATCGGTTTGAAATTGTTTTAGTTTGTGGTCTCAAGAACAAATCAGCGACCAGTCTAGCTACGAAGCGTACGAGAGGCGAGACCAGCATCCCTAAAAAACATACGAGGGCAGCGCATCGACAGCTTCATGAGCAGTAGCTTCACGAGTTCACGGCGACTAGCACCATCAAGACCGTGTCTCTCTCCATTAAGCGCGAGTAGTAGCTTCATGAGCTCAAGGTAGCAACGCAACAGTTTTGTCAACGGCTTTAAACTATGGATTTAATCCAGAAACGTGAAACATTTTGGATTGATTTGGATGGGGAATACACCTGGCATCCATATCTACAGATGCTTGAGTAGATGAGGAAGTAGAATATCTAGAGATGCTTGATTATGTTCACAACATTTGAAGTGGGTGGACGTTTCTGGAGCTTGTTACAGTAATATTCTGCCATTTAGTCAGCACTTACAGCAATAAGAGTGTGAATGCTTATAGGTTTACCACTATTCATGGTCTAAATAAGAGTATGAATTTCCAATACTCCAGTTTAGTTGCATTTACTCCAGTTTACTTATAGATTGAATTTACACAAGAACCTGAAGGAGTATGTTGCAGAACATATTGTGTCCATATTACAGAATATGGATCAATTCATCACATTTCAGAATATGGATCAATTCACCATATTGTGTTAATTCACCACAATATGGATCAAAATGACTGAACATATTGTGTCTGACCATATTGCAAAATATATTGTGTCAATTTACCACAGACACTGAACTGCTCAATTTGTTTTGACTGACATTAAGCATGTTTAAGCTGGTTAGATTTGACACAAAATGTAATGGTGTGCCAATGATGTTGGCACCCTCCAGAATTAACTGTTGCAAATTCTTCCAAGAGCAGTTGGGTATCAAGTCTATCACCTCTTTTATGTCCATTCTGATGTTGTTGAAGTTGAGATCTTAGATTACACATTTTTTTCAGTGCTCCTGGTATCATCCCATCAACGTTGTTGAGGCCAAAGGTAAAGTTCTCTAACAAGGTCAAGTATCCCAGCTTGTTAGCAAACTGGCATTACCAAACTGAATTATGTTCAGGTTACATACACTGTATTTGGTGCTCCAAACTGGCAGTACCAAACTGAACTAGTAGTAGCAGGTACTCCATTTCTGTATTTTGAATCATTGAATTATGCACTCCATTTTTGTTACATACACTCTGCACTTCTTACACACTCTCTGAATTTTCTCCAACATTACTCCAACATAGCTGAATTCTCTGTTACATAAACTAAGCACTTCTCCTTTAACTGATTTTTTTTTTCAGGTTTTGTACAACAGCATGCTGAAAATATTCAGTTATTGACAAATCTTGACACAAGTTCCAGGAGATGGAATCCTGAGCATTACGCATCAGGTTGAAATTATGCAGCAAGACCCAAAGATCAACAATCCTGTGCATCATGCCAAGGAAAAACATAAAACAAAAGGGCCCACCAAGGTTAGAACTAATGACCTACTGATCTGCACACAAATTGCAAATTCTGAAACTGTCATACGCAGGACAACTGAAATGCCATTATGAGTTGCCATCATAATTGTTTACATCCAGCAATTTACGGTTACATAAAAAACAGTAAAAAATTGATTGTTTCCAAAAATACTGAAATCAATTTGTCAGGAGCAATTTCCTCCCTTGATTACTTCAAAGCCAGTAGCAATTTCCTCCCATGATTGACTGAATATTGGGCAGGTAATTGGTCTCGGAATTGATTGTTTCCTCCCTTAATTGACTGAACTTCTGCATAAGGCAGGATTGACGGCAAACCTCGATCTGGAAGGAGCAGCGCCAGGAAGGAGTAACAGTGGCGGCGGACCTCGATCCGGCGCGCGGTCGTCTTCAGGTGGGGAAGGAGCAGCGGCGGTCGGGGACTTGCCCAACTCCCCCACCGGAGTGAGTGACCGCAGCGGGCGTGGGAAAGTGGCCGGGGACGCGAGCAAGCGATGAGGAGGAGGCGCCCGTCAGCCGTGGAGCCACCGCCCGTCGAGGTGGTCGCGGCGGAGGAGCAGGTGGGCGGCAGCGCAGCTCGCCTTCGTGCGGATGGCCAAGTGGGCAGGGGCGGCGCAGGTTTGCAGCGGCCGCGCAGGTGGGCGCCGGCGCCGGCTGGGCCCTACTGCCGGCTGCCGGCGGTGGCTGGGGCGCGCGGGCGACGGTGGGAGGAAAAAACGGAGAGGGGGTCGATTATAGTAAGAGATTTAAGAAGGTGAGGTTTTGTTTGCAAAACTGCAATTGCACTACGCCAGCGACAAGAATTTTGGGACGGAGGGAGTAGTTGGTTTGCCCTATGCCACCATTTTTTTTCACTTATTCTTCCATCAAACATATATGTTTTTGTGCCTGTCGTTTGTAAGCTCATAAGGACAGAATCCGTGCTGCCTAATTGTGTACTGATTTTTGGTAAGGTTTACGTGTATGACTCTGATTATGAAAGGCAGGAGGCCCATATAGATAGAGTGCACAAGCCAGATGTCTTCCCAGGCTTGTCTCTACTCCTAAAGGGGGGGAGAGGGGAGTACCTTGTCGTTTCATTTCGTTAGCAGCCTCTCCCTAGCGATCCCACCGATTTTTCTTTACCCTGCCCCATGTGCGACAAAAAACCGGTGAGGAAAACCACCCGTTCGAACCGCACGCCCCCACCTCTTTTCCACGATCCCTAGCCACCTCTCGCCTCCTCTCTCCTCCGGCGCCTCCCACGGTCCCACCTCGGCGGGGCGGCGGCCTCGAGCATCTCTTCTCCCCCGATGCGGCCTCCACCTCCCTCACGATGCATCCCCATGTTCCCGCCGCGTCTCCAAGTGCCCAGATACATGGGGCCCAAAGTCCCGAACCCCAAACCCTAGCTCCTCACATGTGGCCGCCCACCGCCGCCGCTCCTTCCTCGCCCACCCCGCTGCAAATGACGACCAAGGCAACCTGTTCATCGATTTCTCGGAGACGCCGTTGACGCTCGATTTCGCGCCTCCCTCTACCGGTCGCCGTAGCCGCTCGAATCCACTGCAGATGGGAAAGACGGGGCAGCTCTAGGGATGCCGTTGCCGCTCGACTCCACTCCTCATGTGCCGGCCGCCTCATCCCTCGAGTCCACAGGGACGAGCAACACGGGACGCCTTCACTGTCGCTCGCATCCAGTCCAGCCCACCAGGTCGAAGATGACAAACTGATGGTGTTCACTGTAGTTTGCTGATGGTGCCATAGGTAGCTTAGCCGGAATATGTCCTTCTGTTTAATCTAGACGCTGCTTTTAATCTTATTCATATATAGCTGTGAATATTGACAATTGTGATTGCTTGGTCTATGTATACGTACCTTTTATAAAATTCATAGATTAAGCATTGCTAAGTCTGTATTGTATATTCTTCTTTTTATTCTTAATTGATCCATTGTATAATTTCATAGGTAGGATGTACAACCTGGTTTAGTTCTTGCTTTCTTTACCATCTGTGCTTTTTATTCTTGCTACGTTTGCTTTATTATGTTCTGTACGGTGCTTCTGACAAGTTAATGCAATTATTGTGATTCGGTGGTGCTGCAACATGTAGACAAGCTGGAGCTATTTACACGTTTGAATTTGTTGCCATATGATGGTAATTCCTGATTGTATACATGTCAGGACAATAATAAGAGGTAACCATGTACTTTAGAGAGCAACATCGTGTAGGATCATGGTAAGCCTTGCCTTGTTCTATAGTATATTCGCATTCTTTTGTTTCTTCTAAATTTCCAAATTGTGTTGTAGGGGATATGTGGCACCTGAAAACTGATCCTGGGTGTAGTTTCCATCAAGGCAAAAATAATAAGCTGGACATCCCCTGCTTCTAATTCTCAGGTGACCATTCTTCCCTTACTTCTATTTCTCAGGTACCCTGGTCATCCATTTGATTGAATAGGGAATCTGATTGGTCTATGAGAGAAAACTAAACTGCGAATCCTTATCAACCATAGTTGTTCTCACCGAAAAGTAATTTCAGTTATTGTAGAATACAATCTGGTATGCAACTGTCAATTGTTGCCGAGTTCCCTGTGATTTGTTTCAATTTTCTTCTTTACCGTATTTGTGATGCTGCTTCATCCGTCATCGTTTGCCTATTGGTTAGCTCTGAATCACTGCCAAAGTATATGTCGTGTTACCCTGCTTCTCACTCATTTTTCTAATGCCCAATTGATTCTGCCTCTTCGTGCTACTAATAGGATACCCTCCTATAGTCGTGTCGTTGTTGTTGGAGGCGGCACCGCACCTCATAAAAACCCTTTTGGCTCTATCATTGGAAGCTGCACATTGATATCTTCCTCCCCTTTCTCCTCTATGCCTTGCTAATGCTGTTTTTTTATCTTCCCTCTTGTGAAAGTTACAAACACAAATGCATTTTTCTTCCTGTGTGCTGATATCACATATGCAAAATGGTTTTTTATAAGCTTCTATTATGTTATTTCGTGAGCATTGTATGTTCTAGAGATGGTTGATGATCTATTTGATTTCCAAAAAATACATCAATCGTATAGTTCATGTGAAAAGACATAATGCAGGGCTGATTTTTGATTGCAAAGTAGAGTTGTTAGATTTTTAGTTGACTCTCTTGATCCTGGATACACCAAGATTTACCAGATATGGACTGCTAATGTGTATCATATTGATAGTTGTGGTGTTTGATTTGCAAGGGTTTTAATAGGGCCAAGTGATAATTTGTAATTACGAGCAAAAGTGAGATATTTTAAAAATATATTTCAGTTTTAGAAAACTTCCAAATATGTGGATTCAGGTTTTAGGTCGATGCCAAGGGGTTGCGGCAAGAACTGTGGGGAAGCGAGGTGGAGAGGAAAGACCCTCTCTGGCATGAAGTGGAGAGAGGTGTCGCTGACGATGGAGATGCACATCTATCTTCTCCATTATCTCCGTAGATATGGAACAGCTCCCCGGCAAGAGCTGCTTGCAAGGGCATGCCACTATGGGGTTTGCACCTAGACCGGCTAGAACTAAACTGGCATTGACTGGTTGTGGCATGTTGGGAGAAGTAGCGTGTGGTGTAGTGGCGTAGACTCGATCCAGGTTGCCTATGGCGTAGCTCGGGCCGTGACGCCGGATTTCTTTGTTGACTGTAGCACTTGGGAGAATCAGTGTATGGCTGTGGTGTGAGGGGTCCAATGAGGTTTGGTCCAGGCAAGTAACAATGGACATGGATTCGCACCGTGAAGTAATATGCATAGCACAATAAAATGAGAAAATCAAGGAAGATGGCAGTTAATCAGATCTTTGTGTTTGTTTGATTTTACTAGCTACACCTTTTTTTCATTTCTGTTCTTCAGAAACCATCATTGCAGAGCATGCATATTTCATTGTTTGTAAATAAAACATTTAATACACCACCATCTCTCGATATAGGTAAGAATCATTTCTGGTCCCGGTACATGAGGAACATTTCATATATGTGCCCCCAATGGTTCACGCACGATAATAATGTGAGATGACATACTTTTGAAGTAATGACAACACAGGACATTGGTGTTCATCGAGGAGAGAAGCTGCAGCAGTAGACCAAGGCAAAGGAATATCAGCCTGAATGGATGAATAACTGCTAATGAAATCATGTTGGGTTGTATAGGTTGCTACATACTTGCACAGCAAACCAAGGAGATCTAGGATGGCTAGAAGTTCCAACTTCTTTTTGCTTTATGCTCTTTCCTGAATCTGCAGGTTAGTACACTACCTTGATGAAATGGCCCAGCAGGGTGGCAAGGAAAGAAAATGTACGTATTCGTGATTCATTTGTCTCTGTCAATGGTTGATAACAAATCCACTCTCAGAGCGCCCCCCCCCCCCCCCCCCCCCCCCCTGGCGGCACAGGGGGAACCCTAGCTGCCGCAGCTAGCGGCCACCTCTGGTGCCCAACCCCGCATCGCCGCCGCCGGAGGGCCGGCCGGCGAAGCCGCGCCGGGCCCCAGGAAGGTGGCGGCGGGGCGGATTTGGCTTCTCGCGCTCCTCACCCCCGCCCCCACCCCGCATCGCGACCCCACCGCCCTCCCCTCCCCGGCGGCTTCCCCTTGTCGGTCCGGCGAGACTGCGGCGTGCCCAGGCCGTGGTGAGCGACCGGATCCGGCCCTTCCCCGTCGCTCGCCGTGACCCCCCCGTCCTCGAGCTTCCCCGGCCGTCAAGGGCGCCTCCACCTCCCCCCATCCCCCCACCCCCGACCCCGGGTCTTTTCCCCTGCGCTTCGCGAGCGTCTTCTCCAGCTGCTGCCTATGCTTGTCGGTCCGGCGGCGGTTCCGGCGTCCCTGGCCTTGGGCGCCTTCCCCTGCAGTCTTCCCCACCCCCTGTGGCGGTGCGTCCCAGCCGCTGTTGGTGCTGCTGCCGTCCATGGGTGGGGTGTGGGAACTGCAGCCGGTTGCGGGGGTGTTTGCGGCCTACGGCCTCCTTTGCAGGCGGCCCCCCTCGTCTCCGGCGGCACCTCCTCCCCCCGAGCCACGGTGACGGCTTCTGGATGGAGATGGCGATGCTTCTAGGGATGTGGCAGACTCGACGGGACACCTCACGGCGGGTCCTTGCTGGCGCTGTTCCGGCCCCGACGGTCTAGGGCCTGCGTCTCTCCGGTGTCCCCGGCCGTCGGTGCCCTCTGCCGGGCAGCTCCGGCCCCGGCGACCGGATGGCTGCGTCCCTTCCGGCTCATCTGGTTCGCCGGCGTCCCGACGGCAAAGCCACGACAGCTTGGATCTGCGTTCCTCCAGTCCTTGCTTGCCGGCGTTGCTGATGCCGTCGCCCAATCCCCCGCGTGGTTTGCTTCGTCGCCTGCCCTTCCCTGTACGCCTCAAAGCCTCCTCCTTTTGCCAGATCCAATGCTCCTGGGTCCGAGGCGGTGCCACCCTCCGACGGCAGGTGCAGCCCCGCCAACCCGCTTCCGACACGGTGGTTCCGACCAACATTGGCTTCCTCATCTTCGATCCCCAATTCGGCGGCTATGGGATTGCTCAGCTTCAGGCCAGGGAGAAATCCCTGCTCGGCTTGCCGGTGCTGGCAACGGCGGCACCTGCGGGTGTCGTTTTCTTCTTGGAAGCGTTGCCAAGGCCTTCAGCTGCGCCCCTCTTCGAGCTTAGGGGAAACCCTAGGTCTAGTTTCTCCGGACCGGATGACGACGGCGTCTCGGCGTCGTTTTCCTTCTTGAAGGCGCTTTCTTGCTCGCTCGTGGTGTCCTTCGTATTGGCTCGGGTGATGTTGGAGTTCTGTCTGGTTCGGCTTGGCCACTCTTGGTTTTGGGTTTGGTAGGTTTAGCTGTGTTGTATCCTCTATTCGGGCCGAGCATCCCTTCTCTCTGCTCCGGGCATCATGTTCACGCCTGCCTGCATTCGTGTCATGTGTTGTATCCCTCGCTGTACTCATTCTACTCCTTCTATCAATTGAAAGATACGCAAGCTTTGCGTATTCACGAAATTGTCTCTGTCAATAGTTCAACTGATTTTTACTAATCAAAACAACTGATCGTGGCATATAGTCTTTTCTGGTAGCATATTTGTAGCAGAAAACTGTATGTGCAGGCATCTTGTTCATAATTCACAAAACATATGTTTTAGTGGGATGGAGGTAATATTGAGAGAGACGGAAACCCATAAGGTAAGGAAAAGAATAGTATGTCTTGCTAAGGAAAAGAAATAGTATATCTTGTATGAATGAATGAGAGAACTTGATGAAGTAGTACGATTGTTAAATCCTCACTGCTTTTTTTGAGTCTACTATCTTGTATGCCAACCAGGATCGAGTGAGATGAATATCCTAGGAGCTTTCTTCTAATTATATAGACAATCCACTGAGTCATTGTTTATTGTATGTCACTCTAGGGCAAAATAGTAGTTCTTTTAATCCTTCCTGATGTCAAATATAAACATAGCAAGGCGGGCAGCTGGAGTTCACCACTTTGCCGGGCCCTTGCCCTTGCGGTCCGCAGCGTGGCGGTCCATCTTTGTGTACGCGTCGGCGGCGGAAGGGCCGTCGTTGTCGTCATCCTTGGTGGTGCCGCTCTCCGATGCAGACAAAATGTAGCCGGAGAGGCGGCGGAGGAGGCGATGCTGCTCTTTCGCATGGCGGGCGGCCTTGCCGGCGGTGGTCTTGTCCCGCGCGAGGCGCTCGGATGCCTCAAGGCCGAGGCGGAGTGCCTTCGCATCCTTGCGCTGGAGGCGCTACGTGTCAGACTACGCCATGGTCAGCAACCTCTGCATGACCTCATGAAAGAGCGCCTCCCCCGGGTCAACGGGACCGGAGCATGCCCGCTGGCGAGAAGAGCCAGGCTCCGCCACGGTCACCACCCGCTACAGCTCGAGCCGGGCCGCCTTCGCCTTCGACTCTGGCATGCGCATCTGCACGGGAGCCACGGGCACGAGCACCCACCGCTGCCCGAGCGGTGCTGGCGCCAGAGGGGAAGAGGAGACCCTGCTCTGGAGAGGCACGGAGCTAGGGGTCGTCCGATGGGGTTGGGTATTTTTGGGGGCATCGGTGGGGCCGGCGTGGGCCCTAGCGAGCCGATCCAACGTGGCGCCTGCGTCTAGGCGTCCCCATATCTGCCTCGGATATGGGTCGGGTATGGCGAGTGCCGGTTAGTACGGTCGTTTGGGCTGGATATGGGATAGCCGACTCCTTGGCGGTTCGTGGGGAAGCACCGTGTGAAGTAGAGAGGGTGCCGTGCCGAAGGTGAGGTGGGCTTTATCCGGTTATAAAGTAGAGGGCTCCAATGAGAAATGTCTCGCTACGGCAGGACAAGCGGGAAGGGGAGGAGGGGCTGACAGAAAAGGGAACGGTGCGTCGTGGGGTGGGGTTTTTTGTGTTGGGACAGCATGTTGGAGATAACATGATGGATAGTGCAGACAACCACATTTCTCCCTCACATATGGGTTGGATTTGGGGGAGCCCGGACTGTTCAGATGGTTGGATTTTGGGGAGCCTGCTTGATGCCCGTTTGATGTCCGAGCATGGCCAGACGTATGAGGGAGAAACGAAACGAGCTTCAATCATTTGGTTGATTCATTTAAATGCATTGTAGCCCGTAGCAACGCACGAGCATTCTGCATTGTAGCCCGTAGCAACGCACGGGCATTCTACTAGTAGATATTAATAACCAGGTCTATCCTACCTTTTCAGATCCCCTACTCCAAATTGAACAGGTTTTTTTTGGTAGTTTGTGAACATTTTTTTGAAATCACGAATGAGTTCTAAAATTTCGAATTTAACTTAGCATCATCGCTTGACCAAAACGTTGGGACCAGCACCCTCATGCCAAGCGCGATCATAGGAAGCCATCGCCAGACCCCTCGCGCGCTGTTGATGCACGTTGCATCCGCGTTGCATCCGATGGCCAAGATATACCCAACGCAATCCCGATTTTAATGCAGCCACGTACGCATAATCCCCACAATTCCTCGCAGATTTCTCTTCCCTGAAATATCCTACCCCCGTGCCATCTCTCCTCCTTCCGTCCCAGCTCGCCGCAAATCTCTCCCTCCACCGCGCCGGGCGCCGCACCTGTTTCTCATCGCCAATGACGCTCAGATTCGTTTCCCTGCACCCCGTGCTTCGAGTCCACCTCAAGAGTGTGCTGACCGTCTACCTCGCCGCCCAGATTCGACCACTCCAACGCCGCCAATTTTTGATGCGCCCCCCCAGTCCACGTCGCCGGTGCGCCATACCGACGATATATGTCCTTGCCCGCCGGGACTACAGTGTTGTTTGCATCACCAGGCTGCACGTAGGGCATCCGTCGGCCCGAGAACCAGCAGTGCCAAAGGTCCCTTTTCCCCTCTTTGACGCCTCTCCCCCGGATCGAGGGTCCGGATCGAGGGTAGATATGTTCACTGTGCGTCGTATTTTTGACTGCTCCTGGGTGTGAATTTGTTCTGTCCATTGTGTATTTGATCAGTAATAAAGTATCAACCAGTTTAGGTATATTTGTTTTTTGGATCAGATGAACTTGCATAGCTATGTTCGCAGCAATCTTAGTTAATTTCGGTTTTCAAATTCATATGCTTCCAATTAAGATGAGGTAGGTTACCATAGCGATCTTATCATGCTTCCTACCTATGGATCTTACAATAAGAACTATACATGTTTATTCATATAAGTACCATGGTTATGGTGCTTCACCTTGTGTGTTATCGTTTGCTTCATTCGTTTTAAACTTGTGCTTCTACACTGTGTTCAATTTGCTTCATTTTCATGCTTCATATTGTTTGTAGGCTTCCTGTTTGTACTTCAATACAAAAAATCCCATGCTTCCTAAAATCCTCATATACAATGCCTGTCACCCCTTCCTGATCTTAATTCGAAGCAGCAGAGTCAAGTTTTTGTGCCAGCTTTTTTGTTGTCAAACCATGCGATCTGTGTTCTATTTTTCTTTTTTTTTTTGAAAAAAGGGAATATATTAATATCGCGAAGATACCAATTACACCCAGCCTCTGCACCAACAAGATGTCACAAAGACATCCAGGATGCACACAGCCAAAGGAGAAAATAAAAAGAAAGGTCTTGCCACAGCGATCGACTCCTCTCAACAGCAGCACACATACCACCACCTAATACAACACCCGAAAAACATAAAAGGTCTCCAAAAACAACGCCTCCAAGAAGGAACAGTGCACAAGCGCCGTCGTTGCCCGATCCAAGATATTAGGTTTTTACCCTGGAGAAAGTCCGCGTTCTCAAAACAATTCCTTCAGCAAGGCAATCGCCAGGCACAACCAATGAAGGCCAGACCTTAGGTTTCACCCTGAAAGTCACGACTCGGCACCCGGGAAGTACCATCAAAAATGAAATCCGCCAGTGTTGCCGCCCCCACTTATCACTGCTGCTTCTGAGAGTTATCTGACACCTGGCTGACTCCATCACCACCAAGGCTCCGTCCGTCTAACTGATCCTCCAATCTCGGCCACCAGGACCTTCTCCATCGCTGTCTCCACCATGGAAATCGAGAAGCCGACATGTCCCAAGGTGTCATCAACCAACAGAGCTTCGCGCCACGCCCTCAGAACCTCGTAGACTGATATGGACGTGCACGACCGGATTCTGTCCGATCCAGATATCCTGGGCAAGATCTCCGGCAGCAGTTCCGGAACACGTCGATGACCAGATCGAGGAGGACCGATCTTGCAGGACGTTGCCGTGGAGCGAAAAGAGCACGAAGACCGCCACCATAAGCATCACGGCAGTAGGCCCCCACGCCGCCTCGATCCAGCCCGCCGCCGCCTAGCCGGCCGCAGGCCGCAGCACCACGCGGTCACGAGCGACCACCTCGCTACCGACCAGGAGCAGCCCCACGGCGGACGAGCAAGATGCCGTCGGGACCCCACGGAGCTGGCTAGATTTGAGCGCGCCGCCGCGAGATGAGATGCCCTGCCGCCGCCCTCATAGGATCCCGCGCGAGCTTTGCCGGTGGTCCCCTCAGGCAGCGGCAAGACGAGGGGAAGAAGAGGAGGGCTCGGGAGTCACCGGCGGTGGAGTTTCCCCCGTGTCGCCAGATCGGGACGACGCGGGGGCGGGGGTCTTTTTTTTCGCGTACGAGTTTACGCCTCGTGTTCTTTCTTATTCTTTTGTCAAATTGTGGCTGCAAGCATCAGATGTTTATATTTGCTAATTAATATCTAATTGTTCATTTTCAGTGCACATCTAGGCATCATGAAGTAGAGGGAAACCGTGAGAATTTTGAAGACTCGTTTTGCGGCAATTTGACTCGATGATGTAGTTTTAGGCCTCAAAAAAAAAAGATGTAGTTTTAGGCCTCAAAGACTGCTGGAAAACCTACGTCGTTGATTCAGGGTGCGGTAATACTATGGAAGTTGGCCCTTTTCTTACCCCCGGGATCCAGGAAAATGATGGCTGCGTGATAGAGCAAGCAGAAGCGTGCTGCTATGGTGCTAGACGTGATTCGCTAGTTCCAACGACAGCTGCTCGACGTCGTGAGGAGCTGTGCCAAAGTCAATTTGATGGTCTCGTTATCCAAGGTGTACAGAAACAAGTAGGAAGCAATTACCAATTACCAATTTGTTTAAAAGTAGATGTTTGATGCATGGAAGCAAATTGTCTGGAAGTATTTCTATGTCCATCAAATCATACTGGATTTGTTAGTAGAAATTTTTATTTTATTTTCAAACGAATCCCAAATTTGTTTGAAGTATTTCTAATAGTGACATGGGAAATATTTTCCTCTTTGGGAGTAAATTACTACTATTTGGTTGGTAGCTATTCTCTAGTGGACGGTGGAAACAAGATAGCGATGTTTCCGAAACAAGTATTGTTGTTCTCTTTGATGGAAGCAAATTGATAATTTTTTTTTTGAGAAACTGAAGCAAATTGATATTTGGTTAGAAGCAATGCTCTAATCGATGGAAACAAGCAATGCTTTTGAACGAAATCTCTTGTGTAGAACATAATTTTATATTAAATGATGCAAAAATTCCATTCACCATGGAAGCAAATCTTTTGGTGAAGGGAAACACAAATTTATTCTAAAGGAAGCAAACTGTTACGCGGGCACAAAACGAATGTGGAAGCAGATATTAGTTCCAGAAGCAGATCTCCACTACTAATAAAAGAGCAAACATTTTCTTTCTTAGACACACCCGCTTAACGTACACGGAGCACTAACAGCCTCACGATCACTCGAATTTCCTGGTTTTTTTGAACTTTTTTTTTACGCCCCGTGGTGTTTTGACACGTGTCCGGCGGGTGTGCAATTATATACTATAAGAGCTGGGCAAGTTGGTTCTTAATTGGCCCTTCCATGCTAAAAAAAAAACAGGTGAGCAAGTCCGTTCTTGATTGATCCTTCTAATATATATTATCTTAGGTGAGCAAGTTTGCTTTGAATTGGTTCCTATATATTATATGAGATGGCCAAGTTTGTTTTTGATTGCCCCTTGTGCTGTTGCGGCTGATGTGGCCTTTTTCTTTTCTCCCAAAAAAGAGATCCGACGTGTGCTCTGCATGGTGACGTGTCTGCCTATGGTTTGGTTTCCTTTTTGTGTATTGACGCGTGTCGTACATGGTCTATATAAATAATACCAAGTTAGCAAGTTCATGTTTGATTGCTTCTTTGGCGATGTGGCCGGGATTTTTTTTTTGAAAATAGTACTTTTTTCTGAACAAATTCGGAAAATAAGATCCAAAAATCAGATATTGCAAAAATAGTACACGGTCGTCCTACTGTTGGACGGAACCTGACGTTTCTGTCAACCGGTGACCGAAACGTGACGTGTCGTCCATCGGTTGGACGAAACATCTGTTTCGTTCTACCAAAAACCGAATCACATGTTTCGTTCTAACAAAAGCCGAATCATCAATGCATTCGCTACCGAAGCCAGTTTCGTTTTTCTGGAGAACGAAAACTCTATTTTTTTTCCCCGCCTTTTTTTCCCGCCAAAATTCTTCCCGCTATTTTCGTTGCCGCCAATATTGTTCCCGCCATTTTATTTTCCACCTTTTTCTTTGCCGCAAATATTATTTCGCGGCCTTTTTTTTTGCCGCAAATATTGTTCCCGCCATTTTATTTTCCCCCTTTTTCTTTGCCGCCAATATTATTTCGCGCCTTTTTTTTTGCCGCCAAAATTCTTCCCGCCTTTTTCTTTCCCGCCATTTTCGTTGCCGGCAATTTTTTAATTCAGATGTACTTGTATCTTAATTGTAGGATCATTATGTTGTATCTTAATTTCCCCGGGAGGAGCACGTCTCCCGCCAATATTTTTCCCGCCTTTTTCTTTCCCGCCATTTTATTTACCGCATCCCGCCTATTTTTTCCCGACAATATTCTTTCCGCCATTTTCTTTGCCGCCAATATTCTTCCCGCCTTTTTTTTCCAGCCAATATTCTTCCCGCCTTTTTTTCCCCGCCAATATTCTTCCCGCCTTTTTTTCCCGCCAATATTCTTCTCGCCTTTTTTTTCCCGCCAATATTCTTCCCGCCTTTTTCGTTGCCGCCAATATTCTTCCCGCCTTTTTCGTTGCCGCCAATATTCTTCCCGCCTTTTTCGTTGCCGCCATTTTCGTTGGCGCCAATATTCTTCCCGCCTTTTTCTTTCCCACCATCTTCTTTCCCGCCATCTTCTTTCCCGCCATCTTTTTTCCCGCCATCTTCTCTTCTCAACCTATAAAACCCCCTCCACACTAAGGAGGGTAAGCAGGGCAGTGTAGTCTCGTCAAGATGTCCGGTTATCCTTTCGATCGTAGTTTCCACCCGAGTATGTCGAAACGTCTTCTGAGGTTAGCCGCCAATTTCGAGATAGACAATAGGATAGTTCCATGGGACGAACTCCTCAGTAGTGAGACCTTACTGAATGAGTTGGCTCACGCATTAAGTAGGTCCGGGTGGCCTGCAAGGACCTTTGAGGAGATACGAAAAGAACTTCTCAGGTTGCATGGAAGGTGGAAGAAGCAACAACATAAGGGTGAAGCATTCCTAAAGGCTGCAGCAGAACATACTTATTTATGGAGCCAAGACAGCGAAGACGAAGATGATCTTTTCATGCCGAGCACCAAGGGCAAGAGCACCGCATCGTCGAAGGCCAAGAGTGCCGCATCGTCGAAGGGCAAGAGTGCTGCATCGACGGAGGATGACGATGATGCCTTCATGTAGTTTGTAAGCTGCATTTTTTAATTCAGCTGTACCGTTTAATTCAGATGTACTTGCATCTTAATTGTAGGAGCATTATGTTGTATCTTAATTTCCCGTTGTAGTTGCTGCACGACGTTGTTGAATTAGTTTGTAGTGTCTTTTTGTAGAAGCATTATGTTGTATCTTAATTTCCTGTTGTAGTTGTTGCACGACGTTGCAGAAATAGATAGAAATATGTCTCATGCATAGATAAAAGTTGGAAACAAACATAGATACAAATATGTCTGATGCATAGATAAAAGTCCGAAACAAACATAGATAGAAATATGTCTCATGCATAGACAATAGTATCACTCGGCTCTATGAGGACGCGTACGCGGTCTCCGCGGCCGAGGACCAGAAAGCGTGAGTGGGATCCTCGGACGCACGTGACGTAGACCTGGGCCGTACAACGGCTCGTCAACCTCTGGTTGTGTCTCCTGCGTGGGAGGTGGTGGCGGAGTCTGATATGCTTGCTGAGAGCAGCCGGTGTAGGCTTGCGGGTCTCCCAAGACATCTGAATGGACATCTGATGAGCGGTCAGAAAACGCGGCAGTGTGTCCCCCAGGCGAAGCCATGTACTGTCCCTCAGTAGTGTCTGTGGTATGAACGACGTCATAGTGAGTTGCATATTTATAATCAATTACTAACAAGAATGATGAATTATTACCTTGCCACATATGTTGTTGCGGCTGCCACACCTGTTGATGAAGCCAATCCTCTTCCTGTTGCGGCCCCTGTTGCTGCTGCCATGATGAACTTCCGGGCTGGAAAGGAGGTGGTGGCCTGGGAGGAATCTGAGGCGAAACATGTGGTCGCGGACCCTGACGGTGCAAAGAGTGCCGAGGGGCCGATACCTGTGGGCGCGATTCCTGACGGCGCAAAGAGTGACGAGGGGGCGAAACATGTGGCCGCGGATCGTGAAGGTCCAATGAGTGACGCGGGGGGCGCTGTGCTGCTCGACGAGGCACAACGTCAGACGAGCGCGTACACGAAATAGCCTGCTTGATACCTCGTAGCTTCTCTTCAAGACGCCTCAACCAGGAGACGTGCTCCTCCTGGGGGAGAAGAGGCCCAGTCTCAACCCGGTGAATAAAAGCAGCAACATCCTCCTGAGCCTGTTCAGTCAACTCACCCTGAAAAGAATAAACATAAAGTTATATATGTATTCAAGATTTGATACGTGCACGCAATTGAGGGACATGATACTTACAACATGGTGTGTGATCCCCGCCATTGACTCAATTGGGTACATCTCCAACGTGCCAGGGGGCTGCATCTGGCCAGGAATTGCCGTCGGTACCAAGTATAGACGAGTCGAGTTTCTGTACATGTGGAGATACGCGGCAAAATCCCGCGGCTGAAATGGGACATTCTCAACCCAGACTTGTGCCTCCGCCGCGTGCCACGAGTCAACGTACGGTCGAAGGGTCCGCATCCAGGCACTAAGAGCTTTTTCTCCTCCTTTGCGGCTTAAACTAAGATTGAGATATGTGTTGGACAATCAACAAACAAAGAAATATGGACACATGCGTTAGATAAGTTAGGAATGAACTTACTCGTGGACATGCGACTTGAGGGGACGATCCGGGCGAACTGGGTTAGCCAATTGGCGCCTACCAAACTGTCTCATAACCCTCTGTTGGGACATCTCCTCCACGAAGATGTCAAAAATAATCTTTACCTTGGTCATCCAATATATGTGATCTCTGGTGCACAAGTTAGAAATCCCGCGGGGGTATCTGTGAGCCATCTCCTCCGCCGTGTACGGCTGCCAAATGACCTGATCCTCGTGCAAGGTATCAAACTGCGCCGTGAAGGACGGGTAACAACGACTCACTTGTTGATGTGCATAATGTCTCTGTAGATTAAAAAAATATAGTTGTGAGCAACAGGTTTGTCAACATAGAATAAAAAGTACCGGTCATAATGTAAAAACATACCGCTCTACGTGTCCACACGGTACCAAAAGTAGGCAAGTCGATGGGATTTGCATCCATCTGTCTAACATCATATGGATCCTCAACATAGATGGTAGGTCGTCCGATAGGGAACCTCTCGTACGACCATAATTGCAACAACAGTGGGCATCCTAGCAATCCTAATTTTGGAGCGCGTAGTAAGCAAGCCTTGCACATACCTCTGTATGTAGCTGCTAAGACGGCAGAACCAAAACTCCTCGGCATGATGTCATGAGCATAACGTGCGTCCGCGATCTCTCTTGCAATACTGATGTACCGGGCATCAACAGTGTTGACGTGGTTATCCGTGAACATCACTTTGCCAAACAGCCACAAGATATATGCCTCTAGGCATCGATCAATCTGTGGCCTCGACAAGTCTATGCCTGGATATCCTAGAAGGCCAATCTGCATGAAACAAAGAACATGGGAAGCTAAATAATGAGAAGATGTATGTCCAAACAGATAAGAATATAAAACTATTGATTTACCTGAAACTGGCTCAACCATATAAACCGTGGTCCATGTGGATCAGGCCGTAAGTTCACCATCCCATCGGCCGGCCCAAGACCTGCGAAACGTGCCTGCATGTCCTCCCGCCAATTATCTGGTACCTCCAACGGGCCTATGGCCTGGCCCGCCAAAGGTAGTCCCAACAAGTAGGACACATCCTGGAGAGTAGCCGCCATCTCTCCCCAGGGAAAGTGAAACGTGTGAGTCTCAGGCCTCCATCGGTCTACTAAGCATGTGAGCAGTGACCTGTCGTAACCGAAACGTTTGTGCTTCTCTCTGTACTCATCAATGTCCTCATCGCCCACCTCAGATGCTGGGACGTGAACCCACTCCTCTCTAGTGGCCTCAACCATACGTGCCAAGGGTAAAAGTCCAGCCCAAGCCAGCCTGCAAAATAAGAATGCAAAATTCAATTAGTGTGTGCATATTTTCAGGTACTACTGGAATAAGAATGACACATACCTATCAGCCCAATCAGGGTGTATCATCCAGTCAGACTTTGGAGTGCGAGTGACCAACACAGGGAGCTCATGACCAGCCTCCATATGTTTAGCCCGATGTTTTACATCAATCGTAGGATTGAGCAAAGGATACAGAGCCATTTCTGCACAAAGTAAAACATAGTCCGCACATATTACAAACTTAAACATAATCCACACATATTACAAATTTAAACATAGTCCGCACATATTACAAATTTAAACATAGTCCGTACATATTACAAAGTTAAACATAGTCCGCACATATTACAAAGGTAAACATAGTCCGCACATATTACAAAGTAAAACATAGTCCGCACACTTCAAATGCTAGGAGTTCTCTCTCCCTCACCCTCTCCCTCCCCGTCGTCCTCGACTGCCTCGGCCACGTCCACGCCTTCCTACTGACGTTGCAGCCACTGGCGTTGTAGCCGTCGATGTGGACGCACTGGCAGTATCAGCACCAACGGTAAGAGTGGGACAATATTTCATCCTGTGGCCATATCCAGCGCAAAGCAAACATTGTCTAGTACACCCACCGGCTTCAGATTCGTCCATATCATTACGGATGCGACATACCTTCCTTCTACCTCTACTTGTCCGCATCATATCTAGGTCTGGGATGTATTGCCTGTCATCCGAGTTAACCGTGTTGAAGTTACCCATAACTCTAAATCCAACCATCTCACCGGTCCAAGTATTCTGCACCGACTCTTTTAGATAATATTCAGACACGAAAGAGATCACATCCATTTTTAACTGGCCACATGCAGCCAACACATGTGAGCAAGGCAAGTGGAGCAGCTTCGGTTTGTTGCATGTGCACTCACATGTTGGCCTGACTCCACTTCCAATTTTCACCTCGTGCGTCTTCAACTCATTTGCAGAACCGAATCTATCGGTAGGTAGGCGCACCTCATACCTCCTTTCTTGATTACCAATGGCTGTGACAGTGTGCAACTTTGCTTTTTTGAGCTTCTTCACCATGTACCGCATAATCTTTTCACAGTAAGGTGTTTCGGGATTCTTCTTAATATGCTTCTCAGATTTCAAGCGCCTATCTCTGAAATACCTCACCATGCCATGAAAAACACCCTCGACAATTGCTATTAGTGGCATACCCCTATTCCCTCCGAGGACAAAGTTATAAACCTCAACAAGGTTGGTTGTCATGGTGCCATACCTCGCTCCATGGGTGTCATGAAGCAAATACCACTTCACGGGAGGCTCTTTCTCTATCCACTGTGAAAAATTCTTTATTGCCCTCCCCTTCTTTCTCTTCGTACCGGGCGGGTCAAATGCTGACAAGTCACAAAGCTCCATTGGCTCTAGCTCTGTGTTAGTTGGTTGCTTAGCCTGTGCAGCTCTCCTTTCCTTAACCTGTGCCTTCGTGAACTCATCGAGCTTCTTCCACAAAAAATCATACTTTTTTTGTTGGTTTTGTGCGCACAGCTTTTTGAACATATTCATGAGGCGCTTATTCTTGAACTGGGAGTAAAAATTAGCCCCAAGATGGCGCATGCACCATCGGCTCTGCATGTCCTGCCATGGTGCTGGTTCGTTCGAACCTGGCGTCTGCAGTGCCCGAATGGCCGCTAGTATACCCGGATGCCTGTCATGAAGGATGCACACATTTGGCCGGTCCTTCACAATTGCAATTTTTAGCTGCCTGAAGAACCATAACCAACTCTCCAAGTTCTCACCCTCCACGAAGGCTATAGCAAGTGGGATGATCTGATTGTTGCCGTCCACGCCTATAGCGGTGAGGATCTGACCCTTGTACTTACCAGTGAGAAACGTACCATCCACACACAACACAGGCAGGCAATGACTGAAAGCTTCGATGCATATAGCGAAAGAGAAGAACACTCGATGCAACACCTTATAATCTGGGAATTCGGCCAGCGTAAAGTGCTGGATGTCGACATGTGTGCCAGGATTCCTTGCCTGCAATGTGTGCAGGAGACGGACAACATTATCATACGAGTCGATGAACGTCCCAAACCTCTTCTCCATCGCTCTCTGCTTGGCCCTCCAAGCCTTCCCATACGGAATTTCATAACTATATCTGCTCTTAATTGCATTCTGAATGTGTTTCGCTTCCATGTCTTTCTTGTTCACTATCTCACTGAACATGACTTCCGCAATGAGACTTGAAGTAAGGTTTGGATGATCCACCAGCGGATATTTCATCACACAATTGTGGGGCACAACCTTCGTCACGACCCAAGTCACGTCCCACTTTGGAACGTGGGCGTGCACCTTCGTGGGACAACTATTCATAATACATGACAAAGTCAAGTATTTTTTTGTTGATACGTCCGTTTGAAAAATCCTTTGCGTGGACATTGCCCACTCTGTCACGGCTGCCTTCAGATTTTTCTTTGTGGCATACATACCCCCTATTTCGACTTTGCTTCGATGATACTCCCAGGAAGATTCATGACCATCGTTCACGGTCGTGCCGGTCGAGAGGTTCTGATTCCATGAAGCAGGAATCGGTACCTCCTCGTCGTTCTCTTCACCATCTTCTTCATTTGAGTTCTCGGAATCAAGATCCTCCGCCAATCCATCCTCGTCTTCCTCTTCCATCAGATTCTGCATTTTCGATCCTTCCTCATCCCCATCAGCCTCGCCACTATCAGGATCTCCTATGTTCTGACTACTCTCCCCTGCATCGTAGTCCCCTCCAACGTGTGGCCCATAATCTGACTGACCCTCGAGTTCAGTACCACCCATATGTTCTGACCCAGCTACATCCATCTCATCAATCTGCTGACTGACCTGGCCAGGCTCGTAACCACCGCCGCCTTGTACCAGAGGATCCTCCATGGGGATGGGGAGCACTAAGGCAACGGGGTGAGTCCTCCGGCGTTTGCAGGATTCTAACCAGGTCACCCACTTATGTGTCCTATCTATCGGAACCAACTCCCAGAAATTTTTTGTACGGGATTTCGTCCACACCGACTGAATACTGACGGTGCACACATTGGGATCAAGCGAGAAATTTGTTGTCAACCAGTGTTTCAACTGACTAATGTTCACTTTTTCTGGATCGGTCAGTTGCAACTCCACATATGCAAACTCAGTCAGATCAACCCCACTCTCGTTTGATCGGACATTACCAGGACCATAGTAAACAACAAATTTGACTGATTCAGACATGTCTCCTGCCATAAAAATTCATACTCATCAACCACTAAGTACCACATAATTTTTTATATAATAACCGGAATGTCTGCCACATATACATGACTACCACTAAGCAAACAATCGATCAAACGAACTAAAATTTCAGACATGTTTCCTGCAATTAAATTTCATATTCCCGTCAACCACTATGTACCCATAATTTTTTTTACACTAACAGAAATGTCTACCACATATACATGACTACCACAAAGTAATTAAACAATCGTCATTTATATTATGAACTAAACAATTTTTTTTACACTAACAAAAAAGTGAAGCTCATTAAACCTAAAATAAAAATGCACTAAACAAAAATGTGAGGTTATACCTTTGAAGCGTGCTTCTCCGGCGAGCTCCTGTCCTCCGCGCTAATCCGACCGCCGAGTTGCCCACGGCCAACCCGCACGAGCACGGCCACCACAGACGACTGCCCCTGCCAAGAGCTCCTCCAATGGCCGCCCCTGCCTCACCCCCGCCCCTGCCAAGCTCCACCACGGCCGGGACCAAGCTCCAATGGCTGCCTCCACGGCCGGCCTCCCTCCTCTACCCTCTCCCCCACACGTGGCTCCCGACTTCCCTCCTCTACCCCATTGCCGGATCGGGTAACTAGCAGCCGGTTTCTAGCTCCATCTACTAAATTTAATGGCTAAATGGCCTGGAATCTGAAGAAATAGGCGAAGGAAAGGAAGAACAGAGAGAGAGCCGAGAGAAAGGGAGCCAGGAGGAACGGCCTTATCCCGTAGCGATTCGTCCAGTGGTAGGACGATTCGTCCAGTGGCAGGACGATTCGTCCAACGGGCGGACGAAACCAGCCAAGCCGTCGGTGGGGTGGGCCGGGGTGGGCCGTTTCGTTCAACGGGAGGACGAAACCCAGTTTTCGTCCGACAGTACGCCGAAACATCTGTGCCTCACGACACGTATGATTCGTCCAACGGTAGGACGACCGTGTACTATTTTTGCAATATCTGATTTTTGGATCTTATTTTCCGAATTTGTTCAGAAATAAGTACTATTTCCAAAAAAAATCCCTCCTTTTTTGCCAAAAAAATTGACGTGTGTTCCTCTGGTCTGGTTCTCTTCTGCATGCTTTTGCATGGTGTTTGCATGTGTCCACGTCTGTGCCGACGTGGTGTCCTCTCCTCTTATAAAAAAATAAAGAAAACTGACGTGTTCTCCTTTGGTTTGGCATGTCTTTGCGTGTTCTTGCATGGTTTCCACATGCATCCACGTCAGCTGCCTTCTCCTTGTTTCTCTGGTGGTTCTGGATGTCTCTTCCTTTTCTTCTCTTGGTTATAAATAGGTGTGTCGTGGGTTTGCCTATAAGTACTTGTTTGCCGTTCCCGTCGTCCGTGGCACACGCCCTACTCGCGGCCAACCACAACGGACGCCGTCGTCTCTCCATGGAGTGCCACGCCGTTGCCGACGCGGTGGGGCACGGCTGCACAACCGGGGCGCTCGGGCTCCACCCCCTCCTCGGCGCATCCGCCCGTTTCCTCGGCGGCTCCATCTCAGGCGCGACTGGTCTCCGAGGTATAGTCGTCGTCGGCGCGCTCGACCTGGGAGACAGAGACGGCGAGGGCGAGGAGGATGTCACGGACGAGCTCAGGTACGTCGACTTCTTCTTTCGTCATCTCACCCGCTGTTTGTGTTGATCCAATCCTCCAATGCTCAGATTTGTGTTCGCGAGCTGCAGGTTTCAGGATGCTCATCGCCATATACAGACCAGACCGTCCTCCACCTCATTCGGTCTCCCTTATGGTTCGTGCAGTTGCGCATGGTTCCCAGCGTGTTGAATCTACGTAGTTGGGCTCCTCCTCCCAGCATGATGTTGTGCGTTTTTAGATTCGAGGGCTGATGAGGCGCGTCGGCGGCGGCAGGAACGCCAAGAAATTCGTCGTGGGAAACGTCCAGTAGATTCATCGTCTGGTGCGCCGGAACACCGGCCTGATCTACTCGACGTCCGGCGTCGGCGACGACGAGGAGGTCGCCGGGTACGCCATGTACACCTGCACCACCTCCCTCTGCGCCTCCATCACCAAACTTGCCGGTGAGACCCTCGCGCTGATTTCATCACCCCGCCCGGTCGAAACTCTTACTCAGAGTCGCCGCAAGCTTTTGGTCTGAACTCTTGGCGTGCGTGCGTGCAGTGAAGGAGAGCTGCCGGAGGCAGGGCCTGGGCGAAGCGCTACTGCAGGCCGCCGTGGACAGGTGCCAGAGGCGGCGGGTCCAGCGGGTGTCCATCCACGTCGACCCGGCGAGGACAGTCGCGGTGGCGCTTTACCGGAAGGCCGGGTTCCAGGACGACGCCACCATCGAGGGCTACTCCACCCTATTGACCCGCCCGTCTTCTTTTCTTCAGTTCAGTTCGTTAGTTCATCTTGTTTGAGGCGTTTTGTTGCTCTGAAGGGTGTCATGTTCTAAAACGATTTATTAGGCTTCACCCGATTGTTGTTCAATGTGATTATGCTGATTTCAAGCTTCTCAGCAGAACATGGGTAAGAGGAATACATTTCAATCTGTAGGCTCTGAATTCCATAAAGATGGACATATATAGTAGATACTTCTCGCCCACCAGGTGGTTCCCTAAAGGTATGTATTCTTTGCCTAAACTAGAAGATACTCCGCGCGTTGCGGCGGGAATTTGTAGAAATTAACTATAGTGCTTATGAAAATTCATAAGCAAAAGCAATATATAGAAGTA
This sequence comes from Elymus sibiricus, assembly GCA_039707655.1. NCBI lineage: Eukaryota > Viridiplantae > Streptophyta > Magnoliopsida > Poales > Poaceae > Elymus > Elymus sibiricus. Next base: position 320,711,523 of record CM077672.1, read on the forward strand.
ATTATTGAGAAACATTTAGGTTTATGATCTCAATACAAACATTTGGACCTCAAAATGCATGTTGAACTACATTGTACTAACCTCGGGCAGAGGACAGAACATAATATAGCTTCTCATTTTAGCAAGTAGAAACTACCTAGGAGCAATAGCATGCATGGAATACACAAACCAGATGCTAAAATTCTTTCATAATAGTTGTGTTCAGCTCACCAACTATAAGGGTGTAAGGTACTATGAGCAGTGATGATTGAGTAGTGTAGTAATGCAAGACTGTTTGATAACGTGAGAAACGTTTGCAAATAATATGTTCATTTTTCATCGGAGGAACTAATGTGACTATTGGTTAATCTGATGATTTATTCCTGACCCAAAAAGTACAGTTATATTGCATTGATTTCCATAGTATAAAATACATGGCATATGCATGAGTAGGATGAGCAAAATGGTATCCGCAAAAAAAAAAAAAAAAAAAAAAAAGCATGAGCAAAATGGTAAGAAAAACTGACCCTTTAAATGAAGCATAAGACATGGTTTCAACCTTTGCATTATAGTTGCATACAACAAAATTAATAGTATTCAGTTAGCCACTCGGTAAGGTGCCGAACAAAGTGTTCAAGAATAAGATTAGATCAACTCAGATCTTGATCTGGCAGAATTTCAGAAGGAACTCCATAACTGGCTCGTGTAATCTGAGATTCTGAGTACAACATCATAGATCATATGAAATATGGCTTAATTATTCGCAAAAAAATGTCTTGATTATGTAACGTACATGGGTAAATATCAAGTGGATTAGACGGATTGTCAGTACTAAGCTATCGGGTGGTACTATTGCAGCAGGAAAGTACGTACTCTCACCTGAATAGACCCTTGCTGTGTGTGAATGGAAGAAGCTTTCTGTATTTTTATCCATTGAATTGATGCATAGTAGCACGCTCTGTGTAAGGGCAAGAAGTTAGATTGTGAGTCTCATTGGTGCATACATAAATCTGTAGTATTTCGCAGAAACTTGGAAGATAAAGGATGCAAAAATAAAGGAGGATACACCAGGAAAGGGATGCAGATCCCTGGAATTTAGGAAAGGATTGTACTACCATATGCCTCCGTTTTTCACGGACAGGCGATTTGGCATCTCCAACATCCCAATCGATCATGGCGGCCGCGCCGGCTGGAGGGCCTGCTGGAGCGGCTGGACGTCGCCCCTGCACGCTGCATAGCCATGGATCTCCGCGGGGCTGGGACCTGGGAACCGCCCGGGGTCACGTCAGCAGGACGCCCGTGAGCCGCCGGATGTCTCCTTGCTCTCTCTCCTATGCTCGTCCCGCGGCGCTAGGAGACGCCAGTCGCGCTCCACGAGCGCCGTCGGAGGAGAGTTATCGTGGGAAGCCGAGGTCATGCAGCGGGGAGCCGTGATGGCGGATGCGCCGTTCATGGGCTGTCCATCCACTCCCTCGTCTGTCTTGGCGGCGGCACCGGCCGGCGAGAGAAGGGGCTCTCCTCGCAAACCTCCACAGCAGCTAGACTGCGCTCTAGTTCGTCACCACCGGGAAAGCCAGGGAGGGCTGGATTGTCGTGCTGGACCACATCGTTGGCTGGCGGATGGTCCTCACCAACAGTACGCGCGTCAGCTGCGAGCGGCAGCCTAGACGTTGCCGGATGATGCAGCCATGGCGTGTCGATCGGCTGGGAGCGGCAGCACGGACGGCACGGGATGATGTAGCGGCAGCGGCGATAGCCCTGCACGCTGCAGATCTGCCTCTTGCCGGCTTGTGACTTCATTCGGTGGGCATAGCATTCGACAACTGGCCTATCGGAGGAGGTAGCGATGAGAGCGACGCAGTCGCCCGTTCTGCTGCCATAACAGATGAGCAGATCAACCGATGGACTGCTCTTTATGGGCTTTTACACTAACGCATCAGTTACGGAAGACAAAAGTGGTGGCCAGAGTTGAATTGGAGATTTCTTCAAAATAAGAAATAAAATGCTTGTTGAGGTGGCATTATTGCTGAGGTGGACAGTTTGCATGTTAAGATAAATCATGTAGTGGGGATGAACTTCTTAAGTATATAGGATTAGGCAAGTTGGAAAGTTTTAATATCATGTTTCCTTGATATAGAATATCAGTTTTGTGAAGTGCTGAAGAGATTCCATTGCCTTGCAGTTAGAAGATAGGAATAGAAGTTCAGGAACATACTACCATGCTTACCTTTTCCTGCTTTGTACTTCTTTTTGTTTGCGAGATTCTCACCGTGTACTTCTGTTTGTATGGATCATCTTATGGATTGACTTAAGGCAGTGAAAGCTACAAACAATATGGAAGGAGCAGGGAACTATCCTGGGCTCACAACCTTCTAGATGATCCAGGGCAACATGGGGGACTGGTCATCAAGTATTTGGAAGCTATTTTTTTCTTGCCATATGTCTTCTGAAATTGGCTACTTCATTTGAAGTACATGCTTTCGTGGGATATATTAGTCATGATATTTAAGTAGATTTATTTCTAGATATACGTAATCCTCTGAATGATATAGGAGATGCATACAACTGTCTTTTTTCTGTCCATATTTATTTTGAAACTGGTTGTGCATGCTTTCTTATGATAAAGTGGTGAAGTTTTATGTTATCATGATATTCCGGTAGATTTCTTTCTTGTATATGTTTCCTGAATAATGGAGGAGATGCGTAACTAGCTTGGTGTTTCACATATTTAAAGAGCAGTTTGACCGCCATGGTTGTTTTTTTGCTCCTGATGTAATCTAGGTTTTAGGATAAGGGACTAATGGCTGCTATTTATAAATAGATTTGATGCTCATTTGGTGTTCACTTTTGTGGTTACAGAAGAAAAATTGTACTTCTGAAAGTACAGTTTCTTTTGTACACGTTTTGATTTGAAGAAATGAACTTGAAACTTCTGTTTAGGCCTAATTTTCACCGTTTTGCTGGGTGGGGTGGGTGTGAATTTATATTCAGTTAAGCTAAGAATCATGGCATCACAACCAGAAACCATATTGTCAATATGATATATCATACTCTCAGTTTCCACAAACGGCGATGTCATTTCACTACCTATATAGGTTACAGAAGAGTTGTAAGAAGACACTTTCTTGGCCTAATCCGGTTGTGAACGTACATAAAGATGTACTAATTTCCTGCTGATTTGTATCCCTTGATCCGGTATTAGGATGGTTGTTGCTGGTCAATCTACAGAGCTACCTGATCCGGTATTAGAATGGTTGTTGCTGGTCAATCTACAGAGCTACCTGCTTCTACAATCCCAGATTTCATGGAGGTTAAGGAGCGTCGACAAAGAGCCAAGGAGGAAGCCTCTTTCTGTTTAGACTTTGATGTCGAACATCGTAACTGCTGATCATGCTCCTTATGGCAATGGAACTGAGTATTTGAAATTCATCTCTTGGTGTTGTTTCTCTACAAGCTATCCGAAAAGAAGGTTTAATTTAATGTTCATGCTATGGTAAAGTGGGAGATGATGTATAATGCATCAAACATGATTGGGAATTGCTGATTTCCCTAGGATAATGGTAGGTTCCCATGAGCATTCTAATGATACATTGGTGATTTGGACATGCATAAAATTCAATAAATTTTCCACTGTATGCATCCACCAGTGTTTGGGTGTCTCAATCTGAATCTTTGTCAAATCATTGAGAAATTACTCTACGCTGGATCATTTATCCACTACATTCATGTTGACAAAACAATGGTACAAATGTAAGCTTTCATGGTCGATCAAATTAATAGTTTTACATAAAACTAATAAAAATTCAACACACGAACCTACCAGCGAAGCGCGGCATGCCGCCGCGCACTACCTGCTAGTCAATCTCTATCCAGGGAAATATATCTAAAATTCCGGGAAGGATCTGCTCTGTCACGTTCTGCGACGCCCTGCCGCACCATGCCGCACAGCCGCCGAACTTGCACGGCACGCACCGGCCCACCCGCTGTCGTAACCTGCAGAGCACGCGCGCAGCTTGTCTTGCGCCTCAACGGCACGCGCCGGCCGACCCGCCGCCCTACCCTGCACATCCGGAGACTTCGACGACGACTAGCTTCTCGCCCACGCCAGGTGCAACATCTCCTCGCCGACGACCTTTTAGAACCTACTGATCATGCAATCGGGATTGTATCTCGCTCATCAGGTCGCTCTTCGACACACGCCTAGGTCATTCTGTCATGCATTAATTGTAACCAAGCCTTTCATCTATCTTGTTTTAAGCATACATTCATCTTTCTCTACACCCCTATGTACATCGGTCGATCGATCGATCTCCGGACCCACCCTAGTCCTATTTCAATCGATCTACAACTAGATGGTACATGACATACTAGCGTACACACAAACACCCCCACACTCTCCACCTCACACGATCATTTCTATCATAGACACACACCAAAACCTTAATTTGCATGACACACACTCGATCTCTCCACATCTATCGATCTCGTCAAGGTGTGTCGGGTCATGAACCGAAGGGGTTTGTCACTACTAAGACGGGGAGCGACACGTAGTGGACGGCTCACAAAACCGACCTAGATAACTATTTTTCCAAGCAACTTACATAGTATAGTTACTACAGCCAGAACATGGTAAGTTGGACACCTAAATGCGAGCACGGAGCGGGCACACCTCAATTATTCCTTCAAACAGCCGGACACCTCAATCAGCACACCTCAAATACATACAAAGACAGGCAACACACATTGTCCGGCTACTTAATCAAGCGTTACGCTTCACGAGTTGAAAAGGAAAGGGCGGTACACTAATTATATTGGTACATATGCTAGTATGAATAACTATTGTACACGTGGGCTACTAGGCTGGATATAGGTGAGATGCCAACTTCATATTATATGCTTTCGATCTTACGCTCTACAAGTGTTACGGTTTACAAGTTCGAAATGAAAAGGCGGTGCACTGACAGCACCCCTGTCGCGTTCACGTCGCACCCCCAGACGGTCGGTCTGGCATGCTTATGACCCAAGGGAACGCGGGTTGTCTTGCTTTGTCACTGACATGTGGGATCGCATGTGAGCAAAGGGCATCTGCGACGTTGCCACGCCCGCAGCTGACTACCCTGGCCCACAAAAACCCTCGTCCCTCGCCCGCGTGCGTTCCCTCCCCCCGGTGCCAGCTGCCCGCATTCATGCCGTCCGTCCGCATGCCGCCATTAAGCAGGCTCGCCGCCCGAGGTACGAACTCCGACGACTCATTGACGCACCCGGATGCTTGGCCTCACCGGTATGCACTACTTAAAGGTGGCAACACCCAGCTAAACTCCACACCAGAGCACATCCTCCTCCCTGGCACCACATCCACCATGACCGCGGGCGGGAACGCTCTGCGGGAGAGCTTGTCTTCAGAGATGAAGCTCGAGGTCGCTGCCCTTGCTCAACCCGCTGCTCGCAACGCAATGCCGGCGTAGCCGGACACGGACGCGGCCGCACAAGCACCGGCTGCGCCAGTGGTCGAGGACAAGAGCACCGCTAGCCGTGCGTTCTACGCGCCGCCGTCCAACGTTCGGGGGCGCATATGGCACGTGAACAGCGACAGACCGTCCACGTCCATCATCGACCTCACGTCCACCGGCACCGCCGAGGTCGCGGACTCCTCCGAGGATGAGTAGGGCATGGGAGGCGGCAGGCATGGTGTCCCAAGTGGGCCGGTCCGTCTCCCGTGTTCTACTCTTCCTCGCTGAAGACCACACCTTTACTTCACGGGTCTTGAACCCCGCCGCCGTTCATGGAGACGGCAGATGGAGGACGTGGTCGCCGATGCGGAATACAAAGGAAAGTGGACGTACGCCGTCGCCGTAGGATAGGTTTAGGGTCATGTTTCTTTTCTTTTTTTGTCCTAAAAGTTCAAAATGTAATGAAAATCTGCCGTGTTTGCATGAATCTCGTCCAGTTATATGAACTTTCACAATAAAAACATATGTTGTATGAAAATATATTGAATAATGATTCTAATCGTATTTACTTTGTATTGTGGTTGTCATTGTTTTTGTATGTATAAACTTGGTCAAAGTTTAGAAAGTTTGACCCGAGACAAAGCTAATATGCGAAGTAAATAAATACAGAGGGTTTACATACACAATTTCTCTTAGGCCTTCCAAAAGTACATCCACTACACATTCACGCATTTCACGTCTTTCTCTCGCTCTGTCTGTCAAACCAACTAAGCCAAACTCCCAGCATATCGCGCGGGAAAAGACCCGCCTGCGCTGTTTTAGTCGGGATTTGTATCGATGGATCGCGCCAAGCACCAAAACCAAGTATTACGCTCTACAAGTTCAAAAGGAAAAGGTGGTACACTTACAGCACGCCTATCGCGGTCGCATTGCACCCCTCACATGGTCGGTCCTGCACACCGCTCACCCAAAGGGAACGCACTTCGGCTTGCCTCTTCACTGACACATGGGACCGCAATTGGAGAAACCGACCATTCGCCAAACTCCCCCGCCCACCGCGCGAAAATTCCCCCCAAATCCCAAATTCAAGTCCCCTTCGGCCAACTAGCCAATAATATTCCCCAAACCCCCCTCCCCCCGCCCCCCTCCACTCCATTCGCTCCGCCAAACTAGCCCTCCCCGCTGCACCGATACGTCAGCGCCACGGTTCTTCGAGGGGATGCACGGCGATCCTCTCGATCCCACAGTACGCTCTTGTAAACTGCTATCCTCCAGCCGCGCCGCCACCGCTGGCGACGTTCTTGTGGAGACGCACGGCGGTCAGCTTCTCCCACGGTACACGCATTCTAGACTGAGACCCCGTGCATGTCGGAGTAGCGCTGGATGTTAGCTGATAGACGCTGTTAATCTCACTGCTTGCCGAAATAGTTTACACTCAATATGCTCTGCTTAAAAAGCTACCTTGCCCTATTCTGCACTCAATCTGCTTTGCTGAGATGGCATGCCACGCCTGATAAGTTGCTAAAATATCCTGCCATATTTTAGGACCATGTATGTATTGTGAAGTAGATTGCCATGGTCTAGTAGCCAATCTGTTAGGTGAAATAGCTCAACACCGTTTTACACTCAATCTTTGTTGCTGAGATGGCCTTCGATGGCTGTGTGCTCGGCCTCATTGATTGCTGAAATAGCCTGCCATAATTTAGCACTCAATCTGTTTGCTGAATCAGCTTTACTATATTTCGTTACTTAGATCTGCTTGTCCAAATATCTTGTCATAGCTTTAGACATCGACCTAGGTATTTTTTCTGGACTTTATAATGAAACATATATGTTTTTCCTGTAATATCTAATAGAAGAACTAATTTGTATGTCTGACAGATGGACAGGACTTGGATAACTTCTGCTCGACGATTCTCCCATGCATATGTCGAGGGGGTTCAAAACTTCATGAACTTTATCAGAGCTGAGTACGGTGGTCCGAAAGCAGATGTGCGCTGCCCGTGTAGCAGTGGTATGAATTCAGTTTCAAGACCCCAGTCAACTGTGCAAAATCATCTACACTTGTATGGGATGTCAGTCACATATACTAGGTGGGTTCATCATGGTGAAGCTGTGAACATCAATGTCACTGACTATGTGGAAGCAGCAGATCACCATCTTGATCTGCCTGATGCTCAGGAGGAAGAGGAGGAGGTGGAGGTGGCGGCGGAGCCAGTGATTTTGACCAAGATTGAAACAATGCAACGAAATGCTCACGCATTTCGAGAACTTACACATGTACAAGAAAAACGGTGGGCCCGCATGTTGGACCAATGCAACGTGGCAGTCACCGCAGGTTGTAAGCTGTCATTATTCTCAGCTATGGTCAGCTTTCTTCAGGTGAAGACATCTCAGCGGATGACCAACAAATCATTCGATGTGATGATGGCTGCTTTCCGCGATTCTTACCCAGCTGTGTCAGAGCTGCCACACACCTATAGTAAAATGAAGAATTTCCTCCGTGCCGTTGGAATTGGATATGATATGATCCATGTTTGCGAGAATAATTGTGTTCTGTTCCGGAAGGATTATGCCAACTTAAGTGAATGCCCAAAATGCAAATCATCAAGATGGAAAGATGGCGATGCTGTGAAGAGGATTCCTCATAAGGTTCTGAGACATTTTCCAATTATACCAAGATTGCAGAGGTTGTTTCATGATGCTCAAACAAGAGAGGATGTACTGTGTCATTCTAGGAACCAGGAGCACAAAGATCAGAATGTAATGAGCCATCCATCTCATGGTAGTGACTGGACAAGCTTCAATCGAAAACACGGAGAGTTTGCTGCCGATCCGAGAAACATTAGACTTGGCTTAGCTACAGATGGATTCAACCCATTTGGCCACCAGAGCACGACATATAGCATGTGGCCAGTGCTTGTTATCCCTTACAACATGCCGCCAAATGTCTGCACCAAAGAATCAAACTACATCATGGCCTTTCTCATCCCAGGTCCAAAAAGTCCTGGAAAGGATTTTGATTTATTCATGGAGCCTGTTGTGGAGGAACTTCAAAAGCTATGGAGGGGTGTTCTCACTCGAGACCTATATAGCATCCCACCAGCTGATTTCATTCTGTGTGCTATTATAATTTGGTGCATCCATGATTATTCGGCTTTGGGCACTATGTCAGGGCGAACGACACATGGGTACAATGCATGTGTTCGCTGTGACAAGAATCCGCTGTCATACCCAATACTTAGCAAGGTCTGTTACATTAGACACCGTCGTTTCCTTGACAAGGACAAGCTGCGTCTTAGAAAATACCGAAAACCTATGTTCAATGCAAGTCATGAAAACCGTGATGCACCAGAGAGGCTCACCAGCGATGAGTTGCAGGAGGAATTAGAGAAGGTCAGGCATATTACACCAGGGAACCATTCCGATAATGGTAGCAGGAAAAGGAAGCGTGGCAAGGCAAAAGAGAGATTATTGTTTACCCGCAGGTCCACTTTGTGGAACTCCGTAGCGACCCGACCTCAAACGGTCAAGCCTCTGTGTATCCGTGCCATCCCTGGATCAGTATGCTGGCACACACAGTACATCAACATATATATCAAAGTGCAATCACATGTATAAATAACGTAATACTGATATATACCTCATAATTCTCAGCGAAAACAAACAAACGGGTGTGGAGTCCCATCAACACCATCGGCAGGTTGAGTGTAGACCGTAACCCTACAACGAAACTCACTCGTCGTAGAAAATCCTGCAACATGATACGTTGCAGCCGTGTAGGTCAGTACATTGAATGTACCGGCAAGATCACAAATAAGAGAAACAGATGATAAAACTATTCTATATGCAATATGGCTTTGTGGCTCTGTGTCTGAGTTTTGTTTGCGTAAAAGCTGCTTTTATTTTCCCTACAACAAATGAATAATCAGGAGTTTTCACTACGGAGTTATCTACTATGACATGGTTCCGCCAACCGATGTCTCATAGCCCACAAGTATCATAAGTTGCCCACAATTAGTTATCAGTCCGGTGTTGAGAGTTCAGAGATAGATCCAAGTCCAGAGGCTCAAATTGTCCGTAACTGGGGACACGGCTAATCGATTAGGTTTTAACTCTGCAGAGTGTTGTGCACTTTACCCACAAGATTCAATCCCTCTTTTTGTACGTTCTCGCACTTCAGGGTGTTTGAGAACAAGACGACCGAAACATGGTCTTCCGAAGAGTTCCTCTGACCACTATTCGGTGCTCATCCAATCCTATCGTAGTTCTACATCTGCTAGATCCGTCCCAGCTAGAGTCACAACTAAGGTCAACCAAGCCAGAGCCCATATTGACTTGTGGCTGCACAGGTAAGCTTCCGGGCATGAAGTATTCTTCCGTCTCTTTGAGCCTGGGTGGAGCTTTCCGCATGATATCACGGCGCTTCTCTAGAATCACTGAGTACTAGACGCACCATATGTACCCTTCTTAACCATTCTCCATCCAGAGGTATATTGAATTCTTGTCTCGAGTCTTGAAGTCTTGTAGATGCAGGCCTTGAAGATGCCATCTTGAAGTTGTCATCATTGACGTAGAGTCCTCCTTCTCACACCACTCACGAACTCTCATACCAATCCCCGTCTACTGAAGCGTAGCATTAAAATAAATGACGTTCCCGGGCTTGGTAACAGGGGTGTGGGTTCCTACCTCATGCTTCTACTCAACTACAAGATTCAATATACTTCTGGAGGAAATGGTGAAATGGTGACACTAAATGCAATAAAAACATAGGTATGGAAATATGGTCAAAGTGAACTTGCCTGGTAAGTTGATGAAGATAACATCGCTCTCAGAAACTTGATAATACTAGTCGTCACTCTGCGATGAAAATCTATACAATCAAGCATTGCATTCATATAAGCTTTCACTCTAGCAAGCAATACTAACAATAAAAATAACAACCAATCAAAAAGCAACAAAGAAATCAATAAAGACAACCAAGAAAACCAAATATAAATTCCAGAAAAACTTCAAAGGGAAACTACTAAAGAAAACTATGAAAACTATCACACTAAACAAAACATTTGCCCTAATAAAACTTAGCAGCAAGGAAAAGGTTAAATAATTGAATTAACAAAAAGAAAATAATAAATAAATAAACAGAAAATAGTTTATATTATTTTTCCCTAGCAAAAGAATCAACTAAAAGCTTTTATAAAACTCACACTATGGCCTACACAAGATTTAGCACAAAGCAAAAGTAAAAACAAAATAAAATATTTGTCTACTGTAGACTAACATAAACCTAACAAATCTTGTCAAAAGTGGTAAAAGAAAATAACTAAAATCATTTAAAACAAAAAGAAATTGAAATAAAACAAAACTATACCTAAACAGTAATGTTTTTGCAATAAACCTAATTTAAATTAAACTAAAAATAAATAACTAAATGCTACTAGATAAATAAATCAATAAGAAAACAGTAGCAAAAATAATCAATCAAAAATATAATTTTAAACTCAAGATATGGCCAAATTAGTGGTTTGAACAAATTTCATCAAATTCAAGTTTAAGCTACTCAAATTTGAAAACTAAGTGCACCAACAGAAACTTCATAAAATTTTGAAACTAATGCAAAAATAATCACTCAATTTTGACTTAAAACATAAAAGATATTGAATTTCTAAAACAGAAACTATTCTGAAAACTTAAAACAGAAAACAAAAAGTTTAAAACCCTACGGGTCGGCTACAATCCACGTGGCAGTGTGCTATTGGTCTGCAGATCGACCGAACGGGCAAAGAGGGCGGGTGGCCGAACTATAAAAAAATGTTTCGGCGTTTAATGACTTCTAATCGGGACCGTTCGTGCTAGATCTGACGGTGAGAGACAAAGGAGGCTCACAGCAGGCGGCGGGGTGGTCTCCGGCGAGGCTCCGGCGACGGCGATTTCGGGTGGTGATGCGGGCGAGCTCTCCGGCAGGTCTCCGGCGTCGGTGAAGGGCTCGGGTTATGCGGCGGAGCATGGAGAGCACGCTGGTGGCGTCGGCGAGGGTCGGGAAAGACCGTAGCGAGCTGCACAACGACGAGTGCGTGGTGGTAGAGAGCTTCTCCGGCGATGAATTGCGGTGGCGCTGGTGCGTGGAGAGAGGGGGAGTAGGGGGAAATCTAGCGAGGATAGGGCGGCCTTTATAGGAGGCTTGGCATGGAGGAGGGGCGAGCTTGATACGGCGAGATCCGAAGAATCCCGACGGCGGCGGCGGCGGGCGGCGAAGAAGGAAGGAGGCGACCGAAGCGGGATTCGGTCGGGCGGCGGGGTCCACATGCCAGGGAGAGAGAGAATCGGGAAGGAGATTCGGTGCCCGAAAGGAAAGAGCTTCGGTGCGGGGAAGGTGCGCCTGGGCCGGCCTGGCACTGTTGGCCTGCTGGGTCACTGTGTTGCGCTGGGGCCTTTTTTTTCTATTTTCTTCTGCCTATTCTTTTTACAGCAGCAACAAACAAGTTCCAAACCAAATAAAACCAAATTCAAATAATTTGAAATTTGTACAAAAAATACTTGAGAACATATGGGACCATCTAAACATTTTCTTTTGGCCAAATTAAATCTACAGAAATTTAAATAAATACAAAATCATTCTATAGGCATTTAAATAATTCAAATTGGATTTTGAAATATTCAAAATGACTCCAAAATAATTTTCCCTTGTTTTTCCATTGGAGGGAATCATTTTACCCTCATTTCCAGATATTTTCTTTTTGGAGAAAAATTATTTGATAAAACCCTCAAATGAGTTTGAATTTGAATTTCAAACCATTTGGAATTCTTTTCTGTTTTTAAATGGCCAAATATATTTCAAATGCCCCTGAATATTTGAAGTGTCATATTGCTTCTCTCTTTTTGAATATTTCCAGAGGTTTTGAAATTTGAAAATTCAAATGACTTCAAATTGAAAGTGGGTTTCAAAATAACTTCAAAATGACTTTCAATTTGATTCTTTTAAACTTCCAACTCATATTTCATATAATTTGAAGAAGTCATCTTATCCTCTCTCATGAAAATCATTGAGTTGCATAAAGTCTCTGGTTTGAAAGTATTTCAAATGAAATTCAAATCATTTTCAAATCCCTTTTCATTTCTTTAAATGGAAGAAGTCATATCATCTTCACTCTAGGGTTTTGTGATGAAATGAATTTGAATTTCTGGGGATCAAAATGCAAAGTGAAAGTTCTGGGAAAGTCATTTCATTCCCTCTCATTATTATTTCAAAAAGTTTTCAAATTTCACTCACTTTCAGTCAAACAATCAAACAATCAATCATATTTATTTATTTAATAACATTCCAAAATTTTGAATTTTGGGATGTTACAGAATGACACATGGTTACAATGCATGTGTTTGCTGTGACAAGAATCCGCTGTCATACCCAATACTTAGCAAGGTCTGTTACATTGGACACCGCCGTTTCCTTGACAAGGACAAGCTGCGTCTTAGAAAATACCGAAAACCTATGTTCAATGCAAGTCATGAAAACCATGATGCACCAGAGAGGCTCACCAGCGATGAGTTGCAGGAGGAATTAGAGAAGGTCAGGCATATTAGACCAGGAAACCATTTCGTTAATGGTAGCGGGAAAAGGAAGCATGGCAAGGCAAAAGAGAGATTATTGTTTACCTGCAGGTCCACTTTGTGGGACTTGTAGTATTTGAAGGATTTGGATCTGAGGCATAATCTTGATGTGATGCATATCGAGGAAAATATATGTGACAGCATTATCGGCACACATCTTAATATTGAAGGCAAGACAAAAGATACCTTAAAATCTAGGATTGATTTGACACACCTGGCTATCAGATCTGATTTGCAGGTGAAAGACAACGGTGAATCACGGGATATGGTACCAGCTGTGTACATCTTGGACAAGCAAAAGAGAAAAGAATTCTGCAAGATCCTGTCACGTGTGAGATTCCCACATGGATTTGCTTCCAACCCTAAAAAGAGAATTAGTTCAGATGGAACCAAGGTACAAGGGTTGAAAACTCATGACTGCCACGTCCTACTTCAAAGGGTTTTACCTGTTCTCCTTAGAGGATTGGGCCGCCCTGACTTATACAGAACAGTTGCAGAGTTGGGACAATTCTTCAGGGAACTCTGCAGTAGAAATATCAGGATAGATGCTGTGAATCGTCTTAAAGAGAGGATACCAACTATCATATGCGACCTTGAGAAGATATATCCTCCAGCCTTCTTTGATGTGATGGTGCATTTGGCTGTTGATCTACCTGATGAGGCACTACTTAGAGGTACAGTACAATATGGATGGATGTACCCTATTGAAAGGCAGCTAGGCACTTTCAAGGGCTATGTTAAACAGAGCTAGACCTGAGGGTTCCATTGCAGAGGCCTACATTGCTACAGAAGTGTTGACATTCTGCTCAAGATACATTGAAACAACTGATCATCCTAGCAAAAAGGTGGGCGAAAAAAATCCTGAGCTCAATGTTTTCGATCCTGCTGTTCGAGTAATAGGGAAGAGTCGACAAGATGACAAACCTAAAGATTTGGACAAAATGGTTTGGTATGTGTTGAATAACTGTCCGGAGATTCTACCTTATATCGAGTAAGTGCTAAGTACTGCAGCTTATACATCGTAATCTACTAAACTTGCAGCACATTCTTATATATTTAGATGTTTGACGCGATCACTATGTTCTGCAGCATGTATGAAGAGGAGTTACTGGCGCAAAATCTAAGAAACATTGACAAACGAGTTAGGGAAGGATTTGCGAAATGGTTGAAGAGCCGTGTGAGCTTTTGAATTGCACTGTCAGTTTTTTCAATATATAGAGTACATAAGATAATCAGCTTGTCTATTTTCTAACCATAGGTTAAGGAGATGCGGGAGGAGGGGTAGGCAGTTAGTGATACTGTGATGCCCCCGACTCAACCGTGCGCTAATCATACACACAAATGCGCACGATCAAGCCCAGGGACTCACGGGAAGATATCACAACACAACTCTAGACACAAAATAAAATAAAACAAGCTTTATATTACAAGCCAGGGGCCTCGAGGGCTCAAATACATAAGCTCGAGTTACACAAGAATCAGCGGAAGCATCAGTATCTGAGTACAGACATAATTAGACAAGGCTGCCTTAAGAAGGCTGAGCAAAACAATGACAACTAGATCGAAAAGGCGCAAGCCTCCTTCCTGGGAGCCTCCTAAACTACTCCTGGTCGTCGGTCTCCACGTTGTAGTAGGCTCCGTCAGTTTAGTAGTAGTCATCGACGGGGTCGGCTGGCTCCGGGGCTCCGTCATATGATCGCAGCAATCGGGTATGGGGAAAAAGAGGTAGCAAAGCAACCGTGAGTACTCATGCAAAGTACTCGCAAGACTTACATCAGATATATGCTAAGTATGCATCGGTATCAAAGGAAGGCGCTGTATCTGTGGACTATACTGCAGAAATGCCAGATTAGAGGGGAAGGCCTAGCCTATCGAAGACTAGCATCTTGCAGCATTAGAAGAGTGCAGATTAGCAGCATAACATAAAGTAATAAGTAATAGTAGCAATGCCCAGAGATCCTTCCTCGACTCCCTGCGAGAAAGCAATCCCGGAGCTATCAAATTATTAAGTAACTCAAGTATCCACCTCTAGTTGTAGTAGATCGGGATACTCTCTGAGCGTCCGTTACCGTGGACACGGCTATTCGAATAGATAACTTCCCTGCAGGGGTGCACCAACTTAGCCAACACGCTCGATTAACTCTAGCCGGACACACTTTTCCTGGTCATGCCCGGCCTCGGCTGATCGACACGACGTAGTCCTACCTAGGCTCCACAGAGAGGTCCCCGCTGGTCTAAATCCTAAGCGCTCAGGGGTCTTGGGCCCATCGCCCTTTGCACTCCGGGACATTGCGAGCAGGGCCAGCCTCACCACATTGTGCTTGTGGGTATCTGCTATCAGCCGTGCCGCAATGCTGAACTGGACGTCTGACAAAGCTTTCCGGAGAATCGTACGACGCCGATTGCTAACCCGGGTGGTGGTTAGTGTGTAAAGGCCCGAGGCCTACTCAGAACACATATCCAAAACCATTAGTGTGTTGGGAGCTCGCGGTGACGATCAGTGCTCCTGTCGCCCCGTCTCGTGGACTTACGGCAAGGGCCAGGCCCATCCCTCTCCTGGGCGGTCTGCCTGCCCCGCTGTGCCACGTAATTATCTCGCGGGTACCCTTACGGTCAACCCGACTTCACATCTCTCGCGGGTACCCCTCGGGGTCGACCCGACTTCAATAGGGGACTGAGGTAAATTTAGGGTATCTGTGTGTCCATAACATCAAGAAGGAATCCGAGGAATCACCCTCGTTGGATTCCTACTCGACGTAACCGTCAAGGTGAACTTGGAGGAATCACCACGACAGAGGCATCATCAGAGGTGTGAAAGAGGAATCACCCTCAGTAACCCACAACCGACTAGCTACGCTACAGAGATATCATCAGGAGTGAGGTAGGAGGTATCACCCGGCACTCGATAGTAACTCTGCAGAGTCGTACAACTAAGGGGGTGTGCGGTGATGTGTCGGTCTCTGCACATCGATCACACGGACCGAGCATCCGGAAGCAAAGCATGGCAACACGGACAAGGGTGCGGGGCCACTGATGGATCACTAACCAACCTATACTAAGCATATAGGATAGCAGGTAAGGTATCAACAACAAGTTACAAAATCAGGCTATGCAGCAGAATAGGAGCTATCGAACGACAGTAGCAAAATCTAATGCAAGCACGAGAGAGTAAGAATGGGCGATATAGGAATGATCAAGGGGTTTTTGCTTGCCTGGTTGCTCTGCAGACAGATACGGACCCTCGACGGTGAAGTAGTCGATCACCGGATCAACAACGGTCTCGGGGTCTACCGGAAAAGAAGTAACGGAGGGGGAAACAAATAAATAACGGAGCAATCAAATGCAACACAAATGCAATGGCACGACAAGATGTGTGGGTGACATGCTCTAATGCATCACTAAACATTTTAAAAGAAGAGGGAAAATATTCGGGAATATTTTCCCGCTCCAGGTATTATTCGGCCAGACGATCCGGAGGGGAAGGTTCCATGTTTGCAGTGTTGGAGGCATGTGACACGTATGTGGATGGCATATTCAGATTCGTCATATTTTTCTGATCATTTTTCATATATAAATTATTTTCATCTGAGTTACGAACTATTTTATATGATTTTTTCAAAGTTTTAAACATTTTCTGCATTTTTGTATTTAGTTTAATCCGAATTGACCAAGTCAATTTGACTAGTCAAAAGGGCAGGTGTGGCCCACATGTCATAGACTATTTACCTAATCAGATAAATAAAACAAAACAAATTAAAGGGGGCCACATGTCATAGGTTAGTAACTATCCTAACTAGCAATTAGCTCCTAAGCTAATTGGCACAGGGCCGGCCACAACACAGAACACACACGCACACGCACCACGCAGCACACCTCGGCCATGGCCATGGCCACGGTAGCAGCGGTGCGCAGCAGCAAGAGCGGCAATAGGGAGCAGCAGTGCAGCGGCAGCGCAGTAGGCAACAACATGGAGCAGCAGCAACAGGAAGCAGCAGCGGCCGGCAGCGTGCAGCAGCAGCTCGCATGGGCGCGTCCACGCGCGGGGGCGCGGCCGACGCGGGGCACGCAGGGGCGGCCCAAGTAGGACATGGCCGCTGGTGCGGTGAGGGCGGGCTCCGGGGGCGGCGGCCGAGCACAGAGGGGGGCGGCTTACGGTGGCAGAACGGAGTGGGAAATGCGGGGAATCGAAGGAGGGCTCATCGGGGAGGCCGCAGGAGAGCTCGAGGGGGGTTGGGGATGACCGGAGTAGCGGGATCTGGCGACGAACGATGGTGACCGTAGGCGAAGGGATCGGCGATGGCGGCGTGCTGCGGCCCTCCCGGTCCTATCCAGCAGGCGCAGACGAGGGAGACGACGACGGTGAGGCTCCTGGATGTCTACTCAGGCGGCGGGGAGCACGTTGGCCAGGGCTACGACGACGGCCATGGCGGCTGCGCACTCGGGCGCGTCAAAATCGACGATGGTGAGCGAGGGAGCGAGGGGAATGGAGCTAGGGTCTGTCCCAGGGGATGGTCTTATCCTCTCCCAGGACTCCTGTAGCTACCAGACGTCGAGCATCCACGGCCATGGCAACATGGATGGCCGACACGGCGAGCTCTCTGTCTCTAGTACGTGAGGAAGGAAACACTAGGTGGGCTGGGCTGCACTGTAGTAATAGGCTCAAGTGCATAGTAGATTTTCTCTTTTTATTTTTCTGTTATGTATTTTTCTACTATTTTGTATTTATTTGAGTGAGGAAACAATTTTTGTTACAGATGATACTTGGCACATAAATACAAGGCATTGTTTTGAAACAACACACAAAGTTTGGGGCTATTTGGAAATGCTTGAACAATTTTAGAAATTGAAAAGGTCAAGTAATATGCTGCTGGTCCACTTAATAATTCCCAGGGGCATTTTGGGAATTTTAGGTGATATTGTTTTCCTTAACATAAATACTTAGGGAATATTAGCAATATTATGAACTATTTTTCTTGCATGTTTGAAGACGTAAATATTTGACTTGCAATTTAAATTTGAATTTGACTTTGATTTTATCAAGTGGCATTTTGGCTTAGTAAAACATGATGACAAGGCATCATTAGCATGAGATCACTGTAGCATGACACTGGGGGTGTTACAAATCTCCTCCACTGCAAGAAATCTTGGCCAAAGATTTAATAGGTAGAGTTAAGGGGAAGGAATTGGTTACGAAATTCTAACGAATCTTCTTGTTCTTGTTGCTCTCATCGAAGAGGTTGATCCATTACGTTGATGTCTTCAATTCGCTGCATCAGGGCATCATGTTGAAGTTGTCATCCTTTCTTCAGAAACTCCATCGTACTTACGAATAGGACAAGAGGGTAAAACTTTATAGAGATGGATGTCTGGAAGGATTGGCATCCGGTAATTATCTCAGGGAAGGAGGTTTAGAAGCATTTGGAAACATATCGAGAGTGATATAAGGAGGTTCAACAAGTTTCAATCAGGTAGGCATCTAACTAATGCCTAAAACAGGTGTTGAAGGGGTTCAGAGCAATGAGAATAATGTTGCATCTAATACCGGAATGAAACATGGTAAGGAAATTAGCTCGTGAATTACATACAAAGCCAAGTGCAAAGGATACTTCGAAATCAAGGATGTACAGGAGAGTCAGGTTTTGATCCTGTGGAACTATGGTTAGTGTGGGTTAAAAGTAGGAAGGGCGGTGACATCTTGCACGGTCATGATAGCAAGGCATGTCAGAGGATAGCTTGTCAGCTATGTTGGCAACAACGTCGGTACCAAGGGCGGGGGACGAAGAGAACCATTTTCCTGCTTGTAAGGCGAGGCGGACCAAATAGGCAAAGTTCTCGTCCACCGGTGCTACCGGAATGTCATCAACAATAGTAACAGGGTTTTACTTGACATGGTTGTACACTGAGGTGTTTACATAAGCAGGGATTTATTACTGCTTAGATCACATAAATTATTTGAAAGGTTAAACAGACCAATGAAAAGGAAAATGTGTTTATATACAAGTATTAGGAGTATATCTTCCCAAGGAAAAGCAGAGCATGATTTACATGACAGGACAACAAGTGCATATCCGTTTAAGTAAAGGGGTAAGGAAATCATGAGGTTTACCCATACAACGGTGTTTGGATAATTGATCAAGAAACATTTAGCATTGCACTTCCAACATTCTTGTTGTTATTCGGAGTACCACGGTCATGCTTCGAGGTAGCAATGATATGGTGTTTAAGCAAAGGTTGGGTTTAAAGATCATGATGAATACACAAAGAACGATTTTAGGAATAGTAAAAACACGACCAAGTCTACGTTGGAAGGGAAGCAAGGATATTGTCGATGATAACACAAATCATCGAGGGGCAAGGATGGTCTTTCTCATCATGAATTCAATTCGTATCTTGGATCACGACACACTTTGTCGAGAGGTTTCATTAAGATGTAATCGATCAGCGACAACATCAAGCAAAAGGAATGGTGAAGCAAAAGGTTATCCAAGCCACAGATACGATGCAATCTCAGAATCAGATTTGCTTTTCAAGACAACAAAATGATGTTGAAAACTCGACGTAAGCCTTGCTCACGGTCTGAAGAATTCGTGCACCAAAGAAGGACGAGGTAGCACGATCAAAGGTAGCATGATAAGGATGTAGCCGGTAGTCTAGGAATGACAAGATTGAGTTTAAATTTCCCAGCAACAAATTACTAGGGGTATTGAATTGCAGTGCGGATTCGATTCACTATTCGGTGTTCTCGGTTGATGATAACCCACAAGTATAGGGGATCAATTGTAGCCTTTTCAATAAATAAGAGTGTCGAACCCAATGAGGAGCTAAAGGTAGAATTAATATTCCCTTCAAGTTCTATCGACCACCGATACAACTCTACGCACGCTTAACGTTCGCTTTACCTAGAATAAGTATAAAACTATTTTGTAGGTGATAGGATAGGTTTGCAAGAATAAAACTAGAATTACTTTGCGAGAATAAAACTATAAGTAATTTGCGAGATAATAAAAGTTAGTTGTTTAGTAGAAAGTTTTTGTAACACAAGAGAAAGATTTGTCCATAGGCAATCGATAACTAGACCGGTAATCATTATTGCAATTTTATATGAGGCAGAGGCATGAGCTAACATACTTTCCGTACTTGGATCATATGCACTTATGATTGGAACTCTAGCAAGCATCCGCAACTACCAAAGATCATTAAGGTAAAATCCAACTATAGCATTAAGCATCAAGTCCCCTTTACTCCCATACGCAACAACGCCCTTACTCGGGTGTAAGCTTCTGCCACTCTAGCCGCCCACTATAAGAGAATTATGAACGTATTGCAAACTCTACAGCGAGAATCCCTCATGCTTGCGTGACACGGAGGGCACCATAGGACAACACCAAAATAAAACATACAACTCAAACCAATCACGATCATCAATCAACCCATAGGACAAAATGAATCTACTCAAACATCATAGGATGGCCACAAAACATTGGATAATAATATGTAGCATTAAGCACCATGTTTAAGTAGAGAATTACAGTGGGAAAAGAGAGGTTACACTGCTGCATAGAGGGGGAGAGAGTTGGTGTTGACGGCGGCTAAGTTGTTGGTGTAGATCGCCGTCACGATGTTTCCCCCGGCGGCGCTCCGGCGCCACCGGAAGAGAGGGGGAGAGAGCCCCCCTCCTTCTTCTTATTCTTCCTTGGCCTCCCCCCTATATGGGAGGAGAGTTTCCCCTCTGGTCCATGGCTGCCATGGCGGCGGAGGGGCAGGAGCCCCTTCGAGATTGGATCTCTCTCTCTGTTCTCTTCTGTTTCGCGTTCCTGTTTTCTGGCCTCTCACCATTTCTTAAATTCCCGGAGATCCGTAACTCCGATTGCGCTGAAATTTTAACACGATTTTTTTCTAGATATTAGATTCCTTGCGGCTGAAGAAGAGCCCCAACCGACTTACGGTGTGCCCACGAGGCACCACCGGGCGCCTGGGGGGGTCCCGTGCCATGGTGACTTGTGGAGGCCGTTGGTCTCCGTTTGCGTTGATTTCACCTCCCAAAAATCACATATATTCCAAAATAATTCTCCGTAAAATTTTATTGCATTTGGACTTCGTTTGATATGGATTTTCTATGAAACAAAAAACAAGCAGAAAACAGGAACTGGCACTGGGCACTGGATCAATATGTTAGTCCCAAAAAATCATATAAAAAGTTGCCAAAAATATGTGAAAGTTGTAGAATATTGGCATGAAACAATCAAAAATTATAGATACGACGGAGATGTATCAGCATCCCCAAGCTTAATTCCTACTCGTCCTCGAGTAGGTAAATGATAAAAAGATATTTTTTGATGTGGAATGCTACCTAGCATAATCTTGATCATATAATCTAATCATGGCATGAATATTAAGACATGAGTGATTCAAAGCAATAGTCTATAGTTTGATATAAAGACATCAATACTCAAGCATACTAACAAACAACCATGTCTTTCAAAATATCAACGCTAAAGAAAGTTATCCCTAGCCCATTATGCTCAGTCATTGATCCATTCATGAAACACACTCAACATTAACTACACCCAATGCACAAGTATGACAATAGTGCTCTCCAGTTGGTGCTTTATAAGAGAAGATGGAGACTCAATAAAAATAAAAATGCATAAAAGTAAAATAGATAGGCCCTTCGCAGAGGAAAGCAGAGATTTGCAGAGGTGCCAGAGCTCAAAGTTTAAATTAGAGAGATAAAATTGTTTTTGAGAGGCATGCTTTTCCTATCAACGAAAACGACTGAGAATTCCCAATATTTTCCATGCTAAACACATCATAGGCGGTTCCCAAACAAAAAATAAAGTTTATTTCCTTTCCACCATTCTTTCACAATCCATGGCTAGCCGTATCCATGGGTGCCCTCCATACCTACACTTTCCAAGGAATTTTGTTGTTATTAATTTTTAATTCATTGTGGGACTGGGCATCCCTATTACCAGCCACTCTCTCGTGCAATGACAAGTGAATAAACACTCATCGTGAGAATAACACACCTAGCATGGAAAATATTGGCCACCCCCTGCTGCTTCATGAGCGGTACGGGCACACAAAACGGAAAATTATTTTGAAAAATTAGAGTTGGCACATGCAAATTTACTTGGAACGGCATGGAAATACCGCATATAGGTAGGTATGGTGGACTCATTTGGCACAACTTTGGTTTTAAGGAGTTGGATGCACAAGCAGCATTCCTGCTTAGTACAAATGAAGGCTAGCAAATAGATTGAGAAGCAACCAACCAGAAAATGAAAATGGTCATAAGCATGCATTGAGAATAACTAACACTGAATAATGCACCATAAGTAGGATATAACTTCGTTGCATAACTATTGACTCTACTTGCATGCACAGGGAATCACAAACCTTAACACCAATATTCTTACTAAATCACAATTACTCACTAGCATAACTCACATATTATCATCTCCATATCGCAAAACTATTGCAAGGAATCAAACATATCATATTCAGTGATCTTCAAGGTTTATGTAGGATTTTCTGACTAACAATGTGAATGGCCAATTCCTGTTGACTCTCTAAATAGATATAAGTGAAGAAAGAGAGTTTAATTCTTTCTACAAAAGACCATGCTCTAACAAATATAAGTGAAGCAAAAGAGCGTTCTACAAATAACGGTTTTCTATATGAAGAGAAACAGGCATCCAAACTTCAAATGATATAAGTGAAGCACATGAAGCATTCTATAAAGCCATACTCAAAAGATATAAGTGAAGTGCAAAGAGCATTCTATAAATCAACCAAGGACTATCTCATACCAGCATGGTGCATAAAAGAAAAGGAAAAAAATAAACACAAAAGACGCTCCAAGAATTTACACATATGATGTGAACAAAACAAAAACCGAGACATACCAATAGTTGTTGAATAAAGATGGGATGCCTTCCGGGGCATCCCCAAGCTTAGACGCTTGAGTCTCCTTGAATATTTACTTGGGGTGCCTTGGGCATCCCCAAGCTTGAGCTCTTGCCTCTCCTCATTCTTGTCATATCAATACCTCCTCGATCTTTGAACACTTCATCCACACAAAACTTAACAAAACCTTCATGAGATCCGTTAGTATAATAAAGCAAATCACTACTTTAAGTACTATTGCAAACCCATTCATATTTTATTTTTGCATTATACCTACTGTATTCTAACTTCTCCATGGCTTATACCTTCCGATACAATCCATAGTTTCATCAAAACAAGCAAAACAATGCATCGAAAACAGAAAAGTTTGTAGTAATCTGAACATTGATCATACTTCTGTAACTCCATAAATTCTGAAAAATTAGGAAAAAAATAAACAATTTGCATATCAGTACTGTGTAAAAATTTCAGAATTTTTTCACGTTCCAGTAAAAAATGTAAATTCACGCACTACAGCAAAAGTTTCTGTTTTTGCACCGCACATACCAAACAAGCAATTTAAACATCCTAACGGTAAATCTTGGCACATTATTTTTATAATACAATGGATTTGTACAAGGGGATAATTATTTTTGTTGAAAAGTTTCTGTAATTCAAGATTCACAAAGTTTCCATGGGCATGAACAAAGTTCAAGGAGCTCCCCCACTTCAACGGTGCTCGTCTTTCTTACTTTCACTTTCCTTTTTGAAAAGTTTTAGGTTCCCCTCTATTTTTTTTGTTTTTAAACTTTATAAAAGCACTCAATAGAAATAAATGACTCTCTAAAACTTCTGGGTTGTCTCCCTGGAAGCACTTTCTTTAAAGCCATTAAGCTAGGCATAAAGTGCTCAAGTAATGGATCCACCCAGATCCCAAGGTATATCAAAGCCAATTTTAATTAACAATGATTTTTAATTTAGTAGTGAGCACAAAGTAATATATATCACGTAACAACAAAATCTAACTCTCTTCCTATGCATCAGCATGTCATAAAAGAACAATTCATGCACATCAAGTAAAGGCCAATGCATAGCATAAACAGTTTCTTGCAATTTTATCGTATTGGAAACATAGAGAGGTGGAGATGTAGTTCCTCTCTCATAATAATTGCAATTAGGAGCAGCAAGCACATGCATATTATATCCATCAAAATTATCATGTGCAATAGTAAAACGTAACCCATCAATATAATCCTTAATAAGCGCAAACTTCTCCGATATAGTGTAGTTAGGAGAATTCAAAAAGATAATAGGACTATCATGTGTGGGTGCAATAGCAACAATTTCATGTTTAACATAAGGAACTATAGCAAGTTCATCTCCATAAGCATAATTCATATTGGCATCATGGCCACAAGCATAGCAAGCATCAATTTCATCAAAAAGGGATATTTCAAACGAATCCAAGGGATCATAGCAATTATCATAGCATTCATCCTTTGGTAAACATGAAGGGAAATTAAACAATGTACGGGATAAAGAGTTCTCATCAGAAGGTGGGCACGGGTGATCAATCCGCTCTTCCTCCT
Organism: Elymus sibiricus; assembly: GCA_039707655.1. Taxonomy (NCBI): domain Eukaryota; kingdom Viridiplantae; phylum Streptophyta; class Magnoliopsida; order Poales; family Poaceae; genus Elymus; species Elymus sibiricus. The sequence continues at coordinate 320,736,037 of CM077672.1, forward strand.
TTTGTTCTTTGCTCTCCCCTTCAATTTTTTCATCTAATGAGCTCACAGTGTCATCATTTTCTACTTCCATAGGAGCTTGCAAAATATTAGTCTCTTCTTGGACAGCGGAAACTTTCTTAATAAACTCATTAATATTGGCATTGTATTCGTATTTCTCATAGCAATATTTAACTATAGCAAAATTTTCAGATCTGTAGACAGCATCATCACAATCTTCATACTTTTCAAGCAAAGATTCAATTTCATAAGCACCCTTAAAAGCAACAAATTCTTCTATTCGTTCCACATCATAGTAATCATATATACCATTAGCATAAGAAGCCAAGGTTTTATTATCATTAAATTGACATGAAAAGGGAAGGTGTGGAGCCTTCATCCTAGAGCAATAAGTATAATCATATCTCAAGCATAAATTCCAAGCATACCATTGCAAATAATCAATTTGATCCCATAAGAGTTTCCCTTTTTGAGACAAGCGATAATCCCTAAAGTATTCACGTTGATCCAACGTGTCTCCCATTATCAAGTTGAATGGGTTTTTCTCAGGATTATCAAAGTAGTGTTTAATGTTTTCCACATAACGAGCATCGAGGGTTTTAGGAGGTTCCCCATCTCCATGAGTAGCAAGTACAACTAATTTTTTTGGTGTTTTGTGTTCCATATCCATAACTACAGATATAAAACAACTTAGAACAGAAAATAAAATCTACTTCGTGATAAAGCAAACAAGCACACACGAGAATATCAACCCCACGCAATTGCTCCCCGGCAACGGCGCCAAAAAAAGGTCTTGATAACCCACAAGTATAGGGGATCAATTGTAGCTTTTTCGATAAATAAGAGTGTCGAACCCAATGAGGAGCTAAAGGTAGAATTAATATTCCCTTCAAGTTCTATTGACCACCGATACAACTCTACGCACGCTTAACTTTCGCTTTACCTAGAACAAGTATAAAACTATTTTGTAGGTGATAGGATAGGTTTGCAAGAATAAAACTAGAAGTACTTTGCGAGAATAAAACTACGAGTAATTTGCGAGATAATAAAAGTTAGTTGTTTAGTAGAAATTTTTTGTAACACAAGAGAAAGATTTGTCCATAGGCAATCGATAACTAGACCGGTAATCATTATTGCAATTTTATATGAGGGAGAGGCATGAGCTAACATACTTTCCGTACTTGGATCATATGCACTTATGATTGGAACTCTAGCAAGCATCCGCAACTACCAAAGATCATTAAGGTAAAACCCAACCATAGCATTAAGTATCAAGTCCCCTTTACTCCCATGCGCAACAACCCCCTTACTCGGGTGTAAGCTTCTGTAACTCTAGCCGCCCACTATAAGAGAATTATGAACGTATTGCAAACCCTACAGCGGGAATCCCTCATGCTTGCGCGACACGGAGGGCACCATAGGACAACACCAAAATAAAACATACAACTTAAACCAATCACGATCATCAATCAACCCATAGGGCAAAACGAATCTACTCAAACATCATAGGATGACCACAAATCATTGGATAATAATATGTAGCATTAAGCACCATCTTTAAGTAGATAATTACAGCGGGAAAAGAGAGGTTACAATGCTGCATAGAGGGGAAGAGAGTTGGTGTTGACGGCGGCGAAGTTGTTGCTGTAGATCGCCGTCACGATGTTTCCCCCGGCGGCGCTCCGGCGCCACCGGAAGAGAGGGGGAGAGAGCCCCCCTCCTTCTTATTCTTCCTTGGACTCCCCCCTAGATGGGAGGAGAGTTTCCCCTCTGGTCCATGGCTGCCATGGCTGCCATGGCGGCGGAGGGGTAGGAGCCCCTCCGAGATAGGATCTCTCTCTCTGTTCTCTTCTGTTTCGCGTTCCTGTTTTCTGGCCTCTCATCGTTTCTTAAATTCCCGGAGATCCGTAACTCCGATTGCGCTGAAATTTTAACACGATTTTTTTCTAGATATTAGCTTCCTTGCGGCCGAAGAAGAGCCCCAACTGACTTACGGTGTGCCCATGAGGCACCACCGTGCGCCTGGGGGGTCCCGCGCCATGGTGGCTTGTGGAGGCTGTGGGCCTCCGTTTGCTTTGATCCCACCTGCCAAAAATCACATATATTCCAAAATAATTCTTTGTACAATTTGATTGCATTTGGACTTCGTTTGATATGGATTTTTTGTGAAACAAAAAACAAGCAGAAAACAGGAACTGGCACTGGGCACTGGATCAATATGTTAGTCCCAAAAAATCATATAAAAAGTTGCCAAAAATATGTGAAAGTTGTAGAATATTGGCATGAAACAATCAAAAATTATAGATACGATGGAGACGTCTCAGTTGACGACAACCCAGAACCCGTGGAGTGACTATGACAGGGAAATGTATTACTTCATCAAAAATTCATAAGATGTAATGTAGTGGCACGATATCCTTGAGATACCAAGGGTAATATCCGAAGGTAGAACATAATAGAAGCTGAACTGGGTCGTTGACCTGTAGCAGCAGATAATTTAACCTTGTCAAAAAATAGACGAGGCACTGGAATGGATTCCTTTCAGATATATTGAATAAGGTTAGCATGGTCGAAACCATAACTGCAAGGGATCAAATTTAATGATACCGGAAGAATTATTCAAATGATTAAACATTTTACAAGAAGCTTCTGTGACGATATACATCGTTTCCATGGGCATGAACACAAAGGCTCAAGGTTGACTCCCACTTCTTTAATGCATAACCTTTCATTCACTTCACGTTTTCGAAGAAGTTGTAGTGTTAAAAATTTACCTGACGAAACGCTAGTAGATATAACCCGCATAACCTTCGGGTTCACACAGATTAGGGAAGGCATAGGTTCAACCCATTGGGGCATCTTAGGAACATATACCACAAACTTCAGGAGTAAATAACTCAAGCTCGGAAGCAGAGCATGGTTGACAAAAGCAAAGGATACAATTTACCAAAGGCATTATGTATCAGGGGAAGAACTCACAAGATTTTGAATGTGAAGGACACTGTCGGATAATAACCCAGCAATGGGTCTGGCGGTCCACAACGGAGCTGATGTGAGTATCGATACTCAATCAGAGGAAGAAAGAATGCAAAGGCATCGGATTATAGAAACATCTGAATAATTTGATGCTTAAATACAAAGAAATTATGAATTCCAAATCAGGGGATCAGAAGCAGATGCTCTGATCAAAAGATAAGTAAGTTGAATAGATATAGATCGACAATCAATCAAGGTTTGATTTCCCGAGAACCAGCTCATGTCCGGAGTGATGCCTGAGCCAAAGGGACGAATTCTAGTTTCGACTGATGATTGCGACCATTCACAAACATATCGAATCAAAGGCTCAAAATGATGATGACAAAGGATACTAATGAATATTGCTAGACATATGGAAAGTAACCATAATGCAAGCAGGCAAGTATTTGCAGAGCAATAGGTGGCAAAGGATTATCGGAAGATTGGATATTATTTCAAAGTATCTTGTGAATCACATGAACAACTAGGGATGAACAAATCCCTGGTAAGTGTGAGGAATTATTCGTAGATGTATTCATGCGGAAATGGAGCTGCAAGGCAGCAGGCACAATGGATTCTCGGAATATAGGAAAATGTTTTGGGGTATCTTGTAATAACAAAAGCAACGGGGAATGATTGTATGAACGACAAGTGTATGTCGTTATCCATAAGGTTATATCGGTGGTAGGGAATTGCAAAGGCGGTGGACACAAGGGTCTCGGGAAAACATCGAAGAGTATCTTCGGAATCTTCTGGTGAATCAATCGATCATCTGGAATGAGGGGCTCTCCGAGAGGAAGTAGTTACGAGAACCTAGAGTTAGAGTTAGTAAAATCTTTAACCCGAATAGAAGAGAGATCAGAATCCCAGAGTAAAGGAGAGGAATAAAAGATCCTAATCCCATCCATTGGTGATGTGGGCCCGTAAGCCACACAACAATGTGAGTAAAATAGTTTTTCAAAGATTAGACTCAACTTTGGCCAAGGAGTTGGAAAGGGGCATCCTACAGGCAGTCGGCTCTGATACCAACTTGTGACACCCCCGACTCAATCGTGCGCTAATCATACACACAAATGCGCACGATCAAGCCCAGGGACTCACGGGAAGATATCACAACACAACTCTAGACACAAAATAAAATAAAACAAGCTTTATATTACAAGCCAGGGGCCTCGAGGGCTCGAATACATAAGCTCGAGTTACACAAGAGTCAGCGGAAGCATTAGTATTTGAGTACAGACATAATTAGACAAGGCTGCCTTAAGAAGGCTGAGCAAAACAATGACAACTAGATCGAAAAGGTGCAGGCCTCCTGCCTGGGAGCCTCCTAAACTACTCCTGGTCGTCGGTCTCCACATAGTAGTAGGCTCTGTTGGTTTAGTAGTAGTCATCAACGGGGTCGGCTGGCTCCGGGGCTCCGTCATCTGATCGCAGCAATCGGGTATGGGGAAAAAGAGGTAGCAAAGCAACCGTGAGTACTCATCCAAAGTACTCGCAAGACTTACATCAGATCTATGCTAAGTATGCATCGGTATCAAAGGAAGGGGCTGTATCTGTGGACTATACTGCAGAAATGCCAGATTAGAGGGGAAGGCCTAGCCTATCGCAGACTAGCATCTTGCAACGTCTTGCAGCATTAGAAGAGTGCAGATTAGCAGCATAACATAAAGTAATAAGTAATAGTAGCAATGCCCAGAGATCCTTCCTCGACTCCTTGCGAGAAAGCAATCCCGGAGCTATCAAATTATTAAGTAACTCAAGTATCCAGCTCTAGTTGTAGTAGACCATGATACTCTCTGAGCGTCCATTACCGTGGACACGGCTATTCGAATAGATAACTTCCCTACAGGGGTGCACCAAGTTACCCAACACGCTCGATAAACTCTGGCCAGACACACTTTTCCTGGTCATGCCCGGCCTCGGCTGATCGACACGACGTAGTCCTACTTAGGCTCCGCAGAGAGGTCCCCGCCGGTCTAAATCCTAAGCGCTCAGGGGTCTTGGGACCATCGCCCTTTGCACTCCGGGTCGTTGCGAGCTGGGCCAGCCTCACCACATTGTACTTGTGGGTATCTGCTGTCAGCCGTGCCGCAATGCTGAACTGGACGTCTGACAGAGCTTTCGGGAGAATCGTACGACGCCGAGTGCTAACCCACGTGGTGGTTAGTGCGTAAAGGCCCGAGGCCTACTCGGAACACATATCCAAACCCATTAGTGTGTTGGGAGCTCGCGGTGGCAATCAGTGCTCCTGTCGCCCTGTCTCATTGACTTACGGCAAGGGCCAGGCCCATCCCTCTCCTGGGCGGTTTGCCTGCCCGGCCGTGGCACGTAATTATCTCGCGGGTACCCTCACGGTCAACCTGACTTCACATCTCTCGCGGGTACCCCTCGGGGTCGACCTGACTTCAACAGGGGACTGAGGTAAATTCAGGGTATCCGTGTGTCCATAACATCAAGAAGGAATCCAAGGAATCACCCTCGTTGGATTCCTACTCGACGTAACCGTCAAGGTGAACTTGGAGGAATCACCCTCTATGGGTTCACACTTGAGGGGCTGCATGACAGAGGCATCATCAGAGGTGTGAAAGAGCAATCACCCTCGGTAACCCACAACCGACTAGCTACGCTACAGAGATATCATCAGGAGTGAGGTAGGAGGTATCACCCTCGGCACTCGATAGTAACTCTGCAGAGTCGTACAACTAAGGGGGTGTGCGGTGCTGTGTCGGTCTCTGCACATCGATCACATGGACCGAGCATCTGGAAGCAAAGCATGGCAAAACGGACAAGGGTGCGGGGCCACTGATGGATCACTAACCAACCTATACTAAGCATATAGGATAGCAGGTAAGGTATCAACAACAAGTTACAAAATTAGGCTATGCAGCAGAATAGGAGCTATCGAACCACAGTAGCAAAATCTAATGCAAGCATGAGAGAGAAAGAATCGGCGATATAGGAATGATCAAGGGGGTTTTGCTTGCCTGGTTGCTCTGCAGACAGATACGGACCCTCGACGGTGAAGTAGTCGATCACCGGATCAACAGCGGTCTCAGGGTCTACTGAAAAAGAAGTAACGGAGTGGGAAACAAATAAATAATGGAGCAATCAAATGCAACACAAATGCAATGGCACGAAAAGATGTGTGGGTGACATGCTCTAATGCATCACTAAACATTTTAAAAGAAGAGGGAAAATATTCGGGAATATTTTCCTGCTCCAGGTATTATTCGGCCAGACGATCCGGAGGGGAAGGTTCCATGTTTGCAGTGTTGGAGGCATGTGACACGTATGTGGATGGCATATTCAGATTCGTCATATTTTTTTGATCATTTTTCATATATAAATTATTTTCATACGAGTTACGAATTATTTTATATGATTTTTTCAAAGTTTTAAAAATTTTCTGCATTTTTGTATTTAGTTTAATCCGAATTGACCAAGTCAATTTGACTAGTCAAAAGGGCAGGTGTGGCCCACATGTCATAGACTGTTTACCTAATCAGATAAATAAAACAAACCTAATTAAAGGGGGCCACATGTCATAGGTTAGTAACTATCCTAACTAGCAATTAGCTCCTAAGCTAATTGGCACAGGGTCGGCCACACACACAGAACACACACGCACACACACACACACACACACACACACACACACACACACACAGAACACACACGCACACACACACACACACACACACACACACACACACACACACACACACACACCACGCAGCACACCTCGGCCATGGCCGGGGCTACGGCAGCAGCGGCGCGCAGCGGCAAGGAGCAGCTGCTAGCAGAGAGCAGCTGTAGCAGAGAGCAACATCAGCGGCAAAAGGGAGCAGCAGTGCAGCGGCAGCGCAGTAGAACAGCAAGGAGCAGCAGCAACAGGAAGCAGCAGCGGCCGGCAACGCGCAGCAGCAGCTCACATGGGTGAGCGGGGGCGCGTCCACGCATGGGCGGGCGCGCGCGGGGGCGCGGCCGACGTGGGGCACGCACGGGCGGCCCAAGTAGGACATGGCCGCTGGTGCGGTGAGCGCGGGCTCCGGGGGTGGCGGCCGAGCACAGAGGGGGGCGGCTTACGGCGGTGGAACAGAGCAGGAAACGAGGGGAATCGAAGAAGGGCTCACCGGGGAGGCCGCAGGTGAGCTCGTGGGGGGTTGGGGATGACCGGAGTAGCGGGATCTGGCGACGGACGACGGTGACCGTAGGCGAAGGGATCGGCGATGGCGACGTGCTGCGGCCCTCCCGGTCCTATCCAGCAGGCGCAGATGAGGGAGACGACGACGGTGAGGCTCCTGGACGTCTACTCAGGCGGCGGGGAGCACGTTGGCCAGGGCTATGACGACGGCCATGGCGGCTGCGCACTCGGGCGCGTCCAAATCAACGATGGTGAGCGAGAGAGCGAGGGGAATGGAGCTAGGGTTTGTCCCAGGGGATGGTCTTATCCTCTCCCAGGACTCCTGTAGCTGCCAGACGTCGAGCATCCACGGCCATGGCAACGTGGATGGCCGACACGGCGAGCTCTCTGTCTCCAGTACGTGAGGAAGGAAACATTAGGTGGGCTGGGCTGCACTGTAGTAATAGGCTCAAGTGCATAGTAGATTTTCTCTTTTTATTTTTCTGTTATGTATTTTTCTACTATTTTGTATTTATTTGAGTGAGCAAACGATTTTTGTTACAAATGATACTTGGCACATAAATACAAGGCATTGTTTTGAAACAACACACAAAGTTTGGGGCTATTTGGAAATGCTTGAACAATTTTAGAAATTGAAAAGGTCAAGTAATATGCTGCTGGTCCACTTAATAATTCCCAGGGGCATTTTGGTAATTTTAGGTGATATTGTTTTCCTTAACATAAATACTTAGGGAATATTAGCAATGTTATGAACTATTTTTCTTGCATGTTTGAAGATGTAAATATTTGACTTGCAATTTAAATTTGAATTTGACTTTGATTTTATCAAGTGGCATTTTGGCTTAGTAAAACATGATGACAAGGCATCATTAGCATGAGATCACTGTACCATGACACTGGGGGTGTTACAGATACCCTTTACGCACTAGCAATGGGTCCTGATACTCGTGTAAGACATTATGCATCTTGCGTTGTTGGAGATGTGCGCTACAACACCCTTGCACGCGACGAAGGCAGGAAGACACAAAACAGTGCCGTCATGAGCACGGATACGCACAAGAAAGTGACAACTGAAATGTATGCTAACATAAAAGACATTGTTCAGTTGCCATATATCTCCAGTTTCGAGGTTCATCGGTGCGTGGTTCTGTTTTGCTGTCGTTGGTATAACCAGTTTACCATGATCTCAAAACCCAAAGTTGATGATTATTTCAAATCCATCAATGCCAAGGCGGCGTACCGCATCGACGAGCCTTATATTTTGGCAAATCAAGCAACACAAATATTTTTCTTGGAAGAGACATATGCACGTAGCCAAGACAGGAGAATATTGCAAAAGTTTGAGCAGAGGAATTCGTTTAATGAAGTTGCACAACAAGATGATGCTTACACTGCTGCTGATGTAGAGGATTCCACAGATGTTTATGATATGTTTGTGGACCATCACATCAATAAGGCTGGAGAAAAGATTGCCTGTCACGTTGTGGAAGTAGATGAGTTGATCAATAAGAAGCCAACGTTCGAGGAGATTGATGCTGAAGAAGAAGATGACACTGGGGGAATTACGATTCAGACTGACACACATGGTGAAGATGTTGACGCTGCTGCTGCGGATGATCATTAGATTGCTTTTGTCGTATTTGCCTGTGAGAAGTCGACTTATTATCTACTATGTTAAATTGTGTTTGCTATGACAACTGAAACCTGATGAAGTAGTTGTTCAGTGAGAACATCACTTATTATGTATGTTGATTTGTGTTTGGTGATTGTATGATGACTGAAACATGATGACATTGTTGTTTAGTAGTACTCATATTTTGTTGTGAAACTTGTATTTGATGATTGTACAACCGCAAATGTAGTTGATGGCAGTTTGCTGTTGGACTGCAATTTGCTGAACGTCTTGCAATGGGAACATAGCTGACTCGACAGGTCCTCTGCTTATTTATTTATTTATTAGCAAAAGGGGATGCCCCCCGATTCCCGTTAATATAGAAATCATTAGATGTTCACAACACTAGACGCCCAGCCTGCTAAATAGGTTTCATTCATTACTAGTTTCAGCAAAGTGCTCATGTCAGAGCCACTGAATACATTACGAGTGCTACATACACTGCAAATAAAGAGACAATCATCCTACAGAGCACAACGATCTTGCCCATTATCTTCACAAGCTCTTTCATCTCCTCATTGCTGCCAAGGCTGTTCACTAGCTGTTGCTTGGCCATGATCTGATGAACTGCATCGTCTTTAACCTTCTGCTCTGCATCTTCCTCTTCTGCCGTTCCTTCAGTTACTTGTCCAACACCCCAGCCTGCTGGTATTGGGATTTGTCGGCTAACCAAATAATCCGCGTAGTTCCATTCCCCCACATCTGGAACTTCCCAGAAATACAAATCACAAGAATCCTCCCTTTTCTGCACGAATCTAATTCGAAGATCATCAACCAAACTCTTAAAAAATAAAATTCAGCAACTGAAAGCAGGAGAACAACTTGACCATATTACCCCATGATTTGGGCATTTGTAGAAGACTCGGCCAGGGTTGAGGGTTGTAGTTGAGACGCGACGGATGACTCTGCGTGATTTGCAGCAGTGGCACCACACCAACGGCAGCGGGGTGCGATGAGCAACCGGCTGCGGTGAGTGTGCCGGCTGGGGTGTGATGAGACCCACAGGCGGTGGTACGGGTGGCGACTTCGCGCACGTCTGGTTGTTGGCTCGATTCCCTGCTGAAGAGCAGGTGGACGAGCCAGCGGACATGGTTGCTGCGGCCGGAGCTTCTGAAGCTAGGCAGAGTAACTAGAGAAGAGTAGAAGCGAACGTTGGATATGTCAGTTTCATTACTTGCAGAGTAGTATAACACTATATATAGTCTAGGTTTGGATTCGAACCAGTTGCAGCAGCACATCTCTCTTTTTTCTAACAGTCAGGAACGTCTCTTTACTGCCGGACTAGCTTGTTCTATACGCCTTCTCAAGTCTTTGATTTTCGGGAATGTTATCTGGCGAACGTTCCCTGGGAGGAGGATGGCAAACGAACGCATTTTCCTCGCAGTTTTAGATGCGACGCAAGATCAAACGGTGGCAGTTTCGGGAATGTTATCTGGCGAACAAGCCCAGTTTTTCTTTTCGTGCGAAAAACGTATGCAACGTGGTGTCGGCTTAGTCAACAAACGATTCTGTCAATGTTGGCCATTGGATTGACATCCAACGTCTGTCGTCACTACAAGAAAAACACTCAATTGTGACCCTCGATTTTGGTCAAAGAATCATCGTTGTCATCCATTTATGACCTTTTGTATGACCAAATTTGGATGGTCAACAGTTGGCCGTCAAGAATGAACGAACATGACCTTTTGAATGTTTTGGTCAAAGATTCTATGACCAAAAAAATTTGGTCGTAAATCTATGACTAATTGTTTTTGTCATTACACATCTACTTGAACCATGTAGGATCTAACATGGCTTCATCCACGTGGCTAAGGTGATGATGTGGCAGCCTTGATGGCATTACCAATGACTGAAAAATAAGGTCACAATTTTCACCAGCCCAGTCCAATAAGGTATCTAAATGAGCCGAGCCCAACAATACAGCCCATTAATTTTGCACATTTCATTTTTGGGCCACATCCACAGACCGATCCTATCAATTTTAGCCCATTAATTTTTTACCTTGGCCGAGCTGTTATTTTGCACAGTTTTGTTAAACTAGGCATCATAGATAATTCCAGCGAAAAACTAATATTATCAGTAAATAGTTATATTCATTTCAGAATAGGTATCATAGCGGATACTTCAGGTACATGAATCACATAAATAGTTCAACGTTCAACTCTTCTAAAAATCTAATACTATACTTGTAATGATTTTACACAAAGCTAGAACCACTATGCTTCATGACAACACGTATACATAACAACAAATCAGGAAACCATAGCTTCGCCCATCCACTGTCTTCCAGTTCTTAGTAGCCAGTTCTTCTGGATTGCAGAACATCCTGGCATTAAGAAAGATCACACATGAGAAGAACATACAGACCACATAGCAATTGACTTGAAACAACATCAACAAATATGGAAGTGGGTTATGTTTGTTGTAAGACACATATACTATAATAAGAAGGAAACAACTACAATTATGATAAGCCAACCAAAGGGTCATGACAGTACAGTACAGAGGTATTTTTTGGTATTATTTCACAAGATAGTACAGTACAGAGGTATTTTTTCACAAGACAACCACCCACTATAGGACAAAGGTTGGACAAAATGTTCTCATTGTACTAGCTTAACGACCATCATAACAGTACAGTAGAGAGGTTAACAAGCAAGTATTATTTCTAAATAGAGAATACAAATGCCACCCTGAAATAAAATTCCAATGTGCAGCTACACTTTTCTAGGTGCACATCAAGTATTGACCAAGTTATTAAAGTAAATGAGTTTTCAGTGTAGATTCAACTTTAGGTAACTCTGTAGATTCAACTTTAGGTAACACATTAGCAGTTGCTGAATTAGAAAAAAGAAATCCATTGGCATGATGCACCAGAGGCGAGGGAAAGCGTTATGATACATGTGAATGGCTCAGGTCTTCGGGAAAAGAAGGACAAAACACCCTCCATGTTCCATATTCTTTGGCCCAAACATGGCAACAGTCAATGTGCAGGTTCCATCTGCACAAAATGATATTGCAGGATTAGCAAGTTGTAACATCAAAGGGTAAGTCAAACTCTTGCCAACAAAAATGTATGTTATGGTGTTTCCTAGTTTCCAAAAGAACAACCACATACTTAACAGAATGTTATAATTAACAACCCTTGAAAATGTAAATCATAAATCATACAATGATATACGACTTCAAACTTAAAATCTCAATGTCGCACTATTATGCACTCAGTAGAAGCAAGCATCTATCAAAGCAAAAAAACATAAGTGTAGTTGCAATTTTCCGACTATCAAGAGGAGTAACTCATCAAACTAATAAATATCTTAGAGAATAGCAATGTAGGATAGGTTCTAGTTTACATGCCTATTATCAAATAAAGAAATGTCATTTGTTGTGGTTACATACTGTTCAATAGGGTATGATTCACATACTGATGCAATAAATAAATAAATATCACTATACTCTGTAAGAATATGCTCAGAATAAATGAAGCCATCGCAGTGTTGAAATATGAGTTGGGCTTAGGGCCCATCTAACAATTTTAGATTAATCTCTAAGGGCCCATGTGGGTATATGGCACTAGGTGTGGTGGGAAGTTTAGTCCCATACCGCTAGTGGAGAAGGAGTTGGACCTCCTTATAAGGGATTCTCTTCCACATGCTATTGGAGCTTGAGAAGAGAAGTGGTTCCCGCGCGCTCCTCCTCCGCCGCCCGCCTCGCCACGCCACGCCTCGTCATGACGCGCCGCGGGTTGCGGGATTGAGCCGAGCCGAGCTCACACCTATGCGCTTCTTTTTGCCGGTCAGGAACGGATAGTCTTTGACAGATGGGTCCATGATCTGAGACGTCAGATCGTGGGCTGTCACCGACTTGGACGTGGGTTCAGCCCACGTCTCTCCACGCGGCCGCGCATATATATGTGAGGCACTGCGAACCCAAGCCGTCACGCGAAACAGATCGCATCTCTGCCTCCACGCCCACTGCCGTTCCATTGCTGCTGCTACCGCCGGTGATCCCATCCCGTCCGCCACGTACACGGTCGACGGGAGAGCAGGCCTCCGAAACCCCGCCTCTCCAGATCCTGTACGGGAGAGGGGCAATTAGGTTTTTGGGGAGCGACTACGCGACTGCTCGCCTCACTTCGTCCACGTCCGCTGCATCAACTTCGTCGTCATCATGTCCACCGACGCCGAGAAAGAGAAGGCTGCTGCTGACCAGAAGGCGGCCGAGGAGGCCGCCGCCACTGCTGCGGCCAACTGGCCAACTGGAGGGTATAACCCGCTTATCCCGCTCCTATTGTTTTCTGTTGTAGCCATGCTAGCGCTATACATAGATATATTTACTATTAGAGTAGTATGTGCTTGCATGATTGAATATCAGCATGTTCTTAATTCTGTCAATGCCATGTTAGTGATTTATTCCCGGATTAAATTAATCGAAAAATTAACTATTTACTCAGTAATCCAAAATCCTAATTTGTGTAGGAATTTTTCGAATCATGGTTTTGCTGCTGCACTGAAACCGGATAAGTTTACCGGTACATACTTCAAGCGTTGGCAGACCAAAACCATCTTATGGCTCATGGCAATGAACGTGTTCTGGGTTGCCGATGCGACTCCCACTGGAACGCTTAATCCTGAACAGGAGAAGGCGTTCAGGGAGGCCACCGTCATCTTTCTCGGAGCAGTTCTGAGCGTGATCGGAGATAAGTTGGTTGACGCATATTTACATGTGCGGGTTGCCAAGGACTTGTGGGAGGCGCTCGAATCTAAATTCGGGGCCACCGATGCTGGGAGCGAGATGTATGTTATAGAGCAGTTCCACGATTACAAAATGGTTGAGAACCGTTCTGTATTGGAACAGGCTCATGAGATAATATGCATCGCTAAGGAGCTTGAGCTTCTAAAGTGAGATTTACCGGGCAAATTTGTCGCGGGCTATATAATCGCTAAGCTCCCTAATTCCTGGAGGAATTTTGCTACCACTCTGAAACATCAGAGGCGTGAATTCTCAGTAGAGGATGTCATCGGCCATCTGAGTGTTGAGCAGAACTCGAGAGCAAAAGACTCGCATGGAAAAGGGGTCGAAGGAACTTCTGTGGCCAATATGGTGCGTCAGAAGAACTTCAATTCCCACAAGCCCAAGGGAAAGAATGGTGTCCAACAGAATATCGACTTTAAGAAGAAAGGTAAGAAGACCATCAAGAAGAACAAGAAGGGGGATGGTTGTTTTACTTGTGGTTCAGACGAACATTGGGCCAGCAACTGTCCAAACAAGTACAAGAAGCCAGGGCAGGACTCCAAGTCTGCCAATATGATTGTGGGCAACAATGAAAGTGGTGCATCTGGGTACGGTAATTTATTTGCTGTATTTTCAGTTTGTCAGTCCACCGATTGGTGGGTGGACACAGGTGCAGGTGTTCATGTGTGTGCTAACATTTCATTGTTTTCTTCTTACCAGGCCACAGGTCACGGGTCCGTATTGATGGGGAATGGCGCGAGTGCTTCTGTTCATGGTGTTGGCACGGTCGATCTGAAGTTTACTTCGGGAAGGATCGTGCAGCTGAAGAACGTGCAGCATGTCCCCGCCATCAAGAAGAACCTTGTTAGTGGCTCCCTTCTATGTAGAGAAGGGTTTAAGTTGGTCTTCGAGTCTAATAAAGTAGTTGTTACGAAATATGGACTATTTGTTGGAAAGGGTTATGAATGCGGATGAATGTTCCGCCTTTCTCTCGCTGATTTTTGTAATAAAGTCGTGAACAATATTCATTCGAGTGTTAATGAATCTGAAGTTTTGCATTCACGTCTTTGTCACATTAGTTTTGGTGTTATGACGCGGCTAGCAAAACTGAATTTAATCCCGAGTTTCACTTTAGCCAAAGGTTCTAAGTGCCTTACGTGTGTGCAACCTAAGCAACCTCGCAAGCCTCACAAGGTTGCGGAGGAGAGACACTTGGCGCCATTAGAACTCATACATTCTGATCTTTGTGAGATGAATGGTGTGTTGACTAAAGGTGGAAAGAAATACTTTATGACATTGATAGATGATTCCACTAGATATTGCTATGTGTATCTGTTAAATACTAAAGATGAGGCTCTACACTACTTTAAAATCTATAAGGCAGAAGTTGGGAATCAACTTGAAAAGAAAATTAAACGAGTCTGGTCAGATCGTGGTGGAGAGTACTTCTCGAGTGAGTTTGATTCCTTTTGTGCAGAACATGGTATTATTCATGAGAGGATGCCTCCCTATTAACCCCAGTCAAACAGGGTTGCCGAACGGAAAAACCGTACTCTAACCGATTTGGTTAATGCCATGTTAGATACATCGGGTTTATCCAAGGCATGGTGGGGGGAGGCTATATTGACATCATGTCATGTCCTGAATAAAGTTCCAACAAAGGATAATGAGATCACTCCCTATGAGAAATGGGCAAAGAGAAGGACAACGCTCTCGTACTTGCGTACTTGGGGCTGTTTGGCGAAAGTCAACGTGCCGATTCCCAAAAAGCGTAAGCTTGGACCAAAGACCGTGGACTGCGTTAATTTGGGCTACGCTAAGAATAGCGTTGGCTATAGATTTCTAGTAGTGAAATCTGAGGTACCTGACCAAAAGGTCGGTACAATTATGGAGTCTAAGGATGCTACATTCTTTGAGGATATTTTTCCTATGAGAGATATGCAAAGCACTTCTAGACAGGAATCTGAAGAGACTCCTGAACCTGCCATTCCGATGGAATATTATGAACAAACACATGATGAAAATCCTGAGGAGGATGACGAGGAAACCCTTGGTAGGGGCAAGAGACAAAGGACTGTAAAGACCTTTGGTGATGATTTCCTTGTGTACCTCGTGGATGATACTCCCACTTCTATTTCAGAAGCGTATGCATCTCCAGAAGCTGACTACTGGAAGGATGCAGTCCGTAGCGAGATGGATTCCATCATGGCTAACGGGACTTGGGAGATTACTGAACGTCCCTATGGTTGCAAACCATTGGGATGTAAGTGGGTGTTCAAGAAGAAGCTTAGGCCCGACGGTACGATTGAAAAGTACAAGGCTAGGCTTGTGGCCAAGGGCTATGCCCAGAAAGAAGAAGAAGATTTCTTCGATACTTATTCACCTGTGGCCAGACTGACCACCATTCGAGTATTACTCTCGTTGGCGGCCTCGCATGGTCTTCTCATCCATCAGATGGATGTTAAGACGGCTTTCCTGAATGGAGAGCTAAAGGAGGAAATCTACATGCAACAGCCTGATGGCTTTGTGATAGATGGTCAGGAAGGAAAGGTGTGTAAGTTGTTGAAATCTTTATATGGTCTGAGACAAGCACCTAAGCAATGGCATGAAAAATTTAGTGAAACTTTGACATCTGTTGGCTTCTTTGTTAATGAAGCTGACACATGTGTATACTATCGCTATGGTGGGGGCGAAGGAGTTATACTGTGCTTGTATGTTGATGACATACTGATATTTGGAACTAGCCTCAAAGTGATTGAGGAAGTTAAGTCCTTTTTATCTCAGAACTTTGAGATGAAGGACCTTGGAGCGGCTGATGTTATCTTGAACATCAAGCTATTGAGATATGATGAGGGTGGGATTACACTTCTGCAATCCCATTATGTTGAGAAGGTGTTGAGTCGTTTTGGATATTCGGACTGCAAACCATCTCAAACACCATATGATCCTAGTGTGCTGATTCAAAAGTTCGAAGGCATACCTAAAGATCAATTGAGATACTCTCAAATTATTGGTTCACTCATGTATCTAGCGAGCGCAACGAGGCCTGACATCGCGTTTGCTGTGAGCAAACTAAGCCGGTTTGTTTCCAAACCGGGTGATGTACATTGGCATGCTATTGAAAGAGTCATGCGCTATCTGAAAGGTACTATGAACTATGGACTTCACTATACCGGATACCCGTCGGTACTTGAAGGGTATAGTGATGCGAATTGGATCTCTGATGCTGATGAGATGAAGGCCACAACTGGGTATGTGTTTACTCTTGGAGGTGGTGCTGTTTCCTGGAAGTCTTGCAAGCAAACGATCTTAACAAGATCGACAATGGAAGCAGAATTAACAGCATTAGACACATCTGGTGGCGAAGCAGAATGGCTTCGAGATCTTTTGATGGACTTGCCAGTGGTTGAGAAGCCGGTTCCGACCATCCTTATGAACTATCACAATCAAACAGTTATTGTCAAGGTGAAGAGTTCAAAGGACAACATGAAGTCCAACAAACACATAAGAATGAGATTGAAAGCTGTCAGAAAATTAAGAAACTCCGGAGTGATAGCGTTGGATTATATCCAAACGGCTAAGAATCTGGCAGATCCCTTTACTAAAGGGCTATCACGTGTTGTGATAGATAATGCATCGAGGGAGATGAGTATGAGACCCACATGAGTTGCCATGGTAGTAACCCAACCTATGTGATCGGAGATCCTGTGAAGTAGGATCTGGGAAAACAAGCCAGTGGTGAACTGAGGAGAGTAACTTTACTAACCCACTCCGTTGGAGATGCAATACTCTCGAAAACTATATGGTAGGATGACTACTGTCTTAATGTGTTCCAAGGCTTATATATATAAGCAAGATGCTGTCCTGCAGAGCGATCTTTGGAGGAACACACCTATATGAGCCCGACTGCTGGTCACAGTCTATGAGATTGGGGTGATCTCTAGCAAGCTCATGAATAGGCCAGGAGTGTAACTAATATGCTCCACCCGAGGGGTCAGCCTTCGGTAGTCTAGTACTAGTAAGGCACGTGGTGAAACTTCTTTATGCCAAACTGACAATTCAAGGCATAGTCCATTGTTCAGTTGTGAATGAGTGTAGCTACTTGCTCTAGGTGAAGTTCAACCTTAACCGGTCTTCACTGAAATACTGGTATATCAAAACAGTGTTTGGAACAAAGGACATAATGGGCCCTTGAGATCTGGTGGGGGATTGTTGAAATATGAGTTGGGCTTAGGGCCCATCTAACAATTTCAGATTAATCACTAAGGGCCCATGTGGGTATATGGCACTAGGTGTGGTGGGATGTTTAGTCCCATACCGCTAGTGGAGAAGGAGTTGGACCTCCTTATAAGGGATTCTCTTCCACATGCTATTGGAGCTTGAGAAGAGAAGTGGTTCCCGCGCGCTCCTCCTCCGCCGCCCGCCTCGCCACGCCACGCCTCGTCACGACGCGACGCGGGTTGCGGGATTGAGCCGAGCCGAGCTCACACCTATGCGCTTCTTTTTGCCAGCCAGGAACGGATAGTCTTTGACAGATGGGGCCACGATCTGAGATGTCAGATCGTGGGCTGTCACCGACTTGGACGTGGGTTCAGCCCACGTCTCTCCACGCGGCCGCGCATATATATGTGAGGCGCTGCGAACCATAGCCGTCACGCGAAACAGATCGCATCTCTGCCTCCACGCCCACTGCCGTTCCATTGCTGCTGCTACCGCCGGTGATCCCATCCCGTCCGCCACGTACACGGTCGACGGGAGAGCAGGCCTCCGAAACCCTGCCTCTCCAGATCCTGTACGGGAGAGGGGTGATTAGGTTTTTGGGGAGCGACTACGCGACTGCTCGCCTCACTTCGTCCACGTCCGCTGCATCAACTTTGTCGTCATCATGTCCACCGATGCCGAAAGAGCCGCCGCCGAGAAAGAGAAGGCTGCTGCTGACCAGAAGGCGGCCGAGGAGGCCGCCGCCGCTGCTGCGGCCAACTGGCCAACTGGAGGGTATAACTCGCTTATCCCGCTTCTATTGTTTTCTGTTGTAGCCATGCTAGCGCTATACATAGATATATTTACTGTTATCGTAGTATGTGCTTGCATGATTGAATATCAGCATGTTCTTAATTCTGTCAATGCCATGTTAGTGATTTATTCCTGGATTAAATTAATCAAAAAATTGCCTATTTACTTAGCACGCAGTTTGTTTAACCAATGTTGTGTTCTGGAAAAATACACATGTGCTACTATTTGTGCTCCTCCCTAACAGAGTGAATGTACACACGGCTAACATTTCATAATAACATTTGATAATTATAAACAGACATATTGAATGGAACATAGAAAATCTATCCAACAACCATTGCGGGCGACAAGCAAAAGAAAATGCATGCAATCAATCATGCATACAAAAGGGTAGCGAACAAGCATGAATCCTTTAACCAGAATGGGGAAAATAATCATGAAGAGACCCAAAGTAACAAACTAAGTACTCCCTTTCCTAAATATAAGACAATTATTATCAAACGCATGAAAACTGATTGAGAGAGTACAAAGCGATAAATTTCAGCTGCATAGGTCAATAATATAATGAACAGTTGCAGGATACTATTAGAACCATATCCACCTTGCAGTATTTCATAATTCATACTGTGTAACAATGCTAGTATACTGATCTTGTCCAGTTTGCTGTGAATTTTCTATTCATGCATTTTTCCTAGAGGAGAAGGGGAGAGAGCAGTATTTGTTGATGCTGGTAAGCAGACCTGCCAGGTCGGGATCGAGATGCCGGTAAACAGCGCCCAAAATAAAGAGAGCTCAGCAGCTGTTTCATAAGTTTGCAAATTTTCAGTGAGCCAAGTAACATTTTGTGAGTGAAGTAACATGTATGTCCACAGGAAAGACAAAAGGACAATACATGTGCTTAAATATATTAGTACCTGTTATAGCATCAATGAATGAAGCATACAACTGTTCTAGATATACAATAAAATATACACCCTTAAGCAATGTTAAAATTTGTGCATCGCTAAACCAAATTACTCGGAAGAAATTTTCCATCACTTCACTTTCCATAGTTGAGAAAAATATTAAACATTCTATAGTACCTATTGAGTGCATCCATAGATACACACACGGAAACCATCAAGGACAACGGTTCAGACCATAAGGTTGTCCAGGCTAACATAACACCAAAAATGGCATATCATAATATCTCAACAGCAAAGAACATATGGCATGGACATACCCAATTTTAATTTTTGATGAGGTAATTACAGAATGTCTAATGCACACATATACAAGCAAAAAATTGGTGACCATGCTTCAATGCCTTGGTACTTACGGTGTAAGTTCTGATGAAAACAAACTTAAAAAATAAACAATGGGTTGTTATCACCTATAGAATTGGGCAACTAAAACACCTTAAGATTAATGATCGGGTGATTACTGGGTAACTACAGACAGCAGAAACATAGAGCAAGTGACGTTGCAAAATGCATTACCCATGTACATCTTGCACATTGACAATTAGGCCACGAAAAAGTACATTAGTACATAGTCACTTCACAAATAAAACTACTTAGGGCCTGTTCTGAGTGGAGGAATTCCACAGGAAAACTGTAGGAACTCAGTTTGCATAGGATTGATTCAATATAGGGCGTTCGGAACGCGGGATTTATGAACAGTAAAATGCAGGAAAACTGACTGAAGTTCCCATAAAACACTCTCAACTAACCAAGCTTGTTCTCAGTGATGGGTGTCGTGGTATTCTCGCGACAGATGCCATGAGATGGCTAAAAAGGTGGGGCTACGTGAGGACGCCGGTGGGTTCCGGAGGCGAGGTTGGCAGGCGCAAGTGTGAGACACGAGACGTACCCAGGTTCGGGGCCCTCCGGAGAGGTAACACCCCTAATCCTGCCGAATGGTGTATGGATGCACAAGGGTTACAAGGCTGCTCCTGGAGCTGTTCGAACAGAGGAGGAAGAAGGGGCTGGGCCGCCGTTCTGCCTCTCCTGTGATAACGTGTGTGTGTGTGTGTGTGTTGCTACCGGGTGTCGAAGACCCTCTGCATGGAGGGCTCCCGGGGGGTCTTATAAGCCGGCCCCCTGGGGTACAATGGTAAGGTTACATGGGCGCGGGGTCCTGGTGTCATCGTCTGGGAGCCGGTGGTGGGGGCCGCCGGGTCCGCCGGGTGAGCTGCACCCGCCGGGTGCGGGGCACTGTGGCGCGTCTTGTCTCACGTCACAGGGCGGCACAAAAGGAGGGGGCACTGTAGCCACGCCCGCCAGGGCTGGTGAAAAGGAGGGAACACTGTAGCCGCGCCCGCCGGGGCCGGCGTAAAGGAAGGAGTGTTGTAGCCACGCCTGCCTCGTCGTGGGGGTTTGCCCTCTTGTGGCCAGCCGGCATGTCCCAGCCGGCTGGGCCGGGTCGCCCTGCCGAGCCGGCTCGCGCTGGGGAGCCGGCGAGCGGGCTAGCCGGATTGAGGGGCTCGGCTTGCTCCGATAATTTATAAGAAGGGGTTCAAGCTCCGTTGCCTACCCGGGGATCATCCCCCCGACAGTAGTCCCCGAAGCTGTGAAGGCTTGGCGGCTCCAAGCAGGGGGGCCTTCGTAGCTTACCCCCCCAAGGAGTCGGTTTGTTGGTGAAGTGCGGGAGTCCGGCCGGGCGGCTCCGCCCGTCCGCACGCCGGCAAGGCGGACACGGACGCCGGCTACACCCGTTGGGGGCCGGCTTCCGGAAGCCGGGTCGCGGCACCCCGACCGGGGTGGGAAACGGAAACGTCCGCCAGACGAGTCTTGCTTTGCACGACGATTCGCGCCCGCCGCAGCTTGACGGACCGCCACGTGCCGCTTAGCGGCGGGCGAGGCCTGCCAGCCGACGCGTGCGACGGGACGTGACTGCGGACCGGGCCAGCCACGACGCGCCCTCGGCCCGCGCGCGAGGGATTTACTATGGCGACCCTTGGCGGTTGCACTTCCCTGTGTAGTTAATGCGCGCGGGAAACGTGCGCGCACAGTGCGGGGGAGTGGGGATCGTGGGCGCAAACGATCGTGGGCGGAAACGCTCACGCATGCTCGCTCCTCTTCTGCCTCTTCTCCGCCGTGCTCGAGCGAAGTGCTGCCGCCGCGTGTTCTTGCGTCAGCCGTCGCGCGCCGCCACCAAAGGCCCGCGGCTCTCCCTCGCTTCTCATTTCTTCATCGCCGCGACTTCACGCCCGTAGAGCCCTCCAATGGCGCTGCCGAAAGGCTCTTGGGAGGGCTCGATTACGACCGAGGAAAACATCCGGTACCTCCGCCGCACGAAGCGACTGCCGCCGGCGGAGGCACTGGACGCGCGCATGCCTGGCCCGGAGAGGGTGCCGCAGCCGCGGGAGGGCGAGTTCGTCGTCTTCTACTCGCACTTCGAGCGCGGACTCGGCCTCCCCGCGAGCCTCTTCTTCTGTGCCTTCCTCGATTTCTTTGGGCTGCAGCCGCATCACCTCGGCGCCAACGCCGTGCTGTAGGTCGCCGGCTTCGCCACGCTCTGCGAGGGTTATCTCGGCATGCTGCCCACTGTGGAGCTGTGGGCGAAGATGTTCTTCCTCAAGCAGCAGGGGGCCTTGGCTGGCGCCATGTCGGACTGCGGGGCGGCAGTGGTCTCCGGCCGGGTGAACGGGCCGTTTCCCAAGCTGCCGCTTGAGGACTCGGCCAAGAAGTGGCAGACGACGTTCTTCTACGTCCGGAACGCCGACCCGGCGGTGGACGTCGTCAATATTCTGCCTTTCGTCGACGCGCCGCCGCTCGAGAAGCCGAACTGGGGTTACTGCCCCAAGAAGCCGCCATAGGAGCTCCTGAACATCTGCCGCCGGGTCAGGGAGATGACAGATCGCGAGGGGCTGAAGCTGGCTGACCTCATCGCGGCCTTCATCGCCCACCGGGTGCTGCCGCTGTAGTGCCGGGCGCACCGGATCTGCGACATGAGCGGCTGGCGCGACCCGACCCGGATGTCGACCAAGGAGCTGACGCCGGCTGGGATCGCCCAATGGGTGAACTACATCTCCAAGGCCGGGTTGAAGGAGGAGGGGTGGAGCTTCGGGAAGGAGCCCTATCACCGGGGGAACCCGGCGCCGGCGGTGAGTCCCTGGTCTTTATTTTTTGCCGCTTCGACGTTATTCTTGTGTCCTGATGCCGCGGTTGGGCCGCAGCTATTCGCCAGCTAGCGGAATCACGACGGGCCGAATCCCTAGATCCTGCTGGCCGACCTGCCCGACTCGGACGTGGAGGAGGCCGGCGCCGAGGCGGAGAAGGGGGCGGTCGAAGCGCGCCTGGCCGATGCCGCGGCCGGCGGGTCGCGGAATGCGGGTAAGTCTCCGCCCTCAGAACTCATGCGCGACTGGCCGGACGACGACGAAGAGGGCCTGACCGGTGCCCATGGTGCAGCGCCCTCGGCTGGGGAGGACGCCAGCGTCGACCCACCAAGACGGCCGCGGAAGACGGCCAGCGCCGGGACGCCCCGCGCGGCGGCGTCTGGTAGCCGGCCGCATGGGAAGGAGGTGGTGGAGACGAGGCCAGCTGCGAAGCGCCCGGCGGTGGCGGGGCCGGCGCGCGAGAGGGCTGTCGTCAAGAAGAAACGCCGGCTCGCCCCGTCCGAGGGTCCGAGGCGGGAGGTCCCGAAGGTTATTGGGTAAGTGTCCCTTGTCTTTTTATGATCTCTTGCTTGTTTCTTGCTTAAGCCTTTGTGGTGATGAACTTGCTGTGCACAGGTCCGCCGTTGACCTGGCGGTGGTGGCAGCGGAGGCCGCGGCGGGCGAGGCCGTCTGGAGGAAGACCCGGAGCAGCGCCATCGACCGCGAGCCGGACCGGACCGCAGAGGAGGACCTCACGGCCCGCCAGTTCGGCCAGGACCCCGACGCGGCGGCGGGCGCCGCCTGCCGGGATCGGGCAGAGGCGGAGAAGGAGATGGCGGAGGCCTCGGCTTGGGCATGGGAGAGGGCCTCTGCGAAGCGGACCAGGACCGCCGAGGACCCGGCCTGGCCGGAGATGGAGAGGGGCCCGGCGCCGGTGGTGACGATCGTCGAGCCGCAGCCGGATTGGGCGGGCGAGCCGGCAGGGCGGACAGAGCCGGCCGGCGGCGAGTCGGACGTCGACGAGAACATCATCATGGACACGCCGCCCCGGGCCGACCCGGCAGGAGGAGGCGACGGCGATGGAAGGGGCGCGAGGCGGACTCCGCGCCATCCGG
This sequence comes from Elymus sibiricus, assembly GCA_039707655.1. NCBI lineage: Eukaryota > Viridiplantae > Streptophyta > Magnoliopsida > Poales > Poaceae > Elymus > Elymus sibiricus. The sequence goes on from CM077672.1 coordinate 320,759,808, forward strand.
CCAGGCGCAGCCGACGCCGGCCCCGGGGGCCGCGACCGGGGACACCGGTAAGCTGGTGGTCGTGCCGCCCCAAAACGCCACAAAGTCCGAGCGGCCGGGTGGAAGCGGATCCGGTGCCGGGACCGCGATGCAGCAGCCGTGGGCGAGCTCTGGCGTGGTTGTGGTCGGGGCGCGAACTCGGGAGGACGAGGCGGCGGATGCCTTGCGCTCGCAGCTTCGTGGTCGGAGCGAGCGCCTGCAGGCCTTCGTCCGGGAAGAGCAGGAGGTGGCGCGGAAGCTAGAGCAGGCGATTGCGGTGAGTTTTTTCTTCTCTGCTTGCCTTGGTATTTGAATCAGTGGGGGCGCGCCAGCGCACCCACTGGGTGTAGCCCCCGAGGTTCGGGCCGGGCTGCGGAGCAGCCGGGTCGAATCTTATAGCTTGTCTTTTGCATTCTTCTAATCTTTTGTCTGTGCGCAACATCTGTACGACCTGCGGGCTAGCGCGTACAACCGGCTTCGGGAGCGGTTCCGCGAGGCCAAGGCCCAGCTCGCCGCCAAAGAAGAGGAGCTGCGCCGGGTCCAAGGTACGTCTTGCATGCCTTCAGTGGGGGCGCGCCAGCGCACCCACTAGGTGTAGCCCCCGAGGTTCGGGCCGGACTGCGGAGCAGCCGGGTCGAATCTTAGAGCTTTGTCTTTTTATTCTTGTCCTTGCTTCCGGCATCTGACCGGGAACCCTGTCGCGCAGCCGACGCGGCCGAGGTGCCAGGCCTCCGAGGCCGGCTTGCCGAAGCCGGCGAGCAGCGCGATCGTGCCGTCGCCGACCGCGACCGGCTCCAGGCCGAGGTGGACCGGCTGGTGGCCGAGAAGGCCAAAACGGAGGATGCCCACCAGGCGGAACTGGGCCGGCTGGCGGAGGAGCGCGGCAAGGCGGCCGAGGAGCTGGCGGACGCCGGCAGGAGGGTCGCCCAGCTCGAGAAGGATCTCGAGGCCCAGGCTCGCACGTCGGCCTTGCGGGAGAACGGGATGCTGGGCGAGGCGCAGCACCTCGACGAGACCGTCGCCCGTAAGTGCTATCTTTTCTTTGGTCCGGCTGGCGTAGCCGGCAAGTTGCTTTCTTTACTGATTTGTTTCCTTCCTTTGCCAGGAGTCTTCCCAGAGACACAGGAGGCGGCCGATGCGGCTGTGTATACCCACCGAGCGGACCTGCGCGCGACAGGGGCGGAGATCGAAGTTTACGCCGCCTGGAGCCTCTCGGAGATCGTCTTTGCCTGTGAGGCCCGACTTCGAGCCATGGAGGGGCACATGCACCGCCTGTTCGAGGCCGGGGTGGGCATGGCGAGCAGCCTCTGGCCGAGTGCGGTGGTGCCGAACAGCGTTACCCGGCTGGCGCTATGGCTGGAGGCCGGGGTGGAGCGACTCGGCGCGTGGAGGGCCTCCGCGGCCCGTGCCGGAGCAGAGACGGCGCTGCGCTTCGTCGTGTCCTGGTACCCGGGCGTGGACCTCGATCGCCTGGCGGCGCAGCGGGCCGGCGCGGAGGACGACTTGGTGGCGCGGACGCAGCGGATCGCCGGGCGGGCCAATTATCTGGCGTCGTTCGCCCCGTACGACGAGTTCGTCCTGGAGCGGACGGAGGACGGCGAGGAGCTCCCCGCCGACGAGTTCGGCCTGCTGCTCAACGACCCGGATGACAGCTCGGCCGAGACGGGGGCCTATGCCGACGACGAGGCCGTCTCGGACGACGCCGCCACGACCGAGAGGCCGGAGAGCCCTGGACCCGACCCGGCAGCCGCGTCCACCTCAGCCGAGCTGGCACCGACCGGAGCCGACGCGGGCGCCGCTTAGGCTTCTTTTCCTTTTTATCTTTCCTATACTCAAACTTAGTTAGGTAGCAGGTCCACCCACTGGGGGTGTAGTTCCATGTAATGAACTTGCAGCCGCGGGCCTTTGTTGTTTATAAATTTTGGACGCAATTTCGCTTTTTGCTGTTCGGCCTTGGGCCATTTCTTGTTTGTCCTTTCTTTGGGCTTCCTTCCTGCTAGCCGGACAGCCGGGTGGCGGACTGTGGCTAGGACGGGGATTCGGCCTTGAGAGGGGACGCACAATACTTAGGCTTTTTCGGACGTTGAGCGCGAGCGAAACACCCACTGGGCCGGCTGGCGGCAGGCGGCGAAGCCGGCTGGTGCGCAGCTGGTCATGCGGTAAATAAGTAAGAAAAGGGCGGGTTGGGCCGGATTGGCCGGGCCAGGCTCTCCTCCTTAGCCGTTCTTGCGTGACGATGCTTCCGGCCTTTGGCTCTTGCCGGCCGGACAGCCAGGAGCCGGCTGTGGCTGGCGAAGAGAGGGCTTTGGCGGCTCGTACGTTTCGAGATGGACTAAGGAAAAATGGTGAGGCGCAGTCTAGCCGGCTAGCCCCGAGCCCCCGAGCCGGCTGCGCCGACTCGGCGGGAGAATCGAAAGCGGGGAAGTGCATAGACACAGAGCTTAGTAAAAAAGGAAAAGGAAGCCCCCGAGCCGGTTGGGCTAACTCGGCGGGAGAATCGAAAACGGAGGGACCTGCTGCTTTCATTAAACTCAAAAGGTGGTGATACATACGTGCATGCGTTCAACTGTAAAACGGACGGAGGAGCTCCGCGTTCCAGGGCCGGCTGGACTCCTCGCCGGCTGCATCTCTCTTGCGCTTGTTCGGCTTCTGCGTGTCGATAAGGTAGTACGCGTTCCGGTCGCAGAGAGCCTTGCTAACGATGAAGGGGCCCTCCCAAGGAGAGGCCATCTTGTGCTGGCCGGCTGTCCGCTGGACGAGCCGGAGCATGAGGTCGCCTTCGCGGAACGCGAGGGGCTTGATTTTCTTGCTGTGGTAGTGGTGCAGCCCTTGTTGGTAGATGGCGGACCGGCTGAGGGCCAGAAGGCGCGCCTCCTCGAGCAAGTCGACGCCGTCTTCATGTGCCTCCTTTGCCTCGGCTTCTGGGTACATGGTCACCCGGGGCGAGTCGAACTCGACGTCGGTTGGAATGATTGCTTTGGCTCCGTAGACGAGGAAGAATGGGGTGAACCCGGTTGAGCGGTTGGGTGTCGTCCGGAGACTCCAGAGGACGGCCGGCAGCTCATCGAGCCAGCTGCCGGGTGAGCGCACGAGCGGCTCGACGAGTCGCGGCTTGATGCCGGCTAGGATGAGGCCGTTTGCCCGCTCGACCTGGCCATTCGACTGGGGGTGCGCGACGGAGGCCAAGTCGAGCCGGATGCCGGATGCGGAGCAGTATTGGGCCAGCGCGCCCTTCGCGAAGTTGGTACCATTGTCCGTGATGATGCTATGCGGCACGCCGTAGCGAACCGCGATATCTTTGATGAAACAGACGGCCGTGGGCCCGTCGAGCTTCTTGATCGGCCTAGCCTCGATCCACTTGGTGAACTTGTCGACGGCGACTAGCAAATGCGTCATGCCGCCTCGGGTGGTCTTGAAGGGCCCCACCATGTCGAGCCCCCAGACGGCAAAGGGCCACGTGATTGGTATGGTTTGGAGGGCCGTGGCCGGCTGGTGGCTGCGCTTGCTGAAGCGTTGGCAGCCCTCGCACTTGAGGACCAGCTGCTCGGCGTCTTGCAGGGCCGTGGGCCAGTAGAAGCCATGGCGGAAAGCCTTGGCCACCAGGGACGTCGAGGCGGCGTGGTGCCCGCACTCGCCCTGGTGGATGTCGAGGAGGATCTCGATCCCTTTGTCCTGCTCGACGCAGCACTGGAACACGCCTGTCGTGCTGTGCTTGATGAGCTCATGGTTGATGATGCTGTAGGCGGACGCTCGCCGCTGCACTTGCCGGGCTTCGGTCTCGTCGCTGGGAAGGTCGCCGTCTTCCAAGAAGGCGAGGATCGGCCTAGCCCAGGACGGAGCCGTCACCATTGTGAAGACGGCCACCGGGATGGGGTCCGGGATGGCGGCCCCTGAGCCGGAGACGGCAGTCCCCGAGCTGGAGCCGGCAGTCCCCGAGCCGGAGCCGACAGTCCCCGAGCTTGGGCCAGGAACTCCAGGGTCGGGCGGGGGTGCGTCGGGGTCGTCCGGGACGAAGATGGATTCCGGCTCGGGAGACGGCTTGATGGACGGCTTCCGTAGGTGCTCGAGGGAGACGCCGGATGGGATGGCCTGCCGGGTGGAGCCCACTTTAGCCAGTGCGTCGGCCGCTTCATTGTCCGCGCGTGGGACGTGGAGGAACTCGCAGCCTTCGAAGCCGCCGGAGAGTTGCTGGACCAAGAAGCGGTAGCTGGCGATGTTGGCGTCTTTGGCGTCCCAGTCGCCGGACACTTGCTGCACCACCAGGTCCGAGTCGCCGTAGCAGAGGATGCGTCGGATTCCGATGTCCCCGACCAGCCGGATGCCGTGCACGAGGGCTTCATACTCGGCAACGTTGTTGGAGGTGGCAAAATGGATCTGGAGCACGTACCGCAGTCGGTCGTTCTTGGGGGAGGACAGCACGATGCCGGCTCCCAAGCCGTTGCGCATCTTGGAGCCGTCGAAGTGCATGCGCCAGTGAGTCGACTCGGGAGCCGGCGGCAGGTACTGGGTCTCGGCCCAGTCGACGAGGAAGTCGGCCAGCGCCTGGGACTTGATGGTGGTGCGGGGCTCGTAGAGGATCGTGTGGCCGGCTAGCTCGATGGCCCACTTGGCCACTCGGCCAAAGGCATCCCGGCAACCCATGATCTCGCCAATGGGGGCCGTGCTCACCACGGTAATGGTATGCTCCTGGAAGTACTGTCTCAGCTTCTTGGAGGCAAGGTACACGCCGTAGCACATCTTCTGGTAGTGGGGGTAGTTCTGCTTGGAGGCGGAGAGCACCTCGTTGAGGAAGTACACTGGGCGCTGGACCGGCTGCACCTTGCCCTCCTCAGGGTGCTCGACCACCAGCACCGTGCTGACCATGCGGGAGGTGGCGGCGATGTACAACAGAAGTGGCTCTTTCTCAGCCAGCGCGGCCATGACGGGTGCGGTGGACAGCATGCGCTTGAGGTCATGGAAAGCTTCGTCCGCCTGGTCACTCCACTCGAATGCCGTCTTCTTCTTCATCAGCTGATACAGGGGCAGGGCCCTCTCTCCCAGTCGGCTGACGAACCGGCTGAGGGAGGCCAAGCAGCCGGTGAACTTCTGGACGTCGCGCAGCCGGGCCGGCTTGCGCATGCGCTCGATCGCCATGATCTTTTCCGGGTTGGCCTCAATGCCGCGCTCCGAGACGAGGAAACCAAGGAGTTGGCCAGCCGGCACGCTGAAGACGCATTTCTTCGGGTTTAGCTTGATCTGGAACCGGCGCAGGTTGGCGAAGGTCTCCTTGAGGTTGGCCAGGAGCGTGAGGTGCTGCTTGGTCTTCACCACGATGTCGTCAATGTAGACATGCACGTTTCTGCCGAGCTGGGGTAGCAGGCATTTCTGCATGCAGCGCTGGAAGGTGGCGCCGGCATTCTTCAAGCCGAACGACATGGTGATATAGCAATACGCCCCAAAGGGCGTGATGAAGGACGTCTTGAGGGCGTCGGCCGGGTCCAGCTTGATCTGGTGGTAGCCGGAGTAGGCGTCCAGAAAGGACAGGAGCTTGCAGCCGGCTGTGGAGTCGATGACTTGGTCGATCCGGGGCAGAGCGAACTGGTCTTTGGGGCAGGCCTTGTTCAGGCTGGTGTAGTCGATGCACATGCACCAGGTGCCATTATTTTTCAGGACGAGGACTGGATTGGCCAGCCACTCGGGGTGGAACACCTCCATGATGAAGCCGGCTGCGAGCAGTCGGGCAATTTCTTCACCGATCGTTCTTCGCTTCTCCTCGGAGAAGCGGCGTAGCGGCTGATGGACAGGCTTGGCATCCTTGCGGACATGAAGTTTGTGCTCGGTGAATTCCCTCGGGACACCCGGCATGTCTTTGGGGGACCATGCAAAGATGTCCTGATTCTCACGGAGGAAATCGACGAGCTCGCCTTCCTATTTGCTGTCAAGGCCGGTGCCCACAACAACGTACTTGCTGGAGCTGGGGTCGGCCGGGTTGAGCGGGACCCTCTTTGTGTCTTTGGCCGGCTTGAAGGAGGCCTCGTCGGCTGCCGGCTTGGGCGGAGTCGGCATGGCCGGCTGCGCGCTAGCCAGCGCCACGATCCGGTCGAGCTGGCGCCTCTCCTCGGCGATGACCAGCGACTCGGCCAGCTGGGAGCCGGCTTTGGCGCACTCGAGGGACGTTTTGTAGTCGCCGAAGATGGTGATGAGGCCCTTGGGACCCGGCATCTTCAACTTCAGGTAGGCGTAGTGGGGGACCGCCATGAATTTGGCCATCGCGGGCCGGCCCAGCAGCGCGTGGTAGGGGCTGGCCAGGTCGACCACCTCGAACCAGATCAGCTCGCAGCAGAAATGGCTGCTGGAGCCGAACAGGACGTCAAGCCGGATCCGGCCGATCGGAGAGCAGGAGAGACCCGGCACGATGCCGTGGAACACCGTCCGGGTCGGCTCCAGCTGTCGCGCCTCGATGCCGAGCTTGGTCATGGTGTCGTGGTACAGGATGTTGATGCTGCTGCCGCCGTCAATCAGCACTCGCGAAAAACGGCAGGTGCGCTTCTCGGAGACGAGGGTGGGGTCGAGCACAAGGGCGTAGAGACCCGGCGTGGGCATGACGGCCGGGTGGTCCTCCCGGGTCCAGCTGACTGGCCGGTCGGACCAATGCATGTACTGGGGAACCGGAGGGACGACGGCGTTCACCTCGGCCGCGTGCTTGCGCTTGGCGTGCTTGTCATCGCCCTCACTGGTGAAGACGATGTAGGACGCATCCGGGCGCGGAAAAGGGTTGTCGGCGAGGGCGCCGGGTGGCGGTGGAGGCGGCGGCTGCTGCGAGCCGGCTCCGGGTGGCGGGGGTGGAAGGTTGCCCTTTAACAGGCGTTGGGTGAAGCCGCACTGCCGGAGTGTGTGCGTCGACGGCTTCGTGCCGCTATGGTTCTTGCAGGGGGCATCAAGCATCTGCTCAAATGACAGCTTGGGCTGCCAGGCGGCCTTGCCAGTGCACGGGCGCTGACTGGAGCCTGGTTCGGCCGGCTACTCCCCTTCCACAGCAGCGACCTGCCGGTTGTCGTAGCGGGGCGCCTGCTGGTCGTTCCTGTGCTTGCCGTTGTTGTTGCTGTCTTGCCGGTGCTGGTTGTTGTCGCCAGCCGGCTTAGGGGGAGCCGGCTGGGCCGGGAGGAGCTTGCCGTCCGCGTCGATCGTGACCTTCACATTCATCGCGGAGTCAGCCGTAGCGTACTTGTCCGCCACGGCCATGAGTTCCGCCAGGGTCTCCGACTCATCGCACACCAGCCGGTGCTTGACCAGAGTGCCGTCTTGGCATCCGTCGATGAAGTACTGGATGGCTTGGACCTCGTGGACCCCTTCACAGGAGTTGCGCAGCTCCGTCCACCGCGTGAGGAAGTCGGGAAGGGGCTCGCTCGGCTTCTGGACGCACATGGAGAGCTGGCGAGGCTTGCCGGGTCGCTTGTAGGTGCTGGTGAAGTTGCGGATGAACGCGTCTTCGAAATCCAGCCAGGAGTTCACGCTGCCGGCTCGCAGGCTGTTAAGCCACATCCGGGCCGAGCCGAGCAGCATGAGGGGGACGTATCGTACGGCCACGCGCCGGTTGCCGCCGGCTATGCCGACGGCCGTGGTGTAGTCGGTCAGCCAGTCCTCCGGCTTGGTGACGCCATTGTACTTGGGGGAGTCGCGGCGCAGCGAGAAGCCTTTGGGGAAGGGCTCCTCGCGAATGCGGGGGGCGAAGCACGCCGGGCCGACAGAGCTCTCGTCCTCCAGGGCCGTGGAGCGTGCCAGCCAGTCGAGGCGATGGCGAGCGTCGTTTTCGTCGTAGGGCACGCGGGGACCGAGCCGGTCAGCCACGGGACCGCGGGGCATAGGGGCTTCCGAGGCCGGCTCGAGCCGCCGAGCCGGCCGCACGGGGGGGGGGGGGGGGGGGGGGCTGCTGAACCCGGCCGTCGCCAGCCGTCTCGTCGGCAATGCCGTCTCCAGCGGTTGCGGCGCGATTGTGCCGGCTCTGACCAGATCGATGCCGGCCAGAGCGGTTCGCGCTTGTGGCGTGGGAGGACGTCCGTTGCGGGTCCCGGAGAGCCCTCTCCGGGTTCGCGGTATTTCCTGAAGCAGAGGCGGATGGCTGGGTCGGGTCGAAGCGCTGCTGCTGCTTGTTCGCCACGGTGATGAGGTCGCGGATGCGCTACTGCTGCTGCAGCAGCTCCTCGCCCTCCAGGAACTCGAGATCCGCCATCGCCGCCTGCGCCGCGCGCATGTTTTTTACGGGGGTGTCGTAGACGGGCCGGCCTGCGCCTAGCGCACGACCGATTGCGCCTCCACGGATCCGCACTTCCGCGACCCGGCTGGGCTCGGCGGCGGCCGGCGTGAAACCGTGGACACTGTCGTACTCCCGCTGGGCGGACTCCAGCCGGCGCAGCGTCGCCGCGAGCGTCGTGACCTCGACCAGTAGGTGCTGACGGTCCTCGTTGAGCTGAGCCGCTGCAGCCACCGTGTCGGCGTCGGGCGTGATGGGGGCCTGCAGGCTCCGGATCGTCTCGCGAAGCTGGTCGACCCGGCCCGGCGGGGCTGCAGTCGCGGCAGCGGCGGCCTTCTCCTTGTCGCGCGGGGAGCCGGCGCTAGTGCCGATGGTCAGCACCTCCGCGCGGGCGCAGAGAGCCGCGACGTCGTCGGAGACGGTGCAGCCAACGGGGACGGGGGAGTCGGCGAAGCTGTGAACCTTGCTGGGGTACTCGTCGGGGACGAGCGCGACAAAGACGCACAGCGCGCCGAAGGGGACGACGAGGCAGCCTGCGGGACAGGCGGCGTCCGCGCCCGTAGCAGCGTCACAGCCGGCCGGGCTGGCCGTGCGAGGCGCGCGGACCAAACCGTGCACGATGCGCTCGCCGGAGCTGGTGAAGGGCCTCGTCCGGAACTTGACTCCGGCTGGCGCCGCGAGCAGCCCCACGGTGGGCGCCAACTGTCGTGGTATTCTCGCGACAGATGCCATGAGATGGCTAAAAAGGTGGGGCTACGTGAGGACGCCGGTGGGTTCCGGAGGCGAGGTTGGCAGGCGCAAGTGTGAGACACGAGACGTACCAAGGTTCGGGGCCCTCCGGAGAGGTAACACCCCTAATCCTGCCGAATGGTGTATGGATGCACAAGGGTTACAAGGCTGCTCCTGGAGCTGTTCGAACAAAGGAGGAAGAAGGGGCTGGGCCGCCGTTCTGCCTCTCCTGTGATAACATGTGTGTGTGTTGCTACCGGGTGTCGAAGACCCTCTGCATGGAGGGCTCCCGGGGGCCGGATTTCAACCACACGGCAGTCCTAGCTTCAACTCGACCAAACACAGCTAGTTCAGGTACATTAGCAGGGCCGGATTTTAACCACACGGCAGTCCTAGCTTCAACTCGACCAAACACAGCTAGTCTATGCCCAACAGAGTTTTGTAGCCTACTAATATGAGCAATCGAACCATCCCTTTCACCAAGAAGTAACTTGACTTCATTTATCATCATCGCATGTTGCGATTTGTCATCCGTCCTAGACCGAATAGCTTCCACTGCAACCAGGCAGTCCATCTCGACGTCCACAGGCAGCGGCGACCATTGCATGGCAAAGTTGAGTCCCTCCAGGCAGGCCGCAAGTTCTGCTTGCAAGGGACCTGCGCAATTGTGCAAGCTTCTGCACGCCGAAAAAATGATGGCCCCATTGCTGTCCCTCAAGATCATGCCGGCTCCCGCATCTCCAGAATCGTGACAATAGGATCCGTCGACATTCAATTTTACACGCCCTGGTGCTGGAGCTTGCCACTTGATGGTTGGCGTCGATGGGGCCTCCGCATGCAATAACGATGCCGGCCTCGCTGCTGGAGCGATAGCCAACTTGCCCTTCACGTGGTCGCCATCCGGGTACCTTTTGATAGCAATCAATGAGGCTTCATAGCTGAGCAGGAACCGGCAAGAGACCTCCACTGGGGGCGGCCGTTTCGTGTGGACGATTTCATTGCGTATATGCCAGGAGCGCCACAGCACCATGAGGACTCTCATCCGATCATCAGCCTCCAAAGGGCACATCGAACAGCCATTCGATACCCGTTGGCCGTACAGATTTCAGGTCTGGCAGGTTCCAGTGTTTAGCTATGGCTCGCCACAGTTCCACCGCGCGGGGGCATCCGCAAAAAACATGGAACGTATCCTCTCATTCCAACGCACACAGCGGACATGTATCCGTAACCTCCAGTGTTCTCGATTTTTTGTTTGCCCAAGTGGCCAGAGAATTCGAAGCGAGCTTCCACGCGAAGATACGAACCTTGGAGGGAGCAGGGCACCTCCATATAAGTGCCCAGACGGCACGTCGACCGTCCGGTGCCCCGCTTGTAGCGACTGAAGACGGCAGGAGGCGCTCATTGTGGGCAAGATGATACGCACTCCGCACCGAAAAGGTTCTCGAGCGCTCAGCCGCCCAGGCAATGAAATCGTCGGCGCGTCGAGGGGAAGCTTTAATCTTCATGATCTCCATGACATCTGCGGGCAGAAAGTGTTGTTGGAGCAGATCAACCTTCCAGTTCCCATGCGCATCAAGCAGCTGGTTTACTCGCCTCAGCCGATAGCGGCCTTGGGGGGAGATCGGTCCTCGCGCAAGCGGGTGGGGGATCCATTGGTCCCTCCAGATACGCACCGAAGCACCGTCGCCAATACGCCAAACTAGGCCCTTCTTCAGTAGCTCGAGGCCGTGGACAATGGACTGCCATGTGGTCGAGGCATTGCCACAGAAGGCCGTGTCCTCAAGGTGGCTGTCGGGGTAGTAGCGTGCCTTTAGAACCTGCGCGCACAAACTCTCAGGGTTAGAAATAAGCCGCCACGCTTGTCCGGCAAGTAGGGCCTGGTTGAAGAGCCGAAAATCCCGGAAGCCAAGTCCGCCTTTCTCCTTTGGCTTGATCATCGTGTCCCATGCACGCCAATGCGTCTTCCTTCTCCCTTCCTTTGCACCCCACCAAAAGTTCCTGACCATGCAGTGAGATCGTTACAAACGCTCCGCCGTAAACGAAAGACCCCCATGAGGTAAGTCGGCAGAGATTGGGCCACGGCCTTGATCAAAATTTCCTTTCCACCTTGGGATGCGTGTTTCCCCCATGCCAGGATCCTCTTGGTTAGTTGCTCCTGTAAGCTCTGAAAACGTCCTTCTGACATGCGGCCCGTAGGGGTAGGCAGCCCCAAGTACCACTCCTCGAAATGCAGACTCTGTACTTGTAGTGCGAGGGTGACTGCAGCTTGGTCCTCAGGCCGACACTTGCTGCCAAATAAGATAGAACACTTCAAAGGGTTGATAAACTGTCCCGTGAACCTTTCATAAATTGCCAGTGTGTCCTTGATCTCGGTGGCCTCCGCAGCCGTGGCCCGGAAGAACAACAGCGTGTCGTCCGCAAACAGGAGGTGTGAAATACCCGGTGCCCGAGGACACACACGCACCGGGGTGATGAGTCCATGTTGCACCTTCAGTTTCAAAATAGCACCAAGCCCATCAGCAACAAACAGGAAAAGAAACGGTGATAACAGGTCTCCCTGTCGTAGCCCGCGCGATGGTGGGAACGAATCTGAGCTAGCTCCATTAACTCTGACAGTATATGTCACCGAGGTCACGCACGTCATGATCCAGTGCACCCAGCGGTGATCGAAGCCTAGCTTTTGCATCATTCGCTGTAGAAATTCCCAGTCCACTCGGTCATATGCCTTAGATAGATCTAACTTGTAGGCACAAGCACTTCTGTTTGGGTCCTTTTCCTGTTTAATGGCGTGAATGCACTCGAAAGCAATGGACGCATTATCAGTAATCAGTCTACCTGGCACAAACGCACTCTGCTCTGGAGCGATGATCTCCTCCAGGAGTGGCCTCAACCGGTTCACCAGACACTTTGAGATCACTTTGTAAATCACATTATATAAACTGATGGGCCGAAACTCCGTGAGGCTAGTTGGATCATTTACCTTCGGAATCAGAACTATAGAAGTAGCATTGACTCCCTCAGGCATGATACCCGACTCAAAGAACTGTCGCACCGCCGGTATAATCTCCTCCTTCAAAGTACCCCAGTGCCGCTGAAAAAACCTAGCAGGGAAACCATCGGGACCAGGCGCCTTTAGAGGCCCTATTTGGAAGAGGGCGTCACTGATTTCTTTGTCCAAGAAGGGGGCGCACAGTTTGGTGTTCATGTCAGCAGTAATCTTCGGCTGAAAGAGTTGAATAACTTCCTCTGGATCAATGTTTGGATCTACTACGAACATGCCCTCAAAGTATTCTTGTGCCATTTTCAACACAGTGTTCTGATCCTGTTGCCATACGCCATGGCAGTCTCTCAAGCCTTTTATTCTGTTTTTCCTAGCGCGCCACACAGCTTTGCGATGAATTTTTTGTGTGTTCCGGTCTCCTTCTTTCAACCATGCAATTCGTGAACGTTGAAGCCAAAGCATCTCCTCGCGATACAGCAGCTCATTCATAGCATCCATTTCCTTCCGGACTTCCGCTCTGTCAGCATTCATGTTCATGAGCTCTTCCAAGCGCGACCGTGATTTTTCCAGTTCTCTAGTGACATTCCCAAACTTTTTATTGCTCCAGGAGTGAAGCTTACCCATCACCTGTCCAAGTGCCAAGTGTACATCCCGCAAGTTCCTTTTGTTGCCTGCTGCTCTCCAGGCACTTGCTACCACTTCATCCAGGGCCGGTTCACACTCCCACATCAGCTCGTAGCGGCGATAGCGACTCGGTCTTGGAGCCGTATCCGGTGTGCAACACACCAAAATCGGGCAGTGGTCCGAGCATGGGGAGACAAGGTGCCTCACCGCTGCATCCGCAAACATATCTCGCCACGAGTTCGTTGCCACTGCTCGATCTAGCCTCACCTAGACGTTTGCTCGCCCTCCTCTCCTATTATCATATGTGAATGGGTAACCTGCAAAACCGAGATCAATTAGTCCGCAAGTTTCCAAAGCATCTCTGAAATTTAGCATTTGCCCCGGGGCACGTGGCGTCTCGGACATGTGTTCATAGTCCCACATGGCTTCATTAAAATCACCAACTAGCATCCATGGCAGATTACTCCTACTATGCAGCCGGCGTAGACCATCCCAGACCAAGTGTCTATTTTCCACCCTAGGCTTGCCATACACAAACGTGATGTGCCAAGGGGGTTCGTTGTGAGCCAACCACACATACACATCAATCCAATTTTATTAGCTTCTTGGATCTCGACACTTACAGACTCATGCCAAAATAAAGCAAGACCTCCACTCTGACCTTCACTACTAATACCCTCAAAACCAGCAAGACCTAAACGAGAACGAAGCCGAAACATTTTATTTGTTGGCTGTCTAGTTTCACACAAAAACACTAACTTCGGAGAATGAGCACCCACTAGTGCTACAAGATCATGAACTGTTCGGGGGTTCCCCGCCTCCCGACAGTTCCAACTTAGACAATTCATTGCTCCTGACGGGGCACCACATACGGCCCCGTTAGTTTACCGGCGGCCCCAAGGCCGGTTGCCTCCAAAACCTCCATACGCTCCATGCTGCTAGCTGCCCCATCCCTTGGTACGCCCAAAGCTGCGCTCTCGTGATCATGGTCCAGTTTCCCTCTCTTCGGGGTACCCCCAGTGGGTCTGTCCACATAAGGCACAAGGGCCTTCTCTTCATTTTCCACCTGGGCTTGCTCGTACACCTCTCCTCCCTGCCGCTTTCCAAGCACCGAGTCATTAAAATCCATGGATTCTGAGGCCGAACTGATAGAGTATCCCAATGCATTGAGGTCACGCAGCGCTGGGATCATATCCTCTGGACCCGGCATGTTTGTCTGATTAACCAACGGTGCATGTTTTCGACCAGCTGGGATTTTCTTCCCCGGAGCTGTACCTTTCTTCCTCTTTTGTTTCAGACCCGTGGACTTGTCCGCAGATTGTGCTTTGGCCTCAAACTTCCTTGTCATCTCCCTCACTTTGCTGCACTCCTGTTCCTCCTGGCCTAGGCGCAGCTTTAATTTCAAAATATCTGCCGCGAGTTCTTTGTCTTGCTCTGGCACACCTTTCGACTCCCCCTCCTCAAATCCATCCCCGGCGTCCACACGTGGAAGGATCTCCTGTTGCTGCTGCCGGTGCATCCGGTGTGAGCTAGCGTGGCTGGAGGAGCTCCTCGCTGCTGATGACTCTCCATCTGCCTCTCCCAGATTGAAGTTGAGGTCGCGACGAGCACGAGGCTGCCCCGAGGACGGGGTATGTGCAGCTCTGAACTCATATTTCTTGAAAGGAGAGCAGCGCAGAGTTGTATCATAGCCTTTCGAGACGAATCCCCTCAGTTTCTTCTCACAAGCGTCCTCGTCATGCCCCATAAAGCCACAATGGAAGCAGAAGTAAGGGACACGATCATATTTCAGCTTGAAAGTAGCCCTTTTGATCACTCCCTTGAACGGATATTCCAGAGTCACTTCCTTTTGCAGGCGCCTGTTATAGGGTAGCTTCACTCTGATCCTCAGGAACTCGCTAGTTCCATGTCCAATATCAGGCGCATCCACTTCAATGACCTGTCCAAGAGTGCTACCCATCGCTTGACCATAAAGTTTAGTCTGCTTCTTGTATGGCACATCAAACACACGAACCCACACGGGGACAGTGTCAAGGTTAGTCTTCGACGGCCTGGCCTCCTCATCAAACGGCTTCACCAGTAGCGCATGGCCGCCATAGATCCATGGCCCTCCACGAGCGACAAATCTGTAGTCACCTTCAGAGGCAAAGGTAATCACAAAGTAGTTCTTTCCTTGGGGCTTGAATTCAACCCCTGTTCTCAGGCGCCAAACCTTCTCGGATATGGGTTATATATGATAAAAAAATTTAGCGTTGAATTATTGAAATGAGGTTTTCAATGGTATAGCGGGCTGACTTATACTCCCTCCGTCTGCGAATAAGTGTATTTTTAGTTTTTGTTCTAAGTCAAAGTTTTATACTATACCTATCATTATTTTTCTCAGTATTCTATTTGTACTTATAGGTCAGATGGTCCCACGTGTAAGGTGGGTCCATTGGTCATTCGGTCCCTCGCCTTACTTGTGGGCCCTGGATGCTAGCTAATCCCACATGTCCGGTGGGTTAGTGGGTCTCGTAGGTTTGTTGGTCCCACACGTCAAATCTGGGACCTGCTAAATATTTGGATCACTCATTTCAGGTGTAGATATACCCCATTGGTCATGCACACGCAGGTTGATTTCACACGCATGCACGACACGTAAACAAAATTACTACACATATACAATGACACAAGGGCAAATTGCTGATGTGTCTGCCCAGTCATCCTTATTCAAGCCCGTGACCATATTAATTTTGTCATGTTGGACCCAAAATAAGGCCATGGGTAGTGATATACGTTTTATGACCAACTGGAGTAATGAGACTACGACCTTTTTGACATAAATAGTCACAATGGTGGGGAGTTTGGACCCCTTGGACACCCCATGACCATCTTGTAATTTTTTGTCATAGATCCATGACCAATTGAGCACGGTCATTATATTTTTGTCATAAACAGCCATATTTCTTGTAGTGCGTGTTTCTTCAGTCTCTTCTTCCTCCAGCCGCCAAAACCAAACCAGCGCCGGCGGGACCGCCTGCTCCCGCCTCCCACGGCTGGCTGTGCTGCCGCGCATGCATCGCCGCCCCATCGCACCCTAAAACTCTAGCAGGCCATCCATCTACCCCACACACCTCCTGTTATTCTCCGGCGATGTCAGCCCCACCCCACACTCGAACCAGTCAACCCGCGTACCCCCCTCCGCCTGTGACTACACTGCCGCATCTTCCACGGCTCCTGTTCGTTCCTGTCCGAGGCCTCGCCGTCGTCCTCCGTCTGGCGTTGTCAACATGGTCAACAACCGAGAGGAATCAGGACATGACTATACGTGGAGAGGATGACAGTAGGGACCCACGAGGGTCATTGCAGTACGCAAGCAAGTGCCTCCGTATTACAAGCCAAAAAAAATGCTTCCTCCTAATGGTTTGACATCTGGGTCCCACGACATTGTCAACATAGTCAATAAGCGAGAGAATTGCCCAACGAGCGGCTGACACTGGGGACCCAGCAGCTCGCGCAGTTGTTTTTTTGTTTTTGAGACGGAGCAGGGTATCAACTGGGCTGTGCAGGGGCTGTAGCCCGTCTAGCCCAGGCTTTTATTTTCTGTTCACCACATGACCAACCTAGTTGTTTTTTTCTCTTTCTGAAAATGGCTAGCCCAGTTCTATTTTTTTTGAAGAATACCCAACCGAGGCCTACTTGCTTTTCTCTGCACTGCTGGCCTGCAAATCTTTTAAGACGAGGAGGGATGTATTCGGGGTTTGCCCAGAAAATGGGCTATAAGTAGTAAGAAATGGGCTATAAATTATAAGAACAACACAGCAAACCGGCAATAGCCACTCAAAAAAAATGCAAACCGGCAATTAGTTTCAAATTACAGTTTTCTAGAATTTGGAGATTTCAAATTTCATTGATTTTTCTGCGGGGAAATTTCGTTGGATTTAAATTAATATAAATTACTTTTTCAAATTAGTTTGAATATGACTCCAAATTTTGGGATTAAAAACAGTTCGGACCCCACCGTAATATGCAAAATTTCGTTGAATTTTTTAACTGTGGCCAGGATATGGGCTGTAATGCTAACAAAAAGAATATGAGCTTAAAAAAATCCTTAAGAATTAGCAAATGGGCTGTAAAGTATTGAAAATAATGGCAAATGGGCTGTATGCTGTTTGCCATAGATTTGGAGGCTGACTTGTGGGCTTACTATATTGACGCGTACGTAGGGCTATGTGAACTTATTAGTCAACAAACGAGGAGTTCTCAAAAAAAAAGTCAACAAACGATTCTAGTGGCAGTGACCGTTGGATAACATCCAACGGCCGTGCTGCTTCTTCAATCTCTGATCTTCTTGCTCCAGCCGCCCAAACCAGCGCCGGCGGGACCGCCTACTGCCGCCTCCCATGGCCGGCTGTGCTGCCGTGCAGCCCTCACCGCCCCCTCCTACTACCACACCGCTGGCCAGGCCATCTCTCTACTCACCCACACCTCCTGTTATTCTTCGGCGACACAGGCCTCACACCGCAGCTGAACCAGTCAACCCTCGTACTCTCCTCAGCGTGGGCATCCACTGCTGTGGCTTCGCCGGCTCCGGGTCGTTCCCTTCCTGGGCCTCGCCGTCGTCCATCGCGTTGGTGCTCTCGACACGGCATCGTCAACGCGGTCAACGAACGACAGCCATCGGAAGAGGACTGTACGTGGAGAGGCAGACAACTGGGACCTACGAGGTCCATGGTCGCACGCCACGAAAAATGATTCCTCCCTGACAGCTTGGACCCACCAGCTACATCTTCGCACGCAAAGAAGTGCCTCCTTATTATGCGCAAAAAAAATGACTCGTCCCCCCTGACATCCGGGACCCACCAGCTACATCTTCGCATGCAAGAAAGTACCTCCTTATTACGCGAAAAATAAATGATTCCTCCCCCTGACAGCTAGGACCCACTAGCTATATCTTCGCACGGAAGGAAGTGGCTCCTTATTAAGCAAAAAAAGATTCCTCCCAATGACAACTGGGACCCACCGGATTTGGAGGCTGACTTGTGGGCCTACTAAGTTGACGTGTACGCAGGGCTTTGTCAACTTAGTCAACAAACGATTGTAGCAGCGGTGACCGTTGGATGTTAATCCAACAGCCGTGCTGCTTTTTCAATCTCTGATCTTCTTGCTCCAGCTGCCCAAACCAGCGCCGGCGGGACCGCCTGCTCCTGCCTCCCGTGGCTGGCTGTGTTGCCACGTAGGCCTCACCGCCCCACCCTACTTCCACCGCTGGCCAGGCCTTCCCTCTACTCAACCACATCCCCTGTTATTCTCCGGCGATGGCAGCCTCACACCGCAGCCGAACCTATCAACCCGCATACTCCCCTCTGCCTGGGCATCCACTGCCGCGTCTTCCCCGGCTCCTCGAAATGCAGACTCTGTACTTGTAGTGCGAGGGTGACTGCAGCTTGGTCCTCAGGCCGACACTTGCTGCCAAATAAGATAGAACACTTCAAAGGGTTGATAAACTGTCCCGTGAACCTTTCATAAATTGCCAGTGTGTCCTTGATCTCGGTGGCCTCCGCAGCCGTGGCCCGGAAGAACAACAGCGTGTCGTCCGCAAACAGGAGGTGTGAAATACCCGGTGCCCGAGGACACACACGCACCGGGGTGATGAGTCCATGTTGCACCTTCTGTTTCAAAATAGCACCAACCCCATCAGCAACAAACAGGAAAAGAAACGGTGATAACAGGTCTCCCTGTCGTAGCCCGCGCGACGGTGGGAACGAATCTGAGCTAGCTCCATTAACTCTGACAGTATATGTCACCGAGGTCACGCACGTCATGATCCAGTGCACCCAGCGGTGATCGAAGCCTAGCTTTTGCATCATTCGCTGTAGAAATTCCCAGTCCACTCTGTCATATGCCTTAGATAGATCTAACTTGTAGGCACAAGCACTTTTGTTTGGGTCCTTTTCCTGTTTAATGGCGTGAATGCACTCGAAAGCAATGGACGCATTATCAGTAATCAGTCTACCTGGCACAAACGCACTCTGCTCTGGAGCGATGATCTCCTCCAGGAGTGGCCTCAACCGGTTCACCAGACACTTTGAGATCACTTTGTAAATCACATTATATAAACTGATGGGCCGAAACTCCGTGAGGCTAGTTGGATCATTTACCTTCGGAATCAGAACTATGGAAGTAGCATTGACTCCCTCAGGCATGATACCCGACTCAAAGAACTGTCGCACCGCCGGTATAATCTCCTCCTTCAAAGTACCCCAGTGCCGCTGAAAAAACCTAGCAGGGAAACCATCGGGACCAGGCGCCTTTAGAGGCCCTATTTGGAAGAGGGCGTCACTGATTTCTTTCTCCAAGAAGGGGGCGCACAGTTTGGTGTTCATGTCAGCAGTAATCTTCGGCTGAAAGAGTTGAATAACTTCCTCTGGATCAATGTTTGGATCTACTACGAACATGCCCTCAAAGTATTCTTGTGCCATTTTCAACACAGTGTTCTGATCCTGTTGCCCTACGCCATGGCAGTCTCTCAAGCCTTTTATTCTGTTTTTCCTAGCGCGCCACACAGCTTTGCGATGAATTTTTTTTGTGTTCCGGTCTCCTTCTTTCAACCATGCAATTCGTGAACGTTGAAGCCAAAGCATCTCCTCGCGATACAGCAGCTCATTCATAGCATCCATTTCCTTCCGGACTTCCGCTCTGTCAGCATTCATGTTCATGAGCTCTTCCAAGCGCGACCGTGATTTTTCCAGTTCTCTAGTGACATTCCCAAACTTTTTATTGCTCCAGGAGTGAAGCTTACCCATCACCTGTCCAAGTGCCAAGTGTACATCCCGCAAGTTCCTTTTGTTGCCTGCTGCTCTCCAGGCACTTGCTACCACTTCATCTAGGGCTGGTTCACACTCCCACATCAGCTCGTAGCGGCGACAGCGACTCGGTCTTGGAGCCGTATCCGGTGTGCAACACACCAAAATCGGGCAGTGGTCCGAGCATGGGGAGACAAGGTGCCTCACCGCTGCATCCGCAAACATATCTCGCCACGAATTCGTTGCCACTGCTCGATCTAGCCTCATCTAGACGTTTGCTCGCCCTCCTCTCCTATTATCATATGTGAATGGGTAACCTGCAAAACCCAGATCGATTAGTCCGCAAGTTTCCAAAGCATCTCTAAAATTTAGCATTTGCCCCGGGGCACGTGGCGTCTCGGACATGTGTTCATAGTCCCACATGGCTTCATTAAAATCACCAACTAGCATCCATGGCAGATTACTCCTACTATGCAGCCGGCGTAGACCATCCCAGACCAAGTGTCTATTTTCCACCCTAGGCTTGCCATACACAAACGTGATGTGCCAAGGGGGTTCGTTGTGAGCCAACCACACATACACATCAATCCAATTTTTATTAGCTTCTTGGATCTCGACACTTACAGACTCATGCCAAAATAAAGCAAGACCTCCACTCTGACCTTCACTACTAATACCCTCAAAACCAGCAAGACCTAAACGAGAACGAAGCCGAAACATTTTATTTGTTGGCTGTCTAGTTTCACACAAAAACACTAACTTCGGAGAATGAGCACCCACTAGTGCTACAAGATCATGAACTGTTCGGGGGTTCCCCGCCTCCCGACAGTTCCAACTTAGACAATTCATTGCTCCTGACGGGGCACCACATACGGCCCCGTTAGTTTACCGGCAGCCCCAAGGCCGGTTGCCTCCAAAACCTCCATACGCTCCATGCTGCTAGCTGCCCCATCCCTTGGTACGCCCAAAGCTGCGCTCTCGTGATCATGGTCCAGTTTCCCTCTTTTCGGGGTACCCCCAGTTGGTCTGTCCACATAAGGCACAAGGGCCTTCTCTTCATTTTCCACCTGGGCTTGCTCGTACACCTCTCCTCCCTGCCGCTTTCCAAGCACCGAGTCATTAAAATCCATGGATTCTGAGGCCGAACTGATAGAGTATCCCGATGCATTGAGGTCACGCAGCGCTGGGATCATATCCTCTGGACCCGGCATGTTTGTCTGATTAACCAACGGTGCATGTTTTCGACCAGCTGGGATTTTCTTCCCCGGAGCTGTACCTTTCTTCCTCTTTTGTTTCAGACCCGTGGACTTGTCCGCAGATTGTGCTTTGGCCTCAAACTTGCTTGTCATCTCCCTAACTTTGCTGCACTCCGGTTCCTCCTGGCCTAGGCGCAGCTTTAATTTCAAAATATCTGCCGCGAGTTCTTTGTCTTGCTCTGGCACACCTTTCGACTCCCCCTCCTCAAATCCATTCCCGGCGTCCACACGTGGAAGGATCTCCTGTTGCTGCCGCCGGTGCATCCGGTGTGAGCTAGCGTGGATGGAGGAGCTCCTCGCTGCTGATGACTCTCCATCTGCCTCTCCCAGATTGAAGTTGAGGTCGCGACGAGCACGAGGCTGCCCCGAGGACGGGGTATGTGCAGCTCTGAACTCATATTTCTTGAAAGGAGAGCAGCGCAGAGTTGTATCATAGCCTTTCGAGACGAATCCCCTCAGTTTCTTCTCACAAGCGTCCTCGTCATGCCCCATAAAGCCACAATGGAAGCAGAAGTAAGGGACACGATCATATTTCAGCTTGAAAGTAGCCCTTTTGATCACTCCCTTGAACGGATATTCCAGAGTCACTTCCTTTTGCAGGCGCCTGTTATAGGGTAGCTTCACTCTGATCCTCAGGAACTCGCTAGTTCCATGTCCAATATCAGGCGCATCCACTTCAATGACCTGTCCAAGAGTGCTACCCATTGCTTGACCATAAAGTTTAGTCTGCTTCTTGTATGGCACATCAAACACACGAACTCACACGGGGACAGTGTCAAGGTTAGTCTCCGACGGCCTGGCCTCCTCATCAAACGGCTTCACCAGTAGCGCATGGCCGCCATAGATCCATGGCCCTCCATGAGCGACAAATCTGTAGTCACCTTCAGAGGCAAAGGTAATCACAAAGTAGTTCTTTCCTTGGGGCTTGAATTCAACCCCTGTTCTCAGGCGCCAAACCTTCTCGGATATGGGTTATATATGATAAAAAAATTTAGCGTCGAATTATTGAAATGAGGTTTTCAATGGTATAACGGGCTGACTTATACTCCCTCCGTCCGCGAATAAGTGTATTTTTAGTTTTTGTTCTAAGTCAAAGTTTTATACTATACCTATCATTATTTTTCTCAGTATTCTATTTGTACTTATAGGTCAGATGGTCCCACGTGTAAGGTGGGTCCATTGGTCATTCGGTCCCTCGCCTTACTTGTGGGCCCTGGATGCTAGCTAATCCCACATGTCCGGTGGGTTAGTGGGTCTCGTAGGTTTGTTGGTCCCACACGTCAAATCTGGGACCTGCTAAATATTTGGGTCACTCATTTCAGGTGTAGATATACCCCATTGGTCATGCACACGCAGGTTGATTTCACACGCATGCACGACACGTAAACAAAATTACTACACATATACAATGACACAAGGGCAAATTGCTGATGTGTTTGCCCAGTCATCCTTATTCAAGCCCGTGACCATATTAATTTTGTCATGTTGGACCCAAAATAAGGCCATGGGTAGTGATATACGTTTTATGACCAACTGGAGTGATGAGACTACGACCTTTTTGACATAAATAGTCACAATGGTGGGGAGTTTGGACCCCTTGGACACCCCATGACCATCTTGTAATTTTTTGTCATAGATCCATGACCAATTGAGCACGGTCATTATATTTTTGTCATAAACAGCCATATTTCTTGTAGTGCGTGTTTCTTCAGTCTCTTCTTCCTCCAGCCGCCAAAACCAAACCAGCGCCGGCGGGACCACCTGCTCCCGCCTCCCATGGCTGGCTGTGCTGCCGCGCATGCATCGCCGCCCCATCGCACCCTAAAACTCTAGCAGGCCATCCATCTACCCCACACCTCCTGTTATTCTCCGGCGATGTCAGCCCCACCCCACACTCGAACCAGTCAACCCGCGTACCCCCCTCCGCCTGTGACTACACTGCCGCATCTTCCACGGCTCCTGCTCGTTCCCGTCCGAGGCCTCGCCGTCGTCCTCCGTCTGGCGTTGTCAAGATGGTCAACAACCGAGAGGAATCAGGACATGACTATACGTGGAGAGGATGACAGTAGGGATCCACGAGGGTCATTGCAGTACGCAAGCAAGTGCCTCCGTATTACAAGCCAAAAAAAATGCTTCCTCCTAATGGTTTGACATCTGGGTCCCACGACATTGTCAACATAGTCAATAAGCGAGAGAATTGCCCAACGAGCGGCTGACACTGGGGACCCAGCAGCTCGCGCAGTTGTTTTTTTGTTTTTGAGACGGAGCAGGGTATCAACTGGGCTGTGCAGGGGCTGTAGCCCGTCTAGCCCAGGCTTTTATTTTCTGTTTACCACATGACCAGCCTAGTTGTTTTTTTCTCTTTCTGAAAATGGCTAGCCTAGTTCTATTTTTTTTGAAGAATACCCAACCGAGGCCTACTTGCTTTTCTCTGCACTGCTGGCCTGTAAATCTTTTAAGACGAGGAGGGATGTATTCGGGGTTTGCCCAGAAAATGGGCTATAAGTAGTAAGAAATGGGCTGTAAATTTTAAGAACAACACAGCAAACCGGCAATAGCCACTCAAAAAAAAAATGCAAACCGGCAATTAGTTTCAAATTACGGTTTTCTAGAATTTGGAGATTTCAAATTTCATTGATGTTTCTGCGGGGAAATTTCGTTGGATTTAAATTAATATAAATTACCTTTTCAAATTAGTTCGAATATGACTCCAAATTTTGGGATTAAAAACAGTTCAGACCCCACCGTAATATGCAAAATTTCGTTGAATTTTTTAACTGTGGCCAGAATATGGGCTGTAATGCTAACAAAAAGAATATGAGCTTAAAAAAATCCTTAAGAATTAGCAAATGGGCTGTAAATTATTGAAAATAATGGCAAATGGGCTGTATGCTGTTTGCCACAGATTTGGAGGCTGACTTGTGGGCTTACTATATTGACGCGTACGCAGGGCTATGTGAACTTATTAGTCAACAAACGAGGAGTTCTCGAAAAAAAAGTCAACAAACGATTCTAGTGGCAGTGACCGTTGGATAACATCCAACGGCCGTGCTGCTTCTTCAATCTCTGATCTTCTTGCTCCAGCCGCCCAAACCAGCGCCGGCAGGACCGCCTACTGCCGCCTCCCATGGCCGGCTGTGCTGCCGCGCAGCCCTCACCGCCCCCTCCTACTACCACACCGCCGGCCAGGCCATCTCTCTACTCACCCACACCTCCTATTATTCTTCGGCGACACAGGCCTCACACCGCAGCTGAACCAGTCAACCCTCGTACTCTCCTCAGCGTGGGCATCCACTGTTATGGCTTCGCCGGCTCTGGGTCGTTCCCTTCCTGGGCCTCGCCGTCGTCCATCGCGTTGGTGCTCTCGACACGGCATCGTCAACGCGGTCAACGAACGACAGCCATCGGAAGAGGACTGTACGTGGAGAGGCAGACAACTGGGACCTACGAGGTCCATGGTCGCACGCCACGAAAAATGATTCCTCCCTGACAGCTTGGACCCACCAGCTACATCTTCGCACGCAAAGAAGTGCCTCCTTATTATGCGCAAAAAAAAAGACTCATCCCCCCTGACATCCGGGACCCACCAGCTACATCTTCGCATGCAAGAAAGTACCTCCTTATTACGCGAAAAATAAATGATTCCTCCCCCTGACAGCTAGGACCCACTAGCTATATCTTCGCACGGAAGGAAGTGGCTCCTTATTAAGCAAAAAAAGATTCCTCCCAATGACAACTGGGACCCATCGGATTTGGAGGTTGACTTGTGGGCCTACTAAGTTGACGCGTACGCAGGGCTTTGTCAACTTAGTCAACAAACGATTGTAGCAGCGGTGACCGTTGGATGTTAATCCAACAACCGTGCTGCTTTTTCAATCTCTGATCTTCTTGCTCCAGCTGCCCAAACCAGCGCCGGCGGGACCGCCTGCTCCTGCCTCCCGTGGCCGGCTGTGTTGCCACGCAGGCCTCACCGCCCCACCCTACTACCACCGCTGGCCAGGCCTTCCCTCTACTCAACCACATCCCCAGTTATTCTCCGGCGATGGCAGCCTCACACCGCAGCCGAACCTATCAACCCTCATACTCCCCTTCCTAGGCCTCACCGTCGTCCACCGCCTTGGTGCTCTCGGCGCAGCATAGTCAACGTGGTCAATGAACGGCAGCCATCGGAAGAGGACTGTACACGGTGAGGCTGACAGCTGGACCCACCAGATACATCTTTGCATGCAAGGAAGTGCCTCCTTATTACGTGCAAAAAAATGATTCCCCCCTTACAGCTGGGACCCACCTGCTATGTCTTGATACGTCTCCAACGTATCTATAATTTTTGATTGTTCCATGCTGTTATATTATCAATCTTGGATGTTTTTATACACATTTACAACAATTATATATCATTTTTTGGTACTAACCTATTAACTTAGTGCCCAGTGCCAGTTGTTGTTTTCTGCCCTGTTTTTGTTTCACAGAAAATCAATACCAAACGAAGTCCAAATACCACGAAACATTTTGGAGAATTTTTTCTGGACAAGATAAACACTAGAAGCTTCGGGAGGAGGCCAGAAGCCCCAAGGGGTGCCCAAGGGGCCTGGTACCTCGTGGGGCCCACAGAGCTTCGTTTGACCTAATTCCACCACTATAAATTCAGAAAAAATCAGAAACCCTCAGGGGAGTCCACGAAATAATTTTTTCGCCGCCGCAAGTTTCTGTTCTCGAGAGATCCCATCTGGAGGCCTTCTCCGGTACTCCGCCGGAGGGGGAATTGATCATGGAGAGGCTCTACATCAACCTTGTTGCCCTTCCGATGATGCGTGAGTAGTTTACCACAGACCTTCGGGTCCATAGTTAGTAACTAGATGGCTTCTTCTCTCTTTTTGATCTTCAATACAATGTTCTCCTCCATGTTCTTGGAGTTCTATCCGATGTAATCACTTTTTGCGGTGTGTTTGTTGGGATCCGATGAATTGTGAGTTTATGATCAGATTATCCATGAATATATTTGAGTATTCTCTGATCTCTTTTATGCATGATTATTATAGCTTCGTATTTCTTCTTCGATCTATTGATTTGGTTTGGCCAACTAGATTGATTTATCTTGCCATGGGAAGAGGTGCTTTGTAATGGGTTCGATCTTGCGGTGCTCAATCCTAGTGACAGAAAGGGACATGACACGTATGTATGGTTGCTATTAAGGGTAAAAAGATGGGGTTTATTCATACGTGAGTTTATCTTGTCTACATCATGTCATCGTTCTTAAGGCGTTACTCCGTTCTTTATGGACTTAATACACTAGATGCATGCTGGATAACTGTCGATGTGTGGAGTAATAGTAGTAGATGCAGGCAGGAGTCGGTCTACTTATCTTGGACGTGATGCCTATATACATGATCATTGCCTTGGATATCGTCATGATTATTTGCTTTTCTATCAATTGCCCAACAGTAATTTGTCTACCCACCGTATGCTATTTTCTTGAGAGAAGCCTCTAGTGAAAACTATGGCCCCCGGGTCTATCTAAATCATATTAGTAAAACCCTAAAAATATTGCTGCACTTTTCTTTTATTTATTTTATTTTGTATTTTTGTTTCAATCTATCTATCTATCACATACAATTTAATCTTGCAATTGACCGCCGAGGGATTGACAACCCCTCGTTTGCGTTGGGTGCAAGGATTTGTTGTTTGTGTGCAGGTACTGCTAACGAGGTGTTACGTGGTTCTCCTACTGGATTGATAACCTTGGTTTCATAACTGAGGGAAATACTTACCTCTGCTGTGCTGCATCATCCCTTCCTCTTCGGGGATAATACCAACGCAAGCTACAAGTAGCAGGAAGAATTTTTGGCGCCGTTGCCGGGGAGACATCATCGTCATCTATCAAGTACCTTTGCATAAACTCTCATCTCCTTGCATTGACTTTATTTGCCTCTTGTTTTCATCTCCCCCACTTCTAAAACATTTTTACAAAATACAAAAATATTTTCCGTTTGCCTTTTTCTTGTTTGCTTGTTTGCTTGCTTGCTTTACCATTATGGCTAGTTCTTCGCTTGTTACAATTACCCTTGAAAATGAAGTACTTAATTTTAAACAAAGGGGAGGAGAGAATTTAAAAGATGCTTGGTATAGGATTTGTGATGCTCATAATAGATCAACTCGTAAGCAATCCTCTACCATCCTTCTTCGCAATTTTTATGTGGGCATTACTACTTGGTATAGATTTGTGCTTGATACTATTACTGGAGGGAATTTCTTGATGTGTCCCTCTACAGATGCTTTTAATGCCATGGGAAATTTAGTGGGATCACCACCTATTACTATTAATGAAACAACTTTGACCTTGGAACATGTTATGCAAAGGTTAGATGCTATTGAAAATAAAATGCCTACCATTGAGCATATTGAAAATTTAGATAAAAAGATTCATAACCATGTTACTCAATTTGGATCAAAAGTAGGGATTACTCTTAAGATGCTAAAAGAGAAAGAACCAACAATTATGAAAAGGTGGAACAAAGTCCCGCTAGGATCGATAAGTTGGCAGAAATTATTAATAAATTAGGTTCCGCATTTTCTTCCGCTAAAACTATTGAAAAAATTACTCCTAGCAAGAATTGCAAGTTTATGTATGTCCCTAAAACCAATGGTGCTACTTCTAGTAAGGGAAATGAGGATCTTAAAATGATTAGCGTGCACCCCGATTTCATTGGTATAATTAAGGAACCTATTCACAAAAGTAAAATTCTTGACTTTGTGCCTAGAAGTGTGATGGTGAGAAACACCTATGTTAAATCTATTAGAAAAAATGGATGTGCGATTGAGGAGTTGGAAACCAAAGATGACAATACTTGAACTATGCATTATGCCTAGCTAGGGGCATAAAACAATAGCGCTTGTTGGGAGGCAACCCAATGAATAAAATAATTTTTTTCTGTTATTGTGTGTTTTCACAATTATGCTACTGGTATGATTGTGTTTTTTTGTTTTTAATTAGTGTTTGTGCCAGGTAATACCTTTAGGATGATTTGGAAGATAATATAATTGATGCTGTTTGGAAAACAGTAAGTTTTGCGTCCAGTGCCCGAATTTTGTTTCTGTGCTGGAGTGTTAGAAAAATCTAAAATTTTACACAGTATTGGTATATGAATTTCCCACGTTGTCCTAATTTTTCAGAATTTTTGGAGTTACAGAAGTATGGTTTTTAAATAGATTGCTACAGACTGTTCTGTTTTTGACAGATTCTGCTTTTGATGCACTACTTGCTTGTTTTGATGAATCTATGGATTGTATCGGGGGGTATAAGCCATGGTGAAGTTAGAGTACAGTAGGTATAACACAAAAATAAAATATGAATGGGTTGCAACAATACTTAAAGTAGTGATTTATTTTGTTATACTAACGGATCTCATGAAGGTTTTGTTGAGTTTTGTGTGATTGAAGTTTTCAAGTTTTGGGTGAGATCACGATGGATGAAGGAATAAGGAGCAGTAAGGGCCTAAGCTTGGGGATGCCCGAGGCACCCCAAGGTAATATTCAAGGAAGACTCAAGCGTCTAAGCTTGGGGATGCCCCGGAAGGCATCCCCTCTTTCTTCTACCAACCATCGGTAATTTTACTTGGAGCTATATTTTTATTCATCACATGATATGTGTTTTACTTGGAGCGTCTTGTATTATATGAGTCTTTGCTTTGTTTGCTTTTTAGTTTGTCACAATCATCTTTGCTGAACACACCTATCTTGAGAGAGCCACCCATTTATCATCATAATTTGTTAGAATACTCTATGTGCTTCACTTAAATTTTTTGAGCTAGGCAGTTGCTCTAGTGCTTCACTTAAATCTTTTTGAGCACGGTGGTGGCTATATTTTAAATAAATAAACTCTCATGCTTCACTTATATTATTTTGAGAGTTGATTGAAATTTTGAAGAAATAAATTCTCATGCTTCACTTATATTTTTTTGAGAATTGACAAGATTAAATTTTTGAAGAAATGAATTCTCATGTTTCACTTATATTATTTTGAGAATTGATAAGATTGAAATTTTGAAGAAATATTTGCACTCTCATGCTTCACTTAAATCTTTTTGAGAGTTGACAATAGTAACGGTAATTTGCACAAGATATGAATTTGGTCCCAAAGTGATGAATATTCAAGAGGGATATAATAAAAACTTTCATATAGATCATTGGATATGATAAGTGTGATTCCTTGCAATAGTTTTGCGATATGGAAATGATAATATGTGAGTCATGTTAGTGAGTAATTGTGATTCAGTAAGAATATTAGTGTTAAGGTTTGTGATTCCCTATGCATGCACATCAAGTCAATAGTTATGCAAAGAAATTATATCCTACTTATGGTGCATTATTCGGTGTTAGTTATGTTCAATGCATGTTTATGACCGTTTTTGCTTTTTGGTTGGTTGTTTCTCAATCTATTTGCTAGCCTTCATTTGTACTAAGCGGAAATACTGCTTGTGCATCCAAAATCCTTAAACCCAAGTTGTGCCAAATGAGTCCACTATATCTACCTATATGCGGTATTTCAATGCCGCTCCAAGTAAATTTGCGTGTGCCAACTCTAATTTTCAAAATATTTTTTCCGTTTTGTGTGCCCGTACCGCTCATGAAGCGGCAGGGGGTGGCCATTATTTTACACGCTAGGTGTGTTATTCTCACGATGAGTGTTTATTCACTTGTCATTGCACGAGAGAATGGTTGGTAATAGGGATGCCCAGTCCCACAATGAAATCAAAAATTAATAACAACAAAATTCCTTGGAAAGTGTTGGTATGGAGGGCACCCGTGGATACGGCTAGCCATGGATTGTGAAAGAATGGTGGAAAGGAAATAAACTTTACTTTCTGTTTGGGAACCACCTATGATGTGTCTAGCAAGGAAAATAGTGGGAATTCTCGGTCGTTTTCGTTGACAGGAAAAGCATGCCTCTCAAAATATTTTTATCTCTTTAATTTAAGCTTTGAGCTCTGGCACATTTGACAAATCTTTGCTTCCCTCTGCGAAGGGCCTATCTATTTACTTTTATGCAATTTTTATTTTTACTTGAGTCTCCATCTTCTCTTACAAAAGCACCAACTAGAGAGCACTATTGTCATACTTGTGCATTGGATGTAGCTAATATTTGAATGTGTTCATGAATGGATCAATGATTGAGCATAATGGGCTAGGGATAACTTTCTTTAGCGTTGATATTTTGAAAGACATGGTTGCTTGTTAGCATGCTTGAGTATTTATATCTTCATGTCAAATTATGGACTAGCTTTGAATCATTCAAGTCCAATGTCCATGCTATAAAAGAAAAGAATATGTGATGAATATGATAGGCAGCATTCCACATCAAAAATTCTGTTTTTATCATTTAGCTACTCGAGGACGAGCAGGAATTAAGCTTGGGGATGCTGATACGTCTCCAACGTATCTATAATTTTTGATTGTTCCATGCTGTTATATTATCAATCTTGGATGTTTTTATACACATTTACAGCAATTATATATCATTTTTGGGACTAACCTATTAACTTAGTGCCCAGTGCCAGTTGCTGTTTTCTACCCTGTTTTTGTTTCACAGAAAATCAATACCAAACGAAGTCCAAATGCCACGAAACTTTTTGGAGATTTTTTTCTGGATAAGATAAACACTAGAGGCTTCAGGAGGAGGCCAGAAGCCCCATGGGATGCCCACAAGGTAGGGCAGGCACGCCTTGGTACCTTGTGGGGCCCACAGAGCTCCGTTTGACCTAATTCCACCACTATAAATTTAGAAAAAATCAGAAACCCTCAGGGGAGTCCATGAAATACTTTTTCTGCCGCCGCAAGTTTCTGTTCTCGAGAGATCCCATCTGGAGGCCTTCTCCGGTACTCCGCCGGAGGGGAAATCGATCACAGAGGGGCTCTACATCAACCTTGCTGCCCTTCCAATGATGCATGAGTAGTTTACCACAGACCTTCGGGTCCATAGTTAGTAGCTAGATGGCTTCTTCTCTCTTTTTGATCTTCAATACAATGTTCTCCTCAATGTTCTTGGAGTTCTATCCGATGTAATCACTTTTTGCGGTGTGTTTGTTGGGATCCGATTCATTGTGAGTTTATGATCAGATTATCCATGAATATATTTGAGTCTTCTCTAATCTCTTTTATGCATGATTATTATAGCTTCCTATTTCTTCTCCGATCTATTGATTTGGTTTGGCCAACTAGATTGATTTATCTTGCCATGGGAAGAGGTGCTTTGTAATGGGTTCGATCTTGCGGTGCTCAATCCCAGTGACAGAAAGGGACATGACACGTATGTATCATTGCTATTAAGAGTAAAAAGATGGGGTTTATTCATACGTGAGTTTATCTTGTCTACATCATGTCATCGTTCCTAAGGCGTTACTCCGTTCTTTATGGACTTAATACACTAGATGCATGCTGGATAGTGGTCGATGTGTGGAGTAATAGTAGTAGATGCAGGCAGGAGTCGGTCTACTTATCTTGGACATGATGCCTATATACATGATCATTGCCTTGGATATCGTCATGATTATTTTCTTTTCTATCAATTGCCCAAAAGTAATTTGTCTACTCACCGTATGTTATTTTCTTGAGAGAAGCCTCTAGTGAAAACTTTGGCCCCCGGGTCTATCTAAATCTTATTACTAAAACCCTAAAAATATTGCTGCACTTTTCTTTTATTTATTTTATTTTGTAATTTTGTTTCAATCTATCTATCTATAACATACAATTTAATCTTGCAATTGACCGCCGAGGGATTGACAACCCCTCGTTTGTGTTGGGTGCAAGGATTTATTGTTTGTGTGCAGGTATTGCTAACGTCGTGTTGCGTGCTTCTCCTACTGGATTGATAACCTTGGTTTCATAACTTAGGGAAATACTTACCTCTGCTGTGCTGCATCATCCCTTCCTCCTCGGGGATAATACCAACGCAAGCTGCAAGTTGCATGTCTTCGCACGCAAGGAAGTGCCTCCTTATCCTCCCTGACAGCTGGGACCCACCCGGTCGAAGCATACATAGTGTTGTCTGTCTGGTTGCGAACATGTACGTACATACTGGTCGATCGGTCTCTCTGCAATGATGAACCGTGGGCGTGTAAGGAGTGGCACGTGTCGTAGTAGAGCCCCCAACATAGCAGTTCAGGCAGCCCCGTCTAAATCGTGTACACGTACGTACAGCCACACGGCAAAAAATACGGGCACGTACGTACATATATACGGGCGGGGTCTCGAACGCGTACTCGTGCATACGTACGGCCAGGGCTCGTGTACATGGAGAGAGGCAACGGACGGCAGCACTGGCCTCCTGTTCATCGGCAGCCAACCGGCTGGGTCGGAACGGAGGAAACAGCGTCGTGTTCATCGGAAGCCAAGCGACTGGGTTGAAACTCGTCCTGTTCATCAGGAGCTAACCGGCTTGGACGGAACAGCCGAAACGGGGTCCTGTTCATCGACTCGGGGTCTGGCGTACCGCAAAACGGAGGAAACGGCCTTCTGTTCGACCGCCTACGGTCGAAACGGGGTCCTGTTCATCAGCTGGGGGTTTGGCATATCGCAAAACGGAGGAAACGGACTGATGTTCGAGCGGCTATAGTCAAAACAGGGTCCTGTTGATCGGGAGGGGCTCTGGCGTACCGCAAAACAGAGGAAACAGACTTCTCCCCAACTGCCTACGGTCGAAACGGGGGTCCTGTTCATCAAGAGGGGTGTAGCGTACCTCCAAATAGGACTCCACGGGCTACTGTTCATCCACGGTCGACCTCCCTCCAGCCTTCACCAGCTACTGTTCATTCACCGTTGACCTCCTCCAGCCTCCACCGGCTACTGTTCATCCAGCCTCCACGGGGTCCTGTTCATCCACCCCCAACCGGCTGGCCTCCTCGGGGGTCCTGTTCATCCAGCGCCAACCACCTTCACACGGCCATGGTACTGTTCATCCACAGCCAACCCACGGCTGGGGTGGGGCGTACGAGCGGGCGGCAGCAACGGGAACTGTTCATCCACAGCCAACCAACCGGCTAGGTCAACTCACCATGTCTCACGCAAGGGACTCGATCGTTGCGTTTCGACTCGTTCTACGTATCACGCGCGCAGCAGCAATGGGCACTGTTCATCGAGAGGCAACCCAACCGGCTACGTCTCGCACGTACGGGGGCTCAACCGGCTTCAGTTAGCAGCGAAGGAATCGCTCGGGTTTAGTTAGCAGCGAAGGAATCGCTCGGGTTCAGTTAGCAGCGAAGGGATCGATCGGCTTCAGTACGTAGCTAGTGCGATCGCTCGGGTTCAGTAAGTGAACGCCTCGCTCGGGTTCAGTTAGCGAATGCCTCGCATGCACATGCGTGCGTGTACGAGAGAAACGCGCAAACCACACTGCATCGCTCGGCCCCGACCACCCACCGTAACCGGGAACTCCCCAAAAATTTCCTCGCCCTTAGTTCTACCACGATTTTTTACATCATGGATGGCCCAAAGAATGTCATGCGGGTGCGTCTACGGCCCGCCCTGGAGGAAAAGCCCATTTTCTGTCATAAATTTTTGTCATAGAAGTAGGAGCCCACCACATCTATGATGATACGAGTGTTTGTCACAATTATTGTCATAGAAATGTCACAACCATGACAAAAAAGTTTTCGTTCGGGCCATAATGTCACATATGTGTCTTTTTTTTAGTGCACACTACTGGGTAGAGATGAAGAACCTACGCAAGCACACCACAATACAGGAGGGACGCCCAATTACAAGATGATATTATGTTGGATAATGCAAGCTATAACCAATTACTTTTACTAGAACAATAGCAGCCAGGAAAGGGGAACAATAGTAGCACGGAAATTTGATGGGTAGGTATGAACAAAATCGGAACTGCACAAGTACAACTAAGAGAATCAATGTACACATTACCAATCGCAGAGGAGCACGAATGCTGCGCCCTCGTCTGTGCATCATGGGCGGCAACGGGAGTCAGTTCATTGTCGCCGACGGTGCTGCTGCTCCCCTTGCCGTCGGCTACCGGGAAGCAGATCCGAGACCGTGGACGATGGCGCCAGGGAAGCGGCTCATGCGCGGTGTACGACGGCGACGGTGGACCGGCTCCTGTGCGGCATACAACGTCGTCGATGAGGCAGATATGCTACGGTGGACGAGTGCGCCGATGTAGAATGGGAGGGGGAGGAAGGCCGGCTAACTGCAGCCGGCTTGTTGTGGGGTGCTGCGGTGCCGTGGAGAAGTGTATTTTGCGGTGGGGATAGAAAATGGGGATTATTGAGGTGTCCTCTGGGTGCGGGGGTGGGGGTGGCTGGGCGGGGTGAACGTGAAGTTACCAAAGCAACCCCCGACCTAACACCATCCTTCGGCCAGTTGTATAAAGGGTATGATGGTAATTTTGCATTGCTCGAATCTGGGTCGTGGGAGATCTTGATGGAAGCAGGAGATTTTGCCGCCGATCTGAGAATTTGTAACACCGTACTCCCGGTCTGGCGTGTTGGATGATTGCGCTAAGCAACTAAGGAGTAGTAGTACAAATCTGTTTTCTTAGTTTACTGTCATGACATTAATTATTTGTTGTAGTTGTCAAATAAATATACTAGAAGCGTTTAGCGCGCTTTGTTGCGCTGACGAATGTTCCGCATGAATTTTACATTAACAAATCTAATTCATAAGCTTTCAAAGTATGTGCTTCCTAGAGCTGTTTTTTTTCAGAAATAGGGATCAAAAGTCGGAGGAACATCTGCTTGCAAGTATGACAGCAACAACTCTGCGAAACATAACTAACCACTTTATGAATTCATATTAAACTCCCAAACAACTTAGGGCAAAAAACCCTCACAGACATCTCCAAAGAACACAATAGAATGGAATGAATCTAAGAGAGTAACAACTCAAACAATATCAGGAGCTTGCTCCTGCTTGGTGTCATGCAATTCATGCAAGAACTATAGAGAGCCTAACACTGCAGAGAGCTTGATCCCCCGAAACCATCATAGCATCGACTTTTCGCTTCAGAGTAGTTGTATAGGCATACAACAAAGAGTAATATCTTGAGATAAATGGCTCCGTGCCCTTCCTTCTTCCTTTCCTGTAAGTGATTTAAGTTTACATCACACTGTAACTCAACAATATCAATGCTTCCCCTTATACCTCCAGGAATGAGATCACATTTGCAAACAAAAGATATCTTTAACCAGGATCATCGCAAAATAAATTTACCAAGTGCTAATTGTAGCTTGCGTTGGTATTTTCCCAGAAGAGGAAGGGATGATGCAGCACAATAGAGATAAGTATTTCCCTCAGTTATGAAACCAAGGTTATCGAACCAGTAGGAGAATCACACAACACCTCATTAGCAGCACCTGCACACAAATAACAAACCCTTGCAACCGACGCAAAGGAGGGGTTGTCAATCCCTCGGCGGTAAATAGCAAGATTAAATTGTATGTGATAGATAGATAGATTGAAAAAAAATACAAAATAAAATAAATAAAAGAAAATGGCAGCAATATTTTTAGGGTTTTAGTAATATGATTTAGATAGACCCGGGGGCCATAGTTTTTCACTAGAGGCTTCTCTCAAGAAAATAACATACGGTGGGTAGACAAATTACTGTTGGGCAATTGATAGAAAAGCAAATAATCATGACGATATCCAAGGCAATGATCATGTATATAGGCATCACGTCCAATACAAGTAGGCCAACTCCTGCCTGCATCTACTACTATTACCCCACACATCGACCGCTATCCAGCATGCATCTAGTGTATTAAGTCCAATAAAGAACGGAGTAACGCCTTAAGAACGATGACATGAAGTAGACAAGATAAACTCACATATGAATAAACCCCATCTTTTTACCCTTAATAGCAATGATACAAACGTGTCATGTCCCTTTCTGTCACTGGGATTGAGCACCGCAAGATCAAACCCATTACAAAGCACCTCTTCCCATGGCAAGATAAATCAATCTAGTTGGCCAAACCAAATCAATAGATCGGAGAATAAATACGAGGCTATAATAATCATGCATAAAAGAGTGCAGCAAAGACTCAAATATATTCATGGATAATCTGATCATAAACTCACAATTCATCGGATCCCAACAAACACACCGCAAAAAGAGATTACATCGGATAGAACTCCAAGAACATCGAGGAGAACATTGTATTGAAGATCAAAAAGAGAGAAGCAGCCATCTAGCTACTAACTATGGACCCGAAGGTCTGTGGTAAACTACTCACGCATCATTGGAAGGGCAGCAAGGTTGATGTAGAGCCCCTCCGTGATCGATTCCCCCTCCGGCGGAGTACCGAAGAAGGCCTCCAGATGGGATCTCTCTGGAACAGAAACTTGCGGCGGCAGAAAAAGTATTTCGTGGACTCCCCTGAGGGTTTTTGATTTTTCCTGAATTTATAGTGGTGGAATTAGGTCAAATGGAGCTGGGGTGGGCCCACGAGGCACCAGGGCGAGCCTGCCCCCCCACCCCCCAGGTGTGCCCTGGTGGCTCGTGGCCACCCCCTCTGGTGTCTGGTTTTCTCCCGAAGCTTCTTGTGTTGGATATGTCCAGAAAAAAATCTCCAAAAAGTTTTGTGGCATTTGGACTTCATTTGGTATTGATTTTCTGTAAAACAAAAACAGGGCAGAAAACAACAACTGGCACTGGGCACTAAGTTAATAGGTTAGTCTCCAAAAATGATATATAATTGTTGTAAATGAATATAAAAACATCTAGGATTGATAATATAACAGCATGGAACAATCAAAAATTATAGATACATTGGAGACGTATCAGCATCCCCAAGCTTAATTCCTGCTCGTCCTCGAGTAGGTAAATGATAAAAACAGAATTTTTGATGTGGAATGCTGCGTATCATATTCATCACATATTCTTTTCTTTTATAGCATGGACATTGGACTTGAATGATTCAAACAATAGTCTATAATTTGACATGAAAATATAAATACTCAAGCATGCTAACAAGCAACCATGTCTTTCAAAATATCAATGCTAAAGAAAGTTATCCCTAGCCCATTATGCTAAATCATTGATCCATCCATGAAACACACTCAAATATTAGCTACACCAATGCACAAGTATGACAATAGTGCTCTCTAGTTGGTGCTTTTGTAAGAGAAGATGGAGACTCAAATAAAAATAAAAATTGCATAAAAGTAAATAGATAGGCCCTTTGCAGAGGGAAGCAGAGATTTGTCAAATGTGCCAGAGCTAAAATCTTGAAATTAAAGAGAAAATATTTTGAGATTCATGCTTTTCCTGTCAACGAAAACGACCAAGAATTCCCAATATTTTCCATGATAGACACATCATAGGTGGTTCCCAAACAGAAAGTAAAGTTTATTTCCTTTCCACCATTTCTTTCACAATCCATGGCTAGCCGTATCCACGGGTGCCCTCCAAACCAACACTTTCTAAGGAATTTTGTTGTTATTAATTTTTGATTTCATTGTGGTAGTGGGCATCCCTATTACCAACCATTCTCTCATGCAATGACAAGTGAATAAACACTCATCGTGAGAATAACACACCTAGCATGGAAAATAATGGCCACCCCCTGCCGCTTCGTGAGCGGTACAGGCACACAAAACAGAAAAATTATTTTGAAAATTAGAGTTGGCACACGCAAATTTACTTGGAACAGCATTGAAATACCGCATATAAGTAGATATAGTGGACTCATTTGGCACAACTTGGGTTTAAGGATTTTGGATGCACAAGCAGTATTTCCGCTTAGTATAAATGAAGGCTAGCAAAAGATTGAGAAGCAACCAACCAAAAAATGAAAATTGTCATAAACATGCATTGAACACAGCTAACACCGAATAATGCACCATAAGTAGGATATAATTTCTTTGCATAACTATTGACTTAACGTGCATGCATAGGGAATCACAAACCTTAACACTAATATTCTTACTAAATCACAATTACTCACTAACATGACTCACATATTATCATTTCCATATCGCAAAACTATTGCAAGGAATCACACTTATCATATCCAATGATCTATATGAAATTTTTTATTATATCCCTCTTGAATATTCATCACTTTGGGACCAAATTCATATCTTGTGCAAATTACCATTACTATTATCAACTCTCAAAAAGATTTAAGTGAAGCATGAGAGTGCAAATATTTCTTCAAAATTTCAATCTTATCAATTCTCAAAATAATATAAGTGAAGCATGAGAATTTTTCATTTCTCCAAAATTTCAATCAACTCTCAAAATAATATAAGTGAAGCATGAGAGTTTATTTCTTCAAAATATAGCCACCACCATGCTAAAAAAGATTTAAGTCAAGCACTAGAGTAACTGCCTAGCTCAGAAAAATTAAGTGAAGCACATAGAGTATTCTAACAAATGATGATAAACGTGTGGCTCTCCCAAAATAGGTGTGTTCAGCAAGGATGATTGTGACAAACTAAAAAGCAAACAAAGCAAAGACTCATATAATACAAGACGCTCCAAGCAAAACTCATATCATGTGACGAATAAAAATATAGCTCCAAGTAAAATTACCGATGGTTGGTAGAAGAAAGAGGGGATGCCTTCCGAGGCATCCTCAAGCTTAGACGCTTGATTTTTCCTTGAATATTACCTTGGGGTGCCTCGGGCATCCCCAAGCTTAGGCTTTTACTACTCCTTATTCCTTCATCCATCGTGATCTCACCCAAAACTTGAAAACTTCAATCACACAAAACTCAAAAAACCTTCGTGAGATCCGTTAGTATAACAAAATAAATCACTACTTAAGGTACTATTGCAAACCCATTCATATTTTATTTTTGCATTATACCTACTGTACTATAACTTCACCATGGCTTATACCCCCCCAATACAATCCATAGATTCATCAAAACAAGCAAGTAGTGCATCAAAAACAGAATCTGTCAAAAACAGAACAGTCTGTAGCAATCTATTTAAAAGCAATACTTATGTAACTCCACAAATTCTGAAAAATTAGGACAACATGAGCAATTCATATACAAATACTGTGTAAAAATTTCAGATTTTTTTGATGCTCCAGTACAGAAAAAAATTCTGGCACTTGACACAAAACTTTCTGTTTTCCGAACAACCTCAATTATACTATCTTCCAAATCTTCCTAAAGGTATTACTTGGCAAAAACACTAATTAAAAACACAAAAGCACAATCATATAAGTATCATAATTGTGAAAACACACAATAACAGATAGAAAAGGTAAAAATTTATTTTATTCATTGGGTTGCCTCCCAACAAGCTCTTTCTTTATAGCCATTAAGATAGGCTTGATATTTCAATGATGCTCACGTCAAAGACAAGAATTGAATCACAAAGAGAGCATCATGTAGCATGTGAAAAACACATTTAAGTCTAACATACTTCCTATGCATAGGCATTTTATAATCAAACAAATTATCAAGACAAGAAATATCTAGCATATGCAAGGGAGAAGAGTAAAACATTGACGATCTCAGCATAACGAGAGGAAATTTAGTAACATAAAAA
This sequence comes from Elymus sibiricus, assembly GCA_039707655.1. NCBI lineage: Eukaryota > Viridiplantae > Streptophyta > Magnoliopsida > Poales > Poaceae > Elymus > Elymus sibiricus. Next base: position 320,798,971 of record CM077672.1, read on the forward strand.
TTTCTACAACCATATTTTCCTCTGTCATTATAATTACATGTAGGATCATATTCAAATTCAATCATATAGCTATCATAAACAATATTCTCTTTACGATCCACATGCATAAATTTTTTGTAATCTTCCAAAATAGTGGGATTATCATCAACGAAAGTCATGACCTCTTCAAACCCACTTTTATCAAAAATTTCATAAGATTGAACATTCTCCAAAGATGTGGGATTATTTTTACTTAGAGTTGACACTCTTACAAACCCACTTTCAATATTATTGCAAGCATTATTATCAATATGATATTCATCATGATGCTTAAATAAATTTTCAAGATCATAAAAAGCATTATCACCCCAATCATGATCATTGCAATAATTAGTGGACATGACAAAATTATCATCCCCAAGCTTGTGGTTTTGCATATCATTAGCACAATTGACACTAATAGAATTTATAATAACATCATTGCAATCATGCTTTTCATTGAAGGAGCGATCATGCATCACTTTATAAATTTCTTCTTTCAGCACTTCATCACAATTTTCAGATTCATGATTTTCAAGCAAAACTTCATAGAGGAAATCAAGTGAACTCAACTCACTAGCAATTGGTTCATCATAATTGGGTTTTTTGAAAAGATTAGCAAGTGGATGAGGATCCATATCAATAGATTTTTAGCAAGCGAAGATGCAAGCAAATAGAAGGCACATGACAACACAAGCAAAGATAGCAAACAAGCAAAAAGGCAAATGGAAAATATTTTTGTATTTTTGTAAAAACTTTTTAGAAGTGGGGGAGATGAAAATGAGAGGCAAATAAAATAAATGCAAGGAGATGAGAGTTTATGCAAAGGTACTTGATAGATGTTGATGATGTCTCCCTGGCAACGGCGCCAGAAATTCTTTCTGCTACTTGTAGCTTGCGTTGGTATTTTCCCCGAAGAGGAAGGGATGATGCAGCACAGTAGAGATAAGTATTTCCCTCAGTTATGAAAGCAAGGTTATCGAACCAGTAGGAGAATCACACAACACCTCATTAGCAGCACCTGCACACAAACAACAAACCCTTGCACCCAACGCAAACGAGGGGTTGTCAATCCCTCGGCGGTAAATTGCAAGATTAAATTGTATGTGATAGATAGATAGATTGAAAAAAAATACAAAATAAAATAAATAAAAGAAAATGGCAGCAATATTTTTAGGGTTTTAGTAATATGATTTAGATAGACCCGGGGTCCATAGTTTTCACTAGAGGCTTCTCTCAAGAAAATAGCATACGGTGGGTAGACAAATTACTGTTGGGCAATTGATAGAAAAGCAAATAATCATGACGATATCCACGGCAATGATCATGTATATAGGCATCACGTCCAGTACAAGTAGACCAACTCCTGCCTGCATCTACTACTATTACTCCACACATCGACCGCTATCCAGCATGCATCTAGTGTATTAAGTCCAATAAAGAACGGAGTAACGCCTTAAGAACGATGACATGATGTAGACAAGATAAACTCACGTATGAATAAACCCCATCTTTTTACCCTTAATAGCAATGATACATACGTGTCATGTCCCTTTCTCTCACTGGGACTGAGCACCGCAAGATCGAACCCATTACAAAGCACCTCTTCCCATGGCAAGATAAATCAATCTAGTTGGCCAAACCAAATCAATAGATCAGAGAATAAATATGAGGCTATAATAATCATGCATAAAAGAGTTCAGCAAAGACTCAAATATATTCATGGATAATCTGATCATAAAATCACAATTCATCGGATCCCAACAAACACACCACAAAAAGAGATTACATCGGATAGCACTCCAAGAACATCGAGGAGAACATTGTATTGAAGATCAAAAAGAGAGAAGAAGCCATCTAGCTACTAACTATGGACCCGAAGGTCTGTGGTAAACTACTCACGCATCATCGGAAGGGCAGCAAGGTTGATGTAGAGCCCCTCCGTGATCGATTCCCCCTCCGGCGGAGTACCCGAGAAGGCCTCCAGATGGGATCTCTCTGGAACAGAAACTTGTGGCGGCGGAAAAAGTATTTCGTGGACTCCCCTGAGGGTTTCTGATTTTTCCTGAATTTATAGTGGTGGAATTAGGTGAAACGGAGCTGGGGTAGGCCCACGAGGCACCAGGGGCGCGCCTGCCCCCCAGACACGCCCTGGTGGCTCGTGGCCACCTCCTATGGCGTCTGGTCTTCTCCTGAAGCTTCTAGTGTTGTATATGTCCAGAAAAAATCTCCAAAATGTTTCGTGGCATTTGGACTTCGTTTGGTATTGATTTTCTATAAAACAATAACAGGGCAGAAAACAGCAACTGGCACTGGGCAGTAAGTTAATAGGTTAGTCTCCAAAAATGATATATAATTGCTGTAAATGAATATAAAAACATCCAGGATTGATAATATAACAGCATGGAACAATCAAAAATTATAGATATGTTGGAGACGTATCACCAAGCAGTCCTTAAAATCTTAATAAAAACGACTTACCATTGTTAATGAAACCGCAAACCTCACAAAATAGTAGTGTTTCTTAAAATTAAAACAATGATTGTTGTTCCATGATAGCAGTAAGGACGTATGCCTATAGGACCAAGAAAACACACTTATGTCATTGTCACCAGCATAGTAACACCCCTCATTTGAACCTAGTCGACACATCGTCGTTGCGGTGAACTGTATGCATTCCATGTGAACTATAAACTATCATGCATTCATCAGTTCCTTCCCATGATTGACCACTGTTTTTCTCATATTTGTTGATCTCCTTTTGACCACTCTTTTGCTTCATATCCAAAGGAGTCACATCATTATGCAAATGTTTCTTCTAAACATGTTTATCTGGATATTTCTCCTAGCTTTTCTCACCAACTTGATCAATGCAATCAGGAATGACATGAATATCTTTTTATGTTATCTGAAATTCCTGCTTCCCTTCATGCCTTTCAGGTATAGATAAGAATAGACATATGAAAATTGTGTATGCCTAAAGGGTATCCGAACCACTTGCAAAATATATGGCCTAATTTTGAGGAATTTCAATAACCAAACACAGCACAACATGAGGAAAGAATGGAATCAAGATAATCTGGAACCCATAAAACTAATATTAACTTGAAAGGAACTAACTAAGAAGTGGTCGATAATTAAGAGATGATTAAAAATAATACAGTGACAGTGAAAGCAAGTGACATATCTCTAAAAGTAGGATGGAATACTTGAACTGATAAACCGGACAGTTGAGCGAGACATAATGCAACGGATATCCAGGTTTTAACATGTGAACCAAGAAGTGTCTGACAATTTAAGATATTTAAAAAGAAAATGTTGCATACTAAAGAAAATGAGAGATCTCTGATAATGATATAGAATACAATATTTGATAAATTTAAAAAGATGGTCAATGTTGCCAAATAAGTAAAACAATTGTTCGATGCCAACCCATGTTTTAACATGTGAACCCTTGCATTGGAAAACAACTGGCTATTTTGGGGACATAGGGAAAGACAAAGTACAGATATTAAAGAACCTGCATTAGTATAGCATTACTACATTCTTAACCAATTAACAAATTAGGAGGTACACCAGTATTATGAATTCTAACCTTCCACGTTTATAGTACTATAATTTTAAAAAGGGAAGAGAGCTAAATATGCTAAGCATCAGTATATCACGTCCCCAAGAACCAGGCTAAGAAGCATCACATTTTAAAAGAAAAAATACCATCAAAAGAACCAATCAATGATGCATAATCCAACTAATTACTATCAATTTCTTTTGTTGTAGTTCAGTATCCCATCCAGCAATCATTCATAAATACATATCTAAGATGCAATATGCAAGTGCGTTAATAGAAATAAGAATGGCCACGGAGAGTATAAAACAACGGTAGTTAGAAAATCTTACAGTAACAAAAGAACATGCAGACAATGCAACAGTTTCCATACCCCAGGAGTTGCATGGTCCAAACTCTTTTGCGCCTTCACGAGATCTTCCTTTAGTCGAGTCGATCTATTTCATCTGCAACACTATTTCCTCCTTTGATCTTGAAGTATATTTTTCTCCTTCACAAAGCAATTATGATTCCTTTGTTTGTTTGCAAGAGCAGACTAACTCCCTCAATTGACTGCGTACTCAATAGGTGAACTGCTATTGTTGATGTACAGTCCAATCTAAATATAGCCGTCAGCACTTTTAGCTAATGATTTACCAAAAGATCAGCTAGAGATTAAACACTATACCAAAGTATCAAATGAATAAATTCAGCACCCAGCTAGCACACACAGGCATCAAGCCTATACACCACACATGCAAGCAGCGCATACACGCAATGCTGCAAAAGCACACATCAAGCCGCAGGTGCTGACGCGACACAGGACAATCAAGGGAGGAGGAGGAGACGGTCATCGTGCAGTTCACACGAAGGCGGAGCGACAGGTGCCCAGGCTTTTCGCGAAGGCGTGCTCCGCCGGAGTGCTGGGCTCCAGTGGGTGCTCCTCCTTGGGGCGCACCGGCGCGGTCGCCGGCGCATCATCGACCGGTCCGGCGATGGGGATCTCCACCTGGGTCAAGCACATAGCCACCGCCGGAGCATGTGGGCGGCGCAAGGACTGGTGAACGACATGTTTCGTCGAGTCTTGCTGCTGCCGCGTGTCCGACAATGGCACGACGGTGGCATCGGTGTTGCCTTGGTGGCAGTCTTCAAGGATGTTGGTGGCCTTGTGCAGCGCATCGCCAGCACAGTGTTCTGCGCCCGCTCATGGCCCCGCGTGGCGGCGCACACCGTCAGCTGGTCCGCGATCTGTCGTGCCTGCCACTGCCCCTGCATCGACATCAATCGTAGCGACATTAGCCGCTTGGTAGCGCCAGAGAAGGCAACGACGGAGAGTCGGTCGGCCATGGCGAGGCTTAGCAGTGGTGCTCGGTTGCTCGTGCTCGTGGCCGCCAGATCGGGGGTCGAGAAGACATGGGTGTGGGCAAGGGGAACGACAGATCCGGAGGACGCCTCCCTCTCTTCTCTTTTTTCTGACTCGGTGCAGATGGGAGGGATCGAGAGAGTTGTACCGCAACCCAGCTCCCAAAGGGGCCCACCAGACGCACGACCGAGTCAAAATCGGAAGACACAATCCAAAATCAACAGCCTCAATTGGCTGTGAGGCCTTTAAAATTAGGGAGATTAGTGTTACAGAAGATTAAGCTATTGACTTCGAATGTAATGGTTTATACAATTCAGTAATAAGAATCATTGTTGAATTCCAATATGAAAACCAAGTCTATGGTACTTCACAATATACTCAAACTCACATAATCCAACTCAAATCAAAATCTAAATGCATTTCATAATTATTAATTAGTTGGATGCAACGAAACCATCAATAACTCTACATGATCCAGTCCAAAACAATATTTGAACACATCCCAATGTGTGAATTCCTGCGTTTGTGAATGAAGTGTAGAGAGAGAGAGTGTGTGACGATGGAGCAATGGTGGGAGAGTGATGTGTGCATGCAGCACACAAGATATACACCCCATGGAAGAGAGAGACAGAGGGCGGGAAAGATTGTATATATGTGGGCGAGAGAGTAGGAGAGAAACCTCATGTGAGAGAGAGAGAGAGGAAGTGTGCGAGAGAGGGACATTTGTATAGGGAGGAAGAAGTTAGGTCAGTGAGAAAGATGGAGACATGTATATATACAGAGTGAGATGCGTGCGTGCGATCAAGATTTTGTACATGTGGAAGGAGAAGAGACAAAAGGTTTGATGAGAGAGCTCAAAATAACATGGACGAGAGGGGGGAGCTTGTGTGTGTGCTTGTGGCCTTGTGGGTTGAGGGGTTGATATTTTTGTCCGGGAGAGAGAGAGAGAGAGAGAGAGAGAGAGAGAGAGAGCAAAGGAGCCAGTCAGCCGCTTTTATGTCAGCCTGCTTCCAAGTTGCCCCGCATTCTCTAGTGCGGTAGGGTCGGCATCTTCGTTCTTCCCGATGCCCTCCTTGAAGATCGAGGTTGTGTGCATGTCGGGGTGTAGAGAAGCAAGAGCGATAGTGGTCGCTATGTAACCTTGGACGGGGATTGAAATGTCTCCAACGTATCTATAATTTTTAATTGTTCCATGCTATTATAGTATCAATCTTGGATGGTTTTATATGCAATTATATGCATTTATATATCATTTTTTGGGACTAACCTACTAACCTAGTGATCAGTGCCAGCTGCTATTTTCTGCTTGTTTTTGGGTTTTCAGGAAATCAATACCAAACGAAGCCCAAATGCCACGAAACTTTTTGGAGATTTTTTTCTGGACAAAAGAGACCCTGGAGACTTGGAGAGGAGGCCAGAAGCTTCACGAAGCCTCCACAAGGCAACAGGGCGCGACCCTAGGGGGGCGCCCTGATGCCTTGTGGGGCCCTCGTGGCTCCTTTTAACCTAATTCCACTTCTATAAATTCTCAAATATTCGAAAACCAACAGAGAGCCACCCCGAATAACTTTTACGCCACCGCAAGCCTCTGTTCTTCCGCGATCCCATCTGGAAGCCTTTTCAAGTACTCTGCCGGAGGGGGAATCGATCACGGAGGGCTTCTACATCAACCTTGCTGCCCTTCCGATGATGTGTGAGTAGTTTACCACAGACCTACGGGTCCATAGCTAGTAGCTAGATGGCTTCTTCTCTCTCTTTGATCTTCAATACCATGTTCTCCTCGATGTTCATGGAGTTCTATCCGATGTAATCTTCTTTTGCGATGTGTTTGTTGGGATCCGATGAATTGTGAGTTTATGATCAGATTAATCAGAAGAAATATTTGAGTCTTCTCTAAACTCTTTTATGCATGATTATTATAGATTTCTATTTCTCTCCAATCTATTGATTTGGTTTGGCCAACTAGATTGGTTTGTCTTGCAATGGGAGAGGTGCTTTGTGATGGGTTCAATCTTGCGGTGCTCAATCCCAGTGACAGAAAGGGACATGACACATATTTGTATTGTTGCCATTAAGGATAAAAAGATGGGTTTAATCATATTGCTTGAGTTTACTTTGTCTACATCATGTCATCTTGCTTAAGGCGTTACTCTGTTTCATACTTAATACCCTAGATGCATGCTGGATAGCGGTCGATGGGTGAAGCAATAGTAGTAGATGCAGGCAGGAGTCGGTCTACTTGTCTTGGACGTGATGCCTATATACATGATCATTGCCATGAATCCGTCATAATTATTTGCTTTTCTATCAATTGCCCAACAGTAATTTGTTTACCCACCGTATGTTCTGTGCTCGAGAGAGAAGCCTCTAGTGAAAACTATGGCCCCCGGGTCTACTTTTATCATATATTAAAATCCAAAAATACCTTGCTGCAATTTTATTTACTTTATTTTATTTATTATTTTACTTTATCTATCTACCACTATCAGAATTAATCCTTGCAAATAACCGCTAAGAGGATTGACAACCCTCTTATTTGCGTTGGGTGCAAGTGTTTGCTTTTGTGTGAGCAGGTGATGCTAAAGAGTTTTGTCTGGTTCTCCTACTGGATTGATAACCTTGGTTCTTAACTGAGGGAAATACTTATCTCTACTATACTGCATCATCCTCTCCTCTTCGGGGAAAATACCAACGCAGTCTACAAGTAGCAGGAAGAATTTCTGGCGCCGTTGCCGGGGAGACATCACCAAAATTATCAAGTACCTTCACACAAACTATCATCCCCTTGCATTTATTTTATTTGCCTTTTATTTGCATTTGCCTCTCGTTTTCATCTCCCCCACTTCTAATTTTTTTTTATAAAAACACAAAAATATTTTCGTTTGCTTGTTTGCTAGTTTGCTTGCCCAAGTTGCTACCATGTCTGAGTTTGTTATTGAAAGGAGTGAGGATGGTAAAATTCCTAGGATAGAAATTCCTGCAAATTTGGATGCTAAATTTTTTGTGACGGGAAGTGGGAATATTATAGGAAAGAATATTATTCAAGAGTTCTTTACTTGCACTGGAACTTTGGTTTGTAATGACGTTCCCATTCTTAAAAGAAGCAACGGTTATGCCGAGGCTATTTCTGCTCTTGTTCTAAAACTTGAAAGAAGATTTATTCATACTCATCCCACTTTGTAGAGATTGTTCAATGAGTTTCCTGTCATAAACAACCCTAAAGCTAAAAAAAATCCATGTTTATCCTTATGAATGAGTTTGATTACATAGTTCGGGAGGCTAGAGAAATCTTTGATTTTTATAATATGAGTCAAGAACATCCTGTGATAGATGAAATTTTATATAATGAAGATTATATGTTAAGATTTATGTTTCATGATGATCATACTTTTGATGAGAATACTAAGAAAGAAGTTCCTCCATTACATATCATCCAACAAATTTTCAACGGTATTAATCAGAAATATTCTTGGATAGTAAAAGGAAACCAACAAGGATTTGAGGAAAGTTGCCTTAATAATGACAAAATCTTGATTGATGATGTTTTATACATTGTCTTTGAAAAGCCTCCCGACAAACATCCATCTCAAGATAAAACGACTAAAGTTGACAACACTTGAAACTATGCATTATGCCTAGGTAGGGGCATAAAACAATAGCGCTTGTTGGAAGGCAACCCAATGAATAAAATAAATTTTTCGTTTTACTTTCTATTATTGTGTGTTTTCACAATTATAGCCTCTGTTATGATTGTGTTTTTATCTTTTAATTAGTGTTTGTGCCAAGTAATGCCTTTGGGATGATTTAGATGATAGTATAATTGATGCTGTTTGAAAACAGAAAGTTTTGAGTCCAGTGCTGGATTTTTTGTTCTATACTGGAGCATGATAAAATTCTGAATTTTTTTACACAGTATTGGTATATGTATTTTCTATGTTTTCCTAATTTTCCAGAATTTTTGGAGTTACAAAAGTATAGCTTCTAAATAGATCTTTACAGACTGTTCTGTTTTAGACAGATTCTGTTTTTGTTGCATAATTTGCTTATTTTGATGAATCTATGGATCGTATCGGGGGGTATGAGTCAGGGAGAAATCGGAGTACAGTAGTATTGTGACAATATTAAATGTGAATCAATTTACAAAAGTACCTAAAGTTTAAGATTTATTTGTTATACTAACGGATCTCACGAGGTTTATGTTGAGTTTTGTGTGCTGAAGTTTTCAAGTTTTGGGTGAGACTACGATTGATAAAGGAATAAGGAGCAGCAAGAGGCTAAGCTTGGGGATGCCCAAGGCACCCCAAGGTAATATTCAAGGAAGACTCAAGTGTATTAGCTTGGGGATGCCCAAGGCACCCTAAGGTAATATTCAAGGAAGACTCAAGCGTCTAAGCTTGGGAATGCCCCGGATGGCATCCCCTCTTTCGTCTACAATCTATCGGTAACTCACTTGGAGCTATATTTTTATTCATCACATGATATGCGTTTTACTTGGAGCGTCTTGTGATATAGTTTGTTTGCTTTTTAGTTTGTCACAATCATCTTTGCTGAACACACCTTTTTGAGAGGGACACACATTATTCGTGATTTGTTAGAATACTCTATGTGCTTCACTTATATCTTTTGAGCTAGGCAGTTGCTCTAGTGCTTCACTTATATCTTTTAGAGCACGGAGGTGGTTATATTTTAAAGAAATAGTTGCACTCTCATGCTTCACTTATATCTTTTTGAGAGTCTAATGAATAGCAATGGTAATATGCACGGGTTATGAATTTGGTCTTGATATGATAGGTATTCAAGAGGGATATTATAAAAACTTTCATGTAGATCACTGAATATGATAAGTTTGATTCCTTGCAATAGTTTTGCGATATTAAGATGATAATATGTGGGAGGTACTAGTGAATGATTGTGGTTTAGTAAGAATATTGGTGTTAAGGTTTGTGATTCTCGAAGCATGCACGTATGATCTATCATTATGCTAATAAGTTGGAGCATGATTTATTATTGATTGTCTACCTTATGAGTGGCGGTCGGGGATGAGCGATGGTCTTTTCCTACCAATCTACCCCCCTAGGGGCATGCGTAGTAGTACTTTGCTTCGAGGGCTAATAAACTTTTGCAATAAGTATGTGAGTTCTTTATGACTAATGTGAGTCCATGGATTATACGCATTCTCACCTTTCCGCAATTTGCTAGCCTCTTCGGTACCATGCATTGCCCTTTCTCACATCGAGAGTTGGTGCAAACTTCGTCGGTGCATCCAAACCCCGTGATATGATACACTCTATCACACATGAGCCTCCTTATATCTTCCTCAAAACAGCCACCATACCTACCTATTATGGCATTTCCATAGCCATTCCGAGATATATTGCCATGCAACTTCCACCCTTCCGTTTTTATGACACACATCATCATTGTCATATTGCTTTGCATGATCATATAGCTGACATAGTATTTGTGGCTCAGCCACCGTTCATCATTTTTATACATGTTACGCTAGTATCATTGCACATCCTGGTACACTGCCAGAGGCATTCATATAGAGTCATATTTTGTTCTAGTTTCGAGTTGTAATTTTCTTTTGAGTTGTAAGTAAATAGAAGTATGATGATCATCATTATTAGTGCATTGTCCCAGAGAGGAAATAAAAAAAGAAAAAGAGAGGCCAGAAAGAGCCCACGAAAAAAAGTGAGAGAAAAAGAGAGAAGGGGTAGTGTTACTATCCTTTTCCATACTTGTGCTTCAAAGTAGCACCATGTTTTTTCATATAGAGAGTCTCCTATTTCGTCACTTTCATATACTAGTGGGAATTTTTCATTATAGAACTTGGCTTGTATATTCCGATGATGGGATTCCTCAAATGCCCGAGGTCTTCATGAGCAAGCAAGTTGGATGCACACCCACTTATTTTTTATGTTGAGCTTTCATACACTTATAGCTCTTAGTGCATCCGTTGCATGGCAATCCCTACTCCTCGCATTGGCATCAATTGATGGGCATCTCCATAGCCCGTTGATTAGCCTCGTCGATGTGAGACTATCTTCTTATTTTTTGACTTCCCCTTATTAATCTCTACCACCACACTCTATTCCACCCATAGTGCTATATCCATGGCCTGCGCTCATGTATTGCGTGGGGGTTGAAAAAGCTGAAGCGCGTTAAAAAGTATGAACCAATTGCTCGGCTTGTCATCGGGGTAGTGCATGATAAATACTTTATTTTAAGAAGATGGAGCATGACAGGATTATATGATTTTGTAGGGATAACTTTCTTTAGCATTTTTATTTTGAAAGGCATGATTGTTTGTTAGTATGCCGGAGTATTGATGTCTTTGTATCAAATTATAGACTATTGCTTTGAATCATTCAGATCTTATTAATCATACCGTAAGAAAGATTACATGATGAAACATGTTAGGTAGCATTTCACATCAAAAATTCTGTTTTTATCATTAACCTACTCGAGGACGAGCATGAATTAAGCTTGGGGATGCTTGATACGTCTCCAACGTATCTATAATTTTTGATTATTCCATGCTATTATAGTATCAATCTTGGATGTTTTTATATGCAATTATATGCATTTATATATCATTTTTTGGGACTAACCTATTAACCTAGTGCCCAGTGCCAGTTGCTGTTTTCTGCGTGTTTTTGGTTTTTTAGGAAATCAGTACCAAACGAAGTCCAAATGCCACGAAACTTTTTGGAGATTTTATTCTGGATAAAAGAGACCCTGGAGACTTGGAGAGGAGGCCAGAAGCTTCACGAAGCCTCCACAAGGCAACAGGGCACGGCCCCAGGGGGGCGCCCTGATGCCTTGTGGGGCCCTCATGGCTCCTTTTGACCTAATTCCACTTCTATAAATTCTCAAATATTTGGAAACCAACAGAGAGCCACCCCGAATAACTTTTATGCCGCCGCAAGCTTTGTTCTTCCGTGATCCCATCTGGAGGCCTTTGCCGGTACTCTGCCAGAGGGGGAATCGATCACAGAGGGCTTCTACATTAACCTTGCTACCCTTCCGATGATGTGTGAGTAGTTTACCATAGACCTACGGGTCCATAGCTAGTAGAGATGGCTTCTTCTCTCTCTTTGATCTTCAATACCATGTTCTCCTTGATGTTCTTGGAGTTCTATCCGATGTAATCTTCTTTTGCGATGTGTTTGTTGGGGTCCGATGAATTGTGAGTTTATGATCAGATTATTCACGAGAAATATTTGAGTCTTCTCTGAACTCTTTTATGCATGATTATTATAGCTTTGTATTTCTCTCCGATCTATCGATTTGGTTTGGCCAACTAGATTGGTTTATCTTGCAATGGGAGAGGTGCTTTGTGATGGGTTCAATCTTGCGGTGCTCAATCCCAGTGATAGAAAGGGACAAGACACGTATTTGTATTGTTTCCATTAAGGATAAAAAAGATGGGGTTTAATCATATTGCTTGAGTTTACTTTGTTTACATCATGTCATCTTGCTTAAGGCGTTACTCTGTTTCATACTTAATACCCTAGATGCATGCTGGATCGAGGTCGATGGGTGGAGTAATAGTAGTAGATGCAGGCAGGAGTCGATCTACTTGTCTCGGACGTGATGCTTATATACATGATCATTGCCACGAATCCGTCATAATTATTTGCTTTTCTATCAATTGCCCAACAGTAATTTGTTTACCCACCGTATGTTCTGTGCTCGAGAGAGAAGCCTCTAGTGAAAACTATGGCCCCCGGGTCTACTTTTATCATATATTAAAATCCAAAAATACCTTGCTGCAATTTTATTTACTTTATTTTATTTAGTATTTTACTTTATCTATCTACCACTATCAGAATTAATCCTTGCAAATATCTGCTAAGAGGATTGACAACCCTCTTATTTGCGTTGGGTGTAAGTGTTTGCTTTTGTGTGTGCAGGTGCTGCTAAAGAATTTTGTCTGGTTCTCCTACTGGATTGATAACCTTGGTTCTTAACTGAGGGAAATACTTATCTCTACTATACTGCATCAGCCTCCCCTCTTCGGGGAAAATACCAACGCAGTCTACAAGTAGCAGGGATGGATAGTGTGCGAGGGGGAGGGGGAGTGTGTGTGCGAAATATTGAGAGAAATCAAACCTAGGGAGAGAATGTGTTTGCATAGTGTGCAGGTGAGAGAGGCTAATGGTGCGAGATGGATACATCATGTGCGTGAGTGTTTAAGCTATATAGAGAGACCGTGTGCGGGATACGAAGAGAGGACTATGGGGAGTGTGTTTGTGAGGCAGAGAGACATAGCGGGAGATAAATGTGTGTTCGTGGTATAGGGTGTATGTGACGGAGAGGTACATGCTAAATAGGGTTTTCGGGAAGAGATTGTGTGTGCGAGTGTCGGTACCAAAACCGGCAGATCTCGGGTAGGGGATCCGAACTATGGGTCAAGGAGTCGATTGTAACAGGGAACGTAGAGACATCGATTTACCTAGGTTCGGGCCCTCTCGAAGAGGTAAAACCCTACGTCCTGCTTGATTGTATTGATGTGGTTATATGAAGGTTACAGAGTTGATCTACCTCGAGATCGACTGGGCTAAACCCTAGGTAATGAATATGAGGATTCTCTCCCTACGGACTAAACCTCCTGGTTTATATAGACACCAGGGGGTCCTAGGGTTACATATGGTCGGTTACCATCAGGGATAAAGATGCCGATTACGCCATCTATTCCTTGGAGGAGATGCCAAGACTTTGGAGGTTTCCTTCTGACACACGGGGTCGTCCACAATCCGGCCTTCCATCGACGTGCAGAGAGCGGCCCACCAGTCCGGCCTATGAGAGATAGGCCGGCAGCCCAAGTACCCCCTAATCTGGGACACCCTCAGTAGCTCCCGAACTAGCCTCCAACGCCGAGGTCTACGGTCTTCGGCAGCTTCATGCTTCAAAGGTCTTCGGCTTGGGTGGCGAGTTGCTCCTGTTACCTGTATTCGAGTTAACAATAGTTCAGCCACCGATAGATCGGTTACCGAGGTACCATCCGACCAGCGAGGCCCCATGGGGCCTGCCATACTGCTTCTCTTTGCTTAGAATTAAATGACGACCCTCGATTTCTGCGCACCCACGGAATGCGAGTGGCCCGATGGATTTTTACAAAAAATGCCCCTCTTTTGGGGCGAGTCAATGCCCTTTTAATAGACCAAGGGCGTGGAGGTTAACGCACCCCACCCCCTGCCATTCTTCTCCACATCCTCTCAAAGCCATAGTCAACAAACAATGGCGAGCGTCCCAGGCTCTTCCTCACGTCCTCATGGCCCCCGTCAAGGTGATTGGGCGGGTTGCTCCGTACCTTGCATGCGACAACGTAGGCTTGAGGCGCAGGGGTATCTGCCCGCTTCAGATCTCACATCCACCCGCCCCGGATTAACTTCCACAGATGGAAAGGCCCTCGCGGAGAATTTTCCCTCCCCTCACGGGGAGGAGAGGGTTTGCTTCGTGCCCTTCGTTCTGCGAGGCCTGGGTTTTCCCATTCATCCCTTCTTGAGGGGTTTACTAGAGTTCTACGGGATTCAACTTCACCACCTTACCCCCGGATCGATCCTCCATATTTCGGGCTTCGTCGCTTTATGCGAAATGTTCCTGGGCTGCAAGGCACACTTCGAGTTGTGGAGGAAATTCTTCTGCCTAGTCCCCCGCACCCGGGGAGGGGTTATCTACGAGGTCGGCGGAGCTGAAGTATGGCGCGTCGCCGGGACCGGATACCCCGTTGGGACTCCGAAGAAGGATGCCGAAGAGTGGACTTCGGAATGGTTTTATATCGAAGACGTCCCTTTATTTGATCCAGTTCGAAGGGGTCTACCGGAATTTTCCTTGGCTTCTCCAACGAAGTGGTTCAACTGGCGCCCGAAGAGTGCTTCCCAAGAGGAAAGTGCCGAGGTAGCTCGGCTGGCCGCTCAAGTGAGGTGGTTATCCCATAACGGACTAACCATCGTTGACGTGATGGCAATAGCTATCGCTTGATGTGTCCAGCCTCTCCAACAGAGAATTCATCCGCTATGGAACTACAATGGGGAGGACGACGCAGCCCGGTACACCCGGAAGGGGCCTGCCAACCAGGCGGCGATAGCCGCCATACTAGCCGATTTGTTCAAGGGGGAAGAGCAAGAGTTTGCTCGGCTAAAGCTCAAGAAAGGCTTCTCGATGTATGAACCCATCGAAATGGTGAGTTCGACCACTCTTTATAGTTCGGATATCACTCCAGAATTTTCATAATCGGATGTTTACCTTGTCCGAACAGAGTTGGAGGCGATGGATCGAAACGGTAAGCTGCCCTGCTCCTCAACCGGAGAACTATGCCTGTAATGACGACCCCGGGTTCCACGACGATCCCGAAACATCAATCATATTCGAGGAGGGGGTCTTCTACCAGGAGAACCTCGATGGCTCCAAGGTGGCCTTGTTGGCTGATCATCCTGGGGCGCTTCCCTCCTCCACGGTAAGTAGCCAACAGGCTTCCTCTCAGAAGAAACGCTCAGCCGCCGCAGGCCCGAATACACTGACACCTACCCCCAAGGGCCGCCGCACGACGCGCCGAACAGCCGCAAGAGAGGCACCAGCGGCCCCGACGACGAGTAGTCGTGGGGTGACCAGACGCGTGGCCCCAACGGGAGCTATATCATCGGCGCCCCGCCCAAAGAGGTAACGCATTGGCTGTACCGTCATAGCCTCTAGCTTCAACATCCACCGAATATGCCAATAATTTTCTCCATGGTTTTCTGTAGATGATGTGTGGAACCGCCCTCGGCTGGGGATGGTGAAGAAGCACCGAGGGGTGGCTCAAACCCGAGGTCGCCAGCTATAGCCGGAGTTACTCCGTGGGTCAATGCCGAGGACCAACATCCCGAGGACTCAAGTGGCGTCTCAGTCACTAACTCCAAGGCTGAAAGTGTAATGAATCATCGGCGGCGTAAGGCGAGACTTCGGCACTCCGCGCTTTCTGATCAGGAGTTCAATGCTCTTAGCTTGGTAGACGCGTACCTCGGCGCTGCTCAGACGGGACTTGAAGGCGCAGTGAAGCTCATGTCTACGAATGTGCAGGTATAGTATTAGTTTTGACAACTAGTAACTAACCCAGGAGCCCCCGAGCCTTAATTTGGGCGGGACGGCCGAGTTAAGGGTCTGATATCCATGATGCCATGCTATTGTGCAGACCGTTCGGGAGCAAAACAGAAACCTGTCCGAGGACCTCAAGCTGGCACAAACAGAGTTAGAATCTGTGAAAGCGAGCTAGAGGGGGTGAAGAAATTCACCAGAGAGGCACATGGTAAGTGCCGAACTTAAAGTTCGTTTAAGAAAAATGTGGTGGAACACCTCCGCTAATGAAAGATGATTCCATAGCAGCCGAGTCGATAAATCAGCTGCAGAAGGACCTGGAGATGCCCAAGAAAGCTCAAAGGTACGCGGAGTCACAGCAAGAGGCTGGCTATCGGGTGCTGTCCCGAAGTCATGAGGAGAGGGATAAGCTTAAGGCGGAAGGCGAACAACGGGTCCAAGAAATCAAAAGCTTGAAAGCTCAACTGACGATAACCCAAGAGGAGAACCAGAGACTGAAAGCGGGCATGTTCAGTGAGTGCTATCTAATTTGTCAGTTCAATAGTTCGGCCCACAGAATCTCTCTCAAAAAATACTATTAGGGTGCACCTAAAACGTCCAAATCCAAATAAGCACGAACTGAAGCTAAATTCAAATATATGGAAATATTGTAGCGTGAAGAACTTTTCCAGCAAAAAAGTGTAGCATGATATTCGGGGATTGTTTTCACACACACACAAAGGTTTGGTGTATGTCCTTCGAGCGCGACACCGTGACGCACCGTTCGATCGACCGCGCGGCCGCGGTGCACGCGCTTGCACAGGATTCCATATCGATGTTGTGCTAATTAGTGTGGTACTGCTTCGGCCGACCATTTCTCGCCCATCACCGCCGTGTTCCCGCCATCTCGGTGCCATGAAGTCACAGGCTTGGCCGCTCACGTCGTCTGCAGTCCCTTCGGGCGATGCCGCCGCGCTGTCAAGGACGCGAGCAGCTGGAGCCGCGTCTATGCCCGCAGCGTACAAAGAGGAGGACGAGTGCATGCTCCAGCACGCCGGCAAGGAGGAGGAGCTAGCAGGTCATTGTGGTCTCCGCCCGCGTGGAGGAGGCCCGCATGGTGGCTGTCATGGCGAAAGCCGGTCATGTCCGTGCCGAGTCTGCAAACCGGGTGCGGACGTGGAATCTACCCTCGAGACCTTGACCGCCACGTGGATCGTCCAATCTGAAGGAACAATTTGGGTCAGTCGACACTTGTGAGCCGTTGGATGCAACATGGATGGCCAGAAGGGCTTCTTTAACCTCCGAAAATGAGGCACTCTTCATCTTCTCTCTCAAACATCGAGCCGCCACAGGCCTAACCGTCTGCTGCCGCCGCCCCACCCTCCCCTCAACCGCCTCCCACCGCCGTGCTCCCCCCTTGCCATCCGTCTAACCCCGAGCATGATCCATTTTTTCTGGCGAACTGCATCCCAGACCCAAGACTCATAAGATAGATCATGGGCACCCTGCCGCCATAATATAGATACTGGGGTAGCATCACTGCCGTCTTCTTCCTTCCCTCCGGCGAACTTCTTCTTTCACAAATCGACTGACCCAAATTGCTATAGCTATTGTGTAAGAAATGAGTAGTACAGATGAATAGTACCAACTAGTTAGACAGATGGAAATAATACTACTAGTACTTAGTATTAAGTACAGTAGGAAGGTGAAGAAATAAGTAGTAGTACCATCTACAACTCGAACTATAAGAAATACTAGTACGTAGTAAAGAGTTCAAGTAACGAGAAAGAACATAACATAGTTCAGCTGGAGCTCAGCACAACACACCCCTGAAATAAAACTAAGCACACTAAAATAAAACTAAGCACCCTGAAATAAAACTAAGCAACTAATCCGGTTGACACTGCATTAAAACCAGCATGAGCAACGACACTGGCACCTTACTCGGAGTCGTCGTTGATATGTCTCCAACATATCTATAATTTATGAAGTATTCATGCCATGTTTATAAAAATTTTATATGGTTTTGGTATGATTTGATTAGAACTAACCCAGACTGACGCTGTTTTCAGTAGAACTACCGTGGTGTTGTTTTTTGTGCAGAAATGAAAGTTCTCGGAATGGGCCCAAAATTTACGGTGATTTTTTATGGACCAAAAGAGACCCACGGAGCACCGGAGCTGAACCAGGAAGTGGCCGAGGGTGCCACAAGCCTGGGGGGCGCCCCCCTAGGGCGCGCCCCCGAGCTTGTGGGACCCTCGGGCACCCCCTTGATGTGAAACCATCGCCAAAAATTCCTATAAATATAGAAAACCCCAGAAAGAAACCTAGAACTTCCACGCCGCCGCCGCAAGCCTCTGTTCCGAAGTGATCTCATCCGGAGCCCTGTTCCGGCACTCTGCCGGAGGGGGAATTCATCACCGGAGGCCATCTTCATCATCCCGGCGGTCTCCATGATGAGGAGGGAGTAGTTCACCCTTGGGGCTGAGGGTATGTACCAGTAGCTATGTGTTTGATATCTCTCTCACGTGTTCTTGATTTGGCACGATCTTGATGTACCACGAGCTTTGTTAATATAGTTGGATCATATGGTGCTTCTTCCCTCTCTATCTTCTTGTGATGAATTGAGTCTTTCCCTTTGAGGTTTCGTTATTGTCGGATTGAATACTTTGGATTTGAGAACACTTGATGTAGGTCTTGCATGTGGATACCCATGGTGACAATGGGGTATTCTATTGAGTCACTTGATGTATGTTTTGGTAATCAACTTGCGGATTCCCGTGACCTTGGGGTAATCTAGGCATATGGGTTGGTACACGTTTTCATCTTCTTTTCTCCGATAGAAACTTTGGGGTACTCTTTGAAATTCTTTGTGTGGATTGAATATTATGAATCTGGAGTTGTTTGATGCATATCGAATAATCAACTCACGGATACTTGTGGTGACATTGGAGTATCTAGGTGACGTTAGAGTTGGTTGATGTGTATCATATGGTGTTATTTTAGTATGAACTCTAGGGCTGTTTGTGACACTTATAGGGATGGGTCAATAGATTGATCGGAAAGGATAACTTTGAGGTGGTTTCGTACCCTACAACAATTTCTTTCTTATGTTCTCCGCTAATAAGAACTTTCGAGTGATTCTTTATCGCACGTTGAGGGATTGTTATATGATTCAACTATGTTAGCACTGTTGAGAGATTGCATGTCGGGCCTGTTTCCGGAATAAATCTTGGAATAGCCTCAAGTCACACCAGCCCCAAGATTAGAACAACTGGTGGATTCCCTTGATATAGATATCCAGTACATACATAATATTACATAAGGTTGAGCCAGAGTGCTCAACATTTATTACAGACTTGTCATTATATGACGATGGCGATACAAGACAGTGGTGTGGTGATATTACAACACTGATACAATAAAGTAAAGTCAAGCGTCAGTGTGAGGCTTGACTATTTTATTAGTGTGGCGGAAGCACTGCGGATGATACACGTGGTAGACTCCAAGACCACAAGGTGACTGGGAACACCTCTAAGCGTTGGGCCAAATTAACAAGCCAGGGACAAGTCAGTGAGTACGTTTGAATGTACTCGCAAACTGTGGCGCCCCGCCTGAATACCACTGTAGTCAGACGGTCGCCGCACATACCAGCCCAGGAAAATCACTCTGGCATGCGCTTTTACAACAAGTAGCATGAACACAAGCTTTTCTATTAATGGATATATCAGTCTTACATGATATATTACAAGGGGAAAGGCAGCGGAGAAGCTCTATCTAAGGCAGCATGGTCTTGGTGCGGCTCCAATCCACAGGGATCTGACTGGGTTACTCTTCTAGCCCGCGAACACTCCGGCTCCTCGCTAGAGTTCGTCGAATCCTTAGGTGAACCTGGCCACATTGAAGGCCGCTGAGTACTTTTGAATGTACTCGCAAGCAAACCAAACCAACATATACACCAAGCAATGCAATCCATGGCATTCAAGCATGCATTTGTTATTAGAACAACATTAACTATCATAGCATAACATGCTTACCTAGCAAGATTAATCATCATGTCATGGCAGGAATGTCTAGCCATATTAAACATCTAGTAACATTAATCATCTTAAGTGCTTAAAATGCTTACTATTGCCAATTACCCACTTACTCTCTTCTGGGTTGTCCCACAACCCTCGAGATACTCAAGATCCAGTGAGCACTTCCAAACATAAGACAAGTTCTTCCATCATTATTATAAATGTTACGGTTGACCATCCTAGAGAGGCCTAAATGGACTGTCCAATACCGTGGACGCGGCTATTCGAATAGGTTTTTACACTCTGCAGAGGTTGCGCACTTTACCCACACCATGGAGTACCTGGCCTCGTGATCCCATTCGGGTGGACCGGTGGTGCTCCAACGAAACCTGCCTGACCCGTGACCCCTCTATCGTACCACCGACAATCATACCCTCCCAGGGTCATGTCCTGGGTGGCCCCTGTGTCACCCCGTGACACTTGCCACCGTCATGGCCAAACAAACTGTCCCAAACGGGGACCTGGATCCATATAACTCAACTGGGCTCACAAGGTTATTGCCGCCTACCGGGCCAGGGTAGCGCGCACGCATAACCTTCCCTAGTTTGGTGGTACCGATAAAAGAGCACAAAGCCAGACTAAGTCAAGGCCGTCCCATACCGGCAAATGTGGATGCACGGAAAAGTCCGGGTAGGTGGCTCTTGATCAACCAACTAAGTTTAGTGTCGTCAAGAAATTTAACCAGTATGGGTATTAAGCATGGTCAACTTAACATGGCAGTAACTATTCATCAAAGTAAATTACTATGAATTTCACATGTCAAAATAATGCATGTTGTAACAACTGTGAAAACATAACAACCTATCTTAATATAATATGACGGCGAGTCATTAGGGCAACAATGTAATGAGCATCAGCAGGTAACGTAAATAGCCAGCTATCACTTTACAAGCTCGAGCTGTAAGTTACGACCATCTGAACCCTTGTATGAAACCGGCAAATAAACCAGTAGCCACCAGAACGGTCTTTACAACTCAGATCTGGGACGTTACTGGAATAACTCAACCCCGGCTCAAGACGGCTGAAAAGCAGCTCAGAGCATGAGACGGTGTTGATAAAAAGAGTGTAGCGGTTCCCTAAGACGGCCGAGAAACAACTTAGAGCATAGGGTCACCGCTACAGAGAGAAATTCAACAGCTGCCCGAGACGGCCGAAAAGCAGCTCAAAACACGAGACAGTTGTTGAAAAGAGAAATATAAAGTCGGTATCCACCCCAGACGGCCGAAAGCAGCTCAGAACACAGGCATGGTGCCGTCATCAAAGAAAGGCAAACAACGGTTCACTGGCGTCATATACAGCTCACCACTACGCATACAAGCATAAGCATATTAATTTAAACATGCAATAATAACACAGAGCAATGCTTTAGGGCATATATTAGATGGTCGGCTTGCCTGGGGGTCGAGGAATACTCTGGGAAAAAGTGCGATCGCCTCGCGGAAAAATCGCCGAAAAGGTTTCCCTCTCGGAGGGGCTGAATAAGGGCAGGGGCAAAATGGGCATTTCCAGAAAGTGTGACCAAGGTGAAAGTGATGGCATCGGAACGGGCTCGACGAACTGAAGAAGTGGGCTTTGGAATCACCTCAATCGGAGTTACGAGCGAAGAGTTGTGGCCGTTCGTTGTTTAGGTAGAGAAATAAACAGAAATTGTCCATTTCTGGCCTTAACGGACGAACGTTCACTAAATAAGGGTTTCGGCCGGCGGCTGAAAAGTGAAGCGCATTTCTAAAAATGCGTCTTCTATGAAGCGAAAACGTATTCCGGCCGAGAACCGTGCCAGAGTACGCTTTCAAAACAGGAAAGCGTATTTTCGAAAAACTGCTTGCACTTATCCAGCTGGACCTGCCCTTAGCCGATCACATGTGGGGTCGCGGGGGAGGCGGGGCCCGCCTGGCCAGCTGGGCGCAGCGTCGTCGTCTTCCTCTCGCGCCCGCGCTCAACCGAGATAGGGCGGCGCTCCACCGGAGTTTGCCGGCGGCTCCGGCCATCCCCCGAGGCGTGCGACCTACCCACGAGCTCAGGAGGACGGGCCTCATCCATCCCCGCACAGCACGGCCGCCGAGGAGGGCTGAAACGGCGACGGCATGGGCTCCGGCGGAAATGGCCATCGGCCGATCTTGATTTCGGGCATGGGTTCATTCCCGAGATGAAGCGGAGTCATGGGGAGGTTCAACGAGCTCCGGGTGGTCTTCTGGTGGTGGTAAGGCAGAGAGGGAGGGCTCGGGCGCCGTGAATTTGAGAGGGGCAGTGCGGCGGCCATGGCAGCAGAGGAGAGAGAATGGGCACAGGGGCGAGCTCCTTTCGGGCAGGGGAGGGTCTAGGAGGGAGAGGAGGTCTCTGCGGGAGGTGAGGGTGCTCGGGAGAGAGCTCGACCACGGCTATATATAGCCGTCCGCGGCCACCGGATAAGCTCGCCGTCATGGCAAGATTATCGCCGTCCTGTTGCTCGGGGAGGACGTGGCTGGATGGTAGCGGTGTCGAGCAGCTTCGCGAGGAGGAGAGAGGCCTCGAGAGCGCTCGTGGAGGAAGAAGCCAAAGAGGAACGCGACGACGGCGGATCACGGGCGAGACAGAACTTTGGCGGCGATCGCCGCGGCATGGAGAAGAAGAAAGAGGAGGGGGAGAAGGGTCCAGTAGGGGCAGGAGGACGTCGCGGAGCCGCTAGACACGATGGGACACGCCGTGGCTGACCAGAGGGAGCTACCTGACGAAGATAGTGCGCAAAGCGCCTGTTTGGCGTGGCCTCCGCGTGGTCACCACGGGTTCCGCGTGTCAAGGGCACCAAATGGTCCTGGAACCTTGTCTACTGGATGCACTAGGGGTCAAGGAGTTGACATGTGAGGGTTTTGGATGGAAGTGAAGACATGAGGTTGACTTATTTGAGCTCACAAGTTTCTGACATGAAACTTGGATGGATTCTTGTGGCGGAATGGATAAGGGAGAGGAGCTGAGACTTTGTCATAATGAAATAGGTTAGGAAGGACTAGATGCCTGCCAAATTTTAGGTCATTTGGACAAGTTTTGCATACACTTCCTTTGCAATGCAAATTCTGGTCCAGAAACTTGACTTTGAAGCTGCACTCATTTGGCTTGATGAAATGAGCTGAATATTGGTGTAGGGTGATTATTTAGAGATATGAAGATACTGGAAAATTTTCAGCTCAATTGGAAATGCCAAAGTGGTACTTCCTTCACAGAGCTTGAATCTGGACAGAAACTAGATGGAATTTTTGAGAGAAATTGGCTAGATGAAATGATGTGAAATTTTTTATACTCACATCATATATGGAATATGAGGTCCTGGATTAATTTGAGAATTTTTGAAGCAATATAAAATATAGTTGCTACACAACATCAAAATAAGTCCAGAAACAAGAATTGGAAGATACTCTCAAAATTTGATCTGTGGAACTTGGGATCTTGATGGAAATGGTGAAGATATGGATAGGAGAAGCTCCACAAATTATTTGGGATTTTTCCTGGCTACCAAAATGGCAGCTCCTTTGGAAAGTGCCCAAAATGCAATATTGGCATTAAATAGGAAAAGTCACTTTCCCTTATTTAATTATGGCCAATATTTTTATTGGAGCTCAATATGATCACAAAGAATATCTCCACAAGTTTTCATGAACTTTGGAGATGGATAGATATTTTCCTGGATTTAATTCCTTTAAATGACAGAAAAAGGAATTAATTTTAAATGAAAAATATTGCAAATGACTTGGCAATATTTTTGCATATCCAGGGTTTGCAGAGATAGGATGATCACTGGGAAAAATTTGGGAGGCAAAAGATCAAAGGAAATTGGGGTTCCTTTGAAACTGCAGGAGTTAGGGTTTCCCTTCCGGGAGACCGGAGAGTGGGGTTTCGGGGGCAAAATCCTGAGAAAGAATCTGGGGTGGCCAGGTTGGACTGGAGAGAATTTCTGGTGGGATAGGGAAGGCAAGACTAAATGACCATCTTCATATACCCAAAGACGAGAGAAAAATCCAATAACACCGAAAAAAAGGACGGGAGCCAAATCCCGCGAAGGAAAAAAACAAGGAGCGAAAAACAGGGTGTCACAAACCTACCCCCCTTAAGAAAATCTCGTCCTCGAGATTTCCGGGCTTACCTCCCGGCCAGGGGGATTTACCTGTGTGCGACTTGGATCCATCAGCTGTCTTGTCTTCATTGGTTTACTGGCCTTTTAACTGCCTCTTCTGATGGCTCAGGTGCTGTCTTTTTCCGACGGCTGCATTGAATCCTTCTCTTTCCAGTCAGGCAAACCCTTTGGGCTGGTAGTTTGTTGGCTGGGGTTGGTGGGTAGCTCCGAGTATCGACAAATAGTCGGGTTTCCATGGCCTGGGACTAGCTGCTTCGGGTTTTATTGCGATACCTCGTACACTGACTGCCAAGGGCGAGACATTCTTTCTGGGTACCGGACTCACGTGCTCGCATGGCCTGGAGTGGCTAGGAGTGGCTCTCTTTTTGCCTTGTCAGAATACTCAATCTGGTTGTGGGTTCTATACGGATGCTTTCTTCTTGTCTCTTGCATTCTGACTTCGTTCTCAGGAGGTTCCCAATGAAATGTCGGGCATGATCACAAAGTAATCATAGACGGTAATCTCTGAGGTGGCTCTGCCATATATAGCCTCTGTGGTCCTTGCTATGACCACTGAGCTGACATAATGTGGCTATCATCCGGTGTATCTTTCGGAGCATAGCTTCTTATCTTGGTTGATGGCCCAGATTCAGGATAGCTGCATTGTTGTGGCCGTATATGCAAGAGTCTGACAAGGATTGGCAATATCACCTTGTCTATGGAGCTTTACTTCATTGACCGTCACGGCGATTGTTTATTCAAGACTTCCTTGTTCTTGGGGGTTCCTTTTTGGGGAACTTGTCATGACCTGCCAACACGGCTCCTTGGTCATATCCCAGCTTGCTGGGCTTGTACTCACAATTTACTCTTGCATATATTGTAGGGATTGCTGCGTTCATATCCTTCTTTGAAGTATGGGGCCGACGTTTCTCTTGAGCACAGTCATTCCCGTGTACGAGTGGCTCGCATGAACTGATCCCCTGGACTGCATGCTCACAACATATGCAGGGGTAGGATAGATCCTTTCATACCCACTGAGTTCTGAGGCGGATGTGTGTCCGAACTAGTTCATGCTTCTGACAAGATTGTTGTGGGCACGTTGGCGTGCTGAAGAAGGTTGAATTCCTTGTGCTCGAAGCTTCTATCAGAGTAGCGTGCTGAAGAAGGCTGGGTGTCGTGCCTCGGAAGCTTTCCCTCAGGTGGCTTACTGCGGAAGGTCAGGTGCCTTATGCTGGAAGCTTTCCGCGGTAGCATGCAGAGGAAGATTGGAGTGCCGTACTCCAGAAGATTTTTCCACCAGTGGCGTAGTAAGGAAGATTGGGAGTCTTGTGTCGTAAGCTCCTTCCGATAGCTTACGGAGGAAGGCTGGGTTCCTTGTACCAGAAGCCTTTCACTGTGATAAACAATCGGACCTGTGGCCGGTTCTGGCTTTCTACCGGTGTATCCGGAATTTATCCATAGCGGAGCCAACACTTGGTATAGACCATACCTTGTCTGAAGATATTCCGTTGGTCATACACACCGCTTGTCCTTCTGCTAGTCCGCTCACTGTTGCTGTAGAGGTTGCACAATTGATGCAGACTTCATGTTGACAATTAATTCAAAATACCCTTTGTGTTCAAACCAAGTGTTGCTGGTAGTGAGCAGTTGCCAGATAATTCCATTCGGTTTAGCTGAGCTTCCAGGTGTTTGGAATCCTCATTGATTCAGGGCAGCCATGAACTCATCCATATTTCTTGCAGACCTTGTTCACATGCCCAGAATTTTTTTTGTATATGCACTGATAAATTCCAAAATATGCTTTGAAATTTGTATCAACATACCAGAGTTTTGTTGTTGCTCTCGGCACCTTCACATTCTTGAAACATGCCTTCTGTGGCGAATAAAGGATTCTTGAGTCAGATTCACCCTACTGACTGAAATAATCTTTGTGTCGAGGACGGAATAATTTGTCCTTGCTATAATCTATTCTGTGGCAAACTCCCTTAGATATAGTCTGGCCTTGTCGGTTGCACTTAGATTCTGCTTCTGACCCGTTCTTCATTCTTGTCAGATCCGGTGATAACATTCTGAATATCAAGCAGTTGACTTGGCTTGACGCTCACTGAATTTGGATTATTGGGTATTATCCAAGCTGTATGCTGGTCTTCTTGACAGCACTTGCGGATGGATCCAGTCGGAGCGAAAGAACGGAACCGACAAAAGAAGCAAAACCACGAAAAACCAAAAAGCAAATAAAGCTCAAATTTTGCGGACCTTACACATGTGGCCAAAGATTCACTAATATAACTAGTATAGCGCACTCGATGCACCTCTAAGGATTTAGAAGCAAAACCACACCATGCTCCTGGTAGCAATTGGGGTCAAGCTCCTACTACTTCCTTAGGGAACATCACACTCGACGCACGACCATAGCCAAGGTGGCTTAGTCAACGATCCTAGGGTTTTCGGGAAAAGATGGAGTCTACAGGCGTCTCCCAAAGGAAACTGGATTTGAGAAGAGAAATGCCATGGTTAGCAAGCAAGGTAGGGATATCTGGTTTACCTAGGGGTTCAGGGCTCACGGGTCGTTGCCTGGTGCGGACATTTCACACCGGAGGCAAAGGCCATGAGAGTTGGGGGTCTGATGGAGCCAAAACCTATGGGGGTTGCCTTATGATCAATAGTAGCCATGCCTGTCTGCCAAAGATGGCTGAAATCCATCTGGGCTTTCAACTGATCAAGAGGCAATGAAATCTGGCTAGGGTAACCTACGGTCAGCCTGGCTCTGATACCATCCGTTGTGGCGCCCCGCCTGAATACCACTGTAGTCAGACGGTCGCCGCACATACCAGCCCAGGAAAATCACTCTGGCATGCGCTTTTACAACAAGTATCATGAACACAAGCTTTTCTATTAATGGATATATCAGTCTTACATGATATATTACAAGGGGAAAGGCAGCGGAGAAGCTCTATCTAAGGCAGCATGGTCTTGGTGCGGCTCCAATCCACAGGGATCTGACTGGGTTACTCTTCTAGCCCGCGAACACTCCGGCTCCTCGCTAGAGTTCGTCGAATCCTTAGGTGAACCTGGCCACATTGAAGGCCGCTGAGTACTTTTGAATGTACTCGCAAGCAAACCAAACCAACATATACACCAAGCAATGCAATCCATGGCATTCAAGCATGCATTTGTTATTAGAACAACATTAACTATCATAGCATAACATGCTTACCTAGCAAGATTAATCATCATGTCATGGCAGGAATGTCTAGCCATATTAAACATCTAGTAACATTAATCATCTTAAGTGCTTAAAATGCTTACTATTGCCAATTACCCACTTACTCTCTTCTGGGTTGTCCCACAACCCTCGAGATACTCAAGATCCAATGAGCACTTCCAAACATAAGACAAGTTCTTCCATCATTATTATAAATGTTACGGTTGACCATCCTAGAGAGGCCTAAACGGACTGTCCAATACCGTGGACGCGGCTATTCGAATAGGTTTTTACACTCTGCAGAGGTTGCGCACTTTACCCACACCATGGAGTACCTGGCCTCGTGATCCCATTCGGGTGGACCGGTGGTGCTCCAACGAAACCTGCCTGACCCGTGACCCCTCTATCGTACCACCGACAATCATACCCTCCCAGGGTCATGTCCTGGGTGGCCCCTGTGTCACCCCGTGACACTTGCCACCGTCATGGCCAAACAAACTGTCCCAAACGGGGACCTGGATCCATATAACTCAACTGGGCTCACAAGGTTATCGCCGCCTACCGGGCCAGGGTAGCGCGCACGCATAACCTTCCCTAGTTTGGTGGTACCGATAAAAGAGCACAAAGCCAGACTAAGTCAAGGCCGTCCCATACCGGCAAATGTGGCTGCACGGAAAAGTCTGGGTAGGTGGCTCTTGATCAACCAACTAAGTTTAGTGTCGTCAAGAAATTTAACCAGTATGGGTATTAAGCATGGTCAACTTAACATGGCAGTAACTATTCATCAAAGTAAATTACTATGAATTTCACATGTCAAAATAATGCATGTTGTAACAACTGTGAAAACATAACAACCTATCTTCATATAATATGACGGCGAGTCATTAGGGCAACAATGTAATGAGCATTAGCAGGTAACGTAAATAGCCAGTTATCACTTTACAAGCTCGAGCTGTAGGTTACGACCATCTGAACCCTTGTATGAAACCGACAAATAAACCAGTAGCCACCAGAACGGTCTTTACAACTCAGATCTGGGACGTTACTGGAATAACTCAACCCCGGCTCAAGACGGCTGAAAAGCAGCTCAGAGCATGAGACGGTGTTGATAAAAAGAGTGTAGCGGTTCCCTAAGACAGCCGAGAAACAGCTCAGAGCATAGGGTCACCGCTACAGAGAGAAATTCAACAGCTACCCGAGACGGCCGAAAAGCAGCTCAGAACACGGGACAATTGTTGAAAAGAGAAATATAAAGTCGGCATCCACCCCGGACGGCCGAAAGCAGCTCAGAACACAGGCGTGGTGCCGTCATCAAAGAAAGGCAAAAAGGGTTCACTGGCGTCACATACAGCGCACCACTACGCATACAAGCATAAGCATATTAATTTAAACATGCAAGAATAACACAGAGCAATGCTTTAGGGCATATATCAGATGGTCGGCTTGCCTGGGGGTCGAGGAATACTTCGGGAAGAAGTGCGATCGCCTCGCGGAAAAATCGCCGGAAAGGGTTCCCTCTCGGAGGGGCTGAATAAGGGCAGGGGAAAAATGGGCATTTTCAGAAAGTGTGACCAAGGTGAAAGTGATGGCATCGGAACGGGCTCGACGAACTGAAGAAGTGGGCTTTGGAATCACCTCAATCGGAGTTACGAGCGAAGAGTTGTGGCCGTTCGTTGTTTAGGTAGAGAAATAAACAGAAATTGTCCATTTCTGGCCTTAACGGATGAACGTTCACTAAATAAGGGTTTCGGCCGGCGGCTGAAAAGTGAAAGCGCATTTCTGAAAATGCGTCTTCTCTGAAGCGAAAATGTATTCCGGCAGAGAACCGTGCCAGAGTACGCTTTCAAAACAGGAAAGCGTATTTTCGAAAAACTGCTTCCACTTATCCTGCTGGACCTGCCCTTAGCCGATGACATGTGGGGTCGCGGGGGAGGCAGGGCCCGCCTGGCCAGCAAGGCGCAGCGTCGTCGTCTTCCTCTCGCACCCACGCTCAACCGAGACAGGGCGGCGCTCGACCGGAGTTTGCCGGCGGCTCCGGCCATCCCCCGAGGCGTGCGACCTACCCACGAGCTCAGGAGGACGGGCCGCATCCATCCCCGCACAGCACGGTCGCCGAGGAGGGCTGAAACGGCGACGGCATGGGCTCCGGCGGAAATGGCCATTGGTCGATCTTGATTTCGTTCATGGGTTCATTCCCGAGATGAAGCGGAGTCATGGGGAGGTTCAACGAGCTCCGGGTGGTCTTCTGGTGGTGGTAAGGCAGAGAGGGAGGGCTCGGGCGCCGCGAATTTGAGAGGGGCAGTGCGGCGGCCATGGCGGCAGAGGAGAGGGATTGGGCACGGGGGCGAGCTCCTTTCGGGCAGGGGAGGGTCTAGGAGGGAGAGGAGGTCTCTACGGGAGGTGAGGGTGCTCGAGAGAGAGCTCGACCATGGCTATATATAGCCGTCCGCGGCCACCGGATAAGCTCGCCGTTGTGGCAAGCTTATCGCCGTCCTGGCGCTCGGGGAGGACATGGCTGGACGGTAGCGGTGTCGAGCAGCTTCGCGAGGAGGAGAGAGGCCTCGAGAGCGCTCGTGGAGGAAGAAGCCAGAGAGGAACGCGACGACGGCAGATCACGGGCGAGACAGAACTTTGGCGGCGATCGCCGCGGCGTGGACAAGAAGAAAGAGGAGGGGGAGAAGGGTCCAGTAGGGGCAGGGGGACGTCGCGGAGCCGCTAGACACGACGGGACACGCCGTGGCTGACCAGAGGGAGCTACCCGACGAAGACAGTGCGCAGAGCGCCTGTTTGGCGTGGCCTCCGCGTGGTCACCACGGGTTCCGCGTGTCAAGGGCACCAGATGGTCCTGGAACCTTGTCTACTGGATGCACTAGGGGTCAAGGAGTTGACATGTGAGGGTTTTGGATGGAAGTGAAGACATGAGGTTGACTGATTTGAGCTCACAAGTTTCTGACATGAAACTTGGATGGATTCTTGTGGCGGAATGGATAAGGGAGAGGAGCTGAGACTTTGTCATAATGAAATAGGTTAGGAAGGACTAGATGCCTACCAAATTTTTGGTCATTTGGACAAGTTTTGCATACACTTCCTTTGCAATGCAAATTCTGGTCCAGAAACTTGACTTTGAAGCTGCACTCATTTGGCTTGATGAAATGAGCTGAATTTTGGTCTAGGGTGATGATTTGGAGATATGAAGATACTGGAAAAATTTCAGCTCAATTGGAAATGCCAAAGTGGTACTTCCTTCACAGAGCTTGAATGTGGACAGAAACTAGATGGAATTTTTGAGAGAAATTGGCTAGATGAAATGATGTGAAATTTTGTATACTCACATCATATATGGAATATGAGGTCCTGGATTAATTTGAGAATTTTTGAAGCAATATAAAATATAGTTGCTTCACAACCTCAAAATAAGTCCAGAAACAAGAATTGGAAGATGCTCTCAAAATTTGATCTGTGGAACTTGGGATCTTGATGGAAATGGTGACGATATGGATAGGAGAAGATCCACAAATTATTTGGGATTTTTCCTGGCTACCAAAATGGTAGCTCCTTTGGAAAGTGCCCAAAATGCAATATTGGCATTAAATAGGAAAAGGCAATTTCCCTTATTTAATTATGGCCAATATTTTTATTGGAGCTCAATATGATCACAATGAATATCTCCACAAGTTTTCATGAACTTTGGAGATGGATAGATATTTTCCTGGATTTAATTCCTTTAAATGACAGAAAAAGGAATTAATTTTAAATGAAAAATATTGCAAATGACTTGGCAATATTTTTGCATATCCAGGGTTTGCAGAGATAGGATGATCACTGGGAAAATTTTGGGAGGCAAAATATCAAAGGAAATTGGGGTTCCTTTGAAACTGCAGGAGTTAGGTTTCCCTTCCGGAGACCGGAGAGTGGGGTTTCGGGGGCAAAATCCTGAGAAAGAATCTGGGGTGGCCAGGTTGGACTGGAGAGAATCTCTGGTGGGATAGGGAAGGCAAGACTAAATGACCATCTTCATATACCCAAAGGCGAGAGAAAAATCCAATAACACCGGAAAAAAGGACGGGAGCCAAATCCCGCGAAGGAAAAAAACAAGGAGCGAAAACCAGGGTGTCACACAAACATTATGAACAAAAGATATACCGAATGCAATAGAGTGCATATGATCATGATGGACTAACTTATATGCATATGCTGACCGAAATTTAAGCATGGCATGATAAATATCAATACAGTGTGCATGGCTAAATATATCATTTTAGTAATAACCAAGAAATATAATATGGAATATTGGGCGTTAGACCGCCCGAGGATTCCAAGAAAATAAAATGGAACATTGGGCGTTGGACCACCCGAGGATTCCAAGAAAATAAAATGGAACATCGGGCGTTAGACCGCCCGAGGATTCCAAGATAAATGCCAAACGGGTGTCTGAATGCGACGCCTTGAGAGGTCTTGAAAAGAAATGCCAAACGGGTGTCTGAATGCGACGCCTCGATAGGTCTTGAAAAGAAATGCCAAACGGGTGTCTGAATGCGACGCCTCGAGAGGTCTTGAAAAGAAATGAGTATCCAGGTGGCACAACCATCCCAAGAGATACTGAAACGAAATGAGTATCCAGGTGGCACAACCATCCCAAGAGATAATCAAGGTTACATATAAGAGAAAAAGGTTAGTCCACAGTAATATTCATGATAGCATCCGTAGCGATAATAATCATCCTGCAAAAGTGAATCCTGCTCAATTTTAATTATTCCCTCCGAAGACCGACACCGGGACCGACACTTGACCCTTCCTAGCTAACGTCCTTGACCGTGGACACGGCTATTCGAATAGGTCTAACTCTGCAGAGGTTGTACTCTTTACCCACCTGTATAGGATTTCTCTAGCCAACCTTGAAACGTTGGCTAATTCCAATCACGGTTTTTGGGTTGAAAACACACCTAACCAACACACACCAGATTAACTTTCCTGATGCCAGGAATCACCCAAAGCATCAACAACAACAACAACAACAACAACAACAACAACAACAACAACAACAACAACAAAGCCTTTAGTCCCAAACAAGTTGGGGTAGGCTAGAGGTGAAACCCATAAGATCTCGTGACCAACTCATGGTTCTGGCACATGGATAGCAAGCTTCCACGCACCCCTGTCCATGGCTAGTTCTTTGGTGATGCTCCAATCCTTCAGGTCTCTCTTTACGGACTCTTCCCATGTCAAGTTCGGTCTACCCCGGCCTCTTTTGACATTATCAGCACGCTTTAGCCGTCCGCTATGTACTGGGGCTTCTGGAGGCCTGCGCTGAATATGTCCAAACCATCTCAGACGATGTTGGACAAGCTTCTCTTCAATTAGCGCTACCCCAACTCTATCTCGTATATCATCATTCCGGATTCGGTCCTTCCTTGTGTGGCCACACATCCATCTCAACATGCGCATCTCCGCCACACCTAACTGTTGCACATGTCGCCTTTTAGTCGGCCAACACTCAGCGCCATACAACATTGCGGGTCGAACCGCCGTCCTATAGAACTTGCCTTTTAGCTTTTGTGGCACCCTCTTGTCACAGAGAATGCTAGAAGCTTGGCGCCTCTTCATCCATCCGGCTTTAATTCGATGGTTCACATCTTCATCGACATCACCCAAAGCATCGTTCAAGAAAAACTCTAAGACGGAGAGACTACCGTCTCTTATAGCATGGGATCACAATTTATAACGCACGGAAATACAAGGGGTGTCCCCCTCTCGGCCGAGCCGGATACACCCATTCCCCATGACCCGATGACTGGCATTAGTCCATGGCCATGGAACCCTCATCACAGCCCCTCTATGTGGTGTGTACTTGGAAAGGGGATAGCAACTTACTAAGCCGTACTCCCCTCGCGGGAAGACAAGTGGCAGCACTACTTTTAGCTAGGCATGACGGAACAAGACTCGATCTAGGTCGACTCAGGAGGTTTTATTATCATGACTGGCATGCTTCACATGCCACAGTGACACCATCATGTCACGATGTGATCCGTGCCCACCGGTGATACGTCTCCATCATATCTATAATTTTTGATTGTTTCATGCCAATATTCTACAACTTTCACATATTTTTGGCAACATTTTATATTATTTTTGGGACTAACATATTGATCCAGTGCCCAGTGCCAGTTCCTGCTTTCTGCTTGTTTTTTGTTTTGCAGAATATCCATATCAAACAAAGTCCAAATGCAATAAAATTTTACGGAGAATTATTTTGGAAGATATGTGATTTTTGGGAGGTGGAATCAATGCAAGGAGGTGCTCGTGGGCCCCACGAGGTACAATGGCACGCGAGGGGGGCCCGGCGCGCCATGGTGCCTCGTGAGGCCCTCGTAGGTCGGTTGGTGCCCTTCTTCGGCCCCAAGGAAACTAATATCTGGAAAAAATCGTGTTAAAATTTCAGCACAATCGGAGTTATGTATCTCTAGGAATTTAAGAAACGGTGAAGGGCCAGAAAACAGGAACGCGAAACAAAAGAGAACAGGGAAAGAGATCCAATCTCGGAGGGGCTCTTGCCCCTCCACCGCCATGGCAGCCATGGACCAGAGGGGAAAATCTCCTCCCATCTCGGGAGGAGGCCAAGGAAGAAGAAGAAGGAGGGGGGCTCTCTACCCCTCTCTTCTGGTGGCGCCGGAGCGCCGCCGGGGGAACCATCGTGATGGCGATCTACACCAACAACTTTGCCACCGTCAGCACCAACTCTCCCCCCTCTATGCAGCGGTGTAACACCTCTTCTCCCCGCTGTAATCTCTACTTAAACATGGTGCTTAATGCTACATATTATTATCCAATGATTTGTGGCCATCCTATGATGTTTGAGTAGATTCGTTTTGTCTTATGGGTTGATTGATGATCGTGATTGGTTTGAGTTGTACGTTTTATTTTGGTGCTGTCCTATGGTGCCTTCCGTGCCGCGCACACATGGGGGATTCTCGCTGTAGGGTTTGCAATACGTTCATAATTCTCTTATGGTGGGCGGCTAGAGTGACAGAAGCTTACACCCGAGTAAGGGGGTTGTTGCGTATGGCATTAAAGAGGACTTGATACTTAATGCTATGGTTGGGTTTACCTTAATGATCTTTGGTAGTTGCGGATGCTTGCTAGAGTTCCAATCATAAGTGCATATGATCCAAGTACGGAAAGTTTGTTTGCTCATGCCTCTCCCTCATATAAAATTGCAACAATGATTACCGGTCTAGTTATCGATTGCCTAGGGACAAATCATTCTCTTGTGTTACAAAAAGCTTTCTACTAAAAAAATAAATTTTATTATCTCACAAATTACTCGTAGTTTTATTCTCGCAAAGTACTTCTAGTTTTATTCTTGCAAACCTATCCTATCACCCACAAAATAGTTTCATACTTGTTCTAGGTAAAGCGAACGTTAAGTGTGCGTAGAGTTGTATCGGTGGTCGATAGAACTTGAAGGGAATATTAATTCTACCTTTAGCTCCTCTTTGGGTTCGACACTCTTATTTATCGAAAAAGCTACAATTTATCCCCTATACTTCTGGGTTATCAAGACCTTTTCTGGCGCCGTTGCCGGGGAGCAATAGCGTGGGGTTGATATTCTTGTGTGTGCTTGTTTCCTTTATCACTAAGTAGTTTTTATTTTGTGCCCTTGTTTTCTATCTTTAGTTATGGGTAGGAAACTTAAAATACCAAAAAAATTAGTTGTACCTGCTAAACCAATGGTTGAAGAACCACCCAAAATCTATCGTACTGCTGAAGCTTTCTACTTGGATCATCTTCGATCCCTTTGTGCTCGTGCTGAAAACCCAACTAGCTTAGTTGACATAAAATCATTAAATGAGCATGCTCGTTTTGTGCGACACCGCTTATCTCAAAAAGGGAAACTTTTATGGCATCATATTAATATTATGCATTGCTATGCTTGGAATTTATGCGAAATACATGATTTTACTTGTTGTTCTGAAGACCCTAAGAAACACCTTCCTTACCAATGTGAGTTTAGTGATAATGGAATTGTATCTTCTTATGCTAAAGGTGTTTATAGTTACTATGATATTGAACAAATTGAAGAATTTGTTGCTTTTAAGGGTGCTTATGAAATTGCTTCTTTGATTGAAAAGTATGATGCTACTCTTTACAAATCTGAAAATTCTGCCATAATTAAATATTGCTATGAAAACTATGCTTCTAATGCTTATGTGAAAGAATATATTGAGGACACCTCCGCTGTCCAGGAAGAGACTAATATTTTGCAGGCTCCTATGGAAGAAGAAAATGATAACACTGTGAGCTCATTAGATAAAAAAATTGAGGAGGAGAGCGAAGAACAAAAGGAGGAAGAGCGGATTGATCACCCGTGATCACCTTCTAATGAGAGTAACTCTTTATCTCATGCATTGTTTAATTTTGCTTTGTGCTTACCGAAGGATGAATGCTATGATAATTGCTATGATCCCTTTGATGCGTCTGAAATATCCCTTTTTGATGAAATTGATGCTTGCTATGCTTGTTGCCATGATGCCAATATGAATAATGCTTATGGAGATGAACTTGCTATAGTTCCGTATGTTAAACATGAAATTGTTTCTATTGCACCCACACATGATAGTCCTATTATCTTTTTGAATTCTCCCAACTACACTATATCGGAGAAGTTTGTGCATATTAAGGATTATATTGATGGGTTGCATTTTACTATTACACACGATGATTTGGATGAATATAATATGCATGTGCTTGCTGCTCCTAATTGCAATTATTATGAGAGAGGAACTACATCTCCACCTCTCTATGTTTCTAATACGATAAAATTGCAAGAAACTGTTTATGCTATGTATCGGCCTTTATTATGTGTGCATGAATTGTTCTTTTATGACATGCCGATGCATAGGAAGAGATTTAGACTTCGTCATTGCATGATATATGTTGCTTTGTGCTCACTACTAAATTTCAAATCATTGTTAATTAAAATTGGCTTTGATATATCTTGGGATCCGGGTGGATCAATTAGTCGAGCACTTTATGCCTAGCTTAATGGCTTTAAAGAAAGCACTGCCAGGGAGACAACCTAGAAGTTTTAGTGAGTCATTTATTTCTGTTGAGTGCTTTTATAAAGTTTAAAAACAAAAAAAATATAGAGGGGAACCTAAAACTTTTTCAAAAGGAAAAGTGAAAGTAAGAAAGACGAGCACCATTGAATAGGGGAGCTCCTTGAACTTTGTTCATGCCCATGGAAACTTTGCGAATCTTGAATTACAGAAACTTTTCAAAAAAAATAATTATCCCCTTGTACAAATCCATTGTATTATAAAAATAATGTAACAAGATTTACCGTTAGGATGTTTAAATTGCTTGTTTGGTATGTGCGGTGCAAAAACAGAAACTTTTTCTGTAGTGCGTGAATTTACATTTTTTACTGGAACGTGCAAAAATTCTGAAATTTTTACACAGTACTTCTATGCAAATTTTTTATTTTTTCCTAATTTTTCAGAATTTTTAGAGTTATATAACTAGCGTGAATGTTCAGATTACTATAGACTGTTCTGTTTTTGACAGATTCTGTTTTTGATGCATTGTTTTGCTTGTTTTGATGAAACTATGGATTGTATCGGGGGGTATAAGCCATGGAGAAGTTATAATACAGTAATTATAATGCAAAAATAAAATATGAATGGGTTTGCAACAGCACTTAAAGTAGTGATTTGCTTTATTATACTAACGGATCTCACGAAGGTTTTGTTAAGTTTTGTGTGGATGAAGTGTTCAAAAATCGAGGAGGTATTGATATGAGAAGAATGAGGAGAGGCAAGAGCTCAAGCTTGGGGATGCCCAAGGCAGCCCAAGTAAATATTCAAGGAGACTCAAGCGTCTAAGCTTGGGGATGTCCCGGAAGGCATCCCATCTTTATTCGACAATTATCGGTATGTCTCGATTTTTGTTTTATTCACATGATATGCGTAAATTCTTGGAGCGTCGTGTGCCTTTTATTTTTCTTTTAATAAAATCACCATGCTGGTATGAGATAGTCCTTGGTTGATTTATAGAATGCTCTTTGCACCTCACTTATATCTTTTGAGTATGGCTTTATAGAATGCTTCATGTGCTTCACTTATATCATTTGAAGTTTGGATGCATGTTTCTCTTCATATAGAAAACCGTTATTTGTAGAATGCTCTTTTGCTTCACTTATATTTATTAGAGCGTGATCTTTTGTAGAAATAATTAAACTCTCCTGCTTCACTTATATCTATTTAGAGAGTCAACAGGAACTGGTCATTCACATGGTTAGTCATAAAATCCTACATAAAACTTGTAGATCATTGAATATGATATGTTTGATTCCTTGCAATAGTTTTGTGATATAGAGATGGTAATATGTGGGAGGTACTAGTGAATGATTGTGGTCTAGTAGGAATATTGGTGTTAAGGTTTGTGATTCCCGAAGCATGCACATATAGTCTCTCGTTATGCTAAGAAGTTGGAGCATGATTTATTATTGATTGTCTTCCTTTGCATGGAGGTCGGGGGCGCACGATGGTTAACTCCTACCAACCTCCCTCCTAGGGGCATGCGTAGTAGTACTTTGCTTCGAGGGCTAATAAACTTTCGCAATAAGTATGTGAGGTCTTTATGACTAATGTGAGTCCATGGATTATACGCACTCTCACCCATCCGCAATTTGCTAGCCTCTTCGGTACCGTGCATTGCCCTTTCTCACCTCGAGATGTGGTGCAAACTTTGCCGGTGCATGCAAACCCCGTGATATGATACGCTCTATCACACATAAGCCTCCTTATATCTTCCTCAAAACAGCCACCATACCTACCTATTATGGCATTTCCATAGCCATTCCGAGATATATTGCCATGCAACTTCCATCATCATCATATACATGACTTGAGCATTCATTGTCATATTGCTTTGCATTATCGTAAGATAGCTAGCATGATATTTTCATGGCTTGTCCGTTTTTTGATATCTTTGCTATGCTAGATCATTGCACATCCTGGTACACCACCAGAGGCATTCATATAGAGTCATATTTTGTTCTAGTATCGAGTTGTAATTTTGAGTTGTAAGTAAATAGAAGTGTGATGATCATCATATCCATTATTAGAGCATTGTCCCAGTGAGGAAAGGATGATGGAGACTATGATTCCCCCACAAGTCGGTATGAGACTTCGAACAAAATAAAAATAAAATAAAATAAAGTGAGGCCAAAAAGAGCCCAAGAAAAAAAAGAAGAAAAAAAAGAAAAAAATGAAATGAGAGAAAAAGAGAGAAGGGGCAATGTTACTATCCTTTCCACACTTGTGCTTCAAAGTAGCACCATGTTTTTCATATAGAGAGTCTCCTATGTTGACACTTTCATATACTAGTGGGAATTTTTCATTATAGAACTTGGCTTGTATATTCCGATGATGGGCTTCCTCAAATGCCTTAGGTCTTCGAGCAAGCAAGTTGGATGCATGCCCACTTAGTTTCACGTTGAGCTTTCATACACTTATAGCTCTTAGTGCATCCGTTGCATGGCAATCCCTACTCCTTGCATTGATATCAATTGATGGGCATCTCCATAGCCCATTGATTAGCCGCGTCGATGTGAGACTTTCTTCCTTTTTAGTCTTCTCCATATTAATCTCTACCACCGCATTCTATTCCACCCATAGTGCTATATCCATGGCTTGCGCTCATGTATTGCGTGGGGGTTGAAAAAGCTGAAGCGCGTTAAAAAGTATGAACCAATTGCTTGGCTGACACCGGGGTAGTACATGATATATATTTTGTGTTAAGAAGATGGAGCATGACAAGGTTATATGATTTTGTAGGGATAGCGTTCTTTAGCATTTTTATTCTGAAAGACAGGATTGTTTATTGGGATGTCTGTGTATTGATGTCTTTATATCAAATTATTGACTATTGCTTTGAATCACTCATGTCTTAATATTCGTGCCATGATTAGATTATATGATCAAGATTATGCTAGGTAGCATTCCACATCAAAAATTATCTTTTTTATCATTTACCTACTCGAGGACGAGCAGGAATTAAGCTTGGGGATGCTGATACATCTCTGTCGTATCTATAATTTTTGATTGTTTCATGTCAATATTCTACAACTTTCACATATTTTTGGCAACTTTTTATATTATTTTTGGGACTAACATATTGATCCAGTGCCCAGTGCTAGTTCATGTTTTCTGCTTGTTTTTTCTTTCACAGAATATCCATACCAAACAAACTCCAAATGCAATAAAATTTTATGGAGAATTATTTTGGAATATATGTGATTTTTGGGAGGTGGAATCAACGCAAGGCGGTGCTCATGGGCCCCACGAGGTACCAGGGCGTGTTAGGGGGCCCGGCGCGCCGTGGTGCCTCGTGCGGCCCTCGTAGGTTGGTTGGTGCCCTTCTTCGGCCGCAAGGAAGCTAATATCCGGAAAAAAAATCATGTTAAAATTTTAGCGCAATCGGAGTTAAGGATCTCTGGGAATTTAAGAAATGGTGAAGGGCCAGAAAACAGGAACCCGAAACAGAAGAGAACAGGGAGAAAGATCCAATCTCGGAGGGGCTCTTGCCCCTCCGCCACCATGGCAGCCATGGACCAGAGGGGAAACTCTCCTCCCATCTAGGGGGGAGGCCAAGGAATAAGAAGAAGGAGGGGGGCTCTCTCCCCCTCTCTTCCGGTGGCGCCGGAGCGCCGCCGGGGGAACCATCGTGACGGCGATCTACACCAACAACTTCGCCGCCGTCAACACCAACTCCCTCCCCCTCTATGCAGCGGTGTAACACCTCTTCTCCCCGCTGTAATCTCTACTTAAACATGGTGCTTAATGCTACATATTATTATCCAATGATTTGTGGCCATCCTATGATGTTTGAGTAGATTCGTTTTGTCCTATGGGTTGATTGATGATCATGATTGGTTTGAGTTGTACGTTTTATTTTGGTGCTGTCCTATGGTGCCTTCCATGCCGCGCACACGTGGGGGATTCCCGCTGTAGGGTGTTGCAATACGTTCATAATTCTCTTATGGTGGGCGGCTAGAGTGACAGAAGCTTACACCCAAGTAAGGGGGTTGTTGCGTATGGGAGTAAAGGGGACTTGATAATAAATGCTATGATTGGGTTTTACCTTAATGATCTTTGGTAGTTGCGGATGCTTGCTAGAGTTCCAATCATAAGTGCATATGATCCAAGTACGGAAAGTATGTTAGCTCATGCCTCTCCCTCATATAAAATTGCAACAATGATTAAGGTCTAGTTATCGATTACCTAGGGACAAATCATTCTCTTGTGTTACAAAATGCTTTCTACTAAACAACTAACTTTTATTATCTCGCAAATTACTCATAGTTTTATTTTTGCAAAGTACTTCTAGTTTTATTCTTGCAAACCTATCCTATCACCTACAAAATAGATTCATACTTGTTCTAGGTAAAGCGAATGTTAAGTGCGCGTAGAGTTGTATCGGTGGTCGATAGAACTTGAAGGGAATATTAATTCTACCTTTAGCTCGTCGTTGGGTTTGACACTCTTATTTATCGAAAAAGCTACAATTGATCCCCTATACTTGTGGGTTATCAACCGGCACGACATAGACAGGGGGTATACCCCTGATTTCTCAAAATTTCATCCAAGTTAGAATGGTTCTTAAATGTATGCAAGAAATGCACAAAAGAGATATGACCATGCAGGCATTTACTATCCACTCCATATCCGGTGATCATTTCAAACATATGCAAACATGCATGCAAACACCGTACCCCAAGTTCGAAAATGCTTGCCTTGATCAAAGTAGGCAGAAGGTGATCCCTCGAAATTTTCGGCAAAGTTTCATTCCTCGTTTTCTATAAAATAAGAAGTCCAAATTCGAACAAATTTTTTGTGATAGCACAAAAAGTTGACTCAAAATATTTTTAAATAAATACTAAAAAAACTAGAGTGAAAAAGAATTTTTTTCAGAAAAAGAATCAATTAAAAATGTGTTGTGGTTAAAAAGTAATAAGGGTTTTAAAACTAGGGACCATTCTGTAAATAAAATTCTTGCCAGCGGGGCCCTGAGTAGTAAAACAGATGGCGCCTCGGGCGAGAGTACGTTTTCTAGTTCGGATGACGTATTGAGGCAGAAGACGCTTTCGAAATAAACAGAAAAGAATAAAACACTGACGGGTGGGCCGCACCCGTCAGGTTTGAATTTTGAACGCACCTCGCGCGTGAGTACACAGAGGATGCGGTGGTCACCGGCGGCGATCGCCGGCGTTTCGAGGGGCAGTGATGATATGGGAGTGCTAGGGGTAGTGTTCCGCGTCGGTGGGTGGTGGTCACCGGCGAGCAGTGTGGCGATGACGGTGTCAACTCCGGCGGACGGTGGCGTCGGGTGGTGGTGGATCTCATTGGGGAGAGCTCCGGACGTCAAATTGACGCGCGAGATGGATGAGTTGGAGTGGTTGGAGGTGAATGGCGAGTTTTGAGAGGCGGAGGTGGACGAAGGCTTCCCCGAGGCCGTCCGACTCCTCTGGGCGGCGATTGGGGATGGGTGGAGGTGATGTGAGTGCAGAACGGAGCTCGGGGCATCCTTTTATAGGCCAGGCAGAGATGACCGAGGCGAGGTCGATCACGGCGGAGTAATTCCGGCCGGTGAGGTTGGTTGGGGGTGGTCGGCCTGGACGGTGGTCATCAGTGAGGTCGGTGGAGTCTTCTCAAAGTGCCAGCACGACGGTCCTCGAGCTCTATGGCCTTATCCACGACGGGGCTCCCGTACGGGCATGGCAGCGGTGTTCGTCTCCGGCGACTGACAGGTGGGTGCGGGTGGCTTGGACGGTGCGTGGGAGCTGCGGAGAAGCTG
Source organism: Elymus sibiricus (assembly GCA_039707655.1). Taxonomy (NCBI): domain Eukaryota; kingdom Viridiplantae; phylum Streptophyta; class Magnoliopsida; order Poales; family Poaceae; genus Elymus; species Elymus sibiricus. The sequence goes on from CM077672.1 coordinate 320,841,181, forward strand.
CCGCGTGGGGAGAAGGTAGGAGAGAGCGTTGAGAGGGAGTGATGGCCTGTCGGTGGCCGTGCTGATCGCCTCGGTCCGCCGTCGCTAAGGACGATGGCTGTTCCACCGGCCTGGCGACGGTGAGTGGCTGGCGAGAGGGCCCCGAGGTGATGCATTGAAGAGCAGCAGCAACGCCATGAAGGAGAGGAGAAGAAGTGGAGTGCACGGCATCGATCTCCTCCTCTCTGAACTTTCTCTGAATTTTCTGAATTTTTCGACAGTGGTGAACAGTGCATAGAAGGTGTTCGATGAAATGCTAGATGGCCCTGGGCATATTTGGAATTTCTAATTTTTTTTGTGGTGAGGTACTGATGCATAACAAAGGTGCTGGCAAATTTTCAGAATTTTTGGAGTAGTTTAGATTAGGTTTTGAGCAAGGAGATTGAATCTGGTCCAAATTTCATTTGAATGAAATTTGAAAATTTTGAACTGTGGATCGGAAGGTTTTTGGTGAAATGGAGTGTGGGTACTGTCATGTAGTTGGGATAATTTTTGTGGATGCAGAAGGGCTAGGAAAAATATAGTTTCTTTGTAAATCAGTGGATCTAGGAATTATTGAAATTCCAAATTTGGAAATTTGCTATTTATGTCAAATAACATTTTTGTGGAGAGGGGAAGTGTTGGGCACTGTCCTAGAGTGAGAGGATAGCTTGGATGATATTTTGAGAATGACAGATGAATTTTTGAGAATTTTCTAAGTGCTTGGAAAAGGTGAAATGGACCGTTTCTTTGAAATAATCAATTATTGAAAAAGTTTTCTAAAAGAAAAGATTTTTGGTCCTACAAAATATTTACGCAAGTAAGAAACCATTATATCAGAAACCATTTTAAAATTTTAGTAACCCAATTCAAAACTTAAAATGGTTTTCAAAATAGAAGAAAGAAGAAATAGAGCCTTAATGATCCAAATCATTTTCTTTTAAAGAAAAGATTTTTATAATCAAAAGAAAATATTTTTGGGGTGCTACAACACCTACCCCCCTTAAGAAAAATCTCGTCCCCGAGATTTCGGCTGTCTCTCAAATAGGTCGGGTACTCAGTCCTTAGGTGATCCTCTCTTTCCCATGTTGCTTCTTCTTCGGTGTGGTTACTCCACTGGACCTTGTAAAACTTTATCACATTCTGACGGGTCCTCCATTCTGACTCTTCTAGAATTTTTATAGGGCGTTCCTTATATGTAAGATCTGGCTGGATATCCAGGTCCTGATATTGGACTTGTTTGTCCGGATTACTAACACATCTCCTCAGTTGCGATACATGAAACACATCATGAACATCTGACAATTCTGCTGGTAGCTCCAGTTGGTAGGCAACCTTGCCTGTCCTTGCAATTATTCTAAATGGTCCAATAAATCGTGGTGCCAGTTTCCCTTTGACTTTGAATCTTTGTAGTCCCTTCATTGGGGATACCCTGAGATACACATATTCGTCGGGTTCAAAGCTGATCTGACGGCGTTTCCGGTCATAATAGCTCTTCTAACGGCTCTGAGTTGCTTTTAGTCTATCTCGGATAAGTTTTACTTTTGTTTCTGCCTCTTTGAGAACTATCAGGCCGAAGATTCGGCTATCTCCGGTTTCAGACCAATTGCGTGGGGTATGACACCTTCGTCCGTATAGGGCTTTGAAGGTGACATCTTTAGACTGGCTTGATAACTGTTGTTATATGAAAATTCCGCATATGGCAAACTATCCTCCCAGCTGACTCCATAGGTAAGGACACAAGCTCTCAGCATGTCCTCTAATATCTGATTTATCCGTTCATTCTGCCCTCCTGTTTGTGGGTGGTACGCTGTACTGAATACCATTTGAGTTCCTAAGGCTTGCTGCAAGTGATCCCAAAACCTAGAGACAAACTGAGTGCCTCTATCAGAGACTATGGTCTTGGGTACCCCGTGTAAGCAAACAATTTGGGAGAGGTATAACGTAGTAAGCTTCTATGTTGAATATGTTGTTTTTACCGGAATGAAGTGTGCCACCTTGGTTAATAAATCCGTGATAAGCCAGATAGCATCATTCCCGTGTCGTGACCTTGGTAATCCGACAATAAAATCCATCCCTATCTCATCCCATTTCCATTCAGGCACTCTGAGTGGCTGTAACAATCCTGCTGGCCTCTGGTGTTCTGCTTTTATGTGCTGACATGAGTCGCAGCGTGCGACATATACGGCTATATCCCTTTTCATCCCGTGCCACCAAAATTTGTCCTGAAGAACTTTGTACATCTTGGTTCACCCTGGGTGGATGGAGTATGGGGTGGTATGGGCTTCTATCAAAATCTGTTACTTTAGCTCTTCCTTATTGGGTACGCATAATCTTTTCCCGTACCATAGGATTCCTTGATTATCAATTGTAAATTCGGACGCCCTGCCCGAACTTACTTTCCTTTTAATTCCCTTGATACTGGGGTGTCCCTTCTGGGTTTCTTTGATCTGATCCTCCAATGTTGGTTTTACTTCTAGGCGAGCAATGGTTCCTTCCGTGACTAGAAACATGTTAAGTTTGGCAAATTCTCTGTTGAACTCATGTTGTGAGAATTGCACACTGTCATTGTCGGTGCATGGATTTCGGCTGAGGGCATCTGCCACAACATTTGCTTTACCCGGATGGTAATGAATTCCCACATCATAATCCTTAATTAGCTCAAGCTAGCGACGTTGTTGTAGGTTTAGTTCTCGCTGGGTGAAGATATACTTAAGACTTTTATGATCCGTGTATATCTCACATTGATTACGAAGAAGGTAATGTCGCCATTCCTTGAGTGCATGTACCACAGTTGCTAGTTCCAAGTCATGGGTAGGATAATTTTCTTCGTGTCGTCGTAGCTATCTTGAAACATAAGCTACGACCTTTCCTTCCTGCATTAATACACATCCAAGGCCTTTTCTGGAAGCGTCACAGTATATTTCAAAATTCTTGTGCACATCTGGCACGGTGAGAACAGGTGCCGTTGTTAACCTCTTTTTTAATTCTTGGAAACTTTTCTCACATGCTTCAGTCCATTCAAACTTTTTATCCTTCTTGAGTAACTGAGTCATGGGTTTGGCTATGGTGGAGAATCCTTCAATAAATCATCGATAGTAGCCAGCCAAACCAAGAAAACTCCTGATCTCAGTCATGTTGGTGGGTTGCTTCCATCCTAAGACATCCTTTACTTTACTTGGGTCCACTGCTATTCCATCCTTTGTCAGTACATGTCCCAGAAAACCAACTTCTCATAACCAAAATTCACACTTACTGAATTTGGCATATAGTTGATTTTTCCGTAATTCTTCCAGGACTATTCAAAGATGTTGCTCATGTTCTTCTGGCGTCTTGGAATAGATAAGTATATCATCAATGAACACCACCACGAACTTGTCCAAATATTTCATGAAAACCTTGTTCATGAGATGTACAAAATAAGCAGGAGCGTTGGTCAATCCGAAAGGCATCACAGTGAACTCATATAGTCCGTATCTGGTGGTAAAAGCGGTCTTGGGTATGTCTGATGATCGGATTCTTAACTGGTGGTAGCCTGATCTCAAGTCTATTTTTGAGAAAACCTTGGCTTTTGCCAGTTGGTCGAACAAGTCGTTGATCCTTGGTAGTGGGTATTTATTTTTGATAGTAACCATATTGAGTGCCCTGTAATCAACACATAACCTTAGGGTCCCATCCTTTTTCTTGGCAAATAAAACCGGTGATCCCCATGGTGATGAGCTGGGTCGGACATAACCCTTTTCTAATAATTCCTTAATTTGTTTCTTCAGCTCAACCAATTCTGCCGGAGCCATTCGATAAGGATTCTTGTAGATGGGTGCCGTTCCAGGTGCTAGTTCAATAACAAATTCAATTTCATGATCTGGTGGTATGCCTGGTAGCTCCTCAGGGAATACATCGGGGTATTCGCTTACCACAGGAACCTTGCTCAATTATGTCATGTCCATTTGATTTAGCTTTCCTTGCGAGGTGGAAATCCCCCTTGTTCCAAACTTTACTGTCATCCCTTGACAATTGGTGAGAGTCACTGTATGATTGTAGCAGTCTATAAAGCCTCTATTTGTGGTCAACCAATCCATTTCCAAAATAACATCCAAATCGAATGCTTCCAATACAATAAGATTTGCTAAAAACTTCATTCCTTTTATTTCAATGTTCACATCCTGGCAGTACCATTGTGTGCTTTGCTTTGATCCCGGGGACTGAATAAGCATCGAATTTTTCAAAGGTGAAAAAGAAAATTGATTCTTCGAGGCAAATCTTTTAGAGATGCACGAATGGGAAGCTCCAGAATCAAATAAAACTGTAGCATTAATGGTGTTAACAGGAAATGTACCAAACACAATGTCCGGTGCATTATGTGCTTCCTCAAATGTCACGTGGTTAACCTGCCCCTTTCTTTGATTGTTGTTGGTGTTGAGGTTGTTGTGTCGCGGAGCTGCACTAGTACTGCGGCCATTGTTGTTAGGTTTGGGGGCATTATTCCCCTGTTTTGGGCATTGCCTAGCATAATGCCCCTCTGCTCCACAGGCATAATAGGTGATGCCAGGACCGTATATTGCTTCCTTGGCCCTGTTGTTGTAGGAACTGCGGTTTTGTTGCAGTCGTGGTGTTAGAATTGCTGGTCGGGGTGCCACAGGCCTCTGAGATTCATTTCGAGGCCTGTTGTTACGAACCTGTACTGACTGGTTCATACGGCGCTTGCGAATCTCATTCAGGTTGCGGTGCTCATTTTCCAGGATGATAGCCTTGTCTACCAGTGTCTTGAAATCCGGAAAGGTATGGACTACCAGTTGGCACTTTAAAGATGGAACAAGCCCGTCGAGGAATTTCTCCATTTTTTTTGCTTTCTGTCATATATTCATCATTGGCATACCGGGCTAGCTGAGTAAACTGGTCAAGATATTGGGTTACCGTTGTGCCTCGTTGCTTGAGATCCTCATATTCCCTTTTCTTCAATTTCATAATGCTGTCTGGAATATGTGCTCCTCGGAAACTTTCCTTGAATTGCTCCGAGGTCATGTCTTCTCCATTGGGATGCGTGTGGAGTAGATTTTCCCACCATGGTGCTGCTGTTCCAGAAAAATAATGCGGAGCGTATAGTACTTTTTCCTGGTCCGTACACTGAGCTATGACCAATTTTCTTTCAATATCACGCAGCCAGTCGTCTGCCTCCAAAGGTTTGGCTGTGTGAGAAAAGACAGTCAGATTGGTTCTCTGAAGTTCAGATAGCTTTGATCTGGGTTGATGTTGTCCTTGGTGATTTCCCATATTTATCAAATGCTGCATCATTTCCTGATACTGCTGCTAACTTTGTTCATAAAGACGGCATACTTGTGAGAATGCTGAATCATTGCTTTACTGACTTGTCTGTCCTGGTGTGAAGTTATTTCCCATTTGTGCAAAGTTGTCCTCTGGTGGACTGGGCATAGAACGAGTCCAGTGATGATGCATTTTCTTTCTAGGGTATTGGTGTAATACCGATGAGGAAAGAAATTATAAAGGAAAAATTTCAAGAGACTGAAAATAATTCCCCCCCCCCAAAAAACGTAGGTACATATAAGTAGCAAGTTGTATTATACATGCAAGACTTAATTATACATTACTCTCGTCGTAGTCCTGATGCTTACATGACAGCTTATTTAGGCTAGTGCCCTTCTCCATCCTCTTAGCATGCTGCGATCCAAGGTCTACTACTCCCCATCTTACAAAGAAGAAAAGAAATAGAAAATAAATATTTTACAGCTACACTCTCATAAAAGGTGACTGCGGTGCTGATGCCTAGTCTGCTATCACGGAGCGTCTGGAATGTCATAGGCCCTACTGAGGGTAAGTCCCAGACGGGGTGTTGAAGACTCGACCTCCTCCTCCTCGGGTATGGTCTCCAGTCGGGCAGCTGTCGATGTCATGCCTGACCGTGGTGGTACTGTACTCATAAGCGATGAAGCTCTAACCGAAGTGGGGGCAGCCAAGCGACTAGACTCATCACTCGAGGATGTGTGGCGAATCGCGGAAAGGGTAGGAGGATCGTATGGTGGAGTCGGAATGCGAGAAGCGTGTGGTGAAGGAGAACGGAACTCACTCCTGCGAGGAACCCTCACACGAGACAAGTCCATCCGTGCGGCGAGATAGTCGTCCACCAGTGAGGTGAAGACCGACTCTAGAGCCATGATGTACTGGACAAGGGGCTCAATCGCCTCGTCCCTTTCTCCAGCGGTGCAAGAGAAAGCATAGTGACTAGTGTATGGAACATGGCATGGCATGGAAGATAATGATAGGGACGTGTCTGCATGACTGGAAGGATGTCCCTAAGACGAGTGATGGCCTCTCGGGCAGCCATCTGTATAGCATGCCTCTCAGTAGGCATGACTCTCCCCACAAACCGATAGTTGTGATGGGGCGTGGCATGTCCACCCCGAATATATACCGAGGCCTGGTACAGTTAGGGTGTCTGAGATTCTGTTGGGATAGACTGCGTACTCCGGATGGCTCGGAGATCCCATGGCGACCCTGGCGATGTAAACGAGAAGGCGGGAAAACCCTGCAGGCTCATTGGTGAAAATCTGGGTCTGGCAGTTGCCGCCAGACATCTACAACAGTAGACAAAAATCCAAATAGTCATATCATAAATATATGAAAACCAAGGAAAATTTGTTACAATGCATGAGCTGCTGCTAAAAAGTGTTAGAACTAACTCTACTACTAGCGATCGCACCCAGGGCTTCCTACAGTCAGCCTGGGTCTGATACCAAGGTTTGTCGGGCCTGTTTCCGGAATAAATCTCAGAATAGCCTCAAGTCACACCAGCCCCAAGATTACAACAACTGGTGGATTCCCTTGATATAGATATCCAGTACATACATAATATCACACAAGGTTGAGCCAGAGTGCTCAACATTTCTTACAGACTTGTCATTATATGACGGTGGCGGTACAAGACAGTGGTGTGGTGATATTACAACACTGATACAATAAAGTAAAGTCAAGCATCAGTGTGAGGCTTGACTATTTTATTAGTGTGGCAGAAGCACTGCGGATGATACACGTGGTAGACTCCAAGACCACAAGGTGACTGACTGGGAACACCTCTAAGCGTCAGGCTCGCTAGCGCACTCTTCTTCCATAAGATCATCTTCATCCAGGCCTGGCCAAATTAACAAGCCAGGGACAAGCTAGTGAGTACGTTTGAATGTACTCGCAAACATTATGAACAAAAGATATACCGAATGCAATAGAGTGCATATGATCATGATGGACTAACTTCTATGCATATGCTGACCAAAATTTAAGCATGGCATGATAAATATCAATACGGGGTGAATGGCTAAATATATCATTTTAGTAATAACCAAGAAATATAATATGAAATATCGAGCGTTAGACCGCCCGAGGATTCCAAGAAAATAAAATGGAACATCGGGCGTTGGACCGCCCGAGGATTCCAAGAAAATAAAATGGAACATCGGGTGTTAGACCGCCCGAGGATTCCAAGATAAATGCCAAACAGGTGTCTGAATGCGACGCCTTGAGAGGTCTTGAAAATAAATGCCAAACGGGTGTCTGAATGCGACGCCTCGAGAGGTCTTGAAAAGAAATGCCAAACGGGTGTCTGAATGCGATGCCTCGAGAGGTCTTGAAAAGAAATGCCAAATGGGTGTCTGAATGTGATGCCTCAAGAGGTCTTGAAAAGAAATGAGTATCCAGGTGGCACAACCATCCCAAGAGATACTGAAAGGAAATGAGTATCCAGATGACACAACCATCCCAAGAGATACTAAAAAGAAATGAGTATCCTGGTGGCACAAGAGAATACTGAAAAGAAATGAGTATCCATCATGATAGCATCCATAGCGATAATAATCATCCTACAAAAGTGAATCCTGCTCAATTTTAATTATTCCCTCCGAAGACCGACACCGAGACCGACACTTGACCCTTCCCAGCTAACGTCCTTGACCGTGGACATGGCTATTCGAATAGGTCTAACTCTGCAGAGGTTATACTCTTTACCCACCTGTATAGGATTTCTCTAGCCAACCTCGAAACGTTGGCTAATTCCGATCATGGTTTTTGGGTTGAAAACACACCTAACCAGCACACACCAGATTAACTTTCCTGATGCCAGGAATCACCCAAAGCATCGTTCAAGAAAAACTCTAAGACCGGGAGACCACCATCTCGAATAGCATGGGATCACAATTTATAACGCGCGGAAATACAAGGGGTGCCCCCCTCTCGGCCCAGCCGGATACACCTAAGCCCCCTGGCCCGATGACTGGCATTCGTCCATGGCCATGGAACCCTCATCACGGCCCCTCTATGTGGTGTGTACTTGGAAAGGGGTTAGCAACTTACTAAGCCGTACTCCCCTCGTGGGAAGACAAGTGGCAGCACTACTTTTAGCTAGGCATGACGGAACAAGACTCGATCTAGGTCGACTCAGGAGGTTTTATTATCATGACTGGCACGCTTCACATGCCACAGTGACACCATCGTGTCATGATGTGATCCGTGCCCACCGGCAAGACATAGACAGGGGGTATACCCCTGATTTCTCACAATTTCATCCAAGTTAGAATGGTTCTTAAATGTATGCAAGAAATGCACAAAAGAGATATGACCATGCAGGCATTTGCTATCCACTCCATATCCAGTGATCATTTCGAACTTATGCAAACATGCATGCAAACATCATATCCCAAGTTCAAAAATGCTTGCCTTGATCAAAGTAGGCAGAAGGTGATCCCTCGAAATTTTTGGCAAAGTTTCCCTCCTCGTTTTCTATAAAATAAGAATTCAAAATTCGATCAAATTTTTTGTGACAGCACACAAAAAGTCGACTCAAAATATTTTTAAATAAATACTAAAAAAACTAGAGTGAAAAAGAAAATTTTCAGAAAAACAATCAATTAAAAATGTGTTGTGGTTAAAAAGTGATAAGGGTTTTAAAACCAGGGACCATTCTGTAAATAAAATTTTTGCCAGCAGGTCCCTGAGCAGTAAAACAGAAGGCGCCTCGGTGAGAGTACGTTTGCCAGTTGAGAAGACGTATTGAGGCAGAAGATGCTTTCGAAATAAACAGAAACGAATAAAACACTGACGGGTGGGCTCCACCCGTCAGGTTTGAATTTTGAACGCGCCTCGCACGCGAGTATAGAGAGGATGCGGTGGTCACCGGCGACGATCGCCGGCGTTTCGAGGGGCGGTGATGATATGGGTGTGCTCAGGGGAGTGTTCCGCATCGGTGGGTGGTGGTGGTGGTCGCCGACGAGCACTGTGGCGACGGCGGTGTCAACTCCGGCGGATGGTGGCGTCGGCGGGTGGTGGATCTCGTCGGGGAGACCTCCGGACGTCAAATTGACGCGCGGGTAGGAGGTGACTGGCGAGTTTTGAGAGGCGGAGGTGGACGAACGGCGTCGTGGTGATCTCAGTGACAGTGGCAGATTGGGCGGCCGGAGTCGGGGAAGAAGGCTTCCCGGGGTCGTCCGACTCCTCTGGGTGGCGATTGGGGATGGCTGTAGGTGATGTGAGTGCAGAACGGAGCTCGGGGCATCCTTTTATAGGCCAAGCGAAGATGACCGAGGCAAGGTGGATCACGGCGGAGTAATTCCGGTCGGTGAGGTTGGTTGGGGGTGGTCGGCCTGGACGGTGGTCATCAGTGAGGTTGATGGAGTCTTCTCGAAGCGCCAGCGCGACGGTCCTCGAGCTCTATCGCCTTATCCACGACGGGGCTCCCGTACGGGCATGGCGCGGTGTTCATCTCCGGCGACTGACAGGCGGGCGCGGGTGGCTTGGACGGTGCGTGGGAGCTACAAAGAAGCTGCCATGTGGAGAGGAGGTAGGAGAGAGCGTTTAGGGGGTGTGATGGCCTGTCGGTGGCCGTGCTGATCGCCTCGGTCCGCCGTGGTAAGGACAACGGCTGTTCCACCGGTCTGCCACCGGCCAGGCGACGGTGATCGGCTGGCGAGAGGGCCCCGAGGCGATGCATTGAAGAGCAGCAGAAACGCCATGAAGGAGAGGAGAAGAACTGGAGTGCACGACATCGATCTCCCCCTCTCTGAACTTTCTCTAAATTTTCTGAATTTTTCGACAGTGGTGAACAGTGCACAGAAGGTGGTCGATGAAATGCTAGATGGCCCTGGGCATTTTTGGAATTTCTAAATTTTTTTGTGGTGAGGTACTGATGCATAACAAAGGTGCTGGCAAAGTTTCAGAATTTTTGGAGTAGTTTAGATTAGGTTTTGAGCATGGAGATTGAATCTGGTCCAAATTTCATTTAATGAAATTTGAAAATTTTGAACTATGGATCAGAAGGTTTTTGGTGAAATGGAGTGTGGGTACTGTCATGTAGTTGGGATAATTTTTGTGGATGCAGAAGGGCTAGGAAAAATATAGCTCCTTTGTAAATCGGCGGATCTAGGAATTATTGGAATTCCAGATTTGGAATTTGCTATTTATGTCAAATTACATTTTTATGGAGATGGGAAGTGTTGGGCACTGTCCTAGAGTGAGAGGATAGCTTGGATGATATTTTGAGAATGACAGATGAATTTTTGAGAATTTTCTAAGTGCTTGGAAAAGGTGAAATGGACCATTTCTTTGAAATAATCAATTATTAAAAAAAATTCTAAAAGAAAAGATTTTTGGTCCTACAAAATATTTACTCAAGTAAGAAACCATTATATCAGAAACCATTTTAAAATTTTAGAAACCCAATTGAAAACTTAAAATGGTTTTCAAAACAGAAGAAAGAAGAAATAGAGCCTTAATGATCCAAATCATTTTCTTTTAAAGATAATATTTTTATAATCAAAAGAAAATATTTTGGGGTGTTACGTTGCACTAGTGAAAGTATGAACCCTAGGCCTTGTTTTCAAGCATTGCAATACCGTTTGTGCTTCGTTTTATCACTTGCAACCTTGCTGTTTTTATATTTTCAGATTACAAAAACCTATATCTACTATCCATACTACACTTGTATCACCATCTCTTCACCGAACTAGTGCACCTATACAATTTACCATTGTATTTGGTGTGTTGGGGACACAAGGGATTTCTTGTATTTGATTGCAGGGTTCTTTGAGAGAGACCATCTTTATCCTACGCCTCCCACGGATTGATAAACCTTAGGTCATCCACTTGAGGGAAATTTTCTACTGTCCTACAAAACTCTGCACTTGGAGGCCCAACAACGTCTACAAGAATAAAGTTGTGTAGTAGACATCAAGCTCTTTTTTGGCGCCGTTGCCGGGGAGGTGAGTGCTTGAAGGTATATCTTTAGATCTCGCAATTGAATCTTTTAGTTTCTTGTTTTTCACTAGTTTGGTTTATAAAAGAAAACTAAAAAAATGGAATTGAGGTTGCCTCAAATGCTTCATCTTTATAATATCTTTCTTGAAAATGATGGATCGGAAAATTGTGCTCAATTGCTAGAGGAAGAGTTTAATAAAATGTTTAATGTGAGTTCCTTGAATGATGAGCATGATTGCAATGTTGTTAGTATGAATTCTTTGAATATCCATAATGCTAATGATGATTGCACTAGTCATGATAAAAAGGTTTCTTACAAGCATGCCAATTTTTGTGGAGTGCAAAAACTTTGTGAAGAGATGCCATATAGGGATGATAGATTTTGTAAGAAGCATAAACATGATAAAACCAATTGGTGGCTTAAAGTGATCGATGAATTTTCTACAAAGTTATGCTTTCTTCATCCCATTACTTGTGAACTTTGCAATAAGATTGGTCATCTTAATTTCCAATGCATACTCTTTCATGATCGAGTCATGTCCAAATATTGTAATAACTTGATCACCCTTGAAATTTATAATGAACTTTTTCTATTTTTAGGGTGTGAAGAATTGTCACATAAAAATAGTTGGTTTGAAGCATTCATATTCACGGACCATACTAAATGTAATCTAACGGAAATCTATATGTTTTGTGTGGTAAATTGCAATGAGAATGCTTATATAGCCAACTATAGAAAGACGGGAAATCAAATAGAATATAAAAGGAATATTAATGAAAGGGTAAAGATTTCCACTTTCCTTCCTATTGTCTCTCGTGATAAAACAGGTGACGAGGAGGAGCTTCCTATCGAACCAATCTCTTCAATAAGAAGCTCGGAAAAATTAAATAAACCCACACATAATGTGGTGAAGAAGAAGAAAAGAAGGAGAAGTAGAGGTAAAGAGGTATCTCTCCCAAATAATTTTGCTCCTATTATTGTTGTGCCTCATGAGAATGAATCAAAAATAATTGTGGAAGATGATACACTTGATGATGATTTTGTTATGCCTATTGCTTGTTGTGATGATTATGATTGGGATGATAATGATACTTCTTATAATATTGAACATCTTTTTGGCACCAACTTGGGAAATTATGATGATTATTATACTATTGGTGCTATTCATACTATTGATGATAAGAGTGATTATGCTAATGATATGCAAACCCACGAGCTTGGGGATGCTATGTTTGATTGGAATGACATGTTTGAGAATTTATTTGCTGAAAATAATGTTTATCCTAAGCTTGGGGATGCTATGTTTAACGAGGATGATCTTTTTATTCCCCCTACTTTTGATGAGCAAATTTATTATGATGATAACATGTCTCCTATCCATGATGATTGCAGTAAAAATGAAAGTGGGTTTGGAAGAGTGTCAACTTTAGGTAATGATTATCCCACTATTTTGGAGGGTGTTCAATCTTATAATAATGATAAAAGTGGATTTGGAGAGGTCATGAATTTATTTAATGATGATTCCACTATTTTGGAAGAGGTTTCAATTAATTATGATGAGAACAAAGTTGCTACTTATGATGATTATTGTGATGATACTTGTGTTATGAAAAGTAGTGATGATTATTATTATAAAGCTTGTCATAATTATGAATACCCTTTTACTGAACATTACTCTTTTAATGTGGAAACAATTTTTAGTATTCAAGTTTCATACGATACTCCCACTATTATGAATGAGAAGAAATTTGCTTATGTGGAGAGTAACAAAATTTTTATGCTTGTGGATCATGAAAAGAATGATTTATGTGATGGTTATATTGTTGAATTCATTCATGATGCTACTGAAAATTATTATGAGAGAGGAACATATGCTTGTAGGTGTTGCAATAACATCAAGTTTCCTCTCTTTATGTTGAAAGTTTTGAAGTCATGCTTCTTTTGCCTTCCTATGCTAGTTGATTCTTGCTCCCATAAATTGTTTGCTCGCAAAATCCTTATGCATAGAAGTGGGTTAGGCTTAAATGTGCTTTCCATATGTTTCATGATGCTCTCATTGTGTTTCAATTCCTTACTTTTATGCGAGGATCATTGAAGTCATCATGCCTAGCTAAAAGGCATTAAAGAAAAGCGCTTTTTGGGAGACAACCCAATATTTATACCTACTGTTTTTGTGTGTCCACATGATTAAGCTACTGTAGTAATCATGTTTTATATGTTTTCTTTCAATAATGTGCCAAGTGAAGCCTTTGGGATAGTGTGGATGCTTGTTGAGTTGATTCTGTGGAAAAACAGAAACTTTTGCGTCCAGTGCTGGAATTTCTATTCTGTACTGGAGCGTGAGAAAATTCTGAAATTTTTACACAGTATTTTGCTACAAAAGTTTTATGTTGTCTTAATTTTTCAAAAAATTTACAGGTACAGAAGTATGCTTTTTAATTCGCTCACTACATGCTGTTCTGTTCTTGACAGATTCTGTTTTCAATGCATGGTTTGCTTGTTTTATAGTTTATATGGCTTATATTGGTCAATATAAATTGTAGAAATGATAGAGTACAGTAGGAATTATGTGGGAAAAGTTATGAATCTTGTATTGACAGTACCAAAGTGGATGATTTATTTTTTAGCATACTAACATATCTCACAAGTTTCGATAAGTTTTGTGTGATTGAAGTTTTCAAGTTTTGGGTGAGATATCGATATGAGGAGAATAAGGAGCATCAAGATCCTAAGCTTGGGTATGCCCAAGGCACCCCAAGGTAATATTCAAGGAAGACTCAAGCGTCTAAGCTTGGAGATGCCCCAGAAGGCATCCCCTCTTTCGTCTTCAACACTATCGGTAACCTCACTCGGAGCTATATTTTTATTCGTCACATAATATGAGTTTTGCTTGGAGCGTCATTTTATTTTGTTGAGATTTTCTTTCTGTTATCAATAATCATGTTTTGTATCTTTTAGTTCAATAAAATGCCAATTATAGCCTTTACCATGCTCAGTTTGCAAGTTCATGTGTTGCTGTTTGAAAACAGAAAGTTTTCTGTTATGTCCAGAATATTCCTGAATTGTCAGAACATGATAAACTTCTGAAATTTTTACACCGTAAGCATGCATGAGTTCTCTGTCATGTGGTAATTTTTCAGATTTTTTCGAGTTAGGTAGGTATGAATTATTATTCACCCTTTATAGACTGTTCTGTTTAGACAGATTTCAGTTATAGTTGCATTGTTTGCATATGTTTGCTTGTTTAATGTTTCTATTTGTGGATAGGAGTATTAAATATGCAGAGGCATTTAGTATGCAATGTTTAGTTATAATTTTAGTGATTTGCTACAGTAGAGAATGTTGAGGTTTTGAATTGATTTATACTAACTTTTCTCACGAGATCTTGTTGAGTTTTGTGTGGATGAAGTTTTAAGATTTAGGAGAAGCCATGATATGAGAGGAATTAAGGAGACACAAGAGCTCAATCTTGGGTATGCCCAAAGCTCCCCAAGATAACATTCCAAGAAGTCTCAAGAAACTAAGCTTGGGGATGCCCCGGTAGGCATCCCTCCTTTCTTCATCAACACCTATCGGTTAGCCTAAGTTTTTACTTGTTCAAATGATATGTGCTATTCTTGGAGTGTATGGAAGAGAACTTTCACATATAAATATATTATCTGCGACATCTTTTATGATTGTGAATACCCATTAATTATTTTCAACTCAAGCAAATTAGTTGAAGTTGGACAAGGAAGACAACGTAATGAGTTATGTTTGGGTATATTTGCATAGAAGTTATATTGTTATGGATCCTCCAACATGTGGTGCTTGTTTAGAACCTTTTGCTAGCCAAAATTTCTGTACTAAGCGGGAATACTGCTTGTGCATCCAAAACCCTTGAGCCAAGTTTCTTCCATGAGTGTCCACCATACCTACCTATATACGGTATTACTCTGCCGTTCCAAGTAAATTTGCATGTGCCATCTCTAAAACTTTCAAATAATCATCTGTTTTGTGTGCCCGTACCGCTCATGGAGCGACGGGGCGGTTAGTATCTTCCATGCTAAGTGGGTTATTCTCATGATGGTTGTTTATTCACTTCTCATTGCACGAGAGAGGCTGGTAATTGGGATGCCCAGTCCCGCAAAACAAAGATATATGTAATAAAACAAAGCTCCCCCTAGAAAGTTGAAAGTTTGGAGGGCACCCGTGAATTCGGCTAGCCATGGCTTGTGTTTGAATGGTTGAGGGGGAGTAAAAGTTTTCATTTCTACATGGGAACCGGCCATAATGTGTTTAGTATGGAAGATATTGAATACCTTAGTCATGACGTTGACATGAAAGGCACACCACTCAAAATGTATTCATCTCTGTTTTAAGCAATGAGCTCTGGCACCTCTGCAAATCCTTGCTCCCCTCTGCGAAGGGACATTCTATTTACTTTTATGCTATTTACTTTCATGTTATTTATTTTTGTGGAGTCAATTTCTTATTCCATCCTATTCTCTAGTTGGCAAGCATCATGTGGTGGGGATAGATCCAGGCACATATATCCATTCAAATATATTTGATCATGAATTATTATTGTTGACAATTCTCTCTATGATAAATGAGTTGGGAGGTAAAACATTAAGCCCATATCTTTCTCTCTGTTCGATGGATGCCATTTGTTCTAAAAATATGCTTAGAGTACTAGCAATCATAGAAGACTATATGATAATTGAGTATATGGAGCTCTTACTTAGACTTTGTTGAAAATGAGATGCATTGTTTGGTGACTAAGAACATAGCTTGTTAAGTTTCAAGAGAACGTATTGTTTAAACCATAACATGTGAATTGATTGCTACTTGATCATGAGAAGTTTTATGAGATGAGCTACTGTTTATGATATATAATAATGCAAGGAAAAGTGATTGCAATTATCATTGATCAAACTTATGCACTATGCTAGCATTCACACTTCATAAATTATTTCTATTATCATTTACCTACTCGAGGACGAGAAGGAATTAAGCTTGGGGATGCTGATACGTCTCCAACGTATCTATAATTTATGAAGTATTCATGCCATGTTTATAACAATTTTATATGGTTTTGGTATGATTTGATTATAACTAACCCGGACTGACGCTGTTTTCAGCAGAACTACCGTGGTGTTGTTTTTTGTGCAGAAATAAAAGTTCTCAGAATGGGCCCAAAATTTATGGTGATTTTTTATGGACCAAAAGAGACCCACGGAGCACCGGAGCTGGACCAGGAAGTGGCCGAGGGCGCCACAAGCCTGGGGGGCGCGCCCCCGAGCTTATGGGATCCTCGGGCACCCCCTTGACATGAGACCAACGTCAAAAATTCCTATAAATATAGAAAACCCCAGAAAGAAACCTAGAAATTCCACGCTGCCGCTGCAAGCCTCTGTTCCAAAGCGATCTCATCCGAAGCCCTGTTCTGGCACTATGCCAGAGGGGGGAATCATCACCGGAGGCCATCTTCATCATCTTGGCGGTCTCCATGACGAGGAGGGAGTAGTTCACCCTCGGGGCTGAGGGTATGTACCAGTAGCTATGTGTTTGATCTCTCTCTCTCTCTCATGTTCTTGATTTGGCACGATCTTGATGTACCGCGAGCTTTGTTAATATAGTTGGATCATATGGTGTTTCTTCCCTCTCTATCTTCTTGTGATGAATTGAGTCTTTCCCTTTGAGGTTTCATTATTGTCGGATTGAATACTTTGGATTTGAGAACACTTGATGTATGTCTTGCATGTGGATACCCGTGGTGACAATGGGGTATTCTATTGAGTCACTTGATGTATGTTTTGGTAATCAACTTGCGGATTCCCGTGACCTTGGGGTAATCTAGGTATATGGGTTGGTACACGTTTTGATCTTCTTTTCTCTGATAGAAACTTTGGGGTACTCTTTGAAGTTCTTTGTGTGGATTGAATATTATGAATCTGAAGTTGTTTGATGCATATCGAATAATCAACTCACGGATACTTGTGGTGACATTGGAGTATCTAGTTGACATTAGAGTTGGTTGATGCGTATCATATGGTGTTATTTTAGTACGAACTCTAGGGCTGTTTGTGAC
The DNA here is from genome assembly GCA_039707655.1 of Elymus sibiricus. Classification (NCBI taxonomy): domain Eukaryota; kingdom Viridiplantae; phylum Streptophyta; class Magnoliopsida; order Poales; family Poaceae; genus Elymus; species Elymus sibiricus. The sequence goes on from CM077672.1 coordinate 320,858,523, forward strand.
ACTTATAGGGATGGCTCAATAGATTGATCGGAAAGGATAACTTTGAGGTGGTTTCGTACCCTACAACAATTTCTTTCTTATGTTCTCCGCTAACAGGAACTTTGGAGTGATTCTTTATCGCACGTTGAGGGATTGTTATATGATTCAACTATGTTAGCACTATTGAGAGATTGCACTAGTGAAAGTATGAACCCTAGGCCTTGTTTTCAAGCATTGCAATACCGTTTGTGCTCCGTTTTATCACTTGCTACCTTGCTGTTTTTATATTTTCAGATTACAAAAACCTATATCTACTATCCATACTACACTTGTATCACCATCTCTTCGCCGAACTAGTGCACCTGTACAATTTACCAGTGTATTGGGTGTGTTGGGGACACGAGGGATTTCTAGTATTTGATTGCAGGGTTGTTTGAGAGAGACCATCTTCATCCTATGCCTCCCACGGATTGATCAACCTTAGGTCATCCACTTGAGGGAAATTTGCTACTGTCCTATGAAACTCTGCACTTGGAGGCCCAACAATGTCTACAAGAATAAAGTTGCGTAGTAGATATCACTCGTCCACATCCTCGACTTTGTCCTTGTCCCGCTTCCTCTTCGCCGATACTTCCTTGCTTGGACCGAACACTAGGCTCCGCCTCTTCATCCAACCCTTGTAGATATTTAAACAAAGGTAGGCATCCAGTGCTGCGTACCCAATGTGCGCTTCATATATATTCTTCCTCTCCCATGAATAACGAAACCTATAGTGAGGTTTCTTCAGTTTACCGTACGAAGGATCAATCATGGCTTCTGCTAGGGTCAGCATTGAAGGCTGAGAGGAGGACACCAGGCCTTTCTTCTGGAGGTCAAGGGGCTGGTGTACAACGAGGCCTATCCGACCCAAGACTTCCTTGTCGTTGTTAAAGTCTACAGTAATGAATTTGACTCTTTCGTCCTTGAGGAAGTCTTCAAAATTCTGACACCTAACATCGGCATGGCATATGTGGTGCACCAAGCACAAGTTATGTACGCAAACCTGGATCACGGCGGGCTTCTTCTTCTCTTGCTCCTTTAGAAACCTGTCTTTATCCAAGACTATGGTGTACTCAACATCTAGCCCAGCGACCCACTCATCATTTGAATTTGTGAACATGTGTTGGAAGCTACCAGGGCATCCTTTCACCGTCATGGAAGAACGGGTGTAGATGACATCGAACTCATCGCCGGTGATGGTTTTAACCTTGCACTCACCGCCGATCATGGAGATTTGGGAGGCCATGGAGTTTGGAGGAGGGCTAGGAGAAGTGGAACTGCTGTAATGTGAAAGGATGGGACGAGTGGGAGCGAACTGCTGTAATGTTAAAGGACGGGGACGAGTAGGAGCGAACTGCTAGTGGTTTTCCGATTGTAAAAATGCTGAGTAGGGCATGCGAACGGCGTGGGGTAGTGGCTTGCCCAGTGGATAAACGGCTGCATGCCCCCAAAGAGTTCTGTAGTAGTACTATGGGGGACCCACTAGATGTCATGTCTACTAGACCAACTTCGTAGGGCTGACAGTATAGGATCTGTGTGTTCGCACGCCATGCTGGCGTGTGCATGCAACTTTGACTTAATTCCGTCAAGCGTCGCGCCTCCCACGGCCGTCGCCTCGCTCACGCGGTCGCGCCCTTTGAGATTTCGAACGGCTATAAATGAGAATTTTTTTTTCCGATTTACCCTCTCTGTAAGGCTCGTCTCCTAATGCTAATTACTCATGCTAATTACTCTCTACCGGTCCTTTCTCCTTTTTTCCATTGGTGGAAACGACTAGCATGCCAGCGGGTGGGAATTCCATTGGTCTTCATGAGGGGGATGCATTGACTGCACCGTGAGAATACAATTGCATGCATGCATATTGTGGGAAACCAAATCTATTTAATTAACCAAACAGGATCTTGATTAGAGGAAAGGAACGAGACGAGTAATTGCCACTAGCCAGTAGTCATCCACCTTGGTCACGATGCGATTCCTAGTGAGCCTTACACACCAGACCAGAGTACTACTTCCTCCGTCCGGGTGCGTTAGGCTATATGATGTTGCCATGTCATATATAGTCACCACTTATAGTCACTCATACAACAAGGTTAGCTATAAGGTTGGCTATAATAGTAGTACTATTTTTTTTACCTTCTCTCTATCTTGTTCTTCATATTTCTTGCATTTGCCAAGGAGTACGCATATAGCTAGGCTCTTGCATGAGAGCCCAGTCCCACCATTTTTCCATTTCTCTCTACTCCGCATAGGCAAAAGTGCCATGTAAGCGGGCTATAAGCTCATTATTGTACTTACTCTAAGAGAATTCAGAAAATCTTAAAGTATTAGCTGCGATGTACAGTAGTAATTAAACAGTAGGTGGGCCATATATTAATGCTATAGCATACTAGTATAGCCGATTGTTGACTCTCCCTCCCATGCTCGTCCAATCTCCTCCTGCTTAATAAATCGCAGATCACCTAAACCCTAAACCGTTGTGACCAGCAATATCTCCACCTCACCCCCTGAATTCAGCTCGGTGCCCCCCACCTCCCCCTTAATTTCCTCCAACAAAAAAAGGCCCACCTAGCTGTTACATTAATCACGCAACCTATCTTACGTAGGTGTACCATTGCTCGCTAAATAATGCGGCTCCCACGGCATTCCGAAGAACGCTCACATTCATCTCCTCGCCCTCCCTCTCAATTACGGACCCGCCGACCACCATGGCATCGCCCCTCCCTAGCCCTAGGCGCCCCTCACTACCCCGCGCAGAGGGTCACACGTCGGCGTTCCGTTCCTCGCCACCACGATTCGAGGAGGAGCCGTCGGCGTTCCACTCTTTGCTGCCACGAGTCGAGGATGATGTGTCGGCGTTCTGCTCCTTGCCGTCGCCGCGATGCGTTGAGGTGGACTCGTCGGCGTTCCCAGACTCACCAACACGCGCATCAGAGGATGCGTCGGCGCCCCGCTATGAGGAGGACGCCGCGTCGGCCCCCGAGCCGCCCAGCTTGGCGGAGCTATGGAAAGAAATGGAGGTCGCCTTGTGGGAGGGTTTGCCTCCGACGGAGCGCGCAAAAAGAGAGGCGGAGAAGAAGGCCGAGGAAGAGAAGCATGCCATGAGGGATGCTGCCTGGCAGGCCTATGTCGCCTCCGAGAGAGTCAGGCAATTTGCTCTTTGGTAGAAGGCTCGTGCGAGGGCCGTGTGGGTGGTGGAGGATGCCCGTGCCAAAGCCATGAGTGCAGTCGGGTCAATGTGCCTCATCTACGCTTGGCGGTACGTCGATCGGGTGCACGCTTCCAACGAGGAGGAGTACCTGTTGGCGCCGGATCACCAGACTGGTGAGATTGCGCTCGCCCACCGGCAAGCCGCTAATCAGCAACTCGTGACTTGCGAGGCCGAGGAAGAGGCGTTGTCTTGCCGCGTTGGGAAACGGCGGCGCACCAGGGAACTCGTGGCGCGCCAAAAGCGCTCCTGCGAGCGCCGTGGCTTTTATTAGGAATAATTTATTGTCGTAAGGTGATCCCATTAGTAGGTAGGAGTACTCGTAGTTTTCTATGGTATTGGGATGAAAATGATAAATCCCAAACACTCGGGACTTATTAGCGTCCTTAATTAATTATGTATAAAAGGAACAAGTTTGAAAACCTTTTGTATCCGTACGCTTGTTACTTTTTGTAAGTAGAGTACGTGCATAGCACGAAGTTCAACACTATATATCACAGTACACGTCTCTCTCTAGTACACGTCTCTTGATAACCCACAAGTATAGGGGATCAATTGTAACTTTTTCGATAAATAAGAGTGTCGAACCCAACGAGGAGCTAAAGATAGAACTAATATTCCCTTCAAGTTCTATCGACCACCGATTCTACGCGCACTTAACGTTCACTTTACCTAGAACAAGTATGAAACTATTTTGTAGGTGATAGGATAGGTTTGCAAGAATAAAACTAGCAGTACTTTGCGAGAATAAAACTACGAGTAATTTGCAAGATAATAAAAGTTAGTTGTTTAGTAGAAAGCTTTTGTAACACAAGAGAATGACTTGTCCCTAGGCAATCAATAACTAGACCGGTAATCATTGTTGCAATTTTATATGAGGGAGAGGCATGAGCTAACATACTTTCCGTACTTGGATCATATGCACTTATGATTCGAACTCTAGCAAGCATCTGCAACTACCAAAGATCATTAAGGTAAAACCCAACCATAGCATTATGTATCAAGTCCTCTTTACTCCCATACGCAACAACCCCCTTACTCGGGTGTAAGCTTCTGTCACTCTAGCCGCCCACCATAAGAGAATTATGAACGTATTGCAAACCCTATAGCGGGAATCCCCCACGTGTGTGTGGCACGGAAGGCACCATAGGACAACACCAAAATAAAACGTACAACTCAAACCAATCACGATCATCAATCAACCCATAGGACAAAACGAATCCATTCAAACATCATAGGATGGCCACAAATCATTGGATAATAATATGTAGCATTAAGCACCATGTTTAAGTAGATAATTACAGCGGGAATTGAGAGGTTACACCGCTGCATAGCGGGGAGAGAGTTGGTGTTGACGGCGGTGAAGTTGTTGGTGTAGATCGCCGTCACGATGGTTCCCCCGGAGACGCTCCGGCGCCACCGGAAGAGAGGGGGAGAGAGGCCCCCTCCTTCTTCTTCTTCCTTGGCCTCCCCCCAGATGGAAGGAGAGTTTCCCGTCTGGTCCATGGCTGCCATGGCGGCGGAGGGGCAGGAGCCCCTCCGAGATTGGATCTCTTTCTCTGTTCTCTTCTGTTTCGCGTTCCTGTTTTCTGGCCCTTCACCGTTTCTTAAATTCCCGGAGATCCGTAACTCCGATTGCGCTGAAATTATAACACGATTTTTTTCTGGATATTAGCTTCCTTCGGCCGAAGAAGGGCACCAACCGACCTACGAGGGCCTCACGAGGCACCACGGTGCACCGGACCCCCATGGCGCACCTTGGTGCCTCATGGGGCCCACGAGCACCGCCTTGCATTCATTCCACCTCCCAAAAATCACATATATTCCAAAATAATTCTCCATAAAATTTTATTGCATTTGGACTTCGTTTGATATGGATATTCTGCGAAACATAAAACATGCAACAAATAGGAACTGGCACTGGGCACTGGATCAATATGTTAGTCCCAAAAATAATATAAAATGTTGCCAAAAGTATTTGAAAGTTGTAGAATATTGGCATGAAATAATCAAAAATTATAGTTATGATGGAGACGTATCCGCATCCCCAATCTTAATTCCTGCTCGTCCTCGAGTAGGTAAATGATAAAGAATATATTTTTTGATGTGGAATGCTACCTAGCATAATCTTGATCATATAATCTAATCATGGCATGAATATTAAGACACGAGTGATTCAAAGCAATAGTCTATAATTTGACATAAAGACATCAATACTCAGGCATCCCAACAAACAATCGTGCCTTTCAAAATAAAAATGCTAAAGAATGCTATCCCTACAAAAGCATATAGCCTTGTCATGCTCCATCTTCTTAACACAAAATATAAATCATGTACTACCCCGGTGTCAGCCAAGCAAATGGTTCATACTTTTTAACGCGCTTCAGCTTTTTCAACCCCCACGCAATACATGAGCGCAAGCCATGGATATAGCACTATGGGTGGAATAGAATGCGGTGGTAGAGATTAATATGGAGAAGACAAAAAAGGAAGAAAGTCTCACATCGACGCGGCTAATCAACGGGTTATGGAGATGCCCATCAATTGATGTCAATGAGAGGAGTAGGGATTGCCATGCAACGGATGCACTAAGAGCTATAAGTGTATGAAAGCTCAAAAATAAAACTAAGTGGGTGTGCATCCAACTTGCTTGCTCTAGAAGACCTCGGGCATTTGAGGAAGCCCATCATCGGAATATACAAGTCAAGTTCTATAATGAAAGTTCCCACTAGTGTATGAAAATGAAAGCATAGGAAACTCTCTATATGAAAAACATGGTGCTTCTTTGAAGCACAAGTGTGGTAAAGGATAGTAACATTGCCCCTTCTCTCTTTTTCTCTCATTTAATTTTTTTCCTCTTTTTTTTCTTTTTTTTCCTTTTTTTTTCTTGGGCTCTTTTTGGCCTCACTTTTTTCTCTTTTTTTATTTTGTCCGAAGTCTCATCCCGACTTGTGGGGGAATCATAGTCTCCATCATCCTTTCCTCACTGGGACAATGCTCTAATAATGAATAATGATGATCATCACACTTCTATTTACTTATAACTCAAAAAATTATAACTCGATACTAGAACAAAGTATGACTCTATATGAATGCCTCTGGCAGTGTACCAGGATGTGCAATGATCTAGAGTAGCAAAGATATCAAAAAACGGACAAGCCATGTAAATATCATGCTAGCTATCTTATGATCATGCAAAGCAATATGACAATGAATGCTCAAGTCATGTATATGATGATAATGGAAGTTGCATGGCAATATATCTCGGAATGGCTATGGAAATGCCATAGGTAGGTATGGTGGGTGTTTTGAGGAAGATATAAGGAGGCTAATGTGTGATAGAGCGTATCATATCACGGGGTTTGGATGCACCGGCGAAGTTTGCACCGACTCTCGAGGTGAGAAAGGGTAATGCACGGTACCGAGGAGGCTAGCAAATTGCGAAAGGGTGAGAGTGTGTATAATCCATGGGCTCACATTAGTCATAAAGAACTCACATACTTATTGCGAAAGTTTATTAGCCCTTGAAGCAAAGTACTACTACGCATGCCCCTAGGGGGGAGGTTGGTAGGAGTTAACCATCGCGCGCCCCCGACCTCCACGCAAAGGAAGACAATCAATAATAAATCATGCTCCAACTTCTTAGCATAACAAGAGACTATACGTGCATGCTTTGGGAATCACAAACCTTAACACCAATATTCTTACTAAACCACAATCATTCACTAGTACCTCCCACATATTACCATCTCTATATTGCAAAACTATTGCAAGGAATCAATCATATCATATTCAGTGATCTACAAGGTTTATGTAGGATTTTCTGACTAACCATGTGAATGACCAATTCCTGTTGACTCTATAAATAGATACAAGTGAAGCAAGAGAGTTTAATTCTTTCTACAAAATACCATGCTCTAACAAATATAAGTGAAGCAAAAGAGCATTCTACAAATAACGGTTTTCTATATGGAGAGAAACAGGCATCCAAACTTCAAATGATATAAGTGAAGCACATGAAGCATTCTATAAAGCCATACTCGAAAGATATAAGTGAAGTGCAAAGAGCATTCCATAAATCAACCAAGGACTATCTCATACCAGCATGGTGCATAAAACAAAAGTGAAAAATAAACACAAAAGACGCTCCAAGAATTTACGCATATCATGTGAACAAAACAAAAACCGAAACATACCGATACTTGTTGAAGAAAGATGGGATGCCTTCTGGGGCATCCCCAAGCTTAGATGCTTGAGTCTCCTTGAATATTTACTTGGGGTGCCTTGGGCATACCCAAGCATGAACTCTTGTCTCTCCTTATTCTCCTCATATCGTTACCACCTCGATCTTCGAACACTTCATCCACACAAAACTTAACCGAACTCTTTATTAGCGGGGTTAGTACATATAACATATCCCATCATGTACTGCTGTAACATTATTGAATAATTATAATCAAACATTACCCACTGTATGCTATCACAATTCTATAGCTCCCAAGTCAACAGGGCTCAACAAGATTTCAAACATACGCAAATAATGAAACTATAACAGCAATCTGTGAAAACAGGACAGTCTATAAAGATGCAAATATTACATATACTTATGTAGCTCAAAAAATTCTGAAAAATTAGGAAAAAATAAAAAGTTTGCATATCAGTACTGTGTAAAAATTTCAGAATTTTTGCATGTTCGAGTAAAAAATGTAAATTCACGCACTACAGAAAAAGTTTCTGTTTTTGCACTGCACATACCAAACAAACAATTTAAACATCCTAATGGTAAATATTGGCACATTATTTTTATAATACAATGGATTTGTACAAGGGGATAATTATTTTTGTTAAAAAGTTTCTGTAATTCAAGATTCACAAAGTTTCCATGGGCATGAACAAAGTTCAACGAGCTCCCCCACTTCAACAGTGCTCGTCTTTCTTACTTTCACTTTCCTTTTTGAAAAGTTTTAGGTTCACCTCTATATTTTTTTGTTTTTAAAATTTTTAAAAGCACTCAACAGAAATAAATGACTCTCTAAAACTTCCGGGTTGTCTCCCTAGCAGCGCTTTCTTTAAAGCCATTAAGCTAGGCATAAAGTGCTCAAGTAATCGATCCACCCGGATCCCAAGGTATATCAAAGCCAATTTTAATTAACAATGATTTGTAATTTAGTAGTGAGCACAAAGTAATATAAATCGTGTAACAACGAAGTCTAAATTTCTTCCTATGCATCGGCATGTCATAAAAGAACAATTCATGCACATCAAATAAAGGCCAATGCATAGCATAAGTAGTTTCTTGCAATTTTATCGTATTGGAAACATAGAGAGGTAGAGATGTAGTTCCTCTCTCATAATAATTGCAAGTAGGAGCAGCAAGCACATGCATATTATATCCATCAAAATCATCATGTGTATTAGTAAAACGCAACCCATCAATATAATCCTTAATAAGCACAAACTTCTCCGATATAGTGTAGTTTGGAGAATTCAAAAAGATAATAGGACTATCATGTGTGTGTGCAATAGCAACAATTTCATTCTTAACATAAGGAATTATAGCAAGTTCATCTCCATAAGCATTTTTCAAATTGGCATCATGGACACAAGCATAGCAAGCATCAATTTCATCAAAAAGGGATATTTCAAACGAATCCAAGGGATCATAGCAATCATCATAGCATTCATCCTTCGGTAAGCACGGAGGGAATTTAAACAATGTATGAGATAAAGAGTTACTCTCATCAGAAGGTGGGCACGGGTGATCAATCTGCTCTTCCTCCTTTTGTTCTTCGCTCTCCTCCTCAATTTTTTCATCTAATGAGCTCACAGTGTCATCATTTTCTTCTTCCATAGGAGCCTGTAAACTATTAGTCTCTTCTTGGATAGCGGAGACTTTCTCAATAAATTCATCAATATCGGCATTGTATTTATAATTCTCACAACAATATTTAAGTATAGCAAAATTTTCAGATCTGTAAACAGCATCATCACAATCTTCATACTTTTCAAACAAAGATTCAATTTCATAAGCACCCTTAAAAGCAACAAATTCTTCTATTCGTTCCACATCATAGTAATCATATATACCATTAGCATAAGAAGCCAAGGTTTCATTATCATTAAATTTACATGAAAAGGGAAGGTGTGGAGCCTTCATCCTAGAGCAACAAGTATAATCATATCTCAAGCATAAATTCCAAGCATACCATTGCAAATAATCAATTTGATCCCATAAGAGTTTCCCTTTTTGAGACTAGCGATAATCCCTAAAGTATTCACGTTGATCCAATGTGTCTCCCATTATCAAGTTGAATGGGGTTTTCTCAGGATTATCAAAGTAGTGTTTAATATTTTCCACATAACAAGCATTGAGGGTTTTAGGAGGTTCCCCATCTCCATGAGTAGCAGGTACAACTAATTTGTTTGGTATTTCGTGTTCCATATCCATAACTAAAGATATAAAACAACTTAGAACAGAAAATAAAATCTACTTAGTGATAGAGCAAACAAGCACACACGAGAATATCAACCCCACGCTATTGCTCTCCGGCAACGGCGGCAGAAAAAGGTCTTGATAACCCACAAGTATAGGGGATCAATTGTAGCTTTTTTGATAAATAAGAGTGTCAAACCCAACGAGGAGCTAAAGGTAGAATTAATATTCCCTTCAAGTTCTATCGACCACCGATACAACTCTACACGCACTTAACGTTCGCTTTACCTAGAACAAGTATGAAACTATTTTGTAGGTGATAGGATAGGTTTGCAAGAATAAAACTAGAAGTACTTTGCGAGAATAAAACTATGAGTAATTTGCAAGATAATAAAAGTTTGTTGTTTAGTAGAAAGCTTTTCTAACATAAGAGAATGATTTGTCCCTAGGCAATCGATAACTAGACCGGTAATCATTGTTGCAATTTTATATGAGGGAGAGGCATGAGCTAACATACTTTCCGTACTTGGATCATATGCACCTATGATTGGAACTCTAGCAAGCATCTGCAACTACCAAAGATCATTAAGGTAAAACCCTACCATAGCATTAAGTATCAAGTCCTCTTTACTCCCATACACAACAACCCCCTTACTCGGGTGTAAGCTTCTGTCACTCTAGCCGCCCACCATAAGAGAATTATGAACGTATTGAAAACCCTACAGCGGGAATCCCCCACGTGTGTGTGGCACGGAAGGCACCATAGGACAGCACCAAAATAAAACGTACAACTCAAACCAATCACGATCATCAATCAACCCATAGGACAAAATGAATCTACTCAAACATCATAGGATGGCCACAAATCATTGGATAATAATATGTAGCATTAAGCACCATGTTTAAGTAGAGAATTACAGCGGGAATTGAGAGGTTACACCGCTGCATAGAGGGGGAGAGAGTTGGTGTTGATGGCGGTGAAGTTGTTGGTGTAGATCGCGTCATGATGGTTCCCCCGGTGACGCTCCGGCGCCACCGGAAGAGAGGGGGAGAGAGCCCCCCTCCTTCTTCTTCTTCCTTGGCCTCCCCCCTAGATGGAAGGAGAGTTTCCCCTCTGGTGCATGGCTGCCATGGCGGCGGAGGGGCAGGTGCCCCTCCGAGATTGGATCTCTTTCTCTGTTCTCTTCTGTTTCACGTTCCTGTTTTCTAGCCCTTCATCGTTTCTTAAATTCCCGGAGATCCGTAACTCCGATTGCGCTGAAATTTTAACACAATTTTTTCCAGATATTAGCTTCCTTGCGGCCGAAGAAGGGCACCAATCGACCTATGAGGGCCTCACGAGGCACGACGGTGCGCCGGACCCCCTAGTGCGCCCTGGTGCCTTGTGGGGCCCACGAGCACCGCCTTGCGTTCATTCCACCTCCCAACAATCACATATATTCCAAAATAATTCTCCGTAAAATTTTATTGCATTTGGACTTCGTTTGATATGGATATTCTATGAAACAAAAAACAAGCAGAAAACAGGAACTGGTACTGGGCACTGGATCAATATGTTAGTCCCAAAAATAATATAAAATGTTGCCAAAAATATGTGAAAGTTGTAGAATATTGGCATGAAACAATCAAAAATTATAGATACGATGGAGACGTATCATCTCTCTCTATATCTAGGCTTATGCACTAGGACAACTAGTATATATGTATACACACGTGCGAATGCACGTTTGAACATTATGATGCGGTTTTGGTAAAAGTAGTAAAATAGTAGACAACCTTGTGAAATGATGCAATGCAAAAGAAATGCAAGAATGAGAAGTGAAAACACCATTGATTGTTTTCTGATGAGCTATAAATGGTGGGACTCATTCTCACTGGTCGGGAGGCATGCAAATTTTTTGGACAAGTGCCCTTGTGATTGTTCCAGAACAGTACGGATGCAGCAGCTACTGTTCAAGCGAATCCCGCAGATCAGCCATTCGATCTATGCCCTATGCACCAGGGAGGGAGTAGTGGCCTTTGGCGGCACACCGTACGTACTAGCACGTACTCCTACGAGTGACTCCTACTACCCTCTGTTCCATAATGTACTGCATATAGACTTTTTCAAAAGTCAACTTCACTAACTTTGACCCAGTTTTTTGAGAAAAATATTTGCATCTAGAGTGCAAAACATATTTCATTAGATTCATCACAACACATAGTTTCATAATTTATATATTCACTATTATAGATACAAGTAGTTTTCTATATAAACTTGGTCATAGTTTGTAAAGTTTGACTTTTCAAAAAATCTATATGCACTATATTTTTTTTGCAAGTACTACAACTACTCCCAAATTGCTTCGTACACCCTCGGTCGTATTTTTTCCTACGAAGTTGTGCAGTGCAATTGGAATTCCAACTTGAGTACTAGTAGATAGGGATTGAGCGTGCCGCTTTAGGATCGACCGTAAATGTGGAGAGATGAACTGGACTGCAGAGAGATGAAATGCAATAAAGATAGGAGTGATATGATGGTTGCTTGTCCGTTCATTTTACCAGGCCACTTATTACTGGGAGTGGTGGAGTTTTGTGATATGACGGCTTTACTGCCATGCCACGAGCAGGGTGAGACTCCCCTGCAGCGCCGCCCTCTATTCTAGTAGCCCCTACTACTCCTACTTCCGTCCCGGTTTACTAGCTCCTCTCGTATTTTGACTTTTCGACCTATATTTTTTACCATAAATTTTACTAGCACCTCTCGGATTGCCGCTCGATTATGGTGTATCCTACAGTGCACACGTGCGATCCGCATGGCTGGGGTTCCGGCCATTCAGAATGCAACGCACAATAGGTCAGCGCACACAGTTCTTATAGGCAATCAGATCTCGAGTGCTCTAAAAAACCACCACACTATACGGTTGTCTGGCCACCCCGTCCCAGAGCTCTCTCCAAGCATCGCCATTCAAGGCACCGTGCAGCACACTAACTGGTAAGGAAGAAATGGCATCCTACCGCGTCGAGTTCATCGCCGCCCGCAACCGCACATGAACTGGTAAGGAAGTGATGGCATCCCGCCACGCCGAGTTCATCGCCGCCCGCGACCGCACGCCTACGTGGGCGGACTTTGAAGCTGCCATGGCCGAATGGGCGGTGGAGCAACCGGAGGCCAAAGCCACATAGAAGGAGCAGAAAAGGCAGAAAGCACTCAAGAAAAGAGAGTCCCACCGCCGCAAGAAAGAAGCTGCCGCACGCGCTGTTGAGGAGAGCCGGGCGGAGATCCAAGCACAGCGGGCTGCCGCTGAGAAGGCCAGAAAGGAGAACAACGGCCTCTGGCCAGCATGGCCTGATGCCTCCACCTACCAGGATCGCGGCAGTAGCTACCGCGATGCTGAGGAGAGCTGGGCAGAGGTCCAACAAGCACGGTGGGCTGCCGCCGACAAGGACGAGAAAGAGAACGATGGCGTGTGGGTCTGGCTAGCATGCGAGAATTAGTTAGTGTGCGTGTTGCCCGTACGTTTGTTTAAATAATTATGAGCATCTACCAGTACTACTTACTAGTTAGTAATGATACCTGGCGAACGTTCGCCACGAGCCCAATCCTGGCGAACGCCCACATAACTGTCAGATTTCCATCTGACGGTGGCCTTTTTTTTAAGCCCATGGTATTTGACAAAACTGCCACCCTTACACATGTAACTGCGACACGGGCATTTGCAACTGCCATGTCTCCCAGCGAACGTTTGATGGAGATTGGCGTTAGCACCGATGGTGGTTCGTAGTAGTTCCATGCTCGGGCATTGAATTTGTACTATTTACTATACTACTCTGGTAGAGCAGAGTCCTACTCCACTATAGTAGGTACTGTAGTTTATAGGAGTATATTTTAGTAGTACTGTAATCAGTCAAGTTGTCTCACATCAATATGACCCTACGCTGCTGGGATGTGTCTCATAAGTCAAGCGGCGTGCTGCTGTTACATTGTCATCATCACCTGTCCACTTCCAGCAGAACATATTCGCTTCTCCATCCTCGCCAGCACAAAATCGTCCAATCTTCCATCCCCGCTAGGTGCCTCCCCCCTCTTCCGAAACCCAAGCACTAACAATGGCAGAACCGAGCAGCGTCCGCCAAAAGAGTGGCTGGAATTCGCTCCCCACACAGGTAATGAAACTCATTGTTTCGCATGTGGACAATCTCAGTACCATGCCGCCCACCGCGTGCTCATCGGGGCTGTACCATTTACTCAAAGCCCTCAGGCCAGAGCTTTTTAAGCCAGCTCCCTACTTGCTGATGCCGCTTGATCTTCAGAAATGGCGTGTCATGCAGCTTAAGGATCCCAGGGTGGCGAGTGTCGGAGTTGGGGCTCCGGGGACCCAAAGGTTCGAACACAGGGGTGAGCTCGTTCCTACCGCTTCGTCCCCTACCACGGCTAAGCTACGGCGGAACTATGGCAGGAGCGCGCTAGCGGGGGCAAGCCACGGACTCAGCGGTTTACCCAGGTTCGGGCCACCTTGCGGTGTAAAACCCTACTCCTGCTTGGTTGGGATTACTCTGGTGTGAGAGAGTACAAGGCTGGGGATGATGGGAACAAGAGCCGATTGGATCCCCTCTACAATGGCCGCTCTGTCCCTTTATACCTGCCTTGGTCCTCTTCCCCCTCAAAACTTAGGCGGGAAGGGTTGCCACACTTGGCGGGTTTTGAAAGGGGACACGCGCTCAGGCTATCCTGACTAAAGGTGGTCTTCGCCTGCAAAAGCATGATCCATGACGCGCCGGTGGGCTCGGTGATGACCTCCGCCCTGTGCGCCCACCGTCTTGGTCTTCTTTCGTCGATCGGGCAACCTTTGGGGTTGCTTTGGGAAGTGGGCTGCTGGCATGGCTCCCTTAGCACAAATGGGGAAGCCCTCTTCATCCGCGCCTACTGGCACGGCCTCTGTCGCCGTTCGTCGCCGCGCGCGTCACCCACGTGATGGGCACGAGACCGCGCGACTAGACCGAATAGCCCTCGTCTTGAGCCCCTTTGGGAGGAAGCCTCGGGAGGCCACCTCAAGAGGCCGCCTCGCGAGAGGGCCTCACGAGGCTGCTGTTGAAGATGCCGAGCCTTGCTCGCCGCTCCCTGAGGAGGGGTCCTCAGGAGGCCAGGGCCTCATGAGGGGTCTTGGTGAGATGCTTGGTGGTGACGGCCTGCTGGGCCCACGCCAGGCATTGCGCCCTCGGCCAAAGGCAGACGGGCCTGGATACCCTGGGTTCCACGGGCCCGACAGCGAGCATCAACCCCCTCGACTGCGATCCGATCCCCGTCACCCTCAACTACATTAACAGTATGTAGTGGGTCGGCATGAACACGTCTTGGATGGTTCTCGTCGACGGGCGCGGCAGGTGGATGCTCGTGGAGGTCTACACCCGACGATTGATACCCCTTCCTTTGATTAACACTGCACTGCTTTGGCACCGTGGCCCAGAATACTCGGAATCTTACAGTAGCCAACATGATACCAAGTTTGATTTGCTCAAGGTTGTAATCTGCCAAGTGCCCACAAGATCTGCAAATTATAAAGACTTCAGGCCAATTGCGTTCTTCAACCGCAGTCTCGCCTCTCTGATAGGTCACCGCGGTAAGTGGATAAATCTCCACGTCCATCGCAGGATCATACATCCTCCATGGCTCTCTGATGCCATTGAACACATGGGCTTCATTTACGTTGTGGACTCCTTCTATGGCTGGACATATTGCTGGCCTACTCCAGTCATCGCTACAAATGGCTGTTACAGCAGTATGTTACTCCTAATTTCCTATGATATCATGAGGGCTTGCTTCCTATTGTCAGAGTATAGTTTGAGAAGAGCTAGAATCATGACATTGTTGTTAGAAATAAAGACCACACTGTCAAATACACCCTCTGTTCAGTAACGTTGACATTTTTACAGTTTAATTCGAACTGCCAAAACGTCCCACATTGGTGATCAAATGTAGTAGAATTTTGGTGAAATCAAATCATCCTTCCCATGCTTATATTACTGTCAACATTTACTGAAAAAATATTCATGCTCTGAACAAGCTGTTCTTATATTTATAGTACCAGCCCATTTTTATTTGACTCCAACTTGATATGATGTTGTAGGCCGCGTGGTGTCCCTTCCCTTCCTAATCCCAGAACCTTTCAAAGAAAAGCGGCATGGCAGTTGCAGGTGGTTCCTGGCTCGATCAGACGACGATGAATGATTGATGATCGTTCACACGTACCGGACGTGTTGTTTCAGCGAATACAATCACAGTCACTGCATGGTCTTTGAGCAGGATCCCAGCTTCTTTGGGCCTTCGGGAATTTTTGACTGTAGGCCGGTAACTAGCCTCGGCACACGCTCTCTTTTTCTTGGACTGAATTATCAGATTAACCAGGAGATCACCAACGTCAAGGATCCTGATGGCAGCGCGGTTCCGTTCATTAGGCAAAACTGTGTGTACACAGCGTACCATGCGTCTCTCCATGCACCATACCCTGATATGTGCCGCCACGCTCTGCAGCCCAAAGTAGGAGAGAAGGTCGCATGTATCATACTTCGACCTGCTGGCTGGAATATCCCCCGTCAGGCACCCATCTGGTTCAAGCCTTCAGCCAATCTCCATAGCTTAATAAATAGTAACGTCTAACTGAGCCAGTTAGTTAGATGCGTACACTTAGTGTAGTAGGATCTTTATTAAGTTTGATGCATACACTTGATTTTTTTGGTAGCCCTTCTGTAATGTTGGCTGATGTTTGGTTGGAAGAGAGAGCTGCGTCTTTACTCTTCTGGCCTGCTTACTACTTCTGTTGCACCCCCACCCCTGGTGGTATCTTTAATCCCAAGGCTCCTTTGTAGGGATCTAGTTTGCTGTGAACCTCTAGTGGTTTCTATTAACAGAAAATTGGCGGCAAACCCCTTTTACTAAGACAATATAGAGAAATGGATGATGCTGGTGTTTTCAATGTACAATGAGTAATATATTTTGTCTGTTGGTTGAATAAATAGTGGTGTTAGAATGATAAAAACAATGTTTTGGAAGTCGTTGCACACTCCGATCCTTTAGTGCCATGTACGTTTTTTTTAGAGGTTAGTACCCCGTACATAGCACATACTACTTTTTTCTAGGGAACAAATCTTCCACTTGTCGAGGACATGCAACGCAGTGATTTAGGCCCAATAGAAGAGCCCATAATTAACTAGGAGGGAGGCTCTCACATGAATCCGGCCCAGCTACATGCTCATGCTCCCCTAAATAAATAAATAAATAAAGCTAAATGTTTATGCACAGGTTGTTTAAATTTATGATTTGAAAAGTATGATTTTAACTGGAGGATATTATTTTCCTATGAGAGTATCTTTACATTCAGTCGATATTATTCTTAGGCAAAGATAGCAACCAGTCTTTTTTCTCACACCCTTGTCCTCGTGCAACCAGCGGACTGTTATTTGGTACCCACCAGGTTGAAGCCGAAGCAAATCGTAGTCATCGTGGTCAACATCTAACAATTATTAGTGGCAAGTTGTAATAAATATCACATTTTTTCCGTTGCATTTGAATGTTTTATGGATTGTGCTGCCCAGGTCTCTCGTTCGAATCCCAGGTACCACAAGTTTTTTGACAAGCCAAGTTTTTTTATGATAAAAAGTTCCAGCCAAACATGTGGCGACCCCACTTTATCCCAGGGCTTCTGAATGTGCTCGGCTTCACACCTAAAGAAAAAAGTGCTTGGCTTCATTTTACAATAAGTTTAGCCATAGAAAATTAAATCTTATTATCGAGCATGCTGAGTTTTTGGGTCTGGCCGATCCAGGCACCAAAACCAAACGAGCGCCGGCGGGACGGCCTGTTCCCGCCTTCCACGGCTGGTTGCGATGCCGTGCCCGGATCGTCGCCCTGTCTTACCATGAAATGCTGGCCAGGCCATCACTCTACTCCCCCACACATCCTATTCTTCTCCGGCGACGGCAGCCTACCCCGCGCCAGAACCAGTCAACCCTCGTACTCCCCATCGCCTACGACCACACTGCTGCATCTTCCCCGGCTCCTGTTCATTCCCGTCCGAGGCCTCGCCGTTGTCCTCCGCCTTGGTGCGCTCGCCGCGGCGCCGCCGTCTGGCGTTGTCAACATGGTGAATCGGGGGAGAACTGTGCTTGAGAGTATGACAGTAGGGACCCACCAGGTCCACTGCCATATGCAAGCAACTGTCTCCTTACTACTCAGATCCACCCCTCAATTTTTTTACTCATATCCACCTTGCTGATATCTGGGACCGACATAATTGTCAACGTATAGGCAATTAACGACAGAATTGCACAAGGAGCGGCTGACACCAAGGATCTAGCAGCTCGAGCAATTGTTTTGGTTGTTCAGACAGAGCAGCGTATAAACTGGGTTGTCCGGTGTCTGTGACCTGTCTAACAACATGACCAGGCGAGCTACTTTTTCTTAAGAAAAATGGGTAGCCCACCATATTTTTTTGAAGAATACCCAACCTAGGCCTATTTGTTTTCTTCGACTTGCTGGGCTGCAAATCTTTCAAGACGAGGAGGGATGCATTCAGCCTGGCCAGAAAATGAGCAGTAAATCATAAAAGTAATATGAAATGGGCTGCAAATGTAAAAAAAAACACAGCAAATGGGCAATTAGTTTCATATTTTGTTTTTTTTCTTCTTTGAGATTTATATTTCATTGGATTTTAACATTTTTTTAAATTAGTTTTAATCTCGTTCCTAATTTTGGGATTAAAAATAGTTTGGAACCCAGCAAAAATATGCAAATTTTTGATAATTTCGCATATTTTTTAGCAATTTTTTTAACCCTGGTCCTAACCAGAAAAGGGCAGCAATTCTAAAAATGGCAAATGGGCTGTAATAAATTCCATATGAATTAGCAAATGGGCTTTAAATTGTAAAAATAATAGCAAATGGGCTATACACGCCACAAATTTCCAGGCTGACTTGTTGGCCGACTAAGTTGACGCCTACGTAAGGCTTTGTCAACTTATAGTCAACAAACAAATCTAGCAGCAATGACCGTTGGATGTCCATCCAACGGCCGTCGTGCTTCTTCAATCTCTGATCTTCCTACTCCAGCTACCCAAACCAGCGCTGGCTTTACTGCCTGCTCCCACCCTACTCCCACCACTGGCCAGGCCATCCCTCTACCCACCCGCACCTCCTGCTTTTTTCCGGCGACGGCAGCCTCACACCGCAGCCGAACCAGTCAACCCTCGTACTCCCCTCCGCGTGGGCATCCACTGCTGTGTCTTCGCCAGCTCTGGGTCATTCCCTTCTAGGCCTCGCCGTCGTCCACCGCGTTGGTGCTCTCGGCGTGGCGTGGTCAACGTGGTTAACAAACGACAGTCATCGGAAGAGGGATGTAGGTGGAGAGGTTGACAGTAGGGCCCCACATGGTCCATAGCCGCACGCAAGCAAGTGCCTCCTTATTATGCGAAAAAAATGATTCTCCCCCCTGACAGGTTGGACCCACCAACAACATCTTTGCACGCAAGGAAGTGCCTCCTTATTACACGAAAAAAAAGTTTCGTCCCTCTGACAGCTGGGACCTACCAGCTGCATCTTTTTCAAGGAAGTGCCTCCTTATTAGGCGCAAGAAAAATAATTCCTCCCCCTACTAGCTGGGTCCCACCTGATTTGGAGGCTGACTTGTCGGCCTACTAAGTTGACGCGTACGCAGGGCTATGTCAACTTAGTCAGCAAAATCGACTCTAGCAGTGTGAGACCGTTAGATGTCAGTCCAACGGCTGACGTGCTTCTTCAATCGTTGATCTTCCTGCTCCAGCCGCCCAAACCAGGGACGGCGTGACCGCCTGCTCCCGCCTTCCGTGGCTGGCTGTGCTGCCGCGCAGGCCTCACCGCCCCACCCTACTCCCATCGCTAGCCAGGCCATCCCTCTACTGACCCACACCTCCTGTTATTCTCCGACGACGGCAGCCTCACACCGCAACCGAGCCAGTAAACCCTCGTATTCCCTGATGTCTACTACACAACTTATTCTTGTAGACTTGTGTTGGGCCTCCAAGCGCAGAGTTTTGTAGGACAGTAGCAATTTTCCCTCAAGTGGATGAACTAAGGTTTATCAATCCGTGGGAGGTGTAGGATGAAGATGGTCTCTCTCAAACAACCCTGCAATCAAATATAAGAAATCTCTTGTGTCCCCAACACACCCAATACAATGGTAAATTGTATAGGTGCACTAGTTCGGCGAAGAGATGGTGATACAAGTGTAGTATCGATAGTAGATATAGGTTTTTGTAATCTGAAAATAAAAAAACAGCAAGGTAGCAAGTAACAAAAGTGAGCAAAAATGGTATTGCATTGCTTGAAAACAAGGCCTAGGGTTCATACTTTCACTAGTGCAACCTCTCAACAATGCTAACATAATTGGATCATATAACAATCCCTCAACGTGCGATAAAGAATCACTCCAAAGTTCCGCCTCTCAAATTCCACCAGAAGCCTCCTCGTACACCGACTCATCGATTCCACACGTCAATTTGACGATTCCTTCTCTCTCCGGCAAGTTTCCAAATCGCCCGACGCCGCCGTCCGCCGGAGCCATCGCCGCCGTCACCGCGGTGCTCGCCGGCGACCACCACCACCACCCACTGACGCGGACCGACGCCCTGAGCACGCTCATATCATCACCGCCCCTCGAAACACCGGCGATCGCCGCCAGTGACCACCACATCCTCACTGTACTCGCGCATGAGGCGCGTTCAAAATTCAAACCTGACGGGTGGGGCCCACCCGTCAGTGTTTTATTCTTTTCTGTTTTTTTCGAAAGCATCTTCTGCCTCAGTACATTTTCCAAACTGGGAAACGTATTCCCGCCCAAGGCGCCTTCGGTTCTACTGCTCAGGGACCCGCTGGCAAGAATTTTATTCACAGAATGGTCCCTGGTTTTAAAACTCTTATTACTTTTTATCCACAAGACATTTTTAATTGATTCTTTTTCTGAAATTTTTCTTTTTCACTCTAGTTTTTTTAGTATTTATTTAAAAATATTTTCAGCCAATTTTTTGTGCTATCACAAACCTTTTGATTGAATTTTGAATTCTTATTTTATAGAAAACAAGGAGGGAAACTTTGCCAAAAAATTCGAGGGATCACGTTCTGCCTACTTTGACCAAGGCAAGCAGTTTTGAACTTGTGATATGGTGTTAGCATACATGGTTGCATAAGTGATCACCGTTAAGTGGTGGGCAGTAGGTGCCTGCACGGTCATATTTCATTTGTGCATTTCCTGCATGCATTTAAAAATCATTAACTTGGATAAAGTTGGTTATATACCAGGGGTATACCCCCTGTCCATGTCATGCGGTTAGCACGAATCACGTCGTGGCACGATGGTGTCACTGTGGCATGTAAAGCGTGCCAGTCATGATAATAAAACCTCCTGGGTAGACCTAGATCGAGTCTTGTTCCGTCATGCCTAGCTAAAAATAGTGCTGCCACTTGTCTTCCCGCGAGGGGAGTGCGGTTTAGTAAGTCGCTATCCCCTTTCCATGTACACACCACATAGAGGGGCCGTGATGAGGGTTCCATGGCCATGGACTAATGCCAGTGAGCAGGCCAGGGGGCATGGGTGTATCCGGCCGGGCCGAGAGGGGGGCACCCCTTGTATTTGCGCGCATTATAAATTGTGATCTCATGTTATTCGAGACGGTGGTATCCCCGTCTTAGAGTTTTTCTTGAACGATGCTTTGGGTGATTCCTGGCATCAGGAAAGTTAATCTGGTGTGTGCTGGTCAGGTGTGTTTTGAACCCAAAGACCGTAATCGGAATTAGTCAACGTCTCGGGGTTGACTAACGAAATCCTATACTTGTGGGTAAAGAGTACAACCTCTGCAGAGTTAGACCTATTCGAATAGCCGTGTCCACGGTCAAGGACGTTAGCTGGGAAGGGTCAAGTGTCGGTTCCGGTGTCGGTCTTCGGAGAAAATAATATAATTGATCATGATCCACTTTTAATGAATGATTATTGTCACTACTGATACTATCATGAATATTATTGTTAACCTGGATATTGCTATGGACTAACTCTTTTCTCTTATGTGTAACCTTGAGTATCTCTTGGGATGGTTGTGCCACCTGGATACTCATTTCTTTTCAAGACCTCTTGAGGTGTCGCATTCAGACACCCGTTTGGCATTTCTTTTCAAGACCTCTTGAGGCATCACATTCAGACACCCGTTTGGCATTTCTTTTCAAGACCTCTCAAGGCGTCGCATTCAGACACCCATTTGGCATTTCTTTTCAAGACCTCTCGAGGCGTCGCATTCAGACACCCGTTTGGCATTTATCTTGGAATCCTCGGGCGGTCTAACGCCCGATGTTCCATTTTATTTTCTTGGTTTATTACTAAAATGATATATTTAGCCATCTACACCGTATTGATATTTATCATACCATGCTTTAATTTTGGTTAGCATATGCATATAAATTAGTCCATCATGAATCATATGCACTCTGTTGCTTTCGGTATATCTTTTGTTCATAATGTTTGCAAGTACATTCAAACGTACTCACTGGCTTGTCCCTGGCTTGTTAATTTGGCCAGACCTGGATGAAGACGATCTTACGGAGGAAGAGTGCACTAGCGAGCCTGACGCTTAGAGGTGTTCCGAGTCAGTCACCTTGTGGTCTTGGAGTCTACCACGTGTATCATCCGCAGTGCATCCACCCCACTAATAAAATAGTCAAGCCTCACACTGACGCTTGGCTTTACTTTATCGTACCAGTGTTGTAATATCACCACACCACTGTCTTGTACCACCACCATCATATACTAACAAGTCTGTAATAATTGTTGAGCACCCAGGCTCAACCTTGTGTAATATTATGTTTGTACTAGATATCTGTATGAAGGGAGTCCACCAGTTGTTCTGATCTTGGAACTGGTGTGACTTGAGGCTATTCCGAGTTTATTCCGGAAACAGGCCCGACAGTTTATGACCAGATTATTCATGAGAAATATTTGAATCTTCTCTGAACTCTTTTATGCATGATTATTATAGCTTTGTATTTCTCTCCGATCTATCGATTTGGTTTGGCCAACTAGATTGGTTTATCTTGCAATGGGAGAGGTGCTTTGTGATGGGTTCAATTTTGTGTTGCTCAATCCTAGTGATAGAAAGGGACATGACATGTATTTGTATTGTTGCCATTAAGGATAAAAATATGGGGTTTAATCATATTGCTTGAGTTTACTTTGTCTACATCATGTCATCTTTCTTAAGGCGTTACTCTGTTTCATACTTAATACCCTAGATGCATGCTGGATAGCGGTCGATGGGTGAAGTAATAGTAGTAGATGCAGGCAGGAGTCGGTCTACTTGTCTCGGACGTGATGCCTATATACATGATCATTGCCATGAATCCGTCATAATTATTTGCTTTTCTATCAATTGCCCAATAGTAATTTGTTTACCCACCGTATGTTCTGCGCTCGAGAGAGAAGCCTCTAGTGAAAACTATGGCCCCCGGGTCTACTTTTATCATATATTAAAATCCAAAAATACCTTGCTACAATTTCTTTATTTTTATTTTATTTAGTATTTTACTTTATCTATCTATCACTATCAGAATTAATCCTTGCAAATAACCGCTAAGAGGATTGACAACCCTCTTATTTGCGTTGGGTGCAAGTGTTTGCTTTTGTGTGTGCTGGTGCTGCTAAAGGGTTTTGTGTGGTTCTTCTACTGGATTGATAACCTTGGTTCTTAACTGAGGGAAATACTTATCTCTACTATACTGCATCATCCTCTCCTCTTTGGGGAAATACCAACGCAGTCTACAAGTAGCAGTGTCATGTAGTCGACGTTCACACGACACCATTAAAGGAAGAAACAACATACATATCATCAAAATATTGAACGAATACCAAATTCACGTGATTACTTATAACAAGACTTCTCCCATGTCCTCACGAACAAAAGTAACTACTCACAAATCATATTCATGTTCAAGATCAGAGGGGTATTGAATATCATTAAGGATCTGAAAATATAATCTTCCACCAAATAAACTAACTAGCATCAACTACAGGATGTAATCAACACTACTAGCAACCCACAGGTACCAATTTGAAGTTTTGAGACAAAGATTGAATACAAGAGATGAACTAGGGTTTGAGATGAGATGGTGCTGGAGAAGATGTTGATGAAGATTGGGCCTCCCAGGATGAGAGGATCGTTGGTGATGTCGATGTCTTCGATTTCCCCCTCCCGGAGGGAAGTTTCTTCGGCGGAATCGCTCTGCCAAAGAGCAAAAGTGCTCCTGCCCAGGTTCCGCCTCGAGAGGGCGGTGCTTCATCCCGAAAGTCTTCTTGTTATTTTTTTCTAGGGCAAATAACCTCATATAACAGAAGATGGGCACCGGAGGCCTGCCAGGGGGCCCACAAGCTCACAGGGCGCGCCAGGGGGTAGGGCGCCCCCCTGAGCTTGTCGCTCCCTAGTGCCCCCCCTCCTGGTATTTCTTTCGCCAATATTTTTTATATATTCCAAAACAATTCTCCATAAATTTTCAGGTCATTTTTAGTTGTGCAGAATAGCTATCTCTGCTGTAGCATTTTCCAGTCCAGAATTCCAGCTGCCGGCAATCTCCCTCTGCATGTGAAACTTGCAAAATAAGAGAGAAAAGAAATAAGAATAGTATCATAATGACCCAAAACAAAATAAATAACAGTAGCAAAACATGATGCAAAATGGACGTATCAACTCCCCCAAGCTTAGACCTTGCTTGTCCTCAAGCGAAAGCCAAATTCGATAATCATGACCACATGTTTAGAGAGAGAGGTGTCGATAAAACAAAATATGGACATGAGAGCATCATGATCATTATCATAGCAGCAATATATCATCATAAAACTTCTCATGAATAAGTGACAATTCATTCACAAGATAAAGTATGCATCATAAACTTCATTGAAAACTAACAAACTATGATCTCAGTCACTGAAACAATTGCAATTTATCATATTATCAGAAAGAGTGTATGTAAGAGCTTTATTTAGCAAGTTCACATACTAAACTATCATTTAGTCTTCTATGATTGCTGACACTCACGACATATTTATGGAGCAAAAGTTTCAGTCAAACATATAGGAAGATGGGGCTTATAGTTCCGCCTCCCAACTTATTTACCTTGAGGGTAACGTCAACAATAATAACTCATGATTACATACATCCAACTGGTTATATATGCATGGATCTTTCCCCACCACATGATGCTTCCCAAGAGAAAAAAAACGGAATAGAGAAGAACACTATTGACTCTTTCATAAAAGTAAATACATAAAGTAAAAGATAGGCCCTTCGTAGAGGGAAGCAGTGGTTGTGATGTGCTTTTTTGCTTTTGGATGTGCGAGCTCTTAATGCAAAGGAACGTCACTTTATATTGCCCCTTGTGATATCAACCTTTATTATGTAGTCCGTCGCTTTTATTTCTTTACCATCACAAGTTCGTACAAAGCTTATTTTCCTTTGCAATAAAAGATCATACATATTTAGGAGCAATTTTTATTGCTTTTGCACCGATGCCAACTTACTTGAAGGATCTTATTCAATCCATAGGTAGATATGGTGTACTCTCATGACATGAAACTGGGTTCAAGGGTTTTTAGATGCACAAGAAGTATCTCTACTTAGTGCGAATTTTGGCTAGCAAAAGATTATGAGCAAGCACTACATGTTAGAGGATCCATAACAATATAACTTCTATGTGAATGTAAGCAAACATAACTCATTACGTTGTCTTCCTTGTCCAATGTCAACTATTTGACATAGAATATTTAATGGGGGCTCACAATCATAAAAGATGTCCAAGATAGTATATTTATATGTGAGACCTCTCTTTATTTATTACTTTTCATGAATTGCAACAATGAAAAATGCTATGTTTGTTAACTTCCAACAAATTTCATCAATTATACTTCTTTTATCTGAAGTCATCACTCCCCACGGGATTAGCATATGATCTTTTTATTCTTTTTATTCCTAAGATTGAAACAAAAAAGTAAAAAAACTCAACTCAAACTACTTTTTATTATATAACTCTCACACTCGATTACATAGATAGATAAATCACGAAACAAGCACTAGAAACTAGATCATACTGAAACTTTATTCTTCTAAATCACGAAATAACTAAGGATCGAACTAAGATAGATAACGATGATAAAAGTGATGATGATACGATACCGGGGCACCTCCCCCAAGCTTGGAACAAGCCAAGGGTGGTGCCCATACCCATGTACTCAAGTGTCTTTCCTCGGTGATGATGAAGCGGTAGGCTTGTTTTCCATAATGTTCAGGAGTATCTCCTTCAAACTCTAAATTTCACGGAGCACGTGACGGATAATCTCGTCATTCTTTTGCACTTCGGCCATAATGTGCTTATTCTCCGGACCCCAAGCATTCTTTCCTGCATCACTTTCACTTGGACGAGAGAAGTCCCAATTGGAAGCTATGTGCACACGGGGAGTATTTTCAATCCCATAATTGTGAACCAAATTATGAAAATTGTTCTGATGTAACCTGTGTAAGGGTCTCCTAGGGGCAAGTCCTTTTTGCACTTCTTGGCCTCCTTGGTTACTCGTCATTCCCATGGCTTGATGGGGGTTTGGAGTAGTGGACATGCCGTCCAGAGTGCCCCTCTCCGAGGCCGGAGGGTGGACTTCAAGCGAATCTCCTTCATCTTCTTCCATGGTGACCTCGTCGGCCACCTCTCTCCTGAGTTCCAGCTACAACAACCAAGCATCATCTCCCATGTTGTTGGAGGAGGAAGAAGACATGATGCTTGGCCTTGGAAATCTGACAGGAAATAGCACGAAACAAGAACAGAGGAGAAACTTGCGATACGGTGGTCAAAACATCTGAGAGTATATATTATGATTTTTTCGTGCAAGACAAGTAATCTGGGAGAAAATGGAGTCAGGAAAGTCCACTGGGGAGCCACAGGCTCACACGGCGTGCCCAGGGGGAAGGGCGCGCCCCCCGAGCTTGTCGCTCCCTCGTGCACTTTCCTGACTGTTTATTATTTTCCTAATTTTTCATATATTCCAACACGAACAAAAAGTACTTTTATGGAACTTTTGGAGTCGGTTTACTTACTGTACCATGTACCTACTCCTTTTCAGGCTTCTGGAGCATTCCGAAAGATCTCTTCTATGTGCTCCTCCGGTGTCATAGTTTGAATAATATTAGTTTCAACATTAATGGGTGTACCTGAGATATAATGTTTAATTCTTTTCCCATTAACCACTCTCGGGTTAGTGCCCTCGGCATTGTTGATATTAATAGCTCCCGAGCGATAAACTTCTTCGACGATATATGGACCTTCCCATTTAGAGAGAAGTTTTCCTGCAAAGAATCTGAAATGAGAATTGTATAATAGAACTTGATCACCTACTTTAAATTCCCCTTTTTGGATTCTCTTGTCATGCCATCTTTTAGCTTTCTCTTTAAACAACTTGGCATTTTCATAAGCTTGTGCCCTCCATTCATCTAGAGAACTAATATCAAATAACCACTTTTCACTTGCAAGATTAAAATCATAATTAAGTTCCTTAATTGCCAAATAAGCTTTATGTTCCAACTCAAGAGGTAAATGACATGCTTTTCCATAGACCCTTTTATATGGAGACATAGCCATAGGATTTTTATAAGCAGTTCTATAAGCCCATAATGCATCATCAAGTCTCTTAGACCAATTCTTTCTGGATTTATTAATAGTCTTTTGCAAAATTAACTTTATTTCTCTATTACTCAATTCAACTTGACCACTAGACCGAGGATGATAAGGTGATGCAATTCTATGGTTGACATCATATTTAGCAAGAAGTTTACGGAAATCACCATGAATAAAATGTGAACCACCATCAGTCATTAAATATCTAGGGACTCCAAACCTCAGAAAGATAACTTCCTTAAGCATTTTAATAGAAGTGTTATGATCAGCACTACTAGTTGGAATAGCTTCTACCCACTTAGTAACATAATCAACAGCAGCTAAAATATGTGTATACCCATTGGAAGAAGGAAAAGGTCCCATATAATCAAAGCCCCAAACATCGAATGGTTCAATAACAAGTGAATAATTCATAGGCATTTGCTGACGTCTACCAATATTACCAATTCTTTGACATTCATCACAAGAAAGAACAAACTTACGTGCATCTTTGAAGAGAGTAGGCCAATAAAAACCAGACTATAATACCTTATGTGTAGTTCTGTCTCCCGCATGGTGCCCTCCGTATGCTTCGGAATGACACTTCCGTAGGATTTGTTCATGTTCATGCTCAGGTACGCAATGTCTAATAACACCATCTACTCCTTCTTTATGTAGATGTGGGCCATCCCAAAAATAATGTCTTAAATCAAAGAAGAACTTTTTCTTTTGTTGGTATGTGTATCTAGGTGCTATATATTTAGCAACAATGTAATTAGCATAGCCTACATACCAAGGATTATTACGAGAAGAAGAAACATTTATAACAGCTAGTTGTTCATCAGGAAAACTATCATCAATAGGCAGTGGGTCATCAAGAACATTTTCCATTCTAGACAAATTATCTGCTACAGGATTCTCAGCTCCCTTTCTATCAATAATATGCAAATCAAATTCTTGTATTAAAAGAACCCACCTATCCGCCTAGGTTTAGCATCTTTATTTTCTATAAGGTATTTAATAGCAGCTTGATCGGTGTGAATAGTTACTTTAGAATCAACAATATAAGATCTAAATTTATCACATGCAAACACAACTGCTAAAAATTCTTTTTCAGTAGTAGCATAATTTCATTGAGCACTGTCTAAAGTCTTACTAGCATAATGAATAACATTCAATTTCTTATCAACTCTTTGACCTATAATAGCACCAACAACATAGTCACTAGCATCACCCATTATTTCAAAAGGCAAGTTCCAATTAGGTGGTTGAACAATGGGTGCGGAAACTAGAGTTTTCTTAAGTATTTCAAAGGCTTCTACGCAATCATCATCAAAAACAAATGGAACATATTTTTGTAAAATATTAGTAAGAGGCCTAGAAATTTTAGATAAGTCTTTTATGAACCTCCTATAAAAACCAGCATTACCAAGGAAACTTCTTATACCTTTGATATCTTTGGGACATGGCATTTTCTCAATTGCATCAACTTTAGCTTTATCCACTTCAATACCTCTCTCAGAAATTTTATGCCCAAGGACTATACCTTCATTCACCATAAAGTGGCACTTCTCCCAATTCAAGACAAGATTAGTTTCTTCACATCTCTGCAAAACTCGATCAAGTTTGCTTAAGCAATCATCAAAAGAAGTTCTGTAAACAAAAAAATCATCCATGAATACCTCAACAATCTTTTCACAAAAATCAAAGAATATAGCAGTCATACATCTTGAAAGGTAGCAGGTGCATTGCATAAACCAAAAGGCATACGACTATAAGCATAAGTTCCATACGGACAAGTAAAGGTGGTTTTCTCTTGGTCTTCTTGTGATACACGTATTGAGAAAAACCAGAATATCCATCTAGGAAGCAGAAGTGTGTATGCTTAGACAATATTTCTAACATTTGATCAATAAAAGGCAAGGGGTAATGATCCTTTCTAGTAGCTTTATTTAATTTCCTGAAATCAATTACCATCCTACAACCAGTTACAACTCTTTGTGGGATAAGTTCATTTTTATCATTAGGGACTACGGTAATGCCTCCTTTCTTAGGGACACAATGAACAGGACTTGCCCATCTACTATCAGCTATAGGATAAATTATACCTACCTCTGGAAGCTTTAATATTTCAGTTCTTACCACATCTTTCATTTTAGAATTCAGACAGCGCTGATGATCGACAACTAGCTTAGCATCAGGCTCCATATTAATCTTGTGCTGGCATAAAGTGGGACTAATGCCCTTAAGATCATCAAGAGTATATCCAATAGCAGAACATTGCTTCCTCAGAGTTTTAAGTAATCTCTTTTCTTCATGCTCTGAAAGGTTAGCATTGATAATAACAAGATATATCTTCTTTTCATCAAGATAAGCATATTTCAGTGTATCAGGTAATTTCTTTAATTCAAACACAGGATCACTCTTAGGTGGAAGAGGGTCTCCAAGAGTTTCAACTGGTAAATTATTCTTAAGGATAGGTGCTTGTTTAATGAATATCTCATCTATTTCATTTCTTTCATTCATATGCATATCATTTTCATGGTCTAACAAATATTGTTCTAAAGGATCGGTAGGAGGAACAGCAATGGAAGCAAGACCAATAATTTCATCTTTACTAGACAATTCTTTCTCATATGGTGGTCTACGAAACTTAGAGAAATTAAATTCATGAGACACATCACCAAACTTAACTCTAACCTTTTCTTTAACACAATCAATTTCAGCATTAACGGTATTCAAGAAAGGCCTACCAAATATAATGGGACAAAAATTAAATTGCTGTGAACCGAGTACTAAGAAATCCGTATGGTATTTGATCTTACCACACAAGACTTCAACATCTCGAACAATCCCAAGTGGTGAAATAGTATCTCTATTTGCAAGCTTAATAGTAACATCAATATCTTCAATCTCAGCAGGTGCAATGTCATTCATAACTTCTTGATATAAAGAAAACGGAATAGCACTCACACTAGCACCCATATCACATAAACCATGATATCAATGATCTCCAATTTTAATAGAAACAACAGGCATGCCAACTACGGGATTATTCTTATCTAACATATCTTGTTCATTTCTAGCAGGTTTGGCTATTCTAGCAGCCTCATTGCAAAAGTAAATAACATGCCCATCAATATTATCAACCAAGAGATCCTTAACCATTGCAATATTAGGTTCCACTCTAATTTGTTCAGAGGGTCTAGGTGTTCTAATATTACTTTTATTAACCACAGTTGTAGCTTTAGCATGTTCCTTAATCCTAATAGGGAAAGGAGGTTTCTCAATATAAGCAGTAGGCACAACTGGATCAACATTTAAATGATTGTTTCATCTTTAGCTATAATAGGTTCTTCACAATTTTCTTCAATAGGAGGATGAAACTTAAACCACTTTTCCTTAGGGAGATCAACAGAGCAGCAAAGGACTCACAAAAAGTAGCTACTATCTCAGAGTCAAGTCCATATTTAGTACTAAACTTATGAAAAGCATCTGTTTCCATAAAAGATTTAACACAATCAAACACAAGTTTTATACTTGACTTTTTACCTTTGTCGAATTCCCAATCTTCAGAGTTGCGTTTAATTCTTTCCAGAAGACCCCATTTGAATTCAGTAGTCTTCTTAATAAAGGAACTAGTAGAAGAAGTATCGTGCATGGATTGATCATTATGAGAAAGCCGAGAATAAAAGTTCTGTATAATTATTTCTCTTGAAAGCTCATGATTGGGGCATGTGTGCATCATGTACTTAAGCCTCCCCCAAGCTTGAGCGATACTTTCTCCTTCACGAGGCCAAAAATTATATATATAATTATGATCATGATGAACCAAATGCATAGGATAAAACTTCTGATGAAACTCCAATTTCAACCGATTCCAATCCCATGTTCCAGTATCATCCAATAGCCTATACCATGTCAATCACTACTGGAATCAGCTTCTTTGCCGTCTGCCATAGCAGACGGCAAAGGCCTGCCTGGCGGACAACAAAGCCATTGCCGTCTGCCAGCAGACGGCGAACAGTCCGGCCGAACGGGTGCCGGTAAAGGCCACTTTGCCGTCTGCTGGTAGACGGCAAAGAAGCCAAGCTCTTTGCCGTCTGGTGGCAGACGGCAAAGCCCCTGGACGGCAGACAAAAGGTGCCAGCCCCGTTAGGGGGCTAACGGCGCTCTTTGCCGTCTGCCAGCAGACGGCAAAGAGCTGCAGCTGACGTCAGCTGACGTCAGGCGTCAGCTGGGCCTGCGCAGGCTCTTTGCCGTCTGCCAGCAGACGGCAAAGAAGAAAGCTCTTTGCCGTCTGCGTGCAGACGGCAAACAGGCCAAATAGGCCAGCCCAGATTGCACAGGCTGCTGCCACGTGGTCTATTTGCCGTCTGCTAGCAGACGGCAAACCTCTTTGCCGTCTGCTAGCAGACGGCAAAGTGGCTATATAGCCCCTGTTTTTACTGTTTTCTCTTATATCAATTCATTTGCACTTAAATTCACACACATATATATATATATATTCAGAATCACATAATAAGGCAAACATTATGTCTAGTCCATCACATAAAATGTCTCATCCACCACATAATAAACAACACATATGCAAATAATATGCAAGCCATATGGATATGATCATCCAACACATACCAAATCAAAACATATGCAAGTCTCATCCATACATATGCAAGTTTCATTCATCTATACATACATATGCCAGTGTCAATTGTTGATCCTACAAAATCAAAACAAAATGGAAGGACAAGGACTCCATGAACGCAAGCTTCCATGAAGTGAATCAAATCTACAAAATAGGAAAGAAGGAAGTTAGAAGAAGAAGAAGACATGAAGAAGAAGAAGAAAAAGAAGAAGAAGACTAGAAGAAGAAGAAGAAGAAGAAGAATTTTTCTTCTCTTTCTTTTTCTTCTTCTTATTGTTTACTTGTGTCATTTTAGAGCTAACCTAGTTAAATAGGCCATTTTTGACCTAAATATGCTAAGTATGTCATAAATGAACTAAATAAGCTAAGTATAGGTCATTTCAGAGCTAACCTAAGTAATTATGCCATTTTTGAGCTAATTAAGCATATTAAGTCATTTTGGAGCTAAATAGGTCATTTGTTAAGCATATTATGTCATTTTTGAGCTAGCTAAGCATATTGAGTTATTTTGAAGGAATAAATGCTAAGTATAGGTAACTTTAGAGCTATCCTAGGTTAAATAGGTCATTTTTGAGCTAATTAAGGTTATTATGTCATTTTTGAGCTAGCTAACCATATAAATTCATTTTTGGAGGAATAAATGCTAAGTATATGTCATTTTAGAGCTTTCCTAGGTTAAATAGGTCATTTTGGAGCTAAATAGGTGATTTCTTAAGCTAAGCTAAGTATAGGTCATTTGAGAGCTATCCGTGGTAAAATTGGTCATTTTGGAGCTAATTAAGGTTATTATGTCATTTTGGAGGAAATAATGCTAAGTACAGGTCATTTTAGAGCTAAATATGTCATTTCTTCAGCTAAGCTAAGTATAGGTCATTTGAGAGCTATCCATGGTAAAATTGGTCATTTTGGAGCTAAGTAAGGTTATAATGTCATTTTCGAGGAAACTAAGCTAAGTATACGGCATTTTGGAGATAAATAGGTCATTTCTTAAGCTAAGTACGCATTTGTTATGCTAAACACTTGCGAAAACTTACCGTCATCATGGAAGTGTAGTTGTAGGTGTAGTTGTAGGACCGGTCGCGCCAGTGGCTGACGGAGGAGGATCGGGCGATGCTTGTCGGGAGTTATGCTGCACCAAAGATCATTTCCAATGTATCGTTAGCATGATGCAACTCAAATGTGAAGACTAGTAACTAATGACCATTCAAATGAAACTCACCGTGCCCGCCAGAGCAATGACTGGCATCGGCGGAGGGGTCGTGCCGCTCTTCTCGCACAGGGTCTGCACATTTGGTTTTGACGAGTCAGTCATATTAGATACTTCTGTAAGGAACATTACGTGCATGATTTGGCAAATATGCGGAAGAAACTTACCGCGAACATCTTGTATAGGGCCCGGTTAGCCATCATGTTCCGGTTCCTCTCCTCCTCCAACGCATTAGCCGTCCTGTCCTCAAGCTCCCTCTCCCTCTCCGCCGCCTGCCGGTCCCTCTCCTCTAGAATCGCCTGGGTCTTCGCTCTCTCTTCCTCAATAGCAGCCTGGGTCTTCGCTCTCTCTGACTCAATAGCAGCCTGCAACACCACTCGTTAGCATTGTAATCATTGACGGCCGCACACACAATGTAATGAAGGAAAGGTATCTGAGTCTGTATAACTAACCTTGAATTCGAGCTCCACTGGCCGTGCACGAGGCAATATCTCAGGATCGGAGCCGGTCTGGCGCTTCTTGATCTGCGGGAGAGTGCTACTACAACGTATCAGTCCATCCCCAATGGCTAACGACCCATGGGGCCTCCCGCCACCAGATATCATCACCAGCTCTGGATCAAGAGGTTGCTGGCTCGGGTTAAAGTCCGGCCCTTTCCTCGCCTTCCCCTCGTCTCTGTACCTCACAAGCTTGTGGTGGGAGGCGCGGTTGGTGAATTTCTTTGGATCATCGAGGTCAGACTCAGAGAATGCCTTGGCCTTCTTGTACGAGGCAGTATTGGACATGGCATAGAGGTCGAACAGCTGTGGCACTGGAGCCTTGTTCTCTCGCGCCTAAAAGAGAGGAACAGAGTATTAGTTGAGGGCTCAAGCTAGCATGAAGAATAAATTTGCATGAATCATGAAGCAAACCACATACCCAGTTTTCCCCGTACTGATGCAGGTTGACGCTGCCTAGATGGTGTGGGACACCTTTCATTTTGTCACGCTTGTCCTTTGCAGTGTCGTGGGTGGAGCGCCATTGGGGAGAGCACCACTCATCCACCAACGCCTCCCAACAGTCCATCCTATCCGCACACCATCTCGGGGGCACCTAAGTTAAGCAAGAGAAATTTGAGCGCTACGCCTACGAATCAAATCAAGGAAACTAAGTACAAGGCCTTAAGAATAGGTAATTACCTTCATGTACTTCTCCTTACTCAGAAACTTCTCGTGGCACTTCTCTCTTTTCCTCCTAATACCAGCCGAGGCGAAGTAGTCTCGAATAGCCTGTGTCCGAGCCTCGTGCCGAAAGTTTTGAAGTAGGCGTCTGCACTCATTGTCGATAACCAGAGCCGCGGCCTCCTCCTGTCCCTCAGCACACCTGTAGAAGGTCTGCAATAAAACA
Organism: Elymus sibiricus; assembly: GCA_039707655.1. Taxonomy (NCBI): domain Eukaryota; kingdom Viridiplantae; phylum Streptophyta; class Magnoliopsida; order Poales; family Poaceae; genus Elymus; species Elymus sibiricus. Next base: position 320,893,099 of record CM077672.1, read on the forward strand.
AGAAAACACGGATTTGTACAATCACTAGGGTTGCCAATCAAAGAAGGAAACACAACGTAGACGACAAAGGAGAAATTACCCAAAACGTCTGGATCACAATGTCGGCCACCTTGTGGCACTCGACATCGCCGATCCTATGCCCCGGCGGGGCCGGGGCAGCCAAGTAGTGCTCCCAGGTCATTCCTAACTGTGGAACCCGGCCCTCACCGGGCAACGTGACCCACCCCAGGAAGCTCTGGCAACAAATCACACCAAGGACACTGTTGGGCCTGCGGACATGAGGCTCGTGTGTCCAAGACCTGCAGTATGACAAGGCCAACGCATTAGATATTCGAAGAAACGTGAAGGCAAAAGGTTAAAAAATAGTAAATGCACTTACTTGGCCCCGTTAGGCGCAATCAACCACCTCTGGTCGGGGGTCGCCGGGGTGGGCGGGAGCATTGTACCACCACGCTGGTAGACTTTGCGCCCCTCAACCCACTCACCCTCGCTATAGCTATCAGAACTATAGCCACCCTCAGCACGGCCACTCGACTCCGTCGAGTTCCGCTGCGACTTAGCGTGATCCCTGCTGAGCTCCGGAGTCTCGTGGGACGAAGGCTCGTCGGCCCGACGCTCGTCGGCCCGACGCTCGTCGGCCCGAGGCTCGTCGGCCGTAGGCGCGTCTGCCATAGGCTCGTCGGCCCGAGGCTCGTGGACCGGAGTCCGAGATGGGTCCACCTCAGGCGGCTCCATCTCAGACGGAGCACTCCTGTGGTCGGGTGAATCAGCTGGGGGTGGCGGCGAGGAAGGCGTAGTAGCAGCCTTCCTACCTCTCCCGCCGCCACGTCCACCTCTACCAGCCTTCTTCCCCCCCGACCATTCCCGGCCGAAGAAGAAGCGACTGCCGGTGGTGTCTGCATACTGAGATCCAGCGCTCTCCGGAGGCTATGGGGTGGAATGGAACTACCCCTCCCACCACGCGCCGAGGTAGGAGCCTCGGAGCGCTCTCGACCCGCGCCCACCATCTGTCAACACCTGCAATGACAAAGAGTAAACGAAATTAGTACAACATAAAAAGAATGAATACCTGACATGAATAATATGTATATAATTTAAGTGTATCATCATCATGAACATAATAAAAAATTGAATACCTAAAAAATTGAATATATACCTAATTTAAGTGTCGGGGTGTCGTGTCGGGGTCGGGGTGTCGTGTCGGGGTCGGGGTGTCGGGGTGTCGGGGGTGTCGTGTCTGGGTGTCGTGGTGTCGGGGTGTCAGGGGTGTCGGGGTTGGGGTGCCGTGTCGGTGTCGGGGTGTCGAGTCGGGGTGCCGTGTCGGGGTCGGGGTGTCGGGTCGGGGTCGGGGTGTCGGGGTCGGGGTGTCGGGTCGGGGTCGGGGTCGGGGTGTCGGGTCAGGGTCGGGGTCGGGGTTTTTCCTCTTTTTTTTCTTTTCTTCTTCTTCCTCTTCTTCCTTTTCTTCATTTTCTTCCTTTTTTTCCTTCTTCTTCTTCTTCTTCCTCCTTTCCTTTTTCCTCTTCTTCTCCTCCTCTCCTCTTTTTTCTTCTTCTCCTCCTCCTAACCTAATTAACCTAATTGATGTCGAAACCAGTAGCATGTAACTAATTAACCTACTCAAAAAACCTAATTAACAACATCTAACTAATTAACCTAATTGATGCATCTACTATCTACTAACAGTAGCATCTATATATATCTATAATCATGATATTAAAAAAAAGGAAAAAAACAGAAAAACAGAAAAAAAAAGGGCAGAGGTGGGGGAGCTCACCGGAGGGGGTGCCGCCGGGGGGCTCGTCGGGGGGGTGCCGTCGGGGGGGCTCGCCGGGGGGTGCCGCCGGGGAGGGCTCGCCGGGGGGGCTCGACGGGGCGGCGGCGCAGGGCAGCGGCGGCGCGGGGCGGCGGCGCGGGGCAGGGCGGGGCGGGGCGGCGGCGGGGGCGGCGGGGGCGGCGGGGGCAGGGCGGGGCGGCGGCGGGGGCAGGGCAGGGCGGGGCAGCGGCGCTGAGACAGAGAGGGAGAGAGAGATGTGTGTGTGTGAGAGAGAGGCTTTGGGCGCGGGGGCGAAAATTAAGCCCCCCTCTTTGCCGTCTGCTGGCAGACGGCAAAGAATTCTTTGCCGTCTGCCAGCAGACGGCAAAGACGGTGACCGTTAGCCCGCCCCCGCCGTGACATTGTGGGCCCCACCCTCACCTCGTTGCCGTCTGCTGGCAGACGGCAAAGAAATTTTTGCCATCTGCCAGCAGACGGCAAAGAAGCGGCAGATGGAAAAGAGCTTGACCTAGCCAGTGCCGTGCCCCGTGGGGCCCACTTTGGTCTTTGCCGTCTGCTGGCAGACGGCAAAGAACTCTTTGCCATCTGCCAGCAGACGGCAAAGAAGTGCAGATGGCAAAGACCCTCTTTGCCATCAGCTGATTCTTTGCCGTCTGCTTTGGAAAGACAGACGGCAAACAGCCTCTTTGCCATCAACTGGCAGACGGCAAAGAGCTGGCAGATGGCAAATAACTGAATTCCAGTAGTGAATGCCTTTCCCTCCAAAGATAAAGGGAATACCTTCTTCTTAACTCCATCCTCGGATAAACTTGCAAGCTTAAACAATCTACAAATTTCATCCACATAGATCAAGCCATCTCCTGCATAAGGATTAGCTAGTAGTTTCTCTAACATACCCGAAGGAATTTCATAATAAATATTTTAAGTAGGTTTAGTAGGTTGAGGAGCAACTCTTATTGCTTCCGGTCGAGGTGAAGATACCCCAAACAAGCCCCTCAAAGGATTATTTTCCATAGTGACAAGTGACAATAAATTTCAGGACATAATATAAATGTTTCCTTACCAAATTGCACATACCAAAGGCGCTTCACTCCCCGACAACGGTGCCATAAAAGAGTATTGATGATCCACAAGTATAGGGGATCAGTTGTAGTCCTTTCGATAAGTAAGAGTGTCGAACCCAACTAGGAGCAGAAGGAAATGATAAGCGGGTTTCAGCAAGGTATTCTCTGCAAGTACTGAAAATAGCGGCAACAGATAATTTTATAGCAAGGTAATTCATAAAAAGTAACAATTAGCAAGAGTAACAAAGGTGCAGCAAGGTGGCCCAATCCTTTTTATAGCAAAGGACAAGCCGGAACGTTCTCTTATATTAAGCAAAGCGTTCTCGAGGACACATTGGAATTATCGTCTCGACATTTTCATCATGTTTAGTTGATTCGAATTCGCTACTTTGATAATTTGATATGTGGGTTGACCGGTGCTTGGGTGCTGTTCTTACTTGAACAAGCATCCCACTTATGATTACCCCCTCTCGCAAGCATCTGCAACTACGAAAGAAGAATTAAGATAAATCTAACCATAGCATGAAACATATGGATTCAAATCAGCCCCTTACAGAATAACGCATAAACTAGGGTTTAAGCTTCTATCACTCTAGCAACCCATCATCTACTTATTACTCCACAATGCCTTCCCTTAGGCCCAAGTGTGGTGAAGTGTCATGTAGTCGACGTTCACATGACACCACTAAAGGAAGCAACAACATACATATCATCAAAATATCGAACGAATACCAAACTCACATGATTACTTATAACAAGACTTCTCCCATGTCCTCAGGAACAAAGTAACTACTCACAAATCATATTCATGTTCAAGATCAGAGGGGTATTGAATATTATTAAGGATCTAAACATATAATCTTCCACCAACTAGCATCAACTACAGGATGTAATCAACACTACTAGCAACCCATATGTACCACTCTGAGGTTTTGAGACAAAGATTGAATACAAGTGTAACATCCCAAAATTCTAAATTCTGGAATGTTAAATTAATTAAGTAATTATGATAGACTGTTTGATTGTTGTGTGATTGATTGTTTGAAAGTGAGTGAAATTTGAAACTTAAGTTGAATGAAAGCGAATAAAAGGAGTTTCCCAAACTTTCATTTTTGCATTTGGGTTCCTTGAATTCAAATTCAATTCAAACATGAAACCCTAGAGTGAAGGTGACATGACTTCTTCCATCAAAGAAATGAAAAGGGTTTTTGAAAAGATTTGAATTCCATTTGAAAATATTTAAAATACAGAAACTTTATGCAACTCAATGATTTTCATGAGAGAAGATAAAATGACTTCTTCAAAGATGAGTTGGAAGTTTAAAAGAAACAATTTCAAAGTCCCTTTGAAGCTTTCTGGAACCGACTTTCCATTTGATGTTATTTGAATTTCCAAATTTCAAATCCTCTAGAAATATTCAAAATGAGAGAAGGAATATGACACTTCAACTATTCAGAGGCATTTGAAATATATTTGGCCAAGGAAAAACAGAAAAGACTTGAAATTGGTTTGAAATTCAAATTCAAACCCAATTATGAGTTATTTGGTTTTTATTCAAATTATTTTTCTCCAAAAATAAAATATTTGGAAAATAGGGTAAAATGATTCCCTTCAACAGAAAAATGGAGAACATAAATTTGAAATCATTGTGGTATTTTAAAAAATGATTTTTCATTGATTTTATTACAACAGTAGCATTGTTTGATTTTTATGAATTTTTGTGGAATTTATTTCGACTTGAAAAATGGTTCATCTTCTTCTTTGTGTTTTTCTGCAAATTTTGATATATAATATGTCTAGGAATGTTTTTTATTTCTTTTCTTTATTCCCTTTCCTTTCTATGTGTTATTTTAAATAGGAAACTTTTCCTTTAAAAGGAAATGGCCGAAGCCCCCCGACGCTGCCCACTAGCTAACCTGGCCCGGCCGCGATCCGAAAGGATTCGGATCGGCCGCCCGATCCGATCCGATCTCCCTCTGTCTCACTTTCGTGCAGGACCCACCGTCCGATCCCGAGCCGCCCGAGCTCACCTTCCTCCCCGCGCTTCCCCTCTTTCCTTTGCCGGTGATCCGCCGCGGCCTCGCTGATTACTTGTTGTTCTGCTGCTTCCCCTCGCCCACGCCTCTCCCTGTATAAATACCTCACCCTCCCGACTTGTTCCACCCCTAAACCCCTCTCGAAACCCTCTGCCGCCGCAGCTATTGCTCGCCGGAGCACTGAAGCCGCCGCCGCGCCATTGCCGCCCTAACTACCTCCTCCGACCACCTCGCCGCCATCCGAGCCCACCTCCGACCTTCCCTCACTCCGCTCGACCTCGCCGATGACTGCCCCGAGCTTGCCGACACCCGGAGCACCGTCCCCGACCTCGCCCGAGCCGCCACCATCGCCGCCGTCGACCACCGAGGTACCGATCGAGCGCCCACTTTTTCCCTCGCCTTGGCGACAACCTGCGCCTTTAGATCTTGATCCGACAGCCACCGCAGATCCGCTGTTTAGTTTAAAACGCCGAAGCGCTTTCTGCTTCCGATCGGTCATCCGCCCGTAGCTCAAAACCAGCTTGTGACGCCCTCGGCTCGACCGTGCACTAATCATACACGCAAATGCGCATGATCAAGCCCAGGGACCCATGGGAAGATATCACAACACAACTCTAGACACAAATTAAAATAATACAAGCTTTATATTACAAGCCAGGGGCCTCGAGGGCTCGAATACATAAGCTCGAGTTACACAAGCATTAGCGGAAGCAACAATATTTGAGAACCGACATAGCTAAACAAATTTGCCTTAAGAAGGCTGAGCAAAACAACGACAACTAGATCGAAAAGGCGCAGGCCTCCTGCCTATCTCCACCATCTGATCACAGCAATCGGGTATGGGGAAAAAGAGGTAACAAAGCAACCATGAGTACTCATCCAAAGTACTCGCAAGACTTACATCAGATCTATTCTATTTATGCATCGATATCAAATGAAGGGGCTGTATCTGTGGACTAGACTGCAGAAATGCCAGAATAGAGGGAAGGCCTAGCCTATCGAAGACTAGCATCTTGCAGCATTAGAAGAGTGCAGATTAGTATCATATCATATAGTAATAAGTAAGTAGTAGCAAAGCCCAGAGATCCTTCCTCGACTCCCTGCGAGAAAGCGATCCCGGAGCTAACATATTAATTAAAGTAACATGTATCCAGTTCAAGTTGTAGTAGATCGGGATACAACACTGAGCGTCCTGTTACCGTGGACACGGCTATTCAAATAGATAATCTTCCCTGCAGGGGTGCATTACTGTTACCCAACACGCTCAATTAACTCTAGCCGGACACATTGTTCCGGGTAATGCCCAGCCTCGGCTGATAGACACGACGTAGTCCTACCTAGGCTCAGCAGAGAGGTCCCCGCCGGTCTACATCCTAAGTGCTCAGGGGTCTTGGGCCCATCGCCCTTTGCACTCCGGGTCATTGTGCGTAGGGTGGATACTAGCGCCATCCCTCTCCTGGATGGCATGATCCGACCGTGCCACAATGTTGAACTGGACATCTGACAGAGCTTTTGGTTGATACATACGGCACCGAGGGCCCCATTAAACCATTATCCCGCGTGGTGGTAGTGCGTATAGGCCAGTGGCTAACTCAGATCAAATACTCAAATCCGTTAAGTGTGTTGTTGGTATCTCGCGGACACGAACAGGGCTCAAGGCCCACCTCCGACACCCTGTTGCACCGACTTGGTAATCCGTGGTCCAATGACCAGGGACCAGGCCCACCTCTCTCCTAGGTGGTCTCCAGCTGCTCTGTCGTTCCGCCACAATAATCTCTCGCGGGTGCCCTCATGGCCAGCCCGACTTCCCAAAGGACTGAGGTGAAGGTCAAAGTACCCGTGTGTCCATAACATCGTGGGGATTCCGAGGAATCACCCTCGATGGATTCCCACTCGATGTAACCGTCAAGGTGAACTTGGAGGAATCACCCTCGATAAGTTCACACTTGAGGGGTTGCACGACAGAAGCATCATCGGAGGTGGTGAAGGAGGAATCACCCTCGATAACCCACAACCGACTAGCTACGCTACAGAGATATCATCAGGAGTGAGGTAGGAGGTATCACCCTCGGCACTCGATAGTAGCTCTGCAGAGTCGTACAACTAAGGGGGTGTGCGGTGCTGTGTAGGTCTCTGTACATCTATCACGTTGATCGAGACATCCGGAAACAAAGCATGGCATACGAACAAGGGTGCAGGGTCACTGATGGATCACTAACCAACCTATACTAAGCATTTAGGATAACAGGTAAGGTATCAACAGCAGTTACAAAAATCAGGCTATGCATCAGAATAGCAGCAATCAAATACGGTAGCAAAATCTAATGCAAGCATGGGAGAGAAAGAATGGGCGATATAGGAATGATCAAGGGGGTTTTGCTTGCCAGGTTGCTCTGCAGACAGAAATGGATCTTCAACGAAGTAGGCGTTCACCGGATCATTAGCGGTCTCGGAGTCTACCGGAGAGAAGAGGGGGAGGAAACAGATAAATAGAAGCATTCAAATGCAATCACAATGCATGACATGCCTAAATGATATGCAGGGGTGACATGTTACATCTCTAAATATTTTAGATGTTTTAGGAATTTATTTGAAATTATTTATCTGAGGTCATGCATTATTCATCTATCAGAAACAGGCCAAAAGTTTCATGTTCATCATCTTAGAGGATTCTAACATGAGTGCAAATGACATATTCGGATTCGTTAGATTTTTCTGATCATTTTTCATATAGAAAACTTTTTCATCTGACTTACGGTTATTTTTCTATTGAATTTCAAAGTTTTAACAATATTCTAGATTTTCTGATTTAATTTAATTCGAAAATTACTAAAGGTTATCTGCTATGGGTACACAGAAGTGTACCCAGGGGGTTGCTACTGTGGCTGACATGTGGGGCCAGTCAACTGCCCAGACAGCAGTTGACTGGTCCACGTTGACTGGTCAACAGGACCAGTGGGTCCCACCTGTCATTGACTGAGGCCAGCCCAGTCAGTAGTTGACTGGTCAACTGGGCCCAGTGGGACCCAGTGGTCTGTCTCTGGTTATATTAACAGTATTTAGCTTAATCTAATTAGTCTATTTAGGTCGTGGGCCCAGCCTGTCAGTGATACAACTATTAGCGGGTTAATTAGTAGCGTTAGTTAGTCTAATTAAACAGCTACAAAAAGAGGGCCCACTGTTAGTAGCTATTAGGGCCGGGGTTAGTGCCGCGTGCTATCACGTGTCCCCACCGGAGTTTAAACTCCGGTGCGCGCCGGCGCTGCTCCGGCGAGCACCAGACGCGGTGGCGTCGCACGGAAACGTCGCACGGGCAGCGGATCGAGTCGCGGACGGGCTCTACGGAAAGCTGGGGTTCGGCCGCGTCCAATGGTGGTCTCAGGGAGGCCGGCGAGGGACGGTAGCGACGGCGGCGTCAGATCGAGCGGCGGCCGGAGTTCGGTGATCGCACGGGCGCACGAGCTAGCTAGTTATCAAGCGGCAAACGAGCTGGCAGGCTCTAGTGAAGCTCCACGAGCTCGCGTGCATCATCAGACGAAAACGGAGGGCACGGCAGTGGCGAGCTCAGCGGCCATGGCGGACGGCCGAGCCGGAGGTTGAGGGAAGACAGCTACGGTGCACTAAGGGGAGCAAGGAGGAGTTGAGACATGCCGGGAACTCACAGTGAGGTAGAAGGGCAAGCAAGCGGCCTCGGGGAAGCACCGGAGGCGAAGAATCGACCGCGGCGATCTCGGCGCCCCGAGGTAGAAGACGAAGTCGCCAGCGACGCTGTGGAGCGTCTCAGCTCACGTGGCTCGGTGAGGAGTTCGGGGAGGTCGAGGCGGAGCTCGTGGGCAGGCCGGAGGGACGAGAGGAGCTCGGTGGCCGCGGAATCGAAGCAGGTGCGGCGGCGACCGCATCGGCCTTCGCTCCAGATCGAAGGAGAGGGCGAGGGAGAAGGGGAAAGTGGGTGAGGGAGAGCCAGGGGAGTAGGTGGGCGTCGCGCTTATCCTCCGACGTCTTCGCTGTAGCGGCTCACGTCGCAGAGCCGGCCGGCGAGATGAGCTCGCCCACAGCCATGGCGACACGAGGGGAGGGAGCAGGTCGGGGACGAGGAGGTGGGCTGGGCCCGGGGTACTGTAGTTCTCGGCCGGTTAAGTGCACAAGAGATTTTATTCATTTTACTTTTCTGTGAATTTAACTGCTACTATTTGCATTTCTTTTTATATCAAATCAATTTTGTTAGACTCAAAACTTGTCACTTAAGTACTTGGTGATATTTTGCATCAGCCCCCAAGGTTTTTCAAATTATTCAGACTCGTTTAGATATTTGTTCAATTTGAAAAGGGGTGGTTAATTGGCTGTTAGCTCAGTTTTAAATGGGTTAAGGATATTTAAACTTTTCAAATAATGATGGTTTCTATTTGTCAATTACTTAGTGATAATTTGCAAAATTATGAACACTTTAGTTTTGCAGTTTGAAGAAATATTAATTTGACTTGCATTTTGAATTTTGAATTGAAGTTGAATTATTTCCTAATGCAATTTAATGAAAATGACCTTGATGACATGGCACATTATTTCTGGTTAATGACTGGACTTTAATCTGGGGGTGTTACAATGTAACACCCCATGTATTTAAGCTACGGTAATCACCTTTTGATAATGCCAAGTCACCATGTTAAACAGTGCTTGATCATCATTGCATCATATCTCATTTCAAATTCCAATTCAAATTGAAATTCAAATTTAAAGTGAGAATAAAAGTTGTTCCAATTTGGAAACTAAAATGTTCATTAAATAGCAAATAATCCATAACTAATTATGTTAAGAAAAACAACATCACTAAAATTCACTAAGTGACCCTACCATCGTCAAAACAGTACAAAACAGAGACATTTAATACCTTTTTATTTAATTAAAATTCAAATGAAATCCTATTTAGCTCAAACCAATTTCTGGTGGTGGATAATAATGCACTGCTATTATTGGGCTAAGTCACCTATTTTGCAAAACTCAATTTGTGCCTAAACTATTTACTAAACAGCAGCTAAAAAGAAAAAATAGAAAGAAAAGAAAGAAAAAGAAAAAGGCCTACCGTGCTGGGCTCTAGTCAACCAGTCGGCCCAGCCCACCCCGCACGGTCGCCTCCCTCCTTTCCCTGTTCAGCCTCGGTCGCTCGCGCGCACCGACCGCGCCCGTCGCCGGCGAGCTGTCCCCGCCGCGTCTCCTCGCTCCCGCGTCGCTACAGAGGGCGAAGGGGATAAGACCGCCCCCCTGGAAACCCTAGCCGGCCTCCCGATATTTCCCCCCTCCCCCGCTAGCTCTCTCTCCCACCTCGCCCGAAAGCTCGCCGCCGTCCTCTACTCGATCCCGCGGCTGCCGAGCCCTGATCGTCTCTCCGACTAGCCCGTCGTCACCGCCATCCTCGACTGCTTCCCCTGCCCCGTCTACTTCGAGCTCGGAGCCCCCACATCAACGCTGACGAGGTCGTCTTCTTCCTCGGACCCGCCGCACGCCGCCGTCGAATTCGTCGCCGTCCAACCTCCCCGCGCGCACTTTAGCATGTCTACGGGCTCCCGGTGAGCCTCGCCTTCTTCTCCCCCTCTCCCCGGCTTCTCTCCGCGCTCGTAGCCGTCTATGTCGTCGCCGTCCGAAGCCAGCACCGCCGTGCAGCTCGCCGCCGACGCGGTAGCTGCTGTCGTGCTTGCCCGAGCACGGGAACGTGCTCAGTGCACCGCGCTGCGTCCGCCTGTGCCCCTAGAACTCCCCCTCGTGCCCCGTAGCTCCATTTCTGCTTGCGCCCGATTCCGGCCACCCGCCGACGAGCTCGCCGTCGTCGCTACGGAGCTCCTCCGGCCACGGCACCACCGCCATTCGACGCGGCTCAGAGAGCCCGTTCGAATGAGCCTAACCGCGCCCCTCCCCGTGCCCTGTGGACGAATTCCGACGACACCCAAGGCCGCGCTGCCGCGGATTTGGTCGCCGGCGCTGTTCCGGCGACGTCGCCAGTCGTCGCCGACGTGGCCTGACGTGTGGGGCCCCTGTGCCACTGACTGGTGGGACCGCGGGCCCCGTTGACCCGGTCCACCGCTGACGTGGCAGCCCCATGTCACTGAATGTGGGTCCCGCCTATTTAAAACATTTTTAAAATAAATAAAACTTTAACTAAATTGTTAATTAAATTAATTAGTCTAAACAGCCACTGACAGGGCGGGCCCACCTGCTAATTAGTTTCTGTTAAGTTTAAATTAAACTCTAATTAGGCCACAGTGGATGACATGTGGGTCCCACTGGTCGGGTTGACCAGTCAACCGAGTGGGTTGACTACTGATGTCATGCATGCGTCATGCTGATGTCAGCCAGCACTATTTCGGATAATTCTAATTTAAATAATTAAATTAATTCCAAAAAATGATTAAAACTTTGAAAATTCATATAAATTAAACCGTAACTCGGATGAAAATAATTTATATATGAAAAATGATCAGAAAAATGTGTAGAATCTGAATAAACTACCCACATACCTGCCACACCCCTCTAACATACCGAACATGGAACATTTTGCCCGTATCCGATAAATGAATAGTGCATAACTTTAATAAAATAAATCCAAATAAATACTTAAATTAACTAAATCATTTAGATAGGCAGTAAAACACCTCTGCATATCATTTAGGCATGTCATGCATCCCTGTTGCATTATTGCCATGTATTTATTGTTTCTTCCCCCTCCTCTCCCGATAGCCCCCGAGACTGCCGACGATGCTACAGTGTACGACGACGTCGCCGACGACCAGACCCCTTCAGCTGAGCTTCCAGGCAAGCAAACCCCCCTTGATCATCAGATATCGCCCATTCCCTCTCACTTATTCTTGCATTAGAATTGCCCCTGCTACTGTTCCGATAAGTCCTATTCTGATGCATAGCCTGATTTTGTCGTTTGCTATTGATACTCTACCTGCTGTCCCGTAATGCTTAGTTAGCTATGCTACTGCTTCATCGGTGGCCCATCACCTTTGTCCGTATGCCATGCTTAATACCGGGCCGTGATCACTCTGGGTGAGGATCACGGAACTATTTACATTACTGCAACACTAAAATTGTTAAAGTCGGGCTGGCCCCAAGGGTGTCCGCGAGTGAACATCATTAAAGACGGGTCGGCTCCAAGAGCACCCGCGCGTCATGTTTTACCAAGTCGGGGCGACAGGAACCCTGTTCGACTCTGTGAGTTACTAAACATGCTTAACGGATTTGGGTATTTGATCTGAGTGGGTCGTTAGCCCTATACGCACTACCACCACGTGGGATAATGGTTATGGGACCCTCTACGTCGTAGTATCAGCTGAAAGCTCTTCAGACGTCGCAGCTCAGAGATGCGGGCTGGTTGGGGTGGGCTGGTTATGTCACTGGTGTATTCAGTGTCACGCCTGGGCCCCGACCACCCTCGCAACGTGCTAAGCTTAGGTAGGACGCTGCTTCGTGTCGATTACCCGAGGCTGGGTATTACCCAGCAAGTGTATCCGGCCAGATGTAATTGAGCGTGCTGGGTAACATTAGTGCACCCCTGCAGGGAAGTTATCTATTCGAATAGCCGTGTCCACGGTAACAGGACGCTCGGAGTTGTATCTTGATCCGCTACAACTACAAATGGATACTGTCACAATGATAAACTGCTACTACTGCTCTCGGGATCACTTTCTCGCAGGGTAGTCGAGAAAGGTTCTTAGGGCTTTACTAAACTATGTTTGATATATATTATCTTGCTCTATTCTCTTCTGATGCTGCAAGATTGCTTCAAGATGCTAGTCTTCGATAGGCTAAGCATCTCCCCCTCTGTTCCAGCATTCTGCAGTATAGTCCAAAGATATAGCCCCATTCCTTTGATACTGATGCATATTAGTATAGTTCTGATGTCAGTCTTGCGAGTACTTTGGATGAGTACTCACAGTTGCTTTGCTATTCCTTTTCCCCATACCCACTTGATGAAATCAGACGGTGGAGTCTAGGAGCCAGACGCCACCACAGGAAACTACTACCAGGAGAGTCCCGGAGGCCACTACTACTGGGTTGAGCCGACCGACCAGGAGTAGTTCGGAGGCCCTAGGCAGGAGGCCTTCGCCTTTTCGATCGTTATGTCGCTGTTTGTGCTAGCCTTCTTAAGGCAAAACTTGAATAACTATGTATGTACCCAGATATTATGGTTTGTACGACTTATGTATTCGGGTCCTCGTGACCCCTGGTTTGTAATATGAAGATTTATGTTTAAATTTGAGTTTAGAGTTGTGTTGTGATATCTTCCCGTGAGTCTCTAATCTCGAGCGTGCACGTTTGCGTGTATGATTAGTGCACGGTCGAGCAGGGGCGTCACATACAACGCGCACCCCCTGCAGCCAATAGCGTAGTGCCACGCGGCCGTAGCCGACGCGTAGTAATTTTTCTTTTTCTGTTTTCTTTTTCTTTTCTCTTTTTAGTTCTGATTTTAGTTTTGCTATATCTTTTAGGTTTTAAATCCTTTTTGAGTGATTCTTTTTGCATTGTGTTCACAAAAATATGTAGTTTATGTTTGTGCCTTTGGTTTTCAAATTTGAATAGTTTAAATTTGAATTTGATGAAATTTGTTCAAATCACTATTTTGCTTATATCTTGAGTTTAAAAATAGGTTTTTGATTGATTCTTTTTGCTACTATTTTCTTATCGTTTTGTTTATCCAATAGTATTTAGTGATTTAGTTTTAGTATAGTTTAAATTAGGTTTTTAGCTAAAACAGTACTGTTTTGCATATGTGCTTGTTTAAATTCATAACTAGTTGATTTTTATTAGTTTAAATTAATTCTTTTTGTAGATTTTAGCATGTTGAAATATGTTTTTGTTAGACAAGAGTAGATAAAATTTTATAATTAATTATTATAGTTTTACTACTGTTTTGTATTAGTATCTGCTTAGCCACAATTATAGTTAATAGAATTAGTTTTATTAGTTTCAAATGTAATTCTTTTTGCCACTTTATTATAGTTAATTATTGTTTCTATTAAATAGTAATAAATTAGTTTTTGTAGTTAGTTATTACTGTTTGGTGTTGTTTGGTTATTTTCTTAGTTGTTATAATTATTTTTGTCATAGCTAGATGGATAGAATAGATTTTAATTAGTTCTTTTGCTAGTTATTAATTTAGTGAATTACTTTCTGTTAATTTATTAGTTTAGTATTTTTTTGCTGTTAAGTTTTATTAGGACAAAAAAAATTATTGTTTAGTGTGTTAATCTTCATAGTTTCTTTAGTAGTTTTCCTTTTGCCTTTCTTTTAAGTTTTCTTTGGATTTCTATTTGGTTTTCTTTGATTTCTTTATGTGCTTTCCTTATTGTTTTATTTGTTGATTGCTAGAATGATTGCTAGATTGAATGCTTATGAAAATGCCATGTTTGATTATAATAGATTTCTCGGAGAGTGACGAATAGTTCTATCGAGTTATTTCTGAGAGCGATATAATCTTCATCAACTATTACCAGGCAAGTTCACTTTGACCATATTTTCATACCTATGTTTTATTGCATTTTAGTATCACCTTTTCAACATCCCTCCAGTAGTTATATTGAATCTTGTAGTTGAGTAGAAGCATGAGGTAGGAACCCACACCCTTGTTACTAAGCCCCGAGAAACGTTTTGCTACGCTATAGTAGACGGGGATTGGTATGAATGTTCGTGAGTGGTGTGAGAAGGAGGACTCTACGTCAATGACGTCAACTTCAAGATGGCAACTTCAAGGCCTGCATCTACAAGACATCAAGACTTCAAGACTCAAGACTAGAATTCAATATACCTCTGGGTGGAGGATGGTTTCACGGGCATCGTGGAAACACCCAGTGGATGACCCGGTTCGACGGGCATCGTGGAAAAACCCAGTGGATGACCTCGGCATGCATGGGTAAGCGCCATGACACCTTGCGGAAAGCTTCACCCAGGCTCAAAGAGACGGAAGAATACTTCATGCCCGGAAGCTTACCTGTGCAGCCACAAGTCATTTTGGGCTCTAGCTTGGTTGATCTTAGTTGTGACTCTGGCGGGGCAGTTGCTAGCAGATGTAGTTGAAAGGTAGGATTGGATGGGCACTGTCCATAGTCAGGGAAGCTCTCTGAAAGACCATCTTTCGTTCATTCTGTTCTCAAACACCCGACAGTGCGAGGACATTAAAAGGAGGGAACGATTCTTGTGGGTAAAGTGCACAACACTCTGCAGAGTTAAAACCTAATCGATTAGCCGTGTCCTCGGTTACGGACAACTTGAGCCTCTGGGCTTGGATCTATCTCTGAACTCTCAACACCGGACTGATAACTAATTGTGGGCAACTTATGATACTTGTGGGCTATGAGACATCGGTTGGCGGAACCATGTCATGGTAGATAACTCTGTAGTGAAGGCTGTTGATATTCCTTTATTGTAGGGAAAATAAAACCAGCTTTTATGCAAAAAAAACTCAGACATAGAGCCTCCATATTGCATATAGAATAGTTTTTATCATCTATTTCATATTGTGATCTTGCCGGTACATTCAATGTACTGACCTACACGGGTATCATGTTGCAGGATTCCTACGACGAGTAAGAGGTTATGATATAGGGTTACGGTCTACACTCAACTTGCCATTGGCGTTGATGGGACTCCACACCCTTATTGATTTGTTTCCGCTGTGATATATAAGGTATACTCTGGATCTATGGTATTTTTTTACATGTGATGTTATGGTATTTCATCGAAGTACCATGTGTGCCAGCATACTGATCCAGGGATGGCACAGAAAGCATAGAGACTTGACCGTATTGGGTCGGGTCGCTACAACAAGAGATGAACTAGGGTTTGAGATGAGATGGTGCTAATGAAGATGTTGATGAAGATTGATCCTCCCACGATGAGAGGATCATTGGTGATGTCGATAGCTTCGATTTCCCCCTCCCGGAGGGAAGTTTCCCTGGCGAAATCGCTCTGCCGGAGAGCAAAAGTGCTCCTGCCCAGGTTCCGCCTCGAGACGGCGGCGCTTCGTCCCGAAATTCTTCTTGTTATTTTTTCTAGGGCAAATAGCCTCATATAATAGAAGATGGGCATCGAAGGCCTGCCAGGGGGCCCACAAGCTCACAGGGCGCGCCCAGGGGGTAGAGCGCGCCCCCTGAGCTTGTTGCTCCCTGGTGGGCCCCCTCCTAGTATTTCTTTCGCCAATATTTTTTATATATTCCAAAACAATTCTCTGTAAATTTTCAGGTCATTTGGAGTTGTGCAGAATAGCTATCTCTATTGTAGCCTTTTCTGGTCCAGAATTCCAGCTGCCGGCAATCTCCCTCTTCATGTGAAACTTGCGAAATAAGAGAGAAAAGGCATAAGAATAGTATCATAAAGTGAAATAATTACCCAAAACATAATAAATTAATAACAGTTGGAAAACATGATGCAAAATGGACGTATCAGTAATGATCATCTAGTCATCTACTTCTTGTTGTGACGACGCTTGCCATTGCTCTGCTTCCAGCTGGATCCCTGGCCGTTTTGGGGAAGAAGGAGACACTTCCTCATGTCAACGATCCGCTTGTACATCTCATAGCTCGTGTATGCCTCCTTGTCCGCGTACACGACATGAGCTTCGTCGAGCTTCTCCATCCAGGCCGAGTGCCAGGCACGCTTGTCCTCGTTGAAGGAATCCTTCATGTCTCTGTAGCAGGGGTCGATGATGGCCTCGGCAAGGTAAACCAATGAGTCCTTCTCCTGCTTCTTGTTGCCCCAGATCTTGTATTGGCCTTGGATGTCGACAAGATTCTGGCAGGTGATGCCCGAATTCTTGAGCACCTTTACATCGTTGGTGATGTCCACCATAGCGAACTTGTGGTTGGGGCTGTTGACAAGCCTGGTGAAATGCTCGCAAGGCCTTGTGGCCAGGCAGTAGTGGTAGACGAGGACATGATTGCGCACGCGCATCTGGGCGACGGCGACCTTGTGACGAGACCAGGCACGAGCGCGGGTGTACTCAAGGTCGAACCTGACCACCTTGTACTTCTCCGCAGCAAGCAACAGCTCCAGAGTGTGGATGGAGTTCTCCACCCAGATCGGGTTGTTGGTGTACACCACCGAGAGCTCCGTGAACCTTCTGTGGGTGTCCACTTTGGCATGCATGGTGAACTGCCACTCGTCGTCGGCACCCGCTGGGAGCGCCATTGGAGCCGCGCATGATACCCTCTCTGTATTTGTCGTCGTGGGTGTGCTTCTTGCAATACTGGGGCGCGATCGAAAGGTTGAGAGACACAAGGGTTAAATGGCCACTGTAATAAATGAGGGCCGGACGGCCTGTAATTGTCACGTCTTGTAACCGCGTTCCTAGTGGAGGATTCCAATGCACGCTTGAGCACCCCACACGCATTTCGTTTGACCACGCGTGGGCTCGAAGAGGCACCAAATGTATCAATGGTGAGCCTATTCCCACGCAACCGTGCAGGTTATCGTGTGCAACCGCGCAAGCTTCCCGCCCAGCTCGTTTGGCCACGCGTCAGTGATGACCCACAAGTATAGGGGATCAATCATAGTCCTTTCGATAAGTAAGAGTGTCGAACCCAATGAGGAGCAGACGGAAATGACGAGCGGTTTTCAGCAAGGTATTCGCTGCAAGTACTGAAAGTAGCGGTAACAGATAGTTTGTATAGCAAGATATTTCATAACAAGCAACAAGTAACAAGTATAATAAAGTGCAGCAAGGTGGCCCAATCCTCTTAATAGCAAAGGACAAGCCGGAACGAACTCGTATAACAAGTAAAGCGTTCTCGAGGACACATGGGAATTTCATCTAGTCACTTTCATCATGTTTGTTTGATTCGCGTTCGCTACTTTGATAATTTGATATGTGGGTGGACCGGTGCTTGGGTGCTGTTCTTACTTGAACAAGCCTCTCACTTATGATTACCCCCTCTCGCAAGCATCCGCAACTACGAAAGAAGAATTAAGATAATTCTAATCATAGCATGAAACGTATGGATCCAAATCTGCCCCTTACGGAATAGCGCATAAACTAGGGTTTAAGCTTCTGTCACTCTAGCAACCCATCATCTAATTACTACTCCACAATGCCTTCCCTTAGGCACAAAGATGGTGAAGTGTCATGTAGTCGACGTTCACAAGACACCACTAAAGGAAGTGGCAACATACATATCATCAAAATATCAAACGAATACCAAATTCACATGATTACTTATGACAAGACTTCTCCCATGTCCTCAAGAACAAAAGTAACTACTCACAAATCATATTCATGTTCAAGATCAGAGGGGTATTGAATAGCATTAAGGATCTGAACATATAATCTTCCACCAAATAAACCAACTAGCATCAACTACAAGATGTAATCAACACTACTAGCAACCCACAGGTACCAATCTGAGGTTTTGAGACAAAGATTGAATACAAGAGATGAACTAGGGTTTGAGATGAGATGGTGCTGGTGAAGATGTTGATCAAGATTGGTCCTTCCATGATGAGAGGATCATTGGTGATGTCGATGGCTTCGATTTCCCCCTCCCGGAGGGAAGTATCCCCGGCGGAATCGCTCCGCTGGAGAGCAAAATAGCTCCTGCCCAGGTTCCGCCTCGAGATGGTGGCGCTTCGTCCCAAAAGCCTTCCCCTTATTTTTTCTAGGGTAAATGGCTTCATATAGCAGAAGGAGGGGTCCAGACGCCAACTATGGGCCCCACAAGGCACCAGGGCGTGCCCAAGGGGGCCGCGCCCTTCTGCCTTGTGGGCAGCTGGCGGGTCCCCTATGTTATCTCTTTTCTCCAGTATTTTTTATATATTCAATAAAAATTCTCCGTGAAATTTCAGGTCAATTGGAGCTCTGAGATTAGGTATCTCTGATGTGGCTATTTTAGGTCCAGAATTCCAGCTGCCGGCATTCTCCCTCTTCATGTAAATCTTGCAAATTAAGAGAGAAAAGGCATAAGAATTGTACCATAAAGTGAAATAATGATTAAAACATAATAAATAACATTAGGAAATCATGATGCAAATTGGACGTATCAACTCCCCCAAGCTTAGACTTCGCTTGCCCTCAAGCGAAAAGTCGAAATCGATAATCATGACCACATGTTTAGAGAGAGACGTCGATAAAAATAAAATACGGACATGGAACATCTTGATCTTTATTATAACAGCAATATATCATCATAAAACTTCTCATGAAAAAGTAACGATTCATCCACAAGTTAAAGTATGAACCATAAACCAAATTGAAAACTAACAAACTATGATTTCAGTCACTGAAGCAATTCAATTCGTCATATTATCAGAAAGAGTCTATGTAAGAGCTTTGATTAGCAAGTTCACATACTCAACTATCATTTAGTATTCTATGATTGCTGACACTCACGTTATACTTATGGAGCAAAAGTTTTAGTCGAACACATAGAAAGATAGGGGCTTATAATTTTGCTTCCCAACGCATTTACCTCAAGGGTAATGTCAACAATAACAACTCATGCTCACCTACATTCAACTGGATATATATGCATGGATCAATCGCCACCACATGATGTTTGCCAAAATAGAAAATAAAAACGGAATAGAGAAGAATACTATTGACTCTTGCATAAATACATAAAGTAAAAGATAGGCCCTTCGCAGAGGGAAGCAGGGGTTGTCATGCGCTTTTGTTTTTGGATGTACAAGCTCTTAATGTAAAGGAACATCACTTTATATTGCCCCTTGTGATAGCGACCTTTATTATGCAGTCTGTCGCTTTTATTGCTCCACCATCACAAGATCGTACAAAGTTTATTTTCCCTTACAATAAAAGTTCATACATATTTAGGAGCAATTTTTATTGCTTTTGCACCGATGACAACTTACTTGAAGGATCTTATTCAATCCATAGGTAGATATAGTGGACTCTCATGACATGAAACTGGGTTTAAGGGTTTTTGGATGCACAAGTAGTATCTCTACTTAATGTGGATTTTTGGCTAGCAAAAGATAGGGGGCAAACACCACATGTTAGAGGATCCAAAACAATATAACTTCTATGTGAATATAAGCAAACATAACCCATTACGTTGTCTTCCTTGTCCAACGTCAACTAATTGACATAGAATATTTGATGGGGGCTCACAATCATAGAAGATGTCCAAGATAGTATATTTATATGTGAGACCTCTCTTCCTTTATTACTTTTTCATAAATTGCTACAATGACCAATACTATGTTTGTCAATTCTCAACAAGTTTTATCAATTATACTTCTTTTATGTGAAGTCATCACTCCCCATGGGATTAGCATATGATTTTATTCTTTCTTTATTTCTAAGATTGGATCATCAAAACATTGAACTCAAACTACTCTTTATTATAACTTTCACACACGATTACATAGATAGATAGATCACAAGGCAAGCACTCAAAACTAAATCATACTAAAACTTTATTCCTCTAAATCATGAAATAACTAAGGATCGAACTAAGATAGGTAATGATGATGAAAAAGTGATGGTGATACGATACCGGGGCGCCTCCCCCAAGCTTGGCACAAGCCAAGGGGAGTGCCCATACCCGTGTACTCAAGTCTCCTTCTTTGATGATGCTGGTGATGGTGAGGTGGGCTTGTCCTCCATCTTCCAAGGCATAGGTTCTCCATCATAAAAGGATGAGTGTGTTTCCAGAGTCCTGAAATTTGCAGCTAAACTCATACCTTTGAACTTGGCCTCATACTCAAAATTTTGGTTTTGTAGATCATAGATTTGGGCCTAAAGATAGTCGATCCGATCATTGAGCTTGAAGATGATGTCCCCAATATTCTTGCCGTCCACCTTGTGCTCACGGATGAATTCCGTGATCATGGAGTGGTTAGCATAAAGTTCGCGCTCCACCATGCCTTGGCACTTGAAGATCTCCTGTTCCACCGCTTCCAGCCTGGCCTTCTCGCTCCCGGTCTTCTTAGGTCCTTGAACATCCCGGATGTGGAGCACCCCCTCATGCATCTCGATGACTTGAGGGTGCTTCATCACCTCCAGTAGGTACGGGTTGATGACCTTCTCATAGAACTTGTCCTTGGACGAGCTTGGAGGCGTCATGGCGACCTAGATCTGTCAGAAATATAGCCCGAAACAAGAACAGAGGAGAAACTCGCGATGCGGTGGTCAAAACACACGGGAGCATATATAAAGAATTTTTATCTTGCAAAACAAGCATACGGGAAGAAAACGGAGTCGGGAAGGTACATGTGGGGCCCACAAGGCACCACAGCGCGCCCCAGGGGAGGGATCGCGCCTTTCTGCCTTGTGGGCAACACGTGGGTCCCCTCGGTTGTTTCTTATTTTTGTATTTTTTCTAATATTCCAAAACTGACAGAAAGTATTTTTATGGAATTTTTGGGGTCGGTTTACTTGCCGTATCACATACCTACCCCTTTTCAGGGTTCTGGAGTGTTCCAGAAGGACTCTTTAATGTGCTCTTCCGGTGTAATTGTTTCAATAATATTAGTTTCAACATTAATGGGAGTACCTGAAATATAGTGCTTAATTCTTAGCCCATTCACCACTCTCAGATTATTGCCTTTGGAGTTGTTTATTTTTGATGGCTCCGGAGTGATAAACTTCTTCGATGATATACGGTCCTTCCCATTTAGAGAGAGTTTTCCTGCAAAGAATCTCAAACGAGAATTGTATAATAGAACATGATCACCTACTTTGAATTCCCGTTTTTGAATTCTTTTATCATGCCGTCTTTTAACTTTTTCTTTAAACAACATAGCATTATCGTAGGCTTGGGTTCTCCATTCATCTAAGGAGCTAATATCAAATAACCTCTTCTCACCGGCAAGTTTAAAATCATAATTAAGTTCTTTAATTGCCCAATATGCTTTATGTTCTAACTCAAAAGGTAAATGACAAGCTTTTCCATAAACCATTTTATATTGAGACATACACATAGGATTTTTATAAGCAGTTCTGTAAGCCAATAATGCGTCATCAAGTTTCTTAGACCATTTCTTTCTGGATCTATTAACGGTCTTTTGCAAAATCAATTTTATTTCCCTATTAGTTAATTCAACTTGACCACTAGACTGAGAGTGATAAGGAGATGCAATTCTATGGTTAACATCATATTTAGCAAGCAACTTACGAAAAGCACCATGAATAAAGTGTGAACCACCATCAGTCATTAAATATCTAGGGACTCCAAACCTCGGGAATATGACTTCTTTAAGCATTTTAATGGAAGTGTTATGATTAGCACTACTAGTTGGAATAGCTTCTACCCACTTTGTAACGTAATCAACAGCAACTAAAATATGAGTATACCCATTGGATTTAGGAAAAGGTCCCATATAATCAAAACCCCAAACATCAAATGGTTCAATAACAAGTGAATAATTCATAGGCATTTCCTGACGTCTACCAACATTACCAACTCTTTGACATTCATCACAAGAAAGAATAAACTTACGTGCATCCTTGAAAAGAGTAGGCCAATAAAAACCAGATTGTAATACCTTGTGTGCAGTTCGGTCTCCCGCATGGTGTCCTCCATATGCCTTGGAGCGACACTTACGTAGGATTTGTTCCTGTTCATGCTCATGTACACAACGTCTAATAATACCATCTACTCCTTTATATAAATGTGGGTCATCCCAAAAGTAATGTCTTAAATCAAAGAAAAACTTTTTCTTTTGTTGATATGTAAAGCTAGGTGGTATGTATTTAGCAACAACGTAATTAGCATAGTCTGCATACCAAGGAGTATTACGAGAAGCATTTATCACAGCTAATTGTTCATCAGGAAAATCATCATTAATAGGAAGTGGTCATCAAGAACATTTTCCATTCTAGACAAATTATCTGCTACGGGATTCTCAGCTCCCTTTCTATCAACAATATGCTGATCAAATTCTTGAAGCAAAATAACCCATCTAATAAGTCTAGGTTTAGCATCTTTCTTTTCCATAAGGTATTTAATAGCAGCATGATCAGTGTGAATAGTAACCTTGGAATCAACAATGTAAGATCTAAATTTATCACATGCAAACACAACTGCTAAAAACTCTTTCTCGGTAGTAGCATAATTTCTTTGAGCGTTGTCTAGAGTTTTTATAGCATAATGGATGACATTTAATTTCTTATCAACTCTTTGTCCTAGAACAGCACCAATAGCATAATCACTAGCATCCCACATAATTTCAAAGGGTAGGTTCCAATCAGGTGGTTGAACAATAGGTGCAGAAATTAAGGCCTTCTTAAGTATTTCAAAGGCTTCTACACAATCATCATCAAAAACAAATGGAACATCTTTTTGCAAGAGATTGGTAAGAGGTCTAGAAATTTTAGAGAAGTCTTTTATAAACCTTCTATAGAAACCAGCATGACCAAGGAAACTTCTTATACCTTTGATATCTTTAGGGCATGGCATTTTCTCAATAGCATCAACCTTAGCTTTATCAACTTCAATACCTCTTTCAGAAATTTTATGCCCAAGGCCTATACCTTCATTCACCATAAAGTGGCACTTCTCCCAATTCAAGACAAGATTAGTTTCTTCGCATCTCTGCAAAACTCAATCAAGGTTGCTTAAGCAATCATCAAAAGAAGTTCCGTAAACGAAGAAATCATCCATGAAAACCTCAACAATCTTTTCACAAAAGTCAGAGAATATAGCAGTCATACATCTTTGAAAGGTAGCAGGTGCATTACATAAACCAAAGGGCATACAACGATAAGTATAAGTTCCAAAAGGACAAGTAAACGTGGTTTTCTCTTGATCTTCAGGTGATACAGGTATTTGAGAAAAACCAGAATAACCATCTAGAAAACAAAAGTGTGTATGCTTAGATAATCTTTCTAACATTTGATCAATAAAAGGCAAGGGGTAATGATCTTTTCTAGTAGCTTTATTTAATTTCCTGAAATCAATTACCATCCTATAACCAGTTACAATTCTTTGTGGGATGAGTTCATTTTTATCATTAGGAACAACGGTAATACCTCCCTTTTTAGGAACACAGTGAACATGACTTACCCATCTACTATCAGCTATGGGATAAATTATACCTGCTTCCAGAAGCTTTAATATTTCAGTTCTTACCACATCCTTCATTCTAGTATTCAACCTTCTTTGATGGTCAACAACAGGTTTAGCATTTGGCTCCATATGAATTTTATGTTGACATAAAGTGGGACTAATGCCCTTAAGATCATCAATTGTATATCCAATAGCGGCACAGTGCTTCCTTAGAGTTTTAAGTAATCTCTTTTCTTCATGCTCTGAAAGGTTAGCACTAATAATAACAGGATATATCTTCTTTTCATCAAGATAAGCATATTTAAGAGTATCAGGTAATTGCTTCAATTCTAACACAGGGTCACCCTTGGGTGGAGGTGGACCTCCCAGGGTTTCAATAGGCAAATTATGTTTCAAGATAGGTGCTTATTTAAAGAACAATTCATCTATTTCATTTCTTTTAGTCATATTCATGTCATTCTCATGCTCAAGCAAATATTGTTCTAGCGGATCAGTAGGAGGAACAACAATAGAAGCAAGACCAATAATTTCATCTTTACTAGGCAATTATTTATCATAAGGTTGTCTACGAAAGTTAGAGAAGTTAAACTCATGAGACATCTCACCAAAATTAACACTGACAATTTCTTTAGTGCAATCAATCTTAGCATTAACAGTATTCAAGAAGGGTCTACCAAATATAATGGGACAAAAATCATCTTGTGGTGATCCAAGAACAAGAAAATCAGTAGGGTATTTGATCTTACCATAGAAGACTTCAACATCTCTAACAATCCCAAGCGGTGAAATAGTGTCTCTATTTGCAAGCTTAATAGTAACATCAATATCTTCAATCTCAACAGGTGCAATATCATTCATGATTTCTTGATAGAGAGTAAACGTAATAGCACTCACACTAGCACAAACATCACATAAACCATGATAGCAATGATCTCCAATTTTAACATATATAACAGGCATGCCAGCTACATGTTTGTTTTTATCTTTAGGGTCTGGCTTAGCAATTCTAGTTGCTTCATCACAAAAATATATGACATGTTCATCAATGTTATCAACCAGAAGATCTTTAACCATTGCAACACTAGGTTCCACTTTAATTTGCTCAGAAGGTCTAGGTGCTCTAATTTTACTCTTATTAACCACAATTGAAGCTTTAGCATGTTCCTTAATCCTAACAGGGAAAGGAGGTTTCTCAATATAAGCAATAGGCACAACTGGATCAACATGGTAAACAATTGTTTCTTCTTTAACACTAACAGGTTCTTCTTTTAATTCAATAGGTGGATGATATTTAAACCATTTCTCCTTATGGAGATCAACATGAGCAGCAAAGTATTCACAAAAGGTAGCTACTATCTCAGAGTCAAGTCCATATTTAGTACTAAACTTACGAAAAGCATCAGTTTCCATAAAAGATTTAACACAATCAAACTCAAGATTTATACTTGACTCATTACCTTTGTCGATTTCCCAATCTTCATAATTGCATTTAATTCTTTCAAGAAGGTCACATCTGGATTCAATAGTTTTCTTCATAAAGGAACTAGCAGAAGAAGTATCAAGCATGGATTGATCATTATGAGAAAGCCGAGCATAAAAGTTTTGAAGGATTATTTCTCTTGAGAGCTCATGATTGGGGCATGTATGCAACATATACTTAAGCCTCCCCCAAGCTTGAGCGTACTTTCTCCTTCATGAGGCCAAAAATTATATATATAATTCCGATCACGATGAACCAAGTGCATAGGATAAAATTTCTGGTGGAATTCCAACTTCTACCGGTTCCAGTCCCATGTATCAGTATCATCTCATAGCCTATACCATGTCAATGCCTTTCCCTCCAAAGATAAAGGGAATAATTTCTTCTTAACTCCATCTCCGGATAAACCTGCAAGCTTAAACAATCCACAAATTTCATCCACATAGATCAACTGCATATCAGGATGTACCTTTCCATCTCCTGCATAAGGATTAGCTAGCAATTTCTCTATCATACCCGAAGAAATTTCATAATAAATATTTTTAGTAGATTCAATAGGTGGAGGAGCAACTCTTACTGCTTCCGGTCGAGGTGAAGATACCCCAAACAAGCCCCTCAAAGGATTACTTTCCATAGTGACAAGTGACAGTAAATTCAGCACGTAATATAAATGTTTCCTTACCAAATTCCACTCACCAAAGGCGCTTCACTCCCCTGCAATGGCACCAGAAAAGAGTCTTGATGACCCACAAGTATAGGGGATCAATCATAGTCCTTTCGATAAGTAAGAGTGTCGAACCCAACGAGGAGCAGAAGGAAATGACGAGCGGTTTTCAGCAAGGTATTCGCTGCAAGTGCTGAAAATAGCGGTAACAAATAGTTTGTATAGCAAGATATTTCGTAACAAGCAACAATTAACAAGTATAATAAAGTGCAGCAAGGTGGCGCAATCCTCTTTATAGCAAAGGACAAGCCGGAACGAACTCGTATAATAAGTAAAGCATTCTCGAGGACACATGGGAATTTCATCTAGTCACTTTCATCATGTTTGTTTGATTCGCGTTCGCTACTTTGATAATTTGATATGTGGGTGGACCAGTGCTTCGGTGTTGTTCTTACTTGAACAAGCTTCCCACTTATGATTACCCTCTCTCGCAAGCATCCGCAACTACGAAAGAAGAATTAAGATAACTCTAACCATAGCATGAAACGTATGGATCCAAATCAGCCCCTTACGGAATAGCGCATAAACTAGGGTTTAAGCTTTTGTCACTCTAGCAACCCATGTAATTACTATTCCACAATGCCTTCCCTTAGGCCCAAAGATGGTGAAGTGTCATGTAGTCGACGTTCACACGACACCACTAAAGGAAGTGACAACATACATATCATCAAAATATCGAACGAATACCAAATTCACATGATTACTTATGACAAGACTTCTCCCATGTCCTCAAGAACAAAAGTAACTACTCACAAATCATATTCATGTTCAAGATCAGAGGGGTATTGAATAGCATTAAGGATCTGAACATATAATCTTTCACCAAATAAACCAACTAGCATCAACTACAAGATGTAATCAACACTACTAGCAACCCACAGGTACCAATCTGAGGTTTTGAGACAAAGATTGAATACAAGAGATGAACTAGGGTTTGAGATGAGATGGTGCTAGTGAAGATGTTGATGAAGATTGGTCCTCCCACGATCAGAGGATCATTGGTGATGTCGATGGCTTCGATTTCCCCCTCCCGGAGGGAAGTATCCCCGGCGGAATCGCTCCGTCGGAGAGCAAAATAGCTCCTGCCCAGGTTCCGCCTCAAGACGGCGGCGCTTCATCCCAAAAGCCTTCCCCTTATTTTTTTCTAGGGCAAATGGCTTCATATAGCAGAAGGAGGGGGCCAGACGCCAGCTGTGGGCCCCACAAGGCACCAGGGCGCGCCCAGGGGGGCCGAGCCCTTCTGCCTTGTGGGCAACTGGTGGGTCCCCTCTATTATCTCTTTTCTCCAGTATTTTTTATATATTCAATAAAAATTCTCCGTGAAATTTCAGGTCAATTGGAGCTCTGTAGATTAGATATCTCTGATGTGGCTATTTCAGGTCCAGAATTCCAGCTGCCGGCATTCTCCCTCTTCATGTAAATCTTGCAAATTAAGAGAGAAAAGGCATAAGAATTGTACCATAAAGTGAAATAATGATTAAAAACATAATAAATAATAGTAGGAAATCATGATGCAAATTGGACGTATCAGTCGGCTAGAAGAGGGGCCAATCGTGGGCGTTTATTGGCAAAAGCTTTGCAAAAATGAAGTGTGTGGAATGACTTAAAGCAGCGCACACGTTCGGCAATAAGTTTACCCGTGGGTGATGAGGTCAAAGTTACATAGATGGGTAATGATGGACACACGAGTGCGATAATTCTGCGCTCTACAGGTCACACAGTTGAAGAAACCAACTATGTACAATAATGTCGAAGATCGCTGTCGAGTCCGCAATGTAGATCGTTTGCGATGAGATCGACAGGGGAAACACATTTGAGAATTGTAAATAAAATCAAGTCCATTGAGATCCTGATATTAATCGTCCATTGCATATTAAGATTAAAATAGTACTACCAATATACGAGTCTCATACGATGCCATTTCAACGATTGTACCACAAAAGCCCGAAATATGACAAGGTTCAAATTCCAGAGTTAGAAGGCTCAAATTCGAAGATTACAAGGTTCAAACTGATATTAGAAATGAAATTCAGCTCATGTACCTGCAGACGCCCGCACTGATCAGCTAAACAAGGACATATGAGAGGTTCAAACTAATATTACAACTTGTAACACTTGTTTCGAAACCTCAACATTTCTGCAAAGGGATCAGCCACTGACAAGTCATGTATGGGCTTTGACATAATGAATTTCGATTACTCTGTCAACTGAACTTCCAAAATGAAATTCAGCTTCTACAGAGCCTTTTCCATTCTGCCGTAGCCGCCGGCGCTGATCAGCAAACCATTCAGTTTTGTGAAATAAATGTAGGGCAAACCTCATTACCTTTAGCACCCTTGCTCTCACAACAAAGAACCTGGCGAATATAATCTCTGGTAAGGTCCCTCGGCAGGAGTTCAAAGTAATTTCTGAGAGATGCAGATCAAGGCATTCGATGTGATTGTTATATTGTATCACATTATCCACTACCGGGCCTAATCTTATCTGCAAAAGAAGAGAACGTATTAGTGCCTACATGCAGTTTTGAACACTACTACATGCCTCTTTGATTTGCGGGATTTCTAAAATACACGAATAGAGTGACATGCCATCTTCGATCCTACATGATTAACATGGGCATTTGATTACAATCTAGAAAAATGTAGGCTTCTTCAGAAGAGGTTTGAGTGGATGGAAATTTCCCTACGAAAACTAGTACATATGAATCCAAAGGAGAAATGCTTATGGATTGTAACCATATGAATCAAACAACCACTATAGGAAAAAAACACATCTATGTACTAAAATCCACCAAAATTCCTTCAGAAATCATAGTAGATTCGTCATTGTAAACTTGGGAAAAGGTACCAAAAATTGAACTCCCTTATGGTTAACATTTAACAGGAAATGAGCATCACCTCGATATATAGCTTCTCCAGGCATGGAAAGCATCTCAGGAAACTGACAACTTGGTCCAGGTTGGGGCCGATCGATCCTAGTGCCAAGACCTTCACTGTGCGCAGATACGGGGCCCAGCTTGCCGAAATCATTTTCTGGATGACAGACGAACATACATCTTCAAAATTAGAAAAAATGTTAATTTCAAGAAGGAGAAGAAGACGTCGACTGTTGTACCTGAATGGGTGTGGATCTAATAACAAGTTCGGAGAATTTGACAGACAAGTAGCCCACCACTGTCAATTTCGGCGCAGAAATGACACTGATTCTTGTTGGACCTTGTTCATCAACTACAAGTAATCTCTCAAGTAAAGGTGTCCTCAATGACCATACTGTGTTGCACCTTATGTGATCTCTTGTTGCAGCACCAGCAACACACATAAATTGTCCGGAGAGTCATGGAGGTGATGTGGAAGCTACTCAACCCATTGATCGCCTGAAGACAAAGGCACTCGAGTGCAGTATAGCCGGGGAGCAGGCGCTCCATGTCATCCTTGGGGATGCAGACGGCGACGAGCTCGAGGTGCTTCTGTCGAGGGAGAAAAAGAGCGGGCGCGTCATTAATCGGGGGGAAATGGCAGTTCATGAACCTGGCGAGGCGCGGTGTGGGCGCGAGGCGGAGCGTGGACGGTGGCAAGGAGCGCATATGTCCATCATTAAAACTGAGCTCCTCGAGCTGATCTAGGGCGGGGGATTGGAACCACTCATCAAGCTTGGCTCGGTCCTTGCCATTGGAACGGAACTTTCTTGTGATAAGGCCTCTGATTGGGCCATGGTGCTTGCCGAGGATCTGGGACAATGCATCCAAGCTTTTGCGATAGCCATGGCAGAGCTTGTGGACGTTGATGAGGTCGAGAAGGGTGGAGTGCCATAGGGGGTGCCACCGGCGCAAAAGGACGGTTGTCCGCGCGCCATATTTGATTGGGAGGAGGGAGATGATGATCGTCAACATATCATCAGGGAGGCTGCTGATGAAGTCTAGGCCCGCCGGAGTCGCTTGCGGTTCTTGCTCGACCCGCCTCCGCTTGTTGGCAGCCTCGTCCTCCACCTTCGGAGTCTCCTCGGCAACGGTGCTATCTGATAGGAGTGGAGGAGTGGGAGGATAGGGAATATTTAGTTATAACAAGCTAGAAGAAAAGTGTATGGTAACTAGAAGTTACTAGGTAGGAACAGACTTAACAGAGTCAGAAAATGGAGTCCCAATTGGTTGCTTAAATACTACATGATTACTTTGATATTTCTAGGTAAGTCAACATGCAGATACTTGAAAAGAACACTTACTTCGAACGAAGTCTGGACAGATGATATCGTCGGGGAAGTTAGCATATATCATATGATCGGCTCTTTTAGATGCGGTGCAATTTTAGTGCCAACTTTAACTACATAAAACTTAGAAATTTCTGTCCAAAGGCCTGCGCCAAAATAGGAGTGACCATGTTCATCAAGTTTTACAGAAGCAACGATTGTAAATCCATGGTTTGTGTTCAATATGACATCCCTGGAGTCTTCAGTTATGTAAAGGCCAAGATTGTGTACTAAAGTTGCTGTTGCAAAGCAAGGGATGTACTGCAGGAAATGATAAGATTGTTAAAGAATAGGGTAACATGCAAATATGGGAGTAACTGAAAGAACAGTACAACAGTTGAAATCAAAGGACAAAAATTTATAATCAAACAGATAGTGTAACCATGATATCATGCAAATATGAGAGTAATCGAAAGAACAATACATCATTAATTTGCCTAATATAGAAAGAAGAAAAATCCCCTTTGACGTATATGCTGCATGTGGCACCATTTATCCAAATGTAACAATATATAGTATATGTTCAGAAAAGTAGGCCATGCCAGCCGAGGTAAGGTGAGATTGAACATACTAGTCTTGATTCTTCTTTTGACGTATGCTTCATCGTCATCGTCATCTTCCCTCATCGGGTCGTCGTACTGGTCGTAGTCTTCCTCGTTGGCGACTCTATCCATTCTGACGATGCTCCTTTTGCCTCCTCACGACAACACGATTGGGATTGCTCGGGTCGATTATGAAGTAGCATTGTGTCACGTGCTTAGCGTGTACCCATGGCTCATTTTTGGCTATGACGTTCACGGTAGCGCTCTTGGCGTCGGGTATATACATGGTAGTGAAATACCGGTTTTCTCTTTGTATGTTCTTAGCCCATCTGACACGAAACATCATCACATTGTGCAGTCCAGAGTAGTCAAGCTCCCAGATCTCTTCGACCCTTCCGTAGAATCTTTCAGTTGCGCCGTTGTTGCTGGTCATGCATTCTGTCATCAACCCTGAGTTTTGGTAATCACTGTTTATATTTTTGGCCTCTGTGTAGAACGTGTATCCGTTGATATCGTATGCCTGATAGGTCACGAGGTTGGCCGCGGGGCCATGTGCTAAGGCGTATATGAGCAATCCGTCCGTAGAGCCCTCTTCCGGGGGATTAGCAAGAAGTCGCTCTTTGAACCAAGTCAAGAAAGTGGAGTTGTGCTCTCTAATAACTTCAGCGTCCGTCTTGCGGATCCCCCGGTGACGGTAGTTCTTTGCGATGGTTTTTGTGCAGTGTCATGAAAGGATCTAGCACTTCTAGGTGCCGTAGCACTACTAAGTTTGCTCTGTCAAAGTCGTTGCGTCGACCCGAGTGGTTCACATGCAATTCCCTCCAGCCGTTGGTGTGACCTTCTCCGAGCCTCCCAAGGTGCTTGTTAACGGCAAACCAATAACATGGTCTCCGATGCCTAGAAAATTCTCGCAGGAGATGCACTCTTGGGTTAGATAGCCCTGGACGATGCTTCCATCCGGACGGGACATGTTACGAACGAATCCTTTGATGACCCCATTCATCCTCTCGAACGGCATCATGTTGTGCAGGAATGTCGGCCCGAGGTCGATGATGTCGTCCACAATGTGGACACACAGATGCACCATGATGTCAAAAAACACGGGCGGGAAGTACATCTCATGCTCATTTAGTATGACAATGATCTCTTCCTGTAGCCTTCGGAGCTGCTTCACACTGATCGACTTTTGAGAGATAACGTCGAAAAAGTTGCAGAGACTAGTAAGCGTGTCACGGACGTGCTTTTCCATTATCCCTCTAAGGGCAACCGGGAGTATCTGCATCATCATCACGTGACAGTCATGAGACTTCATCCCGCTGAAACTTTTCTTCTTGGTGTCTAGAAATCTGCTTATCTTCCCGCAGTAACCGGAACTAACTTTGATTCCGGTAAGGCACTTGAAGAATTGATCGATCTACTTCGGGCTTAAGGTGAAGCAAGAAGGGAGGCAATAATTCTCTTCCTTCTTGTTGACTTTTTTGCCCCTGTCCCCCGCCTCCGTCTCCGTCTCCTGTCCTCCGATGACTTTTTACGGGGCATGTGGAGATCTGCCTTTATTTTCAAATCTTCCAAGTCTCTTCTTGCCTTCGGCCCATCCTTGGTCTTCTCCGGCATGTTCATCAGTGTGCCAAGCAAGCTCTCGAGGACATTCTTCATGATATGCATTTGATCAAGGCAATGAGGCGTGTCGATTTTGGGCCAGTACTCCAAGTCCCAGAAAACAGACCTCGTTTTCCATACCTTCAGCCGCGGCTCCGGTGCCTTTTTCATCTTTCCCAACGCGGGGCACTCTTCCCAGTTTTTCAACAACTCATAGATTTCGGCACCGCTCCTCTTACGTGGAGGTCCTCGATGCTTAGACTCACCATTGAATAGATCTCCACGGTTTCTCCACGGGTCATCCTTCTCGAGCCATCTTCGATGCCCCATGTACACGATTTTCCCAGACCCGCCATCTTTCGTTAGCTGCTGAGATGTTGTATCATCCATGCACCTGGTGCATCCGCAATATCCGTGGCACACCTGGCCTAAGACATATCCGTAACCGAGATAGTTGTGCACCGTCGTCATCAGTGCGGCTCTCATATATATATATATATACTATCCTTGCTGGCGTCCCATGTCTTGACCGGTGCTATCCATAACGTGTCTAGCTCCTCTTTTAGTAGCCCGAGATACAGATTAATATTATTTCCCGGTTGTTTTGGCCCGTGAATCAGCATGCTCATGTGTATGTACTTTGTGTTCATGCACATCCAGGGGGGAGATTGTACATCCATACAAACACGGGCCATGTGCTATGGTTGGCGTTCTGGTTGCCAAATGGATTCATGCCATCGGTACTCGCAGCAAGCACGATGTTCCTTGGATCACCTGCGAAATATCGATATTAGGCGTTGAACGCTCTCCATTGGCTTGCATCCGCGAGGTGTCTCAGCTTTGGATCATCTCCATCGTCGGGCTTCACCCTATCCGCGTGCCAGCACATGAGCTTTGGTTCCCTAGGATCTACGAAATAACGCTGCAGACGGGGAGTGATCGGTAAGTACCATACAACTTTCTGAGGAGATTTCTTTCCCGCCTTCTTGTATCGAGAAGCATTGCACACCGAACAGCTGGTTTTTTCCACATGCTCCTTATGATAAATGATGCAATCGTTGATGCATGCGTGGTATCTAATGTGCGGCAGATCAAGAGGGCACACGATTTTCTTGGCCTCCTCGACACTAGTAGGACACAGGTTCCCCGCGGGAAGAACCTTCTTTAGATACTTGAGAAGCTCATCGAGGCTTCTGTTGGTCCATTTGTTTTTAGCCTTCGTCATTAAAAGTTCGAGCGTGAAACTCAAGCGGGTCACCTTGGGATCTCAACCATCATACAATGGAGTCTTCAAGTCTACCTCCAGTTGCGCCAGCTTGGCCTCCTCTCTAGAAGCAGCTCTGTCGCTAGTCGTCTTCTTGCGAAGCAGGTCTCGAACATGAGGGTCCCGCACGACTGAACTTAGTAGTGACGAAGGCTGCGGCGTGTCCGCGTCTTCTCCATCATGTCCAGCCTCTTTGCCTTGTCCGGCCTCTTCTCCGCCGCCATGTCTCGCCTCTTCTCCACCACCATTATCGGTCATCTCTTCGTCTGGCCCCATGTCGTTATTGGTTGCCCCGTCGACGTCCTCCTCATCATCATCATCTTCACTTATCCACCGAGTATAGCCACCCATGAAACCAGTCATGAGCAGGTGCGCCTTCAAACGGCCTTCCTTATAGGGGTCGAGCCAGACTCCTCTTTGCATCTTCGACGACACGGACATAAAATCACCTTCCTATTATTTTCATACATGTCGTGCACCGTGAATCGCAACCATCTTTCCACCATCCTTCCACTGACCTTCATGATCGCCTGCGCGGTATAATAAGCAAAAGGATTATAAACACATGCATGCATGCATCAAAGTCATACAAAAATTCAATATGACGTTCCCTACAAATAGGACATATCGAGTTTGCCCGAAATTCGCCGAAACGGAAATAAATCGACATTTCGGCAAATTATAAGCAACTCTCATGTCACGCACAATTCGGCAAATACACATATAGGCGGCAACTCATGCCACATGCACAATTTCCATCATATCGCCGGATTCGGTCATATCGCACACACACAATTTCCATCATATCGCCCGATTCGGTCATATCGCGCGCACACACACACACACACACACACACATTTTCATTCTTGCAAAGCACAACTTTTTACTCACCTATCTGGAGAGAGATCGAGCACAGTGATGAGGTCGATGTCGCTACACACCTAGGGATCGAAAGTGGACAAAGATGGCTTACTTCATTAAATGGGTAGATCTAGTTAGGAAGGTAGATAGGTTACACTTCATTAAATGGGTAGATCTAGTTGGGGAGGAGATGGCTCTAATTAGTGGAGGGAGGAGAGAAAAGTGAGGAAGAGAGAAAGGGGTGCATTAATGGAGATGGTGGAGGGGGCATTAAAGGAGTGAGAAGAGAGGTAGGAGAAGGAATAGAGAACAAAGCTAGTAATGGGGGAGAACCAAGTGAGTCAGAGGAGGGGGGAGGGGGATGGGGAAAAGGTGGCTGTTGCGCCTTAATTAGCAGCAGCGCGGGTCTGAGGCCGGCGCTACTGCTAAGTGCAGTAGCAGTAGCGTCGGGTCTGTACGCAGCGCTGCTGCTAAGTGGGGCCCACCAGCTAGCACAGTGCAACCATAGTTGCAGCGTGGGGTGTGGTGCACGCGCTATTGCTATCTGCTTAGCAGTAGCGTGGGGTCAATAGGTCGCGCTACTACTATAGGTAGCCCTGGTGGGTACAGTGAGGACCACTTATCAGCAGCGCGTGTGGGCAGGCCAGTGCTACTGCTATATGCTTACCTGTAGCGCTGGATTGCTCCCCGCGCTACTGAAAAGTAGCAGTAGCACTGGGCAATTACCCACGCTACTGTTAAGCCTCTACCTATAAGGTTTTCCCTAGTAGTGGTTGGCGCGGAGGAGAAGGATGGTGGCGCGGAGGAGGGTGGCGCCAGTTCGTCGTCGGTAGCGTCCTCCATTAGGACGTCATCGTCCTCCGGCTGCATGTTGGCCAGCCAGCCGACAGCAATGGCGGCCATCTCCTTCTTTTGGTCCGACGTCAGCCGGTCCTAGAGAGCTTTGGCGGGGGAGCGATCCACGATGGGAATGGTGCGGAGAGGGATCGAAGGTGGATGACTGCGGCTATGGTGGGGGCACTAGCTTTTATAGCAATGGTGAGCGGCAGAGGGACGGATGGGTGGCACCCAAGGAGACGCCTCGGCAACTGTGTGCCATCAATGTGGGCGGCAAACAGACGGACGGGCGCAGCCGTCGTGTTGTTTGAACGTGAGGCAGTCGCCTGCACCGGAAAGCGGCGCCGGCAGCGCTCTCTCGGCTGGCGCGCTACTTTAATGCCGGTGCCAATGAGCGGTCGCGTCCGCTCTGGCCGGGCATCAATGCGACCGCTCTGGTAGGGCATCAATGCGAGCGCTGACGCTCTGGAGCGGCGGTGATCGATAACGCGCGGGAGGGGGAAGGGGTTTTGGTGGGCCAGGGCGGTCAGAACCAGGCGTGGGATTGGTCCAGACTCCTGTGAAGCCCCCCCCTCCTACACACACACAATGTTTGTCTCTGGTTTGCGGGGGAAATCACGTCTGAACCGCTCCGCGGACCGATACAGGCCCGCGTTGGATGGCTTCCGCTGTGCGGACTGTGCGGTCTGGACACATGAGGGTCTGTGCGGTCTGGACGCATGTGGGTCCGCTTTGGAGATGCCCTTTGTTAGGGCCCTTGCCTAACCAGCCCACCTACAGGGGCCTGTCGTCGGGCCAACACATGGGCCTAGTTGCAAGCTACAAATACCTGGGAGGAGTCCACGAGCGAGGCATCCAGTGGATCAAGGAACCCGGCGGCGGCTACCCTCTTTCCCCTTTCCTCCTCCTTCCCCAATTCTGTATCAGAGATTGTAATCCTCAAATTGCTACTCGAATTCGTGTGGTAAGACAATAGATCGAGAGAGTTATCATTAGGTTGCTAACATCTGGTATCAGAGCCAGTAAATATTCACTCAAAAAAATTTCACCACCACTACCTTCCTCGATTCCCCAATTTCCAGTGGCGACAGCACCATGTCCGATCCGAAGCAGGCTCCTCGTTCCCTCGTCTATCCACCGGAGTGGGATGCCATGACCGCAGATGAGCAAATGATGTGGTTTCTCGCGCATCTATCGGCGCAGCTGGATAGTATCAGGATCGAGTTCGCGGCTGCACGCACGGGCAATCCGGCCGAGGCTACCTCGCGTGTCGATCTGGCTGCCTCCCCTGCTACTGCTTCAGCTACCTCAACGTCCGCCCTGGTCGTGTCTCACACCGACCATGCAACCATAGCTGCTTCGCCCACCATCGCTGAGGAGGTTCAGGACACCAACACCGCCACATCCTTCTGTTCCGCCCTCGCCATCAACATCCCTGTGACGGCCAGCACCAGCACACCGCCCCACGTCCAGGATCCAACCCCCAAGTCTTCCCCCGACAGCATCCACAGTGTCGCTGTTGCAGGCACGGATGAGTACGAACTCGTGGCGGCCACTCCAGACGTCGCCATCGAGCGTGCCATTTGTCCCGGCATCCCCTCCTCCACCAACAAGGCCCATGAGGTCCTTGATGTTCCTCATGGTGTGTCCCCTATGTACATCGGCATGGCGCCCGTGACCTGTTCGACAGAGTGCTCGAACCAAGTCATGGCCACATCGTCGCTCACGTCGCCAACCACCCCGACGTTGTTGCTTCCTGCAAGCACAGTCAATCTTACCATCAACAACGGTTCCATCACGCGAGTGCTCCTGACCATGGAGGACGTGCTCATGATCACTCAAGTCCCTCCCATGGCCTCAGCCGTCAATTCACAGCAGCTGCTCATGGACCGCGATATGGATGTATCAAAGCCCACAACCACAACATGTTTGCGCTTTTGCCTGCCCGACACAGCTATGCTCCCAATGACGGCAATGGCGTTTCCACAAGACTGGCAGAAGTGGATGAAGCTATGACCAACGCCGTGGCCGTCGTTTTGGATGGATCTTGCTGACAGAAATGAGGTACCACTCATGTCGTGGCCGTCGTTTGCTTGCTCTCATGATTACATGACTCTAAAACATGATGGGCTGCTGCCACAAGTTACTGATGTGATGAAGAAATTATTTGGTGATCTGAATTCTCGGAGAGCCTCCTCAAGGTATTTGCCAAATGTGCATCTTATGACACCACGTATTCTTGAGAAGGTGTTTGCCGGATCATCATGGTGCCAAGAGATATTATTGTTCGAAGCCAGCTGATTATGCCTTTTATGGATGATTTGAACTTGGATCCTAGAGAACGGCAATTAGTTATTGTTTATGTGCAGTCCTCCTATGAATTTCATGCTCAAGATGTACAATCGATGTTCAGGTTCAGTCAAGACAATGTTCACCTAAAGCTGTCAAGGCCATCTGCTGCTATTTGTGTATTCTGTACAGTTCTCTTTGGCAATCAATCAATGATGCTAGATGACGGGTTAAGACAAGGCATGCAACTGTCCAAGTCAGTTGACCTCCGGGATGCAACTCTTTCAAGCATGGATAATGTGATACTGAACTTGGACCAGTCTGGAAAACCACTTGTTGCCAACAGTCAGTTTTGGCCTAGAGGATGGCTATTTCCGGAGTACCATAAGATATGTCTTTATTGGCAAATTTGGGATCCAGGATGGATGTTCTACTGCACTACCATACTCAGCTCAGGTGATATAACTGGGTACTTGCATCAGATGATTCTTTCCATTATGAGAAGTTTAGCAAATTGTACACCGGGCAAGCTAGCACATGGATATAAGTATTCAGTTTTAGTGTGCACATATCAACTTCTGGGACTGGAATTGAGTGTCGTTCATCTATGTTGTCTACATTCGGTGAGTCATTGCTGCATCTTCATAGGGCACTGCTGCTATTACCTTGGCCACCATCTACTGGTGCACATGGATGGCAATCGATGGGTTTTTTCATGAAGGAATTCAGTTTGCCGTTCAGTACACTTGTGTTGCTTTGTTTCCCTTCTGGACCAATATCCTATGAGGCTGATCATCCTGGCTGGGATGACGAACTGAATGTTGTCTGTGCTGCTGTTGTCTATTTGTTTGAGGACTATTTGAGGTCTGTTAATCTTGAGGTGCGACAGGCATGGTCACCGTTACTAAAAGCTGATTCTGAAACTTTGTCTCTGTCTACATACAGTCTATGGTCTGAACTACCTATTGAAGTTCTATACATGAGGCAATTTAACTACAAGGGCTTGCAGTCTTATTCATGCTATGTGATGCAGCTACGGGAAGGTACTGAAGGTCTTGTCCGTTGCAATGCTTCTTATGAATTTTATTTGGCGAAATTTGCATTTGTGAGGAAACTGGATATATGTGGTTCACATAACTCAGCTCTAAGTGTTGTCACTTCCCTAGTACGTATCCGAAACACTTGTGCTTTGGGGTATATCTTTGAACTGACCTGGAGATCCCAAGAACTACCTATGGAACAATTACAAGGGGAAACACCTTCCTGTGATATCCTAGTACCTACCTGGTTAGGCTCCCCTAAAAGCTACAGGTCATGTGCATGTTTTCTCGAAAACAAGTGCAGGCTAGTAGTTCAATTGCTGTCACAGTCCATTGGAGAGCATATTGGCAGTGTTCGCAAGACGGGAGTGGAAACTAATGCAGTGAAGAGCAAAAAATCCAAGAGCAACATTTAGTCTTCTATGATTGCTGACACTCATGGCATATGTTTATGGAGCAAAAGCTTCAATCAGACACAGAGAAAGATGGGGGTTTATAGTTTCACCTCCCAACAATTTTACCTCAAGGGTAATGTCAACAATAATAAATCATGATTACTTACATCCAACTGGTTATATATGCCTAGATCTTTCCCCACCACATGATGCTTGCCAAAAGAGAAATAAAAATAGAATAGATAAGAATACTATTGACTCTTGCATAAAAGTAAATACATAAAAGTAAAAGATAGGCCCTTCGCAGAGGGAAGCAGAGGTTGTCATGCGCTTTTTATTTTTGGGACATGCAAACTCTTAATGTAAAGGAACGTCACTTTATATTGCCCCTTGTGATAGCAATCTTTATTATGCAGTCTGTCGCTTTTATTTCTTCACCATCACAAGTTCATACAAACACTAGTGGAAAAACGTCTAGCCACAACTTTCGTTGGTGGCGGGCCATTTTCCATCAACGCCAGCACTATTTTTTTAAAGTATTGCTGGCGTTGGCCAAATTGGTACATCAGCTGTACACGGTTAGTGCTGGCGTGGTTATTTTCGGACACGCCACAAATATTTTGGCCCAGCTGCACTCACCGTTTGGAAGATAGTGGTGTCGTTGGATTTCTATGCATGCCGTAGTTAGTTTATTAGTGTCGGCGTTCCATGTTATGTCACGCCAGAAATAATTTTTCCACTTTATTAAGTATTTTAAGTCCAAAAATAATGAACATTTTATATTATATTTTTGACATCATTATTATTAGTATTTTTATCATTTTGGGACTTTTATTTCTTTACTACCAGTTCTAATTTTGAGTCTTTATTATGCTAAGTCTTTCATTAATCTTAGTCTTTTTTAATTTGGGCTGTTATTAGCTATGGCGTTACATTTCAGGCCCACGCCAGCAATGGCCCATCTTAGTCAATTGCGCGTCTTAGTAAAAGACCTAAGTTGCCACCCGGCCTCTCTCATTTCACCCACTACTTCCCACTCCCCCCCTCGACCAGCCGCCGCCGCCCGTCGCCGCCCGTCGCCGCCCCGCCAGCAGCAAGCAAAGGTTCAATCCTCTCCTTCCCCTCCCATCGCATCTCCTTCCTCTCCACTCGTACCTCCTCCGTCCGCGCAGAATCGATGCATATGGGATTCGTATATGTATAAGTTGATTTAGGATTGCTTTGTGTAGAAATTGTAGTACATATAATGGATTGCTTTGTGTGATGTAGAATCCAATGTTAATTAGTTACATGGATTGCTTTGTGTAGAAATTTTAGTGATAATCCGATGTAAAATCTGATTTTAATAGTGCATTTTGAGTAGAAATTTTTTTGAGTGTCTAGAATATTAATGATTCAAGTTCAACTTAATTTGGTAGTGTACAATTTGTTTATTTGTGTCTTCCTCCGTGGATTTTGTTTATTTGTGTATGCAATTACTAGTGTAGAATTATATTTAGCACCATAGTATCCGATTATGTTTAGTAGAAATTGATTTACTAGTGTAGAAACCGATTATACTTAGTGTTGGTTCAATACTCTAGAAATCCGATTATATACTTAGTTTTCAATATGTTTTGTGTAGAATGGCGCAACCACCACCATGTCGAGTGTGCAAGTCAAGGTGCGCAACCAGCCTTGCAACTAGCACACTGTTCGGCATCTACTTCCATCCGTGTTTTGTTCCTGCAGTGGTAACAAATTATATGAACCTTCTAACAATTTGTTCTTTTGTTTTTGTTGTTATTTCCACTAATGCATTGTGTGTGTTTTTTTGTTTTTCTTACATACACAGATCGTCCCTTGCAATATGAGATTGGAGTTCAGTGAGCTCATTACCGGAGACACTGTGATCTTCGACGCTCTTGGGGGGGCCTACACTATGGAGGTCCAGAAGGGACGGAAGATAACCCAGATTGGAGGAGATGAATGGGATCGTTTCATCACCCACATGCATCTCATTGGGGGTGAATTGATCAGCTTCTCCTTTAGAAGACAAACTCCAAGGCTGGCTGTTATCTATCTCAACTCAGAGGAAGAAGATGAGGACCCACTTGATGAAGCCCTCTATGCCCAAAGAATGAGGCTGAGCGAGGATGAAACGAACAGCCTCTGGGAAAAACTTCCGCCACGTGATGCCTATGTCGGGATGCCATTCTTGACCCGCTTGACACGGACGAATGTTAACCGCCATCTCATGGTATGTTAACCGCCATCCATGGATTGCTTTGTGTAGTACGTTGTGATGTGCTTAGTGTAGTAATTAATGTGATATGCTTTAGTAATGTGATATATATGCTTAAAGTGTAGTAATGTGATGATATGCTTAGTGTAGTAATTAATGTGATGATATGCTTATAGTGTAGTAATGTGATATATATGCTTATAGTGTAGTAATGTGATGACATGCTTAGTGTAGTAATGTGATGATATGCTTAGTGTAGCTAGAATTTGATGATATGCTTAGTGTAGTAATTAATGTGATGATATGCTTATAGTGTAGTAATGTGACATGCTCATTTATCATATTTGTTTTTTTTTCAGAAATTACCTAAGAGGCTATGTGTGAGCTGTGGCATCAAGCCGGATGAAGCAGGCATTACTGGACTACGCATTACCATAAGGGGCTTGATACATCTCCAACATATCTATAATTTATGAAGTATTCATGCCATGTTTATAACAATTTTATATGGTTTTGGTATGATTTGATTAGAACTAACCCGGACTATCGCTGTTTTCAGCAGAACTACCGTGGTGTTGTTTTTTTGTGCAGAACTAAAAGTTCTCGGAATGGGCTGAAAATTTACGGTGATTTTTTATGGACCAAAAGAGACCCCCGAAGCTTTGTGGAAGGACCAGAAGAGCCACGAGGACGCAACAAGCCTGGGGGCGAGCCGAGCAGGCTTGTCGCTCCCTCGTGGGGCCCCCTGGCGTAATTCCAATGCTGAAAATTCCTATAAATACCAGAAACCCCGAAAAGAAACCTAGAACTCCCACGCCGCCACCGCAAGCCTCTGTACTAAAGCAATCTCATCCGGAGCCCTGTTTCGACACTCTGCCGGAGGGGGAATCATCACTGGAGGCCATCTTCATCATCCCGACGGTCTCCATGACGAGGAGGGAGTAGTTCACCCTCGGGGCTGAGGGTATGTACCAGTAGCTATGTGTTTGATCTCTCTCTCTCTCGTGTTCTTGATTTGGCACGATCTCTATCTTCTTGTGATGAATTGAGTCTTTCCCTTTGAGGTTTCGTTATTATCGGATTGAATATTTCGGATTTGAGAACACTTGATGTGTGTCTTGCATGTGGATACCCATGGTGACAATGGGGTATTCTATTGAGTCACTTGATGTATGTT
Source organism: Elymus sibiricus (assembly GCA_039707655.1). Lineage (NCBI taxonomy): Eukaryota > Viridiplantae > Streptophyta > Magnoliopsida > Poales > Poaceae > Elymus > Elymus sibiricus. The sequence continues at coordinate 320,935,657 of CM077672.1, forward strand.
TTGGTGATCAACTTGCGGATTCCCGTGACCTTGGGGTGATCTAGGCATAGGGGTTGATTGCATGTTTTCATCTTCTTTTCTCCGCTAGAAACTTTGGGGTACTCTTTGAAGTTCTTTGTGTGGATTGAATATTATGAATCGGAAGTTGTTTGATGCATATCGAATAATCAACTCACGGATACTTTTGGTGACATTTGAGTATCTAGATTACATTAGAGTTGGTTGATGCGTATCGTATGGTGTTATTTTAGTACGAACTCTAGGGCTGTTTGTGACACTTATAGGGATGGCTCAATAGATTGATCGGAAAGGATAACTTTGAGGTGGTTTCGTACCCTACAACAATTTCTTTCCTATGTTCTCCACTGATAGGAACTTTGGAGTGATTCTTTATTACATGTTGAGGGATTGTTATATGATTCAATTATGTTAGCATTGTTGAGAGATTGCACTAGCGAAAGTATGAATCCTAGGCCTTGTTTCCAAGCATTGCAATATCGTTTGTGCTCACTTTTGTTACTTGCTACCTTGCTGTTTTATTTTCATATTACAAAAACCTATATCTACTATCCATACTACACTTGTATCATCATCTCCTCGCCGAACTAGTGCACCTATACAATTTACCATTGTATTGGGTGTGTTGGGGACATAAGAGATTTCTTGTATTTGATTGCAGGGTTGTTTGAGAGAGACCATCTTCATCCTACGCCTCCCATGGATTGATAAACCTTAGGTCATCCACTTGAGGGAAATTTGCTGCTGTCCTACAAAACTCTGCACTTGGAGGCCCAACAACATCTACAAGAATAAAGTTGCATAGTAGACATCAAGCTCTTTTCTGGAGCCGTTGCCGGGGAGGTGAGTGCTTGAAGGTATATCTTTAGATCTTGCAATTGAATCTTTTAGTTTCTTGTTTTATCACTAGTTTGGTTTATAAAAGAAAATTACAAAAAAAAATGGAATTGAGGTTGCCTCAAATGCTTTATCTTTATAATGTCTTTCATGAAAATAAGGATTCCGGTAATTGCGCTCAATAATGTGAGTACTTTGAATGACGAGCATGATTGCAATGTTGTTAGTATGCTTTCTATGATTATCCATGATGCTAATGATATGCAAAGCCACAAGCTTGGGGATTTTATGTTTGATGAAGATGATATTTTTAGCCCCCCAAGTTTTGATGAGCAAATTTATTATGATGATTACATGCCTCCTATTTATGATGATTATATTAATGTAAGTGGGTTTGGAAGAGTGTCAACTCTAGGTACTAATGATACCACTATTTTGGAGGGTGTTGAATCTTATGGCAATAATTATGAAAGTGGATTTGGAGAGGTCATGACTTTATTTAATGACGATTCCACTATTTTGGAAGAGGTTTCAATTGATTATGACAACAAAGTTGCTATCTATGATGATTATTGTGATGACATGTATGCTATAAAGAATAATGATAACTATGAAACTTGTCATCATGATTTTAATTTTCAATTGGATTATGCCAATCAAGTATCTCATGATAGTTATTTTGTTGAGTTTGCTCCCACTGTTATGAATGAGAAGAAAATTGCTTATGTGGAGAGTAGTACAAATTCTATGCTTGTGGATCATGATAGGAATGCTTTGTGTGATGGATATATTGTTGAATTTCTTCATGATGATACTGAAAATTATTTTGAGAGAGGAATATATGCTTCTACATATCTCAATAATATCAAGTTTCCTCTCTATGTGTTGAAAGTTTTGAAGTCATGCTTGTTTTGCCTTCCTATGCTAGTTGATTTTTGCTCCCATAAGTTGTTTTCTCAAAAAATCCCTATGCATAGGAAGTGTGTTAGGCTTAAATGTGCTTGCCATATGTTTCATGATGCTCCCATTATTTTTCAATTCTTCACTTTTTATGTGAGCATCATTAAAATCATCATGCCTAGCTAAAAGGCTTTAAAGAAAAGCGCTTGTTGGGAGACAACCCAATATTTATACCTACTATTTTTGTGTGTCCACATGATTAAGCTACTATGGTAATCATGTTTTATATGTTCTATTTCAATAATGTGCCAAATAAAGCCTTTGGGATGGTGTGGATGCTTGTTGATTTGATTCTATGCAAAAACATAAACTTTTGCGTCCAGTACTGGAATTACTATAATTCACTGGGATGTGATAAAATTCTTAAATGTTTACACATGATTTATATACAAATTTCCTACTCTGTCCTAATTTTTCAGAATATTTGGAGTTACATAAGTATGGTTCTAGTTCAGATCATTACAGACTGTTCTGTTTTTGACAGAATCTGCCTTGTTTGCATAGTTTGCTTGTTTTAGCGTTTCCATAGCTTATATTGAGTGATATAAATTGTGGAAATGATAGAGTACAGTAGGCATTATGTGATAACAATTATGAATCTTTTCTTGACAGTACCAAAGTGATGGTTTATTCTTTATCATACTAACCTATCTCACAAGTTCTGTTAAGTTTTGTGTGATTGAAGTTTTCAAGTTTTGGGTGAGATAACGATATGAGGAGAATAAGGAGCGGCAAGACCCTAATATTGGGGATGCCCAAGGCACCCCAAGGTAATATCCAAGGAAGACTCAAGTGTCTAAGCTTGGGGATGCCCCGGAAGGCATCCCCTCTTTCGTCATCAACATTATCGGTAACCTCACTTGGGACTATATTTTTATTCGTCACATGATATGTGTTTTGCTTGGAGCATCATTTTGTTTTATTTGGATTTGATTGCTGTTATCAATAATCATGTTTTGTATCTTTTAGTTCAATAAAATGTCGAGTATAGCCTTTACCATGCTCAGTTTGCAAGTTTATGTGTTGCTGTTTGAAAACAGAAAGTTTTCTGTTATGTCCAGAATATTCCTGAATAGTAAGAACTTGATAAAAATCTGAAATTTTTACACAGTAAGCATGCACGAGTTCTCTGTCACGTGTTAATTTTTCAGAATTTTTGGAGTTAGGGAAGTATGAATTTTTATTCCCCTTTACAGACTGTTCTGTTTTGGCAGATTGCTGTTATAGTGGCATTGTTTGCATATGTTTGCTTGTTTGATGTTTCTATTTGTGGATAGGAGTATTAAATATGCATAGGCATTTAGTATGCAATGTTTAATTATAATTTTAGTGATTTGCTACAGTAGAGAATGTTAAGGTTTTGAATTGATTTATACTAACTTATCTCACGAGTTCTTGTTGAGTTTTGTGTGGATGAAGTTTTAAAGATTTAGAGAAACCGTGATATGAGAGGAAATAAGGAGACACAAGAGCTCAAGCTTGGGGATGCCCAAGGCTCCCCAAGTTAATATTCCAAGAAGTCTCAAGCAACTAAGCTTGGGGACGCCCCGGTAGGCATCCCACCTTTCTTCATCAACACCTATCGGTTAGCCTAAGTTTTTACTTGTTCAAATGATATGTGCTATTCTTGGAGTGTCCTTTTATTTTAATTTTGTTTGTTGTTTGAATAAAATTATCAAGATGTGAAATATTTATTTGGATAGAGTCTTCACATAGCTACTTAATTGTTTGACTACTCGTTGTTCTTCACTTATATCCTTTGGAGTAGTTTGCCATTCACTCTTGTGCTTCACTTATATCCTATGAGTGAATTATTGAAATGAATTGAATATCATAAATCTGAAATTATCCATGTTCCATATGCTTAGTAGTAATTTCACATTGGGTTTAGAAAGTAAAATCTATTGAAATTTGACAATCACAATATTGGTCATCCAAGCAATTCATGAATGATTAGTATATTGAAGAGAACTTTCCCATACAAATATATTATCTTGGACATCTTTTATGATTGTGAATACCCATTAATTATTTTCAAACTTGAGCAAATTAGTTGAAGTTGGACAAGGAAGACAACGTAATAAGTTATGTTTGGGTATATTTGCATAGAAGTTATATTGTTATGGATCCTCCAACATGTGGTGCTTGTTTAGAATCTTTTGCTAGCCAAAATTTCTATACTAAGCGGGAATACTGCTTGTGCATTCAAAATCCTTGTGCCAAGTTTCTTCCATGAGTGTCCACCATATCTACCTATATACGGTATTACTCTGCCGTTCCAAGTAAATTGGCATGTGCCATCTCTAAAACCTTCAAATAATCATTTGTTTTGTGTGCCCGTAGCGCTCATGGAGCGACGAGGCAGTCAGTATCTTCCATGCTAAGTGGGTTATTCTCATGATGGGTGTTTATTCACTTCTCATTGCACGAGAAAGGCCGGTAATTGGGATGCCCAGTCCCTCAAAACAAAAATATATATAATAAAAGAAAAGCTCCCCCGAGAAAGTTGAAAGTTTGGAGGGCACCCGTGAATTCAGCTAGCCATGGCTTGTGTTTGAATGGTTGAGGGGGAGTAAAACTTTTCATTTCTGCATGGGAACCGGCCATAATGTGTTTAGTATTGAAGATATTGAATACCTTAGCCGTGACGTTGATAGGAAAGGCACACCACTCAAAATTTATTCATCTCTGTTTTAAGCTGTAGCGACCCGACCTCAAACGGTCAAGCCTCTGTGTATCCGTGCCATCCCTGGATCAGTATGCTGGCACACACAGTACATCAATGTATATATCAAAGTGCAATCACATATATAAATAACGTAAAACTGATATATACCTCATAAGTCTCAGCGGAAACAAACAAACGGGTGTGGAGTCCCATCAACGCCATCGGCAGGTTGAGTGTAAACTGTAACCCTACAACAAAACTCACCCGTCGTAGAAAATCCTGCAACATGATACGTTGCAGTCGTGTAGGTCAGTACATTGAATGTACCAGCAAGATCAAAATCAGAGAAACAGATGATAAAACTATTCTATATGCAATATGGCTTTGTGGCTCTGTGTCTGAGTTTTGTTTGCGTAAAAGCTGGTTTTATTTTCCCTACAACAAAGGATAGTCAAGGAATCATTACTACAGAGTTATCTACTACGACATGGTTCCGCCAACCGATGTCTCATAGCCCAAAACACTTATAAGTTGCCCACAAGTAATTATCAATCCGGTGTTGAGAGTTCCGAGATAGATCCAAGTCCAGAGGCTCAAATTGTCCGTAACCGGGGACACGGCTAATCGATTAGGTTTTAACTCTACAGAGTGTTGTGCACTTTACCCACAAGATTCGATCCCTCTTTTTACGTTCTCGCACTTCAGGGTGTTTGAGAACAAGACGACCGAAACATGGTCTTCCGAAGAGTTCCTCTGACCACTGTCCGGTGCTCATCCAATACTACCGTAGTTCTACATCTGCTAGCACCGTCCCAGCCAGAGTCACAACTAAGGTCAACCAAGCCAGAGCCCATAATGATTTGCGGTTGCACTGGTAAGCTTCCGGGCATGAAGTATTCTTCTGTCTCTTTGAGTCTGGGTGAAGCTTTCCGCAAGATGTCATGGCGCTTCATGCATCCCAGCCATCCACTGGTTGCTCCAGGGTGCCCATCAAATCCATCCTTCACCTAGTAGTGTGTATTGAAATCTTGTCTCGAGTCTCAAAATCTTGTATATGCAGGCCTTGAAGGAAACCGGTCTTGAAATTGCCATCATGAAGTTGTTGTCATTGACATAGAGTCCTCCTTCTCACACCACTCCCGAGCACTCATACCAACCCCGTCTACTATAGCGTAGCTTTAAAACTAAACAACGTCCCGGGCTTGGTAACAGGGAGATGGGTTCCTACCTCATGCATTCTACTCAACTACAAGATTCAATAACACTACTAGAGGAAGTGCTGAAAATGTGATACTACATGCAAATAAAACTTGGTAAAAACCGATGGTCAAAGTGAACTTGCCTGGTAGGTTGATGAAGTTTATAACGCTCTCGGAAAAATACTTGGTAGAACTATTCGTCACTCCGATGAAATCTATATTAAACAGACATATCATTCACATAAGCAAACATTCTAGCAAGCGATTCTAGCACGCAAAATAACAAACAACAAATAAAATGCAATAAAGAAAAACCATTGAAGAACACCAATTAAAATCCAAGGAAAAACTACACAAGAAAACTATAAAGAACCTACTAAGAAAACTTTTTGACTCAACTACAAAATAGTTTTATCCTAAGTAACTTAACAACAAAGAAAATACTAAACTAATAAATTAACAGAAAAGAAAATATAAACAACTAAGTTAACAGGAAGTATTTTTTTAATAAACTTTTACTAGCAAAAAGAAACAAATAAAAGCTTTTATAAAACCTTATTTATAACCTATGCAAGTTTTACTACAAAACTAAAGAAACGAAATAATAAAATTTATTTTAACTACAAATAAAAGTGACCACTGTTCCTAACAGAAACAAAGTAAAACTTGTCAAACGTTGCAAAAAGAAATAATTAAAAACAAATAAAAACTAAAGAATTAGGGATAAAACAAAACTATAAGTAAAACAGTACTGTTTTGCTAAAACCCAAATTTCAAATAATCTAAAAATAAATCACTAAATTCTACTGGATAAATAATTCAGTAAGAAAACAGTAGTAAAAAGAATCAATCAAAAAAAATTTAAAACTCAAGATATGGCCAAATTAGTGATTTGAACAAATTTCATGCAAATTCAAATTTAAACTATTCAAACATGGCCAAACCTAGAATCTACTGAAACTAGATGAAAATCTTAATCTAATGCAAAAAGAATCACTCAAAAAGGATTTAAAACCTAAAAGATATTAACAATCTAAAAACAGAACTTTTTTGGTAACTTAAAAACAAAACAGGTAAACCTAAAAGCCTACCGGACGGACAGTGGCTATGTGGCGGTCCGTGAGTGGCTAACGGGTGAGCGCACGAGACAGCTACGGGTGGACGACCGATAATTAAGAGATTCGGCGCGCGGCGACTAACTGAGAAAAACCGAGGCGTCTCGGTTCGATCTAAACCAGAAATAAGCCATAATTAAAACCGTTCTATAAAAGAAAAACCTAACTATTCGCTAGATCTAATCTAGGGCATCGGATTAAGATCAAACAGAGGGAGATGCGCCGGCGACTTACAGTGAGGTGACGACGGCAGTGGAGAAGACGACGGCGAGGCGGCGGCTCGGGTCTAACGGGGCGATGGCTGCGGCGGTCCTCAGCGACGGCGGAGGTGACAGTGAAGACAAGCGCGACGAGGGCATCCGGATGGTGGTGGCTTCGATGCTCGAGGGCTTTGGGGTCGAGCAAAGGGAGACGGTGGCACTCCGGGGCTCCGGCGGCTTGGGCGTCGGTGGTGGCGTTGCTGTGGAGGCGGAGAGGGGTCAAGAAGATGTCAAAACGACGCGTAAAGATGAGGCAAATCATCGGATGGAGGGGAGGGTCTTGGTTTGCTCACCGGCGTCGAATTCGACGGTGGAAAGTTTCGCCTTCGGCGAGATCCAAACGGCGACGGCGGGCAACGTGGGTGACCTTGGCGAGGGGTTTTAGGGGGTTCGAGGGAGGGGGCAGTGGAGGTTTTATAGGACAACATCTTGGGGAAGGGGTCGGCGCGGGATCATGATCCCGAGAGACGCGGGATACGGCGGCGCGCCGGACGTGCTTTGGTTTAGCGTAGCTTGAGCGAGGGGAAAGAGAAGAGGTGGGGCCGGGCGTCAGTGACTGCAGGGAGAGGGGGTGCGAGCGGGTGGCCGACCCGAAGGATTTTTGGGCGTGGGCGCAGGCGGTCTGGGCGAGCTGGGCCGGCTTGTGCTAGATGGGCTGCGGTGGCGCTGTTCGGCCCGCTAGGTGGGCTTCGGCCAAAATAAATAAAAAAATTCCGCTTTCCTATTTTTAAATAAACTAAGAGAAAAAGACAATAAGAAAATAAAATAAAAAGTTTCCCTAGACATATTATATATCAAAATTTTCAGAAAAATAAATCCTAAAACATGAACTATTTTTCAAGTTCAAATAAAACACACAAAAATTCGAATAATGCAAACAGTGCTACTATTGCATTTAAAATTCAAATAAAAATCATTTTAAAATACCAAAATGATTTCAAATTTCCTTTTCTCCAATTTTCTATTATAGGGAATCATTTTACCCTAATTTCCATATATTATATGTTTGGAGAAAAATAATTTGAATAAAAACCAAATAACTCCCAATTGGATTTGAATTTGAATTTGAATTTCAAACCAATTTCAAAACTTTTCTGTTTTTCCTTATTCAAATATATTTCAAATTTGCCCCTGGTTTGGAGTGTCATATTGCTCCTCTCTTTATTTTGAAATCGGTCAGGGGAATTTGAAATTATTCAAAATGGAAGGGATTCCAAATGGAATCCAAAATGGTATAACTCCCCACTCTCTTTCATTTGAATTTGGAGAAGTCATTTCATCTCCTCTCTTGAAAGTCCTTGAGTGACATGAATTTTGAGTTACTTCCAAATGAAGTTTCAAATCATTTCAAATAAAAACACTTTTGGGAAAGTCCTTTTATTCCCTCTCATTCAACTTTCGAAAGTTTCGAATTTCACCCAATTTCACACAATCAATCACACAACAATCAAACAAATCAAAACTATTTATTTAATATAACATTCCAAAATTTAGAATTTTGGGATGTTACATAAGCTATGAGCTCTGGCACCTCTGCAAATCCCTGGTTCCCTCTGCGAAGGGGCATTCTATTTACTTTTATGCTATTTACTTTGAAGTTATTTACTTTTTATGTTGAGTCAATTTCTTATTCCAACCTATTCTCTAGTTGGCAAGCATCATGTGGTGGGGATAGATCCAGACACATATATCCATTCAAATATATTTGATCATGAATTATTATTGTTGACAATTATCTTTATGATAAATGAGTTGGGGGGTGAAACATTAAGCCCCTATCTTTCTCTGTGTTCGATGGATGCTATTTGTTCTAAAAATATGCTTTGAGTATTAGCAATCATAGAAGACTATATGATAATTGAGTATGTGGAGCTCTTACTTAGACTTTGTTGAAAATGAGATGCATTGAAATCGTTTGGTGACTAAGAACATAGGTTGTTAAGTTTCAAGAGAATGCATTGTTTGAACCATAAACATGTGAATTGGTTGCTACTTTATCATGATGAGTTTTATGAGAAAGAGTTGCTGTTATGATGCTAGGAAAAGTGATTGAAATTATTATTGATCAACCTTGTGCACTATGCTAGCATTCACACTTCATAAATTATTTCTTTTATCATTTACCTACTCGAGGAAGAGCAGGAATTAAGCTTGGGGCTGCTGATACGTCTCCAACATATCTATAATTTATGAAGTATTCATGCCATGTTTATAACAATTTTATATGGTTTTGGTATGATTTGATTAGAACTAAGCCGGACTGACGCTGTTTTCAGCAGAACTACCGTGGTGTTGTTTTTTTGTGCAGAAATAAAAGTTCTCGGAATGGGCTGAAAATTTACTATGATTTTTTATGGACCAAAAGAGACCCCGAAGCTTCATGGAAGGACCAGAAGAGCCATGAGGACGCGACAAGCCTGGGGGTGCGCCCTCCCCCCCAGGGCGTGCCGGGCAGGCTTGTCACTCCCTCATGGGGCCCCCTGGCGTAATTCCAACGCTGAAAATTCCTATAAATACCAGAAACCCCGAAAAGAAACCTAGAACTCCCACGCCGCCGCCGCAAGCCTCTGTACTGAAGCGATCTAATCCGGAGCCCTATTCCGGCACTTTGCCGGAGGGGGGAATCATCACCGGCGGCCATCTGCATCATCCCGGTGGTCTCCATGACGAGGAGGGAGTAGTTCACCCTCGGGGCTGAGGGTATGTACCAGTAGCTATGTGTTTGATCTCTCTCTCTCTCTCTCTCTCGTGTTCTTGATTTGGCATGATCTTGATGTACCGCAAGCTTTGTTAATATAGTTGGATCATATGGTGTTTCTTCCCTCTCTATCTTCTTGTGATGAATTGAGTCTTTCCCATTGAGGTTTCGTTATTATCGGATTGAATATTTCGGATTTGAGAACACTTGATGTATGTCTTGCATGTGGATACCCGTGGTGACAATGGGGTATTCTATTGAGTCACTTGATGTATGTTTTGGTGATCAACTCACGGATTCCCGTGACCTTTGGGTGATCTTGGCATAGGGGTTGATTGCACGTTTTCATCTTCTTTTCTCTGCTAGAAACTTTGGGGGTACTCTTTGAAGTTCTTTGTGTGGATTGAATATTATGAATCTGAAGTTGTTTGATGCATATCGAATAATCAACTCACGGATACTTGTGGTGACATTGGAGTATCTAGGTGACATTAGAGTTGGTTGATGTGTATCATATGGTGTTGTTTTAGTACGAACTCTAGGGCTGTTTGTGACACTTATAGGGATGGCTCAATAGATTGATCGGAAAGGATAACTTTGAGGTGGTTTCGTATCCTACAACAATTTCTTTCCTATGTTCTCCGCTGATAGGAACTTTGTAGTGATTCTTTATCGCACGTTGAGGGATTGTTATATGATTCAATTATGTTAGCATTGTTGAGAGATTGCACTAGCGAAAGTATGAACCCTAGGCCTTGTTTTCAAGCATTGCAATACCGTTTGTGCTTACTTTTGTTACTTGCTACCTTGCTATTTTTATATTTTCAGATTACAAAAACCTATATCTACTATCCATACTACACTTGTATCATCATCTCTTCGCCGAACTAGTGCACCTATACAATTTACCATTGTATTGGGTGTGTTGGGCACACAAGAGATTTCTTGTATTTGATTGCAGGGTTGTTTGAGAGAGACCATCTTCATCCTGTGCCTCCCACAGATTGATAAACCTTAGGTCATCCACTTGAGGGAAATTTGCTGCTGTCCTACAAAACTCTGCACTTGGAGGCCCAACAACGTCTACAAGTATAAAGTTGCATAGTAGACATCAGGGCTCCATCACCACCTGTGCATACACAGTGGACACGGACGGTCGCACTGTCTTCAGCGCGGCTGGGTGGAGCAACTTCCTTGCTGGCAAGAATCTCCGAGTTGGGCAGGCCGTCTTAGTCACTATCAGGAACACCCCACGCCTTGACTTGAGGATGATCATCGTCATCGACCTCCTTTAAAAGTATGGAGTGGCCGGGTCATCAATGGGAAATGAACTCCTTATTAACTATGTTAGTTTGATCGTGTTTGTGAGGATTGTCGTTTATTAAATAGCTACCTAGCTAGTACTGTTTGTGAGATCATCACTTATTATTAACTGGTATTGTTTGATCTAGTGTGTAATGTTTTATATGTGCTTAGTTTTAATGTGAAATGCTAAATGCTATATGGTGGGGAAAATATATTTTTTGGCTACACGAAATGTTCGCGGTGTGCAAAGTACATTGCACGTCGCAGGTGATTGATTATAGTGGTGGCGTTGACCACGTGGCACGCCAGCAACACGTACAATACTACTGACGTGGGATCCAACGCCACCACTATTTATTAACAATGGCGCCATATTGGTGTCGTCATGTGGCTATGCCAGCAAGGCCATTTTTGCCACGCCATAGCTAGGCTTTTCTGCACTAGTGAAAGCTTATTTTCCCTTACGATAAAAGTTCATACGTATTTAGAGGCAATTTTTATTGCTTTATGCACCGATGACAACTTACTTTAAGGATCTTATTCAATCCATAGGTAGATATAGTGGACTCTCATGGCATGAAACTGGGTTCAAGGGTTTCGGATGCACGAGTAGTATCTCTACTTGGTGTGGATTTTAGGCTCAAAAGATAGGGGACAAGCACCACATGTTGGAGGATCTATGACAATATAACTTCTATGTGAATGTAAACAAGCATAACTCATTACGTTGTCTTCGTTGTCCAACGTCAAATATTTGGCATAGAATATTTAATGGGGGCTCACAATCATAAAAGATGTCCAAGATAGTATATTTATATGTGAATCCTCTCTTCCTTTATTAATTTTTCATGAATTGCATCAATGACCAATGCTTTTCTTTATCTAATGTCATCACTCCCCAAAAGATTAGCATATGATCTTTTCATTCTTTGATTGCTTAGATTGAAACATAAAAGTAAAGAAGTAAAAAGCAAACTATTCTTTAATATATAACTCTCACACTCGATTACATAGATAGACAGATCACGAAACAAGCACTCAAAACTAGATGATACTAAAATTTTATTCTTCTAAATCACAAAATAACTAAAGATCGAACTAAGATAGGTAATGATAGTAAAAAGGTGATGGTGATACGATACCGGGGCACCTCCCCCAAGCTTGTAACAAGCCAAGGGTGGTGCCCATACCCATGTACTCAAGCATCTTTCTTCGGGGAGGATGGTGATGATGAAATTCTCTTGGTGATAATTCCCTTAAGAATACGAATCTCCTCGTTGAGCTCATTGACTTCTTTTCTAAGATCTGCATTCTCCTTGCGGAGCTTGCTTGAAATGGTTGATGCATTATCCTCCAAAGGAGGAATTTTGTCGGTAGGAGAGGGAATATCCACCTGCGCATGATGATAAGGAGTAAATCGAGTATTGGAGGATTTAACCTTATTTGGTAGGCTCGACTTTTTGAACTCCACATGCATATCTCCTGGCTGAGGTAAGTGGTCTTCTTCTTCTTCTTCACTTGATGATTTCATCCCCTTCAGATCGGCGTCTTCCTCCTCATCGGTTGTCCATCCATAGGGATCAATATCCCCGTAAACCCTAGGGTCCACGATAAGGTTTGAGACATAGCTCTCCCCGTCCGAGTCTTGGGATGACATGGTGCTTCTAGATCTGTCAGAAAAATAGCCTGAAACAAGAACAGAGGAGAAACTTGCGATACGGTGGTCAAAACATACGGGAGTATATATAAAGAATTTTTATCTTGCAAAACAAGCATACGGGAAGAAAACGGAGTCGAGAAGGCACATGAGGGGCCCACAAGGCACTAGGGCGCGCCCCAGGGGGGGCGCGCCCTTCTGCCTTGTGGCCTCCTCGTGGGTCCCCTCGGCTGTTTCTTATTTTTGTATTTTTTCTAATATTCAAAAACAGACAGAAATAATTTTTATGGAATTTTGGGAGTCGGTTTACTTACCGTATCATATACCTACCCCTTTTCAGGGTTCTGGAGCATTCCAGAAGGACTCTTTTATGTGTTCCTCCATTGTCATTGTTTGAATTATATTAGTTTCAAGATTAATGGGCGTACCTGAGATATAATGTTTAATTCTTTGCCCATTGACCACCTTCGGATTAGTGCCTTTGGCGTTATTAATTTTGATGGCTCCGAAACGTTAAACTTCTTCAATGATATATGGTCCTTCCCATTTAGAGAGAAGTTTTCTTGCAAAGAATCTGAAACAAGAGTTGTATAATAGAACGTGCTCACCAACTTTAAATTCCTGTTTCTGAATTCTCTTATCATGCCATCTCTTAACTTTCTCTTTAAACAACTTGGCATTTTCATAGGCTTGGGTTCTCAATTCATCTAGAGAGCTAATATCGAATAACCTCTTTTCATCGGCAAGTTTGAAATCATAATTAAGTTCTTTAATGGCCCAATATGCCTTATGTTCTAGCTCAAGAGGTAAGTGGCATGCTTTTCCATATACCATTTATACGGAGACATACCCATAGGATTCTTCCTGGATCTATTAATTTTCTTTTGCAAAATGAACTTTATTTCTCTATTACTTAATTCAACTTGACCACTAGACTGAGGCTGATAAGGAGATGCAATTCTATGATTAACATCATACTTAGCAAGAAGTTTACCGAAAGCACCATGAATAAAGTGTGAACCACCATCAGTCATCAAGTATCTAGGGACTCCAAACCTCGGGAATATAACTTCTTTAAGCATTTTAATGGAGGTGTTATGATCAGTACTACTAGTTGTAATAGCTTCTACCCACTTAGTAACATAATCAACAGCAACAAGAATATGAGTATATCCATTAGAGGAAGGAAAAGGTCCCATATAATCAAAACCCCAAACATCAAATGGTTCAATAACAAGTGAATAATTCATAGGCATTTCCTAGTGTCTACCAATATTACCAATTCTTTGACACTCATCACAAGAAAGGACAGACTTACGTGCATCTTTGAAACACTACAAAATTTGCTCTATTTTGTGACGTTTCACTTGTGTCACGTATAACCCTTTTTCGTCGCCGAAAATACCCCCGTGACATTTTCCGGTCGCCGCCCCCATCATCATCGAAGCGCCGTCATGGAAAATAAAATCTTGACGGTACCACTTTTTTCGTCTCGCAAGATCGTATCTCAGGTGACGAACCCAAAAATGTCGCTGAACCTGTCTTTTGCGACGGGCAAAAAAGTCACTAGAACTATCACTGTATACTAAAAACCATCCCTCATTGTCGTTTTCGGTGACGGTACATCCGACACTAACAACCGACCAACCATGTTTGACTAGTCAACATTTCTAACATACGGGCCCATAATCTGTTGATGTGGCACCTTACAGCTGGGCCCTGCCGAGGTTTTATCACCGACGGTGCCCGTTAGTAATAAGTCGAGCGTCAGTAATACGGGCCCATAAATTGCTAACGTGGCTGCTTACATGTGGGACCAGAGGTGAGTCACGTGGCTGCTTACATGTGGGTCCATACGCTAGTGACGGTATCCATATCTATCACAGTTTGTAGACTCCGACAATTTGTTTTATATTTAAATTTGCTGCCAAAATGGAAAAAAAATCATTATTTGCTCCATGGGACAAAGTATTGCACAATTGGTGACATTACAATTAAGCACCATCGGACAAAGTATCGCACAACAAAATATGACACTTGTCAGTTTCAACTGCAACCTGCTGCTCTCGAATTGCCTTGATGACAGCTTTACTTAGTCTAATAGGGCATTACAACTTCTTCATTGTAGTCTACCAAGGCCTGTTCGAAACCGTCAAGTTCATGCTTGTGCACTGGCAGGGCCTTCTTGACAGATTCAAGTTCTTGCTGCTGCTCTGCGAGGGCCGTCTTGATAGCTTCAAGTTCTTCCTGTTGCTTTGCTAGGGCCTTCTTGGCAACCTCAAGGTCTCCCTGTTGCTCAGGCGGTTCATCCTTGCAAGCTTCAGGCTCATCATGCTGCTCGGCCACGGCATTGTTGACAACTTGAAGGTCTTCCTGTTGCTTTGGCAGGGCCTCCTTGCCAGGTTCCGGCTCTTTATGCTGCTCGGCCATGGCCTCCGTGCCAGTTCCTGCCTCCTCATGAAACTCTACTACGGCCTCCTTGGCAGGTTCAGCCTCTTCATGCTGATATGCTACACACCCCTTGACAGCTTCAGTCTCTTCATGTTGATCTGGCAGGGCCTCCTTCACATCATTCTTGACTGTTTTAGGTTGTTTATGCTGCATCTTCATAGGTCCAATTTCTTCATGCTGGCCTCCTGGACATGCATTCAGCTCAGCATATGTGAAATCCAACTGTCCCTACAGAAATCATATATCTAGGTTATCGATTTGGTTTAATATTTAGGTATTGCACCGCATAATAGTCATCTCTCCTTCCTTAATGTTATAGAAAAATGCCTGCTAAGATGTAATTCAACATATAAGATTATAATCTACATTTATGAGTACCTTTTTGAATCTGAAACAATGTCAATATATTGTTACCAGAGTTGCAGGGTTTACCTTCCCGCTTTCTTCTAAACATCTAATCATATTTGCAACATAGGCCAGCTGCTCAACCGTTGGTTCATTGTGGCGCCCCGCCTGAATACCACTGTAGTCAGACGGTCACCGCACATACCAGCCCAGGAAATCACTCTAGCATGTGCTTTTACAACAAGTATCATGAACACAGACATTTCTATTAATGGATATATAAGTCTTACATGATATTACAAGGGTGATGGCAGCGGAAAAGCTCTATCTAAGGCAGCAGGGTCTTGGTGCGGCTCCAATCCACATGGATCTGACTGGGTTACTCTTCTATCCTGCGAACACTCCGGCTCCTCGCTAGCGAACGTCGGATCCTTAGGTGAACCTGGCCACATTGAAGGCCGCTGAGTACTTTTGAATGTACTCGCAAGCAAACCAAACCAACATATACACCAAGCAAAGCAAACCATGGCATTGAAGCATGCATTTGTTATCTTAACAGTATTAACTATCATGTTATGATAGGATTACCTAGCAAGATTAAACATCTAGCAGCATTAATCATCATGTCATAGCAGGATTATCTAGCATGATAATTACTGAAGTAAATGCAGTAAAGTAAAGTATATCAGGTAAATGATCCGAACTCCGAATATGCTCACGATCCAAATCTGATCCAAGCTTTGCGGTCACCCGGCCACTCATCTCATAGCCATCTCATGGCTAGCATTCAAACCTTTGACATCATCTGATGTCCATGCATCTGCACTGCAAGTCTGACAACCCTTACCACTCTCTGGTTCAGTCTTAACCATACGTTATATACTTTGTTCCTCCCGACTCGACACAGACCAAATAGTGGCCGAGTACGAACTGTCCATGACCGAGGACGCGGCTATTCGAATAGATTTACACTCTGCAGAGGTTGCACACTTTACCCACACCATGGAGTGCCTGGCCTTGTACTTTAGTACATGTTCCCATTCGGGTGGACCGGTGCTGCTCCAACAAAACTTTGTCTATTGCCCGGCACTCTTACAGTCCCACCGACAATCATACCCTCCCAGGGTCATGTCCTGGGTGGCCCCTGTCTCACCCCGTGACACCTGCCACCATCGTGGCCAAACACTGTCCCAAACGGGGACGCCGGCAAATAACTCAACTTGGGCTCACAAGGTTATCGCCGCCTACCGGGCCAGGGTAGCGCGCACGCATAACCTTCCTTATTTGGTGGTACCGACAAGAGGCAGGACAATAGACCAAGCTAGGGCCGTCCCATACCGGCAAATGTGGCTGCACTGATGAGCTCGGTTCGGTGACACTATGACTCGATCCAGTCGACGGAGGAGGTTGTCATTATTAAGTCACATTTCTATATCATTGCAATAACAGTAGTAATGCATACTGTAACTACTACGGAAACATAACAACCTATCTCCATATGCATTACAACGAGTCACTAGAGCAATAACATGACGAGCATTAACGAGTAATGTAAATAGCGAGTTCAACCTAGCAGGAGTTGTACAGGTCTTAGCTGTAAGTGAGAACCATCTAAACCCTTGCATGAAACCGGCAAATAAACCAGTAGCCACCAGAACGGTCTTTACAACTCAGATCTGGGACGTTACCGGAATAACTCAACCCCGGCTCAAGACGACTGAAAAGCAGCTCAGAGCATGAGACGGTGTTGATAACAAGAGTGTAGCGGTTCCCTAAGACGGCCGAAGAACAGCTCAGAGCATAGGGTCACCGCTACAGAAAGAAATTCAACAGCTGTCCGAGACGGCCGAAAAGCAGCTCAGAACACGGACCAGTTGTTGAAAAGTGAAACATAAAGTCGGCATCCACCCCGGACGGCCGGAAGCAGCTCAGAACACAGGCATGGTGCCGTCACCAAAGAAAGGCAGACAAGGGTTCACTGGCGTCACATACAGCTCACCACTACGCATACAAGCAGGTTAATTTAAACACGCAAGAATAACACAGAGCAATGATTTAGGGCATATATCAGATGGTCGGCTTGCCTGGGGGTCGAGGAATACTCCAGGAAGAAGTGCGATCACCTCGCGGAAAAATTCGCCGGAGAAGATTCCCTCTCGGAGGGGCTGAATAGAGGGCAGGGGCAAAATGGGTATTTTCAGAAAGTGTCAACATGGTGAAAGTGACATCATCGGAACGGGCTTGACGAACTGAGAAAGTGGGCTTTGGAATTACCTGAATCGGAGTTACGGTTGAAGAGAAACGGCCGTTCGTTCATTAGGCAGAGAACAAACAAAAAAGTGTCTGTTTCTGCCCTTAACGGGTGAACGCCCGCTAAATAACTGTTTCGGCCGGCGGCTGAAAAAGAGAAGGCGACTTTCTGGAAATACGTCTTCCAACGAGGAAAATGCATTCTGGTCCAAAGAAGCAGAGGAGTAAGCCTTCCTTTAAACGAAAGCGTACTATGGAAACTACGTTTCCACTTAGCCACGTGAGCGGGTCGTGGTCAATGGGCCGTTTGACTGACGGGTGGGGGCCGCGAGGAGATGGGGCCCGCCTAGCCAGAGTCGTCGTCTTCCCCGTTGCTCGCCCGCGGAACAGAGGAGGGGACGCGTGCGCCGGCGCTCGTCCGGCGACGCGCTGGGCACCGACGAGCTCAGAAGGGAGCGCCGCGTCCATCCCCGCTGGACACGGACGCCGAGGACGGCCGGAGCGGCGACGACTTTGGTGCCCGCAGACGAAGCCGTCGGCCAAGCTTGGTTCTGGCCATGCGGGTCTCCCGGAGACGAACTGGAGAGGGGGGAAGATTCACCGGACTCCAGTGGTGCTGCTGGTGGGGAAAAGAGAAGGAGAGGGGCTCGGGCTCACTCTAATTCGAGCGGAGGCCGGCGGCTGCAATGGTTGCCGTGGGTGGGGAAGAAGAGCTCCGGGGCTCCATTCAATGGGTGAGAAAGTTTCGGGGAGGGAGAGAAGGGTGCTGGGATGGTGGGGGTGCTCGGGGGCTCCGGTCGTGGCTATATATAGCCGGGCCGCGTGAGGGGATAAGCGCGGCCGCGGCGATGCGCTGGCCGGAGCTCCAGTGCTCAGACTCGAATGGATGGCGGCTAGCTCGGCGTCGCGGCGCTGCCGACCTGACGAGGAGCAGGAGGACGCGACGGCTCGGGAGGAAGAAGCCAACGGGAAGAAGAAGACGATGGCGTCACTGGTGGAACAGAGTCTCGGCGGCGCACGCCGTAGCGTGGGGAGGAGGAAACCGGAGGGGATAAGAGTCTAGAGAGGGGTACGTGGGTGGTGCGGAGTCGCCGGACATGCTTGGACAAGCGGGGACTGGCCGGAGACGACCGGACGGAGCTGACAAAGTGCAGAGCACCGTTTCTGCACGGTGGCTGCGTGGTCACCATGCGCACTACCAACTCTGGCATGTTACTGCCTGTCTAACCTTGTCAAACAGGTGCACCACTGCTCAAATAGACAAAATGGGTCATTGGAGAAGCCAGGAAAGGTATAGGTGGGTCGAGGGGTCCAGAAAAGTTTCTGGACAGAAACTTGGGGAGGAAGTTGTGGTCAGACAGACGTGCCAATGAGCTGGCTAGGTTGTCACAGGGGAAACAGATAAGAAGGAGCACCTGCTGGAGAAATTTGAGGCAAATTGGACCAAGTTTGAATGCACTTCCTTTACAATGCCAAATTTGGTCCAGAATCTTGACTTTGAAGCTGCACTCATTTGGCTTGATGAAATGAACTGAATTTTGGTGGAGAGTAATGATTTGGAGATATGAAAGTACTGGGAAAATTTCAGCTTATTTGGATATACCAAAATGGTATTTCCTTCACAAAGCATGGATTTGGACAGAAACTAGATGGAATTTTTGGGAGAAAATGGCTAGATAAAATGATGTGAATTCTTGCATAATCACATCATATTGGGAATGTGAGGTCCTGGATTAATTTGAGGATTTTTAAGCAATATAAATCATAGTTGCTTCACAACCTTAAAATGGGTCCAGAAACAAGAACTGGAAGATGTGCTCAAAATTTAATCTGTGGAACTTGGGATCTTGATGGAAATTGTGAAGATATGGATAGAAGAAGCTCCACAAATTATTTGGGATTTTTCCTGGCTACCAAAATAGTAGCTCCTTTGGAAAGTGCCCAAATTGCAATATTGGCTTTAAATAGGAAAAGGCGATTTCCCTTATTTAATTATTGCCAATATTTTTATGAGAGCTCAATATGATCACAAAGAATATCTCCACAAGTTTTCATGAACTTTGGAGATGGATAGATATTTTCCTGGATTTAATTCCTTTAAACAACAGAAAAAGGAATTAATTTTAAATGAAAAATATTGCAAATGACTTGGCAATATTTTTGCATATCCAGGGTTTATAGATGTGGGATGATCACTGGGAAAAGTTTGGGAGGCAACAGATCAAAGGAAATTAGGGTTCCTTTGTAACTGCCAGAATTAGGGTTTCCCTTCCGGCAACTCGGAAGGTAGGGTTTCGGGGGCAAAAATCCTGAGAATAAATCTGGGGTGGCAAGGTTGGTCTGGAGAGAGTCTCTGGTTGGATAGGGAAGGCAAGGCTAGATGACCATCTTCATATACACAAGAGCGAGAGAAAATCCGATAACACAGAAAGAAAAAGACGGGAGTCAAATCCCGCGAAGGAAAAAAATAAGGAGCGAAAACCAGGGTGTCACATTCATTATCATCGTCGTCGCAGTTCATCACTTCTTTGGTTTGATACCCATTATCCTGGTTGGGGGCTGCTTGATTAATCTCCAATCCCGTTGGTGAGCTTTTATCAGCTGCTGTACAACAATGAAGACAATTAAACATGTACGTAGTTGCTCAAGACAATTTACTCCAGAGGAAAATCAATACGAAAGGGCATAATCATTGAACCAGAGCAAGATAGGATCAAAGTTTGGAGAAACAATTTCCATGGAATTTTTTTTGACAAACAGGAAGCTCATCAATGAAGTAAAAGGAGTAATTAGCTAATAGATTAGATCTTATGACCTTACATTTCATTACAATATCATACCCATACTAGAAAATCGTATACATATTCGAACCCTAGATAGAATGACCCACAGTCTTAACCCGGATACAACCCTAAAAGTTACTACTAGTACAAGTAACACAATCTTAGATTGCATCTCCGACTCTACAAGGAACTAGATGCGCAGATCTAGATGGATGTGCAAATTTGATGTGGGATCGGGAGTGTGACCTTGTCATCTAAGGTGAGCTATTGGAGTACTTTTACCTTCAGAGCAGATGGAGTCCATCGTAATGCCGTTGGTCATGTCGTTCACCGCAATTGGACCGAACGATTAGTTGCGGCGGAGCTAGAGCCACCTGCGCGGGGGAGGGAGGGGGAGGGGAGGGGAACTAGGTTAGAAGACAGAGACGAGGAGGCGCGTTGTTTGTTGGAAGGAGATGTGGTCACACTTATAATGAAGGATAGGCTGTATTTATGGAGGATGTGGGAGTTAATCGAGCGGGCCTTTCAAACGTTCTGGAGGGAATGAAATTTTTTGAGGGAGGCTAGTTGGAGGGAAAGATATTTTGTAGGGAAGAATTTATTTCCAAGAAAATGATAGTTGGAGGGAATGCTATTTTGAGGGCGAGACAATGGGAGGGAAGGATCGCACCTAAGTGTGTTATAAGTTGTACCATGCTAGAGGATCGTGATGCACAGTATATTTGTAATTGTGCACGTAACTTTAGCAATGAACATGATCATGTGAAGTGTCATGGTGTAATGGGTGTTTAATTTCAAATCAAAGTCATGTTGTCGTTTGTCATGTCATATATTGGCATCCTACATGCTCTTACGCGATAGCCCTCGTCTTTCAACGCGTTTATGAGGTGTGTGATGTACAAGCTTGAATCTGAGATGTCGAAGGCGAATCTTAGAGGATCGTGATGCACAATATATTTGTAATTGTGCATGTAACATCTTGGGACAACATAGATCGAATCGTACTCCGTCCTTTTTAGTCAAGATGATGCATGGCACATTGTGCATTGGATTATGTCGTTTATGTACCTCCCCTACGACACTTTTGAGTCATTTCTATGCATTTTGTAGTCATTGTTCATTACAAAATGCTTAAAACACACCTACCGGTCTATGCAATTATTTGTACTAATGCATGGGGTCATATATATAATGTACCATGTGACGTGTGCGATGTACAAGCATGAATCTCAGATGTGGAACGCGAATCTTAGAGAATTGTGATGCACAATAATATACTTGTATTGTGCATGTAACTTCACCAATGAACATGATCATGTCAAGTGTGATGGTGTGTCATGGAGGTGTTTTATTTCAAATGCAAAGTAGTGTTGTCGGTTCTCACGTCTTATCTTGGCAACCTGCGTACTCTTACGCGATAGCCCTCGTCTATGAACGCGTCGTGAACATCTTGCGACAACATAAAATCCAAGCGTACTCCGTTCTTTTTAGTCTAGATGATGCATGGCTCATTGTGCATTGCATTACAAAATGTCATTAGTACATCCCCTACGACACTTTTTGAGTCATTTCTGTCGGGCCCATGGAACCCGGGGTATCCAGACCCGTCTGCCTTTGGCCCAGGGCGCAACGCCTGGCATGGGCCCAGCGGGCCGTCACCACCAAAGAGCTCCAACAAGACCCCTCATGAGGCCCTGGCCTCCTGAGGATCCCTCCTCAGGGAGCGGCGAGCAAGGCTCAGCATCACCACCAACGGCCTCGCGAGGTGGTCTCGCGAGGAGGCCTCCCGAGGTGGCCTCCCAAGGCCCCCTCCCGCAGGTGCTCAAGACGAAGGCCGTTCGGCGTTGCCGCGCGGTCTGGGGCCCATCACGTGGGTGACGTGCGTGACGACGAGCGGCGACAGAGGCCGCGCCAGCAGGCGCGGATGAAGATGGTTTCCTCTTTTGTGCTAAGGGAGCAGGGCCAGCTATCTACTCCCCAAAGCAACCCCAAAGGTTGCCCGATCGGCGAAGGAAGACCAAGACGGCGGGCGCGCAGGGCGGAGGTCATCACCGAGCCCACCGGCGCGTCATGGATCATGCTTTGGCATGCGAAGACCACCTTTAGTCAAGATAGCCTGAGCGCCTGTCCCCTTTCAAAATCGCCAAGTGTGGCAACCCCTCCCGCCTAAGTTTCTAGGGGGAAGAGGACCAAGGCTGATATAAAGGGCAGAGCAGCCACTGTAGAAGAGAAAAGGACAGGGAGAGCTCTAGATCCCATCATCCCCAACCTTGTACTCTCTCTCTCTCGCACCAGAGCAATACCAACCAAGCAGGAGTAGGGTATTACACGTCAAGGTGGCCTGAACCTGGGTAAACCACTGAGTCCACGGTCCATTCCTCGGTAGCACGCTCTAGCCGTAGCCTCGCCATCGCTTAGCCGTGGTAGGAGACGAAGCGGTAGAATGAGCTCACCTCAGTATTTGAACCTTTGGGTCCCCGGAGCCCGACTTCCGACAATTTCTATGCATTTGTAGTCATTGTTCAATTCAAAATGCTTATAAACACCTACTGATCTATGCAATTGTTTGGACTGATGCAATGTACCATGTGTTTATTACGTGTATGATGTACAAGCATGAATCTCATGTCGAAGGCGAATGATTCTAAAAAAACAAAAAGGAAGGCGAATCTTAGAGGTTCGTGATGCACAATAATACATTTGTAATTGTGCATGTAGCTTCATCAGTGAACATGATCATGTTAAGTGTGATGGTGTCGTCGGGGTGTTTTATTTCAAATGCGAAGTAGTGTTGCTGGTTCTCACGTCATATGTTGGCATCCTACGTACTCTTATGCGATTAATGTGAACTGTGTAATTATGTATGGTACATCATGTTGATGGCTGTCACGTTTCAATTTGTACAGATGACGTTTACATATATTTAACGAAATGGTAAAAAGAAAAGAATTGAGGCTGGCGGTACTATATCCCCTCCATCCAATAGTGAATTGTTCTTATCGACTCCCCTCGAACAAATGCGCTGCTGCCCCCCATTTCTTCTCCCAGCACCCTCTCCCACCGGCCGGCACCCTCGTCATCCTCCCGATGGCCGGCTCGCCGGATCCATCCTGTACCTTAGATTCCAGAGGTTCTTCATCGACATCTCCGATGCGGACACCGCCTCCGTCGCCGCCGTGGGAAATCGACATGGTAGGCGAGGTGGCGATGTAGAAGCATCTCGCGGTGGAGGCGCAAATTGAGGCGTGGCTCGCCATCTCCGACCTCCTAGCCCTGTACCACGCGGATCCGGATTTCGCTGACATGCAGCTTGCCATGGATTACTCCTTCGAGTCCCCCCGTATGGACGAGGAGGCGAGGGTGGCGTACACGGAGAAGCAGCATCGACTGCAAGAGACGCAGCGGGAGGTCACTGCTTTCTTCGCTTCCATTCCTTCCAATGACGACCAGGAGAAGCCATGGCCTCCGGTTCCGGCTCTGCCACCACATCCTGCATCCCCAGACGCGATGTTGCAGGAGGCGACGGTGGAGCATCCGCTGGAGCACTTGGCCCTTGGGATGCTGCGGCCGTCGGCGACCTTGCCTCCTGGAGCCTAGGACGCAGAGGACTCCGGGTCTGCCTCCGTCAATGATCCAATCATCGTGCTACCAAACGATGACGATTAGGCTGACTGGCGACTTGAAAGGCTTTGCTGCTGGATTTGGTTGCGCCGTCCTTCTAGTTTTACTATAATTGGAAGTATATATTTTGTGATTTGAACTGTGGTGTTCAAATCTGGCATGTGTAACCAATGCAAACTAGCTAATTGTAATGTATAATTAATTTTCATCATGTTTTAGTTTAACTTATATTAAGTTCTTGTTGTACTGACGCGCCACACCGTGGTCGTGTCAGTGAGATAAAAAATCCTTCGAACGAATGTAAACAAAACATGTTAATCTTTGGATAGGTATAGTTAGTCAACAGCGCTGTAAGATTCTTGGCCATTGGATTCACGATGTGCTGCCTCTGTGTCCCTGCCTACTCGTCTTCTTTTAAGCACTATGAACCGCCAGATGGAGGATGGACGGCTCCTCATTTACCTCCCTTCTTCTCTGGCTTGTCACATAAGCTTCGACCACCTCAGGAAGGTACGTAGAACAGTTTTCGATGCTCCTCCTACTACTCCGTTCTTATCTATAAGCGCTGCCGCCAAGGATCACCGCCTGCTGCGATGGAGGACGAGCCGACCAACAGGCGGGGGCGGGTTGAACCAGAACTGCAACAGCCTCCGGCGAGCGTGGACTTCATCGGCAACCTCCCCGATGAGATGTTGGTAACCATCATATCCCTCATCCCCATCAAATCTGGCATGCAGACCACTGTACTCTCCCGGTGGTGGCGCCCCCTCGGGCACTCCACCCCCTGGACCTCATCGACGACGATGAGCTTAGCAGCGAGGAGCGCAAACGCTTGGATGCATTGTCCCACATCCTCGCCACGCACCCTGGGCCGGTCAGATGCCTTGCCATCGGCAAGTTCCATTCCAACTGCAAGGCCGAACCCAAGTTTCACGAGTGGTTCCTATCCCCCGCCCTAGATCGGCTCGAGGAGCTCAGCTTTCATGCTGGACATCCACGCTCGTTGCCACTGTCCGCGCTCCGCCTCGCACCCACGCTGCGCTGTGCTACATTCAGGCAGTGCTTTTTCTCCCAGCTTGATGCCGTGCCCGCTCTTGATCTCCCTAAACTGAAGCACCTTGAGATCATGGGTATCCGCATCTCGAAGAAGGATTTGGAGCGCCTACTCGGCGGCTGTACAACGCTCGAGTTCCTTCGTCTTCAGGTGATGGATGGGTTCAGTAGCCTTCACATCGCCTCGACGAATGTCTGTATGATTTATGTGCATTGCTGGTGCCGCAACAGGCGGTCAGTTGAGGTGTTTCATGATATGGTCATTGAGAATGCGCCTTTCCTTGAGAGATTGTTTGTGCTTGATAAAGAAGGTCCAACAAAAATCATGGTCATTGACGCACCAAAATTGATAGTGTTGGGCTATTCGTGTGCTGAATTCTCCGAACTTGTAACTGGATCCATATCCGTTCAGGTACAACAATCTTCTTCTTCTCCTTCTTATTATACATCACATTGTATCTAATTTTGTTGATCTATGTTCGACTGTCATGCAGAAAATGATTCCCACAAGCATGACCCCGTCTCTGTGCACAGTGAAGATCTTGGCACTACAATCTATCGGCCCCGATCTGGATCAAGTTGTTAGATTCGTCAGATGCTTTCCGTGCATGGAGAAGCTATACATCGAGGTGATGCTCCTTTCCTGTTAATTGATAACCACAATGGAGTTTAATTTTTTGGTACTTTTACCCATGATTACAATGACAAATGTACTTTGATTTCTAAAGGAATTTTGGAGCATTTGAATACATATATTTTTGAGATGTTAATCATGAACAACTAAAGATGGCATGTCACTCTATTCGTGTATTCTAGAAAACCAGCAAATCAAAGAAGCCCGTAGTGTTCAACATTTCATTTATGCATTAATGTGTTGTCTTCGTTTGCAGATACAAGCAGGCCCGAAAGTGGAAAATGTGGCGCAATATAACAATCCCATCGAATGCCTTGATCTCCATCTGACGGAAATTACTTTGAATGAGTACCGAGGCACCACACAAGATATTAAATTCGCCAGGTTCTTTGTTCAGAAAAGCAAGTGTTCTGAAGGTAATGAGGTTTGCCCTATATTTAGTGCGCAGAAATGAATGGTTTGCTGATCAGCGCAGGCGTCTTCGGCTGAATGGAAAAAGCTTTGCACAAGCTGAATTTCATTTTGGAAATTCAAATGACAGATTATTCGGAAGTAATTCTATCAAGCCGATATATGACTTCTCAGTGGCTGATCCCTTTGCAGAAATAGTGTCAGGCCCATTTCTGGGATAAATCACAGAATGGCCTCAAGTCATACCAGCCCCAAGATCAACTGGTAGACTTCCTTGACATAGATAACCAATACAAATATAATAATACACAGGGTTGAGCCAAAGTGTTCAACAATATTACAAACTTGCCAATATACTACGGTGGTGGAATAACGCAGTGGTGTGGTGGTGGTACAACACTGGTACAATAAAATAAAGTCAAGCGTCAGTGTGAGGCTTGGCTATTTTATTGGTGTAGCGGAAACACATCGGATGATACATGTGGTAGACTCCAAGATCATAGGTTGACTGACTGGGAAAACCTCTAAGCGTTGGGCTCGCTAGCGCAATCTTCCTCCACAAGCTCGTGCTCCTCCAGGTCTGGCCACATTAAAAGCCAGGGACAAGCCTGTGAGTACGTTGGAATGTACTCGCAAACATTATGAACGAAAGATATACCGAATGCATATGCTCATGCTGGATTAAATGATATGCTTATGCTGGATTAAATGATATGTTCATGCTGACTGAAATTTAAAACATGGCATGATAAATATTAGCATGTGCAGAAAAATAAAATGAGTATATAAAATGTTAGTGACAAACCAAGAAAGTTAAAAGTGGATAATCGGGCGAGACAGGACCGCTCGAGAATCCAAGAGAAATGCCAAACGAGTGTCTAAGAGAGAACTGGGCGAGACAGGACTGCCCGAGAACTCAAGCGACGCCACGAGAGGTCTTGAAAAGAAATGCCAATCGGGTGTCTAAAAGAGAACTGGGCGAGACAGGACCACCCGAGAACTCAAGCGACGCCACGAGAGGTCTTGAAAAGAAATGCCAATCGGGTGTCTAAAAGAGAATCAGACAAGACAGGACCATCCGAGAACTCAAGCGACGCCACGAGAGGTCTTGAAAATAAAATTGAGTGTACGGGGTAGTCTAGCCAGCCCCTGAGACACTCAGAAAAGAAAATAAGAGAAATGGGTTAGACCACAATAATATTTATGCTTGCAACAATAATATACATAACAATAACATTCATGATAACAAAATATCCATCACAGCATTAGTGGTGACCAAATTATCCTGCAAAATAATTTATGCTCAATTTAATTATTTCCTCCGAAGACTGACACCGGGACCGACACTTGACCCTTCCCAGCTAACGTCCTTGACCACGGACATGGCTATTCGAATAGTTATAACTCTGCAGAGGGTGTAATCTTTACCCACAAGTAAGGGATTTCTTTAGCCAGCATCGAAACGCTGACTAATTCCCATTACGGTCTTTGGGTTGAAAACACTCCTAACCAGCACACACCAGATTAACTTTCCTGATGCCAGGAATCACCCAAGGCATCGTTCATGATAAACTCTAAGACGGGGAGACTACAATCTCGAATAGCATGGGATCACAATCTCATATATAACGTGCGTAAAGATCAGGGGCACTACCCCTCTCGGCTACAACCGAATACACCCATGCCCCCTGACCTGATGACGGGAATTAGTCCATGGCCGTGGAAACCCTCATCATGGCCCTCTATGTGGTGTGTACACAGACAGGGGTTATCAACTTACTAAACCGTACTTCCCTCACTTAAAGACCCGTGGCAGCACGGTGTTTAGCTAGGTGTAACGAAACAAGACTCGATCTAGGTCGACTCAGGAGGTGTTGTTATTAAGACTGGCATGTCTCACATGCCACGGTGACACCGTCGTGTCATAACGCGGCCGTGCCCATCGGCACGTCCAGGACAGGAGACACGCTCCTGAATTTTCTCACAGCCTTCAATCATGTTAGAAGGATTCTTTGAGCTTGAGTGAAGTGCAAATCAAGTGCAAGAAGTGATATGACCATGCATGCATGCATTATTTCCACACATATGGTGCAAACTCAAACCAATGCAACCATGCAATGCAAATGCAATCAACATATCCCAAGTTCAAAAATGCTTGCCTTGCCCAAAGTAGTCAGAAGAAGAACCCTCGAAATTCCCGGCAAAGTTTCCCTCTTCGTTTTCTGAAAAATTCCAATTCAAATTCAAATTAATTTTTTTGCAACAGTACCAAAAGTTGTCTCAAAATATTTTTAAATAAATACCAACAAAAAAACTAGAGAGAGAAATAAGAATTTCAAAAAAAGAATCAACTCAATCAGAGTTGTGGTTAAAAAGATATTAAACTTTCAATGCCAGGGGCTTTTCTGCAAAAGTCCAGTCCCTGCGTTGTTTAAACAGAAAACGTTGCGGGCTGAAATACGCTTTCCAGCGTAGAAGGCGTAAAGCATAGAATACACCTTCTGTTTAAAAACAGAAAAAAGAGAGAACGCTGATGGGTGGGGTCCACCCGTCAGGTTCAAATTTGAACGCGCTCGCGCGCGAAGACAGTGGGGAGGCGGCGATCACCGGTGATGATCGCCGGGGTTCCAGCGAGCGGCGATGATCGGAGTGTGTTCGGGGTGGAGTTCCGCGTCGGTGGGTGGCGGTGGTGGTCGCCGACGAGCAGCAGAACGATGGCGAGGTCGTCTCCGGCGGACGGCGGTGTCGGGTGAGTTTGGATCTCGCCGGAGAGGGCCCTGAACATCAAATTGGAGCGCGGAATCGAAGGGTGGGTGCGATATGAGGCTACTGGCAAGGTTTTAGCGGTGGAGGTGGAGTGGTGGCGTTGTACTGATCGGGGAAGGTGGCGGCGGAGCGGTGATCGGAGAGGAGGAAGATGACCTCCTCGAGGTCGAGGAAGTGCTGTGGAGGTCGATTGAGTGAGTGTGGGGGTGGTGTGAGTGCTCAGCGAGGCTCGGGGAGGCCTTTTATAGGTGATCCGATGATGTCTAGTGAGGGCGGATCACGGCGGAATAAATTCCGGCCGGCGAGGTGGTTGCTGTCGGTGGCGAGCTCGGTGGCGAGTGGATGAGGTCGATGGATCCTTCTGGATGCATCAGCGTGGACGGGGCCGAGCCCTATCCATTTCCCCACGGATGGACTCCCGTACGGGTGCGGCGGACGGCGAGCCACTCCGGCGACTGCCAGGCGGGGCCGGGGTGGCGTGGACGGTGCGCGAGGATGCGGAGGGAGGCGACGCATGGAGAAGGTGGGTGGAGAGAGCAGTAGGAGGATTGAAGGGGGCCGGTGGCTATGGCGATCCGCTTCGGCCGTCGCGGATGAGCTCGGAGGTAGCTGCACCGGCCGAGTACTGTGTCGTCGGCGGTGAGCTACTGACCAGAGGGGTCACGACGGCTCATTTATGAGCAGAGGAGGCATGGATGAGAAGAAGGGAGATGGAGTGGCGTGCACGGCGCCGATCTCTTCTCCTCTCTGAATAATTCAGTTAACCGAATTTCTGTCAACGATGAACAGTGTGCACTAGAGCTGTTTGATGAAATGACAGAGGGTGCTAGGGATTTTAGGAATTTGGGAGAATTTTTGTGGTGAGGTATTGAAGCATATAAGAGAGTCTGGCAAAGTTTCAGAATTTTTGGAGCTATTTAAATTGGGTTTTGATCATGGAATTTGAATCTGGTCCAAATTTGAACTGGATGAAATTTGAAAATTTTGAACTGTGGAACCCAAAGTTTTTGATGAAATGGGTTGTAGGTACTGCCTAGTTGTTGGAGTAATTTTTGTGGGTGCAGAAGAATTGAGGAAAATATGGTTCCTTTGTAAATCAGAGAAACCATGATAAATATAAATTCCCACTTTGGAATTTATTTAAAATAAGAGAAATATTTTTGTGGAGTGAGAAAGTATTGGACACTGCCCTAAAATGTGAGTATGACTTGAGGGATAATTTAGAGGTGGCATAAAAATTATTGGAAGAATTTAGAAGGGCTTGAAGGAAGTGAAAAGGCCATTCCCTTGGAATAATTTAATTATTCCAGAAACTTTTCCAAAGAGAAATATTTTTGATCTTCCAAAAATAATTACCCAAGTAAATAACCATCCAAATCAGAACCATTTAAAAGTTTGAAACCCAATTTGAAATTAAAATGATTTTCAGAATAGAAGAAAGAGAAGAAGAAAAATAGGGCCAAAATAATTCAAAGTATTTTATTTGAAAGAAAAGATTTTTTTTAAATCCAAAAGAAATATTTTTGGGGTGTTACAAATAGTGCATGACAAAGATTCCGAAGAAGATGAATTTGATCTCTAATATCAGTTTGAACCTTGTAATCTTCGAGTTTGGGCCTTGTCATACTGGAATTTGAACCTTGTAATATTTCTAGTATTTGTGATACAATGTTGAAATGGCATTGTCTTCTTTTTTCTTTGAAATTTCCTGCTGCAATTTATACAGAGTACTGCCCGAGTACGGATGCAAGCGGACGACATCCGCATGACATGGGATTGAGATGATCGAAAAGGCAAAGTTGTTTGTTTGTACGAAACGAACTTTCTTGTTGACCACCTTTCGGCTTGGTGAAATTTTAGATTAACTCGTACATAATGGAATATATTTCTATGTGATCATATTTTCCCATTCATGCTCTCATAGTTCACTACAATGAGAGCACACACGGAGAAATAATCAATGGATTTTGATAAGAGCATTCGAACGCTAAACCCTGAAAATTAGAATGTAATTTGTTATAAACTCAGTCGTAGCAGAATTTATAAGGTACTACGTTCTGAACACCAACACACTATTTTTTTAATCATTTTTTCTAGCCCACCTAACATTTTTTCTAACATGAAACATTTTCTGTGACACTACAAATCATCTTGGAAAATGCACATGCCTAGTGACGCTCAAATGCGTCGCCGAATTTCAGGCCAGAACATCGCCAAAGTTGCTAAGGTCGTTGCCTTGGGAGGAAAACACCTCGTGTGTCAGGACCCCGATCTTAAGTCACACCGATCTAGCATGTAACACATCATATCACTTTGCAGCCTCATGCACGGTAACCCACGGCTGCCGCCTTTACCTTGGCCGGGACCATTTGCGTCTTTTGGCTCACGTATATGATTGTGTCACTAGCATCCATATGACAGAGAACCCGGGTCGACATGACTAGTCATAAACCAAGGTGGCACAAACGTACAGGGACAGGCATACGTAACCCAGCAATGCACGTGTCGGTCATCAGCGTGTGCAACCGAGTCGTAGCAAGCTACAAGGACTCCAGTAAAACACCGTGTGACATTTACCCGTAGGGATAGATACAGGAGCAAAGAAGGATACATGCCGGTCAATCCATGTGTTCCGGAGCAGTAGCGAACTACAGGGCTCAGTGGAAGCACTAGGAGGCATTTCCCTGTAAGGAACGCTACAAAAGCATATAACTAGGTGTCAAATCCCACACATACCAATGCATTTCAAACATACACACAATATGCATGATATGTGTAGATACAACATGGCATCACAACATAACTCTACGACCCAAGTATTCATTTAAGAGGCTCCGAAGAGCCATAAATAGCATGATATTACAAACACGGGTCTCATGACCCAACATTCAAAGTCATACAAGCAACGGAAGCATAACATGTCTAGAAAAGAGAGAGGCTGAAAAGCCTAACTATCTACAAGACCTTCCATAGGAACCAGACCTCTGTCTGGGATTCCCAAGCTAACCGTCGAAGCCCATGTGGAACTACTAATGAGACTGAAGTCTCCTCTGCAAAAACATAAATTAAGCAAACATGAGTACAAATGTACTCAGCAAGACTTACATCATAACTAACCACATATGCATCAGTATCAACAAAGGGGGTGGTGGAGTTTAACTGCAGCAAGCCAGCTTTGACTCTGTGGCTATCCTGTACTACGACTACTAGTAATTTCTTTGAGGTGAGAAAGCGCACACGAGTCCACATATTCACCATATCAATACTCCACTATGAATCCTCTCCCGTCGCCCTACGAGAAGGCCATCCATAGCACTCACACTTATCTTGCGCATTTTAGGGTATCCACTTCAAGTTATCTATGAACCATATAAGTCTCCAAGTAGTCCATATCCGCGGACGCGGCTATTTGAATAGATCATATTACCCTGCAGGGGTGTACTTCTTCACACACGCTCTCACCACTTACCACCATATACACGTCATGTATCTCAGCAACCTTCAAGCGGAAGCTTGGCGAGGGTGTCAGCCACAACCTGGCTAACCACGCAAGACTCTAGTCCAAGTTTATCGCCTATCTGAGGCTGAATCCGCAAGGGAAGTCCGACCAAAGTTTCCATCACGGCCCCAAACGATGTGTGCAGGGTTCCCAAGTCCACCATCTGAGTGCCACTTGGTACATCGAGCCACTGTGCCTAGTCTGTCCCAAGCCCACCTGTACTGGGTGCCACTTGGTAGACAAATAGCACCACCTATAAACACCAGAAACTAGTTGCAACTCCTGGACAGAGATCAGGGCGATTAATAAGCCGAGAGGGGCTGCATTACCGGAACCCAATGTGTGGTAGTAACTGTTCTTGGATAACATACACAGAACTCAGTTCTTAAGGACGGTCTCAATGAGACAACCCACCATGTACTCCTACATGGCCTCTCATCTCTACCTTTACCAAATCGTGTTCACACACTTAGCTCTCAACATCAGAACATGATCACAACATTCCAATTCATTCCCGGATGAATCAGACCTGACACAACTCTAAGCAATAGCAGGCATAACAAGCAAGCATGGATGAGTAGTCACAACATGGCTCAAATAGTTCCTACTCATGCTAAGAGGTTTCAACTATTTACTGTGGCAAAGACAGGTCATGCAGAGGAATGGGTTCAACTACCGCAACAAGTAACAGTTGAATCGTTGTTGTCCTAATGCAATAAAACAGAACAGGAGCGGGAGAGTGGGATTGTATCAGAGTCATCAAGGGGGGTTTGCTTGCCTGGCACTTCTGAAGATGATACTACACTTCATCAGTGTCAACGGTCATACGTCAAAATCGTCGGCTACCGGGAAGGAACAAACACCGACAAACAAAGAAGGAACACAGTCAATGCAATGCAACAATATGATGCATGATCATGACATGGCAACATGCTTTGATTTGGGCTAATGCAACTAGCAACAATTTAAATGAAGTTGGTTTGAACCCAAGGTTCAAATTCAAACTCCATATGTGGTTAACCAAATGCCATTTATTTGATTTGTCCTAAATAGTAGCCAAAAGTTGTTCTAACATGCATGAAAATGCCAAAAACAGATTCTTCATATTTTTCTGATAATTTTTCATATGTAAATTATTTTCATCTGAGTTATAGATTATTTTCTATGATTTTCTAAAGTTTTAACCGTTTCTTGGAATTTCCAAATCATTTCTGAAACAAGAAAAACTAGAAAAGTATTTATTGCGTCAGCACTGCGTCACTGTGACGTCAGCAGGTCAATTGGGCCGACCAGGGTCAAACCTGGCCAGTGGGGACCATTGGTCAGTGACCCAGTGGCTGACCTGGTTTAATCCCGCACTGACCCGGCTTTGACCCGCTGTGGGGCCTGCTGTCAGCGTCTATGGGGGGGGTTAATTAGCGATGATTAGTCCATAATGACGGCGCCACATCAGCAGTCGCCGGAGTTTGGTCGGCGGCGACCAAAGCAACAGCGGAGGTTCGCCGGACTTGCGCTACAGACGGCGGTTGGACTCGCGGAGACTACCAGAAGGTAGCCCGCACTCGACCGCATCCAGGGAATGCGCCAGTAGGTCGCGGGGTCACCGAAGATGAGCGTAGCGGTCAGACATGTGGCGGCAGTGGCTCGGGCTTGCACGGGGGCGAGGTCGCGGCTTGCTAGCAAGCGGGAAAAGCAGCACCGGAGCATCGGGGGAGCTCCAGGAGCTCGCGCACATGCTTGGTTTGTTCCAGGGAGGACTACAACAGCGGCACGATGGCAATGGCGGATGGCGGCTTTGGGTGCTCGTGGGACGGTGGCTAGCGTGCAAATTAGAGCACGAGGAGTGAGGGAAAGGAAGAGGGGCTCACGGCGAGGTTGAGGCGTGGCTCAGAGGGCTCGGCGACGCGTCAGAGAGGGCGTACGGTAGCCGGCGATCTCGGCGATCCGAGGAGGAAGACGACGGTGTGGAGACGTTACAGCGCGTTCGGCGTCGCGTGACTCGGTGAGGAGGTCGAGGAAGGAGCGGCGGAGCTCCTGGATAGCTCGAGGGGGTGAGGGGGAGACGGTGGCTGCGGCTATGGCAGCGCTGCAGGCTTAGTGTCCTCGGCCATGGCGTCGGGAGGGCAAGGGAGAGAGCAGGGGCGAATGAGGGGGTCAGCTCGATCGGGATGGCAGCGAGGAGGTCTTTCGCATCGTCATGATATCCAGGGAAGGCAGGCAAGCGAGCTGGTGGCATGGCGCTCTCAGGCGCCCGCGCGCTGTCCTGCCTCTGCCTACTGGTAGAGGTAGGGGACGACTGGCACGGGGCCAACTGGGCTAGGCCGGCTAGTGGGCTGCCAGGTGGGCTTCTCTCTCTCTCTATTTTTCATTTACTATTTTGTTTGTTTTTTTCTATTTCTTCTGTCTGTTTTGATTTAGTAAAAATACTAAATCATTTTATAAAATTCTAAAACTTTTTGTGGGCACTCACTGAATTATTTCAGAGGCCCTCACCAAGTTTCAAAATTATTGGAGCTATAAAAATATTTATAGGATTTTAAAGCTCCAATTCAATTACTTATTGGATTAATTCAAATCCCAAAGATGACCTAGAAAAATGTGCACCATTTTTGGTTTAGGTTTTCACCTTGTTCCATAAATCATGAACATTTTTGAAGGGCAGTTTGGGATCATTGAAAATATTTTTAAGTTGAACCTAGTTGAGTTATTTTGGTGCTAGGGTTTAGTTACCCCCAATTCAAGTTTTCCTTTGAATTTAACATGATGCATGTATGATTATGCAACTAATTACAAACATTAATCTAGGGTTGTGACATCATAACGGTGGACCGTCACAAAAAATGATTTTGGGCGATGTTTCTTGTTTCGTCGCCAGGGTTTTTGTCACTAAATAGATTAAATTTTGTAGTGAAAAGAGTAGGCCAATAAAAACCAGACTGTAGTACCTTATGTGCAGTTCTGTCTCCCGCGTGGTGCCCTTCGTACGCCTCAGAGTGACACTTCTGTAGGATTTGTTCCTCTTCATGCTTAGGTACACAACGTCTAATAACA
Organism: Elymus sibiricus; assembly: GCA_039707655.1. Lineage (NCBI taxonomy): Eukaryota > Viridiplantae > Streptophyta > Magnoliopsida > Poales > Poaceae > Elymus > Elymus sibiricus. The sequence continues at coordinate 320,971,238 of CM077672.1, forward strand.
TCATCTACTCCTTCTTTATACAAGTGTGGATCATCCCAAAAGTAATGTCTTAAATCAAAAAAGAACTTTTTCTTTTGTTGGTATGTGAAACTAGGTGGGATATATTTAGCAACAATGTAATTAGCATAGTCTGCATACCAAGGATTATTACGAGAAGCATTTATGACAACTAATTGTTCATAAAATAAACTATCATCAATAGGCAGTGGGTCATCAAGAACATTTTCCATTCGAGAAAAATTATCTGCTACGGGATTCTCAGCTCCCTTTCTATCAATAATATGCAAGTCAAATTCTTGTAGCAAAAGAGCCCACCTAATCAATCTAGGTTTAGCATCTTTCTTTTCCATAAGATATTTAATAGCAGCATGATCAGTGTGAATAGTAACTTTAGAATCAACAATATACGATCTGAATTTATCACATGCAAACACAACTGCTAAAAATTCTTTCTCAGTAGTAGCATAGTTTCTTTGAGCACTGTCTAGAGTCTTACTAGCATAACGAATAACATTCAGTTTCTTGTCAACTCTTTGACCTAGAACAACACCTACAACATAATCACTAGCATCACACATAACTTCAAAGGGTAGGTTCCAATCAGGTGGTTGAACAACAGGTGCAGCAATTAAGGCTTTCTTAAGTATTTCAAAGGCTTCTATGCAATCATCATCAAAAACAAATGGAACATCCTTTTGCAAGAGATTAGTAAGAGACCTAGAAATTTTAGAGAAGTCTTTTATAAACCTTCTATAGAAACCATCATGACCAAGGAAACTTCTTATACCTTTGATATCTTTAGGACATGGCATTTTCTCGATTGCATCAACTTTAGCTTTGTCTACCTCAATACCTCGTTCGGAGATTTTATACCCAAGGACTATACCTTCATTCACCATAAAGTGGCACTTCTCCCAATTCAAGACAAGATTAGTTTCTTCACATCTCTGCAAAACACGATCAAGGTTGCTGAAACAATCATCAAAAGAAGTTCCGTAAACGAAAAAATTGTCCATGAAAACCTCAACAATCTTTTCACAAAAGTCAGAGAATATAGCAGTCATACATCTTTGAAAGGTAGCAGGTGCATTGCATAAACCAAAAGGCATACGTCTATAAGCATAAGTTCCAAAAGGACAAGTAAAGGTGGTTTTCTCTTGATCTTCTTTCGATACAGGTATTTGAGAAAAACCAGAATATCCATCTAGGTAACAAAAGTGTGTATGCTTAGATAATCTTTCTAACATTTGATCAATAAAAGGCAAGGGGTAATGATCTTTCCTAGTTGCTTTATTCAATTTCCCGAAATCAATTACCATCCTATAACCAGTTACAATTCTTTGTGGGATAAGTTCATTTTTATCATTAGGAACAATAGTAATGCCTCCTTTCTTAGGAACACAATGAACAAGACTTACCCATCTACTATCAGCTATGGGATAAATCATACCTGCCTCCAGAAGCTTTAATATTTCAGTTCTTACCGCATCTTTCATCTTGGGATTCAAACGATGTTGATGATCAACGATGGGTTTAGCATCTGGCTCCATATTAATCTTGTGCTGACATAGAGTGGGACTAATGCTCTTAAGATCATCAAGAGTATATCCAATAGCAGCGTGGTGCTTCCTCAGAGTTTTAAGTAATCTCTTTACTTTATGCTCTGAAAGGTTAGCACTAATAATAATAGGATATATCTTCTTTTCATCAAGATAAGCATATTTAAGTGTATCAGACAGTTGCTTTAATTCAAACACTGGGTCACCCTTAGGTGGGAGAGGATCTCCTAAAGTTTCAACAGGCAAATTGTGTTTAAGGATAGGTGCTTGTTTGAAGAATATATCATCTACTTCATTTCTTTCATTCATATGCATATCATTTTCATGTTCTAGCAAATATTGTTCTAAAGGATCAGTAGGAGGTACAACAATGGAAGCAAGACCAATAATTTCATCTTTACTAGGCAATTCTTTATCATGAGGTTGTCTATGAAACTTAGAGAAATTAAACTCATGAGACGCGTCACCAAAATTAACACTAACCGTTTCTTTTGCACAATCAATTTTTGCATTAACAGTTGATACGTCTCCGTCGTATCTACTTTTCCAAATACTTTTGCTCCTGTTTTGGACTCTAATTTGCATGATTTGAATGAAACTAACCCGGACTGACGCTATTTTCAGCAGAACTACCATGGTGTTGTTTTTGTGCAGAAATCAAAGTTCTCGGAATTGGATGAAATTTTTTGGAGATTTTTTATGGAATAAATAAAAATTACTGGCGCAAGAATCAACAAAAGAGGGGCCACCTGTTGCCTAGAAGGAAACAGGGCGCTATCCCCCTAGGGCGCCCCCTGATGCCTTATGGGGCCCACAGGCGGCCGTCTGACCTAATTCCAACACTATAAATTCACTTTCCCCGAGAAAAAAAATAAGAGAAGAAGTTTCATCGCGCTTTACGATACAGAGCCGCCGCCACCTCCTGTTCTTCATAGGAAGGGCTGATCTGGAGTCCGTTCGGGGCTCCGGAGAGGGGGATTCGATGCCATCGTCATCATCAACCATCCTCCATCACCAATTCATGATGCTCACCACCGTGTCTGAGTAATTTCTTCATAGGCTTGCTGGACGGTGATGGGTTGGATGAGATTTATCATGTAATCAAGTCAATTTGTTAGGCCTTTGATCCCTAGTATCCACTATGTTCTGAGATTGATGTTGCTATGACTTTGCTATGCTTAATGCTTGTCACTAGGGCCCGAGTGCCATGATTTCAGATCTGAACCCTCTATGTTTTCATGAATATATTTGAGTTCTTGATCCTAGCTTGCAAGTTATATGCACCTATTACGTGTTATGATCCGCATACCCGAAGGTGGCAATAATTGGGATTAATTCCGGTGATTACCGTAGTTTGAGGAGTTCATGTATTCACTATGTCTTAATGCTTTGTTCCGGTTCTCTATTAAAAGGAGGCCTTAATATCCCTTAGATTTCCTTATGGACCCCGCTGCCACGGGAGGGTAGGACAAAAAATGTCATGCAAGTTCTTACTATAAGCATGTATGACTATATAGGGAATACATGCCTACATTACATTGATGAATTGGAGCTATTGTGTATCGCCCTAGGTTGTGACTGTTACATGATGAATGTCATCCAACATAATTATCCATCACTGATCCAATGCCTATGCTTTTCGCGTATTGATCTTTGCTAAGTTATTTTCGTTGCTGCTGCTGTTACAATCACTACAAAACTGCTACTGTTACTACTGCTATTGAAGCTATCATACTACTGTGCTACTAAACACTTTGATGCAGATATTTAGTTCTCCAGGTGTGGTTGAATTGACAACTCAACTGCTAAGCAAATATTCTTTGGCTCCCCTTGTGTCGAATCAATAAATCTGGGTGAAATACTACCCGCGAAAACTGTTGCGATCCCCTATACTTGTGGGTTATCAACCGTATTCAAGAAAGGTCTACCAAATATAATGGGACAAAAATCATCTTGTGGTGATCCCAGAACTAGAAAATCAGTAGGGTATTTGATCTTACCACACAAGACTTCAACATCTCTAACAATCCCAAGTGGTGAAATAGTATCTCTGTTTGTAAGCTTAATAGTAACATCGATATGTTCCATCTCAACAGGTGCAATATCATTCATGACTTCTTTATAAGGAGAAAATGGGATATCACTTACACTAGCACCAATATCACATAAACCATGATAACAATGATCTCCAATTTTAACAAAAATAACAGGCATGCGAATTACAGGTTTATTCTTATCTTTAGCTTCTGGTTTAGCAATTCTAGTAGCTTCATCACAGAAATATATGACATGTCCTTCAATATTATCAACTAAAAGGTCTTTGATCACTGCAACATTAGGCTCTACGTTCAGAGGGTTATTATGATCTAATAGTACTCTTAGTGACCACAGTTGAAGCTTTAGCATGTTCCTTAAGCCTAACACACTACTGGAATCAGGCACTTTGCCGTCTGCTATAGCAGACGGCAAAGGCATGCTTGGCGGACGGCAAAGGCTTTGCCATCAGCCAGCAGACGGCAAACACTCCGGCTGAACGGCTGCCGGCAAAGGCCGCTTTGCCGTCTGCTGGCAGACGGCAAAGAACTTTCCTTCTTTGCCGTCTGCCAGCAGACGGCAAAGAGCGTGGACGGCACAGAAAAGGTTCCATCCCCGTTAGGTGGCTAACGGCGCTCTTTGCCGTCTGCTGGCAGATGGCAAAGAGCTGTAGATGACGTCAGCTGACGTCAGGCTTCAGCTGGGCCCAGGCAGCTCTTTGCCGTCTGCTGGCAGACGGCAAAGAACTTTCCTTCTTTGCCGTCTGCCAGCAGACGGCAAAGAGCTGTAGATGACGTCAGCTGACGTCAGGCTTCAGCTGGGCCTAGGCAGGCTCTTTGCCGTCTGCTGGCAGACGGCAAACAACTTTCCTTCTTTGCCGTCTGCCAGCAGACGGCAAAGAGGCCACATAGGCCAGCCCAGGTTGCACAGGCTGCTGCCACGTGGCCTCTTTGCCGTCTGCCAGCAGACGGCAAAGTGGCTATATAGCCCCTGTTTTTTCTGTTTTTTGTTATATCAATTCATTTTCACAGAAATTCAAACACACATATATATATATATTCAGAATCACATAGTTTCAAACATCAAACATCATACATCAAACGTAGTTTCAAACATCAAACATAGTTTCACCATCGTCATCAAACATCACACATCCAATTCATATATACATAGTTTCACAAACATCTAATATGTAAACAGTAGCATTCTGCCCTTGCATGAAGTGAATCAAACCTGCAAAAATGGGAGTAAGAAATTAGAAGAAGAAGAAGAAGACTAGAAGAAGAAGAAGAAGAAGAAGAAGAAGAAGAAGAAGACTAGAAGAAGAAGAAGAAAAAGAAGAACAAGAAGAAGAAGAAGAAGAAGAAGAAGAAGAAGAAGAAGAAGGAGAAGAAGGAGAAGGAGAAGAAGAAGAAGGAGAAGGAGAAGGAGGAGAAGGAGAAGAAGAAGAGGAAGAAGAAGAAGAAGAAGAAGAAGAAGAAGAAGAAGAAGAAGAAAGAAGAAGAAGAAGAAGAAGAAGGAATAGAGGAGAAGAAGAAGAAGAAGAATAAGAAGAAGGAGAAGAAGAAGAATAAGAAGGAGAAGAAGAAGAAGAAGAAGGAGGAGAAGAGGAGAAGAAGGAGAAGGAGAAGGAGAAGGAGAAGGAGAAGGAGAAGGAGAAGGAGAAGAAGAATAAGGAGAAGAAGAAGAAGAAGAAGAAGGAATAGAGGAGAAGAAGGAGAAGAAGAAGAAGAAGAAGAAGAAGAAGAAGAAGAAGAAGAAGAAGGAGAATGAGGAGAAGGAGGAGCAGGAGGAGCAGGAGAAGAAGGAGAAGAAGGAGAAGGAGGAGGAGGAGGAGGAGGAGGAGGAGGAGAAGGAGAAGGAGAAGGAGAAGGAGAAGGAGAAGAAGAAGAAGGAGCTAAATAGGTCATATTAAGTCATTTTGGAGCTAAATAGGTCATTTTGGAGCATATTAAGTCATTTTGGAGCAAAATACGTCATTTTGGAGCTAATTAAGGTTGTTATGTTCTTTTTGAGCTAGCTAAGCATATTAAGTCATTTTGGAGGAATAAATGCTAAGTATAGGTCATTTTAGAGCTATCCTAGGTTAAATGGGTCATTTGAGAGCTAATTAAGGTTATTATGTCATTTTTGAGCTAGCTAAGCATATAAATCCATTTTTGGAGAAATAAATGCTAAGTATACGTCATTTTAGAGCTATCCTAGGTTAAATAGGTCATTTTGGAGCTAATTAATGTTGTTATGTCATTTTTTAGCTAGCTAAGCATATTGAGTCATTTTGTTAAGCTAAACACTTGGGAAAACTTACCGTCATCACTTAGATGTAGGTGAAGGACCGGTCGCGCCAGTGGCAGACGGAGAAGCATTGGTCGATGCTTGTCGGGAGTTATGCTGCACCAAAGATCATTTGCAGTGTATCGTTAGCATGATGCAACTCAAATGTGAAGACTAGTAACTAATGACCATTCAAATGAAACTCACCGTGCCCGCCGGAGCAATGACTGGCATCGGCGGAGGGGTCGTGCCATTCTTTTCGCACATGCTCTGCACATTTGGTTTTCTGGAGTCAGTCATATTAGTTAGTAATGAAAGGAACATTACGTGCATGATTTGTCTAATATGCAGAAGAAAGTTACCACGAAGAGCTCGTATAGGGCCCGTTGACCCGCCTCGTTCCGGTTCCTCTCCTCCTCCAATAGCTTAGCCGTCCTCTCCTCCGCCTCCCTCTCCCTCGCCGCCGCCTGCCGTCTCTCTTCCTCTAGAAGCGCCTGGGTCCTCGCTTCTGCTTCCTCAAGAGCAGCCTGGGTCTTCGCTCTCTCTGCCTCAATAGCAGCCTGCAACACCACTCGTTAGCATTGTAATCATCGACGGCCGCACACACAATGTAATGGAGGGAAGGTATCTGAGTCCGTATAACTAACCTGGAATTCGAGCTCCATTGGCCGTGCACGAGGCCTTATCTCAGGATCGGAGCTGGTCTGGCGCTTCTTGATCTGTGGGAGAGTGCTAGTACAACGTATCAGTCCATCCCCAATGGCTAACAAGCCATGGTGCCTCCCGCCACCAGATATCATCACCAGCTCTAGATCAAGAGGTTGCTGGCTCGGGTTAAACTCCGGCCCTTTCCTCGCCTTCCCCTCGTCTCTGTACCTCACAAGCTTGTTGTGGGAGGCGCGGTTGCTGAATTTCTCTGGATCATCGAGGTCAGACTCAGAGAATGCCTTGGCCTTCTTGTACGAGGCAGTATTGGACATGGCATAGAGGTCGAACAGCTCTGGCACTGGAGCCTTGTTGTGCCGCGCCTAAAAGAGAGGAACAGAGTATTAGTTAAGGGCTCAAGCTAGCATGAAGAATGAATTTGCATGAATCATGAAGCAAACCACATACCCAGTTTTCCCCGAACCCACGTAGGTTGACGCTGCCTAGATGGTGTGGGACACCTTTCATTTGGGCACGCTTCTCCTTTGCACCGTCGTGGACGTTGCGCCATTGGGGAGTGCACCACTCATCCACCAACGCCTCCCAACAGTCCATCCTATCCGCACACCATCTCGGGGGCACCTAAGTTAAGCAAGAGAAATTTTAGCGCTACGCATACGAATCAAATCAAGGAACTAAGTACAAGGTCATAAGAATAGGTAATTACCTTCATGTACTTCTCCTTACTCAGATAGTTGAGGCGGCACTTCTCTTTTTTCCTCTGAATACCAGTCGAGGCGTAGTAGTCTCGAATAGCCTGCGTCCGAGCCTCGTGCCGAAAGTTTTGAAGTAGGCGCCTGCACTCGTTGCCGATAACCCGAGCCGCGGCCTCCTCCTGTCCCTCAGCACACCTGTAGAAGGTCTGCAATCAAACAAGAAAACACGGATTAGTACAATCACTAGGGTTGCCAATCAAGGAAGAAAACACAACGTAGACGGCAAAGGAGAAATTACCCAAAACGTCTGGATCACAATGTCGGCGACCGTGTGGCACTCGACATCGCCGATCCTATGCCCCGGCGGGGCCGGGGCAGCCAAGTAGTGCTCCCAGGTCATTCCTAGATCTGGAACCCGGCCCTCACCGGGCAACGTGACCCACCCCGGGAAGCTCTGGCGACAAATCACGCCAAGGACACTGTTGGGCTTGCGGCAACCAGGCCCGTGTGTCCAAGACCTGCAGTATGACAAGGCCTACGCATTAGATATTCGAAGAAACGTGAAGACAAAAGGTTAAAAAAGAGTAAATGCACTTACTTCTTCCCCTGCGGCGCAATCAACCACCTCTGGTCGGGGGTCGCTGGGGTGGGCGGGAGCTTTGTACCACCACGCTGGTAGACTTTGCGCCCCTCAACCCACTCACTCTCGCTATAGCTATCAGAACTATAGCCATCCTCAGCACGGCCACTCGACGAGCCCGCACCTGGGTTCTGCTGCGACTCAGCGTGATCCCCAGTCTCGTGGGACGAAGGCTCGGCGGCCCGACGCTCGTCGGCCCCAGGCTCGTCGGCCGTAGGCTTGTCTGTCGTAGCCTCGTCTGTCGTAGGCTCATCGGCCTGAGGCTCGTGGACCGGAGTCCGAGACGGCTGCACCTCAGGCTGCTCCATCTCAGACGGAGCAGTCTTGTGGTCGGGTGAATCAGCTGGGGGTGGCGGCGAGGAAGGCGTAGTAGCAGCCTTCCTACCTCTCCCGCCGCCACGTCCACCTCTACCAACCTTCTTCCCCCCCCGACCTCTCCCGGTCGAAGAAGAAGCGCCCGCCGGTGTCTGCATACTGAGATCCAGCGCTCTCCGGAGGTGGTGGGGTGGGATGGAAGTACCCCTCCCACCACGCGCCGAGGAAGGAGCCTCGGAGCGCTCTCGACCCGCGCCCGCCATCTGTCAACACCTGCAATGACAAAGAGTAAACGAAGTTAGTACAACATTAAAAAAATGAATACCTGACATGAATATAATTTAAGTGTATCATCATCATGAACATAATAAAAAATTGAATACCTAACATGAACCAATTAATAATATATATGTACATAATAATAATTGAATACCTGACATGAACTATAATATTAATCTTCATCGTCATCATTAATAAATGCATCATCATCGTCTATATATGCTTCGGGGTCAATAAATGCATCATCATCATCACTATCAGTAATGACGTGCTCATCATCATCATCAATAAATGCATCAACATGTGGAAGGCCTCCTGTACGTAATCGGTCAAGCATTGACAGGTCATCCGCAGCAGTAACCTCTTCTTGTTCCGGCTCTTCTTGTTCCGGTTCAGGCTCGGATTCACTGCCGCTGTCTACTTCAATGTTCTGAGGTGAAGTAGAGCGGTTCTTGAAACGTTTTTTGGAAAGACGTGTTTCTTGGAAGAATTCTCCTTCATATGTGTCTGGGTTAATGTGAGGTTCATAATCCTCTTCATTGGCGGGAGGTGGTCTAACATGTGGCGGCACTTCATAAACGACATCCCAACCTTTGAGATTTGGATCACTTTGGCAGGCCCACGGTAGATAGAAAACTTGGGTTGCCTGTTGAGCCGTAATATAGATATCGGGAACATCCAAATGGGTGCTTTGTTTGATTTCGACTAGCCCTAGATGTTCATGAGTCCTTCTAGTCTCCTTCGGCTGGAACCAATAACATTCGAAGACTACGACTTTTGGTGGGTTTGCACCATAGAATAGAAGTTCATAAATTGCTTCAACTCTTCGGGGTTTTTCCTCTTTTTTTCTTTTCTTCTTCTTCCTCTTCTTCCTCTTCTTTCTTTTCTTCCTTTTCTTCCTTTTTTTTCCTTCTTCTTCTTCTTCTTCCTCCTTTCCTTTTTCCTCTTCTTCTTCTCCTCCTCTCCTCTTTTTTCTTCTTCTTCTTCCTCTTCTTCTTTTTTATTCTCCTCCTCCTCCTCTTCTTCTTCTTCCTTTCCTTTTTTCCTCTTCTTCTTCTCCTCCTCTCCTCTTTTTTTCTTCTTCTTCTTCTTCTTCTTTTTTCTTCTCCTCCTCCTCTTCTTCTGTTTCTTCTTCTTATTATTATTTTTTGTTCTTTTTCTTTTTTCTTTTAACTAACTAACTAATATAAACTAACTAAATGAACTAATAAAAACAGAAAAAAAAAACAGGAAAAAAACAAAAAAGGGGGGAATGGTGGAGCTCACCGGAGGGTGGTCGAGGCGGCGGCGCTGGGGAGGAGGGGGGCGGCGGCGGTCGGCGGGGACGAGGGGGGCGGCGGCAGTCGGCGGGGAGGAGGGGGTCAGCGGGGGTCGGCGGGGAGGAGGGGGTCGGCGGGGAGGGGGCGGCGGCGGCGCTGTGGAGGAGGGAAGGGGGTGGCGGCGGCACTGTGGAGGAGGGGAGGGGGCGGCGGCGGCGCTGTGGAGGAGGGGAGGGGCGGCGGCGGGGAGGAGGGGGGCGGCGGGGGTCGGCAGGGAGGAGGGGGTCGGCGGGGAGGGGGCGGCGGCGGCGCGCAGAGACAGAGAGAGAGAGATGTGAGAAAGAGAGAGAGAGGGGGGGTTTGGGCGCGGGGGGGGGGGGGGAATTAAGCCCCCTCTTTGCCGTCTGCTAGCAGATGGCAAAGAGGGGGGTCGTTAGCCCGTCCCCGCCGTTACACTGTGGGGCCCCCCTCACCTCTTTGCCGTCTGCTGGCAGACGGCAAAGAGTTCTTTGCCGTCTGCCAGCAGACGGCAAAGAAGTGGCCCGTGTGACCTAGCCAACGCAGTACCCCGTGGGCCCCACTTTGGTCTTTGTCGTCTGCTGGCAGACGGCAAAGAACTCTTTGCCATCTGCCAGCAGACGGCAAAGAAGTGCAGATGGCAAAGAGCCTCTTTGCCATCAGTATGTTCTTTGCCGTCTGCTTTATAAAAGTAGATGGCAAAGAGCCTCTTTGCCATCTGCCAGCAGACGGCAAAGAGCTGGCAGATGGCAAAGTCCCTGATTCCAGTAGTGACAGGGAAAGGAGGTTTCTCAATATAAGCAGTAGGAACAACTGGATCAACATTATAAACTATTACTTCCTATTTAGGCATAATAGGTTCTTTATCTACTTCAATAGGTGGATGAAAATTAAACCATTTCTCCTTAGGGAGTTCAACATGAGCAGGAAATGATTCACAAAAAGTAGCTACTATCTTAGAGTCAAGTCCATATTTAGTACTAAACGTATGAAAAACACCAGTTTCCATAAAAGATTTAACACAATCAAACTCAAGGTTTATACCTGACTGCTTACCTTTGTTGATTTCCCAATCTTCATATTTGCGTTTAATTCTTTCCAGAAGATCCCATTTGAATTCAGTAGTCTTCTTCATAGAGGAACCAGTAGATGAAGTATCGAGCATGGATTAATCATTATGAGAAAGCCGAGCATAAAAGTTTTGTATAATTATTTCTCTTGAGAGCTCATGATTGGGGCATGTGTGCATCATATATTTAAGCCTCCCCCAACCTTGAGCAATACTTTCTCCTTCACGAGGCCAAAAATTATATATATAATTCCAATCACGATGAACCAAATGCATAGGATAAAATTTCTGGTGGAATTCCAGCTTCACCCGATATGAATCCCATGTTCCAGTATCATCCAATAGCCTATACCATGTCAATGACTTCCCCCCCAAAGATAAAGTGAATACTTTCTTCTTCACTCCATCCTCGGATAAACCTGCAAGCTTAAACAATCCACAAATTTCATCTATATATATCAAGTGCATATCAGGATGTATTGTTCCATCTCCTGCATAAGGATAAGCTAGCAGTTTCTCTAACATACCCGAAGGAATCTCATAATAAATATTTTCAGTAGGTTCAGTAGGTTGAGGGTCAACTCTTATTGCTTCCGATCGAGGTGAAGATACCCCGAACAAGCCCCTCAAAGGATTACTTTCCATAGTGACAAGTAACAATAAATTTCAGCACATGGAAAATATGTTTCCTTACCAAATTCCACTTACCAAAGGTACTTCACTCCCCGGAAATGGCGCCAGAAAAGAGTCTTGATGACCCACAAGTATAGGGGATCAATCTTAGTCCTTGCAATAAGTAAGAATTTCGAACCCAACGAGGAGCAGAAGGAAATGACAAGCAGTTTTCAGCAAGGTATTCTCTGCAAGTACTGAAAGTAGCGGTAACAGATAGTTTTGTAACAAGATAATTCCTAACAAGTAACAAGTGTAAAAAAAAAGTGCAGCAAGGTGGCCCAATCCTTTTTATAGCAAAGGACAAGCCGGAACAATCTCTTATATAAAGCAAAGCGTTCTCGAGGACACATGGGAATATCATCTAGTCACTTTCATCATGTTGGTTTGATTCGCGTTCGCTACTTTGATAATTTGATATGTGGGTGGACCGGTGCTAGGGTGCTGTTCTTACTTGAACAAGTAACCCTCTTATGATTACCCCCTCTCGCAAGCATCCGCAATTATGAAAGAAGAATTAAGATAAATCTAACCATAGCATGAAACATATGGATCCAAATCAGCTCCTTACGGAATAACACATAAACTAGGGTTTAAGCTTATGTCACTCTAGCAACCCATCATCTACTTATTACTCCACAATGCCTTCCCTTAGGCCCAAGTATGGTGAAGTGTCATGTAGTAGACGTTCACATGACACCACTAAAGGGAAGCAACAATATACATATCATCGAAATATCGAACGAATACCAAATTCACATGATTACTTATAACAAGACTTCTCCCATGTCCTCAAGAACAAAAGCAACTACTCACAAATCACATTCATGTTCAAGATCAGAGGAGCATTAAATATCATTAAGGATATGAATGTATAATCTTCCACCAAATAAACCAACAAGCATCAACTACAAGATGTAATCAACACTACTAGCAACCCACATGTACCAATCTGAGGTTTTGAGAGAAAGATTGAATACAAGAGATGAACTAGGGTTTGAGATGAGATGGTGCTGGTGAAGATGTTGATGAAGATTGGTACTCCCATGATGAGAGGATCATTGGTGATGTCGATGGCTTTGATTTCCCCCTCTCGGAGGGAAATATCCCCGGTGGAATCGCTTCGCCGGAGGGCAAAAGTGCTCCTGCCCAAGTTCCGCCTCGAGACAGCGGCACTTCATCCTGAAAGTCCTCCCCTTAATTTTTTTAGGGCAAATGGCTTCATATAGCAGAAGGAGGGGGCTAGAGGCCAGCTGTGCAATTTTAGGTCATTTGGAGATCTGTAAGATAGGTGTCGGAGTCTAGGATCTGCATCCAAGAAACTTCTCCAAGAACTTAGGATTTGAACTCTGGGGGACTTTGCTTGGTAGCCTACGACAGGACTACGACGGGGACGCGACGGACTCGCCGGCTCTCACCGGACACGAAGGGGACGCGCGAGCTACCCAGGTTCGGGCCACCATGTGGTGTAATACCCTACTCCTGCCTGTGTTGGATTGCTCCATGATGGAGAGCTTGTGGCTCCGAGTACACGAGGTGTGGGGGAGAATGAATCGATCCTCTTACATGGAAGCGGCCCTGCCCCTTTTGTACTGCCTTGGTCCTCTTCCCCGAAAATATGAGCGGGAAAGGGTAGCCACAGGGCGGCAATTCAAAGGGGGATAGGTGCGTAGGCTTATCCTGACTAAAGGCGGTCTTCGCCTACCAAAGTAGATCCTTGTGACGCGCTGGTGGGCTTGGCGATAACCTCCGTCCTGGCGCGCTGATCCGTCCTGATCTTCTATCACCAAAGAGGAAAGCCTTTGGGACTTGCTTTGGGGGAGGCAGACGCCGTTGCTCCCTTATCACCAGAATTGAAGCTGGGCTTAGTCGCGCCCCACTGTCCTTATCCTGACAGCGGGACGTCACCCATGTGCTGGGCGCGGAGCTCCGCAGCTGGTGCCGTACGACTTGCTTCGTGAGAAGGCCTCGCGAGGGGAGCCTCGCGAGGGAACCTGGTGCTTGGCGCCCTCGGCAGGGCCTGGCCTGGTGGGGAGGGGCCTCGCGAGGCTCGCCCCTCACGAGGCAGCTTCCTCCGGAGTGGCTGAGGCAAGGCCACTCTCATGGGCCGGCCCCAGCGCGGTCCTCTGGGCCAGAGGCAGACGGGCCATGGTACCCTGGTTCCCACTGGGCCGATAGTAGCCCCCGGGCCCGCAGCGCGATCGTTCCCTCCGTTAGGGATGAAACGACGTGGGGCCCATCGAGCTGCCGGGCCCAGAGGTGACGCGTGGCGGCTTCCACAGGGTAGGTCACCCCCAATCCCCTTGACGCCTCGGTAACCGCCGTCTTGGCGATAAAGCCTTCCCACGCGGGGCGCAGGCGCGTCATTGCTCCTTGTCCCCATCTTGCCCTTTGTCTTGCCCGAGCAGCTTCTCCGTTGCTCCTCCCCCAACTTCCAATCTCTCCACCGCCATGGCCCTTGGCAGAAAAGGGAAGAATAAAACCGCCGAGCCGGGGTCATCAGTCCTGCCGGGGCTGGGGCCCGCGCTGCTGAAATCCGTGATCCTCAACGAGGAGGGCCTAGACAAGGTGCGGCCGATGACGGCCATCGCCCATAACAGGAACAGGGCGACAAAGATCTGGCCAGCGTCACGCCCCATGGCGCAGCGAGGGGGCACGACCTTGCCATTCTTCCTCCACTCCGTCTTCACCGGGCTGGTGCCTCCCTTCTTCGACTTCTTCAACGCCGTGCTCAGCCACTACCAGGTTCATGTGCTGCACCTGCACCTGAGCTCGGTCCTTCTTCTCTCCGCCTTTGCCTACCTCTGCGAGGCCTTCCTGGGGGTGCTGCCATCCGTGGCCTTCCTTCGGAAATTTTTCCGCCTCCGGCTGACCGAGGCGGACCGGCGCTCGGGCTGCGTGTCACTCCAGATGGTCGCGGGCATGCACCCGCACATCATCGACATGCGGCTCCCCAAGGAGGTGGAAGGCTTCAGGGAGCACTGGGTCTACATGGACGCGCGCCTGTACAGCCCCTTGCTCGAAATCTCAGAGGCGCCAGTGATGCCGAGCTCCGGGTGGGGGCCCGCCAAGCTGACCGAGGCCGCGCTGGAGCCAGTCATGGCGAGGATGCGAGTGCTGCAAGCCGGCAGGCTCACCGCGAGCATGGTCGTCAAGGAGTTCGTGCGTAAGCGCATTGCCCCCCTCTAGAGGCGCCTTTGCCCGATGTGGATCCACTCAGGCTTGGGGGACCCCATGAGGCCGAGCCCCGATCTCCTTGCCCCGGAGGTAGTTGAGGGGCTGGTGAACGTTCTCCATGCCGCGGCGACATCGTTCCCGCCACCAAGTGCGGCTCCAATTTACTGGTTTGGAAACCGGGAGGACGTGCGGGCCGGCATGCCACTGTTTGATCAGTGGGGGCTTGTGCCCCCGGGTCATGTGGGACCCCGCGACAATCCGGTCCAGGTGCTGCCGCTTCCCAGAGGTGAAGGCGACACTAAGGTGCCGGCCGCGGCAGACGCCTGGAGCGAGGTGGCCGCCTCCAAGCCGACTTGCCACCTGTCGACGGCAGGAACCGGCAGCGGCGGCAGTAGCGACGCCGGGGGCCTCGAGACGAGCCCCTGCGGTCTGCGCCCCCGATGGAGGAAGCCCTTGGCGCGGAGAACCCCGCGGCTGGCGGGGCGATCCCTCCCGCTGAAGCCTCAGGAGGGGGCCTAGACGGGCCCCATGGCGGGGCCTCAGGAGGGGGCCCCAAAGAGTCCCGAGAGGGTGGAAGCGGTAGCCGCCCTGGAGGGAAGCTAAGGAAGCGGCGATGGGTCCCCAGAGACGAGTAAGTTCCCCTGCCTCGCGCGTTCCTTACGCCCACTGCCTCATCTTGCATGGCTTGGCTTGATCCCTAGTTATGCAGTAGGGGGCCCCCGCCGAAGAAGAAGAAGGAGGGTGTCCAGGACGAGGATGCCGGAGAGCCCGTCGAGGCTCAGCGGGAGTTGGGGGCGGTCGACGCACCGGCGCCCCCAACGATCCCCGTGAAGCATGACGGAGTTGTGGAGGAGGGGTCTGCGGGATCTGCCTAGACTCTCGAGGAGGCCTTCCCTCCTGTCGGAGAGAGGGTGCCTCCGGAAGGGGCCCGCCCAGAGGGGGAGGCGGCCGCCGACGCGGCGGCGCCCGCAAGCCTCAAGCGATCACCAGGGCGCCACGAGCCGGAGGCGGCGGCGCCCAGTCCTACCCGCGCGGACAAGCGGCTGGCAGTGGCGGAGGCCGAGGCGGAGGTGGAGGAGGATCCTGGCCGCTTGGAGGGTATGAGGCCCCCTCAGACGGAGGCCTGGGCGGATCTGATGACGCAATAGCCCCCGAGCCCCCAGAGCCACGGGGGGCGGAGACGGAAGGGCCGGATGCGCCCGGGCCCCTGGCCCTGGTGAGCCGCAGCATCCTATCGTGGATCGGGACTCTCCGCCATGCCCGGTCGGCTCTTAGCTCCCTAGAGGCCGAGCTCGTGGTCGAGGAGGAGAACCTCCGCCTGGAGCAGGGGCGCGTCGCGACTCGCGAGGCCCGGCTAGCCTCTCGCGAGGAGGCGGTCACCCGGTGTGAGAGCATGGCAGCGGTCCTGGAGATGGACATGGAGATCCGGGAGCACAAACTCCTGTGGACCACCATCGAGCAGGAGAGGGAGCGAGAGCGCTTGGAGCATCTGGACCGTATCGTGGCGGCCGGCGAGGCCACCTACCAAGAACACCTCGCGAAAGCCAACAACACGCTTGAAGAGAGAGCTGCAAGGTACAGGGCCGAGATCGACAAGTGGGGCCAGGAGGAGGTCACGCGGAAGGCGAAGGCCCTAGCGGACACTTACTCCAACAACCTGAAGAAGCAGGAGGACCGCTTCACGAAGAGGCGCGGCGAACTCGATGCCGAAATTGCCAAGCTCAAGCGGCAGCTCGCGGCGTCGGAAGCCGAGAGGCAGAGCGCGGTGGAGCTCCACGCCGTGACTCGCCGTGAGCTGGAAGACCTCCAGGCTCAGGTGGGCGAGGTTAGCAACAAGGCACAGCGGGCCCGCGATGAGGCCGTCCGAGGGCGCGGGGAGCAGCTCCAACGCTCCAAGATGTTCCACGAGCTCATGGGGCGCGCTCGCAGCGCCGTGGCTGCTTTCTCGGCCGAGAGGGTGGAGGATCCCCTGGGGACCGATGACGCCAGCTACCTGGCCTTCTTCACAAGGCTCGTGGAGCGGCTGGAGGCGAGCTCCACCCGGTGGGACGAGATCCGAGATGCTAAGTGCCGCGACCTACTGCGCCAGGCGTCGACCCGCGTCTTCAGCAACCTGCTGCGCGTCGATGGCAGCTTCAACTTCGACTAGGTGCTGTCTCCGGTTCCCGAGGAGCTCCAAGGCAATATTGCGAGGGCAGTGGAGGACCATGTGGCGAGCCTGCTGGAGCGCTTCGCGCCCGTCGGGGAAGGGTCTGGCGACGACGGCAATCCAGTAGTCGACGACGCCGATGATGTCTCCGCTGCCTGAGGCCCTGCGCTCATCTTCATGTAACAGAGTGAATGCAGCCTTGAGGGGGCGTGAAGACATTTGTACGGTACTTTTTGCCGTTAAGTACAGAATGATCCGCGTGTTTTCATTTTCCTCCCGAGGCCTTTTCTTCCTTTTTACATTGCCTTTGTGCCCTGCGTCGCTGGGACCCAGCCCCCGAGGCAGGCTACACCGTCGCTGGGATGCCCAGAGCATGCGCTCGGCAAGGCCAGAGGGTGTAGGGTTCTTAGGGCTAGTAGGAGTCCCTGAGGCGCGATGCTCAGGGTCCACCCCTTGACCCGCAGGCGGCTCGTGCCAAAGAAATCAGGAGGCCACGAGAGAAACGAGAGGGAAAGGACCGGAGGGGCGCTTTAGACTTAGCTCCTTTGAGGCGTGTGGCTTGGGGCGAGTCCTTCGTAAGGCACGACTCGTGAGGCGCAGTCCCTCACGAGGCCCTTCGTCCGTAGGACCCGCCGCGAGGCCTCCCGGGGGGGGGGGGCTCCTGAGGCCTTCGTACCCTGCACCAGGAAAACTGCCAAGTTTTTGCAAATAGTGCAGCAAGGCACGCTCGCGAGGTCGCCTGTGGGCGTTATGCGAGGAGACAAGAGCACCAATGACTTGGTGAGGTGACGTGCACGGGAGCAGGCCTGCGAGCCAGAGCTTAGTCGCTTGGGTTTTTCAGTGCTGCTGGGACTGACCCGAGCACAGACACCATGCCCAGCCCCCGCTCGCGTGACACGCACGAGCGAGACCATGAGCGCGCGCCCTGCAGGCGGCAAGCACATGAGGTTTTGAAGGAAATAAGCTTTACTGATGCATGAAGCAAGTTCATTACATAACAGAAAGATACATGCTGCCGTGTTCCACACGGGTCAGCTTGAGGATGTGACGGCTGAGGGCCCCTCAAGTAAGCCGCCAGCGCGGAGCATGGGGCATCTGCCAGCGCTGAGCATGGGGCTTCCACGAGAGTGGGAAGGAGCTCTCACGTGCCGAAGGCAGCGCGGGTAGAGAGAGCCCCGGAGCATGTACAACTCCATGTGGCTCATATCCGTGGGGCACGGATAGAACTTACGGTGATGGCGGGCGTTCCATGTGTTTGGTACCGGAACACCCGCCTCCGTCATGAGTGGGGCCGCGGCGGGCCGGTGGGCTAGTGTTAACCACCTCCGTATTCCTTGCGATGTGGGGCTCCAGGCTCATGCGCATCAGCCTCACGAAGGTGGCTGTGGCACCCTCCAGGCCGAACGGCATACGCATGAGCCAGGGCGAGCCTGCGGCAATGTGCGGAGGAGGGAAGGGGCCTGCGGGGCAAGCCTGGTTGAGGGCGATGAAGTCGACACACATGCGCACGCTATCACGCGGCCTGGCGACGGGAGTGAGGCTGGCGATCCTCCTAGGGTGGGGGGCCTCACGGGGGATTCCAGCATCCTGGGGCTTGTTGACCTCTTGGGTGATGACTTCCTGCTTCTTGGGTGCTTGACGAAATTCCTCATGCTTGACAGGCCGCGCAGTCCGGCACGCGGCTGAGTGGTGCTCGATCACCTCCCTCGGCAGGCTGGGCGCGCCTGATGCTGTCGAAGCCAACACATCAGGGCATGCCCGGAGGAAGGTGACGAGCACGCCTTCCTATTTGGGGGAGGGCGCACCACTAGCAGCGAGGGAGGGGCCTGCTTCGCCCCATCCAGCGACGCCTTCTTGGACTCAACCTGCTCCTGAGGGAGCAGGGGCTTCTTCTTCACGGGCGTCTCCTCGGCAGGCCCAGGTGCGTCCTCGTCGGCCGGGTACATGACGGAGGCAGTTTTGTAGGCGTGCTCGAGGGTTTGTAGCGCATCCTTCTCGTCACAGTGGACGGTAAGGGTGCCACGGCAGCCGGGCATTTTGACAAGGCCGTAGGCGTGGTGGGTCGTGGCCATGAACTTGGTGAGCGCGGGGTAGCCCAAGATGGCATTGTAGGGTAGGCCGATGTGAGCCACATCGAAGACGATGAACTCTGTATGGTAGTTCTTGCGGGTGCCGAAGGTGACGGGAAGGCGCACCTGCCCCAGGGGGACCGTAGAGCCGTCGGTGATGCCCGAGAAGGGCCTGGTGGGCATCAGGCGCTCGTAGGGCACTTGGAGCATCTCGAAGGTCTCGATGGAGATCACGTTGAGGCCGGCACCTCTGTCGATGAGGGTCTTGGTGACGGCGACGTTGCTGATGGTGGGGGTGCACAACAGGGGGACGGCGCCCACACCCTTCGTGGACTTGGGGTGCTCGCTGGCGTCGAAGGCGATGGGGAACTCGGACCACTTGAGGCGGCCGGTGGAATCGAGTGACGGGAGGGCCGCGTTCACCTCCCAAGAGAACTGCTTGAAGTGCCGGTTGGATGGGGGCCTAGGCCCCGCCAAGGATGCAGGCCACCCTACGGGGCTCTTGGTAGCCCCCAACGTTCTCAGCAGGAGGGGAGTCATTGGTGCGTACTGGGGCGGCGTTGGCCTGAGGGTCAGCCTGCTGCGGCTGGTTCTGCCAGCCCTGATGGTTGTTGTCGCCAGCACCGCTGTTGTGGTTGTCGCCCCAGCGGCCACCTCCGCTGCCGCCAGCGCGGCCCTTGCCGCGCTCCTTGTGGCGCTCGGTGCGGCCCTCACGAAGCAGCTTGAGCTCGTGGCAGTCTTCTGTGTTGTGGGAGTTCATGTTGTGGTAGGCGCAGTGAAAGCACATTTGCTCCCTTGGTGGTTTTGGTAATTCATAACAACATATATCTCATTGAACTAATGTCCATTCAAGATTAAGATTTCAGGATGTTCAATGATTGGCATGGCATGGACTAGAGATGTGGACCCCTCAAAATGCTAAGGACAAGGATTGGCAAAGGATCAAGACTCTACATTTTTTGGTTTAGTGATCCAAGATCACATTGAGTCCATAGGAAAGCCAATACTATTAAAAGGGGATGAGGTGTTGCTTAATGGTCTTTTTGCTCAAGTGCTTAGTGACAGTATTCCTAAACCCTCAACCACTCTCTCTACCTAAATATGTCCTAAACCTACAGTCCAACTCGGCCCCACCGATATTTCCTATCCGGCCCCACCGAGTTCATCCAAGACTTAGCCACTGCCAAAACCCTAACAAATCGTATCCACCGAAATGGATCTCGGTCCCACCGAGATGACCTTGCCAACTCTCTGTAATCGGTTGCATTTACTTCGGTCTCACCGAGTTTGCAAATCGGTCTCACCGAGATGGCTTGCCAAGTCTCTGTTGCCTTATTGCTTCACTTCGGTCCAACCGAGTTGATGCAATCGGTGCCACCGAGATGAGGATTGCCCTAAACCATTGCACTTCGGTCCATCCGAGTTGTCCATATCGGTCCCACCGAGATTCCTAAAGTTCATATCTTTTACACAGTTCGGTGCTACCGAGATTATCGTTTCGGTGCCACCGAGTTGGGTCAAAAGTGTGTAACGGTTGGATTTTGTTTGGAGGCTATATATACCCCTCCACCACATCCTTCTCAGTAAGGAGAGCCATCAGAACGTGCCTACACTTCCACCATACATTTTCTGAGAGAGAACCACCTACTCATGTGTTGAGATCAAGATATTCCATTCCTACCATTTGAACCTTGATCTCTAGCCTTTACCAAGTTGCTTTCCACTCAAATCCCTCTTCCACCATAGCCAAATCTGTGAGGAGTTGTTTGAGAGCTGGGAAGACTATCATTTGAAGCACAAGAGCAAGGAGTTCATCAACAACACAACGTCTATTACCTCTTGGAGAGTGGTGTCTCCTAGATTGGTTAGGTGTCACTTGGGAGCCTCCAACCAGATGTGGAGTTGAACCAAGAGTTTGTAAGGGCAAGGAGATCGCCTACTTCATGAAGATCTACCCCGAGTGAGGCTAGTCCTTCGTGGACGTAAGCCATGGTGGAATAGGCAAGGTTGCTTCTTCGTGGACCCTTCGTGGGTGGAGCCCTCCATGGACTCTCGCAGCCATTACCCTTCGTGGGTTGAAGTCTCCATCAATGTGGACGTACGATAGCACCACCTATCGGAACCACGCCAAAAACCACTATGTATTCATTGCGTTTGAAATCTCCAATCCCTCCTTTACATACATATGCAATTGCTTACATTTCGCTACTATACTCTTAGAATTGCATGTGTAGGGTGATGCTTAACGTGTACTATTGCTAAAATCTGCCCACAACTAAAATTGGGAAAAGGTTAGGTTTTATTTGGTCAAGTAGTCTAATCACCCCCCCTCTAGACATACTTTCGATCCTACACGCAGAAAGGGTGGGCGTCCTTCTTGGCCTCGCCGCGGTCGCGGCCGCGCTTGCAGTCCGGCTCTGCCGCGAGCACGGCTGGGCCCTTGCGCTTGGTGTCCTTGGCCTTGGGCTTTGCCGCATCAGGCTCAGCGTCAGCGTCGTTGTGGAGGAAGAGGCATCCCTCTTCGGCCTTGGCGCAGCGGTCGGCGAGGACGAACATCTCTGATGCGGAGTCTAGCTCATCCCTGACTGAGAGCTTCTCACGCATCTTCACGTCCGTGACGCCACTGGTGAAGGCGGAGATGATCACGGCGTCGGAGGCCTTCGGGATCTTGTGGCACACCTAGATGAAGCACTGGATGAACTTGCGAAGGGGCTCGCCAGGGCGCTGACGCACGTTCCGCAGGTCGTTGATCGTGAGGGCGCGGTCGCTCGTGCCCTTGAAGTTGGCGATGAACTGCTTGCACAGGTCGTCCCACAAAGAGATGGATGCCTCGGGGAGGTTCATGAGCCATGAGCGTGCAGTGTCCTTGAGGGCCATGGGGAACCAGTTCGCCATCACCCGATCGTCCCCCCCTCGCGGCCTGGATGCTGATGGTGTAGAGCAGGAGGAACTGCATGGGCTTTGCGGTGCCGTCGTAGTGCTGAGGGAGCTCTGGCTTGAACTTGTTGGCCCACACCACGCGACATAGCTCGGGGGCGAGGGCCAGGTAGCCCCCGTTGGTGACGGCTCCACCGTTGAGGGCTGCGCGGTTCTGGCGCCCAGCCATGGCGACATCATGGAGGACGCGGTCCTGGCAGTCGCGCGCCCTCTCGAGGGCCGCGCGCGCATCCAGGGGTGCGCGGTGGATGATCTGGCAGCTGTCGCCGTCGCCGCCCGGTGCGAGCGAGCCGCGTGACGGCTCCGGGGCGTGTGCGGCGGGGAGGCGCTCGGCCAAGTCGCGGTCCGGAGGAGGAGGAGGCGCATCGTGCCTGGCCCGGTCCGTGTGGGATAGCGGAGCAGACGGGGAGCGGGAGGGCGCCTGGCCATCACGCGTGGCGTTGACGAGCTCGGTGATGCGCCCAAGCCAGGTGTCGTAGGCGTGTTGGGTTCTACGGTAGGGTGCGTCGACTGCAAATTAAAATTTTCCTACCCGCAGAACAACTAGGAACATGCTAACAGAGATGGATCACAGATCATTACCACTAGACGCGCAGTGCCATGCAACGGAAGTAAAGTCGTGGCAGCGCGTCACCGGAGTCGTCTCCTCCTCGTCGATCTCCCACGTATAGCTGATCAACAAGTCCCACGAACAAGTTCGCCGGAGTGGCACAATTGCACCACCTCTAATGGTATCTGTGCGTGCGGGAGGAACACTATACGGCGGACTGCTAGGTCCGATCGCACAGCCGGCGGCATGTGGAGGTGGCTAGTTACAACACATGCAAAGCCCTAATGACGACGCCAAAGCGATCAACCTTGATAAGCGTGCCGTACCTCCACTATATATAGGCATCCGTCGTGGGCTCAACACTTGGGCCTCACACAGATCCTAAAGCCCAAAGTCTACTCAGTCACGATCCAAGTCCAGCTCGGATCACATCCGAAGTGTCCTCGGATCCGACCTCGCAGGTTCCTTCCCTTAAGCGCGCGACCCCTTAGGTTCAAGTCGGCTTGGTCGCAGTTCGGATCACCTCCGAACTGCTCGATAGATAGCGGCCTCTAGCAAGGCGTGCCGACCACCAAGTAGACTATGAAGCCGGTTGGCGAACCTGTACGTCACACTTCCGTTCCCTTTGCCACACGATATATGTTGTCGGGCTCAAGGCGATGTGGCCATCCCTGTTGCTGCCCGACCTCTTTCTCGTTTCAGTGAATCCGACCAACACCTCGGATTATCTCATAATCCTCGTCGCATGGCCTTGCTTATACAAGCCGGATCAGACGAGGGGCCCAGAGTATATCTCTCCTCATCGGAGGGGCAAATCCCATCTTGCTTAACCATGTCTCGCAGCATGGGTCTGGACAAGCCCGAAACGTACCTTTATAACTACCCAGTTACGGAGTAGCATTTGGTCGGCCCAAAGCAGGTCGGTCACCATCCCGAGCACATGCGTCAGCTCAGGTCCGAGGACACAGAACGTATGTGTACTAGAGACTCACAGATGACCTATCGCTGTGTCTCATAGTTGGGTCTGTCCAATCCGAATTCCATCCGAGCTCGGATCCGGTCACCCGTATCCTATCTCGGATCCGATCAGATCCATGCTGTTCGACAGCATCACATGCTTCATGGCTAGTGAGACAAAACCATCCACCGTATTGCATGCTAGTCTAGTCCGACGTGTGCCCACACATCACTTACGACTAGGGACCATTTTAGGACGTATCATACAACACAAGATCTCATAGACAAGTCACGTACTTGTCAACAAGTATCATTGATAACATCCGAGGACTACATCGGTTCATAAACACATAGGAAATATCATCATACATGATTGCCTCTAGGGCATACCTCCAACTGTCTCCCACTTGCACTAGAGTCAATCAAACAGACATCGTATGCCCATGGCTCTAATATGCCCCTCATGCTTGGGTTGTGGAAGCGGCTTAGTCAACGGATCTGCAACATTTGCATCTGTGTGAATTTTGCATAACTCTATATCACCACTCTTTACGATCTTACGTATCAGGTGATATTTCCGATCTATGTGTCTGGTCTTGTGGTGGTTCCTTGGCTCCTTGGCTTGTGCGATGGCACCAGAATTATCACAATAAAGGTCCAACGGTTTTACCGAGGTTGGGAACACACCAAGATCATCCAGAAAGTTCCAGATCCAAACACCTTCCTTTGCAGCTTCACAAGCCGCAATGTATTCGGCTTCTGTTGTGGAATCGGCCACCGTATCTTGCTTGGAACTGGTCCAGCTCACCGCTCCTCCATTCATGATGTACACGAATCCGTACTGTGATCGACAATCATCTCGATCGGTTTGGAAACTAGCATCGGCGTAACCCTTTACAACGAGCTCCTCCTCACCTCCATAAACTAGAAAAATTTCTTTAGTCCTTTTCAGGTACTTTAGAATATTCTTTACCACCGCCCAGTGAGCCTCACCGGGGTTTGCCTGGTATCTGCTTGTTAAGCTTATTGCAAAAGCAACATTAGGCCGGGTACATATCATGGCATACATGATGGATCCGATTGCCGAGGCATACGGTATCCGGCTCATCCTGCTTTTCTCATCAGATGTCGAAGGACTCTGAGTCTCGCTCAGCCTTATACCATGTGAGAGTGGCAAGAACCGTTTCTTGGCCTCACTCATGTTGAACCGTTTCAACACTTTATCTATGTACATGCACTGGCTCAAGCCGAGCAGTCTCCTCGATCTATCTCTATAGATCTTAATGCCCAATATGTAAACTGCTTCACCGAGGTCCTTCATCGAAAACTTTTCATTCAATGATTCTTTGACTGAGTTCAGAATCGAAACATTGTTTCTGATCAGTAGTATGTTATCCACATACAGGATCAAAAACACTACCGAGCTTCCACTCAATTTCTTGTATAAACAAGCGTCCTCTTCGCTTTTGATAAATCCGAGGTCTGTAACAACCTCATCAAAACGAATGTTCCATCTCCGAGATGCTTGCCTCAATCCATAAATGGATCTCTTGAGCTTGCATACCTTACCAGCACTAGTCGGATCGACAAAACCCTCGGGCTGTATCATATACACGTCCTCAGTTAAATTTCCATGAAGGAAAGCCGTTTTGACATCCATCTGCCATATCTCGTAATCGAAATATGCAGCTATAGCTAGTACGATCCTCACCGACTTCAGCATCGCTACTGGCGAGTAGGTCTCATCATAGTCAATCCCTTGAACTTGTGCATATCCTTTTGCGACAAGCCGAGCTTTGTGGATCTGAACATTTCCATCCACATCGGTTTTCTTCTTAAAGACCCATTTGCAACCAATGGCAGGGACGCCAGGTGGCAGATCAACCAAGTCCCAGACTTGATTGTGATCCATGGACTTTAACTCAGATCTCATGGCTTCCAGCCATTCCTCGGAATCCGGGCTCACCATCGCTTCCGCATACGTAGCCGGCTCGTCGCTTTCCAGCAACAGCACATCGCGCACTCTGCGCAATCTTTCCGACCTCCGTGGTTGTGGTGCTGCTTCCACCTCGGGTTCCCTGATAGACTCTGGTATTATCACATCACTAGCCGAGCTATCCCCAAGTGGTTCTCGAATTTCTTCGAGCTGCACCTGCCTCCCACTGGCTTCCCGTCCGAGAAACTCTTTCTCAAGGAAGACCCCGTTCCGAGCAACAAACACTTTGTTCTCTTCATGGTTGTAGAAGCTATATCCCAAGGTTTCCTTTGGATATCCCACAAATATGCACTTATCCGACTTGGGTGTAAGCTTGTCTGACATGAGTCGCTTGACAAATGCTTCACAACACCAAATCTTTAGAAAAGACAGCTTGGGGCTCTTCCCAGTCCACATATCATGTGGTGTCTTGCCTACGGATTTTGATGGTACTCTGTTGAGTGTAAAAGCTACAGTTTCTAGAGAGTATCCCCAGAATGACAAGGGTAAATCCAATTTGCTCATCATAGATCGGACCATGTCTAGCAAGGTACGATTCCTCCGTTCTGATACGCCATTTCTCTGTGGTGTACCCGGAGGTGTGAGCTGAGGTACAATACCTCGGCTTTTCAGATGATTATCAAACTCCTGGCTCATGTACTCACCTCCACGATCAGATCGTAGAAGCTTTATAGTCTTGCCGAGCTGATTTTCAACCTCGTTCTGAAACTCCTTGAACTTTTCAAAAGTTTCCGACTTGTGCCTCATCAAATAGATATATTCATATCTACTCAAGTCGTCGGTAAAAGTCACGAAGTACTGATAGCCACCTCTGGCGGTTGTGCTCATCGGACCACACACATCACTGTGTATCGGTAAAAGGCATGAGTCACATGTCTCGAATGACCCGAAGTCAGACGAAGTTAGAAGCCCATCATCATGGAGCTTCTTCATGCGTTTCAGACTAATGTGTCCAAGCCTGCAATGCCAGAAGTATGTTGGATTTATCTCATTAGGCTTATGCTTCTTGACATTCATATTATAGACAGGTTCAGATTCCAGATTCAAAATAAATAACGCATCAACTATGGGTGCATAGCCGTGGAACATTCCATTCAAAGATATTGAACAACCATTGTCCTTTAAATTGAATTCATAACCCTGACTCATCAAGCATGAGGCAGAAATAATGTTCCGACTAAGCACAGGAATATAATAACAATTATTCAATTCCAAAATGAATCCAGAAGGTAGCTGGAGTTGCATCGTGCTGACCTCCAACGCAGCAACTCTTTCTTTGTTGCCGACCCTGATGTCAATCTCCCCTTGTGATACACGCCTAGTTCTTACCAGCCCCTGCATCGAGTTGCAAATATGAACAACCGATCCGGTATCAAATACCCAAGAGCTACTAGGTATGTCAGCAAGGTAAATGTCTATAACATATGTAACAAGTGTACCTTTGCCCGAAGTCGCACTTCCGGCCTTCTTGCCATGCTCGACAAGCCACTTGCTACAGTTCCTCTTCCAGTGACCGGTCTCCTTGCAGTGATAGCAAACAGTTCCCGAGTCCGGTCCAGACTTCGGCGTAGCGGCGGAGCTTGGAACAGATTCCTTGAACTTGCCCGAATTCTGCACCATCAACACTTGATGCGTGCCTTTCTTAATATCCTGCTCCGCCACCTTAAGCATCCCATGCAGTTTAGTGAGCTTCTTATCCATGCCATGCATCTGATAGTTCGAAATGAACATCCCATAGCTAGCTGGAAGAGAACCCAGAACTGCATCGGTAGCCAGCTCATCCAAGAGCGGGAATCCTAAGCGTTCCAAAGCTTGCACATATGCGATCATCTTGATCACATGCGGGCTCAGTGGATCACCCTCCTTCAGCTTACAATCCATTAAGGATCACCAGACATTGAACCTTTCGGTCCTAGCCTGCATCTGAAACATGCTCTTGAGATTTTCGATCATATCGAAAGCCTCAACGTTTTCGAAATGCTGTTGCAAATCGGGCTCCATACAAGCCAGCATCAGACAGCTGATCTCCTTTGAATCATCAACGAGTTTCTGGTAGGCATTCCTTGTTGTGGCATTAGCATTCTCGACAGGTTCATCTGGAAGTGGATTCTCTAGAACATGTTCCTTCTTATCATGCTTGAGAACAATTCTCAAATTTCTATACCAGGTGGTAAAATTTGTTCCATTAAGTTTATCCTTTTCCAAGATTGATTTCAATGCAAAGTTGGGTTGAGCAGGTGGTGCCATTGATCTACAACAGAAAAATATGCAAACACTAAGCACTGTGTTTATGTAGAGTAAATCAAGCCTAAACAGATATACTCCCACTGAAGTTGACATCCCTCTGAAATTCCAGTGATCCAGGATCCGAGTAGTGCAATCCGACTAGTGAGCTTTAGCATCACTGCTAGCCGAAGTGGCTATCCGGTAAGCAACTCTTTGCTAATCGTATCTCTATACGACTCCTGTTGGCTGGGTTGGTATCTTATACCTCGGCTCCCGACCTCTTTTGCCACAAGGCCCAAAACCGTTTTGATAGCCTTGTCAAGCTAACCTGATGCAGTGCATGTCCATGTCCGACACGAACCCTTCAGTTCAAGGACACCTAGCAGCACCCCAATTTTATGAGCCCACTACTAGACGTACTTGACGTGCGAAGGTGCAACATCGGGGATGGCAATTTGCTTGATATTAACGAGGGATCTTTCTACCATTTCTAACATGTGTAGAAGGCAAGAAGCAATATCAATCACAAATAAACAAATATTGTGAAATAGTATGGCTCCTTCATGGACGTCCGAGGACCAGGTAGGCTCCAACTCCGAGGACCAGGTCGGCTCCATCTTGTCATACTGGAACACCACCTCGGATCTCTATCCGAGCAGCGACTTGATCTCTGTCCTCCAACTACTACAACTAGTAATGAATTTACAGAGAATCACAAGTCGACACGCAGTTCGTTATACATTATAATGACAGCACTTTGGCTCCTGCCGGCTGACAAATCATGACGCGCAGGCCATGCATAAATTTACACACATGCATCACATACACATGAGCCATACTATTCACATCAAACCTGCAAAACAGAGTTATGCATAGAATCGCATTCTACCGGTTTGAGTGAACACGTACGAAATCTATGGCGCTACGCAAACGGCGCTACGTTTTCGGAAATCACAGATTGGATCTGCACTCCGATCACGCCAAATTTTCCGATCAGACCGATCTCATCGATCATCATGAATCCGAAATCGGATTTACGTTTCACTATTAACCCCGATGGCGGAAACCGACCGGTAGGGGTAGGTTGTGTCACGACCTCATTGATTCTGATCGTCAGAAAACATAGCCTCAACGATCGCCTGTGCAATTGATCTCATCAACCATGCACATAGCCGATCTCTTAAACGACAATAGATCTCATCTGCTGCCTCCACATATCTAATATGCATACGATCTGAATCCAAATCCTATAACAGAGGCTCTGATACCACTGTTGGGTTCTACGGTAGGGTGCCTCGACTGCAAATTAAAATTTTCCTACCCGCAGAACAACCAGGAACATGATAACAGAGATGGATCAAAGATCATTACCACTAGATGCGCAGTGCCGTGCAGCGGAAGTAAAGTCGTGGCAGCGCGTCACCGGAGTCGTCTCCTCCTCGTCGATCTCCCACGTATAGCTGATCACCAAGTCCCACGAACAGGTTCGCCGGAGTGGCACAATTGCACCACCTCTAATGGTATCCGCGTGTGCGGGAGGAACGCTATGTGGTGGACTACTAGGTCCGATCGCACAGCCGGCGGCACGTGGAGGTGGCTAGTTGCAACACATGCAAAGCCCTAATGACGATGCCAAAGCGATCAACCTTGATAAGCGTGCCGTACCTCCACTATATATAGGCATCCGTCGTGGGCTCAACACTTGGGCCTCACACAGATCCTAAAGCCCAAAGTCTACTCGGTCACGATCCAAATCCAGCTCGGATCACATCCGAAGTGTCCTCGGATCTGACCTCGCAGGTTCCTTCCCTTAAGCGCGCGACCCCTTAGGTTCAAGTCGGCTTGGTCGCAGTTCGGATCACCTCCGAACTGCTCGGCAGGTAGCGGCCTCTAGCAAGGCGTGCCGACCACCAAGTAGACTATGAAGCCGGTTGGCGAACCTGTACGTCACACTTCCGTTCCCTTTGCCACACGATATATGTTGTCGGGCTCAAGGTGATCTGGCCATCCCTGTTGCAGCCCGACCTCTTTCTCGTTTCAGTGAATCCGACCAACACCTCGGATTATCTCATAAACCTCGTCGCATGGCCATGCTTATACAAGTCGGATCACACGAGGGGCCAGAGTATATTTCTCCTCATCGGAGGGGTAAATCCCATCTTGCTTAACCATGTCTCGCTGCATGGGTCTGGACAAGCCCGAAACGTACCTTTATAACTACCCAGTTACGGAGTAGCATTTGGTCGGCCCAAAGCAGGTCGGTCACCATCCCGAGCACATGCGTCAGCTCAGGTCCGAGGACACAGAACGTATGTGTACTAGAGACTCACAGATGACCTATCGCTGTGTATCATAGTTGGGTCTGTCCAATCCGAATTCCATCCGAGCTCGGATCCGGTCACCCGTATCCTATCTCGGATCCGATCAGATCCATGCTGTTCGGCAGCATCACATGCTTCATGGCTAGTGAGACAAAACCATCCACCGTATTGCATGCTAGTCTAGTCCGACAACACAAGATCTCACAGACAAGTCACGTACTTGTCAACAAGTATCATTGATAACATCCGAGGACTACATCGGTTCATAAACACATAGGAAATATCATCATACATGATTGCCTCTAGGGCATACCTCCAACAAGGCGTCCTCGGTGGGACGGTAGCACAGCAGCTCCAGCACCATGAGCAGCGCGGCGCGTGGAGTTGGTGGATCACGGCGCGCGAGCGAGGAGGTGGCGGTGGAGGGGCCGTGTGCCTGCTCGTTCACCGACGGGTGGGCGGAGGACGCCACGCGCTCCCCAACGACACCGCGGGCGGTAGGCACCGCGGCGACCCTAACAGTGGCGCGACGCGCAGTGCGTTCCCGGTGAGCGGCGGTGGCGTCCATGTCGATGCTGGCGTCAAGGTCGAAGGCGCGAAGACGGCAAGTCCTCCTACCTGGCGTGCCAAATGTCAGAGTGTAGGATCTGCGTCCAAGAAACTTCTCCAAGAACTTAGGATTCAAACTCTAGGGGACTTTGCTTGGCAGCCTACGACAGGACTACGGTGGGGACGCGACGGACTCGCCGGCTCTCCCCGGACATGAAGGGGACGTGCGAGCTACCCAGGTTCGAGCCACCGTGTGGTGTAATACCCTACTCCTGCCTGTGTTGGATTGCTCCGTGATGGAGAGCTTGTGGTTCCGAGTACATGAGGTGTGGGGGAGAATGAATCGATCCCCTTACATGGAAGCGGCCCTGCGTCTTTTGTAGTGCCTTGGTCCTCTTCCCCGAAAATACGAGCGGGAAAGGGTAGCCACAGGGCGGCAATTCAAAGGGGGACAGGGGCGCAGGCTTATCCTGATTAAAGGTGGTCTCCGCCTGCCAAAGTAGCTCCTTGTGACGCGCTGGTGGGCTTGGTGATGACCTCTGTCCTGGCGCACTGAGCCGTCCTGATCTTCTATCACCAAAGAGGAAAGCCTTTGGGACTTGCTTTGGGGGAGGCAGATGCCGCTGCTCCCTTATCACCAGAATGGAAGCTGGGCTTGGTCGCGCCCCGCTGTCCTTATCCTGACAGAGGGACGTCACCCAAGTGCTGGGCGCGGAGCTCCACGGCTGGCGCCGCACGACTTGCTTCGTGAGAAGGCCTCGCGAGGGAACCTGGTGCTTGGCGCCCTCGGCAGGGCCTGGCCTGGCGGGGAGGGGCCTCAGGAGGCTTGCCCCTCGCGAGGCGGCTTCCTCCAGAGTGGTTGAGGCAAGGCCACTCTCACGAGCCGGCCCCAGCGCGGTCCTCTGGGCCAGAGGTAGACGGGCCGTGGTACCCTGGTTGCCACTAGGCCGACAATAGGTATATCTGCTATGGCTATTTCAAGTCCAGAATTCCAGCTGCCGGTAATCTCCCTCTTTTTATAAATCTTGGAAATTAAGAGAGAAACGGCATAAGAATTGCATCATAAAGTGAAATAATGACCAAATACATAATAAATAACAGTAGAAAATCATGATGCAAATTGGACGTATCACACCCCTCACCTCTTTATATAGGGGTGTGGGGGGGGGGCATTGCGACCATCCTGGCCCATGTAGGCCCCAGGCGCCTACTAAGGGTCCATGTGGCCTTCTGAGGCTGGTTGGTCCCTCCGGTGGACCTCCGGAACCCTTCGGTGCCCCCGGAACGCTCCGGGTGGACCCCCAAACTTTTCTGGAACCCGAACAAAACTTTCACACATATAAATCTTTACCTTCGAACCATTCCGGAACTCCTCATGACGTCCAAGATCTCATCCGGGACTCCGAACAACCTTCGGTCACCAATGCAAATATCCCAATACTACTCTAGCGTCATCGAACGTTCAGCGTGCCACCCTACGGCTTCGAGAATCATGTAGACATGACTGAGACACCTCTCCGGTCAATAACCAATAGCGGGACCTGGATGCCCATATTGGTTCCTACATATTCTACGAATATCTTTATCGGTTGAACCACGATGTCAAGGATTTAGTTAATCCCATATGCAATTCCCTTTGTCCGGCGATATGTTACTTGCCCGAGATTCGATCATTAGTATCTCCATACCTAGTTCAATCTCGTTACCGGCGAGTCTCTTTATTCGTTCCGTAATACAATATCCCGTGACTAAACTCATTAGTCACATGAAGCTTCTTGTGATGTTGTACGTATTACCAACAGGGCCCAGAGATATCTCTCCGTCACACTGAGTGACAAATCCCAGTCTCGGTCCATGCAACCCAACTGACACCTTCAGAGATACCTGTAGAGCACCTCTATGATCACCCAATTATGAAGTGACATTTGATAGCACACAAGGTATTCCTCCAGTTCCCGGGAGTGACACGATCTCATGGTCTAAGGAACTGATACTTGACATGAAGAAAGCTGTAGCAAATAACTAAACGATCTGATGCTAAGCTTACGGTTGGGTTTGTCCATCACATCCTCTCCTAATGATGTGATCCCATTATCAAATGAAAACTCATATCTATGGTTAGGAAACCTTAACCATCTTTGATTAATGAGCTAGTCTAGTAGAGGCTTACTAGGGACACAATGTTGTTTATGTATTCACACATGTATTTAAGTTTCCGGTCAATACAATTCTAGCATGAATAATAAATATTTACCATGAACAAGGAAATATGATAATAACCAATTTATTATTGCCTCTAGGGCATATTTCCAATAGTCTCCCACTTGCACCAGAGTCAATAATCTAGTTTACATAGTTATGAATCTAACACCCATGGAGTCCTGGTGCTGATCATGTTTTGCTCATGGAAGAGGTTTAGTCAATAGGTCTACCACATTTAGATCCGTATGTACTTTGCAAAGTTCTATGTCTCCATCATTAATGTAATTACGAATGGAGTTGAAGTGGCGTTTGATGTGCTTGGTCTTCTTGTGAAACCTGGGCTCCTTGGTAATGGCAATGGCACCAGTGTTGTCACAAAAGATAGTCATTGGATCTGATGCACTAGGTATCACTCCTAGTTCGGATATGAACTCCTTCATCCAGACTCCTTCTTGTGTTGCTTCCGAAGTAGCTATATATTCTGCTTCACATGTAGATCCCACTACGACGCTTTGGTTGGAACTGCACCAACTGACTGCTCCTCCAATCAAAATAAATACGTATCCGGTTTGAGAATTTGAGTCATCCAGATCAGTGTCAAAGCTAGCATCGACGTAACCCTTTACGACGAGCTCTTCTTCACCTCCATAAACGAGAAACATGTCCTTAGTCCTCTTTAGGTACTTAAGGACATTCTTGACCGTTGTCCAGCGATCTACTCCTGGATCACTTTGGTACCTACCAGCCAGACTTATGGCGAGGCACACATCAGGTCTGGTACATAGCATGGTGATGACCCACAAGTGTAGGGGATCAATCGTAGTCCTTTCGATAAGTAAGAGTATCGAACCCAACGAGGAGCAGAAGGAAATGACAAGCGGTTTTCAGCAAGGTATTCTCTCCAAGTACTGAAATTAGCGGTAACAAATAGTTTGGTAGCAAGATAATTCATACCAAGTAACAATTGTAACAAAAGTGCAGTAAGGTGGCCCAATCCTTTTTATAGCAAAGGACAAGCCGGAACAATCTCTTATATAAAGCAAAGCATTCTCGAGGACACATGGGAATATCATCTAGTCACTTTCATCATGTTGGTTTGATTCGTGTTCACTACTTTGATAATTTGATATGTGGGTGGACCAGTGCTAGGGTGCTGTTCTTACTTGAACAAGCAACCCTCTTATGATTACCCCCTCTCGCAAGCATCCACAACTACGAAAGAAGAATTAAGATAAATCTAACCATAGCATGAAACATATGGATCCAAATCAGCCCCATACGGAATAACGCATATACTAGGGTTTAAGCTTCTGTCACTCTAGCAACCCATAATCTACTTATTACTCCACAATGCCTTCCCTTAGTCCCAAGTATGGTGAAGTATCATGTAGTCGACGTTCACATGACACCACTAAAGGAAGCAACAACATACATATCATCATAATATCGAACGAATACCAAATTCACATGATTACTTATAACAAGACTTCTCCCATGTCCTCAAGAACTGTCGGGCCAGTGGGAGCCGGGGTACAACGACCCGTCTGCCTCTGGCCCAGGAAGCGACGCTTTGCGAAGGCCCAAGACGTGGCCCAACCATGGGCGCCTCGAGGTGAAGACACCACGCGAGGCACCAACCTCACGAGGACCCCTCCACCAGGAGCGGGCCACCAAGAGTAAGCCACAGCAGCGGTAGGGAGCCTCGCGAGGTAGCCTCCCGAGGCGGCCGCCCGCGGCCATCCGAGCCT
The DNA here is from genome assembly GCA_039707655.1 of Elymus sibiricus. Taxonomy (NCBI): domain Eukaryota; kingdom Viridiplantae; phylum Streptophyta; class Magnoliopsida; order Poales; family Poaceae; genus Elymus; species Elymus sibiricus. The sequence continues at coordinate 321,005,599 of CM077672.1, forward strand.
GACGCCAGTCACGCGTTCCTGCGCCAACCACGTGGCTGATGCGCTTGGCGACCAACGGCGACAAAGGCCGTGCCAGCAGGCGCGGACTGAGAGGATTTCCTCTTTGGTGCTAAAGGGGCAGCACCAGCTGCCCTCCTCCAAAGCAAGTCCCAAGGACTGCCCGTTTGGTGAAAGAAGGCCAAGATAACAAGGCGCGCAGGGTGGAGGTCATCACCGAGCCCACCAGCGCGTCATGGCCGGTCGCTTTGCAGGCAAAGACCAACTTTTGTTAGGATAAGCCTGGGCGGCTGTCCCCTTTCAAACCCGCCATTGTGTGGCCACCCTTCCCGCCAAGATTTTCAGGGGAAGAGGACCAGGGCGGCTATAAAAGGGGGCAGTGCTGCCACTGTAGACGGGATCGATTCCATTGTCTCCTACCTTGTACGTGAGAACTCTCTTGCCCACAATAATCCCAAACACAAGCAGGAGTAGGGTTTTACCCCGCAAGGTGGCCCGAACCTAGGTAGCCATTGTGTCCCCTGTCGTGCTCTGCACTAGCGTGCTCTCACCGTAGTTTTGCCGTGGCCACTGTCGGAGCGGTGGGAATGAGCTCACCCCCAGTGTTTGAACCTTTGGGTCCCTTGAGCCCCGATTCCGACATTTGGTGCGCTAGGTAGGGGGTGCCTAGCTTCCATTCTCCCGCTTCCTCACTGCCATGGCCGATGCTCGTCGTGAGCGCTACGCGCGCAGAGCCGCCAGGGTGGCCCAGACGGAGCCGGTCGCCCGTGGCGACCGTCATTGCCACGCCACGGCTGCTGCCACCGACCCCGCTGCAAGGGAGCAGCAGGCTTCCTCCCTCCACCCATCCGTGCAGCCGGACGGCCACACCGCCACGGCCTCCTCGCTCGCTCACCACGACGCGCCGGGCCCACAGGCCGCGCTATTCATGCCGCGTGACCTCCTGCGCTACTGCCCCACCGACGTTGGCTACGACGCCTGGCTCGGCCGCATCACCGAGCTCGTCAACGCCTGTCGTGGGTATGACCATCTATGGGGCCATCTAGCCCCTTGTGGTTCGGTGAGGGGAATGCGCATGCACAAAGAGCAGAATCAATGGAGAGCACAAGGGATTTACCTAGGTTTGGGCCGTTGTGAAGCGTAAAACCCTACTTCTGCTTTGGTGTATTGGATGTGTATAAGCACAAGTACAAGGAGCGCTTCTCCCGGCAAGGTGCGAAGAGAGCAGCTACGCATGCAAGTTGTGCAGAGGTTCGATCGGGCGATCCCTTGTAATGGTTGCCCTGGTCCTCCTTTCATAGCTCTAGGGGTTACCACAGTGGCAAAACAGTCATTACAAGTTGATTAGATAGGAAACAGTGCTATCATACCTAACTCTGCCAGTTTAGGACAAAAGCAATAAATGCCCCGTTAGGTGTCATGTAGAGGGAGAGCCCTGGCAAGGTTTCTGCACCGCTCGCCCAGCTACCTCATATTGTCTTGACACGCCTTCTGGACGAGTATCATTAAAGGCAAATCTTATCCCTGCGTGCTGACACGTGCCCGACAAATCTCACCAACCAGCCTGCGCGGTCGACACATCACCGATTAGCGACTAGCTGCCCGGTGAGGTGGAGCGCTGACGAGCTGGCGAAAGCTTGCCGGCGCGGAGCTTGCCGGGTCTTCGCCTTGCCGGCTCAGCCTTGCCAGCAAGAAATGCCTTCATCTCCAAAACTGGTTGAGTACTTGTTGATGCTTCGTCTTGAACTTCTCTCCAGTAGCCTCTGCAACTGGATCTTAAATCTTGGTCCTGGAGATTCCTGGCAAACCTTGGCTAGCAGGGAAGCTGCCACTGTCTGTGCATAAGTCAGGGTATAAAATACCCATGTTTTATACACCGACAGGAGCCCCCGGGCCTGGTCCATACGCACATCCAAAGCGTAGTTGGGCTAGGCCCAAACAATGCACATGCACGTGGCGGGAAAACTGCCGTTGTAATTTTTGTCATGATGGTTTTCTGTCTTCTGAGATCTTCTTTGCTTCTTCATTAATCTGAACTTGTGTCTATTTTTGGCCATTCTCCGGCAAACCTTGCCGTTGGATGGGCATCTACTAGCCGTGATGAGACTTGGAACATGCACACATGCAAGGCATCGTTGGTTCAAACCGAAGGTGCACGGCCACGCGTGGCAAAGGATGACTGCCATATCTGTCTTTACTTCTCCTTTTTCTGCGTCCTTCCGCCATGCGTATTCACATGCGAAGCAACGGACTGGCGAAGAGGGGCGGTCATTGGAGCGGCGCGCTCGGCTAGGAACGCAGGACGCGGGATTGGCGAAACTAGACGGTTGCTGGGGTAGTGCAGCCGGCCAAAAATGCAGGGCACGAGATTGGTGAAGCTGGGCGGCCGCCTGTCGGGGCCGGATTTCCGGGACATAAAATCCCAGAAACAACCCCTCGTGTCACCACCAGCCCCAGGTTTACTGTTACTGGTGGACACGTCCTTGTTACAGATTACCAAGCGATTACAAGAATTGAATACAAGACCATAAAGGTCTAATGATACAATAATGATTTCTAACAGCCGATGGCGGAAGTGACTCGTGGTTCTCCAACGCCGGTGGGGCTCCATTTCCACAGGAACAGCTGACCCGGATAATTCCTATCTCGCGTGGCTTCTATCCTAGGCTCCGCATGGACGTCGCTATAGTACTTCACGTTGAAATCCTGACCAGGCCAATTAAATAGCCAGGGACAAGCCAGTGAGTACGTCCGAATGTACTCGCAAACATAATGAACAAAAGATATACCGAATGCATATGATCATGATGGGTTAAATTATATGCATATGCTAAACAAAATTAAAGCGTGGCATGATAAATATTAATACAGTGCAGAAGAATAAATATAAAATTTTAGTGACAAACAAAGAAAGTTAATGTAAAACTCTAAGTGGGAAGGCTTCTCACCTCCAATAGAATGGGATCGCAATCTTATATATAACTTGCGCAAAGATCAGGGGTGCTACCCCTCTCGGCTTCAACCGAATACACCCATGCCCCCTGACCAAGTGACATGCCTACCATGGGCCAATGGTATCTTTCACTATGGGCTCTCTGTACGGTGTGTGCACGGAAAGGGGTTAACAACTTACTGAACCATACCCTACCTGAGGCAGGGACAAGTGGTAGCACGGATCAAGTATGGGGGTTACCGAAACAAGACTTGATCTACGGTCGACTCAGGAGGCTTATGTATTTCCTACAGTGGTTAGCACCATAAAGTGTTCTTTCAACAGTAACACCAAAACAGGGCCACAACCCTTGCATGTCCCAACATGCATAACCAACAAGGCATGATCACACTCCGACGTGATCACCCTTCTATCGGTAACGGTATTTCTCTTATACCTGCTCCTGCAAGTTAGTCATGACAAGCACATGTTGCACGGTACGAGGAAACATGCCAACACTACATGCATGCAAATTTTATTTGAATTCAACATCTGCATGATTCAATTATTCTTGCAAACATTTAACCATGCAATGACCATATCAAGTGTTCAAGATGCTTGCCTTGAGCATGTAGAAGTGTTGGGTGCATTCCGAAACTTTGAAAATTTTATCTTCCCTCCATTTCCTATTTTTAAAAATATTGCCATTACCACATAAAGCCAAAACAGTGTTAAAAAGTTGTTTGGAAAATTTTGAAATAAACGTTAAAATAAACTAGATGAAAAATGATGAATTTTAGAAAAAGAATCAAATTATTTGGTGTTCATATGATTTTCCTAGGAATTTCCTAAGCTAAAATAAATGACCAAATGGACTATTTAATTGATCCAACAAAACTAAGCTTAGGAAAAAATGTTCACCCTATCTGTATTAATATAGCATGAATTTATGACTATGTAGAAATTTGAATCATCAAATTTGGATGTGAAATGATTGCTGTGGAATTAGTTGAGATCTACTGGAAAAGAAAAAGAGGAAGGGTAGAAGCGCGGTCAGGGCGGAACTTAGCCGTCTGGCGCTACTGGGCCAAGCCCAGCCATTTGGCTGCGTAGGGGGCTGACGACGTCGAAGACGTATTTCCGGAATACGTTTTCCAGACATGAAGACGGCTTCGGGGAAAGCCCGTCTCCACTTAACCGTGCGGTGTGAGTCACTGACAGTGGGCCCGCCTGGCCGACTGGTCAGGTTTGACCGGTCCGCCCGTGTCATCCTCCCGCGGCAGAACAGGGGCGGCGCTCCAGTGAGGCTTTCCGATGAACGGCGGAGCCGTTCAGAAAACCGAGGCCACCCACGAGCTCAAGAGGTCGAGGCGGTCCCGTCGGTACCCTCCTTGGTCGCCGAAGTGGATGGAGTCGCTGACGGCGAGCCTCCCGGCGGACGGCGGCGTCGGGCAGGACGGGACTTTTGCCTATGGGGGCTCCCAAGCAAGATTGTGAGGGGGAATCGATTCACGGGACCGTGGGTAGGCTTCTGGTGCAGAGATTGGAGAAGGGGAGGCACTGGTGATGCCGGAATCAACAAGATGATGGCGGCGGCAGAAGCTGCCGGAGACGAGGGAGTGGGCCATCTCTGGTCGTTTGGCTGCCTTAGGGAGGCTTGTGGGGGAACGGAGGAGTGTTGCTGATGATCGAGTGGAGCTCAGGTGGCCTTTTATAGGCGGAAGATGTCGGTTCCGCGGGTTCCAGAGAGCGGCCTCGGTGGCGGAGGCCATTGATGGCGAACGCGGTCGGTGGCGGGTTGATATGGCTAGTGGGGAGGTTGGCCTGGTCGGCAGAGAGCCTGGTGAGCAGCGGATGAGCTCGGACCATTGGCCTTTAAGCGAAGTTGATCCTGGTAGAGACGTGGCGAGGCGGGTTTCGTCGAGCGGCTGCTCTGGGCGGCATGGACGGCGGTGGCCGGCGCTAGCGGCTAAGGGAGAGTGTCGGCAAGGTGGGTGGGTTGCTGGTGACGCCGTTTGGGTAGCTGCGGGAATCATGGAGGTAGTAGGGAGGGCAGCGCGGGGCGGTGCCGACGCCTGCAATCGTGGCGCTCTGGACATGCCAAGTGCTTGACAAAATGCCATAGCGGCTACAGTGATCCAATCAAGCTGATATTTGGCAGGATGATGCTACTGGAGATTCTAGAGATGATGGACATGATGGTTTGGCCAAATGACCAAGTATCCAGTGCAGTCTAGGAAGTGGCAACAATACTGTCATGCCCACAAGGTGTTTGACAAAATGCAAGGGCTATCTAGAGGACTTTGCTGGAAGTGAGATTTGGTAGGATGGTGTCTCCTTAGATGATAAAGAGGATGGCTGGGTTTGTTTGACCAAAAGAAAAACTTGAAAGAGCAAGTTTGGTTGGATTTCAGATCTGGATCAAATATTGAGGGAATTATTTGGTGAACTAAAATGATGAGATTGGGGGTGAGCTCTTGGACTTAAGGGTTTATTAGGAAGGACTACGATGTGGAAAAATTTCAGAATTGTTGGAGCAAGTAAAATTAGAGTTGTAGTTATAACCTAAGAATGGGACAGAATTGAAAAGAGGATGTTGTACTCAAAATTTCCAAAATACCAAGTTGGTTTTTTGCATAAAAGTGAGCTATAAGCATCATATGACCCCTCATAATTTTTGTGGAATTATATGAGAATTATTTAAAATAGTTGCAGTGCAACAGAAGCATTTCAGAGTTTGAAAATGCTATTAAAAGAGTTATCTTGGGCAAATTTTATTATGAAAATAATTCTTACTATTAATTAAAATATAAATGAAATGATTTAAGAAAACTACCAAAGCCCATAATATTTCCCAAAAATTTCTATATGGAGGGAAGAATTTTGGAAAACAGAAAACAAAAAAGGTCCTGACTTTATTAAAAGACCAAAAATAAATAAAATTTTATTTCCGGCCAAATTTTATTTAGTAAAAACATGATTAAATTTTTGGGGTGTTACAAACTCTACCCGCTTAAGAAAATCTCGTCCTCAAGATTTATTAAGGGCGGACGAACTAAATGCATATCACAACAAACAATCATATGCAGAATGCAATCATAGCAATGCACTTATGACATACGCCCTAAAATACAATACAAAGGTTGCATCATGAAAACTAGTGCTAGACACAAAAACAAACATACCTATGGTCGTTTATGGCACGAAGGTGGGATCTACCGGGTAACAGGGTTACAAGGGACTCGACAACTATTCTGGTGGACTCAGTCCACTTCGTTGACAACTAGCCGTGCGTGTCTTGTAGATGTCGAGGCTTCTCCGTTAGCTTCGGTGTCAGAGCTGACCGGGGTCTGGTGGGGAGCTACAGGACTGGGGTAGCGGTGATGCCCTTCGCGGGGTGTCGAGGTCACCGTCCCGTTGGAGTAGGTCTCCAAGAGACGACGGAGTTCCCCTGGGGGAGCAAAGGCATTGCCCGGGAAGATAACCAGGGCGGATCTTGGGGGCTCAACTGGTCTCCCAAGCAGCACTATCGGGGTGTCGGTGGCAGGTGCAGCTTCACTTCTCACCGGGGTTAGGAGAGCGAGCATCCTGCGGGTCGCGATCAGGTCAAGGGTGACCTGATCGAATAGTGCCTCTTGCGCTCTCAGGTAGCGCACCAGATGCACCAGAGTAGGATCCGTCTCATTGTCTCCATTGGCGACTTGGGTCGGGCTACCATAGCCTTCAGGACTAGGGTAGTAGTAGAAGGGGCAGATGTTAACTCTCGGCGACAGATGCCGGAGTTGAACTATAGCCTCTCGGGCTGCGAGTTGGATGGTTTGGGCTCGTCGGAGGTTGTCCTCTTGGTGAACCGGTAGGGGCGTTCGGGTGTGGTGCCCCTCCCATAGATGTGCACCGTGGCCCAGAAGTGATTGATGGCATCACTCGTGTGCTCCTGGTACACAACATACTCAGGCGGCTCTTCGATGCCGAAAGCACGATGTGTGAGATTGGCGAGGATGACCACAAAGTCACCAAGCTCGGTTGCGGTGGTCTCATTGCGAACGAAAGGGCCAGGCATCTTGGTGATTGGATAAAGAACTGAGAGTGAGGCTGTGACGTGCTGAGTTTGGAGCAAGGCTCCCTTTATAGGCCAGTGGAGTCTTCCATCGCACGCTTGTGGATGGGACAACTCAGGTGTTGGCCACAAGCACACGGCCTATGGATAGGCTGGTAGGTTGGGCACCGACTGTCAAAAGATGTCGGCTGGCCACTGTGTAGTCTTTATCGAATGAGATGGGTTTGGCTATGGGCAGAAAAGATTTGGACGGTGTGGAAACCTAGGGATAGCGACCAGGTTAAGATAGGATTAGCCAATGGTCAGCCTGGCTCTGATACCAAGGCTGTCAGAGCCGGATTTCCGGGACATAAAATCCCAGAAACAACCCCTCATGTCACCACCCGTCCCAGGTTTACTGTTACTGGTGGACACGTCCTTGTTACATATTACCAAGCGATTACAAGAATTGAATACAAGACCATAAAGGTCTAATGATACAATAATGATTTCTAACAGCGGATGGCGGAAGTGACTCGTGGTTCTCCAACATCGGCGGGGCTCCATTTCCATAGGAACAGCTGACCCGGATAATTCCTATCCCGCGTGGCTGCTATCCTAGGCTCCGCATGGACATCGCTATAGTACTCCGCATTGAAATCCTGACCTGGCCAATTAAATAGCCAAGGACAAGCCAGTGAGTACGTTGGAATGTACTCGCAAACATAATGAACAAAAGATATACCGAATGCATATGATCATGATGGGTTAAATTATATGCGTATGCTGAACGAAATTAAAGTGTGGCATGATAAATATTAATACAGTGCGGAAGAATAAATATAAAATTTTAGTGACAAACAAAGAAAGTTAATGGAACATCGGGTGTTGGACCGCCCGAGAATCCAAAAGGAAATATAAAAGTGGAGAATCGGGCGAGACAGGACCGCCCGAGAATCCAAAAGAAAATATAAAATTGGAGAATCAGGTGAGATAGGACCGCCCGAGAATCCAAAAGAAAATATAAAAGTGGAGAATCGAGCGAGACAGGACCGCCCGAGAATCCAAAAGGAAATATAAAAGTGGAGAATCGGGCGAGACAGGACCGCCCGAGAATCCAAAAGAAAATATAAAAGTGGATAATCGGGCGAGACAGGACCGCCCGAGAATCCAAAAGAAATGCCAAACGGGTGTCTAGAAGCGACGCCTCGAGAGGTCTTGAAAAGAAATGCCAAACGGGTGTCTAAAAGCGACGCCTCGCGAGGTCTTGAAAAGAAATGCCAAACGGGTGTCTAAAAGCGACGCCTCGAGAGGTCTTGAAAAGAAATGAGTATCCGGGTAGTCTAGCCATCCCATGAGATACCCAGAATAATAAAAGTGAATATCTCGGGTAGTCCAGCCATCCCAAGAGATATTTAGAAGAAAATAAAGACGGGTATCTCGGGTAGTCTAGCCATCCCAAGAGATACTCAAGGTTGCACATAAGAAGAAAAGTTAGTCCATAATAAAATTCATGATAACAATAATATTCATGCTGGCATCAGTGGTGATAATAATTATCCTGCAAAAATGGATCATGCTCAATTTTTAATTATTTCCTCCGGAGACCGACACTAAGACCGACACTTGACCAACCCAGACTGTAGTCCTTAACCGCGGACACGGCTATTCGAATAGGTATAACTTTGCAGAGGGTGTACTCTTTACCCACAAGTAAAGGATTTCTTTAGCCAACACCGAGACGCTGACTAATTCCAATTATGGTCTTTGGGTTGAAAACACACTTGACCCGCACACACCAGATTAACTTACCAAGGCCAGGAATCACCCAAGGCAATCATAAGTAAAACTCTAAGTGGGAAGGCTTCTCACCTCCAATAGAATGGGATCGTAATCTTATATATAACGTGCGCAAAGATCAGGGGCGCTACCCCTCTCGGCTTCAACCGAATACACCCATGCCCCCTGACCAAGTGACATGCCTACCATGGGCCAATGGTATCTTTCACTAAGGCCTCTCTGTACGGTGTGTGCACGGAAAGGGGTTAACAACTTACTGAACCATACCCTACCTGTGACAGGGACAAGTGATAGCACGGCTCAAGTATGGGGGTTACCGGAACAAGACTCGATCTACGGTCGACTCAGGAGGCTTATGTATTTCCTGAAGTGGTTAGCACAATAAAGTGTTCTTTCAACAGTAACACCAAAATAGGGCCACAGCCCTTTCATGTCCCAACATGCATAACCAACAAGGCATGAACATGCTCCGACGTGATCACCCTTCTGCCGGTAACGGTATTTATCTTATACCTGCTCCTGCAAGTTAGTCATGACAAGCACACATTGCATGGTACGAGGAAACATGGCAACACTACATGCATGCAAATTTTATTTGAATTCAACATATGCATGATTCAATTATTCTTGCAAACATTTAACCATGCAATCACCATATCAAGTGTTCAAGATGCTTGCCTTGAGCATGTAGAAGTGTTGGGTGCACTCTGAAACTTTGAAAATTGTATCTTCCCTCCATTTCCTATTTTTAAAAATATTGCCATTACCACATAAAGCCAAAACAGTGTTAAAAAGTTGTTTGGAAAATTTTGAAATAAACGCTAAAATAAACTAGATGAAAAATGATGAATTTTAGAAAAAGAATCAAGTTATTTGGTGTTCATATGATTTTCCTAGGAATTTCCTAAGCTGAAATAAATGACCAAATGGATTATTTAATTGATCCAACAAAACTAAGCTTAGGAAAAAAATGTTCACCCTATCTGTATTAATATAGCATGAATTTATGAGTATGTAGTAATTTGAATCATCAAATTTGGATGTGAAATGATTGCTGTGGAATTAGTTGAGATCTACTGGAAAAGAAAAAGAGGAAGGGTAGAAGCGTGCTCAGGGCGGAACTTAGCCGTCTGGCGCTACTGGGCCAAGCCCAGCCGTTCGGCTGCACGGGGGGCTGACGATGTCGAAGACGTATTTCCAGAATACGTTTTCTAGAGGTGAAGACGGCTTCGGGGAAAGCCCGTCTCCACTTAACCGCGCGGTGTGAGTCACTGACAGTGGGCCCGCCTGGCCCACTGGTCAGGTTTGACCGGTCCGCCCGTGTTGTCCTCCTGTGGCAGAACAGGGGCGGCGCTCCGGCGAGGCTTGCCGGCGAACGGCGGCACCCGTTCGAAAAACCGAGGCCACCCACGAGCTCAGGAGGTCGAGGTGGTCCCGTGGGTACCCTCCTTGGTCGCCGGAGTGGACGGAGTCGTCGACGGTGAGCCTCCCGGCGGATGGCGGCGTCGGGCAGGACGGGACTTTTGCCTATGGTGGCTCCCGAGCAAGATTGAGAGGGGGAATCGATTCACGGGACCGTGGGGAGGCTTCTGGTGCAGAAATTGGAGAAGGGGAGGCACTGGTAACGCCGGAATCAACAAGAAGATAGCGATGGCAGAACCTGCCGGAGACGAGGGAGACGGCCATCTCTGGTGGTTTGGCTGCCTCGGGGAGGCTTGTGGGGGAACGGAGGAGTGTTGGTGATGATCGAGTGGAGCTCAGGTGGCCTTTTATAGGCGGAAGATGTCGATTCCGCAGGTTCTAGAGAGCGGCCTCGGTGGCGGAGGCCATTGATGGCGAACGCGGTCGGTGGCGGGTTGATATGGCTGGTGGGGAGGTTGGCCTGGTCAGCGGAGAGCCTGGTGAGCTGCGGATGAGCTCGGACCGTTGGCATTTAAGCGAAGTTGATCTTGGCAGAGACGTGGCGAGGCGGGTTTCATCGGGCGGCTGCTCTGGGCGGCGTGGACGGCAGTGGCCGGCGCTAGTGGCCAAGGGAGAGTGTCGGCTAGGCGGGTGGGTTGCTGGCGATGCCGTATGGGTAGCTGCGGGGGTCAGGGAGGTATCAGGGAGGGCAGCGTGAGGCGGTGCCGACGCCTGCAATCGTAGTGCTCTGGACACGCTCCGTCCATGCACGCCAAGTGCTTGACAAAATGCCATAGCGGCTACAGTGATCCAATCAAGCTGATATTTGGCAGGATGATGCTACTGGAGATTCTAGAGATGATGGACATGATGGTTTGGCCAAATGACCAAGTGTCCAGTGCAGTCTAGGAAGTGGAAACATTATTGTCATGCCCACAAGGTGTTTGACAAAATGCAAGGGCTATCTAGAGGACTTTGCTGGAAGTGAGATTTGGTAGGATGGTGTCTCTTTAGATGATAAAGAGGATGGATGGGTTGGTTTGACCAAAAGAAAAACTTGAAAGAGCAAGTTTGGTTGGATTTCAGATCTGGATCTAATATTGAGGGAATTATTTGGTGAACTAAAATGATGAGATTGGGGGTGAGCTCCTGGACTTAAGGGTTTCTTAGGAAGGACTAGGATGTGGAAAAATTTCAGAATTGTTGGTCCCTTCCTTCGGGCAACGTTTTCTCCGGGTACCACCGGGTTGAAAGAAATCCCTTACTATTAGAGCAAGTAAAATTAGAGTTGTAGTTATAAACAAAGAATGGGACATAATTGAAAAGAGGATGTTGTACTCAAAATTTCCAAAAGACCAAGTTGGGTTTTTGCATAAAAGTGATCTATAAGCATCATATCACCCCTCATAATTTTTGTGGAATTATAGGAGAATTATTTAAAATAGTTGCAGTGCAACAGAAGCATTTCAGAGTTTGAAAATGCTATTAAAAGAATTATCTTGGGAAAATTTTATTATGAAAATAATTCTTACTGTTAATTAAAATATAAATGAAATGATTTAAGAAAACTACCAAAGCCCATAATATTTCCCAAAATTTTCTATATTGAGGGAAGAATTTTGGAAAACAGAAAACAGAAAAGGTCCTGACTTTATTAAAAGACCAAAAATAAGTCAAAATTTTATTTCTGGCCAAATTTTATTTTGTAAATACATGATTAAATTTTTGGGGTGTTACACCGCCCGAAGACAGTGAGGAGCCAGCCCCCACACGCTCCCTATAAAGAGAGGGCCGCGGAATGCGATGCTCATCCACCTCTTCCCCTTCTAATCTCTCAGCCACCGTCATCTTCTTCTTTTACCTTCCCCCCAGCACGTATATTTCCCAGCACGTAGACCCGGCAGGATGATAACCCGGCCGTAGAGCAGACTCAGCGGGTCATCTCACTGCGGGGATAAAGGATACTTGGTGGGCCGGCTTGATGGAGGCCTAGCGGGAAAGGCCGGCTCCGGTTGTGGGACGGCTCAAGAAGAAGATGTTTGGCTTCAGGGTTGCCTTGGAGATCAAGTCGACTTAGAGTAGGAGACGGGTCAGGTTTACGACCCGGACTCTCATGTAAATCTAGGGTTCCACCTGTATATATAAAGGGGAGCACCTAGGCGAAAAAGACTAAGTTGCAATCCCTCGAAAGCTAGGTTAGCGAATCCGCATCCTTGTAATCAAGATCCACAGCAATATAATCAAGCAGGACGTAGGCTTTTACATCCACTGTGAGGGGCCGAATCTGGGTAACTCTGTGTCTTCTCGTTCCCGATCAACCCCGTTAAGCTTCCACACTTGTGCGTTGACCTCATCTCCAAGTCCTTTCACAAGGGCATCTGCCGTGTCAAAACCACGATAGTTGGCGCCCACCGTGGGGCCTACGCATGGTGGAGTTGAGTTCTTAGCGGGATCTCTCCCAGGGTTCATGAAGTATGCGGTTGGCTCGATGACGAAGAGCCGCCACGGGAAGTTCTACATCGATGATTCGTACTGGGGCCCCGATGCCAACTCAATTGAGTACGGGTATCGGGTCCCCTTCGGCAAAATCCACACCTTCATCGGCGTGGTCGGCGAGTCGGCCACCAGGTTGGAGAACATCACCGGTGTCGAGTCGGCCGCCGAGTTGGAGAACATCACCGGTGTCGAGTCGGCGCGCCGCGCTGGTCCGAGCCAGGCAAGACCCGGCCCACCTCTAGCCGGCCAGAACCATGTCTTCGTAGGGTTCACCCAAGGGGTGACCTTATCGGAGAACTCCCTGTCTGGAGATGATACACTCGTCCAATCTGACAGTGAATCCTCGACGGGGGAAACCAAGTCGATCCATCCTCTACATGATGGAAGGCTCGGACACACTGACGACGCCTTTCCAGAAGTCCCTGAGCCGCCTCATTTTGCGGCGGTATACATGGCGGGTAGGCAAGATCCAGTGTGTGATCCAGCTGATCCAGCGGCTGGACAGAACCTCACCCTTGCCGGCTCAGGAGCAGCTGGCGCGTCGATCACCGGCTCTCAAAGAACCGGGGTGCAGGCGCTCGCCGACTTGATGAATACGCTGACAGGCCTGCTGGCCGAGCCGGTTACTGCGGAGAACGCAGCGGCACGCAACGCGGAGATCATGAAGTGTCGCGAGCAGATGGCCAAGATCCAAGAGGACATCAGTGCGGAAAACACATGCATCGCTCAGGCGCAGGCCCGACTTGCCGAGGAGAGGCAGCACTTAGATGAAGAGGTGCATTACCTAAGCCGCAGGCAGGCCGAGTAAGAACTCGTCCACCGGAGGCATCATCAAAGCTAGCTTTCGGTCGATCTCGAGCCTACTCAGTTGTTCACCACACCGCCGGCCCCGACAAACCCGGGGGCTGGAGTTGTTCCCCCGAGAGGACCACCTTTGCAGCAGCCGGTTCAGCAGAGGGAGCTGGCCCAGCATCGCACGCCGAATCAGCAACAGCAGCCGCCGTCTCACCGGTTCCAGACCCCAATTGGACACTATTCCAACCCGGTCGACAACGTGCTTGCAGCAACCCACAACTTGGTGGCTATTCTGATCGAGGGGGATGGCCTGATTAAGGCGAAGGCCAGGAACGCTATTGCGATGCTCAAGACACCAGTAGTGCAGCAGGCCAACTACTCGCATAGCCAGCATCGGCTTCACTCAACTCCTCACCAGAGCCGTACCAGGAGCCAGCATCTGGAGTCGCCGGCGGTTTCCAGCAACGCACATCGCAGAAGAGCCACCCAACTACTGGCGGATCAACACCAACACAGAATCCTGAATGCACAGGACATTGTGGACGCCGCTCGGGCTCTCCGAGCATTGGAGGAAAACGCACGTGCGGTGTATAACCCGCCGGTGAACGTCAACCCGCCAACGGCACACAACCCACCCACCGCAACCCAGACAGCTTGCCGGCTTGGGGGCTTATTGAGCCGCATGATCGGAACTCCATGTTTAGTACCAGCACCGTGAGAAGCACGCATACCCCCAGATTTCAAAGGTCCTCGCAAGGTTCCTAATTACACAGCGAATCTAGAGCCCACCGAGTGGATCGAGAGTTACGAGCTGGCAATGGACTTATTGGGCGCAAGTGAGGCAGTGTGCGCGTGTTATCTGCCTCTCATGTTGGAAGGCCCCGCTCACACTTGGTTGAAAAACCTACCAATGAATTCTATCAACACCTGGCAGGAACTGAAGGAGTGCTTCATTAAAAAATTTCAAGGAACCTCTAAAAGGCCAACCACAATTGTTGATCTTGAATGTTGCGTCCAGTGGGAGGATGAGTCGGTGTGCACCATTGGGCTCGCCAGGTTGCGGAGGTTATACATAGTTCCGATAGCATCTCGGCTGCACAGGCGGTGCTTGTGCTGGAACGAACATGCAAATTTCAGCCGCTGGTCCAGAAATTAGGGCGACTCAAGAGAAAGGCCCAAGATATGGGTGATCTGATGGATGTCTTAACCCGGTATGCGGAGTCTGACAATACTAAAGATCCGCCGTTAGACAAGGAAAAAACGGGTAAAGACAAGAAAGGCGGTGGCAAGGGCCACCAGAAGAACAATGGTAATGGGCAAAGCAATAACAGCGGTAAACGCAAAGGGTATGAAGGTGGTACCGATCTGGTGGCCAATACAAATACGGGTAACAAAAATCAGCATCTGAATGATGGTTCTAGGAGGCAGTCCGGCAATCGCCCTCTCAGCTTCGAGGAAGCTCTCAAAGGTCCATGTCCAAAACATAGTTACAATGGTAAGCCGTCCAGCCACTCCTGGGAAAATAGCTATATCATGCAAGAGTTTTCCAAACGGGTCTTCCAGAATCATCATAACAAGGGTGGCAATGGTGGACAACCCGGCAACCAGGGACTCGGTTTCTCGGGAGCCGGTTCACAAGGGCCCTTCGCAGGACCCGGGTTCCAAGCGAACAGTGGCCAAAGCGGCGGATTTCAGGGGGCTGGTAATACTGGAGGCGGCAATCAGCGGAACAACCAGGGAAATCAGGACCAAGCCGGTGCGACATGGTTTCAAAGTAACCAGAAATAGTTAAATAGTGGGCTGTATCATGTTTTCACCACCAGCACCTGCAAACGGGATCGTAAGGTGCAACGACGAGCCGCCCACACGGTTGAGTTGGCAACCCCTTATTATCTCAATTGGTCCGAACAGCCGGTTACCTGGAGCAGGGCAGATCATCCCGTCCTCCTCGATCACCCCGGCCATTTGGCTTTGGTGGTGGCACCACAAGTTGGCGGTTATACATTGACTAAAGTACTCATGGATGGAGGCAGCAACATCAATATTCTGTACTATGACACGTTCAGGCGGATGAATCTGTCTGATAAGCAGTTGACTCTATCCTCTATAGTTTTTCATGGCATTGTTCCTGGCAAGTCAGCCTATCCCATGGGAAGAATCTCCCTAGAGGTGGCCTTTGGCTCAGAGGATAACTGGCATTCTGAATTTCTGTCCTTTGAGGTGGTTAAGCTTAAAAGCCCATACCACGCCTTATTCGGCCGGACGGCTTATGCGCGGTTCATGGCACGGCCGTGCTACATTTACCTAAAAATGAAGATGCCAGGACCAAGGGGAACCATCATAGTTGTAGGCGACCGGAAGATTGCACTCGAGTGCGAGGTAGGAGATGCAGCATATGCCGAGACGGCTTGCGCTATAGAAGAATTGCGGTATTATAAGGACAACATTGACCCGTCTGACAGGACCTCCCTAAAGAAGCCCACGATGGAGTCAGACCCCTTGCTTAAATTCAAGTCGGCCAGAGATACCAAGGAAGTTGATTTCACCCCGGGCAATTCTTCAGAGCAGTTCACCATAGGGGCAAACATGGATCCCAAATAGGAAAGCGTGCTCATCGAGTTCATCTGTGAGAATTGGGACATCTTTGCATGGAAGCCTTCTGACATGCCAGGTGTACCGAGAGAACTCGCTGAGCACTCCCTCAATGTGGATCCCAAGTTCAGCCAGTTCGCCAGTATCTCCGTCGCTTTAATGAGGAAAGGCGGAAAGCTATTGGTGAAGAAGTGGCCCGGCTCCTAGCTGCCAGGTTCATCGTGGAAGTCTTCCATCCTGAATGGCTAGCTAACCCGGTACTTGTTCTGAAGAAAAACGGGACTTGGCAGATGTGTGTTGATTACACAGATCTAAATAAGGCTTGTCCTAGTGACCCCTTTGCCTTGCCCCGTATTGTCCGGATCATCGATGCTACGATGGGTTGTGAGTGTTTATGCTTCCTGGATGCTTACTCCGGTTATCATCAGATCAAAATGAAGCGGGAGGACCAGGAAAAGACGACTTTCATCACACCCTTTGGAGCCTTCTGTTATACAACCATGCCGTTCGGTCTGAAGTGTGCACAGGCGACTTACCAGCGTTGTGTCCAAAGCTGTTTCCACAAGTAGATCAGGCAGAATGTTCATGCTTATGTTGATGGCATTGTGGTTAAGTCTCGGAAGAAAGAAACCCTGTTGGAGGATCTCAAGGAAACATTTGACAATCTCCGTGTCTACCAGATGAAGCTTAACCCGGAGAACTGTGTTTTTGGTGTCCCCGCAGGAAAGCTTCTGGGATTTCTTGTTTCCGAGCGTGGCATTGAAGCTAACCCGAAAAAGATCAAAGCAATCACAACCCTGGCTAAGCCAGCCAATCTAAATGCTGTGCAGAAGCTGGCTGGGTGGGTTGCGGCGCAGAGCCGGTTCATAAGCCGGCTTGGAGGGAAGGCAATTCCATTGTATCAATTACTTAGGAAGTCAGATAACTTCGTCTGGAGTGATGCTGCAGATCAGGCTTTTGAGGCCCTCAAGAAGCAGTTGTCCGAGCCGCCGGTCCTTGCTGCCCCGTGAGAAGGAACCAATGTTGTTATATATTGCTGCCAATAACAAGGTTGTAAGCGTGGCAGTCGTTATTGAGCGCAAGGAGGACGGCAAGGAATATCCAGTTCAGCACCCTGTGTATTATATCAGTGAAGTGTCAAGCAAGTCCAAGCAGCGATATCCGCATTGGTAGAAGCTGGTCTACGGAGTGTTTATGGATAGTCGCAAGCTGAAGCATTACTTCCACAAACATCCAATCACTGTGGTCAGCTCAGTGCCTCTTGGGGACATAATCCAGAATCGGGAGGCCACAGGCCGGGTTGCTAAGTGGGCCAACAAGCTCAGTCCGCATCATCTCAAATATGTGCCCCGCACAGCAATCAAATCTCACGCGTTGGTGGATTTCATTAATGATTGGATAGAGTTACAGGCTCCCAAAGAGAAGCCTGACTCAACATACTGGTCCATACATTTTGACGGCTCAAGGTAGCTCGAAGGCTCGGGGGCTGGAGTTGTGATCACTTCCCCACGAGGAGATAAGTTCTGTTATGTTTTAAGACTTATGTTCCCCTGTACTAACAATGCAGCAGAATATGAGGCTTTGCTTCATGGACTTTGGATGGCCAAGAAGATGAACCAGAGCCGGGTCAGGTGTTTGGGCGACTCAGATTTGGTGGCCCAACAGGTTTCTGGTACATGGGATTCCAAGGATCCCCTTATGGTGACTTATCGGCACGCGGTCACCAACATTGCTGGGCACTTCAAGGGTTGTCAAGTTGATCATATTGATCGCTGGCAGAACGAGGCAGCAGATGCACTCTCTCGCTTGGGTTCCCAGCGCAAGCCGGTGCCACCCAATATTTTCCTGGATGTTCTGCATAACCCGTCTGTCAAGTTACCAACAAAGGAGGACTTGGCTGTTCCTTACCCAGAGGTGGCTCTAGTGGCTGCTGTCCATGCTATACCTGATTGGACAGTCCCCTACTTGGCTTATCTAAGCCGGGGAGAACATCCAACAGAGGAAATCCATGCTCTACAGATCATCAGATGATCTAAGTCTATGACTATCGTCAATGGCGAGTTGCATCAGCGCAGCATCACTAGTGTTTTTCAGCGTTGTGTTTCACCAGAGGAGGGTCACGCCATCCTCAATGAGATTCACTCTGGCGATTGTGGTCACCAGGCTGGCTCACGATCACTTGTGGTGAAGGCTTTTCGGCACGGGTTTTACTGGCTCACAGCTCATGCCGACACAGAGGATATTGTACGCAAGTGTGATGGTTGCCAGAAATATGCTCGCCAGGCTCATGTGCCGGCTCAAGAGTTGAGGATGATCCCGATAACTTGGCCTTTTGCGGTCTAGGGGCTTGACATGGTTGGACCCTTCAAACGTTCTAAGAACAAGCATACACACCTGTTGGTGGCTGTGGATAAATTTACCAAGTGGGTAGAGGCAGAACCGGTCAGCCGTTGTGACGCTGCTACAGCCGTCAAGTTTCTAAAAAAGCTGATATTTCATTTTGGCTATCTGCACAGTATCATCACAGATAATGGCAGCAATCTTTCCAAGGGAGTCATGAAGCAGTTCTGTCAACAGGAGCATATCCGGCTTGATTTAACATCGGTTGCGCATCCTCAGTCTAATGGGCAGGCGGAAAGAGCCAATCAGGAATTACTGCGTGGTATCAAACCCCGGCTCATGGTGCCTTTGCAACACATGCCGGATTGCTGGGAAGAAGAATTACATGCGGTGCTTTGGAGCATACGGACTACTCCCAACAGGTCAAAAGGCTATACGCCGTTTTTCCTGGTCTATGGTGTAGAAGTTGTGCTTCCAAGCGATATTCGTCATGACTCCCCTCGAGTGGCGGCTTATGTGGAATCTGATAATGAGCAAGCTCGACAAGACGCTTTTGATGTCCTGGAAGAAGAACGCGAACTTGCCGCATCCAGATCGGTAATTTATCAACAGGACCTACGTCGCTATCACAGCCGCAGAGTTCGAAGCCGTACTTTTCAGGAAGGTGACTTAGTGCTCCGTCTGATACAAGACCAGACAGGCATGCATAAGCTTTCACCACCTTCGGAAGGGCCCTTTGTGGTCAGGAAGAATCTCAACAACGGGTCATATTACCTGGTCGACATACATGAGGTAGATAAATCACGAACCTCTGAAGAGGAGACAAGCCGGCCCTGGAACATTGCTCAACTCCGGCCATACTACACCTAAGTCATCGACTGGGTCATATCTTTGTACATACCCTCTATCGTGTATATACCTATTTTTGATCAAATAAAATAAAGACCGGCAGCTCTGTATAAGAGAGTCTTTGCCGTTTTGCCTCAAAGTTGTGTGTTGGCTCTTTATTTGTTAATCTTGGTTATTTGGGGGCTTCTAACTCAATTGAGTTTAGCTTACAAAACCCTTTAACCTGGGGAAATGCCCCAAGTTGGTTAAACCTGCCTGTTAGCAAGATGCTACTCCAGAAAAGGTGACCCGGCGTACGCCTGATGAGTCAATCACAAAGGTGACCCTGAATTCATCAGAGTTAAAACGCTCTATTGGTCACGTGAGAGCCGGCTTTCAGAAAGTGAGATTAAACCAACAGGACAAAGTGCCAGCTTCATGAAAGCAATTCAGACTTGTGCTTTATAAGCTGGTCTTTCAGGTTGTATTAAAAAAACTGGCTTGTTACAGTCATGTTCCCTTTTCTGCATTCATCTCATCTCTGCATACATGCACACATTCATACATAGCATCTACCTTAGTCAAATTTGATATTCTTGATTCATTACAAACAGTAACAAAGTTACTAGTTATTTATATGATTTCATCAATCAAAATTATTATTATATGCAATTGTTATTGTTTCAGCAGCTCTCATTGCAAAACCCGGCTCTCGAGGCCCAAAAGAGGATTCACAATAGCAAGGCATCCACAAAAGTATTTGTACAGGCAATAGCAGCACAGTACACGATGGCACTAGCATCAGCAACAAGTGTTTGATGCTAAACTATTACAAGTCGCCCATCGGGCTGCAGGCAAAAATGTTATTTCTTCCAAGATCCACTACGATACAAGAAGAGCCGGTATGTGCCCGATTGAGGACACGGGATGATCAAGGAGTGCTTTGACCCGGCTCTTCGCGGTTGTCGTCATCCTCTGCCCCTTCCTGGCTTGTGGATTCGTTGATCGACCACTGAATGGAGCGCAAGGCTTCAAACATTGCATCGGCGGAAATCACCGAAGAAGCATCAACTTCAGGAGCAAAAGATTGCTTACGCGCACGAGTGAGAGCCACCGGTTGAGGGTTTGGCGGCTCAATCGGCTCGTTGTCTTCTGTATATCCGGCCTGGTACATGGATAAGTCCGCCTCTTCGGCAATGGCATTGGTGGCAACCCAGGTTTCTTTTATGCAGCGTCTGAAGTCCTTCTCAGTGAATGGGGTGTCATCTACATTGAATTCTGGATACCCGCCCACAATCTGCGCCGGATCTAGTTCTGGCACGTAGGCTTTGGCGCGAGCAAGAACTGTCAGTGCACCAGCGCGACAAGCCGCCTTCTTCCATTCTTCAAACCACTTGGGCACAATTGACAGTTCTTTCAACATGTCAGCAATCAACTATGGCGGTGTCTTGGTATTTTTCGTGGCCATTATGCAACGGGAGCCACCTATGTACAGCTGCTCCACGAAGGTATAAACTGCCTTCAATTTCACCAGTGGCAGCTGCACAAGGGTTTGGTTCTTACGGCCTTCAACGATAAGTACACACAATCAGTAAAAAGGCGGCTTAGCATATTAAAGTTGGGATAATTGAACATGGCTGTGATCTGGCCCTTTAGCATGGCTAGCTCTTGAGTTACCGGCTCAAGTTTGGCTTCGGCCTCTTTAGCATGCACAGCTAGGGCGGCTCTTGCTGCTTCAGTTTCTTGCAAGGTGCTCCTCACAATGACCAGAGACTTGTTGGCTTCAGCAGATGATTCTTCAGCTTCTTTGCGCAGTCTTTTCTCCTTCTTTGCTTCCTTTCGGAAGAAGGAAGCCTGAGCCTCCACTTGATCCAGCATGTCCTACAAGGCAGTTTCAGTTATAAATCATATAAGCATGTCCTGAGCCGCCCTTCCGGCCAACCCGGCACATTGGGGCCGCATGTTTCAGCGCTGCCCAAAAACAGAAAAGCAAGTTCCATGCAGTTGCAGGAATTCTACATGGCACTTGGGGGCTAATGCATAATTTGACCTATCTTACTTGATATGGAGGCCCGCCCATCATGGTATGACGAGCTGGCCCTTGGGATCACCGATTAAGGTTATGCATGCAAGATAAAGTTTGGAAGTCCCGGGTCATCATCTGATAATGACCCGGCCCTTGGGGGCTACATATATATATATATATATATATATATATATATGTTTCATGACAGAAGGCACAAGTTACCTCATACTTCCGCTTTAATGAAGATATCATGGCAATTTCTGTGTCCCGGCTTTCAGATAGCCGGGTCAGCATAGCTTGGTGCAGGGTATTGGCATCTTGATCTTCAAAGGCAGAGAAGTCAAGAACCGCCTTCCCTTTGTTCTTTAAGGGCGGCTCAGCCATCGCAGGGACCTTGGTGAGAGCAGTAGAGGCTTTCGGTGGAGCAGTTTGCCGTTCACTCATCACCACTACTTCCTCTTGAGCCGGTGCCGCGGGCTGCTGTTCGGGTTGATCTTCAGTTAAATTTTCCTTCTCCGGAACAACAGGAGAGGAGGCATGAGCCGGGATCGCAGTAAAATCTTGAGGTGGCGGGCTGTTCTGGAATGCCGGCTCGTCCTGGGTGACCAAGGTGGCCTCCATTTCTTCCTGAGGGCTTGTTTGAATAACTGGGTCAGATGACCCGGCGGTGGTGGCTTTCTTCTTAATGGCCTTGGCGCTGTACAAGGGACAAGGAGTTATTCATTTAAAGGATGAAGGACAAGAAACTACTATATGACACAGGAATGATTAAATTACTAACCCAGGGTTGATATTGAAAGCCGGTGCCTGAGTAGCGCTTGATTCATCCGAAGAGGGGGACGTCTGATAGGTCGAGTCATTCAAATGTAAGGGTTCCTTGAAACGACCAGCTAGAGGAAAGGAGGGAGTTGGACTAAGAAGCACCTCTGTCCGCGCTCTACGGGATGGCGGCTCATTTGGAAGCCTGCGGCTCAACTCTCCTTCACTACTCCGGGTCTTCCTTTTGGAGGTTCTGGCGTGCTGTGTTTTATTCAAAAGAAATTGGGGATCCAAGTGAGCATCTTGATGAGAAAAAGGGACTTTACGGATAATAACCCGGGGTTTTCTTCGGATTTTGTGGACCACAGCCCTGGTTTTCTTTCGAACAGGTATTGGGGAGTCAGAGTCTGAGGAGATCATAGTTACCTCTGGCTCGATGGTGTGGCTAATTTCAGCTTCTTCCTGTGAAGAGTCAGCATCAGCAAGCTAATTAAAAAGGCAGCCAAGGTAGTCAAGTTCTACCTCATTGTCTTCATTGTTGTCTGAGTCCTCTTCGTCATCATCTCGAGGAGGAGTAGGGTCTTGAACATCAAACCGCCACCAGTCATCGTTCTCCTGTATCATGACGGATTGATGAAATGATAACAAGGATAACGCAGCATTGGAAAAAGGAAAGGTGATAGAGGCGGCTTACCTTAGGAGCCGGGTTGTTGGCATAGAATGGGGCGAACCCCAATCTTGATGTCATCCTTTGTTTCGCCAAGAAGCTTCTTGGCAAATTTTAGGATGTCCTTGTCCTTGAGGTTAACCTGGCTGTGTCGGGCCCGTGGAACCCAGGGTATCCAGGCATGTCTGCCTTTGACCCAAGGCGCAACACCTGGCGTGGGCCCAACAGGCCGTCATCACCAAGCATTTCACCAAGATCTCTCACGAGGCCCTGGCCTCCTGAGGACCCCTCCTCAGGGAGCGGCGAGCAAGGCTTAGCATCTTCATCAGCAGCCTTGCGAGGCCCTCTCGTGAGGCGGCCTCCCGAGGTGGCCTCCCGAGGTTTCCCCCCGAAGGTGCTCAAGACGAGGGCTGTTCGGTCCAGTCGCGCGGTCTCGTGCCCATCACGTGGGTGACGCGCGCGGCAACGAATGGCGACAGAGGCCGTGCCAGTAGGCGCGGATGAAGAGGGCTTCCCCATTTGTGCTAAGGGAGCCATGCCAGTAGTCCACTTCCCAAAGCAACCCCAAAGGTTGCCCGATCGGTGAAAGAATACCAAGACGGCGGGCGCGTAGGGCAGAGGTCATCACCGAGCCCACCGGCGCGTCATGGATCATGCTTTTGCAGGCGAAGACCACCTTTAGTCAGGATAGCCTGAGCGCATGTCCCCTTTCAAAACCCGCCAAGTGTGGCAACCCTTCCCGCCTAGTTTTTGGGGGAAGAGGACCAAGGTAGGTATAAAAGGGACAGAGCTACCATTGTAGAAGGGATCCGATCGGCTCTTGTTCTCATCATCCCCAGCCTTGTACTCTCTCTCACCAGAGCAATCCCAACCAAGCAGGAGTAGGGTTTTACACCGCAAGGTGGCCCGAACCTGGGTAAACCGCTGAGTCCACGGCTTGCCCCCGCTAGCGCGCTCCCGTCGTAGCTTAGCCGTGGTAGGGTACGAAGCGGCAGGAATGAGCTTTCCCCAGTGTTCGAACCTTTGGGTCCCCAGAGCCCCAACTCCGACATTTTGGCGCGCCAGGTAGGGGTGCACTACTTTTCTTCCGCTCCACCCTCCGCTCCACCAACTTCATGGCCGACGCCCGCCGCGAGCGTGCTGAGCGCAGGGCCGGCCGCGTGGCTCAGACGGAGCCTGTGGCCCACGGCAACTGCCACCGCCCTGTCGAGGCTGCTGCCGCCACTGACCCCCTTGCTCATGAGCAGCGACTCTTCCCTGCACCCCTCCGTGCAGGCGAACGGCCACACCGCTACGGCCTCTTCCTCCCTCGCCCACCGTGGGCCACCGAACGCGCAGGCCGCGCTACTCATGGCGCACGAGCTGCTCCGCTACCGTCCAGCTGACGCCGGCTACGACGCCTGGCTTGGTCGCATCACTCAGCTCGTCAACGCCGCCGGGGACGCTCCGGCGCCTTCCCATTCGCTCCGCCCTTGCCTTCTCATGCTGGGGACCTGGCACACGGCACTCCTCCGCCGCCTCCCATGCGTGACGAGCACGGCGGGCCCCAGCGCAGCGAGCAGGCGCGCGAGCCGTCCCGTGCGCGTCCCCGCCGGTCCGTGACGAGGCCAGCTGCCAGGTCATCAGACGCGCGCCCCCGACGCGTGAGTACTCCTCGAGCGCCTGCGCTAGCGCCAGGACCAGGCCGTCCAAGAGGTTGCGGTGACTGGGTGCCAGAACCGCGCCGCCCTCACTGGCGGCGTCCCCTCAAGCGGCATGGGCTGCCACGCCTTCAGCCACGAGCTACGCTGTGTGGTGTGGCCGCGAAGTTCAAGCCTGAGCTGCCTCCATGCTACAACAGCACCCCCAACCCTGCGGAGTTCCTTCAGCTCTACCCGCTGAGCGTCGAGGCGGCGAACGGCGACGACAAGGTCATGGCGAACTGGTTCCCCATGGCCCTCAAGGACGGCCCACGCTCCTGGCTCAAGAACGTCCCCGAGGCGTCCATCTCATCGTGGGCCGAGCTCTGCAGCCAGTTCGTCGCCAACTTCATGGGCACGCAGGACCACTCCCTCACCATCAACGACTTGCGGCAGGTGCGGCAGTGCCTAGGCGAGACCCTTCGCAAGTACATCCAGCGCTTTAGCCAAGTGCGCAACAAGATACCGCGCGCCTCCGACGCGGCTGTCATCTCCGCGTTCACCACCGGCGTCATGGACGTCGAGATGCGCGAGAAGCTCGCCATCAACGACAAGCTGGACTCGGTGCTTGAACTGTTCGACCTCGCCGACAAGTGCGCCAAGGCTGAGGAAGGCCGCCTGTTTGTCCACAACGACCCCGACGCGGCGCTCGAGGCCGCCAAGACCAAGAACAAGGACGTCAAGCGTAAGGGCCCGGCCGTGCTTGTGGCGGAGCCCGAGCAGAAGCGCGGACGTGACCACGATGAACCCAGGAAGGACGGCTGGCCGCTCTGCGCCTACCACAATGTGCGCTCCCACAACACTGAAGACTGTCAGGAGCTCAAGCTGCTCCGCGACGAGTGCCAGGGCCGCCGAGACGACCGCAGTGGCCGCGGCACCAGCCACGGACGAGGCCGCGGTGGCAACCGCTGGGACGGCCGCAACGGCAGCGGCAACTTCCACCAAGGCTGGCGCGACCAGCCTCGTGAGGCGAACCCCCAGGCCAATGCCGCTCTTCTGCCGCTGCCGCCGCCACCCCGGAGGAACGACGTCAACCAGCCTGATGAGGGTGCTGGGGGCTACCAGGAGCCTCGCGCGGTCGCCTGCATCCTTGGCGGGTCTCAGGCCCCCGTGTCCATCCGCCATTTCAAGCAATTCTCTCGCGAGGTGTATGTCGCCCTCCCGAGGCCTGAGGCCGTGCGGCCCCTCAAGTGGTCGCAGTACGCCATTACCTTCGACTCCAAGGACCACCCCAAGTCCGCGGCCTCCGTAGGCACGCTCCCCATGTTGTGCACTCCCACCATCAGCAACGCCGCGGTCACCAAGACCCTCATCAACGGGGGCGCCAGCCTCAACGTAATCTCCATCGAAACCTTTGGGACGCTCCAAGTGCCATACGACCAGCTGATGCCGACCAGGCCCTTCTCCGGAGTGACCGATGTCTCCACCATCACTCTGGGGCAAGTGCGCCTTCCCATCACCTATGGCACCCGCAAGAACTACCACACCGAGCTCATCGACTTCGACGTGGCGCACATCGGCCTGCCGTACAATGCCATCTTGGGCTACCCGGCTCTCACCAAGTTCATGGCGGCCACCCATCACGCCTACAACGTCCTCAAGATGCCCGGCTGCAGCGGCATCATCACCGTCACCTACGACGAGAAGGATGCAGCTAGCACACTCGAGCGTGCCTACAATGCTGCCGCGGTCATGCACCCGGCCAACGAGGACGCGGCCGAACCTCCTGAGGCCGCGCCCGCAAAGAAGAAGCAGCTGTTCTCTCAGGACCGTGCCGAGATGAAGAAGGTGTCGGTGGATGGCAGCGGCTCCGGCCCTGCCTTCACCATCGGCACAGGCCTTCCTCCTGCATAGGAAAGCGCGCTCGTCACCTTCCTTCAGGCAAACTCGGATGTTTTCACCTGGAAAGCATATGACTTGTCCGGTGTGCCGAGGGAGGTGACCGAGCACCACTTAGTGGTGTGCCCCAATGCATGCCCCATCAAGCAAAAAGCACGGCGCCAGGCGCCAGAGAAGCAAGATTTCATTGTGAAGGAAGTTCAGAAGCTCCAAGAAGCTGGAGTTGTCCGAGAGGTGCGCCATCCCGAATGGCTCGCCAACCCAGTCGTCGTCCCCAAGAAAGGCGGCAAGGAGCGTATGTGCGTTGACTTCACCAGCCTCAACAAGTTCTACCCTCAAGATCCATTTCCGCTGCCCCGCATCGACCAGATCGTGGACTCCACCGCCGGGTGCAATTTGCTATGCTTCCTAGATGCCTTCTCAGGCTATCACCAGGTCAAGATGGCGGCCGAAGACGTGGAGAAAATGGCCTTCATCACCCCCTGCGGCATATACTGCTATGTCTTCATGCCCTTCGGCTTGAGGAGCACGGGCGCAACATTCTAGCGGCTGATGCGGATCACGCTAGGGCCTCAGATGGGGAGGAACGCGGAGGCCTATGTCGATGACATCGTGGTCAAGTCCTGCGAGGCTGGATCCCTCATCGCGGACCTCGAGGAAACGTTCGCCAACCTACGCAAGGTCAACCTCAAGCTCAACCCCGAGAAATGCGACTTCGGCGTCCCCTCCGGCAAACTCCTCGGCTTCCTGGTCTCGCACCGTGGCATCGAGGCCAACCCTAAGAAGATCAAGGCCATCGAGAAAATGCGTCCTCCCCGGACACTGAAGGAAATGCAGCGCTTGGCAGGATGTATGGCCTCCCTCAGACGCTTCATCTCCAAGTTTGGCGACCAAGCCTTGCCCTTCTTCAAGCTCCCGAAGACGTCCGGCACTTTCAAGTGGACTCCTGAGGCAGACGCCGCCTTTGAAGACCTCAAGAGGTACCTCACGAGCCCGCCCATCATGGTTGCGCCACGCTCTCGTGAGCCCCTGCTCCTGTACCTAGCGGCCACCCCTCAGACGGCCAGCGCGGCGCTTGTAGCGGTGCGAGAGGAGCGCGTCTATGCTAAGGAGAATACCTCTGCACCTCCAGAGCCTCCGGAGCCTCGTGAGCCTCCCCAGCCTCGCGAGCCTCCTGAGCCTCGTGAGCCCTCCGAGCCTCGCGAGCCTGACGAGCCTCGTGAGCTTCCCGAGCCCGTCGAGTCTCGCAAGCCACCTGAAGAGCAAGCCGCTGCCACAACTACGCGCCTTGTCGAGCACCCCATGTACTTCATCAACACCGTGCTAAGAGATGCATGCGAGTGCTACCCCATGCAGCAGAAGCTTCTCCTCGCGCTCCTCGTCGCCTCCAGGAAGCTGCGCCACTACTTTCAGGGTCACCCCATCAAGGTCATCTCTTCCTACCCCTTGGAGCAAGTTCTGCGCAGCGCCAACACCGCCGGTCGCATCGCCGAATGGAACATCGAGCTGCAAGCCTTCCAGTTAGAGTTCTCCACCACCAGAGTCATCAAAGGCGCGGCTCTGGCCGACTTTGTGGTAGAGTGGACGGACACATACAAGGAGGAGCCTCGCGAGGCCCAATCCCTACTGCCGGGGGACGAGGCGCCCGGTGGCTGGACCATGCACTTTGATGACGCCTTCTCCCGGCAGGGCGCGGGGGCTGGAGTCATGCTCACCTCGCCGATAGGAGACATGCTCTATTACGTTCTGCAGCTCTGCTTCAAGTACACCGACAAGGTTTCCAACAACATCGCTGAATATGAGGGCCTCATCACCAGCCTCAAGGCCGCATTCGCTCTGGGCATCAAGTGTCTGACCATCAAGGGCGATTCGCAGCTTCTCGTCAACTTCTCCAACAAAAGCTACAAGCCCAAGGACGAGCACATGGCCGCCTACCTACAAGAGGTACGTAAACTTGAGAAGCATTTTCTTGGCCTGGAGCTCTGGCGCATCCCCCGTGGCAGCAACAAGGAGGCTGATGATATCGCCAAACGAGCATCCTGCCGCGAGCCTCAGAGCCCCGGCGTTTTCGAGGAAAGGCTCCTCAAGCCATCAGCTGCGCCCCTTGCCGCGAGCGTCGTGCTCCTTCGCGAAGAAATGCTGCCCGCACCACCCATGGGCGTGCCAGACTGCGGCCCAGCCTTAGGAGCCCGCCTGCTGTTGGCGCTGGAGCCTCAAGCAGACAGCTGGGCCGTGGAGTTCAAGGCCTACTTGCTTCGCGGCACCCTCCTAGAGAAGGACTCAGAGGCAAAGTGTGTGGCCCGGCAGGCCACTGCCTACTGCTTACAAGATGGCGAGCAGTACCGTAGGCGCCCCAATGGCGTCCCGCTGAGGTGCATCTCGGAAGAGCAAGGGCGCGGGTTGCTCGTCGACATCCATGGAGGAGACTGTGGCCACCACTCCTCGTCACGTACCCTCGTCGGCAAGGTGTTCCGCAGCGGCTTTTACTGGCCCACTGCGTCGCGCGACGCCACCGCACTGGTCCAAGCCTGCGAGGCCTACCAGTTCCACGCCAAGCAGATCCACCAGCCGGCGGAGGGCCTCCAGATGATTCCCCTCTCATGGCCCTTCGCGGTCTGGGGGATGGATATCCTGGGGCCCTTCCCTCGGGCGACTGTGGTTACCGCTACCTCTACGTCGCCATCAACAAGTTCACCAAGTGGGCAGAGGTCGAGCCTATATGCACCATCCCGGCAGGCTCCGCCATCAAGTTCATCAAGGGCCTCGTGAGCTGCTTTGGAGTTCCCAATCGCATCATCACCGACAATGGCTCCCAGTTCACAAGCGGCCACTTTAGGTCCAATTACGCTAGCCTCGGCACACAGATCTGCTACGCCTCGGTGGCGCACCCGTGAAGCAACAGCCAGGCCGAGCGTGCCAACGCCGAGTGTCGGTGTGAAAACCGGCAGACCTCGGGGTAGGGGGTCCCGAGCTGCGGATCTCGGATCGATGGTAACAGAGACAAAGGGAGATGGTGTTTTACCCATGTTCGGGCCCTCTTGATGGAGGTAAAACCCTACGTCCTGCTTCTGTTTATATTAATGGAGGTGTATCGAGTACAGAGTTGATCTACCTCAAGATCGTAATATGTGTCTAACTACTATAGCTAGGTGTTCGATGTTGCGCTAATGTCCCCTACGGGCTAAACCCTATGGCTTATATACACGCCAGGGAGGGTATCTAGGGTTACAAGGTCGGTATCTTGGAGTAAGGCGGCTGGAATAATCTTGAAGTGTACTGCAAGTCTTCGGTAGATGCAGTCTTGATCATGTCTTCCATGTGCGACCTCCGTAGTCCATCTTGATCACATACGGGGGCATATCGGCCCATCCAAGAAGACGGGCCGGCTAGGTTGGCACCCCCTAATCCAGGACACCGTCAGTAGCCCCCGAACTGGTCTTCTACGCCGAGAATGATTTTGATCCATCACTTTGGATCCGGAGTCTCAGGCTTGACAGATGAGTTCCACCTTACATTTCGAATCCTATTAATAGTGCACCAAATTTGTGGTCCAACCGAGCTCGTACCCTATCCGAGGTGAGCAAGTATCTTAGCCTCGAAGGCTTGCAGTGCTGGTATGAACAATCCAATCCGGCCTGACAGCTTTATCGGAGAGGCCCGCCCCACGACAGGATGAGCAGTTACTGCCTCCTCTCAAATCGCGTTTCGAGGCGGTTCCTTTACTAGCACGTCCCGTCGAGGCAGAGATCGTGCCCGCTTTCTTAGGGATATCATCGACATTTCGTTTCCCCATATGTTTCAATGGCATCTTTGATAATAATCACGAATTTATCGGCGCAGCAGAGGGGGCTCTTGGCCTTTCATAGGCTTATAAAAGCAATGGGGAGAACAGCGCGATAGCCTACGCTCCCATTCCTCCCTTGCTGCCGCTTCATCTTGCTTCAACGACCAGATCCAGCTCTTACGCCTTTCTTGTACGCAAGCTCGATTTCCCCATCAGCCATTTCCGATACCCTTAAGGGGCACTGGGGCGGCTCCACCATGACGGCGGTGACCATCGCCCAGCTGCGCGACGCGGGGTATCTAGCCCGTACCGTCGCCGCCCGCGCTCCAGAGGCCGACGAGCTGGTACCCGCTCCCAACGCCGGGGAGCGGGTGGTCTTTGTTCCCCACCTCATCCGAGCCCTCAGGTTCCCGCTGCACCCTTTCGTGCGCGGGATCATGTTTTACTACGGGTTAGATTTCCATCATCTAGCCCCCCAACTCCATTCTCCACCTCGCCGCTTTCATAACAGTCTGCGAGGCCTTCCTCCGCTGTGAGCCACACTTCGGCCTGTGGCTGAAGCTCTTCGGGATTAAACCGAAGTCAAGTGGCTCCGAACTTGCGTAGTGCGGAGGGGCTATGATCAGCAAGAACCAGGGGGCCACCTGGTTCAAGGCCACCTTCATCGAAACGGTGAAGGAGTGGCAAAAGGAATGCTTCTATATCACCAAACCCCTTGCCCTGGTCAAACCGAGGTCCCGGCCTTCTCGGCCGGGCCTCCCAAGAAACTCATGTCTTGGAAGGAAAAGGGCGTCGCCTGGGGGAAGCCCGAAGAGGTAGAGACCCTAGTCGAGAGGATCGTGTGGTGGACTACCACGGGGAAGGCTGAGCTAGCCGATGTCATCAACATCATGCTCAACCGCCGCATCCTTCCTCTCCAACTTCGGGCCACCCCGATGTGGGCACAGAAGCCCGAGGATATGGACACCATCAACACCTTCTTCCGCTCCACCTTGGCCACTATGTGGACAAAGCTTATGAAGCTGGCGAAGGACAAGATTCCCAAGGAGGAAGAGGACCGCGGCCTCGAACACGGCTATGAGGCCCCCCCGGTGAGTGGTTCTGTCCTTCAATCTTTCATTCTTTGCTTATCGCTCTGAGGAGTAAAGTCTTTATTTGAGCCGTCGCGTTTTGACATTTTGCAGAAGTGGTCGGCATGGGTAAAGGGGGTACAATGCCCAGCCCCATTGCCGGAACAACCCCAAACTCCCCTGCTCTCAGCGCTTCTGACCGAGGAGGCACATGTGGTGGCCTCCAAAGGGACGAAGACCCAACCGGGGAGGTCTAGTGCTCGGACCCGGGGGACTTCGGTCACCCGATCAGAGGAGACCCATACCTCCGCCGCTCAAGACGGCGGCGCCGAGGAGTGCGAGGAGGAGATTCCCCCTCCGAAGGGGAAGAGGTCGGTGTTAGAAGACGCCGACGTGGGCATGCTGCCCAAGGGCCAAAAGCGGCTGAGGCGAGCCTCATCCGAGGCCGCCAACAAGTCGTTGGAGAGAGCCGAGCTCTCCGGTGACTCACAGGAAGACCCCCTCAAAACGGGGAGGAAGAAGCCGGCACCTCGAGGGTAAGCCCTTATCCTTGTCTCCCTTGCTTGAGTCATTGTTTTATCAAGGGAAATTTTCATAGAAGCAACTTTTCATACACAGTCCGCCGAAGGTGATCCCTAGCAAGGTAGTCAGAGTCAGGATTCGGAGTCGGATCGTTTTTCCTTGGACAGAATCGAGTCGTAGTATCGAGTCGTGAAATACATCAATGCTAGTTGTATTCCACTTATTTTCATGGCTAGCCTACTATCTAGCTTGCATGTATGGAACATATATGATAGGGAAATATATCGAACATTTAAATCTTCAACGCACAAAGTTTACTTAGGAGGTTTTTCTAGAGTATGTAAATAACCGATCACATGTATAGCTGACCTGTAGTGCTGAACCTCGAAGGGTCTTGCTCACCTTATTCGATCAATCTTGACGCATCCTCCTTGTCACAACAATTCCATTCGTCAACAAGCCTGATCCTCAGTTTTGATCTAGGGTTTCTAAGAGCTAGATCAAAGGTGTCGGTGGCTGAGTGTTTGGGCTTGGGAGGGGAATAAACGGCCATGAGGCATGTGAAGAGGGGTTTGAATAATGGCATACTATTCTGCTACAACTAAACAAACGGCTTAGATAAATTAGTAGAATCAGACATAGTCCATAGCATAGTCGGGATTCTATAGTTTTGTATAGGATTCTATCATTTGGATCGCGAATCAACATGGATTCTACCAGATACGGATTCTTAGTGGGACTTGGATCGACATGCTTCCGTAGGGTCGTGAAGTCATAGGATTCTAGGAGTCGAGTCGGGATTCTGACTACCTTGATCCCCAGCGGCTCATCAAATGGGCTGCCGTCCGCCAACGGGACTGCAGAGCCCACTGCTTCTCCCCCGATGCAAGTCGGTTTGGGGGAGGCAACATCCACCCTTGCCCCCGAGGTCAACACGGCGGGGGCCGATGATGCGGTGGTCATGGCCGAGGTTGAAACCTCGGCCCAACAAGACCAGGGGACGAAGCGCCCCGAGGTCATCGAAGAAGGGCTGGGCCAGATATCGGCCCAACAGAAGTCTACCTTGGCACCGCCATCACAGATTTGGGCTCCTCGGGTGGATCCATCCGAGGTCATCCCTCCACCCCAGCCTGCTGTCCGAGAACGGAGCGGCGCGGGGTGGGCCGAGGAGGTGGAGGAGGAGATTCTCCCTCCGAAGGGGAAGAGGTCGGTGTCGGAAGACGTCGACATGGGCATGCTGCCCAAGGGCCAAAAGCAGCAGCTCCCTTAAGGAGCAGCACCGCGCCTTGATAGGCACGGCGCTAGAAGGCTACCGGTCCGCACAGGCCGCCCTGCACGAGGTTTTCAAAAACCTTGTAGCAGGTTTCGAGGTACGTCTTCTGCGCGTTCGGTTTGTTTGTCTTTATGAAATTTGTCCAACGACATAAAAAATGTAGCCTGCTAAACGGCGTAATGAGTGAGTAGCCCCCGAGCCCGAAGTTGGTTTCAAGAAACCGGCATCGGGGTCGCTTGAGTAAGTAGGAGCCTGTTGATGAGCCCCCAGGACGCTACCCGAAGTAGCTGTCCTGGAGCATGTTGATGGTCTAGGCCATTTTCCATTTAACGAGGATTTTGTTATACTATAGGTATCGACCTTGGTTCCGGACTCCGTCTCCGAAGAGATGAACAGGAGTCTTGAGCGATCTCAAGGTAAACAACGTGAAACTTGCTTTGTGTGTTGTATGTTGAGGAAAACAACTAAGACTTAAATATGTTGACAGCGGAGCTGGATACACTCAAAGCCGAGCTTAAGAGTGCTCGGAAGGAAGTGCGGCAGCAGAAAGCAGTTGTCGCCACAGCCGAGAAGGCGAGAGCCGCCGAGAAGGCGGCCGGAGAGAAGCACCAGGCGCGGGTGCTGGAGGTCGAGGAGATCCTGAAGGGCGTGTTGGAAGCACGCGACAAGCTTCAGGAGGAGGGGTGGCGCACGAAAGAGGAGCTTGAGAAGCTTCAACGTGCCCACTCCGAACTCCACACCTTGGCTCGTGCGGACCACGAGGTGCTCCAGCAAGTGGAACAAATCTCTTCGGGTAAGATATTTTTGCTGCAGTGTGCGTTTGGCAGCAAAGGGTGTGTCGAGCTCACCCAGTTATGGCATTCCGCAGAGGTCTTTGAGGATCTCCCGCAGAGTGCAGAGGATGCGGTGACCTATTTCGGCCAGCTGGCGGATCATGAGGCGGAGAAAGCCTTCTGGGGTCAATTCCCAGGGTCCCCATCCGCGCAGCTGCTAAATCATCGAGTGAAGCAGGTGGTCGAGCTGTTCCGTATGACCAGGCCAGCACTCCAGGATCTCTGCGTTGCTCTGTTGCCGGCCGAAGCCATGCCGAGGAGTCTCTTCGGCCTAACGGCTCGTCTTCGGGATGCCGTGCCCTGCGTTGACCGCTGGAAGAGGTCGGCGTGCTTCGAAGGGGCTCGGAGGGCATACGCGTGCGTGAAGACGCACTTCCGCAAAGTTGATGCGGAGACTTGTGCTGCTGGCCCTCCTGTCGATAAGCCGCGGACCACCGAGCAGTTCTTCTCCGAGGTGGAGGTGGGAGCTCGGAGCACCGAGGCCATGTGCCCTAAGGACACGATGTATTTTTAGGTACTCCGGAATGCCGGGGTGTATGATGTAAAAACTTTATCGTTTGAAATGAAAATGGCTTGAAGTTCCATATTTGATTAATTTGATAATTCCTGCGATATGACTTTTTAATGTGAGAGTGGCCAGTCATCGGCCTTAGCCCCCGTGTAGGTCATACAAAGGGTGTTCCCTAAGCCATTCTTGACCCTTAGCCGACGTCTCGGTACCCATGGGCGGTCGATGACTTAGAGGAACTAGGCAATCGGACTATAGTGGCTTGATGTCTTTCACTTAGCCATAGGAGTTTGACTGTGGGGGTGATGACCAGCCCCCGGTGTTGGAAGTGTTCGGCCTTAATTGGCCGAGGTCAAGGCCATAACACACTCCGGCTAGAAAATAAAAGCCCTTTGTTTAACACGGGTGATCTCTATGACCACATCGCTTGACGCGGTCTGCGGATGGCGGACCAATTTACTCTTACCTAGATAGTCAGTTTTCGGCTTTCTCCACTGACGCGCCACGCCAATTGACCTGGCTGCGCAATCGCAGTGGTTCTCCCATTACGCCCTTAGCCGAATTCATCAGAAACGTAAGGGGTACACATAGGAGCCGGGCAACCCAACTATTGACCGAAATCTAGGTTCGAAACTGATGCATATAAGGCCAAAATCCGAGACGCCGAACACATCGGACTTTTGTGATACAATTGCATCGTTTTTAGAGAACTTCATCATTCCAGAGCTAGGCTGATAAAGAAAGGGCATGATTTCTTTATTTCATAATATCAATCGTGTACATGCCCTGTGGACGAGAGTAATGGAAAGAATACAATGTAAACAGGAAAGAATTAGGAGGAAAAACAGGTCGGATAATTACTAACGGATTTTAAAGGATCCGGACCGAAGCCTGCTGCACGTCTGCGTTCCCGAACTGTTGACCAGATCGTTTGATTGAAGACGAAGAATTTGCGAAGGTTGATCCCTTGCTGGCCCTTTATACACTCTAAGTGTTTGATTGACCGAGCTCCTTGAGTGGAGGTGTGGCCGAAGTCACTCTGTGGTTAAGGCCACCTAGACGTATGCATAGTTTGGCTGCTTCTTTTACAGATGCCTGCCTGTGCTGGGGCTCTAAGCCTCGCCATTGCATGGTTAACCCGTGCATGACGCTTCAAAATTGCTTTGGCTCCTCGACGTCCCAGGGGATCTTGAGTGCAAAATTATGCACCCTAGGGACGTAGTGCCCATAGAGAGGGCACTCGAGGAGCCCGCACCCCTATTTCGGGTGCGGGGATAACTGGCCGAGGTCAACTTGTGCAGCCTTGATGCACTTCAAAGAGCGGGTAGCGCATTTACTGATGCGGGCTGCCTCCTCGGATGCTTGAACCTCGGCTGCGAAAGCCGCGGTCTGTTCCTCTGTCCGGAGTGAGCGTTCTGTGTTACCATTGACAGTGATAATGCCCTTGGGTCCCGGCATTTTGAGCTTGAGATAGGCATAATGCGGAACTACGTTAAAGCGAGCAAAGTTTGTGCGCCCTAGGAGCGCGTGGTACCCACTCTAGAAGGGTACGATGTCGAAGATTAACTCCTCGCTTCTGAAGTTCTCGGGTGAACCGAAGACTACCTCTAGGGTTATTGTGCCCGTACAACGGGCTTCGACGCCCGGGATGACACCTTTAAAGGTGGTGGAGCTCGTCTTGATCCGAGATGAGTCGATGCCCATCTTCCGAACTGTATCCTCGTAAATGAGGTTAAGGCTGCTTCCCCCATCCATTAGGACGCGTGTTAGATGATAACCATCAACAATGGGGTCCAGGACGAGGGCCGCCGATCCGCCATGCCTGATGCTGGTCGGATGGTCATGCTTATCAAAAGTGATCGGGTAAGCCGACCAAGGGGTATACTTCGGGGCGACTGGCTCCAGCGCGTATACATCCCGAAGTGCACGTTTCCGCTCCCTCTTGGGGATGTGGGTGACGTAGATCATATTGACCTCTGTTACCTCGTTTGGAAACTTCTTCTGCCCTCCATTAGTTGGCTACCGAGGTTCATCCTCGTCGTCGCTGCGGGGTTGGGTTTTATTTTGCCCCCCTGCCGCTATCTTCCCGGCTTGCTTAAACACCCAGCAGTTCCTGTTAGTGTGGCTTGCTGGTTTTTCCTGGGTACTGTGAATCCCACATGGGCGGTCTAGGAGTCTGTCGAGCTGGCTAGGTCCATCTTTGTTCCCTTTCTAGGGTTTTCTTTTTTGCCCGGATTTAGGTCCGGTGAATCCTGCGTTTACCGCGGCGTCTTCAGTGTCGCTTCCGCCATTTTTATACCTACGCTTATTTTTATTGCGCTTTGATTTTCCATTGGCGTCGCGGATTTCCGACGTGCCTGCCTCGCCATTGTGGGTACTTCGGGCAAGCCAGCTATCTTCTCCCGCGCAAAAGCGAGTCATTAGTGAAGTCAGGGCTGCCATAGTTCTTGATTTATCCTGTCCGAGCTGTCGAGCCAACCATTCATCTCGGATATTGTTTTTGAAAGCGGCGATGGCTTCGGCGTCGGAGCAGTCTATAATCTGGTTCTTCTTAGTGAGGTACCTGTTCCAGAACTTGCGGGCAGATTCGCCTGGCTGCTGGGTGACACGGCTGAGGTCATCAGCGTCCGGAGGGCGGACATAAGTGCCCTGGAAGTTTGCTCAAAAGGCGTCTTCTAGGGCCTCCCAGCTGCCGATAGAATGAGGAGGTAGACTATTAAGCCAGTGTCTTGCCGGCCCCTTTAGTTTGAGCGGCAGATATTTAATGGCATGGAGATCATCTCCGTTTGCCATGTGTATGTGCAGGAGGAAATCCTCGATCCAAACTGCTGGGTCCGTGGTACCATCATATGACTCTATATTGATGGGTTTAAACCCCTCTGGGAATTGATGCTCCATCACCCCGTCTGTAAAGCAGATTGGGTGAGCTGGACCTTGGGACCAAGGAGGATCTCGTCGGGTCTCAGGAGAGAGCCGTGAGTAAGCTTGATTTCGGGCACGGTCGTTCCTATCCATCCAGGCATTATAGCCGTTGGGCCCAGCGGGCGCACGTCCCCTTGATCCGTAGATGGACCGCGGAGGAGCCCTATTTTATTCAATGCGATGTCGAGCGTCGCGAGGATCTAGGTGATCCACGGGGTTTTTACCATGACGGCGTGGAGGTGGCCTATCGCTGTGGTCTTCTCGTCTTGGCATGTCCCAGCCTCTAGGGGGGCGATCGAGGTCATCAGCGAGCTCCTCGTCAAATTCTGGTAGTAGGCGCCTGCGTGGGTAGGACTTCGGCGCGCTATGGCGTCGGTTTTCCATATCTTGCTAGGCAGAGAGCACTTCAACCCACTTGTCATTTAGCGCGTCAGTATTTTCCTGCAGCTGCTGCTGCTTGCGTTTTAAGCTCCGGGCCGCCGCAACGAGGCGTCGCCGGAAGCGTTCTTGTTCGAAGGGGTCCTCGGGGACGATGAAGTCCTCAGTACCGAGGCTGTCGTCCTCCTCGGACTCCGGCACGTAATTATCGTTGGCCCCTTCGAAGAGGTCATCGTGATCAGAGTCCACGAGAGGTCGATCCGGTGTGCCGTCCCTTGCGGGGGAGGCTTGAATGTCCTCCTCGTGGTCCTTGGCATCACCATCCTCCACGTCATTGATAGTGGTTGTCGCGTCATTGCCACTGGGTTCTCTATTATTTCCCCGTCGGCGTCTTCGCCGACGTCTTGGAGGGGACTTGGGGGTATCCACCATGTAGACATCATAGGTGGATGTGGCCGTCCACCTGCCTGTGTTGACCGGGGCTAAGATGTCCTCAAGGGGGCCATCAGCATCTTACTCCATGTCGGAAGGTTCGCCGTAGTCCAACACGTCGGTTAAATCGTCGACCGTGGCAACTAAGTGGGTGGTGGGTGGGGTATAAATTTCCCTGTTGTCGGCTTTAAGTCGGATCTGATTATAAACCGAGGTCTTGCCGTCCAAGATGGACATGCTCCGGATACGGTCGAGCATCTCGTCGAGCTGAGATAGCTCCTCAAGATCCATGGATGCGCTGTAGGCAGGGCTGATTTGAAGCAGCCCCGGTGTGTAACAGGACACGTTTCCAATGTGAGGGGAATCCGAGCATGGATCCAATTTCTGCGCAGGATCGATTCTAGCGCTAGCATAATTTCAGGAGTGGGTGCCGGATCTATCTCTGGATCGATAATCGGGGAGGGACTCGCCGGAGCGGTGGCGTCCGGAGTCTCAAGGGGCACCGTGACGGAGTTTGGCTCCGGAGTCGAGCCTCCAGAACCGGCCAAGGCTTCGATCCGGCCGGGAGTCCATCCCGATAAGAGGAGCTCGCCATGGAAGTCCGCAGTGTACTCGAGGCCGCCAAAGGTCACGATCCGACCAGGGGCATAATTCTCGACCGAGGTCAGATGACCCGTCGAGTCGGCGCAAGATACCATGCTGCCGAAGACGAAAAGCTGTCCTGGGGCGTAGACGTCCCCACAGCCATTGATGCAGTTGATCTGCAGATGAGCCATCAATCCTTCTGGTGATCACGCAGCGGAACTCTCAATGAAAGCACCAGTGTCGGTGTGAAAACCGGCAGACCTCGGGGTAGGGGTCCCGAGCTGCGGATCTCGGATCGATGGTAACAGAGACAAAGGGAGACGATGTTTTACCCAGGTTCGGGCCCTCTTGATGGAGGTAAAACCCTATGTCCTGCTTCTATTTATATTAATGGAGGTGTATCGTGTACATAGTTGATCTACCTCGAGATCATAATATGTGTCTAACTACTATAGCTAGGTGTTCGATGTTGCGCTAATGTCCCCTACGGGCTAAACCCTATGGCTTATATACACGCCAGGGAGGGTATCTACGGTTACAATGTCGGTATCTTGGAGTAAGGCAACTGGAATAATCTTGAAGTGTACTGCAAGTCTTCGGTAGATGCAGTCTTGATCACGTCTTCCATGTGCGACCTCCGGAGTCCATCTTGATCACATACGGGGGCATATCGGCCCATCCAAGAAGACGGGCTGGCTAGGTTGGCACCCCCTAATACAGGACACCGTCACCGAGGTCCTCAAGGGCCTCAAAACGAGGAGCTTCAAGAAGAAGCTCGAAGCCAGCGGCAAGGGCTGGCTCGATGAGCTGCAGTCCGTGCTGTGGTCCATCCGCACGACAGTGAGCAAGCCCACCGGCGAGACCCCCTTCTTCCTTGTCTACGGAGCTGAGGCGGTCCTTCCATTGGAGCTTAAGCATGGTTTCCCGCGAGTCCTTGCCTTCGATGAGGCGCGTCAGGATGGCTCACGGGAGACCAATCTGCAGCTCCTCGAGGAGGGCCGCCGCCAGGCCGCTCTTCGCGCCGCGAGGTACTAGCAGGCCTTGCGTCGCTACCACAGCCACAACAGCCACCCTCGCACTCTCGAGGTCGGCGACCTCGTCCTGCACAGGATCCTCTCCAGAGAGGGGCTCCACAAACTCTCACCTATGTGGGAAGGCCCTTTCAGGGTTACTCATGTCTCCAGGCCCGGCTCAGCCCGGCTGGAGATGGAGGACGGAGTTCCTGTGCCTAACGCCTGGAACATCCAACACCTCCGCAAGTTCTACCCGTGACCCGCATGCGTACGAATGAAATGGGGCTGTACACGCGCCGGAGCCTCTCATTGCATTCGCCTGATGGGCCCGCGAGAGCTCCCGCCCATGCCCAAGTGGAAGCCCAATTCTCCGCGCTGGCGGAATGATCGACCCGCGATCATACCCACACCCTGGTGGAAGCCCCATGCTCCGCGCTGCCGGAACAATCAACTGAGGGCGCCCCACGGGCTGCACCAACCTCAAGCTGACCCGTGTCGGACACGACATCACCCTTTTTCTTGTTTTGATGTGTAACTGAGGGTGCCCCACGGGTTGCACCAACCTCGAGCTGACCGTGCAGGACACGGCAGCCGCATGTTGTGTTGATTATGTAATGGATTGCTATTTTGCTTCAGTAAAGCTCGGTTTCTTTGCATGGCGTTTTGTTTTGTCTTTGCCTCACAAGCCCCAAGCGCTCGCGACGTCCCTCATGAGCCTCACGCGAGCAGGAGCTGGACACGGTGCCTGTGCTCGGGTCAGTCCCAGCAGCGCTGAAAAACCCAAGCAACCGGGCTCTGGCTCATGGACCTGCTCCCGTGCACGCCACCCCACCAAGGTCCTTGGTGTCTTGTCTCCTCGCGTAATGCCCATGAGCGAATCGGCGAGCGTACGCTGCTCCCCTATCATCTAGTATTCTGCATGCAGTTATCTCAAGAATAGATCCTCTAAAGGGCCTCGCGAGGATGCCTCGCGAGGTGGACCCCTCAGGGCCCCAGGGAGCCCCACGGGCCCTGCGTCGGGGGCTAGCCCACGGCGGCC
The DNA here is from genome assembly GCA_039707655.1 of Elymus sibiricus. NCBI lineage: Eukaryota > Viridiplantae > Streptophyta > Magnoliopsida > Poales > Poaceae > Elymus > Elymus sibiricus. Next base: position 321,046,145 of record CM077672.1, read on the forward strand.
GTCTCAGCAGGAGATCTCGTGAGCGGAACCTTCGCGAGGCATAAAAGTGATGGCCTACCGCACACTACCTTGCACAGAGCTAAGTTTCATGCCTCGCAAGCTGCCCTCGCCATCTCCTAAAGCTTTCCCCTCTAGCAACCTCACGAGCGCCAGCGTTTCTCTTGCCGCAAGCCTCTTACGCGTCAAAGGAGGGCTCCATGAGCATCGCGCCTCGCGAGCCCCCACTAGTTCCCGGTGTCCCTCACCTCCCAGCCTTGTTCGGGCATTGCGACCTAACATACCAGTGACGGCGAGGGCCCGCTCAGGGGCTGGGTCCTAGTGACGTAGAGCATCAAGGCAAGCAAAAAGAGCAAAACGGCCTCAAGAGGAAGCTTCGCGAGGGCGCGGACGTTCATTATAGCGAATCGCAAAGTGCTTACAATGTAAAGGCATTATCCTCACACCCCCACAGGGCCATAATTAACCGTGCACAGGACATGGGGAAGGACCTAAGAGGACGCGTCGTCACCACCGTTGCTGCCATCGTCATATTCACCCTTCTCGGTTCCGCCCGGGCCCTCGCTGCTCCCAGGGGCGAATTGCGCGTGCAACGCATCCACGTAATCTTCCACCGCCTTCCCAAGGTTGTCGCAGACCTCCTCCGGGATGGAACTATCACCTTGCCGAGGTCAAAGTGGGGGTCGGCGCGGAGAAGATGGCTGAAGATGCACGTGGCGGCCTGGGTGACAAGATCGCGGCACTCCTCCTCGATGATTCCGCCCTCCTCCTTGGCACCAATCTTGAGCCGCTCCACGAGCTTGGTGAAGAAGTCGAGGCAGCTGCCATCGTGGGTCTCGAGGGGGCTGCTGACGTCCCCCTTGCAAATGGAGCCCAATGCATGGCGGGCTCGGAGCTCGAGGGCACGAAACATCTTGGAGCGCTGGAGCTACCGCACCCACTTGAGCCGCCTCATCCCTCGCCTGCTCCATGACGGCGGCGACGCCCCCCACCTACTGCCGAAGGGAGGCCAGCTCGGCCTCGGCGTCGTCTCGGGCCTTTAGCGTGGTCTCCCGCCATTTTTCTGCTTCGGTCAACATCTCCTTGAGGCCCGCGATCTCATGCTGGAGCTCCTCGCGCCTTGCCTTGAAGTGGTCCTCCTGCTGCTTCAGCTTCTTGCTGTTCTCGGCGGCGAGCACTTCGTGGTTCTGCTCAACCCTCCTGTCAACCCTCCTGTCGGCATCTTCCTTGGCTTCAGGGTTGCCTTGGAGATCAAGCATCTTCTTCTTCAGCCGGCCCACAAACTGAGCCGGCCTTTCCTGCAAGGCCTCCATCAAGCCGGCCCACCAAGTATCCTTTAGCCCCACAGTGAGATGACCCGCCGAGTCTGCTCTACGGCCGGGTTATCATCCTGCCGGGTCTACATGCTGGGAAATATCTCCAACAGGGCTTCAGCACCAACGGAAAGTAGTTGGCTAGGATCTTCTCATCTCTTCCCCCGGCAGCTTGCACGACAATCGTGTAGATGCCCAGAAACTCTGCCGGGTTCAGTTTGCCATCATAGTTTTCTGGTACTTCTGGCTTGAAGGCTCGGACAGACAGCCAGTAGACTTGCCGCAGCTCACGAGTGAAGGCTGGACATCCAACCTTGTAAGGCAGATATCCGCCAACCTTGGGCGCAGGCTCATCAACGACTAGGCCGTTGTGCGCGTCAGATTGACGGCGCGCCTCTCGGTGCCATTCAATAGTGTTGCGGGCATCCTCTACCCGCCTGTCCTACATCACTTGCCACTAATCTTGCCGCGCTCGTGGATCCGAAGAGGCCATCGACATCATGTCGGGCTCGAAAAATCATTGAGCTTGTTGCGGTTGCTGTTTCCACTGTTGCCGTGGATGTGACTGTACCATTGGTGCGGCACCTTCAACGCGGCCACCAGTTGGAGCTACTGGTGCCGTTTGAGGACGCTGTGATGGTTGATGACCCACAAGTATAGGGGATCAATCGTAGTCCTTTCGATAAGTAGGAGTGTCGAACCCAACGAGGAGCAGAAGGAAATGACAAGCAGTTTTCAGCAAGGTATTTTTTGCAAGCACTGAAAATATCGGTAACGAGTAGTTTGATAGCAAGATAATTTGTAACAAGTAACAAGTCGTAAAGGTAACAAATAGTGCAGCAAGGTGGCCCAATCCTTTTTGTAGTAAAGGACAAGCCGGAACGAGCTCGTATAATAAGCAAGGCGTTCTTGAGGACACATGGGAATTTCATCTAGTCACTTTCATCATGTTGGTTTGATTCGCGTTCGCTACTTTGATAATTTGATATGTGGGTGGACTGGTGCTTGGGTGATGTTCTTACTTGAACAAGCCTCCCACTTATGATTAACCCCTCTCGCAAGCATCCGCAACTACGAAAGAAGAATTAAGATAAATCTAACCATAACATTAAACATGTGGATCCAAATCAGCCCCTTACGGAATAGCGCATAAACTAGGCTTTAAGCTTCTGTCACTCTAGCAACCCATCATCTAATTACTACACCACAATGCATTCCCTTAGGTCCAAAGATGGTGAAGTGTCATGTAGTCGATGTTCACACAACACCACTAAGAGAATCAACAACATACATATCATCAAAATATCGAACGAATACCAAATTCACATGATTACTTATGACAAGACTTCTCCCATGTCCTCAAGAACAAAAGTAACTACTCACAAATCATGTTCATGTTCAAGATCAGAGGGGTATTGAATAGCATAATGGATCTGAACATATAATATTCCACCAAATAAACCAACTAGCATCAACTACAAGATGTAATCAACACTACTAGCAACCCACAGGTACCAATATAAGGTTTTGAGACAAATATTGAATACAAGAGATGAACTAGGGTTTGAGATGAGATGGTGCTGGTGAAGATTTTGATGAAGATTGGTCCTCCCACGATGAGAGGATCGTTGGTGATGACGATGGCTTCGATCCCCCCCCCCCGGAGGGAAGTATCCCCGACGGAATCACTCCGCCGGAGAGCAAAAGTGCTCCTGCCCAAGTTCCGCCTCGAGACGGTAGCGCTCCGTCCCGAAAGTCTTTTCCTTATTTTTTCTAGGGAAAATGGGCTTATATACCAGAAAATGGGCACCAGAGGCTGGCCAGGGGCCCCACGAGCCACCAGGGCGCGCCTGCGGGGGGGGGGGGGGGGGTGGCGCACCCTGGTGCCTCGTGGGCACCTAGGTGGCCCCCTCTGGTACTTCTTTCTTCCAGTATTTTTTATTTATTCCAAAATAAATCTTCGTGAAATTTTAGCTCATTTGGAGATGTGCAAAATAGGTATCTCTGACATAGCTTTTTCAGGTCCAGAATTCCAGCTACTGGCAATCTCCCTCCTTATGTAAATCTTGCATATTAAGAGAGAAAAGGCATTAGAATTGCTCCACATAGTATTATATTCATTAAAAACACTATAAATAACTCTAGGAAAACATGATGCAAAATGGACGTATCAATGGTTCCGCCTGCTGTGACTTGCTCATCTCGGCGAATCCAATCAGGCTCTGGATGGTGGCTCTCCACTCATCCATCTTTTCTGCTGCCGGAGGGAAGTTGAGCAGCATCTGGGCCCGCGCCATCACTTCTGCCGCTGTGGCTGTCATGGCCGATAGCGAAGACTGTGACGTCGCTCTATTCCTGACAGAGCCAACAGGAGCGCCATCGCGATCTTGCTGCCGCGGCGCATGTTCAACAGCGGGCTATCGTGGCGGAGGTGAAGCCTGAGGATCTGGGACTTGATCAACTGGTAGCGTGCTTTGCGGTCGCTGCCGCCCGGAGTTGTCGAGGCCGCTCGGAGTCACATTGCACTCATCATGCGGCGGGCGCGATGTGTGCCTTGACGCAGCATCTCTAGACGTCGCCGTGGCTGGTGCTTGGCTCGCGCTGGCCCGGGCATTGTTGCTCCGGTGGCTGCGCTCGTCGACGCGGCGAGGCGGAGGAGGAAGACTCCCGTCCGCTCCACCCGCATCGTTGTGGCCTTGCTCGCCAGAGGGTCGAGGAAGTCGACCGCCTCCAGCGCTTCCGCCTCCTGCTCCGACCACGGTGGGCACAGCGACCGCACCGCCTGCGCTGGTCGTGCCAACCGCGATATCCGCACCGCCCGCACCGGCTGCGCTGCCTATAGATACGTGCGAAGGGGCCGTCATCGTGATGCCCTTCTTCTTGGGGGCCATCAATGACGAGGAACGCGGTGATGAAGTTGATGAAGCTGACGCGCAATCCACTGATTTAGGTTCGCGCAAGCGAACCCCCTACCTGGCGCGCCAAAGATGTTGTGGGTACGACCATCTATGGGGCCATCTAGCGCCTTATGGTTCGGCGAGGGGAATGCGCATGCACAAAGGGAAGAATCAATGGAGAGCGCAAGGGATTTACCCAGGTTCGGGCCGCTTTGAAGCGTAAAACCCTACTCCTGCTTTGGTGTATTGGATGTGTATAAGCACAAGTACAAGGAGTGCTTCTCTTTCGTGGTGAAATTACGGCAGATGCCATGAGATGGCTAAAAGTGGGGGGCTGCGTGAGGACGCCGGTGGGTTCCAGAAGCGAGGTTGGCACGCGCATGCGAGAGACACAAGGCGTACCCAGGTTCGGGGCCCTCCGGAGAGGTAACACCCCTAGTCCTGCCGAGTGGGTTGATAGGCTCAGAGGCCACAATGGTTACAATGGTGCTCCTGGAGTTGTTTGAGTGGAGGAGGCAGAAGGAGCTAGGTCTCCGTTCAGCCTCTCCTGTGTGTGTGTGTATGTGTCGGGGAAGAAGGAGTGAACCAAGTAGCCAACTAGAATGCGAACTGACAGAACTAAATCGAACCTCCCTGCATGGAGGCCTCCTAGGGGGTCTTATAGCTCGACCCCCCAGGGTTACATGGGTAAACTACGCGCGCCGGGACCCGGGCGTCGGCGTCTGGAGCCGGCTGCGGCGCCTGAGGGCGGCGTGACACTGTGGCCCGTCGCTTCGAGCGTCACGGAGTGGACGGGGCGTGCGCGCTTCTGCAGAGGCGTACAGGAGTGGTCGGCACGTGCGCGCTCCTGCCGAGGCGTGCAGGAGTAGACGGCGCGTGCGCGCTCCGCAGAGGCGTGCCAGAGTAGGCGGCTTCGCGGGGGATGCACTGGTGCACTGGTGCTGACACCGGCCGTCGCGTCAACAGGGTTGGCAGCTTTGCCGGTGCGCCCTCCCGAGACGGATTGCACTGTAGCCGTGTTCTCACCTCGTGGGGGATTGTCTTGTCGCCGGACGAGATGGGACGGCCGCCGACCTATCGCCAGCCGGCAAGCGGCCAGCCGGACCCGGCCCAGGGCCGGGCCCAGCCGGCTAGCGCCTTGGAGCCGGTAGGTTCGCCAGCCGGCGGGGAGGGGCACGGGCTGGCCCGATGTTTTTTGAAAAGGGGACTCCGGGTTCGCTTGCCTACCCGGGGGTCATCCCCCCGACAGTAGTCCCCGAAGCTGTGAAGGCTCGCCGGCTCCAAGCGGGAGAGGCTTTGCAGCTAATCCCCCCCCGAAGGAGTGTGGTAATGTGACGAGATTGTGCCGGCTTGAGGCCGCCATCTGCCGGCTTCCGGGAGCTGGTTTGAGGTACTCGGTTTCGCCGGAGCTTGAGCGGCTCGGCCGGCTGGTCCCGCCAGTATGGGGGAGCGCGCCAGTCGCCAGACGAAATCTTGCCACGTGCAGCCCAGCGGCCGAAGAGGCCTGCCAGGCCACGCGCGCGACGAGACATCGCGGAGGGCTAGGTCTCGCTGGACCGCAGTACCGGCTCACGCGCGGGATTTACTGCGGCTGCACGCGCCAGTTGGGGTTCCCGGGGCAGTTAAGGCGCGTCTTAACATGCCCGTGTATTGCTAGGGAGTGGGGATCGTGGGCGCAATCGATCCCACTCCCCCACGCTCGTGCGTCGTCTTTAAATGGGAGGGGAGGGGGAGAGGCCGAGGCATTCGCTCCTCTGCCCCCGCCCGTTGCTTCGCCTTTGCCTCCCCATCTTTCTTCTCGCGCACACCGCCGCCGCACGCCGTCGCCCGCGCATCGTCGCTCGCCAGGCTCGCCACCGCACTGCGCCGCGACTCGCGCGGTCGTTGCTTCCTCGCTCCATCGCTGCTTTCTCTCTCCCTCCTCCGTGCTTCTCTCGCTCTCACCAATGGCGCCGCCGAAGGGCTCATGGGATGGGTCGGTGTCACCGATGATGACATCGAGTATCTTTGCCGCACGTGGCGGGTACCACCGGCGGCGGAGGTGGATGCGCGCGCGCCCGGTGAGGAGACGGCGCCGGAACCGTAGAACGGCGAGGTGGTGGTGTTCTACACCCACTTCCTCCGCGGGCTTGGGCTCCCGGCGAGAGTCTTCTTCAGGCGCTTCCTCACCTTCTTCGGCCTCCAGCCACACCACCTGGGGCCGAACGCCATTCTGCAGCTCGCCGGCTTCGCGACGCTGTGCGAGGGCTACGTCGGCATCCTCCCGTACATGGAGCTTTGGTGCCGGCTGTTCTACCTCAAGCAGCAAGGAGCGGCAGCCGGCGTCATGGCCGAGTGCGGGGCGGCCATGGCGGTGACCCGGACGACGGGCCCTTTCCCGAAGTTGCCGCTCGAGGAGTCCGCCAAAAAGTGGCAGAAATCTTTCTTCTATGTGAAGAACGTGAACCCCGCCAACGACCGGATCAACCTCCCTCCATTCGTCGATGCGCCCCCGGCTGAGAAGCTGAACTGGGGGCAAAACCCGAAGAGCCCCTCCGCGAAATCTTGGGGATCTGCAGCCGGATCAAGGAGATGATGGACCACGAGGGGCTCACCACCGTGGACCTCATCGCCGCCTTCATCGGTCGCCGGGTGCTGCCGCTGCAGAGGCGGCCACATCGGATCTGCGACTTGAGCGGCCGGCGCGACCCCTGCCGGCTGTCGACGAAGGAGCTGACGGCAGAGGAGATCGCCGTGCGCGTCAATGACGTCTCTGCTGCCGGGCTCAAGGTGAAGGAGTGGCAGTTCGGCAAGGAGCCGTACAGCCAGGATGACCCGGCGCCAGCGGTAAGTCTCTAGTCCTTGTTCTTCGCCGCGTCCGCCCTTCTCATGAGCCCTGACGCCCTGGGACGGCTACAGTGCTTCCCGAGCCAGCTGGTGAATGACGGCCCGAGCCCCATGGTTCTGCAGGCAGACCGGGTCGAGTCGGACCTGGAGGACGAAGAGGCCGGCAACGCAGGAGCCGAAGGCGGCGAGGAGCATCCGGTGGACGCGGAAGCCGGCGGTTCCGCTCAAACCGGTAAGTCTCTGATCCCGGATGTTTTGCGTGAGTGGCCGGATGACGACGAAGATGACGAGGACGGTACGGGCGATGCAGCTCCTTAGGGCACGGAGGCGGGTGATGGGGCCGCCCCCAGGGGGCGACAGAAGAGGGCATCCGGGGAGCCGGCTGGCTCGAGCCGGCCGCACGGGAAGCAGCTGGTCGAGGCGCGGCCAGCTGCGAAGCGCCCGGCTACGGCGCAGGCGGGCACCCTGAAGAGGTCCGCCAAGAAGGCACGCCAGATGGCGCCACCGGCGGGCCCGACGCGAGCGGTTCCCGTGGCCATAGGGTAAGTTTCTTTTTTGCAGTTGGAGTTGCCGCTTTATTTGCCGCTGTTGCTGTTCTTTCTTTTCTTTTCTTCTTCTTCATCTCTCTCGCGCGACGTCCAGGAGCGCGCTCGAGCTGGCGGAGGCTGCCACGGCAGTGGCGGCCGCGGAGGAGGCCGACCGGCGACGGGGTCGAAGTGGCACGGGGGAGAGCGAGGCGGGGAGACCCCCGAAGAGGTGCTCGCGGCCTGCCAAGCCGGCTCCGCCTTGGAGGACGCCCAGCGGGACGCCTGGAGGGCCCGGGCCGAGGCCGAGAAGGAGATGGCCAAGGCGTCGGCCAAGGCGTGGAGCGCCGCCGTGGCCGAGGTCGTGGCGAGGCGAGCGCGTGTCGCGGAGGAGACCGTGTGGTCGGAGTGGACGGCGTCGTCGCCGCCGCCATCGCCGGTCGCGGAGCATCGCTCCAAGACGGTGCACGATCCGGCCCGCCGGGCGGAGGCAGATGCTCGTGTGACCGCCGAGGAAGCCGCCGGTCGCGGTGAATCCGGCGGCCACGAGCCGGAGGCCAACCCACGGCCGACCAGGAGGTGCCGCCGGATGTAGACCCGGTCGACGGAGCCGGAGGCGGGGGCGGAGGGGACCACGAGCCGGAGGCCGCGCCGGGCGGAGGAGGAGCGCCGCCGCCAAGGACGGAGACCGCGCCGGAGAGCTCACGCGCCCTGGTGACGACGGAACCGCGGGCCGCGGGGCTTGGCCTCGAATCGAGTTCAGCAGCAGCGGACCTGGGCGGCGAGCTCCAGCGAGGAGACGGGCGGCGCCGTCCGGAGCGAGTTGGACGCGGCGGTGGACTCTCTGCGGCTGCAGATTGCCAATCACCACAGCCAGTGGCAGAGCTTCGCCTAGGCGGAGAGCGGCCGGCTGCGCCAGTTGGAGCAGACCTTCGCAGTGAGTTCTTTTGCTTTTCGTGCCTTCTTGCTTTTTGTTTTCTTTTCGACCGGCTTGGTTGCTTTCCAGTAGGGGCGCGTCAGCTCACCCACTGGGTGTAGCCCTCGAGGCCCGGGCCGGCTGCGTAGCAGGCGGGTCGGGCCTTCTCAGGCGTCCGTGTTTTGACTTTGTGTTCTTTGCAGTCCATCTACGACCAACGGGTGGCGGCATACAACCGCCTCCTAGGCCGGTACCGCGCGGCCAGGGACAACCTGGCGGCCAAGGAGGGGGAACTTCGCCAGGTTAGAGGTACTATTTCCAACTTCTTTCTTGCGTTCTTCCAGTGGGGGCGCGCTAGTGCTCCCACTAGGTGTAGCCCTCGAGATCCGGGCCGGTTTGCGCAGCAGCCGGGTCGGATCTTCTTTGCTTTCTTGTCCGGATGCCCAGCCGCAACAGTTGACCCGGCAGAGATGGAGACGCTCCGACGCCAACTGGCGGAAGCCGGCCAGCTCTGTGACCAGGCGGCCGCGGAGCGCGACCGGCTGCAGGAGGAGGCGGTCCGGGCAGTCCGGGAGAGGGACGAAGCCGCCGCCGCCCATAAGGCCGAGCTGGACCGGCTTGCCGAAGAACACCGTCAAGCGGCGGCGCAGCAGGAGGAGGCAGCGAAGAAGGCCGCCGAGCAGGTCAGCCAGCTCCAGGCGGACCGTGACTGCAGCGCCAACGCGCTGGCGGCGAGGGAGCGGGACGCGCTGTAAGAGGCGCTCAACTTCGACGAGCTTCTCACGCGTAAGTGCTTCTGCTCGCGTCTTTTGCTTTTTTCTGTTTCCCGTCTTCTGGCGTCTTGGTCAATCTTCCCCCCCCCCTTCTCTTCCAGGGTTCTTCCCCGAGACCCAATGGTCGGCCGAAACGGCGGTAGCCGCCCATCGGCAGGAGCAGATTGCGGCGCGGGCCGCTATCGAGGAATACGCTGCCTGGTCGGTGGCGGAGATCACCGTGGCCGCCAAGGCTCACCTGGAGGCGGTGGAGCGCCAGATGAACCGGCTGTTCGAAGCCGGCTTGTCGATGGTGGCCGCGCTGTGGCCGGGTCCGGTGGCGCCGAGCAGCGTGAGCCGGCTGGCGCGCTGGCTGGAGTCCGGCGCGGCGCGCTGGCTGGCGTGAGCCGGTGCAAACATGGCACTCGGGGTCGTGCTGTCCTGGTATCCCACCATCCGCCTGGACCAACTGTGTGCTCGGAGGGATGGGGCGGAGGCGGACTTGGCGGAGCGGGAGACGGCGATCGCCGTGCGGGCTAGCGACATCGCGTCGTTCGCCCCGTACGGCGACTTCGTGCCGGAGCGGGCGCCGGACGGCGCGCAGCTTCCCGCCGACGACTTCGGCCTGGAGCTCGAGGACCCGGAAGGCAGCTCGGCCGAGACGATCGCTGATGCGGACGACGACGCTGGCGATTCAGACGACACCGCCACCACGGAGAACCCGGCGCCGAGCGACGCCGACGAAGCCGCAGCCTAGGGCCTTTTTTTATTTTTTTCCTGTTTCTTTTGAACTCGGAGCTTTTGTTAGCCGGCAGATCCACCCACTGTGGGGTGTAAGTTTAATGTAATGAACTTATTGGGCGCGAGCCTTGCTGTATATATGAATGCATGTTTGTTTCTTGTGTGCTTGCACCTGCCGTGTGGCAGTTTCACTTTTGTTCTTTTCCCTTAGCCGTTTTCCTGTTTGCTTCCGCCTTCGTCCCTCTCCCCGCCAGCCGGACAGCCGGGAGCCGGTCTGTAGCTGGACGGGGAGCCGAACTTAGAAGAGAGTGCCTAGTACTTGGGCCTTAGGATTTGAGCGCAAGCGAAACACCCACTGGGCCGGCTGGCTGCAGCCGGCGAAGCCCCCTGGAGCGCAGCCGGTTTGTGCGGCAGAGCATGAAGTGAGGGGAGCCGGGATAGCCGAGCCGGTTGTTCGTACTTAACCGTTTTTCGCGTGCGGATGCTTGCAACCTTTGGCTCTTGCCAGCCTTGAACAGCCGGGAGCCGGTCTGTGGCTTATGGCAGAGAGGGCTTCGGCGGTACGCACGTTACCGACCGGGTTGAGGAGAACTTGGCGCGGGCTAGCCGGCAAGCCCCCGAGCCCCCGAGCCGGCCGTGCCGACCCGGTGGGGGGAGGCGAATGCGGTAAAGTGCGCAAAAACTCGGTAGAGATGAAACGGTAGCCCGCGAGCGTCGTTCGGGGGACCTGCTGCTTTCATTAAGTTCAAAAGGGGTAGTGATACATACATACGTGGTTTAACTATAAAATGGACGGAGGAGCTCCGCGTTCTAGGGGCGTTCCGTCTCTTCGCCGGAGGCATCTCTCTTGCGCTTGCTTCGCTTTTGCGCGTCGATGAGGTAGTACGCGTTGTTGCGCAAGGCCTTGCTGATGATGAAGGGACCCTCCCATGGGGAGGACAGCTTGTGTTGGCCGGCTGTTCGCTGGATCAGCCAGAGTACGAGGTCTCCCTCGCGGAAAGCGAGGGGCTTGATCTTCTTACTGTGGTAGTGGCGTAGGCTCTACTGGTAGATGGCCGACCGGCTGAGGGCCAGCAGGCGCGCCTCCTCGAGCAGGTCGACGTCGTCTTCGCATGCTGCTGCGGCTTCCACTTCCATGTACAGGGTGACGCGAGGTGAGTCGAACTCGAGATCCGTGGGAACGATCGCCTCGGCCCCATAGATGAGGAAGAATGGTGTGAAGCCGGTTGAGCGGTTGGGGGTGGTCCGGATAATCCTTAGGATGGCCGGCAGCTCGTCGATCCAGCTGCCGGGTGAACGTACGAGCGGCTCGACGAGTCGCGGCTTGATGCCGGCCAAGATGAGGCCGTTTTCCCGCTCCGCCTGGCCGTTGGACTGAGGGTGGGCGATGGAAGCCAGGTCAAGCCGGGTGCCGGAGCCGGAGCAGTAGCATGCTAGCACGCCTTTGGCGAAGTTGGTGCCGTTGTCGGTGATGATGCTGTTGGGGACGCCGTAGCAGACAGCGATGTCGGTGATGAACTTGACGGCCGTGGGGCCGTCGAGTTTCTTGATCGGTCTCGCTTCGACCCACTTGGTGAACTTATCGACGGCCACCAGAAGGTGCGTCATGCCGCCCCGAGCGGTTTTGAAGGGTCCCACCATGTCGAGGCCCCAGAGGGCAAAGAGCCACGCGATGGAGATGGTTTGGAGCGCCGAAGCAGGCTGGTGGCTCTGGGCCTTGAAGCACTGGCAGCCCTTGCACTTGAGAACCAGCTCCTCGGCGTCCTTCAGCGCAGTCGGCCAGTAGAATCCGTGGCGGAATTCTTTAGCCACCAGGGACCAGGAGGCGGCGTGGTGCCCGCACTCGCCCTGGTGGATATCGAGCAAGATCTCGAGACCCTTGGCCGTCTCGACGCATCGCTGGAAAATGCCGGTTGTGCTGCGCTTGACGAGCTCGCGGTTGATGATGCTGTAGGCGGAAGCCCGGCGTTGCACCTGCCGAGCCTCGACCTCGTTCGCAGGGAGCTCGCCGTTCGCCAGGAACGCGAGGATTGGTTGAGCCCAAGACGGCACCTCCAGCACCGTGAGGACGACCACTTGCGTGGGTGCGGCCGGGTCGGGAGGCGGCGAGCTAGTGCCAGCAGCCCCCGAGCCGGAGCCGGTAGCTCCCGAGCCGGAGTCGGCAGCCCCCGGGGCCGGGCGAAGGGCTATTGGGTCGGCCGGGACGAAAATGGACTCCGAATCTGGAGACGGCTTGATGGACGGCTTGCGCAGGTGCTCGAGGGAGACGCCGGTTGGGATTGCTTGCCCGCTGGAACCAAGCTTGGCTAGAGTATTGGCCGCCTCGTTCTCATTGCGGGGGACGTGGAGGAACTCGCAGCCGTCGAAGTTGCCGGTCATCTCTTGGACCAGGTTGCGGTAGCTGGCCATGTTGGATTCCCTGGCATCCCACTCGCCGGACACATGCTGGACCACCAGATCGGAGTCGCCGAAGCAGAGGATGCGCCGGATGCCGATTTCTTTGGCCAGCCGGAGGCCGTGGACGATGGCTTTGTACTCGGCGATGTTGTTGGAGGCGGCGAAGTGGATTTGCAGCGTGTAGCGCAGTCGGTCGCCCTTGGGGGAGGAGAGCACGATGCCGGCTCCCAAGTCGGATGCCATCTTCGAGCCGTCAAAGTGCATGCGCCAGTGTGTTGCGTCGGGAGCTGGCGGCCAGTACTGGGTCTCCACCCAATCGACGAGGAAGTCGGCCAACGCCTGCGATTTGATGGCGATGCGAGGCTCGTAGAGGATGGTGTGGGCGGCTAGCTCGATGGCCCATTTGGCGATCCGGCCAGAGGCATCCCGGCAGCCCATGATCTCGCCGATGTGGGCCGTGCTCACCACTGTGATGGCGTGCTCTTGGAAGTACTGCCGGAGCTTCTTGGCGTCCAGGTAGACGCCGTAGCACATCTTCTGATAGTGGGGGTAGTTCTGCTTGGAGGTGGAGAGAACCTCGCTTAGGTAGTACACAGGGCGCTGGACCGGCTGTGCCTTGCCTTCCTCGGGGCGTTCCACCACCAGCACTACGCTAACCACGCGGGTGGTCGCCGCGATGTACATTAGGAGCGGCTCCTTCTCAGCCGGCGCGGCCAAGACGGGCGTGGTGGAGAGCATGCGCTTGAGGTCGCGAAAAGCCTCGTCCGCCTGGTTGGACCACTCGAACGGCGTCATCTTCTTCATCAGCTGATATAGGGGCAGGGCCCTCTCCCCCAGCCGGCTGACGAACCGTCTGAGAGAGGCCAAGCAGCCGGTGAACTTCTGGACATCGCGCAGCTGGGCCGGCTTGGGCATGCGGTCGATAGCCTTGATCTTCTCCGGGTTGGCCTCGATGCAGCGCTCCGAGACGAGGAAACCAAGGAGCTGGCCAGCCGGCACGCCGAACACGCATTTCTCCGGGTTGAGCTTGATCTGGTACTGCCGCAGGTTTGCGAACGTCTCCCTGAGATCCTCGAGGAGGGTGAGGTGCTGCTTGGTCTTCACCACGATGTCGTCGACGTAGACGTGCACATTCCGGCCGATTTGCGATAGGAGGCATTTCTGCATGCAGCGCTTCAAGGTGGCGCCGGCGTTCTTCAAGCCGAACGACATGGTGATGTAGCAATACGCCCCGAAGGGGGTGTTGAAGGACGTCTTGAGGGCATCCGCCGGGTCCAGCTTGATCTGGTGGTAGCCGGAGTAAGCGTCCAGGAAGGACAAGAGCTCGCAGCCGGCTATGGAGTCGATGACTTGGTCAATCCGGGGAAGGGCAAACGGGTCCTTGGGGCAGGCCTTGTTCAGGCTGGTGTATTCGATACACATGCGCCAAGTGTCGTTCTTCTTCAGGATGAGCACCGGGTTGGCCAGCCACTCGGGGTGGAATACTTCCATGATGAACCCGGCTCTGAGCAGCCAGGCGATCTCTTCGCCAATGGTTCTTCGCTTCTCCTCGGAGAAGCGGCGTAGCGGCTGCCGGACCGGCTTGGCATCCGGCCGGACGTGGAGTTTGTGCTCGGCGTACTTCCTCGGAACACCCAGCATGTCCTTGGGGAACCATGCAAAGATATCCCGTCACGGAGGAAGTCGACGAGCTCGCCTTCCTATTTGCTGTTAAGGCCGGAGCCCACGACGACGTATTCGCTGGAGTCGGGGTTGGATGGGTCGAGCGAAACCTTCCTTGTGCCCTTGGCTGGCTTGAAGGACCCCTCGTCGGCCGGCTGCTCGAGCTGAGCCGGCATGATCGGCTGCTCGCCAGCCAGCGCGACAAGGCGGTCGAGCTGGCGCCTCTCCTCGGTGATGACCAGCGACTCGGCCAGCTTGGAGCCGGCTTTGGCGCACTCCAGGGACTTTTTGTAGTCGCCGGTGATGGTGATGATGCCCTTGGGACCTGGCAGCTTCATCTTGAGGTAGGCGTAGTGCGGAACCGCCATGAACATGGCCATGGCGGGCCGGCCCAAAAGCGCGTGGTAGGGGCTGGCGAGGTTGATCACCTTGAACCAGATTGGCTCTCAGCGGAAATGCGCGCTGGTGCCGAATAGCACGTCCAGCCGCACCCGGCCGATGGGGGAGCACGAGGCGCCTGGCACGATGCCGTGGAACACCGTCTGGGTGGGCTGTAGCTGGCCCTCCTCGATGCCGAGCTTGACCATGGTATCGCGGTAGAGGATGTTGATACTGCTGCCGCCGTGGATCAGCACCCGTGAAAAGTGGCTGGTGCGCTTCTCAGTGACGAAGGTGGGGTCAAGGACGAGCGCGTAGCCACCCGGCGTGGGCATCACGGCTGGGTGATCCTCCCGGGTCCAGCTGACAGGATGGTCGGACCAGTGCATGTACTGGGGGACCGGGGGGACGACGGCGTTCACCTCGTGCTGGTACTTGCACTTGCTGTGCTTGTCGTCGCCTTCGCTGGTGAAGACAACATAGGCCGCGTCCTGCTGCGGATAGGGGTCGTTGGCGAGGGTGCCGGTTGCCGGAGGCGGCGGAGGAGGTGGAAGCGGCGGCTGCTGCGGGCCGGCTCCGGGTGGCGGGGGTGGAAGGTTGTCCTTCAACAGACGCTGGGTGAAGCTGCACAGCCGGAGTGTGTGGGTCGACGGTTTCACGCCGCTATGGTTCTTGCAGGGGGCATCGAGCATCTGCTCGAAAGACAGCTTGGGCTGCCAAGCGGCCTTACCGGTGCGCCGGCGCTGGCCGGCTGCTTGCTCAGCCTGCCGCTCCCCTTCCACCACGGCTACTTGCTGGTTGCTGTAGCGAGGAGCCGGCTGCTCGGCCTTCCGCTTGTTGTTGTTGTGGTTGTCTTGCCGGCGCTGGCTGGTTTCGCCCGCCGGCTTCGGGGCGGCCGGCTGGACCGGGACTGGCTTGCCATCCGCGTCGACTGTAATCTTTACACGCATCGCGGAGTCGGCCGTGGCGTACTTGTCCGCCACCGCCATGAGCTCCGCCAGGGTGTCCGGCTCCTCGCACATCAGGCGGTGCTAGAGCAGGGTGCCATCTCGGCACCCGTCGACGAAGTACTGAACGGCTTGCTATCGAGGACGCCTTAGCAGGAGTTGCGCAGCTCGGTCCACCGCGTGAGGAAGTCGCGGAGGGGCTCGCCCGGGTTCTGAACGCACATGGAGAGCTGGCGAGGACGACCAGGACGCTTGTACGTGCTGGTGAAGTTGCGCACGAATGCCTCTTCGAAGTCTAGCCAGGAATTGACGCTGCCGGCCCTCAGGCTGTTAAGCCACGTCCGAGCTGAGCCGAGCAGCATGAGGGGAACGTAGCGAACCGCTACGCGCCGGTTGCCGCCAGAGATGCCGACAGCCGTGGTGTAATCGGTTAGCCAGTCCTCCGGCTTGGAGACACCGCTGTACTTGGGGGAGTCGCGGGGCAGCGAGAAGCCTCTGGGGATGGGCTCCTCGCGGATGCGGGGACCGAAGCACGCCGGGCCGACAGAGCTCTCCTCCTCGAGAAGCGTGGACCGCGCCAGCCGGTCGATGCGGTGGCGGGCGTCGGTTTCATCGTAGGGCTCGCGGGGACCCAGCCGGCTTGCTACGGGGCCGCGTGGCACCGCGCCGGCGGAAGCCGGCCGGGGTTGTCGAGGCGGCGGGAGAGGAGGTTCTGGCCACTGGGTACGGCCGTCACCGGCAGTCTTGTTGGCGACGCCGTTGCCAGTGGCCGCGACGCAGTTGTGCCGGCTCCGGCTTGCCCGGTGCCGGCCAGAGCCGCGACTCGTCGAGCCAGCAGGGGAAGACGCCTGCTGCGTGTCCCGAAGAGCTCTCTCCGGGTCTCTGGTTTTGCCCGAGGTGGAGACGGATGGCTGGGCCGGGTCAAAACGCTGCTGCTGCTCGTTCGCCGCGGTGTTGAGGTCGCGGATGCGCTGCTGCTGCTGCAGCAGCTCCTCGCCCTCCAGGAACTCGAGATCTGCCATGGCCGCCTGCGCTGTGCGCATGTTCTTGACGGGGGTGTCATAGACGGGCCGGCCCGCGCCTAGTGCGCGGCCGATTGCACTCCCACGGATTCGCACCTCCGCAACCCGGCTGGGCTCAGCAGCGGCCGGTGTGAAGCCGTGGGCGTTGTCGTACTCTCGCTAGTCGGACTCCAGCCGGCGCCGCGTTGCCGCGAGCTCCGTGGCCTCGAACAGCAAATGCTCGCGGTCCTCGTTGAGCTGAGCCGCTGCTGCCGCGAGCTCCGTGGCCTCGAACAGCAAATGCTCGCGGTCCTCTGGATTGTCTCGTGGAGCGGGTCATCCCGGCGATGAGGGGCCGCAGCCGTGACAGCGGCGTCCGCCGCAGCCTTCTCCTTGGCGCGCGGGGAGCCGGAACTGGTGCCGACGGTCAGCACCTCCGCGCGAACGCAGAGGTTCGCGCCGTCGTCGGAGGCGGCGCAGCCAACGGGGACGGGCGAATCGGTGAAGCTGTGTACCTTGCCGGGAAACACGTTGGGGACGAGCGCGACGAAGACGCGCAGCGTGCCGAAGGGGACGACGAGGCAGCCTGCGGGGTAGGCGGCGCTCACATCCGATACGGCGCCGCAGCCGGCCGGGTTGGCCGTGCGAGGCGCACGGACCAAACCGTGCACGATGCGCTCGCCGGAGCTGGTGAAGGGCCTCGTCCGGAACTTGACTCCGGTCGACGCCGCAAGCAGCCCCACGGTGGGCGCCAACTGTCGTGGTGAAATTACGGCAGATGCCATGAGATGGCTAAAAGTGGGGGGCTGCGTGAGGACGCCGGTGGGTTCCGGAAGCGAGGTTGCCACGCGCATGCGAGAGACACAAGGCGTACCCAGGTTCGGGGCCCTCCGGAGAGGTAACACCCCTAGTCCTGCCGAGTGGGTTGATAGGCTCAGAGGCCACAATGGTTACAATGGTGCTCCTGGAGCTGTTTGAGTGGAGGAGGCAGAAGGAGCTAGGTCTCCGTTCAGCCTCTCCTGTGTGTGTGTATGTGTCGGGGAAGAAGGAGTGAACCAAGTAGCCAACTAGAATGCGAACTGACTGAACTAAATCGAACCTCCCTGCATGGAGGCCTCCTGGGGGGTCTTATAGCTTGACCCCCCAGGGTTACATGGGTAAACTACGCGCGCCAAGACCCGGGCGTCGGCATCTGGAGCCGGCTGCTGGGCCCCGCTGGCTGCGGCGCCCGAGGGCGGCGCGAAACTGTGGCCCGTCGCTTCGAGCGTCATGGAGTGGACGGGGCGTGCGCGCTTCTGCAGAGGCGTACAGGAGTGGTCGGCACGTGCGCGCTCCTGCCGAGGCGTGCAGGAGTAGACGGCGCGTGCGCGCTCCGTAGAGGCGTGCCGGAGTAGGCGGCTTCGTGGGGGGCTGCACTGGCGCGCTGGTGCTGACACCGGCCGTCGCGTCAACAGGGTTGGCAGCTTTGCCGGTGCGCCCTCCCGAGACGGATTGCACTGTAGCCATGTTCTCCCCTCGTGGGGGGCTGTCTTGTCGCCGGACGAGATGGGACGGCCGCCGACCTATCGCCAGCCGGCTAGCGGCCAGCCAGACCCGGCCCAGGGCCGGGCCCAGCCGGCTAGCGCCGAGGAGCCGGTAGGTTCGCCAGCCGGCGGGGAGGGGCACGAGTTGCCCCGATGTTTTTTGAAAAGGGGACTCCGGGTTCGCTTGCCTGCCCGGGGTTCATCCCCCTAACATTCTCCCAACAAAGTGCGAAGAGAGCAGCTACGCATGCAAGTTGTGCAGAGGTTCGATAGGGCGATCCCTTGTAATGGTTGCCCTGGTCCTCCTTTTATAGCTCAAGGGGTTACCACAGTGGCAAAACAGTCATTACTAGTTGATTAGATAGCAAACAGTGCTATCATACCTAACTCTGCCAGTTTAGGCAAAAGCAATAAATGCCCTGTTAGGTGTCATGTAGAGGGTCAGCCCCGACAAGGTTTCTGCACCGCTCACCCAGCTACCTCATATTGTCTTGACACGCCTTGTGGATGGGTGTCATTAAAGGCAAATCTTATCCCTGCATGCTGACATGTGCCCGACAAATCTCAGCAACCATCCTGCGCGGTCGACACCTCACCGATTAGCGACTAGCTGCCCGGTGAGGTGGAGTGCTGACGAGCTGGCGAAAGCTTGCCGGCGCGGAGCTTGTCGGGTCTTCACCTTGCTGGCTCAGCCTTGCCGGCAAGAAATGCCTACATCTCCAATACTGGTTGAGTACTTGTTGATGCTTTGTCTTGAACTTCTCTCCAGTAGCCTCTGCAACTGGATCTTAAATCTTGGTCTTGGAGATTCCCGGCAAACCTTGGCCAGCAGGGAAGCTGCCACTGTCTGTGCATAATTCAGGGTATAAAATACCCATGTTTTATACACCGACAACGCCGCAGGAGAGGCCCCAAGACCTTCCCACTCCCTCCACCCTCCGCCGTCTCGCGCCGAGGACATGGCACATGGTGCGCCTCCGTCGCCTCCTCCGTCCAACGAGGGTGCCAGGCGCCACTGCGACGCGCTAGCACGTGAGCCATCCCACGGCGCGTCTTTGCCGGACCATGGCGAGCCCAGCTGCTAGATCATTCGACGCGTGCCACCTGACACATGCGTGCTCCTCGAGCGGCAGCGCCAGCGCCAAGATAGGACCGTCTAGGAGGTCGCAGTGGCCAGTCGCCAGAACCGTGCCGCCCTCGCTGGTGGCGTCCCCTCCAGCTGCGAGGGCTGCCGCACCTTCACCCGCGAGCTGCGCCGCGTGGTGTGGCCCACGAAGTTCAAGTCGGACCTGCCTCCGCACTACGACGGCACCCCCAACCTCGCAGAGTTCCTGCAGCTCTATGCCCTGAGCATCGAGGCAGTGAACGGTGACGACAAAGTCATGGCGAACTAGTTCCCCATGGCCCTCAAGGATGGCCCGCGCTCGTGGCTCATGAACCTCCCCGAAGCATCCATCTCCTCGTGGGCCGAGCTCTGTCGGCAATTTGTCGCCAACTTCAAGGGCACGCACGAGCGCTCCCTCACACTCAACGACTTGCGCGCCATGCGCCAGCGCCCTGACGAGACCCTTCGCAAGTACATCCAGCGCTTCAGCCAAATGCGTAACAAGATCCTGCATGCCTCCGAGGCCGCCATCATCTCCGTGTTCTCCTCCGGCGTTGTGGACGTCTGGATGCGCGAGAAGCTCGCCATCAACGATGAACTTGACTCCATGCTCGAGCTGTTCGACCTCGCTGACAGGTGCGCCAAGGCTGAAGAAGGCCGTCTCTTCGCCCACAACGACCCCAACGCGGCGCCAGACGCGGCCAAGGCCAAGAGCAAGGACGCCAACTGCAAGGGCCCTGCCGTGCTTGCGGCGGAGCCCGAGCAGAAGCGCGGCCGTGAGCGCGATGAGCCCAAGAAGGACAGCCGCCCTCTCTGCGCCTACCACAACTCGCACTCCCACAGCACCGAGGACTGCCATGATGTAACGCCCCAGACACACCCGCTGGTTATGGCCGTTACCCCTGGCGGGATCTAGACTAGCCCCATAGATCAATACTAGTCTTTTCTACGCACTTTGTCCTCACTCGTGCGCACCCGGGACCAACTTCCCGGTCGGTCACCCATCCTGAAATTACTCCAAGCTGAGCACGCGGAAAAGAAGGAATTCCTTATTGATATGCATAGTCTATCATCCCTACTAAGCCAGGCTATTACATACACCCCCACTCAGAGGAACCGACATCCTCATCGGGGCACAGGAACATTCCCTCTTGGCACATACGTCTATGCATCCAGTCCGGTACATGTGCCATGCCGTGTGCCACGACGGGTCACAAACGTCAAGAACAACATGACCGCACATATGTCCGCAAACATCTGTGTAACCGCGAGGGTCGGCTCTGATACCAACTTGTAACGCCCAATATGAAGTTCTATCGCAATCTCGTGACGAACTCAAGCTCGTGACAGAACCTCATTTTGAGACGCATAGCAAGGTGATTCTCAAATACATACAACCAAGTGAACAGATGAGAATACTAGATAAAGGCTTACACTCGCCACATGCTACATCATAAATATATCATAATCATCATACAATCATCCAAATGAAAGACAGGGTCCGACTATGGACGAAATCAAACGAGAAAACACCACCCTGCTATTATCCCCGGATCAACCGACTAGGGCCCACTACTAATCGTCTGGCATCGTGACGTACATACGCCCACGCTCATCATCATACTCCCAATGGAGGATTTCGGGCTCACCTGTGTCTGTCTCAAGCGTACCTGCAACTGGAGTTTTTTAGTAATCTGTGAGCCACAGGGACTCAGCAATGTCATCACCCAAGGTAACAAAACTATTTAAGCTTATAGGAATGGAAGTGGTAATGTGGTGAGGTTGCAGCAAGCACTAAGAATGTTTAGGTGGCTAACTTATGAGTACAAGAATAAAGATGAGCATACTACGCATAATGGTCACAAGTTTAACATGATCAAGAAGTGATCCTGAACACCTACTTACGATTCAAACATAACCCCACCGTGTTCTCTTCCCGAACTTACTCGAAAAGAGACCATCACGGTTACCCACACAGTTGGTGTATTTTATTAGAATTAGTGTCAAGTTTTCTACAACCGGAGGTTAAAAATATCCAAGTCGCCACATAACCGTGGGCACGACTTCGCGTAAGATTTAACCCTGCAGGGGTGTTCCAACTTGGTCCATCATAGACCAACACAAGCTGCGGTGGAAATACCTCAACCTCGAGATAGCCCGAAGTATCCTCGGAATCCCGGTGCACAAGACATTTCGACAATGGTAACACAAGTCCAGCAAGACCTCCCGACGTGCCGACACCCCGATAGGAGCCGCGCGTATCTCGTCTCAGGCCACGACGAATGAGCTACGCGTACAGTTAAAGCCTATAACCCAAGTTGCCAAGGGACGGCCCCGCACAGTGCTCTAGTTTGGACCAACACTCATGAGGAGCACTGGCCCGGGTTGTTGATTAAGAATCCTCGGGTTAATTACTCCCGATGCAAGTTTTAGTTGTTATTAGGCAAATGGTAAAACCAATGTTGGGCCTTGCTGGAAGCGGTTATTCAAAGCGAACTATCAAGAGGGTCCCATTCCCCTGAGCATGTTAGGAACGCTAATCAAGGATCATAACACCGGTATTATGGAAACTAAGGCGGCATGAGTGGAACAAAACACTAGGCAAAAGGCCGAGCCTTCCACACACAACCAAGTATATAGATGCATTAATTAAATAAGAGATATTATGATATCCCAACATATCCATGTCCCCACATGGAACAACCTGCACTGCACCTGCAACTAGCAACGCTATAAGAGGGGCTGAGCAAAGCGGCAAGATAGCCAAACAACGGTTTGCTGGGTAGGGTGGTTAGAGGCTGTATCATGGTATATGAGAGCCTGACATGTATGTGGTAGGAAACGTGACATAGCGATAGCAACGAGACAATTAGCAAGCAGAGATAGTAGTGTTATCAAGGGTAATGATCATCTTGCCTGAAGTCTCTTCGGTAGGATAGTAAGACTGCTCCTCGAACACGTTCTCAACCGGTTCCTCGAACTCGAACTCGTCTCCCGGAACTACCCAAAAGAAAGAACAAGCACCAAAATAAACAAACAACCATGGCATATATGCACAAGCAAAATGATTCATGAAAGGGCATGGTGAAATAATGAGCATGACATGAATGAAGCATCGGTGCTACCGGGACGATAGAAATGATAACGAGACATGAACGATGAAGCCAAAGATGGCTATGTGCAAAATCTTGGCAACCCAAGTATGCCTCTAGAAAGAATGGAAGATTTCAATTGAAATCGATATAAAGATCATGACGAATGGATGCACGAAACTCAAAAGGTGAGCAACACAATATGCAATGCAAAAACTGAATTTAACAGCAACATGGCATCTTATGCACGTCAAAATAGCAAGCTACAGTACTCTAAAATGCAAGAAATTGGCGTGCAGCTACTGTACACATGGCATAGAACATTTCATACATTGGCACAAATTCATATGAAGCATGGATTCACCAGAAATGAGCTCACAACATGGCAACATAATGTTGACAGAAAAACTGCTACATTGACTAGGCATGTTTAGAGCAACATTAACATATGCTACAGGAGTTTAACATGGCATCAACTAGCATGGAATGAATGTACTGACAACATAGAACCAAACATGTTTACTGATCATGCTCAGAAAAGCTATGGATTAGATGGTACCATCAAAGCAACATGGCAAGTTTAGCAGAAATTTAACAAGTGCAAAACAGTAACAATGACTAAGCATGTTTGCAAGCTTGTTGCACTCCCATCATGGCATAGAAAAATTACTAGCAGCAAGATGGCATGAAAATGCTCCAAACTCATGTTGACAAGTTGCTCATATGACATATGTAATAATTCACACAAAAATGACAAAATGGCATATTATGTGAAAATGGCATGCATGTAAACTTGCTCAAAAGATAAATCTAATGCGACCAATGGATCAGTTGGATTTTTCTACCCCAAAATCATATATTACACTCATATGATCCTACATGAAAATGCTCAAAAATGCCACAATTACACTTAGGACAGAAACTGATTTAAGTTATATGCCAGATTTGGCATATACCAAAAATGGAAAAGGGCCAGAAACAGAAACTTGCCGGATCTGGAAAGCGCCAGATTTGGTTATTGCCCGAATTGGAAAGCGCCCACTTACCAGAAATGGAAATTTCGAAAATGGCTAAAAGAATTAAAATAAAAATAAAGAAAGGAGGCGGGTTGTGTGGGCGTGTGTATGACAGTGGGACCCACGAGGACCCACTGGTCAGTGGCAAAATAATTGGGGGAAAATCCCCTACCCCCGACGGGTTTCGAACCCGGGGCGGCTCGCTCGGTGCGGTGCGGCTCGACCAGCTCGGCTGGCGCGGTGTTTGTGACAGAAACGGGCTCGACCCCTATTGACTTGGCGTAGCAGAGCAGGGGAAACAGAGCAAGAGGCGCGGCGAGACAGCGACGGCGACGGGCTCGTCAGAGTTGCTCCGGTGAGCATCTGGCACGGGGGTGAAACGGAAAAGACTCGCGCGAGGATTCCACACGTGCGCATGACTCGCACGACTCCAGACGACGACGAGGGCGTCGCCGGCGATGGAAGACAGAGGCGGCGACGGTGACTCCATAACGAACGACGCAGAGGCTAAACGTGACAGGGGAAACGTGGGATCGGCTCAATAGAGCGAGGAGAGCACGACGGACAAGCGCGGATGGCCTATGGTGGTCGGGACACTCGCCGGAGACGAGGCCCGACGGCGCTGAGGGAGGCGCACACGGCGATCGGCCATAAAGCATGCAAAAGAGGGGGAAAGGTTGTCGGCGCGATGCGGCTGCTCACCATGAACACGGCGGTGCAGTCGCGCGGGCTCGGGGAAGACGGGCGGCGACGAGCTCGTCCGGAGACGAGCGGCTGCCGAAGCGGGAGAGGATGAAGGGGACGGTGTCAGACTTGGCGTCCCTCGGCGCTGTAGTGGACGTCGAGGACGTAGCCGACGACGAGGAAGACGACGGACAAGGTTGGCGATGCGGAGGACGACAGAGATCACGGCGGCACCATGACCGTGCTCTCTGTTGTGTACGGGAGCGGCTCACTGCGGCGGATCTGGTGGATGCTACTATCCTGGCGGCGGCGGAGGAGGGAGAGAGGGAACCCTAGAGCGTGCTGGACACGGTGGGGGAAATTTATAGGGGCTAGGGCGAGCAGGTGGAGCTCGCGTGCACACGGGCTTGCGGTTCCCATGGCTTGCGCCTGAGCTTGACGAAAAGGTGGGTGTGAAGGTGCTGTAGACAGGGGCCGACAGGCGGGACCGGCCAGGCCACGTGGCAAGGAGGCAGCGGGGGTACGCGGGCTTGCGGGTGAGAAAAGGATGGAGGGAGCGTGCGGCGAGCTGGTTTGGCGAGCTGCTGGGCCGGCTGGGCTGCTGCGCTGGGCCGCTGCTAGACTGCTGTTGCTGCTCTCTCTTTTCTTATTTCTTCAGACAGAAAACAAAGAGAAAAGCACAGGGTGTTGGGGAAAGGTTGAGAGGGATATAAAAATATCTCTGCAACCCAGGAATTATGTAGTATTTGAATAAAATGGTTTGGACATTTTTAGAGGAATAAAAATAATTCAAGTTTGAATTAAATTCAAACTTGCATCATTTTTGAACCCAACCAAATCACTTCCAAAAATGCTGCAATCTGGCAGAGAGCTTAATGGCATGATGTAGGATTTATAGGAAAATAGTGAACATTATTTTGGGACAGAATTATTGCATCATGAATAAATTGGGAAAAAGAGGGTTTTGGGAAGAAATGGTGGGAGAGTTATGCATGGGTGAAACTCAAGAGTTGGGAGAGGGCAAGGAGGGGATGACCACACACGCTATGCATATATGGAGATCACAACAATCACAATGGTGCAATGCTCATGAACAACATAAATGGATATGATGACGCAAGCACATGACAAAATAATGGCATGAAGATAAAATGCAAAATGAAAAGAAGCAAAACACAACATGAGAAGAACCCATCCATCAAGATCATCATGACAAATCCATATATTGCAATGTTGAGGAGTACAAATATGGAAGGAGCACTCTTGGGGTGTTACACATGAGCTCAAGCTGCTTCGCGACGAGCGCCTGGGCCGCCATGGTGACCGCAACGATCGCGGTGCCGGCCGCGGAGGCGGCCGCAGCGGCAACCGCTAGGGAGGCCGCAACAGCAATGGCAACTTCCGGCAGGGCTGGCGTGACTAGCCTCGCGAGGCCAACCCTGATGTCTACTACGCAACTTTATTCTTGTAGACTCGTGTTGGGCCTCCAAGCGCAGAGTTTTGTAGGACAGCGGTAATTTTCCCTCAAGTGGATGACCTAAGGTTTATCAATCAGTGGGAGGCGTAGGATGAAGATGGTCTCTCCCAAACAACCCTATAATCAAATACAAGAAATCTCTTGTGTCCCCAACACACCCAATACAAAGGTAAATTGTATAGGTGCACTAGCTAGTTCGGCGAATAGATGGTGATACAAGTGTAGTATGGATAGCAGATATAAGTTTTTATAATCTGAAAATAAAAAAATAGCAAGGTAGCAAGTAACAAAAGTGAGCACAAACGGTATTGCAATGCTTAAAAACAAGGCCTAGGGTTCATACTTTCACTAGTGCAATCTCTCAACAATGCTAACTTAATTGGATCATATAACAATCTCTCAACGTGCGATAAAGAATCACTTCAAAGTTCCTATTAGCAGAGAACATAAGACAGAAATTGTTGTAGGGTACGAAACCACCTCAAAGTTATTCTTTCTGATCAATCTATTGAGCTATTCCTATAAGTGTCACAAACAGCCCTAGAGTTCGTACTAAAATAACACCATATGATACACATCAACCATATCTAATGTCACCTAGATACTCCAATGTCACCACAAGTATCCATGAGTTGATTATACAATATGCATCAAACAACTTCAAAATCATAATATTCAATCCACACAAAGAACTTCAAACAGTGCCCCAAGATTTCTACCAGAGAAAGTAGGACGAAAACGTGCATCAACCCCTATGCATAGATTACCCCAATGTCACCTCGGGAATCCGCGAGTTGAGTGCCAAAACATATATCAAGTGAATCAATATAATACCCCATTGTCACCATGGGTATTCATATGCAAGACATACATCAAGTGTTCTCAAATCCATAAAAATATTCAATCCGATAATAGTGAAACCTCAAAGGTAAAAGCTCAATTCATCACAACAAGATAGAGAGGGAGAAACATCATACGATCCAACTATATTAACAAAGCTCACGGTACATCAAGATCATGCCAAATCAAGAACACGAGAGAGAGAGAGAGATCAAACACATAGCTACTTGTACATACCCCTAGCCTCAAGGGTGAACTACTCCCTCCTCATCATGGAGACCGTCGGGATGATGAAGATGGCCTACGATGATGATTTCCCCCTCCGGCAGGGTGCCGAAAAAGGGTTGTTGATGAGATCGTGGAGGTATAGAGGCTTGCGGCAGCGGAGTCAAAGTTCCAGGGTTATTTCTGGGGGTTTCTCTATTTATAGGATTTTTTGGCATTGGAATCACGCGAAGATGGGCTAAGATGGGCCCATGAGGCACCACGGCGCCATACCCCCCTGGCGTGCCTTGGTGCCTCGTGGGCACCTCGTCGCTCTTTTGGTCCTCCCACGAAGCTTCCTGGTCCTCTTTTGTTCCAAAAAAATCGTCAAAAAGTTTCGCTGCATTTGGAGAAATTTTATTTCTGCACAAAAAACAACACCACGGTAGTTCTGCTGAAAACAACGTCAGTCCGGGTTAGTTTTAATCAAATCATACCAAAACCATATAGAATTGTTATAAACATGGCATGAATTCTTCATAAATTATAGATATGTTGGAGACGTATCAAACCCTCAGGCCAACGCCGCTCCGCCGCCGCTACCGCCGCCACCTCGAAGGAACGACGGCAACCAGCCTGACAAGGGCGCTGGGGGCTACCAGGAGCCTCGCGGAGTGGCTTGCATCATTGGCGGGGCCTAGGCTCCCGCATCCAACTGCCACTTCAAGCTGTTCTCTCCCGAGGTGAATGCTGCCCTCCCGAGGCCTGAGGCTTCTCAGCCCCTCAAGTGGTCGTAGTAAGCAAACACTTTTGACTCCAAGGACCATCCCAAGGCCACGAGCACCGTGGGCACAATCCCAATGTTGTGCACCCCCAGCATCAGCAACATCGCCACACCAAGACGCTCATCCACGGAGGCACTGGCCTCAACGTGATCTCCATCGAGACCTTCGAGCAGCTCCAAGCACTAGTACAACGAGCTGCTATACAAACAATTTTTAACCCCTTTCCGCGATGGAGTTTTAAACCGTCGCCTTACCTGTGTGTGCGATAGGGGAGTCCTTCCGACACGACCCAGAAACTGTCGGCGATAGGGCCTCCGGTCACACACACGGGGCAAAAAGAGCTCGTGTGCGATCGGGCGAGCCATCGCAGAGAATTTTACTGGCCCAATCGTTTCTGTTCGTATGTTCATCCCACATAGTGAATCTCAGGAAAACGTTTCCGTTCATATGTACATCACACATAATTTTTATGTGGAAACGTTTGTGCAAGGTGGCCTAACGCAAACATTTGTCGGGCGGAAGGCATGTGTGATTGTTCATTGATCTAACACGACTACTTTCTAGAAACTGTGTGCGTTGTTTGAGGTCATCGCCCACGGTGTTGTCTGAGAAACCATCTGCAATTCGAAAACCGAATAAGCAGGGTAATTGGCCTATTATTGATAATGCATTTAGTAATTAAATTGACATTTCATATCAAACACACCATATGTTTCATAGTCGTATTATAGCAACCAGGATTTCATAGTTGAATTACATCAAAGTATAACATCACATAGCTTCAGCACTCAGTTAAACCATATATGCATATAGCTAGCTACGCAATTACACAACAGCACAAAGTTTCACATGCAACATCTAAAACCTTTGGAAAGTAGCATCATATAAGGTATATAGAGATATGAATCTCATTTGGGAAACTATTGAATCTGAAGGCGAATATTGAGCCTTCAATGATGTTGAATGTCCTTGCAACTTTACGCCAGTGGCTGCGGATGATTGCCCGCCCAACCTTCATCCTCTTGAGGGAGACTTCAATATTGTACCGTGGGTGTTGAATGAGTACCTTCCTCGCCTCTTGACCATGGAGGAGGTTTGAGAGGTAATCATCGGTGAACTGCTTTGGAAAGGACTGAAAACAAAGATATGCATAAATATCTGTTCTAAATTTTGAAATGGCGCTTAGGAAAAACATAAGGTAAAAGAGTTAGTACCATCCTATAGTTGACTGATGTCTTCTTCATTGTGCAAACAAATATCTTGTTGTTATTCAACGCTAGTTTCTTTATCCTAACAATCTTTCTGAGTTTCTTGACTTGACTGATATTCATGTCCATCTCATTTCCCCATATGCAAAATGGATCGAACAGTGGGTCTAAACCTCAGATAGCAGGACCTACATGTGCAAGACCAAATTGTTAAAAACCTAAATATTAGAATGGTTCCTGCAAT
This sequence comes from Elymus sibiricus, assembly GCA_039707655.1. Lineage (NCBI taxonomy): Eukaryota > Viridiplantae > Streptophyta > Magnoliopsida > Poales > Poaceae > Elymus > Elymus sibiricus. Next base: position 321,074,674 of record CM077672.1, read on the forward strand.
TGCACAATAATGTGCTATTAGCCAAAGGACCATGCATGTGCAAACCTCGATGGTAAACCTCAGTGCCTCCCATTGTTTCCCTGCAACACATATAAGGCAGATATTGATCAGTTTAAGTGAGAGTTGGCATACTATTAGTAGAATATATTAATGAAAACTTGTACCCACAAAAAATGAGCATCACACTGCAGAATTGAACCAAAAAGTTAACTGGACACCACAACAAATGAAGCAAGCAGTTAACTTAGAACCACATTGCAGAATAGAACATATACTAGAAGATCATACAGTTAATCAAGCCTAGCATGCTTAAGAACTACTAGGAAATATAGCATTTGTGTATGTTTCTCATGTATAGAGTACATCCAAATTCGATTTTATTCCTCACATGCATAACAATAAAAAAATTGTACCCACAGGAATTGAAAATCACATTTCAGAATTGAACCAAATAGTTAACTGAACATCACAACAAATGAACCAAACTGTTAACTGAACATCACATTTCAGAATATCAGATTGCATATTAACATTACAGAGGACAATTCACTAGAAGGCACCAGAGCCGGCCTTTAGAAAACAACACGAACTATCGTTTAAAGCAGCCAACCGTGTGGCGGCGTCCGCATGCGAGGGGTCGACGGTGGCCTCGATGGTGAGGTGCTCCTCCAAGATCTAGCGGTCGGCACGCATGGCAGCCATCGCGACCACATCCGTGTGTGCGGCCGCGATTTGCTTCACCGCTGCCAGATGCTCCTAGAGCTCCTGGCTATAATGCGTGAAGTATGGCTATGGGCGGCGCTTATTTGGAGGATGGGGCAGTGATTTGGGTGGAAGATGTCGCGTTGGCAGTCGAGGCATGTGGGATGGAGAAGGAGGAGGAGGATGGGGGTGGGGTGTGGATTATCGGACTATATGGAAGAGGCCGCGCAGCGGGAAGGAGCGCCGCCGGCGAGGAGGAGATACGATGGAGACGTATCAACTGTTGAGTTGTCAATCCAACCACACCTGGAGATAAAATATCTGCAACAGAATATTTAGTAGCACAGTAATAGGATAGTTTTGATAGCAGTAACAATAGTAAAGGTAATAGTAACAGTAGCAGTTTTGTAGCAAGTGTAAAGCAGTAGCAACAAAGTAACTTAGCAGAAACCAATATGAGAAAGGCGTAGGCATTGGATCGGTGATGATAATTATGTTGGATGATATTCATCATATAACAGTCACAACCTAGGGCGATACACAATAGCTCCAATTCATCAATGTAATGTAGGCATGTATTCCGTATATAGTCATACGTGCTTATAATAAGAACTTGCATGACATCTTTTGTCCTACCCTCCCGTGGCAGCGGGGTCCTTAAGGAAACTAAGGGATATTAAGTCCTCCTTTTAATAGAGAACTGGAACAAAGCATTAGCACTTAGTGAATACATGAACTCCTCAAACTATGGCAATCACCAGAAAGAATCCCAATTATTGTCACCTTGGGGTATACCGATCATAACACATAATAGGTGCATATAACTTGCATGATAGGATCAAGAACACAAATATATTCATGAAAACATAAAGGGTTCAAATCTGAAATTATGGCACTCGGGCCCTAGTGACAAGCATTAAGCATAGCAAAGTCATAGCAACATCAATCTCAGAACATAGTGGATACTAGGGATCAAAGCCCTAACAAATTGACTTGATTACATGATAAATCTCATCCAACCCATCACCGTCCAGCAAGCCTATGAAGGAATTACTCATGCCCGGTGGTGAGCATCATGAAATTGGTGATGGAGGATGGTTGATGATGACAACGGCGTCGAATCCCCCTCTCCGGAGCCCCGAACGGACTCCAGATCAGCCCTCTCGATGAAGAACAGGAGGTGGCGGTGGCTCCGTATCATAAAACGCGATGAAACTTCTTCTCTTATTTTTTCTCGGGGAAAGAGAATTTATAGAGTTGGAATTAGGTCAGACGGCCGCCTGTGGGCCCCACAAGGCATCAGGGCGCGCCCTAGGGGGGTCGCGCCCTGTTGCCTTGTGGCCTTGTGGGCAACAGGTGGCCCCTCTTCTGTTGATTCTTGCGCCAATAATTTTTATATATTCCATAAAAATTCTCCAAAAAGTTTCGTCCAAATCTGAGAACTTTGATTTCCTCACAAAAACAACAACATGGTAGTTCTGCTGAAAACAGCGTCAGTCCATGTTAGTTTCATTCAAATCATGCAAATTAGAGTCCAAAACAAGAGCAAAAGTGTTTGGAAAAGTAGATACGACGGATACGTATCAACTCCCCCAAGCTTAACTCATTGCTAGTCCTCAAGCAATTCAGTTGATAAACTGAAAGTGATAAAGAAAAACTTTTACAAACTCTTTTGTTTTTGTATCCGTATATAAGCTTAAATAGTACCCAGGTTTTCAGCAAAGATCATAAACTAACCATACTCATAATAACACTTAGGAATTATATTTACTCATATCAATGGCGTAATCAACTAGCGAGAAATAATAACATATCTCAAAGGCCAACAATTTGTCAAAACAATCATGATATAATATGATAACATGGTATCTCGCTAGCCCTTTCTGAGACCGCAAAACCTAAATGCAGAGCACCTCAAAAGTTCAAGCAGCGACTAAACATTGTAATTTAGGGTAGAAGAGATCCAGTCATGATGCATACAACATTAACCAGACCCAATGCATAAGGAGGACAATAGTGCTCTCAGGATTGGTGCTTAGTGCAGGTAGGTGAGACTCAACAATAAAAATAAAATAACATAAAGTAAATAGCATAAAAGTAAATAGATAGGCCCTTCGCAGAGGGAAGCAGGGATTTGCAGCAGTGCCACAGCTCGAAGCTTAAATCAGAGATGAAAAATAATTTTGGGAGGTGTACTTTTCCTGTCAACGTCACGACCGAGAGTTTTCAATATCTTCCTTGCTAAACACATTATAGGCGGTTCCCAAGCGAGAAGGTAAAGTTTACTCCCACTCCACCATACCAACACAAGCCATGGCTAGCCGAGTCCTCGGGTGCCCTCCATACGAACAACTTTCTGGGGGAGTTTGTTTGCATTATGTATTTTCGATTTTGAGCATAGGACTGGGCATCCCAAATACCAGCCTCTCTCGTGCAATGACAAGTGAATAAACACTCATCTCGAGAATAACCCACTTAGCATGGAAGATACTGACCGCCCCCTGTCGCTCCATGAGCGGTACGGTTACACAAAATGGATGTTTATTTGAATAATTAGAGGTGGCACATGCAAATTTACTTGGAGCAGCAGAATAATACCGCATATAGGTAGATATAGTGGACTCATCTGGAACAACTTTGGTTTAAGGATTGTGCATGCACAAGCAGAATTCCTGCTTAGTACAAGTGAAAGCTAGCAAATAGGTTGAGAAGCGGCCAACTAGAGAGCGAAAACGGTCATGATCATGCATTGAGAATAATTAACATTAAATACTAGCATGAGTAGGATATAATCACCCTGAACATAAATATCATGGAGGCTATGTTGGTTTTGAATCAACTACATGTGTGAACATGTGCCAAGTCAAGCCACTTGAAACATTCAGAGGAGGGTACCATATTAACATACTACATCATAACCATTTTAATGCATGTTGACATCCAAGATAAATCATTATCCACTCCTAGCCACTTAAGCATGTCATGAGCAACTATAATCTCTAATTGTCATCACAAACATGTTTACTCATAATATGCTGAATCATGGATACTGAGTTAAACATATTTACAAAAACAAAAACAAGAAGAGTCCATACCAGCTTTTCCTTGCCACAGTCACTTCATCAAATCATCGTCATTATTGCCTTTCACTTGCATGACCGAATGATGTGAAAATAATAATAGTGCAGGTGTGCTATGGACTAAGCTGGAATCTGCAAACATTTTCATCGTGGTCCTCTCCCTACTATGACTCAACGAAAAGAAAAGAAATTCAGAGAAACACACTGAAATATTTTTGGAGTTTTTAGTTTTTCTGAAGGAAGCAAATTAAGCGAGAAAAATGAAAAGTGAGAAAAACTATTTACACGGGAGAACTCCCAACAAGGAAAAGAAGAAATGAGAAATCTTTTTGGGTTTTCTTTTAATACTACGAACTAACAAACAGGAAAGAAAAACCGAAAAGAAGCGAGAAATATTTTTGGGTTTTTGAAGTTTTTCAAACACAAGAAGAAAGCGAAAATAAAACTAACATGGATATACAATGAAAAAGGATGAACACCGACAACTGAAATGAATGTGTGAACATGAATGTAATGTCGGTGAGAGATACCTACTCCCCCAAGCTTAGGTTTTTGGCCTAGCTTGGTAATCACCACCCGTAGTATCCATCAGGACCGGGCTGATAGTACTGGGGCGGAGGCACCTGAGAGTCCCACTGCTGGACCTCGTTCTCCACTGCTGCCAGCTCGTTCCTATAAGTTGTGATGTCCACCGGCATGATGGTGTATCCGTTCCTGGCATGAGAGTCAAACAAAGAGGGTGCAGGCAACGGAATAATATCGCGAGTTCTCTCGCTAAAAACTTGGTTATAATGAATATATTGAGAAGGTTCAGGTTCATCAATAAAGTGGTGATCCATCATGCACTATTGGTCTAAATAAGCCTTGGGCAGCAAGTAGTCATTTGGGCAGATAGCAACATTAAAACGTTTCGCAAGACGCGAAGCATAAATACCGCCATGGATTTTACCCTTAGTTTTGTTGGTGTGTAAGCGGCGTGCAATAATAGATCTCAAGCAAAAAGTGTTATCGCCGTGAATAGCACAGCGCAAGATGGCGAGGTCAAGGGCACTGAGCGTACCACCTTCCTCCCTGGCAGTCAAGCATTTCCCTATGAATAAAGCAAAGTAATGCACAGCAGGAAAATGCAAGCTAGTACCATGGGCTTTTGAAACGCCCCTAAATTCCCTCATAGTCAAAGTGCGAAGGAAGTCCTTGAACTCCTCAGGCTGAGGCTCCCTCAAATCCCCATCAGAAGGGATCAAGCATATCTCATAAAACTCATCTAGCGTTAACTCATGATGTTCAGCATATAAATCGAAACGCACCATGGGGATATCGAGCCTAGGCATGAAATAAATTTTTTGAACAAAGGAATGTGTAAGGATGTGGTGCTGGTCACACTCATCTGCGAGGAAGTCGGTCAGCCTAGCATTCGCAACAAATTGTGCGAACTCTTGATGGAACCCGACTTTGTTCATGAAGGTGCTGTGCGGCCACTCGCATGGTCGGACCTCCGTCCTGCGCGGAATGTTGACGTTGTGGTCATGGGCATCCCCAAGGACACCCTTGGAGCTCCGGCTCGAAGAACCCCTCCGAAGAAAGTTCATTTTCCTAAGAAAAAATTTCTGAAAATTTTTGGACCACAAAAAGATTTTAACAAAACTTCACAAGATTGATAGCAGCTACTCATACAAGTGCCTACAGGCTATATCAAGCATTCAAACTACCTAGAACTCGAAGAATTTAACATGCAAGCTCATTTTCAGTAGCACCAATAGCAGCAATTTATGCAATGTAACACCCTGATTTTTGGCCCTTTCTTTTTCTTTTGGTTTTATTTGGTTTTTGCTCTGGTTTTCTTTTTGGAGCAGCTCTATGGACTTGAAACCTGGGAGATCATCATTTCTTCTTCTCCCAAGTAGTATTTCATCCTTTTATCTTTCCCAAGATCATGGCATCTCTATTCTAGCCCAACTCCAAAATTCTTTTCTTAGGGAATATTCCTTTTTCTTATTAAAGGAATAACCGTATTTGACCTAGGTTGTGAAGCAACCTATATTTCTGTGATTCCAAATAATTCCAAATAATTCTCATAAATTCTTTGGATCATATATTCCCCAGATATGTCCAAACTCTTCAATGCCTAGTTCAAAATTAATTCAGAAATATTCCTTTTCCATTCTGTCCAGTTTGGCACTTTGTGAAGGAAGTGCTATTTATATTTTCTTGCTTGCTCTCAAACTTTTTGAGCACTCTCTCCTATCCACATAATTACCACATGATAAAAATTCAACTCAATTTGCGTAGTAAATCTTCCTCAGCAAAATTCCCAAAGTTTCTGTCCAGAGAGAAGCTTTGTGAAAGAAGTACTAGATAGGAGTATCGAAATGAGTTGAAATTTTGCCAGGCCCTCTTTGTGCTCAAATAATTCCCCTACACCAAATTTTAGCCCCATCCAACAATCTATGTGAGTACCACTTCTAATCTTTTTGGTCAAATTTTCAGTTTGTGATGAAACTACATTTTATATTGCTTCATAAATTCTGAAATTAATCCAGGGCCTAAATACCCCTATATCCTTTGAGCATGCCAAATTTAACATTAGTTTTCTAATCCATTTGCTCTACAATATTCTCCCAAGATTCTGTGCAGAGAGGACCTTTGTGAAGGAAGTACCAACTAGGTATTCCCAAATGGCATGAAATTTTGCCAGTACCTACAGGGTCCTAAATCACAACTCTTCACCAAATTGCAGCTCAATCCAGTACCCCATGTGAGTGCAAGATCCAATTCCAGTTTCCGTGCTGTTTTTGCAGTTGTATAGCAACTATCTTCAAATCTTGTCCAATTCATCTCAAAATTCACAAGACTGTAGTCCTTCCTACCCTAAACCCTTGAGACATCCTCTCTGGTCCATTGGTCAAGAAACTTGACCACAACTTTTAACCCAAGTTGGCTACAGCAACATTCATCTGATGCATCCCATCAATCTATAGTCCCTTAGGTTGATCCATCACTTCAGTGAGGCTATAGGATGGATGGACAACACTATGGACATCTTTTGCCAGGCCTACGTGCCCTCTCTGTGGCAATGCACGCGGTGACCGCACTATTGGCACGCGTGTGCGCGTGCTCTGCGTGCGTTGGGCGCGCTCTGGATGTCACCGAGCTGCGGGCCTCTTCTTATCGGTCGTGTTCGCGCGACCGCTGGTGCCGCCCTCCCTCTCCGTCGTCCAGCTGGCCGGCTAGCCCCGTCCCCCTCCTTCTTTCCCTCTCCTCATGCCACGGTTCCTCTGCTCTTGCCGCACACACGTGTACGGTGGCTTAGTGGCTGACCGCGCATGCCTCGCCCTCGTCTGCTCCTCTGACGCTCCACTAGCTCTCCCACGTCGCCGTCCAAGCCCGCCCATGCGCCATGCATCCGCGGTCGCGCTAGAGCTCCGGCCATTTTGCCGGTGGCGGCACCCGAGCTTGCCTCTTCTCACCACTCGACCTCCCCCTCACCAAATCGACCACCAGAGCCCTCCAGCCGAGCCCCGGAGCCCTTCTTCTTCTTCTCCGGCCAGAGCTCCGCCGCTCGGCCTCTTCCTTGGTCAGCTTGCTCCGGTGCATCTCCGGATGAGCCAAGGCCACCATCGAGCTCCCCTCACTCCCCTAGTCCTCCTCAACCTCTTCGCCGGGGCAATGGTCGCCGGAATCGCTCGCTCCGTCGACGCCCATAGCTCGCCGTCGCCGGAGATGTAGGGCGCGACGTCGTCCAGCTACCATTCTTTGAGCTGCGGGTACGGGCGTGTTCACCGTGGAGTGACCGATCCGTTCCCCCCTCTCCCTGCTTCGCCGTGGCCTCCTCGCCACCGTTCGACGCCGGTGAGCACCGCCACCCTCTGTTGCCGCTCCCTCCCTTTAAATCTGACGGGGTGGCCCGACCTGTCAGCCTCACCCCGCCCCGCCGAAGCGTTTTAAGTGGAGGCGTAACCCCCACTATACTCTTTCGACGTCAGCCCCTGGAGGTTTTCTGAAATTCTTTGAAATTCAATTTTAAATCCAGATTTTACCAAACTTTGACCTTGAATAACTCCTAAACTACAAGTCCAAATGAACTGATTCTTTTTGCATTATTTTTCTTTTGATCTCCTTTATTTTCTGGTAGAATTTGGTATTTTTCTCTTCTGTCTAGAATTTCTAGACAAAAGTATTTGCTTTATGTGATATTTATAAATGTTTGCAAAAATGTTTTCAGAGTGTTTGTAGTGTGTTGGTGAAGACCAGGAGCTCTTCCCCTCTCTTTTGGAACAAGGCAAGCCAAATCCTCCATTTGCTTGATTGCAATGCAATGTCATGGTTATTTGGATAAATTTGCTTAATATTGCATTATTTAGAAATGAATTATTCATGGCATTATGGTGGGATAATATGTGATTTTGCTACTGCCATGATGATGCTGGGATTTTTAGGACTAATGCTTTGCAGATTGAGGATGACCTGTTGCTTCGAGAATACTAGTAGTAGTAGTCATGCTTTATTCATGATCTTATTGAACTATATTACTTAGTGGAGTTCATAATAATGATGTGGCTACCTTATGCCTTGGATTATTGGATGGATATTGCTAAGTTTTGAAACACAGGTTGATATGTAATATTGGAGTAACAGTTCTATCATAGCTATATCTTGGGGATCAATTCCGTCATTTCGTTGGTCAGGTGCCACCAAATCGAGCTCACCAGTACAGCCACACTTGCCTGGATGGGGAGGCCCTAATCCGGTCTATTTTCATGCCTCTCGCCAGTGCCTCCAACTAGGCAAGGTTATGTGCTCGTGCTGCCCTGGCCCGGTAGGCGGTCATAACCTTGTGTGACCGAGTTGTGTTATACCCGGGTGTCCCCGTTTGGGACGAGTTTGTTGTTGTTGGGCCACGATGGTGGCAGCCACAGAGGTGGCGGATGTCACGAGATGACATCGGGGCCACCCAGGACATAGCCCAAAGGGGAGTTTGTCGGAGTGGCCGGGAGAGTGTCATGCAATAGATTGGTTTTGATGGAATGTCGTTGGTCCACCCGAATGGGAGCACGAGGCCATGAGTTCCGTAGTGTGGGTACAGTGTACTAACCTCTGCAGAGTGTATAAGTGGACACTGTTCGTTGTAGGTCACACCGTTCGATCAACACTCACAATGACGGAATGGCTTATATTATGGCTTATAGTTGTATGTGGGCAAGTATCAGTTTGGCAAGAGGTCGTTGATGACATCGAGATGATCTTGAGGATGATCATCGGATTGTGATGTGATCACACGGTGATCACAGGGATGTATTGATCACGAGGTGATCGAGATGATATGTTGCTTGGTCGGATAGCCATGTGAGTGATGGTCCATGTGACCCAAGATGACGGGTTATCAGTGATTCTAGTCTTCCCATATTACCTTGAGTAATATTTACTTCGACCTCATAGTAGTTGGTAATAAGTTAACTTGTTAATGCTATGATGTTGTTTTGCCTTGATGCTTTTGGTTGTTGTTGCTTGCGAGTACATTCAAATTACTCACCTGGCGTGTCATGCCGGATTGCAGGTGATGCTGTGATTTATTGCTTGTTGAGGATTCCGATCGTGCGAGCTAGACCGTGTCCCAGCCAGAGTCCCTGCGGAGTGGAGTTCATCACCGTCGTCGCTGTTCCGCTGCTAGAAGTTATCCCGCTGCTTAGAGTTGTTCCGCTGCTAGCATAGAGCTACCTTAGCAGGCATAGTGTCGCCGTGCTGTTGTAATGTTTGTAATAGCAGACCCTTGTACCTTATCATTTGTAATGAGAGCTGATTTGTTCTATGCCAAGCAGTGCCGTATTCCAGAAGACTTGATCTCTGGGCTAGAATACGGGGCGTTTCGGTCCCTCTGAGCTGGGGTGCCACAACTATTGGTATCAGAGCAGGTCTGGCTGTAGGACGCCCTAGTCGACGCGAGCGCTAGAAACCTGTAGTGTAGAGTCCCGATTGTTTGTTGCATTTGATTACTGCACTTGGTTGTTGCATAGCATGCATATAGATTCCGCCTTTCTTCTGACCATCTATTCCGTGAGTGTAGATGGCCGCCATCCCTATTGAGTTCGACGCAGCCCCTGCACTGCTCAGCTTCGCATCCCTACTTCGCGATGTGTGGCATAGCCTCTATCCCAATGGAGAAGTGCCGAGGTATCAAGTTTTTGAAGCTCCGCTTGGCGGAAGGTTGCTGGAGTATGTTGCCCATGTTTTTCTGGAGGCCAGGATCCCTATCGGAAGATGTACCTACAGATTCTATGGAGGATATGGTGCCACCCGAGATCGCGCAGTTCAACTCGCAGCCCTAGCAGGAATTACGGGTCTTCATAATCAAGAGTTGGTGATGCAAGAAAACCATGCTTACTCCTACTACCCTACCATAGCCGAGAACCCCAGGCGAGTTAGGTTCCCCTCTACTCGCCCTAATGATGATGTGGCCATCCCATCCATGTCTCGCTTCATGACGGCCGAGTATATGCTGATTGCTGAGCTAGTCCGAGACGCGACCCAGGCCAGGAGATTGCTCGGTGCTGCAATGGCTCCACCCCCACTGCCTTCTTCATTGACTTTTGCACCTCCAGCATCAACGGCTCCACCCACCCCTCCACCAGCTGCTTCGTCAGCTACTCAGCCTTAGCTTGTTCATAGTGCTTTAATGTCTGTATAGCTCATGTTGCATCAGTTGTAGTAGCACGCATGTTGTGGTGTGTGTTGAGTAGTAATGAATGCAGTATCGCTGATGGATGCTTGTGTTCCTGTTGTGTGTCGTTGTTTGGTTAAGCTGTTTTTCTCTGTTGTCTCTTTTGGGCCTTTGGTGTTTCCTTATTTCCCCTTATGAAAGTTGCTCATCGATTACCACCAAACCCGAAGAAGCAATGAGGATCTCAGTTATTTGGAAGCTTAGCTAAACAGTATGGCACTCTCAGTTAATTGCATAAATGGTAGACTGGATTTATTATCAGCATCAAGGCAACATCAGTTGCGCAACCTTTACATTAGTAATGATCAAACCAGCAGGAAGACAAGTCAGGTGCAAGGTCAACAATATCTTTTCCATCAAAGGTATGGACATATATAGAGTTTTGTTTCAGCCATGGGTGAAACTTGAAATATGTTATACTCCGGAAGAAATCCGGAAGGGGCTATGAGTTCAATATTCAGCAAGGAAGACAGTTCAACAATGTAACCAATAGCAAAATGTTATGGGTACGTATACCGCATTCAGTCTTCGGATCACAATACGAAGCTTCTAGTGTAAGAAACTCAGCCTTACTCCACACGCTCCCGGAAGCATAAATACCGCCATGGATTTTACCCTTAGTTTTGTTGGTGTGTAAGCGGCATGCAATAATAGCTCCCAAGCAAAAAGTGTTATCGCCGTGAATAGCACAGCGCAAGATGGCGAGGTCAAGGGCACTGAGCGTACCACCTTCCTTCCTGGCAGTCAAGCATTTCCCTATGAATAAAGCAAAGTAATGCACAGCAGGAAAATGCAAGCTAGTAACATGGGCTTTTGAAACGGCCCTAAATTCCCCCATAGTCAAAGTGCGAAGGAAGTCCTCGAACTCCTCAGGCTGAGGCTCCCTCAAATCCCCATCAGAAGGGATCAAGCATATCTCATAAAACTCATCTAGCGTTAACTCATGATGTTCAGCATATAAATCGAAACGCACCATGGGGATATTGAGCCTAGGCATGAAATAATTTTTTTGAACAAAGGAATGTGTAAGGATGTGGTGCTGGTCACACTCATCTGCGAGGAAGTCGGTCAGCCTGGCATTCGCAACAAATTGTGCGAACTCTTGATGGAACCCGACTTCGTTCATGAAGGTGTTGTGCGGCCACTCGCATGGTCGGACCTCCGTCCTGCGCGGAATGTTGAGGTTGTGGTCATGGGCATCCCCAAGGACACCCTTGGAGCTCCGGCTCAAAGAACTCCTCCGAAGAAAGTTCATTTTCCTAAGAACAAATTCCTAGGACTAATGCTTTGCAGATTGAGGATGACCTATTGCTTCGAGAATACTATTTGTAGTAGGCATGCTTTATTCATGATCATATTGAACTATATTACTTAGTGGAGTTCATAATAATGATGTGGCTACCTTATGCCTTGGATTATTGCATGGATATTGCTAAGTTTTGAATCACAGGTTGATATGTAATATTGGAGTAACAGTTCTATCATAGCTATATCTTGGGGATCAATTCCGTCATTTCGTTGGTCAGGTGCCACCGAATCGAGCTCATCACTGCAACCACACTTGCCTGGATGGGGAGGCCCTAATCCGGTCAATTGTCATGCCTCTCGCCGGTGCCTCCAACTAGGGAAGGCTATGTGCTTGTGCTGCCCTGGCCCAGTAGGCGGTCATAACCTTGTGTGCCCGAGTTGTGTTGTACCCGCGTGTCCCCATTTGGGACGAGTTTGTTGTTGTTGGGCCACGACGGTGGCAGCCACAGAGGTGGCGGATGTCACGAGATGACATCGGGGCCACCCAGGACATAGCCCAAAGGGGAGTTTGTCGGAGTGGCTGGGAGAGTGTCATGCAATAGATTGGTTTTGTCGGAATGTCGTTGGTCTACCCGAATGGGAGCACGAGGCCATGAGTTTTGTAGTGTGGGTACCGTGTACTAACCTCTACAGAGTGTATAAACTATCAATAGACGCGTCCTCGATCATGGACACAGTTCATCGTAGGTCACACCGTTCGATCAACACTCACAATGACGGAATGACTTATATTATGGCTTATATTTGTATGTGGGCAAGTATCAGTTTGGCAGGAGGTCGTTGATGACATCGAGATGATCTTGAGGATGATCATCGGATTGTGATGTGATCACGCGGTGGTCACAAGGATGTATTGATCACGAGGTTCATTAGTGATTCTAGTATTACCATATTACCTTGAGTAATATTTACTTCCACCACATAGTAGTTGGTAATAAGTTAACTTGTTAGTGCTATGTTGTTGTTTTGCCTTAATGCCTTTGGTTGTTGTGAGCTTGCAAGTACATTCAAAGTACTCACCTGGTGTGTCATGCCAGATTGCAGGTGATGCTGTGATTGATTGCTTGTCGAGGATTCCGATTGTGCGAGCTAGACCGTGTCCCAGCCAGAGTCCCTGCGAAGTGGAGTTCATCACCGTCGTCGCTATTCCGCTACTAGAAGTTATCCTGCTGCTGAGAGTTGTTCCGCTACTAGCATAGAGCTACCTTAGCAGGCGTAGTGTCGCCGTGCTGTTGTAATCTTTGTAATAGCAGACCCTTGTACTTTATCATTTGTAATGAGAGCTGATTTGTTCTATGCCAAGCAGTGCCGTATTCCAGAAGAATTGATCTCTGGGCTGGAATACGGGGCATTCCGGTCCCTCTGAGCCGGGGTGCCACATGCAAAATATAATCCACTAAAGCAAAAACTAATTGGAGCAATGGGAGAGTCACATACCAAGGAGCAATCCCTCAAAACAGTTTCAGAAATGGAGCTCCGAGCAAAGAGATCGAAAATCTCAGTTTTGGAAGCAAGGACACGAGAGAGAGAGAGCTACCACGATTTTTTTTGGAGGTAGGAGATGAAGTGGGCTGAAGAGATAAGTGAGTGGGTCCCTGTGGGACCCACAAGGCATCTTGGTGCACCCTGGGGGGTGGCCGCGCCCTATTGCCTTGTGAGCAACAGGTGCACCCCCTGGGTTGTTCTCAGTGCCAAAAATTCATAAATATTCTAGAAAAATCATGTTAAAATTTTATTGCATTCTGAGCACTTTTATTTTTGGGCCATTTTTTATTGCACGAATAATTCAGAAAATAGGATAATCATGGCATTTTATTTTATTAAACTATAAATAATGGAGTGCAAAAGGTGGGTACAGAAAGTTGTGTTTTCTAAATTCATCGACCACATGCCCTTCAAAAAGAATCCATTAATCAGGTTATCAAGTCTTATTAACAAACTATTTTTGAGTGACATGAAACCGAAGAATTTTCGTATAACACTAAGTTACCTCAACGGGGATATGTATCTCCCCAACAATAAGAATTTCATATTTCTTCTTGACAGTAGGAAGAGGAAATTTGAATCCCCCAATAGTGATTGTCGAAACCTTTTCAATACAATTGATACCATTCACTAAAGCTTGTTTCTTCGGGAAATAAACCGTATGCTCATTACCATTGACATGAAAAGTGACCTTGCTTTTATTGCAATCAATAACAGCCCCTGCAATATTCAAGAAGGGTCTTCCAAGGATAATCGAAATGTTGTCATCCTCGGGCATATCAAGTATAACAAAGTCTGTCAAGATAGTAACATTTGCAACTACAACGCGAACATCCTCACAAATTCCAATAGGTATAGCAGTGGATTTATCAGCCATTTGCAAGGATATTTCAGTAGGTGTGAGCTTATTCAGATCAAGTCTTCTATATAAAGAGAAAGGCATAACACTAACACCGGCTCCCAAATCACATAAATCACTTTTGATATAACTTCTTTTAATGGAGCATGGTATAGTAGGTATTCCTGGATCTCCTAGTTTCTTAGGTACTCCACCCTTAAAAGAATAATTTGCAAGCATGGTAGAAATTTCAGCTTCAGGTATCTTTCTTTTATTAGTGACAATATCTTTCATGTATTTAGCATAGGGAGACATTTTCAACATATCAATCAAGCGAGTGCGCAAAAAGACAGGTCTAAGCATTTCAACAAAGCGCTCAAAATCTTCATCATCCTTATTTTTAGATGGTTTAGTAGGAAAAGGCATAGGTTTTTGAACCCATGGTTCTAGTTCTCTTTCCTTTCCATGTTTTCTAGCAACAAAGTCTCTTTTATCATATCTTTTATTCTTAGGAGGTGGGTTATCAAGATCAACTGCAGGTTCTATTTCTACATCATTATCTGGTTGAGCATCAACATGAACATCATCATTATCATTATCATTCTCCTTATCATTATCATTATTGCTAGGTGTATGTTCATTACCAGATTGTGTCTCAGCATCCGAAATAGAAGCATCTTTATGATTCTCAGGAGGTTTTTCTATCTCAGGTTCACTAGGAGCAAGCAAAGTTTTATCATTTTTCTTTTTCTTTTTCTTCTTAGATGGAGTAGGTGCATCAATATTATTTCTTTGAGTGTCTTGTTCAATTCTTTTAAGATGACCTTCAGGATACAAGGGTTCCTGAGTCATTCTACCTCCTCTAGTAACAACTCTAACAGCATGATCATTCTTTTTATTATTCATCTCATCAAGCAAATCATTTTGTGACTTAGCAATTTGTTCTAACTGAGTCTGAACCATAGAAGCATGTTTACTCAAGCACTTAACATCATTAGCAGTTCTAAATATCAAATCACTCAAGCGTTCAATCATGATGGCATTCCGTTTTAGTTGATTGCAAACATACATATTAAAGTGTTCCTGTTTAATGATGTAATTATCAAATTCATACAGGCACTGGCTAGCAGATTTATTATAGGGAATATCACCTTTATCAAATCTAGTGAGAGAATTTACCTCCACTACCTGTGTCAGGATGTCGAGCCCATGTATTTCTTCAATAGGTGGTAAATTCTTAACATCTTCGGCTTTAATACCTTTTTCTTTCATAGATTTCTTGGCTTCTTTTATATCTTTTGGACTGAGGAATAGAATACCTCTCTTCTTCAGAGTTGGCCTAGGTGGTTCAGGAAGTGTCCATTCATCGGCATTTATCAATATATTATTCAATAGTACTTCAGCTTGTCCAACAGTTCGTTCCCTGAAAACACAACCAGCACAACTATCTAGGTAGTCCCTAGAAGCATCGGTTAGTCCAATATAAAAGATATCAAGTATTTCATTTTTCTTAAGAGGATGATATGCAAAGCATTAAGTAATTGGAGAAGCCTCCCCCAAGCTTGAGGGAGATTCTCTTCTTCAATTTGCACAAAGTTAAATATTTCCTATAAAGCAGCTTGTTTCTTATGAGCAGGAAAATATTTTTCAGAGAAGTAATATATCATATCCTGGGGACTACGCACACAACCAGGAGCAAGAGTATTAAACCATTTCTTAGCATCACCCTTTAGTGAGAAAGGAAACAACTTAAGAATATAGTAGTAGCGATTTTTTTCCTCATGAGCAAATAGGGTGGCAATATCATTCAGCTTAGTAAGATGTGCCACAACCAGGAGCAAGAGTATTAAACCATTTCTTAGCATCACCCTTTAGTGAGAAAGGAAACAACTTAAGAATATAGTAGTAGCGAATTTTTTCCTCATGAGCAAATAGGGTGGCAATATCATTCAGCTTAGTAAGATGTGCCACAACAATTTCAGTTTCATAACCATGAAAAGGATCAGATTCAACCAAAGTAATTAACTCAGGATCGATAGAGAATTCATAATCCTTAACGGTAACAAATATGGGAGAGGTAGCAAACTTAGGATCATATTTCATTCTTTCCCTCATAGATTTTTCTTTCAACTCAGCAAGCAAAGTTTTAACTTCATCTCTATCCTTACAAGCAAGAGTGGCCCTAGCTGTCTCCCTATCAAAGACATGTTCATCAGGTGATTCAACTCTAGTAGGAGGACTAGGCATAATAGGTGATTCATAATTTTCAGAAGTTTCATTAATTTCAGCATTCTCAATTTCTTTAGCTTTAGCAAGTTGTTCATCAAGAAATTCACCAAGTGGCACAGAATTATCAAGCATAGTACTAGCATCATCATAAGTATCATTCATAGCAGAAGTAGTATCATCAATAACTTGCGACATATCAGAATGAATAGAGGTGGTGGTGTCGCAAGCCTACTCAAAACAGAAGGTGAATCAAGTGCAGAGCTAGATGGTAGTTCCTTACCTCCCCTCGTCTTAGAGGGAACGATCTTGGTCTTAGCATCTTTCAAATTCTTCATAGTGATCAACAGATATAAATCCCACGTGACTCAACAAATAGAGCTATGCTCCCCGGCAACGGCGCCAGAAAAAGGTCATGATAACCCACAAGTATAGGGGATCGCAACAGTTTTTGCGGGTAGTATTTCACCCAGATTTATTGATTCGACACAAGGGGAGCCAAAGAATATTTGCAAGTATTAGCAGTTGAGTTGTCAATCCAACCACACCTGGAGATAAAATATCTGCAATAGAATATTTAGTAGCACAGTAATAGGATAGTTTTGATAGCAGTAGTAACAGTAACAATAGTAACGGTAATAGTAACAGTGGCAGTTTTGTAGCAAGTGTAAAGCAGTAGCAACAAAGTAACTTAGTAGAAACCAATATGAGAAAGGTGTAGGCATTGGATCAGTGATGATAATTATGTTGGATGATATTCAACATATAACAGTCACAACCTAGGGCGATACACAATAGCTCCAATTCATCAATGTAATGTAGGCATGTATTCCGTATATAGTCATACGTGCTTATAATAAGAACTTGCATGACATCTTTTGTCCTACCCTCCCGTGGCAGCGGGCTCCTTAAGGAAACTAAGGGATATTAAGGCCTCCTTTTAATAGAGAACCGGAACAAAGCATTAGCACTTAGTGAATACATGAACTCCTCAAACTACGGCAATCACCAGAAAGAATCCCAATTATTGTCACCTTGGGGTATGCGGATCATAACACATAATCGGTGCATATAACATGCAAGATAGGATCAAGAACACAAATATATTCATGAAAACATAAAGGGTTCAGATCTGAAATCATGGCACTCGGGCCCTAGTGACAAGCATTAAGCATAGCAAAGTCATAGCAGCATCAATCTCAGAACATAGTGGATACTAGGGATCAAAGCCCTAACAAATTGACTTGATTACATGATAAATCTCATCCAACCCATCACCGTCCAGCAACCCTACGAAGGAATTGTTCACGCCCGGTGGTGAGCATCATGAAATTGGTGATGGAGGATGGTTGATGATGACGACGGCGTCGAATCCCCCTCTTCGGAGCCCCGAACGGACTCCAGATCAGCCCTCCCGATGAAGAACATGAGGTGGTGGCGGCTGCATATCGTAAAACGCGATGAAACTTCTTCTCTTATTTTTTCTCGGGGAAAGAGAATTTATAGCGTTGGAATTAGGTCAGACGACCGCCTGTGGGCCCCATAAGGCATCAGGGCGCGCCCTAGGGGGGTCGCGCCCTGTTGACTTGTGGGCAACAGGTGGCCCCTCTTCTGTTGATTCTTGCGCCAATAATTTTTATATATTCCATAAAAATTCTCCAAAAAGTTTCGTCCAAATTTGAGAACTTTGATTTCTGCACGAAAACAACACCATGGTAATTCTGCTGAAAACAGCTTTAGTTCGGGTTAGTTTCATTCAAATCATGCAAATTAGAGTCCAAAACAAGAGCAAAAGTGTTTGGAAAAGTAGATACGACAGAGACGTATCAGGAGGTGGCACTGCAAAGCAAGAAGTGAAGGTTTGAACTTGGAAAGGAAGGAGGAAATAGTGGAAATGTGGCTTTTGTTGGGGGGGAGGGGGCGGGGATCTAGATATTTCCGCGGTTGCTAAAAATTTACGAACGGTGCAGCGAAAAACTGGCACGCAAGTGTGGTTGACGTGCGGCCGGTGGAATGTAGCCGACGAACCTTCATGCGTAAGCCATACATGAGGGAGCCCCAAGATATTTTATATTGCATCGCACATGATTGTTCCTAACAAACTGTTTGTGGTGTAATTTATTTTTTCATTTTGATTTGAAAGACAAAATGGGGTTATGGCAGGAAAGGTCGCTGTTTGAATTGCTAGAACATTTATCTATAGTGAACATGCAACTATAGGAGTGTCATGCTAAAATTTGGAATTATTCTGGATTCGTTTGGCATTTTTATATATTAATTGAGTTTTCTAGGCATTTAATGTGCATAATTCAAATTTGAACTACAGGCGCATGCTGCAGTGCACTAAAATGGGTTGAAAAATCGTATATGTGTCCTTGGGTGAATGTTTAGGTCCCATACAAGAAATGTGAGTGAATTTCAAACATCTGGGAGTCGTGGCTCGGCCGAAAACATTGAGAAACTTGGTTTTTAAATTCCTGTAAATCCAAAAATTGCCTAAAAATCATGAAACTTGGCATGGTGTCTTGACATGGCACCAACATGATGTGGTAAAAATTTTGTTCGATTTGGGACAAGATTTGGTATAAGCTTCTTACAAACCGGAGCTTCTCTCGAGTAGGCTCATGGTTCCGATAGGGGATGTGTCACCTTTGTGGGCGAAACGACATACTGTGATGCCCCCAACTTAATCATGCGCTAATCATACGCGCAAATGCACACGATCAAGCCTAAGGACTCACTTGAAGATATCACAACACAACTCTAAACACAAAATAAAATAATACAAGCTTTATATTACAAGCCAAGGGCCTCGAGGGCTCGAATACATAAGCTCGAGTTACACAAGCGTCAGCGAAAGCAACAAATCTGAGCATAGACATAAAGTTAAACAAGTCAGCCTTAAGAAGGCTGAGCAAAATAACGACATCTAGATCGAAAAGGCGCAGGCCTCCTGCCTGGGAACCTTCTAAACTACTCCTGGTCGATGGTCTCCACGTAGTAGTAGGCAATCAGCTGGCTCCGGGGCTCCGTCGCCTGATCACAACAATCGGGTATGGGGAAAAGAGGTAGCAAAGCAACCGTGAGTACTCATCCAAAGTACTCGCAAGACTTACATCAGATCTATGCTAAGTATGCATCAGTATCAAAGGAAGGGGCTGTATCTGTGGACTATATTGCAGAAATGCCAGAATAGAGGGGAATGCATAGCCTATCGAAGGCTAGCGTCTTGCAGCATTAGAAGAGTGCAAATTAGTAGTATAACATAAAGTAATAAGTATGTAGTAGCAAGGCCCAGAGATCCTTCCTCGACTCCCTACGAGAAAGCAATCCCGGAGCTACCATATTAATTAAAGTAACACAAGTATCCAGTTCAAGTTGTAGTAGATCGGGATACAACACCAAGAGTCCTGTTACCGTGGGCACGGCTATTCGAATAGATGACTTCCCTGCAGGGGTGCACTACTGTTACCCAACACGCTCGATTAACTCTGGCCGGACACACATTTCTGGGTCATGCCCGGCCTCGGCTGATCGACACGACGTAGTCCTACCTAGGCTTAGTAGGGAGGTCCTTGCCGGTCTACATCCTAAGTGCTCAGGGGTCTTGGGCCCATCGCCCTTTGCACTCTGGGTCGTTGCGCGCAGGGTCAGCCTCACCACATTGTGCCTGTGGGTATCTGCTGTCGCCCGGCCGCAATGCTAAATTGGACGTCTGACAGAGTGTCGGTGTGAAAACTGGCAGACCTCGGGGTAGGGGGTCCCAAGCTGCGGATCTCGGATTGATGGTAACAGAGACAAAGGGAGACGATGTTTTACCCAGGTTCGGGCCCTCTTGATGGAGGTAAAACTCTACGTCCTGCTTTTGTTTATATTAATGGAGGTGTATCGAGTACAGAGTTGATCTACCTCGAGATCGTAATATGTGTCTGACTACTATAGCTAGGTGTTCGATGTTGCGCTAATGTCCCCTACTGGCTATACCCTATGGCTTATATACACGCCAGGGAGGGTATCTAGGGTTACAAGGTCGGTATCTTGGAGTAAGGCGGCTGGAATAATCTTGAAGTGTACTGCAAGTCTTCGGTAGATGCAGTCTTGATCACGTCATCCATGTGCGACCTTCGGAGTCCATCTTGATCACATACGGGGGTATATCGGCCCATCCAAGAAGACGGGCCGGCTGGTTGGCACCCCCTAATCCAGGACACCGTCAGTATCCCCCGAACTGGTCTTCTACGCCGAGAACGATTTTGAACCATCACTTCGGATCCGTAGTCTCCGGCTTTACATACGAGTTCCACCTTACATTTCGAATCCTATTAATAGTGCACCAACATCCGTGGTCCAACCGAGCTCGTACCCTATCCGAGGTGAGCAAGTATCTTAGCCTCGAAGGCTTGTAGTGCCGGTATGAACAATCCAATCCGGCCTGACAGATTTATCGGAGAGGCCTGCCCCACGACAGGATGAGCAGTTACTGCCTCCTCTCAAATCGCGTTTCGAGGCGGGTCCTTTCCTAGCACGTCCCGTCGAGGCAGAGATCATGCCCACTTTCTTAGGGATATCATCGACATTTCGTTTCCCCATACGTTTCAACGGCATCTTTGATAATAACCATGAATTTATCAGCGCAGCAGAGTGGGCTCTTGGCCTTTCATAGGCTTATAAAAGCAATGGGGAGAACAGCGCGATAGCCTACGCTCCCATTCCTCCCTTGCTGCCGCTTCATCTTGCTCCAATGCCCAGATCCAGCTCTTACGCCTTTCTCGTACGCAAGCTCGATTTCCCCATCAGCCATGGCCGATACCCTTAAGGGGCACCGGGGCGGCTCCACCGTGACGGCGGTGACCATCGCCGAGCTGCGCGACGCGGGGTACCTAGCCCGTACCGTCGCCGCCCGCGCTCCAGAGGCCGACGAGTTGGTACCCGCTCCCAACGCCGGGGAGCGGGTGGTTTTTGTTCCCCACCTCATCCGAGGCCTGGGGTTCCCGCTGCACCCTTTTGTGCGCGGGATCATGTTTTACTACGGGTTAGATTTCCATCATCTAGCCCCCAACTCCATTCTCCACCTCGCCGCTTTCATAACAGTCTGCGAGGCCTTCCTCCGCTGTGAGCCACACTTCGGCCTATGGCTGAAGCTCTTCGGGATTAAACCGAAGTCAAGCGGCTCCGAACTTGCGGAGTGCGGAGGGGCTATGATCAGCAAGAACCAGGGGGCCACCTGGTTCAAGGGCACCTTCATCGAAACAGTGAAGGAGTGGCAAAAGGAATGGTTCTATATCACCGAACCCCTTGCCGCTGGTCAAACCGAGGTCCCGGCCTTCTCGGCCGGGCCTCCCAAGAAACTCAAGTCTTGGAAGGAAAAGGGCATCGCCTGGGGGAAGCCCGAAGAGGTAGAGACCCTAGTCGAGAGGATCGTGTGGTGGACCACCACGGAGAAGGCTGAGCTAGCCGATGTCATCAATGTCATGCTCAACTGCCGCATCCTTCCTCTCCAACTTCGGGCCACCCCGATGTGGGCACAGAAGCCCGAGGATATGGACACCATCAACACCTTCTTCCGCTCCACCTTGGCCACTATGTGGACAAAGCTTATGAAGCTGGCCAAGGACAAGATTCCCATGGAGGGAGAGGACCGCGCCTCGAACACGGCTATGAGCCCCCCCCGGTGAGTGGTTCCATCCTTCAATCTTTCATTCTTTGCTTATCGCTCCGAGGAGTAAAGTCTTTATTTGAGCCGTCGTGTTTTGACATTTTGCAGAAGTGGTCGACATGGGTAAAGGGGGTACAATGCCCAGCCCCATTGCCGGAACAACCCCAAACTCCCCTGCTCTCATCGCTTCTGACCGAGGAGCCACATGTGGTGGCCTCCAAAGGGACGAAGACCCAACCAGGGATGTCTAGTGCTCGGACCCGAGGGACTTTGGTCACCCGATCAGAGGAGACCCATACCTCCGCCGCTCAAGACGGCGGCGCCGAGGAGGGCGAGGAGGAGATTCCCCCCCAAAGGGGAAGAGGTCAGTGTCAGAAGACGCCGACGTGGGCATGCCGCCCAAGGGCCAAAAGCGGCTGAGGCGAGCCTCATCCGAGGCCGCCAACAAGTCGTCGGAGAGAGCCGAGCTCTCTGGTGACTCAGAGGAAGACCCCCTCAAAACGGGGAGGAAGAAGCCGGCGCCTCGAGGGTAAGCCCTTATCCTTGTCTCCCTTGCTTGAGTCATTGTTTCATCAAGGGAAATTTTCACAGAAGCAACTTTTCATACACAGTCCGCCGAAGGTGATCCCCAGCGGCTCCTCAAACGGGCTGCCGTCCGCCAGCAGGACTCCAGAGCCCGCAGCTTCTCCCCCGATGCAAGTCAGTCTAGGGGAGGCAACATCCACCCTGGCCCCCGAGGTCAACACGGCGGGGGCCGATGATGCGGTGGTCATGGCCGAGGTTGAAACCTCGGCCCATCAAGACCAGGGGACGAGGCGCCCCGAGGTCATCGAAGAAGGGTTGGGCCAGATATCGGTCCAACAGAAGTCTACGTTGGCACCACCGTCACAGACGGGGGCTCCTCGGGTGGATCCATCCGAGGTCATCCCTCCACCCCAGCCTGCTGTCCGAGGACGGACCGGCGCAGGGTGGGCCGAGGAGGTAGAGGAGGCCCTCAAGGGCTGCTCCCTTAAGGAGGAGCCCCGCGCCTTGATAGGCACGGTGCTAGAAGGCTACCGGTCCGCACAGGCCGCCCTGCACGAGGTCTTCAAAAACCTTGTAGCAGGTTTCGAGGAACGTCTTCTGCGCGTTCGGTTTGTTTGTCTTTATGAAATTTGTCCAAGGACATAAAAAATGTAGCCTGCTAAACGGCGTAATGAGAGAGTAGCCCCCGAGCCCGAAGTCGGTTTCAAGAAACCGGCATCGGGGTCGCTTGAGTAAGTAGGAGCCTGTTGATGAGCCCCCAGGACGCTACCCGAAGTAGCTGTCCAGGAGCACGTTGATGGTCTAGGCCATTTTCTATTTAACAATGATTTTGTTATATTATAGGTATCGACCTTAGTTCCGGACTCCGTCTTCGAAGAGATGAACAGGAGTCTTGAGCGATCTCAAGGTAAACAAGGTGAAACTTGCTTTGTATGTTGTATGTTGAGGAAAACAACTAAGACTTAAATAGATTGACAGTGGAGCTGGAGACGCTCAAAGCCGAGCTTAAGAGTGCTCGGAAGGAAGTGCGGCAGCAGAAAGCAGTTGTCGCCACAGCCGAGATGGCGAGGGCCGCCGAGAAGGCGGCCGGAGAGAAGCATCAGGCGCGGGTGCTGGAGGTCGAGGACACCCTGAAGGGCGTGTTTGAAGCACGCGACAAACTTCAGGAGGAGCGGCAGCGCACGAAAGAGGAACTCGAGAAGCTTCAACAGGCCCACTCCGAACTCCACACCTCGGCTCGTGCGGACCACGAGGTGCTCCAGCAAGTGGAACAAATCGCTTCGGGTAAGATATTTTTGCTGCAGTGTGCCTTTGGGAGCCAAGGGTGTGTCGAGCTCACCCAGTTATGGCGTTCCGCAGAGGTCTTCGAGGATCTCCCGCAGAGTGCAGAGGATGCGGTGGCCTACTTCGGCCAGCTGGCGGGTCATGAGGCGGAGAAAGCCTTCTGGGGTCAATTCCCAGGGTCCCCATCCTCGCAGCTGCTAAATCATCAAGTGAAGCAGCTGGTCGAGCTATTCCGTATGACCAGGCCAGCGCTCCAGGATCTCTGCGTTGCTCTGTGGCCGGCCGAAGCCATGCCGAGGAGTCTCTTCGGCCTAACGGCTCGTCTTCGGGATGTCGTGCCCTGCGTTGACCGCTGGAAGAGGTCGGCGTGCTTCGAACGTGCTCGGAGGGCATACGCGTGCGTGAAGACGCACTTCCGCAAAGTTGATACGGAGACTTGTGCTGCTGGCCCTCCTGCCGATAAGCCGCGGACCGCCGAGCAGTTCTTCTCCGAGGTGGAGGCGGGAGCTTGGACCACCGAGACCATGTGCCCTAAGGACATGATGTATTTTTAGGTACTCCGGAATGCCGGGGTGTATGATGTAAAAACTTTATCGTTTGAAATGAAAATGGCTTGAAGTTCCATATTTGATTAATTTGATTATTCCACCGATATGACTTTTTAAAGTGAGAGTGGCCAGTCATCGGCCTTAGCCCCCGTGTAGGTCATACAAAGGGTGTTCCCTAAGCCATTCTTGACCCTTAGCCGACGTCTCGGTACCCATGGGCGGTCGATGACTTAGAGGAACTAGGTAATCGGACTATAGTGGCTTGATGTCTTTCACTTAGCCATAAGAGTTTGACTATGGGGGTGATGACCAGCCCCCGGTGTTGGAAGTGTTCGGCCTTAATTGGCCGAGGTCAAGGCCATAACACACTCCAGCTAGAAAATAAAAGCCCTTCTTTTAACACGGGTGATCTCTATGACCACATCGCTTGACGCGGTCTGCGGATGGCGGACCAGTTTACGCTTACCTAGATAGTCAGTTTTCGGCTTTCTCCACTGAGGCGCCACGCCAATTGACCTGGCGGCGCAATCGCAGTGGTTCTCCCATTACGCCCTTAGCCGAATTCATCGGAAACATAAGGGGTACACATAGGAGCCTCGCAACCCAACTATTGACCGAAATCTAGGTTCGAAACTGATGCATATAAGGCCAAAATCCGAGACGCCGAACACATCGAACTTTTGTGATACAATTGCATCGTGTTTAGAGAACTTCATCGTTCCAGAGCTAGGTTGATAAAGAAATACAATAGGGACCTTGAAAGGGCACGGTTTCTTTATTTCATAACATCAATCGTGTACATGCCCTGTGGACGAGAGTAATGGAAAGAATACAATGTAAACAGTAGAGAAGGAGGAGGAAAAACAGGTCAGATAATTACTAATGGATTTTAAAGGATCCGGACCGAAGCCTGTCGCACGTCTGCGTTCCCGAACTGTTGACCAGATCGTCTGATTGAAGACCAAGAATTTCCGAAGGTCGATCCCCTGCTGGCCCTTTATACACTCTAAGTGTTTGATTGACCGAGCTCCTTGAGTGGAGGTGTGGCCGACGTCACTCTGTGGCTAAGGCCACCTAGACGTATGCATGGTTTGGTTGCTTCTTTTACAGATGCCTGCCTGTGCTGGGGCTCTAAGCCTCGCCATTGCGTGGTTAACCCGCGCATGACGCTTCAGAATTACTTTGGCTCCTCGGCGTCCCAGGGGATCTTGAGTGCAAAATTATGCACCCTAGGGACGTAGTGCCCATAGAGAGGGCACCCGAGGAGCCCGCACCCCTATTTCGGGTGCGGGGATAACTGGCCGAGGTGGACTTGTGCAGCCTTGACGCGCTTCAAAGAGCGGGCAGCGCGTTTACTGCTGCGGGTTGCCTCCTCGGACGCTTGAACCTCGGCTGCGAAAGCCGCGGTCTGTTCCTCTGTCCGGAGTGAGTGTTATGTGTTACCATTGATAGTGATAACGCCCTTGCGTCCCGACATTTTGAGCTTGAGATAGGCATAATGCGGAACTACGTTAAAGCGAGCAAAGGCTGTGCGCCCTAGGAGCGCGTGGTACCCACTCCGGAAGGGTACGATGTCGAAGATTAACTCCTCGCTTCTGAAGTTCTCGGGCGAACCGAAGACTACCTCTAGGGTTATTGTGCCCGTACAACGGGGTTCGACGCCCGGGATGACACCTTTAAAGGTGGTGGAGCTCGGCTTGATCCGAGATGAGTCGATGCCCATCTTCCGAACTGTATCCTCGTAAATGAGGTTGAGGCTGCTTCCCCCATCCATTAGGACGCGTGTTAGATGATAACCATCAACAACGGGGTCCAGGACGAGCGCCGCCGATCCGCCATGCCTGATGCTGGTCGGAAGGTCATGCTTATCGAAAGTGATCGGGTAAGCCGACCACGGGGTATACTTCGGGGCGACAGGCTCCAGCGCGTATACGTCCCGGAGTGCACATTTTCGCTCCCTCTTGGGGATGTGAGTGACGTAGATCATATTGACCTCTGTTACCTCATTTGGAAACTTCTTCTGCCCTCCATTAGTGGGCTGCCGAGGTTCATCCTCGTCGTCACTGCAGGGTTGGATTTTATTTTGCCCCTCTGCCACTATCTTCCCGGCTTGCTTAAACACCCAGCAGTTCCTGTTAGTGTAGGTTGCTGGTTTTTCCTGGGTACCGTGAATCCCACATGGGCAGTCCAGACTAGGAGTCTGTCGAGCTGGCTAGGTCCGTCTTTGTTCCCTTTATAGGGTTTTCTTTTCTGCCAGGATTTAGGTCCAGTGAATCCTGCGTTTACCGCGGCGTCTTCACTGTCGCTTCCGCCATTTTTATACCTGCGCTTATTTTTATTGCGCTTTGGTTTTCCATTGGTGTCGCGGATTTCCGAGGTGCCTGCCTCGCCGTTGTGGGTACTTCGGGTGAGCCAGCTATCTTCGCCCGCGCAAAAGCGAGTTATTAGTGAAGTCAGGGCTGCCATAGTTCTCGGTTTATCCTGTCCGAGCTGTCAAGCCAACCATTCATCTCGGATATTGTTTTTGAAAGCGGCGATGGCTTCGGCGTCGGAGCAGTCTATAATCTTGTTCTTCTTAGTGAGGAACCTCTTCCAGAACTTGCGGGCAGATTCGCCTGGCTGCTGGGTGACACGGCTGAGGTCATCAGCGTCCGAAGGGCGGACATACGTGCCCTAGAAGTTTGCTCGAAAGGCGTCTTCTAGGGCCTCCCAGCTGCCGATAGAATGAGGAGGTAGACTGTTAAGCCAGTGTCTTGCCGGCCCCTTTTGTTTGAGCAGCAGATATTTAATGGCAAGGAGATCATCTCCGTTTGCCATGTGTATGTGCAGGAGGAAATTCTCAATCCAAACTGCTGGGTCTGTGGTACCATCATATGACTCTATATTGATGGGTTTAAACCCCTCCAGGAATTGATGCCCATCGCCCTGTCTGTGAAGCAGATTGGGTGAGCTGGACCTCGGGACCGAGGAGGATCTCGTCGGGTCTCGGGAGAGAGCCGTGAGTAAGCTTGATTTCGGGCACGGTCGTTCCTGTCCATCCAGGCATTATAGCCGTTGGGCCCAGCGGGCGCACCTCCCCTTGATCCATAGATGGACCGAGGAGCAGCCCTATTTTCTTCAATGCGATGTCGAGCGTCGCGAGGATCCAGGTGATCCACGGGGTCTTTACCATGAAGGCATGGAGGTGGCCTATCGCCGTGGTCTTCTTGTCTTGGCCTGTCCCGGCCTCTAGGGGGCCGATCGAGGTCATCAGCGAGCTCCTCCTCAAATTCTGGTAGTAGGCGCCTGCGTGGGTTGGACTTCGGCGCGCTATGGTGTTGGTTTTCCATATCTTGCTCGGCAGAGAGCACTTCAACCCACTTGTCGTTTAGCGCGTCAGTATTTTCCTGCAGCTGCTGCTGCTTGCGCTTTAAGCTCCGGGCCGTCGCAACGAGGCGTCGCCAGAAGCGTTCTTGTTCGAAGGGGTCCTCGGGGACGATGAAGTCCTCGGTACCGAGGCTGTCGTCCTCCTCGTACTCCGACATGTAATTATCGTCGGCCCCTTCGAAGAGGTCATCGGGATCAGAGTCCACGAGAGGTCGATCCGGTGTGCCATCCCTTGCGGGGGAGGCTTGAATGTCCTCCTCGTGGTCCTTGGCATCACCATCCTCTGCGTCATTGT
Source organism: Elymus sibiricus (assembly GCA_039707655.1). Taxonomy (NCBI): domain Eukaryota; kingdom Viridiplantae; phylum Streptophyta; class Magnoliopsida; order Poales; family Poaceae; genus Elymus; species Elymus sibiricus. The sequence goes on from CM077672.1 coordinate 321,102,702, forward strand.
TAGTGGCTGTCGCATCGTTGCCACTGGGTTCTCCATTATTTCCCCGTTGGAGTCTTCGCCAACGTCTTGGAGGGGACTTGGGGGTATCCACCATGTAGACATCATAGGTGGATGTGGCTGTCCACCTGCCCGTGTTGACCGGGGCTAAGGTGTCCTCAAGGGGGCCATCAGCATCTTCCTCCATGTCGGAAGGTTCGCCGTAGTCCAACACGTCGGTTAAATCGTCGACCGTGGCGACTAAGTGGGTGGTGGGTGGGGTATAAATTTCCCTGTTGTCGGCTTTAAGTCCGATCTGATTATAAACCAAAGTCTTGCCGTTCGGGATGGACATGCTCCGGATACGGTCGAGCATCTCGTCGAGCTGAGATAGCTCCTCAGGATCCATGGATGCGCCGTAGGCAGGGCTGATTTGAAGCAGCCCCGGTGTGTAACCGGACGTGTTTCCGGTGTGAGGGGAATCCGAGCATGGATCCGATTTCTGCGCCGGGATCGATTCTGGCGCTGGCGTAATTTCAGGAGTGGGCACCGGATCTATCTCCGGATCGATAATCGGGGAGGGACTCGCCGGAGCGGCGGCGTCCAGAGTCTCAAGGGGCACCGTGACGGAGTTCGGCTCCAGAGTCGAGCCTCCAGAACCGGCCAAGCCTTCGATCCGGCCGGGAGTCCATCCCGATAAGACGAGCTCGCCATGGAAGTCCGCAGTGTACTCGAGGCCGCCAAAGGTCACGATCCGACCAGGGGCGTAATACTCGACCGAGGTCAGATGACCCGTCGAGTCGGCGCAAAATACCATGCTGCCGAAGATGAAAAGTTGTCTTGGGGCGTAGACGTCCCCACAGCCATTGATGCAGTTGATCTGCAGATGAGCCATCAATCCTTCTGGTGATCACGCAGCGGAACTCTCAATGAAAGCACCAGTGTCGGTGTGAAAACCGGCAGACCTCGGGGTAGGGGGTCCCGAGCTGCGGATCTCGGATCGATGGTAACAGAGACAAAGGGAGATGATGTTTTACCCAGGTTCGGGCCCTCTTGATGGAGGTAAAACCCTACGTCCTGCTTTTGTTTATATTAATGGAGGTGTATCGAGTACAGAGTTGATCTACCTCGAGATCGTAATATGTGTCTAACTACTATAGCTAGGTGTTCGAAGTTGCGCTAATGTCCCCTACGGGCTAAACCCTATGGCTTATACACACGCTAGGGAGGGTATCTAGGGTTACAAGGTCGGTATTTTGGAGTAAGGCGGCTGGAATAATCTTGAAGTGTACTGCAAGTCTTCGGTAGATGCAGTCTTGATCACGTCTTCCATGTACGACCTCCGGAGTCCATCTTGATCACATACGGGGGTATATCGGCCCATCCAAGAAGACAGGCCGGCTAAGTTGGCACCCCCTAATACAGGACACCGTCACAGAGCTTTCGGCTGATACATACGGTGTCGAGGGCCACATTGAACCATTATCCCACGTGGTGGTAGTGCGTATAGGCCAGTGGCCAACTCAAATCAAATACCCAAATCCGTTAAGCGTGTTATTAGTAGCTCGCGGACATGAACAGGGCTCAAGGCTCACCTCCGACACCCTGTCGCACTGACTTGGTAACTCGCGGTCCAATGACCAAGGACCAGGCCCACCTCTCTCCTAGGTGGTCTCCGCCTACCCTGTCGTTCCGCCACAATAATCTCTCACGGGTACCTTCATGGCCAACTTGACTTCCCAAAGGATTGAGGTGAGGGTCAAAGTACCCGTGTGTCCGTAACATCAAGGGGGAATCCGCGGAATCACCCTCATTGGATTTCCACTTAATGTAACCGTCAAGGTGAACTTGGAGGAATCACCCTTGATAAGTTCACCCTTGATGGGCTGCACGACAGAGGCATCATCGGAGGTGGTGAAAGAGGAATCACCCTCGATAACCCACAACCGGCTAGCTATGCTACAGAGGTATCATCAGGAGTGAGGTAGGAGGTATCACCCTCGGCACTCGATAGTAGCGCTGTAGAGTTGTACAACTAAGGGGGTGTGCGGTGCTGTGTTCAGTCTCTGTACATCGATCACGCTGATCAAAACATCCGGAAACTAAGCATGGCAATATGGACAAGGGTGTGGGTCCATTTATGGATCACTAACCAGCCTATACTAAGCATTTAGGTCAACAGGTAAAGTATCAACAGCAGGTTACAAAATCAGGCTTATGCATCTGAATAGGAGCAATCAATTACAGTAGCAAAATATAATGCAAGCATGGGAGAGAAAGAATGGGCGATATAGGAATGATCAAGGGGGTTTTGCTTGCCTGGAAGCTCTGCGATAAAAGAGGGGTCGTCGGTGGAGTAGCAGTCCTCGGGGGCAACATCGGTCTCGGGGTCTATCGGAGAGAAGAGGGGGAGGAAACAGATAAATACATAGCAAACAAATGCACTCACAGAGCATGAGATGGTAATATCCAATGCAGGGGTGACCTAATACATCCCTAAACCATTTTAGTTAATTTAGGAATTAATTTGGAATTGTTTACCAGAGGTCAGGCACTATTTCATCTATCGGAAATAGGGAAAAAGTTCCATGTGCACCTACTTAGAGAGTTCTAACATGAGTGCAGATGACATATTCGGATTCATTAGATTTTTCTGATCATTTTTCATATATAAATTATTTTCATCCGACTTACGGTTTGTTTTATATGATTTTTCAAAGTTTTAATAATATTCTGGAATTTCTGAAATTACTTTAATTATTAAATTCGAATTAAAACAGTGTAATCCCTTTTTATACCCAGAGACAGATAGCCCATTAGAATGACAGGTGGGGCCAGAGTCAAAGTTAACAACCCAGTTAGCTGTTGACTGGGCTAACTGATACAGTGGCAAACAGTGTAGGTGGGGCCTACCTGTCATAGTCACAAGTGCTAAATGAGTTAATTAAATTAGTTTAGTTAGTGGTGGGTGATGACCCACAAGTATAGGGGATCAATCGTAGTCCTTTCGATAAGTAAGAGTGTTGAACCCAACGAGGAGCAGAAGGAAATGACACGCGGTTTTCAGCAAGGTGTTTTCTGCAAGCACTGAAATTATCGGTAACGAGTAGTTTGATAGCAAGATAATTTGTAACAATTGACAAGTAGCAATAGTAACAAAGAGTGCAGCAAGGTGGCCCAATCCTTTTTATACCAAAGGACAAGCCGGAACGATCTCTTATAGTAAGTAAAGCGTTCTTGAGGACACATGGGAATTTCTTCTAGTCAGTTTCATCATGTTTGTTTGATTCGCGTTCGCTACTTTGATAATTTGATATGTGGGTGGACCGGTGCTTGGGTGCTGTTCTTACTTGAACAAGCCTCCCACTTATGATTACCCCCTCTCGCAAGCATCCGCAACTACGAAAGAAGAATTAAGATAACTCTAACCATAGCATTAAACATATGGATCCAAATCAGCCCCTTACGGAATAGCGTATAAACTAGGGTTTAAGCTTCTGTCACTCTAGCAACCCATCATCTAATTACTACTCCACAATGCATTCCCTTAGGCCCAAAAATGGTGAAGTGTCATGTAGTCGACGTTCACACGACACCACTAAGGGAATCAACAACATACGTATCATCAAAATATCGAACGAATACCAAATTCACATGATTACTTATGACAAGACTTCTCCCATGAACTCAAGAACAAAAGTAACTACTCACAAATCATAATCATGTCCAAGATCAGAGAGATATTGAATAGCATAATAGATCTGAACATAAAATCTTCCACCAAATAATCCAACAAGCATCAACTACAAGATGTAATCAACACTACTAGCAACCCACAAGTACCAATCTGATGTTTTGAGACAAAGATTGAATACAAGAGATGAACTAGGGTTTGAGATGAGATGGTGCTGGTGAAGATGTTGATGAAGATTAGTCCTCCCACGATGAGAGGATCGCTGGTGATGTCGAGGGCGACGATTTCCCCCTCCCGGAGGGAAGTATCCCCGGCAGAATCTCTCCGCCGGAGAGCAAAAGTGCTCCTGTCCAAGTTCCGCCTCGAGACGGTGGCGCACCATCCCAAAAGTCTTCTCTATATTTTTTTCTAGGGCAAATGGGCTTATATACCAGAAAATGGGGGCCAGAGACTAGCCAGGGGCCCCACGAGATACCAGGGCGCGCCTGGGGGGGTGGCGCGCCCTGGTGCCTCGTGGGCACCTGGGTGGCCCCCTCTGGTACTTCTTGCTTCCAGTATTTTTATTTATTCCAAAATAAATCTCCGTAAAATTTCAGCTCATTTGGAGATGTGCAGAATAGGTATCTCTGACATAGCTTTTTCAGGACCAGAATTCCAGCTGCCGGCAATCTCCCTCCTTGTGTAAATCTTGCATATTAAGAGAGAAAAGGTATTAGAATTGTTCCACAAAGTGTTATATTGATTAAAATCACTATAAATAATAGTAGCAAAACATGATGCAAAATGGACGTATCAACTCCCCCAAGCTTAGACCTCGCTTGTCCTCAAGCGAAAGCCGATATCGATAATCATGTCCACATGTTTAGAGAGAGAGGTGTCGACAAAAACAAAATACGGACATAGTAGCATCATGATCATTATTATAACATCAATATTTATTATCATAAAACTTCTCATGAGCAAGTAACAATTCATCACAACAATGGAGTATAAGGCATAAACTTTCTTGAAAACTAACAAACTATGTTCTCAGTCAACAATGCAATTGCAATTCATCATATATTCAGGAAGGGTCTCATGTAGGAGCTATCTAGCAAGTCCACATACTCAACCATCATTTAGTCTTCTATGATTGCTAACACTCACGACATATATATGGAGCAAAAAGTTTCAACCAGACACATAGAAAGATAGGGGCTTGTGATTCTGCCTCCCAACTTATTCACCTCAAGGGTGATGTCAACAATAATAACTCATGATCACTCATATCCAACTGGATATATATGCCCAGATGTTTCCCCACCACATGATGCTTACAAAAGAGAAAAATAAAAAGGAAATAAAGGAGAACACTATTGACTCTTGCATAAAAGGTAAATACATAAAAGTAAAGGATAGGCCCTTCGCAGAGGGAAGCAGAGGTTGTCATGCGCTTTTTGTTGTTGGATGCAAGAGCTCTTAATGCAAAGGAACATCACTTACTTGAAGGACCTTATTCAATCCATAGGTAGATATAGTGGACTCTCATGACATGAAACTGGGTTTAAGGGTTTTGGATGCACAAGTAGTATCTCTACTTGGTGCGGATGTTTGGCTAGCAAAGATATTGGGCAAGCACCACATGTTGGAGGATCTATAACAATATAACTTCTATGTGAATATGAACAAACATAATTCATTACGTTGTTTTCCTTGTCCAACGTCAACAATTTGACATAAAATACTTAATGGGGGCTCACAATCATAAAAGAAGTCCAAGTTAGTATATTTGCACGTGAATCTTCTCTTCCCTTATTAACTTTTTCATGAATTGCATCATTGACTAATGCTATGTTTGTTAACTTCCAATAAATTTTACCACTTATACTTTTCTTTATGTAATGTCATTACTTTTCATAAGATTAGCATATGATCTTTTTCATTATTTTCATTGCTAGAATTGAAACATGAAAGTAAAGAAGCAAAAACTCAAACTACTCTTTATTATATAACTGTCAACTTGATTACATAGATAGATAGATCATGAATCTAACACTCAAAAATAGATCATACTAAACTTTTATTCAACTAGATCACAAAATAACTAAGGATCGAACTAAAAATAGGTAAAGATAATAAAAGTGATGGTGATACGATACCGGGGCACCTCCCCCAAGCTTGGCACAAGCCAAGGGGAGTGCCCATACCCATGTGCTCAAGTTTCCTTCTTCGGTGATGGTGGTGATGATGAAGTGGCGAGCTTGTCCTTCAGCTCTAGCAGATACATCAATCTACGGTTGATGCTCCGAAGAGCAATGTTTTGCTCTTCCAACAAAATAACTTCACGAGTGAGAGATGTATTCTGAACAGAAACTATTTCAAAGACTCTTAAGGCTTCAATTACGGATGGGGAGAGATGATCATATAAGGGTTGAAGTATATCTCCCTTCTCTGCGGTCTCCTCCATGGGAATCGCTTGCCCTCCTTCTGGAGCTTGGGGTCCTTCAATTTCCTCGACCTTGTCCTCCTTGCCCTCGTCTTCCTCTTCCGACGACCACTCGTAGTAAACCTCGCTGTAAGGGCGTTTGCCCTGCGATGGTTGCATAGTACGGTGCTTGGTACGGAGCTTCTTGGGAGCCTTGGCAATCCAGATCTATCAGAAAAATAGCACGAAACAAGAACAGAGGAGGTTTCTACGATACGGTGGTCACATACCTCTTCCAGGAGAAAACGAAGTCGGGAAGGCTCACATGGGGCCCACGAGCCACCAGGGCGCACCTGGGGGGGGGGGTGGCGCGCCCTGGTGCCTCGTGGGCACCAGGTGGGTCTCCTTGGCTGTTTCTTATTTTTGTATTTTTTCTAATATTCCAAAACTGATAGAAAGTATTTTTCTGGAATTTTTGGAGTCGGTTTACTTACCGTATCACATACCTCTTCCTTTTAAGGGTTCTGGAGTGTTCCGGAAGGTCTCTCTTATGTATTCCTCCGGTGTAATTGTTTCAATAATATTAGTTTCAACATTAATGGGAGTACCTGAAATATAGTGCTTGATTCTTTGCCCATTCATCACTCTCGGATTAGTGCCTTCGGAGTTGTTTATTTTGATGGCTCCGGAGCGATAAACTTCTTCGATGATATACGGTCCTTCCCATTTAGAGAGAAGTTTTCCTGCAAAGAATCTCAAACGAGAATTGTACAATAGAACTTGCTTGCCTACTTTAAATTCCAGTTTTTGAATTCTTCTAACATGCCATCTTTTAACTTTTTCTTTAAACAATTTGGCATTTTCATAAGCTTGGGTTCTCCATTCATCTAATGAGCTAATATCAAATAACCTCTTTTCACCGGCAAGTTTAAAATCATAATTGAGTTCTTTAATTGCCCAATATGCTTTATGTTCTAACTCAAGAGGTAAATGACATGCTTTTCCATAAACCATTTTATAAGGAGACATACCCATAGGATTTTTATAAGCAGTTCTATAAGCTCATAATGTATCGTCAAGTTTCTTAATTAGACCAATTCTTTCTAGTTCTATTGATGGTTTTCTGCAGAATTAATTTTATTTCTCTATTGCTCAATTCAACTTGACCATCAGTTTGAGGATGATAGGGAGATGCAATTCTATGGTTGACATCATATTTAGCAAGCAATTTACAGAATGCACCATGAATAAAATGTGAACCACCGTCAGTTATTAAATATCTAGGGACTCCGAACCTTGGAAAAATAACTTCTTTAAGCATTTTAATAGAAGTGTTATGATCAGCACTACTAGTTGGAATAGCTTCTACCCACTTAGTAACGTAATCAACAGCAACAAAAATATGAGTATACCCATTGGATTTAGGAAAAGGTTCCATATAATTAAATCCCCAAACATCAAATGGTTCAATAGCAAGTGAATAATTCATAGACATTTCCTGACGTCTACCAACATTACCAATTCTTTGACATTCATCACAAGATAGGATAAACTTACGAGCATCCTTGAAAAGAGTAGGCCAATAAAATCTAGATAATACCTTGTGTGCAGTTTTGTCTCCCGCATGGTGTCCTCCGTAAGCCTCGGAATGACACTTCCGTAGGATTTGTTCCTGTTCATGCTCAGGTACACAATGTCTAATAATACCATCTACTCCTTCTTTATAAAGATGTGGGTCATCCCAGAAGTAATGTCTTAAATCAAAGAATAACTTTTTCTTTTGTTGGTATGTGAAACTAGGTGGTATGTATTTAGCAACAATGTAATTAGCATAGTCTGCATACCTAGGAGTATTACAAGAAGCATTTATGACAGCTAATTGTTCATCAGGAAAATCATCATTAATAGGTAGTGGGTCATCAAGAACATTTTCCATTCTAGACAAATTATCTGCTACGGGATTCTCAGCTCCCTTCCTATCAATAATATGCAAGTCAAATTCTTGTAGCAATAAAACCCACCTAATGAGTCTAGGTTTAGCATCTTTCTTTTCCATAAGATATTTAATAGCAGCATGATCGATGTGAATAGTTACTTTAGAATCAACTATGTAAGATCTGAATTTATCACATGCAAACACAACTGCTAGAAATTCTTTTTCAGTAGTAGCATAATTTCTTTGGGCACTGTCTAGAGTTTTACTAGCATAATGGATAACATTTAATTTCTTATCGACTCTCTGTCCTAGAACAGCACCAACAACATAGTCACTAGCATCACACATAATTTCAAAAGGCAAGTTCCAATCAAGTGGTTGAACAATAGGTGCAGTGGTTAACGCTTTCTTAAGTGTTTCAAAGGCTTCTAGACAATCATCATCAAAAACAAGTGGAACATCTTTTTGCAAAAGATTGGTAAGAGGCCTAGAAATTTTAGAGAAGTCTTTAATAAATCTCCTATAGAAACCAGCATGACCAAGAAAACTTCTTATACCTTTAATATCTTTAGGACATGGCATTTTCTCAATAGCATCAACCTTAGCTTTATCAACTTCAATACCTCTTTCAGAAATTTTATGACCCAAGACAATGCCTTCATTCACCATAAAGTGGCACTTCTCCCAATTCAAGACAAGATTAGTTTCTTCGCATCTCTGCAAAACTCGATCAAGGTTGCTTAAGCAATCATCAAAAGAAGTTTCGTAAACGGAAAAATCATCCATGAACACCTCAACAATCTTTTCACAAAAGTCAGAGAATATAGCAGTCACACATCTTTGAAAGGTAGCAGGTGCATTGCAAAAACCAAAAGGCATACGTCTATAAGCATAAGTTCCAAAATGACAAGTAAAGGTGGTTTTCCCTTGATCGGGTTGTGATACGGGTATTTGAGAAAAACCAAAATAACCATCTTGGAAACAAAAGTGTGTATGCTTAGACAATATTTCTAACATTTGATCAATAAAAGGTAAAGGGTAATGATATTTTCTAGTAGCTTTGTTTAATTTTCTAAAATCAATTACCATCCTATAACCAGTTACAATTCTTTGTAGAATGAGTTCATTTTTATCATTGGGAACGACGGTAATACCTCCTTTCTGAGGGACACAATGAACGGGACTTACCCATCTATTATCAGCTATGGGATAGATTATACCTGCTTCCAGAAGTTTTAATATTTAGGTTCTTACCACCTCTTTCATCTTAGGATTTAATCGTCGTTGGTGGTCGACAACTGGTTTAGCATCAGGCTCCATATTAATTTCGTGCTGACATAGAGTGGGACTAAAGCCCTTAAGATTATCAAGAGTATATCCAATAGTAGCTCGGTGCTTCCTTAGAGTTTTTAGTAATCTCTTTTCTTCATGCTCTGAAAGGTTAGCACTAATAATAACAGGATATATCTTCTTTTCATCAAGATAAGCATATTTCATTGTATCAGGCAATTGCTTCCATTCAAACACAGGATCACCTTTAGGTGGAGGAGGGCCTCCAAGAGTTTCAACAGGAAAATTGTGTTTAAGGATAGGTGGTTGATCAAAGAACATCTTATCTATTTCATTTCTTTCATTCATATGCATATCGTTTTCATGGTCTAGCAAATATTGTTCTAACGGATCAGTAGGAGGTACGGCAATAGAAGCAAGACCAATAATTTCATATTTACTAGGCAATTCTTTATCATGAGGTTGTCTACGAAACTTGGAGAAATTAAACTCATGAGATATATCACCAAACTTAACTCGAACCTTTTCTTTAACACAATCAATTTCAGCATTAACGGTATTCAAGAAAGGTTTACCAAATATAATGGGACAAAAATTATCTTGTTGTGAGCCAAGTACTAAGAAATCAGTAGGGTATTTGATTTTGCCACACAAGACTTCAACATCTCTAACAATCCCAGGTGGTGTAATAGTATCTCTATTCGCTAGTTTAATAGTAACATCAATATCTTCAATCTCAACAGGTGCAATAGCATGCATTACTTCTTGATATAAAGAAAATGGAATAGCACTCACACTAGCACCCATATCACACAAACCATGATAGCAATGATCTCCAATCTTAACAGAAACAACAGGCATGCCAACTACGGGCTTGTTCTTGTCTAACTTATCTCGTTCATTTCTAACAGGTTTAGCAATTCTAGCAGCCTCCTCACAAAAGTAAATAACATGCCCATCTATATTATCAACTAAGAGATCTTTAACCATAGCAACATAAGGTTCAACTTTAATTTGTTCAGAGGGTCTAGGTGCTCTAATATTACTTTTGTTAACCACAGTTGAAGCTTTAGCATATTCCTTAATCCTAACAGGAAAAGGTGGTTTCTCAATATAAGCAGCAGGCACAACTGGATCAACATGATAAACAATTGTTTCTTCTTTAACACTAACGGGTTCCTCAATCTTTTCTTTAACAGGGGGATGATATTTAAACCACTTATCCTTAGGGAGATCAACCTGAGTAGCAAATGATTCACAAAAGGAAGCTACTATCTCAGAGTCAAGTCCATATTTAGTGCTAAACTTATGAAAAAGCATCGGTGGCCATAAAAGATTTAACACAATCGAACTCAAGTATTATACCTGACTTATTACCTTTGTCGAGTTCCCAATCTTCAGAGTTGCATTTAATTCTTTCCAGAAGATCCGATCTGAATTCAATAGTTTTCTTCATAAAGGAGCCAGTCGAAGAAGAATCGAGCGTAGTTTGATTATCATGAGAAAGCCGAGCATAAAATTTTTGTAAGATAATTTCTTTTGAGAGCTCATGATTGGGGCATGTGTACATCATGTACTTAAGCCTCCCCCAAGCTTGAGCGATGCTTTCACCTTCACGAGGCCAAAAATTATATATATAATTCCGATCACGATGAACCAAATGCATAGGATAAAATTTCTGATGGAATTCCAGTTTCAATCGGTTCCAGTCCCATGTATCAGTATCATCACATAGCCTATACCACATTAATGCCTTTCCCTCCAAATATAAAGGGAATACTTTCTTCTTAACTCCATCTCCAGATAAACCTGCAATCTTAAACAATCCACAAATTTCATCCACATAGATCAAGTGCATATCAGGATGTACCGTTCCATCTCCTACATAAGGATTAGCTAGTAGTTTCTCTTTCATACCCGAAGGAGTCTCATAATAAATATTTTTAGTAGGTGCAGTAGGTTGAGGAGAAACTATTTGTGTTTCCGGTCGGGGTGAAGATACCCCGAACAAACCCCTCAAAGGATTACTTTCCATAGTGACAAGTGACAGTAAATTTCAGCACGTAATATAAATGTTTCCTTACCAAATTCCACTCACCAAAGGTGCTTCACTCCCCGGCAACGGCGCCAGAAAAGAGTCTTGATGACCCACAAGTAGAGGGGATCAATCATAGTCCTTTCGATAAGTAAGAGTGTCGAACCCAATGAGGAGCAGAAGGAAATGACAAGCGGTTTTCAGCAAGGTGTTTTCTGCAAGCACTGAAATTATCGGTAACGATTAGTTTGATAGCAAGATAATTTGAAACAAGTGACAAGTAGAAATAGTAACAAAGAGTGTAGCAAGGTGGCCCTATCCTTTTTATAGCAAAGGACAAGACGGAATGATCTCTTATAGTAAGTAAAGCGTTCTCGAGGACACATGGGAATTTCATCTAGTCACTTTCATCATGTTTGTTTGATTCGCGTTCGCTACTTTCATAATTTGATATGTGGGTGGACCAGTGCTTGGGTGCTGTTCTTACTTGAACAAGCCTCCCACTTATGATTACCCCCTCTCGCAAGCATCCGCAACTACGAAAGAAGAATTAAGATAACTCTAACCATAGCATTAAACATATGGATCCAAATCAGCCCCTTACGGAATAGCGCATAAACTAGGGTTTAAGCTTCTGTCACTCTAGCAACCCATCATCTAATTACTAATCCATAATGCATTCCCTTAGGCCCAAAGATGGTGAAGTGTCATGTAGTCGACGTTCACACGACACCACTAAGGGAATCAACAACATACATATCATCAAAATATCGAATGAATACCAAATTCACATGATTACTTATGACAAGACTTCTCCCATGTCCTCAAGAACAAAAGTAACTACTCACAAATCATAATTATGTCCAAGATCAGAGAGATATTGAATAGCATAATAGATCTCAACATAAAATCTTCCACCAAATAAACCAACTAGCATCAACTACAAGATGTAATCAACACTACTAGCAACCCACAAGTACCAATCCGAGGTTTTGAGACAAAGATTTAATACAAGAGATGAAATAGGGTTTGAGATGAGATGGTGCTGGTGAAGATGTTGATGAAGATTAGTCCTCCCATGATGAGAGGATCGTTGGTGATGTCGATGGCGACGATTTCCCCCTCCCGGAGGGAAGTATCCCCGGTAGAATCTCTCCGCCGGAGAGCAAAAGTGCCCTTGCCCAAGTTCCGCCTCGAGACGGCGGCGCACCATCCCGAAAGTTTTCTCTATATTTTTTCTAGGGCAAATGGGCTTATATACCAGAAAATGCGGGCCAGAGGCTGGCCAGGGGCCCCACGAGGTACCAAGGCGCGCCTAGGGGGGTGGCGCACCCTGGTGCCTCATGGGAACCTGGGTGGCCCCTCTGGTACTTCATGCTTCCAGTATTTTTTATTTATTCCAAAATAAATCTCCATAAAATTTCAATTCATTTGGAGATGTGCAGAATAGGTATCTCTGACATAGCTTTTTCAGGTCCAGAATTCCAGCTGCGGGCAATCTCCCCCCTTGTGTAAATCTTGCATATTAAGAGAAAAAAGGCATTAGAATTGCTCCACAAAGTGTTATATTGATTAAAAACACAATAAATAACAGTAGCAAAACATGATGCAAAATGGACGTATCAGTGGGGGCCACTGTCAGTGGGTGGTCTAGGTTAGGCTTAGGTTAATTAGTTGTTAGGGCTAATTAAACACCAGGCGGGCCCATGCTACAGTGGGTCAACCCACTCGTTTAACGCTTGCGCGTGTGCACGTGCCCGCCGGTGAGCAGCAGGGCAGAGGCGGCGCACGGGGACGGTGCTACGAGCTTCGGCCAGGAGCAGCGGTGACCGCGGCCGGAGACAGGCGCGGAGGCGGGCTGCAGGCGGGGAAGCAGCAGCGGTAGCAGAGCATCCCAGTAGTGGCGGCAGCAGCAACAGCAACAGCAAGCACGCTGGCGCAGGAGCTCACGTGGGGCACGGCCAGCATGCGAGCTGGGCGCGGGGAGCAGTGGACGGGCGATGGCTGGGGCGTGGCAGCGCGCACAGGAGGCTCGCGGGGCGCAGACGCGGGGCGGTGAGCGCGGCCAGGAGCTCGAGCTCTGGCGCTCGGCCACGGTGGCGTACGGCATCTACGGGGATGGATTCGAAGGGGAAAAGGGGGAAATCGATGAGGGCTTCACCGCGGTGTTTGATGACATGCTCGGGAGGCCGGGGAGACACCGGTGGTGGAGATCGACGACGAGGCAGTGGCGAGGCCGACGGGGGGAAGCGACGCGGGCAGCGAAATGGTGGCTCCTCGACCTCGATCCGGTGCTAGAGTCAAAGGAGACGACCACGCCGGAGCTTCTAGACACCTTGCGATGGCTCGGGGAGGCTCCGGTGCGCGGCAATGGCGAGGCAACGGCGACCACGAGCTCGGGCGAGCAAGAATAGAGAGGAAGAAGGCTTGCGAGGGGGCTTCTGGCATGCTAGGGTTTGTAGCAGGAGAGAGAGGGCGGCCTTATCCACCTGGGGAGACGCGGGATGGCCGGCGCGTGGCAATCGGTGACTCGGGCAGTTGCGGCGCTAACACGGTGACAGGAGGTTGAAGGAGAGGGCAAGATGGGCTGGGCCAGCCACTGTTGATCTGGGCCAAAGTGCATAGTGCTTTTTCTTATTTTCTTTTCTGTTTTTGCATTTGCTATCTGTTTTGCCTTTTGTTTTAACAGTTTTTGATTTTTGTAAAATACAAAACTTGTCCCATAAATACTAGGCAACATATTGGACTAGTACAAAAAGTTTGGAGCCAATTTGAATTCATTTAAATTTTGTTTAAATCCAAATGGGCTGCTGCAGGTGCTGTTGGCCCTGTTTTGGTTGCTAGGGTCAATTTGGGAATTTAAACAATGCTTGTTTTATTTTTATAGTTGGTTTGGGATTATTTGCAATATTATGAACTATTTTGTTTTCAAATTTGATCAACTTTTATTTTCATTTGCCATTTGAATTTTGAATTTGAATTTGTTCTGAAACCAAGTGACAAGTGGCATTGCAAAATTAGATGACTTGGCATAATTTGCAGGGGTTTACTGTATCTTAACTACAGGGGGTGTTACAATTCTCCTCCTCTAAAAGAAATTCGTGTCCCGAGAATTAAGAGGTAGAAGGGAAAAGATCGGGGTATTCTTCATGAAGACGATCCTCGCGTTCCCAAGTGGCTTCATCTTCTGAATGATTCGACCACTGAACTTTAACGAACTTGATTGCCTTCTGACGGGCTCGATGTTGAGCTTGATCAAGAATACGTATCGGATGCTCCTTATAAGACAGTTCATCCTGCAGAAAGGTTCGATGGCAACTCCAATTGATATGCCACTTCTCCACGTCTTGCGATAATGCGGAAGGGGCCAATGTAGCGAGGAGCTAGCTTGCCCTTGATTCCGAAACGGTGTGTGCCCTTCATCGGAGTGACATGAAGGTAAGCATGTTCGCCAGGTTGATAGACCATTACCTTGTGTTTACAATCATAATTGCTCTTCTGACGAGACTGAGCAGTCTTCAGTTGTTCCCGAACGATACGGACTTGCTCTTTAGTGTGTTGGATAATATCCGGACCGAAGAGTGGCCGTTCCCCAGTTTCTGACCAATTCAGAGGAGGTCGACACTTACTTCCATAAAGAACTTCAAATGGTGCCATCTTCAGACTAGCTTGATAGCTATTATTGTATGAGAATTCAGCATACGGGAGAGATTCCTCCCATTTCTTGCCAAAGGAGATGACACATGCGCGAAGCATGTCTTCTAGCACTTGGTTGACTCGTTCAACTTGACCCTGGGACTGGAGGTGAAAAGCGGTGCTAAAGGACAGGTGAGTTCCCATAGCTTCTTGGAAACTTTCCCAGAACGTTGAGGTATAGAGGCTGCCACAGTCTGAACTGATCTCTAACGGAACACCGTGGAGTGACACAATTCTGGAAACATACAAGTCTGCTAACTGACTAGCAGTGATTGTCTCCTTGACAGGTAGAAAATGAGCAACCTTTGAGAATCGGTCAATGACGACAAGAATAGCATCATGACCCTTCTGTGATCGGGGAAATCCGGTAATGAAATCCATTTCAACTTTGTCCCATTTCCATTCGGGAATAGCAAGTGGTTGCAGAGTTCCAGCAGGTCTTTGATGTTCTGCTTTGATGTGATGGCAAACGTCACACTCAGCAACATAACGAGCAATGTCTCGCTTCATATCAAGCCACCAGTACCCCTGACGAATGTCTTGGTACATCTTAGTACTACCCGGATGAATAGACAAAGGTGTGTCATGTGCTTCTTTCATGACATCCGAGCGTGAGTCCAGATTTTGCTTTCTGGGGACCACTAGGCGGCCCTTGAAGAGCAAGGCACCATCATCATCAACAGTGAAGAACGATGAATTCCTTTGGAGAGATAGCTCTTAATCTTCTTGACTTCAGAATCATACTTCTGCCTTGTCTTGATGTTGTGCTCAAGATCTGGTTCAACAAACAAGGTATTTATATATCATTGAGAAACTATCTCGATGTTCAGCTTTCGAAGCTCTTCATACAGGAGTGGCTGCTGCAGCTGAACCTCAAGTTCACAACAATAGGATTTACGGCTCAAGGCATCAGCCATTACATTAGCCTTGCCAGGTGTATAAGAAATACCCAAGTCATAGTCTATGATGGCCTCCATCCATCTTTGCTGACGGAGGTTCAGAGATGGCTGAGTGAACAAGTACTTCAGACTTTGATGATCCGTGTAGATCTCGCAATGATTACCAAGTAGGTAATGTCGCCATAACTTCAGTGCATAAATAACTGCTACAAGTTTGAGATCATGCATTGGATAGTTCTCTTCATGAGGACGCAACTGTCGAGAGCCATAAGCAATCACCTTGCGCTCTTGTATTAGGACACAGCCTAATCCTTGACGGTATGCGTCACAATAAATCACGAAGTCCTTGCGAGAATCTGGAGGAGCAAGCACTGGGGCAGATGTCAGCTTGTCCTTGAGTGTCTGAAAACTTTCCTAACATTTTTCTGTCCACTCAAACTTAAAGCCTTTGTGAAGCAGATCAGTCAGAGGCTTGGCAATCTTTGAGAAGTTCTCGACAAAACGACGGCAATAGCTTGCGAGTCCAAGAAAACTTCTTACTTGCTTGATGTTCTTCGGGGGGTCCTTTCAAGAATAGCCTGAAATCGTTTTGGGTTAACAGCAATGCCATCTTTGGAAATCATGTGGCCAAGATATGTCACTTCAGATAGCCAGAACTCGCACTTTGAATACTTGGCATACAGTTGATATCACGCAGCTTCTCCAGTACAAGCCGAAGATGTTCGACATGTTCTTCTTCATTCTTCGAATATACAAGGATGTCATCTAGATAAACCATGACGAATTTGTTGAGGTAATCCATGAAGATGTAGTTCATTAACCGAGAGAAGGTTGCTGGAGTGTTGGTTAATCCGAAAGACAAGACCGTGTATTCGTAAGAACCATAGCAAGTAACGAAGGCTATCTTCGGAATGTCCTCTTTACAAACTCGGATCTGGTGGTATCCCAATCTCAAATCAAGTTTAGAGAATACTAAGGAACCAACAAGTTGATCATACAGATCATTGATTCTGGGAAGCGGATACTTGTTCTGAATTGTTGCTTGGTTGATAGGTCGATAATCTTGGACCAGATGATTCGTACCATCCTTCTTCTTGACAAAGAGACAAGGTGCTCCCCAAGCGGAAGAACTAGGGTGAACGAAACCCTTACGAAGTGACTTGTCAATTTCCTCCTTAAGTTCAAGGAGTTCATGAGGCGGTATCTTGTATGGGCGCTTGGCAATAGGAGTAGTGCCCGGTTTCAAGTCTATGATGAATTCGACAGCTCTAGCAGGGGGGTACTCCTGGAAGTTCCTCTGGGAAGAAGTCTTGAAACTCATGAACAACTGGAACGTTCTTGATTCCTTCAAGAGGTGAAACATTCAATGCATTCAGAGCATATATCCGACTCTCGGCATTCTGAGCTGTTCGGGCTGAGTATTGGATTGTCTGGCCAGAAGGATGTGTAAGTTGGACTTTCTGAGCGGCATCGCCAATGAAAGCATTATGTGCTTTCAGCCATTCCATATCGAGAATGACATCTATTGTAGAAACCTTAAGGGCCATGAGTGAAGCAGTGAACACTAATCCTCCAATTGCAATGTGGTTGTTGTGGGTTATCATCGAGGTATCCTACTTGGATCCTGGAGAGCTAACCACCAGCGTGGGGTACATGTTTTCGAATGATAAGTTTTGCTTACATGCAAACGCCTCAGATATGAAGGAATGTGACGCTCCTGAATCAAAAATAACAGAAGCTGGTACTGAGTTAACAGGGAGGGTTCCCATCATGATAGTCGGTTCCTTCTGAGCCTTATCAACATCAACATGGTTGGCATGGCCAAGTACAACAGTAGCCGGTCTGACCTTCTGGTTCAATGGGCAAAACCTGGAGTGATGACCTGGCAGCCCACATTTACGATAGACTCCATATGCGGGGCGAGGAGCCATAGTATTGGGCTATCTACTTTGAGCACTGGGTTGTCTTGGCGGTGCTGGCAGACGAGGAGGGGCCTCAACATTGGGCTGAACTCTAAGCTGTCTCGGCGGAGAAGGCAGACGAGGTGCAACATAAGAAGGCCTTGGTGTTGGAGCAGGTCGGTGATAGACATTGTGAGGAATCCAGACTCGATATTTCTGAGCAGGCTAACCCGAGGATGGGCCAACATCCCGAGTACGCTTGAGCTACTCCTGGTACTCAGTCAGACCAGTTTCAGCTTGGAAAGCTTGGCTGACAAGCGTCGCAAAGTTTGCGCAATCATGGACAACAAGTGCGAGCTTTATATCAGGGCATAGTCCTTCACGGAATTTCTCCTGCTTGCGAGCGTCAATGCAGACATCATCTTCAGCATAGCAAGATAATTCGAGAAATTTCCTCTGATATTCATCCATAGTCATTTTTCCCTGAGTGAGTTTGCGGAACTCCTTCTTCTTCTGGTCCATCAAACCTTGAGGAATGTGACGTGCATGGAAGGCTGACTGAAATTCCGGCCAAGTGGTTACAGTTACAGCAAGCAGGCTACCCCTATGGCTTTCCCACCATTGAGCAGCTGGACCCTTCAGGTGAAATGCCGCAAAGGTGACGTAACTGTCAGGGGCAACATTAGCTGACTCCATCTCAAATAGGATGTCATGAAGCCAATCATCAGCATCCATAGGATTGGTCGGTTGCGGAAAATAGACAGGTTGAGGCGCATGAAATCTTGCAGTGAGATCGGGCCCTGCTCCCGACGAGCATCGTTGCGTTCTAATCGATTTACCAAACTCTCATTGATCTTACCGTTCAATTCAAACTGATGCATCACTACGGCAATATAGGGTGGAGGCGGAGGATTGTCGACCATCCTGCCAAAACAACAGGGGCAGTTTAGCAAGAACAACTGCAAACATGAGCAGTGAACAAGACGTGCATTCGATACATATTAGCAGTCATTAAAGACATACAGATCCATGCACAAAGTTGGATTCAAATGGGCCACATGAGTTCGGAAACACACGCAGCTAGACAAACTAGGCGGCACACAGGCACGCGGTGGAGAGATACAACAACGAGACATAGCAAAGGCTACACCAGCGTCGGAGAAAACCACTGGAGCGAGGAATCTGCAAGTGACAACGTAGGGTGCCCTCGATAAAAGGATCCTACGGTCCGTGAACATTGTGAAGCAGAACCTGGCCCAGAATTCAAAGAAGGTTTGATTCAGATCTCCGGGTGGATGTGATCACGAGAACCTAATGTTATTGTTAGTAAAATCTTTAACCCGAATAGAAGAGACATCAGAGTCCCAGAGTAAGGAAGAGGAATAAAAGATCCTAAACCCATCCATTGGCGACGTGGGCCCGTAACCCACACAGCCATGTTAGTAAAATAGTTTTGCACAGGCTAGACTCAACTTCGGCCAAGGAGTTGGAAAGGGGGGGGTTCCTACAGGCAGTCGGCTCTGATACCAACTTGTGACGCCCCCGACTTAATCGTGCGCTAATCATACACGCAAATGCACATGATCAAGCCTAAGGACTCACTTGAAGATATCACAACACAACTCTAAACACAAAATAAAATAATACAAGCTTTATATTACAAGCCAGGGGCCTCGAGGGCTCGAATACATAAGCTCGAGTTACACAAGCGTCAGCGGAAGCAACAAATCTGTGCACAGACATAAAGTTAAACAAGTCTGCCTTATGAAGGCTGAGCAAAACAATGACATCTAGATCGAAAAGGCGCAGGCCTCCTTCCTGGGAACCTTCTAAAGTACTCCTGGTCGATGGTCTCCACATAGTAGTAGGCTCCACGGTGGTAGTAGTAGTCGTCGGCGGGATCGGCTGGCTCCGGGGCTCCGTCGCCAGATCGCTGCAATCGGGTATGGGGAAAAGAGGTAGCAAAGCAACCGTGAGTACTCATCCAAAGTACTCACAAGACTTACATTAGATCTATGCTAAGTATGCATCGGTATCAAAGGAACGGGCTGTATCTGTGGACTATACTGCAGAAATGCCAGAAAAGAGGGGAAGGCCTAGCCTATCGAAGACTAGCATCTTGCAGCGTCTTGCAGCATTAGAAGAGTGCAGATTAGTAGTATAACATAAAGTAAGAAGTATGTAGTAGCAAGGCCCAGAGATCCTTCCTCGACTCCCTGTGAGAAAGCGACCCCGGAGCTAACATATTAATTAAAGTAACACAAGTATCCAGTTCAAGTTGTAGTAGATCGGGATACAACACCGAGCGTCCTGTTACCATGGACACGGCTATTCGAATAGATAACTTCCCTGCAGGGGTGCACTACTGTTACCCAACATGCTCGATTAACTCTGGCCGGACACACTTTTCTGGGTCATGCCCGGCCTCGACTGATCGACACGACGTAGTCCTACCTAGGCTCAGCAGAGAGGTCCCCGCCGGTCTACATCCTAAGTGCTCAGGGGTCTTGGGCCCATCGCCCTTTGCACTGCGGGTCATTGCGCGCAGGGTCAGCCTTACCACGTTGTGCCTGTGGGTATCTGCTGTCGCCCGGCTGCAATGCTGAACTGGATGTCTGACAGAGCTTTCGGCTGATACATACGGCACCGAGGACCCCATTAAACCATTATCCCACGTGGTGGTAGTGCGTATAGGCCAATGGCCAACTCAAATCAAATACCCAAATCTGTTAAGCGTGTTATTAGTAACTCACAGACACGAACAGGGCTCAAGGCTCACCTCCGACACCCTGTCACACTGACTTGGTAACCCGCGATCCAATGACCAGGGACCAGGCCCACCTCTCTCCTAAGTGGTCTCCGCCTGCCCTGTTGTTCCGCCACAATAATCTCTCGCGGGTGCCTTCATGGCCAACCCGACTTCCCAAAGGACTGAGGTGAAGGTCAAAGTACCCATGTGTCCGTAACATCAAGGGGGAATCCGAGGAATCACCCTTGTTGGATTTCTACTCGATGTAACCGTCAAGGTGAACTTGGAGGAATCACCCTCGATAAGTTCACCCTTGATGAGCTGCACGACAGAGGCATCATCAGAGGTGGTGAAAGAGGAATCACCCTCGATAACCCACAACCGGCTAGCTATGCTACAGAGGTATCATCAGGAGTGAGGTAGGAGGTATCACCCTCAGCACTCGATAGTAGCTCTGTAGAGTCGTACAACTAAGGGGTGTGCGGTGCTGTGTTCGGTCTCTGTACATCGATCACGCTGATCGAAACATCCGGAAACTAAGCATGGCAATACGGACAAGGGTGTGGGTCCATTGATGGATCACTAACCAGCCTATACTAAGCATTTAGGTCAACAGGTAAAGTATTAACAGCAGGTTACAAAATCAGGCTTATGCATCAGAATAGGAGCAATCAATTACAGTAGCAAAATCTAATGCAAGCATGGGAGAGAAAGAATGGGCGATATAGGAATGATCAAGGGGGTTTTGCTTGCCTGGAAGCTCTGCGATAAAATAGGGGTCGTCGGTGGAGTAGCAGTCCTCGGGGGCAACGTCGGTGTCGGGGTCTACCGGAGCGAAGAGGGGGAGGAAATAGATAAATACATAGCAAACAAATGCACTCATAGAGCATGAGATGGTAATATGCAATGCAGGGGTGACCTAATACATCCCTAAACCATTTTAGTTAATTTAGGAATTAATTTGGAATTGTTTACCAGAGGTCAGGCACTATTCATCTATCGGAAACAGGATGTTCACCTACTTAGAGGGTTCTAACATGAGTGTAGATGACATATTCGAATTCGTTAGATTTTTCTGATCATTTTTCATATATAAATTATTTTCATCCGACGTACGGTTTATTTTATATGATTTTTCAAAGTTTTAATAATATTCTACAATTTCTGAAATTACTTTAATTATTAAATTCGAATTAAAACAGTGTAATCCCATTTTATACCCAGAGACAGATAGCCCATTAGAATGACAAGTGGGGCCAGAGTAAAGTCAACAGCCCAGTCACCTGCTGACTGGGCTAACTGATACAGTGTCAAACAGTGTAGGTGGGGCCTACTTGTCATAGTCACAAGTGCTAAATGAGTTAATTAAATTAGTTTAGTTAGTGGTGGGGGCCACTGTCAGTGGGTGGTCTGGGTTAGGCGTAGGTTAATTAGTGGTTAGGGTTAATTAAACATCGAGCGGGCCCACGCAGCAGTGGGTCAACCCACTGGTTTAACGCGTGCGCGCGTGCGCGTGCCCGCCGGCGAGCAGCAGGGCGGAGGTGGTGCACGGGGACGGTGCTACGGGCTTCGGCCGGGAGCAGCGGTGAGCGCGGCCGGAGACGGGCGTGGAGGCGGGCTGCAGGCGGGGAAGCAGCAGCGGCAGCGGAGCAGCCCAACAGCGGCGGCAGCAGCGAAAGCAGCAGCGAGCACGCGGGTGCGGACGCTCGCGCGGGGCACGGCCAGCGCGCGGGCTGGGCGCGGGGAGCGGCGGATGGGCGCGGGTTGGGGCGTGGCAGCGCGCGCAGGAGGCTCGCGGGGCGTGCACGTGGGGCGGTGAGCGCGGCCAGGAGCACGAGCTCCGGCGCTTGGCCACGGCGGCGTACGGCGTCTACGGCGACGGATTCGAAGGGGAAAAGGGGGAAATCGACGAGGGCTTCACTGCGGTGTTCGATGACGTGCTCGGGAGGCCGGGTAGGCACCGGTGGTTGAGATTGACGACGAGGCAATGGCGAGGCCGACGGGGGGAAGCGACGCGAGCGGCGAAATGGTGGCTCCTCGTCCTCGATCCAGTGTTGGAGACAAAGGAGACGACCACGCCGGAGCTTATGGACACCTTGCGATGGCTCGGGGAGGCTCCGGTGCGCGGCAATGGCGAGGCAGCGGCGACCATGAGCTAGGGCGAGCAAGAACAGAGAGGGAGAAGGCTTGCGAGGGGAGTTCTAGCGTGCTAGGTTTTGCATCGGTGGCTCGGGCGGTTGCGGCGCTGACATGGCGACAGGAGGTTGAAGGAGAGGGCAAGATGGGCTGGGCCAGCCACTGTTGATCTGGGCCAAAGTGCATAGTGCTTTTTCTTATTTTCTTTTCTGTTTTTGCATTTGCTCTCTGTTTTGCCTTTTGTTTAGACAGTTTTTGATTTTTGTAAAATACAAAACTTGTCCCATAAATACTAGGCAACATATTGGACTAGTACAAAAAGTTTGGAGCCAATTTGAATTCATTTAAATTTTGTTTAAATCCAAATGGTCTGCTACAGGTGCTGTTGGCCCTGTTTTGGTTGCTAGGGTCAATTTGGGAATTTAAACAATGCTTGTTTTATTTTTATAATTGCTTTGGGATTATTTGCAATATTATGAACTATTTTGTTTTCAAATTTGATCAACTTTTATTTTCATTTGCCATTTGAATTTTGAATTTGAATTTGTTCTGAAACCAAGTGACAAGTGGCATTGCAAAATTAGATGACTTGGCATAATTTGCAGGGGTTTATTGTAGCTTAACTACAGGGGTTGTTACACATACACTACCTCTTCCTGCCTTGACTTTTTTACAGAGGCAACAAAGACCAATAGGAGTGTCGTGCTAAAATTTGGAATTATTCCGAGTTCGTTTGGCCTTTTTATACATTTATTGAAGTTATAGGCATTTAATGTGCATAATTCAAATTTAAACTACATGCACATGCTCCAGTGCACTAAAATGGGTTGAAAAATTGTATATGTGTCCTTGGGTGAATTTTTAGGTCCCATACAAGAAATGGGAATGAATTTCAAACATCTGGGTCTCGTGGCTCGGCCAAAAACATTGAGAAACTTGGTTTATAAATTCTTGTAAATCCTAAAATTGCCTAAAAATCACAAAACTTGGCATGGTGTCTTGACATGGCACCAACATGCTGTGGTAAAAAATTTGTTCGATTTGGGACAAGTTTTGGTATAAGCTTCTTACAAACTGGAGCTTCTCTCAAGAAGGCTCATTGTCGGGGGGATGACCCCCGGGTAGGCGACGGAGCCCGGATCCCTTTCGGAAAATCATCGGAGCAAGACAAGTCCCTCAGGCCCGCTTGCCAAGCACGCCGGCTCCCCAGCGCGAGCCGGCTCGGCACGGCAACCCGGCCTGGCCGGCTAGCCCATGCCGGCCGACCGCGAGGAGACGAAGCATTAGCGACGAAGCAAGCATGGCTACAGCACTCCTCCCTTTATACTGACAGAACAGGCGAGGCTACAGCTTTCCTTGCGCCCCCGCCCGAGGCGGGTAGTGTCAGGGAGGCGCGGTCCTGTAGAAACGGCGGTGGCGACCTCCCTCTGACGACGGACAAGACGCGCCACAGTGCCTCGTACCCAGACTGACAAGAGACAAGACCCGCCACAGTGCCCCGCGCCAGGTAGGTGCGGCGCACCTGGCGACCCAGCAGCCCGGCGACCCAGCGTCCAGGCGACCCGGCGACCCGGCCACCGGATCCCAGTCAATGACACCAGGGGCCCGCGCCTCTATAACGTTACCATTGTAACCCTGGGGGTCGGCCTATAAGACCCCCAGGGAGGCCTCCATGCAGAGGGGTCGATCGATCGGTCAGATCAGTACACATTCTAGTTAGCTCCCTTCAGATCACTCTCTCCCATGGGATAGTGGCTCTTCACTTCCCTTTAGTGATTCCTCTCTCCACAGAACACACACACACTCCCGCCAGAGAGGCAGAACGGTGGCCTAGCCCCTTCTCCCTCCTCTGTCCAAACAGCTCCAGGAGCAACTCTGTAACCTTTGCGGATATCAGCTCATACGGCAGGATTAGGGGTGTTACCTCTCCAGAGGGCCCCGAACCTGGGTACGTCTCGTGTCTCGCACTTGCTCGTGCCAACCTCGCCTCCGGAGCCCACCGGCGTTCTCTCGTAGCCCCACCTCTTTAGCCATCTTATGGCATCTTCCGTGAAATTACCACGACAGTTGGCGCCCACCGTGGGGCCGCTCGCGGCGCCGGCCGGAGTCAAGTTCCGGACGAGGCCCTTCACCAGCTCCGGCGAGCGCATCATGCACGGTTTGGTCAGTGCGCCTCGCACGTCCAAACCGGCCGGCTGCAGCGCTGCGCTGGGCGCAGACGTAGCCTGCCCCACAGGCTGCTTCATCGTCCCCTTTGGCGCGCTGTGCGTCTTCGTCGCGCTCGTCCCCGACGTGTTTCCCAGTGAAGTGTGCAATTGCACCGACTCGCCAGTCCCCGTTAGCTGCGCCGTCTCCGACGATGTCGCTGCTCTCTGCGTTCACGCGGAGGTGCTGACCATCGGCACTAGCGCTGGCTCCCCACGCGCCAAGGAGAAGGCTGCCGCGGCCGCCGCCTTGGCTGTGGCTCCGCCTCGCCGCACTGACCCGCTCCACGATACGATCCGGAGTCTGCAAGCCCCCATCACGCCTGACGCCGACACGGCTGCTGCTGCGGCCCAGCTCAACGAGGGCCGCCAGCATCTGCTGCCCGAGGCCACGGAGCTTGCGGCAACCCGGCGCCGGCTGGAGTCCGCCCAGCGAGAATTCGACAGCGCACATGGCCTCACTCCGCCCGGCGCCGAGCCCAGCTGGGTCGCGGAGGTACGGATCCGTGGGGGCGCACTCGGCCGCGCGCTTCGACGGCCGGCCGGCTGGCGACCCGGCCCGGCCGCCTGCCCGCTGCGACGCCCGGCCGGCTGGCGACCCGAGCCGCGTGCCCGTCCGCTTCGACGCCTGGCCGGCTGCGGAGCCAGCCCGACCGCCCGTCCGCCTCGACACCGGCTGCGCCCGCTTCGACGCTCGGTCGCCCATCCGCTTCGACGCCTGGCCGGTCAGACCCGACCGGCTAGGGCGCCCCTCGACCGCCCGGAGGCTCGGGCCGCCTGCCGGAGGTCACCTCCGTCCCGTCTACGCCAACAGCAATGTGAGCTCC
Organism: Elymus sibiricus; assembly: GCA_039707655.1. Taxonomy (NCBI): domain Eukaryota; kingdom Viridiplantae; phylum Streptophyta; class Magnoliopsida; order Poales; family Poaceae; genus Elymus; species Elymus sibiricus. The sequence goes on from CM077672.1 coordinate 321,128,449, forward strand.
CGTCCGCGTATATTTGCACCATGCACACAGGCGGATAACCCCGAGCGACCCTCGGGGTTTTTCGCTGCAGTTCATCAGCTGCTTTGCTGTTCACCCCGGCGCCAGCTAGTCTTGGCCCGGAGGCTTGCCGTTTGGCCCCATTCGTTCTTCCCCGCAGACGGCTTAGTAGTGTGCACGGTACCGAAGGCCCACTCTTCGTCTCAGCCACAGACCGGCTCCCGGCTGTCCGGCTAGCAAGAGCAAAACCTGTAGGTCACCCCACGAGAAAAACGTCCGGGCGAGAAAACGGCTTGGGCGACCCGGTCGTTTCCTTTTTGAGTATCTGCTCGGTCAAATCTGCTCCCAGAGTCCGAGTACTGTACACTCTACTCCGCGGCCCACTCTTCGCCTCAGCCACAGACCGGCTCCCGGCTGTCCGGCTAGCAAGAGCAAAAGCCAAAGAGCGGAGGGGACACGAAAAAGACTGAAGGGGGCTCGGACAAAACCGAGTCGGCACCCTCTGCATAAAACTTGCGCTGCCAAAGCTAAATATTTGATATATCTGCACTGCCTAACTTTGCCTTTCGCATGATCATTTCCGTGGGGGACCCTCCCTCCTCGCTCGGAGGCTACACGCAGTGGGTGCGCCGGCATGCCCCGCTGGGAAAACGCCACGCCGGTTGCAGGCCCGCCGCCGGCTGCCACCGGCATCCTCGACGCCACCGTCTGCTCCAACAACAGCAAATACCCTCCGCACGACTCTTCGAGTCGCCCGGAGGCTCGGAGGCTACACCCAGTGGGTGCGCTAGAGCGCCCCCACTGGAAGCGAGCCGCACCTGCTGCAGCCCGCAGCCGGCTTTCATCGACGACATTTGCTACATCAACGCCCGCGAAAACCCTCCGCCCGACTCTTCGAGTCGCCCGGAGGCTCGGAGGCTACTGTCGGGGAGATGACCCCCGGGTAGGCCCAAGACGGCGAAACAACACTTCAAACTTTGCCAGGGAAGCATCCCCTGGCGACCTGGCAACCCGGCCGGCTCGCCACCCGGCGTCCCGTCCGGCTCGCCGCCTCGCGACCCGGTGACCTGCCTGGCTGGCTGGAACCTGGCACTGTTCATCCTGGCCGAGTTCCCAATCCGGGTTCCCAATCCGGGTTCCCTGGCCGGGTTCCCCATCCGGGTTCCCTGGCCAGGTTCCCCATCCGGGCTCCCCATCCGGGTTCTCAATCTGGGTGGAGCCCGTCCGGCTGGCAACCCTGCAATTTGTCCGGCTGGCCACCTGGGGCCAGCTGGCCTGCCACTCGAAGTCAACCACAACGTCCCGTCGGACTGCGCGGACGAGACGGCCACGCTCTACAGTAGAGCACTGTAGATTTAGCGGCTGGCACTGTTCACCTGTCTGGTGTCCCCCCAATAGTGTAGTGGGCATGTGGGCCACCCCTTGTCCCCTGGGCTCCCCTTTATAAGGAGCACCAGGGGAGGCCTCACACTTGGACGGCTACAAGGCCAGCCACGCTCTCACTCTCCCTCTCGTTCTCACTCTCACAGGAGAAGAGGAGAGCTCAGTGCCTCCTTCTTCCTCCTCCAAACAGCTCCAGGAGCAACCATGTATTACCATATACTCCACATATACATCAGACATGCAGGAGTAGGGGTGTTACCTCCCACGGAGGGCCCCGAACCTGGGTAAACCACCGTGTACAGTTGCCCAAACCCGTCCCGGATCTCCACTGTAGCCTTGCCCTCACCTCTTCAAGCCACCCCATGGCATCTGCCGTGACGCGGCACCCCCCACGAGAATACCACGACACTCATGGTTCCGATGGGGGGATGTGTCACCTTTGTGGGCGAAATGACATACACTGCCTCTTCCTGCCTTGATTTTTTTACAGAGGCAACAAAGACCAATAGGAGTGTCGTGCTAAAATTTGGAATTATTTCGGGTTTGTTTGGCATTTTTATACATTAATTGAGTTTTCTAGGCATTTAATGTGCATAATTCAAATTTGAACTACAGACACATGCTCCAACACCAAAATGGGTTGAAAAATCATATATGTGTCCTTTGGTGAACATTTACGTCCCATGCAAGAAATGAGAATGAATTTCAAACATCTGGGCGTCGTGGCTCGGCCAAAAACATTAACAAACTTGGTTTTTAAATTCCTGTAAATCCAAAACTTGCCTAAAAATCATGAAACTTGGCATGTTGCCTTGACATGGCACCAACATGCCGTGGTAAAAATTTTGTCCGATTTTTTGAAGGCGCATGGATTAACAACCAACAAAGTCATTTTCGAACAAAGAGCTGCCACGTTACAATCAGAAACATAAGTGCTATACAAACCATGGGCGTTGTACTAACCATTTACGTGCCACCATGCGTCCCCATTTTTATTGGCTAGGACGCACCATGCGGGGTAGCTATTTGAGTAGACGGGAGGCGTGGATCATACCGCTGCGCAGGCTCACCTGGAGGTGAGCCTTTGACCTCCATCCGCCACCCACCTCGCTCCCAACTTCTCCATTAATGGCGCCCGAGCCCCAGTTTTAATGGCGTGGCTAGGCCTCAGTCGACTGAGATTTAAGAGAGAGAAAAGAAATTCTGAAAAGAAATTTTTGCATGGATCTTGATGTAAGATCTCACGGACATAGCATCGACTAAGACATAGCAAGACTGATATATATGAAGACGATGGCAATGGATAAAAATAATTGTCTTACATATTCAGGAAGATAATTAAAGATGCCACATGCGGCAACGCTCGAAAGACACAAGGGTAAAAGAAGGAAGACACAGACAATGATCTGGGTCGCTGCTCTCTACTTCACCTCGATCTACTGCGCCATCTTCATCATTTCATCCACCTTGATCTCCTTCACGTCATCAATCCATCTCTTGCGAGCATTCACGGATTCCTCTAGGAGCATTTCACTCTCGATGCGGAGCTTAGCATTCTCGTCCATATGTTTCCTGACCATGACGGTCATCTTCTTCTACACGGCAGTTGTCTCCTCGTGCTGCTTTGCCCTGCCGGCGATCTTCGCCCTCAGCAGGTCACGCTCGGTGCGGAGCCTCACCTTGTCACCCCGTAGTCCTCGGATGACGCCGGTGGACTTATCCAACACGGCATAGCTCTCCTCCTGCAGCTTCGCCCAGTGGCGGATGTCATCATCCATCAGCTTATTGAGCATAGTGCGCATGTGCCTGTGAGAGCCCTCGAGTGCCCGCGATAGATCTATCCAGGACCTCTCTGCTGCTTCCGCGGTGCGGCGAGACATCTGTGCCGCTTCCGCGGCATGGCCGGACCACTCTGCTGCTTCGGTGGTGATACGTCTCCATCGTATCTACTTTTCCAAACACTTTTGCTCTTGTTTTGGACTCTAATTTGCTTGATTTGAATGAAACTAACCCGGACTGACGCTGTTTTCAGCAGAATTGCCATGATGTTGTTTTTGTGCAGAAATCAAAGTTCTCGGATTTGGATGAAACTTTTTGGAGATTTTTTATGGAATATATAAAAATTATTGGCGCAAGAATCAACAGAAGGGGGGCCACCTACTGCCCACAAGGCAGTAGGGCGCGACCCCCCAGGGCGCGCCGTAGTGCCTTGTGGGGCCCACAGGCGGCCGTCTGACCTAATTCCAACGCTATAAATTATCTTTCCCTGAGAAAAATAAGAGAAGAATTTTCCTCGCGTTTTACGATACGGAGCCGCCGCCACCTCCTGTTCTTCATCGGGAGGGCTGATCTGGAGTCAGTTCGGGGCTCCGGAGAGTGGGATTCGTCGCCATCGTCATCATCAACCATCCTCCATCACCAATTTTATGATGCTCACCACCGGGCATGAGTAATTCCTTCGTAGGCCTGCTGGACGGTGATGTGTTGGATGAGATTTATCATGTAATCGAGTTAATTTGTTAGGGCTTTGATCCCTAGTATCCACTATGTTCTGAGATTGATGTTGCTATGCTTAATGCTTGTGACTAGGGCCCGAGTGCCATGATTTCTGATCTGAACCCTTCATGTTTTCATGAATATATTTGTGCTCTTGATCCTATCTTGCAAGTTATATGCACCTATTACATGTCATGATCCGCATACCCCAAGGTGACAATAATTGGGATTCTTTCCGGTGATTGCCGTAGTTTGAGGAGTTCATGTATTCACTAAGTGCTAATGCTTTGTTCTGGTTCTCTATTAAAAGGAGGCCTTAATATCCCTTAGTTTCCTTAAAAGGAGGGTAGGACAAAAGATGTCATGCAAGTTCTTATTATAAGCACGTATGACTATATACGGAATACATGCCTACATTACATTGATGAATTGGAGCTATTGTGTATCGCCCTAGGTTGTGACTGTTATATGATGGAAATCATCCAACATAATTATCATCACCAATCCAATGCCTATGACTTTCTCATATTGGTTTTTGCTAAGTTACATTGTTGCTACTGCTTTACACTTGCTACAAAACTACTGCTGTTACTGTCACCGTTACTAGTGTTACTGTTGCTACTGCTATCAAAACTATCATATTACTGTGCTACTAAATACTTTGTTGCAGATATTTTGTCTCCAGGTGTGGTTGAATTGACAACTCAACTGCTAATACTTGCAAATATTCTTTGGCTCCCCTTGTGTCGAATCAATAAATCTGGGTGAAATACTACCCGCGAAAACTGTTGCGATCCCCTATACTTGTGGGTTATCAAGACCTTTTTCTGGCGCCGTTGCCGGGGAGCATAGCTCTATTTGTTGAGTCACTTGGGATTTATATCTGTTGATCACTATGAAGAATCTGAAAGACACTAAGACCAAGATCGTTCCCTCTAAGACGAGGGGAGGTAAGGAACTGCCATCTAGCTCTGCACTTGATTCACCTTCTGTTTTGAGTAGGCTTGCGACACCACCACCTCTATTCATTCTAATATGTCGCAAGTTATTGATGATACTACTTCTGCTATGAATGATACTTATGATGATGCTAGTACTATGCTTGATAATTCTGTGCCACTTGGTGAATTTCTTGACGAACAACTTGTTAAAGCTAAAGAAATTGAGAATGCTGAAATTAATGAAACTTCTGAAAATTAGGTGACATTCCATATAATAAATCTGTTAGTCAATGCCTGTATGAATTTGATAATTACATAATAAACAGGAACACTTTAATATGTATGTTAGCAATCAACTAAAACAGAATGCCATCATGATTGAACGCTTGAGTGATTTGATGTTTAAAACTGCTAATGATGTTAAATGCTTGAGTAAACATGCTTCTATGGTTCAAACTCAGCTAGAACAAATTGCTAAGTCACAAAATGATTTTCTTGATGAGATGAATAATAAAAAGAATGATCATGCTATTAGAGTTGTTACTAGAGGAGGTAGAATGACTCAGGAACCCTTGTATCCTGAAGGTCATCCTAAAAGGATTGAACAAGATTCTCAAAGAAATGATATTGATGTACCTAGTCCATCTAAGAAGAAAAATAAAAAAAAATTATAGGACTTTGCATGCTTCTAGTGAACCTGAGGGGGAAAAGCCTCCGGAGAATCCTAATGATGTTTCTATTTCTGATGCTGAGACACAATCTGGTGATGAACATGCACCTAGTGGTAATGATAATGATAATGAAAATGATGCTGTTCATGTTGATGTTCAACCAGATAATGATGTAGAAATAGAACCTGCTGTTGATCTTGATAACCCACCTCCTAAGAATAAAAGATATGATAAAAGAGACTTTGTTGCTAGAAAACATGGAAAGGAAAGAGAACCATGGGTTCAAAAACCTATGCCTTTTCCTACTAAACCATCTAAAAATAAGGATGATGAAGACTTTGAACACTTTGTTGAAATGCTTAGACCTGCCGTTTTGCATACTCGCTTGATTGATATGTTGAAAATGTCTCCTTATGCTAAACACATGAAAGATATTGTCACTAATAAAAGAAAGACACCTGAAACTGAAATTTCCACCATGCTTGCAAATTATTCTTTTAAGGGTGGAGTACCTAAAAAGTTAGGAGATCCGGGAATATCCACTATACTATGCTCCATTAAAAGAAGTTATGTTAAAACTGCCTTATGTGATTTGGGAGCCGGTGTTAGTGTCATGCCTTTCTCTTTATATAGAAGACTTGATTTGAATAAACTCACACCTACTGAAATATCTTTGCAAATGGCTGATAAATCTACTGCTATACCTATTGGAATTTGTGAGGATGTTCCCGTTGTTGTTTCCAATGTTACTATTTTAACAGACTTTGTTATACTTGATATGCCCGAGGATGACAATATGTCAATTATCCTTGGAAGACCCTTTTTGAATACTGCAGGGGCTGTTATTGACTACAACAAAAGCAAGGTCACTTTTCATGTCAATGATAATGGGCATACGGTTTATTTCCCGAAGAAACAAACTTCAGTGAATGGTATCAACTGTATTGAAAAGGTTTCAACAATCACTATTGGGGGATTCAAATTTCCTCTTCCTACTGTCAAAAAGAAATATGAAACTCTCATTGTTGGGGAGATGCATATCCCCATTGAGGTAACTTAGTGTTATACGAAAATTCTTCGGTTTCATGTCACTCGGAAATAGTTTTTTAATAAGACTTGATCAACCTTATTAATGGATTCTTTCTGAAGGGCATCTGGTTGAAGAATTTAGTAAGCACAACTTTCTGTACCTACCTTTTTCTCTCTGTTAATTATAGTTTAATAAAATAAAATGCCATGATTATCCTATTTTCTGAATTATTCGTGTAATAAAAAATGGCCCAAAAATAAAAGTGCTCAGAATGCAATAAAATTTTGACATGATTTTTCTGGAATATTTAAAAAAATTGGTACTGAGATAAATCCAAGGGGGTGCACCTGCTGCTCACAAGGCAGTAGGGCACGGCCACCCCCCAGGGCACGCCAAAGTGCCTTCTGGGTCCCACAGGGACCCATTCACTTATCCATTCAGCCCACTTCATCTCCTACCTCCAGAAAAAAAATCTTTGTATCTCTCTCTCTTGTGTTCTTGCTCCCAAACCTGAGATTTTTTATCTCTTTGCTCGGAGCTCCGTTTCTGAAACTGTTTTGAGGGATTGCTCCTTGGTATGTGACTCTCCTGTGACACCCTGATTTTCGCTCCTTGATTTTTTTTCCCTTCGCGGGATTCGACTCCCATCTTTTTTTCGGTGTTATTGAATTTTCTCTTGCCTCTGGGTATATGAAGATGGTCATTTAGCCTTGCCTTCCCTATCCAGCCAGAGATTCTCTCCAGTCCAACCTTGCCACCCAAAATATATTCTCAGGATTTTTCCGCCGAAACCTTACTCTCCGATCCATCGGAAGGGAAACCCTAATTCCTTCCGTTACAAAGGAACCCCAATTTCCTTTGATCTGTTACCTCCCAAAATTTTCCCAGTGATCATCCCACATCTATAAACCCTGGATATCAAAAATATTGCCAATTCATTTGCAATATTTTTCATTTAAAATTAATTCCTTTTTCTGCTGTTTATAGGAATTAAATCTAGGAAAATATCTATCCATATCCAAAGTTCATGAAAACTTGTGGAGATATTCTTGGTGATCATATTGAGCTCCCATAAAAATATTGGCCATAAATAAATAAGGGAAATTGCATTTTCCTATTTAAAGCCAATATTGCAATTTGGGCACTTTCCAAAGGAACTACCATTTTGGTAGCTAGGAAAAATCCCAAATAATTTGTGGAGCTTCTCCTATCCATATATTCACCATTTCCATCAAGAACACAAGTTCCATAGCTTCCAATTTTTGTCTCTGGACTTATTTTGAGGTTGTGAAGAAACTATATTTTATATTGCTTCAAAAATTCTCAAATTAATCCAGGAACTCACATTCCATATATGATGTGAGTATGCCAAAATTCACATCATTTTATCCAGCCAATTTCTCCCAAAAATTCAATCTAGTTTCTGTCCAGTAGAAAGCTCTGTGAAGGAAGTACCATTTTGGTATATCCAAATGAACTGAAATTTTCGCAGTACCTTCATATCTCCAAATCATTACTCTCCACGAAAATGCAGCTCATTTCATCAAGCCAGATGAGTGCAGCTTCGAAGTCAAGTTTCTGGACCAGATTATAATTTGTGAAGGAAGTGTATGCAAAACTTGTCCAAATGCCCTCAAATTTTACCAGCACCTACACCTCCCTACCACATTTCCCTGTGACAACTTTCCCAGCTGATTGGAACATTTTTTAGACCACAACTTCCTACCCAAGTTTCTGTCCAGACACTGCTCTGGATCCCCAAGACCAACCTAGACCTTTCCTGGCTTGTCCAATGACCAATCTTGTCTATTTGAGCAGTGAGTAACCTGTTGGACAAGGTGTGACGGCGGGAATGGCACCAGAGCGCGATTCACCCGTGGTGACCGCGTGAGCTGCACGCAGAAACTGTGCACCGCGTGCTCATCGCGTCGGGCAGGCCAGCTCAGGCCGTCGTAGCTTGTCCATTCATGCCGACCTGACTCCCCGTCATCCACTTCCTCCTTTCGGGTCATCTCCCCCAACGTTCTCTTCCTCCTCGCACCGCGACGAACCTCGCCAGGGTATTGTTGTCCCGTGACTCTCGAGCTGTCGCCTCCCTCTCCGGTTTCTTCCTCCTCGAGCCATCCCCTCCCTCTACCCACGTCAGGTCGGCACCTCTCCCCGTTTGCCACCTCGCCGGAGCTCTAGTGCGGGGATGAGGATGCCACCGCGGCCGTCCTCATCCGCTCGCCGTTGGGCACCTATAAATAGGCTACCCCCGAGCCTTTCCCGGGCACCATCAGCTCCGCAGCGACTCCCTCTCCCTCCTAGCCCCCTCCCGACTAGTCTATCGAGCTCGAGGAGCCTCCATTTCCTCTCTTTGACAGAAGCTCCGCCGGCGGCCACCGCTCGAATTCGAGCAAACCAAGCCCCCTCTCCACTTGCTTCCACCACCGGGGGACCCTCCTCACCTCCGCAAGCATCCCCATGTCCTCGCTCCTTCCTCGGCGTGCCTGTAGGCGCAGTTTCAAAAACGGCCGACGGCCTCCTCCACGGGCGTCCGAGCCACCGCCGCCTCGGCCCTCCTCGGCGTCTGTTTCCAGCCGGGACGGATGCGGCGCTCCTCCCTGATCTCGCCGGTGCCTCCAGCTTCGCCGGAGATGGCCGGAGCCGGCCGGACGAGCGCCGTCGACCGCGGCCTCCTTCTGTACTGCGGGCGAGCGCGAGGAAGGAGACGTTGACCCCGACCGAGCTGTCAAGTGGACCCCACGGTCCCACCTGTCGATCTCTAGGCATTGACCCCGCCTCGGGCCCGCACGGGAGTAAGTGGAAGCGTACTTCCAGCAGTACGTCTTCCCATGGGGAAAGCGCGCTTCCACACTGCTATAGGTGAAAATGCGTTTTCCCTGTGCAGAAAGCGGATTTTCTAAAATGCACATTCCTTTTCTCTCAGCCGGCCGAAACGGTTAGATTGCAGGCGTTCGCCCGTTAGCAGCAGAAAAGCTCAGTTTTTATTTGTTTTTCTGCCTAATGAACGAACGGCCCTAACTTTTTAACCGTTACTCCGATTGAGGTAAATCCAACGCCCACTTCTTCAGTTCGTCGAGCCCGTTCCGTTGACATCACTTTCACCATGTTGACACTTTCTGAAATGCCCATTTTGCCCCTGCCCTCTATTCAGCCCCTCCGAGAGGGAACCCTTTCCGGCAAATTTTCCGCGAGGTGATTGCACTTCTTCCCGGAGCATTCCTCGACCCCCAGGCAAGCCGACCATCTGATATATGCCCTAAAGCATTGCTCTGTGTTATTCTTGCGTGTTTAAATTAATGTGCTTATGCTCGTGTGCATAGTGGTGAGCTGTATGTGACGCTGATGAACCCTTGCTTGCCTTTCTTTGATGACGGCACCACGCCTGTGTTCTGAGCTACTTTCGGCCGTCCGAGGTGGAAGCCGATTTTATGTTTCTATTCACAACAACTGGCCCGTGTTCTGAGCTGCTTTTCGGCTGTCCCGGACGGCTGTTGAATTTCTTTTTGTAGCGGTGACCCTATGCTCTGAGCTGCTCTTCGGCCATCTTAGGGAACCGCTACACTCTTCTTATCATCACCGTCTCATGCTCTGAGCTGCTTTTCAGCCGTCTTGAGCCGGGGTTGAGTTATTCCAGTAACGTCCCAGATCTGAGTTGTAAAGACCGTTCTGGTGGCTACTGGTTTATTTGCCGGTTTCATACAAGGGTTCAGATGGTCGTCACTTACAGCTAGAACTTGTAAAGTGATAACTTGCCATTTAAATATTGTCTCACTAATGACTCGTTGTGATATTGTATGGAGATAGGTTGTAATGTTTTTCATAATTGTTACATCATGCATTACCATTGTTATTGCTATGATAAGGAATGTGACTTCATAATGACAACAACCTCCTCCGTCGTCTGGATCGAGTCATAGTGTCACCGAACCGAGCTCATCAAGTGCAACCACATTTGCCGGTATGGGACGGCCCTGACTTAGTCTATTGTCTTGCCTCTTGTCGGTACCACCAAAATATGGAGGATTATGCGTACGTGCTACCCGGGCCCGGTAGGCGGCGATAATCCTGTGAGCCCAGTTTGGTTTATGTGCACAGGTCCCCGTTTGGGATAGTTTTGTTTAGCCACGATGGTGGCAGGTGTCACGGGGTGACACAGGGGCCACCCAGGACATGACCCTGGGAGGGTATGATTGTCGGTGGGACTGTAAGAGTGCCAGGCAATAGACAGGTTTTGTTGGAGCAGCACCGGTCCACCCGAATGGGAACAGGTACTAAATACGAGGCCAGGAGCTCCATTGTGTGGGTAAAGTGCGCAACCTCTGCAGAGTGTAAATCAATTCGAATAGCCGCGTCCTCGGTCATGGACAGTTCGTACTCGGACACTATTTGGTCTTTGTCGAGTCTGGAGGAACAAACTATATAACGAATTGTTAAGACTGAACCAGAGAGTGGTAAGGGTTGTCGGACGATGTCAAAGGTTTAAATGCTAGCCTTGAGATGGCTATGAGATGAGTGGTCGGGTGACCGCAAAGCTTGGATCAGATTTGGATCGTGAGCATATTCGGAGTTCGGATCATTTACCTGATATACTTTACTTTACTGCATTTACTTCAGTAATTATCATGCTAGATAATCCTGCTATGACATGATGATTAATGCTGCTAGATGTTTAATCTTGCTAGATAATCCTATCATAACATGATAGTTAATACTGTTAAGATAACAAACGCATGCTTGGATGCCATGGTTTGGTTTGCTTGGTGTATATGTTGGTATGGTTTGCTTGCGAGTACATTCAAAAGTACTCAGCAGCCTTCAATGTGGCCAGGTTCACCTAAGGATCCGACGTCCGCTAGCGAGGAGCCGGAGTGTTCGTGGGCTAGAAGAGTAACCCAGTCAGATCCCTGTGGATTGGAGCCGCACCAGGACCATGCTGCCTTAGATAGAACTTTTCCGCTGCCATCACCCTTGTAATATCATGTAAGACTTATACCATTAATAGAAATGTCTGTGTTCATGATACTTGTTGTAAAAGCACATGCCAGAGTTATTTCCTGGGCTCGTATGTGCGGTGACCGTCTGACTACAGTGGTATTCAGGCGGGGCACCACAACGGATGGTATCAGAGCCAGGTTGACTGTAGGTTACCCTAGCCGGATGTCATTGCCTCTTGTGCTCAGTAGAAAGCCCAGATGGACTTCAGCCATCTTTGCCAAATCGGCATGGCTACTATTGATCATAAGGCAACCCCATAGGCTTTTGGCTCCATCAGACCCCAACCATCGTGGCCTTTGCCTCCGGTGGGAAATGTCCGCACCAGGTAACGACCCGTGAGCCCTGAACCACTAGGTAAACCAGATATCCCCACCTTGCTTGCTAACCATGGCATTTCTCTTCTTAACTCTAGTTTCCTTTGGGAAATGCCTATAAATTCCACCTTTTCCCCGATATCCCTAGGATCGTCGACTAAGCCACTTTGGCTATGGTCGTGCGTCGAGTTTGATGTTCCCTAAGGAAGTAGTAGGATCTTGACACCAATTGCTACCAGGAGCGTTGTGTGGTTTTGCTTCTAAATCCTTAGAGGTACATCGAGTGCGCTATACTAGTTATACTAGTGAATCTTCGGCCACATGTGTAAGGTCCGCAAAATTTGAGCTTTATTTGCTTTTTGGTTTTCGTGTTCTTGCTTCTTGTGTCGACTCCGTTTCGCCGCTTCGACTGGATCCATCTGCAAGAGCTATCAGAGAAGACCAACACACAACTTGGATAATACCCAATAATCCAAATTCAGTAAGAGTCAAGTCAAGCCACCTACCCGATATTCGGAGCATTATCACCAGATCGGTCAGGAAAGAAGAGTGGGTCAGAAGCATACTCTATGTGCTACAGACAAGGTCAGAATATGCCTGAGAGAGTTTGTGTCAGAATTGATCACAAAAGAATAGCCAGATGAGCTATCAGTAATGGACACCAACAGGGACAAATTATTCCGTCCTAGACACAAGGATGATTTCAGCCAGTGAGGTGAACCTTGAGTCTTTTCTCAATGGGTTCAAGAATCATTTACCGCCCACAGAAGACATATTTCGAAAATGTGAAGGTGCCGAGAGCAACCACAGAACTCTGGTATGTGGATACACATTTCAAAGCATATTCTGGAATTTTTCAATGCGTATACGAATTTTCTGGGCATGATGAACAAGGTCTGCGAGAAATATGGATGAGTTCATGGCTGCCCAGAATCAAGGAGGACTCCAAACACCTGGAAGCTCAGCTAAACCGAATGGAATTATCTGTCAACTGCTCACTACCAGCAACACTTGGTTTGAATGTAAAGGGTATTCCAAATTAATTACCAACATGAAGTCTGCATCAGTTGTGCAACCTTTACAACAACAATGATCGGACCAGCAGAAGGACAAGTGGTGTGCATGACCAACGGGATATCTTCAGACAAGGTATGGTCTACACCAAGTGTTGGCTCTGCTATGGGTAAATTCCGGATACTCCGGAAGGAAGCCAGAATCAGCCACAGGTCTGACTGCGTATCACAGTGCAAGGCTTTTGGGTACAAGGAACCCAGCCTTCCTCCGCAAGCTATTGGAAAGAGCTTACGATTCAAGGCTTCCAATCTTCCTCGCTACGCCACTAGGGGGAAAATCTTCCGAGGTACGATACCCAGCCTTCTTCAGCACACCACCTTGGCAGAAGCTTCGGGCGTAAGGAAGTCAGCCTTCTTCAACACGCCATCGTGCCCACGACAGTCTTCTTAGAAGCCCGAACTAGTCCAGACACATGTCCGCCTCAGAGCTCAATTGTTTATGAAAGGATTTATCCTACCTATGCATATGTTGTGAGCATGCAGTCCAGGGGATCAGTTCATGCGAGCCACTCGTACACGCGAATGACTGTGCTCAAGAGAAACGCCGGCCCCATACTTCAAAGAAGGATGTGAACACAGCAATCCCTACGAGATATGCAAGAGTAAATTGTGAATACAAGCCCAACAAGCTGGGATATGACCAAGGAGCCATGATGGTAGGTCATGACAAGTTCCCCAAAAGGAACCACCAAGAACAAGGATGTCTTGAATGAACAATCTCCGCGACGGTCAATGAAGTAAAGCTCCACAGACAAGGTGATATTGTCAATCCTTGTCAGACTCTTGCATATACGGCCACAACAATGCAGCCAGCATGCCATACTCATCATAAATATGGGCCATCAACCAAGATAAGGGGCTATGCTCCGAAAGATACACCGGATGATAGCCATACTATGTCAGCTCAGTGGTCATTGCAAGGACCAGAGAGGCTATATATATGGCAGAGCCACCTCAGAGATTACCGTCTATGATTACTTTGTGATCGTGCCCGACATTTCAGTTGGGAACCTCCTGAGAACGAAGTCAGAATGCAAGAGACAGGAAGAAAGCATCCGTATAGAACCCACAGACAGATTGAGCATTCTGACAAGGCAAGAAGAGAGCCACTCCTAGCCACTCCAGGCCATACGAGCACGTGAGTCCAGTACCCAGAAAGAATGTCTCGCCCTTGGCAGTCAGTGTACGAAGTATCGCAATAAAACCCGAAGCAGCTAGTCCCAGGCCATGGAAACCAGACTATTTGTCGATACTCGGAGCTACCCACCAACCCCAGCCCACAAACTACCAGCACAAAGGGTTTGCCTGAGAGGAAAGAGAAGGATTCAATGCAGCCATCTGAAAAAGACAGCACCGGAGCCAACAAAAGAGGCAGTTAAGAGGTCAGTAAACAAATGAAGACATGATAGCTGATGGATCCACGTCACACACAGGTAAGTCCCCTTCACCGGGAGGTAAGCCTGGAAATCTCGAGGACGAGATTTTCTTAAGGGGGGTAGGTTTGTGACACCCTGATTTTCGCTCCTCGATTTTTTTTCCCTTCGCGGGATTCGACTCTCGTCTTTTTTTCGGTGTTATTGGATTTTCTCTTGCCTCTCGGTATATGAAGATGGTCATTTAACCTTGCCTTCCCTATCCAGCCAGAGATTCTCTCCAGTCCAACCTTGCCACCCAAAATATATTCTCAGGATTTTTCCGCCGAAACCTTACTCTCCGATCCACCGGAAGGGAAACCCTAATTCCTTCCGTTACAAAGGAACCCCAATTTCCTTTGATCTGTTACCTCCCAAACTTTTCCCAGTGATCATCCCACACTATAAACCCAGGATATGCAAAAATATTGCCAATTCATTTGCAATATTTTTCATTTAAAATTAATTCCTTTTTCTGCTATTTAAAGGAATTAAATCCAGGAAAATATCTATCCATCTCCAAACTTCATGAAAACTTGTGGAGATATTCTTGGTGATCATATTGAGCTCCCATAAAAATATTGGCCATAAATAAATAAGGGAAATTGCATTTTCCTATTTAAAGCTAGTATTGCAATTTGGGCACTTTCCAAAGGAACTACCATTTTGGTAGCTAGGAAAAATCCCAAATAATTTGTGGAGCTTCTCCTATCCATATATTCACCATTTCCATCAAGAACCCAAGTTCCATAGCTTCCAATTTTTGTCTCTGGACTTATTTTGAGGTTGTGAAGCAACTATATTTTATATTGCTTCAAAAATTCTCAAATTAATCCAGGAACTCACATTCCATATATGATGTGAGTATGCCAAAATTCACATCATTTTATCTAGCCAATTTCTCCCAAAAATTCCATCTAGTTTCTGTCCAGCAGAAAGCTCTGTGAAGGAAGTACCATTTTGGTATATCCAAATGAGCTGAAATTTTCGCAGTACCTTCATATCTCCAGATCATTACTCTCCACGAAAATTCAGCTCATTTCATCAAGCCAGATGAGTGCAGCTTCAAAGTCAATTTTCTGGACCAGATTATGCTTTGTGAAGGAAGTGTATGCAAAACTTGTCCAAATGCCCTCAAATTTTACCAGCACCTACACCTTCCTACCACATTTCCCTGTGACAACTTTCCCAGCTGATTGGAACATTTTTCTGACCACAACTTCCTGCCCAAGTTTCTGTCCAGAAACTGCTCTGGATCCCCATGACCAACCTAGACCTTTCCTGGCTTGTCCAATGAACAATCTTGTCTATTTGAGCAGTGAGTAACCTGTTGGACAAGGTGTGATGGCGGGAATGGCACCAGAGCGCGATTCACCCGTGGTGACCGCGTGAGCTGCACGCAGAAACTGTGCACCGCGTGCTCATCACGTCGGGCAGGCCAGCTCAGGCCGCCGTAGCTTGTCCATTCGTGCCGACCTGACTCCCCGTCGTCCACTTCCTCCTCTCGGGTCATCTCCCCCTCCGTTTTCATCCTCCTCGCACCGCGACGAACCTTGCCAGGGTACTGTTGTCCCTTGACTCTCGAGCTGTTGCCTCCCTCTCTGGTTTCTTCCTCCTCGAGCCGTCCCCTCCCTCTGCCCACGTCAGGTCGGCACCTCTCCGCGTTTGCCACCTCGCTGGAGCTCCAGTGCGGGGATGAGTATGCCACCGCGGCCGTCCTCATCCGCTCGCCGTCGGGCACCTATAAATAGGCTACCCCCGAGCCTTTCCCAAGCACCCTCAGCTCCGCAGCGACTCCCTCTCCCTCCTAGCCCCCTCCCCGACTAGTCTATCGAGCTCGAGGATCCTCCATTTCCTCTCTCTGACCGAAGCTCCGCCGGCGGCCACCGCTCAAATTCGAGCAAACCAAGCCCCTTCTCCACTTGCTGCCACCACCAGGGGCCCCTCCTCACCTCCGCAAGCATCCCCATGTCCTCGCTCCTTCCTCGGCGTGCCTGTAGGCGCAGTTTCAAAAACAGTCGACGGCCTCCTCCACGGGCGTCCGAGCCGCCACCGCCTCGGCCCTCCTCGGCGTCCGTTTCCAGCCGGGGTAGACGTGGCGCTCCTCCCTGATCTCGCCGGTGCCTCCAGCTTCGCCGGAGATGGCCGGAGCCGGCCGGATGAGCGCCGGCGACCGCGGCCTCCTTCTGTACCGCGGGCGAGCGCGAGGAAGGAGACGTTGACCCCGACCGAGCTGGCCAGTGGACCCCACGGTCCCACCTGTCGGTCTCAAGGCGTTGACCCCGCCTCGGGCCCGCGCGGGAGTAAGTGGAAGCGTACTTCCAGCAGTACGTCTTCCCGTGGGGAAAGGGCACTTCCACACTGCTATAGGTGAAAATGCGTTTTCCCTGTGCAGAAAGCGGATTTTCTAAAATGCACCTTTCTTTTCTCTCAGCCGGCCGAAACGGTTAGATTGCGGGCATTCGCCCGTTAGCAGCAGAAAAGCTCAGTTTTTATTTGTTTTTCTGCCTAATGAACGAACGGCCCTAACTTTTTAACTGTGACTCCGATTGAGGAGAATCCAACGCCCACTTCTTCTGTTCGTCGATCCCGTTCCGATGACATCACTTTCACCATGTTGACACTTTCTGAAATGCCCATTTTGCCCCTGCCCTCTATTCAGCCCCTCCTAGAGGGAACCCTTTCCGGCAAATTTTCCGAGAGGTGATCGCTCTTCTTCCCGAAGCATTCCTCGACCCCTAGGCAAGACGACCATCTGATATATGCCCTAAAGCATTGCTCTGTGTTATTCTTGCGTGTTTAAATTAATGTGCTTATGCTCGTGTGACGCTGATGAACCCTTGCTTGCCTTTCTTTGATGACGGCACCACGCTTGAGTTCTGAGCTGCTTTCGGCCGTCCGGGGTGGATGCTGATTTTATGTTTCTCTTCTCTACAACTGGCCCGTGTTCTGAGCTGCTTTTCGGCCGTCCCGAACAGCTGTTGAATTTATTTTTGTAGCGGTGTCCCTATGCTCTGAGCTGCTCTTCGGCTGTCTTAGGGAACCGCTACACTCTTCTTATCAACACCGTCTCATTCTCTGAGCTACTTTTCAGCCGTCTTGAGCCAGGGTTGAGTTATTCCAGTAAGGTCCCAGATCTGAGTTGTAAAGACCGTTCTGGTGGCTACTGGTTTATTTGCCGGTTTCATACAAAGGTTCAGATGGTCGTCACTTACAGCTAGAACTTGTAAAGTGATAACTTGCCATTTAAATATTGTCTCACTAATGACTCGTTGTGATATTGTATCGAGATAGGTTGTTATGTTTTTCATAATTGTTACATCATGCATTACCATTGTTATTGCTATGATAAAGAATGTGACTTAAGAATGACAACAACCTCCTCCGTCGACTGGATCGAGTCATAGTGTCACCGAACCGAGCTCATCAAGTGCAACCACATTTGCCGGTATGGGACGGCCCTGACTTAGTCTATTGTCTTGCCTCTTGTCGGTACCACCAAAACAGGGAGGATTATGCGTACGTGCTACCCTGGCCCGGTAGGCGGTGATAATCCTGTGAGCCCAGTTTGGTTTATGTGCACAGGTCCCCGTTTGGGACAGTTTTGTTTGGCCACGACGGTGGCAGGTGTCACGGGTGACACAGGGGACACCCAGGACATGACCCTGGGAGGGTATGATTGTCGGTGGGACCGTAAGAGTGCCAGGCAATAGACAAGTTTTGTTGGAGCAGCACCGGTCCACCCGAATGGGAACATGTACTAAGTACGAGGCCAGGAGCTCCATGGTGTGGGTAAAGTGCGCAACCTCTGCAGAGTGTAAATCTATTCGAATAGCCGCGTCCTCGGTCATCGACAGTTCATACTCGGCCACTATTTTGTTTGTGTCGAGTCTGGAGGAACAAACTATATAACATATTGTTAAGACAGAACCATAGAGTGGTAAGGGTTGTCAGACTTGCATTGCAGATGCATTGACATCAGATGATGTCAAAGGTTTAAATGCTAGCCATGAGACGGCTATGAGATGAGTGGTCGGGTGACCGCAAAGCTTGGATCAGATTTGGATCGTGAGCATATTCGGAGTTCGGATCATTTACCTGATATACTTTACTTTACTGCATTTACTTCAATAATTATCATGCTAGATAATCCTGCTATGATATGATGATTAATGCTGCTAGATGTTTAATCTTGCTAGATATTCCTATCATAACATGATAGTTAATGCTATTAAGATAACATATGCATGCTTGGATGCCATGGTTTGCGTTGCTTGGTGTATATGTTGGTATGGTTTGCTTGCGAGTACATTCAAAAGTACTCAGCGGCCTTCAATGTGGCCAGGTTCACCTAAGGATCCGACGTCCGCTAGCGAGGAGCCGAAGTGTTCGTCGGCTAGAAGAGTAACCCAGTCAGATCCCTGTGGATTGGAGCCGCCCCAGGACCATGCTGCCTTAGATAGAACTTTTCCGCTGCCATCACCCTTGTAATATCATGTAAGACTTATATATCCATTAATAGAAATATCTGTGTTCATGATACTTGTTGTAAAAGCAAATGCCAGAGTGATTTCTTGGGCTGGTATGTGCGGTGACCTTCTGACTAGAGTGGTATTCAGGCGGGGCGCCACAATGGATGGTATCAGAGCCAGGTTGACTGTAGGTTACCCTAGCCGGATGTCATTACCTCTTGTGCTCAGTAGAAAGCCCAGATGGATTTTAGCCATCTTTGCCAAATCGGCATGGCTACTATTGATCATAAGGCAACCCCATAGGCTTCTGGCTCCATCAGACCCCTACTCTCGTGGCCTTTGCCTCCGGTGGGAAACGTCCGCACCAGGCAACGACCCGTGAGCCCTGAACCACTAGGTAAACCAGATATCCCCACCTTGCTTGCTAACCATGGCATTTCTCTTCTTAACTCTAGTTTCCTTTGGGAAACGCCTATAAATTCCAGCTTTTCCCCGATAACCCTAGGATCGTCGACTAAGCCACTTTGGCTATGGTCGTGCATCGAGTTTGATGTTCCCTAAGGAAGTATTAGGAGCTTGACACCAATTGCTACCATGAGCGTTGTGTGGTTTTGCTTCTAAATCCTTAGAGGTACATCGAGTGCGCTATACTAGTTATACTAGTGAATCTTCGGCCACATGTGTAAGGTCCGCAAAATTTGAGCATTATTTGCTTTTTGGTTTTCGTGTTCTTGCTTCTTGTGTCTACTCCGTTCCGTCGCTTCGACTAGATCCATCTCCAAGAGCTATCAGAGAAGACCAACACACAACTTGGATAATACCCAATAATCCAAATTCAGTAAGAGTCAAGTCAAGCCACCTACCCGATATTCAGAGCATTATCACCAGATCGGTCAGGAAAGAAGAATGGGTCAGAAGCATACTCTACGTGCTACAGACAAGGTCAGAATATGCCTGAGAGAGTTTGTCTCAGAATTGATCACAAAAGAACAGCCAGATGAGCTATCAGTAATGGACACCAACAGGGACAAATTATTCCGTCCTCGACACAAGGATTATTTCAGCCAGTGAGGTGAACCTTGAGTCTTTTCTCAATGGGTTCAAGAATCATTTACCGCCCACAGAAGACATATTTCGAAAATGTGAAGGTGCCAAGAGCAACCACAGAACTCTGGTATGTGGATACACATTTCAAAGCATATTCTGGAATTTTTCAATGCGTATACGAATTTTCTAGGCATGATGAACATGGTCTGCGAGAAATATGGATGAGTTCATGGCTGCCCAGAATCAAGGAGGACTCCAAACACCTGGAAGCTCAGCTAAACCGAATGGAATTATCTGTCAACTGCTCACTACCAGCAACACTTGGTTTGAATGCAAAGGGTATTCCAAATTAATTACCAACATGAAGTCTGCATCAGTTGTGCAACCTTTACAACAACAATGAGCGGACCAGCAGAAGGACAAGTGGTGTGCATGACCAACGGAATATCTTCAGACAAGGTATGGTCTACACCAAGTGTTGGCTCCGCTATGGGTAAATTCAGGATACTCCGGAAGGAAGCCAGAATCGGCGACAGGTCCGACTGCGTATCACAGTGCAAGGCTTTTGGGTACAAGGAACCCAGCCTTCCTCTGCAAGCTATTGGAAAGAGCTTACGATTCAAGGCTCCCAATCTTCCTCGCTACGCCACTAGGGGGAAAATCTTCCGAGGTACGATACCCAGCCTTCTTCAGCACACCACCTTGGCAGAAGCTTCGGGCGTAAGGAAGTCATCTTTCTTCAACACGCCATCGTGCCCACGACAGTCTTGTCAGAAGCCCAAACTAGTCCGGACACATGTCCGCCTCAGAGCTCAATTGATTATGAAAGGATTTATCGTACCTATGCATATGTTGTGAGCATGCAGTCCAGGGGATCTGTTCATGCGAGCCACTCGGACACGGGAATGACTGTGCTCAAGAGAAACGTCGGCCCCATACTTCAAAGAAGGATGTGAACACAGCAATCCCTACGAGATATGCAAGAGTAAATTGTGAATACAAGCCCAACAAGCTGGGATATGACCAAGGAGCCATGATGGTAGGTCATGACAAGTTCCCCAAAAGGAACCCCCAAGAACAAGGAAGTCTTGAATGAACAATCTCTGCGACGGTCAATGAAGTAAAGCTCCACAGACAAGGTGATATTGTCAATCCTTGTCAGACTCTTGCATATACGGCCACAACAATGCAGCCAGCATGCCATACTCATCATAAATATGGGCCATCAACCAAGATAAGGGGCTATGCTCCGAAAGATACACCGGATGATAGCCATACTATGTCAGCTCAGTGGTCATAGCAAGGACCACAGAGGCTATATATATGGCAGAGCCACCTCAGAGATTACAATCTATGATTACTTTGTGATCGTGCCCGACATTTCAGTTGGGAACCTCCTGAGAACGAAGTCAGAATGCAAGAGACAGGAAGAAAGCGTCCGTATAGAACCCACAGCCAGATTGAGCATTCTGACAAGGCAAAAAGAGAGCCAGTCCAAGGCACTCCAGGCCATACGAGCACATGAGTCCGGTACCCAGAAAGAATGTCTCGCCCTTGGCAGTCAGTGTACGAAGTATCGCAATAAAACCCGAAGCAGCTAGTCCCAGGCCATGGAAGCCAGACTATTTGTCGATACTCGGAGCTACCCACCAACCCCAGCCCACAAACTACCAGCCCAAAGGGTTTGCCTGACAGGAAAGAGAAGGATTCAATGCAGCCGTCTGAAAAAGACAGCACCGGAGCCATCAAAAGAGGCAGTTAAGAGGTCAGTAAACAAATGAAGACAAGATAGCGGATGGATCCACGTCGCACACAGGTAAGTCCCCTTCACTGGGACGTAAGACCGGAAATCTCGAGGATGAGATTTTTTAAGGGGGTTAGGTTTGTGACACCCTGATTTTCGCTCCTCGGTTTTTTCCCTTCGCGGGATTCGACTCCTGTCTTTTTTTCGGTGTTATTGGATTTTCTCTTGCCTCTGGGTATATGAAGATGGTCATTTAGCCTTGCCTTCCCTATCCAGCCAGAGATTCTCTCCAGTCCAACCTTGCCACCCAAAATATATTCTCAGGATTTTTCCGCCGAAACCTTACTCTCCGATCCACCGGAAGGGAAACCCTGATTCCTTCTGTTACAAAGGAACCCCAATTTCCTTTGATCTGTTGCCTCCCAAACTTTTCCAAGTGATCATCCCACATCTATAAACCCTGGATATGCAAAAATATTGCCAATTCATTTGCAATATTTTTCATTTAAAATTAATTCCTTTTTCTGCTGTTTAAAGGAATTAAATCCAGGAAAATATCTATCCATCTCCAAAGTTCATGAAAACTTGTGGAGATATTCTTGGTGATCATATTGAGCTCCCATAAAAATATTGGCCATAAATAAATAAGGGAAATTGCATTTTCCTATTTAAAGCCAATATTGCAATTTGGGCACTTTCCAAAGGAACTACCATTTTGGTAGCTAGGAAAAATCCCGAATAATTTGTGGAGCTTCTCCTATCCATATATTCACCATTTCCATCAAGAACCCAAGTTCCATAGTTCAACAATTGAGCACATCTTCCAATTTTTGTCTCTGGACTTATTTTGAGGTTGTGAAGCAACTATATTTTATATTGTTTCAAAAATTCTCAAATTAATCTAGGACCTCACATTCCATATATGATGTGAGTATGCCAAAATTCAGATCATTTTATCAAGCCAATTTCTCCCAAAAATTCCGTCTAGTTTCTGTCCAGCAGAAAGCTCTGTGAAGGTAGTACCATTTTGGTATTTCCAAATGAGCTGAAATTTTCCCAGTACCTTCATATCTCCAAATCATTACTCTCCACGAAAATTCAGCTCATTTCATCAAGCCAGATGAGTGCAGCTTCAAAGTCAAGTTTCTGGACTAGATTATGCTTTGTGAAGGAAGTGTATGCAAAACTTGTCCAAATGCCCTCAAATTTTACCAGCACCTACACCTTCCTACCACATTTCCCTGTGAAAACTTACCCAGCTGATTGGAACATTTTTCTGACCACAACTTTCTGCCCAAGTTTTTGTCCAGAAACTGCTCTGGATCCCCAAGACCAACCTAGACCTTTCCTGGCTTGTCTAATGACCAATTTTGTCTATTTGAGCAGTGAGTAACCTGTTGGACAAGGTGTGATGGCGGGAATGGCACCAGAGCACGATTCACCCGTGGTGACTGCGTGAGGTGCACGCAGAGACTGTGCACCGCGTGCTTATCGCGTCGGGCAGGCCAGCTCAGGCCGCCATAGCTTGTCCATTCGTGCCGACCTGACTCCCCGTCGTCCACTTCCTCCTCTCAGGTCATCTCCCCCTCCGTTCTCTTCCTCCTCACACCGCGACGAACCTCGCCAGGGTACTGTTGTCCTGTGACTCTCGAGATGTCGCCTCCCTCTCTGGTTTCTTCCTCCTCGAGCCGTCCCCTCCCTCTGCCCACGTCTGGTCGGCACCTCTCCCCGTTTGCCACCTCGCCGGAGCTCCAGTGCGGGGATGAGGATGCCACCGCGGCCGTCCTATCCGCTCGCCGTCGGGCACCTATAAATAGGCTACCCCCGAGCCTTTCCCGAACACCCTCAACTCCGCAGCGACTCCCTCTCCCTCCTAGCCCCCTCCCCGACTAGTCTATCGAGCTCGAGGAGCCTCCATTTCCTCTCTCTGACCGAAGCTCCGCCGGCGGCCACTGCTCGAATTCGAGCAAACCAAGCCCCCTCTCCACTTGCTGCCACCACCAGGGGACCCTCCTCACCTCCGCAAGCATCCCCATGTCCTCGCTCCTTCCTCGGCGTGCCTGTAGGTGCAGTTTCAAAAACGGCCGATGGCCTCCTCCACGGGCGTCCGAGCCGCCGCCGCCTCGGCCCTCCTCGGCGTCCGTTTCCTGCCGGGACGGACGTGGCGCTCCTCCCTGATTTTGCCGGTGTCTCCAGCTTCGCCGGAGATGGTCGGAGCCGGCCGGACGAGTGCCGGCGACCGCGGCCTCCTTCAGTATCGCGGGCGAGCGCGAGGAAGGAGACGTTGACCCCGACCGAGCTGGCCAGTGGACCCCATGGTCCCACCTGTCGGTCTCTAGGCTTTGACCCCGCCTCGGGCCCGCGCGGGAGTAAGTGGAAGCGTACTTCCAGCAGTACGTCTTCCCGTGGGGAAAGCGCACTTCCACACTGCTGTAGGTGAAAATGCGTTTTCCCTGTGCAGAAAGCGGATTTTCTAAAATGCACCTTCCTTTTCTCTCAGCCGGCCGAAACGGTTAGATTGCGGGCGTTCGCCCGTTAGCAGCACAAAAGCTCAGTTTTTATTTGTTTTTCTGCCTAACGAACGAACGGCCCTAACTTTTTAACCGTGACTCCGATTGAGTTGAATCCAACGCCCACTTCTTCAGTTCGTCGAGCCCATTCCGATGACATCACTTTCACCATGTTGACACTTTCTAAAATGCCCATTTTGCCCCTGCCCTCTATTCAGCCCCTCAGAGAGGGAACCCTTTCCAACAAATTTTCCGCGAGGTGATCGCACTTCTTCCCGGAGCATTCCTCGACCCCCAGGCAAGCCAACCATCTGATATATGCCCTAAAGCATTGCTCTGTGTTATTCTTGTGTGTTTAAATTAATGTGCTTATGCTCGTGTGCATAGTGGTGAGCTGTATGTGATGCTGATGAACCCTTGCTTGTCTTTCTTTGATGACGGCACCATGCCTGTGTTCTGAGCTGCTTTGGGCCGTCCGGGGTGGATGCCGATTATATGTTTCTCTTCTCAACAACTGGCCCGTGTTCTGAGCTGCTTTTCGGCTGTCCCGGACAGCTGTTGAATTTATTTTTGTAGCGGTGACCCTATGCTCTGAGCTGCTCTTCGGCCGTCTTAGGGAACCGCTACACTCTTCTTATCAACACCGTCTCATGCTCTGAGCTGCTTTTCAGCTGTCTTGAGCCGGGGTTGAGTTATTCCAGTAACGTCCCAGATCTGAGTTGTAAATGCCGTTCTAGTGGCTACTGGTTTATTTGCTGGTTTCATACAAGGGTTCAGATGGTCGTCACTTACAGTTAGAACTTGTAAAGTGATAACTTGCCATTTAAATATTGTCTCACTAATGACTCGTTGTGATATTGTATGGAGATAGGTTGTTATGTTTTTCATAATTGTTACATCATGCATTACCATTGTTATTGCTATGATAAAGAATGTGACTTAATAATGACAACAACCTCCTCCGTCGACTGGATCGAGTCATAGTGTCACCGAACCGAGCTCATCAAGTGCAACCACATTTGCCGGTATGGGACGGCCCTGACTTAGTCTATTGTCTTGCCTCTTGTCGGTACCACCAAAATAGGGAGGATTATGCGTACGTTCTACCCTGGCCCAGTAGGTGGCGATAATCCTGTGAGCCCAGTTTGGTTTATGTGCACAGGTCCCCGTTTGGGACAGTTTTGTTTGGCCACGACGGTGGTAGGTGTCATGGGGTGACACAGGGGCCACCCAGGACATGACCTTGGGAGGGTATGATTGTCGGTGGGACCGTAAGAGTGCCAGGCAATAGACAGGTTTTGTTGGAGCAGCACCGGGCCACCCGAATGGGAACATGTACTAAGTACGAGGCCAGGAGCTCCAGGGTGTGGGTAAAGTGCGCAACCTCTGCAGAGTGTAAATCTATTCGAATAGTCGCATCCTTGGTCATGGACAGTTCGTACTCGGCCACTATTTGTTCTGTGTCGAGTCTGGAGGAACAAACTATATATAACGTATTGTTAAGACTGAACCAGAGAGTGGTAAGGGTTGTCAGACTTGCAGTGCAGATGCATGGACATCAGATGATGTCAAAGGTTTAAATGCTAGCCATGAGATGGCTATGAGATGAGTGGTCGGGTGACCGCAAAGCTTGGATCAGATTTGGATCATGAGCATATTCGGAGTTCGTATCATTTACCTGATATACTTTACTTTACTGCATTTACTTCAGTAATTATCATGCTAGATAATCCTGCTATGACATGATGATTAATGCTGCTAGATGTTTAATCTTGCTAGATAATCCTATCATAACATGATAGTTAATACTGTTAAGATAAAAAATGCATGCTTGGATGCCATGGTTTGCTTTGCTTGGTGTATATGTTGGTATGGTTTGCTTGCGAGTACATTCAAAAGTACTCAGCGGCCTTCAATGTGGCCAGGTTCACCTAAGGATCCGACGTCCGCTAGCGAGGAGCCGGAGTGTTCGTGGGCTAGAAGAGTAACCCAGTCAGATCCCTGTGGATTGGAGCCGCACCAGGGCCATGCTGCCTTAGATAGAACTTTTCCGTTGCCATCAGCCTTGTAATATCATGTAAGACTTATATATCCATTAATAGAAATGTTTGTGTTCATGATACTTGTTGTAAAAGCACATGCCAGAGTGATTTCCTGGGCTGGTATGTGCGGTGACCGTCTGACTACAGTGGTATTCAGGCGGGGCGCCACATCTCCCGTTACTCCAATTAGTTTTTGCTTTAGTGGATTATATTTTGCATAAATTGTTGTTGTTGGTGCTACTGAAAATGAGCTTGCATGTTAAATTCCTTGAGTTCTAAGTAGTTTGAATGCTTGATATAGCCTGTAGGCACTTGTATGAGTAGTTGCTATAAATCTTGTGAAGTTTTGTTGACATATTTTTGTGGTCCAAAATTTTTGCAGAAATTTGTTCGTAGGAACATGAACATTTTCAGAAGGAGTTCCTCAAGGAGGAGGCCCGCCGAGGCATCATCAAGTGAAAGCCCAGCACGCCAATCATATGTTGAACCAAGGGCAAGTTAGGTGCGAGGTGCTGAAGCAAAATCATGTCGATGGCCATGCACTGAGTTCATGCTAGGTGTAGGCATTAAGGAAGAATTTGACCAGTATATTCACAACACCGAGCTCTCTTCCTTCATCGCAGATAAGACACCGCAGCACTACAACCTCACTCATTCATTCACCCAAAACTTTGAATATCATCTGCGCACTTCTAGAGTTTTATTTCATCTCTATGACAGATCTTATGCTATGTCTTTAGAAGAGTTTTGTGATGCATGCAAAATTCCATTTTGGGGTTCACTTAGCGAACCTCGACAATCTGATTATGAACTATTTCTTAATAGTCTTTGCAATGGTGAGGATAGGGGAGTTATGCAAGCTAGGATAAAGAGCATTCACTTTCCCGCTATTCGCTACTTCGCACTTTTTAATGGCAAATGCATTGTTGGTAAACAAGACTGTAGTGCACTTTGTGCTCCCGACTTGAGCCTTATTCATACTGCTTTAATGGGTAATAAACATTATAATCTTGGGGTTATTATTGCACATAGGTTGCATCGCAACTCGGGTAATGGTGATTTATATGGAAGAATTTATGCCTCATAGGTAGCTGCAAGGCTAGGGGTCTCTGCCAGGTCTAATGATCCTCTTTTACCTGATAAATATTTGAATTTTGAGGCAATGTAGAACCATGAGTTCATTAAGCGCAACACTCGCAGTTATGATTATAACTTGACATTCGATAAATATCGTTATGTGTTTGTTGTTTTGCCTGCTCCTGTCCTCTTTGATTTTCAGAACAAACAGAGATACTTTCTTCATGAAAGCGAGGTGTACAATGCGGTAGTTGAGGCTGCCTGTCTGGCTGAGGAGGCGGCCCAGAATGCCTCAACGAGCTACCACTTCGATTATTATCTGGCACAGCCATGGCAGTAGACCAAGCTAGGCCAAAAGCCTAACCTTGGGGGAGTACGTATCTCTCACCGACATTACATTCATGTTCACACATTCATTTCAGTTGTCGTTGTTCATACTTTTTCATTTTATATCCATGTTAATTTTATTCTCGCTTTCTTCTTGTGTGTTTGAAAAACTTCAAAAACCCAAAAATATTTCTCGCTTCTTTTCGTTTTTTCTTTCTTGTTTGTTAGTTCGTAGTATTAAAAGAAAAACCCAAAAAGATTTCTCGTTTCTTCTTTTGCCTATTGGGAGTTCTCCCATGTAAATAGTTTTTCTCGCTCTTCGTTTTTCTTCCTTAATTTGCGTTCTTCAGAAAAATTGAAAACACCAAAAATATTTCAGTGTGTTTCTCTGAATTCCTTTTCTTTTCGTTGAGCTACCATAGGGAGAAGACCACGATGAAAATGATGAGTGGTTCTCATATGCTTTATTGTTGATCTAATGAAGAGCCAGTATTACCTTGTCTTCTCCCTTGAATAAAATGTTTGTAGATCCCAGCTTAGTCCATGGCACACTTGCACTATTATTATTTTCACATCATTCGGTCATGCAAGTGAAAGGCAATAATGACGATGATTTGATGAAGTGACTGTGGCAAGGAAAAGCTGGTATGAAGTCTTCTTGTTTTTGTTTTTGTAAATATGTTTAACTCAGTATCCATGATTCAGCATATTGTGAGTAAATATGTTTGTGATGACAATTAGAGATTATAGTTGCTCATGCCATGCTTAAGTAACTAGGAGTGGATAATGATTTATCTTGGATGTCAACATGCATTAAAATGGTTATGATGTAGTATGTTAATATGGTATCTTCCTCTGAATGTTTCAAGTGGCTTGACTTGGCACATGTGCATGCATGTAGTTGATTCAAAACCAACATAGCCTCCATGATATTTATGTTCAGGGTGACTATATCCTACTCATGCTAGTATTCAATGTTAATTATTCTCAATGCATGATCATGACCGTTTTCGCTCTCTAGTTGGTCGCTTCTCAACCTATTTGCTAGCCTTCACTTTGTACTAAGCGGGAATTCTACTTATGCATCCACAATCCTCAAACCAAAGTTGTTCCAGATGAGTCCACTATATCTACCTATATGTGGTATTACTCTGCTGCTCCAAGTAAATTTGCATGTGCCACCTCTAAATTATTCAAATAACATCCGTTTTGTGTGCCCGTACCGCTCATGGAGCGACAGGGGGCGGTCAGTATCTTCCATGCTAAGTGGGTTACTCTCGAGATCAGTGTTTAGTCACTTGTCATTGCACGAGAGAGGTTGGTATTTGGGATGCCCAGTCCTATGCTTAAAATCGAAAATACATAATGCAAACAAACTCCCCCAGAAAGTTGTTGGTATGGAGGGCACCCAAGGATTCGGCTAGCCATGGCTTGTGTTGGTATGGTGGAGGGGGAGTAAACTTTACCTTTCCGCTTGGGAACCGCCTATAATGTGTTTAGCATGGAAGATATTGAAAACTCTCGGTCGTGACGTTGACAAGAAAAGTACACCTCTCAAAATTATTTTTCATCTCTGATTTAAGCTTCGAGCTCTGGCACCGCTGCAAATCCCTCCTTCCCTCTGCGAAGGGCCTATCTATTTACTTCTATGTTATTTACTTTATGTTATTTTACTTTTATTGTTGAGTCTCACCTTCTTGCACTAAGTGCCAATCCTGAGAGCACTATTGTCATCCTTATGCATTTAGTATAGTTAATGTTGCGTGCATCATGACTGGATCTCTTCCACCCTAAATTACAATGTTTAGTCGCTGCTTGAACTTTGGAGGTGCTCTGCATTTAAGTTTTGCGTTCTCAGAAAGGGCTAGCGAGATACCATGTTATCATATTATATCATGATTGTTTTGACAAATTATTGGCATTTGAGATATGTTATTATTGCTCTCTAATTGATTATGCCATTGATATGAGTAAATGTAGTTTTTAAGTGTTATTATGACCATGGTTAGTTCATGATCTTTGCTGAAAACCTGGGTACAATTTAAGCTTATATATGGATATAAGAACAAAAGAGTTCGTAAAAGTTTTTCTTTATCACTTTCAGTTTGTCAACTGAATTGCTTGAGGACAAGCAATGAGTTAAGCTTGGGGGAATTGATACGTCTCTGTTGTATCTACTTTTCCAAACACTTTTGCTCTTGTTTTTGACTCTAATTTGCATGATTTGAATGAAACTAACCCGGACTGACGCTGTTTTCAGCAGAATTGCCATGATGTTGTTTTTGTGCAGAAATCAAAGTTCTCGGATTTGGACGAAACTTTTTGGAGAATTTTTATGGAATATATAAAAATTATTGGCGCAAGAATCAATAGAAGGGGGACCACCTGCTGCCCACAAGCCAGTAGGGCACGACCCCCCTAGGGCGCGACGTAGTAACTTGTGGGGCCCATAGGCAGCCGTCTGACCTAATTCCAACGCTATAAATTCTCTTTCCCTGAGAAAAAAAATAAGAGAAGAAGTTTGATCGTGTTTTACAATATGGAGCCGCCGCCACCTCCTGTTCTTCATCGGGAGGGCTGATCTGGAGTCCGTTCGGGGCTCCGGAGAGGGGGATTCGTCGCCATCGTCATTATCAACCATCCTCCATCACCAATTTCATGATGCTCACCACCGAGCGTGAGTAATTCCTTCGTAGGCTTGTTGGACGGTGATGTGTTGGATGAGATTTATCATGTAATCGAGTCAATTTGTTAGGGCTTTGATCCCTAGTATCCACTAGGTTCTGAGATTGATGTTGCTATGACTCTGCTATGCTTAATGCTTGTCACTAGGGCCCGAGTGCCATGATTTTAGATCTGAACCCTTCATGTTTTCATGAACATATATGTATTCTTGATCCTATCTTGCAAGTTATATGCACCTATTATGTGTCATGATCCGCATACCCCAAGGTGACAATAATTGGGATTCTTTCCGGTGATTGACGTAGTTTGAGGAGTTCATGTATTCACTAAGTGCTAATGCTTTGTTCCAGTTCTCTATTAAAAGGAGGCCTTAATATCCCTTAGTTTCCTTAAGGACCCTGCTGCCACGGGAGGGTAGGACAAAAGATGTCATGCAAGTTCTTATTATAAGCACGTATGACTATATACGGAATACATGCCTACATTACATTGATGAATTGGAGCTATTGTGTATCGCCCTAGGTTGTGACTGTTATATGATGAATATCATCCAACATAATTATCATCACCCATCCAATGCCTACGACTTTCTCATATTGGTTTTTGCTAAGTTACTTTGTTGCTACTGCTTTACACTTGCTACAAAACTGTTGCTGTTACTGTCACCGTTACTAGTGTTACTGTTGCTACTGCTATCAAAACTATCATATTACTGTGCTACTAAATACTTTGTTGCAGATATTTTATCTCCACGTGTGGTTGAATTGACAACTCAACTACTAATACTTGCAAATATTCTTTGGGTCCCCTTGTGTCGAATCAATAAATCAGGGTGAAATACTACCCACGAAAACTATTCCGATCCCCTATACTTGTGGGTTATCAGGCGGCGTGGCGGGACCTCAATGCTGCTTCGGCGGCGCGGCGGGACCTCTCGGCTGATATCGTGGCGAGGTGGGACATCTCTGCTGCTTCGCTCGCCGATCTATGGTCATTTCTCGACCAAGAACTCCTCCCACGGGCCATGGCAGACGCAAGAAAGGACGAACACTTGTTTGTTTGTGGATGAGGAATTGAAGAGGAATGTGCAGTCATTTTTGAGTAGGAGGTATTTGTAACCTAGTAATAAGCTGCTAAGTGGGAAAATGTTTAGGTTTTCATCGGTGTGAACAGGTTTGCAATTACATATCGGTGTGAATCGGAGTAATTTGGAATGTGACAGGAAAGAAGCTCAAAATTATTTGACGGTTCCGGTTTCAAAGTGCGGCACGATTCTCGGATGGTGTAATTTACGTGGGCAAGCGTTCTCAGATGCGTATGTGGTGTGTGCACCGCAATCGGCAATGTCAGCACACGACTTGTTCCATCAACCGTGTGCGCTTGTTATTACCATCGCACACAATTCTTTTAATTAGAATGTGTGCTCGTATATCGCAGACTCCTTGATCTAGCTGACCATTTCTGTTGTGTTGGGTAATCACAAACAGTTCATCCGAGTGAACCGCATGGCATATATCGCACACACCTTGATCTGCCTGACTATTTCTGTTGTGTTGGGTAATAGCAAACAGTTCATCCGAGTGAACTGTATGCCGTGTATCGCACACACCTCGATTTGGTTGACCATGTTTGTTGTTCTGTCTAATCGCAAACAGTTCATATGGATCAACTGTATGCCACGTATCGCACATGCGTCTCTAATCTGAATCGTGTTTGTTGTTCTGTCTTATCGCAAACAGTTCGTATGGATCAACTGTATGCCACGTATCGCACACGCATCTCTAATCTGAATCGTTTTTGATGTCTCCGGCATCGCAAACAGTTCGTCTTATGGGCGACGGTTTTTTTACGACACCGTTTGCGATTCATGCATCGCACACAGTTTGGTCGCGGGGTCTCTGATTCATGTGTCACGTTAGGACCATCCTGCAGTAGTGAAGTGCCCTACGAGCAGCTAATGCCGACTAGGCCCTTCTATGGAGTGACCGATGGCTCCACCATTCCTCTGGGGCAAGTGCGCCTTCCCGTCACTTTTGGCACCCACAAGAATTACTACACTGAGCTCATCGACTTCGATGTGGCGCACATCGGCCTGCCATACTACGCCATCCTGGGCTACCCGGCGCTCGCAAAGTTCATGGCGGTGACCCATCACGCCTACAACATCCTCAAGATGCCGGGCTGCAGCGGCATCATCACCTTCTGCTACGATGAGAAGGATGCGGTCTGCTCCCTTGAGCATGCCTACAAGGTTGCCGCCACTGCTTACCCTGCTGACGAGGATGATGTCGCGCCTCACGAGGCCGCACCCGCGAAGAAGAAGCAGTTGTTCTTCCAAGACCGTGCCAAAACAAAGAAAGTGTCAGTGGACGGCAGTGGCTCAGGCCCTACCTTCACCATCGGCACTGGCCTCTCTCCTGCATAGGAAGACGCACTCGTCACCTTCCTTTGGGCAAATTCAGATGTATTCGCCTGGACAGCTTCTGATTTGTCCGGTGTGCCGAGGGAGGTGATCAAGCACCACTTAGCGGTGTGCCCCAATGCACTCCCCGTGAAGCAAAAGGCGTGGCGCCAAGCGCCAGAGAAGCAAGAATTCATCGTCTAAGAAGTTCAGAAGCTACAAGAAGCTGGAGTCATCCGTGAGGTGCGCCATCCCGAATGGCTCGCCAACCCAGTCGTGGTTCCCAAGAAAGGCGGCAAAGAGTGAATGTCCATCAACTTCACGAGCCTCAACAAGTCCTGCCCTCAAGATCCTTTCCCGCTGCCTCGCATCGACCAGATCGTGGACTCCACCGCCGGGTATGAATTGCTATGCTTCCTAAATGCCTTCTCAGGTTACCATCAGATCAAGATGGCAACTGAAGACGTGGAGAAAACGGCCTTCATCACCCCCTGCGGCATATACTGCTACATTTGCATGCCCTTCGGCCTCAGGAGCGCTGGAGCCACCTTCCAGAGGCTGATGCGCATCGCTTTGGGGCCCCAGATGGGGAAAAACGCTGAGGCCTATGTCGATGACATCGTGGTCAAGACTCGCGAGGCCTGGTCCCTCAGCACGGATCTTGAAGAAACGTTCGCCAACCTGCGCAAGGTCAACCTCAAGCTCAACCCAGACAAGTGCGTCTTCAGAGTCCCTTCCGACAAGCTGCTTGGCTTCCTGGTCTCCCACCGCGGCATCGAGGCCAATCCTGAGAAGTTCAAGGCCATCGAGAAGATGCGTCCTCCCCAGAACCTCAAGGAAATGCAGCGCTTGGCAGGATGCATGGCCTCGCTTGGGTGTTTCATCTCGAAGTTCGGTGAGCGAGCCCTGCCGTTCTTCCACTACAAGAAATATGTCAACTTGTGACCTTCTGTCAGTGACTCTGGAAGAAATGGTCGTAAATTTACGACCATTTGAGACCAATTGGTCGTAAGCTGTTCGGGGGGCTCCAAACCCTAAACCACAACGACCATTTTGCTCAGAAAGGTCGTAATTTCCTTACACAAAATGGTCGTAAAGCAGACAGCACTGGTCCGCTGCCTTATTTCTAGCTGATCACGACCAATATAGATGGTCATAGCCTTGTAAATTATGGTGCATTGCTATGACTAGGCGCCACCTCATCAGTTTTGCCTATGTGTCATGTCCATGTGTCAATTTTTGCCCTAGGTTGTGAAGCAGCCTACATTTCTGTCATTCCCAAAATTCCCAAAAAATTCTCATAAATTCTTTGGATCATATCTTCCTCAAATATGTCAAAAACCTTCCTTGCCTAGTTCAAAAATAATTCAGGAATATTCATTTTCCTATTCTGTTCAGAATAACACTTTGTGAAGGAAGTGCTATTTATATTTTCTTGATTGCCCTCAAAAATTTTGGGCACTATTTCATATCCAAATCATTGCCTCATGACAAAATTCAGCTCCATTTGCCTAGTAAATCTTCCTTAGCAAATTTCCAAAGTTTCTATTCAGCTAGAAGCTTTGTGAAGGAAGTACTAGCTAGGCATATCCTAATGAGTTGAATTTTTGCCACATCTTCTATATGCCCAAATCATAGCTCTCCACAAAATTTGAGCCCCATCTAACAATCCATGTGAGCTCACCATCCAATCTTTGTTTCTAGTAATATTTTCAGTTTTGGGAAGCAACTATATTTTATATTACTTTATAATTTCTGCAAATTTACCAGGACATGACCCTGCCCATAGAACCTCTCTCCACCAAATTTTAGCTCATTTAATTTAGCCAATTGCCCTCAATATTTTTCCCAATTTTCTGTTCAGTGGAGAGCATTGTGAAGGAAGTACCATTTTTATTAATCCAAATGGTATGAACTTTTTACAGTGCCTGTATATGCCCAAATTATCATCCTCCTCCAAATTGCAGCTCAATCCAATCATCTATGTGAGTCCAGCTTCAATTTCTATTTTCTGGCCAGATTGACACATTGCAAAGCAAGTGCTATCTATACCCCTCCTATTGCCCTCAAACTTTTTGGGAACTCTTCCATATCCAAATAATTGCCACATGCCAACATTTAGATCCATTTTCCTAGTAAATCTTCCTCAGCAAATTTCCAAAGTTTCTATCCAGAGAGAAGCTTTGTGAAGGAAGTAATAGCTAGGTTCATCCAAATGATCTAAGATTTTTCCAAATCTTCCATATACTCAAATCATCACTATCCACAAAATTTGAGCTCTATCCAGCAATCCATGTGAGTTCATCATCCAATCTTTTATTCTGGTCATATTTTCAGTTTGTGAAGCAACTATATTTTATGTTGCTTAATTATTGCTGAAACTTTACTAGGGCATGTTCCTACCTATATAACTTCCCTCCACCAAATTTGAGATCATTTCATTTAGCCAATTTCTCTCACTAATTTTCCCAAGTTTCTGTCCAGAGAAGTGCATTGTGAAGGAAGTACCACTTTGGCATGTCCAAATGGTATCAAATTTTTACAGTGCTTTCCTATGCCCAAATGACCATCCTCCACCAAATTTCAGCTCAATCCATTCATTCATTTGAGCCCAGCTTCAACATCCATATTTCTGTCCAGTGTGGTACTTTGCAAAGCAAGTGCCACCTAGGCTCCTCCATTTGAGCTGCAAATTTGCCAAGACAGTCTCATTAGTAGATGATCATCCTCAGCCAAAACTTAGGCCCATTGGCCATGTGAATTTTCCCCACCGCTAATCAAACACTTGGCTGCTAATTCATGTTTGAGCTTAGTTTAGTCTCCTCGCGAGATTATTCTATTGTATTCTTCTTCCTAACACCTACCGAGGGAGTGCCCAACCCACCAGACATGCCTAGGTCGCCCAGAACGCGTGGCAACGCCACGGTCATGCGGTGACCATGCGGCTGGCATGCCAGTTTACGCGCTCTGGAGTTGGGGCCCTCGACCACCGTCCAAACCTCGACGTCTCGCCACCACACCATGTATCTCTAATTAAATAGATACTTATGTACCTATAAATGATTTTTGGAAAAAATAAAGACCAAACTATATAAGGCAGCTGCAGTTCAAATTTGACCCGCTTCCTGCTGAATCGGCGGAAATTTGTCTTTTCCACGAGAGGTGGATCAAAGCTTTTGACACGCAATCATTTGGTCAATTGTACATTAAATATGGCCTAATATTTCAGAAAATTGATTTGGTCCAATTTCGCAACAAATATATGGTAGGTCCATCACACAAAAAACTCATTTTGGGCACTCAAAAAATGGAAAATGAAATTTTCGTCCAAAGAAAATGAAAACTTCCTTAGGCAACATTGTTTGCCATTTCAAGATGCACCCTTGTGCACAATATGAGATCATTTGAACAAACTATGCCATGAATGTGGCCATAAGATTGATCATTTGGCTTGAAAGCCATGAATCTTCACACATGATAGCTCATTTCTGAGAACACTTTTTTAAAATAATTGCCGTATTACAAGTTTATTATTTTTCCTGGTAACTTGGTCACATATAATGACACAGTGCGAAGGTTTTTTCAATTTTTCAATTTTTTTTTAAATTTTCATGCCCATTTCAAAATGCGGTCAAAACGGCGGGGATGACCGTTCCTAGCTAGTGGTTGAATCTTGGAAAAAATTTGGTGTTTTTCTGATTAAATAGATACTTATGTACCTAGAAATGATTTTTGGAAAAAATAATTAACAAACTATGAGGCAGCTGTAGTTCAAATTTGACCCGCTTCCTACTAAATCCGTGGAAATTTGTCTTTTTCACGAGAGGTGGATCAAAAGCTTTTGACACCCAACCATTTGATCAATTGTACATTAAATGTGGCCTAATATTTTAGAAAATTTATTTGGTCCAATTTTGCAACAAATATTTGCTAGGTTCTTCACAAAAAAACTCATTTTGGGCACTCGGAAAATGAAAAATGAATTTTTCATGCAAAGAAAATGAAAACTTCCTTAGGCAACATTGTTTGTCATTTCAAGATGCAAACTTGTGCAAAATATGATATCATTTGAACAAACTATGCCATGAATGTTGCCATAACATTGGCCATTTGCCCTAAAAGCCATGGATCTTCATACATGATAGCTCGTTTCTGAGAACACTTTTTTAAGACATTTGCCGTAGTCCAAGTCTTTTATCTTTCCTGGAAACTAGGTCACATATAATGACACAATGCAAAGGTTTTCATTTTTTTTTTGATTTTTTTGAATTTCTTATGCGTGTTTCAAAATGCGGTCAAAACGACGCGCATGACCGTTCGTAGCTAGGGGTTGAATCTTGCAAAACTTTTGGAGTTTCTCTGATTAAATAGATACTTATGTACCTAGAAATGATTTTTGGAAAAAATAAAGAGCAAATTATGAGGCAGCTGTAGTTCAAATTTGACCCGCTTCCTACTGAATCGGCGGAAATTTGTCCTTTTCACGAGAGGCGGATCAAAAGCTTTTGACAGCCAACCATTTGGTAAATTGTACATTAAATATGGCCTTATATTTTAGAAAATTGATTTGGTCCAATTTTGCAACAAATATTTGCTAGGTTCTTCACAAAAAAACTCATTTTGGGCACTCAAAAAATGGAAAATGAATTTTTCGTGCAAAGAAAGTGAAAACTTCCTTAGGCAACATTGTTTGTCTTTCGAACATGCACCCTTGTGCATAATATGAGATCATTTGAACAAACTATGCCATGAATGTTGCCATAACATTGGCTATTTGCCTTGAAAGTCATGGATCTTCATACATGATAGCTTGTTTCTGAGAACACTTTTTTAAGACATTTGCCGTAGTCCAAGTTTGTTATTTTTCCTGAAAACTAGGTCACATATAATGACACAATGTGAAGGTTTTCAATTTTTTCAATTTTTTTTGAATTTCTTATGCCCGTTTCAAAATGCGGTCAAAACGACGGACATGACCGTTCGGAGCTAGGGGTTGAATCTTGCAAAACTCTTGGAGTGTCTCTGATGAAATGACTGCTTTTGTCCCTATAAATTATTTTTATAAAATCAACGAGTAAACTATGAGGTAGCTGTAATTCAAATTTGACCGAGTTCCTAAGGGACAACAACCACCCAACACCTCCGGCAAGAGCCCGAACCGCCCGCGAAGGCTATCACCCGCTCCAAGGGACAGCCTTGCGACGACCCAGCACCTAGACACGACCAACTCCCACGCACTAGGGTTCCCCCCGTGTCGCCTCAAGGAGGGACGCGGGTGTCGGGGGAATTTTTTCATTTCAAAATGGAACAATGAATGTACTCGAGAGAGATGCGACCAATTTGGATGGTCATAACATCATCAAAGCGTGTACTGTGTTCTGATTGGTCGATAGGCATCTCACGCAGATCATGCATCAAACACCATTGGATGCTCTCAAATCCAACGGCAGCCCACTTCCCACCCACCAAAACCATATGGAAAAGAAAAAAAAATAAGAAAAAAAATAGCCCACCCACCCACGCACCCGCCGAACAGAACCCACCCAACCCTCGTCATCTCCTCTCTCCCACGATTCTCATCGCCGCCGCCACCTACGGCAGCCGATCACGGCCGATTCCGGCGGCTGCCGGTAGCGCCCAACACACCCACGTGATCCCCTCGCTCCGCTCCACCATTTCCTCCGACCAGATTCGACGGGCGCGTCCTCCTGCAGCCACGCGCGACCCGCCCCATCCGCTAGGGTTTGGGCCACCGTGTCGCTGGCGTGGCTCCTGACACAGGTTAGTCCCATGACAGTGACGGGCGTCGTCACTGGGTACCTCACCCCCAGTGTCCTCCTGCGCGCCGATCTGGCGGCTCGGGCGTCCACCTGCATCGTCCGCGTGCGGCTCCGGTGCGTCGTGCAGGGCCGCTGCGTCGCGGAGCTCAGCAGGGAGGGCCACGCCCGTCGTGCCAGGCTTCCTCGCGCCGACGCCGCCCACGCACGCCCAGGCTCCCACACCAAACACAGCCGCCCCTGCCGGACGTCGTCATGTTCTCCATGGATCTGGTCAGAGGAGGTGGATGAGCAGGGTCACGTCCTCGTCATCGCCTCCTGTCCATCGACCAGAACATGGAGCGGATTCGAGCACCAAGACGGGTCTGTGGTGGATGCTGGGTTAGACCTCAGGTCGATGGCTTGGCCATGGACACGGCCTCCTCGACCTTGGCCATGGAGGAACGGATTCTTGAACCTTTGCTTCTCTTTTAATTCAAGTTCTTAGTTTAGTTCCAGATTTCTATGCATGCCACCTTGTTGTGATTAGTTTAGTTCCAGATGTCTGAAATATACTCTACTTATTGTTCAGGGTTGATTGCAAATTAGTTCTGGTGCCTCCAGTGGAGTAGAGTGTGGAGAGCCAAGAAGCTTTATCTCTTTAAATTCAGTTAATTTCCTTACTGAAATTAGGTTGCTACCTCGATACAGCATTGTACAGTGGCTCTGCCTCTAGAAATTTTATTGGATTGTGAGATGATTGGAGTTGCAGGGGTGTGTTTGGCCAACTGATTGCATTGGAAATATGTTGTTCTTCCTTGCCTAATGTTCTTGTTGCTGATAATAGGACCTGTAGATAGGAAGTTATTTTCCTAGTGGTTACTTATGCTTATTGTGTCTCACGCTGAAAAAGAAAATGCACAACGAGCTTGTTTGACTTTTTTGATGCTTATGTATACTTGATCAGGGCAGTCCTATTTCCTATGATCTTTCCTATCATTTGCTAGTGTGATGCTTCAAGATGACAAATTTTGAAATCCAAACTATTGTAAATAAGCTTTCTGCATCTTGAGGATTAATTGTTCATGATAGCCGAATAGTGTAGTTGATCATCACTGTTGCTAAATGCTATTGCTTGATATAATATAAGTATGAGCACTCAACCATTGTACAGCTGTTTGCATATTTGTTTTGTATTTTTTATAAATGATGATAGCTTGTGCAAGATGTTCACATGTTAATTTTTGTTGACTAAAATCTATTATGCCCTTGACTTAGCTTGACCCAGAACAATAGCATCCTTGATGCGTACTGACACTCACCTCACTCTTTCTCTCGCAGACCCGAAGGAGACTGTCTGCAAGGCACCTCCTCTTCGGTTGTGAGACCGTCCAGGGGTCGTGGGTGCGGCTAATGCCTATGTCCGTGGCCGCGCTTGCCACTGCCCTCTCTTCAAGGGCATGTATCATTTTTTTAACTCTGCTATCTTGTCCCAAGTCTTTATTATCTTGCCTAGCCTTGTACTGATATGTACTATTTGCTGCTAATTACCCAAGTTAGTGCGTGATGTTAAGGATAACCTGAGACCACTTGCCAAAGTTTATAACATATGACATGTGACAGTCCAAGCCTGCTAGCCTCGCAGCCTCGCAGGTAACCCAGCAGCCTCTCATCTTTCCTCAACCTCTTCATCTTTTATTCTTCAGATTTTTCTTCCATTAAGCTACTGGTCTGATGGATGTTGCTTGCTGGCTTGCTGCTCTTTGAATGCTTGTGCTGCTGCTTCATATTGTGCTTCTCTATTTGTTTGAATGCTTCTGCTGCTAGCTACTTGCTTGAATAGGTGTTCACTTGTGCTGGTGGTGGTACTGCTTGTGCTGCTACTGCTCTTTCTTGTGTTGCTGCTGATTCAATGCTTATGCTCGTGCTGCTATTTATTAAATGCTTATGCTGCTGCTGCTTATGCTACTGATTCAATGCTTATGTTGATTAAATGCTTAGACAGCGATACATAATTGGAAGACAATACAAACACATGAAACAGTAAAGAAGTTTGTTTTGCTTCTTAATTGGAAGACATAATTAAAAGCTATCTCAATTACTGCTTATGCTACTGATTCAATGCTCGTGCTGCTGCTAACGCTATCTGTCTATTGAGCTACACCAGCTATTGATGGCTATTGTAGTCGCTACAACATCCCAGCTACGCCAGCTTAGCTTGTGCTGCCATACTTCCCTGAGTAGGTAATCACTTCTTGGTCCTCAACAGGGACAGCTTTTGGTTGGTTGTGTTCAGTAACTTTTCATGACCACATGAGTGTATCATGTAACAATTGACATGTTTATAAGTTACCAAATTTCTGTAGTTCATTAGTTTGGATGTTCTAGTACAAATCATGCTATCACGCACATATTAGACATCTCTAGAGCCTAGATGATCCTATGTTTGCAGAATGTATTGATCTGTGCTTGGTTTTTGTTAGTTAGTGTTTTTATTTAGAAAAAAAAATCTGGGCCATGTAATGGATATTTTTTTAACTTGTCAGTTAGTGAGAATGCACATAATGAATCTTGTATCATGGGTTTCAACACACATGGTTTAAATGATTATTTAACACCGCAGAAGAACTGCATAACCAAAGTCCTATGCTTGAGGGTCTTGCTTGTTTAAATCCTGTATCAGTGTCCTGTTCTTGTAAACCTTATGTAAAGCTAATATTCCTCCGTGTCTTGCTCTTTTGCTGGTGCCACTATACATGTCAGATTGCTAGCTGTACTTGTTTCCATCTCAAATTACTTGGGTGTCATTCATATGTACATGACATAATTGTATTGCAAAAAAATCTTTTATATAAATGCTGCTGGCTAAAGAAATAAGCTATGTACATCACACACAGATAGGAAATCTTCTTCTGTTTCCTTTTTCTTTGTGTTATTTACATAATTTCTTATAACTCCTCGGCTTCGATGCCCTAGGATATTCACTTTGCAACTCCATTTATTAATTCTTCAACGTGAAATGCAATTTGCAGGGAGCTCAATAAAGCTTGGACAGTGGTGAGGGCTCCGATGGTGGTGATGCTGTTGGGCTGGTTGTGGCCTCGTGTGTGGTAGTAGGCTCGGCTAACCCCTGGCCCCGACAGTTCGACTACCTCCTCGGCTCCTGCCGCCGCACCACAACCCTCCAGTGAGCTCTTCACGGTGATCATCTTCTTAGTTCTGTTGCTATGATGCATTGAGTTGTAGACCTGGTTATTAGAGTTTTTTTTCTGCTAGTACTTTTTGTAAGGCAATATAATTGGTTGTAGTGGTTCTACTACTGGTTTATGTATAGCCATATATGTATAATTTGCAATTTTCATTTCTAAGATCAATTTGGTATCCCAGGTCCTCAAGTACTTTGATTACATCAACGTCAAAGGCGACGCGGACCAGATCTTGGTCAACTACAGCCCCATTCACAACATCGACACGAATTCAGGTATCCACTCATCTTCTCGAACATATATGGGCCTGATGCTTGATGACCTGATGCTTGATGCATGTAGCATGTGCTCCTTGTGGATATATATGCATTTGTTAAGATTTTTGTGGCACACGCTATGGCCTCGAAGTTTTATTTATTTTATTTTCATTCATACATGAGCACAGTTTCTTATTGCCGTCAAGGGGTGAATTGATCTGAACTCAATCGTTAATATGTGGATGGATGTGATGTTTTGCAGGTTGAAAGCGCTAAGGTGTTGGAGACGTCCATGTACTTGTTGAGCGTTTTATCTGTAGAGTGCTATATTGTGATTGGTGGAATATTGTATGGTTATATTGTGATTGTGTGGAATATTGTAATAAACTGAGTTTGGCTGTTATTTGAATATATTTTAAATGTGTTCTCTGATTGGTATATCGGTGAGTCACAAGCTGTGAAAAATTATAACCTCACAATTGGGACCCAGCGCCTAGAAGAATTTGACAATCTACACCCAGTTGACTACAATAATCTGAAAATTGAATTAAAAAAACAAAGAAAGGCTGAAAATAGAAATTATATAGAATGTGAAAAGGCTGCATCTTAGAAAGCAAAAGGCCGAATTAATGGGCCAGGCCCATGTAGCTAACCAAAACTAATAGGAAAATATATATTAAATGGGCTGAATTAATGGGCTTGGCCCATATAGACACCGAATTCGACCGGGCTGATTCTTATCAACGACCAATTCAATTGGTCGCAATTTTGCCATGTCAGCTTGTCACGTTGGATCCGACGTGGTCTGGCCAGAGTGCTAGTGACCAAAACAATTGGTCGTAGAGTCTACGACCTTTTATTTTGGTCATAACCGCCTACGACCATTTCATAACAAAGGTCGTTAAGTTTCATTAAAGACGGCCAGCTTTTGACCAACTGTTTTTGGTCACAAAAAGGTCACAAGTGAAAACCAACGACCATTCAGTGACCAATACTGATGGTCACAAGTTGCCATATTTCTTGTAGTGGTGTTCTTGATTTGGCATGATCTTGATGTATCGCGAGCTTTGTTAATATAGTTGGATCATATGGTGTTTCTTCCCTCTCTATCCTTGTTGTCATGAATCGAATCTTTTCCGTTTGAGGTTTCGTTATTGTTGGATTGAATATTTCAGATTTGAGAACACTTGATGTATGTCTTGCATATGAATACCCGTGGTGACAATGGGGTATTATATTGATTCACTTGATGTATGTTTTGGCACTCAACTCGCGGATTCCCGCGGTGACATTGGGGTAATCTATGCATAGGGGTTGATGCTCGTTTTCATTATCTTTTCTCTGATAG
The DNA here is from genome assembly GCA_039707655.1 of Elymus sibiricus. Taxonomy (NCBI): domain Eukaryota; kingdom Viridiplantae; phylum Streptophyta; class Magnoliopsida; order Poales; family Poaceae; genus Elymus; species Elymus sibiricus. Next base: position 321,171,642 of record CM077672.1, read on the forward strand.
AAACTTTGGGGTGCTCCTTGGAGTTCTTTGTGTGGATTGAATATTATGATTATGAAGTTGTTTGATGCATATTGTATAATCAACTCACGGATACTTGTGGTGACATTGGAGTATCTAGGTGACATTAGAGTTGGTTGATGTGTATCATATGGTGTTATTTTATTACGAACTCTAGGGCTGTTTGTGACACTTATAGGAATAGCTCAATAGATCGATCGGAAAGGATAACTTTGAGGTGGTTTCGTACCCTACAAACAATTTCTATCTTATGTTCTCCGCTAATAGGAACTTGGGAGTGATTCTTTATCGCACGTTGAGGGATGGTTGTATGATCCAATTATGTTAGCATTGTTGAGAGATTGCACTGGTGAAAGTATGAACCCTAGGCCTTGTTTTTAAGCATTGCAATACCGTTTGTGCTCACTTTTGTTACTTGCTACCTTGCTGTTTTTATATTTTCAGATTACAAAAACCTATATCTACTATCCATACTACACTTTTATCACCATCTCTTCACCGAACTAGAGCACCTATACAATTTACCATTGTATTGGGTGTGTTGGGGACACAAGAGATTTCTTGTATTTGGTTGCAGGGTTGTTTGAGAGATACCATCTTCAACCTACGCCTCCCACGGATTGATAAACCTTAGGTCATCCACTTGAGGGAAAATTGCTATTGTCCTACAAAACTCTGCGCTTGGAGGCCCAACAAGAGTCTACAAGAATAAGTTGTGTAGTAGACATCAACGTACTTGGTGATCATGTAGCGGAACATGAATGTCATGGCCACATCATCATCAATCGGACGGAAGGGAACCGTACTCGTCCAAGGAATGAGTGACAGGGTAGGATAGCGGTGGAAAGAAGGGTCTGCTGGCATTGCCCTTTCCTGGTAACAACTACTAGTAAGGGTTGCCAAAGCAGCGAGTCGGATGGCAAGATCCAGGATAGAAACATGCCTATCACCGAAACGATAGGTGTGGCTGGCGGAAAGATATTGGCGCAATACCTGAGCATCAATCCAACAAGTGCTCGACACTATCCAGTACCTCAGCATCACTCCGCTGGGACAGAGAAGACACCAAACAACGAAAACCAGGTATGCAAAGCTGGAGTGTGCAGGTAGTGGATCGAAACCGATGCCATCTACACTCACAAGATCAACCATTAGCGACAAGATAATAAGTCTACATGCATGCGATGCGACAAACAGATGCAGAAACCAAATGCAGCAAGCAAGCTAGACTCTGAACTACTGGTTTCTAACGCTAGCGCTGACTAGGGCGTCCTACAGCGAGACCTACTCTGATACCAAGCTTTGTGGCACCCCGACTCAGAGGAACCGGAACACCCCGTATTCCAGCCCAGAGATCAAGTCTTCTGGAATACGGCACTTCTTGGCATAGAACAAATCAGCTCTTATTACAAATAATTGGGGTACAAGAGTCCGATATTACAAAGGTTTACATCGGCATGGCGACACTACGCCTGCTAAGATAGCTCTATGCTAGCAGCGGAACGACTCGTAGCAGCGGAATGACTTCTAGCAGCGGAACAACGACGACGGTGATGGACTCCACTCCACAGGGACTCTAGCTGGGAAACATCCTAGCGCGCAAACTCGGGATCCTCGACAAGCAATCAATCACGACATCACCTGCAATCTGGCTTGACACGCCAGGTGAGTACTTTGAATGTACTCGCAAGCTCACAGCAACCAAGGCAATCAAGACAAACAACAGCATGGCATTTGCAGGTTAATTATCATTGATGAGCATGATACTACTAGAATCAACATGAGAGTGAGCATGGCATGTACATGTTACTCATGATATGAACATGATGATACTAGAACTAGCATGAGAGGGGGTCGATGTTTAAGGTCCCTTGGACCAACTTACTCTCATCGGGAGTATCTCGTAACCACCATATGTATTAGACTTACCATCGTGAACATCACACGATCACCTCAGGATCAACCAAGATCGGTATCAACAATACCATTATGATCATCATATGACCACGAGGAGCTTGATCTTTACCTCTGATCATCGCATGACTAAATAAAGATCAACCAACTTCTTTTCTCACGGAACCGGGGTTGTTTATTATTTAGGTTAATATTACTGTTGACCCATAGTGTAACCTACTACGAACTGTGTCCATTACCGAGGACGCGGCTATCGACAGATTATAAACTCTGCATTGGTTAGTACACTGTACCCACACCACGAAACTCATGGCCTCGTGCTCCCATTCGGGTGGACCAACGACATTCCGACAAAACCAATCTATTGCATGACACTCTCCTGGCCACTCCGACAAACTCCCCTTTGGGCTATGTCATGGGTGGCCCCGATGTCAACTTGTGACACCCTGCCACCTCGTGGTTGCCACCGTCGTGGCCAAAATAAAAACTCGTCCCAAACAAGGACACCTGGGTACAACACAACTTGGGCACACAAGGCTTATTGCCGCCTACCTGATCAGGGTAGCGCGCGCACATAACCTTCTATAGTTGGAGGCACCGGTGAGAGGCATGACAATAGACCGCATTAGGGCCTCCCCATCCAGGCAAGTGTGGTTGCACTGGTGAGCTCGATTCGGTGGCACCATGACTCAGCCAACAGAGTTGTTCAAGTTCGATTAATGTCAGGTTCAACTTGAATGGTGATGAGCTGAGCCATAACAAAATAACATGATGAAATAATAGTGCATATGAGCATGATGTCAGTGTAACCATGGATGGGCAACATAACCATTTAACATATGAATCTTACATCAACAACAATAAATCATTTAGTCCACTGGATGCAGATGAGCATGGCATAGTGATGAACATGGATGCACAAGCATATTCATAGCAAACCATAACAATTCATATGAGCATGTCATAATTACTAGCATATGAAATAATTCCAAGGATTAAACATAGTAATAATAACACTAATAAATAATCAATTAACTTACTAGATGCAAATAAACATGGCATAAGAACGAGCATGGATTCACAAGCATACACATAGTATTTCCAAAATATTTACATAAGCACACAATTATTAAATCATTCAAGTGAAAACCATGGCTATTGCAATGCCATCATGCAAGTGGCTATTGTGGCTTGCCTGGGGTTGATGGAATCACAGGGAAGAAGTGCGAGGAGCTCGCGGAAATATTTTGCCAGAAAAGTTTCTCTCTCGGCAGAGCTGATTAAGGGCAAGGGCAAAATGGTCATTTTTAGAATGTTACAATATGGTGAAAATGATGCCATTGGAACGGGCTCGACGAACTGAGATCGTGGGCTTTTGAATCACCTGAATCAGAGTTATGGTTGCGGAGATACGGCCCTTCATTCATTAGGCAGAAACAGAATTAAAAACTGTCCATCTCTGATGTGAACAGGCGAACGCCCGCAATTTAGAGGTTTCGGCCGGTGGGGTGAAACAGAAGGCGTATTCCGAAGAATACGTTTTCAGAACATAGAAAATGTACTCTTTCCTGGAGCAGCGTGAAAGTACGCTTTCTCGACTGGAAGACGTACTTTTGGGAGTACGCCTCCACTTATCCAGCTGGACCCGACCGGTGTGTCTCTGATGCGTGGGGCCCGCCTGCAGGGTTGCCTCCATCTTCAACCTCGCGCACGCCCGTGGACAGAGGCGGACGCGCACTCTGGCGATGAGCCCTGGCGGCACGGGCCACCCTCGGCGAGGCTCCGGCCACCGGCGAGCTCAGGGGAACGCCGCGCATCCGTCCCGGTGACGCATGAATGCTGAGGAGGACCGGAGCGACGATGGCTTGGAGGACCGCGGACGAGGCCGTTGGCCGAGCTTGGTTTCGACCATGCAGTCATCCCGAGGGAGAAACGAAGGGATGGGGAGCTCCACCATGCTCAGGGGAGTTCTCTGGTGGAGGAATGAGGGAGGGAGGAGCTGTGGCTTGCTCAAATTTGAGCGGGCTGAGACGGCGGCCATGGCGGCAATGGAATGGCAGGGGAGCTCCTCGAGCTTGATTGGGTGGTCGGGGTGACTGCTAGGAGAGAGGAGAGGAGCTTGGTGAGGAGAACCGAGGTCGGGGAGGGCTTAAATAGCCGTGGCGATGATGCCCTCACCGGATGTCGCCACAGACGTGCAAACGGTGCTCTGGGACGACCGCGGACGCGTGGGCTTGCGAGAGGGCTCGGATGGGACTTGAGCAAGCTAGTGGGGCACCAGAGGATCAGCGAGGAGGAATAGGATAGAGGCAAAGCGACAACGGCCATGGGCACGCGGTGCGGCATGGCGCGCCGGGGAGGAAGGAGCAGGGGAGAGGGGTCCAGAGGGGTCGCGTGGACGCAGGAGAGGGAGGGCTACGCTGTGCACAAGCTGTGGTGGCACGTGCGCATCGTTTGGACGGCGGCCGAGGGCCTCGATGTCCAGAGCACGTCGAATGGCATGCCAGCCGCGTGGTCACCGCGTGAACAGGCGCACACGGTGCGCTCTGGCCAGGAAAAAGCTATCTACCGTGTGGACCCTACTTGCTGGAGCACCACTATGGGCTTGCTTCAATGAAAGAAACTATGTGCTGAAGGGAGGGATCATCTAAAGTTTGCTGTAGCAAACTTGGGCATGAAGATGTGGTCAAATGACTTGACCAATGGGCCAAGAAAGATGTCACAGGGGTTTAGGGTAGGAAGGACTACAATCCTGTGAAATATGAAAAGATTTGGACCAATATTTATCATTGTTGCTTCACAACTGCATATCTGGTCCAAAAACTAGATCTTGAAGCTGCACTCACATGGATGATTGGATTGAGCTGAAATTTGGTAGAGAGTGATCATATGGGCATATGAAGGCACTGTAAAAATTTCATACCATTTGGATAAATAGAAATGGTACTTCCTTCACAATGCTTTCCTCTGGACAGAAACTTGGGGGAATTGTAGAGAAATATTGGATGAATGAATTGAGCCCAAATTTGGTGGAGGAATGTTATATAGGTAGGAGAATGTCCTGGTAAAATTTCAGAATTTATAGAGCAATATAAAATATAGTTGCTTTACAAACTGAAATTATGACCACAAACAAAATATTGGATGATGTGCTCACCATGAGCATGGAATCTTTAATATTTTTACATATCCAAGGTCCATATGGTCCAAAGGAATTATGAGAATTTTGTGGGAATTTTGTGGAAGAGAGAAATATAAGTTGCTTCACAACCTAGAGCAAACAGGGTTATTCCTTTAATAGAAAAAGGAATATTCCCAAGGAATAAATATTGGGGTTGGGCTAAGATGGAAATGACATGGTCTTGGGATGGATTTGAGAGTGGCAAGCCACTTGGGAGAGGAAGAAGAGATGATCTCCCAGGTTTCAAGACCACAGAGCCATAGAAAAGGAACTCCAAAAGAAATCCAAAAGAAAAAAAGAAAGGGCCAAAAATCGGGGTGTCACAACAAGGTTTGGGGCTCCAGCGTTCCTCCCTTCTACAGAGGCACCCCGCCCCCCTTTATAGCTGCCTTGGTCCTCTTCCCCCAAAAACACTGGCGGGAAGGGTTGCCACACAATGGCAAGTTTGAAGGGGGCATGAGCGCAGTCTATCCTGACAAAAGGTGGTCTTCGCCTGCAAAGCGACCGTCCATGACGTGCCGGTGGGCTCGAGGATGACCTCCACCCTGCGCGCCCGCCGTCTTGGTCTTCTTTCACCGATCGGGCAACCTTTGGGGGTTGCTTTGGGAAATGGATTGCTGGCCTTGCTCCCTTAGCACAAAAGGGGAAATCCTCTCCATCCGCGCCTGCTGGCGCGGCCTCAGTCGCCGCGCGTGTCACCCACGTGGTGGACACGAGACCGCGCGACCGAGCCAAACAACACTTGTTTCGTGTGCCTTCGGGAGGGTGCCTCGGGAGGCAACCTCGGGAGTCCGCCTCACGAGAGGGCCTCGCAAGCCTCTCGGTGAAGTTGTGGCTGAGTCTTGCTCGCCCGCTCCCTAAGGAGGGGTCCTCGGGAGGCCAGGCCTCGCGAGGGGTCTTGCATTAGGCGCCCACTGGTGGCCGCCTATTGGGCCTCCGCCAGGCGCTGCGCTCTGGGCCGCAGGCAGGCGGGCTGGGGTACCCTGGGTTCCACGGGCCCGACACCTGCTTGTTTGGTTGCATCATCTTTCGAATCCAACTTGAACCTCATCTGTTAAAAAAAGAATGGGAGTCTCATTAGGGGCAACCTAGAAAGTATGGGACAGAGCAAGACAATATTACAAATTGCGATGAATAACATTACTTACGGATAAATGGTCAAGGAAGGTGTTAAACTGGGTTTCGTCTTTATCATTCCTGTGCTGGATCCACGTTGGCAGGATACGTGCATGACACCTAACGGCAATGGCTGCCTCTGATACTAACTTGGCTGACTCTGTAGCATCACGTAGCCTTTTTAAACATGCCTCAAAATGGATCTCCATTCTTCCTCCTTTAGATTTTGTTAACCTGTCAAGCATTATCCCTGATGTCTGTTTCCTCTTGCGCCCAGGTGCTATTTAAACAACTAATATGGAAAATGTTAGTGCACATCAAACTGTGAGAGTACATATAAAGGAGCAAGCAACTGCAACTTGACTCAGTCACGTACCTTCATGGTGTTCATGCTCATGAGGATCATCCGATCTTGCCAAGTCCTGTAGTGTCAGCAGTGCTTCAGAAGTAGTGTTAGGTGGGAAGGCAGCTTGGGAACATGCCACTTGTGGAGCATTCGAACGAGTAACTCGTTGAGATATCGGTACTGTGGAAGGAGGTGCTGCAGCTGGTGGGGCAGGGGATACTGTGTTTGTAGATTTAGCAGGTGGACTTTGACCTTCTTCTGCACTATAAGTACCAGCAGAATCTCGAGGGAAGCTCCTTTTCCGTTGCACCTAACGACTAACAGCATCCCCTACCATACTCTTTTCCTTGCTCTTTTTTGACTTTGCCATGTCAAGTCGTACCCATAGCACAAAACAATAAATTCGCTCTTTAGAACTCATTGATGCATGATACAGATGAGCAATACTTTGATGTAAGACAACCGTATGTGGAGGATGGAATATGTACAAAAAAGAGGATGGCATGACATATTCACACCTATGATGTGTCAACTAAGCAGAAGGATTTTCAAGAAATTAGAAGCAATGCAAGCTAGACACCATATGAAAGATGCAACCAATATCACTCTGCCAAGTTAAAAATGTCTCGTCATAAGTGGAATTTCGAAAAATTAGAAGCAGTACAAGGTAGAAATCAATGCAAGATGCAACCAATATCACACTGCCAAGTTAAACGTGTCTCATCATAAGTGATTGATGCAGGATACTGTAACACCCTGGTTTTCACTCCTCGTTTTTTTCCTTCGCGGGATTTGACTCCCTTCTTTTTTTTCGCTATTATCGGATTTTCTCTCGCTCTTGCGTATATGAAGATGGTCATTTAGCTTTGCCTTTCCTATCCAACCAGAGATTCTCCCCAGTCCAACTTGTCCACCCAAAATATGTTCCCAGGATTTTTCCGCCGAAACCCTACCTTCCGAGTTACCGGAAGGGAAGCCCTAATTCTGGCAGTTACAAAGGAACCCCAATTTCCTTTGATCTGTTGCCTCCCAAACTTTTCCCAGTGATCATCCCACATCTATAAACCCTGGATATGCAAAAATATTGCCAACTCATTTGCAATATTTTTCATTCAAAATCAATTCCTTTTTCTGCTGTTTAAAGGAATTAAATCCAAGAAAATATCTATCCATCTCCAAAGTTCATGAAAACTTGTGGAGATATTCTTTGTGATTATATTGAGCTCCCATAAAAATATTGGCCATAATTAAATAAGGGAAATTGCCTTTTCCTATTTAAAGCCAATATTGCACTTTGGGCACTTTCCAAAGGAACCACCATTTTGGTAGCCAGGAAAAATCCCAAATAATTTTTGGAGCTTCTCCTATCCATATATTCCCCATTTCCATCAAGAACCCAAGTTCCATAGTTCAAATTTTAAGCACATCATCCAATTCTTGTTTCTGGATTTATTTTGAGGTTCTGAAGCAACAATATTTTATATTGCTTCAAAATTCTGGAAATTAATCCAGGACCGCACATTCCTTATATGGTCTGAGGATGCAAAAATTCACATCATTTTATCTAGCCATTTTATCCCAAAAATTCCATTTAGTTTCTGTCCAGCAGAAAGCTTTGTGAAGGAAGTACCATCTAGGAGAATTGAAATGAGCTGAAATTTTTCCAGTACCACCATACCTCCAAATCATCACCCTACACCAAAATTCAGTTCATTTCATCAAGCTAGATGAGTGCAGCTTCAAAGTCAAGTTTCTGGACCAAATTTGGCATTGTAAAGGAAGTGCACTCAAACTTGGTCCAATTTGCTTCAAATTTCTCCAGCAGGTGCTCCTTCTTATCTCATGTCCCTGTGACAACTTGTCCAGCTCACTAGCACACCTGTATGACCAAAACTTCCTGCCCAAGTTTCTATCCAGAAACTATTCTGGAACACCTCGGCCACTCTAGAGACGTCCTAGTCCATCCATTGTCACATCCCATCTATATGATCAATGACTGCTGCGTTGGACATGATGTAGCATCCAGGAAAACGCTAGAGCGCGTGTTGACGTGGTGACCACGCCACGCACAAGGCCAAACGCGCGCTCTGCGCACTGACCACGTCTGGTCGCCTCGATAGCTTCTGGCCAGCTCTGGCTTGTCCGGCCATGTCTGGTGGGTTCGCGACGTCCACGCACCCCTCTCCAGCCCCTTCCCCTCGCTGGATTCTTCCTCGCCGGACGACGACAAGCACCGCCGTACGCGTGCGTATCACGACCGTCGTCTTCTTCCTCTGGCCTCTTCCTTCTGAGCCGTCCCCTCCCTCTGACGATTGTCAGGTCGGCCCCGCTCCTCGCGCGCCACCTCATTGGAGCTCCAATGCGACGATAGGAACGCCACGGCCGCCGTCCCTATCCACCCGCCCCGGCCAGCTATAAATAGCCATGGCCGAGCCCCTCTCGAGCACACACCGCAACTCACTCTCCCTCCTAGACCTTCCGCTTGCCGAAGCCCGAGCTCTAGCTCCCCAATATGCCTCCACCATCGTCATGGCTGCCGCCACCCTCCTCTTAAATTCTCGCGTCTCCGGCCTTCTCCGCCTCCACCGAACCCACCACTGGATCTCCTGCTCGCCGTGTACCACCCTTGCACCATCACCCAGCCTCCCCTGCCGCCGAAGCCCCCATTGGCACCGGAGCCGTCACCCACTGCCCTGACTCACCGCCGCGTCTCCGGCCGTCCCCAAGGCCCATGACGGCCACCACCGAATGCGGCGCTCTCCGGCGACCACATCTGTGGTCTCGCCTTCCCGAGAGACTCGTCGGAGCGTCACCGGCCACCGGGGCCCGAGCTCTCTGCCGCGGCATCGGGCAGGAGGGAGAAGGAGGAATAAGGAAGGAGGAGGAGGAGAGACAAGGTGGTGCGGGACCCACATGTCGGCGACCGTGGCCCTGTCCACGTGGATAAGTGGAAGCGCCTCCGCGCGTTTACGCTTTCCCCCACGGGAAACGTATTGCTGTGCAGTACATTTTCTTCTCTGGAAAATGATTCGGTCTAGAATACGCTTTTCACACTGGAAAGCGCATTCCTAGCAGAAACGCCACCAGATTTTCAGCCAGGGACCCGTATGTAAAAACTTTATTTACAGACAGGTCCCTCCACTTCAACCACCCATATCTTCTCATCCGTAACTCCGATTCAGGTGAATCCAAAGCCCACTTTCTCAGTTCGTCGAGCCCGTTCTGATGACATCACTTTCAGAATGTTTACACTTTCTGAAAATGCCCATTTTGCCCTTGCCCTATATTTAGCCCCTCCGGGAGGGAACCTTTTCCGGCGAATTTTTCCGCGAGGTAATCGCACTTCTCTCCGGTGCATTCGTGGACCCCCAGGCAAGCCGACCTTCTGATATGTGCCCTAAAGCATTCCTCTGTGTTATTCTTGTGTGTTCAATTAATGAATATGCCTGTGTAGAAATAATTAAACTCCTGCTAGGTTGAACTTGCTATTTATATTACCTGCTAATGCTCATCATATTATCGCACTAGTGACTCGTATGTGACACTGTATGGAGATAGGTTGTTATGTTTCATCATGCATCATTATTGTTATTGCAATAAAAGAATGTGACTTAATAATGACAACCTCCTCCGTCGGCTGGATCGAGTCATAGTGCCACCGAACCGAGCTCATTAGTGCAGCCACATTTGCCTTTATGGGAGGCCTTGACTTGGTCTGTTATCTTGCCTCTTATCGGTACCACCAAAGAGGGGGGATTATGCGTGCGTGCTACCCTGGCCCGGTAGGCGGCGATAATCCTGTGAGCCTAGTTTGGTTTTATGTGCAGGTCCCCGTTTGGGACAGTTTTGTTTGGCCACGACGGTGGCAAGTGTCAGGAGTGACACAGGGGCCACCCAGGACATGACCCGTAAGGGGTATGGTTATCGGTGGGACCATAAGAGTGTCGGGCAATAGACAAGTTTTGTTGGAGCAGCACCGGTCCACCCGAATGGGAGCATGAGGCCAGGAGCTCCATAGTGTGGGTAAAGTGCGCAACCTCTGCAGAGTGTAAATCTATTCGAATAGCCGCGTCCTCGGTCATGGAACACAGTTCGTACTAGGTCACCCTATTTGGTCGGTGTCGTGTCTGGAGGAACAAACCATATGATGTTAATAATGAACCAGAGAAAGGTATGATTTCTCAGATTTATAGTGCAGATGCAGGGACATCGGATGATGTCAGGTATATGGGGTGTTAGCCATGCGATGGCTATGAGATGAGTGGTCGGATGACCGCATGACTTGGATATGATTTGGATTAGGTTTGGATTGGATCCTAAGATTATTCGGAGTATGGATTAATTACTTGATATGCTGTATCTTCGTCATACTACAGTTACTTTGATAGTTAACATGCTAGATAATCCTTTTATGATATGATATTGCTAGATACCTGCTAAGCCATGATAGTTAATACTGTTAAGATAACACGTGCATGCTTGAATGCCATGGATTGCTTTGCTTGGTGTATATGTTGGTTTGGTTTTCTTGCGAGTACATTCAAAAGTACTCAGCGGCCTTCAATGTGGCCAGGTTCACCTAAGGATTCGACGTCCACTAGCGACAAGCCGGAGTGTTCGCGGGCTAGAAGAGTAACCCAGTCAGATCCATGTGGATTGGAGCCGCACCAAGACCATGCTGCCTTAGATAGGGTTTTCCACTGCCATCACCCTTGTAAAATATCATGTAAGACTTATATATCCATTAATAGAAATGCCTGTGTTCATGGTACTGGTTGTAAAAGCGCATGCCAGAGTGATTTTCCTAGGCTGGTATGTGCGGCGACCGTCTGGCTATAGTGGTATTTAGGCAGGGTGCCACAACGGATGGTATCAGAGCCAGTCCGACTGTAGGTTACCCTAGCCGGATTTCATTGCCTTGTGCTCAGTAGGAAGCCCAGATGAATTCCAGCCATCTTTGCCAAACAGGCACGGCTACTATTGATCATAAGGTAATCCCATAGGTTTTTGGCTCCATCAGACCTTAACTCTCGTGGCCCTTGCCTCTGGTGTGAAATGTCCGCATCAGGCAATGACCCGTGAGCCCTTAACCCCTAGGTAAACCAGATATCCCCACCTTGCTTGCTAACCATGGCATCTCTCTCCTTAAATCCAGTTTCCTTTGGGAAACGCTTATAAATTCCATCTTTTCTCGATAACCCTAGGATCGTTGACTAAGCCACTTTGGCTATGGTCGTGCGTCGGCTTTGATGTTCCCTAAGGAAGTAGTAGGAGCTTGACACCAATTGCTACTAGGAGCATTGTGTGGTTTTGCTTCTAAATCCTTAGAGGTACATCGAGTGCGCTATACTAGTTATACTAGTAAATTTTCGGCCACATGTGTAAGGTCCGCAAAACTTGAGCTTTATTTGCTTTGTAGTATTCTTTTTGGGTTTTTCGCGGTTCTTGCTTCTGTTGTCGATTCCATTCTATCGCTCTGACTGGATCCATCCTCAAGAGCTACCAAGAAGACCAACACATAACTTGGATAATACCCAATAATCCAAATTCAGTAAGAGTTAAGCCAAGCCAATTGCCCGATATTTAGAACATCATCACCGGTTCTGTCAAGAATAAAGGATGGGTCAGAGGCAGAATCTGCGTGCAATAGACAAGGCCAGAATATACCCGAGGGAGTTTACCTCAGAACAAATTATGCCTAAGGAACAGCCAGATGAGCTATCAGTAATGGAAGCCAGCAAGAGCAAATTATTCGGTCCTTGACACAAGGATTATTGCAGCCAGTGGGGTGAACCTTGAGTCTTTTCTCAATGGACTCAAGAATCATTTATTAACCACAGAAGACATATTTCAAGAATAGTAAAATGCATCATAAGTCCTAAAACTATTTGAGGTGTGTCAGTTTAGTCCTATAACTTCAAAACAACATTTTTGGGTCCTAAAATTATTGGAGGTGTGTCAGTTTAGTCCTATATCTTTGAAACTGCAGTTTTGGGTCCCAAAACTATTAGAGGTGTGTCAGTTTAGTCCTATAACTTCGAAACTGCAGTTTTGTGTCCCAAAACTATGTAAGTTCGTTCATCTCAGGTCCTAAGCTTGCATGACCAGCATCTACGGTGCATTATTTCAAATGAGCCCTTTATATGTGTTTACTTCCCCAAAAGTGGTCCATACACTTCAACGTCACAGTGTGTGTTACAACCTGCACGCCTACCACTTGTGTGGCCATGAGCTACATGGCAGCCTCACTGAGAGGTTTGGGGCGGCCGCCGGGGAGACACCGAGCCAGTCGCAATGGAGGACGACATCCCACTCTCTCGGCGCGACCATCAAAGAGACCTCGATCCAATCGGGATGGAGGGCGCCATCCCACCTCTCTCTCTCTCTCTCTCTCTCTCTCTCTCTCTGATGACATCGTCGTTGCCCCAACACCATTGCCGCAGAGTTGGTCGTGCAGGTTGTTGTTAGGGCATGAGGATGGCCACCCATGGGGAATTGTCGCTGCTTCTAGATGACGCAAAGGAGTGCGGGGAGCTAGGGCAAAGGTTAGTGAGAGTGACGCAGCCCCAACAGCGGCCAGAGGTGGGTAGCAATTGGACGTTGCGCGATGTGTCATTCTGCTACTGCGGGGTGAGGCTGAAATGACCGGTCTACTCTCATTGATTGAGATCAAGCCATCATTCCACTAATGGCCTCTGTACTGTCACCTCTGAGCATTCTGTGTGTGGGAGAAGACGAGGGTATGAGAATGAGGCGAGACAATGCTCTAGGGGTTTTCTTTCATATTTACCTTTCATAAGTTAACCTGGTGGGTCTATTGGGCCAACGTGGCAACAGTCTAAGCATCTCCAAGTGACACATCGGTGGGTCAATGTTGGCCATGCAACTTTAGGACCTGAGATGAACAAACTTACATAGTTTTGGGACGCAAAACTGCAGTTTCAAAGTTATAGGACTAAACTGACACACCTCCAATAGTTTTAGGACCTAAAACAGTAGTTTCAAACTTATAGGACTAAACTGACAGACCTCCAATAGTTTTAGGACTTACGATGCATTTTACTCTTTCATTAATGTGAACGTGCCGAAAGCAACCACAAAATTCTGGTATGTTGATACAAGCTTCAACACATATTTTGGAATTTATCGGTGCATACACAAAATTTCTGGGCACTATGAACAAGGTTTGCGAGACATATGGATAAGTTCATGGCTATCCGGAATCAATGAGAATTTCAAATGCCTGGAAGTTCAGCTAAACCAAATAGAATTCTCTGTCAACTGCTCACTGCCGGCAACACTTGGTTTGAATGCAAAGGGTATTCGGAATTAATTATCAACCCAAAGTCTGAATCAGTTATGCAACCTTTATAACAACAATGATTAGACCAGCAAAAGGACAAGCGGTGTGCCCGACCAACAGAATATCTTCAGACAAGGTATGGCCTATACCAAGTTATGGCTCCACTATGGGCAAATTTTGGATACTTCGGAAGGGAGCCAGAATCAGCCATAGATCCGACCACGTGTCATAGTGCAAGGCTCTTGGTACAAAGAACCCAGCCTTCCTCCACAAGCTATCAGGAAGAGCTTACGATGTAAGACTCCCCAATCTTCCTTGCTATGCCACTAGGGGAAGAAATCTTCTGGGGAACGACACTCCAATCTCCCTCAGCCCGCTACCACAGAAAGCTTTCATTATAAGGCACCCGACCTTTGTCAGTAAGCAACCTGAGGTACGATACCTAGCCTTCTTCGGCACACTACCTTGGCTGAAGCTTCGAGCATAAGGAATTCAACCTTCTTCAACACGCCATCGCGCCCACAACAAGCTTGTCAAAAACACGAACTAGTCTGGGCACACGTCTGCTTCAGAACTCAGTGGTTATGAAAGGATTTATCCTACCCCTGCATATGTTGTGAGCATGCAGTCCAGTGGATCAGTTCATGCAAGACACTCGTATACGGGAATGACTGTGTTTAGAGAAACATTGGCCCCATACTTCCAAGAAGGATATGATCACAACAATCCCTATGAGATATGCAAGAGTAAGTTATAATATGACTAAGGAGCCATGTTGGCAGGTCATGCCAGGCCCACAAAAGGAACCTCCAAGAACAAAGAGGTTCTAGAAAACCAATTTCCGCGACGGTCAATAAGGTGAAGCTTCACTGACAAAGTGATATTACCGACCCTTGTCAGACTCTTGCACATACGGCCACAACAATGCCGTGAGCATACCGTACTCATCACGGATATGGGCCACCAACCAAGTTAAGACGATGTGCTCCGAAAAATACACCAGACGATAGCCATATTATGTTCAGCCCAGTGGCTATAACAAGGACTACAGAGGCTATATATGGTAGAGCCACCTAAGAAATTGACAAAGTTTTACAGTCTGAATTCCCTTGGAAATGAGACCTTCAGATGGAATAGTTAAAAGCACCTACACGTCAGCATCGATAGTTTGTAGATGCCATGATAAGAGATTACTGTCTATGATTACTTTGTGATCATGCCTGACGTTTCAATTGGGGATCCCCTGAGGACAAAGCCCGAATGCATATGACAGAAGAAAGCACCCGTATAGAACCCACAACCAGATTAAGGATTTATCCTGAGCAAGACACAGGGACAATTGTCCACAGATACTCAGGAGGAATAGTGGATGTATGCATGCAATACCATGCACCAAGGAAGGATGTCTTTCCCATGTCATGGTACGGAATATCGGGATAAAAACCGAAGCAGCTAGCTCCATGTCATGGTGAAATCACGGCAGATGTCATGAGATGGCTAAAAGTGGGGGGCTGCGTGAGGACGCCGGTAGGTTCCGGAAGCGAGGTTGGCACGCGCGTGCGGGAGACACAAGGCGTACCCAGGTTCGGGGCCCTCCAGAGAGGTAACACCCCTAGTCCTGCCGAATGGGTTGATAGGCTCAGAGGCGACAATGGTTACAATGGTGCTCCTGGAGCTGTTGGGTGGAGGAGGAAGAAGGAGCTAGCTTTCCCTCAGCCTCTCCTATGAGTGTGTTTGCGTGTGTTGCTACTGGATCCCGCCTGGTGCCGACCCCCCTGCATGGAGGCCTCCTAGGGGTCTTATAGCCCGACCCCCCAGGGTTACAAGGGTAAACCACACGCGCCGGGACCCGGGCGTCTTCGTCTGGAGCCGGCTGTGGGCCCGCCGGCTGCTGGGCCCCGCCTGCTGCGGGGCCCGCTGGCTGCACGACACTGTGGCCTGTCGCCTCGAGCGTCACGGAGTGGACAGCGCGTGCACGCTCTGTAGAGGTGTGCAGGAGTGGGCGGTGCGTGCGCGTTCTATAGAGGCGTGCAGGAGCTGACGCCAGCCATCACGGTCAACAGGGTTGGCAGCTTTGCCGGCGCGCCCTCCCGAGACGGATTGCACTGTAGCCATGTTTTCCCGTCGTGGGGGGCGGTCTTGTCGTCGGATGCGATGGGACGGCCGCCGACCCATCGCCAGCCGGCTAGTGGACAGCCGGACCCGGCCCTGGGCCGGGCCTAGCCGGCTAGCGCTGGGAAGCCGGTTGATTGGCCAGCCGGCGGGGTGGGGGACGGGCTGCGATGATGTTTTTTTTAAAAAGGGGCTTCGGGTTTGCTTGCCTACCCGGGGGTCATCCCCCCGACACTCCAGGCCATGGAAACCAAGCTATTTGTCGATACTAGCCGCTACCCACCAACCCTAGACAATAGACCCCAGGACAAAGGGGTAATCCTGACAGGAAAGAGAAGGATTCAATGCAGTCTCTGGAAAAGACAGCACCTGCCAGCGAACCGACGAAGACAAGACAGCTGATGGATCCAAGTCACACACAGGTATGTTCCCCTTAGCCAGGAGGTAAGCACGGAAATCTTGAGGATGAGATTTTCTTAAGGGGGGTAGGTTTGTAACACCTTAGTTTTTACTCCTCGTTTTTTTCCTTCGCGGTATTTGACTCCCGTCTTTTTTTTCCAATGTTATCGGATTTTCTCTCGCTCTTGGGTATATGAAGATGGTCATTTAGCTTTGCCTTTCCTATCCAACCAGAGATTCTCCCTAGTCCAACTTGTCCACCCAAAATATGTTCCTAGGATTTTGCCGCCGAAACCCTACCTTCCGAGTTACCGGAAGGGAAACCCTAATTCTGGCAGTTACAAAGGAACCCCAATTTCCTTTGATCTATTGCCTCCCAAACTTTTCCCAGTGATCATCCCACATCTATAAACCCTGGATATGCAAAAATATTGCCAAGTCATTTGCAATATTTTTCATTTAAAATTAATTCCTTTTTCTGCTGTTTAAAGGAATTAAATCCAGGAAAATATATATGTTGGGGAACGTTGCATGGGAAACAAAAAATTTCCTACGCACACATAAGATCTATCCATGGTGATGAGCATCTACGAGAGGGAGAGTGAATCTACATACCCTTGTAGATCGCTAAGCGGAAGCGTTAATAAACGCGGTTGATGTAGTCGAACGTCTTCGCGATCCAAATCGCCGAGCGTCCCGCGATCCAATCACGATCCTTCCGATCTAGTGCCGAACGGACGGCACCTCCGCGTTCAACACACGTACGGCTTGATGACGCCTTCACCTCCTCGATCCAGCGAGCGATGGTGAAGTAGTGGTTGAGTTCCAGCAGCACGACGGCGTGGTGATGATGGTGAGGAACGATCTCTGCAGGGCTTCGCCAAGCACTACGGAGATTATGACGGAGGAACTAGAGGGCTAGGGTTGCCGGCACACGGCTTGGGAAATCCTGATGTATCCCGTGTGCTAGCCCTGCCCCTCTATTTATATGTTGAGCCTTGGGGTCTAAACTTGGAGTAAAAGCCTCCTCCGGGTCGGTTTTGCCCGCACAAGGTCGGTTTGGCCCGCAGGGAAAGAGTCCAACTCGGATCCCTGCCGAACCATGCACAGCCGCGCACAAGCGGTAGTACCGCTTCACACAAGCGGTAGTACCGCTTGGGCGGTAGTACCGCTTCACACAAGCGGTAGTACCGCTCCGGCGGTAGTACCGCTTCACCAAGCGGTAGTACCGCTCCGGCGGTAGTACCGCTTCACCAAGCGGTAGTACCGCTTACGCGGCAGCAAAACTACTTTTGCACTTTCCAATACCTTGTGGGCTTTATCCCTTTGGCTCATATAAAGTGTTTCTGCACCCGAACACTTCGGTAAACATCCGGAACCTCTTCCGGTGAACTTCGGAACTCTTCCGGAGATCAAAACACTATTATCACATATATCAATCTTTACCTCCGGACTATTCCGGAGATCCTCGTCATGTCCGGGATCTTATCCGGGACTCCGAACAACTTTCGGTCACCAACATAATAACTCAATTATACTAATCGTCACCAAACGTTAAGTGTGTAGACCCTGCGGGTTCGAGAACTATGTAGACATGACCGAGACACCTCTACGGCCAATAACCAATAGCGGGACCTGGATGCCCATATTGGCTCCTACATATTCTACGAAGATCTTTATCGGTCGAACCTCTATGTCAAGGATTCAGTTAATCCCGTATGCTGTTCCCTTTGTTCTTCGGTATGTTACTTGCCCGAGATTCGATCGTCGGTATCACTATACCTAGTTCAATCTCGTTACCGGCAAGTCTCTTTACTCGTTCCGTAATACAAGATCTCGTGGCTAACACTTTAGTCACATTGCTTGCAAGGCTCATTGTGATGTTGTATTACCGAGTGGGCCCTGAGATACCTCTCCGTCATACGGAGTAACAAATCCCAGTCTTGATCCATGCCAACCCAACAGACACCCTCGGAGATACCTGTAGAGCACCTTTATAGTCACCCAGTTACGTTGCGACGTTTGATACACACAAGGTATTCCTCCGGTGTCAGTGAGTTGCATGATCTCATGGTCAAAGGAACAGATACTTGACATGCAGAAAACAATAGCAATAAACTGACACGATCATATGCTACGTTTACAGTTTGGGTCTTGTCCATCACATCATTCTCCTAATGATGTGATCCCGTTATCAAATGACATCTCATGTCCATGGCTAGGAAACCTTAACCATCTTTGATCAACAAGCTAGTCAACTAGAGGCTTACTAGGGACACAATGTTGTCTATGTACCCACACATGTATTTGAGTTTCCAATCAATACAATTATAGCATGGATAATAAACGATTATCATGAACAAGGAAATATAATAATAACCAATTTATTATTGCCTCTAGGGCATATTTCCAACAGTCTCCCACTTGCACTAGAGTCAATAATCTAGTTCACATCACTATGTGATTTACATTGTAATGAATCGAACACCCATGCAGTTCTGGTGTTGTTCATGTTTAGCCCTTGGAAGAGGTTTAGTCATCGGATCTGCAACATTTAGATCCGTGTGTACTTTGCAAATATTTATGTCGTCCTCCTTGATGTAATCGCGGATGGAATTGAAACGTCGCTTTATGTGTCTGGTCCTCTTGTGAAATCTTGGTTCCTTGGCTAGAGCAATGGCACCAGTATTATCACAAAACAGAGTCATTGGGTTAAGTGCACTAGGCACTACTCCAAGATCTGTCATGAACTCCTTCATCCAGACACCTTCCTTCGCCGCCTCCGAGGCAGCGATGTACTCCGCTTCGCATGTAGAATCTGCTACCACGCTTTGCTTGGAACTGCACCAGCTAACCACACCCCCATTAAGAATAAATACGTATCCGGTTTGCGACTTAGAGTCATCCGGATCAGTGTCAAAGCTTGCATCGACGTAACCCTTTACGACGAGCTCTTGATCACCTCCATAAACGAGAAACATGTCCTTAGTCCTTTTCAGGTACTTCAGGATATTCTTGACCGCCGTCCAGTGTTCCATTCCTGGATCACTTTGAAACCTTCCGACCATACTTATGGCAAGGCTGACATCGGGTCTTGTGCACAGCATTGCATACATGATAGAGCCTATGGCCGAAGCATAGGGGATGACACTCATCTTTTCTCTATCTTCTGCAGTCACTGGGCATTGAGTCTTACTCAACTTCACACCTTGCAAAACAGGCAAGAACCCCTTCTTGGACTGATCCATTTTGAACTTCTTCAAAATCTTATCAAGGTATGTGCTTTGTGAAAGTCCTATTAAGCGTCTTGATCTATCTCTATAGATCTTGATGCCTAATATGAAAGCAGCTTCTCCTAGGTCCTTCATTGAAAAACTCTTGTTCAAATATTCCTTTACGCTTTCCAGCATTTCTATATTGTTTCCAATCAGCAATATGTCATCCACATATAATATTAGAAACGCTATAGAGCTCCCACTCACTTTCTTGTAAATACAAGCTTCTCCGTAAACTTGTATAAACTCGAACGCTTTGATCACCTCATCAAAACGAAGATTCCAACTCCGAGATGCTTGCACCAGTCCATAAATGGATCGCTGGAGTTTGCAAACTTTGTCAGCATTCTCTGGATCGACAAAACCTTCTGGTTGTATCATATACAACTCTTCCTTAAGGTAACCGTTAAGGAACGCTGTTTTGACATCCATCTGCCAAATTTCATAATCGAAAAAGGCAGCTATTGCTAACATGATTCTGACGGACTTAAGCATCGCTACGGGTGAGAAGGTCTCATCGTAGTCAACTCCTTGAACTTGTGAAAAAACCCTTTGCCACAAGTCGAGCTTTATAGACGGTGACATTACCGTCCGCGTCCGTCTTCCTCTTAAAGATCCATTTGTTCTGAATGGCCTTACGCCCTTCAGGTAATACTTCCAAAGTCCATACTTTGTTTTCATACATGGATCCCATCTCGGATTTCATGGCCTCTAACCACTTCTCGGAATCCGGGCCCATTATCGCTTCTCCATAGCTCGTAGGTTCATCGTTGTTTAACAACATGACCTCTAAGACAGGGTTGCCGTACCACTCAGGAGCAGTACGCGTCCTTGTCGACCTACGAGGTTCGATAGCAACTTGATCCAAAGCTTCATGATCATCATCATTAACTTCCTCTTCAGCTAATGTAGGCTCCACAGAAACAATTTTCTGCGCTGCGCTACTCTCAGGTTGAAGTAAAGGTTCAACAACCTCATCAAGTTCTATCTTCCTCCCACTCAATTCTTTCGAGAGAAACTCTTTCTCAAGAAATGTTCCGTTTTTAGCGACAAACACTTTGCCTTCGGATCTGAGATAGAAGGTATACCCAACTGTCTCTTTTGGGTATCCTATGAAGACGCATTTCTCCGCTTTGGGTTCCAGCTTTTCAGGCTGAAGCTTTTTGACATAAGCATCACATCCCCAAACTTTAAGAAACGACAGCTTTGGCTTCTTGCCAAACCAAAGTTCATATGGCGTCGTCTCAACGGATTTCGATGGTGCCCTATTTAAAGTGAATGCAGCTGTCTCTAATGCATAACCCCAAAACGATAGTGGCAAATCGGCAAGAGACATCATAGATCGCACCATATCCAATAAGGTTCGATTATGACATTCGGACACACCATTACGCTGTGGTGTTCCAGGCGGTGTCAATTGTGAAACAATTCCACACTGTTTTAAGTGACTGCCAAACTCATAACTCAGATATTCTCCCCCTCGATCAGATCGTAGGAATTTAATCTTCTTGTTACGATGATTCTCAACTTCACTCTGAAATTGTTTGAACTTTTCAAATGTTTCAGACTTGTGTTTCATTAAGTAAATATACCCATATCTACTTAAGTCATCAGTGAAGGTGAGAAAGTAACGATAACCACCGCGCGCCTCAATACTCATCGGACCGCACACATCAGTATGTATGATTTCCAATAAGTTACTTGCCCGTTCCATTGTTCCAGAGAACGGCGTTTTAGTCATCTTGCCCATGAGGCATGGCTCACATGTGTCAAGTGATTCAAAATCAAGTGACTCCAAAAGTCCATCAGCATGGAGCTTCCTCATGCGTTTTACGCCAATATGACCTAAACGGCAGTGCCACAAGAAAGTGGTATTATCATTATCAATTCTACATCTTTTGGCATCAATGTTATGAACATGTGTATCATTACTATCGAGATTCAATAAGAATAAACCCCTCACATCGGGTGCATGACCATAAAAGATATTACTCATATAAATAGAACAACCATTATTCTCTGATTTAAATGAGTAACCGTCTCGCAATAAACAAGATCCAGATATAATGTTCATGCTTAACGCAGGCACCAAATAACACTTATTTAGGTTCATCACTAATCCCGACGGTAATCGAAGAGCGAGCGTGCCGACGGCGATCACATCAACCTTGGAACCATTTCCCACGCGCATCGTCACTTCGTCCTTTGCCAGCCTCCGTCTATTCCGCAGTTCCTGTTTTGAGTTGCAAATATGAGCAACCGCACCGGTATCAAATACCCAGGCACTACAACGAGAGTTGGTAAGGTACACATCAATAACATGTATATCATATATACCTTGTTTGTTGTTGGCCGCCTTCTTGTCAGCCAAATACTTGGGGCAATTCCGCTTCCAGTGTCCAGTTCCCTTGCAATGAAAACACACAGTTTCTGGTTTGGGTCCAGCCTTGGGTTTCTTCACGAGAGGAGCAACTGCTTTGCCACTCTGCTTGGAGTTACCCTTCTTACCCTTGCCATTTTTCTTGAAACTAGTGGTTTTATTGACCATCAACACTTGATGCTCCTTTTGAATTTCAGACTCAGCGGCTTTCAGCATCGCAAACAGCTCGGCGACTGACTTGTTCATCCCGTGCATGTTATAGTTCAACACGAAGCTCTTGTAGCTAGGTGGCAATGATTGAAGAACTCTGTCAGTGATAGCCTCTGGCGGAAGGGGCATCCCTAACTCAGCCAGACGGGTGGAGTACCCAGACATTCTGAGCACGTGATCACTGATAGACCCGTTCTCCTCCATCTTGCAAGCATAGAACTTATCGGAGATCTCATATCTCTCGATCCGGGCATTCTTCTGAAAGATAAACTTCAACTCCTGGAACATCTCATATGCTCCATGACGTTCAAAACGTCTTTGAAGTCCCGGTTCTAAGCCATACAACATTGCACATTGAACTATTGAGTAATCATCAGAACGAGCCTGCCAGGCGTTCACAACGTCTAGAGACTCAACTGGAGCGGGTGGATCACCAAGCGGTGCATCAAGGACATAAGCCTTCTGGGAAGCCGTAAGGATAATCCTTAGATTACAGGCCCAGTCCACAAAGTTACTTCCATCATCTTTCAACTTAGCTTTCTCTAGGAACGCATTAAAATTCAGGGGTGCTACTGCGCGAGCCATGATCTACAACATAAATATAGCAAAGACAACTTAGACTATTGTTCTAGATAATGAGTTTAGTTAATCATATTACTTTAAAAACTCCCACTCAAATTGACATCCCTCCGGTCATTCGAGTGTAACATGATCCAAATCCACCAACTCAAGTCCGATCATCACGTGAGTTGAGGTGGTTTCAATGGTGAACATCTTCATGTTGATCATATCTACTATATGACTCATGTTCGACCTTTCGGTCTCTTGTGTTCCGAGGCCATGTCTGTACATGCTAGGCTCGTCAAGTTTAACCCGAGTGTTCCGCACGTGCAACATGGCTTGCACCCGTTGTATGCGAACGTAGAGTCTATCACACCCGATCATCACGGCGTGTCTCGAAACGACGAACTTTCGCAACGGTGCACACTTGGGGAGAACACAATTTATCTTGAAATTTAAGTGAGGGATCACCTTATAATGCTACCGTCGTCCTAAGCAAAATAAGATGCATAAAAGGATTAACATCACATGCAAATCATAAGTGACATGATATGGCCATGAACTTGTGCTTTTGATCTCCATCTCCAAAGCACCGGCATGATCTCCATCGTCACCGGCATGACACCATGATCTCCATCATCTTGATCTCCATCAACGTGTCGCCATAAGGTTGTCGCGCCGACTGTTGCTTCCACGACTATAGCTAACGTTTAGCGATAAAGTAAAGCATTACATAGCGCTTAATGATTGACACGCAGGTCATACAATAATTAAAGACAACTCTATGGCTCCTGCCAGTTGCCGTACTGATCGACATGCAAGTCGTGATATTCTATACAAAACATGATCATCTCATACATCACATATATCTCATCATGTAATTGGCCATATCATATCACATCATACCCTGCAAAAACAAGTTAGACGTCCTCTAATTGTTGTTGCAAATTTTACGTGGCTGCTACGGGTTTGCAAGAACCGTTCTTACCTACGCAAAACCACAACGTGGTGTAGTGATTGCTTTTTGATCTTCTAAAAGAACCCTCTTCATTGAAATCGATTCAACTAAAGTGAGAGAGACAGACACCCGCTAGCCATCTTTATGCAACGAAGTTACATGTTAGTTGAAGGAACCTGTCTCGCGTAAGTGTACGCGTAATGTCGGTCCGGGCCGCTTCATCTCACAGTACCGCCGAATCAAATATCAACTAGTAACGGCAAGCAATATGTATACAACCACGCCCACAACTCGTTTGTGTTCTACTCGAGATCTCATCTACGCATAGACCTGGCTCATGATGCCACTGTTGGGGAACGTTGCATGGGAAACAAAAATTTTCCTACGCACACATAAGATCTATCCATGGTGATGAGCATCTACGAGAGGGAGAGTGAATCTACATACCCTTGTAGATCGCTAAGCGGAAGCGTTAATAAACGCGGTTGATGTAGTCGAACGTCTTCGCGATCCAAATCGCCGAGCGTCCCGCGATCCAATCACGATCCTTCCGATCTAGTGCCGAACGGACGGCACCTCCGCGTTCAACACACGTACGGCTTGATGACGCCTTCACCTCCTCGATCCAGCGAGCGATGGTGAAGTAGTGGTTGAGTTCCAGCAGCACGACGGCGTGGTGATGATGGTGAGGAACGATCTCTGCAGGGCTTCGCCAAGCACTACGGAGATTATGACGGAGGAACTAGAGGGCTAGGGTTGCCGGCACACGGCTTGGGAAATCCTGATGTATCCCGTGTGCTAGCCCTGCCCCTCTATTTATATGTTGAGCCTTGGGGTCTAAACTTGGAGTAAAAGCCTCCTCCGGGTCGGTTTTGCCCGCACAAGGTCGGTTTGGCCCGCAGGGAAAGAGTCCAACTCGGATCCCTGCCGAACCGTGCACAGCCGCGCACAAGCGGTAGTACCGCTTCACACAAGCGGTAGTACCGCTTCACCAAGCGGTAGTACCGCTCCGGCGGTAGTACCGCTTCACCAAGCGGTAGTACCGCTCCGGCGGTAGTACCGCTTCACCAAGCGGTAGTACCGCTTACGCGGCAGCAAAACTACTTTTGCACTTTCCAATACCTTGTGGGCTTTATCCCTTTGGCTCATATAAAGTGTTGCTGCACCCGAACACTTCGGTAAACATCCGGAACCTCTTCCGGTGAACTTCGGAACTCTTCCGGAGATCAAAACACTATTATCACATATATCAATCTTTACCTCCGGACTATTCCGGAGATCCTCGTCATGTCCGGGATCTTATCCGGGACTCCGAACAACTTTCGGTCACCAACATAATAACTCAATTATACTAATCGTCACCAAACGTTAAGTGTGTAGACCCTGCGGGTTCGAGAACTATGTAGACATGACCGAGAGACCTCTACGGCCAATAACCAATAGCGGGACCTGGATGCCCATATTGGCTCCTACATATTCTACGAAGATCTTTATCGGTCGAACCTCTATGTCAAGGATTCAGTTAATCCCGTATGTTGTTCCCTTTGTTCTTCGGTATGTTACTTGCCCGAGATTCGATCGTCGGTATCACTATACCTAGTTCAATCTCGTTACCGGCAAGTCTCTTTACTCGTTCCGTAATACAAGATCTCGTGGCTAACACTTTAGTCACATTGCTTGCAAGGCTCATTGTGATGTTGTATTACCGAGTGGGCCCTGAGATACCTCTCCGTCATACGGAGTAACAAATCCCAGTCTTGATCCATGCCAACCCAACAGACACCCTCGGAGATACCTGTAGAGCACCTTTATAGTCACCCAGTTACGTTGCGACGTTTGATACACACAAGGTATTCCTCCGGTGTCAGTGAGTTGCATGATCTCATGGTCAAAGGAACAGATACTTGACATGCAGAAAACAATAGCAATAAACTGACACGATCATATGCTACGTTTACAGTTTGGGTCTTGTCCATCACATCATTCTCCTAATGATGTGATCCCGTTATCAAATGACATCTCATGTCCATGGCTAGGAAACCTTAACCATCTTTGATCAACAAGCTAGTCAACTAGAGGCTTACTAGGGACACAGTGTTGTCTATGTACCCACACATGTATTTGAGTTTCCAATCAATACAATTATAGCATGGATAATAAACGATTATCATGAACAAGGAAATATAATAATAACCAATTTATTATTGCCTCTAGGGCATATTTCCAACAATATATCCATCTCCAAAGTTCATGAAAACTTGTGGAGATATTCTTTGTGATTATATTGAGCTCCCATAAAAATATTGGCCATAATTAAATAAGGGAAATTACCTTTTCCTATTTTAAGGCAATATTGCACTTTGGGCACTTTCCAAAGGAACCACCATTTTGGTAGCTAGGAAAAATCCCAAATAATTTTTTGAGCTTCTCCTATCCATATATTCAACATTTCCATCAAGAACCCAAGTTCCATAGTTCAAATTTTAAGCACATCATCCAATTCTTGTTTTTGGATTTATTTTGAGGTTGTGAAGCAACAATATTTTATATTGCTTCTGAATTCTTGAAATTAATCTAGGACCTCACATTCCTTATATGTTCTGAGCATGCAAAAATTCACATCATTTTATCTAGCAATTCTCTCCCAAAAATTCCATTTAGTTTCTGTCCAGCAGAAACCTTTGTGAAGGAAGTACCATCTAGGAGAATCCAAATGAGCTGAAATTTTTCCAGTACCTCCATACCTCCAAATCATCACCCTACACCAAAATTCAGTTCATTTCATGAAGCCAGATGAGTGCAGCTTCAAAGTCAAGTTTCTGGACCAAATTTGGCATTGTAAAGGAAGTGCACTCAAACTTGGTCCAATTTTGCTTCAAATTTCCCCAGCAGGTGCTCCTTGTTATCTCATGTCCCTGTGACAACTTGTCCAACTCATTGGCACACCTGTATGACCAAAAATTCCTACCCAAGTTTCTATCCAGAAACTATTCTGGATCACCCCGGCCACTCTAGAATCGTCCTAGTCCATCCATTGTCACATCCCATCTATATGATCAATGACTACCGCGTTGGACATGATGTAGCATCCAGGAAAATGCCAGAGCGCGTGTTGACGTGGTGACCACGCCACGGACAAGGCCAAACGCACGCTCTACGCGTTGACCGCATCTGGTCGCCTCGACCAGCTAGCTTCTGGCCAGCCCCGGCTTGTCCGGCCATGTCTGGTGGGTTCGTGACGTCCACGCGCCCCTCTCCAGCCCCTTTCCCTCGCCGGATTCTCCCTCGCCGGATGACGACAAGCACCGCCGTACGCGTGCGTGTCACGGCCGTCGTCTTCTTCCTTTGGCCTCTTCCTTTCGAGCCGTCCCCTCCCTCTGACGATCGTCAGGTCGGCACCGTCCTCGCGCACCACCTCGCCGGAGCTCCAGTGCGACGATAGGAATGCCACGGCGGCCGTCCCTATCCACCCGCCCCGGCCGGCTATAAATAGCCATGGCCGAGCCCCTCTCGAGCACACACCGCAGCTCACTCTTCCTGCTAGACCTTCCCCTGGCCGAAGCCCGAGCTCTAGCTCCCCAATATGCCTCCACCATCGCCATGGCCGCCGCCACCCTCCTCTTAAATTCTTGTGTCTCCGGCCTTCTCCGCCTCCACCGAACCCACCACTGGATCTCCTGCTCGCCGTGGACCACCCTCGCACCATCACCCAGCCTCCCCGGCCGCCGGAGCCCCCATAGCCACCGGAGCCGTCGCCCACCGCCCTGACTCGCCACCGCGTCTCCGGCCGTCCCCAAGGCCCGTGACGGCCACCACCGAATGCGGCGCTCTCCGGCGACCGCGTCTGTGGTCTCGCCTTCCCGAGAGACTCGCCGGAGCATTGCCGGCCACCAGGGCCCGAGCTCTCTGCCGCGACATCGGGCAGGAGGGAGAAGGAGGAAGAAGGAAGGAGGAGGAGGAGGATAGAGAAGGTGGTGCGGGAACCACATGTCGGCGACCGTGGCCCTGTCCACGTGGATAAGTGGAAGCGCCTCCTCGCGTTTACGCTTTCCCCAACGGGAAACGTATTGCAGTGCAGTACGTTCTCTTCTCTGGAAAACGATCCGGTCCAGAATACGCTTTTCGCACTGGAAAGCGCATTCCTAGCAGAGACGCCACCAGATTTTCAGCCAGGGACCCGTAGGTAAAAACTTTATTTACAGACATGTCCCTCCACTTCAACCACCCATATTTTCTCATCCGTAACTCCGATTCAGGTGAATCCAAAGCCCACATTCTCAGTTCGTCGAGCCCGTTCTGATGACATCACTTTAACAATGTTTACACTTTCTGAAAATGCCCATTTTGCCCCTGCCCGACATTTAGCCCCTCCAGGAGGGAACCTTTTCCGGTGAATTTTTCCGCGTGGTGATCGCACTTCTGTCCGGTGCATTTGTCGACCCCCAGGCAAGCCAACCATCTGATATATGACCTAAAGCATTGCTCTGTGTTATTCTTGCGTGTTTAATTAATGAATATGCCTATATGGAAATAATTAAACTCCTGCTAGGTTGAACTCCCTATTTATATTACTTGCTAATGCTCATAATATTATCGCACTAGTGACTCGTATGTGACACTGTTTGGAGATAGGTTGTTATGTTTCATCATGCATCATTATTGTTATTGCAATAAAAGAATGTGACTTAATAATGACAACCTCCTCCATCGGCTGGATCGAGTCATAGTGCCACCGAACCGAGCTCATTAGTGCATCCACATTTGCCTTTATGGGGAGGCCCTGACTTGGTCTATTGTCTTGCCTCTTATCGGTACCACCAAAGATGGGGGATTATGCGTGCGTGCTACCCTGGCCCGGTAGGGGGCGATAATCCTGTGGGCCCAGTTTGGTTTTATGTGCACAGGTCCCCGTTTGGGACAGTTTTGTTTGGCCACAACGGTGGCAGGTGTCAGGAGTGACACAGGGGCCACCCAGGATATGACCCGGAAGGGGTATGGTTGTCGGTGGGACCATAAGAGTGCCGGGCAATAGACAAGTTTTGGTGGAGTAGCACAGGTCCACCCGAATGGTTGCATGAGGCCAGGAGCTCCATAGTGTGGGTAAAGTGCGCAACCTCTACAGAGTGTAAATCTATTCGAATAGCCGCGTCCTCGGTCATGGAACACAGTTCATACTAGGTCACACTATTTGGTCTATGTCGAGTCTGGAGGAACAAACCATATGATGTTAATAATGAACCAGAGAAAGGTATGATTTGTCAGATTTATAGTGCAGATGCAGGGACATCGGATGATGTTAGGTATATGGGGTGTTAGCCATGCGATGGCTATGAGATGAGTGGTCGGATGACCGCATGACTTGGATATGATTTGGATTGGGTTTGGATTGGATCCTAAGATTTTGGAGTATGGATTAATTACTTGATATGCTGTATCTTCGTCATACTACAGTTACTTTGATATTTAACATGCTAGATAATCCTGTTATGATATGATATTGCTAGATACCTGCTAAGACATGATAGTTAATACTGTTAAGATAACAAGTGCATGCTTGAATGCCATGGATTTCTTTGCTTGGTGTATGTGTTGGTTTGGTTTGCTTGCGAGTACATTCAAAAGTACTCAGCGGCCTTCAATGTGGCCAGGTTCACCTAAGGATCCGACATCCACTAGCGAGGAGCCGGAGTGTTCGCGGGCTAGAAGAGTAACCCAGTCAGATCCCTGTGGATTGGAGCCGCACCAAGACCATGCTGCCTTAGATAGGGTTTTCCGCTGCCATGGCCCTTGCAAAATATCATGTAAGACTTATATATCCATTAATAGAAATGCCTGTGTTCCTGATACTTGTTGTAAAAGCGCATGCCAGAGTGATTTTCCTGGGCTGGTATGTGCGGCGACCGTCTGGCTACAGTGGTCTTCAGGCGGGGCGCCACAGATACACAACAGCAGTACTTTGATGTAAGAACATGGTGTGATAGATAGATGCAGTGTATTCTAGATACAAAAAGGCATGTCATATTCACATGTATAACATATAAACTCAGCAGGTGCAATTTAATCAAATTAGAAGAAATACAAGCTATACACCATATGCAACATGCAACAAATTATCACACTGTCAAGTTAGAGCAAGCACCTGCGATGGTGGAGTAGGGGAGATGGAGTCATCATATAGACTTGGAACTTCAACTGCAGTAGCCGTAGAAGTGGCAAATCTAGAGAGCCTCCATTTGCGTTGGTCCGGAGGCCCACCAACATCCCCTAACTTACTCTTTTCCTTCCTCTTTTTTGATATTGCCTTCTGAAGTCAAAACCTGTCGGGGGGATGACCCCTGGGTAGGCTCAAGGAGACAAGTCACCATTTCGAAACTTTGCCAGGGGAGCGGCCCCTGGCTGGCTGGAACCCGGCCGGCTGGCTGGAGGCCGGAACCCAGCTGGCTGGCTGGAGGCCCGAACCCGGCCGGCTGGCTGGAGGCCGGAACCCATCTGGCCGGCTGGAGGCCGGAACCCAGCCGGCTGGCTAGAGGCCGGAACCCGGCCGGCTGGCTGGAGGCCCGAACCCAGCCGGCTGGCTGAAGTCAACCACGACGTCCCGTCAGAACTACGTAGACGAGACGGCCATGCTCTACAGTGGAGCACTGTAGATGAGCAGCAGGCACTGTTCATAGGTCATATGACATCCCAAATAGTGTATAGTTGGCCATGTGGGCCACCCCTTGTCCCCTGGGCACCTCTTTATAAGGTGCACCAGGGAGGAGCTCCACTCGATCAGCTCATGGTCTCATTCCCTCTCACTCTCATTCTCACCCACACTCGCAGGAGAAGTGGTGAGCCCAGCACCTCCTTCTTCCTCCAGGAGCAACCATGTACTACCATATACACTCTATATACATCAGACATGCAGGAGTAGGGGTGTTACCTCCCACGGAGGGCCCCGAACCTGGGTAAACCACCGTGTACAGTTGCCCAATCTCGTCCCGAATCTCCACCGTAGCCTTGCCACCCCACACCTTTAGCCATCCCATGGCATCTGCCATGAGAAAACCACGACAGTTGGCGCCCACCGTCGGGCGAGCTCCTGCAGGAACCGCGGTCTTGGCGGGACCCTCTTCATCATCACCACCGCGGCATCGCTGCCGTCTCTCATACGGTGCTTGCGGACACGACATCGGCACGCCCCCGGCGCGACAGTGTGGGGCGGTGCATCTTCATCATCTATCGTCGGTCCACGGGCGCGTGCGCTGCTTCGGCCTCGGCTCTGCTTCGCCTCCATCCACGCGCATGCGCCGTGTCCGGCCTGCTTTGCCTTGCCCAGTACGAGCGCCTCCTGCCTCCGCGCGGGAGCATCGTGGCCCTCGCGCCCCCTGTTTCCCCTCATCGGTTGCGCCCCGTTCGCTGGCGACCCGAGCTCCGTAGCCATGGCCGACGCCGTGCCTCGCGAGCACTTCTTCTCCTCCTGCTCTAACCACCAAAACCATGGTCATACACTTCCCAGATGCAAGCCAGATATTCCCCTTACACTACCCGGGGGTCATCCCCCCGACAGTAGCCTTCGATCCTCCGGGTGACTCAAAGAGTCGGGCGGAGGGTGTTCGCTGGTGTGGTAGGAGGGGTTGTCGATGATAGCCGGCTGCGGGCCGCAGCCAGCGCAGCCTGTTTCTAGTGGGGGCGCGCCAGCGCACCCACTGGGTGTAGCCTCCGAGCCTCCCGGCGACTCAAAGAGTCGGGCGGAGGGTCCTTGCAGTTTGTTGCAGCAGATGGGCGCGGAGCGGGGTCCACTGGCAGGTGGGCGCGGCGCGCCGCCGGGCGCGGAGCGGAGTCCGCCGGCTGGTGGGCGCGGGGCTTGCTGTCTCTCGAGTGGGGGTGCGCCAGCGCACCCACTAGGTGTAGTCTCCGAGCCTCCGGGCGACTCGAAGAGTCAGGTGGAGGGTCTTCGCTGTTGATGTAGCAGACGGTGATGTTGAGGAACCCACTGGGTGTAGCCTCTGAGCCTCCGGGCAAGGAGGGGGGCTCCCGGACCCCTTGTCCCCTGGGCACCCCTTTATAAGGTGCACCAGGGAGGACCTCCACTCGATCAGCTCATGGTCTCATTCCCTCTCACTCTCATTCTCACCCACACTCACATGAGAAGTGGTGAGCCTAGCGCCTCCTTCTTCCTCCAGGAGCAACCATGTACTACCATATTGTGGCACCCCGATAGAGGGCCGACGCACGCCAGTCCCAGTATAAGACCTGGCGCACGTCTGAGACATGATACAGCAATTCCAGGCACAAAAATGGCTTTATTATAGGAAATGGAGTTTTACAATATTGTTGTTTACAACAATATTACATAACTCCAAGGCTAACTAAATGGCAGCGGAGGTCTTGGTTCAGCGGCAACGACGTCTCTGGCTGGGCTCCACAACGCACAGGACTGGCTGGGTTACGGTCTAGCACGACGGATCTTCTCCTGCAACTGGCCACGTGCAAGGCCAGGTGAGTACTTTGAATGTACTCGCAAGACAACCAAATACATAGCATCCAAACAAGCAGATAACCAAGCAAGCCCTATACTCATGTAAGAATCTACTCTAAGCATGGCATAGAATTAACTGGAAAACATGGATCAAACATGGCATAACATGGATTAGGCATAATAACTACATAACATGGCATGGCATGGCAATTAACAGATTAAGTGCTTAAGTTGCTTACTGTTACCAAGTACCAACTTACTCTCTCTTCTGGGTTGTCGCACAACCCTCGGAATACTCTTACCCCATCGAGTACTTCCGAACATAAGACAAGTTCTTCCATCATTATTATCATTATCACGGTTGATCATCCTAGTGAGGCCTAAGCGGACTGTCCAATACCGTGGACGCGGCTATTCGAATAGGTTTTACACTCTGCAGAGGTTGCGCACTTTACCCACACTATGGAGTACCTGGCCTTTTGATCCCATTCAGGTGGACCGGTGGTGCTCCAACGAAACCTGCCTGACCCGTGACCCCTCTATCGTACCACCGACAAACATACCCTCCTAGGGTCATGTCCTGGGTGGCCCCTGTGTCACCTCGTGACACCTGCCACCGTCGTGGCCAAACTAAACTGTCCCAAACAGGGACTCCCGGGCTAAACAAACAACTAGAATCACAGGGTTATCGTCGTCTACCTGATAAGGGAGCACGCACGCATAACCCTCCCTAGTTTGGTGGTACCGATAAAAGAGCACAAAGCCAGACCAAGTCAAGGCCGTCCCATACCGGCAAATGTGGCTGCACGGATAAGTCCGGGTAGGTGGCTCTTGATCAAACAACTAAGTTTAGCTCACAAGTTCAATTTAATATTTCCATCATCTCATTATAACATCAACATTTATGAGCAAGAACAATACTTAACAACAGCATAGTAAAATCATAACGGTATTGACAATCATGGCATGAGATCAAATCATAGCACTAGCATGATAACGGTATTAAAATATTGCTACCAGCATGGGAAAATATAACATGACAACAATTCATGATATCACATGGTAAATAGCACTAGTATCTAGCACAAATGAAATAACAGGGCTACGGCAGTGCAAACTAACAAATGATCTAGAATATATGGCAACACACACACATGGTGCAAGCAAAGTCATCACGCAAGTCCGGAGCTCATGATAAGAGGTTGGCTTGCCTTGGGGTACAGGAATACACCGGGAGGAAGTGCGATGAAACTCCGGAAAGATTTGCCGGAAAAGTTTCCCTCTCGAAGGGGGCTGATTAAGGGCAAGGGCAAAATGGTCATTTTCACAGTGTGGAAATATTATGAAAATGATGCCATCGGAAAGGGCTCGACGAACTGAAGACGTGGGCATTGCTTTTACCTAAATCGGAGTTACGGTCGCGAAGTAATGACCGTTCATTCGTTAGGCTGTAAAACGGACAGAATAGTGTCCATTTAAGTGCTTAACGAGTGAACGTTCATTATTTAATCCATTCGGCCGGCGGCTGAGAAAAGAGAAAGCGCCTTTTTGGAAATACGTTTTCGGCAACCAAAAACGTCTTAGACGAACTGCGCCTCCACTTATCCTGACAGCGGGCCCGGCCGGTTAACGCCGTGTGAATGACATGGGGGGCCCACCTCATCCTTTCCTCTCTCCTCCTCCCAGGTCGTCTTCTTCCCCGACGAAGCAGAGGCAGAGGCGGGCCGGCGCCAGCGTAGCCGTTGCCTCGCCGCTCCCGAGAGCTGGCCGGCGAACGAGGGGGCTTGGCCGTGCCTCACCGCGCCCGTGGGTGGCCGCGCAGTCACCGGGGACGGCCTACAGCGCCGATGCCACGGCTCGAGGCACCGCGGCCGAACGGCAGCAGAGGGGCCGCGCCGGCAGGGCCTCCCTGGCGGGAATGGAGCTGGCGGAGACTCCACTGGCTCCCGGGGAGCTCGAATGGGAAGGCTGGGGCTGCTGGTGATCGAGGAGGGACTCGGGGCACTCCTTAAATAGCCGCGGGAGGAGGTTTCGCGATGGCGGACGGAGCTTCGAGAGCTCGGCGAGGTGGCGGCGATCCGGCGGTCGGCACAAACGTCCCTGGGCTCGGGGACAAGGGGGAGAGGACTCCAGAAGGCTCACGCGCACGGTGGACAGCTCGCCGGCGCTCGCGGACAAGCCAGAGCCCGCTGGAACGAGCTCCCGAAGGCTCTGGTTACGCGGTGCACTGCCTTGGCGTGCACTGCACGTAGTCACCGTGTGGCCACGGCGTTGCCACGCTGCACTCGAGGAAAAATGATGTCTAGGCTATTCTCCTTACTGCACTGAGTTGACTGATGCGGCGGGAAGACACGGGAAAGCTCTGAGGTGACTGAACCAAGGTCAAACAGTTTCCAGCAGCAACGTGTCTGGTATGAGCCATGCCCACCACAGTGCTCCTCTTGGCCTGATCTCTGGCTGAGAGTGACCACTCACTAGGGTGATTATCTTGGCAAGAATCCAGCACAATTGGACAAGATCATCTGGTACTTCCTTCACAAAGCACCAATCTGACCAGAAATGCAAATGAGGAAGTAGGGGTCAAATGGCTAGATGAAATTAGCTTATTTTTGGTGGAGAGTGATGATTTGGTCATAAGAGATATCTGGGAAAGTTTCAGCTCAAATTGATCATCCATGGGGGTACTTCCTTCACAGAGATACAATCTGGACAGAAACTTAGATAATTTACTGAGGAAAATCGGCTAGATGAAATGGGCTGGTTTTTGGTATCCAGAGGTGATTTGTCAATGTTAACCACCCTGAAAAATTTCAGCCGAAAAAGATCAAGGGAACAAGCACTTCCTTTGCAAACTGGAAATCTGGACAGAATTTGCAAATGGATGTTGTGCTCAAAATTTAATTGGTGGAACGGGATATTTTGATGGAAATGGTGAATATATGGGTAGGAGAAGCTCTACAAATTATTTGGGATTTTTCCAACTACCAAAATGGTAGTTCCTTTGGAAAGGCCCCAAATTGAAATATTGGCTTTAAATAGGAAAATGCAATTTCCCTGATTTAATTATGCCCAATATTTTTGCGAGAGCTCAATATTATCACAAAGAATATCTCCACAAGTTTTCATGAATTTGGAGATGGATAGATATTTTTCTGGATTTAATTCGTCAAAAAGGCAGAAAGAGGAATTAATTCTAGATGAGAAATATTGCATATGACTTAGCAATATTTTTGCACATCTAGGGTTTATGAGTGAAGAATGATCTCTGGAAATTTTGGGAGGATTAACAGAACAAGGAAAATGATAGCTCCTTTGTAAACACAAAGGCAGGATTTCCAGTTCCAATATTTTGGAACTAGGGTTTGAATGAGGTTCGGGGTTTACTGATAGAAGCTTGGCTGGCACAAGAGAATGGGAAAGATAGGGAGAGGCTGAGGATTGTTTGGATTCACCTGGTCACTCACCAGATTCCAGAGGAAAAAATTCGGGATAGGAAATCCAGGAAGGATTAACAGCACAAAAATCGATAACCCGATTTTTGGGGTGTTAGAAACCTTCCCCCATTAAGAGAATCTCGTCCTCGAGATTCCTAGGGTTAGCTCAAATACTACGCCTCCTGGAAAAAACCTCTGGGTTAGGTCTTAACCCTGCGGTTGAAAACAACCGAGTTAAGAGTACCGAAAATTGGTACACCCAGATCGAGATATCGCGGGATCTACTCCACAGGTAGGGGTCGCTGGGTTGCTCTCGTGGCCCTGAAATTTTTAGAAAAAACAAAAGTTTCCTTTTTCCAAAAATGCTAGGGGCACCGCAACTGAGCTGTGGCCTCTCTCGCTGACAGGTGGGCCCAGGGCCCACTGGCAGCCTCCTTCTTTCTCCGGCCACCAGCTCTCTCTTGCTCCCGTGCTGTTCCGCGTGTGGCCGGGCACAGCTCGCGCCTAGCCCCTAGGGCATAAAGCACCCTATGACGATAGTGCACGGCGTGCATGAGGCCGACGCAGAGAGCACTCATGTCGCGGGCCAGCGCCGGTCGGCACTGCTCGCAGATTCGCCTCCTGGACATCGGTGATCGAGCGACGCGCGGTTCTCCTGGACTTCACTCACCGTACACCGGACCTAGGCTATAAAAGATGACGGCGACGCAGCTCTGTCCAACACACACCATGCCTCTCTTGCATCTCTTCGGTCTGGACGAGCTTGAGCCGAGGTCCTTCGGCCATGCGGTGATCCTGGTGGGGCTACGGTGCATCCTCACTGCGCTGCTGGCTATGCTGATCGGTTCATCGCTCTTGCTGCTGCAGCTCATCCTGCTAGAGCAAGCTCGCGATGACGAGGGTCCTGACGCGGCGGGTCGAGACGATGGAGATGCGGACAGAGTGGCTGGCGAACATCCACGCTGGTTCCTTCGCCGTGTCAGGCGGGTGGAACAAGCGCGCGGGGTGCAATAGGACGAGGTGGCGGCCTGTCCAGCGTCACTCCGGACAGTGACAGAGGCGCCGCTGGGTCTGGGGCTAGTGCAGTGTGGTCAGCGGAGCTCTACCAAGGCAGGGATCACGCTGCTGGTAGCTCCTAGTCAAACAACATCCACACTGAGTGGGTGTTGGGGGAAAATCGGGGTTTAGATCTTGGGCTGGAGAGGTTGTAACGGTTTATGCTGCAATAAGATTTCTCAGAATTTCTCCGAGGTTGCAGCTGAGCTCTGGGAAAAAGATTTTGGGACCGGGGAATTTTTGGGAAGAACTGGCTCTCTAGAGTTATGAGTTTGGGAGGCTGGCAAACGGAGGAAGCACGAATGGATGAGGGTATGCGATTTACCCGAGTACTACTGCGTCTGTACTCAGGAGGATGAACTTGGCGTGCAGACCTTGCTCACACAATACACATGCAAGCTACTCAAACCAAATGCAGGCAAATGCATATAGGGGCAACATACATGCAAAGGAAAAGAACACATCCAACAGATTATACTACGGTGTTTTAATGCTAGTGGGTGTATGTACTCCTGGTATATACATACACCTATACCAGCTCGCATTTTATTAGGGACTCCGGGCAAGTCTATTGTTGTTAGGTGTAAGTGCTCTACTGACTAAAATCTTGTTAAGAATCCACTGCCAGTACTGCTAACCATTTCTGCTTAATAGAGAGACAGATGAACCAAGCACACAGAGCAAGCAAACATACATAACATTACAACAGCACACAAGCAGTACAAGCATACAACAACACGCAACCTCACTAGGCAGCTAACAGCAACTACTCACTCCGAACTATAGGGTTCTACTCTTGCTGGGGCTCTCCTGGGGGACGGAGGCTGAGCCAACTTCCGTCTTCATCGTCGGACACCTCTATAGGTTGGGCCTCAACTGCTGGAGCTGCGGCGGGAACTTGCCGGAACACCTCCCGACGAAGACACCGCCTAGCTCCTCGAATAGAATTTGGGTGGACGGAGCCAGAGTTCCACGGGTTCATGAGCTGCGAGGATGGCACTAGCTGCGAAGGTGGCACTGGGTTTGGCATCATGGAACTGGTGGCCTGGGATGCAGCTTGACGGGCCTCACGGTATGCTTCCGTAACAACCCGAGTGGTGTTTTGGTCAATGGCCTTAAATTCTCAGAGAATGCCGGAGATTAGCAGTCCCTGGGCAGCAATGAACTGAACCAAGCGAGCCATTGCCGAGTCGGCATCTTCGACTGTGATGTAGAACACGCAGCCTATGCTGGATGCAGAGGGAAAGTAGCGAAACTCCCGCATCTCCGCTACTTGCGAGAACTGGAAACAAAGATGGGCGATGGCTTCCGCATCAGCTGTTTGGATAGCCAACGTGGGGGTAGGCATGGGTTTGCCCTGGAAAGTCAAGGGCTTCCCATCCTCTGCTGGACCGGGGTAGATATGCACATTCGCATAGAATCGGCAAAGGTGGGGGACGGGTTCCGATTGGAACACCTGATACACCGGGCTAGCACTACAGCCAAGGGCTTGGGTGAGCACACTCGAAAGGATGGGCGGAAAGCCGGCATAACCATTAGCCAAAGTTTGGCTACGGAAAGTGGGTGCTCTGGAAGAACTAGCCATGGCTGCTGGTTTGAGGATACTGGCCTGGGCTCTCTTGTGAGGATCTGGCTTACTGGACGGAGAGGGCTGCGACTCACAGGTGAGAGGGGTTTAAAGTAGGCAGCCAGGCTGGGACATACCAGCATGGCGTGGATCCTCCTCGTGCCGGGTAAAGGATACGCCGGCACGGCCGACAACTGGGTAGGGTCGCGGTCAAATCCAGGGATGGCTGGGTGGGCGGATAGCTGGGTAGGGGCACGCCAATTCTGACTGCGCCGCCTGTTGATGAATAGTGGCCGTGTCGGATGCCAGGGATGGGTCAAATCTATTGGGCTCACTACCGGTTGAAAATAGGGGTGGTCCGATGCTAGGGTGACCTACAGCCAGCCTGGCTCTGATACCACGTCTTGTGGCACCCCGATAGAGGGCCGACGCACGCCAGTCCCAGGATAAGACCTGGCGCACGTCTGAGACATGATACAGCAACTCCAGGAACAAAAATGGCTTTATTATAGGAAATGGAGTTTTACAACATTGTTGATTACAACAATATTACATGACTCCAAGGCTAACTAAATGGCAGCGGAGGTCTTGGTTCAGCGGCAACGACATCTCTGGCTGGGCTCCACAACGCACAGGACTGGCTGGGTTACGGTCTAGCACGACGGATCTTCTCGTACAACTGGCCACGTGCAAGGCCAGGTGAGTACTTTGAATGTACTCGCAAGACAACCAAATACATAGCATCCAAACAAGCAGATAACCAAGCAAGCCCTATGCTCATGTAAGAATCTACTCTAAGCATGGCATAGAATTAACTGGAAACCATGGATCAAACATGGCATAACATGGATTAGGCATAACAACTACATAACATGGCATGGCATGGCAATTAACAGATTAAGTGCTTAAGTTGCTTACTATTACCAAGTACCAACTTACTCTCTCTTCTGGGTTGTCGCACAACCCTCGGAATACTCTTAACCCATCGAGTACTTTCGAACATAAGACAAGTTCTTCCATCATTATTATCATTATCACGGTTGATCATCCTAGAGAGGCCTAAGCAGACTGTCCAATACCGTGGACGCGGCTATTCGAATAGGTTTTACACTCTGCAGAGGTTGCGCACTTTACCCACACTATGGAGTACTTGGCCTCGTGATCCGATTCGGGTGGACCGGTGGTGCTCCAACGAAACCTGCCTGACCCGTGACCCCTCTATCGTACCACCGACAATCATACCATCCCAGGGTCATGTCCTGGGTGGCCCCTATGTCACCCCGTGACACCTGCCACCGTCGTGGCCAAACTAAACTATCCCAAACGGGGACTCCCGGGCTAAACAAACAAATGGGCTCACAGGGTTATCGTCGTCTACCTGATTAGGGCAGCACGCACGCATAACCCTCCCTAGTTTGGTGGTACCGATAAAAGAGCACAAAGCCAGACCAAGTCAAGGCCGTCCCATACCGGCAAATGTGGCTGCACGGCTAAGTCCGGGTAGGTGGCTCTTGACCAACCAAGTAAGTTTAGCTCACAAGTTCAATTTAATATTTCCATCATCTCATTATAACATCAACATTTATAAGCAAGAACAATACTTAACAACAGCATAGTAAAATCATAACGGTATTGACAATCATGGCATGAGATCAAATCATAGCACTAGCATGATAACGGTATTAAAATATTGCTACCTACATGGGAAAATATAACATGACAGCAATTCATGATAACACATGGTAAATAGCACTAGTATCTAGCACAAATGAAATAACAGGGCTACGGCAGTGCAAACTAACAGATGATCTAGAATATATGGCAACACACACACATGGTGCAAGCAAAGTCATCACGCAAGTCTGGAGCTCATGATAAGAGGTTGTCTTGCCTTGGGGTAGAGGAATACACCGGGAGGAAGTGCGATGAAACTCCGGAAAGATTTGCCGGAAAAGTTTCCGTCTCGAAGGGGGCTGATTAAGGGCAAGGGCAAAATGGTCATTTTCACAGTGGGGAAACATTATGAAAATGATGCCATCTGAAAGGGCTCGACGAACTGAAGACGTGGGCGTTGGTTTTACCTCCATCGGAGTTACGGTCGCGAAGTAATGACCGTTCGTTCGTTAGGCTGTAAAACGGACAGAATAGTGTCCATTTAAGTGCTTAACGAGTGAACGTTCATTATTTAATCCATTCGGCCGGCGGCTGAGAAAAGAGAAAGCGCCTTTTTGGAAATACGTTTTCGGCAACCGAAAACGTCTTAGACGAACTGCGCCTCCACTTATCCTGACAGCGGGCCCGGCCGGTCAACGCCGTCTGAATGACATGGGGGGCCCACCTCATCCTTTCCTCTCTCCTCCTCCCAGGTCGTCTTCTTCCCCGACGAAGGAGAGGTAGAGGCGGGCCGGCACCGGCGTAGCTGTTGCCTCGCCGCTCCCGAGGGCTGGCCGGCGAGCGAGGGGGCTTGGCCGTGCCTCACCGCGCCCGTGGGTGGCCGCGCAGTCACCAGGGACGGCCTACAGCGCCGATGCCACGGCTCGGGGCACCGCGGCCAAATAGCAGCAGAGGAGCCGCGTCGGCAGGTCCTCCCTGGTGGGAATGGAGCTGGCGGAGACTCCACTGGCTCCTGGGGCGGTCGGGGACGCGGACAGGGAGGAGGGGAAGGGCCAGGGCGCCGGGATGGGCCGAGAGGAGTGGCGGCAGAGCTTCGGCCGTGGAGGGGGAAAGAGCTCGGGGAGCTCGAATGGGAAGGCTGGGGCTGCTAGTGATCGAGGAGGGACTCGGGGCACTCCTTAAATAGCCGCGGGAGGAGGTTTCGCATGGCGGACGGAGCTTCGAGAGCTCGGCGAGGTGGCGGCGATGTGGCGGTCGGCACAAACGTCCATGGGCTCGGGGACGAGGGGGAGAGGACTCCAGAAGGCTCACGCGCATGGTGGATAGCTTGCTGGCGCTCGCGGACAAGCCAGAGTCCGCTGGAACGAGCTCCCGAAGGCTCTGGTGACGCGGTGCACTGCCTTGGCGTGCACTGCACGTAGTCACCGTGTGGCCACGGCGTTGCCACGCCACACTCGAGGCAAAATGATGTCTAGGCTATTCTCCTTACTGCACTTAGTTGACTGATGCGGCGGGAAGACACGGGAAAGCTCTGAGGTGACTGAACCAAGGTCAAACAGTTTCCAGCAGCAACGTGTTTGGTATGAGCCATGCCCACCACAGTGCTCCTCTTGGCCTGATCTCTGGCTGAGAGTGACCACTCACTAGGGTGATTATCTTGGCAAGAATCCAGCACAATTGGACAAGATTATCTGGTACTTCCTTCACAAAGCACCAATCTGACCAGAAATGCAAATGAGGAAGTAGGGGTCAAATGGCTAGATGAAATTAGCTGATTTTTGGTGGAGAGTGATGATTTGGTCATAAGAGATATCTGGGAAAGTTTCGGCTCAAATTGATCATCCATGGGGGTACTTCCTTCACAGAGATACAATCTGGACAGAAACTTAGATAATTTACTGAGGAAAATCGGCTAGATGAAATGGGCTGGTTTTTGGTATCCAGAGGTGATTTGTCAATGTTAACCACCCTGAAAAATTTCAGCCCAAACAGATCAAGGGAACAAGCACTTCCTTTGCAAACTGGAAATCTGGACAGAATTTGCAAATGGATGTTGTGTTCAAAATTTAATTGGTGGAACGGGATATTTTGATGGAAATGGTGAATATATGGATTGGAGAAGCTCTACAAATTATTTGGGATTTTTCCTAGCTACCAAAATGGTAGTTCCTTTGGAAAGGCCCCAAATTGAAATATTGGCTTTAAATAGGAAAATGCAATTTCCCTGATTTAATTTTGGCCAATATTTTTGTGAGAGCTCAATATTATCACAAAGAATATCTCCACAAGTTTTCATAAACTTTGGAGATGGATAGATATTTTTCTGGATTTAATTCCTGATAAAGGCAGAAAGAGGAATTAATTCTAGATGAGAAATATTGCATATGACTTAGCAATATTTTTGCACATCTAGGGTTTATGAGTGAAGGATGATCTCTGGAAATTTTGGGAGGATTAACAGAGCAAGGAAAATGATAGCTCCTTTGTAAACACAAAGTCAGGATTTCCAGTTCCAATATTTTGGAACTAGGGTTTGAATGAGGTTCGGGGTTTACTGACAGAAGCTTGGTTGGCACAAGAGCATGGGAAAGATAGGAAGAGGCTGAGGATTGTCTGGATTCACCTGGTCACTCACCAAATTCCAGAGGAAAAAATTCGGGAGAGGAAATCCAGGAAGGATTAACAGCACAAAAATCGATAACCCGATTTTTGGGGTGTTACACATATACACTCCATATACATCAAACATGCAGGAGTAGGTGTGTTACCTCCCACGGAGGGCCCCGAACCTGGGTAAACCACCATGTACAGTTGCCCAATCTCGTCTCGGATCTCCAGCGTAGCCTTGCCGCCCCACACCTTTAGCCATCCCATGGCATCTGCCATGAGAAAACCACGACAGTTGGCGCCCACCGTGGGGCGAGCTCCTGCAGGAACCGCGGTCTTGGTGGGACCCTCTTCATCATCACCACCGCGGCATCGCTGCCGTCTCTCCTACGGTGCTCGGGGGCTCGACATCGGCACGCCCCCGGCGCGACAGTGCGGGGCGGTGCGTCTTCATCATCTATCGTCGGTCCACGGGCGCGTGCGCTACTTCGGCCCCGGCTCCGCTCCGCCTCCATCCGCGCGCCTGCGCCGTCTCCGGCCTGCTTCGCCTCGCCCAGTACGAGCGCCTCCTACCTCCGCGCGGGAGCATCGCGGCCCTCGTGCCCCCTATTTCCCCTCATCGGTTGCGCCTTGTTCGCCGGCGATCCGAGCTCCGCAGCCATGGCCGATGTCGTGCCTCGTGAGCACTTCTTCTCCTCCCGCTCTGACCACCAAAACCATGGTCATACACTTCCCAGATGCAAGCCAGATATTCCCCTTACACTACCCGGGGGTCATCCCCCCGACAGTAGCCTCCGAGCCTCCGGGTGACTCAAAGAGTCGGGCGGAGGGTGTTCGCTGGTGTGGTAGGAGGGGTTGTCGATGATAGCCGGCGCAGCCTGTTTCTAGTGGGGGCGCGCCAGCGCACCCACTGGGTGTAGCCTCCGAGCCTCCCGGCGACTCAAAGAGTAGGGCGGAGGGTCCTTGCAGTTTGTTGCAGCAGATGGGCGCGGAGCGGGGTCCGCCGGCATGTGGGCACGAGGCGCCGCCGTGCGCGGCGCGCCGCCGGGCGTGGAGCGGAGCCCGCCGGCTGGTGGGCGCGGGGCTTGCTGTCACTCCAGTGGGGGCACGCCAGCGCACCCACTGGGTGTAGCCTCCGAGCCTCCGAGCGACTCGAAGAGTTAGGCGGAGGGTCTTCGCTGTTGATGTAGCAGACGGTGGCGTTGAGGAACCCACTGGGTGTAGCCTCCGAGCCTCCGGGCAAGGAGGGGGGCTCCTGGACCCCTTGTCCCCTGGGAAACCCTTTATAAGGTGCACCAGGGAGGAGCTCCACTCGATCATCTCATGGTCTCATTCCCTCTCACTCTCATTCTCACCCACACTCACAGGAGAAGTGGTGAGCCCAGCGCCTCCTTCTTCCTCCAGGACCAACCTTGTACTACCATATACATTCCATATACATCAGACATGCAAGAGTAGGGGTGTTACCTCCCACGGAGGGCCCCGAACCTGGGTAAACCACTGTGTACAATTGCCCAATCTCGTCCTGGATCTCCACCGTAGCCTTGCCGCCCCACACCTTTAGCCATCCCATGGCATCTGCCGTGAGAAAACCATGACAGTTGGCGCCCACCGTGGGGCGAGCTGCTGCTGGAACCGTGCTCCGAGTCGCTGCCATCTCTCCTACGGCGCTTAGGGGCTCGACATCGACACGCCCCTGACGCGGCCGTGCGGGGCGGCGCGTCTTCGGCATCTGTCACCGGTCCGCGCGCGCGCGTGCGCCGCTTTGGCCCCGGCTCCGCTCCGCCTCCGTCCGCGCGCGTGCGCCGCGTCCGGCCTACTTTGCCTCCCCAGTATGAGTGCCTCCTGCCTCCGCGCGGGAGCGCCGCGGCACTCGAGCCCCCTG
Source organism: Elymus sibiricus (assembly GCA_039707655.1). Lineage (NCBI taxonomy): Eukaryota > Viridiplantae > Streptophyta > Magnoliopsida > Poales > Poaceae > Elymus > Elymus sibiricus. Next base: position 321,216,039 of record CM077672.1, read on the forward strand.
TTTCCCCTCATTGCTCGCGCCCCATTCGCCGGCGACCCGAGCTCCGCAGCCATGGCCGACGCCGTGCCTCGCGAGCACTTCATCTCCTCCCGCTCTGACCACCAAAACCATGGTCATACACTTCCCAGATGCAAGCCAGATATTCCCCGTACAATATCCATACATTGGCCATACACTACGTCATACACTAGTCAGATAATGGCCATAATCTACCCGTACATTGGCCGGATGCGAGTCGGACGCTGCACGGGCACTAGCCATACAGAGGCTCGCTCCGGCCAGCTGCGCCGCCCCCACGGGCTGCTCCGCCTCGCTTCGGCTCTGCCCCGCACATCGCCGGCCACCCGCCCCGGCCTGCCCTCCTCCACCGGTCGTCCCGTGCCTGGCTCTTCTGCCGCTGCACACCGCATGCCTCCGAGCCCTCCGAAGACCATCCAGCCGCCCCCTCTGAGCCGCTTCGTCCGCGCGTGCGCGCGCGCCCGCCTCCGCACCGCTCCGCTCGGCCGCCTGCTCCTCACCCCGCCGCCCCGCGCCCGCACCTCCGTGGCCACGCGACCTCCTCCACACTCGCGGGCCGCCTGCTCCGCGCCGGCTGCTTCGCACGCCGGCTCTGCGCGTCGCGCCCTCCTCCCTCTGCCCGTCCAGCTACTCCAGCCGCACCTCCTACCCCGAGCTGGAGCCCCGCCTCCCCTCGCGCTCCGCCCCACACCCGGCCTCGCCCCGACGCCCGCTCCGCCCCCGGCCTCCCGCGCCGCTCCCTCTGCTCGTCTCACGCGCGCCGGCTGTGCCCCACTCCGCGTCGGCCTCGCGGCCTCGGCCCCCGTGCGCCCACGCGCCGGGTCCGACCACTCCCGCGTCGCCCTGCGCTCCCACACCGCCGCCTCGCCGGCTCCGCCTCTGTCCCGCCAGGTGCGCTAGCCCACTGGCTCGCAGCCCGCGCCGCACCTCGCCATCGGCTCTGCCCCTGGCTCCCGCGCCTCGCGCGCGCTCCCGCCGCGAACACGCCCCGGCCCCTACCCCGCTCCTCCGCGCCTGCAGTCGCGCGCGCGCCTCGTCGCCGCGGCAGCCGCGCCCGCCCGCCGGCTGTGGCCACGTCCTTGTCCGGCCGCCTGCCAGCTCCGGTGGCACCGCTCCGCGCACGCCGGTCCCAGCCGGTCCGCCCGCGCTTGGCTCTTGGCGTCACCCCGCTCCGCTTGTCCGCTCCCGCTCGCTCGCGCGCCAGCATTCTCTGCCCTCGGCCGGCTGCGGCACCCGCACCCTCGCAGGCCGGCTGCCCAATAGACAAAAAGAGAGAGAGAGAAAGAGAGAGAGAGAGAGAGAGAGAGAGAGAGAGAGAGGGAGAAGAAAAAGACGGCCAGCTGTGCCCCGCCGCCCGATCGGCTGGCCCGCCTGCCCACCTGGCCAGCTGGTCTGCCCGCCCGCTTCGACACCGGGCCGGCTGGAGAGCCGGCTTGGCCGCCGCCCGCTCCGCTGCCCGACCAGCTGGGCCAGGCCGGCTGGGGCGCCCCTCGACTGCCCGGAGGCTTGAGCGTCTGCGGCACACCTCTGCCCCGTCTGCACTGAAAATCAATGTGAGCTCCCATCTGCATATCATTACACAGCGCACAAAAACGGATAACCCCGAGTGACCCTCGGGGCCACCTCCGCCTTTTTCTAGTCGCATTGCTGTTCACCCCGGCGCCAGCTAGTCTCGGCCCGGGGGCTGGCCGTTTGGCCCGATACGTTCTTCCTCGCCCATGGCTTAGTAGTTTGAATGGTACCAACGGCCCACTCTTCGTCTCAGCTACAGACCGGCTCCCGGCTGTCCGGCTGGCAAGAGGAAAAGCTAGAGGTCACCTCACATGAAAAACGTCCAGGGAGAAAGCGCCTTGGGCGATCCGGTCGTTTTCCTTTGTGAGTATCTGCTCAGTTAAATCCGCTCCTCAGAGTTCGAGTACTATACACTCTACTCCGCGGCCCACTCTTCGCTTCAGCTACAGACCGGCTCCCGGCTGTCAGGCTGGCAAGAGCAAAAGCCAAAGAGCGGAGGGGACATGAAAAAGACTAAAGGGGGCTCGGACGAAACCGAGTTGACACCCTCTCCATAAAACTTGCACTCCCTAAACGAAACATTTGGTATATCTATGCTGGCTAACTTTGTCTTGATCATTTCCATGGGGAACCCCCCTCCTTGCCCGGAGGCTCAGAGGCTACACCCAGTGGGTTCCTCAACGCCACCGTCTGCTCCATCAACAGCGAAGACCCTCTGCCCGACTCTTCGAGTCGCCCGAAGACTCAGAGGCTACACCCAGTGGGTGCGCTGGCGCGCCCCCACTGGAGAGATAGCAAGCTCCGAGCCCACCAGCCGGCGGACTCCGCTCCGCACCTGGTGGCGCGCCGCGCCCACCTGCTGGCGGACCCCGCTTCGTGCCCGGCGGCGCCTCATCCCACCTGCCGGTGGACCCCGCTCCGTGCCCGGCGGTGCCTCGTGCCCACCTGCCGGCGGACCCTGCTCCACGCCCGGCGGCACTCCGCGCCCATCTGCTGCAACAAACTGCAAGGACCCTCCGCCCGACTCTTCGTGTCGCCCGGAGGCTCGGACGCTACTATCGGGGGGATGACCCCCGTGTAGGCTCAAGGAGACAAGTCACCATTTCGAAACTTTGCCAGGGGAGCGGCCCCTGGCTGGCTAGAACCCGGCCGGCTGGCTCGAGTCCGGAACCCAGCTGGCTGGCTTGAGGCCGGAACCCGGTCGGTTGGCTGGAGGCCGGAACCCAGCTGGCTGGCTGGAGGCCGGAACCCGGCCGGCTGGCTGGAGGCCCGAACCCGGCCGGCTGGCTAGAGGCCCGAACCCAGCTGGCTGGCTGAAGTCAACCACAACGTCTCATCGGGCCTGCACAGACGACACGGCCATGCTCTACAGTGGAGCACTGTAGATGAGCAGCAGGCACTGTTCATAGGTCATATGACATCCCAAATAGTGTATAGTTGGCCATGTGGGCCACCCCTTGTCCCTTGGGCACCCCTTTATAAGGTGCACCAGGGAGGAGCTCCACTCGATCAGCTCATGGTCTCATTCCCTCTCACCCACACTCACAGGAGACGAGGTGAGCCCAGTGCCTCCTTCTTCCTCCAGGAGCAACCATGTACTACCATATACACTCCATATAAATCAGACATGCAGGAGTAGAGGTGTTACCTCCCACGGAGGGCCCCGAACCTGGGTAAACCATCTTGTACAGTTGCTCAATCCCGTCCCGGATCTCCCCACCTTTAGCCATCCCATGGCATCTGCCGTGAGAAAACCACGACAAAACCACAAGAAAAGGAATAAAATTGGCGCTACATAACTCATTGATGCATCATATAGACGAAGACTACTTTGATTTAAGGCAAGCACATGATAGGAGGATGGAGTATGTACGAAAAAAAGGACAACATTGCATATTCACACCTATGATAGGAGGATGGAATATGTATGAAAAACACTAAGCAGAAGACATTTCAACAAATTAGAAGAAATGAAAGCTAGGCACCATATGAACATGCAACCAATATCCCTCTTAAAAGTGTCTCGTCATAAGTGCCATTTCAACAAATTAGAAGCAGTACAAGCTAGAAGACAATGCAAGATGCAACGTATATCACACTCCCAGGTTAAATGTGTCTTATGGTAAGTGATTGTTGTAGGATACACAACAGTACTTTGATGTAAGAACATGGTGTCATAGATAGATTTAGTATGGTCTAGAAACAGGAACACGTGTCATATTCACAAGTATAATGTGTAAACTAAGCAGATGCAAATCAACAAAATTTGAAGCAATACAAACTAGACATCATACGCAACATGCAACCACATATAACAGTGCCAAGTTAGAGCAAGCACCTGTGGTGGTGGAGTAGGGGAGATGTGTTCATCATCTACACAACTACGTTGACTGTCTAGCCCTGTCTTGTCTTGCGAATCTTATTGGGAGGATGGCTGAGTAGAATCTGTAGAGACCCTTTGTTTCAGTTGCTCGTGTGGCACCCCGCCTGAATACCACTGTAGTCAGACGGTCGCCGCACATACCAGCCTAGGAAAATCACTCTGGCATGTGCTTTTACAACAAGTATCATGAACACAAGCTTTTCTATTAATGAATATATCAGTCTTACATGATATATTACAAGGGTGATGGCAGCGGAAAGGCTCTATCTAAGGCAGCATAGTCCTGGTGCGGCTCCAATCCACAGGGATCTGACTGGGTTACTCTTCTAGCCCGCAAACACTCCGGCTCCTTGCTAGCGAACGTCGAATCCTTAGGTGAACCTGGCCACATTGAAGGCCGCTGAGTACTTTTGAATGTACTCGCAAGCAAACCAAACCAACATATACACCAAGCAAAGCTATCCATGGCATTCAAGCATGCATGTTATCTTAACAGTATTAACTATCATAATGTGGCAGGATTATCTTGCAAAATTAATCATTTAGTAGCATTAATCATCATGTCCTAACAGGATTATCTATCATAATAACTATTGCAGTAAGGTAAAGCATATCAAGCAAATAATTCATACTCCGAGTATTCTCACGATCCAAGTCCGATCCAAACTTTGCGGTCATCCATCCGCTCAGCTCATAGCCATCACATGGCTAGCAATCATACCTCTGACATCATCTGATGTCCAAGCATCTGAACTGCAACTCTAACAAATCTTAATATTCTCTAGTTCAGTCTTAGCAATATCATTATATAGTTTCTTCCTCCGGACTCGACACAGACCAAATAGGGGCCTACACGAACTGTCCATGACCGAGGACGCGGCTATTCAAATAGATTTACACTCTGCAAAGGTTGCGCACTTTACCCACACCATGGAGCACCTGGCCTCATACTTTAGTACATGTTCCCATTCGGGTGGACCAGTGCTGCTCCAACAAAACTCGGTTTATTGCCCGGCACTCTTACGGTCCCACCGATAATCATACCCTCCCAGGGTCATGTCCTGGGTGGCCCCTGTGTCACCCCGTGACACCTGCCACCGTCGTGGCCAAACAAAACTGTCCCAAACGGGGACGTGCGCACATAACCAAACTGGGCTCACAGGATTATCGTCGTCTACCTGATCAGGGCAGCACGCACGCATAACCCTCCCTATTTGGTGGTACCGACAAGAGGCAAGACAATAGACTAAGTCAGGGCCGTCCCATACCGGCAAATGTGGTTGCACTGATGAGTCCAGATAGGTGACACTATGACTCGATCCAGCCGACGGAGGAGGTTGTTGTCATTATTAAGTCACATTTCATAATATTGCAATAACTGTAACCATGCATGATGTAACAACTATAAAAACGTAACAACCTATCTCCATATGCATTACAACGAGTCACTAGTGCGATAACATGATGGGCAATAGCAGGTAATGTAAATAGCAAGTCCGAACTAGCAGGAGTTTAATTACTACTACTAACACAGGCATATTTATTAATTAGACATGCAAGAAAAACACAGAGCAATGCTTTAGGGCATATATCAGATGGTCGGCTTGCCTGGGGGGTGAAGGAATACTCCGGAAGAAGTGCGATCACCTCGCGGAAGAATTCGCCAGAAAGGGTTCTCTCTCGGAGGGGCTGAATAGGGGGCAGGGGCAAAATGGTCATTTTTAGAAGGTGTCAACATGGTGAAAGTGGCATCATCGGAACGGGCTCGACGAACTGAAGAAGTGGGCTTTGGAATCACCTCGATTGGAGTTACGAGCGAAAAGATATAAAGCTTCTTCTGCCAGGGACCAATCTGCAAAAGAAATAATTGCATCCGGGTCCCTAGGTAGTGCGGCTGGTCGCGCACTTAGGCAAAATGCGCCTTCCAGTGGGAAAAACGGAAGCGCTGGAGTGGACCAGAGAGTGAGGGAAGGAGTTTGAGGTGCTCGGGGAGAGCTCGGGCTGGCTATTTATAGCCCGACGATGGAGGAGATTGGCTCGGCCGCCGTGGCTACCTTAGCCACGCACTGGCGCTCGGGGACACGCGGAGGACGGAGGCGATGTCGGCAAGGGTTCGGGGAGAGTGGAGAAGTCTCGGGTGAGCTCGAGAAGACTTGGGAGAGAAGCTAGGGGAAGACGACGACGGACAGCCACGGGCGGAGCAGTGCAGCGGGGCTGCCGTGGCGTGGGGAGGAAGAAGGGAGGGGGAGAAGGGTCCAGGGCGAGGATGTGGCCAAGGGGAAGCTGCTGGACATGGTGTGGTGTCGAGGATGCGAGGAAATGGACGAGGCCGAGGACCCCAATGCACAGAGCGCGTGCATCAGCATGCCAAACGCGTGGTCACCACGTGAACAGGCTCACGAGGTGTGCTATGACGTGCAACAGGTTGTCTAACATGTGAACCCTGCATGACAGAGACCCACCATGGGCTTGGTCTGGTTAAATCACCTCTGTACTGATGGGAGGGATCACCTGAAGTTTGATGTAGCAAACTTGGGTAGGACGTTGTGGACAAGATGAAGGGGATAAGTGCTAAACAGGATGTCATAGGGGTTTAGGGTAGGAAGGACTAGATTCTTGCCAAATTTGAGGTCATTTGGACAAGTTTTGCATACACTTCCTTTGAAATGCTAAATTTGGTCCAGAAACTGAATCTTGATGCTGCACTCATCTGGCTTGGTGAAATGAGCTGAATTTTGGTGGAGAATGATGATTTGGAGGAATGAAGGTACTGGGAAAATTTCAGCTCATTTGGATATGCCAAAGTGGTACTTCCTTCGCAGAGCTAGAATCTGGACAGAAACTTGATGGAATTTTTGGGAGAAATTGGCTGGATCAAATGATGTGAATTTTGGCATACTCACATCATATATGGAATTTGAGGTCCTGGATTAATTTGAGAATTTTTTTAAGCAATATAAAATATAGTTGCTTCACAACCTCAAAATAAATCCAGAAACAAGAATTGGATGGTGCTCTCAAAATTTGAATTATGGAACTTGAGATCTTGATGGAAATGGTGAATATATGGATAGGAGAAGCTCCACAAATTATTTGGGATTTTTCCTGGCTACCAAAATGGTAGTTCCTTTGGAAAGTGCCCAAAATGCAATATTGGCTTTAAATAGGAAAAGGCAATTTCCCTTATTTAATTATAGCCAATATTTTTATGGGAGCTCAATATGATCACAAATAATATCCCCACAAGTTTTCATGAATTTTGGAGATGGATAGATATTTTCCTGGATTTAATTCCTTTAAACAGCAGAAAAAGGAATTAATTTTAAATGAAAAATATTGCAAATGACTTGGCAATATTTTTGCATATCCAGGGTTTAAAAAGATAGGATGATCACTGGGGAAAATTTGGGAGGCAACAGATCAAAGAAAATTGGGGTTCATTTGTAACGAAAGGAATTAGGGTTTCCCCTCCCGTAAACCGGAGAGTAGGGTTTCGGTGGCAAAATACTGAGAAAATATCTAGGGTGGCAAGGTTGGACTGAAGAGATCCTTGGTTGGATAGGGAAGGCAAGACTAAATGACCATCTTCATATACCCAAAGGCAAGAGAAAATCCGATAACACCGAGAAAAAGACGGGAGCCAAATCCCGCGAAGGAAAAAAAACAAGGAGCAAAAACCAGGGTGTCACAAACCTACCCCCTTAAGAAAATCTCGTCCTCGAGATTTCCGGGTTTACCTCCTGGCTAAGGGGGACTTACCTCTGTGCGACTTGGATCCATCAGCTGTTTTGTCTTCATTTGTTTGCTGACCTTTTAGCTGCCTCTTTTGATGGCTCAGGTGCTGTCTTTTTCAGACGGCTAAATTGAATCCTTCTCTTTCCTGTCAGGCAAACCCTTTGTGCTGGTAGTTTGTTGGCTGAGGTTGGTGGGTAGCTCCGAGTATCGACAAATAGTCTGGTTTCCATGTCCTGAGACTAGCTGCCTCGGGTTTTATTGCGATACCTCTTACACCGAGTGCCAAGGGCGAGACATTCTTTCTAGGTACCGGACTCTCGTGCTCGTATGGCCTGGAGTGGCTAGGAGTGGATCTCTTTTTTTTCCTTGTCAGAATGCAAAATCTGGCTGTGGGTTCTATCCGAGGTGTTCCCTTCCTTCTGTCTCTTGCATTCTGACTTCGTTCTCAGGAAGTTCCCACTGAAATGTCGGGCATGATCACAAAGTAATCATAGACGGTAATCTCTGAGGTGGTTCTGCCATATATAGCCTCTGTGGTCCTTGCTATGACCACTGAGCTGACATAGTATGGCTATCATCCGGTGTATCTTTCGGAGCATAACCTCTGATCTTGGTTGATGGCCCATATTCACGATGACATGTTGGCTGCATTGTTGTGGCCGTATATGCAAGAGTCTGACAAGGATTGGCAATATCACCTTGTCTGTGGAGCTTTACTTCATTGACCGTCGCGGAGATTGTTTATTCAAGACTTCCTTGTTCTTGAGGGTTCCTTTTGGGGAACTTGTCATGACCTACCATCATGGCTCCTTGGTCATATCCCAGCTTGTTGGGCTTGTATTCACAACTTACTCTTGCATATCTCGGAGGGGTGGCTGTGCTCATATCCTTCTTTGAAGTGTGGAGCCAATGTTTCTCTGAACACAGTCATTCCCGTGCACGAGTGGCTCGCATGAACTGATCCACTGGACTGCATGCTCACAACATATGCAGGGGTAGGATAGATCCTTTCATAACCACTGGGTTCTGAGACAAACGTGTGTCCGGACTAGTTTGTGCTTCTGACAAGATTGTTGCGGACACGGTGGTGTGTTGAAAAAGGCTGAATTCCTTATGCTCGAAGCTTTTGCCAGGGTAGTGTGCCGAAGAAGGCTGGGTGTCGTACTCCGGAAGCTTTTCCTCATGTGGCTTACTGCGGAAGGTCAGATGCCTTGTGCTAGAAGCTTTCCGTGGTAGCACGCTAAGGAAGATGGTAGTGCCATACCCCAGAAGATTTTCTCACCAAGGGGTGTAGCGAGAAAGGTTGGGAGTCTTGCGTTGTAAGCTCCTTTCGATAGCTTACGAAGGAAGGCGGGGTTCCTTTTACCAGAAGCCTTGCACTGTGATATGCAGTCGGACCTATGGCCGATTCTGGCTTCCTTCCGAAGTATCCGGAATTTACCCATAGCGGAGCCAAAACTTGGTGTAGGCCATACCTTGACTGAAGATATTCCATTGGTCATGCACATCACTTGTCCTTCTGCTGGTCTGATCATTGTTGCTGTAGAGGTTGCACAACTGATGCAGACTTTATGTTGGTAATTAATTCAAAATACCCTTTGTATTCAAACCAAGTGTTGCTCGTAGTGAGTAGTTGACGGATAATTTCATTCGGTTTAGCTCAGCTTCAAAGCATGTGAAGTTCTCATTGATTCTGGGCAACCGCAAACTTATCCATATTCCTCGCAAACCTTGTTCACAGTGCCCGAATTTTTTTTGTATATGCACCAAGGAATTCCAAAATATGCTTTGAAATTTGTATCAACATACCAGAATTTTGTAGTGGCTTTCGGCACATTGTTGAAGTATGTCTTCGGTGGGTGATAAATGATCCTTGAGTCCATTGGGAAAAACTCAAGGTTCACTTTACTGACCAAAATAGTCCTTGTACCGAGGATGAAATAACTTGTCCCTTCTGATGTCCATTGCTGACAACTCATCTGACTTCTTCTCAAATTTGATCTGTTCTGAGGCAAACTCCCTCGGGTATATTCTGGCCTTGTCTGTTGCACGCACATTCTGCTTCTGACCCATTCTTCAGTTGATAGCTCTGGGGTTGTTGTTCTAAATATCAGGCAGTTGGCTTGACTTGATTCTTACTGAATTTGGATTATTGGGTATTATCCAAGTTGTATGTTGGTCTTCTTGTCGCCACTTGCTGATGGATCCTGTCGGAGCAAGAGAACGGAATCGACAAAAGAAGCAAGAACCGCGAAAAAGCAAAAAGCAAATAAAGCTAAGATTTTGCGGACCTTACACATGTGGCCGAAGATTCACTAGTATAACTAGTATAGCGCACTCGATGTACCTCTAAGGATTTAGAAGCAAAACTACACAGTGCTCCTGGTAGCAACTGGTGTCAAGCTCCTACCACTTCCTTAGGGCACATCAAACTCGTCGCACGACCATAGCCAAAGTGGCTTAGTCATCGTTCCTAGGGTTGTTGGGAAGAGATGGAATTTATAGGCGTTTCCCAAAGGAAACTGGATTTGAGAAGAGAAATGCCATGGCTAGCAAGCAAGGTAAGGATATCTGGTTTACCTAGGGTTTAAGGGCTCACGGGTCGTTGCCTGGTGCGGACATTTCACACCAGAGGCAAAGGCCACGAGAGTTGGGGTCTGATGGAGCCAAAAACCTAGGGGGGGTTGCCTTATGATCAATAGTAGTCGTGCCGGTCTGGCAAAGATGGCTGAAATCCATCTGGGCTTTCTACTAATCAAAAAGGCATTGAAGTCTGGCTAGTGGTAACCTACGGCCAGCCTGGCTCTGATACCATCCGTTGTGGCACCCCGCCTGAATACCACTGTAGTCAGACGGTCACCGCACATACCAGCCCAGGAAAATCACTTTGGCATGTGCTTTTACAACAAGTATCATGAACACAAGCTTTTCTATTAATGAATATATCAGTCTTACATGATATATTACAAGGGTGATGGAAGCGGAAAGGCTCTATCTAAGGCAGCATAGTCCTGGTGCGGCTCCAATCCACAATTATCTGACTGGGTTACTCTTCTAGCCCGCGAACACTCCGGCTCCTTGCTAGCAAACGTCGAATCCTTAGGTGAACCTGGCCACATTGAAGGCCGCTGAGTACTTTTGAATGTACTCGCAAGCAAACCAAACCAACATATACACCAAGCAAAGCTATCCAAGGCATTCAAGCATGCATGTTATCTTAACAGTATTAACTATCATAATATGGCAGGATTATCTTGCAAAATTAATCATTTAGCAGCATTAATCATCATGTCCTAACAGGATTATCTATCATAATAACTATTGCAGTAAGGTAAAGCATATCAAGCAAATAATTCATACTCCGAGTATTCTCACGATCCAAGTGCGATCCTAACTTTGCGGTCATCCATCCGCTCAGCTCATAGCCATCACATGGCTAGCAATCATACCTCTGACATCATCTGATGTCCAAGCATCTGAACTGCAAGTCTGACAAACCTTAATATTCTCTAGTTCAGTCTTAGCAATATCATTATATAGTTTGTTCCTCCGGACTCGACACAGACCAAATAGGGGCCTACACGAACTGTCCATGACTGAGGACGTGGCTATTCGAATAGATTTACACTCTGCAGAGGTTGCGCACTTTACCCACACCATGGAGCGCCTGGCCTCGTACTTTAGTACATGTTCCCATTCGGGTGGACCAATGCTGCTCCAACAAAACTCGGTCTATTGCCCGGCACTCTTACGGTCCCACCGACAATCATACCCTCCCAGGGTCATGTCCTGGGTGGCCCCTGTGTCACCCCGTGACACCTGCCACCGTCGTGGCCAAACAAAACTGTCCCAAACGGGGACGTGCGCACATAACCAAACTGGGCTCACAGGATTATCGTCGTCTACCTGATCAGGGCAGCATGCACGCATAACCCTCCCTATTTGGTGGTACTGACAAGAGGCAAGACAATAGACTAAGTCAGGGCCGTCCCATACCGGCAAATGTGGTTGCACTGATGAGTCCGGATAGGTGACACTATGACTCGATCCAGCCGACGAAGGAGGTTGTTGTCATTATTAAGTCACATTTCATAATATTGCAATAACTGTAACCATGCATGATGTAACAACTATGAAAACGTAAGAACCTATCTCCATATGCATTACAACGAGTCACTAGTGCGATAACATGATGGGCAATAGCAGGTAATGTAAATAGCAAGTCCGAACTAGCAGGAGTTTAAATACTGCTACTAACACAGGCATATTTATTAATTAAGCACGCAAGAATAACACAGAGCAATGCTTTAGGGCATATATCAGATGGTCGGCTTGCCTGGGGGTGAAGGAATACTCCGGAAGAAGTGCGATCACCTTGCGGAAGAATTCGCCAGAAAGGGTTCTCTCTCGGAGGGGCTGAATAGGGGGCAGGGGCAAAATGGTCATTTTTAGAAGGTGTCAACATGGTGAAAGTGGCATCATCGGAACGGGCTCGACGAACTAAAGAAGTGGGCTTTGGAATCACCTCGATTGGAGTTACGAGCAGGAAGATATAAAGCTTCTTCTGCCAGGGACCAATCTGCAAAAGAAATAATTGCATCTGGGTCCCTAGGCAGTGCGGCTGGTCGCGCACTTAGGCAAAATGCGCCTTCCAGTGGGAAAAACGGAAGCAGGCCGGGGCGCGTCCACTTATCCAGCGTGGCACCTCCTCTCTCCCACTAACGGCTGGGCCCCGGTCGGCGCTCTCTCTCTCCTCCCTCCTTTTCTTCTTCCTCCTCCTGGCTTCCCCGACAAAGAGCAACAGGGGCTCGGCCTCGCCGGCGCCGGCGACGGGAGACCACGGCGGCCTTGGGCGCCGCCAGGGATGGATGCGCCGCTCCACCCCGCGCCCATGGATGGTGACGAGGGCACCGGGGTTGGCCGGAGTTGGCCGCGGCAACGGCGGCCATGGGCGGCAGCGCCGCGGCAAAGGCGGGGTCCCGATGGCCGGGGAGGCTGGGCAAGGAGGCGGAGGTGGTCTACGGCGACTGGGGAGTCCAGTGGTGGACTCGACGGAGGCGGGGGAATGCCAGAGGCAGCGAATTTAAGGGGGTTGGTGGCGGAGGCCATGGCGGCAGAGGGAGGCTAGGAGGGGCTCCGGCGAGGGGCTTGGCTGAGCGAGGGCGCTGGAGTGGACCAGAGAGTGAGGGAAGGAGTTTGAGGTGCTCGGGGAGAGCTCGGGCTGGCTATTTATAGCTCGGCGATGGAGGAGAATTGCTCGGCCGCCGTGGCTACCTTAGCCACGCACTGGCGCTCGGGGACACGCGGAGGACGGAGGCGATGTCGGCAAGGGTTCGGGGAGAGTGGAGAAGTCTCGGGTGAGCTCGAGAAGAGTTGGGAGAGAAGCTAGGGGAAGACGACGACGGACAGCCACGGGCGGAGCAGTGCGGCGGGGCTGCCGTGGCATGGGGAGGAAGAAGGGAGGGGGAGAAGGGTCCAGGGCGAGGATGTGGCCAAGGGGAAGCTGCTGGACATGGTGTGGTGTCGAGGATGCGAGGAAACGAACGAGGCCGAGGACCCCAATGCACAGAGCGCGTGCATCGGCATGCCAAATGCGTGCTCACCATGTGAACAGGCTCACGGGGTGTGCTATGACGTGCAACAGGTTGTCTAACATGTGAACCCTGCATGACAGAGACCCACCATGGGCTTGGTCTGGTTAAATCACCACTGTACTGATGGGAGGGATCACCTGAAGTTTGCTGTAGCAAACTTGGGTAGGATGATGTGGTCAAGATGAAGGGGATAAGGGCTAAATAGGATGTCACAGGGGTTTAGGGTAGGAAGGACTAGATTCTTCCCAAATTTGAGGTCATTTGGACACGTTTTGCATACACTTCCTTTGAAATGCTAAATTTGGTCCAGAAACTGAATCTTGATGCTGCACTCATTTGGCTTGGTCAAATGAGCTGAATTTTGGTGGAGAATGATGATTTGGAGGAATGAAGGTACTGGGAAAATTTCAGCTCATTTGGATATGCCAAAGTGGTACTTCCTTCACAGAGCTAGAATCTGGACAGAAAGTTGATGGAATTTTTGGGAGAAATTGGCTGGATGAAATGATGTGAATTTTTGCATACTCACATCATATATGGAATTTGAGGTCCTGGATTAATTTGAGAATTTCTTTAAGCAATATAAAATATAGTTGCTTCACAACCTCAAAATAAATCCAGAAACAAGAATTGGATGATGCTCTCAAAGTTTGAACTATGGAACTTGCGATCTTGATGGAAATGGTGAAGATATGGATAGGAGAAGCTCCACAAATTATTTGGGATTTTTCCTGGCAACCAAAATGGTATTTCCTTTGGAAAGTGCCCAAAATGCAATATTGGCTTTAAATAGGAAAAGGCAATTTCCCTTATTTAATTATAGCCAATATTTTTATGGGAGCTCAATATGATCACAAAGAATATCTCCACAAGTTTTCATGAACTTTGGAGATGGATAGATATTTTCCTGGATTTAATCCCTTTAAACAGCAGAAAAAGGAATTAATTTTAAATGAAAAATATTGCAAATGACTTGGCAATATTTTTGCATATCCAGGGTTTAAAAAGATAGGATGATCACTGGGGAAAATTTGGGAGGCAACAGATCAAAGAAAATTGGGGTTCCTTTGTAACGGAAGGAATTAGGGTTTCCCCTCCGGTAAAGCGGAGAGTACGGTTTCGGTGGCAAAATACTGAGAAAATATCTAGGGTGGCAAGGTTGGACTGGAGAGAATCTCTGGTTGGATAGGGAAGGCAAGACTAAATGACCATCTTCATATACCCAAAGGCAAGAGAAAATCCGATAACACCGAGAAAAAGACGGGAGCCAAATCCCGCGAAGGAAAAAAAATAAGGAGCAAAAACCAGGGTGTCACAGCTCGGAAGGACCACCATCATCCACTGCCTTACTAATTTCCTTCCACTGTATTGATTTTGCATTGTGAAGTCAAACCGACCTGAAAAAGGAATAAAATTCCCTCTTCAGAACTCATTCGTGCATGAATGACTGACGAACAATACTTTGTTGTAAGGCAAACACATGATACGAGGATGGAATATCTACGAAAACAGGACCGCATGACATATTCACACCTATGATGTGTCAAGTAAGCAGAAGGATTTTCAAGAAATTAGAAGCAATGTTAGCTAGACACCATATGGAAGATGCAACCAATATCACTCTGCCAAGTTAAAAGTGTCTCGTCATAAGTGGAATTTCTAATAAAACCGAAGCAGTACAAGCTAGAAATCAGTGCAAGATGCAACCAATATCACACTGCCAAGTTAATGGTATCTCATCGTAAGTGATTGATGCAGCATACACAACAGCAGTACTTTGATGTAAGAACATGGTGTGATAGACAGATGCAGTGTATTCTAGATACAGAAAGGCATGTCATATTCACATGTATAACGTATAAACTCACCAGCTTTAATTTAATCAAATTAGAAGAAATACAAGCTATACACCATATGCAACATGCAACCAATTATCACACTGTCAAGTTGGAGCAAGCACCTGCGATGGTGGAGTAGGGGAGATGGAGTCATTATATAGACTTGGAACTTCAACTGCAGTAGCAGTAGCAGTGGCAAATCTAGAGAACCTCCATTTGCGTTGGTCTGGTGAACCACCAACATCCCCTAACTTACTCTTTCCCTTCCTCTTTTTTGATATTGCCTTCTGAAGTCAAAACCACAAGAAAAGGAATAAAATTGACTCTGCATAACTCATTGGTGCATGATACAGACGAAGACTACTTTGATGTAAGGCAAGCGCATGATAGGAGGACGGAGTATGTACGAAAAAAGGACAGCATTGCATATTCACATCTATGATAGGAGGATGGAATATGTATGAAAAACACTATGCAGAAGACATTTCAACAAATTAGAAGAAATGAAAGCTAGGCACCATATGAACATGCAACCAATATCACTCTTAAAAGTGTCTCATCATAAGTGCCATTTTAACAAATTAGAAGCAGTACAAGCTAGAAGACATAGCAAGATGCAACGTATATCACACTCCCAGGTTAAATGTGTCTTATGGTAAGTGATTGTTGTAGGATACACAACAGTACTTTGATGTAAGAACATGGTGTGATAGACAGATTTAGTATGTTCTAGAAACAGGAACACGTGTCATATTCACAAGTATAATGTGTAAACTAAGCAGATGCAAATCAACAAAATTAGAAGCAATACAAACAAGACATCATACGCAACATGCAACCACATATAACAGTGCCAAGTTACAGCAAGCACCTATGATGGTGGAGTAGGGGAGATGTGTTCATCATCTACACAACTACATTGACTATCTAGCCCTGCGTTGTCTTGCGAATCTTGTTGGGAGGATGGCTGAGTAGAATCTGTAGAGACCCCCTATTTCAGTTGCTCAGAAGGACCACCATCATCCACTGCCTTACTAATTTCTTTCCGCTGTATTGATTTTGCATTGTGAAGTCAAACCGACAAGAAAAAGGAATAAAATTTGCTCTTCAGAACTCATTCATGAATGAATGGCTGATGAACAATACTTTGATGTAAGGCAAACACATGATACGAGGATGGAATATGTACGAAAACAGGACCGCATGACATATTCACACCTATGATGTGTCAACTAAGCAGAAGGATTTTTAAAGAAATTAGAAGCAATGCAATCTAGACACCATATGAAAGATGCAACCAATATCACTCTGCCAAGTTAAAAGTGTCTCGTCATAAGTGGAATTTCGAAAAAAATAGAAGCAGTACAAGCTAGAAATCAATGCAAGATGCAACCAATATCACACTGCCAAGTTAAAGGTGTCTCATCGTAAGTGATTGATGCAGCATACACAACAGCAGTACTTGATGTAAGAACAAGGTGTGATAGACAGATATAGTATGTACCAGAAACAGGAAGGCGTGTCATATTCACATGTATAATGTGTAAGCTAAGCAGATGCATTTTACCCTAATTAGAAGCAATACAAGCTAGACACCATATGCAACATGCAACCAGATATCACACTGCCAAGTTAGAGCAAACACCTGGGATGGTGGAGTAGGGGAGATGAGACCTAGAACTTGTAATGCACTAGAAGTACAAGGAGAATGTGTAGAGATGGTCTGTTTACGCTGCTGCAAAGGACAACCAATATCCCCTTCCTTTCTCTTTTTTGATTTTGCCTTGTAAAGTCAAACCCACAAGAAAAAGGAATAAAAATTGCTTTTCAGAACTAATTGATGCATGATACTAATGAACACTACTTTGATGTGAGGCAACCGCAAGATAGGAGGATGGAATATGTACGAAAAAAGGACAGCATTGCATATTCACACCTATGATGTGTGAACTAACAGAAGGCATTTCAACTAATTAGAAGCAATGCAAGCTAGACACCATATGAAAGATGCAACCAATATCACTCTGCCAAATTAAAAGGGCGGGCTAATAAGGGTATTTCAACAAATTAGAAGCAATACATAGCTACATGCTAGAAATCATATGCAATATGCAACGAATAAAGGTGTCTCATCGTAGGTGATTGATGCGGGATACACAAGAACAGTAGTTTCATGTAAGAACATGGTTAATAGATAGATGTAGTATGTACCAAAAACAGGAAGGCATGTCATATTCACAGGTATAATGTGTAAACTAAGCAGATGCAATTTACCCTAATTAGAAGCAATACAAGCTAGACACCATACTTAACATGCAACCACATATCACACTGCCAAGTTACAGCAAGCACCTGCGATGCTGGTGTAGGGGAAATGTGGTCATCAACTACAGAGCTACGTTGACTATCTTCATCTTGCCTTCCTGTTTCTTGAGAATCATGTCGGGAGCATGAAACTGCACTCTTTAAAAGAGTAGCGTGTCTCACACTAACCCACAGGTGTGCCTGTCCCATCATAAGTGATTGATGAGGGATACACAAGAACATTAGTTTGATGTAAGAACGTGGTTAATAGACAGATGCACTATGTACCAAAAACCGGAAGGCATGTCATATTCACAGCTATAATGTGTAAACTAAGCAGATGCAATTTAACTAAATTAGAAGAATTACAAGCTAGACACCATATATATGCAACATGCAACCACATGTCACACTGCCAAGTTAGAGCAAGCACCTGCGATGGTGGTGTAGGGGAAATGCGGTCACCAACTACAGAGCTACATTGACTATCTTCATCTAGCCTTGCTGTTTGTTGAGAATCATGTGGGGAGGATGACACTGAACTCTTTAAAAGAGTAGCACGTCTCACACTAACCCACGGGTGTGCCTGTCTCATCATAAGTGATTGATGAGGGATACACAAGAACATTAGTTTGATGTAAGAACATGGTTAATAGACAGATGCAGTATGTACCAAAAACAGGAAGGCATGTCATATTCAAAGTATATGGCTAAGCAGATGAAATGTAACCAATTTAGAAGCAATACAAGGTAGATACCATATGCAACATGCAACCACATATGACACCGAAGTTAAAGCAAGCACCTGCAATGCTGGTGTATGGCGAATGGAGTCATCAACTAGAGAGCTATGTTGATTGTCTTCATCGAGTGACACTACACTCTTCTTTAGAGCGTCAAACCACGTCTTTCCAATCCTCGATGCAGACTGGAGCGACTGCTCTATTTTCTTTTTAGAATATTGTGCTTGAGATTCTGAAATACCCATGCATAATAAAACAATAGTGAGAGAGTATGGGTGTAGTTTGTGGCTTTGTGCACAAGTAGTACAGTGTAAAAGTATCAGATAGCAGGTGGGTCAAAAATAAATGATGGCAGACATATGATAGCTCTACAACATGCATGGCACACGAAATTAGATTCTAGGCTTTTGAAATATGAGCACAGGGATGGCTGGGAAGTGCAGGTAATCCTCCAGCAAACCACCACATGTGGTCCTATGAAAATAACAATCGACTGAAAACAAATAGGTCAGCCGATTTTTTCTGCACCGTCCGATCTACAAGGAACGGGCAGATGGCCTTCATCTACCTCCCGCCAGCCACCGTTGATGATCTTAATCGAACCGCCAGCGACCACCGGCCCAGACCCCTGCCTCCGCCGCCACGGCCTCCCCTCGACCTCATCCCACCGCCGTGCTTGGCAGCGCCCCCCAGCCATCCCTTTAAGCCCGGCGAACCTCCAGATCGGGCGCCAGCAGCTCCTACGCCACACACACCTCTAAGATAGACACTGAGGCGCTGCTTCCCCGGTGAACAGGTGGACTAGGTGCTCCACGTGCCTCCGCGGGTGGTGCTTCCTTTAATTGGGAATCAACTGACACTTAATTGAAATCCAGGCAGGCAACGGACGTCTAGCTAAAGTGAAATAGTAAATGGGGGGAAACCTTGTGCATCGCGAGTTACTTGGAACATCTAGTATCAGGAAGAATGTGCAGTAATAAGCGGTCAACTAGTTTCCTTTGTGGGATGAATACCGTGAGAGAGATTTGCAAGAATAAGGGAAGAGGAGTACCAATATCGGCTGGCGATGTGGTGTCCTCCTTCTGTTTTTTTGAAGATCTTCTTGTGGTTCGCTGGAAACAAGATGTTGTGGAGGACGGTGGAGCCTTGGACGAACTCATGGCCAAGTAGTTGAGTGTGGTGCGGTGGCCCTCTGTCGGCGGCGGAGAAGCAGATCCGAGGTGGCGAACAACGGCGTAGCGGGAACAGCTCCGGTGCGGTGGACGGTTGCGACGTTGGAGCGACAGCGGTGAGGCACAGGACGGAGGGGTTGAAGTGGCTCGGGTACGGCGCAAGTCCGCGTCGTGGAGGCAGCTCTGCCTCGGCTTCAACTGCTAAGTCATGGAGGGCGCTGCGGTTGAGGTTGCGGTGGACGACGACGTCGGGGTATCGGCTCCGGCGTGATGGAGGAGGGCGGCGGTGGATCGGTGCGATGGGGTGGTGGACGAAGGAGGCTCGGGTTTCACAGCTGGTGGAGAGGGAGTTTTGGTGCCCGTGGAGTATGAATGGGGAATCGAATGGGGGAGGGGGGAAGCTAAGGGGGAACCATGTTTTCGGGACACGCTTGTTTGTAATTTGGGGAAAGTTACAAACTTTGCCCCCGTCTAAAATTTCGGACATGCTGTGGGCCGGGGGTAGGACGGTAATCTCACATATCCAAAATAGTGGGTGATGACCCACAAGTATAGGGGATCAATTGTAGTCCTTTCGATAAGTAAGACTGTCGAACCCAACGAGGAGCAGAAGGAAATGACAAGCGGTTTTTAGCAAGGTGTTTTCTGCAAGTACTGAAATTATCGGTAACAGGTAGTTTGATAGCAAGATAATTTGTAACAAGTGACTAGTAACAATAGTAACAAAGAGTGAAGCAATATAGCCCAATCCTTTTTGTAGCAAAGGACAGGTCGGAACGATCTCTTATAATAAGTAAAGCGTTCTCGAGGACACATGGGAATTTCATCCAATCACTTTCACCATATTAGTTTGATTCGCGTTCGCTACTTTGATAATTTGATATGTGGGTGGACCGGTGCTTGGGTGCTGCCCTTACTTGGACAAACCTCCCACTTATGATTACCCCCTCTCGCAAGCATCCATAACTACGAAAGAAGAATTAAGACTACTCTAACCATAGCATTAAACATGTGGATCCAAATCAGCCCCTTACGGAATAGCGAAATAAACTAGGGTTTAAGCTTCTGTCACTCTAGCAACCCATCATCTAATTACTACTCCACAATGCATTCCCTTAGGCCCAAAGATGGTGAAGTGTCATGTAGTCGACGTTCACATGACACCACTAAGAGAATCACAACATACACATCATCAAAATATCGAACGAATACCAAATTCACATGATTACTTATGACAAGACTTCTCCCATGTCCTCAAGAACAAAAGTAACTACTCACACATCATCAACATGTTCATGACCAGTAGGGTATTGAATTGCATAATAGATCTGAACATATAGTCTTCCACCAAGTAAACCAACAAGCATCAACTACAAGATGTAATCAACACTACTAGCAACCCACAGGTACCAATCTGAGGTTTTGAGACAAAGATTGAATACAAGAGATGAACTAGGGTTTGAGATGAGATGGTGCTGGTGAAGATGTTGATGAAGATTAGCCCTCCCACGATGAGAGGGTCGATGGTGGTGTTGATGGCGACGATTTCCCCCTCCCGGAGGGAAGTATCCCCGGCAGAATCTCTCCACCGGAGAGCAAAAGTGCTCCTGCCCAAGTTCTGCCACGAGACGGCGGCGCACCATCCCGAAAGTCTTCTCTATAATTGTTTTAGGTCAAAATCACTTATATACCAAAAAATGGGGGCCAGAAGTGGGCCAGGGGCCCCATGAGGTACCAGGGCGTGCCTGGGGGGTGGCGCGCCCTGGTGCCTCGTGGGCACCTGGGTGGCCCCCTCTGGTACTTTTTGCTTCCAATATTTTTTATATATTCCAAAATAATTCTCAGGAAAATTTCAGCTCATTTGGAGTTGTGAAGAATAGGTATCTTGACAGAGCTTTTTCAGGTCCAGAATTCCAGCTGCCAGTATTCTCCCTCCTTGTGTGAATCTTGCATATTTAGAGAGAAAAGGCATTAGAATATCTCCACAAAGTGTTATATTGATTAAAAACACTATAAATAACTGTTGTAAAACATGATGCAAAATGGACGTATCAACTCCCCCAAGCTTAGACCTCGCTTGACCTCAAGCGAAAGCCGATATCGATAATCATGTCCACATGTTTAGAGAGAGAGGTGTCGATAAAAACAAAATACGGACATAGAAGCATCATGAACATTATTATAACAGCAATATTTATTATCATAGCAGCAATATTTATTATCATAAACTTCTTTTGAGCAAGTAACAATTCACTACAACAATGGAGTATAAGGCATAAACTTTCTTGAAAACTAACAAACTATGTTCTTAGTCAACAATGCAATTACAACTCATCATATTTTCAGGAAGGGTCACATGTAGGAGCTATTTAGCAATTCCACATACTCAACCATCATTAAGTCTTCCATGATTGCTAAAACTCACGACATATATATGGAGCAAAAGCTTCAGCCAGACACATAGAAAGATAGGGGCTTATAGTTCTACCTCCCAACTTATTCACCTCGAGGGTGATGTCAACAATAATAACTCATGATCACTCATATCCAACTGGATATATGTGCCTAGATCTTTCCCCACCACATGATGCTTACAAAAGAGAAAAATAAAAAGGGAATAGAGGAGAATACCATTGACTCTTGCATAAAAAGTAAGATACATAAAAGTAAAGGATAGGCCCTTAGCAGAGGGAAGCAGAGGTTGTCATGTGCTTTTTGTTTTTGAATGCTAGAGCTCTTAATGCAAAGAAACATCACGTTATATTGCCCCTTGTGATAGCAACCTTTACTATGCAGTCCGTCACTTTTATTTCTTTACCATCACAAGCTCGTACAACGCTTATTTCCCTTACAATAAAAGTTCAGACATATTTAGAGGCAATTTTTATTGCTTTTTGCACCGATGACAACTTACTTGAAGGATCTTATTCAATCCATAGGTAGATATAGTGGACTCTCATGTCATGAAACTGGGTTTAAAGGTTTTGGATGCACAAGTAGTATCTCTACTTAGTGCGGATTTTTGGCTAGCAAAGATATTGGGCAAGCACCACATGTTGGAGGATCTATAACAATATAACTTCTATGTGAATATGAACAAACATAAGTCATTACGTTGTCTTCCTTGTCCAACGTCAACAATTTGACATAAAATATTTAATGGGGGCTCACAATCATAAAAGATGTCCAAGATAGTATATTTGCATGTGAATCTTCTCTTCCCTTATTAACTTTTTCATGAATTGCATCATTGACTAATACTATGTTTGTTATCCTCCAATAAATTTTACCACTTATACTTTTCTTTATGTAATGTCATTACTTTCCATAAGATTAGCATATGATCTTTTTCGTTATTTATTTTCATTGCTATGATTGCAACATGAAAGTAAAGAAACACAAGCTCAAACTACTCTTTATTATATAGCTCTCAACTCGATTACATAGATGGATGGATCACGAAACGAACACTCGAAAATAGATCATGCTAAGCTTTTATTCAACTAGATCATGAAATAACTGAGGATCGAACTAAAAGTAAGTAAAGATAATAAAAGTGATGGTGATACGATACCAGGGCACCTCCCCCAAGCTTGGCACAAGCCAGGGGGAGTGCCCATACCCATGTGCTCAAGTGTCCTTCTTCGGTGATGATGGTGGTGATGAAGTGATGGGCTTGTCCTCTGGCTTCCATGGCATAGGTGCCCCATCATAGGAAGATGAACGAGTCTCCGGAGTCCTGAAATTTGCAGCTAAACTCATACCTTTGAATCTTGCCTCATATTCAAAATTCTGATTTTGGAGATCATAGATTTGGCCTTGGAGGTAATCAATTCGTTCATTGAGCTTGAAGATGATGTCCCCAATTGATCGGTCATCCTCCTTGCGATCACGGGTGAACTCCGTGATCATGGAGTGGTTGGGGCTGAGTCCACGTTCCACCATTTCTTGGCACTTGAAGATCTCCTGCTCCACCACCTCGAGCCTGGATTCCACTCTCCCGGTCTTCTTGGGTCCTTGAATGTCCCGGATGTGAAGCACCCCCTCACGCATCTCAATAGCTTGAGGGTGTTTCATCACCTCCGGAAGGTAAGGATTGATGACCTTCTCGTAGAACTTGTCTTTGGAAAAGCTTGGTGAAGTCATAGCGATCTAGATCTGTCAGAAAAATAGCACGAAACAAGAACAGAGGAGATTTCTGCGATACGGTGGTCAAAACGTCTGGAAGTCTATATATAGATTTTTTATCTTGCAAAACAAGTAATCCAGAAGAAAAACGGAGTCGGGAAGGCACACGTGGGGCCCACGAGCCACCAGGGCGCGCCTGGGGGGGTGGCGCGCCCTAGTGCCTCGTGGGCACCAGGTGGGTCCCCCCCGGCTATTTCTTATTTTATTCTTTTTATAAATATTCCAAAACTGACAGAAAGTATTTTTATGGAATTTTTGGAGTCGGTTTACCTACCGTATCACATACCTCTTCCTTTTCAGGGTTCTGGAGTGTTCCGGAAGGTCTCCCTTATGTATTCCTCCGGTGTAATTGTTTCAATAATATTAGTTTCAACATTAATAGGGGTACCTGAAATATAATGCTTAATTCTTTGCCCATTCACCACTCACGGATTAGTGCCATCGGAGTTATTTATTTTGATGGCTCCGGAGCGATAAACTTCTTCGATAATATACGGTCCTTCCCACTTAGAGAGAAGTTTTCCTGCAAAGAATCTTAAACGAGAATTGTACAATAGAACTTGCTCACCTACTTTAAATTCCCGTTTCTGAATTCTTCTATCATGCCATCTTTTAACTTTTTCTTTAAACAATTAAGCATTATCATAAGATTGGGTTCTCCATTCATCTAATGAGCTAATGTCAAATAACCTCTTCTCACCGGCAAGTTTCAAATCATAATTTAATTCTTTAATTGCCCAATATGCTTTATGTTCTAACTCAAGGGGCAAATGACATGCTTTTCCATAAACCATTTTATAAGGAGATATACCCATAGGATTTTTATAAGCAGTTCTATAAGCCCACAGTGCATCGTCAAGTTTCTTAGACCAATTCTTTCTAGATCTATTGACGGTTTTCTGCAAAATTTTCTCTGTTGCTTAGTTCAACTTGACCACTAGTCTGAGGATGATAGGGAGATGCAATTCTGTGGTTGACATCATATTTAGCAAGTAATTTACGGAATGCACCATGAATAAAATGTGAACCACCATCAGTTATTAAATATCTAGGGACTCCAAAACTTGGGAAAATAACATCTTTAAACATTTTAATAGAAGTGTTACGATCAGCACTACTAGTTGGAATAGCTTCTACCCACTTGGTAACGTAATCAACAGCAACTAAAATATGAGTATACCGATTGGATTTAGGAAAAGGTCCCATATAATCAAATCCCCAAACATCAAATGGTTCAACAGCAAGTGAATAACTCATAGGCATTTCCTGACGTCTACCAATATTACCAATTCTTTGACATTCATCACAAGAGGAGACAAATTTACGAGCATCCTTGAAAAGAGTAGGCCAATAAAAACCAGATTGTAATACCTTGTGTGCAGTTCTGTCTCCCGCATGGTGTCCTCCGTAAGCTTTGGAGTGACACTTCCGTAGGATTTGTTCATGTTCATGCTCAGGTATACAACGTCTAATAATACCATCTACTCCTTGTTTATAAAGATGTGGGTCATCCCAGAAGTAATGTCTTAAGTCAAAGAAGAATTTTTTCTTTTGTTGGTATGTAAAACTAGGTGGTATGTATTTAGCAACAATGTAATTAGCATAGTCTACAAACCAAGGAGTATTACGAGAAGCATTTATGACAGCTAATTGCTCATCAGGAAAATCATCATTAATAGGTAGTGGGTCATCAAGAACATTTTCTATTCTAGGCAAATTATCTGCTACGTGATTCTCAGCTCCCTTTCTATCAATAATATGCAAGTCAAATTCTTGTAGCAATAAAACCCACCTAATGAGTCTAGGTTTAGCATCTTTATTTTCCATAAGATATTTAATAGCAGCATGATCGGTGTGAATAGTTACATTAGAATCAACTATGTAAGATCTGAATTTATCACATGCAAACACAACTGCTAAAAAATATTTTTCAGTAGTAGCATAATTTCTTTGGGCACTGTCTAGAGTTTTACTAGCATAATGGATAACATTTAATTTCTTATCAACTCTTTGTCCTAGAACAACACCAACAGCATAATCGCTAGCATCACACATAATTTCAAAAGGCAAGTTCCAGTCAGGTGGTTGAACAATAGGTGCAGTGGTTAAGGCTTTCTTAAGTGTTTCAAAGGCTTCTAGACAATCATCATCAAAAACAAATGGAACATCTTTTTGCAAAAGATTGGTGAGAGGCCTAGAAATTTTGGAGAAGTCTTTAATAAATCTCCTATAGAAACCAGCATGACCAAGGAAACTTCTTATACCTTTAATATCTTTGGGACATGGCATTTTCTCAATAGCATCAACCTTAGCTTTATCGACTTCAATACATCTCTCAGAAACTTTATGGCCCAAGACAATACCTTCATTCACCATAAAGTGGCACTTCTCCCAATTCAAGACAAGATTAGTTTCTTCACATCTCTGCAAAACTCGATCAAGTTTGCTTAAGCAATCATCAATAGAAGTTCCGTAAACGGAAAAATCATCCATGAAAACCTCAACAATCTTTTCACAAAAGTCAGAGAATATAGCAGTCATACATCTTTGAAAGGTAGCAGGTGCATTGCATAAACCAAAAGGCATATGTCTATAAGCATAAGTTCCGAAAGGACAAGTAAATGTGGTTTTCTCTTGATCGGGTTGTGATACGGGTATTTGAGAAAAACCAGAATTACCATCTAGGAAACAAAAATGTGTATGCTTAGACAATCTTTCTAACATTTGATCAATAAAAGGTAAGGGGTAATGATCTTTTCTAGTAGCTTTGTTTAATTTTCTAAAATCGATTACCATCCTATAACCAGTTACAATTCTTTGTGGAATGAGTTCATTTTTATCATTAGGAATAACGGTTATACCTCCTTTCTTAGGGACACAATGAACAGGACTTACCCATCTACTATCAGCTATGGGATAGATTATACCTGCTTCCGGAAGTTTTAATATTTCAGTTCTTACCACCTCCTTCATCTTAGGATTTAATCGACGTTGGTGGTCGACAACTGGTTTAGCATCAGGCTCCACATTAATTTTGTGCTGACATAGAGTGGGACTAATGCCCTTAAGATCATCAAGAGTATATCCAATAGCGGCTCAGTGCTTCCTTAGAGTTTTCAGCAATCTCTTTTCTTCATACGCTGAAAGGTTAGCACTAATAATAACAGGATATATCTTCTTTTCATCTAGATAAGCATATTTCAATGTATTAGGCAATTGCTTCAATTCAAACACAGGATCACCTTTAGGTGGAGGAGGACCTCCAAGAGTTTCAACAGGCAAATTATGTTTAAGGATAGGTGGTTGATCAAAGAACATCTTATCAATTTCATTTCTTTCATGCATATGCATATCATTCTCATGGTCTAGCAAATATTGTTCTAACGGATCAGCAGGAGGTACAGCAATAGAAGCAAGACCAATAATTTCATCTTTACTAGGCAATTCTTTCTCATGAGGTTGTCTACGAAATTTGGAGAAATTAAACTCATGAGACATACCACCAAAATCAACACTGACTGTTTCTTTAGTGCAATCAATCTTAGCATTAACCGTGTTCAAGAAAGGTCTACCAAATATAATGGGACAAAAATCGTCTTGTCGAGAACCAAGGACTAGAAAATCAGTAGGGTATTTTGTTTTTCCACACAAGACTTCAACATCTCTAACAATCCCAAGTGGTGTAATGGTATCTCTGTTTGCAAGTTTAATAGTAACATCAATGTCCTCTAATTCAGCAGGTGCAATATCATTCATAATTTCTTGATATAAAGTAAAAGGAATAGCACTCACACTAGCACCCAAATCACATAAGCCATGATAGCAATGATCTCCTATTTTAACTGAGACAACAGGCATGCCCACAACGGGTCTGTTTTTATCTTTAGAATCAGGTTTAGCAATTCGAGCTGCTTCATCACAGAAGTAAATAGCATGCCCATCTATATTATCAACCAAGAGATCATTAACCATAGCAACATTAGGTTCAACTTTAATTTGTTCAGCGGGTCTAGGTGTTCTATTATGACTTTTGTTAACCACAGTTGAAACCTTAACATGTTCTTTAATCCTAACAGGAAAAGGTGGTTTCTCAATATAAGCGGTAGGAACAACAGGATCAACATGATAAACAATTGTTTCTTATTTAACACTAACAGGTTCCTCTATCTTTTCTTTAACATGGGGATGATATTTAAACCACTTATCCTTAGGGAGATCAACATGAGTAGCAAAGGATTCACAAAAGGAGGCTACTATCTCAGAGTCAAGTCCATATTTAGTGCTAAACTTATGAAAAGCATCGGTGGCCATAAAAGATTTAACACAATCGAACTCAAGTATTATACCTAACTTATTACCTTTGTCGAGTTCCCAATCTTCAGAGTTGCGTTTAATTCTTTCCAAAAGATCCCATCTGAATTCAATAGTTTTCTTCATAAAGGAGCCAGTCGAAGAAGAATCGAGCATAGTTTGATTATCATGAGAAAGCCGAGCATAAAAAATTTCTAAGATAATTTTTCTTGAGAGGTCATGATTGGGGCATGTATGCAACATATATTTAAGCCTCCCCCAAGCTTGAGCGATGCTTTCTCCTTCACGAGGCCAAAAGTTATATATATAATTCCGATCACGATGAACCAAGTGCATAGGATAAAATTTCTGATGGAATTCTAGTTTCAGGCGGTTACAATCCCATGTATCAGTATCATCACATAGCCTATACCATATTAATGCTTTTCCCTCCAAAGATAAAGGGAAAACTTTCTTCTTAACTCCATCTCCGGTTATACCTACAAGCTTAAACAATCCACAAATTTCATCCACATAAATCAAGTGCATATCAGGATGTACCGTTCCATCTCCTGCATAAGGATTAGCTAACAGTTTCTCTAACATGCCCGAAGGAATTTCATATTCAATATCTTTTTCAATAGGTGCAGTAGGTTGAGGAGCAACTATTTTCGTTTCCGGTCAAGGTGAAGATACCCCGAACAAACCCCTCAAAGGATTACTTTCCATAGTGACAAGTGATAGTAAATTTCAGCACGTAATATAAGTGTTTCCTTACCAAATTCCACTTACCAAAGGCGCTTCACTCCCCGGCAACGGCGCCAGAAAAGAGTCTTGATGACCCACAAGTATAGGGGATCAATCGTAGTCCTTTCGATAAGTAAGAGTGTCGAACCCAACGAGGAGCAGAAGGAAATGACAAGCGGTTTTCAGCAAGGTGTTTTCTGCAAGCACTGAAATTATCGGTAACAGGTAGTTTGATAGCAAGATAATTTGTAACAAGTGACTAGTAACAATAGTAACAAAGAGTGCAGCAATATAGCCCAATCCTTTTTGTAGCAAAGGACAGGCCGGAACGATCTCTTATAATAAGTAAAGCGTTCTCGAGGACACATGGGAATTTCATCCAGTCACTTTCACCATATTAGTTTGATTCGCGTTCGCTACTTTGATAATTTGATATGTGGGTGGACCGGTGCTTGGGTGCTGCCCTTACTTGGACAAACCTCCCACTTATGATTACCCCGTCTCACAAGCATCCGCAACTACGAAAGAAGAATTAAGACTACTCTAACCATAGCATTAAACATGTGGATCCAAATCAGCCACTTACGGAATAGCGCAATAAACTAGGGTTTAAGCTTCTGTCACTCTAGCAACCCATCATCTAATTACTACTCCACAATGCATTCCCTTAGGCACAAAGATGGTGAAGTGTCATGTAGTCGACGTTCACATGACACCACTAAGAGAATCACAACATACACATCATCAAAATGTCGAACGAATACCAAATTCACATGATTACTTATGACAAGACTTCTCCCATGTCCTCAAGAACAAAAGTAACTACTCACACATCATCAACATGTTCATGACCAGTAGGGTATTGAATTTCATAATAGATCTGAACATATAGTCTTCCACCAAGTAAACCAACAAGCATCAACTACAAGATGTAATCAACACTACTAGCAACCCACAGGTACCAATCTGAGGTTTTGAGACAAAGATTGAATACAAGAGATGAACTAGGGTTTGAGATGAGATGGTGCTGGTGAAGATGTTGATGAAGATTAGCCCTCCACGATGAGAGAGTCGCTGGTGGTGTCGATGGCGACGATTTCCCCCTCCCGGAGGGAAGTATCCCCGACAGAATCTCTTCGCCGGAGAGCAAAAGTGCTCCTGCCCAAGTTCCGCCTCGAGACGGCGGCGCACCGTCCCGAAAGTCTTCTCTATAATTATTTTAGGTCAAAATCACTTATATACCAGAAAATGGGGGCCAGAAGTGGGCCAGGGGCCCCACGAGGTACTAGGGCGCGCTTGGGGGGGGTGGCGCGCCCTGGTGCCTCGTGGGCACCTGGGTGGCCCCCTCTGGTACTTTTTGCTTCCAATATTTTTTATATATTCCAAAATAATTCTCCAGAAAATTTCAGCTCATTTGGAGTTGTGCAGAATAGGTATCTTGACAGAGCTTTTTCAGGTCCAGAATTCCAATTGCCTGTATTCTCCCTCCTTGTGTGAATCTTGCATATTTAGAGAGAAAAGGCATTAGAATAGCTCCACAAAGTGTTATATTGATTAAAAACACTATAAATAACAGTAGTAAAACATGATGCAAAATGGACGTATCAGTGGGCGGGAGTGATTTCAGCCGAACGCATCGGCGTTTAGGCGCCCGCGGTATATGAATGTTTTTCGGAGGCGGTTGTGTGGCGACTCGATGAAGCTACAAACCTACCCCGGTTTAGACTTGTGGACGTCAGGCCGGTAGGATTCACGGGTCAGAGTTAGGACGGTAATTTCCTTCTACCAAACATTGGTCTCACGCGGTTTCCGGCGAGGAGAGGATCTTTTGGCGCTTCGTTCAAAATTTTGAACCAGAAGCATTCACGTTTACAGTACTCTTCAGTTGAACTTTACTAATTGGACCTCATTATATTTGACCTTGTATGTTTAAAAACCTCATTAAATTATGCGATTCTTTTGAAAAAAAATACTCGTGAAAATCCTATAACTACGATTATTTTGGAATGGAGGAGGTAAACTTGAATCTATTTTGTACACGACTATGTATTATCAACAAAGATTGATGCCCCTTTTAGATGTGATTTACAAAAGTCATTATCTCGAATTCAAATAGTTGAATACACTTCCTATGAATTCGAATATTTGAAACCACTTTTATGTTGAATTCAAAATTTATTCTAGTTCATCGCTAGCAATTTGGAATGTATACCATGTATGTTTCTTATGTATAATGTGCTTGACACTGACCGCAGAGTGTACACACGTTTATATATGAATTGCAAGAGCCATGCATTGTCTGGATTTCAAACTACTGACTATGGATCAATAATGTGAAATAATACCATACACATGCTTGAATTCGATAGAGTATGGATATTTGCTAGACCAATGTTCGTTCATACATGAATTACAAATTTCATGATCTCATCCAATTTTGTAAATACAATTTATATTTTAATTTAATGGCTATGTAACGACCGAACCTGATAAGATTCGAGTCTCTGTGCTCACTGTGCTAGTCCCTGGATCAATAGCTAGCACACACAGTACATGATGTAATATCAAGAATAAACCACATGTCATAATATTACATCGTAGATCCAGAATTTAAATATTACATACCTGCGTAGCTCAAGGCTAGCTCACAACAAAAATACAGTGGGAAAAAAAGCAAATAAAATCTTCAAGGTGTCCATCAACACCACAGGCAAATGTCAAGTATAGACATCGGAACCCTACAACGTATCACTCACTCGTCGTATAAAATCTGCAACATGATAAGTTATAGCCACAAGGGTCACTATGTTGAATGTACTAGCAAGTCACACAGGAATGATATAATAGGCCTATACTTCTATATGCAAGGTATATCAAGAGGACAGTGTAGTGGTTGTTTTGCAGAAAAGCTAATTTTCCCCTAATAACTACATAATAGTCAAATTTTAATTATGTCTTGCTACAATTAAATACGTATGGTTGAATTAGGCACTCCAATACCAACATATTCCCATCATTAAGGTTTCCCATCAAGTTTTATTAAAGTCCCAAAATTTTGAATTTTGGAATGTTAATTATTTAAATAGGATTAATTAAAACTTGCTTGTGTTGTTTGAATTTAGCTAATTTTGCTAGGATTTGAAATTTTTGGTGTTAAAATGAGTATTCACATGAGAGGGAATAAAATGACTTTCCTGAATATTCCCTTGGATCTTATTTTGAATTTTGAGAATATTCAAAAGTGTTTCAACTTGGTTACGAGAGAGGATGACATGACTTCCTCAAATTTTAAAAAAAAAGAAGAACAATTGAATATTCTTTCATTTGGATTACAATATTTGAAACAATGCCAACTCAAAAATAAGATCAAAAGAGAGAGAGGGAAATATGACTCCTTCAAAATAGAAAGAGTGAAGGTAATATGACTCCTTCAACATGAAAAGAGTTGAATATGCTTCAAAAACAATTTGGATATTTATTTGAAGTTGAAACTATGTTGGGAATATTTATAAATCCCAAAATAAGGTTTATAAAATATTGTATGTATTTTATATAAATTTGTGGGCTAGATAAATGTCCACTAAGCTCTATATATAACTATATTTATTATTGTGTATGTTCAGGTATTTTGTTTTTCTTGAATTGGCATTTATTTTGCCATGTTCATTTTCCTGGTATTTATTAAACAAGAAAGAAACAGAAATCCTATTCTAAACCCATACCCTAACCTTCTAACCCAGCAGTGAGCTGCAGCCCACCTGGCTATGTGTTACCCAGCGCAGCAGCAGCAACTTGGTCCAGCCGCGGCCCATTTGGCTATTTCTCGCGTAGTCCAGCGCACACGGCAACAGCTTGGCCACTCTCTCTCCTCCCTTCCACTGACGCGTGGACCCCACCCTGCCTTCTACAACCCCATGTCGAACTCCTCCCCTTGCACAACTGTGACCGCGTTCCTCGCGCCCGATATCCTCGGCTACGGGGCAATCCTTCCAGGATTTGCAACCACGCGATCCCCTCGATCTCCTCTTTCGATCCCCTACCTCTCCACGTGAAATCGAGCTCGGACTTGGGCTGAGCGATCATGCCAATCTCACTGGAGTTGCGCCACCATAGGAGCTCTTCGTCGATCACTTCCATCATATGCTGAGGTTCCCAATGATCCTGGTTGCTCCTTCCTTCGTACCTCTCGATCCGCAACTCCTTTAACCTTTTTGTTGCACAGAAAACCCATGGGAGCAAGCTCCCAACGCACGCTTGATCTCACCAGAGTTCGCGAGCACCATCGTGCAACGCCGCCGTCAACCGAGGACGCCCATGTCGCTTATGACACCACCTAACTCACCCCCGTTGAACACTGCATCCACACGCCACCTCGACTTCGCCGGAGGACCACCGGAGTAGCGCCGCCGCCCACGCCCATACCGCCGCTGTCGGCCTTTCGCTCACGGTGAGCACGCCAAGCACAAAAGATTTTTTCGACGAATCACGGACTGCCACGTTGCACTCGCACAGCACAGCAACGACATCTTCAAAACGCTGCCACGACAGAGTTTTTAACAAAATCTGTCCAAATATTGTTTCGGCTATAATTTTTGATCTAACATCCAAACTAAGTGAAACTTTTTCCTATGTGTTCATATTGATCTTACCTATCCACTGAAATAATTAGTTTCAACTTCTGAACTTTTCAAATTTGAGCAATTCAAATTTGGATTCGAAACTTGATTTGATCATATCGGGTGAACCGTGACACCTTTCCAATTGATTCGTGTTGCATATGAAAACTTGTATCAAATACTTTATGATCATATCATGTGTACATAAATTCAAATATGTTTGAACTGTTTTGAATTTAAATTTAATTCAAACATGATTTCATCATAACTTGAGTCATAGTGCTCCTACTCGATCAATTCTTTTTGCAAATGAATTCGTATGTCATATGCAATCTCTCAAACAACTTTTATGTTATTCTCCAAATAATTTCGACCATGGTCCATACTATCTCCAATATAATCTTATATGGCAACAATGCATCATCCGTTAACTCTTTTGAGTTGATTCCTTTCAAATGTCACCTTATAGCACACCGAGACCATATTATAATATTTAGCCCAATTATTTTGTTGTTGCTGAATAACCTTGCCATATTTGTTTTGAGTTCTTTTGATTCTTATTTATGGCATGGTTATTGATTTGGATTCTTTCGTTAACGATAGATTACCCGGAGTGTGATGAGTAGAATTATCAGGAATTGTGAGTGCGACGATCTTCATCAAACATACCAGGCAAGTCACACAGGAATGATATAACAGACCTATACTTCTATATGCAAGGTATATCAAGAGGACAGTGTAGTGGTTGTTTTGCAGAAAAGCTAATTTTCCCCTAATAACTACATAATAGTAAAATTTTAATTATGTCTTGCTACAATTAAATACGTATGGTTGAATTGGGCACTCCAATACCAACATATTCCCATCATTATGGTTTCTCGTCAAGTTTTATTAAAGTGTATCATCTGTCAAGATCATCCAACAACTGTAATGGTCTAGCTGCTCAAATTCGTCCGTAACCGGGGACACGGCTAATCATGATTAGTTTTTACACTCTGCAGAGTTTAGTACGCTTTACCCACTGGACCCAACCCGAAGATTGAGACGAAGTCTTTTAGAAGCACTCGCCTAGTCCCAGAGGAGACCCATCCCAACTACCATAACTACATTTAATGGCACATCCGGGTAAGGTTTCCGCAACTGGTCAACTAAGCCAGAGCCCATATAGCCAGTGGTTGTACATGGAAGCTACTAGTCACTAAGTATGTCTGATCTTTTTGAACCTGGGCGGCATTCCACTTACATTCAGAGCGTAGCAACCATGATGTTCTTGAAACCACCCAGCAATACCATTTGGGTGCACTTAGCCATGGTTCATGCCCTTAGAAAAGGAACAAGAAACTCCATGATGCAACCCTATCCGTCCAGAGGTGAATTCTATATAAATTTCTACTTAAGTTATATTATAGTCCTCACATAACCTTTATGAATACACGAACCAATCCCCGTCTACATAGCATCGCACGAATACACTACTACGGTCTACAATAAGGCCATACCAAACTGCATCTCAATAGTAATAGCATACTACCATAATATTCCTACACATGCATATAATATAATAATGTGATATAGAACTACATGCATAGAAAAAAAAGGATGAAGTATGATCAAAGTGTAACTTGCCTGGTACGTTTGATGAAGATTGTCGCACTCACAATTCCTGATAATTCTACTCGTCACGCTCCGGGTAATCTATCGTTAACGAAAGAATCCAAATCAATAACCATGCCATAAATAAGAATCAAAAGAACTCAAAACAAATATGGCAAGATTATTCAGCAACAACAAAATAAATGGGCTAAATATTATAATATGGGTCTC
This sequence comes from Elymus sibiricus, assembly GCA_039707655.1. Classification (NCBI taxonomy): domain Eukaryota; kingdom Viridiplantae; phylum Streptophyta; class Magnoliopsida; order Poales; family Poaceae; genus Elymus; species Elymus sibiricus. The sequence goes on from CM077672.1 coordinate 321,251,003, forward strand.
GGTGTGCTATAAGGTGACATTTGAAAGGAATCAACTCAAAAGAGTTAACGGATGATGCATTGTTTCCATATAAGATTATATTGGAGATAGTATGGACCGTGGTCGAAATTATTTGGAGAATAACATAAAAGTTGTTTGAGAGATTGCATATGACATAAGAATTCATTTGCAAGAAGAATTGATCGAGTAGGAGCACTATGACTCAAGTTATGATGAAATCATGTTTGAATTAAAGTTAAATTCAAAACAGTTCAAACATATTTGAATTTAGGTACACATGATATGATTAGAAAGTATTTGATACAAGTTTTCATATGCAACACAAATCAATTGGAAAGGTGTCACGGTTCACCCGATATGATCAAATGAAGTTTCGAATCCAAATTTGAATTGCTCAAATTTGAAAAGTTCAGAAGTTGAAACTAATGATTCCAGTGGATAGGTAAGATCAATATGAACACATAGGAAAAAGTTTCACTCAGTTTGGATGTTAGACCAAAAATTATAGCCGAAACAATATTTTGACAGATTATGTTAAAAACTCTTTCATGGCAGCGTTTTGAAGATGTCGCTGCTGTGCTGTGCGGGTGCCACGTGGCAGTCTATGATTCATCAAAAAAATCTTTTGTGCTTGGCGTGCTCACCGTGAGCGAAAGGCCGACAGCGGCGGTATGGGCGTGGACGGCGGCGCTACTCTAGTGGTCCTCCGGCGAAGTCGAGGAGGCGTGTGGATGAAGTGTTTAACGGGGGTGAGTTAGGTGGTGTCATAAGCGACATGGGCGTCCTCGGTTGGCGGCGGCATTGCTTGATGGTGCTCGCGAACTCCGGTGAGATCGAGCGTGCGTTGGGAGCTTGCTCCCGTGGGTTTTTTGTGCAACAAAAAGGTTAAAGGAGTTGCGGATCGAGAGGTACGAAGGAAGGAGCAACCAGGATCATTGGGAACCTCTGCATATGATGGAAGTGATCGACGAAGAGCTCCCGTGGTGGCGCAACTCCGGCGAGATCGGCGTGATAGCTCAGCCCAAGTCTGAGCTCAATTTCACGTGGAGAGGCAGGGGATCGAAAGAGGAGATCGAGGGGATTGCGTTGCTGCAAATCCTGGAAGGATTGCCCCGTAGCCGAGGAGATCGAGCGCGAGGAACGCGGTCACAGTTGTGCAAGGGGAGGAATTCGACGTGGGGTTGTAGACGGCAGGGTGCGGTCCACGCGTCAGTGGAAGGGAGGAGAGAGAGGGGCGAAGCTGTTGCCGTGTGCGCTGCACTACGCGAGAAATAGCCAAATAGGCCGCGGCTGGACCAAGTTGCTGCTGCTGCGCTGGGCAGCACATAGCCAGGTGGGCTGCAGCTCGCTGCTGGGTTAGAAGGTTAGGGTATGGGTTTAGAATAGGATTTTTGTTTCTTTCCTTTTTAATAAATACCAGGAAAATGAACATGGCGAAATAAATGCCAATTCAAGAAAAACAAAATACCTGAACATACTCAATAATAAATATAGTTATATATAGAGCTTAGTGGACATTTATCTAGCCCACAAATTTATATAAAATACATACAATATTTTATAAACCTTATTTTGGGATTTATAAATATTCCCAACATAGTTTCAAATTCAAATAAATATCCAAATTATTTTTGAAACATTTTCGACTCTTTTCATGTTGAAGGAGTCATATTACCTTCACTCTTTCTATTTTGAAGGAGTCATATTTCCCTCTCTCTTTTGATCTTATTTTTGAGTTGGCATTGTTTCAAATATTGTAATCCAAATGAAAGAATATTCAATTGTTCTTCTTTTTTTTAAATTTGAGGAAGTCATGTCATCCTCTCTCGTATCCAAGTTGAGACACTTTTGAATATTCTCAAAATTCAAAATAAGATCCAAGGGAATATTCAGGAAAGTCATTTTATTCCCTCTCATGTGAATATTCATTTTAACACCAAAAATTTCAAATCCTAGCAAAATTAGCTAAATTCAAACAACACAAGCAAGTTTTAATTAATCCTATTTAAATAATTAACATTCCAAAATTCAAAATTTTGGGATGTTACAGGGTAGAACAGTCCTTTACGCGTAGATGCACTCTCCCTCGACCCCTCCTCATACGCGCGCTATCTTTCTCTCTCACGCATACGCGCACACACTATATATCCATCGGCCTTTCTCTCTCACAAATGCATGCCCACCCTCTCTCCTGAAAGTGTCTCACACACACACACTCTGTATATCTCCCTCTCTCTCTTACTACTATCCACGACTCTTTTCACTAATCTCAGTCACAAACACTATTTCTCTCACATGCATGCGCACGCATGGTCTCCGCCGCCTCCCTCCCTTTGTACATATCTTTGCCTCGTGTCTCCTGCACGCACACTCTCTTTAGTCCTCTCTCGCACGCATTGTCTCCACCTCCCTTACTAATTGACAGATATGATTCCATCAGATCATTCGATAGGATATCCCTGACGGTTAAAGTGGATGGTGATAAGAGGCAAAGATTTTCCTAAGTCGGGGCCCTTGCGATCGAGGAAATACCCTACTCCTGGTCGTGTATACTTTGATTGGGGTGTGTACAAAGTACATGTCAATACCAAGGGATTGTGTGTATATATACTATCAACGAACTAGGCCCCCGGCCTATATAACTTACCCGGGGCCTAGGGTTACAAATCGTAGTCTGCTTCGTCAGTGGAGATAGAGTCTTCCACGGCTCTGGTATCTTCGTCTTGTATGTCAAGTCAGTCTTCGTATAACGCATCTCGGGCCGACCTATGTGGCGTAGGACGGAACCGACCAAGGGGTCCTCACCTCAACCCACCAGACCAAAAAACGATGTGCCACCACCACACCTTGCACACTCTTTACCCCCATAGGTCTCACTACATCCTCACACCCACACATACCAACACACACACTATTTCTACTCATGCCTCTCTCCCGTTCTCCTCTACATACACAAACTCACCATCTCTCGTTGAGACATCCTATTCGTCTCTCTCTCTCTCTCCCTCTCTCTCTCTCATCTCTCATGCTCTCCCTTTCTCCCATCGCACCCCCCCTTGTATCCACGCCTCTCTCGAATACGTACACATACCCTTTCCAGGCCCTCCAAAATACGTCAACTACACATTCACGCATGTTACATCTCATTATCATGCGCTCCCAATGATCTAAAAAAGGCATCCGTTCACTTTTACTCCGCATACAAGATTTGTTTTGAATTGAAACTACACAGATTGTGACAAAACAAATATTTAAGAAAATCTACATATACAATACTACAAAGTTATATATGAAAGTTAATTGCATGGTGCATCCAATGATATTTGTTCCGTATTGTGAATGTTTACATTTTTATCCTTTATAAAATTAGTCGCAATAAAGAGAACGAAGGGCATCTCTCTCTCACTCTCTCCATCGCACACCCCCTCTCTCTACGCCCTTTTCACGTATGCACACAAACTATCTCTCGGCCCTCTAAAAGTACACCCCCATACACATTCACGCGTGACGGTCATTGTATTTCAAGCGAAAGCGCAATACTGTCTCTGGATTTAGAATGCGCTCATTACGGTCAACATATACATTTTCTGGTGATTATATGGTCACTAGCTCACCGTACAACTCCGTATTTTGACGGTGACACTGATGGTCATTGTATTTGAAATGAAAGCACGATACGGTCAGCATATACATTTTCTGGTGATTATACAATCACTGGCTCACCATACAGCTATGTATTTTGTTGATGACACGATCAATTGACCAGTCAAACAGTCCACATGGCGCAACTAGTGTTGCATCAGAAGCGCACATTATCTCCCTAATGTAGGGCCCACCTATCAGCGGGTATAAGAAAGAAACAAATGGTAATAAATAAGTGCTCGGTGGGGATTCGAAGTCGAGACCTCAGGTTGGTAGCCCGCGCGCGATAACCATAGCGGACAAGGTCGCCTAGTGATGAAATGCTAAGCCAGCCTTTTAATACACAGGAGCTACTGTGGTGAATACACACACATCACACATGCGGACAAACACGCACGCAATGCCCGCATGCATGCATGCAATACTCACACGTACACATGCACGCACGCAACACTCGCACAAACACACGCACTCAAGCATGCATGCAACACTCACACATACACATGCACGCACGCAACACTCGCACGATCACACGCACGCATGCATGCACACAGCACAAGACGCAACACACACGCTCACGCTCAAGTGCTCAACCTACACGTGCATGCACAGATATACACAACCAGGGTGGTTCGCGCGCAAGGGCCAGTTTCGTGGGGTCACAGGTTCGACCCCTCACGCACCTGCGTAAATTTTTGTTTACCAACTGATAGGTGGGACCCGCAAGCCACGTGGCCAGTTTGACCAGTCGACAGAGTGCCACGTAGACTTTTTGACCGGTCAACTGAGTGCAATTTGTAATTACGATTTTCACGTCCGTATTGGGCCGGCGGGTTTCGGATGTTTAGTCCCACCTCGCCGCGTGAGGAGCTGGTCGACCGGCTCAAATAGCCGGGTCGTGCAGAAGCGATAAGCTGCAGTCATCATTGCACCCTTTGTTAAGGACATGAATTGTTAATAGTATTAATTTTCTCCGTGATATAAATGCTGCTTGTAGTGGTTAGTATCATAACTATTATTCCTAAATATGTTTATTATGATAGGGTATCTGATATGATACTCAACCCTCTCTTTCTTCATTTAGTTATATGCCACCTCAGCATTGCTGCAGGTGGTACCGCTATGTGCTGGAGCGGGGTGCTCGGTCACAAGCATTCAAGTCTACCGCACACGCCACCAGACAAACACACGCGGTTGGTGCCAAAACTCAGCTGACAAATATTTGCAAAATTTCTGTTTTGGTGCCAAAACCCAAGCCTCTGCATTTCGCCAAAAAAATACAAACCGAGCCTCTGCGTTAACTTCCTGCCCCACCCCGCCCAGCACATTCAAATCCCTCATTTGCCGCAAATTTTGCTGTGTGTTGTTGTTTTTAGGGATATTTTGCTGTGTGAAAACAAATTTAAATATCAACGAATAATCGGTGTCCGGGGTATTTTGCCGGGACACGGTTGAATGGCCTCATATTAGTTTGTACTAGCACTAGTACTACTAGTGTAGAGTAGTAGGAGCAGGAGTAGTACAGTGGTAGTAGAGTACAAACCAGTGCGAGTCCCATTGGACACCAATTTTCTTGGAGTCTGTACTACAGCTTGCACTTCTCCCTCCTCGTTCCTCTAAACTCAGCTGACGTGCGGCGGGCAGGGTGAGGGTTTGCTGATAGTCGGTTTGCTCAACAACGGTCCCAGATGTCAGTGAAAATGCAAGACAACACGCGTTCCCTAGCTTGAGCGGCGTGCCAGACCGACCGTGTGGAGGTGCGACGCGAATGCGGCAGGCTTTTCATTTTGAACTCGTAAGTTGTAACATTTGGTTCTGCTCCTTGGAGCGACGATAGACACAAATAACGATTGAAAACGCTAGGGCAAGGCTTTTCTCGCGCGATAAGAGGGGGAGTTTGCCAGCTTGGCCAATCATCGGTTTGCTCACATGCAGTCCCACATGTTACTGATATGCCTTGGTAATGGGCGTTGAGCGGCGGTCCAGAACATATTGTTACTTCAATTATTCATGTTGCATGTACATTAAAATTGCATTGAAATGTACTCAACAACGTGCAGGCTAGTATCATCCACGTAGTGATCTAAAAGGGCCCACTTCAAAAAAGAAAGAAAGGTGATTTGGTGCTTAGGCTCATCTGCACCCGGTCGGAAAGAATCACAAAAAATTAAAAAAAATCAAAAGATTCCAATTTTTTTTGCACGGTAGGAAATTTGATGCGTGAGGTCCGCTCCAATTTTCAAGTCGTTCGGACATCTGAGCAGCTCTCGGCAAAAAAGACAAATCGGGTCAGAACAGTGCATGAACAGTAAACCTTTTTTACAGACCCCGAATTTGTCTTTTTTGCCGAGAGCTGTTCTAATGTCCAAATGATTTAAAAATTCGAGCGGACCTCATGCATCATATTAACTACCATGCAAAAAAGAATTGGAATTTTTTGAATTTTTCTAGTATTTGTTTTGATTTTTTCTTCAGTGCGGGTGCAGATGAGCCTGGGCTCAGAAGTGGATTATCGCCCACTACACATTCAAGCATTTCACATCGTTCTCTCGCTCTCTCTATCAAACCGACTATGCCAAACTCCCCTGCCTACCGGATGGAAAAAGACCCGCCCTCGCTTTTTTAATCGGGTTTTGTATCGATGGATCACGCGATGCAGCAAAACTAAGTGTTACAAGATTACTTGTACTACGTACTACTACAATACACTGGGCTGACGTGTCTTGTACTCCTCCATCGTAAAAGTGGAGACGCTCGCTTTCATAAATGTTCTGCTTCCGTTCGCCAACATGTGGGACATCTAGCATCCGGGTCCACGTGCCATGCACCAAATAACAGTGCAGAACAGCAGGGGGGACGCACCCCGGTCGTGGCGCCGCAGTAGTACTAATGAGCAATGAGGCGTCAAATCACAAAGCCGCACCTTTCCAACCATCATTTCACTCTTCGCTGAATCCGCTTCTCCATCATTTTCTTCAAAAAAACAACGTGTTGCTTCTACCATTGTTCTGATTTTTCATGAGGGACGCGCATCGGCTTGGTACATCACTGACACGTGTGACCGCATGTTAATAAACTGATAGGCCAAGCTCCCTCGCCCACCGCTCGGCAAAAGCACCTCCTTTTTACTAATCTGGATATCTACTTTTAGATCAATATAATCGAGATTTGTATATATCACACCAAGAAGCAAAATCAAATGGTACGCTTTACAGTTCAAAACGAAACAGCAGCACACTTCCAGCACGGCTTTCGCATTCGCGTCGCAAGTCCGCAGGGTCAATCCGCACACGAAATGGCGACACCAAAAATGCTGCACTCACAGGCCTTTATGGGGCTAATACGGGCATCTTCCAACTAATCAAACTAGACCCCCCTGATTTTCAGGGGGGTGGGCCCCTTCCCACCCCCTAAATCCAATCCTAATCCTCCACGTTTGCTACTCCGTAAACTTTGTAAAAATCCCCCCTGTGAGTCTAGCATTGCTCGTGGCGACACACTAACAACACACCTTTCGCTGACATGTGGGACATCCACCATCCTGGTCCACGTGCCATGCACCAAAGTTCGGAGCAGCAGGGGGAGGCACCCCGGTCGTAGCGCCGCAGTACTAGTAAATGAGCAATGAGGCATCAAATCACAAAGCCCCACCTTGCCCGCAGTAAGCTGGACGGAGCAGGGAAGTACAAAAAATTGTGGACGCAGCTTCGACCCAAAGGCAGTGACGCGTGGGTCTCGCATTTTGATTTACGCGCGGCCTCCTTTGGTTCACAGGGTAGGAATATTACAGGAATATGAAAGTTCTAGGAAAAGAGATGATGTACGGCCTCCTTTGGTTTGTAGGAATTTCATAGTATAGGATTTTCAAAGGAAAAATTCCTATGGAGCTCTGTGGTTTGTAGAATGGATTCCAAATCCTATATAGGATAGGAACCAGTCCTTCACATTTTAATGGAAAAAAACCATTACCCTAGACTCAATGGAAAAAATTCCTATCCTATGCATCAAATGACATTTCTTTCTCTATAGGAATTGAGATGCATGTCATCTCACTTCCTATGTTTTTTCTATTCCTATGATATTCCTATCCTATGAACCAGAGGAGGCCAACATGTATCTCAAATCCTTTGAGTAGGGATAGGAAAAGAGATGTCATTTGGTTCACATCATATGAATTTTTCCATTGAGTCTTAATGTTTATTTTCCTCTTAAATGTGGAGTATAGGAATCCATTCCTATGAACCAAATGGCTCAAAAGGAAAAATTCCTATAAAAATCTGATCATATAGAATTCCTATAATATTCCTGCACACCAAAGGAGGCTTGAAATTGTTGTAGGTGATACGGCGGTCTTCCTTTGCTGAGTGTCGGCTAACAGAGACTCGCCTAACAAACTTGGCGAAGTGTGGCACTCGGCAATAGAGCAGTGGCACGCGTCAAGTCCTTACTCGATGGGACATTGCCGAGTTTAGAACTCAGCAAAATATTTGCCCGGTTCTTCTAATGAAGGAACACACTATATTTCATCTCTCTACTGATCCCGACCGTTATTTCTCTCTCCTTAGTTAGAGGACTTAATCCTACGATGTCTCTCGCTCTCTCTCACAACAAACACACACATACGGCCCCTCTTTATCGAAGACACACTCGTACATTCCTCCCCCATCTCTATAGATATCTCTCGATGATGAATAAAAAGAAATATGCTGGCTTTTCTATATGTGCATGTTGTTCTACGAAAACTTGGTAAAAGTTCGTGAGGTTTGAGTTTTCAATAAAGCTATATGCACAATATTTTGGAACGGAGGGAGCATACGGCAGTTGCGAATGCTCACGTGGAAATTTTATGTGTCCGAGGAGTGGCTGTTCTGTCAAATGCCATGGCAAAACTGCCACCGTCAGATGCAGATCTGACGGTTCCTTGGGCGTTTGCCAAAAATGGCTTGTGGTGAACGTTCGCTAGATATGATTTACGGACACACGCATTGCATTGACATGTTAATCCTCCCTCTCACGCATGCACACACGCTCCTCACGACTCTCCCGAGACTTCTCGCACACACCATCTATCTGTACTCTATAGGTAGACGTGACACACATATATGGGCTCTTCACACCCTTCCCTAAGAACTTCTAAAAAATAAAAGACATCACACATATTTTTTTTGTAACTCGGACGTCACACACGTATACATCTTACTCTAGGTGGAGTACATACTACACAAAGAGAAGCGGCGCACGCACACACCAGTTCTCTAACACCCACGCGCAGGTACATGTACGAGCGCATTTGTTTACAGAGGCATCCCAAGTGATAATTTGACTCGTGCAGTTTTCAACTTCATGGAGGGTCGGGGACCACACGTGTACACAGTGCGACTTGGACGCGGTGGCGCATTATTGATTGAGTTTTTTTTACTGGAACGTTAAATGAAAATAGTGGTTCGCGCGTATTCATTTTAAAAACAATTGCTACTACAAGAAAATCACTCCACTATATATATAAGCAGGAGCTTCAGCGCTTGCTTTACTAGGGTTGCTCTCATTCACTCTCTCATCGTCTCCAGATCTAAACAAGACAGCGGCGGCCACACCCTCTCTCTGCTCGCCGTTGGTCACAGTTCCGGCCGGATCCCCTCCGCCGGCGAAGCGGAGAAGGTGCAGCGTTCATGCGGTCGTCGGCGGCGAGGGAGGAGACCCACAGCTGTCGGCGCGTCCCGATCGGGAGGGCCTCCGACCCCTTCTTCCTGCCTGCCTTATTGTGGGCAGATCCGGCCTCCCACCGCCCTCCTAGCCACATCCGGATGATCCTCAGGTATAACTTCCTTCGAAACCGGCCTTGCTCTACTGCCCCAGCTCACCATGTGGCTGCATATGGATCTTTTTCTACTTCCTTCGGCTGTTCCAAAGCCACCTAAATTTTTACTATTATTAGAGGTAAACCTACTTCATGCAGTCAAATCTAGGACTTTCTTCAAAAGGGAAGAAAGGGGGGGGAAGCTGTAGCATGAATCTAGGACTTGGTTCAAAGAGTAAAGAAAAGGGGGAAAGTAGTAGAGACTGGCTACCCAACCGGTCCCTTGGTTCAAAAGGGGAAGAAAGTGGGGTGGATAGCGAAGCGTGGGGGGAAGTACTAGTAAGATACTAGCCATACCGGTATCTTGGTCGAAAAAGGGAAGAAAGTGAGGGGGTGTTGGGGGGACAATGCAACTTAGAACGAGCTGGTCTAGATTTCCTGTGCTCACATAGGAAAAGTTCGCCGAGGAGATAAAAAATTGGACAAATGCAGACATGCTGCCTGAATGTTTGCCGCTCTCGGCAACCAAATCTGCTTCACCACTTTATGCCCCTGCTGTCCCTTTGGCCTTATTGCTACTGTTTATCTAATATCAGAGGAAAAATGAAGCAATGCCACTGTTAGCGTAATGTCACTTCTAAGTAATGCTGCTGTCAGTCTAGTGCCATCGATAAATTGAAGCAATGACACCACCATTTTATGAAGTGCTTCTGTCTTGCTTTATTTCCCATGAATTCTGTTTTGCCAGTTACACTTAAATCTCACACCGCTAACATTGCTTCATCCCATTGGAACTGCACAAATTTGATTGCACCATGCACGGAGCTACTGACCATGTGCTACTCTCATGACAGTAATACTAGTGCTGTTGTTCTGCATGTTAATCTAGTGCCAGTGTTGATGTGATGTGATGCTACTTCTTACTTAATGGCACTTTTTCATACTGTCAATGTAATGCCATTCATAACACAAGAGATGTTGTTGTTAATCATATGCCACTGCAAATAACTGCCACTGCTTAAATAACCATATTACATATTTGTGCAAACAGGGATGTCTATCTCCATATCGTTTCTATTTGTGCAATCATAAGCACACACCTCCATTTTAGTAGAACTGCACAAAATCAGATGGGTGTTCCTACCTGCCATCCTCTAGCCACCCGTTTTCCAGGTATTCCTACATTCATAACTAGCTAGAATGACCAATGCAAGCTAAAAGAAGCTGATTCGTACATGGACTTCCTAATTGCAGTCCAGGAACGAGCCTGTCATGTGTGGCGGAGAAAACAAGCAGTGCGTCCGCGCCATGAACTACACTCACTCCCAATTTAAGGATGGCCCGAGGACGAGCTTGCATTGCTGCACGGAGGTTTTGGGGTCACGTGCACGTAAAAGAGGCATTGCGGTCTGCTTATTTCTGCAAATAGCGGTGCTTAAATTTAGTGGAACTGCACAATAAGTTCAGATGGTCAATCCACTTCAAGGTTCAGTTCAATATTCCAACTGAGAACACAATTATAATTTGTTATTTTGGAACAAGAGAACCTAACCCTCGATGGTGGCAACTAGAAAAACCAGAGTGAACCCCAGGAAATTAAAGCTTGCCTAGGGAGGCCCTTTGCTCAGAGAAGCCTGGCTTGATTTTTCCAGATTTGTAAACCTTCTCACAACTTTGTCTGTTGCTGTCAACTTCTAAAAGAGATGTTATGTCCTATGAATCATTGAGATGTATAAAAAAGCTAAACTTATGCTTTTGAAGTATTTTATGCAGCCGAGTTTATTGTGAATGTTTAACATGAATGCTAGAGTAGCGTGTTAACATTTGGAATCTATATTGTGGCCTCAATGAACCACTGTAACTAGATACGTAGTTGCTTATATGTCAGACAGCAGAGTATGAGTGTGAGCTGGTCGATCTAGTGTTGAAGCGATCTGCGCCAATGTGCCATGTTTGCACCAACTGTGCTTACAAGTGGGGTAGCACCAACAGTGCATTACCTACACTATGTCAAACAAGTATTACATCAAACAAGTACCAAGAGTTGTCAAACAAGTATTTCATCAAACACACACTGCTTGTTTGATAAACAGAGCTAACTTATGTCTTACAATGCCATATTACATGAAAGAACTCGTGAGGATGCATCTGTTTCGGCAACACTTACGAGGGTTCTCACATGATTCACGGGCACACAAAAGTAGCAGCAGTTCCCATAAAGGGATTCAAACAGAGTACTACCCCAAGAGGGCTCGATAATACGCAAGGTTCAGGTAATTAAATAGAATCCAAGCTACTTTGAAACACTAACTGGGCCAACTATTTCATGCCATCGATCTAATTGGGGATGGACACAAGACGGACCTTGCCATGAACATCCTCGAGGACGTCCGGCAGCAGCTCAATCCTGTCAACCTTCTTGAAGATAACCTTGTGGCCTTTCCACTCATAAACTTGTTTGTCGAGGCATGCCACGTCATCTTCATGGATAAGCTTGACAAGAACATTATGCCTCACAAACGAAGGAGTAGCTATGAACTTGTTGTGCTTCAGTACAGCCTGGAGAACACGCCTGACAACAGTGTGGCTGGAATACATTTCGTCTTCAGTATAAGTGCAAAGGGCTTCCAGGATTGAACAACCTAAGAACTTTGTTTTCCCAGTGCGTATATTTAGGTCATCCACCTCATAGCGAGTGACATGTACAACCACATAATCCTTGTCTGCATCAGGGCTCTATTGAAATAGAAACGAATTCTGAATTACTTTCCAATATAAAAAATACAAGTTATTTAAACCACCATGTAGAGTCAAAAGTATGCATGACAAGGAAGGTAGCATGGCATCGGAGCAAATAAATCTTGCATTACTTATCACCTCATACTTAGATGAAAAACCACAATCAAGATTGCCAAAGAAGAAAATCACCTTGGGCAGCTCAGCGGGGGGGGGGGGGGGACACATCCTCGAAGGGGTCCATCTTGCCAGGGGAAAACTGCTCCTGCACGGCCACGGGGGCTGTAACCTCAAACGTCGCGTTGACCATCTCAGTGGTGGCCATGACCGCATCTGGGATCGGCTCGGTGGTAGCCTTCTGATACGGCTCCAACGTATCTATAATTTTTGAATGTTCCATGCTATTATAGTATCAATCTTGGATGTTTTTACATGCAATTATATATCATTTTTTGCGACTAACCTATTAACCTAGTGCCCAGCGCCAGTTGCTGTTTTCTGCTTGTTTTTGGCTTTTCAAAGAAACAATACCAAATGAAGTCCAAATGCCACGAAACTTTTTGGAGATTTTTTTCTGGACAAAATAAACCTGGGAAGCTTCGGTAGGAGGCCAGAAGCCTCATGGAGGCTTCACAAGGCACCAGGGCATGCCCCAGGGGGCGCGCAGTGCTGCCTTGTGGGGCCCATGTGACTCCGTTTGACATAATTCAACTTCTATAAATTCACAAATATTGGAAAACCCCCAAAGAGCCAGAAGAAAAAACCTTTTCACTGCCGCAAGCCTCTGTTCTTCCGCGATCCCATCTGGAGGCCTTTTCCGGTACTCTGCCGGAGGGGGAATCGATCACGGAGGGCTTCTACATCAACCTTGCTGCCCTTCCGATGATGTGTGAGTAGTTTACCACAGACCTACGGGTCCATAGCTAGTAGCTAGATGGCTTCTTCTCTCTCTTTGATATTCAAGACAATGTTCTCCTCGATGTTCTTGGAGTTCTATCCGATGTAATCTTGTTTTGCGGTGTGCTTGTTGGGATCCAATGAATTGTGAGTTTATGATCAGATTATTCATGAGAAATATTTAAGTCATCTCTGAACTCTTTTATGCATGATTGTTATAGCTTTGTATTTCTCTCCAATCTATCGGTTTAGTTTGGCCTACTAGATTGATTTATCTTGCAATGGGAGAGGTGCTTTGTGATGGGTTCAATCTTGCGGTGCTCAATCCCAGTGACAGAAAGGGACATGACACATATTTGTATTGTTGCCATTAAGGATTAAAAAGATGGGGTTTATTCATATTGCTTGAATTTGCTTCTCTACATCATGTCATCTTGCTTAAGGCGTTACTCTGTTTCATACTTAATACCCTAGATGCATGCTGGATAGCGGTCGATGGGTGGAGTAATAGTAGTAGATGCAGGCAGGAGTCGGTCTACTTGTCTCGGACGTGATGCCTATATACATGATCATTGCCATGAATCCGTCATAATTATTTGCTTTTCTATCAATTGCCCAACAGTAATTTGTTTACCCACCGTATGTTTATGTGCTCAAGAGAGAAGCCTCTAGTGGAAACTATGGTCCCCGGGTCTATCTTAATCATATAAAAACGTAAAAATACCTTGCTGCAATTTATTTACTTTTATTTTTATTAGTATTTTAGTTTAGCTATTTACCTCTATAAGATTTAATCCTTGCAAGTAACCGCTAAGGGGATTGACAACCCTCTTATTTGCGTTGGGTGCAAGTGTTTGCTCTTTTGTGTGCAGGTGCGTTTTAAAGGAGTTTTGCTTGGTTCTCCTACTTGATTGATAACCTTGGTTCTTAATAGAGGGAAATACTTATCTCTACTATATTGCATCATCCTCTCCTCTTCGGGGAAATACCAACGCAGACTACAAGTAGCAGGAAGAATTTCTGGCGCCATTGCTGGGGAGACATCATCGAAATTACCAAGTACCTTCGCACAAATTATCACTCACTTGTATTTACTTTATTTACTTTTATTATTAGCATTTTCCTCTCATTTCTAAAAAAATTACAACACACAAAAATATTTTATTTTCTTGTTTGCTAGTTTGCTTGCTTTGTCGCGATGTCTCAAGAAAATACAAAATTGTGTGAATTTTCTAATACTAATAATAATGATTTTATTAGTACTCCTATTGCTCCTCCCGCCACTAGTGCGGAGTCATGTGATATTAATGCTGCTTTGCTTAATCTTGTTATGAAAGAACAATTTTCTGGTAGTCCTAATGAAGATGCTGCATCCCATCTAAATACTTTCGTTGAACTTTGTGATATGCAAAAGAAGAAAGATGTGGATAATGATATTGTCAAATTAAAATTATTTCCGTTCTCACTACGAGATCGTGCTAAGACTTGGTTTTCATCCTTGCCTAGAAATAGTATTGATTCTTGGGATAAGTGTAAGGATGCTTTTATTACTAAGTATTTTCCTCCCGCTAAGATTATTTCTTTGAGAAATCAAATTATGAATTTTAAGCAACTTGAGCATGAGCATGTTGCACAGTCTTGGGAGAGAATGAAATTAATGATAAGAAATTTCCCAACTCATGGTTTGAATTTATGGATGATCATACAAAAAATTTATGCGGTACTAAACTTTGTCTTTAGAAATTTGCTAGACTCTACCACAGGTGGCACTTTTATGGAAATTGCATTGGGAGAAGCTACAAAACTTCTTAATAATATTATGGCAAATTATTCTCAATGGCATACTAAACGAGCTCCAACTGGTAAGAAGGTAAATTCTATTGAAGAAATCAATACTATGAGTGATAAGATGGGTGCTTTATTGAAATTGGTTGCTAGTAAAAATGCTCATATTGATCCTAATGATGTGCCCTTGTCTACCTTGATTGAGAAAAATAATGATGCTATTGTTGTGAATTTTGTCTCTAGAAATAATTTCAACAACAATGCTTATAGGGGCAATTTCAGTGCTAGACCATTTCCTGGAAATTCCTCTAATAATTATGGCAATCCTTATGGTAATTCTTATAATAATAATAGGATGCCCTCTGATCTTGAAAGTAATATTAAAGAATTTATTAATTCCCAAAAGAATTTCAATACTATGATAGAGGAAAACTTGAATAGAGTTGATGAATTGGCTAGGAACATAGATAGAATTTCTCATGATGTGGAAAATCTCAAAACTAAAATTTTGCCATCTAAGCATGATATAAATGAGTCTATTAAAGCTATCTATGTCTCCATTAATGAAAGTAAAGAAAGGACCGCTAGGTTGAGAGCTAATCGGGAATTCCTAGAAAAAGCAATTCCACCCGGTTTCTATCGTAGTCGTGATGAAGATATTAAAATGATTGGTGTCACTCCTATTGAATCATTATTTAGTAATATAAAACTTGATGAAAAAGGTACTGAAGAAGAGTCAACTTTAGAAAGAAGGAGTCCCACTTGCTTGGAGGGTGATAATCTTGATCATAAAAATGAAAAAAGTGGGTTTGAAGAGGTTAAACTTTAAATAGTAATGCACCCACTACTTTGGATTACAAGGACATTAATTATGATAGTTGTTCTATAATTCAGTGTATTTCCTTATTGCAATCCATGTTTAATTCACCAAACGCATATGAACAAAATAAGGCTTTCACTAAACATATTGTAGAAGCCATGATGAAAGAACATGAAGAAAAACTTGAGTTGGAAGTATCAATTCCTAGAAAATTACAAGATGAATGGGAACCCACTATTAAAGTAAAAAATTAAAGATTATGAATGTAATGCTCTTTGTGATCTTGGTGCTAGCGTTTCCACTATACCAAAGTCTTTGTGTGATGTGCTAGGTCTCACCGATTTAGATCCTTGTTCCCTTAACTTGCATCTCGCGGATTCCACTATTAAAAAGCCATTGGGTAGAATAAATGATGTGCTTATTCTTGCAAATATAAATTATGTGCCCGTGGACTTTATTGTTCTTGACATTGAATGCAATCCTTCTTGCCCCATAATTCTTGGTAGGCCTTTTCTTCGAACTATTGGTGCTATTATTGATATGAAAGAAGGTAATATAAGATTTCAATTTACACTAAAGAAAGGGATGGAACACTTCCCTAGGAAGAGAATTAAAGCAACTTATGAATCCATTATGAGGGCCACCTATGGAATCAACTTGAAGGATGATAACACTTGAAACCATGCATTATGCCTAGCTAGGGGCATAAAACAATAGCGCTTGTTGGGAGGCAACCCAATGAATAAAATAAATTTTTGCTTTTACCTACTGTTTTTGTGTGTTTGCATGATTATAGATTCTGTTATGATTATGTTTTTATTTTTTAATTAGTGTTTGTGCCAAGTAATGCCTTTCGGATGATTTGGAAGATAGTATAATTGATGCTGTTTGGAAAACAGAAAGTTTTGCGTCCAGTACTGGAATTTTAATTCTGTACTGAAGCGTTAGAAAAATCTGAACTTTTTACACAGTATTGGTATATGAATTTCTCACCTTTTCCTAATTTTTCAGAATTTTTGGAGTTACAGAAGTATGGCTTTTAAATAGATCTTTACAGACTGTTCTGTTTTAGACAGATTCTGTTTTTGTTGCATAGTTTGCTTATTTTGATGAATCTATGGATCGTATCGGGGGGTATGAGTCATCGAGAAGTTGGAGTGCAGTAGAATTATGCCAATATTAAATATTAATCAATTTACTACAGTATCTAAAGTTAAATATTTCTTTGTTATACTAACGGATCTCACGAGGTTTTTGTTGAGTTTTGTGTGTTGAAGTTTTCAAGTTTTGGGTGAGACTACGATGGACAAAGGAATAAGGACTGGCAAGAGCCTAAGCTTGGGGATGCCCAAGGCACCCCAAGGTAATATTCAAGGAATACTCAAGCGTCTAAGCTTGGGGATGCCTCAGAAGGCATCCCCTCTTTCGTCTACAATCTATCGGTAACTCACTTGGAGCTATATTTTTATTCATTACATGATATGTGTTTTACTTGGAGCGTCTTGTAAAATAGTTTGCTTGCTTTTGTTTTCTTTTTAATTTTTCACAATCATCTTTGATGGACACACCTTTCTGAGAGGGACACACATTATTTGTGATTTGTTAGAATACTCTATGTGCTTCACTTATATCTTTTGAGCTAGGCAGTTGCTCTAGTGCTTCACTTATATCTTTTAGAGCACGGCGGTGATGATATTTTAAAGAAATAGTTGCACTCTCATGCTTCACTTATATCTTTTTGAGAGTCTCATGATAGCAATGGTAATATGCACGGGTTATGAATTTGGTCCTGATATGATAGGTATTCAAGAGGATATAATAAAAACTTTCATGTGGATCACTGAATATGATAAGTTTGATTCCTTGCAATAGTTTTGCGATATTAAGATCGTAATATGTGGGAGGTATTAGTAGATAATTGTGGTTGACTAAGAATAATTGTGTTAAGGTTTGTGATTCCCGAAGCATGCACGTATATGATCTGTCGTTATGCTAGGAAGTTGGAGCATGATTTATTATTGATTGTCTTCCTTTGCGTGGTGGTCGGGGGCGCGCGATGGTTAACTCCTACCAACCTCCCCCCTAGGAGCATGCGTAGTAGTACTTTGCTTCGAGGGCTAATAGACTTTCGCAATAAGTATGTGAGTTCTTTATGACTAATGTGAGTCCATGGATTATACGCACTCTCACCCTTCCGTAATTTGCTAGCCTCTTCGGTACCGTGCATTGCCCTTTCTCACATCGAGAGTCGGTGCAAACTTCGCCGGTGCATCCAAACCCCGTTATATGATACGCTCTATCACACATAAGCCTCCTTATATATTCCTCAAAACAGCCACCATATCTACCTATCATGGCATTTCCATAGCCATTCCGAGATATATTGCCATGCAACTTCCACCGTTCCGTTTTATGACATACATCATCATTGTCATATTGCTTTGCATGATCATATAGCTGACATAGTATATATGGCTCAGCTACCATTTATCATTGTTAGACATGTTACGCTAGCATCATTGCACATCCTGGTACACTGCTAGAGGCATTCATATAGAGTCATATTTTTGTTCTAGTATCGAGTTGTAATCTTGAGTTGTAAGTAAATAGAAGTGTGATGATCATCATTATTAGAGCATTGTCCCAGTGAGGAAAGGATGATGGTGTCCATGATTCCCCCACAAGTCGGGATGAGACTCCGGACGAAAATAAAAAATAAAAAAAGGCGAAAAAGAGCTTTGAAAAAAAAGGAAAAAAAAGAAAAAAAAAGAGAAAGAAAAAAATGATAGAAAAAGAGAGAAGGGACAATGTTACTATCTTTTTTCCACACTTGTGCTTCAGAGTAGCACCATGTTTTTCATATAGAGAGTCTCCTATTTTGTCACTTTCATACACTAGTGGGAATTTTCATTATAGAACTTGGCTGGTATATTCCGATGATGGGCTTCCTCAAATACCCGAGGTCTTCATGAGCAAGCAAGTTGGATGCACACCCACTTAGTTTTCATGTTGAACTTCCATATACTTATATCTCTTAGTGCATCCGTTGCATGGCAATCCCTACTCCTCGCATTGACATCAATTGATGGGCATCTCCATAGCCTGTTGATTAGCCTCATTGATGTGAGACTTCTCCTTTTTTGACTTCTCCTATTTATCTCTATCACCATACTCTATTCCACCCATAGTGCTATATCCATGGCTTGCGCTCATGTATTGCTTGGGAGTTGAAAAAGTTGAAGCGCGTTAAAAAGTATGAACCAATTGCTTGGCTAAAACCGGGGTTGTGCATGATAAATACTTTGTGTGAAGAAGATGGAGCATGACAGGATCATATGATTTTGTAGGGATAACGTTCTTAAGCATTTTTATTTTGAAAGACATGATTGTTTATTAGTATGCCTGAGTATTGATGTCTATATATCAAATTATAGACTATTGCTTTGAATCATTTGGATCTTATTATTCATACCGTAAGAGAGAGATTACATGATGAAACATGATAGGTAGCATTCCACATCAAAAATTCTATTTTTATCATTTACCTACTCGAGGACGAGCAGGAATTAAGCTTGGGGATGCTTGATACGTCTCCAACGTATCTATAATTTTTGATTGTTCCATGCTATTATAGTATCAATCTTGGATGTTTTTATATGCAATTATATATCATTTTTTGGGACTAACCTATTAACCTAGTGCCCAGTGCCAGTTGCTGTTTTCTGCTTGTTTTTTGGCTTTTCAGAGAAACAGTACCAAATGAAGTCCAAACGCCACGAAACTTTTTGGAGGTTTTTTTCTGTACAAAATAAACCTGGGAAGCTTCGGGAGGAGGCCAGAAACCTCACGGAGGCTTCACAAGGCACCAGGGGGGCGCGCCGTGCTGCCTTGTGGGGCCCACGTGACTCCGTTTGACCGAATTCCACTTCTATAAATTCACAAATATTGGGAAACCCCCAGAGAGCCAGAAGAAAAAACCTTTTCACTGCCGCAAGCCTCTGTTCTTACGCGATCCCATCTGGAGGCCTTTTCCGGTACTCCGCCGGAGGAGGAATTGATCATGGAGGGCTTCTACATCAACCTTGCTGCCCTTCCGATGATGTGTGAGTAGTTTACCACAGACCTATGGGTCCATAGCTAGTAACTGGATGGCTTCTTCTCTCTCTTTGATCTTCAATACAATGTTCTCCTTGATGTTCTTGGAGTTATATCCGATGTAATCTTCTTTTGCAGTGTGTTTGTTCGGATCCGATGAATTGTGAGTTTATGATCAGATTATTCATGAGAAATATTTGAGTCATCTCTGAACTCTTTTATGCATGATTGTTATAGCTTTGTATTTCTCTCCGATCTATCGGTTTAGTTTGGCCTGCTAGATTGATTTATCTTGCAATGGGAGAGGTGCTTTGTGATGGGTTCAATCTTGCGGTGCTCAATCCCAGTGACAGAAAGGGACATGACACATATTTGTATTGTTGCCATTATGGATAAAAAGATGGTGTTTATTCATATTGCTTGAATTTGCTTCTGTACATCATGTCATCTTGCTTAAGGCGTTACTCTGTTTCATACTTAATGCCCTAGATGCATGCTGGATAGCGGTCAATGGGTGGAGTAATAGTAGTAGATGCAGGCAGGAGTCGGTCTACTTGTCTCGGACGTGATGCCTATATACATGATCATTGCCATGAACCTGTCATAATTATTTGCTTTTCTATCAATTGCCCAACAGTAATTTGTTTATCCACTGTATGTTTATGTGCTCAAGAAAGAAGCCTCTAGTGAAAACTATGGTCCCCGGGTCTATCTTAATCATATAAAAAACCTAAAAATACCTTGCTGCAATTTATTTACTTTTATTTTATTAGTATTTTAGTTTAGCTATTTACCTCTATAAGATTTAATCATTTCAAGTAACCGCTAAGGGGATTGGCAACCCTCTTATTTACGTTGGGTGCAAGTGTTTGCTCTTTTGTGTGGAGGTGTGTTTTAAAGGAGTTTTGCTTGGTTCTCCTACTGGATTGATAACCTTGGTTCTTAACTGAGGAAAATACTTATCTCTATTGTACTGCTTAATCCTCTCCTCTTCGGGGAAATACCATCGCAAACTACAAGTAGCACCTTCATCTTCTTGGAGCTCTCTGTCTCGTGGGGATCAGCCTGCCGCGTCTGCTCCAACATCGGCAGATCTTTGCCCGGTTCTCCATGATCCATAATGAAACTGACAAATAGAAGACAGCCGAAAGGAAAACACAATCACAATGACAATGACACAAAAAAAGGAGTGAGGATCAGTTACTACTTAGCAAAAGATTTTTTTTGGAAAGAAAATATACCAACGTCACGGATGCGCTCACCTTTCCTTCATTGGGAGAGAAGAACAATGGCGGAAGCGAGTGGTGGCTTTCTTGAAGAAGATGAGGGAGAAGCGGATTCAGCAAAGAGTGAAATGATGGTTGCTTCATCCGACCAATTTACTACGGGGAGGTGGGGTTTAGTGATCTGACGGCTCATTACTGCCGCGCCACGACCGGGGTGACTCTGCGCCTGCATACCGCCTTCTAATTTGGTGGATGCCATTTGGGCCCGCGCGCTGCATGGCCGCCATGTCGGCGAACCAAAGTAAAATTGCAGTAGCGGGAGCCGTTTTGACGACCGACGAGGAGCCAGAAGTGGTAGTGTCTCCACTGTACTATAGGAGTAATTGTTTTTTTTTAGGATTGAGTAATTGTTTTTCTGGAGAGTGGTAGAGTGTCCCTTCAAAAGCCCTTACTACCTCCGTCCTGGTTTATTGGTCCTCCTTGCATTTTGTGCCAAATATTGACCATAGATTTAACTAACAAAATAGTAATGCATGTCATCAAAAGTTATATTGTTGGATTCGTATTTGCACATAGTTTCCAATGATATTATTTTTAGTGACATGCATTATTATTTTGTTAGTTAAATCCAAGGTCAAAATTTGGCACAAAATACAAAGAGGGCCAATAAACCAGGACGGAGGTAGTATTTTACTTAAGAAGAAGCGCGCCCCACTGCACCCCCCCCCCCAAAAAAAAACCCGGCTGCTCTTCTTCCTCCTCACTCCCACCTCACGTCCGCTCGCTCGACTTGTCTCCCCCTCCGGTTGTACCCCCAAATTCCTCACCTCACTCCTAGAGAAAACCCCAGCTCCCCTTCTTCCTCACTGCTACAAAAAAACCCAGCTCCCCTTCTTCCTCACTCGTACCACAACAAGGCTCGTCATTCATTACTCTGCTCAAATCCGTGAGCTCGACGCGATGCCTGCAAGGAAAATGGGGTTGGCTGGCCCCAGCGCCAAGAAAATGAGGTTCCCGCCAGCGGCGACGCCGGTTGTACATCCCGCACCCGGCAGCGGGAGGAGAAGCGGTGAGCCCCCCCTATATCTAAGGAACCTAAAGAATCTCAAGCGGACCGCATCAGCGATCTCCCGGACGCCATCCTTGGGGAGATCATCTCGCTTCTCCCCACCAAGGATTGTTGCCACACCCATGTCCTCGCGCCTCTTAATCTCGTGTAACATCCCCATGTATTAAGCAACAATGATCACCCTTTTGATAATGCCAAGTCACCATGATTAACAGTGCTTGATAATCACTTGAATAATATCTTATTTCAAATTCCAATTCAAATTGAGAATTCAAATTTAAAGTGAATTTAAAAGTTGTTCAAATCCAGGAACTAAACAGTTCATAATATTGCAAATATTCCCAAGGCAATTATAAAAATAAAATCAACATTAATTGAATTATTTAAATGACTCTAACATCATGAAACAGTACCAAAACAACACCATTTAATCCATTCTCATTTAAATAAAATTCAAATAAAAACATCTAGACCCCAAACCTTTTTATGGCAGTGCTAGATATTGCACTGTATTTGTGTGGCTAAGTCCCATATTTTACAAAATTGAATTGGTGGCTGAACATTTTTCAACTGAGAGAAAGAAATAAAAATAGAAGAAAAAGAAAAGAAAAGGGGAGGACCCTACTGTGCTACTGGGCTTAAGCAGCACAGTGTGCCGCCCAGCCCACCACCTGTCCCCTCCTTCCTCCTGCTCACCGCGCATGCCCACGCCCTAGCCGGCTCGCCGTCGCAGCCGCGCCCACTCGCCCCCTCGCGTTGCTACAGGGCGCCGGGGTGGATAAGAAGGCCACCGCAGCCACCCTGGCCCGCCCCCAGATCTTTCCCCCCTCCCCTCGCTCGCCTTCTTCTTCTCCTTCCATGGCCGACGCGGCCATCGCTGTCCGCAGCTCGTCTGCGTAGCCACCGCCGCCGCCTCGCCTCGCCACCGTGCCAGATAGTCTCGCTGTCCTCGACTCCTTCCTCTGCAACGACCAGCGCGAGCCAGGAGCCACCGCAATGCCGGATCGGACGCCGCCTTCTTCCTCGGCCCCGACGAACTCCGGCGACGTTTCCGGCCACCCCGAGCCTCCCCCGCGCCTGTTTAGCTCGCCTACAGGACCCCGGTGAGCAGCCGCACCGGATCCCCTCCTTCCTTCCCTTCTTTTCGTGCCATAGCCGCCGCATTTAGCTAGGCCGTACCCGCCACCGCGCGAGCTCATCGCCGGCGACCATCCGGTGACCAAATGCTCCTGCGCCGCTGCCCGTTGTGCTCGCCCGCGCGCGTAGAAGCCCCCTAGCCCATCCGGTTAACTTGAGCGTGCCCGCAACGCCGTTCGCCATCGTGCCCGAACGCCGCCATCCGCCTCCGTGCTCGTCGCCGTCGCTACACGCTGTCTCCGGCCACGACACCAACGCCATTCGACGTGGCGCAGCCTCCGCTCTCGAACGCGCCCCGCCGCGCTCCTCCCCGTGCCCTGTACGCGAAATCCACCGCTGCCCCGATGCACGCCGCCGCGTTTTGGCTCGCCGGAGAACTCCGGCGCCGGCGTCCGACGTGGCGCCATGTGTCCGCCCTCTGTGTGGCTGACAGTGGGTCCCGTGGCCTGGTTGACCAAATCAACCCGCTGACTGGGCGGCTACTGTCGCTGTCATGCGGGCCCCGCATAATTTAAATGTTTTTATAAATAATAAAAATACTAATTAATAAGTTAATTAATCTATTAAATAGTCTGTGTCACAGACAGGTGCGGTCCCACCTGTTAATTAACCTAATTAACCAAATTAACCACTGTTAAGTTTAATCCGTCACTGACCAGTGGGACCCACTGGTCAGGTTTGAGTCTGGCCAGCCGGATTTGACCGATGATGTCACTCTGACATCATGCTGATGTCACAGATCACTGTTTTGGATTATTCGAATTAAATAAATCCAGAAAATGATTAAAACTTTGAAAAATCATATAAAATAAACCGTAACTCTGATGAAAATAATTTATATGTGAAAAATGATCAGAAAATATGACGAATCTGATTATGCCACCCACATACCTGCCACACCCCTCTAACATGCTGAACATGGAACCGTCCCCTCCGGTTCAGTGTCCCGATAATCACCGGAGCTGGGAGAACACTCCCGGATGCCCGCTCCGACTAACTTGCGTAGTACTGCATTAGAACACCCCTAGCACTGCATGTGGACATGTCATGCATCCCTGTTGCATTGTTTGCCGTGTATTTATTATTTCTTCCCCCTCCTTCTCTCCCGATAGACCCTGAGACTGCCGACGACACTGTTGAGTACGACTACGTCGTCGACGACCAGACCCCTTCAGCTGAGCTTCCAGGCAAGCAAAACCCCTTAATCATCAGATATCGCCCATTCCTTCTCTCTTATGCTTGCATTAAAATTGCTTCTGTTGTTGCTCTGATAGCTCCTATTCTGATGCATAGCCTGATTTCGTCGCCTACTATTGCTACCTTACTTGCTATCCTATGATGCTTAGTAAGGTATGCTATGTACCATCAGCTGGCCCTTCACCCTTGTCCGTTTGCCATGCTTGTTATCGGGCCGTGATCACTCTGGGTGATGATCACAGAAATGTTTACATTACTGCAATACTTTAAACTGTTAAAGTCGGGCCGGCTCCAAGAGTGCCCGCGAGAGAATAATATTAAAGACGGGTCGGCTCCAAGAGCACCCACGAGTGATATTGTTGCGGAACGATAGGGCAGGCGGAGACCACCTAGGAGAGAGGTGGGCCTGGTCCCTGGTCGTGATCCGCGTGTAACCAAGTCAGAGTGACAGGAATCCTGTTCGTCTCTGCGAGTTACTAAACATGCCTAACGGATTTGGGTATTTTATCTGAGTTGGCTACGTGCCTTTACGCACTAACCACCACGCGGGATAATGGTTTAATGGGGCCCTCTACGTCGTACGTTCCTTCCGAAAGCGATCCAGATGTCACAGTTCAGAGATGCGGGCTGATTGTTGGGGTGGGCTGGTTACGTCACTGGTGTATACAGCGTCGCGCCTGGGCCCCGACCACCCACGCAACATGTAGGAGTGCAGAGGGCGATGGGCCCAAGACCCCTTTGCACTTAGGATTTAGACCGGTGTGTTGACCTCTCTGGAGAGTCTAGGTTGGTCTATTGCGTGTCGATTACCCGAGGCCGGGCATTACCCAGCAAGTGTGTCCGGCCAGATGTGATCGAGCGTGTTGGGCTATGTGGTGCACCCTTGCAGAGAAGTATATCTATTCGAATAGTCGTGTCCACGGTAACAGGACGCTCGGAGTTGTATCTTGATCTGCTACAACTACAAATGGATACTGTTACAATGTTAAACTGTTACTACTGCTCTCGGGATCACTTTCTCACAGGGTAGTCGAGGAAGGATCCCTGGGCATTACTAAAATATGATTGATTATATATTATCTTGTTCTACTCTCTTCTGATGCTGCAAGATTGCTTCAAGATGCTAGTCTTCGATAGGCTAGGCCATTCCCCCTCTGTTCTGGCATTTCTGCAGTTTAGTCCAAAGATATAGCCCCATTCCGTTGATACCGATGCATACTTAGTATAGTTCTTATGTAAGTCTTGCGAGTACTTTGGATGAGTACTCACGGTTGCTTTGCTATCTCTTTTTCCCCATACCCGGTTGTTGCGATCAGACGACGGAGCCCAGGAGTAGGAGATCCCCGGAGGCACCTACTACTACGTTGAGCCCGCCGACCAGGAGTAGTTCGGAGGCCCTAGGCAGGAGGCCTTCGCCTTTTCGATCAGTGTCGCTGTTTGTGATAGCCTTCTTAAGGCAAACTTGACTAACTATGTATGTACCCAGATAATATTTTTTTGTATGACTTATGTATTCGGGTCCTCATGACCCCTGGTTTGTAATATGAAGATTTATGTTTAAATTTGTGTTTAGAGTTGTGTTGTGATATCCTCCCGTGAGTCTCTGATCTCGAGCTTGCACGTTTGCGTGTATGATTAGTGCACGGTCGAGCAGAGGGCGTCACAAGTTGGTATCAGAGCCGACTGCATGTAGGAAGCCCCCTTCCGATTCCTTGGTCGAAGTTGAGTCTAGTCTTTGAAAAACTATATTTTGCTAACAGTGCTGTGTGGCTTATGGGCCCACATTGCACATGGATGGGATTAGGATGTTTTATTCCTCTTCCTTACTCTGGGATTATACTCTCTCTTCTATTCGGGTTAAAAAATTTACTAACTTTGACTCTAGGTTCTCGTGATCACGTCCACCCGGAGCTTTGATTATCTGCAAATTACTTCCTTGAAAGCACGATGCAAGAATTCACTCACTGTCATTTGACAATCTTGGAATTTCCTCTGTTTCAGATGGATCACTTGTTTCCGCCATGCCCTGCGACACAGCTTGTACTTCAGACTTGGGCTCGTGATGTGCCTGGTTTTCCAGCTATCCTGATCGCCCTCCTGACCAGATTGGGCTACCGCTGGTACCCCGAGTACATGGTTTATGAGGATTTCTGCGAGTTCAACCAGGAGCAGTACCATGCCGATCTTCGTATTTTTGATCAGTGGGACGACTCCGTCACTGAGTTGCACACTTTTCACGGTATCGGCGTGACGATTGATATGGCAGTCCATGATGCTGCCCATTCTGCTATCGCACGTCTTCGTGGCGAGCATAGTCGCTTGGATGACTCCGAGTTCCGATACATCCCGTATGCCCCTACTGGAGATGATACCGGATACTACACAGCTGTCTGTGCCCCTTACGAGCGACGTCGATATGACCCGCAGGTTTTGATTTAGTGCACTCAGGCTCTGGATCGCACTGCCCGGGATCTTGCCGTCGAGTTGTTTGCCACTCGCGCACGTCTCTACGAGGCTATGACACAGTTGCTACCAGCTGTTCATGCAGGGATACATCCAGAGTCCATCCTTTACCCGCGCAGGACTCTGATGCCTTCGGGTATCGATTGGCCTGCTGTTGGAGGTCACACACCCGCACGTGGACCTCTTCTCCCAGTTTGAGATCGGGTTCTGCATTAGAGTAGTCACAGAGCGCAGGACCTTCCTACCATGAGCACTCGTCGTCAGCACCTGCAGTTACCTGGTTTCAGTGGTTTTCCCCGACGTTGATGTAGCCTTTGCTATGTCCCGTTGTTGTATTCCTCACCGCGTGCCTGCACGCCTCCTAGTATGTCTAGCTGTTTAATTTTCCGAACTTATGATGTCCGTGTGTAACCGACTCTGTGTATGGATCTGTATGTCCTAAATGACTACTGTTATGAATCTATTGCACTACTTGTTCATTGTCTTGTTACATCATGCTTGTCTCTAAACACTTGTGGTTGCTTTTACTAAACTACCCCTGTTGAAATTTAGCAGGATGGTTAGACCAGGTGGTCGTGGTCGTGGCCATGCTCCCGAACAGCCACCACCGCCAGACTATATGGCAGCTATGATGCAGCAATTCAAGCTGAACCACCAGTTCATAGTTGGAATCATGGCTCAGTTTCCACAACAGAACCAGAATGCTCAGAATCAGCAACCTGCCCCAATAACTCTGCAGGAGTTTGTGCGTCTCAGCCCTACTACTTTCCACAACTCTGAACAGCCACTGGATGCTGATGACTGGCTTTGCGACATCGCCTTTGAGATGGAATCTGCCAATGTCGCCCCTGCCAACCTTGTCACCTTCGCGTCCTACTTCTTGAAGGGTCCCGCTGCTCAATGGTGGGACACCCACAGGCATTCACTACCTGTTGGGACAGTCGTTACCTGGATCGAGTTTCAGACTGCTTTCCGTGCCCGTTACATTCCTCAGGGAATCATGGACCAGAAGAAAAGAGAGTTTCGCAACCTCACTCAGGGCAATAGGACAGTCGAAGCTTATCAGCATAACCTGTCCCGCTATGCTGAAGAAGACATTGCCACTGATGCTCGCACACAGGAAAAATTCCGCAACGGACTCCACCCGGACCTCAAGCTTGCACTTGCTATTCATGACTTCACCGACTTCGCCACCCTGGTGAACAAGGCTATCCAGGTTGAGACCGCTCAGATGGAGCACAAGGAGTCATAGAAGCGTAATCGTGACGTTGGCTCATCTTCGAGCTCAGGACAAAGGCGTAAAATCTGGATTCCCAACAACATGTATCGTCCAGCTGCTCCTGCGCTAAGGCCTTCCTATGCGGCACCCCGTCTGCCTCCTCCACCACCGAGGCAGCCAAGAGCTCAAGCTGCTCCACCAAATGCTACTGCTCTTCGTCCTGAAGATGGTCTATGCTTCAAGTGTCGCCGCCCAGGTCACCGTGCCAAAGACTGCCGCCAGAGTCAGTATCAGTTGGCACTTCCTCCTACTAGCCGTGGAAATGGCCGTGGTTACAACCAGACCTGCAACTATAATACTGGGTCTTCTGCTTATGGTCGTGGACAGGCTTACCACGTTGATATTGAAAAGTTCAGGATCAACCTAATACTGTGATGGGTACCCTTCTCGTTAACTCAGTACCCGCTTCTGTTTTATTTGATTCAGGAGCATCGCATTCATTCATGTCAGAAGCATTTGCATTATCACATGACATTGCATTTCAAAAGATGAACCTACCAATAGTTGTCCGCACCCCTGGAGGCCGTTGTCAAACCTCCATGATGGCACACAATGTCACTGTTGAAATCGAAGGTTTGGAATTCCTTGTTTCACCCATCATTTTGAAATCGTCCAATATAGACCTCATTCTGGGGATGAATTGGTTGAAAGCTCACATTGCTTCAATCAATTGTGCCACTAAAATCGTCCAACTCCTTCACCTGTCCGATGAGATAGTGAAATACACCGCCCGAATTATTCGGAATGCTGAAGCTCAGATATATGCTCTGAATGCTTTGAATGCTTCACCTCTTGAGGGAATTGAGAATGTTCCAGTCGTTCGCGATTTTCCAGACGTCTTTCCAGAAGAGCTTCTAGGAATACCCCCTATTCGAGCTGTCGAGTTCATCAACGACTTGAAACCAGGCACCACTCCTATTGCTAAACGTCCCTATAAGATGCCGCCGCATGAACTCCTTCAACTTAAGGAGGAGATCGACAAATCACTTCGTAAAGGCTTCATTCGTCCAAGTTCCTCTGCCTGGGGAGCACCTTCTCTCTTCGTTAAGAAGAAGGATGGAACTAACCGATTGGTCCAGGACTATCGGCCTATTAACCAAGCAACAATCCAAAACAAGTATCCACTTCTCCGGATCAACGATCTTTATGATCAACTTGCTGGATCCTCTGTGTTCTCTAAACTCGACTTAAGGTTGGGTTACCATAAGATCCGAGTTCGTAAAGAGGATATTCCAAAGACCGCCTTCGTTACCCGTTATGGATCATACGAGTACACCGCCATGTCCTTCGGATTAACTAATGCTCCAGCAACCTTCTCTCGATTGATGAACTATATCTTCATGGACTACCTCGATAAATTCGTCGTGGTTTATTTGGATGATATCCTTATATATTCCAAGAATGAAGAAGAACACGCCGAACATCTTCGGCTTGTATTGGAGAAACTTCAAGAACATCAACTGTATGCCAAATTTCCCAAGTGTGAATTCTGGTTATCTGAGGTGACCTATCTAGGTCATGCGATTTCCAAAGATGGCATTGCTGTTAACCCAGAACGAGTTCAGGCTATTCTTGACTGGACTCCTCCGCAAACTGTTAAGCAAGTCAGAAGTTTTCTCGGTCTCGCCAGCTATTGCCGCTGTTTCGTCGAGAACTTCTCCAAAATTGCTAAACCACTAACTGATTTGCTTCACAAAGGCAAGAAGTTTGAGTGGACGGAAAAGTGCCAAGAAAGTTTTCAGACACTTAAGGACAAGTTGACCTCTGCCCCAGTGCTAGTACCCCAGATTCCCGAAAGGACTTCATGATCTACTGTGACACGTCTCGTCAAGGATTAGGCTGTGTCCTAATGCAAGAGCGCAAGGTGATTGCCTATGGCTCTCGTCAGTTGCGTCCTCACGAAGATAAGTATCCAACACATGATCTCGAGTTAGCAGCAGTTATCTATGCTCTGAGGCTGTGGCGACATTACCTTCTCGGTAATTGTTGCAAGATATACACGGACCACCAAAGTCTGAAGTATCTATATACCCAACCAGATTTGAACCTCCGTCAACAAAGGTGGCTCGAGACAATAGCTGACTATGACATGGATATTTCTTACACCCCTGGCAAGGCTAATGTAATGGCCGATGCTTTGAGCCGCAAGTCTTATTGCAACAACCTCATGGTTCAGCAAGCACAACCCCTTCTCTACGAAGAACTTCGCAAGTTGAACCTTCACATTGTTCCTCAGGGTTATCTCAATACCCTGGTTGTTGAACCAGACCTCGGGCGCAACATCAAGACAAGGCAGAAATATGACTATGAAGTCGAGAAGATTAAGAAATACCTCTCCAAGGGAAATTCTTCATTCTACCATGTTGATGATGATGGTACCTTGTTCTTCAAAGGCCGCCTAGTGGTCCCCAGAAAGCACAATCTGGACTCGTGCTCGGATGTCATGAAAGAAGCACATGACACACCCTTGTCTATTCATACCGGTAGTACCAAGATGTGCCAAGACATTCGTCAGCTGTACTGGTGGCCTGATATGAAGCGAGACATTGCTCGTTATGTTGCTGAGTGTGACGTTTGCCATCGCATCAAAGCAGAACATCAAAGACTTGCTGGAACTCTACAACCACTTGCTATTCCTGAATGGAAATGGGACAAAGTCGAAATGGATTTCATTACTGGTTTTCCCAAATCGCAGAAGGGTCATGATGCTATTTTTGTCGTCATTGACCGATTCTCTAAGGTTGCTCACTTTCTGCCAGTCAAGGAGACAATCACGGCTAGTCAGTTAGCAGACTTGTATGTTTCTAGAATTGTGTCACTTCATGGTGTTCCATTGGAAATCAGTTCAGACTGTGGCAGCGTCTTTACCTCAAGGTCTTGGAACAGTTTCCAAGAAGCTATGGGAACTCATCTGTCCTTCAGCACCGCTTTTCACCCCCAGTCCCAGGGACAAGTTGAACGAGTCAATCAAGTGCTTGAAGATATGCTTCGAGCTTGTGTCATCTCATTCGGGAAGAAATGGGAGGAATCTCTCCCGTATGTTGAATTCTCATACAACAATAGCTATCAGGCTAGTTTGAAGATGGCAACCTTTGAAGTTCTATATGGACGTAAGTGTCGAACTCCTCTGAATTGGTCAGAAACTGGGAACGGTTACTCTTTGGTCCAAACATTATCCAACAAGCTGAAGAACAAGTCCGCATTGTCCGTGAACATTTGAAAACTGCTCAGTCTTGTCAAGAGAGCAATTATGACCGAAAACATCAGGTAATGGTTTATCAATCTGGCGAGCAAGCTTACCTTCGTGTCACTCCGATGAAGGGCACTCATCGATTTGGGATCAAGGGCAAGTTAGCTCCTCGCTATATTGGCCCGTTCCGTATCCTCGCTAGACGAGGAGAAGTGGCCTATCAATTGCAATTGCCGCCGAATCTCTCTCAAGTTCATGATGTTTTCCATATGTCGCAACTCCATCGCTGCTTCAAGGATCCTATCCGAACAGTGGATCATGAAATGCTTGAACTGCAAGAGGATCTTTCTTATCAAGAGTATCCGATCCGCATTCTTGATCAAGCTGAACGTCGAACCCATCAGAAGGCAATCAAGTTCCTTAAAGTTCAGTGGTCAAATCATTCTAAAGAAGAAGCCACTTGGGAACGCGAAGATCGTCTTCGTGAAGAAAACCCTGCTCTCTTTCAGCCTACCTCTTAATTCTCGGGACGAGAATTTCTTTTAGAGGAGGAGAATTGTAACATCCCCATATATTAAGCTACAGTGATAACCCTTTTGATAATGCCAAGTCACCATGATTAACAGTGCTTGATCATCATTTGAATCATATCTTATTTCAAATTCCAATTCAAATTGAGAATTCAAATTTAAAGTGAATTTAAAAGTTGTTCAAATCCAGGAACTAAATAGTTCATAATATTGCAGATATTCCCAAGGCAATTATAAAAATAAAATCAACATTAATTGAATTATTTAAATGACTCTAACATCATGAAACAGTACCAAAACAGCACCATTTAATCCATTCTCATTTAAATAAAACTCAAATGTAAACATCTGGACCCCAAACTTTTTTATGGCAGTGCTAGATATTACACTGTATTTGTGTGGCTAAGTCCCATATTTTACAAAATTGAATTGGTGGCTGAACATTTTTCAACTGAGAGAAAGAAATAAAAACAGAAGAAAAAGAAAAGAAAAAGGGGAGGACCCCACTGTGCTACTGGGCCTAAGCAGCCCAGTGTGCGGCCCAGCCCACCACTTGTCCCCTCCTTCCTTCTACTCACCGCGCACGCCCATGCCCGAGCCGGCTCACCGTCGCAGCCGCGCCCACTCGCCCGCTTGCGTCGCTACAGGGCACCGGGGTGGATAAGAAGGTCACCGCGGCCACCCTGGCCCGCCCCCAGATCTTTTCCCCCTCCCCTCGCTTGCCTTCTTCTCCTTCCATGGCCGACGCGGCCATCGCCGTTCGCAGCTCGTCTGTGTAGCCACCGCCGCCGCCTCGCCTCGCCACTGTGCCAGATCATCTCGCCGTCCTCGACTCCTTCCTCTGCAATGACCAGTGCGAGCCGGGAGCCACCGCAATGCCGGATCGGACGCCGCCTTCTTCCTCGGCCCCGACGAACTCCGGCGACGTTTCCGGCCACCCCGAGCCTCCCCACGCCCGATTAGCTCGCCTACAGGACCCTGGTGAGCAGCCGCACCGGATCCCCTCCTTCCTTCCCTTCTTTTCGCGCCATAGCCGCCGCATTTAGCTAGGCCGTACCCGCCACCGCGCGAGCTCGTCGCCGGCAACCATCCGGTGACCAAATGGTCCCGCGCCGCTGCCCGTTATGCTCGCCCGCGTGCGTAGAAGCCCCCTAGCCCATCCGTTTGACTTGAGCGCGCCCGCAGCGCCGTTCGCCATCGCGCCCGAGCACCGCCGTCCGCCTCCGTGCTCGCCGCCGTCGCTACACGCCGTCTCCGGCCATGGCACCACCGCCATTCGACGCGGCGCAGCCTCCGCTCTCGAACGCGCCCATCCACGCTCCTCCCCGTGCCCTGTATGTGAAATTCGCCGCTACCCCGACGCGCGCCGCCGCGTTTAGCCTCGCCAGAGCAACTCCGGCACCGGCGTCCGACGTGGCGCCACGTGGCCGCCCTCTGTGTGGCTGACAGTGGGTCCCGTGGCCCGGTTGACCAATTCAACCCACTGACTGGGCGGCTACTGTCGCTGACATGCGGGCCCCGCATAATTTAAACATTTTTATAAATATTAAAAATACTAATTAATACGTTAATTAATCTGTTAATTAGTCTGTGTCACTGACAGGTGGGGTCCCACCTGTTAATTAACCTAATTAACCAAATTAACCATTGTTAAGTTTAATCAGTCAATGACCAGTGGGACCCACTGGTCAGGTTTGACTCTAGCCAACCGGATTTGACCGATGACGTCACTCTAATGTCATGCTGACATCACAGATCACTGTTTTGGATTATTCGAATTAAATAAATCCAGAAAATTCAGAAAATGATTAAAACTTTGAAAAATCATATAAAATAAACCGTAACTCGGATGAAAATAATTTATATATGAAAAACGATCAGAAAAATATGATGAATCCGATTATGCCACCCACATACTTGCCACACCCATCTAACCTGCTGAACATGGAACCGTCTCCTCCAGTTCAGTGTACCGATAATCACCGAAGCTGGGAGAACACTCCCGGATGTTTTCCCGCTCTGACTAGCTTGCGTAGTACAGCATTAGAACACCCCTAGAACTGTATGTGGACATGCCATGCATCCCTGTTGCGTTGTTTCCCGTGTATTTATTGTTTCTTCCCCCTCCTTCTCTCCCGATAGACCCCGAGACTGCCGATGACACTGCTGAGTATGACTACGTCGTCGACGACCAGACCCCTTCAGATGAGCTTCCAGGCAAGCAAAACCCCTTGATCATCAGATATCGCCCATTCCTTCTCTCTTATGCTTGCATTAGAATTGCTTCTGTTGTTGCTCCGATAGCTCCTATTCTGATGCATAGCCTGATTTTGTCGCCTACTATTGCTACCTTACTTGCTATCCTATTATGCTTAGTTAGGTATGCTATGTACCATCAGCTGGCCCTTAACCCTTGTCCGTTTCCCATGCTTGTTATCGGGCCATGATCACTCTAGGTGATGATCATGGAAATGTTTACATTACTGCAATACTTTAAACTGTTAAAGTCGGGCCGGCTGCAAGAGTGCCCGCGAGAGAATAATATTAAAGACGGGTCGGCTCGAAGAGCACCCATGGGTGATATTGTGGCGGAATGATAGGGCAGGCGGAGACCACCTAGGAGAGAGGTGGGCCTGGTCCCTAGTCGTGATCCACATGTTACCAAGTCGGAGTGACAGGAATCATGTTCGTCTCTGCGAGTTACTAAACAAGCCTAACGGATTTGGGTATTTTATCTGAGTTGGCTACGTGCCTTTACGCACTAACCACCATGCGGGATAATGGTTTAATGGGGCCCTCTATGTCGTACGTTCCTTTCAAAAGCGATCCAGATGTCACAGTTCAGAGATGCGGGCTGATTGTTGGGGTGGGCTGGTTACGTCACTGGTGTATACAGTGTCGCACCTAGGCCTCGACCACCCACGCAACGTGCAGGAGTGCAGAGGGCGATGGGCCCAAGACCCCTTCGAACTTAGGATTTATACCGGCGTGTTGACATCTCTGGAGAGTCTAGGTTGGTCTACGGCGTGTCGATTACCCGAGGCCGGGCATTACCCAGCAAGTGTGTCCGGCCAGATGTGATCGAGCGTGTTGGGCTATGTGGTGCACCCCTGCAGGGAAGTATATCTATTCGAATAGCCGTGTCCATGGTAACAGGACGCTCAGAGTTGTATCCTGATCTGCTACAACTACAAATGGATACTGTTACAATGTTAAACTGTTACTACTGCTCTCGGGATCACTTTCTCACAGGGTAGTCGAGGAAGGATCCCAGGGCATTACTAAAATCTGATTGATTATATATTATCTTGTTCTACTCTCTTCTGATGCTGCAAGATTGCTTCAAGATGCTAGTCTTCGATAGGCTAGGCCTTTCCCCCACTGTTCTGGCATTTCTGCAGTTTAGTCCAAAATATAGCCCCATTCCGTTGATACTGATGCATACTTAGTATAGTTCTGATGTAAGTCTTGCGAGTACTTTGGATGAGTACTCATGGTTGCTTTGCTATCGCTTTTTCCCCATACCCGGTTGCTGCGATCAGACGACGGAGCCCAGGAGCAGGAGATCCCCGGAGGCACCTACTACTACGTTGAGCCCACCGACCAGGAGTAGTTCGGAGGCCCTAGGCAGGCGGCCTTCGCCTTTTCGATCAGTGTCGTTGTTTGTGCTAGCCTTCTTAAGGCAAACTTGACTAACTATGTCTGTACCCAGATAATATTTGTTTGTATGACTTATGTATTCGGTTCCTGGTGACCCCTGGTTTGTAATATAAAGATTTATGTTTAAATTTGTGTTTAGAGTTGTGTTGTGATATCCTCCCGTGAGTCTCTAATCTTGAGCGTGCACGTTTGCGTGTATGATTAGTGCACGGTCGAGCAGAGGGCGTCACATCTCGACTATCGTGGCCTATCTCTCGTTGATGATTTTGAACTCCCCAGGGCCATCATCTCCTCCCACGGGGCTCCGTTCACCGCCTCTGATCCCGGCGTGCTACCTGCACGTGCCCCTCATGGTGAACGCCTGGCTGACATCCCCTGATTTCCGCAAACTCCAGATGCTTGAGTTCTATTATTCTTACGAAACTGACATACCACGAACCTGAAACGCCCCGGACACACTCGCCGGTGGTCGTTACTCCTGGCGAGATCTAGACTGGCCCCACAGATCAATACTAGTCTTTCCTGCGTACTTTGTCCTCACTCGTGCGCACCCGGGAGCAACTTCCCGGTTGGTCACCGATCCTAAAATTACTCTAAGCTGAGCACACTTAACTTTGGAGTTCTGTCCGAATGGGCTCCTGGAAAAGAAGGAATTCCTTATTGATATGAGTAGTCTAGCATCCCTATTAAGCCAGGCCATCACATACACCCCCACTCAGAGGAACCGACGTCCTCGTCAGGCCACAAGAACGTTCCCTCTTGGTACATACGTCTGTGCGTCCAGTCCGGTACATGTGCCATGCCCGTGTGCCATGACGGGTCACAAACGTCATGCACAACATGACCGCACACCTGGCCCGCAAACATCCATGTAACCGCGAGGACCTGGCTCTGATACCAACTTGAAACGCCCCGGACACACTCGCCGGTGGTCGTTACTCCTGGCGAGATCTAGATTGGCCCCACAAATCAATACTAGTCTTTCGTGCACACTTTGTCCTCACTCGTGCGCACCCGGGAGCAACTTCCCGGTTGGTCACCCATCCTGATATTACTCCAAGCTAAGCACGCTTAACTTTGGATTTCTGTCCAAATGGGCTCCCAGAAAAGAAGGAATTCCTTATTGATATGAGTAGTCTAGCATCCCTATTAAGCCAGGCCATCACAGAACCGAACGCCATATATTTGACCCGTCGCCACCGATGTCCATCTCACGGTTTTCCTCCTCTCTCACACTGCCACCTTTGCCCTGTGCAGACTACCAGACAATCTGGTACAAAAGCTTTGACTCCCACTTGTCAAAAAACTTTCACTTGTGCTGGTTCGTATGTCGGAGTCTCACAGCACAGCATCATCCAATCCAGTTGCCCTGCCCTGGAGTGCTTAGTGCTTGTTTTGACAGTTAAAATCGATTGTTTCCGAATAAAGTCGCCTAACCTTGCAAGAATTGGAATTTCTTTTGACGTAGGGGCGCTCATCATCGAAGATGCCCTTCACTTCAAAGGTTGATCCTTGATTCTTGTTATTCACCTTCGCAAATAACTGTCGTCTCTGCGCCTAAACTGGGGACCTTGGGTGTAATTCATGATCTCTGTGATCATTTCAAGATGGTGTTTGGCTCCACGGTTATCCAGGTACTGTATATTATCATCTACACTTTTGTAATCATAAGCTGCATTTTTCATTTGTGCGCATACATTTTATATCATCTTGGAGTACACTTTTTGTACTAATATTATGTTCTATATGCTCAATGAAGAGTTTGTCCATGGATAGCCTATCAGTGGTGCTGGATTCTGTCAAGATCTTATATATCAGTATGAATACTTTTGATCTGAACAAGATTATTGGCTTGTTGCGATGCTTTCCATGCCTGGAGAAGTTGTATATAAAGGTGATGATTTCACGCACATTGGAAGCCCATATATAGTGTACTAGAATTAACCGTTCAGTTGTTGCTCTTTCCAAATACTCTTTTTTAGACGTTAACTGTTTTCAATCTTCATGTCCATTTAGGCAACAGGACGAGGTACAAACGGTATAACCAATCGTTGGCATCATAAGCACCGGGATTTTCTCAGTTCTCATCACATTCGTTTGAAGACAATAACGCTGGAAGGATATGTAGCCACCCATGCAAACACTAGATTTGTCACATTCTTCCTGCTGAATGCGAGGGTACTATTATCCATCAGGCTTAAATATATTACGAACAAAGTTTTGATGGATGGATATGTCGAAGAACAAAAAAAAGGACTTTCAGGTGGACAAAAGGGCTTCTGAACGAGCCAGCCTTCTTTTTACATCATCTTGTGGTCATATTCCATTATGTTTTACGACCTGGGATCATTTTATGGATCTAGCCGATCCATTTGATAGTGACAGCTGCCGAAAATAGTGGTGGAGTTAGATGTTCTTGCCCTTTTCAATCTGGGTTTAGTCTAAACCTAATGAACAATTACCCTTGTGCTTTTGTACAGTTTGTAATTAAGCTGGAGTTTGATGTTGTTGCCCATTTCAACTCGGCTGTGGCTGTCATATTTTCTTTGAAAAAGGCTAATGGCTTGCCATTCCTCCTAATGGTTTCCTGACATCTTTGTCCCACCACATTGTCAACGTAGTCAATAAACGAGAGAATTGCACAACGAGCGACTGTCAACAAACGACAGGAATCGGTGAGGACTGTACGTGGAGAGGATGACAGTAGGGACCCCCAGGTCCATAGCCGTACGCAAGCAAGTTCCTCCTTATTACATGAAAAAATGCTTGCTCCTAATGGTTTGCTGACATCCGGGACCTACCACATTGCCAATGTAGTCAATAACCGAAAGAATTGCACAAGGAGCGGCTGACACCTGGGACCCAGTAGCTCGAGCAGTTTTTTTTGTTGTTGTTGAGACGGAGCAGGGTATCAACTGGGCTGTGTGGCGTCTGTGGCCCGTCTAGCCCAGGCTTTATTTACAACATGACGAGCCCAATTGTTTTTTTGTCTGTGAAAATGACTAGTGCACCATTTTTCGCACAATACCCTACACAGGCCGATTTCCTTTTCCCCGCCCTGCTGGCCTGCAAATCTTTCAAGACGACGAGGGATACATTCGGCCTGACCAAAAAAAAGGCTGTAAATTTTGTGAGTAATAAGAAATGGGGTGTAAATATATAAAAAACACATCAAATGGGCAATTAGTTTTAAATTGTGAATTTTATTTTATTTTTTCATATTTCATATTTCATTGGATTTTAACATAATTTAAATTTACTTTAAAAATTGTTTTTATCGGGCTCAAAATTTTGGGATTAAAAATAGTTCAAAAATTTCAATGACCAGTCTTTTATTTTATGTTGACCACATCACCAGCCCAGATTAGTTTTCTTTCTTGAAACGGCTAGCCCAGTTCTATTTTCTTTTGCACAATACCCAACCGAGGCCTACTTGCTTTTCTCAGCCCTGCTGGGCTTCAAATCTTTGAAGACGAGGAGGGATGCATTCGGCTTGCCCACAAAATGGCCTATTTCCCTAAAAAAAGAAAATGGCCTATAAGCAATAAGAAATGGGCTGTAAATTTTAAAAAACACAGCAACCGGTAATTAGTTTCAAATTTCATTTCATCCGGATTTTGAAATTTTAAATTTCATTGGATTTTTCTATGGTGAAAATATCATTGGATTATAATTAATATAATTTTATTTTTCAAATTAGTCTGAATCAGACTCGAAACATCGGGATTAAAAACAGTTCGGAGCCCACCAAAATATGCAAAATTTCATTGAAATTTTTAACCGTGGCTAGAATATTGGCTGTAATGCTAACAAAAAGAATATGTGTTGCAAAAAAATCCTTAAGAAAGAGCAAATGGCTTGTAAATTATTAAAAATAATAGCAAATGTGATGTATGATGTTTGCCATAGATTTGGAGGCTGACTTGGGCCTACTAAGTTGACGCGTACGCAGGGCTTTGTCAACTTAGTTAACAAACAATTCTAGCAGTAGTGACCATTGGATGTTAATCCAACGGCCATGCTACTTCTTCAATCTCTGATCTTCTTGCTCTAGCCGCCCAAACCAGCGCCGACTGGAACGCCTTCTCCCGCCTCCCGTGGTCGGCTGTGCTGCCGCGCAGGTCTCACCGCCCCACCCTACTCCCATCGCTGGCCAGGCCATCCCTCTACTCACCCACATCTCCTGTTATTCTCCGGCGACGGCAGCCTCACACCGCAGCCGAACCAGTAAACCCTCGTACTCCCCTCCGCGTGGGCAACCACTGCCAAGTCTTCCTCATCTCTGGGTCGTTCCCTTACTAGGCCTCGCCGTTGTCCACCGCATTGGTGCTCTCGGCACGGCGTCGTCAACATAGTCAACGAATGGCAGCCATTGGAAGGGGACTGTACATGGAGAGGCTGACAGCTAGGACCCACGAGGTCCATGGTTGCACGCAAGGAAGTGCCTCCTTATTACACGCAAGAAAAATGATTGCTCCCCCTGTTAGCTGGGACCCACCTGATTTGGAGGCTGACTTGTGGGCCTACCAAGTTGACGCGTATGCAGGGCTTTGTCAACTTACTCAAAAAATGATTCTAGCAGCATTGACCATTGGATGTTAATCCAACAGCCGCGCTGCTTCTTCAATCTCTAATCTTCTTGCTCCAGCCGCCCAAACCAGCACCGGCGGGACCGCCTGCTCCTGCCTCCCGTCGCCGGCTGTGCTGTCGCGCAGTCCTCACCACCAAACCCTACTCCCACCGCTGGCCAGGCCATCCCTCTACTCACCCACACCTCCTGTTATTCTCCGGCGGCGGCAGCCTCACACCGCAGCCAAACCAGTAAGCCCTCGTACTTCCCTCCGCATGGGCAACCACTGCCTTGTCTTCCCCGGCTCCGGGTCGTTCCCTACCTAGGCCTCACTGTTGTCCACCGCCTTGCTGCACTCAGTACAGTTTCATTAACGCGGTCAATGAATGATAGCCATCGGAAGAGGACTGTACGTGGAGAGGCTGACAGCTAGGACCCACGAGGTCCACGGTCGCACGCAAGGAAGTGCCTCCTTATTACGCGGAAAAAATGTTTCCTCCCCCTGACAGCTGGGACCCATCAGCTACATCTTCGCACGCAAGGAAGAGCCTCCTTATTACGAGCAAAAAAAAGATTCCTCCCCCCTGACAGCTGGGACCTAGCAGCTATATCTTCGCACGCAAGGAAGTGCCTCTTAACCCTCCCTGACAGCTGGGACCCACCCGGTCGAAGCGTACGTAGCGTTGTCTATCTGGTCGCGAACGTGTATGTACATACTGGTCGATCGATCTTACTACAACAATGAACCGTGGGCGTGTAAGGGGTGGCACTTGTCATAGTAGAGCCTCCGACGTAGCAGTTCAGGCAGCAAGTCTAAATCCTATACACATACGTACAGCCACACAACAAAAAATACGGCCACGTACGTATATATATGGGCGGGGTTTCGAACGCGTACTCGCGCATATGTACGGCCAGGGCTCGTGTACATGGAGAGAGGCAACGGATGGCAGCAACGGCTACGTGCTCATCGGGAGCCAACTGGCTGGGTCGGAATGGAGGAAACAGTGTCGTGTTCATCGGGAGCCAAGCGACTGGGTCGGAACGCGTCCTGTTCATCGGGAGCCTACCAGCTTGGACGGAACTGCCGAAACAGGGTCCTGTTCATCGACACGGGGTCTGGCGTACCGCAAAACGGAGGAAACGGCCTTCTGTTCGATCACCTACGGCTGAAATGGGGTCTCGTTCATCGGCTGGGAGTCTGGTGTACTGCAAAACGGAGGAAACGGACTTCTGTTCGAGCGCCTATGGTCGAAACGGAGTCCTGTTGATCGGGAGGGCTCTGGCGTACCACAAAACGGAGGAAACGGACTTTCCCCAACGGCCTACAGTCGAAACGGGGGTCCTGTTCATCCGGAGGGGTGTGGCGTACCGCAAAACGGTACTCCACGGGCTACTATTCATCCACCCTCGACTTCCTCCAGCCTCCACCGGCTACTGTTCATCCAGCCTCTACGGGGTCATGTTCATCCAGCCTCCACCACCTACTGTTCATCCAGCCTCCATGGGGTCCTGTTCATCCACCCCAACCGGCTGGGGTATGGCGTACCGTGGCACAGCCTCCTCGGGGTCCTGTTCATCCAGCGCCAATCGCCTACACGGCCGGGGTGCTGTTCATCCAACCCCCACCGACTAGGGTGGGGCGTATACGAGCGGGCGGCAGCAACAGGAACTGTTCATCCACAGCCAACCAACCGGCTGGATCGATGCGTCTCGACTCGTGTCTACGTGTATCGTGCGCGCGGCAGCAACGGGCACTGTTCATCGAGAGGCAACCCAACCGGCTCGCTATGTCTCGCACGGGGGCTCGATCCGCTTCAGTAAGCAGCGAGAAGGATCGATCGGGTTCAGTTAGCAGTGAAGGAATCGCTCGGATTTAGTTAGCAGCGAAGGGATCGATCGGCTTCAGTTAGCAGCGCAGAGATCGATCGGGTTCAGTACGTAGTGCGAGGGATCGATCGCTTGTGTTCAGTACGTAGTGCGAGGGTGATCGATCGCTCGGGTTCAGTAAGCGAACGTACGCCTCGCTCGGGTTCAGTTAGCGAGCGCCTCGCACACACGCGCGCTTACGAGCGAGAGAGAAATGCGCAAAACCACACTGCATCGTCGGCCCGACCACCCACCGTAACCGGGAACTCCCCAAAAATTTCCTCGCCCTCACTTCTACCAAGATTTTTTACGCCATGGACGGCCCAAAGAATGTCATGCGGGTACGTCTCCGGCCCGCCCAGGACGAAAAGCCCATTTTCTGTCATATTTTTTTGTCATAGAAGTAGGAGCCCACCACATCTATGATGATACGTGTTTTTGTCACAATTATTGTCATAGAAGTGTCACAACCATGACAGAAAAAGTTTTCGTTCGGGCCATAATGTCATGGATGTGTCTTTTTTTTGTAGTGATACTACTATAATTTCTCAGCTAGATAAAATTGTACTTACAATGCTATGAAGCTTTCAGATTTTGATTCATGTATCTTGCCTCCAAGGTTGCCCCGTTACAACATCCATCAAATACAAAGGAAACTAACATGCATGCTGATGCATCTCAATGATTCACATATCATAGCCAATATTTACTTCACAACTAATGACAAAAGTTGTGAGAAGGTGTACAAATAAAGAACAAAACGATCGATGTAGTCCCTAGGCCTTGAACCCTAAACCCTAAATAGGCTTTAATTTCCTGGCGAGGTTGAAACTTCCAAAGGAAAGAAGTCTGGAACCCATGGACCATCCAATGATTTTGTGCACTTCCACTAAAATTGAGCTGAGCATCCCTGTTGGCAAATATATTGAAGAAGTGTGATTAGAATAATAGTAGTGGCACTAGTTGATGAGACATAAACTCATCACAAATAGAAGCCGGTAGAGCAACGTGTGGGGCAAAGAAGTAGAGAAAGATCCGCATGGAGCGATGTGGGGAGCTAGGGCAGTGGAGGAAGCCGGCTCGAAAGGAAGTTGTACCTAAGGGACGTCGGGATGTAGCAAGGAAGGCGGTGGGAGGCGGCATCAGCCCATACCGTGGCAGTGAGCAAGGGGCGAAGGCTACCACGCCGGAGCTTTGTGAGAGAGAACGGCTGGGACCCCTAATCGGGACACGCGTCTATGCAAAACATCCACCACTTCCCCCAGCGGACGGGATTCGGCCGGATATGTGAACAGCGGTGTGGCCACCGTCGTTTTGTCCGAGAGTGTGTGAAGAGAGCAACCCTAGCAAGCAAGCATGTAGCTTAGGCTCCTGGCTATATTATGTATATATATAGTGGAGCGGTTTTCCTTTTCTATCCATATCAACCTTTTTATATTGCGTACGTGCCATTGAAGAGAGAAATGATGGTTGCTTCGTCCGAGCAACTTACTGTGTGATTTGACTGCTCATTAGGCATTATTACTGCGTCCCCTGCTGGTACTCCACCTACGTGTGTGACCGTTCCTGAGTCTCAGTTGTACTCCCAAGTACTTATCTCTAATTTCTTGCATGACATGTGGATCCGGATGTTGGATGTCCCACGTGTCGGCGAAAGGAAGAAGAACGAGTTCCGATGACCGAGAAGTAGTATTTCCATGCAAACGGATCTTACGATGCATGAGTTGTTTGTTATCCTATCGACCA
Source organism: Elymus sibiricus (assembly GCA_039707655.1). Classification (NCBI taxonomy): domain Eukaryota; kingdom Viridiplantae; phylum Streptophyta; class Magnoliopsida; order Poales; family Poaceae; genus Elymus; species Elymus sibiricus. The sequence continues at coordinate 321,294,711 of CM077672.1, forward strand.
AAATACCCCTACATGCAGGTTTGTCTCACTCCCATGTGCCCTACCTGCTCTAACATCCATCATTTCAGCAAGGGGTAATGCCATCTAAAACTCCGTCCACGCAGTACATTATGAAATATGAACATGTGAAGACTACAACCCTCATGCATGCATGCAGCAGTCACATGTACACATGCACACAAAAACGCACGGGACGCCCTAATGCATGCATGAAGCAGTCACACGTACACATGCACGCACACATGCATGTGTACAACACACGACGCAACACACATGCTCACGCTCAAGTGCTCAGCCTACACGTGCATGCGCACACATACACAGCCAGGGTGGTTCCCGCGCAAGGGTTGAACTCCTGCCGCGCCTGTGTAAAATTTTGTTTAACTTATTTCTTTCCTCTGCCAACTGACAAGTGGGGCCCACAGTCCACGTGTCAATTTAACCAGTCAACAAAGTGCTACGTAGACTATTTGACCAGTTAACAGAGTACAATACGGTGCTCTACGGTGAGCTAGTGACCGTATAAACACTGCAAAATGTATATATTGACCATAATGAGCGTAGTATGAAGTCCAGTGACTGCCATTAAGCCATATTAATCGGAAAGGAGGCAGTATGGACTAGTAGTGGACTAGTAGTAGTACTAATATTACACTACGCCCTCTCCCTCTCCCACACGCGCGGTGGCTCACAGAACGAGGAGAAGCTTGCTTACTACGCCCTCTCCCTCTCCCACCCACGCGGTGGCTCGCAGGACGAGGAGAACGAGGAGAAGCTTGCTTACTATGCCCTCTCCCTCTCCCACACACGCGGTGGCTCGCAAGACGAGGAGAAGCTTTTGACTACTGCGCTCTCCTCGCCCACGCGGTGGACGTGCAGCAGTTCATTCGGTGTCAGATTGCCAGAAGCATACACTGTAGTACCATATGTTCGACTTCACGAAGAGGTGAAGAGCCAAGCAGCTTAATAGTACGAGTAGTATAGTATACAGGTACACTATGAACCGCACGGTGGAGCATCTGCACTCTTATTTTATTTTAATCTGTGATAAAGCAATCTTCTACTACTAGTACGCATTTACTCCGGAGTAGTGCGGAAAATGGCAGCCCAGTGAAGTATTACTCCTCAGATCACACTATCACCATAATACTCCTTAGTATTTATAGTTGCTCCTAGTAGTAGGAGCGGATTCAAAGAAGATTGAATTGATGGTTGCTTTGTCCGAGCAACTTACTGTGGGAAAGGTAGGACTTATGATTTGACTGCTCATTAGTACTATATTACTACGGCGAAACGACTGGGCAGGAGTTTCCCGTGTGGTTGTGCACTCTAATTTGGTGCATGGCACGTGGACCTGGATGCTGGAGTAGTAGAATGGCTTCTGGCAATGCTATCAAGCTTTCAGCATTTGTTTACATAATATATGTACACATAATTTTTGAGTGACATGAAATTATACAACACTATGAAGCTTTCAGCTTTTGTTTCATGTGTCTTGCCAGCTGGAAGGTTGTCTCGTTACAACATTTCATCAAATACAAAGTAAACTAACATCCATGCTCTTTTGCAAAAAAAACTAACTTCCTTGCTAATGCATCTCAATGATTCGCAGATCAGAGCCAATATTTACATCAAAATTGAAGACAAAGTTGTGAGAAGGTGTACAAATAAAGAAAAATAAAAAATGATCGATGCTCTCCATAGGAGTGCTTTCATTTCCTGGCCACAATATTCATTGGTTGGCAGCTACTTTCCCGCAGCTCTGTCAAAATCAACATGACATGTTGGCAAAGAAACGAGCTGTCAGAAGCATGGAACATTCCGATCATTTTGTGCAGTTCCACTAAAATAGAGCTGAGCGTCCCCTGATAGCAAAGATATTGAGTAAGTGTGATTACAATAATAATGGCACTGTTGATGAAACAATAAACACACAAATAGAAGCCGGTCACCTTTGCAGTCTCTCTTGAGACTAACTACTTGTTGGAGAAGATTAGGCTGAGAGTTGGATGAGGAGGATAGGAACTCCAAACTCCCTTTGTCCAGTCCCATTGAAATGTAGAAACATTGCCAGTGTGATATTTTAGTAGAACTGCACAAAACATTCTTAAGAAAAAAGTGCTTTGTGCAGTTCACCAAAAGGTCGCAATAGCAACGAGGTGAAATGGATATCCCTGTTTGCAAAAAGAGGTAGAAAGGGAATAATTACTGGCCAACGACAGTTGATGGCACATACGCCGACAAAAAGAAGCATATTCATTGTCTTAAGGGAAAGATAACAGCACAGTGGTTTCTCTCAAACGGTGTGAGGACGAGATTGCAAAATGGAAAGTACGCCGGCTGAGCTAGTACGTTATAGGCAAAGAACTAGAGAAGATCCACATGCAGTGACGTGGGAAGTTGGGCAGTGGAGCAAGGTCGGTTCTAGAGGAAGTTGTACCTGAGGGTCGTCGGGATGTAAGTAGGAGGGCGGTGCTACTTGTAGACTGCATTGGTATTTCCCCGTAGAGGAGAGGATGATGCAGTATAGTAGAGATAAGTATTTCCCTTAGTTAAGAACCAAGGTAATCAATCCAGTAGGAGAACCACGTAAAATCTCTTTAGCAGCACCTACACACACAAAAGCAAACACTTGCACCCAACGCAAATAATGTTGGGGAACGTTGCATGGGAAACAAAAATTTTCCTACGCACACACAAGATCTATCCATGGTGATGAGCATCTACGAGAGGGAGGGTGAATCTACATACCCTTGTAGATCGCTAAGCGAAAGCGTTAAGAAACGCGGTTGATGTAGTCGAACGTCTCCGCGATCCAAATCGCATGTCGTCCCTCGATCCGATCACGAACTAGTGCCGAACGGACGGCACCTCCGCGTTCAACACACGTACGGCTTGATGACGCCTTCACCTCCTCGATCCAGCGAGCGATGGTGAAGTAGTAGATGACTTCCGGCAGCACGACGGCGTGGTGATGGTGGTGAGGAACAATCTCTGCAGGGCTTCGCCAAGCACTACGGAGATTATGACGGGAGAACTAGAGGGTTAGGGTTGCCGACACACGGCTTGGGAAATCTTGATGTGTCCCGTGTGCTAGCCCTGCCCCTCTATGTATATGTTGAGCCTTGGGGTCTAAACTTGGAGTAAAAGCCTCCTCCAGGTCGGTTTTGCCCGCACAAGGTCGGTTTGGCCCGCAGGGAAAGAGTCCAACTCGGATCCCTGCAGTACCGCGCACAAGAGGTAGTACCGCTCACGAGCGGTAGTACCGCTTCACCCAAGCGGTAGTACCGCTTATGCGGTAGTACCGCTTCACACAAGCGGTAGTACCGCTTACGCGGTAGTACTGCCTTACCAGCGGTAGTACCGCTTAAGGCAGCAGCAAAACTTCCTTTTGCACTTTCCAATACCTCGTGGGCTTTACCCCTTTGGCTCATATAAAGTGTTGCTGCACCCGAACACTTCGGTAAACATCCGGAACCCCTTCCGGTGAATTCCGGAACTCTTCCGGAGATCAAAACACTATTATCACACATATATCAATCTTTACCTCCGGACTCTTCCGGAGATCCTCGTCATGTCCGGGATCTTATCCGGGACTCCGAACAACCTTCGGTCACCAACAAAATAACTCAACTAGACTAATCGTCACCAAACGTTAAGTGTGTAGACCCTGCGGGTTCGAGAACTATGTAGACATGACCGAGACACCTCTACGGCCAACAACCAATAGCGGGACCTGGATGCCCATATTGGCTCCTACATATTCTACGAAGATCTTTATCGGTCGAACCTCTATGTCAAGGATTCAGTTAATCCCGTATGCTGTTCCCTTTGTTCTTCGGTATGTTACTTGCCCGAGATTCGATCGTCGGTATCTCTATACCTAGTTCAATATCGTTACTGGCAAGTCTCTTTACTCGTTCCGTAATACAAGATCTCGTGGCTAACACTTTAGTCACATTGCTTGCAAGGCTCATCGTGATGTTGTATTACCGAGTGGGCCCTGAGATACCTCTCCGTCACACGGAGTAACAAATCCCAGTCTTGATCCATGCCAACCCAACAGACACCCTCGGAGATACCTGTAGAGCACCTTTATAGTCACCCAGTTACGTTGCGACGTTTGATACACACAAGGTACTCCTCCGATGTCAGGGAGTTGCATGATCTCATGGTCATAGGAACAGATACTTGACATGCAGAAAACAATAGCAATAAACTGACACGATCATATGCTACGTTCGTAGTTTGGGTCTTGTCCATCACATCATTCTCCTAATGATGTGATCCCGTTATCAAATGACATCTCATGTCTATGGCTAGGAAACCTTCACCATCTTTTGATCAACGAGCTAGTCAACTAGAGGCTTACTAGGGACACAGTGTTGTCTATGTACCCACACATGTATTTGAGTTTCCAATCAATACAATTATAGCATGGATAATAAATGATTATCATGAACAAGGAAATATAATAATAACTAATTTATTATTGCCTCTAGGGCATATTTCCAACAAATAAGAGGGTTGTCAATCCTCTTAGCGGTTATTTGCAAGGATTAATTCTGATAGTGATAGATAGAAATATAAATTGCAAAATAAAATAAAAGTAAATAAACTACAGCAATGTATTTTTGGATTTTAATATATGATAAAGATAGACCCAGGGGCCATAGTTTTCACTAGAGGCTTCTCTCTCGAGCGCAGAACATACGGTGGGTAAACAAATTACTGTTGGGCAATTGATAGAAAAGCAAATAATTATGACGGATTCATGGCAATGATCATGTATATAGGCATCACGTCCGAGACAAGTAGACCGACTCCTGCCTGCGTCTACTACTATTACTCCACCCATCGACCGCTATCCAGCATGCATCTAGGGTATTAAGTATGAAACAGAGTAACACTTTAAGCAAGATGACATGATGTAGGCAAAGTAAACTCAAGCAATATGATTAAACCCCATCTTTTTATCCTTAATGGCAACAATAAAAGTACGTGTCATGTCCCTTTCTGTCACTGGGATTGAGCACCGCAAGATTGAACCCATCACAAAGCACCTCTCCCATTGCAAGATAAACCAATCTAGTTGGCCAAACCAAATCGATAGATCGGAGAGAAATACAAAGCTATAATAATCATGCATAAAAGAGTTCAGAGAAGACTCAAATATTTCTCATGAATAATCAGATCATAAACTCACAATTCATCGGATCCCAACAAACACACCGCAAAAGAAGATTACATCGGATAGAACTCCAAGAACATCGAGGAGAACATGGTATCGAAAATCAAAGAGAGAGATGAAGCCATCTAGCTACTAGCTATGGACAGGTCTGTGGTATACTACTCACACATCATCGGAAGGGCAGCAAGGTTGATGTAGAAGCCCTCCGTGATCGATTCCCCCTCCGGCAAAGTACCGAAAAGGCCTCAGATGGGAAAGCGGAAGAACAGAGGCTTGCGGCGGAGTAAAAGTTATTCGGGGTGGCTCTCTAATGGTTTCCGGATATTTGAGAATTTATAGAAGTGGAATTAGGTCAAAAGGAGCCTTGAGGGGCCCACAAGGCATCAGGGTGCCCCCTGGGTCGCGCCCTGTTGCCTTGTGGCTTCCTCCCGAAGCTTCCAGGGTCTCTTTTGTCCAGAAAAAAATCATCAAAAAGTTTGTGGCATTTGGACTTCGTTTGGTACTGATTTCCTGAAAAAACAAAAACAAGCAAAAAATAGCAACTGGCATTGGGCACTAGGTTAATAGGTTAGTCCCAAAAAATGATATATAATTGCATATAAAAACATCCAAGATTGATACTATAATAGCATGGAACAATCAAAAATGATAGATACGTTGGAGACGTATCAGGCGGCGGTGGGCGGGATCTGCTGCGGCAGCGAGCAAGGGTCGAAGGCCCTACCGCGCCGGAGCTTGGTCGGAGAGAACGGCGGGTACCGCAGATCGGGACGCGCCGGTAGATGGTTTCCTGCCTCGACGCCGGCGACCGGAGCAACGCTGCACATCCTTGATACGTCTCCAATTTATCTATAATTTTTGATTGTTCCATGCTGTTATATTATCAATCTTGGATGTTTTTATATACATTTATAGCAATTATATATCATTTTTTGGGACTAACCTATTAACTTATTGCCCAGTGCCAGTTGTTGTTTTCTGCCTGTTTTTGGCTTTACAGAAAATCAATACCAAACAAAGTCCAAATGCCACGAAACTTTTTGGAGATTTTTTTCTAGACAAGATAAACACTAGAAGCTTCAGGAGAAGACCAGATGCCAGAGGAGGTGGCCACGAGCCACCAGGGCGCGCCTAGGGGGGCAGGCGCGCCCTGGTGCCTCGTGGGCCCACCTCAGCTCTGTTTGACCTAATTCCACCACTATAAATTCCCAAAAATCTAGAAACCACCAGGGGAGTCCACGAAATACTTTTTCCGCCGCCGCAAGTTTCTGTTCTCGAGAGATCCCATCTGGAGGCCTTCTCCGGTACTCTGCCGGAGGGGGAATCGATCACGGAGGGGTTGTACATCAACCTTGCTGCCCTTCTGATGATGCGTGAGTAGTTTACCATAGACCTTCGGGTCCATAGTTAGTAGCAAGATGGCTTCTTCTCTCTTTTTGATCTTCAATACAATGTTCTCCTCGATGTTCTTGGAGTTCTATCCGATGTAATCACTTTTTGCGGTGTGTTTGTTGGGATCCGATGAATTGTGAGTTTATGATCAGATTATCCACGAATATTATTTGAGCCTTCTCTGATCTCTTTTATGCATGATTATTATAGCTTCGTATTTCTTCTTCGGTATATAGATTTGGTTTGGCCAACTAGATTGATTTATCTTGCCATGGGAAGAGGTGCTTTGTAATGGGTTCGATCTTGCGGTGCTCAATCCCAGTGACAGAAAGGGACATGACACATATGTATCGTTGCTATTAAGGGTAAAAATATGGGGTTTATTCATGCGTGAGTTTATCTTGTCTACATCATGTCATCTTGCTTAAGGCGTTACTCCGTTCTTTTATGGACTTAATACACTAGATGCATGCTGGATAGCGGTCGATGTGTGGAGTCATAGTAGCAGATGCAGGCAGGAGTCGGTCTACTTGTCTCGGACGTGATGCCTATATACATGATCATTGCCTTGGATATCGTCATGATTATTTGCTTTTCTATCAATTGCCCAACAGTAATTTGTCTACCCACCGTATGCTATTTTCTTGAGAGAAGCCTCTAGTGAAAACTATGGCCCCCGGATCTATCTAAATCATATTACTAAAACCCTAAAAATACTTGTTGCAATTTTATATTAGTTATTTTATTTTGTATTTTTGTTTCAATCTATCTATCTATCTATCACATACAATTTAATCTTGCAATTGACCGCCGAGGGACTGACAACCCCTCGTTTGCGTTGGGTGCAAGGATTTGTTGTTTGTGTGCGGGTACTGCTAACGAGGTGTTGCGTGATTCTCCTACTGGATTGATAACCTTGGTTTCATAACTGAGGGAAATACTTACATGTACTGTGCTGCATCATCCCTTCCTCTTCGGGGGAAATACCAACGCAAGCTAGAAGTAGCAGGAAGAATTTCTGGCGCCGTTGCCGAGGAGACATCATCAACATCTATCAAGTACCTTTGCATAAACTCTCATCTCCTTGCATTTATTTTATTTGCCTCCCATTTTCATCTCCCCCACTTCTAAAAAGTTTTTACAAAAATACAAAAATATTTTCCGTTTGCCTATTTGTGTGTTTTCTTGTTCGCTTGCTTGAAGATTGTTATCATGAGTGATTTTGGCATGCTAGAAACTGATGATGGTAGAACTCCTAAAATGGGAAGTTCTACCAATCTTGATGCTAAAACTTTTGTGTTGGGACATGGGAATGTTATCGGAAAAAGTGTCATCCAAGAATTCTTTAATTGCATTGGGACCTTGGCTTTTGATGATGCACCTATACTTAAAGAAACTAAGAATTATGCCGATGCTATTTCCGCACTTGTTCTTAAACTTGAAAGAAGATTTATTCACACCCATCCTACTCTACAAAGATTGTTTTATGAGTTACCGGTTATAAAAGATCCTAGAGCTAAGAAAATAGCTACCCTTGTTCTCATGAATGAATTTGATCATATAGTGCGAGAAGCTAGGGAGATCTTTGATTTCTATGGTATGAACCATGAAAAACCGGTAATAGATGAGATCCCTTATAATAATGATTACTTGTTGAGGTACTTGTTCCACAATGACCACATCTTTGATGAGAATATTAAAATGGAAGTTCCTCCTTTGAATATAATCCAACAAGTTTTCAATAGCGTCAATAGACAATACTCTTGGATTGTAGCCGGTAATCAAGAGGGATTTAAAGATGGACAACTTGCTAATGCTAAAATTTCTATGGATGATGTGTTTCATATTACCTTTGAAAAACCCTTTGATGAAAGTGCATCTTTGGATAAGAAGAAGAAAGATGGCAATACTTGAAACTATGCATTACGCCTAGCTAGGGGCATAAAACAATAGCGCTTGTTGGGAGGCAACCCAATGAATAAAATAAATTTTTAATTAATTTTTCTGTTATTGTGTGTTTTCACAATTATACTACTGGTATGATTGCCTTTTTTGTGTTTTTAATTAGTGTTTGTGCCAAGTAAAGCCTTTAGGATGATTTGGAAGATAGTATAATTGATGCTGTTTGGAAAACAGAAAGTTTTGCGTCCAGTGCTGGAATTTTGTTTCTGTACTAGAGCGTCAGGAAAATCTGAAATTTTTACAAAGTATTGGTATAGGAATTTCCCACGTTTTCCTAATTTTTCAGAATTTTTGGAGTTACAGAAGTATGGCTTTTATATAGATTGCTACAGACTGTTCTGTTTTTTGACAGATTCTATTTTTGATGCACTACTTGCTTGTTTTGATGAATCTATGGATTGTATCGGGGGGGGGGGGGGGGGGGTATAAGACATGGTGAAGTTAGAGTACAGTAGGTATAATGTGAAAATAAAATATGAATGGGTTTGCAACAGTACTTAAAGTAGTGATTTATTTTGTTATACTAACGGATCTCACGAAGGTTATGTTGAGTTTTGTGTGATTGAAGTTTTCAAGTTTTGGGTGAGATCACGATGGATGAAGGAATAAGGAGTGGCACGAGCCTAAGCTTGGGGATGCCCGAGGCACCCCAAGGTAATATTCAAGGAAGACTCAAGCGTCTAAGCTTGGGGATGCCCCGGAAGGCATCCCCTCTTTCTTCTACCAACCATCGGTAATTTTACTTGGAGCTATATTTTTATGGGAAAACTTTGTTTTTGCCACTCTAGATTTTGCCCACTTTGCTTATGCCACTCTAGAATTTGACATTTTACTTTTGCCACTCTTAGCTTTTGACAATATATCACTTTTGACATTCAGTGGCAAAAGCAAAATTTTCAATGTGGCAATTGTGATACATTGTCAAAAGCTAAGAGTGGCAAAAGTGAAATGAAAAATTATCACTTTTGCCACTGAATGGCATTTGTGATGTATTGTCAAAAGTTAAGAGTGGCAAAAGTGAGATGTCAAATTCTAGAGTGGCATAACCAAAGTGGGCAAAAACTAGAGTGGCAAAAACAAAGTTTTCCCTATTTTTATTCGTCACATGATATGTGTTTTACTTGGAGCGTCTTGTAATATATGAGTCTTTGATTTTTTTGCTTTTTAGTTTGTCACAATCATCCTTGCTGAACACACCTATCTTTTGAGAGCCACACGTTTATCATAATTTGTTAGAATACTCTATGTGCTTCACTTAAATTTTTTGAGCTAGGCAGTTGCTCTAGTGCTTCACTTAAATCTTTTTGAGCATGGTGGTGGCTATATTTTGAAGAAATGAACTCTCATGCTTCACTTATATTATTTTGAGAGTTGATAAGATTAAAATTTTGAAGAAATAAACTCTCATGCTTCACTTATATTATTTTGAGAGTTGATTAAATTTTGAAGAAATGAATTCTCATGCTTCACTTATATTATTTTGAGAATTGATAAGATTAAAATTTTGAAGACATATTTGCACTCTCATGCTTCACTTAAATCTTTTTGAGAGTTGATAATAGTAACGGTAATTTGCACAAGATATGAATTTGGTCCCAAAGTGATGAATATTCAAGAGGGATATAATAAAAACTTTCATAAGTGTGATTCCTTGCAATAGTTTTGCGATATGGAAATGATAACATGTGAGTCATGTTAGTGAGTAATTGTGATTTAGTAAGAATATTAGTGTTAAGGTTTGTGATTCCCTATGCATGCACATCAAGTCAATAGTTTTGCAACAAAATTATATCCTACTTATGGTGCATTATTCGGTGTTAGTTATGTTCAATGCATGTTTATGACCGTTTTCGCTTTTTGGCTGGTTGCTTCTCAATCTATTTGCTAGCCTTCATTTGTACTAAGCGGAAATACTGCTTGTGCATCCAAACTCTTTAAACCCAAGTTGTGCCAAAAGAGTCCACTATATCTACCTATATGCGGTATTGCCATGCCGTTCCAAGTAAATTTGCGTGTGCCAACTCTAAATTTCAAAATAATTTTACCGTTTTGTGTGCTCGTACCGCTCATGAAGCAGCAGGGGTGGCCATTATTTTCCATGCTAGGTGTGTTATTCTCACGATGAGTGTTTATTCACTTGTCATTGCAAGAGAGAGTGGTTGGTAATAGGGATGCCCAGTCCCACAATGAATCAAAAATTAATAACAACAAAATTCCTTGGAAAGTGTTGGTTTGGAGGGCACCCGTGGATACGGCTAGCCATGGATTGTGAAAGAATGGTGGAAAGGAAATAAACTTTACTTTCTGTTTGGGAACCGCCTATGATGTGTCTAGCATGGAAAATATTGGGAATTCTCGGTCATTTTCGTTGACAGGAAAAGCATGCCTCTCAAAATAGTTTTATCTCTTTAATTCAGCCTTGAGCTCTGGCACATTAGCAAATCTTTGCTTCCCTCTGCGAAGGGCCTATCTATTTACTTTTATGCAATTTTTACTTTTATTTGAGTCTCCATCTTCTCTTACAAAAGCACCAACTAGAGAGCACTATTGTCATACTTGTGCATGGGATGTAGCTAATATTTGAGTGTGTTTCATGAATGGATCAATGATTAAGCATAATGGGCTAGGGATAACTTTCTTTAGCGTTGATATTTTGAAAGACATGGTTGCTTGTTAGCATGCTTGAGTATTTATATCTTCATGTCAAATTATAGACTATTGCTTTGAATCATTCAAGTCCAATGTCCATGCTATAAAAGAAAAGAATATATGATGAATATGATAGGCAGCATTCCACATCAAAAATTCTGTTTTTATCATTTACCTACTCGAGGACGAGCAGGTATTAAAGTTGGGGATGCTGATACGTCTCCAACGTATCTATAATTTTTGATTGTTCCATGCTGTTATATTATCAATCTTGGATGTTTTATATACATTTATAGCAATTATATATCATTTTTTGGGACTAACCTAATAACTTAGTGCCCAGTGCCATTTGTTGTTTTCTGCCTATTTTTGGTTTTACAGAAAATCAATACCAAACGAAGTCCAAATGCCACGAAACTTTTTGGAGATTCTTTTCTGGACAATATAAACACTAGAAGCTTTGGGAGAAGACCAGACGCCAGAGGAGGTGGCCACGAGCCACCAGGGCGCGCCTTGGGGGGACAGGCGCGCCCTGGTGCCTTGTGGGCCCACCTCAGCTCCGTTTGACCTAATTCCACCACTATAAATTTCCAAAAATCTGGAAACCAACAGGGGAGTCCATGAAATACTTTTTCCGCCGCTGCAAGTTTCTGTTCTCGAGAGATCCCATCTGGAGGCCTTCTCCGGTACTCCGCCGGAGGGGGAATCGATCACGGAGGGGCTCTACATCAACCTTGCTGCCCTTCCGATGATGCGTGAGTAGTTTACCATAGACCTTCGGGTCCATAGTTAGTAGCTAGATGGCTTCTTCTCTCTTTTTGATCTTCAATACAATGTTCTCCTCAATGTTCTTGGAGTTCTATCCGATGTAATCACTTTTTGCGTTGTGTTTGTTGGGATCCGATGAATTGTGAGTTTATGATCAGATTATCCACGAATATTATTTGAGTCTTCTCTGATCTCTTTTATGCATGATTATTATAGCTTCGTATTTCTTTTCCGGTCTATTGATTTGGTTTGGCCAACTAGATTGATTTATCTTGCCATGGGAAGAGGTGCTTTGTAATGGGTTCGATCTTGCGGTGCTCAATCCCAGTGACAGAAAGGGACATGACACGTATGTATCTTTGCTATTAAGGGTAAAAAGATGGGGTTTATTCATGCATGAGTTTATCTTGTCTACATCATGTCATCTTGCTTAAGGTGTTACTCCGTTCTTTTATGGACTTAATACACTAGATGCATGCTGGATAGCGGTTGATGTGTGGAGTAATAGTAGTAGATGCAGGCAGGAGTCGGTCTACTTGTCTCAGACATGATGCCTATATACATGATCATTGCCTTGGATATCGTCATGATTATTTGCTTTTCTATCAATTGCCCAACAGTAATTTGTCTACCCACCGTATGCTATTTTCTTGAGAGAAGCCTCTAGCGAAAACTATGGCCCCCGAGTCTATCTAAATCATATTACTGAAACCCTAAAAATACTTGCTGCAATTTTATCTTATTTATTTTATTTTGTATTTTTATTTCAATCTATCTATCTATCACATACAATTTAATCTTGCAATTGACCGCCGAGGGATTGACAACCCCTCGTTTGCGTTGGGTGCAAGGATTTGTTGTTTGTGTGCAGGTACTGCTAACGAGGTGTTGCGTGATTCTCCTACTAAATTGATAACCTTGGTTTCATAACTAAGGGAAATACGTACCTCTATTGTGCTGCATCATCCCTTCCTCTTCGGGGAAAATACCAACACAAGCTACAAGTAGCAATCCTCCCTTTCGGTTAGAGAGAGAGAGATTGGCCACCGCCGTCTTGTGTGAGAGAGTGTGAAGAGACGAACCCCAGCAAGCAAGCATTCAGGCTCCCACCTATATTTGTACTAGTATAGTGGAGCGGTTTTCATTTTTCTCTCCATACAATCATTTTATATTATGTACGTGCCATTGAGGAATAAAACTTTATTTAATAATAACACGCCAACGCGTCAAGTCGCACTTTGTTTCGTTCACGCATGGTACACGACCCTCCATCGAGTGAACAACCGACACGCATCAAATTATCACGTGGTCTGCCTTTTCGTACAGAAATGAACTCCACCTTGTACCCGCGCAGGTGTGGTTGGGAACGAGACGTGAGTACGTGCGTTGTGCGTGCACCTATTCTCTTCGTGCGCATACCCCACCTACATGGGTGTGTGTGAGAGAGATACAAACCTAGAGAGAGATGGTGAGCACATCCGTGAGTGCTTTTTTGGGGGGGGGTGATTTCGTTAGTGTATTTGTGTGCGTGAGAGATAGACAGGGAATATGAGTCTATGTTATCTCAAAAAAATGTAACATATGCAATGTGTGTGAAACGGAGGCCTAGATATATCATATATAGAGGGGGAGATCCACGAGAAGAAAGGGGAGGGATCATCGGCGTGAGATATCGATAGAATCGAAGAGAGGGATGAAGGTGTATGGGTGCGAGATCGATAAAGAGAGACAACGAAATTGTGTGTGCGCACGTCAAAGATATAGGGTGGCTGGCCTACTGGATCGTGAGAGGGGATAGGTGCAGTTTGTGTGTGGCAGGGAGACCTAACTAGAGCGTTCGACTATCGTTGTGTGGGGGGGGGAGGCGGGGGGAGGGGGGCAGAGACCTAACTAGGGAGGTAGATCGACAGGTATATGTGTGGAGAAGGAGAGACCTAGCTATGTATTGAGGGAGATCGGTCGGCATCCATACATATGTGTAGGAGAGGAATAAGGTTGGGAGAGAGACAGAGCTAGAGTGCCGGAGGGGTGGTGGTGGAGTTGCTTCTCGGAGATGGTGGGAGAGGCCTACTAGACAAACGGAGGGTGCGACTGCAATATCAATAAGAGAGGGGATGTGTGTCTGTGTGTGCACGTGCATGTGAGAGACGAGTCGGGAGGCATGCATGGATGATGGGGGGCAATATGTCTGTGGTAAGCAGACTTAACTAGATAGGTAGAGCAATCGTCGTGCGTCGGGGAAAGGGAGAGACTTATCTAGTGAGGTAGATCGATCGATGCGTGGTGAAAACGAGTTATAGTCGACCTAGCTATATGTACAGAGGGAGATCGATCGGTATACATGCATGTGTTAGAGGCAAATAAGGCCCGGAGTGACGGATAGAGAGAGAGAGGGATGCGGCTAGGAGGTGGTGCGATAGGCCTACTATATAGAGATGGAGGAGTGTGCAAGTGCGAGATCGATGAAAAGAGGGGCGAGAGTGTGCATATGTGTGTGACTGTATGAGAGATAGGGGCATGGACAGTGAGAGGAGAAGAGGGAAAGTGTGTGCATGTGGTAGGCAGACCTGGCTAGCTAGAGAGGTATATCGATTGGTGTGTGCCGGAAAGGAGCTGGGGAGACCTATAGAGACCGTGGGAGAATGACCTAAAGAAAAATAACGAATGTGCGCGATGGAGAGAATGCTGAGGGAGGGGGAGGGCGAGGAGGGTGTGTGCATGCATGAGAGAAAGTTACTGCTAGCTACAAAGAGAAGAGGATTGTGTGGGTGTAGAAGTCTAACAGAGATCATAATTCATTACAAAAGTGGATTCAGATATTTGAGTAAGAGATCATAGTGTTTTAAACCCATGCATGCATGAATATAATGGTGATACACATGGTGTGGTTATGAACATGTTATACTATATTATATATATATATATATATATCAAACAATCTCACATTTATTTGAATTTGTGATAATGTGTGGCTTTTGCAGCTCACAGCTAAGTACTTGTAGGCATAGGGGACGGGGCACTATACATTGTGTGATAAACACATTATACATATGAAACATGGTTTAGATTATGAAGATCTAGCTAGAGCCTAAAATGTACTATTATTTGAAATCAGCATAAAGTGGATTCAAAATTTTGAATTCGAGTTCATATAGTACACATAGTTCATATCTAACTTGACAGTAATCATGTGGTGTGTTGTGAAGATAATATACAGATGATGGTTTAACTTGACAACAATCATGATTGTAGATTCTCATTCAAATAGTCAAACAAATTCCAATTTAGTTCATATTGCAGCGGTAATATATACATTTGGAATGCACTAAAATGTTCATTTGAGTAGGTTACATGCATTATGCACCTAGCGAAATATTTTAATTGAACATAACATGGATTCAAAGTTTTGAATGACATTTGTAGTAATTAATACAGTAAAACGGGACAAGACCCTCTCTTGTGTGGTGCGAATTGATTTTTTTTTGGTTGAGGGAAGTGCGAATTGATATGGTACCGTACATGTTAGCCTTGTCCCAAAATTTCAACCCGCGCCTTATTATGCCGAAATTTCAAGATATCTCTTTGTCTGTTTGTGCTCCAAAAACTCCCTCCTTCTCCATCCGCGCCTTGTTATCCCGAAATTACAACGCGCGCGAAAACTTCCTCCTTCTACGAAATCCCGACACGTGAAATCCCCGTTCTACCCCTGGGCGGAAAGAGCCGTATTTGAAATTGGTGGGGGTACTTTTGTAACTTACCCTACATTTCGGACAAGCGCGTCCCTAAGTCATGGTTCCCACATCCCATCCCCTTCTTTTCCCCATTCGAAAACTGAGGCCGCCAAAACCTCTCTCCACCAGCCGCGAAACCCCACCCTCCTCCGTCCGCCCCCACCACCGCCTAGCCGGAGCCTCTGCCCCGACGACGTCATCCACCGCAACAGCTCGACATCCCTCATCCACCGCACCAGATGAGGATCCCTCATCGATCTCATTGTCCCGCCGGTTCAGTCGCCCATCCTCCACCTCCAAGGAGCTGCTCCGACAATCGCCTCATCTATCGCGGCTGCTCCATTCCCACAGCACCGCCTTAACCTGCCCCACCGGAACCACAGCATCCTCACCGACTCCTCGGATGAAGCCGAGGCCTACTCGGCGCCACCAAAGAGGTTGTACCCTGATCGCATCTTCTCATTCACTCGACCTCACGGCGCCGCCAGTGCTCGATCCTGCTCTGCCATGGCGCGGCTCCCTCGACGCCGGCTCTGCCGGTGACATCCTCCACGGCGGATCTCCCCCATTGTGAGGCTCCCTCGGCGGTGGCGGCCATACCAGCCGGAGCTGCTGCTGCTGCTCCGGCTCTCGCTCATGTTGCTACTCTGCTCTTGCTCTCGCTCATGCTCCTGCTCTGCTCCTGCTCTCGCTCGCGCTGCTGATGCAGGTACACGGGTTGCTGCAACTACACGAGTTGCTGCTTTGGCTCTTGTTCCCGCTGCTGCTCCGGCTGCTATCTGCTAGTGTATTCCCTATTGATACATCTCCAATGTATCTATAATTTTTGATTGTCCGCTGCTATTATAGTATCAATCTTGGATGCTTTATATGCATTTATATGCCATTATATATCATTTTTTGGGACTAACCTATTAACCCGGTGCCCAGTGCCAGTTGCTGTTTTCTGCTTGTTTTTGCCTTTTCAGAAAATCATTACCAAAAAGAGTCAAAATGAGAAAAAAAACTTTGGATTAATTTTTTCTGGACCAGAAGAGACCCACGAAGCTTCGGGCGAAGACCAGAAGAGCCACGAGGAGGCGACAAGCCTGGAGAGCACGCCCAGGGGGGTAGGCGTGCCCCCCAGGCTTGTGGGCCCCTCGTAGCCCCTCCTGACCTAATTCCAGCGCTATAAATTCCCAAATATTCCCAATATACCAGACAGATAGAAGAGAAAACTTTTTCACTGCCGCAAGCCTCTGTTCTTCCGCGATCCCATCTGGAGGCCTTTTCCGGTACTCTGCCGGAGGGGGAATCGATCACGGAGGGCTTCTTCATCAACCTTGCTGCCCTTCCGATGATGTGTGAGTAGTTTACCACAGACCTATGGGTCCATAGCTAGTAGCTAGATGGCTTCTTCTCTCTCTTTGATCTTCAATACCATGTTCTACTCGATGTTCTTGGAGTTCTATTCGATGTAATCTTCTTTTGCGGTGTGTTTGTTGGGATCCGATGAATTGTGAGTTTATGATCAGATTATTCATGAGAAATATTTGAGTCTTCTCTGAACTCTTTTATGCATGATTATTATAGCTTTGTATTTCTCTCCTATCTATCAATTTGGTTTGGCCTACTAGATTGATTTATCTTGCAATGGGAGAGGTGCTTTGTGATGGGTTCAATCTTGCGGTGCTCAATCCCAGTGATAGAAGGGGACATGACACGTATTTATATTATTGCCATTAAGGTTAAAAAGATGGGGTTTAATCATATTGCTTGAGTTTACTTTGTCTACATCATGTCATCTTACTTAAGGCGTTACTCTGTTTCATACTTAATACCCTAGATGCATGCTGGATAGCGGTCGATGGGTGGAGTAATAGTAGTAGATGCAGGCAGGAGTCGGTCTACTTGTCTCGGATGTGATGCCTATATACATGATCATTGCCATGAATCCGTCATAATTATTTGATTTTCTATCAGTTGCCCAACAGTAATTTGTCTACCCACCATATGCTATGCGTTCGAGAGAGAAGCCTCTAGTGAAAACTATGGCCCCTGGGTCTACTTTATCATATATAAAAAACCTAAAAATACCTTGTTGCAATTTATTTAATTTTATTTTATTTAGTATTTTAGTTTATCTATTTATCACTATGAGAATTAATACTTGCAAATAACCACTAAGAGGATTGACAACCTTCTTATTTGCGTTGGGTGCAAGTGTTTGCTTTTGTGTGTGCAGGTGCGCTTAACATGATTTTGCTTGATTCTCCTACTGGATTGATAACCTTGGTTCTTAACTAAGGGAAATACTTATCTATACTATACTGCATCATCCTCTCCTCTTCGGGGAAATACCAACGCAGTCTACAAGTAGCAGGAAGAATTTCTGGCGCCGTTGTCGGGGAGACATCATCAAAATTACCAAGTACCTTCGCACAAACTATCATCCACTTGCATTTATTTTATTTTCCTTTTATTTGCATTTGCCTATCATTTTCATCTCCCCCACTTCTATTTTTTTCTTACAAAAACACAAAAATATTTTTATTTGCTTGTTTGTTAGTTTGCTTGCTTCATTGCGATGTCTCAAGAAAATACAAAATTGTGTGACTTCTCCAATACTAATAATAACGATTTTATTAGTACTCCTATTGCTCCTCCCGCCACTAGTGCGGAGTCATGTGACATTAATGCTGCCTTGCTTAATCTTGTTATGAAAGAACAATTTTTTGGTAGTCCTAATGAGGATGCTGCATCCCATCTAAATACTTTCATTGAGCTTTGTGATATGCGAAAGAAAAAAAGATGTGGATAATGATATTGTCAAATTAAAATTATATCCATTCTCACTACGAGATCGCGCTAAAACTTGGTTTTCATCCTTGCCTAGAAATCAAATAATGAATTTTAAACAACTTGAGCATGAACATGTTGCACAATCTTGGGAGAGAATGAAATTAATGATAAGAAATTGCCCAACTCATGGCTTAAATCTATGGATGATCATACAAAAAAATTATGCGGGGCTAAACTTTGTTTCTAGAAATTTGCTAAACTCTACCACAGGTGGTACTTTTATGGAAATTACATTGGGAGAAGCTAAAAAACTTCTTGATAATATTATGACAAATTATTCTCAATGGCACACTGAACGAACTCCAACTGGTAAGAAGGTAAATTATGTCAAAGAAATTAATACTTTGAGAGATAAGATGGATGCTTTATTTATTGGTTGCTAGTAAAAATGCTCGTATTGATCCTAATGATGTGCCATTGTCTACTTTGATTGAGAAAAATAATGATGTTATTGATGTGAATTTTGTCTCTAGAAATAATTTCAACAACAATGCTTATAGGGGTAATTTCAATCCTAGACCGTTTCCTGGAAATTCCTCTAATAATTATGGAAATCCCAATGGTAATTATAATAATAATAATAATAATAATAATAATAATAATAATAATAATAATAATAATAATAATAGGATGCCCTCTGATCTTGAAATTAATATTAAAGAATTTATTAATTTGCAAAAGAATTCCAATGCTATGATAGAAGAAAAATTGAATAGAGTTGATGAATTAGCTAGGAACATGGATAGAATTGCTCATGATGTGGAATATCTCAAAACTAAAATTTTGCCACCCAAGCATGATATAAATGAATCTATTAAAGCTATCTATATCTCCATTAATGAAAGTAAAGAAAGGACCGCTAGGTTGAGAGCTAAGCGATAATTCCTAGAAAAAGCGATTCCACCCGGTTTCTATCATAGTAATGATGAAGATATTAAAATGATTGGTGTCACTCCTATTGAATCATTATTTAGTAGCATAAAACTTGATGAAAAAGGGACTGAAGAAGAGTCAACTTTAGATAGAAGGAGTCCCAATTGCTTGGAGGGTGATAATCTTAAAGATAAAAATGAAAAAAGTGGGTTTGGAGAGGTCAAAACTTTAAATAGTAATGCACCCACTACTTTGGATTACAAGGACTTTAATTATGATAGTTGTTCTTTAATTGAGTGTATTTCCTTGTTGCAATCCATGATTAATTCACCAAACGCATATGAACAAAACAAAGCTTTCACTAAACATATTGTAGAAGCCATGATGAAAGCGCATGAAGAAAAACTTGAGTTGGAAGTATCAATTCCTAGAAAATTACAAGATGAATGGGAACCTACTATTAAAGTCAAAATTAAAGATTATGAATGTAATTCCCTATGTGATCTTGGTGCTAGCATTTCCACTATACCAAAGTCTTTGTGTGATGTGCTAGGTCTCACCGATATGGATCCTTGTTCCCTTAATTTGCATCTTGTGGACTCTACTATAAAAAAACCATTGGGTAGAATAAATGATGTGCTTATTCTTGCAAATAGTAATTATGTGCCCATGGATTTTATTGTTCGTGATATTGAATGCAATCCTTCTTGCCCCATAATACTTGGTAGGCCTTTTCTATGAACAATAGGTGCTATTATTGATATGAAAGAAGGTAATATAAGATTTCAATTTCCATTAAAGAAAGGGATGGAACACTTCCCTAGAAAGATAATTAAGGCACCTTATGAATATATTATGAGGGACACCTATGGAATTAACATGAAGGATGACAACACTTGAAACTATGCATTATGCCTAGCTAGGGGCATAAAACAATAGCGCTTGTTGGGAGGCAACCCAATGAATAAAATAAATTTTTGTTTTTACTTTCTGTTCTTGTGTGTTTACACAATTATAGCCTATTTTATTATTGTGTTTTTATCTTTTAATTAGTGTTTGTGCCAAGTAATGCCTTTGGGATGATGTTGATGGTAGTATAATTGATGATGTTTGGAAAACAGAAAGTTTTGGGTCCAGTGCAGGAATTTTAATTCTGTACTGGAGAGCCATAAAAATCTTAAATTTTTACACAGTATTGGTATATGAATTTTTTAGTTTTTCCTCATTTTTCAGAATTTTTGGAGTTAGAGAAGTATGGCTTTTAAATAGATCTTTACAGACTGCTCTGTTTTAGACAGATTCTGTTTTTCTTGCATAGTTTGCTTATTTTGATGAATCTATGGATCGTATCGCGGGGTATGAGTCATGAAGAAGTTGGAGTACAGTAGAATTATGCCAATATTAAATATGAATCAATTTACAACAGTACCTAAAGTTTAAGATTTGTTTGTTATACTAACGGATCTCATGAGGTTTTTGTTGAGTTTTGTGTGCTGAAGTTTTCAAGTTTTGGGTGAGACTATGATGGATAAAGGAATAAGGAGCAGCAAGAGCCTAAGCTTGGGGATGCCCAAGGCACCCCAAGGTAATATTCAAGGAAGACTCAAGCGTCTAAGCTTGGGGATGCCCTGGAAGGCATCCCCTCTTTCGTCTACAATCTATCGGTAACTCACTTGGAGCTATATTTTTATTCATCACATGATATGTGTTTTACTTGGAGCATATTGTGATATAGTTTGTTTGCTTTTTAGTTTGTCACAATCATCTTTGCTGAACACACCTTTTTGAGAGGTACACACATTAGTCGTGATTTGTTAGAATACTCTATGTTCTTCACTTATATCTTTTGAGCTAGGCAGTTGCTCTAGTGCTTCACTTATATCTTTTAGAGCACGGCGGTGGTTATATTTTAAAGAAATAGTTGCACTCTGATGCTTCACTTATATCTTTTTGAGAGTCTAATGATTAGCAATGGTAATATGCACGGGTTATGAATTTGGTCCTGATATGATAGGTATTCAAGAGGGATATAATAAAAACTTTCATGTAGATCACTGAATATGATAAGTTTGATTCCTTGCAATAGTTTTGCGATATTAAGATGGTAATATGTGGGAGGTGCTAGTAGATAATTGTGGTTTAGTAAGAATATTGGTGTTAAGGTTTGTGATTCCCGAAGCATGCACGTATGATCTGTCATTATGCTAGGAAGTTGGAGCATGATTTATTCTTGATTGTCTATCTTATGAGTGGCGGTCGGGGACGAGCGATGGATTTTTCCTACCAATCTATCCCCCTAGGGGCATGCATAGTAGTACTTTGCTTCGAGGGCTAATAAACTTTCGCAATAAGTATGTGAGTTCTTTATGACTAATGTGAGTCCATGGATTATACACACTCTCACCTTTCCGCAATTTGCTAGCCTCTTCGGTATCGTGCATTGCCCTTTCTCACATCGAGAGTTGGTGCAAATTTCGCCGGTGCATCCAAACCCCGTGATATGATACGCTCTATCACACATAAGCCTCCTTATATCTTCCTCAAAACAGCCACCATACCTACCTATCATGGCATTTCCATAGCCATTCCGAGATATATTGCCATGCAACATCCACCGCTCCGTTTTTATGACACACATCGTCATTGTCATATTGCTTTGCATGATCATATAGCTGACATAGTATTTGTGGCTCAGCCACCGTTCATCATTTTTATACATGTTACGCTAGCATCATTGCACATCCTGGTACACTGCCAGAGGCATTCATATAGAATCATATATTTGTTCTAGTATCGAGTTGTAATTTTGAGTTGTAAGTAAATAAAAGTATGATGATCATCATTATTAGAGCATTGTCCCAGTGAGGAAAGTATGATCGAGACCATGATTCCCCCACAAGTCGGGATGAGACTCCGAACGAAAAAAAAAAAGAGGCCAAAAAGAGCCCACGAAAAAAATTGAGAGAAAAAGAGAGAAGGGGCAATGTTACTATCCTTTTTCCACACTTGTGCTTCAAAGTAGCACCATGTTTTTCATATAGAGAGTCTCCTATTTTGTCACTTTCATATACTAGTGGGAATTTTTCATTATAGAACTTGGCTTGTATATTCCGATGATGGGCTTCCTCAAATGCCCGAGGTCTTCATGAGCAAGCAAGTTGGATGCACACCCACTTAGTTTTTATGTTGAGCTTTCATACACTCATAGCTCTTAGTGCATCCGTTACATGGCAATCCCTACTCCTCGCATTGACATCAATTGATGGGCATCTCCATAGCCCGTTGATTAGCCTCGTCGATGTGAGACTATCTTCTTATTTTTTTGACTTCTCCTTATTAATCTCTACCACCATACTCTATTCCACCCATAGTGCTATATCCATGGCTTGCGCTCATGTATTGCGTGGGGGTTGAAAAAGCTGAAGCGCATTAAAAAGTATGAACCAATTGCTCGGCTTGTCATCGGAGTAGTGCATGATAAATATTTTGTGTTAAGAAGATGGAGCATGACATGATTATATGATTTTGTAGGGATAACGTTCTTTAGCATTTTTATTTTGAAAGACATGATTGTTTATTAGTATGCCTGAGTATTGATGTCTTTATATCAAACTATAGAGTATTGCTTTGAATCATTCGGATCTTATTATACATACTGTAAGAGAGATTCCATGATGAAACATGATAGGTAGCATTCCACATCAAAAAATTTGTTTTTATCATTTACCTACTCGAGGACGAGCAGGAATTAAGCTTGAGGATGCTTGATACGTCTCCAACGTATCTATAATTTTTTATTGTCCCATGCTATTATAGTATCAATCATGGATGCTTTATATGCATTTATATGCCATTATATATCATTTTTTTGAGACTAACCTATTAACCCAGTGCCCAGTGCCAGTTGCTGTTTTCTGCTTGTTTTTGCCTTTTCAGAAAATCATTATCAAAAAGAGTCCAAACGAGAAAAAAAAACTTTGGATTAATTTTTTCTGGACCAGAAGAGACCCACGGAGCTTCGAGAGAAGACCAGCAGAGCCACGAGGAGGCGACAAGCCTGGAGGGCACGCCCCCAGGCTTGTGGGCTCCTCGTAGCCCCTCCTGACCTAATTACAGCGCTATAAATTCCCAAATATTCCCAATATACCAGAGAGACAGAAGAGAAAACTTTTCCGCCACCGCAAGTCTCTGTTCTTTTGCGATCCCATCTGGAGGCCTTTTCCGGTACTCTGCTGGATGGGGAATCGATCACGGAGGGCTTCTTCATAAACCTTGATGCCCTTCCGATGATGTGTGAGTAGTTTACCACAGACCTACGGGTCCATAGCTAGTAGCTAGATGGCTTCTTCTCTCTCTTTGATCTTCAATACCATGTTCTCCTCGATGTTCTTGGAGTTCTATCTGATGTAATCTTCCTTTGCGGTGTGTTTGTTGGGATCCGATGAATTGTGAGTTTATGATCAGATTATTCATGAGAAATATTTGAGTCTTCTCTTAACTCTTTTATGCATGATTATTATAGCTTTGTATTTATCTCCGATCTATCGATTTGGTTTGGCCTACTAGATTGATTTATCTTGCAATGGGAGAGGTGCTTTGTGATGGGTTCAATATTGCAGTGCTCAATCCCAGTGATAGAAGGGGACATGACATGTATTTGTATTTTTTCCATTAAGGATAAAAATATGGGGTTTAATCATATTGCTTGAGTTTACTTTGTCTACATCATGTCATCTTTCTTAAGGCGTTACTCTGTTTCATACTTAATATCCAAGATGCATGCTGGATAGCGGTCGATGGGTGGAGTAATAGTAGTAGATGCAGGCAGGAGTCGGTCTACTTGTCTCAGACGTGATGCCTATATACATGATCATTGCCATGAATCCGTCATAAGTATTTGCTTTTCTATCAATTGTCCAACAGTAATTTGTCTACCCACCGTATGCTATGTGTTCGAGAGAGAAGCCTCTAGTGAAAACTATGGCCCCCGGGTCTACTTTATCATAAATAAAAAACCTAAAAATACTTTGCTGCAATTTATTTACTTTTATTTTATTTAGTATTTTAGTTTATCTATTTAGCACTTTCAGAATTAATCCTTGCAAATAACTGCTAAGAGGATTGACAACCCTCTTATTTGCGTTGGGTGCAAGTGTTTGCTTTTGTGTGTGCAGGTGCGCTTAACGGGATTTTGCTTGGTTCTCCTACTGGATTGTTAACCTTGGTTCTTAACTGCGGGAAATACTTATCTGTACTATACTGCATCATCCTCTCCTCTTTGGGGAAATACCAACGCAGTCCATAAGTAGCACCTATTGAGCGGCTGATGATTTAGATCACTGCTTCTCTGCTACTAGTGCTCGAGCGGCCTAAACTACCAACGAAGTGCTTGTCTGCTACTAGTGCGTTCAGTTTCGACAGTAAAATTCAGTTTCAACAGTAACAGTCAGTTTCGACAGTAAAATTCAGTTTGGACAGTTAAATTCAGAGTCAACAGTTTTTAGGTCATCTGTTGGAGTTGGTTGTCTTTTGGTGATGTAAATTTTACAGGTAGCACTTTTTGGTGATGTATTTTACATCATCGATTGGAGATGGTATTAGAATCCCACTTCAGATTAATAATGTCTGTCTTGTACTGCTTCAGCCTCGACGTCGTACAGCTCACCGGAGCTGCTCCAATGACGTAACCATCCATCACAACAGAGCAGTACCCTCGACGCCGTCTACAGACGCCTCGGATCTTCTTCCCCAGCTCCGACAGCCACCTCCGTCGCAACATCTTCAGCGACCGACCCAATGATGATGAGGTCGACACAGCTACGCCAAAGAGGTTGTACATTTGTCGCATCACTTTTTACTCTACATTCATGTCGATCCCTTAGGGCTATTTTGGTTCAAAGGAAAAAGTGAAGGAAGAACATAGCAATAGGAAATTTTCCTATGGTACTCTACTATTCAATTATTCATGCACTTGGTTGAAAGGAATGGAGCAAAACAAAACTGAAGGATTTTTTCCTTTCGTGTCTGTTTCAAAGGAAAAACACAGAAATTTTAACATCCACCTGGACCTACTTATCAAAATCTTATGCATGAAAAAGAAGACTAAGTGCATTAGTGGCATAATAACATTCTAACTGTACACATTTGCAGGTGGTTTGACTTTAATTTCGCCATGTTTCTTTGCATTCCTGTGCACTTCCTGCAAGCTAAAGGAGCCCTTACAGAATTACTTCATTTATAGATAGGTGTCGAAGAAAACTTTGTGTGGTTTGTCCTGCTCCTGTCGGGCCGTCGTCCACCTCACCTGAGCTGCTCCATCGACAGAAGCGTCCACCATACCAGACATCACGACTCCTTATCATCTTTCGCTGCCTCAGATCTCCTTCCCCGCCATCGGCAGCCACCGCAACTGCATCACCATCATCGACTCAGTAGATGAACCTGAGGAGTACACGGGTCCGCAAGAGAGTTCGCACTCTTTTGTTTCTGCTTACTTTATGCATTGCTTAATATTACCTGCTAGTTTATCATCCTGTTCATCTCTTAGACTCCAAGTCAGGTCCAAATTAATGTTCAAACTTGAGTTTTAAAATGCTTGTGGGGCACATATCGAGGCAGCAATGAATAGTATATCGATCTACTATCTATTTCATCTAGGGTATCTACTATGCCATTCATCTTGGGTGGGAAACAAACAGCAAAGCAGCCATCATATGTCTTTTTATTAAATTCAGCTATCATTTGCCTGCTATCATTATTTTTGGATCTATCCACTGGTTGTTACCATCACTCTAGATTTCTGCATGCTCTCCTTACTTAATCTCGCTATATTTTTTTCGTATGCATGTCAGTTATTTTACACAGTCATGCTGAACATGTAGAGAAAAAGAGAAGAGTCTTGCGCGGCAATACAATGTCATGCAGACATCGCTCCATGGTGGGTGCAATGGCAACCCCACCCCCCTCCTCCAGATTGTAATCCAAAGGAAGATAGCTGTTCAGAGGTGGAGTCAGAGGGAGCTGACCACTCCTATTTACCCCCCGAGGTGTTTGCTCTAACTTGGCATGATGATGTTTGTCATATCATGCATATGGTGCCTTGCTTTGCTTACTTTCGACATCATATATGTCATCCGCTTAGTTTAGACATGTTCTGTAATGCCACCTGTTTAGTTTCTATATCATATATGTGAATTATGCAATGCCATCTGTTTTAGCCAACCATAGTATATGTGAAATATGCAATGCCATCCTGTTTAGCCAGGCATCATATATTTGAATTATATCTTGCCATTCCTTTTTTTCATTACATTTCCATTTGTCGACAATGTTTGTACATTCAACTACTCTTTCTGTGAATTAGCCATTTGGGTGGGTGATGAAAAAATTTGGAGTGAAAACAAGTTCTTCAGAGAAGATAGTGCTACCTGTCGAAGCAGATCTCTTGCTGGGTCTAGATAGCTCCTCAGAGGAGGATTCAGAGACAGATGACCAGTCCTATCCCCCCCCCCCCCGAGGTGTATGCTCTAACTTGGCATGGTTATACTACTCGTATCATGCATATGTTGTCTTGCATTGCATAGTTTAGACATCATATACACAATATTCAACACCATCTGCTTAGTTTAGACATTATATATGCGAATGCCATATGCTTAGTATATAAATCACATATGTGAATTATTTCATGCCATCCTGTTTACTTAGATAACATGTATGTGAATTATGTCATGCGAACCTGTTTACTAAAGACATCATATAATTATCTTATGCCATCCTTTTTAGTTAGTCATCGTATCTTTGAATTATGTCATGCTATACTGTTTAGATAGACATCATATATGTGAAATTATGTCATGCTATCCTGTTTAGTTAAACAACATATATGTGAACTATTTCATGCCCTCTTTTTTCCTCACTATCTATTGCATCTGTCTCATACAAGGTCTGTGCATTCAACTACTTTTCTTGTTTATCAACCATTTGAATTGGAGGGGGTGATGGCAGTATCTAGCGGAGTAAAAACACGGTCTTGAAATAAAACAGTGCTACCTGTCGATGGAGATAGACCTCGGTTGTACTTGCACAAGAACCAGCCCTACCACACATAACCCAGACTATCGCAGATTGTACCCCTACTTCGATGGACAGAGAACCAGCTTCACCCAATCTAACCCCAACCCCAGTAGATAGTAACCTAGTTCCAGTTAACACAACACCATCTCCACCACAGAGCTCCCAAACAAGAGCAGTTAGTACAGCTCCAATGCCCAAAGCGCCAGGACTACCATGGTGAGCCCCAACTCTACCAGTTAGTACACCTATTCCTGTGGATGAAGCAGAACCAGTCATCCGTAGTTTAGCATCTATCACATTTGATGTTGTTAAATCCTTTGTGCGTATCTTCCCATCATGGAAATATTATACTGAAGATGAAGGAAAAAGCCAGTTGCAGGTGTTCCTCCAGGAGTTATGTGTAAGTATTCATGGCAATTACTTTGCTTTGTCCCATACTTTCTACCTCCCTGCTGGTTATAACACAGCAAATGTTCCCATTTTTCTATGTAGAGAATGATCAATTTGGAAACTCAGGATGAGGTAACCTGAGCTAATACCTCTGCTATCTTCAAGAATGCTTTGTGGCAGTATCAGAGTTACCTGAAGAAAATGTATTTCACTAGCAAGGAAACTCATGAAATTCCCTTACTTTCTCCGGAGACACATTTACGGGACGATGACTGGGAACGCCTTGTTCTGTATTGGTCTAGACCCATGAATCTGGTAGGGTCTATGAGATCATATTTCATTTTGAAGTACTATATGGTTGCGTCTTACTGTACTCTCTTCTTGTAGAACAAGTGCTTAAACCTGAAGAACAACTGTTCTCAGGTAAGATTCCAAAGCTATGGTGCATACTGCTTTGCTCTTGTATCACTGTATGTACTCATACCAACTAATTTTTAAATAGAAGGATCCAATCAAAACTCCAATGGCACAACAGGTATGTTTAAACATGTTTCTTTAACTGGTTTGCTCTTCTAAATTGATCTATGTTGATTTCAATTTCAATTGTGTAGACAGTTGTCTTCTCATATCATGCACATTACTAGCATCAAAATGGAGCCAATAGTGTTGTTAGTTGTACATGTATACCCGCGGTACCCATCTGAAATCTTGTGGTGCCATGTAGTTTCCCACACTTATATTCTTTCAATGCTATTTTGTCTTGAACTGATATGATTTGAACTGTGTCTCTATTTTGATTTGGCAAGACAATGCAGTGACAGTAGCACATAGATATATGTTTGTTTGATGCTTTTATAATGTACTACTTTGCAATAGAAGACTTGATAGTTTCATCATGTCCACCTTACTACTGAACTGGTTCACCAAAATGAGTTTCATATACTACATGCTAAACCTGTTGTGTGTCTACTTGTTTCTTCTTTTAGAATGCTGACAGAATATTGGAGAAGAGTACCACATTAAGCAATGGTAAAGGAAGTAATGCAAATAAGGTTGAAGATAGTGAGACAACCTTGCTGGTCTCCAACAAAGCTGATAAAATAGATAAGGAAAACTATCTTGAAGATAGTGAGACAACCCCAAAGTCCTGTCTTGATGTAGTGTTCGAGTTACTGGCCACTACCGCTTGCACAAGCTCTTCAAAATCGCTGTCTGAATCAGATCGGTTTCTTGAGTCTCAACTACAAGCTGAAAGACATCGATGAGCTGTGTTGTGACAAGAAGCCGAAGGACTGAGGAAGTTCCTGGAGAATTCAGATGCATACTTTCTAGTGCAACAGCAAGCATTGGAGGATTTTAGCGCCAAACAAGAGAAAGCTAATAAGCTTGCTAAGCTTATTGCCAGCATGCTGGATACCCAGGATAACGTTTCTTGAGCTCTTCTGAAGTTGTTTCAGTTCTGGACTTGTTTTGCTGCCGCGTTTATTTGCACCGGTGGCCAATTTAGATGCCCAGTGTATGTAATATGCTGCTTTGTTGTTCCCTTTATTTGCATTGATGGCGAACTTTGATGCCCAGTGGATGTAATGTCCGTAATCGTCGTAATAGCCTAGTGTTAGTTGCTTGCTTATTTATTTACTTATATAGTCTTGTTTATTTGTTTCCTTGTAGTCATTGCAGTTCTTTTTCCTTGGTTTGTGTCGGTGTAATGAGAACCAGGGTCTCATAAACCTTCTAGGCTTGGGGTTATGCTAATCTAAAGTTGTTGTGAAGCAGCCCCGGCAAGACGATACGACCGACAAGTACTCCACCAGCAAGCAAGACCAAGAGCTCGCCGGGGAGGAGCTCTTCCCGGCAGCACATTTCATCCGGCAAGGCAGACCGGCAAGACAAGACTCCAGGGGGTCATCCATAAGATCAAGTCTAGTGTTACCGACAAGTTCCGCACCGGCAAGCAATGACCCGACAAGCTCCGTGCCGGCAAACTCCCTTTGTCGTTATTCCACCGCTCCACCTCAGCGGCCTGTCAGAGGCTCGCCAACAGGTGTCGAGCAGGCAGGTAGTTAGGTGAAGCTTGTCGGGGCATGTGGCAGCTCGTCACCTGAAGAACACCTTTATCGACACACGTCCATATGCGTGTCAAGCCATTATCTACCCTTTGTATTTACCATTTTGCCATTGTGGTAGCCCCTTTCATCTATAAAAGGAGGGCCATGGCAACCGTTACAAGGGGTCAGACCACGGCCCATTCACAGTAGCCTAGCCGTGCCCCCAAGCTCCGTGCCGGGAGGCCGTGCTCTCTGTAATGGTGGGGCTTGCCCAAACACAATCAAACAACCAAAGCAGGAGTAGGGTTTGCCCGAACCTGGGTAAAATCTCATGCCTTCTCTGCTAGATCTGCTCTTTGTGCGCATCGATCTCCCCAGCCGAACCGCAAAGGAGCCCTCTCGGTCCCATAGATGGTCGTTTCCTATGACATATTTGGCGTGCCAGGTAGGGGGATTGCATGTGCGAAACTGCTCCAGTAGTTTAGGCGCCAGCTCCATCATCCACGATGATCCAAAAGATGGCGGTGGTCAAATTCGTCACCAGATTGGCGACATCGGCGGCACAACATTCGTCGGACGTCCTGCGCGGCACCTTGATGAATTGCAACGTTTCCGCCGTGCTACAGAAAAAGCTGAGTTCCATTGTCTTAGTTTCTTTCTGTTATGCAGCTTTATCTTTGAATGGCATTTTTTGTACTCAACCTGTGCACAGAGGAGCATCTTCGAAACATTCTATGCTCTGAGCTGTTTGGGTCCGCCTGACAAGCTTATGTAGCTGTGTTTGTGTCGTTGATGTTAAGCCCCCGAAGAGGCACTGTTCTCGACAGGCTGCTTCAGGATCTGATCCTAAGCGCCGTCGTTTAGAACGTGTGCATCCGGGTGCATTCCGGTAAACGTAGGGAATAATAGTGCAAAAATATGGTCATTTAAGGAAAAGGCTTAATAAGTTTTTAATCATTGTGATTTCTGCATAAAACTCGTACGCTAGGGAGCCTCATCGGGGCCGGTTGCACTCCTGGTTGCCTTGAGTCTGCTTGGCAACGAGAGTAGTTGCATTCGCTCTCCTAGTTGCCTCGAGTCCGCTCGGCAACGAGAGCGGCTGCATTTGCGCTCCTTGTTGCCTCGATTCTGGTCAGCAATGAGAGCAGCTGCACTAAAACCGACAAGGTAAAACTTTCCGGGAGGCGGCGGTCCCAGCAAGCTGCTAAGGACCCGTTTCCTCATAGCGCTGCTGACGAGATCGTGCGCACCGGCAAAGTATTCCAGCAAGCGAGGGGGATATCCAGCAGGAATCGAAGTGTATACATAAGTTAAGTGCTAATCAGACACTAATTAACTTGTTGTGTTGAAACGCTGTTGCGGCGTGTTCCATGCCCACATCAGTGTTGCAGATAAAGGAGTGGAAGATAGCATTACGGTCATACCAGCCTTGATATTTCTAAAAGCTACCACTGAGCATCGAGATCTCAGAGTTCTCTGCTGAAATCAAAAGCCTTGCCAGGAATCTCCTTACCGGCAAGCCAGCATCGAGAACTTAGAGTTCTCTGCTGAAATCAAAAGCCTTGTCGGGAATCTCCTTATCGGCAAGCCAGCATCAAGAACTCAGAGCTCTCTGCTGAAATCAAAAGCCTTGCCGGGAATTTCCTTACCGGCAAGCCAGCATCGAGAACTCAGAGTTCTCTGCTGAAATCAAAAGCCTTGCCGGGAATCTCCTTACCGGCAAGCCAGCATCGAGAACTCAGAGTTCTATGCTGAAATCAAAAGCCTTGCCGGGGATCTCCTTACCAGCAAGCCAGCATCGAGAACTCAGAGTTCTCTGCTGAAATCAAAAGCCTTGCCGGGAATCCCCTTTCCGGCAAGCCAGCATCGAGAATTCAGAGTTCTCTGCTGAAATCAAAAACCGGCATCGAGAACCTTAAAGTTCTCTGCCGGAAGCTAAAGCCTTCCCGGGAATAGCCTTCCAGGAAGCCAACGTCGAGAACCATAGAGTTCTTCGTTGAAAACAGAATTGGCATCGAGAAACCTAAAGTTTTCTGCCATAAACAAGTCTTCTTTTAGCATCAAGATCTTTAAAGTTCTCTGCTAAACGGAAGTTTTAGCATGAAGATCTCCCGAGCTCTTTGTAGATGAGCTCGGGGGCTGGCGGCCTTTTGGAATAACCTTTCCCGGGGGCTGCTTGTCAGGTATATTTCTTACCGGAAAAGATGTGATTATCATAACCCAAGCCAAGTTTTTGGTCCCACCTCCAGCATTGAGATCTTTTGAGTTCTCTGCTGAAGGCGGTCCCGGGGGCTCCTGTCAGTGTAACGAGAACCAGGGTCTCATAAACCTTCTAGGCTTGGGGTTATGCTAATCTAAAGCTGTTATGAAGCAGCCCCGGCAAGACAATATGACCAGCAAGTACTCCACCAGCAAGCAAGACCAAGAGCTCACCGGGGAGGAGCTCTTCCCGGCAGCACATTTCATCCGGCAAGGCGGAGCCGGCAAGACAAGACTCCAGGCGGGTCATCCAGAAGATCAAGTCTATTGTTACCGACAAGTTCCGCACCAGCAAGCAATGACCCGGCAAGCTCCGTGCCGGCAAACTCCCTTTGTCGTTATTCCACCGCTCCACCTTGGTGGCTTGTCAGAGGCTCGCCGACAGGTGTCAAGCGGGCAGGTAGTTAGTTGAAGCTTGTCGGGGCACGTGGCAGCTCGCTGCCTGAAGAACACCTTTATCGACACACGTCCATATGCGTGTCAAGCCATTATCTACCCTCTGTATTTACCATTTTGCCATTGTGGTAGCCCCTTTCATCTATAAAATCTCCTGCCTTCTCTGCTGGATCTGCTCTTTGTGCGCGTCGATCTCCCCAGCTGAACCGCAAAGGGGCCCTCTCAGTCCCATAGATGGTCGTTTCCCATGACAGTTTGCTAGTGGCCGCAATAACCATGGGCCACATATGGGTCGTGGTAACGATGGGCCTCCTACGGGCCGTGGTAACGATGGCCCTCCTATGGGTCGTATGATCCATGGGCCTCGTAGGCGCTGTAGGATCCATGGGCTTACTGTTCGTGGGCCAAAACCGGACCGCAATATGGACCATAAATGGGCCTAAATTGGAGCCGTCCGTTTGTGGGCCCAGACCATAACGGGTCATTAATAGGCCGGAAGGCAGCACAGGCTTAATTCTATCAACAGGCATGACGGGTCATTAATGGGCCGGATTACAAGACAGGATGAAAACGGCCCAACGTGTTAACGGGCCACAAAGGACCGATTGTTACCACGGGCTGAATTTGGCCCATTAGCATAACAGGCCAGTAATGGCCCATAAGTAATCGAGGGCCGAAAATGAGCCCAAGAATATATGGGCCCTTAGAAGGCTGAAAGAAAACACGGGCTGGAAACGGCCCAACTGAATCATGGGCCGTAAATGGGCTCAAAGCAGTTTACTGTTCATGATGGGCCTGATTCACCATGGGTCGTAAATGGGCCCAGAGATGCAAAAGGCCTCATATGGGCCGAAAGACTTTACGGGCCATAGATGGGCCGAAAGTGACAACGGGCTGGAATCATATGGGACGGCCCACATGACGCTACTAGGTCAAATTTTTAAAGGCCATAACGGGCCGTGAGTACCCGGGGCGTAAATGGGTTGTATGCGAACAGGCCGGTAACAGGCTTTCCATGGGCCAGCCCGTTAACTTTTGACCAAGTCAAATGGGCCGGCCTTTATAACCTAAATGGGCCACTATTAGGCCGTGCCATGTGTCACTGTTCCATAGGCGCGTCTCGTGCAATGAATGGACGACATCTGTCGCAATGCCGACCTGACACGTGGATCAGTTGGCCAATGAGAATTTTACACGTGGAAAATCCCCATTGGTTAGGGTTGTTAATGGGTTATCGGATCCAAACCGGAACCCGATAGCTTAACGGCGACCCGTTACGATGGATGCCACATGTCGGTTACCCTTGACGAAAACATTTCCATGACGCGACATTTATCGTCATGGAAGTGGACACTTCCGTGATGATAATTTCAGTATTGTCCCGGAACACTTCTATGATAGCACAAGTATGACTATCTTGATTCTGTCATAAAATCGTCATGGATGTACATGCATGACAGAAAACGTGACCTACTGTGACAAAGACGTATCATCACGGAAGTGTTTTTTTGTAGTGAAACTTCCCTCCGGGAGGGGGAAATCGAAGCCATCGACATCACCAGCGATCCTCTCATCATGGGAGGGCCAATCTTCATCAACATCTTCACCAGCACCATCTCATCTCAAACCCTAGTTCATCTCTTGTATTCAATCTTTGTCCCAAAACCTCGGATTGGTACTCGGGGGTTGATAGTAGTGTTGATTACATCTTGTAATTGATACTTGTTGGTTTATTTGGTGGAAGATTATATGTTTAGATCCTTAATGATATTCAATACCCCTCTGATCTTGAACATGAATATGTTTTGTGAATAGTTACTTTCGTTCTTGGGGACATGGGAGAAGTCTTGTTATAAGTAATCATGAGAAGTTGGTATTCGTTCGATATTTTGATGATGTGTATGTTGTATTTCTTCTAGTGGTGTCATGTGAATGTCGACTGACACTTCACCATCATTGGGCCTAGGAGAATGCATTGGGGAGTAATAAGTAGATGATGGGTTGCTAGAGTGACAGAAGATTAAACCCTAGTTTATGCGTTATTCCGTAAGGGGCTGATTTGGATCCATATGTTTCATGCTATGGTTAGATTTATCTTAATTCTTCTTTCGTAGTTGCGGATGCTTGCAAGATGGGTTAATCATAAGTGTGAGGCTTGTTCAAGTAAAAACAGCACCCAAGCACCGGTCCACCCACATATCAAATTATCAAAGTAGCGAACGCGAATCAACTAAAACATGATGAAAGTGACTAGACAAAATTCCCATGTGCCTCAAGAACGCCTTGCTTTATATAAGAGTTCGTTCAGGCTTGTTCTTTGCTATAAAAAGGATTGGGCCACCTTGCTACACCTTTGCTACACTTGTTACTTGTTACAGTTACTTTTAGTGCTTGCAGAAAATACCTTGCTGAAAACTGCTTGTCATTTCCTTCTGCTCCTCGTTGGGTTCGACACTCTTACTTATCGAAAGGACTACGATTGATCCCCTATACTTGTGGGTCATCAAGACTTTTCTGGCGCCATTGCCAGGGAGTGAAGCGCCTTTGGTGAGTGGAATTTGGTAAGGAAACATTTATATTACGTGCTGAAATTTATTGTCACTTGTCACTATGGAAAGTAATCCTTTGAGGGGCTTGTTCGGGGTATCTTCACCTTGACCGGAAGCAATAAGAGTTGCTCCTCAACATACTGAACCTACTGAAAATATTTATTATGAAATCCCTTCGGGTATGATAGAGAAACTGCTAGCTAATCCTTATGCATGAGATGGAACGGTGCATCCTGACATGCACTTGATATATGTAGATGAAATTTGTGGATTGTTTAAGCTTGCAGGTTTACCCGGAGATGGAGTTAAGAAGAAAGTGTTCACTTTATATTTGGAGGGAAAGGCATTGACATGGTATAGGCTATTGGATGATACTGGAACATGGGATTGGAACCGGTTGAAGCTGGAATTTCACCAGAAATTTTATCCTATGAATTTGGTTCATCGTGATCAGAATTATATATATAATTTTTGGCCTCGTGAAAGTATCGCTCAAGCTTGGGGGAGGCTTAAGTATATGTTGCACACATGTGCCAATCATGAGCTCCCAAGAGAAATAATTATTCAGAACTTTTATGGTCGGCTTTCTCATAATGATCAATCCATGCTCGATACTTCTTCTACTGGTTCCTTTATGAACAGAACTATTGAATTCAAAAGGGATCTTCTGGAAAGAATTAAACGCAACTCTGAATATTGGGAAATCGACAAAGGTAAAGAGTCAGCTATAATTCTTGAGTTTGATTGTGTTAAATCTTTTATGGAAACTGATGCTTTTCATAAGTTTAGTACTAAATATGGACTTGACTCTGAGATAGTAGCTATCTTTTGTGAATCATTTGCTGCTCATGTTGATCTTCCTAAGGAGAAATGGTATAAATATCATCCACCTATTGAATTAAAAGAAGAACCCATTATAGCTAAAGATGAGATAATGGTTTACAATGTTGATCCAGTTGTGCCTACTGCTTATATTGAAAAACCTCCTTTCCCTGTTAGGATAAAGGAACATGCTAAAGCTACAACAGTGGTTAATAAAAGTAATATAAGAACACCTAGACCTTCTGAACAAACTAGAGTGGAATCTAATATTGCAATGGTTAAAGATCTTCTGGTTGATAATATCGATGGGCATGTTATTTATTTTTGTGATGAGGCTGCTAGAATTGCTAAACCTGTTAGAAATAAACGAGACATGTTGGATAAGAATAAGCCCGTAGTTGGCATGCCTGTTGTTTCTGTTAAAATTGGAGATCATTGCTACCATGGTTTATGTGATATGGGTGCTAGTGTAAGTGCTATCCCGTTTTCCTTATATCAAGCAGTTATGAATGATATTACACCTATTGAGATTGAAGATATTGATGTTACTATTAAGCTTGCAAACAGAGATACTATTACACCACTTGGGATTGTTAGAGATGTTGAAGTCTTGTGTGGTAAGATCAAATACCCTATTAATTTCTTAGTACTTGTTTCACAACAAGATAATTTTTGTCCCATTATTTTTGGTAGACCTTTCTTGAATACCGTTAATGCTGAAATTGATTGTGTTAAAGAAAAGTTTAGAGTTAAGTTTGGTGATATATCTCATGAGTTTAATTTCTCTAAGTTTAGTAAACAACCTCATGACAATGAATTACCTAATAAAGATGAAATTATTGGCCATGCTTCTATTGTTGTTCCTCCTACAGATCCTTTAGAACAATACTTGCTAGACCATGAAAATGATATGCATATGCATGAAAGAAATGAAATAGATGAGATATTCTTTAAACAAGCACCTATTCTTAAACATAATTTGCCTGTTGACACTTTGGGAGACCCTCTCCTGCCTAAGGGTGATCTTGTGTTTGAATTAAAGAAACTACCTGATACACTTAAATATGCTTATCTTGATAAAAAGAAGATATATCATGTTATTATTAGTGCTAACCTTTCAGAGCATGAAGAAAAGAGATTACTTAAAACTTTGAGGAAGAACCGCGCTGCTATTGGATATACTCTTGACGATCTTAAGGGCATTAGTCCCACTCTATGTCAGCACACGATTAATATGGAGCCAGATGCTAAACCCGTCATTGATCATCAACGCCGCTTGAATCCTAAAATGAAAGATGTGGTAAGAACTGAAATATTAAAGCTTCTGGAGGCAGGTATAATTTATCCCATAGCTGATAGTAGATGGGTAAATCATGTTCATTGTGTTCCTAAGAAAGGAGGTATTACCATTGTTCCTAATGATAAAAATGAACTCATTCCACAAAGAAATGTAACTGGTTATAGGATGGTAATTGATTTCAGGAAATTAAACAAAGCTACTAGGAAAGATCATTACCCTTTGCCTTTTATTGATCAAATGTTGGAAGATTATCTAAACATACACACTTTTGTTTCCTAGATGGTTATTCTGGTTTCTCTCAAATACCTGTATCACAAGAAGATCAAGAGAAAAACGCCTTTACTTGTCCTTTTGGAACTTATGCTTATCGTCGTTTGGAACGTCGTTTTTGAGTTTGTCCAGAAAAATGGCCGCCAATTCTTCATACGAACTCGGAATTTGACGTTCTTGGGCTCGTTGGATTCGTATGAACAACGCTGATCCATTTCTTGTCTTAGATCTTGATTTGGGGCACTTTGGAAAAAATGACTTTTTCCGACCTTCGAAATGGCTAAGTCTGACCCCTGGCTGACTCCGTATCGAACCCATCCTTGGTCCTTTCATTGTGCTTGGTCCTAGGTTGCTCCAAAACACCTGTAGACACAAGAAAACAAGGAAAACTAATAAAAACCAAATAAAATACTCAATGTGCAATGCTCACAAGGAAAAGTAATCATGCATAATGGACAACTATTTGGTTCAATGGGACATGATATATAAAGAGAACATGCAACAAATGAGCTCTAAAAATGCGTAAAAATATAGAGCCATCAACCTCCCCACGCTTAAACCTTGCTCGTCCTTGAATAAGAAGGTTGACTACCAAAAGCTCATTGCTACCAACTCTAAAGCATACATTGAACCAAACCCCAAAAGTGATATCCATGTTCATCGTGCAAGCATGCAAAAGTTAACTTGCAAGGGAGTAATACAAGCTATCCTCTTAGTTCCATTGCCATGGAGGTTGAGAAAGAGGAAAATATTTTTGTGGAGCCCGAATTCCCATTGCCAAAGGTTTAGAAAGAAGCTCAATATTATGTCAGGAACAAAGCAGTAACAATCATAGACAAAAAGAAATCAAGCATTAGAGATCACTTCAAAAACACCAACCCGAGGCATACCAGGTACAATAGCAAGATCGCATGTCTGCGTTATTCAACCGCTCAACTACTGTCGGGGGGATGACCCCCGGGTAGGCTCAAGAAGACAAGACGACATTTCAAAACATCGGGGCGGCCAACGCCCCTCGGTCCGGCCACTCACCACCCGGCTGCTCCAGCCGGCTCCCCATCCGGCTGCTCCAGCCGGCCTGCTACGCGAGGTCAACCGCAGCGTCCCATCGGACACGACAGGAAGACACTATAGCCACGTCACTTCACTGCGCCCCAATAGTCCAGCACTGTTGACCAATAGTAATGCACTATAGCCTGCGTCATGCGTCACCTCGCATGTCTATTCCAATAGTGTAGTAGGCCAAGTGGGCCACTCCTTGTCCCCTGGGCATCCCTTTATAAGATGCACCAGGGGAGCTCACTCACGGCCATGGACACTCCCTCCCGTTCACTCTCACTCCCTCTCATTCTCACACACGCCAGGAGAAGAGGAGAGCTCGAAGCCTCCTTCTTCCTCCTCCACACAGCTCCAGGAGCAACCATGTACTGTCATACACACTCCATATACATTAGACATGCAGGAGTAGGGGTGTTACCTCCACGCGAGGACCCCAAATCTGGGTAAATCACCGCGTGCTGTTGCCCAATCCCATCCCGAATCTCCACCGTAGCCTTGCCGCCCCACACTTTTAGCCATCCTATGGCATCTGCCATGAGAAAACCACGACAACTACCTATACAGCACTGAGCGCAAGCCTATGCCTCGCACTTAAGGGAATGATAGAAAATGGTTGGGGTTTTGAGAAGTCAAAAACAAAGAAAGTCTTGCATCAACGCAGCTGACCACTAGGCTATGGAGAAGGCCTTATGATCGATGTTAATATAAGGAGTAGTGATCGTCATGCAACTAGGATATACATAGAGCTATGAATATGTGAAAGCTCTCCTATGGACTAAGTGGGGGTGCATCAAACTTGCTTTCTCATGAAGACCTCGAGCTTTTGAGGATGCTCGTCATTGGAATATACAAGCCAAGTTCTATAGTGTAGGTTCCCCACTAGTATGAAACATAAAGCTGATGAAACTTTCTACTTTACAATGCATGAAGTGGTGCTACTTTGAAGCACAAGTGTAGTAAAAGGATAGTAGCATGCCCCTTCTCTCTTTTTCTCTCATTTTTTTCTTTTTTTCTTTTTTCTCTTTTCTCTTTTTTTCGGAACAGTCTCATGGACCTCATCCCCACTTTTTTGAGGACTCATAAGTCTCCACCATTCTTTTCCTCACTGGGCCAATGCTCTAATAATGATGATCATCACACTCTTATAATGACTCACTTCAACTGAATGTTATCATAACTCAAAACTGAAAACATGAGAGGAACTCTATATGATGAATGCCTTTGGCAGTGTACCAGTATGTGCAATGATCCAGCGTAGCATAGACATCAAAAAAGGACAAACCATGAAAATATTGAGCTAGCCATACTATGATCATGCAAGGGAAATGAGCACATGTCTCTAATCATGTAATGTAAAATGATGGTAGTGCATGGCGATATGATCGGAATGGCTATGAAATTGCCATGTCGGTGGGTATGGTGGCTGTTTTGCGAAGATGGGGTGTCTTATGTGTAGGAGAACAAGAGGAAGTCCTCCCATGGGTTTGGATGTTCCTGCGAAGTATGCACCAAGTCTCATTGTGAGAGTGGGCAATGCACGGTACCATAGAGGCTAGCAAAATAAGATGAACGGAAGTGCAAAGGCTTCGAACTTGCCTTAGTCATAAAGAACTCAAACACTACACAAGAGCATCGCGGTGTCATGTTGTGTAAGACTCAAAAGCTAAGTACCCCAAGTGGATAGTTTGGCGGAGATAAACCCCGTTGCGCGTCCCGGATCAACCAAAGATGTTGGGTTCATCAGCAAAAAGCCTCTACAATCTTTTAATCGCTAATCAAGCCACCACTAGAGTCCCCAACTCATGTAATTAGGTGAAAGAAAGGCAACAGTTCAAAGGACTCTTTTATTGGGTTTTTGATAAAAGAACATGGCAATGTTTTTCAGAAGATAACAAGATTTCCACAAGCTAAGTCAAACAAGTGCAAAACAAGCATGTCAAAACAGCGGGACACACTAATGCATGAAAACCATATGATGAAGAGCATTGCACAAGACACTACACATGCAAAAGTAACCTCCCCACGCTTAGAACTAAACTAGGGAAAATTACGAAAGCAAAGAGAAAATGCAGTTATTAAAAGAGCATGGGAAGTGGTTACCTCCCCTAAGCTTAATTAAGCAAAGGGTTAGAAACTTTTACTGTTATGGTGCATATGACTTCTCTTTTAATAGACATGGACCTTGCCTCAATGAATTTCCTTGTTGTGGTCTGGTGGCTGCCCTCCAATAGAACCTGCTAGAGAAGTACTAAAAAGAAAACAAAATAGTTTTGTGCGTTTGTGTTTTTCATTTTTTTTTCTTTTTAGCACAAAGGATTAGCAACACAAGTGATAAAAAATATATGCATCACAATGATCCGTCCATCAACCTAAGCACCACGCTCAAGTCAACAAACTATTTCTAGGAGTGAATTCTGCTCCTAATTTGGAATGAAGTGCGTGTGAGACAAGATATAAAACACAAGTGTGCCGCTCCTAAATGCTTAATTAAAAAGTGAGATCCTCACTTAAGGTGAGAAACTCGCTTCTAGGAAACTTTTATTTAAGCTAGGTTCGTATTGGAAAACTTTACGGGACACTTGTTATTGAAGTTCATCATGATGAAGCAACCAAGCGGCTTGTGTGGGTGTTTTATACGGTTGGCACCATACCATACATGTCTCCACAATAGGTCCAAGCCCCTGCGAAAATAACACACAAAATAAAATCATCGATTCGGTATACGAACGTCATATAGCCAACCGACAAAAAGAAATAAAGGAAAACATAGTTGCTACAGAGAAGTGTTGGCTACAGAGTTTCAGAGGTAATTAACATTAATTACAAAGCAAATAGTCGGTTAGAAAACACCTCATCGACCTCAGACGTCGAAAATGAATCAATTGGAGGTGTTGTTGCCTTCATACGGGCGCTCAAACGACCGGTTGCGGTCGTATGGAACGCCGTCGTTCACTCTGTGGAGATGCCCATTGTGTTCGCCAGGTGGAACGACCGCTCATACGAGCGCGAGCGCTCGTACGGTAGGCTATCTTTTGCTCTGGTCTTCTTCTCTCTTGCGGCCACGAGCTCATACGAGCGCTCAAACGACCGGGACGATCGTATGGAATGTCGTCTTTTCTCCTGGAGCTGCAGAACTTCATGAAAAAAAATTGTACTTCCTCCTCACGTTAGGCACATAGCAATATTGCAATAAAAATAGGAGGAGGTATGCAACAAAATAAAGGCTACCGACATGCTAAAAATTTTACCGATGAAAACCATTGCAACCAACTCAAATAGCAACTACTGAAAATAAAACAAAAGTGCCAATGCAACATGAATGCATCTAGACTCAAGACACAAAACTAAGAAAGACGCCTATAGACTTTCGGGTTACCTCCTAGGTAGTGCTTTCTTTATAGCCATATAGCTAGGCTTCGGTGCTCTATAAGGTCATCCACCCGGATCCCAAGGGATATCAACCCCGAGTTGGATGCCTACCTCTGACCGGGGTTTGGAGCACCTCATAGCAGAGCTCGGTCGGAGGCGTACTCGCTTATGGTGCATCGGCATCATATATGTAAATTCATACTCGCTTCTGGGCGAGTACCGATGCACACGTTTCAGCTGAGATGCCTGAAAGGTCAGTAGCTGCAATTTGATAATATTTTTAGAGCAAAGAGGATATGGAGCCGCAAGGAAATTATAACCTTCTTCTTCACCTTGAGTGTACCTGGGAATGTTAGTATCCAAATTTGCAAATTCAATATCAAGGCTATTATCATCTATAAGACTTTGCAATTTACTCTCCAAAGGAGGTCTATGGAGAGCCTGCAGAAAATCAGCCCATATATCATCAAGATCAATTTCTGAATATGCAATTTGGGGTTTGTCCAATATTGACAAATCCACAGGTAACAAGGAATGATCAGGCACCATGGTGGTTGCATCACTCTTTGATAAATCTCTTAATGCAAGCAACTCACCCTCCTTTTGTGCTATCTCATCCCTAAGATGAATGCCAATTGGTGTTTCATCAAACGAAGTCATCGGAGGCACATCGGGGACAATGCCAATATCTAGTTCATCTCTAATAACAAACTTTGAAACATCAGCCCCCACTATATCCTCCGATGGAGAATATTCAAGCATTGTTTCAATAGGTTCCATGAAAGCTCTAACAGAACATAGATATGATAAATGATCATCGAGCTGGGCATTAATTGTGTCTAGGAAGTTACCATGATCAGTAGGAGTTGTCAGAAGGCAGCCTTTCCCTCCTTCATCTCCATGTTCATTTTCCTTCTTGTCTCCTAGACATACTTCCTGGAATGTAGCTTCCAGTGTATTTTTCTTCCACCGCTCGAGTATTTCCTCGGTTTCTTTCAAGAGGTTATTTTCCTGCAATTGAGAGCCTTGGGAGATCGCGGCGAACCGCTTCTCATATTCCATGAAAGAAGTATTTCTATTAAAATTATTAGTAATGCAATACTCATGGATAATCTCCAAGTCTTCCTTATAATCAAAAACCTCTGGATAATACAGAGTAAGCTCCTTTACCCTTCTCATAAGTTCAGAGGTTCTAAGGAATAGTACTTGCTCCTCAATCGATTCAACATAATCAAAAGGATAATCATCATGATTGTATGACGATATAATAAGGCATGGGTGGAACCTGCAACTAAAGCTCATATGTTCATTGGATTTACAATACACACAAAAAGTAGGGAATTTAAATATACCTTCAACGTAGTAATCCAATAACTTTAATCTTTGTTCCACATCAAGACCTTTAAAAGAAAATTCGTAAGGTGCATACGTCATTCCACTCTTCTCGATTTGTTCTATTGCAGCATCTACAGAAGACCTCTCAGTACAAGACATATTTTTGGTATTTTTGGGTTAAGGGAAAAACAGTAAGATAAATAGCAACAAACAAAATAAACTAAGTGCGAGCGGGCAATGAATAACCAAGCGCTATGCTCCCCGGCAACGGCGCCAGAAAATGCTTGATGACCTGCAAGTGCACAGGGCTGTTGTAGCACTTTCGTTGTGATAAGTAGAGTGTCGAACCCACAGGGAGCTTATAGGAAGGCACCACAAACCCCGCAACTACGTTGTCACTTTCACGCAGCCACGTACGCACCCAAACCGGAGTTTGGAAATAGTCTACTCTATAAGTTGCTAGGGAAACTGGAATAAAAGGGCAATTAACTAAACTACTAACAAGAAGGTAAAAACAGGAAATAAAAGATGCTAAGTTAGTGGTGAAGGTGTTTGAGTAATAAAGCGTTCTCGAGGGTTCCAGAATCACTACCGCATATATGAACTATTGAATCCTCTATTCACTGGTCAAATGCATAAGTGGGCGGAGCCGGGTACAGTACACGTTCTACTCGAAGTAGACTTCGTGCCACGAACGCCACCATCAGTCTCTCCCATAGGGTTACAACTCATGATAATTAAGGGTTACCCCGTGGACGCGGCCTCTCTAAGGGTTCTCCGTTATTCCCCTATCAATTGTGACGGCAAGGAATCAAAGGCCTTTACTGTCACCTCGAATTACCCCAATGCCCCAAACCTTCACAACGACAGTAGTTCCTCTACGACCTATATGGCAATAGTGCGAGCGAGGCCTCCTCTCAACACTCATGAGAACACTAACTCGAATCATGAACAGAAGATATTGGATCACATCAAGTATCACATAGGGTTCAACCATATCCTCAAGAACTAGTACAACTACTCAAACATATGCATGATGGTTAGGGACAAGTTATAAGCCGGCATGATGCCGGTGAAGGGAGAAGGCATGGTGGTGTTGATGGAGACGATGGCGCGGTGGTGATGGTGATGAAGATGGCACCGCCAGTGGTGATGGAGATGGGGGCGGCGCCGGTGAAGGCGCCGGCGCGAGGGCACCGGCCCGAAGGCCGGTGCTCATGGTGGTGGAGCCTCCTCCTCCTTCCCTTGGCTTTGTCCCTCCTCCTCTGGTGTGGAGCAGCAATGG
Source organism: Elymus sibiricus (assembly GCA_039707655.1). NCBI lineage: Eukaryota > Viridiplantae > Streptophyta > Magnoliopsida > Poales > Poaceae > Elymus > Elymus sibiricus. The sequence continues at coordinate 321,339,276 of CM077672.1, forward strand.
AGATGAGATGGATGTGTTCTTGGTGAATGGTGTGGTGAATGGCAGCGGTTAGGGTTGAGGGTGACTTATACCAAGGGCTCAAGATGAGCCTTATCCTCTCTTAATCTCTTCTTTACGAGCCAAGGATCTCGTGGGATCAAACGGGGACGAAATCGGTGAAGAATCCCGTTTGGAAGGGCAACTTTCGGAGATGTCTGCATGTCAAACGACTGCTGAAACGACCGCGTGTAGTCGTTTGGAACGTCGTCTTTGAGTCTGTCCGGTAAAACGGCCGCCAATTATGCAAACGAACTCGGAATTTGACATTCTTGGGCTCATTGGATTCGTATGAATGACGTTGATCCATTTCTGGTCTTAGATCTTGATTTGGAGAACTTTGGAAAAATGACTTTTTCCGACCTTCGAAATGGCTAAGTCTGACCCCTGGCTGACTCCGTATCGAACCCATCCTTGGTCCTTTCATTGTGCTTGGTCCTAGGTTGCTCCAAAACACCTGTAGACACAAAAAAACAAGGAAACCTAATAAAAACCAAATAAAATACTCAATGTGCAATGCTCACAAGGAAAAGTGTAAATACCGGTAATCATGCATAATGGACAACTATTTGGTTCAATGGGACATGATATATAAAGAGAACATGCAACAAATGAGCTCTAAAAATGCGTAAAATATAGAGCCATCAAACATTCTCATTGTCAAGCCTCTTGAAGCGGTTGAAGAGATTGCGAAGAACATCGATTCATGAGTCTCGCTGAGATGAGACGTCTTCATTGACCTTGGAGAGCCAGTCCCATACTAGCTTCGCAGACTCCAGAGCGCTCACACGGCCATACTGTCCTTTGGTCAGATGACCACTGATGATGTTCTTGGCGGTCGAGTCCAGTTGCGCTAACCTCTTCACATCAGCAGCGGTGACACCTTCACCGACTTTGGGAACGCCTGTCCTGATGACATACCAGAGGTCGTTGTCAATGGCTTCAAGATGCATGCGCATCTTATTCTTCTAGTAGGGGTAATCAGTGCCATCGAAGACGGGGCACGCAGCGGAATCCTTGATTATCCCTGCAGTCGACATCGCTAAAACTCAGGTGGTTAAACCGAATCACACAAAACAAGGGAGCACCTTGCTCTGATACCGATTGAAAGTGCTAGTTATCGACTAGAGGGGGGTGAATAGGCGATTTTTATGAAAGTCTTCAAGACAAGCAATGTCTTCAAAGACGCGGAAGCGAAATAGTAACTAAACAAGATACAACGAAAGATAAACTATACTAGGCATGCTGGAATGTCAATCAACGAATGAAGTGAGATGCGAAGACAAACAACAACTAGGTAGAACATAGCAGTATAGGAAGATAGTGTGAAGACAAAGATGTAATCAGAGGGAATGTCTTCACACAATGTCTTCGAACAGAACGAGCATGCAAAGGCTTCACGAAACTAAACAGAAAGTAAAGGAGTGAAGTGATAGAACCAGTTGCTCGGAGAAGACACGAGATTTGTTTGACCAGTTCCAGTTCTTGTGACAACTGTACGTCTGGTTAGGGAGGCTGAGATTGAACTCGGAAGACCACGTCTTCACCTTATTCCCCTTGAGCTAAGACCCGCAGATCTCGCCCAATCACTCTAGTAAGTCTTCAAGGTAGACTTCCAAACCTTCATAGACTTCGTTCACCGGCAATGCACAATGACTCTTGGATGCTCAAAACGCGATGCCTAACCGACTGGTAGATCACACAAAACAGAAAGGCTTCAGTGATGCTCAATCACTTTGGGCTATGGGTGTTTTGGGTTTTGTCCTCGCAAGGATTCTCTCTCAAAGGCTTCGGAGGTGGGTTGCTCTCAAACGACAAAAGCCGTGTAGTAACTCGGAGCAGCCACCAATTTATGGTGGAGGTGGTGGGCTATTTATAGCCAGGAGGCAACCCGACATGATATGTCTGAAATGACCCTGGGTCAGTGAACAACCGACATGTGTCCAACGGTCGGATTTCAAACACAAGCGACAGCTTGACTTGGGCTCCAAGTAAAGCTGACTCAACCAACTCTGGAAGAGATTTTCTCTCATAGTCTTCGCTCGAAGACATTGGATTTTAGGTTGAGCATCACGTCAGTTTTCTGACTTTGTTTACCTTGACCCCACTTAACAGTGCGGTGGTTCCTATGACTCAAGAAAGAAGAAAATGAAACTACCAAAAGACTAAGTCTTCGCTCTCCATTGTCTTCAAGCGAAAGTCTTCGCGTACCATTATCTTCAACACGAATGTCTTCGCGTACAACCATTGTCTTCTATGTCTTCATACATTTTTAGGGGTCATCTTTGATGGGTAAACCGAATCAATAGGGACTTCTACCTGTGTTCTCCTGTGAATCTCACAAACACATTAGTCTCTCAACCAAGTTTGTCGTCAATACTCCAAAACCAACAAAGGGTGGCACTAGATGCACTTACACATGTTGATTTGCGAGAGTTGGATGGAGATAGGCCAAGATCCCAAGACCGGTGCCGAGCAAAAAGGATCCGCTTTTTGGACGAGAGTTCATACAACCTTTCATGAACGGAGGAAGTTTGCGCCCTAGAAGTTTGCGAGCAATCGTGGCATCAACTCAATCCAAAAGAGATGGGGGTTCATTCAACAATAATGCAACAAGTATTGTGCTGCGCTTGAGCGCGTTGAATCCCGTCCCGTGAGTGGCCTAGGTGTGGGCGACTTGGTATGACCTCTCCTCTTTCATTGCTATGCCATGTTCATGTTTGTTGTATCTTGCATCCTTCGCTATTACATTTGTGGCCTTCTCTTTGATTATGCAGGCATTCCAATCATTGGAAGCCTTCAAGGCCCGGCATAAGAACAAGCCATTCATTCTCACACATTGTTGGTCGCTCATCAAAGATTGCCCCAAGTTCAAAGATCAATATGCCGCTCTAAAGAAGAAGAAGGGCCAGCGGCCGTGACTGGGATTGTAGATGTGGTGAAGAGGCCGAGGGGCAAGACCAACTCGAAGATTGACGAGAAGCGTGATGACTCAAAAGAAAGGGGAAGAGAGGAAGCGCCAAGGGAAGGAGGAGCAAATGAAGATATACTTGGAGCTCCAAACGAAGAAGCTTGACATGGAGGAGGCCGCCAAAAGGAGGAAGCTCGACATGGAGGAGTCCGAACAAACGAAGAAGCTCGCGATCGAGGCCACCAATGCCGACACCAAAGCAAAAGAGGTGGCGCTAGTAATCATGAGCGTCGACTTGACCAACATGTCCCTGAAGAGAAGAAGTTGGTTCGAGAGCCGGCAAAAGGAGATGTTCGACCGAGACGACATGAACTAGGGAGGCGGCCGTGGACTATGGTCGTTCTTTTTGGAGGCTGGCAAGTGTGTCGGACGCTGGCTTTGTTGCCGGCTAGAAAACTTGGGGGTTGTTCATTTTGAAGGCTGGCAAGGGTGCCGACCGCTGGCTTTGTTGTCGGCGAGATACCTTGGGGGGTTGATCATTTTGTAGGCTGGCATATGTGTGCCGGCCGCTGGCTTTGTTGCCGGCATGACCTATGGCCGCTGGCATGAACTACGACCACGGTGACAAAATTTTATTTGCAAAAAAAATCAGGCGGCCGGACAAGATGCGTCCGCGCGTTGGGTGCACGGCCAACGCATCCAGAAAAACGGCCGGACGCCGCCCCATTGCCCTACCCAAACGGACAGAATCCAGCTAAAACGGAAGTACGTTTGGGGTCGTGCGTTGGAGTTGGCCTAACTCTACAAGACTTATTGTTGACCCATGTATATCTTATGATCGTGCATTCCTCCCTATGTATGCTAGATAGACTAATTTCTATATGTAATAACTAAATGCATTTCACATCCAAACTTTATTATCCTCTACACAATCATCGTTATGATATATGTTTACAAGATGCTGAGATGATCTCTATTAACATCTCAATACCCTATCTGTTAGCCCGCCGTTCGGCGGGCAATGCGCGACAAGCTGCCGCGCCTCCTATCTAGTTACCATGAGTCCATCAGGATATCAGTTCGGTTGATTCACTTAGAGCATCTACAGCCACGATGGGCAAATCCGACCCCTCAAACGCCCGCGGACAGGCGCGTCCGTGGCACTGACCGGGCACGCCTTATATGTTGCCTTCCACACTCACGTCCCTCATATCCGAAACCTCAAAACCATGCAATTCATGCAACGCTACGTAAACACATGATCAAAGCGCAGTTCATCGGATCAACCGGACAAAAGGAACATAATTCATCGGAGTTCAACGGCGGACAGTGCAAATCCATACTACAAACTACTTATAAAATATAGATAAAATATAAACAGAGCGGGGAAGGGCGAAGGAAATCACCATTTCCTCGCCGACCCCTTCCCCTCCCGGTTATCGGCGCAGCTGTGCCCTTCCTCCGTGTAGGCGTCGGCGTGCGGAGGTGCGTCGTCGTCGTTGAAGCTGGAGGTGGAGTCGTCCATCATGGCGGAGTCGGAGCTGCACCTTTTGCCCGACAGCCTGCGGAGCAGGCGGTCCTGCTCTTTCGCATGGCGGGCGGCCTTTGCCTTCGCCGCCGCCTCCTTGTTTGCCTCGCGCTCCGACAACTCGATGGCGAGTCGGAGCGCCTTGGCATTCTTGCGACGGAGGCGCCGCGCATCCGTCTCCGCCGTCGTGAGAGAGCGGCGAAGGACAGACGCGAGGAGCGCTGCCTCAGGATCGACCGGCGCGCGGACATCGACTCGGACGCCGCTGCCCTCTCCCTCGCCCGCTGCCGGTCGCGTCGGGCTGCTCGTGCCTCGGACTCGGGCGTCCGAGTGTGCGCCGACCCCGGCGCGGGCACGAGGACCCAGCGGTGGCCGGGTACCACCTCCGGAGCAAAGGGTGGTGGTGGGCGGCGGCATACCTGGAGGAGCGGAGCGGAGTGGCCGGATCTGCGCGCCGGGCGGGAAGTGTCGACGACGTCGACGGGCGCCGGGCGCTGACGAACTTGATTCGCCGCTGCCGGATTCGCCTTGGACCATCCGACGCCTCAACGCGATGCGGAGGGCGACCTCCTCCACATCGTCGGGCTCCGCTTCGCGTAGCAGGCTAGCCCAGATGTCATCGGAGTCGGAGTCCCCACCGGAGGCAGCGCTGCTTCGGTCGCCGGCCATCGGATGCGTTCGGAGGGGATCGAAAGTGGAGTGGACGGAGAGGGAAGTGAATTGGAGTTCGGATTGACTGCGGTCTAGGGTTTTCCGAGTGGGGATATTTGTGGGACAGGCGGGTCAGGCTAGGCCAAGCCGACGTGGCGGACGCGTCCGGACCGCCCCATATTTGAGCTGGATATAAGGGGTGCCGGTCAGTCCGGACGTTTGAGACGCTCGGGTGGGTCGATTTTTTGTGACCAGTCAGCCCGTCCGAACGATCAGACGGGTTTAGGGCGCCTGGCTGTAGATGCTCTTATCCTGCGTATGGCGAGATGGGCCGCTCTGCTTTTGCTGCTGCAGAGGCCGGTGCTCTGCTGCTCGCCTCCTCGGTAACGGTGGCCAGAGCAACGGGAGCAGGGCGGTGCCCTGCCGTGAGTGATCAGGAACTTGTACCTACTTCAGTCTTCAGACGTTCTGGTTCCGAATTCCTCCGTCAAACCCAGCCATCGAGGCATAAATGATGAGCTTGGGTAGCGCAACGCCAGATGTATCTCATATTTGCATGTATATGGGTGCGAAAATGGCTCAGCGTGTACACGCATGCGACAATTCATGATTACGTGAACTGGTGAGACACGGCGGCCCCCTTTTATGATTACAACGATTCGTAATAGCTGGACCTAAGTCTACATCTGGACAACGATTAATGCGGATAAATAGTACTAGCAAATATCCGAAGCACATTAGGAAGCATTAGGAAGGGTATCAAGATCGGAGCCGTGCGGGAATACATGACTTTGCTGCTCGGAGGGCTTCGGCATAAACACTGCCAGTGGTGGGATTAACATGGCAGTTGGGTGGTCATTCAAAGTACTCATACAATCCCATAATAAAGTAGTGCAATACATTCTGAAGTAAAAACATTTAGGTCATACAAAGACGACTTGTCTCCCCCTAAGAAAAAAAATGCTTCGGCATCTACGAGCTTACAAAAGATTTAAAGGACCCAGCGGATGCCATTTCTTCCAAAGCGGTAACGTTTAGACATGTGCTTGATCATCCGAAGAGGAAACTCAGCATTCTTGCAGGGCCGGACCTCCACGCCAGTGAAGACAGCAGATTCATCTTCTTCGATCATTTCTTCCACGCATGCGGATTTCAAGGTCTTGAAGAACGAACGATGCAGAACTTACCTGAGCCCAGGTTCACGAGGTGGCGCTGATATGGTGTCTCATCGGGCAGGTCGAGATAATCCCAAGAACACAGCAATTCTGGTGGCAACTGAAAATCCATGGCAGGGAGGCCCAAAGCACACAAGCTGTGGGGGCTGCTAGCCGAGAGGGCAAACCAATGCTTGAGCTTGGGGACATACTCTGCTTTGCCACAGAAGGGCAACACCCAGTTCCCAGACACTGACCACTCATGGCTAACCATATCAAAGCTGTAGGTGCCGATGCCCTCTGCCCCAGAGGATACGCATATGGTTGATCTGCCAAGCAACATGGAAGAACACATCATGCTGGCTCTACTGTACGCAGGGTTGTCTATGAATGGTGGCACGGGCAGAGCACGCCATACCCAGTTGAAATCGTAATGGGAAGACACCAGGCGTTGAGAGTGATCACTCCCTAAGTAGGTCAGGTACTCAAAGGTGGAGGAATTGGCACTGCTGCCAGGAACCAGATCCAAGACATAGAGGCACTGGGAGTCTACGTATTTCAAGGGATCGGGATCAGCTGTGGAGAAGACTATGCAATTGGGCCCCTTGCCATTTCGCATAGGAGGCATGGTTACGATGGACTTGAAGTCAATGTCTAGGAGTGTTGTACGACCAGCAGAGTCGGCGAACATGATGGAGTTCTCTCTCAGTGGAGTGAAGAAATTATTAGATGTTTCGAAACTGACTACCCGCTTACGCAGATCATTCCAGGGCTCTATCATTGATAGAGCTCTTGGTCTATCGTTATTCTTCGCTTTTGTCTCTGCCTGCACTGCAATTTCTGCTGTTCTGTAGAAAAGGTGTCCGAGGTCCATGCGATACAGAGAATAGACGCTACTCCTGAGGTCGTGCATTACCAGATTAAGAAACCGACGACCCATTCCTCTCCAAACTTAATAACTCGAATCGTCCCGGTCTGGCCCTAATCCCTAGAGAAATAGCAAGTGACGCGACTAGCATTTCTTTTGAAGCGGTGTGAATTACTGAGAATCATATAACGCATTAAGGTGAAAAGAAATATTAAAAAGGTAGATGTGAAGACGGAGAAGTACACACCTCTGGCAAAATCCCGCTTGCCCCCAATTCCTAACTATTGTCCAGGACTATCAAAAAGCAAATTAGTTGAAATAGGCCCTGGTAAGCAGCGAGCCGTCAAACATGTGAATCCACAAATCTTACGCAAAATGAACCGGACGGAGGATCTTGGCGAATAATACCTGAGACGGCTGCGCGTGGCGAGCTTGGAGACGAGCACGAGCAGACATGTTAGGAGCAGAAAGACAACGGGAGATCTGCAGAGCTCAAAGCGAGGAGGAAGCCGGCGGCGGAGTCGCACCGAGATGTGGATAGTATCTAGGTCAAGTCGAGTTCCGATTTATATATAGCTTGTTCTTTCGGTGTAACCTGGGCCAGACGGTGGTCTATTTTGCTTCAAGTTGTCGATGGGCCGGGCCAGGATGGTGCTAGGTCTCAATGAGTTAAATGCTTTATACAAAACTCTCCTATTTTCGCGAAAGTCTTCCGGAGCTCAACTCTCCTATTTCGCGAAAGTCCTCCGGAGCTCAACTCTCCTATTTCGCGAAAGTCCTCTTTTGGGATGAACAGTACATTTCAAAAAAAAAAATTGAGAGCTGATTCATAAAAATCTGAATTTCTTTTGTGGCAAATGTTTTAAGTAATTGAAAAGTTTCACCATGGAATGACATCCGTGCAAGCCGTGGCAAAGAAAAAAATCATCACTCCAAAATTGTTGAAAATAACACTTTTGGAGCATTTATTTTGTTTTTTTTTTCGCCACGACTTTCACGGATGTCATTCCATGATAAAATTCTGTAAGCACCCATAACATTTGTCAATGCACCATATCCTTAGTCTACTTTCCATTTGTGTAACTTGCACATCTGTTTAAAATTGTTTAGCTACCGTTTTAGTAAATCTTTGCTCAATAAAAAATTGCAAAAGTTTAAATGGGCACTTAACTTCGGAAACTCGTATCTTGGTTTCACAAAAACATTCTTCCAATGATCTTTATATCATTTCCAGGCAGAATTTCCTAAAGAACCCAGTTATAAGCTTGGTTTCCAAAACTGGGCAATCTTTATTCCTGTTTTGCACTGTTTCGCACAAACACCCCTCAATATAGTTTCATCCCTATCTCGGGCATCCCATATCCAATTCCTATAATCTTCATGTCCATTTCGATAACCTCGACGCAAGCAACCAGGAACACACTTGTTTTCCCAAGTTGATGTTTTTATCTCCAAATCATTCATGTTTTGCACATATCCCCTTCATTTCTTGTCGTTGATAACTAGAGCTCAATAACTCCATTTGCTATGTTCTTTATATGCATTTCTACTAGAATCATGTGTAGATCATGATGGTGCCATGCTCATGCATCATAAACAACTTGAACATGTTGTTCTGACCAGAAACATTTATTAACTTAAATTGCACATGAAGTTCCACTTGAGTCATTCCACAAAATGGCTCAAGGCTTCATTTAAAGTTGTTAGATGTGTAGCCCCATTCCAAACTACTAAACGTGTCATGCATTCTTTTGTTTGAGCATCACACATACCATGGTTGTTTACCGTATCGTTAGCTCTTTTCCGGTTTGGTCTTATCGTTAGAGTCGTGAAAGTTATGGAGTTCAAGGAACCTTGTGACGACTACACCGAACCTCATCGCTTCTATCAGTTCGAAGAAAAAATAGGCAAGGATGATCATTACCTTGGATACTATTTCTAGTTTTACTTGTTATATGTCTCGAAGCTATCGTTTGGTCTTGCTTCTTACCAACTTGTCTTTCAAGCCTCCCATTTGCCATGATACAACCTGTAACATCCACCTACCTAGCAAAACTTTAAGTGGCTATGTTACCGCTTGCTCAGCCCTTCTTATAGCATTGCTAGTTGGAGATGCATGGTTTTCCATGTGACAACATGGATATTTTGGGATATCATTATTATCAAGCTTAATTGTTAATTTTTAACTATATACTTGACTAAGGGTGGAAGGCTTAGGCCTATGCCTCGGCGTTTTGTTCCACTCTGGTCACCTTAGTTTTCGTAATGTTGCCTATTATGTTCTTTGATGAGCGCATCCTACCGTGTGTGGGGCACTATGGGGCCCTCTCGAATCCCTTTACCATGATGAAGTGCATGGCGCTACTTTGAAGCACAAATGTGTACAAGGGATAGTAGTGTGCCCCCTCTCTCTTTTATTCTTTCTTTTTTTCCTTTTTCCTTTCTTTTTTTTCTCTTTTTTCATGTTGGCTCTTTTTTTCCTGACAGGTAGAAGCACACTCTAGATAGCATCACACTTTTATTTACTCATGACTCAAAAAATATGATGACTACAAATGGATGCCTCTGACAGTGTATTCGGATGTGCAATGATCTAGCGTAACATGTAAACAATGATGAACGATGGACTTGCCACAAATATCATGCCAGCTCTCTATGATCATGCAAAGCAAATGACAATGAACAACATCAGTCATGTAATGTATAGTAACAATGGAAGTTGCATGACAATATATCTCGGAATGGCTATGGAAATGCCATAATAGGTAGATATGGTGGTTGTTTTGAAGAAGATAGGTATTTTATGTGCAGAAGAACAAGTATTCCTACTGGTTTTGGATGCACCGGTGAACGTATGCACCATGTCTCAAGGTGAGAGTGGACAATGCTCGGTACCAAGGAGGCTAGCAAAATATGGATGGTGGAAGTGCGTACAAGACCAAAAAAACTCGCATTGGTCACAAGGAACTCAGATACTTATTATAAGAGCCTAGCAACAGACACAAAGCAAACGCGCCCCCCACGCCCCTAGGAGGAGTATTTGGTGGAGGGAACCCTGTTGCGCACTCCTCAACCTTTCACACATGATTAGACCACTTTAAGTTGTCGTATACTTGGACCTCACTGCCATACTAGCGGTTCCCACTTTATCTAAATTAATGAATGTACGTCCCCGTGATCCTTAACACTAGTATTCAATACTAAACGTTTACCATTTGCCCATACAATCACCTATCACTACCTCAATACCGCAAAACTATTGCAAGGAAACAAACTTATCAAATTCTGTGATCTACAAGTTCATGCAAGTTTTTATCTATACCACCAATGAATACCTATTATTTCTGGGAACAATATATAACTCATGCAAACAACCAGTTACTACTCAGCTCTCTAAAAAGATATTAGTGAAGCAAGAGAGTCTTAATCTTTTCTACAAATGCATTCTTCTCCGCCGTGCTCTAACATATATACACTAAAAAAACACGTCATACTGTTGGGAAACATAGTAGAAAACAAAAAAAATCGCCCTACGATCACCCAGGAACAATATGAAGATGCATATAGGGTTTGGATCAATGATCGTTACCGACTTCGGAGTGCAGCGGAAGTAGACGAGTCAGTGTAGATCGTACTTGGAGTCCCTCGAACCATTGATGATGATCCCGCAAACCACCCTCGAACGATCTCTCAAACGGAAGACCACGGCCTCTCTACTTGGTTGCAAGTGTACGGTCTTCACGATCCGGCTGTGCTTCGCCGTCCAGAGCTAATCGTCGCCGGAGAATTAGACAGAGGAGATTAGAACCACACTGGGCTTCTAATTATGAGGATTAGAGGATCTAGGTCAAGCTCTAATTGATCAATTAAGACCAACTAGAACTAGAACTAGAGGAGGCTCCAAAACTTGTGTAGAAAATAGGGCCAATACCTCATGATTGGGCCTAAAATGTGCCAAATAGCCCACTGGTCATTAGCAGGCCGAAATTTTGCTCAGCCCAAGGTGGCCTATTTACATGGCGGATCGTTAATAGGCCGAAAGTCAGCACGGGCCGTAATTGCACCGACCTACTACACGGGCCTTTAACAAGCCGAAAGTGCTGGCGGGCTGGATTTGTGTCGTCGAGAATATGGGCCGTTAATAGGCCCGAAGTGACGTCGGGCTACATATGGCCCATGGGTTGCGTTGGCCGTTAACAGGCCGAAAGTCAGCACGGGCCGTAATTGCACCGACCTACTACACGGGCCTTTAACAGGCCGAAAGTGCTGGCGGGCTGGATTTTTGTCATCGAGGATATGGGCCGTTAATAGGCCCGAAGTGACGTCGGGCTACATATGGCCCATGGGTTGCATCGGCCGTTAACAGGCCGAAAGTTAGACCGGGCCGAAAATGGCCCAGTTCCATCACGGTCTATTTATGGGCCGAAAGTTTCGTAGGGCCACATATGGGCCCAAATATAGCAGGACCTTAAACAGGCTGGAAACACACCAGGCCGTAATTGGGCCCAAATACAAAAGCGGACTGTTAACGGGCCAGAAGTGACCATGGGCCGCAATGATGAGAAATCCACAACGGGCCAGTGACGGGCTGATTTGACACTATTCAAACGGGCCTTACCTGCAAATGGGTCGTGTGCAACCAGGCCGTTAATGGGCCAGCCCACTAACTTTGACTGGGCCGGCCCTTTTAACCTAAATGGGCCACTGTTGGGCCTTGCCACATGTCACTGTTCCATAGGCGCGTATCGTCCGGTGGATGGTTGACATCTGTCGCGACATCGAGCTGACACGTTGATCTGTTGGCGAATGAGAATTTTACACGTGGAAAATCGCCATTGGTCAGGGCTGTTAACGGGTTATCGGATCCAAACCGAAACCCGATAGCTTAACGGCGACCCGTTACAGTCGATGCCACGTGTCGGTCACCCTTGACGAAAACACTTCCATGACGCGACATTTATCGTCATGGAAGTGGACACTTCCGTGGTGATAATTTCAATATTGTCACGGAACACTTCTACGACAGCACAGGTATGACTATCTTGATTCTGTCATAAAATCGCCACGGATGTACATGCATGACAGAAAACTTGATCTACTGTGACAAAGACGTATCATCACAGAAGTGTTTTTTTTGTAGTGAACCCTTGTACCCATATTATTTGTAATGAAGAGATGTTCTGTTCTATGCTAAGCAGTGTCGTATTCCAGAAGACTTGATCTCTGGGCTGGAATACGGGGTGTTCCGGTTCCTCTGCGCTGGTGTGCCACATGAGCAATGCAACTAAGTCATATGTGTCTAATTTTCATTCTGCAGCTGTGGCCCATGGTTGGCTATTGTAATGTGTTATACAGTCGGTTTGACAATTGTGAAGGTTGCGGTTTACTAAAAGCAGTGACTGCTGAATTTAGATTGAAATTCAAATTTGGCACGAATTCATACTAACTTTATTTTAAAAAATCAATATTGTATCAAATTGAGCGTGCCTAAATACTGTGACGGTTATGGACGCCGTCACCGGTGTATGGTCCCACGTGTAAGAAGCCACATCACCCACGTATCCACCCGCCTGCCAGCATCCACGTCAGCACAACAATGGCCCACATGTCAGAACCGTTGACCATTCAGACGACACATCATCACTGAAAAAATGATGCCTGATCCTGTCGGGGCCGGATTTCCGAAACACAATATCCCAGAAATTAACCCCTCGTGTCGTCACCAGCCCCAAGATCATTGTTACTGGTGGACACGTCCTTGTTACAAATTACCACGCAATTACAAGAATTGGATACAAGACCATAAAGGTCTAATGATACAACAATGATTTCTAACAGCAGATGGCGGAAGCGGGTAGTGGATCTCCATCTCTAGTGGGGCTCCATTCCCACAGGAACAGCTGACCAGGATAACTCCTATCCCGTGTGGCTGCTATCTCTGATTCCTAGGTTGCGGGGTGTGCCTTCGTAGTGCTCTTCTCCTATTCATGATCTGGCCAAGACAATAGCCAGGGACAAGCCAGTGAGTACGTTTGAATGTACTCACAAACATTATGAACAACAGATATAATAAAAGCAGGTAGAATGCATGCGATTAACTTTAAACATATTCCACAATATGATAAGAGTTTAATGCGGTGGCACCCCGGCTCAGAGGGACCGAAACGCCCCGTATTCCAGTCCAGAGATCAAGTCTTCTGGAATACAGTACTGCTTGCCATAGAACAAATCAGCTCTCATTACAAAAGATAAGGGTACAAGGGTCTGTTATTACAAAGATTACAATGGCACGGCAACACTATGCCTGCTAAGATAGTTCTATGCTAGCAGCGGAACAACTCGTAGCAGCGGAACGACGACGACGGTAGTGAACTCCACTCCGCAGGGACTCTGGCTGGGACACGGTCTAGCTCGCATGATCGGAATCCACGACAAGCAATCAATCACGACATCACCTGCAATCTGGCATGACACGCCAGGTGAGTACTTTGAATGTACTCGCAAGCTCACAACAACCAAAGGCATCAAGGCAAAACAACACATAACATTAACATGTTAACTTGTACCCAACTACCATGATGAAGAAGCAAATAGAAAACAAGATATAATACTGCTAGAATTACTAATGAACCATCATCTTGGGTCACAGGGACCATCTCACTCTTGGCTATCAGGCCAAGCAATATACCATCTCGATCACCTCGTGATCACTAAATCCTCGTGATCACCGCGTGGTCACATCACAATCCAATGATCATCCTCAAGATCATCCCAATATCATCATCGACATCCTGCCAAACTGTTACTTGCCCACATACAACTATAAGCCATAATATAAGTCATTATAAGTCATTATATAAGTCATTCCGTCATCGTGAGTGTTGATCGAACAGTGTGACCTACAACGAACTGTGTCCATAACCGAGGACGCGGCTATCGATAGTTTATACACTCTACAGAGGTTAGTACACTGTACCCACACCACGGAACTCATGGCCTCGTGCTCCCATTCGGGTGGACCAACGACATTCCGACAAAACCAATCTATTGCATGACACTCTCCCGGCCACTCCGACAAACTCCCCTTTGGGCTATGTCATGGGTGGCCCCGATGTCCACTCGTGACATCCGCCACCTTTGTGGCTGCCACCGTCGTGGCCAAACAACAACAAACTCGTCCCAAACGGGGACACCCGGGTACAACACAACTCGGGCACACAAGGTTATGACCGCCTACAGGGCCAGGGCAGTACGAGCACATAACCTTCCCTAGTTGGAGGCACCGGCGAGAGGTATGACAATAGACCGAATTAGGGCCTCCCCATCCAGGTAAGTGTGGCTGCACTGGTGAGCTCGATTCGGTGGCACCTGACCAACGAAATGACGGAATTTGTCCCCAAGATAAGTCTGTGATAGAACTGTTACTCCAATATATCAACCTGGTGTTTCAAATCATAGCAACATCCATCCAATAATCCAAAGCATAATATATCCATATCATTATTATGAACTCCAATAATATAATATTCAATATGATCATGAAGAAAGCGTGACTACTGCTACTAGCAATCCCGAAGCAACATGTCACCCTCAAACTACAAAACATTAGTCCTAGAAATCCAAGCATCATCATGGCAGTAGCAAAAGCACATATTATCCCAACATAATGCCATGAATAAGTCATTTCTAAATAATGCAATATTAAGCAAATTTATTAAATAAACCATGACATTGCATTGCAATCATGCAAATGGAGGGTGTGGCTTGCCTTGCTCCAAAAGAGAGGGGAAGAGCTCCTGGTCTTCACCAACACACAACAAAACACTTTGAAAACATTTTTGAAAGCATTTATAAATATCACATAAAGCAAATACTTCTGTCCAGAAATTCTAGATAGAAGATAAAAATAACAAACTCTACCAGAAAATAAAGGAGATCAAAAGAAAAATAATGCAAAAAGATTCAGTTCATTTGGACTTGTAGTTTAGGAGATATTCCTGGTCAAAGTTTGGGTCAAACTGGATTTAAAATGAATTTAAAAGAATTTCAGAAAAACCTCTAGGGGGGTGATGTCGAAAGCGTAAAGTGGAGTTACGCCTCCACTTAAAACGCTTCGGCGGGGCAGGGTGAGGCTGACTGGTGGGGTCACCCTGTCAGTTTTAAAAGAGAGAGAGGGAGAACAGAGGGCGGCGGCGCTTACCGGCGTCGGACGGCAGCGAGGAGGCAGCGCCGGAGCAGGGAGATGGAGGGGATGGATCGGGCACTCCGCGGTGAGCACGCCGGTACCCGTAGCTCGCCAGGAGACGGCCAGATGGCGCTACGCCCTTCGTCTCCAGCGGCGGCGAGCTACTGGCGACGATGGATCCGGCGACTCCGGCGAATGCTCGATCAGTAAAGGGGTTAGGGAGGACCAGTGGGTCACTAGAAGCTCGGGGAAAGGAGTGGTGGGAGCTGGGGTTGGCCAGAGTGAGCTACTGGAGAAGAGGGCCGAGCGGCGGGGTTCTTCACCGGAGAGGAAGAAGAAGACCCCATGAGCTCATTGGAGTGGCTCCGGTGGTCGATTGAGAGAGGTAGAGGTGGAGTGGTGAGGAGAGCTGCGGCCGGGGACGACTTAAATAGCCAGGGCCAAGATGCCCGAGCCAGAAGCCGCCATGGACAAGATGGCCGGAGCTCTGGCGAACCGCGGACGCGTGGGTGCACGAGAGGGCTCGGACGACGATGTGAGAGAGCTAGTGGAGGCTCAGCGGCGCAGGTGGAGCAGACGCGGGCGAGGCACGCGCGGTCGGGCACTACGGCACTGTGCGCGTGCATGCGGTGAGAACAGAGCCACCATGGTGCGAGGAAAGGGAAAGAAGGAGGGGGGACGAGGCTAGACGGCCAGGTGGACGACGGAGAGGAAGGGTGGCTCCAGCGGATGTGTGAACGCGGCCGAGAAGAAGAGGCCCGCGGCTTGGCGACATCCAGAGCGCGCCCACCGCACGCAGAGCACGCGCACAGGCGTGCCAACAGTGCGGTCACCGCATGCATTGCCACAGAGAGGGCACGTAGGCCTGGTAAAAGATGTCCATAGTGTTGTCTGTAGGAGATATGCCCTAGAGGCAGTAATAACAGTTATTTTGCATCTCCAAAGTTTGTAATGAATGTTTATGTTCCATGCTATAACTGCAATGATTCTCGAGTCTACAATATCCACGAGGCTCGGAGGGAAACTCATGTGCACGTGTGGTATAATAAACGGTAAAATGTATTCCTGGTCATGCCTCTAAGACTAGCTCCAGTATTGCATGATGATCCTGTTTTCCTAATCATGGGCATGTCTATGCCGGCAATTTTGAAGGCACAATGTTAGTAGAACACCTGTGTTGAATCGACCCGAATTGATGTTATGCTATGAGATACATTCGTCACAAGTTAATGGTTAATAACACAGAGATAGTTAATGTTTGCATAATTCCTTAGACCATGAGAGTATCGAGTTCCTACTTGCTTCGTGAACATTGGGGTTTGTTAAACGTCATCCGTAACTGGGTGGCTATTACGGCGGCTTACGTGTTCAGGGAAAAGTATGACAAGAAACAAGATAGCTCAAGATTGGGATTTGCTCCTCCGACGGTGGAGAGATATTCTCGGGCCCTCTCGGTGTTACGGTATCCATCATGGTCTGGCCAGACACAATGTGATTTGATCACAGGGATGCTGAAACACGGAAACGAGAAAAGAGAACAAAACCGGTAACGAGGTAACTGGCATAGTGGACAAGTGTTGAGCCACGGGGATGCCGATAAATCTCACCTCAGGTGTTTGTAACATATCACGAAGCAACAAGAATAGCACACGGCAACTGGAGGTTCACTCGAATATTTATTCGTGTGGGTATAGGGATCAATATGGGTGTCCACGGTTCCGCTATTGATCATTGATCGGAAAGTGTTCTGGTCATGTCTATACTTCACCTAACCTATAGGGTCACATGCTTGAGGGTCATCTATCTGCTCAATACTAGACAGGGAGTCTGAGAGAAAGTCACCGGAAAAGTTTCAGAGACAAAGGAAAAGTTCCGGAGAGAGAACACCGGAATACTTTCGGTAAAACCGAAAGGTTGTTTCGAGGTATACCATTAAGTCAAATTGGTTTCAGCACATGCCTAAAAATTCTTGGAGGGTGCTAGAATTGTTTTGGGAACTTCTGGGATTTTTCCGGAGAGAAAACCCGGAAATGTTCCGGAGCGGCCGGAACCGCTTTGGTTGCTTTTCGCAGATGAAAATCACTAATCCGGAATTGTTTCAGAACGCATCCAAAATTATTTTAGTGGGTACTGGAAATGTTCTAAGACCTACAGAAATATTTTCGGATTTAACGGTCGCGGAAAAATGTTTCTGCGAATAGTGAAAGTGCTTTTTGGGTTACTTTATGGAAAGCCACCTTTTAGGGCTTTTCCCAAAAGGCTTCTAGAAGGGATTGGGGACCAAGGAACCCCCTTTGGGGGGGGGCCTAGGGGTGGCCGGCCAAGATGGAGCTCCTCCATGGAGCTCCACTTGCCTTCCTTTTATGCCCTTTTGGAGGATCCATGTGATGGGTTTTTTTGGGTATTTTTCCCTTTGGGTTTTCCTATAAATAGAGGTGGAGAGGCACTCTCCACACTCACTCCTTTCTCACATACACAAGCCATGCATGATCTGGCCTTCTCTCTCCCTCGCCGCGAAATAGTTTCGTTGAGCCAAAAGGCTGTCTGGGTTCCGGCAGGAACTAGTTCTGGACGGCGAAGCCCTGCCAGATAGCTGACACCGTATGTGTGCAACCCCGTAGAGAGGTCGTAGTTTCGATCTTTTGCCCGAGGGGCTATTTGAGGGTCCTCCCGAAGGGCTGTCCGAGTTACCGTTTGAGCTTCGAGGGTCCTCCCGAAGGGCTGTCCGAGTTACCGTTCGAGCTTCGAGGGTCTTCCTGAAGGACTGTCCGTGACATCGTCCGAGGGACTGTCTGACCACCTCCCGAAGGGCTGTTCGACGAGGGAGTACATCCTCGCAGTTGGGAGGTTGTAAATCCTAGCTGCGGGGATCTGCACCGATGATCTACATTGACTCTACTTCCGCTGCGCTACGAGTCGGTAATGATCAGATCAAACCTTGTATGCCATCTCCATAGTGATCCTAGGCATGCTCGCTGTACCGAATATTTTTGTTTTCTGTCGCGTTCCCCTATAGTGGCATCAAGAGCCTTGCTATGCGTAGATGCATGTTACTATCTAGAATACATAGAGATGTATGGGTATTGCATAATATAATTTTGTAGTAGATGAGATCTATTGCTGAAAATTATTTATGCGGGTGGCAGATGAAATCTGTTACCCGATGTTTGTGTTGCTTCCCTAGAATTTGCGTATTTTGATCTTGAAACGGCATGGTGGAATTTCACAAAGTTCTGGCAATCCGCGATCCTGATTGATCAACAAAGTGCTATCAGTTCTTTGGGTTCCACCATAGTTGAGAAAAAGATGAAATTTCACAGACGAAAGTGCAATGCAGATATGATCTGCACGGGGGTCATGCGTATGACAAAGTTTAGTATGGGGCTTGAGATTTTATTATCTCGTGTTTCATACACCCTGCAAAGTTAATCTAGCGACTTGAATAATCATACTTGATGATAAACGTTGGTAGCTGCGGTTTTAGTCAAAACCTTAGAAGCCACGTAAAAATAAAATTTTGCATAAACCGATTAGAGGCGTCTAACTTGGTTTTGTAGGATGTGCATGTGATGTGGTATAGCAGTGCTCATATTAATTCGATTATGTATGAGATAACTCTATGATGTAAATTTACTAACATGACCTGAGTGTCATGATTCGGCATGATGGTTGGAGCCATATGATTGTCACTTTAATGACCTGTGAGTCAACCTTAAGTAATGCACTTATTTTATTAGCTATAGAGATAGCAATGTTATCTGGTGCATCGACAAGGTGGTGGCAATCTTCGCGAAGGTGAACACCGACACAAATGTCGAAGACGAAGAAATACTAGACTTCTCCGTCAGAAGGGGCTATACCATATCATGCTATTATGAATTGCCTG
This sequence comes from Elymus sibiricus, assembly GCA_039707655.1. Lineage (NCBI taxonomy): Eukaryota > Viridiplantae > Streptophyta > Magnoliopsida > Poales > Poaceae > Elymus > Elymus sibiricus. The sequence goes on from CM077672.1 coordinate 321,358,495, forward strand.
AGATGTTTATCCTTCTTGATGCACCCTTCTTGATTGCGTGGTAGTCGCTTTTTATTAGGGTGATCTCTCACTTAAAATATCAAGTAGTTAGTGTTCTACCAAGTGTAGCACCGTCACGGCACCTATCTCTTCGGGGCATCACATGATCTCCATGGGTGCGAACGATTAGAGAAGTGTGAGGCGGGTGAGTTGAGACCTCGCAGCAAGATCACTTAGTTGACTTGACGTTCAGGCAGGACAGTCCTAAGCTCGGAACACACGCATCGAAAGATGAACAAGAATCACATAGAGATGTGATCGGCAAGTTTGCCTACCGATTGAAGTTCACGCCGTTTGTGTTCATCTCGAACCGTGGCGCTGAATGGAAATGCGGGTCTTGAATCACTCATAATCAATTTTGAGAGATATTGATTTGAGTGGGAGCGCACTTTAGAATAAAATTGTTTATTCACTAGTGCAAATTAATTATGAACAAAGTCTAAGTGAAACTTGTGTTTACCATTGTAGATAAAATGGCTCGCAACACCGCGTTCAACTTAGGCCCAATGTTAGAGAAAGAGAAGTTAGCTGCGACTGGAAACAACTATGCGGACTAGGTCCGTAACCTGAGGATTGTCCTCAGGAGCGCTAAGAGGATGTATGTGCTTGAAACTCCTCTTCCAGCTAAACCGGCGGCAACTGCCCTGGAAGATGAACAAAATGTCTGGGCCACTAAGGATGATGATTACAACTTAGTGCAGTGCCTCATGCTAGCTTGCATGAGTCCAGAGCTTCAAAAATGTTTTGAATTCCATAACGCTCATGATATGATCCGGGAATTGGATGCTCTGTACAAGGAAACCGCACGGTCTGAATGATTTGATATCATGAAGACCGCGATGGATTGCAAGATGGCTGAGGGCAGTTCAGTTGGCGAACACATGGTCAAAATGATTGGCTACGCTGAAAGGCTTAAAACCCTGGAATTTCCAATTCCACCAGCCCATATGATGGACATGTTGCTTTCTTCAATCCCCCGGTCTTATGACGGTTTTGTCATGAACTACAACATGAGTGGGATGGAGAAGACACCAAATGAGGTGCTCACCATGTTGAAAACTGCGGAAGTTGGACTACGGAAAAATCGCAAGCAAGTGTTGCTTGTGAATAAAACTGCCAGTTTCAAAAAGAAAGGCAAGTCCAAGAAGGGCAAGGGCGCCGGTAAGACCGGCTCCCAAAGCAACTCTAAGGGCAGAGCCAAGAATGAAACTGAGTGCTTCTACTGCAAGGTCACAGCACACTGGAAGAGAAATTGCAAGAAGTATGTGGAAGATAAGAAGTCCGGGAAAACCGGAAAAGGTATAACTGTTATACAGGTTAATGTCATTAACGTTTTGCTTGCTAGCGAAAATTCTAAGTCTTGGGTATTTGATACCGGATCGGTTGCTCACATTTGCAACTCGATACAGGGGCTTCAGAAGGTGCGTAAGCTGGCAAAGAATGAAGTCGTGATGTGTGTCGAGAACAGCGCTGGGATCGCCGCTCAAGCCGTCGGCATTATGCCTCTATGTCTCCCTTCAGGATTTACCTTAGAACTAAGTAACTGTTATTTTGTTCAGGCATTGTGTAGAAACATTATCTCTGGATCATGTTTAGTGCACGATGGGTACTCTTACAAGTTTGAGAACAATGGTTGTTCACTTTATTGTAAGGATATGTTTTATGGATTTGCACCCATTGTTGGGGGCCTTTTCATACTAAATCTTGAATGTGGAAATGATGTCTTTAACGTGAATGCTAAACGCCTTAAGAAGGCTGATACCACCACCACTTACTTGTGGCACTGTCGGCTTGGCCACATCGGAAAGAAACACATGCAAAGACTCCATAAAGATGGAGTTTTACCATCCATTGATTTTAAATCATTTGACACATGTGAAGCTTGTCTGATGGGGAAAATGGCCAAGACGGCGTTCACGGGTCATCCTGAACGGGCGGGTGAATTATTGGAAATAATACATAGTGATGTATGTGGTCCGATGAGCACAACCGCACGGGGTGGGTATTTCTACTTCATGACTTTTACTGATGATTTAAGTAGGTATGGCTATATCTACTTGATGAAGCATAAGTCGGAAACCTTTGAAAAGTTCAAAGGATTTCAGAATGAGGTAGAAAATCATCATAACAAAAGGATTAAGTTTCTGCGATCAGATTGCGGGAGCGAATATCTTAGTCATGAGTTTAGCCAACATCTGAGTGACCATGGAATCGTTTCACAGCTTACGCCTCCCGGAACTCCACAGCAAAACGGAGTGTCAGAAAGACGTAACCGAACCCTGTTAGACATGGTAAGGTCGATGATGTCTCTTACAGATCTACCGATATCTTTTTGGGGTCACGCACTACTCACTGCCGCTTATACATTAAACAGAGCACCGTCTAAGTCTGTTGAGACGACGCCATTTGAATTATGATATGGGAAGAAACCCCGTGTGTCGCATCTCAAGGTTTGGGGTTGTGAAGCTTATGTAAAATGTTTACAACCAAGCAAACTCGACCCCAGATCAGACAAATGTTACTTTGTAGGTTATCCCAATAACACCATTGGGTATTCCTTCTACCACCAGTCCGAGGGCAAAGTGTTTGTCGCAAGAGTTGGACAGTTTCTCGAGAAACAATTTCTCTCCAAAGAAGCAAGTGGGAGGACAATATAGCTTGATGAGATTAGTGAATCTTCGGCAACCGTTGATATGGCTAAGGAACCGGAAGAAATTCCGCTAATTATCCCTACAACCGAGCCAGAACTTGTCGCATGTGATGCGGAAACTTCAGACAAGTTTGTATTTGAACCGCGCAGATCAGGTAGGGCTATCGAGCCACCTGAGTGGTTTCATAACGAAATCTTCATTCTTGAAGACGATGAACCTGCGCACTACAAGGAAGCGATGGCGGGGCCCAGCTCAAGGGAATGGCACAAGGCCATGAAATCCGAAATGGAATCCATGTACGAAAATCAAGTTTGGAACTTGGTAGAACTTCCAGAAGGTGTAAAGCCCATTGGTTGTAAATGGATCTTCAAAATAAAGATAGACGCGGATGGTAACATTACTATCCATAAAGCTAGACTTGTCGCAAAAGGGTTCACGCAAGTTCCAGGGGTGGACTACGACGAGACTTTCTCGCCCGTAGCGATGCTTAAGTCTGTTCGGATATTACTAGCAATTGCTGCTTATTTCGATTATGAAATATGGCAGATGGATGTCAAAACGGCTTTCCTAAATGGAAACCTCAAAGAGGATGCATACATGATACAACCAGAAGGTTTTGTCGATCCTAAGGATGCTGGAAAGGTATGCAAGCTTCAGAGGGCCATTTATGGTCTGATGCAAGCATCAAGGAGCTGGAACATTCGTTTTGATGAAGTAGTCAAAGAGTTTGGTTTCATCAGGAATGACGAAGAATCTTGTGTTTACAAGAAGTTTAGTGGGAGCGCAAAAACATTTCTAATCTTGTATGTGGATGACATATTGTTGATTGGAAATGACGTGAATTTTCTTAGCGAAATAAAAGACTCATTGAAGAAGAGTTTTTCAATGAAAGACTTAGGCGAAGCGGCATATGTATTAGGCATCAGGATCTATAGAGATAGATCAAAACGCCTGATAGCTCTTAGGCAAAGCTCGTACATTGACAAGGTGTTGAAAAGGTTCAACATGGAGAACTCCAAGAAAGGCCTTCTCCCCATGTCACCTGGCACAGTGCTTTGCAAGAATCAGTGTCCTCGGACTCTCGATGAGCAAGTACAAATGAATGATGTTCCATATGCCTTGGTAGTTGGTTCTATTATGTATGCCATGCTATGTACAAGACTGGAAGTTTCCTATGCGCTAAGTGTTAGCAGCCGGTACCAAAGTGATCCAGGACTGGAACACTGGGCCGCAGTCAAAAGCATTCTTAAGTACCTCAGAAGGACCAAGGATTTACTCCTTGTGTACGGAGGTGATGAAGAGCTCATTGTAAGTGGTTACACTGATGCATGCTTCATGACTGATCCAGATGACTTCAAATCTCAATCAGGCTATGTTTTCATATTGAACGGTGGCGCAGTTGATTGGAAAAGTTCCAAACAAAAGACTGTGGCGGATTCTACGATGGAGGTGGAATATGTTGCAGCTTCAGAAGCCTCCAAGGAGGCGGTCTTCCAAGTGCGCTGGACCCGGGGGAGATCTATTGTGATAATAGTGGCACCGTGGCTCAGGCTAGGGAGCCATCTTCGCACCATAAGACAAGACATATTGAACGCAAATATAAACTCATTCGACATCATGTCGAAGCGGATTTAGTGAAAGTACGCAAAGTTCAAACGGATCTGAACGTGTCAGACCCGATGACAAAGCCTCAACCACGAGCAAAGCATGAGCAGCACCGAATAGCCATTGGTGTTAGGGAAGCCATGTAACTGGATTATGACTCTAGTGCAAGTGGGAGTCTGTAGGAGATATGCCCTAGAGGCAGTAATAACAGTTATTTGTATCTCCAAAGTTTGTAATGAATGTTTATGTTCCATGCTATAACTGCAATGATTCTTGAGTCTACAATATCCACGAGGCTCGGAGGGAAACTCATGTGCATGTGTGGTATAATAAATAGTAAAATGTATTCCTAGTCATGCCTCTAAGACTGGCTCAAGTATTGCATGATGATCCTATTTTCCTGATCATGGGCATGTCTATGCCGGCAATTTTGAGGGCACAATGTTAGTAGAACACTTGTGATGAATCGACCCGAATTGATGTTATGATATGAGATACATTCGTCACAAGTTAATGGTTAATAACACAAAGATAGTTAATGTTTGCATAATTCCTTAGATCATGAGAGTATCGAGTTCCTTCGTACTTGCTTCGTGAACTTTGGGGTTTGTTAAACGTCATCCGTAACTGGGTGGCTATTACGGCGGCTTACGGGTACACGGAAAAGTATGACAAGAAATGAGATAGCTCAAGATTGGGATTTGCTCCTCCGACGATGGAGTGATATTCTCGGGCCCTCTCGGTGTTACGGTATCCATCATCGTCTGGCCAGACACAATGTGATTTGATCACAGGGATGCCAAAACACGGAAATGAGAAAAGAGAACAAAACTGGTAACGAGGTAACTGGCATAGTGGACAAGTGTTGATCCACGGGGATGCTGATAAATCTCACCTCGGGTGTTTGTAACATATCACGAAGCAACAGGAATAGCACACGGCAACTGGAGGTTCACTCGAATATTTATTCGTGTGGGTATAGGGATCAATATGGGTGTCCACGGTTCCGCTATTGATCATTGATCGGAAAGTGTTCCGGTCATGTCTATACTTCACTGAACCTATAGGGTCACACGCTTAAGGGTCATCTAGCTACTGAATACTAGACAGGGAGTCTGAGAGAAAGTCACCGGAAAAGTTTCGGAGACAACGGAAAAGTTCCGGAGAGAGAACACCGGAATAGTTTCGGTAAAACCGAAAGGTTGTTTCGGGGTATACCATTAAGTCAAATTGGTTTTGGCACATGCCTGAAAATTCTTGGAGGGTGCCAGAATTGTTCTGGGAACTTCTGGGATTTTTCCAGAGAAAAAACTCGGAAATGTTCCGGAGCTGCCGGAACCGCTTTGGTTGCTTTTCGCAGATGAAAATCTCTAATCCGGAATTATTTCGGAACGCGTCCAAAATTAGTTTAGTGGGTACTGGAAATGTTCTAAGACCTATAGAAATATTTTCGGATTTAACGGTCGCAGAAAAATGTTTCCGTGAATAGTGAAAGTGCTTTTTGGGTTACTTTATGGAAAGCCACCTTTTAGGGCTTTTCCCAAAAGGCTTCTAGAAGGGATTGGGGACCAAGGAACCCCCTTTGGGGCCCCCCCTAGGGGTGGCCGGCCAAGATGGAGCTCCTCCATGGAGCTCCACTTGCCTTCCTTTTATGCCCTTTTGGAGGATCCATGTGATGTGTCTTTTGGGTATTTTTCCCTTTGGGTTTTCCTATAAATAGAGGTGGAGAGGCACTCTCCACACTCACTCCTTTCTCACATACACAAGCCATGCATGATCTGGCCTTCTCCCTCCCTCCCCGCGAAATAGTTTCGTAGAGCTGAAAGGCTGTCTGGGTTCTGGCAGGAACTAGTTCTGGATGGCGAAGCCCTGCCGGATAGCTGACACCGTATGTGTGCAACCCCGTAGAGAGGTCGTAGTTTCGATCTTTTGCCCGAGGGGCTGTTCGAGGGTCCTCCCGAAGGGCTGTCGGAGTTACCGTTTGAGCTTCAAGGGTCCTCCCGAAGGGCTGTCCGAGTTACCGTTCGAGCTTCGAGGGTCCTCCCGAAGGGCTGTCCGTGACATCTTCCGAGGGACTGTCCGACCGCCTCCCAAAGGGCTGTCCGATGAGGGAGTACATCCTCGCGGTTGGGAGGTTGTAAATCCTAGCTGCGGGGATCTGCACTGACAATCTACATTGACTCTACTTCCGCTGCGCTACGAGTCGGTAATGATCAGATCAAACCTTGTATGCCATCTCCATAGTGATCCTGGGCGTGCTCGCTGTACCGATTTTTTTTGTTTTCTGTCGCGTTCCCCTACATTGTCCATCCATCCTACAGCCTCACTGAAGTGATGGATCGATCAAAGGGACTATGGATTGATGGGAGGTGATACGTCTCCAACGTATCTATAATTTTTGTTTGTTCCATGCTGTTATATTATCAATCTTGGATGTTTTTATATACATTTACAGCAATTATATATCTTTTTTTGGGACTAACCTATTAACTTAGTGCCCAGTGCCCAGTGCTAGTTGCTGTTTTCTGCCCTGTTTTTGTTTTACAGAAAATCAATACCAAATGAAGTCCAAATGCCACGAAACTTTTTGGAGATTTTTTTGGACAAGATAAACACTAGAAGCTTCGGGAGGAGGCCAGAAGCCCCAGGGGGTGCCCACGAGGCACCAGTGCGTGCCTTGGGGGGGGGGGGGGCAGGCGCGCCCTGGTACCTCGATGGGCCCACAGAGCTCCGTTTGACCTAATTCCACCACTATAAATTCCCAAAAAATCAGAAACCCTCAGGGGAGTCCACGAAATACTTTTTCCGCCGCCGCAAGTTTCTGTTCTCGAGAGATCCCATCTGGAGGCCTTCTCCGGTACTCCGCCGGAGGGGAAATCGATCACGGAGGGGCTCTACATCAACCTTGCTGCCCTTCCGATGATGCGTGAGTAGTTTACCACAGACCTTTGGGTCCATAGTTAGTAGCTAGATGGCTTCTTCTTTCTTTTTGATCTTCAATACAATGTTCTCCTCGATGTTCTTGGAGATCTATCCGATGTAATCACTTTTTGCGGTGTGTTTGTTGGGATCCGATGAATTGTGAGTTTATGATCAGATTATCCATGAATATTATTTGAGTCTTCTCTGATCTCTTTTATGCATGATTATTATAGCTTCGTTTTTCTTCTCCGATCTATTGATTTGGTTTGGCCAACTAGATTGATTTATCTTGCCATGGGAAGAGGTGCTTTGTAATCGGTTCGATCTTGCGGTGCTCAATCCCAGTGACAGAAAGGGACATGACACATATGTATCATTGCTATTAAGGGTAAAAAGATGGGGTTTATTCATACGTGAGTTTATCTTGTCTACATCATGTCATCGTTCTTAAGGCGTTACTTCGTTCTTTATGGACTTAATACATTAGATGCATGCTGGATAGCGGGCGATGTGTGGAGTAATAGTAGTAGATGCAGGCAGGAGTCGGTCTACTTTTCTCGGATGTGATGCCTATATACATGATCATTGCCTTGGATATCGTCATGATTATTTGCTTTTCTATCAATTGCCCAACAGTAATTTGTCTACCCACCGTATGCTATTTTCTTGAGAGAAGCCTCTAGTGAAAACTATGCCCCCCGGGTCTATCTAAATCAAATTACTAAAACCCTAAAAATATTGCTGCACTTTTCTTTTATTTATTTTATTGTGTATTTTTGTTTCAATCTATCTATCTATCACATACAATTTAATCTTGCAATTGACCGCCGAGGGATTGACAGGCCCTCGTTTGCGTTGGGTGCAAGGATTTGTTGTTTGTGTGCAGGTACTGCTAACGAGGTGTTGCGTGGTTCTCCGACTGGATTGATAACCTTGGTTTCATACCTGAGGGAAATACTTACCTCTGTTGTGCTACATCATCCCTTCCTCTTCGGGGATAATACCAACGCAAGCTACAAGTAGCAGGAGGCATCAGATGAATGTTGCTGTAGCCAACTTGGGTTAGAAGCTGTCGTCAAGTTACTTGACAAATGGGCCAGAGAGGATGCCACAAGGGTTAGTGTAGGAAGGACTACAGTCCTGTGAATTTTGAGATGAATTGGACAAGATTTGAGGGTAGTTGTTATACAACTGCCAAGAACAGCACAGAAATTAGATTTGGAAGATGCACTCACATGGAGTGTGGGATTGAGCTGCAATCTATTATAGGCTGATGATTTAGGACCATTCAGGTACTGGCAAAATTTCATGCCATTTGGAAATACCTAAATGGTACTTCCTTCACAAAGGTCCTTTCTGAACAGAATCTTGGGATAATATTGTAGAGCAAATGGCTTGGCAAACTAATGTGAAATTTGGCATGCTCAAAGGATATAGGGTTATTTAGGTCCTGGATTAATTTCAGAATTTATGAAGCAATATAAAATGTAGTTGCTTCATACCCTGAAAATTTGACCAGAACCAAAGATTAGAAGGTGTGCTCACATAGATTGTTGGATAGAGCTAAACTTTGGTGTAGGGGAATTATATGAGCACATGGAGGGCATAACAAAATTTCAACTCAAATGGATACTCCTAGCTAGTACTTCCTTCACAAAGCTTCTCTCTAGACAGAAACTTTGGGAATTTGCTGAGGAAGATTTACTAGGCAAATGGATCTGAATTTTGTCATGTGGTAATTATTTGGATAGGAAAGAGTTCTCAAAAAGTTTGAGAGCAATCAAGAAAATAAAAATAGCACTTCCTTCACAAAGTGCCAAACTGGACAGAATAGGAAAATGAATATTCCTGAATTATTTTTGAACTAGGCAAGGAAGGATTTGGACATATTTGAGGAATATATAATCCAAAGAATTTATGAGAATTATTTGGGAATTTGTGGAAGACAGAAATATAGGTTGCTTCACAACCTAGGTCAGACAGGGTTATTCCTTTAATAGAAAAGGAATATTCCCAAGAAAAGAATTTTGGGGTTGGGCTAGAATGGAAGTGCCATGATCTAGGGAAAGATTCAAAGATGATGCATCACTTGGGAGAAAAAGAAATGATGATCTCCTAGGTTTCAAGTCCACAGAACTGCTCCGAAAAGAAAATCAGAGCAAAAACCAAAGAAAACCAGAAGAAAAAAGAAAGGGCCAAAAATCGGGGTGTTACAAACCTACCCCCCTTACAAAAATCTCGTCCTCGATATTTGGTTGCTCAGGGAACAAATATGAATAGGACTTAAGGAACTGTTTCCAACTCGGGCATCCTTTGTCTGGGTATATCGTTCCCCTTAAACTTCCTATGATCGGACTTTCTGCCTCTGGGATGATTTGCTTCACCTTACTCGAATTTCTGACGGGTCTTACCTCATACGTCAAACCTTATGCTGACTTGGATGGGTTCATGTCTGCCGGTAATATCATGAGAATAAATTTCCTGTGGACACGAAACCTTTATATTTCTTCCATTGGTTTGCTCAAATAGATGTGTGTCTTTCGGGTTCAAACAATGCTGAGAATCATAGTTGTTCTCTTAACGGGATCTGACTGCTCGTGGGTGATACTGTGGCACCGGGATTTGTCTTTTTGTCTTGAGCTTGCAATCTCAAATCGTAGCATCTCGAGTCTGGACTGACCGTTTCGCCATGCTGTCGGTATTGTCATCTGTGTTACAAGGCCGTGGGATATTGTAACACGGTTGCTGAAGTCAGCATGCTGAAACGGCTAAGGAATCTTGCATCTAATGAGACAGACTTGGATATTTCACACTGACCCTTCTAAACATGTGTAACCGGACAAACTGGTTAACGTGACCTGAGGTCCTTATAGAACAGGATAGGCCTCTGAGTGTATGTCCCTGTTGATACTTATGGAATCATGGTCTCAATCTGACTTGGATGCCCAGACCCTATCGGTCGTGCAGTAATTATCATATTTTTGCTGTTAGACTTACTCCTTGATTGTTAGTATTCTCTTTGTCGGAATCCCTCGCGGACAGAGCTTGGCTTCTTGTGACCATAGTTGCTGTTTGTACAATATTTCATTATCATACCTTATTATTGCGCATGAAACGAGTCCTTATAGGCATACAATATAGTTGGTACAGAGTGCGTTGTTCGAGCTGATCAGACAAGGCTGTAATAAGAGTCCATGATACCACCTTTTCCGGTGCCGAGAAACTGACCTTTGTATTCACTGTCAAAACTGTTGTTTCAAGCTCGTCTGCTTCACCATTTGTTGATTCACATGAGATGTATATCTGACTTTGCTTCCTTTGTCATGAATTATGGAGTTGTTGCATCCTGGCCTTCTTTTGGTAGATTTATATGAACACAGTGGTATCCTCGTATGAGTGACTTGCATGATCTGGGATGCATACTCCCCATTCATACAGAAATCTGAGGTTAAATACAAGATTTCCCGGAACAGACATATGTTCGGACGGATTTTTGCAAAAACCGTTGCGGACCTGATTCTGAAGTTGCCCTGTCCCATACTACCAACTCACGGTGTAATATCTTGTAGCAGTACTGAGGACGGTGTGTAGTGCCGTACTGAAGAAGGTTGGGTATCTTACTGAAGAAGACTGGATACCTTACACCCGAAGCTTTAATCATGGTAGCGTGCTGGAGAAGGCTGGGTTCCGTGCCCGAGAAGCTTCTCCTCTGGTTGCGTATTGAGGAAGATTCATTTCCTTATGCCGGAAGCTTTTACTGAGGTATCTTGCTCTGGATGACTGGATATCTTGGGCAGGAAGCTGTCCATGTATCGTACAGAGGAAACTTGAGGAGCCTTGCATCATAAGCTTCTTCCGGTAGCGTGTGGAGGAAAGCTGAGTTTCTTACACCAGAAGCTTCGTACTGTGATCCACGGACTGAATGCTGTATACATACCCATAACATTTTTGCTGTTGGTTACATTGCCTGACTGTCTTCCTTGCTGAATATTGAACTCATAGCCCCTTCTGTCTTTCTTCCGAAGTATAACATATTTCAAGTTTCACCCGTGGCTGAAACAAAACTCCATACCTTAGACGGAAAATAAATTGTTGACCTTGCACCTGACTTGTCTTCCTGCTGGTTTGATCATTACTGCTGTAAAGGTTGCGCAACTGATGTAGACTTGATGCTGATAATAAATCCAGTCTACCATTTATGCAATTAACTGAGAGTGCCATACTGTTTAGCTGGGCTTCCAAATAACTGAGATCCTCATTGCTTCTTCGGGTCCGGTGGTGATCGATGAGCAACTTTCATAAGAGGGGAAATAAGGTAACACCAAAGGCCCAAAAGAAACAACAAAGAAAAACAACTCAATTGAACAACGGCACACAACAGGCACACAAGCATCCATAAGCTATACTGCATTCATTACTACTCAACACACACCACAACACGCATGCTACTGCAACTGATGCAACATGAACTATACAAGCACTAAGGTACTATGAACAAGCTAAGGCTGAGTAGCTGACGAAACAACTCGTGGAGGGGTGGGTGGAGCCGTTGATACTGAAGGTGAAGAAGTCGATGGAGAAGGCAGTGGGGGTGGAGTAATTGCAGCACCGAGCAATCTCCTGGCCTGGGTCGCATCTCAGACTAGCTCAGCAATCAGCATATACTCGGCCGTCATGAAACAGGACATGGAGGGGATGGCCACATCATCATTAGGGCGAGTAGAGGGGAACCTGACTCGCCTGGGGTTCTCGGCTATGGTAGGATAGTAGGAGTAAGCACGGTTTTCTTGCATCACCAGCTCTTGATGACGAAGACCAGTAATCCCTGCCAGGGCTGCGAGTTGAACTGCGCGATCTGGAGTGGCACCATATCCGCCATGGAATCTGTAGGTACTGTTGGGGAACGTTGCATGGAAAACAAAAAAATTTCTACGCACACGCAAGATCTATCCATGGAGATGCATAGATACGAGAGGGGAAGTGTGTCTAGATACACTCGTAGACCGTAAGCGGAAGCGTTAGAACAACGCGGTTGATGTCGTCGAACAACTTCATGATCCAACCGACCGAGTACCGAACGTACGGCACCTCCGCGTTCAGCACACGTTCAGCTCGGTGACGTCCTCGACTTCTTGATCCAGCAAGACGGCAAGGTAGTGGATGAGTTCCGGCAGCACGACGGCGTGGTGACGGTGATCGTGATGCTATCTCCGCAGGGCTTCGCCCAAGCACTGCGAAAATATGACCGAGGGACGGAACTGTGGAGGGGGGCGCCGCACACGGCTAAGACAATGTTGTGTCTAACTTTGGGGCGCCCCCTCTCCTCTATATATATGTGTAGGGGCTTGGAGTAGAAGGAATAGTGCCACGTGAATAGTAACCATGAATAGTACACACGTGGACTTGGACTCCAAAGTCCAATCCTATTCCTACTAGGACTCTCCCTTTTTCCTTCCCTAGCTGCATGGGCTTTTGAGGACTTGGTGCGCCTGGCCCAATAAGGCCAGGGCTCCTCCCCTTAGCCCATGCCAGCCCTTGGGACGTGATGGACCCACTTGTGGACTTCCGGACCCCTCCGGAATCCTCCAGAACCTTCTGGAAGCTTCCCGGTACAATACCGAAAAAAACTGCACCTTTTTCCGAAACCCAAAATATGACTTCCCATATATAAATCTTTACCTCTCGACCATTCCGAGACTCCTCGTGACGTCCGAGATCTCATCCGGGACTCCAAACAATATTCGGTTACCAATTCGCATAACTCATATAACACTATATCGTCAACGAACGTTAAGCGTGCGGACCCTACGGGTTCGGGAATGATGGACGCCTCTCCGGTCAATAACCAATAGCAGAACCTGGATGCTCATATTGGTTCCTACATATTCCATGAAGATCTTATCGGTCGAACCGCAATGACAACATACGTAATTCCCTTTGTCCGTCGGTATGTTACTTGCCCGAGATTCGATCGTCGGTATCTCCATACCTAGTTCAATCTCGTTACCGGCAAGTCTCTTTACTCGTTCCGTAATACATCATGCCGTAACTAACTCCTTAGTCACTTTGCTTGCAAGCTTCTTATGATGTGCATTACCGAGAGGGCCCAGAGATACCTCTCCGAAACACGGAGTGACAAATCCTAGTCTCGATCCATGCCAACTCAACGGACACCTTTGGAGATACCTGTAGAGCATCTTTATGATCACCCAGTTACGTTGTGATGTTTGATAGCACACAAGGTATTCCTCCGGTATCCGGGAGTTGCATGATCTCATGGTCTGAGGAACATGTATTTGACATTCAAGAAAATAGTAGCAATAAACAGAACGATCATATGCTAAGCTAACGGATGGGTCTTGTCCATCACATCATTCTCCGAATGATGTGATCCCATTATCAAATGACAACTCATGTCTATGGTTAGGAAACCTTAACCATCTTTGATCAACGAGCTAGTCTAGTAGAGGCTCACTAGGGACATGGTATTTGTTTATGTATTCACACATGTATTTAAGTTTCCGGTCAATACAATTCTAGCATGAATAATAAACCTTTATCATGAACAAGGAAATATAAAATAATAACAACTTTATTATTGCCTCTAGGGCATATTTCCATCAGTCTCCCACTTGCACTAGAGTCAATAATCTAGATTACATAGTAATGAATCTAACACCCATGGAGTCTTGGTGCTGATCATGTTTTGCTCGTGGAAGAGGCTTAGTCAACGGGTCTGCCACATTCAGATCCGTGTGTACTTTGCAAATTTCTATGTCTCCATCCTTGACATATTCACGAATGGAGTTGAAGCGTCTCTTGATGTGTTTGGTCTTCTTGTGAAACCTGGGCTCCTTGGCTATGGCAATTGCTCCAGTGTTGTCACAAAAGATTGTCATTGGACCCGATGCACTAGGTATTACACCTAGATCGGATTTGAACTCCTTCATCCAGACTCCTTCATGTGCTGCTTCCGAAGCAGCTATGTATTCTGCTTCACACGTAGATCCCGCCACGACGCTCTGCTTGGAACTGCACCAACTGACAGCTCCACCATTTAATATAAATACGTATCCGGTTTGTGACTTAGAGTCATCCGGATCAGTGTCGAAGCTTGCATCGACGTAACCTATTACGACGAGCTCTTCGTCACCTCCATAAACGAGAAACATGTCCTTGGTCCTTTTCAGGTACTTCAGGATATTCTTGACCGCTGTCCAGTTATCCACTCCTGGATTACTCTGGTACCTCCCTGCCAAACTTATGGCAAGGCACACATCATGTCTGGTACACAGCATGGCATACATAATAGAACCTATGGCTGAGGCATAGGGAATGACTTTCATTTTCTTTATATCTTCTGCCGTGGTCGGGCATTGAGTCTGACTCAACTTCACACCTTGCAAGACAGGCAAGAACCCTTTCTTTGACTGATCCATTTTGAACTTCTTCAAAACTTTGTCAAGGTATGTGCTTTGTGAAAGTCCTATCAAGCGTCTTGATCTATCCCTATAGATCTTGATGCCCAATATATAAGCAGCTTCACCGAGGTCTTTCATTGAAAAATTCTTATTCAAGTATCCCTTTATGCCATCCAGAAATTCTATATCATTTCCAATCAACAATATGTCATCCACATATAATATTAGAAATGCTACAGAGCTCCCACTCACTTTCTTGTAAATACAGGCTTCACCGTAAGTCTGTACAAAACCATATGCTTTGATCACCTCATCAAAGCGTATATTCCAACTCCGAGATGCTTGCACCAGTCCATAGATGGATCGCTGGAGCTTGCACACTTTGTTAGCACCCTTAGGATTGACAAAACCTTCTGGTTGCATCATATACAACTCTTCTTTGAGAAAACCATTAAGGAATGCAGTTTTGACATCCATTTGCCAGATTTCATAATCATAAAATGCGGCAATTGCTAACATGATTCGGACAGACTTAAGCATCGCTACGGGTGAGAAAGTCTCATCGTAGTCAACCCCTTGAACTTATCGAAAACCTTTCGCGACAAGTCGAGCTTTGTAGACAGTGATATTACCATCAGCATCCGTCTTCCTCTTGAAAATTCATTTATTCTCAATGGCTTGCCGATCATCGGGCAAGTCCACCAAAGTCCACACTTTGTTCTCATACATGGATCCTATCTCAGATTTCATGGCCTCAAGCCATTTGTCGGAATCCGGGCTTATCATAGCTTCTTCATAGTTCGTAGGTTCGCCGTTGTCTAACAACATAACTTCCAGAACAGGATTACCGTACCACTCTGGTGCGGAACGTACTCTGGTCGACCTACGAAGTTTAGTAGTAACTTGATCTGAAGTTTCGTGATCTTTATCATTATCTTCCTCTCTTATTGGTGTAGGCATCACGGGAACGGTTTTCTCTGATGAGCTACTTTCCAATTCGAGAGAAGGTACAATTACCTCATCAAGTTCTACTTTCCTCCCACTCACTTCTTTCGAGAGAAACTCCTTCTCTAGAAAGGACCCATTCTTGGCAACAAAGACCTTGCCTTCGGATCTGTGGTAGAAGGTGTACCCAATTGTTTCTTTAGGGTATCCTATGAAGACGCACTTCTCCGCTTTGGGTTCGAGCTTATCAGGTTGAAGTTTTTTCACATAAGCATCGCATCCCCAAACTTTAAGAAACGACAGCTTAGGTTTCTTGCCAAACCATAGTTCATACGGTGTCGTCTCAACGGATTTAGACGGTGCCCTATTTAACGTGAATGCAGCTGTCTCTAATGCATAGCCCCAAAACGATAGTGGCAAATCGGTGAGAGACATCATAGAACGCACCATATCCAATAAAGTACGGTTACGACATTCGGACACACCATTACGCTGTGGTGTTCCAGGTGGCGTGAGTTGTGAAACAATTCCACATTTTCTTAAATGAAGGCCAAACTCATAACTCAAATATTCGCCTCCGCGATCAGATCGTAGAAACTTTTTTTTCTTGTTACAATGATTCTCTACTTCACTCTGAAATTCTTTGAACTTTTCAAATGTTTCAGACTTGTGTTTCATCAAGTAGATATACCCATATCTACTCAAATCATCTATGAAGGTTAGAAAATAACGATACCCGCCGCGTGCTTCAACATTCATCGGACCGCATACATCGGTATGTATTATTTCCAACAAATCAGTAGCTCGCTCCATTGTTCCGGAGAACGGAGTTTTAGTCATCTTGCCCATGAGGCATGGTTCGCAAGTATCAAATGATTCATAATCAAGAGATTCCAAAAGTCCATCCGCATGGAGTTTCTTCATGCGCTTTACACCAATATGACCTAAACGGCAGTGCCACAAGTATGTTGCACTATCATTATCAACTTTGCATCTTTTGGCATCAATATTATGAATATGTGTATCACTACGATCGAGATTCTACAAGAATAGACCATTCACAAAAGGTGCGTGACCATAAAAGATGTTACTCATATAAATAGAACAACCATTATTCTCTGACTTAAATGAATAACCGTCTCGCAATAAACAAGATCCAGATATAATGTTCATGCTCAACGCTGGCACCAAATAACAATTATTGAGGTCTAAAACTAATCCCGAAGCTAGATGTAGAGGTAGCGTGCCGACGGCGATCACATCAACCTTGAAACCATTCCCGACGTGCATCGTCACCTCGTCCTTAGCCAATCTTCGCTTATTCCGTAGCTCCTGTTTCGAGTTACAAATATGAGCAACCGAACCAGTATCAAATACCCAGGCGCTACTGCGAGCATTAGTGAGGAACACATCAATAACATGTATATCAAATATACCTTTGCTCACTTTGCCATCCTTCTTATCCGCCAAATACTTGGGGCAGTTCCGCTTCTAGTGACCAGTCCCTTTGCAGTAGAAGCACTCTGTTTCAGGCCTGGGTCCAGCTTTGGGTTTCTTCATGGGAGCGGCAACTTGCTTGCCGTTCTTCTTGAAGTTCCCCTTCTTTCCCTTGCCCTTTTTCTTGAAACTAGTGGTTTTGTTAACCATCAACACTTGATGCTCCTTCTTGATTTCTACCTCTGCTGATTTCAGCATCGCGAAGAGCTCGGGAATTGTCTTCTCCATCCCTTGCATATTATAGTTCATCATGAAGCCTTTATAGCTTGGTGGCAGTGACTGAAGAACTCTATAATAACACTCTCAACCGGAAGATCAATTCCTAGCTGAGTCAAGTGGTTGTGGTACCCAGACATTCTGAGTATGTGTTCACTGACAGAACTGTTCTCCTCCATCTTACAGCTAAAGAACTTGTTGGAGACTTCATATCTCTCAACCCGGGCATTAGCTTCAATTATCAATTTCAGCTCTTGGAACATCTCATATGCTCCGTGGCGTTCAAAACTCTTTTGCAGTCCCGGTTCTAAGCCGTAGAGCATGGCACACTGAACTATCGAGTAGTCATCAGATCGAGCCTGCCAGGCATTCACAACGTCTGCAGCAGCTCCTGCAGCAGGTCCATCACCTAGCGGTGCATCAAGGACATAATTCATCTGTGCAGCAATGAGGATAATCCTCAAGTTACGGACCCAGTCCGTGTAGTTGCTACCATCATCTTTCAACTTAGCTTTCTCTAGGAACGCATTAAAATTCAACGGAACATTAGCACGAGCCATTTATCTACAACATAGATATGCAAAGAAACCATCAAGACTAAGTTCATGATAAATTAAGTTCAATTAATCAAATTACTAATGAACTCCCACTTAAATTAACATCCCTCAAGTTAACTAAGTGATACATGATCCAAATCAACTAGCCCATGTCCGATCATCACGTGAGATGGGATAGTCATCAATGGTGAACATCTCCATGTTGATCATATCTACTATATGACTCATGTTCGACCTTTCGGTCTCCAGTGTTCCGAGACCATGTCTGTACATGCTAGGCTCGTCAAGTTTAACCCAAGTATTCTGCTTGTGTAAAACTGGCTTACACCCGTTGTATGTGAACGTAGAATCTATCACACCCGATCATCACGAGGTGCTTCAAAACGACGAACTTTAGCAACGGTGCATACTCGGGGAGAACACTTTTATCTTGAAATTTAGTGAAGGGATCATCTTATAATGCTACCGTCGTTCTAAGCAAAATAAGATGCATAAAGGATAAACATCACATGCAATCAAAATATGTGACATGATATGGCCATCATCTTGTGCTTTTGATCTCCATCTCCAAAGCATCGTCATGATCTCCATCGTCACCGGCTCGACACCTTGATCTCCATCGTTGCGTCGTGGTCGTCTCGCCAACTATTGCTTCTACAACTATTGCTAACGCATAGCGATAAAGTAAAGCAATTACATGGCGCTTGCATTTCATACAATAAAGAGACAACCATAAGGCTCCTGCCGGTTGCCGATAAATTACAAAACATGATCATCTCATACAATAATGTATATCACATCATGTCTTGACCATATCACATCACATCATACCCTGCAAAAACAAGTTAGACGTCCTCTACTTTGTTGTTGCAAGTTTTACGTGGCTGCTACGGGCTTCTAGCAAGAACCGTTCTTACCTACGGCACAAAACCACAATGGTGATTTATCAAGTTTGCTGTTTTAACCTTCAACAAGGACCGGCCGCAGTCAAATTCGATTCAACTAAAGTAGGAGAAACAGACACCCGCCAGCCACCTTTATGCAAAACAAGTTGCATGTCTGTCGGTGGAACCGGTCTCATGTACGTGGACATGTAAGGTTGGTCCGGGCCGCTTCATCTTACAATACCGCCGAATCAAAATAAGACGTTGGTGGTAAGCAGTATGACGATCACCGCCCACAACTCTTTGTGTTCTACTCATGCATATCATCTACGCATAGACCTGGCTCATGATGCCACTGTTGGGGAACGTTGCATGGAAAACAAAAAAAATTCTACACACACGCAAGATATATCCATGGAAATGCATAGCTACGAGAGGGGAAGTGTGTCTACATACCCTCGTAGACCATAAGCGGAAGCGTTAGAACAACGCGGTTGATGTCGTCGAACAACTTCACGATCCAACCGACCGAGTACCGAACGTACGGCACCTCCGCGTTCAGCACACGTTCAGCTAGGTGACGTCCTCGACTTCTTGATCCAGCAAGACGGCGAGGTAGTGGATGAGTTCCGGCAGCACGACGGCGTGGTGACGGTGATGGTGATGCTATCTCCGCAGGGCTTCGCCCAAGCATTGCGAAAATATGACCGAGGGACGGAACTGTGGAGGGGGGCGCCGCACACGGCTAAGACAATGTTGTGTCTAACTTTGGGGCGCCCCCTCTCCTCTATTTATATATGTGTAGGGGCTTGGAGTAGAAGGAATAGTGCCACGTGAACAGTAACCGTGAATAGTACACACGTGGACTTGGACTCCAAAGTCCAATCCTATTCCTACTAGGACTCTCCCTTTTTCCTTCCCAAGCTACGTGGGCTTTTGAGGACTTGGTGCGCCTGGCCCAATAAGGCCAGGGCGCCTCCCCTTAGCCCATGCCAGCCCTTGGGACGTGGTGGATCCACTTGTGGAATTCTGGAATCCTCCGGAACCTTCTGGAAGCTTCCCGGTACAATACCGAAAAAAACTGCACCTTTTTCCGGAACCCAAAATATGACTTCCCATATATAAATCTTTACCTCTTGACCATTCCGAGACTCCTCGTGATGTCCGAGATCTCATCCGGGACTCCGAACAATATTCGGTTACCAATTCACATAACTCATATAACACTATATCGTCAACGAACGTTAAGCGTGCGGACCCTACGGGTTCGGGAATGATGTAGACATGACTGAGACGCCTCTCCGGTCAATAACCAATAGCGGATTCTGGATGCTCATATTGGTTCCTACATATTCCACGAAGATCTTATCAGTCGAACCGCAATGACAACATACGTAATTCCCTTTGTCCGTCGGTATGTTACTTGCCCGAGATTCGATCGTCGGTATCTCCATACCTAGTTCAATCTCGTTACCGGCAAGTCTCTTTACTCGTTCCGTAATACATCATCCCGTAACTAACTCCTTAGTCACTTTGCTTGCAAGCTTCTTATGATGTGCATTACCGAGAGGGCCCAGAGATACCTCTCCGAAACACGGAGTGACAAATCCCAGTCTCAATCCATGCCAACTCAACGGACACCTTCGGAGATACCTGTAGATCATCTTTATGATCACCCAGTTACGTTGTGACGTTTGATAGCACACAAGGTATTCCTCCGGTATCCAGGAGTTGCATGATCTCATGGTCTGAGGAACATGTATTTGACATTCAAGAAAGCAGTAGCAATAAACAGAACGATCATATGCTAAGCTAACGGATGGGTCTTGTCCATCACATCATTCTCCTAATGATGTGATCCCATTATCAAATGACAACTCATGTCTATGGTTAGGAAACCTTAACCATCTTTGATCAATGAGCTAGTCTAGTAGAGGCTCACTAGGGACATGGTATTTGTTTATGTATTCACACATGTATTTAAGTTTCCGATCAATACAATTCTAGCATGAATAATAAACCTTTATCATGAACAAGGAAATATAAAATAATAACAACTTTATTATTGCCTCTAGGGCATATTTCCATCAGGTACATCTTCCGATAGGGATCCTGGCCTCCAGAAAAACATGGGCAACATACTCCGGTAATCTGCCTCCAAGCGGAATCTCAAAAACTTGATACCGCGGCATCTCTCCATTGGGATAGAGGTTATGCCATACATCGCGAAGTAGGGATGCGAAGCTGAGCGGTGCAGGGGCTGCGTTGAACTCAATAGGAATGGCCATCTACACACATGGAATAGATGGTCAGAAGAAAGACGGAATCTATATGCACGCTATGCAACAACCAAGTGCGGCAATAAAAAACAATCAGGGCTCTATACTACTGGTTTCTAACACTCGCGCTGACTAGGGCGTCCTACAGCCGAACCTGCTCTGATACCAACAGTTGTGGCACCCCGGCTCAGAGGGACCGGAACGCCCCGTATTCCAGCCCAGAGATCAAGTCTTCTGGAATACAGTACTGCTTGGCATAGAACAAATCAGCTCTCATTACAAAAGATAAGGGTACAAGGGTCTGTTATTACAAAGATTACAACGGCACATCGACACTATGCCTGCTAAGGTAGTTCTATGCTAGCAGTGGAACAACTCGTAGCAGCGGAACGATGACAACGGTGGTGAACTCCACTCTGCAGGGACTCTGGCTTGGACACGGTCTAGCTCGCACGATCGGAATCCACAACAAGCAATCAATCATGGCATCACCTGCAATCTGGCATGACACGCCAGGTGAGTACTTTGAATGTACTCGCAAGCTCACAACAACCAAAGGCATCAAGGCAAAACAACACATAGCATTAACAGGTTAACTTATACCCAACTACCATGATGAAGAAGCAAATAGAAAACAAGATATAATACTGCTAGAATTACTAATGAACCATCATCTTGGGTCACAGGGACCATCTCACTCTTGACTATCTGGCCAAGCAATATACCATCTCGATCACCTCGTGATCACTAAATCCTCGTGATCACCATGTGGTCACATCACAATCCAATGATCATCCTCAAGATCATCCCAATATCATCATCGACATCCTGCCAAACTGTTACTTGCCCACATACAACTATAAGCCATAATATAAGTCATTATAAGTCATTATATAAGTCATTCCGTCATCGTGAGTGTTGATCGAACGGTGTGACCTACAACGAACTGTGTCCATAACCGAGGACGCGGCTATCGATAGTTTATACACTCTGCAGAGGTTAGTACACTGTACCCACACCACGGAACTCATGGCCTCGTGCTCCCATTTGGGTGGACCAACGACATTCCGACAAAACCAATCTATTGCATGACACTCTCCTGGCAACTCCGACAAACTCCCCTTTGGGCTATGTCATGGGTGGCCCCGATATCCACTCGTGACATCCGCCACCTTTGTGGCTGCCATCGTCGTGGCCAAACAACAACAAACTCATCCCAAACGGGGACACCCGGGTACAACACAACTCGGGCACACAAGGTTATGACTGCCTACCGGGCCAGGGCAGCACGAGCACATAACCTTCCCTAGTTGGAGGCACCGGTGAGAGGTATGACTGTAACACCCTGGTTTTCGCTCCCTGTTTTTTTTCCTTCGCGGGATTTGACTCCCGTCCTTTTTTTCCGATGTTATCGGATTTTCTCTCGCTCTTGGGTATATAAAGATGGTCATATAGCCTTGCCTTTCCCATTCAACCAGAGATTCTCTCCAGTCCAACCCTGTCACCCAAGATTTATTCTCGGGATTCTGCCACCGAAACCCTACCTTCCGAGTTGCCGGAAGGGAAACCCTAATCCTTTCCGTTACAAAGGAACTCCAATTTCCTTTGATCTGTTGACTCCCAAACTTTTCCCAGTGATCATCCCATATCTATAAACCCTGGATATGCAAAAATATTGCCAAGTCATTTGCAATATTTTTCATTTAAAATTAATTCCTTTTTCTGCCAGTTAAAGGAATTAATTCCAGGAAAATATCTATCCATCTCCAAAGTTCATGAAAACTTGTGGAGATATTCTTTGTGACCATATTGAGCTCCCATAAAAATATTGGCCATAATTAAATAAGGGAAATTGCATTTTCCTACTTAAAGCCAATATTGCATTTTGGGCACTTTCCAAAGGAACTACCATTTTGGTAGTCAGGAAAAATCCCAAATAATTTATGGAGCTTCTCCTATCCATATTTTCACCATTTCCATCAAGAACCCAAGTTCCATAGATGAAATTTTGAGCACAACATCCATTTGCAAATTCTGTCTAGATTTCAGTTTGCAAAGGAAGTGTTTGAAAGCTTGATCTATTTGAGCTGAAATTTTTCATGGTGATTCACATTGATAAATCACTCATGTAAACCAAAAACCAGCTCAATCCATCCATCCATTTCTCCACAACAATTTTCTCAAGTTTCTGTCCTGCAGGGAGCACTGTGAAGGAAGTACCACTTTGGTATGTCCAAATGGTATGAAATTTTACCAGTGTATCCTTGCACCCAAATAACCTCTCTACACCAAATTTCAGCCCAATCCATTCAGCCATCTGAGCACAACATCCTGATTTAGTTTCTGGACTAAATTTTGCATTACAAAGGAAGTGTGTGCAAATCTTGTCCAAATGGGCGAAAATTCTTCCAGCATATACTCCTTCCTACCACATGTCATTATGACAAAGAGCCAGCTCCTCTCCTTCATCCATTTCTCCAGAAGTGTGCACCCAAATTTGCTGTTAGAATCTTCTTCTGCAAGTTTCTCTCACCTCATGGCCTTCCAGTGGATTCCAGCCACATCTCTCATCTATATGAGCACTGAGACACCCCGTTGACATAATGTAGCACTCAGGAAAACTCTAGAGCACGTGGAACCCGTGGTGACCACGCTTGGGACAGGCCAAAACAGTGCTCTGCGGCACTGTCCTCGTCGGCCAGGTAACTCCGGCCGGCTTGGGCTTGTCCGAGCATGTCCTACGGCTCCGAGGAGTCCACGCGCCCCCTCTAGGCCCTTCTCCTCTCCGATTTCTTCTTCCTCGCCCCACGGCGAGCGCCGCCGCGGCACTGTCCTGCGCATGAACCCCGCCGTCGTCGTTTCCTCTCTTGTCTCCTTCCTTCACGAGCGCTCCCGAGACCTCTCCACTCCCCGCGAAGTCGCCCGACGCCCGCAACCAGCCAGCCATGTCCTCCCCGGGCTCCAGTGTGCCGCTAAGGATGCCATGGCGGCCATCTCGATCCACAAGCCTCGACCGACTATAAATAGCCACGGCCCGAGCTCCCTCCGAGCACCCACGCCCCTCCCAGTAGTCCCTCTCCCTCCCTGGAACACCTCCAAGCCCAGCCCCGAGCAGCCGTGCCTCCTGGTGCCCCAAATCGCCGGCGAGCTCTGCCACGGCCATCGTTCGGCCTCGCTCGAATTCGCAGCACCGAAGCCCTCCCCGCCTCCACCAAGCCTCTCACCGGAGTTTCTGCTCGCCGTAGACCACTCCTACACCCTCGCCAAGCCTCCCCGCTCGCCGGAGCCCCTCCATTCGCCGGAGCCGCCGCGGCTCGGCCGCCACCGTAGCGCCTCACTCCGGCCGTCCCCGGAGCCGAGACCACCTCCATCCGACGCGGGAGGCAGCCGCGAGGCCATCCCCACCGCCGGCTGAGCCCACCGCGCCCTGCCTCGTCGGGAATCAGCGCCGACGTCGCTGCTGCCATCGGGTGCGAGGGGATGAAGAAGAACCTGCAGGCGGGCCCCAGTCGTCAGCGGCTCATCCTCCCTCCGTTTTTTTTAAATGGAGCAGCAGTGAGGAGGGCCGGCCGAGCAACAGCAATGGCTGCGTGGCTCAGCCAGCGCCCTGGGCTCCAGCCGCTTTCGGCCCGTATAACCCAAGTGCACAGTGCACTTTCCCTTTTTTTCGGCAGAAAATCAGCCAGGGACCCGAAAGTAAATAGTTTATTTATAGAAAGGTCCCTCCCACTTCAACCCCTCATATCTTTTTGCTCGTGACATCACTCTCACAATGTTTGCACTTTCTGAAAATGCCCATTTTGCCCCTGCCCTATATTCAGCCCCTCCGAGAGAGAATCTTTTCCGGCAAATTTTCCACGAGGTGACCGCACTTCTTTCCGGAGTATTCTTCGACCCCCAGGCAAGTCGACCATCTGATATATGCCCTAAAGCATTGCTCTGTGTTATTCTTGTATGTTTAATTAAGGATTATGCCTATGTTAGAAATAATTAAACTCTTGCTAGTTTGAATTTGCTCTTTACATTACCTGCTAATGCTCATCATATTATCGCACTAGTGACTCGTAGATGACAATGTGGAGATAGGTTGTTATGTTGATATACTAGTTTACATCTTGGATTATCGTTATTGTTGCTATGATAAAGAATATGATATTATGACAACAACCTCCTCCGTCGGCTGGATCGAGTCATAGTGCCACCGAACCGAGCTCATCGTGTGCAACCACACTTGCCTGGATGGGGAGGCCCTAGCTTGGTCTATTGTCTTGCCTCTTGTCGGTACCACCAAAGAGGGGGGATTATGCGTGCGTGCTACCCTGGCCCGGTAGGCGGCGACAATCCTGTGAGCCCAGTTTATGGTTATGTGCGCACGTCCCCGTTTGGGACAGTTTTGTTTAGCCACGACGGTGGCAGGTGTCACAGGGTGACACAGGGGCCACCCAGGACATGACCCTGGGAGGGTATGATTGTCGGTGGGACCGTAAGAGTGCCATGCAATAGACAAGTTTTGTTGGAGCAGCACCGGTCCACCCGAATGGGAGCATGAGGCCAGGAGCTCCATAGTGTGGGTAAAGTGCGCAACCTCTGCAGAGTGTAAATCTATTTGAATAGCCGCGTCCTCGGTCATGGGACACAGTTCGTACTAGGTCACACTATTTGGTCTGTGTCGAGTCCGGAGGAACAAACTATATAATGATATTGCTAAGACTGAACCAGAGAAAGGTATGATTTCATCAGACTTGCAGTACAGATGCATGGACATCGGATGATGTCTGGAATATGAGATGTTAGCCATGGGATGGCTAAGAGAGAAACGGTCGTATGACCGAAAGATTTGGATTGGATTTGAATCGAATTCGGATTCGGATTTGGATCTGGATCGGATTTGGATTGGATCATGAGAATATTCGGAGTATGAATGATTTACTGGATATGCTTTATCTTCGTCATACTGTATTTACTTCAATAGTTATCTTGCTGATAATCCTGTTATGACATGATGATTGATGCTGCTAGATGATTAATCTTGCTAGATAAACCTGCCATAACATAATAGTTAATGCTGTTAAGATAACAAGTGCATGCTTGAATGCCATGGATTGCTTTGCTTGGTGTATATGTTGGTTTGGTTTGCTTGCGAGTACTAGCAAGGAGCCGGAGTGTTCGCGGGCTAGAAGAGTAATCCAGTCAGATCCCTGTGGATTGGAGCCGCACCAAGACCATGCTGCCCTAGATAGAGCTTTTTCCGCTGCCATCACCCTTGTAAATTATCATGTAAGACTTATATATCCATTAATAGAAATGTCTGTGTTCATGATACTTGTTGTAAAAGCGCATGCCAGAGTGATTTCCTGGGCTGGTATGTGCGGTGACCGTCTGACTACAGTGGTATTCAGGCGGGGCGCCACAACGACAATAGACCGAATTAGGGCCTCCCCATCCAGGCAAGTGTGGCTGCACTGGTGAGCTCAATTCGGTGGCACCTGACCAACGAAATGACGGAATTTTTCCCCAAGATAAGTCTATGATAGAACTGTTACTCCAATATATCAACCTGATGTTTCAAATCATAGCAACATCCATCCAATAATCCAAAGCATAATATATCCATATCATTATTATGAACTCCAATAATATAATATTCAATATGATCATGAAGAAAGCTTTACTACTATTACTAGCAATCCCGAAGCAACATGTCACCCTCAATCTACAAAACATTAGTCCTAGAAATCCAAGCATCATCATGGCAGTAGCAAAAGCACATATTATCCCAACATAATGCCACGAATAAGTCATTTATAAATAATGCAATATTAAGCAAATTTATTAAATAAACCATGACATTGCATTGCAATCATGCAAATGGAGGGTGTGGCTTGCCTTGCTCCAAAAGAGAGGGGAAGAGCTCCTGGTCTTCACCAACACACAACAAACACTCTAAAAACATTTTTGAAAGCATTTATAAATATCACATAAAGCAAATACTTCTGTCCAGAAATTCTAGACAAAAGATAAAATTACCAAACTCTACCAGAAAATAAAGGAGATCAAAAGAAAAATAATGGAAAAAGAATCAGTTCATTTGGAATTGTAGTTTAGGAGATATTCCTGGTCAAAGTTTGGGTCAAACTGGATTTAAAATGAATTTAAAAGAATTTCAGAAAAACCTCCAGGGGGGTGACGTCGAAAGCGTAAAGTGGAGTTACGCCTCCACTTAAAACGCTTCGGCGGGGCAGGGTGAGGCTGACTGGTGGGGTCACCCTGTCAGTTTTAAAAGAGAGAGAAGGAGAACAGAGGGCGGCGGCGCTTACCAGCGTCGGACGGCGGTGAGGAGGCAGCGCCGAAGTAGGGAGATGGAGGGGATGGATCGGGCACTCCACGACGAGCACGCCGGTACCCTAGCTAGCCGGGAGACGGCCAGACGGTGCTGCGCCCTTCGTCTCCAGCGGCGACGAGCTACTGGCGACGATGGATCCGGCGACTCCGGCGAATGCTCGATCAGTAGAGGGGTTAGGGAGGACCGGTGGGTCACTAGAAGCTCGGGGAAAGGAGTGGAGCTGGGGTTGGCCAGAGTGAGCTACTGGAGAAGAGGGCCAAGTGGCGGGGTTCTTCACTGGAGAGGAAGAAGAAGACCCCATGAGCTCGCTGGAGTGGCTCCGGTGGTCGATTGAGAGAGGTAGAGGTGGAGTGGTGAGGAGAGCTGCGGCCGGGGATGGCTTAAATAGCCAGGGCCAAGATGCCCGAGCCGGAAGCCACCATGGACAAGATGGCCAGAGCTCTGGTGAACCGCGGACGCGTGGGCGCATGGGAGGGCTCGGGCGGCGACGTGAGAGAGCTAGTGGAGGCTCAGCGGCGCAGGAGGAGCAGACGCGGGCGAGGCACGCGCGGTCGGCCACTACGACACTGTGCGCACGCATGCGGCGAGAGCAGAGCCAACCTGGCGTGAAGAGAGGGAAAGAAGGAGGGGGGATGAGGCTAGATGGCCAGGTGGACGACGGAGAGGAAGGGCGGCACCAGCGGATGCGCGAACGCGGCCGAGAAGAAGAGGCCCGCGGCTTGGCGACATCCAGAGCATGCCCACCACGCAGAGCACGCGCACAGGCATGCCAACTTTGCGGTCACCACGTGCATTGCCATGGAGAGGGCACGTAGGCCTGGCAAAAGATGTCCATTGTGTTGTCCATCCATCCTACAGCCTCACTAAAGTGATGGATCGATCAAAGGGACTATGGATTGATGAGAGGCATCAGATGAATGTTGTTGTAGCCAACTTGGGTTAGAAGCTGTGGTCAAGTTACTTGACCAATGGGCCAGAGAGGATGCCACAAGGGTTTAGGGTAGGAAGGACTACAGTCCTGTGAATTTTGAGATGAATTGGACAAGATTTGAGGGTAGTTGTTATACAACTACCAAGAACAGCACAGAAATTGGATTTGGAAGATGCACTCACATGGAGTGTGGGATTGAGCTGCAATCTGATATAGGCTGATGATTTAGGACCATGCAGGTACTGGCAAAATTTCATGCCATTTGGAAATACCTAAATGGTACTTCCTTCACGAAGGTCCTTTCTGAATAGAATCTTGGGAGAATATTGTAGAGCAAATGGCTTGGCAAACTAATGTGAAATTTGGCATGCTCAAAGTATATAGGGGTTTTTAGGTCCTGGATTAATTTCAGAATTTATGAAGCAACATAAAATGTAGTTGCTTCATACCCAGAAAATTTGACCAGAACTTAAGATTAGAAGGTGTGCTCACATAGATTGTTGGATGGAGCTAACATTTGGTGTAGGGGAATTATATGAGCACATGGAGGGCCTGACAAAATTTCAACTCAAATGGATAATCCTAGCTTGTACTTCCTTCACAAAGCTTCTCTCTGGACACAAACTTTGGGAATTTTCTGAGGAAGATTTACTAGGCAAATGGAGCTGAATTTTGTCATGTGGTAATTATTTGGATAGGAAAGAGTTCTCAAAAAGTTTGAGAGTAATCAAGAAAATATAAATAGCACTTCCTTCACAAAGTGCCAAACTGGACAGAATAGGAAAATGAATATTCCTGAATTATTTTTGAACTAGGCAAGGAAGGATTTGGACATATTTGAGGAATATATAATCCAAAGAATTTATGAGAATTATTTGGGAATTTGTGGAAGACAGAAATATAGGTTGCTTCACAACCTAGGTCAGACAGGGTTATTCCTTTAATAGAAAAGGAATATTCCCAAGAAAAGAATTTTGGGGTTGGGCTAGAATGGAAGTGCCATGATCTAGGGAAAGATTCAAAGATGATGCACCACTTGGGAGAAAAAGAAATGATCATCTCCTAGGTTTCAACTCCACAGAACTGCTCCGAAAAGAAAATCAGAGCAAAAACCAAAGAAAACCAAAAGAAAAAAGAAAGGGCCAAAAATAGGGGTGTTACAAATGCAATCATGTGTAGTAGTATAATTAGGCTGGTAATAAAATTTAGTCATCCGATATTAGCAAAGGACAACTATTTATGGTGTCACCAAATTTATAAAGCCGGGTTCTAGGCGGTAGAACCGTCCGGTGAATTCCAAAAGAAATAAAATGGAACATCGGGCGTTAGACCGCCCGAGGACCCCAAGAAAATAAAATGGAATATTGGGCATTAGACCGCCCAAGAATTCCAAGAAAATAAAATGGAACATCGGGCGTTAGACCGCCTGAGGATTCCAAGGAAAATAAGATGGAACATCGGGCATTAGACCTCCCAAAAAATTCCAAGAAAATAAAATGGAACATCGGGCGTTAGACGGCCCGAGGATGCCAAGAAAAATGCCAAACGAATGTCTGAATGCGACGCCTCGAGAGGTCTTGAAAATAAATGCCAAACGGGTGTCTGAATGCGACGCCTCAAGAGGTCTTGAAAAGAAATGCCAAACTGGTGTCTGAATGCGACGCCTCGAGAGGTCTTGAAAAGAAATGACAAACGGGTGTCTGAATGTGATGCCTCCACCCAAAAAATTCCAAGAAAATAAAATGGAACATCGGGCGTTAGACGGCCCGAGGATTCCAAGAAAAATGCCAAACGAGTGTCTGAATGCGACGCCTCGAGAGGTCTTGAAAAGAAATGCCAAACGGGTGTCTGAATGCGACGCCTCAAGAGGTCTTGAAAAGAAATGCCAATCTGGTGTCTGAATGCGACGCCTCGAGAGGTCTTGAAAAGAAATGCCAAACGGGTGTCTGAATGTGATGCCTCAAGAGGTCTTGAAAAGAAATGCCAAATGGGTGTCTGAATGCGATGCCTCGAGAGGTCTTGAAAAGAAATGCCAAACGGGTGTTTGAATGCGACGCCTCAAGAGGTCATGAAAAGAAATGCCAAACGGTGTCTGAATGCGACGCCTCAAGAGGTCTTGAATTTTTTTTAATATTATGAGTATCCAAGTGGCATAACCATCCCAAGAGATACTCAAGGATACACATAAGAGAAAGAGGTTAGTCCATAGCAATATTCAGATTAACCATAATATTCATGGTAGCATTAGTAGTGATAATAATCATCCTTCAAAAGTGAATCCTGATCATTTAAATTATTTCCTCCGAAGACCGACACTTGACAAACCCAAACTATAGTCCTTAACCATGGACACGGCTATTCGAATAGGTTATAAAACTCTGCAGAGGGTGTACTCTTTACCCACAAGTAAAGGATTTCTTTAGTCAACCGCGAAACATTGACTAATTCCGATTACGGCCTTTGGTTTGAAAACACACCTGACCAGCACACACCAGCTTAACCGTTCTGATGCCCGGAATCACCCAAGGTATCATTCCAGAAAAACTTTAAGATGAGGAGGCCAACGTCTCGACTAGCATGGGATCACAAAATTTATAACGTGTGAAAATACAAGGGGTGCCCCTCTCTCGACCCAGCCGGATACACCCATGCCCCCTGACCCGATGACATGCCTACCAGAGGCCTCTGGTATCTTTCACCATGGCCTCTCTGTACAGTGTGTGCAAGGAAAGGGGTTATCAACTTACTAAACCATACCCTACCTGTGGCAGGGACAAGTGGCAGCACGAATCAAGTATGGGGGTTACCGGAACAAGACTCGATCTACGGTCGACTCAGGAGGTTTAAGTTTTCCTGCAGTGGTTAGCACAATATATTTCCTTGGTAGTACCCAACAGGGCACCTGGCATGTCCCAACATGCCATCACTGATCATTCTCGTCACAACGAGACATCTGTTTCACGGTCACTTTTATACGTGATAGATTCTCTCCTGCAGATTAGTCAGAACAAGCATAGGCATGTGTGGCACAAATGTTTCACGTTTAAGAGAACTCAAATACTCACATGGAACCACATCTGCATGATCATTTATATGCAAATTTCATTTGAGTCAACATAATCATGTTTCAAAATTCTAGCAAGCAATCAACCAAAATTTCATCATATCAAGTGTTCAAGATGCTTGCCTTAAGCATGCAGAAGGATTGGGTGCACTCCAAAAGTTTGAAAATTTCATCTTCCCTCCATTTTCCTATTTTCAAAATATTGCAATTACCACATAATTCAAAAATAGTACAAAAAAGTTGTTTGAATTTTTTTGAAATAAATACTAAAATAAACTAGATGAAAAATGAAGAATAACAGAAAAAATAATCAATTCATTTGGGCTTGTGGTTAAAAAGTTAAAGCCAGTCAAAGTTGAGTCAAATATGGTTTTTAATAAAAACATAAAAAGGAAACGGTTCGGTGAAGTTTACGCTTTCTAAACAGGGGAGACGTATTTTGTGAAAACCGCCTCCACTTATAGACGCGGGCGTGACCTCTAGTCACTGACGGTGGGTCCCACGGGCCCACCAGTCAGGTTTGACTGGTCCAACCGCGCGCCTTCTTCTTCTCTTCCCTTCGGCCGAATGGAGCGGAAGCTCCGGCGATCCTTGCCGGCGGACGGCAGCGTCTCTCGATGGTCTGAGCCCTTGGGAATACTTAGGAGACTGTGGCCGTTCTAACAACGTGCAGCAAGGTCTCCGGGGCCCACCAAATCATCGACGGCGAGTCCTCCCGCGGAACTCCGGTGACGGCAAATTGGGGCTTCCGGCTATGGACTTCTTCGGGCAAAATTGAAGAGAGGAAAGGGTTTGAGAGGTCGTGGGGAATCTGTGGGCGAAGAGAATGGAGGAAAAGGGGCTCTGGAGGCGATGGATTCGATAGAAGGGTGGCGGCGGTTGCCTCGGTTGGAAACGGGGGAGACGACCGTTCCAGGTCGTGCCGCTGCTCGGGGAAGGCTTAGAGAGGGAGAGGGAAGTATGTACGTGCAGGTGGAGGGGCCTAGGGTGGCTTTATAGGCGGGGGAGGTCGGTTCCCATGGCTTCCCGAAGAAGGCACGACGGCGGGCGGCCATTACTGCGTCGGAATGGTAGTTGTAGGCGGTGGTCGTGGTCAGCGTGACTGTTGGGCGGTCGGTGAGCTACGGCTAAGCTTTGCCCGTTGGCAATTAAGTGAGGGGGCACCTGGCAGAGACGTGGTGAAGAGGGACTCGTCGGGCGGCGCCTCTGGTCGGTGGCTGGTCGGCGCTAGGGGGCGAGTCCGGCTGAGGGGAAGGCTGTGGCTGGCGCGGTTGGCTAGAAGGGGTGCGGAGCCAGCCAGGGGAGGCAGCAGCGGGGCGGCAGGGGCTCGGGCACCGGCGTGGTCATATGCGCGCTCTGGATGTGCACACAGCGTGTTCGATCAAATGCCAGGGTGACCTAGGATGACCTTTTGGAGTTGATCTTTGGGAGGGTGGTGATTAGTAAGGTGATAAGGATGATGGACATTCTGGATTGACAAGGAGAGCAAGGGCCATATGTAGTTAGAGAGTTGCATGTTTTCTGCCATGCACAAAAGGTGTTTGGTGAAATGCCAAAGGTTTTGATAACTTTGAAAATTGGCAGGATGATGTCTCATTGAATGATAGAGATGATGGTATGATTGGTTCAGCAAAAGGAGCAAGTGCCAAATGCAAGTTTTGAGGAAATTCAGTTCTGGACCAGATTTTGAGGGAATTATTTGGAGGTCTTCCAAGATGCAAATGGAGTTGATCTTCTGGACTTAAGTGTTCCGTTGGAAGGACTATAAGGTGGAAACATTTCAGAATTTTTGGAGCAAGGAAAATTGGGGTTGCAGTTATCTCAAGAACGGAATAGAATTGAAATGTAAGTTTTGCTCAAAATTTTCAAAGGACCATGTTGGGTTTTTGCATAAAAGTGATCTATAGGCATCTCTTGACCCTTCGTAATTTTTGTGGAATTTTAGGAGAATTATTTAAAATAGTTATAGTGCAACAGGAGCATTTCAAAGCTTGAAAATGCTATTAAAAGAATTATTTTGGGCAAATTTTATTATGAAAATATTTCCTACTGTTATTATTTAAAATATAAATGAAATGATTAAAGAAAACTACGAAAGCCCACAATATTTTTCCAAAATTTTCTGTATGGAGGGGAGAATTTTAGAAAACCAATAACAGAGAAGATTCTAAAACAATAAATGACCTCATATAATTCAAAATTTTATTTCTGGCCAAATTTTACTTAATAAAAATATGGTTAAATTTTTGGGGTGTTACAAACTCTATCCCCCTTAAGAAAATCTCGCCCTCGAGATTTGTTAAGGTGGTTACCAGAATTAAGCCCACTTTTTTGAGGAGATTTTTCTGAACTAATTATTTAGATTACCTAATTAGGCACAGTTGATGTGGGGCTACTGGTAATTGGTGCAACTACAGTGAGGTACTGGTGCTGTGGTTCTACTATTAGGGCTACTGAGGGTCTGCCACTTAGAGCTACGACATATTTGGAAAATGTATAATTTCTAATTCCAAATTTCGCTTGCCGTACTCCAGTGCACAGTACTATTAAAAGGGGACCCCTCAAAATGCTAAGGACCCCTAAATGCAAGGACATGGATTGGCAAAAGCTCAAGACTCTACATATTTGTTAAGTGATCCAAGATCACATTGAGTCCATAGGAAAGCCAATACTATTAAAAGGGGATGAGGTGTTGCTTAATGGTCTTTTTGCTCAAGTGCTTAGTGACAGTGCTCCAAAACCCTCAACCACTTTCTCCATCCAAATATGTCCAAAACCTACATTCCAACTCGGCCCCACCGAAAATTCCTATCCGGAGCCACCGAGTTCATTTGGACTTAGCCACTGCCAAAATCCTAACAAATCAGATCCACCGATATGGATCTCGGTCCCACCGAGATGGACTTGCCAACTCTCTATAATCGTTTGCAATTACTTCGGCCCCACCGAAATTTGCAAATCGGTCTCACCGAGATGGCTTGCCAACTCTCTGTTGCCTTATTGCTTCACTTCGGTCCCACCGAGTTGATGCAATCGGTGCCACCGAGATGAGGTTTGCCCTAACCATTGCACATCGGTCCATCCGAGTTGTTCTGATCGGTCCCACCGAGACTCCTAACGTTCATATCTTTTACACAGTTCGGTGCTACCGAGATTTCTGATCGGTGCCACCGAGTTGGGTCAAAAGTGTGTAACGATTGGATTTTGTGTGGAGGCTATATATACCCCTCCACTATACTTGTGCAAACTTCGGGCCGGGTCGGGCCTCGGGCCGGGCCTAACCAAGCTCGACGCAGAAAACCCAGGCCCGGGCCCGGCCCGGCCCGGCCACCGGGCCTAAACACCAGGCCCAGGCCGGCCCATCGCTGCAAAAGCCCGCCGGGCCTCGGGCCTCGGGCCGGGCCTCTTCGTTAAATGGCAGATATGGCGGGCCCGGGCCCGGCCCGGCCCGGCCACCGGGCCTAAAAACCAGGCCCAGGCCCAGTCCGTGGGCAAGGTTGGGCCGGGCCGGGTCGGGCTTTTTTGGGCCGGGTCAGGCCGGGCCGGTCGGGCCGGTTAGCCCATGGCCAGGACTACCCTCCACCCTTCCTTCCTAAGTGAAGAGAACCATCAGAACGTGCCTACACTTCCACCATACATTTTCTTAGAGAGAACCACCTACTC
The DNA here is from genome assembly GCA_039707655.1 of Elymus sibiricus. Taxonomy (NCBI): domain Eukaryota; kingdom Viridiplantae; phylum Streptophyta; class Magnoliopsida; order Poales; family Poaceae; genus Elymus; species Elymus sibiricus. The sequence goes on from CM077672.1 coordinate 321,393,512, forward strand.
ATGTGTTGAGATCAAGACATTCCAATCCAACTTTTTGAACCTTGATTTCTAGCCTTTCCCAAGTTGCTTTCCACTCAAATCCTTCTTCCACCATAGCCAAATCTGTGAGGAGTTGTCTGAGTGTTGGGGAGACTATCATTTGAAGCAGAAGAGCAAGGAGTTCATCAACAACACACCGTCTATTACCTTTTGGGGAGTGGTGTCTCCTAGATTGGTTAGGTGTCGCTTGGGAGCCTCCGACATGATTTGGAGTTGAACCAAGAAGTTTGTAAGGGCAAGGAGATCACCTACTTCGTGAAGATCTACCCCGAGTGAGGCTAGTCCTTCGTGGACGTAAGCCATGGTAGACAAGGTTGCTTCTTCGTGGACCCTTAGTGGGTGGAGCCCTCCATGGACTCGCGCAGCCATTACCCTTCGTGGGTTGAAGTCTCCATCAACATGGACGTACAATAGCACCACCTATCGGAACCATGCCAAAAATCATCGTGTCTTCATTGCGTTTGAAATCTCCAAACCCCTCCTTTACTTACATGTGCAATTGCTTACTTTCCGCTGCCACACTCTTGGAATTGCATGTGTAGGGTGTTACTTGACTTGTGTACTTGCTAAAATCTGCCCACAACTAAAATTGGGAAAAGGATAGATTTTTATTTGGTCAAGTAGTCTAATCACCCCCCTCTAGACATACTTTCGATCCTACAAGTGGTATCAGAGCTTTGGTCTCCGTAAGCCTTGATTTCCATTGCTTTGGTGATCATAGCCTTGGTCTCGCAACCTAGGAGAGTATGGCGTCTAGTGAGGGTAATTATCACCGTAGAGGTCCATATTTTGATGGTACAAACTTTGCTAGTTGGAAACATAAGATGAAAATGCATATTCTTAGTCATAACCCCGCTGTTTGGGCTGTTGTTCGTGTTGGCTTGCAAGGTGAATTCTTTGAGGATGGCAAGGAACCAGATCGTGAAGCAACCGCGGAAGAATTGAAGATGTTGCAATACAATGCTCAAGCTTGTGACATTCTCTTCAACGGTTTGTGCCCCGAGGAATTCAACAAGATCAACCGCCTCGAGAATGCAAAGGAAATTTGGGATACTTTGGTTGATATGCATGAGGGTACCGAGTCCGTCAAGGAATCTAAGTTGGATGTGCTTCAAAGTCAACTTGACAAGTTCAAGATGAAGGATGGTGAAGGAGTCACTAAAATGTACTCTAGGCTTGCTCTCATCACAAATGAGATTGCCGGCTTAGGAAGTGAAGAGATGACCGACAAATTCATCATCAAGAAGATCCTTAGAGCTTTGGATGGAAAATATGATACCGTTTGCACATTGATCCAAATGATGCCCAATTACAAAGATCTCAAGCCCACGGAAGTCATTGAAAGGATTGTTGCTCATGAAATGTCACTCAAGGACAAAGAGGAGCTACACAACAAATCAAGTGGTGCTTACAAAGCTTCAACCGATGCTCCAACAACTTCAAATGACAAGCTAGTATCCAATGAAGAGATAAGCCTAATGGTGAAAAGATTCAACAAGTTTTGCAAGAACAAAGGGAAATAAAGAAGCTCTAGCTCAAGACACTATGAGAGAAGATCATCAAGTCATGCCCGAAATTGTTACAATTGTGGAAAACCCAGACACTATTCCAATGAGTGTACGGCTCCCAACAAGAAAAGAGACAAATCACCAAGAGGAAGACATAGAAGAGATGAATCACCTCATGAGGAGAGAAGGAGTAGAGATGATCATTATGAACGAAGACCCTCTCAAAGAAGCAAGGATTCAGAAAGGAAGGACAAGTCATCCAAGAGCTACACAAGAAGAAGACATCAAGCTCATGTTGGTGAATAGATTTCCGGCTCCGACTCCGACAACCACTCCGAGAGAAGCTATCACTCCAACTCCGACTATAGTCAAGATGAAGGTGTTGCCGGACTTGCTCTTGTGTCATCCAACTCCTATGATCTCTTTGACTCACCAAATGAAGGAATTGGAAGATGCTTCATGGAAAAAGGCCCCAAGGTATCACACCCCGAATACTTTGACTTCAATAGTGATGAGGATGATTTGCTTGGTGATGACGATTTACTTGTTGATAAGGCTAGTGATGTGAGCTATAATGAAAATGCTAGTAATCATGATAGTCAAGAGGAAACCGATGACGATGCTATGAAGGAGATTGAGTGTCTAACTAAAGAACTAAATGCTCTTAAGTTAGCTCATGAAACAACTCAAGAAGATCATAGAAAATTCTAAGAACTCATGAGAAGCTACGCTTCGAGAAGCTAAATTTAGAGCAAGAGCATGAGTTTCTTAAAGCTATCAATGATGATATTCGAAAGAAGAGTTCTTCATATCTTGTCAAATGTTTACTCTTGTCTACCTTTATGCCACAAGTTAAACCTAAGCAAACTAGTAACAAGGGTAAAAAGGGTTCTACCTCTAGTAGTAACAATAACAATGCTATATCCAATGTTGTTGCTTCTAGTAGTTCTATTGATTCCACTAATGATTCTCTTAGCCAAGTTACACTTGAGCAAGAAAACAATCTATTGAAAGGAGTTATAGAAAAAGGTGTCTACAAGAGCCTTGCCGGGAGTAAGCAATTTGAGGAAATTGTACGCAAGCAAGGAAGGCACCGGAAGAACCAAGGTGTTGGTTTTGAACGAAAGTTCAATGCCAATGGAGTTGAGTGGGAAGAAGATCAATACCCCAAGACGAAGTTTGTTCCTTAACAAGAGAAGTATGATCCTACTTCCTTCAAGGGAACACAAGCTCAAGAAGATCTTCCACCACAAGACCACAAGCTAAAAGGCAAGGACAAGCTTTAAGAAGAGATTGACTCATTTCAAGAAGCACCTCAAGCCTTGGTCAAGTGGGTTCCCAAGACTTCATCAAGTTCTACTTCATCAAGTGCTACTACAACTCCAAGGATTCCCATCAAGTTGATGTGGGTCCAAAAGAAGAAGAACTAGAGAGTTCTTGAGGGTGACTCCACCAACAAACTTCACTCACATTCATTTATGGAAAGAACTTGTGCAATCAACTTCCACATCTTGCACTAGTTCATGGAGTCACAAACCCTCCTGTTGGTAAGGCAAGGGACAACGTATTCGATGCATTCATGGACATCATCATATGTGTATTTCACTCTATGTCTATGGATATCCTTTACTATTAATTATTACTTTATGTTATGCTACTAATCTGCACTCTTCTAATGCTGCAAGACGCTGCAAGATGCTAGTCTTCGATAGGCTAGGCCTTCCCCTCTATTCTGGCATTTCTGCAGTATAGTCCACAGATACAGCCCCTTCCATTTGATATCAATGCATAAATAGACTAGTACTGATGTAAGTCTTGCGAGTACTTTGGATGAGTACTCACGGTTGCTTTTCTACCTTTTTTCCCCATACCCGATTGCTGCGATCAGATGATGGAGTCCCGGAGACAGCTGGTCCCGCCGATGACTACTACTACCCCGACGGAGTCTACTACTACGTGGAGACCGACGACCAGGAGTAGATAGGAGGCTCCCAGGTAGGAGGCCTGCGCCTTTTTGATCTATTTGTCGTTGTTTTGCTCAGCCTTCTTAAGGCAACTTTGTGTAATTATGTCTGTACTCAGATGCTGATGCTTCCGCTGACTGTTGTGTAACTCGAGCTTATGTATTCGAGCCCTCGAGGCCCCTGGCTTGTAATATAAAGCTTGTATTATTTTATTTTGTGTCTAGAGTTGTGTTGTGATATCTTCCCGTCAGTCCCCGGGCTTGATCATGCGCATTTGCGTGTATGATTAGAGCAAGGTCGGGTCGGGGGCGTCACAAGTTGGTATCAGAGCCGACTGCCTGTAGGAAGCCCCTTTCCAACTCCTTGGCCGAAGTTGAGTCTAGTCGTTGAAAACTGTTTTTCTAACATGGCTGTGTGGCTTACGTGCCCACGTAGCCAATGGATGGGCTTAGGATCTTTTATTCCTCTCCTTTACTCTGGGACTCTGATCTCTCTACTATTCGGGTTAAAGATTTTACTAACACTAACATTAGGTTCTCATGTGCACATCCACCCGGAGAGCTGGATTGTCTGCAATTATTCCTTTCCATTGATCTGTTTAATCTGATATTCACATTTTCCTTTCCATTGGTCTGTTTAACCTTTCTTGTAATCTAGCTTTTATCTGAGCAGTGATAATTCCCTGCTTAAGTCAACACCGCCAAATAAAACCTTGTTCGTATTGTTGATGACATTCCGGTAACCACCAATGGACGAGAACCTTGCCTATTGGTCCGCCTCGTTTTAACGAGTAGGAAATGGTTCTCTTCGTTCCCAGCCCATGGTACCGACGTGTTGTCAACATAGCTAACAAACTATCCTCTGACATGCTTGGCCATCCTGACCGTGCAATATGTCACCACCCTTCTTATTCATAACCCTTGCTAAACCACTGGTCCACAGGACCGAAACCTGGCTCTCCTGCACATACTTGTTTTCGAAGTATCCTTTACACTTGGCTTCGTATGTATTTCAATGAGCCACCTTCTCTAACGTATTTCATTCCGGTATCAGATGCAATGTTATTCCCTTATCAAATGATTCCCTGTCCGCTTGAAACTTCTCCTACCTTCTTATAAATGTATCTCGCTCTCGATGTGTTTCATGTGCTTCAACTCGAGAGATACCTTTATACCTCCTTCTCTGATATAATTACCGGATGCCAACCTTCCAGACATCCGTCCCTATAGAGTTTCCCCTCCTACCCTTTTCGTAAGTACGATGAAGATCCTGAAGAAAGGATGACGACTTCATCATGATGGCCTAAAGTAGAGAAATGAAGACATCAATGAAAAGGATCAACTACTTCGAGAAGGGCAGCAAGAACCAGAAGATTCGTTAGAATACGAGACCAGACCTTTTACCCCTTACTATACATCTTAATTCTTGGGACAAGAATTTCTTTGAGTGGAGGAGAGTTGTAACATTCCCAGATTACTAAACCCTAGTTATGCTAATTAGTCATGCCAAGTCATCATCATTAAACCCTATAAAACATTTAAGAATAATCCAACTTCAAATTCAAATTTAAAATAAAGTCAAAATTAAAAGTTATCCAAACTGTAGAACAAAAGTGTTCATAATATTGCAAATAATCCCAAAGCAATTATAAAAACAAAACCAACATTATTTGAATTCCCAAATTGACCCTAATATCCAGAACAGTAGCCAAACAGCCCCAAATTAAATCATTTCTATTTAAACAAAATCCAAATCAATTCAAAATTTCCCCAAACCTTTTGTGGCAGTGCCAAATATTGAAATATAATTAAATGGCCAAGCTCCACATATTTGCAAAGTCATTTGGTGGCTTAATTAGATACAAACAGTGCCTGTTTAAAAGAAACAAAAAAACAAAAAGGGAAAATGGAAAAATGAAAAAAAAACCTCACTGTGCACTCTAGCCCACTTGCTACAGTGCAGGCCTAGCCCACCCCTGCTCCTTCTCCTACCTCTGTTCACCCGAGGCGCGCTGGACGCCGCGTGCGCATCCATGGCCATGGATGGCCACCTGTCGGCCATCCCGCGTGTCCCCGCGTTGGGTAAGACCCCTCCTCGCCCCCGGGACAAACCCTAGCCCCCTCACTTTCCCCCATTTCTCTGCTTCTTCCTCTCCCGCAAGAAGCCGAGCCGCCATCGATCCTGGGGCCACCGACTGCCCCGTGCCACACCACCCTATCCAGGAGGACGGTCGGGCTCCTCTCCTTCGACTACCGCTCCGGATCGAGCCCGGGGAGCCGCCCCAACGTTGCTGTCCTCTTCCACCTCCGTCGGCCACTGCCGCCGTCCCGCGAGCTTCGGTCCTCCCCGAGCCTCCCCGCGACCACTAGGAGACCCGCAGTGAGCTCCTTCTCTGTCTCCCCCTCGCCCCGCTGTCTATCCGTAGTAGTAGCCGCCGCCTGCGCCCTTCCTTGCTCCCGGCCACCCCGGTGAGCCACCCCGCGCGTGCTTGCCCGCGCTCACCCCACGCCGGCCACGCCCCAGACTCCCCTGCCCGTGCTCTCCGCGCCCACACCTCGTCCGCCCGGGCCGCGCCCCTCCTCCTGCTAGCTGTTGCTCCCGCTGCCTGACGCCCGCCGCTGCTGCTGCCTGCTCCTGCGCCCGCCTCCGCCTGCTGCTGCTTCTGCCACTGCTGCTCACCGCGGCCACCCCGCGCTCGCTGCGACCGCTGCCTCTCGCCACCGGCCGGCCGTGCTCGGCCTCGCCGCGCCCGCCTCTGGCCACAGCCGGCCCCTCTGCTCCTGCACGCGCGCCCAGTTTTTCCCCCAGTGGCCGGCCTGGGCCACTGCCAGGTGGGGCCGGCCCAGAAATAAAAGTTAAAAAATAATAATTAAAAGAATAATTAGTAGAATGATTAATTAGTTAGTTAATTAATTAGCCTAACAGTCAATGACAGTAGGCCCCACCTGGCTAATTAGGTTAGTTAGACTAATTAAAAATACTATTAAATGTCTGTGTCAATGACATGTGGGACCCAGCGTCAGGTTTGACTCTGGTCAGCCCTGTTGACGTCACCTTTGACCCTGCTGACATAGTAATAGAATTTATGGATTTTAAATAAGTCTAGAAATTCCAGTATATTGTTAAAACTCTGAAAATTAATAGAAATTAAACCGTAGCTCGGATGAAAATAATTTATATATGAAAAATGATCATAAAAATGAGACGAATCCGTTGGTGCCCTCCATATAGCTATCACATGCCTCTAACACTGCAAACATGGAACCTTCTCCTCCGGTTCATCTGTCTGACAGATGCCTAAAACCGGAAAAATATTCCCAGATATTTTCCCGCTTCGTCTGTAACGAGTAGCACTGCGTTAGGTCACCCCCAGCACAACATATTGCCTTGTCATGCATCTGTGTGCATTTGTTTGATTTATATTATTGTTTCTTCCCCCTCTTCTCTCCGGTAGACCTGAGACCAACGCTGCCCCCTGTGTACGACTACGTCATCGACGACCCTTCCTCCTTTTCAGCAGAGCTTCCAGGCAAGCAAAACCCCCTTGATCATTCCTATATCGCCCATTCTTTCTCTCCCGTGCTTGCATTAGATTTTGCTACTGTATTTGATTGCTCCTATTCTTATGCATAGCTTGATTTTGGTAACCTGCTGTTGATACCTTACCTGCTATCCTAAATGCTTAGTATAGGTTGGTTAGTGATCCATCAGTGTCCCCGCACCCTTGTCCTTGTTGCCATGCTTTACCACCGGCGATCAGGTGGTCGACGTGCAGAGACCGACACATCACCGCACACCCCCTCAGTTGTACGACTCTGCAGAGCTACCATCGAGTGCTGAGGGTGATACCTCCTACCTCACTCCTGATGATATCTCTGTAGCGTAGCTAGTCGGTTGTGGGTTATCGAGGGTGATTCCTCTTTCACCACCTCCGATGATGCCTCTGTCGTGTAGCCCATCAAGTGTGAACTTATCGGGGGTGATTCCTCCAAGTTCACCTTAACGGTTACATCGAGTGGGAATCCATCGAGGGTGATTCCTCGGATTCCCCATGATGTTATGGACACACGGGTACTTTGACCTTCACCTCAGACCATTGTTAAAGACGGGTCGGCTCCAAGAGCACCCGCGAGATAATGTTGAAGTCGGGCCGACCCCAAGGGTTCCCGCGAGAGAGTCCTGTGGCGGCTGGCTATTAGCGGTACCACCCAGGATGTGGTGGTAGCTCGGGACTTGTCCCGACAGCCAACACGGAACTTACACTGTAGTCGAAGCGACAGGGCAGGCAGAGACTACCTAGGAGAGAGGAGGGCCTAGTCCCTGGTCGTGGTCCGCGAGATACCTAGTCGGAGCGGCCGAGGCACTGGTCGTCTCCGCGAGCTCCTAATAATTCACTAACGGATTTGGGTATTTGATCTGAGTTGGCCACTGGCCTATACGCACTACCACCACACGGGATAATGGTTTAATGGGGCCCTCGGCGCCGTATGTATCAGCCGAAAGCTCTGTCAGACGTCCAGTTCAGCATTGTGAGCCGGTCGGGACAAGGCCATCCAGGACTGAGGTGGTGCTTGGACTCCGATCCGCGACACAATGACCCGGATGTAGGGGAACGCGACAGAAAACAAAAAATTTCGGTACAGCGAGCATGCCCAGGATCACTATGGAGACTGCATACAAGGTTTGATCTGATCCATACCGACTCGAAGCGCAGCGGAAGAAGAGTCGGTGTAGATCGTCGGTGCAGATCCCTGCAGCTAGGATTTACAACCTCCCAACCGCAAGGATGTACTCCCACTCCGGACAGCCCTTCGGGAGGCGGTCAGACAATCCCCCGGACGATGTCGCGGACAGCCCTTCGGGAGGACCCTCGGAACCCGAACAGTAACCCGGACAGCCCTTCGGGAGGACGCCGGAAACTCGAACGATAACTCGAACAGCCCTTCGGGAGGACACTCGAAAACAGCCCCTTGGGCAAAAGATCGAAACTACAATCTCTCTACGGGGTTGCACACATACGGTGTCAGCTATCCGGCAGGGCTTCGCCATCCAGAACTAGTTCCTGCCGGAACCCAGACAGCCTTTTGGCTCTACGGAACTATTTCATGGGAGGGAGAGAGAAGCCAGACAAGTCAAATGGCATGTGTATGAGAGCATGGATGATCTGATTTTGGAGAGCTCTCTCCACCTGTATTTATAGGAGGAGCAAGGGGTAGAGGAAAGACCAAAAGGACCTTCCTAGGATCTTTCCTCCACATGCCACATAAGGGTGTGTAGAACATATCCACCATGAGGTGGAAGGACACCTCAAGGAGGGCCCCCCCATGCCATGGCCGAAATTGTGCAGCCCCCTTGGGGGGCTCCACCTCCCTTTCACACACCAAAAGTAGTTTTCTTCTAGAAGAAAAACCCCATTTGCAAATCTGCCCAAAAAGTGCTTTTCACTATTCACGAAGACATTTTTCTGCGTCCGTTAAAACCCAAATTATTTCTGTGTGCCTAGAATAATTCTAGCACCCACCAAAACAATTTTGAACGCATTCCGAAACAATTTCGGAACAATGTTTCTTCAGCGAAAAGCAACCAAAGCGGTTCCGGCTGCTCCGGACCATTTCCGGTTTTTGTCCCAGAAAATTCCCAGAAGTTTCCAGAACACTTCTGGCAACCTCCAAGAATTTCCAGGCGTGTGCCAGAACCAATTTGACTTTATGGAATACCCTGAAACAGCTTTTCAGTTTCACCGGAACTATTCCGGTGTTCTTTCCGGAACGTTTCCGTTTCGTCCGAAACTTTTTCGGTGATTTTCTCTCAGACTCCCCGTCTAGTATTCAGCAGATAGATGACCCTTAAGCGTGTGACCCTATAGGTTCGGTGAAGTATAGACATGACTCGGAACACTTTCCGATCAATGATCAACATCGGAGCCGTGGACACCCATATTGACCCCTATACCCACACGAATGAATATTTGAGTGAACCTCCAGTTGCCGTGTGCTATTCCTGTTGCTTCACGATATATTACAAATACCCGAGGTGAGATTTATGCATCCCCGTGGATCAACAACTTGTCCACTATGCAAGTTACCTCGTTACCGGTTTTGTTCTCTTTACTCGTTTCCGTGTTCCGGCATCCCAGTGATCAAATCACAATGTGTCTGGCCAGACGATGATGGATACCGTAACACCGAGAGGGCCCGAGAATATCTCTCCATCGTCGGAGGAGCAAATCCCAATCTTTAGCTATCAAGTTACTTGACATACTTTTCCATGAACCCGTAAGCCGCCGTAATAGCCACCCATTTACGGATGACGTTTAACAAACCCCAAAGTTCATGAAGCAAGTATGAAGAAACTCGACACTCTCATGGTCTAAGGAATTATGCAAACATTAACTATCTCTGTGTTATTAACCATTAACTCATGACGAATGTATCTCATAGCATAACATCAATCGGGTTGATTCAACACAAGTGTTCTACTAAGATTGTGCCCTCAAAATTGCCGGCATAGACATGCCCATGATCAGGAAAACAGGATCATCATGCAATACTTGAGCCAGTCTTAGAGGCAAGACTAGGAATACATTTTACCGTTTATTATACCACATGTGCACATGAGTTTCCCTCCGAGCCTCATGGTTATTGCAGACTCGAGAATCATTGCAGTTATAGCATGGAACATAAACATTCATTACAAACTCGGAGATACAAAGTAACTGATATTACTGCCTCTAGGGCATATCTCCTACAGACTCCCACTTGCACTAGAGTTATAATCTAGTTACATGGCTTCCCTAACACCAATGGCAATCCGGTGCTGCTCATGCTTTGCTCGTGGTAGAGGCTTTGTCATCGGGTCTGACACGTTCAGATCCGTGTGAACTTTGCGTACTTTCACTAAACCCGCTTCGACATGATGTCGAATGAGTTTATATTTGCGTTCAATATGTCTTGTCTTATGGTGCGAACTTGGCTCCCTTGCTTGAGCCACGGCGCCACTATTATCACAATAGATCTCCACCGGGTCCAGAGCACTTGGAACCACACCAAGGTCTTCAAGAAATTGCTTGATCCATACCGCCTCCTTGGAGGCTTCGGAAGCAGCAACATATTCCGCCTCCGTCGTAGAATCCGCTACAGTCTTTTGTTTGGAACTTTTCCAATCAACTGCGCCGCCGTTCAATATGAAAACATAGCCTGATTGAGATTTGAAGTCATCTGGGTCAGTCATGAAGCCTGCATCAGTGTAACCATTTACAATGAGCTCTTCATCACCTCCGTACACAAGGAGTAAATCATTGGTTCTTCTGAGGTACTTAAGAATACCCTTGACTGCGGCCCAGTGTTCCAATCCTGGATCACTTTGGTACTGGCTGCTAACACTTAGCGCATAGGAAACGTCCGGTCTTGTACATAGCATGGCATACATAATAGAACCAACTGCCGAGGCATATGGAACATCATTCATTTGTACTAGCTCATCGAGAGTCCGAGCACACTGATTCTTGCAAAGTACTGTGCCAGGTGACATGGGGAGAAGGCCTTTCTTGGAGTTCTCCATGTTGAACCTTTTCAACACCTTGTCAATGTACGTGCTTTGGCTAAGCGCTATTAGGCGTCTTGATCTATCTCTATAGATTCTAATGCCCAATACATATGCCGCTTCGCCTAAGTCTTTCATTGAAAAACTCTTTTTCAATGAGTCTTTTATTTCGTTAAGAAAATTCACGTCATTTCCAATCAACAATATGTCATCCACATACAAGATTAGAAATGCTTTTGCGCTCCCACTAAACTTCTTGTAAACACAAGATTCTTCGTCATTCCTGATGAAGCCAAACTGTTTGACTACTTCATCAAAATGAATGTTCCAGCTCCTTGACGCTTGCTTCAGACCATAAATGGCTTTCTGAAGTTTGCATACCTTTCCAGCATCCTTATGGACGACAAAACCTTCTGGCTATATGATGTATACATCCTCTTTGAGGTTTCCATTTAGGAAAGCCGTTTTGACGTCCATCTGCCATATTTCATAATCGAAATAAGCAGCAATTGCTAGTAATATCCGAACAGACCTAAGCATAGCTACGGGCGAGAAAGTCTCGTCGTAGTCCACTCCTGGAACTTGCGTGAACCCTTTCGCGACAAGTATAGCTTTGTGGATAGTAATGTTACCATCCGCGTCCGTCTTTCTTTTGAAAATCCATTTACAACCAATGGGCTTTACGCCCTCTGGAAGTTCTTCCAAGTTCCAAACTTGGTTTTCGTACATGGATTCCATTTCGGATTTCATGGCCTTGTGCCATTCCTTTGAGCTGGGCCCCGCCATCGCTTCCTTGTAGTGCGCAGGTTCATCGTCTTCAAGAATGAAGATTTCGTTATGAAACCACTCAGGTGGCTGGATAGCCCTACCTGATCTACGCGGTTCAGTTACAACATTGTCTGAAGTTTCCGCATCATATGCGACAACTTCCGGCTCGGTTGTAGGGATAATTAGCGGAATTTCTTCCGGTTCCTTAGCCATATCAACGGTCGCCGAAGATTCACTAATCTCATTAAGTTGCACTGTCCTCCCACTTGGTTCTTTAGCGAGAAATTCTTTCTCGAGAAAGTGTCCAACCTTTGCGACAAACACTTTGCCCTCGGTGTGGTTGTAGAAGGAATACCCAACGGTGTTTTTGGGATAACCTACAAAGTAACATTTGTCTAATCTGGGATCGAGTTTGCTTGGCTGTAAACGCTTTACGTATGCCTCACAACCCCAAATTTTAAGATGCGACAAACTGGGTTTCTTCCCATTCCACATCTCATGTGGTCTCGTCTTAGCAGACTTAGACGGTGCTCTGTTTAGTGTGTGAGCGGCAGTTTCTAGTGCGTGACCCCAAAAAAGATATCGGTAGATCTGTAAGAGACATCATCGACCTAACCATGTCTAACAGGGTTCGGTTACGTCTTTCCGACACTCCGTTTCGCTGTGGAGTTCCGGGAGGCGTAAGTTGTGAAACAATTCCACGGTCACTCAGATGTTGGCCAAACTCATGACTAAGGTATTCGCCTCCGCGATCAGACTGCAGAAACTTAATCTTTTTGTCACGATGATTTTCTACCTCATTCTGAAATTCTTTGAACTTTTCAAAGGTTTCCGACTTATGTTTCATTAAGTAGATATAGCCATACCGACTTAAATCATCAGTAAAAGTCACGAAGTAAAAATACCCACCCCGTGCGGCTGTGTTCATTGGACCACATACATCACTATGTATTATTTCCAATAATTCACTCGCCCGTTCAGGATGACCCGTGAACGGCGTCTTGGTCATTTTCCCCATCAAGCAAGCTTCACATGTGTCAAATGATTCCAAATCAAGGGACGGTAAAACTCCATCTTTATGGAGTCTTTGCATGCGTTTCTTTCCGATGTGGCCAAGCCGACAGTGCCACATGAAAGTGGTGGTGGTGTCAGCCTTCTTAAGGCGTTTAGCATTTACGTTAAAGACATCATTTCCACATTCAAGATTTAGAATGAAAAGGCCCCCAACAATGGGTGCAAATCCATAAAACAAATTCTTACAATAAAGTGAACAACCATTGTTGTCAGACTTGTACGAATACCCATCGTGTACTAAACATGATCCGGAGATAATGTTTCTACACAATAGTGGAACAAAATAACAGTTATTTAGTTCTAAGATAAATCCCGAAGGGAGACGTAGAGGCATAATGCCGACGGCTTGAGCGGCGATCCCATTGCCGTTCCCGACGCGCATCACGACTTCATTCTTTGCTAGTTTGCGCACCTTCTGAAGTCCCTGTATCGAGTTGCAAATGTGAGCAACCGACCCGGTATCAAATACCCAAGACTTAGAATTTTTGCTAGCAAGCAAAACGTCAATGACATTAACTTGTATAACAATTATACCTTTTCCGGTTTTCCCGGACTTCTTATCTTCCAGATACTTCTTGCAATTTCTCTTCCAGTGTCCTGTGCCCTTGCAGTAGAAGCACTCAGTTTCATTCTTGGCTCTGCCCTTAGAATTGCTTTGGGAGCCGGTCTTACCGGCGCCCTTGCCTTTCTTTGGCTTGCCTTTCTTTTTGAAACTGGCGGTTTTATTCACAAGCAACACTTGCTTGCGATTTTTTCGCAGTCCTCCTTCCGTAGTTTTTAGCATGGCGAGCACCTCTTCCGGTGTTTTCTCCATCCCACTCATGTTGTAGTTCATGATAAAACCGTCGTAAGACGGGGGGAGTGAAGAAAGCAGCATGTCCATCATATGGTCAGGTGGAAGTGGAAACTCCAGGGTTTTAAGCCTTTCAGCATAGCCAATCATTTTGACTACGTGCTCGCCAACTAAACTACCCTCAGCCATCTTGCAATCCATCAAGGCCTTCATGACATCAAATCATTCAGACCTTGCGGTTTCCTTGTACAAGGCATCCAAATCCCGGATCATATCGCGGGGTTTATGGAATTCAAAACGTTTTTGAAGCCCTGCACTCATGCAAGCTAACATGAGGCACTGCACTAAGTTGTGATCATCATCCTTAGTGGCCCAGACATTCTGCTCAACTTCCGGGGCATCTGCCGCCGGTTTAGCTGGAAGAGCAGTTTCAAGCACATACATTTTCCTAGCGCTCCTGAGGACAATCCTCAGGTTACGGACCCGGTCCGCATAGTTGTTTCCAGTCGCAGCTAACTTCTCTTTCTCTAACATCGGGCCTAAGTTGAACGCGGTGTTGCGAGCCATTTGATCTACAACGGAAAACACAAGTTTCACTTAGACTTTGTTTATAATGATTTTAGCACTAGTGAATAAACAATTTTATTCTAAAGTGCGCTCCCACTCAAATCAATATCTCTCAAAATTGATTATGAGTGATTCAAGATCCAAATTTCAATTCAACGCCAAGGATGCATCCATCTCAAGTGACGAGAATTTCATTTGGTAGGCCAACTTGCCAATCACATCTCTATGTGACTCTCGTTCATCTTTCGATGCGTGTGTTCCGAGCTCATGACTTTCATGCCTGAACGTCAAGACAACCAAGTGATCTCGCTGCGAGGTCTCAACTCACCCGCCTCACACTTCTCTAATCGTTCGTACCCATGCATCCATGTGATACCCCGAAGAGATAGGTGCCGTGACGGTGCTACACTTGGGAGAACACTAACTACTTGATATTTTTAAGTGAGAGATCACCCTAATAAAAAGCGACTACCGCGCAATCAAAAAGGGTGCATCATAAGGTATAAACATCTCAGGCAATTCATAATAGCATGATATGGTATAGCCCTTTCTGATGGAGAAGTCAAGCATTTCTTCGTCTTTGGCATTTGCGTCGGAGTTCACCTTCGCGAAGATTGCCACCATCTTGTCGATGCACCAAATAATATTGCTATCTCTATAGCTAATAAAATAAGTGCATTACATAAGGTTGACACGCAGGTCATTTAAAGTGACAATCATATGGCTCCAGCCATCATGCCGAATCATGACACGCAGGTCATGTTAACAAATTTACATCATATAGTCATCTCATACATAATCGAATTAATATGAGCTTTGCTATACCACATCACATGCACATCCTGCAAAACCAAGTTAGACGCCTCTAATCGGTTTATGCAAAATTTTATTTTACGTGGCTTCTAAGGTTTTGACTTAAACCGCAGCTACCAACGTTTTATCATCAAGTATGATAATTCAAATTGCTAGATTAACATCTCGGGGTGTATGAAACACGAGATAATTAAATCTCGAGCCCCATACTAAACTTCGTCAAACGCATGACCCCCGTGCAGATCATATCTGCAATGCCCTTTCATCTGCGAATTTCATCTTTCTTTTGACTATGGCGGAACCCAAAGAACTGATAGCACTTCCTTGATCAATCAGGATCGTGGATTGCCAGAACTTTGTGAAATTCCACCATGCTGTCTCGAGATTGAGCAAACGCAAATTCCAGGGAAGCAACAAGAACATCGGGTAACAGACTTCTTCTGCTACCCGCATAAATAATTTTCAGCAATAGATCTTATCTACTCCAAAATTATATTATGCAATACCCATACATCTCCATGTATTCTAGATCGAAACCTGCATCTACGCATAGCACGGCTCTTGATGCCACTGTAGGGGAACGCGACAGAAAACAAAAAAAATCGGTACAACGAGCACGCCCAGGATCACTATGGAGACTGCATACAAGGTTTGATCTGATCCGTACCGACTCGAAGCGCAGTGGAAGAAGAGTCGGTGTAGATCGTCGGTGCAGATCCCTGCAGCTAGGATTTACAACCTCCCAACCGCAAGGATGTACTCCCACTCCGGACAGCCCTTCGGGAGGCGGTCGGACAGTCCCCCGGACGATGTCGCGGACAGCCCTTCGGGAGGACCCTCGGAACCCGAACAGTAACCCGGACAGCCCTTCGGGAGGACGCCGGAAACTCGAACGGTAACTCGAACAGCCCTTCGGGAGGACACTCGAAAACAGCCCCTCGGGCAAAAGATCGAAACTACAATCTCTCTACGGGGTTGCACACATACGGTGTCAGCTATCCGGTAGGGCTTCGCTGTCCAGAACTAGTTCCTGCCGGAACCCAGACAGCCTTTCGGCTCTACGAAACTATTTCGTGGGAGGGAGAGAGAAGCCAGACAAGTCAAATGGCATGTGTATGAGAGCATGGATGATCTGATTTTGGAGAGCTCTCTCCACCTCTATTTATAGGAGGAGCAAGGGGTAGAGGAAAGACCAAAAGGACCTTCCTAGGATCTTTCCACCACATGCCACATAAGGGTGTGTAGAACATATCCACCATGAGGTAGAAGGACACCTCAAGGAGGGCCCCCCCATGCCATGGCCGAAATTGTGCAGCCCCCTTGGGGGGCTCCACCTCCCTTTCACACACCAAAAGTGGTTTTCTTCTAGAAGAAAAACCCCATTTGCAAATCAGCCCAAAAAGTGCTTTTCACTATTCACAAAGACATTTTTCTGCGTCCGTTAAAACCCAAATTATTTCTGTGTGCCTAGAATAATTCTAGCACCCACCAAAACAATTTTGAACGCATTTCGAAACAATGTTTCTTCAGAGAAAAGCAACCAAAGCGGTTCCGGCTGCTCCGGAACATTTCCGGTTTTTGTCCCGGAAAATTCCCAAAAGTTTCCAGAACACCTATGGCATTTTCCAAGAATTTCCAGGCATGTGCCAGAACCAATTTGACTTAATGGAATACCCTAAAACAACTTTTCAGTTTCACCGGAACTATTCCGGTGTTCTCTCCGGAACGTTTCCGTTTCGTCCGAAACTTTTTCGGTGATTTTCTCTCAGACTCCCCGTCTAGTATTCAGCAGATAGATGACCCTTAAGCGTGTGACCCTATAGGTTCGGTGAAGTATAGACATGACTCGGAACATTTTCCGATCAATGATCAACATCGGAGCCGTGGACACCCATATTGACCCCTATACCCACACGAATGAATATTCGAGTGAACCTCCAGTTGCCGTGTGCTATTCCTGTTGCTTCACGATATATTACAAATACCCGAGGTGAGATTTATGCATCCCCGTGGATCAACAACTTGTCCACTATGCAAGTTACCTCGTTACCGGTTTTGTTCTCTTTACTCGTTTCCGTGTTCCGGCATCCCAGTGATCAAATCACAATGTGTCTGGCCAGACGATGATGGATACCGTAACACCGAGAGGGCCCGAGAATATCTCTCCATCGTCGGAGGAGCAAATCCCAATCTTGAGCTATCAAGTTACTTGACATACTTTTCCATGAACCCGTAAGCCGCCGTAATAGCCACCCATTTACGGATGACGTTTAACAAACCCCAAAGTTCATGAAGCAAGTATGAAGAAACTCGACACTCTCATGGTCTAAGGAATTATGCAAACATTAACTATCTCTGTGTTATTAACCATTAACTCATGACGAATGTATCTCATAGCATAACATCAATCGGGTCGATTCAACACAAGTGTTCTACTAAGATTGTGCCCTCAAAATTGCTGGCATAGACATGCCCATGATCAGGAAAACAGGATCATCATGCAATACTTGAGCCAGTCTTAGAGGCAAGACTAGGAATACATTTTACCATTTATTATACCACACGTGCACATGAGTTTCCCTCCGAGCCTCGTGGTTATTGCAGACTCGAGAATCATTGCAGTTATAGCATGGAACATAAACATTCATTACAAACTCGGAGATACAAAGTAACTGATATTACTGCCTCTAGGGCATATCTCCTACACCGGAGTGCAAAGGGCGATGGGCCCAAGACCCCTGAGCGCTTAGGATGTAGACCTGTGGGGACCTCTCTGCGGAGCCTAGGTAGGACTACATCGTGTCGGTTATCCGAGGCCGGGCATTACCCGGAAAAGTGTGTCCGGCCAGAGGTAATCGATCGTGTTGGGTAACAGTAGTGCACCCCTGCAGGGAAGTTATCTATTCAAATAGCCGTGTCCACGGTAACAGGACGCTCACTGTTGTATCCCGATCTACTACAACTTGAACTGGATACATGTTACTTTAATTAACATGTTAGCTCCGGGATCGCTTTCTCGCAGGGAGTCGAGGAAGGATCTCTGGGCATTGTTACTATTAATTATTACTTTATGTTATGCTACTAATCTGCACTCTTCTAATGCTGCAAGACGCTGCAAGATGCTAGTCTTCGATAGGCTAGGCCTTCCCCTCTATTCTGGCATTTCTGCAGTATAGTCCACAGATACAACCCCTTCCATTTGATACCAATGCATAAATAAACTAGTACTGATGTAAGTCTTGCGAGTACTTTGGATGAGTACTCACGGTTGCTTTGCTACCTTTTTTCCCCATACCCGATTGCTGCGATCAGATGATGGAGTCCCGGAGACAGCTGGTCCCGCCGATGACTAATACTACCCCGACGGAGCCTACTACTACGTGGAGACCGACGACCAGGAGTAGATAGGAGGCTCCCAGGCAGGAGGCCTGTGCCTTTTCGATCTAGTTGTCGTTGTTTTGCTCAGCCTTCTTAAGGCAACTTTGTCTAATTATGTCTGTACTCAGATGCTGATGCTTCCGATGACTCTTGTGTAACTCGAGCTTATGTATTCGAGCCCTCGAGGCCCCTGGCTTGTAATATAAAGCTTGTATTATTTTATTTTGTGTCTAGAGTTATGTTGTGATATCTTCCTGTGAGTCCCGGGGCTTGATCGTGCGCATTTGCGTATATGATTAGAGCACGGTCAGGTCAGGGGCGTATCAAGTTGGTGCTTTGTAAGAGAATACGGAGACTCAAAATAAAAATAAAAATTGCATAAAAGTAAATAGATAGGCCCTTCGCAGAGGGAAGCAGAGATTTGTAGAGGTGCCAGAGCTCAAGGTTTAAATTAGAGAGATCAAATTATTTTGAGTGGCATGCTTTTCCTGTCAACGAAAACGACCGAGAATTCCCAATATCTTCCATGCTAGACACATTATAGGCAGTTCCCAAACAGAAAATAAAGTTTATTTCCTTTCCACCATTGTTTCATAATCCATGGCTAGCCGTATCCACGGGTGCCCTCCATACCAACACTTTCCAAGGAATTTTGTTATTATTATTTTTGATTCATTATGGGACTGGGCATCCCTATTACCAACCACTCTCTCGTGCAATGACAAGTGAATAAACACTCATCATGAGAATAACACACCTAGCATGGAGAATATTGGCCACCCCCTGCTGCTTCATGAGCGGTACAGGCACACAAAACGGAAAATTATTTTGAAAAATTAGAGTTGGCACATGCAAATTTACTTGGAATGGCATGGAAATACCGCATATAGGTAGGTATGGTGGACTCATTTGGCACAACTTGGATTTAAGGAGTTTGGATGCACAAGCAGTATTCCCGCTTAGTACAAATGAAGGCTAGCAAATAGATTGAGAAGCAACCAACCAAAAAGCGAAAACAGTCATAAACATGCATTGAACATAACTAACACCGAATAATGCACCATAAGTAGGATATAATTTCATTGCATAACTATTGACTTTATGTGCATGCATAGGGAATCACAAACCTTAACACTAATATTTTTACTAAATCACAATTACTCACTAACATGACTCACATATTATCATCTCCATATCGCAAAACTATTGCAAGGAATCAAACTTATCATATCCAATGATCTTTCATGAAAGTTTTTTATTATATCCCTCTTGAATATTCATCACTTTGGGACCAAATTCATATCTTAAGCATATTGCCATTACTATTGTCAACTCTCAAAATAATATAAGTGAAGCATGAGAGTGTATGTATTTCTTCAAAGTATAATCACCACCATGCTCAAAAAGATATAAGTGAAGTACTAGAGCAAATGACAAACTACTCCAAAAAGATATAAGTGAAGATCAAATGAGTAGTTAAGTAAATAGGTAGCTATGTGAGGATTCTCTCTCATTTAAGATCTCAGATCTTTATAATTTTATTCAAACAATAAAAAAACGAAAATAAAAAGACACTCCAAGAATAGCACATAACATGTGAACAAGTAAAAACTTAGGCTAACCGATAGGTGTTGATGAAGAAAGGTGGGATGCCAACCGGGGCATCCCCAAGCTTAGTTGCTTAAGACTTCTTAGAATGTTATCTTGGGATGCCTTGGGCATCCCCAAGCTTGAGCTTTTGTGTCTTCTTAATTCCTCTCATATCATGGTTTCCCTAAATCTTAAAACTTCATCCACACAAAACTCAACAAGAACTCGTGAGATAAGTTAGTATAAATCAACTCAAAACCTTAACATTCTCTACTGTAGCAAATCACAAAAATTATAATTAAACATTTCCTACTAAATGCCTCTTCATATTTAATACTCCTATCCTCAAATAGAAACATTAAACACGCAAACATATGCAAACAATGCAACTATAACAGCAATATGCCAAAACAGAACAGTCTGTAAAAGGGGAATAAGAATCCATACTTACCTAACTCCAAAAATTCTGAAAAATTACCAAGTTACATATAACTCATGCATTCTTACTGTGTAAAAATTTCAGATTTTTATCATGTTCTGACTATTCAGGAATATTCTGGACATAACAGAAAACTTTCTGTTTTCAAACAGCAACACATGAACTTGCAAACTGAGCATGGTAAAGGCTATAATTGGCCTTTTATTGAAATAAAAGATACAAAACATGATTATTGATAACATCAAGAAAATATCAACAAAATAAAATGACGCTCCAAGAAAAACTCATATCATGTGACGAATAAAAATATAGCTCCATGTAAGGTTACCGATAATGTTGAAGACGAAAGAGGGGATGCCTTCCGGGGCATCCCCAAGCTTAGATGCTTGAGTCTTCCTTGAGTATTACCTTGGGGTGCCTTGGTCATCCCCAAGCTTAGGGTCTTTCCACTCCTTGTTCTCCTCATATCGATATCTCAGCCAAAACTTGAAAACTTCAATCACACAAAACTTAACGGAACTTGTGAGATAGGTTAGTATGATAAAAATAAATCATCCACTTAGGTACTGTCAATACAAGATTCATAATTGTTCTAACATAATTCCTAATGTATTGTATCATTTCCACAATTTATATCTCATAATATAAGCTATGGAAATACTAAAACAAGCAAACTATGCACCGAAAACAGAATCTGTCAAAAACAGAACAGCATGTAGTGGGAGATTTAAAAACCATACTTCTGTACCTCCAAAAATTCTGAAAAATTAGGAAAACTTAAAAAAATTGTAACCCAATGCTGTGTAAAAAGTTTAGAATTTTTTCACCCTCCAGTACAGAATAGAAATTCCATCACTGGACACAAAAGTTTCTGTTTTTGCACAGAATAAAATCAACAAGCATCCACACTATCCCAAAGGCTTTACTTGGCACACTATTGAAAGAAAACATATAAAACATGATTACTACAGTAGCTTAATCATGTGAACACAAAAAAAAATTAGGGTTAAATGTTGGGTTGTCTCCCAACAAGCGCTTTTCTTTAATGCCTTTTAGCTAGGCATGATGATTTCAATGATGCTCGCATAAAAGTAAAGAACTGAAACACAAAGAGAGCATCATAAATCATATGACAAGCACATTTAAGTCTAACCCACTTCCTATGCATAGGGATTTTGTGAGCAAACAATTTATGGGAGCAAGAATCAACCAGCTTAGGAAGGCAAAACAAGCATGACTTCAAAACTTTCAACACATAGAGAGGAAACTTGTTATTATTGCAACACCTACAAGCATATGATCCTCTCTCATAATAATTTTCAGTAGCATCATGAATGAATTCAACAATATAGCTATCACATAAAGCATTATTTTCATGATCCACAAGCAAAGAATTTTTATTACTCTCGACATAAGCAAATTTGTTCTCATTCATAATAATGGGAGTATCATATGATACTTGAATACTAAAAATTGTTTCTACATTAAAATAGTAATGTTCAGTAAAAGGGTATTCATAATTATGACAAGTATTATAATAATAATCATCACTCTTTTTCATAACATAAGTATCATCACAATAACCATCATAAGTAGCAATTTTGTTCTCATCATAATCAATTGAAACCTCTTCCAAAGTAGTGGATTCAACATTAAATAAAGTCATGACCTCTCCAAATCCACTTTTATCATTATTAAAATAAGATTGAACACCCTCCAAAATAGTGGGATAATTATTATCTAGAGTTGACACTCTTCCAGACCCACTTTCATAAATATTGCAATCATCATAAATAGGAGGCATGCAATCATCATAACAAATTTGATCATTCAAAGTAGGGGGACTAAAAAGATCATCTTCATTAAGCATACCATCCCCAAACTTGGGACAAACATTAATTGCAGCAAATACATTCTCAAACATGTCATTCTCATCAAACATAGCATCCCCAAGCTTGTGGCTTGGCATATCATTAGCATAATCACTATTATCATCAATAGTATGAATAGCACCAATAGTATAACAATTATTATCATCACAATTTTCTAAGTTGGTGCCAAAAAGATTTTCAAGATTATAAGAAGTATCATTATTTTCCCAATCATAATCATCATAATGAGTAATAGGCATAATAAAATCATCCTCAATAGTTCCTTCGGACATTGTACCATAAGACAAAGAAGCAATATCATCATCAAGTATATCATCTTCCACAATTATTTTTGATTCACTCTCATGAGGCACAACAATAATAGGAGCAACATTATTTGGGAGGGATACCTTTTTACCTCTACTCTTTCTTCTTTTCTTCTTCTTCACCACATCATGTGTGGGTTTAATCAATTTTTCCGAGCTTCTTTTGATGAGATTGGTTGAATAGAAGCTCTCATCATGATAGACAATAGGAGGGAAAGTGGAAATCTTTACCCTTTCATTAGTGTTCCTTTTATATTCGATTGGTTTTCCCATCTTTCTATAGTTGGCAATATAAGCATTCTCATTGCAATTTACCATACAAAACATATAGATTTCCTTTAGATTAGTTTCAATGTTGTCTATGAGAATGAATACTTCAAACCAACTATTTTTATGTGTCAATTCTTCACACCCCAAAAATAGATAAAGCTCATTATATAGTTCAAGGGCGGTCAAGTCATTACAATATTTAGCCATGATTCGATCATGAAAGAGTATGCATTGGAAATTAAGGTGACCAACTTTATTGCAAAGTTCACAAGTAATAGGATAAAGAGAACATAATTTTGTAGCAAATTCATCTATCACTTTGAGCAAAAAATTGGTTCTATCATGTTTATGCTTCTTACAAAATATATCATCCCTATAAGGCATGTCTTCACAAACTTTATTGACTCCACAAAAATTGACATGCTTATAAGAAACATTTTTGTCATGACTAGTGCAATCATCATTAGTATTTTGGATATTCATAGAATTCATACTAACAATATTGCAATCATGCTCATCATTTAAAGATTTTATGCCAAACATTTTATGGAATTCTTCTTCTATCAATTGAGCGCAATTTTCCGATCCATCATTTTCAAGAAAGACATTATAAAGACGAATAATATGAGGCAACCTCAATTCTATTTTTTGTAGTTTTCTTTTTACAAAACCAAACTAGTGATAAACAAGAAACTAAAAGATTCAATTGCAGGATCTAAAGTTGTACCTTCAAGCACTCACCTCCCCGGCAACGGTGCCAGAAAAGAGCTTGATGTCTACTACGCAACTTTATTCTTGTAGACTCGTGTTGGGCCTCCAAGCGCAGAGTTTTGTAGGACAGCGGCAATTTTCCCTCAAGTGGATGACCTAAGGTTTATCAATCCGTGGGAGGCGTAGGATGAAGATGGTCTCTCTCAAACAACCCTGCAATCAAATACAAGAAATCTCTTGTGTCCCCAACACACCCAATACAATGGTAAATTGTATAGGTGCACTAGTTTGGCGAAGAGATGGTGATACAAGTGTAGTATGGATAGTAGATATAAGTTTTGTAATCTTAAAATAAAAAAACAGCAAGGTAGCAATTAACAAAAGTTAGCACAAACGGTATTGCAATGCTTAAAAACAAGGCCTAGGGTTCATACTTTCACTAGTGCAATCTCTCAACAATGCTAACATAATTGGATCATATAACAATCCCTCAACGTGCGACAAAGAATCACTCCAAAGTTCCTATTAGCGAAGAAAATAAGATAGAAATTGTTGTAGGGTACGAAACCACCTCAAAGTTATCCTTTTTGATCAATCTATTGAGCCATCCCTATAAATGTCATGAACAGCCCTAGAGTTCGTACTAAAATAACACCATATGATACGCATCAACCAACTCTAATGTCACCTAGATACTCCAATGTCACCACAAGTATCCGTGAGTTGATTATTCGATATGCATCAAACAACTTCAGATCATAATATTCAATCCATGCAAAGAACTTCAAAGGGTGCCCCAAGATTTCTACCGGAGAAAGTAGGACGAAAACATGCATCAACCCCTATGCATAGATTACCCCAATGTCACCCCGGGAATCCGCGAGTTGAGTGCCAAAACATACATCAAGTGAATCAATATAATACCCCATTGTCACCATGGGTATTCATATGCAAGACATACATCAAGTGTTCTCAAATCCAACAAAGTATTCAATCCGATAATAGTGAAACCTCAAAGGTAAAACTCAATTCATCACAACAAGATAGAGAGGGAGAAACACCATATGATCCAACTACATTAACAAAGCTCGCGGTACATCAAGATCGTGCCAAATCAAGAACACGAGAGAGAGAGAGAGAGAGAGCAAACACATAGCTACTAGTACATACCCTCAGCCCCGAGGGTGAACTACTCCCTCCTCGTCATGGAGACCGCCGGGATGATGAACATGGCCTCTGGTGATGATTTCCCCCTCCGGCAGGGTGCCGGAAAAGGGCTCCAGATGGTATTTCAAAGGTACAGAGGCTTGTGGTGGCGTAATCCAAAATCTAGGGTTATTTCTGGGGGTTTCTCTATTTATAGGATTTTTCGGCGTTGGAATCACGTCAAGATGGACTAAGATGGGCCCACGAGGCACCACGGCATGCCACCCCCCCGGCGCACCGTGGTGGCTTGTGAGCACCTCGTAAGGCTTCTGGTCCTTCCACGAAGCTTCGGGGGTCTCTTTTGGTCCAAAAAAATTGTCAAAAAGTTTCGCTGCATTTGGAGAACTTTTATTTCTGCACAAAAAACAACACCACGGTAGTTCTGCTGAAAACAGTGTCAGTCCGGGTTAGTTCTAATCAAATCATACCAAAACCATATAGAATTGTTATAAATATGGCATGAATACTTCATAAATTATAGATACGTTGGAGATGTATCAGGCATTTCCTGACGTCTACCAACATTACCAATTCTTTGACATTCATCACAAGATAAGACAAACTTAGGTGCATCCTTGAAAAGGGTAGGCCAATAAAAACCAGATTGTAATACCTTGTGTGTAGTTCTGTCTCCCGCATGGTGTCCTCCGTAAGCCTCGGAATGACACTTTCGTAGGATTTGTTCCTGTTCATACTCAGGTATACAACGTCTAATAATACCATCTACTCCTTCTTTATAAAGATGTGGGTCATCCCAGAAGTAATGTCTTAAATTGAAGAACTTTTTCTTTTGTTGGTATGTGAAACTAGGTGGTATAAATTTAGCAACAATATAATTAGCATAGTCTGCATACCAAGGAGTATTACAAGAAGCATTTATGACAGCTAATTGTTCATCAGGAAAATCATCATTAATAGGAAGTGGGTCATCAAGAACATTTTCCATTCTAGACAAATTATCTGCTACGGGATTCTCAGCTCCCTTTCTATCAATAATATGCAAGTCAAATTCTTGTAGCAATAGAACCCACCTAATGACTCTAGGTTTAGCATCTTTCTTTTCCATAAGGTATTTAATAGCAGCATGATCGGTGTGAACAATTACTTTAGAATCAACTATGTAAGATCTGAATTTATCACATGCAAACACAACTGCTAGAAATTCTTTCTCAGTAGTAGCATAATTTCTTTGAGCACTGTCTAGAGTTTTACTAGCATAATGGATAACATTTAATTTCTTATCAACTCTTTGTCCTAGAACAGCACCAACAGCATAATCACTAGCATCACACATAATTTCAAAAGGCAAGTTCCAATCAGGTGGTTGAACAATAGGTGCAGAGGTTAAGGCTTTCTTAATTGTTTCGAAGGCTTCTACACAATCATCATCAAAAACCAATGGAACATCTTTTTGCAAGAGATTAGTAAGAGGCCTAGAAATTTTAAAGAAGTCTTTAATAAACCTTCTATAGAAACTAGCATGACCAAGGAAACTTCTTATACCTTTAATATCTTTAGGACAGGGCATTTTCTCAATTGCATCAACTTTGGCCTTATCTACTTCAATACCTCATTCAGAAATTTTATGCCCCAAGATAATATCTTCATTCACCATAAAGTGGCACTTCTCCCAATTCAAGACAAGATTAGTTTGTTCACATCTCTGCAAAACTCAATCAAGGTTGCTTAAGCAATCATCAAAAGAAGTTCCGTAAACGGAAAAATCATCCATGAAAACCTCAACAATCTTTTCACAAAAGTCAAAGAATATAGCACTCATACATCTTTGAAAGGTAGCAGGTGCATTGCATAAACCAAAAGGCATACGTCTATAAGCATAAGTTCCAAAAGGACAAGTAAAGGTGGTTTTCTCTTGGTCGGCTTGTGATACAGGTATTTGAGAGAAACCTGAATATCCATCAAGAAAGCAAAAGTGTGTATGCTTAGACAATCTTTCTAACATTTGATCAATAAAAGGTAAGGGGTAATGATCCTTTCTAGTGGCTTTGTTTAATTTTCTAAAATCAATTACCATCCTATAACCAGTTACAATTCTTTGTGGAATGAGTTCATTTTTATCATTAGGAACAACGGTGATACCTCCTTTCTTAGGGACACAATGAACAGGACTTACCCATCTACTATCAGTATGGGATATATTATACCTGCTTCCAGAAGCTTTAATATTTCAGTTCTTACCACCTCCTTCATCTTAGGATTTAATCATCATTGGTGGTCGACAACTGGTTTAGCATCAGGCTCCATATTAATTTTGTGCTGACATAGAGTGGGGCTAATGCCCTTAAGATCATCAAGAGTATATCCAATAGCGGCACGGTGCTTCCTCAGAGTTTTTAGTAATCTCTTTTCTTCATGCTTTGAAAGGTTAGCACTAATAATAACAGGATATATCTTCTTTTCATCTAGATAAGCATATTTCAATGTATCAGGCAATTGTTTCAGTTCAAATACAGGGTCACCCTTAGGTGGAGGAGGGCCTCCAAGAGTTTCAACAGGCAAATTGTGTTTAAGGATAGGTGGTTGATCAAAGAACATCTTATCTATTTCATTTCTTTCATTCATATGCATATAATTTCATGGTCTAGCAAATATTGTTCTAACGGATCAGTAGGAGCTACGGCAATAGAAGCAAGACCAATGATTTCATCTTTACTAGGCAATTATTTATCATGAGGTTGTCTACGAAACTTGGACAAATTAAACTCATGAGATGTACCACCAAAATTAACACTAACAGTTTCTTTAGCGCAATCAATCTTGGCATTAACAGTGTTCAAGAAAGGTCTACCAAATATAATGGGACAAAAATTACCTTGTGGAGAACCGAGGAATAGAAAATCAGTAGGGAATTTTATTTTCCACACAAGACTTCAACATCTCTAACGATCCCAACCGGCGTGATGGTATCTCTGTTTGCAAGTTTAATAGTAACATCAATGTCCTCTATTTCAATAAGTGCAATATCATTCATAATTTCTTGATATAAAGTAAACGGGATAGCACTGATGTCTACTACACAACTTATTCTTGTAGACTCGTGTTGGGCCTCCAAGCGCAGAGTTTTGTAGGACAGTAGCAATTTTCCCTCAAGTGGATGACCTAAGGTTTATCAATCCGTGGGAGGCATAGGTTGAAGATGGTATCTCTCAAACAACCCTGCAACCAAATACAAGAAATCTCTTGTGTCCCCAACACACCCAATACAATGGTAAATTGTATAGGTGCACTAGTTCGGCGAAGAGATGGTGATAAAAGTGTAGTATGGATAGTAGACATAGGTTTTTGTAATCTGAAAATATAAAAACAGCAAGGTAGCAAGTAACAAAAGTGAGCACAAACGGTATTGCAATGCTTAAAAATAAGGCCTAGGGTTCATACTTTTGCTAGTGCAATCTCTCAAAAATGCTAATATAATTGGATCATATAACAGTCCCTCAACGTGCGATAAAGAATCACTCCAAAGTTCCTATTAGCGGAGAACATAAGATAGAAATTGTTGTAGGGTATGAATCCACCTCAAAGTTATTCTTTCCGATCGATCTATTGAGCCATCCCTATAAGTGTCACGAACAGCCCTAGAGTTCGTACTAAAATAACACCATATGAAACACATCAACCAACCCTAATGTCACCTAGATACTCCAATGTCACCACAAGTATCCGCGAGTTGATTATTCGATATGCATCAAACAACTTCAGATTCATAATATTCAATCCACATAAAGAACTTCAAAGAGTGCCCCAAGATTTCTACCAGATAAAGTAGGACGAAAACGTGCATCAACCCCTATGCATAGATTACTCCAATGTCACCTCAGGAATCCGCAAGTTGAGTGCCAAAACATACATCGAGTGAATCAATATAATACCCCATTGTCACCACGGGTATTCATATGCAAGACATACATCAAGTGTTCTCAAATCCATAAAAATATTCAATCCGATAATAGTGAAACCTCAAAGGTAAAAACTCAATTCATCATAACAAGATAGAGAGGGAGAAAACACCATATGATCCAACTATATTAACAAAGCTCGCGGTACATCAAGATCGTGCCAAATCAAGAACACGAGAGAGAGAGAGAGATCAAACACATAGCTACTAGTACATACCCTCAGCCCCGAGGGTGAACTACTCCCTCCTTGTCGTGGAGGCCGCTGGGATGATGAAGATGGCCTCCGGTGATGATTCCCCCCTCCGGAAGGGTGCCAGAAAAGGGCTCCAGATGGGATCTTCTTGGTACAGAGGCTTGCGGCGGCGTAAAAACTCATCTAGGTTAACTTTCAGGGGTTTCTGAATATATATGATTTTTTGGCGTTGGAATCACGCTAAGAAGGGCCACAGGGGGCCCACGAGGCACCAGGGCGCGCCTGGGGGGGGGGGGGGTGGCACGCCCTGGTGGCTCGTGGGGCCCCTGTGGGTCTTCTGGCCTCCTCCCGAAGCTTCTAGTGTCTCTTGTGTTCCAGAAAAAATCGTCAAAAAGTTTCGCTGCATTTGGACTTCATTTGATATAGATTTTCTGGAAAACAAAAAAAAAGCAGAAAAACAGCAACTAGCACTGGGCACTAGGTCAATATGTTAGTCGATGAAAATTATATAAAAGCCATATAAAAGTGCACCAAAATCATACAAAACTATAATAAACATGGCATGAATACTTCATAAATTATAGATACGTTGGAGACGTATCAGCATCCCCAAGCTTAATTCCTGCTCGTCCTCGAGTAGGTAATTGATAAAAGAAATAATTTATGAAGTGTGAATGCTAGCATAGTGCATAAGTTTGATCAATGATAATTCCAATCACTTTTTCTAGCATCAATATATATCATAATCAGTAGCTCATCTCATAAAACTGCTCATGATCAAGTAGCAAGCTATTCACTTGTTTAAAGTATAGGCCATAAACTTTCTTGAAAATTAACAAACTATGCTCTCAGTCATCAAACAATTGAAATTCATCTTATTTTCAGGAAGGGTCTATGTAAGAGCTTTGATCTAGCAAATTCCACATACTCAACCATCATTTAGTCTTCCATGATTGCTGACACTCAAAGCATATTTTTAGAACAAACTGTTTCAGTCAAACACATAGGAAGATAGGGGCTTAATGTTTTGCCTCTCAACTTATTTATCTCAGGGATAATGTCAACAATAATAACTCATGATCACCTATATTCAACTGGATATATGTGCCTGGATCTTACCCTACCACATAATGCTTGCCAACTAAAGAATAAATAGAGCAGAATAGGGATGAACATTAATGACTCTTGCATAAAAGTAAATTCAGTACAGAAAAGTAAAAGATAGGCCCTTAGCAGAGGGAAGTAGAGGTTGTCATGCACTTTTTGTTGTTGGATGCACAAGCCCTTAATGCAAAGGAACGTCATGTTATATTTCCCCTTGTGATAGCAACCTTTATTATGTAGTCCGTCGCTTTTATTTCTTTACCATCACAAGTTCGTACAACGCTTATTTTCCCTTACAATAAAAGATCATAATATTTTAGGAGCAATTTTTATTGCTTTTTGCACCGATGACAACTTACTTGAAGGATCTTATTCAATCCATAGGTAGATATGGTGGACTCTCATGGCAAGAAACTGGGTTTAAGGGTTTTTGGATGCACAAGTAGTATCTCTACTTAGTACGAATTTTTGGCTAGCAAAAGATCCTAAGCAAGCACCACATGTTAGAGGATCCGTGACAATATAACTTCTATGTGAATATAAGCAAACATAACTCATTACGTTGTCTTGCTTGTCCAACGTCAACTACTTGATCAAGCTTGAAAATAATTAATGGGGGCTCACAATCATAGAAGATGTCCAAGATAGTATATTTATATGTGAAATTTCTCTTCCTTCAAAATTCTTTCATGAATTGTTCAAGTGACCAATGCTATGTTTGTTAACTTTCAATAAATTTTACCACTTATACTGCTTGTATGTGAAGTCACTACTACCCATGGGACAAGCATATGAAGCATATAAATTTCAACTTTATGATATTCAATTCATTTCAACAATTTACTCATAGGATATAAGTGAAGCACAAGAGTAAATGACAAACTACTCAAAAAACATATAAGTGAAGATCAAATGAGTAGTTAAGTAAATAGGTAGCTATGTGAGGACTCTCTCTCATTTAAAAATTTCAGATCTTAAGTATTTTATTCAAACAGCAAAGAAAATAAAATGACATTCCAAGGATAGCACATATCATGTGAAGAAGCAAAAACTTAGGCTCAACCAAAACTGACCGATAGTTGTTGAAGAAGAAAGGTGGGATGCCTACCGGGGCATCCCCAAGCTTAAATGCTTGAGACTTCTTGAAATATTAATTTGGGATGCCTTGGGCATCCCCAAGCTTGAGCTCCTGTGTCTCCTTAATTCCTCTCATATAATGGCTTCCATAAATCTTAAAAACTTCATCCACACAAAACTCAACAAGAACTCGTGAGATAAGTTAGTATAAATCAACTCAAAACCTTAACATTCTCTACTGTAGCAAATCACAAAAATTATAATTAAACATTTCATACTAAATGCCTCTTCAAATTTAATACTCCTATCCTCAAATAGAAACATTAAACACGCAAACATATGCAAACAATGCAACTAGAACAGCAATCTGCCAAAACAGAACAGTCTGTAAAAGGGGAATAAGAATCCATACTTATCTAACTCCAAAAACTCTGAAAAATTACCAAGTGACAGAGAACTTATGCATGCTTACTGTGTAAAAATTTCAGATTTTTATCATGTTCTGACTACTCGGGAATATTCTGGACATAACAGAAAACTTTCTGTTTTCAAACAGCAACACATGAACTTGCAAACTGAGCATGTTAAAGGCTATAATTGGCCTTTTATTGAAATCAAAGATACAAAACATGATTATTGATAACAGCAAGCAAATATCAACAAAATAAAATGACGCTCCAAGCAAAACTCATATTATGTGACGAATAAAAATATAGCTCCAAGTGAGGTTACCAATAATGTTGAAGACGAAAGAGGGGATGCCTTCCGGGGCATCCCCAAGCTTAGTTGCTTGGGTCTTCCTTGAATATTACCTTGGAGTGCCTTGGGAATCCCCAAGCTTAGGGTCTTGCCACTCCTTATTCTCTCATATCGATATCTCACCCAAAACTTGAAAATTTCAATCACACAAAACTTAACGGAACTTTGTGAGGTAGGTTAGTATGATAAAAACAAATCATCCACTTAGGTACTGTCAAGACAAGATTTGTAATTGTTATCACATAATGCCTACTGTATTATATCATTTACACAATTTATATTACTCAATATAAGCTATGGAAATACTAAAACAAGCAAACTATGAATCGAAAACAGAATCTGTCAAAAACAGAACAGTATGTAGTAAGTGATTTAAAAACCGTACTTATGTAATTACAAAAATTATGAAAAATTAGGACAACGTAAAAAATTTGTAACCAAATACTGTGTAAAAATTTCAGAATTTTTCTACGCTCTAGTACAGAATAGAAATTCCAGCACTGGATGCAAAAGTTTCTGTTTTTGCACAGAATCAACTCAACAAGCATCCACACTATCCCAAAGGCTTTACTTGGCACATTATTGAAAGAAAACATATAAAACATGATTACTACAGTAGCTTAATCATTTGGACACACAAAAACAGTAGGTATAAGTATTGGGTTGTCTCCCAACAAGCGCTTTTCTTTAATGCCTTTTAGCTAGGCATGATGATTTTAATGATGCTCACATAAAAAGTGAAGAGTTGAAACATAACGAGAGCATCATGAAGCATATGGCTAGCACATTTAAGCCTAACCCACTTCCTATGCATAGGGATTTCGTGAGCAAGTAGTTTATGGAAGCAAGAATCAACTAGCATAGGAAGGCAAAACAAGCATGACTTCAAATCTTTCAACATAAAGAGAGGAAACTTGATGTTGTTGAAATATGTAGAAGCATATATTCCTCTCTCAAAATAATTTTCAGTAACATCATGAAGAAATTCAACAATATAGCTATCACATAAAGCATTCTTTTCATGATCCACAAGCATAGAATTTTTATTACTCTCCACATAAGCAAATTTCTTCTCATTCATAAAAGTGGGAGTATCATATGAAACTCGAATACTATAAATTGTTTCCACATTAAAAGAGTAATGTTCAGAAAAAGGATAATCATAATTATGACAAGTTTTATAAATATAATCATCACTACTTTTTATAACATAAGTATCATCACAATAATCTTCATAAGTAGGAGGCATGCAATCATCATAACAAATTTGATCATTCAAAGTAGGGGGACTAAAAAGATCATCTTCATTAAGCATAGCATCCCCAAGCTTGGGACAAACATTAATTGTAGCAAATAAATTCTCAAACATGTCATTCTCATCAATCATAGCATCCCCAAGCTTGTTGGTTTGCATATCATTAGCATTATCACTATTATCATCAATACTATGAATAGCACCAATGGTATAACAATTATTATCATATTCCTCCAAGTTGGTGCCATAAAGATTTTCAAGATCATAAGAAGTATCATTATATTCCCAATCATAATCATCACAACAAGCAATAGGCATAACAAAATCATCATCAAGTGTATCATCTTCCACAATTATTTTTGATTCATTCTCATGAGGTACAACAATAGTAGGAGCAACATTATTTGGGAGAGATACCTCTTTGCATCTACTTTTCCTTATTTTCTTTTTCTTTACCACATTATGTGTGGGTTTATTTAATTCTTTCGAGCTTCTTATTGAAGAGATTGGTTGGATAGGAAGCTCCTCCTCATTACCTATTTCATCATGAGAGAAAAAATGAGGGAAAGGGGGAATCTTTACCCTTTCATTAGTATTTCTTTTATATTCTATTTGTTTTCCCGTTTTTCTATAGTTGGCAATATAAGCATTCTCATTGCAATTTACCATACAAAACATATAGATTTCCTTTAGATTAGTTTCGATGTCATCCGTGAGAATGACTACTTCAAACCAACTATTTTTATGTGACAATTCCTCACACCCCAAAAATAGATAAAGCTCATTATATAGTTCAAGGGCGGTCAAGTCATTACAATATTTAGCCATGATTCGATCATGAAAAAGTATGCATTGAAAATTAAGGTGACCAACTTTATTGCAAAGTTCACAAGTAATAGGATAAAGAGAACATAATTTCGTAGCAAATTTATCTATCACTTTGACCAATAAATTGGTTCTATCATGTTTATGCTTCTTACAAAATCTATCATCCCTATAAGGCATGTCTTCACAAACTTTATGCACTCCACAAAAATTGACATGCTTATAAGAAACATTTTTGTCATGACTAGTGCAATCATCATTAGTATTTTGGATGTTCATAGTATTCATACTAGTGCAATCATGCTCATCATTCAAAGATTTTATGCCAAACATTTTATTGAATTCTTCTTCTATCAATTGAGCACAATTTTCCGCTCCATCATTTTCAAGAAAGACATTATAAAGACGAATAATATGAGGCAACCTCAATTCCATTTTTTGTAGTTTTCTTTTTATAAAACCAAACTAGTGATAAAACAAGAAACTAAAAGATTCGATTACAAAATCTAAAGATATACCTTCAAGCACTCACCTCCCCGGCAACGGCGCCAGAAAAGAGCATGATGTCTACTACACAACTTATTCTTGTAGACTCGTGTTCGGC
This sequence comes from Elymus sibiricus, assembly GCA_039707655.1. Lineage (NCBI taxonomy): Eukaryota > Viridiplantae > Streptophyta > Magnoliopsida > Poales > Poaceae > Elymus > Elymus sibiricus. Next base: position 321,428,105 of record CM077672.1, read on the forward strand.
CTCCAAGTGCAGAGTTTTGTAGTACAGTAGCAATTTTCCCTCAAGTGGATGACCTAAGGTTTATCAATCCATGGGAGGCGTAGGTTCAAGATGGTATCTCTCAAACAACCCTGCAACCAAATACAAGAAATCTCTTGTGTCCCCAACACACCCAATACAATGGTAAATTGTATAGGTGCACTAGTTCGGCGAAGAGATGGTGATAAAAGTGTAGTATGGATAGTAGATATATGTTTTTGTAATATGAAAATATAAAAACAGCAAGGTAGCAAGTAATAAAAGGGAGCACAAATGGTATTGCAATGCTTAAAAACAAGGCCTAGGGTTCATACTTTCGCTAGTGCAATCTCTCAACAATACTAATATAATTGGATCATATAACAGTCCATCAACGTGCAATAAAGAATCACTCCAAAGTTCCTATTAGCGGAGAACATAAGATAGAAATTGTTGTAGGGTACGAAACCACCTCAAAGTTATTCTTTCCGATCAATCTATTGAGCCATCCCTATAAGTGTCACGAACAGCCCTAGAGTTCGTACTAAAATAACACCATATGAAACACATCAACCAACCCTAATGTCACCTAGATACTCCAATGTCACCACAAGTATCCGTGAGTTGATTATTCGATATGCATCAAACAACTTCAGATTCATAATATTCAATCCACACAATGAACTTCAAAGAGTGCCCCAAGATTTCTACCGGAGAAAGTAGGACGAAAACGTGCATCAACCCCTATGCATAGATTACCCCAATGTCACCTCAGGAATCCGTGAGTTGAGTGCCAAAACATACATCGAGTGAATCAATATAATACCCCATTATCACCACGGGTATTCATACGCAAGACATACATCAAGTGTTCTCAAATCCATAAAAATATTCAATCCGATAATAGTGAGACCTCAAAGGTAAAAACTCAATTCATCACAACAAGATAGAGAGGGAGAAAACACCATATGATCCAACTATATTAACAAAGCTCGCGGTACATCAAGATCGTGCCAAATCAAGAACACGAGAGAGAGAGAGAGTGAAAGATCAAACACATAGCTACTAGTACATACCCTTAGTCCCGAGGGTGAACTACTCCGTCCTCGTCGTGGAGGCCGCCGGGATGATGAAGATGGCCTCCGGTGATGATTCCCCTCTCCGACAGGGTGCCGGAAAAGGGCTCCAGATGGGATCTCCTTGGTACAGAGGCTTGCGGCGGCGTAAAAACTCATCTAGGTTAACTTTCGGGGGTTTCTGAATATATATGATTTTTTGGCGTTGGAATCACGCGAAGAAGGGCCACAGGAGGCCCACGAGGCACCAGGGTGCGCCTGGGGGGGTGGCGTGCCCTGGTGGCTCGTGGGGCCCCTGTGGGTCATCTGGCCTCCTCCCGAAGCTTCTAGTGTCTCTTATGTTCCAGAAAAATTCGTCAAAAAGTTTCGCTGCATTTGGACTTCATTTGATATAGATTTTCTAGAAAACCAAAAACAAGCAGAAAACAGCAACTGGCACTGGGCACTAGGTCAATATGTTAGTCCATGAAAATCATATAAAATCCATATAAAAGTGCACCAAAATCATACAAAACTATAATAAACATGGCATGAATACTTCATAAATTATAGATACGTTGGAGACGTATCAAGCACTCACACTAACACCCAAATCACATAAGCCATGATAACAATGATCTCCTATTTTAACAGAAACAACATGCATGCCTACTACAGGTCAGTTTTTATCTTTAGGATCTGGTTTAGCAATTCTAGCTGCTTCATCACAGAAATAAATAACATGCCCATCTATATTATCGACCAAGAGATCCTTAACCATAGCAACATTAGGTTCAACTTTAATTTGTTCAGAGGGTCAAGGTGCTCTAATATTACTTTTGTTAACCATAGTTGAAACTTTAGCATGTTCCTTAATCCTAACAGGAAAAGGTGGTTTCTCAATATAAGCAGTAGGCACAACTGGATCAACATGGTAAACAATTGTTTCTTCTTTAACACTAACGGGTTCTTCTTTTAATTCAATGGGTGGATGATATTTAAACCATTTATCCTTAGGGAGATCAATATGAGTAGCAAATGATTCACGAAAGGAGGCTACTATCTCAGAGTCAAGTCCATATTTAGTGCTAAACTTATGAAAAGCATCGGTATCCATAAAAGATTTAACACAATCAAACTCAAGTGTTATACCTGACTCATTACCTTTGTCGAGCTCCCAATCTTCAGAGTTGCATTTAATTCTTGCCAGAAGATCCCATCTGAATTCAATAGTTTTCTTCATAAAGGAGCCAATCGAAGAAGAATCGAGCATGGTTTGATCATCATGAGAAAGCCGAGCATAAAAATTCTGTAAGATAATTTCTCTTGAGAGCTCATGATTGGGGCATGTGTACATCATGTACTTAAGCCTCCCCCAAGCTTGAGCGATGCTTTCTCCTTCATGAGGCCAAAAATTATATATATAATTCCGATCACGATGAACCAGATGCATAGGATAAAACTTTTGATGAAATTCCAATTTCAATCGATTCCAATCCCACGTTCCAATATCATCACATAGCCTATACCATGTCAATGCATTTGTCTCCAAAGATAAAGGTAATACTTTCTTCTTAACTCCATCTTCGGATAAACCTGCAAGCTTAAACAATCCACAAATTTCATCCACATAGATTAAGTGCATATCAGGATGTATTGTTCCATCTCCTGCATAAGGATTAGCTAGCAGTTTCTCTATCATACCCGAAGGAATGTCATAATAAATATTTTCAGTAGGTGCAGTAGGTTGAGGAGTAACTATTTGTGCTTCCGGTTGAGGTGAAGATACCCTGAACAAACCCCTCAAAGGATTACTTTCCATAGTGACAAGTGACAATAAATTTCAGCACGTAATATAAATGTTTCCTTACCAAATTCCACTCACCAAAGGCGCTTCACTCCCCGGCAACAGTGCCAAAAATGAGTCTTAATGACCCACAAGTATAGGGGATCAATCGTAGTCCTTTCGATAAGTAAGAGTGTCGAACCCAACGAGGAGCAGAAGGAAATGACAAGCGGTTTTCAGCAAGGTATTTTTTGCAAGCACTAAAATTATCGGTAACGAGTAGTTTGATAGCAAGATAATTTGTAACAAGTGACAAGTAGCAATAGTAACAAAGAGTGCAGCAAGGTGGCCCAATCCTTTTTGTAGAAAAGGACAAGCCAGAACGATCTCTTATAATAAGCAAAGCGTTCTCGAGGACACATGGGAATTTCATCTAGTCACTTTCATCATGTTTGTTTGATTCGCGTTCGCTACTTTGATAATTTGATATGTGGGTGGACCGGTGCTTGGGTGCTGTTGTTACTTGAAAAAAACTCCCACTTATGATTAACCCCTCTCGCAAGCATCCGCAACTACGAAAGAAGAATTAAGATAAATCTAACCATAGCATTAAACATATGGATCCAAATCAGCCCCTTACGGAATAGCGCACAAACTACGGTTTAAGCTTCTGTCACTCTAGCAACCCATCATCTAATTACTACTCCACAATGCATTCCCTTAGGCCCAAATATGGTGAAGTGTCATGTAGTCGACGTTCACATGACACCACTAAGAGAATCAACAACATACATATCATCAAAATATCGAACGAATACCAAATTCACTTGATTACTTATGACAAGACTGATCCCATGTCCTCAAGAAAAAAAGTAACTACTCACAAATCATATTCATGTTCAAGATCAGAGGGGTATTGAATAGCATAATAGATCTGAACATATAATCTTCCACCAAATAAACCAACTAGCATCAACTACAAGATGTAATCAACACTACTAGCAACCCACAAGTACCAATCTGAGGTTTTGAGACAAAGATTGAATACAAGAGATGAACTAGGGTTTGAGATGAGATGGTGCTGGTGAACATGTTGATGAAGATTGGTCCTCCCACGATGAGAGGATCGTTGGTGATGACGATGGCTTCGATTTCCCCCTCCCGGAGGGAAGTATCCCCGGCGGAATCGCTCCGCCAGAGAGCAAAAGTGCTCCTGCCCAAGTTCTGCCTCGAGACGGCAGTGCACCATCCTGAAAGTCTTCTCCTTATTTTTTCTAGGGCAAATGGGCTTATATACCAGAAAATGGGCACCGGAGGCTGGCCAGGGGCCCCACAAGCCACCAGGGCGCGTCTGGGGGGGGGGGTGGCGCGCCCTGGTGCCTCGTGGGCACCTGGGTGGCCCCCTTTGGTACTTCTTTGCTCCAGTATTTTTTATTTATTCCAAAATAAAGCTCCGTGAAATTTTAGCTCATTTGGAGATGTGCAGAATAGGTATCTCTGACATAGCTTTTTCAGGTCCAGAATTCCAGCTGCCGGCAATCTCCCTCTTTGTGTAAATCTTGCATATTAAGAGAGAAAAGGCATTAGAATTGCTCCACAAAGTATTATTTTGATTAAAAACACTATAAATAACAGTAGTAAAACATGATGCAAAATGGACGTATCAGTCCACATAGTCACCACAAGAATACACCACTATGGATCCGCTCCCGTCTCCCTACAGGAAGGCCATCCATAGCACTCACACTTATCTTGCGCATTTTAGAGTATCCGATTCAAGTTGTCTATGAACAATGTAAGCTTCCAAGTAGTCCATATCGGCGGACGCGGCTATTCGAATAGATCATTAACCCTGCAGGGGTGTACTTCTTCACACACGCTCCCACCACTTACCACCATGTACACATCATGTATCTCAGCAACCTTCAAGCGGAAGCCTGGTGTGGGTGTCGGCCACAACCTGACTAACCACACAAGACTCTAGTCCAGGTTTATCGCCTATTTGAGGTTGTATTCGCAAAGGAAGTCCAGCCGAAGTTTCTATCACGGCCCCAAACGATGAGTGCAGGATTCCCAAGAGCACCATTCGGGCGTCACTTGGTACACCGTGCCTCGGTGTCTCTACCGCATCATGGCCCACCCCTAAGGTCAGCGCTATGCACGGCCGCCAACACATATCCTACAAACACCAGAAACTAGTTGCGAATCCCGGACAAAGGTCAAGGTGATTAATAAGTTGAGAGAGTCAATTAAGGATCCCAATGTGTGGTAGTAACTACCTTGGATCACAAACACGGAACTCAGTTCTTAAGGACGGTCTCAATGAGACAACCCACCATGTACTCCTACATGGCCTCTCATCGCTACCATTACCAAAACGTGTTCACACACTTAGCTCTCATCAATAGGACATGTTCACAACCATTCCAATTCATCGCCCGGATGGATCAGACCTGACACAACTCTAAGCAATAGCAAGCATAACAAGCAAGCATGGATGAGTAGGCACAACATGGCTCAAGCAATTCCTACTCATGCTAGTGGGTTTTACTATTTACTATGGCAAAGACAGGTCATGCAAAGGAATGAGTTCAACTACCGCAAGAAGTAACTGTTGAATCGTTGTTGTCCTAATGCAATAAAAGAGATTAGGAGCGAGAGAGTGGGATTGTATCGGAATGCTCAATGGGGGTTTGTTTGCCTGGCACTTCTGAAGATGATACTGCACTTCATCAGTGTCAACAGTCACTACGTCGGAAACCTCGGCTACCGAGAAGGAACAAATACCGGCAAACCGAGAAGGAACACAATCAATGCAATGCAACAATATGATGCATGATCATGACATGGCAATATGTTGTGATTTGGGCTAATGCAACTAGCAGCAATTTAAATGAAGTTGGTTTGAACCCAAGGTTCAAATTCAAACTCCATATAAGGCATTTCAAATGCCATTTATTCAAATTGTCATATATAGCAACTTTAAGTTGTTCAGACATGCATGAAAATGCCATAAACAAATTCTTCATATTTTTCTGATAATTTTTCATATATAAATTATTTCATTTGGAATTACGGCTGATTTTCTATGATGTTCTGAAGTTTTAAACATTTTCTGGAATTTTCAGATTTATTTCTAAATAAGAAAATCCAGTTAATTGCATTATGACGTCAGCACTATGCCAGCATGACGACAGCAGTCAATAGAGGTCAACCTGGTCAAACCTGACCAGGGGGGCCGCACGTCAGTGTCACATCTAACTAACAGTGCCTGTTAGTGCTAATTAGGTGATTAACTTAATTAACCCAGGGGCTGGCCCCACATGTTAGTGGATCAGGGGGAGTCAAACCTGGTCAACCGGGGTCAAACTCATCGGCGTTAAGCCACCGGCGAGGTGCCGCGATGGCGAGGTGGCTCGAAATCGCGCTATGGTGCTCCGTTCGAGGCGTGGCTATGCGCGTTGGGGAGCTAGAACCGCGGCGCGTTGAACGGTGGTGGTGGCCGGGCCTGGGGTTGTGGTGCCCGTGGCTGGTGTTCAGGTGTGCGTGAAAACGCGGCTGTGGTGCCCGTGGCGATGCGTGCGTTGCACCTACGGCATCTACGCGGCGTGGCGAGCACGATGGACGCACGCCCGGGACCAAATGGTCACCGGGGCATCGTCGGCGATGAGCTCAGGTGGCAGTGGCTCTCGGCTTCGACGGAGATGCGGCCTAGGGCTTGCAAATGCGAAGGGAAGGACAGGGGTTCGGCTCGGGGGTTCACAGCGATCACGTTGAGCGGGTCGGCAAGCTCGGGGAGGCGTCGGAGCGAGCGGTGCAGCGAGGGGGGTCTTCGGTGTCCTGAGGAAGAAGACGACGGTGTGGAGGCATTTAGGTGCTCCTGGCGTCGCGTTGCTCGGTGAGGAGGTTGTGGACGAAGCGGCAGAGCTCGTGGGCGTCTCGAGGGGGCGAGGGGGAGGCAGTGGCCACGGGTACGGCGATCGGCGTTGGCGATCTCGCTCGGGTGTGCTGCGGGGAGAGAACAAAGGAGGGGGAGGAGCATGAGGAGAGTGAGAGAGGGTCGAGGGGGTTGCTTGGTGCCCTTAGGAGCCTCTCCTGAGTCGGCAGAAGCAGGAGGTGGCCGAGCGCGTGCGTGCGCACCGCGGCACACGCCCTCATGCCTTCTGGCATGAGGTTGAAGACGACTGGCGTCTCGGTGGTGGGCTGGGCCGGCCAGCTACAGTAGCAAGCCGCCAGGTAAGTTCTCTCTCTCTCTCTATCTCTAATTTTCTCTATTTTGTTTCTGTTTTCTATTTTTATTCCTCCGTTTTGATTTAGTAAAAATACTAAATCATTTTGTAAAATCCTGAAATAATTTGTTGACACTTTCTGAGTTATTACAGTGGCCCACATTTAGTTTCAGAATTATTTGAGCATTTAAAATAATTATAGCAATTAAATGCCCAAATTAAAATACACTATGATTTAATTCAAAAATCCAGAGATGACCTAGAAATATGTTCATCATTTTTTGCAGAGGTCTTCGCCTTTGTCAAAAATCATGAACTTTTCTAAAGGGCATTTTGGGTTCATTGAAAGATTTGATTTGAACCTAGTTGATTTCATTTAGTGCTAGGGTTTGGACATCCCCATTTCAAATTTCATTTGAATTTAAACATACTGCATGGATGCTTATGCAATGACAGGCAAGAGCTAGGCTAGGGCTGTGACAACTCACCCCGACTAAACAAGAATCTCGTCCCGAGATTCAAGACGTGAGGTACGAGGACAGAGGGGACACAAACTATCACAATCTTCATGGTCCAACTGTCCTTCTCGAAGATGTTGATTCATTGCATCATGTTTATCTTAACGTCTTTGCTTTCGATATCTTCATCCAAATACGACGACGGAAAGAGAGAGGAGCTCTACAGGATTCGATCTTTATGAAGGTCAGACACCTGTTAGGCATTTCTTTTCAAGACCTCTCGAGGCGTCGCATTCAGACACCCGTTTGGCATTTATTTTCAAGACCTCTCGAGGCGTCACATTCAGACACCCATTTGGCATTTATTTTCAAGACCTCTCGAGGCGTCGCATCCAGACACCTGTTTGGCATTTTACTTGGAATTTGTCGGGCGGTCTAACGCCCGATGTTCCATTTTATTTCTTTCGGAATTCACCGGACGGTTCTACCGCCTAGAACCTGGCTATATAATTTTGATGACACCATGAATATTATCCTTTGCTAATATCGGATGACTAATCTTTATTTACCAGCATAATTATCCTACTCCACATGATTGCATTAAACTCTTACCATGGCTGAATATTGTTAAATATGTTTAAAGTTAATTGCACGCATTCTGCCTGCTTTTATTATATCTTTTGTTCATAATGTTTGCGAGTACATTCAAACGTACTCACTGGCTTGTCCCTGGCTATTGTCTTGGCCAGATCACGATTAGGAGAAGAGCACTACGAAGGCACACCCCGCAACCTAGGAATTGGAGATAGCAGCCACGCGGGATAGGAGTTATCCAGGTCAGCCATTCCTGTGGAATTGGAGGCCCCACCAGAGTTGGAGATCCGCTACCCGCTTCCGCCATCCGCTGTTAGAAATCATTGTTGTATCATTAGGCCTTTATGGTCTTGTATCCAATTCATGTAATTTCTTGGTAATCTGTAACAAGGACGTGTCCACCAATAAAAATGATCTTGGGGCTGGTGACGACACGAGGGGTTAATTTCTAGGATATTGTGTCCTGGAAATCCGGCCCCGACAATCACCGGCTCGAGGGATCCCATGCGGCTGAGCATCGCCAGCCTGAAGTCGAGCCTGGTTGATGGAATCATGCACATCATGCTCGGCAGCACCGCGGAAGATTCGCCCAAAGATGCGCTCCCGCTGTACCGCCACAAGGGGACAAAGGAGCTGGTCGTGGAGATGCCAGTCTTCGATGAGTGGGGCCTTGTGTCAGAAGTCCATGAGGGCCCTTGCGAGAACCCGATCATGGTGGCTCCCGGCTCGGGGAATCTGGACAACTCAGACGCCTCGGGCGGCAACGCGGAGGGGAGTGACGGCGGCCCCACCACACGGACCTGCCGCCAGCTCATCCGCAACCTCGAGGACGATGACGATAATGACGATGACGCCTGCTTCAGTGTCGTGCCGTCCTGTCCTGCCGAGGCGGGCGGCGAAGGAAGCTCCAGCGCGGCGGCTGGCGAGCCACGCGTGGAGGAGATGGACACCGACGGCGGGGGCACCGTGCCCCCCGCATAGGACGCAACTGCGGGCGAAGGGACAACTAAGCCCCCTGCCAAGAAGGATGATGCCGAGTGCGAGGCCGGCGGGCCCCAGAAGGGCGCCTCGGGAGCAGGTCTCAAGAGGAGGCCTCGCGAGAGCGACAGCGAGGACCACCCGCCATCGGCCCTGAAGAAGAGGAAGTGGATCGCCAATGACGAGTAAGTGCCTCTCTTACCTATTCCCTTTTGCGTTTTCCCCGCAGCCTGGGGCTGAGCCTCGGCCTACGCAGGGCATCCACGAAGAAGGAGAAGGAGAAGAAGACGACGACGAAGAGGACCCCTATCTCGGAGGGGGCCCCGGCTGCTGCCGCAGGCGCCAAGGGGCGAGAACAGAGGAGGGGGAGGAGCACGGGGAGAGTGATAGAGGGTCGAGGGTGTTGCGTGGCGCCCTTAGGAGCCTCTCCCGAGTCGGTAGAAGCAGGAGGTAGCCGAGCGCATGCGTGCGCGCCGCGGCACACGCCCTCATGCCTTCTGGCATGAGGTTGAAGATGACTGGCGTCTCGGTGGTGGGCTGGGCCGGCCAGCTACAGTAGCAGGCCGCCAGGTAAGTTCTCTCTCTCTCCAATTTTCTCTATTTTGTTTCTGTTTTCTATTTTTATTCCGTCGTTTTGATTTAGTAAAAATACGAAATCATTTTGTAAAATCCTGAAATAATTTGTGGACACTTTCTGAGTTATTCCAGTGGCCCACATTTAGTTTCAGAATTATTTGGGCATTTATAATAATTATAGATATTAAATTCCCAAAATTCAAATACACTATGATTTAATTGAAAAATCCAGAGATGACCTAGAAATATGTTCATCATTTTTTGCAGAGGTCTTCGCCTTTGTCAAAAATCATGAACTTTTCTAAAGGGCATTTTGGGTTCATTGAAAGATTTGATTTGAACCTAGTTGATTTCATTTAGTGCGAGGGTTTGGACATCCCCATTTCAAATTTCATTTGAATTTAAACATGATGCATGGATGCTTACGCAATGACAGGCAAGAGCTAGGCTAGGGCTGTGACAACACACCCCCACTAAACAAGAATCTCATCCCGAGATTCAAGACGTGAGGTAGGAGGACAGAGGGGACACAAATTATCACAATCTTCATGATCCAACTGTCCTTCTCGAAGATGTTGATTCATTGCATCATGTTGATCTTGACATCTTTGCTTTCGATATCTTCATCCAAATACGACGACGGAAAGAGATGGGAGCTCTACAGGATTCGATCTTTGCGAAGGCAGACACCCGTTTGGCATTTCTTTTCAAGACCTCTCGAGGCGTCGCATTTAGACACCCATTTGGCATTTCTTTTCAAGACCTCTCGAGGCGTCACATTCAGACACCCATTTGGCATTTCTTTTCAAGACCTCTCTAGGCGTCGCATCCAGACACCCATTTGGCATTTTTCTTGGAATTTTTCGGGCGGTCTAACCCCCGATGTTCCATTTTATTTCTTTCGGAATTCACCGGACGGTTCTACCGCATAGAACCCAGCTTTATAATTTTGATGACACCATGAATATTATCCTTTGCTAATATCGGATGACTAATCTTTAATTACCAGCATAATTATACTACTCCACGTGATTGCATTAAACTCTTACCATGGCTAAATATTGTTAAATATGTTTAAAGTTAATTGCATGCATTCTGCCTGCTTTTATTATATCTTTTGTTCATAATGTTTGTGAGTACATTCAAACGTATTCACTGGCTCGTCCCTGGCTATTGTCTTGGCCAGATCACGATTAGGAGAAGAGCACTACGAAAGCAGACCCCGCAACCTAGGAATCGGAGATAGCAGCCACGCGAGATAGGAGTTATCCAGGTCAGCCGTTCCTGTGGAATTGGAGCCCCACCAGAGTTGGAGATCCGCTACCCACTTCTGCCATCCACTGTTAGAAATCATGGTTGTACCATTAGACCTTTATGGTCTTGTATCCAATTCATGTAATTGCTTGGTAATCTGTAACAAGGACGTGTCCACCAGTAACAATGATCTTGGGGCTGGTGACGACACAAGGGGTTAATTTCTGGGATATTGTGTCCCGGAAATCCGGCCTCGACAATCACCGGCTCGAGGGATCCCATGCAGCTGAGCATCGCCAGCCTGAAGTCGAGCATGGTGGACGGAATCATGCACATCATGCTCGGCAGCACTGCGGAAGATCCGCCCGAAGACGCGCTCCCGCTGTACCGCTACAAGGGGACAAAGGAGCTAGTCGTGGAGATGCCAGTCTTCAATGAGTGGGGCCTTGTGTCGGAAGGCCATGAGGGGCCTTGCGAGAACCCGATCGTGGTGGTTCTCGGATAGGGGAATCTGGACGACTCAGACGCCTTGGGCGGCAACGCGGAGGGGAGTGACGGCGGCCCCACCACGCGGACCCGCCGCCAGCTCATCCGCGACCTCAAGAATGACGACGATAATGATGATGATGCCTGCTTCAGGGTCATGCCCTCCCGTTCGGCCGAGGTGGGCGGCGAAGGAAGCTCCAGCACGGCGGCTGGGGAGCTGCGCGTGGAGGAGATGGACGCCAACGGCAGGGGCACCATGCCCCCTACAGAGGACGCTGCTACGGGCGGAGGGACAACTGAGCCCCCCCGCCGAGAAGAACGACGCCGAGGGTGAGGTCAGCGGGCCCCAGAAGGGCGCCTCGGGACAGGTCTCAAGAGGAGGCCTCGCGAGAGCGACAGCGAGGACCGCCCGCCATCAGCCCTGAAGAAGAGGAAGTGGATCACCAATGACGAGTAAGTGCCTCTCTTACCTATTCCCTTTTGCATTTGCCCTGCAGCCTGGGGCTGAGCCTCGGCATCACGTAGGGCATCCACGAAGAAGGAGAAGAAGAAGAAGACGACGATGAAGAGGACCCCTGTCTCGGAGGGGCCCCCGGCGGCTGCTGCAGGCGCCGAGGGGCGAGAACAGAGGACGGGGAGGAGCACGGGGAGAGTGAGAGAGGGTCGAGGGGGTTGCGTGGCGCCCTTAGGAGCCTCTCCCGAGTCGGCAGAAGCAGGAGGTGGCCGAGGGCGTGCGTGCGCGTCGCGGCACATGCCCTCATGCCTTCTGGCATGAGGTTGAAGACGTCTGGCGTCTCGGTGGTGGGCTGGGCCAACCAGCTATAGTAGCAGGCAGCCAGGTAAGTTCTCTCTCTCTCTAATTTTCTCTATTTTGTTTCTGTTTTCTAATTTTATTCCTTTGTTTTGATTTAGTAAAAATACTAAATCACTTTGTAAAATCCTGAAATAATTTGTGGACACTTTCTGAGTTATTCCAGTGGCCCACATTTAGTTTCAGATTTATTTGAGCATTTAAAATAATTATAGCAATTAAATGCCCAAATTCAAATACACTATGATTTAATTCAAAAATCGAGAGATGACCTAGAAATATGTTCATCATTTTTGGTACAGGTCTTCGCCTTTGTCAAAAATCATGAACTTTTCTAAAGGGCATTTTGGGTTCATTGAAAGATTTGATTTGAACCTAGTTGATTTCATTTAGTGCTAGGGTTTGGACATCCCCATTTCAAATTTCATTTGAATTTAAACATGATGCGTGGATGCTTATGCAATGATAGGCAAGAGCTAGGCTAGGGCTGTGACAACTCACCCCCACTAAACAAGAATCTCGTCCCGAGATTCAAGACGTGAGGTAGGAGGACAGAGGGGACACAAACTATCACAATCTTAATGATCCAACTGTCCTTCTTGAAGATGTTGATTCATTGCATCATGTTGATCTTGATGTCTTTGCTTTCGATATCTTCATCCAAATATGACAACGGAAAGAGAGGGGAGCTCTAGAGGATTCGATCTTTACGAAGGTCAGACACCCGTTTGGCATTTCTTTTCAAGACCTCTCGAGGCGTCGCATTCAGACACCCGTTTGTCATTTCTTTTCAAGACCTCTCGAGGCGTCGCATTCAGACACCCCTTGGCATTTCTTTTCAAGACCTCTCGAGGCGTCACATCCAGACACCCATTTGGCATTTTTCTTGGAATTTTTCTGGCGGTCTAACCCCCGATGTTCCATTTTATTTCTTTCGGAATTCACCGAACGGTTCTACCGCCTAGAACCCGGCTTTATAATTTTGATGACACCATGAATATTATCCTTTGCTAATATCGGATGACTAATCTTTATTTACCACCATAATTATACTACTCCACATGATTGCATTAAACTCTTACCATGGCTAAATATTGTTAAATATGTTTAAAGTTAATTGCATGCATTCTGCCTTCTTTTATTATATCTTTTGTTCATAATGTTTGTGAGTACATTCAAACATACTCACTGGCTTGTCCCTGGCTATTGTCTTGGCCAGATCACGATTAGGAGAAGAGCACTATGAAGGCACACCCCGCAACCTAGGAATCGGAGATAGCAGCCACGCGGGATAGGAGTTATCCAGGTCAGCCGTTCATGTGGAATTGGAGCCCCACCAGAGTTGGAGATCCGCTACCCGCTTCCGCCATCCGTTGGTAGAAATCATTGTTGTATCATTAGGCCTTTATGGTCTTGTATCCAATTCATGTAATTGCTTGGTAATCTGTAACAAGGACGTGTCCACCAGTAACAATGATCTTGGGGCTGGTGACGACACGAGGGGATAATTTCTGGGATATTGTGTCCCGGAAATCCGGCCCCGACAATCACCGGCTCGAGGGATCCCATGCGGCTAAGCATCGCTAGCATGAAGTCGAGCATGGTGGACGGAATCATGCACATCATGCTCGGCAGCACCCCGGAAGATCCACCCGAGGAAGCGCTCCCACTGTACCGCTACAAGGGGACAAAGGAGCTGGTCATGGAGATGCCAGTCTTTGATGAGTGGGGCCTTGTGTCGGAAGGCCATGAGGGGCCTCGCGAGAACCCGATCGTGGTGGTTCCCGGCTCGGGGAATCTGGACGACTCAGGCGCCTCGGGCGGCAACGCAGAGGGGAGTGACGGCGGCCCCGCCACGCGGACCCGCCGCCAGCTCATCCACGACCTGAAGGAAAATGATGATAATGACGATGATGCCTGCTTCAGGGTCGTGCCCTCCCGTTCGGCCAAGGTGGGCGGCGAAGTAAGCTCCAGCGCGGCGGCTGGCGAGCCGCGCGTGGAGGAGATGGATGCCGGCAGCGGGGGCACCGTGCCCCCCACAGAGGATGCTGCTGCGGGCGGAGGGACAATTGAGCCCCCCACCGAGAAGGACAACGCCAAGGACGAGGCTGGCGGGCCCCAGAAGGGCGCCTCGGGAGCAGGTCTCAAGAGGAGGCTCGCGAGAGCGACAGCGAGGACCGCCCGCCATCGGCCCTGAAGAAGAGGAAGTGGATCGCCAATGACGAGTAAGTGCCTCTCTTACCTATTCCCTTTTGCATTTGCCCCGCAGCCTGGGGCTGAGCCTCAGCCTCACGCATGGCATCCACGAAGAAGGAGAAGAAGAAGAAGATGACGACGAAGAGGACCCCTGTCTCGGAGGGGACCCCGGCGGCTGCCGCATGCGCCGAGGGGCGAGAAGAGGCTACCCGGCGCTCCGACGCCGAAACGGAGCGCGCGGAGGTGGAGAAGGAGCAAGCGGTCCCTCCGGAGCTGCAGGTGGACACGGTTCCTGAGGCTGGGGACGTAGGGCCTCGTGAGGAGGCCTTCGGAGCTGGCGCAATGGCTCCCGAGGTGCCCGCCATGGAGGCGGACGTGGAGATGGGGGAGGCGAGGGTGCCGACCCCTCCGCCGAGCACCGCAGACACCGGGGGTCCCTCAGGAAGCCCCCCGGACACGCCGGGGCACGGGGCCCCCGACGCAGGCGTGGCAAGCCCGCGGGGTGCGCCGCCACAGCAAGAGGAGGAGGCGCCGGCGGATCCCGCGCTGCCGACGAACGACGCCGGCCCTTCCCAGGCCATGACGTCAGAGGGCGGCGAGGAGTCAGAACCTTCTTGGCCCTTGACGCTGGTGCGCAACCGCACCTTACTCAGGCGTGGGGTCCTGCGGAATGCAAGGTTGCCCCTGGGCCAGCTCGAGGCGGAGTTCCAGGAGGCCGAAGGGCGCCTTGCCGAGGAGCGTCTGTGCCTTGCCGAGGGGTGGCGCCGACTCGACGTCGCGGTCAAGCTGGGCCATCGCCAAGACAAGGTCGCGTAGGATAAGCATGAGAAGTCCGTTGCCGAGGCGAAGGAGGTCTTCGAGAGTGCCCTCCGAGAGGCAGACGCGGCCGAGAAGCGTCGCGAGGAGGCGGAGGCCCGCACGAGGGTGCTGCGGGAGCAGCACGCCGCGTAGGAGGAGCTATTCCAGGCGCGGGAGAGGGCCGTCGCCTCCCGCGAGGAGGAGCTAGCGGCCCAGGAAGTGGACCTTGCGATCCATGAGCGGGAGCTCACGCGGACGACCACCGAGCAGGCCACGGAGCTTGAGCGCCTGGAGACGCTCGAACGCCAGGTGGCTGCCGCCCATGATGCCTACACCCAGCGCATGGAGGCCGCCAATGCCAAGTTGGAGGCCAAGGAGAAGAAGCTCTAGGAAGATGCCGACGCAAAGATCAAGAGGAATCACCTGGCGCTTGTTGCAGATCATAGCAAGAAGCTGAAGTTCCAGGAGGACCGCTTCAGGGAGAATTGCGAGAGGCTCCAGAAGGAGGTTGAGGCCCTCAAGGAGCTCCTGACGGAGGCGGAGAACCGGTGGAAGACCATGCTGCAGGCCAAGGCCGACACTGAGGCAGAGCTGGCCTCCCTTCAGAAGCAGGTGGACGATGTCTCCAACATCATCGAGCAGGCGAGGCTGGAGGCGGACCGGGCGCGGGGACAACAACACGAGTGCGCCAAGATGTTCCGCTCTCTCTAGTTTCAGGCCCGCCACGCCGTGTAGACCATCTGCAAGGAGAGGCTCGAAGGCCCCATCGAGACCCACGACGCCAGCTACCTCAACTTCTTCACCGAGCTCATGTAGAAGCTCGAGGCTGGCGCCAAGAGGGTGACCGGCATCGTCGAGGAGGAATGCCACGACCTCCTCTTCCAGGCGGTGACGCGCATCTTCAGCCACCTTCTGCACGCCGACCCTAATTTCGACTTTGACAGGGTGATAGCCCCCGTGCCCGAGGAGCTCCACGACAGCCTCGGGAAGGCAATGGAGGACCATGTGGATGCCCTGCTCACTAAGTTCCCACACGACAGCAGCGAGAGCTCCAGCGGGGTCGAGGGAGACGATGGCGAAGGTGACGACGGTGATGATGATGACGCCGTGGCTTCCTAGGTCCCCTTCCTTGATTTACCTGTACCAGATTGACGTGGCCCCGTAGGGGCGTAAAAACAATGCCTTTCATTTTAAGTGCGTATGATTTATCACTATGCATGTTTCCTCGTGAGGCGCTCTCGTGAGGCCTGTTTCCCTTTCCTTGTTCACCTTAGTGCTCTACGTCATACGGACCCAGCCCCCGAGCAGGCTACAACCATCGCTGGTATGTCAGGTCGCGTTGCCTGGACAAGGCCAGGAGGTGTAGGGCACTAAGAGGCGGTAAGGACTCCTGGGGCGCGATGCTCAGGAAGTCCCCCTTTGACGTGCAAGCGGCTTGCGCGGATGAGAGAACATCGACACTCAGTGAAGTCACGGGGAGAGGAAACTCGAGAGGTGCCGAGAGCGGCTCGTGAGGTATTTTTGTACTTAGCTCTTGCGATTGTCGATTGCCATGTCGTGGCTGCGGGGCGCGCCTCGTGAGGCTCCTGCTCGTGAGGCCTCCCGCTAGCACTTGGTGGAGATGGTCGCCGTAGGCTGGCTCGCGAGGCTCCCTGGGGGTTTGCGATGGCGTCTTGTCATGAGTCCCCTCACGAGACAGTGCTCACGAGGCCTTTTGAGTGCCTTGTTCCTGTGATAACTTCGCATTGGTTTCAAAAAACACGGGGAGCAGTGCGCGCTCGCTAACTTGCTCGTGGGTATCACACGAGGAGACAATACACCAAGGACCTTGGTGAGGTGGTGTGCACGGGAGCAGGCCCGCGAGCCAGAGCTCGATCACTTGGGTTTTTGCAGCGCTGCTGGGATTGACCCGAGCACAGGCACCGTGTCCATCCCCCGCTCGCGAGATGCGCAGGAGGAAGGTCGCGAGCGTGCACAGCTCCTGAGGCAAGCAACTTAGCAATACATGAGATATCTTAGGAAATAGAGCTTTACTGAAACATAGTAATAAGTTCATTACACAACCAAAAAGAGATATGATTGCCATGTTCGCCACGGATCAGCGTGAGGTTGGTGCAACCCGTGGGGTGCCCTCAAGTGATTGTTCCGCCAGCGCGGAGCATGGGGCTTCCACTAGGCGTGGGCATGATCACGGTACGATCGTTACGCCAGCGCGGAGCATGAGGCTTCCACTAAGATGTGGGCGGAAGCTCTCGCGGGCCCATTAGGCGAACGCAATGAGAGGCTCCGGGGCATGTACAGCCCCACTTCATTCGTATGCGTGAGGGTCACGGGTAGAACTTGCGGAGGTGTTGGATGTTCCAGGCATTAGGCATAGGAACTCCGTCCTCCATCTCCAGCCGGGCGGCGCCGGGCCTGGAGACATGAGCAACCCTAAAAGGGCCTTCCCACATGGATGAGAGCTTGTGGAGTCCCTCTCTGGAGAGGATCCTTCTCAGGACGAGATCGCCGACCTCAAGGGTGCATGGGCGTATGTTGCGGCTATGATAGCGACGCAAAGCCTGCTGGTATCTGGCAGCACGGAGAGCGGCCTAGCAACGGGCTTCTTCGAGGAGCAGCAAGTCGGCCTCTCGCGAGGCGTCCTGACAAGCCTCGTTGAAGGAAAGGACTCGCGGAGAGCTGTGCCGGAGCTCAAACAGGAGGACTGCTTCACCTCCGTAGACAAGGAAGAAAGGAGTCTCTCTGGTAGGCTTGGTTGCCGTTTTGCGAATGGACCACAGCACAGACTGCAGCTCGTCAAGCCAGCGTTTGCCGCAGGCTACAAGCATTTTCTTGAAGCTTCTTGTCTTGAGGCCCTTGAGGACCTCGGCGTTGGCACGCTCGGCCTGGTCGTTGCTTCGAGGGTGCACCATAGAGGCGTAGCAGATCTGCGTGCCGAGGCTGCCGCAGTATGACTTGTAGAGGCCACTTGTGAATTGGGGGCCGTTGTCAACGATGATGCGGTTGGGGACGCCGAAGTGGCTCACGAGGCCCTTGATGAACTTGACGGCAGAGCCTGCCGGGATGGTGCGCACGGGCTCGACCTCCGCCAATTTGGTGAACTTGTCGATGGCGACGTAGAGGTAGCGGTAGCCGCCAGCTGCGCGAGGGAAGGGTCCCAAGATATCCAGCCCCCAGACCACGAAGGGCCATGAGAGGGGAATCGTCTAGAGGCCTTGTGCTGGCTGGTGGATCTGCTTGGCATGGAATTGACAAGCTTCACAGGATTGGACCAGCTCGGTGGCGTCGTGGGGCGCGGTGGGCTAGTAGAAGCCACTGCGGAACACCTTGCTGGCAAGGGTGCACGACGAGGAGTGGTGGCCGCAGTCTCCTCCATGGATGTCGGCGAGCAGTTCGTGTCCTTGTTCTTCAGAGATGCACTGCAGCAAGACG
The DNA here is from genome assembly GCA_039707655.1 of Elymus sibiricus. Lineage (NCBI taxonomy): Eukaryota > Viridiplantae > Streptophyta > Magnoliopsida > Poales > Poaceae > Elymus > Elymus sibiricus. The sequence continues at coordinate 321,446,755 of CM077672.1, forward strand.
CCATTCTGGCGCCTGCGATATAGCTCGCCGTCTTGCAAGCAGTAAGCGGTGGCCTGCCGGGCCATGCGCCCTGCTTCTGAGTCCTTCTCCGGGAGGGTGCCGTGAAGCAAGTAGGCCTTGAACTCCGTGGCCCAGCTGTCTGCTTGAGGCTCCAGCGCCAGCAATAGACGGGCTCCTGAGGCTGGGCCATAGTCTGGCGTGCCCGTGGGCGGTGCGGGTGGGAGTTCTTCGAGTAGCAGCGTGGTGCCCGTAGCAGGTGGTGCAGCTGATGGCTTGAGGAGCCTTTCCTCGAAGATGCCGGGGCTCTGAGGCTCGCGACGGGATGCCCGCTTGGCAATGCCATCGGCCTCCTTGTTGCCGCCGCGAGGAATGTGCTACAGCTCCAGGCCAAGGAAATGCTTCTCAAGTTTACATACCTCTTCTAAGTAGGCAGCCATGTGCTCGTCCTTGGGCTTGTAGCTTTTGTTGGAGAAGTTGATGAGGAGCTGTGAGTCACCCTTGATGGTGAGGCGCTTGAAGCCCAGGGCAGAGGCAGCCTTGAGGCCGGCGATGAGACCCTCATACTCTGCGATGTTGTTGGAGACCTTATCATCGCGCTTGAAGCAGAGCTGGATGGTGTAGTAGAGCTTGTCTCCCGTTGGCGAGGTGAGCACGACGACAGCCCCCGCGCCCTGCTGGGAGAAGGCACCATCAAAGTGCATGGACCATCCGCAAGGCGCGTCGTCCCCAGGCAAGAGGGATCCAGCCTCGCGAGGCTCCTCCTGAGGTGGGTCCGTCCATTCTGCTACAAAGTCAGCCAGGGCTGCGCCCTTGATCACCCTTGTGGTGGAGAACTGCAGCTCGAAGGCCTGCAGCTCGATGTTCTACTCGGTGATGCGGCCAGCGGCATTGGGGCTACGCAGGACTTGCTCCAGGGGGTAGGATGAGATCACCTTGATGGGGTGCCCCTGGAAGTAGTGGCGCAGCTTCCTGGAGGTGACGAGGAGTGCAAGGAGGAACTTCTGCTGCATGGGGTAACGCTTACACGCGTCTCGCAGCACCGTACTAATGAAGTACACGGGGTGCTCGACGAGGCGGGTAGTTGTTGCAGCAGCTTGGTCTTCGGGGGGCCCTAGGGGCTCATGAGGCTCGGGAAGCTCGGGAGGCGGCTCACGAGGTGGCTCACTGGAGGCCTCCGGAGGCAAGGGCTCGGCAGGCGATGGCACGGCCTCGGGAGGCGACGCACCAAGGGCCTCCTGAGGCGGGACCTCAGCAGGTGACAACGTGAGCTCGTGAGGCACCGGCACGGTGGGCTTCTTCTGTGTGCAGATGCGCTCTTCTCGAACTGCCACCAGGGCCGCGCTGGCCATCTGGGGAGTAGCCGCCAAGTACAGGAGAAAGGGCTCACGAGAGCGTGGTGCGACCATGATGGGTGGACTCGTTGGAGATGAATCACCCAAGGGAGGCCATGCATCCCACTAGGCGCTGCATCTCCTTGAGGCTCTGGGGAGGGCGCATCTTCTCGATGGCCTTGATCTTCTCGGGGTTGGCCTCGATGCCATGGTGGGAGACCTGGAAGCCAAGCAGCTTGCCCGATGGGACTCCGAAGACGCACTTGTCTGGGTTGAGCTTGAGGTTAACCTTGCGCAGGTTGTCGAATGTCTCCTGGAGGTCCGCGATGAGGGACCGGACCGGCCTCCGGGTCTTGACAACGATATCATCGATGTAGGCCTTGGCGTTTCTTCCCATCTGGGGCCCCAAGGCGATGCGCATCAGCCTCTGGAAGGTGGCTTCGGTGCTCCGGAGGCCGAACGACATGCAGATGTAGCAGAATATGCCGCAGGGGGTGATGAAGGCTGTCTTCTCCACATCTTCAGTTGCCATCTTGATCTGGTGGTAGCCTAAGAAGGCATCTAGGAAGCATAGCAGCTCACACCCAGCGGTGGAGTCCACGATCTGGTCGATGCGAGGCGGCGGAAATGGATCTTGAGGGTAGAACTTGTTGAGACTCGTGAAGTCAACGCACATGCGCTCCTTGCCGCACATCTTGGGCACCACAACGGGGTTGGCGAGCCACTCAGGGTGGTGCACCTCACGGATGACTCCAGCTTCTTGGAGCTTTTGAACTTCCTTGACGATGAAATCTTGCTTCTCTGGCGCCTGGCGCCGTGCCTTCTGTTTCACGGGGCGTGCGTTGGGGCACACCGCTAAGTGGTGCTCGATCACCTCCCTTGGCAAACTGGACAAATCATATGCCATCCAAGCAAACACATCCGAATTTTCCCGAAGGAAAGTGACGAGTGCGTCTTCCTATGCGGGAGAGAGGCCAGTGCCGATAGTGAAGATAGGGCCTGAGCCGCTGCCGTCCACCAACACCTTCTTTGTATCGGCGGGGTCCTGAGAAAACAGCTGCTTCTTCTTCGCGGGTGCGGCCTCATCAGGCTCGGCGGCATCCTCGTCGGCAGGGTAGGCGGTGGGGGCTGCCTTGTAGGAGCTCTCGACGCGAGGGAGCGGACTGCGTCCTTCTTGTCACAGCAGACGGTGATGATGCCGCTGCAGCCCGGCATCTTGAGGACGTTGTAGGCGTGGTGGGTGCCGCCATGAACTTGGCAAGAGCTGGGTAGCCCAAGATGGCGTTGTATGGCAGGCCGATGTGCGCCATGTCGAAGTCAATGAGCTCAGTATGATAGTTCTTGTGGGTGCCGAAGGTGACGGGGAGGCGCACCTGGCCCAGAGGAATGGTGGAGCCATCAGTCACTCCGGAGAAGGGCCTGGTCGGCAACAGCTGGTCATAAGGCACTTGGAGCTGCTCAAAGGTCTCGACGGAGATCACATTGAGGCCAGCGCCTCCGTCGATGAGTGTTTTGGTGACGGCGACGTTGCTGATGGTGGGGGTGCACAGCATGGGGACCGTGCCCGCAGCACTTGAAGACTTGGGGTGATCATCGGAGTCGAAGGTGATTGGGTACTGTGACCACTTGAGGGGACGAGAAGCTTCAGGCGTCGGGAGGGTAGCATTCACCTCGCGAGAGAACAACTTGAAGTGGCAGTTGGATGTGGGAGCCTGAGCTCCGCCTAGGATGCACGCCACTCCGCGAGGCTCTTGGTAGCCCCCAGCGTCTTGGTCGGGCTGGTTGCCATCGTTCCGTCGTGGTGGCGGCAGCAGTGGTGGAAGTGCAGCATTGGCCTGAGGATTAGCCTCATGAGGCTGGTCGCGCCAGGCGGCCTCGCGAGGTTGGTCGTGCCAGCCCTGGCAGAAGTTGCCATTGTTGCGGTCTCCCTAGTGGCCGCCATTGCGTCCACCTCCACGGCTAGTGCCGCGGTCGTTGCGGTCGCTGCGGCGGCCAAGGCGCTCGTCGCGAAGCAGCTTGAGCTCGTGACAGTCCTCGGTGCTATGGGAGTGCGAGTTGTGGTAGGCGCAGAGAGGGCGGTTATCTCTTTTAGGCTCGTCACGCTCACGGCCGTGCTTCTGCTCGGGTTCCACCGCAAGCACGACTGGGCCCTTGGCTTGACGTCCTTGCTCTTGGTATTGGCGGCGTCTGGCGCCGCGTCGGGGTCGTTGTGGACGAAGAGGCGGCCTTCCTCGGCCTTGGAGCACTTGTCGGCGAGGTCGAACAGCTCGAGCACGAAGTCGAGCTCATCGTTGATGGTGAGCTTCTCGTGCATCCGGATGTCTGTGACACCATTGGAGAACGCGGAGACGATGGCAGCCTCGGAGGCACACGGGATCTTGTTGCGTACTTGGCTGAAGCGCTGGATGTACTTGCGGAGGGTCTCGTCAGGGCGCTAGCGAACAGCGCGCAGGTCGTTGAGTGTGAGGGAGCGCTCGTGCGTGCCCTTAAAGTTGGCAACGAATTTCCGGCAGAGTTCGCCCCACGAGGAGATGGATGCCTCGGGGAGGTTCATGAGCCCAGAGCGCGGGCCATCCTTGAGGGCCATGGGGAACCAGTTCGCCATGACCTTGTCGTCGCCGTTCGCTGCCTCGATGCTCAGGGCATAGAGCTGCAGGAACTCCGCGGGGTTGGGGGTGCCGTCTTAGCGCTAAGGGAGGTCCGGCTTGAACTTGGCGGGCCACACCACGCGACGCAGCTCGCGGGTGAAGGCACGACAGCCCAGGCAGCTGGAGGGGACGCCGCCGGCGAGGGCGGCGCGGTTCTGACGGCCAGTGGCTGCGACTTCTTGGACGGTCCTGTCTTGGTGCTGGCACTGTTGCTCGAGGAGGACGCGCGCGTCGGGTGGTGCGCGCCGGATGATCTGGTAGCTGTGCTCGCCATGGTCCGGCGAAGATGCGCCGCGTGAGTGCTCGTGCGCCCGCACGTCGTGATGGTGCCGGGCGCCCTCGCCATGCAGAGCAGGCGGAGGAGGCGCGTCGTGCGCCATGTCCCCGGCGCGTGACGGTGGAGGACGGAGCGAGTGAGAGGGCACCGGGGCATCACTTGCGGCATTGACGAGCTCGGTGCTGCGGCCGAGCCAGGCGTCGTAGCCAGCGTCGGTGGGGCGGTAGCGCAGGAGCTCGCGCGCCATGTGCAGCGCGACTGCTACTTGTGATCTGCGTTGGGATTTCCCCGAAGAGGAGGGGATGATGCAGTACAGTAGAGATAACTATTTCCCTCAGTTATGAAACCAAGGTTATCAATCCAGTAGGAGAATCACGCAACAACTCGTTAGCAGTACCTGCACACAAAATAACAAATCCTCGCACACAACGCGAACAAGGGGTTGTCAATCCCTTGGGGGTTAATTGCAAGATTAAATTGTATGGTGATAGATAGATAGATAGAACAAAAATACAAATAAAATAAATAAAGTAAAATTGCAGCAAGGTATTTTTGGAATTTTTAATATAAGATAAAAGTAGACCCGGGGGCCATAGTTTTCACTAGAGGCTTCCCTCTTGAAAATAGCATATGGTGGGTAAACAAATTACTGTTGGGCAATTGATAGAAAAGCAAATAATCATGACGATATCCAAGGCAATGATCATGTATATAGGCATCACGTCCGAGACAAGTAGACCAAAACGATTCTGCATCTACTACTATTACTCCACACATCGACCGCTATCCAGCATGCATCTAGAGTATTAAGTTCATAAAGAACGGAGTAACGCCTTAAGCAAGATGACATGATGTAGACGAAGTAAACTCACGCATGAATAAACCCCATCTTTTTACCCTTAATAGCAATGCTACATACATGTCATGTCCCTTTATGTCACTTGGATTGAGCACCACAAGATCGAACCCATTACAAAGCACCTCTCCCATTGCAAGATAAATCAATCTAGTTGGCCAAACCAAATCAATAGAACGGAGAGAAATATGAAGCTATAACAATCATGCATAAAAGAGTTCAGAGAAAACTCAAATAATATTCATGGATAATCTGATCATAAACTCACAATTCATCGGATCCCAACAAACACACCGCAAAAAGTGATTACATCGGATAGAACTCCAAGAACATCAAGGAGAACATTGTATTGAAGATCAAAAAGAGAGAAGAAGCCATCTAGCTACTAACTATGGACCCGAAGGTCTGTGGTAAACTACTCAAGCATCATCGGAAGGGCAGCAAGGTTGATGGAGAGCCCATCCGTTATCAAATCCCCCTCCGGCAGAGTGCCGGAAAAGGCCTCCAGATGGGATATCTGGAGAACAGGAACTTGCGGCGGCGGAAAAAGTATTTTGTGGACTCCTCTGTTAGTTTCCCGATTTTAGAGTATTTATAGATGTGGAATTAGGTCAAACAGAGCAGAGGTGGGCCCACGAGGCACCAGGGCGCGCCACCCCCCCGGGGCGCGCCCTGGTGGCTCGTGGCCACCTCCTCTGTCTTCTGGCCCTCTCCCGAAGCTTCTAGTGTCTCTTATGTCTAGAAAAAAAATCTCCAAAAAGTTTCGTGACATTTGGACTTCGTTTGGTACTGATATTCTGAGAAACCAAAAGCAGGTAAAAAACAGCAACTGGCACTGGGCACTAAGTTAATAGGTTAGTCCCAAAAAATGATATATAATTGCTTGTAAATGTATATAAAACATCCAAGATTGATACTATAATAGCATGTAACAATCTAAAATTATAGATACGTTGGAGACGTATCAAGCATCCCCAAGCTTAATTCCTGCTCGTCCTCAAGTAGGTAAATGATAAAAACAGAATTCTTGATGTGGAATGCTACCTATCATATTCATCATATATTATTTTCTTTATAGCATGGACATTTGGACTTGAATGATTCAAAGCAATAGTCTATAGTTTGACATGAAGACATAAATACTCAAGCATACTAACAAGCAACCATGTCTTTCAAAATATCAACGCTAAAGAAAGTTATCCCTAGCCCATTATGCTCAATCATTGATCCATTCATGAAACACACTCAATATTAGCTACACACAATGCACAAGTATGATGATAGTGCTCTCTAGTTGGTGCTTTGTAAGAGAAGATGGAGACTCAAAATAAAAATAAAAATTGCATAAAAGTAAATAGATAGGCCCTTCGCAGAGGGAAGCAGAGATTTGCAAAGGTGCCAGAGCTCAAGGCTTAAATTAGAGAGATAAAATTATTTTGAGAGGCATGCTTTTCCTGTCAATGAAAACGACCGAGAATTCCCAATATCTTCCATGCTAGACACATTATAGGCGGTTCCCAAACAGAAAATAAAGTTTATTTACTTTCCACCATTCTTTCACAATCCATGGTTAGCCGTATCCACGGGTGCCTTCCATACCAACACTTTCCAAGGAATTTATTATTATCATCATATTAAAAAAAATTCATTTCGGGACTGGGCATCCCTATTACCTGCCACTCTCTCATGCAATGACAAGTGAATAAACACTCATCGTGAGAATAACACACCTAGCATGGAAAATATTGGCCACCCCCTGCCGCTTCATGAGCGGTACGGGCACACAAAACGGAAAATTATTTTGAAAATTAGAGTTGGCACATGCAAATTTACTTGGAACGGCATGGAAATACCGCATATAGGTAGGTATGGTGGACTCATTTGGCACAACTTGGGTTTAAGGAGTTGGATGCACAAGCAGTATTCCCGCTTAGTACAAATGAAGGCTAGCAAATAGATTGAGAAGCGACCAACGAAAAAGCAAAAATGGTCATAAACATGCATTGAACATAACTAACACTGAATAATGCACCATAAGTAGGTTATAATTTTGTTGCATAACTATTGACTTTGTGTGCATGCATAGGGAATCACAAACCTTAACACCAATATTCTTACTAAATCAGAATTACTCACTAACATGACTCACATATTATCATCTCCATATTGCAAAACTATTGCAAGGAATCAAACTTATCATATCCAATGATCTATATGAAAGTTTTTATTATATCCCTCTTGAATATTCATCACTTTGGGACCAAATTCATATCTTACGCAAATTACCATTACTATTATCAACTCTCAAAAAGATATAAGTGAAGCACGATAGAGCAAATATTTCTTCAAAATTTAATATTTATCAACTCTCAAAATAATATAATGAGAGTGCAAATATTTCTTCGAAATATAGCCACTGCCGTGCTCAAAAAGATTTAAGTGAAGCACTAGAGCAACTGCCTAGCTCAAAAGATTTAAGTGAAGCACATAGAGTATTCTAATAAATCATGATATACGTGTGGCTCTCTCAAATAGATGTGTCCAGCAATCATGATTATGACAAACTAAAAAGCAAACAAAACAAAGACTCATATAATACACGACGCTCCAAGTAAAACACCTATCATGTGACGAATAAAAATATAGCTCCAAGTAAAATTACCGATAGTTGGTAGAAGAAAGAGGGATGCCCCGGGGCATCCCCAAGCTTAGACGCTTGAGTATTCCTTGAATATTACCTTGGGGTGCCTTGGGCATCCCCAAGCTTAGGCTCTTTCCACTCCTTATTCCTTCATCCATCGTGATCTCACCCAAAACTTGAAAACTTCAATCACACTAAACTCAACAAAACCTTCGTGAGATCCGTTAGTATAACAAACAAATCACTACTTTAAGTACTGTTGCAAACACTTTCATATTTTATTTTTGCATTATACCTACTGTATTCTAACTTCTCCATGGCTTATACCCTCCGAGACAATCCAAAGTTTCATCAAAACAAGCAAAACAATGCATCAAAAATAGAATCTGTCAAAAACAGAACAGTCTGGAGAGATCTATTTAAAAACAATACTTCTGTAACTCCAAAAATTCTGAACAATTAGTACAACGTGGGAAATTCATATACCAATACTTTGTAAAAATTTCAGATTTTTCTGACACTCTAGTACAGAATTAAAATTCCAGCACTAGACGCAAAACTTTCTGTTTTCCAAACAGCATCAATTATACTATCTTCCAAATCATCCCAAAGGCATTACTTGGCACAAACACTAATTAAAACATAAAAACACAATCATAACAGTAGCATAATTGTGTAAACACACAAGAACAGAAACAAAAAATTATTTTATTCATTGGGTTGCCTCCCAACAAGCGCTATTGTTTTATGCCCCTAGCTAGGCATAATGCATAGTTTCAAGTATTGTCATCTTTGGTTTTAGTAATCTTTGTAGGAGTTTTCTCAAACCCGGGAGGCACTTTACGCTTCCCATTATTCTCAGGAAATGAGGCAATTTTAAGGTCTAGAATATCTAATCGCTTACTGCATAGAGTAATCAAAGTGTTCATGCGATTGAGGTTTCCCCTAATATTTTAAAGAGGTTCGTTAGACTTTTGCAACTCAACCAAATTTTTCTGCATGTCACCCAATTTGTCTAATATTTGAGCTCCCTCTTGAGTAAAAGCAAAACCCTTTTGTGGTGGTGGAATCCCCAATATACCCTCTATTATTTCATAGGAAGTATTGGCCTCACTCTCAATAAAATTCCCTTTTGCGGCAAAGTCCAAAAATTGTCTATGATGCATGGTTAAACCTATATAGAAATTGCAAAGCAAAATTTTTAAATCCCCTTTTATAGAGCAAACACGGTAGGATTCCATTAACATATACCAAGCATCTTTAAGATTTGCTCCTTGTTTCTGTTTGAAGTAAAGCACTTCAAAATCCGGCAACAAAGGAGGGATAGTTATGCTAGTCATGATGAGAAGGTGAACAAATCAAGCAAAAGGGCAAACGGAAAATATTTTTGTATTTTTGTAAAAAAAATTAGAAGTGGGGGAGATGAAAATGAGAGGCAAAGGCAAATAAAATAAATGCAAGGAGATGAAAGTTTATGCGTAGCTACTTGATAGATGTTGATGATGTCTCCTTGGCAGCGGCGCCAGAAATTCTTCCTGCTACTTGTGAGCTGCGTTGGGATTACCCCGAAGAGGAGGGAATGATGCAGTACAGTAGAGATAAGTACTTCCCTCAGTTATGAAACCAAGGTTATCAATCCAGTAGGAGAATCATGCAACAACCCGTTAGCAGTACCTGCACACAAAATAACAAATCCTCGCACCCAACGCGAACAAAGGGGTTGTCAATCCCTTGGCGGTTAATTGCAAGATTAAATTGTATGGTGATAGATAGATAGATCGAACAAAAACAAAATAAAATAAATAAAGTAAAATTGCAGCAAGGTATTTTTGGAATTTTTAATATAAGATAAAAGTAGACCTGGGGGCCATAGTTTTCACTAGAGGCTTCTCTCTTGAAAATAGCATACGGTGGGTAAACAAATTACTGTTGGGCAATTGATAGAAAAGCAAATAATCATGACGATATCCAAGGCAATGATCATGTATATAGGCATCACGTCCGAGACAAGTAGACTGAAATGATTTTGCATCTACTACTATTACTCCACACATCGACCGCTATCCAGCATGCATCTAGAGTATTAAGTTCATAAAGAACGGAGTAACGCCTTAAGTAAGATGACATGATGTAGACAAAGTAAACTCATGCATGAATAAACCCCAACTTTTTACCCTTAATAGCAATGATACATATGTTTCATGTCCCTTTATGTCACTGGGATTGAGCACCGCAAGATCGAACCCATTACAAAGCACCTCTCCCATTGCAAGATAAATCAATCTAGTTGGCCAAACCAAATCAATAGATCGGAGAGAAATACGAAGCTATAACAATCATGCATAGAAGAGTTCAGAGAAAACTCAAATAATATTCATGGATAATCTGATCATAAACTCACAATTCATCGGATCCCAACAAATACACCGCAAAAAGTGATTACATAGGATAGAACTCCAAGAACATCAAGGAGAACATTGTATTGAAGATCAAAAAGAGAGAAGAAGCCATTTAGCTACTAACTATGGACCCGAAGGTCTGTGGTAAACTACTCACGCATCATTGGAAGGGCAACAAGGTTGATGGAGAGCTCCTCCGTGATCGAATCCCCCTCCGGCAGAGTGCCGGAAAAGGCCTCCAGATGGGATTTCTCGAGAACAGGAACTTGCGGCGGCGGAAAAAGTATTTCGTGGACTCCTCTGTTGGTTTCCCGATTTTAGAGTATTTATAGAGGTGGAATTAGGTCAAATGGAGCAGAGGTGGGCCCACGAGGCACCAGGGCGCGCCACCCCCTGGGGCGCGCCCTGGTGGCTCGTGACCACCTCCTCTGTCTTCTGGCCCTCTCCCGAAGCTTCTAGTGTCTCTTATGTCCAGAAAAAATCTCCAAAAAGTTTTGTGACATTTGGACTTCATTTGGTACTGATATTCTGAAAAAACAAAAACAGGCAAAAAACATCAACTGGCACTGAGCACTAAGTTAATAGGTTAGTCCCAAAAAATGATATATAATTGCTTGTAAATGTATATAAAACATCCAAGATTGATACTATAATAGCATGGAACAATCAAAAATTATAGATACGTTGGAGACGTATAAGCAACTTGCGGGGCCAGCGCGTCGCGGTGAGCAAGCGACGAGGCCGTGGCGGTGTGGCCATCTGCCTACACAGACGGGTGGAGGGAGGACGACTGCCCCTCCCTTGCAGCGGGATCGATGGCAGCGCCAGCGGCGCGGCGTCGACGGTCGTCGCGGGCGACGGGCTCCGTCTGGGCCACCCTGGCAGCCCGGCACGCGTCGCGCTCACGGCGAGCGTTGGCCATGGCAGCGAGGAGGTGGAGAGAACTGGAGTCACCCCCCTATCTGGCGCACCAAATGTCAGAGCCTGGACTCCTGAGATGTAGGGGTTCAAACACTGGGGGGCAAGCTAGCTCTCTCCGACCAAAGGTTACCACGGCGAGGCTACGGCGAGAGCGCTACGTGGGAGCACGACAAGGGACACGACGGTTACCCAGGTTCAGGCCACCTTGCAGTGTAAAACCCAACTCCTGCTTGTGGTTAGGATTGCTCTGGGCCAGAAGGTGTTCTCGTGTACAGGGTAGGAGATGAAGGAGTCGATCTCTTCTACAATGGCAGCTCTGCCCCTTTTATAGCCGCCTTGGTCCTCTTCCCCCAAAAACTTAGGCGGGAAGGGTTGCCACACTTGGCGGGTTTTGAAAGGGGACAGGCGCCCAGGCTATCCTGACTAAAGGTGGTCTTCACCTGCAAAAGCATGATCCATGACGCGCCGGTGGGCTCGGTGGTGACCTCCGCCCTGCGCCTTGCTGTCTTGGTCCTCTATCACCAAACGGGCAATCCTTGGGACTTCCTTTGGGGGTGGGCAGCTGGGGCTACCCCCTTAGCACCAAAGAGGAAAGCTTCCCTATACGCGCCCGTTGGCGCAGTCTCTGCCGCCCTTTGTCGCTACGCGCGTCACCCACGTGGTGGGCACGGGACCGCGCTGCCGACGTCAGGCGAGATGGCCTCAGGCGCCCGCCTTGGGAGGGCGCCTCGGGAGACGGCCTCACGAGAGGGCCTCGCGAGGCTCCTGCCGGTGCCCGTGGCTAAGTGCTAGCAAGTCGTGTCTTGAGGAGGGGTCCTCAGGAGGCCGGCGCCTTAGGAGATGTCTTTGCTTTGCGGCGCCCTCAGATGGGCCGCGTCTTGGGCCTTCGCCGGGCATCGTTTCCTGGGCCGCAGGTAGACGGGACAGGGTACCCTGGTTCCCAATGGCCCGACAGACCCTATAGGTTCACGTACACATGGACACGACCCGAGTCGATAGTTGGTAGCGGCTCCTAGCAGAACGTGCCAACTCCCATGTGTCCGCAAAGTCGTTAGACGAACCTCGACAATGTGTCATATGCAATATTCCTTTTGCCTCATGATATGTGTTGTCAATCTCAAGGCGAGTACTTGTCACCCTTGTGGTAGCTAGACCTCTCTACTCGACACCGTGATACAGATTCCTGAACTAGGTTAACACTTTACCCAAGTCGCATGGCCATGCTTTTCGAATCTGATCACTCGAGAGGGCCCAGAGAATATCTCTCCAAATAGGAGGGGTAAATCCCATCTTGGTCAGCCATGTCTCGCGGCATGTCTCACGACTCACCCGAAAGCTACCTTTATAACTACCCAGTTACGGAGTAGCGTTTGATAGACCCTAAGTGAGTTAATCCTCATCTCGAGAACATGCGAGGACCTCAGGTCTAGGAAATGGCATAGACATTGTACTTGAGACTAACAGATGACAATATCTCGCTGCGTCTCAAAGTGGGTCTGTCCGACTCGGTGATCTCCATCCCCGAGTCCATACTATCGGTTTAGCATCTCCATGCACATGACTTGTGAAACATACTCATCAACCGAGTCATATACTAGTCAAGGATATGTGTCCACATAACCTTATCAACTAGGGACCATTAGAACGATCATCATACAATACGTAGTTCCACAAACAAGTCACATACTTATTGATACATATCATTGACAATGTTCAAGGACAATACAAAAGACTCGTGAATACATAGGGAAATATCATCATCACATGATTGCCTCTAGGGAATATCTCCAATAGTCTCCCACTTGCACTAGAGTCAATCACTTAGGCATCGTATGCCCATGGAACTCATGTGTGCCTCATGCTTTTGCCGTGGGAGAGGCTTTGTCAATGGATCAGCAACATTTGCATCCATGTGTACCTTGCATATGTTTACATCACCTCTCTCGACAATGTCGCGAATAAGGTTAAAACGCCTGAGTATGTGTTGGGTTTTATGATGGTTCCGTGGTTCCTTGACTTGTGCGATAGCACCACTATTATCACAATAGAGGTCCAATGGATTGGACGAGCTCTGAACCACACCTAGATCAGAAATAAAATTCTTCACCCAAACACCTTCTTTTGCAGCTTCAGAAGCTGCAATGTACTCGGCCTCTATTATAGAATCAGCTACCGTATCTTGCTTGGAACTCCTCCAGCTCACTGCTCCTCCGTTCAGAATGAACACAAACCGAGATTGCGATTGACTATCATCCCTATTGGTTTGGAAACTAGCATCGGTGTAACTCTTTACAACGAGCTCATCCTCACCTCCATAAACCAGGAACATATCCTTAGTCCTTCTCAAGTACTTAAGGATATTCTTAACTGCTGTCCAGTGACTCTCACCTGGATCAGCCTAGTATCTGCCCACCACGCTGAGAGCAAAGCTAACATCAGGACGAGTACATACCATAGCATACATGATGGACCCAACAGCCGAAGCATACGGAATCCAACCCATGTGTCTTCGCTCATCAGGAGTCGAAGGACTCTGAGTCTTGCTAAGACTAATGCCATGTGACATGGGCAAGAAACCCTTCTTGACATCTTGCATGTTGAACCGCTTCAACACCTTGTCAATATACGCACTCTGGCTTAATCCAATAAGCCTTCTCGATCTATCTCTATAGATCTTAATTCCCAAAATATAAGCTGCTTCTCCCAAGTCCTTCATCAAAAAACTATTTTTCAATGAGTCCTTGACAGATTCAAGCATTTGAACATCATTTCCAATCAACAATATGTCATCCACATATAAGATCAGAAATGCTATTGAGCTCCCACTTACCTTCTTGAATACACAATGATCACAGTCGTTCTTGATGAAGCCAAACTCTTTGACCGCTTCATTAAAACGAATGTTCCAATTCTGAGATGCTTGCCTCAATCCATAAATGGATCTTTGAAGCTTGCATACCATGCTAGAATTCTTTGGATCGACAAAACCCTCGGGCTGTGTCATATACACGTCCTCGGTTAATTTTCCATTAAGGAAAGCCATTTTGACATCCATCTGCCATATCTCATAGTCGAAATATGTAGCTATAGCAAGAATGATCCGAATTGATTTAGGCATCGCTACCGGTGAGTAAGTCTCATCGTAGTCAACTCCTTGAACTTGTCGATAACCTTTAGCGACAAGTCGAGCCTTATGGACCATGACATTTCCGTCCATATCAATTTTCTTCTTAAAGATCCATTTGCAACTCATGCCATCTGACAGACCAACCAAGTTCCAAACTTGATTGTCATCCATGGACTTTAATTCGGATCTCATGGCCTCAAGCCATAACTCGGAATCAGGGCTCTCCATTGCTTCAGCATACGTTGTCGGCTCATTGTTCTCCAAGAACAACACATTGCAGTCGTGCATATTGCGCAACCTTTCCAACCTCCGTGGAACCGGCATCTACTCCACTATGGGTTCCCTGACTAACTCCGGTGTGACAGAATCACCTACCGGAACGTCCTCGTGTGGTTCTCGAATTTGTTCGAGTCGGACCGTACTCCCACTAGCCTTCCGATTGAGATACTCTTTCTCAAGGAAAATTCCATGTCGAGCGACAACCACTTTGCCCTCTTCACGGTTGTAGAAGTAATATCCCAAGGTTTCCCTTGGATATCCCACGAATATGCACTTGTCCGATTTGGGTGTGAGCTTGTCCGATTGGAGTCGCTTGCCATATGCTTCACATCCCCAAACTTTCAGAAATGACAAACTCTGACTCTTCGCAGTCCATATCTCATATGGTGTCTTATCTACGGACTTTGATGGTACCTTGTTTAATGTGAAAGCTGCAGTTTCTAGAGCGTATCCTCAAAATGACAAGGGTAAATCCGACTGACTCATCATTGATCGGACCATGTCCAACAGAGTCCGATTCCTCCGTTCCGACACGCCATTTCTCTGTGGCGTACCCGGAGGAGTCAGTTGTGGAACTATTCCATGACTCTTCAGATGATCATCAAACTCTTGGCTCATATACTCATGCCACGATCAGATCGTAGAAGTTTGATTCTCTTGCCGAGTTGATTTTCCACTTCGTTCTGAAACTCCTTGAACTTTTCAAAAGTTTCAGACTTGTGCCTCATCAAGTAGACATATCCATATCTACTCAAGTCGTTGGTAACAGTCACGAAGTATTGGAAACCAGCTCTGGCTGTCATGCTCATTGGTCCACATACATCACTATGTATGAGTTCCAATAGCTCGGACGCCCTTTCGCAACTCTTTGCAAAAGGAGTCTTAGTCATCTTGCCTAGTAGGCAAGACTCGCATGTCTCGAATGATTCAAAATCAAACAAAGTTAGAATTCCATCATCATGGAGCTTCTTCATGCGCTTTTGACTAATGTGTCCTAGTCAACAATGCCAGATGTAAGTCGGATTTATTTCGTTAGGCTTATGCCTCTTGACATTTATGTTATAGACTGACTCACCTTCAAGATCTAGGATAAATAACCCGTTCACAATGGGTGGAAAGCCATGAAACATATTATTCAAGTAAATAGAACAACCATTGTCCTTAATACTGAATTCATAACCTTGTCTCATCGAACATGAGGCAGAAATAATGTTTCGACTCAAAGAAGGAACATAATAACAATTATCAAGTTCCATTACAAATCCTGAAGGTAAATTAAGTTGCATAGTGCCGACGGCTAATGCAGCAACTCTTGCTTTATTCCTGACGCGTATGTCAACTTCTCCTCTTGCAACATTCCTAGTTCTGCTTAGCCCCTGCATCGAGTTGCATATGTGAACAACTGATCTGGTATCATATACCCAAGAGCTACTAGAAACATCAGCAAGATAAATGTCTATAACATATACAACAAGTGTACCTGAAGAAGAAGTCACACTTCCAGTCTTCTTGCCCTTCTCGGCAAGCCACTTGCTGCAATTCCTTTTCCATTGTCCGTGTTCCTTGCAGTGAAAGCAACGGTCCCCGAGGCCGACCCTGACTTAGGCGCAGCGGCGGCAGTTGGAGTTGCCTCCTTCTCCTTGCCCTTTGCTTTAGCCTTTTTCTTGGACCAGCTCTTCTTGAACTTAGCCGAGTTCTGCACCATCAACACTTGATGATGCGTACCTTTCTTTATATCCCGCTCTGCCACCTTGAGCATCCCATGCAATTCAATGAGCTTCTTTTCCATCCCATGCATATGGTAGTTCGAGATGAACGTCCCATAGCTATCTGGAAGAGAACCAAAAATTGTATCTGTGGACAACTCGTCCCCAAGTGGGAAGCCCAACCGATCCAAAGCTTGCATGTACCCGATCATCTTGATCACATGCGGGCTCAGTGGATCACCTTCTTTCATCTTACAATCCATCAAGGATCGCCAGACGTTGAACCTTTCGGTCCTAGCCTGCATTTGAAACATGCTTTTGAGGTTCTTGATCATATCGAAAGCCTCAATATTTTCAAACTGCTGGTGCAGATCGGGCTCCATAGAAGCCAGCATGAGACAGCTGATCTCGTTTGATTCATCAACGAGTTTTTGGTAGGCATTTCTGGTTGTTGCACTAGCATTCTCGGCAGGTTCCTCTGGAAGCGAATTCTCTAGAACTTATTCCTTTTTCTCATGCCTAAGAACAATTCTCAGGTTTCTATACCAGGTGGTAAAGTTTGTTCCATTCAATTTATCTTTTTCTAGGATTGATTTCAACGCAAAAGGAGTAACTTGAGCAGGTGGTGCCATTGATCTATAACAGAAATATGCAAAATACTAAGACATGTATTCATGAAGAGTAATTCATATTAAATATTTTAATAAGATCATTACTCCCACTAAAATCAACATCCCTCCATTGATACTTAGTGATTCAAGATCCAAGATCAACATGTCAACTAGTGAGCTTTTGCATCACTGCTAGAAGACGAGATCACTCGGTAAGCAACTCTTGCTAATCGTATCTCCATACGACTCTTGTTGCTGGGGACATCTCATGCCACGCTAACTCCTATGCCTCGTGGCCCAAAACTGTTTTGATAGCCACGACAAGTCAACCAATGCTTTGCATGTAAGTGTCCGACACAAACCCATCACTTCAAGGAGATCTAGTGGCACCCTAATTTTATAGGCCCACCACTAAATATACTTGATATGTGAAGGTGCAGCAATTGGGGAGGCATTTATACTTGACATTCTTTGAGGGATCACCCTACTTAAAACATCTACCATGCAAAAGAAGGGTGCATAAAAGGGATAAACTTTCACAGGCAGTTTATACAAGTGTGATATGGTATAGCCCCTTTTCACAGCGCATGGTAATCTCCATCTCCACGTGCGCAGTCTATCCATGGTGATCTCCATCTCCATGCATGGTTGTCCTCGTGGTGATCTCCATCTCCACACCACCCATGTCAACCTCCAAGTGTTACATAAGATACTATGCTATTACAAACTAATAGCTATGAAAGTAAATTATATTACATGGCTCATGTTGACACGCACACCATTAAAACAATAATGAGACAACCATATGGCTCCAGCCGATTGCCATACTCATGATGCGCAGGTCATGATATAATTACATACATGCAACATACACGGGCTATACCAAATCACAAGCATTCCCTGCAAAAACAAGTTATGCGCCGTCCTAAGAGATAAATGCAATGGGGGTCGAGGGGGCTTTGGCCCCCGTGGGGTCAAGGGGCAGCAGCCCTGCGGGGGTCGAGGGGGCTGGCCCCTCGCGGTATCTATGCATTTTTACACTGGAATTTTCATCGGTAAATCATATTTACCAAATTTGGACCATCTTTCCGATTCGACCAATCTCATTGGTCTTCGCGTGTTGTGACCGGCTTTACGTTCCACTGTCTACCCTGATGGAGGAAACCGACCGATAGGGGTAATTTGTGTCACGACCTCCGCAACACGATCATGGAAAAACAGATCACAATTCCGAGCGCCTAACACCATGTACAGTCAATCATATTGACAACCGATCTCATCGGCCAGTACATAAACAATCTACATATCATCATATGCAAATTCTACCCCAAATCTAATCACCACGCAGCATAGGCTCTGATGCCACTGCTAAAACATGCGGTACGCTACACTAGCACCAAATAAAAAATTTCTACCACGCACCCAAGATCATGCTGCTGGAAATAGATCACGGGATCGGGTTTACCACTAGACGCGCAGTCACCGCAGCGGAAGTTGAGTTGGTGATGCATGTAGTCGATCCCCCGAGGCGTCTCCTCCTCGCGTCGTCAATCTCCCGTGAACAGCGAAGACCCGTGAACAGTGATCTCCCACGAACGACACCTCGCAGTTCCCTCGAACGGTTCATCCAAGCACCGCAGATGCGATGCCTCCAAGTTATCCACACGTGCGGGGTGCAGTGTCGGGCGGCGGACTGCTAGGTCCGGTTGCACGGCATGGGGTATGGGGAGTGGCAGCGGCTGTGGAGGGAGGAAAAGATCAACCCTAAGTGGTGCGCCCACTCCCCTTTATATAGACCTCCGAGGTGGGCTCAACACTTGAGCCCACTAGGAGTCTACATCCATTTTCCACTCGGATCCAATCCGAATGGGCTGCAGCCCCTTAAGTGTGCGACCCTATAGGTTCACGTACACATGGACATGACCCGAGTCGATAGTTGGTAGCGGCTCCTAGCAGAACGTGCCAACTCCCATGTGTTCGCAAAGTCGTTAGACGAACCTCGACAATGTGTCATATGCAATATTCCTTTTGCCTCACGATAAATGTTGTCAAGCTCAAGGCGAGTACTTGTCACCCTTGTGGTAGCTAGACCTCTCTACTCGACACCGTGATACAGATTCCCGAACTGGGTTAACACTTTACCCAAGTCGCATGGCCATGCTTTCCGAATCTGATCACTCGAGAGGGCCCAGAGAATATCTCTCCAAATAGGAGGGGCAAATCCCAGCTTGGTAAGCTATGTCTCACGGCATGTCTCACGACTCACCCGAAAGCTACCTTTATAACTACCCAGTTACGAAGTAGCGTTTGATAGACCCTAAGTGAGTTGATCCTCATCCCGAGAACATGCGAGGAACTCATGTCTAGGAAATGGCATAGACATTGTACTTGAGACTAACAGATGACAATATCTCGCTGCGTCGCAAAGTGGGTCTGTCCGACTCGGTGATCTCCATCCCCGAGTCCATACTATCGGTTTAGCATCTCCATGCACATGACTTGTGAAACATAGTCATCAACCGAGTCGTATACTAGTCAAGGATATGTGTCCGCATAACCTTATCAACTAGGGACCATTAGAACGATCATCATACAATACATAGTTCCACAAACAAGTCACATACTTATTGATACATATCATTGATGATGTTCAAGGACAATACAAAAGACTCGTGAATACATAGGGAAATATCATCATCACATGATTGCCTCTAGGGCATATCTCGAACAGGACCGACATGTATCCTTCTTTGCTCCTATGTCTGTCCCTACGGGGAAATGTCACGCGGTGTTACTGGAGTCCTGATAGCTTGCTACAACCCAGTACACACGCTGATGACCGACACGTGCACTGCTGGGTTACCTATGTCTGTCCCTGTACGTTTGTGCCACCTTGGTTTATGACTAGTCATGTCGACCCGGGTTCTCTGTCATATGGATGCTAGCATCACAATCATATACGTGAGCCAAAAGACGCAAATGGTCCCGGCCAAGGTAAAGGCGGCAGCCGTGGGTTACCATGCATGAGGCTGCAAAGTGAACGATGTGTCTTATGCTAGATCGGTGTGACTTAGGATCGGGGTCCCAACATCAGTTACACTGTTTGAGAAATGGTACTATCCTGCTTTGTCATTCTTTACATGTTTAAGCAAGGTATTGTTAAGATAATGTCTCTGTTAATATGAATCAATGACACTGTTTGAGAATTGCTACCGTCCTGCTTTGTTTCCCTTTAAGATAAGGTAGATGTTTTTTCTTGTGGGCGTATAAGTCATCAACCATTATTGGTAAGTAATTATTTCCTTTATACCTCTTTGTGCAAATAGGGATATCAAAACTTCTGCTCGTTGCTATTTCGATTTTGATTTCAGTTGAACTGCACAAAAGGAGCCAATGTATTTAAGGCAAACTGTTACATTCTTGGACCCAGTTGATCCTTCCACTTTGCAGAAAGAAGCAGTCACTAGTTGCAGTACATTATAGAAGGAATAATCGAGAAGCTTTACAGTGTATTAGTAGACGCTGGTGACATGCATGACTAGTCTGCAGAGCTCATGTGGCAACTCAACAGCATGTGAAGTGCAAGATTCTACAACAAAAAGGTATGACCAAGTCACTCGTGGACGCAGCTGTAACAAACGAGGTCAGCATCGGCCTTCATCCACATGATCGTGCTTTGTTATGTTGTGCTACTTATATTGTGGTACTGTTTTGAATAAATGTTTAATTGAAGCTATTGCATTGCTATCTTTTCTTGTTAAGATAATGAAGATGATTATATTTGTGAGCATATGTTTCATCAACTAGTACCACTATTATAGTAATCACACTTTTTCTGTATTTATGCAGACAAGGATGCTCAGCTTGATTTCAGTGGAACTGCACAAAATGTTCAGATGGTTCGTGTCCTCCATAATACTTCATCATGCACAATACATCGAATGGTTTTCTAATCATTCATTGTCACCTTGAGCCACCAAACTAGCTACATGAAAGGAGCTGCCAACATGTTCAAGGCCCTGCATGAATACGAAATCCACCAAGCTACGCATGACATTGCTCGATTTCAGTGGAACTACACAAAAAGATCAGCTGGTTAATCCAACACGAGGTTCCATGTCAATATGCAAACTGATGACAAACCCCTCCCTTTCCATAATCGTAGGCATTTGATATTTTGTAACGGGAAAACCTTCTCAAAGTTTGCTCATTGGTGTTCGCAAGAAGACATGAATTTGATATTTTGGAATGGGACGCCCTTTGCTGTCAGTAGCATCGATCAATTTTTCTTTATTTGTGTCTTTAGTTGTGAAGTAAATATTGGCTCTGACGTGTGCATCATTGAGATGCATAATCATCGATCGATTGTTGTGAATGTTGTGAATTGCCAGGCCTGTCAGTTTGATTGCAATGTATATCCACGCTAAAAAACTTTATGGTACATGTGAAACTGCAGCAAACAATGTGATCACCGCGCGTCCTGACAAAAAATCCTAGTATGTATTGTTTTGCATGTTCGTCTAATGCCTCTGATACAACAATTCGAACTAACCGGACTAAATTCGTTTAAACACGACTGGATTTCAAACATGCTGATACGTCTCCAACGTATCTATAATTTATGAAGTGTTCATGCCATGTTTATTATAGTTTTGTATGGTTTTGGTGCACTTTTATATGGCTTTTATATGATTTTTATGGACTAACATATTGACCTAGTGCCCAGTGCCAGTTGCTGTTTTTTTGCTTCTTTTTGGTTTTCCAGAAAATCCATATCAAATGAAGTCCAAATGCAGCGAAACTTTTTGACGATTTTTTTTGGAAGGAAACAGACCCAGGAAGCTTCGGGAGAGCAGCAGAAGACCCACAGGGGCCCCACAAGCCACCTGGGCGCGCCCTGGTGCCTCGTGGGCCCCCTGTGGCCCCTCTTTGCGTGATTCCAATGCCAAAAATTCTTATAAATACCAAAACCCCCAGAAATAACCCTAGAACTTCGATGCCACTGCCGCAAGCCTCTGTACCGATGAAATACCATCTGGAGCCCTGTTCCGGCATCCTACCAGAGGGGGGAATCATCATCGGAGGCCATCTTCATCATTCCGGCGGTCTCCATGACAAGGAGGGAGTAGTTCACCCTCGAGGCTGAGGGTATGTACTAGTAGCTATGTGTTTGATCTCTCTCTCTCGTGTTCTTGATTTGGCACGATCTTGATGTACCGCAAGCTTTGTTAATATAGTTGGATCATATGGTGTTTCTCCCTCTCTATCTTGTTGTGATGAATTGAGTTTTTACCTTTGAGGTTTCACTATTATCAGATTGAATACTTTTATGGATTTGAGAACACTTGATGTATGTCTTGCATATGAATACCCGTGGTGACAATGGGGTATTATATTGATTCACTTGATGTATGTTTTGGCACTCAACTCGTGGATTCCCGAGGGGACATTGGGATAATCTATGCATAGGGGTTGATGCACGTTTTCGTCCTACTTTCTCCGGTAGAAATCTTGGGGTACTCTTTGAAGTTCTTTGTGTTAGATTGAATATTATGAATCTGAAGTTGTTTGATTCATATCGAATAATCAACTCACGGATACTTGTGGTGACATTGGAGTATGTAGGTGACATTAGAGTTGGTTGATGCGTATCATATGGTGTTATTTTAGTACGAACTCGAGGGCTGTTCGTGACACTTATAGGAATAGCTCTTTAGATTGATCAGAAAGGATAACTTTGAGGTGGTTTCATACCCTACAAAGAATTTCATCTTATGTTCTCCGCTTGATAAGAACTTTGTAGTGATTCTTTATCGCACGTTGAGGGATTGTTATATGATTCAACTGTGTTAGCACTGTTGAGAGATTGCACTTGTGAAAGTATGAACCCTAGGCCTTGTTTCTAAGCATTGCAATACCGTTTGTGCTCCCTTTTGTCACTTGCTACCTTGCTGTTTTTTTATTTTCAGATTACAAAAACCTATATCTACTATCCATACTACACTTGTATCACCATCTCTTCGCCGAACTAGTGCACCTATACAATTTACCATTGTATTGGGTGTGTTGGGGACACAAGAGATTTCTTGTATTTGGTTGCAGGGTTGTTTGAGAGAGACCATCTTCATCCTACGCCTCCCACGGATTGATAAACCTTAGGTCATCCACTTGACAGAAAATTGCTACTGTCCTAGAAAACTCTGCGCTTGGAGGCCCAACACGAGTCTACAAGAATAAGTTGTGTAGTAGAGATCACATGCCCGAATCTCATTACATTTCTGACATTCTTCAACTAAATAGCGGTGCTCATCCGGCTCTGGATGTATAATTAATTAACCTAATCTATGATCTCCGGCGCCCGTTCCCCATGTTCGGCTGAGCCCCGAGAACTGAAGCTTCTCCAGCTCCACCTCGCCGCTCTCCAGCTCCGCCTCCGGAGCCCCGGGAAGTGAAGCTGTCCGACTCCACTTGGCCGCCAAGAAGCTAATCGGCCGTCGATGTTTAACCCACCAAGCTTGGCTTCAACTGGAGGGGAGGAGCGGTGGCCTTACTTGGACCTGAGCGGCGGCGACCTACCATCTTCTACTCTTCCTCATTTTTTGCGTGGCGCGGCCTCGTTGCCGGCGGGGCCGGGCCTCGGTGGAGCTGGCGATGTCCTCCACTTCGTTGCCAGTGGGGCGGGACCTCGGCGGAGCCGGCTATGTCCTCCGCCTCGTCGTCTGTCTCGTCAAACAGCACCTCGCATGACTCGTGGCCCTCCTTGTAGGCGGCCGCAACCTCCGTCACCCACTGGCGGTACCGCCAGCATGCGAGGCGGCTCTCGCGGGCAGAGCAGTAGGACTCGAGCAGCACCGCTTGCTCCGCCAGGTCTGCGGCGATCTGCTCCTCCGCCTGCAAGTGCTCCCGGAGGAGCTGGTGGTTGTAAGCGGCATCGGCCTGCGCCTCCCAGAACCGTTCCTCCTGCTGCTCTCGCACCATGTCCATGTATTGGGCACGATCCTTGCCGATGGTCATGGTACAATGCACCAGCGAGGATGGCGGGGAGGAGGAGGGTGGTGCCGGCTCATCGACGACCACGTCCTCCATTGGTACGTTATCGTCCTCCGGCTGCCTGCCGGCCAGCCAGTCGGCAGCAATGGTGGTCATCTCCTTCTTTTGGTCTGTCATCCGCCCGTCCTGGAGAGCGATGGAGCGCGAGGAAGCCATGGTGGAAGTGGTGTGGAGAGGAGAAAGGGAACGGAGGTAGATGACTGCAGCTATGGCCGTGGCAGCAGTTTTTATAGCAATGGTGGGCGGTAGCGGGATGGACGGGTGGCGCCGGAAGAGCCGCCTTGGCAACCGCATGTCATTAATGTGGGCGGCAGACGGACGGACGGATGGCAGTTGTGTCGTTTGAACGCGGAGCAGTCGCCTGCTCCGGGAAGCGGCGCGGGCGGCGCTGACCATTTCGGGTGAGAAGCGCGCGCGGGCGAGGGAGGGGGTTTGGGTGGGCCAGGGCAGTCAGACGCGGGCTTGGCAGCGGTCTGGTGTAGCAGCCGGACATGCTGGCTCACCAGCGAACTCGCCGAGCTCAGCGACGACGACCAAACGATGGACGAGGCTTCCGACCAGGAGCTGATGCCACCGCCCGCGCCGGTTCATGCCGTGTTCACCATAGAGCAGGTGCGGCCGCACCTTGATGCCCTAATGGCGGAAGAGCTACCAATGTCGCCGGTGTCGGTGTTCCGGCAAGCGCAGGAGGATCAGTGCTACAACCTCCTTCTCCTCAACAAGCATCGGCTTGTGGAGGGACAAATCGCCGGCGAACAGGTGAACGACAATGCCGTCGCGGACATGGGGGCCAATGATCCTGGCTTCCTGGATGAGCAGCAGGCGCTGTACCAGACCATCCGTAGGGCCCGCGTGGCCCTCTCCATCGTCCTTCGCCTTGTTGCGCTCGCCGTGGCGCCGCCGTCTCGCATTGTCAACATGGTGAACAAACGAGAGGAATCAGGAGATGACTGTACGTGGTGAGGATGATAGTAGGAACCCACCAGGGCCATGGCCGTACTCAGGCAAGTGCCTCCTTATTACTACAAGAAAAAAAACTTCTCCCTAATGGTTTCCTGACATCTGGGTCCGACGCCATTGTCAACGTAGTCAATAAAGGAGAGAATTGCACAAGGAGCTGCTGACAGCAGGGACCCAGCAGATCGTGCATTTTTTTAGAGATGTTTTTTTGTTGCTGAGACAGAGCAGGGTATCAACTGGTCTGTGCGTGGGCTGTGGCCCGTGTAGCCCAGGCTATTATTTTATGTCTACCAAATAACCAGCCCAGCTGTTTTATTCCTTTGTGAAAATGTCTAGCCCAGCTTTATTTTTTTTGACGAATACCCAACGCATGCCAACTTGTTTTTCTCCGCCCGGCTGGGTTGCAAAAACGAGGAGGGGTGCATTCAGCTTATCCAGAAAATGGGTTTTAAGTAATAATAAATGGGCTGTAAATATTAAAAAAACACAGCGAACCGGCAATTAGTTTGAAAATTAAGTTTTTTTTTTGGAATTTTAGATTTTTAATTTCATTACATTTTTTGTTGCGCGCGCAAAATTTGATTGGATTTTAACCTAATATAAAATAATTTTGAAATTAGATTGAATCTGAATCGAAATTTCGGGATAAAAATAATTCGGACCCCACCAAAATGTGGGAAGTTTGGTTGAAATTTTTAACCCTGGCCCTGGCTAGAAAATGGGTTGTACTATTAACAAACATTAAATGGGCTGCAGTAAATTCCATAAGAATTAAAAAATGGGCTGTAAATTATTTAAAATAGCAAATGGGTTGTATGCTGTCCGCCACAGATGTGATGCTGATTTGTTGGCCTACTAAGTTGACGCGTACGCAAGGCTTTGTCACCTTGTAGTCAACACACGATTCTAGCAGTAGAGGCCGTTGGATGTCCATCCAACGGCTTTCGTGCTTCTTCAATCTTAGATCTTCTTCCTTCAGCCGCCCAAACCACCGCGGGCGGGACCGCCTGCTCCTGTCGCCCGTGGCCGGCTGTGTTGCCGTGCAGGCCTCGTCGCCCCACCCTACTCCCATCACTGGCCAGGCCATCCCTCTATTTACCCACACCTCCTATTATTCTCTGGTGATGGCAGCCTCACACGGCAGCCGAACCAGTCAACCCTCGAACTCCCCTCCGCGTTGGCAGCCACTTCTGTGTCTTCGCCGGCTACCGGTCGTTCCTTCCTATGACTCGCCATCGTCCACCGCGTTGGTTCTATAGGTGCCGCGTGGTGAACGTGGTCAACAAATGATAGCCATCGGAAGAGGGATGTACGTGGAGAGGCTGACAGTAGGGACCCACATGGTCCATGGCCGCACAAGCAAGTGCCTCCTTATTATGCATAAAAAAATGATTCCTCCCCTTGACAGCTAGGACCCACCAGCTATATCTTCGCACCGAAGGAAGTGCCTCCTTATTACGCGAAAAAAAGATTCCTCCCCATGACAGCTGGGACCCACCAGATTTGGAGGCTGACTTGTGGGCCTACTAAATTGACGCGTACGCAGGGCTTTGTCAACTTAGTCAACAAATGATTCTAGCAGCAGTGACCGTTGGATGTTTATCCAACGGCCGTGCTACTTCTACAATCTCTGATCTTCTTGCTCCAACCTCCCAAACCAGTGCCGGCGGGTTCCACCTACTCCCGCCTCCCGTGGCCGGCTGTGTTGCCGCGTAGGCCTCACCGCCCCTCCTACTCCCACCGCTGGCCAGGCCACTCCACTCACCCACACCTCCTGTTATTCTCCGGCGACGACAGCCTCACACCGCAGCCGAACCAGTCAACCCTTGTACTCTCCTTAGCATGGGCATCCACTGCTGTGTCTTCGCCGGCTTCGAGTCATTCCCTTCCTGGGCCTCGCCGTCATCCACCGCGTTGGTGCTCTCGGCGCGGCGTGGTCAACGTGATCAACAAATGATAGACATCGGAAGAGGGGTGTACGTGGAGAGGCTGACAGTAGGGACCCACATGGTGCATGGCCGCACGCAAGCAAGTGCCTCCTTATTACGCGAAAAAATGATTCCTCCCCAGACAGCTGGGACCCATCGGCTCAATCTACGCACGGAAGGAAGTGCCTCCTTATTACGCAAAAAAACGATTCCTCCTCATGACAGCTGGGACCCACCAGATTCAGAGGCTGGCTTGTGGGACTACTAGGTTGACGCGTACGCAGGGCTTTGCCAACTTAGTCAACAAACAATTCTAGTAGCAGTGACCGTTGGATGTTAATCCAACGGCCGTGCTGCTTCTTCAATCTCTGATCTTCTTGCTCCAGCCGCCCAAACCAGCGCCGGCGGGACCGCCTGTTCCTGCCTCCTGTGGCCGGCTATGCTGCCGCGCAGGCCTCACCGCCCCACCCTACTCCCACCGTTGGCCAGGCCTCCCCTCTACTTACCCACATCCCCTCTTATTCTTTGTGACGGCAACCTCACACCGCAGCCAAACCAGTCAACGCTCGTACTCCCCTCGGCGTGGGCATCCACTATCGTGTCTTCCCCGGCTCCGCGTCGTTCCCTTCCTAGGCCTCGCCGTCATCCACTGCCTTGGTGCTCTTGGTGCGGCATAGTCAACGTGGTCAATGAACGACAGCCATCGGAAGAGGACTGTATGCGGTGAGGCTGACAGCTGGACCCACCAGTTACATCTTCGCACGCAAGGAAGTGCCTCCTTATTACGCGCAAAAAAAATGATTCCTCCCCCTGATAGCTGGGACCCACCTACTATATCTTCGCAAGCAAGGAAGTGCCTCCGTATCCTCCCTGACAGCTAGGACCCACCCGGTCGAAGTGTATGTAGCATTGTCTGTCTGGTCGCGAACGTGTACGTACATACTGGTCGATCGGTCTCATGAACCGTGGCCGTGTAAGGAGCGGCACGTGTCATAGTAGAGCCCCATACATAGCAGTTCAGGTAGTCCCGTCTAAATCGAGTACACGTACATACAGCCATGCTACAAAAAATACGACCATATACGTACATACGGGCGGGGTTTTGAATGCGTACTCATGCATACGTACGGCCAGGGCTCGTGTACATGGAGAGTCAACATACGGCAGCAATGGCCTCCTGTTCATCGGCAGCCAACTGGCTGGGTCGGAACATAGAAACAACGTCGTGTTCATTGGGAGGCCACCGACTGGGTCGGAATGCGTCCTGTTCATTGGGAGCTAACCTGCTTGGACAGAACAGCCGAAACGGGGTGCTGTTCATCGACTCGGGGTCTGGCGTACCACAAAACGGAGGAAACGGCCTTCTATTTGACCGCCTACGGTCGAAACGGGGTCTTGTTCATCAGCTGGGGGTCTGGCGTACCGCAAAACAGAGGAAACGGACTTCCCTCCCACCGCCTACGGTCGAAACAGGGTCCTGTTGATCGGGAGGGGTCTGGCGTACCGTAAAACGGAGGAAACGGACTTCTACCCAACTGCCTACGGTCGAAACGGAGTCTTGTTCATCGGGAGGGGTGTGGCGTACCGCAAAACGGGACTCCATGGGCTACTGTTCATCCACCGTCGACTTCCTCTAGCCTCCACCGGCTACTGTTCATCCAGCCTCCACGGGGGTCCTGTTCATCCAACCTCCACCGGCTATTGTTCATCCAACCTCCATGGGGTCCTATTCAT
Source organism: Elymus sibiricus (assembly GCA_039707655.1). Lineage (NCBI taxonomy): Eukaryota > Viridiplantae > Streptophyta > Magnoliopsida > Poales > Poaceae > Elymus > Elymus sibiricus. The sequence goes on from CM077672.1 coordinate 321,475,223, forward strand.
CCACCCCCAACCAGCAGCGGTATGGCGTACCGCGGCACAGCCTCCTCGGGGTCGTGTTCATCCAGCACCAGCTGCCTACAAGGCCGGGGTCTAGTTCATCCAACCCCCACCGGCTGGGGTGGGGCGTACGAGCAGGCGGCAGCAAACGGGAACTGTTCATCCACAGCCAACCAACCGGCTTGATCGCTGTGTCTTGACTCGTGTCTACGGGAACTGTTCATCCACGGCAGCAATGGGCATTGTTCATCGAGAGGCAACCCAACACCGGCTGGCTACGTCTCGCACGGGGGCTCGATCGGCTTCAGTAAGCAGTGAGAAGGATCGATCGGGTTCAGTTAGCAGCGAAGGAATCGCTCGGGTTCAGTTAGCAGCGAAGGGATCGCTCGGCTTCAATACGCAGTGGGATCGATCGCTCGGGTTCAGTACGTGTAGTAGTGCGAGGGATCGATCGATCGCTCGGGTTCAGTAAGCGAACGCCTTGCTCGGGTTCAGTTAGCGAGCGTCTCGCACACACGCACGCATACGAGAGAAATGCGCAAACCACACTGCATCGCTCAGCCCCGACCACCCACCGAAACCGGGAACTCCCCGAAAATTTCCTTGACCTCACTTCTACCACGATTTTTTACGTCATGTACGGCCCAAAGAATGTCATGCGAGTGCGTCTCCGGCCCGCCCATGACGAAAAGCCCATTTTCTGTCATAATATGAAGTATTCATGCCATGTTTATTCTAGTTTTGTAAGATTTTGGTGCACTTTTATATGACTTTTATATGATTTTTATGGACTAACATAATGACCCAGTGCCCAGTGCCAGTTGCTGTTTCCTGCTTGTTTTTGGTTTTCCAGAAAATCCATATCAAATGAAGTCCAAATGCAGCGAAACTTTTTGATGATTTTTTCAGGAAGGAAACAGTCCCAGGAAGCTTTGGGGGAGCAGCAGAAGACCCACAGGGGGCCCACAAGCCACCTGGACGCCCCCCCCCCCGAGGCAGGCCCTGGTGCCTCGTGGGCCCCCTATGGCTCCTCTTCGCATGGTTCCAACGCCAAAAATTCTTATAAATACCAAACCCCCCAGAAATAACCCTAGAACTTTGACTCCGTCGCCGCAAGCCTCTGTACGTCCATGATCGCATCTACAGCCCTTTTCCGACACCCTGCCGAAGGGGGAAATCATCATCCCGGCGGTCTCCATGACGAGGAGGGAGTAGTTCACCCTCGGGGCTGAGGGTATGTACTAGTAGCTATGTATTTGATCTCTCTCTCTCTCGTGTTCTTGATTTGGTACGATCTTGATGTACCACAAGCTTTGTTAATATAGTTGGATCATATGGTGTTTCTCCCTCTCTATCTTGTTGTGATGAATTGAGTTTTTACCTTTGAGGTTTCACTATTATTGGATTGAATACTTTTATGGATTTGAGCACACTTGATGTATGTCTTGCATATGAATACCCGTGGTGACAATGGGGTATTATATTGATTCACTTGATGTATGTTTTGGCACTCAACTCGCGGATTCCCGAGGTGACAATGGGGTAATCTATGCATAGGGGTTGATGCATGTTTTCATCCTACTTTCTTCGGTAGAAATCTTGGGGCACTCTTTGAAGTTCTTTGTGTTGGATTGAATATTATGAATCTGAAGTTGTTTGATGCGTATCGTATAATTTACTCACGGATACTTGTGGTGACATTGGAGTATCTAGGTGACATTAGAGTTGGTTGATGCGTATCATATGGTGTTATTTTAGTATGAACTCAATGGCCATTCGTGACACTTATAGGGATGGCTTAATAGATTTATCGGAAAAGATAACTTTGAGGTGGTTTCGTACCCTACTAACAATTTCATCTTATGTTCTCCGCTAGATAAGAACTTTGGAGTGATTCTTTGTCACACGTTGAGGGATTGTTATCTGATTCAATTATGTTAGCCCTATTGACAGATTGCACTAGTGAAAGTATGAACCCTAGGCCTTGTTTTTAAGCATTGCAATACCATTTGTGCTCACTTTTATCGTTTGCTACCTTGCTGTTTTTATTTATTCATATTATAAAAATATATTTCTACTATCCATACTACACTTCTATCACCATCTCTTCGCCAAACTAGTGCACCTATACAAATTGCCATTGTATTGGGTGTGTTGGGGACGCAAGAGATTTCTTGTATTTGAGTGCAGGGTTGTTTGAGAGAGACCATCTTCATCCTACGCCTCCCACGGATTGATAAACCTTAGGTCATCCACTTGAGGGAAAATTGCTACTGTCCTACAAAACTCTGCGCTTGGAGGCCCAACACGAGTCTACAAGAATAAGTTGTGTAGTAGACATCAAGCGACAGCACGGCCGGAGGAGGTCATCTTCTCCAATTCTGGCAGCTACGGCCACCGCTGCGCTCCGGTCAAAACCGCCGCAACCATAGCCTCCCCACCAAAATTTTCTTCACCAGAAGCTCTCTCTAGATCCCACGAATCCACTCCCCCTCTCAATTTAGCTCGGGAGCCACCATGGGCAAAAGCCCTCTTCGAGTCCCATCGGAGCTCCACGGGAGAGCTCACCACCTATGATTGGGTGGACTCCGGAGACCGTGCCGCACCTCATCAGGATCGCCAGCACCCCCTGAGCCCGTTCCCATGCTCGCCCCCTCGAAAATCGCCGCCGTTCGCCGGCGGGGATCGCCGGAGCTGCACCTCCGCTCTGCCATGGGAGAATAAGGGCGCGGGCGACCGGTCAAACCTGACTGGTGGGCCTGCGGGACCCATTGTCGGCGACCGAAGCGCGCCGACTTGTCTTTAAGTGGAGACGGGCTCCCCTGAAGCCGTCTTCGCGCAGGGAAAATGTATACCCAGGAATATGCCTTCGATGTCGGCAGCCCTCCCATGCGGCCGACCGACTGTGCCTGGCCCAGTGGCGACATGCGGCTAAACACCGCCCAGGGCGCGCTTCTGCTTGCGAGATCCAGCCCATTAGGTTAATGCCCTTTTCTTTTTTGTCTTTTCCAGCAGGTTTCAAATAATCCTACAATAATCATTTGAGCTCTAGATGAGTTGGTTTCAATTTCCAGGGATCTCTTAAACTATTCTCTATTTATCCGGCTAGTGTGAACATTTTTTTTCCTAAGCTTGGTTTTTGTTGGATGTATTAATAGTCAATTTCTTCATTTATTTCAGCCTAGAAATTACCTAGGAAAATCATATGAACTCCAAATCATTTGAGTCTTTTTCTGTTATTCCTCATTTTTCATCTAGTTTGTTTTAGTATTTATTTCAAAAATTTCCAAACAACTTTTTTGTACTGTTTTAAGTTTATGTGGTAATTTCAATATTTTGAAAATAGGAAAATGGAGGGAAGATAAAATTTTCAAAGCTTTGGAGTGCACCCAATCTTTCTGCATGCTCAAGGCAAGCATCTTGAACACTTGTTATGGTGAATGCATGGTTAATTGTTTGCAAGAATAATTGAATCATGAATATGTTGAATTCAAATAAAATTTGCATATTGCTAGTTATACATGCATGATCCCTTGATAATATTTTATCTTCATTTAAATATGAATTATGAATGAGTATGGTTATCTTCACATGTCACATATGCCTATGTTGGTCCGGACTAATCTGCAGGAAAGAATCAGTCACGAGAAAAGTGACCGTGAGACTGAAATCGTGTTGTGACGAGAATGATCAGTGAGGGCATGTTGGGACATGCCAGGTGGTGACCCTGCTGGGTACTACCAAGGAAATATATTGTGCTAACCACTGCAGGAAAACTTAAACCTCCTGAGTCGACCGTAGATCGAGTCTTGTTCCGGTAACCCCCATACTTGTTTCATGCTGCCACTTGTCCCTGCCACAGGTAGGGTACGGTTCAGTAAGTTGTTAACCCCTTTCATTGCACACACCGTACAGAGAGGCCATGGTGAAAGATACCAGAGGCCTCTGGTAGGCATGTCACCTAGTCAGGGGGCATGGGTGTATCTGGCTGAGCCGAGAGGGGGCCACCCCTTGTAATCCGCGCGTTATAAATTGTGATCCCATGCTATTCAAGACGATGGTCTCCCCGTCTTAGAGTTTTTCTGGAATGATACCTTGGGTGATTCCGGGCATCAGAACGGTTAAGCTGGTGTGTGTTGGTTAGGTGTGTTTTCATCCCAAAGGCCGTAATTGGAATTAGTCAGCGTCTCAGTGTTGGCTAAAGAAATCCTTTACTTGTGGGTAAAGAGTACACCCTCTGCAGAGTTTTAAAACTTATTCGAATAGCCGTTGTCGTGGTAGCACGACCATCTGTGGGACCATGCAGCCCCTTGTGGTTTGGCGGGGGAGATCGGCGTGCACAAAGAGCATGAACAATGGAGGGCGCAAGGGATTTACCCAGGTTCGGGCGGCTGAGAAGCGTAAAACCCTACTCCTGCCTTTGATGTAATAGTGGTGTGGAAGCACAGTACAAGGAGCACTTCTCCCGGCAAGGTTCGGGGGAGAAGCAGCTACATGAGATGGGCTTGAGTTTGAAAAGGGGTCCGAATCCCTCTAACTGTTGCCTCGGTCCTTCTTTTATAGCTCAAGCGGTTACCACAGTGGCAAAACAGTAATTACATAGTGATTAGATAGCAAACAGTGCTATCATACCTAACTCTGCCAGTTTAGGACAAAAGCATTAAATGCGCCGTTAGGTGTGTGGAGAGGTAGTCCCTGCAAGGTTCCTGCACCGCTCGCCCAGCTACCTCGTATTATTCTGACACGCCTCCTGGACGGGTGTCATTAAAGGCAAATCTTGTCCCAGTGAGCTGACACGTGCCCGCCAAGCCTCGCCAACCAGCTTGTGCGGTCGACACCTCACTCGTTAGCGAATACCCGTGCGGTGAGGTGGAACGCTGGAGGACTGGCATAAGCTTGCCGGCACGGAGCTTGCCGGGTCTTCTCCTTGCCGGTTTATCCTTGCCGGCAAGGGATATCTTCTTCTTCGGTACTAGTTGAGCGTTTGTTGATGCTGTGTCTTGAGCTTCTCTCCAGCGGCTCGCGCAACTAGTTCTTGGATCTTGGATCTTGGCGGTTCCCGGCAAGCCTTGGCCGGAGAGGAGGCTGCTACTGTCTGTGCATAAGTCAGGGTATAAAAGTACCCATGTTTTATACACCGACAGGAGCCCCCGGGCCTGGGCCATACGCACGTCCGAAGCGTTGTTGGGCTAGGCCCAAACAATGCATAGACACGCGGCGGGAAACTGCCATTGTAATTTTTCGTCATGATGGTTATCCTGACGCACGTCCATTCCATGCATTAAATGCGGGTCATGGGAACTTGGACTGTTGCGGTTATTTTGCGATAGTGTGCCTGTAAAAAAAGGCGCTGCGGGGGTAAACAGTGAAGAGTCAGCCCCCTCGCGCCTTCCCCATAAAAAGGTAACCGCAAGGAGGCGCTGCTCATCCACCCCTGTTTTCCCCCTGCTTCATCTTCCCCCTCTCGCCAGAACCGCATCCGCCGCCACCGCCATCGTCAACTCGCATCCGAGCTCAATCTCTCTCCTTCTCCTCGAGCTCCGATGGCGCCCAAGAGGGCCGACACGGCTGGGAAGAAGCCCGCCAAGCCGCTAGACCCCAAGGCGGAGGAAAAGAAGAAGGCGTTGGAGGAGTTGGAAAATCGGCGGAGGGAAAATGCAATCTTATCGCCGTGCTCCTTGGATGCCAACGAGCTGATCAGGAGATACGCGTACATGTGGGGGAGGGACACCAAGGATCACAAGGCGCCTGTGGTGCTCCCCGAAGGCGACAAGGACCCCGCAGATTCTTATCCGTTCTTCTGTGCATACTTCTACTGCGGTTTGGTCCCTCCCTACTCAGAATTCTTTAGTGCCATGATGTTCAGTTACGGGTTTAGATGCTGGATTTCACTCCGAACGCAATGACTTGCATGGCGGTTTTTGCTCATCTGTGCGAGAACTTCGTCGGAGTTGCCCCCAATGTGGACCTGTTCTGCCACTTCTTCATTCCCCGGATCGAAGACAAGTCACTCTCCGGCGGCGTGGCCTGGATTCCTAGGGCAAAAACCAAGGGCGAGTACCTTGCCGGGCAGTTCCGCCTCAAGTGGGAGGAATGGAGGGCGGAGTGGTGCTAAATCCAGGAAAAAGACTTCCCCCAGTTCTGTATACTGCGCACAGTGAAAGTTGAGCACGGCAAGAATTGGAGCCATATGGGTGCTACCGACGCTAAGCTTCGTCCGGCATTGAACAGGATCGCCCGCCATAAGGCCACCAAACTGACCGTAGAGATGGTTGGCACCGATTTCCTCCGGCGACGCATAGCGCCGCTGCAGAAGAGGGAGAGATTTGCTTGGGAATACCAGAACGCCGCTGACGTCATGAGGCTGTACCCTGGGACCGGCAACAACTTGTCGGTTATGGAGCACGCCTGCCTCTACGAGCAGTTGTTCCGGAAAACCGGTGTATTTCACTTGCCGGACCAGATCGTTCCGCTGCACATCAACTCTGCCAAGGACTCCATCTTGGCGATGATGCCGGATTGTGACGCCCATGGAGTAAAAGCGGACTGGGATCTGCCCAGCTTGGAGCATGAGATGGATTGGGCCTCCAACCTGACAGAGAAAGCTTCCCGAAAGGAAACGGACCTCATCCGGGCTACCACTGCGGAAGAACTGGCGTATATCACCAGCAAGGCCGCAGAGATCATGAGGATCAACGCGGCGGGCGGGTCTGGCACCGTGGCAGTCGAGGACGATGATGAGGAGCATTCCGACGAAGAAGCTGTCGAAGAGCATCAAGAAGAGCCTGCCGCGGACGAGGCGGCCGAAGCTGAAGTTGCCGGGACCGAGGCTGCCGGGGCCGAGGCTGCCAGAGAGCTCGAAGAAGAGCAAGGTCCTCGAGCCCCGAAGAGGAGGCGACGTCTTCAGAGGGCGGTCAGTCAAGAGCCAGTGCGTGCTCCTTCACCAAGAGCTCGCCCTACGGTGAAGAAGACGACCACGAAGACCGGCCGCCAAGAAGAGGTATGCTGACAACCCACCTGGCGTCCCCAAACTCAGCCTTCATCTCCTCGGCAAGAGGTTGCCGAGGAAGTCGAATCTTCTCAGCCGGCGGGTTTGCCTCCCCCGGCACTCAAGAGGGCAAGGGAGTCGCCCCCGCCAGTGATGTATGACTTCGACGTTCTTTGCGAGTCCGAGGAGGAAGAGGAGTAAGTGACCTCGCTTGTTTCTCATCAAGCCTTGATTTTATCTGGTCATCATTTTAACTTGGTTCCTTTTGTCTTGACAGGGACCCAGAACTGCTTGTGCATCGGTCGAAGCGCCCTAGGTCCGCAGCAGTGCAGGATCCTGCGGCAAGCGCCGGGCAGGGGGTTGCGATGGCCGAAGCCGTTGTTACCAGCCCCCAGCCCAGCCCTCTGCGTGAGGACGTGGTGCAGGTGCCTCCTACTAGCGCCAGCACTGGAGTCCCTACTACTGAGCTCGTTGTGGAGACGGAGGAGGCCCGCCAAGAGGAGGAGCGCCAAGAGGTGGATCCAACCGTGGCTCCCCCAACGATCAATGTCCCGGAGAGCGCTTCCCCGACAAGGGCCTCCACCGATGAGCCTGCCCGCACAGAGGTCATCCCGACAAGCGGGGCTGGAGACGACCGCGCGCCGGCAACGCAAGTTGCCGGGGGAGGAGACGCCCCTCATCAGCAGACGCCAACGGGTAATCCTCTTGTCTTCAGGCGTCTTCCATGGAACACCTCTCTTTTCTTTCTTTTTCTTTTTTGTCTTCTTGAACTTGACTCGTGGTTTCGAATCCTACCTCACCCTCGCTTCTGCCTCGATCCACAGCTCAAACCTCCCCTGACGAAGGCGAAGTCCTTGTGGAGGTGGCCAATATTGCAAGGGATGCCGCCGAGGAAGCCGCCAAGATCGCCACTGAAGAGGGCCCCGCGCAGGTTGCCGGGGAGACCGGAACACTCCTTGACGAGCCCAAGAGATCCACCGGCAGCACGCCCGACCCCACTAGGATGGATGCGGAGAAGATGCCTGCCAATGCTGACGCGCCGACTCCCGGCAACCAACTGGTGGTGTCAACTCTGGAAGCTCCGTCAAGCAACTTGGCGTTGGCCGCTCGTCAGCACGGCTCTGGAGCCCCCAGTTCCTCTGGCACCGCGGGGCCAAGCTTTGATGAAGAAATAGCTCGGATCTTGCTCCCTTTGGTCCAAAGAACCGACGAATCCACCGACGCGGTCGATAACGCCAAAGATCTTGTCTTCATGGAGATCATGGCTGTCGGTTTCAAAGGTGTCCAGGAATGGTACAGCCGGAGGTGGGACAAGGTGCACGAGGAGCGCAAAGCTGCGGATTTAGTTGACCGGAAGCTGAGGGAGAAGGCGGACAAGCTGCGCAGATGGTACAGTCAGCAGGCCCGCAATCTCAATGTTGCTACTGAGAAAGCGGCAACCCGTGACGGCAAGCTAACAGAGCGCGAAACGCTGCTCAATGCCAAGGACAAAGATCTTGCCGCGCGGGAAGATGCCCTTGCCGCCACTCTTCGCGGCAAGGATGAAGAGATCGAAGCACTCCTTAAGTAGCGGACCCAAGAGCTGGAGGACGGGCACAAGAAATCCACTGAAGCCCAAGCCTTGGAGAACGCCGCCAAGCTCAAGGAAGCTTCCGACAAGGCTGCTGCCGCTGTCTCCGCCAAAGCTGAATTGGTATCCTAGGTGGCCAAACTGAAGGAAGATCTTGTCGGCAGCGGCAAAGAAATCGAGGCTCTCAAGGACGAAGCGCTGAAGGCAGCCTGCACTGTAGGGGACTTCCAAACGCAGCTGTCGTCCAAGAACCAGGATCTTGATGCCGCCGCCAAGACGATCGGGGATCTGAAATCCCAATTGGCCACTGTGGTAGCAGCCTCAGAATCCGCCAAGGAAAGGGAGAGGGTCTTGACGGAGAAGCAAGAGAAGGATGAGGCCCCGAAGAAGGAGGCTGAGAACAACTATGCCCAACTGCATGAGAACCTCTCCCTCTGGACCGGCAGGCTCATCAATGCTGGTGAGCGCATCAGCTCTCAAATCGCAGAGATGGACATGAAGAGCTGGGGTTTCACCGTCAACGACAAGGAGGCCACCAGCGTCAGGCTGACCAAGTTCTTCAAGGGCCTTATTGACGCCTTGAAGACATACCACGAGGACAGGTCTGCTTCGTTCACTGATGAGTCCCAGAAGTTTGCACATGAAATCGTGTACAGGGTGCTGCTCAAGATCGCTCATCGCAATCCCGGCCTTGATCTCTCCGGGGTCTTCAGGAGGTTACCAGATAGCACAGACGTCACCGCTGCCGACAAGATCACTGCCCCTCTTGCCGACAAGGTTCTCCAAATCCCTAGGGTCCAAGGCAATCGTCGAGACTGAGCTTGTCGCTATATCCACCATTGTGCTGTCATGCACAAGATACATTTGATCTTTTGTTAGCCCCGCACTGTTTCTGTGATGTAATATAACTTGTGCTGCTTGAATGTATGTACGCCGTTCCCCTTGTCTTATTTTGTCTTTGTATGATTGTGTTCCCTAGGCTTATTGGAAGCTTGCCGGTGCGCACACTTGCCACGAGTGCTTTGAGGAACGGATCCTTAGCAGCCTGCTGGAAGTGCCGCCGCCGGCAAAGCAACTTGCCGGGATAGGACGCATCTGCTAAGCTTGCCGAGCGGGCTCGAGGCAAGCTAGAGCTCATACCCATCACGACAAGGTTCCTCTTGCGTGCAAGTTTCTCATACAAAGCATAGAATCGTTCAATGGAAAACGCAAATGTAACAAGGAAAAATTTCAAAGTTCTCCAAATTAGATTTCCTTGTGCCGTTTCTCTCGTTGCATGAAATGGTTGCATGAAATGATCACTTGAATGTCATTAAAATGGTACCCCATGTCCACTCCCCCCGGGAAACTTGTACGTGAGGGATTCTCCTGTCCTTTTAAGTAGAAGAAAGAAGAGAAAAAGAGTGGGTTTGGAACCTTGATGATTCATCAGTTATCCCATACAAACTAACATGTAAGTCACAACATCACACGTATTCATATATAAAATGAATATGTACAAGGAGTTGCGAAATACTTAGATTTATTATGCACAGGACCTATGCCTGGCTTTGTACAAAGGGTTACATGTCTTGCCGACAAAGCTTGTTCAAAAGGGGTTGCCGGGAGGCCCAGCAACCGCGCCTTATGGGTAGAACTTGCGAAGATGCTCAATATTCCATGAGTTTTGCACTGGGGTGCTGATAACCCACAAGTATAGGGGATTGCAACAGTTTTCGAGGGTAGAGTATTCAACCCAAATTTATTGATTCGACACAAGGGGAGCCAAAGAATATTCGCAAGTATTAGCAGTTGAGTTGTCAATTCAACCACCCCTGGAGACTAAATATCTGCAGCAGAGCGATCAGTAGCACAGTAGTATGATAGTTTGATAGCAGTAGCAATAATAGTAACAGTAGCAGTAACGGTAACAGCAGTAGCAGTAGTAATTGTAATAACAGCAGCAATAGTAGTAACTTAGCAAGATTCAATATATGAAAAGCTCATAGGCATTGGATTGGTGATATTCATTGGATAACATTCATCATGTAACAGTTATAACCTAAGGCGACACAGAACTAGTTCCAATTCATCAATGTAATGTAGGCATGTATTCCGTATATAGTCATACGTGCTTGCGATAAGAATTTGCATGACATCTTTTGTCCTACCCTCCCATGGCAGCGGGGTCCATAAGGAAACTAAGGGATATTAAGGCCTCCTTTTAATAGAGAACCAGAACAAAGCATTAACACTTAGTGAATACATGAACTCCTCAAACTACGGCAATCACCGGAAAGAATCCCAATTATTGTCACCTTGGGGTATGCGGATCATAACACATTGCAGGTGCATACAACGTGCAAGATCGGATCAAGAACACAAATATATTGATGAAAACATAAAGGGTTCAGATCTGGAATCATGGCACTCGGGCCCTAGTGACAAGCATTAAGCATAGCAAAGTCATAGCAACATCAATCTCAGAACATAGTGGGTACTAGGGATCAAGCCCTAACAAAACTAACTCGATTACATGATAAATCTCATCCAACTCATCACCGTCCAGCAAGCCTACGAAGGAATTACTCACTCCCGGCGGTGAGCATCATGAAATTGGTGATGAAGAATGGTTGATGATGACGATGCCGGAAGATCCCCCCTCTTCAGAGCCCTGAACGGACTCCAGATCTGGCCTCCCGATGAAGAACAGGAGGTGGCGGCGGCTCCGTATCGTGAAACGCAATAAAACTTCCTCTCTTATTTTTTCTCTGGAAAACTGAATTTATAGCATTGGAAATAGGTCAAACGGAGCCACGTGGGCCCCACGAGGTACCAGGGCGTGCCTGGGGAGGGGGGGTGGCGCGCCCTGGTGCCTCGTGGGTACTGGGTGGCCCCCTGCAGTAGTTCTTGATGCCAATATTTTTTATATATTCAATAAAAAATCTCCAGAAAGTTTCATCCAATTCCAAGAACTTTGATTTTCTGCACAAAAACAACATCATGGCAATTCTGCTGAAAACAGCGTCAGTCCGGGTTAGTTCCATTCGAATCATGCAAATTAGGGGCCAAAACAAGAGCAAAAGTGTTTGGAAAAATAGATACGATGGAGACGTATCAACTCCCCCAAGCTTAACTCATTGCTTGTCCTCAAGCAATTCAGTTGACAAACTGAAAGTGATAAAGAAAAACTTTTACAAACTCTTTTGTTCTTTTGTCTATATATATCCTTAAGTAGTGTCCAAGTTTTTAGCAAAGATTATGACTAACCACGCAAATGATAACTCTTAGAATTTATATTCACTCATATCGATGGCATAATCAACTAGCGAGCAATAATAAAATATCTCAAATGCCAACACTTTGTCAAAACAATCATGATATAATATGATAACATGGTATCTCGCTAGCCCTTTCTGAGACCGCAAAACATAAATGCAGAGCACCTCCAAAGTTCAAGCAGCCACTAAACATTGTAATTCATGGTAGAAGAGATCCAGTCATGATGCACACAACATTAACTATACACAATGCATGAGAATGACAATAGTGCTCTCAGGTCTGGTGCTTATTTAAGAAGGTGATGACTCAACAATAAAAGTAAAATAACATAAAAGTAAATAGATAGGCCCTTCGCAGAGGGAAGCATGGATTTGCAGAGGTGCCAGAGCTCGAAGCTAAAATCAGAGGTAATTAAATTTTGGGAGGTATGACTTTCCTGTCAACGTCACGACCAAGAGTTTTCAATATCTTCCATGCTAAACACATTAGAGGCGGTTCCCAAGTGGTAAAGTAAAGTTTACTCCCCCTCCACCATCAATCACAAGCCATGGCTAGCCGAATCCTCGGGTGCCCTCCATACTAACAACTTTCCAGGGGAGTTTGTTTTATTATTTTGCTTTTTTAATGATGGGACTGGGCATCCCGATTACCAGCCCCTCTCGTGCAAGGACAAGTGAGTAAACACTCATCATGAGAATAACCCGCTTAGCATGGAAGATACTGACCGCTCCATGTCGCTCCATGAGCGGTACGGGCACACAAAACAGATGTTCGTTTGAATAATAGAGTTGGCACATGCAAATTTACTTAGGACGGCAAGATAATGCCGCAAATAGGTAGATATAGTGGACTCATCTGGAATAACTTGGGTTCAAAGGTTTTGATGCACAAGCAGCATTCCCGCTTAGTACAGACGAAGGCTAGCAAATAGGTTGAGAAGCGACCAGCTAGAGAGCGAAAACGGTCATAACCATGCATTATGAATAATCATCATTGAATACTAGCATGAGTAGGATATAAACACCATGAACATAAATATCGTGGAGGCTATGTTGGTTTTGATTCAACTACATGCGTGAACATGTGCCAAGTCAATCCACTTGAAACATTCAGAGGAGGATACCGTATCATCATACTACATCATGAACATTTTAATGCATGTTGACACTCAAGATAAATCATTATCCACTCCTAGCTACTTAAGCATGGTATGAGCAACTATAATCTCTAATTGTCATCACAAATATGTTTAATCATAATATGTTGAATCATGGATACTGAGTTAAACATATTTACAAAAACAAAGAACAAATTGAGTTCATACCCACTTTTCCTTGCCACAGTCACTTCATCAAATCATCGTCATTATTGCCTTTCACTTGCATGACCGAATGATATAAAAATAATAATAGTGTAAGTGTGCCGTGGACTAAGCTGGAATCTGCAAGCATTTTATTCAAAGGAGAAGACAAGGTAATATGGGCTCTTTGTTAAATCAACAATAATGCATATGAGAGCCACTCATCATTTTCATCGTGGTCTTCTCCTTGCAATGACTCAACAAAAGAAAAGAAAAGAAATTCAGAGAAACAAACTGAAATATTTTTGGAGTTTTTCGTTTTCTGAAGAAAGCAAATTAAAGAAGAAAACAAAAAACGAGAGAAGAAAACTATTTACACGGGAAAACTCCCAACAAGCAAAAGAAGAAACGGGAAATCTTTTTGGGTTTTCTTTTACTATCATGAAACTACAGCTAAATAAACTAGAAAGATAAACTGAAAAGAGATGAGGAATGTTTTTTGATTTTCTCAAAGTTTTTCAATCACACAAAAAGAAGGCGAGAAAATAAAACTAACATGGGTTATACAATGAAAAAGTATGAACACCGACAACTGGAGTAAAAAGTGTGAACATGAATGTAATGTCGGTGAGAAATACGTACTCCCCCAAGCTTAGGCTTTTGCCTAGCTTGGTCTACGGCCATCCGTATTAGCCATCCGGTCCCATGTGAAACTCCTGAGGAGGCGGCACCCGAGCGTCCCAGTCTTGGGGCTCCTCCTCCGCCGCCGCTAAGGCGCTCCGATAATCGGCGATGTCCAGTGGCATCACGGTGTATCCGTTCCTGGCATAAGAATCAAACAAAGCAGGTGCAGGCAATGGAATAATATCACGAGTATTCTCGCTAAAAACTAAGTTATAACGAATGTTGTGAGGGGGCTCGGGGTCATCAATAAAATGGTGGTCAATCATGGACTGGTGATCTAAGTAAACTCTGGGCAATCCATAATCATGAGGGCGTATGTTAACATTAAAACGTGTCGCTAAGCGAGTAGCATAAATACCGCCATGAATCTTACCTCTAGTCCTATTAGTGTGCAAGCGGCGCGCAACGATAGCTCCAAGGCTATAAGTGTAATCATTATGCAATGCACGGCGTGAAATGGCCCACTCAGGTGCAGCTAGCGCACTACCTTGCTCCCTAGCAAGCAAACATTTCCCTAAGAATAAAGCAAAGTAATGAACAGAGGGAAACTGCAAGCTAGTGGCTCGAGCTTTCGACACGCCCCTTTCCTCTCCCACAGTCAAGGTGCGGAGGAAACCCTCAAACTCCTCTGGTCGAGGCTCTATGATTTCCCCCTCAGAGGGAATCAAACATATTTAACAAAATTCAGTTAGAGGTATCTGATGATGTTCAGCATATAAATCAAAACACACCTCAGGGGGTTCGAGCCAATTCAGAAAGTGAAAGTTTTGCACAAAGGAGTTTGTAAGGATGTGGTACTGTTCACACTCATCTGCGAGGAAGTCGGTCAATCCGGCATTTGCAATGGATTGCGTGAACTCTTGATAGAATCCGGCTTCGTTCATGAAGGGGTGGTGCGGCCATTCACACGGCCGGACCTCCGTCCTACGCGGTAGGTTGAGGTCATTGTCCGAGGACTCCCTTGGCGTTCCACTTCGAGGAACTCCTCCGAAAAAAACTCAATGTCCTATGAACAAATTTCTGAAAAAATTTGGATCACAAAATGATATCAATAAAACTTCACAAGATTGATAGCAACTACTCATATGGATATCTAGAGGCTATATCAAGCATTCAAACTACTTGAAACTCAAAGGATTCAACATGCAAGCTCATTTTCTGTAGCACCAACAGTAGCTAATTATGCAAGATATAATCCACTAAAACAAAAACTAATTGGAGCAATGGAGGAGTCACATACCAAGGAGCAATTCCCCAAAACAGTTTCGGAAACGGAGCTCCGAGCAAAGAGATCGAAAATTTCAGTGTTGTGAGCAAGAACACGAGAGAGAGAGCTACCAGGAATTTTTTTCTTGAGGTAGGAGACAAAGTGAGCTAAAGTGATAAGTGAGGGGGCCTCTGTGGGGCCCACGAGGTAGCAGGGCGCTAGGGGGGGTGACGCGCCCTGGTGCCTCGTGGGCACCTGGGGCACCCCCCCCCCCCTGGTAAGATTTTTATTCCAAAAATTCTTAAATATTTAATAAAAAATCATGATAAAATTTTATTGTATTCTGAGCACTTTTATTTTTGGGCATTTTTTTATTGCACGGGTAATTCAGAAAACAGAGTAATCATGGCATTTTTTATTATATTTGAATAAAAATAACAGCAAACTAAGAGTGGGTACAGAAGGTTGTGCCTACTAAATTCATCGACCACATGCCTCTCAAAAAGAATCCATTAATAAGGTTGATCAGGTCTTATTAACAAACCATTTTCGAGTGACATGAAACCGAAGAACTTTCGTATAACACTAAGTTACCTCAACGGGGATATGCATCTCCCCAACAATAAAAGTTTCATATCTCTTTTTAACAGTAGCAAGAGGAATTTGGAAACTCCCAATAGTAATTGTCGGAGTCTTTTCAATAATATGAATACCATTCACTTGAAATTGTTTCTTTGGAAAGTGCACTATTTGTTCATTACCATTGATATGAAAAGTGACCTTGCTTTTGTTGCAATCAATAACAGCCCCTGCAGTATTCAGAAAGGGTCTACCAAGGATAATTGACATGTTGTCATCCTCGGGCATATCAAGTATAACAAAGTCTGTTAGAATAGTAACATTTGCAACTATGACGGGCACATCCTCACAAACACCGATAGGTATGGCAGTTGATTTGTCAGCCATTTGCAATGATATTTTGGTGGGAATGAGTTTATTCAAATCAAGTCTTTTATATAAGGAGAAAGGCATGACACTAACACCAGCTCCTAAATCACACAAAGCAGTTTTGACATATTTTTTCTTAATGGAGCATGGTATAGTTGGTATTCCTGGATCTCCTAGTTTCTTAGGTACTCCATCTTTAAAAGAATAATTTGCAAGCATGGTGGAAATTTCAGCTTTAGGTATCTTTCTTTTATTTGTGACAATGTCTTTCATATATTTAGCATAAGGAGGCATCTTTATAATATCAGTTAAACGAGTACGCAAAAAGACTGGCCTAAGCATTTCAGCAAAGCGTTCAAATTCTTCCTCATCTTTTTTCTTAGATGGTTTAGGAGGAAAGGCCATGGGTTTTTGGACCCATGGTTCTCTTTCTTTACCATGTTTTCTAGCAACGAAATCTTTTTTATCATAACGTTTATTTTTAGTAGGCGGGTTATCAAGATCAACTTCAGGTTCAATTTCAACATCATTATCAAGTTCTTTATCATTATCTGGTTGGGTATCCATATGAACATCATCATTATTATTATCATCAAGTGGTTGTTCATTACCGGACTGTGTTTCAGCATCAGAGATAGAAACATCATTACTATCCTCCAAGGGTTTTTCTACCTCGGGTTCACTAGAAGTATGCAAAGTCCTATCATTTTTATTTTTCTTTTTCTTTTTGGAAGGACTAGGTGCATCAGCATTAATTCTTTGAGAGTCTTGTTCAATTCTTTTTGGGTGACCTTCAGGATATAGTGGCTCCTGAGTCATTCTTCATTCTTTAGTCATTACTCTAACAGTATGATCATTCATATTGTTGTTCATTTCATTAAGAAATTCACTTTGAGATTTGGCAACTTGTTCTAATTGAGTTTGAACCATAAATGCATGTTTACTAACACCTTTAACATCATTAGCAATTCTAAATAACAAGTCACTCAGGCGATCAATCATATAAGAGTTTCATTTCAATTGTTTCATAACGTTTGCATTAAAATGATCTTGCTTCATAATATAATTGTCGAATTCATACAAGCATTGACTAGGCGGTTTGTTATAAGGAATAGCACTTTCATTAAATTTTATAAGAGAATTTACCTCTACAACCTGTGTCGGTTTGTCAAGACCATGTATCTCTTCAATAGGTGGTAAATTCTTAACATCCTCAACTTTAATACCTTTCTCTTTCTGACATTTCTTTGCTTCTTGCATATCTTCTGGACTGAGATATAAGATACCCCTCTTCTTCGGAGTGGGTTTAGGCGGTGGTTCAGGAAGTGTCCAATCATTATCATTCTTCAATATATTATTCAATAATTCCTTGGCTTGTTCAATAGTCCTTTTCCTGAAAACACAACTCGCACAACTATCTAGGTAATCCCTAGAAGCATCAGTTAGTCCATTATAGAAGATATCAAGTATTTCATTTTTCTTGAGAGGATGATCAAGCAAAGCGTTAAGTAATTGGAGAAGCCACCCCCAAGCTTGTGGGAGACTCTCTTCTTCAATTTGCACAAAATTAAATATTTCCTGTAAGGCAGCTTGTTTCTTATGAGCAGGAAAAAAAAATTCAGAGAAGTAGTAAATCATATCTTGGGGACTACGCACACATCCAGGAGCAAGAGTATTATACCAATCTTTAGCATCACCCTTTAATGAGAAAGGAAACAACTAAAGAATATAATAGTGGCGGATTTTTTCCTCATGAGTAAACAGGGTGGCTATATCATTTAATTTAGTAAGATGTGCCACAACGGTTTCAGTTTCATAACCGTGAAAAGGATCAGATTCTACCAACTTAATCAATTCCGGATCAACAGAGAATTCATAATCCTTATCAGTAACAAATATGGGAGAGGTTGCAAATTTAGGATCATATTTCATTTTCTCTCTCATAGATTTTTCTTTCATATCAGCAATTAATTTTATAACTTCATATCTATCATTGCAAGCAAGAATGGCTCTAGCGGTCTCCCTATCAAAATATTGTTCATCAGGTGTTTCAACTCTAGTAGGAGAGCTAGGCATAATAGGTGAATCATCATTCTCAGGAGTTTTAGCATTTTCAATATCTTTGGCTTTAGCAATTTGTTCAGTAAGAAATTCACCAAGTGGCACAGCATTCTCGAGCATAGTAATAGCATCATCATGAGTATCATTCATAGCAGAAGTGGTATCATCAATAACTTGCGACATATCAGAATTAATAGCATGTTGTGGTGTTGCAAGTTTATTCAAAACAGAAGGTGAATCAAGTGCAGAGCTAGATGGCAGTTCCTTACCTCCCCTCGTCTTAGAGGGAACAATCTTGGTTCTAGTATCCTTCAGATTCTTCATAGTGATCAACAGATATAAATCCCAAGTGACTTAGCAAATAAAGCTATGCTCCCCGGCAACGGCACCAGAAAAAGGTCTTGATAACCCACAAGTATAGGGGATCGCAACAGTTTTCGAGGGTAGAGTATTCAACCCAAATTTATTGATTCGACACAAGGGGAGCCAAAGAATATTCGCAAGTATTAGCAGTTGAGTTGTCAATTCAACCACACCTGGAGACTAAATATCTGCAGCAAAGCGATCAGTAGCACAGTAGTATGATAGTTTGATAGCAGTAGCAATAATAGTAACAGTAGCAGTAACGGTAACAGCAGTAGCAGTAGTAATTGTAATAGCAGCAGCAACAGTAGTAACTTAGCAAGATTCAATATATGAAAAGCTCATAGGCATTGGATCGGTGATATTCGTTGGATAACATTCATCATGTAACAGTTATAACCTAGGGCGACACAGAACTAGTTCCAATTCATCAATGTAATGTAGGCATGTATTCCGTATATAGTCATACGTGCTTGCGATACGAACTTGCATGACATCTTTTGTCCTACCCTCCCGTGGCAGCGGGGTCCATAAGGAAACTAAGGGATATTAAGGCCTCCTTTTAATAGAGAACCGGAACAAAGCATTAACACTTAGTGAATACATGAACTCCTCAAACTACGGCAATCACCGGAAAGAATCCCAATTATTGTCACCTTGGGGTATGGGGATCATAACACATAGCAGGTGCATACAACTTGCAAGATCGGATCAAGAACACAAATATATTGATGAAAACATAAAGGGTTCAGATCTGGAATCATGGCACTCGGGCCCTAGTGACAAGCATTAAGCATAGCAAAGTCATAGCAACATCAATCTCAGAACATAGTGGGTACTAGGGATCAAGCCCTAACAAAACTAACTCGATTACATGATAAATCTCATCCAACTCATCACCGTCCAGCAAGCCTACGAAGGAATTACTCACTCCCGGCGGTGAGCATCATCAAATTGGTGATGAAGAATGGTTGATGAGGACGATGCCGGAAGATCCCCCTCTCCGGAGCCCTGAACGGACTCTAGATCTGGCCTCCCGATGAAGAACAGGAGGTGGCGGCGGCTCCGTATCGTGAAACGCAATAAAACTTCCTCTCTTATTTTTTTCTCTGGAAAACTGAATTTATAGGTCAAACGGAGCCACGTGGTCCCCACGTGGGCCCCACGAGGTACCAGGGCGCACCTGGGGGGGTGGCGCGCCCTGGTGCCTCGTGGGCACTGGGTGGCCCCCTGCAGTAGTTCTTGATGCCAATATTTTTTATATATTCAATAAAAAATCTCTAGAAAGTTTCATCCAATTCCAAGAACTTTGATTTTCTGCACAAAAAGAACATCATGGCAATTCTGCTGAAAACAGCGTCAGCCCGGGTTAGTTTCATTCGAATCATGCAAATTAGGGGCCAAAACAAGAGCAAAAGTGTTTGGAAAAGTAGATATGACGGAGACGTATCAGGTGCCATCTTCGGTCTCCAGATGGACTGCGCCAGGTCTGGTGACTCGTGCTACCCGATAAGGGCCTTCCCACTTCGGCGTCAACTTGTTTGATCCCTTGGCAGACTGAACGCGCCGAAAAACAAGGTCGCCTTCCTCAAGGCTTCGTGCGTGCACTTTGCGGCTATGGTAGCAGCGCAAGGCTTGCTGGTAGCGTGCAGCTCGCATAGCTGCCCGAAGACAATCTTCCTCAAGGAGCATTGCGTCGTCTTGCCGCAACTGCTCTTTCTCAGCTTCATCATAAGCGAGTGCTCGAGGTGACCCGTATATGAGTTCCGTGGGGAGCACCGCTTCTGCACCGTAGACTAGGGAGAAGGGTGTTTGGCCGGTAGCTCGATTTGGTGTCGTCCTGAGTGACCAAAGAACCACCGGCAACTCATCAATCCAACGCCTTCCAAATTTGCGCAGCCTCTCAAAGGTTCTTGTCTTGAGACCACGCAGCACTTCAGCATTCATCCTTTCCGCTTGACCGTTGCTTCTCGGGTGAGTGACAGATGCAAAGCAGATTTTGCCGCCAAGGTCTTGGATATATTGCATGAAGATGCGGCTTGTGAATTGTGTGCCGTTATCGGTGATGATTCTGTTAGGAACCCCGAAACGGCAAACTAATCCCTTGAAGAACTTGACGGCTGATTGCGCTGTCACCTTTCTCACTGGCTCCACTTCAGGCCACTTTATGAACTTGTTGATGGCGACGTACAAGAACTCAAAGCCCCCGGTAGCACGGGGAAAGGGGCCCAAAATATCGAGCCCCCAGACCGAAAAGGGCCAGGAGAGAGGGATCGTCTGGAGAGCTTGAGCTGGCTGATGTATGTCCTTCGAATGGAACTGGCATGCTTCACACTTGGTTACTAGCTCAGTTGCATCCTGGAGGGCAGTGGGCCAATAGAAACCTTGCCGGAAAGCTTTGCCAGCAAGCGCCCTTGACCCTATGTGAGAGCCACATGTGCCTCCATGTATCTCTGCCAACAGCTTTAGTCCGTCTTCCCGGCAAATGCACTTCAATTTCACACCGTTCGTTCATTTTCTGTATAGAATGCTATCCACAAACTGATACATACTCAATTGACGGGCTACTTTCTCAGCTTCTTCTTGCTCATCGGGAAGTTCTCCTATTTGGAGGAAACGGACTATTTGCTGCGCCCATGCCGGAGCCTGCGGCTCGACGACAAGGACTAAAGGCGCTTCTTTGGCTATGGGAGCGCTTGCTTCCGTGGCAAGAACCTGAGGCTCTGCGTCGAGCCGCTGCTCACTGACAACTGTGTCGTTGTTCCCGGCAACGCCCTTGCCAGCGGCTTTTGGGAGCTCTGCCGGAAAGTACTTGCCGGTATTCAACTTTCTCCTTTTTCTGGCCTGCGTCGATGGAGTGACTGTGGGTTGATTCAAATGGAGCGCAAACGTTCCTGGTTCCACGGGAAGCTTTTGAGCGGCACACTTTGACAGGCTATCAGCAATGCTGTTTTCCGCACGAGGGACGTGCTCTGTTTGCAACCCGTCAAAGTGTTCTTCCAATTTCCTCACCTCTTCCACATATGCCTCCATCAACGGGCTCTGGTAATCTTTGTTTTTTTGCTTCACAACAAGCTGCGAGTCACCGTGGACGATCAATTTCTTGATTTCAAGATCCACGGCGATCCTAAGACCAGCAAGGAGTCCTTCGTACTCAGCAGTGTTGTTTGTAGCTTGCTCCCTGGGAAAGTGCATTTGAACCACATATTTGAGATGCTCTCTAGTGGGTGCGACAAGCAACACTCCGGCACCGGCGCCTTGTAGCGAAAAGGCACCATCAAAGTACATGATCCATTCTTTTGCTGCCTCTTTGCCGGGGAGGGCTGTTTCTTGAACTTCTTCGTCTTGCGTCGGCGTCCATTCGGCAATGAACTCCGCCAAGGCTCTGCTCTGGATGGTCGAGGTGCTCTCAAACTTAAGTGCAAAGCTTGACAATTCCAACGCCCACTCCACTATCCTGCCGGTTGCCTCTGGATTTCTCAAGATGCGTTGCAACGGAAAGCGAGTGACAATGGTGATCTCGTGTGCTTGGAAGTAATGACGCAATTTTCTCGAGCCATGAGAAGGCCGAAAAGCAATTTCTGCACCCCAGAATATCTTGACCTAGCCCCTTGCAGAAGGGAACTAACAAAATAGACGGGCCGCTGCACCATTTTCTTCTTTGGCACCACTTGCTGACTAGCTTCGTTTGCCTGCGCTGTCTCTGTCTTGTCGGTGTCAGACCTTGCCGGAGAAGATTCCGGTTTGTCGATGGATGGGCTTGCCGCGGTTACTTCCTCGTCATCGACTTCCCTCTGCGCCACTAATGCGGCACTAGCCACTTGATTCGTTGCCGCTATGTATAGCAGCAATGGCTCCTGTGATCTAGGCGCAACTAGTGTTGGTGCGGAGGAGAGGTATCTTTTCAAGTCCTGCAGCGCGGCCTCCGCTTCTGGAGTCCATTTCATTGGACCTACCTTTTTCAAAATCTTGAAAAACGGCAGGGCGCGCTCAGCGGATCTTGAAATGAACCTACTCAAGGCAGCAACACAACCGACAAGACACCGCACATCCTTGATGCTTTTTGGTGCTTGAATTTGCTCAATCGCTTTGATCTTGTCGGGATATGCTTCAATTCCTCGTTGAGATACAAAGAACCCGAGAAGCTTGCCGGATGGGACGCCAAACACACACTTCTTAGGGTTGAGCTTCAAGTTGATTTTGCGCAAGTTTGCAAATGTTTCTTCCAAGTCTTGAATGAGGGTAGATTTGTCCTTGGTCTTGACCACTATATCGTCCATGTATGCTTCCACATTCATGTGTAGCTGGGGCTCAAAACCAATCTGGACTGCCCTTGCAAATGTTGAACCGGCACTCTTTAATCCGAAAGGCATACGCACGAAGCAGTACGTGCCACACGGAGTAATGAACGCGGTTTTCTCCTCATCTTCCTTGGCCATGAATATCTGATGGTATCCAGAATAGGCATCAAGGAAGGAGAGCAGATCACAGCTGGAAGTAGAGTCTACAATTTGATCAATGCGCGGCAAAGCGAAAGGATCCTTCGGGCATGCTTTGTTGATATCTGTGTAATCAATACAAAGTCTCCACTTTTCGTTTGCTTTGCGCACCACCACTGGATTTGCCAACCAAGTGGGATGTAGCACTCCTCTGACCAGGCCTGCCACTTTGAGTTTCTTGATTTCCTCGGCAATGAATTGTTGCCGCTCCAAAGCTTGCTTCCGGACCTTTTGCTTGACGGGCCGAGCGTGGGGACAAACGGCAAGGTGATGCTCAATTACCTCCCTGGGAACACCGGGGATGTCAGATGGTCGCCATGTGAACACATCGACATTCGCCCACAGGAAGGTAACGAGCGCGCTTTCCTATTTGCTATCAAGGGTGGCACCGATGGTGAAGGTACCGTCAGTGCCGTCCTCCTTCGCCGACACCTTCTTGGTTGCCGGTGCAATGGCTTTGGATTTCTTACCGGCAGAGCACTCCGGCAAGTCTTCAACAGGCGCGCAGCACTCCAAAGAGGTACGCTTCCTGGAGTCCTTGCTAGAGGTCTTGTCGGACTTCTTGTTTTCCTTTTTCTTGGTGGGAGCTGGTGCCTTGGCGGCCTCTGCTGCAACCGCATCTCTGTACATCTTGTCGATGCAAATGACTGCATCTTTCTTGTCGGAGTTGATGGAAATGACACCCATCGGCCCTGGCATCTTCAACGTGTTGTAAGCATAATGAGATGCTGCCATGAATTTTGTCAAGGCCGGTCGGCCAAGAATTCCATTATACGGCAACGGGATTTTGACAACGTCAAACACAATCTTTTCTGTCCTGTAGTTTAACTCCCCGCCAAACGTCACCGACAATGTGATCTTTCCCTTGGGCTGGCTTCTTCCCGGGTTCACTCCTTGAAAAGTGCCTGTCTTTTTTAGCTCCTCGTCGGGAATCTGTAGCCTCTTGATTACTTCCGGAGAGATCAGATTCAAACCGGCCCTGCCGTCGACTAACATCTTTGTTACTTGGAGGTTGCGAATTATTGGTGAAACCAACAACGGCAAACACCCGACCGCAGCTATGCGATCAGGGTGGTCCTCAGCATCAAAGATGATAGGCGTGTGTGACCATTTGAGTGGTTTCTGAGAGCCCATTGCCGGTTTAACCGCATTAACCTCACGCGCCCACTGCTTAAGTTGGCGGTGAGAGGAGTGCAAGGATGCTCCTCCGTCAATGCAAATGGCATCAGTTGCCTTCTGGAACTCTTGTTCGCTGGTCTCATCATCATCTTCTTCGTCGCTTCCATCATCTTCCTCTTTCTTGTCTCGGCCTCTAGCAGGTTTTTCTTCTTTCTGCTACTTGGCCTTGCCGTGACGGCCTCCTCGACCACCACGGCCCTTTTTGCCGGATCCACCAGCACCATCTTGACCTTTCTCTTTGTCACGCTTTTCGTATTTAGCCTTCTGCTTCTCAACAAGGTGCTCGACTTGTCGGCACTCTTGGAGATCATGACCCTTGGTGCGGTGAATCTTGCAGTATGGCCCATCAGACTTGCCGGCCTTCTCGTTTGCCGCCGCCTCCTGGCAAGCGGTGCATACAGCAGCCTCCTTGCTGGAGTTCTCAGTCTTGGCTTTCTTGGCGGACTCAGAGTTGCCGGAACCTTCGACGGCCATTACAGTTTTGCCCTTGTGCTTCCTGTTGCGCTTTCGGCCCTTCTTCCTCGGGGTGGCGGCATCATCATCCTTGGAGTCTACCTCGGCTCCAGTGTCCTCCCCGGGAAGCCTCCTTCCTTCCTCAGCACGCGCACACTTATCCGCCAACGTGTAGAGCTCGTTGACGGTCTTGGGTAACTTGACGTTCATTTTCTCCCACATTCTCCGATTGCGCACATTCATGTGAAAGGCGGCAATCACGGCTGCGGGGTGCACATCTGGGATGTTGCGGTGCACGCGGCTGAATCTCTGGATATACTTGCGCAAAGTTTCACCATCTCTTTGTGGGATCACCTGCAGGTCGCTGGGCTGCCCAGGGGCCTTGTGGCCTCCAGTAAAGGCACCAACAAACTCGTTGCAGAGATCTGACCACGAAGAAATGGAGTTCTCCGGCAAGTTTATCAGCCAAGATCTCACGTTGGGCTTCAGTACCAACGGAAAGTAGTTGGCAAGGATTTTCTCATCTCTTCCTCCGGCAGCTTGCACGGCAATCGTGTAGATGCCTAGAAACTCTGCTGGGTTCAGCTTGCCGTCATACTTTTCCGGCACTTCTGGCTTGAAGGCTCGAACGGACGGCCATCGGACTTGCCGCAGCTCACGGGTGAAGGAAGGACACCCAACCTCGTAAGGTAGATATCTGCCAACCCCTGACGCAGGCTCATTAACGATGGGGCCGTTACGTGCGTCGGATTGACGGCGCGCCTCTCGGCGTCGTTCGATGGTGGTGCAAGCGTCTTCTGCCCGCCTGTCTCGCAGCACTTGCCGCTGATCTTGCCGCGCCCGTGGATCTGAAGAAGCCATCGACATCTCGTTGGGTCCAAAAGATTGCTGGGCTTGTCGCGGCTGTTGGCATTGCTGTTGCTGAGGCTGTTGTCGCTGAGGTGATTGCACCGTCAGTGTAGTACCATCAACGCGGCCACTAGCTGGAGATGCCGGTGCTGTTTGCGGACGCCATGAAGGTTCCGCTTGCTGTGATTTACTGCTCTCAGCAAACCCTATCAAGCTTTGGATGGTGGCTCTCCACTCATCCATCTTCTCTGCCGCTGGAGGGAAGTTCAGCAGCATCCGAGCTCGCGCCATTGCTTCTGCCGCTGTGGCTGGCATGGCCCGGAGCGAAGAGCACGACGTCGCTCTACTTCTGGCAGAGCCAGTAGGAGTGCTATTGCGGTCTTGCTGCCGCGGCGCATGATCAGCAGCTGGTCGCCGTGGCGGAGGCGATGCCTGAGGACCTGGAGTTTGATCCGCAGGAGTTTTGCCGTGAGGTCGCCGCTGCCCGGAGTCGTTGGCGCCGCTCTGTAACACCCCAAAAATTGGGTTATCATTTTTTGTGCTGTTATTCTTTTCCGAGCTTTCTTTTTCAAAATCTTTTTCCGGAGTTTGCTGGATGATCTGGTGAATCCAGGCATTTTTCAACTTTTCAGAACCTTGCCCATGTCTTTGATGCTGGCCAAGACCTATCTGCATCACCCAAAACCTTATCAGAACCTTAATTCCAATATTTGGATTTTTAACTCTGCCTTTGTGATTACAAAGGAACCATCATTTCCATTGCCCTGTTGATCCTCCAAAAATTCCCAGAGATCTTCCTACACTTATAAACCCTGGATGTACAAAAATATTGCCAAGTCATATGCAATATTCTTCATCTGGGATTAATTTCTTTTCCTGCCTTTCGGAGGAATTAAATCCAGAAGGATAGTTAGACATCTCTGAAATTCATGAAAATTTGTGGAGATGATCTTGGTGAATATCCCAAGCTCTGGTAAAAATATTGGCCAAATTTAAATAAGGAAAATTCCCTTTTTCCTTGACAAGGTCAATATTGCCTCTCTGCCACTTTCTAAAGGAACTACCATTTTTGTAGCCAGGAAAATTCCCAATTAATTTGTGTAGCTTCTCCTGGATATATCTTCACCATTTCCATCCAAACCCCATGTTCCATAGTTCAAAATTTGAGCACATGATCCAATGCAAGTTTTTGCCTTGTTTGAAACTTTGAGAAGGAAGCTGCTTGATTCCTTAATCCAATTGAGCTGAAATTTTGCAGGGTAGCTAATATTGATATATTAACACTGCAAACCAAAAATTAGCTCAATTCATCTGTCCAATCTTTTTCTTTGATTTTCTCAAGTTTCTGTCCAGATTCCACCTGTGTGAAGGAAGTGCTATTTATATTTGCTGGATTTCCCTCAAAAGTTTTGAGCACCCTTTTACATCCAAATTATTGACACATGCCAAAATTCAGCTCTATTTGCCTAGCCAATTTTCCTCAGCAAATTCTCAAAATTTCTGTCCAGTTGGAAGCATTGTGAAGGAAGTACCATTTTTATTTATCCAAATGGTATGAAAAAATTACAGTGCCTTCATATGACAGAATCATCATCTTCCACCAAGTTTCAGCTCAATCCGACACTCTATGCGAGTGCTACTTCATGATCTAGATTCTGGACCAGATTCTGCGGTTGTACAGCAACTAGGTTAAATCTTGGTCCAAATCTTTCCAAATTTCACAGAGTTGTAGTCCTTCCTACCCTTAGTCTCTGTGATAAACTTGTTTGCCACTTAACCCCTTTATTTAACCCCAGCAACCTCTCTAAATTTGCTGCTAATTTGGATTTGTGCCTCCTGTGATCACATAGTGGGCCATGGGAATCGTTTCTTTGCGGTTATCAGCTACTGGGGGAGTGCTCTACTCGCCAGACATAGCTGGAACGTCCGGTGCGCGTGCGAGCACTGTTGTCACGCGGTGACCACGCAGAGAGCGTGTGCGTCACCTGTGCACCGCGTGCACAGTGCCTCTGGCCCCCTTTGGGGAGGTCCACACGATCGCCCGGCGCGTCCCCGAGTGCCACGCCCTCTCCCACGTCGCCTGTGCTCCGATTCCCCTCGTCCCGTAGGTCGTGGCCGCAAGTGACGGCGCCGCGTCCGTCGCCGGGACGCCGCCACGTCCTGCACTGCGTAGCCACAGTCCCCCTCCTCTTCTCGAGCCTTCCCCGCGAGTATTTAGCGCGTGTCCGAGTCCCCCTCGCTCCCCACAGCCTCTCCCCGAGCTCGGAGCTCCCTTTTCCCCGCCAATGGCCGAGATGGCCGTAGTCGATCCCCTCGGCCCCCACTGCTCCTGGCCCTTCCCCCTCCCTCTCTTCTGGTCCCAAGTGCCCCTGGAGCTAGCGCGCCGCCGCCGCCCTTCTCTCCGGCAGGGGAGCCCAGTCGGCGCGGCCCTCCCCATCACAGGCTTCGGCCACCGCGGCCTCCCAGGGCCCCGGCGCTGTGGGCGATCTCGAGCCGCCCCGAGTCCTCCCATGGGCGCGGTGTGAGCTGGCGGAGCCAGTGCGCTCGCCGGCCGGTCCCCTCAGGCGGCGAGGCGACGGCCAGGCCGGCGGCCGAGCCCGTCTCTGTTGCCTGCGTCGCGGTGGAGAAGAAGCCAGGGAGGAGAGGAGAAAAGTCAAGGTGGGCCCCGCCTGTCAATCCCTCAGCGCTGACTAGGCGACAACTTTGACCGAGATAAGTGAAAGCGTATTTTGTTGGATACGCTTTCTCTTGAAGAAAACGTACTCTACTGTCTGTTCGGCCCGAAATCCATTTTCTCCGCTCGAAATCGTACTACCGAAAATACGCTTTCTACCTTGCCGCCGCCGAAACCATTATTTTGCGGGCGTTCGCCCGTTAAGGATTAAAACGGACAGATTTTTGTCTGTTTATCGCTTAACGAACGAACGGGCATTTCTCCGCGACCGTAACTCCGATTGAGGTGAATCCAACGCCCACATTTTCAGTTCGTCGAGCCCGTTCCGATGGTGCCCTTTTCATAATGTTGTCACATATTGAAAATACCATCTTTGCCCTTCCTCGAATCCAGGCCTCTCCCGAGAGCACTGGTTCCGATGACTCGTTTCCGGTGGATCGTCGCACTTTCACCCGGCATATTCGTCCACCCCGAGGCAAGCCAACCTCTTATCATGAGCACCGGACTTGCATGTTGACTTTGCTTGAACCCTGTGCGTGTGCAGCTGCAGTATTTTCATATGATGTTTCTATCTGCAATTGTGATATATGCATTGCTTGCCCTGTCATGCTAGTACCAAACTTCATACTATCTTCTGCCATGTTAGCGATAATGTTTTTATTGATAATATCATGTTAATACTGTGCATGTATCTCATACCATGTTGTCAATGCTATTCTGATCCGATCATACCATTGCCATGCTATATATGTCATATATGTTATGCACTTCATAAGTTTGGTAAACATGTTTATTAATGCATTCATGATATTCATGCTTATAATCTTGATGACGCGATTAAATGATGGAGATGAAAAGAACATGTGTTAATAAAAACAACCACCTCCATCGGCTGGATCGTGTCATAGTGGCACCGAATCGAGCTCACCAGTGTAGCCAAACTTGCCTTATGGGGGGCCCTAATTCGGTCTATTGTCATGCCTCTCCCCGGTGCCTCCAACTAGGGAAGGTTATGTGTGCGCGCTACCCTGGCCCGGTGGGCGGCCATAAGCCTTGAGTGCCCGAGTTGTTTGCGCGCGGTTGTCCCCGTTTGGGACGGTTTGTTCGGTTTGGCCACGACGGTGGCAGCCACAGAGGTGGCGGATGTCATGAGTTGACATCAGGGGCAACCCAGGACATTGCCCAAAGGGGAGTTTGTCGGGAGTGGCCGGGAGAGTGTCATGCAATAGATTGGTTTTGTCGGAATGTCGTTGGTCCACCCGAATGGGAGTACGAGGCCATGAGTTCCGTAGTGTGGGTACAGTGTACTAACCTCTGCAGAGTGTATAATCTATCGATAGCCGCGTCCTCGGTTATGGACACAGTTCGTACTAGGTCACACTATCTGGTCTGTGTCGACATGGAGGATAAACTTGATATAATAAACTTGCTAAAGAATGTGCTATAAAGTAAATGTGGTGACTTGGACTATGAGATAGTCGCAAGAAGTCACGGAGTTGTTTCGGACATGATTATGAGATGAGATCTCGGTGAGTCATGAGCTAGCCCAGAGGGGCAGTGGCAGTGAGACTGGTAAATGAACAACATACTGCTTTAACTCGCCACGGGAGGTAATGGTAATTTACTTTCCAGCATAGTAGCATGCATGTCTTGTAAGATACAACTATGCCATGCCATGATATTCCATGTTATGCCATGATATTCCATGTTATGCCATGATCTGCCATGATATGCTATGATATGCTGTGATATGATTTGGTATAGATGTACTTGATCCATGTTTCTTGCTAGTATCATGCCATGCCTATCCTTTGTCATGAGATAAATTCATGTATGAGCATAGGGCTAGCTTTGTCATCTGCTTGTTTGGATGCTATGTATTCAGTTGTCTTGCGAGTACATTCAAAGTACTCACCTGGCCTTGCACGTGGCCAGATTGCAGGAGAAGACGTGTCGTGCTAGACCGTAACCTCGCCAGTCCTGTGAGTTGTGGAGTCCAGCCAGAGACGACGTGCCGCTAAACCAAGACTTCCGCCGCCATTTAGATAGCCTTAGAGCTATGCAAACCCTTATATTCATCCACGATGTAATACTCTATTTCATGTAAATGAAATATATTTTGTGCTTGGAATGCTGTACCATGGACCTGTCGTGTGTCAGGTGTTATCCTGGGCTGACATGCGAAGGCCCCCTGCTCCGTGCGGATCGAGGTGCCACAGGAGATGGTATCAGAGCCAGGCTGGCGATAGGTTACCCTAGCACATTACCACCGCTATCATCAACCCGTAATAATCCCAATAGGTTTGACCCAACCCTGGCTTCCGACAAAGCCACTGTTGAACAACAGGTGGCACAATCGGAATTGACGCGCCCCTACCCAGTTGACCCCTCCCACCTAGTTTTCTGGGGATGGACGGTGACCCTATCTTTTTGTCGTCAGTATTGGTGTATCCTTTCTCCTGTAGAGAAGGATCCACGCTGTACTGGTGTGTCCCCGCCTAGTTGCCTATAAAACCCCCCACTTGCTAGCTGCGACCCCAGCTCAGTAAGTCATATCCCTGCTAGAACCCTAGCTAGTAGCCCCAGATCAGAAGCCATGGCTAGTCTTCCCAGGGAAGGCACTTTTCATAGCCGTACTTCCACAGCCGGCCATGTTGGCTTCCCGCCCCTGCTTTCAGATATGCTCGCCCAAGCCCTTGACTGTAGTACTAGACCCGAGTGCATGGTGTTCCAATCGGAACCCGTTCCCCATCTTCACCGATACCAGGCAAAGGTGCAGATCTGCCCAGGCCCAGCAGAGGATGGGAAGCCCTTGATTTTTCTGGGCAGATCCATGCCCACTCCGGTGTTGGCTACCCAGGCAGCCGCTGCAGAGGCTATCGCACGCTCCGATCTCTGTTTCCGCGTGTAGCGAAGATGCGGGAGTTCCGTTATTTCCCCTCTGCGTCAAGTACCGAATGGGAGTTCTCCTACGCTGCCCAAGAGGCTGACCCAACGATAGTTCGCCTGGTTCAGTTCATCAGTGCCCAGGGGATGCTGATCGGTAGCATTCTGGGAGAGTTCAAAGCTATCGACCGAGATGCTATCCGGGTTGTCACGGAAGCATACCGTGAGGCCCGTCAAGCCGCATCCCAGATCGCAGACCCCATGCCATCTGGCCCAGTGCTCTCTTCTCAGCCCATGCCTTGGCTGAAGCCAGGTACCGCCAACCTCCGGTCCATCGACAGGACGGTCTGTCGTCTCCATAGGTTCCTGCCTGCTTCATCTGCAACCCCAGCAGTTGAGCCCCAACCGATAGAGGTACCCGACGATGAAGATGGAGATTGGCTCAGTCTGCGTCCCCCTGGAGAGCCCCAGCAAGACTAGACCTATGTGACCCCAATCGCGCAGTCAGCGATGCTGCAAGTATGCTTAGTCCATCAGTTCATCCTCATTAGGATGATAGAACCTTGTATCCCGGAGTGAGTTGTTGCTTTTCGATGCGTAGTATGGTTGTGCTTTGTTGTATGCTTGTACTGCTTGTGCCCGGAGTGTTGTAGTAATGTGCTATGTATGCCCCTTTGCTTTGTGGTTCATCTCCCTCTCTGTTAAGTAGAAATATTTGACAGAGTTGGCAGTGAACTTCTAATAAGATTTTAATTGGTAGAACACATACATCAACAACTTTGGACTCGTCTTGAGTCCCTAATCAACGCGAGCTGGTGTAGGTATATGTATGCCAGGAGTACATATACCCACTGGCATTAAAACTCCTTAGTGCATTTTGCTTGATGTGTTTTCCTTCAACTGTATCTTTGCATTTTGCATATGTATTGTTTTAGAATGTACTGCATAATGCACGCATACATGGTTCACCCACAAGTACGATTGAGCAGTACCCGAGGGATTACAAAGTCGCTTGCCTACCTCTTTTCTGTGCATACCCCGTGTGCCAGATCTTCAGATCCAGAGCCTCCAAGAGGCAGTTCCTCCTGGCAACTCTTTGTCCCTATTTTTTTTTCCAGAGCTCTCGTGTGTATTTCCAGAGGAACATTGCCAGCTTTATTTCACTCAAACCAGTACAACTACCCCAGTACAGACTCGACCCCGACTCCACTACGATGCCTACTCTTCGTGGAGCAATCCGCGAAGATTTTTCCTACGTGGAATCAGTAGCGTGATTCCAGTGCTGGCGAACCCACCTCCTCTGCATCTCGCGATTCCCCGGAACCAACGGCACCGCCGTCACGGCCTTGCGTGACGCCGGACAAGCCGCCGTCCCGACCCGCCGCAGCACGCGATTACTCCACCGGCCCGAAGCGGCGGAGAAGCAAGTGCTGCCGAGGCCCAGCCACCTCACCATCACCATTAGCCCCTCGAGCTGCCACATCCCGATCCTCGTCGTCGCGAGCCCGCTCCTGCAGGATGAGCTGCAGCAGCAAGAGCGACGAACCGATCAGTATGGCCAGTAGCGCGGTGAGGAACCACCACAGCCCCACCAAGAACACAGCCTCGCCGAAGGACCTCGGCTCGATATCATCCAAACCGAAGAGATGGAAGAGCGGCATGGTGTGAATTGGGCAGAGCCGCGCTGCCGTCTTTTATAGCCCAAGATCGGTGTACGGTGAGCGAGGTCCAGGAGGATCGCGCGTCGCCCGATCACCGGTGTCCAGGAGGCGAATCCGGGAGCAGTGCCGACAAGGCGCTGGCCCGCGACGTGAGTGCTCTTTGTCTCGGCACCGTGCACGCCGCGCACTACGGCAACTAGGGTACTCAGTGCCCTAGGGGCTAGATGGGCGCTGTGCCAAGCCGCACGCGGGGCAGCAGCGAGGAAGAAGTCGAGAGCTGGAGGTAGAAGAAGGAGGCTGCCAGTGGGCCCTGGTCCCACCTGTCAGCAGAAGAAACCACTGTTCATTGGGTACCTCCAACTTTTTTGGAATTTGATCCAAAGTGATCCCAGAAGTGGTTATAGCCTCACTGTACCCGTGTCTCTCCGTGGGTGTATCAATTACCCCAACTCAATTATGTCCGACCAAAGGGTTAACCGCTAACCCAGAGGTTTTTCCTAGAGTAGAAACAATCTTGTTTTAACCCTAGGAATCTCGAGGACGAGATTCTCTTAAGGGGGGAAGGTTTGTAACACCCCAAAAATTGGGTTATCAATTTTTGTGCTGTTATTCTTTTCCGAGCTTTCTTTTTCAAAATCTTTTTCCGGAGTTTGCTGGATGATCTGGTGAATCCAGGCATTTTTCAACTTTTCAGAACCTTGCCCATGTCTTTGATGCTGGCCAAGACCTATCTGCATCACCCAAAACCTTATCAGAACCTTAATTCCAATATTTGGAATTTTAACTCTGCCTTTGTGATTACAAAGGAACCATCATTTCCTTTGCCCTGTTGATCCTCCAAAAATTCCCAAAGATCTTCCTACACTTATAAACCCTGGATGTACAAAAATATTGCCAGGTCATATGCAATATTCTTCATCTGGGATTAATTTCTTTTCCTGCCTTTCGGAGGAATTAAATCCAGAAGGATAGTTAGACATCTCTGAAATTCATGAAAATTTGTGGAGATGATCTTGGTGAATACCCCAAGCTCTGGTAAAAATATTGGCCAAATTTAAATAAGGAAAATTCCCTTTTTCCTTGACAAGGTCAATATTGCCTCTCTGCCACTTTCTAAAGGAACTACCATTTTTGTAGCCAGGAAAATTCCCAATTAATTTGTGGAGCTTCTCCTGGATATATCTTCACCATTTCCATCCAAACCCCATGTTCCATAGTTCAAAATTTGAGCACATGATCCAATGCAAGTTTCTGCCTTGTCTGAAACTTTGAGAAGGAAGTGCTTGATTACTTAATCCAATTGAGCTGAAATTTTGCAGGGTAGTTAATATTGATATATTAACACTGCAAACCAAAAATTAGCTCAATTCATATGTCCAATCTTTTTCTATGATTTTCTCAAGTTTCTGTCCAGATTCCACCTGTGTGAAGGAAGTGCTATTTATATTTGCTGGATTGCCCTCAAAAGTTTTGAGCACCCTTTTACATCTAAATTATTGACACATGCCAAAATTCAGCTCTATTTGCCTAGCCAATTTTCCTCAGCAAATTCTCAAAATTTCTGTCCAGTTGGAAGCATTGTGAAGGAAGTACCATTTTTATTTATCCAAATGGTATGAAAAATTTACAGTAACTTCATATGACAGAATCATTATCTTCCACCAAGTTTCAGCTCAATCCAACACTCTATGTGAGTGCTACTTCATGATCTATATTCTGGACCAGATTCTGCGGTTGTACAGCAACTAGGTTAAATCTTGGTCCAAATCTTTCCAAATTTCACAGAGTTGTAGTCCTTCCTACCCTTAGTCTCTGTGACAAACTGGTTTGCCCCTTAACCCCTTTATATAACCCCATCAACCTCTCTAAATTTGCTGCTAATTTGGATTTGTGCCTCCTGTGATCACATAGTGGGCCATGGGAATCGTTTCTTTGCGGTTATCAGCTACTGGGGGAGTGCTCTACTCGCCAGACATAGCTGGAACGTCCGGTGCGCGTGCGAGCACTGTTGTCACACGGTGACCACGCAGAGAGCGCGTGCGTCGCCTGTGCACCGCGTGCACAGTGCCTCTGGACCCCTTTGGGGAGGTCCACACGGTCGCCCGGCGCGTCCCCGAGTGCCACGCCATCTCCCGCGTCGCCTGTGCTCCGATTCCCCTCGTCCCGTAGCTCTTGGCCGCAAGTGATGGCGCCGCCTCCGTCGCCGGGACGCCGCCACGTCCTGCACCGCGTAGCCACAGGCCCCCTCCTCTTCTCGAGCCTTCCCCGCGAGTATTTAGCGCGTGTCCGAGTCCCCCTCGCTCCCCACAGCCTCTCCCTGAGCTCGGAGCTCCCTTTTCCCCGCCAATGGCCGAGATGGCCGTAGCTGATCCCCTCGGCCCCCACTGCTCCTGGCCCTTCCCCCTTCCTCTCTTCTGGTCCCAAGTGCCCCTGGAGCTAGCGCGCCGCCGCCGCCCTTCTCTCCGGCAGGGGAGCCCAGTCGGCGCGGCCATCCCCGTCGCAGGCTTCGGCCACCGCGGCCTCCCAGGGCCCCGGTGCTGTGGGCGATCTCGAGCCACCCCGAGTCCTCCCATGGGCGCGGTGTGAGCTGGCGGAGCCAGTGCGCTCGCCGGCCGGTCCCCTCAGGCGGCGAGGCGACGGCCAGGCCGGCGGCCGAGCCCGCCTTTGTTGCCTGCGTCGCGGTGGAGAAGAAGCCAGGGAGGAGAGGAGAAAAGTCAAGGTGGGCCCCGCCCGTCAATCCCTCAGCGCTGACCAGGCGACCCCTTTGACCGGAATAAGTGAAAGCGCATTTTGCGGGATACGCTTTCTCTTGAAGAAAACGTACTCTGCTGTCTGTTTTGCCCGAAATGCGTTTTCTCCGCGTGAAGGCGTACTTCCGAAAATACGCTTTGTGCCCTGCCGCCGCCGAAACCATTATTTTGCGGGCGTTCGCCCGTTAAGGATTAAAACGGACAGATTTTTGTCTATTTATCGCCTAACGAACGAACGGGCATTTCTCCGCGACCGTAACTCCGAATATGGTGAATCCAACGCCCACATTTTCAGTTCATCGAGCCCGTTCCGATGGTGCCCTTTTCATAATGTTGTCACATATTGAAAATACCATCTTTGCCCTTCCTCGAATCCAGGCCTGTCCCGAGAGCACCGGTTCCGACGACTCGTTTCCGGTGGATGGTCGCACTTTCAGCCGGCGTATTCGTCCACCCCGAGGCAAGCCAACCTCTTATCATGAGCACCGGACTTGCATGTTGACTTTGCTTGAACCCTATGCGTGTGTAGCTGTAGTATTTTCATATGATGTTTCTGTCTGCAATTGTGATATATGCATTGCTTGCCCTGTCATGCTAGTACCAAACTTCATACTATCTTCTGCCATGTTAGCGATAATGTTTTTATTGATAATATCATGTTAATAGTGTGCATGTATCTCATACCATGTTGTCAATGCTATTGTGATCCGGTCATACCATTGCCATGCTATATATGTCATATATGCTATGCACTTCATAAGCTTGGTAAACATGTTTATTAATGCATTCATGATATTCATGCTTATAATCTTGATGGCGCGATTAAATGATGGAGATGAAAAGAACATGTGTTAATAAAAACAACCACCTCCATCGGCTGGATCGTGTCATAGTGCCACCGAATCGAGCTCACCAGTGCAGCCACACTTGCCTTATGGGGGGCCCTAATTCGGTCTATTGTCATGCCTCTCCCCGGTGCCTCCAACTAGGGAAGGTTATGTGCGCGCGCTACCCTTGGCCGGTGGGCGGCCATAAGCCTGGAGTGCCCGAGTTGTTTGCACGCAGTTGTCCCCGTTTGGGACGGTTTGTTCGGTTTGGCCACGATGGTGGCAGCCACAGAGGTGGCGGATGTCACGAGTTGACATCAGGGGCAACCCAGGACATAGACCAAAGGGGAGTTTGTCGGGAGTGGCCGGGAGAGTGTCATGCAATAGATTGGTTTTGTCGGAATGTCGTTGGTCCACCCGAATGGGAGTACGAGGCCATGAGTTCCGTAGTGTGGGTACAGTGTACTAACCTCTGCAGAGTGTATAATCTATCGATAGCCGCGTCCTCGGTTATGGACACAGTTCGTACTAGGTCACACTATCTGGTCTGTGTCGACATGGAGGATAAACTTGATATAATAAACTTGCTAAAGAATGTGCTATAAAGTAAATGTGGTGACTTGGACTATGAGATAGTCGCGAGAAGTCACGGAGTTGTTTCGGACATGATTATGAGATGAGATCTCGGTGAGTCATGAGCTAGCCCAGAGGGGCAGTGGCAGTGAGACTGGTAAATGAACAACATATTGCTTTAACTCGCCACGAGAGGTAATGGTAATTTACTTTCCAGCATAGTAGCATGCATGTCTTGTAAGATACAACTATGCCATGCCATGATATTCCATGTTATGCCATGATATTCCATGTTATGCCATGATCTGCCATGATATGCTATGATATGCTGTGATATGATTTGGTATAGATGTACTTGATCCATGTTTCTTGCTAGTATCATGCCATGCCTATCCTTTGCCATGAGATAAATTCATGTATGAGCATAGGGCTAGCTTTGTCATCTTCTTGTTTGGATGCTATGTATTTGGTTGTCTTGTGAGTACATTCAAAGTACTCATCTGGCCTTGCACGTGGCCAGATTGCAGGAGAAGACGTGTCATGCTAGACCGTAACCTCGCCAGTCCTGTGAGTTGTGGAGTCCAGCCAGAGACGACGTGCCGCTAAACCAAGACTTCCGCCGCCATTTAGATAGCCTTAGAGCTATGCAAACCCTTGTATTCATCCGCGATGTAATACTCTATTTCATGTAAATGAAATATATTTTGTGCTTGGAATGCTGTACCATGGACCTGTCGTGCGTCAGGTATTATCCTGGGCTGACGTGCGAAGGCCCCCTGCTCCGTGCGGATCGGGGTGCCACACGCTCGGAGCTGTACCGTGCCCATCGCGTGAGGGGCGCGGCGTCTGCCCTGAAGTAACATCCTTGGACGTCGGCGCGGCGAGGAGGAGGAGGAAACCGTCCGTCCGCTCTGCCCGCGCCGTCGCGGCTCCGTTCGCCAGAGGATCGAGGAGGTCGACTGCCTCCAGCGTGCTCGTCCCCTGCGCCGACCACGGTGGGCATGGCGACCGCGCCGCCTGCGCTGGTCGTGCCAACCACGGTACCCGCACCGCCCGCATTGGCTGCGCCGCCTGCGGATGCGTGCGGGGTGGCCGTCATCGTGATGCCCTTCTTCTTGGGCGCCATCGACCACGAGGAGGATGACGAGGGAGTTGGCGAAGATGACAAAGAAGACACGCAATCCACTGATCAAGGTTCGCACAAGTGCTTAGCCCCCTACCTAGCGCGCCAAAGATGTCGTGGTAGCACGACCATCTATGGGACCATGCAGCCCCTTGTGGTTCGGTGGGGAAGATCGGCGTGCACAAAGAGCATGAACAATGGAGGGCGCAAGAGATTTACCCAGGTTCGGGCCGCTGAGAAGCATAAAACCCTACTCCTGCCTTTGATGTATTAGTGGTGTGGAAGCATAGTACAAGGAGCGCTTCTCCCGGCAAGGTTCGGGGGAGAAGTAGCTACACAAGATGGGCTTGTGTTTGAAAAGGGGTCTGAATCCCTCTAACTGTTGCCTCGGTCCTCCTTTTATAGCTCAAGGGGTTACCACAGTGGCAAAACAGTAATTACATAGTGATTAGATAGCAAACAGTGCTATTATACCTAACTCTGCCAGTTTAGGACAAAAGCATTAAATGCGCCGTTAGGTGTCATGTGGAGAGGTAGTCCCGGCAAGGTTCCTGCACCGCTCGCCCAGCTACCTCGTATTATTCTGACACGCCTCCTAGACGGGTGTCATTAAAGGCAAATCTTGTCCCAATGAGCTGACACGTGCCCGCCAAGCCTCGCCAACCAGCCTGCGCGGTCGACACCTCACTCGTTAGCGAATACCCGTGCGGTGAGGTGGAGCGCTGGAGGACTGGCATAAGCTTGCCGGCACGGAGCTTGCTGGGTCTTCTCCTTGCCGGTTTATCCTTGCCGGCAAGGGATATCTTCTTCTTCGGTAGTAGTTGAGTGTTTGTTGATGTTGTGTCTTGAGCTTCTCTCCAGCGGCTCACGCAACTGGTACTTGGATCTTGGATCTTGGCGGTTCCCGGCAAGCCTTGGCCGGAGAGGAGGCTGCTACTGTCTGTGCATAAGTCAGGGTATAAAAGTACCCATGTTTTATACACCGACAGCCATGTCCGCGGTTAAGGACTACAGTCTGGGTTGGTCAAGTGTCAGTCTTAGTGTCGGTCTTTGGAGGGAATAATTAAAATTGAGCATGATTCATTTTGCAGGATAATTATTGTCACTACTGATGCCATCATGAATATTATTGCTAACATGAATATTATTGTGGACTAACCCATTTCTTCTATGTGCAACCTTGGGTATCTCTTGGGATGGCTAGTCCACCTGGATACTCAGTTTTATTATCTTTTCTGAGTATCACTTGGGATGGCTAGTCCACCTGGATACTCAGTTTTCTTTTCTTTTCTGAGTATCACTTGGGATGGCTAGTCCACCTGGATACTCAGTTTTATTTTCTTTTCTGAGTATCACTTGAGATGGCTAGTCTACCTGGATACTCAGATTTATTTTCTTTTCTGAGTATCACTTGGGATGGTTAATCCACCTGGATACTCATTTATTTTCAAGACCTCTCGAGGTGTCAGTTTAGACACCCGTTTGGCATTACTTTTCAAGACTTCTTGAGGCGTCGCATTCAGACACCCGTTTGGTATTCTTCTTGGAATTCCTCGGGCGGTCCAACGCCCGATGTTCCATATCATATTCTTGGTTTATTACTAAAATGATATATTTATTCATCCACACCGTATTAATATTTATCATGCCATGATTTAGTTTTAGTCAGCATATGCATATAATTTTTAATCCACCATGAACATATGCATTCGATATATCTTTTGTTCATAATGTTTCAAGTACATTCAAACGTACTCACTGGCTTGTCCCTGGCTATTGTCTTGGCCAGATCACGATAGGAGAAGAGCACTACAAAGGCACACCCCGTAACCTAGGAATCGGAGATAGCAGCCACGCAAGATAGGAGTTATCCAGGTCAGCTGTTCCTGTGGGAATGGAGCCCCATCGACGTTGGAGAACCACGAGTCGCTTCCGTCACCCGTCACTAGAAATCATTGTTGTATCATTAGACCTTTATGGTCTTGTATCCAATTCTTGTAATTGCTTGGTAATCTGTAACAAGGACGTGTCCACTAGTAACAATGATCTTGGGCTGGTGACGACACGAGGGGTTAATTTCTGGGATATTGTCTCCCGGAAATCCGGCTCCAACACTCGGCGGGGGGTGGAGCTTGGCGTGGGGGGTTGGCTCTTTGGCCCCCGTCATCACCGTATCATCTCCTGCGCCAGGCGCCTCGGGAGGCCCGGCCCCTCCTCCGGAGGTCGCCTCCCAAGGCTCGTCCTCCCCGGCCTCGGGGGGCAAGTCCTCGTGCGGCTCGGAAGGCGCAGTGTGGTCCTCCTCCACCTCCATGTGCTCCGTCTCGGCCTCGGGGCGGTGAGTGGATCCCTCCTGGTCCTCGGTGCTCGCAGTGGACACCGCGGCCCCCCGCGAGCTGGGGGATTTCTTCTTCTTCTTCGAGGGCCGCCTGTGTGATGCAAGAGCTCAGCCCAGACCTCATGAGGTGGAAAACGAAACCCAACACAAGAGGGAAAGAGCAAGGCAAGGGAAACTTACTTGTCAGCAGCGACCCACTTCCTCTTCTTGCAGCGCGTGGTTGCCACTGCCGCCATCGCCCTCACAAGGCTCGTTCGCGCTGCCTCTGGAGGCCTCCGCAAGGATCTCGGTGGCTTCGCCACCGGCGCCGGTCCCCTCCGCAGGGGCCTCGGTGGTCGTGCCGCTGGTGCCCATCTCCTCCACGCGGGGCTCAGCGGCCCTCGCGCTGGTGCTCCCTTCGCCTCCTGATGTCTAATACGCAACGTTTATTCTTGTAGACGTTGTTGGGCCTCCAAGTGCAGAGTTTTGTACGACAGTAGCAAATTTCCCTCAAGTGGATGACCTAAGATTTATCAATCCGTGGGAGGCGTAGGATGAAGATGGTCTCTCTCAAACAACCCTGCAATCAAATACAAGAAATCTCTTGTGTCCCCAACACACCCAATACAATGGTAAATTGTATAGGTGCACTAGTTCGGCGAAGAGATGGTGATACAAGTGTAGTATGGATACTAGATATAGGTTTTTGTAATCTGAAAATATAAAAACAGCAAGGTAGCAAGTAACAAAAGTGAGCACAAACGGTATTGCAATGCTTGAAAACAAGGCCTAGGGTTCATACTTTCACTAGTGCAATCCCTCAACAGTGCTAAAATAATTGAATCATATAACAATCCCTCAACGTGCGATAAAGAATCACTCCAAAGTTGCTATTAGCGGAGAACATAAGAAAGAAATTGTTGTAGGGTACGAAACCACCTCAAAGTTATCCTTTCCGATCAATCTATTGAGCCATCCCTATAAGTTTCACAAACAGCCCTAGAGTTCGTACTAAAATAACACCATATGATACACATCAACCAACTCTAATGTCACCTAGATACTCCAATGTCACCACAAGTATACGTGAGTTGATTATTCGATATGCATCAAACAACTTCAGATTCATAATATTCAATCCACACAAAGAATTTCAAAGAGTACCCCAAAGTTTCTTATAGGAGAAAAGAAAATGAAAACGTGCAACCAACCACTATGCCTAGATCACCCCAAGGTCACGGGAATCCGCGAGTTGATTACCAAAACATACATCAAGTGAATCAATAGAATACCCCATTGTCACCACGGGTATCCACATGCAAGACATACACCAAGTGTTCTCAAATCTGAAATATTCAATCCAACAATAACGAAACCTCAAAGGGAAAGACTCAATCCATCACAAGAAGATAGAGAGGGAAGAAACACCATATGATCCAACTATATTAACAAAGCTCACGATACATCAAGATCGTGCCAAATCAAGAACACGAGAGAGAGAGAGAGAGAGATCAAACACATAGCTATTGGTACATACCCTCAGCCTCGAGGATGAACTACTCCCTCCTCGTCATGGGGACCACCGGGATGATGAAGATGGCCTCCGGTGATGATTCCCCCCTCCAGCAGAGTGCCAGAACAGGGCTCCGGATGAGATCGCTTCGGTACAGAGGCTTGCGGCGGTGGCGTGGGAGTTCTAGGTTTAATTCTGGGGTTTTGGGTATTTATAGGATTTATTGGCGTTGGAATCACGTCAGGGGGGGTGCCCGAGGGGGGGCGCGTGATACGTCTCCAACGTATCTATAATTTATGAAGTATTCATGCCATGTTTATAACAATTTTATATGGTTTTGGTATGATTTGATTAGAACTAACCCGGACTGACGCTGTTTTCAGCAGAACTACCGTGGTGTTGTTTTTTGTGCAGAAATAAAAGTTCTCGAAATTGGACGAAACTTTTTGATGATTTTTTTGGACCAAAAGAGACCCCCGAAGCTTCGTGGAAGGACCAGAAGCCTCACGAGGAGCCCACAAGGCAACACAGCGCGCCCTGGGGGGGTCGTGTGCTGTTGCCTTGTGGGGCCCTCGTAGCTCCTTTTCGTGTGATTCCAACGCTGAAAAATCCTATAAATAGAGAAACCCCTAGAAATTAACCTAGAACTTCGATGCCGCCGCCGTAAGCCTCTGTACCAAAGAAAACCCATCTGGAGCTCCGTTCCGGCACCCTGCCAGAGGGGGAATCATCACTGGAGGCCATCTTCATCATCCCGGCGGTCTCCATGACGAGGAGGGAGTAGTTCACCCTAGGGGCTGATGGTATGTACTAGTAGCTATGTGTTTGATCTCTCTCTCTCTCTCGTGTTCTTGATTTGGCACGATCTTGGTGTATCACGA
The DNA here is from genome assembly GCA_039707655.1 of Elymus sibiricus. Taxonomy (NCBI): domain Eukaryota; kingdom Viridiplantae; phylum Streptophyta; class Magnoliopsida; order Poales; family Poaceae; genus Elymus; species Elymus sibiricus. The sequence continues at coordinate 321,517,784 of CM077672.1, forward strand.
GCTTTGTTAATATAGTTGGATCATATGGTGTTTCTTCCCTCTCTATCTTCTTGTGATGAATTGAGTCTTTTCCTTTGAGGTTTTCTTATTGTCGGATTGAATATTTCAAATTTGAGAACACTTGATGTATGTCTTGCATGTGGATACCCGTGGTGACAATGGGGTATTCTATTGAGTCACTTGATGTATATTTTGGTAATCAACTTGCGGATTCCCGTGTGACATTGGGGTAATCTAGGCATAGGGGTTGATTGCACGTTTTCATCTTCTTTTCTCTGATAGAAACTTTGGGGCACTCTTTGAAGTTCTTTGTGTGGATTGACTTTTATGAATCTGAAGTTGTTTGATGCATATCGAATAATCAACTCACGGATACTTGTGGTGACATTGGAGTATCTAGGTGACATTAGAGTTGGTTGATGCATATCATATGGTGTTATTTTAGTATGAACTCTAGGGCTGTTTGTGACACTTATGGGAATGGCTCAATAGATTGATCAGAAAGGATAACTTTGAGGTGGTTTCGTACCCTACAAAAATTTCATCTTATGTTCTCCGCTAATAGGAACTTTGGAGTGATTCTTTGTCGCACGTTGAGGGATTGTTATATGATTCAATTATGTTAGCATTGTTGAGAGATTGCACTAGTGAAAGTATGAACCCTAGGCCTTGTTTTCAAGCATTGCAATACCGTTTGTGCTCCGTTTTATCACTTGCTACCTTGCTGTTTTTATATTTTCAGATTACAAAAACCTATATCTACTATCCATACTACACTTTTATCACCATCTCTTCGCCGAACTAGTGCACCTATACAATTTACCATTGTATTGGGTGTGTTGGGGACACAAGAGATTTCTTGTATTTGATTGCAGGGTTGTTTGAGAGTGACCAACTTCATCCTATGCTTCCCATGGATTTATAAACCTTAGGTCATCCACTTGAGGGAAATTTGCTACTGTCCTACAAAACTCTGCACTTGGAGGCCCAACAACGTCTACAAGAATAAAAGTTGCGTAGTAGACATCAAGCTCTTTTGTGGCGCCGTTGCCGGGGTGGTGAGTGCTTGATGGTATATATTTAGATCTTGCAATTGAATCTTTTAGTTTCTTGTTTATCACTAGTTTGGTTCATAAAAGAAAACTACAAAAAATGGAATTGAGGTTGCCTCACATACTTCATCTATATAATGTCTTCCTCGAAAATGATGGATTGGAAAATTGTGCTCAATTGTTAGAGGAAGAATTTAATAAAATGTTTAATGTGAGTTCCTTGAATGATGAGCATGATTGCAATGTTGTTAGTATGAATTCTATGAATATCCATGATTCTAATGATATGCAAAGCCACAAGCTTGGGGATTCTATGTTTGATGAAGTTGCTATTGTTAGTCCCCCAAGTTTTGATGAGAAAATTTATTATGATAATAGCATGCCTCCTATTTATGATGATTATATTGATGAAAGTGGGTTTGGAAGAGTGTCAACTCTAGGTACTAATGATCCCACTATTTTGGAGGGTGTTGAATCTTATGGCAATAATTATGAAAGTGGATTTGGAGAGGTCATGACTTTATTTAATGATGATTCCACTATTTCGAAAGAGGTTTCAATTGATTATGACAACAAAGTTGCTATCTATGATGATTATTGTGATGACATGTATGCTATAAAGAATAATGATAACTATGAAACTTGTCATCATGATTTTAATTTTCAATTGGATTATGCCAATCAAGTATCTCATGATAGTTATTTTATTGAGTTTGCTCCCACTACTATTGATGAGAATAAATTTGCTTATGTGGAGAGTAATAAAATTTCTATGCTTGTAGATCATGAAAAGAATACTTTATGTGATAGTTATATTGTTGAATTTATTCATGATGCTACTGAAAATTATTATGAGAGGGGATCATATGCTTGTAGGTGTTGCAATAATATCATGTTTCCTCTCTATGTGTTGAAAGTTTTGAAGTCATGCTTGTTTTGCCTTCCTATGCTAGTTGATTCTTGCACCCATAAATTGTTTGCTCACAAAATCCCTATGCATAGGAAGTGGGTTAGGCTTAAATGTGCTAGTCATATGCTTCATGATGCTCTATTTGTGTTTCAATTCTTTACTTTTATGTTAGCATCATTGAAATCATCATGCCTAGCTAAAAGGCAATAAAGAAAAGCGCTTGATGGGAGACAACCCAACATTTACCCCTACTATTTTTGTGTGTCCACATGATTAAGCTACTGTATTCATCATGTTTTATATGCTTTATTTCAATAATGTGCCAAGTAAAGCCTTTGGGATAGTGTGGATGCTTGTTGATTTGATTCTGTGCAAAAACAGAAAATTTTGCGTCCAGTGCTGGAATTTCGATTATGCACTGGAGTCTGCGAAAATTCTGAAATTTTTACAGAATATTGGATTACAAATATTTTACGTTTTACTAATTTTTCAGAATTTTTGGAGGTACATAAGTATGGTTTTTAAATCGCTCACTACATGCTGTTCTATTTTTGACAGATTCTGTTTTTAGTGCATAGTTTGGTTGTTTTAGTGTTTCCATAGCTTATATTGAGTAATATAAATTGTGGAAATGATAGAATACAGTAGGAATTATGTGAGAACAATTATGAATCTTGTCTTGAAAGTACCTAAGTGGATGATTTATTTTTATCGTACTAACCTATCTCACAAGTTCCATTAAGTTTTGTGTGATTGAATTTTTCAAGTTTTGGGTGAGATATCGATATGTGGAGAATAAGGAGTGGCAAGGCCCTAAGCTTGGGGATTCCCAAGGCACCCCAAGGTAATACTCAAGGAAGACTCAAGCGTCTAAGCTTGGGGATGCCCCAGAAGGCATCCCCTCTTTCGTCTTCAACACTATCGGTAACCTCACTCGGAGCTATATTTTTATTCGTCACATAATATGAGTTTTGCTTGGAGCGTCATTTTATTTTGTTGAGATTTGCTTTATGTTATCAATAATCATGTTTTGTATCTTTTAGTTCAATAAAATGCCAATTATAGCCTTTACCATGCTTTGTTTGCAAGTTTATGTGTTGCTGTTTGAAAACAGAAAGTTTTCTGTTATGTTCAGAATATTCCTGAATAGTTAGAACATGATAAAAATCTGAAATTTTTACACAGTAAACATTCATGAGTTCTATGTCACGTGGTAATTTCTCAGAATTTTTGGAGTTAGGGAAGTATGAATTCTTATTCACCCTTTACAGACTATTCTGTTTAGACAGATTTCTGTTATAGTTGCATTGTTTGCATATGTTGCTTGTTTAATGTTTCTATTTGTGGATTTGAGTATTAAATATGCAGAGGCATTTAGTATGCAATGTTTAATTATAATTTTTGTGATTTTTTACAGTAGAGAATGTTAAGGTTTTGAGTGGATTTATACTAACTTATCTCACGAGTTCTTGTTGAATTTTGTGTGGATGAAGTTTTTAAAGATTTAGGAGAAGCCATGATATGAGAGGAATTAAGGAGACACAAGAGATCACGCTTGGGGATGCCCAAGGCACCCCAAGATAATATTCCAAGAAGTCTCAAGCAACTAAGCTTGGGGATGCCCCGGTAGGCATCCCACCTTTCTTCATCAACACCTATCGGTTAGCCTAAGTTTTTACTTGTTCACATGATATGTGCTATTTCTTGGAGTGTCCTTTTATTTTCATTTTGTTTTCTGTTTGAATAAAATTATCAAGATCTGAAATCTTTATTGAGAGAGAGTCTTCACATAGCTACCTAATTATTTGCCTACTCATTGATCTTCACTTATATGTTTTGGAGTAGTTTGTCATTCATTCTTGTGCTTCACTTATATCCCTTGAGTAAATGTTTGAATGAATTGAATATCATAAATATGAAATTATATATGTTCTATATGCTTAGTAATATTTCACATTGGGTTTGGAAAGTAAAATCTATTGAAATTTGACAATCACAATATTGGTCATACAAGCAATTCATGAAAGATAGTATATGGTAGAGAACTTTCACATATAAATATATTATCTTGGACATCTTTTATGATTGTGAATACCCATTAATTATTTTCAAACTTGAGCAAATTGGTTGAAGTTGTACAAGGGAGACAACGTAATGAGTTATGTTTGGGTATATTTGCATAGAAGTTATACTGTTATGGATCCTCCAACATGTGGTGCTTGTTTAGAATCTTTTGCTAGCCTAAATTTCTGTACTAAGCGGGAATACTGCTTGTGCATCCAAAATCCTTGAGCCAAGTTTCTTCCATGAGTGTCCACCATACCTACCTATATACGGTATTACTCTGTCGTTCCAAGTAAATTTGCATGTGCCACCTCTAATCATTCAAATAAGCATCTGTTTTGTGTGCCCGTACCGCTCATGAAGTGGCAGGGGGTGGTCAGTATCTTCCATGCTAAGTGGGTTATTCTCAGATGAGTGTTTATTCACTTGTCATTGCATGAGAGAGGCTGATATTTGGGATGCCCAGTCCTGTGGTCCAAATCGAAATAATATAATGCAACAAACTCCCCCAGAAAGTTGATTCTATGGAGGGCACCCGAGGATTCGGCTAGCCATGGCTTGTGTTTGAATGGTTGAGGGGGAGTAAACTTTACCTTTCCGCTTGGGAAACGCCTATAGTGTGTTTAGCATGGAAGATATTGAGAACTCTCGATCATGACGTTGACAGGAAAAGTACACCTCTCAAAATGTATTCATCTCTAATTTAAGCTTCGAGCTCTGGCACCTCTGCAAATCTCTGCTTCCCTCTGCGAAGGGACATTCCATTTACTTTTATGCTATTTACTTTCATGTTATTTATTTTTGTTGAGTCAACTTCTTATTCCAACCTATTCTCTAGTTGGGAAGCATCATGTGGTGGGGATAGATCCAGGCACATATATCCATTCAAATATATTTGATCATGATTTATTATTGTTGACAATTATCTCTATGATAAATGAGTTGGGAGGCGAAACATCAAGCCCCTATCTTTCTCTGTGTTCAATGGATACTATTTGTTCTAAAAATATGCTTTGAGTATTAGCAATCATAGGAGACTATATGATAATTGAGTATGTAGAGCTCTTACTTAGACTCTGTTGAAGATAAGTTGAATTGTAATTGTTTGGTGACTAAGAACATAGCTTGTTAAGTTTCAAGAGAATCTATTGTTTAAACCATGACATGTGAATTGATTGCTACTTTATCATGATGAGTTTTATGAGAAAGAGTTGCTGTTATGATGCTAGGAAAAGTGATTGCAATTATCATTGATCAAACTTGTGCACTATTCTAGCATTCACATTTCATAAATTATTTCTTTTATCATTTACCTACACCGAGGACGAGCAGGAATTAAGCTTGGGGATGCTGATATGTCTCCAACGTATCTATAATTTATGAAGTATTCATGCCATGTTTATAACAACTTTATATGGTTTTGGTATGATTTCATTAGAACTAACCCGGACTGACGCTGTTTTCAGCAGAACTACCATGGTGTTGTTTTTTGTGCAGAAATAAAATTTCTCAAAATTGGACGAAACTTTTTGACGATTTTTTTTGGACCAAAAGAGACCCCCGAAGCTTCGTGGAAGGACCAGAAGCCTCACAAGGAGCCCACAAGGCAACACGGTGCGCCTTGGGGGGGGTCGTGTGCTATTGCCTTGTGGGGCCCTCGTAGCTCCTTTTCGCGTGATTCCAACGCTGAAAAATCCTATAAATAGAGAAACCCCCAGAAATTAACCTAGAACTTCGACGCCGCCGGCGCAAGCCTCTGTACCAAAGAAAACCCATCTGGAGCTCCATTCCGGCACCGTGCCGGAGGGGGAATCATCACCGGAGGCCATCTTCATCATCCCGGTGGTCTCCATGACGAGGAGGGAGTAGTTCACCCTCGGGGCTGAGGGTGTGTACTAGTAGCTATGTGTTTGATCTCTCTCTCATGTTCTTGATTTGGCACGATCTTGATGTATCGCGAGCTTTGTTAATATAGTTGGATCATATGGTGTTTCTTCCCTCTCTATCTTCTTGTGATGAATTAAGTCTTTCCCTTTGAGGTTTTGTTATTGTCGGATTGAATATTTCAGATTTGAGAACACTTGATGTATGTCTTGCATGCGGATACCCGTGGTGACAATGGGATATTCTATTGAGTCACTTGATGTACGTTTTGGTTATCAACTTGCGGATTCCCGTGGTGACATTGGGGTAATCTAGGCATAGGGGTTGATTGCACGTTTTCATCTTCTTTTCCCCAATAGAAACTTTGGGGCACTCTTTGAAGTTCTTTGTGTGGATTGAATATTATGAATCTAAAGTTGTTTGATGCATATCGAATAATCAACTCACGGATACTTATGGTGATATTGGAGTATCTAGGTGACATTAGATTTGGTTGATGCGTATCATATGGTGTTATTTTAGTATGAACTCTAGGGCTGTTTGTGACACTTGTGGGAATGGCTCAATAGATTGATCGGAAAGGATAACTTTGAGGTGGTTTCGTACCCTACAACAATTCACTACTAGAAAAAAGGCTATTAGTGGCGCACCCCATATGGCTATTAATGGCGCACCATGGGTGCGCCACTATTACCACGCCACTAGTAATGGTTAGTAATGGCGCACCTCTGGTGCGCCATTACTAATCCAAATACTAGTGGCGCACCCCCTGCTGCGCCATTACTATCCCTTAGGGTGCGCCACTGTTATTTCTCTGAGGTGCGCCACTAGTAGAAATTGAGGTGCGCCACTGGTAAAATTTTGAAATCTGGATCTGGATCTAGATCTGGCACCATTTTTTGCGTTTTTTTTCTTTTTTTCAATAATTTTCGTTCTGCAATTTTTTTAGGCAAATTTTCGTTCTGCATCTTGCCTCCTCGCCTCCGGCCGCAGCCGGCACAGCTCCTGGACCTCCTCGCGCTCGCGCCCTCCTCCTCTTCTCCCTTCCCTCTCCTTCCTCCTTCTCCTCTCTCCCTTCTTACCTCTCTGTCCGCAGGAGGCCGCTTGAGCCGCCATGGACGCCGCCGCCAGGAGCTTCGAGCTCGCCTCCGCCCCGGCTCTCCTTCTCCTCTCTCCCTCCTTACCTCTCTGCTCTCGCTGCTGCTCGCTGGGGTCGGAGGAGGGGGTCGCTGGGGTCGCTGGGGATCTGGTCGGCGCCGACTGGTGGTGGCTCCAGGCGTGGCAGGGGGCGGAGGAGGGGGGAGGAGGGGTGAGCCGTGGCAGGGGGTGGCTTCCATGGCGGCTATGTACAGAGAACAGAGAGGGAGGGGAGGAAGAAGAGGGAAAAGAGAGGGCATGGAGGAGGGGGGAGGAGGAAGAAGGCAGGGGTTATTATATAAGCTGTGGCGTTTCAAAATTAGTAATGGCGCACCATGGGGTGGTGCGCCATTGCTATGGTACATAGCAGTGGCGCACCTAGCTGTGGTGCGCCATTGCTATGTACCATAGCAGTGGCGCACCTAGGTGTGGTGCGCCATTACTATTTTTTAATTTTTTTTGAATTTTGAAGGCGGGAAAATAGTAGTGGCGCACTATGCACTGGTGCGCCATTGCTAACTTTTTTTATTTTTTTGCCTCCAGATCTTAAAAGCATCGTAACTTTTTTTCTGATAGGTTTTTGAGGATTCTAAAAAATCGATAACGGGCATAGCCCCTTGAATTCGGATGTAACTTTTCGAGTAGATGCTTTTTCATATAAAAAACTTTTTCATCGGAGGTCGTATGCAAAAGTTACGGCCATTTTACCGAAACACGGCGGCCTTTTGCAAAAAAATTCAAAATTCATGTTTGTTAATTTTCCTAACAACTAGAACACATAACACATGGGCATCTCGAAGGATTTTTAAATTTGAGTTTTTTTTATCATTTTCTTTTATTTATTTTTAAACTGAAAAGGCGATCCACAGGGGGGGGGGGTGTTTGTGTGTGTGTGGTGGGGGGTGTGTTTGTGTGTGTGTGAGATGTTAGTAATGGCGCACCCTCCCTGGTGCGCCATTGCTAGGGTTAGCAATGGCGCACCAGGGAGGGTGCGCCATTACTAACCTCACACACACACACAAACACACACCCACCAGACATAGCAATGGCGCACCACACCTAGGTGCGCCACTACTATGTAGCATAGCAGTGGCGCACCTAGGTGTGGTGCGCCATTGCTATGTCTGGTGGGGGGGGGATGGACACAAAAAATAGCAATGGCGCACTGCTCAAGTGGTGCGCCATTAGTAAAAAAATAGCAATGGCGCACCTGATTCAGGTGCGCCATTGCTATATAGCAGTGGCGCACCACCATCATGGTGCGCCACTAGTAGAGATATTGGGGATAAGCCTTTTTCTAATAGTAATTTCATCTTATGTTCTCCGCTAATAGGAACTTTGGAGTGATTCTTTGTCGCACGTTGAGGGATTGTTATATGATTCAATTATGTTAGCATTGTTGAGAGATTGCACTAGTGAAAGTATGAACCCTAGGCCTTGTTTTCAAGCATTGCAATACTATTTGTGCTCCGTTTTATCACTTGCTACCTTGCTGTTTTTATATTTTCAGATTACAAAAACCTATATCTACTATCCATACTACAGTTGTATCACCATCTCTTCGCCGAACTAGTGCACCTATACAATTTACCATTGTATTGGGTGTGTTGGGGACACAAGAGATTTCTTGTATTTGATTGCAGGGTTGTTTGAGAGAGACCATCTTCATCCTACGCCTCCCAGGGATTGATAAACCTTAGGTCATCCACTTGAGGGAAATTTGCTACTGTCCTACAAAACTCTGCACTTGGAGGCCCAACAACATCTACAAGAATAAAAGTTGCGTAGTAGACATCAGCGCGCGCCCCCAGGCTTGTGGTGCCCTCAGCCATATCCTGGTCCATCTCCGGTGCTCCGTGGGTCTCTTCTGGTCCATAAAAAAACATTGTAAATTTTGGGCCCATTCCGAGAACTTTTATTTCTGCACAAAAAACAACACCACGGTAGTTCTGCTGATAACAATGTCAGTCCGGGTTAGTTCTAATCAAATCATAACAAAACCATATAAAATTGTTGTAAACATGACATGAATACTTCATAAATTATAGATACGTTGGAGATGTATCAGCATCCCCAAGCTTAATTCCTGCTCGTCCTCGAGTAGGTAAATGATAAAAGAAAGAATTTATGAAGTGTGAATGCTAGCATAGTGCATAATTTGATCAATGATAATTTCAATCACTTTTCCTAGCATCATAACAGCAAATCTTTCTCATAAAACTCATCATGATAAAGTAGTAATCAATTCACATGTTATGGTTTAAACAATGCATTCTCATGAAACTTAACAACCTATATTCTTAGTCACCAAACAATTGCAATTCAACTTATCTTCAACGGAGTCTAAGTAAGAGCTCCACATACTCAATTATCACATAGTCTTCTATGATTGCTAGTACCCAAAGCATATTTTTAGAACAAGTGGCATCCATCGAACACAGAGAAAGATAGGGGCTTAATGTTTCGCCTCCCAACTCATTTATCATAGAGATAATTGTCAACAATAATAAATCATGATCAAATATATTTGAATGGATATATGTGCCCGGATCTATCCCCACCACATGATGCTTGCCAACTAGAGAATAGGTTGGAATAAGAAGTTGACTCAACAAAAATGAATAACATGAAAGTAAATAGCATAAAAGTAAATAGAATGTCCCTTCGTAGAGGGAAGCAGACATTTGCAGAGGTGCCAGAGCTCATAGCTTAAAACAGAGATGAATACATTTTGAGAGGCATGCCTTTCCTGTCAACGTCACGACCGAGAGTTCTCAATATCTTCCATGCTAAGCACATTATAGGCGGTTCCCAAGCGGAAACGTAAAGTTTACTCCCCCTAAACCATTCGAACACAAGCCATGGCTAGCCGAATCCTCGGGTGCCCTCCATACAATCAACTTCCCGAGGGAGTTTGTTTAATTATTTTGTTTTGCGGGACCGGGCATCCCAATTACCGCCCTCTCTCGTGCAATGACAAGTGAATAAACACTCATCATGAGAATAACTCGCTTAACATGGAAGATACTGACCACCCACTGCCGCTTCATGAGCGGTACGGGCACACAAAACAGATGCTTATTTGAATGATTAGAGGTGGCACATGCAAATTTACTTGGAACGGCAGGGTAATACCGTATATAGGTAGGTATGGTGGACACTCACAGAAGAAACTTGGCTCAAGGATTTTGGATGCACAAGCAGTATTCCCGCTTAGTACAAAAATTTAGGCTAGCAAAAGATTCTAAACAAGCACCACATGTTAGAGGATCCATAACAATATAACTTCGATGCAAATATACCCAAACATAACTCATTACGTTGTCTTCCTTTTCCAACTTCAACTAATTTGCTCAAGTTTGAAAATAATTAATGGGTATTCACAATCATAAAAGATGTCCAAGATAATATATTTGTATGTGAACGTTCTCTTCCATATACTAATCATTCATGAATTACTTGTATGACCAATATTGTGATTGTCAAACTTCAATAGATCTTACTTTATAAACCCAATGTGAAACTACTACTAAACATTTGCAACATATATAATTTTAGATTTATGATATTCAATTCATTCAATAATTTACTCTTAGGATACAAGTGAAGCACAAGAGTGAATGACAAACTACTCCAAAAGATATAAGTGAAGATCAATGAGTAGTCAAAGAATTAAGTAGCTATGTGAAGACTCTCTCAAAATAAATATTTCAGATCTTGATAATTTTATTAAAACAGGAAACAAAATGAAAATAAAAGGACACTCCAAAAATAGCACATATCATGTGAACAAGTAAAAACTTAGGCTAACCGATAGGTGTTGATGAAGAAAGGTGGGATGCCTACTGGGGCATCCCCAAGCTTAGCTGCTTGAGACTTCTTGGAATGTTATCTTGGGGTGCCTTGGGCATCCCCAAGCTTGAGCTCTTGTGTCTCCTTAATTCCTCTCATATCATGGCTTTTCCTAAATCTTAAAAACTTCATCCACACAAAACTCAACAAGAACTCGTGAGATAAGTTAGTATAGATCCACTCAAAACCTTCTACTGTAACAAATCACTAAAATTATAATCAAAAATTTCATACTAAATGCCTCTGCATATTTAATACTCCTACCCACAAATAGAAACATTAAACAAGCAAACATATGCAAACAATGCAACTATAACAGCAATCTGCCAAAACAGAACAGTCTGTAAAGGGTGAATAAGAATTCATACTTACCTAGCTCCAAAAATTCTGAAAACTTACCACGTGACATAGAACTAATGTGTTCTTACTGTGTAAAAATTTCAGATTTTTATCATGTTCAGACTATTCAGGAATATTCTGGACATAACAAAAACTTTCTGTTTTCGAACAGCAATACATGAACTTGCAAACTGAGCATGGTAAAGGCTATAATTGGTATTTTATTGAACTAAAAGATACAAAACATTATTATTGACAACAGAAACCAAATATCAACAAAATAAAATGATGCTCCAAGCAAAACTCATATTATGTGATGAATAAAAATATAGCTCCAAGTGAGGTTACCGATAGTGTTGAAGACGAAAGAGGGGATGCCTTCCGGGGCATCCCCAAGCCTAGTTGCTTGGGTCTACCTTTAATATTATCTTGGGGTGCCTTGGGCATCCCCAAGCTTAGTTTCTTGCCGCTCCTTATTCTCCTCATATCGCTATCTCACCCAAAACTTGAAAACTTCAATCACACAAAACTTAACGGAACTTGTGAGATAGGTTAGTATGATAAAAATAAATCATCCACTTAGGTACTGTCAAGACAAGATTAATAATTTTTATCACATAATTCCTACTGTATTCCATCATTTCCACAATTTATATTACTCAATATAAGCTATGGAAACACTAAAACAAGCAAACTATGCACCGAAAACAGAATCTGTCAAAAACAGAACAACATGTAGTGAGCGATTTAAAAACCATACTTATGTACCTCCAAAAATTCTGAAAAATAAGGAAAACGTAAATAATTTGTAAAACAATACTCTTTAAAAATTTCAGAATTTTCTCACGCTCCAGTACAGAATAGAAATTCCAGCACTGGACGCAAAAGTTTCTGTTTTTGCACAGAATCAAATCAACAAGCATCCACACTATCCCAAAGGCTTTACTTGGCACATTATTGAAAGAAAACATATAAAACATGATTAATACAGTATCCTAATCATGTGAACACATAAAAACAGTAGGTATAAGTATTGGGTTGCCTCCCAACAAGCGCTTTTCTTTAATGCCTTTTAGCTAGGCATGATGATTTCAACGATGCTCGCATAAAAGTAAAGAATTGAAACACAAAGAGAGCATCATGAAGCATATGACTAGCACATTTAAGCCTAACCCACTTCATATGCATAGGGATTTTGTGAACAAATAATTTATGGGAGCAATAATCAACTAGCATAGGAAGGCAAAACAAGCATGACTTCAAAACATTCAACACATAGAGAAGAAACTTGATATTATTGCAACACCTACAAGCATATGATCCTCTTTCATAATAATTTTCAGTGGCATCATGAATGAATTCAAAAATATAGCTATCACATAAATCATTCTTTTCATGATCCACAAGGATAGAATTTTTTTTATTCTCCACATAAGCAAATTTATTCTCATTCATAATAGTGGGAGTATCATATGAAACTTGAATACTATAAATTGTTTCCACATTAAAAGAGTAATGTTCAGAAAAAGGGTATTCATAATTATGACAAGTTTTATAATAATAATCATCACTACTTTTTATAACATAAGTATCAGCACAATAATCATCATAAGTAGCAACTTTGTTCTCATCATAATCAATTGAAACCTCTTCCAAAGTAGTGGATTCAACACTAAATAAAGTCATGACCTCTCCAAATCCACTTTTATTATTTTTATAAGATTGAACACCCTCCAAAATAGTGGAATAATTATTACCTAAAGTTGACACTCTTCCAAACCCACTTTCATTATTATTGCAATCATCATAGATAGGAGGCATGCTATCATCATAACAAATTTGCTCATCAAAAGTAGGGGGAATAAAAAGATCATCTTCATTAAGCATATCATCCCCAAGCTTAGGATAAACATTATTTGCAGTAAATAAATTTTCAAACATGTCATTCCAATCAAACATAGCATCCCCAAGCTTGTGGGTTTGCATATCATTAGCATAATCACTATATTCATCAATAGTATGAATAGCACTAATAGTACAACAATTATTATCATCATAATTTCCCAAGTTGGTGCCAAATTTTTTTTCAAGATCATAAGAAGTACCATTATCTTCCCAATCATAATCATCACAACAAGCAATAGGCATAACAAAATCATCATCAAGTGTATCATCTTCCACAATTATTTTTGATTCATTCTCATGAGGCATAACAATAATATGAGCAACATTATTTGGGAGAGATACCTCTTTACCTCTACTTTTCCTTATTTTCTTCTTCTTCACCACATTATGTGTGGGTTTATTTAATTTTTCCAAGCTTTTTATTGAAGAGATTGGTTGGATAGGAAGCTCCTTCTCATCACCTGTTTCATCACGAGAGACAATAGGAGGGAAAGTGGAAATCTTTACCCTTTCATTAGTATTCCTCTTATATTCTATTGGTTTCCCTATCTTTCTATAGTTGGTAATATAAGCGTTCTCATTGCAATTTACCACACAAAACATATAGATTTCTCTTAAATTACATTCAGTATGGTCCATGAATATGAATGCTTCAAACCAACTATTTTTATATGACAATTCTTCACACCCCAAAAATAGAAAAAGTTCATTATAAAGTTCAAGGGTGGTAAGTTATTGCAATATTTGGACATGATTTGATCATGAAAGAGTATGCATTGGAAATTAAGATGACCAATCTTATTGCAAAGTTCACAAGTAATGGGATGAAGAGAGCATAATTTTGTAGCAAATTCATCTATTACTTTAAGCCACCAATTGGTTTTATCATGTTTATGCTTCTTACAAAATCTATCATCCATATATGGCATGTCTTCACAAATTTTATTCACTCCACAAAAATTGGCATGCTTATAAGAAACCTTTTTATCATGACTACTGCAATCATTATTAGCATTATGGATATTCAAAGAATTCATACTAACAACATGGCAATCATGCTCATGATTCAAAGGTTTTATGCCAAACATTTTATTGAATTCTTCTTCTAACACTTTGGCACAATTTTCCGATCCATCATTTTCAAGAAAGACATTATAAAGATGAAGCATATGAGGCAACCTCAATTCCATTCTTTTTTGTAGTTTTTTTTATAAAACCAAACTAGTGATAAAACAAGAAACTAAAAGATTCAATTGCAAGATCTAAAGATATACCTACAAGCACTCACCTCCCCGGCAACGGCGCCAGAAAAGAGCTTGATGTCTACTACGCAACTTTTATTCTTGTAGACGTTGTTGGGCCTCCAAGTGCAGAATTTTGTAGGACAGTAGCAAATTTCCCTCAAGTGGATGACCTAAGGTTTATCAATCCGTGGGAGGCGTAGGATGAAGATGGTCTCTCTCAAACAACCCTGCAATCAAATACAAGAAATCTCTTGTGTCCCCAACACACCCAATACAATGGAAAATTGTATAGGTGCACTAGTTCAGCGAAGAGATGGTGATACAAGTGTAATATGGATAGTAGATATAGGTTTTTGTAATCTGAAAATATAAAAACAGCAAGGTAGCAAGTAACAAAAGTGAGCACAAACGGTATTGCAATGCTTGAAAACAAGGCCTATGGTTCATACTTTCACTAGTGCAATCTCTCAACAATGCTAACATAATTGAATCATATAACAATCCCTCAACGTGCGATAAAGAATCACTCCAAAGTTCCTATTAGCGGAGAACAAAAGAAAGAAATTATTGTAGGGTACGAAACCACCTCAAAGTTATCCTTTCCGATCAATCTATTGAGCCATCCCTATAAGTGTCACAAACGGCCCTAGAGTTCGTACTAAAATAACACCATATGATACGCATCAACCAACTCTAATGTCACCTAAATACTCCAATGTCACCACAAGTATCCGTGAGTTGATTATTCAATATGCATCAAACAACTTCAGATTCATAATATTCAATCCACACAAAGAACTTCAAAGAGTACCCCAAAGTTTCTTATCGGAGAAAAGATAATGAAAACGTGCAACCAACCCTTATGCCTAGATCACCCCAAGGTCACGGGAATCCGTGAGTTGATTACCAAAACATACATCAAGTGAATCAATAGAATACCCCATTGTCACCACGGGTATCCACATGCAAGACATACATCAAGTGTTCTCAAATCTGAAATATTCAATCCGATAATAACGAAACCTCAAAGGGAAAGACTCAATCCATCACAAGAAGATACAGAGGAAAGAAACACCATATGATCCAACTATATTAACAAAGCTCGCGATACATCAAGATCGTGCCAAATCAAGAACACAAGAGAGAGAGATCAAACACATAGCTACCGGTACATACCCTCAGCCCCGAGGGTGAACTACTCCGTCCTCGTCATGGAGACCGCCGGGATGATGAAGATGGCCTCCGGTGATGATTCCCCCCTCCGGCAGAGTGCCAGAACAGGGCTCCGGATGAGATCACTTCGGTATAGAGGCTTGCGGCGGCGGCGTGGGAGTTCTAGGTTTAATTTTGGGGTTTTGGGTATTTATAGGATTTATTGGCGTTGGAATCACGTCAGGGGGGTGCCCGAGGGTCCCACAAGCTCAGGGGGGCGCCCTAGGGGGAGGGGCGCGCCCCCCAGGCTTGTGGTGCCCTCGGCCATATCCTGGTCCATCTCCGGTGCTCCGTGGGTTTCTTCTGGTCCATAAAAAATCACCGTAAATTTTGGGCCCATTTCGAGTACTTTTATTTCTGCACAAAAAATAACACCACGGTAGTTTTGCCAAAAACAGTGTCAGTCCTGGTTAGTTGTAATCAAATCATACCAAAACCATATAGAAAATTGTTGTAAACATGGCATGAATACTTCATAAATTATAGATACGTTGGAGACGTACTGAAATTTATGAAGTATTCATGCCATGTTTACAACAATTATATATGGTTTTGGTATGATTTGATTAGAACTAACCCGGACTGACGCTGTTTTCGGCAGAACTACCGTGGTGTTGTTTTTTGTGCAGAAATAATAATTCTCGGAATTGGACGAAACTTTTTGATGATTTTTTTTGGACCAAAAGAAAACCCCGAAGCTTCGTGGAAGGACCAGAAGCCTCACGAGGTGCTCACAAGGCACCACGGCGCGGCCTGGGGGGGGGTCGCGCCATGGTACCTTATGGGGCCCTCGTAGCTCCGTTTCGCGTGATTCCAACGCTGAAAATCCTATAAATAGAGAAACCCCAGAAATAAACCTAGAACTTCCACGCCACCGCACGCCTCTGTACCGAAGAAATACCATCCGGAGGCCTATTCTGGCACCCTGCAGGAGGGGATAATCATCACCGGAGGCCATCTTCATCATCCCGGCGGTCTCCATGACGAGGAGGGAGTAGTTCACCCTTGAGGCTAGGGGTATGTACAAGTAGCTATGTGTTTGATCTCTCTCTCATGTTCTTGATTTGGCATGATCTTGATGTATCGCGAGCTTTGTTAATATAGTTGGATCATATGGTGTTTCTTCCCTCTCTATCTTCTTGTGATGAATTGAGTCTTTCCCTTTGAGGTTTCGTTATTGTCGGATTGAATATTTCAGATTTGAGAACACTTGATGTATGTCTTGTATGTGGATACCCGTGGTGACAATGGGGTATTCTATTGGTTCACTTGATATATGTTTTGGTGATCAACTCGCGGATTCCCGTGACCTTGGGGTGATCTAGGCATAGGGGTTGGTTGCATGTTTTCATTATCTTTTCTCTGCTAAGAAACTTTGGGGTACTCTTTGAAGTTCTTTGTGTGGATGGAATATTATGAATCTGAAGTTGTTTGATGCATATCGAATGATCAACTCATGGATACTTGTGGTGACATTGGAGTATCTTGGTGACATTAGGGTTAGTTGATGCGTATCATATGGTGTTATTTTAGTACGAACTCTAGGGTTGTTTGTGACACTTATAGGGATGGCTCAATAGATTGATCGAAAAGGATAACTTTTAGGTGGTTTCGTACCCTACAAAAATTTCTATCTTATGTTGTCCGCTAATAGGAACTTTGGAGTGATTCTTTATCACATGTTGAGGGATTGTTATATGATCCAATTATGTTAGCACTATTGAGAGATTGCACCAGTGAAAGTATGAACCCTAGGCCTTGTTTTCAAGCATTGCAATACCGTTTTTGCTCACTTTTGTTACTTGCTACCTTGCTGTTTTTTTATTTTTTAGATTATAAAAACCTATATCTACTATCCATACTACACTTGTATCACCATCTCTTCGCCGAACTAGTGCACCTATACAATTTACCATTGTATTGGGTGTGTTGGGGACACAAGAGATTTCTTGTATTTGATTGCAGGGTTGTTTGAGAGAGACCATCTTCATCCTACGCCTCCCACAGATTGATAAACCTTAGGTCCTCCACTTGAGGGAAATTTGCTGCTGTCCTACAAAACTCTGCACTTGGAGGCCCAACAACGTCTACAAGAATAAAAGTTGCGTAGTAGACATCAAGCACTTTTCTGGCGCCGTTGCCGGGGAGGTGAGTGCTTGAAGATATATCTTTAGATCTTGCAATTGAATATTTTAGTTTCTTGTTTTATCACTAGTTCGGTTTATAAAAGAAAACTACAAAAAAAATGGAATTGAGGTTGCCTCACATACTTCAGCTATATAATGTCTTCCTTGAAAATGGTGGATCGGAAAATTGTGCTCAATGGTTAGAAGAAGAATTTAATAAAATGTTTAATGTGAGTTCTTTGAATGATGAGCATGATTGCAATGTTGTTATTATGAATTCTTTGAATACCCATGATGCTAATGATATGCAAAACTACAAGCTTGGGGATGCTATGTTTGATGAATATGATATATTTAGTCCCCCAAGTTTTGATGACCAAATTTATTATGATTATTGCATGCCTCCTATTTATGATGATTACAATGGTGAAAGTGGGTTTGGAAGAGTGTCAACTTTATGTAATAATGACCCCACTATTTTGGAGGGTGTTGAATCTTATTGTAATAATTATGAAAGTAGATTTGGAGAGGTCATGACTTTATTTAATGATGATTCCACTATTTTGGAAGAGGTTTCAATTGATTATGATAATAAAGTTGCTATCTATGATGATTATGGTGATGACATGTGTGCTATAAAGAGTAATAATAACCATGAAACTTGTCATCATGATTTTAATTTTCAATTGGATTATGCCAATCAAGTATCACATGATAGTTATTTCATTGAATTTGCTCCCACTATTATGAATGAGAACAAATTTCCTTATGTGGAGAGTAATAAAAATTCTATGCTTGTGGATCATGAAAAGAATGATTTATGTGAAAATTATATTGTTGAATTTCTTAATGATGCTACTGAAAATTATTTTGAGAGAGGAATATATGCTTCTACATATTTCAACAACATCAAGTTTCCTCTCTTTATGTTGAAAGTTTTGAAGTTATACTTGTTTTGCCTTCCTATGCTAGTTGATTCTTGCTCCCATAAATTATTTGCTCACAAAATCCCTATGCATAGGAAGTGGGTTAGGCTTAAATTTGCTTGTCATATGATTCGTGATGCTCTCTTTATGTTCCAATTCTTTACTTTTATGTGAGCATCATTGAAATCATCATGCCTAGCTAAAAGGCATTAAAGAAAAGCACTTGTTGGGAGACAACCCAATATTTGTACCTACTGTTTTTGTGTGTACACATGATTAATCTACTGTAGTAATCATGTTTCATATGTTTTCTTTCAATAATGTGCCAAGTAAAGCCATTGGGATAGTGTGGATGCTTGTTGATTTGATTCTGTGCAAAAACAGAAACTTTTGCGTCCAGTGCTGGAATTTCTATTCTGTACTGGAGAGTGAGAAAATTCTAAAAATTTTACACAGTATTGGGTTACAAATGGTTTACGTTTTCCTAATTTGTCAGAATTTTTGTAGGTACAGAAGTATGAATTTTAAATCGCCCACTACATGATTTTCTGTTTTTAACAGATTCTGTTTTTAGTGCATAGTTTGCTTGTTTTAGTGTTTCCATAGCTTATATTGAGTAATATAAATTGTGGAAATGATAGAATAGAGTAGGCATTATGTGAGAACAATTATTAATCTTGTCTTGATAGTACCTAAGTGGATGATTTATTTTTATTATACTAACCTATCTCACAAGTTCTGTTAAGTTTTGTGTGATTGAAGTTTTCAAGTTTTGGGTGAGATATCGATATGAGGAGAATAAGGAGTGGCAAGACCCTAAGCTTGGGGATTCCAAAGGCACCCCAAGGTAATACTCAAGGAAGACTCAAGCGTCTAAGCTTGGGGATACCCCGGAAGGCACCCCCTCTTTCGTCTTCAACACTATCGGTAACCTCACTTGGAGCTATATTTTTATTCGTCACATAATATGAGTTTTGCTTGGAGCGTCATTTTATTCTATTGATATTTGCTTTGTGTTATAAATAATCATGTTTTGTATCTTTTAGTTCAATAAAATGTCAAGTATAGCCTTTACCATGCTCATTTTGCAAGTTCATGTGTTGCTGTTTGAAAACAGAAAGTTTTCTGTTATGTCCTGAATTTTTGTGAATTTTCAGAACATGATAAAAATCTGAAATTTTTACAAAGTAAGAATGCATGAGTTCTATATCATGTGGTAATTTTTCATAATTTTTGGAGTTGGGAAAGTATGAATTCTTATTCACCCTTTACAGACTATTCTGTTTAGACAGATTTCGGTTATAGTTGCATTGTTTGCATATGTTGCTTGTTTAATGTTTCTATTTGTGGATAGGAGTATTAAATATGCAGAGGCATTTAGTATGCAATGTTTAATTATAATTTTTGTGATTTGTTACAGTAGAGAATGTTAAGGTTTTGAGTGGATTTATACTAACTTATCTCACCAGTTCTTGTTGAGTTTTGTGTGGATGAAGTTTTTAAAGATTTAGGGGAAGCCATGATATGAGAGGAATTAAGGAGACACAAGAGCTCAAGCTTGGGTATGCCCAAGGCACCCCAAGATAATATTCCAAGAAGTCTCAAGCAACTAAGCTTGGGGATGCCCCGATAGGCATCCCACCTTTCTTCATCAACACCTATCGGTTAGCCTAAGTTTTTACTTGTTCACATGATATGTGCTATTCTTGGAGTGTCCTTTTATTTTCATTTTGTTTGTTGTTTGAATAAAATTATCAAGATTTGAAATCTTTATTGAGAGAGAGTCTTCACATAGCTACTTAATTGTTTGCCTACTCATTGATCTTCACTTATACCTTTTGGAGTAGTTTCTCGTTTACTCTCGTGCTTCACTTATATCCTAAGAGTAAATTGTTGAATGAATTGAATATCATAAAGTTGAAATTATATGTGATTCATATGCTTGTCCCATGGGGAGTAGTGACTTTACAAATCATAAGTATAATTGGTAAAATTTATTGAAAGTTAGCAAACATAGCATTGGTCACTTGAACAATTCATGAAAGAATATTGAAGGAAGAGAGATTTCCCATATAAATATACTATCTTGGACATATTCTATGATTGTGAGCCCCCATTAATTATTTTCAAGCTTCATCAAGTAGTTGACGTTGGACAAGGAAGACAACCTAATGGGTTATGTTTGCTTATATTCACATAGAAGTTATATTGTTTTGGATCCTCTAACATGCGGTGCTTGCCCCCTATCCTTTCCTAGCCAAAAATCCGCACTAAGTAGAGATACTACTTGTGCATCCAAAAACCCTTAAACCCTGTTTCTTGTCATGAGAGTCCACTATATCTACCTATGGATTGAATAAGATCCTTAAAGTAAGTTGTCATCGGTGCAAAAGCAATAAAAATTGCTCCTAAATATGTATGATCTTTTATTGTAAGGGAAAATAAGCTTTGTACGAACTTGTGATGGTAAAGAAATAAAAGCGATGGACTGCATAATAAAGGTTGCTATCACAAGGGGCAATATAAAGTGATGTTCCTTTGCATTAAGAGCTTGCACATCCAAAAACAAGAGCGCATGACAACCTCTGCTTCCCTTTGCGAAGGGCCTATCTTTTACTTTATGTATTTACTTTTATGCAAGAGTCAATAGTGTTCTTCTCTATTCCATTTTTATTTTCTCTGTTGGCAAGCATCATGTGGTGGGGATTGATCCAGGCATATATATATCCCATTGAATATAGGTGATCATGAGTTATTATTGTTGACATTATCCCTGAGATAAATAAGTTGGGAGGCAAAACATTAAGCCCCTATCTTCCTATGTGTTTGACTGAAACGATTTGTTCTAAAAATATGCTTTGAGTGTCAGCAATCATGGAAGACTATATGATAGTTGAGTATGTGGAATTTTCTAAATCAAAGCTCTTACATAGACCCTTCCTGAAAATAAGATGAATTGCAATTGTTTGATGACTGAAAACGTAGTTTGTTAGTTTTCAAGAAAGTTTATGGTCTATACTTTAACATGTGAGTAGCTTGCTACTTGATCATGAGAAGTTTTATGAGATGAGCTACTATTTATGATATAAAATTATGCTAGAAAAAGTGTTTGGAATTATCATTGATCAAACTTATGCACTATGCTAGCATTCACTCTTCATAAATTATTTCTTTTATGATTTACCTTCTCGACGACGAGCAGGAATTAAGCTTGGGGATGCTGATACATCTCCAACGTATCTATAATTTATGAAGTATTCATGCCATATTTATAATAATTCTATATGGTTTTGGTATGATTTGATTAGAACTAACCCGGACTGACGCTGTTTTCGGCAGAACTACCGTGGTGTTGTTTTTTGTGCAGAGATAAAAGTTCTCGGAATTGGACGAAACTTTTTGACGATTTTTTTGTACCAAAAGAGAATCCCGAAGCTTCGTGGAAGGACCAGAAGCCTCACAAGGTGCTCACAAGGCACCACGGCCCGGCCTGGGGGGGTCGCACCGTGGTACCTTGTGGGGCCCTCGTAGCTCCGTTTCGCGTGATTCCAACGCTGAAAAATCCTATAAATAGAGAAACCCCCAGAAATAAACCTAGAACTTTGACACCACTGCCGCATGCATCTGTACCGAAGAAATACCATCTGGAGCCCTATTTTGGCACCCTGTCGGAGGGGGGAATCATCACCGGAGGCCATCTTCATCATCCTGGCGGTCTCCATGACGAGGAGGGAGTAGTTCACCCTCGAGGCTAGGGGTATGTACAAGTAGCTATGTGTTTGATCTCTCTCTCGTGTTCTTGATTTGGCACGATCTTGATGTATCACGAGCTTTGTTAATATAGTTGGATCATATGGTGTTTCTTCCCTCTCAATCTTCTTGTGATGAATTGAGTCTTTCCCTTTGAGGTTTCGTTATTGTCGGATTGAATATTTCAGATTTGAGAACACTTGATGTATGTCTTGCATGTGGATACCCATGGTGACAATGGGGTATTCTATTGGTTCACTTGATATATGTTTTGGTGATCAACTCGCGGATTCCCGTGACCTTGGGGTGATCTAGGCATTGGGGTTGGTTGAACGTTTTCATTATCTTTTCTCCGATAAGAAACTTTGGGGTACTCTTTGAAGTTCTTTGTGTGGATTGAATATTATGAATCTGAAGTTGTTTGATGCATATCGAATGATCAACTCATGGATACTTGTGGTGACATTGGAGTATCTAGGTGACATTAGGGTTGGTTGATGCGTATCATATGGTGTTATTTTAGTACGAACTCTAGGGCTGTTTGTGGCACTTATAGGGATGGCTCAATAGATTGATCGGAAAGGATAACTTTGAGGTGGTTTCGTACCCTACAACAATTTCTATCTTATGTTCTCCACTAATAGGAACATTGGAGTGATTCTTTATCGCATGTTGAGGGATTGTTATATGATCCAATTCTGTTAGCACTGTTGAGAGATTGCACTAGTGAAAGTATGAACCCTAGGCCTTGTTTTCAAGCATTGCAATACCGTTTTTGCTCACTTTTGTTACTTGCTACCTTTCTATTTTTTTATTTTTCAGATTATAAAAACCTATATCTGTTGGGGAACGTTGCATGGGAAACAAAATTTTTCCTACGCACACACAAGATCTATCCATGGTGATGAGCATCTACGAGAGGGAGGGTGAATCTACATACCCTTGTAGATCGCTAAGCGGAAGCGTTAAGAAACGCGGTTGATGTAGTCGAACGTCTCCGCGATCCAAATCGCAAGTCGTCCCTCGATCCGATCACGAACTAGTGCCGAACGGACGGCACCTCCGCGTTCAACACACGTACGGCTTGATGACGCCTTCACCTCCTCGATCCAGCGAGCTATGGTGAAGTAGTAGATGAGTTCCGGCAGCACGACGGCGTGGTGATGGTGGTGAGAAACAATCTCTGCAGGGCTTCGCCAAGCACTACAGAGATTATGACGGGAGAACTAGAGGGTTAGGGTTGCCGACACACGGCTTGGGAAATCTTAATGTGTCCCGTGTGCTAGCCCTGCCCCTCTATTTATATGTTGAGCCTTGGGGTCTAAACTTGGAGTAAAAGCCTCCTCCAGGTCGGTTTTGCCCGCACAAGGTCGGTTTGGCCCGCAGGGAAAGAGTCCAACTCGGATCCCTGCAGTACCGCGCACAAGCGGTAGTACCGCTCACGAGCGGTAGTACCGCTTCACCCAAGCGGTAGTACCGCTTATGCGGTAGTACCGCTTCACACAAGCGGTAGTACTGCCTTACCAGCGGTAGTACCGCTTAAGGCAGCAGCAAAACTTCCTTTTGCACTTTCCAATACCTCGTGGGCTTTACCCCTTTGGCTCATATAAAGTGTTGCTACACCCGAACACTTCGGTAAACATCCGGAACCCCTTCCGGTGAATTCCGGAACTCTTCCGGAGATCAAAACACTATTATCACACATATATCAATCTTTACCTCCGGACTCTTCCGGAGATCCTCGTCATGTCCGGGATCTTATCCGGGACTCCGAACAACCTTCGGTCACCAACAAAATAACTCAACTATACTAATCGTCACCAAACGTTAAGTGTGTAGACCCTGCGGGTTCGAGAACTATGTAGACATGACCGAGACACCTGTACGGCCAATAACCAATAGCGGGACCTGGATGCCCATATTGGCTCCTACATATTCTACGAAGATCTTTATCGGTCGAACCTCTATGTCAAGGATTCAGTTAATCCCGTAAGATGTTCCCTTTGTTCTTCGGTATGTTACTTGCCCGAGATTCGATCGTCGGTATCTCTATACCTAGTTCAATCTCGTTACTGGCAAGTCTCTTTACTCGTTCCGTAATACAAGATCTCGTGGCTAACACTTTAGTCACATTGCTTGCAAGGCTCATCGTGATGTTGTATTACCGAGTGGGCCCTGAGATACCTCTCCGTCACACGGAGTAACAAATCCCAGTCTTGATCCATGCCACCCCAATAGACACCCTCGGAGATACCTGTAGAGCACCTTTATAGTCACCCAGTTACGTTGCGACGTTTGATACACACAAGGTACTCCTCCGATGTCAGGGAGTTGCATGATCTCATGGTCATAGGAACAGATACTTGACATGCAGAAAACAATAGCAATAAACTGACACGATCATATGCTACGTTCGTAGTTTGGGTCTTGTCCATCACATCATTCTCCTAATGATGTGATCCCGTTATCAAATGACATCTCATGTCTATGGCTAGGAAACCTTCACCATCTTTTGATCAACGAGCTAGTCAACTAGAGGCTTACTAGGGACACAGTGTTGTCTATGTACCCACACATGTATTTGAGTTTCCAATCAATACAATTATAGCATGGATAATAAACGATTATCATGAACAAGGAAATATAATAATAACTAATTTATTATTGCCTCTAGGGCATATTTCCAACAGTCTCCCACTTGCAATAGAGTCAATAATCTAGTTCACATCACTATGTGATTTACATTGTAATGAATCGAACACCCATGCAGTTCTGGTGTTGTTCATGTTTAGCCCTTGGAAGAGGTTTAGTCATCGGATCTGCAACATTCAGATCCGTGTGTACTTTGCAAATATTTATGTCGTCCTCCTTGATGTAATCGCGGATGGAATTGAAACGTCGCTTTATGTGTCTGGTCCTCTTGTGAAATCTTGGTTCCTTGGCTAGAGCAATGGCACCAGTATTATCACAAAACAGAGTCATTGGGTTAAGCGCACTAGGCACTACTCCAAGATCTGTCATGAACTCCTTCATCCAGACACCTTCCTTCGCCGCCTCCGAGGCAGCGATGTACTCCGCTTCGCATGTAGAATCAGCTACCACGCTTTGCTTGGAACTGCACCAGCTAACCGCACCCCCATTAAGAATAAATACGTATCTGGTTTGTGATTTAGAATCATCCGGATCAGTGTCAAAGCTTGCATCGACGTAACCCTTTACGACGAGCTCTTGATCACCTCCATAAATGAGAAACATGTCCTTAGTCCTTTTCAGGTACTTCAGGATATTCTAGACCGCCGTCCAGTGTTCCATTCCTGGATCACTTTGAAACCTTCCGACCATACTTATGGCAAGGCTGACATCGGGTCTTGTGCACAGCATTGCATACATGATAGTGCCTATGGCTGAAGCATAGGGGATGACACTCATCTTTTCTCTATCTTCTGCAGTCACTGGGCATTGAGTCTTACTCAACTTCACACCTTGCAATACAGGCAAGAACCCCTTCTTGGACTGATCCATTTTGAACTTCTTCAAAACTTTGTCAAGGTATGTGCTTTGTGAAAGTCCTATTAAGCGTCTCGATCTATCTCTATAGATCTTGATGCCTAATATGAAAGCAGCTTCTCCTAGGTCCTTCATTGAAAAACTCTTGTTCAAATATTCCTTTACGCCTTCCAACATTTCTATATTGTTTCCAATCAGCAATATGTCATCCACATATAATATTAGAAACGCTATAGAGCTCCCACTCACTTTCTTGTAAATACAAGCTTCTCAGTAAACTTGTATAAACTCGAACGATTTGATCACCTCATCAAAGCGAAGATTCCAACTCCGAGATGCTTGCACCAGTCCATAAATGGATCGCTGGAGTTTGCAAACTTTGTCAGCATTCTCTGGATCGACAAAACCTTCTGGTTGCATCATATACAACTCTTCCTTAAGGAAACCGTTAAGGAACGCTGTTTTGACATCCATCTGCCAAATTTCATAATCGAAAAAGGCAGCTATTGCTAACATGATTCTGACGGACTTAAGCATCGCTACGGGTGAGAAGGTCTCATCGTAGTCAACTCCTTGAACTTGTGAAAAACCCTTTGCCACAAGTCGAGCTTTATAGACGGTGACATTACCGTCCGCGTCCATCTTTCTCTTAAAGATCCATTTGTTCTGAATGGCCTTACGCCCTTCAGGTAATACTTCCAAAGTCCACACTTTGTTTTCATACATGGATCTCATCTCGGATTTCATGGCCTCTAACCAGTTCTCGGAATCTGGGCCCATCATCGCTTCTCCATAGCTCGTAGGTTCATCGTTGTCTAACAACATGACCTCTAAGACAGGGTTGCCGTACCACTCAGGAGCAGTACGCGTCCTTGTCGACCTACGAGGTTCGATAGCAACTTGATCCAAAGCTTCATGATCATCATCATTAACTTCCTCTTCAGCTGTTGTAGGCTCTACAGAAATATCTTTCTGCGCTGCGCTACTTTCAGGTTGAAGTAAAGGTTCAACAACCTCATCAAGTTCTATCTTCCTCCCACTCAATTCTTTCGAGAGAAACTCTTTCTCAAGAAATGTTCCGTTTTTAGCGACAAACACTTTGCCTTCGGATCTGAGGTAGAA
The DNA here is from genome assembly GCA_039707655.1 of Elymus sibiricus. Lineage (NCBI taxonomy): Eukaryota > Viridiplantae > Streptophyta > Magnoliopsida > Poales > Poaceae > Elymus > Elymus sibiricus. The sequence continues at coordinate 321,544,814 of CM077672.1, forward strand.
GGTATACCCAACTGTCTCTTTTGGGTATCCTATGAAGACGCATTTTTCCGCTTTGGGTTCCAGCTTTTCAGGCTGAAGCTTTTTGACATAAGCATCACATCCCCAAACTTTAAGAAACGACAGCTTTGGCTTCTTGCCAAACCAAAGTTCATATGGCGTCGTCTCAACGGATTTCGATGGTGCCCTATTTAAAGTGAATGCAGCTGTCTCTAATGCATAACCCCAAAACGATAGTGGCAAATCGGCAAGAGACATCATAGATCGCACCATATCCAATAAGGTTCGATTACGACGTTCGGACACACCATTACGCTGTGGTGTTCCAGGCGGTGTTAGTTGTGAAACAATTCCATATTGTCTTAAGTGACTGCCAAACTCATAACTCAGATATTCTCCTCCTCAATCAGATCGTAGGAATTTAATCTTCTTGTTACGATGATTCTCAACTTCACTCTGAAATTGTTTGAACTTTTCAAACGTTTCAGACTTGTGTTTCATTAAGTAAATATACCCATATCTACTTAAGTCATCAGTGAAGGTGAGAAAGTAACGATAACCACCGCGTGCCTCAATGCTCATCGGACCGCACACATCAGTATGTATGATTTCCAATAAGTCACTTGCCCGTTCCATTGTTCCAGAGAACGGCGTTTTAGTCATCTTGCCCATGAGGCATGGCTCACATGTGTCAAATGATTCAAAATCAAGTGACTCCAAAAGTCCATCAGCATGGAGCTTCCTCATGCGTTTTACGCCAATATGACCTAAACGGCAGTGCCACAAGAAAGTGGTATTATCATTATCAATTCTACATCTTTTGGCATCAATGTTATGAACATGTGTATCATTACTATCGAGATTCAATAAGAATAAACCCCTCACATTGGGTGCATGACCATAAAAGATATTACTCATATAAATAGAACAACCATTATTCTCTGATTTAAATGAGTAACCGTCTCGCAATAAACAAGATCCAGATATAATGTGCATGCTTAACGCAGGCACTAAATAACAATTATTCAGGTTCATCACTAATCCCGATGGTAATCGAAGAGCGAGCGTGCCGACGGCGATCACATCAACCTTGGAACCATTTCCCACGCGCATCGTCACTTCGTCCTTTGCCAGCCTCCGTCTATTCTGCAGTTCCTGTTTTGAGTTGCAAATATGAGCAACCGCACTGGTATCAAATACCCAGGCACTACAACGAGAGTTGGTAAGGTACACATCAATAACATGTATATCATATATACCTTGTTTGTTGTTGGCCGCCTTCTTGTCAGCCAAATACTTGGGGCAGTTCCGCTTCCAGTGTCCAGTTCCCTTGCAATGAAAGCACACAGTTTCTGGTTTGGGTCCAGCCTTGGGTTTCTTCATGAGAGGAGCAACTGCTTTGCCACTCTTCTTGGAGTTACCCTTCTTACCCTTGCCATTTTTCTTGAAACTAGTGGTTTTATTGACCATCAACACTTGATGCTCCTTCTGAATTTCAGACTTAGCGGCTTTCAGCATCGCAAACAGCTCGACGACTGACTTGCTCATCCCGTGCATGTTATAGTTCAACACGAAGCTCTTGTAGCTAGGTGGCAATGATTGAAGAACTCTGTCAGTGATAGCCTCTAGCGGAAGGGGCATCCCCAATTCAGCCAGACGGGTGGAGTACCCAGACATTCTGAGTACGTGATCACTGGTAGACCCGTTCTCCTCCATCTTGCAAGCATAGAACTTATCGGAGATCTCACATCTCTCGATCCGGGCATTCTTCTGAAAGATAAACTTCAACTCCTGGAACATCTCATATGCTCCATGACGTTCAAAACGTCTTTGAAGTCCCAGTTCTAAGCCATACAATATTGCACATTAAACTATTGAGTAATCTTTAGAACGAGCCTGCCAGGCGTTCACAACGTCTAGAGACTCAACTGGAGCGGGTGGATCACCAAGAGGTGCATCAAGGACATAAGCCTTCTGGGAAGCCGTAAGGATAATCCTTAGATTACGGGCCCAGTCCACAAAGTTACTTCCATCATCTTTCAACTTAGCTTTCTCTAGGAACGCATTAAAATTCAGGGGTGCTACTGCGCGAGCCATGATCTACAACATAAATATAGCAAAGACAACTTAGACTATTGTTCTAGATGATGAGTTTAGTTAATCATATTACTTAAAAACTCCCACTCAAATTGACATCCCTCCGGTCATTCGAGTGTAACATGATCCAAATCCACCAACTCAAGTCCGATCATCACGTGAGTTGAGGTGGTTTCAATGGTGAACATCTTCATGTTGATCATATCTACTATATGACTCATGTTCGACCTTTCGGTCTCTTGTGTTCTGAGGCCATGTCTGTACATGCTAGGCTCGTCAAGTTTAACCCAAGTGTTCTGCACATGCAACATGGCTTACACCCGTTGTATGTGAACGTAGAGTCTATCACACCCGATCATCACGGCGTGTCTCGAAACGACGAACTTTCGCCACGGTGCACACTCGGGGAGAACACAATTTTATCTTGAAATTTAAGTGAGGGATCACCTTATAATGCTACCGTCGTCCTAAGCAAAATAAGATGCATAAAAGGATTAACATCACATGCAAATCATAAGTGACATGATATGGCCATGAACTTGTGCTTTTGATCTCCATCTCCAAAGCACCGGCATGATCTCCATCGTCACCGGCATGACACCATGATCTCCATCATCTTGATCTCCATCAACGTGTCGCCATGAGGTTGTCGCGCCGACTGTTGCTTCCACGACTATTGCTAACTCATAGCGATAAAGTAAAGCAAAACGGCGAAAATAATTAAAGACAACTCTATGGCTCCTGCCAGTTGCCGTACTCATTGACATGCAAGTCGTGATATTCTATACAACACATGATCATCTCATACATCACATATATCTCATCATGTAATTGGCCATATCACATCACAACATACCCTGCAAAAACAAGTTAGACGTCCTCTAATTGTTGTTGCAAATTTTACGTGGCTGCTACGGGTTTGCAAGAACCGTTCTTACCTACGCAAAACCACAACGTGGTGGAGTGATTGCTTTTTGATCTTCTAAAAGAACCCTCTTCATTGAAATTGATTCAACTAAAGTGAGAGAGACAGACACCCGCTAGCCATCTTTATGCAACGAAGTTACATGTCAGTTGAAGGAACCTGTCTCGCGTAAGCGTACGCGTAATGTCGGTCCGGGCCGCTTCATCTCACAATACCGCCGAATCAAGTACCAACTAGTAACGGCAAGCAATATGTATACACCCACGCCCACAACTCGTTTGTGTTCTACTCGAGATCTCATCTACGCATAGACCTAGCTCAAATGCCACTGTTGGGGAACGTTGCATGGGAAACAAAAATTTTCCTACGCACACACAAGATCTATCCATGGTGATGAGCATCTACGAGAGGGAGGGTGAATCTACATACCCTTGTAGATCGCTAAGCGGAAGCGTTAAGAAACGCGGTTGATGTAGTCGAACGTCTCCGCGATCCAAATCGCAAGTCGTCCCTCGATCCGATCACGAACTAGTGCCGAACGGACGGCACCTCCGCGTTCAACACACGTACGGCTTGATGACGCCTTCACCTCCTCGATCCAGCGAGCGATGGTGAAGTAGTAGATGAGTTCCGGCAGCACGACGGCGTGGTGATGGTGGTGAGAAACAATCTCTGCAGGGGTTCGCCAAGCACTACGGAGATTATGACGGGAGAACTAGAGGGTTAGGGTTGCCGACACACGGCTTGGGAAATCTTAATGTGTCCCGTGTGCTAGCCCTGCCCCTCTATTTATATGTTGAGCCTTGGGGTCTAAACTTGGAGTAAAAGCCTCCTCCAGGTCGGTTTTGTCCACACAAGGTCGGTTTGGCCCGCAGGGAAAGAGTCCAACTCGGATCCCTGCAGTACCGCGCACAAGCGGTAGTACCGCTCACGAGCGCTAGTACCGCTTGAGCGGTAGTACCACTTCACCCAAGCGGTAGTACCGCTTATGCGGTAGTACCGCTTCACACAAGCAGTAGTACCGCTTACGCGGTAGTACCGCCTTACCAGCGGTAGTACCGCTTAAGGCAGCAGCAAAACTTCCTTTTGCACTTTCTAATACCTCGTGGGCTTTACCCCTTTGGCTCATATAAAGTGTTGCTGCACCCGAACACTTCGGTAAACATCCGGAACCCCTTCCGGTGAATTCTGGAACTCTTCCGGAGATCAAAACACTATTATCACACATATATCTTTACCTCCGGACTCTTCCGGAGATCCTTGTCATGTCCGGGATCTTATCCGGGACTCCGAACAACCTTCGGTCACCAACAAAATAACTCAACTATACTAATCGTCACCAAACGTTAAGTGTGTAGACCCTGCGGGTTCGAGAACTATGTAGACATGACCGAGACACCTCTATGGCCAATAACCAATAGCGGGACCTGGATGCCCATATTGGCTGCTACATATTCTATGAAGATCTTTATCGGTCGAACCTCTATGTCAAGGATTCAGTTAATCCCGTATGCTGTTCCCTTTGTTCTTCGGTATGTTACTTGCCCGAGATTCGATCGTCGGTATCTCTATACCTAGTTCAATCTCGTTACTGGCAAGTCTCTTTACTCGTTCCGTAATACAAGATCTCGTGGCTAACACTTTAGTCACATTGCTTGCAAGGCTCATCGTGATGTTGTATTACCGAGTGGGCCCTGAGATACCTCTCCGTCACACGGAGTAACAAATCCCAGTCTTGATCCATGCCAACCCAACAGACACCATCGGAGATACCTGTAGAGCACCTTTATAGTCACCCAGTTACGTTGCGACGTTTGATACACACAAGGTACTCCTCCGATGTCAGGGAGTTGCATGATCTCATGGTCATAGGAACAGATACTTGACATGCAGAAAACAATAGCAATAAACTGACACGATCATATGCTACGTTCGTAGTTTGGGTCTTGTCCATCACATCATTCTCCTAATGATGTGATCCCGTTATCAAATGACATCTCATGTCTATGGCTAGGAAACCTTCACCATCTTTTGATCAACGAGCTAGTCAACTAGAGGCTTACTAGGGACACAGTGTTGTCTATGTACCCACACATGTATTTGAGTTTCCAATCAATACAATTATAGCATGGATAATAAACGATTATCATGAACAAGGAAATATAATAATAACTAATTTATTATTGCCTCTAGGGCATATTTCCAACAATATCTACTATCCATACTACACTTGTATCACCATCTCTTCGTCGAACTAGTGCTCCTATACAATTTACCATTGTATTGGGTGTGTTGGGGACACAAGAGATTTCTTGTATTTGATTGCAGGGTTGTTTGAGAGAGACCATCTTCATCCTATGCCTCCCACGGATTGATAAACCTTAGGTCATCCACTTGAGGGAAATTTGCTACTGTCCTACAAAACACTGCACTTGGAGGCCCAACAACGTCTACAAGAATAAAAGTTGCCTAGTAGACATCACGTACCCGCGCCCACATGCCGGGAGGACACGACCACCAACTGGTCATCATCGTCGTTGTCGCCAAGCAGCAGCTGGCGGCGGGTCCGCGGGGCCGCCCCACCATCACTCTCCTCGGTGGCGCTTACCGAGGCCTCGGCGTCATCGCGACCTCCCGAGCCGGGCACCACCACGAGCGGGTTGTCGCGAGGTATGGCCCTTCGGGCCCAGGCCCCACTGATCAAAGAACAGCATCTCCTCAACCAGCTCGTCCCTGTTGCTGTAGCGGTACAAGGGGAGGCCACCTGGGGCGGGTCCTCTGCGTTGCTTCCAAGCAAGGTGTGCATAATCTCGTCCACCACCGCTCCCCTCAAGTTGTCGGCGCTCAGCCTCATCGAGTAGGTGGGTGTCGGTGTCAAAACCAGCAGACCTCGAGGTAGGGGGTCCCAAGCTGTGGATCTCGGATCGGTGGTAACAGAGACAAGGGAGACAATGTTTACCCATATTCGGGCCCTCTTGATGGAGGTAAAACCCTACGTCCTGCTTTTGTTTATATTGATGGAGATGTATCGAATACAGAGTTGATCTACCTCGAGATCGTAATGTGTGTCTAACTCTAGGGCTAGGTGAAGGATATTGCGTTGATGTCCCCTCTACGGGCTAAACCCTATGGCTTATATACACGCCAGGGAGGGTATCTAGGGTTACAAAGTCGGTATCTAGGAGTAAGGCGGCAGGAGAGATCTTGGAGTATATGTCAAGTCTTCTGTGGAGGCAGTCTTGATCACGCCTCCTATACCTGGCCTCCGGAGTCCACCTTAATCACCCATGAAGGCCCATCAGCCCAACCGAAGAGACGGGCTGGCTAATTTATCACCCCCTAATCCAGGACACCGTCAGTAGCCCCCGAACTGATCTTCTACGCCGAGGATGATTTTCTCAATAGACACTACTTCAAATCCGGAGTCCTTGGCTTGACAGACGAGTTCTCCCTTTATGATCTACTTTTCTTGGTGGAGCGACGTCATCCGAGGCCCAACCGAGCTCATACCCTGCCCGAAGAGGACAGATATCTTAGCCTCGAAGGCCCGTTGTTCAGGTATGAACGGTCCAATCCGGTCTGACAACTTTATCGAAGAGGCTTGCCCCACGACAGGTCGAGCAGTTACTGCCTCCCCCTTAAATCGCGGTTCGAGGTAGCCTTTTACTGGCACGTCCCCTTGAGGTAGAGATCATGCCCGTTTTCTTAGGGATATCATCAAGATTTTGTTTCCCCCCATATCCTCAATGGCATTTTTGATGGGAATAGCGAGTTTATCGGCGCGGCGAGGGGGACTCTTAGCCTTTCACAGGCTTATAAGAGCGAAGGGGAGGAAAGCACAATCGACCTCACTCCCATTCTCTCCTGCTACTGCTTCGTCCAGCTCCAGCGCCCAGATCCCATCCTGTATCTTTTTCCCTCTGCGAGTCCAACCTCCACCACCAGCCATGGCCGACACTCTCAAGGGGCACTGGGGTGGCTCTGTCGTGACGGAGGGCACCATCCTGGAGCTGCGCAGCGCGGGGTATCTAACCCCCACCATCGCCGCCCGTGCTCCAGCTGCTGGCCAGCAGGTGCCCGCTCCCAACGTTGGGGAGTGGGTAGTCTTCGTCCCCCACCCCATCCGAGGTCTGGGGTTCCCGCTGCATCCCTTCATGCGCGGGGTGATGTACTACTATGGGCTGGATTTCCACCACATGGCCCCCAACTCCATTCTTCACCTCACCTCCTTCATCACGGTCTGTGAGGCCTTCCTCCACTGCGAGCCGCACTTCGGCCTATGGCTGAAGCTCTTCGGGATTAAGCTGAAGTCCAGCGCTCGGACCTCGCGGAGTGCGGAGGGGCCACAATTAGCAAAATCCAGGGGGCCACCTGGTTCAAGGGCACCTTCACAGAAACGATGAAGGAGTGGCAGAAAGAGTGGTTTTACATCACTGAACCGCTCGCCCCTGGTCAGACCGAGGTCCCAGCTTTCTCGGCCGGGCCTCCCAAGAAGCTCAAGTCCTGGAGGGAGAAGGGCGTCGCCTGGGGGAACCCAGAAGAGGTGGAGGCCCTGATCGAGAGGATCATGTGGTGGTCCACCACGGGGAAGGTCGAGCTTGCCGACATCATCAACGTCATGCTCAACCGCCGCATACTCCCTCTCCAACTTTGGGCTACCCCGATGTGGGCGCAAAAGCCTGAGGACATGGATTCCATCACCACCTTCTTCCGCTCCACCTTGGCCACCATGTGGACGAAGCTTATGAAGCTGGCCAAGGACAAGATCCCCAAGGAAGGGGAGGACCGCGGTCTCGAGGACGGCTCTGAAGCCCCCCCGGTAAATGATTCTGTCCACCAACTATCAACTTTGCTCTCCATATCGAGGAGTAGAGTTTTAATGAATCGTTATGCTTGACGTTTTGCAGAAGTGGTTGGCCTGGGTACAAGGAGTGCGATGCCGGGCTCCACTGCCAGAGGAGCCTCCGACTCCCCTGCTCTCGGCGCTCCTGACCGAGGAGCCGCACGTGGTGGCCCCCAAAGGGACGAAGTCCCAGAGGGGTTGGTCAAGTGCTCGGACTCGGGGGACCTCGGTCACCTGGTCCGAAGAGACCCATACCTCCGCTGCCAATGACGGTGACGCAGAGGAGGGTGAGGTCAAGGAGATCCCTCTCCCGAAAGGGAAGAGGTCGGTGTCAGAGGACACCGAAGTTGGTATGCCGGCCAAGGGCCCGAAGAGGCCGAGGAGAACCTCGTCCGGGGCCGCCGGCAAGCCGTCGGGGAGAGTCGAGCTCTCCGGTGACTCAGAAGAAGACCTCCTCGCGATGGGGAGGAAGAAACCGGTGCCTTGAGGGTAAGCCGTTGTCTTTATATCCCATCTTTCAATTTTACGAGTTCTTTCTAGCAAGAGAAAACTCATAGAGCGTCTTTTCTTACGCAGTCCGCCGAGGGTAATCCCCAGCGGCTCCTCGAGCGGGTTGCCATCCGCCAGCAGGACTCCAGAGCCCGCTGCTCCTCCCCTGGCGCACAATGGGCTAGGGGAGGCAACATCCACCCTGGCCCCTGACGTCAACACGACGGGGGCGACGAGGTAGCCGTCATGGCCGAGGTCGACACCTCGGCCCAACAAGACCCGGGGGGGAAGCACCCCGAGGTCGTCGAAGGGGGGCTGGGCCAGTCGTCGGTCCAGCCGATATCTATGCCAGCTCCGCCACCACAGTTGGAGCCTACCCGGATCGGTACATCCGAGGTCATCCCTCCACCCCCGCCAGCTGCCCAAGGACGGGCTGGCGCGGGGTGGACCGAGGAGATGGAGGACACCCTAAAGGGCTCCTCCATCAAGGAAGAGCACCGTGCCGTGATAGGCATGGCGCTGCAGGGCCTTCGGTCCGCTGGGGCCAGCCTGCACGAGGTTTTTAAGAGCCTCGTAGCGAGTTTCGAGGTATGCTTCTATCCTTGTGTCAAGTTTAACTTGTGTACTTGAGCTTTTTTGGTTTATGTATTTGTCCGAGGACATAATAGTACAGCCTGTCGAACGGTTTAGTGAGTGAGTAGCCCCCGAGCCCAAAGTCGGTTTCAAGAAACTGGCATTGGGGTCGTTTGATTGAGTAGGAGCCTATTAAGTAGCCCCCAGGGCGCTGCGAGAGGCAGCCGTCCTGGAACCTATTAGTAGTTTAACTGTTAACTTTGTAATAAGGATTTTTACTGCCAGGTTTCGACCTCGGTTCTGGACCCCATCTCCGAGGAGATTGCGGAGATGAAGCGGAAGCTCGAGAGGTCCCAGGAGGAGCTCACCCTGGTGAACCAGAAATTCGAGCAGTCTCGAGGTAAGCAAGTTTAAACTTGCATTATGCTTTGTACGAAAGAGGTAAGATGTGTTTTGCTAAATAAAAACTAAGGCCGAACTGTTTCAATGACAGTAGCGTTAGCGGAGCTTGAGACGCTCAAGGCCGAGCTCGAAAAAGCTCGGCAGGAGGTGGAGCAGCATAAGGCTGCAGCCACAGAAGCAGAGAAGGCTCGAGCCGCTGAGAAGGCGGCCGGGGACAAGGACCGAGCGCGTGTTCTTGAGGTCGAGGAGACCCTAAAGAGCGTGTTTGAAGCACGCGACAAGCTGCAGGTGGAGGGGCGACGGACCAAGGAGGAGCTCAAAAAGCTTCAACTTGCCCACTCCGAGCTCAAGACCACGGCCCGGGCTGACCACGAGGCGCTCCAGCAAGTGGAGCAAATCACCTCGGGTAAGCTATTTTTGCTACAGTGTACATTTGGCAGCAAAGGGTGTATCGAGCTCACCCAATTATGGCGTTCCGCAGAGGTCTTCACGGATCTTCCGCAGAGCACAACGGATGCGGTGGCGTACTTCGGCCAACTGGTGGGCCACGAGGCGGAGAAGGCCTTTTCGGGGCAGTTCTCGGGGTCGCCGTCAGCACGGCTGCTAAATCATCGCATGAAGCAGCTGGTGGAGTTGTTTCGCATGACGAGACCGGCGCTTCAGGACCTCTGCGTCGCGCTGTGGCCTGCCGAAGCCATGCCCAGAAGCCTCTTCGGCCTGACGGCCCATCTCCAAGATGTCGTGCCCCGTCTGAACCGCTGGAGGCTGTCCGCATGCTTTGAAGGAGCACGGAGGGCGTACGCCTGCGTGAAGACGCACTTCCGAAAGGTTGATGCGGTGACATGTGCCACGGGCCCGCCTGCCGACAAGCCACGCACCGCCGAACAGTTCTTCGCCGAGGTGGAGGAGGGAGCCCGTATCACCGAAGGCATGTGTCCAAAGGACACTATGTATTTTTAAATAGTACGTCAGAGTGCCGAAGTGTGTGGTGTACAAAACTTTATCTTTTGATTAGATGAATATGGCTTTAAATTCCATGTGTGTTGTTTGTAATTAGTTTTACCTCCTGTATGACTGTTTTAAAATGAGAGTGGCCAGTCGTTGGCTCCAGCCCCAGTGTAGATCATACAAAGGGTGTTCCTTAAGGCACTCTTAACCCTTAACCGATGTCTTGGTACCCGGAGGTGGTCGGTGCTTATAGGAACTAGGCAATCAGACTATAGTGGCTTTATGACTTTCACTTAGTCATAGGAGTTTGACTATGGGGGCTGATGACCAGCCCCCGGTGTGGGAAGTGGTCAGCCTAGTCAGCCGAGGTCTAGGCCATAACACACTTTGGCTAGAAATGAAAGCCCTTCGTTTAACATGGGTGATCTCTATCGTCACATCGCTTCACGCGGTCTACGGATGGCGGACCAGTTTACGCCTACCTAGATAGTCAATTTTCGGCTTTCTCCACTGAGGCGCTATGCCAATTGACCTGGCGGCGCAATCGTAGTGGTTCTCCCGTTACGCCCTTAGCCGAATTCATTAGAAACGTAAGGGGTACACATAGGAGCCGGGCAACCCAACTATTGACCAAAATCTAGGTTCGAAGCTGATGCATATAAAGCCAAAATTCGAGAGGCCGAATACTTCGGACTTGTGATACAATTGCATCTTTTTCAGAGAACTTCTTCGCAGCGCAGGGGTCGTGCTTATAAGGAAATATAACAAGGACCTTTAAGGGGCACGGTTTCTTTATTTCATAGTTTCAAGCGTTTACATGCCCAACTGCGGCGAGAGGAATTGAAAGAATACAATGTAAAAGGTAAAAAAGGAGGAAGAAACAGGGCGGATATTTGTTATCGGATTTTTAAGAATCCGGGCCGCTACCTGCCGCACGTCTGCGCTTCCAAGCTGTTGACCAGATCTTTTACCACTAAAGGCGGGGACTCGCAGAGGCTGATGCCTTTCCGGCCCTTTATATGCTCCAAGCATTGATTGACCGAGCTCCTTAAAGGAGGCATTTGCCGAAGTCCATTCTATGGTTGAAACCACGTTGACGTAGTCATGGTTGGCTATTTCTTTGACAGAGACTGGCCTATATGGGGGCTCGAAGCCACGTCTTTGCTTTGGTTGAACCATGCCGACGTTTGTGTAAATTGTTGGCTCCTCGACGACACAGGGAATCTTGAGCGCGAAGTTATGCACCCTGGGGACGTAGTGCCCACTCCAGAGAGGGCATGCGAGGAGCCCGTATCCCTATTTCGGGTGCGGGGGTACTTTGCCGAGGTCGATTTGTGCGGCCTGGGCGAGCTTCAAAGAGCGAGCGGCGCATTTATCGCCGCGGGCTGCCTCCTCGGATGCTTGTACTTCGGCTGCGAAAGCCATGGTCTGTTCCTCTGTCCGAAGTGAGCGTTCGGTGTTACCATTGACTGTGATAACACCGTTGGGTCCCGGCATTTTGAGCTTGAGGTAAGCATAATGCAGGACTGCGTTGAAGCGCGCGAAGGCCGTGCGCCCTAAGAGCGCGTGGTATCCACTTCGGAAAGGTACGATATCTAAGATTAACTCCTCACTTCTGAAGTTCTCAGGTGAGCCGAAGACTACCTCCAGGGTGACTGTTCCAGTACAGTGGGCTTCGACTCCTGGGATGAAACCTTTAAAGGTGGTGGTGCTTGGCTTGATCCGAGATGAGTCAATGCCCATCTTTCGGACCGTGTCCTCGTAAATAAGGTTGAGGCTTCTTCCTCTGTCCATCAGGATGCGTGTTAGATGATAACCATCAACAATAGGGTCCAGGACAAGTGCCGCCGATCCGCCATGCCTGATGCTGGTCGGATGATCATGCTTGTCAAACGTGATCGGGTAAGCCGACCATGGGTTATACTTCGGGGCGACTGGCTCTAGCGCGTATACATCCCGAAGCGCACGCTTCCTCTCTCTTTTAGGGATGTGGGTGACATGTGACACCCTGGTTTTTGCCAACTTTTCTTTCAAAACCCATTTGAAAATTTTGTTTGGAATCTGGGTTGGATTTGGTCTTGAATGACTCTATGGACTTAAAACTTGGGAACATTCTTGATTCTCTTTCCCAAGTATACCAAACCCTCCAAAAACTTTCCCCAAGTCATGCCATTTCTATTCTTACCACATCTCAATTTTTCTCCCAATTAAATATCCTTTTTCATTAAAGGGATAACCCTTTTAAGCTCTAGGTTGTGAAGCAACCTATATTTCTGTTCTTCCAAAAATTCCAGGAAAATTCTCATAAACTCTTTGGGCCATATAAACCCTGGATGTGTGAAAATATTCAAGGCTTACTCTTCATGGCGAGCACAGCATCCAATCCTTGTTGCTGGTCATAATTTCAGTTTGTGAGGCAACTATATTTTTTATTGCTTCAAAAATACTGAAATTAATCCAGGACATTCTCCTAACCATATGACCAGTCTCCACCAATTTTCAGTCCATTTCATTCAGCCATTTTCTCTGAAAAATTCTTCTAAGTTTCTGTCCAGTGGGAAGTGTTGTGAAGGAAGTACCATTTACACTCACCCAAATGGGCTGAAATTTTTATGGCATCTTGGCACCACCAAATGACCACATCACCCAATTTCAGCTCCAGAGGCCCATCCAAGTGAGTTCATCATCATCAACTTTGTTTCTGGACCAGAGAGGCCGTTGTGAAGCAACTACCTCCAAAAATGTCCATTTGATCTGAATTTTCTCCAGCATGGGCACCCTCCTACTATAGTTCAGTGTGACAAATCCTCTCTCTCAAAACCCTAGCCATTTCTCCCCAACTTGCTGCCCAAGTTACTATCCAGAAACTTGTCTGGAAGCTAGCCAGCTGCTCAGACCATATGTTGTTAAACCAAGGGCACAGGGAGGCCTCACGTTGAAGGGACTACCGCGTGGACACGACTGGTCGGGCCAGAGTGCACCGCGTGTGCCCGTGCATGTGGTGACCACGCGTCTAGCCAAGCCAAAACCGTGGTCTGCACGTCGCCCGCGTCGGACGTGACCACTCCGGCCATCCCGTACTGCCCCTCCTTGTCCCAGCATGCCGACTACGTCGCCGCCGTCCACCTGGCTCATCTGGAACCCTCTGCCAGCACCGGCGAACCTCGCCGCCGCACACGGCCAAGTGCACGCATGGGCCGAACAGTGCGCCGCGGTTGCCGTCATTGTCCTCACGCTCTTAATGGATCCGCTCGCGTCCCATCACTCCTGCGTGCTCAAGTCCACTCCAGCCACGCCGCAACGGCCAGCGCAGCAGCTAGCTCGCCGTCCACGCTGTGCCAGCGCATCCATGGCGGCATTCGGCCACAGCGGCTCCGTCCGACTATAAAAGCCAGCCCCGAGCTCCACTCTCCTCACCACTCGAGCCCTTCCTCTCCCAATCGTCGCCTCACAGCACCGGAGCAAGCCGGAGAGCTCCCCTGCTCCTTCTCCGGCAAGGTGCTCCGCCGCATTGCCCCAGCTCCGCCCGCTCATCTCCGGCCACCCCAACACCCACTGAGACCACCGCCGAGCTCGCGGGGATCCACTGATCCATCCCAGCCTCTCCCCTGCCCAAGAACTCGCCGGAGTCGCCGGATCCATCGACCACCGCAGCTCTCCGCCGCCTGAGAGGAAGGGGCCGACGTCGTCCGGCAGTCTCCCGGTGAGCTGCGGGTACGGGAATGATCACCGTCGTCAGCCCGATCCATCCCCGCAGTCTCCGAAGCTCGCCATCGTCGCCATCGCCGGCAAACCTCGCCGGTGAGCCACCCTCCTTCTGTTCCCTCTGTCTCTCCTTTAAAACTGACAGCGGGCCCCGCATGTCAGCGACTCCCTTCGCGCCCGAAGCGGTACACAAGTGGAGGCATAATTCCACTTTACGCCTTCGACGTGGCCGCCTCTGGTATTTTCTAGAATTCTGTTTAAATTCAAATAACCTAGAATTTTGACTGAACTTTGAACATCAATATCTTTTAAACCATAAGTCCAATTGAGTTCATTCTTTTTGCATTATTTTTCTTATGAGCTCCTCTATCTGCTGTAGAATTTTGGTATTTTTCTCTGCTGTTCAGAATTTCTAGACAGAAGAAAATGCTTTATGTGTTATATGAAAATGCTTTCAAAAATGCTTTTCAGATTGATTTGAGTTCTTGGTGAAGACTAGGAGTACTCCCACAATTCCCTGGTGCAAGGCAAGCCACAACTCTCATTTGCATAATTGCATTGCAATATCATGGTTAAAATAATTATCTTAATGCTAAATATGAGTTACAGGTAAACAAGTTAATTCATGCAATTATTAGGAGCTTTTGAGTAGGCTACTGTTATGTTGATGATGAGATTATAGTCATGAGTGGATTGCAAGTTTGTAAGCATTATGACACAGGGTTGGATTAAGAGATTACCGTCTATGATTATTTTGTGATTCCGTCAGGTATCTCTTATATGGGATCAGTAGTGGAATTGGATCATATTGCTCATTGGATTTCTAACTAGTTATTGTTGTAGCATGGATTCTAGTGATAACGGAGTGTCAGTATGATTATAGTTGCTCGGGGATAAATTCCTTCATTGGTACTTAAGTGCCACTGAACCGAACTTTCCAGTGCAGCCACACCTGCCAGAATGGAACGGCCTTGGCTTGGTCTAACCGCGTGCTCTTTTATTGGTACCACCAAAGAGGGGAGGTTATGCGTACGTGCTGCCCTGATCAGGTAGACGACGATAACCTTGTGAGCCCGGTTTGGTTATTGAGCTCAGGTCCCCATTTGGGACAGTTTGTTTGGCCACGACGGTGGCAGGTGTCAGAAGTGTCACAGGGGCCACCCAGGGCATGACTCAGACGGGAGATGATTGTCGGTGGTACGGTGGAGGAGTCACGGGTTAGGCAAGTTTCGTTGGAGCAGCACCGGTCCACCCGGAAGGGAAGTGTACCGAGGTACGGGACCAGGAGCTCCATAGTGTGGGTAAAGTGCGCAACCTCTGCAGAGTGTAAGAATCTATTCCAATAGCTGCGTCAACGGTATTGGACATAGTTCGTACTAAGTCACACTGTCTGATCAACACCTATGATGGAATGACTTGTTAATGATGGAGGAACTCGTCTCAATAGGTTGAGGGATGTATTTGGTGAATGACAGTCTGTAATGTGGTAAGCTATCTCGGGGATGATCACCCGAGGTTTATGAGATGCCCAAAAGTGGTCACAGGAGTAAGTGTTTCAACCAAGTAGTCTCAGAGTATATGGTTCCTGAGATGCTAGCATAGATAAGTTTCGGTGGATAGTTAGCAGTAGTATGTTATTATTTTCTTCCACCCTTTTTATAACATCTGAATATAAGCATGATTTACTGTGACATTGTCATGCCTTGATGCTTGTGTTTGTTGTGAGCTTGCGAGTACATTCAAAGTACTCACCTGGCGTGTCATGCCAGTTTGCAGGTGTTGCCCTGTTTGCATAGCGGAGGTGTTCGAGTTGCGAGCTAGGACGTGTCCCAGCTAGAGTCCCTGCGGAGTGGAGTCCATTACCGACGTCGTGGTTCCGCTGCTAGCATAGAGATACCGTAACAGTAGTGGTATCATTGCAACTTTTGTAATTCCTTGTAACCTCTGTACCCAAACTACTAGAAATAAAGAGCTGATTTGTTCTATGCCAAGCAGTGCCGTATTCCAAAAGACTTGATCTCTGGGTTGGAATACGGGGTGCTCCGGTGACTCTGAGCTGGGGTGCCACAAGGTTTGTTATCAGAGCAGGTCTGGCTATAGGACACCCTAGTCAACCCGAGCGTTAGGAACCATTAGTTTAGAGCCCAGCTTGCTGGTGTGTCGCATTTGAGTTGCTGCATTTGGTTGATGCATTTGTTTGTCGCATAGCATGCATATAGGTTTGGCTCACTAACCATCTGGTTTTGTAGATGGCATCCATTCCGGTTAACTACGACTCCGCCCCTGCACCTCTCAGCTTCGCATCCTTGCTTCGAGATGTTTGGCGTATTCTCTATCCTAATGGAGAGATGCCCAGGCACCAAGTGTTCCAGACCTCGCTTGCAGGACTGGTGCTTGAGTATCACGCCAATGTCATTCTGGCAGTTGACCTACCTTTGGGGAAGCGCACCTACAGTCTCCATGGTGGTTATGCCTCTACACCAGATCGTGCTATCCAACTTGCCACCCTGGCAGGCCTCACTGTTCTTCGTCATCAGGAGAGCACGATGCAGGAGAATCGTGCCTTCCACTACTACCCCACCATGGCCATCACTCCTAGACAGGTTAGATTTCCTCCCATTCGCTCGGACGATGACCCAGCTGTGGCATACATGTCCCATTACATGATTGTTGAGTACGTCCTCATCGCTGAACTGACCAGAGATGCAACTCGTGCCCGGAGAGCGCTTGGTATGGCCCTGGCTCCGTCAACCTCTCTGCCAGCTCCTTCGCTCTCCAGTAACCCGCCTTCCGACCCTAGTACTTAAGTGCGTGCGAGGTTCATGCTGCATGAGTTGTGGTAGCACCGAGTGTTGTAAATTGCCTTGAGTAGCAATAAAGTGTGGTTTTCTTGTAATCCTAGTGCATTTTATTGAGCGGTTTTTATTTGCCTCCTTTATTTGGCTCCTTGGTGTCACTTTACTCTCTCCTATGGAAGCTGCTCATCAACCCCAACGGATCCAAGAGCTGATAAGGATCTTGATAATCAGAAGCTCGGCTGGACCTGATGAAATTAGTGATGGATTGTTTGGCTTGGAAGACAAATAATATTCTGAATGGGATATCAGCATCAAGCCTGCCTTAAGGTGTACTTATTTCAACTGGGAGAAACCTGTAAGAAGATAATGGAGGTACAGAACCGATCGAGTCAAGGGTGATTACCAACTGGAGTTGTGAGGTGGTATACATGGCACTCAGTCAGCAGATCATGAAGAGAAACCTCGAGTGTAAGCAATCCAGTCTTCCTGCGTACGCTGACAGAAAAGCTTACGGTACAAGGCTCCTCGGAACTTTCTCAGCACGATATGCGGATAGCTTCCAGCATAAGCTACTCTGGCTTCTTCGGTAAGCCACCGCAGAAAGCTTTCGGGATAAGGCACTGAGTCTTTCCACAGAAGCAACCAGGAAGGGAGGCTTCGGAGATACACCACCCAGCCTTTCCCAGCACGCTATCCCGGCAGAAGCTTCAAGAATAAGCTACCCAGTCTTCTCCAGCACGGTATTCCCGATGGCTTCCCACCTAAGCTACCCAACCTTCGTCAGTATGCCACCGCCGAATAGTTGGCAACAGTAGTACCAGCAACTATACAGTGCGTTGGCAGGGCATTTTAAGAATCAAGCCCCGGAAATAAGATGTTCTAATGTGCATACTTCTATATATGGTGGGCATGTTGCTCAGGTCACACAAGTCACTATACAGGGGATGACCAGGTTCGGGCAGGCCTATCAAAGGAAGTTAAGGATCCGACAGCTATATAAACCCTGCAGGAGGAAGAACACCAATATATATCTCAGCACGTTGCAAGGACTGATATGTTATGAGGAAACGGCAAATTGGGATGCCAATCTTGGCAATAGTTGACCAGGCAAGTCTTCTCGCACTTGAGAACCTAGTAGGTGATTCTGATGGACCCTTGCTTGCCTTCTCTTGGTAACGGCACCACGCCTGTGTTCTGAGCTGCTTTCAGCCGTCCGGGGTGGATGCCAACTTTATATTTCTCTTTTCAACAACTGACCCGTGTTCTGAGCTGCTTTTCGGCCGTCTCGGGCAGCTGTTGAGTTTCTTTTTGTAGTAGTGACCTCATGCTCTGAGTCGTGTTTCGGCCGTCTTAGGGAACTGCTACATTCTTCTTATCAACATGGTCTCATGCTCTGAGCTGCTTTCCAACCGTCTTGAGCCATGATTGAGTTATTTCAGTAATGCCCCAGATCTGAGTTGTAGAAATCATTCTGGTGGCTACTGATTTATTTGCTGATTTCATGCAAGGGGTTCAGATAATCATTGCCTTACAGTTAAAGTTCGTGACGAGATAGATTTGCCGGTGAAAGGTGTTTGCACTAAGGTGAGGATATGGTATTTTTGCCAGAATATGGCATCTGACAGCACCTATGTAAGTACCAGGCCAAACTCTGTTGGAAAAAGGGCTCGGATACAAGGGCAGTAGTGAAGGAACAAGAACTACGGTACGGGAACAAAGTGGCGTGGATACCTAACCCAGCTTGATTCCGAGTTGGTCACCATGAATAGACATCCAAAAAGGAACCACCCTGTTTATCACAGACTTCTTGGCCAGCACGGCAATGCGACTCCAATGACTGCATTAAGGTATCGCACGGCAATTGAGTACTTGAAAGGCTCTCACATATGGAAATTCTGCTACAAGAGGCAATCAAACTGCTAGGGTGGATTCCAGACAGAGAATTTAGTTTGGGAGATTCAGACTTCCTGCAAGTAGCCCGACTTCGCCAAAAAGAAACGTTGTTGTTCTCAGCACTGCTTCAAACTCGGAAAGCCTACATCAAGTATCTCAATGCGAAGACTGAAGGTTTCGTGTCCACGGAAAGCCGTGATTCACAACTTCATGGAATACTATCAATGAAGGAATGACATGTCGATCGGGAACCTCTCTTGGACGTATGGGAAGAAGACATATTCCAGTATTGATAATAGGCCAGGTGAACCCACAAATGTGATAGGTTTGGAGTCAGAATAACAATGAGCATATGGGGAAAGATCTGTCGGAATATGGGCAAGGTAAAGCAAACCACCCCGGTCACGACAATCAGGTCATAAGGAGTTCAGAGGGAACCTAATACACGGAGAAGGATACCTGAGTTGGAGCCGGTTTCCTTAAGATTTCATATGCTTGTTCCCTAAGCAACCAAATCTCGAGGACAAGATTTATATTAAGGGGGTAGGTTTGTGACACCCTGGTTTTTGCCAACTTTTCTTTCAAAACCCATTTGAAAATTTTGTTTGGAATCTGGGTTGGATTTGGTCTTGAATGACTCTATGGACTTAAAACTTGGGAACATTCTTGATTTTCTTTCCCAAGTATACCAAACCCTCCAAAAACTTTCCCCAAGTCATGCCATTTCTATTCTTACCACATCTCAATTTTTCTCCCAATTAAATATCCTTTTTCATTAAAGGGATAACCCTTTTAAGCTCTAGGTTGTGAAGCAACCTATATTTCTGTTCTTCCAAAAATTCCAGGAAAATTCTCATAAATTCTTTGGGCCATATAAACCCTGGATGTGTGAAAATATTCAAGGCTTACTCTTCATGGTGAGCACAGCATCCAATCCTTGTTGCTGGTCATAATTTCAGTTTGTGAGGCAACTATATTTTTTATTGCTTCAAAAATTCTGAAATTAATCCAGGACATTCTCCTAACCATATGACCAATCTCCACCAATTTTCAGTCCATTTCATTCAGCCATTTTCTCTAAAAAATTCTTCCAAGTTTCTGTCCAGTGGGAAGTGTTGTGAAGGAAGTACCATTTACACTTACCCAAATGGGCTGAATTTTTTATGGCGTCTTGGCACCACCAAATGACCCACCTATACCAAATTTCAGCTCCAGAGGCCCATACAAGTGAGTGCATCATCATCAACTTTGTTTCTGGACCAGAGAGGCAGTTGTGAAGCAACTACCTCCAAAAACTATCCATTTGATCTGAATTTTCTCCAGCATGGGCACCCTCCTACTATAGTTCAGTGTGACAACTGCTCTCTCTCAAAACCCTAGCCATTTCTCCCCAGCTTGCTGCCCAAGTTTCTATCCAGAAACTTGTCTGGAAGCTAGCCAGCTGCTCAGACCATATGTTGTCAAACCAAGGGCACAGGGAGGCCTCACGTTGAAGGGACTACCGCGTGGACACGACTGGTCGGGCCAGAGCGCACCGTGTGCGCCAGTGCATGTGGTGACCACGTGTCTGGCCGAGCCAAAACTGTGGTCTGCACGTCGCCCCCGTCGGACGTGACCACTCCGGCCATCCCGTACTGGCCCTCCTTGTCCCAGCATGCCGACTACGTCGCCGCCGTCCACCTGGCTCGTCGGGGACCCTCTCCCAGCTCCGGCGAAGCTGGCCACCGCACACGGCCAAGTGCACGCACGGGCCGAACAGTGCGCCGCGGTCGCCGCCGTTGTCCTCACGCTCTTAATGGCTCCGCTCGCGTCCCTTCCCTCCAGCGCGCTCAAGTCCACTCCAGCCACGCCGCGACGACAGTGCATCAGCCAACTCGCCGTCCTCGCCGTGCCATCCCATCCATGGCGGCATTCGGCCACAGTGGCTCCGCCCGGCTATAAAAGCCAGCCCTGAGCTCCACTCTTGTCAGGGATATAACCCCACAGTATAACCCACCCATTCAGGGCCGGGTTACCCAGTGGCGGCTTAAAGGATAAAGGACGCAGCGTTCAAAGATCAGGAGGCCCATCAGGCGACTCATAAAGCAGGCCGGTTTAGGGCCCAATACTTGAGGCGGCGGCTAATCCAAGGACGTGATATGTTTTCCTTTCTTGAGGAGGACGATGAGTAGGAAATAGACTAGATCACAGGTCATGTTACGACTCAGACTCTGTTGTAAACCCAGAGCCTTGACCTGTATATAAAGGCGAGCCCCTGAGGCGGGAAAGGACAAGTTACAAGCTCTTGAGTACTAGGTTAGCCAAGCTGCACCCTTGTAATCGAGATCATCATCATCAATAACAATCAAGTAGGACGTAGGCTATTACCTCCATCACGAGGGGCCGAACCTGGGTAAACCCTTGTCTCACAATTCTGATCAACCCCGTTCGAGTTACCACCTAGCTGCAATGGCCTCACGACTAAGTCCTTTCACGAGGACATCTGCCGTGACAAAACCACGACAGTTGGCGCCCACCGTGGGGCGATCGCTCGGTGGTGTTGAGTACTTGAAGGGAACTCCCGCAGGGATCGAGGGATACGTGATCTGCCGCATGACCAAGAGTCGCCGCGGCAAGCTCTACATTGACGATTCAGGTTGGGGCCCCGAGGCCGACTCAATCGAGTATGGGTACCAGGTCCCCTTCGGGAAAATCCACGTCTTCATCGGCAAGGCCGGCGGATCTGAACCCGAGCCGGACATCTGCACCGACATCGTCGAGCCGGCTCGGCGCGCAACCCGCTCAGGCTCAAGCCGGCCGAAAGCACGTCTTCGTCGGCTTCACTCAGGGGGTGGACCTCGCAGATAACTCTGCGTCCGGCGGCGATACCCTCGTCTACTCTGATGGCGAGTCCTCGGTAGGCGAGACCGAGTCTATCTCCCGCTTTACGATGGCAGGCTTCGAGGATGCTCCAACGACCAGCTGGCTCAGGACTCCTTCAACACGCCCCCCGGGCTGCTGTCTATATGGCAGGCTCTACGCCGGCCCTTAATTCCACGGTGGCCGGCGCCGTGACGGGAACCGGTACCTCAGGGGCCGGCTCAGCCATACCGCCGGCTCGGGCCTTGGCAGAATTGGCAACTGCCCTGGCGACGCTCCTTGCGACACCGGTGACCGCAGAGAACCAGGCGGAACGCAATATGGAGGTGACCAAACTCCGCGAGCAGATGGCTAAAGTTCAGGCAGATATCAACGCCGAAAACACTCGCACGGCGGAGTTGCAGTCTCAAGTCCAAAGCGAGGTAGAGCGCCTGAAAGCCGAAGCCTGGCGCATAGGGCTCTGACAGAGTGCCTCAGAGGCGGTTCATTAGAGGCGCCACATGAGCCGTCTACCGCCTAACTACGAGCCCATGCGCCTGTTCAACACGCCGCAGGACGCACCTATTCAGGGGGCTGGGGCAGGCACCCCGGAAGCACCATTTGTACCCCCAAGCAGAGGCAGGCAGCCATAGCTGGGTCAACCCTACCAGCCGGCTCAGCAGTGCCAGCAGGAGCCGGCCCAGCGACTCCCGCCGGTTCAGACGCCCCCGCATCGTTTCCTCACACTGATACGTCTCCAACGTATCTATAATTTTTGATTGTTCCATGCTGTTATAATATCAATCTTGGATGTTTTTATAATCATTTACAGCAATTTTATATCATTTTTGGAGACTAACCTAGTGCCCAGTGCCAGTTGCTGTTTTCTGCCCTGTTTTTGTTTTACAGAAAATCAATACCAAACGAAGTCCAAATGCAACCAAACTTTTTGGATATTTTTTATTCCTCAAGATAAACACTGGAAGCTTTGGGAGAGGGCCAGAAGAAGAAGAGGTGGGCCACGAGGCACCAGGGCACGCCCCAGGGGGGTGGTGCGCCCTGGTACCTCGTGGGCCACCCCAGCTCCGTTTGACCTAATTCCAGCACTATAAATTTAGGAAAAATCAGAAACCCTCAGGAGAGTCCACGAAATACTTTTTACGCTGCCGCAAGCCTCTGTTCCAGAGAGATCCCATCTGGGGTCCTTCTCCGGTAATCTGCCGGAGGGGGAATCGATCACGGAGGGGCTCTACATCAACCTTGCTGCCTCTCCGTTGATGCGTGAGTAGTTTACCACAGACCTTCGGGTCCATAGGCAGTAGCTAGATGGCTTCTTCTCTCTTTTTGATGTTCAATACAATGTTCTCCTTGATGTTCTTGGAGATCTATCCGATGTAATCTTTCTTTGCGGTGTGTTTGTTGGGATCCGATGAATTGTGAGTTTATGATCAGATTATCCATGAATATTATTTGAGTCTTCTCTGATCTCTTTTATGCATGATTATTATAGCCTCGTATTTCTTCTCCGATCTATTGATTTGGTTTGGCCAACTAAGTTGATTTATCTTGCCATGGGAAGAGGTGCTTTGTAGTGGGTTCGATCTTGCGGTGCTCAATCCCAGTGACAGAAAGGGACATGACACGTATGTATCGTTGCTACTAAGGGTAAAAAGATGGGATCTATTCATTGGGCTTATTAATTCGTGAGTTTGTCTTGTCTACATCATGTCATCGTTCTTAAGGCATTACTCCGTTCTTATGGACTTAATTCACTAGATGCATGCTGGATAGCCCATCGATGTGTGGAGTAATAGTAGTAGATGCAGGCAGGAGTCGGTCAACTAATCTTGGACGTGATGCCTATATACATGATCATTGCCTTGGATATCGTCATGATTATTTGCTTTTCTATCAATTGCCCAACAGTAATTTGTCTACCCACCGTATGCTATTTTCTCGAGAGAAGCCTCTAGTGAAATCTATGGCCCCCGGGTCGATCAAAATCATATTACTAAAACCCTAAAAATATTGCTGCCATTTTCTTTTATTTATTTTATTTAGTATTTTTGCTGCAATCTATCAATCTATCAAATACAATTTAATCTTGCAATCTTACCGCCAAGGGATTGACAACCCCTTGTTTACGTTGGGCGCAAGGATTTGTTGTTTGTGTGCAGGTACTGCTTACTAGGTGTTGTGTGATTCTCCTACTGGTTCGATAACCTTGGTTTCATAAGTGAGGGAAATACTTATCTCTATTGTGCTGCATCATCCCTTCCTCTTCGGGGAAATACCAATGCAAGCTACAAGTAGCACACGCCGGCGGGTCACTTCTCCAATCCGTTGGACAACTTGGTGCAGCAGCGACCAATTTGGCCGCGCTCCCAATCACGGGAAATTCGTCGGTTGAGATCGAAGCCCGAAATTCCATTGAGATGTTAAAAACTGTGGTCGCCCAGCAGGCGAACTACTCCTACAGTCGGCAGCGGCTCCACTCTACCCCGCTTCCAAGCCGCAGCAGGAGCTGCCACGATGAATCGTCGGCCGTCTCTAGCAGCGCTCATCGACATCGTGAGCAGCCTCGTGACCCGCCACGCCTTGGGCCCCTTAATGCCCAGGAGATTGTTGATACGGCTCGGGCACAGCGAGCGGATGAGGCGGCAAATGCGGCGGCTCAAGCGCCGCTTGTCACAACCCAATTGGCTTCTGGTAGCAGGACCATTGCGATTCCGTGTTTGGTGCCAGCTTTACGCAACGAGCGCATGCCCAAGGATTTCAAAGGCCCTCGCAAGGTTCCAAATTACACGGCTGACCTTGAGCCGGCCGCTTGGATTGAGAGCTACGAGATAGCCATGGACATGCTGGATGTCAGCGACGCTGTCTGCGCCAAGTACCTGACGATGATGTTGGAGGGGCCGGCTCGTACGTGGTTGAAGAACTTGCCCCCCAACTCTATTAGCACCTGGGCGGAGTTGAAGGACCGCTTCATCAAGAACTTCCAGGGAACCTGCAAGCGCCCAATGATGATTGTCGATCTTTAGCACTGCATCCAATGAGAGGGTGAGTCGGCCCATCATTGGACGCGCTGGGTCGCAGACATTATTCATGCCTCTGACAGCATCACGGCGGCTCAGGCGGTCCTGATCCTGGAGAAGAACTGTCACTTCGAGCCCCTCGTGCAGAAGCTTGGCCGGCTTAAGCGGAAGGTTCAGGATATGGGCGAGCTCATGGACGTCCTCACTAGGTATGCCGAGTCAGACACCACGAAGGATCCTAGCCCAGACGATGACCAGACTGGCAAGGGAAAGAAAAACAATGGTGGCAAGGGTAACCAGCAGAACAGTTCAGGGAACAATGGAAATCATGGTAATCAAGGCAACGGAGGGAAGCGTAAGAACCTGGAAGGAGGATCAGACTTGGTTGCTAACACTAACGCTAGTTACAAATACCAGAGGGGGAATAATTCAGGAAGATCCTATAATGGGAACAAACCCCGTAATTTTGAGGAAGCCCTCAAAGGGCCATGCCCAAAACACAGCCTCCCTAATAAGCCGTCAACCCACTCTTGGGAGAACTGTCACATAATGCAAGCTTTCGGAGAGCAGTTCTTTCAGAACCGTCAAGGCGGCGAAGGAGACAACCCAGGGCAGCCTGGAGCTGGCTCGTCCGGTGGTTTTCACAACCCGGGATTCCATGGCCCGGGCGGCTCAGGAGCAGGTTACCAGGGTTCTGGCAACAACGGAGACAATCAGCATTCGGGGCAAGGACATCAACAGCAGGGCAATCAGCAACAGGGCAATTAGTCCGGTTTTCAGAGCAATCCCAAACAGTTGAATAGTGGGCAGTATCACGTGTTCACGACTCATACTGACAAGCGAGATCGCAAACTCCGGAAACAAGCCGTCAGTGTTGTCGAGCCGGCAGTCCTGGAATATCTACGTTGGTCGGAACAGCCCATTACATGGAGCAGAGAGGACCACCCTCCATGGATCGACAGTCCAGGTTGCTTGGCTTTGGTGGTGGCACCTCAAGTCGGCGGCTATTCACTCACAAAGGTGCTCATGGACGGAGGAAGCAGCATAAACATCTTGTACTACGAGACTTTCCGACGGATGAATCTGTCTGAAAAACAACTCTAGTCGTCTTCCACCGTGTTTCACGGGATTGTTCCTGGAAAGTCTGCATATCCTATTGGGTGGATCAAGCTAGATGTCACGTTTGGCACTGATGATAACTACAGGTGCGAGTCTTTAACCTTTGAGGTGGTCAAAATCAAGAGCCCGTATCACGCACTGTTTGGGTGGCCGGCTTATGATCGCTTTATGGCTCGACCTTGCTATGTCTACCTCAAACTCAAGATGCCTGGACCAGAAGGCATTATCACAGTTAATGGAGATCGAAAGATCGCCCTTGAGTGCGAGGAAGGGGATGCAGCCTATGCCGAGACAGCTTGCGCTGCGAAAGAGTTGAAATTTTACACTGCAAATGTTGACCCGGCCAATATGACGCCCTTGAAGAAACCCACTGCAGAGTCTGACCCACCACTCAAGTTCAAGTCGGCCGAGGACACCAAGCAGGTTGAGTTTGTCCCTGGCGACCCGTCCAAGAAGTTCACTATTGGGACTGGTATGGATCCCAAATAGGAAAGCGCGCTCATCAAGTTCATCCGTGAGAATCGGGACATCTTCGCATGGAAACCTTCTGACATGCCGGGTGTACCGAGAGAACTCGCTGAGCATCGCCTCAATGTGGATCCACAAATGAAGCCTGTCAGACAATTCCTTCATCGCTTTAACGAAGAGAGACGCAAAGCTATTGGAGAAGAGGTAGCCCGGCTCTTAGCTGCCGGGTTCATCGTTGAAGTTTTTCACCCTCAGTGGTTGGCTAAGCCAGTGCTTGTTCTAAAGAAAAACGGCACTTGGCGCATGTGTGTTGACTACATAGATCTCAATAAGGCTTGTCCCAAAGACCCGTTTGCCCTCCCTCGCATTGATCAGATCATTGATGCCACGGCGGGTTGTGAGAGTTTGTGTTTCTTGGATGCTTACTCCGGTTATCATCAGATAAAGCCGTCGAGGATCAGGAGAAGACGGCTTTCATCACACCTTTTGGGGCCTTTTGCTATGTCTCTATGCCCTTCGGGCTCAAAAGTGCAGGAGCGACTTATCAGCGGTGTGTCCAGAATTGCTTCCACAAGCAGATTGGGCGCAACGTTCATGCTTATGTGGATGATATCGTGGTCAAGTCATTGAAGAAGGAGACCTTCCTGGATGATCTCAAGGAAACTTTCGCTAATCTTCGGACTTACCAATTGAAGCTTAACCCGAATAAGTGTGTTTTTGGTGTTCCTGCAGGCAAGGTGCTGGGTTTCCTAGTATCGGAACGAGGCATTGAAGCCAACCCGGACAAAATCAAGGCAGTCACCTCGCTCGCCAAGCCAAAGAATATCAATGCCGTTCAACGGATGGCGGGTCGGATCGCGGCTTTAAGCCGGTTCATAAGCCGCCTTGGCGAAAAGGCGATTCCCCTTAATCAGATGTTGAAAAAGACTGACCCTTTTGTCTGAAGTGATGCTGCTGATGCAGCTTTCGAAGCCCTCAAGAAGCAATTGGCCAAGCCGCCTGTTCTCGCTGCTCCCATCGCCAAAGAGCCTATGCTCCTGTACATTGCTGCCAATAACAAAGCGGTAAGTGTTGCAGTTGTTGTAGAGAGAAAGGAGGCAGGAAAGGAATATCCAGTACAGAGGTCAGTCTATTATGTCAGCGAAGTTTTGTCTGAGTCTAAGCAGAGATATCCACATTGGCAGAAGTTGGTTTTTGGTGTCTTCATGGCTAGTCGCAAGCTCAGGCATTATTTCCTGGAGCACCCCATTACTGTGGTTAGTTCAGCACCCTTGGGAGACATCATCCAGAACAGGGAAGCTACAGGCCGGGTTGCCAAGTGGGCGATTGAGATTGGCCCACATCATCTTAAATATGTGCCTCGCATGGCCATTAAGTCCCAGGCACTTGTAGATTTCATCAATGATTGGACAGAACTCCAAACTCCGGAAGAGAAGCCCGATAATAC
The DNA here is from genome assembly GCA_039707655.1 of Elymus sibiricus. Classification (NCBI taxonomy): domain Eukaryota; kingdom Viridiplantae; phylum Streptophyta; class Magnoliopsida; order Poales; family Poaceae; genus Elymus; species Elymus sibiricus. The sequence goes on from CM077672.1 coordinate 321,572,391, forward strand.
ATATTGGACTATACATTTTGATGGTTCCAGACAGTTAGAAGGCTCGGGGGCTGGGGTTGTCCTATCTTCCCCTAGAGGTGATAAATTTTGTTATGTTCTGAGGATCATGTTTCCCTGTACTAACAATGCAGCTGAATATGAGGCCCTCCTCCATGGTCTAAAGATGGCTAAGGAGATGAATCTCAGCCGGATCAGGTGTTTGGGTGACTCGGATTTGGTCGCTCAACAAGTTTCAGGGAAGTTGAATTCCAAGGACCCGCTTATGGCGGCTTATCGGCAAGCGATAACCAATGTGGCTAGACACTTCAAAGGATATCAAGTTGATCACATCAATTGGCGACTGAACGAGGCGGCTGATGCATTGTCACGACTCGGCTCTCAACGTAAGCCAGTCCCTCCTAATGTGTTCCTTGACGTGCTCCATCATCCTTCTGTCAAACTGCCTTCCGAGGAAGATCTTGCTATCCCTGACCCGGAGTCACTGTTGGTGGCGGCTCTTCACGCTATTCCGGACTGGACAGTTCCCTATCTGGATTATTTGACTCGAGGCAAGCTCCCTGAAGATGAACTCACAGCTCGTCAGATTGTCCGCCGCTCCAAATCTATGTCTATCGTCAATGGCGAGTTGCACAGGAGGAGAATTACAGGGGTTTTCCAGCGTTGTGTTTCTCCTGAAGAAGGGCGAGAGATCCTCAATGAGATTCATTCTGGGGATTGTGGTCATCATGCCGGCTCAAGATCCTTAGTGGCCAAAGCTTTTCGACATGGTTTTTACTGGCTTACGGCTCACGCAGATGCTGAGGATATCGTACAAAAGTGTGATGGTTGCCAGAAGTTTGCACGCCAGGCTCATGTTCCTGCTCCAGAGCTCCGGATGATCTCAATCACTTGACCCTTCGCAGTCTGGGCGCTCGATATGGTTGGTCCGTTCAAGCCGTCCAAAGACAAAAAGACCCATCTTTTGGTTGCTGTTGATAAATTTACCAAGTGGGTTGAAGCCGAGCCAATCAGCAATTGTGATGCAGCCACAGCAGTCAAATTCTTGAAAAAGTTGATTTTTCGCTTTGGATATCCACATAGTATCATCACTGATAATGGCACAAACTTGTCAAAGGGAGCTATGAAGTAGTTTTGTCAAAGGGAGCATATCCGGCTTGATGTTGCATCAGTAGCACACCCTCAGTCCAATGGCCAAGCAGAACGTGCTAATCAAGAGATTTTACGAGGTATCAAGCCAAGGCTTATGGTCCCCCTTGAGCGCTCGCCGGGTTACTGGGTTGAGGAGCTCCCTTCTGTCCTTTGGAGCATACGAACTACCCCTAACAGATCAACAGGCTTTACGCCTTTCTTTATGGTCTATGGCACAGAAGCTGTTTTACCCAGCGATATTCGTCACGATTCCCCCCGAGTCATAGCCTATGTCGAAACAGATAATAAACAAGCTCGTCAAGACTCTCTGGATGCCTTGGAAGAGGAACGTGACTTAGCAGCAACACGATCTGCGATCTATCAGCAAGCCTACGTCGCTATCATAGCCGTAGAGTTCGTAGCCGTACTTTCCAGGAGGGCGACTTAGTGCCCCGTCTGATACAAGAACAGACTGGTATGCATAAGCTTTCCCCTCCCTGGGAAGGGCCTTTTGTGATCAGTAAGAATCTCAACAACGGGTCATATTACCTGATGGATATACGTGAACACAATAAGTCACGCACGTCGGAGGAAGAGACCAACAGGCCTTGGAATATCGCTCATCTCCGTCCTTACTATACTTAGAGCCACTGGCTCAAGTTTGCTTGTACATACCTCTGTATATATTATGATCAATATACATGAGCCGGCATCCCCGAAACTCGGGGCCTCTGTCGTTTCATCTCAAATATTGTGCATGAGTCTTTACCTTTTTTGATCATTGGTCACTTGGGGGCTTCCAACTCACCGAGTTTAGCTATCTCACCCTCTTGACCCAGCAAACAACGCCACATGATCTTGGTTAAACCTGCCTGTCAGCTTGATGCAACTCCGATTAGGTGACCCGGTGTACTCTTGACAAGTCAATCATCTCTATGACCCTGAATTTGTCTTGGTTCAAACATCGGATACGTCACGTGAGAGCCGGCTTACAGAGAGCGAGGATAAACCATGGGCTATCACGCCAGCTTCATTGAAGCAAGACTCGAGCCTCGAAAGCCGGTCTATATTGTCGTGCCTCGAAAGCCGACTTAACATTGATACCTATTCACGATTTCTGCTCAATTTTTTGCAGGGGTTATCTTTGTTTCCTTTTGGCCATGAGCCGCCGGATCATGGACAAACTGGTTTAAACAAAAGACAAATGCCTATCGACCATGAGTCGAACAAAAATCATAGCAGTTTATTTCAGACTGGTGCTAACCACAAGCCGGACAGCTATTAAGCGCTCCGGGTTGTTCTAAGTCTATGTTATGCAGAGAAGGATAAACTATTGATGGTTCATACAAATATGACTCGCCACACTGTTACTCAACGAAGCGTAGATTTTTTCAAAGGAGACTAGGCGGGTTAACATACAACCACACCAGTGCAGCTGTTTCATCCAAAATACTGCCAAATATTCAAGTGCCCGAAGGCACGTTAGAGCACCCAAGTGTTTCCAACTATCCTATTACAAAGCCACAGCTGGGCTCCATGATTAAGTTTTTTGGAGACATCTACTTCTGGGCACCAGTTTCTGTGCCCTCCGGGTCATTAGTTCCCGGGTTAGCTCCTTCCTGGTGTTCATCGGCGGCGTGGGCCTTCGGGTCATCCTGCTCCGGCTCCGCTCTTCCGATCTGAAGATTGTCCAGATCCCAGTCGATAGTTGTCAAGGCTTGAAAGACGGCATCCTCTTTCATGATAATTGATGGGTCAACATCAGGAGCAAAGATATGCTTACGCCGTGCCGGAGTTAGGTCGATGGGCATGTAAGATGGCGGGGTGACCCGCACGTTCTTTTCATTGTAAGCCGGCTGGTACCTCTTCAAGTCCAACTCTTCAACAAGTTGACTCGCCAAAACACGAGTTTCCTTCAAACACTGGGTGTAATCTGATGCAGAGAATTCGCTGCCATCAGTGTTGAACTCTGGAAAGCCGCCGGTCATCTCGGAATGATCCATATCTGGCACATAAGCTTTGGCCCGGCTTAAGGACATCATGGCACCCGCTCGGGCGGCTGATTTCTTCAACTCTTCAATTTGTCCAGGCATGGTTGAAAGTTGATTCAACACGTCCCTTATGAAACGTGGCGGCTCTTTGTGACCCATCACAGACATAATTGTGAACAAGCTCCCTGCATAAAGTTGCTCCAAGAAAGTGTAAACCGCCTTGAGCTTGACACGGGGATCTTGACGCAGATTGATGCTTCTGCTACCTGCAATATTTGAACACATTCGATTACAGCATTCCCATACAAATATCACAGATTTCGGGCGAGTTATTCCTGACTGATTGGCGGGTCACTTACCAAAGATGGCCTGGGTCATATCGGTAATATAGCGCTTCAAGCCGCTTACTTCATCAGTAATGGGCTTGAGATGGTTCTCTGCCTCTTCAGCAGATTTCAACAACGCTGCTTTTTCTTCCTCGTGAGAGGCCTTCACATATTTCAAGTTTTCAGCAGTCGTTGATACAGATTCTTGCAAGGCTGCGACAGATGACTCGGCGTCTATACGAAGCTTCTTCTCAGCTTTGAGTTGCTCTTGTAAGCCGGCCACCTTTGACTCAGCGTCATTGAGCATATCCTGCCATCACCAGATCTTGTCAGTGGAATGCTATATACTATTGAGCCCACAAAATTGCACAACCCGGCCCATGGGGGCTATGAGACGGCTAAAAATTCTCACCTAAAGTCCCAAGCAGTTTGCTAGCAATCAACATGGCACTTGGGGGCTAATGCAGGTCATTTTTTCTCTTCTGATGATCAATAGGGGAATAAGATCCGGCTCATCGTATCAAAATGAGTCGGCCCTTGGGGGCTACACGTCACTTCTAAAGGACAATTGTTAAAGAACCGGCTTGTTATATACATAACAACCCGGCCCTTGGGGGCTACACGTTGCTTTTATGGGACATATGTTAAAGAACCGGCTTGTTATATACATAACAACCCGGCCCTTGGGGGCTACAGTTCCAAAACGAGTATATCATACTGAAAGTCTTACACATATTCATGCTGATCTATGTCTAAGACTTGGTAGCTACACAAGATATATACAGTATGGAAAGAAGGGACATTTCTTACCTCATGTTTCCTCTTCAGCATATTGACCAGGCTTACTTCCATTTCCCGACTTACAGATAGCCGGGTCAAGTACGCCTCATGGAGATCGGCTACGCTGAGATCTTCAAAGTTTGGGAGCTCAAGTTTCTCTTTCCCTTTCTCAGACGCGACCGGCTCGTCTTTTGATACAAGCTTGGTCAGAACACTTGACTTCTCTGGAGTCTTGAAGGATACCCCTGTGATGCCAACTTCATCATCGGCTTGGGGAGATGACTAGACCATATCTTTAGTCGCCTTCATCGGACTAGAAGGGCGAATAGGACTTGGCGGGTTAAGATCCTCCTCCATGTCAGTCGCGCCGACTTGAGTATCCACCTCTTCAGTAGTTGGCGGCTCGTTTTGCTTGGGCGGATCAACATTTTCACCAGGCTAATCCTTCGCCATCTCGTGTTGACCTTCAGGGATTACCAAGTTTGGGTTTTCTGACTCAAAGTTCTCTGGGGTCGAAGATGACTCGTCGGTTTTCCTCTTCTTAGCCTTTGTCCTATGAATTCATAAGCAAACTCAAATAAGCGAGACAATGGTTACGACGAAGCACGGTTTATTGAGAAGCACTTACCCTTGCTTAATGACCAAGGGTGGCAGTTGAGTGGCAGATGAGTCGCCAGATGATGGTGGTAACTCCTGCTAATTTGAATCAGACGGGTTAAGAGGCTGCTTAAAAAGGCCGGCTCGTGGAAGAGATGGGGTTGGACTGTGAGGCACCTCATTGCGTCGCTTACGGGCGGCTGAAGCATCAGGTAAGCCGGCCAAGAGTTCTCCAGAACCACTTCCAGTCTGGCGTCTTGCAGAGCCGGCATGCTGAGATTTCTTTAAAGAAAAATGTGGGTCTAAATAAGCGTGTGGATGAGAAAATGGCACTTTTCTGACAGTTTTTCTGAATCTTTGGGGAACAAAGTTTTCTGAGCCGGAGGACATGGAAATTACCTCAACATCATCAGCCCGGCTATTTTCAGCATCGCCCTGAGAATAAGAGGCGTTAGCCAGTTCAATAAAAAGACGGCCAAAGGGAGTCAAGTTCTTCCTCTGACTCATCATCAGCTACTGGTGACCCGCCTCTAGCTATCGTCTCACTTTCAATAGCCGGTTTATTCTTCTTTTGAGCCGGTACAGCTTTAGCAACCTTAGGCTTGATCGCTGGTGTTTTCTTTTTCCTCCTGTTCCAGAATGGAGAGTCGGCCTGCACAGTTTTAAACAAGATCAACAAGTAAGTTTAAGAGTTGATAAGCTGGACAAATGATCACAGGAATGCTTACTGGAGGAGCCTGGTTAAGGGCATAGAACGGTTTCAGCCCCGTCTTGTTACAGCTTTCTTGTGACTCCCCAAGCAGTTTCTTCACAATCTTGTTTATTTCGTCAGCTGACAGGTCAATGGGACTGAACCTTTGCACATCATTTGAGTTGCCTGAGTAATTGCACATTAAATCCTCCCGGTGACTTAAGGGGAGAATCCTCCAGGTAATCCAGCACCGGGTTAGATCAACCCCGGTCAAACCATTGGCTAACAAAGCCCTCAGTTTTGGATATATGTGGGCGACTTGAGCGCGCTCTTCTTGAGGAGCCCAGCCAGGAAGTTCAACGGTGGGGTCAAGACGGTCAGGTCTATAACCCGGCAAAGGGTTCTCATCAGCAGGAGCTGTGTTCTTACAATAGAACCAGGTCTTGTTCCATCCTTTTGGATGACTCGGCAGAGTGACTGAAGGAAAAGCAACGTCTCTTCGCCTCTGGATCGAGACCCCGCCAAGTTCTAGACTGGGGCCATCAGCACATTCAGTCTGGCAGTTGATATAGAAAAACTCCCTAAAGAGAGGAACGGTGGCTTCCATTTGCAGATATGCTTCACAGAAGACTTGAAATTGGCATAGGTTGGATATAGAATTTGGGCCAAGGTCTTGAGGATGAAGGTTGAAGAAACTTAGGGCGTCCCAAATTTTTTTTGACCCGGGCAGAGAGAAGCCCCTAAGAAGATGGTCAGTAAACACCACGACTTCTCCTTCGCCGGGTTGGGGAACAGTTTTGCCTTGAGGAGCCCGCCAGCCAATCACCTCTTGAGCAGGCAGAAAACCTTGTTCTTTATAGTCATTCAGCACGAGTTGTGAAACTTGGGAACTCACCCAGTTGCAGATTGTGGTCTTTGCCATGGTAAGTCGCCTAAAGAATTAACGGCTGCGGATAAAAATATGAATGGCGGGTCATTTCACGATCGCTAAAGTCGCCTTGGCGGCTTGGAGAGAAGCCAGTACGACAAGGTGGTTAAAATTAAGATGCGAGCCAACATAGTTATTCAATTACCAAAATATGTCAACGAATTACAAGCCGCCTGAACAGAGATTCAACTATACTTCCCAAGGCGGGCGAGTCATGATATATACGGCGGCTCTTATTAAAGTTGAAGATTCTTATTTTTTGCTAAGTGTTGCAGGAACAGATTTCAAACAAAGTGGCTATAATTATGGATCTACAAAATATGCGAAAAGGAAAAATATTTACTATTCCTAACTCATACAGTGGAAGGATGGCTTGATTTATTCGCAGTATTTAGTGAAGATCTGAAGTTCCTAGATGTAGAAATGGCACTACAGCCAACATCGGAGTATTTCTACGACGAGATCATTAGAATTTAGATCTAAAACAGCAATGATAGGATAAACAGACGAGCGCCGATGAACTAGGTAAAATGGATAAAGAACTGCTACGGATCTAGGAAGAAATGGGGCGTACCTGGATGCGGCGGAAGCTTTGAGAGGCTCCTGACGGTGTTGACGGCGGTGTGCGTGGAGCTGTTGAAGCGGTTGGCGTCATCGGAGACACCAAGGTCGCGCGGCGGCGGAAAGCTCGGGTCGTGAGAAGGCTCGGATGTGAGGAGGAAGAAGACGAAGCAGTAAAAAAGAAAAACTGCGGCCCTTGAGGATATTTATAATATGATAGAAGGGGAAAAGGCAGGTGCGAAAATAGAGGAGGCACAGTAACTTTTTGGTGAAGACGCGCCTCGATTCTCGTGCCTAACAGATATACATCCGGATTCGCTATGTCGTCATGCCTGAACCCCGCGATTTCTAGAAGGTGATGTCATGACACAGAAGAATCAGAGATGCTAAGGTAAAAATGTTTTATGAGCCGGCAAACTCACGTGACTCGGCCATGGAATGAGCCTAGATGATGAAAGGAAGGATAACCCGGAAATGTGACTTCTAGAGATTGATGTGAATAAATCCACCTCACTCTGGGGGCTAATGTCGGGGATATAACCCCACAGTATAACCCGCCCGTTTAGGGCCGGGTTACCCAGTGGCGCCTTAAAGGATAAAGGACGCAACGTTCAAAGATCAGGAGGCCCATCAGGCGACTCATAAAGCAGGCCGGTTTAGGGCCCAATACTTGAGGCGGCGGCTAATCCAAGGACGTGATATGTTTTCCTTTCTTGAGGAGGACGATGAGTAGGAAATAGACTAGATCACGAGTCATGTTATGACCCGGACTCTGTTGTAAACCCAGGGCCTCGACCTGTATATAAAGGCGAGCCCCTGAGGCGGGAAGGACAAGTTACAAGCTCTCGAGTACTAGGTTAGCCAAGTTGCACCCTTGTAATCGAGATCATCATCATCAATAACAATCAAGCAGGACGTAGGCTATTACCTCCATCGCGAGGGGCCGAACCTGGGTAAACCCTTGTCTCACGATTCTGATCAACCCCGTTCGAGTTACCACCTAGCTGCGACGGCCTCACGACTAAGTCCTTTCACGAGGACATCGGTCATGACAAAACCACGACAACTCTCCTCACCACTCGAGCCCTCCCTCTCCCAATCGTCGCCTCGCAGCACCGGAGCATGCCAGAGAGCTCCCCTGCCCCATCTCTGGCGAGGTGCTCCGCCACACTGCCCCAGCTCCGCCCGCTCATCTCCGGCCACCCCAACACCCACTGAGACCACCGCCGAGCTCGTGGGGATCCACTGATCCATCCCAGCCTCTCCCCTGCCCAAGAACTCGCCAGAGTCACCGGATCCATCGACCACCGCAGCAATCTGCCGCCTGAGAGGAAGGGGCCGACGCCGTCCGGCCGTCTCCCGGTGAGCTACGGGTACGGGAATGATCGTCGTCGTCAGCCCGATCCATCCCCGCAGTCTCCGAAGCTCGCCGCCGTCGCCATCGCCGGCAAACCTCGCCGGTGAGCCACCCTCCTTCTGTTCCCTCTCTCTCTCTCTCCTTTAAAACTGACAGCGGGCCCCACATGTCAGCGACTCCCTTCACGCCCGAAGCGGTGCGCAAGTGGAGGCATAATTCCACTTTACGCCTTCGACGTGGCCGCCTCTGGTATTTTCTGGAATTCGGTTTAAATTCAAATGACCCAGAATTTTGACTGAACTTTGACCATCAATATCTTTTAAACCATAAGTCCAAATGAGTTCATTATTTTTGCATTATTTTTCTTATGAGCTCCTCTATCTGCTGTAGAATTTTGGTATTTTTCTCTGCTGTTCAGAATTTCTGGACAGAAGAAAATGCTTTATGTGTTATTTGAAAATGCTTTCAAAAATGCATTTCAGATTGATTTGAGTTCTTGGTGAAGACTAGGAGTACACCCACACTTCCCTGGTGCAAGGCAAGCCACAACTCTCATTTGCATAATTGCATTGCAATATCATGGTTAAAATAATTATTTTAATGCTAAATATGAGCTACTGGTAAACAAGTTAATTCATGCAATTATTAGGAGATTTTGAGTAGGCTACTGTTATGTTGATGATGAGATTATAGTCATGAGTGGATTGCAAGTTTGTAAGCGTTATGACACAGGGTTGGATTAAGAGATTACCGTCTATGATTATTTTGTGATTCCGTCAGGTATCTCTTATATGGGATCAGTAGTGGTATTGGATCATATTGCTCATTGGATTTCTACCTAGTTATTGTTGTAGCATGGATTCTGGTGATAACGGAGTGTCAGTATGATTATAGTTGCTCGGGGATAAATTCCTTCATTGTTGATCAAGTGCCACTGAACCGAACTTTCTAGTGCAGCCACACCTACCGGAATGGGACGGCCTTGGCTTGGTCTAACCGCGTACTCTTTTATCGGTACCACCAAAGAGGGGAGGTTAAGCGTGCGTGCTGCGCTGATCAGGTAGACGACGATAACCTTGTGAGCCCGGTTTGGTTATTGAGCTCAGGTCCCCGTTTGGGACAGTTTGTTTGGCCACGACGGTGGCAGGTGTCAGAAGCGACACAGGGGCCACCCAGGGCATGACTCGGACGGGGGACGATTGTCGGTGGTACAGTGGAGGAGTCACGGGTTAGGCAAGTTTCGTTGGAGCAGCACCGGTCCACCCGGAAGGGAAGTGTACCGAGGTACGGGACTAGGAGCTCCATAGTGTGGGTAAAGTGCGCAACCTCTGTAGAGTGTAAGAATCTATTCGAATAGCCGCGTCCACGGTATTGGACACAGTTCATACTAAGTCACACTGTCTGATCAACACCTATGATGGAATGACTTGTTAATGATGGAAGAACTCGTCTCAGTAGGTTGAGGAATGTATTTGGTGAATGACAGTCTGTAATGTGGTAAGCTATCTCGGGGATGATCACCCGAGGTTTATGAGATGCCCAAGAGTGGTCATAGGAGTAAGTGTTTCAACCAAGTAGTCTCAGAGTATATGGTTCCTGAGATGCTAGCATAGATAAGTTTCGGTGGATAGTTAGCAGTAGTATGTTATTATTTTCTTCCACCCTTTTTATAACATCTGAATATAAGCATGATTTACTGTGACATTGTCATGCCTTGATGCTTGTGTTTGTTGTGAGCTTGCGAGTACATTCAAAGTACTCACCTGGCGCGTCATGCCAGTTTGCAAGTGTTGCCCTGTTTGCATAGCGGAGGTGTTCGAGTTGCGAGCTAGGACGTGTCCCAGCCAGAGTCCCTGCGGAGTGGAGTCCATTACCGACGTCGTGGTTCCACTGCTAGCATAGAGATACCGTAACAGTAGTGGTATCATTGCAACCTTTTGTAATTCCTTGTAACCTCTGTACCCAAACTACTAGAAATAAAGAGCTAATTGTTATATGCCAAGCAGTGCCGTATTCCAGAAGACTTGATCTCTGGGCTGGAATACGGGGTGTTCCGGTGACTCTGAGCCGGGGTGCCACATGACATAGATCATATTGACCTCTGTTACCTCGTCGGGAAACTTCTTTTGGCCTCCATCACTGGGCCGCCGAGGTTCATCCTCGTCTTCGCTGTGATTTTGGGTTTTACTTTGACCCTCTGTCGCTATTTTGCCGGCTTGTTTAAAGACCCAGCAATTCCTGTTAGTGTGAGTTGTTGGTTTGTCCTCAGTGTCGTGGATTCCACATGGGCGGTCCAGGAGTCTATCAAGCTGGCTGGGTCCGTCCTTGTTCCCTTTAAAGGGTTTTCTTTTCTGTCCGGACTTAGGTCCGGTGAACCCCACGTTGACCGCAGCGTCTTCCGTATCGCTTCCACCATTTTTATACCTGCACTTATTTTTGTTGCGCTTGGGTTTTCCATTGGCGTCGCGAGTTTCCGAGGTGCCTGCCTCGCCATTGTGAGTACTGCGGGCGAGCCAACTGTCTTCTCCCGCGCAGAAGCGAGTCATCAGTGAGGTGAGGGCCGCCATAGTCCTCGGCTTATCCTGGCCGAGTTGACGAGCCAACCATTCATCTCGGATATTGTTTTTGAATGCGGCGATGGCCACGGCTTCAGAGCAGTCTATGATCTGGTTCTTCTTGGTAAGGAACCTGTTCCAGAATTTCTGGGCTGATTCGCCTGGCTGCTGGGTGGCACAGCTGAGGTCATCAGCATCCGGAGGTCGGACGTACGTGCCCTGGAAGTTTGCTCGAAAAGCATCTTCTAGGGCCTCCCAGCTGCCGATAGAGTGAGGAGGAAGGTTGTTAAGCCAATGTCTCGCCGGCCCCTTTAGCTTGAGCGGCAGGTATTTAATGGCGTGGAGATCATCTCTGTTGGCCATGTGTATGTGTAGAAGGAAATCCTCGATCCATACGGCTGGGTCTGTGGTGCCATCGTATGATTCTATATTGATGGGTTTAAATCCTTCTGGGAATTGATGTTCCATCACCCTGTCTATAAAGCAGATTGGGTGAGCCGGACCTCGGAACCGAGGAGCATCTCGTCGGAGGTCAGGAGAGAGCCGTGAGTAAGCCTGATCTCGGACATGGCCGTTCCTGTCCATCCAGTCATCGTAGCCGTCAAGCCCGGCGGGCGCGCGTCCCCTTGATCCATAGATGGACCGAGGGGGTGCCCTGTTTTCCTCAATGCGACGTCTAGCGTCGTGAGGATTTAGGTAATCCACGGTGTCCTTGCCATAACGGCGTGGAGGTGGCCGGTCACTGATGTTTTCGTGTCTTGGCCTGTCCCGGCCTCTAGGGGGTCGGTCGTGGTCGTCGGCGAGCTCCTCATCGAACTCCGGCAAGAGACGCCTACGTGGGTATGATTTCGGTGCACTATGGTGCCGGTTTTCCATGTCTTGCTCGGCGGAGAGCACTTCGACCCACTTTTCATTTAGTGCGTCGGTATTGGCATGCAGCTACTGCTGCTTGCGTTTTATGCTCCGGGCCGTCGCAACGAGGCGCCGCCGGAAGCGCTCTTGCTCAAAAGGGTCTTCGGGGACGATGTAGTCCTCGGTACCGAGGCTCTCGTCCTCCTCGGATTCTGGCATGTAGTTATCGTCAGCCCCTTCAAAGAGGTCATCGGGATCTGAGTTCCTGAGAAGTCGGTCAGGTGTGCCGTTCCTTACTGGGGAGGCTTGAACATCCTCTTCATGGTTATCGGCATCACCGTCCTCCGCGTCGCCGTTATTGGTTGTCGCATTATTACCACTGGGTTCCCCGTTATTACCCCTTCGGCGTCTTCGCCGACGTCTTGGAGGCGATTTGGGGGTGTCCACCATGTACACATCATAGGTGGACGTGGCGGTCCACCTGCCCGCGTTTACCGGGGGCGAGGTGTTCTCGATGGAGCCATAAGCATCTTCCTCCATGTCTGTGGCATCTCCATAGTCCAGCACGTCGGTTAAATCGTCGACCATGGTGACTAGGTGGGTGGTGGGTGGGGTGTAAATTTCCCGATCGTCGGCTTTAAGTCCGATCTGATTGTAAACCGAAGTCTTGCCGTCCGTGAGATAGCTCTTCGGGATTCACTGATGCGCCATAAGCAGGGCTGACTCGAAGTATGCCCGGTGTGTAACTTGACGCGTCTTTGGCACGAAGGGAATCTGAACACAATTCCGGGTTCAGCGCCGAAGTCAGATCTAGCACTGACGTAATTACGGGAGTGGGAGCCGGATCTATGTCCGGACTGATGATCGGAAGGAAACTGGCCGGAGTGGTCATGTCGCGGGTCTCTGGAGGCGCCGCGACGGAGTTCGGTTCCGGAGTCGAGCCTCCGGAACCGGTCGAGTTCTCAATTCGGCCGGGAGTCCATCCCGATAGGATGAGTTCGCCGCGGGAATCCGCGGTGTATTCGAGGCCACCGAAGGTCACAATCCGACCTGGGGCATAGTTCTCGACAGAGGTCAGATGACCCATCGAGTCGGCACAAAACACCATACTGCCGAAAACAAAGAGCTCGCCGAGGGCGTAAACGTCCCATGGCCATTGGCGCAGTTGATCTGCAGGTGAGCCATCGATCCTTCTGGTGATCACGCAGCGAAACTCTCAATGAAAGCACCAGTGTCGGTGTCAAAACCGGCAGACCTCGGGGTTGGGGGTCCCGAGCTGTGGATCTCGGATCGGTGGTAACAGAGACAAGGGACACGATGTTTACCCAGGTTCGGGCCCTCTTGATGGAGGTAAAACCCTACGACCTGCTTTTGTTTATATTGATGGAGATGTATCGAATACAGAGTTGATCTACCTCGAGATCGTAATGTGTGTCTAACTCTAGGGCTAGGTGAAGGATATTGCGTTGATGTCCCCTCTACGGGCTAAACCCTATGGCTTATTTACACTCCAGGGAGGGTATCTAGGGTTACAAAGTCGGTATCTAGGAGTAAGGCGGCAGGAGAGATCTTGGAGTATACGTCAAGTCTTCGGTGGAGGCAGTCTTAATCACGCCTCCTGTACACGGCCTCCAGAGTCCACCTTAATCACCCATGAAGGCCCATCGTCCCAACCGAAGAGATGGGCTGGTTAAGTTAGCACCCCCTAATCCAGGACACCGTCAGTGGGGCCGGTGATCTCCCACACCGGGCGCGAGCGCTTCTGGAGTGGGGCGATGCGCCGTCGTAGGAACTCCCTCACGATCATCGCCCCGTGAGCCCGGCAGCCTTCAGCTTGGCCATCCTCTCCCATAGTGGCGCCAGCCTCGGGTCGGTGAGCTTCTCGTGCTCCCATCCGGAGCTCTTCACGGCCGGGGCTGTCGGCAGCATCAGCAGAGGGCTATGCTGGCGCGCGTCCATGTAGACCCAGCGCTGCCGGTAGCCCTCCACCTTCTAGGTGAGCCTCAAGGGGATGATGTCGTCCGCCGTCCCCTCGACGATGCGGAATGAAACGCATCTTGAGCGCTGGTTCTCCGCGGACAGCCGCGGGCTGTAGAAATGGTGGAAGAGGGCCACGGAGGGCATCACGCCCAGGAAGCCGTCGCAGAGGTATGCGAACATGGAGAGGAGGAGAATGGCGTTCGGCTGGAGGTGGAGAGCGTGGATCTGATAATGGGCGAGGATGGCGCAAAAGAAATCAGAAAAGGAAGGCACCAGGCCGGCAAAGACGGTGTGGAGGCAGACGGGGAAGGTCGTCGCCTCCAGGTCGTGGGACGGCCGCGAGCCCGGCCAGATCCGCGTCGCCTTCCACTCATTGTGGTCGCAGGCGGTCATCGAGCGTACCTTATCCAGCCCCTCTTGGTTGTTGATGTTGGAGCACAGCAAGGCCGGCTCCAAAGCCGCCGAAGCTGAAGCCGCGGCCATCGCCTTCCCTTCCTGCCGGCGGGAGCCATGGGTGCAAGGAAGCTTGGAAGCGAAGGAAGTGGAGGATGCAGGGAGTCGGGCGCAAGGGAGGCGAGGAGGAGCAGAGAAAGGCAATGATGATCCTGCTCCACGCGCAGGTCTATTTTATGGCAGAGCAAGCGGTTTCCCAGGCATAGTGGGGAAGCGGGGGCGTCCCCCATCCCATCGTGCGTCACGCGTCCCTGCCTGGGCCCGGCAGTCCTTTTAGGCCCGCGCCGTTTCGCTTCCAACGGGCGGAAGCGTGCGCGTCGCGGGCCCGGGGGCTATTGTCGGCCCATTGAAAACCAGGGTACCGCGGGCCGTCTGCCTGCGGCCCAGGAAGCAACGCCTGACGACAGGACCAAGAGGCGACCCAACCATGGGCGCCGTGGAGCAAGACACCTCACGAGGATCCGGCCTCACGAGGGCTCCCTTCTCAGGGGGCGGATCCACCGAAGACCACAAGCGGCGGCAGGCAGCCTCGCGAGGGGCCACTCGATGCTAGCCGCGCGGTTGCGCGCCCACCACGTGGGTGACGCGCTTGGCGACAAGGGCGACAGAGGCCGTACCGGCACTACTGCATAAATAACTAGCAGTGGCGGGTGCAAAATTGCCATCAGTGGCGGGCTAGGGGCCCAGGCCTGCCCGCCACTGACCTCCCACCACTTCTAAAAGGCCACCAGTGGCAGGCCTCCACCCGCCACTACTAAAGGATGCACCAGAGTAAGTTTGCACCGAAGCAAGATGCACCACTGGCAAGCACTATGCTCTGCCCGCCACTGCTAGAAATTTTCGAATTTAAAAAAAAAACAGCACTGTACAGTGATGTACACAGTACATTTCATGCAGAGTTTGCATCTGGTATTATTCATATGTACATACACACAGTTGGCATCATTCATATCCATCACTCTGAGCACGAATCCAAAAATGCTAGAAACACTACATAGGCAGAGACCTTAAGCACGCACATGGAGATTAATTTGCCCTTTCCTTGCAGCCCAGCTAGAGAAGGCAAAAGTCGCTCACTAATGAGGTCTTTACGCAATGACCGAAGTCAATCTTGCAGTCCAAAGGCACTCCCAAAGTGCCCAGTTCATGCCCCTACTCTATTCTTGTCCTTGGCTTCAAGCCACTTCTGGTCCTAGGCCTCGAGCCGCTTTGGTTGAGCAAATCCTGAAAATAGCATAAAGACAGAAAGAAATTAAAGTCGACTTAGAACAAAATGCTCTCATTATGTATAATGTTCCACAATAAAATGGATGTGCAATCTAGTTATATGCACTTAATGATATATTGCCCTATATATCTAAGAGTCATCTGAAGACTAATATATTAGTGCAAAAACAATGGATGAGTAACAGATGCTAAATATGACATGGTAGTAACAGATGAAACTGCAACAACTCTAGATATACAACATATGTCTTTATTTATGTGGTTGGCAATATTTTTTCATGCATTTCAAATGAAAAATAACAAATTGTGCGTCCTCAAGCTACAGGCATATTGTCAGGCCCCAAGAGAACCCGACGCATGAAATTGAAACATCAAGCAACATGCAAGTATTCTTTTTTTGCGGGTTACAGGCAAGTAAACCTCAAGCTACAGGCAAGTATTCAGAGGTGACAAAATAGAGCAAACCAGAGGAAAGCTACAGCATACAGGCAAGCACAATTACAATTTGTACCTTGAATTTCTGCTTCACAAACCAGAGGAAAACAGAGCAGACCAGAGATTCACAATTCATTTATCCTACATGAATTTCTGTGTTCACAAGAATATTTCAGAACAAAGAAAAACAGAAACTTCGTTCAAAAATAGGGTTGTACAAACTCAAGATGCATATTTATAACAAATGTTTAAAGAAGAAGAAGATGATATTTTTAAAGAAGAAGATGATGATCGGAACACCAATGCATCATAGTAGTAGGAAACATGTAGTCCAAACTAAAACAACAGCTTCAACAACCATCAAATTCAAATATCTCCAGTAAACTTCTGAAATTGAACTACACAAATCATTAAATAAACAGGAACAACCTGAATATATAGTGTGCACCTGTCACTATTCTCTTTGCTAGCTAGTATAAAACTACAACATCTATAACATCGTCCATCTCTATCAAATGCAAAATTAAGCAAACCGCACCTTGTCTTCTCTGTTTGGTACTCCCTCCGTAAAGAAATATAAGAGCATTTAGATCACTAAAGTAGTAATCTAAACGCTCTTATATTTCTTTACAGAAGGAGTAGCTAAGAAAGTAAATAAATCGAACACACATAAACTGGACTTGTTTGTATACTTACACGGAGTGCTATAGCAGAAGAGAAACGAAACCACAAAGGTTTTGATCCAAAAAAAATGTCCCAAACTGAACATACCATACAGTGAACTACTAGTTAAATCCACGTCCTAACATCATGGCTTTGATGTGAAAATTACTAGAAACAAAACTGAATCAATGTGCAGTCTTCATACGTACCAACCATCAAGTATGTTGTATAAGAAGAAATATATAATTTTCTTACTACTAATAATAATGATTTTGCATTTGATACTTCTTGCAGCGAATACTTCTTGGGTGTTGCAAATAAAAGCCACGAATTTGCTACCCAGATTTTTAAGAAGGTACTAATGTAGGATTCGGACAAATGGTGGCACAAATCCTGAAGCATGTAGAGTACTGAAAAGATTTTCCACAAAAAAGGAGTACTGAAAGGATAGTTACATGTATGTACAGAAAACAAATTGGCCTTCCATCAAGCATATAACCATTTAACAGTGGTACGCTTATTACACAATTCTAGGACAGAAGCTTGATGTAAAATCATCAATTCTAGGACAGAAGCAATACATATCCATCCATAATCAGGAACGCCAAGTTGCATCAAACCTTACACGATTATTTTGTTACAACCTTTAGAAGTGCAAATAACTGACAATTATTTTGTTATTGTGCTTATGAGAATAATTCAAGGCAGCAGGCAGGGTGAATGCATGATGGGAACTGAAACTAAAGAAATGGTTGCTAGCAAATGACTTAGCAAAACCCTCAACGAATGAATGACGGCATAAATGACATATCACATATACTTGACATACATGCATCAATTTCATCCAGCCAAAGCATCAATGTAACATATACTTGTCATAAATTAAGCTAACATGCAGCTGTAGTGCAAGACAATTGTTACAGTTCATGGTTTAGCCATGCATAAATTAAGCTTGGGCTTCATGTGGAAAATAAAAAGAACAGGTGTAGTGGGAGGTCCTTTGTGTTGAAACTGAAACTGAATCAACTTGAAGCACAATCAAACAATGACATCTCCATATTATCAATTCTAAGGGCAAAAAAGAGCATAGAACTAGAAATTAGCAGCAGCAACTGGGGAGGGAGATGGAGGTGCTACCTGCTGCGGTGGGCCGTCGTTGAGCTCGGGCAGGACCACTTGGTCGCCTTGGAGCAGAGCAGGGCCGCCGGATCCTCGAGCACAGCAGGGCCGCCGGCTAGGTGCGCCCCTTCTCCTCCTCCCCGAGCAGGACAAGGCCGGCATTATCCTGCCGTCGTCGCCGTCTCCACACCATGGAGCAGGGACACGTTTGCACATAATTAAAAACAATTAATTTTAGTCAAGTGCTTATTAGCTAGTGAAATGAAGTAGTAATTCTAGCCCAATGCAATGGACCAAGAGTGCTGGAACACACTGACGGATTCCAAGTTTGTGGTTTTATTCCAACACTAGATACAAACTATTGCTGAACTATTTTAAGAGGACTCTGAACTAGTTTCCAATAAATAAAACAAAGACTAAAGAAAAGAAATACAGAAGGTAGACATAGTACATCTGTGGAAGAACACACATATAATTATATTCTGGGAATTCAACATTTCCTTATTTCATATAAATGGGAAGAAACCTACCTTGAGCAGAAAAGCAACGGTCCTACTTAGCTGTGCATGATACACATATATGTAACGCAACTTCCAGATTTACCATGAGATTCAGTAAATAAAAAATTATTGGGATAGTAGATCTAGTAATAACTTACTTCTCCCTCTCATGAGGAAATTCAAATGCAACACATTCTCTGGTTGCCTACCATTTCAACCAGAGAACACCTTTGCGCAAGCCTAAACAACAGTAAATCGAGCCCAAGCAGCAGCAATACCCTAACTAATCCTAGATCACATTCGGCTCGATGGCCGCGAAATAGTATGGCACAGCCACTAGCTCAGAGCAGAGGAGGGATGCAGTGGTACGATTGCTCACCTTAGAGGTTTGTAGGCGATGCAGCGGTCGCAGTGGAGGTCGACCACCTCTGTTGCGCGGCAGAGGAGGTCGGGGTCGGCGATGTCCAGTCCAACGAGGCCGAGCACACCGAGCTAGGGAGCGGCATTCAGGAGGCGGAGAGGGTGCGGAGGAGCGCTGTGTGTGGCAGAGAGGAGCCGCCGGAGAGGACCAGCAAAGGTCGTCGGTGTCTCGCCGGCGTCCGACGCGAAGTCCACCCGAAACCCTGGCACGGGGAGGGGTCGCAGGTGAGTGATGGGGGCCACGAACGGCGGATCTGGCCGGGGGGGATGAAGTAGCGGAGGGAGTCGAGGTCGGGGCTGTGCTGCGCGCCGGCTATGGCCGCCGGGTCTCGCCGGAATCGGCGACTTTTGTGGCGGCGGCAAGGAGGAGTGAGGCGATCGAGAGAGAAGGGTCGCGAGAGAGAGAAGGCTGCGTGGGGAGGGGAATGGATCGTGGGTCCCTAGTGCCGGCCACCCGTTTTCTTTTCTTTTTTTCCTATACCTGGGTTTTTTTTAAGCGGGCTGGGCCAAATACAAAGTGGGGCGCTGCTGTGGCCTGAAAACGAAATCAATAAGCACCCGCCATTGGTATTTGCAGTCCAGCGGAAAATCTGTTCAAAAATAGCAGTGACGGGTGTTGTTTTGCGCCCGCCATTGCTATTTGAGTTAGCAGTGGCAGGCACTTATTGCAGCCCGCCACTGGTATTTTTTGACAGATTTGCCGCGTGTCCAACAAATACCTGTGGCGGGTGCAATTTTGTGCCCGCCACAGGTAACATTTGCCCCATCATAAATCTGGACAGCTGTGACCACTGACGGGTGCAAACTGACGCCCGCCACTGGTAAGTCAATAGCAGTGGCGGGCTGCGCCCGCCACTGATCTGAGGTCACCTATAAGCCCTTTCCCAGTAGTGCGGCAGGTGCGGTCAGAGAGGATTTCCTCTTTGGTGATAAAGAGGCAGCGCCAGCTGCCCTCCCACAAAGCAAGTCCCAACGCTTACCTGTTTGATGCAAGGAGACCATGACGACGTGGCGTGCCAGGACGGAGGTCATCACCGAGCCCACAAGTGCGTCATGGACGGCTTCTTTGCAGGCGAAGACCACCTTTTGTCAGGATAAGACTGTGCGCCTTTCCTCCTTTGAACCGCGGCTTTGTGGCAACCCTTCCCGCCAATGTTTTCGGGGAAGAGGACCGAGGCACCTATAAAAGGGGCAGTGCTGCCACCATAGAAGGGGATCGATTCCACCTTCTTCTACCTTGTACACGCGAGAACAAGCTGATCTAGTGCAATCCCAGACAAGCAGGAGTAGGATTTTACACCTCGCGGTGGCTCAAACCTGGGTAACTCTCTGCGTCCCTGCCGTGCCCTGCGTGTGCGTGTGTTCCCGTCGTTCTCCGCTCGCCGTAGTCGCCGTCTGGTTGTTGGGCAGCAAGTGAGACCCCAGAGTTCGAACCAGGGCATCTGGAGCCCCATCTCCGACAGTACGGGTTGTTAACAGGTTATCGGATCCAAACTGGAACCTGATAGCTTAACGGCCACCCGTTATGGTGGATGCCACGTGTCGGTTGCCCTTGACGAAAGCACTTCCATGACGCGTCATTTATCATCATGGAAGTGGACATTTCCGTGATGATAATTTGAGTATTGTCATGGAACACTTCTACGACAGCACAGATATGACTATCTTGATTCTGTCATAAAATCGTCACGGATGTACATGCATGACAAAAAACATGACCTACTATGGCAAACACGTATCATCACAGAAGTATTTTTTTTAGTGTGGTGTTGTTTATATATCTCCTTATGGTACTATTTTCTGAAGCCTCATGTCACTTAGAATATTTTTTGCACAAATAATCAAAGCCGAATATGCATTAGTATTCGGATTGAAGCTTTTACTTGCTATACATATTGAGGCTTTCGGTGATTCATTACTAGTAGTGCGATGAATATCAAAAAGTTATCAGTGTTTTAATGAATCACTTATAGTTTATCTTGAGTCATGTCTAGATGTAATATTCTCCTTGGGTTGCTTTCAAATTGTTCATATATCTAGACATGACAATTGGAAAGAGTTGGCACAGCAAGCATCCGGCTACTATGTTGATCATGATGTATTGCATTTCTATCAATAGCCGGTGCTTAGTCTCGTCGACATAGGTAAGGCCAAACCGAAGCCCACCGCTTCGGCCACTAATGAAATTTTTATGCAGGCGAAAGCAAGGATTGGAGAAAGTTCATTGTTGATTATCTGCAAGATACTAGCAGAAGGGTGGACAATATGGTTTGGCGGATGGCTTTGACATGCATATCTATATCGTCGGATTAATGAAGTTGAGAAGGTTTCACCCAAGCTTGCATCAAAAGATTCACACAAAGCAATGGCCGATACATACTTATCGCCCTAAGCAGATATAAAATGGTCGATGGAGTGTTGACATCGTCCTTAGAACAAACTCCGGGCAAATGATTTTTTGGCATCCAAGCTTTGCCAAAAAAATAGGGGGGCAGGTGTTGACGCTCGAAAATGGCATGATCGCAAAGAGTGACTTGAGGCTGTTGCAAGATGAGGTTAAATTTATGATTTCATGTCACCATTGGATGGCTCTCTTCACAATATTCGAAATAAATATAAAGATGGTCCAAAACGGAGCTCGGATGCAAAAGGTATGACAATTTCAGAGATACCCATGTTGAAATCAAATTATGAAATGGCATGAAACATAATTAAGATGGCCTCGGATGGAAAAAGTTTCAACATAAAAGTTCTTCGTCTCATCGAAACGGACGATTTTGATATAAAAACCGTCTTAATCTGAGATTGTATGAAACAATTACAGCCAAAACAACGCACTGTAGCATTGCATGGCCATATCATCCGGCCGGAGGCCGGACAAACGACCGAGGCAACAGAAGGTTAATGATGAAGCCGGATGATCTGGGACCAGTCCCGATGATCCGGGTGGAGGCTGGACAATCCGGGCAAGAGTCCGGACGTCCGGACAGTTGTTGTTGTATAGTAAAATGGGACATGACTCTCTCTAGTGTTGTGTGAATTATCTTTTGTTTTGTTTTTTTGTACATGTTAAGCTTGTTCTCCCGAAATTTCAAGCTATCTCTTTGTCTCTTGTGCTGGGAAACTCCCGCCTCTTCAACCCGCGCCTTATTATCCCCAAATTTCAACGCGCGCGAAAACTCCCTCCTCCTCGGAAATCGGTGGCGCCGCCCCGATACGCGAAATCCCCCTTCTATCCCTCAGCCGAAAATCCCGCCTCGACGTCCCATGGTCCAAACGGGTAGGGGTACTTTCGTAACTTACCCCACATTTCGTACAAGTGCGTCCCTAAGCCATGGTTCCCCCTCCCATCCCCTCTGCCCCCGTTCGTACACTGAGGCATCCAAAATCCGTGAAACCCCACCCTCCTCTGTCCGCCACCCGACCGCCACCCAGCCGTAGCCTCTTCCCCGACGACATCGTCCACCGCAACAGCTCGACGTCCCTCATCCACCGCACGGTATGAGGATCCATCGTCGATATTGTCGTCCTGCCGGTTTAGCCGCCCTGTCCTCCATCTCCAAGGAGTTGCCCCGACGTTCGCCTCGTCTATCGCGCCACCTCCATTCCCACAGCGCCGTCTTCACCTACACCACCGGAACCGCAGCACCATCACCGATTCCTCGGATGAAGCTGAGGCCTAGTTAGCGCCACCAAAGAGGTTCTACACTAATCGCCATATTTTCTCCTTGATTCGATCTCACGGTGCTGCTGCTGCTCAAGCCCGAGATGCCATGGCACGGCTCCATCGACGGCGGCGTCGCCAGCCACTTCCTCCACGACATCTCCCCGCCATGGCGTTGCTCCCTCGGCGGTGACGTCCACATCAGCAGGAGCTGTCGCTGCTGCTGCCCCAGCTCTCGCTGGCCCTGCTGCTGCTGCCGCTGCTTCGGCTCTCGCTCGCGCTGCTGCTCTGCTCTTGCTCTCAGTCGCGCGGCTGCTCTGCTCTTGCTCTTGATCGCGTTGGTGCTCTACTCTTGCTCACGCTGCTGCTGCATGAGCAGCAGCTCCGGCTCTCGCTCGCACTCATGCTGCTGCTACCCGAGCTGCTGCTCCAGCTCTCGCACGCGTTGATGCTCCGGGCGCTGCTGCTGCACGACCAGCTGCCCCTGCTGCTCTCTGGTAGTATGTTCCCTGCTGGAGCGGCTACTGATTTAGATCACTGCTTCTCTGCCACTAGTGCTCGAGTGGCCAAAACTACTAGTGCACTGCTTCTCTTCTACTAGTGCGTTCAGTTTCAACAGTAAAATTCAATTTCGATAGCAAAATTCAGTTTCGACAGTACATTTTAGTTTCGACAGTTAAGTTCAGATATGAGCGGCTGATGTATTTTACATCTAGCACTTTTTGGTGATGTATTTTACATCATCTATTGGAGATGCTATTAGAATCCCACTTCAGGTTAACGTTGTCTCTCTTGTCCTGCTTCAACTTTGCCGTCGTACACCTCATCGGAGCTGCTCCAATGACGAAACCGTCCATCACAGTGGAGCAGTACCCTCGGCTCCATCTCCAGACGCCTAAGATCTTCTTCCCGCCCTCCAACAGCCACATCAGCCGCAGAATCCTCAGCGACCAACCCAATGATGCTGAGATCAACATGGCTTCGCCAAAGAGGTTGTACACTTGTCGCATCGCTTTTTTACTCTACATGTAATATATATTGTCCACTGAGCACACGTAGTAATGAGAAATACTAATAGTTTCTCCTATATGGCAAGCAGTGAGGTACTAGGCAAGTTAGCTATCCGTGATGGACTCTCTCGAAAGCCATCATTATTTATTTCTACGCGTTGGAGCTCTGCATGTGTAGATGGGCCTGGGAGTTGAGCTAGTAGGGCAGTGGGTTGGGTCCAAAGTAGTAGAAGTAGTACAAAAACATTTTTGGAGTGTAGGCTTTTGCCTGTTCAAGCCTGCCTACTAGAATCGCCACTGGTTGAAAGGAAAAGTGAAGGAAAAACATAGGAATTGGAAAGTTTCCTATGGTACTACTATTCATGCAGTTGGTTCAAAGGAATGGAGCAAGGTAAAACTGTAGGATTTTTTCCTTTAGTGTCTCTTTCAAAGAAAAACCATAGGAATTTTAATATCCACTTGGCCCTTCTTTTCAAATTCCTATTCATGAAGAACAAGACTAAGTGATAGTAGCATAATAGCATTGTAACTGTACATTTTCATGTGGTTTGACTTTAATATGACCATGCTTCTTTGCATTCCCGCGATCTTCCAATTCCTGTGAGACAAACATCCAGATTGACAAAAATCTCGTGTTAGCAAATGCTCTGTTTTGCACGTGCATTCCTATCTATTCCTGTGCATTTCCTATCCCTGCGTTGCTGGAATCCTCCAATTGAAATGAGCCCTTACAGAATTACTTCTGTTACAGATAGGTGTCAAAGAAAACCTTGTGTGGTTTGTCCCGCTCCTGTCGCGCCATCATCCACCCCAGCTGAGCTGCTCCAACGACGGAAGCGTCCACCGCAGCAGAGATCCCCCCTCCAGACCGTCTTTCGCCGCCTCAGATCTTGTTCCCTACCACCGACAGCCACCACAACTGCATTACCATCATCAACTGAGCAGATGACCTTGAGGACTACACGGGTCCGCAAGAGAGGTCGCACTCTTTTGTGTCTGCTTACGTTATGCATCGCTTAATATTACGTGCTACTTTATCGTCCTGTTCACCTCTTAGACTCCGAGTCAGGTCCAAACTAATAATCAAACTTGAGTTTTTAAATGGTTGTGGGGTATATATCGGGGCAGCAACAAATAGTATCTCTGTCTAATCTCGGGTGTCTATGATACGTCTCCAACGTATCTATAATTTTTGATTGTTCCATGCTATTATAGTATCAATCTTGGATGTTTTATATGCAATTATATGCAATTTTATATCATTTTTTGGGACTAACCTATTAACTTAGTGCCCAGTGCCAGTTGATGTTTTTTTTGCCTGTTTTTGCCTTTTCAGAAAATCATTATCAAACGGAGTCCAAACGAAGGAAAAACTTTGGATTAATTTTTTCTGGACCAAAAGGGACCCTAGAAGCTTTGGGGGAAGACCAAAAGAGTCACGAGGGAGCGACAAGCTGGAGGGCGCGCCCCCAGGCTTGTGGGCCCCTCGTGGCACCTCTTGACCTAATTCCAGCGCTATAAATTCCAAAATATTCCCAATATACCAGAGAGACAGAAGAGAAAACCTTTCCTCCGCCGCAAGACTTTGTTCTTACGTGATCCTATCTGGAGGCCTTTTTCGGTACTCTACCGGAGAGGGAATCGATCACGGAGGGCTTCTCCATCAACCTTGCTGCCCTTCCGATGATGTGTGAGTAGTTTACCATAGACCTATGGGTCCATAGCTAGTAGCTAGATGGCTTCTTCTCTCTCTTTGATCTTCAATACCATGTTCTCCTCGATGTTCTTGGAGTTCTATTCGATGTAATCTTCTTTTGCGATGTGTTTGTTGGGATCCGATGAATTGTGGGTTTATGATCAGATTATTCATGAGAAATATTTGAGTCTTTTCTGAACTCTTTTATGCATGATTGTTATAGCTTTGTATTTCTCTTCAATCTATCCATTTGGTTTGGCCAACGACTAGATTGATTTATCTTGCAATGGGAGAGGTGCTTTGTGATGGGTTCACTCTTGCGGTGTTCTATATCCCAGTGACAGAAAGGGACAAGACACGTATTTATATTGTTTCCATTAAGGATAAAAAGATGGGGTTTAATCATATTTCTTGAGTTTAATTTGTCTACATTATGTCATCTTGCTTAAGGTGTTACTCTATTTTATACTTAATACCCTAGATGCAAGCTGGATAGCGGTCGATGGGTGGAGTAATAGTAGTAGATGCAGGCAGGAATCGGTCTACTTGTCTCGGACGTGATGCCTATATACATGATCATTGCCATGAATCCGTCATAATTATTCGCTTTTCTATCAATTGCGCAACAGTAATTTGTTTACCCACCGTATGCTATGTGTTCGAGAGAGAAGCCTCTAGTGAAAACTATGGCCCCCGGGTCTACTTTTATCATATATAAAATCCAAAAATACCTTGCTGCAATTTATTTACTTTTATTTTATTTTGCAATTTACTTTTCTATCTATCACTATCAGAATTAATCCTTGCAAGTGACCGCTAAGGGGATTGACAACCCTCTTATTTGCGTTGGGTGCAAGTGTTTGCTTTTGTGTGTGTAGGTGCTGCTAACGAGGTTCTGTGTGGTTCTCCTACTGGATTGATAACCTTGGTTCTTAACTAAGGGAAATACTTATCTCTACTATACTGCATCATCCTCTCATCTTCGGGGAAATCCCAACGCAGTTCACAAGTAGCAGGAAGAATTTCTGGCGCCGTTGCCGGGGAGACATCACCAAAACCTATCAAGTACCTTCGCACAAACTATCATCTACTTGTTCTTATTTTCATTTTCCTTTTATTTGCATTTGCCTCTAGTTTTCATCTCCACCACTTCTAAAACAATTTTACAGAAACACAAAAATATTTTTATTTGCTTGTTTGCTAGTTTGCTTGCTTCGTTATGTCTCAAGAGAACACAAAATTGTGTGAATTTTCCAATACTAATAATAATGATTTATTAGTACTCCAATTGCTCCTCCCGACACTAGTGCGGAGTCGTGTGACATTGATACTGCTTTGCTTTATCTTGTTATGAAAGAACAGTTTTCTGGTAGTCCTAATGAAGATGCTGCATCCCATCTTAATATTTTCGTTGAACTTTGTGATATGCAAAAGAAGAAAGATGTGGATAAGGATATTGTTAAATTGAAATTATTTCCGTTCTCACTACGAGATCGTGCTAAAACTTGGTTTTCATCCTTGCCTCAAAATAGTATTGATTCTTGGGATAAGTGTAAGGATGCTTTTATTGCCAAGTATTTTCCTCCCGCTAAGATTATTTCTCTAAGAAATCAAATTATGAATTTTAAGCAACTTGAGCATGAGCATGTTGCACAATCTTGGGAGAGAATGAAATTAATGATAAGAAATTGCCCCACTCATGGTTTAAGCTTATGGATGATCATACAAAAAATTTATGCGGGACTAAACTTTGTTTCTAGAATTCTTCTAGACTCTGCCATAGGTGGTACTTTTATAGAAATTACATTGGGAGAAGCTACAAAACTCCTTGATAATATTATGACAAATTATTCTCAATGGCACACTGAAAGAACTCCAACTGGTAAGAAGGTAAATTCTATCGAAGAAATTAATACTTTGAGTGATAAGATGGATGCTCTTATGAAATTGGTTGCTAGTAAAAGTGCTCGTATTGATCCTAATGATGTATCATTGTCTACTTTGACTGAGCAAAATAATTATGCTATTGATGTGAATTTCGTTTCTAGAAATAATTTCAACAACAAAGCTTATAGGGGTAATTTCAATCCTAGGCCTTTTCCCGGAAATTCCTCTAATAATTATGGTAATTCATATAATAATAATAGGATACCCTCTGATCTTGAAAGTAAATTTAAAGAATTTATTAATTTCCAAAAGATTTTCAATGCTATGGTAGAAGAAAAATTGAATAAAGTTGATGACATGGCTAGGAACATGGATAGAATTGCTCATGATGTTGAAACTCTCAAAATTAAAATTTTGCCACCCAAGCATGATATAAATGAGTCTATTAAAGCTATCTATGTCTCCATTAATGAAAGTAAAGAAAGAAGCGCTAGGTTGAGAGCTAAGCGAGAATTTCTAGAAAAAGCCATTCCACCCGGTTTCTATCGTAGTAATGATGAAGATATTAAAATGATTGGTGTCTCACCTATTGAATCCCTGTTTAGTAATATAAAACTTGTTGAAAAAGGTACTGGAGATGAGTCAACTTTAGCTCGAAGGCGTCCCAATTATTTGGAGGGTGATGATCTTAATGATAAAAATGATAAAAGTGGGTTTGGAGAGGTCAAAACTTTAAATAGTAATGTACCCACTACTTTGGATTACAAGGACTTTAATTATGATAATTGCTCTTTAGTTGAATGTATTTCCTTGTTGCAATCCATGATTAATTCACCTAATGCCTATGAACAAAATAAAGCTTTCACTAAACATATTGTAGAAGCTATGATAAAAGCTCATGAAGAAAAGCTTGAGTTGGATGTTTCAATTCCTACAAAATTACATGATGAATGGGAACCTACTATCAGAGTTAAAATCAAAGATTATGAATGCAATGCTTTGTATGATCTAGGTGCTAGCGTCTCTATTATACCAAAATCTTTATGTGACGTGCTAGGCCTCACCGATATGGATGCTTGTTCTTGATATACATCTAGCGGATTCCACCATTAAAAAACCATTGGGTAGAATAAATGATGTGCTTATTCTTGCAAATAGGAATTATGTGCCCGTGGATTTTATTGTGCTTGATATTGAATGCAATCCGTCTTGTCCTATAATACTTGGTAGGCCTTTCCTACAAACCATAGGTGCTATTATTGATATGAAAGAAGGTAATATAAAATTTCAATTCTCATTCAAGAAAGGGATGGAACACTTCCCTAGAAAGAGAATTAAGCCACCATATGAATCTATTATGAGGGCCACCTATGGAATTAATTTGAAGAATGATAATACTTGAAACTATGCATTATGCCTAGCTAGGGGCATAAAACAATAGCGCTTGTTGGGAGGCAACCAAATATATTTTTATTGCAAAATTTTATTTTCTTGTGTCACACAATTGTAGCCTCTGTTATGATTGTGTTTTTATATTTTAATTAGTGTTTGTGCCAAGTAATGCCTTTGGGATGATTTGGATGATAGTATAATTGATTCTGTTTGAAAACAGAAACTTTTGCGCTTAGTTCTGGAATTTTTGTTCTGTACCGGAGCGTGATAAAATTCTGAATTTTTTACAAATTATTTATATATATGAATTTCCCACGTTTTCCTAATTTTCCAGAATTTTTGAAGTTACAGAAGTATGACTTTAATTCTGATCTTTACAGACTGTTCTGTTTTAGACAGATTCTGTTTTTGTTGCATAGTTTGCTTATTTTGATGCATTTATGGATCGTATCGGGGGGTATGAGACATGGGGAAGTTGGAGTACAGTAGCATTATGACAATATTAAATATGAATCAATTTACAGCAGAACCTAAAGTTTAAGATTTATTTGTTATACTAACACATCTCACGAGGTTTCTGTTGAGTTTTGTGTGCTGAAGTTTTCAAGTTTTGGGTGAGACTACAATGGATAAAGGAATAAGGAGCGGCAAGAGCCTAAGCTTGGGGATGCCCAAGGCACCCCAAGGTAATATTCAAGGAAGACTCAAGCGTCTAATCTTGGGGATGCCCCGGATGGCATCCCCTCTTTCGTCTACAATTTATCGGTATATCACTTGGAGCTATATTTTTATTCATCACATGATATGTGTTTTACTTGGAGCGTCTTGTGCTATAGTTTGCTTGCTTTTGTTTGCTTTTTAGTTTGACACAATCATCTTTTCTGAACACACCTTTTTGAGAGGGACACACATTATTCGTGATTTGTTAGAATACTCTATGAGCTTCACTTATATCTTTCGAGCTAGGCAGTTGCTCTAGTGCTTCACTTATATCTTTTAGAGCATGGTGGTGGTTATATTTTAAAGAAATAGTTGCACTCTCATGCTTCACTTATATCTCTTTGAGAGTCTCATGATAGCAATGGTAATATGCACGGGTTATGAATTTGGTTCTGATATGATAGGTATTCAAGAGGGATATAATAAAAACTTTCATGTAGATCACTGAATATGATAAGTTTGATTCCTTGCAATAGTTTTGCGATATTAAGATGGTAATATGTGGGAGGTATTAGTAGATAATTGTGGTTTAGTAAGAATATTGGTGTTAAGGTTTGTGATTCCCGAAGCATGCACGTATGATCTATCGTTATGCTAAGAAGTTGGAGCATGATTTATTATTGATTGTCTACCTTATGAGTGGCGGTCGGGGACGAGCGATGGACCTTGTCCTACCAATCTATCCCTCTAGGGGCATGCGTAGTAGTACTTTGCTTCAAGGGCTAATAAACTTTCGCAATAAGTATGTGAGTTCTTTATGACTAATGTCAGTCCATGGATTATACGCACTCTCACCCTTCCGCAATTTGCTAGCCTCTTCGGTACCGTGCATTGCCCTTTCTCACATCGAGAGTTGGTGCAAACTTCGCCGGTGCATCCAAACCCCGTGATATGATACGCTCTATCACACATAAGCCTCCTTATATCTTCCTCAAAACAGCCACCATACCTACCTATCATGGCATTTCCATAGCCATTCCGAGATATATTGCCATGCAACTTCCACCGTTCCGTTTTTATGACATACATCATCATTGTCATATTGCTTTGCATGATCATATAGCTGACATAGTATTTGTGGCTCAGCCACCGTTCATCATTGTTATACATGTTATGCTAGCATCATTGCACATCCTGGTACACTGCCAGAGGCATTCATATAGAGTCATACTTTTGTTCTAGTATCGAGTTGTAATGTTGATTTGTAAGTAAATAGAGGTGTGATGATCATCATTATTAGAGCATTGTCCTAGTGAGGAAAGAATGGTGGAGACTAATGAGTCCTCGAAAAAGTGAGGATGAGGTCCATGAGACCGTTCTAAAAAAAGAGGCAAAAAAGAGCCATGAAAAATAATGATGAGAGAAAAAGAGAGAAGGGACAATGTTACTATCCTTTTCCACACTTGTGCTTCAGAGTAGCACCATGTTTTTAATATAGAGAGTCTCCTATTTTTTCACTTTCATATATTAGTGCGAATTTTTCATTATAGAACTTGGCTTGTATATTCCGATGACGGGCTTCCTCAAATGCCCGAGGTCTTCATGAGCAAGCAAGTTGGATGCACACCCACTTAGTTTTCATGTTCAGATTTCATACACTTATAGCTCTTAGTGCATCCATTGCATGGCAATCCCTACTCCTCGCATTGACATCAATTGATGGGCATCTCCGTAGCCCGTTGATTAGCCTTGTTGATGTGAGACTATCTTCTTATTTTTGACTTCCCCTTATTTATCTCTACCACCATACTCTATTCTATGCCGGCAACTTTGAGGACACATTGTTAGAAGAACACTTGTGTTGAATCGACCCGATTGATGTTATGCTATGAGATACATTCGTCACAAGTTAATGGTTTATAACACAGAGATGGTTTACGTTTGCATAATTCCTTAGACCATGAGAGTATCGAGTTTATTCATGCTTGCTTCATGAACTTTGGGGTTTGTTAAACGTCATCCGTAAATGGGTGGCTATTACGGCGGCTCATGGGTTCATGGGAAAGTGTGACAAGGGACTTGAGAGCTCAAGATTGGGATTTGCTCCTCCGACGATGGAGAGATATTCTTTGGGCTCTCTTGGTGTTACGATATCCATCATCGTCTGTCCAAACACATTGTGATTTGATCACAGGGATGCCGGAACACGGGAACGAGAAAAGAGAACAAAACTGGTAACTAGGTAACTGGCATAGTGGACAAGTTGTTGATCCACGGGGATGCCGATAAATCTCACCTCGGTTGTTTGTAACATATCGTGAAGCAACAGGAATAGCACACGGCAACTAGAGGTTCACTCGAATATACAATCGTGTGGGTATAGGGATCAATATGGGTGTCCACGGTTCCGCTATTGATCATTGATCGGAAAGTGTTCCGGACATGTCTATACTTCACCGAACCTACAGGGTCACACGCTTAAGGGTCATCTATCTGCTGAATACTAGACAGGGAGTCTGAGAGAAAGTCAACGGAAAAGTTTCTGAGACAACGGAAAGGTTCCAGAGAGAACACCGAAAAAGTTTCGGTAAAACCGAAAAGTTGTTTTGGAGTAAACCATCAAGCCAAAAAGGTTTCAGCAAGCGCCGAGAACTTTTTGGAGGTTGCCAGATTGTTCTGGTAACTTCTAGAATTTTTCTGGAGAAAAAAACCGGAAATGTTCCGGAGCTGCCGGAAACGCTGTGGCAGCTTTTCGCTGGAGAAAATCACTGATCCGAAAATGTTCCAGAATGCGTCCAAAATTATTTTAGTGGGTACTAGAAATGTTCTAGGTCTACATAAATATTTTTGGTTCAAACGGTCGCGGAAAAATGTTTTCGTGAATAGTGAAAAGCACTTTATGAGCTGGTTTTAATGGGATTTTCTTCTAGAAGGAATTCTCTATTTTTGGAGAGAGGATAAGGTGGATGGAAAGGTGGTGGGGCCCCCCCAAGGGGGCAGCCAATTTCATCCATGGGCTTGAGGGGCCCCCCATGGGGCTTCCTTCCACCATTTGGTGGATAAGAACAAGCCCTCCTTATGTGGCATGGTGAAATATCCAAACCCCTTTTGGTCTTTTCACCCCTTGCCTCTACCCCTTGCTCCTCCTATAAATAGAGGTGGAGAGGGCTCTCCAAAATCATAAATTCTCTCATACACAATGCCATGCAATGATATGGCTTCTTCTCTCCCTCACACGAAATAGTTTCGTAGAGCCGAACGGCTGTTTGGGTTCCGGTGGGAACTAGTTCTGGACGGCGAAGCCCTACCGGATAGATGACACCGTATGTGTGCAACCCCGTAGAGAGGTCGTAGGTTCGATCCTTTTTGCCTGAGGGGCTGTTCGAGAGTGCCTCCCGAAGGGCTGTCCGAGTGACCGTCCAAGTTTCTGTGAGTGCCTCCCGAAGGGCTGTCCGTGACACCGTCCGGGGGACTGTCCGACCGCCTTCCGAAGGGCTGTCCGAGGGACTGGCGAGGGAGTACATCCTTGTGGTTGGGAGGTTGTAAATCCTAGCTGCAGGGATCTACACCGACGATCTACACTGACTCTACTTCCGCTGCGCTACGAGTCGGTAACGATCAGATCAAACCTTGTATGCATCTCCATAGTGATCCTGGGCGTGCTCGTTGTACCGAATTTTTTTGTTTTTTGTCGCGTTCCCCAACACTATATCCATGGCTTGCACTCATGTATTGCATGGGAGTTGAAAAAGCTGAAGCGCGTTAAAAAGTATGAACCAATTGCTCGGCTTGTCATCGGGGTAGTGCATGATAAATACTTTGTGTGAAGAAGATGGAGCATGACAGGATTGTATGATTTTGTAGGGATAACGTTCTTTAGCATTTTTATTTGAAAGAAATGATTGTTTATTAGTATGCCTGAGTATTGATGTCTTTATATCAAATTATAGACTATTGCTTTGAATCATTCGGATCTTATTATTCATACTGTAAGAGAAAGATTACATGATGAAACATGATAGGTAGAATTCCACATCAAAAATTCTGTTTTTTTTCATTTACCTACTCGAGGACGAGCAGGAATTAAGCTTGGGTATTGTAACACCCCTAAGTAATGAACTACAGTGATCATTATCATTAAGCTAAGTCACCTTGATTTGCAGTGCTTGATCACATTGGAATCATATCTCATTTCAAATTCCAACTCAAATTGAAATTCAAATATGAGGTGAAAATAAAAGTTGTTCAAATTTGGAAACTAAATAGTTCATAAATTTGGAAATATTCCATAACTATTTATGTTCAGGAAAACAACACCACCTAAATTCCCTAGATGACTCTAACATCATAGGGCCAACAGCACCATTTTGACTATTTTAAATGCATTACAAAATCCTAATGAAATTATATTGCCCCCAAACTTTTTGTGGCAGTGAGGTATATTGCATACTAATTATTGACCCTAGCTACATATTTTACAAAAGTCATTTTTGGGCTTAATGATTTGCAAAACAGAAAAGGAAATGAAAAGCAGAAAAAGAAAAGGAGAAAAGGGCCTAAACTACTGTGCCTATGGGCTTAAGTGCCCACAGTGCCGGCCCAGCCCACTCCCCTGCTCGTCTCCTTCCTCCTACTCACTCCCGCGCTGCTGTTGACTGAGGACCCACAAGTATAGGGGATCAATCGTAGTCCTTTCGATAAGTAAGAGTGTCGAACCCAACGAGGAGCAGAAGGAAATGACAAGCGGTTTTCTGCAAGGTACTTTCTGCAAGCACTAAAATTATCGGTAACGAGTAGTTTGATAGCAAGATAATTTGTAACAAGTAATAAATAGCAATAGTAACAAAGAGTGCAGCAAGTTGGCCCAATCCTTTTTGTAGCAAAGGACAAGCCGGAACGATCTCTTATAATAAGTAACACGTTCTCGAGGACACATGGGAATTTCATCTAGTCACTTTCATCATGTTTGCTTGATTCGCGTTCGCTACTTTGATAATTTGATATGTGGGTGGACCGGTGCTTGGGTGCTGTTCTTACTTGAACAAACCTTCCACTTATGATTACCCCCTCTCGCAAGCATTCGCAACTACGAAAGAAGAATTAAGATAACTCTTAACCATAGCATTAAACATATGGATCCAAATCGGCCCCTTACGGAATAGCGCATAAATTAGGGTTTAAGCTTCTGTCACTCTAGCAACCCATCATCTAATTACTACTCCACAATGCATTCCCTTAGGCCCAAAGATGGTGAAGTGTCATGTAGTCGACGTTCACACGACACCACTAAGAGAATCAACAACATACATATCATCAAAATATCGAACGAATACCAAATTCACATCATTACTTATGACAAGACTTCTCCCATGTCCTCAAGAACAAAAGTAACTACTCACACACCATCAACATGCCCAAGATCAGTAGGGTATTGAATTGCATAATAGATCTGAACATATAATCTTCCACCAAATAAACCAACTAGCATCAACTACAAGATGTAATCAACACTACTAGCAACCCACAGGTACCAATCTGAGGTTTTGAGATAAAGATTGAATACAAGAGATGAACTAGGGTTTGAGATGAGATGGTGCTGGTGAAGATGTTGATGAAGATTAGTCCTCCCATGATGAGAGGATTGCTGGTGGTTTCGATGGTGACGATTTCCCCCTCCCGGAGGGAAGTATCCCCGGCAGAATCTCTCCGCCGGAGAGCAAAAGTGCTCCTTCCCAAGTTCCGCCTCGAGACGGTGGGACACCGTCCCGAAAGTCTTCTCTATAATTTTTTTTAGGTCAAATGCACTTATATACCAGAAAATGGGGGCCAGAAGTGGGCCAGGGGCCCCACGAGGTACCAGGGCCCGCCTGGGGGGTGGCGCGCCCTGGTGCCTCGTGGGCACCTGGGTGGCCTCCTCTGGTACTTTTTGCCTCCAATATTTTTTATATATTCCAAAATAATTCTCCAGAAAATTTTAGCTCATTTGGAGTTGTGCAGAATAGGTATCTCTGACATAGCTTTTTCAGGTCCAGAATTCCAGCTGCCGGCATTCTCCCTCCTTATGTGAATCTTGCATATTAAGAGAGAAAAGGCATTAGAATTGCTCCAAAAAGTGTTATAATGATTAAAAACATTGTAAATAATAGTAGCAAAACATGATGCAAAATGGGCGTATCAACTCCCCCAAGCTTAGACCTCGCTTGTTCTCAAGCGAAAGCCGATATCGATAATCATGTCCACATGTTTAGAGAGCGAGGTCTCGATAAAAACAAAATACGGACATAGTAGCATCATGATCATTATTATAACATCAATATTTATTATCATAAACTTCTCATGAGCAAGTAACAATTCATCACAACAATGAAGTATAAGGCATAAACTTTCTTGAAAACTAACAAACTATGTTCTTAGTCAACAATGCAATTGCAATTCATCATACTTTCAGGAAAGGTCTCATGTAGGAGCTATTTAGCAAGTCCACATACTCAACCATCATTGAGTCTTCTATGATTGCTAACACTCACGACATATATATGGAGCAAAAAGTTTCAGCCAAACACATAGAAAGATAGGGGCTTGTAATTTCGCCTCCCAACTTATTCACCTCAAGGGTGATGTCTACAATAATAATTCATGATCACTCATATCCAACTGGATATATGTGCCTAGATCTTTCCCCACCACATGATGCTTGCAAAAGAGAAAAAAAAGGAATAGATGAGAACACTATTGACTCTTGCATAAAAAGTAAAAACATAAAAGTAAAAGATAGGCCCTTCGCAGAGGGTAGCAGAGGTTGTCATGCGCTTTTTGTTGTTGGATGCAAGAGCTCTTAATGCAAAGGAACATCACTTTATATTGCCCCTTATGATAGCAACCTTTATTATGCAGTCTGTCGCTTTTATTTCTTTGCCATCACAAGTTCGTACAAAGCTTATTTCCCTTACAATAAAAGTTCAGACATATTTAGAGGCAATTTTTATTGCTTTTTGCACCGATGACAACTTACTTGACGGATCTTATTCAACCCATAGGTAGATATAGTGGACTCTCATGACATGAAACTGGGTTTAAGGGTTTTTGATGCACAAGTAGTATCTCTACTTGGTGCGGATTTTTGTCTAGCAAAGGTATTGGGCAAGCACCACATGTTGGAAGATCTATAACAATATAACTTCTATGTGAATATGAACAAACATAATTCATTACGTTGTCTTCCATGTCCAACGTCAACAATTTGACATAAAATACTTAATGGGGGCTCACAATCATAAAAGATGTCCAAGATAGTATATTTGCATGTGAATCTTCTCTTCCCTTATTAATTCTTTCATGAATTGCATCATTGACTAATACTATGTTTGTTATCCTCCAATAAATTTTACCACTTATACTTTTATTTATGTAATGTCATTACTTTCCATAAGATTAGCATATGATCTTTTTCATTATTTTCATTGCTATGATTGAAACATGAGATTAAAGAGGCAAGAACTCAAACTACTCTTTATTAGATAACTCTCAACTCGATTACATAGATAGATGGATCACGAAACTAACACTCGAAAATAGATCATGCTAAACTTTTATTCAACTAGATCACGAAATAACTAAGGATCAAACTAAAAATAGGCAAAAATAATAAAAGTGATGGTGATACGATACCGGGGCACCTCCCCCAAGCTTGGCACAAGCCAAGGGGAGTGCCCATACCCATGTGCTCAAGTGTCCTTCTTCAGAGATGGCGGTGATGGGGAAGTGGCAAGCTTGTCCTTCAGCTCAAGCAGATACATCAATCTGCGGTTGATGCTCCGAAGGGCGATGTTTTGCTCCTCCAACAAAATAACTTCGCGAGTGAGAGATGTATTCTGAACACTAACTATTTCAAAGACTCTTAGGGCTTCAATTACGGATGGGGAGAGATGATCATATAAAGGTTGAAGGATATCTCCCTTCTCTGCGGTCTCCTCCATGGGGATGGCTTGCCCTCCTTCCGGAGCCTAGGCTCCTGCAACTTCCTCGACCTTGGCCTCCTTGCCATTGTCTTCTTCTCCCGACGACAACTCATAGTAGACCTCGCTGTGGGGGCGTTTTCCCGGTGATGGTTGCATAATGCGGTGCTTGGCATAGAGCTTTTGGGGAGCCATGGCGATCTAAATCTGACAGAAAAATAGCACGAAACAAGAACAGAGGAGATTTCTGCGATGCGGTGGTCAAAACATACGGGAGTATATATAAAGATTTTTTTATCTTGCAAAACAAGTAATCCAGAAGAAAAACGGAGTCGGGAAGGCACACGTGGGGCCCACGAGCCACCAGGGCGCGCCAGGGGGGGTGGCGCGCCCTGGTGCCTCGTGGGCACCAGGTGGGTCCCCTCGGCTGTTTCTTATTTTTGTATTTTTCTAAATATTCCAAAATCGACAGAAAATATTTTTATGGAATTTTTGGAGTCGGTTTACTTACCGTATCACATACCTCTTCCTTTTCAGGGTTCTGGAGTGTTCCGGAAGGTCTCTCTTATGTATTCTTCCGGTGTAATTGTTTCAATAATATTAGTTTCAACATTAATGGGGGTACCTGAAATATAATGCTTAATTCTCTGCCCATTCACCACTCTTGGATTAGTGCCTTCGGAGTTGTTTATTTTGATGGCTCCGGAGCGATAAACTTCTTCGATGATATACGGTCCTTCCCATTTAGAGAGAAGCTTTCCTGCAAAGAGTCTCAAACGAGAGTTGTACAATGAACTTGCTCACCCACTTTGAATTCCCGTTTTTGAATTCTTCTATCATGCCATCTTTTAACTTTTTATTTAAACAATTTGGCATTTTCATAAGCTTGGGTTCTCCATTCATCTAACGAGCTAATATCAAATAACCTCTTTTCACCGGCAAGTTTGAAATCATAATTGAGTTCTTTAATTGCCCAATATGCTTTATGTTCTAACTCAAGAGGCAAATGACATGCTTTTCCATAAACCATTTTATAAGGAGACATACCCATAGGATTTTTATAAGCAGTCCTATAAGCCCATAATGCATCGTCAAGTTTCTTAGACCAATTCTTTCTAGATCTATTGACGGTTTTCTGCAGAATTAATTTTATTTCTCTATTGCTCAATTCAACTTGACCACTAGTTTGAGGGTGATATGGAGATGCAATTCTATGGTTAACATCATATTTAGCAAGCAATTTACAGAATGCACCATGAATAAAATGTGAACCACCATCAGTCATTAAATATCTAGGGACTCCAAACCTTGGGAAAATAACTTCTTTAAGCATTTTAATAGAAGTGTTATGATCAACACTACTAGTTGGAATAGCTTCTACCCACTTAGTAACGTAATCAACGACAACTAAATTATGAGTATACCCATTGGATTTAGGAAAAGGTCCCATATAATCAAATCCCCAAACATCAAATGATTCAATAGCAAGTGAATAGTTCGTAGGCATTTCCTGACGTCTACCAACATTACCAATTCTTTGACATTCATCACAAGATGAGAC
The DNA here is from genome assembly GCA_039707655.1 of Elymus sibiricus. NCBI lineage: Eukaryota > Viridiplantae > Streptophyta > Magnoliopsida > Poales > Poaceae > Elymus > Elymus sibiricus. The sequence goes on from CM077672.1 coordinate 321,610,779, forward strand.
AAACTTACGAGCATCCTTGAAAAGAGTAGGCCAATAAAAACCAGATTGCAATACCTTATGTGCAGTTCTGTCTCCCGCATGGTGTCCTCCGTAAGCCTCGGAGTGACACTTCCGTAGGATTTGTTCCTGTTCATGCTCAGGTATACAATGCCTAATAATACCATCCACTCCTTCTTTATAAAGATGTGGGTCATCCCAGAAGTAATGTCTTAAATCAAAGAAGAACTTTTTCTTTTTGTTGGTATGTGAAACTAGGTGGTATGTATTTAGCAACAATATAATTAGCATAGTCTGCATACCAAGGAGTATTGCGAGAAGCATTTATGACAGCTAATTGTTCAACAGGAAAATCATCATTAATAGGTAGTGGGTCATCAAGAACATTTTCAATTCTAGACAAATTATCTGCTACGGGATTCTCAGCTCCCTTTCTATCAATAATATGTAAGTCAAATTCTTGTAGCAATAAAACCCACCTAATGAGTCTAGGTTTAGCATCTTTCTTTTCCATAAGATATTTAATAGCAGCATGATCGGTGTGAACAGTTACTTTAGAATCAACTATATAAGATCTGAATTTATCACATGCAAACACGACTGCTAGAAATTCTTTCTCGGTAGTAGCATAATTTCTTTGGGCACTGTCTAGAGTTTTACTAGCATAATAGATAACATTTAATTTCTTATCAACTCTCTGTCCTAGAACAACACCAATAGCATAATCAGTAGCATCACACATAATTTCAAAAGGCAAGTTCCAATCAGGTGGTTGGACAATAGGTGCAGTGGTTAAGGCTTTCTTAAGTGTTTCAAAGGCTTCTAGACAATCATCATAAAAAACAAATGGAACATCTTTTTGCAAAAGATTGGTAAGTGGCCTAGAAATTTTAGAGAAGTCTTTAATAAACCTCCTATAGAAACCAGCATGACCAAGGAAACTTACTATACCTTTAATATCTTTAGGACACGGCATTTTCTCAATAGCATCAACCTTAGCTTTATCAACTTCAATACCTCTTTCAGAAATTTTATGGCCCAAGACAATTCCTTCATTCACCATAAAGTGGCACTTCTCCCAATTCAAGACAAGATTAGTTTCTTCACATCTCTGCAAAACTCGATCAAGGTTGCTTAAGCAATCATCAAAAGAAGTTCCGTAAATGGAGAAATCATCCATGAATACCTCAACAATCTTTTCGCAAAAGTCAGAGAATATAGCAGTCATACATCTTTGAAAGGTAGCAGGTGCATTGCATAAACCAAAAGGCATACGTCTATAAGCATAAGTTCCAAAAGGACAAGTAAAAGTGGTTTTCTCTTGATCAGATTGTGCTACAGGTATCTAAGAAAAACCAGAATAACCATCTAGGAAACAAAAGTGTGTACGCTTAGACAATCTTTCTAACATTTGATCAATGAAAGGTAAGGGGTAATGATCTTTTCTAGTAGCTTTGTTTAATTTTCTAAAATCAATTACCATCCTATAACCAGTTACAATCCTTTGTGGAATGAGTTCATTTTTATCATTGGTAACAACGGTGATACCTCCTTTCTTAGGGACACAATGAACGGGACTTACCCATCTACTATCAGCTATGGGATAGATTATACCTGCTTCCAGAAGTTTTAATATTTCAGTTCTTACCACCTCTTTCATCTTAGGATTTAATTGTCATTGGTGGTCGACAACTGGTTTAGCATCAGGCACCATATTAATTTTGTGCTGACATAGAGTGGGACTAATGCCCTTAAGATCATCAAGAGTATATCCAATAGCATCTCGGTGCTTCCTTAGAGTTTTCAGTAATCTCTTTTCTTCGTGCTCTGAAAGGTTAGCACTAATAATAATAGGATATATCTTCTTTTCATTAAGATAAGATTATTTCAATGTATCAGGCAATTGCTTCAATTCAAATACAGGATCACCCTTAGGTGGAGGAGGTCCTCCAAGAGTTTCAATAGGAAAATTATGTTTAAGGATGGGTGGCTGATCAAAGAACATTCTATCTATTTCATTTCTTTCATTCATATGCATATCATTCTCATGGTCTAGCAGATATTGTTCTAACGGATCAGTAGGAGGTACGGCAATAGAAGCAAGACCAATAATTTCATCTTTACTAGGCAATTCTTTATCATGAGGTTGTCTACGAAATTTGGAGAAGTTAAACTCATGAGACATACCACCAAAATCAACACTAACAATTTCTTTAGCGCAATCAATCTTGGCATTAACAGTGTTCAAGAAAGGTCTACCAAATATAATGGGACAAAAATCATCTTGTGGAGAACCAAGGACTAGAAAATCAGTAGGGTATTTAATTTTTCAACACAAGACTTCAACATCTCTAACAATCCCAAGCGGTGTAATGGTATCTCGGTTTGCAAGTTTAATAGTAACATCAATGTCCTCAATTTCAGCAGGTGCAATACCATTCATAATTTCTTGATATAAAGTATAGCACCTAAATCAGATAAGCCATGATAACAATGATCTCCTATTTTAACTGAGACAACAGGCATGCCTACAACGGGTCTATTTTTATCTTTAGAATCAGGTTTAGCAATTCTAGCTGCTTCATCGCAGAAGTAAATAACATGCCCATCTATATTATCAACCAAGAGATCTTTAACCATAGCAACATTAGGTTCAACTTTAATTTTTTCAGAGGGTCTAGGTGCTTTAATGTGACTTTTGTTAACAACAGTTGAAACTTTAGCATGTTCCTTAATCCTAACAGGAAAAGGTGGTTTCTCAATATAAGCGGTAGGCACAGCTGGATCAACATGGTAAACAATTGTTTCTTCTTTAACACTAACAGGTTCCTCAATTTTTTCTTTAATAGGGGGATGATATTTAAACCACTTCTCCTTAGGGAGATCAACATGAGTAGCAAATGATTCACAAAAGGAAGCTACTATCTCAGAGTCAAGTCCATATTTAGTGCTAAACTTATGAAAAGCATCGGTGGCCATAAAAGATTTAACACAATCGAACTCAAGTATTATACCTGACTCATTACCTTTGTCGAGTTCCCAATCTTCAGAGTTGCATTTAATTCTATCCAGAAGATCCCATCTGAATTCAATAGTTTTCTTCATAAAGGAGCCAGTCGAAGAAGAATCGAGAGTATTTTGATTATCATGAGAAAGCCGAGCATAAAAATTTTGTAAGATAATTTCCTTTGCGAGCTCATGGTTGGGGCATGTGTACATCATGTACTTAAGCCTCCCCCAAGCTTGAGAAATGCTTTCTACTTCATGAGGCCAAAAATTATATATATAATTCCGATCACGATGAACCAAATGCATAGGATAAAATTTCTGATGGAATTCCAGTTTCAATCGGTTCCAGTCCCATGTATTGGTATCATCACATAGCCTATACCATGTCAATGCCTTTCCCCCCAAAGATAAAGGGAAGACTTTCTTCTTAACTCCGTCTCCGAACAAACCTGGAAGTTTAAACAATCCACAAATTTCATCCACATAGATCAAGTGCAAATCAGGATGTATTGTTCCATCTCCTGCATAAGGATTAGCTAGCAGTTTCTCTATCATACCCGAAGGAATTTCATATTCAATATTTTCAGTAGGTTGAGGAGCAACTCTTGATGTTTTCGGTCAAGGTGAAGATACCCTGAACAAACCCCTCAAAGGATTACTTTCCATAGTGACAAGTGACAATAAATTTCAGCACGTAATATAAATGTTTCCTTACCAAATTCCACTCACCAAAGATGCTTCACTCCCCGGCAACGGCGCCAGAAAAGAGTCTTGATGACCCACAAGTATAGGGGATCAATCGTAGTCCTTTCGATAAGTAAGAGTGTCGAACCCAACGAGCAGCAGAAGGAAATGACAAGCGGTTTTCAGCAAGGTACTTTCTGCAAGCACTGAAATTATCGGTAACGAGTAGTTTGATAGCAAGATAATTTGTAACAAGTAATAAATAGCAATACTAACAAAGAGTGCAAAAAGTTGGCCCAATCCTTTTTGTAGCAAAGGACAAGCCAGAACGATCTCTTATAATAAGTAACACGTTCTCGAGGACACATGGGAATTTCATCTAGTCACTTTCATCATGTTTGTTTGATTCGCGTTCGCTACTTTGATAATTTGATATGTGGGTGGACCGGTGCTTGGGTGCTGTTCTTACTTGAACAAACCTCCCACTTATGATTACCCCCTCTCGCAAGCATCCGCAACTACGAAAGAAGAATTAAGATAACTCTTAACCATAGCATTAAACATATGGATCCAAATCAGCCCCTTACGGAATAGCGCATAAATTAGGATTTAAGCTTCTGTCACTCTAGCAACCCATCATCTAATTACTACTACAAAATGCATTCCCTTAGGCCCAAAGATGGTGAAGTGTCATGTAGTTGACGTTCACACGACACCACTAAGAGAATCAACAACATACATATCATCAAAATATCGAACGAATACCAAATTCACATCTTTACTTATGACAAGACTTCTCCCATGTCCTCAAGAACAAAAGTAACTACTCACACATTATCAACATGCCCAAGATCAGTAGGGTATTGAATTGCATAATAGATCTGAACATATAATCTTCCACCAAATAAACCAACTAGCATCAACTACAAGATGTAATCAACACTACTAGCAACCCACACGTACCAATCTGAGGTTTTGAGATAAAGATTGAATACAAGAGATGAACTAGTGTTTGAGATGAGATGGTTCTGGTGAAGATGTTGATGAAGATTAGTCCTCCCATGATGAGAGGATTGCTGGTGGTTTCGATGGTGACGATTTCCTCCTCCCGGAGGGAAGTATCCCCGGCAGAATCTCTCCGCCGGAGAGCAAGAGCAAAAGTGCTCCTGCCCAAGTTCCGCCTCGAGACGGTGGCACACCATCCCGAAAGTCTTCTCTATAATTTTTTTAGGTCAAATGCACTTATATACCAGAAAATGGGGGCCAGAAGTGGGCCAGGGGCCCCACGAGGTACCAGGGCGTGCCTGGGGGGGTGGCGCGCCCTGGTGCCTCGTGGGCACCTGGGTGGCCCCCTCTGGTACTTTTTGCCTCCAATATTTTTTATATATTCCAAAATAATTCTCCAGAAAATTTCACCTCATTTGGAGTTGTGCAAAATAGGTATCTCAGACATAGCTTTTTCAGGTCCAGAATTCCAGCTGCCGGCATTCTCCCTCCTTGTGTGAATCTTGCATATTAAGAGAGAAAAGGCATTAGAATTGCTCCAAAAAGTGTTATAATGATTAAAAACACTATAAATAATAGTAGCAAAACATGATGCAAAATGGGCATATCAACTCCCCCAAGCTTAGACCTCGCTTGTCCTCAAGCGAAAGCCGATATCGATAATCATGTCCACATGTTTAGAGAGAGCGGTGTCGATAAAAACAAAATACGGACATAGTAGCATCATGATCATTATTATAACAGCAATATTTATTATCATAAACTTCTCATGAGCAAGTAACAATTCATCACAACAATGAAGTATAAGGCATAAACTTTCTTGAAAACTAACAAACTATGTTCTTAGTCAACAATGCAATTGCAATTCATCATACTTTCAGGAAGGGTCTCATGTAGGAGCTATTTAGCAAGTCCACATACTCAACCATCATTGAGTCTTCTATGATTGCTAACACTCAGGACATATATATGGAGCAAAAAGTTTCAGCCAGACACATAGAAAGATAGGGGCTTGTAATTTCGCCTCCCAACTTATTCACCTCAAGGGTGATGTCAACAATAATAACTCATGATCACTCATATCCAACTGGATATATGTGCCTAGATCTTTCCCCACCACATGATGCTTGCAAAAGAGAAAAATAAAAAGGAATAGAGGAGAACACTATTGAATCTTGCATAAAAAGTAAAAACATAAAAGTAAAAGATAGGCCCTTCGCAGAGGGAAGCAGAGGTTGTCATGCGCTTTTTGTTGTTGGATGCAAGAGCTCTTAATGCAAAGGAACATCACTTTATATTGCCCCTTATGATAGCAACCTTTATTATGCAGTCTGTCGCTTTTATTTCTTTGCCATCACAAGTTCGTACAAAGCTTATTTCCCTTACAATAAAAGTTCAGACATATTTAGAGGCAATTTTTATTGCTTTTTGCACCGATGCCAACTTACCCGAGCGCCTCCATGGCCGCTCTGCCGTGAACCACGCGGCCACCGACCCTCCCTCGACGAACCACGGTGTCCAGGACCTCCGTAGGCGACCATTCCTTCTTCCTCACCACCGGATCAAGGCAGGGGAGCTTCCACGGCGTCGCCTATGACCTCTTCTTCCTCGGCATCGCAGAACCTCGCTGCCGTCGATCTCCTCCCCTACTGCTACTAAGCCGCCACCGGACCACCGTGCGTCCCCTCAGTGAGCACCCATCCTTCCCCTCTCTTTTCTCTGTCATTCGCGAGCTCTAGGGCATAGGACCACCGAGGCCGAGCCCGCCGCCGCCTGGACACGTCACCGGCATCACTTCGGTGACCAAACGGCCATGCCTTGCAGCTCATTAGCTTCGCCGCGAGCCGTAGGCCACCCCTAGCCCTTTCGTTTGACCGTGCGAGCGCTGTGGCCACGAGCCCGTGCTCGACCAAGCTCCGGTTGCCGCCCAGGTCACTGCCGTGCTCAACGCCGGCCACCCCAGCGCCAACGGCCAACACCATTGGATGCGCGTGAGCCTCAGGAGGCCGTAGGAGCAAACCGCGTCCGAAATGGACCCCGGTAGCCATTTTCCGACGACCCCCATGGGCACCGCCTTGTTCTGGCTCCACCGCCGGTGCGCCACCATATTTGAACGCCGGCGGGACCCACCGGCGAGTTAGTTAGCACTAACCCGACGCCTAACCCCACTGACTGCTGGGCCCGGGTACTGTAGCATTTAGGATTAGTGCTAATTAACTGCTAACTAGTTATTCCACTGACAGCATGGGCCCACGCACTAATTAAACCTAATCAGATTAATTTAAACTCTGTTAATATATCAGAGGCTGACATGTGGGTCCTTTGACCCTGTTTACTAGTCAACAGGTCAGCGGTTGACTGCTGAGTCAGCTTTGACTGGCCCCACCAGTCAGCCTCTGCTGACTGGACAGTTGACCCAGTCAACTGGGGCCCACTGTCAGTCTCAGGTGTACTGCTGGGTGCACTGGACCGGGTGCACCTAGCATTTTCCTGTTGATTTTCAAAATTAAATTAATTCCAGTAAATTCTAGAATATTGTCTAAAACTTTGAAAAACCATAGAAAATAATCTGTAGCTCGGATGAAAAAGTTTTCTACATGAAAGTTGATCAGAAAAACGAGATGAATCCGAATATGCCCTCCATGTAGCTGTCACATGCCCACAACACCACAAACATGGAACCTTCCCCTCTGGTTAATCTATCTGACAGATGCCTAAACCCGGGAAAATATTCCCAGATATTTTCCCGCACCGTCTCTTATGTGTAGTGCTGCATTAGGTCACCCCTAGCACAGCATACTGCGTTGCCATGCATCTGTGTTGCATTTGTTGCTTGTATTTATTGTTTCTTCCCCCTCTTCTCTCTAGTAGACCCCGAGGCCGCCGCTGCTGCCGAGTACGACTACGCCCCTGACGACCAGACCTTTTCAGCAGTGCTTCCAGGCAAGCAAACCCCCCTTGATCATTCCAATATCGGCTATTCTTTCTCTCCCATGCTTGCATTAGAATTTGCTACTGTACTTGATTGTTCCTATTCTGATGCACAGCCTGTTTTTGTAAATGCTGTTGATACCTTATCTGCTATCCTAAATGCTTAGTATAGGTTGGTTAGTGATCCATCAGTGACCCCTCACCCTTGTCCCTGTTGCCCCGCTTTGTTACCAGTGCCTCGATCATTCTGATCGATGTGCAGAGACCGACACATCACCGCACACACCCCCCCTTAGTTGTATGACTCTGCAGGGCTACTATCGAGTGCCGAGGGTGATACCTCGTACTGCACTCTTGATGATATCTCTGTAGTATAGCACATCGGTGGTGCTTGCAGAGGGTGACTCCTCGCGCTCCCCTTCCCGATGATGACTCTGTCGTGCAACCCCTCAAGTGTGGACCATCGAGGGTGATTCCTCCTGGTTCTCCTTGACGGATTACATCGAGTAGGATTCCAACGAGGGTGATTCCTCGGATTCCCCCTTGATGTGATGAACACATGGTTACCATGACTTTTACTTCAGTACCTTGTTGGAGGCGGGTCGACCCCGAGGGGTACCCGCGGGAGATGAGAAGTCGGGTTGACCGTGAGGGTACCCGCAAGATAATTACGTGGCACGGTCGGGCATTCCTGGCCCTTGCCGTAAGTCCACGAGACGGGGCGACGGGACCACAGATCGTGGATCGCTGCTCATTTCTGCGAGCTCCAAACACACTAATGGGTTAGGATATGTGATCTGAGTAGGCTTCTGGCCTTTTCGCACTAACCACCACGCAGGAATAAGTATGGGCACTCGGCGTCGTATGATTCTTCCGAAAGCTCTCCGACGTCAGCAATTCAGTGGCGCGCGCCGGGTTGGACTGGGAAAGCCTGCGCTTGTATTAAGGGGGCTAGGTCTGCTCCCGGCCGCGTTCGCAACGCGCAGGATTGCAAAGGATGATTGACCCATGACCTCTTCGCATTTAGGAGTTAGACAGGCGTGCTGGCCTCTCTGTTGAGCCTAGGTAGGACTACGGTGTGTCGATCAGCCGAGGCCGGGCATGACCTGATAAAAGTGTGTCCGGCCTGAGTTAATCGAGTGTGTTGGGTAAGTTGGTGCACCCCTACAGGGAAGTTATCTATTCGAATAGCTGTGTCCACGGAAACAGGACGCTCAGAAAGTATCCCGATCTACTACAACTAGAACTGGATACTTGTGATGTTTAATAATATGTTAGCTCCGGGATCGCTTTCTCGCAGGGGTCGAGGAAGGATCTCTGGGCGTTGTTACTACTTGCTTACTACTTTACTATATAATAAGATGCCGCAAGATGTTAGTCTTCGATAGGCTAGGCCTCTCCCTCTATTCTGGCATTCTGCAATCCAGTCCACAGATACAACCCCTTCACTTGAAACCAATGCATAAATAGAATAGTTCTGATGTAAGTCTTGCGAGTACTTTGGATGAGTACTCACGGTTGCTTTGCTTCCCTTTTCCCCATACCCGATTACTGCGATCAGATGACGGAGCCCAGGAGCCAGCTGCTCCCGCCGACGACTACTACTACCCTACCGGTGGAGCCTACTACTACATGGAGACCGCCGACCAAGAGTAGTTTCAAAGGCTCCCAGGTAGGAGGCCTGCGCCTTTTCGATCTAGTGTCGCTGTTTTGCTCAGCCTTCTTAAGGCAGACTTGTTTCCTTTATGTCTGTACTCAGATATTATTGCTGCTTCCGCTAACGCTTGTTCGTGAGCTTATGTATTCGAGCCCTCGAGGCCCCTGGCTTGTAATATAAAGCTTGTATGTCTTTTATTTGTGTTTAGAGTTGTGTTGTGATATCTTCCCGTGAGTCCTTAGGCTTGATCGTGTGCATTTGCGTGTATGATTAGTGCACGATTAAGTCGGGGGCATCACAAGTTGGTATCAGAGCCGACTGCCTGTAGGAACCCCGCTTTCCAACTCCTTGGCCGAAGTTGAGTCTAGTCGTTGAAAACTGTTTTACTAACATGGCTGTGTGGCTTACGGGCCCACGTCGCCAATGGGTGGTATTAGGATCTTTTATTCCTCTTCCTTACTCTGGGACTCTGATCTCTCTTCTATTCGGGTTAAAGTTTTGCTAACTCTAACATTAGGTTCTCATGATCACATTCACCCGAAGAGCTGGATTATCTGCAAACATTTCTTTCCAATGTTATCATATGCTTCCCACACTGTCGTTTGACATCTTGCACTCCTTGTTTCATATGCGTCCTGCAAGACAGCTCGTACGCCACACTATGGCTGTTGATGCTATTCTGGTCGACCTCTTGACCAGGCTGGGTTATCGCTGGTACCCCGAGTACACTGTTTATGAGGATTACCGTGAGTTCAACCAGGAGCAGTACCACGTTGTGGTTCGTATCTTTGATCGGCAGAACAACTCCATCACTGAGTTGCACACCTTTCATGGTGTTGGAGTGACTGTTGACATGGCAGTCCATGATGCTACCTATACTGCTATCGCCCGTCTCCGTGGAGAGAACAGTCGCTTGGAGGAGACTGCTTTCAGATATATCCCGTATGCCCCCGCTGGGGATGAGAGTGGATACTACACTGCTGTCTGTACCCCTTACATGCGACGTCGTTATGACCCGCATATTTTGGTTCAGTACACTGAGACTCTGGATCGCACTGCCTGAGCTCTTGCTGTCGAGTTGTACGCCACTCGTGCTCATCTTTACGATGCTCTAACACAGTTGCTACCAGCAGTCAGTGCAGGGATACATCCAGAGTACATCCTTTACCCGCGTAGGACGGAGATGCCACCGGGTCTTGAGTGGCCTGCCGTTGGAGGTTGTACTCCTCCACGTGCTCCTCTTCTGCCAGTTCGGGACTAGGTTCTGCACCAGAGTGTTCACGGAACGCAGGATCCTCGTGTCGAGGGCACCCTACGTCATCACTTGCAGTTGCCTGGCTCCAGTGGTTTTCTCCGACGTTGATGTAGCTATCGCTATGTCCCGTTGTTGTATCTCTCCACCGCGTGCCTGCGTGCCGCCTAGTGTATCTAGCTTTTCTTTTCCGTTGTTGTAACGCTGGCTTGTAACCGAATCTATGTATGGGTCTGTATGTCATGTTTGACTATGATGTTGTATCTATTGCACTTCCTTTTTTGTGCATGTTACTTCATGAATGATTCCATACAACTGCAATGCTCGTTACTAAATTACCCCTGTTGAATTTTAGCAGGTTGGTTAGACCCGCAGGTCGTGGCCGTGGTGCCAACAATCCACCACCACCCAACTATATGGCTGGAATGATGCAACAGTTTGAGCTGAACCATCAGTTCATGCAAGGGCTCATGGATCAGTTCCCTCGTCCAAACGCCAACCAGCAGCCAGCCTCAATAACCTTGCAAGAGTTTGTGCGCCTCAACCCCACTATCTTCCGCAACTCAGTTCAGCCACTTGACACTGATGACTGGCTCCGCGACATCACATATGAGATGGAGTCGGCCAATGTTGCCCCTGCCAGCTATGTCACTTTCGCATCCTACTTTCTGAAGGGTCCTGCAGCTCAATGGTGAGACAGTCACAGGCATACCCTAGCTGCTGGAACCATCATCACTTGGGTGGAGTTCCAAGCTGCCTTCCGTGCCCGTTACATTCCGCAAGGAGTTATGGACCAGAAGAAGCGTGAGTTTTCCAACCTTACCCAGGGCAGCAAGACTGTGGAAGTTTACCAGTGGGAGTTCCTTGAATTATCTCGCTATGCTGAGGAAGACATTGCTACTGATGCCCGCAGACAGGAGAAGTTCCGTGAAGGGCTCAACCCAGATATCAAGCTAGCACTTCTTGTTCAAGACTTCGCTGACTTCGCCACCTTGGTGAACAAGGCCATTTAGGTTGAGACTGGTCTGAAGGATCATAAGGACACTCTCAAGCGCACTCGTGACGCGGGCTCATCTTCGGGCTCGTCTTCGCAGAAGCGCCATATATGGATTCCTCACAGCATGTACCGCCCAACTGTTCCTCCTCCAAGGCCGTCGTATGCTGCACCTCGTCTGCCTCCTCCACCTCTGAGGCAGCCAAGACCTCAAGCTCCACTACTTTGAGCTCCTGCTCTCCGTCCCGAAGACGGGCTCTGCTTCAAGTGTGGCCGTCCAGGTCACCGTTCCAGAGACTGCACTCAGAACCAGAATCAGCTTGCACTTCCCCCTGCTGGCCGTGGAAATGGCCGTGGCAACAACCAGCCCCGCAACAATAATGCCAGGCCTTCTTATGGTCGTGGTCAGGCTTATCATGTTGATCTAAATGAAGCTCAAGGTCAGCCAGCTACTTTGAAGGGTACTCTTCTTTTTAAAATTCAGTACCAGCTTCTGTTCTATTTGATTCAGAAGTATCGCATTCATTTAATATCTAAAGCTTTTGGATGCCTGCATGGCATTAAAATTTGAGGAATTGAAACGTTCCGGTCGTTCACGACTTTTAAGAGGTACTTCCAGAAGAATTTCCAGGAATACCCCGACCCCTTTCCTTCCGCCTCCTAAATTCTCGGGACGAGAATTTCTTTTACAGGAGGAGAATTGTAACACCCCTAATTAATGAACTAAAGTGATCATTATCATTAAGCTAAGTCACCTTGATTTGCAGTGCTTGATCACATTGGAATCATATCTCATTTCAAATTCCAACTCAAATTGAAATTCAAATATGAGGTGAAAATAAAAGTTGTTCAAATTTGGAAACTAAATAGTTCATAAATTTGGAAATATTCCATAACTATTTATGTTCAGGAAAACAACATCATCTAAATTCCCTAGATGACTCTAACATCATGAAAACAGGGCTAACAACACCATTTTGACTCTTTTAAATGCAATACGAAATCCTAATGAAATTATATTGCCCCCAAACTTTTTGTGGCAGTGAGGTATATTGCATACTAATTATTGAGCCCAGCTACATATTTTACAAAAGTCATTTTTTGGCTTAATGATTTGCAAAACAGAAAAGGAAATGAAAAGCAGAAAAAGAAAAGGAGAAAAGGGCCTAAACTACTGTGCCTATGGGCTTAAATGCCCACAGTGCCGGCCCAGCCCACTCCCCCGCTCGTCTCCTTCCTCCTGCTCACTCCCGCGCTGTTGTCGACCACAGAACACACGCGCGCCCCGGCCCCTCCCTCGCCTACGCGACAACGCACGGCTACAGTCGCCGTGGGCGACTACTTGGCCTCGCCCGCGACCCACTGGACGGGCCCCGGCCACTTCCTCCTCTCTTGCTCGCTCGTACCCTTCTTCCTTATCTCACTCGAGCGCCTCCATGGCCGCTCCGCCGTGATCCACGCGGCCACCGACCCTCCCTCGATGAACCATGGCGTCCAGGAGCTCCGCAGGCGACCATTCCTTCTTCCTCACCACCGGATCGAGGCAGGGGAGCTTCAACGGCGTCGCCTATGACCTCTTCTTCCTCGGCATCGCAGAACCTCACCGCCGTCGATCTCCTCCCCTACTGCTACTAAGCCGCCACCGGACCACCGTGCGTCCCCTCAGTGAGCACCCGTCCTTTCCTTTTCTTTTCTCTGTCATTCACGAGCTCTAGGGCATAGGACCACTGAGGCCGAGCCCGCCGTCGCCTGGACACGTCGCCGGCATCACTTCGGTGACCAAACGGCCATGCCTTGCAGCTCATTAGCTTCGCCGCGAGCCGTAGGCCACCCCTAGCCCTTTCGTTTGACCGCGCGAGCGCTGTGGCCACGAGCCCGTGCTCGACCGAGCTCCGGTCGTCGCCCAGGTCACTGCCGTGCTCAATGCCGGCCACCCCAGCGCCAACGGCCAACACCGTTGGATGCGCGCGAGCCTCAGTAGGCCGTAGGAGCAAACCGCATCCGAAATGGACCCCTGTAGCCATTTTCCGACGACCCTCGTGGGAACCGCCGTGTTCTGGCGCCACTGCCGGCGCGCCACCATATTTGAACGCCGGCGGGACGCACCGGCGAGTTAGTTAGCACTAACCCGACGCCTAAAACCACTGACTGCTGGGCTCGGGTATTGTAGCGTTTAGGATTAGTGCTAATTAACTGCTAACTAGTTGTTCCACTGACAGCCTGGGCCCACGCACTAATTAAACCTAATTAGATTAATTTAAACTCTGTTAATATATCAGAGGCTGACATGTGGGTCCTTTGACCCTGTTGACTACTCAACAGGTCAGCGGTTGACTGCTGAGTCAGCTTTGACTGGCCCCACCAGTCAGCCTCTGCTGACTGGACAGTTGACCCAGTCAACTGGGGCCCACTGTCAGTCTCAGGTGCACTGCTGGGTGCACTGGACCTGATGCACCTAGCATTTTCCTGTTGATTTTCAAAATTAAATTAATTCCAGTAAATTCCAGAATATTGTCTAAAACTTTGAAAAACCATAGAAAATAATCCGTAGCTCGGATGAAAAAGTTTTCTACATGAAAATTGATCAGAAAAACGAGACGAATCCGAATATGCCCTCCATGTAGCTGTCACATGACCACAACACCGCAAACATGGAACCTTCCCCTCCGGTTCATCTGTCTGACAGATGCCTCAACCCGGGAAAATATTCCTAGATATTTTCCCGCACCGTCTCTTACATGTAGTGCTGCATTAGGCCACCCCTAGCACAGCATACTGCCTTGCCATGCATCTGTGTTGCATTTGTTGCTTGTATTTATTGTTTCTTCCCCCTCTTCTCTCCGGAAGACCCCGAGACCAACGCTGCTGCCGAGTACAACTACGCCCCCGACGACCAGACCTTTTTAGCAAAGCTTCCAGGCAAGCAACCCCCCCCTGATCATTCCAATATCGCTTATTCTTTCTCTCCCATGCTTGCATTAGAATTTGCTACTGTAATTGATTGTTCATATTCTGATGCATAGCCTGTTTTTGTAAATGTTGTTTATACCTTATCTCCTATCCTAAATGCTTAGTATAGGTTGGTTAGTGATCCATCAGTGACCCCTCACCCTTGTCCCTGTTGCCCCGCTTTGTTACCAGTGCCTCGATCATTGTGATCGATGTGCAGAGACCGACACATCACCGCACACCCCCCCCCCTTAGTTGTACGACTCTGCAGGGCTACTATCGAGTGCCGAGGGTGATACCTCGTACTACACTCCTGATGATATCTCTATAGTATACCACATCGGTGGTGCTTGCAGAGGGTGATTCCTCGCGCTCCCCTTCCCGATGATGACTCTGTCGTGCAACCCCTCAAGTGTCGACCATCGAGGGTAATTCCTCCTGGTTCTCCTTGATGGATTACATCGAGTAGGATGATGTCTACTACACAACTTATTCTTGTAGACTCATGTTGGGCCTCCAAGCGCAGAGTTTTGTAGGACAGTAGCAATTTTCCCTCAAGTGGATGACCTAAGGTTTATCAATCCATGGGAGGCGTAGGTTGACGATGGTATCTCTCAAACAACCCTGCAACCAAATACAAGAAATCTCTTGTGTCCCCAACACACCCAATACAATGGTAAATTGTATCGGTGCACTAGTTCGGCGAAGAGATGGTGATACAAGTGTAGTATGGATAGTAGAAATATGTTTTTATAATCTGGAAATAAAAAAACAGCAGGGTAACAAGTAACAAAAGTGAGCACAAACGGTATTGCAATGCTTAGAAACAAGGCCTAGGGTTCATACTTTCACTAGTGCAATCTCTCAACAATGCTACATAATTGGATCATATAACCATCCTTGAACGTGCGATAAAGAATCACTCCCAAGTTCCTATTAGCGGAGAACATAAGATAGAAATTGTTTGTAGGGTGCAAAACCACCTCAAAGTTATCCTTTCCGATCGATCTATTGAGCTATTCCTATAAGTGTCACAAACAGCCCTAGAGTTCGTACTAAAATAACACCATATGATACACATCAACCAACTCTAATGTCACCTAGATACTCCAATGTCACCACAAGTATCCGTGAGTTGATTATACGATATGCATCAAACAACTTCATAATCATAATATTCAATCTACACAAAGAACTTCAAGGAGCACCCCAAAGTTTCTATCGGAGAAAAGATAATGAAAACAAGCATCAACCCCTATGCATAGATTACCCCAATGTCACCTCGGGAATCCGCGAGTTGAGTGCCAAAACATATATCAAGTGAATCAATATAATACCCCATTGTCACCACGGGTATTCATATGCAAGACATACATCAAGTGTTCTCAAATCTGAAATATTCAATCCGACAATAACGAAACCTCAAAGGGAAAAGATTCGATTCATCACAACAAGGATAGAGAGGGAAGAAACACCATATGATCCAACTATATTAACAAAGCTCGCGATACATCAAGATCATGCCAAATCAAGAACATGAGATAGAGAGAGATCAAACACATAGCGACTAGTACATACCCTCAGCCCCGAGGGTGAACTACTCCCTCCTCGTCATGGAGACTGCCGGGATGATGAAGATGGCCTCCGGTGATGATTTCCCCCTCCGGCAGGGTGCCGGAAAAGGGCTCCAGATGGGATCTCCTTGGTACAGAGGCTTGCGGCAGCGTAAAAACTCATCTCGGTTAACTTTTGGGGGTTTCTGAATATATATGATTTTTCAGCGTTGGAATCATGCAAAGAGGTGCCACAGGGGGCCCACGAGACACCAGGGCATGCCTGGGGGGGGCAGGTGCGCCCAGGTGGCTCATGGGGCCCCTGTGGCTCCTCTGCTGCTTCCCCGAAGCTTCCTGGGTCCGTTTCCTTCCAGAAAAAATCGTCAAAAAGTTTCGCTGCATTTGGACTTCATTTGATATGGATTTTCTGGAAAACCAAAAACAAGCAGAAAACAACAACTGGCATTGGGCACTAGGTCAATATGTTAGTCCATAAAAATCATATAAAAACCATATAAAAGTGCACCAAAATCATACAAAACTATAATAAACATGGCAAGAATACTTCATAAATTATAGATACGTTGGAGACATATCATAGGATTCCAACGAGGGTGATTCCTCGGATTCCCCCTTGATGTGATGAACACATGGTTACCATGACTTTTACTTCAGTACCTTGTTGGAGGCGGGTCGACCCCGAGGGGTACCCGCGAGAGATGTGGAGTCAGGTTGATCGTGAGGGTACCCGCGAGATAATTACGTGGCACGGTCGGGCATTCCTGGCCCTTGCCGTAAGTCCACGAGACGGGGCGACGGGACCACAGATCGTGAATCGCTGCTCGTTTTCGCGAGCTCCGAGCACACTAATGGGTTAGGATATGTGATCTGAGTAGGCCTCTGGCCTTTTCGCACTAACCACCACACGGGAATAAGTATGGGCACTCGGCGTCGTACGATTCTTCTGAAAGCTCTCAGACGTCAGCAATTGAGTGGCGCGCGCCGGGTTGGACTGGGAAAGCCTGCGCTTGTATTAAGGGGGCTAGGTCTGCTCCCGGCCGCGTTCGCAACGCGCAGGATTGCAAAGGATGATTGGCCCATGATCCCTTCGCATTTAGGAGTTAGACCGGCGTGTTGGCCTCTCTGTTGAGCCTAGGTAGGACTACGGTGTGTCGATCAGCCGAGGCCGGGCATGACCCGATAAAAGTGTGTCCGGCCTGAGTTAATCGAGCGTGTTGGGTAAGTTGGTGCACCCCTGCAGGGAAGTTATCTATTCGAATAGCCGTGTCCACGGAAAAAGGACGCTCGGAAAGTATCCCGATCTACTACAACTAGAACTGGATACTTGTGATGTTTAATAATATGTTAGCTCCGGGATCGCTTTCTCACAGGGGTCGAGGAAGGATCTCTGGGCGTTGTTACTACTTGCTTACTACTTTACTATATAATAATCTGCACTCTTCTAAATGCTACAAGATTCCGCAAGATGCTAGTCTTCGATAGGCTAGGCCTCTCCCTCTATTCTGGCATTCTGCAGTCCAGTCGATAGATACAGCCCCTTCACTTGAAACTAATGCATAAATAGAATAGTTCTGATGTAAGTATTGCGAGTACTTTGGATGAGTACTCACGGTTGCTTTGCTTCCCTTTTCCCCATACCCGATTACTGCGATCAGATGACGGAGCCCAAGAGCCAGCTGCTCCCGCCGATGACTACTACCCTACTGGTGGAGCCTACTACTACGTGGAGACCGCCGACCAGGAGTAGTTTCGGAGGCTCCCAGGCAGGAGGCCTGCGCCTTTTCGATCTAGTGTCGTTGTTTTGCTCAGCCTTCTTAAAGCAGACTTGTTTCCTTTATGTCTGTACTCAGATATTATTGCTGCTTCCGCTAACGCTTGTTCGCGAGCTTATGTATTCGAGCCCTCGAGGCCCCTGGCTTGTAATATAAAGCTTGTATGTCTTTTATTTGTGTTTAGAGTTGTGTTGTGATATCTTCCCGTGAGTCCTTAGGCTTGATCATGTGCATTTGCGTGTATGATTAGTGCATGATTAAGTCGGGGGCGTCACAGTGATGCTTGATACGTCTTCAACGTATCTATAATTTTTTATTGTTCCATGCTATTATAGTATCAATCTTGGATGTTTTTATATGAAATTACATGCAATTATATATCATTTTTTTGGGACTAACCTATTAACCTAGTGCCGAGTGCCAGTTGTTGTTTTCTGCTTGTTTTTGGCTTTTCAGAGAAACAGTACCAAATGAAGTCCAAATGCCACGAAACTTTTTGGAGATTTTTTTCTGGACAAAAGAAACCTTGGAAGCTTCGGGAGGAGGCCAGAAGCCTCATGGAGGCTTCACAATGCAACACGGCGCACCCCGGGGGAGCACGCCGTGTTGCCTTGTGGGGCCCACGTGACTCCATTTGACCTAATTCCACTTCTATAAATTCACAAATATTGGGAAACCAACAGAGAGCCAGAAGAAAAAACCTTTCCGCTGCCGCAAGCCTCTGTTCTTCCGCGATTCCATCTGGAGACCTTTTCCGGTACTCTGCCGGAGGGGGAATCGATCACGGAGGGCTTCTACATCAACCTTGCTGCCCGTCCGATGATGTGTGAGTAGTTTACCACAGACCTACGGGTCCATAGCTAGTAGCTATATGGCTTCTTCTCTCTCTTTGATCTTCAATACCATGTTCTCCTTGATGTTCTTGGAGTTCTATCCGATGTAATCTTCTTTTGCGGTGTGTTTGTTGGGATCCGATGAATTGTAAGTTTATGATCAGATTATTCATGAGAAATATTTGAGTCTTCTCTGAACTCTTTTATGCATGATTAAATATAGCTTTGCATTTCTCTCCGATCTATCGATTTGGTTTGGCTTACTAGATTGATTTATCTTGCAATGGGAGAGGTGCTTTGTGATGGGTTCAATCTTGCGGTGCTCAATCCCAGTGACAGAAGGGGACATGACACGCATTTGTATTGTTGCCATTAAGGATAAAAAGATGGGGTTTATTCATATTACTTGAATTTGCTTCTCTACATCATGTCATCTTGTTTAAGGCATTACTCTGTTTTTATTAACTTAATACTCTAGATGCATGCTGGATAGCGGTCGATGAGTGGAGTAATAGTAGTAGATGCAGGCAGGAGTCGGTCTACTTGTCTCGGACATGATGCCTATATACATGATCATTGCCATGAATCCGTCATAATTATTTGCTTTTCTGTCAATTGCCCAACAGTAATTTGTTTACCCACCGTATGTTTCTGTGCTCGAGAGAGAAGCCTCTAGTGAAAACTATGGCCCCCGGGTCTATCTTTATCATATAAAAAACCTAAAAATACCTTGCTGCAATTTATTTAATTTTATTTTTATTAGTAGTTTAGTTTATCTATTTATCTCTATCAGACTTAATCCTTGCAAGTAACCGCTAAGAGGATTGACAACCCTCTTATTTGCGTTGGGTGCAAGTGTTTGCTTTTCTGTGTGTAGGTGCAGTTCACTGGATCTTGCTTGGTTCTCCTACTGGATTGATAACCTTGGTTCTTAACTAAGGGAAATACTTATCTCTACTGTACTGCATCATCATCTCCTCTTCGGGGAAATACCAACGCAGACTACAAGTAGCATCTTTGCCCGAGGCATGGGAGCGAACGGAACCGCCAGATCCGGGTCAGCCACCTTGGGCACGCTGTCAACCAACACCAACCCCGATAGACCGCCCCGCCGACCACCACCACCTGATTTCTTCTTAATATACTTTCTTCTTCTCAAGAAGCGCCGACGGCCCCGGGATGTTGGACAAGTGCAAGGAGGGGAGTTGCGCGCGTGGGGGGCTAGCATTGCCCCTCCGCCAATCCGATGACCTCACTCTGAGTGGCGCGCACGTCCCCGAGATCCTCCCGGGAGGCCAGAGAGCCACGACCCCCATGGTCTGCACGGGACCCATCGGTGTCAACCCGGGAACCGCGTCGCTGCTCACAAGGCCCAACCAAGCGGCCCTAGTGTCCGGTATCGCCACCCTCACAGCCACGGGAGTCGTTCGATTGACCTGAGCCGGGAGGTCCCGCTAAACGAGCTCCTAACTGAACTTCGCTTCTCGGCGTAGCTCCTCAGCCCGCCTAAGAGCACCCGGCGAGACAGGAAGGGGAAGCCGCTTGTCCCTCCCATCCCTTCCATCAGAACAGGGTCGAGGAGCAGGCCTAGATGAATTCTTTTTTTTTTGTTGTTCTTACCCACGGACGCGAAGTATCTACACCACGGGCTCAAATGCACCCCGATGAACGGTAAAATCAAAAAAATAGTAAAAAAAATCAAAAAAATCTGATTTTTTTGGTGCAAACTTTGACAAATGTTTTATGTGCATGCAAAAATTTATCATAAAACAACATTCATGGAAGTCATGGTAAAAATAAATAAAATCGATGCTCCAAAAATGCTATTTTTGAAAGCATTTTGGAGTGCTGATTTTTTTTTGCCATGCCTTCCACAAATATTGTTTCGGGCTGAAATTTTCCATGCGCTGAGAACATTTGTGAAAGGTTGCACCAAAAAAATGATTTTTTTTTATTTTTTTCGGAATTTACTGTTCATACCGAGCTCAAATGAGCTCGGGAATAGAAAGGTACTTTCGTGCACTAATACTTTTTGTTTTGTTGCGACTAACCACTGCACTAATTCTAGACAGCTTCTCTGAAATTTTACATCAACCTTTCTCACTGACACGACCGTCCCACCTAGCAGCCTCTCATGACCCCGAGATGGAGAGCACGACAAACTGGAAGGATAAGGTGGATTAGCACGATTTAACAGAAATAGGGATGAGAATCAGAGAAGTCAGAGTATGGGATGGGATCAGCAAGCATGAGATGGGAAACTAGACGATCAGGAAGAAGGAGAAGGCCACTGCCTTGGTTCATTTTCTGGTCGATGCCTCCCTCAGGACTACAAGCGCATTACTTATACTACTCTTTTTTTTGAGAATTCATTACTTATACTACTACTACTACCAAACCCACACAACGTTGGTCCATGGCCCATATCAAAGCCCAGGTCCAGGTTATAAACCCGATGGTGACAAGTGACAACCCATAGGCCATAGGGGTGTTACACAGCCTCTCACGTTCCCCATCTTAGAAATTTCCCCTTCGCGGGCGCGCTCTTCCACGAACACGAACACGAACACTCTGCGCGCGCTGCGTACTCAGTTTGAGAGGGAAAGAGAGGTCTGGCAATCGCGTATGGAGTTGACCCATCTCGCGGGGGTCAAGACGAACACGCTCCAAATTAGGATAGTTATTAGGATAGCGTCTAATTGCTGGCGCTGGCAATTCAGGGATTGTGCTAGGGTTCGCCGCGGGCGGTAGAAATCGGGTTTAAAAAGGGTTGCGGCTGCGGACGCGAGATGGGAATTGCGGCTGCTAGGGTTCGAGACAGACCCACTCTCTTCCTCATCCCACCTCCCTCGCCGGCGTCCTCTGCTCATCCCGGCCTTCTTCCTCGTCATCGTCATCTTCGTGCTCTCCGGAGGAAACCCGAGCACTGCTGCTTCATTTGCTCGGAGAGGTAATTTCCCCATGGTTCTTTTTCCAGCTATTTTACATCATTTCTTTGCGATAGTTCTCTTCATTTCTTTGCTAGATAGACCTAAGAGAGATGGACTCTTTTCCTGTACTGAAGACTTGAAGTGCATCTATCTGCAATTCTGCATAGATCATGGGTCATAGGAGTTCCTTTGTAGCACTTTGGTATGATTTGAGTTTTAGATCTCGTGATTAATTCTTCTAGCTATTGCTTGATGTGTTACTTTGTTTGCTTTGGTAGCTAGATCCAAGAGAAATGGTTCCTTTTCCTGTGTTGAAATATACGCATCTGCACTACAAAGCATAGACACGGCAGAAGTTTTTTTTTTTTTTTTTGCATGGACACGGCAGAAGTTGCCGAATCCCCGTGCTGACACGGCCGGACACGGCGACACGGTCGGATACAGTCGGACACGCGTATCCCGCCGTCTTTCCCGAAATACGAATTAAAAAAAGAAAAAAAATGGCTGGACACGGATGGGACACGCAGGGGACACGTAGGGGACTCGGGAGGCCCAACTACGCCACGGCCCGATAGGAATCGCTTTCTTTTTGCAGGTCACGTTCACGAGCTGGGAAACCTCCTGGACTAGTCAACGCCACAAAATAGGGTTTCCCATCTGCTGGACTTGCCGCCGCCGCCTCCTCCTGAACTCCTCGTCGTCGCCGCTGCCGCCGCAGCTCGCCGCCGCTGCCGCCTGGACTCGACCGCCGCCGTCCCCCAAGTGCAGCAGCCTCTCCTCCCAACGGCGACCACGCTGGAGCAGGTAATCCTGATCTCTTTTCATCTATTTGAATCGGTTTTTTGTTGAGTTGCTGCTGCTTGCTTCCCCTGTTCGTCTGCCCTTGCTGTTTCTGCTTGCTAGTTGCTTCCCCATGCTGTTCATGTGCTGCTGCTGCTTGCTTGTTGCTTCCCCATGGTGTTCATGTGCTGCTGTTGCTTGCTTATTGTTGCTGGCCTTCTGCTTGCTTGTTGCTTCCCCATGTGAATTGCTGATTGATTGATTGCTTCATGTTAGGGAACATTGCATCTGGGAGCAGCGTCACTGCTGGTAGCCAATCATCCGTGGGTGAGAGTGAAGGAGGACCTGGTGCTGTGGATCCGAAATATCCTCTTTGGGGTTATGTTCAGAGAGTTGCTACTGCTGGATATATATATATATATATATATATATATATATATATATATATATATATATATATATATATATATATATATATATATATATCTTTACCTAATAATAAAGCACGGAGTGTTTCTGTCGGCTCACCATCGTCGCCCCTTTTTGCGAAAAAGTCCTTATGTTTTTTGTTTATTGAACCCGCAGTACACGTTTAAGTCGCGGCCGAACCGTTATTTTGCATTTTCTTAGAAAACCCCCTGACATTTCAGGTAATCAACCCGCCGTCCATATTTAAGTCAGCCGAATCGTTTTTTTTGTTTTAACAGAAAACCCCCTGACTTTTCGGTTAATCAATCCGCAGTTTATCTAAAACAAAATTATCCATATCTTTTAAACCGTAACTCCGATTTTAACATGTTATATATGAAATTTGATTAGAAAAATGTGTAGAATCTAAATATGATGTTATTTTTAACTGTTAAATATTTTTAAAATATTATTTTTGGTGCACACTTAATCTATAGTGCACGGTCCATTGTTCTTTCGTACCGGCGGTGATCCGAATTGCAAATAAACACCCATTAAAACCAGATTGAGAGGAAGGAAAACATCGATAACCACGCATGCACAACTCTGAAAAACCTTGCGGGGAAAAACAACATATTTCTCTTCTTATTCCAAGCGAGTGTGCGTGCGCGCGCGCGAGATAGAGATGCCTTAGGACTGACCACATTCAAACGCGTTTTCGTTATGTGAGCACTGAGGCCACTGTCGGCAACACAATTGTGTTATTTTCTCTCCCGTTGCAACGCACGGGCTCTTTTGCTAGTATATATATATATATATATATATATATATATATATATATATATATATATATATATATATATATATATATATATATATATATATATATATATATATATATATATATATATATATATATATATATATATTACTAGCACATATGCCTGTGCGTTGCAACGGGATAACTGACATGTGCACCAAGCACCACAAAAACTCAAATTTTAGAGACAATATCCATTAGCAACAGATTTTTGAAGCTGGATGCCCTTTTTGTACAGCAACTTAGCTTAGTCGTACTCCCTCCTCTTTTATTCCTGGATGCCCACTAAAAGCTTTCCACAATCTCACTTAAGCCATGCACACTTTCATTGCAAAGTGGGCCTTCTTCCTCTCTTATATTGGCATACGCCAACCAACTCTTTCATCAGCAACAAATTTTTGAAACTGCTTGAGTATGATTTTTGTACAGCAGATAGCAGCTCAGTCGTACTCCCTCCTCTTTTATTCCTGGATGCTCACTCAAAGCTGGCACAATTTCATTGCAAAGTGGGCCCTCTTCCTCTCTTTTATTGGCATGCGCCAACCAGGTCCTTTTTCATCGGATCTTCCTGGTCCCCCCTCTTTCATTGGATATTCCTCTCTTTTATTGAGGCATGCAGCCATTAATTTCTTCCTTCTCGTTTTCAAATGTAAATGAGACCCACACTTCACCCTTTTCTTGAGATGGCTTGCTGATTTTCTGGTAACTCATGGACATATTTAAATTGGTGAAATTTGACTTTGAAAAGCAATGTGACGAGAGAAATTTGCTGGCTGTAACAAAAGCCCAGTTAGCAGCGCATTGGCCCAGTATGGGTGACGGAGCAGCAGGAGAATTCATACGAAGCAGGCCTAGCTGTGCGTACAAAATTTCAAGTCAAATACAACGTTCTATGTCACAACATCTAGTTTGTCTAGTTGGATACGGACGTTGGATTGGTGCGCGTGGTTGCGGGTGTTCGACTCCGGCCAAACACATTAATTTTTTAGCACTTGAAGCCATTTAAGCCAGGAAAAAACAAAGCGACCGTGCGTTGCTTAGCACTTCCTTTGGCGTATATTATTAAGAATGACCACTAAATAAGGAGCAGAATAATTGCTTTGTGTAGTGGCTAGCTCGTGCTACAAGCAACCTGTTGGTCCAGGTTCGAGTCACACATTATATATGCACGTATAATTTTTAGCACGTACGAAAAAAGTGGCCGGCTACAAATTGTTGAAACGTTGTAGGAGGTGGGTGCTCAGGCTCAACATTTTCACCCTGAAAATCAAACCCTTAGTCGTAGATGCTATCACCACACTCATCCTCCACGATTATGTTGTGCATGATCATACAAGCAGTCATCACCTTCCAAAACTTCTGAGTGCTCCATGTCAATGCAGGGTTTCGAACGATACCCCATCGAGATTGAAGCACACCAAAAGCACGCTCCACATCCTTCCTATCACTCTCCTGCATCTGCGCAAATCTCTATCTCTTCTCTCCTTGTGGATTGGGTATGGTCTTCACAAGAGTTGACCACTGAGGATAGATACCATCAGCTAGGTAATTTCCCTTGTTGTAATGGTGGCCATTGATCTCAAAGTTGACCTCTGGGGAGTGGCCTTCTGCAAGCCTAGCAAACATTGGAGAACGCTGAAGCACGTTGATATCATTGTGAGAACCAGGCATGTCAAAGAAAGAATGCCATATTCACATATCTTGTGAAGCCACCACTTCAAGTATGACAGTGGCACCTTTCACATGCCCCTTGTACTGCCCCTGCCAAGCAAATGGACAATTCTTCCACTTCCAGTGCATACAATCTATACTTCCAAGCATGCCCGGAAAGCCCCTATCGGCATTGATCGCTAACAACCTCTCTGTATCAGCCGCGGTTGGCTCTCTCAGGCACTCGGGGCCGAACACTGCCACCACGACCTTGCAGAAACTATACATTGAGAGGAGACATGTGGACTCATTCGTACGCACATACTCATCCACAAAAGATCACCAGAAATTTCATATGCAAGCATGCGAATAGCCGCAGTGCATTTCTGGTAAGAAGAGAAGCCAAGCTTGTCAAGGGCATCCTCTTTGCACAAAAAGTATGGGTCATATCCTACCACTCCCTCCCGAATACGATTGAACACATGTCTCCTCATTCGGAATCGGCGAGGAAATTGATGTGGTTTGAAGAGTGCGGTATTCTCAATGTAATCGGAATAGAGAAGGGCGTGGCCTTTCTCCCTATTGTGGTTCAAGGCTGGAGCATGGCCGGGGATTGATCCCCTGAACCGAGGCCGCTGCCTACGAATGTGGTCATGGACGACCAATGCAGCCACCAGAAGCTCTTCATCATCCGAGGACGAATCATCCGATGAACAAATGAAGTTGTGAAAGAAATACTCATCCCCGCTATCCATGGTACCTTGTGAGCAAAGCGTCGAACACCTTGTGGTCGTGGTGGAGACGCGGCCGGAAAGAGCAAGTCGAGCCCCCCTCGCAGGCAGCAAAGCACGGTGTTGGTGGGCGGGCACCCTGCGCCAGTGCTGCGCCTGCCGGAAGTTGTTGGGGTAGACGGGCGGCGCCAATGGCCGTAGCTTCTCTCCCACCGGCAACAAGCAACCACGAACGCCGGCAAAAAGCTCTTCCAAAACGTGGGCATGGGGCGACTATGGCGTGCCGTGGTCGTGGTTCGGACGGCTTTGATAGAAGGCGGCGCGGCCGGGCACGGGGGGTGCCGGCGGCGATGGCGGGGGGCGGAGGGCGGAGGGTGGGCGGGGGAGGAGAAAAGGGGTTGTGCCACCGACGGGTAGGCCAGGGGAGGACAAGGGCACGCGTCCCGCCCGTCCGCGCGCGTCCGTTTCGACGCAAGCGCGGCCAAAATTTGGGCCGGGAATGGGTCAAAAACGGACCGAAAATGGACATTGGTCTGTTTTCTCCCGCGCGTTGGGCCACCTACTCTGTCCGTTTACCCCCAAACGGATGCGGCCGGGCCATTTGGGGTCGCGCGTTGGAGTTTCCCTAAGATGTATGCATCTGATAGATCATGGGTAACACAGTTCTTTGCATCCTAGACGATAAGAGTTTTAGATCTCGCAATTGATCCCTTTTGCTGTTGCTTGATGTGATATTCCTTTCCTTTGCTAGATCTAAGTGGATACTGGTTTTTAGGTGTTAAACTGTATGCACCTGATAGATCATTGGACAAAAGTTTTTCTGCGCGGAAGTTGATAAGAGTTTTACATTTTGTAATTCTTTTTGCTATTGCTTGATGTGTCATATCTTTCCTATTCTAGATCCAGGTAGACGCTCATTTTTTGGTTGTTAAAAAGTATGCATCTGATAGATCATGATTGATGAGAGTTTTTTTGCACCCTGGATGATAAGAGTTTTAGACCTTGCAATTCTTTCACTGTTGATTGGTGCGTTATTATTTCCCTTTGCTAGATCTAAGTGGATGGTGTTCTTCGTGTGTTAACATGTATGCATCTAATAGATCATGGATGAAAACAGTTTTTATTTGGCATCATAGATGATAAGAGTTTTAGATCTTGTAACTATTATTCCTTTCCTTTGCTAGATCTAAGAGGATGATGTTTTCAGGTCTTAAAATGTATGTGTTTGACATATTATGAGCAACAAGAGTAACTAGAAATAGATCTCTTGTGATTCAAAGTCCAGAGGACTAGAGTAACTAGAATAACATAAACTCTGGAGAGCAACAAGGCTCCTCCTGCACATTATCAGTTGGGCAAATTTTCCCTTTGTGACAACACAGCAGTAGTGTATTGATTTAATATTTTAATCTGGATGGGAGTGCTCTATGTAACATTTGCATCCATTTTAGGGCCTGTTCTGAACCTCTCTGAGCTTCTCAAACTCCACAAAATCAGCTTCTGGAGCTAGCTTCGAACTTCACCTGGCGATTCCATTCGTTCGGCAGCGTTCGTAGCTTCTCTCCATGATTTGGCCCAGCTGGGAGGCTATTGGCTTGTTAGGCACCAGTTTGGGCCGGATGGAGGCAGCCCAGATGGCTCCACCTTGTATCGTTGTGTGGAGGAGGGCTGGCCACATGCGCTCGCACGGATTAGTAGCAAGGCGAGCATCCCACAGGCGTCGGGGAGCTGTTTCGCGAATCGTTTTTTCTACTTCGCGGTGGCATCCTCTTGTAATTAGTAGGAACTCGTCGCTTCTTCATTTTGTGAAGCTGGGCTTTAGCTGCTTCAACAATTTGCACCGCAGGCTCGTAACGCTTCGTGAAGCTAACTCCACGCAGCTCAGCCATTCTGTCCAGCTCCACGTCTGGAGTTGGAGAAGCGCGGAGTGGGAGGACTTCAGAACAGGCCCTTAGTGTTTTGATGCGTAGGCCGTAGGACTCTTCTGATTAGTTTCAAATTTGGCGGTACATGGATACCCTCTTTAATATGATTAGCACAAAGTGACATAGAGGAATAAGCTTTTTTTTAAATAATACATTTTTTTAATAAATTTGAGAAATAATACACGGTTTAGACATTTTCTGAAAATAGGATCCAGTCGGCCTAGGTTAAGCCGACTGGATCTAGTCGGCCACGGTATAGCCGATTAGGTCCAGTCGGCTTAACCTAAGCCGACTGGATTCTTTTTAATTCTTTTTAACTGCAGTGGGTACTAATCGGCTTAGGCTAAGCCGATTGGAACTAATTGGCTTAGGGCCTAAGCCAACAAGTGCATGAGATCAAGAGGAGTAGTCGTGATCTGTCCCAAATATGACAGGGTGGGTCTGGCTTGTATAGTTGTATTGTTATATAGAGTATTGTTAGTTGTGCCATGGTCGTACATACCTTCGATCTTCCGCACATATTCCTAAGCACGACTGCTCAAGCCAAGCCCACAAGCCGTTGTTATATGTTAGAGCTTCATGTCCTTCCAGCTGAAAGCTGAAAGAGAGAGCTATAGGTAGAGAGCTAGATAATTTCTTTGATATAACAAGAGCTTGCTTAGAGAGTGGCAGACAGCTAGGCCGGTGATGGACTCCGCAACGATGCTGCTGCTAGTTGCAGTGGTCGTCGTCCTCCTCTGCTACCCTCTGGTCCTGCCGGCGCTGCCGCCTTCTCCACCGGCGCTCTTCGTCTGGATCCCCGTGCTCATGCTGCTTCTGCTCTTCGCTCTCGCTTTCTCCCCCGCTCACTGATGATGATGCATGCACAGTACCCAGCTAGCCTAGCTGAATCCCAAGGTTATTTTTCTCATCCTCCTAGCCAGCCATGCATGTATGATGCTTCCGAGAGGTGAAACATTGTAGAATCCACAGCTAGCTAGCTAGCTAGGAGATCAGCTAGTTCGTTCAACCAATTTTCTGATAATATGTAGGATCATTTAGGGAAACACTTTCTGTCTCTTAATTATCTCGATCGAATAAAGATGTAGTATTCCGTAGAAAAATTAAGCCCTTAACAGAAATTGAAAAGACAAGCTATCTATATCCTGACTCTGGATTTTAATGTCTTCTGAAAGAAAAACGAAATGAGATCGAGGGGATCTTTCTTTTCCAATAACAAATGAGCATGAGCAGACCAGCTCCAGTGCATGGCACAATCTATATGTGTACGTGTGTGTGGTTGCAATGACATCGAGATCCAGCTTGATTTGCGAGACCTACCACATCAGCTACCTGGGAGTTGATTAGCTAGAAATTAGTTGCCCGGGGCCTACAATATTTGGATACAAATATACTTAATATAATTATTCTGTGTTGCCCGGGGCCTACAATATAAAAGGAGGATAACCCCTGGCTTGAGCACAGCCATAGCCATGCTTACTACTGCTATGGTGACTACTCCTCTTGATCTCATGCACCTGTCGGCTTAGGCTAAGCCGATTGGAACTAATTGGCTTAGCCTAAGCCGATTAGTTCCAATCGGCTTAGCCTAAGCCGATTAGTACCCACTGCAGTTAAAAAGAATTAAAAAGAATCCAGTCGGCTTAGGTTAAGCCGACTGGACCTGATCGGCTATACCGTGGCCGACTAGATCCAGTCGGCTTAACCTAAGCCGACTGGATCCTATTTTCAGAAAATGTCTAAACCATGTATTATTTCTCAAATTTATTAAAAAAATGTATTATTTAAAAAAAATTAGCGAGGAATAATGTCATGGTTATTCAGATTTTTTTATCACACTAGTTTGTTATAAAGCATCATGTATCTGATAAGGTATATTTTCGAACTAAATTTCATAAACTTGATCTATGCCTATTTTTCCCAACAATGAATGTTTTACTTATTAGTAACCATTCATGGGCCAACTCACGACATAATTTAGTTTAAAGCTTTATCATCATAATGATGATAGCTTGCTGATAAAATGAATAAATAGAATATCTAGTATTAACAGCTGGGTTTAGTAAATCTATTTGTTGTGCTCTGTGAATCCATGATCATCTTGACACTCACACTTTCACAAGGTATGTCAGCCTACAAATTGTGGAAAAGCCCCACATATTGTATTTCTAGACTTTCTTTCGTTCGTGCCAATTAAGTTGCATTCCGTATCCAAGCAGTAACTCTTCTGTGTATACTTAAAATCTCATGTTGAATGGCGAGTTTTCTGGTTATTATATTAATTGATAGTTCTTTAATTAGGCATTCTATTCTTTTTTCCATGAGGTAGGTGAGATAAACCGACCTGCAAAGGCATTTTAATGCATTTGTCATTTTCCATTTTAGTGGCAAATGCTCATGCTCGTATTTGCAAAGTAGTCTCCCTTCAAACAATGCAACACGCCAAAATGGGATCAGATTGTATTATGGCTGTCTAATATGTACTGGCCAAATTGTATCGAAGCATCTTCTATTCTTCAATAAATGGAACTGATAAAATACATAAACAAATGAAGTTATGTTCTTTCCAAAGACTGGTAGACCGATTAACAATATCGCTTGGCGTCATCTCCACGATGTTTTATGTGCAATCTTTTATCTGATGTGTTTATTATCTTTCGTGGCATGAACCTGATCTCCACTACTAATAAACAAGCAAACGAGAACTTCTCTATGTGCACCCCGTAAAGAGCCCCCACAATACACACCAACCAATTTGCACCTCACGATTAAGCCCACAAAACTGAATCTAACAGCCATCATTGATCTAATACCTCCACGGTGTGGCCTTAGCAAATTCCAATGACTGACCGTACTCCACCATCCCACAAGCGGCCTTCAATCAAACAACCAGAACGACGTCCCCTACAATCA
Source organism: Elymus sibiricus (assembly GCA_039707655.1). Taxonomy (NCBI): domain Eukaryota; kingdom Viridiplantae; phylum Streptophyta; class Magnoliopsida; order Poales; family Poaceae; genus Elymus; species Elymus sibiricus. The sequence continues at coordinate 321,641,593 of CM077672.1, forward strand.
CGTCATTGCAATCGCAAACAAATAAGGAAATATAAAGGAATCGGCTCCCGTCGCCCAATCGCGCAGCAGCCTGTCTGCCTTGCGTCACCACCACGCCAGGCCCCGTCCTCCAAGATCGTAGCATCCCTGCACAGATCGACCTAGCGGCCGTCCAGGAGCCTGGCCTGCCCTAGCAGCATGGCAACAGCCCGGCAGATCGCCAGTGCCCAGGATCCCGCACCGGCACCCGCGCGGTCTCGCGGCACTGCACCGCTCCGTCGCCTCCCTAGACGACCGACGTGGCGGGCGCCAAGGAGCTGCACTGCCATCGCACCATGGCAAAAGAACAACATCCACCAGTGCCCAAGATTTCGCCACGGCACCCGCGCGGCCGCGCCGGCCATGCACGTCCACTGAACCAGCCGGCCACACGCAACTGTAATTCTCACCGGCACTTCTTTAGGTTTGACTTGTACCTTTCACCTGTTGCATCATTACTCAACATTAGAATTTTCAGAACAGTTATCCGCTAGCCTATTCAGTCAAAAGTTAGAAAAGGCGGTGTGCTTATCTGCCTGTCAGTAATAGAAAACTTGCGTCTCATGTCTCATGTTCATATTTCACAATTATATGCATAATATCCATGCTTCTGATAATGTAATGACATGAATATTCACATGAAGGCGACGGCATGTCATCTCCCAATCGTGCGGGGTCACGCACCCCGTTTCATGATATAAGCAACAACCAACCATTCAGTAATTAGCATCAACCACTTCCCTACTTTGTGCTACTGTTTCTGCTTTTGCTTGTGTGCTTACTTGCGGTATATATTTTATAGAACCTAGCACCCCATTTCAGGATATAAGCAACAACCAACCACTCGGTAACTACCTGAACCACTTCCTACTTTGTGCTACAAATTGTGTTGTTGCTTTTGTGCTAACTTGCGGTATATATTTCATACAGACCCTACCACCCCATTTCAGGATATAAGCAACAACCAACCATTCGGTAACTGGCATCAACCACTTTCTACTTTGTGCTACTGTTTTTCATGTTGCTTGTGTGCTAACTTGCAGTATATATTTCATACAGACCCTAAAGAATTGAAGAGGCAGAAGAACAAAGAGTATTATGCACGCAATAGAGATGATATTCTTCAAAGACGTCGTGAATCCCGTGAAAGGAAACAGGGTGTTAGGGCACTGCCTAATGACGAGCAAAATGTACCACATACACCCCTAACCATGTCCCAAGGTAAAAATTGCTTGTACTCCATGCTTATGTATTTCAAGATACTACATTATATGCTAAACTACGACTTGTATGTATCATATATTAGACCCTAATGAGGAGCCGAAGAGGCAACATCAAGCCTACTGTGGGAGACAAATGGCCGTTCTTTCTGTCGATAACATTGTCCAGGAAAATGAAACACATACACCAGTGTCCATGTCCATTGGTAATGACGATCAACAAAGCACTTACAACCATATGTTTTAACACTAATTATCTTTTTTTATCTATGCAGATCCTAAGGAGTTAAGGAAGCAAAGGGACAGGGAGCGGTATGCACAAAACAGGGATGATATATTAAAACGACAACGGCTATCCCGTGAGAAGAGAAAGGCTGCAACTGCCCTCCTCGACGACAAAAATGTGTCACCCACCCCAGCTACAGGACAATCCGGTGTCACCCAGCTCAAAAAAATGACATGTGCAATTGCCGTGCTACCATAAGATACTGATTGCATGTTCTTAGCTCAGCAAATATGCCCAGAAATATGAGTACTCATGTCATATTACAATTCTCTTGCAGGCTTAACAAATATACCAAATTCATCTCAATCACATGAACGTGTTCCCCGCGACAAGGAGAATAATTTAACGTGCGAAGATGAGTCAAATTGGTTGCACAGGGCTGATGCATATCAGATGCAACAAATTGCAGGACGAATTAGAGCTACTGCTGTGCATCTTGGTCACAAAATGCAACCAACTGGATCCATATTTAGAGATGTTGCACAAGGTATTCTTAACTGACTTTGGTAAACAATGTTCCATACTTTCTTACTGTAACAGATTCTGTTCTAATTAATTGTCACTGCAGGGCCTCACATCCCAATTTTAGGGGTACGGGTGATGTCACCAATCCCAGGAGCTTTGAGCTGTAGTATAGAAAGGTAAACTTTCTGTAACTTTCTGTACATAAAAATGTAGGAGGAAGCACACCAATCCAAGCAGTCAGTCTTCACTTTGACCATTAGTATATGTGAAAGTATACATGCTGGCTACATTCGGATAACGAAGCTGAATTTGTGTTGCAAAATGCCTTTCCTATATCATAATTATTTAAAACTGAGAACATCTGAAATAAACCTGATCCATTCTAATTCTCAAGGCTAAACAAGTAGCACTTCCTACTTCCATTAATGGGTCACATCATCGACACTTCCACCAACTAAGAGGATTACAAGAAAATCATAGGCTTGGAAGAAGGCTTACTCTTTTTTGAATGGTCGGAGAAGAGCCGCCTGCGAGTTGGGGAACAGGGACCTCCAGTGTCGGGCCTTCCCGACCCCATTGGCTGCCGTGTCGCACGAGACACAACCAGGCGACGGCCATGGCCCCTGAGAAGCTAACCCTATGGGACGAACATTGCACACAGTGAGGCTATGCACCGATTTGACGGGGAGGGGCAGACGACGGGTTCGGAGAGACTAACCTGGACCCGGACGAGCGAAGAGAAGCATGGGGAGGGTCTCGAGCAGCAGCACAGCACGCGGAGGTCTTCGTCGTCATCCATGGAAGGAAGGAGCTGGAGGTCGCGAGCAGCAGCTACTCCTGCTCTAGACCGAATCGAACAGGCAAATAAAGATGCGGTTGGGCAATTATCTAGCACTCGGAAAAAATCTGACATGTTTATGTGCTCACAGCACTTCACTCCCCATTTTTCATTTCGTTCCCAACTACCCAAATACTCGGAGAGCAGAGATCGAGGGGAGAAGAAGAGTTGGAACCGGACCTTGATGGTGACCCGAGCATGGGGGAGGGAAGTTCGTGGCGCGCGGGAGAAGATGGAGACGCTCATGGCGGCGACGGCGAGTGCATCAGGAGGAGGGAGGGGCCCGGCGTCGCCAGCGAGCGTGCCGAGCTCGAGCGCCTCTTCCAGCATTTCGCGACCAGATGCGAAGAAGGGGCGGGCAGAGGAGGGGCCTACGCGTCCGCCGGCAATGCTGACGAAGGGGAGGAGCGGCCACCAGAGATCGCCGGCTGGGGATGGGGGATCTGGTGTGTGCCTACGAAGGAGCAGGGAGAGAGGAAGAATGGGGAAGAGGATAAGATGTGAGCAGGCAGTGGATGGTTGATGGAGTTTTTTTTAATACACTTATTACTAATACTTCTATTAGGCATGTCCGATTTTGAGTGAGTGCGGCATTGTCTAAACTAAAAAAATCCATTATTTGTATAGGGCATGTCCGATTAACCTGCGTGGGTGAGATTTCTTTTATCATCATGACTTGGTACAGTCAGTTCATTTGATGATTTAAAAAGTTTTTTTATATAAATATCTATAAAATTGATAACAAATTTATTGACTATATATATGTTTTGTAATCATTCAGGCCGTCTTGTGGTCTCTGGATGGTAAATTTTATGGTTTCAAACAATTATGTATACATATTGCACACTATTTTGTTATAAAAATATTGTATAATGCATATGTAAGATAGTTTAGGAAGCAATTTTTGATGCATATTTTAAAGTATGAAGAAAATGAAGCTCAAAACAATATCCCATTCATTGAACGAAGCATCATAGATCGCATAAATAGATGGACCTTCATTGCTTCAAAAGATGAACCTTCAACAGATGCTTGGTTGTGGTTTATAAATTATTTTTCTGTAACAAATTATAATACAATTATTATGTGATCGTGCATTTTATGTGAAGATATGTTTCTTGATCATGCGTTACACGCGCGCTCATGTCTTTGGCTGGGTGACACCATGACAGTTTGCTCGGTAAAAAAACTCGCAAAAATAATAATTAAATTCATAATATATGTTTTATTATATATTATGATACATGTGTTGAATCACAAATATGTCACACCTTCAAAAATACAATTTGAGTGAGATGACAACATTTTGTAGCCATCTGTTAAATCAATGGAAAGCAAGTGAACACTGGATCTTAAAAAATATATTTTGCAGTCATCTGAATTTTTTCGTAAATAATATTTTATTATTATATCATGTGAACACATTTAGTTTGAGACGTGCGTTGCACGTGCATGCTTACTAGTATATGATAAAAATAAAATTTCCAATGTAGCACCGATTATCTTGCCTACTGGCCACTACCGGATATTTTTCATTTGAACCATTCTCTTTATGTTGCAATAAATCTGTTCGACATTTTGTTCTGTCACATCATACCTCTGTTGTTCAACCTCCTTTTCGAGAAAACATCATACCTCTGTTGTTCTGGCTTGAGTGCATTTTTTCAGTTCTCCTTCATTTACTTTATAGAAGAAACTGAAAACTAGTGACACTTTGACTTCTTCTACTTCCAGGAATACTGGAGATGTCAGGCCTGAATGCTGGTATGGGATCTGCTAGTGGTGATGTATTGGATGCGGGATTTGCAAAGCTTCAAGGAAAATATTTCCATCACATCATGCAATCTTATGAAATCTCCGTGGGGTGCAATACCAAGAAAGAAAAGATAGACTTAGATCTCAGCGTTGTTGCCAAAGACAAGGTTGTTTCCGGCCACCATGCGCGCATCTTTTATGATTTTCAACAGCACTCGTTTGCCCTTGAGGTTCTGGGCCAAAGAGGATGCTATGTTCAGAGGGTCCTTCACCGCCCAGGTCATGGTCCCATTAAACTAAAGTCACAAGATGCCATTCAGATTGGGCACACACAATTCTACTTTCTCCTACCACCTCGCTCCATCTTTGCAACCTTTGCTGCTGAGGGCACTCCGCACTCGTTTAATTTCCGTGGCCATTCCTATCATATTGGTTCCGCCACAGCTTCTCTCCAGCACACTCATATTCCAACAGAACCCATGTCTTCATCCGGCCAGCGCCCTGCCCATTCTGATTTTTCTGCTTCTTGTGACAATGGTCATGGTGGGGCCCATTGTGGCAATGGCATTATTGTTGGCACTAGAACTCAAGGATTGTTTACGGTGCCAATCAACATGTCTTCTGCTGAACCGAACACCGGGCCTATCAAAGTAGAACCAATTGGAATAATACCTAATGAACATGGTACGTTATCATTGTTACGTACTTATGCTATATCATTTCTCTCCTGTATTGTATCCTTTGTGATATATTAACATAAAATAGACAACATATTACATGTACTAATACTATCACTACTTTCTCATAGACTGATTTGTGAGTTACAACTATTTGGCTACTAAAGTAGAGATAGTTCCAATCATGAACTAATAATATACTTGCAATCATAAATGTGGAATTCACACTTTTGCAATATATACTGCATCAGGAGTATACTAACATATGTGGAATCTTATTTCTGGAAATTGTAGCTGTACTGAGACAAGTTCCTAAACTAATTAAATACAAAGTCAATGGTTTTTCCTCTAGCATTTGTTGTCAGCAACAATATTACGCCAGTAAGAAGCCTAGAACTCAGTATTACTGTACAGCTACGTACCCTAACTAGCTTACTTTATTTCTGCAGCCAAAAAAATAGAAATTAGAATGGTGGACGAGGATGAAGACAGTCTGTGGCTCCTTCTAAAAGAAGAGAACGATCTTATATATCTCATGTGTTGCAACCATGGTATCAAACCACTGTAATGCTAGTGGTAGACAATGGATGCATGTGGAACAACTCCATGCAGAGGTTTGTTACGCAAGATTATTCACTTTTATTCAGTTTCTGGAATTCTAAAAATTAACTCTAACCGCCTTGATTAACACTAGCTAGTGCCGGAAAGCATAGTTGTTGGGCTGTACAATTGGCATTAATTTTAGATTTCAATTAGTATACTTGTATGTTAAATTATAAAAAAATGCTTTTGATTTATAGATTAATTCCTTAATTATAGCATCCTTGAATAAAAGAGAACAATTAATGTTTCATATCAACAGGGCTAACTTAACACATGTTATACCATGCAAAGACTAAAAAAGTGTCTTGTTACATTTGTGTTAGTTTGCATCCATATTTCTGTTCACTAAGGAACTGTGTTTGTCAAGGCGACTTGGTGGTAAAATATGTGATGTTATTAAGAATCACATGACCCTTCAATAGCCTTTTTTCTTTGTATACATGGTCCATTGGAATACAACAAGTTGAACCAATTGGCGGAATACAGCAAGGTGTACTTATGCTTTGTATGTATGCGCGCGCGCACAGACACACAAATCTCAAGCCTCCAGGCCAAATGGAAACAGCAAATAGCATGGATGGAAGAGGTAACTGTATACATGAACTACCAACGCAACCTTGCTCCACACTAATCCTTTTCGAAAACAAATTATGGTAGATTGCAACCTAATACTTATCTCACTAGAAACTTTTAGTTCAGCATACATGGAACTTGAATCGAAACCGTGGATGTCGTCTCACCTAGTAGTGCCACGAGAGCGCCTCCGCGGTGTGCCCCTCGTCCTGCCCGGCGGCGAAGCGGATGCCTCTGCTGAAAGCTGTATGCTTGGCCTTCCTGAGTATCCATCTCCATGTCCAGGTCGCCAACACAGTTGCTGAGGGACACAGACTGGGGGACGGCGCCATTGCTAGCTGCACCTGGATCTCCTCCCCGACCCGAGTAGATGTAGATTTAGTCCGCCCCGTTCCTTCCGTTTCTACCCCCGGCCCGACAGAGGCATGGCGGCCGGGCGTCGCGGGTGGGGGGAAGGGAGGGGAGGAGAGGTGTTCGTTGGATTGATGGCACGGTCATCGTCACCGACTTCAGAGACACGGCGTCACAGGAGGGCGCAGGAGTGGCGGCGGCCAGCGGCGGGGGTTGGGATCGGGCAAATCCCATCACAGAGCGAAGAGAATGGAAACGGAGAGGCCAAGAACTGGAACAAAAACTGAGAGCACGGTTAATAATATAGCCAAGAGCCGGCTATATGAAGTTGTCATGTCACTTATAGCCAACCTAATAGTCCAGTCATACAATAGTTATTCATACTAGTATGTTATACCATTAATATACGGCGCACATTTTTCTCTCATAAAGGTTTTTAGGGCTCGTGCTACAGCCGGTTGTAAGTTTGTAGCCCGCTTCTCTTCTCTCTCCTCTCCTCTCCCCTCTAACTAGGCACAAATCTGATGTGACATCTCTTATAGCCCGCCTACGTCATTCTATTATACTTGCCGATACATTACCATTCTAGCGTACCAAAGTTGAACCAATTGGAATACATGATCCATTTCTCTCCTATTTTCTGCTTTGTGATATACTAACATAAAATAGGCAACATATTACCTGGTACTAATACTATCACTCCTTTCTCCTAGACTAACTTTGAGTTAGAACTATTTGGCCACTGAAGTAGAGGATGAATTGTGGGATTCACACAATAACTGCAGGAATGAATGGTCAAATATTGGGTAGGCACCCATGCTTGGGTCTGAGTCCATGAGTCAGTTTTTGTGTGCGTCTATGGATAGTACGGTGTGTGTCTAAACAAAGGCAACCAAAAATATAGCATGTTTATAAATATCTTCCTGATGCTTTAGTTGTGCGTATCAAATTAGTACCAGATTAGTTGTGAGCATCTTCATTAGAGTGCTTTGTACCAAAGGCAACTATTTGGCTACATGTTTCTAAACAAAGGCAACCAATTGGACCACTTTGTATATGTCGTATCAAATTAGTACGCTACCTGATGCTTCAGTTGTGCGTGGATGTAAACTTGTCTTATGATATGCATTGTAATTATCAGAAAATTCTCTCGTGATTCTGCTCTCTTCTGGCAAATTAGTTTTCGTAATGTTTCTTTTCTTTGCAACAAGTACAAAACTGTCCAATTACTAATTACATGTTTTCTTTTAAAGATGGTTATAATCAATAAGTCATAATATACTTGCAACCGTAAATGTGGAATGCACACTTTTATGCAATATATATCATCAGAAATATACTAACATATGTGGAATCATATTCCTGAAAATTATGGTTGTACTGAGACAAATTCCTAAACTAAATACAATGTCAAGTTCTTTTTCCTCTATCATTTATTGTTAGGAACATCATTATTCTTAAACATCACTCGGGTGGAACAATGGTATCAAACCACTGTAATGCCAGTGGTAGACAATGGATGCCTGTGGAACAACTCCATGCAGAGGTTTGTTATGCAAGATTATTTATTTTTATTTAGTTTCTGGATTTCTAAAAATTAACTCTAACCGCCTTGATTAACACTAGCTAGTGCCGGAAAGCATAGTTGTTGGGCTGCACAATTGGCATTAATTTTAGATTTGAATTAGTATACTTGTATGTTAAATTATATAAAAAAATCCATGCTTTTGATTTATAGAGTAATTCCTTAATTAGCATCCTTGAATAACAAAAGAACAATGTTTCCATCTAAAGATGTGATTTGTTCATATCAAGAGGGCTAACTTAACATGTTATACCTTGGAAAGACTAAAAAAGTGTCTAGTTACATTTGTGTTAGTTTGCATCCATATTTCAGTTCACCAAGGAACTGTGTTTGTCAAGGTGACTTTGGTGGTAAAATGAATATGTGATGTTGTTAAGAATCACATGACCCTTCAATAGCCTTTTTTCTTTATTAGAGAAAAAGATCCGTCAATAAACCTTGAGCTTACAGTTATTTTAAAATGCCCTTGAGGCTCTAGGCCAACGTGGATGCTATGTTCAGAGGGTCTTTCACTGCCAGGTGATGGTCCCATTAAACTAAAGTCCTAGGATGTCATTCAGATTGGGCACTCCACACTCGTTTAATTTTCGTGACACATCTCTACTTTCTCGTACCAGCTCGCTCCATCTTTGCATCCTTTGCTGCTGAGGGCACTCCACACTCGTTCAATTTTCGTGGCCAATCCATTCATATTGGTTCCGCCACAGCTTCTCCTCAGCACACTCATATTGCATCACAACCCATGTCTTCATTCGGCAAGTGCCCTGCCTATTCTGATTTTTCTGTTTCTCGTGACAATGGTCATGGCAGGGCCAATTGTGGCAATGGAATTATTGTTGGCACCGGAACTCAAGGATTGTTTACGGTGCCAATCAACATGTCTTCTGCTGAACCTAGCACCTATAGTGGGCCTATCAAGGTTGAACATGGTACATTTCATCATTGTCACATACTTATGCTAGATCCATTTCTCTCCTGTATTTTTTTCCTTTGTGATAAAATAACATAAAATACACTGTATCTCATGAGCTTGTTCAACCACAGAACGGTTATTCACCATCTTGTATTCGTGGAAACTCTCCATGATGTACAGTTCACTGCCTGCATCTGTTGCACCGAATTTAGCATTCAGTGCATCCCACAGACGGTCAACAAGAACACTCAGAATGCATCCCACAAATATAGTATTGGCTTCCTGGAACTCTCTCTGATCTTCCTCAGACAGTCCCTTTGGAGCACCAACACTAACGTGGAAAACTTTCAAAGCAATAAGCCAGAGCATAGACTTCACCTGCCACCTCTTAAAGTGCACACCGGTAAACTTATCCAGCCTCAGTGCATCAGCGAATCCAGCCATAGTTAACTTGGGAAATTGCCTACAATTAGGTTTTTGGATTGTTGGAATATTAGGCAAATTCATGATTAATTTCAGTAAATAATACATGACTATAACAGAAAATAGCATGCAGCAATCTAGCATACTAGATGAACAGGAAAACATGCACAGCAATATCGCACATGAAACAACAACTATAGACAGAGACATGAACAGATCACGATGGACGTATTGTTCGTTAGCTGCTGCAGGAACGACTATGTTGATGACGATGTTGGCGACGATCTGTTGTTGATGGCGATGGAGACGACAATGAGTAGCACCACCCGACTTGGACGGAAGACGACTTGTGATGACAAACTTGAGCAGTCGCGCATAGCGCTTCACAAAAACCTAATTCGTCCTCTCCCGGTGCAGGATCGCAAGAACGAACGGTTCCGGAGACCCGCTCTCCCGCATTGATGACGAACTTAAGCAGTCGCGCAGAGCGCTTCCCAAAAACCTAATTCGTCCTCTCCCGGTGCAGGATCGCAAGGACAAACGGTTCCGGAGACCTGCTCTCCCGCACGCCGATGCACGCCGGCGTTCGGTATAGAGTAGACTACGATGGCGGCGCAAGGTGCGAGATGAGGCAAAACCCTAGGTGTTTTCGGTGTGTCTTTGGCTGAGGCCGGTAAGCAGTATATATAGGAGAACCAGAGGCGGTATCGTGTCGCGATCATGATCTCAAACCGACTTGGTTTCCAAGTCAAACTTACCGGACAAGAAAACAATGAACTTGTCCGTCAAGATACCCAAAAATAAAACGGCAAAAGGAAGTTGTGCCCCTGCAAGGTAACAGACCGGATTTCGGTGGACCATTTCACGCGCATGTCACACGTACGCGCGGCCCCAGCCCCACCCAGCCCCAGCCCGGCCAAGTGAGGCGGGCGAGCGCGCGCGTGTGGTCTTCTCTTTCTTTTCTCAACACACCACTTAGAGTGGTGAAGAGAACCCGCTATATAAAGAGGTCCAACACTTTCTCAACTAGCGGTATGGGACTAAACTTTAGCACCACACCCCCACTTGCCATTTTTCTCATGGGCTCATTTGAGATTTCAGAATTTGTTAATGGGCCAAGTCCATTTATTTCTAACAATCCCCCACCAGATGTAACATACCTTTTCTTCAATATGCCGGTAACATACAATGGTTTTATTTTATAAGTTAAGCAGTGATTGATCAAAAGGAATGTAACCTAAAATCATTAAACTATCTAGTAGGTAAAAGCAAACCTGCTAATCAACTCATCTAGAGACATTTCCACAAGGTTGCCTTTCATGGTTTGCTCATACTCCAGAATGAACAACTTGGTAGTTGTCCTTTCTTTACTCAATGAGTATGCCAACTTTTCGTCAAGAAGACGCAACTTTGAGCCTTTCATACCTATTACCGCCATAAATTCACCATAATGAGCAGCAAATGATGCATAGGTGGATCAAACAGAAAATGCACGTACAGTTAACAAAATCAAGTTCATAAATTACACTCTTCACACTATTATATTTGTAGAACCAAATAAATAGTTATCTAGCAAACAATCAGCTGATGTAAAAGGGAAATTAACCACTATAGTGTCCCAACTATTTTCAGTGACTAGCAGCGCACTTATACACAACCAAGACAGGTGAGAGCTACATTTTGTGTACATTCGGGACCATGCACTTGTCCTTGCTTTCTATAAAGCAAATGTACAATGCAAACTCATTAATTTGGATTAATATCCGATAATTAATAAAGAGTAGACACAAAGAGTAGACACAAAGACTGTATACTTGTCTGTTGATGCTCTATGATGATAATTAATAAAACTGACAGATTAATATCCGATAGAGGCAACAATTGTGGCAATGGAATTATTGTTGGCACTGGAACTCAAGGATTGTTTACAGTGCCAATCAACATGTCTTCTGCTGAACCGAACACCTATAGTGGGCCTATCAAGGTTGAAGATGGTACGTTTCGTTTCATCATTGTCACATACTTTTGCTAGATCCATTTCTCTCCTGTATTTATTCCTTTGTGATAAACTAACATAAAATAGACAACATATTACCTGGTACTAAAGTAATACTATCACTCCTTTCTCCTAAACTAATTTGTGTGAGTTGCAACTATTTGGCTACTGAAGTACAGATAGTTCCAATCATGAACTTATAATATACCCGCAATCGTAAATGTGGAATTCACACTTTTTGCAATAAATATTGCATCAGAAGTATACCAACATTCCCACAAATAAGGAAGTATACTAACATACTCCTTCTATCCATTAGGGCCTAATGCATTTTTCGAGGCTAACTTTGACCACATGTTAGAACAATAATATATGACATGCAAGTTACACAAAGCATACTGTCAAATTCGTACGTGAAAGGAGCTTCCAATGATATAATTTTCACATTATACATCTCATATACTATTAATCTTTTCAATAGTCAAAGGCAATCTCGAAAAACGCATTAGGCCCTATATATATGGATGGAGGGAGTATGTGGAATCGTATGTTGACAACCCTTAGCCTTATTGCCTCATGCACATAGAACTGTTGACAACCCACTCCAAACTCACTTCCACAGTCCCATCGTTCATCATCGTCAACCTTCTGGAATCTGTTTATGGTAGTGTGCATTAATTTGTAAGATTTAACTCGCAGATCTGACATAGCTCGCAACCTTTTTGAATGTTTTTGGACCAAAGTCTACAACCTTCCACTTGCTATTATCGAATATCAATTATTTCACCATAAATTAATTAGTAAATTCAAGACTTGCTTGCGTTGTAGGATCCCTTCAACATGGTACAAGTTGCATGGTACCTCATGACCTCATTGTTTGTCGGTTATTTTCCTATTAATTAGTTAGAAATCTTAGCTACCGCTCTACCTTAACAGTACACTGGCTACAACCTACAACATTGTGATAATCTATTTGTTCCACGTAGTACAGTTACACTTCTGAATTATGCGCTTGTTGTGTATTTGTAAGGCATGCGAACTAATTCTTGATTGTTTTGCAGCTTATTGAACACTTCAGTGCGATATGGCCCCATAGCAAGGTTCAAAAGTATCTGGCATCAGAGGATGGCTCATCAACCGGAATAGCAGAGACGCCGTGGCACAGGCTGTTGGAGCTGCTCAAGAAGTACCCGGAGAAGTTTGTCATGAGTTTAATGTCTAGAGACACAATAACATTAGAGTTCGTTTCGCTGGTCTGCTTGCTGCATAAGTTTTGCTGCCCTGAGGTTGCTCAGATCATTGCCAGGCTCCTGTCGAAAAGTTAAAAATGGAGATTTCTCTTTGTTTGTGTCATCATCTCATGTTGTAAGCCTGTCACCTTCGGAGATTTCTCCTTGTTTGTATCATCAGCTCATGTTGTAAGCCTATTTGCTTCACGGGTAGGCTAGCTTACTTGTGTACTTTTGGCACTGTCTGCTGTTAAGAAGTATAATCTGGATTTTTGGGCTGATCGTCGGTATATTTTCTTTGCTATATTACTAATTCGCAAATTGGATGAGTGCTTCTGGTAGCACTTGTTTTGTGCAATACGAGGGGAATAAAAGGATTTAGCATCTAAGGAGCAGTAGCTTCTTTTCTAATATCACTTGTTTTGTCAATTAGTAGAGCAAGTGTTGTCAAAAAGAAACTGTGACCAAGGTAGAGATTTCTACCTTATATTAACAAGGCCAAGAGGCCAAAGTTACGGATTCAACCGTCTCTTACAAATAAGAAGAGAAAACCAATAAGAAAAGCATAGTGTAAAGTTTTAAAAAATGCTGAAAATAATATGTCATGCACATTTTAAAATATCATAGTTTATGTTCTTCGCAAAAAAAAAAAAAGAATTACTACTGCTAAAGCCTAGAATTGCAAGTTTTTAAAAATATCATAGAATTGCAAAAAAAAAAAAAAAAAAAAAAAGAGCAGTTAACTAGTTCATTTTCCACAGGGTTCACGAATACATTTATTTGCATCAAACTTAAAATCTGCACATAATACTTAGTCATGTGTATATATGATCTTTTGGGACTTAAAAGAACAGAAAATAATATTTTTCAGCCAGGTGCATGTGCTCCCAAGCTCACCCAGTAGTTTCCGGCTTGCGCGGCACCAAAAACTGAGGCCCAAAGAAAGGCAGGTTGCTCCAGCAAACGGGTGTAAGCTGCTCCAATGACCCTGGAACGAACCACAGGTTGGAAGAGTCCTGCTTCTGCTGTGTAGTCCACTGGAGACACTTCAGCATCTGAACCGTAATGACTTCTCTTCGATGTGTTTTGGTACTGCAAAACACCACCGAGTAGCTCAGTAGCTGTGATTATGGGGTTCCTTTATGGAGCTAAAGTTACCTTGAAAACAAGATGATTGGTGAAAATGTCTTACCCATTTCTTACAAATTTGTTAGTTCCAAAATATACAGTAGGACAATATGCTGCTGTTTTTCCGCTTCAATCCGTCATTTCTATGTTTTGAACCTATCTTACGAGTTAGTTCCATGGAGGATTTGAGACTTGGAGAATAACATGGCAAAAACATATGGATTGACCGAGTAGCATATTTTGATACAAGCTCGTTGTTATCCGAACACAATCCAACAGAGCACACAAGCAAATGGTATTGACCATGAGATCAATCCTTGATGTAATGATATACTCCGAGTAGCTGGGAGGCGGCGTTCGCTCAGGTGCAAGGTCGGGTGTCGCCGTAAATCTGGCCAGTATGCTGCTGGGCGGTCATCGGTCGGACAGCGATCTATATAATCTGTGTCCACACGCGATGACGATGGAGCTAGTGGCAGTTCCTGGTGCTGTCGTGTGATGCAGATCAGCTATTGGTTGCCACTTGTGAGGATGGTTGGGTCTCCGGAGTGTCCCAAACTCGAGATTTTAGTAGTGCCTTTGTCCTTCCTCCCCATCGAAGACTTCGTAGGGTGGTAGCGAGTGGCTATGTCGTGTCACGTCAGCTTGCTCGTGTGTGCATGTCTATCGCTCGCAGTCAAAACCGTACATATGCAGCTATTGGGATCGAGGCAAGTGGAGGAGATAACATAGGAGACTTCGACTGGGTGGTCCGTCTTAGTGTACCCGGTCTCGAGCTCCGGGGTGAAAACCCTAGGTCTGGCCCTGATTGGTTTTACCTGGCAATGACGGCGTTCTTGCGTCGTTACCCTGATGAAGGCATTGCTCGGATTTGATCTTCAGGGTGAAAACCCATGTTCTAACCTTCAGTGGTTGGATCCGGCGACGGCGACGCTTGCGTGTCGTTCCCTTCCTTGAGGCGTTGCTTTTGGAGAACTTTTCTCGTGGTCCTTATGTTATCAAGAGATGGTTGGCGCCCATGGTCACTGTTGTGTTTTTTCAATTGTTGTTTCCATTGCTCCGAGTTATTTTCTCCCTACGCCAAGGCATAGCTTCAGTCTTGTATGACTTTGCTCTTTCTCAACGTGAGTGTTTGTTTGTGTGTGTTGTGTTGGTTGTGTGCATCCTAGTTATGCAGAGGCAGGTTGTGTGGATCTTGAAGGAAATTATCGTCAACGGCGAACAATCCAACGCGGACAGACGCGATCTCCGGCACAGGCAAATATCCCAATGCGGCGAGCCAGCCCAGTTGATCTTGGATCACGGAGCAGCTTTTCCAGTCTCCCTTGAGGAGGCCGGTGAGGCGCGGGGATGAAGCAGCGGTGGAAGCCATGATGGTAGCCTCTCTCGTGCGGTGACGAATTGGGTTAATCACTCAAGACAGACGAAGGAGGATGAGCGCGTGTGGAACCAGAACAGGGTAGGCAGTGGGGATGTGAAATCTCTCTGCCCTGCAGCTGTGGCTTTTTACGATAATTCCTTGCCGTGAGGTGATTGGACGCTAGATTCCTATAGCGGTAAATCCGTGTATTCCCCAAGCGTCGTGCGATGAACGCGCGCGGGGATCGAGGGGATGATTAATAGTGCCGCTTTACGTGTTTCGAGGCACATTACGACTTGTCCAATTGGACGTCTCAATGGCAGGGTCCCCGAGTCACGCGCACATGCCATGAAGACCCCTGACATGACAGCATGCCCGTATAAGTAGAGACGTTTAAAATTGTCAGGGTAGGGCCGGGTTGTCATCCGGTCTTCAGTGGGAAATTACTTCAACCTTAAGGCAGTGGCGCACGAGTCGAGATCCTCGGTTCCGAGGATCTCCTCGAAAGCAATAAAGGCTCATGTTAAGGGGTTTCTTGAAATCTTAGAGAACTCTTCGGATACCTGAGGTATAAAACTTATCGGGCAAGGCTTGACCATTTCAGAGAAACGGATGGGAGGCTCATTGAACCGGATTGCAAGACCAATGACTAAAGACGAGGAAATACTCGGATGGACCGAGGAGCGTCCTCAACTTGAAGAACGATTCAGGGGCTACTGATGGTGTCCTGGACTAGGGGATGCTTGCCTCGTCCACTACTAGGGAAAACCCTATAGATAGATGTTTTAGTAGTGGCGAGGGGTATATGGGCCGCGCTGCTGCTACTTAGTAGTAGCGTGGGGTCTATAGTAGCACGGGGTATAGACCCCACGCTACTACTAAGTTGATAGTAGTAGTGCGGGGTATAAACCCCACGCTGCTACTAAGTGGTCTCCACCGTGCCCCCCGAGACAGGCCATAGTAGTAGCGCGGGGTATAAAACCCGCGCTACTACTAAGTTGATAGTAGTAGCGCGAGGTATAAACCTCGCGCTGCTACTAAGTGGTCTCCACCGTGCCCCCCGGGACAGGCCATAGTAGTAGCGCGGGGTACAAACCCCGCGCTACTACTAAGTACAGGGTTTTTTAACAACCGTGAAATCCCCATCTCCTCCCCCAAATCCCTCCCCTCTCCCGTCACTCTCCCCCCTCTCTCCATAGGCTCTCCCATGGGCCTCCTGCCCATGCGCGCCTCCTCCTCCATGGCGCCGAAAGAGGCCACCGCCTCACACCGTCGGCGTCCAAGAGCTCGCCGGTCTTCCCCCACGTCTCCATGCCACCACGCCGGAGCACCTCACCACCGGCGACCAGCCCCGCTACTCCCTCCATATCCTTCATCTCTTCCTCGTTTCTCTTTTTCTCTCTCTCCCTCTGGTTTGACTCACCCTCCCATGTCCATGCCCGTGCAGGTCGTCGCCATGGACGACCAGGAGCTCTCTGCCTTGGCCGCGAAGAGGAGCCCCACACCGCCGCCTTGCTCTGCCCTAGATCCGGGCCCTCTCCAGCAGTCGCCGCCGGATCTGGTCTGCCACTGCCCGTCCGCGCCTCCAGCGACCCCTGCCGTCGCTGGATCGAACCATTGCCGCCATTGAAAGCACGCACGGGATCGATAATTTTTTTTTTGTTTTTGAAATTAATAGTAGTAGCGCAGGGTATAAGACACTCGCTACAGATAATTAGTAGTGCGGGTGGCACCCATGCTACTACTAACAGACGTAGTAGTAGCGCGGGGTGGCACCCGCGCTACTACTACTACCTAGTTAGCTGTAGTGCCCTAGTAGTAGCGCGGGCACCCACGCTACTACTAGCTGTTTAACCCGCGCTACTACTAGGCTTTTCCCTAGTAGTGGTCGGCTCCCGACCATATGGGTCGGGCCAAGGACCCCCAAGATTATCAACCAGTGGGCCATGTTCATCGGGCTAGGAGCGCCAAGATGGAAGGTTCTGAAGACCTGGCGCATACTCCAAGACATAGAGGTTGTCGTCATTATGATTACCCTTAGATGTAACCGGCCTATGTAAACCCTAGGCACCTCTAGTATCAATATAAGCCGAGGGATGAGGATCATAGACGACAAGTCTCATACACACACAGTCTCGAGGTAGATCGAATTGTACTTTGTACCCCATCGATATCGATACAATCAACACGGGACATACGGTATTATCTCTTCGAGAGAGCCCGAACCTGGGTAAATCCCTGTGTCATCTGTTACCATCGTGCCAAGGCTACCAGCTCGGGACCTCCTACTCGAGATCTGCTAGATTTGACTCCATCACCAGGTCCTCTGAGTCCAACTCAAGGACAACCTCCCACCCCACCATGACAAAGAAGAACCACGGAAGCACGTGCTCATCGAGCCTGGCGGGATCCGAGCATAAGACCTGAATGTGCACTGGACCCACCCTGGAAAGAAACCCTCATCAATCACCATCAACTTGCCTATAGCCTCAGAGACTGCCTTGATGATTTGGTCCTGCTTGGCCTCTTCCGGCATCCCATAGATATACAACCAAGCCAAACATAGGGAGGAGGCCGCCTCAGAATCGATGCAGGATTCCATGACAGTGCCCACGATATGGTGAAAGGGGAGCATCATCGGCTCTCCATGCTAGCACATGCGAGTGCACATATGAAGGGACTCCGCGGTGAGAAAGGCCACTTCGAAGACTAACAGAGATCTCGCGGACCTTCCAAATGAAGGTGACCAAGATGTAGTCGCTCAATTACGCCTTGATGATGTCGGCAGTGACCTCCACAACCGGGGGCGGCTCCTCGTCGGGAACCGCAACGATAACCGCCAGGTGCTCCGAGATGGACATCACCTCCATGGCCATGTCCACGTAGTAGAACCCCCCCCCCCCCTCATCCACCCTAAGAAACTCATGGACCGGAAGGTCCGCGAGGAGGCGCCTCACACTCGAAGCATGTAACAACCCTATGTAATGAGCTATAGTGATCCTCATGATTATGCTAAGTTACTTTGATTTGCAAGGCTCAATCAATATGGATTCATATCTCATTTCAAATTCCACCACTGAAATCAAATTCAAATTGCAAGTGAAATTTAAAGTTTCACAAACATGTCTAAAAAATAGTTCATGTTTTAGCAAATATTCCATATGTAATTAAAGTGGAAGAAAACCACACAACTTGTTTGCTCATTTGGAATCTAGAAGCTAAACAGTACCCAAAACAACTCATTTAATCCCTTTCTCTCTAATAGAAAATTCAAATGAAATTATAATGCCCTCAAACTTTTCATGGCAGTGCTATATAATGCAATGATAATTATGTGACAAGTTGCATATTTTACAAAAACCAAATAGTGGCAAATCAAAATGCAAACAGAAAAGAACAAAAGAAACAGAAAAATAAAAAGAAGAAGGGCCACTGTGCACTGGGCCTAAGTGCACAGTGCCTGGCCAGCCGGCCCAGCCCACTCCCGCCGTCTCCCTCCTCTCTCTCCTCCCCGTGTCAGCACCGCGCACGCGTGGCTGACGACGAGCGTCGTCGCCGACGAACCAGCTCGCCGCACACGTCGCTACAGGCATCGGGAGGGGATAAGAACGTCGTGCTGGCCCTCGGGGACACCCCCAATACTCATCCTCCCCTCTTCATCACTCGCCTCCTTCTCCTCAACCTCTCCCGAGAGTCGTCGTCGCCATGGCTCCGTCCTAGCGCGGCCATCGAGCTCCTCCCGTCGCCTCACCGTGTCCATCAGGACCACCACTGACCGCTTCTTCCTCTACGTCAACGCACGCGAGCCGGGGAGCACCCCATCGCCGGATCGCCATTGTCGTCTGCCTCGGGTCACCGCCCCTCCGAGCCGTCGATCTGCTCCACCCCTGCGCTCCCGATCACCCAAAAGGCCTCCGTGTACCTGCTCGGTGAGCTCCGCATCTCCCCTTCCTCTAGCTTGCTTGGATTCGAGCTAGTACTAGCCATCCCCATTCCCGATCTCCGGCCACCGCCATGGCCGCGGGCATCGCGCTCCCGTGCTCCTCCGCTCGAACCAGTGGCGCCGACGTGCTCCTGGTGCTCCCTAGATGCCGCCTAGATGCTTAGATGAGTCGCTGGAGCCCCGCATTGCCGTACCTGTGGAGCTCCCGAAAGCGCCGCCGCCTGCCATCGTCGTAGCGCTCAGCTCTGACCACCCCTGCTTGCGAAACCACCATGAATGGATGCGGCTCACTCTGATCGTTCGAATGTCGTAAGCCGCGCGTCAAACGGAGCCCTGTGCTCGTTTTCCGGCCAACTCCGGCGCGGATCCGCCACGGAAATGGTCGCCGGCGTTACTCCGGTCGCCGGTGCTGACCTAGCCGCCACGTGGCCGTCCCCTGTGTCGCTGCCAGCGGGTCCCACGGCCCCGTTGACCGAGTCAACCGTGCTGACTGGGCTCCCCCAGTCACTGACATGTGGGACTCCCTGGGCCCCGTTGACCAGTCAACGGGTCAACGTTGACTGCTGACTGGGCAGTCAACGGGGCCCACTGTCAGCCTCTGGTGCACTGCTGGGTGCACTGGACCGGGTGCACCTAGCATTTTCATGTGTAATTTCAAAATTAAATTAAATCCAGTAAATTCCAGAAATTGTTTAAAACTTTGAAAAATCATATAAAATAATCCGTAACTCGGATGAAAAATAATCAGAAAAATAAGACGAATCCGAATATGCCATCCGCTTACCTGTCACATGCCTCCAACACTGCAAACATGGAACCTTCCCCTCCGGATCGCCTGTCCGATAGCTGCCTAGAGCCGGGAAAATATTCCCAGATATTTTCCCGCTCCGTCTGTAACATGTAGCACTGCGTTAGGTCACCCCTAGCACAGCATATTGCCATGTCATGCATCTGTTTTGCATTTGTTGCTTTGTATTTATTGTTTCTTCCCCCTCTTCTCTCCGGTAGACTCCGAGACTGACGCTGCTCCCGAGTATGACTACACCCCTGACGTACAGCCCCTTTCAACAGAGCAACGAGGCAAGCAAAACCTCCTTGATCATTCCTATATCGCCCATTTCTTTCTCTCCCGTGCTTGCATTAGAAATTGCTACTGTTGTCCGAAACCTCCTATTCTGATGCATAGCCTGTTTTTGTAACTGTTGTTGATACCTTACCTGCTATCCTAAATGCTTAGTATAGGCTGGTTAGTGATCCATCAGAGGCCCTACACCCTTGTCCGTGTTGCCAGGCTTTACTACCGGAAGATTCGATCAAGGTGATCGACGTGCAGAGACCGACACATCACCGCACACCCCCTTAGTTGTACGACTCTGCGGAGCTACTATCGAGTGCCTAGGGTGATACCTCCTACCTCACTCCTGATGATATCTCTGTAGCGTAGCTAGTCGGTTGTGGGTTACCGAGAGTGATTCCTCTTTCACCACCTCTGATGATGCCTCTGTCGTGCAACCCCTCAAGTGTGAACCCATCGAGGGTGATTCCTCCAAGTTCACCTTGACGGATACATCAAGTGGGAATCCATCGAGGGTGATTCCACGGATTTCCCCCTTGATGTTATGGACACACGGTTACCATGTTTTTACCTCAGACCCTTGTTGAAGTCGGGTCGACCCCGAGGGGTACCCGTGAGAGATGTGAAGTCGGGTTGACCATGAGGGTACCCACGAGATAATTACGCGGCACGGCCGGGCAGGCAGACCACCCCAGGAGAGGGATGGGCCTGACCCTTGCCGTAAGTCTGTGAGACGAGGCGACAGGAGCACTGATCGTCACCGTGAGCTCCCAATACACTAGCGGTTTGGATATGAGATCCGAGTAGGCCTCTGGCCTTTTCGCACTAACCACCACGCGGGATAGCACTCGGCGTCGTACGATTCTTCCGAAAGCTCTGTCAGACGTCCAGTTCAGCATTGCGGCACGGCCGACAGCAGATACCCATAGGCACAACATGGTGAGGCTGACCCTGCGCGCAATGACCCGGAGTGCAAAGGGCGGTGGGCCCAAGACCCCTGAGCGCTTAGGATGTAGACCGGCGGGGACCTCTCTGTGGAGCCTAGGTAGGACTACGTCGTGTCGATCAGCTGAGGCCGGGCATGACCAAGAAAAGTGTGTCTGGCCAGAGTTAATCGAGCATGATGGGTAAGTTGGTGCACCCCTGCAGGGAAGTACATCTATTCGAATAGCCGTGTCCACGGTAACGGACGCTCAGAGAGTATCCCGATCTACTACAACTAGAACTGGATACTTGAATTACTTAATAATTTGATAGCTCCGGGATTGCTTTCTCGCAGGGCGTCGAGGAAGGATCTCTGGGCATTGCTACTATTACTTATTACTTTATGTTATGCTGCTAATCTGCACTCTTCTAATGCTGCAAGATGCTAGTCTTCGATAGGCTAGGCCTTCTCTCTATTCTGGCAATTCTGCAATGCAGTCCACAGATACAGCCCCTTCATTTGATACCGATGCATGATTAGCATAGTTCTGATGTAAGTCTTGCGAGTACTTTGTATGAGTACTCACGGTTGCTTTGCTACCTCTTTTTCCCCTCTACCCGGTTGTTGCGATCAAATGACGGAGCCCCGAAGCCGGAGATCCTCGATGGTGCCTACTACTACGTGAAGACCGACGACCAGGAGTAGTTTAGGAGCTCCCAGGCAGGAGGCCTGTGCCTTTTCGATCTAGATGTCATTGTTTTGCTCAGCCTTCTTAAGGCAAACTTGTTAGTTATGTTTGTGCTCAGATACTGATGCTTTCGTTGACTCTTGTGTAACTCGAGCTTATGTATTCGAGCCCTTGAGGCCCCTGGCTTGTAATATAAAGCTTGTATTATTTTATTTTGTGTCTACAGTTGTGTTGTGATATCTTCCCATGAGTCCCTGGGCTTGATCGTGCCATTTGCGTGTATGATTAGTGCACGGTCGAGTCGGGGGCGTCACAAGTTGGTATCAGAGCCGACTGCCTGTAGGAAGTCCCTTTCCAACTCCTTGGCCGAAGTTGAGTCTAGTCTTTAAAAAAAATATTTTACTAACTATGTTGTGTGGCTTACGGGCCCACATCGCAAATGGATGGGATTAGGGTCTTTTATTCCTCTCCTTTACTCTAGGATTTTGATCTCTCTTTTTTTCGGGTTAAAGATTTTACTAACTCTAACTCTAGGTTCTCGTGATCACATCCACCCGGAGATTTGAATTAACCCTTCTTCGAGTTGAGGGCCAGGTTCTGCTTCACAGTGTTCACGGACCGCAGGATCCTTTTATCGAGGGCACCCTGCGTTGTCACTTGCAGATTCCTCGCTCCAGTGGTTTTCTCCGATGTTGATGTAGCCTTTGCTATGTCTTGTTGTTGTATCTCTCCACCGCATGCCTGTGTGCCGCCTAGTTTGTCTAGCTGCGTCGTTTCCGAACTCATGTTGCCCGTTTGTATCCAACTCTGTGCATGGATTTGTATGTCTTTAATGACTACTAATATGTATCTAATGCACTTCTTGTTCATTGCTCATGTTACATCATGAATGACCCCATTCATTTGCAGTTGTTCTTGCTAAACTGCCCCTGTTGTTTTAGCAGGATAGCTGATGATCCTCCGCCTCCACCCTATATTGCCGCAATGATGCAGCAGTTTGAGCTGAACCGTCAGTTCATGTCCGGACTAATGAACCAATTTCCAACCCAGAATGCTCATCAATAGCCTACCCCAATAACCCTGCAAGAATTCGTGCGCCTCAACCCGTCCACCTTCCGCAACTCCACCAATCCTATGGATGCTGATGATTGGCTTCGCGACATCCTGTTTGAGATGGAGTCAGCTAATGTTGCCCCTGCCAGTTACGTCACCTTTGCGGCATTTCACCTGAAGGGTCCAGCTGCTCAATGGTGGGAAAGCCACAGGCATATGCCGCCTATTGGAGCCATACCCACTTGGCAGGAATTTCAGTTAGCCTTCCGTGCACGTTACATTCCTAAAGGTCTGATGGACCAGAAGAAGAGGGAATTCCACAAACTCACTCAGGGCAAAATGACTGTGGATGAATATCAGAGGAAATTTCTCGATTTATCCCGCTATGCTGAAGATGACGTCTGTACTGGCGCACGCAAGCAGGAGAAATTCCGTGAAGGACTGCGTCCTGATATAAAGCTCGCACTTGTTGTCCATGATTGCGCAGACTTTGCGACACTTGTCAGCCAAGCTTTCCAAGCTGAAACTAGTCTGACTGAGTACCAAGAGTCGCTCAAGCGTACTCGAGATGTTGGCCCATCCTCGGGTCAGCCTGCTCAGAAACGTCAAGTCTGGATTCCGCACAATGTCTATCACCGACCTGCTCCAACACCAAGGCCGTCTTATGTCGCACCTCGTCTGCCTCCGCCGCCGAGACAGTTAACGATTCAGGGTGGACAGCCCAATACTATGGCTCCTCGCCCCGCACATGGAGTCTGTCGTAAATGTGGGCTGCCAGGTCATCATTCCAGGTTTTGCCCACTGAGCCAGAATGTCAGACCGACTGCTGTTGTACTTGGCCATGCCAACCATGTCGATGCTGATAAGGCTCAGAAGGAACCGACTATCGTGATGGGTACCCTTCGCGTTAATTCAGTGACAGCCTCTGTTCTCTTTGATTCAGGAGCATCGCATGCCTTTGTGTCCCAACAATTTGCTCGGTTACATGGGTTAGACATGGAAAAGTTACCCACTCCTTTAGCGGTTCAATCTCCGGGATCCAAGTGGCAAACCTCAATGGTAAGCCCTCACAACCAAATCGAAATTGGAGGTCTACTTTTTCCAG
Source organism: Elymus sibiricus (assembly GCA_039707655.1). NCBI lineage: Eukaryota > Viridiplantae > Streptophyta > Magnoliopsida > Poales > Poaceae > Elymus > Elymus sibiricus. Next base: position 321,665,802 of record CM077672.1, read on the forward strand.
CTTCTCTCATTGTGCCTGGACCTTCCAACATAGACATCATTCTTCGTATGGATTGGTTGACAGCCCATAATGCTTTGATCGACTGTGCCGCCAAGACAGTCCAGCTCACACACCCTTCTGGCCAGATGATCAACTACTCAGCCCAGATAATACAGAATGCCGAGAGCCAGATATATGCTCTGAATGCATTGAATGCTTCACCTTTTGAAGGAATAGAGAACGTTCCAGTTGTTCGCGATTTCCAAGACGTCTTCCCAGAGGAACTTCCAGGAGTACCCCCTGCTAGAGCTGTCGAATTCGTCATAGACTTGAAACCAGGCACCACTCCTATTGCCAAGCGCCCGTACAAGATGCCACCGCATGAACTCCTTGAACTTAAGGAGGAAATTGACAAGTCACTTCGTAAGGGTTTCATTCGCCCTAGTTCTTCTACTTGGGGAGCACCTTCTCTCTTTGTTAAGAAGAAGGATGGTATGAACTGGTTAGTCCAAGATTACCGACCTATCAATCAGGCAAAAATTCAGAACAAATATCCGCTTCCCAGAATCAACGATCTGTATGATCAACTTGCTGGTTCCTCAGTATTCTATAAACTTGATTTGAGATTGGGATACCACCAGATCCGAGTCCGCGAAGACGATATTCCGAAGACCGCTTTCGTTACTCGCTATGGTTCATACGAGTACACCATCATGTCTTTCGGCTTAGCCAATGCTCCAGCAACGTTCTCTCGATTGATGAATTATATCTTCATGGATTACCTCGACAAGTTCATCATGGTTTATCTGGATGATATCCTGGTTTATTCAAAGAATAAGGAAGAACATGTTGAACATCTTCGTCTTGTACTGGAAAAGCTTCGAGAGCATCAGCTATATGCAAAATATTCCAAGTGTGAATTCTGGTTATCCGAAGTGACCTATCTTGGTCATGTGATTTCTAAGGATGGTATTGCTGTCAACCCAGAACGAGTTCAGGCTACTCTTGACTGGACTCCTCCGAAGAATGTTAAGCAAGTCAGAAGATTTCTCGGACTCGCAAGCTATTGCCGCCATTTTGTCGAGAACTTTTCCAAGATAGCCAAGCCTCTGACTAATCTGCTTCACAAAGGCGTTAAGTTTGAGTGGACAGAGAAATGTCAGGAAAGTTTCCAAACTCTCAAGGACAAGCTGACTTCTGCACCAGTGCTTGCTCCTCTAGCTTCTCGCAAGAATTCATCATTTATTGCGACGCATCCCATCAAGGATTAGGCTGCGTCCTAATGCAAGAACGCAAAGTGATTGCTTATGCCTCCCGACAGTTGCGTTCTCATGAAGAGAACTATCCAGTTCATGATCTCAAACTTGCTGCAGTTATTTATGCACTGAAGTTGTGGCGACATTACCTTCTCGGTAATCGTTGCGAGATCTACACCGATCATCAAAGTATGAAATATCTGTTTACTCAGCCAGACTTGAATCTCTGTTAACAAAGATGGATGGAAACAATTACAGACTATGACTGCGGTATTACATATACCCCTGGTAAGGCTAATGTTATGGCCGATACTTTGAGCCGCAAGTCATATTGCAACAACGTCATGGTTCAGCAAGCTCAACCCCTTCTTTATGAGGAACTTCGCAAAATGAACCTTCACATCGTTCCACAGGGTTCTCTTAATACCCTTGTTTTGGAACCAACTCTGGAGAAAGCTATTAAGTCTGCGCAAGCAAAAGACGCTAAAGTTGACCAGATGAAAAGGGAACTTGCTTTTGAGAAAGCCAGAGATTTCTCGCTTGCTGAAGATGGAACCTTGTACTTCAGAGATCGCCTTGTGGTACCCTGGTTCGAACTTGTGACAAACAAAGTTATGAAGGAGGCACATGATACACCACTGTCTATTCATCCGGGTAGTACCAAGATGTACCAAGACATTCATCAGAGGTACTGGTGGTCCAACATGAAGCAAGACATCGCTCGCTACGTTGCTGAATGTGACATTTGCCGTCGCGTCAAAGCAGAACATCAAAAGCCTGCTGGACTCTTGCAACCGCTTCCTATCCCTGTATGGAAATGGGACAAGGTTCAAATGGATCTTATCACTGGCCTTCCCAGATCCCAAAAGGGTCACGATGCTATTCTTGTCGTCGTCGACCAATTCTCCAAAGTTGCACACTTTCTGCCAGTCAAGGAGACAATCACTGCTAGTCAGTTAGCAGATTTGTATATCTCTAGAATTGTAACACTCCACAATATTCCGAAGGAGATCAGTTCAGACCGTGGCAGCCTCTTCACCTCAAAGTTCTGGGAATGTTTCCAAAAAGCTATGGGAACTCATATAACCTGGAGCTCAGCTTATCACCCCCAGTCCCAAGGCCAAGTTGAACGAGTTAACCAAGTGCTTGAAGATATACTACGTGCTTGTGTCATCTCATTTGGCAAGAAGTGGGAAGAATCTCTCCCGTATGCTGAATTCTCGTACAACAACAGCTATCAAGCTAGCTTGAAGACACTACTGCAGGAATGCCTAGCAGTGGCGGGTGGGAAAAGGCCAGCAGTGGCGGGCAAGGCTCCCAGGGCCGCCCGCCACTGACCTCCTGCCAGTACTATTATGGCATCAGTGGCAGGCGGGCGCCCGCCACTGGTGGGCGTACTCTAGTGGCGGGCGCTTTTGGTTGCCCGCCACAACTATAATCTCTGCCCGCCACAACAGTTTTCTCCGCCCGCCACTGGTAGTGGTCTAGGCATATAGAAGAATTGCTGCCGCGGCAGCGTTTTTTGCTGCCGTGGCAGCATTTTAATTAGGTGGTTAGAGTATTTCGCACTCAATCATCACATTGCAATACAAATATAGAATGTTGTCTCATCATTCAAACAATCATGCAATACATTAATTATTACAATGTTGCCGTAATAAATAAGAGTAATAGTGAAGCAAAGCAGTTGGGTATAAAAAGTGTCGGAGAAAAAAACATGTGTCTCAACACATAATCAATAGTTTATGAAGCTATTTTGAAAAATTGTCTCGAGTAGGCTACTCGCTGGCAATCGATGACCGAAATGTGTCTTCGACTCGGTGAAGTTGTTCTTCATGTGACTATGGCGCGTAATGGTACTTCCCATCCTCATTTACAACCTCCTTGTTGATGATTTTGGCCAACACCTTTTGGATGTGCTTAGGCTCACATAATAATTCCCCTATGTCAATGTCCTTCTCCATCTCCTCAGACCACTTGATGATCTGGCTATGATTTCACAAATATTGACTTTTCTTCAAAGAGTCGTTCATGAGAGCCATTGCAAAGTAGCCGGACATATGGGAGGTTCTGACATTTGGTTCTTGATAGCAACAAGCGCTAGTGATGAACTTGAATTTTGAATACTGTGTTACCTTGTTGTTGAAGTTCTTACACTTGCGTAGAGCATCATTTAGAACCTCCTTCAATTGTGTCCATTGCTTCTGAGGGTCTCTCTTCGAATCGAAGAAATATGCCAAGCCCTGCGTCGGCAATAGTGCGATTACGATCCAATGTCGGTCGCCGCGCAATAAATGAAGAAATTAGCATGGATGAGATCAAACTAGAAGGTCAACTATATATGTTTCATAATAAATGAGTGAACGTTAAAAACTTACTTATCGCAGTATGGCAACAGAAAGGTGTCCTTTTGCGGATGAGTCGAAATCATGCACGGGAATAGGTAGTTCGAGATGAGCTCCTGGCTAATTACGGATTCAAGGTTGTGGTAGTGCATGTAAAAAGGATCAAGTAAAGACACTTTACTATGCCCGAGTAGGGGATCTGAAGCTCGATGAAGTGCCCAAAGCCTCATTAACTCCGGGGAGAGTGCACTCACATAGAAGATATTTGCATGGATCACCTCATTAAATGGCAGATCAATTGTATCGGCCGGAAACTGAAGGACGAAATTATAATCTTGTAGAACCTTGGCCCTGTAACCTTGTTGACCTTCTTCTTTTGATCTACATACCACGTCGTCATGTAGAACATTAAGATCTGTCGAGAGGGTCATCAACGTAGAGTCCAATAGCGACGGTTCGCCGGGCTTATACTGATTCCATTTATGTCCTTCGGGGAAGACAATTGGCACAGGTGGCTTGTCTGCGGATGGTCCGCAATCAGCACATAGATCCTTCCTCACTGATTGCGGAATATCCTTGGCTACGTTGTCTCCAGTGCTGTCAATGTTGAAAAGGGGGTCAAGGTTCGCAAAGGCGGGATCGCAGTCATTACCTGAGAATCCGTGTGGACTAATCTCCTCTATATCACTGAGTGGCCACTTAAGTAGGTACCCCCGCAGCACTTGTCCTAACATAGTGATGCCTTCATCAGGGGGGTGAGGCAACGAACAGTATTCAAAGCCCGGCATTATGTACTGCACTAGCACCCTCGTCATGTCCAGTGGCAGGACGACCCCGTGCATCATTCTAGTACCATCTGTAAATGGAATTATTTGCCCCTTGGCAACCTTCGTCGGCATGCCGTTCACTTTGGCTAGCAGCCAGCATGAAACATCATGCGATGCTTGTGGCTGTTGGGTGCTACTATACAGATGATGCTCTTAGCCAGACGGGAATATTTCAGCTAACCTTCTTTGAATTGCTGCATCTACTTTCGCATCTACTTTGACATCGATCTTGTCATCAACCCTGATTTTCCTTCTATATTTTTTAACTCTTTGGTCTGGGAATAGGCCTAGTCCCACAGCATCCTACCCGCGCCCAACACACGCCCAGTCTTGGGCTTCCTGTCAACCCCAAATCCCTCGTTCACAGCCCATGTAAGATGGTCTTGATACCTATAGCCGTACGGAGATTCATCAAGACCGGGTCCAAATTCCTCCTTCATTTTTCTCTACAAAAAAGTATATAAGTTGTGGTAAACGATTAATATGATAATAATTGTAGTAGGTACTAAATTATTAGTCTTCAGTGACGTTACCAGGCTCTCCTCCGTCGAGCGAAGTTGCGGCATCAGGAGGATGAACCCGTTAGTCTCTGGGTCTCGAACTACACGGGCCCTGAGGAAATGGAAGTCACGCAGACGATCTCGATGTTCCAAGAATGGGGGTGGTTTACCCGCGGCTTCAAAGTTCACGGCCTCCTTCTCCCACTTGGGTATTGTAGCTTTGTAACCACCAGAGCCCAGATGGTGGTTACCTGGTAGATTTTTCCATAAATTACGGAAATGATCGCTTACCTCTTTGCTTGACTCACTTCCTGATGATTCACAAAACTTCGTCCATTCTTCGTGATCGATAGTTGGATTGAGCCGCATAACGGTCTCGAAGTCCTTACCCGCGAGATTGCAACGAGCACTGCTCTTCCAGTCCCTAAACATTTTCAGCCATTTCGATAGGGCATACTCTTCGGGCTTTTTTTAGAGTCAGACGGAAATGCATAAGTCTAGTGTAACGCTTCGAGTAGCTTCTGCTTATGTCTGCCGATATCCTTGCAACCGATCGAGATGTTTTTTTCTCAAGATGCAACCTAGCATTTTACTATATGTCTTTGCCGCGGCATCTGGGGCGACGGGCTCTCCTGTTGGGCCAACTGTGGTTATTGTAATGATACCTTCGTGAAGCTTGTTTGGTTGCCTAGCCTTACGCATGCTCTTATTGCTGGCGGCGGTGCTGGATGAAGTCCCATCGGTGTGGCTCATTTCTCCTCACCCAGTGGGCAGTTCTTCATGATGGTCGTCGCCCGTCTCAACATCGGGGGCGCCCATCTCAACATCAGGGCTGTTGTTGTTGAGTTCGTCTTGAGATGATGCTCCCGCATGGGGATCCATTCGTCGAACTGCAAAATTGACAAAGAGTTAAAATTTTGGCATGATCTTTGCTAAAAGTAGGGCATATTGAGTGCCAGAAATTTGACGAAACGGAAATTAATCAACGTTTCATCAGAACATTGGCACTCATATTAATTCCTGCAAATAAACCGGTGTAGACATTTCATTGAACACCTTGCGTTGCTCAAATAATGATGTCTCATGTTACTTGAAGCAGATGGGTCAGCCATAATATATATGTACCTCGGTGGGAGACGGCTCGGCGGTGGCGGTGGTGTTGGAGGAGATCTAGGGGCCGGCAGCGTTGTCGGACTAGAGCGTGGGCACGCGACGATGACCCCGCGGTGGCACCCTAGGCTCTTCCTTAGCCGTGCAAGCGCGGCAGGTGAGCACGCGGCGGCAGCGTCGGTGGCGGCGCAGGAGGCGAGCACGCCGGCGAGGTGAGGTCAACGGCGCGCGGCGGCGGCGGCTGGCGATTTCGGTTGGGAGGGGGCACGATTTGAACGAAACACGCAGTAAGGTAAGAGGAGGGGGGATTTGGGGAGGGGATCGACATGGCGGGCGTTCCGGCCTACCCGCCACCGCAAATGACTGACATGGCGGGCCCCCTCCCTCACCCGCCACCGCAATTTTTTTAATTTTTTTTTGGATTTTTTAAAAAGGTTAATCCTTCTAATCAATATATTCATCACACGACACGGCCATTATCTATCCGATCCACACATGCACGCATATATATGTCTTAATAGTACAAATTAACCTTCACATAACGACACATTACAAATAAGTTGTTAATGGATTCTACTGACGGTCTTCACATGAATTTTGGTGATCCTCTTCCTGGTATGGACTATTGTGTTGTTGTGACTCCATCTTGACCATGGTGCAATGTCGTCATTTGGCAATGTTGATCTTCTTCTTCTCGATACATGTTTGACGCCTTCTTGTTCCGTGGGGTAGTCGTCGAATTGGTCATAGTCCTCCTCGTCATTGACTTCATCCATTCCGACGATACTCCTCTTTCCTCTTCGATAGACCACACGGCTAGGCTTAATTGGGTCTTTTATGTAGAAGCATTGAGACACAGTCTTCACCAGTACCCATGGCTCATTTAAGGCACTTATTGCAAGCACGTTCACGGACTCATTTCATGGTGGTATAACCATGGTAGTGAAATAGTCGTCTTCTTGAAGTACTTGTTTCGCCCATCTAACACGGAACATGGGGAATATCCCTACATCCGCGTACCTTAGTTCCCAAATCTCTTCGATTCTCCCATAGTGTTTGTTCTTTTCTTTACCGGTGTATGCATGTAGTGTCACCCCTGAATTCTGGTACACACCTTTTACCTTGTCTCTGACCTCCATATAGAAAGTGTATCCGTTGATGTCATAGGCTTGGTATGTGGTCACATTCAACGCGGGTCCCGATTCCAAGGAGAACAGCTCAGTACCTGTGTCATCATTTTTTGACAATGGATGTTCTCGCATGTATGTCTTGAACCAAGCCGCAAACTTTCTGTTGTGCTCATTTGTTAGTTGCTCATCGGAGCATTTTATCCCACGTTTCCTGTATTCAGTTCTCAACTGCAACATATGCTTCCTAGCATATGGGTTGACACACTTAATGTGTTGTAACACCACAGTGTGAGCTCTTATGAAGTCGGGCACTCGGTTGGGATCGTCGAAGGTCACATGCAAATTCTTTCTCCTTTTCTTCTGACCTATGCCCTTGAGACTGCCAATGTGCTTATTCTTGGGCATGCCCAAAGGTTTGTCGACTTCAAGGTAGTCTGTGCAAAATGAGATAACCTCCGCAGTTAGAAATCCCTGGACGATGCTTCTGTCTGGATGTGACCTATTATGAACGTATCGTTTGAGTATCCCATTTAACCTTTTGAAAGGGAACATATTGTGGAGGAATACTGGGCCTAGGTCTATGATGTCTCCGATAACGTGGACAAGCAGATGCACCATGATGTCAAAAAATGAGGGCGGGAAGTACACCTCAAGCTCACATAGTATGACAACAATCTCTTCTTGCAGTTTCTTGCAACGCTCCAGGCTGATCGATTTATGAGAGATGACGTCAAAGAAGTTCAGAGGTCTTGGAGTGTCTTTCTGACATGCGGTTCCATTATTCCTCTAAGTGCAACCGGCAGTATTTGTGTAATCATCACGTGACAGTCATGCGACTTCATCCCAGATAAAGTTTTCTTCTCACGTGACAAATATCTGTGTATGTTTGACGAGTGCACGGAACTTACCCGAACATTAGCAAGGCAGTTGAATATCTTGTCAAGCTCCTCTGGAGACAGACTGTAGCAAGCGGGTTTGAATTTTGACACCGTTTTCTTAGCCTTACCAACTTTGCTTTCCTCCACGTCAGCCCACAAATCCAGCCTAATTTGAAGTGATTCTAGGTTTTTTCTTGAGCTCCCCATATCTTTTGTCTTGTCTGGGATGTTCAAAATGGTAGCAACCAAACTCTCGCAAACATTCTTCGCGATATGCATGACATCGATACAATGGGGCATGGAGAGATACTTCCAATATTTCAAGTCCCAAAATGGACACCGCGTTTTCCTTACTTTTAACAGTGGCTCCACTCTCTTCCATTTCTTTCCAGGCTCTGGACACTCTTCCCAGTTGTTCAGCATTTGTAGGATTTCTATTCCACTCCTTTTGCGTGGCTTCCCTCGCTTTTCTTTTGTGTTATCAAACAAATCTTCTCTGTTTCTCCATTCATCATTTTTATTCAGCCATCTTCTATGCCCCATGTAAACTGTTTTATGAGAGGCCTTCAGATATAGAGAATGAGTTTCATCCATGCACCTAACACATGCGCAGTTCCCGTGGCAAACCTGACCCGAATTATAACCGTATGCTGGATAGTCCTGCACCGTCGTGAGCAGCACAACTTTCATAGGGAAGTACATACCCGTTTTAGCGTCATATGTCTGCACCCCCTCATCCCATAAAATTTCTAGCTCCTCCTTCAGTAGCTGCAGATACAAGTTCAGATCACTACCCGGTTGGTTTGGCCCTTGAATTAGCATGACCATGTGTAGATATTTTCTCTTCATGCACACCCATGGGGGAAGGTTGTAGATGCAGACAACCACAGGCCAGGTGTTGTGAATGATATTTCGGTTACTAAAGGGATTCAGACCATCCACACTATAGCCCAGCCTGACATTCCTATCATCTCCACTGAAATGAGGGAACTCGTCATCGATTGCTTTCCACTGCCGACCATCTGCAACGTGTTTAATCACTCCATCATCCCTCTTCCTCGTAGAATGCCAAAGCATAAGCTTTGCCTGCTTCTTGTTTGCATACAAACGCTTCGGGCGTGGAATGATTGGAAAGTACCATACAACCTTATAAGGAGTACTGCTAGCGGGTGCTCTATCATCATCATTGTCTTCCCGACTGTTGTTTCCCTGCTTGAATCAGGGAAAATTGCATGTTGGACACCTTGTTAGGTTGGATTACTCGTTCCAGTAAATGACGCAGTCATTTTTGCACGCATGGTACTTTACCGGCTCCATGTCAAGAGGACACAATACCTTCCTTGCCTCATCGATACTTTTTGGCAACACGTTGCCTTCAGGCAGAACATCATGCAAAAACTTCAAATTCATATCGACGGAAGTGTCTGTGCTATTGCTTTTTGCCTTAATGTCTATAAGATTCATCGTGACACTTAGTCGGGTGTGTTTTGCCTTGCAACCAGCGTACAAAGGAGTTGTTGAGTCCTTCACAAGAGTCACCAGTTTGGTAGCCTCTCTACGAGAAGCTGCCTCGGTGCTAGTCTCTTTCACGATCAACTCTTGCATGTGTTCATCGTGCACCATTCCCGCCAATTTACCCTAGATGATTGCCTCCTCCATTTCAGCCTCCTCACTTTCGTCGGACTCTTCACCGGACTCATCGTATTCATCACCGTCAGATTGTTCATCATGTCCATCCATCATCAATTCTTGTTCCTCGTCATGTTCCGCTCCTTCACATGACATCCCATCCTCACCATGACCTGCCATGTTGTATATCCGGGCATGAAACTACTAGCCAACAAGTGCTTATGCAACTCTCCCGATTCAATTGTGTACATAACATCATTCTCGCAAACAACACATGGACAACATATTTTCTTTGAACCCTTTTTCCTAACATATTCCTCCGCAAACTGTAAGAACTCTATCAAACCATTAACAAAATCATTGGACGCCCGTGGTATGGAGTACATCCAACTATGATCCATCATTCGACGCCAAAACCTGCAACATATATACATACATAACATAATAGATTATTATTCGATCTAAGAATATGGAAAATTAAAAAATTCGGCATGACCATTGCTAATAATGGGACATATTGAGTCACACCAACTAGACGAAATGGAAATTAATCAACATTTCGACGAGATTTGGCACTCATTTGTATTCCCTAGAAATTTTCAACAAAAGCATCCGATCAACCGAATGTTGAATCGCCCAACACATCCACCAAGCCACACACCAACAATCAAGTACACATGCATGCGCATACATACACACGAGGTTGAATTTAGAAAAGAATTCTCACCTAAAATGTGTCTCCTCGTCTCTCTCCGATCGATGTCGTGTCCGATTGATCGGATGAAATCAAGAAGAGAGAGATGTGGTGGATGATCAATGGTGAGAGGAGTAGGAGGAAGAGGAAGAGGAAGAGGGCGTTGTGGGAGAGGAAGAAACTAGGGAGGGGAAGCCACTGAACCAGGAAGCAAACATCACACACGATCTTATCACTGGTGGGCAGCAGGAGTAGCCCGCCATTGCAAAGTGACGTGGACAGCAACCCCACGCGGGAAAATATTTTGTGGCGGGCAGAAATTTCTACCCGCCACAGTTATGTAAACTACCACTGGCGGGCGTGGTAGAGGACCCGCCACAGCTATGTTCTGCTAAAATTGGGCATACGGCAATGACAGCTAGTGGCGGATGCTAGCCAGCGCTCACCACTGCTTCATCTACTACTTGTGGCGAGCAACTGCTAGGGCCCGTCACAAATGAGTTACCAAAGCAAGCCTCGTCCGGGAGCTTGTAGCTGTGGCGGTGTTTGAATTATGCCCGCCATAGTTGAGCTGTTAGCTGTGGCGGTCGCTGTTTGTTACTCGCCGCTGCTAATTTTTAAAAGTAGCTGTGGCTGGTGACCTAGGCCGCCCGCCACTCATTGGGGTTCACCTATAAGCTTTCCCAGTAGTGAGATGGCACCCTTCGAGGTATTATATGGACGTAAGTGCCGAACCCCTCTGAATTGGTCAGAATCAGGGGAACGGCCGCTCATCGGTTCGGATATTATCCAACAAGCTGAAGAGCAAGTCCATATTGTCCGAGAAAATCTCAAGGCGGCCCAGTCCCGCCAGAAGAGCAACTATGACCGTAAACACTGGTGATCGATCTATCAACCTGGTGAACAAGCTTATCTGCGTATCACTCCTATGAAGGGCACTCATCGTTTTGGAATCAAGGGCAAGTTAGCTCCTCGCTACATTGGACCCTTCCGCATTCTTGCTAGACGTGGTTATGTGGCTTATAAATTGGAATTGCCACCATAGTTCTCTCACATCCACGATGTCTTCCATGTGTCGCAACTTCGCCGTTGCTTCAAGGATCCGCACCGTGCAGTGGATCATGAGATGCTCGAATTGCAAGATGATCTCTCTTATAAGGAGCATCCGATCCGCATTCTTGATCAATCTGAACGATGAACCCGTCAGAAGGTAATCAAGTTCCTTAAAGTGCAGTGGTTGAATCATACTGAAGATGAAGCCACCTGGGAACGCGAGGATCGTCTTCGCGAAGAATATCCCGATCTTTTCCCTTCTACCTCCTGAATTCTCGGGATGAGAATTTCTTTTAGAGGAGGAGAATTGTAACACCCCTATGTAATGAGCTACAGTGATCCTCATGATTATGCTAAGTCACTTTGATTTGCATGGCTCAATCAATATGGATTCATATCTCATTTCAAATTCCACCACTGAAATCAAATTCAAATTGCAAGTGAAATTTAAAGTTTCACAAACATGTCTGAAAAATAGTTCATGTTTTAGCAAATATTCCATATGTAATTAAAGTGGAAGAAAACCACACAACTTGTTTGCTCATTTGGAATCTAGAAGCTAAACAGTACCCAAAACAACTCATTTAATCCCTTTCTCTTTAATACAAAATTCAAATGAAATTATAATGCCCTCAAACTTTTTGTGGCAGTGCTATATAATGCAATGATAATTATGTGACAAGTTGCATATTTTACAAAAACCAAATAGTGGCAAATCAAAATGCAAACAGAAAAGAACAAAAGAAACAGAAAAATAAAAAGAAGAAGGGCCACTGTGCACTGGGCCTAAGTGCACAGTGCCTGGCCAGCCGGCCCGGCCCACTCCCGCCACCTCCCGCCTCTCTCTCCTCCCGTGTCAGCACCACACGCGCGCGGCCGAGGCCGAGCGCCGTCGCCGCCAAACCAGCTCGCTGCCCGCGTCGCTACAGGCGTCGGGAGGGGATAAGAACGTCGCGCAGGCCCTTTGGGACACCCCCAATCCTTATCCTCCCCTCTTTATCGCTTGCCCTCCTTCTCCTCAACCGCTCCCGAGCATCGTCATCGCCATGGCTCCATCCTAGCGCGGCCATTGAGCTCCTCCCGTCGCCTCACCGTGTCCACGAGGACCGCCGCTGACCGCTTCTTCCTCTACGTCAACGCACGCGAGCCGGGAAGCACCCCATCGCCGGATCGCCGTTGTCGTCTGCCTCGGGTCACGGCCGCTCTAAGCCGTTGATCTGCTCCATCCCTGCGCTCCCGATCACCCAAAAGGCCTCCGTGAGCCTACTCGGTGAGCTCCGCATCTCCCCTTCCTCTAGCTTGCTCGGATTCGAGCTAGAACTAGCCATCCCCATTCCTGATCTCCGGCCACCGCCATGGCCGGCGGGCTTCGCGCTCCCGTGCTCCTCCGCTCGAACCAGTGGCGTCATCGTGCTCCTGGTGCTCTGATACGTCTCCAACGTATCTATAATTTATGAAGTATTCATGCCATGTTTATTATAGTTTTGTATGATTTTGGTGCACTTTTATACGGCTTTTATATGATTTTTATGGACTAACATATTGACCTAGTGCCCAGTGCCAGTTGTTGTTTTCTGCTTGTTTTTGGTTTTCCAGAAAATCCATATCAAATGAAGTCCAAATGCAGCGAAACTTTTTGACGATTTTTTCTGGAAGGAAACAGACCCAGGAAGCTTCGGGGGAGCAGCAGAAGAGCCACAGGGGCCCACAAGCCACCAGGGCGCGCCACCCCCCCCCCCCCCCCGGTGCACCCTGGTGCCTCGTGGGCCCCCTGTGGCACCTCTTGGCGTGATTCCAACGCTGAAAAATCATATATATTCAGAAACCCCTGAAAGTTAACCTAGATGAGTTTTTACGCCGCTGCAAGCCTCTGTACCAAGGAGATCCCATCTGGAAGCCTTTTTCGGTACTCCGCCGGAGGGGGGATCGATCACGGAGGGGCTCTACATCAACCTTGCTACCCTTCCGATGATGCGTGAGTAGTTTACCACAGACCTTCGGGTCCATAGTTAGTAGCTAGATGGCTTCTTCTCTCTTTTTGATCTTCAATACAATGTTCTCCAAGATGTTCTTGGAGTTCTATCCGTTGTAATCAATTTTTGCGGTGTGTTTGTTGGGATCCGATGAATTGTGAGTTTATGATCAGATTATCCATGAATATTATTAGAGTCTTCTCTAAACACTTTTATGCCTGATTATCATAGCTTCGTATTTCTTCTCCGATCTATTGATTTGGTTTGGCCAACTAGATTGATTTATCTTGCCATGGGAAGAGGTGCTTTGTAATGGGTTCGATCTTGCGGTGCTCAATCCCAGTGACAGAAAGGGACATGACACGTATGTATCATTGCTATTAAGGGTAAAAAGATGGGATTTATTCATGCGTGAGTTTACTTTGTCTACATCATGTCATCTTGCTTAAGGCGTTACTCTGTTCTTTATGGACTTAATACACTAGATGCATGCTGGATAGCGGTCGATGTGTGGAGTAATAGTAGTAGATGCAGGCAGGAGTCGGTCTACTTGTCTCGGACGTGATGCCTATATACATGATCATTGCCTTGGATATTGTCATGATTATTTGCTTTTCTATCAATTGCCCAACAGTAATTTGTTTACCCACCGTATGCTATTTTTATGAGAGAAGCCTCTAGTGAAAACTATGGCCCCTGGGTCTATCTAAATCATATATTAAAAACCCTAAAAATACCTTGCTGCACTTTTTGTTTATTTATTTTATTTTATATTTTAGTATCAATCTATCTATCTATCACATACAATTTAATCTTGCAATTAACCGCCGAGGGATTGACAACCCCTTGTTTGCGTTGGGTGCAAGGATTTGTTGTTTTGTGTGCAGGTGGTGCTAACGAGGTGTTGTGTGATTCTCCTACTGGATTGATAACCTTGGTTTCATAACTGAGGGAAATACTTATCTCTATTGTACTGCATCTCCCTTCCTCTTCAGGGAATTACCAACGCAGCTCACAAGTAGCAGGAAGAATTTCTGGCACCGTTGCCGGGGAGGTGAGTGCTTGAAGGTATATCTTTAGATCTTGCAATCGAATATTTTACTTTCTTGTTTTATCACTAGTTTGGTTTATAAAAGAAAACTACAAAAAAATATGGAATTGAGGTTGCCTCATATTATTCATCTTTATAATGTCTTTCTTGAAAATGATGGAGCGGAAAATTGTGCTCAATTGATAGAAGAAGAATTCAATAAAATGTTTGGCATAAAATCTTTGAATGATGAGCATGATTGCAATGTTGTTAGTATGAATTCTATGAGTATCCATGATGCTAATAATATGCAAAGCCACAAGCTTGGGGATGCTATGTTTGATGAAGATGATATTTTTACTCCCCCAAGTTTTGATGAGAAAATTTATTGTGATGACATGTATGCTATAACGAATAATGATAAATGTGAAACTTGTCGTCATGATTTTAATTTTCAATTGGATTATGCCAATCAAGTATCTCATGATAGTTATTTTGTTGAGTTTGCTCCCACTATTATGAATGAGAAGAAAATTGCTTATGTGGAGAGTAGTAAAATTTCTATGCTTGTGGATCATGAAAAAAATGCTTTATGTGATAGCTATTTTGTTGAATTCATTCATGATGCTACTGAAAATTTTTATGAGAGAGGATCATATGCTTGTAGGTTGCAATAATATCAAGTTTCCTCTCTATGTGTTGAAAGTTTTGAAGTTATGCTTGTTTTGCCTTCCTATGCTAGTTGATTCTTGCTCCCATAAATTATTTGCTCACAAAATCCCTATGCATAGGAAGTGGGTTAGGCTTAAATGTGCTAGTCATATGCTTCATGATGCTCTCTTTGTGTTTCAATACTTTTATGTGAGCATCATTGAAATCATCATGCCTAGCTAAAAAGGCATTAAAGAAAAGCGTCTGTTGGGAGACAACCCAATATTTATACCTACTATTTTTGTGTGTTTACATGATTAATATACTGTAGTAATCATGTTTTATATGTTTTCTTTCAATAATGTGACAAGTAAAGCCTTTGGGATAGTGTGGATGCTTGTTGATTTGATTCTGTGCAAAAACAGAAACTTTTGCGTCCAGTGCTGGAATTTCTATTCTGTACTGGAGCGTGAAAAAATTCTCAAATTTTTACACAGTATTTAGTTGCGAATGTTTTATGTTGTCCTAATTTTTCATAATTTTTGGAGGTACAGAAATATGGTTTTTAAATCGCTCACTACATGTTGTTCTGTTTTTCACAGATTCTGTTTTTGGTGCATAGTTTGCTTGTTTTAGTGTTTCCATAGCTTATATTGAGTAATATAAATTGTGTTAATGATAGAATAAAGTAGGAATTATGTGATAACAATTATGAAAGTTGTCTTGATAGTACCTAAGTGTATGATTTATTTCTATCATACTAACCTATCTCACAAGATCCGTTAAGTTTTATGTGATTGAAGTTTTCAAGTTTTGGGTGAGATATCGATATGAGGAGAATAAGGAGTGGCAAGAACCTAAGCTTGGGGATGCCCAAGGCACCCCAAGGTAATATTCAAGGAATACTCAAGCGTCTAAGCTTGGGGATGCCCCGGAAGGCATCCCCTCTTTCGTCTTCAACATTATCGGTAACCTTACTTGGAGCTATATTTTTATTCGTCACATAATATGAGTTTTGCTTGGAGCATCATTTTCTTCTATTGATATTTGCTTGGTGTTATAAATAATCATGTTTTGTATCTTTTAGTTCAATAAAATGCCAATTATAGCCTTTACCATGCTTAGTTTGCAAGTTCATGTGTTGTTGTTTGAAAACAGAAAGTTTTCTGTTATGTCCAGAATATTACTGAATAGTCAGAACATGATAAAAATCTGAAATTTTTACACAATAAGAATGCATGAGTTCTATGTCACGTGGTAATTTTTCAGAATTTTTGGAGTTAGGGAAGTATGAATTTTAAATCCCCCTTTACAGACTGTTCTGTTTTGGCAAATTGCTGTTATGGTTGCATTGTTTGCATATGTTTGCTTGTTTAATGTTTCTATTTGTGGACAGGAGTACTAAATATGCAGAGGCATTTAGTATGCAATGTTTAATTATAATTTTAATGATTTGCTACAGTATAGAATGTTAAGGTTTTGAGTTGATTTATACTAACTTATCTAACGAGTTCTTGTTGAGTTTTGTGTGGATGAAGTATTTAAGATTTAGGAAAACCGTGATATGAGAGGAATTAAGAAGACACAAAAGCTCAAGCTTGGGGATGCCCAAGGCATCCCAATATAATATTTCAAGAAGTCTCAAGCATCTAAGCTTGGGGATGCCCCGGTAGGCATCCCACCTTTTTTCATCAACAATTATCAGTTAGTCTTGGTTGAGCCTAAGTTTTTGCTTCTTCACATGAGTTGTGCTATTCTTGGAATGTCATTTTATTTTGTTTTCTTTGCTGTTTGAATAAAATACTTAAGATCTGAAATTTTTAAATGAGAGAGAGTCCTCGCATAGCTACCTATTTACTTAACTACTCATTTGGTCTTCACTTATATCTTTTTGGAGTAGTTTGTCAATTACTTTTGTTCTTCACTTATATCCTATGAGTAAATTGTTGAAATGAATTGAATATAATAAAGTTGAAATTTATATGCTTCATATGCTTGTCCCATGGGGAGTAGTGACTTCACATACAAGAAGTATAAGTGGTAAAATTTATTGAAAGTGACAAACATAGCATTGGTCACTTGAACAATTCATGAAAGAATTTTGAAGGAAGAGAAATTTCACATATGAATATACTATCTTGGACATCTTCTATGATTGTGAGCCCCCATTAATTATTTTCAAGCTTGATCAAGTAGTTGACGTTGGACAAGGAAGACAACGTAATGAGTTATGTTTGTTTATATTCACATAGAAGTTATATTGTCATGGATCCTCTAACATGCGGTGCTTGCTTAGGATCTTTTGCTAGCCAAAAATTCGTACTAAGTAGAGATACTACTTGTGCATCCAAAAACCCTTAAACCCAGTTTCTTGCCATGAGTGTCCACCATATCTACCTATGGATTGAATAAGATCCTTCAAGTAAGTTGTCATCGGTGCAAAAAGCAATAAAAATTGCTCCTAAAATATGTAGTATCTTTTATTGCAAGGGAAAATAAGCGTTGTACGAACTTGTGATGGTAAAGAAATAAAAGCGACGGACTGCATAATAAAGGTTGCTATCACAAGGGGCAATATAGCGTGACGTTCCTTTGCATTAAGGGCTTGCACATCCAAAAATAAAAAGCGCATGACAACCTCTGCTTCCCTCTGCGATGGGCCTATCTTTTAATTTTCTGTATTTACTTTTATGTAAGAGTCATTAATGTTCATCCCTATTCCGCTCTATTTATTCTCTAGTGGCCAAGCATCATGTGGTAGGGAATGATCCAGGCACATATATCCAGTTGAATATAGGTGATCATGAGTTATTATTGTTGACATTATCCATGAGATAAATAAGTTGGGAGGCAAAACATTAAGCTCCTATCTTCCTATGTGTTTGACTGAAACAGTTTGTTCTAAAAATATGCTTTGAGTGTCAACAATCATTGTGATAGCCTGGCATAATAGGGATGATAGACTACTCATATCAATAAAGAATTCCTTCTTTTCCGGGAGCCTATTCGGAAAGAACTCCCAAGTTAAGCGTGCTCAGCTTGGAGTAATTTCAGGATGGGTGACCGACCGGGAAGTTGGTCCCGGGTGCGCACGAGTGAGGATAAAGTGCGCAGGAAAGACTAGTATTGATCTGTGGGGCCAGTCTAGATCCCGCCAGGAGTAACGACCACCGGCGGGTGTGTCCGGGGCGTTACAAGTTGGTATCAGAGCCGACCCTCGCGGTTACACGGATGTTTGTGGGTCAGGTGCGCGGTCATGTTGTGCATGACGTTTGTGACCCGTCGTGGCACACGGCATGGCACACGTGCCGGACTGGACGCACAGACGTATGTGCCAAGAGGGAATGTTCCTGTGGCCCGACGAGGACGTCGGTTCCTCTGAGTGGGGGTGTATGTAATAGCCTGGCATAATAGGGATGATAGACTACTCATATCAATAAGGAATTCCTTCTTTTCCGGGAGCCCATTCGAAAAGAACTCCCAAGTTAAGCATGCTCAGCTTGGAGTAATTTCAGGATGGGTGACTGACCGGGAAGTTGGTTCCGGATGCGCACGAGTGAGGACAAAGTGCGCAGGAAAGACTAGTATTGATCTGTGGGGCCAGTCTAGATTCCACCAAGAGTAACGACCACCGGCGGGTGTGTCCGGGGCGTTACAATCATGCAAGAGTAAATGATAGTTGAGTATGTGGAATTTGCTAAATCAAAGCTCTTACATAGACCCTTCCTGAAAATAAAATGAATTGCAATTGTTTTATGACTGAAAACATAGTTTGTTAGTTTTCAAGAAAGTTTATGGTCTATACTTTAACATGTGAATAGCATGCTACTTGATCATGAGAAGTTTTATGAGATGAGGTACTGTTTATGATATATAATGATGCTAGAAAAAAGTGATTGAAATTATCATTGATCAAACTTATGCACTATGCTAGCATTCACACTTCATAAATTATTATTTTTATCATTTACCTACTCGAGGACGAGCAGGAATTAAGCTTGGGGATGCTGATACGTCTCCAACGTATCTATAATTTATGAAGTATTCATGCCATGTTTATTATAGTTTTGTATGATTTTGGTGCACTTTTATACGGCTTTTATATGATTTTTATGGACTAACATATTGACCTAGTGCCCAGTGCCAGTTGCTGTTTTCTGCTTGTTTTTGGTTTTCCAGAAAATCCATATCAAATGAAGTCCAAATACAGCGAAACTTTTTGACGATTTTTTCTGGAAGGAAACAGACCCAGGAAGCTTCGGGGGAGCAGCAGAAGAGCCACAAGGGCCCCACAAGCCACCAGGGCGCACCACCCCCCCCCCCCCCTAGGCGCGCCCTGGTGCCACGTGGGCCCCCTGTGGCACCTCTTTGCGTGATTCCAATGCTGAAAAATCCTATATATTCAGAAACCCCCGAAAGTTAACCTAGATGAGTTTTTACGCCGCCGCAAGCCTGTGTACCAAGGAGATCCCATCTGGAGGCCTTTTCTGGTACTCCGCCGGAGGGGGAATCGATCAAGGAGGGGCTCTACATCAACCTTGCTGCCCTTCCAATGATGTGTGAGTAGTTTACCACAAACCTTCGGGTCCATAGTTAGTAGTTAGATGGCTTCTTCTCTCTTTTTGATCTTCAATACAATGTTCTCCTCGATGTTCTTGGAGTTCTATCCGATGTAATCACTTTTTGCGGTGTGTTTGTTGGGATCCGATGAATTGTGAGTTTATGATCAGATTATCCATGAATATTATTAGAGTCTTCTCTAAACTCTTTTATGCATGATTATTATAGCTTCATATTTCTTCTCCGATCTATTGATTTGGTTTGGCCAACTAGATTGATTTATCTTGCCATGGGAAGAGGTGCTTTGTAATGGGTTCGATCTTGCGGTGCTCAATCCAAGTGACAGAAAGGGACATGACACGTATGTATCGTTGCTATTAAGGGTAAAAAGATGGGGTTTATTCATGCGTGAGTTTACTTTGTCTACATCATGTCATCTTGCTTAAGGTGTTACTCCGTTCTTTATGGACTTAATTCACTAGATGCATGCTGGATAGCGGTCGATATGTGGAGTAGTAGTAGTAGATGCAGGCAGGAGTCGGTCTACTTGTCTCGGACGTGATGCCTATATACATGATCATTGCCTTGGATATCATCATGATTATTTGCTTTTCTATCAATTGCCCAACAGTAATTTGTTTACCCACCGTATGCTATTTTTATGAGAGAAGGCTCTAGTGAAAACTATGGCCCCCGGGTCTATCTAAATCATATATTAAAAACCCTAAAAATACCTTGCTGCACTTTTTGTTTATTTATTTTATTTTATATTTTAGTATCAATCTATCTATCTATCACATACAATTTAATCTTGCAATTAACCGCCAAGGGATTGACAACCCCTTGTTTGCGTTGGGTGCAAGGATTTGTTGTTTTGTGTGCAGGTGCTGCTAACGAGGTGTTGCGTGATTCTCCTACTGGATTGATAACCTTGGTTTCATAACTGATGGAAATACTTATCTCTATTGTACTGCATCTCCCTTCCTCTTCAGGGAATTACCAACGCAGCTCACAAGTAGCATGCTCCCTAGATGCTTAGATGGGTCGCTGGAGCCCCGCATTGCCGTCCCCGTGGAGCTCCCGAAAGCGCCGCCGCCTGCCGTCGTTGTAGCGCTCAGCTCTGGCCACCCGTGCTTGCGAAACCACCAGAAATGGATGTGGCTCACTCCGCTCGTTCGAATGCCGTAAACCGCGCGTCAAACGGAGCCCTGTGCTCGTTTTCCGGCCAACTCCGGCGCGGATCCGCCGCGAAAATGGTCGCCGGCGTTACTCCGGTCGCCGGTCCTGACCTGGCCGCCACGTGGCCCTCCCCTGTGTCGCTGCCAGCGGGTCCCACGGCCCCGTTGACCGAGTCAACCGTGCTGACTGGGCTCCCCCAGTCACTGACGTGTGGGACCCCCGGGGCCCCGTTGACCAGTCAACGGGTCAACGTTGACTACTGACTCGGCAGTCAACGGGGCCCACTATCAGCCTCTGGTGCACTGTTGGGTGCACTGGACTGGGTGCACCTAGCATTTTCATGTGTAATTTCGAAATTAAATTCAATCCAGTAAATTCCAGAAAGTGTTTAAAACTTTGAAAAATCATATAAAATAATCCGTAACTCGGATGAAAATAATTTATATATGAAAAATAATCAGAAAAATAAGACGAATCCAAATATGCCATCCGCTTACCTGTCACATGCCTCCAACACTGCAAACATGGAACCTTCCCCTCCGGATCGCCTGTCCGATAGCTGCCTAGAGCCGGGAAAATATTCCCAGATATTTTCCCGCTCCGTTTGTAATGTGTAGCACTGCGTTAGGTCACCCCTAGCACAGCATATTGCCATGTCATGCATCTGTGTTGCATTTGTTTGCTTTGTATTTATTGTTTCTTCCCCATCTTCTCTCCGATAGACTCCGAGACTGACGCTGCTCCCGAGTACGATTACGCCCCTGACGTACAGCCCCTTTCAGCAGAGCTACCAGGCAAGCAAAACCCCCTTGATCATTCCTATATCGCCCATTTCTTTCTCTCCTGTGCTTGCATTAGAAATTGCTACTGTTGTCTGAAAGCTCATATTCTGATGCATAGTCTGTTTTTGTAACTGTTGTTGATACCTTGCCTGCTATCCTAAATGCTTAGTATAGGCTGGTTAGTGATCCATCAGAGGCCCTACACCATTGTTCGTGTTGCCAGGCTTTACTACCGGAAGATTCGGTCAAGGTGATCGACGTGCAGAGACCGACACATCACCGCACACCCCCCTTAGTTGTACGACTCTGCGGAGCTACTATCGAGTGCCGAGGGTGATACCTCCTACCTCACTCCTGATGATATCTCTGTAGTGTAGCTAGTCGGTTGTGGGTTACCGAGGGTGATTCCACTTTCACCACCTCCGATGATGCATCTGTCGTGCAACCCCTCAAGTGTGAACCCATCGAGGGTGATTCCTCCAAGTTCACCTTGACGGATACATCGAGTGGGAATCCATCGAGGGTGATTCCTCGGATTTCCCCCTTGATGTTATGGACACACGGTTACCATGTTTTTACCTCAGACCCTTGTTGAAGTCGGGTCGATCCCGAGGGGTACCCGCGAGAGATGTGAAGTCGGGTTGACCGTGAGGGTGCCCGCGAGATAATTACGCGGCACGGACGGGCTGGCAGACCGCCCCAGGAGAGGGATGGGCCTGACCCTTGCCGTAAGTCAGCGAGACGGGGCGACAGGAGCACCGATCGTCACCGTGAGCTCCCAATACACTAGCGGTTTGGATATGAGATCTGAGTGGGCCTCTGGCCTTTTCGCACTAACCACCACGCGGGATAGCACTCGGCGTCGTACGATTCTTTTGAAAGCTCTGTCAGACGTCCAGTGCAGCATTGCGGCACGGCCGACAGCAGATACCCACAGGCACAACGTGGTGAGGCTGACCCTGCGCGCAACGACCCGGAGTGCAAAGGGCGATGGGCCCAAGACCCCTGAGCGATTAGGATGTAGACCGGCGGGGACCTCTCTGCGGAGCCTAGGTACGACTACGTCGTGTCGATCAGCCGAGGCCGGGCATGACCAAGAAAAGTGTGTCCGGCCAGAGTTAATCGAGCGTGATGGGTAAGTTGGTGCACCCCTGCAGGGAAGTATATCTATTCGAATAGCCGTGTCCACGGTAACGGACGCTCAGAGAGTATCCCGATCTACTACAACTAGAACTGTATACTTGAGTTACTTAATAATTTGATAGCTCCGGGATTGCTTTCTCGCAGGGAGTCGAGGAAGGATCTCTGGGCATTGTTACTATTACTTATTACTTTATGTTATGCTGCTAATCTGCACTCTTCTAATGCTGCAAGACGTTGCAAGATGGTAGTCTTCGATAGGCTAGGCCTTCTCTCTATTCTGGCAATTCTGCAGTCCAGTCCACAGATACTGCCCCTTCATTTGATACCGATGCATGATTAGCATAGTTCTGATGTAAGTTTTGCGAGTACTTTGGATGAGTACTCACAGTTGCTTTGCTACCTCTTTTTCCCCTCTACCCGGTTGCTGCGATCAGATGACGGAGCCCAGTAGCCGGAGATCCTCGATGGTGCCTACTACTACGTGAAGACCGACGACCAGGAGTAGTTTAGGAGGCTCCCGGGCAGGAGGCCTGCGCCTTTTCGATCTAGATGTCGTTGTTTTGCTCAGCCTTCTTAAGGCAAACTTGTTAGTTATGTCTGTGCTCAGATACTGATGGTTCCGCTGACTCTTGTGTAACTCGAGCTTATGTATTCGAACCCTCGAGGCCCCTGGCTTGTAATATAAAGCTTGTATTATTTTATTTTGTGTCTAGAGTTGTGTTGTGATATCTTCCCATGAGTTCCTGGGCTTGATCGTGCGCATTTGCGTGTATGATTAGTGCACGGTCGAGTCGGGGGTGTCACAAAGCGGAAGTGGCCCACTGCGTGCAGCTGAAGCACATTTGTTCTGCCCGCGACTTCCCACGAGTCTCCGCCCGAGACGTGGGAGCGAACGGAACCGCCAGATCCGGGTCACCCACTTTGGGCGCGCTGTCAACCAATGCCAACCCCGACAGACCGCCCCGCCGACCACCACCACCTGATTTCTTCTTATTATACTTTCTTCTTCTCAAGAAGCGCCGATGGCCCCGGGATGTCGGACAAGTGCAAGGAGGGGAGTAGCGCACGTGGCGCGCGGGGGGGGGGGGGGGGGGGGGTAGCATTGCCCCTCCGCCAATCTGAGGCCGCATTCTGAGCGACGCGCACGTCCCGGAGATCCTTCCGGGAGGCCAGAGAGCCACGACCCCCATGGTCCGCACGGGACCCATCAGTGTCAACCCGGGAACCGCGTCGCTGCTCACAAGCCCCAACCAAGCAGTCCTAGTGTCCGGCATCGCCACCCTCGCTGCCACGGGAGTCGTTCGATTGACCTGAGCCGGGAGGTCCCGCTGAACGAGCTTCTAACGCAACTTCGCTTCTCGGCGTAGCTCCTCAGCCCGCCTAAGAGCACCCGGCGAGACGGGAAGGGGAAGCCGCCGGTCCCTCCCATCCCTTCCATCAGAACAGGTCGAGGAGCAGGCCTAGACGAATTTTTTTTTTGTTCTTAGCGTTTTACCTCTGCACTAATTCTTTTGTTTTTTGTTGTTGCGACTAACCACTGCACTAATTCTAGACAGCTTCTCTGAATTTTTACATCAACCTTTCTCACTGACACGACCGGCCCACGTAGCAGCCTCTCACGTTCCCCACCTTCGAAATTTCCCCTTCGCGGGCGCGCTCCTCCACGAACACGAACACTGCGCGCGCTGCGAACTCAGATTGAGAGGGAAAGAGAGGTCTGGAGATCGCGTATGGAGTTGACCCATCTCGCGGGGTCACGACGAACATGCTCCTAATTAGGATAGTTATTACGATAGCGTCTAATTGCTGGCGCTGGCAATTTCGGGATTGTGTGCTAGGGTTCGCCGCGGGCGGTAGAAATCGGGTTTAAAAAGGGTTGCAGCTGCGGACGCGAGATGGGAATTGCGGCTGCCAGGGTTCAAGACAGATCCACTCTCCTCCTCATCCCACCTCCCTCTGCCGGCGTCCTCTGCTCATCCCGGCCGGCGATCAGCCCTCTTCCTCGCCATCGTCATCTTCGTGCTCTCCGGAGGAAACCCGGGCACGGCTGCTTCCTTTGCTCGGAGAGGTAATTTCCCCGTGGTTCTTCTAGTTGTTTTACTTCATTTCTTTGCTACTACATAGATATTGTCATTCCTTTGCTAGATAGATCTCAGAGAAATGGATTCTTTTCCTGTATTGAAGACTTGAAGTGCATCTATCTGCAATTCTGCATAGATCATGGGTCATAGGAGTTCCTTTGTAGCACTTCGGTATGATGAGAGTTTTAGATCTCGTGATTAATTCTTCTAGCTATTGCTTGATGTGTTACTTCGTTTGCTTTGGTAGCTAGATCCAAGAGAAATGGTTCCTTTTCCTGTGAAATATACGCATCTGCATATATCATGTATATGGGTCATAAGGATTCCTTTGTAGCAATACAGTCTGATTAGAGTTTTAGGCCTTGTAATTAATTATTTTCGCTTTTGCTTGATGTGCTTTGCTAGATCCAAGAGAAGTGGTACTTTTTTCCTATGTTGGGATGTATGTATCGCCATACATCATGATGTATCTGCATAGATCATGGCTGATAAGAGTTCTTCTTCAAGCAAGACAGTGTGATTAGAGTTTTAGATCTTGTGATGAGAGTTCCTTGATGTGTTCTTTTCCTGTGCTAGATTTAGGCAGATGATGTTTTTCTGGGTGTTAAGATGTATGATCTGATAGATCATGGATGGCACAGTTCTTTGCATCCTAGACGATAAGAGTTTTAGATCTCATAATTGATTCCTTTTGCTGTTGCTTGATGTGATATTCCTTTCCTTCGCTAGATCTAAGCGGATACTGGTTTTCAGGTGTTAAAATGTATGCATCGCATAGATCATGGGTGACAAGTTTTTTTTTTGCACGGTAGTTGATTAGAGTTTTAGATCTTTAATTCTTTTCGCTATTGCTTGATGTGTCAATCCTTCCCTTTGCTAGATCCAAGCAGATATTGTTTTTCGGGTGTCAAATCTATGCATCTGATAGATCATGAGTGAAAAGAGTTTTTTTGCACGCTGGATGATAAGAGTTTTAGACCTTGTAATTCTTTCGATGTTGCTTGGTGCGTTATTCTTTTCCTTTCCTAGGTCTAAGCGGATAGTGTTCTTCGGGTGTTAAAATGTATGCATCTGATAGATTATGGACAAAAACAGGTTTTCTTTTTCCATCATAGATGATAAGAGTTTTAGATCTTGTAACTGAATCTTTTCGTTGTTGGTTGAATATTGTTATTCCTTTCCTTTGCTAGATCTAAGAGGATGATGTTTTCAGGTCTCGGAATGTATGTATCTGATAAATTATGGGCAATGAGAGTATTTGATCTTGTGATTGGTTCTAAATAGAAATAGGTCTCTTGTGATTCAAAGTCTGGAGGGCTAGAGTAACTAGAATAACATAAACTATGGGGAACAACAAGGCTTGCATGTTTTGGTTTGCTCCTCCTTGCAAGTGCACATTATCAGTTGGGCAAATTTTCCCTTTGTGACAACTTAGAAGTAGTGTGTTAATTTCATATTTTAATCTGGATGAAAGTGCTCGGCATAACATTGCATCCATTTTAGTGTTTTGATGAGTAGGACTCTTCTGATTAAGTTTCAAATATGGTGACCCATGGGTACCCTCTTTACTATGGTTATTCAGATTTTTTATCACACTAGTTTGTTATAAGGCGTCATGTATCTGACAAGGTATATTTTCTAAGTAAATTGCACAAACCTGATCTATGCCTATTTTGTCCAACAATGGATGCTTGACTTATTAGTAACCATTCACAGCAGATTGCATCGAAGCAACTTTAGCATTGACGATACTTGGGCCGACTCATGACATAATTTTATAAAGCTTTATCATCATAATAATGATAGCTTGCTGATAAAATAAATAAAACATTAGGCATTCTATTCTCTAATTAGCAATTATATTCTTTTCTTTTTCATGAGGTAGGGGAGATGAGCCAGCTTGCAAATGCATTTTAATGCATTTATAATTTTCCATTTTAGCGACTAATGCCCATGCTCGTTGTTGCCAAAAAGTAGTCCACCTTCAAACAATGCAACACGCCAACATGGGGTCAGATTGTATTAGGGCTGTCTAATATGTACTGGCCAAATTGTATCAATGCATCTAACATCTTCCATTCTTCAATAATGGAACTGATAAAATATACAAACAAATGAAGTTATGTTCTTTCCAAAGACTGCTAGACTGATTGAGAATATCCCTGGCATCATCTCCATTATTGTTTTATGTGCAATCTTGTATCCGCTGTGTTTATTATCTTTTGTGGCATGTACCTGATATGAAAATATGCAATGTAGGACTGGTTATCTTGCCTACCAGCCACTACCAGATATTTGTAATTTGAACCATTCTCTTGATATTGCAATAAATGTGTTTCACATTTTTGTCCTGTCACATCATACCTCTATTGTTCTAGCTTGAGTGCATTTTTTTCAGCTCTCCTTCATTTACTTTATAGAAGAAATTGAAAAGAAGTGACACTTTGAATTCTTCTACTACCAGGAATACTAGAGATGTCAGGCCTGAATGCTGGTAAGGGATCTGCTCGTGGTGATCTACTGGATGCAGGATTTGCGAAGCTTCAAGGCAAAGACTTCCAATACATCATGCAATCTTATGAAATCATTGTGGGACGCAATTCCAAGAAAGGAAAGGTAGACTTAGATCTCAGCAACGTTGGCGGAGACAAGGATGTTTCTCGCCGCCATGCGCGCATCTTCTATGATTTCCAACACCACTCGTTTGCCCTTGAGGTTCTGGGCCAACATGGATGCTATGTTCAGAGGGTCCTTCACCGCCCAGGTGATGATCCCATTAAACTGAAGTCCCAGGATCTCATTCAGATTGGACACACACAATTCTACTTTCTCCTACCAGCTCGCTCCATCTTTGCATCCATTGCTGCTGAGGGCACTCCACACTCGTTTAATTTTCGTGGCCAATCAATTCATATTGGTTCCGCCACAGCTTCTCCTCAGCACACTCATACTCCATCACAACCCATGTCTTCATCAGACACACGCCCTGTCCATTCTGATTTTTCTGCTTCGCGTGGCAATGGTCATGGCTGGGCCAATGGTGGAAATGGTTCTATAGTTGGCACTGGAACTCAAGGAACGTTTACGGTTCCAATCAACTTGTCTTCTGCTGAACCTAACACCTATAGTGTGCCTATCAAGGTTGAGCCAATTGGAATACCTGATGAACATGGTACGTTATCATTGTCACATACTTATGCTAGATCCATTTCTCTCCTGTATTTTTTCCTTTCTGATATACTAACATGAAATAGACAACATATTACCCACTCCTTTCTCCTAGACTGATTTGTGAGTTTCAACTATTTGGCTACTGAAGTAGAGATAGTTCCAATCATGAACTAATAATATACCCGCAATCGTAAAAGTGCAATTCACACTTTTTGAGATATATATTGCATCAGATGTATACTAACATATGTGGAATCATATTGCTACAAATTGTAGCTGTACTGAGACAAGTTCCTAAACTAAATATAATGTCAATGGTTTTTCCTCTATCATTTGTTGTCAGCAACAACATTACGCCAGTAAGAAGCCTAGATCTCATTATTGCTCACAGCTACGTACCCTAACTAGCTTACTTTATTCCTGCAGCCAAAAAATTAGAAACTAGAATGGCAGACAAGGATGAAGACAATATGCAGCTCCTTGAGTATCATCTTACCTCATGTGTTGCAGTCATGGTATCAAACCACTGTAATGCTAGTGGTAGACAATGGATGCCTGTGGAACAACTCCATGCAGAGGTTTGTTATGCAAGATTATTCATTTTTTTCAGTTCTAGAATTCTAAAAATTAACTCTAACCGCATTGATTAACACTAGCTAGTATGGGAAAGCATAGTTGTTGGGCTGTACAATTGGTATTAATTTTAGATTTCAATTAGTATACTTGTATGTTAAATTATAAAAAATGCATGCTTTTGATTTATCGAGTTATTCCTTTAATTAGCGTCCTTGAATAAAAAATAACAATGTTTCCATCTGAAGATGTGATTTGTTATCAACAGGGCAAACTTAACATGTTATACCATGGAAAGACTAAAAATGTGTCTTGTTAATTACATTTGTGTTAGTTTGCATCCATATTTCGGTTCACTAAGGAACTGTGTTTGCCAAGGCGACTTTGGTGGTAAAATGAATATGTGATGTTAAGAATCACATGACCCTGCAATAGCCTTTTCAGTTTTTTAGAGGAAAAGATCCATCAATAAACCTTGAGCTTTCAATTATTTTAAAATGCACTAAATCCTTAGCCTTATTGTCTCATTCGCATAGAATTGTGGACAACCCACTCCAAACTCAATTTCCCCCGTTCATCATCGTCAACCTTCTGGAATGTGCTGATTACTTGATATCTCTTTTATGGTAGTGTGCATTAATTTGTAAGATTTAACTTGCAGATCATGACATTGCTCACAACCTTTTGGAATGTTTTTGGATATCATTGAATATCAATTATTTCTTCATAAATTAATTAGTAAATTCAAGACTTGCTTGCGTTGTA
Organism: Elymus sibiricus; assembly: GCA_039707655.1. Lineage (NCBI taxonomy): Eukaryota > Viridiplantae > Streptophyta > Magnoliopsida > Poales > Poaceae > Elymus > Elymus sibiricus. The sequence continues at coordinate 321,695,111 of CM077672.1, forward strand.
GGATCCCTTCAACATGGTACAGGTTGCATGATACCTCATGACCTCATTGTTTATCAGTTAATTTCCGGTTAATTAGTTAGATGTCTTAGTTACCGCTCTACCTTAACAGTACGCTCTTACAGCCTACAACATTGTGATAATCTGTTTGTTCCACATAGTACAGTTACACTTCTGAATTATCGCTTGTTGTGAATTTGTAAGGCATGCGAACTAATTCTTGATTGTTTTGCAGCTTATTGCAAAGTTCACTGCGATATGGCCCCATGGCAATGTCCAAAAGTACCTGGCACCAGAGGATGGCTCATCAACCAGAACAGCAGAGACGCCATGGCACAGGCTGTTGGAGCTGCTCAAGAATCACCCAGAGAAGTTTATCATGAGTTCAATCTCTAGAGGCACAATAACATTAGAGTTCGTTTCGCTGGTCTGCTTGGCTCATAAGTTTTGCTGCCCTGAGGTTGATCAGGTCACTGCCAGGTTCGTGTCCAAAAATTAAAAAAGGAGATTTCTCTTTGTTTGTGTCATCAGCTCATGTTGTAAGCCTGTCACCTCGGAGATTACTCCTTGTCTGTATCATCAGCTCATTGTAAGCCTGTACACCTTCGCGGGTAGGCTTTACGTGTGTACTTTTGGCACTGTCTGCTGTTAAGAAGAATAATCTGGATTTTTGGGCTGATCATCGGTATATTTTCTTTGCTATATTACTAATTCGCAAATTGGATGAGTGCTTATTGTCGCACTTGTTTTGTGCAATACTAGAGGAATAAAAGGCTTCAGCATCTGAGGAGCAATAGCTTCTTTTCTGATATCACTTGTTCTGTCAGTTAGTGGAGCAAGTGTTGTCAAGAAGAAATTGTGACCATGGTAGAGATTTCTACCTTATATTAAGAAGGCCAAGAGGCCAAAGTTGCAGATTCAGCCGTCTCCCATGAATAAGAAGAGAAAACCAATGGTAAAAGCATACTGTAAATTTTTAGAAATGCTGAATAAATTGTGGCATGCACATTTTAAAACATGCTAGTTTGTGTTCTTTGCAAAGAAAAGAAAAAAGAACAAGGATTACTAGTGCCTAGAATTGCAACTTCTTTTGGGCGGTTAATTTGTTCATTTTCCACAGGGCTCACGAATACATTTGTTTGCATCAAACTTAAAATGTGCACATGATACTTAGTCATGTGTATGTATGATCTCTTGGGACTTGAAGAAACAGAAAGAAAGAAAAAGCAGCCAGGCGCCAAGGGGAAAGTATCGGGTGCTCCCATCCTTGGGGTACTCCCGGTGCTCCAATGTAAAAAATATATTTTTAAATGATTCAAAAAAATTCGAAAAAAATGTGAATGTTCACAAGGAATGTGACTACAACCCCTAAAAATTTCAGGTCCAAACCTGAAACGCACATTGAGAAACAAAATTGTGAAATCTAGCATGAATAGTGTAAAAAGACAAAAGCAACGTTGACACTATTCACATCTGGATTTGTCTTTTTTGTTTCTCAATGTGCATTTTGAGTTTGGATTTGAAATTTTTAGGGGTTGTAGTCACATTCCTTGTGAACATTCACATTTTTTTGAGAATTTTTTGAAACGTTTAAAAATATTAATTTGACATTGGAGCACTGGGAGTACCCCAAGGCTGGGAGCACCCGATACTTTCCCAGCGCCCAAGCTCACCTAGTAGTTTCCGGCTACACGGCGCCAGAAACAGAGGCCCAAAGAAAGGCTGATTGCTCCAGCGAACGACTGTAAGCTGCTCCACCGACCCTAAAATGAACCACAGGCCGGAAGAGTCCTGCTTCTGGTGTGTGGTAAATTGGAGAGGCTTCAGCATCTCAAGGGTAACAACTTCTCTTCGATGTGTTTTGGTACTGCAGAACACCGCTGAGTAGCCCAGTGGCTGTGATTATGGGGTTTCTTCATGGAACTGAAGTTACCCTGAAAGCATGTGATTGGTGAAAATGTCTTGCCCAATTCTCACGAATTTGTTGGCAGTAGCACACTCTGCTACTGTTTTTTCACTTCAATCTTATTTGCCAGTCTCTATGTTTTGAACCTACCTTACAACTTTGTTAGTTCCGTGGAGGATTTGAGATGATGAAGAATAAAATGGCGAAAACATATGGATCGACCGAGTCGCACATTTTGACACCAACCTCGGTGTTATCCCAAAGACAATCGAAAAGAACACACCAACATTTGGCAATGACCATAAGATCAACCCTTGATGTAATGATATACTTGTGGCGAACTTGCAATCAAGAATTGGACCAGCATGTCAATGGACCTCTTGTAGTCTTGTATACATACATATATTGCATGGTCCAAAATGGATGAACACCAGCTGAGGTCCAACATTTGCCACAGATTGGCATTGATTGTTACACAGGTCACAAAGGTAATCACAAAATTCCGGGTACAATTGATTCTCTGGTGATGCGGCGCCGGTCGCAAAAAGAGCAAAACGGTAAAACAAATGGAACAGCACAATACATATGAGCAAATACATATCATTTTCTATCTAGCTAGTTTCCTCCACACGGTGCGGCCACGGTTGATCTCGTCCCCAGCCCCAGCAAATCTCAAGCAGTGCAAGAACTGACGCTGCTCTTCTGGGTGTGGCGCTGAAAACAGAGATCCATTGGAATTTATCTCCTCCCCTTCCTCTATATATGTAAGAGAATCGACTATGTCATCATGCTGGCATTCTCTTTTGTAGTCAAGAGTGATTGTTTGCAACTCGTGGGTATCGATAATATCTTGAGGTATGCTCTGTTGTTTGAGAGGAAGAAAGGAAGAGATGTCAGAAACTATCACAAAATCAACAAGAATACACTTATACATCATTCCAGCGAGAAGGTAAACAAAAATATATGAAGGAATAACCAAATAAGTGATCGTGAACTACTCAAGATGTCTATCCTCAATAAAGAAAGTTTGATAACAGGATAACTAAGGCAAAAGGCTACATATGTCACATGAAAGGAACGGTGAACTGATGATTGAAAAAAAGGCTGCTGGAATACTCACTTCGAGGACCCAACCAATGTAAGTGACATTATTGACATGTTGGTTCATGTCCAGATCAGCTCTTCTAGGCTGCAATTCAGAAATTAAGGTATGTCAGCATTACAGTTGCTCAAGTGCAGAGCACAACAACCATCCATAACGGGGAGAAAAACTAACCACTAAACCAAGCCTCGAGTGCTGTGCAGGATCTGTTAGAACAGGAATCTTCTTCAGACTACCATTATTTTCCTCGGGGAATGCTAATCTGCACAATGGTAACTTGTTATTTTGACTGACTATACAATGCAAAAAATATTATAGCAATTTTCAAGTTATTCAAGAACATTTATCCATTGAATCACGTAAGACCATAAGAGTGTGTAGTGGAGCACATTTGAATTATAAAAGAGGGGACATTATCTCAGTTGAAGCCTAAAGAAGAGGAAAATATGAGTACCAATTTACCTTGGACTCTTTGGACAGTGGATAAACACTTCATCCCTAACTTCGTCACTGACTCTTTGAAGTCTGCGTGTATTTTGGTTCATCATGACCCACTTGCTGGAAAAACAAGTGATATGACTTCATTATTTGTGTTGAGCAGAGTGAGAGATCTAGCTCTGTACGAAACTATTAAACTTCAGTTATGTAAACATATGTTGAACAGCCAAACAAAGTCCCAAATCGATCCTCCTTCTTAAGCATGGATGATTAGGGCTGCTATTAAGTCAACAAGCAGCAAATAAGTACAGCGTACCACATCAAAAAGTATACTGCAAGAACAATTGGAAAGGTTCATGACATACTTTGATTTTAGTTGCTGAAAGTCTGATAACTGTCTTAAGAAACTTATTTTGCTAGATTTGTATGGAGAAGAAAAGGTGCAGATAACAAGGTGGAGATGAAGTTTAAAAAAAGGCAAGACATATATTTAGTTAAAACAGGTCAAAACAATTACTTGTCCTTCTTTTCCCCTTACAGACAAATGCAGTTTTAACTGTGAGCAAGCATGAGGAGTATCTCCAACAGAACAAAAAAAGCTTAAGCTTCACACTTGAGCAGTATGTACCTGGTAGCTCTTCCAATAACTTCACCATTAGCTAAATCCTTAAGGATCCAATCACGCCGAGTACCGATCTTTCCATCAGCTTGGCACCATGTTTCGATCTCAACAACATCACCCCTATACGTAGCAGAATTACCCCAGTCAGGACTAAATCCTGCTTCAAGGAGAACGGAGGGAACAAAGATTATCTTTATCTTGCAAATTTACCAAGCGGGGTATTTGTAGATCTCAATGTGCATCCTATTTGTCACCCAAATGAGTCCAAGTTCTCTCATTGTTGTAGTCGTGGCAAAACCGTCGGTGGAGAACCCAACGCTTTGTGCATGATTACACCCTACCTCCTGCAGTTACAAGAAAGCTTATCACAAATTGGCCATAAAAGAGAAAAAAAATGAGACCATTATCGACAAGCCCACCATTATGCCATGACAGATGGATCATCCAAGACGTTAGTACCTCCTTAGAATTATTATTAGAGTTACATTTCTTAGCGTACTTATAATGAAATGTAACTTGATTTATTTATTTTGAGAACGGAGATTAGTTGATTATATGCCAAAGCAAGCAAATCCACGAGATTCGGTAACAGCCCCACTGAAATTCTTCCAGCACGCAGAATTACTTAAACTGAGTCGATCCACAATAGCACTGGTGTTCCCTATCAGATCTTTGAGCACAGGATTTCAAGAGCCCAGGCTTTAGTTAACCATGGACAAAGGAAAAATCACACTAGTTAGGAGCGAGAGGCGCAATTCTGTGGGTGATATCATTGGCGCTAGGATAGCTAACTTGTTCAAGCTCGAGCTCAACTTAGGCAAAGGGCAACCAGCACATGTTTGAGAACAATGGTAGTACTAATTAGGAACTCCCCTTGCTAAATTCTAATCGCGGCACATGTTTGACCTCTGAATCTGCCGTAAGTCTGAAGCTAAGAAAATTCAGATCCGAACCCCTAGCTCTTGAGATCCCCAAGGGGCGGGCGATGGCATCTCATTTCGCAATCCAGCAAACAGGACAGCACAAATCGAGCTTCCTCCCCGGATCTCCTCGGGGGCCGAGAGAGACAGAAGTGGAGAATTGGCTTGCGTACCTGGAGGAGGTTTGCGATGGTCTCGACGGTGGCGGTCTTGTTGATGCCGACCTCGTAGCAGCGCACGATGAAGCTCTCCTTGTAGGAGAGGCCGTCCTCGAGGAGGCTCCCCATCCGCAGCCGCTCCGCCAGGCCGGGCCGCTCCACTCCCTCGCGCCCCTCGGCCGTGGCCACCGCCGCCGCGACCTGCGCCGCCGCCGCCGCCGCCACGGTCCCCCGCGACGGGCCACGCGCGGCGCAGCGCACCGCCGCCGTCGCCGTGGCCGCCCGGGGCAGCCCGCGGCGGCCGAGCGGGGCCGGGCCGCATTGCGGCGGGATGTGGCAGCGCAGCATGGGGGGTCGGTCGGGCGGGCGGTCCGGTCCGAGATTCGGCCGCCGACGGGTGGGGTTTATATGGACGGGGGGTAGGGGTGGCGCGGGGCGGTGGAGCGGTGGAGATGGGCCGGGCGATGGGAACGAGGAAGGCGCGGTGACGATGGGAAGAGCCCGAGCCAGAGGGGCGGGGGGGGGGGGGGGGCGGGGCGACCCGTGGACTAGGCAGGCCGGAGTGTATCTAGCGCACCGGTTCCACCGCTCCTCCGCACCGGGTCGGGTCGGGTTGGGTCGGGTGGGAAATGCAATTTTGGTCATTCGAGACAGTGAAACGCTGCGATGGATGGATGGACGGACGGATCACGGATCGCGGCACGTGAGCGAGATCTCCCTGTTTCTTCTCTCTGGTGCAACGCAAGCACGTGCTTTGGCGCTTGAGTAATGGCTACACACACTCGAGGCAAGTCGTCGATAGAGTACCCCCAGTGAACAGGGGTAGAGTAATAATGGACCGAGTACGTGGGTTGGGTGGGCTCCTACTTCGTTAACTGTTGTGCCATTTTCCAGTGTGGGATTACCTAACAAAAGAATGGCATTGGTTTCCTGATGATCAAAGTTTTACTATCGATGTGAACCAATATGTGTTTGGATAGTTAGGAGGACAGTGGTATCCCAATCCATCAGGGTTCAAGTTCTAGACATGTCACTGATGCTCGCATTTCTCTGGGATTATTTTAGACGTTCTGGCGATGTGAACAAATCTGTCTGATGGTCAGGAAAACAGTGGTATCTCAGTTCATCATGGTTCAAGTTCTGAATTTGACACTGCTACTCGCATTCCTGAAATTATTTCTGACCTTCTGGCGATATGCATTCAGTGGGAGGAGACGTTTCCGTCGACTATGAAGGTGTCTATGACGACTTCGTCAATGTCAAGATAATGTGCCGACTCAGTCTCTCGCAGGTGCTCATAGGAATAGAGATGTGCATGTGTGCGTTCATAGAGATGAGTGTACGTATGTGCGTATGTATGAGCGTCTGTATCTGTGCCGTGTTAAAAAAATTACTATCTACACGACGCTGTTATTTACACAAAGCTAATACAGCCCAACAAAATTGTGGCTCGGCACCGCTTCCTTTGTTGCCACGGTTTAAGAATGTAGATGCATGCATGTTTTATTTAAAAGGATCCAAATCTATTATCAAAGTTTAAAGTTTACCGAAAGGACAAAGCACCATAAACATAATAAAAATTACATAGAGATTTCAAGACCACCGAACGATCACTACCGCCGCCAGAACAAGCCGCCACCAAGTCGTTGTTGCCACTCCTCTACCGGAGCCAGTTTGACCTTGTTCGATAACAGCCGGGAAGTCTTTGTGCACATGCCCCTAAGGACCAGCGCCCTGGAGCCGCAGTCGTCGTCGTCGTTGAAACCTTGAATAAATCTGAAGCACCTGGCACCAAATCTCGTTACGCGACAAGAAACCCCTCACCACCCCCAAGAAGATAGCAGGAATCTACGCCGGATCTCCGTCTACTACACTCAAATGAACGAACTTGACGAGGATCAGAGCCCGAAAAACAAACTCGAATAATAAGTGTTGCCATCTACCCAACCGCCGCACCTGTGAGAAATAGAAAACCTAACCTAAACTACTAATAACTGGAGTAGAGCCGCCGGTATTCCCCTCCCCGCCACCGGCCGGCGCCCCCGTCGGAGCGGGAGGCAGAGGGGAGGCTAATCTATGGGCTCGCCAGTGAATCCTGGATGATGAGAGAGTTTGCCCTAGCCATCAAGGGATAGGAGAGAAAAAGTTAAAGACGTGTAGTACATGCATGCACGTTGTGCATACATCACCACATATCCACGTACATGCCCATCCCGAGTCAATTAGGTTATTAGCGTAAGGGCATCTCCAACATTGACCCACAAATTTGCTCCGGCATCTGTTTGCGAACAGGAGACCAGTCCGCGGACACTGATACGGGAGCCAGCTATCCAACGCTGCCCGCATACATTTCAATCACTATTTGAACTAACCCGACGAAATTCATGAAAACACGATGGATTTTCATATAAACCGAACGAGATTCATGCAAACACGGCGGATTTTCATTACATTTCAAACATTTAGGACAAAAAAAAGAAACCCGGCCCAAAACCTATCCTACAACGGCGACCGTCGTCCACTTCCTTTGTATTCCGCATCGGCGACCACGTCATCCATTTGCCGTCTCCATGAGCGGCGGCGGGGTTTAAGACCCGTGAAGTGAAGGTGCGGTCTCCGGCGAGAAAGAGTAGAACAAGGAAGACTGACCAACCCACTTGGGACACCATGCCCTGCCGCCTCACTTGCTCTACTCATCCTCGGAGGAGAACGCGACTTGTCCGTCGCCGGTGCCGGTGGACGTGAGGTCGATGATGGACGTGGACGGTCCGTCGCTGTTCACCTGCCACATGCGCCCCCGAAAGTTGGACGGCGGCGTGTAGACGCGTAACTGGCGGCGTTCTCGTCCTCGGCCGCCTGCGCTGCCAGCGCTTATGCGGCCGCTTACTATAACAGACGATCGAAGACATTTTTGCGCATCCGAAATCACTGGCGAAAATTGTCGGCGAAGAGGGCATCGGGGCAAAGTAGTCGTGCATCAGCGTCAAATGGCCGTGCGCCCGGTTGCGGTTGAGCACTCGATGACCCTTGATCGAGCCCTGAGAACAACGCTCCACGTCTGCAAGAACGGCCTGCATCATCGCCGTCTCATCCGTGTAGTCCTCCTCATCGAACGACTCAACATAGTGCTCATAGATGTACTCCATATCTGAATCCATTGCTTCAAAGAAGAATGGACAAAAAGTTTAGCTCGGGCAATTCACCGAATAGTTGTCAGGCATGGTGAGCATCGTAGGAGCGGATGGTACCTGAGCGGCGGTATGAGAAGAGGTGTGGAACGGCGGCGGAGGAGAAGCGGCGTGGAGCCCGGGTGTACCGCTGGAGGTGACGGCACCGTCGAGTTCCGGCAGGGGTACGGCGTGTCAGCCGGGGTGGCGGAGCGGCGCCGAAGGCAAGAAAGAAAAACTAAGGAGAGAAAATGAGAGGATGGAGCCACGGGGTCCGCGAGGGGTTTTGGGTGAGCCGGAGGTATTGAAGTCCTACGTATCTGCTGTCCGGACTCCGCAAAGGGTCTCGTGTTTGCCGGAAAAAAAATACGTCCAGACTGCTCTGCGGACCGATACGCGTGGTCCGCAGGCGGTTTGAGAACTAAAAATAGAGAAGAATCAATATGAAGGGTTCCATGCATGTAGCTAGGTGTGCCCGGCTGCCATGACGCCGATCAATTAAACGTTACTAGCTAGCTACTCCATGTTTTCGTGGCCACACTAGCTACAGAAATAGTCGATCGCCGTAGCAGCCACGGCGCTGCGAGTGGAATTAATGTAAGGTCGATCCGTATTTCAGGTCAAGGGCAATAAATCTCTATACCTGACGCTGCCTCTGGACCAAGTACTGCATGTAGAGATAAAATGTACCCCCTCTGACAGGTTGTTAATTAACATATGCAGGCGAGCAAGCTTGAAGCTAAAGCGTACTTACTCTGACAGGTTGTTAATCGACGTATGCAGACGAGCAAGATTGAAGTTAGCTTGGAATAATACTTGAACGTCTTGCCCGGCCGGCTGGCACATGAACTGACTGAGTATATTATATATGACGAAAACATATCGATGGCTGAAACATGCTAATCCCACTATCCCAGTCCTCGTGGATGCGGTCAATCCGATCGATATGGTCGCACGCTGGCTGACGGCTAAACCAAGTGCATATTCACTCTGAAAGAGATATTCGTGGCTGACACCGGTATTTAGCTAGGTCAACCCACCAATAGATCAACAGCCGGCTGCATGTTATATAGTAGTACCAGCCAATGTTTTTGTGGCTTGTGTGTACGCCATGCATATACCGCGAAGCAGTGGCAAATCCAGGAAAAAAATGTAGGGTGGGCTCAAAGTTAACGGCGAAAAAAACAAAACGTTCGTTTGAAGAAAAACAACATCATCTCCTGGTACATTTGTCCAAATGTGCTGAAACTTTCTCAGAATACTACTGGAAACATGTAGTATTTACTGGAATTTTTCTGAATTTTTAAAAAATATTAAATTTGAACTAACTTTTGAATCTGCTTAGCTAAATAGCCATTATCTCCTAGGCCATTTGTCCAAATGTGCTCAAACTTTCCCAGGATGCTACTGGAAACATGTAGTATTTACTGGAATTTTTTCAGAATTTTTCAAAAACATTGAATTTTGAACTAAATATTTGATATTATGAATTTAAACAGAGAACATTTGCCAAACCAGTGCTCAAAACAACATGAAATTTTTCAACACAAATACTAGTAACATGTTTAACCGTACTAGAAAGGTTAATACAATTCACACACGAAGGCATCAAAGTACTAGAGAAGTAACAACAAAAGACAATGAGATGTTGCTGATATTGTAGTTATAGAACACCTCCACACCAAAGTATAGAAATGTATGCCCAAGTCACCAACCACAAGCCATCTGTCCAAATTAGCACATTTGTTAGTGATACAACAATAAGTCATGCACAACCAGTACTAAGTATTAAAACTAGTAACACTGACATCTATACCTCTAAGAAATCACATTGAACTCATGATGCAAATGTCCCTTCCGATCCCTCATTTTCTGGAATTGTATCATGATTTGGTCATCATGAATGCTTCTAAATATCTCTTTCTCACAGTAGCACACCATCAAATCATTTAGCCAATCATCTGATAGTTTGTTGCGCAAATCTGTCTTGATGATCTTCATTGCCGAAAATATTTGCTCAACTGATGAAGTGGCCACAGGAAGAATGAGTGTCAACTCAATGAGGCGATATACCAACTGGAAAGTTGTGTGTTTCGTTGTTTCAACCATCATCCGAGCAAGTGTGGAGACATCCCGACATCCATTAAATTCATCACTTCTCCTAATGTTCATAAGGAATCTTGGGAGGTCTACTCTTAGCAACAACCGGTCAGTTTCTGTAAAGTCCTCGTCTGTGACGCCCCCCGACTTAATCGTGTACTAATCATACACGCAAATGTACACGATCAAGCCTAAGGACCCACGGGAAGATATCACAACACAACTCTAAATACAAAATAAAATAATACAAGCTTTATATTACAAGCCAGGGGCCTCGAGGGCTCGAATACAAAAGCTCGCATACAAGCGTTAGCGGAAGCAACAACAGTATCTGAGTACAGACACAAAGTTAAACAAATCTGCCTTAAGAAGGCGAAAACAAACAACGGCTCTGATCGAAAAGGCACAGGCCTTCTGCCTGAGAGCCTCCTAAACTACTCCTAGTCGTCGGTCTCCACATAGCAGCAGGCTCCGTCGGGGTAGTCGTAGTCGTCGACGGGGCAACTGGCTCCGGGGCTCCGTCATCTGGTCGCAGCAATCGGGTATGGGGAAAGAGGTAGCAAAGCAACCGTGAGTACTCATCCAAAGTACTCGCAACACTTACATCAGATCTATGCTAAGTATGCATCGGTATCAAAGGAAGGGCTGTATCTGTGGACTATACTGCAGAAATGCCAGAGTAGAGGGAAAGGCCTAGCCTATCGAAGACTAGCATCTTCAGCGCCTTGCAGCATTAGAAGAGTGTAGATTAGTAGTGTATAATAAAGCAACAAGCATGTAGTAGCAAAGCCTAGAGATCCTTCCTCAAGTCCATGCGAGAAAGCGATCCCGGAGCTTACATATTATTAACATGTATCCAGTTCAAGTTGTAGTAGATCGGGATACAACACTGAGCGTCCTGTTACCGTGGACACGGCTATTCGAATAGATAATCTTCCCTGCAGGGGTGCACTACTGTTACCCAACACGCTCGATTAACTCTGGCCGGACACACTTTTCTGGGTCATGCCCGGCCTCGGCTGATCGACACGACGTAGTCCTACCTAGGCTCCGCAGAGAGGTCCCCGCCGGTCTACATCCTAAGTGCTCAGGGGTCTTGGGCCCATCGCCCTTTGCACTCCGGGTCGTTGCGAGCAGGGCGATCCAGGCACCACCTCTGTCATGGATGGCGCCGACCCGGCCCGGCCGCAATGCTGAACTGGACGTCTGACAGAGCTTTCGGCTGATACATACGGCGCCGAGGGCCCCATTAAACCATTATCCCGCGTGGTGGTAGTGCGTATAGGCCAGTGGCCAACTCAGATCAATACCCAAATCCGTTAGTGCATTATTAATTTCAGTGACGGCTGTCGGGACAAGTCCGGAGTTACCAACACAACTTGGGTGGTACCGCTAAACAGCCAGCTGCCACAATAACTCTCGCGGGTGCTCTCCGGGCCCGCCCGACTTTCATGTGTATCTCTCGCGGGTACCCCTCAGGGTCGACCCGTCTTTATTCTGTAACTGTAGTAAAATCCAGGTAACTGTGTGTTCATATCATCAAGAAGGAATCCGAGGAATCACCCTCATTGGATTTCCCTCTCGACGTATCCGTCAAGGTGAATCCGGAGGAATCACCCTCGATGGTATTCACACCTGCGGGGTTGCTCGACATAAGCTTCATTGGAGGTGGTGAAAGAGGAATCACCCTCGGTAAACCACAACCGACTAGCTAAGCTACAGAGGCAACATCAGGAGTGAGATATGAGGTATCACCCTCGGCACTCGATGGTAGCTCTGCAGAGTCGAGCAATTTAGGGGGTGTGCGGTGATGTGCTGGTCTCATCCCGTCGATCACCGCGATCGGGGCACTGGTAACTAATTGGGGCAATTAGGACAAGGAAGAGGGGCCACAAATGGTTTACCAACCAACCTATACTAAGCATTTAGGATAACAGGTAAGGTATCAATAGCAGTTTACAAAAAGGCAGGCTATGCATCAGAATAGGATCAATCAAAAGCAGTAGCAAATTCTAGTGCAAGCAGGAGGGAGAAACAATATGTGATATAGGCATGCTCAAGGGGGTTTGCTTGCCTGGTTGCTCTGCAGGCGAAAAGGAATCTTCAACAGTGTAGTCGATCTCTGGAGCTGCGTCGGTCTCGGGGTCTAACGGAGGAGAAGAGGGGGAAGAAACAATAAATAAAAGCAAACAGAGCAATACAGATGCATGGCATAGCAATATGCAGTGTTGGTGCTGACCTAATGCAATGCTACATGTCGCAGACGAAGCGGGAAAATATCTGGGATATTTTCCCGGCGTTTAGGCAGATTTCGGTATACTGAACCGGAGGGGAAGGTTCCATGTTCAGATAGATAGAAGTGATGGTCAAGCATTTTGACCACGTATTCGGATTCGTCTCATTTTTCTGATCAACTTTCATGTAGAAAGTTTTTCGATCCGAGCTACGGTTTTTTTTTCTATGATTTTTCAAAGATTTAAACTATTTTTTGAAATTTCTGGAATTATTCTAATTAATTAAATCGTATTATCCAGAATAGTGATTGATGACGTCAGTATGACATCAGCATGACGTCAGCGAGTCAACTCCAGCGGGTCCAGGTCAAATCTGACCTCTGGGACCCACTTGTCAGTGTCAGAGAGCTAATTAGCGATTAACTTAAACTAACAGAGACTAATTAGGGAGTGGGCCCCACTGGTCAGTGACTAATTAATTTAACAAATTAAGTTTTAATTAAAAACGGTTTAATTAGTTTAGTTAACGGAGGGGGGCCCACACGTCAGTGGCAGTAGCTGCCACGTCAGCGAGGTTGACCTGGTCAACTGGGCCCGCGGGACCCAGCTGCCAGCGACCCAGGCACAGCCACGTGGGCGCCACGTCGGCGCCGGCGCCGGAACGGCTCTGGCGAGGCCATTCGCGGCGGTCGGACGCCGGCGAGGCTCGGGATTCGGCTACGGTGGGTCTTTTGCGACGCGGTTTGCACCAACGGCTTCGTGAGGCTCGCGCGCATCCAGCGGTGGTGGTGGCTGCCCGTGGAACGGCCGGAATCATCGCCGGCGTCGAGGTCAGCGGCTGTGGTATTCCGGTCGAGCTCGGGCACACGGCTTTGGGCCGTTTTCGAGTGAGCTACGCGGCTAGGCGGTCTACTGCGGGCGCCAGGAGCACGACGGGCAAGGTGGAAGAGCTCGAGCGGCTCTGCACTAAGCAGTTCGCCGGCGTCGGTGGCAACCAGAGCATCGGAGTAGCGGCGGCCCTGTTCGGGCTCGGAGATGAGCAGCAGAAGGAGGGAGGAGGAGTGGAGCTCACCGTGCGGGCTCAAGAAGGCCCCTCGGGTGAACGGGAGCGCAGGGGAGGTGGCCGGAGTTGGAGAAGATCGACGGCGGGTCCGAGGTGATCGACGACTCGATCCCGACGAAGGAGGCGCTCCCGGCTCGAGCGAGAGGTCGGGGAGGAAGTAATCAACGACGGCGGACTCGACTGACACGGCAAGGCGGCGAGAAGGGCACGGCGGCCACGGTGTAGCAACGGCGCGGCGACGGTGGCACACTGGTGAGGGTGGAGAGGAGAGCAGCGGCGTTGGAGAGCGAGGGAGAGAGAGCTGCGGCGTTCAAGGGGCCGAGGGAAGGCTCGGCCTTATCCCCTCGCCCACCCACTCCATCGCCGTGGCGGGCAGCGGCCGGAACGAGCGGGCGCGGCCACGGGCACCGTGACACGGCGGCGGGAGCAGGTGAAGAAGACTGTGGACGCGGGCTGGGCCGGCTGGGCCTTCGGCCAGGAGGCCAGGTAAGTTTTTCCCTTTTTGTTTTTCTCTGTTTTTCCAATTAATAAATAAACAGAGAGGGTTAGGGAATTATTAGAGCTGCCAAAATGAGTTAGCAAAATGTGAAACTAGTCCACATAATTACCATGCAATATACTGCTTTGCCACAAAAAGTTTGGGATTTATTTGAATCCATTTGAATTTTTTCAAAAATGGAAATGGCATTAAAGTTGCTGTTTTGCACTGTTTTAATGCTCTAGCCCAATTTAGGAAATTAGGTGATGTTGTTTTTCTTAACATTAAATTGTTTTGGAATTTTTGCTACAACATGAACTATTTTCCAGCAATTTTTGAGCAACTTCAAATTTCACTTTGAATTTGAATTGAATTCAGTGGAGGAATTTGAAATGAGATATTATTCCAACATGATTATCATTGCAAATCACAGTAGCTTAGCATCATCATGATGGATCACTGTTGCTCATTTACAGAGGGGTGTTACATCGTCATAAATTTCAGCAAGCCGAATAAGTTTGTCAACGTTAAACTTTGAGAAGTCGTTTACTGGATTAAGACAAGACATACAATCAATAACTTGGTGGAAACTTCATTGAATCGGTGATTCATCTCAGTGATAGTTGCATCAATGGCAACATTGAATATGCTAACCTTGTAATAGTGAAGTCGAGTCACCTTATTCTTGGTGCGAACAGATTGACCCATAGTTCCAACAAGATCATCCATGTTTGTCACATCAATATCATGTGTTTCACAAAAGTTCTTGGCTTGGCAGAATAAAGACTCCCACCCATTGTCCCTCATGTCTTTCACATCCAAGATCAAACGCATGGCTTCAACAATGTTTTGATTCTTTCTTTGCAAAGCTTGGGATAGATGATTAGTGTTGCTCAACAAGTTTATTAAAAACAACATGATGAACACAAATTCAAAGCATTCCATGTTTTTAAGCAAACCTCTAGCTCCACCTTGACATGTGTTTTCCCGAGCATCAACTGATGGGGAACGAAGCATGAAAATCAAAAAAATTCCTACGAACACCCAAGATCTATCTAGGAGAAGCATAGCAACGAGAGGGGAGAGTGTGTCTACATACCCTCGTACACCGTTAAGCGGAAGCGTATATTACGCAGTTGATGTAGTCGTACTCGTCACGATCCAATCGCGATCCAATCCGATGAAGTACCTCCGCGTTCAACACACGTATGGCTCGATGACGTCTCCTCCTCCTTGATCCAGCAAGCGAGGGAGGAGAAGTAGATGGGATCACAACCAGCACGACGGCGTGGTGGCGATGGTGGTGGTGGAGCGCCGACAGCGCTTCGCTAAGCGTCGTCGGGACGAGGTGGTGGAGTAACGGGAGAGAGAGGCGCCCAGGGGCTTGTGTGTCCTCTTGAGGGCACCCCTTCCCCTCTATATATAGGTGGAGGGGAGTGGTGGCCAGCCCTCCAAGCCCTAGGGGCACACCAAGGGGGAGGAGTTGGACTCCTAGTCCAATTCCCTTCCTTTCCATACAGAGGTGGACTTTCCACCTTTCCCAGCCACATGGGCCTTGAGGGACTTGTGTGCCTGGCCCAATAAGGCCAGGGCATCTCCCCTCAGCCCATGCTGACCCTTGGGACGTGGTGGAACCCTTGGTGGACTTCCGGACTCCTCCGGAAGTTTCTGGAACCTTCTGGAAGCTTCCCGGTACAATACCGAAAAAACTGAAACTTTTTCCGGAACCCTGAAAGCAACTTTCCATATATAAATCTTTACCTCCGGACCATTCCGGAGCTCCTCGTGACGTCCGGGATCTCATCCGGGACTCCGAACAATATTCGGTCACCAACGTACATATCCCAATACTACTCTAGCGTCACCGAACGTTAAGCGTGCGGACCCTACGAGTTCGAGAATCATGTAGACATGACCGAGAAACCTGTCCGGTCAATAACCAATAGCGGAACCTGAATGCCCATATTGATTCCTACATATTCCATGAAGATCTTTTATCGGTTGAACCACGATGTCGAGGATTTGGTTAATCCCGTATCCAATTCCCTTTGTCCAGCGATATGTTACTTGCCCGAGATTCGATCGTCAGTATCTCCATACCTAGTTCAATCTCATTACCGGCAAGTCTCTTTACTCGTTCCGTAATACAAGATCCCGTGACTAACTCATTAGGCACATTGCTTGCAAGCTCTTAACGATGTTGTATTACCGAGAGGGCCGAGAGATATCTCTCCGTCATACGGAGTGACAAATCCCAGTCTCGATCCATGCCAACCCAACAGACACCTTCGGAGATACTTGTAGGGCATCTTTATGATCACCCAGTTACGAAGTGACGTTTGATAGCACACAAAATATTCCTCCGGTATCCGGGAGTTGCATGATCTCATGGTCTTAGGAATATATACTTGACATGAAGAAAGCTATAGCAATAAACTCAGTGATACGATCAAATGCTAAGCTTACGGTTGGGTCTTGTCCATCACATCATTCTCCTAATGATGTGATCCCGTTATCAAATGACAACTCATGTCTATGGTTAGGAAACCTTAACCATCTTTGATCAACGAGCTAGTCTAGTAGAGGCTTACTAGGGACACTGTATTTGTTTATGTATTCACACATGTATTTAAGTTTCCGGTCAATACAATTATAGCATGAATAATAAACCTTTATCATGAACAAAGAAATATGATAATAACCAATTTATTATTGCCTCTAGGGCATATTTCCAACATCAACCACAACAATTCCTAGCACATCCACCACAACATTCCACATTGTGAATATACGAAGCAAGGTTTTGAGATGTGAGCCCCAACGAGTATCTCCTAGTCTTGTTATGTTAGATTCTTGATGTAACCCGGTACCGGCTGAAATCTTTCCATTCTCCAACAAATCTAACAATTTGTCTTGATGTTTGGCAAGTAATGCATCTTTCCTTTTGCAAGATGAACACACTTGAGTCACTATCAAGGGAATATAGTTGAAGAAATCAGCAATAGCAGGACTACATTGAGCAAACGTTGACAACAACTAACTATAACTGATGAGCAAAGCAATGAACATAGAATGCATACGGAGCTTCATCTCTAACCAATTTTTGCAAACCATTGAATTCCCCTCTCATATTTGAAGCACCATCATAACCTTGACCACGTAGCCTAGAAATTGACAAACCATGATATTCCAACAGATCAACCAAAGCTTCTTTAATTCCAGCAGATGTACAATATGTGATGTGCTTAATGGCAAGGAATCTCTCTTGGAGCACCCCATGATCATCTAGAAATCTATGTGCATCAACAAATCATATTAGTAAACATTAGTAGTACAATATAAAAACACTAAAAGATGGTATGTGTTACCTCACAATCACCGCCATTTGCTCCTTTATTGAGCAATCTCTAGCCTCATCAGTAAGTATTGAGAATTTCTTATCTCCAATGTCATTCTTAATAACTTTGGTTACCTCCATTGCACAAGCAGCAGCAAGGTCCTTTTGGATGTCAGAACAAATCATTTGTGCATTTCCAGCCCCCTTATCAAATGCCTCCTTCACATCTTCCTTCTTGTTCTTATACCAGTTCAATAACTCTCTAAAATTGCCCTTGTTGATGGAAGTGGAGGATTCATCATGCCCACGAAAAGATTCACCTTGATACCTTCCACAATCCAATGATGCAGTTAGGCGGAGTTTATAAGATATCTCAGCCTCCTTGCTATACACACGGAATTTGGTAGCCACACTTGCTCGTTGATTGTTGAAATCATCGCAATCTCCCCTAGCAATGTTGTGGTAACTAGATTGACCACCAACATGCTTTTCAAAACTAGCTAGACCTGTTTTCCAACAAGTGTAGCCATGTGAAAACATTGTTGCCAAATCTAATGGCCTGGGATGGTTTCTTGAAAAGAAAGCAGTGAAAGCAAAACGCAGCCTCCTTATCCACACTGTATTCCAACCAATCAAACTTGTCGAGCCACACACGTTGAAAGGATCTCCAAATTTTACCATCCTTTGTCTTCTTGAATTTATGCCCAATAGCTTTGTTTCGCTTGTTCAACAAATAAGCTCTTCTCACATCACTTCTAATTTCAGGGGCATAATCTTCTATAGGCATTCTAAGTCCTGGATCAGCAATAATTTGACTTGGATGAAATTCTAGTATAGGCATCCTTGGTTGGTTTGTACTCTCATCAAATGTGGTATCATTTCTCTCATTGCTTGGGGTTGAGGGATCAGCCCTCTCATTAGTTGAAGGGGGAATTATGGTCACTACAGTCAAGGGAAGGGGATCTGGGTTCACATTCGCTGGGATCAGTGGACTGGCTGGGATAGGATCTGGGTCGACACGAGGAGTGCTTGAACTACTTGCAAAAAAACTGTTTATGCTCATCTTTTTTCTTTTCATTTCTGCAAATCTGCAAATAATTTGCATAGGAGCAGGACACTAAATTAATTAACATAACATGAACTAGCAATTACAAATGTACAAAATTTGCTGATTGAAATTACCCAGCGACCAGCCGTGAGCACTGTCGGCAACCACGCCTCAGCTCCCTGGCTCAACGCCCCCTTGCTCAACACCTCGAGCGGTCGAGCCCTCGACTCCTTCCAGCCAACAGCAGCAGTACGCCTCCCGCCTTCGAAGCTTGGCTGGCACCTGGCAGCTGGCCGGCGGCCGACATCTAGCTAGGGTTGGCCGTTGCCCGTTGGCGCCTTGGCTTGTCGGCGAGGCTCGCGCGCCTAGCTGCTGGCGCGGTGCTCCAGCAGTCCGCCGCCCCCGCCGGTTACCTGGTCTGCCGCTGGCCGCCCCAACGCCGACCAACGCTAGGTTTGGAGCCCTGGACCTGGAGCGTGAGCGGTGGGTGCGGCGTGCCTGGAGGCTCGATGCGTGCGTGCTTCTTCGTTGCTTTGGTCTGGGCACTTCTGCGTGTGTGGGCTGCTGCCTGTTGTTGGGCTGATGGGCTGAGCTGAGAAGAAGAGTAGTAGTAAAAAAAATCATTTTTTTGGAGGGTAGGCTAGAGCCCTATGAAGCCCACCTACTGGACTCGCCACTGCCGCGAATGAAACAAAATCTAAGAAAAATACAAACGAACCGGACAGGTCCCACTCCTCTTGCGGCCGCCGAGGCTTCTGCACGAGGGAGAGGAGATGGACCGAGGTGGTGACGGCTAGGGTTGTGAATAGGAGCGTCCCTTTTCTCATCTGCTGTTTGTAGTACTTGATGTTAAACATGTTTTGTGAGACATGGTTATGTGTGTTGCATGTATACGCTTTGCAGAGCCAGGACTTGTAGACAAGCTTAGGGTGCAAAACTAAAAATGTTAAATGGCCGTTCGATCTTTAAACGGATGGTTCAGATTAGTAAGGTTTTTTTTTGGGAGGGGGGGAGGTGAAATGTATTTAGCCCCCTCACCAACTTCAACGTGATCAATCTGGGCCATCCATCGGAAATCCAATGGCCCACATACATTTTTCTATTTTTGAACCCTAGGAGTTGATTGAATTCTAGTCGTTTCCACAAGTTTGTATGGTTTACGGTGAGACTACATCAGTAAATTTGTGGCATTGGCCATCCAGTCAAGGCATGTCAAAACGTCAGACATGTGTCACTGGTCATTAGACGTTGGTGATAAAAAAGCAGAAGCAGAAAATGTTGAAGTTTCCTGTTTGGTTATGACAATTTCATTTGTTTGATTTCTGTTTTATTTATTTATTACTCTCTCCGATCTATATTAGTTGTCGCAAAAATGGATGTATCTAGACGTATTTCAATGCTAGATACATCCGTTTGAGCGACAAGTAATATGGATCGGGGGGAGTAGCATTTTTTTTAGTAAACCTAACCGAATTAGCAAAGAGAGATTGATGGTTAAAACAAATAAATAAAGTCAATTTCAGCGATTTCTTAAGATGTTCGTATTCATTGATCGCCTACTAGATGGTTGAACTATTATTGAAGAAAAATTCATGATTGAAAACCAATAACCACATTAAACCGAATGGTTGGCATAGATGAACTGACTGAATTAACAAAGAGACATTGATGGCTACATTCGTATCTAAAATCAATTTGTTGGTGGGGTTGCCGAAGAGAGTCGGTAGTTAAGACTGATAAAAAAAAGTCAATTTGATCGATCACCTGCTGGATAGGTTTTCACTTGCATAACAACAACCAATCTAGCTCGGTATTCTTCTAGATAGAGGCAGTTTTAACTTTTGCAGGTTTTCTTCAGAGATAGAAATTCTTTGGTGGGTTGGAGGAAACGGATGCAATCCGAGAGCTCGGCAATATGAGCACGCCCACCGTACAAGACAGGTGGACGGTGCCCATCCACCTGTCGTCGTGAGTGAGACGCGTCTCAGAAAAGAAACATAGTGATGATCGCCAGCACAGCCCATCTTAAAACGTCATCAGGGCTAGCATGGAACAGCCACTGCCTCATTTAGACCCGTCCGCATCGATGCAGTTGCAACCAATTTGTGCGGTACATCATCAAAGCAGGTAGTACCACGTACGTGCACGATCATCTGAGAAGTACGCACAAAAGGAAATGCGTGGATCCAGGAAAGACAGCTTGGCTGCGACGCGATATTTGCGAGCACAGCGAATGGGCAAGATGGCGATCGACCCGGGCAGTCGGCGTGGTAGAGACGAAAAACGCCACTGGCTAGTCCTTGAGGCGCGCGCAAACGTGCTGGCACAAATCATCATGTTTGGACGGACCCTAAATTTTTTTTAGGGCTAAAAGCTGCTTTATTCAAAATCGATAGTGATAGGGATACAAATGATGTCTGGTGTACTAGTAAGCCAAAGATGGCGACCATAATCTAATGTAGTAGCAGCTTTTGCGAGCATATGTGCTTCGCGATTACATTCACGGGTCTCATAGATAATTTCCGAAGATGGAAACATCTGCAACTTCGTCTTGATCTCATCCACGATCACTTTGCTTGGGCCTGAATATGGTTCTTCAATGTGTTTTACGGTCGCAGCACAATCTGTAGCAATCTAAACTCTCTGAAGATTCAAATCGAGCGCCAAGGACAATCCTTCACTGCAAGCCATTGCTTCTAACGTCTCTGGGTTAATTAAATCTTGCAGCACCACCGCAGACGCACCCAGAAAAAGACCAGTATAATCACGGCAAACCACCCCGATTGCACCTCTTTCAGAGTTACGAGCTAACGCCGCGTCCACATGCACCTTTGCCCAGCCTGCTGAAGGTGCAGTCCACCTGTTCGTCCGCTGCCTGGAAGGCTCCTGGCTCGACCGGTTCACTGACCTTTTTCTCATTGGTACAAGCTCAAGATCAGAGATATATTTGTTAATAAAGCACACCGTCGAGTGCGGCGACTGGTACTGCTGCTCATGTATAGCTTTCCCTCGAACCCACCATATAGACCAGAGAGTTACTATTGCTTTGCTGAACTGTTCTTCATTCGCTGATTCCTGTAGTTCCACTAGCCAAAGCCGAGCATCATCAGTGTTGATGGTCACCATATGCTGGACTAATTCTTCATCTACCATGGCCCAGACACATTTGGCCATATGGCAGTCAATAAGTGCATGTTTCCAAGTGTCCACCGCCCCATTGCAAATTGAACATACATTTGTTTCAGACATATGCCTCTAAAATCTGACTCCCTCAGTGGGTATTGAGTTATGAGAAAGTCTCCAGGCAAAGTTTTTGAGCTTAGCTGGGATTCTCGCGCCCCATAAACTTCCCCATTGTGATTTATTTGCCTGAAGGTCAAAACTCCCGCCATTACCTTCCAACCAATCTTCCCTTCTGCGTTTCGTTTCTTTGAGCATACGGTAGCACGACCGAACAGTAAAGATACCACTGCGTTCATATTGCCACGCCCAGCTGTCCTCAGTTGGTATTGACGACAAAGGGATATTCAGTACTTCATGTGCATCAATTGGTTGAAGATGCTGGAACACTTGCTCCCTGTTCCATCGCCTCTCCACACTATTAATGAGATCCGCCACCATCTCGGGAGGGTGCACTGATCGTGGATGAACAGTGCGCATCATGTGATCTCTCGGGATCCAGTTATGATTCCAAATACTTGTGGATCTACCGTCCCCAATCCTCCTTACTAGTCCCTGTTTAAGAACTTCTTTCCCCTGGATGATGGCTCGCCATATTTGTGAGGGGTGATTCCCTAATTCCGGAAAGGAGGAAGAAAACAAAGCATACGGAAATTGACCATGAGACGGGTCGGGATGTGCTGGGTGCCTGGCGATGCGTCTGGCGACGGAGCGGATGACGCTGCCGGCCTCCCCTCCGGCGGCCTTGCTCCTGCCTCCCTCGCCGCTCCGGCATCCCCACGCGCCCCCTCCCGCTGTGCAGCCTCCAGGCCGCGCCCTCTCCGTCCTCGCGTCTGACCGTCGCCCCGCGCTCTCCCAGTCCGCCCCCTGCCTCCGCGCGCGCTGGCCCCAGGTGGGCTGATTGGGCAGCCGAGGAGGACCTCGCCGAGGCGGCGGCTGTGGCAGCCGGCCTCCCCCCCACGCGTGCGTCGGTTCGGGGATCGCCTGGCCGAGGTGGTGGCCGAGGATGCGTTGCCCGCGAACCCTTCTCCCTACCCTCTCCCGCAGGTTCCTCCCCGCCCCTCCCATACACTACCTTCCTCGTCGATCCCTGGGTCTGGCCTGCAGGCCGGACGCATTGGTCGCGGGGCCCGAGCTCGCACTTGGGGGGTGGTCGGTAGGGCAGACCTTGGTCGCGCGGCGGTCACCTGGCGCCGGGACGGGACGGCGCTCCTTGGCTCGCCTGCAGTGCTGCCATCGGCGACATCCCCTGACCATCCGGTTCCTGCGTCTGTGTGGGGTCGCCAGCCGGTGAAGTTCAGGGCTTTCCTTCCTTCACCGGCCTCTGCCGGCGTGGTGGGCGGCGAACTTCGTGCGGTGGTGGCGCCGCGCCGCCACCCCTCGGCCGTACACAGGGAAACCCTTCCCTCCCGCATTGGTTCGCCAAGTGCTGGGTTGGGCCGACACGGACAATTTGGGCCTCCTGTGTCGGGGGGCACCTCTGATGGGCCCTCAGATGGGTTTGGTGGACTGTTGTCCGGCCCATCTAACCCTGAGCGGCCTCTAGGGCATCCACCTGCCTCGACGACCTCTCCAGCCTCCCACTCCGCCCTCCCTCCGCCCGCGCCACAACTCCCCTCCCCTTCCCCCTCTGCCTCGCCCTCTTTCCCTGCCCGGCCAGCCGCGATGACGCGCGATGCAGGCGATGGGGCTCCCCGCCCCAAGCGGCGTGCGGAGGAGCGCGAGGATCGGAGGCCGTCGGACTCTTGGCGGCCCTCCCCTGATGCCGAGCGCCGGGAGGCGGAGCTCCGGTCCAGCATGCTCACGGCCAAGGGGTCGGCGCCGTCGGAGGAACCGACCTGGCGCGACGAGCGCCCTCGGGATCGCTCGCCGGACCACTGGCGTGGCCGCGGCCGCGAGCGTGATCGCCGCTCCCCACCTCGCCGCTCTCGGTCTCCAGCTCGCTCTGGCCGCTCTGAGCAGTCCCCTCCCCGGCGCTACAACCCCCGCAGCGCCAGGCCCAGTTCCCCCCGCCTGGCCCCGGCAGCCGCAACCCACGGGGAGCTTTTGCCAAGAAGAAGAAAAAGAAGGCTGGCCAGCGCAACGGTGGTGCTGCTGGACCCTCGGTCACCAACCCGCCACCGGCTCCCACCTCGGCTGCTGATCCTGCTGGCCATCCTGGTCCCGGCGCGGTGACCTGCTTCAACTGCGGCAAGGAGGGGCACTGCCAAATGAATTGCAAACAACCCCCATCATGCTTCAAGTGCAATAGGACGGATCACCCCGCTCTTCTCTGCCCGGACCAGTCTGTGGAGGGGGAGCTCATGCTCTTTGGCTATGCCTTGGATGATATGGGCTTCTTCCAGATGGACTTGTCGGAGCCAGCAGCTGTTCCCTCCCTGACCGCCCTCATCTCGGTCCTGGAGGGCAAGACAACGTCTCCGGCGATCATCACGGACGAGCTCTGCCACCTCTTTCGGCTAGATTGGGATTGGGAGGTGACCCCGATCTCCGATCACGAGTTCACAGCGGTGTTCCCGGATCCCGTCAGCCTCCGCTACGGCACCCACAGTGATCAGCTCACCTTGGCACTCAACAAACTCACCGTCAGTATCTCTGTGCCGTTGGTTGACCCCCTGGCAGTTGCGACCCTCTCGACGGTGTGGATCCAGATCCGCGGGCTCCCCCCGATTGCCAAGAAGGAACGTGTCATTCGGAACATGTCGAGGCTGCTTGGCAAGATTGTCTAGGTGGATGGTCCCTCCCTCGTCAGGGGGCCGGCTGTGCATGCCAAGGTCAAGACACCCGACCCAAGCAAGCTTCAGACAACGATTCGAATGTTCTTTGGTGATGTCGGATACGATCTTCGGATCTCGGTCGAGGGGGAGGCTCGTGGTACTTCTCTTGTCCATGATAGTGGTGGGGACCCGGATGCAGACAAGGGACATGATGATGGTGCTGGGAGTGGCAAATCCCCTCGTCGTCATAGTCGCTCCCCTAGCACCAGTGATGAGGACGAGGACTCGCCGGGCCAGGGCGACCCGCCCAAGCAGGCATGCTCTGGACGTTCTTCCAAGCGTGACTCGACGACGGCGACACCGGCTGAACCTGCGAGTGGGGTGGAGGATCTGCAGGCCTTTACGGCCTCACTGGAGGAGGACTCGGCACTCCTGCCCGGCTCGGCGCTGACGCTGCTCCTCTCCTTTCTGGTGTCTTCGACCGGGGACGAGGGGGGTAGTGAGGCTAGCAGCGTGGGATTGGAGGTCTGCCCCCTTCCTCTCCTCGGCTGGCTTCGCCGGTGCTGGGTGCCGCCTCTCCGCCGGCCTCCGGGCTTGCGCGCAGGTCTGGGGAGGTGCCGGCGTCTTCGGCGGCGGCTGGTCTCATGGTGGTCCCCGCTGTGGCTCGACCCTTGAGGGACAAGTGTCGCCCGCGGTCGGCTTCGTCTCCGGCCACGGTGGCTCGGAAGAGCTCGCGGATTGGCTCGGCTGCGAGGACGGATGGCGCATCTCCGAACGCTGTCGAGAAGGCTTTGCGCCGGGCCGCGGCGCGTAACCTTGACGCAGGTCCGTCCAACATCACTCTGGTTCCGTTTTCTACTGATAATGATTCTGTTGGGTCATACTCGGCTTTGGAGGGTGTGCCTTTGGGGCACCTTGCCAAAGTAGCGGCGGAATCCGCGATAGTTTTCCGTGGTGAGACGGGACCTGCACTTGAACAAATTGTGGCTATTCGGGCTAAGGAAATTTTAGATGGACGCCTCGCGGCGGCTAGGGCTCGCGAGGCCACCTTGGCAGAGGAGGACGCACCTCCCACACCTCGCCCCTCTGGTAGGAGGGGCCACATTGACGTGGTGCCTGAGGAAGCTAAAGGGAGGACTCGATCTCGGACGGCCCAACTCCGTCGGGCACTCAGCGCATCCACTTCCGTGGGGTCCAGGGAGGACCCCCTAGAGGAATAAATATGCGTGCCTTGTTTTGGAACCCGCGTGGCTTCGGCCATGATGGCCATCGCCGACAGTTGATCGAATATATGAGAGAGGAGTCCATTGATGTCGTGGCAATCCAAGAGTCGATGAGGACCGAGTTTTCTCTTGCGGAGCTCGAGCGGCTTAGTCGACATTTGTTCGCATGGCACTAGTTGCCATCTAGTGGAGTGGCGGGACACTCTGGTGGCATCCTTCTCGGAGTTAAGGATGCCACCTTCGAGGTTGGCTCCATGGACAGAGGGGAATTCTTCGTGAGCATGGAAGTGTGGGAAAGGGCAGTCAACTTCAAGTGGGAAGTGATTGTGGTCTATGGCCCGGCCGATCACGGTAGATCCGCCGCCTTCTTGGAGGAGTTACGCTCCAAGATTAGTGCTGCCACCCTTCCGGTGATTGTTGGAGGTGACTTCGACCTTCTCCGCACGGCGTCCGATAAGAATAACGCCCGTATTGATCTCTTGGGCATGCAACGTTTTAACGATTGGATTGCGGATCTGGAGCTCCGCGAGTTAGATAGGGTAGGGGCTCGATATACCTGGACTAATAGACAGGTGATCCCTACCCAGAGTGTGTTGGACCGGGTCTTTATGTCTCCGGAGTGGGAACTTCGGTTCCCACTAGCCACCCTACAGGCCATCACTCGGATTGGATCCGATCATGTCCCCCTTCTTCTATCTTCGATGGATGAACGACCTCGGCCACCGCCACAATTTCGGTTTGAAACGTTCTGGCTTCGCCAGCCCGGTTTCATTTCAGCCGTGAAAGAACACTGGGTGGCGGCCCGGGCTGAACCACATCGAGCGATGTCCGTGATGGATGAGTGGCATTATCTTGCCAAATGGTCTAGGCAATTCATGAAGGGCTGGGAGGCCAATGTGGGGCGCGACCTGCGGGTCCAGAAGAGGACCTTGCTCATGGAGATTCAGGCTCTGGACCTACGGGCTGATGGCCCGGGTCTATCCTCCGAGGAGTGGGCGCTACGGTATAGTCTTGAAGATGCCCTGACGGACATCTATACTAAGGAGGAGGAATACTGGCGACAGCGTGGATCCATCAATTGGATTCTATTTGGCGATGCCAACACCGCCTACTTCCAGGCCATTGCTAATGGTCGCCGTCAGCGGTGTACCATTCCCATCCTTTGGGATGGTGATAGGATGCTGTAGGATCCGGACGAGATTCGGATCCATGTGGATGGGTTTTACAAGGCATTATTCGCTGAACGACCGAGAGGGGGCCTTGCCCTTGCTGAGGATATCTGGGGAGCACAACAGCGAATATCCCAAGCGGAGAATAACTCCCTGCTGGCTCCCTTTGATGAAACAGAGGTGGAAGTCATTATCAAATCAATGAACCCTGCTTCCGCCCCGGGCCCCGATGGCTTGCCTGTCCGCTTTTTTCAGGTGTTCTGGCCTACCATCAAGGGGGATATCTTGGCTTTGTTCCTCGAGTTTTCTCGAGGAACGTTAGATATGTCGCGCCTGAACTATGGGATTATCTCATTGATCCCTAAGGTCCAGGGGGCGTCGGATATTCGGCAGTTTCGCCCAATCACGGTTCTTAACGTGATCTTTAGGATTCTGGCGAAAGGGTACACCACTAGGGCGGCCCTGCTGGCGCCTCGAATCCATCACCCTAACCAGACGGCGTTCATGAAGGGACGCTTTATTTTAGATGGAGTCCTCGTCCTGCATGAAATCCTCCACGAGGTCAAAAGGAGGCACCTTCGGGCGGTCTTCTTTAAGATTGACTTCCATAAGGCCTATGATACAGTCCATTGGTCCTTCCTCCGGGAGGTAATGGAGAAACGAGCCTTCGATCCCCATTGGATTGCTCAGGTTATGCAGCTGGTGACGAGTGGACGCACGACAGTTAATATCAATGGGGAAGTTGGCCCTTATTTCCACACAGCTCAGGGGGTGCGACAGGGCGACCCCTTGTCAACCTTCATGTTTAACCTGGTAGTCGATGCTCTTGCGACTATCTTGGACCTTGCTAGGAGGGCTGGACACATCATGGGTGTATGTCCACATCTGGTGGGAGATGGGGGTATCACCCACCTTCAATACGCGGACGACACCTTCCTCATGGTCGAAGGCTCAGACTAAGACATTCAAAATTTGAAGTTCCTCCTCTTGTGCTTCCAGGGAATGTCGGGACTGACAATAAACTTCACGAAGAGCGAGGTGATGGTTTTAGGTTATTCCGCGGAGGACTCCCTCCACATAGCTAACCGGCTTAACTGTCGATTAGGATCATTCCCGACTACCTATCTCGGCTTACCGATTAGTGACTCCCGGCTCCAGGAGAAAGATCTCCGTCCTACGGTGGCTAAGGTTCAGCACCGTGTCGAGCCGTGGCAAGGGCGTTGGCTCTCCAAAGCGGCGCGGGTAGTTTTGATGAACTCCTCATTGATTAGCCTGTTGATGTACATGATGAGATTCTATAGCTTGCATGAATCCCTTCACCAGGAAATTGCCAAATATTTGTCCAGATTCTTCTGGGCAGGTCAGGGCAATAGACAGAAATACCACATGGTGAAATGGTCTGAGATATGCAAACCGAAGGACCAAGGCGGACTAGGGGTCATTTCATCCAAGTGGATGAACATAGCCTTGTTGTCCAAATGGTTATGGCGTATTAAGGCTGGTGAGGGCGGGCTCTGGCTTCAGATTATCCGCGCAAAATATTTGCGTGGACAACCTCTAGCTTTTACACCCAGGATGGGTGGATCCCAGTTCTGGCTATCTGTCATTCAGTTGATGCTGGTTCTTCAGATAGGATCTTCGATCACGGTAGGGACGGGTACCAACACGCTGTTTTGGCTAGATCGATGGTCGGGCGATGGACCGTTCGCAGAACGGTTCTATGCGCTATTTAGTATTTGTACGCGCCCACAACTCACGGTGAGTGCGGCCCTGATGGACCTGGGATGCATCGCCTTCCGCCGCACCTTTGGCCCGCCAGAGCGGGACCAGTGGGAGGAGCTGCTCCAATGCATAGCCCTCCATTCCCCCTCCCTTGAGGAGGATGCGATCTCTTGGTCACTTGAACCAGGTGGGAGGTTTTCCACCAAATCCTTATACCACGCACTGGTGGCCACCCCGGGCCCGACCGAGCTGACTCTCCTATGGGGAGATTAAGCTGCCACTGAAGATTCGCATCTTCCTCTGGCAATGGGTGCGTGGCCGCCTTCCTTCGGGTACTGAGGTCCTTAAACGTAACGGCCCCGGGGACGGGCTATGCCCGTTATGCGGGGTGCCGGAAGACTCTAACCATATATTCTTCCATTGCCCGGCGGCGATCTTCCTTTGGAGTTGCCTCCGGGATGTTGTTGGTGGCAACTGGTGCCACGACAATCTTCCTGACATGTTCCAGGAGATCCTAAGTCTGGATTGCAGGATGCGTCCCTCCCTTTGGGTAGTGATGGGCTCGCTTTCCTGGACATTATGGAGTGTGAGCAATAAACTAGTGATTGAGCATGTGATCCCTTCTCGTGCGACTGACGCAGTATACAAACTGTGTGGTTTCTTACAGCTCTGGAGACCGCTTAGCAAGCGGTGTGACCGGGACAACATCGACATGATCATCGCGGGACTTTGCTCCACCGCCGGATCCATTGCACCACCGCCCCCCCTCCACCGCCTGAGCCTGTTTAGCTAGTTGGCTGTTTCTTTTATAGGGGTTTGTTGTGTGCCCCCAGCTGAACCTATTTGCACTCTTCGACTTTGCTTTGCTTTGCTTAGCCTTTGCTTTTGTTTCCGT
This sequence comes from Elymus sibiricus, assembly GCA_039707655.1. Classification (NCBI taxonomy): domain Eukaryota; kingdom Viridiplantae; phylum Streptophyta; class Magnoliopsida; order Poales; family Poaceae; genus Elymus; species Elymus sibiricus. The sequence continues at coordinate 321,724,587 of CM077672.1, forward strand.
TTGAACCTTGAACTTGTGGTTGTTGTCGGATGTTGTTGGTGCGGTTGCTTTATAATCTAAAGCGGGGGGGGGGGGGGGGGAGGGAACCCTTTTTCGTCTATTCCCTAATTCCGCATCAAGGATGTCACACGAGGGGAAGTATACAGCCTTCAGTAACCGGGCACTTAAAGAGCCGGTATCCTGTGTTAGACGACATGCCTGCTTGGCCACCATTGCAAGATTAAATAGATGTGTGTCTCTGAAACCTACCCCACCCATATACTTGGGCATTGTTAGAACATCCCAAGAAATCCATGCTGCCTTTCTCTCTCCATTCTTACTCCCCCACCAGAACTTCTGAATCATGGTGTCAATTGTTTGGCAAAGGCCCCTAGGTAGGAGGAAGCAAGACATAGAAAAAGTGGATATGGCATGTGCTACTGATTTAATTAAGACTTCCTTCCCAGCTGCTGCTAGACACTTCTCAATCCACCCCTGAATCTTCCCCCATAATCTATCTTTGACGTATTTAAAGGCTCCATTGGTTGACCTGCCAACATCTGTGGGTAACCCCAAGTATTTCTCTGATAATGATTCATTCATAACCTCCAAAATACCTTTCACCATGTTCCTTGTTACCTCTGGACAACCCTTACCAAAGAAGATACTTGATTTTGTGAGATTGATCCTCTGTCCTAATGCATCACAATACTGCCGAATTGTATCTCTGACTATAGTTGCACCCTCTGTGTTAGCTTTAAACATGAGTAAGCAATCATCAGCGAACAATAGGTGATTAACTGGGGGTGCTGTCGGAGCAATAACCACGCCCTTAACACTCTCAATGGCGCTTCTCGTCTTCAGCAAACAAGAGAGGCCCTTTGCCGCAAGCAGAAATAAATATGGTGAGATAGGGTCTCCCTGTTGAAATCCTCGGGACGGTTTGAACTCCTCCGTCCTATTACCATTAACAAGTACTGAAAAAGATACTGTTGAAACACGAGCCATAATTTTTGTAACCCAAGAACGCCTGAAACCAAGTTTAAGCATAACTGCCTCCAAATATTCCCACTCAACACGGTCATACGCCTTCATCATATCTAACTTCAAAGCACACTGCGAATTGTTCTTGCTCCTCGAGCGCTTCATGAAGTGCAAACATTCATAAGCTGCTATGATATTGTCAATAATAAGTTTCCTAGGTACAAACGCTGACTGCTCATGTGAAATTATCTCTGGCAACACTTTCTTCAACCGATTGGAATGTACTTTGGAAATGATTTTGAAAATCACATTGCACAAACTAATAGGTCAAAATTGTGACAAGGTGGTTGGATTCAATACCTTAGGGATCAAAACGAAGAAAGTCCTATTAACCACCTCCGGAGACTCTTCCCCATTCAGCACGCTTAGTACTACCTTGGTTACTTATTCCCACAAACACCCCAATTCTTCTGAAAAAACTGCGCTGGGAAACCATCCGGGCCCGGTGCCTTGGTTGGAAACATTTGAAAGAGGACCACCTTTACTTTCGACTCCTTGTATGGGGCGCATAGCAAATCATTCATAGCATCATCTACCTTCTTAGGTATGTGTGACAGAACCTCCTCCATACCTATTGTGCCTTCAGACGAATAAAGATTCTTATAAAAAGCACTTGCCATACCTCCTATTTCTTCTTCATCCCTACAAACAGTACCATCTTCCCTCACTAGCTGAGAGATGCGGTTCCTTCTCTTCCTCATGGTAGCTTTTTGGTGGAAAACAAACGTGTTACAGTCACCTTCAGCTAGCCATTGAATTCTAGACCGCTGTCTCCACATAATTTCCCCCCGATAGTTGAGCTCAACAATCCTTTCTTGGACCTTTATTTCCTCATGAGATGGGCCAACTCGGTTAGTGTCCGCTCTCAGCTGGGCCAGCAGCTGTTTCAACTGGCACACTTCCGCTCGTACATGGCCAAATTTCCTGGAACCCCGCGAGCAACATGACCTCTCTGGACCGGCACCACTGCTTGCCCATTGACATTGACAGTACCATCCGTACTCACCAGCCTCTTCCTCACTCCACGGCTCCCTGGTTTAATCCCTGATCTGATGTCTTGTGTGCTATAATCCATATCTATAGGCTCACGGCAACATGTTCAGGATTTCCACGCCCCGGTCCTCCCCGTCCCCAACCTCCTCTACCTCCTGCTTCACGTCCTCATCTGTCTCCAGCACCTCTCCCGCCTCCTCCTCTACCCCCATTCCGCCTTGGCACCGAGCTTTCGAAGTTCCACATGAGCCAATCCCCCCATTCACAAGTCATCGGGTCATGAATCCCATCCCCACATTCCTCCACCAAGTGCCCCATCAGTCCACAATAATAGCAGAAGTCGGGTAATTTCTCGTAGTAGACCGGATACTTCTTCCTCTCCTTTAAAGTTATTGGCACGAATCTGACCAGAGGAACATTAACATCCAGAAAAACTCTTGCCCTTAAGTATTTGGAGGTATTGATAAACCCCTCGTTAACTATCACTATTATAGGTGGTTCTCCCACCTTCCGGGCAACCTTCTCCGCCAGCTCCCTCTTCCTCATCAATCCCTCCGGCACCCCTTCAATCCTCACCCAAGCCGGTATTTTATCCAGCTTGTAGTCATTCACATTGCTGAATCCGTCGTACTCCTGGATCACGACAGCGGCCGTCCGGAACAGCCATGGCCCGCCATCCATAACTTTCTTCCAATCGCCTAAGCAGCTGAACTGAGCGATGAACAAGTTGGCCCCCTTCGGTTTGAAATAAATTTGTTGAGCAGCTGACCACGCCGTACGCATCGCATTGTACAAAGCCGAGTGACTGAATTGGCGTGTTGTGTGCACCTTAAATATTACCATCCACTTTATCTCCTTCACAAGATCCTCTAATTCTTCGCTGAAATCGAGCTCTACTTCTTCTTCACCACAAAGATGTAATCCGGCAAATCTATCTTCAAGACTTGGGGTCGGACCCCACGCATGATGCTCTCCTCCTGTTCCAGCACTCTGGCTTTCCTCCAATCCCTCCATCATTCTTGCTAATCTCATCTAGGTTTCCTGTCTCGGCTGCCTGGTCTTCTGTCACCGCCTCCTTGTTCTTCTTCTCTCCCTCCGCTCCCCCTTTGCCTCTCTCCATCTCCTTTGGTTCTGCCATGCGGTCTTTCACCACCAGCACCTGAACGTCGGGTTACTCCCGCTCCACCGGAAAAATCCCGGCCGAGCGTGAGGATTGGTTGGACTCCGGCGGCTGGTCGCCAGAGGATAGGGAACCCTAGGAAAACCCGAGGGGAAATTTTTAAAAAGAAAAACACTTTGGACGGACCCTAATTAAACAAATGTGACCGTACATGTGTTCAATCTGCTAGATCCATTTAGAGCATGTACAACCGGACCCAAACCCGGCCCAAACGCCGGTCAATGCCTGATCAAAATTCGGACATCCAACCGGGCTACCGAAACCTACCCCAAATGCCTGAGCTGTCCGACAACCCTATATCCAGCACATATCTGGGGCGGATATAGGGAGGCCCGAACACGCCCGGACGCCGTTGCCACGTCGTTCTGGTCCGGTATGGCCCACGCCGCCCCCACCATCGTCCCCATAAAAAGTAAATCCGGACCGAAATCCTAGTCTCAAACCCCACTCTGCTTCACTTCTCTCGCTCACTCTGCTCTCCTCCGTCCCCTTCCATTCCAATCTCTGATCCCCTCTGTCCCCTCCACCATGGCCGGCTCCGGCTCCGACAAGATCGACTGGGAGTGGCTCGCCGCCGGCGACTCGTCCAGCACGTCCGACCCGGACGAGGAGCTCGTGGATGGACCGGGGCAGAAGCTCCTAGTCGTTAGCTCTTCCTCCGCGGCAGCCGGACGCCGCCCTGCCCGCAATCTGCCATCGGCGGCAGCGCCAGCGTAAGCAGCGGCGCCCCGCTCCGTCAGCACCGGCCCCTACTAGGAGACGGTGTGTGCTGGTGCCCGCACCCCCCAGCCCGCCGGTGCGTGAGCTGCAGTCGGAGACGGGCAGAGCGAGGCACGACCGCGGGTCGTCCAGATCCGCGCCGGAGCAGCTGCCGCCCGCGCAGGACGACGAAGACGCAGCGCTCCGCCTCGCAATCCGCTGGTCCTACACCTTAGCAAAGACAGACGCCCACCGCCGACGTCGCAAGAACGCGATGGCTCTCCATCGCGCGCTCGAGGAGTCGACGAAGGTGGCAGGGTCGAAGGAGGTGGCGGCGGAGAGAGCCACCCGGCTCGCGGCGAAGCAGAACCGCGCCGCCCGGCGCTTCGCGGACTTCCTCATCTCGTCCTCCGGCTCCGGCTCCAACGACAACAGCGGCAATACGACGGACGACGACCAGCCGCCCACCGCGGATTCGTACTCCGTGGAGAGCCGCCCAGACCCCAATGGGAAGCGACCGGTGAGGGAGTGGTGAACTCCGGCCGCCTCCGTATGTTTAAATCTATGTTTTTATGTTTAATTAGCTAGAATAAAAACTGTTTCGGCCTTTGTACGAACTATGTGGATGTCCATGTCGGAATTGCTAAGTTTTATGCTATCTTGTATGATCGACGCTGTTTGCATGTGTTTGTATGAAATAAAGTTAGCAAATTTGGGGTTTCTGGTCGTGGTCTGGGGGAAATGGTAACTGTCCGGGCACTGCCAACAGGCGCGTCTGGACACGCCCGCGGGCGTTTGGGGGGCATAGTTTGGTATTTCCGGTTGTGGATGCTATTACATGTTTTGTGTTTGTTTGTGATCCGTTAAATGTAGATTGGGTGGCGGAGAACAAAGTGGCTAACGAGTGTCCCTATACGCCACCCTGTGCGTCAAAAAGAGACAGTTTCGTTGAAGCCAGGGCACTTGGGCCGGCCCACTGTGCCCCCAAACGGTTTTTTCGGAGGAGGATAGAACCGACACTATAGCGAACCGGGTTCGCTGTGGCTCCCCGGTTTTTGCTCAGCTTTTATTTCAAACATTTTGAAAATATGAATATATGTGCTGAACAATATTCGAATACGCATTGAACATTTGTGTAATGTATGTTGGACAATTACGAATACACATTGAACATTTGTGTAATATACATTGAACAAAACTCAAATACACATGAAACATTTATAGTATTTGTTGAACAAATTCTTAATATACGATAAACATTTTTATAATGCACGGTGAACTTTTTTATAATATAATGTGAACATTTTCTTAATATATGATGAATATTTTTGTAATACACACTAAACTTTTGTATAATACCCAGAAAAAAACAAAGAAAAAAAGTAGAAATAGAAACAAAAAAAGAAAAGAAAAAAGAAACAGAAAAAAGAGAAGAAACTGTGAAACCCGACCATGGGCCGACCAAAACTGGGGTGTCAGTGAGGGGCACCTTCAGGGGGACATAATTAAAGAAATCATAACATCTAAATCCTTATTTGCGCTGTGTAATTTCGTCCATGAAAAGAGATCTCGAACTATGAAGCCCACAATCTAGCTAGGTTTGCTACTACTTTAGATCCGGGGAGACACACATGGCTTGGTCTCCCTCATGATACTATTTGTATTCCTGTGATCATCAATGAATAAAACCTACTGGATTGTGCTAAAAAAGCGAAAAATCGACCGGTCAGATGCTTCTCGCGTGCATGGACGCAGCGATCCAGCATCCATGGATGGACGCAGCGATCCAATGCTAAGCGGAGACTTCCTATTCTGCCCTATGTGTGGGATAGAGAGTAAACACACACCCCGTCTCGGCAGGCCGGCCCATTTACATGTTTTGTGTTTCTTTGCATTATTCAACATTTATAGACTAAGAAAGATAAATTGGGTTGTAGTTAAAAAACATTACAGAAATAAAAATACGACAGTATGTATAACATGTTCATCCCGCATTTCAAAAAATGTTCACCGCATGTTTGAAAATCATTAATCACAGATTAAAAATATCCACCACATATTTTAAAAATGGTCATCACATATTTTTAAAACATTCATTACATATTAAAAAAAGTACCCAATGTATTTTTTAATGTTCATCACATATTTGGAAAAAATAAGTTAAGCTTATACTAGCAGAATGTTAACTGAGCGTTAAAAAAGTTTCTCACGTATCTAAAAAATATAAATGATATTAAAAAAGTGTGCCATGTATGCAAAAATGCTCATCGTGTATTACTAGAAAAAAACTTGGACACAACAAAAAGTTGGCACATACGAACTGGAAGAAGAAGAAAACCCACATCGGCACCTATTGTCGTCCACACCCTTTCTTTCTAAATGGAACACCCGATTCCATAAATCACACAGGCTCAGCCATGACTGTGGCCAGCCAAACAGAAACATCGTTTGAGAGATCCTAAGGACACACCTGCCTGACTGACCTCCCCATGACGGGAGCCATAGGCTGCCGAAGTGTGTGCTTACTTATTACAGCCTCTCAGGGCAAAATTAAAATGAACTGAATTGCATGATTAACATTTCTTTATAATATCACATACATTTTTTTTAAACATGTCATCATTTTTAAAATGTCACAAACATTTTTTTGCATGGTATAAACATTTTTCATATACATTTGAAACATTTATTTCATATACACGTATTTTTATTTAAAATATTTTATTAACATTTTTTGTAATATCACATACATTTTTTGAAATTCATGAACTTTTTTTAAAAGGTCACAACATTTTTTAATATGCTATCAACATATTTTTTGAATTAAGATAACAATTGTTTTACATTGTGTTGACATATTTCAAATTCAAGAATTTAATTTATTATTTGTTTAATGTTTTTAAATATATGTATTTACAATATTTTCAAAAATAATAATAAAAGAAAAAACGAACAAAGGAAAAAAGAGGAGAAAAGACGAACTTACATGGAACCCTGACGCCCTTTCGCGACACTCTGACGCGAGCGGTCGCTCCAACTCGCGTTAGGCGAGGTATAGGCACGCCGGCGATGGATCGCTAAACAAAGAAGCAAGAATAGGCTGTGCGGGCACATATCACCGAATAAGGCCCGGTAAAACACATGCCACGCAGATTGGTTTCCAGAGTAGCAGCCCATTTAAGTCGGGCAAAGCAGAACTCGGCAGGTGGTGTGGTAGAAGCGAGCCTTCGTGGGATGGCTGAAGAAGATCTCGGAGTTGAACATGACGATCAGACGGTTGAGGATGAGAAATCGCTTTCTGTTTTTTCAATGGGCATTCACTCATCCACGCTATAGTGATCATTATTATTTTCCAACCGGGGCATCCCTTTTCATTAATTGCTCAACCGAAATAACAACATTTTTAGTTACTTATATAACCGCACTATCACACCAGCAACGAAGAGGGGAAAAGAAAGAGAGAGCGAGTTGGAGCATTATCGGGAAAACCACCACAAGTGATGGACCTCGATACCACTTGCCTGGGGACAAAACCCTGATAACATCGATTACATTTAAACTACAGAAGACGCCTAGCAACACAGCCAAAAGGAGGACCAAAAAGTCGCAAGAGATATATGAAGCACAACATAGGCCAGTCCCCAAGTAAGATCCTTTTTTGAAAGATGTCCCCAAGTAAGATCAACGCGACATCCGGAGCACATCCAATGATCATTATTTTATTTTATTTTTTGCGACGATAACTTCCAATCTACTCCCTCCGTAAAGAAATATAAGAGCGTTTAGATCAGTACTTTAGTGATCTAAACACTCTTATATTTCTTTACAGAGGGAGTATTTATCAATTGTCAAGGTAGTACAAAGAACACCAGAAGTAAAAAATACATCTAGGTCCGTAGACCACCTAGCGACGACTATTAACACTGGAGCGAGCTGAAGGCGCGCCGCCGTCTTCGCCCCTCCCTTATCGGAGCCGGGCAAATCTTGTTGTAGTAGACAGTCGGAAAGTCGTCGTGCTAAGGCCCCATAGGACCAGCACGCGAGAACAGCAACCGCCGCCGATGAAGAGAAGCATAGATCGCAAGGATCCAACCTGTAGACACACGAACACAGATGAACGAAGACAAGATCCACGTGGATCCACCGAAGACAAACGCCGACCGAATCCCGCGAGATCCGCCGGAGACAAACCTCCACACGCCCTCCGACGATGCTAGGAACACCACCGGGACGGGGACAAGGCGGGGAGAATCTTATTCCATCTTCGGAGAGCCGCCGTTGCCTCGCCTCTCTGAGCAGGACAAACTCAAAAGAGCATGAAAAAACGAAGCCCTCCCGCCGGTAAGGACCGGGATCCACCACGCCTCCATGGCCCTAAGACCACAGGAGACGAGGTAGACAATCGCGGCACCGGCGGGAGGCACGAGAAACCCTAGCCAAAGGGCCCTCTTTCTTTCCGTATCTAGTGATCATTATTTGCAGAAGAGCAAGTTACAACTTACGACCTATTACCTCCGCATCAAAATGTAAGACTTGTTTGTAGGCTAGTTTAGCCTATGAAAACGTCTTATATTTTTGTACGGAGGTAGTACTGCGTTTCAGTTTACTCGTCGGTTAATCGATCAGTCCCTAGGGAGATACTTATATAGAACTTGAGGAGGCCTAACTATCCAACGAAGCCTAGGACGATATAATACACGATAAGCACGGGCAACGACGCCAGCGTCCCGAATATAACCCTGCAATTTTCAGCACAGGTTCAGACAAAACGTAGTACGCATTCAGAAATCAAGCTTAATTAACCAAGCAGACGTAATTATAATATATACTTACGCGGTGCTGAGCACATCGGCGTGCAGGCCGTACTCCTTGGCGAACACGAACGTGGTGATGGACTGGGGGAGCGCAGCCTGTCGGTTGAACCATCACCAGGTGAGGTAAGAAAACAGTGACACACCCTGTCAATTTTAGCATCATTCAGAACTAAAACACTGCAGAATATGACCTGTATGATGGCGAGGCGCAGGAGGTCGCCGCGGAGACCCAGGGCGACGGCTCCCGCCGCGGTGGCCGCCGGGCCGGCGACGAACCGCAGCGCCATGCCAAGCGCCGTCAGGCCGGCCCCGCAGACGATGATCTTCTCTTGCAGCGCCATGAACAGACCTGCGACCAGCAACCAGTTCGTAAACTGATACACCCGCCCCTAGTTACTTTTTCACTGAGGGTTATCGTTGATTTCGTGAGATTTGTTCCAACAATTTTCTAGCTAGCTTACCCATGCTGAACATGGCGAGCCCTACCCCTGTCCTGGACATGATCAGCACCGATCCCTCGATGATGCTCGGCGTCACGATGTGCCATCTGTATACGCACGGAATTAATAATTAAGCAACGGCTTAACAAAAGTACGTCAAGAAGGATGCCAAGAGCCACTGTGCTAGTGTCATTCATAGCAAAAAGGAAGAAGAAAGTGTCAGTAACAAGGAGAACTCTATGACAATTTGCTTAAGCTGTTAGCTGTATATTCCCGACTGGACTGTAGTGGCAAAGGTGCCACTTTTGCAGCAATATATAGTACTATATATCAATCTGGTTTGCCGGAAAGTTGATTTAATTATCAGTTGTTCAGGATAGTTCTCTATTCGTCTGTTCCACTAACAAGGGGCATTTGTTCCACCTCAATTATTTCTTAGTGTGAATCACGTCACCTAGCTTAACACTTTATAAGGGACAGGGAGTACACATTCCCTAACTCAATGCAACACTGCGTGATTGTTAAATGTAGGGATTCTTCGCGGTTTAGTGGTAGGCCTACAACCTTTTCCAATTGCACCACTTGCTACAACATTTACCGGTCTCTTCGGGTTGCAACAAATAGAAAAGGTCACATCCGATAAAGTCTTAGAACATAGTCTTTTGAAGTGATGCACTTGTATGGTTCAATCGAAATGATAATAAAATCGAGAAAATAGCACTTCTCGAAGGAAAATCTACTTTCAGTTCCTCAACTTAACTCTTTTCTTCTTCCAATCTTAGGTCTAGTCCCCAAACTTCGATGCTAGACAATTATGATCCTAAGTTGGACAAATTTAATCCATGACTTCTGGTAAAGCGGTATGACCGATGAAATGGTGTCGGTTTCCCACTTGAGTGGCCTAGTTAGCATAATTTGTTTCGAGCAAAATACATGAAGTTGGAGAAAATAAAAAATTACCAGAAATTCATGTAATGGAAAATTCACAAGAACACCAGAAATAATCAGAAATAATTTAAGAACAATACTGAAATATTAATCAATATGGAGGTTTTCATGGATGTTAAATTATTTGTGATATTTCTTGAATTCCCTGAATTCCACATGCTTTTACTTTTGTATTTATAACATTACCAATTCCCCCATTGTAAGTAAATCATTAAAAAAATTGCATTTTGTATTTTTAATTTTGTGTTTTCTATTTTTTAAACCATTTTCACCTTTTTAAAAATGGTCCTAAAATTTTCTCCCAAATTTCTAACTTGCCTTATTTTGTGTGTTGACAGGGCTACAGTGTGTATGAAATTACCGTCATGCTGGATATGACTTCGATGGTCACAAACCAGATACGTCTAGCATTAAAAATTAAGGGCCTAAACTATATTGTATTGGAATTCAGGGACAAAAAGTGAAACTGGCCTCGAGACATGAAAATAGACTCGATTTTAAAATAAATAAGGTTTGAGTCATGTTTGATGTGCTGTGGAACTGGTGTCAAACGGATGCATTCCTTTGGAGTTTCGCAACTCTAATCCTATGCATTTCTTAGATTTTTATTTTATCGAGTGTTTGTACTGCTCGTTTGGTTAATAAATCTAAGTGTTTTCTTAAACAGAACCATGATAAAAAAAACTAACAAAATTTGACATCACTGCAAGAGAATTTCCATGGCGTCACAATCACATTATCACATCCTGTCATACAAGTCTTGGCAACAGGCCAGCACCAAAACGAGCATTTTGTATGTAGTTTATATTAAAATATGCGAAACACATCTTATACTCGTATTTGTGAACGGGAGGCAGTGCGTAGCTGTGTGCATGCAGAGAAATACGGACCTGTTTGTGACGCAGGACCACGCGACCCCGAGGACGCCCGCGTACACGTTGGGATTCCGCGCCACCTTGAGCCAGACCGCTCTCACCAACGGCCATACCGGCTCGCGACGCCTCGTTCCGTCCACGCTGCCGTCCTCCACGTCGTCCTCGCTCCCTGAAGCCGCCGCCGCCGCGTCAGCCTTCCCGGCGCCGCCACCGCACGCACGCCTCGCCTCGAACGCCAGCAGGAGGAGCGGGAAGTAGACGATGATCTGCACCACCGATATCTGCACGACGAGGTCTCGCGCCCACCTGCCGTACATGGCGTCCAGCAGCGGCACGCCGACCACGAGCGTGTTGTTCAGCGTCGCCAGCGAGAAGCCGGTGATGCACCATGAGGAGGCCAGCTCCCCGCCGCGCTTGGGGCCGGCGCGGCAGCAGCGCGTGGACGCGGCGGCCCAGGCGGCGAGCGCCAGCGCGACGGCGAGCTTGGAGAGCGCGTCGGCGGCGAGGACGCGGTAGTTGAGCGCGTAGGGGTCCATGCGCGCGGCGAAGTCGAAGGCGAAGAAGGGGACCGCGAAGTAGGCCACGAGGCGGTTCACGGCGTCGCACTGGTCCGGCGTGAAGAGCTTCCACCACCGCACGGAGCCGTAGCCGAGGCCCAGGGCGAAGTAGAGCGGCGCCATGGCGGCCACCACCTTGTACACGTCGCCCCATCCGATCATCGTCTCCTCTGCCACGCTCTGTTCGCGTGTCACAACTCACAAGCGCGCGATGTGCTTCGGTGCCGTTTAGGTGGTCATGGTGCCTATATGTGGGCTCGAGGTTGCATGCAGTATAGTGATGGTGCCTCATTCTGATTTGCAGAACTTGGCATCGGACAGAAAGTTAAGAAAGGGATTCACAGCATCAGCATCATTTCACCAGGATAGCCGTAGTGCGCAGCGCAACCTCCGCACTCTAGCGCTATCGCGCGCATTCTTCTCCTCTAGCTTGTCTTTTCTTCCTCGCCGCCCACTGCCCCCCTCCACTCCCCGGGATCAGGGCATTCTCTCCTTATTGTTTCATTCACGTGAATATGGAAACAATGATTATGTCTCACGCATGGGAAGTGTTAGGACTTCTTTTGGAAAAACCATCATGCACGTTTTTTTTAATATAAAATAAAATCGACCTATTAGAAGAACTTGTAGGCCTCTTTGATTCAGCAGATTTTGAAACAAAATTTTAAAGGATTCTAATTCTTAGGATTTTTTCCCTACGTGGCTCGTTTGATTCGCAGGATTAAAATTCATAGGAATTTTTCTTAGGATTGATTTGTACTAGATTTCATAGACAAAAAATTATCCACTCCAACCTCATGTGAAGATTTCTACGTTTTTTCCACGTACGATACAAGCAAACGTCTACATAATCCCATGGTATTGAGGATGACATGTCACTCTATTTCTGTGTTTTTTCTATTCCCCCGTTTTAGAGATCCTATATAAATCAAAGAGACCCTACCTAAAGAAGTAAAAAAAAGACCTAGCTAGGTAGATATCTCATGAGCCGCTCTCTTCATTTCTCTTGGAGAATGCTTAAATCGGCAAAGCAATCTGCACTGCCGCCGCACTACGGCCTGCACTGAATTACAGCCAATAACATTACGACTTAGAATAGTACACAAAACTAAAAAACTGTTCATGGAAATTGGGAAAGAAAAGCATATGTGCTTAGTCATCGTCATGGCTCCTATTATGAGCGTCCAACGGGAATCCAGACTGTGCACGATGCTCCTCATGTCCGCCACCACTCGCGCAGGGTGCATGCTTGAGACGGATGCAGCTCCTCCGGCATATATCCCAAGCAGCGACCCACTGACCCTCTTGTATCATCGATTGGGCTCACGGTTGAGATCGAGCTAAAACGAATATATTATTCTTCCATCAGCGCGTTTTATTCCAGCAGATAGCAGAGAGCATGACAGAAGGAATCGTACAAAAAGTTTTGTAACTCTAGCATTACGTGTCATGCGTACGACCATCTATGTGGTCATCTAGCCCCTTTGCGATTCGACCAGGGAGATGCGCAAGCACAAAGAGCAGAACCAGCAGAAACGCAAGAGATTTACCCAGGTTCGGGCCACCGTGAGGTGTAAAACCCTACTCCTGCTTTGTGTATTGGATGTGTTTGAGTTCAAGTACAAGGTGCGCTTCTTGCCGGCAAGGTGCAGGAAGAGCAGCTACGCATGCAGAATGAGCAAAGTGTCGACCCTTGTAAAGGTTGCCCTGGCACTCCTTTTATAGCTCAAAAGGGTAACCACAGTGGCAAAACAGTCATTACAAGTTGATTAGATAGCAAACAGTGCTATCATACCTAACTCTGCCGGATTAGGACAAAAGCATTTATTGCACCGTTAGGTGTCATGTGGAGGAGCAACCCCGGCAAGGTTTTTGCACGGCTCGCCCAGCTACCTCCTATTATCTTGACACGCCTCCTGAACGGGTGTCATTAAAGTTAATCCTCCTTCCAGCAGGCTGACACGTGCCCCGACAAATCTCACCAAACTGCCTGCGCGGTCGACATCTCACTGATTAGCGACTAGCAGCTCGGTGCGGTGGAGCACTGACGAGCTAGCGAGGGCTTGCCGGCACGGAGCTTGCCGGGCCTTCATCTTGCCGGCTTGGACCTTGCCGGCAAGTATCTTCTTCATAGATAGCACAAGTCATGTGCTTCTTGATATCTTGTCTTGATCTTCTCCCTAGTGCCTTTGCAACTAAGCCTTGAATCTTGATCTTGGTAATCCACGGCAAGCCCTGGCCACCAGGAAGGCTACTACTGAATGTGCATAAGTCAGGGTATAAAATACCCATGTTTTATACACCGACAGGAGCCCCCGGGCCTGGGCCATACGTGCGTCCGAAGCGTCGTTGGGCTAGTCCCAAACAATGCACAGACATGTGGCGGGAAATTACCGCCGTAATTTTTGTAATGATGATTTTCCTCCAAGCATGCCCACGCCGCGCATTAAATGCGGGATGCAGGAGTGGTGGACTGTAGCGGTTTTTCCGCGGTAGTGCGCCTGCAAAGGCGCTGCCAAGGCAAACAGTAAAGAGCCAGCCCCCTCGCGCCTTCCCCATAAAAAGGCAACCACGAGGGAACGCTGCTCATTCACCCTTGCTTCCCTCTGCTGTTGGGGAACGCGACAGAAAACAAAAAAATTCGGTACAGCGAGCACGCCCAGGATCACTATGGAGATGCATACAAGGTTTGGATCTGATCGTTACCGACTCGTAGCGCAGCGGAAGTAGAGTCGATATTGATCGTCGGTGCAGATCCCCGCAGCTAGGATTTACAACCTCCCAACCGCGAGGATGTACTCCCTCGTCGGACAGCCCTTCGGGAGGCGGTCGGACAGTCTCCCGGACGATGTCACGGACAGCCCTTCGGGAGGACCCTCGAAACTCGAACGGTAACTCGGACAGCCCTTCGGGAGGACCCTCGAACAGCCCCTCGGGCAAAAGATCAAACCTACGACCTCTCTACGGGGTTGCACACATACGGTGTCAGCTATCTAGTAGGGCTTCGCCGTCCAGAACTAGTTCCCACCGGAACCCAGACAGCCTTTCGGCTCTACGAAACTATTTCGCTGGGAGGGAGAGAGAAAGCCAGATCATGCATGGCATTTGTATGTGAGAAAGTGTGTGTGAATGGAGAGCACCTCTTCACCTCTATTTATAGGCCAAGCCCAAGGGGTAGAGCATGCAAATACCAAAATGCCCTCAAGGTGGCTTCTCCAAGAAGCCAATAGGGGAAAATACCAAAAAGCCCTCATGGTGGCTTCCCCAAGAAGCCACCAAAGAGTGCTTTTCACTATTCATGAAAACATTTTTCCGCGACCGTTAAATCCAAAAAAATTTCTGTAGGTCTTAGAACATTTCCAGTTCCCACTAAAATAATTTTGGACGCATTCCGAAACAATTCTGGATTAGTGATTTTCATCTGCGAAAAGCAACCAAAGCGGTTCCGGCAGCTCCGGAACATTTCCGGGTTTTTTTCTCTGGAAAAATTCCAGAAGTTTCCAGAACAATTCTGGCACCCTCCAAGAATTTACAGGCATGTGCCGAAACCAATTTGATTTAATGGTATACCTCGAAACAACTTTTCAGTTTTACTGAAACTATTCCGGTGTTCTCTTTCCGGAACTCTTTCGTTGTCTCCGAAACTTTTCCGGTGACTTTCTCTCAGACTCCCTGTCTAGTATTCAGCAGATAGATGACCCTTAAGCGTGTGACCCTATAGGTTCGGTGAAGTATAGACATGACCGGAACACTTTCCGATCAATGATCAACATCGGGGCCGTGGACACCCATATTGACCCCTATACCCACACGAATAAATATTTGAGTGAACCTCCGGTTGCCGTGTGCTATTCCTGTTGCTTCGCGATATGTTACAAAAAACCCGAGGTGAGATTTATCGGCATCCCCGTGGATCAACAACTTGTCCACTATGCCAGTTACCTCGTTACCGGTTTTGTTCTCTTTTCTCGTTCCCGTGTTCCGGCATCCCTATGATCAAATCATAATGTGTCTGGCCATACGATGATGGATACCGTGACACCGAGAGGGCCCAAAGAATATCTCTCCATCGTCGGAGGAGCAAATCCCAATCTTGAGCTATCAAGTCCCTTGACATACTTTTCCATGAACCCGTAAGCCGCCGTAATAGCCACCCATTTACGGATGACGTTTAACAAACCCCAAAGTTCATGAAGCAAGCATGAAGAAACTCGAAACTCTCATTGTCTAAGGAATCATGTAAACATTAACTTTCTCTGTGTTATTAACCATTAACTTGTGATGAATGTATCTCACAGCATAACATCAATCGGGTTGATTCAACACAAGTGTTCTTCTAACATCGTGTCCTCAAAGTTGCCGGCATAGTCATGCCCATGATCAGGAAAACAGAACCATCATGCAACACTTGAGCTAGTCTTAGAGGCCAGACTAGGAATACATTTTACCGTTTATTATTCCACACGTGCATATGAGTTTTCCTCCAAGCCTCGTGGTTATTGCAGACTCGAGAACCATAGCAGTTATAGCACGGAATATAAATATAACTATAAACATGGAGATAAATAATAACATTTATTACTGCCTCTAGGGCATATCTCATACATCTGCTTCATCTTCTTCCTCAAGCCAGAGCAGCTTCCGTCGTCGCCGCCGCCGTTTCACTTCCCACCTCGACTCCCTATTTTCTCCATGAGCCCTTATGGCACCCAAGAAGACCGACACAGCGGGGAAGAAGCCCACCAAGCCTGTTGATCCCAAGGCGGAGAAGAAGAAGAAGGAACTGGAGAGGCGGCGGAGGGAGAACGTGGTATTCTCGCCGCCGGCTCTGGATGAGAATACCTTGATCGAGAGGTATGCCTACATGTGGGGACGAGACACCAAAGACCACAAGGCCCCAGTGGTGCTCCCCGCCGGAGGCAAGACTCCATCAGATTCGTATCCATTTTTCTGCGCATACTTCTACTGCGGGCGGGTTCCTCCATTTTCGGATTTCTTCAGCGCAATGATGTACAACTTTGGGTATCGACTGCTGGATTTTACTCCGAATGCCATGACGTGCATGTCAGTCTTTGCCCATCTGTGTGAGAATTTAGTTGGAGTTGCCCCGAGTGTCGATTTGTTCCGCCATTTCTTCATTCCTCGCATCGAAGGTAAAGTGCTCTTCGGCAGTGTCACATGGATCCCCAGGGCCAAGACCAAGGACCAGTATCTCCCCGGGCAGCTGCACTTAAAGTGGGAAGAATGGCGGGCTGAGTGGTGCTGGATCCAGGAAAAGGATTTTCCAAATTTCTGCTTGCCACGCACAGAGAGAGTAGTACACGCCGACGACTGGAGCAATTTGGGCGCTAGTGACAAGAGACTTGGCCCGGCACTGAACCGAATTGCTCGCCTTAAAGCCGCCAAGTTGACTATAGAGATGGTGGGTGCCAATTTCCTTCGGCGACGCATTGCGCCGCTGCAGAAAAGGGAGAGGTGCACCTGGGAGTACCAGAACGCAGGTGACATCATGCGGTTGTACCCGGGTCTCGGCAACAATCTGACTGTCATGGAGCACGCCTGCCTCTGTGGGCAACTATTCAGAACTACCGGCACCTTCCACTTGCCGGACCAGATCATCCCATTGCATATCGATTCCTCCAAAGATTCCATCTTGGCGATGATGCCAGAATGCAACGCTCAAGGAGTTGAACCTCTCTGGCCAATGCCCACTCTGGAAAATGAGATGTCCTGGGCTTCAAACTTGACGGAGAAGGCCATCCGGAAAGAGAGGGATCTCATCAAGGCCACCAAGGACGAGGAGCTGGCATATATCGCCAGCAAAGCCGCAGAAATTGCTAGAATTAGCAAGGCTGGTAGATCTCAGGTCACGGCAACTGAGGATGATGAAGAAGAATATCCTGAAGAGGAGGCTGCCGAGGAACACCAAGAGGAGCCTGCCGGGGATGAGGTTGCCGGGGAACCCGAAGACGAAGAAGAAGAAGGTCCTTGGGCTCCAAAGAAGAGGGCACGCATCCTTCGGAAGACGGCCAGCCAAGAGCCAGTGCGCGCTTCTTCGCCAAAGGCTGGGCCTGTCGTGAAGAAAACGACCACCAAAACTAGCCACCAAGAAGAAGTGCGATGGCAACCATCTCGGCGTCCACGAGCTCAGCACCTATCTTCTCAGCAAGAGGTTGTCGGTGAAATCGGGTCTTCTCAGCCGGCAAGTTCATCCTCTCTGGCACTCAAAAGGGCCAGGGAATCGCCCCCGCCGGCGAGATATGACCTCTCCGTCCTCAGCGAGTCAGAAGACGAGGAGTAAGCATAATTGTCTTGTATTTACCAAGTCTTGACTCCATCTTGATTATGATTCCTGACTTGATTTTCTTCTATTCTTGTAGAGACACAGAGCCACTTGTGCACCGAGCCAAGCGAGCCAAGGCTGCAGCGGAAAGCGAGCCTGCGGCAAGCACTGGGCAAGGGGGCGTATCTGCTGATACCATCGTCATAAGCCCCCAGCCCAGCCCCCTGCGCGAGGCCGTGAAGCGGTTTCCGCTCGCCGGTACTAGCACCGATGCTCCTTCTCTTGGTCTCGACAAGGAGGTAGGAGAAGGCCACCAGGAGGAAGAGCGCCAAGAGGCGGATCCCACCATGGTTCCTCCGTCAACCACCGTCCCGGAGAGTGCCTCTCCGACAAGGGCCTCCACCGATGAGCTCGTCCGCGCTGAAATAGTCCCGGCAGGCGAGGCTGCCGGAGACCATGCGGCGGCAACCGAAGTTGCCAGGGAAGGAACTGTCCTTCCACAACAAGCGCCAATAGGTAATCCACTTGTTTCTGAGCAGTTCTCAAATTTTTTGTTTTCTTGAACTTGACTTGTAAATTGATTTTCATTTTGTCCTTTGCTTCTGTTCCACTCTGCAGCTCCCACCTCTCCCGAAGAAGGGGAAATCCTTGTAGAAGTGGCAAATATTGCAAAGGAAGCTGCTGATGAAGCCGCCAAGATAGCTGCTGAGGAGGCCACCAACTCTGCCGCCGAGGAAGCAAGGGAAGTTGCCAGAGACATAAGGGAATCTTCCGGCAACATATATGCTCCCATCCAGACAAGCACGGAGATGGTGCTGGTTGATGCTGACAAGCCAGACTCTGCCGTTCAACCAACTGTGCCAACTACTCAGGCCTTGACGGATGTCTCGACGCTCACTGCTCCCCAACAAGGATCTGAAGCCCCCAGTACATCAGGTACTGGGGAGTTAAACTTTGATGAGGAAATTGCTCGTATCCTTGCCTCCATCCCCAAAAGCACTCTTGAAGATGACAATGCTACCGATAGCATAGTAGACCTTGCCTTCCTAGAGACCATGGCTGCTGGTCTCAGGGATGTGCAAGAGCGCTATGGTAAGCGATGGGACAAGCTTCAAGCTGAGCACACGGCTCTGGAGATAATCGAGGAGAAATTGAAGAAGAAGGCAGAAGATATCCGCACTTGGAACAACAACCAATCCCATAATTTGAGGAGGCAAGAGGAAAAACTTGCCGCCGCCCAGGAAAAGGCGACAACCTTGGACGGCAAGCTGGCAGAGCGCGAAGCGTAGCTCAATGCCCGGGAAAGGAATCTTGCCGCACAAGAGGAGGCCCTTGCCGCCAAACTTCGCGGCAAGGATGAAGAAATTGAGAAGCTCCTTGAGCAAAGGACGCAAGAGCTGGAAAAGAACCATAAGGATTTCATTGAAACCCAAGCTCAAGAAAATGCCGCCAAGCTCAAGGAGGCTACTGATGAAGCTGCCGTTGCCACCGCCGCCAAGGCGGATCTTGATTCCTAGTTGACTAAGCTGAAAGAGGAGCTTGCCGGCAGTAGCAAAGAGGTCGAGACTCTCAAGGGCGAAGCGCAGAAAGCAGCCCTCACCTTAGGGGAACTGCAAACGCAGCTCTCGTCCAAGAATCAAGATCTCGATACCACCGCTAAGGCAGCTGAGGACTTGAAGTCTAAACTTGCCGGCCTGGAAACAGATCTCGAGTCCGCCAAGGAGCGGGAAAGAATCTTGACAGAGAAGTTGGGAACGGAGGAGGCCTTGCGCGTAGCTGTTGAAAACAGGTTCAATCAGCTGCAAGAGAACCTCTCTCTCTGGACCAACGGCCTAGTCAACATTGCCGAGCGCATCACCTCCCAAATTGTTGTCATGGACATGAGGAGCTGGGGTTTCACCATCAACGACAAGGAGGCCAGCAGCGTCAGGCTAACCAAGTTCTTCGAGGGTCTCATTGACGCCTTGAAGACGTATCATGAAGATAGATCTGCCTCGTTTGCTGATGAGTCTCGGAAGTTTGCGCGCAATGTCCTTTATAAGGTACTGCTCAAGCTTGCACACCTCCATCCTGATCTCGATCTCTCCGGGATCTTCAGGAAGTTGCTGCAGAACACCGATGTCACTGCCGCCGACAAGATTGCTGGTCCTCTTGCCGGCAAGGTTCTCCACGTCCCCAGGATCCAAGGCGATCGTCAGGATTAAGCTTGTCTTTGCATTCGCCACAGTGCTGTCATGTAAAAGATACATTTGATCTTATGTTAGATCTGCACTGATTTTATGATGTAATATAACTTGTGTTAATGGATGAATGTACGCTATTGTGACGCCCCCGACTTAATCGTGCACTAATCATACACGCAAATGCGCACGATCAAGCCTAAGGACTCACGGGAAGA
Organism: Elymus sibiricus; assembly: GCA_039707655.1. Lineage (NCBI taxonomy): Eukaryota > Viridiplantae > Streptophyta > Magnoliopsida > Poales > Poaceae > Elymus > Elymus sibiricus. The sequence goes on from CM077672.1 coordinate 321,744,797, forward strand.
TATCACAACACAACTCTAAACACAAATAAAATAATACAAGCTTTATATTACCAGCCAGGGGCCTCGAGGGCTCGAATACATAAGCTCGAGACATACAAGCATCAGCGAAAGCATTAGATATCTGAGTACAGATATAAAAGTAAAACAGATATGCCCTAACAGGCGGGGCAAAACATCAACAACGATCGAAAAGGCGCAGGCCTCCTGCCTGGGAGCCTCCTAACTACTCCTGGTCGGCTAGCTCAACGTAGTAGAAGTGGCCTCCGGGGCTCTCCTGGTAGTAGCAGTCTGTGGTGGCGTCTGGCTCCTGGGCTCCATCGTCTGATGTATCATCAATTGGGTATGGGGAAAAGAATAGCAGAGCAACCGTGAGTACTCATCCAAAGTACTCGCAAGACTGACATCAGAACTATGCTAATTATGCATTGGTATCAAATGATAAAGGCTGTATCTGTGGACTATATAGCAGAATGCCAGAATAGAGAGAAAGGCCTAGCCTATCGAAGACTAGCATCTTCAAGCAATCTTGCAGCATCAGAAGAGAGTAGATAATGGTAGCATACATGTGGATTATACAACAGCAATGCCCTGAGATCATTTCTCGACACCCTGCGAGAAAGCGGTCCCGAGAGCATTATTAATAGTTTAATATGAATCATCATCAGTTTGTAGTTGTCATAGATCCGGATACAACTCTAAGCGTCCTGTTACCGTGGACACGGCTATTCGAATAGGTAACTTCCCTGCAGGGGTGCACTACTGTTACCCAACACGCTCGATTACCTCCGGCCGGACACACTGGCTGGGTAATACCCGGCCTCGGGTGATCGACACGACGCAGTCCTACCTAGGCTCAGTAGAGAGGTCAACACGCCGGTCTAAATCCTAAGTGCGAAGGGGTCTTGGGCCCATCACCCTTTGCACTCCTGCACGTTGCGTGGCTGGACGGGGAGCAGGCGCGACACTGAATACACCAGTGACGTAACCAGCCCAACCTCGACGATCAGCCCGCATCTCTGAGCTGTGACGTCTGAAGAGCTTTCGGCTGATACATACGACGTAGAGGGCCCCATTAAACCATTATCCCACGTGGTGGTAGTGCGTATAGGGCACGACGACCCACTCAGATCAAATACCCAGTTCCGTTAGGCGTATTTAGTAACTCGCAGAGACGATCAGACTACCTGTCGCTCCGACATGGTAACACACGGAACACGAACAGGGTGGTCTCCGCCTGCTCTGTCGTTCCGCCACAGTATCACTCACGGGTGCCTTCCTGGCAAGCCCGACTTCACATTTCCCTGCGGGTACCCCTCGGGGTCGACCCGCCTGTAATAAAGGTCAAAGTAACAGTGTGTCCAAGTATCGAGAAGGAATCCGAGGAATCACCCTCGATGGATTCCCACTCGAGGAGTTGCACGACGGTAGCTTATCGGAGGTGATGAAAGAGGAATCACCCTCGGTAACTCACTACCGTACAGCTATTCTACAGAGGCATCATCGAAAGTGAGATAAGAGGTATCACCCTCGGCACTCGATGCCAGCTCTGCAGAGACGAGCAACTTAGGGGGTGTGCGGTGATGTGCTGTTCTCAGCCCGTTCGATCACATCGATCGGGGCACAGATACTAAAGCGGAGCAACTACAGCAAGGGAGAGGGGCCACAGATGGTTTCCCATCCAACCTATACTAAGCAGTTTAGGATAACAGGCAGGTATCAATAATAGTTACAAGGATAGGCTATGCATCAGATTAGGATAAAGCAAAGTAGCAGCAATTTCTAATGCAAGCAGGAGAGAGAAGGAATGGGAGATATCGGCATGCGTCAAGGGGGGTTGCTTGCCTGGAAGCTCTGCTGAGAGAGGCTGATCGTCAGTAGGTTGCTTGTCGGGGGTGTAGTCGAACTCTGCTGCGTCGGCGTCGGTCTCGGCGTCTATCGGGAGAGAAGGAGACGGAAGAAACAATAAATTCACGGCAAAAATGCAATCACTATGCATGACATGCCTAAATGATGTACAGAGGTGTTTTACTGCCTAACTAAATGATTTAGTTAATTTAGGAATTTATTTGGATTTATTTTATTAAGGTAGATCACTATTCATATACTGGATACGGGCAAAATATCGCATGTTCGGTATGTTAGAGGGGTGTGGCAGGCGTGTGGATAGGTTATTCGGATTCTACACATTTTTCTGATCATTTTAAATATATAAATTATTTTCATCTGACTTACGGTTTAAAAGATATGATTTATCAAAGTTTTATTGAATTTCTGGATTTATTTTATTATTTAATTTCGAATTATCCGAAACAGTGTTAGATGTCGTCAGCATGACGTATTGCTGACGTCAGCAGTCAACAGCTCGGTTGACCAGTCAAACCTGACATGTGGGTCCAGTGGGACCCACTGGTCAGTGACTCGGCTAATTAAACAGAGTTAATTTAATTAAACTAATCCTATTTATCTAGCGGGACCCACTGGTCAGTGAGTAATTAGCTAAATAATTAATTAACATTTTAATTAATATTTTTATTTATTTTTAAAACATTTTAATCGGCGGGGCCCAGCTGTCAGTGGGCCACGGTGCCCAGTCACCAGGTGGACCAGGTCAACCGGGCCCGCGGGGCCCGCTGTCAGCCACACAGAGGTGGGCCAGGCCGAGCCACGTCGGCGCCGGCCGGAGACTCGACGCCGGCGACCAAAACAGTGGCGGAGCTCGCCGGACTTGGCCGGAATCGCGCCACAGGCGACCGTTTTGGACGCGGGAGGTCGCGTTCGATCGGGCGTTCAACGCCGCATCCATCCACGGCGGCGGCGCGGCCGGAAACGGCCGGAAACTACGGCGGCGAGCGGCGGAGCGGATGCCAGAGTTCGGCCTCGTGCGGACGCGGGGCTGCAGCTCGATTCCGAGCGCGTTAAGTGGCTGGGCGGAAGCAGCAGCTCGCCAGAAGCGTGCTGGCGCTGCTGGTTTGAGCGGGGGAGCTCGGTGGGGAGCGCTACGACGGCAATGGCGGACGGCGGGGCTCGGCTTCGCGGGGGAGCTAGCTACGGCGAGGCACGCGGCGCGAGAAGAGAAATGGAGGGAGGGAGGAGCTCACCTAGCAGCTACGTAAAGTCCTCGACGGCTTTGGAGCAGCAGGGGTCGTCAGGGACGGCGGAGATCGCCGGCGACAGAGAAGGAGAGGTCGAGGTCGATCCCGTGCATGTGGGGCTCCTCGAGCTCAATGGCGAGGTGCGGACGAAGGAGTCGAGCGAGGCGGATCCGACGGGCACGGCGGCGAGGCAATGCGGCGGCGGTGGCCGCGGGATTGAGCGGCGGCGACCGCGGGAGGTTTCGGGCGCGGTCGAATGGGAGCGAGGGAGGGGAAGAGAGGGGGTTCTGGTGGGCTAGGGTTTAGGGGGAGGAGGGAGGCGACCGGGGAGAGCCTTAACGGCGTCGGGGAGCCGGCGGATGGGCGACACGACGGCGCTCGGCGCTGGGATGCGCGCGCTAGGCGACAGCTGCCGAGGAGGACGATGACTCGATCGGGCTGGGCCGCGCTACACTGTGCACTCGCGGCCCATAGGTAGAGTAAACGGTAAGTCTTTTCCTTTTTCTTTTTCTATTTTCTGTTTTATTTCTGTTTTGCAAATAGATAGGCCACTAAATGACTTTTATAAAATGTGTGACTTGGTTCAAATATTACAATGCAATATGCTCTAACACCAGAAATTTGTTTGGCTAAAATATAATTTCATTTGTAATTCTTATTAAATAAAATGATATTAAATGTTGCTGTTAGCTACTGTTTGAGGTTGATAGAGTTGCTTAGACATTTTTAGTGATGTTGTTTTCCTGAACATAATTAGCTATGAATTATTTGCTATTTAATGAACATTTTAGTTTTCAATTTGAACAACTTTTATTTTTCACTTTAAATTTAAATTGAAGTTTGAATTAGGAATTTGAAATGAGATATGATCCTAATGATGATCAAGCATAGTTAATCATGATGACTTGGCATTATCAAAGGTGATTACTGTGGTATAATGACAGGGGGTGTTACAATTCTCCTCCTCTAACAAGAATTCTCGTCCCGAGAATTAAGAGGTAGAAGGGAAAGATGGAGGCATTCCGGGAAGTTCTTCTGGAAATACTCACTAGAAGTCGCGAGCGACTGGAACGTTTCAATTCCTCAAATTTTAATGCCATGCACGTATGCACAAGCTTATGATAAGAATGCATGCGATACTTCTAAATCAATTTAAAATAGGAGGTGGTACTGAGTGAGCAAGGATAGTACCGTTCACAGTAGCAAGCTGATCTTGAGCTCTATTCAGATCAACATGGTAAGCTTGACCACGACCATAAGAAGGTCTGGCATTTCGACGGCCATTTTCACGGCCAGCAGGGGGAAGTGCAAGCTGATTTTGGTTCTGAGGGCATTCTCTGGAACGGTGACCTGGACGGCCACACTTGAAGCAGAGCCCATTATTAGGACGGGGAGCAGGAGCTCGAGGCATTGGAGCCTGAGGCGCAGCGGGAGGGTACATGCTGTGGGGAATCCAGTTACGGCGCTTCTGCAATGACGAACCCGAAGATGAGCCAATGTCACAATAGCGCTTCTGCGATTCCTTGTGCTTGATCTGAGCGGTCTCAACTAGAATAGCCTTGTTCACGAGAGTGGCAAAGTCGGTGAAGTCTTGAGCAGCAAGTGCAAGCTCGAGGTCTGGGTGGAGTCCACTACGGAACTTCTCCTGTTTACGAGCATCAGTTGGAATGTCTTCTTCAGCATAGCAGGACAAGTTAAGGAACTCCCGCTGATAGGCTTCGACAGTCTTGTTGCCCTGAACGAGGTTGCGGAACTCGGTCTTCTTCCGGTCTATGATTCCCTGAGGAATATAGCGAGCACAGAAGGCAGTCTGAAACTCATCCCAAGTAACGATTGTCCCAGCAGGCAGTGTACGCTTGTGAGTGGACCACCATTGAGCAGCGGGGCCCTTCAAGAAGTAAGACGCGAAGGCGACAAGGCTTTCAGGGGCGGCATTGGCAGATTTCATCTCGAAGGCGATGTCGCGAAGCCAGTCATCGGCATCCAGTGGCTGTTCAGAATTGCGATAAATAGTGGGGTGGAGGTGTACAAACTCTGACAGTGTTATTGAAGCTGGGTCCTGGTTTTGATTGTTCTGATGCGGAAACTGATCCATGATATTAGTCATGAACTGACGGTTCAGCTCGAATTGCTGCATCATAGCTGCCATATAGTCTGGTGGTGGTGGGTTTTCAAGGGCACGACCACGACCACGACCACCTGGTCTAACCATCCTGCTAAAGTTTTAGTAGGGGTAGTTTAGTAAAAACCACTGCAAGTGTTTAGCGACAATCATGATGTAACACGACAATGAATAAGTAGTGCATCAGATACATAACAGTAGTCATTTAAGACAGACAGATCCATACACAGAGTCGGTTACACGCGGATAGCATAACGCCGCAAAATTAAACAGCTAGACATACTAGGCGGCACGCAGGCACGTGGTGAGGAATACGCAACGAGGCATAGCAAAGGCTACATCAATGTCGGGGAAAATGACTGAAACGGGGTAACTGCAGGTGCGGACGATGAGTCTCCAGAGCAGGAAAGTCCTGCGCTCCGTGTGCACTCTGATGTAGAACCCGGTCTCGAACTGGAAGAAGAGGTCCACGTGCAGGTGTATGACCTCCAACAGCAGGCCAATCGATACCTGCCGGCATCTGAGTCCTGCACGGGTAAAGGATATACTCGGGATGTATCCCTGCACGAACATCTGGTAGCAACTGCGTCATAGCATCGTAGAGACGTGCTCGAGTGGCAAACAACTCGACTGCAAGAGCCCGGTTAGTGCGATCCAAAGCCTGAGTGCACTGAATCAACACGTGTGGGTCGTATCGACGACGCTCGTAAGGGGCACAGATAGCTGTGTAGTATCCGGTAGCATCTCCAGTAGGTGCATACGGAATGTATCGGAACTCAGAGGCATCCAAGCGACTATGCTCTCCACGGAGTTGTGCGACAGCAGAATAGGCAGCATCATGGACTGCCATCTCAATCGTCATGCCAATACCGTGAAAAATGTGCAACTCAGTGTCAGAGTTGTCCCGCTGATCATAGATACGAACATCAGCATGGTACTGCTCCTGGTTGAACTCGCGGAAATCCTCATAGACCATATACTCGGGGTACCAGCGGTAGCCCAGTCTGGTCAGGAGGGCGATCAGGACAGCTGGAAAACCAGGGGCATCACGAGCCCAAGTGCGAAGCACAAGCAGCGTCGCAGGGCGCGGCGGAAACAGGCGATCCATCTGAAACAGAGGAAATTCAGGATTGTCAAATGACAATGAGAAGTATAATATAACTTGGAGAGAAAGGTTAAACAAACCAATGGAAAGGAAATGTGATTATCAGACTAATCAGATCAATGGTAAGGAACAAGCACAGATAATCCAGCTCTCCGGGTGGACGAGATTACGAGATCCTAGTGTCGGTGTTAGTAAATTCATTTAACCCGAAAGGAAGAGAGTTCAGAGTCCCAGAGTATAGAAGAGGAATAAAAGATCCTAATACCACCCAGTTGGCGACGTGGGCCCGTAAGCCACACAGCCATGTTAGTAAAATAGTTTTCGGAAATACTAGACTCAACCGCGGCCAAGGAGTTGGAAAGGGGCTTCCTACAGGCAGCCGGCTCTGATACCAACTTGTGACGCCCCCGACTTAATCGTGCACTAATCATACACGCAAATGCGCACGATCAAGCCTAAGGACTCATGGGAAGATATCACAACACAACTCTAAAGACAAATAAAATAATACAAGCTTTATATTACAAGCCAGGGGCCTCGAGGGCTCGAATACATAAGCTCGAGACATACAAGCATCAGCGAAAGCATTAGATATCTGAGTACAGATATAAAAGTAAAACAGATATGCCCTAACAGGCGGGGCAAAACATCAACAACGATCGAAAAGGCGCAGGCCTCCTGCCTGGGAGCCTCCTAACTACTCCTGGTCGGCTGGCTCAACGTAGTAGAAGTGGCCTCCGGGGCTCTCCTGGTAGTAGCAGTCTGTGGTGGCGTCTGGCTCCTGGGCTCCATCGTCTGATGTATCATCAATTGGGTATGGGGAAAAGAATAGCAGAGCAACCGTGAGTACTCATCCAAAGTACTCGCAAGACTGACATCAGAACTATGCTAATTATGCATTGGTATCAAATGATAAAGGATGTATCTGTGGACTATATAGCAGAATGCCAGAATAGAGAGAAAGGCCTAGCCTATCGAAGACCAGCATCTTCAAGCAATCTTGCAGCATCAGAAGAGAGTAGATAATGGTAGCATACATGTGGATTATACAACAGCAATGCCCTGAGATCATTTCTCGACACCCTGCGAGAAAGCGGTCCCGAGAGCATTATTAACAGTTTAATATGAATCATCATCAATTTGTAGTTGTCATAGATCCGGATACAACTCTGAGCGTCCTGTTACCGTGGACACGGCTATTCGAATAGATAACTTCTCTGCAGGGGTGCACTACTGTTACCCAACACGCTCGATTACCTCCGGCCGGACACACTGGCTGGGTAATACCCGGTCTCGGGTGATCGACACGACGCAGTCCTACCTAGGCTCAGTAGAGAGGTCAACACGCCGGTCTAAATCCTAAGTGCGAAGGGGTCTTGGGCCCATCACCCTTTGCACTCCTGCACGTTACGTGGCTGGACGGGGAGCAGGCGCGACACTGAATACACCAGTGACGTAACCAGCCCAACCCCGACGATGAGCCCGCATCTCTGAGCTGTGACGTCTGAAGAGCTTTCGGCTGATACATACGACGTAGAGGGCCCCATTAAACCATTATCCCACGTGGTGGTAGTGCGTATAGGGCACGACGACCCACTCAGATCAAATACCCAGTTCCGTTAGGCGTATTTAGTAACTCGCAGAGACGATCAGACTACCTGTCGCTCCGACTTGGTAACACACGGCACACGAACAGGGTGGTCTCCGCCTGCCCTGTCGTTCCGCCACAGTATCACTCGCAGGTGCCTTCCTGGCAAGCCCGACTTCACATTACCCTGCGGGTACCCCTCGGGGTCGACCTGCCTGTAATAAAGGTCAAAGTAACAGTGTGTCCAAGTATCGAGAAGGAATCCGAGGAATCACCCTCGATGGATTCCCACTCGAGGAGTTGCACGACGGTAGCTTATCGGAGGTGATGAAAGAGGAATCACCCTTGGTAACTCACTACCGTACAGCTATTCTACAGAGGCATCATCGAAAGTGAGATAAGAGGTATCACCCTCGGCACTCGATGCCAGCTCTGCAGAGACGAGCAACTTAGGGGGTGTGCGGTGATGTGCTGTTCTCAGCCCGTTCGATCACATCGATCGGGGCACAGATACTAAAGCGGAGCAACTACAGCAAGGGAGAGGGGCCATAGATGGTTTTCAGTCCAACCTATACTAAGCTATTTAGGATAACAGGCAGGTATCAATAATAGTTACAAGGACAGGCTATGCATCAGATTAGGATAAAGCAAAGTAGCAGCAATTTCTAATGCAAGCAGGAGAGAGAAGGAATGGGAGATATCGACATGCGTCAAGGGGGGTTGCTTTCCTGGAAGCTCTGCTGAGAGAGGCTGATCGTCAGTAGGCTGCTCGTCGGGGGTGTAGTCGAACTCTGCTGCGTCGGCGTCTATCGGGAGAGAAGGAGGGGGAAGAAACAATAAATTCACGGCAAAAATGCAATCACTATGCATGACATGCCTAAATGATGTACAGAGGTGTTTTACTGCCTAACTAAATGATTTAGTTAATTTAGGAATTTATTTGGATTTATTTTATTAAGGTAGAGCACTATTCATATACCGGATACGGGCAAAATATCGCATGTTCGGTATGTTAGAGGGGTGTGGCAGGCGTGTGGATAGGTTATTCGGATTCTACACATTTTTCTGATCATTTTAAATATATAAATTATTTTCATCTGACTTACGGTTTAAAAGATATGATTTATCAAAGTTTTATTGAATTTCTGGATTTATTTTATTATTTAATTTCGAATTATCCGAAACAGTGTCAGATGACGTCAGCATGACGTATTGCTGACGTCAGCAGTCAACAGCTCGGTTGACTAGTCAAACCTGACCTGTGGGTCCAGTGGGACCCATTGGTCAGTGACTCAGCTAATTAAACAGAGTTAATTTAATTAAACTAATCCTAATTATCGAGCGGGGCCCACTAGTCAGTGAGTAATTAGCTAAATAACTAACTAACTGATTAATTAACATTTTAATTAATATTTTTATTTATTTTTAAAACGTTTTAATCGGCGGGGCCCAGCTGTTAGTGGGCCACGGTGCCCAGTCAGCAGGTGGACCAGGTCAACCGGGCCCGCGGGGCCCGCTGCCAGCCACACAGAGGTGGGCCAGGCCGAGCCACGTCGGCGCCGGCCGGAGACTCGACGCCGGCGACCAAAACAGTGGCGGAGCTCGCCGGACTTGGCCGGAATCGCGCCACAGGCGACCGTTTTGGACGCGGGAGGTCGCGTTCGATCGGGCGTTCAACGCCGCATCCATCCACGGCGGCGGCGCGGCCGGAAACGGCCGGAAACTACGGCGGCGAGCGGCGGAGCGGACGCCGGAGTTCGGCCTCGTGCGGACGCGGGGCTGCAGCTCGACTCCGAGCGCGTTAAGTGGCTGGGCGGAAGCAGCAGCTCGCCAGAAGCGTGCTGGCGCTGCTGGTTCGAGTGGGGGAGCTCGGTGGGGAGCGCTACGACGGCAATGGCGGACAGTGGGGCTCGGCTTCGCGGGCGAGCTAGCTACGGCGAGGCACGCGGCGCGAGAAGAGAAATGGAGGGAGGGAGGAGCTCACCTAGCGGCTATGTAAAGCCCTCGACGGCTTTGGAGCAGCAGGGGTCGTCGGGGACGACGGAGATCGCCGGCGACAGAGAAGGAGAGGTTGAGGTCGATCCCGTGCGTGTGGGGCTCCTCAAGTTCAACGACGAGGTGCAGACGAAGGAGTCAAGCGAGGCGGATCCGACGGGCATGGCGGGGAGGCAATGCGGCGGCGGTGGCCGCGGGATCGAGCGGCAGCGACCGCGGGAGGTTTCGAGCAAGGTCGAATTTGAGCGAGGGAGGGGAAGAGAGGGGGTTCTGGTGGGCTAGGGTTTCGGGGGAGGAGGGAGGCGACCGGGGAGAGCCTTAACGGCGTTGGGGAGCCGGCGGATGGGCGACACGACGGCGCTCGGCGCTCGGATGCGCGCGCCAGGCGACAGCTGCCGAGGAGGACAATGACCCGATCGGGCTGGGCCGCGCTACACTATGCACTCGCGGCCCATAGGTACAGTAAACGGTAAGTCTTTTCCTTTTTCTTTTTCTATTTTCTGTTTTATTTCTGTTTTGCAAATATATAGGCCACTAAATGACTTTTATAAAATGTGTGACTTGGTTCAAATATTACAATGCAATATGCTCTAACACCAGAAATTGGTTTGGCTAAAATATAATTTCATTTGTAATTCTTATTAAATAAAATGATATTAAATGTTGTTGTTAGCTACTGTTTGAGGTTGATAGAGTTGCTTAGACATTTTTAGTGATGTTGTTTTCCTGAACATAATTAGCTATGAATTATTTGCTATTTAATGAACATTTTAGTTTTCAATTTGAACAACTTTTATTTTTCACTTTAAATTTAAATTGAAGTTTGAATTAGGAATTTGAAATGAGATATGATCCTAATGATGATCAAGCATAGTTAATCATGATGACTTGGCATTATCAAAGGTGATCACTGTGGCATAATGACAGGGGGTGTTACAGCTATCTCCCTTGTTTCACTTTGTCTTTGTATGATTTCTTTTATACCCTACGCATACCAGAAGCCTGCCGGTGCGTGCACTTGCCGTGAGCGCTTGAGGAACGGATCTTTAGTAGCCTGCCAGTAGTGCCGCCGCCGACAAGTTTTCCTTTGACGTTTTCAAATGCAGCTACTTAAATTGTTGGGCGGACTCGAAATAAAGTAAGAGCGCAACTGATTATGACAAGGTTCCTTCGCGTGCAGGTTTTTCATACAAACACAGAATCGTTCAAGGGAAATTGCAAATGTAACCAGGAATTTGTTTCAAAGTTTTTTGACTTAGCTTTTCCTTGAACTGTTTTTCTTGTTGCTCCCCCCGAGAAACTTGCACGCGAGGAATCCTTCTGTTCTTTGAGAAAAAGAAAGAAGAGAAAATAGTGGTTTGGAAACCTTGACGGTCTATTAACCATTTCATACAAGTGAAAGCGTAATCACAACATCACATGCATTATACACAAATAAATATATACTTTGATGAAGAGTTGTGAAACACTTAGCTTTATTTCACTTATGCACAGGATCTGCGCCTGGCTTTGTACAAAGGGTTACAAGTCTTGCCGACAAAGCTTGTACAAAAAGGGTTGCCGGGGGGCCCGGCAACCGCGCCTCATGGGAAGAACTTGCGAAGATACTCATTATTCCATGAGTTTTGCACCGGGATACCATCTTCGATCTCCAGACGGACTGCGCCAGGTCTGGTGACTCGCGCTACCCGATAAGGGCCTTCCCACTTTGGCGTCAACTTGTTTGAATTCTTGGCGGACTAGATGTGCCGAAGAACAAGGTCGCCTTCCTCAAGGCTTCGGGCATGCACCTTGCGGCTGTGATAGCGGCGCAAGGCTTGCTGGTAGCGTGCAGCTCGCACAGCTGTCCGAAGACGATCTTCCTCAAGGAGCGTGGCATCATCTTGCCGCAGCTGCTCTTGCTCTGCCTCATCGTAGGTGAGCACTCGAGGTGACCCGTATGCGAGTTCCATGGGGAGCACCGCTTCTGCACCATAGACTAGGTAGAAGGGCGTTTGGCCGGTGGCTCAATTCGGTGTCGTCCTGAGTGACCAAAGAACTGCCGGCAACTCCTCAATCCAGCTCCTTCCGCACTTGTGCAGCCTGTCAAATGTTCTTTTCTTGAGGCCTCACAACACTTCATCATTTGCCCTTTCCGCCTGACCGTTGCTTCTCGGATGAGCAACAGATGCAAAACAGATTTTGCTGCCAAGGTCTTGGATGTACTGCATGAAGGTGCGGCTCGTGAACTGTGTGCCATTGTCGGTGATGACCCTGTTGGAAACACCAAAACGGCAAACTAATCCCTTGAAGAACTTGATGGCTGACTGTGCTGTCACCTTCCTCACTGGCTCCACCTCAGGCCACTTTGTGAACTTGTCGATTGCGACGTACAAGAACTCAAAGCCCCCGGTAGCACGGGGGAAGGGACCCAAAATGTGAAGCCCCCAGACCGAGAAGGGCCAGGATAGAGGTATTGTTTGAAGAGCTTGAGCTGGCTGATGTATATTCTTTGAATGAAATTGGCATGCTTCACACTTGGTTACTAGCTCAGTTGCATCCTGGAGGGCAGTGGGCCAATAGAAGCCTTGTTAGAAAGCTTTGCCGACAAGTGCTCTTGAACATATGTGAGATCCACATACGCCTCCATGTATCTTTGCCAACAGCTTCAGTCCATCTTCTCGGCAAATACACTTCAATTTCACACCGTTTGGTCTTCTTCTGTACAGAATGTTATCTAGAAACTGATACATACTTGACTGTCGGGCTACTTTCTCAGCTTCTTGATCATCGGGAAGTTCTCCTATTTGAAGGAAATGAACTATCTGCTGTGCCCAAGTTGGAGCATGTGGCTCAACGACAAGGACTAAAGGCATCTCTTCGGGTGTAGGAGCTCTTGCCTCAACGGCAAGAACTTGACGTTCTGCTAGAGGCCGCTCCTCACCAGCTACCTCAGTGTCGTTCCCGGCAACATTCTTGTCGACGGCTTCTGGGAGCTCTGCCGGAAAATACTTGCCGGTGTTCAACTTTCTTCTCTTGTTTGCTTGTGTTGATGGAGTGACTGATGGTTGATTCAAATGGAGCACAAAAGTTCCTGGTTCCACAGGTAGCTTCTGAGCGGCACACTTTGACAGATAATCAGCAATACTGTTTTCCGCATGAGGAACGTGCTTTGTTTGCAATCTGTCAAAATGTTCTTCCAATTTCCTCACTTCTTCCACATATGTTTCCATCAACGGGCTTTGATAATCTTTGTTGACTTGCTTGACAACGAGCTGCGAGTCACCACGGATGATCAACTTCCTGATTCCAAGGTCCACTGCGATCCTGAGACCGGCAAGGAGTCCTTCATACTCAGCAGTGTTGTTTGTAGCTTTGTCCCTGGGAAAGTGCATTTGGATGATGTACTTGAGATGCTCTCCTGTGGATGCGACAAGCAGCACTCCGGCACCGGCACCTTGCAGCGAAAAGGCACCGTCAAAGTACATAATCCACTCCTTAACTATTTCTTTGCCGGGGAGTGCTGATTCTTGAATTTCTTCGTCTTGCATTGGTGTCCATTCTGCAATGAACTCCGCCAAGGCTCTGCTCTGAATAGTTGAAGTGCTTTCAAACTTAAGTGCAAAGCTTGACAGTTCCAACGCCCACTCCACTATCCTGTCGGTTGCATCTGGATTTCTCAAGATGCGTTGCAACGGAAAGCGAGTAACGATGGTAATCTCATGTGCCTGGAAGTAATGGCACAGCTTTCTCGAGGCCATGAGGAGGCCGAAAAGCAATTTTTGCACACCAGAGTACCTTGACCTAGCCCCCTGTAAAAGGGAGCTTACAAAGTAAACTGGCCGCTGCACCAATTTCTTCTTAGGCACTATCTGTTGGTTTACTTCATTTCTTTGCGCTACTTCTGATTTATCGGCACCAGACTTTGCCGGAGAAGATTCCGGCTTGTCGCTTGACGGGCTTGCCGCTACTGCTTCTTCATTGTCAGCTTCTCTCTGTGCCACTAATGCAGCACTGACCACTTGATTTGTTGCCGCCAAATACAGCAACAATGGTTCTTGTGGCTTAGGCACAACTAGTGTCGGCGCAGAGGAGAGGTATCTTTTCAAATCTTGCAGCGTGGCCTCCGCTTCCGGAGTCCATTTCATTGGACCTGCCTTTTTCAAAATCTTGAAAAATGGGAAGGCGCGCTCGGCAGACTTTAAAATGAACCTACTCAATGCAGCAATGCAGCCGGCAAGACGCCGCACATCCTTGACGCGCTTTGGTGCTTCAATTTGGTCAATAGCTTTGATCTTGTCGGGATTAGCTTCTATTCCACATTGAGATACAAAGAACCTGAGAAGTTGCCGGATGGAATGCCAAACACACACTTCTCGGGGTTGAGCTTCAGATTGATCTTGCGCAAATTTGCAAATGTTTCTTCTAAGTCCTGAATGAGGGTTGATTTGTCCTTAGTTTTGACCACTATATCGTCCATATATGCTTCCACATTTCTGTGCAGCTGGGGCTCAAAACCAATTTGGACAGCTCTTGCAAAGGTTGAACCAGCACTCTTTAATCTGAAAGGCATACGCACGAAGCACTATGTGCCACATGGAGTAATGAATGCGGTTTTCTCTTCATCTTCCTTGGCCATGAAAATCTGATGATAGCCAGAATATGCATCAAGAAAGGCGAGTAGATCGCAGCCGGTAGTAGAGTCAACAATTTGATCGATGCGCGGCAAAGGGAAAGGATCCTTTGGGCATGTTTTGTTGATATCAGTGTAGTCAATATAAAGTCTCCACTTTCCATTTGCTTTGCGTACTACAACTGGATTAGCCAACCACGTTGGATGTAGTACACCTCTAACTAAGCCTGCCGCTTCTAACTTCTTTATTTCTTCTGCAATGAACTCTTGTCGTTCCAAAGCTTGCTTCCTGACCTTCTGCTTGATAGGCCGAGCATGAGGACAGACGGCAAGGTGGTGCTCGATTACCTCCCTGGGAATGCCAGGGATGTCAGATGGTTGCCATGCAAACACATCAACATTCGCCTGCAGGAAGGCAACGAGCGCGCTTTCCTATTTGTTGTCAAGGGAGGCACTGACGATGAAGGTACCGCCCGTGCCGTCCTCCTTCGCCGGCACCTTCTTGGTTGCTGGTGGAGTAGCTTTGGACTTCTTGGCGGTAGATCTCTCCGGCAAGTCCTCAACGGGCGTGCAGCACTCCGAAGAGGCGCGCTTCCCGGAAGACTTGTCAGAGGTCTTGCCGTTCTTCTTGCTTTTCTTTTTCTCATTGGCGGAGGCGGGTGCCTTCACGGCAGATGCTGCAACCGCTTCTCTGTAAAGCTTGTCGACGCAAATAACTGCATCCTTCTTATCGGAGTTGATGGTTAGGACACCCATCAGCCCTGGCATCTTCAGCGTGTTGTAAGCATAGTGGGATGCCGCCATGAATTTTGCCAAGGCTGGGCGACCCAGAATTCCATTATACGGCAAGGGGATCTTCACAACATCAAAAACAACTTTCTCTGTCCTGTAGTTCAGTTCCCCGCCAAACGTCACCGGCAAAGTGATCTTCCCCTTGGGCTGGCTTCTTCCCGGGTTTACTCCTTGAAATGTGCCAGTTTTCTCGAGTTCCTCGTTGGGAATTTGAAGCCTCTTGATAATCTCTGGTGAAATCAAATTCAGGCCAGCCCCACCGTCAACTAACATTTTTGTGACCTTTAGGTTGCGTATTGTTGGTGAAACCAACAACGGCAAGCACCCAACCGCAATTGTGCGGTCAGGGTGGTCCTCGGCATAAAAAATGATAAGCGTGTGTGACCATTTGAGCGGCTTCTGAGCGCCTATTGCCGGTTCCGCTGCGTTGACTTCACGCGCCCACTGCTTGAGTTGGCGGTGAGAAGAGTGCAGGGATGCACCTCCGTCAATACACATAGCCTCAGTTGCCTTCTGGAATTCCTGTTCACTGGACTCTTCGTCGTTCTCCTCGTCACTTCCATCATCATCCTCTTTCTTTTCTCGGCCTCTAGCAGGCTTCTCCTTTTGCTGCTTGGCCTTGCCGCGGCGGCCTCCTCAACCACCATGGCCTCTCTTGCCAGATCCGCTCGCACCATCCTGGCCCTTCTCCTTGTCGCGCTTTTCATATTCAGCCTTTTGCTTTTTGGCAAGTTGCTCAACCTACCGGCACTCTTGGAGGTCGTGACCTTTAGTGCGGTGGATCTTGCAGTATGGCCCGTCAGATTTGCCAGCCTTCTCGTTTGCCGCCGCTTCCTGACAAGCGGCGCATACAGCAGCCTCCTTGCCGGAGCTCTTTGTTTTGGCTTTCTTGGCGGCATCAGAATTGCCGGAGCCCTCGACAGCCATAAAGGTTTTGCCTTTGTGCTTCCTGTTGTGCTTTCGTCCTTTCTTCTTCGGGGTGGCAGCGTCATCGTCCTCGGAATCTACCTCGGCACCAGCGTCCTCCCCGGGAAGTCTCCTTCCTTCTTCAGCGCGCGCACACTTATCTGCCAATGTGTACAATTCGTTGATGGTCTTTGGTAACTTGACGTTCATCTTTTCCCGCATCCTTCGATTGCGCACATTCGTGTGAAAGGCGGCAATCACGGCTGCGGGGTGCACATCTGGAATGTTGTAGTGCACGCGGCTGAATCTCTGGATATACTTGCGCAAAGATTCGCCATCTCTTTGCGGGGTCACTTGTAGATCGCTGGGCTGACCAGGAGCCTTGTGACCTCCGGTAAAAGCACCAACAAACTCATTACATAGATCGGACCATGAGGAAATGGAGTTTTCCGGCAAGTTCATCAGCCAAGACCTCACATTGGGCTTGAGCACCAATGGGAAGTAATTGGCGAGAATCTTCTCATCTCTTCCCCCGGCAGCTTGCACAACAATTGTGTAGATGCCTAAAAACTCTGCCGGGTTCTGCTTGGCGTCGTACTTCTCTGGTACTTCTGGCTTGAAGGCCCGAAAAGACGGCCAATGGACTTGCCGTAGCTCGCGAGTGAAGGCTAGGCATCCAACCTCGTAAGGCAGATACCCGCCAGCCTCGGGCGAAGTCTCATGAACGACTGGGCCGTTGCGCGCGTTAGACTGACGGCGCGCCTCCCGGCGCCGTTCAATGGTAGTGCGGGCATCCTCCACCCGCCTATCTTGCAGCACTTGTCACTGATCCTACCGTGCTCGCGGATCCGAAGAAGCCATCGACATCTTGTCGGGCTCATAGGACCAGTGAGTTTGCCGCGGCTGTTGTTGTTGTTGTTGTTGACGTTGTTGCCGCGGAGGTGATTGCACCGTTGGCGCAACACCTTCTACACGGCCACCAGTTGGAGCTGCTGGTGCTGTTTGCGGGTGCTGAGATGGTCTCGCTTGCTGTGACTTGCTGGCTTCAGCAAATCCAATGAGGCTTTGGATGGTGGCCCTCCACTCATACATCTTGTTTGCCGTCGGAGGGAAGTTTACCAGCATCTGAGCCCGCGCCATTGCCTCTGCTGCCGTAGCCGGCATGGCTGGGAGCGAAGAACGAGATGTCGCTCTACTCCTGGTAGAACCAGTAGGAGCGCCACCACGATCTTGCTGCCGCGGCTCATGTCCAGCAGTGGGCTGACGCGGTGGAGGTAGTGCTTGAAGATCTCGTGGCTGATCAACAGGCGTTTTGCGATGTGGACACCGCCGACCGGAGCCGCCTGCGCCATTCGGAGACACGTCGAGCCCATCTTGCGACGGTCATGGTGTGTGACCTGACGCAGCATCCTTGGATGCAGCAGCAGCAGGGTCTTGACTCGCGCCGGACCGAACGGTGTTGCTCCGGTGGCTTCGTTCGTCGGTGCATCGAGGAGGCGAGAGTTGGCCATCCGCGCTGCCTGCACCGTTATGGCTTCGATCGCCAGAATGGCGAGGAAGCTGGGAGTTGGTGTTGCGTGCTCCGCCTGCGCCACCAGTGCTTGCTACGCCGCCCGCACCGCCTGCACCGGTGACGCCTTCCGCTCCGCCTACGCCGGCCGGATGATCTCTGCCGCCCGTGGGGGTATGTGACGGAAGCTTGGAGGTCGATGGAGCTGCTGCAGACGCGCCCTTCTTCTTGGGCGCCATCACTGATGATGAAGACGAAGTTGACGCGCAAACTGCTGATTCAGGTTTGCGCAAGCGATCCCCCTACCTGGCGCGCCAAAGATATCGTGCGTACGACCATCTATGGGGTCATCTAGCCCCTTTGCGGTTCGACTAGGGAGGTGCGCAAGCACAAAGAGCAGAACTAGCAGATACGCAAGAGATTTACCCAGGTTCGGGCCACCGTGAGGTGTAAAACCCTACTCCTGCTTTGTGTATTGGATGTGTTTGAGCTCAAGTACAAGGAGCGCTTCTTGACGGCGAGGTGCAGGAAGAGCAGCTACGCATGCAGAACGAGCAAAGTGTCGACCCTTGTAAAGGTTGCCCTGGCCCTCCTTTTATAGCTCAAAGGGGTAACCACAGTGGCAAAACAGTCATTACAAGTTGATTAGATAGCAAACAGTGCTATCATACCTAACTCTGCCAGATTAGGACAAAAGCATTTATTGCGCCGTTAGGTGTCATGTGGAGGAGGAACCCCGGCAAGGTTTCTGCACCGCTCGCCCAGCTACCTCCTATTATCTTGACATGCCTCCTGGACGGGTGTCATTAAAGTTAATCCTCCTTCCAGCAGGCTGACATGTGCCCTGACAAATCTCACCAAACTGCCTGCGCGGTCGACACCTCACCGATTAGCGACAAGCAGCTCGGTGAGGTGGAGCGCTGACGAGCTAGCGAGGGCTTGCCGGCATGGAGCTTGCCAGGCCTTCATCTTGTCGGCTTGGACCTTGCCGGCAAGTATCTTCTTCATTGCTAGCGCAAGTCATGTGCTTCTTAATATCTTGTCTTGATCTTCTCCCTAGTGCCTTTGCAACTAAGCCTTGAATCTTGATCTTGGTAATCCCTGGCAAGCCCTGGCCATCAGGAAGGCTACTACTGCCTGTGCACAAGTCAGGGTATAAAATACCGATGTTTTATACACCGACATTACGTCTAGCAGATGATACGTCTCCAACGTATCTATAATTTTTGATTGTTCCATGCTATTATAGTATCAATCTTGGATGTTTTATATACACTTACAAGCAATTATATATTATTTTTTTGGGACTAACCTATTAACTTAGTGCCCAGTGCCAGTTGCTGTTTTTTGCCTGTTTTTGGTTTTCCAGAATACCAGTACCAAACGAAGTCCAAATGCCACGAAACTTTTTGGAGATTTTTTTTCTGGACATAAGAGACACTAGAAGCTTCGGGAGAGGGACAGAAGACAGAGGAGGTGGCCACGAGCCACCAGGGCGCTCCCCAGGGGGGGTGGCGCGCCATGGTGCCTCGTGGGCCCACCTCTGCTCCGTTTGACCTAATTTCAGCTCTATAAATACTCTAAAATCGGGAAACCAATAGAGGAGTCCACGAAATATTTTTTCCGCCGCCGCAAGTTCCTGTTCTCGAGAGATCCCATCTGGAGGCCTTTTCCGACACTCTGTCGGAGGGGGATTCGATCACGGAGGGGCTCTACATCAACCTTGCTGCCCTTCCGATGATGCGTGAGTAGTTTACCACAGACCTTCAGGTCCATAGTTAGTAGCTAGATGGCTTCTTCTCTCTTTTTGATCTTCAATACAATGTTCTCCTCGATGTTCTTGGAGTTCTATCCGATGTAATCACTTTTTGCGGTGTGTTTGTTGGGATCCGATGAATTGTGAGTTTATGATCAGATTATCCATGAATATTATTTGAGTTTTCTCTGAACTCTTTTATGCATGATTGTTATAGCTTCGTATTTCTCTCCGATCTATTGATTTGGTTTGGCCAACTAGATTGATTTATCTTGCAATGGGAGAGGTGCTTTGTAATGGGTTCGATCTTGCGGTGCTCAATCCCAGTGACAGAAAGGGACATGACACGTATGTATTGTTGCTATTAAGGGTAAAAGATGGGGTTTATTCATGCGTGAGTTTACTTTGTCTACATCATGTCATCTTGCTTAAGGCGTTACTCCGTTCTTTATGAACTTAATACTCTAGATGCATGCTGGATAGCGGTCGATGTGTGGAGTAATAGTAGTAGATGCAGAATTGTTTCGGTCTACTTGTCTCGGACGTGATGCCTATATACATGATCATTGCCTTGGATATCGTCATGATTATTTGCTATTCTATCAATTGCCCAACAGTAATTTGTTCACCCACCGTATGCTATTTTCAAGAGAGAAGCCTCTAGTGAAAACTATGGCCCCCGGGTCTACCTTTATCATATATTGAAAATCCTAAAAATACCTTGCTGCAATTTTACTTTATTTATTTTATTTTGTATTTTTGTTCGATCTATCTATCTATCACCATACAATTTAATCTTACAATTAACCGCCAAGGGATTGACAACCCCTTGTTCGCGTTGGGTGCGAGGATTTGTTGTTTTGTGTGCAGGTGCTGCTAAAGTGTTGTTGCATGATTCTCCTACTGGATTGATAACCTTGGTTTCATAACTGAGGGAAATACTTATCTCTACTGTACTGCATCATCCCCTCCTCTTCGGGGAAATCCCAACGCAGCTCACAAGTAGCAGGAAGAATTTCTGGCGCCGTTGCCGGGGAGACATCATCAACATCTATGAAGTACCTACGCATAAACTTTCATCTCCTTGCATTTATCTTATTTGCCTTTACCTCTCATTATCATCTCCCCCACTTCTAATTTTTTTTACAAAAATACAAAAATATTTTCCGTTTGCCTTTTTCTTGTTTGCTTGTCTACTTGCTTTGCGTGAAATCACTATCATGTCAACACTCAAAAATAGAAAAGTTTTAAGAAAAATAAGATAGCTATGGATCCACTTAAGGTTTTCTACTTGGATCATCTTCGATCCATTTGTGCTCGTGCTGAAACCCCAACTAGTTTAGTTGAGGGAAAATCATTAGATGAGCATGCTCATTTTGTGCGTCACCGTTTGTCCCAAAAGGGGAGACTCCTATGGCATCAAATAAATAGTTTGCTATGCTATGATTGGAATCTATGTGAAATTTATGATTTTACTTGTTGCGCTAAGAACCCTAAAAAACACCTTCCCTACCTATGTGAGTTCAATGATAATAAAATCTTATCCTCTTATGAAAAGGGTGTTTATAGTTACTATGATATCGAACAAATTGAAGAATTTGTTGCTTTTAAGGGTGCTTATGAAGTTGCTTCTTTGATTGAAAAGTATGATGTTACGCTCTACAAATCTGAAAATTTTGCCATACTTAAATATTTCTATGAAAACTATGCTCATAATGCCTATGTTAAAGAATTTATTGAGAGAATGTCTGCTGCTTTGGAAGAGAATAATGATATGCATGAATCTATAGATAATTATGATTTGGATGATCCGATTGAAATATCCCCTCTTAATGAACATGATGCTTGCTATTCTTATGGCCATGATGCCAATATTAATGATGCTTATGGAGATGAACTTGCTATAGTTCCTTATGTTAAAAATGAAATTATTTATATTGCACCCACACTTGACAGCTCCTTGAATGAAAAGCATGATTGCGATGATGTTATTATAAATTCTATGAATGTCAATTATGCTAATAATATGCAAAACTATGAGCTTGGGGATGATCATGATTGGGGTTATTATAAATTCTATGAATGTCAATTATGCTAATTATATATTCCACTACTTATTGCAATGATCATGATTGGGGTGATAATGCTTCTTATGATCTTAAAAATTTATTTAAGCCTCATGATGAATATGTTATTGATAATAGTGTTTGCAATAATATTGAAAGTGGGTTTGGAAGAGTGTCAACTTTAGGTAATAATGATCCCACCACTTTGGAGAATTATCAATCTTGTCATTTTTTTTGATAAAAGTGGGTTTGGAGAGGTCATGACTTTAGTTGATGTTAATCCCACTGTCTTGGAAGATTATAAGACTTTTAAGCATGTGGATCATGAAGAGAAAATTTTATATGATAGATATATTGTTGAATTTGAATATGATCCTACATGTAATTATTATGAGAGAGGAAAATATGGTTGTAGAAATTTTCATGTTACTAAACTACCTCTCTTCATGTTGAGATTGCCATTGTTTCTTTCTCCTTCCTTGCATATGCTAGATTATTCTTGTCTTGATAATTTGTTCTCTTATAAAATGCCTATGCATAGGAAGTATGTTAGACTTAAATGTGTTTATCACATGAATTATGATGCTCTCTTTGTGTTTCAACTTTTATCTTTCATGAGAGCATCATTGAAATCTCAAGCCTATCTTAATGGCTATAAAGAAAGAGCTTGTCGGGAGACAACCCAATGAATAAAATAAGTTCTTGTGTGTTTACACAATTATGCTACTGTTATGATTGTTTTTTCATGTTTTAATTAGTGTTTGTGCCAAGTAAAGCCTTTGGGATGATTTGGAAGATAGTATAATTGATGCTGTTTGGAAAATAGAAAGTTTTGCGTCCAGTGCGAGAATTTTAATTCTGTACTGGAGCGTCAGAAAAATGTGAAATTTTTACACCGTATTGGTATATGAATTCCCACGTTGTCCTTCTTTTTCAGAATTTTTGAAGTTACAGAAGTATAGATTTTAAATAGATCTTTATAGGCTGTTCTGTTTTAGACAGATTCTATTTCTGTTACATAGTTTGCTTATTTTGATGAATCTATGGATCGTATCGGAGGGTATGAGTCATGGAGAAGTTGGAGTATAGTAGCATTATGCCAATATTAAATATGAATCAATTTACTACAGTACTTAAAGTTAAAGATTTATTTGTTATACTAACGGATCTCGCGAAGGTTTTGTTGAGTTTTGTGTGATTAAAGTTTTCAAGTTTTGGGTGAGATCACGATAGATGAAGGAATGAGGAGTGGCAAGAGCCTAAGCTTGGGGATGCCCAAGGCACCGCAAGGTAATATTCAAGGAAGACTCAAGCGTCTAAGCTTGGGGATGCCCTTGAAGGCATCCCCTCTTTCTTCTACCAACTATCGGTAATTTTACTTGGAGCTATATTTTTATTCATCACATGATATGTGTTTTACTTGGAGCGTCGTGTATTATATGAGTCTTTGATTTGTTTGCTTTTTAGTTTGTCACAATCATGTTTGCTGGACACACCTATTTGAGAGAGCCACACATTTATCATGATTTGTTAGAATACTCTATGTGCTTCACTTAAATCTTTTGAGCTAGGCAGTTGCTCTAGTACTTCACTTAAATCTTTTTGAGCACGGCGGTGGCTATATTTTGAAGAAATATTTGAACTCTCATGCTTCACTTATATTATTTTGAGAGTTGATAAGATTAAATTGTGAATAAATATTTGCACTCTCATGCTTCACTTATATATTTTTGACAGTTGATAATAGTAATGGTAATTTGCACAATATATGAATTTGGTCCCAAAGTGATGAATATTCAAGAGGGATATAATAAAAACTTTCATGAAAGATCATTGGATATGATAAGTTTGATCCCTTGCAATAGTTTTGCGATATGGAGATGATAATATGTGAGTCATGTTAGTGAGTAATTGTGATTTAGTAAGAATATTGGTGTTAAGGTTTGTGATTCCCTATGCATGCACATAAAGTCAATAGTTATGCAACGAAATTATATCCTACTTATGGTGCATTATTCGGTGTTAGTTATGTTCAAAGCATGTTTATGACCGTTTTCGCTTTTTGGTTGGTCGCTTCTCAATCTATTTGCTAGCCTTCATTTGTACTAAGCGGGAATACTGCTTGTGCATCCAACTCCTTAAACCCAAAGTTGTGCCAAATGAGTCCACCATACCTACCTATATGTGGTATTTCCATGCCGTTCCAAGTAAATTTGCATGTGCCAACTCTAAATTTTCAAAATAATTTTCCGTTTTGTGTGCCCGTACCGCTCATGAAGCGGCAGGGGGTGGCCAATATTTTCCATGCTAGGTGTGTTATTCTCTTGATGAGTGTTTATTCACTTGTCATTGCACGAGAGAGTGGAAGGTAATAGGGATGCCCAGTCCCGAAATGAAAAAAAATTAATATGATGATAATAACAAATTCCTTGGAAAGTGTTGGTATGGAAGGCACCCGTGGATACGGCTAGCCATGGATTGTGAAAGAATGGTGCAAAGGAAATAAACTTTATTTTCTGTTTGGAACCGCCTATAATGTGTCTAGCATGGAAGATATTGGGAATTCTCGGTCGTTTTCATTGACAGGAAAAGCATGCCTCTCAAAATAATTTTATCTCTCTAATTTAAGCTTTGAGCTCTGGCACCTTTGTAAATCTCCGCTTCCCTCTGCGAAGGGCCTATCTATTTACTTTTATGCAAATTTTATTTTTATTTTGAGTCTCCATCTTCTCTTACAAAGCACCAACTAGAGAGCACTATCGTCATACTTGTGCATTGGGTGTAGCTAATATTGCGTGTGTTTCATGAATGGATCAATGGTTGAACATAATGGGCTAGGGATAACTTTCTTTAGCGTTGATATTTTGAAAGACATGGTTGCTTGTTAGTATGCTTGAGTATTTATATCTTCATATCAAATTATAGACTATTGCTTTGAATCATTCAAGTCCAAATGTCCATGCTACAAAATAAAAGAGTATATGATGAATATGATAGGTAGCATTCCACATCAAAAATTTTGTTTTTATCATTTACGTACTCGAGGACGAGCAGGAATTAAGCTTGGGGATGCTTGATACGTCTCCAACGTATCTATAATTTATGATTCTTCCATGCTATTATAGTATCAATCTTGGATGTTTTATATACACTTACAAGCAATTATATATCATTATTTTGGGACTAACCTATTAACTTAGTGCCCAGTGCCAGTTGCTAATTTTTTGCCTGTTTTTGGTTTTCCAGAATATCAGTACCAAATGAAGTCCAAATGCCATGAAACTTTTAGGAGTTTTTTTTCTGGACATAAGAGACACTAGAAGCTTCGGGAGAGGGCCAGAAGACAGAGGAGGTGGCCACGAGCCACCAGGGCGCGCCCCGGGGGGGTGGCACGCCCTGGTGCCTCGTGGGCCCACCTCTGCTCCGTTTGACCTAATTCCACCTCTATAATTACTCTAAAATCGGGAAACCAACAAAGGAGTCCACGAAATATTTTTTCCGCCGCCGCAAGTTCCTGCTCTCAAGAGATCCATCTGGAGGCCTTTTCCGGCACTCTGCCGGAGGGGGATTCGATCACGGAGGGTGACGGTGTCCTGGATTAGGGGGTGCCAACCTAGCCGGCCCGTTTCCTCGGATGGGCCGATATGCCCCCGTACGTAGTCAAGATGGACTCCGGAAGCCGCACATGGGAGACGTGATCAAGGCTGCCTCTACCGAAGACTTGCAGTACGCTTCAAGATTACTCCAGCCGCCTTACTCCAAGATACCGACCTTGTAACCCTAGATACCCTCCCTGGCGTGTATATAAGCCATAGGGTTTAGCCCGTAGGGTACATCAACGCAACATCGAACACCTAGCTTTAGAAGTTAGACACATATTACGATCTCGAGGTAGATCAACTCTGTACTCGATACATCTCCATTAATATAAACAGAAGCAGGACGTAGGGTTTTACCTCCATCAAGAGGGCCCAAACCTGGGTAAAACATCGTCTCCCTTTGTCTCTGTTACCATCGATCCGAGATCCGCAGCTCGGGACCCCCTACCCCGAGGTCTGCCGGTTTTTACACTGACACTGGTGCTTTCATTAAGAGTTCCGCTGCGCGATCACCAGAAGGATCAATGGCTCACCTACGAATCAATCACGATAATTGTTGTGGGGACGTCTACACCCCCGGACAGCTTTTTGTCTTTGGCAGCATGATGTTTTGCGCCGATTCGATGGGACACCTAACTTCCGTCGAGAACTACGCCCCATGACGGGTCATAACTTTCGGTGGCCTCGAGTACACTGCCGATTCCCGCGGCGAACTCGTCTTGTCGGGATTGACGCCGGGACTAATCGAGAGCTCGGCCGGTTCGGGAGGCTCGACTCCGGAACCGAACTCTGTCATGACATCTTTTGAGATCACTAACAATGCCACTCCGGTTGACCTCTCCCCGACCCCTAGTCCGGAGAGAGATCCGGCTCCCACTGCCGAAGCGGTACCGATACCAGAGATGATTTCGAATCAAAACTCCGAATTACGTTCAGATTCCCTTCGCTCCGAAGACGCGTCGGGTCACACGCAGGATGTACTTTGAATCAGCCCTGCTTATGGCTCATCCATGGATCCCGAAGAGTTATCTCACCTTGATGAGATGCTTTGCCGGATCCAGAGCATGTCCATCTCGGACGGCAAGACTTTGGTTTATGATCAGATCGGACTTAAAGCCGACGATAGGGAAATTTGCATCCCACCCACCACCCACCTAGTCGCCACGATCGATGATTTAACCGACGTGTTGGACTACGGCGAACCCTCAGATATGGATGAGGACGCCGACGACCCCATCGAGAACACCTTGCCCTCGGTCAACACGGGCAGGTGGACTGCCACATCCACTTACGATGTCTATATGGTGGACACCCCCAAATCCCCTCCAAGACGCCGGTGACGGCGCCGAAGGGGCAATAATGGGGAACCCAGTGGCAATGACGCAACAGCCTATAACGGCAACGAGGAGGACGGCGACGCCAATAACTTTGAGGAGGACATTCAAGCCTCCCCAGAAAGGAACGGCACACCAGACCAACCTCTTGTGGACTCCGATCCCGATGACCTCTTCGAAGGGGCCGACGACAATTACATGCCGGAGTCCGAGGAGGACGACAGCCTCGGTATTGAGGACTTCATCATCCCCGAGGACCCCTTCGAACAAGAACGCTTTCGGCGACGCCTTGTTGCGACGGCCCGGAGCTTAAAATGCAAGCAGTAGCAGCTGCAGGAAAATACCGACGCGCTGAATGACAAGTGGGTTGAAGTGCTTTCCGCCGAGCAAGATATGGAGAACCGACGCCATAGTGCGCCGAAGTCTTACCCACGCAGGCGCCTCCTACCAGAATTTGATGAAGAGCTCGCTGACGACCTCGATCGGCCCCCTAGAGGCCGGGACAGGCCAAGACGAGAAGACCATGGTGAAAGATCACCTCCATGCCGTCATGGTAAAGACCCCATGGACTACCTGGATCCCCGCGACGCTAGACGTCGTATTGAAGAAAATAGGGCACCCCCTCGGTCCATCTACGGATCAAGGGGACGCGCCCCCGCTGGGCCCAACGGCCATGCCCGAGATCAAGCTTACTCACGGCTCTCTCCTGACACCCGACGAGATCCTCCTCGGTCCCGAGGTCCAGCTCACCCAATCTGCTTTACAGACAGGGTGATGGAGCACCAATTCCCGGAAGGGTTTAAACCCATTAACATAGAATCATATGATGGTACCACCGACCCAGCAGTTTGGATCGAGGATTTCTTCCTACACATACACATGGCCAATGGAGATGACCTCCATGCCATCAAATATCTGCCGCTCAAGTTAAAGGGGCCGGTGAGACACTAGCTTAATAGCCTCCCTCCTCATTCTATTGGCATCTGGGAAGCCCTAGAAGACGCTTTTCGAGCAATCTTCCAGGGCACGTATGTCCGACCTCCGGACGCTGATGACCTCAGCCGTGTTACCCAGCAGCCTGGCGAATCAGCCCGGAAATTCTGGAACAGGTTCCTCACCAAGAAGAACCAGATCATAGACTGCTCCGAAGCCGAGGCCATCGCCGCATTCAAAAATAATATTCGAGATGAATGGCTAGCTCGCCAGCTCGGCCAGGATAAGCCGAGGACTATGGCTGCCCTGACCTCTCTGATGACCCGCTTTTGCGAGGGAGAGGATAGCTAGCTCGCCCGAAGCACCCATAACGGCGAGGCAGGCACCTCGGAAACCCGCGATGCCAATGGAAAACGGATGCACAATAAAAATAAGCGCGGGTATAAAAACGGCGGAAGCGACACTGAAGACGCCGCAGTCAATGTTGGATTCGCTGGACCTAAATCTGGGCAGAAAAGAAAACCCTATAAGGGGAACAAAGACGGACCTAGCCAGCTCGACAGGCTCCTGGACCGCCCATGTGGGATTCACGGTACTCAGGAAAAACCAGCAACACACACTAATAGGAATTGCTGGGTCTTCAAACAAGCTGGCAAGGTAGCGGCAGAGGGTCAGAATAAAACCCAACACCGCAGCGACGACGAGAATGAACCTCGGTAGCCCAATAATGGAGGGCAAAAGAAATTTCCCAACGAGGTAACAGAGGTCAATATGATCTATGTCACCCACATCCCTAAACGGGAGAGAAAGCGTGTGCTTCGGGAGATATATGCGTTGGAGCCAGTCGCCCCGAAGTATAACCCATGGTCGGCTTACCCGATCACTTTCAACAAGCATGATCATCCGACTAGCATCAGGCATGGCGGATCTGCGGTGCTCGTTCTGGACCCTATTGTTGATGGTTATCATCTAACACGCGTCCTGATGGACGGGGGCAGCAGTCTTAACCTCATCTATGAGGACACTGTTCGGAAGATGGGCATTGACTCATCTCGGATAAAACCGAGCTCTACCACCTTTAAAGGTGTCATTCCGGGCGTCGAGGCCCGTTGTACCGGGACAGTCACCCTTGAGGTAGTCTTCGGTTCACCCGAGAACTTCAGAAGCGAGGAGTTAATCTTCGACATCGTACCCTTCCGGAGTGGATACCACGCGCTCCTAGGGCGCACAGC
Organism: Elymus sibiricus; assembly: GCA_039707655.1. NCBI lineage: Eukaryota > Viridiplantae > Streptophyta > Magnoliopsida > Poales > Poaceae > Elymus > Elymus sibiricus. The sequence goes on from CM077672.1 coordinate 321,773,439, forward strand.
GTTTGCATGCTTCAACGCAGTCCCGCATTACGCCTACCTCAAGCTCAAAATGCCGGGACCCAACGGTGTCATCGTAGTCAATGGTAATACCGAACGTTCACTCCGGACAGAGGAACAGACCGCGGCTTTTGCTGCCGAGGTCCTAGCGTCCGAGGAGGCAGCCCGTAGCGATAAACGCACCGCTCGCTCTTTGAAGCGAGCCCGGGGTGCACAAGTCGACCTCGGCCAGCTACCCCCACACCCGAAATAGGGATGCGGGCTCCTCGCGTGCCCTAGCTGCGGGCACTATGTCCCCAGGGTACACAACTTCGCACTCAAAATTCCCTGGGACGCCGAGGAGCCAATACAATCACCCACGCGTCACGCGCGGATTAACCACGCGAGGACATGGCTTAGAGCCCCTGCACAGGCAGGTATCTGTAAAAGAAGTAGCCAAAAGTCACTACGTCTCTGTGGCCGTAACCACAGAACGATTCTGGCAAACACCGCCCTTCGAGGAACTTGGTCAATCAAACACTTCGAGTGTATAAAGGGCCAGTCAGGCATCGACCTTCGCAAAACACTTCGTCGTCAATCGGGATGATCTGGTCAACAGTTCGGAAACGCAGACGTGCGGCAGGCTTCGGTCTGGATCCTTTAAAATCCGTCAGTAATCATCCGACCTATTTTTTTCCTCTTCCTTCCTAACTATTTACGTTGTACTCTTTCAACTACTCTCGTCACAACTGGGCATGTATATGATTGATATTATGAAATAAAGAAACTATGCCCCTTCAAGGTCTCTATTGTATTTCTTTATCAGCATAGCTCAGGGACGATGAAGTTCTTTAAAAAAGATGCAATTGTATAATAAAGTCTAATATATTCGGTGTCTCGGATTTTGGCCTTATATGCATCAGTTTCGAACCTAGATTTCGGTCAATAGTTGGGTTGCCCGGTTCCTATGTGTACCCCTTACGTTTCTGATAAATTTGGCTAAGGGTGTAACGGGAGAACCACTGCCATTGCACCGCCAGGTCAATTGGCGTGGCGCCTCAGTGGAGAAAGCCAAAAATTGACTATCTAGGTGTGCATAAACTGGTCCGCCATCCGGTGACCGCGTCAAGCGATGTGATCATAGAGATCACCCGTGTTAAACGAAGGGCTTTTATTTTTTAGCCGAAGTGTGCTATGGCCTAGACCTCGGCCAATTAGGCCGAACACTTCCCACACTGGGGGCTGGTCATCACCCTCACAGTCAAACTCCTATGACTAAATGAAAGACATCAAGCCACTATAGTCGATTGCCTCGTTCCTCTAAACTCATCGACCGCCCATGGGTATCGAGATGTCGGCTAAGGGTCAAGTATGGCTTAGGGAACACCCTTTGTATGACCTACACTGGGGCTGAAGCCGACGACTGGCCACTCTCATTTTAAAGTCATATCGGAGGAATAATCGAATTACTAAATAAACACATATGGAATTTCAAGCCATTTTCATTTAACAAACGATAAAGTTTTTACATCATACACTCCGGTATTCCGGAGTACCTAAAACAACAAGGTGTCCTTAGGGCACATGGCCTCGGTGGTCCGAGCTCCTGCCTCCACCTCGGTGAAGAACTGCTCGGCGGTCCGCGGCTTGTCGACAGGCGGGCCAGCAGCACACGTTTCCGCATCAACTTTGCGGAAGTGTGTCTTCACGCAAGCGTATGCCCTTCGAGCCCCTTCGAAGCACGCGTACCTCTTCCAGCGGTCCACGCAGGGTACGGCATCTCGGAGACGAGCCGTCAGGCCGAAGAGGCTCCTCGGCATGGCTTCGGCCGGCCACAGAGCGACGCAAAGATCCTGGAGCGCTGGCCTTGTCATGCAGAATAGCTCGACCAGCTGCTTCACTCGATGATTCAGCAGCTGCGCAGACGGCGACCCCGGGAATTGACCCCAGAAGGCTTTCTCCGCCTCATGGCCCGCCAGTTGGCCGAAGTAGGCCACCGCATCCTCCGCGCTCTGCGGGAGATCCTCGAAGACCTCTGCGGAACGCCATAATTGGGTGAGCTCGACACACCCTTTGCTGCCAAACCTACACTGCAGCAAAAATTTCTTACCCGAGGCGATTTGCTCCACTTGCTGGAGCACCTCGCGATCCGCTCGGGCCGAGGTCTTGAGCTCGGAGCGGGCAAGCTGCAGCTTCTCGAGCTCCTCCTTCGTCCGCTGCCCCTCCTCCTGAAGTTTGTCACGTGTTTCGAACACGCCCTTCAGGGTCTCCTCCACCTCCAGCACCCATGCCTGGTGCTTCTCTTCGGCCGCCTTCTCGGCAGCCCGCGCCTTCTCGGCAGCCCGCGCGTTCTCGGCTGTGGCGACAACAGCCTTCTGCTGCCGCACTTCCTTCCGAGCCCTTTCAAGCTCGGCCTTGAGCGTCTCCAATTCCGCTGTCAACATATTTAAGTCTTATTTGTTTCCTTTAAACATAAACATACAATGCAAGTTTAACCTTGCTTACCTTGAGATCGCTCAAGTCTCGGTTCATCTCTGCCATCTCTTCGGAGCCGGAGTCCGGATCCAAGGTTGAAACCTGAAATGGCACAAATCCTTGTTAGAGAGAAAACGGTCTAGACCATCAACATGCTCTAGGACAGCTGCTTCGAGTAGCGCCCTGGGGGCTACCCCACAGGCTCCTATTTTCTCAAGCGACACCGATGACGGTTTCTCGAAATCGACTTCGGGCTCGGGGGCTACTCACTCCGTACACCATTTAGCAGGCTACACTTTTATGTCCTCGGACAAAGTATATAAAAACAAAGCAAACCGAATGCGCAGAAGATGTACCTCGAAACCTGCCACGAGGTTCTTGAAGACCTCGTGCAGGCCGGCCTCTACGGACCGGTAGCCTTCTAGCGCCGTGCCTATCAAGGCACAGTGCTCCTCCTTGAGGGAGCAGCCCTTTAGGGCCTCCTCTACCTCCTCGGCCCACCCCGCGCCTGTCCGTCCTCGGACAGCAGGCTGGGGTGGAGGGGTGACCTCGGATAGATCCACCCGAGGAGCCTCCGTCTATGAAGGCGGCGCCGAGGTAGACTCCGGCTGGGCCGATAACTGGCCCAGCCCTTCTTCGATGATCTCGGGGCGCTTCGTCCCCGGGTCTTGTTGGGTCGAAGTTTCGACCTCGCCCATGACCACCGCCTCGTCGGCCCCCACCGTGTTGACCTCGGGGGCCAGGGTGGATGTTGCCACCCCCAGACCGACCTGCATCGGGGGAGAAGCAGCGGGCTCTGGAGTCCCGCTGGCGGACGGCAACCCGCTCGAGGAGCCGCTGGGGATCACCTTCGGCGGACTGTGTATGAAAAGTTGCTTCTGTAAAATTTCCCTTGATGAAACAATGACTCAAACAAGGAAGACAAGGACAAGGGCTTACCCTCGAGGTGCCGGCTTCTTCCTCCCCGTTGCGAGGGGGTCTTCCTCTGAGTCACCAGAGAGCTCGGCTCTCTCCGATGACTTGTTGGCGGCCTCGGATGAGGCTCGCCTCGGCCTCTTTTTGCCCTTGGGCGGCATGGCCACGTCGGCGTCTTCTGACACCGACCTCTTCCCCCTCGGGGGGGGGGGGGGATCTCCTCCTCGTCCTCCTCGGCGCCGCCGTCTTGAGCGGCGGAGGTGTGGGTCTCTTCTGACCGGGTGACCGAGGTCCCCCGGGTCCGCGCACTGGACTTCCCCGTCTGGGACTTCGTCCCTTTGGAGGCCACTACGTGCGGCTCCTCGGTCAGAAGCGCCGAGATCAGGGGAGTTGGGGGTTTTTCCGGCAGTGGGGCGGGGCATCGTACCCCTTTACCCGAGGCTGACCACTTCTGTGAAATGTCAAAACACGACGACTAATTTTACTCCTCGGAGCAATGAGCAAAGAATGAAGATTGAAGGACGGAACCACTCACCGGGGGGGGGGGCTCATAGCCGTGCTCGAGGCCGCGGTCCTCTCCCTCCACGGGAATCTTGTCCTTGGCCAGCTTCATGAGCTTTGTCCACATAGTGGCCAAGGTGGAGCGGAAGAAGGTGTTGATGGTATCCATGTCCTTGGGCTTCTGCGCCCACATCGGGGTGGCCCGAAGGTGGAGAGGAAGGATGCGGCGGTTGAGCATGACGTTGATGACATCAGCCAGCTCTGCCTTCCCTGTGGTGGTCCACCACACGATCCTCTTGACCAGGGTCTCTACCTCTTCGGGCTTCCCCCAGGCGACGCCCTTTTCCTTCCAAGATTTGAGTTTCTTGGGAGGCCCGGCTGAGAAGGCCGGGACCTCGGTTTGACCATCGGCAAGGGGTTCGGTGATGTAGAACCACTCATTTTGCCATTCCTTCACCATTTCGATGAAGGTGCCTTTGAACCAGGTGGCCCCCTGGTTCTTGCTGATCATGGCCCCTCCGCACTCCGCGAGTTCGGAGCCGCTTGAATTCAGTTTGATCCCAAAGAGCTTCAGCCATAGGCCGAAGTGTGGCTCACAGCGGAGGAAGGCCTCGCAGACTGTTATGAAGGCAGCGAGGTGGAGAATGGAGTTGGGGGCCAGGTGATGGAAATCTAACCCGTAGTAAAACATGATCCCACGCACGAAAGGGTGCAGCGGGAACCCCAGGCCTCAGATGAGGTGGGGGATGAAGACCACCCGCTCCCCGGCGTTGGGAGCGGGTACCAGCTCGTCGGCCGCTGGAGCACGGGCGGCGATGGTAGGGGCTAGGTACCCCGCATCGCGTAGCTCAGCGATGGTCATCGCCGTCACGGTGGAGCCGCCCCAGTGCCCCTTAAGGGTATCAGCCATGGCTGGTGAGGGAGTCAAGCTCGCGAAAGAGGAAGGCGTGTATGCTGAATCTAGGCGCTAGAGCTAGACGAAGCAGCTGCGAGGGAGGAATGGGAGCGTAGGATGTCGCGCCGTTCTCCCCTTTGCTTTTATAAAGCCTATGAAGGGCTAAGAGCCCCCTTTGCTGCGCCGATAAATTCGTGATTGATATCAAAAATGCCGTTGAAACATATGGGGGGAAACAAAATCTTGATGATAACCCTGAGAAAGCGGGCACGATCTCTACCTCAACAAGGCGTGCCAGTAAAAGAGCTGCCTCGAAACGCGATTTGAGGGGAAGCAGTAACTGCTCGACCTGTCGTGGGGCGAGCCTCTCCGATAAAGCTGTCAGGCCGGATTGGATTGTTCATACCTACACAGAAAGCCTTCGAGGCTAAGATACTTGTTCACCTCGGATAGGGTACAAGCTCGGGTTGGACCACGGATGTCGATGCTCTATCACTAGAATCCGAAATGTAAAGTGGAACTCGTCTGTCAAGCCGGAGACTCCGGATCCGAAGTGATGTTTCAAGGTCGTCCTCGGCGTAGAAGACCAGTTCGGGGGCTACTGACGGTGTCCTGGATTAGGGGGTGCCAACCTAGCCGGCCCGTTTCCTCGGATGGGCCGATATGGCTCCGTACGTAGTCAAGATGGACTCCGGAAGCCGCACATGGGAGACGTGATCAAGGCTGCCTCTACCGAAGACTTGTAGTACGCTTCAAGATTCCTCTAGCCGCCTTACTCCAAGATACCGACCTTGTAACCCTAGATACCCTCCCTGGCGTGTATATAAGCCATAGGGTTTAGCCCGTAGGGGACATCAACGCAACATCGAACACCTAGCTTTAGAAGTTAGACACATATTACGATCTCGAGGTAGATCAACTCCGTACTCGATACATCTCCATTAATATAAACAGAAGCAGGATGTAGGGTTTTACCTCCATCAAGAGGGCCCAAACCTGGGTAAAACATCGTCTCCCTTTGTCTTTGTTACCATTGATCCGAGATCCGCAGCTCGGGACCCCCTACCCCGAGGTCTGCCGGTTTTTACACCGACAGAGGGGCTCTACATCAACCTTGCTGCCCTTCCGATGATGCGTGAGTAGTTTACCACAGACCTTCGGGTCCATAGTTAGTAGCTAGATGGCTTCTTCTCTCTTTTTGATCTTCAATACAATGTTCTCCTCGGTGTTCTTGGAGTTCTATCCGATGTAATCACTTTTTGCGGTGTGTTTGTTGGGATCCGATGAATTGTGAGTTTATGATCAGGTTATCCATGAATATTATTTGTGTTTTCTCTAAACTCTTTTATGCATGATTGTTATAGCTTTGTATTTCTCTCTGACCTATTGATTTGGTTTGGCCAACTAGATTGATTTATCTTGCAATGGGAGAGATGCTTTGTAATGGGTTCGATCTTGCGGTGCTCAATCCCAGTGACAGAAAGGGACATGACACGTATGTATCGTTGCTATTAAGGGTAAAAAGATGGGGTTTATTCATGCGTGAGTTTACTTTGTCTACATCATGTCATCTTGCTTAAGGCGTTACTCCGTTCTTTATGAACTTAATACTCTAGATGCATGCTGGATAGCGGTCGATGTGTGGAGTAATAGTAGTAGATGCAGAATCGTTTTGGTCTACTTGTCTTGGACGTGATGCCTATATACATGATCATTGCCTTGGATATCGTCATGATTATTTGCTTTTCTATCAATTGCCCAACAGTAATTTGTTCACCCACCGTATGCTATTTTCAAGAGAGAAGCCTCTAGTGAAAACTATGGCCCCCGGGTCTACCTTTATCATATATTGAAAATCCTAAAAATACCTTGCTGCAATTTTACTTTATTTATTTTATTTTGTATTTTTGTTTGATCTATCTATCTATCACCATACAATTTAATCTTGCAATTAACCGCCAAGGGATTGACAACCCCTTGTTCGCGTTGGGTGCGAGGATTTGTTGTTTTGTGTGCAGGTGCTGCTAATGAGTTGTTGCGTGATTCTCCTACTGCCTTGATAACCTTGGTTTCATAACTGAGTATAATACTTATCTCTACTATACTGCATCATCCCCTCCTCTTCGGGGAAATCCCAACACAGCTCACAAGTAGCAGCAGACTTTTCTGTTAAGACTTTATGAGTTTTTTTTGTTAATACTTATGAACTGCCAGAGGAATATGTAAGCGAGGCAACTAAGCATGCACAAACGAGTGAGTGTCATCACTACCCAACTTGACTGTACCAACTTCCTCCTGTGGAAGGCGCAGGTCGTGCCCGTTCTGTCCGCGCCTCTACGCGGAACCTCGATGATGGTCGAGGTGACGCAGTACCCCAAGGAGGTTCTGTCCATACAGAATGAGGACGACTTGTGCTTTCCAAGGAGGAAATTGGCATGGGCAAGTTGGACGGTGTTGAGCCCGACGAGGGGATGGTGACGGTAGGGTCTAAGATGGGGTCGGGTGGCCTAGGAGGTCATGGCACCGATGGGTGATGAACACTTTTTTTTGGTGGGATAATGGGTGATGAACACTGTGATGTGGTTGTGGCTCTAATATCAAATTGACAAAGATGATTTTGCCCTGCGATGCTCCTTCGGGCTTTGCCTCCATTTATAGTAGCCTCTTGAGAATCAATATACAATCGAAATGAGTAAATTACTAGGATATTGAGATCCCTACACAATCAAAAATTATCTCTAATTGATCATATGCCTAATACTAAGATATATATATATATATATATGCGCTAGGGGATACTTACGCTACCAACATGAACATCTTGCACAATCCCAAGTCCAAGGAGCCTTTTGTAAGAGAAATAGATGGTATGATGTGCTTTGGCAGGGACGCGTACGTGTTTAGCATATAACAACGAGTAAGGAGCCGGTTGGTTTAGATTAGGCTCATCGTCAATCTACACAAAGAGGAGATTATACCTTATCCTAACAAACCACATTACAACAAACAGAGTGAATGCGCTCTACCTAAAAGCTCTAGAACGTTTGATTTATAACCCGCCATTCCTTCACCATCGTCTCGGTCCCCCTCATCTCTCATGCCTGTCAGTTCATCGCCAACAAAGGAGTGGTGACATGTCCCTTTTTATCTTCTTTTCTTTAGATTTTTATTTATCTAGCATCGATGAGGTGGTGGTGGCAAAGGCGCATTCGAATAAGATCTCTTTGGCCTCTCCCAACCTTGATGATGTGTGATCGAATGCCGATGAAGGGTCTGTGAGGGTAGGTGATGTTAGATTTGATAGCATTCTTTGGATCTTGAAAGTTGGTGTGTCAACCCTGGTGAGTAGTTGGCTGGATCTTGGTGTGGCGACTTCGACCTCATTTTCGAGTTATTCTGCGTCATGTCCCGGTTTCTCCAACCATATAGAATGATGCGAAGGATTGTTTAGCCTGTGATGTGTGGGTGTGATGCCATAACTGATATTACTTCATCAGTTACTAGATCTTGTTTCTAGCTGCGACTGGCTATTTCGGTCTTCAGAGACTGTGTTGCAAGGGCATTGGTTGGTGCCCCTTTCCCTATTGTTGGTTCGGTGCATTTTTCAAGCTCCGATGAGCATCATACAAGAATCGAAGGAAAATGATGGCTAGTATATGCTTTTGATGTGATTTTATCTTTTGCTGGTCATTTTTTATCTTGTTGTATTTCCATTGCATTGCCTATGTTTTCGTTGATTATATCAGTTATAATATGCACTTTGGGTGTCTTTTCTGAAGAAAAATACTGTTTTTCCTTGATACAATGGTTAACACTTACAATCTAACATGCCCACTCATAACTTTACCACATTGAGACTGCTTTTAAAATCTTCGATAAGGATTTGGTAAAACCATATGCAGTTTGATCAAAGGTGGAAGAAAATCATATGTTGAGAAATTTCTTGGCCACCCTTTCTTGTACAAAGCGATAATCAACCTCGGTATGTTTGGCTCTTGCAAGAAATATTGGATTTGCTGATAGATATCTGGCAGTAATTAATGTTATCACACCACAACCTAGCGGGTGATGAATGTTTAACCCCAAGTTCATCAAGTAGTGCTTGTATCCATAATAGCTTAGCAATGGCATTAGCTAGGGCCTTGTATTCAGATCATGTGCTAGAGTTTGACACTCCTATTTGCGTGCACTCCGGGATATTAAACTTGGGGCAAATAAAACAACAAAACCACATGTTGATCTTCTATCATCAAGACACTCATCCCAATCAACATATGAAAAATCACTTACTAGAGTTGCGATTGACATGGTGGATTTTATCCAGTGCTCATAGAACCTCAAACATATCTCAGTATTCTCTTGATCGTTATCTAGTGTTGAGAGATAGGATCAGTGGTGAATCTAGAATGACAATGAAGGGTAGGCTCAAAACATCAAATTCCAAATCCTAATTAGAAATCACATTGCAACTATTTCATGTAAAGCACTCCTAATTATTAAGGGATATGTTTAGCTGAATAGGATTTTTGGAGGGTTGGCTTAAGCTTGTTGAAGCCCCCATAGTAGACTCGCCACTAGGGTGTGAGAATGCAAAAACTATCAGATCTTATTAACATGAAGTGAAGTATCAGGACTTGTCAAGGTTACACATTCTAGTGCACCTATAACACTCCTATCATTTGATGAGGCATCGACTCTCCGTGCTTCACCTTCCTCCTTTGAAAGTTTTTCAGAGGTAGAAAAGGAAGTGCTTGGGGGCTTGCAATTCAACATACCTACATGCTTAAGAATACCAGAGACGTATTTTTCTTGTGTTAAGAGAATACTAGCTCTCACCTTCTTTACCTTTATGCCCAAGAAATCGTGCAAGTCATCTAAATCTTTCAAAGCAAAGTCTTTCTTCAAGCCTTCTAACAATGCCATCATGGCTTCCTATGATGAACTATCAACTATGATACAATGATGCATTGCCATTGTTATTGTAAAATAGGCTGAAGCCTATGCACGTATGCAAGAATGCATACATGTTAATTTAGGCAAATACAGACATGATGTAAAGTAGATGAGATCCAACTATTAGGGACTTTATACTCACGAAACAATACAACAACCTGATACTATAAAACTACCTAATACAATCCTAACACTCGAATTGGTTGAACACACATACCCTATATAGGGAAAACCCTAGCAGTAGCGCGGGTTAAACACTACAAGAAATGTGTCAACTTGTGACCTTCTGTCAGTGACCCTGGGAGAAATAGTCGTAAATCTACGACCATTTCGAACTAATTGGTCGTAAGTTGTTTGAGAGGGTCCAAAGTCAAAAACATAACGACCATTTTGATCAGAAAGGTCACAGTTTCCTTACACGAAATGGTCGTAAATTTGTTAACATGATTTACGATATTATTTCTTGTCGATTATGACCAATTTAGATGGTCGTAACATTTAATAGCATTATATTTTTAGGTACAAAGTGGTGACTAGACGGACACCTAAGCAATTCCACCTACGTGTCATGTTGACGTGGCCATTGTGATATCCTTGGGCTATTATCAATGGTCACTTACACGTGGGGCCCACATGTAAATTTGATAGTGTACATGTGTCACTTACCCGTGGGGTCTACCTGTAAATCTGATATTAGTGTGTACATGTCAATATCTACTAGTGGTCACTTACATGCGGGGCCTACATGTCAATATCTACTAGTAGTCTGATATTTGTGTGTACATGTCAATATCTACTAGTGGTCAGGGCCTACATGTCAATATTTCGTAGTAGTCTGATGCTGACGGGTGGGCCGCTGGGAACAACCACTGATTTGCCTCTGACTAGCTGACGCGTGGGGCCTTTGGGAAAAACAAATAAATTTGTGTCAACGGAAATTAGTAATAAAAATAGCAGGACCGAGATTCGAACCCGCGAACTCCTCGGTTGCACCATCGAGCTCAGACCACTGGAACATCTAACGCTTGGTGATACACAAGCGCACTTTGGCTATTTTAACTTGGCGCTGCATTGTTGGGCCTGGGCTTCGACCTCCCATTCCGCTCCTCTGTTTTTCTTTTTAATTTTTGCAGCTCCGAATGGCCCATAGGCCACTACAAATGTGGGCTTCATACTCAATTTGAACCCAAATAAATGGAGGAAGTCCAGTCTTTTTAGAAGTCTAAAAAAGTAATTTCACCATCAATTTTACGTATGATCTTGGACGGGTATGACCCTAAAATCAATTTGATTCATCTCGAAGAGATCCATAACTTTCGCGTTGGCGAATTTCTCATTTTTTCGTCATCTCGACTTCTCGAGTACATGACCTACTTTTTGTAAAAATAAAAAAGTCGTTCAAATTGCTGTAAATAGATAGAAAGCTCGGAATGTAAAACAATTTGGTAATAATACATAAAATGTGATCTACCTTGAGTGAAAAATGTAGTTCTGGATTTGTACTTTTTCTTTTTTCCTTTTTTGGTCGCTTTGTAGTTTTTCTGTTTCCTATTATTTTTTTCTTCTTTTCTTTTTCATATTTATTTTTAAAAAATATGATCGAGAATTCAAGTTTTTGTTTGAAATTTGAAAAATGTTCTAATTTTCGATTTTCTTTTCAAAATAAGAAATATGATGCATTTTAAAAATTCGTTCATAAAATTAAAAAAATGTGAATATTTTCTAAACCTTGATAACGCTACGGTGCTTCTTTCTGCTCGCGACCATGGGCCGGCCCAAGAGGCGACCACGGACTTTGGCGCTTCTTTTCCTTTTTTTCCTTCCGTTTTTTCACTTTTTTTTGCTTTCCTGTTTATATTTCGAAATATTCTAAACATATATATTATAAAAACCAGTTCACATAAATTTTTGAATAAATTTTGATCATGTATTTAAAAAATGTTAATCAAGCTTTTGAAAAATGTTAAAAAAGTATTTCAAAAATGTTAATCAAGCATTTGAAAAAGTTAATTGCCCATAGAAAAAATGTTGACCATGTATTCAAAAAAAATTAAACTTGCATTTAATTTTTTTTAAATATGTATAGAAAAATGTTGACCACATATTTAAAAAATGTTAAACTTGTATTCGAAAAAAGTTAAATGTGTATAGAAAAAATGTACAATGTATTCAAAAAATGGTAAACTTGTATTTGAAAAATATATAATGTGTATGAAAAAACTTGATCATCTATTTAAAACATGTTAATCCAAGCATGTGAAAACTTCCTCAGGCAACATTGTTTGCCATTCCAAGATGCAAACTTATGCAAAATATGATATCATTTGAACAAACTATGCCATGAATGTTATCATAACATTGGCCATTTGCCTTGAAAGCCATGGATCTTCATACATGATAGCTCGTTTCTGAGAACACTTTTTTAAGACATTTGCCGTAGTCCAAGTTTGTTATTTTTATTGAAAACTAGGTCACATATAATGACACAATGTGAAGGTTTTCAATTTTTTTGATTTTTTTTGAATTTCTTATGCCCGTTTCAAAATGCGGTCAAAACGGCGGGCATGACCATTCGTAGCTAGGGATTGAATCTTGCAAAACTTTTGAAGTTTCTTTGATTAAATAGATACTTATGTACCTAGAAATAATTTTTGGAAAAAATAAAGAGCAAACTATGAGGCAGCTGTAGTTCAAATTTGACCCGCTTCCTACTGAATTGGCGGAAATTTGTCTTTTTCACGAGAGGTGGATCAAAAACTTTTGACACCCAACCATTTGGCCAATTGTACATTAAATATAGCCTAATATTTTAGAAAATTGATTTGGTCCAATTTTGCAGCAAATATTTGGTAGGTTCTTCACAAAAAACTCATTTTGGGCACTCAAAAAATGGAAAATAAAATTTTCGTGCAAAGAAAATGAAAACTTCCTTAGGAAACATTGTTTGTAATTCCATGATGCAAACTTGTGCAAAATATGAGACCATTTTTTGAATTTTTCATGTGAAAAAGTAGAAGAAAAACAAAAGAAAAAACACAATTGCATGTGTGCTTTATTCTCATTGGTGGAATTGTTGTGACACGGATCGATGACATGGCGCCCATCCATCCATCCATCTATCCATCTCTCCATCCCACATCCATCCATCCATCCATCTATCTACAGAAAAGAAGAAGAAAAAGAAAATGGAAAAAAGATCCCACTCAACCCCTCGCTCGCTCTCTCCCTCACGAACCCTTCTCTGTCCCACGACCTCTCCCTCTCTCCCTCGCCGCCACCCACCACCCACATCGGCCAGTTCTGGCGAGCTCCGGTAGCGCGCATCACGCCCCAGAGCTCCCCTAGGTCCGCGCCTCCTTCCCCTCCGGCCAGAATCGGCGTTCAAGCCGTCCACCAACCCCCGTGGCTAGCTAGGGTTTCGGCCGCCACCCCTAATTTGGCCGGGATCCGCCTATTCGGCGACGGCGAGGCCAGCGGGCGCCGGATCCCACCAAGCCCTCGCTCCCTCCCTCCTGCGACCCCAACCCCTCCCTCCCATGACCTTCTCTCCCCCGATCACACCGGTCGGCGGTGACCTCCTCTCCACCAGCCCCGCCGGCGACCTGCTACCCCACAGCCAGCGCCCGCTAGATCCAACCCAGCAGCAGCTCAGGTCAAACCCCTACCCCGCGGCCGCTGCTCCGTCGAGTCCAGCTGGTCCTCTCCGACGACTCACGAGCCCTCAAGCGCCGCTCCGTCTCCTGGATGGCCTCGAGGACGACCGGTTCTTCCTCAACCTCCTAGGACGCGCGCCGGCAGCCGGCCATCCCCGACGAGCCCACCCATGGCGACCTAGCACCGGATCTGGTATGAATCCCCCCTCTCTCTCGATGTGTGTGTGTAGGCGCTTCCTCACCTCACCTTGTCTCCTTCCCAGATCGACCAGACCACGTCCGCCACTGGAGAGGAAGGCCTCGGGACGCCATGGTAGGCTGCTCCTCCGGACGCCATGGCCCTTCCCCCCGCTGGTTCTCCTCGCTCCTCATGGTCCGACCCATCTCCTCCTCTCAGATTTCAATTTCTGATTTGGTACAGTGGTGATTTGCAGCGACTGTTCAACAAGTTTACCCCCAATCTCCAGTCCATGGAGCCAGCTCCAGCGTCAAGGATACAACAGCAGCAGCAGCAGCAGCCAGGTTCGCCCCCCTCTCGATTCCATCTTCTTCCATTCCATTGCCTGATGCTCGTGTACTCAACCGTGGAGAAGGTCCCTCTCCCTCTGTTTAGTTTTGACAAGTCCAAGCCAATGTTGTTGTCATAATGTTGCAAGGTGCCTGATGCTCATGGACACAACGGCAGCAGCAGCAGCTAGGTGTCTATCAACAGCAGCAGCAATGTTGTTGTCATAATGGAAGGAACAATCTTCTCATGGTATGTGTCTACACTAGATTTATCTGATGTTGTGATGATGATGTATCTGATGTTAGTATGCTGCTGATGCTGCTGTTGATGCCACGCTCTTTGTCTTGTCATGTGCTGAAATTAAGTGGTAGCATCAGATGCAAATTTATCAGTGATGCTCCATAGCTAACAACTACTGGTTTTAATATGCAAACAACAACAGTGCTAGAGATGCTATGTTATATTTAATGTATACTTTGTTGTAAGTTCTTTCTTATATTAGTGTCTTTCATTTCTGCTCTAATTAATGTGTAACTGAGAATGAACATATTTCTCTCTTTTTAGACTGCTAGATTGTACAAGTTGAACGATCTGCTCTAGTTTAAACAAGTTGGGATCCATCAATACAATAGGACTATGTTTGCATTTCACCTAGCTTGTAACCAATATACTTACTGCCAATTTACCTCAAGTTTATCTGAACATGGTTGAAATGAGCGCTGCAAAGTTTCATGTCTAAAATCAATTTTTACCCCAAGTCCTTAAGTAATTATTTTGATTACATCACAGTTAGCTGAGAATATTAACTTGAATATTGTATGTATGCCCTGATGCATGTACACACTGTAGGAGATATGCCCTAGAGGCAGTAATAACAGTTACTTTGTATCTCCGAGTTTGTAATTAATGTTTATGTTCCATGCTATAACTGCAATGATTCTCGAGTCTACAATAACCACGAGGCTCGGAGGGAAACTCATGTGCACGTGTGGTATAATAAACGGAAAAAGTATTCCTAGTCATGCCTCTATGACTGGCTCAAGTATTGCATGATGATCCTGTTTTCCTGATCATGGACATGGCTATGCCGGCAATTTTGAGGGCACAATGTTAGTAGAACACTTGTGTTGAATCGACCCAAATTGATGTTATGCTATGAGATACATTCGTCATGAGTTAATGGTAAATAACACAGAGATAGTTAATGTTTGCATAATTCCTTAGACCATGAGAGTGTCGAGTTTCTTCATGCTTGCTTCATGAACTTTGGGGTTTGTTAAACGTCATCCGTAAATGGGTGGCTATATTACGGCGGCTTACGGGTTCATGGAAAAGTATGTCAAGTAACTTGATAGCTCAAGATTGGGATTTGCTCCTCCGACGATGGAGAGATATTCTCGGGCCCTCTCGGTGTTACGGTATCCATCATCGTCTGGCCAGACACTTTGTGATTTGATCACTGGGATGCCGGAACACGGGAACGAGAAAAGAGAACAATATCGGTAACGAGGTAACTGGCATAGTGGACAAGTTGTTGATCCATGGGGATGCCAACATGTCTCACCTCGGGTATTTGTAATATATCGTGAAGCAACAGGAATAGCACACGGCAACTGGAGGTTCACTCAAATATTCATTCGTGTGGGTATAGGGGTCAATATGGGTGTCCACGGCTCCGATGTTGATCATTGATCGGAAGGGGTTCCGGGTCATGTCTATACTTCACCGAACCTATAGGGTCACACGCTTCAGGATCATCTATCTGCTGAATACTAGATAGGGAGTCTGAGAGAAAATCACCAAAAAAGTTTCGGACACCGGAAAAGTTTCGGACAGCGGAAAAGTTCCGCACAGAGAACACCGGAACAGTTTCGGTAAAACTGAAAAGTTGTTTCAGGGGATACCATTAAGTCAAATTGGTTTCGGCACATGCCTGATAATTCTTGGAGGGTGCCAGGATCGTTCTGGAAACTTTCTGGAATTTTCCGGGATGAAAACCGGAAATGTTCCGGAGCTGCCGGAACCGCTTCAGATGCTTTTCGCAGATGAAAATCACTAAACCGGAATTGTTCTGGATCGCATTGAAAATTGTTTTAGTGGGTACTGGAAATGTTCTAAGCCCACATAAATATTTTCAGTTCGAACAGACGCTGAAAAATGTCGTCGTGAATAGTGAAAAGCACTTTTTGGGCTGATTTGCAAATGGGGTTTTTCTTCTAGAAGAAAACCACTTTTGGTGAGAGATAAAGGTGTGTGAAAGGTAGTGCCCCCCCCCCAAAGGGGGCAGCACCAAATTTCGTCCATAGGTGGTGGGGAGGGCCCCCTTGGGGTTTCCTTCCACCTCATGGTGGATATGTTCTACACACACCCTTATGTGGCATTTGGGTGAAAAGATCTTAAGCCCCTTTTGGTCTTTTTACCCCTTGCCTCCACCCCTTGGCTTTCCTATAAATAGGAGGTGAGGGGGCTGCCCAAAGATCATCCCTTGCTCTCATACACATGCTATGCTTTGCTAGCTCTCTCTCTCCCTCCCACGAAAAGAGTTTTTCATAGAGCCGAAAGGCTGTCTGGGTTCCGGCAGGAACTAGCTCTGGATGGCGAAGCCCTGCCGGATAGCTGACACCGTATGTGTGCAACCCCGTAGAGAGATTGTAGTTTCGATCTTTTGCCCGAAGGGCTGTTCGAGTTACCGTTCGAGTTTCCGGCGTCCTCCCGAAGGGCTGTCCGGGTTACTGTTCGGGTTCCGAGGGTCCTCCCGAAGGGCTGTCCGCGACATCGTCCTGGGGACTGTCCGACCGCCTCCCGAAGGGCTGTCCGGAGTGGGAGTACATCCTTGCGGTTGGGAGGTTGTAAATCCTAGCTGCAGGGATCTGCACCGACGATCTACACCGACTCTTCTTCCGCTGCGTTTCGAGTTGGTACAGATCAGATCAAACCTTGTATGCAGTCTCCATAGTGATCCTGGGCGTGCTCGCTGTACCGAAATTTTTTGTTTTCTGTCGCGTTCCCCAACACACACACGGTTGAGCAAATACCGAGCTGCAGCGGAACAACCTGGAGCTAGAGAACTTCAAGGACAAGATCAAGGAGGTTCTTGCCTTGTTGGCAACATTGCGAGGTTCGTGCCTCGTTAGGATTGTTTGAGTGATCTCAGTACTGTCATTGTGATGTTCCATACATGCTCTACTTGCTGTTCCTCCCCTCCCTCTTTTCTCTATCCAGATCATGACCAAGCATGACAAGAAGGAAGGCTCGTCAACCACCTCCCAGCACACATATCATGACCGATGATGAGACGCTGAAGAAGGTGTGCTTCTTGTTTGTACATTCTTTGCTTGGTTGGTGTCATGGAGATATGCATGTGCCATGTGTTGTACGACCTCTTTGCTCTTGTTTCTTGTCATCTGTACTTTTCTGTTGGCTTGTCCTAATGTAATACCCACATGGACTATCATATTGGTGGTTGGCTAACGGATTGCATTGGAAATATATTGTTCTTCATAGCCTAATGCTTTTGGTTGCCGAGAACAGGACCTATAGTTAGTAAACCTGCAATTAGCAAGTTATTTTTTATGGTCTGTCATGCTGAAATAGAAAAAAATGCTTTGTGTCACATGCTTAACACACTTTGAACTATATATACCTGGTTCGGTTTTAGAGAAAAATGCACCTGGTTGTTTAACACACTTACTAAACTAATCAACCTACCAACTCAAACTACCATCAGTATCCACCAAATGGCTATGGAAATAACTTTTGCGCTTAATCCTTTGTTTTAAACAAGTACTAATATTTTGCCAGGACAAAAAGTTACAAATTCTTATGCTGGTTTATGTTCTCTCTTTTAGGTTATGAGAGATGCTACTGGAGAGATGCCCTTACCAAACTGGAAGGGCTGCAACCAAATCCAATCGACAACATGGCAGTGATCTCCGAATATCTAAGCTAGTGATCATCTTTTCAACGATTCCTTTCCTGTTTGGCCTTCTTGTAGGTTTGCACATAAGCGGAAGTTGTAGTGTATATTAGCAGACGCTGGAGCTGTGATGGTGATCTTTTCTATTGTTATTTGAACCTGGCCGTCGTTTGTTATAGATGACAATCTTTTAGTTGCTGCTTTTTATGTATATATAATGTGATGAAGATGTAATACGGTGAAACAAATGTTGCTTTGACAGCAAAATTGAAAAAAATAGTCAACTGTTTCTCTGTTGTCTAGTCCTTTTGAATTAGTGGGCTGAAAATATTGATGGGCCGAAAGAGGCCTTGGACCAAACAATGTTGGACAAATTAATTCTTGGGTTGCAAAAAGGCCTTGGCCCAAATGGTATTAGGTTGGAACATTCTTTATTTAAAAAAATGACTGTAAAAAGGCCGAGGCCCAGGATAGAAATGGACCAGAAATATTTTACTTGGGCCATATAGCCAGAAAAATCAGGGAAAAAAACACAAAAGGCCGAAAAGTTGGGCTAGGCCCATGTGAACCACCAAACTGGATCGGGCTGATTCTAATCTACGACCAATTTATTTGGTCGCAATTTTGCCACGTCAGCTTGCCACGTTGGATCTGACGTGGTTTGGGCAGACTGCCAGTGACCAAAACAATTGGTCGTAGAATTTACGACCTTTTATTTTAGTCGTTACCTTCTACGACCATTTCACAAAAAAGGTCGTTAAGTTTCATTAAAGACGGCCAGCTTTTGACCAACTGTTTTTGGTCACAAAAAGGTCACAAATAAAAAACAACGACCATTCAGTGACCAATATTGATGGTCGCAAGTTGACATATTTCTTGTAGTGAAAGGAGATACGACGCTATAGCTAACTTTTAGCAGTAGCGTGTGTTCTGACCCGCGCTACTGCTACTCAAAGATAGCAGTAGCGCGTGGCCGAACCCACGCTACTGCTAAAAGCTGCAGCGCGTCTATTTATCACGCGCTACTGCTAAGGCCGCGCTGCTGCTACGCACATACCCCGCGCTACTGTTATTATTTTCTGTATTTTTTCTACATATTATTTTTTGTATTTTTTTTCTACGTATTTTCTCTGTATTTGTACAGGTTTTATACAATAGTCTCTATCGTATGATACACACAATAGTCTCATCATATTATACACATAGAAATCTCATCATATCATACACATACAATAGTCACATCATATATATCTCATGTCATCATCAACATCATGATCCAACACAAATGATGTCTGTCGTCATCATCTCGAAATAGCGGTAGAAGTTGTCACATGTCTCGAATACATGCAACTACATGGTCATCACATGCACATGTTTCATCATCCATCTAAACTATAATATAGAAGAGAAGAGCGATCACTATGAGGCGGCGGTTCTGATCCCTCTCTCACGCTAGCGTGAACCTCAAGTAACTAGCTTTCGCTTTCCCTCTGCTATCGAACCCTCTCTGGCTGCCGCCCGGGAACCGGTACACTTGGGTGCTACTTGTGAGCTGCGTTGGAATTTCCCCGAAGAGGAGGGGATGATGTAGTACAGTAGAGATAAGTATTTCCTTTAGTTATGAAACCAAGGTTATCAATCCAGTAGGTAAATCACGCAACAACACGTTAGCAGTACCTGCACACAAAACAACAAATCCTTGCACCCAACGCAAACAAGGGGTTGTCAATCCCTTGGCGGTTAATTGCAAGATTAAATTGTATGGTGATAGATAAATAGATCGAACAAAAATATAAAATAAATTAAATAAAATAAAAGTGCAGCAAGGTATTTTTAGGATTTTCAATATATGATTTGGATAGACCCGGGGGCCATAGTTTTCACTAGAGGCTTCTCTCATAAAAATAGCATACGGTGGGTGAACAAATTACTGTTGGGCAATTGATAGAAAAGCAAATAATCATGACGATATCTAAGGCAATGATCATGTATATAGGCATCATGTCCGAGACAAGTAGACCGACTCCTGCCAGCATCTACTACTATTACTCCACACATCGACCGCTATCCAGCATGCATCTAGTGTATTAAGTCCATAAAGAACGGAGTAACGCCTTAAGCAAGATGACATGATGTAGACAAAGTAAACTCACGCATGAATAAACCCCATCTTTTTACCCTTAATAGCAATGATGCATACGTGTCATGTCCCTTTCTGTCACTGGGATTGAGCACCGCAAGATCGAACCCATTACAAAGCACCTCTCCCATTGCAAGATAAATCAATCTAGTTGGCCAAACCAAATCAATAGATCGGAGAGAAATACGAAGCTATAATAATCAAGCATAAAAGAGTTCAGAGAAGACTCAAATAATATTCATGGATAATTTGATCATAAACTCACAATTCATCGGATCCCAACAAACACACCGTAAAAAGTGATTACATCGGATAGAACTCCAAGAACATCGAAGAGAACATTGTATTGAAGATCAAAAAGAGAGAAGAAGCCATCTAGCTACTAACTATGGACCCGAAGGTCTGTGGTAAACTACTCACGCATCATCGGAAGGGCAGCAAGGATGATGTAGAGCCCCTCCATGATCGATTCCCCCTCCGGCGGAGTGCCGAAAAAGGCCTCCAGATGGGATCTCTCGAGAACAGAAGCTTGCAGCAGCGGAAAAAGTATTTCGTGGACTCCTCTGTTGGTTTCCCGATTTTAGAGAATTTATAGAGGTGGAATTAGGTCAAACGGAGCTGTGTGGGCCCCACAAGGTACCAGGGCATGCCGTGGTGCCTCGTGGGCCACTGCTTCATCTTCTCGTCCCCTCCCGAAGCTTCTAGTGTTTTTTATGTCCAGAAAAAAATCTCCAAAAAGTTTTGTGGCATTTGGACTTCGTTTGGTACTGATATTCTGGAAAACCAAAAACAGGCAAAAAACAGCAACTGGCACTGGGCACTAAGTTAATAGGTTAGTCCCAAAAAAGGATATATAATTGTTGTAAATGTATATAAAAACATCCAAGATTGATACTATAATAGCATGGAACAATCAAAAATTATAGATACGTTGGAGACGTATCATTGGGCCTGACACTCTGGCCACTCGTCGTACACTCCTAGAACCTTTCCTATGTACACGACATAGCACTTCTTCGCCACGATGATCTATGTACCTGTTAGAGATGCATTCAACGATATATAATATGCAACATAATATATATACTTGAGCAACATGAAGAGAAAGAGTAAGCAAATAGAAGCAACATATAGTAAACATAATTAACGAAGTTCATCGTAACTAATTAACCAGCGCTACGCAAGTTCAGCAGGACCGTTTACATCACAAAGTTTCAAAGTTACGTCGAATACATAAAGTTCAAATTCAACGGACACGCCATCATCGTGATCGTCAATCACAGGAACTTCCATTCGTCCATGTCTGGAAGGGTGCACCCTAGCATCGTAAAAGGCATCATGTCCATACACTGTAGGCCTATGCGAGCTCGGACATCAGCCCGCGATATAGGGCCGCCGTGGAACATCCCATTCTTTTCGACGAAGTCTTTCATGATGATCTTCGCAATGTCCTGCTGGATGCGATAGAAGTCATTCCTCAGTTTATGATCTAGTTCGGCTCCTATGGCTTCGGCCCATTTGCGGATATGGGCATCGGATGAAGATGTGATGCCAAGTTGTTGACGATCCCTTCTGAATTCCATCATGTGATGGATGACGTAGAATCCATCGTTCGTACTTGCTGCCGGTTGCTGGATGCAGCAGAACTTAGTTTTATGTAAGAAAGCAGGCGAGTTCCTCCTTTGTTTCTTGATTTGAATGTGGCCACCCCTCATGCTGAAGCCAAGGAGAGCATGATCCAGAACACTCTTAATGTTTGTGTAGTCTTTCTTCACCGTGTTTTTGGATGAATCCAAATACAGAGCGTAGGAGACTCGCGAGTAAAGAATGATAAGGACGGCGCGCCCCTCGCTGCGCAAAATAAATACACCTCAAATTAGCCTCCCTACGTTCGAAGGAATGATTGAAATGTACCAAAGGATGTGTTAAAGCGGCTATCCGGGAATGACTTACATGGGATGATAAGGCAACAAAATCCTTTCCTTGTCCTTATTCATTACCATGAAGTCTTTGATGTAGTTAGTCGTAGCTAGACATTCCACATCGCTGATTCCCAGGAAGCCCTCATGCATATAGTAGGGGTCCGCTACAGCGATTAGTGAGATTTGCACTCTTTGACAACCTGTTCTCCGCCGTATAGATAATTCTTGCAGAAGGAGATGCACTCTTTGGTCAGATAGCCCTGGATGATGCTTCCATCCGGATGGGATATGTTACGAATGAATCCTTTGATGACCCCATTCATCCTCTCGAATGGCATCATGCTGTGCAGGAATGTCGGCCCGAGGTTGATGATGTCGTCCACAATGAAGACACACAGATGCACCATGATGTCAAAGAACGCGGGCGGGAAGTACATCTCAAGCTCATTTAGTATGACAACGATCTCTTCCTGTAGCCTTCGGAGCTACTTCACACTGATCGACTTTCGAGAGATAACGTCAAAAAAGTTGCAGAGACTAGTAAGCGTGTCACGGACATGCTTGTCCATTATCCCTCTAAGGGCAACCGGGAGTATCTACGTCATCATCACGTGACAGTCATGAGACTTCATCCTGCTGAACCTTTTCTTCTTGGTGTCTAGAAATCTGCTTATCTTCCCACAGTAACCGGAACTAACTTTGATCCCGGTAAGGCACTTAACGAATTGATCGATCTCCTTCGGACTTAAGGTGAAGCAAGAAGGGGGGCAATATTTCTCTTCCTTCTTGTTGACTTTTTTGTCCCCCACCTCCGTCTCTGTCTCCGTTTCCTCCGACAACTTTTTACGGGGCATGTGGAGATCTGCCCAGATTTTCAAATCTTCCAAGTCTCTTCTTGCCTTCGGCCCATCCTTGGCCATCTCCGGCATGTTCATCAGTGTGGCAAGCAAGCTCTCGAGGACATTCTTCGTGATATGCATTTGATCTAGGCAATGAGGCGTCTCGAATTTGGGCCAGTACTCCAAGTCCCAGAAAACAGACCTCGTTTTCCATACCTTCAGCAGCGGCTCCGGCGCTTTTTTCATTTTTCCAGGCGCGGGGCACTCTTCCCAGTTTTTCAACAACTCATAGATTTCGGCGCCGCTCCTCTTACATGGAGGTCCTCGATGCTCAGCCTCACCATTGAATAGATCTCCACGGTTTCTCCACGGGTCATCCTTCTCGAGCCATCTTCGATGCCCCATGTAGACGATTTTCCCAGACCCGCCATCTTTCGTTAGCTGCTGAGACGTTGTATCATCCATGCACCTGGTGCATGATACGTCTCCAACGTATCTATAATTTTTCATTGTTCCATGCTATTATAGTATCAATCTTGGATGTTTTATATGCAATTATATGCCATTATATATCATTTTTTGGACTAACCTATTAACCCAGTGCCCAGTGCCAGTTGCTGTTTTCTGCTTGTTTTTGCCTTTTCAGAAAATCATTATCAAAAACTGTCCAAACGAGAAAAAAAACTTTGGATTGATTTTTTCTGGACCAGAAGAGACCCACGAAGCTTCGGGAGAAGACCAGAAGAGCCACGAGGAGGCGACAAGCCTGGAGGGCGCGCCCAAGGGGGTAGGGGTGCCCCCGAGGCTTGTGGGCCCCTCGTTGCCCCTCCTGACCTAATTCCAGCGCTATAAATTCCCAAATATTCCCAATATACCAGAAAGACAGAAGAGAAAACCTTTCCGCTGCCGCAAGCCTTTGTTCTTCCGCGATCCCATCTGGAGGCCTTTTTCGGTACTCTGCCGGAGGGGGAATCGATCACGGAGGGCTTCTTCATCAACCTTGCTACCCTTCCGATGATGTGTGAGTAGTTCACCACAGACCTATGGGTCCATAGCTAGTAGCTAGATGGCTTCTTCTCTCTCTTTGATCTTCAATACCATGTTCTCCTCGATGTTCTTGGAGTTCTATCCGATGTAATCTTGTTTTGCGGTGTGTTTGTTGGGATCCGATGAATTGTGAGTTTATGATCAGATTATTCATGAGAAATATTTGAGTCTTCTCTGAACTCTTTTATGCATGATTATTATAGCTTTGTATTTCTCTCCGATCTATCGATTTGGTTTGGCCTACTAGATTGATTTATCTTGCAATGGGAGAGGTGCTTTGTGATGGGTTCAATCTTGTGGTGCTCAATCCCAGTGACAGAAGGGGACATGACACGTATTTGTATTATTGCCATTAAGGATAAAAAGATGGGGTTTAATCATATTGCTTGAGTTTACTTTGTCTACATCATGTCATCTTGCTTAAGGCGTTACTCTGTTTCATACTTAATACCCTAGATGCATGCTGGATAGCGGTCGATGGGTGGAGTAATAGTAGTAGATGCAGGCAGGAGTCGATCTACTTGTCTCGGACGTGATGCCTGTATACAGGATCATTGCCATGAATCCGTCATAATTATTTGCTTTTCTATCAATTGCCCAACAGTAATTTGTTTACCCACCGTATGCTATGTGTTCGAGAGAGAAGCCTTTAGTGAAAACTATGGCCCCGGGTCTACTTTAACATATATAAAAAACCTAAAAATACCTTGCTGCAATTTATTTACTTTTATTTTATTTAGTACTTTAGTTTATCTATCTACCACTATCAGAATTAATCCTTTCAAATAACCGCTAAGAGGATTGACAACCCTCTTATTTGCGTTGGGTGCAAGTGTTTGCTTTTGTGTGTGCAGGTGCGCTTAACGGAATTTTGCTTGATTCTCCTACTGGATTGATAACCTTGGTTCTTAACTGAGGGAAATACTTATCTCTACTATACTGCATCATCCTCTCCTCTTCGGGGAAATACCAACGCAGTCTACAAGTAGCAGTAAGAATTTCTGGCGCCGTTGCGAGGGAGACATCATCAAAATTACCAAGTACCTTTGCACAAATTATCATCCACTTGCATTTATTTTATTTGCCTTTTTATTTGCATTTGCCTCTAGTTTTCATCTCCCCCACTTCTAAATTTTCTTTTATACAAAAACACAAAAATATTTTATTTGCTTGCTTGCTTTTATTGCCATGTCAACACACAAGAACAGAAAGTAAAACAAAAATTTAAGATCACTATGGATCCTCATCCACTTGCTAATCTTTTCAAAAGATCCAATTATAATGAACCAATTGCTAGTGATCTGAGTGCTCTTGATTTTCTCTATGAAGTTTTGCTTGAAAATCATGAATCTGCAAATTGTGATGAAGTGTTAAAAGAACAAATTTATAAAGTGATTCATGATAGCTCCTTGAATGAAAAGCATGATTGCAATGATGTTATTATAAATTCTATTAATGTCAATTGTGCTAATTATATGCAAAACTATGAGCTTGGGGATGATAATTTTGTTATGTCCACTACTTATTGCAATGATCATGATTGGGGTGATAATGCTTCTTATGATCCTAAAAATTTATTTAAGCCTCATGATGAATATGTTTGCAATAATATTGAAAGTGGGTTTGGAAGAGTGTCAACTTTAGGTAAAAATAATCCCACATATTTGGAGAGTGTTCAATCTGAAATTTTTGATAAAAGTGGGTTTGGAGAGGTCATGACTTTAGTTGATGTTAATCCCACTATCTTGGAAGATTATAAAACTTTTATGCATGTGGATCATGAAGATAAAATTTTATATGATAGCTATATTGTTGAATTTGATTATGATCCTACATGTAATTATTATGGGAGAGGAAAACATGGTTATAAAAATCTTCATATCACTAAATTACATCTCTTTGTGTTGGAATTATTAATGTTTCATTCTCTTTAGATGCATACGCTAGATATTGCTTGTCTTGATAATTTGATTTCCTATAAAATGCCTATGCATAGGAAGTATGTTAGACTTAAATGTGTTTTTCACATGCTACATGATGCTCTCTTTTTGCTTCAATTCTTGTTTTTCATGTGAGCATCAATAAAATCTCAAGCCTATCATAATGGCTATAAAGAAAGAGCTTGTTGGGAGACAACCCAATAGTTATCATTTTTACTTTCTGTTCTTGTGAGTTTACACAATTATAGCCTCTGTTATGATTGTGTTTTTATCTTTTAATTAGTGTTTATGCCAAGTAATGCCTTTGGGATGATGTTAATGATAGTATAATTGATGCTGTTTGGAAAACAGAAAGTTTTGCATCCAGTGCTGGAATTTTAGTTCTGTACTGGAGCATCAGAAAAATCTGAAATTTTTACACAGTATTGGTATATGAATTTGTTACGTTGTCCTAATTTTTCAGAATTTTTAGAGTTACATAAGTATGGATTTTAAATAGATCTTTACAGACTGTTCTGTTTTAGACAGATTCTATTTTTGTTGCATAGTTTGCTTATTTTGATGAATCTATGGATCGTATCGGGGGGTATGAGTCATGGAGAAGTTGGAGTACAGTAGAATTATGCCAATATTAAATATGAATCAATTTACAATAGTACCTAAAGTTTCAGATTTGTTTGTTATACTAACGGATCTCACGAGGTTTCTGTTGAGTTTTGTGTGTTGAAGTTTTCAAGTTTTGGGTGAGACTACGATGGATAAAGGAATAAGGAGCGGCAAGAGCCTAAGCTTGGGGATGCCCAAGGCACCCCAAGGTAATATTCAAGGAAGACTCAAGCGTCTAAGCTTGGGGATGCCCCGGAAGGCACCCCCTCTTTCGTCTACAATCTATCGGTAACTCACTTGGAGCTATATTTTTATTCATCACATGATACGTGTTTTACTTGGAGCGTCTTGTGATATAGTTTGTTTGCTTTTTAGTTTGTCACAATCATCTTTTCTGAACACACCTTTTTTAGAGGGACACACATTATTCGTGATTTGTTAGAATACTCTATGTGCTTCACTTATATCTTTTGAGCTAGATAGTTGCTCTAGTGCTTCACTTATATCTTTTAGAGCACGGCGGTGGTTATATTTTAAAGAAATAGTTTCACTCTCATGCTTTACTTATATCTTTTTGAGAGTCTAATAATTAGCAATGGTAATATGCACGGGTTATGAATTTGGTCCTAATATGATAGGTATTCAAGAGGGATGTAATAAAAACTTTCATGTAGATCACTGAATACGATAAGTGATGGAAATATGCCCTAGAGGCAATAATAAAGTTATTATTATTTTATATTTCCTTGTTCATGATAAAGGTTTATTATTCATGCTAGAATTGTATTGACCAGAAACTTAAATACATGTGTGAATACATAAACAAATACCGTGTCCCTAGTGAGCCTCTACTAGACTAGCTCGTTGATCAAAGATGGTTAAGGTTTCCTAACCATAGACATGAGTTGTCATTTGATAACGGGATCACATCATTAGGAGAATGATGTGATGGACAAGACCCATCCGTTAGCTTAGCATATGACCGTTCTGTTTATTGCTACTGCTTTCTTGAATGTCAAATACATGTTCCTCAGACCATGAGATCATGCAACTCCCGAATATTGGAGGAATACCTTGTGTGCTATCAAACGCACAACGTAACTGGGTGATCATAAAGATGCTCTACAGGTATCTCCGAAGGTGTCCGTTGAGTTGGCATGGATCGAGACTGGGATTTGTCACTCCGTGTTTCGGAGAGGTATCTCTGGGCCCTCTCGGTAATGCACATCATAAGAAGCTTGCAAGCAAAGTGACTAAGGAGTTAGTTACGGGATGATGTATTACAGAACGAGTAAAGAGACTTGCCGGTAACGAGATTGAACTAGGTATGGAGATACCGACGATCGAATCTCGGGCAAGTAACATACCGACGGACAAAGGGAATTACGTATGTTGTCATTGCGGTTCGACCGATAAGATCTTCGTGGAATATGTAGGAACCAATATGGGCATCCAGGTTCCGCTATTGATTATTGACCGGAGAGGCGTCTCGGTCGTGTCTACATCATTCCCGAACCCATAGGGTCCGCACGCTTAACGTTCGTTGACGATATAGTGTTATATGAGTTATGTGAATTGGTAACCGAATGTTGTTCGGAGTCCAGTATGAGATCCCGGACGTCATGAGGAGTCTCGGAATGGTCGAGAGGTAAAGATTTATATATGGGAAGTCATATTTTGGGTTCCGGAAAAAGGTGCAGTTTTTTTGGTATTGTACCGGGAAGCTTCCAGAAGGTTCCTGAGGATTCCGGAGGGGTCTGGAAGTCCACAAGTGGGTCCACCACGTCCCAAGGGCTGGCATGGGCTAAGGGGAGGTGCCCTGGCCTTATTGGGCCAGGCGCACCAAATCCTCAAAAGCCCACGCAGCTAGGGAAGGAAAAAAGGAGAGTCCTAGTAGGAATAGGATTGGACTTTGGAGTCCAAGTCCACGTGTGTACTATTCACATGGTACTGTTCACGTGGTACTGTTCACGTGGCACTATTCCTTCTACTCCAAGCCCCTACACATATATAAATAGAGGAGAGGGGGCGCCTTAAACAAGCCACAACATTGTCTTAGCCGTGTGCGGCACCCCCCTCCACAGTTCCGTCCCTCGGTCATATTTTCGCAGTGCTTGGGCGAAGCCCTGCGGAGATAGCATCACCATCACCGTCACCACGCCGTCGTGCTGCCGGAACTCATCCACTACCTCGCCGTCTTGCTGGATCAAGAAGTCGAGGACGTCACCGAGCTGAACGTGTGCTGAACGCGGAGGTGCCGTACGTTCGGTGCTCGGTCGGTTGGATCGTGAAGTTGTTCGACGACATCAACCGCGTTGTTCTAACGCTTCCGCTTACAGTCTACGAGGGTACGTAGACACACTCCCCCTCTCGTAGCTATGCATCTCCATGGATAGATCTTGCGTGTGCGTAGAAATTTTTTTGTTTTCCATGCAACATTCCCCAACAATAAGTGTTGATTCCTTGTAATAGTTTTGCAATATTAAGATGGTAATATGTGGGAGGTGCTAGTAGATAATTGTGGTTTAGTAAGAATACTGGTGTTAAGGTTTGTGATTTTCGAAGCATGCACGTATGATCTGTCGTTATGCTAAGAAGTTGGAGCATGATTTATTATTGATTGTCTACCTTATGAGTGGCGGTCGGGGACGAGCGATGGACTTGTCCTACCAATCTATCCCCCTAGGGGCATGCATAGTAGTACTTTGCTTTGAGGGCTAATAAACTTTCGCAATAAGTATGTGAGTTCTTTATGACTAATGTGAGTCCATGGATTATACGCACTCTCACCTTTCCGCAATTTGCTAGCCTCTTCGGTACCGTGCATTGCCCTTTCTCACATCGAGAGTTGGTGCAAACTTCACCGGTGCATCCAAACCCCATGATATGATACGCTCTATCACACATAAGCCCCCTTATATCTTCCTCAAAACAGCCACCATACCTACCTATCATGGCATTTCCATAGCCATTCCAAGATATATTGCCATGCAACTTCCACCGTTTCATTTTTATGACACACATCGTCATTCATCATTGTCATATTGCTTTGCATGATCATATAGCTGACATAGTATTTGTGGCTCAGCCACCGTTCATCATTTTTATACATGTTACGCTAGCATCATTGCACATCCTGGTACACTGCCAGAGGCATTCATATAGAGTCATATCTTTGTTCTAGTATCGAGTTGTAATATTGAGTTGTAAGTAAATAAAAGTGTGATGATCATCATTATTAGAGCATTGTCCCAGTGAGGAAAGAATGGTAGAGACTAATGAGTCCTCGAAAAAGTGGGGATGAGGTCCATGAGACCGTTCTAAAAAAAGAGGCCAAAAAGAGCCCACAAAAAAAATGAGAGAAAAAGAGAGAAGGGGCAATGTTACTATCCTTTTTCCACACTTGTGCTTCAGAGTAGCACCATGTTTTTCATATAGAGAGTCTCCTATTTTGTCACTTTCATATACTAGTGGGAATTTTTCATTATAGAACTTGGCTTGTATATTCCGATGATGGGCTTCCTCAAATGCCCGAGGTCTTCATGAGCAAGCAAGTTGGATGCACACCCACTTAGTTTTCATGTTGAGCTTTCATACACTTATAGCTCTTAGTTTTCATGTTGAGTTTTCATGTTGAGCTTTCATACACTTATAGCTTTGTATTTCTCTTCGATCTATCGATTTGGTTTGGACTACTAGATTGATTTATCTTGCAATGGGAGAGGTGCTTTGTGATGGGTTCAATCTTGCGGTGCTCAATCCCAGTGACAGAAGGGGACATGACACGTATTTGTATTGTTTCCATTAAAGATAAAAAGATGGGGTTTAATCATATTGCTTGAGTTTACTTTGTCTACATCATGTCATCTTGCTTAAGGCGTTACTCTGTTTCATACTTAATACCCTAGATGCATGCTGGATAGCGGTCGATGGGTGGAGTAATAGTAGTAGATGCAGACAGGAGTCGATCTACTTGTCTCGGACGTGATGCCTGTATACAGGATCATTGCCATGAATCCGTCATAATTATTTGCTTTTCTATCAATTGCCCAACAGTAATTTGTTTACCCACCGTATGCTATGTGTTCGAGAGAGAAGCCTCTAGTGAAAACTATGGCCCCCGGTCTACTTTATCATATATAAAAAACCTAAAAATACCTTGTGATACGTCTCCAACGTATCTATAATTTTTGATTGTTCCATGCTGTTATATTATCAATCTTGGATGTTTTTATAATCATTTACAGCAATTATATATCATTTTTGGAGACTAACCTATTAACTTAGTGCCCAGTGCCAGTTGCTGTTTTCTGCCCTGTTTTTGTTTTACAGAAAATCAATACCAAACGAAGTTCAAATGCCACGAAACTTTTTGGAGATTTTTTATTGGCCAAGATAAACACTAGAAGCTTCGGGAGAGGGCCAGAAGACCCAGGAGGTGGCCACGAGCCACCAGGGCGCGCCGGGGGGGGGGGCAGGCGCGCCCTGGTGCCTCGTGGGCCCTCCTTTACTCCGTTTGACCTAATTCCAGCACTATAAATTCAGAAAAAATTAGAAACCCTCAGGGGAGTCCATGAAATACTTTTTCCGCCGCCGCAAGTTTCTGTTCCAGAGAGATCCCATCTGGGGTCCTTCTCCGGTGATCTGCCGGAGGGGGAATCGATCACGGAGGGGTTCTACATCAACCTTGCTGCCCTTCCGATGATGCATGAGTAGTTTACCACAGACCTTCGGGTCCATAGGCAGTAGCTAGATGGCTTCTTCTCTCTTTTTGATCTTCAATACAATGTTCTCCTCGATGTTCTTGGAGTTCTATCCGATGTAATCACTTTTTGCGGTGTGTTTGTTGGGATCCGATGAATTGTGAGTTTATGATCAGATTATCCATGAAATTATTTGAGTCTTTGCTGCACTCTTTTATGCATGATTATTATATCCTCGTATTTCTTCTCCGATCTATTGATTTGGTTCGGCCAACTGAGTTGATTTATCTTGCCATGGGAAGAGGTGCTTTGTAATGGGTTCCATCTTGCGTTGCTCAATCCCAGTGACAGAAAGGGACATGACACGTATGTATCGTTGCTATTAAGGGTAAAAAGATGGGGTTTATTCATACATGAGTTTATCTTGTCTACATCATGTCATCGTTCTCAAGGCGTTACTCCGTTCTTTATGGACTTAATACACTAGATGCATGCTGGATAGCGGTCGATGTGTGGAGTAATAGTAGTAGATGCAGGCAGGAGTCGGTCTACTTGTCTCGGACGTGATGCCTATATACATGATCATTGCCTTGGATATCGTCATGATTATTTGCTTTTCTATCAATTGGCCAACAGTAAATTGTCTACCCACCGTATGCTATTTTCTCGAGAGAAGCCTCTAGTGAAACCTATGGCCCCCGGGTCTATCAAAATCATATTACTAAAACCCTAAAAATATTGCTGCCATTTTCGTTTATTTATTTTATTTTGTATTTTTGTTTCAATCTATCCATCTATCATATACAATTTAATCTTGCAATTGACCGCCGAGAGATTGACAACCTCTCGTTTGCGTTGGGTGCAAGGATTTGTTGTTTGTGTGCAGGTGCTGCTAACGAGGTGTTGTGTGATTCTCCTACTGGTTCGATAACCTTGGTTTCATAACTGAGGGAAATACTTATCTCTACTGTGCTGCATCATCCCTTCCTCTTCGGGGAAATACCAACGCAAGCTACAAGTAGCACCTTGCTGCAATTTATTTACTTTTATTTTAATTAGTATTTTAGTTTATCTATTTATCTCTATATGATTTAATCCTTGCAAATAACTGCTGAGAGGATTGACAACCCTCTTATTTGCGTTGGGTGCAAGTGTTTGCTCTTGTGTGTGCAGGTGCGCTTAACAGAATTTTGCTTGGTTCTCCTACTGGATTGATAACCTTGGTTCCTAACTGAGGGAAATACTTATCTCTACTGTACTGCATCGTCCTCTCCTCTTCGGGGAAATACTAACGCAGACTACAAGTAGCAGGAAGAATTTCTGACGCCGTTGTCAGGGAGACATCATCAAAATTACCAAGTACCTTCGCACAAACTATCATCCACTTGCATTTAATTTATTTGCCTTTTATTTGCATTTGCCTCTCGTTTTCATCTCCCCCACTTCTAATTTTTTTTTTACAAAAACACAAAAATATTTTTATTTGTCTGTTTGCTAGTTTCCTTGCTTTGCTTGAAATTGTTATCATGTCTGAATTTGAGAGAGTTGGGGTTGAAAGTGCTAGTGAGGATAGTGGTAGTGAATCTCTTGGGGATAAAGCACACTCTTTTGATCTTAATCATGACCCTCCGGAGACTAATCCCCCCACTAATTTTAAGACTAAAATTTATCATGTGGGAAGTGGTAATATTATTGGGAAAAACATTATTCAGGAATTCTTTAATTGCGCGGGAGTTATACCAATAATTAGTGGATCTATTCTTGATAAAACAAATTGTTATGTGGATGCTATTGCCATGCTCGTGGTTAAATTAGAAAAAAAATTACATATCCACCCCGCCTTGCAAAAGATATTTTATGAGCTTCCCAACATCCATGATCCTAGGGCTAAGAAAATTGCCACTATAATCCTTATGCATGAATTTGATTATATAATCCGAGAAGCTAGGGATATTTTTTCCTTTTACAAAATTAACTTTGAGCATCCTCCTATAGAGGAGATTCTTCATGATAAAGATACTATTCATACGTTGGAATCTAAAGTTACTTTGCTTATGGTAAAAATATTAGAAGGAGAGTTCCATACGCCGAAATAATTAAAACTATGTACCACCATGCTAGTGATTAATTTGAGTGGGTTACTAAAGGAATTGATGAGGGATTTAGTGAATAATGGTTTGAGGGTACGGCTAGAGATCCTATAGATGATGAGATACATGTTTTATATGAGGACGTTTATGGTGATGATCCTGAGTTTGAAGTTATGAATGTTAAAGTTACTAATCAAAGCCCCTTCAATTACCTATGCTGACCCACTAGAAAAGAAGAGCATGAGAGTAGAGAATTAATGAGAAATTTTTTGGAAGATTTAATCAAAAAGGACTTGGGGATGAAGGATGACAACACTTGAAACTATGCATTATGCCTAGCTAGGGGCATAAAACAATAGCGATTGTTGGGAGGCAACCCAATGAATAAAATAATTTTTTGATTTTTCTTTCTATTCTTGAGTGTTTACACAACTATAGCCTCTGTTATGATTGTATTTTTACGTTTTAATTAGTGTTTGTGCCAAGTAATGCCTTTGGGATGATTTGGAAGATAGTATGATAGATGTTGTTGGAAAAACAGAAACTTTTGCGTCCAGTGCTGGATTTGTTTTTCTCTGGAGTGTCCGAACCTTCTGAATTTTTTACACAGTATTGGTATATGAATTTCCCATGTTTTCCTAATTTTTCAGAATTTTTGGAGCTACAGAAGTATGACGTTAATTCAGATCTTTACAGACTGTTATGTATTAGACCGATTCTGTTTTTGTTGCATAGTTTGCTTATTTTGATGAATCTATAGATCGTATCGGGGGGTATGAGTCATGGAGAAGTTGGATTACATTAGCATTATGCCAATATTAAATATGAATCAATTTACAACAGTACCTAAAGTTTAAGATTTGTTTGTTATACTAACGGATCTCACGAGATTTCTGTTGAGTTTTCTGTGCTGAAGTTTTCAAGTTTTGGGTGAGACTATGATGGACAAAGGAATAAGGAGCAGCAAGAGCCTAAGCTTGGGGATGCCCAAGGCACCCTAAGGTAATATTCAAGGAAGACTCAAGCGTCTAATCTTGGGGATGCCCCGGAAGGCATCCCCTCTTTCGTCTACAATCTATCGGTAACTCACTTGGAGCTATATTTTTATTCATCACATGATATGTGTTTTACTTGGAGCGTCTTGTGATGTAGTTTGTTTGATTTTGTTTGCTTTTTAGTTTTTCACAATCATCTTTGCTGAACACACCTTTTTGAGAGGGACACACATCATTGGTGATTTGTTAGAATACTCTATGTGCTTCACTTATATCTTTTGAGCTAGGCAGTTGCTCTAGTGCTTCACTTATATCTTTTAGAGCACGGCGGTGGTTATATTTTAAAAAATAGTTGCACTCTCATGCTTCACTTATATCTTTTTGAGAGTCTAATGTGTAGCAATGGTAATATGTACGGGTTGTGAATTTGGTCCTGATATGATAGGTATTCAAGAGGGATATAATAAAAACTTTCATGTAAGTCACTGAATATAATAAGTTTGATTCCTTGCAATAGTTTTGCGATATTAAGATGGTAATAAGTGGGAGGTATTAGTAGATAATTGTGGTTTAGTAAGAATATTGGTGTTAAGGTTTGTGATTCCCGAAGCATGCACGCATGATATGTCGTTATGCTATGAAGTTGGAGCATGATTTACTATTGATTGTCTTCCTTTGTGTGGCGGTCGGGGGCGCGCGATGGTTAACTCCTACCAACCTCCCCCCTAGGGGCATGCGTAGTAGTACTTTGCTTCGAGGGCTAATAAACTTTCGCAATAAGTATGTGAGTTCTTTATGACTAATGTGAGTCTATGGATTATACGCACTCTCACCCTTCCGCAATTTGCTAGCCTCTTCGGTACCGTGCATTGCCCTTTCTCACATAGAGAGTTGGTGCAAACTTTGCCGGTGCATCCAAACCCCGTGATATGATACGCTCTATCACACATAAGCCTCTTTATATCTTCCTCAAAACAGCCACCATACCTACCTATCATGGCATTTCCATAGCCATTTCGAGATATATTGCCATGCAACTTCCACCGTTCCGTTTTTTATGACACACATCGTCATTGTCATATTGCTTTGCATGATCATATAGCTGACATAGTATTTGTGGCTCAGCCACTGTTCATCATTTTTTATACATGTTACGCTAGCATCATTGCACATCCTGGTACACTGCCAGAGGCACTCATATAGAGTCATATTTTTGTTCTAGTATCGAGTTGTAATATTGAGTTGTAAGTAAACAAAAGTGTGATGATCATCATTAGAGCATTGTCCCAGAGGAAAGGATGGTGGAGACCATGATTCCCCCACAAGTCGGGATGAGACTCCGGACGAAAAAAAAAGAAAAAAAAAAGAGGCCAAAAAGAGCCATGAAAAAAATGAGAGAAAAGGAGAGAAGGGCAATGTTACTATCCTTTTTCCACACATGTGCTTCAGAGTAGCACCATGATTTTCATATAGAGAGTCTCCTATTTTGTCACTTTCATATACTAGTGGGAAATTTTCATTATAGAACTTGGCTTGTATATTCCGATGATGGGCTTCCTCAAATGCCCGAGGTCTTCATGAGCAGGCAAGTTGGATGCACACCCACTTAGTTTTCATGTTGAGCTTTCATACACTTATAGCTTTTAGTGCATCCGTTGCATGGCAATCCCTACTCCTCGCATTGACATCAATTGATGGGCATCTCCATAGCCCGTTGATTAGCCTCGTTGATGTGAGACTATCTTCTTATTTTTGACTTCCCCTTATTGATCTCTACCACCACACTCTATTCCACCTATAGTGCTATATCCATGGCTTGCGCTCATGTATTACGTGGGGGTTGAAAAAGCTGCAGCACGTTAAAAAGTATGAACCAATTGCTTGGCTAAAACTGGGGTTGTTCATGATAAATATTTTGTGTTAAGAAGATGGAGCATGACAGGATTGTATGATTTTGTAGGGATAACGTTCTTTAGCATTTTTATTTTGAAAGACATGATTGTTTATTAGTATGCCTGAGTATTGATGTCTTTATATCAAATTATAGACTATTGCTTTGAATCATTCGGATCTTATTATTCATACCGTAAGAGAGATCATCCTCTCCTCTTCGGGGAAATACCAACGTGGACTACAAGTAGCAAGCCACGAGGAGGCGACAAGCCTGGAGGGCACGCCCGGGGGGGGTAAGGCGCGCCCCCAGGCTTGTGGGCCCCTCGTTGCCACTCCTGACCTAATTCTAGCGCTATAAATTCCCAAATATTCCCAATATACCAGAAAGACAGAAGAGTAAACCTTTCCGCCGCCGCAAGCCTCTGTTCTTCCGCGATCCCATCTGGAGGCTTTTTCCGGTACTCTGCTGGAGGGGGAATCGATCACGAAGGGCTTCTTCATCAACCTTGTTGCCCTTCCGATGATGTGTGAGTAGTTTACCACAGACCTACGGGTCCATAGCTAGTAGCTAGATGGCTTCTTCTCTCTCTTTGATCTTCAATACCATGTTCTCCTCGATGTTCTTGGAGTTCTATCCGATGTAATCTTCTTTTGCGGTGTGTTTGTTGGGATCCGATGAATTGTGAGTTTATGATCAGATTATTCATGAGAAATATTTGAGTCTTCTCTGAACACTTTTATGCATGATTATTATAGCTTTGTATTTCTCTTCGATCTATCGATTTGGTTTGGACTACTAGATTGATTTATCTTGCAATGGGAGAGGTGCTTTGTGATGGGTTCAATCTTGCGGTGCTCAATCCCAGTGACAGAAGGGGACATGACACGTATTTGTATTGTTTCCATTAAAGATAAAAAGATGCGGTTTAATCATATTGCTTGAGTTTACTTTTTCTACATCATGTCATCTTGCTTAAGGCGTTACTCTGTTTCATGCTTAATACCCTAGATGCATGCTGGATAGCGGTCGACGGGTGGAGTAATAGTAGTAGATGCAGGCAGGAGTCGATCTACTTGTCTCGGACGTGATGCCTATATACATGATCATTGCCATGAATCCATCATAATTATTTGCTTTTCTATCAATTGCCCAACAGTAATTTGTTTACCCACCGTATGCTATGTGTTCGAGAGAGAAGCCTCTAGTGAAAACTATGGCCCCCGGGTCTACTTTATCATATATAAAAAACCTATAAATACCTTGCTGTAATTATTTACTTTTATTTTATTTAGTAACTTTTTTTTATCTATCTACCACTATCAGAATTAATCCTTGCAAATAACCGCTAAGAGGATTGACAACCCTCTTATTTGCGTTGGGTGCAAGTGTTTGCTTTTGTGCGTGCAGGTGCGCTTAATGGAATTTTGCTTGATTCTCCTACTGGATTGATAACCTTGGTTCTTAACTGAGGGAAATACTTATCTCTACTATACTACATCATCCTCTCCTCTTCGGGGAAATACCAACACAGTCTACAATTAGCAGTGCATCCGCAATATCCGTGGCACACCTGGCCTGATACATATCCGTAACCGAGATAGTCGTGCACCGTCGTCATCAGCACGGCTCTCATATCAAAATACTCTCCTTTGCTGGCGTCCCATGTCTTGACCGGTGCTGTCCATAACGTGTCTAGCTCCTCTTTCAGTAGCCCGAGATATAGATTAATATTATTTCCCGGTTGTTTCGGCCCTTGAATCAGCATGCTCATGTGTATGTACTTTTTCTTCATGCACTTCCCGGGGGGAGGTTGTTCATCCATACAAACACGGGCCATGTGCTATGGTTGGTGTTCTGGTTGCCAAACGGATTCAGGCCATTGGTACTTGCGCCAAGCACGATGTTCCTTGGATCACCTGCGAAAAATCGATATTCGGCGTAGAACGCTCTCCACTGGCTTGCATCCGCGAGGTGTCTCAGCTTCGGATCATCTCCATCGTCGGGCTTCACCCTCTCCGCGTGCCAGAGCATGAGCTTTGCTTCCTTAGAATCTACAAAATAACGCTGCAGACGGGGAGTGATCGGTAAGTACCATACAACTTTCTGGGGAGATTTCTTTCCGGCCTTCTTGTATCAAGAAGCATTGCACACCGGACAGCTGGTTTTTTCCGCGTGCTCATTCCGATAAATGATGCAATCGTTGTTGCATGCATGGTATCTAATGTGTGGCAGATAAAGAGGGCACACGATCTTCTTGGCCTCATCGACACTAGTAGGACACAGGTTCCCCGCGGGAAGAACTTTATGTAGGTACTTCAAATGCTCATCGAGGCTTCTGTCGGTCCATTTGTTTTTAGCCTTTGTCTTTAGAAGTTCGTGCGTGAAACTCAAGCGGGTCACCTCGGGATCGCAACCATCATACAATGGAGTATGAGAGTCTACCTCCAGTTACTCCAGCTTGGCCTCCTCTCTACAAGCAGCTCTGTCGTTAGTCGTCTTCTTGCGAAGCAGGTCTCGAACATGAGGGTCCCGCATGACTGAACTTAGTAGCGACGAAGGCTCCGGCGTGTTGATACGTCTCCAACGTATCTATAATTTATGAAGTATTCATGCCATGTTTACTATATTTTTGTATGATTTTGGTGCACTTTTATATGGATTTTATATGATTTTCATGGACTAACATATTGACCTAGTGCTTAGTGCCAGTTGCTGTTTTCTGCTTGTTTTTGGTTTTCCAGAAAATCCATATCAAATGAAGTCCAAATGCAGCGAAACTTTTTGACGATTTTTTTCTGGAAGGAAACAGACCCAGGAAGCTTCGGGGGAGCAGCAGAAGACCCACAGGGGGCACCACAAGCCACCTGGGCGCACCCCCCCCTGGTGCGCCCTGGTGCCTCGTGGGCCCCCTGTGGTCCCTCTTCGCATGATTCCAACGCCAAAAATTCTTATAAATACCAAAACCCCAGAAATAACCCTAGAACTTTGACTACGCCGCCGCAAGCCTCTGTACCTCCACGATCTCATCTACAGCCCTTTTCCGGCACCCTGCCGGAGGGGGGAATCATCACCGGAGGCAATCTTCATCATCCCGGCGGTCTCCATGACGAGGAGGGAGTAGTTCACCCTCGAGGCTAGGGGCATGTACTAGTAGCTATGTGTTTGATCTCTCTCTCTCTCTCGTGTTCTTGATTTGGCACGATCTTGATGTACCGCGAGCTTTGTTAATATAGTTGGATCATATGGTGTTTCTCCCTCTCTATCTTGTTGTGATGAATTGAGTTTTTACCTTTGAGGTTTCACTATTATCGGATTGAATATTTTTATGGATTTGAGAACACTTTATGTATGTCTTGCATATGAATACCCATGGTGACAATGGGGTATTATATTGATTCACTTGATATATGTTTTGGCACTCAACTCGCGGATTCCCGAGGTGACATTGGGGTAATCTATGCATAGGGGTTGATGCACATTTTCGTCCTACTTTCTCCGGTAGAAATCTTGGGGCACTCTTTGAAGTTCTTTGTGTTGGATTGAATATAATGATTATGAAGTTGTTTGATGCATATCATATAATCAACTCATGGATACTTGTAGTGACATTGGAGTATCTAGGTGACATTAGAGTTGGTTGATGTGTATCATATGGTGTTATTTTAGTACGAACTCTAGGGCTGTTTGTGACACTTATAGGAATAGCTCAATAGATTGATCGGAAAGAATAACTTTGAGGTGGTTTCGTACCCTACAACAATTTCTATCTTATGTTCTCCGCTAATAGGAACTTTGGAGTGATTCTTTGTCGCACGTTGAGGGATTGCTACATGATTCAATTATGTTAGCACTGTTGAGAGATTGCACTAGTGAAAGTATGAAACCTAGGCCTTGTTTCTAAGCATTGCAATACCATTTGTGCTCCGTTTTATCACTTGCTACCTTGCTGTTTTTTTTTCAGATTACAAAAACCTATATCTACTATCCATACTACACTTGTATCACCGTCTCTTCGCCGAACTAGTGCACCTATACAATTTTCCATTGTATTGGGTGTGTTGGGGACACAAGAGATTTCTTGTATTTGATTGCAGGGTTGTTTGAGAGAGACCATCTTCATCCTACGCCTCCCACGGATTGATAAACCTTAGGTCATCCACTTGAGGGAAAATTGCTACTGTCCTACAAAACTCTGCGCTTGGAGGCCCAACACGAGTCTACAAGAATAAGTTGTGTAGTAGATATCAAGCTCTTTTCTGGCGCCGTTGCCGGGGAGGTGAGTGCTTGAAGGTATATCTTTAGATCTTGCAATTGAATCTTTTAGTTTCTTGTTTTATCACTAGTTTGGTTTATAAAAGAAAACTACAAAAAAATGGAATTGACGTTGCCTCATATTATTCGTCTTTATAATGTTTTTCTTGAAAATGATGGAGCGGAAAATTATGCTCAATTGATAGAATAAGAATTCAATAAAATGTTTGGCATAAAATCTTTGAATGGTGGGCATGATTGCAATGTTGTTAGTATGAATTCTATGAATATCCAAAATACTAAAGATGATTGCACTAGTCATGACAAAAATGTTTCTTATAAGCATGTCAATTTTTGTGGAGTGCATAAAGTTTGTGAAGACATGCCTTATAGGATGATAGATTTTGTAAGAAGCATAAACATGATAGAACCAATTTTTTGCTCAAAGTGATAGATGAATTTGCTACAAAATTATGTTCTCTTTATCCTATTACTTGTGAACTTTGCAATAAAGTTGGTTACCTTAATTTCCAATGCATGCTTCTTCATGATCTAATCGTGTCCAAATATTGCAATAACTTGATCACCCTTGAACTTTATAATGAACTTTGTTTATTTTTGGGGTGTGAAGAATTGACACATAAAAATAGGTGGTTTGAAGTATTCATTCTCACAAAAGACATTGAAAATAATTTAGAGGAAATCTATATGTTTTGTGTGGTAAATTGCAATGAGAATGCTTATATAGCCAACTATAGAAAAACGGGAAAACAAATAGAATATAAAATAAATACTAATGGAAGGGTAAAGATTCCCCCTTTCCCTCCTATTTTCTCTCATGATGAAATAGGTAACAAGGAGGAGCTTCCTATCCAACCAATCTCTTCAGTAAGAAGCTCGGAAGAATTAAATAAACCCAAGCATAATGTGGTAAAGAAAAAGAAAATAAGGAAAAGTAGAGGTAAAGAGGTATCTCTCCCAAATAATGTTGCTCCTATTATTGTTGTACCTCATGAGAATGAATCAAAAATAATTGTGGAAGATGATACACTTGATGATGATTTTGTTATGTCTATTG
Organism: Elymus sibiricus; assembly: GCA_039707655.1. Lineage (NCBI taxonomy): Eukaryota > Viridiplantae > Streptophyta > Magnoliopsida > Poales > Poaceae > Elymus > Elymus sibiricus. The sequence goes on from CM077672.1 coordinate 321,814,736, forward strand.
CTTGTTGTGATGATTATGATTGGGAAGATAATGATACTTCTTATGATCTTGAAAATCTTTATGGCACCAACTTGGAGGAATATGATAATAATTGTTATACTATTGGTGCTATTCATACTATTGATGATAATAGTGATAATGCTAATGATATGCGAACCAACAAGCTTGGGGATGCTATGTTTGATTGGAATGATATGTTTGAGAATTTATTTTTTGCAAATAACGTTTGCCCTAAGCTTGGGGATGCTATGCTTAATGAAAATGATCTTTTTATTCCCCCTACTTTTGATGAGAAAATTTATTATGATGATGACATGCCTCCTATCTATGATGATTATTGTGATGATACTTATGTTATGAAAAATAGTGATGATTATTATTATAATACTTGTTATAATTATGAAAGTCCTTTTACTGAACATCACTCTTTTAATGTGGAAACAATTTATAGTATTCGAGTTTCATACGATACTCCCACTATTATGAATGAGAAGAAAATTGCTTGTGTGGAGAGTAATAAAAATTCTATGCTCGTAGATCATGAAAAGAATGCTTTATGTGATAGCTATATTGTTGAATTCATTCATGATGCTACTGAAAATTATTATGAGAGAGGATCATATGCTTTTACATATTGCAATAATATCAAGTTCCCTCTCTATGTGTTGAAAGTTTTGAAGTTATGCTTGTTTTGCCTTCCTATGCCAGTTGATTCTTGCTCCCATTAACTATTTGCTCACAAAATCCCTATGCATAGGAAGTGGGTTAGGCTTAAATGTGCTAGTCATATGCTTCATGATGCTCTCTTTGTGTTTCAATTCTTTACTTTTATGTGAGCATCATTGAAATCATCATGCCTAGCTAAAAAGGCATTAAAGAAAAGCGCTTGTTGGGAGACAACCCAATATTTATACCTACTGTTTTTCTTGTGTTCACATGATTAATCTACTGTGGTAATCATGTTTTATATGTTTTTTGTCAATAATGTGCCAAGTAAAGCCTTTGGGATAGTGTGGATGCTTGTTGATTTGATTCTGTGCAAAAACAGAAACTTTTGCGTCCAGTGCTGAAGTTTTTATTCTGTACTGGAGCGTGAGAAAATTCTGAAATTTTTACACAGTATTGGGTTACAAATTTTTTACGTTTTCCTAATTTTTCAGAATTTTTGGAGGTAGATAAGTATGGTTTTTAAATCGCTCACTACATGCTGTTCTGTTTTTGACAGATTCTGTTTTTAGTGCCTAGTTTGCTTGTTTTAGTGTTTCCATAGCTTATATGGAGTAATATAAATTTTGGAAATGATATAATACAGTAGGAATTATGTGATAACAATTATGAATCTTGTCTTGACAAGTACCTAAGTGGATGATTTATTTTTATCATACTAACCTATCTTACAAGTTCCGTTAAGTTTTGTGTGATTGAAGTTTTCAAGTTTTGGGTGAGATATCGATATGTGGAGAATAAGGAGTGGCAAGTCCCTAAGCTTGGGGATTCCCAAGGCACCCCAAGGTAATATTCAAGGAAGACTCAAGTGTCTAAGCTTGGGGATGCCCCGGAAGGCATCCCCTCTTTCATCTTCAACATTATCGGTAACCTCACTTGGAGCTATATTTTTATTCGTCACATGATATGTGTTTTGCTTGGAGGGTCATTTTATTTTGTTGAGATTTGCTTGCTGTTATCAATAATCATGTTTTGTATCTTTTAGTTCAATAAAATGCCAATTATAGCCTTTACCATGCTCAGTTTGCAAGTTTATGTGTTGCTGTTTGAAAACAGAAAGTTTTCTGTTATGTTCTGATTTTTTGTGAATTGTCAGAACATGATAAAAAATTGAAATTTTTACACATTAAGAATGCATGAGTTCTCTGTCACGTGGTAATTTTTCAGAATTTTTGGAGTTAGGGAAGTATGAATTCTTATTCACCCTTTACAGACTGTTCTATTTAGAAAGATTTCGGTTATAGTTGCATTGTTTGCATATGTTGCTTGTTTAATGTTTCTATTTGAGGATAGGAGTATTAAATATGTAGAGGCATTTAGTATGCAATGTTTACTTATAATTTTAGTGATTTGTTACAGTAGAGAATGTCAAGGTTTTGAGTTGATTTATACTAACTTATCTCACGAGTTCTTGTTGAGTTTTGTGTGGATGAAGTTTTTAAGATTTAGGGAAACCGTGATATGAGAGGAATTAAGGAGACACAAGAGCTCAAGCTTGGGGATGCCCAAGGCACCCCAAGATAACATTCCAAGAAGTCTCAAGCAACTAAGCTTGGGGATGCCCCGGTTGGCATCCCACCTTTCTTCATCAACACCTATAGGTTAGCCTAAGTTTTTACTTGTTCACGTGTTATGTGCTATTCTTGGAGTGTCCTTTTATTTTTGTTTTGTTTGTTGTTTGAATAAAATTATCAAGATCTGAAATTTTCAAATGAGAGAGAGTCCTCACATAGCTACCTATTTACTTAACTACTCATTTGGTCTTCACTTATATCTTTTTGGGGTAGTTTGTCATTTACTCTTGTTCTTCACTTATAACCTATGAGTAAATTGTTGAATGAATTGAATATCATAAAGTTGAAATTATATCTGCTTCATATGCTTGTATCATGTCTAGTAGTAGTTTCACATTTGGGTTAGAAAGTGAACTCTATTGAAGCTTGAGAATCACAATATTGGTCATACAAGCAATTCATGAATGATTAGTATAAGAAAGAGAACTTTCACATATAAATATATTATCTTGGACATATTTTATGATTGTGAATACCCATTAATTATTTTCAAACTTGAGCAAATTAGTTGAAGTTGGACAAGGAAGACAACGTAATGAGTTATGTTTGGGTATATTTGCATAGAAGTTATATTGTTATGGATCCTCCAACATGTAGTGCTTGCTTAGGATCTTTTGCTAGCCAAAAATTTGTACTAAGTAGAGATACTACTTGTGCATCCAAAAACCCTTAAACCCAGTTTCTTCCCATGAGTGTCCACCATATCTACCTATGGATTGAATAAGATCCTTCAAGTAAGTTGTCATCGGTGCAAAAAGCAATAAAAATTGTTCCTAAAATATGTATGATCTTTTATTGCAAGGGAATATAAGCATTGTACGAACTTGTTATGGTAAAGAAATAAAAGCGATGGACTGCATAATAAAGTTTGCTATCACAAGGTGCAATATAACGTGACGTTCCTTTGCATTAAGAGCTTGCACAACCAAAAATCAAAAGCGCGTGACAACCTCTGCTTCCCTCTGTGAAGGGCCTATCTTCAACTTTATGTATTTACTTTTATGCAAGAGTCAATAGTATTACTTCTCATTTCAACCTTAATTATTCTCTAGTTGGCAAGCATCATGTGGTGGGGAAAGATCCAGGCACATATGGCCAGTCAAATATATTTGATCATGAATTATTATTGTTGACAATTATCTCTATTATAAATAAGTTGGGAGGCGAAATATTAAGCCCCTATCTTTCTCTGTGTTCGATGGATGCCATTTGTTCTAAAAATATGCTTTGAGTACTAGCAATCATAGAAAACTATATGATAATTGAGTATGTGGAGCTCTTACTTAGACTTTGTTGAAGATAAGTTGAATTGCAATTGTTTGGTGACAAAGAACATAGGTTTTTAAATTCAAGAGAATGCATTGTTTGAACCATAACATGTGAATGGATTGCTACTTTATCATGATGAGTTTTATGAGAAAGAGTTGCTATTATAATGCTAGGAAAAGTGATTGAAATTATCATTGATCAAACTTATGCACTATGCTAGCATTCACACTTCATAAATTATTTCTTTTATCATTTACCTACTCGAGGACGTGCAGGAATTAAGCTTAGGGATGCTGATACGTCTCCAACGTATCTATAATTTATGAAGTATTCATGCCATGTTTACTATAGTTTTGTATGATTTTGGTGCACTTTTATATGGATTTTATATGATTTTCATGGACTAACATATTGACCTAGTGCCCAGTGCTAGTTGTTGTTTTCTGCTTGTTTTTGGTTTTCCAGAAAATCCATATCAAATGAAGTCCAAATGCAGCAAAACTTTTTGACGATTTTTTCTGGAAGGAAACAGACCCAGGAAGCTTCGTGGGAGCAGCAGAAGATCCACCGGGGCCCCACAAGCCACCTGGGCGCGCCACCCCCCCCCCCCCCCCCTGGCACGCCCTGGTGCCTCGTGGCCCCCTTTGGCAACTCTTCGCGTGATTCCAATGCCAAAAAATTCTATAAATATCAAAACCCCCAGAAAACCCTAGAACTTTGACTACGCCGCCGCAAGTCTCTGTACCTCCACGATCTCATCTACAGCCCTATTCCGGCACCCTGTCGGAGGGGGGAATCATCACTGGAGGCCATCTTCATCATCCCGGCGGTCTCCATGACGAGGAGGGAGTAGTTCACCCTCGGGGCTAGGGGTATGTACTAGTAGCTATGTGTTTGATCTCTCTCTCTCGTGTTCTTGATTTGGCACAATCTTGATGTACCGCGAGCTTTGTTAATATAGTTGGATCATATGGTGTTTCTCCCTCTCTATCTTGTTGTGATGAATTTAGTTTTTACCTTTGAGGTTTCACTATTATCGGATTGAATATTTTTATGGATTTGAGAACACTTGATGTATGTCTTGCATATGAATACCCGTGGTGACAATGGGGTATTATATTAATTCACTTGATATATGTTTTGGCACTCAACTCGCAGATTCTCGAGGTGACATTGGGGTAATCTATGCATAGGGGTTGATGCATGTTTTCGTCCTACTTTCTTCGGTAGAAATCTTGGGGCACTCTTTGAAGTTCTTTGTGTTGGATTGAATATTATGATTATGAAGTTGTTTGATGCATATCGTATAATCAACTCATGGATACTTGTGGTCACATTGGAGTATCTAGGTGACATTACAGTTGGTTGATGTGTATCATATGGTGTTATTTTAGTACGAACTCCATGGCAGTTTGTGATACTTATAGGAATAGCTCAATAGATTGATCGGAAAGAATAACTTTGAGGTGGTTTCATACCCTACAACAATTTCTATCTTATGTTCTCCGCTAATAGGAAATTTGGAGTGATTCTTTGTCGCACGTTGAGGGATTGCTATATGATTCAATTATGTTAGCACTGTTGAGAGATTGCACTAGTGAAAGTATGAACCCTAGGCCTTGTTTCTAAGCATTGCAATACCGTTTGTGCTCCGTTTTATCACTTGCTACCTTGCTGTTTTTTTATTTTCAGATTACAAAAACCTATATTTACTATCCATACTACACTTGTATCACCATCTCTTCGCCGAACTAGTGCACCTATACAATTTGCCATTGTATTGGGTGTGTTGGGGACACAAGAGATTTCTTGTATTTGGTTGCAGGGTTGTTTGAGAGATACCATCTTCATCCTATGCCTCCCACGGATTGATAAACCTTAGGTCATCCACTTGAGGGAAAATTGCCGCTGTCCTACAAAACTCTGCGCTTGGAGGCCCAACACGAGTCTACAAAAATAAAGTCGTGTAGTAGACATCACGTGTCCGCGTCTTCTCTGTCATGTTCGGCCTCTTCTCCACCCACATGTCCGGCCTCTTCTCCGCCCCCATGTCCGCCTCTTCTCCGCCGCCATGTCCGGCCTCTTCTCCACCGCCATTATCGGTCATCTCTTCGTCTGGCCCCATGTCGTCATTGGTTGCCTCGTCGACGTCATCACCATCATCATCTTCACTTATGCACCGAGTATAGCCATCCATGAAACCATTCATGAGCAGGTGCGCCTTCAAACGACCTTCCTTAAAGCGGTCGAGCCAGACTCCTCCTTTGCATCTTCGACACGGATATAAAATCTCCTTCCGGTTATTTTCATGCATGTCGTGCACCGCGGATCGCAACCATCTTTCCACCATCCTTCCACTGACCTTCATGATCATCTGTGTGGTATAATAAGCAAAAGGATTATAAATGCATGCATGCATGCATCAAAGTCATACAAAAATTCGGCATGACCTTCCCTAAAAATAGGGACAAATAGTGTTTGCCCGAAATTTGCCGAAACGGAAATAAATCAACATTAGGGCAAAAAAAAGCAACTCATGTCATGTCACGCACAATTCGGCATATACACATATAGGCGGCAACTCATGCCACACGCACAATTTCCATCATATCGCCCGATTCGGTCATATCGCACACACACATATTTTCATTCATGCAAAGCACAATTTTTTACTCACCGGCCTATCTCAAGAGAGATCGAGCACGGTGATGAGGTCGGTGTCACTACACACCTAGGAGGGATCGAAAGTGGACAACAAAGATGGCTTTACTTCATGAAATGGATAGATCTAGTTGGGGAGGTAGATAGGTCACTTCATTAAATGGGTAGATCTAGCTAGTTGGGAAGGAGATGGCTCTAATAACTAGTGGAGAGAGGAGTGAAAAGTGAGGAAGAGAGAAAGGGGTGCATAAATGGAGATAGTGGAGGGGGCATTAAAGGAGAGAGAAGAGAGGTAGGAGAAGGAAGAGACAACAAAGCTAGATAGTAGTAATGGGGAAGCAAGTGAGGGAGAAGAAGTGAGGGAGAGAGGAGGGGGGAACAAAAAGGTGGCAGCTGCGCCTTAGCAGCAGCGCAGGTTCGCAGACGGCGCTACTGCTAAGAGCAGTAGCAGTAGCGCGGGACAGCACCCAGTGCTGCTGCTAAGCGGGCCCCACCACGTGGGACAGTGCAGCCGTAGTTGTAGCGGGGGTTCAACGACCCGTGCTATTGGTATCCATTTAGCAGTAGCGCGTGTTCCCTAGGCCGCGCTACTACTATACGTAGCCTAGTGGGTACTGTGGGGCCCACTTAGCAGCAGCGCCGTTTAGTACACCCGCGCTGCTGCTAAATTGATAACAGTAGCGCGTATCATAGGACCGCGCTACTATAAATTAGCAGCAGCGCACATCTCTGACCCGCGCTACTGTTAAGCCTCCACCTATAAGGTTTTCCCTAGTAGTGAAGTTGTGATTAAATATGGAAGCCTCCAGCTGTTTCATAGACAAAGATTTGGCGAAGCCATTTGCAACTTGATCACCTTCGAGAATGAATGGAATGTTTGGCAGTTTACTGGCCACCCTTACAAAGTGATAGTTGATGTCTACTACACAACTTATTCTTGTAGACTCGTGTTGGGCCTCCAAGCGCAGAGTTTTGTAGGACAGTAGCAATTTTCCCTCAAGTGGATGACCTAAGGTTTATCAATCCGTGGGAGGCGTAGGATGAAGATGGTCTCTCTCAAACAACCCTGCAATCAAATACAAGAAATCTCTTGTGTCCCCAACACACCCAATACAATGGTAAATTGTATAGGTGCACTAGTTCGGCGAAGCGACGGTGATACAAGTGTAGTATGGATAGTAGATATAGGTTTTTGTAATCTGAAAATAAAAAAACAGCAAGGTAGCAAGTGATAAAACGGAGCACAAACGGTATTGCAATGCTTAGAAACAAGGCCTAGGGTTCATATTTTCACTAGTGCAATCTCTTAACAATGCTAACATAATTGGATCATATAACAATCCCTCGACGTGCGACAAAGAATCACTCCAAAGTTCCTATTAGCGGAGAACATAAGATAGAAATTGTTGTAGGGTACGAAACCACCTCAAAGTTATCCTTTCCGATCAATCTATTGAGCCATCCCTATAAGTGTCACAAACAGCCCTAGAGTTCGTACTAAAATAACACCATATGATACACATCAACCAACTGTAATGTCACCTAGATACTCCAATGTCACCACAAGTATCCATGAGTTGATTATACGATATGCATCAAACAACTTTAGAATCATAATATTCAATCCAACACAAAGAACTTCAAAGAGTGCCCCAAGATTTCTACCGGAGAAAGTAGGACGAAAACGTGCATCAACCCATGTGCATAAATTACCCCAATGTCACCTCGGGAATCCGCGAGTTGAGTGCCAAAACATATATCAAGTGAATCAATATAATACCCCATTGTCACCACGGGTATTCATATGCAAGACATATATCAAGTGTTCTCAAATCCAACAAAGTATTCAATCCGATAATAATGAAACCTCAAAGGTAAAAACTCAATTCATCACAACAAGATAGAGAGGGAGAAACACCATATGATCCAACTATATTAACAAAGCTCGCGATACATCAAGATCGTGCCAAATCAAGAACACGAGGGAGAGAGATCAAACACATAGCTACTAGTACATACCCTCAGCCCTGAGGCTGAACTACTCCCTCCTCGTCATGGAGACCACCGGGATGATGAAGATGGCCTCCGGTGATGATTCCCCCCTCCGGCAGGGTGCCGGAACAGGGCTCTTGATGAGATCGTGGAGTTACATAGGCTTGCGGCGGTGGAGTCCAAAATCTAGGGTTATTTCTGGGGGTTTCTCTATTTATAGGATTTTTTGGCTTGGAATCACGCGAAGATGTGCTAAGATGGGCCCACGAGGGCACCACGGCGCCATACGCCCCCCCTGGCGCGCCCTGGTGCCTCGTGGGTACCTCGTGGCTCTTCTGGTCCCCCCACAAAGCTTCCTAGTTCTCTTTTGTTCCAAAAAAATCGTCAAAAAGTTTCGCTGCATTTGGAGAACTTTTATTTCTGCACAAAAAAACAACACCACGGTAGTTCTGCTGAAAACAGCGTCAGTCCGGTTTAGTTCTAATCAAATCATACCAAAACCATATAGAATTGTTATGAACATGGCATGAATACTTCATAAAATATAGATACGTTGGAGACGTATCAGCATCCCCAAGCTTAATTCCTGCTCGTCCTCAAGTAGGTAAATGATAAAAGAAATAATTTATGAAGTGTGAATGCTAGCATAGTGCATAAGTTTGATCAATCATAATTTCAATCACTTTTCCTAGCATCATAACAGCAACTCTTTCTCATAAAATTCATCATAATAAAGTAGCAATCAATTCACATGTTATGGTTCAAACAATGCATTCTCTTGAAACTTAACAACCTATGTTCTTAGTCACCAAACAATTGCAATTCAACTTATCTTCAACAAAATCTAAGTAAGAGCTCCACATACTCAATTATCATATAGTCTTCTATGATTGCTAGTACTCAAAGCATATTTTTAGAACAAATGGCATCCATCGAACACTGAGAAAGATAGGGGCTTAATGTTTCGCCTCCCAACTTATTTATCATAGAGATAATTGTCAACAATAATAATTCATGATCAAATATATTTAACTGGCCATATGTGCCTGGATCTTTCCCCACCACAAGATGCTTGCCAACTAAAGAATGATTGAGGTTGCAATGAGAAGGGATTCTATTGACTCTTGCATAAAAGTAAATACATAAAGTAAAAGATAGGACCTTCGCAGAGGGAAGCAGAGGTTGTCATGCGCTTTTGATTTTTGGATGTGCAAGCCCTTAATGCAAAGGAACGCCATGTTATATTGCCCCTTGTGATAGCAACCTTTATTATGCAGTTCATCGCTTTTATTTCTTTACCATCACAAGTTCGTACAACGCTTATTTTCCCTTGCAATAAAAGATCATACATATTTTAGGAACAATTTTTATTGCTTTTTGCACCAATAACAACTTACTTGAAGGATCTTATTCAATCCATAGGTAGATATGGTGGACACTCATGGAAAGAAACTGAGTTTAATGGTTTTTGGATGCACAAGTAGTATCTCTACTTAGTACGAATTTTTGGCTAGCAAAAGATCCTAAGCAAGCACCACATGTTGCAGGATCCATAACAATATAACTTCCATGCAAATATACCCAAACATAACTCATTACGTTGTCTTCCTTGTCCAACTTCAACTAATTTGCTCAAGTTTGAAAATAATTAATGGGTATTCACAATCATAAAATATGTCCAAGATAATATATTTATATGTGAAAGTTCTCTTCCTTATACTAATCATTCATGAATTGCTTGTATGACCAATATTGTGGTTGTCAAACTTCAATAGATTTTACCTTCTAAACCCAATGTGAAGCTACTACTAGGCATGATACAAGCATATGAAGCTCATATTATTTCAACTTCATGATATTTAATTTATTCAACAATTTACTCATAGGATATAAGTGAAGAACAAGAGTAAATGACAAACTACTCCAAAAAGATATAAGTGAAGACCAAATGAGTAGTTAAGTAAATATGTAGCTATGTGAGGACTCTCTCTCATTTAAAAAATTTCAGATCTTAAGTATTTTATTCAAACAGCAAATAAAACAAAATAAATGACATTCCAAGAATAGCACATCTCATGTGAAGAAGCAAAAAACTTAGGCTCAACCAAGACTAACCGATAATTGTTGATGAAGAAAGGTGGGATGCCTACCGGGGCATCCCCAAGCTTAGATGCTTGAGACTTCTTGAAATGTTACCTTGGGGTGCCTTGGGCATCCCCAAGCTTGAGCTCTTGCGTCTCCTTAATTCCTCTCATATCATGGCTTCTCCTAAATCTTAAAAACTTCATCCACACAAAACTCAACAAGAACTCGTGAGATAAGTTAGTATAAATCAACTCAAAACCTTAACATTCTCTACTGTAGCAAATCACAAAAATTATAATTAAACATTGCATACTAAATGCCTCTACATATTTAATACTCCTATCCACAAATAGAAACATTAAATAAGGAACATATAAAAACAATGCAACTATAACCGAAATCTACCAAAACAGAACAGTCTGTAAAGGGGGATTTAAAATTCATACTTCCCTAACTCCAAAAATTCAGAAAAAATACCACGTGATAGATAACTCATACATTATTACTGTGTAAAAATTTCAGATTTTTATCATGTTTTGACTATTCAGGAATATTCTGTACATAACAAAAAACTTTCTGTTTTCAAAGAACAACACATGAACTTGAAAACTGAGCATGGTAAAGGCTATAATTGGCATTTTATTGAACTAAAAGATACAAAACATGATTATTGATAACATCAAGCAAATATCAACAAAATAAAATGACACTCCAAGCAAAACACATATCATGTGACGAATAAAAATATAGCTCCAAGTAAGGTTACCGATAATGTTGAAAACGAAAGAGGGGATACCTTCCCTGGCATCCCCAAGCTTAGATGCTTGATTATTCCTTGAGTATTACCTTGGGGTGCCTTGGGAATCCCCAATCTTAGGGTTTTGCCACTCCTTATTCTCCTCATATCGATATCTCACCCAAAACTTGAAAACTTCAATCACACAAAACTTAACAGAACTTGTGAGATAGGTTAGTATGATAAAAATAAATCATCCACTTAGGTACTGTCAAGACAAGATTCATAATTGTTCTCACATAATTCCTACTATATTCTATCATTTCCACAATTTATATTACTCAATATAAGCTATGGAAACACTAAAACAAGCAAACTATGCACTAAAAACAGAATCTGTCAAAAACAGAACAGCATGTAGTGAGCGATTTAAAAACCATACTTCTGTACCTCCAAAACTTCTGAAAAATTAGAACAACGTAAAAATTTTTTAAACCAATACTGTGTAAAAATTTCAGAATTTTCTCACTCTCCAGTACAGAATAGAAATTCCAGCACTGGACGCAAAAGTTTATGTTTTTGCACAGAATCAAATCAACAAGTATCCACACTATCCCAAAGGCTTTACTTGGCACATTATTGAAATAAAACATATAAAACATGATTACTACAGTATCTTAATCATGTGAGAACACAAAAAAAGTAGGGGTAAATATTGGGTTCTCTCCCAACAACCGCTTTTCTTTAATGCTTTCTTAGCTAGGCATGATGAATTCAATGATGCTCGCATAGAAGTAAAGAATTGAAACACAAAGAGAGCATCATGAAGCATATGACTAGTACATTTAAGCCTAACCCACTTCCTATGCATAGGGATTTTGTGAGCAAATAGTTTATGGGAGCAAGAATCAACTAGCATAGGAATGCAAAACAAGCATAACTTCAAAACTTTCAAAACATAGAGAGGGAACTTGATATTATTGCAATATGTAAAAGCATATGATCCTCTCTCATAATAATTTCCAGTAGCATCATGGATGAATTCAACAATATAACTATCACATAAAGCATTCTTTTCATGATCTACGAGCATAGAATTTTTATTACTCTCCACACAAGGAATTTTCTTCTCATTCATAATAGTGGGAGTATCGTATGAAACTCGAATACTATAAATTGTTTCCACATTAAAAGAGTGATGTTCAGTAAAAGGATTTTCATAATTGTAACAAGTATTATAATAATAATCATCACTATTTTTCATAACATAAGTATCATCACAATAATCATCATAGATAGGAGGCATGTCATCATCATAATAAATTTGCTCATCAAAAGTAGGGGGGATAAAAAGATCATTTTCATTAAGCATAGCATCCCCAAGCTTAGAGAAAACGTTATTTGTAGCAAATAAATTCTCAAACATATCATTCCAATCAAACATAGCATCCCCAAACTTGTTGGTTTGCATATCATTAGCATTATCACTATTATCATCAATAGTATGAATAGCACCAATAGTATAACAATTATTATCATATTCCTCCAAGTTGGTGCCATAAAGATTTTCAAGATCATAAGAAGTATCATTATCTTCCCAATCATAATCATCACAACAAGCAATAGGCATAACAAATCATCATCAAGTGTATCGTCTTCCACAATTATTTTTGATTCATTCTCATGAGGTACAACAATAATAGGAGCAACATTATTTGGGAGAGATACCTCTTTACCTCTACTTTTCCTTCTTTTCTTTTTCTTTACCACATTATGCGTGGGTTTATTTAATTCTTTCGAGCTTCTTATTGAAGAGATTGGTTGGATATGAAGCTCCTCCTCGTTACCTATTTCATCATGAGAGAAAATAGGAGGGAAAGGGGGAATCTTTACCCTTCCATTAGTATTTCTTTTTTATTCTATTTGTTTTCCCATTTTTCTATAGTTGGCTATATAAGCATTCTCATTGCAATTTACCACACAAAACATATAGATTTCCTCTAAATTATTTTCAATGTCTTTTGTGAGAATGAATACTTCAAACCAACTATTTTTATGTGTCAATTCTTCACACCCCAAAAATAAACAAGGTTCATTATAAATTTCAAGGGTGATCAAGTTATTGCAATATTTGGACACGATTCGATCATGAAAAAGCATGCATTGGAAATTAAGGTGACCAACTTTATTGCAAAGTTCACAAGTAATAGGATAAAGAGAACATAATTTTGTAGCAAATTCATCTATCACTTTGAGCAAAAAATTGGTTCTATCATGTTTATGCTTCTTGCAAAATCTATCATCCCTATAAGGCATGTCTTCACAAACTTTATGCACTCCACAAAAATTGACATGCTTATAAGAAACATTTTTGTCATGACTAGTGCAATCATCTTTAGTATTTTGGATATTCATAGAATTCATACTAACAACATTGCAATCATGCCCATCATTCAAAGATTTTATGCCAAACATTTTATTGAATTCTTATTCTATCAATTGAGCATAATTTTCCGCTCCATCATTTTCAAGAAAAACATTATAAAGACGAATAATATGAGGCAACCTCAATTCCATTTTTTTGTAGTTTTCTTTTATAAACCAAACTAGTGATAAAACAAGAAACTAAAAGATTCAATTGCAAGATCTAAAGATATACCTTCAAGCACTCACCTCCCCGGCAACGGCGCCAGAAAAGAGCTTGATATCTACTACACAACTTATTCTTGTAGACTCGTGTTGGGCCTCCAAGCGCAGAGTTTTGTAGGACAGTAGCAATTTTCCCTCAAGTGGATGGCCTAAGGTTTATCAATCCGTGGGAGGCGTAGGATGAAGATGGTCTCTCTCAAACAACCCTGCAATCAAATACAAGAAATCTCTTGTGTCCCCAACACACCCAATACAATGGTAAATTGTATAGGTGCACTAGTTCGGCGAAGAGACGGTGATACAAGTGTAGTATGGATAGTAGATATAGGTTTTTGTAATCTGAAAAAAAAACAGCAAGGTAGCAAGTGATAAAACGGAGCACAAACGGTATTGCAATGCTTAGAAACAAGGCCTAGGGTTCATACTTTCACTAGTGCAATCTCTCAACAATGCTAACATAATTGGATCATATAACAATCCCTCAACGTGCGACAAAGAATCACTCCAAAGTTCCTATTAGCGGAGAACATAAGATAGAAATTGTTGTAGGGTACGAAACCACCTCAAAGTTATCCTTTCCGATCAATCTATTGAGCCATCCCTATAAGTGTCACAAACAGCCCTAGAGTTCGTACTAAAATAACACCATATGATACACATCAACCAACTCTAATGTCACCTAGATACTCCAATGTCACCACAAGTATCCATGAGTTGATTATACGATATGCATCAAACAACTTCGGATTCATAATATTCAATCCAACACAAAGAACTTCAAAGAGTGCCCCAAGATTTCTACCGGAGAAAGTAGGACGAAAACATGCATCAACCCCTATGCATAGATTACCCCAATGTCACCTCGGGAATCCGCGAGTTGAGTGCCAAAACATATATCAAGTGAATCAATATAATACCCCATTGTCACCGCGGGTATTCATATGCAAGACATACATCAAGTGTTCTCAAATCCAACAAAGTATTCAATCCGATAATAATGAAACCTCAAAGGTAAAAACTCAATTCATCACAACAAGATAGAGAGGGAGAAACACCATATGATCCAACTATATTAACAAAGCTCACGATACATCAAGATCGTGCCAAATTAAGAACACGAGAGAGAGAGAGATCAAACACATAGCTACTAGTACATACCCTCAGCCCCGAGGGTGAACTACTCTCTCCTCGTCATGGAGACCGCCGGGATGATGAAGATGGCCTCCGGTGATGATTCCCCTCTCCGGCAGGGTGCCGGAACAGGGCTCTAGATGAGATCGTGGAGGTACAGAGGCTTGCGGCGACGGAGTCCAAAATCTAAGGTTATTTCTGGGGGTTTCTCTATTTATAGGATTTTTTGGTGTTGGAATCACGCGAAGATGGGCTAAGATGGGCCCACGAGGCACCACGGCCCCATACCCCCCCCCTGGCGCGCCCTGGTGCCTCGTGGGCACCTCGTGGCTCTTCTGGTCCTCCCACAAAGCTTCCTGGTTCTCTTTTGTTCCAAAAAAATCGTCAAAAAGTTTCGCTGCATTTGGAGAACTTTTATTTCTGCACAAAAAAACAACACCACGGTAATTCTACTAAAAACAGCGTCAGTCCGGATTAGTTCTAATCAAATCATACCAAAACCATATAGAATTGTTATGAACATGGCATGAATACTTCATAAATTATAGATACGTTGGAGACGTATCAATAGTCCACCTAAATATGCTTTGTCCTTGCATGGAATACTAGATAAGCTAACAATATGTCATTGGGAGCCAGTAACAATTATTATGCATGTTTAGTAAGTTGGGATTTGAATAGTGTACTTGGGGCAACTATGTATTCGGAGGTCAAGTGAGAGTTACTAACACCACTCAAGACATGCCTAATAGATCATGAACATGTAGGGCACACACTTAAGGGGATGGGATCAACTCGAATTGTATCCGAGTGGATATGAGTTTAGAGTTTGTTGGGCCTCGAGTGTTGAGCCTACCTAAGGACATCAATATAAGTAGGATGTACACACATTTAGTTGCAGCTCGATCGGATCACTTGAGAAAAGGATTTGGAAAATCTTGTTGTCATCACCTCCATGCCCGAATTTTATGACCGGATCTAGCAATCCGCCACTGGACATTCTGGTCTGTACATGTGGATACTTTCGAGGCATTGCACCTACAACATTCGGACGAAGCGCGTATGGGATTTCGCATGAGGAGAGGGATGTTCGACTACATCTACATCTACGTGATATATCGACTCTACTTTTGACATGAGAAAAAACAATTGTACAGTCATATTCTTCATGCGGGAATTTAGGTATGTGCAGTCTTAAACATGAATTGTCGTAGAATGGTGTAAATGAGAGTACTAATCATACACAAACATGAACTCATTGTGCAGGTCCAAGTTCAAGGAACCTTATACAAGATAAATAGTCGATTATGACTAAATTGAAAAACTGATCAGACACTCACTAACTTTGATGTATGCGCCTTAAATTGATAAAACATAAGGGGTAGTCCTATTTTACCCATCGACTTCTATGAAGATTAGACGAGATTGATCTTGTGACTAATTATACAATGAAGCGAGAGCAATGTAGTATACGATTAACACGGGAAGAGATACCAAGGTCCCGAATATTACCCTGTAAGATTCAACAAAACATGAAGTTTCAGACAACGAGGCAAAACATATTCAGTAATCAACTTTACTATAGTACTTACGCGGTGCTGAGTACATCAGCATGCAGATCATACTCCCTCGCAAAGACAAACGTGGTAATAGATTGAGGGAGTGCAGCCTGTCGATGGATTACAAAGAGGTTAAGAAACATTCAGGGATCATTCAATCAACGTTGTATGCATGCAATCGTACAAAAACTTGATGGTACTTACCTGTAAGATGGTAACACACAGGGTATCTCCGCGAAGCCCCAGAGCGACTGCTCCGACGGCAGTGGCGGCTGGGCCAGCGATGAACCGCAGTGCCACACCCAATGTGGCCAGGACAACACCGCAGGAGATTATCCTCTCCTGTAGTGCCATGAACTGACCTGCAACAACAGTTAGTAAAAAAATCTTGAGAGTGTTCGACCTGACGGTTATTACTATTTTGGGTAGCTGTGCAAAAACAAGAGGAGTATCCTCATATTTTACATGTAAAAATGAATATGTACCCTTTAGATATATTGGCATACTAATGCATGTGAAAATATTAGCAAACAATGATTGAACAAAGATAGAGTAAGAGCTTGAATCCAAGACAGTGTGTTGGAAAGGGGGTTTATTATCTATTGGGTTAGGCTTGTTTTGTTAGAATCCTGTCTCGGGAGTATTTCTCCTTACATGTTGTCCTTTTTTAGATTACCTAAGGGTGTGATGACGAGATTAATTTTTTGCATGGCTAGGTTTTTGTGGGAGGTCAAACAGAGGTGAAGAAATACCACCTTGTTCAATGGCATGTTATCTGCCAGCCTGGGGAGCAGGGTGGCCTGATCTTAATGACTTAAACATAAACATATTGGCTTTTCTACAAGAGAATATGGAAGTTCAAAAGTAGTGATGGGTCATGGGAGGAGATGAAGACTTTTCTTTTGCTAGTGAAACTTCCGATCTACTCATAATCAATCATGGCAGTACAGAGAGCCAGAGGTAATAAAAATTATAATCAGGTTTGTGGACCACCTAGCAATGACTACAAGTACTGGAGAGTTAACTACTTGAGAAGAGGCACTTTAACTCAATGCATGTAAAACATCTCCACGTCATTCTCAGTAATAAAGATTTGTTCTTTTCTTGCTATCAGATGATCGTAGGAGATAGTAGGAAGGCAAGGTTTTGGGAGGATGCCTAGATTGTGCATCGTCCCTTATGTCAACAAATTTGTTGCACTTCATCATCCGACTTTAAGTCGGAATGTGTATGTTAATGTTCTCCCAAGGCCGCGTGTGTTTGAAATTCAAACGGTTTCTGAAAGAAGAAACTATGATTACGTGGTAGATTTTGCAAGCCACATGTGCTCAAGTGGTGCTGTGTGAGAAGCATGACAGGGTGAAATGGTTGTTAATTAAATCTGGTGCATACAACGAAGTCTTTATATATGTATTTGATTTCAAAGAGTATTATTTTCCCCTATGTGTAATTGTGGGTTTGCATTGAAACCAGAAGTATTCGGGTGGTGAAAATAGGATTTCAACTAGAGATGACCTACAGAAGAGTGGATGTCATGGAGTTGATTTTGCATGAGTTATGTGGGGATAATAAACTTCTTTATTTGTCCCCCAGCTGAATATGTGTGTAATGTTGCTAGTGTTGTATTGGGTGTGATGGCTATACCTAATAATATGCTTGAAATATTCTTTCTTTGGTAGAGATAGGAAGTTTACAATGATTGGCGTTGTATTTCTGGGCACTTTAAAGACAAGAAATAAATCATTTTTCAAGGTATTCGTCCGAGTGACCAACTAAAATTGTGCTACATTTTTTCCATTTCATTAGCTCTTGGACATTGCTACAGTAAGGCACAACTCGAGGGTTGATGCGACACGGGGGAGGGTAAAAGATCATTAAGGTTTCGAAATATATTTTTTGGCATCAACATAGCTTGGGTCCTAAGATCAGGAGAATAGTGATGCAGTGTTGTTGGCAATAGATATCTCTCTACTTTGCCAAGTTATGTTAATCCCTGACATTTTGTGTGAGTTGTAGCCTTTGTCAGTTATCTTGCTTGTCTTATTGTTGCACACTTGATCAATTACTTTTAGTTCTTGAATCGCTATGGCGTGCTCTTGTTTTTAGAAACCCAAACCTTATTACATTTGTTGTTTATGTATTAGATAGGTTGTATGTTCACGACACTATGTTTTCATGAAATGGAACTCGGGGGGTGGGGGGGTTAGGGAATCCTTTTATAAAAAAGTTATTACTACTGCTAGCTTACCTATGCTGAACATGCGGAGTTCAAGCCCAGTTCTGGACATGATCTGCACCGAACCCTGGATGATGCTAGGCGTCTTGATGTGCCACCTATATATGCACAGAATTATGCAAGGATTAATAATGTTCATATGAATGGCAGGTGGAAGTACAATGTGCATCAAAACATCACATTTCGAAAGTGATTCTAGTTCAACGGAATGAGCAAGAATTTCAAAGGAATGAAGAAGATACATGCAGAGAAATACATTATACACATGAAGATGTAAAAGGAAAAGGAATATTTTCAAATATACATAAGAGACTATCGATTCAGTCTCTTGGGACCTATAACATGTTGGGATGTTCCCATCAACTCTGTCGCCCACGCCGGGGGGTGGGGGGTGGGGGTGGTGCTCATTTCATGGAAATCTGGAGCGCACTCCTTCCTTTGAAAAATCTAGATCTTCACATGCCAACTGGCACGTGGGTGGCTTCCCTCCAAAGACCAAAGTCAGCAGCACAGTTTTAGGTTCTATGGAATGATAGGAATAAACTCATTATTGTGTCTTAGTTCCCCAAACATCATGTTTATTATGTTTTCAAAACCTTTTTTTTTTTGCAATCATGGAAGGCAGCTAGCAGACCAAACGATTTGGGCATGCTGGAGGTTTGCATGAACATGCTTAGAGACATCCATCAAGCTATTGCCTCTCCCCCCCCCCCTCCCCCCCCCCCCCCCCCCCGGTGAGAAATTCTTAGATGTTTTGCCTCGCCAAGTTCTCTTATATAGATTATGAATTTATTCTTATGTTGGAGTGCACTTTATCTTAAATTGATATCCTGAACATACTTGGTTATGAAACTGTTTGCTCACTATTAGGGGCTTTATTAATGTTAAAATTGGGCACTACATGGCTTTATTTTAAAAAGTTTCATTTTCAAACTTGCACTAGTGGTCGATTTTACATTTTCTGGCCCTTACACTTCAATAGTGTACAAATTATATCTTGACCTCCATTCAAACGGTACGATCACCAATGACATGGCAATGTTTTTTCACACATGGCAGCCTAGTTAGCACATGAAAATGCAAACAAAAGACTAAGAAGAAAACCCAATAAATTAAATAGTTTGAAAATTAGGGCGAAAAATCCATAAATGCACCAACAAGAATTGGAAGAAGGCTGGAGTTTATGAAAAGGAAAACTAATTGATGAAAAATCAAGAAATGTGCCGTCTTTCTTTTAGTGTTCATATAAGTTATCCGTGATCTCTATGATTTTTTTTTTACCAGAGTACTTACATTTTTTTCTACTTTTTTTAGTTTTAGTGATCACACATATTTAGTCTCATTTCTATAAGTTTTTAGTTTTATATCTTTTCCTTTGTTTTCTGCAGACATTTTTTATAATTTTTGGTTATTTTTTAGATTTTTTTGGTTTTCCCTAATGTTTTCAAACAATGCTTAGTTTTAAATCGTGTGTGTGTTAACTAGGATAGTCTTGTCAAAACCACCACCCCTCATTAGTCATTCCACTTCCATCAAGGCAAGTGATCAAATTGGTTATTAAAAGCTAAATGTAAAAGCTACTTCCAGACATATTCGATGCTATGTCGTACCTCCCATCATCCACTCGAAATCCTATTGAAGAACTGAGATGGTCTCACTGGCAAATGTTTACTCTTTTGTTAATGCGTAAACATCCTCAAGTGTGAGCTCGGAACTACTACTTCTTTCTTTGTATCTAATAAAGGTTTTTTTCTTCTTCTTGTTTTTCTTATAAATTTTCTTATTTTCTATTTTTTCATGTTAAATAGGGTACTCATGTCAAAACCACCACACCTCATCATTCATCCCACTTCCATGAAGCCAAATGATTAAATCCGTTATTCATTAAAAAGTTACATTTTTTTCTTTTAATATTTTCACATGGAATCGATGCTACGTCGCCCCTTTCATCATCAAAATTCTATTGAAAAACTGGGAGGGTCTTGCTGTGAAATGTTTACTCTATATTAACGACTAGGCATCCTCAAGAGTAAGCTCAGAACTACAACTTGTATGTTTATATATTTAATAGTTAATTTAATTCTATCATTTTCTAAAAAAAATGTTTTTGTGTTAAATAGGTTACTGGTGTCAAAACCACCACACCACTTCCATCATGGCAAGCAATCAAATCTGCTGGCATTCAAAGATAAATGTTAAACTACTCCCAGATATAGTCGATGCTACGCCATCCCTCCCATCACCCATTCAAAATTTTATTGAAAAACCAGGAGGATCGCACTCGTAAATGTTTGCTCCTTCCCCAGGAATAAGCTTGGAATCGCACCTTAAATAAATATTTTACCATATTATTCTGTTGTTTCATATTTTTTGCAAGCCACCTCCCCCTCCCCCCGCGCGTAAGGACAATTGGCAAAAACTGCAGTACATAACAACCAAAAACTGCAGTAGAAACCTGACTGAAAATAGTACATAATTACAAAAAATAGAGTATAAACAGCAAACTGCAACAGAAAATGTAGACAACATTCAAAAAAGCAAAGTAACCAACATTAAAAGCAACTTACATTAAAAGAATGTTCTGTAGACAACAGTCAAAAAGTGCAATGGATAAAAAAGATTACTGGCACAAATGTAGCAGACAACCATACAAAAATGCAACCTTTTTGGACCAAAAATATAGCATTAGGATAATGTTACAGAGCCAAGCACACTCTCTCCGTAGCAAAATGTCAAATATATACTATATATGTGTTAGTTAAAACAATAGTGTAAGCAATAATTACTTCCTTACCCGCAAAAAAAAGAAATAATTACGTCTTTTACTGCGGCAGACGTGGTGAGCAATCTGGGATTCATTCAGAAAAAAAAAACTGTATACTTCTCTTTTTTTAGGGGAAAAACTGTACTATATACATACTTCTTTAACAAAAATGGTGTAGGTGTGACGTACCTGTTTGTGACACAAGACCACGCGATCCCGAGGACCCCGGCGTAGACGTTCGGGTTGCGCGTCAAGTTGAGCCAGACCACTCTGACCAATGGCCCGATACGCAACTCAGGCCTCTTTTCCTCCACGCCGCCCTCCACGTCGTCCTTCACCGGCACGGCCGCGTCCGGCTTCCAGGCGCCACCGCTGGCACGCCTCACCTCGAACGCCAGCAGCAGCAGCGGGAAGTAGACGATGAACTGCGCCACCGATAGCTGCACGATGAGGTCGCGCGCCCAGTCGCCGTACATGGCGTCCATCAGCGGCACGCCCACGACGAGCGTGTTGTTGAGCGCCGCCAGCGAGTAGCCGGTGATGCACCACGCGGAGACGAACTCGGGGCCGCCGCCCCCGGCGACGCGGCGGGAGCGATATCGAGCGGTCGACGCGGCGGCCCAGGCGGCGAGGACCAGCACGACGACGACCTTGGAGAGCGCGTCGGCTGCCAGGACGCGGTAGTTGAGCGCGTAGGGGTCGGTGCGCGCCGCGGCGTCGAAGGCGAAGAAGGGGATGGCGAAGTAGGTGACGAGGCGGTGCACGGCGTCGCACTGCTCCGGCGTGAAGAACTTCCACCACCGCACCGAGCAGTAGCCGAGGCCCAGGGCGAAGTAGAGCGGCGCCATGGCGGACACCACCTTGTACACGTCCCCCCACCCTATCATCTCCTCGGTGGCTCGGTCTGCGCTCCGAGAATTCTCTTGCTGCCTGTATGGAGGGGTTTCATGCACGCATGAACAATGGATGAACAAAGCAACGAGCAGGTAACTGTAAAGGTGCATGCACGCTGCAACAAATTATTTTATACCGTCACTGTCGTTTCCTGCGAAAGGCTTATGACCGTAGACCACTCTTTTGTTACTGTAGCTGACACATCCAGCATGCATGTCGCCATGCTAAGCCTTAGTACCACTATGTTCGTGGATTTTCATTGAAATGAATGACCAAAACAGCTCGATCAGAGCTCCGTTTGATTAAAGCCATAGCAGTTGTGATCTTGGAATGTGCGTGCGTTCGTTTTGAATTTTACTGGACCAAAAATGATTTTTTTTTGCGCGGTAAAAATGATTTTCTTTCCTGTGTACAAATCTTTTATTCCATCAACCGCTTTATTTGGCGGGCACTTTTTAATATCAAACAAGCAAAATATGTTGGAATATTTGTTTTCATCAAGTTTGGCTTGCTTCTCACGTATGCCACATGGTCAAAATATGTTAAAATATGGATACACGGGTTATGATAAGAATGTGAGGTGCTTACTACTAATCACGTACACGGGTTATGACACAATTCTAATCCTGCCTGCAAGTCTGATACAAGTGGAACAAGTGAACAATCTGTTGAAGCATTTTGCTAATCAAACTGGAGATTAACTATCACAAATCAGTTATGATTCCTATCAATGTGCATGAAGAGAGCTTCACTCAGATTCTTGACTCATTGGGATGTAAGAGGGGGTCCTTTCCATTTACATACTTGGGGCTTCCTTTAACCGCTAGCAGACTCAAAGCAGAGAATTTCACACCCATTTGCCAACAAATTGAGAGAAGATTGACTGGATGTTCCACCATGCTTTCTTATGACGGCAGACCGCTATTAATCAAATCAGTCTTCTCTTCTCTACCAATCTTTTTCATGAGCATTCTACCACTGCCTGCATCAATCACTAGTCAGATCAACAAATATCTCAGAAACTTCCTGTGGAGAAAATTTGGAGAGCTAGTTGCTGGTCCTACTCTAATTGCTTGGGAAAAAGTATGTAAACCCAAGATGCAAGGTGGTCTTGGAATTCTGGATGTGAGTCTACACAATAAGGCCTTGATGATGAAAAATGTGCAGAAATTTCTAAACAAGGACCCTCTGTCCTGGGTTCAACTACTTTGGGAAAAATACTATTCTCATTCCCTTCCTGGCTCTAAGATGGAGGGGTCCAGTTGGTGAAGAAGTCGTTTGAGATTGCTTGAGGAGTATAAATCAAATTCAATTTGTACTCTGGGCAATGGACATGCTACACTTTTGTGGCATAATGGACAGGCTACACTTTTGTGGCATGATAACTGGTCAGAGCAGCCCCTCAAAGAAAGATTCCCAGAGCTTCTATCTTTTGTTAAGAGTGATACTCTGTCTGTAAATGATTGGCTCGGGTTTGAGGATCAGACACAATTGTTTCACACACCACTGTCCACTCAAGCTTACATCCAGTTCACACAAATGCAACATCTGGTTCAGATGCATGGAAATGAGCAGAAGAAAGACTCTTGGGCTTGTAAGGGCCAGAAAAGTAAATTCCCTTCCATCATGATGTATCAACACCTAGGCCCACATCAACAAGAACAACAAATATTTAAATGGCTTTGGAAGAGCTCATTTAGGTTGAGGCACAAATTCTTCTTCTGGCTCTTCTTGCATGATAGAGTGAACACCAGAAACTTGCTCAAAAGAAAATCATTCCCTCTGTACAGTTATACATGTGTTTTCTGTCATGAAGATACTGAAGAAACTGCAAGACATCTTTTTTGGGGTTGTGGATTTACTCAAGACTGCTGGCACAGCATAATTCCACATAAGAAACTTGGTATATCATGTCTGGATGACATTATGTTGACAAGAGAAGAATTGCCAAGGCACATTGCAATGGAAATCATTATTCAGGGGTGTTGGTCCATCTGGGGGCAAAGAAATGGTAAAATATTTAGAAGAGAAGCTCCTAGTATTAACTGCTGGAAATTCAAGTTAAAAGAGGATCTAAAATTGCCAGGACACAAGATTAAAGCAAAATATCTGGCCACATTGCAAGGCTAGATTAGTGATCATCTGGAATGAACACTGTCTGAAACTCATGCTAAGTAGTTTCCCCATGTTAGAAAAAGCTGGAATTGGATAGACTTTTTCTTTTTTCCTTTTGCTTTGTATATATGTATTTTTTTACACTTTATTAATAGAAAATACCGTAGAACAATTGTTCTACGGTTTGAGCTTCAAAAATCACGTACATGGTCTGCTTAAGGGCATCTCCAGCAGCAACCTGTAAATTTCCTCCCGCATCCATCCGCGGACAGGGGGGGCCAGTCCGCGGACACGGATGCGGGAGGCCGCCATCCAACGCTGCCCACATACATTCGGGCAACAATACGAACAAACCGGACGAAATTCGTTCAAGTTCGGATATAATTTACATAAAAGGTCGATATTTCGACCATTTAACAAAAAAACTAGAAAAAAAACTAAACCCTATACCGGACGACCACCTCGTACGCGTGGCCGCCCTACCCTACCGCACCGCCGTCGCTGTCGGTGCCGTCATCGTCATCGTGGTCCCTCCAGCGGCGGAACACCACCGGAGGGCCGCGACAGCCTTGTTCGGCGGCTGCCTGCCGCTCGCGTAGGAGCCGCTCCGCCTCCTGCTGCGCTGTGCGGAGTGCCGCCACGACCACTGCCGACATGGCCTTCGGAGCCCTGGCGACATCCTTGCCACAACTGGCGTTGCCGGAGCAGTCGCTAAGCGACAACTTCTCGCCGATCTTGGTGAGCTCGCCGTCAAGGCGGCGGCGACGTCTGGCGGCCGACTCCGCGGTGGTCACGGAGAGGTCGAGCGCCCACATGGCGGCGATGTCAAGGTCGTTGCGGACCCAGTCCGGCGCCACGTCGCTCTTGGCGAACGCGGAGCGGCGACTGGCATTGCGTCGGTCGTACCTTGT
Organism: Elymus sibiricus; assembly: GCA_039707655.1. Taxonomy (NCBI): domain Eukaryota; kingdom Viridiplantae; phylum Streptophyta; class Magnoliopsida; order Poales; family Poaceae; genus Elymus; species Elymus sibiricus. The sequence goes on from CM077672.1 coordinate 321,840,038, forward strand.
CTGCTGCCTCGTCGCGCGCTCTGCCTCAGATACGACGGCCCTCGAGCCCAAGGCACCGCCGTGACCGCCTCCTCCGAGGTAGTGGAAGAGGTGGCCCCACGCCTTCTTGATCGCGGGCGGCAGCTCCTCCTTGACGGCAAGGCGATGGTGGTGCGGCGGCGACGATGGCGCGTCCATGCGGCCGTACCGGCTGCGCGGCGGGGACGCCGGCTCCTTCTTGACCCGGCGTCCCATCTGGACGCCGCGGTGGTGCGGGTGCGACGAGGCTCGTCCTTCACGCGGCGTCCGATCTGGACGCCGCGGTTGTGCTGGGGCGAGGCCGGCTCATCCTTCACAGGCCGAAGCAGGGGCACCGGCTCGCACTTCACGTGGTGGCGCGGCGGGGACAACGGCTCCTGCTTGACACGCGCCGGCGATGGTAGCGATGGGCCCATGTAACGGAGCGACCCTCCGTCATTATCTCGATCTGACGGACGAAATCTTCGTCCGTCAGAGCGGCCTCCTTGAGGAGTCGGGGCTGCTGCGGCACCTGGTCCTCCTCGTCGCCGGAGGAGATGACGATCTCCTCCTTGGCGGAGGAGCCGGCCGCTGTGGACGCCAACGGGCCCGGAGAGCGTGGGCGGCGGCGCCAAGAACCGCCGGAGGAGGAGCTTCCGCCTACTCCGCATGCCGGCGCGGAGCACCATGACTTTGGCATCGCCGCCACTGGGCTCGGAGAGGACGAGGGGCTTGGGCACGAAGACGGGGGAGGGAAGGGGACGGTGCTCGGGGAGGGGGAGTGCGGCTTTGTGCGTCGCCGGCGCACGGCTTAAATGGCCATGGCCAGGCCAGGCGAAGGGGCGGTCAGTCCGCTTCAATGCGGCGCAGCGGCCGGAGTTGGTTCCTCGGGACGCGACGTCCACATTGAATCGGCGACGCCCGAGAGGTCACGTCCGTCAGCGCCGCCCTCCCGTCCGGTCAAATCACGACATTAATGCCGACCGCTGCATGCTCTGGGCCGCATGAATGCGGCGCGGCAAGCGGCGCGGGCGTTCGATGGAAAACGCGGGAGAGGCGGGTGGGGGATTTTCGGTGGGCCAGTGTGGTCAGAAGAGGGCTTGGGAATGGTCTGGACGCCCGCAAAGCTCCCACATTTGTCTCCGTTTTGCGGGAGAAAGTACGCCCGGACCATCCGACAGAATGATACAGACTCGTGTTGAATGGTACAACATGTCTGGACAACGCAGTCCAGACGGATGCCGACGCTTTGAGGGTCGGTGTTGGAGAGGCCCTAAGCCAGGATAGGCGAGCTATCCCATCCTAGCCAACATGCATGGCTGCGGGTCAGAAGTGTGTGTTAGTAGAAACAGTGACTGAGAAGTGGCTGGAATTAACAAAGGCACTGAGGCAGAGGCATGGAGTTAATAAGTTTACTACGGCCGGTGAAAACGCATATGGTGTTTTCCTTTTCCGTTCATTTGGGTCCGACTTGGACCTTTGTTTGTACTCAACCATCATCGTCTTCTTCCTCTGTTAACAGAATCTTAGCAGCTTTTCTGCTCAATTTTCAAAAAGCAGAGGCATTTGTGGCAGCTAGTTAGTCACTTGATCACTAAAAAATCGGATAAGCGTTAAAAATGGAGCAGCAGTTGGGCTTTTGGCAGTAAGCGATCTATGCACTACTTAGCACATCGATCTTACTCTGGAAAAAAAAAACTAGCACATCGATCTTGACATGTCAATCACGCCGTACAACATATCTCGGGGACGTCCATTTTGAAATCCAGTGACTTTGGTAGAGGCGAGCCGATCGTTAGTGAACAGTATGATAACTTGCCCCTCTCTGTACACCGTCTGATTTAGAGTCGGTGGACAGATCTGAGTGAACAGTACCCGATGTACAATGACCCCGTCTACAGGGACTCGTCCACAGCGGTTTACAGTGACCCGTCTACAGTGCCATCTACAGGACTTTCTGCTACAATGTTTAATCTGGGCTGCCCGTCCTTCATCCAATGGTTGGATGGCCGTCAGTTAAGGCGAGGCCAGTCACTTGATCTCTGTCCGTGAGAGAGGAGGGAGGACCATGCATGCGTCAGGTGCAGGGTAGGGCCCATTGAGTGATTGGACTTAGCATATACTCCCTCCGTTCCAAAATCTAATGCGCATAGTTTTTAGCGCACATACCAACGAGTGTGCTGGCATTAAATTTTGGACAAGAAAACCCCCACTCCATCTCTCTCAGGCCCGGTCCAAGTAGTACTACTACTGATTAGTACTCCAGCCATCAGCTTTGCCGACGCTAGTCTCCGGTGCCGCCGTCGTCAGGCGGCTCCTCCTCCGGCGCCGACGTTCGTCAAGCGGCTCCTCCTTTTTGTTGCTCCTCCCCATCTTCTTCCTCCTCTCTCCCCTTCATCCTTCAGCCAGCGTCACCGTCGTCAGCCGTACGCGGCCGTGGCGGCCGCCAAGAAGCTGTACACGGACGCGTTGCCTGGTGGCGGACTCGCTGATGCCTGCTGCAGTGGACGCAAAGAAGCCCGCCATGGAGAGAGAAGCTGGGCAGTGACTCCAGGCATGGTCATGCCGACGTAGAAGCAGACGCACGGGCCAGGGTCTCCTTCCACCCGCGCACGCTTGCCAGGCGGAGACACCCCACCTCCTCCGCAAGCACCAAGGCGCCAGGAAGTTCCACTTGATGACCATGCCAGCAGCCAGATCCCGCTACCGGCGTCCACCGCCACCGACCCCTCTGTCGTCTTCTTGACCGAGTCGTCCAGCTTGATTCTCGCCGCCGCCGATCGGTTCACGCTGCCGCCAGCCGCGGCACGCAACTGCACGTTTTGAACAGGTTGGTGGCCGCGACCCACGCCCGGCTGTTGGTGAATATGCTCTGCGCCGCCGACGCTCGCATGTGCGTGCTCGCGCTGGAGCCCCCGCGGCTAGTGAATCTGCTCTGCGCCAGCGACCTTCACGTGCGTGCACACGCTGGAGCTCCCCCTCCGTGTTGCGAGGTCATGGACACGGCGGCGCGGAGGCGATGCGTACGGGAGCAGGAGATATGCGAGGAAGAAGACAAGGGACATTTTCGTCAAGAGCAGGGCAAAGTAGCAAACACGCACTACAATTCGGAATTTCCCCCAAAAAACTATGCGCATTATATTTCGGAACGGAGGGAGTATATGAAAGATGAGCTACAAATACATAGCTATACAAGGGTAGTGGACCCCCAGCCGCACGAATCATGTAGCAGCTGTGTGGTAGATGCTTTTCCGCTAGATATCACTTCCGTTATAAACCACTTTGCGTCTATGAACCGATCTGCATATGCGACTATACATCGAAAGAGCGTAATATACTACTCCTTTCGATCCAAAATAAGTGTCGTAATTTTGAACTAAGATTAGGTCAACCTTAGTTCAAAACCGCGGCACTTATTATAGATCGGAGGGAGTACCTCACAACAGTATGGTGAGGGTCATTGGGCAAAGTATCCAACGTCCATCTGTGTGAACGGGACATAACTATTTCTCACCTAGCCGAGTTTCAGGAAACTTGTTATATAAAATATTTATTTGGTACGTATTATAGATGTTAATATTTTGCAATATAAATCTAATCAAACTGGACAAAGTTTGACTTTAGAAAAATATAATACGCGAAGTAAAAAGAAACAAAGGGAGTACTAGTACTTTAATCTTGGTGGCTGCCCTATTGGTCTTCTCGCGCCAAACTGACGATCTACCTGTTTTCGATCCTCTTCGATCTGGCCGATGATGAGTTTCGGAATTCTACGCCGGAGATCTACAGACTGGCGCAAGACGCTCCTGGTTTTCTGGATCGGATGGGATTCTGCCGTGCGCATCCGTGCATATGCCCGTGCGGCTTTAAGTGGGTGCAGCGCGAAGGTCCGCTTTTTGTCGATACCATGGGACATGTCTACTTCTAGATTTCCATGGTATTAAGAGAGGCGGAGAATGTCATGGCGGCTACGATTGGAGGATCAGAAGAAATGGCGGAAAGGTGCCTTGGATGCGATGAAGACTGAGCTATGTGTTTAGTGACTTGCAGTAGCGGCCTCGGCAAGTGGGGGCGGAAGCACTGGAGGACTTCAGTCTTGGTGGTGCTCCTCGAGTACCGAGTCTCACTTCTATGGGTGAAAACCCAAGGTCTAACCTTCACTGATTGTGCCTGGCAATGATCTTGTTGAAGGCATTGTTTTCAGAACTCGGACTTTCTCCAGAGTGAAAACCTAAGATCATTGATCGGGCGATGACGGTGCTTGTGCTCTGTTCCCTTCTTGGAGGCGTCGCCTTTGGAGGACCTCTTTTGCGGTCCGGGTGCTGTCTTTGATGGTGGTTAGTGCGCTGCTGCTGTGAGTGACTGATCACTGTGGAGGGGCTTTTTTCTTTTTCTTTTTTTCTCTTTTTGGCTGTGTGCATCCTCAATGTCTAGTTGGACATTTTGTTGGTGCAGAGACTAAATATAATTGGTATCTTCGCGATATTAATATATTTCTTTTGTTGAAAAATTAGTACGTTTAATCAAACATGTCTTCTCAAGGTTAAACCAAGTGGCCGTTGCGTTCAGTCTTCAAGCTTAGCTGCCCCAAAACCCACCAGTAGATCAAGAGGAAAGGGTATGAGAAATGCAACCGATCTCAGTACGGTGTGCAGTGTGTTGTGACTTTTCGGTACTCAATACTGAGATGTACATGTGAAAACAGACATATTTGACCTTTTCTGAAACTTCAACAAAAAATAAACCAGACCTAAAATTGTTTTACAAAATAACTTTTTCATGACACCCGGATGTAGGCGCCATGCTAGATAACATGACGCCTTTCGTAGAGGTAGCTGTCGCGCCATAAACCATGGCGCCCCAGTTTAGGGCGTCATGCTGTCTAGCATGATGCCCAGCACGCAGGGCCTTGTGCAAAAGGGTTAATTTATGATATATTTTTTATAGATCCGGTTTATTTTGTGCTGAAGTTTCCGAAAAATGCCAATCTATCATTTTCAGGTTCTATATATGTGGACTGTCTCTCGGGTACACCAGCCCCAAGGAAACCGACCATACTATTATATGATTCTCCTACGACCTTGTAGGGTCCTCGCCAACAATGCGCAACCGAGGAAAGCCTTGGTCTCCGTTCTCCATGGCCTCCGTTCTCCACCTTGTAAGCTGGGAGATTTGGAAAGAGCGAAATGCACGCGTGTTCAGGACCAAGGCGGCGCCTGTGGCGGTGATAGTGCGAACTATTAAGGAGGAGGCGTCTATCTGAGCTCTGGCGGGCGTCAAACATTTGTGTAATTTGGTGCCGCGAGAGTAGGCCTTTGCCCTTTTTCGCTTTGGCGGGGCTGTGATGTACTTAAGCATACTCGTCTCCTTATTCAATGAAAATGGCAAATCTTTTGCCTCGTTTAAAAAAAAAAACAACCCCTACGACCTCGGCAAGTCGGCCAACGGCGGGTTCGTGTACGCGCAGGCGAGCCCGCGGACGGCGGCGTTCTACAGGGGCTGGTACGAGGCGAGGGCGCGGTACCCCGGGGAGCACGAGCAGGGCGTGTTCCAGCTGGAGAAGCGCGAGCTGGCGGCGCGGCACGGGGTCACGGTGCAGCTCGTGGACACCGCGTTCCTCGGCAGCCACTGCGAGCCGAAGGACTTCTACAAGGTGTGCACGTACCATGCCAACGGGTAGATATCTGGTGATACGGTACACGAGGTGCTCCCCTGATCCAAGACTATCTGAACCGTTCGATCTGGACTGGAGGTACCGGCGTTCCAATGTATGCAAAAAGCACCCTGGTTTATTCTATAATTCAGCGACGAAGTGCATATTCATCTTCTCTGTTCGCTTCTGACTGATACAATTCGCACCGCCGCCGGCCACCATGGTATGCCCCCATCCACTCTTCCTTTTCCAAATCCAGCTCTACCTGTAGGGCTCGCGCGCGTGCCGGTCCTTCGCTCAGATCCGGTCGGTTTCATGGGAGCCGAGACGGACCTTCCCCCCGCCGTCGCTGGAGCCAACCACGTCGCGGGAGCCGGAGACTCTACGCAACGACGAGCAGGTAAGAGGCAGCGCCTCCTTCTCCGTACGCACCTTGGCCGTTTTCTCGCGGTCGAATTTTTAATTTTGCTTATTTGATTTTAGTCCGTGCTTTGGTGATTATGGAGCAGGCGTGAGTTGTAGTCCGTGCTTGCCCGCTGCCACTTCCTCTGGAAGTGCAACAAATATTGGAGGAGCCGCACTGCATTTGGTTAATTCATCCTCTAATTTCATAGTATCGTGTATTGCTCTCCCCTATGTAGTCCTTAATGGTTGGAAGTCTGCCATGATGTGACTAAAATTATGAACTGAAAGCAGATGTTGCAACTGTATGACAACAAATGAAAGAAGCGAAAAATTATGGAAGTACAACTACATCTAATGTTAGTTGTAGTTATGAAAATTTCATGTCCCGCAATGCAATATCAGCAGATTTTTAAGTTAGTTTGGAGCAGATATATGCGTCAGTATTTTAATCTTTGTGGAATTAGAAGAATGCTTGCTACGTCGACAGAAGTTCTTGTTCAGTCACTCTGTTACAGCATCTTGCTAAACATGAAAGCTAGAAGTGTTTAAATGTTGGTTGTTGCTTCCTCTCCTAACATGTCTAGCTAAATTATACACATAATCTTTCCTATAGAGTGTCATAGAATGTTTCTTACATATATAGTATAGTTGAAAAACACATGTACAGACTAACGCAAGTTCAGACCAAAATGCATTATTAGTCCAGCCGTTCATATGATTCAAATAAGTGAACATGTAGACTATTGCTAAGTCATGTCTATAGATCGAGTGATTAATTCATATCAGATGAGACCCAAGAATATTTGACCAACAAAAATCCCAGTTGAATTCTATGTCAGGCTGGGACAACTAAGTGCTAGAAATCTATGTAGTTCTTCACACTTCACAGCAGCTGGAAGTAGAAAAGTTCGACCGCTCAAAAATAGTTCTGGCAATGTCCTTCAAGGGTCAACTAAATCACTTTCGCGTACCACTGGATGGTGTACAAGGAAAATAAGAACTCATCAAGTGATCTCTAGCAATGTTACTTTGTTTAGCTATGTTAATTTGTGAACTATATCATATCTTGTGAACTATATTAAGGATGTGTTAATTCCAAGACAAAGATGCCAATGTTTCAAGCTGCTCATTTTTTTTAAGGTAATCAACTCGTACTAATTTGGACATGTTTTAGAATGCAGGATAAAATCATTGCTTATCTAGGCGACTCTTTAGGGAGGCAGATGTTCCAATCGATGACGTGCATGCTTTTAGCATCTGTGGAATATGTTGGCTCCAGGTACGGATTGGCCCTGGCACGACATGCAAAACGACAAAATGGCTGGGTCTACCGATTCCGGAGCAGAAACATTTTCTTCCTTTTGGTGTTCTTGCTGGGTAATTAGGGGAATCGTCTGTGTTAGCAGAAATATATGCCTTTTAGTTCTAGGAGTAACACCCTGTTTAGTTTAGCGAATCAGAACTATAACTGCTGTTAAATATATGTGCAATTAGCGTTGCTTTGTGTTTTGTCAATCTGGAAGATTGTACCGCTGTGGTTTGCCTGACTGGACAACTACATGCTTTTATATCGAAGGCGTTACTAGTATTGTGGAATCTCCTTTATTTTGCCAACTTTTGTTGCTTATATATGAAACCAGCACGATTAGTTTTGCTTCCCTTAATATCTGTTGTTGTCTGATCTTGATGTGTAGGGATGTATGTGACAAAAGGTGCAGGGATGTTTGTTCTATTGTTTTGGGACTTTGGATAAATTAAACAGTGTTGCTTGCTTGTAGGAATATATGTGCTGAAAGTGGGGAGGGGCGTTTTGGCTCCCCGGTCCAGTTGATCTCGCTATCAGTTGATCTCGCTATCTGTGCCGTCCAGATGAGCGTTGTGATCTGTGCGTCACATTATTTATTGGCTATACAGGACAGGACAAAATAGAGAATACAGAGTGGCAGACACTCTGTACGTATGGTGTCAGAGGACGGGAGGAAACGGATGCAGAGGGCGCCGTTACTGCTGTTAGCATGGTGGCATTTGTACCATGTGTACAGTGTTTTTGGTTGGATGGTACAGTTTGTCATATGGACCCACAAATCAGACTGCGGCTGTTGTGGGGGCATATGGACCCACAAATCAGGCATGGAAAATAAATGCATCCCCATCTACCAGCTTGTCCCGACTGCTGTCAGTGTATACATCCTTGACTGCTTCTGCAATACAACTAGCATACTGCTGAACCGCAGTGCAGATAGCCTCGCTGTCCCCAGGTGCAGTTTCAGGTTCCTTGCTTAGTCTCTTACCAGGCTCCTGGTGTGGTGTTTTGCAAGCATGCTCAGATGATGTTTTCCATTCTCACGAGCTGGCATGATGAGAAGAACTTTCTCCTGCCGGAAAACATGGGGCAACTTTCAGTCTTGTTAGTGGAAGAACATCCGGAGAACATCAGGTTATTGTGTGGGCGCATTGTTACATATGAAATAATGAACTACCTTCACAATCGGACAAGTCAAGCCTGACACCGGTAAGTTTGGGAGTCTTTGGTGTCCGGTAAGGATCTTCTGCACTACCCGAAATGGTGGTACTAACATTTTTACGCTTGTGATGACAGGATGCACTCTGCTCGTCAGCGATCGGTGTCTGAGGTCTGAGCGGGCAGTCGGTCAATCCCCTGACTGAACAACAGGTACATGTAGATGCAAGTGCTGCCACGAGCTTGTCTGTGAAGGTGACCATCTCATTCTCTATATTTTGACGTGCTGTAGTGAGCGCGCATTCTGCTCCCGCAATAGGATGGCGATGGGCTGGGACGCCTGACAAATCAATAATGTTAAAAAGGCACTGTAATTAGTTGAGTCCATGTGAAGAGCAAACATGCAAAAAGTGATCATATGGGTAGAATGTCTTGTGACTCACAATCATCGGATATCGTTTGGCAATGTAGTTAGAGTAGTCCAAAGCAGATGGCTGCCTGGGTGGCAGGGTCTGCACATCAATCTGCACCAGCAGGAGGAAGCTTCGTTGTATTGCTCTTAGGAACACTGTGGTGGCTGCTGGTGCATGGCGGTGGCTTCTAAGAACTGGTCATTGACTTAGGGTCAGTACGGGGCTCATCAGGGCGGGTACTCCTCGAGTATCACAGTGGATGGGTCTCTCAACTGGAACATGAGGAGCAATGATATTTCTTAGTTCCTGAACTGGCTTATTGCTAGAACATTCAGGCTGTAAAAATGGATGTTTTCGCGTACCGATGCTGATGCAAATGACAACTCAGCTACTCCCACATCTGTCGCCATCGTAGCCATCCGGCGCAAGCTCTCCTGGTCAAAATGCTTGACCCAGCACATCATGTTTCTTGTTGAATATGCCCAGATCGAGGTTGCCGAGGTACAATATCTATATAGAGGATAACAATTTTTTTTTATCAGATCATAACAAAAATGAATGTGGGTTTTAGCGCACCTAAAGGAAAAACACAAAAAGACGTGTCAAACCTGCAGGAACAGATGACAGCCGGTAAGGTTCGCCGTTGTCATGCCATTCTACATATCAATCTTGAGCTTGGTGACTGCGTCGAGCAAGCACTGCAACACCTACTCGCACCAGTTGAACTGCGCTATATCTTCGGTGCTCGCTTGTGCACCCCAGAATCAATGGCCTTGTAATCATGTTTGCAAGACGATGCGAGCACGTGACCATCACAAAATCACAAAGGCTATCTCAAAACAATCTTTCTCCAGCTTGCTTGAATCTTCAGTTATATTCAGAAATCCTTGGCAGCACGCAGGCTGTGCGAACTTGCTTGGTCCATGCCAAGGGTTTTCTTTATGAAGGAAATCGACTCTTCATTGATGTTGCCATCTCGACCACGTACATCTCTATTTCCACAAGGGATGCCAAACACCATAGCCACATCTGCTGGCCTGAACCTTAGCAGTTTCTTATCACTGATACAATTGCGCGGCAGCGAACATCCACCTTGCTCATGGCCCATGAACTAAGCTTGAGATTTAGCTTCTGAATCATTGGCAGTTCAAGCATTCCCCCAAAACTTGTCTCTTTTACTAACCACCTTTTGTAGTCTGTGAATCCTTCCATGACAGAAACAGCATGCCTGACAGAACTTCTAGATGTTGAGTTTGGGGGAAGCGCATCAGATCGACTGCCTGCAGTGGCGGATCTAGGATTACACTATGGGGGGTGCCACTAAATTTTTTTTTTTGCGCGCGGCTCGCAACTTAAATGTAATGCAAACATCACAAATTCACATACTGTAACAATTATGAAAATGACAAAAACATGCATGATAGTTACCTTGTATGACCGCTAGAGACTTTGTACAGCCTTCTTGGTGTTTTTTGCAGCTAAATTTGCTGATCCATACAAGATATGAGATAATAAATAATTAATATTTGACCAAGAAACAATACATTGAGCATAAGAGATTGCATATTTGTGCAATAAGAAATAAAAACAAGTGTATATACCTACGAGAATAGCAACCAACAACAGGCACGCAACACATCAGGTCCCTCACTCCCTCTGTCCTCCATTCCTCCTCTGCACAGGAGCAACAAAACGAGCCGCAGCACAGTAGCAAACAATAGAGAACAACAGCAACAAGCAGTCCAATAGGCAATAGCAGCACCATATCAATAACAATTCAAGAAAAGAAGTTTTGAATGCACAAAAGCAAATTTTAGATAGTTTTCATAAGATCTTACATCAATAAAAGATTACAAGAACAACCCAAAAGTGTTACTAATCAAGCGAACATGAAACTTACAATACCCTACGTGTTTTCAATGCCATGAAATTCTCAACTATATCATCATCAGGTACTTCCATGAAGATATCCTTCTCAATAAATGTGACCAAACAATCATTCAACATTTGATCGCCCATACTATTTCTCAACTTGTTCTTCACTAGATTCATTGCAGAAAATACTCGCTCAACACTTGCCGTTGCCACCGGTAAAACTAACACCAACTTGAGAAGCAAATACACCAACCTGTAGAGGTCACTCTTTTTTATTTCAACTAGCTTCACAGAAAGCTCACCAAGGTTCTTTAGGTCCATGAATCTGTCATCTTTTCTCATGTCATCAATAAAGGTGTCAAGTTCAAAAGGAAGTCTTATGAAATCTGCATGTGAGAAATCATTGGGATAGAACTTGGCAAGCTTTAATACTTTCTCTCTATCATAAGAAGCAAATGCATTGACTGGATTCAAGGCCGACATGCAAATAAGCAACTCCATGTTAACCTCGTCAAACCTATTATCAAGCTCTTGTTGAATACTATCAAGGACACCAAGGTATACCTCTCTTCTATAATGATCATCAATTGTTTGTTTTGGGTAACAACGAGGTGATCTTGCATAAGGAACATACCTAGCATCCAACATAGGAACTCTGATGGCATGCTGTTTGCAAAATGACTTGACCTTTTCTTCAAGGAATTCTGTCCATCCATGGTCCCTCATGTGCTGCATCCTGCACTTAGCCAAACTAACAAGTGCCGTAGCATTGATAATGTCTTGGTCTCTCTTTTGCAAGGATTGAGACAACTCATCTGTGTATCCTAGTATGATAAGCATCAAATGTGCATTGAACACAAACTCATATGATCCAATAGCTCCAAGCACTCCATGTATTTTCAACCAATCACTCTTATGTGCGGGATCCTCTCCAATCTTGGTGAGCATTTTACGGATGGTGGAATACATAGTAATGATGTGCAAAATGGTCCTGAAGTGTTGGAGCCGAGGATCGACGAACAATCACAAACACGAGGACGAATTTTGCCGGGCGACGAACACCCGCGGCGACGGACGCCCGCCCCGGCGACACACGCCGGGGCCTTTTCCTCTCTTGTATTCACTCGGCTCACCGTTACAACTGAGGAGTACAATGGCTTTTATAGGCCAGGGAACACACACCTACTAGAGCACGAACTCCATCCTTGCGCTACCCACGCCATGATGCCAACTAACTCCGACTCAGTCTCACTATACGCACGTACGCAGCTCACCTGCATACACTAACAGCCTCAACGTACAGCCGGCTTTGTAGCTAGCCAAGACGTAGCACCCACGGACTCTCCCTGGCGATCCGGTCATCCGATCGTGAGCCCGGATTTCTCGTCCGCACGACCTGGACGTCAGGTTGCCTCGCTGCGCCTGCTGCATACTACTCCGTCGCCATCTGACTACAAGCCACGAGCACGCACACACACACGCACGGCCGTGACCCAGCCCCGCGGACCCGACCTGGCGCCCCTACGCCGGTCTGCACCGTGCCGGACTCGACCTGGCGCACGCACGCCGGTCGCCACCGTGCTCTGTCACGGCTTATTCCCAACATGGAGTAGGAGTTTGATTTCTCCTTCCTCCGGTTAATCTGTCTCCAACTTCTTGTTCTTGAGCAGCGGTCCCCAGTTCTTGAGTATGTCCTTCTACTAGAGCAGTAGCGGTCAGTGATGATGATGGTCCTATTTTTTGTACCTTTGCTGCTTCATGCCTCTGAAATAGGGACACTATGGGATTATCTCTCTTCATATCTCAACTCTCAATCACATTCAGCGGCTCCCCATGTCTCAAATTCTCAATAAATATGCATAACAAATTGTGAGTTGGAGATGAAAGAATGCTCAGACCCTTGCGGTCAGCTCTGTATTACACTCATGTATATATGGTACAGGAGGAGGCGCCGTAGCGCAGGTTACAGGAGCGACGTGCGCTGTGAGGTGGTGATCGTGCGGCTGTACATGGGCACGATCAGGGCACCGCGTGGACTAACGGTTACTGCTAACACCCCGCCGCAGCTGCAGCGTCCAGAGGCCGGATGCATAAGCTGGATCGAAATTCCTGGAACGCCGGAGTGGGCAGCCCTTTCGTCATGACATCGGCAAACTGTTGCGTCGTGGGGACATGCAGCACACGGAGCTGGCCAAGAGCAACCTTCTCACGGACGAAATGGATGTCCAGCTCTATGTGTTTTGTTCGCCGGTGATGAACAGGGTTGGCCGCCATGTAGACCGAAGAGATGTTGTCGCAGTAGACGACCGTGGCGGAGGCGAGGGGCAGGTGCAGTTCGCCGAGGAGCTGTCGGAGCCAACAGCACTCCGCGACGGCGTTGGCGACGGCGCGGTACTCCGCCTCAGCGCTTGATCGCGAAACAGTGGGCTGGCGCTTGGACGACCACGACACCAGCGAGTCACCGAGGAAGATGGCATAGCCGGACGTCGAGCGGCGGGTGTCGGGGCAGCCAGCCCAGTCCGCATCCGAGTACGCGACCAAGTCCAGTGTCGCAGAACGGGAGATGTGCAGGCCGTGCGTGTGGGAACCACGCACGTAGCGCAGGACGCGCTTCACCAGGGCGAGGTGCTGCTCGCGCGGGTCGTGCATGGATAGGCACGCCTGCTGGACGGCGTAGGCGAGGTCCGGGCGCGTCATCGTCAGGTACTGAAGCGCGCCCACAATGCTGCAATAGTCGGAGGCGTCGTCGACGGGAGGACCTGCATCAGCGGACAGCTTGCAGCGTGTGTCAACGGGCGTGGTCACCGGCTTGCACTGCATCATGTTGGCGCGGTCCAGGAGCTCCTCGGCGTACTTGCTCTGCGAGAGGAAGAAGCCGTTGGCGGTGCGGGAGACGCGGATGCCGAGGAAGTAGTGTAGCGGCCCGAGGTCTTTCATGGAGAACTCGGCGAGGAGCTGGAGTTGGAGGAGCCGTAGGAGCGAGGGTGAAGACGCGGTGAGGACGATGTCGTCCACGTACAAGAGCAGGTACGCGCTCTCGCCGCCCCGCTGGAGCACGAAGAGGGACGGGTCCGACCGGGCCGCCACGAACCCAATTTGGCGGAGGAAGGCGGCGAAGCGGTCGAACCAGGCCCGCGGCGCCTGCTTCAGCCCGTACAGCGAGCGGTCGAGGAGGCAGACGTGCTCGGGGTGGCGGTCGTCGACGAAGCCGGCCGGTTGCTGACAGTAGACGCGCTCGGTGAGGTAGCCCTGCAGAAACGCGTTGTTGACGTCCATCTGGTGGACCGGCCAGTCCCGGGCCGCAGCGATGGCGAGGACGACGCGGATCGTGGCGGACTTGACGACAGGAGAGAACGTCTCATCGAAGTCGACGCCGGGGCGCTGTGAGAAGCCGCGGACGACCCAGCGAGCTTTGTAGCGCTCCAGCGAGCCATCCGCCTTGTACTTGTGCCGGAACAGCCACTTGCCGGAAACGATGTTGGCGTTGGCGGGTCGTGGGACGAGTGTCCAGGTCCTGTTCGCCATGAGTGCCCTGTATTCATCCTGCATAGCAGCCTGCCAATTGGTGTCACGAAGCGCAGCACGCACGGACGTGGGAACGGGAGAGATGGTGGTGACGGAGTTGTTGGCGGAATACTTGGGATTAGGCCGGAATTTTCCCAGCTGAGCACGCGTGAGCATGGGGTGAGTTGGGACAGGTGGAGGTTTGCACGGACGGCGTGGTTGTGCGGCAGGCACCGGCGCGTCGAGAGGTGCGATGACCTCAGCGGCTGGCGTGTCTGGGACGGCAGGGTCCTCGGGAACAGTGGTGGTGGTCGACGGAGGAGCTGCCGGGGAGGCACTGTCGGTGGACGCGGTGGGCGAGCTGGCCACCACGACAGGCGCGGCAGCGGCAGGCAGGGGGGCATCGGAGGGGCGCAGGCGAGCGGTGCGAGGTCGTCGAGGTATGTGGGCGACGCACGACGGAGCAACATCGTCGTCGGTGGCGGATGGCGCGGAAGGGGAGGACGGTTGCCGAAAGGGGAATGTGCGCTCATCGAAGGTGACATGCCGCGAGACGATGACACGCCCGGTGTCCCTGTTCAGGCACCGGTACCCCTTATGATCAGAGGAATATCCAAGGAATACGCATGGCGTGGAGCGGGGCGCGAGCTTGTGGGGGGCAATGGCGGAGAGGTTGGGGAAGCATAAGCACCCGAACACTCGCATGGCTGTGTAGGTGGGGTGGGCACCGTAGAGAAGGAAGAACGGTGTGGTGTCGTGGCGAGAGCGGCACGGCCGGCGATTCAGCAAGAACGTGGCCGTGTTCAGAGCCTCCGCCCAGTACTCGAACGGCAGGCCGGCGTGTATGAGGAGAGTGCGGACGATGTCGTTGAGCGTGCGGAGCACGCGCTCGGCGCGCCCGTTTTGTGGGGACGTGTACGGGCAGGACATGCGGAGGACGATGCCGTGGGCGGAAAAAGAAGGTGCGGGAGGCATTGTTGTCGAACTCGCGACCGTTATCCGCCTGTAATGTGAGAATGGGGAGGTGAAAGTGGGTGCGGACGAGGGCGGCAAAGTGCTCAAGCTTGGACAAGGCGTCGGATTTGTGTCTAAGTGGATACGTCCAGGAGAAATGACTGTAATCATCGAGGATAACCAAATAGTATTGAAAACCCGAAGTGCTAGATACAGGCGAGGTCCATACATCACAATGTATCAACTGAAAAGGAAAATACGATACATGCTCTGAATGACTAAAGGGTAATCTAGTGTGCTTCCCTAACTGACAGCTCGAGCAAGGGGAGACGGGGACGGCGGGAACAGCTTCTGTGGACTGACGAAGAGCGAGTTGGAGAGCGTCGTGGTGTGGGTGACCAAGGCGTTCATGCCAGAGGTCCGCGGAGACGGCGGCGAGGGCGTGATGCGTCGATTGTGCGGAAACAGGATAGAGATCATCGCCGTCATCGTTACATCGGAGGATCACCTTCTTCGTTCTTCGATCCTTAACAGAAAAACCAACACCATCAAATTTAACGTCAACGGGATTGTCACGAGCAAGTTTCTTGACGGAAATGAGGTTTTTGACGAGGTGGGGAGAGACAAGGACATTTTCGAGGGAGAGAGGGGAACCAGAGGTAGGAAGGGAAGCACGTCCTTTGTGCGTGATCGCAAAGGAGGAACCATTGCCAACTACTATGCGGGTAGAATTACAGGGGTAGGCAGAGGACAGCATACCTGACGATGACGCCATGTGGGAGGACGCACCCGTGTCCAGGTACCAGTGGGAGCTGGACGGCTGCTGCTGCTGCATGCTGAGGTTGTTCAACGCCTGCACCAGGGCGGCCTGATCCCAGGCAGGCGGTCCGGCGGGTGGAGCACCGGCGGGCGGCACACCGTACATGGAGTGGGGTGGCACGGCACCGGGTGTCCAGGTCGTGGGCGGGGCGTCGTAGGTGATGGGGTGCGGTGCAGCAGAGGGCGTTGCACTGTAGTGGGACGCGAGGCCGGCGAATGGTGGAGTCGAGCCGGGGCGCGGTCCGAGCACGCCAGCCCCGGGTGCGTGCGGACGCCACGGCATGGGCCAGGCATGCACCATGCCAGTCCAGGGCGCCGGTGCGGGAGCTGTTGGTGCAGGGGGGCGCGAGGAGGAGGCACCGCCGTGGTCGACGGCTTTGCCCTTGCCTTTGGTGCGGCCACCACCACCGGAACGGCGACCGCCGCCCTGATTGCCGCCCAGGTTGCCACCAGCGGCGCCCCCGCCGGAGTTGGAGCTGGGCGGAGCGCGAGCGGCGTACAACGCCGTCTCGGGGGAAGGCTCGGGCGCCAGCCGGCTTTCCTCTAGCAGGAGGAACGCACGGCAGCGCAGGAAGGAGGGAAGCGGCGTCTGCATGGTGAGGATCGGGATGGCGTAGCGAAGACGAGGGTGAAGGCCACGGAACATGTTGAGAACTTGATCGCGATCAGTTACGGGCTCACCGAGGTCCGCGAGGCGATCCGCGCACTCCTTGAGGCGCGAGAAGAAGGAGATGATGGAGCCCGACCCTTGCTCGATGCGCCGGAATTCGGTGGCGAGGTAGACGGCCTGGTGCTCGCGGTTCTCAAGGAACAGCGAGACGATGGACTCCCAGAGCTGTGCGGCCGTGGCGCCACGCTGGTGGATGAGGCCGAAGATCTCAGGGCTCACCCACGTGTAGAGCCACGAGACGACATATGCGTCGTCTTGCACCCAGGCCGGGTCGTCAGAGCGAGGTGGGCCGGTGATATGGCCGGCGACGCCACACTTCTGGAAGGTGACCTCAAACAGAGTCCGCCACTGCGAGAAGTTGGGCGGGTTCAGGGAGAGGACGAGGGGAACATGCTGGTTGATATGGATCGCAGCGAGAGGCGAGGTGGGGACCGACAGTAGCATGGTGGCGGCATCCACGGCGGGCGCGGCGAGAGCGCCGGCGCGGCTGGCAGCAGCGAGGTCGGTGTTGGGGAACGTTGCATGGGAAACAAAAATTTTCCTACGCACACATAAGATCTATCCATGGTGATGAGCATCTACGAGAGGGAGAGTGAATCTACATATCCTTGTAGATCGCTAAGCGGAAGCGTTAATAAACGCGGTTGATGTAGTCGAACGTCTTCGCGATCCAAATCGCCGAGCGTCCCGCGATCCAATCACGATCCTTCCGATCTAGTGCCGAACGGACGGCACCTCCGCGTTCAACACACGTACGGCTTGATGACGCCTTCACCTCCTCGATCCAGCGAGCGATGGTGAAGTAGTGGTTGAGTTCCAGCAGCACGACGGCGTGGTGATGGTGGTGAGGAACAATCTCTGCAGGGCTTCGCCAAGCACTACGGAGATTATGACGGAGGAACTAGAGGGCTAGGGTTGCCGGCACACGGCTTGGGAAATCCTGATGTGTCCCGTGTGCTAGCCCTGCCCCTCTATTTATATGTTGAGCCTTGGGGTCTAAACTTGGAGTAAAAGCCTCCTCCGGGTCGGTTTTGCCCGCACAAGGTCGGTTTGGCCCGCAGGGAAAGAGTCCAACTCGGATCCCTGCCGAACCGTGCACAGCCGCGCACAAGCGGTAGTACCGCTTCACACAAGCGGTAGTACCGCTTGGGCGGTAGTACCGCTTCACACAAGCGGTAGTACCGCTCGGGCGGTAGTACCGCTTCACCAAGCGGTAGTACCGCTTACGCGGCAGCAAAACTACTTTTGCACTTTCCAATACCTTGTGGGCTTTATCCCTTTGGCTCATATAAAGTGTTGCTGCACCCGAACACTTCGGTAAACATCCGGAACCCATTCCGGTGAACTCCGGAACCCTTCCAGAGATCAAAACACTATTATCACATATATCAATCTTTACCTCCGGACTATTCCGGAGATCCTCGTCATGTCCGGGATCTTATCCGAGACTCCGAACAACTTTCGGTCACCAACATAATAACTCAATTATACTAATCGTCACCAAACGTTAAGTGTGTAGACCCTGCGGGTTCGAGAACTATGTAGACATGACCGAGACACCTCTACGGCCAATAACCAATAGCGGGACCTGGATGCCCATATTGGCTCCTACATATTCTACGAAGATCTTTATCGGTCGAACCTCTATGTCAAGGATTCAGTTAATCCCGTATGCTGTTCCCTTTGTTCTTCGGTATGTTACTTGCCCGAGATTCGATCGTCGGTATCACTATACCTAGTTCAATCTCGTTACCGGCAAGTCTCTTTACTCGTTCCGTAATACAAGATCCTGTGGCTAACTCTTTAGTCACTTTGCTTGCAAGGCTCAATGTGATGTTGTATTACCGAGTGGGCCCTGAGATACCTCTCCGTCATACGGAGTAACAAATCCCAGTCTTGATCCATGCCAACCCAACAGACACCCTCGGAGATACCTGTAGAGCACCTTTATAGTCACCCAGTTACGTTGCGACGTTTGATACACACAAGGTATTCCTCCGGTGTCAGTGAGTTGCATGATCTCATGGTCAAAGGAACAGATACTTGACATGCAGAAAACAATAGCAATAAACTGACACGATCAAATGCTACGTTTACAGTTTGGGTCTTGTCCATCACATCATTCTCCTAATGATGTGATCCCGTTATCAAATGACATCTCATGTCAATGGCTAGGAAACCTTAACCATCTTTGATCAACGAGCTAGTCAACTAGAGGCTTACTAGGGACACAGTGTTGTCTATGTACCCACACATGTATTTGAGTTTCCAATCAATACAATTATAGCATGGATAATAAACGATTATCATTAACAAGGAAATATAATAATAACCAATTTATTATTGCCTCTAGGGCATATTTCCAACAGTCTCCCACTTGCACTAGAGTCAATAATCTAGTTCACATCACTATGTGATTTACATTGTAATGAATCGAACACCCATGCAGTTCTGGTGTTGTTCATGTTTAGCCCTTGGAAGAGGTTTAGTCATCGGATCTGCAACATTTAGATCCGTGTGTACTTTGCAAATATTTATGTCGTCCTCCTTGATGTAATCGCGGATGGAATTGAAACGTCGCTTTATGTGTCTGGTCCTCTTGTGAAATCTTGGTTCCTTGGCTAGAGCAATGGCACCAGTATTATCACAAAACAGAGTCATTGGGTTAAGTGCACTAGGCACTACTCCAAGATCTGTCATGAACTCCTTCATCCAGACACCTTCCTTCGCCGCCTCCGAGGCAGCGATGTACTCCGCTTCGCATGTAGAATCTGCTACCACGCTTTGCTTGGAACTGCACCAGCTAACCGCACCCCCATTAAGAATAAATACGTATCCGGTTTGCGACTTAGAGTCATCCGGATCAGTGTCAAAGCTTGCATCGACGTAACCCTTTACGACGAGCTCTTGATCACCTCCATAAACGAGAAACATGTCCTTAGTCCTTTTCAGGTACTTCAGGATATTCTTGACCGCCGTCCAGTGTTCCATTCCTGGATCACTTTGAAACCTTCCGACCATACTTATGGCAAGGCTGACATCGGGTCTTGTGCACAGCATTGCATACATGATAGAGCCTATGGCCGAAGCATAGGGGATGACACTCATCTTTTCTCTATCTTCTGCAGTCACTGGGCATTGAGTCTTACTCAACTTCACACCTTGCAAAACAGGCAAGAACCCCTTCTTGGACTGATCCATTTTGAACTTCTTCAAAATCTTATCAAGGTATGTGCTTTGTGAAAGTCCTATTAAGCGTCTTGATCTATCTCTATAGATCTTGATGCCTAATATGAAAGCAGCTTCTCCTAGGTCCTTCATTGAAAAACTCTTGTTCAAATATTCCTTTACGCTTTCCAGCATTTCTATATTGTTTCCAATCAGCAATATGTCATCCACATATAATATTAGAAACGCTATAGAGCTCCCACTCACTTTCTTGTAAATACAAGCTTCTCCGTAAACTTGTATAAACTCGAACGCTTTGATCACATCATCAAAACGAAGATTCCAACTCCGAGATGCTTGCACCAGTCCATAAATGGATCGCTGGAGTTTGCAAACTTTGTCAGCATTCTCTGGATCGACAAAACCTTCTGGTTGCATCATATACAACTCTTCCTTAAGGTAACCGTTAAGGAACGCTGTTTTGACATCCATCTGCCAAATTTCATAATCGAAAAAGGCAGCTATTGCTAACATGATTCTGACGGACTTAAGCATCGCTACGGGTGAGAAGGTCTCATCGTAGTCAACTCCTTGAACTTGTGAAAAACCCTTTGCCACAAGTCGAGCTTTATAGACGGTGACATTACCGTCCGCGTCCGTCTTCCTCTTAAAGATCCATTTGTTCTGAATGGCCTTACGCCCTTCAGGTAATACTTCCAAAGTCCATACTTTGTTTTCATACATGGATCCCATCTCGGATTTCATGGCCTCTAACCACTTCTCGGAATCCGGGCCCATCATTGCTTCTCCATAGCTCGTAGGTTCATCGTTGTTTAACAACATGACCTCTAAGACAGGGTTGCCGTACCACTCAGGAGCAGTACGCGTCCTTGTCGACCTACGAGGTTCGATAGCAACTTGATCCAAAGCTTCATGATCATCATCATTAACTTCCTCTTCAGCTAATGTAGGCTCGACAGAAACAACTTTCTGCGTTGCGCTACTCTTAGGTTGAAGTAAAGGTTCAATAACCTCATCAAGTTCTATCTTCCTCCCACTCAATTCTTTCGAGAGAAACTCTTTCTCAAGAAATGTTCCGTTTTTAGCGACAAACACTTTGCCTTCGGATCTGAGGTAGAAGGTATACCCAACTGTCTCTTTTGGGTATCCTATGAAGACGCATTTCTCCGCTTTGGGTTCCAGCTTTTCAGGCTGAAGCTTTTTGACATAAGCATCACATCCCCAAACTTTAAGAAACGACAGCTTTGGCTTCTTGCCAAACCAAAGTTCATATGGCGTCGTCTCAACGGATTTCGATGGTGCCCTATTTAAAGTGAATGCAGCTGTCTCTAATGCATAACCCCAAAACGATAGTGGCAAATCGGCAAGAGACATCATAGATCGCACCATATCCAATAAAGTTCGATTACGACGTTCGGACACACCATTACGCTGTGGTGTTCCAGGCGGTGTCAATTGTGAAACAATTCCACACTGTCTTAAGTGACTGCCAAACTCATAACTCAGATATTCTCCTCCTCGATCAGATCGTAGGAATTTAATCTTCTTGTTACGATGATTCTCAACTTCACTCTGAAATTGTTTGAACTTTTCAAATGTTTCAGACTTGTGTTTCATTAAGTAAATATACCCATATCTACTTAAGTCATCAGTGAAGGTGAGAAAGTAACGATAACCACTGCGCGCTTCAATACTCATCGGACCGCACACATCAGTATGTATGATTTCCAATAAGTCACTTGCCCGTTCCATTGTTCCAGAGAACGGCGTTTTAGTCATCTTGCCCATGAGGCATGGCTCACATGTGTCAAGTGATTCAAAATCAAGTGACTCCAAAAGTCCATCAGCATGGAGCTTCTTCATGCGTTTTACGCCAATATGACCTAAACGGCAGTGCCACAAGAAAGTGGTATTATCATTATCAATTCTATATCTTTTGGCATCAATGTTATGAACATGTGTATCATTATTATCGAGATTCAACAAGAATAAACCCCTCGCATTGGGTGCATGACCATAAAAGATATTACTCATATAAATAGAACAACCATTATTCTCTGATTTAAATGAGTAACCGTCTCGCAATAAACAAGATCCAGATATAATGTTCATGCTTAACGCAGGCACCAAATAACACTTATTTAGGTTCATCACTAATCCCGACGGTAATCGAAGAGCGAGCGTGCCAACGGCGATCACATCAACCTTGGAACCATTTCCCACGCGCATCGTCACTTCGTCCTTTGCCAGCCTCCGTCTATTCCGCAGTTCCTGTTTTGAGTTGCAAATATGAGCAACCGCACCGGTATCAAATACCCAGGCACTACAACGAGAGTTGGTAAGGTACACATCAATAACATGTATATCATATATACCTTGTTTGTTGTTGGCCGCCTTCTTGTCAGCCAAATACTTGGGGCAATTCCGCTTCCAGTGTCCAGTTCCCTTGCAATGAAAACACACAGTTTCTGGTTTGGGTCCAGCCTTGGGTTTCTTCACGAGAGGAGCAACTGCTTTGCCACTCTGCTTGGAGTTACCCTTCTTACCCTTGCCATTTTTCTTGAAACTAGTGGTTTTATTGACCATCAACACTTGATGCTCCTTCTGAATTTCAGACTCAGCGGCTTTCAGCATCGCAAACAGCTCGGCGACTGACTTGTTCATCCCGTGCATGTTATAGTTCAACACGAAGCTCTTGTAGCTAGGTGGCAATGATTGAAGAACTCTGTCAGTGATAGCCTCTGGCGGAAGGGGCATCCCTAACTCAGCCAGACGGGTGGAGTACCCAGACATTCTGAGCACGTGATCACTGATAGACCCGTTCTCCTCCATCTTGCAAGCATAGAACTTATCGGAGATCTCATATCTCTCGATCCGGGCATTCTTCTGAAAGATAAACTTCAACTCCTGGAACATCTCATATGCTCCATGACGTTCAAAACGTCTTTGAAGTCCCGGTTCTAAGCCATACAACATTGCACATTGAACTATTGAGTAATCATCAGAACGAGCCTGCCAGGCGTTCACAACGTCTAGAGACTCAACTGGAGCGGGTGGATCACCAAGCGGTGCATCAAGGACATAAGCCTTCTGGGAAGCCGTAAGGATAATCCTTAGATTACGGGCCCAGTCCACAAAGTTACTTCCATCATCTTTCAACTTAGCTTTCTCTAGGAACGCATTAAAATTCAGGGGTGCTACTGCGCGAGCCATGATCTACAACATAAATACTGCAAAGACAACTTAGACTATTGTTCTTAGATAATGAGTTTAGTTAATCATATTTAAAAAACTCCCACTCAAATTGACATCCCTCCGATCATTCGAGTGTAACATGATCCAAATCCACCAACTCAAGTCCGATCATCACGTGAGTTGAGGTGGTTTCAATGGTGAACATCTTCATGTTGATCATATCTACTATATGACTCATGTTCGACCTTTCGGTCTCTTGTGTTCCGAGGCCATGTCTGTACATGCTAGGCTCGTCAAGTTTAACCCGAGTGTTCCGCACGTGCAACATGGCTTGCACCCGTTGTATGCGAACGTAGAGTCTATCACACCCGATCATCACGGCGTGTCTCGAAACGACGAACTTTCGCAACGGTGCACACTTGGGGAGAACACAATTTATCTTGAAATTTAAGTGAGGGATCACCTTATAATGCTACCGTCGTCCTAAGCAAAATAAGATGCATAAAAGGATTAACATCACATGCAAATCATAAGTGACATGATATGGCCATGAACTTGTGCTTTTGATCTCCATCTCCAAAGCACCGGCATGATCTCCATCGTCACCGGCATGACACCATGATCTCCATCATCTTGATCTCCATCAACGTGTCGCCATAAGGTTGTCGCGCCGACTGTTGCTTCCACGACTATTGCTAACGTTTAGCGATAAAGTAAAGCATTACATAGCGCTTAATGATTGACACGCAGGTCATACAATAATTAAAGACAACTCTATGGCTCCTGCCAGTTGCCGTACTCATCGACATGCAAGTCGTGATATTCTATACAACACATGATCATCTCATACATCACATATATCTCATCATGTAATTGGCCATATCACATCACAACATACCCTGCAAAAACAAGTTAGACGTCCTCTAATTGTTGTTGCAAATTTTACGTGGCTGCTACGGGTTTGCAAGAACCGTTCTTACCTACGCAAAACCACAACGTGGTGTAGTGATTGCTTTTTGATCTTCTAAAAGAACCCTTTTCATTGAACCGATTCAACTAAAGTGAGAGAGACAGACACCTGCCAGTCACCTTTATGCAACAAGTGCACGCAGCGGTGAAACCAGTCTCGCGTAAGCGTACGCGTAATGTCGGTCCAGGCCGCTTCATCTCACAATACCGCGGAATCAAGCATCAACTAGTAACGGCAAGCAATATGTATACATCCACGCCCACAACTCGTTTGTGTTCTATTCGAGATCTCATCTACGCATAGACCTGGCTCTGATACCACTGTTGGGGAACGTTGCATGGGAAACAAAAATTTTCCTACGCACACATAAGATCTATCCATGGTGATGAGCATCTACGAGAGGGAGAGTGAATCTACATACCCTTGTAGATCGCTAAGCGGAAGCGTTAATAAACGCGGTTGATGTAGTCGAACGTCTTCGCGATCCAAATCGCCGAGCGTCCCGCGATCCAATCACGATCCTTCCGATCTAGTGCCGAACGGACGGCACCTCCGCGTTCAACACACGTACGGCTTGATGACGCCTTCACCTCCTCGATCCAGCGAGCGATGGTGAAGTAGTGGTTGAGTTCCAGCAGCACGACGGCGTGGTGATGGTGGTGAGGAACAATCTCTGCAGGGCTTCGCCAAGCACTACGGAGATTATGACGGAGGAACTAGAGGGCTAGGGTTGCCGGCACACGGCTTGGGAAATCCTGATGTGTCCCGTGTGCTAGCCCTGCCCCTCTATTTATATGTTGAGCCTTGGGGTCTAAACTTGGAGTAAAAGCCTCCTCCGGGTCGGTTTTGCCCGCACAAGGTCGGTTTGGCCCGCAGGGAAAGAGTCCAACTCGGATCCCTGCCGAACCGTGCACAGCCGCGCACAAGCGGTAGTACCGCTTCACACAAGCGGTAGTACCGCTTGGGCGGTAGTACCGCTTCACACAAGCGGTAGTACCGCTCGGGCGGTAGTACCGCTTCACCAAGCGGTAGTACCGCTTACGCGGCAGCAAAACTACTTTTGCACTTTCCAATACCTTGTGGGCTTTATCCCTTTGGCTCATATAAAGTGTTGCTGCACCCGAACACTTCGGTAAACATCCGGAACCCATTCCGGTGAACTCCGGAACCCTTCCAGAGATCAAAACACTATTATCACATATATCAATCTTTACCTCCGGACTATTCCGGAGATCCTCGTCATGTCCGGGATCTTATCCGAGACTCCGAACAACTTTCGGTCACCAACATAATAACTCAATTATACTAATCGTCACCAAACGTTAAGTGTGTAGACCCTGCGGGTTCGAGAACTATGTAGACATGACCGAGACACCTCTACGGCCAATAACCAATAGCGGGACCTGGATGCCCATATTGGCTCCTACATATTCTACGAAGATCTTTATCGGTCGAACCTCTATGTCAAGGATTCAGTTAATCCCGTATGCTGTTCCCTTTGTTCTTCGGTATGTTACTTGCCCGAGATTCGATCGTCGGTATCACTATACCTAGTTCAATCTCGTTACCGGCAAGTCTCTTTACTCGTTCCGTAATACAAGATCCTGTGGCTAACTCTTTAGTCACTTTGCTTGCAAGGCTCAATGTGATGTTGTATTACCGAGTGGGCCCTGAGATACCTCTCCGTCATACGGAGTAACAAATCCCAGTCTTGATCCATGCCAACCCAACAGACACCCTCGGAGATACCTGTAGAGCACCTTTATAGTCACCCAGTTACGTTGCGACGTTTGATACACACAAGGTATTCCTCCGGTGTCAGTGAGTTGCATGATCTCATGGTCAAAGGAACAGATACTTGACATGCAGAAAACAATAGCAATAAACTGACACGATCAAATGCTACGTTTACAGTTTGGGTCTTGTCCATCACATCATTCTCCTAATGATGTGATCCCGTTATCAAATGACATCTCATGTCAATGGCTAGGAAACCTTAACCATCTTTGATCAACGAGCTAGTCAACTAGAGGCTTACTAGGGACACAGTGTTGTCTATGTACCCACACATGTATTTGAGTTTCCAATCAATACAATTATAGCATGGATAATAAACGATTATCATTAACAAGGAAATATAATAATAACCAATTTATTATTGCCTCTAGGGCATATTTCCAACAGTCGGAGGGCGTCAGGAGCGGGGAGCGCCCAGAGGAGGGAGTGGCCGCGGCGTCAAAGGTGCCGGAGAGGCCAGGGCCGGAGCGGGGAGGGGGCGGTGGAGGGGGTGGTGGAGGCGGCGTAGCCATAGCCGGAGAAGAGAAGGGAGAGAGGCAGCGGAGAGCGGTTTACAGGCGCAGGACGATGCCGGCCTCTGATACCATGTGAGTTGGAGATGAAAGAATGCTCAGACCCTTGCGGTCAGCTCTGTATTACACTCATGTATATATGGTATAGGAGGAGGAGCCGTAGCGCAGGTTACAGGAGCGACGTGCGCTGTGAGGTGGTGATCGTGCGGCTGTACATGGGCACGATCAGGGCACCGCGTGGACTAACGGTTACTGCTAACACAAATGATGAAAAAAACATCAATTTTCGAATCAACACAAGAGACACAGAGAGCAATACAAATCATTTCTTGATTTCTCAATCAAAATTCACAAAGGGGAAGATTCTAATTCTACTGCATAATAGACTAATAGAGAGAGACAGAGGGTGAGAGGGCCAGTCTGCACCTGTGCACCATCACGTTGTACGCCGACAGGCGCGCCGACGCCGGCCGCCTCCGTCCTCTGGTTGGCGGTCGCTGTCCCTGCCGGCCACCGTTGCCCAGTTCCACCGGCCACTGCGTGTACGTGCCGCTGGTCGCCAGCGCCGAGCGAGTCGACAGTCGAAGCTAGGTTTTCTGATGTGGGGAATCGATTACGAGAAGTGGATGCGTCGCTCGCTATGTCCAGTTCCAGCCTCAGTACGTGAAGATGGGCCACTGGGCTTTAGGAATACATAGACGGGCTGCTTAGTTTTAGAATTATTACTACTAGTAGGTAAAAAAAATCCCAATTTTTTAGGGGGTGCCAAGGCACCCATGGCACCCCCATTGGATCCGCCCATGACTGCCTGACGCCGAACCCTTACTAGCGGATGATTTCGGAGCTGCTGAATTAGGTGCGCGTCTCTGCCCGTCACAAAAATGGTCGGAGCTACCCTAGGCGGGCATGATTGCCACGGAAAAAATTAAAAGAATCAGTGATTAAGGATGCTCGTGGGTGGATCTATCTCTAGCGCTTCTGGTCGCATGGAGGGGGATGGGTGTGCTGGTGAGGATTATTACCTTGAACTTGCGGCACGAAGACGACTACGGTCGCGGCGGCCGCCGGAGTAGGGGAGCAACAGACAGCCGATCTTGGGTCTGTGCGCCGGGCAAGGACTGGATCTGGCGAATCATCGACTGCGCGTGACCTGGTGTGTGGGAAGAGTGTGCGGTGGGGGCGGCGGTGATGTGTCCGTCTGTACCGACCCACATCTCCTTCTGTACCACCAGGTTGATAACGACGCGCGTCATTGAGTCCGTGCAGTGTGTGGGCCAGCCGGTGGATTTGTTTGGTTCGAATACAATATCAAATACAGAGGTGCGCGCGAATCACGAGGTCCCTGGTCGGTCCAGATTTCGGGTTCATCTGGACCCGGGAGCCAAATTGCTTTTCCGCTGAAAGTGCCTATATTTGATTTCACTGGTTCTATGTATATGTGATCATAATCATTCTCACCTGGAGTTGCTGATTGCATTCTTAAACGACATATTTCCTAATTCCATATTGAGTATTTGATGCCTTTTGAGGCTTCAAATTTTAGTTGCAAACACCTAGTCAGTCAACACGTAGTGTACTCCACGCGTGTTCAGGAAAATTTATCATGATGTCTGAGAAACAGGGGCTTAAGGAGAGAAATGTGACAAGAGTTTTGACCAATACATGCTTCTTTTGAGGGCCAACATGCAAATTTTACAGGGGGCATATGTAAACAAATAAGTGGATTGATCCTGTCCATTCATGTAGATCCAACGCTCCATGCAGTCCCGTAGCACCGTATCAGCTAATGGCTGGGAGCACTGGATATTTTCCCCCATGCCAACTGCCTCTTCGGGCCGCAGAACAAGATTGGCAACCTCACCGCCGTGCTCGACGAGTGGAAGCTGTTCAAGGCCCAGCACGAGCTCACCTACTGAGCACCAGGGCCGTCTCCAAATATTTGAGGCCCCAGAATGCGAAATGGGGCCCTAAAATTGAAAAATGCCGTGTACATCACCATGACCTGGGAGCTGAAGATTTTTTTTTTCTATATAATATTTTGCAAAAACTTCTTACATTATGGGACGGAAGGAGTACTATATATCAATTAACTCTTCGACCTTTTTCCTAGAGACTGTCTAGGATATATTGGTAATTCTCTATTATGGGTAGACTTGTTCTTTCTCGGTTTAATAAATCATAATGATTAATCTAGGGACTGTCTAATGTTTAGTCAACTAATTTTCATTCGGTCTTAAGTCGAATTTTTGCCCAATACCATGTCGACACATGCCTTGGTTCGTTTCCCTCTTTTGTCCCAACAAGTGTGAGGGCTGGTTTTCAGTTTGTTTCTCTTCTTTAAATTTGACTGATTTCACTTTGAGTCTCAGTCGAATTTCATTTGTTGGTCCGCAGCGAATGCCCCATCCCCTGCTTCCACAGCCATCCACCTCTTGGGTTTCCTTTTGAGGGTGATCTTGCAACCCGTTAGAGCCTGTGTTGGTCCATTTCCATGGTAGCACCAGACCACTTCCCCCACCCCCAAAATTAATGACAAAAACCGAGTTAGCTAACTCCCCAAAACCTATAAAAGACTGAGAAATAATGATAGAGAATGATTATTAGTTCTGAAATAATGATAAAACAGAGCCACCTTCCAAAACCTATAGAAGACTGAGAAATACAGAGAACAAAATATTCTACTCCTCTGATCCATATTACTAAAGCTGCGACAAGTAATATGGATCGGAGGGAGTACAAAAAAGTTGTAACTTGTTAGGGTGTAACTCTAATCTAAAACAGATGAAAAGAAAAGAAAAAAAACATAAACTGATGAAATGGGGTTAAATCAAAACCTAGGTTGGGTATACTCAAATCTAAGGCTGGGAGAATGAAAACATGAGAAAACTGAGCACAATCAAGAAAAAAAAGTGATGGCTAATGTGACAAGATGAAGAAAACCTAAACTGATGAAATGAGGTTGAATCAAAACATATGATGGGCATGCTAAAATCTAGGGCTGAGTGAATTGATAACATGAGAAAACTGGAACACTTAAGAAAATAACAAATGAGTGATGCAATGATAAATGATTAAAAGAAAAAAAAAGGACTGAAAACATAGGCTGGGCACACTCAAATAAACACAAAACTTTGAAGCTAAAATACTACTAACAATTGAGATACTACTTAAGAACCTAAAGTGATAGACTAAAAACCAAGGACTGATAATAAAAAATACCAATTTAACTGAGAAACTAAGGACCAGAGAAGAAAAATTCGAATGAGAAACTGAAGTAACTAGAGGTACTAATAACCGGAAGAATGAGGAACCAAAAAAAATGATGCAACTAGTAGACTAAGAAGCTGGAGGAATCGATAAAACTGAAAGACTGAGAAAAAGAGAAAAAAACAAAGAAAATGAAGAAACAAAGGACCAAGGACACGTCACGACACCAGGCTATTGCAACCAAAGGCAAGGCTTACAACCCCTTTTGATCATGCCTTACACATGCTACCCCCTCCATCTTGCACTAGGTTCTTTACAATGTTTGTAGTGGTTATCGATGCATATTCTTGTTGCATGCCACGTTTTTAATCCACCATTATATTGCCTTGGTATTACCTGTCCTAGCATGGCCTGCTTGATTTTAGAATCCATGTTCAGCCCGCCTTTGCGTTGCAATAGTATGCATGCTTAGGATTTTTATGTTTATCATGTTATCACCTGCTTATCTCCGCCTATGGGTGGTTGAACCTGGCTCTGATACATTAGTTTATGCTATCGATATTATTATTGTTAACTGGTAATCAAAGACAACGGTGGGAGGCCATGCGTTATGCTTCGTTGTTTTGTTCCACTCGAGCCGTCCTAGGACCCGAGTTCTTGGTATTTTGATTCAAGATGAGTATGCCAACCTTTCATTAGGGGTTATGGACCGCTCTCACGACCTACTACCCAAAACCACGATTTACTCCATCTCACAAGAGGCGAGCACGAGATGGGTCGCCCCAACAGGGGTTTCTGGGAGCGGGCTTCTGCGCGTTTTTTTGTTTTTTTTTCTTCTATTGGTTTTCTTTTTTTTCCTTTCGGAGTTCTTTTTTTTTCTTTGGTTTTCTTTGTTCTTTTGCTGGGGGTTTTCTGGTTTTCATCAGGCTTTTTTTTTTATCTTTTTCTTTTTTTAACACATGACTACTTTTTTAGGCACAATGTACATTTTTCGTATACATAGGAACATTTTTTATAAATGTTTAAACATTTTTTAAATATCCATCTGAACATGAATGTAAGACGTTTTAGAGACTTGACACAAGTCTCTAAAATGTCTTATATTTATGTAAAAGGGGAGTAAATGATTAACATTTTTTTCAATATATGTTTTAGTGTCTATTTTTTATATACATGTTGTACATTTTTTGTATACATCAGGAATATTTTTTATACACGTTTAACATTTTTGAAATAAATGATTAACATCTTTTATAATGTCACATATATTTTCTTGAAACATATGCATATTTTTTTAACGCTATAAATATTTTAAAAACTACAATAACAAATTATGTACATTGCGTCAACATTTTTCAAAATCACGGGTTTTAAAAAAAAACAAATTTAAGGTTTGGAATATATATATATATATATACAAAAAATGTTCGCATTTTTTTAATTTAATCGGGAATATTTGATCAAAATTTTCAAAATATAAACAAAAGAAAAAAATGTGCATGCCGTTATCATGATGTCAGCCTGACGAAAGGCTACTTGGCCGGCCCATTAACCGGCTCCCTGAGGCGAGCCGATTAACTGTCTCACAGCGAGCAAGACATAGCCGCACCCGCAACCAGCGCCATAAGCGCTGATTAGGACCTATCGGTTGGAGATGCTCTAACAGGACAATAACAGGATTGGAATTAATGTACTGCACGCTATAGCCAATCCCCTTTCTTAGCCTGGTCTAATTGCCTTAGTCTAACAAGAATGCACGGCATCATATGCCAGCTGTTCGTCTCTTTGAACAATGATCCTTAGTTGTGCAACATCTATAATGTAAATCCAACCACGATTCTTTTGATCTATGGGCCATTGTGCGGTGTATTTTATTCAAAGAACATTTGCTTGGAAATTCAAAACATAAAAAGAGTGAATATGGATGACTTCAACATTGGGTAAAGTCAGACCATGGAAACTTAATCAAAAGATGCCTACTGATTCATTTTTATGTTTATACAACATATATACAGAAAAAAGGGAAAGGACATCGACTTCGTCTGCTTAGACCCAGCTGATCCAGAATTAAGCCCTCTTATTTATCAAGGGATCGGCGATGACCTGAGGCTTAAAATCTGGCTTCAAGTACTCTGAAAGCAAGTTAGCATACATGTCATACCGAGCAGTCATGCGGAAGGCCCACTTGTCTTTGATCTGGCGGCATAAGTTCAGGTCCATGTCAGATACCATCAAGCCATCTCGGTAGCGCGATAGCGATGGGGTGCAGGAAGCATCAGGCGCTGAGAAATGGCTGGATCCATAGAAATGACCAAAGTCGGCATGCTGAGGTTTCCCATCACCAGAAGTGAATGGGTTCGGGAATACCTCTGTGCCTACCCGGTTAATTGATCCGACAAAGTAGCTATTTGCAATTGCAGCATTCCTTGCCTGAAATGGACCAACTTAGCATCAGGGTTGCTCCAGCATGAATAACAGCAGAAATAAAAACAAATGTCATGTGAACAGTTTTATCTGACCTCAATAGGCCACATTGGTTCACTAAGTTCACCGACAGTTGCAGATGGATTGAAAACTATTTCAGCTCCATTGAGGCCAAATGCAAGCCAATTCAGAGGATGATGCCTGCCGTAGCAGATATTTACAGCAATTTTGCCATAAGCTGTTTCAAACACCGGATGCCCAGTGTTACCTTCCATATAGTATGTGCTCTCATTGAAGTCGCCAACTCTTGGGATGTGATTCTGCAGTAGTGTTCAGTTAGAGACTAAAAATACTTTCAGGTAGAAGGAAAAAAAGAAGGGAAATCCAACCAAAGGAAAGAAAAATGTACTGATATGCATACCTTTCGATGAATGCCGATTATGTTGCCATTATTTCCAATTACAACAACGGTATTCCATATAGTCTCTCCATGGTTTATATCCCTTTCAAGGATAGGGCTAACAATTACCATGTTATATTTCTGTGCAAGCTCTTGAAGAAACTGAGTAGATTCTCCATCAACAGGCTCAGCAAACTCACACCATCGTTTTTCACGCGTGCAGAAGGCAAATGGCATTGTCCAGGCTTCCTGAAATTTGAGGGTATGAATCACAACAAATGATCTGCTTCTGTGGAAATATAAGCAAACATGTCTCAATATTATAGCTAGTTTGGACTGGCTTAAGCTTTTCTAAGAAGCTAGCTTTTGGTGCTTAGAAGCCCAAAAAGGTAGCATCTCATAGAAGGTGGCAAAGCTATTTGGTGAGAAGTATCGGCCTATAAGGTTCATTTGGATAAAAGGATAATTTTTTTGAGTAATCGCAAATGGAAGGACCTTTTTTCCTTCAGTGATGCTTGGAATAGGAGACCAGAGAGATTCTGAAGCCACAGAAGCGGCTACTCAATAGCTTCTGGCTTATTTAAATAGGTGGTCTTCAGTTTCTCAAGATGATGGGCAGAGAAAGCGACTGTTTATTTAAGGCTCGAACTTTTCTTAGCTGGCAGAAGTTGAAGCGCAGGATATGCCAAGCAGAGTCTCATACACTTAGACTAATAGGACATCAGGTTTGAGAACAAAGATGCAGATAAGAGTCACAAGAGAACACCACAACTAAATCACCAATGTTAGAAGTACCTGTAAGCACAAAATATTGACACCAGAAGCACCAGCTGCATCTATGATGGGTTTTACTTTCTCCATGATAGACTTCTTTTGATCAGCAAAATGACAAGTTGTTGGAACAGCAATTGAGTTCTGAATTAAGCCAACTCGAACAATCCGCGGCTGCCTCATATGCTCTTTGTCAGCACTAAAACGAAATGCCTGTAATACAAGTAGCTAACAGTTTAAAATTTTCAAAAAAGAGAAAGCAAACAAATGGTTTCAGTTGTTAGGTGCTGCCTGGTTTTCAAAATATGATGTCTAGAAATTACACAATCAGTTCATAATCTACCACAGCTATTTAAAATGGGGGCAATTTATTCATAGATAACCTGCACATCGAAATTATGCGCTTCGGCAAGATTAGTGGTGGCCCCAGGCAGGGAAATAGCCTCAAGAGGGCGTGCACAATTCAGCCCCAAAAGCAAACGGCTTGCCTCCTGTCACCAAATGGAGAACATAAGTTAAAGAAAGCTCAGTATAAGCAAATTGAGCCTAAATAGATTCCCAAAACAAAATGAATCTAAATACCATCAGTATTTCGGAAATAAAGTACAGGATGAAAAAATACAGGTACCTGAACAATAGATCACAAACACATATTACTAACATCATCGCACAATAATTTGGATACAAATTCGTTGAATGATTTTATAGAAAACAGATTCGGAACACAGGTCAGATAGACATGCAAATTCCCGCACTGAATCAATCGTTTCACTGCTAGAAGATTGTGGCTATCTGACAGTTAACTTGTGTTTGTGCTGGAAAACAAACAACCAACTGAATCTGTTTACATAGTTCATCAGGTTCCTCGATACATATCGACTGAACCACGCAGTGCGATTACCTCGAGATCTTTTTCATTTGTATACAAATATTTCACCCAACCAACCAGGCGGACCGAGCGACTGGCTCTGAGGAGCTAGCGAGCGAGGGTACGCACCTTGAAGAGCTCGGGGGAGAGGTTGGACTCGAGGAGCCTGTGCAGCGACTCGTAGCCTACGATCGACCCCGCCGCCTTCCCCTCTTCCTCTCCCTGCGGCGGCTTGCCGTTGGAGCTCTCCATCCCTATCCTCGCGATTGGACTCGCAGGAGGAGAGAGGAGCGGGCAGGACTCTCTCTCTTCTCTCTGGGGATTAGAAATCGCACTCCACGAGAGAGACCACGATGAGCGATTGACTTCTCCTTGCTTAATGGATCCGGCGGGGATTAGAAAACGTAGGCCGGTGACGGGGACGGCGGCGGGGCGGGGGCGGGCGAGCTTGATGGATCCAGCGGGGATTAGAAAACAAACGCACATTTTCCACGGTACTAAGAGCATCCCCCATAAATTCGGTTTTCCTCCTCTAAATGGCACCTAACCGATTCCTCAGTCCTTATACGATGCTAGGTGCTTACGGAGGTGCTTAGAAAAATAAACCGGGTTTTTTCTGAAGCACCAGTGCCTATTTCTACAGGAGAGACGCCTAATTAAACGTCTACCCTGTACAAATAAGCACCGGTGCTTGAGGAAAGCCTGGTTTATTTCTCTAAGCATCTCCCCTAAACACCTTGCATTGTACAAGGCCTCAAAAGCTCTAGAGGGGGATAGTTTTTACTCCAACCACCTCTCATCCCTAGATATACTCACCCGCGGCTGGTTGGAGTAAAAAAATTGCTCCGAAGACGCCTTCGCACCCCCCGTTTCGTCTGCGTCGTCGCGGCACATCCTCGGACTGCCGCCGCTGCACCCCACCTCGGTCCGCCACTCACCCGTTGCCCTCGAGCAGCTCCAAGCTTCGTGCACGCACGCATGGAAGCTCCATGGCAGCTCACCGACGTGCATGTGGAGCGTGCGTGCATCTACGATGAGGGTCGTGTGTGTGGTGTGGAGAACACGTGGGCGATGTTGTAGCGAGTGTGAGGGTGCATCCAAGGGCGTGCGAGGCCAAGCCTGGCTTGGCCACAGCGGCCGGCTGGAACGGCATCGTCGCGGGCGTGTGCAACGAGGGGTTGCGGGAGCTTTGCGCGTGCTGTGGGGGGCACAATGTAGGGTAACGCAGCAGAAAACAAAAAATTTCCGACCTACGTACCAGCCCAGGATCACTATGGAGACTGCATACAAGGTTTGATTTTTTTCGTTACCGACTCGTAGCGCAGCGGAAGTAGAGTCGATGACGATCGGCGGTGCAGATCCCCGCAGCTAGGATTTTACAACCTCCCAACCGCGAGGATGTACTCCCTCGTCAGCTCACCGGACGGATCTCCGGGCAGCCCTTCGAGAGGCCTCGGGACTGTCCCTCGGATAGTCCCACCGGACGGATCCTCGGACAGCCCTCCGGGAGGCCTCTGGACAGTCTTTCGGATAGTCCCACCGGACTGATCCTCGGACAGCCCTCCGGGAGGCCTCTGGGCAGTCTTTCGGATAGTCCTACCGGACGGATCCTCGGACAGCCCTCCGGGAGGCCTCACGGACAGCCCTTCGGGAGGACCCCCTTGGGAGGACCCTCGAACAGCCCCTCGGGCAAAAAGATCGAACCTACGACCTCTCTACGGGGTTGCACACATACGGTGTCATCTATCCGGCAGGGCTTCGCCGTCCAGAACTAGTTCCCACCGGAACCCAGACAGCCTTTCGGCTCTACGAAACTATTTCGCTGGGAGGGAGAGAGAAGCCAGAAATGTCATGGCACTTGTATGTGAGAAGGAGTGAGCTTTGGGCTGCCCCCTCCACCTCTATTTATAGGAGAAGGAGGGGTGGAGGGGCTGAAATTTCAGCCACATCCATCCATGTCATCTCCAAGATATTTTGGAGCAAAAGCCCAAAAAGGTGGCTTTCCAAAAAGTAATCCAAAAAGCACTTTCACTATTCACGACGACATATTTCAGCGTCCGTTCGAACTGAAAATATTCATGTGGGCTTAGAACATTTCTAGTACCCACTAAAATAATTTTCAACGCGATCCGAAACAATTCCGGTTTAGTGATTTTCATCTGCGAAAAGCATCTGAAGCGGTTCTGGCAGCTCCGGAACATTTCCGGTTTTCATCCCGGAAAATTCCAGAAAGTTTCCAGAACGATTCTGGCACCCTCCAAGAATTATCAGGCATGTGCCGAAACCATTTTGACTTTATGGTGTACTCCGAAACAACTTTTCGGTTTCACCGGAACTATTCCGATATCCTCTCCGGAACGTTTCCGTTTCGTCCGAAACTTTTTCGGTGATTTTCTCTCAGACTCCCCGTCTAGTATTCAGCAGATAGATGACCCTTAAGCGTGTGACCCTATAGGTTCGGTGAAGTATAGACATGACCCGGAACCCCTTCCGATCAATGATCAACATCGGAGCCGTGGACACCCATATTGACCCCTATACCCACACGAATGAATATTCGAGTGAACCTCCAGTTGCCGTGTGCTATTCCTGTTGCTTCGCGATATGTTACAAATACCCGAGGTGAGACATGTTGGCATCCCCGCGGATCAACAACTTGTCCACTATGCCAGTTACCTCGTTACCGGTATTGTTCTCTTTTCTCGTTCCCGTGTTCCGGCATCCCCGTGATCAAATCACAAAGTGTCTGGCCAGACGATGATGGATACCGTAACACCGAGAGGGCCCAGAGATATCTCTCCATCATCGGAGGAGCAAATCCCAATCTTGAGCTATCAAGTTACTTGACATACTTTTCCATGAACCCGTAAGCCGCCGTAATAGCCACCCATTTACGAATGACGTTTAACAAACCCCAAAGTTCATGAAGCAAGCATGAAGTAACTCGATACTCTCATGGTCTAAGGAATTATGCAAACGTTAATCATCTCTGTGTTATTAACCATTAACTTATGACGAATGAATCTCATAGCATAACATCAATTCGGGTCGATTCAACACAAATGTTCTTCTAACATTGTGCCCTCAAAATTGCCGGCATAGCCATGCCCATGATCAGGAAAACAGGATCATCATGCAATACTTGAGCCAGTCTTAGAGGCCAGACTAGGAATACATTTTACCGTTTATTATTCCACATGTGCATATGAGTCTTCCTCCGAGCCTCGTGGTTATTGTAGACTCGAGAACCATAGCAGTTATAGCATGGAACATAAACCTAATTATGAACAGGGAGATAATCAATAACATATATTATTGCCTCTAGGGCATATCTCCTACAGACTCCCACTTGAACTAGAGTCAATAATCTAGTCAATGCTAATGCACTTTACACCTATGGCATACTGGTGTAAAATATGCTTCGCTTGTGGTATAGCCTGATGTCCAACGGATCTGACAACTGCAGCTCCGTGTGTAACTTTGCATATCCTCACGTTTTCACGCTTTCACAAAATTCATATTTTGTGTGGACTTGGCTTTGCATATGTGTGAATCATTGGTCGAAACCTGATTCCTCAGACTGAGCTATGGAGCAACTATCTGCAATAGTGTCCCATAGACCAAAGCCATCTTGGAACCATACTAAGTTCATGAATGAACTATATGATTCAACAACTTCTTTGTCGCTTCTTAAGCGTCAACATACTCAGCCTTTGTTATAGAATTCGCCACAGTATCTTGTTTGGAACAATTTCCAACTACCGTGCCACCATATTGTGTATTACACAAAACCCTTAACTTAAATCGAAAATCGCATGGAGCATTGATGAAGACTGTATCGATGTAATTACTTACAACGAGCACTTCATAATCTCTGCTTGCGAGAAAACATGTCATCACTACTACTCTAGTACTCAATGACATCTTTCACTGTTGTCCTATGACCAGTACTTTGATCACTATGGTATCTATACTCGCAACAACTTTGGAGTATTGGACATATCTGGTTGATTTACATACCATGGAATACATGATTAATCCAAACACAAGAGTGTGTGGAATCTCCATCATGTATTTTGCTCATCAGTGTTTTGAGACACCGAGTCTTGCAAAACTCTTTCCATGTGACTTCGGCAAGAATCACTCCTTGGCGTTTTTAAATGCTAAAAAGTTTTAGCATCTTGTCAATATGTATTCATAGCTTAGCCCTATTAGGTAAATCTATCTCCATAGATCATCATGCCTAATATTGAGGCTATTTAGCTTAAGCACTTCATCAAAAAACTATTTTCAAATGAAGTCCTAATTCGTGTCAAGAAATTTATTTCCAATTAACAATGTGTCAAGTACACAAGGTTTTTAGAAATATTATCATGCTCCCACTTACTTTCTTGAATCACAAGCATCTTCGATACCCATTTGATGAAGTCAAACCCTTTTGACCATTCCATCAAAAACGAAGATTCCAACTCCACTTTGCTCTCTTCTGTCCATTGCTGGAACTCTGAAGTTTGCATACTTACTAGCATCCTCTGGATCGACAAATTACTTTGGACTGTATCACATACAAGTCCTAGGTTTCATTTCCATCAGATGGAAATCCTTTTGTCATCCATGTTTCATATCTCATGATTGAAATATGTATTAATTGCTAGTTCAACCCGAACCGACTTTAAGCATCGCTACAGTGAGACAATCTCATCGTAGTCAACTCCTTGAACTTGTTATTGCAACAAGTCAAGCTTTATGGATAAAACATTTTATCCGTATTAGTTTTTAGTTCCATAAATATTCGTTAGACTCTAAGTCTTCCGAAAGGTGTATCAAGATTTTAATCTTGAATCACTTATATGGAAACTATCTCGGATTGTATTGGCATTTAGCCAATTCTGGAGTCAGGGCCCATCAACGCTTCCTTGTGTATTGTAGGTATACTGTTGTCTAACAACAATATCTCGTTTGCGCACCTGATAGGTTTGCACGAGCTTTGCCTACGTGGTTCAGCTGCAAGTTCGACCGAAGTCCATACATTTTATTGTAGAGACTTCTGTATCAGTCGCAGTAGGAAACTCCGGAATCACTTCCAAGGTTCCTTTCCTTTGATCTGATGACGAAGATACTGTTTATCTCGTCGAGTTGCACAGTCCTCCCACTCACCTTTTGTAAGAACTATTCTCTTTAAAAGCATACCGTTTTGCGGCAAAATCCTTTGCCTCGGTATAGTGGTGGGGAAATACCCAATGACTTGGGATAACCTTACAAAGTAGCACTTGTCTGATTTGGAATAGGTTTGTAACCTTTTACACAAGCCCCATATTCCAAATGTTAAGAAAAGATATAACATGGTTGGGCGTACCATACCATGGCGTCATTTCAACAGACCCGATGGAGCTCTTTTCAGTGTAAAAGCCGCAGTCTCTAAAGCATTACTCTTTAAAAGGGATAATGACAAATCTATTTATGCCATCTTTGATCTTACCATGTCATAAATGGTTCGATTACATCTTCACGGACTTTCCATTTGCAGTGGTGTTTCGGGAGGTGCAAGTTATGAAACCCCTTTCACAACTCATCAGACATTCGCTAAACTTGTAACTCAAATATTCCTTTCTGCAATCGAATTGTAGAAACATAATTTTCTTGTTACAATATTTTCTTCTTCATTTTGAAAACCTTTCGAATGATTTCAAAAGATTCAGACTTACATCTCATCAAGTAAATATCCATATATCTACTTGAGTCATTTCTGAAGATAGATAAATCCACTACTTGCAATAACATTTATTGGACTACACACATCATAATGTATGACCACCAACATGTTCTATGCTTGTTCCTTATGGCCTGTGAACGGTATTTCAATCACTTCACTTTTCAGAGGAAAGTTGCAAGTGTCAGATGATTCAAAATCAAACGACTTCAAAATCCATCATAATGGAATTTTCCATGCGGGTTTCTCCAATGTGACCAAATGCAGTGCCACACTTGTGTGGTATTCTTTTAGTCTTGCGACATTTAGCGTCAGTGTTATGGATGTATCATATTTCCATCAATATTCATAACATACATCCCATCTAGGATGGAAGCATGTCCCTTCATGTTATTCATAATACTGAACAACAATTGTTGTTTTTATGAACAACTCTTTTGCAACAAACATTGTGCAATGGGCTAGAGTGTATGAAACTCTAAAATGAATTATGAAAGTAAACACAGAGGTTATGTATTATTATCAATATTCATAACATACATCTCATTCATAATGAAAGTATGGCCCTCATGTTATTCATAACACCGAACATCAAAAGTTCTCTTATGAACAACCTTCTTGCAAGATACTTTATGCAAAGGGCTAGAGTGTGAAACTCTAAAATGAATTATGAAAATAAATACATAGGGAATACACCGATGGAAGGCATATTAACATTTACTATGTTCCCTGCGTGTATCTAAACCTCATCCCTGGCTAGTCTTTCAGGCCATAGTAGTTCTTACATCGAGTTGCAACAGAATGCAATCGAGCGGGTATCTTTGTGATTAACTCACAATACCCAAGAATTAGTGAT
Source organism: Elymus sibiricus (assembly GCA_039707655.1). Taxonomy (NCBI): domain Eukaryota; kingdom Viridiplantae; phylum Streptophyta; class Magnoliopsida; order Poales; family Poaceae; genus Elymus; species Elymus sibiricus. Next base: position 321,880,688 of record CM077672.1, read on the forward strand.
TAACATGTTTAACCATAATTCCCAAGAACTATATCTTTGACCAGCCTTCTATACATCAAAAACTTGTATGACATTCATACATGAGCTGGATATTCCAGTCTTCTTTCCTTTTGCCTTTATACTTCTAACAGTTTAACTTTTAGTATTTCTCCTACTCTCAGAAGAAGCATCCAACTTAAGAGTGGCGTTAGCCCCAGACTTCCTAGGCGTGAAAGTCTTACTAACACCCTTCGGACACTTCCTTTCTCTTTAAGTTGTTGTTTTATTCACCTTTCATCATATGACAGGCGTTCTCCTGGATCCCTCTCTTATCAGTCTAATGCATAGTAAACTCCTTTACTAACAGTTTGCAAACAAACATTGCTTTGGATATCTCATATCTTTTTGGCCTTTGTCTGTCTCTGAAAATGATTTTCAGATTCCATGAATATCACATAACTATCCAAACTTTCGAAGTTCGGGTCTCATGGAAGCAAACATATTGCACTTTGACTGAAAAGGAATTCTATTTTTTGGATCGAAGGACGAGAGTCACATGATCTATAGCATTAGCGGGAGAATACCGAAAGTATGCGATAGGAAAAAATCCTTCTCGGCACTCTAGAGGACAATCCTCACATTACGTTACCAACCGTAAAGTTTTAACCAGATATTTAACAGCTATTCAATTTTAATAGGGAAGGTGGAAACGCGAGCCATTATTCTACAACTATGATGCAAACCATACTTAGACAGTGTTCAAAATTAATTGCACCGAGAATTAAACAAGGTAATTCTACAGTGCGCTCCCACTCAAATCAATATCTCTCATAATTGATTGTGAGCGATTCAAGATCCAAATTACAATTCAACGCCAAGGATGTATCCATCTCAAGTGACGAGAATTGCAATCGGTAGGCCAACTTGCCAATCACATCTCTATGTGACTCTTGTTCATCTTTCGATGGGCGTGTTCCGAGCTCAGGACTTTCAAGCTAGAACGTCAAGACAACCAAGTGATCTCGCTACGAGGTCTCAACTCACCCGCCTCACACATCCCTAATCGTTCGTACCCATGTATCCATGTGATACCCCAAAAAGTTAGGTGCCGTGACGGTGCTACACTTGGGACAACACTAACTACTTGATATTTTTGTGAGAGATCACCCTAATAAAAGCGACTACCGCGCAATCAAAAGGGTGCATCATAAGGGATAAACATCTCAGGCAATTCATAATAGCATGATATGGTATAGCCCTTTCTGACGGAGAAGTCTTTCATTTCTTCGTCTTCGGCATTCGCGTTGGTGTTCACCTTCGCGAAGATTGCCACCACCTTGTCGATGCACCAGATAATATTGCTATCTCTATAGCTAATAAAATAAGTGCATTACATAAGGTTGACACGCAGGTCATTAAAGTGCAATCATATGGCTCCAACCATCATGCCAAATCATGACACGCAGGTCATGTTAATTTTACATCATATAGTCATCTCATACATAATCAAATTAATATGAGCACTGCTATACCACATCATATGCACATGCAAACCATCCTGCAAAACCAAGTTAGACGCCTCTAATCGGTTCATGCAAAAACTTGTTTTACGTGGCTTCTAAGGTTTCGAAACAAACCGAAGCTACCAACGTCCATCTTCAAGCATGATAATCCAAGTCGCTAGATTAACATTGCGGGGTGTATGAAACACGAGATAATAAAATCTCGAGCCCCATACTAAACTTCGTCATACGCGTGACCCCCGTGCAGATCATATCTGCATTGCCCTTTCGTCTGCGAAACATCCATCTTTCTCAACTATGGTGGAACCCAAAGAACTGTTAGCACTTCGTTGATCTGTCAATCAGCATACTCAGGAGCAGCATGAAAGGATCGCGGATTGCCAGAACTTTGTGAGATTCCACCATGCCGTCAAGATCAGGACTACGCAAATTCCAGGGAAGCAACAAGAACATCGGGTAACAGATTTCATCTGCTACCCGCACAAATAATTTTCAGCAATAGATCTCATCTACTACCTAATTATATTGTGCAACACCCATACATCTCTATGTATTCTAGATCGCAACCTGCATCTACGCATAGCACGGCTCTTGATGCCACTGTAGGGTAACGCAGCAGAAAACAAAAATTTTCCGACCTACGTTTCCGTTTCGTCCGAAACTTTTTCGGTGATTTTCTCTCAGACTCCCCGTCTAGTATTCAGCAGATAGATGACCCTTAAGCGTGTGACCCTATAGGTTCGGTGAAGTATAGACATGACCCGGAACCCCTTCCGATCAATGATCAACATCGGAGCCGTGGACACCCATATTGACCCCTATACCCACACGAATGAATATTCGAGTGAACCTCCAGTTGCCGTGTGCTATTCCTGTTGCTTCGCGATATGTTACAAATACCCGAGGTGAGACATGTTGGCATCCCCGCGGATCAACAACTTGTCCACTATGCCAGTTACCTCGTTACCGGTATTGTTCTCTTTTCTCGTTCCCGTGTTCCGGCATCCCCGTGATCAAATCACAAAGTGTCTGGCCAGACGATGATGGATACCGTAACACCGAGAGGGCCCAGAGATATCTCTCCATCATCGGAGGAGCAAATCCCAATCTTGAGCTATCAAGTTACTTGACATACTTTTCCATGAACCCGTAAGCCGCCGTAATAGCCACCCATTTACGAATGACGTTTAACAAACCCCAAAGTTCATGAAGCAAGCATGAAGTAACTCGATACTCTCATGGTCTAAGGAATTATGCAAACATTAACCATCTCTGTGTTATTAACCATTAACTTATGACGAATGAATCTCATAGCATAACATCAATTCGGGTCGATTCAACACAAATGTTCTTCTAACATTGTGCCCTCAAAATTGCCGGCATAGCCATGCCCATGATCAGGAAAACAGGATCATCATGCAATACTTGAGCCAGTCTTAGAGGCCAGACTAGGAATACATTTTACCGTTTATTATTCCACACGTGCATATGAGTCTTCCTCCGAGCCTCGTGGTTATTGTAGACTCGAGAACCATAGCAGTTATAGCATGGAACATAAACCTAATTATGAACAGGGAGATAATCAATAACATATATTATTGCCTCTAGGGCATATGTCCTACACACAAGGCTGCCGCAGTGTGTGCGTGGGGCTCATACAAGAGCGGGCGAGGCACCGGTCTGCCGAGCTTCGAAGCTCCGGCTATGGCAGTCATGTACAAATTCAAGTGGGACGACAGGAAACGGAGCTAGAGAGGTGGGAAGAGACGCGGCTCATCTTGGGGAGGTCGATAATGAATTGGGTGAGGGCCAGGGAAGTGGAATGACGACGAGAGCGAGATGCATATGTTGGTCGGAGCTTGAGATGCAGCGAACAAAAGCGATGTAGAGGAGGCGACCCATGTGTTGTTGCCTCCGGGGTGGAGAAGCCAGCGTTGGGGAAGAAGATGGACATGGTCGCACGTCCTGTGGTCGCCGATGACGCGTCCTCCTCGCCAGCGCCGGCGTTGCTCGTCCTGACATGGTCATCATCATCGCCGCTCGTTGCGAAGATGCATAACAGGTGTTCAGCGAAATGTATAAGCCAGATGTAAGTTTTAGGGAGTTAAGTTTAGGGATTCGGTTAGAAACCACATTTTTTATAAGAGCAAATATACTGCTCTAAATGACACTCGGCAGTTAACTCCTCTAAATTATATGGGACTAGTTAGAGATGCTCTAATCAGTGCATCAGTGTTTGAACTGGAGTACTCGATAGAATCAACTGCCGAGGATAGATACAAGTTATTAGCAATTGATGCAACAAGAGATTTTTCATGTATGCTCGGTTCAGTTGGTTGCATGCATTGGCAATAGAAAACTGCCCGACATGTTTGCACGAGCAGTACTAAGGTCACACCAAAGAGGTCACCATCATATTTGAAGCAGTGACATCGAAAGACTTATGGATTTGACATGCTTTCATTGGCATGTCAAGTTCTCACAATGATATAAGTGTGCTTCGGCGATCTCTGTTCAAGAGACTTTCTAATGGGATGCTTCGACATGCAACTATACTGTCAACAGGCATGACTACACCATGGGATACGACCTTGCCAATGATATCTTTCCTCGGTGGGCAGAATTTGTGAACACTATACCCATCCCCGAGGTAATAAACGACGTCTCTTTGCACAAATGCAAGAAGGTGTAATGAATGATATGGAGAAAGCCTTTAGAGTGCTCCAAACTCGTTGAGGTATTGTCCGTGGAGCGGCAATGACTAGTATCCAGAGACACCGTGGGAAGTGATGACCCATTGTGTAATCTTGAACAATATGATTGTCGAGGATGAGAGCGAAGGGGAAGCTTGCCCACATGATTTTAAGTAGTCTGGAGTACATGTATGTTGGGAAACGTAGTAGAAAACAAAAAAAATCGCACCTATGCACAACCAGGATCAATATGAAGATGCATAATGAGACACGATCGTTACCGTCACCGAGTTGCAGCGGAAGAAGAACATGTCGGTGTAGATCATACTTGGAGTCCCACGAACCGTCGATGAACGATCTCGCGAACTGCCCACGAACAGCCCCTCGAACAAAACACCGAAAGCACGGCCTCTCTACTTGGTTGCAAACGTGCAACCTTCACGATTCGGCAGCTCTTCGCCGTCCAGAGCTAATCATCGCCGGAGAATTAGAGGGAGGAGATTAGAATCACACTGGGCTTCTAATTATGAGGATTAGAGAATTGGGCTAGCTCTAATTAGTCAACTAGGACCAACTAGAACTAGAACTAGAACTAGAGGACTAGAGGAGGCTCCAAATGTGTACTTCAAAAAGAGCACAAATCCTCATGTATATATAGGATAGAGGGGAGAGGAGGGCTGCCACCAAGGAGGAAAGAGCCCCCCTTGGTGCGCTGGCCTAAGGAGGGGAGGAGGAATCCTCCCCCTCCTCCAATTCGGCCTCCTTCCTTAGGGAAGGAGGCGCCTCCCTCACTTAGGCCTTTGTGGCCCAAGTTGCCTTCCACCTCTTGGTCTTTTTAGGCCCGTTGATATTAAATTAAATATATAAGTGTTCTAAATACTTTCAGACCATTATATATATAATTTAACATCCCCAAAAACATTTTCCATCTATGGTAATACCCAGTATTACCCGATATTCACCAAAACCCTTCCGGTGACCCCGAAACGCTTCCGGATCCTCTCAGAACTATTCCGAATATTAATGAAACAATTCCACAAATATATTCTCATCACTCCCGTCCTACTAACACTCAGCAGATCGTGATTGCCTTAAGCTTGTGACCCCGTAGGTTCGGTAACTCACAGACATGAACGAAACCCCTTCGTTCAATGACCTGACAGCGGAACCGTGGACGTCCATATCGGTCCATGTGAGCACACGAATTGTATTCGAGTGAACCTATGGTTATCATGTGGTGTTCCATTTGCTTTGCGATACTTCACAAAACCCGGGATGCGTCGGTATCCTCCTGAGTCATCACTATGCTCACTATACCGAAATCCTCGTTACCGGTTTTGTTCTTCTTTCTCGTTATTGAGTTCCGGCATCCCCATGACGTAGTCACCTGTGTCTGGCCAGACGATGATGGATGCCGTCACACCGAGAGGGCCCTAAGAATATCTCTCCATCGTCGGAGGAGCAAATCCCACTCTTGAGCTATCCGGCCACTTGTCAAACTTTCCGATGAACCCGTAAGTTGTCGTTATGATCACCGGGTTACATGTGACGTTTGAGCAACCCCAAAGCCCACCGTACGGTAAGAAGTGACCACGATACTCTCATGGTCTAAGGAGCAAAATCACACATTAACACTCCGTGTTATTATAATTGAATACAGACAATATTAACTCAATTCCTAACAAACAAGATTGGGTCGATTCAATATGACCGTTCTTCTAACGTCATAATCTCAATGTTGTTTTAGGACTATCATTACACTTAACGATATACTAAGATCTGGAAAACGTTATCACCAACAACAGTACTTGAGCTAGTCCCAGAGGCAAGACTAGGAACCTTTTATTTAACTGTTTATCATCCCACACGTGCATATGAGTTTTCCACTGAATCGCATACTCCAGGATCATAGCAGTTATAGCATGAAATATAAACTCTATAATTATGAATATGAAAATATAATAATACAAATATTATTGCCTCTAGGGCATATTTCCAACAATGTCCGCCTCCCGAGACAAGATGCAGAGCATATTGTTGTGACAACTTTAAGATAAACAAGCGCACCGTGCAACTATTCAATGATCTTGTGGAGCATATATGTGGATCCATACATTAGATCATTGAATATTATGTGTTAATTATGAAGGGCAGCATGGTTTTTTTTTTCTTTGAGGGGCAGAAGGGTAGCATGGATTTTTTTTGACACAGCCTCGCGAAACTTTCATTAATTCGTCACAATGTTTACAGGGACCGATGAAAGATTCCCGGGGTGTCCTAACCAAACATGGCGGCCACCCCCAAGAGAAAGAGCATGCTTCGCTAAGTTGTGAACTTCATAATTTGAGCTCCTAAATTCATGCCTAAATTTACAAAATTCAAAAGTCGAAGAGTGGTCTATTATTTCATGTATGATCGCTCCATAGCTTGCCGAGTTTTCCTTCTGTAAGTCTTCGATCACCACTTTGCAGTCCGATGCCACTTGGATTCGCCGTAAATATAGATCATCCGAGAGTGCCAAGGCTTGCCTTATCGCTAGCGCTTAGAGTTTTAGGATCCACTATGTGCCCGAAACAGAGTGTCGAAGCTCCCATGAAGACCCCTGCATGATCTCTGCATATTGCCCCAACTGCACCATAGCCATGCCGCGACACAGAAGCATCAACATTCACTTTTGCATTACCCGCCTGTGGGCTTACCCAATGGGTTGGCCTGGTGATCGCAGCAGCAACCGGCCCTGGGGTTCTTGTGTTGACAACTTGGATTTCTCCCAGGTAGTTACTGATGAAGCCATTAATAGAATGTGGAGACTGATAAATGTCCTCGTGAATCGCCTTTCTCTGCGCTCCCCAAATAGCCCACAAAGTCACCACCAAACGTACAAACAGATTCTTCAGCAAGATTTCATGTAATGCAAATAGCCAGTCCTTTGAATTCTCTTCTAGCCTATCAACCATATGTTGCACAAGGTCATCAGGCGCGAGCGCCAAGACACTGCTTGACATTGGGCATGTGAGCAGTGCATGCCTCCACGTATCTGTCACCCCACAGAGCATGCATGTATCTTCCGTTGCCATCTTACGGTGCTTCAGTAACTCGCCGGTGGGCATGGACTGTCTAGCAAGGCGCCAAACAAAGAGCTCCAGCTTCGAAGGTACTTGAATATGCCAGATCGTGGTCGCGAGAGCTATATCTCGCTTTATGCGAGATGGCGCAAGCTCACGCCTGAAGCGCGCGCTGTAACGGGCCGGCCCAGTAGCTCTCGCGCGGAACAGAGAAATACATAAAAATAGAGGAAGAACCAAGCCCAGGTCTCCTCCATACAGAGTATCGCTGCCAACCAGTAGGACACTACTATGTTTGTGGAAAAGTTGACGGCGCAACCTTTTTGAGGGAATGGAGCCGGGTTTTCTACTCGTTGTTCCCGGGGTTTTTATTTTTATTTTTTCATGGTTTTTTTCTCTTTCATTTTATGGTTTTACTTTTTTTATTATTTATTTTTTCTTTATTTTTTATCGTTTTCCTTTGTTTCTTTCTCAGTTTTCACTGTTTTTTCCTTTGTTTTTTCTCGTTTTCCATTGGTTTTCTTTGTTTCTTTATTGGGTTTCACTGTTTTCATTATTTTTGCATTGGTTTCTTTGGTTTTTCTTTTTTTTTTTCATTTTTTTTACTGGGTTTCTTCATTTTTCGTTCTTTTTGTCTTCATTTTTCTTCGGATTTGTTTGTTTCTTTTCTCGTTTAATCTTTTTTTTGTTTTCTCTCGGGTCTCTACTGTTTTTCTATACACATATTAGGTATATATCTAATACATGTTTAACATTTTTCAAATACAAGTTTATATTTTTTTAATACATGGTCAACATTTCTTTTATACACATTGTTTTTTAACATTTTCTAAATCCTTGATTAACATTTTTCAAATACAAGATTAACACTTTTTTAATACAGTCAATATTTTTATACACATTTTTTAACTTTTTAAATGCTTGATTAACATTTTTCAAATAAAATATTAACATTTTTTTAGTACATGGTCAACATTTTTTCTATACATGTTTAACATTTTTCCAATTGCTTGATTAACATTTTCCAAATAGGTGTTCAACATTTTTTCAAATGCTTGATAAACATTTTTTAAATACATGATCTATTTTTTCATCAATTTTTAATACATGGTCAACATTTTTTCTATACACATTAAACATTTTTCAAATGCTTGATTAACATTTTACAAATACTTGTTTACCATTTTTTCAAATGCTTGATTAACATTTTTATATACTTGATCAAAAAAATTCATCAGTTTTTAATACATGGTCAACATTTTTTCTATACACATTTAACATTTTTCAAATACTTTTTCAACATTTTTCAAATGCTTGATTAACATTGTTATATACATGATCAAAAAATTTCATCATTTCTTTAATACATGGTGTACATTTTTTTCTATACACAGTTAACATTTTTCAAATACTTGTTCAACATTTTTTGAAATGCCTTGATTAACATTTTGTAAATACATGATCAATTTTTTTCATGCACATTGTTTTTTTGTATACATTTTTCGTATACGTGATAAAAAAAATTCTCTATACACATTTAAAAAAAATTCAAATATCCGGTCAACAGTTTTCAAATGTTTTTTGTAGATTTTTTCTGTAATATTTATATTGAGAATATTGAAAGTATAAATAAAAGTAAAAAAAATAAAGCAAAAACCGAAAACGTAAAAAAAAAAGGTGGCTGTGGCACCCCGCGCATATGGGCCGGTCCATCTCTCTTTCCGCCTTCAGCGAGGGTTCCTTTGGTCTCGCTGGCAACGAGACAAAGGGGCGCCCGATCGTTGTCGATCGACGCCAGCATCTCTTCCGGCGCCAGGCGAAATTACTAATTGTGGAGTACTCCTTCCAAAATCACTCCCACCTTCCCAGGTTGCGACAAGTGACGCACATTGTGCGTCACTTGTCACAACCGAGGAGTTTTCCCTTTTTCGTAGATCCGTTTATTCAAAACATTTTATCTGTTAAACCGTGCGTCCAAATCTCGAACCGTTTTTACCATTGGATTCCTCGCGTCGAGATCTTCAAAACTAGATCACATGTTGACAGGTTTTGATGAATTTTTTCATAAAAACAAACCAGACGAAAAAAAAACAGACAAAAAAACAAAGCGGGAGCACTTTTTTTTTCCTTTCCGAAAGAGGCATGATTGTGCCTCTCGCGGAAGCAAATCCGTGCCTCTCATGAAAGAAAAAAAAACACATTTTCCCCATTTCCGAGAGGCACGGCCATGCCTCTCGCGAAAGCAAATCCGTGCTTCTTGCGGAAGCAAAATCGTGCCTCTCGCGGAAGGAAAAAAATGCGTTTTTTTTTTCGTTTTCGAGAGGCGCGGCCGTGCCTCTCGCGTAAGCAAATCCGTGCCTCTCGCGGAAGCAAAACCGTGCCTCTCGCGGAAGGAAAAAAAAAAAGAAAACACCTTTTTTTTTCGTTTCCGAGTGGCACGGCCGTGCCTCTCGCGAAAAGCAAAACTGTGCCTCTCGTGGAAGGAAAAAGACGTGTTTTTTTTTCGTTTCCGAGAGGCACGGCTGTGCCTCTCGCGATAGCAAAACGGTGCCGCTCACGGAAGAAAAAAAATGCATTTTTCACGCAAAAATTATATTTTTCTAATTTTATTTTCCGTCCAAAAGCTAAGAAAGACCGGTGAAAAACCAAAAAGCTGAAAAAACCAGAAAAAAAACCGTCTAAAAAGCCAAAAACGCGTGTGGAAAAATAAAAAAAATAAAATCCGAGGGAGCGCCCAGAACGCGAGACGTGCACGTCCATGACGAGTGGGCCTCCAAGTAGCCGGTTAATATTTCTGGAGCATGTTGGGCCGAAATATAAGAGCCTACAATACTACGCGTGCACACCGCAGGGCTCTTTCGAATTTCTGTTCTGCTTTTCTAATACCACATCGCTAGCTGAGGCTAGATCAAACGTGTTTATAGATTAGTCTGCCAAAGAGGATAGCACCGAGCTGCAGGCCCGGTCAGCACACTTAAATTATCTTGAGATATTCCCTTTGATGTGATATATATATATATTCAGGACATTTGAAGACCACACGACACGCTGTGGTTAGCATTTTTCTTTTTGTACTACATGTTTTTCTTTCATACATTCCTTGGGGAATTTTTCCATTGACATAATACATATTTTCATTCATAGCCCCTTTTTTTTTTAATGAAAAGACCCAGATGCGCCCCACTGATTCACGCACATTGTTATTGATTAGCTTTACTTTTGGCAAATGATACAACTCGTTCGGCTGATTTTGGGTGGACACATGATACGACTTTATTATTTGGAAATAACGCTTTTGCTATTTGACAGGCACCTTTTTTTTTTGGTTCAGTGAATTTTGTGACCATTGATTCTAGACACCTTGAGATCCGTACATAGGAAGGCTGGATACATATGCTAGTTCGAAAATAATGTATTCATCAATATGATCTTGTAACAAATTTGAGTGCCCAAGGGATCCCATTTTAACCGTTTAATAGCTAGAAACAACTTTTTGACTAGAAAAATGTGTGTTCTTGTTGGACTTAGCAACAAGTGTTAGGAAGCTAAAATGTATTCTCAATTAGTTTACAATTATTATCCAGGCTCGACCGATCAAACGGTGAAGTTTCAGGATCTAAAAACTTTCGAAATGATAGGCTCTGCTGGACTTGAGGTACTTGCAATTGCTTTTCATATACCATTTCATTGTTGTGTAAGTTAACTTTGACAATTGATTAACCAAACCATGATTACTTTGTATGCAGTATGCATTATGCATTTGTTGAAGTATAGTACTTACTCACCGTGGCTGATATTTTTGCATTTAAAATTTTATTTCAGATTCGCACCATAAGAATTCCTTGAAGCATGTTTGAAGAAAAGAAATTCTATACTTGAATAGGGTTGATGACGCCCTTGCCATATTTCTCCGTGATTGATTCTTTGAGTAATTTTCAATGATGCTCTTTTACGCTCTTGTGCATTTGTTAATCTACTTGTCTACTTGACATGCAAGGTGAAAGGGGAGAGCATGCCTGCAGATCACCCTCCTCCTTGCTTTCTCGTTCCTTTCATCTTTTTATTGTTAACTTGAGCTTCACATCTAGACTCGATCTGTTTTTTGTAAATCCTTTGAGCAATTATCAATGAAATCATTCATTATGCATTTGGTGATCAATTTTAGGTCTATGCAACAAAAATCTTAAAATACACATTTATTTAGATTTGGAAAATATATATAGTGTTGCTGCTTGGTCTGTTTTCCTCTAATTCCCTTTTTTTCTCTACAGGTGATGTGTACTGAGCTTGGACTTTCAGTTTGCTCAATGTTTATATATAGACTAATTTATGTTAGTTCTTACTACACCTGTGCCATTGTGCTAAAAAGGTGCTCTTGGTTACCGTCGCCTCGTCATGTAGCAGTCCATATGCATGTCCAGCACAAGAAATTATGGTGGTCAAAATTTATTCCCTATGGAGAAGAGTGAGTTTTCTTGCTGCTCTGTTGGATTTGTTTGGAAGCATGGAATGAACTAGTGGTATAGAAACATGCTTTGATATAGTATCCATGAAACTTACTACTAATGATTCTTTTTGCTTACCTGCTTATTCATTTGACAATGTTTTTTTTGCAAATGTAAAATCTTCCATTTTTGTAGGATGTGCCAGGCTTTGGCATGTTGAGGTCTTTTATTTTTTGTTTCACTTTGTACCTTTGTCCTTCCTTAAGGATGCAATTCACGTAAGTGGTTGAAGAACTGAGAACATGATACAGTCTCACTGTGAGCGTTAGCTCTCTACTGAATGTTGTGTCTTTTTTATAAAATTAGTAACAAAACATTTAGACAAGATTTTTGTTACATGTTACAGGTTATTGTGAGACTGATTATTTGCTTCATTTATCAACATCTTGCTGATTTATGATTCTTCAGTAAAGCTACGCCTACACGGCGTCACTAAATGTTCTATCTTGGTTATTTGCTGATCAAGTGCATATCTCAACAAACGCTCCCCTCGGTCGCTCCCGTGGGCGACCAGGGAGCGAACCCTACCCCGCCGCCAGCGCCTCTCACCGGCTTTCCCTCCCCTCGCCGCCGCCGGCAGGGTCGCCTGGCGAAGCCCGCGCGGCTTGGCGGCGGCGGGGCCCTCTTCCTCCTCCTCCTGGTCGCGCGGCGCGGGCCGTCGCATCAGGGGAGCTCGGGATCGTGGTCGCTACGGGCGGCGTGGCGAGGCGGCAAGGCGTGGCGGTTGGGCGGCGACGCTCGGTGCGCGGGCTGGAGCGGCCGGGTGTGGGGTCGAGCGGCGGGGGGCACTGGCCCAGGGGGCGGCCGGATGTGCGGCGAGCGGGCGCAGCAGATTTGGCGCTGTGCGGCCGCGTTCGTGCGCGGGGAGGCGCGCGCAGGGCGGCGCTGCGCGGCTGCGTCAGGGAGGCCGCGGATCTGGCAGGTCCGCGCGTTTTGAGGGGTGCGGCGGCTGCTGCACCACGTGGTGGAGCCGGTGGACGTCGACCGGGGGATTGTGTGATGTGCAGTGCATCGGATCTGCTCGGATTCGGAGGTGTGGAGGAGCTCCGGGCGAAAGTCCAGCACTGACTTTGGGTCGGTGCCGGCAACAGCGGCGCCATGGCCATGGTGTCGTTCCCCTTCTTGAAGGTGTTGCCGTGGAGCTCCATTACACGACTCTCCGGGAGAAATCTCTAGCTTCGGATGGTCGAAGCGGGCGATGACGGCGGCTACGTCGTTTCCTTCTTTGAGGCATCGCCTTGGAGAGTCAGCATATTGCGGTTTGCACGGATCTCCTCGTCGGCGGGGACAGTGGACATCGGGGCGGCGGCTTCGGATATGGTTGTTGGGTGTCGGCTCCGGTTGCTTGGGTGACGAAGCTGGCGGCTCGCCTGGTGCGCGGCCTCGGGGTCGGCGTGTGGGGTTTCCGTCTGTATGTCGGAGCGGCGGCTACGGAGATGGTTGTAGGGTGTCGACTCCGGTTGCTCGGGTGACGGAGCAGGCGGCTCGCCTGGTGCGCGGCCTCGGGGCCAGTGTGGATGTCGGAGCGGCGGCTCCGGAGGTGGTTGTTGGGTGTCGGCTTCGGTTGCTCGGGTGACGAAGCAGGCGACTCGTCGGGTGCGCAGCCTCGGGGTCGGCGTGTGTGTTGCTTGTGTTTGTAAGTCGGAGCGGCGGCTCCGGAGATGGGTGTAGGGTGTCGACTCCGGTTGCTCGGGTGACGGAGCTGGCGGCTCGCCTGGTGCGCGGCCTCGGGGCCGGTGTGGATGACGGAGCGGTGGCTTCGGATATGGTTGTAGGGTGTCGGCTTCGGTTGCTCGGGCGACGGAGTAGGTGACTCGTAGGGGGCGCGACCTCGGGGTCGGTGTGTGCTTTGCTTATGTATCGGTTTTCGGCCAGTTTTCCTTATTAACTGGTCAATCCTATTCTTCTTAATGAAAAGGCAGAGCTCCTGCTGGTTCCTCAAAAAAAAAGTTCTATCTTGGAATGATATCTAAAAACATGAGCTTGTAAAAGACTCCTATTTTTTCTCAACCGCTATCACTAATGAACCTGTAATGTGTGAACATTGAAGTTATATTAATACAAACATGTATTGTGCGTGCCATAGTATTATTTTAGGCAATCTGGACTTGCACTGCACATGCAAGCTTACTAAGAACACATACATTGCTAAATCTATTCAATATGCCGTGAGTCCAGCATTAGAGCAACTCTAGCAGAGTTGCCATATTGGCAGCCTCCATGTCATATATAGAGTGTGCGCTCCATATGGATATGGAGGCTGCCGAGGTGATGCGCAAACACATAGTCTCCATAATGACTGCTTCCATATTGTGCCCCCATGGATTTGATGGGGAATGAAGCATGAAAATCAAAAAAATTCCTACGAATCACCCAAGATCTATCTATGAGAAGCATAGCAACGAGAGGGGAGTGTGTCTACATAACCTTGTAGACCGAAAGCAGAAGCGTATATAACGCGATTGATGTAGTCGTACTCTTCATGATCTAATCGCGATCCAATCCGATGAAGTACCGAACGGACGACACCTCTGCGTTCAGCACACGTGCGGCTCGGTGACGTCTCCTCCTTCTTGATCCAGCAAGCAAGAGAGGAGAAGTAGATGGGATCTCAACCAGCACGACGACGTGGTGGAGATGGTGGTGGTGCAGTGCCGGCAGGGCTTCGCCAAACGCTGCCGGAACCAATCTGAGGAGAAAACGGAGTTATGGGAGAGGTAGGGCTGCCTCCGGGGCGTGGGAATTGGTGTGTCCAGCCCCTCCCTCTCCCCCACTATATATAGGAGGCAAGGGGGAGGTCTGGGGCGCAGCCCTAGCCCCTCCTCCAAGGAGGGGGCGCCGGCCTAGGGAGGTTTCCTCCCTCCCCAAGGCACCTAGGGGGGTGCCTTCCCCCCTTAGGACTCTTCCTCCTCCACCTCTCCTTGGCGCATGGGCCTCTTAGGGCTGGTGCCCCTGGCCCATATAGGCCAAGGCGCACCCCCTACAGCCCATGTGGGCCCCCGGAGCAGGTGGACCCCCGGACCCCTTTCGGCACTCCCGGTACACTGCCTGTAATACCCGAAACTTTTCCGGCGACCAAAATAGGACTTCCTATATATAAATCTTTACTGACGGACCATTTCGGAGCTCCTCGTGACGTCCGGGATCTCATCTGGGACTCCGAACAACATTCGGTCGCCAACGCACATATCCCAATACTACTCTAGTGTTACCGAACGTTAAGCGTGCGGACCCTGCGGGTTCGAGAATCATGTAGACATGACCGAGACATCTCTCCGGTCAATAACCAATAGCGGAACCTGGATGCCCATATTGGTTCCTACATATTCCACGAAGATCTTTTATCGGTTGAACCACGATGTCGAGGATTCGGTTAATCCCGTATGCAATTCCCTTTGTCCAGCGATATGTTACTTGCCCGAGATTCGATCGTCGGTATCTCCATACCTAGTTCAATCTCGTTACTCGTTCCGTAATACAAGATCCTGTGACTAACTCATTAGCCACATTGCTTGCAAGCTCTTTACGATGTTGTATTACCGAGAGGGCCCAGAGATATCTCTCCGTCATACGGAGTGACAAATCCCAGTCTCGATCCATGCAACCCAACAAACACCTTCGGAGATACCTGTAGAGCACCTTTATGATCACCCAGTTACGTAGTGACATTTGATAGCACACAAAGTATTCCTCCGGTATCCGGGAGTTGCATGATCTCATGGTCTTAGGAATAGATACTTGACATGAAGAAAGCTATAGCAATAAACTTAAGTGATACGATAAAATGCTAAGCTTATGGTTGGGTCTTGTCCATCACATCATTCTCCTAATGATGTGATCCCATTATCAAATGACAACTCATGTCTATGGTTAGGAAACCTTAACCATCTTTGATCAACGAGCTAGTCTGGTAGAGGATCACTAGGGACACGGTATTTGTTTACGTATCCACACATGTAGTTAAGTTTCCGGTCAATACAATTCTAGCATGAATAATAAACCTTTATCATGAACAAGGAAATATGATAATAACCAATTTATTATTGCCCCTAGGGCATATTTCCAACAGTCTCCCACTTGCACTAGAGACAATAATCTAGTTTACATAGTTATGAATCTAACACCCATGGAGCCCTGGTGCTGATCATATTTTGCCCGTGGAAGAGGTTTAGTCAATGGGTCTGCCACATTTAGATCCGTATGTACTTTGCAAAGTTCTATGTCTCCCTCCTTGATGTAATCACGGATAGAGTTGAAGCGGCATTTGATGTGCTTGGTCTTCTTGTGAAACCTGGGCTCCTTGGCAATGGCAATGGCTCCAGTGTTGTCACAAAAGATAGTCATTGGATCCGATGCACTAGGTATTACTCCTAGATCGGATATGAACTCCTTCATCCAAACTCCTTCTTGGGCTGCTTCCGAAGCAGCTATATATTCCGCTTCACATGTAGATCCCGCTACGACGCTTTGCTTGGAACTGCACCAACTGACTGCTCCACCATTCAATATAAATACATATCCGGTTTGAGACTTAGAGTCATCCGGATCTGTGTCGAAGCTAGCATCGACGTAACCCTTTACGACGAGCTCTTCGTCACCTCCATAAACGAGAAACATGTCCTTAGTCCTCTTCAGGTACTTAAGGATATTCTTGACCACTGTCCAGTGATCTATTCCTGGATCACTTTGGTACCTCCCTGCCAGACTTATGGCAAGGCACACATCAGGTCTGGTACACAGCATGACATACATTATAGAGCCTATGGCCGACGCATAGGGGATGACTTTCATCCTTTCTCTTTCTTCTGCCGTGGTCGGGCTTTGAGTCTTACTCAACTTCACACCTTGCAATACAGGCAAGAACCCTTTCTTTGACTGGTCCATTTTGAACTTCTTCAAAACTTTGTCAAGGTATGTGCTTTGTGAAAGTCCTATTAAGCGTCTTGATCTATCTCTATAGATTTTGATGCCCAATATGTAAGCAGCTTCACCGAGGTCTTTCATTGAAAAAAATCTTGTTCAAATAACCTTTTATGCTTTCCAAAAATTCTATATCATTTCCAATCAACAATATGTCATCCACATATAATATTAGAAACGCTACAGAGCTCCCACTCACTTTCTTGTAAATACAAGCTTCTCCGTAAGTTTGTATAAAACCAAAAGCTTTGATCACCTCAAAGCATATATTCCAACTCCGAGATGTTTGCACCAGTCCATAGATGGATCGCTGGAGCTTGCATACTTTGTTAGCATCCTTAGGATTGACAAAACCTTTTGGTTGCATCATATACAACTCTTCCTTAAGAAACCCGTTAAGGAATGCTGTTTTGACGTCCATCTGCCAGATCTCATAATCATAAAATGCGGCAATTGCTAACATAATTCTAACAGACTTAAGCATCACTACGGGTGAGAAACTCTCATCGTAGTCAACCCCTTGAACTTGTCGGAAACCCTTTGTGACAAGTCGAGCTTTATAGACGGTGATATTACCATCAGCGCATGTCTTCTTCTTAAAGATCCATTTATTCTCAATGGCCTGCCGGTCATCGGGCAAGTCCACCAAGTCCATACTTTGTTCTCAAACATGGATCCTATCTCGGATTTCATGGCCTCAAGCCATTTGTCGGAATCCGGGCTCATTATTGCTTCTTCATAGTTCGTAGGTTCGCCGTTGTCTAACAACATGACTTCCAGGACTGGATTACCGTACCACTCTGGTGCGGAACGTACCCTGGTCGACCTATGAAGTTCAGTAGTAACTTGATCCGAAGTCTCATGATCATCATCATTTGCTTCCTCTCCGGCTAGTGTAGACATCACGGGAACTTCTTTCTGTGATGTGCTACCTTCCAATTCAAGAGAAGGTATAATTACCTCATCAAGTTCTACTTTCCTCCCACTCACTTCTTTCGAGAGAAACTCCTTCTCTAGAAAGGACCCATTCTTAGCAACAAAGATTTTGCCCACAGATCTGTGATAGAAGGTATACCCAATGGTCTCTTTAGGGTATCCTATGAAGACGCACTTTTCCGCTTTGGGTTCGAGCTTATCAGGCTGAAGCCTCTTGACATAAGCGTCGCATCCCCAAACTTTAAGAAACAACAGCTTAGGTTTCTTGCCAAACCACAACTCATACGGTGTCGTCTCAACGGATTTAGACGGTGCCCTATTTAAAGTGAATGCGGCTGTCTCTAATGCATAACCCCAAAACGATAGTGGCAAATCAGTAAGAGACATCATAGAACGCACCATATCCAATAGAGTACGATTATGACGTTCGGACACACCATTACGCTGTGGTGTTCCAGGTGGCGTGAGCTGTGAAACAATTCCACATTGTCTTAAATGCATACCAAACTCGTAACTCAAATATTCACCTCCACAATCAGATCGTAGAAATTTAATTTTCTTATTACGATGATTCTCTACTTCACTCTGAAACTCCTTGAACTTTTCAAATGTTTCAGATTTGTGTTTCATTAAGTAAATATACCCATATCTACTCAAATCATCTGTGAAGGTAAGAAAATAACGATATCCACCGCGTGCTTCAACACTCATCGGACCGCATACATCGGTATGTATTATTTCCAACAAGTCACTTGGCCGCTCCATTGTTCGGAAAACGGGGTTTTAGTCATCTTGCCCATGAGGCATGGTTCACATGTCTCAAATGATTCATAATCAAGAGATTCCAAAAGTCCATCAACATGGAGTTTCTTCATGCGCTTTATACCAATATGACCTAAGCAGCAGTGCCACAAGTATGTGGTATTATCATCATTAACTTTGCATCTTTTGGCATCAATATTATGAACATGTGTATCACTACGATCAAGATTCAACAAGAATAAATCATTCAACAAGGGTGCATGACCATAAAAGATATTATTCATATAAATAGAACAACCATTATTCTCTGTCTTAAATGAATAACCGTCTCGCAATAAACAAGATCCAGATATAATGTTCATGCTTAACGCAGGCACCAAATAACAATTATTTAGGTTTAAAACTAATCCCGAAGGTAGATGTAGAGGGAGCGTGCCGACGGCGATCACATCAACCTTGGAGCCATTTCCAACGCGCATCATCACCTCGTCCTTAGCTAGTCTCCGTTTATTCCGCAGCTCCTGTTTCGAGTTACAAATATTAGCAACCGAACCAGTATCAAATACCCAGGCACTACTACGAGCACTAGTAAGGTACACATCAATAACATGTATATCAAATATACCTTTGTTGACGTTGCCAGCCTTCTTATCTGCCAAGTACTTGGGGCAATTCCGCTTCCAGTGACCATTCCCCTTGCAATAGAAGCACTCAGTCTCAGGTTTGGGTCCAGCCTTGGGTTTCTTCATGGGAGCGGCAACTGTGAAGTTCCCTTTGTTTCCCTTGCCGTTCTTGAAACTAGTGGTCTTTTTAACCATCAACACTTGATGCTCCTTCTTGATTTCTACCTCCGCGGCCTTAAGCATCGCGAAGAGCTCGGGGATCGTTTTCTCCATCCCTTGCATATTATAGTTCATCACAAAGCCTTTGTAGCTTGGTGGCAGTGACTGGAGAACTCTGTCAATAACCGTCTCATCTAGAAGATTAACTCCCAATTGATTCAAGCGGTTGTTATACCCAGACATTTTGAGTATATGCTCACTAATAGAGTTGTTCTCCTCCATCTTGCAGCTAAAGAACTTGTCAGAGGTGTCATACCTCTCAACCTGGGCATGAGCTTGAAATACCAATTTCAGCTCCTGAAACAGCTCATATGCTCCGTGGTGCTCAAAATGTCTTTGGAGCCCCGGTTCTAAGCCGTAAAGCATGGCGCACTGAACTATCGAGTAGTCATCAGAACGTGCCTGCCAGATGTTCACAACATCCACAGACGACGCTGGAGGGGGTGCTTCACCTAGTGGTGCATCAAGGACATAAGCCTTCTGTGCAGCAGAGGATAATCCTCAAGTTACGGACCCAGTCCGCATAGTTGCTTCCATCATCTTTCAACTTAGCTTTCTCTAGGAACGCATTAAAATTCAGGGGAACTACAGCGCGAGCCATTGATCTACAACACAATTTTGCAAAGACAATTTAGACTAAGTTCATGATAATTAGTTCAGTTAATCAAATTACTAATGAACTCCCACTTAAATCAACATCCCTCAAGTTGTCTAAGTGTTGCATGATCCACATCAACTGACCCATGTCCGATCATCACGTGAGATGGGGCAGTCATCAATGGTGAACATCTCCATGTTGATCATATTTACTATATGACTCATGTTCGACCTTTTGGTCTTTCGTGCTCCAAGGCCATGTCTGTACATGCTAGGCTCGTCAAGTTTGACCCAAGTATTCTGCATGTGTAAAAACTGGCTTACACCCGTTGTATGTGAACGTAGAGTCTATCACACCCGATCATCACGTGGTGCTTCGAAACGACTAACTTTCGCAACGGTGCATACTTAGGGAGAACACTTTTATCTTGAAATTAAGTGAAGGGATCATCTTATAATGCTACCGTCGTCCTAAGCAAAATAAGATGCATAAAAAGGTAAACATCACATGCAATCAATATGTGACATGATATGGCCATTATTATCTTGTACCTTTGATCTCCATCTCCAAAGCACCGACATAATCTCCATCGTCAATGACATGACACCATGATCTCCATCATCATGATCTCCATCATCGTGTTGTCACGTGGTTGTCTCGCCAACTATTGCTTCTACAACTATTGCTAACGCATAGCGATAAAGTAAAGCAATTACATGGCGTTTAATGATTGACACGCAGGTCATACAATAAATTAAAGACAACCCTATGGCTCCTGCCGGTTGCCGTACTCATCGACATGCAAGTCGTGAACCTATTACAAAACATGATCATCTCATACATCAATATATATCACATCACGTTTTGGCCATACCACATCACAACATGCCCTGCAAAAACAAGTTAGACGTCCTCTACTTTGTTGTTGCAAATTTTACGTGGCTGCTATGGGCAGCTAGCAAGAACCGTTCTTACCTACGTAAAGCCACAATGGTGATAATCAAGTTGCCTTTTAACCTTCTACAAGGACCGCTTTTGTCAAATCAGATTCAACTAAAGTAGGAGAGACAGACACCCGCCAACCACCTTATGCAAAACAAGTTGCATGTCAGTCGGTGGAACCGGTCTCATGTGCGAGGACATGTAAGGTTGGTCCGAGCCGCTTCATCCCACAATACCGCCGAATCCAAATAAGACAAGAGAGGTAAGCAATTTGAGCATTAACGCCCACAACTTCTTTGTGTTCTACCCGTGCATATACATCTACGCATAGACCTAGCTCATGATGCCACTGATGGGGAACGAAGCATGAAAATCAAAAAAAATCCTACGAATCACCCAAGATCTATCTATGAGAAGCATAGCAACGAGAGGGGAGTGTGTCTACATACCCTTGTAGACCGAAAGCAGAAGCGTATATAATGCGGTTGATGTAGTCGTACTCTTCACGATCCAATCGCGATCCAATCCGATGAAGTACCGAACGGACGGCACCTCCGCGTTCAACACACGTGCGGCTCGGTGACGTCTCCTCCTTCTTGATCCAGCAAGCAAGAGAGGAGAAGTAGATGGGATCTCAACCAGCACAACGGCGTGGTGGAGATGGTGGTGGTGCAGTGCCGGCAGGGCTTCGCCAAACGCTGCCGGAACCAATCTGAGGAGAAAACGGAGTTATGGGAGAGGTAGGGCTGCCTCCGGGGCGTGGGAATTGGTGTGTCTAGCCCCTCCCTCTCCCCCACTATATATAGGAGGCAAGGGGGAGGTCTGGGGCACAGCCCTAGCCCTTCCTCCAAGGAGGGGGCTCCGGCCTAGGGAGGTTTCCTCCCTCCCCAAGGCACCTAGGGGGTGCCTTCCCCCCTTAGGACTCTTCCTCCTCCACCTCTCCTTGGCGCATGGGCCTCTTAGGGCTGGTGCTCCTGCCCATATAGGCCAAGGCGCACCCCCTACAGCCCATGTGGGCCCTCGGGGCAGGTGGACCCCCGGACCCCTTTCGGCACTCTTGGTACACTGCCGGTAATACCCGAAACTTTTCCGGCGACCAAAATAGGACTTCCTATATATAAATCTTTACCTCCGGACCATTCCGGAGCTCCTCGTGACGTCCAGGATCTCATTCGGGACTCCGAACAACATTCGGTCGCCAACGCACATATCCCAATACTACTCTAGCGTTACCAAACGTTAAGCGTGCGGACCCTGCGGGTTCGAGAATCATGTAGAATGACCGAGACATCTCTCCGGTCAATAACCAATAGCGGAACCTGGATGCCCATATTGGTTCCTACATATTCCACGAAGATCTTTTATCGGTTGAACCACGATTTCGAGGATTCGGTTAATCCCGTATGCAATTCCCTTTGTCCAGTGATATGTGATACGTCTCCAACGTATCTATAATTTTTGATTGTTCCATGCTGTTATATTATCAATCTTGGATGTTTTTATAAGCATTTACAGCAATTATATATCATTTTTAGAGACTAACCTATTAACTTAGTGCCCAGTGCCAGTTGTTGTTTTCTGCCATGTTTTTGTTTTACAGAAAATCAATACCAAACGAAGTCCAAATGCCACAAAACTTTTTGGAGATTTTTTATTGGCCAAGATAAACACTAGAAGCTTTGGGAGGAGGCCAGAAGACCATGGTGGGGCCCACGAGCCACCAGGGCGCGCCTGGGCCACAGAGCTCCGTTTGACCTAATTCCAGCACTATAAATTCAGAAAAAATCAGAAACCCTCAAGGGAGTCCACAAAATACTTTTTCCACCGCCGCAAGTTTCTGTTCCAGAGAGATCCCATCTGGAGGCCTTCTCCGGTAATCTGCCGGAGGGGTAATCGATCACGGAGGGGCTCTCCATCAACCTTGCTGCCCTTCCGATGATGCGTGAGTAGTTTACCACAGACCTTCGGGTCCATAGTTAGTAGCTAGATGGCTTCTTCTCTCTTTTTGATCTTCAATACAATGTTCTCCTCGATGTTCTTGGAGTTCTATCCGATGTAATCACTTTTTGCGGTGTGTTTGTTGGGATCCGATGAATTGTGAGTTTATGATCAGATTATCCATGAATATATTTGAGTCTTTTCTGCACTCTTTTATGCATGATTGTTATAGCCTCATATTTCTTCTCTGATTTATTGATTTGGTTTGGCCAACTGAGTTGATTTATCTTGCCATGGGAAGAGGTGCTTTGTAGTGGGTTCGATCTTGCGGTGCTCAATCCCAGTGACAGAAAGGGACATGACACGTATGTATCATTGCTACTAAGGGTAAAAAGATGGGGTTTATTCATACATGAGTTTATCTTGTCTACATCTTGTCATCATTCTTAAGGCATTACTCCGTTCTTTATTGGACTTAATACACTAGATGCATGCTGGATAGCGGTCGATGTGTGGAGTAATAGTAGTAGATGCAGGCAGGAGTCGGTCTACTAATCTTGGACGTGATGCCTATATACATGATCATTGCCTTGGATATCGTTATGAGTATTTGCTTTTCTATCAATTGCCCAACAGTAATTTGTCTACCCACCGTATGCTATTTTCTTGAGAGAAGCCTCTAGTGAAAACTATGGCCCCCGGGTCTATCTAAATCATATTACTAAAACCCTAAAAATATTGCTGCCATTTTCTTTTATTTATTTTATTTTGTATTTTTGTTTCAATCTATCAATCTATCACATACAATTTAATCTTGCAATTTACCGCCGAGGGATTGACAACCCCTCGTTTGCGTTGGGTGCAAGGGTTTGTTGTTTGTGTGCAGGTACTGCTAACGAGGTGTTGTGTGATTCTCCTACTGGTTCGATAACCTTGGTTTCATAACTGAGGGAAATACTTATCTCTACTGTGCTGCATCATCCCTTCCTCTTCGGGGAAATACCAACGCAAGCTACAAGTAGCAGGAAGAATTTCTTGCGCCATTGCCGGGGAGAAGTCACGTCAACACAGTCTCCCATCAACTTGCCAATTTATGGCGTCGTTGCCGGGGAGACATCATCAACATCTATCAAGTACCTTTGCATAAACTCTCATCTCCTTGCATTTACTTTATTTGCCGTTTGCCTCTCGTTTTCATCTCCCGCACTTCTAAAACGTTTTTACAAAAATACAAAAATATTTTCCGTTTGCCTTTTTCTTGTTTGCTTCTTTACTTGCTTGCTTACTTTTATTGCCTTCATGTCGAACACACCAGAACAGAAACTAAAAGTAAAAATATAAGATACTATGGATCCATATAAAGTTTACTACGTGAATCATCTTTTATCCATTCATGCTCGTTCTGAAACCCCAACTAGTTTAGTTGAGAGAAAATCATTAGATGAGCATGCTCATTTTGTGCGTCACCGTTTGTCCCAAAAGGGGAGATTCCTATGGCATCAAATAAATAGTTTGCTATGCTATGCTTGGAATCTATGTGAAATTTATGATTTTACTTGTTGCTCTAAGAACCCTAAAAAACACCTTCCCTACCTATGTGAGTTCAATGATAATGAAATCTTATCTTCTTATGAAAAAGGTGTTTATAGTTACTATGATATCGAACAAATTGAAGAATTTTGTTGCTTTTAAGGGTGCTTATGAAGTTGCTTCTTTGATTGAAAAGTATGATATTACTCTCTACAAATCTGAAAATTTTGCCATACTTAAGTATTGCTATGAAAATTATGCATCTAATGCCTATGTTAGTGAATTTATTGAGAGAATGTCTACTGGTTTGGAAGAGAATAATGATACACATGAATCTATAGATAATCATGATTCCGATGATTCGATTGAAATATCCCCTCTTGATGAACATGATGCTTGTGGCCACGATGCCAATATTAATGATGCTTATGGAGATGAACTTACTATAGTTCCTTATGTTAAAAATGAAATTATTGCTATAGCACCCATACTTGATAGCTCCTTAAATGAAAAGCATGATTGCAATGATATTATTGTAAATTCTATTAATGTCAATTGTGTTAGTGATATGCAAAAACCCAAGCTTGGGGATGATGATTTTGTTATATCCACTACTTATTGCAATGATCATGATTGGGGTGATAATGATTCTTATGATCTTGAAAATTTATTTAAACCTCATGATGAATATGCTTGCGATAATATTGAAAGTGGATTCGGAAGAGTGTCAACTTTAGCTATTTGGAGAGTGTTCAATCTTATGAAATTTTTGATAAAAGTGAGTTTGGAGAGGTCATGACTTTAGTTGATGTTAATCCCACTATTTTGGAAGACTATAAGAATTTTATGCATGTGGATCATGGAGAGAAAATTTCATATGATAGCTATATTGTTGAATTTGATTATGATCCTATATGTAGTTATTATGAGAGAGGAAAATATGGTTGTAGAAACTTTTATGTTACTCAATTACCTTTCTTGATATTGAAATTATTAGTGTTTCACTCTTCCTATTTGCATATGCTAGATGTTGTTTGTCTTGATAAATTGTTTACATATAAAATGCCTATGCATAGGAAGTATCTTAGACTTAAAATGTGTTTTTCACATGCTTCATGATGCTCTCTTTGTGTTTCAATTATTATCTTTCATGTGAGCATCAATAAAATCTGAAGCTTATCTTAATGGCTATAAAGAAAGAGCTTGTTGGGAGGCAACCCAATGAATAGAATAATTTTTTTCTCTGTTATTGTGTGTTTTCACTGTCATGCTACTGGTATGATTGTGTTTTTGTGTTTTCAATTAGTGTTTGTGCCAAGTAGAACCTTTGGGATGATTTGGAAGATAATATAATTGATGCTGTTTGGAAAACAGAAAGTTTTGCGTCCAGTGCCCGAATTTTGTTTCTGTACTGGAGCATCAAAAAAATCTGAAATTTTTACACAGTATTGGTATATGAATTTCCCACGCTGTCCTAATTTTTCAGAATTTTTGTAGTTACAGAAGTATGGCTTTTAAATAGGTTTCTACAGACTGTTCTGTTTTTGACAGATTCTGTTTTTTGATGTGTTGCTTGCTTGTTTTGATGGAACTATGGATTGTATCGGGGGGTATAAGTTATGGAGAAGTTAGAATACAGTAGGTATAATGCAAAAATAAAATATGAATGGGTTTGCAACAGTACCTAAGTAGTGATTTATTTTGTTATACTAACGGATCTCACGAAGGTTTTGTTGAGTTTTGTGTGATTGAAGTTTTCAAGTTTTGGGTGAGATCACGATGGATGAAGGAATAAGGAGTAGAAAAAGCCTAAGCTTGGGGATGCCCGAGGCACCCCAAGGTAATATTCAAGGAAGACTCAAGCGTCTAAGCTTGGGGATGCCCCGGAAGGCATCCCCTCTTTCTTCTACCAACCATCGGTAATTTTACTTGGAGCTATATTTTTATTCGTCACATGATATGTGTTTTACTTGGAGTGTCTTGTATTATATGAGTCTTTGCTTTGTTTTCTTTTTAGTTTGTCACAATCATCTTTGCTGAACACACCTATCTTGAGAGAGCCACACGTTTATCATCATAATTTGTTAGAATACTCTATGTGCTTCACTAAATTTTTTTGAGCTAGGCAGTTGCTCTAGTGCTTCACTTAAATCTTTTTGAGCACGGTGGTGGCTATATTTTGAAGAAATGAATTCTCATACTTCACTTATATTATTTTGAGAATTGACAAGATTAAAATTTTGAAGAAATGAATTCTCATGCTTCACTTATATTATTTTGAGAATTGATAAGATTGAAATTTTGAAGAAATATTTGCACTCTCATGCTTCACTTAAATCTTTTTGATAGATGATAATAGTAACGGTAATTTGCACAAGATATGAATTTGGTCCCAAAGTGATGAATATTCAAGAGGGATATAATAAAAACTTTCATATAGATCATTGGATATGATAAGTGTGATTCCTTGCAATAGTTTTGCGATATGGAGATGATGATATGTGAGTCGTGTTAGTGAGTAATTATGATTTAGTAAGAATATTAGTGTTAAGGTTTGTGATTCCCTATGCATGCACGTTAAGTCAATAGTTATGCAAAGAAATTATATCCTACTTATGGTGCATTATTCGGTGTTAGTTGTATTCAATGCATGTTTATGACCGTTTTCGTTTTTTGGTTGGTTGCTTCTCAATCTTTTGCTAGCCTTCATTTGTACTAAGCGGAAATACTGCTTGTGCATCCAAAATCCTTAAACCTAGTTGTGCCATATGAGTCCACTATATCTACCTATATGCGGTATTTCAATGCCGTTCCAAGTAAATTTGCGTGTGCCAACTCTAATTTTCAAAATAATTTTTCTGTTTTGTGTGCCCGTACCGCTCATGAAACGGTAGGGGGTGGCCAATATTTTCCATGCTAGGTGTGTTATTCTCACGATGAGTGTTTATTCACTTGTCATTGCATGAGAGTATGGTTGGTAATAGGGATGCCTAGTCCCACAATGAAATCAAAATTAATGACAACAAAATTCCTTGGAAAGTGATGGTATGGAGGGCACCCGTGGATACGGCTAGCCATGGATTGTGAAAGAAATGGTGGAAAGGAAATAAACTTTACTTTCTGTTTGGGAACCACCTATGATGTGTCTAGCATGGAAAATATTGGGAATTCTCGGTCGTTTTCATTGACAGGAAAAGCATGCCTCTCAAAATATTTTTATCTCTTTAATTTCAGCCTTGAGCTCTGGCACATTTGACAAATCTCTGCTTCCCTCTGCGAAGGGCCTATCTATTTACTTTTATGCAATTTTTATTTTACTTGAGTCTCCATCTTCTCTTATAAAGCACCAACTAGAGAGCACTATTTTCATACTTGTGCATTGGATGTAGCTAATATTTGAGTGTGTTTCATGAATGGATCAATGATTGATCATAATGGGCTAGGGATAACTTTCTTTAGCATTGATATTTTGAAAGACATGGTTGCTTGTTAGTATGCCTGAGTATCTATATTTTCATGTCAAACTATAGACTATTGCTTTGAATCATACAAGTCCAATGTAAATGCTACAAAAGAAAAGAATATGTGATGAATATGTTAGGCAGCATTCCACATCAAAAATTCTGTTTTTATCATTTACCTACTCGAGGACGAGCAGGAATTAAGCTTGGGGATGCTGATACATCTCCAACGTATCTATAATTTTTGATTGTTCCATGCTGTTATATTATCAATCTTGGATGTTTTTAGAACCATTTACAGCAATTATATATCATTTTTGGAGACTAACCTATTAACTTAGTGCCCAGTGCCAGTTGTTTTTTTCTGCCCTGTTTTTGTTTTACAGAAAATCAATACCAAACGAAGTCCAAATGCCATGAAACTTTTTGGAGATTTTTTATTGGCCAAGATAAACACTAGAAGCTTCGGGAGGAGGCCAGAAGACCCTGGTGGGGCCCACGAGCCACCAAGGCACGCCTGGGGGGGACAGGCGCGCCCTAGTGCCTCGTGGGTCCCACAGAGCTCTGTTTGACCTAATTCCAGCACTATAAATTCAGAAAAAATCAGAAACCCTCAGGGGAGTCCACGAAATACTTTTTCCGCCGCCGCAAGTTTCTGTTCCAGAGAGATCCCATCTGGAGGCCTTCTCCGGTAATCTGCCGGAGGGGGAATCGATCACGGAGGGGCTCTACATCAACCTTGCTGCCCTTCCGATGATGCGTGAGTAGTTTACCACAGACCTTCGGGTCCATAGTTAGTAGCTAGATGGCTTCTTCTCTCTTTTTGATCTTCAATACAATGTTCTCCTCGATGTTCTTGGAGTTCTATCCGATGTAATCACTTTTTGCGGTGTGTTTGTTGGGATCCGATGAATTGTCAGTTTATGATCAGATTATCCATGAATATATTTGAGTCTTTGCTGCACTCTTTTATGCATGATTGTTATAGCCTCGTATTTCTTCTCCGATTTATTGATTTGGTTTGGCCAACTGAGTTGATTTATCTTGCCATGGGAAGAGGTGCTTTGTAGTGGGTTCGATCTTGCGGTGCTCAATCCCAGTGACAGAAAGGGACATGACACGTATGTATCATTGCTACTAAGGGTAAAAAGATGGGGTTTATTCATATGTGAGTTTATCTTGTCTACATCATGTCATCGTTCTTAAGGCATTGCTCCGTTCTTTATTGGACTTAATACACTAGATGCATGCTGGATAGCGGTCGATGTGTGGAGTAATAGTAGTAGATGCAGGCAGGAGTCGGTCTACTAATCTTGGACGTGATGCCTATATACATGATCATTGCCTTGGATATCGTCATGATTATTTGCTTTTCTATCAATTGCCCAACAGTAATTTGTCTACCCACCGTATGCTATTTTCTTGAGAGAAGCCTCTAGTGAAAACTATGGCCCCCGGGTCTATCTAAATCATATTACTAAAACCCTAAAAATATTGCTGCCATTTTCTTTTATTTATTTTATTTTGTATTTTTGTTTCAATCTATCAATCTATCACATACAATTTAATCTTGCAATTTACCGCCGAGGGATTGACAACCCCTCGTTTGCGTTGGGTGCAAGGGTTTGTTGTTTGTGTGCAGGTACTGCTAACGAGGTGTTGTGTGATTCTCCTACTGGTTCGATAACCTTGGTTTCATAATTGAGGAAAATACTTATCTCTACTGTGCTGCATCATCCCTTCCTCTTCGGGGAAATACCAACACAAGCTACAAGTAGCAATATGTTACTTGCCCGAGATTCGATCGTCGGTATCTCCATACCTAGTTCAATCTCGTTACTCGTTCTGTAATACAAGATCTCGTGACTAACTCATTAGCCACATTGCTTGCAAGCTCTTTACGATGTTGTATTACCGAGAGGGCCCAGAGATATCTCTCCATCATACGGAGTGACAAATCCCAGTCTCGATCCATGCAACCCAACAAACACCTTCGGAGATACCTGTAGAGCACCTTTATGATCACCCAGTTATGTAGTGACGTTTGATAGCACACAAAGTATTCCTCCGGTATCCGGGAGTTGCATGATCTCATGGTCTTAGGAATAGATACTTGACATGAAGAAAGCTATAGAAATAAACTTAAGTGATACGATCAAATGCTAAGCTTATGGTTGGGTCTTGTCCATCACATCATTCTCCTAATGATGTGATCCCGTTATCAAATGACAACTCATATCTATGGTTAGGAAACCTTAACCATCTTTGATCAACGAGCTAGTCTAGTAGAGGCTCACTAGGGGCACGATATTTGTTTATGTATCCACACATGTATTTAAGTTTCCGGTCAATACAATTCTAGCATGAATAATAAACCTTTATCAGGAACAAGGAAATATGATAATAACCAATTTATTATTGCCTCTAGGGCATATTTCCAACAGGATTCCCTGCTTTTCACATTTCCAAACATCAACGTCAATTTCACTCCTCCTCGCATCACACCTCTCACGGGTCGTCAAGTACTTCCCCACCTAATGGTAAATGTTCTGGTAACCAATTTGGGGACATATACGACAATCCTTGCAGAAATCCTTATGTGTCTCCCAAAATGGTTGGTATTTTTACTAGTGCTTCTTCTCCTCCGAGAATAGCACCCAGTTCGTTGCCTGTGATAGTGAAGTGGATGCTCTGGGCAGCTAGAAGGGAAATGGAGGTTGTGGGCGACTAGAAGGGAAGTGGGGATCTTTAAAGTTGGGAGCGGCGGGTAGAGCTTGACCAAAAGCTCGTAACTCGTGAGCTTAACGAGTGCTCAACAGCTCAGCTGGTTAAACTCGTAGCTCGCTTCTTAATGAACAGAGCCAATCATTAATTTTAGCTCGTTAAACTTAACAAGATTAACAAACTAGCTAATGAGTATCATGAGCATCTCGTTAAGCTCTCTAGTACAACACATCACATGTTCTTATCTTTCGTGAAAGACATTTTGTGGCACCTCAATACATCTAATCAATTGTGACGCCCCCGACTTAATCATGCACTAATCATACACGCAAATGCACACGATCAAGCCTAGGGACTCACTTGAAGATATCACAACACAACTCTAGACACAAATAAAATAATACAAGCTTATTATTACAAGCCAGGGGCCTCGAGGGCTCGAATACATAAGCTCGATGTCATACAAGCATCAGCGAAAGCATTAGATATCTGAGTACAGATATAAAAGTAAAACAGATATACCCTAACAGGCGGGGCAAAACAACAACACAGATCGAAAAGGCGCAGGCCTCCTGCCTGGGAGCCTCCTAACTACTCCTGGTCGGCTGGCTCAATCCAGTAGTACGTGCCATCGGGACCCTCCTGGTAGTAAGCTCCTGCAGTGGCGTCTGGCTCCTGAGCTCCATCGTCTGATGTATCATCAAATATGTATGGGGAAAAGAATAGCAGAGCAACCGTGAGTACTCATCCAAAGTACTTGCAAGACTGACATCAGATCTATTCTACATATGCATTGGTATAAGTGATGAGGCTGTATCTGTGGACTATATAGCAGAAATGCCAGAATAGAGAGAAAGGCCTAGCCTATCGAAGACTAGCATCTTCAGGGTCTTGCAGCATAAGAAGAGAGCAGATATAGCATATTATAAATTATCAAGCATGTTGAAACAAGCCCAGAGATCCTTCCTCGACTCCCTGCGAGAAAGCAATCCCGGAGCTTGCAATTAATTAACAGGTATCCACTTCAAGTAATAATAGATCGGGATACAACACTGAGCATCCTGTTACCGTGGACACGGCTATTCGAATAGATAACTTCCCTGCAGGGGTGCACTACTGTTACCCAGCACGCTCGATTACATCTGGCCGGACACACTTGCTGGGTAATGCCCGGCCTCGGGTAATCGACACGAAGCAGCGTCCTACCTAAGCTCAGCAGAGAGGTTAACACGCCGGTCTAAATCCTAAGTGCAAAGGGGTCTTGGGCCATCGCCCTTTGCACTCCCGTTGCGTGGCTGGACGGGGAGCAGGCGCGACACTGAATACACGAGTGACGTAACCAGCCCAACCCCGACGATCAGCCCGCAAGGATGAACTGTGACGTCTGAAGAGCTTTAGGGAGAAACGTACAACGCAAAGGGGCCCATACCCATTATCCCACGTGGTGGTAGTGCGTATAGGGCACGACGACCCACTCAGATCAAATACCCAAATCCGTTAGGCGTATTTAGTAACTCGCAGAGACGATCAGACTACCTGTCGCTCCGACTTGGTAACACACGGATATCGATCAGGGTGGTCTCCGCCTGCCCTGTCGTTCCGCCACATTAATCTCTCGCGGGTGCCCTCCTGGCAAACCCGACTTCACATTTCCCTGCGGGTACCCCTCGGGGTCGACCCGCCTACGACAAAGGTCAAAGTAACCGTGTGTCCAATTATCGAGAAGGAATTTGAGGAATCACCCTCGATGGTTTCCCACTCGAGGAGTTGCACGACGGAAGCTTATCGGAGGTGATGAAAGAGGAATCACCCTCGGTAACACACGTCCGGTTAGCTATTCTACAGAGGCATCATCGGAAGTGAGATAAGAGGTATCACCCTCGGCACTCGATGCCAGCTCTGTAATGACGAGCAATTTAGGGGGTGTGCGGTGATGTGCTGTTCTCAGCCCGTTCGATCACATCGATCGGGGCACCAGTACTAAAGCGGGGCAACTACAGCAAGGGAGAGGGGCCACAGATGGTTTTCCATCCAACCTATACTAAGCAGTTTAGGATCACAGACAGGTATCAAATAATGGTTACAAGAACAGGCTATGCATCAGAATAGGATAAAACAATAGTAGCAGCAATTTCTAATGCAAGCAGGAGGGAGAGAGAATAGGTGATATAGGCATGCGTCAAGGGGGTTTGCTTGCCTGGTTGCTCGGCAGATGAAAATGAATCCTCAACGAAGTAGTCGATCACAGGGGCACCGGCAGCGGTCGCAGGGCCTACCGGAAGAGAAGAGGGGGAAGAAACAGATAAATAACGGAGCACACAATTGCAACAATAAGCATGACAGGCCTATAAGACATGCAGGGGTGATATACGGCATCGTTAAGTATTCTAGACGGAGAGGGAAAATATCCGGGAATATTTTCCCAGCTCCGGACGGTTATCGGTATACGGATCCGGAGAGGACGGTTCCATGTTCATCATGTTAGAAGGGGCTGACAGGTAAGTGGGTGGCATATTCGGATTCGTCATATTTTTCTGGTCATTTTTCATATATAAATTATTTTCATCTGACATACGGTTTATTTTCTATGATTTTCTAAAGTTTTAAAGTATTTTCTGGAATTTCTAAAATTCTTCTAAGTCTGAAATCTGTTTATTGTTTACCCATTTTGTGAGGGCTATAATGGGTTATTCTTAGCTCTAATGAAAATACATCCTAAAGATGATTTACTCTACTCCAAGAGTACTTCAAGGCCATGCCATTTGATGGTATGAACAGTTCCTGTACAGGTCCAAATTCAGCTCTAAAATGGCTAAGGCAACAATCTGTTTTTCAGTTATTCCAGTTAACAGAACATTGACTTTTGTCATTTTTGTAGGAATTAATCCATGTATCAAATGAAGTTGCTCCAAAGGGATGAAATGGAGTTTGTCAATTGTACTATCTACACATTTTATTTTTACCAATGTTAGCACTTGATTAGCTGGTGATTAGTGGCTGTCAAAAGGGGTAATCAGTGCATAATAGCAAAAGCTAGCCTCAGCTACAGTGCATATGCTACAGTAACGGGCAGTGTTTAAACGCCGCTGTGCGCGTGCATCAGCAGAAAGGCCGGCCGTGGCCAGAGGCGGGCACGGCGAGGCCGGCCGGCAGCGGGCGCGCGGAGGGCGGCGAGAGTGCGGGCGGGCGCGGGGCGAGCTGCAGGCAGCGGCGGCGGCAGATGCTGCCGCGGGCAGCAGCAAGCAGAGCAGCTGCAGGAAGCAGTAGCGGCAGCGGCGGCTGCGGGCGCGCGCGGCCAGGGCGCGCGTGCTGGCGCAGGGGCGCGGCCCAGGGACTGGCAGAGCGCAGCAGGGGCACGCGGGAGCGAAGCCACGGGCGCGCGCGGAGCTCCGGGCGACGGCGACGCACGGCGTCTACGGCGAGGGGAGGAAGGGGAAAAGAGGGGGAACAGACAGAGGAGCTCACAGCGGAGCCGATGCCGTGGTCGGAGGAGCCGGGGAGGGACCGGAGGCGACGAATCGATGACGATGCCGGGGCGGCCGTGGTGGAGAACGATGATGCTAGCGACGGCGATGCGGCGACTTGGCTCCGATCCAGCGGCGAGGGAGATGAAGGGGAGGCTGGCGGAGCTGCTGAACACGACGAGGTGGCGCGGGACGGCTCCGGTGCGCGCGGGCGACGACGGCGCGGTGACGTCCGCGCTCGGGCGAGCTCCCAAGCGAGCGAGAGGAGCGAGGGGGAGGGGAAAGGTAGCTAGGGTTCCAGGGGGGCGAGGTGGCCTCTTATCCACACAGCTTGCCGGTGGATGTTCGACGTGTGGCCATCCACGCCATGGGCGGTGGTGCTGCCGACACGAGGGGAGAGAGAGAGAGCGAGAGGTTAGGGACAGGGTGTGTGTTGGGCTGGGCCAGCTCCTGTACCGAGCTGGGCCATAAGTGCATAGTGCTTTTTCTTATTTTCTTTTCTGTTAATCAATATAGCTCCTGTTTTGTATTTTCTTTTCTCAGCAAATGAATTTTGTTCAATGATGAAACTTCACACATAAATGCAAGGCAATACTTTGGAGCTATCCACAAGGTTTCACATTATTTGGGAAAGTTCAAATATTTGTTTATTTTTTAAAGGCCATTTTATTGACTGTTGGACCAGTTATTAATTTCCTAGGAATTCATTTGCGAGTCAAAAGAAGTTGGTTTCAACTTGACAATTACTTAGTGAATATTTGCAAAATTATGAACATTTTAGTTTTGACATTTGAAAACATTAATTGTTTGGCTTTATTTTAAATTTGAATTCGAACTAGATTTGAATCAACGTGAGATTAGCAATAGTGATTGTGATGACGTGGCACCATTAACATGGGATTACTGTACCTTGATTATCAGGGTGTTACATCAATCAAATCGACCCATCCCAACCCATAGGAGGCAACAAACTAATGCACCTCCTCATGTAGTCAAAATATTCATTTGTAAAAATTATACGCACCCTATCATCTGTAGGTCGTAATATATTGTAGTTTGTTAACAAGCGCTCACAAACTCCCACGAGCTTTTAACAAACAGAGCTTAACGTTTTTTTGCTCGTTATGCTTTAACGAGCTTAACGAGTGTCGGGGCCAGTTCTCCGGGACACAATATCCCAGAAACAACCCCTCGTGTCATCACCAGCCCCAAGACCATTTTTACTGGTGGACACGTCCTTGATACAGATTACCAAGCAATTACAAGAGTTGGATACAAAACCATAAAGGTCTAATGATACAACAATGATTTCTAGTGACGGGTGACGGAAGCGACTCGTGGTTCTCCAACGTCGATGGGGCTCCATTCCCACAGGAACAGCTAACCTGGATAACTCCTATCCCGCATGGCTGCTATCTCTGATTCCTAGGTTGCGGGGTGTGCCCTCGTAGTGCTCTTCTCCTAATCGTGATCTGGCCAAGACAATAGCCAGGGACAAGCCAGTGAGTACATTTGAATGTACTCGCAAACATTATGAACAAAGGATATACCGAATGCAGTAGAGTGCATATGATCATGATGGATTAATTTATATGCATATGCTGACCGAAATTAAAGCATGGCATGATAAATATTAATACGGTGCGGATGGATAAATATATCATTTTAGTAATGAACCAAAAAAATAGAATGGAACGTCGGGCGCTGGACCGCCCGAGGAATTCCAAGAAAAATGCCAAACGGGTGTCTGAATGCGATGCCTCGAGAGGTCTTGAAAAGAAATGTCAGACGGGTGTCTGAATGCGACGCCTTGAGAGGTCTTGAAAAGAAATGAGTATCCAGGTGGTCTAGCCATCCCAAGTGATACCCAGAAAAATAGAAATGAGTATCCAGGTGGATTAACCATCCCAAGTGAACTCAGAAAAGAAAATAAAATTGAGTATCCAGGTGGACTAGCCATCCCAAGTGATACTCAGAAAATAAAATAAAATTGAGTATCCACGTGGATTAACCATCCCAAGTGATACTTAGGGTTGCACATAGAAGAAAACGGTTAGTCCTCAATAACATTCATGTTAACAATAATATTCATGTTGGCATCAGTAGTGACAATAATCATACTGCAAAAATGAATCATGCTCAATTTTAATTATTTCCTCCGAAGACCAACACTTGACCAACCCAGACTGTAGTCCTTAACCGCAGACGCGGCTATTCGAATAGGTTTTAAAACTCTGCAGAGGGTGTACTCTTTACCCACAAGTAAAGGATTTCTTTAGCCAACATCGAGAGGCTGACTAATTCCCATTACGGCCTTTGGGTTGAAAACACACCTAACCAGCACACACCAGATTAACTTTTCGGATGCCAGGAATCACCCAAAGCATCGTTCAAGAAAAACTCAAAGACGGGGAGACCATCGTCTCGAATAGGATGGGATCACTATTTATAACACGCGGATTACAAGGGGTGCCCCCCTCTCGGTCCAGCCGGATACACCCATGCCTCCTGACCCGATGACTGGCATTATACCTGGATCCGGGAAACCTTCATCGCGGCCCCTCTGTACGGTGTGTGCAGGAGAGGGGTTAACAACTTACTGAACCATACCCCACCTGTGGCAGGGACCAGTGGCAGCACGAAACAAGTATGGGGGTTACCGGAACAAGACTCGATCTACGGTCGACTCAGGAGGTTTAAGTTTTCCTGCAGCGGTTAGTACAATATATTTTCTTGGTAGTACCCAACAGGGTCACCATCTGGCATGTCCCAACATGCCCTCACTGATTATTATCGTCACAACGAGATTTCAGTCTCACGGTCACTTTTCTCGTGACTGATTCTTTCCTGCAGATTAGTCCGGACCAACATAGGCATGTATGACATGTGAAAATAACTATACTCACTCATACTTCATGTTCAAATGAAGATAAAATATTTCAAGGGATCATGCATGTATAACTAGCAATATGCAAACTCTATTTAAGTTCAACATATTCATGATTCAAATTATTCTAGCAAGCAAACCACTAAACTTTCACCATATCAAGTGTTCAAGATGCCTGCCTTGAGCATGCAGAAAGATTGGGTGCACTCCAAAACTTTGAAAATTTTATCTTCCCTCCATTTTTCCTATTTTCAAAATATTGAAATTACCACATAAACTTTGAACAGTACAAAAAGTTGTTTGGAAATTTTTGAAATAAATACTAAAATAAACTAGAGGAAAAATAAAGAATTCCAGAAAAATAATTAATTAATTTGGAGTTCATATGATTTTCCTAGGGAATTTCTAATGAACTAAATGAAGAAATGGACTATTTAATAGATCCAACAGAGACCAGGCTTAGAAAAAATGTTCACCCTAGCTGGATTAATAGAGCATGAATTTTGGAGTATGCAGAAATTTGAATCATCAAATTTGGTTTTGAAAAGATTACTGTAGGATTATTTAAAACCTGCTGGAAAAGAAAAAAGAAAAAAGGGCATCAACCTGGCAAGCAGAAATGCGCCCTGAGCGCGCTTTAGTGTAACACCCCCAGTGTCAAGCTATAGTGACCTCATACTAATGATGCCATGTCATCATGCTTTTCTAATCCAAATATGCCACTTGTCCAAAATCCAATTCAAATTCCATTTGAAACGCAAGTCAAATATTTGCTTCCTCAAACATGCCATCAAAATAGTTCACAATTTGGCAAATAATCCCTAAGTATTTGTCATGTTGAAGCCTACCTCTTTTGGATTCCAAAAATGCCCCTGGATTTTAAAACAGTGGCCTAGCAGCCCTTTTTCAGCTCTTTTAAAATGCAGCAAAATTCAAATGGATTCCAAACTGCCTCAAACTTTTTGGACCAACTCAGAATATTGCAAAGTATTTAATGTGGCGAGTGGCAAATTTTACAAAAGTCATTTGGTGCTTCAATTAAATACAAAACAGAGCAGAAATGTTTAACAGGAAATAAAAAGGGAAAAGGGCAGAGATGCACTGTACTGTTGGGCTTTAGGTCAACAGTGGCCGGCCCAGCCCACCGATGCCCCTGTCTTCTACCTCTATTCACAGAGGGCGCCGTGGGCGCGCGCGCCGCGTCCGTGGCCATGGATGGCCACGCGCCGGCCATCCAATGCCTCCCCGCGTTGGTTAAGAGCACCCCGAGCTCCTCCTCTCTCCCCCTGTCGAACCCTAGCCCCCACCTTCTCCCTCCCGCATTGCCTCCCTCTCTGTTTCGCTCGCCGGAGCACGAATGTAGCCTGTCGGTGTAAAAACCGGCAGACCTCGGGGTAGGGGGTCCCGAGCTGTGGATCTTGGATTCGATGGTAACAGAGACGAGGGAGACGATGTTTACCCAGGTTTGGGCCCTCTTAATGGAGGTAAAACCCTACGTCCTGCTTCTACTTATATTAATGGAGAGGTAACAAGTACATAGTTGATCTACCTCGAGATCGTAATATGAGTCTAACTTCTAGGGCTAGGTGAGCAATGTTGCGTTGTTCCCCATCTATGAGCTAAACCCTATGGCTTATATACACGCCAGGGAGGGCACCTAGGGTTACAAGGTCGGTATCTAGGAGTAGGGCAGCTGGACAAATCTTGAAGTGTACTACAAGTCTTCGGTAGAGACAACCTTGATCACGTCTCACGTGTGTGGCCTTCGAAATCCATCTTGATCACGTACAGGGGGCATATCGGCCCAACCGAGGAGATGGGCCGGCTAGGTTAGCACCCCCTAATCCAGGACACCGTCAGTAGCCCCTGAACTGGTCTTCGATGCCGAAGTCGACGCCCTTCACTTTCCGGAGTCTTGGCTCGATAGACAAGTTCCCGTGCTTTTATTTTCCGACTAGATCAAAAGACCTCGGCCAACCCTTAGAGTTCGTCAGGAGCCCAACATCAGACTTTGAAAATCATGCTGCTTAGGGAGTCGGGCCCCTTTATGGGAAAAACGTCGAAGTGTCAGCCCTTTCTGCCCTTACTTAACAGACGCGTCGCCTTGGCTTGTGGTAATACGCCTTTGCAACCGCAGCGAAAAAATTCCCCTCCCCCCCCCAGCCCAAGCTCAAGAGCCCAAGCAATGGCGAGCGGCGAAGGATCGTCAAGGTGTCCTCACGGCCCCGATAGAGGGGACTGGGGGAGCTGCTCCGTCGCGCGCTTTCAATTAGAGCGCTTGGCGACGCAAGGATACCTGCCGGATGCGGATCTGGCCGCTACCCGCCCTGGACTAACGTCCGTCGATGGTCAAGCCCATGCCGAAAATTACCCCACGCCACGGGGGGACGAGCGGGTATGCTTCATGCCATTCCTCCTTCGCGGCTTAGGGTTTCCAATCCACCCCTTCCTCCGCGGCTTGCTGGAGTTCTACGGGTTGCAGCTACATCATCTCTCCCCAAATTCGATGCTGCACATCGCTGGGTTCGTCGCGCTCTGCGAGCTACACCTCGGTTGTCAGGCGCACTTCAGATTATGGCGGAAGTACTTCTACGTCGTGCCCCACTCTTCGGCCGACAAGCTATTCGAGGTCGGCGGAGCCGAAGTCTGCCGAGTCGACAAGACTGGCTATCCAGCGGGAACACCTCGGGAGGAGGCCGATTACTGGCCTTCCGAGTGGTTCTATATTACTGACGTCCTGTTGTACGAGCCAGTCCGGCCAGGCCTCCCGCCCTTCTCATTGGATCCACCGAGGAAGCGCTACAGCTGGAGGCCGCTGAGTTCGGCTCAAGAGGAAGACGAAGCCGTGACTAGGCTGGCGGAAAAGGTGAAGCTCCTATCAAGCGCTGGCCTTACCATCATTGACGTGATGGCGGTGGCTCTAGACCGAAGAGTCCAGCCCCTCCGGCAGCGCCAGCACTTATTGTGCGAGTATAACGGGTCCGAGGACGCCTCTCGATCCATCAAGGGGGCTTTCATGGACCAAATGACCCTCGGAACCGTACTAGCCAGCATGTACCAAGGGTCCGCCGAGGAATTTACCAAGTGCCGATTCCAAGATGGGCTGTCATATTACAACCCTGCCGACATAGTAAGTTTCTATTTCGGGCTTTTCTGTTTTACCTCGGGATCCTTAACATTAATCTGTTACATATCGATTGAACAGAGGTGGAGGCGCTGGCTCGAAGGGGTGAGCAGTCCGGCCCCTGAGCTAGAGTTGCACAGCCGTGCAGAAGACCCTCTCTATCACGAGGACGAAGACCCAGGGCTCATTTATGAAGGGAGGAGCTTTTTCCTGGGGAGCCTTGATGGCTCGAAAGTAGCAGTCGTCCCTGATACGCCGGGGACGAGGCCAGCCTCATCGGTAACTCTCCCTTCCTCTAAACGAAAGAGAGCCCCTCGTCCCCCAGTCTCCAGTCTTCTGACTCCTCCTCCAAAGGGGCGGCGCTCCCAACGCCTATGCAGAGAAACGGCTCCACTAGAAAGGGTCCAACCAGAAATACGAGAAGCTCCGGCCGAGGTTACGGGGACAGGCGGAAGTGTTCCATCCATCATTAGGTAATTTTAGGTCTATGTTATAGAAGAGACGCTTTGGATTCTAACATCCCTGATTATTTGCAGACAGCCTCCATCCTCCACCGTACATGTGGAGGCCGAGGAAGGCACAGCCCCGCCCAAGGAAGCAGAGGTCCGAAATCCTGCGAGGGTTGACCCCGGAGCCGCCCAGCCCGAGGACTCGGCGACATCGGCCACTCCGTCCGAAATCCAATGTGCCGTGAATTATCGCCGGCGAAAGGCTTCCTTGAACAATCCGGCCTTTTCGGACAGGAAGCTTAATGCTCTCAGTGCGGTGGACGCATACCTCGGGGCGACCCGAGGTGCCTTTGATGAGTCGCTGGATGTCCTGTCGCGAGGGCTGCGGGTAAGGTTTTAAAGACAAATATGACTACCAAGTATGGTAGTAGCCCCTAAGGCTTGGTACGAGCCCCTGGGGTCGAATCTAGACTTGAATGCTAACCCGCAAGCTTTGTCATAACAGGAAGCTCGCGTGAAGAACGAGCAATTGACCTCGGCGTTGGACCAAACAAAGGTGCAGCTTGACGCGGCTTTGTCCGAGGTTGAGCAGGTGAAGAAATTCACCAGAGAGGCGCACGGTAAGTGCTTATTTCTTGAAGGGGGTAATGTCCAAAAAATAGAGCTGATGCCAGATTCATTTGTAGCCGCGGAAGCCCTGGGCCATCTTGAAAGAGATCTAAAGCAGGCCCGCGACGATCTGGCGTATGCGGAATCACAACGCCAAGCAAATCAACATGTGGTCACTCAGAGAGCGGGCAACGTGAATGCACTTAGGGCTGAAAACGCCCGACAGGCCCAGGAAATTGAGAGCTTAAAAGCTCGCCTGGCTGCTGCAGAAGCAAAGAATCGGCGAACGGACGACATGATTTATGGTAAGTTATAAATCGCGACAGATAGTTGTCATATAGTTTGTCCGAGGAGATTTGTCATGCTACATGTTGTTTGTGACAGCTTGCTTAACTGGCCTTCCTCCGGAGTCTCGGTGTCTGGTGTCCGAAGACATGTACATTCGTCTATCCGAGGTGCATGAAAGCGCTCGGAAAGTGATGAAGGATGTACACCAGGCTTTATGGCCCGAGGTGGTGCCGGTCCCCGAGGACATGGCCGCGCTAGCCGAACATCTTAAGAGAGCTCGGCGCCGGATCCAGGCATGGAAAGTATCAGCTTGCCGAGAAGGTGCGAGGGAGGCGTGGGCCATGGTGAAGACCCACTACACCGGTCTGAAGACGACGGAATTAGCAGAGGTGGGACCCATGGGGCCTGATGGGGAGAAGATCCCTACCAGCCAGGCATATGACAGTGTAATGCCTGCGGCACGCCTCTCGCAAAAGGATTGCGTGTTAGACAACCTAATAGACGGGCTAGACCGCGCGTAAAAATTGTTGTATGACTTTATGTACCGAGGTATTCTATGTCAATTTTTTTCCGTCCGTTGATCCAAACCCTGTCAGCCAGCCTTCGGCTTCCACCTCGTCGGATAAAATTCGAGGAGTGTCCCATACTACCGGCCGAGGTCATCGGACCAGATGCTTCAGGTGACTAGGCAATCGGGCTGTGCGGCTCGAAAGACAAGGGGGTAACGGAAGGTTATGTTATATTACTATTTAACGTAAGAAACATTTTCCGAGGAAAATAGTTCTTCCAACAGTTCCTTTCCTCGGGTTATTGTGTCGAACACGGTCGTTAGAAGACGGATGACCGCAGGGGTAAAGCCCCTGGTCGGGGTTTGAAAAGACCCCTTCCACGTTAGTCCAATGTCATAGCCGACCGATTCGCATTATAAGAACGCTAGCTTTCGGCATTGTCCGTCTGAGGTACTACACCGGTTAAACCGGGAGTAACAATCATAGCGGTGCTCCCTTTGCCCCCTAGCCGAAATATCGGGAACGTAAGGGGCAAGCACAGGAGCCGGGCAACCCAGCTTGGCCAAATCTTAAAGCGAATCGATGCATATAGTGGCTCAAAAGAAAATTGTACATAAGAGGTGGAATAGCTCTTGTTTGAAATGCTATGTTGTCCTCGGGGTCAGTAAATAAAGTTCCGAGGTGTGTAGATAAATAATTAATAAAAGATTAAGGCAAAGAAAATGTAAAAGTTATGTACACGGACCGTATTTGTAATGTCAAGCGTAGAAACGTCGGAGCAGCGCCGCGTTCCAGGGGTGGGGCTCTAATCGGCCGTCCTCCGGATCTCGGATTCGATAAGCTCCTCCAATAAGAACTTGATCGATGATAAACGGCCCGTCCCATCTAGGGGAGAGTTTGTGTTTTTGTTTCTCGGGGTGTATCCTCATGACGAGATCCCCAACATTGAATTCTTTGGCACGAACCTCTCTACCGTGGTAGCGCCATGCCTGCTGCTGATAAATAGCTGATCTAGCCCGCGCGACGTTGCGCTCTTGTTCGAGAGCATCTAGTGCATCTTGCCGATCGAGTTCGGCCTCCAGCTCCTCATACATGCTCACCCGAGGTGCGTCGTGTATGATATCGCAGGGGAGGACCGCTTCGGCGCCATACACCATAAAAAACAGGGTATACCCTGTGGACCTGTTTGTTGTCGTACGCAAGCCCCATAATACGGAATCAAGT
This sequence comes from Elymus sibiricus, assembly GCA_039707655.1. Lineage (NCBI taxonomy): Eukaryota > Viridiplantae > Streptophyta > Magnoliopsida > Poales > Poaceae > Elymus > Elymus sibiricus. The sequence goes on from CM077672.1 coordinate 321,923,660, forward strand.
TCCTCAACCCATTTGCAATCGGCTTTTTTAAGGGAGCGAACTAGCCGCGGCTTAATTCCACTAAGGATAAGTCCATTGGCTCGCTCCACCTGCCCATTAGACTGCGGGTGATAGACGGACGCGTAGTCGAGCTTAATGCCCAGTTTCTTACACCATGCCTTGACCTCTTTGGCTGTGAAGTTGGTTCCATTGTCTGTGATCAGACTGTGGGGGACACCGTAACGATGGACTACCCCCAAAATGAATCCGATGACCTGGACGGCCTCGGCCGAGGTAACCAGCTTTGTTTCGATCCACTTGGTGAATTTGTCTACCATAACGAGTAGGTATTTGTTTTTGTTTGATCCTCCCTTGAGTGGCCCGACCATATCGAGCCCCCAGACCGCAAAGGGCCACGTAATGGGGATGGTGCGCAGAGCCGTGGGGGGCATGTGGCTCTGCTTGGCGAATACCTGGCAGCCTGGGCAACGCTGTACTAATGCCAAGGCATCGGCACTTGCCGTTGGCCAGTAGAAACCGGCTCGAAAAGCTTTGCTGACCAGGGTCCAAGCAGCGGCGTGATGTCCGCTCATGCCGGAGTGTATCTCTCGAAGTACGAGTTTTCCTTCTTCCTCGGATATGCATCTTTGGAGGACGCCCGTAGTGCTCATTTTGTAAAGTTCCCCTTCATGAACCTTGTAAGCTTTACACTGTCTTACAATCCGGCGGGAGTCGGCTTGGTTATTAGGGAGCTCTCTTCGGAGTAGGTATGCGAGGAGCGGCTCGGTCCATGGTGTGATAACTGCCATGACTTCATTCGCTGAATCAGTCTTCCGGATCGTTGACCCGCCTATGATACCATCGTCCTTTTCGGGCGGGGATTGTTGCCCAACGTCGGTTGAATCCGATGTTCCTTTGCTGTCTTGCCAGACTACGGATGGCTTGAAAATCCGCTCGAGGAAGGTGTTTTCGGGAACCTTATCCCGCTTTGCGCCCACCCGGGTGAGTACATCTGCGGCCTGGTTGCTATCTCGAGGTATATGGTGAAATTCCAACCCCTCGAACCTGGCCAAGATCTTTATGACGGCATTTCGATAAGCCGTCATCTTTGGGTCTTTGGCGTCGAATTTGCCATTGATTTGCGAGATAGCGAGGTTGGAATCACCTCGGACCTCAAGGCGTTTAACACCCATGGAGACTGCTATCCGAAGTCCATGCAAGAGGGCTTCGTATTCAGCTGCGTTATTAGAGTCTGTGTACATGATTTGCAGCACATATCTAATGTTATCTCCCGTGGGGGACGTGAGCACCACGCCAGCCCCTAGGCCGGCAAGCATTTTGGAGCCATCAAAATACATTGTCCAATGCGAGTAGGTACTGTACTCACGGGGGAGTTCGGCTTCGGTCCATTCGGCCACGAAGTCCGCCAACACCTGGGATTTAATGGCCCGGCGTGGCTTGTAGATAATTTCAAAAGGTAGGAGCTCTATAGCCCATTTGGCGATGCACCTCGTTGCATCTCTATTATTGATTATGTCACTTAACGGGACGTCGGATGCCACGGTCACCGCACACTCTTGAAAGTAGTGCCGAAGCTTTCGCGATGCCATGAAGACTGCGTAAGCTATCTTTTGATAATGAGGGTATCGTGTCTTGCAGGGGGTTAAGACCTTGGACACGTAGTATACGGGTTTCTGGACCTGGAACTTATGACCTTCCATATCTCGTTCAACCACGAGAACTGCGCTAACCACCTGGTTTGTGGCCGAGATGTATAATATCATCGGTTCGCAAACGCCTGGTGCTGCCAGGATGGGATTGGTGGCGAGGAGGGCCTTGATGTCTTCCAGGGCCACCGCAGCCTCCTTGGTCCATTTAAACGTTTTGGTCTGCTTTAACAGCCTGTACAATGGTAAAGCTTTTTCTCCAAGTCGTGATATAAAACGGCTCAGGGCTGCTACGCAGCCCGCCAGCTTTTGTACATGCTTGAGCTCTGTGGGGATCTCCAAATGATCCAAGGCTCGAATTTTGGCCGGATTGACTTCAATTTCTTGGCTAGATACGATGAAACCGAGGAGTTTGCCAGCTGGGACCCCGAAGACGCATTTTTTCGGGTTGAGTTTTATTTGATATTCCCGTAGGCTGGCAAATGTATCGCGAAGGTTGTCCAACAACTGGCCGATGTGTTTAGTTTTGACAACCACGTCGTCTACGTAAGCCTCCACATTTTTTCCGATTTGTTTTTGCAAGCATGTTTGGATCATACACTGGTACGTGGCGCCAGCGTTCTTTAGTCCGAAAGGCATCGTGTTGAAGCAAAATGGCCCGTGGGGCGTAATAAATGTTGTTGTTGTCTGGTCCGATTCCTTCATCTTTATTTGATGATACCCTGAATAGGCGTCTAGGAAGCACAATGCGTCGTGGCCCATAGTGGCGTCCACAATTTGGTCGATACGGGGTAGGGGAAAGGGGTCTTTGGGGCAAGCTTTGTTGAGGTCTTTAAAATCAACACACAACCGCCATGACCTGTCCTTTTTCGGTACCATGACCAAATTGGCTAGCCAGTCGGGGTGTTTTATATCCTTGATGAATCCCGCCTCTAGCAGCTTTGCCAGTTCCTCGCCCATCGCTTGACGCTTGGGCTCGGAGAAACGCCGAAGTGTTTGTTTAACGGGCTTATAGCCTCCCAATATGTTCAGGCTATGCTCTGCAAGCCTACGGGGTATCCCAGGCATATCGGAAAGGGTGCCAGGCGAATATGTCCCAGTTTTCCCTGAGGAAAGCGCGTAGGGCTTTGGCAACTTCTGGGTCGAGGTTGGCCCCTATGGACGCCATTTTAGCGGGGTCCGTTGGGTGAACCTGGAATTTGACAATCTCGTCGGCCGGCTTGAAAGAAGTAGGTTTTGATCTTTTGTCGAGAACGACATCGTCCCGGTCGACCTCGGCGCGTAGTGCGGTCAGCTCTTCGGCCCGAAAGTTTCGGCGAGGGTCTCGAGGGCGAGGGACGCCGTTTTATTTTCGGCTTTAAGTGCCCTGTCAGGATCACTTGAAATGGTAATGGTCCCCTTCAGGCCCGGCATCTTGAGCTTCATGTAGCCATAGTGCGGCACCACTTGAAACCTTGAAAAGGCGTCCCGTCCGAGGATGGCATGGTATCCGCTCTTGAAAGGCGCGATGTGGAACGTAATCTCCTCGGAACGATAATTATCCGAGGCCCCGAAGACTACATCTAGAGTTATCTTTCCACTGCAGCGTGCCTCTCGCCCGGGGACTATTCCTTTGAAGGTGGTGGTGCTCCGTTCTATGCGCGATTTATCGATGTGCATTTTGTCTAGAGTGTCCTCGTATATTAGATTCAGGCTGCTGCCTCCGTCCATTAGGACCTTATGGAGGCGGCAGTGGTCCACGATGGGGTTGAGGACTAGCGCGGCGGGGCACCTGTCCAGGGCCGACTTCGGTTGATCATTCTGAGTGAAGGTGATCGGCGTGTCCATCCACGCATCCCGAGGTGGTACCTACCGGACGGCGTTGATTTCCCGCAAGGCCCGTTTGCGCTAGTTGTTAGACGTAAAGGTCTCATAAATCATTAGGACCTCGTCTTCATCCGAGGTCTGTCTGAGGTGGCTGGAGGTGGCCGCCAGAAGGGCGAGTCCCCTTTTTGCCACCTGCCTCAACACCCAACAGTTGCGAAGGCTGTGGGTTGGGCAGGATTAACTAATACGGCGTGGATCGGGCATGGTTTACCCAGAAAGCCGTCCACGGCCGTTCCGGGGTGATCAGAGGTTTTCTTCTTCTTTCGAGGTCGATCACCCGGGGTGTTCCGTTTGCGATTCTTGCGCCGAAGTGCCGACCGGTCGCGTCCCGGGTAGTCCTCACGGATCGAGTCCATATTCTCCTTGGTTCGCCAGGTGTCTTCGATGGCGCAAAATCGTGCTACCAGGTTGGTTAATTCAGGGAGTGTTTGGACGCAACGATGAGCGAGGGCGTTCGAGACGCCTTTGTCCTTGCATCCACGCTCGAAAGCGGCGATTATATCAGAGTCTTGGTAATCCGGTATCTTGCTCTTGACGGACAAGAATCTGGCCCAGTATTGTCGGATCGACTCACCGGGGACCTGCCGTACATAGGCTAAGTCCCAGATGTCAGATGGGCCGGAGTCATCGGGGCGATATTCTATATAGGAGGTGAGCGGACCAGATCCGATCTCTAAAGACCGCGGGCTCAAGACCTCGTCACCCTCACCTGATGATGGATCCGCAGTTATCGGTTTAGCCGATTCGATCTGGGAGTCGGTCGCTGGTGGGTCGCTGTCCGATCCGCTCTCCAGGAAGTATCTTAGCCCCTCGTTCATGAGGGGGTTCTTTGTTGGGACCGAAGAGGGGTCATGGTTCGCTTCCATGTTACGTGGAGGCGTCTTTGCGACCAAAGGTTCGAATGTGGAGATGTGCTCCGTGGGCTTAAAGCCGTTAACCGGCGATCCCATCGATCCTTCCGGCGATCACACAGCGGAACTCTCAATGAAAGCACCAGTGTCGGTGTAAAAACCGGCAGACCTCGGGGTAGGGGGTCCCGAGCTATGGATCTTGGATTCGATAGTAACAGAGACGAGGAAGACGATGTTTACCCAGGTTCGGGCCCTCTTAATGGAGGTAAAACCCTACGTCCTGCTTCTGCTTATATTAATGGAGAGGTAACAAGTACATAGTTGATCTACCTCGAGATCGTAATACGAGTCTAACTTCTAGGGCTAGGTGAGCAATGTTGCATTGTTCCCCGTCTACGAGCTAAACCCTATGGCTTATATACACGCCAGGGAGGGCACCTAGGGTTACAAGGTCAGTATCTAGGAGTAGGGCGGCTGGACAAATCTTGAAGTGTACTACAAGTCTTCGGTAGAGACAACCTTGATCACGTCTCCCGTGTGTGGCCTCCGAAATCCATCTTGATCACGTACAGGGGGGATATCGGCCCAACCAAGGAGATGGGCCAGCTAGGTTAGCACCCCCTAATCCAGGACACCGTCATAGTCGCTGCCTCGCCATTGTCGTGCACCGAAGCAGCCCCGGGTCGCGCGGAGATGTCCAGCAGGAGCGTCGTCGTCGTCTTCGTCGGCTACGTCAACGAACCAAACCGTAATGCCTCTGCATCGTCGCCATCGACCGGCTCCACTCGCCACGGCCGCCGTCGCCATTAACGTCGATCCCCTCATCTCCGGCCACCCCAGCTCCCCTCCGACCTTCGCAGTGAGCTCACACACCTCCCGCCCCTTCTCCTGGCCTCGGCCACGTCCTCTAGCCGTCGATCCGTGCGGCGCCGCCTGTCGCCGCCGCTGGACATCGTCGTAGACATCATTCCGGTGCCCCCAGCTCGTGCGCATAGGATAGATCGACGCAGCGCTCTGCACCCGTTCGTTTGGTGCCCACGGGCGACCAAATGGTCGCCGGAGTCGACCGGAAGGTCGTCGCCGGCGCGCTCGGCCTAATTAGGCACTAACCCCAGCTACTAACCCCCACTGGCACTGGGCCCCGCCCGAGATTAATTAGAGCTAATAAAAACGGTTTAACTAAATTAACTACTGACATGTGGGGCCCCCGGTTACTATTCCTTCGGATAAGACTTACACAGTCAGCTGCTGACTGGACCGCTGGGACCCACTGTCAGCCACTAACAGCTAGGCTGGGTACATTTCGCTGGGTACCCGTACCAAATACTGTTTTGGATAATTCGAATTAAAATAAATCAGTAAATTCCAGAATTTGTTTAAATCTTTGTAAAATCATAGAAAATAAACCGTAGCTCGGATGAAAAAGTTTTCTACATGAAAGTTGTTCAGAAAAACGAGACGAACCCGAATATGCCCTCCATGCAGTTGTCACATGCCCACAACACTGCAAACATGGAACCTTCCCCTCCGGTTCATCTGTCTGACAGATACCTAAAGCCAGGAAAATATTCCCAGATATTTTTCCGCTCCGTCTGTAACGTGTAGTGCTGCATTAGGTCACCCCTAGCACAGCATACTGCCATGCCATGCATCTGTGTTGCATTGTTTGCTTTTATTTATTATTTCTTCCCCCTCTTCTCTCTGGTAGACCCTGAGACCGACGCTGCTGCCGAGTACGACCACGCCCCTGACGACCAGACCTTTTCAGCAGAGCTTCCAGGCAAGCAAACCCCCCCTTGATCATTCCAATATCGCCTATTCTTTCTCTCCCATGCTTGCATTAGAATTTGCTACTGTAATTGATTGCTCCTATTCTGATGCATAGCCTGTTTTTGTAACCTGTTGTTGTTACTTTACCTGTCATCCTAAACTGCTTAGAATAGGTTGGTTAGTGATCCATCAGTGACCCCTCACCCTTGTCCCTGTTGCCCCGCTTTGTTACCAGTGCCTCGATCATTGTGATCGATGTGCAGAGACCAACACATCACCGCACCTTCCCCCTTAGTTGCACGACACTGCAGAGCTACTATCGAGTGACGAGGGTGATACCTCCTAACTCACTCCTGATGACATCCCTGTAGCGTAGCTAGTCGGATGTGAGTCACCGAGGGTGATTCCTCTTTCACCACCTCCGATGATGCCTCTGTCGTGCAACCCCTCAAGTGTGAACTCATCGAGGGTGATTCCTCCGGGTTCACCTTGACAGATACATCGAGTAGGAATCCAACGAGGGTGATTCTTCGGATTCCCCCTTGATGTGATGAACGGATACCTTCACTTTACTTCAGTACCTTGTTGGAGGCGGGTCGACCCCGAGGGGTACCCACGAGAGATGTGGAGTCGGGTTGACCGTGAGGGTACCCGCGAGATAATTACGTGGCACGGCCGGGCATTCCTGGCCCTTGCCGTAAGTCCACGAGACGGGGCGATGGGACCATAGATCGTGGATCGCTGCTCGTTTCCGCGAGCTCCCAATACACTAATGGGTTAGGATATGTGATCTGAGTAGGCCTTTGGCCTTTTTTGCACTGGCCACCACACGGGAATAAGTATGGGCACTTGGCGTCGTACGATTCTTCCGAAAGCTCTCAGACGTCAGCAATTGAGTGGCGCGCACCGGGTTGGACTGGGAAAGCCTGCGCTTGTATTAAGGGGGCTAGGTCTGCTCACCGGCCGCATTCGCAACGCGCAGGAGTGCAAAGGACGATTGGCCCATGACCCCTTCGCACTTAGGAGTAAGACCGGCGTGCTTGCCTCTCTGTCGAGCCTAGGTAGGACTACGTCGTGTCGATCAGCCGAGGTCGGGCATGACTCGATAAAAGTGTGTCCGTCCAGAGTTAATCGAGCGTGTTGGGTAAGTTGGTGCACCCCCGCAGGGAAGTATATCTATTCGAATAGCCGTGTCCACGGTAACGGACGCTCAGAGTTGTATCCCGGTCTACTACAACTTGAACTGGTTACTTGTGATGCTTAATAATATGTGGCTCCGGGATCGCTTTCTCGCAGGGAGTCAAGGAAGGATCTCTAGGCGTTGCTACTACTTACTTACTACTTTTTAATATGCTAATCTACACTCTTCTAATGCTGCAAGACGCTGAAGATGCTAGTCTTCGATAGGCTAGGTCTTCCCCTCTACTCTGGCATTTCTGCAGTCTAGTCCATAGATACAGCCCCTTCTTTGATACCGATGCATATTAGAATAGCTCTGATGTAAGTCTTGCGAGTACTTTGGATGAGTACTCACGGTTGCTTTGCTACTTCTTTTTCCCTCTACCCGATTGCTGCGATCAGATGGCGGAGCCCAGGAGACAGCTGACCCCGTCGACGACTACCACTACCCCGGCGGAGCCTACTACTACGTGGAGACCGACGACCAGGAGTAGTTTCGGAGGCTCCCAGGCAGGAGGCCTGCGCCTTTTCGATCTAGTGTCGTTGTTTTGCTCAGCCTTCTTAAGGCAGACTTGTTTAACCTTTATGTCTGTACTCAGATATTGTTGTTGCTTCCGCTAACGCTTGTTCACGAGCTTATGTATTCGAGCCCTCGAGGCCCCTGGCTTGTAATATAAAGCTTGTATGACTTTTATTTGTGTTTAGAGTTGTGTTGTGATATCTTCCCGTTGAGGGTGTCCCAGACTAGGGGGTACTCGGGCTACCGGCCTATCTCTCATAGGCCGGGCTGATGGGCCACTCTCCACTGTCGATGGAAGGCTGGATTATGGACAACCCCGTGTGTCGGAAGGAAACCTCCGAAGTCTGGCGTCTCCTCCAAGGAATAGATGGCGAAATCTGAATGTTTATCCCAGATGGTAACCGACCATATGTAACCCTAGGACCCCTGGTGTCTATATAAACCAGGAGGTTTAGTCCGTAGGGGAGAGAGATCATTACCTAGGGTTTAGCCCCGTCGATCTCGAGGTAGATCAACTCTGTAACCTTCATACAATCACATCAATACAATCAAGCAGGACGTAGGGTATTACCTCCTTGAGAGGGCCCAAACCTGGGTAAATCGCCGTCTCTACGTTCCCTGTTACCATCGACTCCTTGACCCATAGTTTGGATCCCCTACCCGAGATCTACCGGTTTTGGTACTGACATTGGTGCTTTCATTGAGAGTTCCGTCGTGGGTTGCCAAGTATCGATGGCTCGCCGTCCCCGGACAGTTCTTCAGCAATGGGCTCTGCAGCGGGGATATCATCGTCCTCGGACAGCTCTTCTCTTCAGCGACGGCGTTCGTAGCGGGGGCATCTTCGTCCCCGGCCAGCTTTTCGCGTTCGGCAGCATCGTGTTGTATGCTGATTCGACCGGTCACCTTGACCAGGTCGACAATTTCGCCCCCGAGCAGGAAATCAGGTTCGGCGGCCTTGAGTACGTCGCCGATGCTCGAGGCGATCTGATCTTCACTGGGTTCTCGGCTTTACCCGAGGGACCTACCAACCCCGAGGCCTTGACCTCGGATCTCCTCCCCGCTCCAGTCCTCGGGGCGGGCCTCAGATCGAATCTAACTTTGAGTTCGGATCTGACCCCTGTGCCGGAGAACCAGGGATCACCCTTGGCCGAGCACACTCCCGCTATCGGCGCGCCGGAGCTCAACTCCGATGACAGTCCGAACTTAGATTCGGTGGATTCCTCGATTTTAAGCGAGATGCTGGACCGGATCCAGATTATAAACATCGCGGACGACCCGTCCTCGGACCAGGAGCAGGTCGGACAGGATGCCGGCCGCGGGGAATTTTGCGTCCCACCCACCACCCACTTGGTAGCCACTGTCGACGATTTAACCGACACGCTGGACTACGCCTCCGAGGAGGCCGACTACATGGACGAGGACATGGATGTTCCGCCCTACACGGATACCTTCCTTGCCTCTGCGAATACCGGAAAGTGGACCGCCACCTCCACCTATGACGTCTACATGGTTGACACCCCCGTGAAGGACGGTGACACAACCAAGAAAGGCGGCGATGACGCCACCGAAGACCCGCCCAGACGCCGACGACGGCGAGCCAGAGGGCGGAAGGGCAAGGAAAATAACACAGACACAAACGACACCGGAGATAACGAGACTCCGGATAATCTGGGGGAGCTCGGCGATACCACGCCCGAGCAGCAACCTGACGCCCCCGAAGGACACGAGGACCAGGGTTACCCCGAGGACCTCGATGATTCCGAGGACAGCAATTACCTCCCCCCATCGAAAGAGGAAGATAGCCTTGGACCCGAGGACTTTATCGTCCCAGAGGACCCCCTGGCTCAAGAACAATTCAAGCGGCAACTCATTGCCACTGCCCGAAGCTTAAAGATGAAACAGCAACAGCTCAGGGCCGAGCAGGATACACTCAATGACAGATGGACGATGGTCCTAGCCGCCGAAGAAGGCCTCGACGATCAACGTCAGGGCCAATATAAGAGTTACCCACGGCGGCGCCTCCTACCAGAATTCGAGGATGAGGCCTTCGAGCCCGCACCTCCCAGACGAACTTACGCTGACCAGCCCGACCGGCCCCCTCGAGGACGAGACAGACCGGCTGTGGAAACCGAGCTCCCACCCGCGCCCCCTCGAGGACAAAATAGAGCGGCCGGAGAAGCCGAACTCCCACCCTTGCCCCCTCGAGGACGAGATAGGACGGCCATGCAAGCAGAATACCCACTCGTGCCCTCTCGCCGAGCAGGCAAAGAGCCGGTTCAACCGAACGACCAATACGATCTGCGCCACGACCTGAACGCACGAGCGAGATCCATCTATGGATCCACAGGACATGCACCCACTGGACGGGACGGATACCAGGCTTGGCGCGATAGAAACGACAGAGCTCGGGATCAGCACCGTGCCCGGATGACAACTGATCTTCGGCGCGATGTGGCCCGGGCCAGGGGCGCCGCACACCCAATGTGTTTCACTGATGAGGTGATGCAGCATCAGTTCCCCGAGGGGTTCAAACCCGTTAATATAGAATCTTACGACGGGACAACCGACCCAGCTGTGTGGATTGAGGATTTTCTTCTCCACATTCATATGGCTCGAGGAGATGACCTCCATGCTATCAAGTACTTACCGTCAAAACTGAAGGGACCGGCATGGCATTAGCTGAACAGCCTACCCGAAAACTCCATCGGGAGCTGGGAAGAGCTCGAGGATGCATTCCGAGCTAACTTTCAAGGCACATACGTTCGGCCACCAGACGCCGATGACCTGAGCCACGTCATTCAGCAGCCTGGTGAGTCAGCCCGTCAATTCTGGAATCGGTTTTTGACCAAAAAGAACCAAATCGTCGACTGTCCGGACGCTGAAGCTATAGCAGCATTTAAACACAGTATTCGGGACGAGTGGCTCGCCCGACAGCTTGGCCAGGATAAGCCGAGAACAATGTCGGCTCTTACCTCCCTAATGACCCGCTTTTGCGCGGGTGAGGATAGTTGGTTGGCTCGTCGAAGCAACCACCCCAAAGACCCTGGCACTTCAGAGACCCGGGACGGAAACGGGAAACCCCGGCGCAATAGAAACAATAAGCGTCGGCACTCAAACAACGGCGGTGAAGCCGATGACACAGCGGTCAACGCCGGATTCAGCGGCTCGAAGTCGGGACAGCGGAAAAAACCCTCTAAAGGGAACCGCGATGGCCCGTCCACGCTGGATAGAATATTGGACAGGCCCTGCCAGATTCACGGCACCCCCGATAAGCCAGCTAACCACACCAACCGTCACTGTTGGGTGATTAAGCAGGCCGGCAAGGCCACAGCTGAAGAACAAGGCAAGGGCCCCAGGAGCGAGGACGATGACGAACCTCGCGGGCCGAATAATGGAGGCCAAAAACAGTTCCCTCCAGAGGTCAAATCCGTGAACATGATCTATGTCACGCACATACCAAAGAAGGAGAGGAAACGCGCGCTTCGGGATGTCTACGCCTTAGAGCCTGTAGCCCCGAAATTCAACCCGTGGTCGGCTTGCCCGATCACTTTCGACCGTCGAGATCATCCGACCAGTATACGCCATGGCGGAACGGCGGCTCTGGTACTCGACCCCATCGTGGACGGATTTCACCTCACTAGGGTCCTGATGGACGGAGGCAGCAGTCTTAACCTGCTTTAAAAAGACACAGTGAGGAAGATGGGGATCGACCCATCAAGGATCAAACCCAGCAACACCACCTTTAAAGGTGTAATTCCTGGCATCGAGGCACGCTGCTCGGGGTCCGTGACTTTGGACGTAGTCTTCGGCTCACCCGATAACTTCCGCGCCGAGGACTTGATCTTCGATATTGTTCCTTTCCGCAGTGGTTATCACGCACTCCTCGGACGGACCGCCTTCGCTCGCTTCAACGCCGTCCCGCACTATGCGTACCTGAAGCTTAAAATGCCAGGACCCAGGGGCGTTATTACCATTAACGGTAATACGGAGCGCTCGCTCCGAACAGAGGAACACACTGCGGCTCTCGCCGCCGAAGTCCAAGCTGTCGATGAGGCGTCGCTAGCCCAGTCCACTGTCAAGACACTGGACGCACGCAAGCGCTCCCGAGCTGCAGCCTCGCTCCAGGCACACTCCCATGCTCCCCCCAAATAGGGATACGCGCCCCACAGCACGGCCCACCTAGTCGCGAAATACGTACCTCGAGTACACAACTTCGCGCTCAAAATTCCATGGGCAGTTGTGGGGACGCATCATACAAAGGTCACGCGCTCGGTTCGACCGACCAATCGCCAACAGATGTCTTCAAATCGACATCCACAATGGGCACCATCTAGGGCCTGATCAGCGTCCAGCTGATATACCACGGCGACTTCTCAAAACCCTTTTTCCAGGGCTCGCTCGCCGAAAAGATCACTACTTCCGCCGAATACATGGCGGACAGCTTCACTTCCACGTAAGCTTCTTGAAGAGCATAGGCGCAGACGTGCAACAGGGCGTAGTTGGGACATCAAACCACTTATGAAGGCCCTGTGTAGACCTTTACTCTCAATATTTACATTTCTTTTACAGTATCTATTAAAGTTACTTCGGCAATCCGAATTGTACGGTTGGACGTCACATTCAAAGGAAATACATGCCACTTTATTATGGTATACTCGTGCAGTCATTCACGTTGCATATTCCTTTCCGCCTTTTTAAGCCGAAGTAAACTATCACGATACATTTATCTCAAGCCGGCTAATAGACCGGGGGGCTCGGCCATAGACCTCGCCCTATAAATTTATACCGGCACTTCCTTTTTTATTCATGTGCTCGGTGTCACGGATATTGCATTATATGAATCGGTTCCGAATTGCGTCTTTGGTCAATAGTTGGGTTGCCCGGCTCCTGTGTTTACCCTCTTACGTTCCGCACTGTTCGGCTAAGAGGGTAAAGGGAGAACCACTGCGATTGTGCTTCTAGCTCGTCTGGTTAAGCACCTCAGTGGAGAAAGCCGAAAACTGACTGTCCCAATAAGCGAGAACTGGTCGGCGATCCGATGACTGGCGTTAGCCTATAATCGTTGGCGGTTAATCCGTGTTATACGAAGGGTTTTCTCTTACGAAAACCATGTGATGATGGTGTCCACCGCGGCTTGTCCGAATATCACAAACACCGGGGGCTCGTTACCAGCCCCCATCGTCAAGCTCCTCTGGCTAAGTGAAAGCACTAAAACCGCATAGTCTGATTGCCTGGTTTTCCGTACATACAACCGCCTCCGGGCACCGAGACGTCGGCTAAGGGTTTACGTATTACGAGAGAACACCCCATGCAATATTTGCAAGGGGGCTGAAGCGGACGACTGGTAACTTTCAGATTATAAAACGGCCGCACAGGAGTCAAAATTAACATAAGCGGGCATCTTTGTTCCCAGCCGAACAATTTGCATTCGACCAAAAGTTTCAACTCCTTGGTTACAAGGAAACAACAACTACTCATAAATTACATCTTTGGGGCATTGGGCGTCTACGGCCCGAGCACCGTCCATCACGGCGGGAAAATATTGCTCGGGGCGCCTATGCTCTTTCCCTTGCGGCGGAGGTCCTGTGGCTATCTCGGCGGGCTTTAGCTTCGGCCAATGGACCATCATCTTGCCGAAGGCCATCCGATCGCCCTCGATGCATGCGGAGCGCTTCCAGGCGTCGACCCGTGAAGGGGCACCGTACAGCCTCTGCACCAGACCGAAGTAGCTGCTTGGCAGCGGCTCCGACGGCCATAGCTTGACGCAGAGGTCCTTCATCACCGGCTCCGCCATCCGATGCAGCTCCATCAGCTGTTTCATCTGGTCGTTGAGGAGGGGAGGGTGTTCGGGCGCTTGAAATTGCGCCCAAAAGAGCCTCTGCTCGGCCCAACCCTCCTGGCCGGCGAAGAACCTCGACGCATCCGCCGCACTCTTCGGGAGGTCCGCAAAGGCGCCTGTTGAACGCCATACCCGCGTAAGCAACGCGAACCTATTGCCTCCAAAGACGCATTGTAACAAGTACGGCTTACCGTCCGCGATCAGCTTGACTTGGCGAAGCTCTTCTTGATAGCCGCGCGCCTCGGTCCGCGCTTCCTTTGCCACCGCGGCCAACGAGGTCAGCTCGGCGGTTTGCTCCTTATTTTTCTGCTCGAGGGCCTCACACCTTGTGACGGCATCCCCGAGCTCCTGCTGCACTTCCAGCACCCTGGCCTCGTGCTTTTCGCTTGCGGTTCTCACCGCCGCCAGCTCGGTAGCCGCCTTCTGCGTCGCCGCATCCGCTTGGGCTGTCCTTAGTGCGGCCCTGAGGCTTTCGACCTCCGCGGCGGCGGCTGTAGTACAATCGGTTATCTCCGTTAGGACAAATCAAACACTGCTTACAAAGATACGGCTGTCATAGCTCGGACTTACCTTCCGCCTCGTCGAACCTCTTGCTCACCAGGCCCAGATCATCCTCGGAGCTCTTCAGCTTTCGATTCAGCTCGGCCAACTCTTCGGCGTTGGCGGCTGCGGCAGATGATGATGCATGTGCATTATTCTGTGCATGTTAGTATCCGAGATATCGATTATTGATCCTCCGACCGGTTTTTGCTCGACCGGTCAGAGTCTCGGGGGCTACTGTATATGAGGTTATACATTTACACAAATGAGTCTTTCTAAGGAAAAAGCATTACTTTGCTCACCTTGAAGCCGGTCAGAAGGCCGCTAAAGGCCTCCTTCAGCCCGTTATCCACGGACCGAATACTTTGTAACACCGCGCCCATGAGTGCACGGTGCTCTTCGGCAATGGAGGAGTGGGTTAGAGCATCCTCCATCTCGTTCGGCCACCCGGTTGACGCCCGCTCTGGGGCGGGCGGGGGTGGTGGTGGCGCTCCGGTTCCTTCCTTCTCGAAGTCCGGCATGCCGGACTCCGGACACTTTGACGTCTCCGGAGCCCCCTTGGAGACAGCTCGGCTCGTCCGAGCTCCTCCTTGTTCACCAGAGGGGCCCTCCCCTCCTGGTCTTCGGCGACCGAGGTGTTCACCTCGGCCATGGTAGTATCGCCCTCTCCCCCCGTGTGTGGCATGGGAGGAGTCCTCCTCGACAGGACCTCCTCGGTTTCCTTCGCCATGGGGGAAGGCGAGGCGCGGGATCCAGTGCCGCTCTCCTCTAGCGCGGCCGGTGGAGAGTCCCCCTCCGAAGTTCGATCGGTGGGGAGATCGCGCAGCGGACTGAAACGTTGCACACGAAAACTTGATCAGTATCAATCCAGTTCGGCTAAAGACAGTCGGATAGTCGCTAGTACGCGTACCTTTGGGCCTGGGGTTTGGCCCGGGAAAACTTCTGAGGAACCTCTTCGGAGGCCTCAGAGTCTTCGGCAGAAGCCGAGCTATCACCGGACAAGGCTACCTTAGCCTTGCACGGTCTTTTGGGAGCGGGTTGAGGAGGCTCCCCCTCGGCATCCTCGGATGCCGTCCTTTTCCTTGTTCGGGAGGAATCGTCCTCCTCCCCATCCTCTCCCTGCTCCTTCTCCTCCTCTTGGGCGGAGGGAGCGTCAGTGTCCCCGGATCTAGCACCCGGGGGTCTTCGGGAGCGGAGGCCATCTCTGGTATCCCCCTGTTGGTTCTTCTTCTCCTTCTTCTCTGGCACCTCGTACGGCACCACGGCCAACATGGCCGTCAGGAGGGGTGTCCTGGGTCCCTCTGGCAGCGGCGCCAGCCTGTTGATCCGCTGGGCCTTCTTTAGCCAATTCTGCGGATGAAACATAGCGAAGCTGAGTACCTTGTCAAAAGGGAATAGTTCGAATAAACATATAAAATTGCTCATACCTCCCGTGGGGGATTTGCGGCATCAAGCCCAACGTCTTCTTCTTCGGCCGGCCAATCCTTCCGCGGCTTGAACAACGCCCTCCACAATTGGGCGTGGGAGGTGCGGAGGAAGCTGCGCACGGTGGCCGGGTCATCAGGCTTATAGGCCCACATGGGGGAAGCCCTGTCCTGGAAGGGGATAATTCGGCGGACGAGCATAATCTGGATCACGTCGACCAGCGCGACGCCCTTCCCTATCATTTTGGCAATTCGGCCCTGCAGCTGCACCACCTCTTCGCTTGACCCCCAGTCGAGGCCCTTCTTGGTCCATCAGACCAGCCTCGTAGGGGGCCCGGAGCGGAAAGCCGGAGTCGCCTCCCAGTTCGCGTGCCTCGGCTCTGTGATATAGAACCACTCCTTTTGCCATACCTTGACGGTTTCGATGAAGGTGCCGTCTGGCCACTCCACTCGCGGAAGTTTGCTGATCATGGCCCCTCCGCAGTCCGCCTGTTGGCCATCTACTATCTTCGGCTTGACGTTGAATACCTTCAACCATAGGCCGAAATGTGGCCGGACTCGGAGAAAAGCCTCGCAGACGATGATAAAAGCCGAGATATGGAGGAAGGAGTTCGGCGCGAGGTCGTGGAAATCGAGCCCGTAGAAGAACATGAGGCCCCTGACGAAGGGGTGAAGGGGGAAGCCCAGGCCCCGGATGAAGTGGGGCACGAACACTACTCTCTCGCCCTGCCGCGGCGTGGGGATAGCCTGGCCCGCCTCCGGAGCACGGTGGGGGATGTCGGCCGGAAGGTAACCCGCGCTCTTTAACTCCAGAATGGCGCTGTTGGTGACGCTCGAAGCCTCCCACTTGCCCTTGGACCCGGAGCCCGCCATTGCTAGATTGGGCGGATGGAAGGAAGGGTTTCTGAGAGGGCGGATCTGGGCGTTGGAGCTCAAGAGACGGGAAAGGCGAATGACAAAGGGGAGAAATGAGAGCGTGCGACAGGAACGATTGCTGTGCCCCTTTTATGGGCTGTAAAAACCCACGGTCCTTTTACTGCGCCGCGGTCCTCGCTATTTCCCCATGTAACCGTGCCATTATGCGCGCGTGGGATGAGGCGGATTATTGATCATATCCCTTGAAAACAGGACACGATCTCCATATCGATGGAACGTGCCAATGGAAACCGCCTCGAACCGCGGTTCGAGTTTGTCATAAACCAACTTGCGGTCGTGGTGGGGTGTGACCCTTCGGTAAAAGTTGTCAGATGCGAACACTGTTCACACCGAAGCGGCTAGCCTTCGGGGCTAAGTTATTGTTGTACTTTGTTTCCGAGGTACAGTTCGGCATATGTATGACCGGACAATGCTTGATAATATAACTCGGAGTAATACCGATCTGTTGCCGGAATCGCGGAGGAAAGTGAACTGGTCCACGAAGCCAATGGTGTTCGGCTCTTACCTCGGCTTCGAAGACTAGTTCAGGGGCTACTGAGGGTGTCCCGGACTAGGGGGTACTCGGGCTACCGGCCTATCTCTCATAGGCCGGGCTGATGGGCCACTCTCCACTGTCGATGGAAGGCTGGATTATGGACAACCCCGTGTGTCGGAAGGAAACCTCCGAAGTCTTGGCGTCTCCTCCAAGGAATAGATGGCAAAATCTGAATGTTTATCCCAGATGGTAACCGACCATATGTAACCCTAGGACCCCTGGTGTCTATATAAACCAGGAGGTTTAGTCCGTAGGGGAGAGAGATCATTACCTAGGGTTTAGCCCCGTCGATCTCGAGGTAGATCAACTCTGTAACCTTCATACAATCACATCAATACAATCAAGCAGGACGTAGGGTATTACCTCCTTGAGAGGGCCCAAACCTGGGTAAATCGTTGTCTCTACGTTCCTTATTACCATCGACTCCTTGACCCATAGTTCGGATCCCCTACCCGAGATCTGCCGATTTTGGTACCGACACCCGTGAGTCCTTAGGCTTGATTGTGTGCATTTGCGTGTATGATTAGTGCACGGTCGGGCCGGGGGCGTCACATTTAGTCGCATGGCGCCACTGGGCCAGGCCCGGTTGCTCGGTCACGCAGAAGATCTACAGACGTCGAAGGCGTACTCATGAGAATACATTTTCCCTGCACGTAGACGACTTCGGGGAAGCCCGTCTCCACTTACAGACGAGTCAGCGCGGCTTCGGTCGCTGACAGTGGGCCCCCTCGGTCAGGTTTGACCCTGGGTCAACCTCACGCGCGGGAACAGGGGCCGAGCTCCTGCCGGCGACGATTGTCGGCGGACGGCGGCACCTCTCGAGGAGCTGAGCATACGTGCGTGCTCAGGAGATCAAGGCGATCCTCTGGGTACTCATCTCGGCCTCCGGGGTGGACGGAGTCGCCGGTGGCAAGGTCTCCCGAAGAAGCTCCGGCGGCGATGAATTGGGGCTTTTGCCCACGGTCGATCTCGAGCTAAATTGAGAGGGGGAATGGGTTCGTGGGGTTGAGAGGAAGCTATTGGTGAGGAGAGTGGAGAGGGGGAGCTCTGGAGGCGACGGATTTGACAGAAGAGTGGCGGTGGGTGCCTCGGCCGGCAGCGGAGAAGACGATCATATCTGGTCGCGTGGTTGCTCGAGGTGGTTCATAGAGAGGAGAGGAGGAATGGTAGAGGGCGCAGCGAACTCGGGAGGCCTTTTTATAGCCGTGCGACATCGGTTCCGCGGGCTCCCGAGGATTGACACGGCGGGGCGGCCATTCATGGCGCCGTTGAGGTAGCTGGTGAGGTCGGTGGGGTCGGTGAGGATGGTGGCCGTCCAGAGTTACTCCAGGGGCGCGCTGGCTGGCGGGGAGGCGAGCCACACGTCCTGGGCGGCGCGTGACAGCGACGGGTGGCGGCGCTGGACGACGGTGGCCGGCACTAGAGGCCGGGGAGGGTGTCGGCAAGGCCTCGGGGTTGATCCAGTTATCTAGTAGGGGATCAGGACGAGAGGAGGAAGCAGCAGAGGAGCGACAGGAGCTCGGGCGCTATTGCGGGTGCGGAGCGCGCGCTCTGGCCGCGCTCTAGGCATGCCCACAGTGTGTTCGGCAGAATGCCCGTGCATGCTAGGCTGCTCCAATTGAGCTATAATTTTTTAGTGTAGCACATCTTGGTTTGGGTGGAATGATGGACATGCTGCATTGGCCAGATGATCAAGTTGCTAATGTAGTTAAGAGAGATGCCAAATTCCTGTCATGTCCACAAGGTGTTTGACAGAATGTTAGGGCCATTTAGAAAATTCTTATGGAAGTGATACTTGGTGGTCTCTCCTTGGATGTTAGTGATGATAGTCTGGTTGGTTCTGTAAAAAGAAAAAACTTGCTAGTGCAATTTTTTCAAGAATTCAGTTCTGGACCAGATTTTGAGGGAATTATTTGGAGGTATTCCAGGAAGCAAATAGAGTTGGTCTTCTGGACTTAAGAGTTTGGTTGGAAGGACTATAAGTGGGAAAAAATTCAGAATTGTTTGATGAAGGAAATTAGGGTTGCAGTTATAACCTAAGAATGAAACAGAATTGAAAAGAGAATGTTTTGCTCAAAATTTTCAAAAGTCCTTATTGGGTTTTTGCATAAAAGTGATCTATAGGCGTCACATGGCCCCTCATAATTTTTGTGGAATTTTTAAAAGAGTTATTTGAAGAAGTTGTAGTGCAACAGAAGTATTTCAAGGATTGAAAATGCTATTAAAAGAATTATTTTGGGCAAATTTTATTATGAAAATATTTCCTACTGTTATTTGAAAAAAAGAAATGGTTTAAGAAAACTACCAAAGCCCGTAATATTTTTCCAAAATTTTCTATATGGAGGGAAGAATTTTAGAAATCAGAAAACAGAAAATACTCTGGAATTAATAAAAGACCTAATATAATTCAAAATTTTATTTCTGGCCAAATTTTTCTTAATAAAAATATGGTTAATTTTTTTTGGGGTGTTACAACGAGCCGAACCTTAACGAGCACGAGCTTAAAAAGTCGGGCCTGAATGAGCCAAGCAACTCATTAATCCACCCCTAGCGGCGGGAGGCGGGAAAGCACGGCGGTAAAATTGCGACCCGGGAGCCGAAGAGGGAGCTGGAACTTTCCTCTCGCACGAGTGGTTGGCGGATGGCGCGAGATCCAAATCAACACGCCAATGCGGGAGACGAGGGGGGAGCTGAAACTTCCCTCCCACGCAAGCGGTTGACGGATGGCGCGCGCTCCGAAACAACGCCCCAGCCTCCAAATATGGAGGCTCGCAGGCTGAATATGGAGCAAGCGCGGGAGGTATATGATTACTTTGTTAGAGTGCGATTTTGGATCAATCACTATATTGACGATTATTATGGTGATCGGAGTCGTATGAAGACTTTGCTAGAGTTGCTCTTGTTGCATGCAAAAAAGAGTCGCCAGCCCTCACTTCGTGCTCTCTTTTTCTCGCAACAAGGAAATCAGCCTGCTTTTTTTAGGGGTAAAAATCAGCCTGCTTTTTTTTTGAGGGGTAGAAATCAGCCTGCTGTGCGCCCTGCTAGTGTCGTGTGGGACCCGGCCTCCAAGGATGCAATAAGAGGCCCATCTTGTAGCCCAGGCCTAGGTTATGAACATACAGTGACAGCTAGTCTAAAAAAAAAAGCTAGGGATGGGCATAAAAAACCGAGACCCGAAAAACCGACCCGAAAAACAAGTACAGAGACCGAAATGACCTGAACCGAATAAAACTGTTGCTTCTCGGTGCCCAGATTTAGAAAACCGAATCTAGTTCGGCTACTTCGGTCATCGTCGATTGATAACCGAATGTTCTTTTTGAGCTTTTTTTTTTAGCAAATCGATGGATAACCGAATACACCGAGGAACCGAGGGCATTCCTTCAACGGCCCAAAAAACAGCCCAGCCCATTACGTTGCCTCCTCTCATTGCTACAGGCGTACAGCCCCCAGCCCACTAGCCCAAGTCCAATTCTCACATTGGGAACCCTATGCTGAATGGTTGCGACCTGCTCCGAGCCGACCTGCGAACCTGACAGCCCATAGCGGGGGTGTTGCACATAACACACCTCTCCTCGCGCGGAGCCACCACCCCGCCGCCGCCGCCCGTCTCGTCGCGCAGCCACCTCGCCGCCGCGCTCCGTCTCGGCCATGGCGAAGACGAAGCCGATGGCAGCTGGTGCGGCCGCGGCGGACAAGAAACAGAACAAGAAGAAAGGCAAGGGCAACATGAAGGGGAGGAACGGCCCGGCGGCCGTGGCCATGAAGGCGCGCGGGGCCGCGGCGGCGGAGCGGAGCAACCCCTTCGAGGCCATCTGGTCGCGCCGCAAGTTCGACGTGCTCGGCAAGAAGCGCAAGGGCGAGGAGAGGCGCACCTCCCGCTCCCGCTCCGATGCTATCCACAAGGTAATGTGCGCTAATAGACTGAGCAATTTTTGGGCCAAGCTCGATTATTAGGCCTGATGTCGCGGTATGGCTTGGTTGCAGAGGGAGAACACCCTGCTCAAGGAGTTCGAGCAGAGCGCCAAGTCGTCGGTCTTCCATGACCGGCGCATCGGCGAGAGGGACGAGACTCTGCCCGAGTACGACAAGGCCATCCTCCGTCAGCAGCGAGAGCACATGGTATGTGCCGCTTACCTCGTTATATCCAGAGTCACTCTGTTAGCGCAGCATTCTCTAGTCAATAACGAGATTCTGGGTCCAAGGTTGGACACATAAACTGCATGGATTAGAGATGCAAAAATAGGGAAACCAGTGTTCTTGTTGTGTTATAGGAACAAATTTATGCATGTTTTGTCCCCTTCATTTCTGTCTATCAGTATGTGCCATGCATTGTAAGTCTGCGGTTGAAGTGCTCTTTCTCATTTTAGTGACGGCAATTTGTTAAGTTTTCCCCCTTTCTCATGATTTCTAGGCGAAGTTGAAACGAGCAAGCAAATACAATCTGTCCGATGAGGAGGACAACGAGAATTCTCACACGCTTTTGGGAAATGATGATTTCAATGAAGAGGTGCCTATTGATGACGACAATGATGAAGAAGGTGTGTTTTAAGCTCTCATCTAAGTATCTTACAATATATTTAATTGGCCCATGTTTTTTTGCTTCGTGGGGTACTTCTGAGTCTCCAGTGTTATGTACGTATGTATCTCACATTCGTATTTTACAAACTACTGTAGTATTTTAAGTTAGTGTTTAGTTTATTATCTGAAACAGAGCATTTGAAAGACTAAAAGATATATGTTATCCATCCAAAATAAATTAAATTTTGTCGATGGCCTGCAAAACAAACCTTTTGGAGTTCTGCTTGTGGTGTAGATTCCTGGGGCCAAAGGCTGGACGCATAAACTGGGATTAGAGCATTTAAAAGACTAAAAGATATATTTTGTCCATCCAAAATAGATATTTTTTTTGTCGATGGCCTGCAAAACAAGCCTTTTGGAGTTCTGCTTGTTCTTCTGAGAGATTCTGTAGATTACTGTAGTCTGACACCTAGTTTTAGGTTTGCTCTGAGAGATTCTGAAATTTGTTCATTCTATTTATTCTGAGGGATGCAAGTGTTACGGGCACATACAGGTGTTGGAATTGACTCGAATTTAGGTCTCTGACTTGGCAATTTCTTGACGTTGGCAAATAACAATGGGAATCCAAAGCATGGGTTGGAATTTGACACGTCTGACTCAGCAAAATAATCTGGGACGGGGTTAAGATAGCATAACATAACTTTCTACCGTAGATATTTGATTTAGCTATCAATGTTTGTTATTGTTCAGTATCTAAAATCCCTTATGGTCTCCACGTTTGGTAACCACTGATTTTTCCCTATATCACACATGACCTAGTTTCAATTTTGGCACGTAGTTTGCTAGGCTCAGCGTTGGGAATGTACAATGGTGTTATTGGAGAAAATATTTATGTTCACATATTAAAGCATTATAAGGATTAGAATCCCCATCTACAGGAACTGATGTTAATGTTTCTATTTTGCTTAATGTGCTTAACCTTTTGTATTTTCAGGTAACACGCTCTCAAAGAAGCGCTTATCTCTCCAAAGTAGTGATCTCCCTTCAGAAACTGACCTGCCCGGAGAAACACATGTAATGTTTCTTAGGAATTACTAATTACATTTAGATCTCATCTGTAATCGATATGCTGTGTCCTTAATCTAGTTACTCCTGTTTGCAGGGTCACAAGAGCAAAAAGGAAGTTATGTCAGAGATCATTTTGAAGAGTAAATTTTACAAGGTAGAGTATCCTGTGTGTATAAAAACCATTATTCGTTCTGTTGCTGCCTATTTTTTTTCTGTCTTGGGCTATCACCTAGAACATTCCCTATCATTCTGAAACTTAAATAAACTGTTTTGAATTTCCCCTACAAATTATTATTTTGTTCGATACATGATGCTTATTTTATTTGACTGTTTTCAACTCTTGGTCTTTGCTTTTTCCAAATTGTTTTCAAAGGTAATCAAAAGAAGCCTTGATATAGCTTTGTATGTCTGCCTTATGCCTTCCATGAAAAAATGACCAAGTGTTTATCAGTGCGGTGAAGATAGATATATGTGGATGTGAGGGATTAGATAAACAGAGGATATCATTCTTATATAATGGATGCACAGCTTGAACACGGACATATTAGACTCCTTAACTTCCTAATACAATAGTATTGGACTCATTCCAATCCAGCCACCTCCCAATTTCCATTATAGTTCCATGTTGCTGACTTGCACTATGCTTGTCCAACCAAAACACCAGTAATGTGATATTTTATTTTACTGAATTATGCTATATTCATGCTGCTTTATGCATGACCTCATTAGATTGGTATTGCAGGTCTGTTAGGTTGTGTACATGATTTGCAGTTTTGCACACACTATACTTGTTATTATGCATTCTTCTATTTCCATATTTGTAGCATGAAGTGGGTACGTTAACATAATTTTGTCTTGTTGCAGGCCCAAAAAGCCAAGGAAAAGGAAGAGGATGAACATCTTGTTGACAAGTTAGATAGTGATTTTGCATTGCTGGCCCAGACGCCAGCACTTCTATCCCTGACCGAGTCAGCTAGAGTGAACACACATAAAAACAATTCAAGTACAATCCATAAAGGTTCATCTGGTCTGTCCGGAAAGGAGATTTTCAGTAAGGTAGCATTGAATGCTTGTCTTCCTATTTAGATCATCAACAAGCCCAAAGATTATTCATTATATTACATAGCTTTCAGTCGACAATTAAGCTGGCAGCATGGGTGGAACCTCTGTTATGTTGTTAGAAGTCGGTGCACACACCGAACACTGCACACACATGTAAGCTTGAAAAGAGAAAATAGTAAACTGGACATAGTAGCCCATTAGTTGATTTGCTTTAAATTTTGTGGACCAATTTATGCGTCTATTCTAAAGATTTGCACCATAAGTTGATTTGCTTTAAATTTTGTGGGCCAGTTTATGCGTCTATTCTAAAGATTTGCACATCCTTAGTGGAGTCGTCCGATCTTTGTCAGTTCCTGGTACTGAAGTTGCATATTGTTTGTTGCATTCCAGGAAAAGCCAGACGCATATGACAAACTGGTGAAAGAAATGGTGATGGATCAACGTGCTCGCCCGTCAGACAGGACAAAAACCCCAGAAGAACTAGCTCAGGAAGAAAAAGAACGTCTTGAGAAGTTGGAGGTTTGTCCGATCTAACTGTTGCATTGGATGCAACTGCTGCTTGCATATTTAAATTTTGCCTTTTCCGTCCATCCTACAGTTGTTTTTGTGAACTCTAGTGTGATTTTAGGTTTAGCTTATAATTCTACCACATCAGTGGTGTTTTTGCTGATGGAAGTACTGATATTAAATCGCTTGCTGATGCTTAATGACATTGTAGAAGGAACGTCACAAGCGGATGCTTGGAACTGCTGAGTCCTCTGACGAAGAAGATGATGATAGCGAGGATGGTGATCATCATATGAGGGCGGATAACTCAAAACCTATATCTGGCGATGATCTTGGTGATTCCTTCTCTTTTGACGAGCCAACAAAAAGGAAAAAAGGTTGGGTTGACGAAATTTATGAGAAGGAGGGTAGAGAGATAGGTGAAGGTGTAGCATCTGGTGATGAAGGAAGTGATGACAGTGGTGAGGATGAGGATGAGGATGAAGAAGAAGATGCTGGTGATGAAGAGGATTCAAGTGATAATGACTTCCGTAATATGCCGGCAAGGGACTGGGAGCAAAGTGACGATGATGAGGTTGCTGTAGAAGAAGATGAAAAGGATGATGTCAAAGATAAAGAACAAGTTATTGGGGACAAAGTTATGAAAACAAATGCACAAAATTTGAAGAGAGTATCTAATGCAAAGCAAAAACCGCATGGCAAGGATGAAGATCTTCCTTTCGTGATAGAAGCACCAAATAACTTACAGGATCTATGCTCTTTGGTAGATGGTCGCTCAGAAACTGAAATAGCTGAGATTATAAGCCGGATACGTACTTGCAATTCAATAAGGCTTACACCCGAAAACAGAAAGAAAATGCAAGTATGTGGTAAACTAAATTCATCTGGTTATTATCAAATATATTTACTTAATTATTCATTATCATTCCCATTGCATCCATCAATGTATCCTCAAATATTTTGCAGGTTTTCTATGGTGTTCTCCTGCAGTACTTTGCAGTTTTAGCTACTCAGAGTCCAGTGAAGTTTAAAGTAATTGAGACCCTTGTTAAACCCTTAGTTGAGATGAGTGGAGAGACACCATATTTTGCTGCAATATGTGCTAGGGAACGACTTATTCATACACGTGCTCGTCTATGTGAAGACATCAAAGTTCCAGGTTTCTGAGGCCATTCTTTTTTAAACTGGAAATTGGTTTTGTTGTCATTAATCTGCCATCCTTATTATGTGGTCTCTTTAAACTTGCAGGAAAAAGCAGCTTGCCTAGTTTGAAGACATTACTTCTCCTGAGGTTATGGTCTCTTATATTCCCCTGCTCCGACTTCCGGCATGCTGTCGCAACTCCAATGCTTCTGCTTATGTGCGAATATCTGATGCGATGCCCTATACAGTCTGGCCGAGATGCAGCTGTTGGTTCTTTCTTGTGCTCCATGGTGCTTGCGGTATACTCTCGAGCCTTATATTATCTTGTGTATTAGTTTATCTTTCTCCCCGATGAGTACATATTGTATGATCCAGAGACCTAATTAGCATGAATAATTTGAATGGCAAAAGCCAATTAGCTGAATTTCTTCTGTTACTGTATTCCCAAGTACACATGGAATTCCTTCCCCCCACTTTTACAGCAGGAAATATTCATCATGTCTGCAAATTTCAATCTGTAGGCTACTAAAGAATCGAAAAAGTTCTGCCCTGAAGCTATCAGTTTTCTGCAAACTCTTTTGGTAACATCACTTAAAGGAGAAGTTAGCAATCAGGTAAGTACGAATCCAGCTGTTGAGCATGCATTTCAGCTTGCTGCTTCATATTAAGTTGAATCTCCTTTGGTATAGATCAATGACCAGTTTATGGAGCTCAAGACATTGAAACCGTGGCTACATATCAGTGAGCAAGTGCATGAGGCGAATTGTATGAATATCCTTGACCTAATGAGCATGAATCCTGATTCCCCGTTCTTCTCATCTGATAATTTCAAGTGAGCACCTGGTTTTAGTGGACTCACGATTGGATACTGGAAGTTGTCGTTTTACATGTTATATATTTATCTTATAAACATACATTTTCTGACAGGGCTGGTATTCTTCTGTCTGTGGCTGAATGTTTGAGGGGCTTTGTAATTATACATGAAGGGCTCTGCTCTTTTCCAGAAATTTTCATGCCAGTTTCTTCTCTGCTGCAACAAATTATGAAAAAATCCAAGTTGCCTGCCCTGTTACGAGAAATTTTCCAAGAAGTCATCGACTTGATTAAGAAGAGAAGTGACGAACACCATGCTTCAAGAGAGCCACTCCAAATGCGAAAGCAGAAGCCTGAACCAATCAAGCAGCTGAATCCCAAATTTGAGGAGAAGTATGTATACTTGTCATTCCTTGTTGCCAGTTTCTTGCCTCTGTTGTGCTCTGTTTTGGCCTGTCCTGTTCTGTTGTTGAAAAGGTCTAATTATACATTTCACACATCCTTCTTCTCTTTGGTGCAGTTACATAAAGGGTCTTGATTACGATCCTGACCGAGAAAGGGCAAAAGAAAAGAAGCTGAGGAGACGCTTGAAGAGTGAGAAGAGAGGGGCGATGTCCGAGCTTCGTAAAGATAATTATTTCCTGGCTGCTGTGAAAGAGAAGGATAGGATGAAACTCGAGCAAGAGAGGTCTGAAAAGTATGGCAAAGCAATGGCTTTTCTTCAAGAACAAGAAAGCGCTTTTAAATGTGGGCAGATGGGAAAAGGCAAAAAAAGGAGGAGGTGATATGTTGATCATGTTGCTACCGCAGTTGAGTTTTTCCACACCCTTCCTGGGTGCTGGAGATAGAAATAGGCATGCACCTGGTGACCTTGGCATGTGCCCCATTTTTAACCGCCTTTGCCACTTTTTGTCGACACACCGGAATACTAGAGGAATCATATGTAATGTGTGAAGCACTTTACACAGCATCATCTTCGACCGAACGCCGATGTGGGTGGAGGTGTTATATTTTTTGCACTCAAGAATGAGTTGCTCTAGAGTGCTGTACTCGTGCAATAGTAGTAATCTAATGTAGGGCAGGAAGCGATTTTGTTCTTTTTTTTTTCTCCCTGATTTCTTGTATGCGCTGTCACTCTTCAGATGTATTGAACCGACACAATCCTGTTCACCTCGCCGTTTTCCCCAATTTAGTGGGAAGACATTCTACACTAGAATTTAATCATTGGTGATATACTGTTCAATGTCACTTTGAGTGATGAGTGCCCCTTTTGGCATGCTCATATTGCAGAGAGAAGCTCTGTTTGCCACCATGCAAATTACATCCACTATGGTCGTCTCCTGTACCAGAAGTTTGGTGTATCTGAGCTGGAGCAGCTTCAGGTTGTCACTATCTCACAACTTCAGGTGTCCACTAAGCGTTTGTGCGTGCGCCTGATGGTGCACACACCAAACATCTCTGCAAACCATGCAAGCCACAAAACGGCTTTACTGCTCAGCAATGCCTTGAGCTCTTCTGACCTCACCTCAGTGTGCATTATTTTCAGTCTTGCTTCCGTGCCTTTCTTTTTTCCCATGCCTTTTTAGGTCAGACGTCACCAATTATGGAACACACATGTGGCACCAATCAGCCATCACAAGGCCCAAAAGAAGCACTACACATGAGCTCCTAAAAGGTAGTAATAAACATTCCAAATTAACTCTCATTGCGTGCTACTACTTACTACCTACTGTACTTTATTTCTTGGTTCCGGCCTGGCTTGGTCTTCTCTTTTGGCTCTCTCCACCTATCTGTAGGCGTCGCCACGGCGACATCGATCGGAGATCGCATATCGGAGCTAGTGTGAGATGACAGGGCAACAGGTCATCAGACACAACACAGGAGCCGATTTTCTTTTTCATGGTGTTTACTCAGTCTTATTAGGATACAGACAAAGGTTAATGCAACATGTCCTTATCAGCAAAGCTTCGGCGAAGAAGATGATAGGGGATGCTTTTTGGCTGCTGACCTGCATCTGCTCGCCCTCCACAGAATCGGATGCCCATTGCTGTCATGCAGATTCCAGTGTCTGGATAGGATAGCTACAATAATTCCAGAACCAAGCAGGCCGACTTGGCCTTTCGTTTTCGGCATCATGATCATGGAAGATAGAAGACGGTGAAATTCCCCGACATTTTCTTCACGTGATTATTTTCTGGAAAAGAGGACATGTTCTCCAAGGCGGTGACGGTGACGGTTCTGAATTCATTATTGGTAATATAACCTACAGTACTATTTACATTCTTCATCTACACTATAATGTACAATGCATATTTACAGGTGATGATGGTCTATAAGCAACACAATATAATGTATGTAAACTAACTCTGCACTACTGGAGCCAAATGTAGGCTCCAATTCTCACGGACCGCTTCAGCAGTTAAGGTTTGATTGACAGAGAAGTTCTCGGAGTTCGATGAGAGTATTAACGCACGAACATTCCAAGACTAGAGAGAGACCTTGGCCGGAATAAGTTTGCGAAGAGGAACCATGTCGGGGACTCTTTCTTCTGAGGCGCTGCTGCCTCAGGATGGCCCTTCACCTGAATGTTATGTCCTATGGCTTCCCTGATGGAATCAATGGTCTTCTGGTCAACTATCTCCCCCGCAGAACTGCGGACGTAGAATGTGTTGACGGCTGTCCTGCCTCTGGTGCCCACCTCTGCTCTTGTGACAGTCAGGCTGTTCTCCCGGAAGATGCGGGTGACCTCAGATAGGAGGCCGACCTTGTCATTTGAACACAGCTCAAGTTTCACACCCTGAAAAGCCAAAATTTGGGCTTCATAAGAAAATTATTCTGGCAAAGTTGCCTCTGGTAAGTTCATGGATTGTTACCTCAGATACCCTGCGCTCAATTGCACCTTCAAGGCACTGGATGACTCTCAATCTTTCAGCTTCAGTGTTCATTGGAGATCCATCCACATGTCTTACATAGAATTCCTGCAAAAGAGTATCAAGGTCACACATTTTCTTGTACGAAATCTTATGAGCATACATGGTGGCAGCTAACTGCCCGGATATGTTGGGTTATGTGTATTCACCTGGTATGCTTGATTATTGCTGGCATCAATGTTTGCGTGGTAGACAACATAGCGCAGGTCTGTCAAGGTGCAAACAGTATCGAACAGAAGCTTTGGCCTGTCCTTGCACCGGATGGTCACCACCGAGTAGCCCTTGTCATTCCAATTCCGAACAGTGGCATTAGGCCTCTGAGGTTGAGCTGGGACATGCTGATGAAAATCTTCACAGTCCCCGTCACTAAGCATCATCTGGTGCAGCCTTCTCTCAGTATGTGTGGCAGAAGTCCCCGATGCTTCTGCCATGGCAGCTCCTCGCGAGAGATTGTTTCCTCGGAGAAGGTAGGATAGTCGCTCCTTGATCCGTTCAAGCCTCTCGGTATCAGTGACAGCTAACATGGTGTCCTCATCAGTGACTCGCATCACGGCTGCAACTCTGGTGTTATGGGTCCAAATCTCAGCACTGACCACATTGCATTTGAGGCTTGCAAGCACCGCACTGACTTCAGAGAGCAGGCCTGGACGGTCGGTCCCTGTCAGCTCAATGACATTGTGGTCGGTTGAAGCGGCGACACCCACCGATCTCCGTTGAGCAGGCATGTATCTTGAATCTGCGCCCAAGGACTACACATTCGAAGAATGTTTCAATTGTCAGTGAGCTGGAATGTTGGAGATCATACATGACTGGTGAACTGAAAATGGCAAGATTGCTCTGTGTGCTCTCAGGGTTACATACCTTCCGGATGTAGTCTTCAATCTGCGAAATTGCAGCCTTGTCTTTCAATTTCATCCCTTCCTTATCAGTCACATTGAAAACTGAAACAGCACGATTTTTTACCAAATCAACAAAAAGGAGCAACGAAATCGAGGGCACCATTTATTAGATTTTATTAGGTGTAACACCTTACCATCCATGAACCAGCCCCCATCTGAGGTTATGTATGCCTTGCTTATCACAAGATTGAGATCCATGAGGACTTGGATCACTTCCAGCAGAATCCCATACTCGTTTGCACTACCAACCTATAATTGCAACCACCAATACAAAAAATCAAACAAGCACACTTGACTGCAATCTCTGCCACAGAAAACCACGAACTAGGAAATTAAACATACCTTGACAATCGTCGCGTCCTCGGACGAATCGTTGTCGATGATGATACTGCAGTTAACGAGATACACAGACCAGGATTAAGAAACAAGACCTGATGGTAAAAACTGGAGGGTAATCTTTTTGGGGGTGCAGAAGCAGAAGCAGAAACAGCAGCATGTGAATGTGGATGCACCTTGGCGGGTTCATCTTGCGTATGAAGTTGTCGTACTCGTCGTCGCTGTCCCAGGTAGGGCCATAGCCTTCATCTGTACACATGGAACCATTAATTAATCACGGTACGGCCTTGGCGACGCGGCACAGAGCGGCAAGAAACGTGTGGAAATCAGAGGGGACACAACGGAGAACAGCAAATCAGAGTCAATTAATACTACGATTTATTTCGAATCTGTGCAGGGGCGATCGAGGGCCATGGAGAGTCGAGGATGGAACAACTGAATATATTCCAAGAATGTTTTTTTTCTTCTAAAAAACATATTCCAAGAATCAGGAGCAAACAGGGCAGAAGCAGAACCCTAACCATCAATGAAATTAACAGGGAAATGAAGGCAAAGATACAGCGACGAAATGGAATGGAACCGAAAAGCAGAGTGCCGCCGCAGGGAGGAAAACAGCTTTGAGGCGGCCGGAGGAGGAGGAAGATGGATTACCCACGGACATGGCGGAGAGGACTGGAGGCCAAGAACACTTCACTTTTCGACGAGTGATTGTTCTCTTCTTCTTCTTTATCGGGCCTCGGTTGGGAGGCGCGCGCGCTGTGGGTGCGCGATTGGCTGGCGCTGGCTGGCTGGCTGGCTGGCTTCGATCCTAGAGAGAAGGGGTGGGGGGAGGAGAGAGAAGGGAGTAGGTGGTAGAGAAGAGAGGAATGGCTGGCCCCCTCTCGCTCACCCTCTTGCAGTTGTTGGGCACGGCGCTTCCTTTGCCCGTGCCCCAAAAATCCTGGGCTGGGAATCGGCCTGCGGGCAGTTTTTACATGCCTGCGCCTTTTGCATCTCGGACCCTGGCTTTCTGTGAAATATACGTGCGCGTCCTCGGCTCGGCGGCCACAAGGAGGATATCGCAAATTGCTATTGTTCTAGGGGTGGTGGGCCATGTGTGGTTCTTCTATACGTATCTTTGATTTTTCGCGCAAGATCTAGCGAAATCGCGGTGTCATCATTCATGAACGCATCCCACGCGCACGGGGATGCCGATGGGTACCTTTTTTTTTTTTGAGATAAGTGTGCCACGGCATAAATTTTTTCTTCTAGAATACGCGAATGCGTGCGCATCGTGTATTAAAGGGGAAGCGGGTAAAGAGCCCGTCCAATGCTACATCATCGCGTTGCAAATGCGGTGGTCACACATCCACCGTCGAAGGAGCTACTACTCACCAACCGTCCACCTAAAGAACGATGCAAAAAAGTTACGTAGCAGTCACGCCATGTCCCACAACCTACCTTCCTCGAGCACTTTCTCGAGGACATGAGCTTCAGAGGTTGATGCGCCATTAAAGACAAAGTCATTCGTACGTTGCGAGAGCTCCCACGTGACAATGTATTGAAGTCCTTTCGCCTGCACTTTGTGGGTGCGTGGGAGGTGCGCCACTCAACCAGCAGGCTATCCACAGCAGGCGTCCAGCCTGGAAATCCTCATGCGCTACACAGCAGGCGTCCAGCCTGGAAATCCTCATGCGCTACACCGCAGACGTCCAGCCTGGAAATCCTCATGCGCTAAGTACCTTATTTCAAACCGCCCGTGCGAGGTCGCACATGATGCGAAGATGATTGATTGTTTCCTAGTGTTGGCCACAAGAGGTGAATGCGCTCTAGTGCAACAGCCCTCACATAGCCAGGCGGTATGAGGTTGGTCAAGCAGTGTGTCATGATAGATGATTTGATTCTTCTCTTGAATGGTTATTTGTGTCGGTTCATTATTCACATTTAGTGTATTTATTTCATAGACTGAAAGATGGTGGATACTCATCATTGGTGGATATTTAAGTGTGGCAACGAAATCATTTTTTACCCATTGATAAGAAGTGACCGTTGGCTAAAAGTACCCTCTCTCACTTTGGCAAGTTAAGCATAGTTTCACTTTTCTATCTTCGGCAACTTCAAGATCAAGAGACTTGCAAGACCATGACTCTAAAATGAGATCACTCTTGAGAGAATCAATCAACTCATTTTCTTCTAATTAAATGGAGACATTCTTAATTGGCAATGGTGTCTTTAGACTTACCAACATGTTTAAGAATATTTTGGAAAGTCTCTACAACTTTCCCTTTTAGAACCACCACATTATCATAGGCCTCTTGAGTCTTGAACTCCTTCATTCATACCATCCTTATTAACATCATCCAAGTTAACTTCACATTGAATAGTGGAGATGATGCAAGGAGAGAAGGACATTGTACATTTACTTCTCTTGCCATGATACACCTATGTTGTGTATCCTTCTCCTCGGTAAGATCATAGTTTAAGAGTGTTGTGGGCTTGTCGGTTGTATGTACTGCTAGCTTGACAACACAAATAATCTTATCTTCATTCTATTCATCGCCATCATCAGAGTCGTACTTCTCGCTGGTGAGGCGTTTGGCATACTTTTCGCTCTTGTAAGGATTATCGTCGTTGTAGTAGGGCTTCTTGGGCTTGGAGTCTTGCTTTGGAGCCGGGCCTTCCTAGTTAGGTGCAATCCTTTGAAGAAGTGTCTTGGATCACTTCAATTTTATCAGGTTTGCCTTTGAGATGTAGATCCCTTGAAAAGCCTCCTTCTTCCGGCTCCTCGGGTTTGGAAGCCCTTAGCCACGAGGTCCAAGTTCTCCAAGCCTTATTGAAACTTCTTGAAATACTCGTTGACTTCCCCATCTTCTTATTCATCTCCACTTTACTCTTGGGGTTGCTCATGCTTGACCTTGAGTGCCAATGTAGACTTGGCCGTGATCATTTGAGCATGACGCATCTCTTCAGCAGTCTTCAAAAAGTTTCCATGGGAGACAAACAATGCAAGTAAGTCAGTCATTGAGAGTTTTTCATAGTCCACCCTTTGTTGGATATGAAATGCCATGTAGGAGTGTCTTGACATGATGACCATTAAGAACTTATCCTTGATGAAGTCGTCCTTGGCCAAGGTGATATCATATCCCTTCAAGGAAAGGGCAAGATCATTGAGTCTTGTGCAGATGTCATATGATGTCTCCCTGTGCCTCATTGCAAACAAGTCCATCTTGCTTTTCAAGACGGTGGGGTTGGATGTCTATGTGTTGGAATTGCCTTCATGCAATCTCTCAAGAGCATCACATGCCCCTTTGGAAGTATCGTGGAGTCGAATGTGGTTGAATACAATAATATCATTGAGTTGAATGCGTTGAAGACACCAGGATCAACGACCTTTAAGAGCATAGACAAAAGCAAGGAAGTTAAATTGCATCTCAATCGCTTTCGAGGGGGTGAGGTTCGATGGATCCACATGAGAGAAACCTTCAATGGTAATATCCCAAAGAGCAAAGTTAGCACCGCGAAGATGAATTCCCACTAAATTTTTCTAATGATCATATTGATTTGATTAAGCATGGGTAAGGTCCTATACTCACTATATGTGTGTCTTGGGGCCACGGGTAGCTAGTTTTTCTTGAGAATAAATCTCCTTATCAACCTCAACATCAGCTTTACGGGCGACGCTTATGGTGGTGGATGATTCGGCGGATTCTTCTGAAGGCCCGATAACTTCCCTTCTAACGCCAAAATCACTAACTCATATCTAGGCATATCGTCTGATCTTTGCTCTCTATGACGTTAAGCCAATAACGAGAGAGGGAGACCTTACTATGATACCAATTGAATGATCAGAGATGTCTGATATGTCGACTATAGGGGGTGGAGTGAATAGGCAACTACCAATTTTGAAAGTTTCTTAGTTGATTTTAGAGGCAACTGTGAAATTGTAATTTTCTCTACAAATGCAACTAAGTGATACATCCTATGTGATGAGTTACTATAGGCTAGCAAGGTAGAAAAGCAAATAGTCAAGCAAGTAATAACAACAAGTAAAGCCGAGGAAAAGAGATAACCACAAGTAATGGGGACGAAGATGTAATCGAAAATTTACACTCTTAGAGAAGTGGTAATCTCCTTGTAGAGGCGAAGAACAATGAATGCTCCCACAACAACAAATGTCTCACCTAAGTCTCGGAGATTCCGGAGTCCAGAGTCTCTGGAATTTCTATGGGAATTACTCCAGGCTTGAAACGATGGCAACACAACTTGTATGGGAAACCTTTGGGGCTTTGTCTCAGGTGTATGGGTGATGAAATGGGAGTTTTCTGGATCATGTATCCACCTCATACCTTGGGTGATCCCTCATAATACAACAATGTTCCTAAAATAATCAAATAGATATCGAAATAGAAGCCTTGAGTCAAATAGACACTGTCTCTTTTATCCTTTATGTATTGTGTGTGGGGGGGTGTCTTCAATGAAAAGTGCAAATGGAGGACGGGCTACATGGATCACGACATTCAAATACCAATATTATACACTGCAAAAACATATGAATAAAAATTCTGTATACAAATACACATGTATGCAAAAAAAATTATAATAATATACTTTCACACGTGGCGTACAAAAAAAAGACAAATACATAAGCAAAAATGGGCTAATTTTTGTTGTTGTTTGGACGGGATTTTTTTGTGTGTAGCTTACAAATCACAATATTTTTGAACAGAATTTTACACATCCTTAGTGAACATGTATAAGTTTCCACAATAAAAAAATTTGAAACTTGAAAATATCATTTTTGAGTTTTTTTGAAATAAAGGGCTCGAAGGAGCTCGTGTGCGAGAACTTCGCACTTGAGTCTTGAAGCACTAATGCTTCATCTCAACTGGGGCTAAAACCATTTAACACTCAAATGTTTATTAGCCCCCTAATCATTTATCATCACATTATAACTCACTTAGGACATATTTTTTTTCACTGTTCTCCTTTGTCTCTGTTGGATGATGCCACTTGGCAAAGCCCGCACGACCGACGATGGCTGATAGGCTTTAGGTGGTTCCGTGACACGTGATCTGGCGGCAATAAAGATTTTTTGAACTTGTATGAAAATTTAATTTAAAGTATTTCAATATTTTGTAACTTAAGATTTTTAAAAATCATAGCCACAGAGTTTCATTAATACATAGATACGCAATATCCCCATCCCCCACCCCCCCCCCCCCCCAAAAAAAAAGATAAGCAAACATTCAATAATAATCTAAAAAAGACTACTGAAATGAATAGTATAAATACAAGTAGTAAGGACAAGGCCCCCCCTCCTGAAAAAAAAGTAGTAATGACAAAGCGTTTTCGAGAAGTAAAAAAGTAGTAACACGTTGTGCACTTCAGGAAAACCCTATTCATGTGAACCGAGCGTAGCTCAGAAGGTTAGGCTCCTTGTGGTGGAATCAGCCCACTGATGAGTCCAAATTATGAGACCATTTTACTGTTATTTTTGTGCCTATTTTGTAGGCTTTGTGGAATTTTACCGCGTTCGCGCACTTCTTTTTGTTGATAATCCCTCAGGTAACGTCTTTTGGAGCAATATTCATCTAATGGAGAAAATCCTCAAAAATGGCAGTGGAATCACACATTAAAGGTGATAAACACTTTCCATAAAAAGAATCAAGCAAGAAGGGCAAAGAAACAGCCGTCGTCGTGCTTCCAGAGCGAACGACGGCGTTCCATGCGACCGCGTGCGCTCGCATGAGCGGTCGTTTGGCGCGCCGCCAGCTCTGGGGGTCAGCTATTTTCACCCCGTCGAATCGGATCGTGGATCAGATGCGTAGAGACTCCAGAAGCTCATCCAGAAGGCAGAACCCTAGCCTCGGGAGCCCATCCGGAGGGATGATCAACGAGGAGAGGGGGGGGGATTCCTCTCACCGCGAGGGGAACGAAGTCATCATCACCATCTTCATCATCACCGTCTTCACCGTCAGCATCATCCACATCCTTATCATCTGCAACATCAAGAACCCTAGTGGATCCTTCGGTGTATCGGTTGATTCATTCATCCATGTATTCCATTACCATTAAAATGATGATTGTCGTTCCCATGTGTGAGTAGACCCGTTGTTCTCGGGGTATGGATGAACCCTAGTGTGTAATAGGTTGTTTGATATTAGGATTTAATATCCTCTTTGCATGTTTATGTTTATAATCTTCTTGACGTTGGGTGAAGTCGACCATCCAACGCATGCCAACTTTGGACGGAAGGTTATTACTGTTGGCTAACTGTGTGGTTGTGGAGATGGGTGACGTGACAGGCCCCTTCTCCCTTCGTAGCAGATAGTTGCAACAGGGGGTAAAACGGAGACCGCTTTGGCTGCGTCCATGGGGACATCTTTCCCCTTAATCACCGTTTGATAACCGGAGTGGGGAAGAACGGTGGTGGCGTATGGGATATGGAGATACCACGAGTATGCACGTATCTGTATCGGCTCCACCCACAAAGAGAAACATGTAAAGTGGCTTAGGAATCCAAAGTAGCATTGTGTTTAGGCACCGTTATAGATGCACACTAAAGGGGATTCCAGACCCCCGGGAATGTTTTTAATCATTTGCTTCAAGTCTTATTTATATTATCAGTTATTTACTTTAATAGATTTAGTCACCATTACACTTGCAACTTCATTATTATTACTTTTACTATTCTGGATCACTTACAACTTCTAGGCACATTATTTGCACCTTGCAAAGGACCAAACACTGATTCTTGTGCTCCCTGTGGGATCGATACTCTTACTTCAAAAAGGCTACAACTAAACCCAGTGCACTTGCAGGCTATCACCCACCAGAGTTCAAATCCTAGACTTGACACTAGTACTTGCATTTTTACAAATTTATTTCAGTCTCCTGACGATGTTCGTTCAGTGGGAGGAGATGTTCCCGTCTACGCCTGTGGTGACTTCGTCAATTTCCACATGTAGGGTATGCATGCATGCGTTTATAGGGCCACCTTGCTGCACCTTGCTACTTTGGTTACTTGCTACTTGTTACGAATTATCTTGCTATCAAACTATCTGTCACAACTACTTTACAACACTTGCAGAGAATACCTTGCTGAAAACCGCTTATTGATTCCTTCCGCTCCTCGTTGGGTTCGACACTCTTACTTATCGAAAGGACTACGATTGATCCCCTATACTTGTGGGTCATCACCCGCCTGTCTCCATCATAGGGTCGTCGTCGGAGACCTCGGGCGAGCTAGCCGGCATGCCCTGCTCGATCCGCCTGGCGCGGCGGCTTTGCCAGGTGATACGTCTTCGACGTATCTATAATTTTCGATTGTTTCATGCTATTATATTATCATTCTTGGATACTTTATATGCAATTTTATATCATTTTTGGGGACTAACCTATTAACTCAGTGCCTAGTGCCAGCTGCTGTTTTCTGCTTGTTTTTGGTTTTACAGAAAATCGATACCAAACGGAGTCCAAACGCTACGAAACTTTTTGACGATTTTTTTCTAGACAAAAGAGATCCTAGAGGCTTCGGGGGAAGGCTAGAAGACCTACGAGGAGACGGAAAGGCAACAAGGCACGCCCTGATGCCTTGTGGGCCCCACATGGCTCCGTCTGACCCGATTCCAGCGCTATAAATTCCCAAATATTCCAAAACCCCCAGAGAGCCAGACGATACAATTTTTCCACCGCCGCAAGCCTCTGTTCTTCCGTGATCCCATCTGGAGGCCTTTTTCGGTACTCTGCCGGAGGGGGAATCGATCACGGAGGGCTTCAACATCAACCTTGCTGCCCTTCCGATGATGTGTGAGTAGTTCACCACAGACCTACGAGTCCATAGCTAGTAGCTAGATGGCTTTCTCTCTCTCTTTGATCTTCAATACAAAGTTCTCCATGATCTCCATGGAGTTCTATCCGATGTAATCTTCTTTTGCAGTGTGTTTGTTGGGATCCGACGAATTGTGGGTTTATGATCAGATTATTCATTGAAAGTAATTGAGTCTTTTCTGAACTTTATTATGCATGATTATTATATCTTTGTATTTCTCTTTGATCTATCCATTTGGTTTGGCCAACTAGATTGATTTATCTTCAGTGGGAGAGGTGCTTTGTAATGGGTTCAATCTCGCGGTGTCCTCACCTCGTGACAGAAGGGATAGCACGGCACATATTTGTATTGTTGCCGTTAAGGGTAAAACAACGGGGTTTATTCATATTGCTTGGGTTTATTATGTCTACATCATATCATCATACTTCATGCATTACTCTGTTTGTTATGAACTTAATACGTAGAGAGGCAAGCATAGAAGCGCTCTCGATGTGGAGTAATAGTAGTAGATGTAGAATCGTTTCAGTCTACTTGTCACGGACGTGATGCCTATATACATGATCATTGCCATGAATAACATCATAACTATGCGCTTTTCTATCAATTGCCCAACAGTAATTTGTCTACCCACTGATGACCCACAAGTATAGGGGATCAATCGTAGTCCTTTCGATAAGTAAGAGTGTCGAACCCAACGAGGAGCAGAAGAAAATGATAGGCGGTTTCAGCAAGGTATTTTTTGCAAGCACTGAAGCGGTAACTGATAGTTTTGTAGCAAGATAATTCGTAATGAGTAGCAAGTAACAATAGTAGCAAAGTGCAGCAAGGTGGCCCAATCCTTTTTATAGCAAAGGACAAGCCGGAACGGTCTCTTATATAAAGCAAAGTGTTCTCGAGGACACATGGGAATTCTCATCTAGTCACTTTCATCATGTTTGTTTGATTCGCGTTCGCTACTTTGATAATTTGATATGTGGGTGGACCGATGCTTGGGTGCTGTTATTACTTGAACAAGCCTCCCACCTATGATTACCCCCTCTCGCAAGCATCCACAACTACAAAAGAAGAATTAATATAAATCTAACCATAGCATGAAACATATGGATCCAAATCAGCCCCTTACGGAATAGCGCATAAACTAGGGTTTAAGCTTCTGTCACTCTAGCAACCCATCATCTACTTACTACTCCACAATGCCTTCCCTTAGGCCCAAGTATGGTGAAGTGTCATGTAGTCGACGTTCACACGACACCACTAAAGGAAGCAACAACATACATGTCATCAAAATATCGAACGAATACCAAATTCACATGATTACTTATGACAAGACTTCTCCCATGTCCTCAAGAACAAAAGTAACTACTCACAAATCATATTCATGTTCAAGATCAGAGGGGTATTGAATATCATTAAGGATCTGAACATATAATCTTCCACCAAATAAACCAACTAGCATCAACTACAAGATGTAATCAACGCTACTAGCAACCCACAGGTACCAATCTGAGGTTTTGGGACAAAGATTGAATACAAGAGATGAACTAGGGTTTGATATAAGATGGTGCTGGTGAAGATGTTGATGAAGATTGGTCCTCCCACAATGAGAGGATCGTTGGTGATGTCGATGGCTTCGATTTCCCCCTCCCGGAAGGGAGTATCCCCGACGGAATCGCTCCGCCGGAGAGCAAAAGTGCTCCTGCCCAGGTTCCGCCTCGAGGCGGCGGTGCTTCGTCCCGAAAGTCTCCTCCTTATTTTTTTCTAGGGCAAATGGCCTTATATAGCAGAAGATGGGGGCCGGAGGCCTGCCAGGGGCCCCACAAGCTCGGGGGGCGCGCCCCAGGCTTGTGGCTTCCTGGTGGGTCCCCTCCTGGTATTTCTTTAGCCAATATTTTTTTATATATTCCAAAATAATTCTCCGTAAATTTTCAGGTCATTTGGAGTTGTGCAGAATAGCTATCTCTGCTGTAGCCCTTCCCGGTCCAGAATTCCATCTGCCGGCAATCTCCCTCTTCATGTGAAACTTGCAAAATAAGAGAGAAATGGTATAAGAATTGTATCATAAAGTGAAATAATGACCCAAAACATAATAAATAACAGTAGGAAAACATGATGCAAAATGGACGTATCAACTCCCCCAAGCTTAGACCTCGCTTGTCCTCAAGCGAAAGCCGAAATCGATAATCATGACCACATGTTTAGAGAGAGAGAGGTGTCGATAAAACAAAATACGAACATGAAAGCATCATGATCATTATCATAATAGCAATATATCATCATAAAACTTCGCATGAATAAGTGACAATTCATCCACAAGATAAAGTATGAACCATAGACCGTATTGAAAACTAACAAACTATGATCTCGGTCACCGATGCAATTGCAATTCATCATATTATCAGAAAGAGTCTATGTAAGAGCTTTGTTTAGTAAGTTCACATACTCAACTATCATTTAGTCTTCTATGATTGCTGACACTCACGACATACTTATGGAGCAAAAGTTTCAGTCAGACACATAGAAAGATAGGGGCTTATGGTTTCGCCTCCCAACTTATTTACCTCAAGGGTAATGTCAACAATAATAACTCATGATCACCTACATTCAACTGGATATATATGCCTGGATCTTTCCCCACCACATGATGCTTGCCAAGAGAGAAAATAAAAACAGAATAGAGGAGAATACTATTGACTCTTGCATAAAAGTAAATACATAAAGTAAAGGATAGGCCCTTCGCAAAGGGAAGTAGAGGTTGTCATGCACTTTTTATTTTTGGATGTGCAAGCTCTTAATGTAAAGGAACGTCACTTTATATTGCCCCTTGTGATAGCAACCTTTATTATGCAGTCTGTCGCTTTTATTTCTTCACCATCACAAGTTCGTACAAAGCTTATTTTCCCTTACAATAAAAGATCATACATATTTAGGAGTAATTTTTATTGCTTTTGCACCGATGACAACTTACTTGAAGGATCTTATTCAATCCATAGGTAGATATGGTGGACTCTCATGACATGAAACTGGGTTCAAGGGTTTTTGGATGCACAAGTAGTATCTCTACTTAGTGCAAAATTTTGGCTAGCAAAAGATAGGGGGGAAGAACCACATGTTAGAGGATCCAAGACAATATAAATTCTATGTGAATATAAGCAAACATAACTCATTACGTTGTCTTCCTTGTCCAACGTCGACTATTTGACATAGAATTTTTAATGGGGGCTCACAATCATAAAAGGTGCCCAAGATAGTATATTTATATGTGAGACCTCTCTTCCTTTATTACTTTTTCATGAATTGCAACAATGACCAATGCTATGTTTGTTAACTTCCAACAAGTTTTATCAATCATACTTCTTTTATGTGAAGTCATCACTCCCCATGGGACTAGCTTATGATCTCTCTTTTCTTTATTCTTTTTATTTTATTTCTAAGATTGAATCAACAAAAGTAAAACTACTCAACTCAAACTACTCTTTATTATATAACTCTCACACTCTATTACATAGATAGATAGATCACAAAGCAAGCACTCAAAACTAAATCATACTAAAACCTTATTCTTCTAAATCACGAAATAACTAAGGATCGAACTAAGATAGATAATTATGATAAAAGTGATGGTGATATGATACCGGGGCACCTCCCCCAAGCTTGGCACAAGCCGAGGGTGGTGCCCATACCCGTGTACTCAAGGCTCCTTCTTCGGTGATGGTGGTGATGATGTAGTGGGCTTGTCCTTCAGCTTTAGCAAGTACTCCAAATTGCTATTGATCCTCCGAAGGGCACGATTTTGCACAAATTTCTTCAACAACCTTTAATGCATCAATTTCAGATAAAGAGAGGTTATGATGAAGAGTTTGCAATATATCTTCCTTTTCTGTAGTTTCTCCAGTGGGCATGGGTTGATCTCCTTTTCCTTGAATCTGATTTCCTGAAACCTCTCCAACTTCCTCCTGCATGCCAGTGTCCTCATCCCCCGACGACCACTCATAATAGACTTCGCTAAAAGAACATTTTCCAGGTGAAGGTTGCACGATCCGGTGCTTGGTGCGGAGTCTTCGGGGAACCATGGGGATCTGAATCTATCAGAAAAACAGCCCGAAACAAGAACATAGAAGAAACTTGCGATACTGTGGTCAAAACATCTGGGAGTATATATAATGATTTTTTTTCATGCATGACAAGTAATATGGAGGAAAAAGGGAGTCAGGAAAGTCCACGGGGGAGCCATAAGCTCGGTACGCGCGCCCTGGGGGGGAGGGCGCGCCCCCCAGGCTTGTCGCTCCCTCGTGCACTTTTCGGGCTGTTTATTATGTTCCTAATTTTTTATATATTCCAAAACAAACAGAAAGTACTTTTATGGAATTTTTGGAGTCGGTTTTCTTACCGTATCCCATACCTACTCCTTTTCAGGGTTCTGGAGCATTCCGGAAGGTTTCTTCTATGTGCTCCTCCGGTGTTATTATTTGAATAATATTAGTTTCAACATTAATGGGAGTACGTAAGATGTAATGTTTAATTCTTTGCCCATTAACCACTCTCGGATTAGTGCCTTCGGAGTTGTTTATCTTAATAGCTCCGGAGCGGTAAACTTCTTCGATGATGTATGGTCCTTCCCATTTAGAGAGAAGTTTTCCTGCAAAGAATCTTAAACGTGAATTGTATAATAGAACGTGATCACCTACTTTGAATTCCCGTTTTTGAATTCTCTTATCATGCCATCTCTTAACTTTCTCTTTAAACAACTTGGCATTTTCATAAGCTTGTGTTCTCCATTCATCTAGAGAGATAATATCAAATAACCTCTTTTCACCGGCAAGTTTAAAATCATAGTTAAGTTCTTTAATTGCCCAATAAGCTTTATGTTCTAACTCAAGAGGTAAATGACATGCTTTTCCATAGACCATTTTATATGGCGACATACCCATAGGATTTTTATAAGCAGTTCTGTAAGCCCATAATGCATCATCAAGTTTCTTAGACCAATTCTTTCTGGATCTATTAACATTCTTTTGCAAGATTAATTTTATTTCTCTATTAGTCAATTCAACTTGACCACTAGACTGAGGATGATAAGGTGATGCAATTCTATGGTTAACATCATACTCCCTCCATCCCATTATCTAAGGCGTATTAGTTTCTCTAAAAAATCCCAAAATTATAGGCGTTTTAGCTCTCCCCTAACGTTACTCTCTCTCTCTCTCTCTCACGATTAGACTGCCATGATTTCCTCCCACCTATTTTCTCTCGTATGGTTAGCTATCTAATTAACCATTGAGGGCACGAGAGGTGTTAAAGCTGGAAAACTGGATCGATCAAACAGGTAGTTAGAGGAGAACGTGGAGTCTTTTCCTCATGCAACTGTACGACACAGAAACAACCACTATGCGTTAATTTTCGTGCAAAACACTTAGACACCTAACATAATGGGAAGGAGGGAGTATTTAGCAAGAAGTTTACGAAAAGCACCATGAATAAAATGCGAACCACCATCACTCATCAAATATCTAGGTACTCCAAACCTCGAAAATATAACTTCTTTAAGCATTTTAATAGAAGTGTTATGATCAGCACTACTAGTTGGAATAGACTCTACCCACTTAGTAACATAATCAACATCAACTAAAATATGAGTATACCCATTAGAGGAAGGAAAAGGTCCCATATAATCAAATCCCCAAACATCAAATGGTTCGATAACAAGTGAATAATTCATAGGCATTTCCTGATGTCTACCAATATTTCCAATTCTTTGACATTCATCACAAGAGAGGACAAACTTACGTGCATCTTTGAAAAGAGTAGGCCAATAAAAACCAGATTGTAATACCTTGTGTGCAGTTCTGTCTCCCGCATGGTGTCCTCCGTATGCCTCGGAGTGACACTTCCGTAGGATTTGTTCCTGTTCATGCTCAGGTACACAACGTCTAATAATACCATCTATTCCTTTATATAAATGTGGGTCATCCCAAAAATAATGTCTTAAATCAAAGAAGATTTTTTTTCTTTTGTTGGTAGGTAAAACTAGGTGGTATATATTTAGCAACAATATAATTAGCATAGTCTGCATGCCAAGGAGTATTACGAGAAGCATTTATAACAACTAATTGTTCATCAGGAAAACTATCATCAATAGGCAGTGGGTCATCAAGGACATTTTCCATTCTAGACAAATTATCAGCTACGGGATTCTCAACTTCCTTTCTATCAATAATATGCAAATCAAATTCTTGTAACAAAAGAACCCACCTGTTTAGCATCCTTCTTTTCCATAAGGTACTTAATAGCAGCATGATCGGTGTGAATAGTTACTTTAGAATCAACGATGTAAGATCTGAATTTATCACATGCAAACACAACTGCTAAAAAATTCTTTCTCAGTAGTAGCATAATTTCTTTGAGCGTTGTCTAGAGTTTTACTAGCATAATGGATAACATTCAATTTCTTATCAACTCTTTGTCCTAGAATAACACCAATAGCATAATCACTAGCATCACACATAATTTCAAAGGGTAAGTTCCAATCAGGTGGTTGAACAATAGGTGCAGAAATTAAGGCTTTCTTAAGTGTTTCAAAGGCTTCTACACAATCATCATCAAAAACAAATGGAACATCTTTTTGCAAGAGATTAGTAAGAGGCCTAGAAATTTTAGAGAAGTCTTTTATAAACCTTCTATAGA
The DNA here is from genome assembly GCA_039707655.1 of Elymus sibiricus. NCBI lineage: Eukaryota > Viridiplantae > Streptophyta > Magnoliopsida > Poales > Poaceae > Elymus > Elymus sibiricus. The sequence continues at coordinate 321,968,533 of CM077672.1, forward strand.
AACCAACATGACCAAGGAAACTTCTTATACCTTTGATATCTTTAGGACATGGCATTTTCTCAATTGCATCAACTTTAGCTTTATCAACTTCAATACCTCTTTCAGAAATTTTATGCCCAAGGACTATACCTTCGTTAACCATAAAGTGGCACTTCTCCCAATTCAAGACAAGATTAGTTTCTTCGCATCTCTACAAAACTCGATCAAGGTTGCTTAAGCAATCATCAAAAGAAGTTCCGTAAACGGAAAAATCATCCATGAATACCTCAACAATCTTCTCACAAAAGTCAGAGAATATAGCGGTCATACATCTTTGAAAGGTAGCAGGTGCATTGCATAAACCAAAAGGCATACATCTATAAGCATAAGTTACAAAAGGACAAGTAAAAGTGGTTTTCTCTTGATCTTCTTGTGATACGGGTATTTGAGAGAAACCAGAATATCCATCTAGGAAGCAAAAGTGTGTATGTTTAGATAATGTTTCTAACATTTGATCAATAAAAGGAAAGGGGTAATGATCTTTCCTAGTAGCTTTATTTAATTTCCTAAAATCAATTACCATCCTATAACCATTTACAATTCTTTGTGGGATAAGTTCATTTTTATCATTAGGAACAACGGTAATACCCCCTTTCTTAGGGACACAATGAACAGGACTTACCCATCTACTATCAGCTATGGGATAGATTATACCTGCCTCCAGAAGCTTTAATATTTCAGTTCTTACCACATCCTTCATTCTAGGATTTAATCTTCTTAGATGATCAACAACTGGTTTAGCATCTGGCTCCATATGAATTTTGTGCTGACATAGAGTGGGACTAATGCCCTTAAGATCATCAAGAGTATACCCAATAGCTGCACGGAGCTTCCTCAGAGTTTTAAGTAATCTCTTTTATTAATGCTCTGAAAGGTTAGCACTGATAATAACAGGATATATCTTCTTTTCATCAAGATAAGCGTATTTAAGTGTATCAGGTAGTTTCTTTAATTCAAACACATGATCACTCTTAGGTGGGAGAGAATCTCCCAAAGTTTCAACAGGCAAATTATGTTTTAGAATAGGTGCTTGTTTAAAGAATATCTCATCTATTTCATTTCTTTCATTCATATGCATATCGTTTTCATGTTCTAGCAAATATTGTTCTAAAGGATCAGTAGGAGGTACAACAATAGAGGCAAGACCAATAATTTCATATTTATTAGGTAATTCTTTATCATGAGGTTGTCTACGAAACTTAGAGAAATTGAATTCATGAGATATATCACCAAACTTAACTCTAACCTTTTCTTTAGCACAATCAATTTCAGCGTTAACAGTATTCAAGAAAGGTCTACCAAATATAATGGGACAAAAATTATCTTGTTGTGAACCAAGTACTAAGAAATCAGTAGGGTATTTGATCTTACCACACAAGACTTCAACATCTCGAACAATCCCAAGTGGTGTAATAGTATCTCTATTTGCAAGCTTAATAGTGACATCAATATCCTCAATCTAAACGGTGCAATATCATTCATGACTTCTTGATATAAAGAGAAAGGAATAGCACTCACACTAGCACCCACATCACATAAACCATGATAGCAATGGTTTCCAATCTTAACAGAAACAATAGGCATGCCAACTACAGGCTTGTTCTTATCTAACATGTCTCGTTCATTTCTAACAGGTTTAGCAATTCTAGCAGCCTCTTCGCAGAAGTAAATAACATGCCCATCAATATTATCAACTAACAAATCCTTTACCATTGCAATATTAGGTTCAACTTTAATTTGTTCATAAGGTCTAGGTGTTCTAATATTACTTTTATTAACCACGGTCGTAGCTTTAGCATGTTCCTTTATCCTAACAGGGAAAGGAGGTTTCCCAATATAAGTAGTAGGCAAAACTGGATCAACATTGTAAATGAGTGTTTCCTCTTTAGCTATAATAGGTTCTTCCTTTAATTCAATAGGTGGATGAAACTTAAACCATTTCTCATTAGGGAGATCAACATGAGCAGTAAATGATTCGCAAAAAGTAGCTACTATCTCAGAGTCAAGTCCATATTTAGTACTAAACTTATGAAAAGCATCAGTTTCCATAAAGGATTTAACACAATCAAACTCAATATTTATAACTGACTCTTTACCTTTGTCGATCTCCCAATCTTCAGAGTTGCATTTAATTCTTTCCAGAAGATCCCATTTGAATTCAATAGTCTTCTTCATAAAGGAACCAGTAGAAGAAGTATCGAGCATGGATTGATCATTATGAGAAAGCCGAGCATAAAAGTTTTGAATAATTATTTCTCTTGGGAGCTCATGATTGGGGCATGTGTGCAACATATATTTAAGCCTCCCCCAAGCTTGAGCGATACTTTCTCCTTCACGAGGCCAAAAATTATATATAATTCCGATCACGATGAACCAAATGCATAGGATAAAACATCTGGTGAAATTCCAGCTTTAATCGGTTCCAATCCCATGTTCCAGTATCATCCAATAGCCTATACCATGTCAATGCCTTTCCCTCCAAAGATAAAGGGAATACCTTCTTCTTAACTCCATCCTTGGATAAACCTGTGCTACTTGTAGACTGCGTTGGTATTTCCCCGAAGAGGAGAGGATGATGTAGTATAGTAGAGATAAGTATTTCCCTCAGTTAAGAACCAAGGTTATCAATCCAGTAGGAGAACCACGCAAAATCTTTAGCACCACCTGCACACAAAAAAGCAAACACTTGCACCCAACGCAAAATAAGAGGGTTATCAATCCTCTTAGCGGTTATTTGCAAGGATTAATTCTGATAGTGATAGATAGATAAAGTAAAATACTAAATAAAATAAAAGTAAATAAATTGTAGCAAGGTATTTTTGGATTTTAATATATGATAAAAGTAGACCCGGGGGCCATAGTTTTCACTAGAGGCTTCTCTCTCGAACACATAGCGTACGGTGGGTAAACAAATTACTGTTGGACAATTGATAGAAAAGCAAATAATTATAACGGATTCATGGCAATGATCATGTATATAGGCATCACGTCCGAAACAAGTAGACCGACTCCTGCCTGCATCTACTACTATTACTCCACCCATCGACCGCTATCCAGAATGCATCTAGGGTATTAAGTATGAAACAAAGTAACGCCTTAAGCAAGATGACATGATGTAGGAAAGTAAACTCAAGTAATATGAATAAACCCCATCCTTTTATCCTTATGGCAACAATACAAATACGTGTCATGTCCCTTTCTGTCACTGGGATTGAGCACCGCAAGATTGAACCCATCACAAAGCACCTCTCCCATTGCAAGATAAACCAATCTAGTTGGCCAAACCAAATCGATAGATCGGAGAGAAATACAAAGCTATAACAATCATGCATAAAAGAGTTCAGAGAAGACTCAAATATTTCTCATGAATAATCTGATCATAAACTCACAATTCATCGGATCCCAACAAACACACCGCAAAAGAAGATTACATCGGATAGAACTCGAAGAACATCGAGGATAACATGGTATTGAAGATCAAAGAGAGAGAAGAAGCCATCTAGCTACTAGCTATGGACCCGTATGTCTGTGGTAAACTACTCACACATCATCGGAATGGCAGCAAGGTTGATGAAAAAGCCCTCTGCGATCGATTCCCCCTCCGGCAGAGTACCGGAAAAGGCCTCCAGATGGGATCGCGGAAGAAGAGAGGCTTGCGGTGGCGGAAAGGTTTTCTCTTCTGTCTCTCTGGTATATTGGGAATATTTGGGAATTTATAGCGCTGGAATTAGGTCAGGATGTGCCACGAGGGGCCCACAAGCCTGGGGGCGCGCCCTACCCACCGAGGGCGCGCCTCCCGAGCTTGTCGCTCCCTTGTGGCTCGTCTGGTCTTCTCCCGAAGCTTCGAGGGTCCCTTCTGGTCCAGAAAAAATTAATCCAAAGTTTTTTCTTCGTTTGGACTCTGTTTGATAATGATTTTCTGAAAAGGCAAAAACAAGCAAAAAAACAGCAACTGGCACTGGGCACTGGGTTAATAGGTTAGTCCCAAAAAATGATATATAATGGCATATAATTGCATAATAAACATCCAAGATTGATACTATAATAGCATGGAACAATAAAAATTATAGATACGTTGGAGACGTATCAAGCATCCCCAAGCTTAATGCTACTTGTAGACTGCGTTGGTATTTCCCCGAAGAGGAGAGGATGATGCAGTACAATAGAGATAAGTATTTCCCTCAGTTAAGAACCAAGGTTATCAATCCAGTAGGAGAACCAAGCAAAATCCCGTTAAATGCACCTGCACACACAAAAGCAAACACTTGCACCAAACGCAAATAAGAGGGTTGTCAATCCTCTTAGCGGTTATTTGCAAGGATTAATTCTGATAGTGATAGATAGATAAACTAAAATACTAAATAAAATAAAAGTAAATAAATTGCAGCAAGGTATTTTTGGTTTTAATATATGATAAAAGTAGACCCGGGGGCCAAAGTTTTCACTAGAGGCTTCTCTCTCGAACATATAACATACGGTGGGTAAACAAATTACTGTTGGGCAATTGATAGAAAAGCAAATAATTATGACGGATTCATGGCAATGATCATGTATATAGGCATCACATCCGAGACAAGTAGACCGACTCCTGCCTGCATCTACTACTATTACTCCACCCATCGACCGCTATCCAGCATGCATCTAGGGTATTAAGTATGAAACAGAGTAACGCCTTAAGCAAGATGACATGATGTAGACAAATTAAACTCAAGCAATATGATTAAACCCCATCTTTTTATCCTTAATGGCAACAATACAAATACGTGTCATGTCCCCTTCTGTCACTGGGATTGAGCACCGCAAGATTGAACCCATCACAAAGCACCTCTCCCATTGCAAGATAAATCAATCTCGTAGGCCAAACCAAATCGATAGATCGGAGAGAAATACAAAGCTATAATAATCATGCATAAAAGAGTTCAGAGAAGACTCAAATATTTCTCATGAATAATCTGATCATAAACTCACAATTCATCGGATCCCAACAAACACACCACAAAAGAAGATTACATCGGATAAAACTCCAAGAACATCGAGGAGAACATGGTATTGAAGATCAAAGGGAGAGAAGAAGCCATCTAGCTACTAGCTATGGACCCGTATGTCTGTGGTAAACTACTCACACATCATCGGAAGGGCAACAAGGTTGATGAAGAAGTCCTCCGTGATTGATTCCCCCTCCGGCAGAGTACCGGAAAAGGCCTCCAGATGGGATCGCGGAATAACAGAGGCTTGCGGTGGCGGAAAGGTTTTCTCTTCTGTCTCTCTAGTATATTGGGAATATTTTAGAATTTATAGCGCTGGAATTAGGTCAGGAGGGGCAACGAGGGGCCCACAAGCCTGGGGGGCGCGCCCTACAGGCTTGTCGCCTCCTCGTGGCTCTTCTGGTCTTCTCCCGAAGCTTCGTGGGTCTCTTCTGGTCCAGAAAAAATGAATCCAAAGTTTTTTTTCTCGTTTGGACACTTTTTGATAATGATTTTCTGAAAAGGCAAAACCAAGCAAAAAACAGCAACTGGCACTGGGCACTGGGTTAATAGGTTAGTCCCAAAAAATGATATATAATGGCATATAATTGCATATAAAACATCCAAGATTGATACTATAATAGCATGGAACAATAAAAAATTATAGATACGTTGGAGACGTATCAAGCATCCCCAATAAGCTTAATTCCTGCTCGTCCTCGAGTAGGTAAATGATAAAAACAGAATTTTTGGTGTGGAATGCTACCTATCATGTTTCATCATGTAATCTCTCTCTTACGGTATGAATAATAAGATCCGAATGATTCAAAGCAATAGTCTATAATTTGATATAAAGACATCAATACTCAGGCATACTAATAAACAATCATGTCTTTCAAAATAAAAATGCTAAAGAACATTATCCCTACAAAATCATATAATCCTGTCATGCTCCATCTTCTTAACACAAAATATTTTTCATGAACAACCCCGGTTTTAGCCAAGCAATTGGTTCATACTTTTTAACGCGCTTCAGCTTTTTCAACCCCCACGCAATACATGAGCGCAAGCCATGGATATTGCACTATGGGTGGAATAGAGTGTGGTGGTAGAGATCAATAAGGGGAAGTCAAAAATAAGAAGATAGTCTCACATCAGCGATGTTAATCAACGGGCTATGGAGATGCCCATCAATTGATGTCAATGCGAGGAGTAGGGATTTCCATGCAACGGATGCACTAAGAGCTATAAGTGTATGAAAGCTCAACATGAAAACTAAGTGGGTGTGCATCCAACTTGCTTGCTCATGAAGACCTCGGGCATTTGAGGAAGCCCATCATCGGAATATACAAGCCAAGTTCTATAATGAAAAATTCCCACTAGTATATGAAAGTGACCAAATAGGAGACTCTCTATATATGAAAAACATGGTGCTACTCTGAAGCACAAGTGTGGAAAAAGGATAGTAACATTGCCCCTTCTCTCTTTTTCTCTCATTTATTATTTTTTTCTTTTTTTTCATTCGGAGTCTCATCCCGACTTGTGGGTGAATCATGGTCTCCATCATCCTTTCCTCACTAGGACAATGCTCTAATAACGATGATCATCACACTTTTATTTACTTACAACTCAATATTACAACTCGATACTAGAACAAAAATATGACTCTATATGAATGCCTCTGGCAGTGTACCAGGATGTGCAATGATGCTAGCGTAACATGTATAAAAATGATGAATGGTGGCTGAGCCACATATACTATGTCAGCTATATGATCGTGCAAAGCAATATGACAATGACGATGTGTGTCATAAAAATAGAACGGTGGAAGTTGCATGGCAATATATCTCAGAATGGCTATGCAAATGCCATGATAGGTAGGTATGGTGGCTGTTTTGAGGAAGATATAAAGAGGCTTATGTGTGATAGAGCATATCATATCACGGGGTTTGGATGCACCGACGAAGTTTGCTCCAACTCTCGATGTGAGAAAGAGCAATGCAAAATACCGAAGAGGCTAGCAAATTGCAGAAGGGTGAGAGTGCGTATAATCCATGGACTCACATTAGTCATAAAGAACTCACATACTTATTGCGAAAGTTTATTAGCCCTCGAAGCAAAGTACTACTATGCATGCCCCTAGGGGGGAGGTTGGTAGGAGTTAACCATCGCGTGCCCCCGACCGCCACACAAAGGAAGACAATCAATAATAAATCATTCTCCAACTTCTTAGCATAACGACAGATCATACGTGCATGCTTCGGGAATCACAAACCTTAACACCAATATTCTTACTAAACCACAATTATCTACTAATACCTCCCACATATTACCATCTTAATATCTCAAAACTATTGCAAGGAATCAAATTTATCATATTCAGTGATCTACATGAAAGTTTTTATTATATCCCTCTTGAATACCTATCATATCAGGACCAAATTCATAACCCGTGCACATTACCATTGCTATTCATTAGACTCTCAAAAAGATACAAGTTAAGCATGAGAGTGCAACTATTTCTTTAAAATAAAACCACCGCCGTGCTCTAAAAGATATAAGTGAAGCACTAGAGCAACTGCCTAGCTCAAAAGATATAAGTGAAGCACATAGAGTATTCTAACAAATCACGAATAATGTGTGTCCCTCTCAAAAAGGTGTGTTCAGCAAAGATTATTGTGACAAACTAAAAAGCAAACAAAAACAAAAAAACTATATCACAAGACGCTCCAAGTAAAACACATATCATGTGATGAATAAAAATATAGCTCCAAGTGAGTTACTAATAGATTGTAGACGAAAGAGGGGATGCCATCCGGGGCATCCCCAAGCTTATACGCTTGAGTCTTCCTTGAATATTACCTTGGGGTGCCTTGGTCATCCCCAAGCTTAGGCTCTTGCCACTCCTTATTCCTTTATCCATCGTAGTCTCACCCAAAACTTGAAAAACTTCAGCACACAAAACTCAACAGAAACCTCGTGAGATCCGTTAGTATAACAAATAAATCGTAAACTTTAGGTGCTGTTGTAAATTGATTCATATTTAATATTGGCATAATGCTAGTGTACTCCAACTTCTCCATGACTCATACCCCCCGATACGATCCATAGATTCATCAAAATAAGCAAACTATGCAACAAAAACAGAATCTGTCTAAAACAGAACAGTCTGTAAAGATCTGAATTAACATCATACTTATCTAATCCAAAAATTCTGAAAAATTAGGACAACGTGGGAAATTGATATATCAATATTGTGTAAAAAATTCAGAAGGTTCTAACGCTCCAAAGAAAAACCAAAATTCCAGCACTGGACGCAAAAGTTTCTGTTTTCAAAAGCATCAATTATACTATCATCAACACCATCCCAAAGGTATTACTTGGCACAAACACTAATTAAAACATAAAAACACAATCATAACAGAGGCTATAATTGTGTAAACACTCAAGAACAGAAGGTAAAAGCAAAATTTTATTTTATTCATTGGGTTGCCTCCCAACAAGCGCTATTGTTTTATGCCCCTAGCTAGGCATAATGCATAGTTTCAAGTGTTATCTTTCTTCATGTTAATTCCATAGGTGTCCCTCATAATAGATTCATAAGGTGCTTTAATTCTATTTCTAGGGAAGTGTTCCATCCCTTTCTTTAATGGAAATTGAAATCTTATATTACCTTCTTTCATATCAATAATAGCATCAATCGTTCGTTGAAAAGGCCTACCAAGTATTATGGGGCAAGAAGGATTGCATTCAATATCAAGAACAATAAAGTCCATGGGCACATAATTTCTATTTGCAATAATAAGAACATCATTTATTCTACCCAATGGCTTTTTAATAGTGGAATCCGCAAGATGCAAATTAAGGGAACAAGGATCCATGTCGGTGAGACCTAGCACATCAGACAAGGACTTTGGTATAGTGGAAACGCTAGCACCAAGATCACAAGGAGAATTACATTCATAGTCTTTAATTTTTACTTTAATAGTATGTTCCCATTCATCTTGTAATTTTTTAGGAATTGATACTTCCAACTCAAGTTTTTCTTCATGTGCTTTCATCATGGCTTCTACAATATGTTTAGTGAAAGCTTTGTTTTGTTCATATGCATTTGCTGAATTAATCATGGATTGCAACAAGGAAATACACTCAATCAAAGAACAACTATCATAATTAAAGTCCTTGTAATCCAAAGTAGTAGGTGCATTACTATTTAAAGTTTTGACCTCTCCAAACCCACTTTTTTCATTTTTATCATTAAGATTATCACCCTCCAAGCAAGTGGGACTCCTTCTATCTAAAGTTGACTCTTCTTCAGTCCCTTTTTCATCAAGTTTTATGTTACTAAATAATGATTCAATAGGAGTGACACCAATCATTTAAATATCTTCATCATTACTACGATAGAAACCGGGTGGAATCGCTTTTTCTAGAAATTCTTGCTTAGCTCTCAACCTAGCGGTCCTTTCTTTACTTTCATTCATGGAGACATAAATAGCTTTAATAGACTCATTTATATCATGCTTGGGTGGCAAAATTTTAGTTTTGAGATTTTCCACATCATGAGCAATTCTATCCATGTTCCTAGCCAATTCATCAACTCTATTCAATTTTTCTTCTATCATAGCATTGAAGTTCTTTTGCGAACTAATAAATTCTTTAATATTACTTTCAAGATCAGAGGGCATCCTATTATTATTATTATAAGAATTACCATAAGGATTGCCATAATTATTAGAGTAATTTCCAGGAAACGGTCTAGGATTGAAATTACCCCTATAAGCATTGTTGTTGAAATTATTTCTAGAGACAAAATTCACATCAATATCATCATTATTTTTCTCAATCAAGGTAGACAATGGCACATCATTAGGATCAATATGAGCACTTTTACTAGCAACCAATTTCATAAGAGCATCCATCTTATCACTCAAAGTATTAATTTCTTCAACATAATTTACCTTCTTACCAGTTGGAGTTCGTTCAGTGTGCCATTGGGAATAATTTTTCATGATATTATCAAGAAGTTTTGTAGCTTCTCCCAATGTAATTTCCATAAAAGTACCACCTGCGGCAGAGTCTAGCAAATTTCTAGAGACAAAGTTTAGTCCCGCATAAATTTTTTGTATGATCATCCATAAATTCAAGCCATGAGTTGGGCAATTTCTTATCATTAATTTCATTCTCTTCCAAGATTGTGCAACATGTTCATGCTCAAGTTGCTTAAAATTCATAATTTGATTTCTTAGAGAAATAATCTTAGCGGGAGGAAAATACTTGGTAATAAAAGCATCCTTACACTTATCCCAAGAATCAATACTATTTCTAGGCAAGGATGAAAACCAAGTTTTAGCACGGTCTCGTAGTGAGAATGGAAATAATTTTAATTTGACAATATCATTATCCACATATTTTTTTTCTTTTGCATATCACAAAGCTCAACAAAAGTATTTAGATGGGATGCAGCATCTTCATTAGGACTACTAGAAAATTGTTCTTTCATTTTTTGACCAATAAAATTGTTCTTTCATAACAAGATTAAGCAAAGCAGCATTAATGTCACACGACTCCGTACTAGTGGCGGGAGGAGCAATAGGAGTACTAATAAAATCATTATTATTAGTATTGGAAAAGTCACACAATTTTGTATTTTCTTGAGACATCGCGACGAAGCAAGCAAACAAGCAAATAAAAAAAATGTGTTTTTGTAAAAAAAATTGGAAGTGGGGGAGATGAAAACGAGAGGCAAATGCAAATAAAAGGCAAATAAAGTAAATGCAAGTGGATGATAGTTTGTGCGAAGGTACTTGGTAATTTTGATGATGTCTCCCCGGCAACGGCGCCAGAAATTGTGGCACCCCGATCCGCACGGAGCAGGGGGGCCTTCGCACGTCAGCCCAGGATAACGCCTGACGCACGACAGGTCCATGGCACAGCATGCCAAGCACAAAATATATTTCATTTACATGAAATGGAGTATTACATCGTGGATGAATACAAGGGTTTGCATAGCTCTAAGGCTATCTAAATGGCAGCGGAAGTCTTGGTTTAGCGGCACGTCAACTCTGGCTGGACTCCACAACTCACAGGACTGGCGAGGTTACGGTCTAGCACGACAAGTCTTCTCCTGCAATCTGGCCACGTGCAAGGCCAGGTGAGTACTTTGAATGTACTCGCAAGACAACCAAATACATAGCATCCAAACAAGCAGATGGCAAAGCAAGTCCTATGCTCATACATGAATTTACCTTATGGCAAAAGATAAGCATGGCATGATACTAACAAGTAACATGGATCAAGTACATCTATATCACAGCATATCACAACATATCATGGCATAGCATATCATGGCATATCATGGCATGGCATAGTTGTATCCTACAAGACATGCATGCTGCTATGCTGGAAAGTAGATTACCATTACCTCCCGTGGCGAGTTAAAGCAATATGTTGTTCATGACTCACCAAGATCTCATTTCATGATCATGTTCGAAACAACTCCGTGACTTCTTGCGACTATCTCATAGTCCAAGTCACCACATTTACTTTATAGCACATTCTTTAGCAAGTTTATTATATCAGGTTTATCCTCCATGACGATACAGACCAGATAGTGTGACCTAGTACGAACCATGTCCATAACCGAGGACGCGGCTATCGATAGATTATACACTCTGCAGAGGTTAGTACACTGTACCCACACCACGGAACTCATGGCCTCGTGCTCCCATTCGGGTGGACCAACGACGTTCCGACTATTGCATGACACTCTCCCGGCCACTCCCGACAAACTCCCCTTTGGGCTATGTCCTGGGTTGCCCCTGATGTCAACTCGTGACATCCGCCACCTGTGTGGCTGCCACCGTCGTGGCCAAACAAAACAACCCGTCCCAAACGGGGACAACCGCGCGCAAACAACTTGGGCACTCAAGGCTTATGGCCGCCCACCGGGCCAGGGTAGCGCGCGCACATAACCTTCCCTAGTTGGAGGCACCGGCGAGAGGCATGACAATAGACCGAATTAGGGCCCCCCATAAGGCAAGTAATACATATATCACATTTGCAGACAGAAACATCATATGGAAATACTGCAGCTACACACGCACAGGTTTCAAGCAAAGTCAACATGCAAGTACGGTGCTCATGATAAGAGGTTGGCTTGCCTTGGGGTAGACGAATACGCCGGGTGAAAGTGCGACGATCCACTAGAAACGAGTCGCCGGAAACGGTGCTCTCGGGAGGGGCCTGGATTCGAGGAAGGGCAAAGATGGTATTTTCAATATGTGACAACATTATGAAAATGGCACCATCGGAACGGGCTCGACGAACTGAAAATGTGGGCGCTGGATTCACCTCAATCGGATTTACGGTCGCGGAGAAATGCCCGTTCGTTCGTTAAGCGATAAACAGACAAAAATCTGTCCGTTTTAGTCCTTAACTGGCGAACGGCCGCAAAGTAACAGTTTCGGCCGCAAGCTGGACTGAAAGCGCACTGCTGGAAGTACGCTTCCGCCTGGAGGAGGCGTATTTAGGGCCGAATCAGACATCAGATTACGTTTTCTTCATTGGAAAACGTATTATGTAAAGTGTGCCTCCACTTAGCCCAGTCAAAGGGCCCGCGGGGTCAACGCCTGAGAGAATGACGAGCGGGGCCCACCTTGACCTTTCTCCTCTCCACCCTGGCGTTCTTCTTCTTCGCGACAGACAGAGGAGAGGGCTTGGCCGCCGGTCGTAGCGGGCACCTGGCGCCGCGGGAGAGCCAGCCGGCGAGCGGAGGGGCTCGGGCGCTCCTCGCCGCACCCGTGGGTTGCCTCGGGACCGGCTGAGGCTGCCCACAGCTCCGGGGCCGCTGCTCGGGCGCCATGGCCGAGATGCAGCAGAGGAAAAGCGGCGCCGGCGAGGTTCCCCGGAGGGAAGGGAGGGCGGCGGCGGCTCTGCAGCTCAAGGGGGACTCTGGAGCGCCGAAAGGAGGGAGGGGGGGGGGGGGGGCTACGGGCATGGGATGGCCGAGGAGGCCGCCGGCGGGGTTCTCGGCCATGGGGAGGAATGGGTGGTCCGAGGCTAGGGGAGAGGCTGTGGGTGGCTAGAGGGGCTCGGGGCACGCCTAAAAATAGCCAGGGGAAGGCTCGAGAAGGGGAGGGACTGTGGCTACGCGGACGAGACGTGGCGGCGTCACGGCGACGGACGCGACACCGGCGAGCGCGACCAACGGCTACTGGACGAGGGGAATCGGAGCACAGGCGACGCGGGAGAGGGCGTGGCACTCGGGGACTCGCCGGGTGACCGTGTGGACCTCCCCAAAGGGGTCCAGAGGCATAGTGCACGCGGTTTGCAGACGACGCACGCGCTCTACGCGTGGTCACCGCGTGACAACAGTGCTCGCACGCGCACCGGACGTTCCAGCTATGTCTGGCGACTAGATCACTCCCCCAGAAGCTGTTGGAAGCAAAGAGACGATTCCTATGGCCCACGATGTGACTGCACGGTGCAAAGACCTTAATCGGGATCAAGGTGTTTGATGGAAAGATTGGGCAGTGCACAGCTCCATTCGGCCTGGAATTTGGGTGAAGATGGTAATCTACTAAGGTGATCATTGTGCCAAAATCTCAGGTCATAAAGAGGGGGCTAGCTGGTACTTCTTTTGCAAAGTGCCCAACTGGTCAGAAATGCAAATGAGGGTGCTGGGGAAAAATGGATAGATGAAAATGGCCCAAATTTTGTGGAGTCTAATTATTTGAGCATATGAAGGTACTGTAAAAGTTTCATACCATTTGGACAAATAAAAATGGTACTTCCTTCACAATGCTTCCTATTGGCCAGAAACTTTGGGAATTTTCTGAGAAAAATTGGCTAGGAAAATAGAGCTGAATTTTGGCATGTGGAAATAACTTGGATGTGAAAGAGTGCTCAAAAAGTTTGAGGGCAATCAAACAAATATAACTAGCACTTCCTTCACACAGGTGAAATCTGAACAGAAACTTGGGAAAATCATAGAAAAATTATTGAAATATGAATTGAGCTATTTTTTGGTTTTCAGTAGTGATATATCAATATGAACTACACTGCAAAATTTCAGCTCAATTGGATCAAGAAATAAAGCACTTCCTTCACAAAGTTTCAGACAAGGCAGAAACTTGCATTGGGTCATGTGCTCAATTTTTGAACTATGGGACATGGGGTTTGGATGGAAATGGTGAAGATATATCCAGGAGAAACTCCACAATTTATTTGGGAATTTTTCTGGCTACCAAATTGGTAGTTCCTTTGGAAAGTGACAGAGAGGCAATATTGGCCTTGTCAAGGAAAAAGGGAATTTCCTTATTTAAATTTGGCCAATATTTTTACCAGAGCTTGGGATAGTCACAAAGATAATCTCCACAATTTTTCATGAATTTTAGAGATGTCTAACTATCCTTCTGGATTTAATTCCTCAGAAAGGCAGGAAAAGAAATTAATGCCAGCTGAAAAATATTGCATATGACTTGGCAATATTTTTGCACATCCAGGGTTTATAAGTGTAGGAGGAGCTCTGGGAATTTTTGGAGGATCAACAGGACATGGGAAATGATGGCTCCTTTGTTATCACAAAGGCAGGGTTTAAAATTCCAAATATTGGAATTAGGGTTCTGATATGGTTTTGGGTGATGCAGAAAGGTCTTGGCCAGCATCAAAGACATGGGCAAGGTTTTGAAAGGTTGAAAATTGCCTGGATTCATCTGATCATCCAGCAAACTCCGGAGATAGATTTTGAAAAAGAAAGCTCGGAAAAGAATAACAGCACAAAAATTGATAATCCAATTTTTGGGGTGTTACAAACCTTTCCCCCTTAAGAGAATCTCGTCCTCGAGATTCCTAGGGTTAAAGCAAGATGGTTTCTACTCCAGGAAAAACCTCTGGGTTAGCCATTAACCCTTCGGTTGGACACAACTGAGTTGGGGTACCGATAATTGATACACCCAGGGAGACACATGAGTACAGCGAGGCTATATCCACTGCTAGGGTCACTTTGGATCAAATTCCAAAAATGCTGGAGGCACCCAATGAACAGTGGTTGCTCCTGCTGATAGGTGGGCTCGGGGCCCACTGGCAGCCTCCTTCTTCTTCCTCCAGCTCTCGACTTCTTCCTTGCTGCTGCTCCGCGTGCGGCTTGGCACAGCGCCCATCTAGCCCCTAGGGCACTGAGTACCCTAGTTGCCGTAGTGCGCAGCGTGCACGGTGCCGAGACAAAGAGCACTCGCATCGCGGGCCAGCGCCTTGTCGGCACTGCTCGCGGATTCGCCTCCGGGACGCCGGTGATCGCGCGAAATCCTCCTGGACCTCGCTCACCGTACACCGATCTCGGGCTATAAAAGGCGGCAGCGCGGCTCTGCCCAACTCACACCATGCCGCTCTTCCATCTCTTCGGTTTGGATGATATCGAGCCGAGGTCTTTCGGCGAGGCCGTGTTCTTGGTGGGGCTACGGTGGTTCCTCACCGCGCTACTGGCCATACTGATCGGTTCGTCGCACTTGCTGCTGCAGCTCATCTTGCTGGAGCGGGCTCGCGATGACGAGGATCAGGGCGTGGCAGCTCGAGGCGCGGATGGTGATGGTGTGGTGGCTGGTCCTCGGCAGCACTTGCTTCTCCGCCGCTTCGGGCCGGTGGAGTAATTGCGTGCTGCGGTGGGTCAGGACGGCGGCTTGTCCGGCGTCACGCAAGGCAGTGACGGCAACGCCGTTGGTTCCGGGGAATCGCGAGATGCAGAAGAGGTGGCTTCGCCAGCACTGGAATCACGCTACTGATTCCACGTAGGACAAATCTTCGCGGATAGCTCCATGAAGAGTACGCGTCGAGGTAGAATCCGGGATAAAATCTGTACTGGGGTAGTTGTACTGGTTTTAGTGAAATAAAGTGGCAGTGTTCCTCCGGAAATGCAAACGGGAGCTCTGGAAAAACTAGGGGCGAAGAATTGCCAGGAGGAACTGCCTCTTTGAGGCTCTGGATCTGAAGATCTGGCATACAGAGTATGCACAGAAAAGAGGTAGGCGGGAGGCTTTGCATTCCCTCGAGTACTGCTCAAACGTACTCGGGGTGAACCATGTATGCGTGCATTATGCAGTACATTCCAAAACAATACATATGCAAAATGCAAACAATACATGCGAAGAAAAACACATCAAACAAAATGCGCTAAGGTGTTTTAATGCCAGTGGGTATATGTACTCCTGGCATACATATACCTACACCAGCTCACATTTATTAGGGACTCGAGACGAGTCCAAAGTTGTAGGTGTATGTGTTCTACTAATTAAAATCTTATTAGGAGTTCACTGCGAACTCTGTCAAATATTTCTACTTAACAGAGAGGCAGCTGAACCATAAAGCAAAGGAGCATAGATAGCACATTACTACAACACTCTGGGCACAAGCAGTACAAGCATACAACAAAGCACAACCATACTACGCATCGAAAAGCAACAACTCACTCCGGGATACATGGTTCTATCCTCCTAATGAGGATGAACAGACAGACTAGGCATACTTGCAGCATCGCCTGACTACGCGATTGGGGTCACATAGGTCTAGTCTTGCTGGGGCTCACCTGGCGGACGCAGGCTAAGCCAATCTCTGTCTTCATCGTCGGGCACCTCTATCGGTTGGGGCTCAACTGCTGGGGTTGCAGATGAAGCAGGCAGGAACCTGTGGAGATGACAAACCGTCCTGTCGATGGGACGGAGGTTGGCGGTACCTGGCTTCAACCAAGGCACGGGCTGAGAAGAGAGCACTGGGCCAGAGGACATGGGGTCTGCGATCTGGGATACAGCTTGACGGGCCTCGCGGTATGCTTCCGTGACAACCCGGGTAGCATCTCGGTCGATAGCTCTGAACTCTCCCAGAATGCTACCGATCATCATCCCCTGGGCACTGATGAACTGAACCAGGCGAACTATCGCTGGGTCACCTTCTTGGGCAGCGTGGGAGAACTCCCATCCGGTACTTGACGTAGAGGGGAAATAACGGAACTCCCGCATCTCCGCTACACGCGGGAACAGAGATCGGAGGCGTGCGATAGCCTCTGCAGCGGCTGCCTGGGTAGCCAACACCGGAGTGGGCATGGATCTGCCCAGAAAAATCAAGGGCTTCCCATCCTCTCCTGGGCCTGGGCAGATCTGTACCTTTGCCTGGTATCGGTGAAGATGGGGGATGGGTTCCGATTGGAGCACCATGTACTCGGGGCTAGTACCGCAATCAAGGGCTCTGGTGAGCATATCTGAAAGCAGGGGCGGAAAGCCAACATGGCCGGCTGCGGAAGTGCGGCTATGAAAAGTGGCTTCCCTGGGAAAACTAGCCATGGCTTCTGATCTGGGGCTACTAGCTAGGGTTCTTGCAGGGATATGACTTACTGAGCTGGGGTCGCAGCTAGCAAGTGGGGGTCTTATAGGCAACTAGGCGGGGACACACCAGTACATCGTGGATCCTTCTCTACAGGAGAAAGGATACGCCGATACTGACGACAAAAAGATAGGGTCGCCGTCCAACCCAGAAAACTAGGTGGGAGGGGTCAACTGGGTAGGGATGCGTCAGTTCTGACTGTGCCACCTGTTGCTCAACAGTGGCCTTGTCGGACACCAGGGTTGGGTCAAACCTATGGGGATCATTACGGGTTGATGATAGCGGTGGTAATACGCTAGGGTAACCTATCGCCAGCCTGGCTCTGATACCATCTCCTGTGGCACCCCGATCCGCACGGAGCAGGGGGCCTTCGCACGTCAGCCCAGGATAACGCCTGACGCACGACAGGTCCATGGTACAGCATGCCAAGCACAAAATATATTTCATTTACATGAAATGGAGTATTACATCGCGGATGAATACAAGGGTTTGCATAGCTCTAAGGCTATCTAAATGGCGGCGGAAGTCTTGGTTTAGCGGCACGTCGACTCTGGCTGGACTCCACAACTCACAGGACTGGCGAGGTTACGGTCTAGCACGACAAGTCTTCTCCTGCAATCTGGCCACGTGCAAGGCCAGGTGAGTACTTTGAATGTACTTGCAAGACAACCAAATACATAGCATCCAAACAAGCAGATGGCAAAGCAAGTCCTATGCTCATACATGAATTTACCTTATGGCAAAAGATAAGCATGGCATGATACTAACAAGTAACATGGATCAAGTACATCTATATCACAGCATATCACAACATATCATGGCATAGCATATCATGGCATATCATGGCATGGCATAGTTGTATCCTACAAGACATGCACGCTGCTATGCTGGAAAGTAGATTACCATTACCTCCCGTGGCGAGTTAAAGCAATATGTTGTTCATGACTCACCAAGATCTCATTTCATGATCATGTCCGAAACAACTCCGTGACTTCTTGCGACTATCTCATAGTCCAAGTCACCACATTTACTTTATAGCACATTCTTTAACAAGTTTATTATATCAGGTTTATCCTCCATGACGACACAGACCAGATAGTGTGACCTAGTACGAACTGTGTCCATAATCGAGGACGCGGCTATTGATAGATTATACACTCTGCAAAGGTTAGTACACTGTACCCACACCACGGAACTCATGGCCTCGTGCTCCCATTCGGGTGGACCAACGACGTTCCGACAAAACCAATCTATTGCATGACACTCTCCCGGCCACTCCCGACAAACTCCCCTTTGGGCTATGTCCTGGGTTGCCCCTGATGTCAACTCGTGACATCCGCCACCTGTGTGGCTGCCACCGTCGTGGCCAAACAAAACAACCCGTCCCAAACGGGGACAACCGTGCGCAAACAACTTGGGCACTCAAGGCTTATGGCCGCCCACCGGGCCAGGGTAGCGCGCGCACATAACCTTCCCTAGTTGGAGGCACCGGCGAGAGGCATGACAATAGACCGAATTAGGGCCCCCCATAAGGCAAGTGTGGCTGCACTGGTGAGCTCGATTCGGTGGCACTATGACACGATCCAGCCGATGGAGGTGATTGTTGTTATTAACACATGTTCTTTTCATCTCCATCATTTTATCATGTCATCAAGATTATAAGAATGAATATCATGAATGCATTAATAAACATGTTTACCAAACTTATGAAGTGCAGAGCATATATGACATATGAAACATGGCAGTAGCATGATACTAATATAACCGGATCACAATAGCATTAACAAACATGGTATGAGATACAGGCAAAGTATTAACATGATATTATCAATAAAACATTATTGCTAGCATGGCAAAAGCTAGTATGAAATCTGATTATAGCATGACATGGCAAGCAATACATATATCACATTTGCAGACAGAAACATCATATGGAAATACTGCAGCTACACACGCACAGGTTTCAAGCAAAGTCAACATGCAAGTACGGTGCTCATGATAAGAGGTTGGCTTGCCTTGGGGTAGACGAATACGCCGGGTGAAAGTGCGACGATCAATATGTGACAACATTATGAAAATGGCACCATCGGAACGGGTCGACGAACTGAAAATGTGGGCGCTGGATTCACCTCAATCGGAGTTACGGTCGCGGAGAAATGCCCGTTCGTTCGTTAAGCGATAAACAGACAAAAATCTGTCCGTTTTAGTCCTTAACTGGCGAACGGCCGCAAAGTAACAGTTTCGGCCGAGGGCTGGATTGAAAGCGCACTGCTGAAAGTACGCTTCCGCCTGGAGGAGGCGTATTTCGGGCCGAATCAGACATCAGATTACGTTTTCTTCATTGGAAAATGTATTACGTAAAGTGCGCCTCCACTTAGCCCAGTCAAAGGGCCCGCCAGGTCAACGCCTGAGAGAATGACGAGCGGGGCCCACCTTTTTTTTTTTTTTGAGAAACCAGCAGGAGCTCTGCCTTTGCATTAAGAAGAAAAGAGTTGGCCCACCTTGACCTTTCTCCTCTCCACCCTGGCGTTCTTCTTCTTCGCGACAGACAGAGGAGAGGGCTCGGCCGCCGGTCGTAGCGGGCACCTAGCGCCGCGGGAGAGCCAGCCGGCGAGCGGAGGGGCTCGGGCGCTCCTCGCCGCACCCGTGGGTTGCCTCGGGACCGGCTGAGGCTGCCCACAGCTCCGGGGCCGCTGCTCGGGCGCCATGGCCGAGATGCAGCAGAGGAAAAGCGGCGCCGGCGAGGTTCCCCGGAGGTAAGGGAGGGCGGCGGCGGCTCTGCAGCTCAAGGGGGACTCTGGAGCGCCAAAAGGAGGGAGGGGGGGCTACGGGCATGGGATGGCCGAGGAGGCCGCCGACGGGGTTCTCGGCCATGGGGAGGAATGGGTGGTCCGAGGCTAGGGGAGAGGCTGTGGGTGGCTAGAGGGGCTCGGGGCACGCCTAAAAATAGCCAGGGGAAGGCTCGAGAAGGGGAGGGACTGTGGCTACGCAGACGAGACGTGGCGGCGTCCCGGCGACGGACGCGGCATCGGCGAGCGCGACCAACGGCTACTGGACGAGGGGAATCGGAGCACAGGCAACGCGGGAGAGGGCGTGGCACTCGGGGACTCGCCGGGTGACCGTGTGGACCTCCCCAAAGGGGTCCAGAGGCACAGTGCACGCGGTTTGCAGACGACGCACGCGCTCTACGCGTGGTCACCGCGTGACAACAGTGCTTGCACGCGCACCGGACGTTCCAGCTATGTCTGGCGAGTAGAGCACTCCGCCAGAAGCTGTTAGAAGAAAAGATACGATTCCTATGGCCCACGATGTGACTGCACGGTGCAAAGACCTTAATCGGGATCAAGGTGTTTGATGGAAAGATTGGGCAGTGCACAGCTCCATTAGGCCTGGAATTTGGGTGAGGGTGGTCATCTACTAAGGTGATCATTGTGCAAAAATCTCAGGTCAGAAAGAGGGGGCTAGCTGGTACTTCTTTTGCAAAGTGCCCAACTGGCCAGAAATGCAAATGAGGGTGCTGGGGAAAAATGGATAGATGAAAATGGCCCAAATTTGGTGGAGTCCAATTATTTGAGCATATGAAGGTACTGTAAAAGTTTCATACCATTTGGACAAATAAAAATGGTACTTCCTTCACAATGCTTCCTATTGGCCAGAAACTTTGGGAATTTTCTGAGAAAAATTGGCTTGGAAAATAGAGCTGAATTTTGGCATGTGGCAATAATTTGGATGTGAAGGAGTTCTCAAAAAGTTTGAGGGCAATCAAACAAATATAACTAGCACTTCCTTCACACAGGTGAAATCTGAACAGAAACTTGGGAAAATCATAGAAAAATTATTGGATAGATGAATTGAGCTAATTTTTGGTTTGCAGTAGTGATATATCAATATGCACTACCCTGCAAAATTTCAGCTCAATTGGATCAAGGAATAAAGCACTTCCTTCACAAAGTTTCAGACAAGGCAGAAACTTGCATTGGGTCATGTGCTCATTTTTTGAACTATGGGACATGGGGTTTGGATGGAAATGATGAAGATATATCCAGGAGAAACTCCACGATTTAGTTGGGAATTTTTCTGGCTACCAAATTGGTAGTTCCTTTGGAAAGTGACAGAGAGGCAATATTGGCCTTGTCAAGGAAAAAGGGAATTTTCCTTATTTAAATTTGGCCAATATTTTTACGAGAGCTTGGGATAGTCACAAAGATCATCTCCACAAATTTTCATGAATTTTAGAGATGTCTAACTATCCTTCTGGATTTAATTCCTCAGAAAGGCAGGAAAAGAAATTAATCCCAGCTGAAAAATTATGCATATGACTTGGCAATATTTTTGCACATCCAGGGTTTGTAAGTGTAGGAGGAGCTCTGGGAATTTTTGGAGGATCAACAGGACATGGGAAATGATGGCTCCTTTGTTATCACAAAGGCAGGGTTTAAAATTCCAAATATTGGAATTAGGGTTCTGATATGGTTTTGGGTGTTGCAGAAAGGTCTTGGCCAGCATCAAAGACATGGGCAAGGTTCTGAAAGGTTGAAAATTGCCTGGATTCATCTGATCATCCAGCAAACTCCGGAGATAGATTTTGAAAAAGAAAGCTCGGAAAAGAATAACAGCACAAAAATTGAGAATCCAATTTTTGGGGTGTTACAGAAATTCTTCCTGCTACTTGTAGACTGCGTTGGTATTTCCCTGAAGAGGAGAGGATGATGCAGTACAATAGAGATAAGTATTTCCCTCAGTTAAGAACCAAGGTTATCAATCCAGTAGGAGAACCAAGCAAAATTCCGTTAAGCGCACCTGCACACACAAGAGCAAACACTTGCACCCACCGCAAATAAGAGGGTTGTCAATCCTCTTAGCGGTTATTTGCAAGGAATAAATCTTATAGAGATAAATAGATAAACTAAAATACTAATTAAAATAAAAGTAAATAAATTGCAGCAAGGTGTTTTTAGGTTTTTTATATATGATAAAGTAGACCCAGGGGCCATAGTTTTCACTAGAGGCTTCTCTCTCGAACACATAGCATACGGTGGGTAAACAAATTACTGTTGGGCAATTGATAGAAAAGCAAATAATTATGACAGATTCATGGCAGTGATCATGTATATAGGCATCACGTCCGAGACAAGTAGACCGACTCCTGCCTGCATCTACTACTATTACTCCACCCATCGACCGCTATCCAGCATGCATCTAGGGTATTAAGTTTGAAACAGAGTAACGCCTTAAGCAAGATGACATGATGTAGACAAAATAAACTCAAGCAATATGATTAAACCCCATCTTTTTATCCTTAATGGCAACAATACAAATACATGTCATGTCCCCTTCTGTCAGCACCGCGAGATTGACCCATCACAAAGCACCTCTCCCATTGCAAGATAAATCAATCTAGTAGGACAAACCAAATCGATAGATCAGAGAGAAATACAAAGCTATAATAATCATGCATAAAAGAGTTCAGAGAAGACTCAAGTATTTCTCATGAATAATCTGATCATAAACTCATAATTCATCAGAACCCAACAAACACACCGTAAAAGAAGATTACATCAGATAGAACTCCAAGAACATCGAGGAGAACATGGTATTGAAGATCAAAGAGAGAGAAGAAGCCATCTAACTACTAGCTATGGACCCGTAGGTCTGTGGTAAACTACTCACACATCATCGGAAGGGTTGCAAGGTTGATGAAGAAGCCCTCCGTGATCGATTCCCCCTCCGGCAGAGTACCGGAAAAGGCCTCCAGATGGGATCACGGAAGAATAGAGGCTTGCGGCGGTGGAAAGGTTTTCTCTTCTGTCTCTCTGTTATATTGGGAATATTTGAGAATTTATAGTGCTGGAATTAGGTCAGGAGGGGCAACGAGGGGGCCACAAGCCTGGGGGGCGCGCCTACCCCCGTGGGCGCCCCCTCCAGGCTTGTCGCCTCCTCGTGGCTCTTCTGGTCTTCTCCCGAAGCTTCGTGGGTCTCTTCTGGTCCAGAAAAAATTAATCCAAAGTTTTTTTTCTCGTTTGGACACTTTTTGATAATGATTTTCTGAAAAGGCAAAACCAAGCAAAAAACAGCAACTGGCACTGGGCACTGGGTTAATAGGTTAGTCCCAAAAAAAGATATATAATGGCCTATAATTGCATATAAATATCCAAGATTGATACTATAATAGCATGGAACAATCAAAAATTATAGATATGTTGGAGACGTATCACTTAATTCCTGTTCGTCCTCGAGTAGGTAAATGATAAAAACAGAATTTTTGATGTGGAATGCTACCTAACATGTTTCATCATGTAATGTCTCTTACGGTATGAATAATGAGATTTGAATGATTCAAAGCAATAGTCTATAGTTTGATATAAAGACATTAATACTCAGGCATACTAATAAAAAATCATGCCTTTCAAAATAAAAATGCTAAAGAAAGTTATCCCTACAAAATCATATAATCCTGTCATGCTCCATCTTCTTAACACAAAGTATTTATCATGCACTACCCCGATGACAAGCCAAGCAATCGGTTCATACTTTTTAACGCGCTTCAGCTTTTTCAACCCCCATGCAATACATGAGCGCAAGCCATGGATATAACACTATGGGTGGAATAGAATGTGGTGGTAGAGATTAATAAGGGGAAGTCAAAAAATAAGAAGATAGTCTCACATCAACGCGGCTAATTAACGGGCTATGGAGATGCCCATCAATTGATGTCAATGCGAGGAGTAGGGATTGCCAAGCAACGGATGCACTAAGAGCTATAAGTGTATGAAAGCTCAACATGAAAACTAAGTGGGTGTGCATCCAACTTGCTTGCTCATGAAGACCTTGGGCATTTGAGGAAGCCCATCATCGGAATATGCAAGCCAAGTTCTATAATGAAAAATTCCCACTAGTATATGAAAGTGACAAAATAGGAGACTCTCTATATGAAAAACATGGTGCTACTTTGAAGCACAAGTATGGAAAAGGATAGTAACACTGCCCCTTCTCTCTTTTTCTCTCATTTTCTTTCTTTCTTTCTTTTTTTTCTTTCTTTTTCGTGGGCTCTTTTTTTGGCCTCTTTTTTTATTTCCTCACTAGGACAATGCTGTAATAATGATGATCATCATTCTTCTATTTACTTACAACTCAAAAAGAAAATTACAACTCGAAACTAGAACAAAAATATGACTCTATATGAATGCCTCTGGCGGTGTACCAGGATGTGCAATGATACTAACGTAACATGTATAAAAAATGATGAACGGTGGCTGAGCCACAAATTCTATGTCAGCTATATGATCATGCAAAGCAATATGACAATGATGATGTGTGTCATAAAAATGGAACGGTGGAAGTTGCATGGCAATATATCTCGGAATGGCTATGGAAATGCCATGATAGGTAGGTATGGTGGCTGTTTTGAGGAAGATATAAGGAGGCTTATGTGTGATAGAGCGTATCATATCACAGGGTTTGGATGCACCGGCGAAGTTTGCACCAACTCTTGATGTGAGAAAGGGCAATGCACGTTACCGAAGAGGCTAGCAAATTGCCGAAAGGTAAGAGTGCGTATAATCCATGGACTCACATTAGTCATAAAGAACTCACATACTTATTGCGAAAGTTTATTAGCCGTCGAAGAAAAGTACTACTACGCATGCCCCTAGGGGGATAGATTGGTAGGAAAAGACCATTGCTCATCCCCGACAGCCACTCATAAGGTAGACAATCAATAATAAATCATGCTCCAACTTCTTAGCATAATGACAGATCACACGTGCATGCTTCGGGAATCACAAACCTTAACACCAATATTCTTACTAAACCACAATTATCTACTAGCACCTCCCACATATTACCATCTTAATATCGCAAAACTATTGCAAGGAATCAAACTTATCATATTCAGTGATCTACATGAAAGTTTTTATTATATCCCTCTTGAATACCTATCATATTAGGACCAAATTCATAACCCATGCATATTACCATTGCTATTCATTAGACTCTCAAAAAGATACAAGTTAAGCATGAGAGTGCAACTATTTCTTTAAAATAAAACCACCGCCGTGCTCTAAAAGATATAAGTGAAGCACTAGAGCAACTGCCTAGCTCAAAAGATATAAGTGAAGCACATAGAGTATTCTAACAAATCACGAATAATGTGTGTCCCTCTCAAAAAGGAGTGTTCAGCAAAGATGATTGTGACAAACTAAAAAGCAAACAAAAACAAAAAAACTATATCACAAGACGCTCCAAGTAAAACACATATCATGTGATGAATAAAAATATAGCTCCAAGTGAGTTACTAATAGATTGTAGACGAAAGAGGGGATGCCATCCGGGGCATCCCCAAGCTTATACGCTTGAGTCTTCCTTGAATATTACCTTGGGGTGCCTTGGTCATCCCCAAGCTTAGGCTCTTGCCACTCCTTATTCCTTTATCCATCGTAGTCTCACCCAAAACTTGAAAAACTTCAGCACACAAAACTCAACAGAAACCTCGTGAGATCCGCTAGTATAACAAATAAATCGTAAACTTTAGGTGCTGTTGTAAATTGATTCATATTTAATATTGGCATAATGCTAGTGTACTCCAACTTCTCCATGACTCATACCCCCCGATACGATCCATAGATTCATCAAAATAAGCAAACTATGCAACAAAAACAGAATCTGTCTAAAACATAACAGTCTGTAAAGATCTGAATTAAAGTCATACTTCTGTAACTCCAAAAATTCTGAAAAATTAGGAAAACGTGGTCAATTCATATAATACTATGTAAAAAATTCAGAAGGTTCTGACGCTCCAGCGAAAAATCAAAAAATTCCAACACTGGACGCAAAATTTTCTGTTTTCCAACAGCATCAATCATACTATCTTCCAAATCATCCCAAAGGTATTACTTGGCACAAACAGTAATTAAAAGATAAAAACACAATCATAACATAGGCTATAATTGTGTAAACTCACAAAAACAGAAGGAAAAACAAAAAATTATTTTATTCATTGGGTTGCCTCCCAACAAGCGCTATTGTTTTATGCCCCTAGCTAGGCATAATGCATAGTTTCAAGTGTTGTCATCCTTCAAATTAATTCCATAGGTGGCCCTCATAATGGATTCATATGGTGGCTTAATTATCTTCCTAGGGAAGTGTTCCATCCATTTCTTTAATGGAAATTGAAATCTTATATTGCCTTCTTTCATATCAATAATAGCACCTATGGTTCGTAGGAAAGGCCTACCAAGTATTATAGGACAAGAAGGATTGCTTTCAATATCAAGAACAATAAAATCCACGGGCACATAATTTCTATCAGCAAGAATAAGCACATCATTTATTCTACCCAATGGCTTTTTAATATTGGAATCCGCAAGATGTAGATTAAGGGAACAAGCATCCATATCGGTGAGACCTAGCACGTCACATAAAGATTTTGGTATAGTAGAGACGCTAGCACCTAGATCACACAAGGCATTACATTCATAATCTTTAATTTTGACTTTAATAGTAGGTTCCCATTCATCATGTAATTTTCTAGGAATTGAAACTTCCAACTCAAGTTTTTCTTCATGAGCTTTTATCACAGCTTCTACAATATGTTTAGTAAAAGCTTTATTTTGTTCATAAGCATTAGGTGAATTAATCATGGATTGTAACAAGGAAATGCACTCAATTAAGGAACAATTATCATAATTAAAGTCCTTGTAATCCAAAGTAGTGGGTGCATCACTATTTAAAGTTTTGACCTCTCCAAACTCACTTTTCTCATTTTTATCATTAAGATCATCACCCTCCAAATATTTGGGATGCCTTCTAACTAAAGTTGACTCATCTTCAGACCCTTTTTCATCAAGTTTTATGTTACTAAATAAAGATTCAATAGGAGTGACACCAATCATTTTAATATCTTCATCATTACTACGATAGAAATCGGGTGGAATGGCTTTTTCTAAGAATTCTCGCTTAGCTCTCAACCTAGCGGTCCTTTCTTTACTTTCATTAATGGAGACATAGATAGCTTTAATAGACTCACTTATATCATGCTTGGGTGGCAAAATTTTAATTTTGAGATTTTCGACATCATGAACAATTCTATCCATGTTCCTATACATTTCATCCACTCTATTCAATTTTTCTTCTATCATAGTATTGAAAATCTTTTGAGAATTATTAAATTATTTAATATTACTTTCAAGATCAGAGGGTATCCTATTATTATTATTATATGGGCTGCCATAGTGTCGTGCGTACGACCATCTATGGGGCCATCTAGCCCCTTTGCGGTTCGACTAGGGGAATGCACGAGCACAAAGAGCAGAATCAGCAGAGAACGCAAAGATATTTACCCAGGTTCGGGCCACCGTGAGGTGTAAAACCTACTCTTGCTTTGGTATATTATATGTGGAGAGCTCAAATACAAGGTGCGCTTCGTCCCGGCAAGGTGCAGAGGGAAGCAGCTACGCATGCAAAGTGAGCTAGAGTGTCTAAGGATCGATCCTTGTAAAGGTTGCCCTGGCCCTCCTTTTATAGTTAAAGGGGTAACCACAGTGGCAAAATAGTCATTACAAGTTGATTAGACAACAAACAGTGCTATCATACCAAACTCTGCCGGTTTAGGACAAAAGCATTAAATGCGCTGTTAGGTGTCATGTGGAGGAGGAGCCCCGGCAAGGTTCCTGCACCGCTCGCCCAACTACCTCATATTATCTTGACACGCCTCCTGGACGAGTGTCATTAAAGTTAAATCTCCTTCCAGCAGGCTGACACGTGCCCCGAAAAATCTCACCAAACCGCCTGCATGGTCGACACCTCACCGATTAGCGACTAGCTGCTCGGTGAGATGGAGCGCTGACGAGCTAACGAAGGTTTGCCGGCACGGAGCTTGCCGGGCCTTCATCTTGCGGGCTCAAGTCTTGCCAACAAGCAATGCCTTCATCTTCAGTACTAGTCAAGTACTTATCGATGCTTTGTCTTGATCTTCTCCCCAGTAGCTTCTGCAACTAGGTCTTGAATCTTGATTTTGGTAAACTCTGGCAAGCCTGGCCATCAAGAAGGCTACTACTGTCTGTGCATAAGTCAGGGTCTAAAATACCCATGTTTTATACACCGACAGGAGCCCCCGGGCCAGGGCCATACGCACGTCCGAAGCGTCGTTGGGCTAGGCACAAATGATGCACAGACACACGGCGGGAAGTTACCGTCGTAATCTTTGAAATGATAATTTTCTTCAAACACGCACATGCCAGGCATTAAATGCGGTTGCAGGAGTGGTGGACTATAGCGGGAGTTTCACGTAGCGCACCTGCAAAAGCGCGCCCACGTCACGCAGTAAAGAGCCAGCCCCCTGGCGCATTCCCCATAAAAAGGTAACCGCGAGGAGGCGCTGCTCATTCACCACTGCCCCCTTCTGCCTCGTCTTCATCCTCTCGCCAGAGCCATTTCCGCTGCCGCCATCACCGATTCGCGCCTCAGCTCGAGCGGCTCCTGTTGGTATAGCTGAGCGCATCACTTCCCAACTTGCCGTCATGGATATGAAGAGCTGGAGTTTCACCGTCAACGAGCAAGAGGCTGCCAGTGCCAGATTGACCAAATTCTTCGACGGCCTCATCGATGCACTGAAGACATATCATGATGACAGGTCTTCCTCATTTGCTGACGAATCCCGGAAGTTTGCGCGTAACGTCCTTTACAAGGTGCTGCTCAAACTTGCTCATCGCAATCCCAGCCTTGATCTCTCCGGGATCTTCAGAAAGCTGCCGGAGAACACTGACACCACTGCCGCTGACAAGATAGCCGCTCCTCTTGCCGATAAGGTTCTCCAAGTTCCCAGGATCCAGGGCGATCGTCGAGATTAAAACTTGTCGTTGTATTGTCACAGTGTTAGCTTTTACTTGTACTGTCTTTCTTGTCGTACAAAATGATCACTTGAACGTCATTAAGTGGTATCCCCATCGTCACTCCCCCTGGGAAACTTGCACGCGAGGAATCCTTCTATCCTCTGAGAAAAAGAAAGAAGAGAAAAGAGTGGTTTGGAAACCTTGATGGTTCATTAACCATTTCATATGAATCAAAGTGTAATCACAACATCACATGCATTCATACATAAATGAATATGTACAAAGAGCTGTGAAACACTTAGCTTTATTTTACTTATGCACAGGATCTGCGCCTGGCTTTGTACAAAGGGTTACAAGTCTTGCCGACAAAGCTTGTACAAAAGATGTTGCCGGGAGGCCCGGCAACTGCGCCTTATGGGTAGAACTTGCAAAGATGCTCAATATTCCATGAGTTTTGCACTGGGAATCTTCGGTCTCCAGATGGACTGCGCCAGGTCTGGTGACTCGTGCTACCCGATAAGGGCCTTCCCACTTCGGCATCAACTTGTTTGAATTCTTGGCAGATTGAATGCGCCGAAGAACAAGGTCGCCTTCCTCAAGGCTTCGGGCATGCACTTTGCGGCTGTGATAGCGACACAAGGCTTGCTGGTAGCGTACAGCTCGCACAGCTGCCCAAAGACGATCTTCCTCGAGGAGCGTTGCATCATCTTGCCGCAGCTGCTCTTGCTCCGCCTCATCGTAGGCGAGCACTAGAGGCGACCCATATGTGAGTTCCGTGGGGAGCACCGCTTCTACACCATAGACTAGGGAGAAGGGTGTTTGGCCGGTAGCTCAATTTGGTGTCGTTCTGAGTGACCAAAGAACCACCGCCAACTCATCAAT
Source organism: Elymus sibiricus (assembly GCA_039707655.1). NCBI lineage: Eukaryota > Viridiplantae > Streptophyta > Magnoliopsida > Poales > Poaceae > Elymus > Elymus sibiricus. Next base: position 321,998,618 of record CM077672.1, read on the forward strand.
CCAGCGCCTTCCACACTTGTGCAGCCTGTCAAATGTTCTTGTTTTGAGGCCTCACAGCACTTCAGCATTTGCCCTTTCCACTTGACCGTTGCTTCTCGGGTGAGCAACAGATGCAAAACAGATTTTGCTGCCAAGGTGTTGGATGTACTGCATGAAGGTGCGGCTCGTGAATTGTGTGCCGTTGTCGGTGATGACCCTGTTGGGAACTCCAAAATGGCAAACTAATCCTTTAAAAAACTTGACGGCTGACTGTGCTGTCACCTTCCTCACTGGCTCCACCTCAGGACACTTTGTGAACTTGTTGATTGCAACATACAAGAACTCAAAGCCCTCGATAGCACGGGGGAAGGGGCCTAAGATGTCAAGCCCCCAGACCGAGAAGGGCCAAGAGAGAGGTATTGTTTGAAGAGCTTGAGCTGGCTGATGTATATTCTTTGAATGAAACTGGCATGCTTCACACTTGGTTACTAGCTCAGTTGCATCCTGAAGGGCAGTGGGCCAATAGAAGCCTTGCCGGAAAGCTTTCCCGACAAGCGCCCTTGATCCTATGTGAGATCCACACACACCTCCATGTATCTCCGCCAATAGCTTTAGTCCATCTTCCTGGCAAATACACTTCAATTTCACACCATTTGGTCTCTTTCTGTGCAGAATGTTATCCACAAACTGATACATACTTGACTGACGGGCTACTTTCTCAGCTTCTTCTTGTTCATCGGGAAGTTCTCCTGTTTGAAGGAAATGGACTATTTGCTGTGCCCAAGTTGGAGCCTGTGGCTCGACGACAAGGACTAAAGGCATCTCTTCGGCCGTGGAAGCGCTTGCCTCAGCGGCAAGAACCTGAGGTCCTGCGCGAGGCTGCTGCTCACCGACAGGCATGTCGTTATCCCCGGCAACCTTCTTACCGACGACTTCTGGGAGCTCTACCGGAAAATACTTGCCGGTGTTCAGCTTTCTTCTCTTGTTTGCCTGCATTGATGGAGTGACTGATGGTTGATTCAAATGGAGCACAAAAGTTCCTGGTTCCACAGGAAGCTTTTGAGCAGCACACTTTGACAGGTGATCAGCGATGGTGTTTTTCGCACGAGGAATGTGATCTGTTTGCAATCCGTCAAAGTGTTCTTCCAATTTTCTCACTTCTTCCACATACGCTTCCATCAACGGGCTCTGATAATCTTTGTTGACCTGTTTTACAACAAGCTACGAGTCGCCACAGATGATCAATTTTCTGATTCCAAGGTCCACTGCGATCCTAAGACCGGCAAGGAGCCCTTCGTACTCAGCAGTGTTGTTTGTAGCTTTCTCCCTAGGAAAGTGCATTTGGATTACGTACTTGAGATGCTCTCTGGTGGGTGTGACAAGCAGCACTCCGGCACCGGTGCCTTGCAGCGAGAAGGCACCGTCAAAGTACATGATCCATTCTTTAGCTGTTTCTTTGCCGGGGAGAGCTGATTCTTGAATCTCTTCGTCTTGCGTTGGCGTCCATTCTGCAATGAACTCCGCCAAGGCTCTACTCTGAATAGTTGAAGTGCTTTCAAACTTGAGTGCAAAGCTCGACAACTCCAACGCCCACTCCACTATCCTGCCAGTTGCATCTGGATTTCTCAAAATGCGCTGTAGTGGAAAGCGAGTGACGACGGTAATCTCATGTGCTTGGAAGTAGTGGCGCAGCTTTCTCGAGGCCATGAGGAGACCGAAAAGCAATTTTTGCACCCCGGAATACCTTGATCTAGCCCCCTGCAAAAGGGAGCTTACAAAGTAATCTGGGCGCTGCACCAACTTCTTTTTGGGCACCATCTGTTGATTTGCTTCATTTGCTTGCGCTGCTTCTGATTTATCGGCACCAGACTTTGCCGAAGAAGATTCCGTCTTGTCGCTTGACGGGTTTGCCGCTGCTGTTTCTTCGTTATCAACTTCCCTCCGTGCCACTAATGCAGCACTGACCACTTGATTTGTTGCTGCCAAGTATAGCAACAACGGTTCTTGTGGCTTAGGCGCAACTAGTGTTGGAGGAGAGGAGAGGTATCTTTTCAAATCCTACAGCGCGGCCTCCGCTTCCAGAGTCCATTTCATTGGACCTGCCTTTTTCAAAATCTTGAAAAACGGCAAGGCGCGCTCGGCAGACTTTGAAATGAACCTACTCAACGCAGCCACACAGCTGGCACGACACCGCACATCCTTGACGTGCTTGGGTGCTTCGATTTGCTAAATGGCTTTGATCTTGTCGGGATTTGCTTCAATTCCACGTTGAGATACAAAGAACCCTAGAAGCTTGCCGGATGGAACGCCGAACACACACTTCTCGGGGTTGAGCTCTAGATTGATCTTGCACAAATTCGCAAATGTCTCTTCTAGATCTTGAATGAGGGTTGATTTGTCCTTGGTTTTGACCACTATATCATCCATGTATGCTTCCACATTTCTGTGTAATTGGGGCTCAAAACTGATTTGTACAACTCTTGCAAAAGTTGAACCAACACTCTTTAGTCCGAAAGGCATACGCACGAAGCAGTATGTACCACATGGAGTAATGAATGCGGTTTTCTCCTCATCTTCCTTGGCCATGAAAATCTGATGATAACCAGAATATGCATCAAGAAAAGAGAGTAAATCGCAGCCGGCAGTAGAGTCAACAATTTGATCAATGCACGGAAAAGGGAAAGGATCCTTTGGACATGCTTTGTTGATATCGGTATAGTCAATACAAAGTCTCCATTTTCCATTTACTTTGCGTACTACAGCAGGATTTGCCAACCACGTTGGATGTAGCACGCCTCTAACTAAACTAGCTACTTCTAGCTTCTTTATTTCTTCGGCGATGAATTGCTGCCATTCCAAAGCTTGCTTCCTGACCTTCTGCTTGACGGGCCGAGCATGAGGACAGATGGCAAGGTGGTGCTCGATTACCTCCCTGGGAACGCCGGGGATGTCAGATGGTTGCCATGCAAACACATCGACATTCGCTCGCAGGAAGGCAACGAGCGCGCTTTCCTATTTGCTGTCAAGGGAGGCACTGACTGTGAAGGTACCGCCCGTGTCGTCTTCCTTTGCCGGCAGCTTCTTGGTTGCTGGTGGAGTAGCCTTGGACTTCTTGGCGGTAGAGCTTTCTGGTAAATCCTCAACGGGCGCGCAGCACTCCGAAGAAGTTCGCTTCCCGGAAGACTTGTCAGAAGTCTTGCCGCTCTTCTTGCTCTTCTTTTTCTCATTGGTGGGAGCGGGTGCTTTGGCGGCAGATGCTGCAACCACCTCTCTGTACATCTTGTCGACGCAGATAACTGCATCCTTCTTGTCGGAGTTGATGGTGATGACACCCATCGGTCCTGGCATCTTTAATGTGTTGTAAGCATAGTGGGATGCTGCCATGAATTTTGCCAAGGCTGGGCGGCCAAGAATTCCATTATACGGCAAAGGGATCTTGACAACATCAAAAACAACTTTCTCTGTTTTGTAATTCAGTTCCCCGCCAAATGTCGCCGGCAATGTGATCTTCCTCTTGGGTTGGCTTCTTCCTGGGTTTACCCCTTGAAACGTGCCTGTTTTCTCGAGTTCCTCGTCAAGAATCTGCAGCCTCTTGATAACTTCTGGTGAAATCAAATTCAGGCCAGCCCCACCATCAACTAACATTTTTGTTACCTAGAGATTGCATATTGTTGGTGAAACCAACAACGGCAAGCACCCGACCGCAGTTGTGCGATCAGGGTGGTCCTCGGCATAAAAAATGATAGGCGTGTGTGACCATTTGAGTGGCTTCTGGGCGCCTATTGCCGGTTCCGCTGCATTGACCTCACGCGCCCACTACTTCAGCTAGCGGTGAGAAGAGTGCAAAGATGCGCCTCCGTCAATGCACATAGCCTCGGTTGCTTTCTGGAATTCCTGCTCACTGGACTCTCCATCATCCTCCTCATCACTTCCATCATCCTCCTCTTTCTTTTCACGGCCTCTAGCAGGCTTCTCTTTTTGCTGCTTGGCCTTGCCGCGGCGGCCTCCTCGACCACCACGACCTCTCTTGCCAGATTCGCCAGCACCATCCCGGCCCTTCTCCTTGTCGCGCTTTTCATATTCAGCTTTTTGCTTTTCGGCAAGTTGCTCAACCTGCCGGCACTCTTGGAGGTCGTGACCTTTAGTGCGGTGAATCTTGTAATTGTAGGGTAACGCAGCAGAAAACAAAAATTTTCCGACCTACGTACCAGCCCAGGATCACTATGGAGACTGCATACAAGGTTTGATCTGTTTCGTTACCGACTCGTAGCGCAGCGGAAGTAGAGTCGATGACGATCGGCGGTGCAGATCCCCGCAGCTAGGATTTTACAACCTCCCAACCGCGAGGATGTACTCCCTCATCTGCCCCTCGGACAGCCCTCCGGGAGGCGGTCGGACAGTCCCTCGGACGGTGTCACGGACAGCCCTTCGGGAGGACCCTCGAAACTCGGACGGTCACTCGGACAGCCCTTCGGGAGTACCCTCAAAACTCGGACGGTCACCCGGACAGCCCTTCGGGAGGCACTCTCGAACTAAGACCGAAACTATGATCTCTCTACAGAGTTGGACACATACGGTGTCATCTATCCGGCAGGGCTTCGCCGTCCAGAACTAGTTCCCATCGGAACCCAGACAGCCTTTCGGCTCTACGAAACTATTTCGCTGGGAGGTAGAGAGAAGCCAGACAAGTCTATGGCATGTGTATGAGAGCAAGCATGATCTGATTTTGGAGAGCCCTCTCCACCTCTATTTATAGGAGGAGCAAGGGGTAGAGGAAAGAGGAGAAAAGACCAAAAGGACCTTCCTAGGATCTTTCCACCTCATGCCACATAAGGGTGTGTAGAACATATCCACCATGAGGTGGAAGGACACCTCAAGGAGGGCCCCCCCACCCCATGGACGAAATTTGCAGCCCCTTTGGGGGTCTCCACCTCCCTTTCACACACCAAAAGTGGTTTTCTTCTAGAAGAAAAACCCCATTTCCAAATCAGCCCAAAAAGTGCTTTTCACTATTCATGAAGACATTTTTCTGCGTCCGTTAAAACCCAAATTATTTCTGTGTGCCTAGAATAATTCTAGCACCCACCAAAACAATTTTGAACGCATTCCAAAACAATTTCGGAACAATGTTTCTTCAGCGAAAAGCAACCAAAGCGGTTCCGGCTGCTCCGGAACATTTCCGGTTTTTGTCCCGGAAAATTCCCAGAAGTTTCCAGAACACTTCTGGCATCCTCCAAGAATTTCCAGGCGTGTGCCAGAACCAATTTGACTTAATGGAATACCCTGAAACAACTTTTCAGTTTCATCAAAACTATTCCGGTGTTCTCTCCGGAACGTTTCCGTTTCGTCCGAAACTTTTTCGGTGATTTTCTCTCAGACTCCCTGTCTAGTATTCAGCAGATAGATGACCCTTAAGCGTGTGACCCTATAGGTTCGGTGAAGTATAGACATGACCGGAACTCTTTCCGATCAATGATCAACATCGGAGCCGTGGACACCCATATTGACCCCTATACCCACACGAATGAATATTCGAGTGAACCTCCAGTTGCCGTGTGCTATTCCTGTTGCTTCGCGATATGTTACAAATACCCGAGGTGAGAAACATCGGCATCCCCGTGGATCAACACTTGTCCACAATGCCAGTTACCTCGTTACCGGTTTTGTTCTCTTTTCTCGTTCCCGTGTTCCGGCATCCCTGTGATCTAATCACATTGTGTCTGGCCAGACGATGATGGATACCGTAACACCGAGAGGGCCCAGAGATATCTCTCCATCGTCGGAGGAGCAAATCCCAATCTTGAGCTATCAAGTTACTTAACATACTTTTCCATGAACCCGTAAGCCGCCGTAATAGCCACCCATTTACGGATGACGTTTAACAAACCCCAAAGTTCATGAAGCAAGCATGAAGAAACTCAACACTCTCATGGTCTAAGGAATTATGCAAACATTAACTTCTCTGTGTTATTAACCATTAACTTATGACGAATGAATCTCATAGCATAACATCAATCGGGTCGATTCAACACAAGTGTTCTACTAACATTGTGCCCTCAAAGTTGCTGGCATAGACATGCCCATGATCAGGAAAACGTAATCATCATGCAACACTTGAGCTAGTCTTAGAGGCATGACTAGGAATACATTTTACCGTTTATTATCCCACACGTGCACATGGGTTTTCCTCAGAGCCTTTATGGATATACGGGCTCGGGAACCACAACAGTTATAGCATGGAACATAAACTTAATTATGAACATGGAGATAAACAATAACATTTATTATTGCCTCTAGGGCATATCTCCTACAGACTCCCACTTGCACTAGAGTCAATAATCTAGTCAATGCTAATGCACATTACACCTGTGGCGTACCGGTGTAAAATATGCTTTGCTTGTGGTATAGCCTGATGTCCAACGGATCTGACAACTTCAGCTCCGTGTGTGCCTTTGCATATCCTTGCGTTTTCACGCTTTCACAAAATTCATATTTTGTGTGGACTTGGCTTTGTATATATGTGAATCATTGGTCGAAACCTGATTCCTCAGACTGAGCTATGGAGCAACTATCTGTAATAGTGTCCCATTGACCAAAGCCATCTTGGAACCATACTAAGTTCATGAATGAACTATATGATTCAACATCTTCTATGTCGCTTTGAAAGTGGCAACATACTTAGCCTTTGTTATAGAGTTCGCCACAGTAACCTGTTTGGAACGTTTTCCAAACACCGTGCCACCATATTGTGTATTACACAAAACCCTTAACTTAAATCAAAAATCGCATGGAGCATTGATGAAGACTGTATCGATGTAATTACTTACAACGAGCACTTCATAATCTCTGCTTGCGAGAAAACATGTCATCAGTGCTACTTTAGTACTCAATGACATTTTTCACTATTGTCCTATGATCAATACTTTGATCACTTTGATATCTATACTCGCAACAGCTTTGGGAGTATCGGACATATCTGGTTGTTTTACATACCATGGAATACATGATTAATCCAAACACAAGAGTGTGTGGAATCTCCATCATGTATTTTGCTCATCAGTGTTTTGAGACACCGAGTCTTGTAAAAACCCTTTCCATGTGACTTCGGCACGAATCACTCCTTGGCGTTTTAATGCTAAAATGTTTTAGCATCTTGTCAATATGTATTTTTGGCTTTAGCCTATTAGGCAATTCTATCTCGTAGATAAATATTCCTAATGTCAAGGCTATTTAGCCCAAGCACTTCATTGAAAAACTATTTTTAATGAAGTCCTAATTTGTGTCAAGAAATTTCCAATCAACAATGTGTCAAGCACACAAAGTTTTTAGAAATATTATTATGCTCCCACTTACTTTCTTGAAACCACAAGCATCTTCGTTATCCATTGATGAAATCAAACTCTTTTGATTATTTCATCAAAACAAAGATTCCAACTCCATTTTGCTCTCTTCTGTCCATTGCTGGAACTCTGAAGTTTGCATACTTACTAGCATCCTCTGGATTGACAAAATACTTCGGACTGTACCACATACAAGTCCTAGGTTGCATTTCCATCATATGGAAATCCTTTTGGCATCCATGTATCATATCTCAAGATTGAAATATGTATTAATTGCTAGTTTAACCCGATCTGACTTTAAGCATCGCTACGGTGAGAGAACCTCATCGTAGTCAACTCCTTGAACTTGTTATTGCAACAAGTCGAGCTTTATGGATAAAACATTTTATCCAAATCAGTTTATAGTTCCATTAATGTTCGTTAGACTCTAAGTCTTCCGAAGGGTTTATCAAGATATAATCTTGAATCATTTATGGAAACTATCTCGGATTATATTGGCATTTAGCCAATTCCGGAGTCAGGGCCCATCAACGCTTCCTTGTGTATCGTAGGTATACTGTTGTCTAACAACAATATCTTGCTTGCGCACCTGAGAGGTTTGCACGAGTTTTGCCTACGTGGTTCAGCTGCAAGTTCGACCGAAGTCCATACATTTTATTGTAGAGACTTCCGTATCAGTCGCAGTAGGAAACTCTGAAATCACTTCCAAGGTTCCTTTCCTTTGATCTGATGACGAAGATACTGTTATCTCGTCGAGTTGCACTGTCCTCCCACTCACCTTTTTGCAAGAACCATTCTCTTTAAAAGCATACCGTTCTCGGTGGCAAACCTTTTGCCTCGGTATAGTGGTGGAGGAATTCCCAATTACTTGGGATAACCTACAAAGTAGTACTTGTCTGATTTGGAATAGGTTTGTAAATATTTTACACAAGCCCCATATTCCAAATGTTAAGAAAAGACCAAGCATGGTTGGGCGTACCATACCATGGTGTCATTTCAACAGACCTAATGGCGCTCTTTTCAGTGTAAAAGCCGTAGTCTCTAAAGCATTACCTTAAAAGGAATAATGGCAAAATGATTTATGTCATCTTTGATCTTACCATGTCTTAAATGGTTTGAATACATCTTCATGGACGTACCACTCACAGTAGAGTTCCGGGAGGTGTAAGTTATGAAAACCCTTTTCACAACTCATCAGACATTCGCTAAACTTATAACTCAAATATTCCTTTCGGCAATCTAGTTTGCAGAAACATATTTTTCTTGTTACAATAATTTCTACTTCATATTGAAAACCTTATGAATGATTTCAAAAGATCCAGACTTTCGTCTCATCAAGTAAATATCCATATATCTACTTGAGTCATTTTTGAAGATAGACAAATCCACTGCTAGCAACAACATTTATTGGACTACACACATCAAAATGTATGATCACCAATAAGTTCGTTGCTCGTTCCTTATGGCCTGTGAACGGTATTTCAGTCAATTCACTTTTCTGGAGGAAAGTTGCAAGTGTCAGATGATTCATAATCAAATGACTTCAAAATCCATCATAATGGAATTTCTCCATGCGGGTTTCTCCAATGTGACCAAATGCAGTGCCACACATGTGTGGTATTCCCTTAGTCTTGCGACATTTAGCGTCAGTGTTATGGATGTATCATATTACCATCAATATTCATAACATACACCCCATCCACTATGGAAGCATGGCCCTTATGTTATTCATGATTCCGAACAACAATTGTTCTTTCATGAACAACACTCTTGCAACAAACATTATGCAAATGGGCTAGAGTGTATAAAACTCTAAAATGATTTATGAAAGTAAATACAGAGGTAAAGTATTATTATCAATATTCATAACATACATCTCATTCATAATGAAAGTATGGCCCTTATGTTATTCATAACACCGAACATCAAAAGTTCTCTTATGAACAACCTTCTTGCAAGATACCTTATGCAATTGGCTAGAGTGTATAAAACTCTATAATGAATTATGAAAATAAATACATAGGTAATACACCGATGGAAGGTATAGTAACTTTTACCAAGTTCCCAACATGTATTTAAACCTCATTCCTGGCTTAGTCTTTCAGGCCATAGTAGTTTTTGCATCGAGTCGCAACAGAATGCAATCGAGCGGGTATCTCTGTGATAAACTCACAATACCCAAGAATCAGTGATTAACATGTTTAATCATAATTCCCAAGAACTATTTCTTTGACCAGCCTTCTATACATCAATAACTTGTATGACTTTCATACATGAGCTGGATATTCCAGTCTTCTGTCTTTTTGCCTTTATACTTCTAACAGTTTAACTTTTAGTATTTCTCCTACTCTCAGAAGAAGCATCCAACTTAAGAGTGGCGTTAGCCCCGGACTTCCTAGGTGTGTAAGTCATACTAACACCCTTCGGACATTTCCTTTAAGTTGTTGTTTTATTCACCTTCATCATATGACAGGCGTTCTACTGGATCCCTCTGTTATTAGTCAAATGCATAGTAAACACTTTTACTAATAGTTTGCAGATCAAACATTGCTTTGGATATCACATATCTTTTAGCCTTTGTTTGTGTCTGAAAATGATTTTCAGTTCCATGAATATCACATAGCTATCCCAAACTTTTGAAGTTCGGGTCTCATGGAAGCAAACATATTGCACTTGACCGTAAAGGATTTCTAGCTTTTGGATCGAAGGACGAGAGTCACATTATCCATAGCATTAGCGGGAGAATACCAAAAGCATGCGATAGGACAAAATCCTTCTCGGCACTTTTGAGGACAATCCTCACATTACGTTACCAATCGTAAAGTTTTAACCAGATATTTAACAGCTATTCAATTTTAACAGGGAAGGTGGAAACGCGAGCCATTATTCTACAACTATTATGCAAAATTTCACTTTAGACAAAGTTCATAATTAATTGCACTAAGAATTAAAAGAATTAATTCTAAAGTGCGCTCCCACTCAAATCAATATCTCTCATAATTTATTGTGAGTGATACAAGATCCGCATTTCCATTCAACGCTATTGTTCGAGATGAACACTGATGGCGCCAACTTTAATCGGTAGGCAAACTTGCCGATCACATCTTCTATGTGACTCTTGTTCATCTTTCGATGCGTGTGTTCCGAGCTCAGGACGATCCTGCCATGAACGTCAAGACAACCAAGTGATCTCGCTGCGAGGTCTGACCTCACCCGCCTTACACCCGTACAATCGTTCGTACCCATGTAGATCATGGCGCACCCCGAAAGGAAAGATGCTGTGACGGTGCTACACTTGGGAGAACACTAACTACTTGATATTTTAAGTGAGAGATCACCCTAATAAAAGCGACTACCGCGCAATCAAAAGGGTGCATCATAAGGGATAAACATCTCAGGCAATTCATAATAGCATGATATGGTATAGCCCTTTCTGACGGAGAAGTCAAGTATTTCTTCGTCTTCGGCATTCGCGTCGGTGTTCACCTTTGCGAAGATTGCCACCACCTTGTCGATGCACCAGATAATATTGCTATCTCTATAGCTGATAAAATAAGTGCATTACAAAAGGTTGACACGCAGGTCATTTAAAGTGACAATCATATGGCTCCAGCCATCATGCCGAATCATGACACGCAGGTCATGTTAATTAATTTACATCATATAGTCATCTCATACATAATCAAATTAATATGAGCACTGCTATACCACATCATATGCACATGCAAACCATCCTGCAAAACCAAGTTAGACGCCTCTAATCGGTTTATGCAAATTTTCATTTTACGTGGCTTCTAAGGTTTCGAAACACACCGAAGCTACCTACGTATTATCATCAAGTATGATTATTCAAGTCGCTAGATTAACATCGCGGGGTGTATGAAACACGAGATAATAAAATCTCGAGCCCCATACTAAACTTCGTCATACGCATGACCCCCGTGCAGATCATATCTGCATTGCCCTTTCGTCTGCGAAATTTCATCTTTCTTTTTAACTATGGTGGAATTCAAAGAACTGTTAGCACTTCGTTGATCAATCAGGATCGCGGATTGCCAGAACTTTGAAATTCCACCATGCTGTTATCAAGATCAGAAATATGCAAATTCCAGGGAAGCAACAAGAACATCGGGTAACAGATTTCATCTGCTACCCGCACAAATAATTATCAGTAATAGAACTCATCTACTACAAATTATATTGTGCAACACCCATACATCTCTATGTATTCTAGATCGAACCTGCATCTACGCATAGCACGACTCTTGATGCCACTGTAGGGTAACACAGCAGAAAACAAAAATTTTCCGACCTACGTACCAGCCCAGGATCACTATGGAGACTGCATACAAGGTTTGATCTGTTTCGTTACCGACTCGTAGCGCAGCGGAAGTAGAGTCGATGACGATCGGCGGTGCAGATCCCCGCAGCTAGGATTTTACAACCTCCCAACCGCGAGGATGTACTCCCTCATCTGCCCCTCGGACAGCCCTCTGGGAGGCGGTCGGACAGTCCCTCGGACGGTGTCGCGGACAGCCCTTCGGGAGGACCCTCGAAACTCGGACAGTCACTCGGACAGCCCTTCGGGAGTACCCTCAAAACTCGGACGGTCACCCGGACAGCCCTTCGGGAGGCACTCTCGAACTAAGACCGAAACTACGATCTCTCTACAGAGTTGCACACATACGGTGTCATCTATCCGGCAGGGCTTCGCCGTCCAGAACTAGTTCCCATCGGTACCCAGACAGCCTTTCGGCTCTACGAAACTATTTCGCTGGGAGGGAGAGAGAAGCCAGACAAGTCTATGGCATGTGTATGAGAGCAAGCATGATCTGATTTTGGAGAGCCCTCTCCACCTCTATTTATAGGAGGAGCAAGGGGTAGAGGAAAGAGGAGAAAAGACCAAAAGGACCTTCCTAGGATCTTTCCACCTCATGCCACATAAGGGTGTGTAGAACATATCCACCATGAGGTGAAAGGACACCTCAAGGAGGCCCCCCCCCCACCCCATGGACGAAATTTGCAGCCCCTTTGGGGGTCTCCACCTCCCTTTCACACACCAAAAGTGGTTTTCTTCTAGAAGAAAAACCCCATTTCCAAATCAGCCCAAAAAGTGCTTTTCACTATTCACGAAGACATTTTTCTGCGTCTGTTAAAACCCAAATTATTTCTGTGTGCCTAGAATAATTCTAGCACCCACCAAAACAATTTTGAACGCATTCCGAAACAATTTCGGAACAATGTTTCTTCAGCGAAAAGCAACCAAAGCGGTTCCGGCTGCTCCGGAACATTTCCGGTTTTTGTCCCGGAAAATTCCCAGAAGTTTCCAGAACACTTCTGGCATCCTCCAAGAATTTCCAGGCGTGTGCCAGAACCAATTTGACTTAATGGAATACCCTGAAACAACTTTTCAGTTTCACCGGAACTATTCCGGTGTTCTCTCCGGAACGTTTCCGTTTCGTCCGAAACTTTTTCGGTGATTTTCTCTCAGACTCCCTGTCTAGTATTCAGCAGATAGATGACCCTTAAGCGTGTGACCCCATAGGTTCGGTGAAGTATAGACATGACCGGAACTCTTTCCGATCAATGATCAACATCGGAGCCGTGGACACCCATATTGACCCCTATACCCACACGAATGAATATTCGAGTGAACCTCCAGTTGCCGTGTGCTATTCCTGTTGCTTCGCGATATGTTACAAATACCCGAGGTGAGAAACATCGGCATCCCCGTGGATCAACACTTGTCCACAATGCCAGTTACCTCGTTACCGGTTTTGTTCTCTTTTCTCGTTCCCGTGTTCCGGCATCCCTGTGATCAAATCACATTGTGTTTGGCCAGACGATGATGGATACCGTAACACCGAGAGGGCCCAGAGATATCTCTCCATCGTCGGAGGAGCAAATCCCAATCTTGAGCTATCAAGTTACTTAACATACTTTTCCATGAACCCGTAAGCCGCCGTAATAGCCACCCATTTACGGATGACGTTTAACAAACCCCAAAGTTCATGAAGCAAGCATGAAGAAACTCAACACTCTCATGGTCTAAGGAATTATGTAAACATTAACTTCTCTGTGTTATTAACCATTAACTTATGACAAATGAATCTCATAGCATAACATCAATCGGGTCGATTCAACACAAGTGTTCTACTAACATTGTGCCCTCAAAGTTGCTGGCATAGACATGCCCATGGTCAGGAAAACGTAATCATCATGCAACACCTGAGCTAGTCTTAGAGGCATGACTAGGAATACATTTTACCGTTTATTATCCCACACGTGCACATGGGTTTTCCTCAGAGCCTTTATGGATATACGGGCTCGGGAACCACAACAGTTATAGCATGGAACATAAACTTAATTATGAACATGGAGATAAACAATAACATTTATTATGGCCTCTAGGGCATATCTCCTACATTAATATGGTCCATCAGACTTGCCGGCCTTCTCGTTTGCCGCCGCCTCCTGACAAGCGGCGCATACAGCAGCCTCCTTGACGGAGTTCTCTGTCTTGGCTTTCTTGGCGGACTCAGAGTTGCCGGTACCCTCGACAACCATAACAGTTTTGCCTTTGCGCTTCCTGTTGCGCTTTCGGCCTTTCTTTTTCGGGGTGGCGGCATCGTCATCCTCTGAATCAACTTCTGCGCCTGCATCTTCCCCAGGAAGCCTCCTCCCTTCTTTAGTGCATGCACACTTATCCACCAATGTATAGAGCTCATTGACGGTCTTCGGCAACTTGATGTTCATCTTTTCTCGCATCCTTCGATTGCGCACATTCGTGTGAAAGGCGGCAATGACTGCTGTGGGGTGCACATCTGGAATATTGCGGTGCACACGGTTGAACCTCTGGATATATTTGCGTAAACTTTCACCATCCCTCTGCGGGATCACTTGCAGGTCGCTGGGCTGACCAGGGGCCTTGTGGCCTCCAGTAAAAGCACCAACAAACTCGTTGCAAAGATCAGACCACGAAGAAATGGAGTTCTCCGGAAAGTTCATCAGCCAAGATCTCACGTTGGGCTTGATCACCAACGGAAAGTAGTTGGCGAGGATCTTCTCGTCTCTTCCCCCGGCAACTTGTACAGCAATCATGTAAATACCCAAGAATTCTGCCGGGTTCAGCTTGCCGTCGTACTTCTCTGGTACCTCCAGCTTGAAGGCCCGGATAAATGGCCAACGGACTTGCTGCAGCTTGCGAGTGAAGGCCGGGCATCCGACCTCGTAAGGCAGATACCCGCCAACCTCGGGCGCAGGCTGATGAACGACTGGGCCATTGCGCGCATCAGTTTGACGGCGCGCCTCCCGGCGCCATTCGATGGTAGTGCGGGCATCCTCCACCCGCCTATCCTGCAGCACTCGCCGCTGATCTTGCCGCGCTCGTGGATCCAAAGAGGCCATCGACATCTCGTCAGGCTTGAAGGATCGTTGAGTTTGCTGCGGCTGCTGTTGCTATTAATGTTGGCGTTGTTGCCGTGGAGGTGATTGCACCATTGGCGCATCACCTTCAACACGGCCACCAGTTAGAGCTACTGGTGCTGTTTGCGGATGGTGAGATGGTCCCGCCTGCTGTGATTTGCTGGCTTTGGCAAATCCAATGAGGCTTTGGATGGTGGCCCTCCACTCATCCATCTTGTCTGCTGCCGGAGGAAAGTTTAACAGCATCTGGGCTCGCGCCATCCCCTCTGCTGCTGTGGCTGGCATGGCCAGAAGCGAAGAACGCAACGTCGCTCTACTCCTGGTAGAGCCAGCAGGAGCGCCATTGCGATCTTGCTGCCGCGGCACATGCTCAGCAGCGGGTTGTCGTGGCGGAGGTGGTGCCTGAGGATCTGGAACTTGATCGACAGGCGTCTTGCCATGTGGTCGCCGCCGCCCTGGATCGTCGACGCCGCAAGGAGTCACGTTGCACTCATCATGCGACAGGCGCAGTGTATGTCTTGACGCAGCATCTCTGGACACCACCGCAGCGGGATCTTGACTTGCGCCGGCCCGGGCATTGTTGCTCCGGTGGCTGCGCTCATCAAAGCGTCGAGGAGGTGGAAGTCGTCCATCCGCACCACCTGTACCGTTACGACTTTGCTCGCCAGAAGGTCGAGGAGGTTGGCCGCCTCCAGCGCCTCCGCCTCCTGCTCCGACCATGGTGGGCATGGCGACCGCGCCACCTGCGCCGGTCGTGCCAATCACGGTGTCCACACCGCCCGCGTTGGCTGCGCCGCCTGCGCCGCTTGCGGATACGTGCGAAGGAACTTTGGAAGTGGAAGGAGCTGTCATCGTGATGCCCTTCTTCTTGGGAGCCATCGACGACGAGGAAGATGGTGATGAAGCTGATGAAACTGACGCGCAATCTACTGATTCAGGTTCGCGCAAGCGATTCCCCTACCTGGCGCGCCAAAGATGTCGTGCGTACGACCATCTATGGGGCCATCTAGCCAATTTGCGGTTCGACTAGGGGAATGCACGAGCACAAAGAGCAGAATCAGCAGAGAACGCAAAGATATTTACCCAGGTTCAGGCCACCTTGAGGTATAAAACCCTACTCCTGCTTTGGTGTATTATATGTGGAGAGCTCAAATACAAGGTGCGCTTCATCCCGGCAAGGTGCAGAGGGAAGCAACTACGCATGCAAAGTGAGCTAGAGTGTCTAAGGATCGATCCTTGTAAAGGTTGCCCTGGCCCTCCTTTTATAGTTAAAGGGGTAACCACAGTGGCAAAATAGTCATTACAAGTTGATTAGACAGCAAACAGTGCTATCATACCTAACTCTACCGGTTTAGGACAAAAGCATTAAATGCGCTGTTAGGTGTCATGTGGAGGAGGAGCCCCGGCAAGGTTCCTGCACCGCTCGCCCAGCTACCTTACATTATCTTGACACGCCTCCTGGACAGTGATAACCAACAAGTATAGGGGATCGCAACAGTTTTTGAGGGTAGAGTATTCAACCCAAATTTATTGATTCGACACAAGGGGAGCCAAAGAATATTTGCAAGTATTAGCAGTTGAGTTGTCAATTCAACCACACCTGGAAACTAAATATCTGCAGCAGAGTGATCAGTAGCACAGTAATATGATAGTTTGATAGCAGTAGCAATAATAGTAACGGTAACAGTAACGGTAGCGGCAATAGTAGTAGCAATTGTAACAGTAGTAGCAACAATAGTAACTTAGCAAGGACAATATGTGAAAAACTCGTAGGCATTGGATCGGTGATATTGTTGGATAACATTCATCATGTAACAGTAATAACCTAGGGCGACACAGAACTAGCTCCAATTCATCAATGTAATGTAGGCATGTATTCCGTATATAGTCATACGTGCTTGCGATAAGAACTTGCATGACATCTTTTGTCCTACCATCCCGTGGCAGCGGGGTCCATAAGGAAACTAAGGGATATTAAGGCCTCCTTTTAATAGAGAACCGGAACAAAGCATTAACACATAGTGAATACATGAACTCCTCAAACTATGGTAATCACCGGAAAGAATCCCAATTATTGTCACCTTGGGGTATGTGGATCATGACACATAGCAGGTGCATATAACTTGCAAGATCGGATGAAGAACACAAATATATTCATGAAAACATAAAGGGTTCAGATCTGGAATCATGGCACTCGGGCCCTAGAGACAAGCATTAAGCATAGCAAAGTCATAGCAACATCAATCTCAGAACATAGTGGATACTAGGGATCAAGCCCTAACAAAACTAACTCGATTACATGATAAATCTCATCCAACTCATCATCGTCCAGCAAGCCTACGAAGGAATTACTCACTCCCGGCGGTGAGCATCATGAAATTGGTGATGAAGGATGGTGATGCCGGAAGATCCCCCTCTTCGGAGCCCCAAACGGACTCCAGATCTGGCCTCCCGATGAAAAACAGGAGGTGGCGGCGGCTCCGTATCGTGAAACGCAATAAAACTTCCTCTCTTATTTTTTTCTCTGGAATTGTGAATTTATAGCGTTGGAATTAGGTTAGACGGAGCCACGTGGGCCCCACGAGGTACCAGGGGGCGCCTGGGGGGGGTGGCGCGCCCTGGTGCCTCGTGGGCACTGGGTGGCTCCCCTCCAGTAGGTTTTGGCTCCAGTATTTTTTATATATTCCATAAAAAATCTCCAAAAAGTTTCATCCAATTCCAAGAAGTTTTATTTCTGCACAAAAAACAACACCATGGCAATTCTGCTGAAAACAGCGTCAGTCCGGGTTAGTTCCATTCAAATGATGCAAATTAGGGGCCAAAACAAGAGCAAAAGTGTTTGGAAAAGTAGATACGATGGAGACGTATCAACTCCCCCAAGCTTAACTCATTGCTTGTCCTCAAGCAATTCAGTTGACAAACTAAAATTGATAAACAAAAACTTTTACAAACTCTTTTGTTCTTGTATCTATATATATGCTTAAATAATACCCAAGTTTTCAGCAAAGATTATAACTAACCATGCAAATGATAACTCTTAGAAATTATATTCACTCATATCAATGGCATAATCAACTAGCGAGCAATAATAAGATATATCAAATGCCAACACTTTGTCAAAATGGTCATGATATAATATGACAGCATGGTATCTCGCTAGCCCTTTCTGAGACCGCAAAACATAAATGCAGAGCACTTCCAAAGTTCATGCAGCGACTAAACATTTTAATTCATGGTAGAAGAGATCCAGTCATGATGCACACAACATTAACTGTTCACAATGCATGAGAATGACAATAGTGCTCTCAGGACTGGTGCTTGTTTGAGAAGGTGATGACTCAACAATAAAAGTAAAATAACATAAAAGTAAATAGATAGGCCCTTCGCAGAGGGAAGCATGGATTTGCAGAGGTGCCATAGCTTGAAGCTTAAATCAGGGATAAATAAAATTTTGGGAAGTATGCCTTTCCTGTCAACGTCACGACCGAGAGTTTTCAATATCTTCCATGCTAAACACATTAGCGGCGGTTCCCAAGCAGTAAAGTAAAGTTTACTCCCCCTCCACCAACAATCACAAGCCATGGCTAGCCGAATCCTCGGGTGCCCTCCATACCAACAACTTTCCGGGGGAGTTTGTTTTATTATTTTATAATTTTAATAATGGGACTGGGCATCCCGATTACCAGCCCCTCTCGTGCAAGGACAAGTGAATCAACACTCATCATGAGAATAACCCGCTTAGCATGGGAGATACTGACCGCCCCTTGTCGCTCCATGAGCGGTACGAGCACACAAAACAGACGTTCTTTTGAATATTTAGAGGTGGCACATGCAAATTTACTTAGAACGGCAGAGTAATACCGCATATAGGTAGATATAGTGAACTCATCTGGAATAAGTTTGGTTTACGGGTTTTGATGCACAAACAGCATTCCCGCTTAGTACAGAAGGCTAGCAAATAGGTTGAGAAGCGACCAGCTAGAGAGCGAAAACGGTCATAATCATGCATTATGAAAAATCAACATTGAATACTAGCATGAGTAGGATATAAACTGTTGGAAATATGCCCTAGAGGCAATAATAAAATGGTTATTATTATACTTCCTTGTTCATGATAATCGTTTATTATCCATGCTATAATTGTATTGGTTGGAAACACAAATACATGTGTGGATACGTAGACAACAACATGTCCCTAGTAAGCCTCTACCGGACTAGCTCGTTGATCAAAGATGGCCATGGTTTCCTGGTCATAGACATGAGTTGTCATTTGATGACGGGATCACATCATTAGGAGAATGATGTGATGGACAAGACCCAAACTATGAACGTAGCATATGATCGTGTCAAGTTTATTGCTATCGTTTTCTGCATGTCAAGTATCTGTTCCTATGACCATGAGATCATGCAAGTCACTGACACCGGAGGAGTACCTTGTGTGTATCAAACGTCGCAACATAACTGGGTGACTATAAAGATGCTCTACAGGTATCTCCGAGGGTGTCTGTTGAGTTGGCATGGATCAAGACTGGGATTTGTCACTCCGTATGACGGAGAAGTATCTCGGGGCCCACTCGGTAATACAGCATCACAATAAGCTTGCAAGCAATGTGACTAAGGTGTTAGCCATGGGATCTTGTATTACGGAATGAGTAAAGAGACTTGCCGGTAACGAGATTGAACTAGGTATGGAGATACCGACGATCGAATCTCGGGCAAGTAACATACCGATGGATAAAGGGAATTGCATACGGGATTGATTGAATCCTGACATCGAGGTTCGACCGATAAAGATCTTCGTAGAATATGTAAGAACCGATATGGGCATCCAGGTCCCGCTATTGGTTATTGGCCGTGGAGGTGTCTCGGTCATGTCTGCATAGTTCTCGAACCCGCAGGGTCCACACACTTAACGTTTGGTGACGATATAAGTATATTCGAGTTATTATGTTGGTGACCGAAGGTTGTTCGGAGTCCCGGATGAGATCCCAGACGTGACGAGGAACTCCGGAATGGTCTGGAGGTGAAGATTGATATATAGGATGAAGGGTATCGGAGTCCGGAAGTGTTCCGGGGGTACCGGGGTTTTCGACGGAGAACCGAAAGGGGTTTTGGGGGCCCCGGCAAGTGTTGGGGGCCTCATGGGCCAAGGGGAGGGAGCACACCAGCCCACTAAGGGGCTGTGCGCCCCCCTCACCCCATCTCACGAACACCAGAGGGGTTGGGGCGCCCCCTAGGGCTGCCTCCACCTGGCTTCGGGGGCAAGTCACCCTAGGGTTTCCCTAGGGGCGCCCCCATCCCATCTGTGGCCGCCACCCCCTTAGGGGAAACCCTAGGGGCGCCACCCCTCCTCCCTTCCCCCTATATATAGAGGGGTAGAGGGAGAGCATCCGCACCCATCCATGCCACGGCGCTGCCCTCCCTCTCCCTCGTAGTTCCTCTCCTTCTCCGCTTGGCTTGGCGAAGCCGTGCTGAGATTGCTCCACCACCACCGCCGCCACGCCGTCGTGCTGCCGGAGGACTCGACCTACTACTTCACCATTGCTTGCTGGATCGAGGAGGTGAAGGCGTCATCAAGCCGTACGTGTGTTGAACGCGGAGGTGCCGTCCGTTCGGCATTTGGATCGGAGTTCGCGGGACGGATCGTGATTGGATCGCGAAGACGTTCGACTACATCAACCGCGTTTCTTAACACTTCTGCTTAGCGATCTACAAGGGTATGTAGATGCAATATCTCCTCTCGTAGATGTTCATCTCCTAGATTGATCTTGGTGAGCGTAGGAAATTTTTTGTTTCCCATGCGACGTTCCCCAACAGTGGCATCATGAGCTAGGTTCTTGCGTAGATGACATCACGAGTAGAACACAAAGGAGTTTGTGGGCGTTGATATTCAGATTGCTTCCTTCCTTGGTCTTTTCTTGATTCAGCGGTATTGTGGGATGAAGCGGCCCGGACCAACTTTACATGTCCACGTACATGAGATCGGTTCCATCGACTGACATGCGACTTTGTTGCATAAGATGGCTGGCGGGTGTCTGTCTCTCCCACCTTAGTTGAATCGGATTCGACAAAGGTGGTCCTTGTAGAAGGTTAAATAGCAACTTGTATATCACCGTTGTGGTTTTGCATAGGTAAGAATCGTTCTTGCTAGATACCCATAGCAGCCACGTAAAACATGCAACAACAAATTAGAGGACGTCTAACTTGTTTTTGCAGGGTATGTTGTGATATGATATGGCCAAAGACATGATGAAATATATTTGATGTATGAGATGATCATGTTTTGTAATAGTTTATCACGACTTGCATGTCGATGAATACGGCAACCGGCAGGAGCCATAGGGTTGTCTTTAATTATTGTATAACCTGCGTGTCAATCATTAAGCGCTATGTAATGCTTTACTTTATCGCTAAACGGTAGCAATAGTAGTAGAAGCATGGTTGGCATGACAACCCCGATGGCGACACGATGATGGAGATCATGATGATGGAGATCATGGTGTCATGCCGGTGACGATGGAGATCATGCCGGTGCTTTGGAGATGGAGATCAAAAGCACAAGTTGATGGCCATATCATGTCACTTATGATTTGCATGTGATGTTAATCCTTTTATGCATCTTATTTTTCTTAGGACGACGGTAGCATTATAAGGTGATCCCTCACTAAAATTTCAAGATAAAATTGTGTTCTCCCCAAGTGTGCACCGTTGTGAAAGTTCGTCGTTTCGAAGCACCACGTGATGATCGGGTGTGATAGACTCTACGTTCACATACAACGGGTGCAAGCCAGTTTTGCACATGCGGAACACTTGGGTTAAACTTGACGAGCCTAGCATGTACAGACATGGCCTCGGAACACAAGAGACCGAAAGGTCGAACATGAGTCATATAGTAGATATGATCAACATGGAGATGTTCACCATTGAAACCACCTCATCTCACGTGATGATCGGACTTGGGGTTGGTGAATTTGGATCATGTTACACTCGGACGACCGGAGGGATGTTGATTTGAGTGGGAGTTCTTAAGTAATATGATTAATTGAACTCTTTATCATGAACAATAGTCTAAACTATCTTTGCAAATTATGTTGTAGATCAATGGCTCGCGCAGTAGCTCCCTTGAATTTCAATGCGTTCCTAGAGAAAGCTAAGATGAAAGATGATGGAAGTAACTTTGTAGACTGGGCCCGTAATCTAAGGATTATCCTCACGGCTGCCCAAAAGGCTTATGTCCTTGATGCACCGCTTGGTGAGCAACCCCCTCCGGCGTCTGTGGACGTTATGAACGCCTGGCAGGCACGCGTTGATAACTACTCAATAGTTCAGTGCGCCATGTTGTATGGCTTAGAACCGGGACTTCAAAGGCGTTTTGAACGTCATGGAGCATATGAGATGTTCCAGGTGTTGAAGTTTATTTTTGAGAAAAATGCCCGGATCGAGAGGTATGAGACCTCCGATAAGTTCTATGCTTGCAAGATGGAGGAGAACGGGTCTGTCAGTGAACACATACTCAAAATGTCTGGGTATTACAACCGTCTGGCTGAGTTGGGAGTTGTGCTCCCGCCAGAGGCAATCACTGACAGAGTTCTTCAATCGCTACCACCTAGCTACAAGAGCTTTGTGTTGAACTATAACATGCAAGGGATGAACAAGTCAGTCGCCGAGCTGTTTGCGATGCTGAAAGTCGCTGAGTCAGACATCCAGAAGGAGCATCAAGTGTTGATGGTCAATAAAACCACTAGTTTCAAGAAGAATGGCAAGGGCAAGATGGGAAATTCCAAGAAGAGTGGCAAAGTAGTTGCCCCTCCCATAAAGAAACCCAAGGTTGGGCCCAAGCCGGAAACTGAGTGCTTCTATTGCAAGGGAACTGGCCACTGGAAGCGGAATTGCCCCAAGTATCTGGCCGACAAGAAGGGGGCCAACGCCAAACAAGGTATATATGATATACATGTTATTGATATGTACCTTACCAACTCTCGTTGTAGTGCCTGGGTATTTGATACCGGTGCGGTTGCTCACATTTGCAACTCAAAGCAGGAACTACGGAATAGACGGAGGCTGGCGAAGGACGAAGTGACGATGCGCGTGGGAAATGGTTCCAAGGTTGATGTGATCGCCGTCGGCACTCTCGCTCTTTGATTACCATCGGGATTAGTGATGAACCTGAATAATTGTTATTTAGTGCCTGCGTTGAGCATGAACATTATATCTGGATCTTGTTTAATGCGAGACGGTTACTCATTTAAATCAGAGAATAATGGTTGTTCTATTTATATGGGTAATATCTTTTATGGTCATGCACCCAATGTGAGGGGTTTATTCTTATTGAATCTCGATAGTAATGATACACATGTTCATAACATTGATGCCAAAAGATGTAGAGTTGATAATGATAATACCACTTTCTTGTGGCACTACCGCTTAGGTCATATTGGTGTAAAACGCATGAAGAAACTCCATGCTGATGGACTTTTGGAGTCACTTGATTTTGAATCACTTGACACATGCGAACCATGCCTCATGGGCAAGATGACTAAGACCCCGTTTTCCGGAATAATGGAATGGGCAAGTGATTTGTTGGAAATCATACATACTGATGTGTGCGGTCCGATGAGCATTGAGGCGCGCGGTGGATATCGTTACTTTCTGACCTTCATCGACGATTTGAATAGATATGGGTATGTTTACTTAATGAAACACAAGTCTGAAACGTTTGAAAAGTTCAAGCAATTTCAGAGTGAAGTTGAGAATCATCGTAACAAGAAGATAAAATTCCTACGATCTGATCGAGGGGGAGAATATCTGAGTTATGAGTTTGGCAATCACTTAAGACAATGTGGAATTGTTTCACAGTTGACGCCACCTGGAACACCATAGTGTAATGGTGTGTCCGAACGTCGTAATCGAACCTTATTGGATATGGTGCGTTCTATGATGTCTCTTGCCGATCTGCCACTATCATTTTGGGGTTATGTGTTAGAGACAGCTGCATTCACTTTAAATAGGGCACCATCTAAGTCCGTTGAGACGACGCCGTATGAACTGTGGTTTGGCAAGAAACCAAAGTTGTCGTTTCTTAAAGTTTGGGGATGCGATGCTTATGTCAAAAAGCTTCAGCCAGAAAAGCTGGAACCCAAAGCAGACAAATGCATCTTCATAGGATACCCAAAAGAGACGGTTGGGTATACCTTCTATCTCAGTTCCGAAGGCAAAGTGTTTGTCGCTAAGAACGGGTCCTTTCTCGAGAAAGAGTTTCTCTCGAAAGAATTGAGTGGGAGGAAAATAGAACTTGATGAGGTTGTTGAACCTTTACTTCAACCAGAGAGTAGCGCTGCGCAGAAAGATGTTTCTGTGGAACCTACGTCAGTTGAAGAGGAAGCTGAGGATGGTGATCATGAAGCTTCGGATCAAGTTACTATTGAACCTCGTAGGTCGACAAGGATACGTACTGCTCCTGAGTGGTACGGTAACCCTGTCTTGGAGGTCATGTTGTTGGACAACGATGAACCTATGAGCTATGGAGAAGCGATGGTGGGCCCGAATTCCGACAAATGGTTAGAGGCCATGAAATCCGAGATGGGATCCATGTATGAAAACAAAGTATGGACTTTGGAAGTATTACCTGAAGAGCAAAAGGCCATTCAGAATAAATGGATCTTCAATAGGAAGACGGACGCGGACGGTAATGTCACCGTCTATAAAGCTCGACTTGTGGCAAAGGGTTTTTCACAAGTTCAAGGACTTGACTACGATGAGACTTTCTCACCCGTAGCGATGCTTAAGTCCGTCAGAATCATGTTAGCAATAGCTGCATTTTTCGATTATGAAATTTGGCAGATGGATGTCAAAACAGCGTTCCTTAACGGTTTTCTTAAGGAAGAGTTGTATATGATGCAACCAGAAGGTTTTGTCGATCCAGAGAATGCTGACAAAGTTTGCAAACTCCAGCGATCCATTTATGGACTGGTGCAAGCGTCTCGGAGTTGGAATCTTCGCTTTGATGAGGTGATCAAAGCGTTCGGGTTTATACAAGTTTACGGAGAAGCTTGTATTTACAAGAAAGTGAGTGGGAGCTCTATAGCGTTTCTAATATTATATGTGGATGACATATTGCTGATTGGAAACAATATAGAACTTTTGGAAAGCGTGAAGGAATATTTGAACAAGAGTTTTTCAATGAAGGACCTAGGAGAAGCTGCTTTCATATTAGGCATCAAGATCTATAGACATAGATCGAGACGCTTAATAGGACTTTCACAAAGCACATACCTTGATAAGATTTTGAAGAAGTTCAAAATGGATCAGTCCAAGAAGGGGTTCTTGCTTGTTTTGCAAGGTGTGAAGTTGAGTAAGACTCAATGCCCAGCGACTACAGAGGATAGAGAAAAGATGAGTGTCATCCCCTATGCTTCTACCATAGGCTCTATCATGTATGCGATGCTGTGCACAAGACCAGATGTCAGCCTTGCCATAAGTATGGCCGGAAGGTTTCAAAGTGATCCAGGAGTGGAACTGGACAGCGGTCAAGAATATCCTTAAGTACCTGAAAAGGACTAAGGAAATGTTTCTTGTTTATGGAGGTGATCAAGAGCTCGTCGTAAAGGGTTACGTCGATGCAAGCTTTGACACTGATCCGGATGACTCTATGTCTCAAACCAGATACGTATATATTCTAAATGGGGGAGCGGTAAGCTGGTGCAGTTCCAAGCAAAGCGTGGTAGCTGATTCTACATGCGAAGCGGAGTACATAGCTGCCTCGGAGGTGGCGAAGGAAGGTGTCTGGATGAAGCAGTTCATGACAGATCTTGGAGTTGTGCCCAGTGCACTGGACCCGATGACTCTGTTCTGTGACAACACTGGTGCCATTGCTCTAGCCAAGGAACCAAGGTTTCACAAGAGGACCAGACACATAAAGCGACGCTTCAATTCCATCCGCGATGCGATCAAGGAGGAGGACATAAACATTTGCAAAGTGCACACGGATCTGAATGTTGCAGATTCATTGACTAAACCTCTTCCACGGGCAAAACATGATCAGCACCAGAACTGTATGGGTGTTAGATTCTTAACCATGTAATGCTAGATTATTGACTCTAGTGCAAGTGGGAGACTGTTGGAAATATGCCCTAGAGGCAATGATAAAATGGTTATTATTATATTTCCTTGTTCATGATAATCGTTTATTATCCATGCTATAATTGTATTGGTTGGAAACACAAATACATGTGTGGATACGTAGACAACAACATGTCCCTAGTAAGCCTCCACCGGACTAGC
The DNA here is from genome assembly GCA_039707655.1 of Elymus sibiricus. Lineage (NCBI taxonomy): Eukaryota > Viridiplantae > Streptophyta > Magnoliopsida > Poales > Poaceae > Elymus > Elymus sibiricus. The sequence goes on from CM077672.1 coordinate 322,024,642, forward strand.
TCGTTGATCAAAGATGGCCATGGTTTCCTGGTCATAGACATGAGTTGTCATTTGATGACGGGATCACATCATTAGGAGAATGATGTGATGGACAAGACCCAAACTATGAACGTAGCATATGATCGTGTCAAGTTTATTGCTATCGTTTTCTGCATGTCAAGTATCTGTTCCTATGACCATGAGATCATGCAAGTCACTGACACCGGAGGAGTACCTTGTGTGTATCAAACGTCGGAACGTAACTGGGTGACTATAAAGATGCTCTACAGGTATCTCCGAGGGTGTCTGTTGAGTTGGCATGGATCAAGACTGGGATTTGTCACTCCGTATGACGGAGAGGTATCTCGGGGCCCACTCGGTAATACAGCATCACAATAAGCTTGCAAGCAATGTGACTAAGGAGTTAGCCACGGGATCTTGTATTACGGAACGAGTAAAGAGACTTGCCGGTAACGAGATTGAACTAGGTATGGAGATACCGACGATCGAATCTCGGGCAAGTAACATACCGATGGATAAAGGGAACTGCATACGGGATTGATTGAATCCTGACATTGAGGTTCGACCGATAAAGATCTTCGTAGAATATGTAGGAACCAATATGGGCATCCAGGTCCCGCTATTGGTTATTGGCCGTGGAGGTTTTTCCGTCATGTCTGCATAGTTCTCGAACCCGCAGGGTCCACACACTTAACGTTTGGTGACGATATAAGTATATTCGAGTTATTATGTTGGTGACCGAAGGTTGTTCGGAGTCCCGGATGAGATCCCGGACGTGACGAGGAACTCCGGAATGGTCCAGAGGTGAAGATTGATATATAGGATGAAGGGTATCGGAGTCCGGAAGTGTTCCGGGGGTACCGGTGTTTTCGACGAAGAACCGAAAGGGGTTTCGGGGGGCCCGGCAAGTGTTGGGGGGCCTCATGGGCCAAGGGGAGGGAGCACACCAGCCCACTAAGGGGCTATGCGCCCCCCTCACCCCATCTCACGAACACCAGAGGGGTTGGGGCGCCCCCCCCTAGGGCTGCCTCCACCTGGCTTGGGGGGCAAGTCACCCTAGGGTTTCCCTAGGGGCGCCCCCATCCCATCTGTGGCCGCCACCCCCTTAGGGGAAACCCTAGGGGAGCCACCCCTCCTCCCTTCCCCCTATATATAGAGGGGTAGAGGGAGAGCAGCTGCACCCATCCATGCCACGGCGCTGCCCTCCCTCTCCCTCGTAGTTCCTCTCCTTCTCCGCTTGGCTTGGCGAAGCCGTGCTGAGATTGCTCCACCACCACCGCCGCCACGCCGTCGTGCTGCCGGAGGACTCGAGCTACTACTTCACCATTGCTCGCTGGATCGAGGAGGTGAAGGCGTCATCAAGCCGTACGTGTGTTGAACGCGGAGGTGCCGTCCGTTTGGCACTTGGATCGGAGTTCGTGGGACGGATCGTGATTGGATCGCGAAGACGTTCGACTACATCAACCGCGTTTCTTAACGCTTCCGCTTAGCGATCTACAAGGGTATGTAGATGCAATCTCTCCTCTCGTAGATGTTCATCTCCTAGATTGATCTTGGTGAGCGTAGGAAATTTTTTGTTTCCCATGCGACGTTCCCCAACATAAACACCATGAACATAAATATCATGAAGGCTATGTTGGTTTTGAATCAACTACATGCGTGAACATGTGCCAAGTCAAGCCGCTTGAAACATTCAGAGGAGGAAACCATATCATCATACTACATCACAATCATTTTAATGCATGTTGACACTTAATATAAATCATTATCCACTCCTAGATACTTAAGCATGGCATGAGCAACTATAATCTCTAATTGTCATCATAAACATGTTTAATCATAATATGCTGAATCATGGATACTGAGTTAAACATATTTACAAAAACAAAGAACAAGTTGAGTTCATACCCGCTTTTCCTTGCCACAGTCACTTCATCAGATCATCGTCATTATTGCCTTTCACTTGCACGACCGAATGATATGAAAATGAAAATAGTGCAAGTGTGCCGTCGACTAAGCTGGAATCTGCAAGCATTTTATTCAAAGGAGAAGACAAGGTAAAATGGGCTCTTTGTTAGATCAACAATAATGCATATGAGAGCCACTCAACATTTTCATCGTGGTCTTCTCCTTAGAATGACTCAACAAAAGAAAAGAATTTCGAAGAAACACACGGAAATATTTTTGGAGTTTTTGGTTTTCCTGAAGGAAGCGAAATAAAGAAGAAAACGAAAAACAAGAAAAACTATTTACACGGGAAAGCTCCCAACAAGTAAAAGAAGAAACGAGAAATATTTTTGGGTTTTCTTTTACTACTACGAAACTACAACTAATTTCACTAGAAAGAAAAACCCGAAAAGAAGCGAGAAATGTTTTTGGATTTTCTCAAAATTTTCAAACACACAAGAAGAAAGCGAGAAAATAAAACTAGCATGGATTATACAATGAAAAAGTATGAACACCAATAACTGAAATGAAATGTGTAAGCATGAATGTAATATCGGTGAGAGATATGTACTCCCCCAAGCTTAGGCTTTTGCCTAACTTGGTCTACGACCATGGCTGTCCTGGATAGTAATCGAAATGATAGCTCGTAGAGGCGTTCTGAGCCGCCTCCTCGGCCAGATGAGTAGCCTCGACAGCCGCATTGTACTCGTGCACCTCACTCTCATGGAGAAAATATCTCTGTTTGTCCTGAAAATCAAAGAGGGCAGGAGCAGGCAAAGCAACATACACAGAGTGGTATTTATTAAAAACTAAGTTATATTCATAACCCTGTGCGCTGCATTTTAAGAACCTATGTTCCTGCATTGCTTCGAAATTCAAATATTTATAAGGCAAGAGGGGATCATTGAACTTGGGAGATACCCCTAACTTTGCAGCTAAGCGAGAGGCATAAATTCCTCCATACAAATCACCATTACCCGCGTTACGCTGCAGCCTACGTGCAACAATAGCCCCAAGATTATAAAGCGTGCTACCAGTCAAAGTTGTATGAATAAGACTCAGATCAGGGGCACAAAGTGCACTATAGTCTTGCTTACCAACAACGCATTTACCATTAAAAAGCGCAAAGTACCGAATAGCGGGAAAGTGAATGCTAATTATTCTAGCCTGCGTGATTCCCCTATCCTCACCATTGCAAAGGTTGTTAAGAAACAACTCATAATCAGATCTTGGTGGCTCATCTAACGAACCCCAATATGGAATTTTGCATGCATCACAGAATTCTTCTAGGGACATATTATAAGATTTGTCATAAAGGTGAAATAAAACTCTAGAAGTGCGCGGGTGATAATCAAAGTTTTGAGTAAAGGAATGAGTGAGATTGTAATGCTGTGGTGGCTTATCTGCGATGAAGGCGGAGAGCTCGGCAAAATATATTGGTCAAATTCTTCCTTGATGCCTGCACCTAGCATGAACTCATTGCACGGCCATCGACATGATTTTGCTTCGGCACCTCGCACTGAACTTGCCCTTGGTTCCTCATATGATTGGCGTGCCGAGCTTTCACTTGATCACGCTTCAGAGGACCTCCTCCTCGAAGAACTCCTTCGGAAGATATTCATTTTCCTAAGAACAATTTTCTGAAAATTTGTGGGCCACAAAATGATATCACTAAAACTTCACAAGATTGATAGCAACTACTCATGTGGATGTCTATAGACTATATCAAGCATTCAAACTACTTGGAACTCAAAGAATTCAACATGCAAGCTCATTTTCTGTAGCACCAAGAGCAACTAATTATGCAAAATATAATCCACTAGAGCAAAAACTAATTGGAGCAACGGAGGAGTTACATACCAAGGAGCAATCTCCCAAAATAGTTTCAGAAACGGATCTCCAAGCAAAGAGATCGAAAATTTCAGTTTTGTGAGCAAGAACACGAGAGAGAGAACTACCAGGAATTTTTGCTAGAGGTAAGAGACGAAGTGAGCTGAAGGAATAAGTGAGGGGGCCCCTGTGGGGCCCACGAGGTAGCTAGGCGCGCCAGGGGGTGGCGCGCCCTGGTGCCTCGTGGGCACCTGGGGCACCCCCCTGGTATGTGTCGAGTGCCAAAAATTCTTAAATATTACATAAAAATTCATATCAAAATTTTATTGCATTCTGAGCACTTTTATTTCTAGGCACCTTTTTTTTATTGCACTGATAAATCAGAAAACAGGATAATCATGGCATTTTATTGCATTTAACTAAAAATAACAGAAAATGTAAAGTGGGTACAGAAGGTTGTGCTTACTAAATTCATCGACCACATGCCCCTCAAAAAGAATCCATTAATAAGGTTGATCAGGTCTTATTAACAAACCATTTCTGAGTAACATGAAACCGAAGAACTTTCGTATAACACTAAGTTACCTCAACGGGGATATGCATCTCCCCAATAATAAGAGTTTCATATTTCTTTTTAACAGTAGGAAGAGGGAGTTGAAAACTTCCAATAGTAATTGTCGGAGTCTTTTCAATAATATGAATACCATTCACTTGAAATTGTTTCTTCGGAAAGTGCACCGTATGTTCATTACCATTGATATGAAAAGTGACCTTGCTTTTGTTGCAATCAATAACAGCCCCTGCAGTATTCAAGAAGGGTCTACCAAGGATAATCGACATGTTGTCGTCCTCGGGCATATCAAGTATAACAAAGTCTGTTAGAATAGTAACATCCACAACTACAACGGGCACATCCTCACAAACACCGATAGGTATGGCAGTTGATTTGTCAGTCATTTGCAATGATATTTCAGTGGGAGTGAATTTATTCAAATCAAGTCTTTTATATAAAGAGAAAGGCATAACACTAACATCGGCTCCTAAATCACACAAAGCGGTTTTGACATAATTTCGTTTAATGGAGCATGGTATAGTTGGTATTCCTGGATCTCCTAGTTTCTTAGGTACTCCATCCTTAAAAGAATAATTTGCAAGCATGGTAGAAATTTCAGCTTCAGGTATCTTTCTTTTATTTGTGACAATGTCTTTCATGTATTTAGCATAGGGAGGCATCTTTATAATATCAGTCAAATGAGTACGCAAAAAGACTGGCCTAAGCATTTCAGCAAAGCGTTCAAATTCTTCCTCATCCTTTTTCTTAGATGGTTTAGGAGGAAAGGGCATGGGTTTTTGAACCCATGGTTCTCTTTCTTTACCATGTTTTCTAGCAACGAAGTCTCTTTTATCATAACGTTTATTTTTAGAAGGTGGGTTATCAAGATCAACAACAGGTTCTATTTCAACATCATTATCAGGTTCTTTATCATTATCTGGTTGGATGTCCACATGAGCATCATCATTATTATTATCATCAGGTGGTTGTTCATTACCTGATTGTGTTTCAGCATCAGAAATAGAAACATCATTACTATCTTCCAAGGGTTTTTCTACCTCGGGTTTACTAGAAGTATGCAAAGTCCTATCATTTTTCTTTTTCTTTTTCTTTTTTAGGTAGACTAGGTGCATCAACATTAATTCTTTGAGAGTCTTGTTCAATTCTTTTTGGATGAGCTTCAGGATAAAGTGGCTCCTGAGTCATTCTACCTCCTCTAGTCATTACTCTAACAGCATGATCATTCATATTGTTATTCATTTCATTGAGCAATTCACCTTGAGATTTAGCAACTTGTTCTAATTGAGTTTGAACCATAGATGCATGTTTACTTACACCTGTAACATCATTAGCAATTCTAAATAACAAGTCACTCAAGCGATCAATCATGTAGGCATTTCGTTTCAATTGTTTCATAACATTGGCATTGAAGTGATCTTGCTTAATAATATAATTGTCAAATTCATACAAGCATTGACTAGGAGGTTTGTTGTAGGGAATATCACCTTCATCAAATTTTATAAGAGAATTTACCTCTACTACCTGTGGCGGTATGTCAAGACCATGTATTTCTTCAATAGGTGGTAGATTCTTAACATCCTCAGCTTTAATACCTTTTTCCTTCATACATTTCTTTGCTTCTTGCATATCTTCAGGACTGAGATGTAAAATACCCCTCTTCTTCGGAGTGGGTTTGGGTGGTGGTTCAGGAAGTGTCCAATCATTATCATTCTTCAATATATTATTCAATAATTCTTCAGCTTGTTCAATAGTCCGTTCCCTGAAAACACAACTCGCACAACTATCTAGGTAGTCCCTAGAAGCATCGGTTAGTCCGTTGTAGAAGATATCAAGTATTTCATTTTTCTTAAGAGGATGATCAGGCAAAGCATTAAGTAATTGGAGAAGCCTCCCCCAAGCTTGAGGGAGATTCTCTTCTTTAATTTGCACAAAGTTAAATATTTCATGTAAGGCAGCTTGTTTCTTATGAGCAGGAAAATATTTTTCAGAGAAGTAATAAATCATATCCTGGGGACTACGCACACATCCAGGAGCAAGAGTATTATACCATTCCTTAGCATCACCCTTTAATGAGAAAGGAAACAACTTAAGAATATAGTAATAGCGAATTTTTTCCTCATGAGCAAATAGGGTGGCTATATCATTTAATTTAGTAAGATGTGCCACAACGGTTTCAGTTTCATAACCATGGAAAGGATCAGATTCAACCAAAGTAATTAACTCAGGATCGACAGAGAATTCATAATCCTTATCAGTAACAAATATGGGAGAGGTAGCAAACTTAGGATCATATTTCATTTTCTCCCTCATAGATTTTTCTTTCATATCAGCAAGCAACTTTATAACTTCATGTCTATCATTGCAAGCAAGAATAGCTCTAGTTGTCGCCCTATCAAAGCATTATTCATCAGGTGTTTCAACTCTAGTAGGGGAGCTAGGTATAATAGGTGAATCATAATTCTCAAGAGTTTCAGCATTTTCAATTTCTTTTGCCTTAGCAAGTTGTTCACTAAGAAATTCACCAAGTGGCACAGCATTATCAAGCATAGTACTAGCATCATCATGAGTATCATTCATAGCAGAAGTGGTTTCATCAATAACTTGCGACATATCAGAATTAATAGCATGTGGTGGTGTTGCAAGTTTACTCAAAACAGAAGGTGAATCAAGTGCAGAGCTAGATGGCAGTTCCTTACCTCCCCTCGTCTTAGAGGGAACGATCTTGGTCTTGGCGTCTTTCAGATTCTTCATAGTGATCAATAGATATAAATCCCAAGAGACTTAGCAAATAAAGCTATGCTCCCCGGCAACGGCGCCAGAAAAAGGTCTTGATAACCCACAAGTATAGGGGATCGCAATAGTTTTCGAGGGTAGAGTATTTCACCCAGATTTATTGATTCGACACAAGGGGAGCCAAAGAATATTTGCAAGTATTAGCAGTTGAGTTGTCAATTCAACCACACCTGAAAACTAAATATCTGCAGCAGAGTGATCAGTAGCACAGTAATATGATAGTTTGATACCAGTAGCAATAATAGTAACGGTAACAGTAACGGTAGCGGCAATAGTAGTAGCAATTGTAGCAGTAGTAGCAACAGTAGTAACTTAGCAAGGACAATATGTGAAAAACTCGTAGGCATTGGATCGGTGATATTGTTGGATAACATTCATCATGTAACAGTCATAACCTAGGGCGACACAGAACTATCTCCAATTCATCAATGTAATGTAGGCATGTATTCCGTATATAGTCATACGTGCTTGCGATAAGAACTTGCATGACATCTTTTGTCCTACCCTCCCGTGGCAGCGGGGTCCATAAGGAAACTAAGGGATATTAAGGCCCCCCTTTTAATAGAGAACCGGAACAAAGCATTAAAACATAGTGAATACATGAACTCCTCAAACTATGGTAATCACCGGAAAGAATCCCAATTATTGTCACCTTGGGGTATGTGGATCATAACACATAGAAGGTGCATATAACTTGCAAGATCGGATGAAGAACACAAATATATTCATGAAAACATAAAGGGTTCAGATCTGGAATCATGGCACTCGGGCCCTAGTGACAAGCATTATGCATAGCAAAGTCATAACAACATCAATCTCAGAACATAGTGGATACTAGGGATCAAGCCCTAACAAAACTAACTCGATTACATGATAAATCTCATCCAACTCATCACCGTCTAGCAAGCCTACAAAGGAATTACTCACTCCCGGCGGTGAGCATCATGAAATTGGTGATGAAGGATGGTTGATGATGACGATGTCGGAAGATCCCCCTCTCCGGAGCCCCAAACGGACTCCAGATCTGGCCTCCCGATGAAGAACATGAGGTGGCGGCGGCTCCGTATTGTGAAACGCAATAAAACTTCCTCTCTTATTTTTTTCTCTGGAATTGTGAATTTATAGCGTTGGAATTAGGTCAGACAGAGCCACGTGGGCCCCACGAGGTACCAGGGCGCGCCTGGGGGGGGTGGCGCGCCCTGGTGCCTCGTGGGCACTGGGTGGCTCCCCTTCAGTAGGTTTTGGCTCCAGTATTTTTTATATATTCCATAAAAAATCTCCAAAAAGTTTCATCCAATTCCAAGAACTTTTATTTCTGCACAAAAAACAACACCATGGCAATTCTGCTGAAAACAGCGTAAGTCTGGGTTAGTTCCATTCAAATCATGCAAATTAGGGGCCAAAACAAGAGCAAAAGTGTTTGGAAAAGTAGATACGACGGAGACGTATCAACTCCCCCAAGCTTAACTCATTGCTTGTCCTCAAGCAATTCAGTTGACAAACTGAAAGTGATAAAGCAGCATTGATGTCACACGACTCCGCACAAGTGGCGGGAGGAGCAATAGGAGTACTAATAAAATCATTATTATTAGGGATTTCTATTTTTGTGCCCCTCATCCCTTAGTTCTCCTCAGTTTTGCCCACGCTCATTGGCAGTCCTCACTTTTCCCCTCCAGGTTGCGGCCCACCCTCGCAAAAGCCCAAACGGGGGTTTGCCGTCTGGTCAAAGTCTTTGACCATTACTGGGCGTGGTTACTGACTTGTGGGACACCCCTGTCAGTGGCTGAGCGGTCATAGATGGTGGGCGCCTGTACTGACTTGTGGGACACCCCTGTCAGCGGCTGCGCGGTCGTAGATGGTGGGCGCCTGTACTGACTTGTGGGACACCCCTGTCAGCGGCTGCACGGTCGTAGAAGGTGGGCGCCTGTACTGACTTGTGGGACACCCCTGTCAGCGGTTGCGTGCTCGTAGAAGGTGGGCACCTGTACTGACTTGTGGGACACCTCTGTCAGCGGCTGCGCAGTCATAGATGGTGGGCGTGTATTCTGACTTGTGGGACACCTCTGTCAGCCGCTGCACGCTCGTAGAAGGTGGGCGCGTATTCTGACTTGTGGGACACCTCTGTCAGTGGCTGCGCGGTCGTATGTGTGGTAGTAGCTACTGGCGCGTGGGACACCTTTGTCATCGGTTGCGCGGTCATCGGTGGTGGGCGCAGTTACTGACTTGTGGGACACCTTTTGTCATGGTTTTGTCACGGCAGATGTCCTCGTGAAAAGATTTAGTGGTGAGGCCATCGCAACTAGGTGGAACCTTGAAGGGGTTGGTCAGAATCGAGAGACGCGAGTTTTACCCAGGTTCGGCCCCTCGCGGTGGAGGTAAAAGCCTACATCCTGCTTGATTGCTATTGATGATGATGATCTCAATTACAAGAGTGTTGTTTCGCTACCTCTATCTCGAGAGCTAGTTTGTTTGTCTCTCCTTACTTGTCCCTCTTGTGGTGCCTTGCCCCTCCTTATATAAGTTGAAGGGGCCGACTTACATGTAGAGTCCTAGTAGGACTACAACTAGTCTCTTTTCTACTACAAGCTGGATACTAGTCCGGGTCTTGCTTCCCTTGCTAGGTCTTGCTTCCCTTGTCAGGGAACTTTCCTCTTCGGGGACCTTCTTTGCGAGCCGGCCCTCCGTGAGCCGGCCTTCTGCCGGGTTGCACACTGGGCCTTAGGCCTTGTCGTCCAGGTCGACCCGGTAAGCGAGGTGACCCATGAGCCGCCAAGTGATAGGCCGGGTCAAACCATGGGGAATATCCCCAACATTAGCCCCCAGGTTAGCTTGAATTTATTCATGCTAAGCTCCTGAAAACAAGAATAATTAATACGTTAAAGAACTCACTCGTTCAAATAGCCGGCTTATTCAATGAACCAGCTCCTGGAAAAATCCAGGTTTCTTTGTCATATCAGCATTCTTGCTTCGCAATCAACTTGCTGACACTGAATCCTCACAGAAAAATATTGAGAAAAATAATCCATCTGATGTTGAGCCGGTTTTCAATGCCTCAACTTGATAAATTTTGGAATAAACACCCGTCTGATGTTGAGCCGGCTTTCTGATGCAAAATTTTCCTTCGAGAATATGAGACCCAGTTCGCTCAAAACTGAGGACTTGAAGGTGTTCCTCCCTTATATCCATATTACCTATAGCCCCCGAGTCTTAAGAGTGGAAAGTAGTGAGAGCTTAAGACTTGCTTAAATATAAATGTTGCAACTTTGGAGAAAACCAGATTGTTCATCTGAGTCACCAATCATAAACTGAATGTTTTGCATTTCACATGTGTAGCCCCCAAGGGCCGGCTCATCAGTATGTGATGGGCCGGGTCTTCAATTTGGACCTTATGATCTGCTTAAACAACTGAACGTTGTAGCCCCCAAGTGCCGGGTTGTCTTGCCTGCAGCAACCTGGGACTTGAACTTAGCTTTTGATGTTTGTAGATGTATAGCTGAAAATAGTGTAGCCCCCAAGGGCCGGGTTACTATTAATAGTGATCCGGGTCTTCAATGAAAGTAGTTTAAAATGACAATGCATTAGCCCCCAAGTGCTGTGGTGCATGCTTGCAGCGACATGGGACTTTCATACTGGATGTAATCTTGACTTGAACAATGTAGCCCCCAAGTGCCGGGTCGTATTGCCTGCGGCGACTCGGGACTATTCCTTCCATTGTAGAATAAACTCCGATCCACTGTAGCCTCCAAGTGCTGGGTCGTGTGCTTGCGGCGACTCGGGACTTACTTTTTCTTCTGAGATTGAGAGACAGTCTGGATGATGTTGTTGAGTGCTTTGCATATCAATGCTGAACTTGTTGCTAAATCCATCAAGAGTGCTGCCTTGCATAACACATCATATTTCATTGCCTTTGATAAAGCCGATTGCCATGATCTTTGCCATGATATCTTTTTTTGAATTTTGTTCTCCTTTGCAGCATCGGAATAATCCAAATTTGTGAATTGCCCCTGGTAATTTATTACACCATGCTCCTTACTGTAAGCCGGCGTTTTGGATTCAGAAAAAATAGCCATCTCTCTGAGCCGGCTTTGAAAACCTCAATCATTTAATACTGGTTATGAGAAACCATGATGAAGACCCAACTCTCAATTGTAAGCCGGTTTTGTAGATATAGTAAATATGTACCTACAATTGTTTCAAAATCGGCTTTGATAGCCATGTTATTTAAAACTGGTTTTGATAAACCATATAAGACCCGGCCATTTTGGCTATCAAAGATTTGTTTGTTCCGGCAGAGTTACAATGTAACCCGGTTTGAAAACCGGCTCCTGCGACATAAACAAATATAGACATGTATATATGATGCATTGTATGATGATGCAATGTATGATGATGTATGTGTATGATAACAGAGTATAAAAATGCCGGCTTTCATGGCACGACATAACACCGGCTTTCGAGGCTCGAGTCTGATTTGCTTCGGTGAAGCTGCTTTCCGCCTCTTTTGGTTTGTCCTAGCTCTCTGAAAGCCGGCTCTCACGTGACCAACTAGTGTTTTAACTCTGATGAGTTCAGGGTCACCTCTGTGATTGACTCATCAGGCGTACACCGGGTCACCTTTTCGGAGTAGCATCTTGCTAACATGCAGGTTTAACCAAGTAAAGTTTGGCTTTTTGCCGGGTTAAAAGGGTTTTGTAAGCTAAACTCGATGAGTTGGAAGCCCCCAAGTAACCATATGGTCATGGAAAAGCTCAGCATAGGATATACAGGAGACAATGCTACTACTGCAAAACATCTGGGGTCCAGATAAGCCGGCTTTATTCCATTGATCATTATTGAGCAGGATACCGATGTTTAGACTGCGCATCATGGCGACTAGTATTCTTTGGTAACCTTTCTTTTCGCCATACGGCAGGATGCCCATGTTTGAACTGCGCATCGTGGCAGCTAGTCCTCTTTGGCAACCTTTACTTTTTTGTCAATGAGGCAAGATACCTATGTTTGAACCGCGCATCATGGCAGCTAGTCCTCTTTGGCAACCTTTAATTCTTCACCAATGAGGCAGGACACCTATGTTTGAACTGCGCATCATGCCAGCTAGTCCTCTTTGGCAACCTTTAATTTTTCGCCAATGAGGCAGGATACCTATGTTTGAACTGCGCATCATGGCAGCTAGTCCTCTTTGGCAACCTTTAATTTTTCGCCAATGAGGCAGCAGCTGAAAGCACATTTGCTCCCTTGGTGGTTTTGGTAATTTATGCCAACATACATGTTGTTGGACTAATGCTTTTATCTAGTGAATTTCAGACAAGTTCAACAATGGTGTGGCAGGGACAAGAGGACGTGGAACCCCTTCAAAATGCTAAGGACAAGGATTGGCAAAAGATCAAGACTCTACATTTTTGGTTTAGTGATCCAAGATCACATTGAGTCCATAGGAAAGCCAATACTATTAAAAGGGGATGAGGTGTTGCTTAATGGTCTTTTTGCTCAAGTGCTTAGTGACAGTACTCCTAAACCCTCAACCACTCTCTCTACCCCAAATATGTCCAAAACCTACATTCCAACTCGGCCCCACCGAAAGTTCCTATCCGGAGCCACCGAGTTCACCTAGACTTAGCCACTGCCAAAACCCTAACAAATCGGATTCACCGATATGGATCTCGGTCTCACCGAGATGGCCTTGCCAACTCTCTGTAATCGTTTGCACTTACTTCGGTCTCACCGAGTTTTGCAAATCGGTCTCACCGAGATGGCTTGCCAACTCTCTGTTGCCTTATTGCTTCACTTCGGTCCAACCGAGTTGATGTAATCGGTGCCACCGAGACGAGGTTTGCCCTAGCCATTGCACTTCGGTCCATCCGAGTTGTTCCTATCGGTCCCACCGAGATTCCTAACGTTCATATCTTTTACACAGTTCGGTGCCACCGAGTCTTCTGAATCGGTGTCACCGAGTTGGGTCAAAAGTGTGTAACGGTTGGATTTTGTGTGGAGGCTATATATACCCCTCCACCACTTCCTTCTCAGTAAGGAGAGCCATCAGAACGTGCCTACACTTCTACCAGACATTTTATGAGAGAGAACCACCTACTCATGTGTTGAGATCAAGATATTCCATTCCTACCATTTGAACCTTGATCTCTAGCCTTTCCCAAGTTGCTTTCCACTCAAATCCTTCTTCCACCATAGCCAAATCTGTGAGGAGTTGTTGGAGTGTTGGGAAGACTATCATTTGAAGCACAAGAGCAAGGAGTTCATCAACAACACACCGTCTATTACCTTTTGGAGAGTGGTGTCTCCTAGATTGGTTAGGTGTCACTTGGGAGCCTCCGACATGATGTGGAGTTGAGATCGCCTACTTCGTGAAGATCTACCCCGAGTGAGGCTAGTCCTTCATGGACGTAAGCCATGGTAGAATAGACAAGGTTGCTTCTTTGTGGACCCTTCGTGGGTGGAGCCCTCCGTGGACTCGCGCAGCCGTTACCCTTCGTGGGTTGAAGTCTCCATCAACGTGGACGCATGATAGCACCACCTATCGGAACCACGCCAAAAACCACCGTGTCTTCATTGCGTTTGATCTTCCATACCCTACCCCTTTACTTTCCGTACTCTTGCATGCTTTACTATTTCCGCTGCTCAATCTCTAGATATGCATGCGTAGAAAGTATTGGAGTGATCTTAACTCGTGCCAAAATCTGCCTAAGTTCCAAGAGAAATTAAAATCTGCAAATTTGGTTGGTTAAGTGTCTATTCACCCCCCCTCTAGACCTATCTCCTCGATCCCACAGCAGCCCCCGGGACCGGGTTGTCTTCCCTGCAACGATCTGGGGTTCTTGTATTTGTTGAAGCCGGCCAAGTCTACCGAGTTCATATGCCTCTTGACTCGTCCCTTGCTATTCTCACTTGTTCCGGCTCTCCTGGCTCCTCCAGGGCCGTTCTCTTTTCTGTTTCTTCGCTGCCGGCTTTAGAATTGCCGGCTCTACTGAGACCGGCTCTCTCTTGCTCTTTCGGGGACGTTTCCTCCATGGCCGACTCTTCTGTTTCTTTTGATGTGGTGAATTAGACCAGACCGCAAGATGGTGAGCTGCGTGCTATGCCGGATAGCTTGGTGTGGGCCGGTCGACAGAGTGGACTCTGGCACTCTTCGGTGTGTTGATGTAAACTGGACCGCAGTGGAGACGGCTCGCGCGCGTGTCCGTTGGGCAACTCGTGCGAGCGGGCGCGGCCCCGGCGTGTTGATGTAGACCAGACCGCGGGGGCGGCGGCTTGCACGCGTGTCCGTTGTGTAACGCGGCATGGATGGATGCTGGTGCATGATAATGTTGGCACAAACTCTATATCCGTGGCACGACGGTCACCCTTGCAGTGAACAATTGTCCTACATAAAAAATATCGCAAACCAGAGTAGTTGTTCTTTTAATGAAATTAATATGTTCTAATAAAATAGACTGAACGGAATCACCTGGTGTTTTGGATGAATCTGAATGTAGCATTTGAAGTGCTACGGGCCTCTACCTACGTGTGATGTACGCAGACTGATTTCCGAGGAAGAGATTAAACTAGTACGTACTAGTACTAGTCTCCTTGTCTTACTTCTTTTTCTTGGACGCGCATGTGTTGAGGCGCAACTTTTTTTTCTTTTTTTTCGCTTGAACCCCTTGTGAGGCCAATGCTCGACCAGCCCGCCAGCATGTGCTGGCGCTGCTTTCAGTTGGCGGCAGCAGCACAGGGCGTGGACAACACTCGAGCGGAGCCCGCTGCTGGGGTAGATCGGAGCGCGCGGCTGCTACCCCGTGCGCGTTTGCTTTCAGATCTGGACACGACCATAAACCCATGATCATAGATGAGGTTGTCTGAGTTCTGCAATCCGGCGCGGACGTGTGAGTCGGCCGGAATGCTGGAAGCCGGCGCAGACGCGAGAGTTGGCCGGAGCGTTGGATGCCGACGTGGACGCGGGAGTCGGGATTTTGAAGGCGTCACAGCCCAAGACCACTGAACCGGAGGCGGCGCGGTCTGAGCCGGCTTGGCCGGTCTCGGAGAAGGTCGCGATGTTGGCGAAGCCGTCCTTCACAGTGAGTCAGAGAAGTCAGACTGGCCCGCGTATGTTTGCAGCAGAGCTGAAGTCGTCCGTGGTAGAGCCGTAACCTGACTGCAGCGAGTCGAAGATGTCCGTGGTAGCGTTGATGATGTTTGTTCCGAACCCGGAGTCGCCAACCGCGGCGGGTCGAAGAACTCTTGATGTGGTCCGTCGCGGCGAGTTGAAGAAGGTTGCATTTGAGCTGGCCATACGTCCCATGTTTTTTTCTTTTGGGTTTCACGTGCCAGACCAACGTAATAACTTTTCCTTTCTTGATTTCTTGAATTAGCCTCCTGGTAGCTTCATCGTGTGCATGTAGCAATCGGAGTTAAAAAATCTTATCTTGTGGACAGCTTCACGGGACGGAGTACTAATTAAAGTAGCACTTGTTTGATTGCTATGGGTTTTCTCATACGTACAGAAGTACTTGTGAATTGGTTTGCAGGCTTCGGTCTTCACGCCAGGGAGTAGCAACGGAAGATGGCTATTTTTTCCTTGGGACTTGATCCTCTCGTGAACAGCACCTGATGCGGGCGTGAAAGGAGTAGCAATCGGACCCGGCTACTGCAGTACATGTGTTGCGGTAGAACCTCCTGTCGATCTCGGCGACTTGCAGCGGCGCACCGACGCAGCCCTAACTCTCGATCCAAATCTCGTATATGTTGTTCCGATTGTTCGCCGTGAAGACGATGTTTCTTTCAACTACGCTCATGGTGCAGTCTTGATATCGAGCCCTCGGGCATTGGTACGGTGAGTCATCACTATTCTTTGATGTTTTTCCTTGACGGCTTTTGTGCATCCGGCTGATCGCGAGCCTCTCGATCCCTGGAAGAGCTCCCTCCAAGAACACAACACCACCGTGCGCGGGCCCCACGGTGGGCGCCAACTGTCGTGGTTTTGTTACGGCAGATGTCCTCGTGAAAAAACTTAGTGGTGAGACCATTGCAACTAGGTGGAAGCTTGAAGGGGTTGGTCGGAATCGAGAGACGCGAGTTTTACCCAGGTTCGGCCCCTCGCGGTGGAGGTAAAAGCCTACATCCTGCTTGATTGCTATTGATGATGATGATCTCGATTACAAGAGTGTTGTTTCGCTACCTCTATCTCGAGAGCTAGTTTGTCTGTCTCTCCTTACTTGTCCCTCTTGGGGTGCCTTGCCCCTCCTTATATAAGTTGAAGGGGCCAGCTTACATGTAGAGTCCTAGTAGGACTACAACTAGTCTCTTTTCTACTACAAGCCGGATACTAGTCCGGGTCTTGCTTCCCTTGCCAGGTCTTGCTTCCCTTGTCAGGGAACTTTCCTCTTCGGGGACCTTCTTTGCGAGCCGGCCCTCCAAGCCTCTCCGTGAGCCGGCCTTCTGCCGGGTTGCACACTGGGCCTTAGGCCTTGTCGTCCAGGTCGACCCGGTAAGCGAGGTGACCCATGAGCCGCCAAGTGATAGGCCGGGTCATACCTCCTGGCCGGGTCAAACCGTGGGGAATATCCCCAACACCTTTGTCAGCGGCTTCGTGGTCGTAGGTAGTGGGCGCAGTTACTGGCGCGTGGGACATGAACGGCGGGTCCATCTGTCAGCTGGTCCGCGGTGGTTTGTGGGCAGAATGCCTAAAAAAAGAGGTGGCTTATTCCCTAAACCATTTGGTGTGGCGGATGCACTTGAGTCAACCAAATTAGTTTAGTTTTGGATTTGAATATTGGTATATTCCATACATGTAGTTGAGTTTCAGTGAATTATCAGGAGAGGCCCAAATTTGCAGTACAAGTGTGACGTAGTTTGGTTTTGAAAAAAAAACTCAGAAATGAAAAAAGGCTCAAAATCCATGATAACGTGCCCAAATTTGGCACAACTAGTGGTGTTACCATTATGGACAATGTTGCATAGGAATTTGCAATTATTTAGTAATAAAAAATATATTTTCCATTTTCCAAGCCCATAAATGACTTTTTGTGAAGGAAGTGCCTTAAATAATTCTGAAATTTGTTCCATTTTATTTTTCATGAAAAGAAGGCCACATTGGATGGCCACTGACCAAGTTTCAGCTTTTTTAGAGTGATATTGCTATATTCCATGCATTTAGTTGAGTTTCAGTGAATTATCAGAAAATGCTCAAATTTGCCCTACAAGTGTGACATAGTTTGGTCCAGAAAATTGCCAAAAATCATTTTATACTCCAATATTGGTGATGGATGAACTTGGGACAAAGAAAGTTGGAATTCCAAACCATTTTGTATGAATGGTCAACACTCCAAGTTTGACCCCAATTTGAAAAAAAACAAAGAAAATGAAAAAAGGCTCAAAAATTCAAATGCCTTTGCATTGAGCCATCTTATGTGCACTAGTTTGTGGGGAAAATATCAAACTTGCAATACAACAAGTTTGAAAAAAAAATCTTCACAAATTTGACTATCTACTATGGACTTGTGTGGATTTCAAGGCATATGCACATGGAAATGGTCACATACATGGCAAAATCCCTGATAACATGCCCAAATTTGGCACAACTAGTGGTGTTACCATTGTGGACAATGTTGCATAGGAATTTGCAATTATTTAGTAATAAAAAATGTATTTTTCATTTTCCAAGCCCCAGAAATGACTTTTTTTGTGAAGGAAGTGCCTCAAATAATTATGAAATTTGTTCCATTTCATTTTTCATGAAAAGCAGGCCACATTGGTGGCCATTGACCAAGTTTCAGATTTTTTAGAGTGATATTGCTATATTCCATGCATTTAGTTGAGTTTGAGTGAATTATCAGAAAATGCCCAAATTTGCACTACAAGTGTGACATAGTTTGGTCCAGAAAATTACCAAAAATCATTTTATGCTCCAATATTGATGATGGATGAACTTGGGACAAACAAAGTTGGAATTCCAAACCATTTTGTATGAATGGTCAACACTCCAAGTTTGACCCCAATTTGAAAAAAAAGAAAATGAAAAAGGCTCAAAAATTCAAATGCCTTTGCATTGAGCCATCTTATGTGCACTGGTTTGTGGGAAAAATATCAAACTTGCAATACAAAAAGTTTGAAAAAAAACCTTCACAAATTTGACTATCTACTATGGAGTTATGCGGATTTCAAGGCATATGCACATGGAAATGGTCACATACATGGCAAAATCTATGATAACATGCCAAAATTTGGCACAACTAGTGGTGTTACCATTGTGGACAATGTTGCAAAGGAATTTGCAATTATTTAGTAATAAAAAATATATTTTCCATTTTCCAAGCCCAGAAATGACTTTTTTGTGAAGGAAGTGCCTCAAATAATCCTGAAATTTGTTCCATTTCATTTTTCATGAAAAGTAGGCCACATTGGATGGCCACTGACCAAGTTTCAGCTTTTTCAGAGTGATATTGCTATATTCCATGCATTTAGTTGAGTTTCAGTGAATTATTAGAAAATGCCCAAATTTGCACTACAAGTGTGACATAGTTTGGTCCAGAAAATTGCCAAAAATCATTTTATGCTCCAATATTGGTGATGGATGAACTTGGGACAAAGAAAGTTGGAATTACAAACCATTTTGTATGAATGGTGAACACTCCAAGTTTGACCCCAATTTGAAAAAAAACAAAGAAAATGAAAAAAGGCTCAAAAATTCAAATGCCTTTGCATTGAGCCATCTTATGTGCACTAGTTTGTGGGGAAAATATCAAACTTGCAATACAACAAGTTTGAAAAAAAAACCTTCACAAATTTGACACTGTTTGATTGAAAACACCCGATTATTTTAGCATCTTAATGAAATTTGGGTCACCACTTGTCACACACAAGCAAACAAGGCACAAATTGGACATTCAAACATGCATAGCTACTAACATTCAAATTGGACATTCAAACAGCACAAATTTCATTTAAAGTTCATAATTTGTACAGACATGAACCCTAAACAAAGCTACTGATCGGCGTCGTCCACGTCGGAGCCGCTGCCGTCGCCGAAGAAGTCCTCGTCGTCGTCGTCGTCCTCCTTCTTCTCCTCCTCGTCGCTGACGAGGTCGATGGTGACGTGATACGTCTCCAACGTATCTATAATTTTTTTTATTATTCCATGCTGTTATATTATCAATCTTGGATGTTTTTATATGCATTTACAGCAATTATATATCATTTTTGGAGACTAACCTATTAACTTAGTGCCCAGTGCCAGTTCCTATTTTCTGCCTGTTTTTTGTTTTACAGAATATCAATACCAAATGAAGTCCAAATGCTACAAAACTTTTTGGAGATTTTTTTCTAGACAATACCAACACTAGAAGCTTCGGGAGAAGACCAGATGCCAGAGGAGGTGGCCACGAGCCACCAGGGCGCGCCTGGGGGGGGGGGCAGGCGCGCCCTGGTGCCTCGTGGGCCCACCCCAGCTCCGTTTGACCTAATTCCATCACTATAAATTCCCAAAAAATCAGAAACCCTCAAGGGAGTCCACAAAATACTTTTTCCGCCGCAGCAAGTTTCTGTTCTCGAGAGATCCCATCTGGAGGCCTTTTCTGGTGCTCCACCGGAGGGGGAATCGATCACGGAGGGGCTCTACATCAACCTTGCTGCCCTTCCGATGATGCGTGAGTAGTTTACCACAGACCTTCGGGTCCATAGTTAGTAGCTAGATGGCTTCTTCTCTCTTTTTGATCTTCAATACAATGTTCTCCTCGATGTTCTTGGAGTTCTATCCGATGTAATCACTTTTTGTGGTGTGTTTGTTGGGATCTGATGAATTGTGAGTTTATGATCAGATTATCCATGAATATTATTTGAGTCTTCTCTGATCTCTTTTATGCATGATTATTATAGCTTCGTATTTCTTCTCTGATCTATTGATTTGGTTTGGCCAACTAGATTGATTTATCTTGCCATGGGAAGAGGTGCTTTGTAATGGGTTCGATCTTGAGGTGCTCAATCCCAGTGACAGAAAGGGACATGACACGTATGTATCGTTGCTATTAAGGGTAAAAAGATGGGGTTTATTCATACGTGAGTTTATCTTGTCTACATCATGTCATCGTTCTTAAGGCGTTACTCCGTTCTTTATGGACTTAATACACTAGATGCATTCTGGATAGCGGTCGATGTGTGGACTAATAGTAGTAGATGCAGGCAAGAGTCGGTCTACTTGTCTCGGACGTGATGCCTATATAATGATCATTGCCTTGGATATCTTCATGGTTATTTGCTTTTCTATCAATTGCCCAACAGTAATTTGTTTACCCACCGTATGCTATTTTCTTGAGAGAAGCCTCTAGTGAAAACTATGGCCCCCGGGTCTATCTAAATCATATACTAAAACCCTAAAAATACTTGCTGCACTTTTTCTTTATTTATTTTTGTATTTTTGTTTCTATCTATCTATCTATTACATACAATTTAATCTTGCAACTTACCGCCGAGGGATTGACAACCCCTTGTTTGCGTTGGGTGCAAGGATTTGTTGTTTTGTGTGCAGGTGCTGCTAACGAGGTGTTGCGTGATTCTCCTACTGGATTGATAACCTTGGTTTCATAACTGAGGGAAATACTTATCTCTACTGTACTGCATCCCTCTTCCTCTTCAGGGAAATACCAACGCAAGCTACAAGTAGCATGACGTCAGCCACCGAGGCGACCACCGCCTGTCGCAGCCCCGGCGAGTCCACCGGGTCATCGGGGTGGCGCTGCGGCCCCTTCTTTGATTCGCGCAGCTCCTGGAGGAGCCCCGGCAGGTCTGCAGGATCGCCGGGCTCGCTGGCCACCGCCCCCCTGTACTCCGCCAGCGGCGGCGGCTCGGGCTCCGGCTTGGGGTGGAGCAGGGGGCTGGCATAGCCCGTCCCAGGCTCGGGCTTGGGCACGAGGAGGGGGCTGCGCAAGCTCGTCCCGGGCTCGGGCTTGGGCACGAGCAGGGGGCCGTGCGAGCTCGTCCCGGGCTCGGGCTTGGGCACAAGCAGGCGGGCGCGCGAGCTCACCCCCGGCTCCGGCTTTGGGATGCGTAGGAACGGCTCGGTGGAGCTCACCCCCGGCGTCGCTGGCTCCGGCTTGGGCACGCGGAGGCCACGGCTGCTGCTGGTACCTGCACCTCCTCCTGTAGATGTGAGCGTGGGTCCTGCCGTGGTCCGCGGCGGCGAAACCCGGTCGCCCTCGTCCAGGCCGAGCTGGGCGCGGCACGCGGTCATGACATCGGGGAAGGTACGCCCTTCTCAGAAGGGGTACCTCTCATCGATGTTGCACTGCGACAGCGGTGGGTAGCGGCCTTCGTAGCGCTGGATGCGGGCGGCATTCTCCGCCGCGCCGCCCGCATCTCCGGCCACCGCGGGCTGCTAGGCGCGTAGCGCTGCTTCGACCGCTCCTCCGGCGGTAGGCTTTTCTGAAAGTCGCGTATTGCGCGCGACATGGCCGGCGTGCCGACGACAGGGACAGGCTCCACCGGGAGCCCCCCGGTGCTCAGGTGCCATCCGGACGGTAGGCGCGTGTCCAGCGGCACCATGATGCCGTAGCGGGCGAGGAGCGACGCCTCGTCGACGGGCAGGGTGCGCGGCAGGCCGGGAATGACAAACGCGCGACATCGTTCCCGGCTACTGCTCCCCGCCCCACCATCGTGGCTAGCCATTGTTGCAGCTGCGGAAGGGGAGGCAGCTAGGGTTTGGTGGAGGCACACGGCGGAGAAGGCTCAGGGGCGGCGACGGAAGGGGAGGGGATTGGGACAAGAGTGGGTGCACGCCGGTGCGCCCTGCGCGACTATAAAATGCATTAATAGACGCCTGCCGGGCACGCCGGCGACGCGACTCCTCGCATGGGAAACCGCGCGGTATGTACTCCCCGTGTGTGAAAGCGCCGACGTGATCGCGATGTAACTACTCATGCATGCGGTCATGCACACCGCCGTTTGTGAGAGCGCCACCTGGCCCGGTGTGCCCCACGCGTCAGTAACAGCGCCGGCTAACAGTCAACTCCCTTGACCAACGGCAAACCCCCGTTTGGGCATTGGTGAGGGTGGGTGGCGCAGTGGAGGGGAAAAGTGAGCAAAATAAGTGTGCTTGGGCAAAACTGAGGAGGACTAAGGAATGAGGGGCACAGAAATAGAAATCCCTTATTAATAGTATTGGAAAAGTCACACAATTTTGTGTTTTCTTGAGACATCACAACGAAGCAAACAAACTAGCAAACAAGCAAACGAAAATATTTTTGTGTTTTTGTAAAAAAATATTAGAAGTGGGGGAGATGAAAACAAGAGGCAAATGCAAATAAAATAAATGCAAGTGGATGATAGTTTGTGCGAAGATACTTGATAATTTTGGTGATGTCTCCCCGGCAACGGCGCCAGAAATTCTTCCTGCTACTTGTAGACTGCCTTGGTATTTCCCCGAAGAGGAGAGGATGATGCATTATAGTATAGATAAGTATTTCCCTCAGTTAAGAACCAAGGTTATCAATCCAGTAGGAGAACCACGCAAAATCCTTTAGCAGCACCTACACACACAAAAGCAAACACTTGCACCCAACGCAAAATAAGAGGGTTATCAATCCTCTTAGCGGTTATTTGCAAGGATTAATTCTAATAGTGATAGATAGATAAAGTAAAATACTAAATAAAATAAAAGTAAATAAATTGCAGCAAGGTATTTTTGGATTTTAATATATGATAAAAGTAGACCCAGGGGCCATAGTTTTCACTAGAGGCTTCCCTCTCGAACACATAGCATACGGTGGGTAAACAAATTACTGTTGGGCAATTGATAGAAAAGCTAATAATTATAACAGATTCATGGCAATGATCATGTATATAGGCATCACGTCCGAAACAAGTAGACCGACTCCAGCCTGCATCTACTACTATTACTCCATCGACCGCTATCCAACATGCATCTAGGGTATTAAGTATGAAACAGAGTAACGCCTTAAGCAAGATGACATGATGTAGACAAAGTAAACTCAAGCAATATGAATAAACCCCATCTTTTTATCCTTAATGGCAACAATACAAATACATGTCATGTCCCTTTTTGTCACTGGGATTGAGCACCGCAAGATTGAACCCATCACAAAGCACCTCTCCCATTGCAAGATAAACCAATCTAGTTGGCCAAACCAAATCAATATATCAGAGAGAAATACAAAGCCATAACAATCATGCATAAAAGAGTTTAGGGAAGACTCAAAAATTTCTCATGAATAATCTGATCATAAACTCACAATTCATCGGATCCCAAGAAACACACCGCAAAAAAAGATTACATCGGATAGAACTCCAAGAACATCGAGGAGAACATGGTATTGAAGATCAAAGAGAGAGAAGAAGCCATCTAGCTACTAGCTATGGATCCGTAGGTCTGTGGTAAACTACTCACACATCATCGAAAGGGCAACAAGGTTGATGAAGAAGCCCTCCGTGATCGATTCCCCCTCCGGCAGAGTACCGGAAAAGGCCTCCAGATGGGATCGCGGAAGAACAGAGGCTTGCGGCGGTGGAAAGGTTTTCTCTTCTGTCCCTCTGGTATATTGGGAATATTTGGGAATTTATAGCGCTAGAATTAGGTCAGGATGTGCCACGAGGGGCCCACAAGCCTGGGAGGCGCGCCCTACCCCCTAGGGCGGGCCTCCCGAGCTTGTCACTCCCTCGTGACGAGGGTCTTCTCCCGAAGCTTCGAGGGTCCCTTCTGGTCCAGAAAAAATTAATCCAAAGTTTTTTCTTTGTTTGGACTCTGTTTGATAATGATTTTCTGAAAAGGCAAAAACAAGCAAAAAAACAGCAACTGGCACTGGGCACTGGGTTAATAGGTTAGTCCCAAAAAATGATATATAATGGCATATAATTGCATAATAAACATCCAAGATTGATACTATAATAGCATGGAACAATAAAAAATTATAGATATATTGGAGACGTATCAACCTGCAAGTTTAAACAATCCACAAATTTCATCTATATATATCAAGTGCATATCAGGATGTACCTTTCCATCTCCTGCATAAGGATTAGCCAGCAGTTTCTCTATCATACCCGAAGGAATTTCATAATAAATATTTTCAGTGGGTTCAGTAGGTTGAGGGGCAACTCTCAATGCTTCCGGTCGAGGTGAAGATACCCCGAACAAGCCCCTCAAAGGATTACTTTCCACAGTGACAAGTGACAGTAAATTTCAGCACGTAATATAAATGTTTCCTTACCAAATTCCACTTACCAAAGGCGCTTCACTCCCCGGCAACGGCGCCAGAAAAGAGTCTTGATGACCCAAAGTATAGGGGATCAATCGTAGTCCTGTCGATAAGTAAGAGTGTCGAACCCAACGAGGAGCAGAAGGAAATGATAAGTGGGTTTCAGCAAGGTATTTTCTGCAAGCACTGAAAGTAGCGGTAACTGATAGTTTTGTAGCAAGATAATTCGTAACGAGTAGTAAGTAACAATAGTAGCAAAGTGCAGCAAGGTGGCCCAATCCTTTTTATAGCAAAGGACAAGCCAGAACGGTCTCTTATATAAAGCAAAGCGTTCTCGAGGACACATGGGAATTCTCATCTAGTCATTTTCACCATGTTTGTTTGATTCGCGTTCGCTACTTTGATAATTTGATATGTGGGTGGACCGGTGATTGGGTGATGTTCTTACTTGAACAAGCCTCCCACTTATGATTACCCCCTCTCGCAAGCATCCACAACTACGAAAGAAGAATTAAGATAAATCTAACCATAGCATGAAACATATGGATCCAAATCAGCCCCTTACGGAGTAGCGCATAAACCAGGGTTTAAGCTTCTGTCACTCTAGCAACCCATCATCTACTTACTACTCCACAATGCCTTCCCTTAGGCCCAAGTATGGTGAAGTGTCATGTAGTCGACGTTCACACGACACCACTAAAGGAAGCAACAACATACATGTCATCAAAATATCGAACGAATACCAAATTCACATGATTACTTATGACAAGACTTCTCCCATGTCCTCAAGAACAAAAGTAACTACTCATAAATCATATTCATGTTCAAGATCAGAGGGGTATTGAATATCATTAAGGATCTGAACATATAATCTTCCACCAAATAAGCCAACTAGCATCAACTACAAGATGTAATCAACACTACTAGCAATCCACATGTACCAATCTGAGGTTTTGGGACAAAGATTGAATACAAGAGATGAACTAGGGTTTGAGATGAGATGGTGCTGATGAAGATGTTATGAAGATTGGTCCTCCCACGATGAGAGGATCGTTGGTGATGTCGATGGCTTCGATTTCCCCCTCCCGGAGGGAAGTATCCCCGGCGGAATCGCTCCGCCGGAGAGCAAAAGTGCTCCTGCCTAGGTTCCGCCTCGAGGCGGCGGCGCTTCGTCCTGAAAGTCTCCTCCTTATTTTTTTTCTAGGGCAAATGGCCTTATATAGCAGAAGATGGGGGCCGGAGGCCTGCCAGGGGCCCCACAAGCTCGGGGGGGGGGGGGGGCGTGCCCAGGGGGGTCGGGCGCCCCCCAGGCTTGTGGCTTCCTGGTGGGTCCCCTCCTGGTATTTCTTTCGCCAATATTTTTATATATTCCAAAATAATTCTCCGTAAATTTCAGGTCATTTGGAGTTGTGCAGAATAGCTATCTCTGCTGTAGCCCTTCCCGGTCCAGAATTCCAGCTGCCGGCAATCTCCCTCTTCATGTGAAACTTGCAAAATAAGAGAGAAAATGCATAAGAATTATATCATAAAGTGAAATAATGATCCAAAACATAATAAATAACAGTAGGAAAACATGATGCAAAATGGACGTATCACCCACCGTATGCTTTGTTTCAAGAGAGAAGCCTCTAGTGAAAACTATGGCCCCCGGGTCTACTTAATCATATTACTAAAACCAAAATTACCTTGCTGCAATTATTTTACTTTTTAATTTATATATCTATCACTATCAGATTTAATCATTGCAAGTAACTAGTTCAAGGGGATTGACAACCCTCTTGCCCGTGTTGGGTGTGAGTATTTACTCTCTTGTGTGTAGGTACTGCTTACTAGGAATTTGCATGGTTCTTTTATTGGTTTGATAACCTTGGTTCTCACTGAGGGAAATACTATCCGCTACTATATTGCTTCACCCTTCCTCTTCGGGGAAAATCCCAACGCAGCTCACAAGTAGCACCAAGCAGCTGCAAGGGCAGCCAGATCGTGCTTCTGCTCTGACGACAGGCTCTCCCACATAACTCTAGAGCTTGAGGTCATGGTGGATGTGGTGCAAGGAAGCAGGATCTGGAGCGGATGTGTTGTGTTGTGGAGTTTAGCCGGGTGTGGCCGCCATTAAATAGAGGATTCCGGTGAGCCAAGCGTTTGGGTGCGTCAATGTGCGGCGCCGGAGTTGGTTCCTCGGCCGGCGAGCCTGCTTAATGGCGGCATACGGACGGACGGGCATTGAGCGGGCATGGTAGATATCCGTCTTGTCCCGTACAGTCCACGTCTCTTCGGCATTGAATAGGCGCGAACACCGAGGACGCGGCGTGGGCGGCACTCTCGTCCGGCGCGCCGCTTCAATGCCGACGCTAGTGAGAGGTCGCGTTGCTCTGAGCCGGCGTCAATCCGGAGCGGCCGCTCTATAGCGGCATGAATGCGGGCTACTGGCGCCAGGCGGTAACGCACGCGGGTGAGGAAGGAGGGTTTTTGGTGGGCCAGTGCGGTCAGACGCAGACGTGACAGCGGTCCGGACGCCCGCAAAGCCCCCCCCCCCCCACTTTTGTCTCCGGTTTGCGGGAAAAAGTGCGTCCGGACTGCCGAGCGGACCGATAGAGGACCACGTTGGATGGCAAAACACGTCCGGACCACGCGGTCCGGACGGTCGCGGGGAGGTTTGAGGGTCAGCGTTGGAGATGCCCTGAGATGTTCCAGAAAATAGTTTAGGGAGTAAAGAGGCTGAATCCTGATACTTTAGGGTGTTAAACAAACTTTAACTCGCAAAAATTGCTCTACGCCGCCCAATACGAAAGCACGGGAGGGTGTGGGCTGGGCTGGGGCACGCCAAAAGAAACTACAGCCGGAGGTCGTGGGTAGGCCCAACCAATATTGCGGTAAGCCCAGCTTGGGCTCAAACCTTGAACTAGGCTCAAACCTAAACGTACCCCATAAAGCCCACCCTATATGCACTGTGCACTTCCGGACAACAAACCGACGGCTCGGATCTTGGGAACAAACACCTCCGATTCGGCATTTCCTATTCGACGCTTCAGGCGTTAGTCACGGTGCAAACTGTAAACTTGCGCACACCCCTCGCTTCGCTTTGTGTCGGCCCATAGGGTTCGAACCTTCAACCTCTGCATTCGAAGGGAAGAGCAGTAACCACTAGGCTATCTAACCCGCTCATTCACACTTGCTTTTCTTTATCGTTTTATTGTCTTCGACAGTTCGCGGGTTTTTTTTATCCTGGTTCGATGGTCAATTTCCAGTCGTTTTTATTTGACTTCTCTTTTTTTCTTTTTTCTTTTCTTAAATGTGCGGATTTGTTTTCAAATTCGTGAACTTTTTATAAAATAACCGATGAAGTTTTTTCAAATTCGCGAACTTTTTTTCAAATCGATGATTTTTCCCAAAATCCATGAACTTTTATTCAAATTCGTGAACTTTTTACCAAATTGCACGGTTTTTTTCAAATCTGATGAACTTTTTTTCAAAATTGATGAATGTTTTTTAGTTTTTGTGAACTTTTTAAAAAATGGATGAACTTTTTTTTTCAATTTGGTGAACATTTTTTCAAAATTTGATTTTTTTTTCAAAAATCGATAAACTTTTTCTGAAGTTAATGATTTTTTCAATATCGATGAACTTTTTTCAAAATGTGTGAACTTTTTAAATTCCGTTTTTGAACCCAGCAAACCAGTTTTTTTTTTTGCCAGGGAACCAGCGAACAGAGCGATTCTCGGGCGGAGCGAATCGCTCCTGTTGGGCCGGCCCACAGGGGTGGCGCGCGGGCGCCTCCTTTCTCCTAACCGGCGCTCCCCTTCGAGGCAAATCCTAAACGTCGGTTTACGCATACTTGCGCACACCCCCGCGCTGCGCTGGGCCGGCCCATTTAGACTTTTTTCTCTTTCGGTAATACTACAAAAAACCTGCGCCCGTTGAGTTTCAAACTCAGGAGGAGGATTTGTGGCTCTCGGGTGCCACACACCCCTATATGAATATAGCATTAAAAACATATTAGGAAAATTCAGAAAATTCTGAAATTTTGGGATATGAAACTTGGGTGCCCGTTGTACGCACGTGTTCAGTTTCGTGGGGAATTGGTGCCCGTGGTAATGCCAGTAAAAAAGACAAAAAATTCGTATGTGTAGAAAAAAAACTGAATGTAACGTAGGTCGGACCGTAATTCCTACGCCGCGGATACCACGGGCACCCATTCCCCACGAAAATGTACACGGGTGTACAACGGGCACTCAGGTTTCATATCCCAAAATTTCAGAATTTTTTGAAATTTACTGATATTTTTTAATGCTATTTTCATATAGGGGTGTGTGGCACCCGAGAGCTGCAATGCATTTTCCACAACCTTTACGGTTTTTTTTTGAATTGTTTGGATTGCTTACCATATATGTCACGTGGTCACAACCTCTACGCTTATTACAAAGCGAGGTAACCAACTGGCCAGCGTTCGTTCTGTGACTATGTAACTTCTTTTTCCTTTCTTTAAATAGAACGCTACAAAAAGCAGCAATTTCCCTATTTTCTTTTTTTCTTCTTCGTTTTTTTATTTTTCTTTTTTCTTTTCATTTTTTGGAAATGCGTGAACTCTGTTTTATCAAATTTCATGAACTTTTTTCAAATTCAATGAACTTTTTTTATAATCGGTGATTTTTTTTTTCAAATTCAATGAACTTTTTTCAAATTCGATGAACTTTTTTTCTAAATTGATGAACTTTTTTTTAAATCGATGAACTTTTTTCAAAATCGATGAACTTTTTTTCAAAATCGATGAAACCTTTTTCAATTTTGTGAACTTTTAAAAAAATTCATGACTTTTTTCAAATTCGATGAACTTTTTTTATAATCGATGAACTTTTTTTCAAATTCAATGAACTTTTTCCAAATTTCATGAACTTTTTTTCAAATTCCATGAACTTTTTTTTCTAAATTGATGAACTTTTTTTTAAAATCGATGAACTTTTTTCAAAATCGATGAATAATGTTTCAAAATCGATGAAACCTTTTTCAATTTTGTGAACTTTAAAAAAATTTGATGAACTAGTTTTCAAAATCGATGAACTTGTTTTTCAAAATCAATGAACTTTTCAACTAATTTTCAGATTTAAGTTAATGTTTCACTAAAAGAAAGGTTAACAAGAGAACGTGTTTGGTCTAGTGGTTCTTGCGTTAGTCGACAAAAGACGTGCTATGCAGAGTTTGAAGCCCAGCTTTTGCACTTTTTCTTCACGTTTCCCTTTTTTCCTTTTTTGAGCAGGTGCTGGGCCGGCCTGCTATGCATCGTATGCTAGCGCCTGTAGTACGGCGCCGGTTAGGAGCTCCCTCCCCCTCCGATTCCGGATCGCCTGCCGCGCAATAAAGTCGATCCTCTAGGGTTATCCCAAGTAACATCAAATCGAGCGAGAGCGAGCAGAGGAGCCATGGCGGCGGAGGGGGAGGAAAAGAAGAAGATGGTGATGTTGCGGAGCGAGGACGGCGTGGACTTCGTGCTGTCAGAGTCCGAGGCAGAGGCCAGTGCGGCAGGAAAATCAAAATAATGATGAAGTACGACTTCGAGAACCACATCATCCCTTCCGACGACGGCGGCGGCGAAATCAAGTACTGCCTCATCCGCCTCTCCGTCCGAGGCGACACACTCTCCAAGGTGATGGACTACTCCAAGATGCACGCCTCCGGATCCCACGACTTGAGCGACTGGGATGCAGAGTTCATCGCTGGTTTCAACCACGAGGCCCTCTTCGATCTCATCCTGGTGAGTACGTACATACTTTCCCAAAAAATAGAATGATTTATATTATCAAGTATACATTTACCAGTATGTATTGTATATATCTAAGAAAAGTTATACCTCAATCAATTGATAGAACCGGCTTGGGTATAATTTGTCTAAATCAAATCCATGGTTTAATAATGAACCGTGTTGTTTACTTGTTTAACAATAATAACAACTCAATTCCTATCAAATTTCCTATAGTGAAATTCCTATAGGATAGAACATACATACACAGAGTGTACACATTATATATGAAACAAACAAATTCATTAACTTAAGTATGCCCTCAATTTTCTATTATTAGTTGATATTATATCAATTGAATTATCTTTTTTGTTTTACGAGATTTTTTGCTAAAGTTGGATTTACACCTAATTCACATCGAGCTTATTCGTGAGAATTCTAAACTTTTAATTCAAGAATAGTAGAGAGGAACTTATGTCACCACAAACAAAAACTAAAAGTGTTGGATTTCTATCTGGTGCTAAAGATTATAAATCGATTTCTACACCCTCCCCAGTACGAAACCAAGAATATGTAAGATTTTGGTCCAAGGCATCGTCAGTTCCTGGCTCCGCCACTGGTGTTGTCTATGATACGAGTCACGCCCATATAGAAACAAACGTCTTTGCTTATTTGAATGAGAATTATCTTAGAGCTCAATCAACTCCTTAGCAAAAAAACGCCATATCTCTTTCATTTTTTTAAGCTTTGCATAACTACTTGCAGGCTTCGGAATATCTTCAAATAAGAGGACTGATTGACCTAGCCTGCCAGACTATTGCTAGTAAGATAAAGGGGAAATCTCCGCGTGAAATTTGTAATATCTTTAACATCAAGAGTGTCTTTGCTCCGGAATTAGATGGAGAAACGATAGCAAAGCGATTGCAAGATTCCACAACATGTTCGAGCGATAAGGTATGTTCCTCGATCGATCCACTCTTTTGACGCAATGCAGTTTTACCACTATAGAGTCATTTATATTACGACTTGTTTCATTGTGACGTCAATAACAAAATCCTATGGTCATCTTCTACACCTATTCCATTGTTGCTTCGGTGGATTAACAACAAAATCTTACCCTCGTGTTGTGGACAAGCAGGAGTTGCCACGCAGTGAGACGCCATGTTTAATGCAAGAGCTTGAATTGGAGGAAAAAGCTTTGCAGGCTCTTGACATAGTTCGATGCCAAGAGTTTACGGGATACGACCCTAAGGTCAATGCTTACACCCGTAGCCGATTCGACATATTCAACCTAGCCTTCTTTGACCTTGACAAAGAGTGTGAGTATTTTCATTATTGTTTCATTCGTTAATCTTCTTTAGGTACCCATTTGATGTGCATACATGTTGGTTTTGATTTGTGATTGTGACCTCTATCCACAGCTGATTTTTGTCGTGGTCCGCGGCTTAGCATGATACCTTCACCAATACGTGACTCGATCGTAGGATCATGTGTAAATGTCATAACCTTGAAGGTAAAGGAATCGGAAGTTGGCTTCCCAATAAAAGTTTTTGGTACCATTGTAGCAAGAGACCAGGTCGACTATAGATGTGTTTATCTCTTCAGGCGTGAAAGGGATGATCCCCAAGTCATCACCTCGGCGGTATGTATTTGTGCTCCAATCTTTTCCTATGCATGCTTGTATGGCTCCAAAACACATGGAAAGATTATTTTGGTTGAATTTTCTTTTTGCAGGATGGCAAGTTAACTTTGATGGATCCATGCCGAGGGCTTGTTCCGGAGGACAGAATATATTTTGAGATGAATTTAAAGATAGTCCGTGATGGAGGTGAGGTTGAAGATTTCAGCAAAGGTGTGATGGTTTTCAACAGGG
This sequence comes from Elymus sibiricus, assembly GCA_039707655.1. Classification (NCBI taxonomy): domain Eukaryota; kingdom Viridiplantae; phylum Streptophyta; class Magnoliopsida; order Poales; family Poaceae; genus Elymus; species Elymus sibiricus. Next base: position 322,056,588 of record CM077672.1, read on the forward strand.
CCCGCCTCCCTAATGATAAGCAGACCATGGGTGTGAGTCTAAATAGCTATCTGAGTAGGGTGGAGGTGAGATGTGCGTATGTTGTATATCCCATTGAAGCTACCATTGAAGTCAATATCTTGAAGGGACCGTGTAGTGTCTCAAGAGTTGCCGCCTGGACTACCAAGAATTATGAGTATAGTATGGATCTTTACAACGGTGGTGAAGCAGCAGCAGAGGTTGAGGCAGGGACCGTTCCCTTGAGTCGTCGCGTGGTAGCTGTCCCACTTGGTAGAAAGTTGGTGCTCCTTGTCACCGGTCGAAGCGCTGGTGATGTTTTTGATAAAAACATCATCGCACCTTTAGGACGATCCGCGGAGTTGATGCATTATAAATTAGGCTCTGCACTTGTGGAGGTGAAACTTGTCTGGACAGTTGTTCCCAGACGCGAGAGACAAGATATGATCAAGGATGTGGGAGACGAGAGCCTTTTGATGTGATGCGGCATGCGGAGCGTCTGTTTGATGGATGGACATCGACACCTGGAATGGAAAATTATTCTGCATTCCATGTACTCCGTATCTTTATTTTTAGCTGAGTAGGCGACAGTATCTGGCCGAGCTGAATCAAAATATTTAAGCTGGAACGCTGTATCCAAATTGTATCCTGCTTATAGATGTCAGCGTAGATCACTAGTACTACAAACAGAGCGTTTTGGAGCCAGCCATTCTACATCATTATGTATTCGTAGAATAAACAGTAAAGTTGTTCCTGCTTGTATAAAATGCACCATGGAAGAATGAACAGAAAGAAAGCGTGCATCTGCTTTTATGGAACAATATTCTGAAAATAAAAAAATGGAAACCAACATTAGTAAGTACAAATAGATCAGAAATTTGAGAGCATAGATAACTATATATATGAAAACATACATGAGAATGAAGTATTTCGGACCTACTGCCTCCTTCAACAACAGGAAGTACTTGTACTTGTCTAAAATATACGCAAAAATGATGGTTGGCATTCAGTGGTTCACATAGGAAAACCGAAACACAATTATTTGCCAAACAATTATGACATCCATGGTAAGGTATTATTATCAATTATCTGACACCACCTTTGCTAAAACAAAGTTTAAGTTGGGTGCTTGCAAAGCAAAAAAAAAAAAAACTTTGAAATGCCGTCGGAAGAAAATTAAAGCTCTAGATAAATCCCATCACTTGTGTACCACACACAAAAGCATAGCAACAAATGATACATCTAAATAAAAGACGGCGGCAGGTATTCGATGATTAATCAAAACCAAAGCACGAGTAAGCACGAAAAAAATTAAACTCTGATGCCAACAATAATAATTAAGAAAGAATCAGTAAAACATGACCGATCATGGTGGATGATAAGTACACGACACATGGACACTGCATTAAGAGCATGGTTAATAATATAGCTAGCTGCTGGCTATATGATGCTGCCACGTCATCTATAGCCAAGCTTATAGTCGGTAAGTACAATAGTTAGATATAAATATGTACTATTTTGTTGATACATGGCTCACATCACTCTCTCACAAAGTGAGCATGTGCTGCAGCCGGCTGTTAACTAGTATTTCGTCTCTCTTCTCTCTCATTTTCTCTCTCTTTCAACTAATTACAAATATAATATTTAAAGTCTTACAGCCCGCCTACGTCACCTTAGGGCATGTCCAATGCCAAGACTCTTAACTAGGCGCTTAACTAAGCGCCTATACAGGAGCCTAGCTTGCAATGCGTAAGTGCCCAACCAGGCGCTTATTCCATCACACAAATCGTCTAAGCGTCCGGCTCCAGGTGTGGCATCGGGCGCCCAGGAATTTGGTCGGTGCCGTCAAAATAGCTGGGATTTTAATCCCTAGCGCCTATGTAAGCGCCCCCGTTGTAGATGCCCTTATTATACTCAGTGAAGTGCTGCTATACACACGACGCCTGCACAGCCGATGCATGCACGATTCATACGTGGCAGCACCAACAGCTAGCCTGCATGCACAAGCACTGTTCTCTCTATGCGTATCGTGCAGCCGTGCGTGCGTTCACTATCGCGTGTGAAGCAATTTCCTATTGTACTGCTCTAACATGTTAGAGCACTGTTTTTGGGTCAAAATGCAAATTAGCATCACAGAATAAGCATAGCATAGAAGAGGACCAAAAATTACTCATATAGGTTGTTCAGATTTTTAGCCTCTTGTTTCATCAGGCAGAGAAATTAGTCGTCGGTGAGGTCTTGCTTGATGTGTTTATTAAGCTGGCTGGATCCGCCGCCGCCGCTGCTGCCACGCTTCCTGCTCTGCTCACGCGACGTCTCCACCATCTCCTCTATCTTGGGAGTCAGGTACGCCCGGGCCTTGCTCGCCGACTGCAGCTCTACCGCCGACGCGCGCTGCTGCGCGTGCGAGCTCATGCCGGCCAGCAGGCACGCGCGCCCCGTCTGCTGGTACTCCCGCCGGTCGCCCACGCGGGCGCTCAGGTCGCGCAGCTCCTCCTTGATCGCCTCACACGTGGGATCATCTCCCGCCATCCCCGGCGCCGAACGCTCCACCGCTTTTAGCCGGGAGTCCAGTATCCGCGCCGCGCCGGCGTGTTGCCCGCCTTCAGCGGCTTCCCGTGCGGCCGCGATGTCCTGGGTCGCGGCAAGGCGGACGCGCTCCCGCTCCACCTCCATGCACGGAGGCGGCAGGTCGGTCAGCTCCAGCGGCCTCTGGATCATCGCCGCGGGTGCGGCGGCGTTGGCGGCCTGCCCTGTCGCGGCGTCATTGTAGGCGCAGGTCACCTTGACCAGGCGGGTGACTGACTCCGCGGGCCGTGCTCTCGGCACGTACACGAGCACCAAGAAGCGCCTCTCCTCGTCGTCGTAGAGCTCTCCGACGTCGATGGAGGCAGCGCGGCCGTCGGCGTCCACGTGGTTGCCGTAGCAGCCGGACTTGACTTCCTGGACGTGCACGCCTCGGTGCAGGCACGTGACGGCGATGCGCGCCTCCTGCACGGCGACCGACAGGAGCCCGCCGATGCACTGCGCGAACGAGTCCTGGATCGCCGCCTGGTTCCCAACGAAGGAGAAGGTGCCGCCCGTGGCCTGCGCGATGGTGTGCAATGCCGCGGCGTCGTGGTTGGTGCCCAAGCCGAACGTGTGAATCAGCCCGGGCCGGCTCCCGGCGAGCACGAACAAAGGGGGCACAAGGTCCATGTACCTCTTTCCCCTGAGGTACGAGTCCTGGCCGTCGGAGAGAAGGATCATGCTGGCGACGGAGTTCTTGTGCCGGCGGCCGACGAGCACCTGGGCGCCCACACGGAGGCCCTCCCCGATGTTCGTGCCCGATTGGACAACGAGGGAGTCCACCGCGAGCTTCGCCGAGGCCTTGCCCGCGTCCGACATGCGCGCGAGGCAGGTCAAGCGGGCCGCCCGATCCGAGAAGGACACGACGGAGAGGCGATCGGCGGGGCCGAGTTGATCGATGACGAAGGCCATGGCCTGCTTCAGCAGCGCCAGCTTTCCGCCCTTCATGCTGCCGCTGACGTCGAGGACGGTGACGAGGTCGAGCGGCGCGCCCGCCACGTCCCCAGGCGCCTTGGCATGGACGAGCACCGCGAACTTGTCCCTGAACGCGCCCCGTCCGATGGCCAGGAACTCGCAGTGAGTCTTGAGGACCAACCCCCGGCCGTTGTTCGCCAGGGGTTTCTTGTCCTCCACCGGCTCGTCGTCTTGGTAGTACGCGGCAGCCGGGGCCGGCGGCGGCACGGCGAGCCAGGGAACCTTGGTGTGCGACATCGATGTGCTAGCTAGGGTTCGGTCGATTTCGTTGGCGAGATGGATATGAATCGGCCTGTGCGTGCCTAGCCCAACTGCCGGAGTATATGGAAGGAAACTGATCAACAAAATGTCCTATAATTGCGTTGCGTAACTGGCTCCATGCATGCAGGGACAACCCAAAACTCTTTTTTTTCCAGAAAAGTCAGGATTTTTTTTTCTTTTGCGGGCAAAAGTCAGTATGTTTTCTATAGCTATATTTTTTTTTGCATGGTAATACGTGTCTCATTAATATCATAAAGATCAAAGTACAAGTAACGTAAGGACCGACATGACAAAACTAAAAAGATAGCAAAACATCTTTGAGCTTGACACCAACATCCGTCACCTGCCTCCGGCACCACCACAGCAGCCACCGAAGAAAAGAAAGACGGATCACCTCCTCACTCGAGCTCGACGCGGCTTTATCGCTGATATGCAGCTTTGCGGACCTCCAAGGCGGCTCACCTATAGCTATGGCCCATTGGCCCGCACGTGATCATGGCGTAGACGAGAAGGAAATACAGTCCTGAATTTCCTAACCGGAGATTTCAGAAAATAGGCTTTATCTACCGATTAATCAACATTTAAAACATGATTTTTATTCCCAAATGATAAGAGCCACATGTGTGGCACAAAACACTCCGGCTACGTTTTTTACAAGTAAGTTGCCATCCGAAAAGAAAAAACAAACCCAAAAAATAAACGGAAACTTATCATCCGAAAAGAAAGTTGACATGCTTGACAACTAAAGTTGTCATCCTTGTGTCACTAAACTTGCCATAAAAAACGTTCGGAGTTGCCATGTGTTCGTGTCACACATGTGACATTTATCAGGGTCTTTTTATTTGATACACCAATGAGACGTTGCGCAGCTTTTTTTGAGAAAGTATGATTGTATTCAAATCACGACATAATACAAAGTTCTTAACCCGAACAAGCACACCCTAACACATGCATAAAAATCAGAATAACAAAGAGCACCTAAAACAACCAGCAAAACACGAAGACGTACGAAGCTCTATGTCATCATCCCTGAACCTTGCGAGAAAACCCCTGCAACACAATAATTTGCATCCAGACCAAAGCAGGTCCTCATATTCAACCACGGCATAATCGCCGCCATGCTACTCCCCCACTTCTTCGCTCCGGCGCCGAAAAGACAAGGACACACATGTGTATCCAACATGCCTGCACCAGTCTTCGCCATCTGTGGCTTTGAGTGCCGCTATATGTGCCCCTTCCAGATGGAAGAGAACTAGGATCCGGTTCCGGCGCCGTGGCCGGGCGAACCGCCCTGGAAAAGCAGGACATCCCTTGAGTAGCAACACAAAGAAAGAGGAAGAACAACAGAAAATCATATCAACGAGGAAGAAGAATCTTCGTCTCCACACAACCACCACCCATCCGAGGACCAAACCGGCCAGTGTCGGTCGACCTCGAGACACCATAGCCCGTGACCTCAACGAGATCCGGGGATCTCCCACCCCGCTGGCTCCTAGACGAAGGCAAGAGCTCCATGTGAAGCAACAAATTGATCACTACACCAAGTTATCCTCGTTACCGGTATTCTTTCTTTTTCTCGTTTCGGTATTCCGGCATCCGTGTGTTTGGCCAGATGTTGATGAATACCGTAATACCGAGAGGGCCCAAAGAATATCTCTTCATCGTCGGAGAAGTAAATCGCAATTTTGAGCTATCAATTTCCTTGACAAACTTTTTTGATGCACCCGAAAGTTGCCGTTATAATCACCCTCTGTTACGAGTAACATTTGACAAATCCCAAAGTACAATGTCCGGTATGAAGGTACTCGATACTCTCATGGTCCAAAGAAGTGAGTATACGTTAACATCTGTATGACAATACTAATAACATGTGACGAAGTGTTCTCGTAGTATATCATTTAGTTTAGTATGTACAACACCATTGTTTCGATAACAATGTGCTCTCATTGTTGCCGGCATCCTTTTCACTTTAACAGTGCCCTAGGATTATGAAAACAAGATCATCATGCAACACATGATTTAGTCTTAAAAACAAGTCTAGGAACATATTATTATGTTTATTCTTCCACACATGCTTAAGATTTTTCCTCCGAATCATACATTCAAGAACCATAGCAATTATAACAAAGAAAATAAACATTAATACAAACGTGAAAATAAATAATAACATTTATTATTACCTCTAGAGCATATTTTCAACTTGGTTAGGGGCACCCTGATCAGAGGAAACACCGAGGACGTGGGACGACCAATCAGAACAACATCATGCCTGATCTGGCACTTGATCACGTCATAATCCATGGAGGGATAAATCCTAAGCAGATCAATCGAGCATACCCCTTTTTGTGTTTTAAGTTGAACCTGACGATGTCATAAGGAACATACCAGTTCGTGTGTGAATCGTCGTTGCCTCATCAGCAAATTACAACAAAATCCAAGTTATAAAATGCTTAACCCAAAAAACAATAAGTTGGAAATGCTATATGTTGTTTTCTTACTAGGATGTCAACACATGGTATCAGCAAAAAAGTGGGAGAAAATGATATTTGGGCGGGGGCAGTGCCCCTCCGGTCTACATATACCTCCTCCACTGCTATATTGTGCCATAGTACAAATACAATCCTCCAACATTAATTCTTATAGGGTCATGGAATCTTTAGTATCTCTACTGCCAAAAAGGACGTAAGGTTCCAACTTACGTTACTAGTAGAACGCCCGTAGGGCTATAATGCATATATAAATGAATCAAACAAATGATTAAGATCGTCTTTAAGGTCGAAGTTCATTTCTCCCTCATACGTTCGGGCGTGTTCGGACATCAAACGGACGCCGAGTAGGCTCCCCAAAATTCAACTATCTGGATAGTCCGGTCTCCCACAAATTTAGACCATATGTGGGGGAGAAATGTCGTTGTCCAGACTATCCGCCATGTTCTCTCCAAATGCAGACCTGATACGTCTCCAACGTATCTATAATTTATGAAGTATTCATGCCATGTTTACAATAGTTTTATATGGTTTTGGTGCACTTTTATATTATTTTTATGGACTAACTTATTAATCTAGTGCCCAGTGTCAGTTCCTGTTTTCTGCTTGTTTTTTGTTTCACAGAAAAACCATATCAAACGAAGTCCAAACGCGATAAAACTTTACGGAGATTTATTTTGGAATATATGTGATTTTTGGGAAGAAGAATCAACGCAAGACGGTGCCCGAGGGCTCCATAAGGCAACACGACGCCCCCCCCGGGGTCGCGCCCTGTTGCCTTGTGGGCACCTCGTAGGTCGGTTGATGCCCTTCTTTCGCCGCAAGAAAGATAATTTCCAGATAAAAATCCCCTCAAATTTCAGCCCAATCGGAGTTACGGATCTCTAGGAATATAAGAAACGGTTTTCGGCCAGAAACAGGAGCGCAGAAACAGAAGAGAACAGAGAGAGAGATCCAATCTCGGAGGGGCTCCCGCCCCTCCGGGCACCATGGTGGCCAAGGACCAGAGGGAGAACCTCTTCCCATCTAGGGGGAAGGCCATGGAGGAGCAAGCCGGAGGGGGAGCCTCTCTTGCCCCCTCTCTCGGTGGCGCCGGAGTGCCGCCGGGGGAACCATCGCCGTGGTGATCGTCTTCATCAACATCACCGTCCATCACCTCCCTCATCTCTTTTCAGCGGTCCACTCTCCCGCACCCCGCTGTAATCCCCTACTTGAACATGGTGCTTTATGCCACATATTATTATCCAATGATGTGTTGCCATCCTATGATGTTTGAGTAGATTTCTTTTGTCCTTTGGGTTGATTGATGATCTTGATTGGTTTGAGTTGTGTGTTTTATTTTGGTGCTGTCCTATGGTGCCCTCCATGCCGCGCACACGCGGGGGATTCCCGCTGTAGGGTGTTGCAATACGTTCATGATTCACTTATAGTGGGCAGCTAGAGTGACAGAAGCTTACACCCGAGTAAGGGGGTTGTTGCGTATGGGAGTAAAGAGGACTTGATACTTAATGTTATGGTTGGGTTTACCTTAATGATTTCTAGTAGTTGCGGATGCTTGCTAGAGGTCCAATCATAAGTTCATATGATCCAAGTACGGAAAGTATGTTAGCTCATGCCTCTCCCTCATATAAAATTGCAATAATGATTACCGATCTTGTTATCAATTGCCTATGACAATTCCGCACACCGATCCATCATTATTCCACACTCGCTATTTGTAATATATTCTAACTTTATTTAGGCAGCACCTATTTTTATATTTTAGTTCTCCGATACCATGCAAAGCTATCCTCTTTATACCCACAACGTAGTTTTATTTCTCATTTCTAGATAAAAGCAAACGCTCGGTGTATGTAGAGTCGCATCAGTGGCAGATAGGACTTGAGAGAATATTGATCTTACCTTTAGCTCCTTGTGGGTTCGACACTCCATACTTACCACTTCCATCTTTAGAAATTGCTACGATGATTCCTGATACGTCCCAAACGTATCTACTTTTCCAAACACTTTTGCTCTAGTTTGGACTCTAATTTGCAAGATTTGAATGGAACTAACCCGGACTAACGCTGTTTTCAGCAGAATTGCCATGGTGTTGTTTTTGTGCAGAAATAAAAGTTCTCGGATGGACCTGAAAATTTACGGAAAATTATTTCAGAATATATAAAAAATACTGGCGCAAAAATCCACCAGAGGAGGGGCCACCAGGCGCCACAAGCCTGGGGGACGCGCCCACCCCCCATGGCGCGCCTGGCAGGCTTGTGGGCCCCTAGCAGCTCCGTTTGACTTAACTCCAACGCTATAAGTACCTATTCATGGAGAAAAAAGTCAGAGAGAAAGAATCATCATGTTTTACGATACGGAGCCGCCGCCACCTCCTGTTCTTCATCGGAAGGGCTGATCTGGAGTCCGTTCGGGGCTCCGGAGAGGGGAATTCGACGCCGTCGTCATCATCAACCATCCTCCATCACCAATTTCATGATGCTCACCGTCGTGTGTGAGTAATTTCTTCGTAGGCTTGCTGTACGGTGATGGGTTGGATGGGATTTACCATGTAATCGAGTCAGTTTGTTAGGGCCTTGATCCCTAGTATCCACTATGTTCTGAGATTGATGTTGTTATGACTTTGCTATGCTTAATGCTTGTCACTAGGTCCCGAGTGCCATGATTTCAGATCTGAACCCTCTATGTTTTCATGAATATATTTGAGTTCTTGATCCTATCTTGCAAGTTATACGCACCTGTTACGTGTCATGATCCGCATACCCCAAGTTGACAATAATTGGGATTCTTTCCGGTGATTGCCGTAGTTTGAGGAGTTCATGTATTCACTATGTGCTAATGCTTTGTTCCGGTTCTCTATTAAAAGGAGGCCTTAATATCCCTTAGTTTCCTTAAGGAACCCACTACCACGGGAGGGTCGGACAAAAGATGCCATGCAAGTTCTTATTATAAGCACGTATGACTATATACGGAATACATGCCTACATTACATTGATGAATTGGAGCTATTGTGTATCGCCCTAGGTTGTGACTGTTACATGATGAATGTCATCCAAGAAAAGTACTAAAGGCGAAGGGCATTTTGTTGTACAGCTACCTACGCTTTTCGCATATTGATCTTTGCTAAGTTACTTTCGTTGCTGCTGCTATTACAATTACTACAAAACTGTTTCTGTTAGTGTTACTACTTTTACTACTGTACTACTAAACACTTTGCTATAGATATTTAGTTCTCCAGGTGTGGTTGAATTGACAACTCAACTGCTAATACTCGCAAATATTCTTTGGCTCCCCTTGTGTCGAATCAATAAATCTGGGTGAAATACTACCCGCAAAAACTGTTGCGATCTCCTATACTTGTGGGTTATCAAGACCTTTTTCTGGCGCCATTGCCGGGGAGCATAGCTCTATTTGTTGAGTCACTTGGGATTTATATCTATTGATCACTATGAAGAATCTGAAAGACGCTAAGACTAAGATCGTCCCCTCTATGACTAGAGGAGGTAAGGAACTGTCATCACATTCTGCACTTGATTCACCTTCTGTTTTGAGTAGGCTTGCGACACCACCACCTACTATTCATTCTGATATGTCGCAAGTTATTGATGATACTACTTCTTCTATGAATGAAACTATTGATGATGCTAGTACTATGTTTGATAATACTGTGCCACTTGGTGAATTTCTTGATGAACAAATTGCTAAAGCTAAAGAAACTGAAAATGTTGAAACTCTTGAAAATTATGATTCACCTATTATGCCTAGCTCTCCTACTAGAGTTGAAATACCTGAAATATCTGATGGTTATGTTTTTGATAGAGAGACAACTAGGGCAATTCTTGCTTGTAATGATAGAGATGAAGTTATAAAATTGCTTGCTGAGTTGAAAGAAAAATCTATGAGGGAGAGAATGAAATATGATCCTAAGTTTGCTACTTCTCCCATATTTGTTACTGATAAGGATTATGAATTCTCTGTCGATCCTGAGTTAATTACTTTAGTTGAATCTGATCCTTTTCATGGTTATGAAACTGAAACTGTTGTGGCACACCTTACTAAATTGAATGATATAGCCACCCTATTTGCTCATAAAGAAAAAATACGCTACTATTATATTCTTAAATTGTTTCCTTTCTCATTAAAGGGTGATGCTAAGAAATGGGTTAATACTCTTGCTCCTGGTTGTGTGCGTAGTCCCCAGGATATGATATATTACTTCTCTGAAAAATATTTTCCTGCTCATAAGAAACAAGCTGCCTTACAGGAAATATTTAACTTTGTGCAAATTGAAGAAGAGAATCTCCCTCAAGCTTGGGGGAGGCTTCTCCAACTACTTAATGCTTTGCCTGATCATCCTCTTAAGAAAAATGAAATACTTGATATCTTTTATAATGGACTAACCGATGCTTCTAGGGACTTCCTAGATAGTTGTGCTGGTTGTGTTTTCAGGGAACGAACTGTTGGACAGGCTAAAGTACTATTGAATAATATATTGAGAAATACCAATGATTGGACACTTCCTGAACCACCACCTAAGCCAACTCCGAAGAAGAGAGGTATTCTATTCCTCAGTCCAGAAGATATGCAAGAAGCTAAGAAATCTATGAAGGAAAAAGGTATAAAAGCTGAAGATGTTAAGAATTTACCACCTATTGAAGAAATACATGGGCTCGACATCACGACACAGGTAGTGGAGGTAAATTCTCTCACTAGATTTGATGAAGATGATATTCCGTATAATAAATCTGCTAGTAAATGCCTGTACGAGTTTGATAATTACATCATTAAACAGGAACACTTTAATATGTATGTTAGCAATCAACTAAAACGGAATGCCATCATGATTGAATGCTTGAGTGATTTGATGTTTAGAACTGCTAATGATGTTAAATGCTTGAGTAAACATGCTTCTATGGTTCAGACTCAGTTAGAACAAATTGCTAAGTCACAAAATGATTTGCTTGATGAAATGAATAATAAAAAGAATGACCATGCTGTTAGAGTTGTTACTAGAGGAGGTAGCATGACTCAGGATCCTCTATATCCTAAAGGTCATCCTAAAAGAATTGAACAAGACTCTCAAAGAAATAATATTGATGCACCTAGTCCATCTAAGAAGACAAAGAAAAAGAAAAATGATAGGACTTTGCATGCTGCTAGTGAACCTGAGATAGAAAAACCTCCTGAGAATCATAATGATGCTTCTATTTCTGATGCTGAGACACAATCTGGTAATGAACATACACCTAGTGATAATGATAATGATAATGATAATGAAGATGTTCATGTTGATGCTCAACCAGATAATGATGTAGAAATAGAACCTGCTGATACGTCCATTTTGCATCATGTTTCCCTACTATTATTTATAGTGTTTTTAATCAATATAACACTTTGTGGAGCAATTCTAATGCCTTTTCTCTCTTAATATGAAAGATTTACACAAGGAGGGAGAATGCCGGCAGCTGGAATTCTGGACCTGAAAAAGCTATGTCAGAGATACCTATTCTGCACATCTCCAAATGAGCTGAAATTTCACGGAGAATTATTTTGGAATAAATAAAAAATACTGGAAGCAAGAAGTACCAGAGGGGGCCACCCAGGTGCCCATGAGGCACCAGGGCGCGCCACCCCCCGAGGCGTGCCCTGGTGGCTCGTGGGGCCCCTGGCCAGCCTCTGGCCCCCATTTTCTGGTATATAAGTCATTTTGCCCTAAAAAATATAGAGAAGACTTTCGGGATGGTGCGCCGCCGTCTCGAGGCGGAACTTGGGCAGGAGCTATTTTGCTCTCCGGCGGAGCGATTCTGCCGAGGATACTTCCCTCCGGGAGGGGGAAATCATCGCCATCGACATCACCAACGATCCTCTCATCATGGGAGGACCAATCTTCATCAACATCTTCACCAGCACCATCTCATCTCAAACCCTAGTTCATCTCTTGTATTCAATCTTTGTCTCAAAACCTCAGATTGGTACATGTGGGTTGCTAGTAGTATTGATTACGTCTTGTAGTTGATGCTAATTGGTTTATTTGGTGGAAGATTATATGTTCAGATCTATTATGCTATTCAATACCCCTCTGATCTTGGACATGAAGATGATTTGTGAGTAGTTACTTTTGTTCTTGAGGACATGGGAGAAGTCTTGTCATAAGTAATCATGTGAATTTGGTATTCGTTCGATATTTTGATGATATGTATGTTGTTGATTCTCTTAGTGGTGTCATGTGAACATCGACTACATGACACTTCACCATCTTTGGGCCTAAGGGAATGCATTGTGGAGTAGTAATTAGATAATGGGTTGCTAGAGTGACAGAAGCTTAAACCCTAGTTTATGTGCTATTCCGTAAGGGGCTGATTTGGATCCATATGTTTAATGCTATGGTTAGAGTTATCTTAATTCTTCTTTCGTAGTTGCGGATGCTTGCGAGAGGGGGTAATCATAAGTGGGAGGCTTGTTCAAGTAAGAACATCACCCAAGCACCGATCCACCCACATATCAAATTATCAAAGTAGCGAACGCGAATCAAACCAACATGATGAAAGTGACTAGATGAAATTCTCATGTGTCCTCGAGAACGCTTTACTTATTATAAGAGATCGTTCCGGCTTGTCCTTTGCTAGAAAAAGGATTGGGCCACCTTGCTGCACTCTTTGTTACTATTGTTACTTGTCACTTGTTACAAATTATCTTGCTATCAAACTACTCGTTACCGATAATTTCAGTGCTTGCAGAAAACACCTTGCTGAAAACCGCTTGTCATTTCCTTCTGCTCCTCGTTGGGTTCGACACTCTTACTTATCGAAAGGACTATGATTGATCCCCTATACTTGTGGGTCATCACCAGCTGTTGATCTTGATAACCCACCTCCTAAGAATAAAAGATATGATAAAAGAGACTTTGTTGCTAGAAAACATGGAAAGGAGAGAGAACCATGGGTTCCAAAACCTATGCCTTTCCCTACTAAACCGTCTAAAAATAAGGATGAGGAGATTTTGAGCGCTTTGTTGAAATGCTTAGACCTGTCTTTTTGCGCACTCGCCTGATTGATATGTTGAAAATGTCTCCCTATGCTAAATACATGAAAGATATTATCACACATAAAATAAAAATACCTGAAGCTGAAATTTCCACCATGCTTGCAAATTATTCTTTTAAGGGTGGAATACCTAAGAAATTAGGAGATCCCAGAATACCTACTATACCATGCTCCATTAAAAGAAGTTATGTTAAAACTGCTCTATGTGATTTGGGGGCCGGTGTTAGTGTTATGCCTTTCTCTTTATATACAAGACTTGATTTGAATAAGCTCACACCTACTGAAATATCTTTGCAAATGGCTGATAAATCATCTGATATACCTATTGTAATTTGCGAGGATATTCCCGTTGTAGTTGCAAATGTTACTATCTTGACAGACTTTGTTATACTTGATATGCCCGAGGTCGGCAACATGTCGATTATCCTTGGTAGACCCTTTTTGAATACTGTAGGGGCTATTATTGATTGCAACAAAAGCAAGGTCACTTTTCATGTCAATGGTAATGAGCATACGGTTTATTTTCCGAAGAAACAAAGTTCGGTGAATGGTATCAATTGTATTGAAAAAGTTTTGACAATCACTATTGGAGGTTTCAAATTCCCTCTCCCTACTACCAAAAAGACATATGAAATTCTTATTGTTGGGGAGATGCATATCCCCATTGAGGTAACTTAGTGTTATAGGAAAATTCTTCGGTTTCATGCCATTCGGAAATAGTTTGTTAATAAGACTTGATCAACCTTATTAATGAATTCTTTTTGAGGGGCATGTGGTCGATGAATTTAGTAAGCACAACTTTCTGTACCCACCTTTTGCTCTCTGTTATTTTTAGTAGAATAAAATAAAATGCCATGATTATCCTGTTTTCTGAATTTTCCGTGCAATAAAAAAATGGTCCAAAAATAAAAGTTCTCAGAATGCCATGAAAATTTAGTATGATTTTTTCCAGAATATTTAAGAATTTTTGGCACTGAACACACCCAGAGGGGTGCACCTGTGAGCCACAAGCCCACAGGGTGCGCCCACCCTCCCTGGGCCCGCCCAGCAGGCTTGTGGGTCCCACAGGGACCCACTCACTTATGCCAGCCACCCATCTCCTTCTTCTTCCTCCAGAAAAAATCAAACTTGCTCCCAAGCCCATGTTCTTGCTCATTTTGCTGTGATTTTCGATCTCCTTGCTCGGAACTCCGTTTCCAAAACTGTTTTGAGGAATTACTCCTTGGTATGTGACCCCTCCAATGCTCCAACCAGTTTTTGCTCTAGTGCTTTATACTTTGCAAATTTTTGCTGCTGTGGTGACCATGTTTATAAGCTTGCATGTTGAATTTGTATGGTCCAAAGTAGTTTTGATGCATGATATAGCTTCTAGATACATGTGGGAGTAGTTGGTATAAATTTTGTTGAGTTTCGTTCACTTTTATTTTGAGTCACTAAAAATTTTAGAAATTTTTCAGAGGAAAAGAAAATGTTTAGGAAGATGTTCCATGGTGGTTCCTCGAGCAGGAGTGCTCCTAGGTCCGCAATACGCGAGCAGGATACCGAACCGACGCGAGAGGCCGAGGTGCTACCGTGCGAGTGGCCGTCGGATGCCTTCATGATTCGAGCCGGCATCAAGGAAGAGTTTGATATGTACGTGCGCAACGCCGAGCTCATGGAGTTCCTGGCCGACAGGTGCCCGCAATACTATGACCTCACTGATTCCTTTGTGCGAAGATTCAAGTATGTATATCAGCGCACTTCACATGATGTTATTTTCAACCTATATGAAAATCCTTTTCGCATGTCTGTTGAAGAATTTAGTGAAGTATGCAAAATTCCATTTTGGGGGACTTGCACTGAACCTCGCAAATCTGATTGCAATGAGTTTCTCATGAACATTACTAGGGGTGAAACTAGAGGCATCACACAAGCTACTATGGGGAGCATTCAATTTCCTGCCATACATTATTTTGCTCTGTTCATTGGTAGATGCATTAATGGTAAACATGATCATAGTCATCTTTGCGCCCCTGACCTGAGCATTTTCAAGAGTGCAGTACTGGGAGATAGATAGTTTAACATGGGGGCTACTGTTGCACGTCGTTTACATAACAATGCCTTAGTGGGTGATTTCTTTGGTGGAATTTATGCCACTCGTTTAGCTACCTATCTTGGTGTGCCCATTAAACAAAATGACACCCTTTTGCCACCTAGTTTTCTTGATTATGATGCTATGGAACGCCACCAGTTCCTTGAGAGGGGTCTTCCCCCGTTCAGATACAGGCTAATCTTTAACAGGCGCCGTGTCTTCCATATTGTTTTGCCTGCTCCTGCCTTCTTTGATTTCCAGGGAAAACATAGACATTTCATACTTGAGGAGGAGGCTGAGGAGTACGAGAGGGCAGCAGAGACCGAGCGCCTTAACGAGGCAGCCCGCCAAGCTGTGGCAGCTGCATTTCAGTACAACCCGAACTACCATCACGGGCATTATCCAGGCCAGAACTGCCCGTAGACCAACTTAGGCCAAAAGCCTAAGCTTGGGGGAGTACGTATTTCTCACCGACATTACATTCATGTTCACACACTCATTCCAGTTGTCGGTGTTCATCCTTTTTCATTGTATATCCATGTTAGTTTTATTTTCGCTATCTTTTGTGTGTTTGAAAAACTTTCAAAAATCCAAAAAAGTTAGTTGTAGTTTTCTTCTTGTCTAGTTAATTCGTAGTAGTAAAAGAAAACCCAAAAAGATTTCTTGTTTCTTCTTTTACTTGTTGGGAGCTTTCCCGTGTAAATAGTTTTTCTCGTTTCTCGTTTTCCTTCGTTAATTTGCTTCCTTCAGAAAAACCAAAAAACTCCAACAATATTTCATTGTGTTTCTCTGAATTTCTTTTCTTTGCATTGAGTCGTCATAAGGAGAAAGACAACGATGAAAATGTTGAGTGGCTTCCATATGCTTTATTGTTGATCTAACAAAGAGCCACTATTACTTTGTCTTCTCCTTTGAATAAATGTTTGCAGATTCCAGCTTAGTCCGCGGCACACTTGCACTATTATTATTATTATTATTATTATTATTATTATTATTATTATCACATCATTCGGTCGTGCAAGTGAAAGGCAATAATGACGATATTTGATGAAGTGATTGCGGTGAAGAAAAGCTGGTATGAACTCTTCTTGGTTTAGTCTTTGTAAATATGTTTAGCTCAGTATTCATGATTCCGCATTATTATGAGTAAACATATTTGTGATGACAATTAGAGATCATAGTTGCTCATGCCATGCTTAAATAGCTAGGAGTGGATAATGATTTATCTTGAGTGTCAACATGCATTAAAATGGTTGTGATGTAGTATGTTAGCATGGTATCCTCCTCTGAGTAATTCGAGTGGCTTGACTTGGCACATGTTCATACATGTAGTTGAATCAAAACCAACATAGCCTCCATGATATTTATGTTCAGGGTGTTGATATCCTACTCATGCTCATGTTCAATGTTAATTATTCGCAATGCATGTCTATGACCGTTTTTGCTCTCTAGCCGGTCGCTTCTCAATCTATTTGCTAGCCTTTGCCTGTACTAAGCGGGAATACTGCTTGTGCATCCAAATCCCTAAACCAAAGTTGTTCCAGATGAGTCCACTATATCTACCTATATGTGGTATTACTCTACCGTTCCAAGTAAATTTGCAAGTGCCACCTCTAAATATTCAAACGAACATCTGTTTTGTGTGCCCGTACCGCTCATGGAACGACTGGGGGCGGTCAGTATCTTCCATGCTAAGCGGGTTACTCTCAGATGAGTGTTTATTCACTTATCATTACACGAGAGAGGATGGTAATTGGGATGCCCAGTCCTATGCTCAAATCAAAATCATATAATGCAAACAAACTCCCCCGAAAAGTTGTTGGTATGGAGGGCACTCGTGAATTCGGCTAGCCATGGCTTGTGTTGGTACGGTGAAGGGGGAGTAAACTTTACCTTTTCGCTTGGGAACCGCCTATAATTTGTTTAGCATGGAAGATATTGAAAACTCTCGGTCGTGACGTTGACAGGAAAAGCATACCTCCCAAAATTATTTTCATCTCTAATTGAAGCTTCGAGCTCTGGCACCGCTGCAAATCCATGCTTCCCTCTGCGAAGGGCCTATCCATTTACTTTTATGTTATTTTATTTTTATTGTTGAGTCATCACCCTCTTATTTAAAGCACCAGTTGGAGAGCACTATTGTCATTTTTATGCATTGAGTATAGTTAATGTTGGGTGTGACCATGGCTGGATATCCTCTACCATGAATTACAATGTTTAGTCGTTGCTTGAATCTCAGAGGTGCTCTGTATTTATGTTTTGCGGTCTCAGAAAGGGCTAGCGAGATACCATGTTATCATATTATATCATGATTGTTTTGACAAAGTGTTGGCATTAGAGATATCTTATTATTGCTCGCTAGTTGGTTATGTTATTGCCATGAGTAAATGTGAGACCTAAGTGTTATCATCAATATGGTTAGTTCATAATCTTTGCTAAAAACTTGAATGCTAGTTAAGTATATATACAGACAACAAGAACAAAAGAGTTTGTAAAAGTTTTTCTTTATCACTTTCAGTTTGTCAACTAAATTGCTTGAGGACAAGCAATGAGTTAAGCTTGGGGGAGTTGATACGTCCCAAACGTATCTACTTTTCCAAACACTTTTGCTCTAGTTTGGACTCTAATTTGCATGATTTGAATGGAACTAACCCGGACTGACGCTGTTTTCAGCAGAATTGCCATGGTGTTGTTTTTGTGCAGAAATAAAAGTTCTCGGATGGACCTGAAAATTTACGAAGAATTATTTCAGAATATAAAAAAAATACTGGCGTAAAGATCCACCAGAGGTGGGGGCCACCAGGCGCCACAAGCCTGGGGGGCGCGCCCACCCCCCCAGGGCGCGCCTGGCAGGCTTGTGGGCCCCTGGCAGCTCTGTTTGACCTAACTCCAACGCTATAAGTACCTATTCATGGAGAAAAAACCGGAGAGAAAGAATCATCGTGTTTTACAATATGGAGCCGCCGCCACCTCCTATTCTTCACTGGGAGGGCTGATCTGGAGTCCGTTCGGGGCTCCGAAGAGGGAGATTCGACGCCGTCGTCATCATCAATCATCCTCCATCACCAATTTCATGATGCTCACCGCCGTGTGTGAGTAATTTCTTCGTAGGCTTGCTGGACGGTGATGGGTTGGATGAGATTTACCATGTAATCGAGTCAATTTGTTAGGGCCTTGATCCATAGTATCCACTATGTTCTGAGATTGATGTTGCTATGACTTTGCTATGCTTAATGCTTGTCACTAGGGCCCGAGTGCCATGACTTTAGATCTGAACCCTCTATGTTTTCATGAATATATTTGATTTCTTGATCCTATCTTGCAAGTTATATGCACCTATTACGTGTCATGATCCGCATACCCCAAGGTGACAATAATTGGGATTCTTTACGGTGATTGCCGTAGTTTGAGGAGTTCATGTATTCACTATATGCTAATGCTTTGTTCCGGTTCTCTATTAAAAGGAGGCCTTAATATCCCTTAGTTTCCTTAAGGACCCCGCTGCCACGGGAGGGTAGGACAAAAGATGTCATGCAAGTTCTTACTATAAGCACGTATGACTATATACGGAATACATGCCTACATTACATTGATGAATTGGAGCTATTGTGTATCGCTCTAGGTTGTGACTGTTACATGATGAATGTCATCCAACATAATTATCCATCACTGATCCAATGCCTACGCTTTTCGCATATTGATCTTTGCTAAGTTACTTTCGTTGCTGCTGCTGTTACAATTACTACAAAACTGCTTCTGTTACTGTTACTACAGTTACTACTTCTCTTGAAACTATCATACTACTGTGCTACTAAACACTTTGCTGCAGATATTTAGTTCTCCAGGTGTGGTTGAATTGACAACTCAACTGCTAATACTCGCAAATATTCTTTGGCCCCCCTTGTGTCGAATCAATAAATCTGGGTGAAATACTACCCGCGAAAACTGTTGCGATCCCCTATACTTGTGGGTTATCAATTCCTTGCACTTGGGGGATTATCAAGCTCTTTTCTGGCACTGTTGCCGGGGAGCAATAGCGTGGGGTTAATATTTTCGTGTATGCTTGTTTGCTTTCATCACTAAGTAGATTTTGTTTTTGCTTTTGATTTTGTTTTCTTGTTTTCTTTTCTTTAGTTGTGGGTGAAACAAAAAAATTAAAAATGCAAAAAAATTACTTTCCTCTTATGCCTAGCTTAATGGCTTTAAAGAAAGCGCTGCCTGGGAGACAACCCGGAAGTTTTAGAGAGTATTTTTCTTATTTTGTGTAATATAAACTTTATTATTTGTGCCATTTAAATATTTAAAAACAAAAAAATATAGAGGGGAACCTAAAAGTTTTCAAAAAGAAAAGTGAAAGTGAGACAGATGAGCAATGTGGAAGTGGGGGCTAGCCTTGAACTTTGTTCATGTCCATGGAAACTTTGTGAACCTTGATTACAGAAACTTTTCAACAAAAATAATTATCCCCTTGTACAATCCATTGTATTATAAAAATAATGTGCCAAGATTTACCTTCGGGATGTTTAAATTGCTTGTTTGGTGCGTGCTGTGAAAAAACAGAAACTTTTTCTGTAATGTTTGAATTTATATATTTTACAGGAATGTGCAAAAATTCTGAAATTTTTACACAGTTATGCTATGCAAATTTTTTATTTTTTCCTAATTTTTCAGAATTTTTTGAGTTACATAAATATATGTACCATCTGCATCTTTACAGATTGTCCTGTTTTCACAGATTGCTGTTATATTTTCTTTATTTGCTTATGTTTGGAATCTTGTTGAGCCCCATTGACTTGGGAGCCATAGAATTGTGATAGCATACAGTGGGTAATGTTTTTATTATAATTATACGATAATGTCACAGCAGGACATGATGAGATTTGATGTTATATGTACTAACCCCTCTAATAAAAAGTTTGGTTAAGTTTTGTGTGAATGAAGTGTTCGAAGATCGAGGAGGTACCAATATGAGAAGAATAAGGAGAGGCAAGGGTTCAAGCTTGGGGATGCCCAAGGCACCTCAAGTAAATATTCAAGGAAACTCAAGCGTCTAAGCTTGGGGATGCCCCGGAAGGCATCCCATCTTTCTTCTTCAACAATTATCGGTATGTCTCGGTTTTTGTTTTGTTCACATGATATGCGTAAATTCTTGGAGCGTCTTTTGTGTTTATTTTTTCCTTTTGTTTTACGCACCATGCTTGTTGGGGATGATTTCTTATGGTTCTTGGTTGATTTATAGAATGCTTCATGCGCTTCACTTAAATCTTTTGAGCATGGCTTTATAGAATGCTCTTTGTGCTTCACTTAAATCTTTTGAGTACGGCTTTATAGAATGCTTTGTGTGCTTCACTTATATATTTTGAGCTTGGATATTGGTCTCTCTATATTTATTGTAGAATGCTCTATGAACTTCACTTATATCTTTTAGAGTATGAATAAAATTATCATCGAAAGTGTGTTTAGAAGAGTGTCAACTCTATGTAGCAATGCAGCCCTATATTTATACTTACTGTTTTCATGTGTTAACATGTTTAATATACTGTATTAATCATGTTTTGTACCTTTTATTTCAATAATGTGCCAAGTAAAGCCTTTGGGATAGTGTGGATACTAGTTGAATTGATTCTGTGCAAAAATAGAAACTTTTGCGCCCAGTGCTGGAATTACTATAATTCACTGGGATGTGATAAAATTCTGAAATTTTTACACATGATTTATATACAAATTTCCTACGTTTTCCTAATGTTTCAGAATTTTTTGAGATAGACAAGTATGACTTTAATTTAGATCTTTACAGACTGTTCTATTTTTGACAGAATCTGTTTTGTTTGCATTGTTTGCTTGTTTTAGCATTTCCATAGCTTATATTGAGTGATATAAATTGTGGAAATGATAGAGTACAGTAGACATTATGTGAGAACAATTTTGGATCTTGTCTTGACAGTACCAAAGTGAATGATTTATTTATTATCATACTAACCTATCTCACGAGTTCCGTTAAGTTTTGTGTGATTGAAGTTTTCAAGTTTTGGGTGAGATATCGATATGAGGAGAATAAGGAGTGGCAAAACCCTAAGCTTGGGGATGCCCAAGGCACCCCAAGGTAATATTCAAGGAAGACTCGAGCGTCTAAGCTTGGGGATGTCCCGGAATGCATCCCCTCTTTCGTCTTCAAAACTATCGGTATATCTTACTTGGAGCTATATTTTTATTCGTCACATGATATGTGTTTTGCTTGGAGCGTATTTTTATTTTGTTTGCTGTTTGAATAAAATACTTAGATCAAAAATCTTGATTTGGAGAGAGTCCTCACATAGCTACTTAATCGATTGACTACTCATTGATCTTCACTTACATCTCTCGGAGTAGTTTGTCATTCATTCTCGTGGTTCACTTATATCCTAAGAGTGAATTGTTGAATGAATTGAATGTCATAAATATGAAATTATATATGCTTCATATGCTTGTCCCATGGGGAGTAATGACTTCACATACAAGAAGTATAAGTGGTAAAATTTATTGAAAGTTAGCAAACACAACATTGGTCACTTGAACAATTCATGAAAGAATTTTAAAGGAAGAGAAATTTCACATATAAATATACTATCTTGGACATCTTCTATGATTGTGAGCCCCCATTAATTATTTTCAAGCTTGATCAAGTAGTTGGCGTTGGACAAGGAAGACAACGTAATGGGTTATGTTTGTTTATATTCACATAGAAGTTATATTGTCATGGATCCTCTAACATGTGGTGCTTGCTTAGGATCTTTTGCTAGCCAAAAATTCGTACTAAGTAGAGATACTACTTGTGCATCCAAAAACCCTTAAACCCAGTTTCTTGTCATGAGAGTCTACCATATCTACCTATGGATTGAATAAGATCCTTCAAGTAAGTTGTCATCGGTGCAAAAAGTAATAAAAATTGCTCCTAAATATGTATGATCTTTTATTGGAAGGGAAAATAAGCTTTGTACGAACTTGTGATGGTGAAGAAATAAAAGCGACAGACTGCATAATAAAGGTTGCTATCACAAGGGGCAATATAAAGTGACGTTCCTTTCCATTAAGAGCTTGC
Organism: Elymus sibiricus; assembly: GCA_039707655.1. Lineage (NCBI taxonomy): Eukaryota > Viridiplantae > Streptophyta > Magnoliopsida > Poales > Poaceae > Elymus > Elymus sibiricus. Next base: position 322,079,067 of record CM077672.1, read on the forward strand.
ACATCCAAAAATAAAAAGCGCATGACAACCTCTGCTTCTCTCTGTGAAGGGCCTATCTTTTACTTTTTTGTATTTACTTTTATGCAAGAGTCGGTAATGTTCATCCCTATTCCGCTCTATTTATTCTCTAGTGGGCAAGCATCATGTGGTAGGGAATGATCCAGGCACATATATCCAGTTGAATATAGGTGATCATGAGTTATTATTATTGACATTATCCCTGAGATAAATAAGTTGGGAGGCGAAACATTAAGCCCCTATCTTCCTATGTGTTTGACTGAAACGGTTTGTTCTAAAAATATGCTTTGAATGTCAGCAATTATGGAAGACTAAATGATAGTTGAGTATTGGAATTTCCTAAACCAAAGCTCTTACATAGACCCTTCCTGAAAATAAGATGAATTATAATTGTTTGATGACTGAAAACGTAGTTTGTTGATTTTCAAGAAAGTTTATGGTCTATATTTTAAACATGTGAATAGCTTGCTACTTGATCATGAGAAGTTTTATGAGATGAGCTACTGTTTATGATATATATTGATGCTAGAAAGTGTTTGAAATTATCATTGATCAAACTTATGCACTATGCTAGCATTCACACTTCATAAATTATTTCTTTTATCATTTACCTACTCGAGGACGAGCATGAATTAAGCTTGGGGTTGCTGATACGTCTCCAACGTATCTATAATTTATTAAGTATTTATGCCTTGTTTACAATAGTTTTATATGGTTTTGGTGCACTTTTATATTATTTTTATGGACTAACTTATTAATCTAGTGCCCAGTGCCAGTTCCTGTTTTCTGCTTGTTTTTTGTTTCGCAGAAAAACCATACTAAACGAAGTCCAAACGCAATAAACTTTACGGAGATTTATTTTGGAATATATGTGATTTTTGGGAAGAAGAATCAACGCAAGACGGTGCCCGAGGGTTCCACAAGGCAACACGGCGCGCCCCCCCTGAGGCCGCGCCCTGTTGCCTTGTGGGCACCTCGTATGTCGGTTGATGCTCTTCTTTCGCTGCAAAAAAAAATTCAGATAAAAATCCCCTCAAAATTTCAGCCCAATCGGACTTACGGATCTCCGGGAATATAAGAAACGGTTTTCGGCCAGAAACAGGAGCGTAGAAACAGAAGAGAACAGAGAGAGAGATCCAATCTCGGAGGGGCTCCAGCCCCTCCGGGCACCATGGAGGCCAAGGACCAGAGGGAGAACCTCTCCCCATCTAGGGGGGAGGCCATGGAGGAGCAAGCCGGAGGGGAGCCTCTCTCCCCCCCCCTCTCTCGGTGGCGCCAGAGTGCCGCCGGGGGAACCATCGCCGCGGTGATCGTCTTCATCAACATCACCGTCCATCACCTCCCTCATCTCTTTTCAGCGGTCCACTCTCCCGCACCCCGCTGTAATTCCCTACTTGAACATGGTGCTTTATGCCACATATTATTATCCAATGATGTGTTGCCATCCTATGATGTTTGAGTAGATTTATTTTGTCCTTTGGGTTGATTGATGATCTTGATTGGTTTGAGTTGTGTGTTTTATTTTGGTGCTGTCCTATGGTGCCCTCCGTGCCGCGCACACGCGGAGGATTCCCGCCGTAGGGTGTTGCAATACGTTCATGATTCGCTTATAGTGGGCGGGTAGAGTGACAGAAGGTTACACCCGAGTAAGGGGGTTGTTGCGTATGGGAGTAAAGGGGACTTGATACTTAATGCTATGGTTGGGTTTACCTTAATGATTTCTAGTAGTTGCGGATGCTTGCTAGAGGTCCAATCATAAGTTCATATGATCCAAGTACGGAAAGTATGTTTGCTCATGCCTCTCCCTATATAAAATTGCAATAATGATTACCGATCTTGTTATCAATTGCCTAGGACAATTCCGCACACCGATCCATCATTATTTCACACTCGCTATTTGTAATATGTTGTAATATATTCTAACTTTATTTAGGTAGCACCTATTTTTATATTTTAGTTCTCCGATATCATGCAAAGATATCCTCTTTATATCCACAACGTAGTTTTATTTCTCGTTTCTAGATAAAAGCAAACGCTCGGTGTACGTAGAGTCGTATCAGTGGCAGATAGGACTTGAGAGAATATTGATCTTACCTTTAGCTCCTTGTGGGTTCGACACTCCATACTTACCACTTCCATCTTTGGAAATTGCTACGATGATTCCTTGCACTTGGGGATTATCAGGACCCAAGACAAAAACCCCACCCCACGACACACCTTCTCTTTTCCTGTCGGACCCTCGCCTTCCCGCTCGGTTTTCCGGGACGGTGAAGACCGACGGCGGCGGTGGTAGTGGCGGTGGCTGCGGCCGGCGAAGTGGCAGAGGAGACGGCATGACACCGGCGGAGAGATGAGATGCACGCGGCGGCGGCGTGATTTGAAGTTCAAAGGGCTGACCGGCGGTATTTATAAACCTCAGTAAGCCGAGTGTCCTTTCACGGCGACTCGGCTTACAGGGGAGGCCAAGGGTTTCCGATTTTTAAAAAGGAAAACGGAAATTTAAGCCGAGCGTCCGGGGAGTGTACTCGGCTTACACTAATGGTCGTGAAGCTAGCCGTTAAGTGCGCCGACGGCGTACACGTGGCAACAACTTTTGCCGGAGACTAGATGTAAGCCGAGTACATCTTTTTACGTCCACACGGCTTACTTAGATATAAGCTGAGTAGTGTCTTGAAGCCGAGTGCCTTTTGCACGGTTACCTGGCTTACTCAGAAGTACGCCGGGTTTCTTATTTTCGCCGTGTGTCTCAGAGTTCATAGTCGGCTTATGTCTAGGTAAGCTGTGACCCCATGATTTGCCACTCGGTGTATGGTTCGATACTAGGCAACTTGTGTTTTTCCTGTAGTGTTGGGCTGCTCGTAGGTCCATGGAGGTTTCGATCCCTGGGCTCCTGGCAGGCTACTACGGCGCGAGAGGCTGGAAGATCGTTCAGTTTCTCGCCCAACAACCCTTCAATCTATTTGTGCAATTTAGCCACCCTTCCGTCTTATTTTTATCTTCTGTGAAGGTAAAAACCCTTCATACACCCTATATGAAAAAAATAGTAATTAAATAAAAAGTTGAAAAAATCTGAAAATATTTTTGAAATAAAGTTGACCTTGCATTGTACTTGTAAGAAAAATTCCACATAAAGAAAACCCCCGTTGACTTCTTTTATTTGCGCGAAAATCCGATCTATTCATTTTCAATCATGGAAGTACAACAAACACCAGCATAATAAAAATTACATAAAGATTCATAGACCACCTAGCGGCGACTACAAGCACTGAAGCAAGCCGAAGGCGCGCCGCCGTCATCGCCCCTCCCTCACCGGAGCCGGGCAAAACTTGTTGTATAGTAGACAGTCGGGAAGTCGTCGTGCTAAGGCCCCATAGGACCAGCGCACCAGAACAGCAACCGCCTCCGATGAAGAGTAACGTAGATCGAAAGGATCCAACCTGAAGACACACGAACGTAGACGAACAACGAACAGATCCCAAAATTTTCAGCAAAAATAGTGTGAATAGTGACCTATAATAGCAAATAAATTTTGTTTTTTTTTGCCCCCAAGTCAAAGCTGGGTTTTTGTTCACGAAAATTTATATACTAGTGCAAAAGAAAGTCAAATTTATCCCAAAAAAAACTTCTATTTTTTTTTATTATTAAAAAAATAATTCTCATATAGGGTGTATATACCCCAAGAACCAAAGGGTTTCTCGGTTGTGCTATCTGGCGAAATTAATAGCCTACCCTGCTGTTCCAACTTCCAGCTACGAGTCGACGGTCAACTATCTCGTCCTTGTACTACGTCCTGACCGTGTGTGGCCAATCTGCTTTTGCTCATTTGCATCGGAAATCATGAAACAAGGTTAACGAAAGGTTTTGGTACTGAGTAGTACTGGCTTCTATAAATCACCTCGAGCAACGCTGGTTCATTCGCCCCTACTGCTGTAGTACTGCTCTGCCGACGCAAGACGCCAGTCTGGTATTCGAGGTTCATCATCCGACCCATCAGCTCTGTACACCAAGCTTCACGGCCGAGCACGTCTTGCCATCTTCTCACGACTACCATTGTTTTCAGGTGTCCCAAGGAAATGGAGCTGCAGCCAGACGCCCAGCCTATGCCGGTGCCACCCGTCAGGGACTGGTCGGAGCTGCCACTGGATGCGCTTACTTTGGTCTTCGCGGGGCTCGGCGCCGTCGACGTTCTCATGGGCGCGGGCCTTGTGTGCCACTCGTGGCTGGAGGCGGGCAAGACGCCTGAGCTCTGGCGCAAGGTGGACATGGGGCGCGGGCCGCGGGACAAGGAGGTGATGGAGAAGAACATAGGTATTGATTTGGACGACCCAAACAGAGGCGTGGCGTTTCCCGGCCAAAACCACTTGAGCAAGAGCACCCAAGTCATGTGCGCAATGGCGAAGGTGGCCGTGGACCGATCCAACGGGAAGCTGGAGGTGTTTGTGGGGGCCAACTTTGTTACCGATGAGATCCTCAACTATATTGGCGCCAGGTACTCATCTTCTTACAGATTTCCAGTGTTATCATAGAAGTGTTTTCACAGAACAAATAATCGTACTACATCAGTGTTGCAACAGAACAAACTTGATCTCCTTTTCTTGTGTTTCCTTGAGCCATGGATCTCCTTTACTTTGCAGGTCGCCCTCTCTGAAGGGGCTTGCCCTCTTATCATGCTACCATGTAACCAGCCAAGGGTTCACCGATCTGGTAAACAAGTGCCCTCTGCTAGAAGACATCGAGCTTTCGGGTTGTATAGGTGTCAGCGGCGACACAATGGTGGTCACTGGCAGGGCATGCCCGCGGCTGAAGCGGCTGGTGCTGGACAAAACGTGGAGGCGCAGGTGGGACAGGGGGGAGGTGGCAGGCATCTCGATGATGCACGAGCTCCGGCACCTTAGCCTCGCCCGCAGCGAAATCACGAACGAGGAGCTCATGGCGGTCGTCGATGCCTGCCCGTGCCTGGAGTACCTCTCGGTGGTCGACTGCTACAACATAGTCGCTGACGGCGCGCTGCGAGCAAAGTGTGCCACTGTCAAGACGCTGGGGCTTCCGGCTTCACAGGATCACCATTATGATTGGGATGAGTTTTATGCTTATGGCTTTGGGACCGCTTCCTACCATGGCGATATCGGCTATGGCTGGATGTCCGACGATCGCTACGCTTCAAATGGGCGTTATGATTATGAGTTTGGGACCTCTTCCTACGACCATGATATCGACTACGGTTGGATGCCGGATGACTAAGTGTGATGATTTGGCTGCGGGTCAGAGGATCATCGATCATACTACTCATCGTACTTCATTTCCTTAAGGACAAAACCTATGCGACATAATGCATGTTTTGAGTTTGATAAGCCTCTAGGAAAGATTGAGTATGATAAAAAGATGAACTCGATCATCAATATGCCATGCTTTGCTGATGTTATGGGAACAACGTAGCAACGTTGTTCTGCATCCAAAAAAAAAAAACGTAGCAACGTTGTTGAATGGCAATGGCATTCCACTTTTTTCTTGTTATGAAGGAATGGCGCTCCTCCAGCTGCCTAGTGCCTACACGCTTCAGCTACTACCAAGTACCAACAGATGCGGCGATATCCTGCTCAAAAAAAAAAAAAAAGAGAGCATGGGACGATGCCGCGCATAACAGACATAGATCCCCCCTCCCCCCCCCCCCCCCCCCCCAGACGCAGGTTGTGTTTTTATTATTAGAGGCACAACTAATTCCTCGTTACAAGGTTTCCACAGAACTTGTATTTTGTCAAACATTTGTATTGCCAATGCTAGGCTTCTGCCGACTACTTTTATTCACCGATTCGCCGCCTTTGTGGCCGTTAGATCTGACTTAAGTGATCAATTTGGAGCATCCACTCTTTGAAATAAAAAACCTGCACATGCAATATTTTCTTTTCTATGCATGCAACACCAACGCAACATTTATTATTTAGGACAAGTAAAAAAACATGCAAAAAAATGTCGCAACATTTCAAACATATCCATGCAGCAAAATATTGTGTATGCAACACATTCCCTTGATTGCAGCGAATCGTTGAGAAAAATTGTGGAATGTATATAGAAGTCAAAGCTCACAACAACACAAATACGACTTGCATCATCAATGTAATATATGCAACAGGCAATCCAATGTCACCGTCTCATGTCACGTGTGTGTAGAAAATCCATATTGAGCTTGTAATATTTCTAAACAACGTAAGCAACATAAAAACCCCAATTTTCACTACCATCATCAATGTAGGCATCGCGTTGGCTGGACCGGGTTCACAAGTGACGAATCCGACTTGCCAGAACCCCATCGCCCTCAGATTGGGTGACACTGGATCCAATCCCCATACTCCCAATGCCTTTTCGAAGCTTGGTGGTGTGACCTCGAGCTCCACCAAATCACTCGTCTATGACTCATGGCTCCATGGGCGCACATCTGGCAAAGATAGTGGTCCAAAGGAGGAAGAGCGGAGGAGGGGTGGGGGTTCAGAAGAGATAAGGAGTCATAGTGGAATATGCTTGTGAAGGATGAGATTAAGGTATAGTGGGGAAAGGGCGTGCGTGGGAAGGAATGATGAAAGGACATGTGCGCGGCGGAGCGAGCGCCGGCAAATCATTTATCGTTAAGACCATATCTCTTAGGTTGTTACTCTGCTACATTGTGCTTAGATTGTCTTGTTTGGATGAGAAGAACCAAAATAAGTTGGATAAAATATTTTTTAGGTACGCCTCGACAAATACTTTTTTTTACAAACCTCTAAAAAATAATTTTAGTATAGCTCAACAACCGTTCCTACTGATACATTAGGTTTTTTTATATGAAGAGAAACAAAGCGATGCTTTCATTGGGACTAGGTACAGTTCAGTCAATTGAAAACAAAATTTGGGTCACTTCACTGACGAAAACTTGTTTCAGTCGAGCCTGTCCGGCATACTAAGGTTGCAAAGCCCCCCCCCCCCCCCCCCCCCCGGTCCCCGGTCCACTTGATTGATTCCTAGCTCTAGCTATTTGACACTCAACAGGATTTCTCTTACATGTAGGGTCAAATCTGGCATTCCTGTTAGGCACACATTAGCTGTACAAAATATGTCCCACAGTAAAATTTTGGCGTATGTATGTATGTTTCTCTGTGGCATGCTACCGTTTGTTTGCTATTTTCATTGTAAAGCTGGATCACATTATGATTAGATGCCCTTTCAACCACACAGCCCCCCTTATCATATATAACTAATGGCCTATTTGATAGCGAAATACTTCCTAAGTATTCTTAGAATACCACAATTTTTATAACTATCATGATTTTAATTACCGTGAGCTGTTAACCTGGCAACCCAAAAGAAGAAAAAGCGTGAAATTCTAATACATGTGGCGGTGTCACCTTAAATAATAAATGAAAAATACAAATAAGGAAAAACAAAAAATGAAGTTTTCCAAGGAAGAATTAATTAGTGGAATTGGTAGTACCTTAAAAGAAAAGAAAAGAAAATAATAAATCAAATAATGATGAAACTTGCACATAGTTTGCACAGAAATTGTGCCTTTTTATAATATGCAAGAACAAATATATATTAGCGAGAGATCGCAAAAGGGGAAATTTTAAGAAGAAATGAACTAGTGGCATTGGTATTATCCTTAAAAAGAAAGAAAATATTTAGAAAATGAAATAAAATGATGGCAAAATTTGCACACAATTTATTCAAAATAAAATAATTATACAGTTGCGGAAGAAAGAAGTTTTCTAAGAAGGAATGTATTTGTGGCATTGGTATTACCATTAAATAAGAAATAAATGAAATAAAAATAAAACAAAATCAAATAATGAAGTTTTCTAAGAAATAATGAATTAGTGGCTTTGTTATTACCTTTAAGAAGAAAGAGAAATGAAATAAAAACTAAAAAAATCAAAATAATGATTTTTTCTAAGAAAAACACTAGTGGCACTGGAATTACCTTTTAAGAAGAAAGAAAATGAAAAATAATAATATTTTTTGTGCATGCTATTTACATAGAAATTGCGCTTTTATATAATATGCAAGAATAAGTACATAATAGTGGATTTTTCACAATTGTTTACCTAAGAAGGAATAAATTAGTGGCATTGTATTACCATGAATGAAGAAATAAAATGAAACAGAAACTAAAACAAAATAAAAATAGTATAGTTTCTAAGAAAGAATGAATTTCTGGCTTTTGTATTACTCTTTAAGAACAAAAGAAAATGAAATACAAACTAAAATAAAATCAAGATAATTAGGTTTTCTAAGAAAGAATGAATTAGTGGCATTTGGTATTACCTTTTAAGAAGAAAGAAACTGAAAAAAATCTTTAAAAAATGACAAAATTTGCCCACATTATACACATAAATTGCACTTTTTGAAAATATGCAACAATAAGCATATAATAATGGAATTTTTGCAAAAAAAAAGTTTTCTAACAAGGAATTAATTAATGACATTGGAATTACCCTTAAAGAAGAAAGAAAATAAAATAATAACTAAGACTGAATCAAGTAATAAAGTTTAATAAGGAACAATGAATTAGTGGCATTGGTATTATTCATCAAGAACAAAGAAAATGAGAAAAAAACCTGCACACAACTTTGCAGTAAAATTGCACTTTTTTGTAGTATGCAAAGAATAATCATATAATAGTACACTTTTTGCATATATTTTATATTATTTATCTGTATACATCACGCACCCAATATTCCAAAAGTACCCACAAAATAAAATAAAAATAAGAAACGACAAATAAAGAAAAAGCAAAAGCAAAACTAACAAAAACAGAAACAAAAAAGAACAAAGGGAAAGAGGGGAGGGCTAAGTCGTACAGCTAATGGGCGTCAGCCCATTAAGGAATTGGCAGGCCCAAATCTGTGGTCAGTAAAAAAAAACAGTCCGAAACAACTCACATAACAAAGCAAAACAAAAGGGAACATGAATCTCAAAGCATAAATCAACCACCAGAAAAATCAAATGACCCAAAATCAATTTTTAGGCGACTTACATATAGTTAAAATGGCTTTCATTTATATCAAGGAAGGGATGAGTTGGTCTTTGTTATAGAGATACAAATAGGCATGCTTAAGGTATGGACTATTAGAAAAAAAGATCACAATTTTTGCACTTTGTTCAAATAAGAGTATGGTGGCTTCCATCAGAAAACCCTATATGCCGTTATTGCGGCAAAGTGTGGTGCTTTCGCACAGGACAACATGCTAGAGACCGATGGTGAGCCGACCAATGTTAGCTGTTACGTTCTCCCAGTTTTTGGAACATGCTAGGAGCTATGTCTGCTTTTTTAGGTTTTAGGACCTTCTAGATGGTTCCCTGAATCGGTTTTTTTTCTTCTTCTGGTTTTTATTGTTTCTATTTTCCTTTTATTTATTTACTATTTTTATTCTTTTTCTTCTCATTTTCTTCTATGTTTTTTGTTTTTAATAAATTCACAAATTTTGTTCATGTTTTACAAAATTTTTTCACATTTCCTGAAATCAAAATGATGGAAAAAATTTCAAAATTTCAAAAAAATGTTCCAAATTTCAAATTTTTGTTCTTGTTTTTCAAAAAATGTTCATTTTCTAAACTTATTCGAAATTTATTTTTATTTTTACAATTTTCAATAAATTTTGAATATTAAATTTCTGTTCATGTTAATAAATGAGTTCGCATTTTCAAAAAATGTTTGTGTTTTAAAAAAAATGTTATTTTTTTGAAAATGTTCAGAATTTCGAAAAAGTTTCACACTTTATAATATGTTCAGGGATTTCATAAATTGTTCACGTTTTCAAAATAAATTCTTGATTATAAAAAATTGTTCAAAATTCAAAAAATTGTTCACATTTTTCAGAAAATGTTTTCAAAAAAATCAAAAAAAAAATTCAATTCTGGACGTTGCAGTTTTTTCTTACATACGCTTGCGCTTCCCATCAGTCACGAAATCAGTTCTACCTGCTAATCACGGGCGATTAAAGTGTGAGGTCGGGACTTCAACCCCTCATGCTTCTGGAAAATCCTATACGGCGCTCTAAGCGCCCATTATAGGGTTATCGGTACAGGGCACACACCCACGTCTCACGCTGGGCCAACCCATTTTCAATTTCTTTTCTCTTTCTAAACCGCTGAAAAAACGTGCGATGTGGTGGATTCGAACCCGCGTCACGGGAGTTCAGTGCAACACACGATAACCACCCCAGCCACTTCACCTTCTACGATCACATACATCTTCTCCCCTCTTTTGTTCTTTTTTTCTTTTTCCTTTAATTTTTAATTTTTTGCTTTTCTTTTACCTTTTTCTAATTTGATGAAAGAAGTTCACCGGATTTTATGAACGTTTTTTCAAATATTATGAATTTTTTAAAAAATCGATGAACTTTTTTCAAATTTGATGAACTTTTTTATAATTCGATAAACTTTTATCAAAATCGATGATTTTTTTTCAAATTCGATGAACATTTTTCAAAATCGGTAAACTTTTTGTCAAATTCGATGAACTTTTTATTTAAATTCTTGAACTTTTTTTAAGTTTGTGAACATTTTTAAAATCTGTGAACTTTTTTGACATTCACAATTTTTTTTATTTTTTACGAATTTGTTTTTCTTTCTTTTAAAGTCAACGTTTGACCAGTCAGCTGGTCAACCGCAACCAGTCAAAACTGCGCTTGAGTGACCAGGGAGGAAACCGATAGCTCGCCCTACATGGGCCGGCCTAGCGCGGAGGCTCAGTGTGCGTCCCTTCCTCCAAGTGGCGCTTAACGCGCCACTTAGGAGCTCCCCACGCTCCTTTTCTTGGGACTTTTGCGTTATGCATTAAAAAAATTGCTTCGCGCCGTGCCCGGTGCGCTGGCCAGTAGCTTGGACCTTGTCCGTCCCGCTCCTTTATGCACGGCGTTTGCTCAAAAAATAATCTAACACATGACGAAGCTCAGGACAATATGCATGGAGTCAACAGTTATACCACAAAAGGCTTCCGGTCCACTTTACATATAAAGCACACAACCAAACCGATACATGGTGATGAGAAAACCCTCTTACAAGCGGATCAAAGGAAAAAACAAGAAAAAAAAAAAAGATCACACCCTACCCAAAAAGCAACCAAGGAAACTATAGGAGATATGCCCTAGAGGCAGTAATAATAGTTATTTTGTATCTCCAAGTTTGTAATGAATGTTTATGTTCCATGCTATAGCTGTGATTCTCGAGTCTACAATATCCACGAGGCTCACAGGGAAACTCATGTGCACGTGTGGTATAATAAACGGTAAAAAGTATTCCTAGTCATGCCTCTAAGACTAGCTCAAGTATTGTATGATGATCCTGTTTTCCTAATCATGGGCATGCCTATGCCGGTAATTTTGAGGGCATAATGTTAGTAGAACACTTGTGTTGAATCGACCCAAATTGATGTTATGCTATGAGATACATTCGTCACAAGTTAATGGTTAATAACACAGAGATGGTTAATGTTTGCATAATTCCTTAGACCATGAGAGTATCGAGTTCCTTCGTACTTGCTTCGTGAACTTTGGGGTTTGTTAAATGTCATCCGTAACTGGGTGGCTATTACGGCAGCTTACGGGTTCACGGAAAGGTATGACAAGGAACGAGATAGCTCAAGATTGGGATTTGCTCCTTCGACGATGGAGAGATATTCTTGGGCCCTCTCGGTGTTACGGTACCCATCATCGTCTGGCCAGACACATTGTGATTTGATCACTGGGATGCCAGAATGCGGAAACGAGAAAAGAGAACAAAACCGGTAACGAGGTAACTGGCATAGTGGACAAGTGTTTATCCACGGGGATGCCGATAAATCTCACCTCGGGTGTTTGTAACATATCGCGAAGCAACATGAATAGCACACGGCAACTGGAGGTTCACTCGAATATTTATTCCTGTGGGTATAGGGGTCAATATGGGTGTCCACGGCTCCGATGTTGATCATTGATCGGAAAGTGTTCCGGGTCATGTCTATGCTTCACCGAACCTATAGGGTCACACACTTAAGGGTCATCTATCTGCTGAATACTAGACAGGGAGTCTGAGAGAAAGTCACCGGAAAAGTTTCGGAGACAACGGAAACGTTTCGGAGAGAACACCGGAATAGTTTTGGTAAAACTGAAAAGTTGTTTCGGGGTATACCATTAAGTCAAATTGGTTTCGGCACACGCCTGAAAATTCTTGGAGGGTGCCAGAATTATTCTAGAAACTTCTGGGATTTTTCCGGGATAAAATCCGGAAATGTTCCGGAGCTGCCGGAACCGGTTTGGTTGCTTTTCGCAGATGAAAATCACTAATCCGGAATTGTTTCGGAACGCGTCCAAAATCATTTTTGAGGGTACTGGAATTATTCTAAGACCCACAGAAATATTTTCGGATTTAACGGTCGCGGAAAAATGTTTCCATGAATAGTGAAAATCACTTTATGGTTAATTTTTTGGAAAGCCACCTTTTGGGGTTTTTCCCATGAGGGTGGTCGGCCAAGGTGGAGCTCCTCCATGGAGCTCCACATGCCATTCTTTTTTGCCTTTTATTTCCTTTATGTGTGACATAAAGTGACGGTGTTTTGGTATTTTGTGTGCCAACCCTACCCCTTGGCTTTCCTATAAATAGAGGTGGAGAGGTGCTCTCCACACTCATCCCTTGCTCTCATACACATGCCATGCATTATCTGGCTTTCTCTCTCCCTCCCACGAAATAGTTTCGTAGAGCCGAAAGGCTGTCTGGGTTCCGGCAGGAACTAGTTCTGGACGGCGAAGCCCTGCCGGATAGCTAACACCGTATGTGTGCAACCCCGTAGAGAGGTCGTAGTTTCGATCTTTTTCCTGAGGGGCTGTTCGAGGGTCCTCCCGAAGGGTTGTCCGAGTTACCGTTCGAGCTTCGAGGGTCCTCCCGAAGGGCTGTCCGTGACATCGTCCGAGGGACTGTCCGACCACCTCCCAAAGGGCTGTCCGACGAGGGAGTACATCCTCACGGTTGGGAGGTTGTAAATCCTAGCTGCGGGGATCTGCACCGACGATCTACATCGACTCTTCTTCCGCTGCGCTACGAGTCGGTAATGATCAGATCAAACCCTGTATGCAGTCTCCATAGTGGTCCTGGGCGTGCTCGTTGTACCAATTTTTTTTGTTTTCTGTCACGTTCCCCTACAGAAACAAGACCTCGCCTCCAAGGGAAATCAATGGGCCTCGTTGCATGATGGCTCGAGAATTTGCGATGTTTTTCATAGTGATTTCCATTTGGTTTCATTGGATTTTTGTTATTCTTCGGATATTTCCAATGCTAATCCAACAAAAGAGAAGAAAATCTACTTTGTCCTTTGGATGGCAGGAAATATCATATTTGGAAGGAAACCAAAGGAGATTCCTGCAAATCAAGCCAATTGGAGCAACTTTCCTGAAGAGAGCATTGTCAACAGGCGCATCATAAATATTCTCCTACTATATTCTCCTCCGCTCTTTGTTGGGACGATTACTCATTGTGATACTTCTGCGAAAGTGCTACACTACCCTGTTTGGTCTGCAGGTACCAAGGCATTTTTTGGCGCCGTTGCTAGGGAGCTATGCACAGAGTATTTGTTTCGTAACTGTGGCATGCTACCGTTTGTTTGCTATTTTCATTGTAAAGATGGATAGTGCATTAATCTAGTCTTGTCTAATTCATCACATTATGATTAGATGCCCTTCCAACCACACAACTTCCCCTATCATATATAACTAATGCCCTATTTGATAGCAAAATATTTCCTAAGTATTCTCTGAATACCACAATTTTTATAATTATCATGATTTTAATTACTATGAGCTGTTAACCTGGTAAACAAAAAGAAGAAAAAGCCTGAAATTCTAATACCTGTGGCGGTGTCTCCTTAAATAATAAATGAAAAAGTTAAAATAAAGAAAAACAAAAAATGAAGTTTTCCAAGGAAGAATAAATTAGTGGCATTGGTAGTACCTTAAAAGGAAATAAAATAAAAATAAATAAATAATTAACGACAAAACTTGCACATAGTTTACTCAGAAATTGCGTTTTTTTTAATATGCAAGAATAAACATATACTAGTACGAGTTCGCAAAAGGGAAAATTCTAAAAATAAATGAATTAGTGGCATTGGTATTATCCTTAAAAAGAAAGAAAATATTTCGAAAATGAAATAAAATGATGACAAAATTTGCTCACAATTTACACAAAATAAAAAAAATTATACGGTTGCGTAAGAAAGACGTTTTCTAAGAAGGAATGTATTTGTGGCATTGGTATTACCATTAAATAAGAAATAAAATTATATAAAAAATAAAACAAAATAAAAATACTAAAGTTTTCTAAGAAAGAATGAATTAGTGGCTTTGGTATTACTTTTAAGAAGAATGAGAACTGAAATAAAAACTAAAAAATTCAAAATAATGAATTTTTCTAAGAAAAACAATAGTGGCACTGGAATTACCATTTCAGAAGAAAGAAAATGAATAATAATATTATTATTATTATTTTTTGCATGTACATAGAAATTGTGCTTTATATAATATGCAAGAATAAGCATATAATAGTGGATTTTTCACAATTTTTTTCCTAAGAAGGAATAAATTAGTGGCATTGTATTAACATTAACGAAGAAATAAAATGAAATAGAAACTAAAACAAAATAAAAATAGTATAGTTTCTAAGAAAGAATGAATTTCTGGCTTTGGTATTACTCTTTAAGAAGAAAGAAAATGAAATACAAACTAAAATAAAATCAACTTAGTTAGGTTTCTAAGAAGGAATGAATTAGTGGCATTGGTATTACCTTTTAAGAAGAAAGAAAATGGGGAAAAAAATCTAAAAAACAATGACAAAATTTGCCCACAATGTAGACATAAATTGCACTTTTTGAAAATATGCAATAATAAGCATATAATAATTGAAGTTTTTGCAAAAAAAAGTTTCCTAACAAGGAATGAATTAATGACATTGGAATTACACTTAAAGAAGAAATAAAATAAAATAATAACTAAAACTGAATCAAGTAATAAAGTTTAATAAGGAACAATGAATCAGTGGCGTTGGTATTATTCATTAAGAACAAAGAAAATGAGAAAAAAGCAACAAAAAAAATTACACACAACTTTGCACTAAAATTGCACTTTTTTGTAGTATGCAAAGAATAATCATATAATAGTACAATTTTTGCATATATTTTATAGTATTTATTTGTATACATCATGCACCCAATATTCCAACAATACCCACAAAATAAAATAAAAATAAAAATGACTAATAAAGAAAAATAAAAAGCAAAAGCAAAAAACTAATAAAAAAATAAACAGAAAAGAACAAAGGGAGAGAGGGGAGGGCTAAGTCGCACAGCTAATGGGCTTCAGGCCATTAAGGAATTGACAGGCCCAAATCCGTGGTCAGTAAAAAAACAGTCCGAAACAACTCACATAACCAAGCAGACAAAAAGGAAACATGAATCTCAAAGCATAAATCAACCACTAGAAAAATCAAATGACCCAAAATCAATTTTTAGGCAACTTACATATAGTTAAAATGGCTTTCATTTATATCAAGGAAGTGATGAGTTGGTCTTTGTTACAGAGATACAAATAGGCATGCTTAAGCTATGGACTATTAGAAGAAAAAAATTGCATTTTTTGCACTTCGTTCAAATAAAAGTATGGTGGCTTCCATCGAAAAACCCTATATGCCGATTATTGTGGCAAAGTGTGGTGCTTTCGCACAGGACAACATGCTAGAGACCGATAGTTCGCCTGCCCATGTTAGCTGTTACGTTCTCCTAGTTTTACGAACAAGCTAGGACCTTTTGTCCGGTTTTTTCGGTTTTAGGACCGTCTAGATGGTTCCCTAAACTGGTTTCTTGTTTTTATTTTTTTACTATTTTTTATTCTTTTTCTTCTATTTTTTTGTTTTTCATAAATTCAGAAATTTTGGAATTTCAAAATTTTATTCATGTTTTACAAAAAAAAAATCACATTTTTCAGAAACTACAATATTGAAAAATGTTCAGAATTTCAAAAATTGTTCAAAATTTCAAAAAAATGTTCCGAGTTTCAAAATTTTGTTCTTACTTTTGAAAAATTGTTCAGAATTTATTTTTTTCATAAATTTCAATAAATGTTTGAATATTAAATTTTTGTTCACGATTTAAAAATTAGTTCCCATTTTAAAAAAATGTTCAAGATTTACAAAATTGTTTATTGTTTTTAAAAAATGTTAAGTTTATTTGGAAAATGTTCAGAATTTTGAAAAAGGGTTCACACTTTATTAAATGTTCTGGGATTTCATAAATTGTTCACGTTTAAAAAAAAATCATGATTATAAAAAATTGTTCAGAATTCAAAAAATTGTTCACAATTTTCAGAAAATATTTTCAAAAAATAATCAAAAAAGTTTTTCAATTCTGGACATTGCAGTTTGTTCTTAAATACTTTTGTGCTTCCCATCAGTCACGAAATTTGTTCTACCTGCTAGCAACGGGCGATTATGTAGGGTAACGCAGCAGAAAACAAAAAAATTCCGACCTACGCACCAGCCCAGGACCACTATGGAGACTGCATACAAGGTTTGATCTTTTTCGTTACCGACTCGTAGCGCAGCGGAAGTAGAGTCGATGACGATCGGCGGTGCAGATCCCCGCAGCTAGGATTTACAACCTCCCAACCGCGAGGATGTACTCTCACATCTGCCCCTCGGACAGCCCTCCGGGAGGCGGTCGGACAGTCCCTCGGACGGTGTCGCGGACAGCCCTTCGGGAGGACCTTCGAAACTCGGACAGTCACTCGGACAGCCCTTCGGGAGGACCCTCGAAACTAAGACGGTCACTTGGACAGCCCTTCGGGAGGCACTCTCGAACTAAGACCGAAACTACGATCTCTCTACAGAGTTGCACACATACGGTGTCATCTATCCGGCAGGGCTTCGCCGTCCATAACTAGTTCCCGCCGGAACCCAGACAGCCTTTCGGCTCTACGAAACTATTTCGCTGGGAGGGAGAGAGAAGCCAGACAAGTCAAATGGCATGTGTATGAGAGCAAGCAAGGAGTGTGGAGAGCAGCCCCTCCACCTCTATTTATAGGAAAGCCAAGGGGTAGGGTAGTTTTAGAATAAAACACAAAGTGCACATAAAAGAAGTCCTTCACAAGGGCATAAAGGTGGAGCCATGAGACAAGTGGGGCCCCATGATGGAGCACCACATGTGTCCGGCCACCCCTTGATGGGCCCCCCCATGAGGAACTTCCTTGGCTCCCAAGTCCTCTAGAAGCCTTTTTGGAAATATCCAAAAAGGTGCTTTCCCAAAAATATCCAAAAAGCACTTTCACTATTCACGAAGACATTTTTCTGCGTCCGTTAAATCCCAAATTATTTCTATGTGCCTAGAACAATTCCAGTACCCACTAAAATAATTTTGAACGCATTCCGAAACAATTTCGGAACAATGTTTCTTTAGCGAAAAGCAACCAAAGCGGTTCCGGCTGCTTCGGAACATTTCCGGTTTTTGTCCCGGAAAATTCCCAGAAGTTTCCAGAACACTTCTGGCATCCTCCAAGAATTTCTAGGCGTGTGCCAGAACCAATTTGACTTAGTGGAATACCCTGAAACAACTTTTCAGTTTCACCGAAACTATTCCGGTGTTCTCTCCGGAACGTTTCCGTTTCGTCCGAAACTTTTCCGGTGATTTTCTCTCAGACTCCCCGTCTAGTATTCAGCAGATAGATGACCCTTAAGCGTGTGACCCTATAGATTCAGTGAAGTATAGACATGATCGGAACTCTTTCCGATCAATGATCAACATCGGAGCCGTGGACACCCATATTGACCCCTATACCCACATGAATGAATATTCGAGTGAACCTCCAGTTGCCGTGTGCTATTCCTGTTGCTTCACGATATATTACAAATACCCGAGGTGAGATTTATTGCATCCCCGTGGATCAACAACTTGTCCACTATGCAAGTTACCTCGTTACCGGTTTTGTTCTCTTTACTCGTTTCCGTGTTCCGGCATCGCAGTGATCAAATCACAATGTGTCTGGCTAGACGATGATGGATACCGTAACACCGAGAGGGCCCGAGAATATCTCTCCATCGTCGGAGGAGCAAATCCCAATCTTGAGCTATCAAGTTACTTGACATACTTTTCCATGAACCCGTAAGCCGCCGTAATAGCCACCCATTTACGGATGACGTTTAACAAACCCCAAAGTTCATGAAGCAAGTATGAAGAAACTCAACACTCTCATGGTCTAAGGAATTATGCAAACATTAACTTCTCTGTGTTATTAACCATTAACTTGTGACGAATGAATCTCATAGCATAACATCAATCGGGTCGATTCAACACAAGTGTTCTACTAACATTGTGCCCTCAAAGTTGCCGGCATAAACATGCCCATGATCAGGAAAACAGGACCATCATGCAACACTTGAGCTAGTCTTAGAGGCATGACTAGGAATACATTTTACCGTTTATTATTCCACACGTGCATATGAGTCTTCCTCCGAGCCTCGTGGTTATTGCAGACTCGAGAACCATAGCAGTTATAGCATGAAACATAAACATAACTACAAACATGGAGATAAATAATAACATTTATTATTGCCTCTAGGGCATATCTCCTACAGACTCCCACTTGCACTAGAGTCAATAATCTAGTCAATGCTAATGCTCATTACACCTGTGGCATACCGGTGTAAAAATGCTTCGCATGTGGTATAGCCTGATGTCCAACGGATCTGACAACTTCAGTTCCGTGTGTATTTTTGCATGTCCTCGTGTTTTCACGCTTTCACAAAATTCATATTTTGTGTGGACTTGGCTTTGTATATATGTGAATCACAGGTCAAACCTTGATTTCTCAGACTGAGCTATGGAGCAACTATCTGCAATAGTGTCCCATTGACCAAAGCCATATTGGAACCATACTAAGTTCATGAATGAACTATATGATTCAACATCTTCTTTGTCGCTTCTAAAGCGTCAACATACTTAGCCTTTGTTATAGAAATCGCCACAGTAACTTGTTTGGAACATTTCCAACTACCGTGCCACCATATTGTATTACACAAAACCCTTAACTTAAATCGAAAATCGCATGGAGCTATGATGAAGACTGTATCGATGTAATTACTTACAATGAGCACTTCATAATCTCTGCTTGCGAGAAAACATGTCATCAGTGCTACCTTAGTATTCAATGACATTTTTTCACTGTTGTCCCATGATCAGTACTTTGATCACTTTGGTATCTGTACTCGCAACAGCCTTGGAAGTATCGGACATATCTGGTTGTTTTACATACCATGGAATACATGATTAATCCAAACACGGAAGTGTGTGGAATCTCCATCATGTATTTCGCTCATCAGTGTTTTGGGACACCGAGTCTTGCAAAACTCTTTCCATGTGACTTCGGCAAGAATCACTCCTTGGCGTTCTTATGCTAAACTGTTTTAGCATCTTGTCAATATGTATTTTTGGCTTTAGCCTATTAGGCAATTCTATCTCGTAGATAAATATGCCTAATATCAAGGCTATTTAGCCCAAGCACTTCATCGAAAACTATTTTAATGAAGTCCTAATTCGTGTCAAGAAATTTCCAATCAACAATGTGTCAAGCACACAAAGTTTTTAGAAATATTATTATGCTCCCACTTACTTTCTTGAAACCACAAGCATCTTCGTTATCCATTGATGAAATCAAACTCCTTTGACTGTTTCATCAAAATTGAAGATTCCAACTCCCTTTTGCTCTCTTCTGTCCATCGCTGGAACTCTGAAGTTTGCATACTTACCAGCATCCTCTGGATCGACAAAATACTTTGGACTGTATCATATACAAGTCCTAGGTTGCATTTCCATCAGATGGAAATCCTTTTGGCATCCATGTTTCATATCTCATGTTGAAATATGTATTAATTGCTAGTTCAACCCGAACCGACTTTTAGCATCGCTACGGTGAGACAATCTCATCGTAGTCAAATCCTTGAACTTGTTATTGCAACAAGTCGAACTTTATGGATAAAATATTTTATCCACATCAGTTTACAGTTCCATAAATATTCATTAGACTCTAAGTCTTCCGAAAGGTGTAACAAGATTTTAATCTTGAATCACTTATATGGAAACTATCTCAGATTGTATTGGCATTTAGCCAATTCCGGAGTCAGGGCCCATCAACGCTTCCTTGTGTATCGTAGGTATACTGTTGTCTAACAACAATATCTCGTTTGCGCACCTGAGAGGTTTGCACGAGTTTTGCCTACGTTGTTCAGCTGCAAGTTCGATCGAAGTCCCTACATCTCATGTAGAGGCTTCCGTATCAGTCGTAGTAGGAAACTCTGGAATTACTTCCAAGGTTTCTTTCCTTTGATCTAATGACGAAGATACTGTTATCTCGTCGAGTTGCACTGTTCTCCCACTCACCTTTTGCAAGAACCATTTTCTTCAAAAGCATACCGTTTTTGTGGCACAACTTTTTGCCTCGGTATAGTGGTGGAGGAATTCCCAATTACTTGAGATAACCTACAAAGTAGTACTTATCTGATTTGGAATAGGTTTGTAAATATTTTACACAAGCCCCATATTCCAAATGTTAAGAAAAGACCAAGCATGGTTGGGCGTACCATACCATGGCGTCATTTCAACAGACCTGATGGTGCTCTTTTCAGTGTAAAAGCCGCAGTCTCTAAAGCATTACTTTAAAAGGGATAATGGCAAATTGATTTATGTCATCTTTGATCTTACCATGTCATAAATGGTTTGATTACATCTTCACGGACATTCCACTCACAGTGGTGTTCCGGGAGGTGTAAGTTATGAAACTCCTTTCATAACTCATCAGACATTCGCTAAACTTGTAACTCAAATATTCCTTTCGGCAATCTAGTTTGCAGAAACATATTTTTCTTGTTACAATAATTTCTACTTCATTTTTGAAAACCTTTCGAATGATTTCAAAAGATCCAGACTTACGTCTCATCAAGTAAATATCCATATATCTACTTGAGTCATTTCTGAAGATAGATAAAATCCACTGCTAGCAACAACATTTATCGGACTACATACATCAAAATGTATGATCACCAATAAGTTCGTTGCTCATTCCTTATGGCATGTGAACGGTATTTTAGTCACTTCACTTTTCCGGAGGAAAGTTGCAAGTGTCAGATGATTCATAATCAAATGACTTCAAAATCCATCATTATGGAATTTCTCCATGTGGGTTTCTCCAATGTGATCAAATGCAGTGCCACACATGTGTGGTATTCCCTTAGTCTTGCGACATTTAGCGTCAGTGTTATGGATGTATCATATTACCATCAATATTCATAACATACATCCCATCCACGATGGAAGCATGGCCCTTATGTTATTCATGATTCCGAAAACAATTGTTCTTTCATTAACAACACTCTTGCAACAACATTATGCAAATGGGCTAGAGTGTATAAAACTCTAAAATGATTTATGAAAGCAAATACAGAGGTAATGTATTATTATCAATATTCATAACATACATCTCATTCATAATGAAAGTATGGCCCTTTATGTTATTCATAACATCGAACATCAAAAGTTCTCTTATGAACAACCTTCTTGCAAGATACCTTATGCAATGGGCTAGAGTGTGTAAAACTCTAAAATGAATTATGAAAATAAATACATAGGTAATATAACGATGGAATGTATAGTAACATTTACTATGTTCCCAGCGCGTATCTGAACCTCACTCTGGCAAGTCTTTTAGGCCGTAGTAGTTCTTGCATCGAATTGCAACGGAAAGCAATTGAGCGGGTATCTCTGTGATTAACTCACAATACCCAAGAATCAGTGATTAACATGTTTAATCATAATTCCCAAGAATTATATCTTTGACCAGCCTTCCATACATCTATAACTCGTATGAAATTCATACATGAGCTGGATATTCCAGTCTTCACTCTTTTTGCCTTTATACTTCTAACAGTTTAACTTTCAGTATTTCTTCTACTCTCAGAAGAAGCATCCAACTTAAGAGTGGCGTTAGCCCCGGACTTCCTAGGTGTGTAAGTCATACTAACACCCTTTGGACATTTCCTTTAAGTTGTTGTTTTATTCACCTTCATCATATGACAGGCGTTCTACTGGATCCCTTTGTTATTGGTCAAATGCATAGTAAACACTTTTACTAATAGTTTGCAAAACAAACATTGCTTTGGATATCCCATATCTTTTAGCCTTTGTTTGTGTCTGAAAATGATTTTCAGTTCCTTGAATATCACATAGCTATCCCTAAACTTTTGAAGTTCGGGTCTCATGGAAGCAAACATATTGCACTTGACCGTAACGGAATTTTAGCTTTTGGATCGAAGGACGAGAGTCACATTATCCATAGCATTAGCGGGAGAATACCAAAAGCATGCGATAGGACAAAGTCCTTCTCGGCACTTTTGAGGACAATCCTCACATTACGTTACCAACCGTAAAGTTTTAACCAGATATTTAACAACTTGATCAATTTTAATAGGGAAGGTAGAAACGCGAGCCATTATTCTATAACTATTATGCATATAACACTTAGACAAGGTTCATAATTAATTGCACTAATAATTAAAAGAATTAATTCTAAAGTGCGCTCCCACTCAAATCAATATCTCTCATAATTGATTTTGAGTGATACAAGATCCAGACTTCAATTCATCGCCATAGAATCATCATCTCATGACGGGAATTTTAATCGGTAGGCCAACTTGCCGATCACATCTCTATGTGACTCTTGTTCATCTTTCGATGCGTGGGTTCCGAGCTCATGACTTTCATGCCTGAACGTCAAGACAACCAAGTGATCTCGCTGCGAGGTTTGACCTCACCCGCCTCACACTTCCCTAATCGTTCGTACCCATGCATCCATGGCGCATCCCGAAAAGATAGGTGCCGTGACGGTGCTACACTTGGGAGAACACTAACTACTTGATATTTTTGTGAGAGATCACCCTAATAAAAAGCGACTACCGCGCAATCTAGAAGGGTGCATTATAAGGGATAAACATCTCAGGCAATTCATAATAGCATGATATGGTATAGCCCTTTCTGACGGAGAAGTCTTGTATTTCTTCGTCTTCGGCATTCGCGTCGGTGTTCACCTTCGCGAAGTTTGCCACCACCTTGTCGATGCACCAAATAATATTGCTATCTCTATAGCTAATAAAATAAGTGCATTACTTAAGGTTGACACGCAGGTCATTAAAGTGACAATCATATGGCTCCAGCCATCATGCCGAATCATGACACGCAGGTCATGTTAATAAATTTACATCATATAGTCATCTCATACATAATCAAATTAATATGAGCACTGCTATACCACATCATATGCACATGCAAACCATCCTGCAAAACCAAGTTAGACGCCTCTAATCGGTTTATGCATTATTTCATTTTACGTGGCTTCTAAGGTTTCGAAACAAACCGAAGCTACCTATGTATTATCATCAAGTATGATTATTCAAGTCGCTAGATTAACATCGCGGGGTGTATGAAACACGAGATAATTAAATCTCGAGCCCCATACCAAACTTCGTCAAACACATGACCCCCGTGCAGATCATATCTGCATTGCCCTTTCGTCTGCGAAATTTCATCTTTCTTTTTAACTATGGTGGAATTCAAAGAACTGTTAGCACTTCGTTGATCAATCAGGATCGCGGATTACCAGAACTTTGAAACTCCACCATGCTGTTATCAAGATCAGAAATATGCAAATTCCAGGGAAGCAATAAGAACATCGGGTAACAGATTTCATCTGCTACCCGCACAAATAATTATCAGCAGTAGAACTCATCTACTACAAATTATATTGTGCAACACCCATACATCTCTATGTATTCTAGATCGTAACCTGCATCTACGTATAGCACGGCTCTTGATGCCACTGTAGGGTAACGCAGCAGAAAACAAAAAATTTCCAACCTACGCACCAGCCCAGGACCACTATGGAGACTGCATACAAGGTTTGATCTTTTTCGTTACCGACTCGTAGCGCAGCGGAAGTAGAGTCGATGACGATCGGCGGTGCAGATCCCCGCAGCTAGGATTTACAACCTCCCAACCGCGAGGATGTACTCCCACATCTGCCCCTCGGACAGCCCTCCGGGAGGCGGTCGGACAATCCCTCGGACGGTGTCGCGGACAGCCCTTCGGGAGGACCTTCGAAACTCGGACAGTCACTCGGACAGCCCTTCGGGAGGACCCTCGAAACTAAGACGGTCACTTGGACAGCCCTTCGGGAGGCACTCTCGAACTAAGACCGAAACTACGATCTCTCTACAGAGTTGCACACATACGGTGTCATCTATCCGGCAGGGCTTCGCCGTCCAGAACTAGTTCCCGCCGGAACCCATACAGCCTTTCGGCTCTACGAAACTATTTCGCTGGGAGGGAGAGAGAAGCCAGACAAGTCAAATGGCATGTGTATGAGAGCAAGCATGGAGTGTGGAGAGCAGCCCCTCCACCTCTATTTATAGGAAAGCTAAGGGGTAGGGTAGTTTTACAATAAAACCCAAAGTGCACATAAAAGAAGTTCTTCACAAGGGCATAAAGGTGGAGCCATGAGACAAGTGGGGCCCCATGATGGAGCACCACATGTGGCCGGCCACCCCTTGATGGGCCCCCCCATGAGGAGCTTCCTTGGCTCCCAAGTCCTCTAGAAGCCTTTTTGGAAATATCCAAAAAGGTGCTTTCCCAAAAATATCCAAAAAGCACTTTCACTATTCACGAAGATATTTTTCTGCGTCCGTTAAATCCCAAATTATTTCTGTGTGCCTAGAACAATTCCAGTACCCACTAAAATAATTTTGAACGCATTCCGAAACAATTTCGGAACAATGTTTCTTCAGCGAAAAGCAACCAAAGCGGTTTCGGCTGCTCCGGAACATTTCCGGTTTTTGTCCCGGAAAATTCCCAGAAGTTTCCAGAACACTTCTGGCATCCTCCAAGAATTTCCAGGCGTGTGCCAGAACCAATTTGACTTAATGGAATACCCTGAAACAACTTTTCAGTTTCACCGAAACTATTCCGGTGTTCTCTCCGGAACGTTTCCGTTTCGTCCGAAACTTTTCCGGTGATTTTCTCTCAGACTCTCCGTCTAGTATTCAGCAGATAGATGACCCTTAAGCGTGTGACCCTATAGGTTCGGTGAAGTATAGACATGACCGGAACTCTTTCCGATCAATGATCAACATCGGAGCCGTGGACACCCATATTGACCCCTATACCCACATGAATGAATATTCGAGTGAACCTCCAGTTGCCGTGTGCTATTCCTGTTGCTTCACGATATATTACAAATACCCGAGGTGAGATTTATTGCATCCCCGTGGATCAACAACTTGTCCACTATGCAAGTTACCTCGTTACCGGTTTTGTTCTCTTTACTTGTTTCCGTGTTCCGGCATCCCAGTGATCAAATCCTAATGTGTCTGGCCAGACGATGATGGATACTGTAACACCGAGAGGGCCCGAGAATATCTCTCCATCGTCGGAGGAGTAAATCTCAATCTTGAGCTATCAAGTTACTTGACATACTTTTCCATGAACCCGTAAGCCGCCGTAATAGCCACCCATTTACGGATGACGTTTAACAAACCCCAAAGTTCATGAAGCAAGTATGAAGAAACTCAACACTCTCATGGTCTAAGGAATTATGCAAACATTAACTTCTCTGTGTTATTAACCATTAACTTGTGACGAATGAATCTCATAGCATAACATCAATCGGGTCGATTCAACACAAGTGTTCTACTAACATTGTGCCCTCAAAGTTGCCGGCATAAACATGCCCATGATCAGGAAAACAGGACCATCATGCAACACTTGAGCTAGTCTTAGAGGCATGACTAGGAATACATTTTACCGTTTATTATTCCACACGTGCATATGAGTCTTCCTCCGAGCCTCGTGGTTATTGTAGACTCGAGAACCATAGCAGTTATAGCATGAAACATAAACATAACTACAAACATGGAGATAAATAATAACATTTATTATTGCATCTAGGGCATATCTCCTACAGATTAGAGTGTGAGGTTGCGAGTTTAACTCATCACGAGGACACTCATTTTCTTGGGATTTTTGCGTTATGCATTAAAAATTTTGCTGCGCATCGCACCCGATAGGTGGGCCCAGTAGCCTGGACCTTGTTCGTCGCGCTCCTTTATGCACGGCGTTTGCTCAAAAAATAATCTAACACATGACGAAGCTCACGACAATATGCACGGAGGCAACAGTTATACCAAAAAAGGCTTCCGGTTCACTTTGGATATAAAGCACACAACCAAACCGATACATGGTGATGAGGAAACCCTCTTACAAGTAGATCAAAGGAAAAAAAACATGAGAGATCACACCCTACCCACAAAGCAAACCAAGGAAAGAAGACATCGCCTCCAAGGGAAATCGCCAGGCCTCGTTGCGTCGCACACACCAAACTGTCGCCGGAGAGGGCCCCATGCCCTGCCCTCTCGCTATGGATCATCGAGCCCGAGCCTGCATGCGGACAACAACGATCTCGAGAGGCGCCACCAAGGCCCTCTGGAAAAGATTTGGAGGCCGAAGATATCGTCCACCCCATAATCGAGGAAGCTCGAAGCCAGGATCCGAAAATGTCTGTCGATGACGGTGCAGTGCACCTAAGGACCCTGGGCTCCACGACGCACCCTCAGGAGGAAGACGACGCAATGCTTCGCCACCATCGAGGACGAGGACACGGTCAAGGGCTTTCACCCGGGGCCCTTACTTTGAGAGGGACCACAACGACGCCCCAAGAGGGAGGCGACACCCACGGGCATCGCTGCCACTGGCGCTGGAGCACAAGGCTTTCGCCCGGAGTCTCTCACTTGCGTCACACGGAGGGATCCTGAGCACCTACCCACCCCGAGGGAAGGCACACCGCCATCAAACAAGACCTCTAGAGCACGATATCGGATTCGTCACTACCGAGGCACCACCGACACCAGGATCACCCACCGCTACATCCTCTATCGCCCACACGACCAGAAAAAGTAACCATCACACCGCCAAGACGCGTGCTGACTAGCCAATCCGACGGACCGCCACCTGAGACTACCGGCCCGACGGAAGCAGTCATAACCATGGATGGTTAACATTAGGGGGCAAGTGAAGCGACAAGGCACCCTTAATTTTGGCAAATTTCCATTCAACTAATTCATCCCTAATCTTGCTCAAGAGGGCGGTCAGAAGATACGTGTGCAACGTTCGGTCCAGATGAAGCAGCTTATGGTGATGATTGCCGCCGACCATTTCTCCTTCGTGGCAAACCGAGCGCCCCCTCTTCATGTGTATCGGATCCTGCCATGTCGCTTTATTTATAAAGTCAGGCTCGCACATTTTCTCTAAGAAGACACCAACGCCTGAAAGATGGCCGGCGGCAACAAAACAATCACATGGCACCAATAACGAGGTTGACCCTGTGGTAACCGTCAATAAGGTACAAGCTTTTTTATAGCTACACTGAGAGAAAATACTAGTATAAAAGAACGAAACTACTCTGCACACGACAGTGCACAGACGAAATGTGAATGATGACTATCTTCAACGGTGCTGATTTGTGGAATGATGCAATCCATCGTCCAGATTTCGTCTGAATTGCTAGGAAAAACGCCTATTGATGGCATTTGGACAGTTCCATGAATTACTACGAAGTTGATAACTGGGATCGAGTTCATCTTCTAATCAAACTCAAGCATGCATCACACATCGCATAACTAACGTTAACATAGGCAACGATCACGAAGAGGCTACAACGAAGTTGAGAACTGGGATCGACTTCATAGTCTTCTTGAAACTAAAGTTCATAGTTTGTGTCCTTCAGGAAATGAAGGACATGAGTAATAAGATCGACGCATGCATTTAGGCCCTGGATCACACTTAGGCCATCCAGCCAGGATCGGACATCCAGTCATTGTCGACGTGGACATAGTAGGAGAGACTCCCAAACTCATAAGCATCAAGGTTGTCCAAATCCTGGGAAGCCGGGAGCTCCAGCGTCTTGACAGCGGCACACTTCGCTCGCAGGGCGTCGTCGACGACTATGTTGGAGCACTTGGCCACGGAGAGATGCTCCAGGAACGGGCAGCCGTCGACGACGGCCATGAGCTCCTCGTTCCTGATTTCGCTGCGGGAAATGCGAAGGTGTCGCAGCTCGCGCATCGTCGAGATGCCGGCCGCGTCCCACCTGTCCCACCTGCGCCTCCACGGTTTGTTCAGCACCAGCCGCCTCAGCCGCGGGCATGCCCTGCCGGCGGCCACCATTGCGTGGCCGCCGACATGTTTACAGCCCGAAAGCTCGATGTCTTCTAGCAGAGGGCACTTGTTTACCAGATCGGTGAATGCATCGTTGCTTACTTTGTCGCATGAGACGAGGGCAAGCCGCTTCAGGGAGGGCGATCTGCAAAGAAGGTCATGCAAAATGTATCAACCAACATATTATACGAGGATTCAGACGATCAATAGAAGTACCTGGCCCCAATATAATTGAGGATCTCATCAGTAATGAAGTGCGCCCCCACAAACACCTCCAGCTTCCCGTCCGATCGGTCCACGGCCACCTTCGCCATTGCGCACATCACTTGTCTGTTCTCGCCCGAGTAGTGGTCCTGAGGTTGACGGGGAAGCATACAGCCGGCAAACGGCAAGCCTTGGCTTGAGAGGTCCAAATCAATGCCTCCGTCCATATCCATGACCTTCTTGTCACGAGGCCCGCGCCCCATTTCCACCTCACGCCAGAGTTCAGGCGTCTTGGCCGCCTCTAGCCATGAGTGGCACACGAGGCCCGCGCCCGTTAGAACGTCGACGGCGCCCAGCCTGGCGAGGATCGAGGTAAGCGCAACCAGGGGCAGCCCCGACCAGTCCTGTCTGATGGCACCGGCGCCGGCGGGGCGTCTGGCTGCAGCTCCATTCCCCTTGAACACCTGAAAACAGAACTTGGTGTCAGAAAGCTACTAGGTAGTGTCTACACCACGAAGAGCTGATGGATCTGACGAACCTCGACGATGGACGGCGTCTTGCGTCGGCAGAGCAGTAGCCAGTAGTAGGGGCGAATGAATCAGCTTTGTTCGATGTGGTTTATAAAGGCCAGCACCAAACCTTCGGTTTTCCTCGCTAGTAATTTCCTGGTTTCGGATGCAGATTTTAAAAACAGAGTGGCCATGAATACGGTGAGGACGAGGAGGAGATAGTTGACCGTCCATTCGTAATGGCTCGGTGAGAGCTATAAGTTGGAGCAGCACACGGCTCGGCAAGCTATTAATTTCGCCTCATAGTCACCGATGGGAAGCATTGTTGATTGGAGAATATGAAAGAGCTACTTTGCACAAACATACTACTCGACGAAGCTCGCTGCCCCACTCACTGTATTCCATTCGACACATTGGAAGACAACCACTTTGAAAGGATGAAATCCGAGTATACTCGTATATCATGGTGATTCATCATAAGCCTTATTTTTGGGGTCAATAAAGTATCATTTTCTAAGGCCTGGAAAAATTAATGTTCTAGGAACATAAGTCCTTTTAGAGATTTCAATATAAACTACATACGGAGCAAAATGAGTGAATCTACACTTTAAAATATGTCTATATACATCCGTATGTACTATTGAAATCTCTAGAAAGACTTATATTTAGAAAACAGAGGAAGTAATATATTGCTTCATCTTTATCACTCTCACCGTATTCTTCATAATAGCTAACATCTTGTAAGGTCCATGGTCTGCTACTTTCTTCCCAACTCAACGTGTAGGCAAATGTTGTGTCTCAACACCCTTTACATTTGGCCATAGGATTCATCAAGGATCCATACCAGAACCGGGTCATCAACAGATGCACAATGAACCTACTTCTCAGATTTTTCCTAGATAAAGCCAGTCTATCCCGAATACTCCCTCCGTCCACGAATACGTTTAACATTTAAAATTTATCCACAAAAGAGTGTAGCAGGTCCTAGGTAGTAACTCATCATGTGCTAAGAACAATTAGCTAGTGTTGGTTATGACTATGATGATGAGGAATTGTTATTATGATGATGATGATGATGAGTTATGTGCTACATTATGGTAGAATGATGAGTTGTTATTATTATGATGATGATGCATGAATTCTTATATGAATATGATGATGATGATGATGAGTTGTTATTATGATCATGATGAGTTATTATATCATTGGGTGGAAAAAACGCGGATTAGATTCCACCCAATGATATAATAACTCATCATGATCATAATGATATAACAATATCTTAATTGCTACTGTATCAAAATTTGTATAATGATGTATATATACAGTATAAAATAAAAAAATTGAATACGGACGAATAGTAGTAGCGCGGGGTGAATCCCACGCTGCTACTACTTAGCAGTAGCGCCTGTGCAGACCAACGATACTGCTAACTTCATTAGTAGTAGCGCAGGTCAGACCCACGCTACTGCTAATATTTAGCTGTAGCGCCCTAGCAGTAGCGCGGGGCAAAAACCCCGCGCTACTACTAGGGTTTTCCCTAGTAGTGCTTTCTCACCCCCTCGCACGGCAGGGGCTAGCGTGGGCCAGCGCTGTCGGGCCGGGGCGCCGTGGAGCGTGGGACGCGGGGATCTGCTACCGGCGCGGTGGGTTACGTGGTGGTGAAACGCGCCTGGGGTCTGGATGTGGCGCCGTCGGCTGGATCTGGCCCTGCGGCGGCGCGGGTCGAGGGCGGCGCGGCTAGATCTGGCCTCGCAGTGGCGCGGGCCGCGGGCGGCTGCCTCGACCGGGGCCACTTCGGCTGGTAGGGGTGGCAACGCGGTAGCGGTGGATCGACTCTTCTTCTCTGGATTTTTGGGGTGCTCGGAGCAGCGGATGGAGGCGCGTCCGGCAGGTGGAGCACGGCGGCTCGACGCTTCTCATCTTTCGCTGGCCACGGTGCCAGGGGCGCTTCGGGGAGTTGGCAGGGGTGCCTCCGGGTCTTGCTTTTGCCGGGGGTGGCGACGGTGACCTGGCCCCGGTCGAGAAATGGCATGGTGGTTGCGGTGCCGGCAACCACCGGAGGCTTTCCCCTGCCCTGCTCTGGCCGGCTGGCCCCGTTCTTGCCAGAAGGGCCTGCTTTTCCGGTAGCAGCATCGGTGAACCAGGTTGATGGGGGTGGGGCGGTCTTGGATTCAGGGACGGCGGCTCTAGTGGTGGAAGCGCGGTGCTCGTGGGCGGAGCCCGTGGCTCAGGTGCTGACCGGTGGCCATGGCCGTGTGGACAGCGTGGTGGCCGGGGAGCGACGATCAGTGGCGGTGGTACAACGTTCGTACCTATTCCGGGGACGGTGAGTGTTGGCCGGGGTGAAAACCTGCTCTGTTTTCACGCAAGCCGCCGCCGGCGAATTTGTCCCCTTCTTGAAGGCGTCGCCGCGGTCCTCATTGCCCGTCATGTTGCTCCAGGGGAAACCCTGATCTTCGGTTCGGGCGGTGGCGGCGCTCTGGTGTCGTAACCTTCGTGAAGGCACCGCCTTGGAGCTGATGGTTCGTCGTATGCAGCTTCATTTCTTCACAGTGGTTTCACGGTTGAGGACCCCGGTGGCTCTTGTAGTGATACGGGTGGTGTAGCTGCGCTCAGCGCGACAGCGCCTATGTATCTAGCCTTAGTGTGTGCGTGTGTTGGGGTGGTGTGTTTGTATCGGGTTGTTGATTTATATATAAAACGGGGCGAAAGTCTTTTTCACTGCCCCAGCGCTCTCTCGCCGCATGTGTTGCTAGTAGCTCAAGTGTGCAGGCACGCAGAGCGAATGGAAATTTTGAGATTCAGGAGCTCATTGCTAATTTTCAGAACCTTCAAATGAGCTTTATTAGTCAGGATGCGAACGAAGCAGCTCACATATGTGCCAAACAGACAAGTGAGTCTAGGAGATGTCTATGGTTGAACTGCATTCCCTCTTCTCTTGCTGGTATTCTGCAGCATGATTATAACCCTGGCTAAGTATTAATAAAGCTCATCAATTCATAAAAAAGAGAATGGGAACTAGTAGGTGTGTTTACACCAGGAGTAGTGCCATTGCCATCCATCAACAATGCTAGACAAGTTCCATGAATTACAAAGTTGGGAACTAGGACCAAGCTCGTCTTTTTTATCATGAACCCAGTTATAGATTATACATCGCATGGCCAACATAGGCAGCAATATCGAAGAGTGCAAAATAATTTACCATTTCACATTTTATCCTTCGTACTCATAATCATACTCATGGTCAAAATCTTGGCCAGTCTCATAAAAGTCATAGTCGGACATCTCATCAGAATTCTCAGAAGTCGGAAGCTCCAGAGTCTTGATAGCGGCGCACTTTGCTCGCAGGGCGTCGTCAACAACTATGTCGCAGCAGTTGACCACCGAGAGATACTCCAGGCACGGACATGTATCGACGATGGCCATGAGTTCCTCGTTCGTGATTTCATTGCAGACGAGTCTAAGGTGTCGCAGCCGCAGGCATGCCCTGTCAGTGGCCACGATTGCGTCGCCGCGGACATCCATACAATCTGAAACCTCCATGTATTCTAGCAGAGGGCACTTGTTTAGAAGATCGGTGAATCCTTCGCTGGTTACTCCGGCACATGATACGAGCTCAAGCCCCTTCAGCGAGGGCGACCTACAAAGTAGAAAAGATAACGGGATTTTTCTTACTTCATCGCAGCTTCAAAATAAAATTCGCTTTTACCACGCAAAAAAATACTAAGAGTAACATACGCAGTTCAAAACAAATCTAACTCTGCTGGATGTCTTGGAAAAAGATGAGTACCTGTCCCCGATATAATTGAGTATCTCATCAGTAACAAACGTTTTCCCCACAAATACCTCCAGCTTCCCGTTGGATCGGTCCACGGCCACCTTCGCCATTGCGCGCATGTCTTTTATGGTGTTCCATGGGTAGTCAAAATCAAAATCTCCGGCCCCCCACCAAGGAAAGTCCATTTCCACCTTACGCCAGAGTTCAGGCGCTTTGGCCGCCTCAAGCCATTAGTGGCACACGAGGCCCGCGCCCATGAGAACATCGACAGCGCCGAGCCTAGCGAAGACCAAGGTGAGCGCATCGAGAGGCAGCTCCGACCAGTCCCTGCTGTCGGATGGCACCGACGCCGGCGGGGCGTCTGGCTGCAGCTCCATTCCCCTTGAACACCTGAAAACAGAGATTGGTGTCAAAGAGCTACAACTCGAAGTAGGTCTCGCACCGATCGAGCCAGAGGTAGGGTGCCGTGCCGTCGAACCTTGGAAAATCATGCTTGGGCGGCTTGACGGTGTAGTTGTCCAGCGGCGCCTCGTGGTGTTGCTGGTGAAGGACATGATGTTGCGCCGCCTGCGTCGCCCCGGTGAGCGGAGCGTGTGGGCGTGTCTCGATGAGCGGCGGTCCCATGTTGGCGAGGCGAGCGTACGATGCGTGGGCCTCCGATCCATGCGGTTGTTCGGGCGGCGTGATGAACGACGCTTGCGGGTCGCCCTCCCGCAGTGTGCGAGGCTGGTGGCGCGGCGAAGGCGGAGCTGTCGGCCTTGGTTGATCGCGTTGCTGGCGCACCTCGTCGACGTCGGACCACGTCAGATCCACCTGCTTGCGCAGGTGGGTCAGGTCGCTGGAGACCTGCTGGTTGAAGGCGAGTTGCGCCTCCACGTGCTTGTCGGCGGCGATCTGGCTCGCCTCAAAGCACGTCAGGAGCGACTCCACTAACGATTTGATCTCCCCGGAAGTCTCCGACATGGCGGCGATGATGTGGCGTGTCTGAGCCAAAGGTTTGGACGGTGGCGCCGTCGCCTCGCTCCAAATCAGATCAACCCCGCTGGGGATTTCGAGCAGGTCACCTAAGTGAGCCCGCACCCGCAGCGGTGGATGTTACGATCCAATCGAGAGGGTAAGAGGACGAACTGGCAGAAAAAAATTGGGGAGGGGATCGGCAAGGCTCTGAATACTAGTTTGTAACGACCCGCTGATCCAGAGGATCGATACAAGGGAGAGGGGGTCGGGATCGAGGTTCAAGCCACGCTTACTTGGTGAAGAAGAAGATGAGGAACGGAGAGGGTAGGTGAGATCCAGAAAAGGAGGGAGAAACCAGAGTTCACACTCAACACGCATGCCTCTCTCTACGGTTCACACGCACACTTATACAGCACCAGCACACCCTGCCCCGTGGGCCCTCTTGACCTGGCCTAGCCAACCACCACTGTCCACTGCATCAAGGGGATGCAGGTGTGACACTCGATGTCTTCTAGCAGAGGGCACTTGTTTACCAGATAGGTGAATCCTTTGCTGGTTACTTCGTCACATGACCAGATAGCTCAAGCCCCTTCAGACAGGGTGACCTACAAAGTAGAAAAGATAATGGGATTTTTCTTATTGCATTGCAGCTTCAAGATGATGCAAAAGATATCAACCAAGCACTCCATACTAGGAAGCGTACATGATAGTACAGTACATAGGAAGAAGAAAAAGCGGCAATAGAAGTTCAAAAAAAAAAAGGACCGCATGATCTATGTACTACTGATTACACAAGCCGTTCAGTAACGTACGCAGTTCAAAACAAATCTGACACTGGAAGTCTGAAAATAAGCTGAGTACCTGTCCCCGATATACTCGAGGATCCGATCAGTAACAAACGTTTCCCCCACAAACGCCTCCAGCTTCCCGTTGGATCGGTCCACGGCCACCTTCGCCATTGCGCACATGTCTTTTATGTTGTTGCCCACCCACCAAGGAGGGCCCGTGTTCTTCTCCATCACCTTCTTGTCACGCGGCCCGCGCCCATGAGAACGTCGACAGCGCCCAGCCCGGCGAAGACCAAGGTGAGCGCATCGAGAGGCAGCTCCGACCAGTCCCTGCTGTCGGATGGCACCGGCGCCGGCGGGGCGTCTGGCTGCAGCTCCATTCCCCTTGAACACCTGAAAACAGAGATTGGTGTCAAAGAGCCACTACGAGGTAGTGTAAACACTGTAAAGAGCTGATGGGTCTGAAGAACCTCGACGATGGACGACGTCTT
The DNA here is from genome assembly GCA_039707655.1 of Elymus sibiricus. Lineage (NCBI taxonomy): Eukaryota > Viridiplantae > Streptophyta > Magnoliopsida > Poales > Poaceae > Elymus > Elymus sibiricus. The sequence continues at coordinate 322,114,109 of CM077672.1, forward strand.
GCGTCCGCAGAGCAGCAGCCAGTAGGGGCGAATGAATCGGCGCTGTTCGATGTGGTTTATAAAGGCCGGCACCAAACCTTTGGTTTCCCTTGTTAATTTCCTGCTAGTTTGCGATGCACATGTTAAAAACAGAGTGGCCGGATGAGGAGGAGATAGTTGACCGTCGATTCGTAATGGCTCGGTGAGAGCTATAAGTTGGAGCAGCACACGGCTCGGCAAGCTATTAATTTCGCCTCATATTCAGTCAGGGATGGAAACCATCGTTGATTCGAGAATATGAAAGGGCTACTTTGCACAAACATTGATGAAAGGGTTCAGCGGGAAACTGAACGGTTTTCAGCCCTCTAGCGCTTGTATTCCATTTTATCATGGTCTGGTCGTACTAGTTAGCAAGTAGCCTGCGCCAAAGACCCGGAATCTCGAATGGCTTATTTTTACTTTTATTTTTAAAAAGAGGTTGAAACCTAGAATTGCCGCCAGAGAGGACCCCCTCCCCTCCCCTCCAGATCGTGGAGCCCGAGCCTGCCCACGGAAAACGAGGTCCATGAGTGGAACCAACGAGGTCTCTCCCAATGCTCCACCTTGTACAGGTGCTAAGCTTGCCAACTAAGCAAAAAATATGATGTGGCATGTCAATTAAGAAGAGAAAGAGTAGTATGGTGGCCTCAAGAAGAAATACTCCCTCCGGTCATTTTTAGTCTGCATATAAGTTTTGTCCAAAGTCAAAGTATCTCTACTTTGACCAAGCATATAGAAAAAAGTATCAACATTCACAATGTCAAATCAATATTGTTAGATTCGTTATGAAATGTAGTTTCCTAGTATATATATATTTGGTATTGCAGATGTTGATATTTTTTTAATATAAATTTGGTCAAATCTAATACGCGGAGTAAAAAGGACCGGAGGGAGTAATGCTAAGCGCTTGTACCTAGGTGAAAACACAAATATGAATCTACATCTAATTAAATGAAGGGGGCTTAGCAACCAAAAACTAAGCACCTATGCATTGGGGTGTTTAGTTGCTAAGCCATTTAATGCACTTAGCACCTTATCCAAGCACCCATGCATTGGAAGAGGTCTGACAGCCCGTGTAAAAGAATAGAAGGCAAGTGAATCTGCCCCCGCCAGAGCTGAGGGAGCTCCAAGCTAGGATATGGAAATGTCCGCCGATGAGGGCGCAGCGCACCGGAAGAAACCTGAGGCGACGAGACGGTCAAGGTTTTCACCCGGGGCCCTGGCTCGGCAAGAGGGCCACATCGACGCCCCCAAGAGGGACGCGACACCCAAAGCATTGCCTCCGCTGGCGCCGGAGCACAAGGCTTTCGCCCGGCACCTCTCACCCACGCCACACTGACGAGTCCCGAGCACCTGCCCACCCTAAGAGAAGGCATGCCGTCACCAAACAAGACCTCCAGGGCACGATCTAGGAATCACCACCGCCGAGGCACCACGACACCAGGATCGCCCAACGCTACATCCTCCGCCGCCCACACGACCAAAAGATGCCTCCATCACCGCCGCCAAGACGCCTGCTGAGAAAAGCCATCAAGGTGGACCGCCGCCCCGTCATCTGAGATCTCAAACCCCTGCACCACCACTAGGCTATCAGGCTAGTCTTTTCGTCTTGTGGCATTCAAGTTCAATTATTTATTGTTGAAAAATAAAAATAAAACTAATGATGTGGAGGGCTTTCATGTTCTTTGATGATGTGGAGGACTTGCATATGGTAGAAAGTGGAAAGTAGACACTAGTGGAGAAATGGCTAGCCACAACTTTCGTTGGTGGCGCGCCATTTTCCACAACGCCAGCACTATTTTTTTCAAATAGTGCCGCCGCCACCTCCCGACCACGCTGCTCGTCGCCACCGGACCAGCGCCGCTGCCGCCACCTCCGGGTCAGCAGGTGAGATCCCCCCCTCCCCAGCGCATCTTCTTCCCCTCTCCTAGTGTCTCCCTCATCCGCGGACGCCATGGGTTCCATGTAATCCGTGGATTTGGTTTATTTGTGTATAGAGTTAGTAGTGCAGAATTAGATTTTGTAGTGTAGTATCCGATTATACTTAGTAGAAATTTATTTATTAGTGTAGTGTAGAAACCAATTTTCTATTTAGGGTAGAAATTGATTTATTAGTGTAGTGTACAAACCAATTTTCTACTTAGGGTAGAAATTGATTTATTAGTGTAGTGTAGAAACCAATTTTCTATTTAGTTGATTTATTAGTGTAGTGTAGAAACCAATTTTCATATATAGTTCAATTGTCAAATGCATGCTGACTATTCAATTGCTAAATGACATGAATAGGTACTAAACTTCGTATAGTTCAATTGTCATACGTGTTTTGTAGTTGGCGCTGAGACTTGTCATTATTTTGTAGTTGGCGCTGACTTGTCATGGCCAATGCCGGAGGCAACCGGGAGTAGGTATATGATGTGCATATGCTCAACCGCGAGCTCTTAGAGTCTCATCAATATACCATCAAGGCCCTGCAGGAGGCGAATGCCTCGCTGAAGGCGGAGAGGGGTCAGCTACTAAACGAGAGGGCTGATGTCGTAAGGAAGAGTCTTAGGATGAGGGACGAGAGAGATCAGCTGATTGAGGAGAGGGATAAGCTGAAGAATGAGAGAAAACTCTTCAGGGCCGAGAGGAATGAGCTCAAAATGGAGGTAGCTCATCTCAAAAAAGATGGAGAGAACGACAGACACACGATTTGTCAGTTGAAGTTAATCTTAGATCAAGAAATATGATCGACCAACTATTCTATGGAACGATGATGTAGTTTGTGAAGTTGAATAATTATTTAGTTCTTTTAACTAGTAACTTTTGTGATGAAGTTGAACTAGTACATGAGTACCTATGTAGTTTTATGGAGTTGAACTAGTTAAGTTGAGGAGTACCTATATATATGTAGTTCTGTGGAGTTGAACTAGTTGATGCAGCATTACATCTTAATTTAGTTGATGGTTTAAATGCATTTTTTTATTGACAAAAAATCAATTTGCTGGCGTTGGACACGTCGCACGCCATGAGTATGTGAAATACTCCTGACGTGGGCTCCAACGCCACCACTATTTTTTAACAATGGTGCCATATTGGTGGCGTCGGGTGTCCACGCCAGGAAGGCCATTTTTGCCACGCCATAGCTAGGCTTTTCTGCACTAGTGAGGAAGTGAAGGTTAAATGGTTACAAGGTTGCTTGATGATGTGGATGACATGCATGTGATGGAATGTGAAAAATTGATTGATTGCATACGCTTGATGACGTGGATGGCTTGCATGTGCATATAAATGGGATGTGGCATGTGTGGGACATATGTGATGAGGTGGATAGGTTGGATAAACGAGATGGTGAGGATGAACTTCTTAGGGCATCTCCAACGCGGACCCTCAAACGATCCGCAACCGTCCGGACCGCGCGGTCCGAACGTGTTGTGCCATCCAACGCAGGCATGTATCGGTCCACTCTGCGGTCCGGGCGCACTTTTTCCTGCAAACCGGAGACAAACTAGGGGGGGGTCTTTGTTGGCGTTCGGACCGCTGCCACGCCCACGTCTGACTGCCCTGGCCCACCAAAAAAAACCTCCCTCGTCCGCGCACGCTTTCCCGCCCAAAACAGTCGGCGCCACTCCAGAGCGTCAGTGCCGCATTCATGCCCGGCTAGAGCAGACGCTGCTGGAAATACGCCCTAGAGGCAATAATATTGTATTATTATATTTCCATATTCATAATTAAGAGTTTATATTCTATGCTATAACTGCTATGATCCTAGAATGCGCGATTCAGTGGAAAACTCATATGCACGTGTGGAATGATAAACGGTAAAATAAGATTCCTAGTCACGCCTCTAAGATTAGCTCAAATGTTGTTGGTGATCATGCTTTCCGGCTCTTGGGACATCGTTAAGTGTAACAATAGTCCTAAAACAATTTTGAGAATATGACGTTAGAAGAACGGTCGTATTGAATCGACCCAAACTTGTTGTGTTATACTTTGAGATACAATCGTCAGAAGTCAATCGTATAACATGGAGTATTAACATGTGATTTAGTTCCTTACACCATGAGAGTATCGCAGACACTTCTCACCGTACGATGAACTTTGGGGTTGCTCAAACGTCATCTGTAACATGGTGATCATAACGACAACTTACAAGTTCATCGGAAAGTTTGACAAGGGACTAGATAGCTCAAGAGTGGAATTTGCTCCTCCGACAATGGAGAGATATTCTTAGGGCCCTCTCGATGTGACGGTATCCATCATCGTCTGGCCAGACATAGGTGACTAGGTCATGGGATGCCAGAACATGTCAATGAGAAAGAAGAACAAAACCGGTAACGAGGAGACCGATATAGTGAGCATGAGAATGAATCAAGATGATACCGATACATCTCACCTTGAGTTTTGTAAAGTATCGCGAAGCAAAAGGGAATATTACATGATAACCAAAGGTTCACTCGAATGTCATTCGTGTACTCATAGGGGTCGATATGGAAGTTGCTACTTGTGATATAGGCGTTGGGATTTCCCCGAAGAGGAAGGGTGATGTAGTATAGTAGCTGATAGTATTTCCTTCAGTTAAGAACCAAGGTTTATCGAACCAGTAGGAGAAACACGCAAACAAATGTAAGCAGTACCTGCACGAACACACACAACAAATACTTGCACCCAATGCGGGCAAGAGGGTTGTCAATCCCCTTGTACTCGTTAATTGCAAGGATTAATTCTGATAGTGATAGATAGATAAATAAAAAGGAAAATAGAAGTAAATAAATTGCAGTGAGTATTTTTAGGGTTTTAGTAAATATAAAGAGAATGGACTCGGGGGCTATAGCGTTCACTAGAGGCATCTCTCTCATGAGCATAGTACGGTGACAAATTATTGTTGGGCAATTGATAGAATAGCGCATAGTTATGACGATTCTTCATGACATGATCAATACATAGGCATTACATCCGAGACAAGTAGACCGTTAATGTTACTAAATCTACTACTATTAATCCACCCCTCAACCGGTATCCAACATACATCTTGAGGTATTAAGTTCATAACAAACAAAGTAATGCTTGAAGCATGATGACATAATGTAGACAAAGCAAGAGCAAATAATATGTTCGAGCCCCATCATTTTACCCTTAGTAGCAACAATACAAATCCATGCCTTGCAACTCCTCCTATCACAGAGTAAGGACACCGCAAGATGGAACCTACTACCAAGCACCTCTCCCACTGAAGATAAATCAATCTAATTGGCCAAAAGAGATGGATAGATCGGAGAGAAATACAAGGCTATAAAATTACACGGAGATAAATCTCAGAAAATACTCAAATAGTTTCAATGAATAATCTGATCATAAACCCACAATTCATTGCATCCCAACAAACACACTGCAAAGATTACATCGAATGGATCTCCGAAGAGATCATTGTATTAAAGATCAGAGAGAGAGGGAGAGAGAGAGAGAGAGAGAGAGAGATCTAGCTACTGCTATGGACCCGTAGGTCCTGTGGGAACTACTCACACATCATCATGGAGGCAGCAAGGTTGATGAAGATGGCCTCCGTGATTGATTCCCCCTCGGCAGAGTACCGGCTGCTACTTGTGAGCTGCGTTGGGATTTTCTCGAAGAGGAGAGGATGATGCGGTATAGTAGAGATAAGTATTTCCCTCAATTAAAAACCAAGGTTATCAATCCAGTAGGAGAACCAAGAAGAACCTCGTTAGCAGCACCTACACACACAAAAGCAAATACTTGCACCCAACGCAAACAAGAGGGTTGTCAATCCCCTTGGCGGTTACTTGCAAGGATTAATTCTGATAGTGATAGATAGATAAAGTAAATTACAAAATAAAATAAAGTAAATAAAATTGTAGCAAGGTATTTTTAGGTTTTTTATATGATTTAATTAGACCCGGGGGGCCATAGTTTTCACTAGAGGATTCTCTCTCGAACACATAGCATACGGTGGGTAAACAAATTACTGTTGGGCAATTGATAGAAAAGCGCATAGTTATGACGATATTCAAGGCAATGATCATGTATATAGGCATCACGTCCGAGACAAGTAGACCGACTCCTGCCTGCATCTACTACTATTACTCCACCCATCGACCGCTATCCAGCATGCATCTAGGGTATTAAGTTAATAAAAACGGAGTAACGCCTTAAGCAAGATGACATGATGTAGACAAAGTAAACTCAAGCAATATGAATAAACCCCATCGTTTTATCCTTAATGGCAACAATACAAATACATGTCTTGTCCCTTTCTGTCACTGGGATATAGAACACCGCAAGATTGAACCCATCACAAAGCACCTCTCCCATTGCAAGATAAATCAATCTAGTTGGCCAAACCAAATGGATAGATCGGAGAGAAATACAATGCTATAATAATCATGCATAAAAGAATTCAAAAAATACTCAAATATTTCTCATGAATAATCTTATCATAAACCCACAATTCATCGGATCCCAACAAACACACCGCAAAAGAAGATTACATCGGATAGAACTCCAAGAACATTGAGGAGAACATGGTATTGAAGATCAAAGAGAGAGAAGAAGAGATCTGGCTACTAGCTATGGACCCGTCGGTCTGTGGTAACTACTCACACATCATCGGAGGGGCAGCAAGGTTGATGTAGAAGCCCTCCGTGATCGATTCCCCCTCCGACAGAGTACCGGAAAAGGCCTCCAGATGGGATCGCGGAAGAGTAGAGGCTTGCGGCGGTGTAACAGTTATTTTGTGGGGCTCTTTGTTGGTTTCCCAATATTTGAGAATTTATAGAAGTGGAATTAGGTCAAAAGGAGCCACGAGGGGCCCATAAGGCATCAGGGCGCGCCCCCCCTGGGGCCGCGCCCTGTTGCCTTGTCACCTCCTCGTGAGGCTTCTGGCTTCCTCCCGAAGCTTCCAGGGTCTCTTTTGTCCAGAAAAAATCATCAAAAAGTTTCGTGGCATTTGGACTTCGTTTGGTACTGATTTCCTGAAAAACCAAAAACAAGAAGAAAATAGCAACTGACACTGGGCACTAGGTTAATAGGTTAGTCCCAAAAAATGATATATAATTGCATATAAAAACATCCAAGATTGATACTATAATAGCATGGAACAATCAAAAATTATAGATACCTTGGAGACGTATCAGCATCCCCAAGCTTAATTCCTGCTTGTCCTCGAGTAGGTAAATGATAAAAACATAATTTTTGATGTGGAATGCTACCTAACATGTTCATCATGTAATTCTCTTTTATGGTATGAATATTAAGATCTGAATGATTCAAAGCAATAGTCTATAATTTGATATAAAGACATCAATACTCAGGCATACTAACAAACAATCATGTCTTTCAAAATAAAAATGCTAAAAAAGTTATCCCTACAAAATCATATAATCCTGTCATGCTCCATCTTCTTAACATAAAGTATTTATCATGCACTACCCGGATGAAAAGCCGAGCAATTGGTTCATACTTTTTAACGCGCTTCAGCCTTTTCAACCCCCACGCAATACATGAGCGCAAGCCATGGATATAGCACTATGGGTGGAATAGAATATAATGGTAGAGATTAATAAGGGGAAGTCAAAAAGAAGAAGATAGTCTTACATCGACGCGGCTAATCAATGGGCTATGGAGATGCCCATCAATTGATGTCAATGCGAGGAGTAGGGATTGCCATGCAACGGATGCACTAAGAGCTATAAGTGTATGAAAGTTCAAAATAAAACTAAGTGGGTGTGCATCCAACTTGCTTGCTCATGAAGACCTCGGGCATTTGAGGAAGCCCATCATCGGAATATACAAGCCAAGTTCTATAATGAAAAATTCTCACTAGTATATGAAAGTGACAACATAGGAGACTCTCTATATGAAAAACATGGTGCTACTTTGAAGCACAAGCATGGAAAAGGATAGTAACACTACCCCTTCTCTCTTTTTCTCTCATTTTTTTTCTTTTTTTGTGGGCTCTTTTTGGCCTCTCTTTTTTTCTTTTTCTTTTTATTTATTTTCTCACTGGGACAATGCTCTAATAATGATGATCATCATATTTCTATTTACTTACAACTCAAAATTACAACTCAATACTAGAACAAATATGACTCTATATGAATGCCTCTGGCAGTGTACCAGGATGTGCAATGATGCTAGCGTAACATGTATAAAAATGATGAACGGTGGCTAAGCCACAAATACTATGTGAGCTATATGATCATGCAAATCAATATGACAATGATGATGTGTGTCATAATAAACGGAACGGTGGAAGTTGCATGGCAATATATCTCGGAATGGCTATGGAAATGCCATAATAGGTAGGTATGGTGGCTGTTTTGAGGAAGATATAAGGAGACTTATGTGTTATAGAGCGTATCATATCACGGGGTTTGGATGCACCGGCGAAGTTTGCACCGACTCTCGAGGTGAGAAAGGGCAATGCACGGTACCGAAGAGGCTAGCAAATTACGGAAAGGTGAGAGTGCGTATAATCCATGGACTCACATTAGTCATAAAGAACTCACATACTTATTGCTAAAGTTTATTAGCCCTCGAAGCAAAGTACTACTACGCATGCCCCTAGGGGGGTAGATTGGTAGGAAAAGACCATCGCTCGTCCCCGACCGCCACTCATAAGGTAGACAATCAATAATAAATCATGCTCCAACTTCTTAGCATAACGACAGACCATACGTGCATGCTTCGGGAATCACAAACCTTAACACCAATATTCTTACTAAACCACAATTATCTACTAGTACCTCCCACATATTACCATCTTAATATGGCAAAACTATTGCAAGGAATCAAACTTATCATATTCAATGATCTACATAAAAGTTTTTGTTATATCCCTCTTGAATACCTATCATATTAGGACCAAATTCATAACCCGTGCATATAACCATTACTATTTATTGGACTCTCAAAAATATATAAGTGAAGCATTAGAGTGCAATTATTTCTTTAAAATATAACCACCGCCGTGCTCTAAAAGATATAAGTGAAGCACTAGAGCAACTGCCTAGCTCAAAAGATATAAGTGAAGCACATAGAGTATTCTAACAAATCACGATAAATGTGTGTCCCTCTCAAAAAGGAGTGTTCAGCAAAGATGATTGTGGCAAACAAAAAAGCAAACAAAGAAAATAAAACTATGGCACAAGACGCTCCAAGTAAAACACATATCATGTGATGTATAAAAATATAGCTCCAAGTGATATACCGAAAGATTGTAGACGAAAGAGGGGATGCCATCCAGGGCATCCCCATGCTTAGACGCTTGAGCTTGATGTCTACGACGCAACTTTTATTCTTGTAGACGTTGTTGGGCCTCCAAGTGCAGAGTTTTGTAGGACAGTAGCAAATTTCCCTCAAGTGGATGACCTAAGGTTTATCAATCCGTGGGAGGCGTAGGATGAAGGTGGTCTCTCTCAAATGACCCTGCAATCAAATACAAGAAATCTCTTGTGTCCCCAACACACCCAATACAATGGTATATTGTATAGGTGCACTAGTTCGGCGAAGAGATGGTGATACAAGTGTAGTATGGATAGTAGATATAGGTTTTTATAATCTGAAAATAAAAAAACAGCAAGGTAGCAAGTAACAAAAGTGAGCACAAACGGTATTGCAGTGCTTGAAAACAAGGCCTAGGGTTCATACTTTCACTAGTGCAATCTCTCAACAGTGCTAACATAGTTGAATCATATAACGATCCCTCAACGTGCGACAAATAATCACTCCAAAGTTCCTATTAGCGGAGAACATAAGAAAGAAATTTTTGTAGGGTACGAAACCACCTCAAAGTTATCCTTTCCGATCAATCTATTGAGCCATCCCTTTAAGTGTCACAAACAGCCCTAGAGTTCGTACTAAAATAACACCATATGATACGCATCAACCAACTCTAATGTCACCTAGATACTCCAATGTCACCACAAGTATCCGTGAGTTGATTATTCGATATGCATCAAACAACTTCAAATTCATAATATTCAATCCACACAAAGAACTTCAAAGAGTACCCCAAAGTTTCTTATCAGAGAAAAGATAATGAAAACGTGCAACCAACCCCTATGCCTAGATTACCCCAAGGTCACGGGAATCCGCGAGTTGATCACAAGAAGATAGAGAGGGAAGAAACACCATATGATCCAACTATATTAACAAAGCTCGCGATACATCAAGATCATGCCAAATCAAGAACACGAGAGAGAGAGAGAGATCAAACACATAGCTACTGGTACATACCCTCAGCCCCGAGGGTGAACTACTCTCTCCTCGTCATGGAGACCGCCGGGATGATGAAGATGGCCTCCGGTGATGATTTCCCCCTCCGGCAGAGTGCTGGAACAGGGCTTCGGATGAGATCGCTTCGGTACAGAGGTTTGCGGCGGCGGCGTGGGAGTTCTAGGTTTCTTTCTGGGGTATTTGGTATTTATAGAAATTTTTGGCGTTGGTTTCACATCAAGGAGGCCCACGAGGGAGCGACAAGTCTGCTCCACGTGCCCTGGGGGGAGGGCGCCCCCCCCAGGCTTGTCGCTTCCTCGTGAGGCTTCTGGTCCTTCCTCCAAGCTTCGGGGGTCTCTTTTGGTCCATAAAAAATCACCGTAAATTTTCAGCCCATTCCGAGAACTTTTATTTCTACACAAAAAACAACACCACGGTAGTTCTGCTGAAAACAGCGTCAGTCCGGGTTAGTTCCACTCAAATCATACCAAAACCATATAAAATTGTTGTAAACATGGCATGAATACTTCATAAATTATAGATACGTTGGAGACGTATCAGCATCCCCAAGCTTAATTCCTGCTCGTCCTCGAGTAGGTATATGATAAAAGAAATAATTTATGAAGTGTGAATGCTAGCATAGTGCACAATTTTGATTAATGATAATTTCAATCACTTTTTCTAGCATCATAACAACAACTCTTTCTCATAAAACTCATCATGATAAAGTAGCAATCAATTCACATGTTTTGGTTCAAACAATGCATTCTCTTGAAACTTAACAACCTATGTTCTTAGTCACCAAACAATTGCAATTCAACTTTTCTTCAACAGAGTCTAAGTAAGAGCTCCACATACTCAATTATCATATAGTCTTCTATGATTGCTAATACTCAAAGCATATTTTTTAGAACAAATAGCATCCATCAAACACAGAGAAAGATAGGGGCTTAATGTTTCGCCTCCCAACTCATTTATCATAGAGATAATTGTCAACAATAATAATTCATGATCAAATATATTTGAATGGATATATGTGCCTGGATCTATCCCCACCACATGATGCTTGCCAACTATAGAATAGGTTGGAATAAGAAGTTGACTCAACAAACATAAATAGCATGAACGTAAATAGCATAAAAGTAAATAGAATGCCCCTTCGTAGAGGGAGGCAGGGATTTGCAGAGGTGCCAGAGCTCATAGCTTAAAACAGAGATGAATACATTTTGAGAGGCATGCCTTTCCTGTCAATGTCACGACCGAGAGTTCTCAATATCTTCCATGCTAAACACATTATAGGCGGTTCCCAAGCGGAAAGGTAAAGTTTACTCCCCCTCAACCATTCAAACACAAGCCATGGCTAGCCGAATCCTCGGGTGCCCTCCATACAATCAACTTTCCGGGGGAGTTTGTTTCATTATATATGTTTTTGTTTTGCGGGACTGGGCATCCCAATTACCGGCCTCTCTCGTGCAATGACAAGTGAATAAACACCCATCGTGAGAATAACCCGCTTTGCATGGAAGATACTGACCACCCCTTGCCGCTTCATGAGTGGTACGGGCACACAAAACAGATGCTTATTTGAATGATTATAGGTGGCACATACAAATTTACTTGGAATGGCAAGGTAATACCGTATATAGGTAGGCATGGTGGACACTCATGGAAGAAACTGGGCTCAAGGATTTTGAATGCATAAGCAGTATTCCCGCTTAGTACAGAAATTTTGGCTAGCAAAAGATTCTAAACAAGCACCACATGTTAGAGGATCCATAACAATATAACTTCGATGCACATATACCCAAACATAACTCATTACGTTGTCTTCCTTGTCCAACTTCAACTAATTTGCTCAAGTTTGAAAATAATTAATGGGTATTCACAATCATAAAAGATGTCCAAGATAATATATTTGTATGTGAAAGTTCTCTTCCATATACTAATCATTCATGAATTGCTTGTATGACTAAGATTGTGATTGCCAAACTTCAATAGGTTTTACTTTCTAAACCGAATATGAAATATTTCTAAGCACGAGACAAGCATATGAAGCACATATAATTTCAACTTTATGATATTTAATTCATTCAATAATTTACTCATAGGATATAAGTGAAACACAAGAGTGAATGACAAACTACTCCAAAAGATATAAGTGAAGAACAATGAGTAGTTAAACAATTAAGTAGCTATGTGAAGACTCTATCCAAATAAAGATTTCAGATCTTGATAATTTTATTCAAACAACAAACAAAATGAAAATAAAATGACACACCAAGAATAGCACATATCATGTGAACAAGTAAAAACTTAGGCTAACCGATAGGTGTTGATGAAGAAAGGTGGGATGCCTACCGGGGCATCCCCAAGCTTGGTTGCTTGAGACTTCTTGGAATTTTATCTTGGGGAGCCTTGGGAATCCCCAATCTTGAGCTCTTGTGTCTCCTTAATTCCTCTCATATCGTGGCTTCTTCTAAATCTTAAAAACTTCATCCACACAAAACTCAACAAGAACTCGTGAGATAAGTTAGTATAAATGAACTCAAAATCTTAACGTTCTCTACTGTACCAAATCACTAAAATTTTAATTAAACATTGCATACTAAATGCCTCTGCATATTTAATACTCCTATCCTCAAATAGAATCATTAAACAAGCAAACATATGCAGACAATGCAAACATAACAGCAATCTTTGTAAACAGAACAGTCTGTAAAGGATGAAGCAAAATACATACTTATTTAACTCCAAAAATTATGAAAATTTACCACACTGTAGAAAATTTATAATAGCTTACTGTGTCAAAATTTCAAGATTTTATCACATTCTTACTTTTCTAGAGAATTCAGACAATAATAGAAAACTTTCTGTTTTGAAACAGCAACTCATACACTTGCAAACTGAGCATGGTAAAGGCTATACTTGACATTTTTATGGAAATAAAAGATACAAAACATAATTATTGATAACAGCAAGCAAATCCAAATAAAAGAAAATGACGCTCCAAGCAAAACACATATCATGTGACGAATAAAAATATAGCTCCAAGTAAGATATGCCGATAGTTTTGAAGACGAAAGAGGGGATGCCTTCCGGGGCATCCCCAAGCTTAGATGCTTGAGTCTTCCTTGAATATTACCATGGGGTGCCTTGGGAATCCTCAAGCTTAGGGTCTTGCCACTCCTTATTCTCCTCATATCGATATCTCACCCAAAACTTGAAAACTTCAATCACACAAAACTTAACGGAACTTGTGAGATAGGTTAGTATGATAAAAATAAATCATCCACTTAGGTACTGTCAAGGCAAGATTCATAATTGTTCTCACATAATTCCTACTGTATTCCATCATTTCCACAATTTATATTACTCAATATAAGCTATGGAAACACTAAAACAAGCAAACTATGCACCGAAAACAGAATCTGTCAAAAACAGAACAGCATGTAGTAGGCGATTTAAAAACCATACTTCTGTACCTCCAAAAATTCTGAAAAATTAGGACATAGTAAAAAATTTGTAACGCAATACTCTGTAAAAAGTTCAGAATTTTCTCACGCTCCAGTACAGAATAGAAATTCCAGCACTGGACGAAAAAGTTTCTGTTTTTGCACAGAATCAAATCAACAAGCATACACACTATCCTAAAGGCTTTACTTGGCACATTATTGAAAGAAAACATATAAAACATGATTACTACAGTAGCTTAATCATGTGGACACACAAAAACAGTAGGTATAAATATTGGGTTGTCTCCCAACAAGCGCTTTTCTTTAATGCCTTTTAGCTAGGCATGATGATTTCAATGATGCTCGCATAAAAGGTGAAGAATTGAAAAACAATGGGAAAATCATGAAACATATGGCAAGCACATTTAAGCCTAACCCACTTCCTATGCATAGGGATTTTGCGAGCAAACAATTTAAGGGAGCAAGAATCAACTAGCATAGGAAGGCAAAGCAAGTATAACTTCAAAAATTTCAACACATAGAGAGGAAACTTGATATTATTGAGATATGCAGAAGCATATATTCCTATCTCATAATAATTTTCAGTAGCATCATGAATGAATTCAACAATATAGCTATCACACAAAGCATTCTTTTCATGATCCACAAGCACAGAATTTTTATTACTCTCCACATAAGCAATTTTCTTGTCATTCATAATAATGGGAGCAAACTCAACAAAATAACTATCATGAGATACTTGATTGTCATAATCCAATTGAAAATTAAAATCATGATGACAAGTTTCATAGTTATCATTATTCTTTATAGCATACATGTCATCACAATAATCATCATAGATAGCAGCTTTGTTATCATAGCCAATTGAAACCTCTTCCAAAATAGTGGAATCATCATTAAATAAAGTTGTGGCCTCTCCAAATCCACTTTTATCATTATTCCAATAAGATTCAACACCCTCCAAAATAGTGGGATCATTATTACATAAAGTTGACATTCTTCCAAACCCACTTTCATCAATATAATCATCATAAATAGGAGGCATGCAATCATCATAATAAATTTGCTCATCAAAAGTAGGGGTACTAAAAAGATCATCTTCATCAAACATAGCATCCCCAAGCTTGTAGCTTTGCATATCATTAGCATCATGGATATTCATAGAAAGCATACTAACAACATTGCAATCATGCTCATCATTCAAAGATTTTATGCCAAACATTTTATTGAATTCTTCTTCTAACAATTGAGCACAATTATCGAAATCCTTATTTTTAAGAAAGACATTATAAAGACAAAGCATTTGAGGCAACCTCAATTCCATTTTTTTGTAGTTTTTTTTATAAACCAAACTAGTGAATAAACAAGAAACTAAAAGATTCAATTGCAAGATCTAAAGATATACCTTCAAGCACTCACCTCCCCGGCAACGGCGCCAGAAAAGAGCTTGATGTCTACTACGCAACTTTTATTCTTGTAGACGTTGTTGGGCCTCCAAGTGCAGAGTTTTGTAGGACAGTAGCAAATTTCCCTCAAGTGGATGACCTAAGGTTTATCAATCCGTGGGAGGCATAGGATGAAGATGGTCTCTATCAAACAACCCTGCAATCAAATACAAGAAATCTCTTGTGTCCCCAACACACCCAATACAATGGTAAATTGTATAGGTGCACTAGTTCGGCGAAGAGATGGTGATACAAGTGTAGTATGGATAGTAGATATAGGTTTTTTTAATCTGAAAATAAAAAAACAGCAAGGTAGCAAGTAACAAAAGTGAGCACAAATGGTATTGCAGTATTTGAAAACAGGGCCTAGGGTTCATACTTTCACTAGTGCAATCTCTCAACAGTGCTAACATAGTTGAATCATATAACGATCCCTCAACGTGCGACAAAGAATCACTCCAAAGTTCCTATTAGCGGAGAACATAAGAAAGAAATTGTTGTAGGGTACGAAACCACCTCAAAGTTATCCTTTCCGATCAATCTATTGAGCCATCCCTTTAAGTGTCACAAACAGCCCTAGAGTTCATACTAAAATAACACCATATGATACGCATCAACCAACTCTAATGTCACCTAGATACTCCAATGTCACCACAAGTATCCGTGAGTTGATTATTCGATACGCATCAAACAACTTCAAATTCATAATATTCAATCCAGACAAAGAACTTCAAAGAGTACCCCAAAGTTTCTTATCGGAGAAAAGATAATGAAAACGTGCAACCAACCCCTATGCCTAGATTACCCCAAGGTCACGGGAATCCGCGAGTTGATCACAAGAAGATAGAGAGGGAAGAAACACCATATGATCCAACTATATTAACAAAGCTCGCGATACATCAAGATCATGCCAAATCAAGAACACGAGAGAGAGAGAGATCAAACACATAGCTACTGGTACATACCCTCAGCCCCGAGGGTGAACTACTCTCTCCTCGTCATGGAGACCGCCGGGATGATGAAGATGGCCTCCGGTGATGATTTCCCCCTCCGGCAGAGTGCCGGAACAGGGCTTCGGATGAGATCGCTTCGGTACAGAGGTTTGCGACGGCGGCGTGGGAGTTCTAGGTTTCTTTCTGGGGTATTTGGTATTTATAGAAATTTTTGGCGTTGGTTTCACATCAAGGGGGGCCCACGAGGGAGCGACAAACCTGCTCCATGCGCCCTGGGGGGGGGGAGGGCGCGCCCCCCAGGCTTGTCGCTTCCTCGTGAGGCTTCTGGTCCTTCCTCCAAGCTTCGGGGGTCTCTTTTGGTCCATAAAAAATCACCGTAAATTTTCAGCCCATTCCGAGAACTTTTATTTCTGCACAAAAAACAACACCACGGTAGTTCTGCTTAAAACAGCGTCAGTCCGGGTTAGTTCCACTCAAATCATACCAAAACCATATAAAATTGTTGTAAACATGGCATGAATACTTCATAAATTATAGATACGTTGTAGACGTATCAAGTCTTCCTTGAATATTACCTTGGGGTGCCTTGGGCATCCCCAAGCTTAGGCTCTGGCCGCTCCTTATTCCTTCATCCATCGTGGTCTCACCCAAAAACTTGAAAACTTCAGCACACAAAACTCAACAGAAACCTCGTGAGATCCGTTAGTATAACAAACAAATCTTAAACTTTAGGTACTGTTATAAATTGATTCATATTTAATATTGGCATAATGCTACTGTACTCCACTTCTCCATGACTTATACCCCCCGATACAATCCATAGATTCATCAAAATAAGCAAACTGTGCAACAAAAACGAAATCTGTCTACAACAGAACAGTCTGTAAAGATCTATTTAAAAACTATTTACTTCTGTACCTCCAAAAATTCTGAAAAAATAGGAAAACGTAAACAATTCATATACCAAAACTGTGTAAAGTTTTTAGAAATTTATCACGCTCCAGTACAGAACCAAAAATCCAGCACTGGACTCAAAACTTTTTGTTTTCAAACAACATCAATTATACTATCATCCAAATCATCCCAAAGGCATTACTTGGCACAAACACTAATTAAAAGATAAAAACACAATCATAACAGAAGCTAAAATTTTGCAAACACACAAAACAGAAAACAAAGCAAAAATTTAAGATACATATTGGGTTGCCTCCCAATAAGCTCTTTCTTTATAGCCATTAAGATAGGCTTGGGATATTAATGATGCCCACAATAAAGACAAGAATTGAAGCACAAAGAGAGCATCATATAACATGTAATTAACACATTTAAGTCTAACCCTCTTCCTATGCATAGGCATTTTATAGGAAAACAAATTATTAAGACAAGCAATATCTAGCACATGCAAATGGGAAAACGAAGAATTAATAATTTCAACACAAAGAGAGGTAATTTTGTAACATGCAGATTTCTATAACCATATTTTCCTCTCTCATAATAATTACATGTAGCTAGGATCATAATCAAATTCAACAATATAGCTGTCATATAAAATATTCTCTTCATGATCCACATGCATAAAAGTTTTATAATCTTCCAAAATAGTGGGATTAACATCAACTAAAGTCACGACCTCTCCAAACCCACTTTTAATATTATTGCAAACATTATTATCAATAACATATTCATCATGAGGCTTAAATAAATTTTCAAGATCGTAAGAAGCATTATCACCCCAATCATAATCATTGCAATAAGTAGTGGACATGACAAAATTATCATCCCCAAGCTTGTAGCTTTGCATAGTATTAGCACAATCGACTTTAATAGAATTTATAATAACATCATTGCAATGATGCCTTTTCATTAAAGGAGCTATCATGAATCACTTTATAAACTTCTTCTTTTAGCACTTCATCACAATTTTCAGATTCATGATTTTCAAGCAAAACTTCATAAAGATAATCAAGTGCACTCAACTCACTAGCAACCAGTTCATCATAATTGGATTGTTTGAAAAGATTAGTAAGTGGATGAGGATCCATATGTCTATATTTTTATTTTCATTGAGTCACACAATTATGGCAAGCAAGCAAACGAGCAAAGCAAAATATTTTTGTGTTTTTGTATTTTTTTAAGAGAAGTCGGGGAGATGAAAACAAGAGGCAAATGCAAATAAAATAAGAGCAAGTAGATGATAGTTTGTGTGAAGGTACTTGATAGGTTTTGGTGATGTCTCCCCGGCAACGGCGCCACAAATTCTTCCTGCTACTTGTGAGCTGCGTTGGGATTTCCTCGAAGAGGAGAGGATGATGCAGTACAGTAGAGATAAGTATTTCCCTCAGTTAAGAACCAAGGTTATCAATCCAATAGGAGAACCAAGCAGAACCTCGTTAGCAGCACTTACACACACAAAAGCAAATACTTGCACCCAACGCAAACAAGAGGGTTGTCAATCCCCTTGGCAGTTATTTGCAAGGATTAATTCTGATAGTTGATGGCCCACAAGTATAGGGGATCAATCGTAGTCCTTTCGATAAGTAAGAGTGTCGAACCCAACAAGGAGCAGAAGGAAATGACAAGCGGTTTTCAGCAAGGTATTCTCTGCAAGTACTGAAAGTAGCGGAAACAGATAGTTTTGATAGCAAGATAATTCGTAACAAGTAACAAGCAACAAGTATAATAAAGTGCAGCAAGGTGGCCCAATCTTTTTTGTAGCAAAGGACAAGCCGGAACGAACTCGTATAATAAGCAAAGCGTTCTCGAGGACACATGGGAATTTCATCTAGTCACTTTCATCAAGTTTAGTTGATTCGCGTTCGCTACTTTGATAATTTGATATGTGGGTGGACCGGTGCTTGGGTGCTGTTCTTACTTGAACAAGCCTCCCACTTATGATTACCCCCTATCGCAAGCATCCGCAACTACGAAAGAAGAATTAAGATAACTCTAACCATAGCATGAAACATATGGATCCAAATCAGCCCCTTACGGAATAGCACATAAACTAAGGTTTAAGCTTCTGTCACTCTAGCAACCCATCATCTAATTACTACTCCACAATGCCTTCCCTTAGGCCTAAAGATAGTGAAGTGTCATGTAGTCGACGTTCACACGACACCACTAAAGGAAGCAACAACATACATATCATCAAAATATCGAACGAATACCAAATTCACATGATTACTTATGATAAGACTTCTCCCATGTCCTCAAGAAAAAAAGTAACTACTCACAAATCATATTCTTGTTCAAGATCAGAGGGGTATTGAATAGCATTAAGGATCTGAACATATAATCTTCCACCAAATAAACCAACTAGCATCAACTACAAGATGTAATCAACACTACTAGCAACCCACAAGTACCAATCTGAGGTTTTGAGACAAAGATTGAATACAAGAGATGAACTAGGGTTTGAGATGAGATGGTGCTAGTGAAGATGTTGATGAAGATTGGTCCTCCCATGATGAAGTATATCCAGATGGGACTAATGCCCTTAAGATCAACAACGGGTTTAGCATCTGGCTCCATATGAATTTTATGCTGACATAAAGTGGGACTAATGCCCTTAAGATCATCAAGAGTATATCCAATAGCAGCACGATGCTTCTTCAGAGTTTTAAGTAATCTCTTTTCTTCATGCTCTGAAAGGTTAGCACTAATAATAACAGGATATATCGTTTTTTCATCGAGATAAGCATATTTAAGTGTATCAGGTAATTGCTTTAATTCAAACACAGGATCACCCTTGGGTGGAGGTGGAGCTCCCAAGGTTTCAACAGGCAAATTATGTTTAAGGATAGGTGCTTGTTTAAAGAACAACTCATCTATTTCATTTCTTTCATTCATATTCATATCATTCTCATGGTCTAGCAAATATTGTTCTAAAGGATCAGTAGGAGGCACAACAATAGAAGC
Source organism: Elymus sibiricus (assembly GCA_039707655.1). Classification (NCBI taxonomy): domain Eukaryota; kingdom Viridiplantae; phylum Streptophyta; class Magnoliopsida; order Poales; family Poaceae; genus Elymus; species Elymus sibiricus. Next base: position 322,134,128 of record CM077672.1, read on the forward strand.
AAGACCAATAATTTCATCCTTATTAGGTAATTCTTTTTCATGAGGTTGTCTACGAAACTTAGAGAAATTAAACTCATGAGACATCTCACCAAAATTAACACTGACAATTTCTTTAGTGCAATCAATCTTGACATTAACTGTATTCAAGAAAGGTCTACCAAATATAATGGGGCAGAAATCATCTTGTGGTGATCCAAGAACAAGAAAATCAGTAGGGTATTTGATCTTACCACACAAGACTTCAACATCTCTAACAATCCCAAGTGGTGAAATAGTATCTCTATTTGCAAGCTTAATAGTAACATCAATATCTTCAATCTCAACAGGTGCAATATCATTCATGACTTCTTGATAGAGAGTAAAAGGAATAGCACTCACACTAGCACCAATATCACATAAACCATGATATCAATGATCTCCAATTTTAACAGAAATAACAGGCATGCCAATTACAGGTTTGTTTTTATCTTTAGTGTCTGGCTTAGCGATTCTAGTTGCTTCATCACAGAAATATATGACATGTCCATCAATATTATCAACCAAAAGATCTTTTACCATTGCAATATTAGGTTCAACTTTAATTTGTTTAGAATATCTAGGTGCTCTAATATTACTCTTATTAACCACAGTCGAAGCTTTAGCATGTTCCTTAATCCTAACAGGGAAAGGAGGTTTTTCAATATAAGCAGTAGGCACAACTGGATCAGCATGGTAAACAATTGTTTCTTCTTTAACACTAATAGGTTCTTCATTCAATTCAATAGGTGGATGATATTTAAACCATTTCTCCTTAGGGAGATCAACATGAACAGCAAAAGATTCACAAAAGGTATCTACTATCTCAGAGTGTCGTGGGTACGACCATCTATAAGGCCATCCAGCCCCTTGTGGTTCGGCGGGGGAGATCGGCATGCACAAAGAGCAGAATCAATGGAAGACGCGAGGGATTTACCCAGGTTTGGGCCGCTGAGAAGCGTAAAACCTTACTCCTGCTTTTGGTGTATTGGTTGTATGAGAGCACAAGTACAAGGAGCGCTTCTCCCGACAAGGTGCGGAGAGAGCTGCTACGCGAGACGTGCAGGTGTTTGAAAAGGGGTCTGAATCCCTCTAACTGTTGCCCTGGCCCTCCTTTTATAGCTCAAAGGGGTTACCACAGTGGCAAAACAGTAATTACATAGTGATATGATAGCAAACAGTGTTATCACACCTAACTCTGCCAGTTTAGGACAAAAGCATTAAATGCACCGTTAGGTGTCATGCGGAGAGGTAGCCCCGGCAAGGTTTCTGCACCGCTTGCCCAGCTACCTCGTATTATTCTGACACGCCTCCTGGACGGGTGTCTTTAGAGGCAAATCTTCTCCCTGCGTGCTGACACGTGTCCGACAACCCTCACCAACCAGCCTGCGTGGTCGACACCTCACCGATTAGCGACTAGCTTCCCGGTGAGGTGGAGCGCTGACGTGCTGGCAGAAGCTTGCCGGTATGGGGCTTGCCGGGTCTTCACCTTGCCGGTTCGTCCTTGCCGGCAAGGAATGTCTTCATCTTCGGTATTAGTTGAGTGCTTGTTGGTGCTATGTCTTGAGCTTCTCTCTAGTAGCTTCTGCAACTGGGCCTTGAATCTTGGTCTTGGTGGTTCCCGGCAAGCCTCAGCCGACAAGGAGGCTGCTACCGTCTGTGCATAAGTCAGGGTATAAAATACCCATGTTTTATACACCGACAGGAGCCCCCGGGCCTGGGCCATACACGCGTCCGAAGCGTCGTTGGGCTAGGCCCAAACAATGCACAGACACGCGGCGGGAAAACTGCCACTGTAATTTTCGTCACGATGGTTATTGTCTCTTGAGATCTTCTTTGCTTCTTCATTAACCTGGACATGAGCGTGCTCTTGGTCATCTTCCGGCAAACCTTGCCGTCGGACGGACAGCCGCTAGGCGCGCCCAGACCAGGAATATGCTCATATGCGGGGCGTCGCGCGGCCGGGCTCGAATGGGTGCCTGGTTACGCGTGGCAAAGAATAACTGCCACATTAGTCTTTACTTCTCCTTTTTCTGCGCCCCTCCATCACGCACGTTTGCATGCATGCAAGGCAGCGGATTGGTGGAGAAGGGTGGCCGTTGGAGTGACGCGCCGGGCCAGGGGGCGCAGGGCGCGGGATTGGTGAAGTCGGGCGGTTGCTGGAGTGATGCGCCCTTCCGGGGGCGCAGGGCATGGGATTGGCGAATCTGGGCGGCCGCCCAAAGGCAGTGATGAACCAGCTCCCCGCGCTCCCCCTATAAAGAGGGGGCCGCGGGATGCGGTGCTCATCCACCTCCCTTCGCCCCGGTCTTCCAGCAGCCGCCATCTTCTTCTTCTTCCTTCCTCCAACGTCCGCTGCTTACCATGGCGAGGGGAAAGAGTCGAGCTCGTGCATCCGCCGTCGCCACGAGGGCTTCTCCTCGGAGCCACGCCCACGTCTCGGGCACGGATGCAGGAGTCGGCTCCAGCGCGCTGATACGTCTCCGTCGTATCTATAATTTTTGATTGTTTCATGCCAATATTCTACCACTTTCACATATTTTTGGCAACATTTTATATTATTTTTGGGACTAACATATTGATCCAGTGCCCAGTGCCAGTTCCTGTTTTCTGCTTGTTTTTTGTTTCACAAAAAATCCATATCAAACGAAGTCCAAATGCAATAAAATTTTATGGAGAATTATTTTGGAATATATGTGATTTTTGGGAGGTGGAATCAACGCAAGACGGTGCTCGTGGGCCCCACGAGGCACCAGGGCGCGCCAGGGGGGGCCAGGCGCGCCGTGGTGCCTCGTGAGTCCCTCGAAGGTCGGTTGGTGCTCTACTTCGGGCGCAAGGAAGCTAATATCTAGAAAAAAATCGTGTTAAAATTTCACCCCAATCGGAGTTACGGATCTCCGGGAATTTAAGACACGGTGAAGGGCCAGAAAACAGGAACGCGAAACAGAAGAGAACAGAGAGAGAGATCCAATCTCGGAGGGGCTCCTGCCCCTCCGCCGCCATGGCGGCCATGGACCAGAGGGGGAACTCTCCTCCCATCTAGGGGGGAGGCCAAGGAAGAAGAAGAAGGAGGGGGGCACTCTCCCCCTCTCTTCCGGTGGCGCCGGAGCGCCGCTGGGGGAACCATCGTGACAGCGATCTACACCAACAACTTCGCCGCCGTCAACACCAACTCTCCCCCCTCTATGCAGTGGTGTAACACCTCTTCTCCCCGCTGTAATCTCTACTTAAACATGGTGCTCAACGCTATATATTATTATCCAATGATGTGTGGCTATCCTATGATGTTTGAGTAGATTCGTTTTGTCCTATGGGTTGATTGATGATCGTGATTGGTTTGAGTTGTATGTTTTATTTTGGTGCTGTCCTATGGTGCCCTCCGTGTCGCGCAAGCGTGAGGGATTCCCGCTGTAGGGTGTTGCAATACGTTCATGATTCTCTTATAGTGGGTGGCGTGAGTGACTGAAACACATACCCGAGTAAGGGGGTTGTTGCGTATGGGAGTAAAGAGGACTTGATACTTAATGCTATGGTTGTGTTTTACCTTAATGATCTTCGATAGTTGCGGATGCTTGCTAGAGTTCCAATCATAAGTGCATATGATCCAAGTACGGAAAGTATGTTAGCTCATGCCTCTCCCTCATATAAAATTGCAACAATGATTACCGGTCTAGTTATCGATTGCCTAGGGACAAATAACTTTCTTGTGTTACAAAAGCTTTCTACTAAACAACTAACTTTTATCTTGCAAATTACTCGTAGTTTTATTCTCGCAAAGTACTTCTAGTTTTATTCTTGCAAACTATCCTACTACACCTACAAAGTACTTCTAGGTAAAGCGAATGTTAAGTGCGCGTAGAGTTGTATCGGTGGTCGATAGAACTTGAAGGGAATATTAATTCTACCTTTAGCTCCTCGTTGGGTTTGACACTCTTATTTATCGAAAAAGCTACAATTGATCCCCTATACTTGTGGGTTATCACGCGCGAGGAAGGGCCGCGGGCCGCGGTCGTGGACGCAGCGCTCGGGGTCGGGGCGGCCATGGCGGCGCGTTCGTAGCTTCGTCTTCGGCCGTTCCATCCCCGGCAGAGGGCCATATGGAGGACACGGTGCAGGAGTTCGTCGTGGAGCTGCGTGATCGGCCGCGGAGCTGGCTATGGCTTCCCCGTCCCTTTGCTAGGGAGATGGAAGGCCACAACCTGCGCGGCTTGTGGCTGCGTGTTGACGGTTGCTGCAACGGCCCAGTATGGGTGATCGTTGAGACCTCCAACAATGGCCTCATGTATCTCACACGCGGGTGGAAATCCTTCGTCTGTGCTCGTTGCTTAGGGCAAGGTCACCTCCTCCTCTTCAGGTTGGATGGACCAGATACGCTCGTCGTGAAGTTCTTCGGGGCTTCAGGCGCTCGTCTGGAGTGCTGCGCGAAAAGCTCGAGCGACAGCGACACCGCTTCCTCCAGCGATGCTGAGGATGACGATGTTGACGGCGATGACGATGGCGCTCCTGGCGTGAAAACTGAAGATGACGACGACGAGTCTGGCTGATCGCCGGCAGCACCATCATCTGGCCTTCCGGGAACAAGCCGGGCTTCGCCTAGGCGCCCTTTTTGACCTCTTTACACTCGATGTAAACCCTGGGGAAGGGCCAATAAAATGTAATTGAGTACTTGTTTAATGAATATCTAGTGTTTGCCGGGCTTAAGTGAATGCGTGCCGCTTCCCTTGTTTCATTTTGTCTTTGTATGATTGTGTTCCCTACACTGTTTGGAAACTTGCCGGTGCGCACACTTGCCGCGAGCGCTTTGAGGAACGGGTCCTTAGCAGCCTGCTGGAAGTGCCGCTGCCGGCAAGGTAACTTGCCGGGCCAGAATGCAGCTGCTAGACTTGCCGAGCGGACTCGAGGCAAGCTAGAGCGCGGACTGATCGCAACAAGGTTCCTTCGCGTGCAGGTTTCTCATACAAAGCACATAATCATTCAAGGGAAATCGCATACGTTAATAAGAAAAAAGTTTCAAAGTTTTTCAACTTAGCTTTTCCTTGTGTTGTTTCTCTCGTCGCATGAAATGATCACTTGAACGTCATTAAAATGGTCCCCCATCTCCACTCCCCCCCGGGAAAGTTGCACGCGAGGGATCCTTCTGTCCTTTTAAGAAAAAGAAAGAAGAGAAAAGAGTGGTTTGGGAACCTTGACGGTCCATCAGCCATTCCATACGAACTAAAGTGTAAATCACAACATCACATGCATCCATATATAAATGAATATGTACGAAGGGTTGCGAAATACTTAGCTTTATTATGCACAGGATCTGCGCCTGGCTTTGTACAAAGGGTTACAAGTCTTGCCGACAAAGCTTGTACAAAAGGGGTTGCCGGGAGGCCCGGCAACTGCGCCTTATGGGTAGAACTTGCGAAGATGCTCAATATTCCATGAGTTCTGCACTGGGGTGCCATCTTCGGTCTCCAAACGGACCACGCCCGGTCTGGTGACTCGTACTACCCGATAAGGGCCTTCCCACTTCGGCGTCAACTTGTTTGATCCCTTGGCGGACTAAACGCGCTGAAGAATAAGGTCGCCTTCCTCAAGGCTTCGGGCATGCACTTTGCGGCTATGATAGCGGCGCAAGGCTTGCTGGTAGCGTGCATCTCGCACAACTGCCCGAAGACGATCCTCCTCAAGGAGCGTTGCGTCATCCTGCCGCAGCTGCTCTTACTCAGCTTCATCGTAAGCGAGCACTCGAGGTGACCCGTATATGAGTTCCGTGGGGAGCACCGCTTCTGCACCATAGATTAGGGAGAAGGGCGTTTGGCCGGTAGCTCGATTTGGTGTCGTTCTGAGTGACCGAAGAACCGCCGGCAACTCATCAATCCAGCGCCTTCCACATTTGCGCAGCCTGTCAAAGGTTCTTGTCTTGAGACCACGTAGCACTTCAGCGTTCATCCTTTCCGCTTGGCCGTTGCTTCTCGGGTGAGCAACAGAGGCAAAACAGATTTTGCTGCCAAGGTCTTGGATATACTGCATGAAGGTGCGGCTCGTGAATTGTGTGCCGTTGTCGGTGATGATTCTGTTAAGAACCCCGAAACGGCAAACTAATCCTTTGAAGAACTTGACAGCTGACTGCGCTGTCACTTTTCTCACCGGCTCCACTTCAGGCCACTTTGTGAACTTGTCGATGGCGATGTACAAGAACTCAAAGCCCCCGGTAGCACGGGGGAAGGGCCCAAGATATCGAGCCCCCAGACCGAAAAGGGCCAGGAGAGAGGGATTGTTTGGAGAGCTTGAGCTGGCTGATGTATGTTCTTTGAATGGAACTGGCATGCTTCACACTTGGTTACTAGCTCAGTTTCATCCTGGAGGGCAGTGGGCCAATAGAAGCCTTGCGGAAAGCTTTGCTGGCAAGAGCCCTTGATCCTATGTGAGAGCCACATATGCCTCCATGTATCTCTGCCAACAGCTTCTGTCCATCTTCCCGGCAAATACACTTCAATTTCACACCGTTTGGTCATTTTCTGTATAGGATGCTATCCACAAACTGATACATACTTGACTGACGGGCTACTTTCTCAGCTTCTTCTTGCTCATTGGGAAGTTCTCTTGTTTGAAGGAAACGAACTATCTGCTGTGCCCATGCCGGAGCCTATGGCTCGACGACAAGGACTAAAGGCATTTCTTCGGCCACGGGAGCGCTTGCTTCAGCGGCAGGAACCTGAGGTTCTGCGCAAAGCCGCTGCTCATCGATGACTGTGTCGTTGTTCCCGGCAACATCCTTGCCGGCAACTTCTGGGAGCTCTGCCGGAAAGTACTTGCCGGTATTCAACTTCCTTCTCTTACTGGCCTGCGTTGATGGAGTGACTGTTGGTTGATTCAAGTGGAGCACAAAAGTTCCTGGTTCCACAGGTAGCTTTTGGGCGGCGCACTTTGATAGGTGATCAGCAATGCTATTTTCTGCACGAGGGATGTGCTCTGTTTGCAACCCGTCAAAGTGTTCTTCCAATTTCCTCAGTTCTTCCACATACGCTTCCATCAACGGGCTCTGGTAATCTTTGTTCACTTGTTTTACAACAAGCTGTGAGTCACCGCGGACGATCAACTTTCTGATTCCAAGGTCCACTGCGATCCTAAGACCGGCAAGGAGTCCTTCGTACTCAGCAGTGTTGTTTGTAGCTTGCTCCAAGGGAAAGTGCATTTGAACCACATACTTGAGGTGCTCTCCGGTGGGTACGACAAGCAGCACTCCGGCACCGACGCCTTGCAGTGAGAAGGCACCGTCAAAGTACATGATCCATTCCTTGACTGCTTCTTTGCCAGGGAGAGCCATTTCTTGAGTTTCTTCGTCTTGCGTTGGTGTCCATTCTGCAATGAACTCCGCCAAGGCCCTGCTCTGAATGGTTGAAGTGCTTTCAAACTTGAGTGCAAAGCTTGACAGCTCCAACGCCCACTCCACTATCCTGCCAGTTGCCTCTGGATTCCTTAAGATGCGTTGCAACGGGAAGCGGGTGATGACGGTGATCTCATGTGCCTGGAAGTAGTGACGCAGTTTTCTCGAAGCCATAAGGAGGCCGAAAAGCAGCTTCTGCACGCCAGAGTATCTTGATCTAGCCCCCTGCAGAAGGGAACTAACAAAATACATGGGTCACTGCACCACCTTCTTCTTCGGCACCACTTGCTGATCAGCTTCACTTGCTTGCGCTGTTTTTGACTTGTCGGCGTCAGACATTGCCGGAGAAGATTCCGGTTTGTCGATGGATGGGCTTGCCGCGGTTGCTTCCTCATCATCGACTTCCCTCTGCGCCACTAATGCAGCACTAGCCACTTGATTTGTTGCCGCTACATATAGCAACAACGGCTCTTGTGGTCTAGGCGCAACTAGTGTTGGCACGGAGGAGAGGCATCTTTTCAAATCCTGCAGCGCGGCCTCCGCTTCCGGAGTCCATCTCATTGGACCTGCCTTTTTCAAAATCTTGAAAAATGGCAGGGCGCGCTCAGCAGATTTTGAAATGAATCTACTTAAGGCAGCAACACAGCCGGCAAGACGCCGCACATCCTTGACGCTTTTTGGTACTTGAATCTGCTCAATTGCTTTGATCTTGTCGGGATTTGCTTCAATTCCGCGTTGAGATACAAAGAATCCAAGAAGTTTGCCGGATGGGACACCAAACACACACTTCTCGGGATTGAGCTTCAGATTGATCTTGTGCAAATGTTTCTTCTAAATCTTGAATGAGGGTTGACTTGTCCTTAGTTTTGACCACTATATCATCCATATATGCTTCCACATTCCTGTGCAGCTGGGGTTCAAAACCAATCTGGACTGCCCTTGCGAATGTCGAACCAGCACTTTTTAACCCGAAAGGCATACGCACGAAGCAGTATGTGCCACATGGAGTAATGAATGCGGTTTTCTCCTCATCCTCCTTGGCCATGAATATCTGATGGTATCCAGAATATGCATCAAGGAAGGAGAGTAAATCACAGCCGGAAGTAGAGTCTACAATTTGATCAATGCACGGCACGGGGAAAGGATCTTTTGGACATGCTTTGTTGATATCAGTGTAGTCAATACAAAGTCTCCACTTCCCATTTGCTTTGCGCACCACAACTGGATTTGCCAACCAAGTGGGATGTAGTACGCCTCTAACCAAACCTGCTGCTTCAAGCTTCTTGATTTCCTCGGCAATGAACTGTTGCTGCTCCAACGCTTGCTTCCAGGCTTTTTGCTTGACGGGCCGAGCGTGGGGACAGATAGCAAGGTGGTGCTCAATTACCTCCCTGGGAACACCGGGGATGTCAGATGGTCGCCATGCAAACACATCGACATTCGCCCGCAGGAAGGCAATGAGCGCGCTTTCCAATTTGCTGTCAAGGGTGGCACTGATGGTGAAGGTCCCGTCAGTGCCGTCCTCCCTCGCTGGCACCTTTTTGGTCGCCGGTGAAGTAGCCTTGGATTTCTTACCGGCAGAGCACTCCGGCAAGTCTTCAACAGGCGCGCATCACTCCGAAGAGGTGCGCTTCCCGGAATCCTTGTTAGAGGTCTTGCCAGTCTTCTTGCTTTCCTTCTTCTTGGCGGGAGCTGGCGTCTTGGTGGCCTCCGCTGCTACCGCATCTCTGTACATCTTATCGACGCAAATGACTGCATCTTTCTTGTCGGAATTGATGGAAATGACACCCATCGGCCCTGGCATTTCCAACGTGTTGTAAGCATAGTGAGATGCTGCCATGAATTTCGCCAAGGCTGGGCGGCCAAGAATTCCATTGTACGGCAAGGGGATCTTGACAACGTCAAACACAATCTTTTCTGTTCTGTAGTTCAATTCCCCGCCAAACGTCACCGGCAATGTGATCTTTCCCTTGGGCTGGCTCCTTCCCGGGTTTACTCCTTGAAAAGTGCCTGTCTTCTCGAGCTCCTCGTCGGGAATCTGCAGCCTCTTGATTACTTACGGAGAAATCAAGTTTAAGCCGGCCCCACCGTCAACTAACATTTTCGTGACCTGGAGGTTGTGAATTGTCGACGAAACCAACAACGTCAAGCACCCGACCGCAGTCATGCGATCAGGGTGGTCCTCGGCATCGAAAATGATAGGCGTGTGCGACCACTTAAGTGGCTTTTGAGAGCCCATTGCCGGTTCTGCCGCATTGACCTCACGTGCCCACCGCTTAAGTTGATGGTGAGAGGAGTGCAAAGATGCTCCTCCGTCAACGCACATGGCCTCAGTTGCCTTCTGGAATTCGTGTTCACTGGACTCTCCGTCGTCCTCTTCTTCTTAACTTCCATCATCTTCCCCTTTCTTCTTGCGGCCTCTAGCAGGCTTCTCTTTCTGTTGCTTGGCCTTGCCGCGGCGGCCTCCGCGACCACCACAGCCCTTTTTGCCGGATCCACCGGCACCATCTTGACCCTTCTCTTTGTCACGTTTTTCATATTCAGCCTTCTGCTTCTAAACAAGGTGCTCGACTTGTCGGCACTCTTGGAGATCGTGGCCCTTGGTGTGGTGAATCTTGCAGTACGGCCCATCAGACTTGCCAGCCTTCTCGTTTGCCGCCGCCTCCTGGCAAGCGGCGCATACAGCTGCCTCCTTGCCGGAGCTTTCAGTCTTAGCTTTCTTGGCGGACTCGGAGTTGCCGGAGCCTTCGACGGCCATCACAGTTTTTCCTTTGCGCTTCCTGTTGCGCTTTCGGCCCTTCTTCCTCAGGGTGGCAGCATCATCGTCCTCGGAATCCACCTCGGCACCAGCATCTTCCCAGGGAAGCCTTCTTCCTTCCTCAACGCGTGTGCACTTACCCGCCAATGTATAGAGCTTGTTGACGGTTTTGGGTAGCTTGACGTTCATCTTTTCCCACATCCTTCGATTGCGCACATTCGTGTGAAAGGCGGCAATGACGGCTGCGGGGTGCACATCTGGAATGTTACGGTTCACACGGCTGAACCTCTGGATGTACTTGCGTAAAGTTTCTCCATCTCTTTGCGGGATCACTTGCAGGTCGCTGGGCTGTCCAGGGGCTTTGTGGCCTCCGGTAAAGGCACCAACAAACTCGTTACAGAGATCTGCCCATGAAGAAATGGAGTTCTCCAGCAAGTTCATCAGCCAAGATCTCATGTTGGGCTTCAGTACCAACGGAAAGTAGTTGGCGAAGATTTTCTCATCTCTTCCGCCGGCAGCTTGCACGGCAATCGTGTAGATTCCCAGAAATTCTGCCGGGTTCAGCTTGCCGTCGTATTTCTCTGGTACTTCTGGCTTGAAGGCCCGGACGGATGGCCATCGGACTTGCCGCAGCTCACGGGTGAAGGCAGGACACCCAACCTCGTAAGGTAGATATCCGCCAACCCCTGGCGCAGGCTCATCAACGACGGGGCCGTTGCGCGCGTCGGATTGACGGCACACCTCCCGGCGCCGTTCAATGGTGGTGCGGGCGTCTTCTACCCGCCTGTCTCACAGCACTTGCCGCTGGTCTTGCCGCGCGCGGATCCGAAGAGGCCATCGACACCTCGTCGGGCTCGAAAGATCGTCGAGCTTGCTGCGGTTGTTGGCGTTGCTGCTGCTGAGATTGTTGCCGCTGGGGTGATTGCACCGTTAGCACAGCACCGTCAACGCGGCCACCAGCTTGGGCTGCTGGTGCTATTTGCGGACGCCGTGAGGGCGCCGCTTCCTGTGATTTGCTGGCCTCGGCAAACCCAATCAAGCTTTGGATGGTGGCTCTCCACTCATCCATCTTCTCTGCCACTGGAGGGAAATTTAGCAGCATCTGGGCTCGCGCCATTGCTTCCGCTGCCGTGGCTGGCATGGCCGGAAGCGAAGAGTGCGACGTCGCTGTACTCCTGGCAGAGCCAGCAGGAGCGCCATCGCGGTCTCGCTGCCGCGGCACATGATCAGCAGTGGGTTGCTATGGCGGAGGCGATGCCTGAGGATCTGGGATTTGATCAATAGGAGTCTTGCCGTGAGGTCGCCGCCGCGCGGAGTCGTTGATGCCGCTCGGAGCTATACTGCGCCCATTGTGCAAGGGGCGCGGCGTCTGTCCTGAAGCAGCATCTCTGGACGCCACCGCGGAGGGGTCTTGGCTCGCGCCGGCCCGGGCATTGCCGCTCCGGTGGCTGCGTTCGTCGGTGCGGTGAGGAGGAGGAGGAGGAGGTCGTCCGTCCGCTCCGCCCGCGTCGTCGCGGCTTCGTTCGCCAGAGGATCGAGGAAGTCGACTACCTCCAGCGCGCTCGTCTCCTGCGCCGACCGCGGTGGGCATGGTGACCACGCCGCCTGCGCTGGTCGTGCCAACCGCGGTATCCGCACTGCCTGCATTGGCCGCGCCGCCTGCGCTGCCCGCGGATACGTGCGGAGGGGCCGTCATCGTGATGCCCTTCTTCTTGGGCGCCATCGATGACGAGGAGGACGATGATGAAGTTGATGAAGACGACACGCAATCCGCTGATTCAGGTTCGCGCAAGCGACCCCCCTACCTGGCGCGCCAAAGATGTCGTGGGTACAACCATCTATGAGGCCATCCAGACCCTTGTGGTTCAGCGGGGGAGATCGGTGTGCACAAAGAGCAGAATCAATGGAAGACGCGAGGGATTTACCCAGGTTCGGGCCGCTGAGAAGCGTAAAACCCTGTCGGTGTATAAAACATGGGTATTTTATACCCTGACTTATGCACAGACGGTAGCAGCCTCCTTGCCGGCCGAAGCTTGCCGGGAACCGCCAAGACCAAGATTCAAGGCCCAATTATAGAAGCTACTGGAGAGAAGCTCAAGACACAGCACCAACAAGCACCCAACTAATACCGAAGATGAAGATATTCCTTGCCGGCAAAGACGAACTGGCAAGGTGAATACCCGGCAAGCCCCATACCGGCAAGCTTCTGCCAGCACGTCAGAGCTCCACCTCACCGAGCAACTAGTCACTAATCGGTGAGGTGTCGACTGCGCAGCCTGGTTGGTGAGGTTTGTCGGAGATGTGTCAGCACGCAGGGAGAAGATTTGCCTCTAAATACACCCGTCCAGGAGGCGTGTCAGAATAATATCAGGTAGCTGGGCAAGCGGTGCAGAAACCTTGCTGGGGCTACCTCTCCACATGACACCTAAACGGCGCATTTAATGCCTTTGTCCTAAATTGGCAGAGTTAGGTATGATAGCACTGTTTGCTATCTAATCGCTATGTAATTACTGTTTTGCCACTGTGGTAACCCCTTGAGCTATAAAAGGAGGGCCAAGGCAACAGTTAGGGGGATTCGGACCCCTTTTCAAACACCTGCACGTCTCGCGTAGCAGCTCTTTCCGCACCTTGCCGGGAGAAGCGCTCCTTGTACTTGTGCTCTCATACAGCCAATACACCGAAAGTAGGAGTAGGGTTTTACGCTTCTCAGCGGCCCGAACCTGGGTAAATCCCTTGCATCTTCCATTGATTCTGCTCTTTGTGCACGCCGGCCTCCCTCGCCGAACCACAAGGGGCTGGATGGCCCCATAGATGGTCGCACCCACGACATCTCTGGCGCGCCAGGTAGGGGGGTCACTTGCGCGAACCTGAATCAGCGGATTGCGCGTCATCTTCATCAACTTCATCAACTTCGTCATCGTCCTCCTCGTCGTCGATGGCGCCCAAGAAGAAGGGCATCACGATGACGGCCCCTCTGCACGTATCCGCGGGCAGCGCAGGCGGCGCGGCCAATGCGGGCGGTGCGGACGCCGTGGTTGGCACGACCAGCGCGGGCAGCGTGGTCACCATGCCCACCGTGGTCGGCGCAGGAGACGAGCACGCTGGAGGTAGTCGACTTCGTCGACCCTCTGGCGAACGAAGACGAGACGGCGTGATCGGGGCAGACGGACGTCTTCCTCCTCCTCCTCGCCGCGCCGACGAACGCAGCCACCGGAGCGGTAACGCCTGGGCCGGCGCGAGCCCAGATCTCACCGTGGCGGCGTCCAAAGACACAGCTTCAGGACAGACGCCGCGCCCCTCGCACAACGGGCGCGGTACGGCTCCGAGCGGCGCCAACGACTCCGGGCAGCGGCGACCTTACGGCAAGACTCCTGTTGATCAGATCCTAGATCCTCAGGCACCGCCTCCGCCACAGCAACCCGCCGCTGATCATGTGCCGCGGCAACAAGACCGCGATGGCGCTCCTGCTGGCTCTGCCAGGAGTAGAGCGACGTCGCGCTCTTCGCTTCCGGCCATGCCAGCCACGACAGCAGAAGCAATGGCGCGAGCCCAGATGCTGCTAAATTTTCCTCCAGCGGTAGAAAAGATGGATGAGTGGAGAGCCACCATTCAAAGCTTGATTGGGTTTGCCGAGGCCAGCAAATCACAGCAAGCGGAGCCCTCACGGCGACCGCAAACAGCCCCAGCAGCCCCAGCCGGTGGCCGCGTTGACGGTGTTGCGCTAACCATGCAATCACCCCAGCAGCAGCAATCTAAGCAGCAGCAACGCCAACAACCGCAGCGAGCTCGACGATCTTTCGAGCCCGATGAGGTGTCAATGGCCTCTTCGGATCCGCGAGTGCGGCAAGATCAGCGGCAAGTGCTGCGAGACAGGCGGGTAGAAGACGCCCGCACCACCATTGAACGGCGCCGGGAGGCGCGCCATCAATCTGACACGCGCAACGGCCCCGTCGTTGATGAGCCTGCGCCAGGGGTTGGCAGATATCTACCTTACGAGGTTGGGTGTCCTGCCTTCACCCGTGAGCTACGGCAAGTCCGATGGCCGTCCGTCCGGGCCTTCAGGCCAGAAGTACCAGAGAAATACGATGGCAAGCTGAACCCGGCAGAATTTCTGGGAATCTACACGATTGTCGTGCAAGCTGCCGGAGGAAGAGATGAGAAAATCCTTGCCAACTACTTTCCGTTGGTACTGAAGCCCAACGTGAGATCTTGGTTGATGAACTTGCCGGAGACACTACAAGAAATATGTCAACTTGTGACCTTCTGTTAGTGACCATGGGTGAATTGGTCGTAAATCTATGACCATTTGGAACCAATTGGTCGTAAGATGTTTGGGTGGGTCCAAACCCTAAACTATAACGACCATTTTGGTCAGGAAGGTCGTAATTGCCTTACATGAAATGGTCATAAAGCAGACAGTAGTGGTCGACAGCCTTATTTCTAGCTGATTACGACCAATATAGATGGTCATGACGTTGTAAACGTGGATGCATTGATATGACTGAGCGCCACCTCATCGATTTTGCATATGTGTCATGCCTATGTGTCAATTTTTGCCTATGTCATGTCCATGTGTCAACTTCATACGTGTCTGGATAGCACTAGGTTTGATCCAATAAGGAATAAAAGAAACTTTATTAATAAATGAATTAGTACAAAGTAATATTACAAATCTTTTAATCTGGATAAAAGAAACAATACATTTTATTACTATAAATATGAATACAAAGTATTTAGGAATTACATTTTATTACTATAAATATAAATACAAAGTATTCAGGAATTACATTTACAAAGTATTCGGGAATTACATTCAGGAATTACATTTTATTACTATACATTTAGTAAACCTAAACTAAACCTAGACTAAATCCTTTTCTAGTTCTTCTCTTGATCTTCTTATAATCTTCTCCTTCTCAAGTTCAAGACCTGCAAAAGAAACAATACAGGAAGAGGGAGTATGTTACGTTAGAAATGTTGCATTCCCTTTGGGAAATGCATTATTATATGAGCTGGCACTTAGGACTACTTGGAACTGGCCCAAATACCCTTAATCAGAAGTTTCCAATAGAAAACCAGCAAAGCCAAGTAATGGAATAGTAAGTGACCAAATGTGCAGATCAGAAACAAAAGGAACAGTATATGATCAAGTATCAGGGGAGAATAGCTGTAGTAGATCAAGTCAAAGAGTGGAGTATGTCCAGGATATATATACAGGAAGAGGTGAAAGTCATACCTCACAAATCCAACAAACAACAACAGCACCAGCTCAATAAGTAACAACCACAAACACAATAACAACATCACCAGCTCATTTGCAAAGTTATAATTGAAGGGGCACAATTGTCACTATGAGTCCAGCTGGCCCAAGAAACAACCTAGAAACTATATACAACAATACAAACATGCCAATAGAACTAAAAACAGTACTACCTGTATATGTCAACAGATGGCATCAGCAGCTAACTGACAGCAGTAATAGTATATACTATTGGACAGAAACTCCAACCACAGTGTGTATGGGCAACAAAAGCATAGTGGTACAACAGATGGACATCTACAACCATATTAACAAGAAGCACTAGCACACAAATATAAATGAGTTCATATACCTCCAGTAGCAGTAGTGCTATGTGTTGGACAAAAACTCCAACCAAGGTAGGATTTTGGGGGATTTGTCCTCAGATAGCCTAGAAGTGCTAGGACTATGACATCATAGGAGCATGAGTGTAGCATCTATTAATATCCCAATGAGATTAGCCTCAGACCAGCATCATTGGCTTGGCAAAAGATCAAGAAAAGCATCTGTTCTTATCAGATTTTAGGAGAGAAAGAAGAGAAGGAAGAGAAAAGACTAAGACCAAGAGACTATCTGTTGAATACTAGAAATAGGAGAGAAGGGACTGGGCAAGATATGATAATGTCCATATATATAACCAGTAGAAATATTTAGGCCTTTGAAGCACACATAAACAGATCTGCTATATGCAGAACACCAAGCACCACTTACAGTTGGTAAACTCCTGCAATAGGAACACATGCACCCACTAGCACCTGGGCAAGATATAAGTACTGCACCTACATAACAACAGTAATAACAATAGTATATGTGTGTGTGTGTCACCACACAAATACATAAATACAGTATATACATATTAACAAAGTTAAACAGAGCAATGGACAGGAAATGAATTCATAACTTAACTGTAGCACGAAGTAGCATTAACCGAACTATAACAAGTTCAATAATTTAACTGAACTAACAGCCAGTCTGTCAATAGAACAGAGGTCACATAAATATCATATGGACTGAATCATTTAGTAATGAACACCATGAATTAACCATACCAAACCAGAGAGCATATATCACACCTACATGAACTACTCTAGTAGTGCAGCTTCCAGGAAGCTTTCTAACTGAAGAATGCTTTAGTTATATGAACAACAGTCCCACGGGAAGCAGTGAGAGATCAACAGTACCACTGATCGATTTAGCAAACCCAGGAACATAGCTATATGTCAACAGATGGCATCAGAAGCTAACTGACAACACTGATATTATATGTTGTTGGACAGAAACTCCAACCACAGTGTGTATGTGCACCAAAAGCATAGTGGTACAACAAATGGAAATCTGCAACCATGTTAACAAGAAGAAGTAGCACTAGCACACAAAAATAAACCAATTCATATACCTCAAGTAGCAGCAGTGCTATGTGTGGACGAATTTACCAAGACCAGAACCTTAGGAACTACAAACCACCACTAAACTACACCATCGATAGCAAACAATGAACTAGACGATGGCAATCATCCAAACTAGAACCTCATAGTAACAGAAGTTAATTCTAGATATGCCACAAATCATGAACATAATTCCAGGACCTCAAGTGCATCTATACACTGAAACAAGGGCCAACGTTGAGCAACTCAGTGAACCACTAGGGCAAGTAGAAGAGCAGAGTGTCAGGCAGCTCAAGGGCAATGATGGATTCGGTTATCCTACGGTGATGAAGCGTCTTCAAGTCTATTACTGATGGACGTTCTTGATACAAATTCCAAGCAGGATGCCATGACAAGTCTATTACTGATGTGCTCAAACAATTGAGTGCCAACATGCCAACAACATCAGAAATTCCTCGATCCCCTTCCGAATCCTACCAAGGGCGTGACACAGAGGAGAAAAGCTCATCGAATTAGGTTTGTAGCCGATGCAGTTGCATTGCCGTGCCGCGGTTGGGGTAGAGTGCGTCGTTGCCGTCGTCCCAGTACGGCGAGGGAGACGCCACAACACCGCACGACGCCAACCCACACCGGCGCAGGGGCACTGTTCACGGCAAGAGCACCACCGACACCATCCAGGAGGGGAGGCCGCACAAGGAGGCATGAGAAGAGGCGTAGAAGACCGGAGCAAAAACGCCGAAGCACGCTGGCGACAAGGGCCACCTCCACCACCCAAACCCTAGCGGGAAAAGGTGATGCAGGCAACCACGAGAGGTGAGGAAAACCAGATCGTTCGGGTGCAGAATGTAGAGCAGCTCAGGGGCGGCTGTGGGTAGCTAGCACGGCGCTGGAGCGTGCCGGAGCGGTCGCAATCGGTCGGAGAAGGCTGGCGGCGGTAGAGGAGAAAAGGGATTGAGAGAGAGAAAGAGAGAGTGTGTGAGGGGCGAGAGGTTGTCCGGGTTAGGGTTAACTCCACAGCCTGCTGGGCCTTATGGGCCAAGTGGGCCGAGCCCAATAACCTTATTGTCAAACCAGGTCCATTGACCTTTTTAATTATTTTTAAAATACAATTAAAGTAATTTAAAGATGTTCCCTATCTCCTGAATAAATATTCTAAATTTAATAATGTTCAAGAATTTGAAAACTGTTCATTATTTCAAAAAATTCAAATTTGTAAAAAAAGGTCCATGAATTTGAAAAATGTTCATGGTTTCAAAAAATGTTTGCAAAATTGTAAAAAAATTTAAATGTGTATAGAAAAATGTTGACCGTGTATTCAGAAAATGTTAAACTTGTATTTCAAAAATGTTAAATGTGTATATAAAAAAATGTGGTCAAAGTTTTTTGAAAAATGGAGTGGTGCCATTTTGCAACATATATTTGCTACGTTCTTCACACTAAAAACGATTTTTTTGCACTCCGAAAATAAAAAATGACTTTTTTGTTCAAAGAAAATGAAAAATCCCTTCTGCAACATTGTTTTCCATTACAAGATGCGGTCAAATTTTGCAACAAATATTTCGTAGCTTCTTAAAAAAAATCGTTTTGGGCACTCGGGAAATGAAAAATAATTTTTTTGTGCAAAGAAAATGTAAACTCCCTTTGGCAACTCCGTTTGTCATTCCAAGAGGCATCCTTCTGCACAATATGATATCATTCCAAGAGGCACCCTTCTGCACCTCTAGTTCAAATTTGACCCGGTTCCTGTTGGATCGGCAGAATTTTGTCAATTTGATGAGAGGTGTATCGAAAGCTTTTGAGTGGCAACCATTTGATCAATTGTACATAAAATATGGTCTAATATATTTGAAAAATGGTGCGGTGCAATTTAGCAACAAATATTTGGTTGGTTCTTCACAAAAAAACCGATTTTTGGCACTCCGAAAATGAAAAATAATTTTTTTGTGCAAAGAAAATGTAAACTCCCTTTGGCAACATTGTTTGTCATTCCAAGATGCACCCTTGTGCAAAATATGATATCATTTGAACATACTATGCCATGAATGTTGCCATAACAGTGGCCATTTGCCTTGAAAGCCATGGATCTTCATGCATGATAGCTCGTTTCTGAGAACACTTTTTTAAGACATTTGCCGTAGTCCAAGTTTGTTATTTTTCCTGGAAACTAGGTCACATATGATGACACAATGCGAAGGTTTTCAATTTTTTTGATTTTTTTTTGAATTTATTATGCCCGTTTCAAAATGCGATCAAAACGGCGGGCATGACCGTTCGTAGGTAGGGGTTGAATCTTACAAATCTTTTGGAGTGTCTCTGATTAAATAGATACTTATGTACCTAGAAATGATTTTTGGAAAAAAATAAAGAGCAAACTATGAAGCAGCTGTAGTTCAAATTTGACCCGCTTCCTACTGAATCGGCGGAAATTTGTCTTTTTCACGACAGGTGGATCAAAAGCTTTTGACACCCAACCATATGGTCAATTGTACATTAAATATGGCCTAATATTTTATAAAATTGATTTGGTCCAATTTTGCAACAAATATTTGCTAGGTTCTTCACAAAAAAACTCATTTTGGGCACTCGGAAAATGAAAAATGAATTTTTCGTGCAAAGAAAATGAAAACTTCCTTAGGCAACATTGTTTGTCATTCCAAGATGCAAACTTGTGCAAAATATGATATCATTTGAACAAACTATGCCATGAAAATTGCCATAACATTGGCCATTTGCCCTGAAAGCCATGGATCTTCATACATGATAGCTCATTTCTGAGAACACTTTTTAAATACATTTGCCGTAGTCCAAGTTTGTTATTTTTCCTGGAAACTAGATCACATATAATGACACAATGAGAAGGTTTTCAATTTTTTTGATTTTTTTTGAATTTATTATGCCCGTTTCAAAATGCGATCAAAACGGCGGGCATGACCGTTCATAGGTAGGGGTTGAATCTTGCAAATCTTTTGGAGTGTATCTTATTAAATAGATACTTATGTACCTAGAAATGATTTTTAGAAAAAATAAAGAGCAAACTATGAGGCAGCTGTAGTTCAAATTTGACCCGCTTCCTACTGAATCGGCGGAAATTTGTCTTTTTCACAACAGGTGGATCAAAATATTTTGACACCCAACCATTGGTCAATTGTACATTAAATATGGACTAATATTTTATAAAATTGATTTGGTCCAATTTTGCAACAAATATTTGCTAGGTTCTTCACAAAAAAACTCATTTTGGGCACTCGGAAAATGAAAAATGAATTTTTCGTGCAAAGAAAATGAAAACTTCCTTAGGCAACATTGTTTGTCATTCCAAGATGAAAACTTGTGCAAAATATGATATCATTTGAACAAACTATGCCATGAATGTTGCCATAACATTGGCCATTTGCCCTGAAAACCATGGATCTTCATACATGATAGCTCATTTCTGAGAACATTTTTTAAGACATTTGCCGTAGTCCAAGTTTGTTATTTTTCCTGGAAACTAGGTCACATATAATGATACAATGCGAAGGTTTTCATTTTTTTGATTTTTTTTGAATTTCTTATGCCCATTTCAAAATGCGGTCAAAACGGCGGGCATGACCGTTCGTAGCTAGGGGTTGAATCTTGCAAAAATTTTGGAGTATCTCTAATTAAATAGATACTTATGTACCTAAAAATAATTTTTGGAAAAAATAAAGAGAAAACTATGAGGCAGCTGTAGTTCAAATTTGACCCGGTTCCTGCTGATTCGAAAGAAATTTGTCTTTTTCACGAGAGGTGGATCAAAAGCTTTTGACACCCAACCATTTGGTCAATTGTACATTAAATATGGCTTAATATTTTAGAAAAATGATTTGGTCCAATTTTGCAACAAATATTTGGTAGGTTCTTCATAAAAAAACTCATTTTGGGCACTCGAAAAATGGGAAATGAAATTTTCGTGCAAAGAACATGAAAACTTCCTTAGGCAACATTGTTAGTCATTTCAAGATGCAAACTTGTGCAAAATATGATATCATTTGAACAAAACTATGCCATGAATGTTGCCATAACATTGGCTATTTGCCTTGAAAGCCATGGATCTTCATACATGATAGCTCGATTCTGAGTACACTTTTTAAAGACATTTGCCATAGTCCAAGTTTATTATTTTTCCTGGAAACTAGGTCACATATAATGATACAATGCGAAGGTTTTCAATTTTTTTGATTTTTTTTGAATTTCCTATGCCCGTTTCAAAATGCCGTCAAAACGGCGGGCACGACCGTTCGTAACTAGGGATGGAGCAAATTATGAGGCACCTGTAGTTCAAATTTGACTCGGTTCCTGCTAATTCGAAAGAAAATTTTCAATTCGATGGGAGCTGGATGGAAAGCTTTTAAGACACAATCATTTGGTTAATTGGACAGAAATATGGTCTAATATTTTTTTTAAATGGAGTGGTTCCATTTTGCAAAAAATATTTGATAAGTGCTTTAATTGGTGAAAAATACATAAGAGAAACAAAAGGGAAAACACAATTAAAGAAGTTTAATTCTCATTGGTGGAAACGTTGGTGCCATGGATCGATGACATGGCACACATCCATCCATCCACCCACAAACCGCGAACCCCTCTCTTTCTCGCTGGATGCAGAGAGAGAGCGAGAGCTCCCCTCCCAGATCGCCTCCCCTTCCCTCCCAGATCGCCGCCGCCACCTCCCTCCTACCTCCCCATCAGCTCCACTGACGGGCCCCTCTGCCACCAGCCGACGCACGACCTTCGGCCCCTGCTGCTCTCCCCGCCGGCCCTCCTTCGATGGCCGAAGAGCCTTCCTCGCCCCGGCTCCCTACCCTGCCTCGACGGGCCGACGCACCACCATGACCGCGACCGGCCCAAGCTCGCGCCGCCGGCCCCGTCCGCGCCCGTGACCTCCTCCTTGACGCCCTGCTCTTCTGTGGGACGAGGTCCTTGCCGTCGGCCTACATCTCGTGGTCGAGCCGCCCTCCGCGCGCCTCCTTCCCCTCGGCTAGCTCTGGCCGCCTGCCGTCTCCGACCTTGCCGCCTCCCGTTGATCTCTTGCGCAAACATGGCAGCAGGCTCTTCCCGGACAGTTCATCTCCCTCCAGCTCCTGGCTAGGGTTCGTCGGATCTGGCCGTCTCTCTCTTCCCCCACCCTCTCTCTGTGAGGATTTCACTATCTGAATCTCTCTCTCTCTCTCTCTCTCTCTCTCTCTTTGCAGGCACCCATGGAGGCGATGACGCGTGGACTACTCGGGTGGTGGCCGCCAAGGCCAAGGCCAGGGAGGATGGCGACCTGAAGTTCGTCGGGGACCTCATCCTCTTAGACAAGGCACGACAGTAGGTAATCATCGGAAAATGATTGTTTCATACGAACTGATGTGGTTGCTGGTTAGTTTGTACTCTTAGCTTGATCTATGAGTCCCGTATCATTGCATGGTGTCCTCTAGATTTAGAGTGAAAACATAACTGCTCACTGCTGCTCCTCTGAAGAATTTGAAGTATTGAACTTTCAGGATGAATATGAGGACGCGTTGATTTGTTTACAGTTTTCCTGCTAGTAATCCATTGTTTTATGTATTAGTTACCATAGTTTCAGATGCAAAAATATTGATTGGTGGATTAGAATGACTGACACAACCATGTGTGATCCGTTATCAGGTTGCGGATTGGTGCCGCTGGCCCCAACAAGGCACATTGCACTACCCGTGTAAGTGCGTTCGAGAAGGCAGTGAGGGTGTTCGCGGAAAAGCCGACGGATAATGTAATCACTCCAGTGTTGGGTACTACCTTCGACTCGCTTGGAGAAGCATACGATTTGTCTCTTCTCTGTGTAGATAACGTGCTGAATGTTGTTCATACGATTGTGTGTTGGCAGAAACGATGAGGATCACTAGGTGAAGATGAGGTGTTGCTATGGACATGGTAAAGACCCTCCTCCACGCCTCATGGGATGCAATATCATGATTACTCTTGCGAAATCGATGATGATGCTATGAATGTTAGTTCTGCTGCCATTGTGGATTAACTTCTGCCCCTCAAATGCTATTGACAAGTTGCATCCCTTGACTCCGTAGATCAGTGGAATTATCATGAGTAGTATACAACATGAGATGTCTGATTATATATAACCTGCACCTCAAATTGATGTGTTCTAGGCTGTGTCTTTGATTGAAAACGTTTCTGCACTATAAACTCTTCTATCTGTGATAAGTGCAACTAGAAGAATTTTTCCCATTTAAAATTCTATAATCCCTATTAGCTGAAACTTGAGCATTACAAAGTTTCATATCTAAGTTCAGTTTCTTGGTGAGCCATCCTCCTCATGGTAGAGTTTCTCTTGCAGATAGGTGATTATTTCTTCAAGTTTTGTTTTTTGGTGTGTTTAGCTGATTCTCATGATGTAGCTATTGTTGTTTTTTTGTCTCAGGGTGTGATTGTTCTGATCACCTACTTCAACAACGGCTCAGGTGTGTGTGCCTCAAACTCTCAGCGTGGACTTACTGTTTATGTTTGTTCTCCTAGGGTCTGTAGATTGCAAAACATGACAAGTAACATGTAGATGCTCTATTTCTTGTTCCCTGCTCTAGTTTATTTCAATTTATATTTGTCTGGACATCAACTCAAGTGCTGAATTTTGAGGGTAAGAAAGCTTGTAACATCACGGATTTCTTTGATGATAGTGAGTGTGCAGTAGGATTGTATTGTATCTTCGTTTATAGATCTTTTTTTACTTACAACTCAATTCCGAATTCTACAGTAGGGGTTCTTGTAGCATCAACAGCTATTGTAATAATGAATGTATATTAGGATTGTATTGTGCCCTTCCGTGTTTCCGTATTTATCATGCATACACAACAAATCATGAAAATAAACTACATGCGATATACTCAAATACCACTGGGGCCTGGGACTATTTTATGGTGTTGTGGATATACTTTGTGATTTAAAGTTACTGATCTGTGGTCTGGTGTCATATTATGGTCTAATATTTTTTGTTTTGATTCTTTCTCTGTTGCCAGGAAAGTGGTGAGTAGATGTCGATGATGCCTACTTGCTTGGCTACTACAGTGATGCATGCACCGGTGAAGCAAGCACACATGCAATCTATGGGTATGAAAAATGTACCACCTCTCTGTTGTTTTGCTCCTCTTCTCCCTGCATCCGAGAAAATTGGTGCTTAATATGATATTGATTTACAGTGTCTGTTCGTTAACACCAAGCCTAAACTGTTGCTTTGTTTTTCCTCTTAGTTAGGATAGCAGTATGACCCAATATGCGGAGGTCCTGCTCACTGACCAGGAAAAGCTACGAGCTCCCAGTGCGTCTGATCCAGGGTGCGTTAGGGCCAACCTCTTACGGAAGATCTCCATGCTCACGAGCCCCTCTGGATCAAAATAAGTATCCCTTTCTGCCTCTCTTTTTGGATTCACTCATATTTTGCCTCGTGGATTGATGGATTTGTCTGATGGTACTGTAATTGTAAAGTCTGGTCCTCATTTTCTTTCTATAATTGATTGGCTGCTTGATGAGGCTATACCAACTATGTAAATTTCAAATGCATGAATCCATTGTTATATACCTCTCATTGTAGGATGGCAAGTTGTCGCAGCTGGAGCATGTCTCATAAGAGAGAGCAATGAAGTCCACTATACTATTAGGATAGTAGCCGATGTGCCATCCTTCGTTCCTTCTATATTCCTATGTAAGGAAATGTATTCTTGAGATGATTTTTTTGTGTTATGTAAACCTGGGAGATGTGTTATGTGATGTGATATGATGGTTTATTTGTATTCGACTTGGAGTTTTCCTAATTTGAATATGAAATAATGTTGGATGTATGTGTGTAACTGGGCTAAAGTTAGCTTAGGCCCAAACAATCCTCAACATTAAAAGGCTGGTCCAAACATTTTCTTTCAAAAGGCTGAGATCTAATAATGGATAAATAATTGGGCTGAAAAAGGCCACAACCCAACAAGCACTAGACCATTTCAAAAATAAAATGAAAAAGTCTTAGAAAATAAAAAAAGAAATGGACCGCAAAAAGGCTGAGGCCCAAAAAAACTGGACGAAGCTTAGAATACAAAAAGGTCGAATTATTGGGCTTGGCCCATGTAGCTAACAATATTAACAGCGGAAAAATAAATTAAATGGGCTGAATTATTGGGCTCGGCCCATAGAGACGGCAAGACTGGACCGGGCTGATTCTGATCTACGACCATTTCGTTTGGTCGTAATTTTGCCACGTTGGATCTGACGTGGTCTGGGCAGGCTGCCAGTGACCAAAACAATTGGTCGCAAAATCAACGACCTTTTATTTTGCTCGTTGCCTTCTACGACCATTGCACAAAAAAGGTCGTTAAGTTTCATTAAATACGGCCAACTTTTGACCAACTGTTTTTGGTCACAAGAAGGTCACAAATGTAAAACAATGACCATTCAGTGACCAATATTGATGGTCGCAAGTTGCCATATTTCTTGTAGTGAGAACTCCATTTCTTCGTGGGCAGATCTCTGTAATGAGTTTGTTGGTGCCTTTACCGGAGGCCACAAGGCCCCTAGACAACCCAGCGACCTGCAAGTGATCCCGCAAAGAGATGGAGAAACTTTACGCACGTACATTCAGAGATTCAGCCACGTGCACCGCAACATTCCAGATGTGCACCCTGCAGCCGTCATTGCCGCCTTTCACACAAATGTGCGCAATCGAAGGATGCGGGAGAAGATGAACGTCAAGCTGCCCAAAACCGTCAACGAGCTCTATACGTTGGCGGATAAGTGCGTGCATGCTGAGGAAGGGAGAAGGCTTCCCGGGGAAGACGCTGGTGCCGAGGTGGATTCCAAAGATGACGATGCTGCCACCCCGAGGAAGAAGGGCCGAAAGCGCAACAGGAAGCGCAAAGGCAAAACTGTAATGGCCGTCGAAGGTTCCGGCAACTCTAAGTCCGCCAAGAAAGCCAAGACTGAGAACTCCGGCAAGGAGGCAGCTGTATGCGCCGCTTGCCAGGAGGCGGCGGCAAACGAGAAGGCCGGCAAGTCCGATGGGCCGTGCTGCAAGATTCACCACACCAAAGGCCATGATCTCCAAGAGTGCCGGCAAGTCAAGCACCTTGTTGAAAAGCAGAAGGCTGAATACGAAAAGCGTGACAAAGATAAGGGTCAAGATGGTGCCGGTGGATCCAGCAAAAAGGGCCGTGGTGGTCGAGGAGGCCGCCGCGGCAAGGCCAAGCAACAGAAAGAGAAGCCTGCTAGAGGTCGCGAGAAGAAAGGGGAAGATGATGGAAGTGAAGAAGAAGAGGACGACGGAGAGTCCAGTGAACACGAATTCCAGAGGGCAACTGAGGCCATGTGCGTTGACGGAGGAGCATCTTTACACTCCTCTCACCGCCAACTTAAGCAATGGGCATGTGAGGTTAATGCAGCAGAACTGGCAATGGGCTCTCAAAAGCCACTCAAGTGGTCACACACGCCTATCATTTTTTATGCCGAGGACCACCCTGATCGCACAACTGCGGTCGGGTGTTTGCCGTTGTTGGTTTCGCCAACAATTCGCAACCTCCAGGTCACTAAAATGTTAGTTGATGGTGGGGCCGGTCTAAACTTGATTTCTCCGGAGGTAATCAAGAGGCTGCAGATTCCCGATGAGGAGCTCGAGAAGACAGGCACTTTTCAAGGAGTAAACCCAGGAAGAAGCTAGCCCAAGGAAAAGATCACATTACCGGTGACGTTTGGCGGGGAATTGAACTACAGAACAGAAAAGATTGTGTTTGACGTTGTCAAGATCCCTTTGCCGTACAATGGAATTCTTGGCCGCCCAGCCTTGGCAAAATTCATGGCAGCATCTCACTACGCTTACAACACGTTGAAGATGCCAGGGCCGATGTGCATCATTTCCATCAACTCCGACAAGAAAGATGCAGTCATTTGCGTCGACTTCAACTTGTACTTCTTCTGCATCTGCTTCAACTTGCACAAGAGCCGGAGCTGTAGGAACTGGGTCAGAATCAATCATGTCTTGCTGCTGCTGAGGAGGAACCTACCCCTTTATCTTCACAATATCCTCAATTGTTTGGTCTTCTACAAACACAACATCACGGCTTCTTACAACTTTCCTTGCTATAGGGTCAAACAACTTGTAGCCAAACACATCACCTCCATAGCCAAGAAAGATGCATTGTCATGTCTTCGAATCAAGCTTTGACCTTTCATCTTGAGGAATATGAACAAAGGCCTTGCACCCAAAAACCTTCAGATGGTCATATGAGACGTCCTTATCATACCAGACCTTGTTAGGAACATCTTCCTGCAAAGGATAACTTGGTGAGAGATTAATAAGATAAACTGCAGTCATCAAAGCCTCACCCCAAAAGTGTTTACGTAGCCTTGCACTTGACAGCAAGCATCTAACTCTCTCAATAATTGTCATGTTCATCCTCTCAGCAAGACCATTCAGCTGTGGTGTCTTCGAGGGAGTAAATTGATGCCTAATACCTTGCTGCTTGCAATATGCATCAAATGACCCAATGTACTCTCCTCCATTATCAGTGCGAATGCACATGATCTTCTTCTCAGTTTCTCTCTCAACCGAGGCTTGGAATTGCTTGAATACACCTAGTACTTGATCTTTGGTCCTCAAAGTGAAGGCCCAAACTTTTTTGGAAAAGTCATCAATAAAAGTCACAAAGTACTTAGCACCACCAAGAGATCTTACCGACATTTTGCAAACATCGGAATGTATCAAGTCCAGCTTCTCAGGCTTCTTGTGAGGAGGTAGAGTCTTGAAGGCAACTCTGTGTTGCTTCCCTGCTAGACAATCTGAACATTTCTTGATGTGAACTCCTTTCACACCTTTCAACAATTTTTCCTTCACTAGCATTTTCATCCCCTTCTCACTCATGTGCCCCAAGTCTCTTGTGCCATAAAGCACAGTGATCATCCTTCTCTAGTGCATTCACAGAAGCACTAAAGAGCTTAGCATGAACATGATACAAAACTGAGACCATCTTTCCCCTTGCAACAACCATGTTGCCATTGGTGAGCTTGTACTGCCCTTTTCCAAAACTGCTCAAGTAATCATCTCCATCAAGCAAACCAACTGAGATAATATTGAGACGAAGTGCCTCAACATGCCTCACAGATTTGAGGACTAACCTTGTACCATTTGCGGTCTCCAAATGCACATATCCTTTCCCAATGATGGCTGCCCTATCATTGTTCCCCATCTTCACAACACCAAAATCGCCTGATATATAGTTAGTGAAGAGCTCTCTGCGAGATGTAGCATGAATGGTAGCACCGCTGTCCGGTATCCAAATCATCTCGTCACCATCCACAAGGTTGACGGTTTCATCAGAAACTACAGTGATCCTCTCCTCAACAGTGGAACCAAATCTGCCCTCATTTTCTTCATGCATAACAAGCATGATGTCCTCAGCTAATGCAGTAACTCGGTCGCCCTCTGTGTCACTATCACTGTCAGCTTGCTTCTGATCTTGCTTCTTCTTTTTCTTTTTGTGTTTCTTCCACTTGTCACATTGCCACTTAATGTGGCCCTTCTGATGGCAGTGATGGCACTCATAATCAGCATACTTGCCTCTTGATTTGCTCCTACCTCTTTCTGCCCCTTTACCTAGACCTCTGCTCTTGCTTCTCCCCCTGGACTGAGTGACCAGCACCTCTGAATGTGAGGAAGAACTAGCTTCAGCCACCTTTCTAGACTCTTCATTTAGTACCCTGGTTTTCACAAGATTCCAAGTGACAACTCCATTAAGTGCTGAATTGCAAACCGTGACCTTAAAGGTCTCTCAGTTGTCCGGTAATGAGCCTAGTAGCAGCAAAGCTCTCACTTCATCTTCAAATGTAATTCCCATTGAAGAAAGCTGATTTATAATGCCTTGGAATGTGTTCACATGATCTGCAATTAGAATGCCCTCTTTGTACCTCAAACACATCAATTGTTTGATCAAGAACATCTTGTTTGTACCTTCTTTTCGGGCAAACAACTCTTCCAATTTCTGCCATAAGGTGCGTGCATGTGTCTCATCAATGATATGGTTCAAAACATTGTCATCGACCCATTGCCGAATGAACCCACAAGCTTGGCGATGAAGTACCTTCCACTGACCTTCCTCAATGCCCTCCGGCATCTCAGTGGAGAACACTGGCTTCCAGTATTCTTTGACATATAACAAGTCCTCCATCTTGCCCTTCCATGCTTGATAATTTGTACCATTCAAAGATATCATCCTGCTGGTATTCACTTCCATCTTTCACCATAAGAACTCAGCAATTTGCACAAGCAAACCAAGGCTCTGATACCACTTTGTTGGGGCCCACGACACTCCATGAACCCAGGGAGGATGGGATTGAGGGGTGGCCAGGTCTACCAGCTGGACTAAAAAGCTCGAGTATATTCATGCCCAGCAGATTACTGCCAAGATAAGGGTTGGTCACCCGAGCCTTGTCTCGAGACGCTCAACATCGATATTTCGCGCAAACCTACAACTTACGCAACTTGTGTATGAGATCCTGCCATGTAAACCGCGTGGCTGGCACTCTCGATGCTTGCAAAAACGTCTTACATTATGGGACGGAGGGAGTATCATTTGTTCCTGGAGGGGAAAACTTGTGATACATGCTTTGTTGAACGTAGTTAATTGCTTCTGTTTTGAATAAAATGAACATGGATTACATCCTCAAACAAATAAATCATGTAGGGTCTTCACCATTCAGTACTACTCACTCCTCCCAAAATATAAAGCGCGCTTGCCTTTGCACGGTGTTTGATGCATGACTTGACCATTAACATATACCAAAGTACATGAATTGAACATTTATAAAGGGTATCATCGTATTTTCTTGCAATTTTGTTTATTTCATAGGTCTATACCACTTTTGACATACAATAAATGAAAATCATAGTCAAAGTTGTACGATGAAGACAAAAAAAAAGCCAAGCGCGTCTTATATTCTACTCCCTCCTTCCATTTTTACAGGGCCTAATTTTCAAATCTCTCGTACCAAGGCATTCCATGAAACCTAGAGAAAATTTAGGGACTCACCCATCATTAAAATGTCTATTAATGGCGCTAATCTCTTCCTCTCTCTTTGTATTAAGTGCCTCTTATAGCCGTGCTCAAGCATTGGCTTGCATGCCAAAAGAAAACGGCTTGCATGCATGCATGCCATTAAGTGCCTCTGTTGTTAATGCCCAGGCAAGCCTTACCAGAGAGTATTAAAGACTATATGCATCGGTTAGCTAATTTGGCCTTGTATATATGGAAAAATTAAAATTGGAGTTAAGCCTTGTAAAGATGGATGGAGGGAGTAGGAAGGATGGAGTATTGTTTATGCCCCAGCTGAGATGTGTGGGGAGTTTTCAGCTATGTGTTTTGCTTGCGCCACAGATATGTGGCCTGTTGATTAAAAAAGAATTTGCACGCCGTGTTATGGTTCTCCCTGCTTCAATCGAAACTTCATTCTGTTAAGAGAAAAGTCTGAAATAAACCTTGAATTCGTACCCGGAGTCTGAATCGAACCCCTACCTCGAAATCCCTGAAATCAGCACCCTATTTTTATCAATCCCAGCCAATGTTCACCCCGGACCTATTTGTCGCACCGGGTTACGGGCGATCCCAACCGGGATTACTCACTTCTCTCCCTGATCATTTGGGCCCACATGTCATCTTTGTTTCTTCCTCGCTCCCTCTCTCTCACACACACTTTTTCCCGCACTCACCCTGTCGCCGGCTTCATTGGCGGCAGCAGACGCCTCGACACGGACGAACTAGCATGCAGCCCCGTCTGCTGCGGTGCCGCGGGATTCCCGCCCGGTCGACGGCAGCACGAGGCCTCCTTTTGACGCGGCGGCCCACGCACGCATGAAGCCTTGAACTCCCACAGTGGCTGCCCCGTCGGTCACCGCGTGGTGCATGGACACAACACGGCGGCTACACCTTCATCATCTCATACTACCGGTGCCGACCACGTGACCTGGATGGCGAGTAAGTGCTACACAGACGCCTTGGTGTCGTGCTCGGCGTGACGGCGTCCCTCGCGAACTGGCGCATGTCGGCAGCATCGCTGTAGTACTCGGCCATGACGAATCTGACGATGTACGGACAACATCGGGGAAGCAGTCAATGGCGGAGTTGTCATCGGGGCATTGCCGCGGGCTTGCCGGCGAGCGGAGTGAAGACGACGAGCGTGGCGGCCATGGAGCACGACTGTTAGCCTGTTAGGAGCGGACGTACGAGCGTCGGGAACGGCCGGAGGTCTTCCCCATCAAAGAAGAAGAGCCTTGGATCCGAGAGAGCACAAGGAAAAAGGTGGACAAGCATGGAAGCACCCAGGCATCACCGGCCGAACACGGGTGGTCTTCAGAACTCGCACCCGGATGCCGAAGATGGCACCAAGTGATAGAGTATCTATCTTGTACGTTACGTTGTAATCCTAACCTCTAAACGAAACCGATCAGATCATTGGATCCTAATTCTGGTTGCTGTACAGTTCCAAAAAATATATGTTTTCTGGTTGCAGTAAAACGTGTACCACTAGTACAAGAGAGGGAGACCGGCCAGGCTTTGAGATCTCCGGGAGGTGACCAATGCTGAGTAGTATGTCAGGAAGCTCCAAGCTCCAGGGCAGCTAAGAAGGACGCTTGATCTCCCTCATGCATGTGCAACGTAAGCAATCCCGGAGCCCAAATGAGCTTTCGGCTAAAAACGGCCGGGATCGCCCGGGATTAAAAAGGATAGGGTGCCAGTTTCAGGGATTCTGAAGTGAGGGTCCAATTCAGACTTTGAATACGAATTGAAGGTTTATTTTAGACTTTTTCCTTCTGTTAATGATCGAGAGCTTGTTTCCTTGCACGGATTGTGCATGGGAAACGTTTAGGAACGGCTCGCCGGCTGAAATTTCAGCCGGTCGCTCTGGTGGCCCACGCACCGCACTAGTATGTCTTCTACCTTATCTTTTCCCCACACCGCATCCAAATCCTATCCTCTCTCACTTTCCTATCTCCTCGGCTCTCCTCCCCGACCTCTACTACAACAAGCTCCACGGGCTCTCCGGCGAACACGCCATGCTGCTGATGCGATGTTCGGTCATGGCCTGCGAGCTCATGGAGTTAGGGGCAACCATGGCCTGCGAGCTCTCGCTGCAAAAGACGGCGGGGGCGGCGAGCGATCCCATGGCCGATGCTGCAAGCGAGGTGACTGCCGGCGGATTGGATGGCGAGGTCGTCGGCGTCGCACTTCCCCCCACCATCCCCTGCTCCCTCCCCTCTGAAGCGCCGCCGGACGCCCGCGCTGTGAGACAACAGCTGAAGCGGCCATGGTGGTGTTGCGACCAGCACCAATTACCGGCGATGGCAACCAGCAGACGCCGGTGATGGAGATGGGGGCATTCGGTGCTGCAACGGGTGAGTTTTTTTGCTGGAACCGGTCCGGCGAAAAGCTGCAACCAACAGCTGCCGACGGTGAAGACGGCGGCCTCCGGTGCTCCAAACGGCAAGTGCTTTTGCTGGAAACGGTGAGAAAAAAGCTACATCCACACATGACCGGTGCTGGAACCGGACGACCGTCGAGTCGTTTTGCTGGCACCGCCTTTTTGTTTTGCTACAACCGGCAAAATAATTGCTGGATCCGGCGAGATTATTTCGTATGCAACTGTCGGCGTCGACGCATTTTTGCTGGAACCATGATGATTTTTTGCTGGAACAGTTTCTGTTTTTTGCTACCACCAGCGAAACCCTGTTTTGTTGCCGAGTTTTGTTGCTGCCCACAGTGGTGGGAGCCGACGTCGGCGGCAAGCAGAGGCAGCGATGGTGGCGGTGTTGCAACCACGACGGCTCATGCTGGAACCAGCCGATGAAGAGCTGCAAACGGCAGAAGCTGGATCTCACAAGTAGCCGTGTTGCAATCCCGGCGGCCGCGCCGCGAGAGGCGACAAGCCGGCAATGCAGCGGCGCACGCGACGGTGCTACAACGGGAATACGAGGAAGCGAGGCGAGGCGGTCTGCACGCTGCGGGGCGGCAGCCATGAGTAGGATGAGTAGGGGAGAGAAAAGAGGGACGTGCGGCGCGTTGACCCAGCGAGGTGGAAGGCGACCGAATCCAGGCTGCATCCAACGGCTCGAAGAGGGGCAATCCAACGGCTAGCGCGCGACCGGCCGAAATTTGGGCCGGTCCGCCGGCGCCTAGCGTTGGCCATTGTGCATTGTTCTTGCTACAGAGATTGCTGTTGTCCTGACAGTTAGGAGAAATCAAAAGGACGGTTTAATGGCTACCTCCCTGGCATGGAATAGTGGAGATTCTCTCGCCGTCGTTCTACGATGGTAGTAGCGTGATGGATGCGGTTCAGCGAAATGTTTTTCTCGGAGCCACTTTTAGATTGGGCTTGCTTGAGGACACATTTCTCCAAATGTCAACTGTAACATCTGATATCAAGAGGTGCAAATAGGTTTGACATAATTTTACACAATAGCAGCGAAACAGCTAGTGATGGGCGCTTGGACATTTAAGGCTCAATCATGTGTTGCCTCAGCTGAAGCAGCACAGCAACAGAGATATTCAAACGAAACGAGCTCGCAATCATTCTACTACCTCCGCTCAGGGCTAAGGCCAGACTACTAGCTCCAGCGATGGCTAAGGACGGATATCTAACTCTGGAGTCTAAAAAAATTCATGCTGTATCTTCTGATTCAACATTTGTTTCCCTGGCATGTATCCTCGGTCCAATTGATGCTACCGCCGATTGTACCATCATCCTCTCCAGTCTCCAGCAATGAAGTCAGCTTTCTCACAGGCATTGATAGCCTAAAGCCGCCATCAGTTGTCTGTGCCGAAGTAGCGATCACCATACTCTCCCAAACCTGGGATGACTCTGAATTCCTCGCTCAACCCAGTATCTATCTCTGACGTCACAAGCTTCAACTTCGGAAATCGCGTACACACACATTGAATCCCTTCGGGTGCCTACAAGGAGTTTAAAAAACGGGCTGGAGTGACAAGAAAAAGAGACAAGGAGTAAACTGATTCAGTATGCTAAGAGGTTTACCGAGATGAGAGTGAGGAATATGATCCTCTCCTCAGCAACGCCTTTCCTTCGAAGAAGATCTATAGCTTGATTTGCAGAGTTCCCTGGGGAAAAAAGGCAGAAGTAGAACACTTCAGTCACGAACAAATCGGGTGATTCCTGGTGCAATATCAATTAAGTTACGGACTTGTGGATCTAAAGAACAATAATCATCTACTCCTCCGTTCCATATTTTACATGAACGGAGGAAGTACTATATATGAGTAGAAGTATATCTTCCAAAGCAAACAATGTAGCACCAAACTTCCGCTATTTATTGAGAACACGGTTAAATACATTTTACATGAAATTTACCAAATCCAAGGCATTTCCCAACAGATAAACCAACAATGAAAATGTTTATTAAATCTTTAATTTTATGCATTGGTAAAGGAAAAATTATCACTGGGTAACAGGATATCTCATAACGCCCCGATACGTTTCTGTGAATGCATGCCATACATATAACTGCATCAAATAAAAAAACGCTCGTACAATAAAAAAAACAATCGTATATATTATCATGCAAAGATTGCTTTCAATAATACAATTATAGGGTGTGCCAAGCGAAACTTTTACTAACACAGCCTAAATCACTTAACTTTAGCTCCAACAAATAAATGAACAGGAGTAGAGGCAAGCAAAACTGACCTGTGCCAAGCACCGGATCCAAAAGCAGAACATGCCGTTCATCTATATCCATTGGCAGTTTGTGGTATATGAGCTAGATGCAGAAAGTGTATTACAGTTATTGAGATTGGAGACCATAGAAACTTCAACCATTTTACAGATCTATCAACAAGTCATTAATCACAAGATCTTAGTGCTTACTTGCTGTCCATTATCTCCAACACGATGTATCAAAATTTTGCCAATTTTTATTCCTTTACAGCAAGCACGCAATGCATTCTCCATACTTTCACCACTGCAGTGACAATGCGGAATTTGTTTACAGGTGTTGTTGTCTCAATATATGCTAACAGAATGGGTGAGAAAAAAACAATATGTAACATGGCTGGTATGTATAAAGAGTAAAGTGCGGCTATTTGGTATTTAGAGACATCGGTTCATGATGTCGAAATAAAGATTCAGGATTAAGTGGGGCATGGGTTCAAAATTGTAGTCTGGACTCTGGAACTATAAGCCTATTTTACAACTTGCAAGACAATGGCACAGAGAAAACAAAAGGTCCTACATGCCAGGACAGAACAGAATGTATCCTCATAATAAATTATCTTTTCCAGTATTAACTAGCATCTCTAATTAAAATGAAGAACTTCTGTTCAAATACAGTTATTACTAAATGCAGTCTGCATGCCCATACAACAACAACAACAAAGCCTTTAGTCCCAAACAAGTTGGGGTAGGCTAGAGGTGAAACCCATAAGATCTCGCAACCAACTCATGGCTCCGGCACATGGATAGCAGTCTGCATGCCCATCGTTCAAAAAAATTACTTCTGTCAATGGTGTGTGCTGTTGTGTTGGGTTGATAATCCGTAACTATTTTCAGTGATTACCTTCGGACAATAGACACTCCGCAGAGCTTCTTGCAGAAATCAACTCCCGTATAAACAGATCCTGGACAAACAAGTAGAGCATAACATAATGTTTGGCACAAATAGATAAATACAAGCAAGTGTGCACCTAGCATTACAGAAAACAACTGAAAACATATAAATCTATGAAAATTGCCAGAGCTCCAGGTTTCCAAAAGATAACATTTTTTATGCATATTAAATCAGAGCACCCAAATTCAAATGTCCGCAGCACAAAACGAATTGCTGCTTTCAAGGAATACTAATTTATCGGCATATAAAGCTAGGTGACAAATTCCAAGGCTCGGTAATGGCAGAAATAGTAAGTATGACCCCATGTCAACGAGCTTCAGTTTCCACCTAATACTGCGTAACATCAAAGCTATAAAGAAAAAAAAAATGTAAAGGGAATAGACTCTTCATATTAATAAGCTTCAGTTTCTACCTAGTACTGCGTAACATCAAAGCTACAAATCAAAATAAGTCTAGTGGGGATAAACTCTTCATATCAACAATTTTCAGTTTGTACCTAGTACTGTGTAATATCAAAGATATAAATCAAAAATGTAATTCGAGGGGAAATAAGATAGCATTTAGCCAAACACTAGTCAGTGCATCGATTATATTTTACTCCCTATTAATGTTGAAGTGGAAGTGTTTATCTTTACAAAATTTCAGAACTTATGGTGTAAACTATTTTAGCAATAAAATTTCACAGGTCTAAATTCTTCTAGTTGATCAAACAACAATTATTCTAGGAAGTCAATCAGAGTCAAAAAATTCTCGATGGAACAGTACTTGAAATGCAAAATCGAAAGGTGGACAACTAAGTGAAACAAGATACACAATGCAATTTGCAAACTACCTGTCGGAGTAATAATCTGCTTTTCTGTAAATGGCAAATGGCCCAAACCATGCTCAACTACCTAACATGACATTATTCAAACAAAACAGGAGACCAGTTAAATCAATTTAAAACTCAATGCAATTAACTCAGCATAAAGTTGATAATAAGATAAAGGCTATGGAAACAAGAGAGGTACCAATCGTATTAACCGATCTGAATAAAAGACAAAGTCAGGTGTAGTGATATCCCTATCACGAATCAGAGTATGCATTCCTCGGATCTGACAAATTCACCATAAAGGCATAAAGAACTTCAAAATACAAGGAAAAAGTGTATAATGCTTAATCAATGTAGATGATTAACTTTACCTGGAAAGTTGATTGAACTACAAAGACGTTTCGGAAGACTTTGCACAAGTCATGCATACCAAGCTTTGTACGGATATGTTGAACAATCAGGTCAATTGCAACATGGTTATCACCTCCGCGTGGTATGATCACATCAGCATATTTCTTTGAAGGCAGAACAAAATCATCAAATGCGGGCTTCACAAACCTCCCATACTGAGATGCCAGAAGAATTGCATATTACATCACAGGCATTTACATATCAAGAAACAAATAGACAGAATCTTCTCGCAAATCACAAGGATAAAATCTAAAACAACAGCAGAAAATCTACAATAGTTAACCTACCTGATCAAGCACCGAGCTAACATCTCTACCTCTTTCAACTGTATCACGCCTTATTCGACGGGCAAGCCTAATGTCTGCATCTGTTTGGATACACCATGGACGCAAGAAAGTGAACAAAAGCTTAGCTGCCAGCACGAAAATTATAGAGAACGAGAAGTCAAATGCTTATAAGTACACTGTACACATAACACATACCTGTGTCCACAAAAATTTTCATGTCCATCAGATTGCGAACCCTTTGATCATGGAAGACTAAAATGCCCTCCAAAATAATGACGTCTGATGCATTGACCTTGCAAAATGAAATTTGACAAGTCATTTAGTTGGCAAAAAGGTTCGTGATTAGACCATTTTTCCTACTTATCCAGTAATTCAACTAAGAACCATCTCGGTTGACTTTTCCAGGTACTGATAGAAGCCAGCAAACATAATACTGAAATATAATTCTAAAACTTAAAACTGAAATAAATATATTTCAAGATATTCAGTAGTACTACCTCTGTACCAAAATATAAGATGTTTTTGTAATTGAATTTGAACTGCAAAAACGTCTTATATTTTTGGTACAGAGGGAGTACTAATTAAAGGATTGTACTCTTTATCCCAGCTTAATACAGTTTACTTCAAAATTAAGAATACAGACTGCATAAGTTCACAAGTCAGAACAGTGCATAGTTTTGGAAGTAATTTGCCCGTTCATAGAAATGCCTATGACATGGTCATAGAAGGGTAAAAAAATGACAAAAACAAAACCTTCAGTAACTATATGAACAAATTCCTTGCAGGGTTGTAAATTATCAGGCTGCAAAATTGTTGTACGCATTATGCAATAAATTTTCATACTCAAACTCGTATTATTTTCCAATGTCTCACACAGAAAGCAAATAGCATCCTCTGTAATTTTAATATTTCCCACAGAAAGCATAGGCTTGCACTCTACCATACAATATACCAGATGGTCATATAGTTGTACAGATAGAAAAAGGCTTCACCCAAAGTTATCGAGAAGTAATTCTCAGAAAGAGGTATTGAAAAGTCAAATGAGCTGGACCCAAAATTGTAAACATGGGAAACTTCTTCATGTCAACAAGTTCATAAGGCATAACTGTTTACTACCAACCTTTCGGAACCTTTCTGAGCACCTTCGGTGATTTTTGAAGTCATATATAGGAACATTTACAGGCAATGCACGTTTTAGTTGCCCCATGCATTCAAGAAGTTGCTCCGTATCAAATGCATCTGTAAACAAAGAAAGCATCTGCTTCACATTCCACAAAACAATAGACAGCTCGTTCTCTGATCGCTAACAAAGGTAGCATACTTCCAATCAACATGGTAAGTGAAATACCAGGATGATCGAAATTGTAGTCCTGAGCACGTGCAGATTCTTCAGCAGTCAAGCCACGGTAAAATGAATCCTACAAAATTAAAGGCCATACTGAAAATCAGGCATGTCCCGGAAATAAATTGGTCTCCCTTTGACATTTGCTGTAAGATTGTGCACGACTAGCTTTATTGCGACCTCATTGTGCAGTTCTGAAGGTGCGAACAACAGCCAACCATTAGGTTCTTGTACACTCATTGTTCAGTTCAGGCTAAGTAATGACTATGCTAGCACGACAGGCCTTCGAATTTGATGAACTGCATCGCTTGGACAGGGCATATAAACTACGAAGCATGATTCTACTGCGGGAGCCAGTATGAAGTGAGGATCCCTAGCAGGCTCGTAATACAAAGCATTTGCAATGATAGAAGCAGACAGTGAGCAGACCTGGTTGACGAGCACGACGCGGTGGTCGTGCAGCTGCTGGATGATCATGTCGCACACCGTGGTCTTCCCCGAGGCCGTCCCGCCCGAAACCCCTTGAGAGACCACGCAAACAGTTAGTATCAGCTGGAACTTACAAACCACGCCACATTGA
This sequence comes from Elymus sibiricus, assembly GCA_039707655.1. NCBI lineage: Eukaryota > Viridiplantae > Streptophyta > Magnoliopsida > Poales > Poaceae > Elymus > Elymus sibiricus. Next base: position 322,173,028 of record CM077672.1, read on the forward strand.
GCGGCTGGTCAGTGGGGAGGGCATGCGCTGAAAAGTCACCAATAACGAATGGCTGCCTGAGTGAGGAGGGGGAGGCGACGTCAGCGCCGGCGGCGTGGGCGAGCCCGTTGGAGAGGGCCGCGGCGGCGGCGGCGGCGGCGGAGGTGGAGGAGGAGGGGGAGGAGGGCCCGGAGGGGGCGGGGAGGCGCAGCGCCTCGAGGCGGAGGCCGCTGAAGTGGGCCCCCACCGCGGACTCCATGGCGTCGTCCACCGCCTTGTCCGGCATGGTCGGTCTCCGGTCGGTCCCGCCGCTTGCCGCCGCCGACCGATCGGGATTCGGGATTCGCTCGCTCGCCGGCTTAGCGGGTCCTGCTGGCTGCTCCACCGACCCGGATCCGCTCGCGTATCGCTATCGGATTTTTTGAACCGACGGGAAAATAAAGTAGTACGTAGTACTCCTATAATACTCTATACTCGAAACGTGGTGCGTGGGCGTGGGGTCGCTTTTGCTCGTGGAGGCGATGGGTGCGTGCGCCGTGGACTGGGAGAGTGGCGGGTGGGGCCGCCGATGTCACGGCGCAGGAACACCTCGCGCACGGAGCAGGATGGCTGGATGGGGTGGGGCCGGTGGCTAGGTGAGTCCACGCTCGGTGTACGATCTGATCACGCTGTTTTTCTCTTCTTCTCAACGACAAAAAAAGGCCATGAAGCGTGTTGACCCGTTTGCTGCAACTGCTCTGTCGTCTATCAGCAGTAGCGTATATAATACGGTTGCATCAGTAGCATGAGTACGAGTGATCCAGTTTAGGGTATGGATGGATGGACAACTGATCGATCAACGTGCGATGCACATGGCTCGAGACGTCTTGGACTCTTGGGACCAGGACGTGTTTTGAGAAAAAAGAGACCAGGACCAATCTGATTCCGCCCTATCGACAACATGTGCCGTCTCGCCGTGTCCTCCCGTTTGGTAATGGTAGCGTGACAGGGAACGAGGAATCAGATCCAAAGCTCCAGCCTGCGACGCATAGCGAACCAGAAATATCGTGCTGTAGTATGTCTTTCATGTTTATCACTGTCTCTACAAGCTCCAGACTACGTAAAAGCACGTGCTATTCTCAAATGCTCGCTGGCATAACTTGCAAAGAGCACATTTTATTCAGACTCGCTGGTCAGTTTCCAGTTCAAACTGCTGACCGAGCGTCGTGCAGAGTGCTACTAGTTTTACAGCAGAAACATACAGCCGAGGGCGCGCGCGGCTACAGATGATCAGCTCTTGATCTGCGACGCCTCGACGCTCTTCCGCAGCGCCGAGATGACCTCTCCGGGGTTGGCGGCTCCGAACAAGGAGCTCCCCGCGACGATGCAGTTGGCGCCGGCGGACGCGGCGGCGTCGATGGTGGAAGGACCCAGGCCACCGTCCACCTACACAAACAATACCACCGGGTCAGGGAACGAAACACCACGAGAAGATCGCCTATGGGCGCCTGTGATGTGATACTAGCCCAACATGGATCGCATAGTAACCGTACCTCAATGTCAAGGGACGGGTACTTCTTCCTCAGCGTACGCACCTGAAGAAAGAAATCCAGGTCAGGGTAAGAGTATCGACCCCGCAAAACAAAATGGATGGATACCTTATCCATCATCTCCGGCATGAACTTCTGGCCACCGAAGCCAGGCTCGACTGTCATCACGAGAACCAGCTCTACAGGGGTTTCTGCTTCCACCTGTAAATACAGTTATTAGCAGAAATGCTAATCGGAGACCAGATGATTAAGTTTAGACAGGTCATCATAACAAAGGCCATTCATCTGCAATGGAAGAAGTATTAGAGTACAGTAACACTCAGTGATGATTGTAAGAAGGGGAAGTGAAATGCGCATGAACAAGGGAAACTGGATGTGCTTGTGCCACGATCATTTTGATCAACAAATTGTGCTAAAAGTTAAACATGACACTTTACTACTTGAATGGATCAATGGACCAATGGTCCAGTATACGAGTGTACAACAAAACTAGTACACTACCTAAAAAAGAACTGCACATAAATCAGCTCTGGATGGGGTTTCAGTTCTGGACACCAGAGAAGGACACACTGGATTTTATGCATTAGAAATAAAGCTAACTGTACACATTGAAAATAAATGCATACGAGTTCACTTCTCATGTTAGCTGTTAATATGAGAAAATTCATGGAAAATGTATTTCCTTCCAGTGGTTTTTCTTTAATGTACAACATGATAACTAGAATAATTTTATGGAGCAAATGAAGTTACCAGGGGAAAAACATCCTCCACAGGAGTACCAGGCTTCAATGATACACCAGGCCGCATGCCCTTTCCTTTAATGCTTTGGATGAGCTCTTTCCAGTTATCTGCACCGAGCTTACAATAAGGCAACAAAAATCATGAAGAACCATTCCCAGATTTGTCAGCATGTGTTTATTTACCTCTGGTTACTTCTATATGGAATGTGAATCCTGAGGCTCCAGCTTTCCCAAATGCCTCCACATAATCAGAAGGATTTGTAACCATGAGATGGCAATCCAAATACGCCCTAGAAATCAAGAATAGCAGTATTAGGTGCATATAGCCTATACGAACAGAATACATCAAAGTGAACATAAGGCAAGGAAGGTCACCGTACTTGGTGTGCTTCCTCAAGCTCTCAATCACTGGAGCTCCAATAGTTAAATTAGGAACGAAGTGCCTGCGTATGCAAACAGCCAGGTTCAAAAATGATATGTACTCCCTCCGATCCAATAAGTGTCGTGGTTTTGAACTAAGGTTGGTTCAACCTTAGTTCAAAACTGCGACACATATTATGGATCGGAGGGAGTAGTTCTTTTTGTCATCACCAAAATGGTCTATCATCAAATTCCCAACAAGATGAATGCATGGTCCTTCAACTTGATTCAGCATATAACATAATAATGATATTCTTTTTGCATGTAATCTTTCATCTGGGAGTTTTGAAAAGATATTCAAGAAAACATCCATACATAAGATCTGTATGATGATCCTCTTGACAATAAAAATTGACAAGATTCTCACGTGAAGAAAGACATTGATTCATGTTGATACCTTGCTTCAGTGATGTCCAGTTCACAAAAAAAACATCTTAAGCTAACATTCTACTTTTCACCATCATGGAAAAGGTGTCTAATTTCTCTCCCTTATGATCAAGGTGTGCGATCTCTGTCCAAGTAAACAGAGGGGACACCATCACCATACTGACTGCAGATATCTCTTGTTTTCATCATTGGCAACTTGGATTTCCCTTCTCTCCAAAAAAAAAAAACTTGGAAACTTCCTACTGTTTATTTTCAGAATTGAAGAACTACATTCCTTTAAGTAGGAAAAATGTGAAAGAATTGCGTGTTAGTTTGATCACATGGCTATCAGGCTAATTGTTTCCCTTTTTATATACATATTTTGGAAACTCATACTCTTTCTCTGAAATCTATTAAGATTTTGCATCCATGAGCGAAGCAAGGTGTATAAACGAAGTAGACAAAATTAATGCAAGGTTGTTCGTAGGTCGAAAAGCAATTAAGAGAACAAATGTGTGTGGGCTAGGTAGATGTAGCCTGTAGGCATGTATACAGTCACCTGCGTACTTGGCTTAAACACCCACTGCCAGCCTGCTATACTATAGCAGATATAAATGGGCTAATATATCTTCCATTTTTCGAAGGAAAGGAGGAGCACTGCCTATAAATAAGCAAGAAATGAAAATGGGCAACAATGTGTGAGAATAGTTTTTTTTTTGGCACCATCAAGCATTGAGACAACTCAGTAACAGATCAAAATCAATCTGTCGCATCCACACTGGAAAGTAAGGAGGCCAACTCACCCATCCTGCAAGGTGGAAAAGGAAGAGAGTGAGCATAAGACAAATGGACTTCCAAGCTAAATGTCCATGATCAATTAATGCATGCAATCCCTGTCTAACAGAAGAATGAAATGAGGCACAATCGCCGAGAGGAACAAAAAGTTAACTGAACTTGTATCGGATGCACGTGACAGGCAAGTTACCACTACCTTGGGCTATTAAGTACTGGCACACTCGCAAAATAGCACATCGCAGACAGGAACTAACGCGAACCTGATGGTACTCACGCTCTGAAACGATGTTCAGAGTTCAGAGTAACCTTTCAGTAGCAGCAGTGCAGGTAAGACTGTCAATTCTGAACAGATTATACCGAGTCGCCTATGCTCTGCAAGCCATAGTTGCGTGCAGAACCAAAAAAGCATGGCAACTCCTCTGATTCAGCAATTCAGTAGTTCAATCGTATTATCCCTACCCTGCCTGACGGACTCCGTTAGACTCCCGGACGAATCAAAGGCCGGCACCGCGCGTGCGCTACTTACTGGTGCTCTGGAGGGCGAATCAAGCAAGCATACAGGGTTAGGAATCAGGCCGGGGGGAGAGGGGATGGTCGGGGGGTCGTACCATGACGTCCATGTGGAGCCAGTCGGCGCCGAGGCGCACCATGCGCTCCGCCTCCGAGGCGAGGTTGGCGAAGTCCGACGAGAGCATGGACGGCGCTATCTTCGCCGCCGCCGCCGCCATGCTTGGTTGCTTCCGATTGGAGGACCGGGCGGTAGTTGAGGCCCAAAGTGGGGAAGCGAGCGACGTTCCGTTCGGGTCTGTCTGGACGGAGGCCAGTTTCACGCTTGTGTTTGGGGCAGGTGAGCCGCCTATGGCCCACTCGTCAGTGGCCGAAGAAGGGGCGGCTGCTGCCAGGGCCAACACAATACTGTTTTTTTCCTTTCACCAACCCTTGGCCGTCGGCTCAGACGAATTATTTGTTGAATTTCATGAATAAATATCGAGACTTGTTTTTTTTTTGCGAGATGAGAGCTTTGCTAGTTGCTACTCATGATACTGTACGTACGTGTCAGGCTAAACATGGTTTTTTGGCCTTCCCGTAAAAGTAAGGTGAAGTTATTTGAAAGCAACTTTTGTCAGTTCTCTAGACTTTTTTCTCTAAATCTAGTTTTTTATTTTTAATTAAACAAAAAATAAATAATTGCCTAGGACCCGCAAGTCAGTGACACGTGATAGCGGGTGGTGCGGTGGCTGCCGGCGCGAGGCAACACAGTGGAGAGAAAAGACCACTTTTACGGGATCCTCTAATTAAAGCTAAGGCCAGTTTACGTGAATTGTTGGAGATTTTTTTTTTATCAAATTTCTCCGGTTATTTTAGAGATAGGGAAATGGTTGGAGTTGCTCTTGGTGTATGCGCTAGGGCTCCCCAGAAGATGACAAGATTGTCAATCAAAAGATTGGAAACATGATGCAATATCGTCTTAGGACGCGTTTGGTTGCACGCATACACCCCAATCAGGCCCGCGTGATATGAAATGAGCTGTTTGGTTGCCTGGATCGCATCAAAATGTTGGCATGCACGAACCTTAAAGCACCTCTGGCCTTGGCTCAGTGGGGACGTCCGAATCGGCCGTTTTTCCACGGCCAGGCCCGAGCGATGTAACTCGTGGCACATGGGCAGCGGAGGCTGCATGCGAGGCGGTCTCAAGACGTCGCGTTGTTTCCTGAAGCGGCGGCATAATTACCCTCACCTTCCTTCACCACTCTCTCTCCACTCTCCCCACTCTCACACCAGCGGCGACGAGCAGCGGAGCGACGAACTGCAAGGCGAGCGCCGGCATCGACCACTGGTTTCACCGACGCACCGGTAGGACTTCGGCAATGGCAGTAAGCCCTTGCCCTCTCTTTCGATTACCTGCATTCGACTCGCGCTTTAGATTGGAGTTCCACATTCGATTCGAGGTTAGGGATCGGATTGAATACAAGGGGGGTTGGGGGATCGGATTTCGGCATTCGATTCAGCAGTAGTTCAGCAATGGCGGTGCCGATGGATTTTAGGGTTCATAGGTGATTTTGAGTACAAGGGGTTTGGGGAATGGGGGTAAATCAACCATACAAGCACCTAAACATCCTAGACGCGGCGACCTTGGAGGCGCTTGGAGCGGCGGGGCCCCGTAGACTTGTTGTCGTCCACCACCGGCTCCACCGCATCATCCACCATATCCTCCTCATCGTCTTCATCCAGAACGATATGCCTTGCACGGTCGCCTGGTGCCGGCGCCCTGACCACTAGCTCCACCGCTTCGTGGCCGTCCTCCGGCGCCACTGTGACGGCCGGTTGGGCATCCTGACAAGCCTATACTTTGCCCATCTGGTCCTCTAAACAGGATCGCCGGATTCGGCCTAATCCATCGCCTAGCGCAGTATGTCCACTTACATAGTGCCTTTCACTGGGTCAGGTATCATCATCTTCAACTCCTCCTTCGTCACCTTCATCGCCACAACGTCTGCCTCTTTATGCATCTCCTCGATGCTGGTGAACTGAGAGCACACCTCCATGGTCTTGGCGAACTTGGTGTGGTCACCAAGCGAGCATCCAAGAAAGAAAGCCCTCCATCCAATGCCCCAGGGGAAGGGGTTGGGGATGGGTTTCATGGTGATGCCGAGGTGGTGAGACAGAGTTGTGGAAGAGGATAGAAGACATAGAGAGGTAGTGGAATGCGGTGGTGGATAAATAGGGGCTTTGGACTAGGTGCGTGAGATGAATCAACGCTGATTAGCACCTATGGCGTATTGCATTTGTGCTTTTCATTGTAGGAGATATGCCCTAGAGGCAATAATAAATATTATTATTTATCCCCATGTTCGTAATTAAGTTTATATTCCGTGCAATAACTGCTATGGTTCTCGAGTCTACAATAACCACGGGGCTCGGAGGAAGACTCATATGCACGTGTGTAATAATAAACGGTAAAATGTATTCCTAGTCTGGCCTCTAAGACTAGCTCAAGTGTTGCATGATGGTTCTGTTTTCCTGATCATGGGCATGACTATGCTGGCAACTTTGAGGGCACATTGTTAGAAGAACACTTGTGTTGAATCGACCCGAATTGATGTTATGCTATGAGATACATTCGTCACAAGTTAATGGTTAATAACACAGAGAAAGTTTACGTTTGCATAATTCCTTAGACCATGAGAGTATCGAGTTTCTTCATGCTTGATTCATGAACTTTGGGGTTTGTTAAACGTCATCCGTAACTGGGTGGCTATTACGGCGGCTTACGGGTTCATGGGAAAATATGTCAAGTAACTTGATAGCTCAAGATTGGGATTTGCTCCTCCGACGATGGAAAGATATCTCTGGGCCCTCTCGGTGTTACGGTATCCACCATCGTCTGGCCAGACACAATGTGATTTGATCACAGGGATGCCAGAACACGGGAACGAGAAAAGAGAACAAAACCGGTAACGAGGTAACTGGCATAGTGGACAAGTTGTTGATCCACGGGGATGCCGATAAGTCTCACCTTGGGTGTTTGTAACATATCGCGAAGTAAAAGGAATAGCACACGGCAACTGGAGGTTCACTCGAATATTTATTCGTGTGGGTATAGGGGTCAATATGGGTGTCCACGGCTCCAATGTTGATCATTGATCGGAAAGTGTTCCGGTCATGTCTATACTTCACCGAACATATAGGGTCACATGCTTAAGGGTCATCTATCTGCTGAATGCTAGACAGGGAGTCTGAGAGAAAGTCACCGGAAAAGTTTCGGAGACAACGGAAGAGTTCCGGAGAGAGAACACCGGAAGAGTTTCGGTAAAACTGAAAAGTTGTTTCAGGGTATACCATTAAGTCAAATTGGTTTCGGCACACGCCTGGAAATTCTTGGAGGGTGCCAGAATTGTTCTGGGAACTTCTGGGATTTTTCCGGAGAAAAAAACCGGAAATGTTCCGGAGCTGTCGGAACCGCTTTGGTTGCTTTTCGCAGAAGAAAATCACTAATCCGGAATTGTTTCGGAATGCGTCCAAAATTATTTTAGTGGGTACTGGAAATGTTCTAAGACCTACAGAAATATTTTCGGATTTAACGGTCGCGGAAAAATGTTTCTGTGAATAGTGAAAATCACTTTATGGTTACTTTATGGAAAGCCACCTTTTTGGGCTTTGTCCCAAAATATCTTAGGGATGACATGGATGGATGAGAGCCACCCTACCCCTTGGGTTTTCCTATAAATAGAGGTGGAGAGGCACTCTCCACACTCACTCTTTCTCACATACAAATGCCATGCATGATCTGGCCTTCTCTCTCCCTCCCCGCGAAATAGTTTCGTAGAGCCGAAAGGCTGTCTGGGTTCCGGTGGGAACTAGTTCTGGACGGCGAAGCCCTACCGGATAGATGACACCGTATGTGTGCAACCCCGTAGAGAGGTCGTAGGTTCGATCTTTTTGCCCGAGGGGCTGTTCGAGAGTGCCTCCCGAAGGGCTGTCCGAGTGACCGTCCGAGTTTCTATGAGTGCCTCCCAAAGGGCTGTCCGTGACACCGTCCGGGGGACTGTCCGACCGCCTCCCGAAGGGCTGTCCGAGGGGCTGACGAGGGAGTACATCCTCGCGGTTGGGAGGTTGTAAATCCTAGCTGCGGGGATCTGCACCGACGATCTACACCGACTCTACTTCCGCTGCGCCACGAGTCGGTAACTATCAGATCCAAACCTTGTATGCATCTCCATAGTGTTCCTGGGCGTGCTCACACTACCGAATTTTTTTGTTTTCTACTGCGTTCCCCTACAGTGGCATCAAGAGTCGTGCTATGCGTAGATGCAGGTTACGATCTAGAATATATAGAGATGTATGGGTGTTGCACAATATAAATTTGTAGTAGATGAGTTCTATTGCTGAAAATTATTTGTGCGGGTAGCAGATGAAATCTGTTACCCGATGTTCTTGTTGCTTCCCTAAAATTTGCGTATTTCTGATCTTGATAACGGCATGGTGGAGTTTCAAAGTTCTGGCAATCCGCGATCCCGATTGATCAACGAAGTGCTAACAGTTCGTTGAATTCCACCATAGTTAAAAGAAAGATGAAATTTCGCAGACAAAAGGGCAATGCAGATATGATCTGCACGGGGGTCATGCGTATGACGAAGTTCAGTATGGGGCTCGAGATTTTATTATCTCGTGTTTCATACACCACGCAAAGTTAATCTAGCGACTTGAATAATCATACTTGATGATAAACGTTGGTAGCTGCGGTTTGGTTGAAACCTTAGAAGCCACGTAAAAATAAAATTTTGCATAAACCGATTAGAGGCATCTAACTTGGTTTTGCAGGATGACATGAGAAGGCATGTGATGTGCTATAGCAGTGCTCATAATAATTTGATTATGTATGAGATGACTATATAATGTAAATTAACATGACCTACGTGTCATGATTCGGCATGATGGCTGGAGCCATATGATTGTCACTTTAATGACCTGCGTTTCAACTTTAAGTAATGCACTTATTTTATTAGCTATAGAGATAGCAATATCATCTGGTGCATCGACAAGGTGGTGGCAAACTTCGCAAAGGTGAACACCGACGCGAATGCCGAAGACGAAGAAATAAAAGACTTCTCCGTCAGAAAGGGCTATACCATATCATGCTATTATGAATTGCCTGAGATGTTTATCCCTTATGATGCACCCTTCTTGATTGCACGGTAGTCGCTTTTATTAGGGTGATCTCTCACAAAAATATAAAGTAGTTAGTGTTCTCCCAAGTGTAGCACCGTCACGACACCTATCTCTTCGGGGTATCACATGGATACATGGGTACGAACGATTAGAGAAGTGTGAGGCGGGTGAGTTGAGACCTCGCAGCGAGATCACTTGGTTGTCTTGACGTTCCGGAGGATCGTCCTGAGCTCGGAACACGCCCATCGAAAGATGAACAAGAGTCACATAGAGATGTGATTGGCAAGTTGGCCTACCAATTGCAATTCTCGTCACTTGAGATGGATACATCCTTGGCGTTGAATTGTAATACGGGTCTTGTATCACTCACAATCAATTATGAGAGATATTGATTTGAGTGGGAGCGCACTTTAGAATTAATTCTTTTAATTCTTAGTGCAATTAATTATGGACACTGTCTAAGTGTAAATTGCATAATAGTTATAGAATAATGGCTCACGTTTCCACCTTCCCTATTAAAGTTGAATAGCTGTTAAATATCTGGTTAAAACTTTACGGTTGGTAACGTAATGTGAGGATTATCCTCAAGAGTGTCAAGAAGGACTTTGTCCTATCGCATGCTTTTGGTATTCTCCCGCTAATGCTATGGATGATGTGACTCTCGTCCTTCGATCCAAAAGCTAGAATTCCGTTACGGTCAAGTGCAATATGTTTGCTTCCATGGGACCCGAACTTCAAAAGTTTGGGATAGTTATGTGATATTCATGGAACTGAAAAATTAGTTTCAGATACAAACAAAGGCTAAAAGATATGAGATATCCAAAGCAATGTTTGCTTGCAAAGTATTAGTAAAGTGTTTACTAAGCATTTGACTGATAAGAGAGGGATCCAGAAGAATGCCTGTCATGTAGATGAAGGTGAATAAAACAATGACTTAAAGAGAAAGGAATTGTCCAAAGGGTGTTAGTGTGACTTACACGCCTAGGAAGTCCGGGGCTAACGCCACTCTTAAGTTGGGTGCTTCTTCTGAGAGTAGAAGAAATATTGAAAGTTAAACTGTTAGAAGTATAAAGGCAAAAAGAAAGAAGACTGGAATATCCAGCTCATGTATGAAAGTCATACAAGTTATTAATGTTTGGAAGGCTGGTCAAAAGAAATAGTTCTTGGGAATTGTGATTAAACTGTTAGTCCGTAATTCTTGGGTATTGTGAGTTGATCACAAAGATACCCGCTCGATTGCATTCTGTTGCGACTCGATGCAAGAACTACTACGGCCTAAAAGACTTGCCGGGGGTGAGGTTTAGATACGCGCTGGGAACATAGTAAATGTTACTATACCTTCCATCGGTGTATTACCGTCTGTATTTATTTTCATAATTCATTTAGAGTTTTATACACTCTAGCCCATTGCATAAAGTATGTTGCAAGAAGGTTATTCATAAGAGAACTTTTGTTGTTCGATGTTATGAATAACATAAGGGCCATACTTTCATTATGAATGAGATGTATATTATGAATATTGATAATAATATATTACCTCTGTGTTTACTTTCATAATTCATTTTAGAGTTTTATACACTCTAGCCCATTGCATAATGTTTGTTGCAAAAGGATTGTTCATAAAAGAACAATTGTTGTTCAGTATCATGAATAACATAAGGGCCATGCTTCCATCGTGGATGGGATGTATGTTATGAATATTGAAGGTAATATGATACATCCATAACACTGACGCTAAATGTCGCAAGACTAAAAGAATAACACATATGTGTGGCACTGCATGTGGTCACATTGGAGAAACCCGCATGGAAAAATTCCATCATGATGGATTTTGAAGTCATTTGATTATGAATCATCTGACACTTGCAACTTTCGTCCGAAAAGTGAAGTGACTGAAATACCATTCACAGGCCATAAGGAACGAGCAACAAACTTATTGGTGATCATACATTTTGATGTGTGTAGTCCGATAAATGTTGTTGCTAGTAGTGGATTTATCTATCTTCAGAAATGACTCAAGTAGATATATGGATATTTACTTGATGAGACATAAGTCTGGATCTTTTGAAATCGTTCAAAAGGTTTTCAAAATGAAGTAGAAATTATTGTAAACAAGAAAATTATGTTTCTACAATTAGATTGCGGAAAGGAATATTTGAGTTACAAGTTTAGCGAATGTCTGATGAGTTGTGAAAAGAGTTTCATAACTTACACCTCCCGGAACACCACTGTGAGTGGAATGTCCGTGAAGATGTAATCAAACCATTTATGACATGGTAAGATCAAAGATGACATAAATCAATTTGCCATTATCCCTTTTAAAGTAATGCTTTAGAGACTGCGGCTTTTACACTGAAAAGAGCGCCATCAGATCTGTTGAAATGACACCATGGTATGGTACACCCAACCATGTTATATCTTTTCTTAACATTTGGGATATGGGGCTTGTGTAAAATGTTTACAAACCTATTCCAAATCAGACAAGTGCTACTTTGTAGGTTATCCCAAATTATTGGGAATTCCTCCACCACTATACCGAGGCAAAAGGTTTTGCCACAAAGAACGATATGCTTTTGAAGAAAATGGTTCTTGCAAAAAGGTGAGTGGGAGGACAGTGCAACTCGACGAGATAACAGTATCTTCGTCATCAGATCAAAGGAAAGAAACCTTGAAAGTGATTTCAGAGTTTCCTACTGTGACTGATACGGAAGCCTCTACATGAGATGTATGGACTTCGGTCGAACTTGCAGCTGAACCGCGTAGGCAAAACTCGTGCAAACCTCTCAGGTGCGCAAGCGATATTGTTGTTAGACAATAGTATACCTACGATACACAAGGAAGCATTGATGGGCCCTGACTCTGGAATTGGCTAAATGCCAAAATGATCCGAGGTAGTTTCCATTGAAATGATTCAAGATTAAATCTTGATACCCCTTTCGGAAGACTTAGAGTCTAACGAATATTTATGGAACTATAAACTAATACGGATAAAAATGTTTTATCCATAAAGCTCGACTTGTTGCTTATAACAAATTCAAGGAATTAACTACGGCGAGATTGTCTCTCCGTAGCGATGCTTAAAGTCGGTTCGGGTTAAACTAGCAATTAATACATATTTCAATCATGAGATATGTTACGTGGATGCCAAAAGGATTTCCATGAGATGGAAATGCTACCTAGGACTTGCATGTGATACAGTCCAAGGTATTTTGTCAATCCAGAGGATGCTAGTGAATGTGCAAACTTCAGAGTTCCGGCAATGGACAGAAGAGAGCAAAATGGAGTTGGAATCTTCGTTTTTGATGAAATAGTCAAAAGAGTTTGATTTCATCAATGGATAACGAAGATGCTTGTGGTTACAAGAAAGTAAGTGGGAGCATAATAATATTTCTAAAAACCTTGTGTGCTTGACACATTGTTAATTGGAAATAATATAAATTTCTTGACACGAATTAGGACTTCATTGAAAATAGTTTTTTCGATGAAGTGCTTGGGCTAAGTAGCCTTAATATTAGGCATAATTATCTACGGAGATAGAATTGCCTAATAGGCTAAGCCAAAAATACATATTGACAAGATGCTAAAACAGTTTAGCATAAGAACGCCAAGGAGTGATTCTTGCCGAAGTCACATGGAAAGAGTTTTGCAAGACTCGGTGTCCAAAAACACTGATGAGCAAAATACATGATGGAGATTCCACACACTCTTGTGTTTGTATTAATCATGTATTCCATGGTATGTAAAACAACCAGATATGTCCGATACTCCCAAGCTATTGCGAGTATAGATACCAAAGTGATCAAAGTATTGATCATAGGACAATAGTGAAAAATGTCGTTGAGTACTATGGTAGCACTGATGACATGTTTTCTCGCAAGTGGAAATTATGAAGTGCTCGTTGTAAGTAATTACATCGATACAGTCTTCATTAATGCTCCAAGCGATTTTCGATTTAAGTTAAGGGTTTTGTGTAATACACGATATGGTGGCACGGTAGTTGGAAATTGTTCCAAACAGGTTACTGTGGCGAATTCTATAACAAAGGCTAAGTATGTTGACGCTTTGGAAGCGACAAAGAAGATATTGAATCATATAGTTCATTCATGAACTTAGTATGGTTTCAAGATGGCTTTGGTCAATGGGACACTATTGCAGATAGTTGCTCCATAGCTCAGTCTGAGGAATCAAGGTTTGACCTGTGATTCATATATATACAAAGCCAAGTCCACACAAACTATGTATTTTGTGAAAGCGTGAAAACACAAGGATATGCAAAGATACACACGGCCCTAAAGTTGTCAAGTCCGTTAGACAAAGACTATACCACAAGCGAAGCATTTTTACACCGGTATGTCATAGGTGTGAAGTGCATTAGCATTGACTAGATTATTGCTACTTGTAGCTTGCGTTGGTATTTTCCCCGAAGAGGAAGGGATGATGCATCACAGTAGAGATAAGTATTTCCCTCAGTTATGAAACCAAGGTTATCGAACCAGTAGGAGAATCACATAACACCTCGTTAGCAGCACCTACACACAAACAACAAATCCTTGCACCCAACGCAAACGAGGGGTTGTCAATCCCTCGGCGGTCAATTGCAAGATTAAATTGTATGTGATAGATAGATAGATAGAAACAAAAATACAAAATAAAATAAATAAAAGAAAATGGCAGCAATATTTTTAGGGTTTTAGTAATATGATTTAGATAGACCCGGGGGCCATAGATTTCACTAGAGGCTTCTCTCAAGAAAAGAGCATACGGTGGGTAGACAAATTATTGTTGGGCAATTGATAGAAAAGCAAATAATCATGACGATATCCAAGGCAATGATCATGTATATAGGCATCACGTCCGAGACAAGTAGACCGACTCCTCCCTGCATCTACTACTATTACTCCACACATCGACCGCTATCCAGCATGCATCTAGTGTATTAAGTCCATAAAGAACGGATTAACGCCTTAAGAACGATGACATGATGTAGACAAGATAAACTCACGTATGAATAAACCCCATCTTTTTACCCTTAATAGCAACGATACATACGTGTCATATCCCTTTCTGTCACTGGGATTGAGCACCGCAAGATCGAACCCATTACAAAGCACCTCTTCCCATGGCAAGATAAATCAACTCAGTTGGCCAAACCAAATCAATAGATCGAAGAAGAAATACGAGGCTATAATAATCATGCATAAAAGAGTGCAGCAAAGACTCAAATAATTTCATGGATAATCTGATCATAAACTCACAATTCATCGGATCCCAACAAACACACCGCAAAAAGTGATTACAGCGGATAGAACTCCAAGAACATCGAGGAGAACATTGTATTGAAGATCAAAAAGAGAGAAGAAGCCATCCAGGTACTGCCTATGGACCCGAAGGTCTGTGGTAAACTACTCACGCATCATCGGAAGGGCAGCAAGGTTGATGTAGAACCCCTCCGTGATCGATTCCCCCTCCGGCGGAGTACCGGAGAAGGACCCCAGATGGGATCTCTCGAGAACAGAAACTTGCGACGGCGGAAAAAGTATTTCGTGGACTCCCCTGAGGGTTTCTGATTTTTTCTGAATTTGTAGTGCTGGAATTAGGTCAAACGGATCAAAGGGGGGGTCCACGAGGCACCAGGGCGCGCCTGCCCCCCCCCCCCCAGGCACGCCCTAGTGGCTCGTGGCCACCTCCTGGGTCTTCTGGCCCTCTCCCGAAGCTTCTAGTGTTTATCTTAGCCAATAAAAAATCTCCAAAAAGTTTCGTGGCATTTGGACTTCGTTTGGTATTGATTTTCTGTAAAACAAAAACAGGGCAGAAAACAGCAACTGGCACTGGGCACTAAGTTAATAGGTTAGTCTCCAAAAATGATATATAATTGTTGTAAATGATTATAAAAACATCCAAGATTGATAATATAACAGCATGGAACAATCAAAAATTATAGATACGTTGGAGATGTATCAGCATCCCCAAGCTTAATTCCTGCTCGTCCTCGAGTAGGTAAATGATAAAAACAGAATTTTTGATGTGGAATGCTGCCTATCATATTCATCACATATTCTTTTCTTTTGTAGCATGGACATTGGACTTGAATGATTCAAAGCAATAGTCTATAATTTGACATGAAGATATAAATACTCAAGCATGCTAACAAGCAACCATGTCTTTCAAAATATC
Source organism: Elymus sibiricus (assembly GCA_039707655.1). Lineage (NCBI taxonomy): Eukaryota > Viridiplantae > Streptophyta > Magnoliopsida > Poales > Poaceae > Elymus > Elymus sibiricus. The sequence goes on from CM077672.1 coordinate 322,188,701, forward strand.
AACGCTAAAGAAAGTTATCCCTAGCCCATTATGCTCAATCATTGATCCATTCATGAAACACACTCAAATATTAGCTACATCCAATGCACAAGTATGACAATAGTGCTCTCTAGTTGGTGTTTTATAATAGAAGATGGAGATTCAAGTAAAAATAAAAATTGCATAAAAGTAAATAGATAGGCCCTTCACAGAGGGAAGCAGAGATTTGTCAAATGTGCCAGAGCTCAAGGCTGAAATTAAAGAGAGAAAAATATTTTGAGAGGCATGCTTTTCCTGTCAACGAAAACGACCGAGAATTCCCAATATTTTCCATGCTAGACACATCATAGGTGGTTCCCAAACAGAAAGTAAAGTTTATTTCCTTTCCACCATTCTTTCACAATTCATGGCTAGCTATATCCACGGGTGCCCTCCATACCAACACTTTTCAAGGAATTTTGTTGTTCTTAATTTTATTTCATTGTGGGACTGGGCATCCCTATTACCAACCATTCTCTCATGCAATGACAAGTGAATAAACACTCATCGTGAGAATAACACACCTAGCATGGAAAATAATGGCCACCCCCTGCCGCTTCATGAGCGGTACGGGCACACAAAACGGAAAAATTATTTTGAAAAATTAGAGTTGGCACACGCAAATTTACTTGGAACGGCATTGAAATACCGCATATAGGTAGATATAGTGGACTCATTTGGCACAACTTGGGTTTAAGGATTTTGGATGCACAAGCAGTATTTCCGCTTAGTACAAATGAAGGCTAGCAAATTGATTGAGAAGCAACCAACCAAAAAACGAAAACGGTCATAAACATGCATTGAACATAACAAACACCGAATAATGCACCATAAGTAGGATATAATTTCATTGCATAACTATTGACTTGACGTGCATGCATAGGGAATCACAAACCTTAACACGAATATTTTTACTAAATCACAATTACTCACTAACATGACTCACATATTATCATTTCCATATCGCAAAACTATTGCAAGGAATCACACTTATCATATCCAATGATCTATATGAAAGTTTTTATTATATCCCTCTTGAATATTCATCACTTTAGGACCAAATTCATATCTTGTGCAAATTACCGTTACTATCATCAACTCTCAAAAAGATTTAAGTGAAGCATGAGAGTGCAAATATTTCTTCAAAATTTCAATCTTATCAATTCTCAAAATAATATAAGTGAAGCATGAGAATTCATTTCTTCAAAATTTTAACAACTCCCAAAATAATATAAGTGAAGCATGAGAGTTTATTTCTTCAAAATATAGCCACCACCGTTCTCAAAAAGATTTAAGTGAAGCACTAGAGCAACTGCCTAGCTCAAAAAATTTAAGTGAAGCACATAGAGTATTCTAACAAATGATGATGAACGTGTGGCTCTCTCAAGATAGGTGTGTTCAGAAAAGATGATTGTGACAAACTAAAAAGCAAACAAAGCAAAGACTCATATAATACAAGACGCTCCAAGCAAAACACATATCATGTGACGAATAAAAATATAGCTCCAAGTAAAATTACCGATGGTTGGTAGAAGAAAGAGAGGATGCCTTCCGGGGCATCCCCAAGCTTAGACGCTTGAGTCTTCCTAGAATATTACCTTGGGGTGCCTCGGGCATCCCCAAGCTTAGGCTTTTGCTACTCCTTATTCCTTCATCCATCGTGACCTCACCCAAAACTTGAAAACTTCAATCACACAAAACTCAACAAAACCTTCGTGAGGTCCGTTAGTATAACAAAATAAATCACTACTTTAAGTACTGTTGCAAACCCATTCATATTTTATTTTTGCATTATACCTACTGTACTCTAACTTCACCATGGCTTATACCCCCCGATACAATCCATAGATTCATCAAAACAAGCAAGTAGTGCATCAAAAACAGAATCTGTCAAAAACAGAACAGTCTGTATAAATCTATTTAAAAGCCATACTTCTGTAACTCCAAAAATTCTGAGAAATTAGGAAAACGTGGAAAATTCATATACCAATACTTTGTAAAAATTTCAGATTTTTATGACGCTCCAGTACAGAAACAAAATTTGGGCACTGGACGCAAAACTTTCTGTTTTTCAAACAGCATCAATTATACTATCTTCCAAATCATCCTAAAGGCTTTACTTGGAACAAACACTAATTAAAAACACAAAAACACATTCATACCAGTAGCATAATTGTGAAAACAGACAATAACATAAAAAAAATATTTTATTCATTGGGTTGCCTCCCAACAAGCGCTATTGTTTTATGCCCCTAGCTAGGCATAATGCATAGTTTCAAGTATTGTCATCTTTCAAGTTGATTCCATAAGTGGCCCTCATAATTGATTCATATGGTGCTTTAATTTTCTTCCTAGGGAAATGTTCCATACCCTTTTTTAGTGGAAACTGAAATTTTATATTCCCTTCTTTCATATCAATAACGGCACCTATAGTTCGTAAGAACGGTCTACCAAGTATTATGGGGGCAAGAAGGATTGCATTCAATATCAAGAATAATAAAATCAACGGGCACATAATTTCTATTTGCAAGAATAAGAACATCATTAATTCTACCCATTTGTTTTTTAATAGTAGAATCCGCCAGGTGCAAATTAAGAGAACATTCATCTATATTGGTAAAACCTAGCACATCACATAGAGATTTTGGAATTGTGGAAACACTAGCACCCAAATCACATAAAGCATTGCACTCATAATTTTTAATTTTAACTTTAATGGTGGGTTCCCATTCATCATATAATTTTCTAGGAATTGAAATTTCTAGTTCTAACTTTTCTTCTAACGCTTTCATCATAGCTTCTACGATGTGTTTAGTAAAAGCCTTGTTTTGCTCATAAGCGTTGGGTAAATTTAACATGGATTATAACAAAGAAATGCACTCAATCAAAGAATAATTATCATAATTAAAATCTTTGTAATCCAAGAGAGTGGGCACATCGCTATTTAAAGTTTTTACCTCTCCAAATCCACTTTTAGCAATTTTCTTATCAAGATTTTCACCCTCCGAATTATGGGGACGATCTTTAGCTAAAGTTGACTCTTCTTCAGTCCCCTTTTCATCAAGCTTAATATTGCTAAACAAAGAATCAATAGATGAAACACCAATCATTTTAATATCCTCATCATTACTACGATAGAAACCGGGAGGAATCGCTTTTTCTAAAAATTCTCGTTTAGCTTTTAGCATGGCGGTTCTTTTCTTACTCTCATCCATGGAGACATATAAAACTTTAATTGATTCACTAATATCAATTTTGGGTGGCAAAATTTTAGTCTTAAGATTTTCCACATCATGAATAATTCTATCAATGCTCCTAGACATATCATCAAGTTTACTCAATTTTTCTTCTATCGTAGTGTTGAAAACTTTTTGAGCATTAATAAATTCTTTAATATTACTTTCAAGATCAGAGGGTATCCTATTATTATTATTATTATAGGAATTACCATATGGATTGCCATAATTATTAGAGGAATTTCCAGGAAACGGCCTAGCATTGAAATTACCTCTATAAGCATTATTATTGAAATTGTTTCGCGAGACAAAATTCACATCTACGGGATCATTATTTTGCTCAATCAAAGTGGACAGTGGCACATCATTAGGATCAATATGAGCATTTTTACTAGCAACCAATTTCATAAGCGCATCAACTTTATCACTCAAAGTATTAATTTCTTCAATAGAATTCACTTTTTTACTAGCAGGTGTTCTTTCAGTATGCCATTGTGAATAATTTTCCATAATATTATCAAGAAATTTAGTAGCTTCTCCCAAAGTAATTTCCATAAAAGTACCACCCGCGGCGGAATCTAAAAGATTTCTAGAGACAAAATTCAATCCCGCATAAATTTTTTGTATGATCATCCATAAATTTAAACCATGAGTAGGGCAATTTCTTATCATTAATTTCATCCACTCCCAAGATTGGGCAACATGTTCATGATCAAGTTGCTTGAAGTTCATAATTTGATTTCTAAGAGAAATAATTTTCGCGGGAGGAAAATACTTGGTAATAAAAGCATCTTTACACCTATCCCAAGAATCGATACTATTTCGTGGTAAGATGAGAACCAAATTTTTGCATGATCCCGCAATGAGAATGGGAATAATTTTAATTTCACAATATCATTATCCACACCTTTTTTCTTTTGCATGTCACACAATTCTACGAAAGTGTTAAGATGGGATGCAGCATCTTCATTAGGACTACCGGAAAATTGTTCTTTCATAACAAGATTTAGCAAAGCGGCATTAATATCACAAGTCTCCGCACTAGCGGCGGGAGGAGCAATCGGAGTACTAATAAAATCATTATTATTAGTATTGGAAAAATCACACAATTTTGTATTTTCTTGAGACATCGTGACTACGCAAACAAGATAACAAGCAAGCAAACAAGCAAACAATAAAAAGGCAAACGTTTTAGAAGTGAGGGAGATAAAAACGAGAGGCAAATGGAAAATAAAATAAATGCAAGGAGATGAGAGTTTATGCAAAGGTACTTGATAGATGTTGATGATGTCTCCCCGGCAACGGCGCCAGAAATTCTTCCTGCTACTTGTAGCTTGCGTTGGTATTTTCCCCGAAGAGGAAGGGATGATGCAGCACAGTAGAGATAAGTATTTCCCTCAGTTATGAAACCAAGGTTATCGAACCAGTAGGAGAATCACACAACACCTCGTTAGCAGCACCTGCACACAAACAACAAATCCTTGCACCCAACGCAAACGAGGGGTTGTCAATCCCTCGGCGGTCAATTGTAAGATTAAATTGTATGTGATAGATAGATAGATTGAAACAAAAATAGAAAATAAAATAAATAAAAGAAAATGGCAGCAATATTTTTAGGGTTTTAGTAATATGATTTAGATAGACCCGGGGGCCATAGATTTCACTAGAGGCTTCTCTCAAGAAAATAGCATACGGTGGGTAGACAAATTACTGTTGGGCAATTGATAGAAAAGCAAATAATCATGACGATATCCAAGGCAATGATCATGTATATAGGCATCACGTCCGAGACAAGTAGACCGACTCCTGCCTGCATCTATTACTATTACTCCACACATCGACCGCTATCCAGCATGCATCTAGTGTATTAAGTCCATAAAGAACGGAGTAACGCCTTAAGAACGATGACATGATGTAGACAAGATAAACTCACGTATGAATAAACCCCATCTTTTTACCCTTAATAGCAACGATACATACGTGTCATATCCCTTTCTGTCACTGGGATTGAGCACCGCAAGATCGAACCCATTACAAAGCACCTCTTCCCATGGCAAGATAAATCAACTCAGTTGGCCAAACCAAATCAATAGATCAGAGAAGAAATACGAGGCTATAATAATCATGCATAAAAGAGTGCAGCAAAGACTCAAATAATTTCATGGATAATCTGATCGTAAACTCACAATTCATCGGATCCCAACAAACACACCGCAAAAAGTGATTACATCGGATAGAACTCCAAGAACATCGAGGAGAACATTCTATTGAAGATCAAAAAGAGAGAAGAAGCCATCTAGCTACTGCCTATGGACCCGAAGGTCTGTCGGAAGGGCAGCAAGGTTGATGTAGAACCCCTCCGTGATCGATTCCCCCTCCGGCGGAGTACCGGAGAAGGACCCCAGATGGGATCTCTCGAGAACAGAAACTTGTGGCGGCGGAAAAAGTATTCCGTGGACTCCCTGAGGGTTTCTGATTTTTTTTAATTTATAGTGCTGGAATTAGGTCAAACGGAGCAAAGGGGGGCCCACGAGGCACCAGGGCGCGCCTGCCCCCTCAGGCGCGCCCTGGTGGCTCGTGGCCACCTCCTGGGTCTTCTGGCCCTCTCCCAAAGCTTCTAGTGTTTATCTTGGCCAATAAAAAATCTCCAAAAAGTTTCGTGGCATTTGGACTTCGTTTGGTATTGATTTTCTGTAAAACAAAAACAGGGCAGAAAACAGCAACTGGCACTGGGCACTAAATTAATAGGTTAGTCTCCAAAAATGATATATAATTGTTGTAAATGATTATAAAAACATCCAAGATTGATAATATAACAGCATGGAACAATAAAAAATTATAGATACGTTGGAGACATATCAATTATTGACTCTAGTGCAAGTGGGAGTCTGTAGGAGATATGCCCTAGAGGCAATAATAAATGTTATTATTTATCCCCATGTTCGTAATTAAGTTTATATTCCGTGCTATAACTGCTATGGTTCTCGAGTCTACAATAACCACGAGGCTCGGAGGAAGACTCATATGCACGTGTGGAATAATAAACGGTAAAATGTATTCCTAGTCTGGCCTCTAAGACTAGCTCAAGTGTTGCATGATGGTTCTTTTTTCCTGATCATGGGCATGACTATGCTGGCAACTTTGAGGGCACATTGTTAGAAGAACACTTGTGTTGAATCGACCCGAATTGATGTTATGCTATGAGATACATTCGTCACAAGTTAATGGTTAATAACACAGAGAAAGTTTATGTTTGCATAATTTCTTAGACCATGAGAGTATCGAGTTTCTTCATGCTTGATTCATGAACTTTGGGGTTTGTTAAACGTCATCCGTAACTGGGTGGCTATTACGGTGGCTTACGGGTTCATGGGAAAGTATGTCAAGTAACTTGATAGCTCAAGATTGGGATTTGCTCCTCCGACGATGGAGAGATATCTCTGGGCCCTCTCGGTGTTACGGTATCCACCATCGTCTGGCCAGACACAATGTGATTTGATCACAGGGATGCCGGAACACGGGAACGAGAAAAGAGAACAAAACCGGTCATGTCTATACTTCACCGAACATATAGGGTCACATGCTTAAGGGTCATCTATCTGCTGAATGCTAGACAGGGAGTCTGAGAGAAAGTCACCGGAAAAGTTTCGGAGACAACGGAAGAGTTCCGGAGAGAGAACACCGGAAGAGTTTCGGTAAAACTGAAAAGTTCTTTCGGGGTATACCATTAAGTCAAATTGGTTTCGGCACACGCCTGGAAATTCTTGGAGGGTGCCAGAATTGTTCCGGGAACTTCTGGGATTTTTCCGGAGAAAAAACCCGGAAATGTTCCGGAGCTGCCGGAACCGCTTTGGTTGCTTTTCGCAGATGAAAATCACTAATCCGGAATTGTTTCGGAACGCGTCCAAAATTATTTTAGTGGGTACTGGAAATGTTCTAAGACCTACAGAAATATTTTCGGATTTAACGGTCGCGGAAAAATGTTTCTATGAATAGTGAAAATCACTTTATGGTTACTTTATGGAAAGCCACCTTTTGGGGCTTTGTCCCAAAATATCTTAGGGATGACAAGGATGGATGAGAGCCACCCTATCCCTTGGGTTTTCCTATAAATAGAGGTGGAGAGGCACTCTCCACACTCACTCTTTCTCACATACAAATGCCATGCATGATCTGGCCTTCTCTCTCCCTCCCCGCGAAATAGTTTCGTAGAGTCGAAAGGTTGTCTGGGTTCCGGTGGGAACTAGTTCTGGACGGCGAAGCCCTGCCGGATAGATGACACCGTATGTGTGCAACCCCGTAGAGAGGTCGTAGGTTCAATCTTTTTGCCCGAGGGGCTGTTTGAGAGTGCCTCCCGAAGGGCTGTCCGAGTGACCGTCCGAGTTTCTGTGAGTGCCTCCCGAAGGGCTGTCCGTGACACCGTCCGGGGGACTGTCCGACCGCCTCCCGAAGGGCTGTCCGAGGGGCTGACGAGGGAGTACATCCTCGCGGTTGGGAGGTTGTAAATCCTAGCTGCGGGGATCTGCACCGACGATCTACACCGACTCTACTTCCGCTGCGCTATGAGTCGATAACGATCAGATCCAAACCTTGTATGCATCTCCATAGTGTTCCTGGGCGTGCTCGCAGTACTGAAATTTTTTGTTTTCTGCTGCGTTCCCCTACATTCATTGACCTTCATTCGTGTTGTTCGTAATAATGCAAATCGAGAAAACTCATTCGGAGAACACCAAGGGCAAGGAGGTGGTGTCGGCCGAAGAGAAGGGAAAGGAGGTGGTGTCGGCCAAAGATGTAACACCCCCAGTGGTTAACTACAGTGACCACATGGTAATGATGCCAGGTCATCATCATTATATCCTAAGAAATGCAGTTAAGAAATAATTCAACTCAAATTCAAAATTCAAATAACAAGTCCACGCGCCCTAGGGTTCGCCCGCGTCCACTCCCCCTCGTAGATGCCCCCCTCTCGCCCCAGATCCGCCGCGGCGAGCACACCCGAACACCCTCGCCGCCATGGCCGACCTCGTCCACGCGCCCACCGAGCACCCCATGCCCTAGGACAGTGTCCGGTCGCTCCGCCGTCGTCCTCTTCGTCGCTGTCTGCCCTCCATTCGAGCCGGGATCCTCTGCAACGAGCGCAATGACCTCGTCTTCAACCTCGGATCGCCGCCGCATCCGTCGTCGATCCTCTGCACCGAGCCCCTCTCCGGCTCCCCTGAGCTCCCTGCCGGCCTCACTGTGAGCTCCCGAGCCTCCTGCCCCTTTTTTCCATTCCCTGTGCCCCTATCCTCTTACCCCACCGGTGCCGTGAGCTCACAGCTGCTGCTCACTTCGCCGTCGCAGCCACCGCTCGCGCAGCTCGCGCCCGAGCATCACATCGAGCTCCTGGAGCTCCCAGAAGCTCGCAGCCACCACCAGATCGTTCCCCGTGCCTCCTAGCGCCCTTCCCGGCGAGCTCCCGAAGCCACCTCTGCCTCCGCTCATCGCCGGCGTGGTTTCCGGCCATCCCAGCCCCCGTGACCACCGCCATTGGATGCGCGAGAGCGCCAGCAGCCCGTAGAGCCTTCCCGCGCGCCGAACCGTGGCCTGTAGCCGTTTTTCGGCGAGCACCCGTGCCGCGCCGCCGCGAAAACGCCGGCCGGGCCCACCCGCCAGGCCGTTAACCACTAACTGGGCCCTAATGACCCACTGACATGTGGGGCCCCTACTGTAGCTAGTTAATTAAGTTAACTAACCTAACTGCTAAGCTCAACCACTGACATCGGAGTCCCACCCCTGCTAATTACCCTTTTTATTAATTAAAACCCTGTTAACTATTATAGCCACTGACTGTTGGGTCCCACTGGACCCAGTTGACTAGTCAACCAGCTGACTGGGCTGGACCCAGTCAATGACAGGTGGGTCCCCCTGGGCCCATTGACCAGTCAACGGTCCCCGTTGACTGCTGACTGGGCAGTCAACTGGGACCCATCTGTCAGCCTAATGAGCATTTTGCTGGGTACACTTCTGTGTAAGTGTACCCGTAGCAATTTAATCATTTAATTTCGAATTAAAAATAAATACAGTAATTCCAGAAAATGATTAAAACTTTGAAAAATCATAGAAAATAAACCGTAACTCGGATGAAAATAATTTATATATGAAAAATGATCAGAAAAATAAGACGAATCCGAATATGTGGTCAAAATGCTTGACCATCACTCCTAACTAGATGAACATGGAACCTTCCCCTCCGGATCCATACACCGATAATCACCTAAAGCCGGGAAAATATTCCCAGATATTTTCCCGCTCCGTCTGTAACGAGTAGCACTGCGTGAAGTCACCCCCAGCACAGCATATTGCCTTGTCATGCATCTGTGTTGCATTTGTTTGCTTTATATTTATTGTTTCTTCCCCCTCTTCTCTCCGGTAGACCCCGAGACCGACGCTGCTCCTGAGTACGGCTACGTCGTCGACGACCCCTCTTTCACAGTAGAGCTTCCAGGCAAGCAAAACCCCCTTGATCATTCCTATATCGCCCATTCCTTCTCTCTCGTGCTTGCATTAGATTTTGCTACTGTATTTGATTGCTCCTATTCTGATGCATAGCCTGATTTTGTAACCTGTTGTTGGTACTTTACCTGTTGTCCTATATGCTTAGTATAGACTGGTTAGTGATCCATCAGTGGCCCTACACCCTTGTCTGTGTTGCCCTGCTTTGCTACCGGATGGCTCGACCAATGTGATCGATGAGCAGAGACCTACACAGCACCGCACACCCCCTTAGTTGTACGACTCTGCAGAGCTACTATCGAGTGCCGAGGGTGATACCTCCTACCTCACTCCTGATGATATCTCTGTAGCGTGGCTAATCGGTTGTGGGTTACCGAGGGTGATTCCTCTTTCACCACCTCCGATGAGGTCTCTGTCGTGCAGCCCCTCAAGTGTGAACCCATCGAGGGTGATTCCTCCAAGTTCACCTTGACGGTTACATCGAGTGGGAATCCATCGAGGGTGATTCCACGGATTCCCCACGATGTTATGGACACACGGGTACTTTGACCTTCACCTCAGACCATTGCTAAAGACGGGTCTGCTCCAAGAGCACCCGCGAGATAATGTTGAAGTCGGCCCGCCCCCAAGGGTACCCGCAAGAGAGTCCTGTGGCGGCTGGCTGTTAGCGGTACCACCCAGGATGTGGTGGTAGCTCGGGACTTGTCCCGACAGCTGGCACGGAACTTACACTGTAGTCGGAGCGACAGGGCAGGCGGAGACTACCTAAGAGAGAGGTGGGCCTAGTCCCTGGTCGTGGTCTGCGAGATACCTAGTCGGAACGGCCGAAGCACTGGTCGTCTCCGCGAGCTCCTAATAATTCACTAACGGATTTGGGTATTTGATCTGAGTTGGCCACTGGCCTATACGCACTACCACCACGTGGGATAATGGTTTAATGGGGCCCTCTGCGCTGTATGTATCAGCCGAAAGTTCTGTCAGACGTCCAGTTCAGCATTGCGGCACGGCTGAGCCGGCGCCATCCATGACAGAGGTGGTGCCTGGACCCTCCCTGCACGCAACGACCCGGAGTGCAAAGGGCGATGGGCCCAAGACCCCTGAGCACTTAGGATGTAGACCGGCGGGGACCTTTCTGCGGAGCCTAGGTAGGACTATGTCGTGTCGGTCAGCCGAGGTCGGGCATTACCCGGAAAAGTGTGTCCGGCCAGAGGTAATCGAGCATGTTGGGTAACAGTAGTGCACCCCTGCAGGGAAGTTATCTATTCGAATAGCCGTGTCCACGGTAACAGCCTAACAGGACGCTCAGTGTTGTATCCCGATCTACTACAACTAGAACTGGATACTTGTGTTACTTAATAATTTGATAGCTCCGGGATCGCTTTCTCGCAGGGAGTCGAGGAAGGATCTCTGGGCATGGCTACTATTATACTTGTTACTATTACTTTTATATGCTAATCTGCACTCTTCTAATGCTGTAAGACGCTGCAAGATGCTAGTCTTCGATAGGCTAGGCCTTCCCCTCTATTCTGGCATTTCTGCAGCCCAGTCCACAGATACAGCCCCTTCATTTGATACCGATGCATACTTAGCATAGATCTGATGTAAGTCTTGCGAGTACTTTGGATGAGTACTCACGGTTGCTTTGCTACCCCTTTTTCCCCATACCCGATTGCTGCGATCAGATGACGGAGTCCCGGAGACAGCTGATCCCGCCGATGACTACTACTACCCCGACGGAGCCTACTACTACGTGGAGACCGACGGCCAGGAGTAGTTTAGGAGGCTCCCAAGCAGGAGGCCTGCGCCTTTTCGATCTAGATGTCGTTGTTTTGCTCAGCCTTCTTAAGGCGACCTTGTCTAATTATGTCTGTACTCAGATACTGATGCTTCCGCTGACTCTTGTGTAACTCGAGCTTATGTATTCGAGCCCTCGAGGCCCCTGGCTTGTAACAGAAAGTTTGTATTATTTTATTTTGTGTCTAGAGTTGTGTTGTGATATCTTCCCGTGAGTCCCTGGGCTTGATCGTGCGCATTTGCGTGTATGATTAGTGCACGGTCGAGTCGGGGGCGTCACAAAAGAGCAGGGCAAGGAGGTGGTGGAGCTCCCCAGCGCCCCCAAGCGGGTGAGGAACTTCGCCCATTTCCATGAGGAGGTCGGGCCAACCCACTTCTGCATGGTCATCCTAGCACCAAAGGTAGAGTGCCTGCCGATGCCTCTTGACTTCACCAAGCACTTCCCCACCATCCCTCAGGAATTCAAGTTGAAGAGCAACGCCGGTTGCACCTGGAGGGTGACGGTCTGGGTGATCAACGGCAGGGTCACTCTTGATAAGGGTTGGACCCCCTTCGCAGTTGTTCACCAGATCAAGATCGAGTACCTCGTCACTTTCAAGTTGCTGACTCCTGGCACTCTGAAGGTGATCGTCTTCAACAAAGATGGCGTGGAGGTGGTGAAGAAGTGCAAGAAGCACGACGTGGCCTTCACCATGAATGCCTAGAAAGTTTACTCTTACATGGTTTGCTTAGCGTGAGACTGTTTGTTTAAGACATTGATTAATTATGTGGCACTATGTTGAACTTGTTGCTATATATGTCGTGCTTGCTAAAGTGCTGGTAAGCTCACCACTCTGAAAGGAGGTTATCAGACAGCATGCGTTGCATCTAACCAAAGAGCCTCATTTGCGTTTCTGCCTAAACAAGCCCGCAACCAAACAACATGACTTGCGTTTCATCGGGGGTATGCATGCAACCAAACGATGTGCAGATGATGGTTTTTACCCTGCATTTGCTCAACTAGGCCCAACTAAGACAAGTATGCGAAGTGGCAAAAATAGATGCAAGCAACCAAACACGTCCTTCCGGGATGAAAAGAAAATCTTATGGCGAGGGTCTCTACTATGTGCAGTCTTCAGTCTTCACGTTATCTTCACCATCATCTTCAGCTTCGCATTGCCCGTATTCAGGCCCGGTCATCCTCCGTCATGGCGGCATTATCAGAATCCATCTGCACCGCACCTTCTTCCTGGCCAACCCCTCTGCCGCCACAGTCGGTCTCTGGTGTGGCCGCGGCGACCTTCACGACCAAGAATTCCATAGCCAAGGCACGAGATGGACATCAACGCACAAGGAAACAGCTAAGCCCAGATATATGCTCCAGAAGATGCTCCAAGTACCTGTGGCTCTCTGGGTTGAGCCGAAGCGCCTTTTGTGTCTTCCCGCTTAGGTCGTTTAGCCTTCTCACCAGGCTTGGGACTCAATTCGGCACGAACGTCTAGTGCCAGGAGTTCTCGAGGTACAACCCCCTCGATCCCGTCTTCACAAAACTGCGATCAGGCGGTGGCCAGTTAGTTGATAATAAAACATGGAAAACTTCAGAAGTAGGCATGGTCGCATATATTTTGTGCTCCCAGAAGTATAAAATGGTGTTTTCATACGTTTGTTTTTGTGAGAAAGCATGTGAATTAGTACCTTAAAGCTATGCAAAAGTATACCAATTTTGGAACTACATAAAAACATAAAGGATGCAATAATGAGTGTACAAATTTGGTTTCTCTTGAAGAGCACACAAACATGCATGCTGTGTTTGCACAAATGTTTGCCAGCACAATTTTTTTGCAAATGCACATCTTTCTTTTCCCATTATATTTATCTATGAAATTTCAAACGAAAATTCTTCGCTGAGGAGCACGTGAATGCATTACACACTAATAGAAAGGTCTGTGTGTGTTGAGAGACTGTATAGCAGAAACAAAACACATACTCGAGAAAATCCTTCCAAATCTTGTCTGGCTTGAAACCGTAAACCTTTCCAGCAATAAACCTGTCAAACAAATGCTGCTCTTGAAACCTCCAAACATATTCAAAAGAAAAATGCAATGCTGTTTCTGACGTCAGGCCACATGCCAACCCAAATATTACATTCTTGAATTCAGTGTCCATGAATTGAGGACCACTGAGCCATTGATAAAAGCTACAGGCCTTTCTGTTTCCGTTTAAGGTGATTAGAACCATCCCTATCTTTGTGCGGGATAAGAATACGTCAACAAAATTTTGTTATCTACAGATAAAAGTTCACATCAGCATTGTGTCAGGACTGAGCTAAGCCCTGAGTTTTAATAGTTGAAAACAGATGCCAGCCTCCATATTTCCTTTGAAGATGGAACATGTAGGCACAATGACGCATTAAATTCCTATACTAATCCTCACACAAATCAGCAAATATGAGAAGGGTGAATTTCTATGGCATCTACCAAAATGACGATAACACCAATGTTTTTTTGTCAATTCATTCTAGCAGAACTTATTCAGAGAATGCTTTGCTTTGGCTCCATGGAGAGCTGGGCGCAATATGCTTTAAATAAGGATGACTTATGTGATGCATATTAACTTACTGGGAGTCCTACCTCGATCAACTTTTAGTACGACAAACACTCGAGAAATAATTGCGCTGGGATTTGAACTTACACGATTACTTTTGTGGTGATACTCCTCCTCAATTCCGGCAGATGTGTCCATCTGCAAGTTTACGTTGAAAACCCAGTATTAGAAGGCACTCCTGATAAGTTATCGAATGAACCATAGGTGCAAAGTAACTATGAAAGAAAAAGTAAAGAGCTTACATCTTCTGCAAGTGGCTTCCAATATTCTGTAACTGATGGTGTGCGGACTCGGTCAAGATCAGTCAAAGCAGTCTGCAGTTTCAATTCAAATAAGATGTGGGTTTCCAAAAATTGAACAGACAAAAAATGTGACTAAGGGCACATACAGGGAATTGAATGATTATTTTTTATGAATACTCTGTAGGTCAGTCAACTAATGAGGCAGTAACTTGCAGAAAAATTGTACAAAATCCCTGTCCTAATAGAGTGTCCCCACTCAGACTCTTTTAACATTTTTATATAGAAGTAAAATTGGACAGTAAGACAAAAAAAGGCCTAACTGACGCATTTTTTGCTCTTAATGCATTGTTGCTCCTTCAAATAGGATAATAACGGGAAGTTCTAGCTAAAACATACGGGGTTTAGTTCTGCCCATTTCCACAGTTGGGCAAGTTCTTTGTTTCCCAACCTCCACCTTGGCTTACTGCAATGAAGGAAAACAGAATATGAAATAATTAGAGAGCAGTAGAGCATGACATAATTATATCACCAATCTGTACAGTATTACCATTGCCCTAAATTCTCTTTTTATCACAAAATAAGACTATTAAAATTGGAATTGACTTTCTGGTTAAAAACTCGTACTACAAATACTGGTACAGTAAATGGGAGGTGCGTAAGGTCAAAGAACGTATGCACCATTTCCGGAAATTTTTTTTGAGTAATTTACACTTTTCCTAGACAAATCTAGAACATGAAATTATAATGAGAAAATCGAAATCGATGTCAGTATCTATTCCAACATGAACTTCATGCATATATAACAACCCATCTAACTACATTAATCAACATGAATAAGATCTGACTCGATATTCATGTTGATTCCATGCTTCTCCCTTAATCAAGAAGTGAATAATACAAAGTTCCAAATAACTACAATAGATTCTAAAACTCACAACAGATTATTAATTCCTGCACAAAAAAATAACGATATTGGACTAGTGTGGAACAAGCTAGACATAAAACTCCATATGTTTGCTTCACAATAATTCACAGAAAGGTGTTTGCCGCTACATGTACCCTGTCACACCAGGCTCTGAACGAATTAACAAGCAGTACATGATTAGCAACAAAGTACTTAACCGGATATATAATTGATCAACAACAACATGATCAATCTTGCAGTTTTGTTGGTTAATATTCAAATCGTTTTGTCTTTCGAACAGTTACACAGTGTATGGGTTGTTGCTGGTTGTGTGAAAAAGACTTGTACTGAATATTTCCGTTAAGTGATTAATGGAAAGGGGTGAGAGCCCGGTTGGAAAAAAAGAAGTTATACAGTGTATGTTTAAACGAGATTTCAATGTCTGAAGAAAGCAAGTAGCATACCGTTTTCTGACTCCAGCTTGACCTGACTTCTTTTGAAAAGGTTGTTTTTCAAATGCTGGACATCCATCTCTCTTCCACCAAACCTTTTCAAAAGACAGTCAGAGGAACGAGAACTGGTGGTGACAATTCCCATATTAAAAGTATAAGAGTGGTACAATGCAGCAAAATGGTACCCAGTTTCTCTCCCGCTCAATAATATGCTCAATGCTTCGTAGAAATTCCCTCCCTTTTTGTGGAATCGTCTCCAGGAGGTTCTTAACACGCTCTTCACAGGATTTAATTTCCTCTTTCTGATCAAAGAGGAAATGAGATGAGAGATTATCTAATACACAGATTTAACTCATAACTGAATGATGGTTCAAGACGTCTCTCAAAGGAACCAAAGGATGACAAAGGCAATCAGAATCCCTGATTTACTATACTACTACCACTATGCCACGGTTTATTGAATCAGGCAGTCACGGTTGGTTATAGTTGACCCAGTTATATTTGTTGGCATGTGGTACTAACTAGTGAATTTCATGCTAGCACAACTTACAGTATGGAACACCTTATTTTAAACAAAAATGATTATATTTGCACTTATGCAATAACATTAATCTATACTTGGTGGCAGAATTAAACATTGTAAAATGTATATATAATAGGTCATAACAATTTGTCCTACCAACATAGGTAACCTATAGGGGTATAAGATATCTGCACTGCAGAGTCATACACCCATGAAGAAAGGATTTTATAGAACGCACATAGCTGTTGAAGATGTCATGATATTTTAACAACAGTTATGTAGTGAGACATGAATATACTGAAGTGTTGACAATTACTGAATTAAATTGTTCCAGATGTTCATGCCTATGGTATGTGAGTTATAACTTACAAGAAATACGTAATAATTCTACATGGGGAATAAACAGTCAAGTTATTTTATTGCTTACCATGTTCTCGGATGGACTTTCCTTGCCACTCTTTCCAGACGCCTGAGAACATAATAATTTTAGTAGTCCACACCTCACAGATAGTAGAAGGTTAAGTAATGGCAGGAAACTGAGCTAAAATAAGGAAAAAATGGGGTGTTTGTTGTCTATGATGATTGGAAGATTTTGCAAGTATCTTCCAGTTCACACTTCACTACCCGACAAACAAGTAACCTTGATACAAGTCTTCATTAGTTTATAACTTTCCTTCCAACTATTGCTACTGCATGGGTCATGTATTAAGGCACAGTCAACAGCTGCAACTGTAAGTGACAATAATGTTTTACCAACTATGGTTATAGTTACCCTTCTTAGCTAGGTATGAGAGAAATTTAGCTATTGCGTCGCCTTCTCAACAGATGGTGTCATTCAAAATAGTGAGAAGCTGGCCAGTGTGGAACACAAGCAGATGAGACTTGTATGGAAGAGAGAAAGCGGAGAAAGAAGTAACTTATTGTAGTGCCAAATGTAGCCCACGTGCAGTCACATAGCACACTCTGCAAAATTAGCAAGGCCTAGTACACTTGATTTGGACATAGGACAGGCTATATGTGTATAAATAAACAGAACCAGGATGCAACAAGTTCATCAGAAATTTAGAGGGGAAGTGCTATTTTTGCCTCTGCAGTTATTCAGAGTACAAAAACATGTTGCTTATCACGAAAAGAACAGATAAAGAGAAACCCCTGAATGTTTGGCAAGTTTTGAACAAGAATGTACGATAGGCACAAACTGATGTTGCACTGCCAACTAAATTCCAAATTTGTGTACCTTCAGATAGTTAAAAAATATAAGGAATTGGACAAGGATGTGGCATCGAAAACTTGCGTCTTTCAACTGCAAATAATGAATGTTATATGGCTATACGACAACAGTGAACAGTCACCAAAAAAACTAATGTCAGATGCTTAACAAAATTACCTCCAAAGCCATCAATTTACTGCTAGTAAGGTACTTAATATCGAAAGCAGCATCTCCCTCCTGCTCAGGATTGTGATATTTTCCATCATCATCGCAGAGAATCTGAGCTTCAAATGTGCTTAACACGACCTGAGATTCAGTTATTAGATAACATCAATCAGAAGTCAGAACAAACACATTGAACTAGAAAAAAGCAAAAAAAAACTGTATGTCACTCGAAAAATGAAGGAGAGTGTACCATTAAATTAGAAGCAAAGTTTTGCCATTTTGTTGGGTTTGTGGTAGTCAAAGCTGGGTTCCTGAAATGCTCCTAGAATGAAAATACAACCCAAAGTTCAACATCGAAACAACCTGGTGTTGAGAAATTAACAGACATTCGGGAGGTATAGTTGATGATTGTGAATCCCAGAGATTAACAAGTATTACCTCCGATCCATAAAAAGTGTCGCAGTTTTGAAACTGCGACACTTATTTTGGATCGGAGGGAGTACAATATATCAACCTGTAGACTCCACAGGGTTTGGTAGAAGTTGAAATCAACAGAAATTCCTGACATACAAAGGTGCATTAAGGAATGCTATCATTCACAAGACACTTGCAGGAAGATAGGAAAGACAGGATAAATTTGCAAAGTAACCTTAAAAACTAAGAATAATATAGGAGTGCCATTTTTTATCAGGATAACTGTACTGACCAGCGGTGAGATCTTTCTCATATTTAGTTTCATTTGATATGTTGAAAACTCCCTTGATGTTGAGAGCTGATGAAGAAAAAAAGAAAAAGAAAAATGAGTAGTGTACCCAGAAGACAGTTATAATCCCTTGCCAGTAAGGGGGCCAACAAACTAGCAAGAACGGTGGATGATGTAATATGCAAACCTGAACGCTCTGACAACGGAAAGAAACGTGCCAGAAACATGATAATTCGTCCACAGAAGACCACATCGTTTAACTGAAATTTCAAAGTATAAGATATATGAATACTAGTACAGAGCACAAACTTTTGTACCAGGCGAAACTCCAAGAAAATAAAAGGAGTGCCCTTCAGAAGCTAGCTGAAGTTAAACTTCAAAACAATTTCAGAGATAAAACCAATAGCACATTATTACACAACAAAGGTATGGGGGTACAACCAGAACTCTTCAGCAAAGCTTTTACTGAACACAGTTTTCAATTCGGTAGTAGATACAATCACCCACCGGTCTCAATTCAATCAGTAGTATGAATAGCTACAACAAATTAGCATAAAGATTACGCACAACGAAATAACCAGATCAAACCTTTGAAAGTCTTCGAAGAAGTTGGTTGCATGTCCTCAGCATAACCAACTTGCCACGCCCAAATAGCTCTTGCTAGAAATAACCCGAAACGATAATCCATTTAGAAAACTATGAACATTCATCATGTGTGCCATAGCAGCACCACAGGCCATTAAAAACGAGTACAACTTGCATATTCAGAATTACCTTCCCCAAGACATCCTGTTTGCTCTCGATATACCCAAAGACATGTTTGCAATCTTTGATGGTTGACATGTCCGTCAGGTCTTCTAACAGCTGGAACACCATACCAGCCTCAACATGCCCTCTTTCACAAAGGTAAAGCATCATATCTGACAGGACAAGCAAAACTTAATTCATCAGAATAAAAATAAACACTGCACAAGCGCTAACAAGTGCTCAGAAGCCAATGTTGGTAATAGAAATATTTGGCAAGGCTGGCGGAAGAACTGTGACTGACCAAGAAGACGTGTTATCATGCAACTACTTTCTCCGCTATCCACTGAGTTTCCACATTGCATAATCCCTTTACCAGATTGAACTGCAGATGACTAGAGTATAATTGTAAAACAGAATCAGCAGTCAATATTAGTTTCTAGGATTGCATGATGAGCAAATAAGAATTGCAGCAATTCCTCTCACTTCCTATCAGGGTAATTTGCAGTCAGTTATCAACCATAATGTAGAAACAATTAGTGGACCGTACAGACTTGACGAAACCCGTTACATTGTGTGTAGTTCCAACAGTGAGGCTATAACCCAGAAAATGGTAAGTGTGCACATCACTTTGCAACAAATATTAGTGTAGCCACGTCTGAATTAAAGAAGCTTACGACAAGTTCCTGCAGCAGCCTCCGGAGAGCATTCTCCAAGGACTGGTTCTCCTATTGAACCAGCACGGTTTGCTTCTGCCAAATCGGATGAGAAACCGGCTTAAAACACATGTGTTGTGTACTTGTATTTGTAACTCACCACCATAACTCAAGGATTACCAAATGAAGAGAAGCAAAAAAGAATGGCTAGTTTATTATCAACTCATCAGCTACCAAAAGGGTCACAGGCAGAGAAAGTCTAATTGTGTGTTCTATATACCTGGGGCTTGATTGCTTCCTGGACCGCCTGGAGGGCGAAAGCTTCCGGGGATTCGGCCCTGGACAGCGCGCTCCGGAACACTCCCTGCGACCAAGCAGAAAGCTCGAATTTACGGAGGCGTGGAGAAACAATTCGAGCCGGAGTTGGCAGCACTTCCTCCCACACTGCCGTCTGCCGCAGTGGCCTAGTGTAGGAGAGGAAGGAGGGTGGTGGGTGGAGAAAGGGCTCACGATGATGCGGTCGCGGTCGGCGTGGCTGGAGACGGCTGCGAGCGGGGACGGGGACGAGGCGGACGGTCGGTCCTTGGTGAGGCGCGTACGGAGGCCCGAGTTGGACGGCGGCGGCGAGGGCTCCGCCATGGTGGAGGAGGGTGTTCACTGGATCACCACCGCGGGCAGGGCGCGACGACGGGGCCACGGGGGGATTGGGGAAGGGGGCGCAGCGAGCGGGCACCATTTTCGGTGGCGGGCGTTGTATGCAGAATTGCGGGGGAAAAAAACTTCAGTTCCAGACTTGTAGGCTTGTACCACGATGAATGCTAGTCTCATTTTTTTGCATGGTTTTTTTTTTTTTTGCATGGGAATGCTAATCTCATTGGTGTTTCTCTACGTTTTAGAGATGTTCTTAACTCCAATATATACTGTACCTCTTATTAACTGAGAGCATCTAGCCTAAAAATAAGCTGAATACCTAAAAACTGAAAATTTTGATGAATACCTAAATCTGCACAAGTTGCTAAATTTTTTAGGCCATAGCCTATATTCTGCAATACAGCAAAGCCTAAAAACAAAAATGTAGTCGCGGGAAAGCAACCGTCACCACCGTCACTCTTGCCACCCTGAGACCCCGCGACCATCACCACCACCACCACTCCGGCCACCCTGAGACCCCGCGACCATCACCGAAATCACGACGGTGCAGAGCCTAGCCCCTACCGTCACTCCGGCCACCCTGAGACCCCGCGACCATCACCACCACCACCACTCCGGCCACCCTGAGACCCCGCAACCATCACCGAGCTCACGACGATGCAGAGCCTAGCCCCTACCCACAGGCGACGTGCGCTCGACGGCCACGACCCCCGTCAAGTTGGGGCGGTCGGTCGTCGCCGGACTAGAAATTAATAGGTCGGTTGAATATTCAGGAGTAATAATTTAATCGTTCAAATTTGGCAGCACCGCCGCCACTCCACTCCATTCCTGCCCCACCCCCACAGGCTTTCCTCAGCCTCTTGACGCCTCAGCAGCTATCGGATAGTGTAGCACCCCTAAGAAATGAGCTACAGTAATCCCTTATGATCAGTGCCAAGTCATCTTGATTTACAGTGCTTGATCATCATTGGTTCATATCTCATTTCAAATTCCACTTCAGATTAAAATTTGAATGGCAAGTGAAATTTGAAGTTGCACAAATTTGGTTGCAAAATAGTTCATCATTTAGCAAATATTCCATAACAATTATTTGTTAAGGAAAACAACATTTATTATTTGCTTAAATGGGCTATAGCAAATAAAACAGTGCAATTCCAGCATTTTAAAATGCTATTTTATTTGTGAAAATTTCAGTTGGGTTCAGTTGCCTCTTAAAATATTTGTGGCAGTGCCAAATAATACAAGATATTTATGTGGCCAAGTTCCACAATTTTATAAAGTGTTTTGGCAGCCCAAATATTTTCCTTTCTGTCTCTGTTTAATTAAATAAAAGAGAAAACAGAAAAATGGAAAAAAGAAAAGGGGCAAAGGCCTCTGGCCTAAAGGCCCAGAGCCGGCCCAGCCCACTTACCCCTTCGTTCACCTGCTCCCGCCTCGCTGTCGGCGTCGCCATGGCCAGGAGCTCGCCTCGCCACCATTCCTCGACGTGTGTGGCTACAGAGGCGAAGGGAGGCGATAAGGATGAACCTCACCTGCTCCCCTGACTTCCTCCTGCCACTTTCCCCTTCCCCAGCGCTCTCCCTCTCGCTTCCCCATCGGCGCCCGAGCGCTGCTGTCGCCGCGCCCGCCTCGAGCTCGTGGTCACCGTCGACCCCGCTCCTCCGCACCGTGCCACAGCGCTCTGCCTCGACGTCTCCTACCTTCACGCCGACGCACGCAAGCCGGGGAGCTCTACACCTCCCGGATCGAGCCGATCCCTCCTCCTGCATCACCGGCGATCGCCGTCCAACCCGACGACCTCAGCGCTCCTAAGCTGTCACCGGGCCCCCTTGCGCCTCCCCGGTGAGCATCCGTTCCTCCTCTCTCTCTTTCTGCCCCGCGTACGCGTCGTAGCTAGCCGAACCGCCGCGGACGCCATTGCCGTAGCCCCGCCTTGCTGTCGAGCTCGCTGCCGTCGCTGTAGTGCCCGTCGCTGCCCGCCGAGCTCACCAACGTGTTTGTGGCTTCGAGTAGGCGTCGTAGGAGTTGTGCGCCGCCCGTTTTGCCCGCCGCATCGTCGCGCGCGAGCTCACCGAGCTTCGGTCTCCGCCGCTCTCGTCGCCGGCGACTCCACAGGCCGCCCCCGCTCGTGAAACCGCCCGGAGTGGATGCGGCTCACTCCCCTCGACCGAACGAGCTAGCGCGCGCGTGAAATGAGGCCCTGTGGCCGTTTTCCGATGCTGGCCGATGCGCTCCGCTGCTGGAGAGCTCGCCGGAGCTATTCCGGCGACGCCGCTGACCTGGCCGCCGACGTGACCTGACCGGTGGGCCTCCTGTGTCACTGGCAGCTGGGTCCCGCGGGCCCAGTTGACCCAGTTTACCAGGTCAACAGGCTGACTGGGCAGTCCCAGTCACTGACTGGTGGGCCCTAGTTGACTGGTCAACTGGTCAACGGCTGACTCGCTGACTCAGCTGGCCGGGCCCACTGTCAGTCTCTGGTGCACTCTGGGTGCACTGCACCGGGTGCACCTAGTAGTTTAAGTGGGATTTTCGGATTAAAAATAATTCCAGGATTTTTCAGAAATGATTTAAAACTTCGGAAATTCGTAGAAAATAATCCGTAACCTGGATGGAAAAGTTTTCTACATGAAAGTTGATCAGAAAAATCCAACGAATCCGAATATGCAATCCACTTACCTGTCACATGCCCACAACACTGCAACATGGAACCTCCCCCTCCGGTTCATCTGTCTGACAGATGCCTAATACCGGGAAAATATTCCCAGATATTTTCCCGCTCCGCCTGTAACGTGTAGCGCTGCGTTAGATCACCCCAGCATAGCTTATAGTCATGTCATGATTTGTGATTGCTTTTGTTGCCCTGTATTTATCTGTTTCTTCCCCCTCTTCTTCTCCGGTAGATCTCGACACTGACGTGGCCCCTGAGGACTACTTCATCACCGACAACTCTTCTTTTCCGGCAAAGCTTCCAGGCAAGCAAACCCCCTTGATCATGCCTATATCGCCTATTCTTTCTCTCTTATGCTTGCATTAGAATTGCTACAGTTGTTGCTCCGATAGTACTTATTCTGATGCATAGCCTGTTTTGTAACTGCTGTTGATACTTTACCTGTTGTCCAAAATGCATAGTATAGGTTGTTTAGTGATCCATTTGTGGCCCCGCACCCTTGTCCTTGTTGCCATGCTTTACTACCGGTGACCCGATCAGTGTGATCGATGTACATAGACCGAGCACATCACTGCACACCCCTTAGTTGTACGACTCTGTAGAGATACTATCGAGTGCCGAGGGTGATACCTCTTACCGCACTTCTGATGATAACTCTGTAGTGTAGCTGTTCGGTTGTGGACCTCGAGGGTGATTCCTCTCCCACCACCTCCGAAGATGCCTCTGTCGTGCAACCCCTCAAGAGTGAACCCATCGAGGGTGATTCCTCCAAGTTCACCTTGACGGATACATCGAGTGGGAGTCCATCGAGGGTAATTCCTCGGACTTTCCCCCTTGATGATAAAACACACTGTTACATTACCTGTTGCCCCTTTTACTGTTGTTGTTGTTGTGGGACTGAAGGGATATGCGGTACCACCCCGGTAGAGGTGGACTTGAGTTCCCGACAGTCTCTTGGGAAGTCGGGTTGACCTGGAGGGTACCCGCGAGATAATTACGTGGCACGGCCGGGCATTCCTGGCCCTTGCCGTAAGTCCACGAGACGGGGCGACGGGACCACAGATCGTGGATCACTGATTGTCAACGCGAGCTCCCAACACACTAATGGGTTAGGATATGTGATCTGAGTAGGCCTTTTGGCCTTTTCGCACTAACCACCACACGGGAATAGTATGGGCACTCGGCGTCGTATGTATCAGCCGAGTTCTTCAGACGTCAGCAGTTGAGCGGCACGCGCCCGGGTGGACCGCGAAGGCCTGCGTGTGTATACAGGGGCTAGGTATGGTCCCGGCCGTCCTCGCAACGCGCAGGAGTGCAAAGGGCGATGGGCCCAAGACCCCTGAGCGCTTAGGGTGTAGACCGGCGTGCTGGCCTCTCTGTTGAACCTAGGTAGGGCTACGACGTGTCGATCAGCCGAGGCCGGGCATGACCCGAGCAAGTGTGTCCGGCCAGAGTTAATTGAGCGTGTTGGGTAAGTTGGTGCACCCCTGCAGGGAAGTATATCTATTCGAATAGCCGTGTCCACGGTAACGGACGCTTAGAGAGTATCCCGATCTTCTACAACTAGAACTGGATACTTGAGATGCTTAAGTAATATGTTAGCTCCGGGATTGCTTTCTCGCAGGGGGTCGATGAAGGATCTCTGGGCATTGCTACTAGTAAATTATTATTACTTTATATTATGCTAATCTGCACTCTTCTAATGCTGTAAGACGCTGAAAGATGCTAGTCTTCGATAGGCTAGGCCTTCTCTCTATTCTGGCAATTCTGCAGTCCAGTCCACAGATACTGCCCCTTCATTTGATACCGATGCATAATTAGCGTAGATCTGATGTAAGTCTTGCGAGTACTTTGAATGAGTACTCACGGTTGCTTTGCTACCTCTTTTTCCCCATACCCGATTGCTGCGACCAGATGACGGAGCCTCGGAGCCAACTGCCCCAGTCGACGACTACTACTACCCCTCCGGTGCAGCTTACTACTACGTGGAGACCGACAACCAGGAGTAGATAGGAGGCCTGCGCCTTTTCGATCAGATGTCGTTGTTTTGCTCAGCCTTCTTAAGGCAGGCTTGTTTAACCTTTGTGTCTGTACTCAGATACTGTTGTTGCTTCCGCTGACGCTTGTATGTATTCGAGCCCTCGAGACCCTGGCTTGTAATATAAAGCTTGTATTATTTTATTTTGTGTCTAGAGTTGTGTTATGATATTTTCCCATGCGCATTTGCGTGTATGATTAATGCACGATCAAGTCGGGGGCGTCACAGATAGGTATCCAGTTTTATGTTTTGGCCACCTAAAACCTTCTCTCCACACACCTAAAACAAACATCTTTTAGGTATCCAAATTTTAGGCTGGCCGTTGGAGATGCCCCGATGAGAGTATTTATTGTGGGTTATCATAGAATGGCTATGTACGTACGTTTAGCATTTCCAATAAACAACTCAGCATTTCATATGCATGAAACAACAAATTAGTTTAACAAAAGCAAGCTGGGTCGATCCTGGTACATCACGGAAGCAAAGCAAGCACGAGTGTTTCTATCAAGTAGCAGCTCTGGGCATAATAATTCCCTATATCCAGGGAAGCAAATGGCAACTGCAGCGCAAACTTAGTCCTTCCTCAACTCGATGTACTCGCGCCTCGTCCCAGCTTTGTTGATGACTACAATCTCCACCTTGTCCCCCTGCATTATTTGTAGGTTCAGCAGATTAGTACAGTGGCGAATGTAAAGACAGCAACAAACATTATCTCTAGGAACCGAGAGGGGGCAACATACGGTGTAGATGTCCCTCTCAGTTGCAGATGCAAAGACATCCTTAACTAGGTCGACGGCCTCTGACTCGGACAAAGGGGTGACGGCATCCTGCACACATTATAAGGAAGAAAGATTCTTAGGGACTTCTGAGGAGCTATTCCAATCACCATTGATCAATATGACGTACATAAACTTGCTGCTTGTTTTAGTCAGCAAGAATATAAGTCAGACAGGATCAACCAATCTGCAATTTCATAGCTGACAACAAAAATAAAAATGTGAGGGCTTACCCTTGCAGGGACTAATAGTGGACTAGGTGATTTTAGCTGGTTGTCCAGCACTGGCATGATCAAGGTAGAACCTGATCCCTGAGCACTGTAACCAGTCCTCTCATAGGACCCAACAGCATCATAGGAGTAGACACATCCTTTCCCTGCACAAGTATGATACATGCTCAGAACACACTAAACAGGAAAATCTAACTGAGGAAACCAAATACGGAAGTCGGTACCTTCACTGTCAAGCCCACCAAGCACGTTGAAAGCATAGTATGGGAAGAATCGCTTGTAGTACAGGGTGTTGGAGAGCAATTGTGCCATTGCTGGGCAGCTCATCCTTTTATTGTGCTGGTGCTGGTATAGCTACATATACAAATAAAATAGAAGGACATTAATCATTTAGCTACCAATATTTTCGTACATCATGAACAGATTTAAGGTGCGCTGCACAGATGCAGCTTAATAGTGACACTGCACTGCATTGCCAGGCAAAGTTAGTACTACATTACCAAGGAGAAGAGAAGAGAACAGAGAGCATGTTTGAGGAGGCCATGGATAGGAATGCAAGGAAATATGATGAAGTAACCCATATGCTATATGGTTAGATTAAGCCTCAAATGGAAGCACAAAAACGAGTTGCTAAAATCTTTGCTAAACATTATGAAGTAGCGCATACACTACATGGTGAGCTTAAGCCCCAAAAGAAGTCGAAAAAAGGAGTTGTTAAAATCTTCCGTAAGCATTAATAACAGACTAAAATAAAGAGACTGATGATACTAGCACCATGACACGTTAATAAGAGTAATGTGCAATACTAATCCAGGTTGCTGTGTACCACAACCAAGTGTCCTACAAATATATGATAAGCAGTGTACTGATTTTCAGCAGTTCCGGCATGCTACAGTTTAGACTTTGGACCTAACATCAGATTTTCAGGCATTGCAACAAACAAAAAGTGCCATGTATGATGTATCCATGCCCAGGGAACCAGTAATGGTGGACCGGTTCTTCTGAGTTTTGGTCTGATACTGAGATGAAGACGGTCCAGAAGATAAACAACTTCCATCAGAGTAACTGCTAGCTGACAATATTTTTGAAAGTTCAAATAACTTAAGACCACCGACAGATCAAATACTCACCAAGGAAATTCCAAAACACATATACAGATTTCGATTGGGATGAAACCATCCAAGAATCATTTGGTATCAACACAGAAGGTGTCGATGGATGTATATAGGCAACACGTGGATAAATGAGGTTTTGCAATTTTACCAGTTCTCTGGCGGCTAAGTTCTTCTGCAGAGCTTTGATGTCACCTTGGAAGCCAGAAGATGCTATTACACATTTATCGGCCCTAGACAAATAAAGAAATAATGTTTTAATATTTTACGCAAGCAATAGCACAATATTGAAATTCTTAATAACAATATAAATTGTCAGCTAGGAAATATCCAGCTTTTTCACAGAGCGGGATAAAGAACATTGTTAACTAAGCTTCATTTTAGAAGAAAGAAATCCAATTGCATGATAATAACTTGACCTCCTAATGTGTGCCTACAACACCACAACATTTGCTTACACTCATACAACAAGAAATTACTGCATTATATATCATCAACTGGACTTAATTAAGAATTTAGATATTGATGATTACCACCTAACATTAAGCAAGCAAATAGCTTTGTACAATGTGCTCTTCGAAAGCAAAGGAATTTTGGGAGTTGGGGGCATAACCAAATGCAAGTAACATCACAATAGCAAGGCTGTATTGGAACATAATTACGGCAAAATTGGTTGTGATAAAACGCTCGGTCAAATGAAGACATCAATTTTATCATCATCGATTACATCATTTTATGTTATATGTCCTACTCCAGACAGTGTAAACCCGAAAGCTTGTTATCAATTTTCACATCAACAGCAGTACGGAACAAACCTATAGGCAAGAGGTATCATCCACTACCGGCTATCCATAACAAACAGTTTTAACACCTACGGAACAAAAATAGAACCAAATTGTCTGTCATGGTATGAACAGACGTTACTACAGACCAATCCCAGAAGATGCACATCATGTAGAAATCTAAAAGAATTTAAAGATAAAGCTAATGGCATCTTACAAGTTTCATCTGTTTGAACTTAAAGATAAGCATAAAAATGAAATAAAAAGAACATCATTCTATCTCCCAAACCAATCCTCTACTTCATTACTGGGAGTCTGGGACAAACTAAAGAAAAGCATAACTGTCCAGGCTAAGACAAAAGTATCCTATGACCTGGAGTGAGGGCACACAAACTAAAGATAAGGCGTGTTTTATGTTTATGTCGTATCGTATCTCCATAGAAATCGGCAAATCGCATCAAACTATAACGCTACAGGAACACGCTGGGACAGCCTTTATACAGCAGAAAAACTCGGGAACGTTAAGGTGTTTTTCCCCAATTCAATCCGATAACTCCAAGCACCAAACCCTAACCAAATCAACCAAGTGAGGCTCTAAAATCTGACCACTCCACCAAGGTGTCCAAATCCCTATCGCACCACAGAGCCACACGGCCTCACGGCCGACAAACCCTAGTCTCCAGGCGGGCAGATCGAGGCGCGAGATTTCGGTGGGGGACTTACAGCTCGCAGATCTTGGAGTGCTCGCGCGTGAGGATGTTGTATCCGACGGAGAGGCGGGTGTCGGCGGCGACCACGCAGTAGTCCGCGCCGGCGATGGCCACGCAGGTCCTGCACAATCACCAACCAAAAGCGGTCCTCGCTATGAGATGCGCAGAGACGAGGGCGGGGCCGACGAAGGGCGGGAGGGAGGGCGCTTACCCGCCGTTGTTCTCGTAGACCCAGTCGCCGCGCCTCGACATGGCGGTGGTTGAAGAGGGTGGGCTGCTCGGGGGGCTGGTGGTGGAGTCGCCGGAGTTCTGGCTTGGAGGAGAAGGCGAAGTGGAGCCGTGCGGTGCCCTGTGTCTCGCTTCTTTCCCCTTTGATCAGATTTCTTCGTGGCCTTCTCGACCTCGGCGGCTTGAGGCTTCATAGGCCGTCCTGGGCCGAGATGGGCTGGGCTTTTTTTGTGCGCGGCAAACACAAGGCTTTCTGTCG
Organism: Elymus sibiricus; assembly: GCA_039707655.1. Taxonomy (NCBI): domain Eukaryota; kingdom Viridiplantae; phylum Streptophyta; class Magnoliopsida; order Poales; family Poaceae; genus Elymus; species Elymus sibiricus. The sequence continues at coordinate 322,217,880 of CM077672.1, forward strand.
GGCCGGATCGGGGCCCACTCCTCGACAGAAAATATTTCGTTTTGTCTTATGCAATCCGATGGGTTTGTCTAAAAAAAAAAGTAATCCGATGGGTTCTCCTTCCTCAAAAATAAAAAATAAAAAAAATTTAGCCCCATGCTATCCTCTTTTCCAAAATTCCCTAAATAATTGCAACTCATTAACTTGCTTTTGAAACAATGCAACCATGCCACATCAGCAAGTGTGAGTCATCAATTATATTTTTTGCATTACCTTATACATGTAGCTGTCAAATCATCAGTTCATGCATTTGAGTCATAAGTTGTACTTTTTGCATTATGTTTTGTGTTGTCATGGATAATCCGATGTGTTAAGCGCTTGGCGCATACCTATGTAGTTCATATTTCAAATGATAAGTGTCACACGTCAGGTGCGTGGCACTGCAGCCCTGACGTTTTTCAATGGCAATTCCAGTTACGTAAGGATGGCAAATTTCAGTGACACACGGCAAATTTCTGTCAAAAATAAACTGAAGCACGAAAGTTGTCATCCTCGCATCACTAAACTTGCCATAAAAAAGTTTGGAGTTGTCATGTGCTCGTACCTGACATGTGACACTTATCAGGGTCCTTAATTTTTTGTTAGAAATTACATTCTTTTAACCAAGGTCCATTTTTTCTTTTTATACATCATTTTGTTATATGATTTTTTTTATTGTTTTAAGGTATAAATCGAGAACACTCTTATTTTTATTTCCATTAGTTTTTGCTATTTTTGTAGCAGCTATTTATGTATTTCTTTTGACAAGGCTTCTATAGCAACGGGCGGGGTATCAATCAAGTTCCAAAAAAGAAAAGAAAAAAAAAAAGCAATCTGACGTCATGTAGGAGACTAGGAATAATGCAATAACAGTACTAAGGAAAGAAAAGCTTAAAAACACGACTGACGCGGCGCGCGCGTCAACCTCCTCTTTCTCTCGCGCCACATGTATCTTGTGTGGGGCTCGCCTACCGCTACCTCATTCGAGCCTTATTCCGTGGAAGCTACGCCACCATGGTGTGGGGTGACGACTGCGCTGCAAGGTTGGCTGTCATACGCACGAGTTGTTGCAAGTCGGGGGGTGTCAGGTTGCAAGGCAGCGCCTGCGTGCCTCCATGTACTGCAAGGACACAACCACCGGTGCTGCGAGGTCGGAGCTCGGTAGTGCGGGCATGCTACAAAGGTGGTCGCTGTCAGAACTCTCTCAGCCGCTGCACGCGATGCTACAATGCAACACACATGGGGCGTTGCATGCTACGAAGGGCGACGATGTTGCAACGGTGTGTCGACGCTCCTCCGCCACGACAAGGGGTGTCGCAGGGCTCTTCCGATGATGCAAAGGTGGTCGTCGGGTGGCGCTCTCTCGCGCGCTATGCATGATGATGCGATGCAAGCCGTAGGGTGTTGCGTGTTGCGAAGGGCCTCGGTGTCGCAACGAGCCACCAGCGCTTCACTCGTGCTGCAAGGGGCGATGGTGCGGCGAGCCGCTACTGCAACGCAACTCGCTCCTTCTGAAGCATTTGCTTGCAGCATCAGGAGTTGTTGCAAGATGACGCGACGATTAGGCCGGTGATGTTACAACGGGGCGTCGATGGTGCTGCGAGGATGGGTGTTGGCCCTGTTGCGAGCGGTGTCACCGTCATGCTCGTGCATCCGTGCGTTGCAGCGACGGGAGAAGCAGCGACATCCTTCTTTTGCGTTGACTGATCCGATAACCAATTGCGTCCAGATCATGACGAATCGGAACAATGTGATACTGTTGTCCCTAGATAGCCGAACATGGCGCATCAGAAATTTGGCGAGGCTTGCAAGATATCTGTCGGTTGTACAAATGTGTCAAGGAAACACACTTGACACTTACGTGCGTACCCGTGGTGTCTATATGTACTGGATGTGGTTGCGTCTCTCTTGCTGCAAGTCTTGGAATTGTCTGGGACGGCGGCCGATCCCAGCGATATTTTCGTTGTATGGCTTCGCTATGGAAATTCATTTCGTGGCATCGACCATTTCTGCTCAGACATCGGAGCAGCACAGGCAGCGGCCAGTGTCCCAAATTCCATGTATGCGTGGACTTCGTTCAGTGATCACGATTCACGGGATCCGCCGCACTGACCAATGAATCCGTAGGCTCGTGCATGACATGTTTGTCTCCCCTGAGCCACCGGGACTGTGTATCTGAGAAGCGAAAAGATTTTGTACTCTTGGATAGCTCGTAACTTGCTCTCTGCCATTTTTTTCCCAACTACTTGTGGTTTTCATTCTAAAATTTAAGGACATTCATCTACCATGTCAAAAAATTAATATCAAATTCGAATTTGATCTGCACCTCAGCCAAAAAAAGAAGAAGGGAATTTCTACATTTCATTTGCTATAGCTCAGTTGCCAATGTTTCAACTAAGATATAGTCCGCGCTTATATACACCAGATGTAGACACTGAGGCGGAGCCATTGGTGGTGACACGGCAGCAGTGATGTGGTGAGACCGAGGAAGGAAGTCTGGCCTGACGTTGTGGGCATGCCATGTCATCATCATTAACCTCAAACTTAGTAAACAATTAGTATAAATTGCACCCATTGCCTATACGAGCTATAGGCGGAAACCTAGCTCCATATGAGAATTGAAAAGAAAAAAAAGGAGGAAAGCAAGAAGTAAAATGGTCATGTTTTCATGAGACCTGACAGGCAGGGTTGGTTAAACCCAGTGGATCTAACTGTAACGGATTGGGAGGCAAAATGTAAATGTGTCTTGATTGAATAGTAACACAGGTGAAGAGTTAGGAGGCTCGGCGAGATGGTGGACTGAAGGGGCTGCATTTTACGCCGACTGTATTGATCTTGCGATGGAGATTGGTGATGTTCAGTTTACACATTGCTTGCGGGAAGCCAATGGTACTGCTCATGAGTTACGAGAACCGTATATCTTGTAATTGGGTAGATGTTCCTCCCTCATTTGTTCTTGAATCTCTCGTAAACGATGTAAGCATTTTGCATTGATCAATAAAGTTAGCTAAAAAAACAGGTGAAGAGTTGCACTACCTTAAGGCAAGGGCTTACTGCCTCCATCCGGGTTTGTACGTCGGGCAATGATTTTTAGGTGTTCAATTTGACTAAAGACAAGTGTACAATTCCTGAAATGGGACGACGAATCATAGGTTTTGTAGAGTGATTTGTCAGTGCTGACATTGTATTTATTATGTTAATAAAGTTAACTATAGGTGATATCTTTAGTAGTAATAGTACTAATTGTAGTGTCCGGACCACTAATTGTACTGAAACGACCTGGTGATCATCACATTCTAGTGTCCCTGTTTGAAGGAAAACAAGATTGCTTGATATTTGTGATCGAGACAAATCTGGCTAACTAACCAAGGTTAAAAACTTTTTTTAGTTCGAAGGCTGTTGCCTGGCCTTAGAATAAGACCCTTACATCAAACGCACAAGTCTACGAACTTGGTATACAAGATATGCTATCACTGTTGATGTTGGTATGAAGGTGCATTAGAAGTGGCAACACTGTCGATGCCGATCGTTGAATTCCTTGCTAGTTAAATGAAGCGAACGATCGAGGAGAGAATGGCAGGCAGCTCGTCGCATTTGTCCAACTCGACTTGATTATTTCCTCTCGCTACCTAGACCAACGCACCAAACCACGAGTGAGCTAGCTAGCTAGGTGGCGCAGATGATAGGGTGGGGGGACGTGTACAAGGTGGTGTCCGCCATGGCGCCGCTCTACTTTGCCCTGGGCCTCGGCTACGCCTCCGTGCGGTGGTGGAAGTTCTTCACCCGCGACCAGTGCGACGCCGTGAACCGCCTCGTCATCTACTTCGCGCTCCCCTTCTTCTCCTTCGATTTCAACGCCCACGCCGGCACGTTCGCCGCAGGGTACCGCGTCCTGGCCGCCGACGCCGTCGCCAAGCTCGTCGTGGTGCTCGCGCTCGCCGGGTGGGTCGCGTCCTGCCGCTGGCGGCACTGGAGCCGCGCCGGCCCCAAGGCGCCACCCGCGCGGCCGGGCGGCCCCTCCTGGTCGTGGTGCATCACGGGGTACTCGCTGGGCACGCTGAACAACGGGCTCTTCGTGGGCGTGCCGCTGCTGGACGCCATGTACGGCAAGTGGGCGCGCGACATCGTCGTGCAGCTGTCGGTGCTGCAGGCCGTCGTGTGGCTCCCGCTGCTGCTGGTGGTGTTCGAGGCGAGGCAGGCCTGGCTGGAGGTGACGTCGGCGGCGACACCCGACGGCGCGCTCGAAGAAGGCGGTCAGGCAGCGCCGGGGAGCGACGACGTCGGCCGGCCAGCGGCAGCCGGAGACGGCCGGAAGACGGCGGCGACGGTGTGCGCGTTCTGGGCGCGGCTGCTGCGGACGGTTGGGCTCAAGGTCGCCGGGAACCCGAACGTGTACGCGAGCCTCCTTGGGGTTCTGTGGTCTTCCGTGGCAAACAGGTTCGACGCAGCAGATTAAGTAGCGATTTTTTTTCTCTCACGAGAAGTGCTACGTACAGTAGCATTTTCTGATTAATATCCATCTACGTGTTTGAAATGATATGTAGGTGGCACCTGGAGATGCCAGGCATCGTAGATGGCTCGATTTCGATCATGTCAAGGACCGGCCTTGGAATCGGAATGTTTAACACGGGTAGGTTCAAAAAACGACATAATTTTTAAAACTGCTCAAAATGGATCTTATTTGAAAGCCCTGGTCACGAGAACACGAATAACAAAACATAATTTAATTTGGATTTTTCCTTCAAAAGATATGAAAGCTTGAAAATCGGAAGCCAAAAGAAAAAACACGCGTGAGGGACTCGGTGCCCCTGCACCTGCGTGCCACAAATCCTCTGATAGAATCCATGGTGTATTCTACTTTATAACCTTCAAAAGGATGATGCAGCTGACGAGGGTGACAGGGGCATATCAAATCATATCAATTTTTCTGAAGTTTAATAACATTTCATTTATAATATGACTAAAAAATAGTAGTACAAGTATTTTGCTGGACAAATGCAAAGATAGTATCACATATACTAGTAGTGGCCAAAGTTCCAAACATTGACCACACACAATAGTGGACCTTATATTTCAGAAATGAGAGAGTAAATACTAATGAATATAATTCAAAACAATATGAGATCGAAGAGAAATTAAGTGATTAATCATGAATGGCATCGATCTGGCGGTTGTATTGTAGGCCTGTTCATAGGTCTACAGGACAAGCTCGCCGTGTGCGGGCCTGGATTGACGGCGTTGGGCATGGCGATGAGGTTCGTCGCTGCTCCGGCAGCCACCGCGGTCGGGGAGCGCTACTTTTGGGACTGCGTGGTGACCTTTTGCGTGTTGCCATCTTACAGGTAACAATACATAAGTATTATCGGTTACAGGCTTACAACTAATGCAAATGTCGTTTGCTTCCTTTCTTTGGCTGATTGAGCCAAGCATCCGGATCAATGGTAGTAACTCACTCCGTTCCTGTTGGTAGGCTGCACTGCCTCAGTCTGTTGGAGCATTTATTATCTTCGCGCTAGAGTATGACTTGCACGCTGATGTACTCAGTACCGTGTAAGTAAACTGCGGATCTCGCGTGTCATGGTGATTAGAGTCCTCCATTAACTGTTTGTGCATATCAACCACATTGTTCTTTTCCGAAGAGGAAGATAACATATGTAAGCTATAACTGCTCTTTCCTCTTTTTTGCAGGGTAATAGTCGGCACGCTGGCTTCGCTGCCTGTGATAACCACATATTATATTGTTTTAGGGCTCATGTGAATACGTTATATGTTCCTCTTCTATTTTATTTTGGGGATTTGTTATGTATGTGTGCGTACAAGATGTACCAACTTCTCAATGTTTTACGTCAACAAGAACTGTGCATGCTTCGGCCGTTCTTCTCGTTGGGAAATACCATCATGATTAACTCTGATAGTTACATCGTCTACAAGTGTATCTAGTAAAAGCTAGGTGGTTTAATGATTCATTGATCCAACTACAAGAATCACTAAGATAAAACGAGACCTAGCTATCTTATGTGCGGCTCCATTCGCCTTCCTTGGACAATGCTCAAAGTCGTCCGACCATCGCCGCTATCGCAAAAATTTGTATATATAGTTGTTCCCATAATACATAATCTCTCGTCTGCGAAACAAGTCTCAACCACTTCCATAGGATCAGATTCAACTTGAATTGCATCGCTTTGAATGTTTTTTTTTTGAGGAATCATCGGAGGGAGAGTTCTCCCACCTGAATATATTGCTCAAAAGTGGCCAAAGCCAAGAGTCACCCCTTAGGCTTTGACTGATCCAGTTCATAAGGAAAACCGGATTGAAAATCTGGACAAGTTGGCCGCGTTTACGAGGGAAACCGGGCCGAAAACCGTACATGTTGTAGCAAAGGCAAAGGAAGAAGAGAAAAAAAGGACGCCCAGGACAAGGCACGCCTAACTAGCAGACTGAAGGACCGACACCATGAAAACCACAAGTAGATGTGGGGTCTCAACCACGCCTAACTGCATTGCTTTGAATGTAATTCTCTAGCATCAAGCAGTGTCTCATGTCCATTGCTTCTATCATTGACACACTCGAAACATGATGTAAAACTTTCATGCAGCCGCAAAAAAAATGATGACATTCATTTTATATGTGCCACTTCGGAATAACAATAAACTAATGGAGTACTTTGGAGGGTTCAAATTCCACACCCCCATTCATAAGTACTCACCACTGCCACTTGTTTGACTAGATGATATCCCGCAGGAACTTTGTTCAAACACATGCTTAAAAATTGCTACCGGAAACTATATAGCTAATGAAAAATCAAATCTAATAGTAGCCTGGGTTTATATGTGCGAACCAACCTGTGGTTGGATGGTTAGGAGGACAGTGGTATCCCAGCCCACCAGAGTTCAAGTCCTAAACTTGACATTGGTGCTCGCATTTTCCTGGATTTATTTCAGGCTTCCGGTGATATTCGTTCAGTGGGAGGAGATGTTCTCGTCGACTGCGAGGCGCCTGTGACTTCTAAAATCTCAAGTTAGAAAAATGCCCTTTTAAGAAAAACGAAACATGAACTACATAGATTTGCTCCTAGTGTCCAACACATATAACATCCATAACCACACACACAAAATAATGCATTTTTTTAAGTTATGACTGACATGTGTTATTGTTGATGTGGCTTGGGTGCATGGATAGATTAGTACAAAAATGTAACTTATCACCACATACGTGACTTGCCTTCTTTTTTTTTTTTTGCTCTGCGCTGAATCGATATGCATTGCATGTCTCCTTATTTACTTTCAATAGTTGATTAACTTATATGCTTAAATATTACCTTTGTCGTCATAAAAAGCTTGTCTTAGATTTATCTAGATACGGATGTATCTAACACTAAAATGTGTCTAGATACGTCCGTATCTAGACAAATCTAAGAAAATCCTTTCGGGATGGAGAGAGTATTCAGTAATTACGAATAAAAGGAATGAAAATATAATATAAATAGAAAGTGTTAAATTAAATGGATCCGAATAATTTTGTTCATATCTTTCAGTTATTCTCATACAGAGCATTACAAGCTTCCATTTCTAGCTTTGTCCACAGGTTTATAAGATGCTCCATGCATCCTTCACCCAATATCCAGGATTGTTTCCAAGCCACGCACAAGAGGTACTACAACAAGAAAAGAGGTGCTGTTGTGTTAGCGCGGCGGTTTGTAATGGATGCACGGGCTACGGGTGTTTGTTTCGTTTTGCTGCTTCTGATGCTTGGAAATCCAAATTCGGCAGGTGTGTGTGTGTTTTCTTTTCTTTTGTTATCCTTTCAAGTCTCAAGTAGATGTTGTTGATTTTGAAATGACTAGTTTAATTTTCTTTTTTATGAAAAGGAGATGATTAGTTTCATTTAGACAGATGTGTGGCGTGCAAATTTAGTTGCACATGCTACGATTTTACACCTGTTTTACAGGCACATATATAGCCTTCACAGTAATGTTGTGCTTATTTTTTTTGCCACAGAGCGCTGCGTCCAGGATGGTGAGAGTGGAATGATCTTCTGCACCAAAATCCTTTGCAAGTTGACCTGCGGTTCCGTAGCGAAAGGACGGGGTGGTTATTACAAGGACGCTCATTGTGATGGACACGATTGCAACTGTACGGTTTGCTTCAATGAGTGAAAGAATACTGTAGGATAAGAGTGTTTACACTCTATATGGAGTATATTCCAAGATAAAAATGTTGTTCTTGAATGAGAAAATAAATAGACATACTGTGTTATTTTGGTTATGTTATGGTTTATTTCGTGGGAAGTGGATGTATACTCGTTTGTCGTTTACTATTATGGTGTGGGTTTTTTAAATTATGTTGTGCCCCGCCTTGTCGTCTCTGTCGCGCAAAACTGTTCGGTCAACGCTTCGCCTTAAATTTTTGAGGGATCATAGATTTTGGGTCAGTGCTAGGTAGGAGTTAATTCCTCAAACAGAATTTCTTTTAGGGGATTAAATCTTGGGAAGGGCTAGAGACGCTTTTAGAATGGAATGGGTTAGCAAAACCCTTACGGCGAGCGGAGGTAAAAACACACAAATCATTTTATCTACAGTTTGCATAGATAGGAGGGCCTGGTGGAAAATAGGCATTGCCACCAAAGATCAGACAAAACATTGTAGGAAATGGCGGCCAGCCATTTCCTATGCACTAGTGCTAGGCAGGCGTTTTCACCTATGAAAGCCATTGATGACAGGCGCATATATATATATATTTTTGCGAGAAACTTCCAATCTATTCATCTTCAATCATGGCAGTACAAAGAACAACAGAGGTAATAAAAATTACAACCATGTCCGTGGACCACCTAGCGACGACTACAAGCACTGGAGCAAGGCGAAGGCGCGCCGCCGTCATCGCCCCTCCCTCACCGGAGCCGGGCAAACCTTGTTGTAGTAGACAGTCGGGAAGTCGTCGTGCTAAGGCCCCATAGGACCAGCGCACCAAAGTAGCAACCATCGCCGATGAAGAAAGTCGTAGATCAGAAGGATCAAACCTGTAAACACCCAAACAAAGACGAACGAAAACCGGATCCAAACAGATCCACCGAAGACCAGCACCGACCGAATCCCGCGAGATCCGACGGAGACAAACCTCCACACGCCCTCCGACGATGCTAGACACACCATCGGGACGGGGATAGAACGTGGGAGACATTATTCCTACTAAGGGATATCGCCGCCGCCACACAGCCCCAACCAAGACGCTGAATCTAACAAGAACGAGAACGGGGTCCCTCCCGCCGGCGGGGGGCCGAGATCCTCCGCACCTCCATGGCCTAGAGGCCATCGGAGATGGGGCGGACCGGCGGCGGCGCCGACGGGAGGAGAAGAGCTTTTCTTGTGGAGGAGGAAAGAGATAGCCACATGACAGGCGCATATTCATAGGTGTTTGGTACTGCCTCACAGTAGTACGGAAAATTTAGATAATTTAGTCTGCAGGACACAAATAAGCTAGCTAGATAACAACTTTCCGTTTATATGTGGGCTCATGTATATATCATCTATGAAGTTCAAACACAAGATGACTTGCAGGTGCAGAGGCACTCGGTTCCTTACAATCTGTACATATAAGATGATTTGTGAAGGCGAACCAACCTGTGGTTCGATGGTTAGGAGGACACACCAGGGTTCAAGTCCTGATGCTCGCATTTATCCTGGATTTATTCCAGGATTCCCGGCGATACGCGTTCAGTGCGAGGAGACGTTTCCGTCGACTACGAGGCGTCTACGGTGACTTCGTAAAATCCCAAGATAATATGCTGGTTCAGTCTCTCGAAGTTGCTCATAGAGATAGGGTGTAAGAAAGGGCCCCCGCATCACTCCCGTGTGGGCGACTCGGGAGGCAGCCGAAACCCTAGCCGCGTACTGGCCTGCGCGGCAAGGGATGGCGAGATCCGAAAGGCACGCGTGTGGCGGCCGGCCGTGTAAGCGCGCAGCCTCCACCAGCGGGCGTGGGAACGCTAGGCAGCAACACGTACGTGCAAGCGAGCAGCGGCGCGTGATGGCGCGTGATGCGCCAGCGCTCAAGATCCACGAACGAGGAGTACGCTGGCTGCTGACCCACTGAGGGTACTATTCTAGCACTCATCCTCGAATGAATCGATTGACAGGAGGCTAGCTTTGCATTCGGTGCATCGGGCTAGCAGAACCTTCGTGGTCCTCTTGCGGTTCCTGAAAAAATCAGATCGGCCCCTGTCTCGCTGTTGGCGACTCGAGGGCCGCCTGCCGCGCCTCCATGCCGATGCTGCCAGCGCTCTCTCCTTCATCTCTTCTCGTCGCTGCCTGTCAGCCTGTGTGCCATTGGGCAAAGCCTTCACGGTGGGTGGCGGCGGGCCGACCCATTGAATTCTTCTGATCTCGACTGCGACCACCATGGTTGCACATCAGAATGGTCGGTGGGTCTGGTGGGTCAGTGCAGCGCGTCAACGACCTCCCTGCGAATTGCAGTGGTCACCGACAGGTTCTTGTGAGGGTTCCTCCTCTAGACCCGGCGGCCACGGCTGGCTCCAGCCGGCTAAGCTGGATCTGGGCCATGGCAGGAATTGCGAGGTGCGCCGGCGGCTGGTGGGGCTCCTGCTGGCCGACGGCCTGGCCTTCTCTCGCCGGCACACGCGGTTCCGGCGAGGGCCCGTCCGACGGTGGGCTGGGTCGTGGTGGAGCTCCCGTCCATGATGGTGGCTTGCCCCGATCTGGTTCTGCCGGATCTTAGCCCTAACACTCTTCCTCCAGCAAGTCATCTTTCCGCCGGATGTTGATCTCTTGGATCTGACCGCTGACGAGTTCCGGTCTTCCCTGTCGGAGATCTATATGGATTGGTGTATGTCGCCCCTGGATATCTAGATCGGAAAGGCTCCGGTCGCGCGCGCTCATATTTTCAGCTAACACGGCCTTAAGAGGGCGCGGCGCGAAGCTTCGCTTTCTTATCGGTGTCACGGGACTACATGTCTAAGTCAAGATTCTCAAGGCATTGATAGAGGTGGGGAAAGTCATGGCGGCTGCGATTGGAGGTCTTGAAGCTTCGGTGGAAGGGTATATTGGATGCGATGAAGATTGTGTGCCAGGTGTATGGTGACTTGTTTTAGCGGCCTCGGCAAGCGGGGGCGGCAGCACTGGAGGACTGCATTATTGGTGGTGCTCCTCGAGTACCGAGTCTCGATTCCCAGGGTGAAACCCAACACTAGTAGAAAAAGGGCCTTTCGTCCAAACCGGATATGGCCTTTAGTCCCGGTCGTGTTGGGGCCCGGGACTAATGTGCCCATTAGTCCCGGTTTCAACGGCTACTGACCCCGCGCGGGTACGACAGGCTTTAGTCCCGGGTCGAACGGGACCTTTAGTCCCGGTTGGCCTCCACGTGGCTGCGCTGGGCTGGAGGACCTTTAGTCCCGGTTGGTAACACCAACCGGGACTAAAGGGACTAAAGGTCCCGACTTTAGTCCCGGTTGGACCAACCGGGACTAAAGGTCTGGCACGTGGAGGTCCTCCTTTTTTTTTCCTTTTACCACATTAATCCTAAAAAAATCATAACTAAATCATTCTAATTCAGAAAAATACAAATAATATATCAAAATTTGCAGAAAAATAAGTTCTATCCGAAGAAACAACAAGTTTTCTGTTTCGAGAATTTTTTAAAATCACAAAATTCCAAAGGAAAAATAGAGTTTTTGGACGTTTTAGGGTTTAGATTTCCAAGTTTAGGGTTAGGTCTTAGGGTTTGAACCTTTAGTTTTACTGTTTAGAATAGAGTTTCGGACGTTTTAAGTCCCGGGTTTAGGGGTTTCGAGAATTTTTAAAATCACAAAATTCCAAAGGAAAAATAGAGTTTTTGGACTTTTTAGGGTTTAGGGCTAGGGTTTAGATTTCCAAGTTTAGGGTTAGGTTTTAGGGTTTGAACCTTTAGTGTTTACTGTTTAGAATAGAGTTTCGGACGTTTTAAGTCTCGGGTTTTGAATTTTTTTATTTTTTTTGAATTTTTTTATTTTTTTGACATTTTTTGGAATTTTTGATTATTTTGAACTTTTTATATTGTTTTGGAATTTTTGATTTTTTTAGTTTTTGGTGTTTTTTTTTGAATTTTTTGAAATTTTTGAGTTTTAAAATTAATAATTGAATTCCGCATAAAGATTCTTATTTTATTACTTATTTTATTTTCATTGAAATTAAATATTATTATTACTTATTTTATTTTGAACTTTTTGTATTATTTTGGATTTTTTATTTTTTTGAGAATTTTTTAGTTTTTTGAATTTTTTGCCTTTTTTTGAAGTTTTTTTGAGTTTTTAAATTAATCATTGTTGTTTGTTAATCATTGTTGTTTATTTTAATAATTGTTTGGAATTCAAAAAATTAAATCATGTGACATCAAGACCTAACGGTTAATAGGATTGATAGCTTACTATTGTCAGGAAAACAACAAGTGCAGACTTGGAAACTAGGGGCGATATAACCAGGAAGTTAAGCATGCTGGGGCTGGAGCAGTGAGAGGATGGGTGACCGCCCGGGAAGTTAGACGATTTGAAATGAGTGCTCCACGCTGGAACAGTGAGGAGGGGTGATTAGAGATTAAATTGTCAAATAATTCAAAGATTTGAAAATCGGAATAAAACTTAAAAACAAATCAAAAAAATTCAAAAAAAAAATTCAATTTTTTTTTTCAAAAAAATTCCTTTAGTAACACCAACCGGGACTAAAGGGGGGGGGGCTTTAGTCCCGATCGTTTTGTCCCGGTTCCAGAACCGAGACTAAAGGCCCTCTGGAACCGGGACTGAAGGCCCGTTTTCTACAAGTGCAAAGTCTGGTCTTTATTGGTTGTATCTGGCAATGACCTTATTAAAGGCATTGTTTTGGGTGAACTCGGACTTTCTCCGGTGAAAACTCAAGATCTTCAATCGGGCAACGACAACGCTTGTGCACTGTTTCCTTCTTGGAGGCGTTGCTTTTGGAGAATCTCTTTTGTATTCCGGGTGTTGTCTTTGGTGGTGGTTAGAGTGCTGCTGCTACTAGTGATTGTTCACCGTGGCGGGGTCTTTTTTCTTTCTTCTATTCTTTTTATTTTCTTTTTTGGCTATGTGTATCCTTGATGCCTTTGGACATCTTGTTGGTACAGAGGTCGGGTGTAATTGATATCTTCGTGATATTAATATATTCCCTTTGTCCAAAATTAAGATGATTTGTCAACAAGCTTGTAGTCGTTCGAATCTTGGGAACCAGTGTTTTCAGGTTGTATGCACAAGATGGCGATACAATTTTGTATAGTCAGTAGGAAGAAAAGAAACACTATCATTTCAGATAGTGTGTTTTGAAACTTCTTCGCAGCATCCACTTGCATGGACCTGAAAAAAAGGCAAAGTTAAGAGGGCCTTGATAATTTTATATACAAGAGACTACCATTGAGATATGAACAAACTTGCTCGAATCCTGGTAACTGCACTTCGAGAAGAGTTGCCGAATCCTGGACTCCTGGTGGCGACACATCGAAGCGAGTCGCCACATAAATGGCCTGAAGCCGTTTCTGTGCACGGATTAATTCTTTTCCCTCCCTATGCCTACTCTTCCCAGTTATCAAGCATTCAACACATCTACCCACTGTTTATGTCAGCATCTACACTTAAGATATTTGTAAATTATATAAGCAGTGGAATTTTGGCAGGAAGGGGTACAAGGCTTGGAATTGGAACTGAATTGCGTACTCTGTGAAGTATGAAGTAGACACTATAAGGTGGGCATACAAACTGAACATTCCCTTAGCAAGGACAGTTGCAGTCAACTAAATTAACAGAAAAGGGATTTCTATTTTCGTGCCCTTCCTTCCTTCTACTCAGTTTTGCCCCGCCCATCTTATTGTGCTCACTTTCCCCTCCTCCACTCGCCCGCGCCTCACAAGAGGACAAACGGTGCCTTGCCGTTGGGTCAAAGCCTTTGACCGTCACATCGCCGGTGCTGACGCGTGGGACTGCCATGTAAGGCCGCATGCATTCGCATCACGGGGCTGACGCGTGGGACCGCCATGTAAGGCCGCATGCATTCGCATCGCCAGTGCATACAGTCGCGTGGGACCCACATTTGGCTGCATGCATTACTGAACATCAATGTCCCTTTTGTTGCTTAAGATAACAATTAATAAACCAGACATAATGGACGCCCAGACCTGGGACACACGAAACAAAAAATCTCTATTGTGCATATACCCGTCTGAAACTAAATCAACCTTCTATTTTTATGAAAATAGGCTGCTGATATATGCCAACGGTATCTTTACCAAGAAAGAAAAATGGGGACAAAACCATCAATTCTCTTCATGAGAAGGCCATATTTACTTTTGGAGCAGTATGAGAAAGGCAAGCATTGCATCCCTGCCCTTCACTCGAAGGTCCAGGATACTACACAAAACATCAACATCCCTTTGTTGCTTAAGATAACAATTGATTCCATGATAATCTATGGACGTCCAGACTTGGGATACAGAAAAAAACAAAAAGGCTCTACTGCGCAGATACAAGTCTGATCCAAAATCAACATTCTTCTTTTAAAGCATCTAAAAAACCTTCTTTTTATGAAAATGCGCTGCTGATATATGCCAACAGTATCTTTTAATAAGAAAGAGGAATGGGGACAAGCCATCCACTCCCTTCATGAGAAGGCCATATTTACATTTGGAGCAGTATGAGAAAGGCAGGCATTGCACCCCTGCTCTTCACTCGAAGCTCCAGGACACAACACATAACATCAATATACCCCTTTCGTTGAGCAATGCCCCTTTCGTTGATTAATAGAGCAATCAATTCCATGTTCTAATAAGAAACAACCTACTTTGAACTTTGCAAAGAATGTGATAAACAACAGGTATTAAGGTCAAAACACGCATCGGGATGCTGATATATGTCAACTGCAAGGAAGAAAATACTGAGGGCAAGCCACCAATGCCCTCCACTACAAGGCCAGATTCACTCTCCGGAGCGATATTAGAAAGGCAAGCATCGCATCCCTGCCCTTCACTCGAAGCTCCGGACATAGTAAGTGAAACTGCCATGATCTAGCACACTACAAGACATTTCATTGGACGTGATGCATGTCACCAATATATCAAGATGACATTTTTGCAGCAAAAGAAAGGTGATTGCAAATGAGCACACACAATACATAAACAGAGCACATACACAAAAAAGCATAGCCGGGGGGATCTTTACTTTTTATGCGTAATGCAGTACCACAACATTTTCCAAGAAATGACCCAAAAAATAATGCAAGAAAAAGTGCCCATTTTTCTTTAAATATTTTTTTACTTCTTTATCTTTTTTTCCTATAAGGAAGAAATTGAACCCCCCTTACCTCCCCCTTTTGGCATTTTTCCTGAGAGGCATAGCTCCCCCCTCTAGCATCGAGCGGTGTCTCATGTCCATTGCTTCTATCATTGACACACTCGAAACATGATGTAAAACTTGCTTGCATCCGCAAAAAAATGATGACATTCATTTTATATGTGCCACTTCGGAATAACAATAAACTAATGGAGTACTAGTTGGAGGGAACAAATTCCACACCGCCGTTCATAATTACTCACCACTGCCACTTGTTTGATTAGATGATATCCCATAAGTTGTTGCGGGAACTTTGTTCAAACACATGCATAAAAATTGCTACAGAAAACCATAAAACTAATGAAAAAGGATATCTAGTAGTAGCCTGGGTTTATATATGCGAACCAACCAGTGGTTGGATGGTTAGGAGGACAGTGGTATCCCCAGCCCACCAGAGTTCAAGTCCTAGACTTGACATTGGTGCTTGCATTTTCCTGGATTTATTTCAGGCTTCCGCTAATATTCATTTAGTGGGAGGAGACGTTCCCGTCGACTGCGAGACGTATGTTGTGACTGTTAGAAATATGCCCTAGAAGCAATAATAAATTAGTTATTATTATATTTCCTTGTTCATGATAATCGTTTATTATCCATGCTATAATTGTATTGATTGGAAACTCAAATACATGTGTGGGTACATAGACAACACTGTGTCCCTAGTAAGCCTCTAGTTGACTAGCTCGTTGATCAAAAGATGGTGAAGGTTTCCTGGCCATGGACATAAGATGTCATTTGATAACGGGATCACATCATTAGGAGAATGATGTGATGGACAAGACCCAAACTATAAACGTAGCATATGATCGTGTCAGTTTATTGCTATTATTTTCAGCATGTCAAGTATCTGTTCCTATGACCATGAGATCATGCAACTCCCTGACATCGGAGGAATACCTTGTGTGTATCAAACGTCGCAATGTAACTGGGTGACTATAAAGATGCTCTATAGGTATCTCTGAGGGTGTCTGTTGGGTTGGCATGGATCAAGACTGGGATTTGTTACTCCGTGTGACGGAGAGGTATCTCAGGGCCCACTCGGTAATACAACATCACAATGAGCCTTGCAAGCAATGTGACTAAAGTGTTAGCCACGAGATCTTGTATTACGGAACGAGTAAAGAGTCTTGCCGGTAACGAGATTGAACTAGGTATAGAGATACCGACGATCGAATCTCGGGCAAGTAACATACCGAAGAACAAAGGGAACAGCATACGGGATTAACTGAATCCTTGACATAGAGGTTCGACCGATAAAGATCTTCGTAGAATATGTAGGAGCCAATATGGGCATCCAGGTCCCGCTATTGGTTATTGATCGTAGAGGTGTCTCGGTCATGTCTACATAGTTCTCGAACCCGCAGGGTCTACACACTTAACGTTTGGTGACGATTAGTATAGTTGAGTTATTTTGTTGGTGACCGAAGGTTGTTCGGAGTCCCGGATAAGATCCCGGACATGACGAGGATCTCCGGAAGAGTTCGGAGGTAAAGATTGATATATGTGATAATAGTGTTTTGATCTCCGGAAGGGTTCCGGAATTCACCGGAAGGGGTTCCGGATGTTTACTGAAGTGTTCGGGTGCAGCAACACTTTATATGGGCCAAAAGGGTAAAGCCCACGAGGTATTGGAAAGTGCAAAAGGAAGTTTTGCTGCTGCCTTAAGCGGTACTACCGCTGGTAAGGCAGTACTACCGCGTAAGCGGTACTACCGCTTGTGTGAAGCGGTACTACCGCTCGTGAGCGGTACTACCGCTTGTACGCGATACTGCTGGAATCCGAGTTGGACTCTTTCCGTGCGGGCCAAACCGACCTTGTGCGGGCAAAACCGACCTTGTGGAGGTTTTCTCTCCAAGTTTAGACCCCAGGGCTCAACATATAAATAGAGGGGCAGGGCTAGCACACGGGACACATCAAGATTTCCCAAGCCGTGTGTCGGCAACCCTAACCCTCTAGTTCTCCCGTCATAATCTCCGTAGTGCTTGGCGAAGCCCTGCAGAGATTGTTCCTCACCACCATCACCACGCCGTCGTGCTGCCGGAACTCATCTACTACTTCATCATCGCTCGCTGGATCGAGGAGGTGAAGGCGTCATCAAGCCGTACGTGTGTTGAACGCGGAGGTGCCGTCCGTTCGGCGCTAGTTCGTGATCGGATCGAGGGACGACTTGCGATTTGGATCGCGGAGACGTTCGACTACATCAACCGCGTTTCTTAACGCTTCCGCTTAGCGATCTACAAGGGTATGTAGATTCACTCTCCCTCTCGTAGATGCTCATCACCATGGATAGATCTTGTGTGTGCGTAGGAAAATTTTTGTTTCCCATGCAACGTTCCCCAACAGTGACTTCGTAAAATCTCAAGATGAAATGCTGGCTCAGTCTCTTGGAGGTGCTCATAGGGGTAGGGTGTGAGTGTGTGTGTTCATAGGGATGAGTGTATGTGAGCGACTTCGATTGTATTGTGTTCAAAAAAAGTCTGGGTTTATATATTAAAACAATAAAACATATTAAGCATGTGACAAAATGTTGTATAAAAAGAGAATTTGTTTTTGGATTGATGCTAACAAAATGCCCTTTTAAGAAAAATGAAACATTAACTACATGGATTTGCTCCTAGTGTCCAACACATATACCACCATAACCACACAAAAAAATAAAAAATAATGCAATTTTTTTAACTTATGACTGACATGTGTTATTGTTCATGTGGCATGGGTGCATGGATAGATTAGTACAAAAATATAACTTATCACCACATACGCGACTTGCCTTTTTTTTTTCCTCTGCGCTGAATCGAGATGTATTGCATGTCTCCTTATTTACTTTCAATAGTTGATTAGCTTCTATGTTTGAATATTACATCCATCCCAAAAAGTTTGTTTTACATTTATCTAGATGCGGATGTATCGAACACTAAAATGTGTCTAGATACATCCGTATCTAGACAAATATAAGGCAATCTTTTTGGAACGGAGGGAGTATTCAGTAATTACGAATAAAAGGAATGGAAATATAACATAAGTAGAAAGTGTTAAATTAAATGGATCCGAATAATTTTGTTCATATCTTTCCGTTATTCTCATACAGAGCATTACAAGCTTCCATTTCTAGCTTTCTCGAGAAGTTTATAAGATGTTCCATGCATCCTTCACCCAATATACAGGATTGTTTCCAAGCCACGTACAAGAGGAGATTACAACAAGAAAAGAGGTACTGTTGTGTTAGAGAAAATCGGCTATTTGCCACTTTCAATATTGGGCTTCTCAAAATTGCCACTCTCAAGATTGGTTTCGCAAAATTGCCACCCAGCCCGTGTGCACTTTGATTACAATGCCATTTCCTATTTTTCAATGCTTTTCTTTTTCATTTCCCATTTCCTGACACCTGAAGGGACCAGAATACCCCTAGGCTGTGCGCACGTACTAGTTTGTTTTGCATCCAACTTGAAACAACGCCATTCAGCGCGTGCCGCCCGCTGAGATCGCCGCACACAAGTTAAGATCCATCGGCTCTTCTACTTGCACATTGTGGGGATGCTCTTGCTTGCCGTCTGGTTGGAAGTGCGCCACCGATTGTCTGGATGTCGCGTGCCGCTGATCGTCTAGACGTCGCGTGCCGCCGATCGCCACTCTGCGCTACCGATCTCCCGATCGCTGGGTACCGCAGCGGCGGAGTGGAATCCAATCCTTCTACACAGTATTTTTCTACCTGTACCTTTGGTTATGTCAATACTTGTGTTAACCTGCACATCAGAGACAACTTACAGTTTGTCGAAGTATACTAGGGAAGTTTTAGAATATGCAAATTCTATTCTGCATGGTTCATTTAGCTCCTACAACTTGATGATTTGTTCTACGTAGGAGAGAGGATGTACTACTTTTCCCCTTGTAATGTGAGACGCTAGAAGAACGAGTGCAGTAGAATGGTTGCCGCAAGTACCAAGTAGCTTATAGACTGAAATTTGTGGCATTCATTTCTTGTATTGTCGCCCAGTAGATGAAGCGGCCCGGACCGACATTACGCGTACGCTTACGCGAGACAGGTTTCACCGCTACGTGCACTCGTTGCATAAAGGTGACTGGCGGGTGTCTGTCTCTCTCACTTTAGTTGAATCGATTTCAATGAAGAGGGTTCTTTTAGAAGATCAAAAAGCAATCACTACACCACGTTGTGGTTTTGCGTAGGTAAGAACAGTTCTTGCAGACCCGTAGCAGCCACGTAAAACTTGCAACAACAATTAGAGGACGTCTAACTTGTTTTTGCAGGGTATGTTGTGATGTGATATGGACAATTACATGATGAGATATATGTGATGTATGAGATGATCATGTGTTGTATAGAATAGCACGACTTGCATGTCGATGAGTACGGCAACTGGCAGGAGCCATAGAGTTGTCTTTAATTATTTTCTCCGTTTTGCTTTACTTTATCGCTATGAGTTAGCAATAGTCGTGGAAGCAACAGTCGGCGCGACAACCTCATGGCGACACGTTGATGGAGATCAAGATGATGGAGATCATGGTGTCATGCCGGTGACGATGGAGATCATGCCGGTGCTTTGGAGATGGAGATCAAAAGCACAAGTTCATGGCCATATCATGTCACTTATGATTTGCATGTGATGTTAATCCTTTTATGCATCTTGTTTTGCTTAGGACGACGGTAGCATTATAAGGTGATCCCTCACTTAAATTTCAAGATAAATTGTGTTCTCCCCGAGTGTGCACCGTTGCGAAAGTTCGTCGTTTCGAGACACCACGTGATGATCGGTGTGATAGACTCTACGTTCACATACAACGGGTGCAAGCCAGTGTTGCACATGCGGAACACTCGGGTTAAACTTGACGAGCCTAGCATGTATAGACATGGCCTCGGAACACAAGAGATCGAAAGGTCGAACATGAGTCATATAGTAGATATGATCAACATGAAGATGTTCACCATTGAAACCACCTCAACTCACGTGATGATCGAACTTGAGTTGGTGGATTTGGATCATGTTACACTCGAATGACCGGAGGGATGTCAATTTGAGTGGGAGTTTTTAAGTAATATGATTAACTAAACTCATTATCTTGAACAATAGTCTAAGTTGTCTTTGCTATATTTATGTTGTAGATCATGGCTCGCGCAGTAGCACCCCTGAATTTTAATGCGTTCCTAGAGAAAGCTAAGTTGAAAGATGATGGAAGTAACTTTGTGGACTGGGCCCATAATCTAAGGATTATCCTTACGGCTTCCCAGAAGGCTTATGTCCTTGATGCACCGCTTGGTGATCCACCCGCTCCAGTTGAGTCTCTAGACGTTGTGAACGCCTGGCAGGCTCGTTCTGAAGATTACTCAATAGTTCAATGTGCAATATTGTATGGTTTAGAACCGGGACTTCAAAGACGTTTTGAACGTCATGGAGCATATGAGATGTTCCAGGAGTTGAAGTTTATCTTTCAGAAGAATGCCCGGATCGAGAGATATGAGATCTCCGATAAGTTCTATGCTTGCAAGATGGAGGAGAATGGGTCTATCAGTGATCACGTACTCAGAATGTCTGGGTACTCCACCCGTCTGGCTGAATTGGGGATGCCCCTTCCGCCAGAGGCTATCACTGACAGAGTTCTTCAATCATTGCCACCTAGCTACAAGAGCTTCGTGTTGAACGATAACATGCACGTGATGAACAAGTCAGTCGCCGAGCTGTTTGCGATGCTGAAAGCCGCTGAGTCTGAAATTCAGAAGGAGCATCAAGTGTTGATGGTCAATAAAACCACTAGTTTCAAGAAAAATGGCAAGGGTAAGAAGGGTAACTCCAAGAAGAGTGGCAAAGCAGTTGCTCCTCTCGTGAAGAAACCCAAGGCTGGACCCAAACCAGAAACTGTGTGCTTTCATTGCAAGGGAACTGGACACTGGAAGCGGAACTGCCCCAAGTATTTGGCTGACAAGAAGGCGGCCGACAATAAACAAGGTATATATGATATACATGTTATTGATGTGTACCTTACCAACTCTCGTTGTAGTGCCTGGGTATTTGATACCGGTGCGGTTGCTCATATTTGCAACTCAAAACAGGAACTGCGGAATAGACGGAGGCTGGCAAAGGATGAAGTGACGATGCGCGTGGGAAATGGTTCCAAGGTTGATGTGATCGTCGTCGGCACGCTCGCTCTTCGATTACCATCGGGATTAGTGATGAACCTGAATAAATGTTATTTGGTGCCTGCGTTAAGCATGAACATTATATCTGGATCTTGTTTATTGCGAGACGGTTACTCATTTAAATCAGAGAATAATGGTTGTTCTATTTATATGAGTAATATCTTTTATGGTCATGCACCCGAAGTGAGGGGTTTATTCTTATTGAATCTCGATAGTAATGATACACATGTTCATAACATTGATGCCAAAAGATGTAGAATTGAAAATGATAATACCACTTTCTTGTGGCACTGCCGTTTAGGTCATATTGGCGTAAAACGCATGAGGAAGCTCCATGCTGATGGACTTTTGGAGTCACTTGATTTTGAATCACTTGACACATGCGAGCCATGCCTCATGGGCAAGATGACTAAAACGCCGTTCTCTGGAACAATGGAACGGGCAAGTGACTTATTGGAAATCATACATACTGATGTGTGCGGTCCGATGAGCATTGAGGCACGCGGTGGTTATCGTTACTTTCTCACCTTCACTGATGACTTAAGTAGATATGGGTATATTTACTTAATGAAACACAAGTCTGAAACATTTGAAAAGTTCAAACAATTTCAGAGTGAAGTTGAGAATCATCGTAACAAGAAGATTAAATTCCTACGATCTGATCGAGGAGGAGAATATCTGAGTTATGAGTTTGGCAGTCACTTAAGACAGTGTGGAATTGTTTCACAATTGACACCGCCTGGAACACCACAGCGTAATGGTGTGTCCGAACGTCGTAATCGAACCTTATTGGATATGGTGCGATCTATGATGTCTCTTGCCGATTTGCCACTATCGTTTTGGGGTTATGCATTAGAGACAGCTGCATTCACTTTAAATAGGGCACCATCGAAATCCGTTGAGACGACGCCATATGAACTTTGGTTTGGCAAGAAGCCAAAGCTATCGTTTCTTAAAGTTTGGGGATGTGATGCTTATGTCAAAAAGCTTCAGCCTGAAAAGCTGGAACCCAAAGCGGAGAAATGCGTCTTCATAGGATACCCAAAAGAGACAGTTGGGTATACCTTCTACCTCAGATCCGAAGGCAAAGTGTTTGTCGCTAAAAACGGAACGTTTCTTGAGAAAGAGTTTCTCTCGAAAGAATTGAGTGGGAGGAAGATAGAACTTGATGAGGTTGTTGAACCTTTACTTCAACCTGAAAGTAGCGCAGCGCAGAAAGATGTTTCTGTAGAGCCTACAACAGCTGAAGAGGAAGTTAATGATGATGATCATGAAGCTTTGGATCAAGTTGCTATCGAACCTCGTAGGTCGACAAGGACGCGTACTGCTCCTGAGTGGTACGGCAACCCTGTCTTAGAGGTCATGTTGTTAGGCAACGATGAACCTACAAGCTATGGAGAAGCGATGATGGGCCCGGATTCCGAGAAGTGGTTAGAGGCCATGAAATCCGAGATGGGATCCATGTATGAAAACAAAGTGTGGACTTTGGAAGTATTACCTGAAGGGCGTAAGGCCATTCAGAACAAATGGATCTTTAAGAGGAAGACGGACGCGGACGGTAATGTCACCGTCTATAAAGCTCGACTTGTGGCAAAGGGTTTTTCACAAGTTCAAGGAGTTGACTACGATGAGACCTTCTCACCCGTAGCGATGCTTAAGTCCGTCAGAATCATGTTAGCAATAGCTGCCTTTTTCGATTATGAAATTTGGCAGATGGATGTCAAAACAGCGTTCCTTAACGGTTTCCTTAAGGAAGAGTTGTATATGATGCAACCAGAAGGTTTTGTCGATCCAGAGAATGCTGACAAAGTTTGCAAACTCCAGCGATCCATTTATGGACTGGTGCAAGCATCTCGGAGTTCGAATCTTCGCTTTGATGAGGTGATCAAAGCGTTCGAGTTTATACAAGTTTACGGAGAAGCTTGTATTTACAAGAAAGTGAGTGGGAGCTCTATAGCGTTTCTAATATTATATGTGGATGACATATTACTGATTGGAAACAATATAGAAATGTTGGAAAGCGTGAAGGAATATTTGAACAAGAGTTTTTCAATGAAGGACCTAGGAGAAGCTGCTTTCATATTAGGCATCAAGATCTATAGAGATAGATCGAGACGCTTAATAGGACTTTCACAAAGCACATACCTTGACAAAGTTTTGAAGAAGTTCAAAATGGATCAGTCCAAGAAGGGGTTCTTGCCTGTTTTGCAAGGTGTGAAGTTGAGTAAGACTCAATGCCCAGTGACTGCAGAAGATAGAGAAAAGATGAGTGCCATACCCTATGCTTCAGCCATAGGCTCTATCATGTATGCAATGCTGTGCACAAGACCCGATGTCAGCCTTGCCATAAGTATGTCCGGAAGGTTTCAAAGTGATCCAGGAGTGGAACACTGGACGGCGGTCAAGAATATCCTGAAGTACCTGAAAAAGACTAAGGACATGTTTCTCGTTTATGGAGGTGATCAAGAGCTCGTCGTAAAGGGTTACGTCGATGCAAGCTTTGACACTGATCCGGATGACTCTAAGTCGCAAACCGGATACGTATTTATTCTTAATGGGGGTGCGGTTAGCTGGTGCAGTTCCAAGCAAAGCATGGTAGCTGATTCTACATGCGAAGCGGAGTACATCGCTGCCTCGGAGGCGGCGAAGGAAGGTGTCTGGATGAAGGAGTTCATGACAGATCTTGGAGTAGTGCCTAGTGCGCTTAACCCAATGACTCTGCTTTGTGATAATACTGGTGCCATTGCTCTGGCCAAGGAACCAAGATTTCACAAGAGGACCAGACACATAAAGCGACGTTTCAATTCCATCCGCGATTACATCAAGGAGGACGACATAAATATTTGCAAAGTACACACGGATCTAAATGTTGCAGATCCGATGACTAAACCTCTTCCAAGGGCTAAATATGAACAACACCAGAACTGCATGGGTGTTCGATTCATTACAATGTAAATCACATAGTGATGTGAACTAGATCATTGACTCTAGTGCAAGTGGGAGACTGTTGGAAATATGCCCTAGAGGCAATAATAAATTAGTTATTATTATATTTCCTTGTTCATGATAATCGTTTATTATCCATGCTATAATTGTATTGATTGGAAACTCAAATACATGTGTGGGTACATAGACAACACTGTGTCCCTAGTAAGCCTCTAGTTGACTAGCTCGTTGATCAAAAGATGGTGAAGGTTTCCTGGCCATGGACATAAGATGTCATTTGATAACGGGATCACATCATTAGGAGAATGATGTGATGGACAAGACCCAAACTATAAACGTAGCATATGATCGTGTCAGTTTATTGTTATTGTTTTCAGCATGTCAAGTATCTGTTCCTATGACCATGAGATCATGCAACTCCCTGACATCGGAGGAATACCTTGTGTGTATCAAACGTCGCAACGTAACTGGGTGACTATAAAGATGCTCTACAGGTATCTCCGAGGGTGTCTGTTGGGTTGGCATGGATCAAGACTGGGATTTGTTACTCCGTGTGACGGAGAGGTATCTCAGGGCCCACTCGGTAATACAACATCACAATGAGCCTTGCAAGCAATGTGACTAAAGTGTTAGCCACGAGATCTTGTATTACGGAACGAGTAAAGAGTCTTGCCGGTAACGAGATTGAACTAGGTATAGAGATACCGACGATCGAATCTCGGGCAAGTAACATACCGAAGAACAAAGGGAACAGCATACGGGATTAACTGAATCCTTGACATAGAGGTTCGACCGATAAAGATCTTCGTAGAATATGTAGGAGCCAATATGGGCATCCAGGTCCCGCTATTGGTTATTGATCGTAGAGGTGTCTCGGTCATGTCTACATAGTTCTCGAACCCGCAGGGTCTACACACTTAACGTTTGGTGACGATTAGTATAGTTGAGTTATTTTGTTGGTGACCGAAGGTTGTTCGGAGTCCCGGATAAGATCCCGGACATGACGAGGATCTCCGGAAGAGTCCGGAGGTAAAGATTGATATATGTGATAATAGTGTTTTGATCTCCGGAAGGGTTCCGGAATTCACCGGAAGGGGTTCCGAATGTTTACCGAAATGTTCGGGTGCAGCAACACTTTATATGGGCCAAAAGGGTAAAGCCCACGAGGTATTGGAAAGTGCAAAAGGAAGTTTTGCTGCTGCCTTAAGCGGTACTACCGCTGGTAAGGCAGTACTACCGCGTAAGCGGTACTACCGCTTGTGTGAAGCGGTACTACCGCTCGTGAGCGGTACTACCGCTTGTACGCGATACTGTTGGAATCCGAGTTGGACTCTTTCCGTGCGGGCCAAACCGACCTTGTGCGGGCAAAACCGACCTTGTGGAGGTTTTCTCTCCAAGTTTAGACCCCAGGGCTCAACATATAAATTGAGGGGCAGGGCTAGCACACGGGACACATCAAGATTTCCCAAGCCGTGTGTCGGCAACCCTAACCCTCTAGTTCTCCCGTCATAATCTCCGTAGTGCTTGGCGAAGCCCTGCAGAGATTGTTCCTCACCACCATCACCACGCCGTCGTGCTGCCGGAACTCATCTACTACTTCATCATCGCTCGCTGGATCGAGGAGGTGAAGGCGTCATCAAGCCGTACGTGTGTTGAACGCGGAGGTGCCGTCCGTTCGGCGCTAGTTCGTGATCGGATCGAGGGACGACTTGCGATTTGGATCGCGGAGACGTTCGACTACATCAACCGCGTTTCTTAACGCTTCCGCTTAGCGATCTACAAGGGTATGTAGATTCACTCTCCCTCTCGTAGATGCTCATCACCATGGATAGATCTTGTGTGTGCGTAGGAAAATTTTTGTTTCCCATGCAACGTTCCCCAACAGTGACTTCGTAAAATCTCAAGATGAAATGCTGGCTCAGTCTCTTGGAGGTGCTCATAGGGGTAGGGTGTGAGTGTGTGTGTTCATAGGGATGAGTGTATGTGAGCGACTTCGATTGTATTGTGTTCAAAAAAAGTCTGGGTTTATATATTAAAACAATAAAACATATTAAGCATGTGACAAAATGTTGTATAAAAAGAGAATTTGTTTTTGGATTGATGCTAACAAAATGCCCTTTTAAGAAAAATGAAACATTAACTACATGGATTTGCTCCTAGTGTCCAACACATATACCACCATAACCACACAAAAAAATAAAAAATAATGCAATTTTTTTAACTTATGACTGACATGTGTTATTGTTCATGTGGCATGGGTGCATGGATAGATTAGTACAAAAATATAACTTATCACCACATACGCGACTTGCCTTTGTTTTTCCTCTGCGCTGAATCGAGATGTATTGCATGTCTCCTTATTTACTTTCAATAGTTGATTAGCTTCTATGTTTGAATATTACATCCATCCCAAAAAGTTTGTTTTACATTTATCTAGATGCGGATGTATCGAACACTAAAATGTGTC
Organism: Elymus sibiricus; assembly: GCA_039707655.1. Lineage (NCBI taxonomy): Eukaryota > Viridiplantae > Streptophyta > Magnoliopsida > Poales > Poaceae > Elymus > Elymus sibiricus. Next base: position 322,244,837 of record CM077672.1, read on the forward strand.
TAGATACATCCGTATCTAGACAAATATAAGGCAATCTTTTTGGAACGGAGGGAGTATTCAGTAATTACGAATAAAAGGAATGGAAATATAACATAAGTAGAAAGTGTTAAATTAAATGGATCCGAATAATTTTGTTCATATCTTTCCGTTATTCTCATACAGAGCATTACAAGCTTCCATTTCTAGCTTTCTCGAGAAGTTTATAAGATGTTCCATGCATCCTTCACCCAATATACAGGATTGTTTCCAAGCCATGTACAAGAGGAGATTACAACAAGAAAAGAGGTACTGTTGTGTTAGAGAAAATCGGCTATTTGCCACTTTCAATATTGGGCTTCTCAAAATTGCCACTCTCAAGATTGGTTTCGCAAAATTGCCACCCAGCCCGTGTGCACTTTGATTACAATGCCATTTCCTCTTTTTCAATGCTTTTCTTTTTCATTTCCCATTTCCTGACACCTGAAGGGACCAGAATACCCCTAGGCTGTGCGCACGTACTAGTTTGTTTTGCATCCAACTTGAAACAACGCCATTCAGCGCGTGCCGCCCGCTGAGATCGCCGCACACAAGTTAAGATCCATCGGCTCTTCTACTTGCACATTGTGGGGATGCTCCTGCTTGCCGTCTGGTTGGAAGTGCGCCGCCGATTGTCTGGATGTCGCGTGCCGCTGATCGTCTAGACGTCGCGTGCCGCCGATCGCCGCTCTGCGCTACCGATCTCCCGATCGCTGGGTACCGCAGCGGCGGAGTGGAATCCAATCCTTCTACACAGTATTTTTCTACCTGTACCTTTGGTTATGTCAATACTTGTGTTAACCTGCACATCAGAGACAACTTACAGTTTGTCGAAGTATACTAGGGAAGTTTTAGAATATGCAAATTCTATTCTGCATGGTTCATTTAGCTCCTACAACTTGATGATTTGTTCTACGTAGGAGAGAGGATGTACTACTTTTCCCCTTGTAATGTGAGACGCTAGAAGAACGAGTGCAGTAGAATGGTTGCCGCAAGTACCAAGTAGCTTATAGACTGAAATTTGTGGCATTCATTTCTTGTATTGTCGCCCAGTAGATCCAGGCCGTGAAACTAAACGCGACATGCTATTCTTAATGTAATTTCCAAATTGCACTCCAAGAACAAGTAAAGGATTGCATCAAACCTGACTTACACGTTACATGCATGTTCACTGGTGTTCAAGGACACTAAGTCGCTGCCGCACCTCTCTAGCATGTCGCGCGGCGAGTTGCGCCAGCGCGCAGGCGAGGGCGAGCTACGGTTGCTTGCGGCATGGGCGGCAAGCTGCGGTGGCTCGCGCAGGCATCAGCGAGGCGAGGGGGCGAGTTGCGTCGGCTCACTCAGACGTGGACGAGCACCGGCGGCAAGCTATGAGGGCTCGAGCAGGCATAAGCGAGGCAACAGCGAGCTCCACCGGCACGCGCAGGCTTGGGTGACCAACGGCGGGCGGGGGCGAACTGCGGTTGCTCGCGCAGGCGTGGGCGAGCTAGGGCGGCGAGCTGCGGTGCCTCGCACTGGCATCAGCGAGCTACGGCGGCGGGCTATGGTGGAGACAAAGACAAGGACGAGCACCTCAGAGCAATCCGACCCGACCAGTCCACACACGCATCAGATGAGGTTGAAATATCCAGGGGTATTTTGGTCCCTTCAGGTGCCAGGAAATGGGAAAAGAAAAAGAAAAAGCAATAAAAAAAAGAAATGGCATGGTAATCAAAGTGCACACGGGCTGGATGGCATTTTTGCGAAGCCAATCTTGAGAGTGGCAATTTTGAGAAGCCCAATATTGAAAGTGGCAAATAGCCGATTTTCTCGTTGTGTGTGTTAGCGCGGCAGTTTATAATGGATGCACGGGCTACGGGTGTTTGTTTCGTTTTGCTGCTTCTGTTGCTTGGAAATCCAACTTCAGCAGGTGTGTGTGTTTTCTTTTCTTTTGTTATCCTCTAAGTACTATTTTCTCCGTCCCATAATATAAGAGAAAAACGCTCTTATATTATGGGACGGAGGGAGTAGATGTTGTTTAGTTGGAGATGACTAGTTTTTTTTTTTACGAAAAGGAGATGACTGGTTTCATCAAGACAGATGCATGCAAATTTTGTTGCACATGCTACGATTTTGCACTTGTTTTAGAGGCACATATATATAGCCTTCACCGTAATGTTGTGCTTATGTTTGCCACAGAGCGCTGCGTCCAGGATGGTGAGAATGGATTGATCTTCTGCACCAAAGTACTTTGCAAGTGGACCTGCGGTTCCATAGTGAAAGAACGGGGTGGTGCTTATTACAAGGACGCTCATTGTGATGGACGCAATTGCAACTGTACTGTTTGCTTCATTGAGTGAAACAATACTATAGGATAAGAGAGTATATTCCAAGACAAAAATGCCATTCTTGAATGAGATAATAAATTAATAAACATACTGTGTTATTTTAATTATGTTATGGTTTATTTCTTGGGAAGCGGATGTATACTCGTTTGTCATTTACTATTATCATAGAAATAGCTATCACATAAAGAGTTGACATATCTTATATATTTTCTCCTTTTCTTGAGAAGGAGGCTGAACCGTCAGCCTCATCGATTTACGCCCGCAGCCAATTTATTGTCAAGTTATATGCATGTTGCTAAGAAAAGAAGAGCACTAGCAATCAGACTACTAATATGTTCCACAAAACATGCATCCTCTTGTTGGCCACTAATATGTTCGGGAGCCGCTAGGGATCAGACTACTGATCGCTTGCGTTTTATCAGACTAGCCATTGACCGTAGGATGAGAAGTATGATGGCCATTGGATTCGGCAGTACAGCCCCACGCGTGGTGCCATGGTGTGTTAGATTGTTTCCTTCAGAAGTGCACCCATTAGTTAGTTTGCATGCATGATTCCGCATTAATTGCAATCAATTTGTTTCCTAACAACTACTGTACTGCAAATCAGGGCATATCAAATTGATTAGGCGCCATGATACGTGTTTCCATGCATGTGATTTGCTTCCATTCCTTATTTCGAGTGTAACTATCACTGCCTCAAATATTATCTTCTTTTTTTGGCCACCCTCTGAAATTGTTTCCATGGCGAACAGAGATTGCTTCCATCAAGTTATAATTGATTTGCTACTAATGGCGATTCCTTCCATCTGGTTAAAATTGTTTGCTTCAGTCAGCAGAAACATTTGCTTCCACGGCAACTCACGATCGCTTCGATCTAGTTTGATCATATTTGTGTCCTGTGCACGCAGACAAAAATATGTTTCAAGCGACTAGATTTTTTTTAGGCTGTAGCATGATAGAGCTCTCGACAAAATTAAAATTTGTTTACATCAAACACTTCTTTAAAAAGATTAGAATTTGCTTCCGAAGCAACGGGAGATTACTTCTATCTAGTATAAATTTGTGATTCGATCGATCGCACAAAGTGCTTCCATTGCAATCAGCGATCAATTCATCTAGTTAGAATTTGTTTATTTCAGTCGTCCGTGAATATTGCTTCCATAGTAACCAGAGATTGCTTCGATCTATTTAGAATTTGATAGTTTCAACATGTCATATAAATTTCTTCTATGGCCACAACAACCAGAATGATGACAAGTTATGTGTGCCTTGGGCTCTAGGCACAATGCAGACAACAGCGATGGCGACGCAGGGGACGAGCTGGCAATGCCATGAAATTTTGTATTTGCGTCCATCAAATTAAATTGGGACTTTGCTTCCAAAGAATTTGGTATTTGCATCCAATGAAATGGGAATTTGCTTCCAAAGAACTTGGTACTTGCATCTAAAAAAGAGCACATTTGCTTCCGTACAACAAAAATGACGCATATGATCAGGTTTCACAATGCAGACGCCATGCTTCCAAAGATATACATTTTGCTTCTAAATCATTATGATATTATTTTCATATATCATAGAATTGCTTTCATACGAACATAGATTATTTTTCCATCAAAAGGGAAAATACATATAAGTACTAATACTAAAGCGGGAAGGATTCCCTTTTTCTGGTTTTGTAATTTTTTTTCCGAAAGATTACTGTTCATTGTTCATCGCTTTCAATGAACAGTAGCGATGAGCAGTAGCGTATGTGAACAGTGGACGTCTGCGAACAGTAACCGTCTATGAACAGTAGCAATGATCAGTGCCGTACAGGAACAGTACTATACATGAATGGTACCAACCGTGAACATTAGTCGTCTGTGAACGGTAGCATCGGGTGAACAGTCATCTCGGAATACTTTGCTTAAACAGTGCTCCAGATAATCTGATTTTCTCCCCTTACTTCTTTTAGCTTTCACCGACGAAAAAATACGCACATTTAAAAAAAAGGGATATTTTTTGCATATCATTTCTCTCCCCTTCCTCCACCCTCGCGTCCTTATATAGAGAGTTAAGATTTAAAATTTTCTACACATCATTTCTCAACACCGGCGTACCGATGCACAGCCGCCTTAATCATCTCCTGATCCTTTCCGATGATAGTGCTGCCAGGGCACAAAAACAGTAGGCTGGAACTGTATATTCGCATTAATTTTTTTCCGAAAGGTTACTGTTCATTTTTTATGGGCGCGGCGTTTTGGCTCCCGGGTGCAAATGCACCCGGATGAACAGTACCCGCAAAAAAAATAGAAAATGTTTTCAAAAAATTCTGAAAAAAATTGTAGATGATCGTGTTGGTGTCGCAAGCATGTTTGACAATTTTCGTGCGAAACGGAGCAGCGGTGTTTCGTCGATGAAAAAAACAAATTTGGGTTGTCATTTTGTGGTGACATTTTGTCTTTGATTTGTTTTTTTTGCGCAGGCCAAAATGCTTAACCTTTTTGCCTCAAAATTTACATGTAGCATTTGTATGTGACAAAGATCACCAAAAAATTTTGTCCCAATTTTTTTGACATTTCAAAATTCATTTTCCATAGGCAGGAGCACGTGCACCCCGGAGCCGAATTGCATTTCCGATTTTTCATCGCTTTCAGTGAACAATAGCGATGAACAATACCATACGTGAGCAGTGGCCGTCTGCAAACAGTACCCGTCTGTGAACAGTAGCAATGAGCAGTACCGTACAGGAACAGTAACTATACATGAATGGTACCAACCGTGAACATTAGTCGTCTGTGAACGGTAGCATCGGGTGAACAGTCATCTCGGAATACTTTGCTTAAACAGTGCTCCGGATAATCTGATTTTCTCCCCTTACTTCTTTTAGCTTTCACCGACGAAAAAATACGCACATTTAAAAAAAAAGGGATATTTTTTGCACATCATTTCTCTCCCCTTCCTCCACCCTCGCGTCCTTATATGGAGAGTTAAGATTTAGAATTTTCTATACATCATTTCTCAACACCGGCGTACAGATGCACAGTCGTCTTAATCGTCTCCTGATCCTTTCCGATGATAGTGCTACCAGGGCACAAAAACAGTAGGCTGGAACTGTATATTCGCATGAACAGTAATCCATGGGGAAAATAAGTTCTTGACCGATTACTGCCCATTTTTACAACACAATAACAGTTAAAAGTGCACTAACAAATATCCGAACAAAAACCAGAAAATTATCCGAATAAACTCAAGACTACTAATCGAAACAATAACCCAAATAAACCGAAACAACAACCCCGAATAACTCGGAGTAATAAAACCAGTGAAACGGAACAACACCTGAATAAACCAAAAGCATTAACCCACACGAACCATGAAACTGAAACAGTAACCGAATTTTAAACCAAAACAACACACCCGAATAAACCGGAACAACTAAAAAAAAGTAAAACAGTACTACGCATTCATGTAGACAGTAATCCCAGAAGAAATATAAAAAAACACCAAAAAATGGGCCTCCTCCTCTCTCGATTCGGAACAGTAAAACCAGTGAAACGGAACAACACCGGAATAAACCGAAAATATTAAACCACCCGAACCATAAACCGAAACAGTATCTACTAACAAATACCCAAACAAAAACCAGAACATTATCCGAATAAACTCAGGACTACTAACCGAAACAATAACCATAATAAACCGAAACAACAACCCCGAATAACTCGGAGCAATAAAACCAGTGAAACGGAACAACACCTGAATAAACCAAAAGCATTAACCCACACGAACCATAAAACTGAAACAGTAACCGAATTTTAAACCAAAACAACACATCCGAATAAACCGGAACAACTAAAAAAAAGTAAAACAGTGCTACGCATTCACGTGAACAGTAATCCCAGAAGAAATATAAAAAAAACACTAAAAAAATGGGACTCCTCCTCCCTCGACCCGGAACAGTAAAACCAGTGAAACGGAACAACACCGGAATAAACCAAAAACATTAAACTACCCGAACCATAAACCGAAACAGTATCTACTAACAAATACCCAAACAAAAACCGAACATTATCCGAATAAACTCAGGACTACTAGCCGAAACAATAGCCTAAACAAACCGAAACAACAACCCCGAATAATCCGGAGGAATAAAACCAGTAAAACGGAACAATACCTAAATAAACCGAAAACATTAACTCCCACGAACCATAAAACCGAAACAATAACCGGATTTTAAACCAAAACAATACACCTGAATAAACCGGAACAAAAAAAAGCACTGCATTTACGTGAACAAAAATCCAGAAGAAATATAAAAAAAAAATCAAAAAAACTGGGACTCCTCCTCTCTCGACCCGGAACAGTAAAACCAGTGAAACAGACCAATACCGGAATAAACCGAAAACATTAACCCACCCAAATCATAAACCGAAACAGTACCTGAATTGTAACCCAGAACAATACACCCGAATAAATCGGAACAATAAAAACAGTAAACCAGCACTATGCATTCACATGGACAATAATCCAAAAGAAATAACCAAAAAAAATAAAAAAATATGTTTTTTTCTTGATTATTTCGATAAAATATAGACGAAATCGGTCACGGGCACGGCGTGCACCGCGCTTCTTCAGCGCTAGTTTTAAACTACATGGGGATATGTTTCCACAATGGTGAAACATTTGTCTAAGTTAAACAGAGAATTTGCTTCCATGGTGATCACGAAGCACTGCACCATCTATGGCAATGACACGAACTGCAAGCAAAAGTGCGACGACCATGTTGAAAGATGTGCTACATCTTACTACCTGCTTATGTGATTCCTACAATCTGAGACATAATCATGCAACGGAGTAATTCAATGAACAAATCCAAGAGCGATGGCGAAGAACTCTATAATGCTTAAAATAGTGAAAATGTCCCAATGAAAAAAAAAACAGTAGAAACCATGGTTCCTCTATTCATTAAGTTAGTTGTCGATCAAATAAAAACATGATGCCTACAAGCACATGTATGATGCATGGAGATGAAGCAAAATTAAACGCAATGTCGAAGCACGAGTTTGATATGTATGAAGCAAACTGGACTCAGTGACGAAGCTTTTGCACGCTAAATATGCAGCAGACTGTACGAACTGACAATGCGAAAGTAATATGTATATGATGAAGCATGGAATGGATGCAATCTCAACATACTTCCTGTATGATGAGGAGAATCAGAACATAGATCAGATGATGAGGTATGGAGGCTGATTCGTCCAACCTGCCGCGTGTGCTAGCGAACATAGAAAGCGATTAGGCGAAAATCCTCGAATTGATCCGTGACTATTAACTCTCCTAGTAGGAAGAATGAAAATGTGCTTTGTCATTTCGACTCGTCTTAACTGGAAGCATAACACATCTAAACTAAAAAATGGCCCAAATACTAATATTGCTGCCAACCGAGGAGGCATATTTCTGTGATGCAACTACCCAGTTCACAGAAAAATTGTGGACGATTTAGTGATCCAGTACATACTGGACTGCACAAATTCACACTCGCAAACTTGGCATAAACCAAGGTATTGGCATCTGGATATCAAACAAAAATCAGAAAACAGTTATGTTAGGAATCAACTAGCACTGCATGATTAAAAAGCACCGAGAGAAGAGGACTCAAATAATGTGGTGGGCGCACCAGCGATATGCCATTCGTGCTTTGCTTTGTTCATGAACCGAGATGCTACTCCGACGAGGTGGACCGGAGTTTATACGGCAAGTGGAGCGGGGCGTGATCCCGATGAAGAAAAGCGCGATGGTGAGTTAGGTCGGTGAGCTCGTCGGTGAGCAGGGGTTGCCGAACTGGCCGGTGGGGTCGCCGAGCTGCTGTATGAAAAGGAGAGTAGGAGGCAGTTGCGTGCGAGTCGGGGTAGAAGAGGATCTAGGCGAGGCAAGCTGGGGGCGATGCCTGCGAGGTGGAGGAAGAGCTCGCGGTCTGCGTGAGACTAGGGACGATTAATTGCAATCACGAAGGATCGGGAAGAGAGGTTTACGGGTGGTTAGTCCCATGGGATTTTTTTTTTAATTTACATATAAGAAGCAGAATCTTGAGCGTTAGATTTCAATTGAAACGGCATTGGTGTGGTCTGGCATTGGTGTCTTTTCAGACTATAGACTATAGATAGAAAGTGTTAGATACGGATGTATCTAACACTAAAATGTGTCTAGATACGTCTGTATCTAGTAATTACGAATAAAAGGAATGAAAATATAATATAAATAGAAAGTGTTAAATTAAATGGATCCGAATAATTTTGTTCATATCTTTCCGTTATTCTCATATACAGAGCATTACAAGCTTCCATTTCTAGCTTTCTCGAGAGGTTTATAAGATGTTCCATGCATCCTTCACACAACATACGGGATTGTTTCCTAGCCACGCACAAGAGGAGATTACAACAACAAAAGAGGTGCTGTTGTGTTAGGGCGGCAGTTTGTAATGGATGCACGGGCTATGGGTGTTTGTTTCGTTTTGCTGTTTCTGTTGCTTGGTAATCCAACTTCGGCAGGTGTGTTTTTTTCTTTTCTTTTGTTATCCTTTAAGGTCTCAAGTAGATGTTGTTGATTTTCAAATGACTAGTTTATTTTTCTTTTTTATGAAAAGGAGATGATTAGTTTCATTTAGACAGATGTGTGGCGTGCAAGTTTAGTTGCACATGCTACGATTTTACACCTGTTTTACAGGCACATATATAGCCTTCACAGTAATGTTGTGCTTATTTTTTGCCACAGAGCGCTGCGTCCAGGATGGTGAGAGTCGAATGATCTTCTGCACCAAAATCCTTTGCAAGTTGACCTGCGGTTCCGTAGCGCAAAGGACGGGGTGGTTATTACAAGGACGCTCATTGTGATGGACACGATTGCAACTGTACAGTTTGCTTCAATGAGTGAAACAATACTATAGGATAAGAGAGTTTATACTATATATATTCCAAGATAAAAATGTCGTTCTTGAATGAGAAAATAAATATTAAATATACTGTGTTATTTTTTATGTTATGGTTTATTTCTAGGGAAGTGGATGTATACTCGTTTGTCATTTACTATTATCACAGAAATAGCTATGACATAAATAGTTGACATGTCTTATATATTTTCTCCTTTTCTTGAAAAGGAGGCTGAACCGTGAGCCTCATCGATTTGGGGCCAACTATGCGTCAGTTAACTGAAAAAACGTTTCGCATAAGTCACTTCGTTTCTGTCCGTCGGATCAAAATCCAACCGTCCGCACTTCATCTTCTTCCTCCAACCTTCTTCCTCCTCAGATCCAATCAACCTCCTGTGCAACCGCCGGCCCTACCCCGCCCCATCCGCCTGCCTCCACCACCCGTGGCCGGCGGGCGCTGCCATGCACCGCCTCGCCGCCCCGCCCTTCCCTCGACCTCCCTCCCCCGACGTTGCTGGCCCCCGCTGTCGTGGGTGCAAGTCTGACAGTAGTGTGTAGGGGTACGGATGAGAGGGCAGAGCCTAGCTACGGCGCAGGTGTTACACTCGGATTTACGAGTTCAGGCCCCTCAGCGATGGAGGTAATAGCCCTACGTCTCGGTGCTCTGGAGCTGTATTGCTTGAGTGTATGGTTACAAAGGATGCGAACCCTTGGAATGGAGCCGGGGAGTGGCTTATATAGTCTCGCCAGCCCTCCCATGAACGCCAGCCATTACAAGGGGTTAAGAGGGGTATAAGGCTGGTGACAACGCGGGCGTTAGCGCGGGCGGTACCGCCCGCGCTCGGGCGGTAGCGAGGCGGGAGGCGGGCGAGACGAGAGGGGCGGGCGATGGATCCGTCGCCGGGCGGGAGCGGGCGCTATCACCCCGCTCTCGCCCGCGTTGGCGGCGGGAGGCGGGGCGGCGCGCTGGCACGGCGGGCGGTAGTGGTGGCGGCAACGGCTAGCTGACGTGGCGCGCTGTGATTCGTCCAAAGAGCTAGCCGTTGAGGTATCCGTTGGAGCTTCAAAAAATTCGAAAAAAATTCCAAAAAATTCCAAATTTCATCCCCAACCCCTTTAAATACCCCCACACCGGGTCCACTCATTCCACACCCCATTTCATCTCATTTCTCTCCTCCACTCTCCATTTCCACTCCTAGTCATGCCTAGATTATGTAGTGGAGGATTTGATTGAGCATGTGTGGGCAAATAGTCATGCCTAGATTATGTAATTTTTTTAATTTTTTATGTAATTTTTTTAATTTTTTATGTAATTTTTTTATTTATTATGTAATCAGTACAATTTGTAGTTGAATAAAATTATTTTCTTACATTATTTGTAGTCTAAAGAAATGCGAGTGAAATAACTAAATCTTAGGAGAGAGAAGATGACGTGGCTATAGCCTGCCACTACAGCCCGTGCACTGGCACCGTGAGGTGAGAGTGGGGTGAGAGTGGGGGTAAAATCTGACGTGGCAGGGCGGTAGTGGGGCGGTGCATTATCACCAGCCTAAGTGCGCCAGGTAACGGGCGTATTGATGACAATTAATACAGGCGAACGTGCGTCCAGACCGTTGCGCTCCTGGGGTCTCCTGGTCTTCTCTGGTCGAGTGACTTTCGGGTGTCGAGTGAACTCTTGCCTTACGAGTGGTTCGTTGAACTCCGAGTGAATGTCAGTCTGCGGAATTCTGGGTTGTTGATCTGGCCCTGGGGCCCAGTGTAAGACGTGTGGCGTCCTAGGGTAGGGTCTATAGGTCAGGCCTATTACCCTATCCCTAGTACATGCCCTCGTCATTAGCCCCCGAATCGGTCGAGGTTAGGTGGGTCGAGTCAAGGCGAATTCCCAGGCGAGTTGAGCGCTACGGAGGCGCTCACGAACTCTTACTGGTCATTAGGTGCCCTTGTCTTCGCACCGCACCTTGACGGATTCTGGACCATATGTCGTTCGAGTGAAATGAGTAGTCTTCATCCGAATGAGTGCGTCTATCCGAGTGAGTAGCTTCCATCCGAGTGTGTAGCTTACCACCCGAGTGTAATGAATAGCCATATGCCGCACGCCGGAGCGGATCCGAGCGTATGCGGCACGTCTTCGGAGCGAGAGCAATCGGGTTGCCGGACTCCGGATTTTGCGGGATTTGAAACCATATTTGAGTGCGCGTAAATGGTCGCAGCGCAACGAGTGGGGAAAGTGGGCGTGACGCCTCGATTTTCGCCCCACTTTCTGCCACGTACCGCTGGATCTTCGGCGGCACGATTTGAGGAGATCTGCGGGCCCGCGGTTCAGCGGCGCGGATTGGGGAGCGGTGCGGGCGGCGATATAAGAGGCGGCCGTGGCGGAGAGGGAGAGAGAGACAGATCCCCTTTTCCCAACTTCCTCAGTCTGCCCGATCCCTTCTCCCGCAACCCACTCCGCACGAATCTTCCTTGGTGTTGGAGAGCTCGGCGGCGATGGTGAAGGACAAGACGGCGAAGGTCGAGAAGGCGAAGAAGGCGACAAAGGGGAGGAAGGCCTCGAGCTCGCGAGCCGTGCTCCCGCCCGGGTGGATCCAGGGTGACTGGCTCCCGCCGACCACCACGCTCGACGATGTCAACGGGCTCGTCGTGGACGGGCTGATTCGCGACGGGACGTGGAGGCTTCCGGAGGAAGGGGAGATCGAGCCCGCGCCGTGCCCCGAGGAGCGAGTGCTTCTCACCACGCACGTGGAGCGAGGTTTCTCCATGCCACCCCATCCCTTTTTCCGCGGGTTCTTGAACTTCTTCGGTGCTCAGCTCCACCATCTGCCTCCAAACGCTATAATGTATCTTGCCGCATTCATTTCTTTGTGTGAGAATTTTTTGGGTTGTCCACCGCACTGGGGTTTGTTCAAACACATTTTCACGTGCCGATCCCAGTCGGTAAAGAAGGTTGACCCCGATGGAGAGAGGACGCACATGATCCAGATGTGCGGTGGTCTAGGTATCCAGATGAGGGGTAAAAGTGCATTCCCATCTATGTCTTTCCCCGATTCTGTGAGGGGTTGGCAGTCGACCTGGTTCTACTGCAACGACGTGCCTTGTTCTGGCTCGTCCACTGGCCTTCCTCCCTACACGACTGAGAGAGTTCAGACTCCCCCCTCGCTGATAGTTGACAAAAAGGAGAAGACGGATGTAGGGATCTTGGTGACCACCATGGTCAGTCTGATTCAGGGTGGATTGACTGGTCTGGACCTTCTGGAGGTCTTCCTCAGTCGGAGGATCCAGCCGCTGCAGGAGCGGGCTCACCCCATGTGGCGCTACACTGGGGCCAACGACTCGACCCGAGTGCATCCAGAAGATGTCAAGGGCAAAACGGTGAAACAGTGGATCAGGTGCATCACTGGTGTGCGCGACAATCCGCGAGGGTCGAGACGGATCCCGCCCTACGACGCCGATAACCTGCCGTTAGAGGTATGACATCCGTTTCCGAGTGAATTGCTGATGCGCAAATTATCCGAGTGAACTGAGCAATCTGACTGAACTGTCTGTCTCTGATCTTTGTATCTTGCAGGAGTTCCAGAAGATGTTATCGCCTGTGCCGAATGGAGAGCAACTCGTCGGAGGCGTGGGGAGCGAACATGGCAGCGCCGGGGGCAGCTACGCGGAGGACAGCGAGGAGGAAAGCGAGGACTCGGAAGGGAGCGATGATGCCGAGTCTTCACTATCTCCGGAGTTGCGCTTCGAGCATGGCTCCAAACGAGCTCAAGATCCGAGTGCTGGCTCGGAGAAGGAGGTGGTTCCGAGTGCTACTGCCCCGAAACGCACTCGGACGTCATCACCTGCGCCGACTGAGAAGGCCGCCAAGCAGCCCAAGGTCGCTTCCCCCAAGCCTTGGAAGGCTCTGCCCCGGATCAAGGTCACTGTGCCTGTCGCCTCAACATGAGTATCTTTCTCGGCTTTACTTTGCTATCTTTGTCAACTTTTGTGAATCTCCTGACCGAGTGCATCTTATGAACCAGTGCTGCAACTTCGACGACGTCTCCCATGCAGATTGACGAGGACCGCACCGAAGCTGAGACAACAGACGCGGCCACTTCTCAAAGAGGTAGCAATAACTCCATTTTTACTGCAACTTGTCATTCGACTGAAATGTCTTCGTTCGATTGAATCGTGCATTGCGACTGATTGCGCCGAGTGAACGTAGTGCTTGCAGAGGTCATCCACGTCGGAGATGACGATGAAGAGCTGTCGCGGAAGGACGCCGAGAAGGGAACTGCAGCTCCGACTGCTCCTCAGGCCACCACACAGAGGACGCCGCCGAGCGGAGCGCCTCAAGTTCCTCCCGCACCTGCCACGACCGTGCCTCCGGGGTAGGGTTCTTCTCAGGCCGGGGCTGGTTCTGTCGCGACCCTGTCGATTTCCCTGGCTACGGCTCCAACTCCTCCTGTCAACATCTTCAGTCTATACAAGGTGCCGGAGGACCAAACTGGGGCCAGCAAGGAGGCGATGATCCAGGCGGAAACTATGACCCAAAGGCTCAAGGAGGTGTGCACAGCTAGCAAGCTGGCATACGATGCCAGTGCTGCCCTCCAGGAGAATGTTCGAGTAAGTGCTCTTGTAAGTCGATCTCCAAGTCGTTTTTCTTCAGTAGAAATTTCAGTTGAAAAATAACCGATACACCCACTGGGTGTTTTTTTTGTGTTCGGCCGTCGCTCGGATCGGGCGGACCGTTCCGAGCGGATACCGCTCCAGTGGGGGCACGCTGAGTGCACCCACTGGGTGTAGTCCCCGAGACTGCCGTCGACTGCAGGCAGTCGGCGGGAGTCTCAGAACTTAGACTTTGTTCTGTTGTTGCTGTTGTTTTTTTTTTTTGCTTTCGGCCATCACTCGGATCGGGCGGACCGTTCCGAGTGGATACCATTCCAGTGGGAGCATGCTGAGTGCACCCACTGGGTGTAATCCCCGAGACTACCGTCGACTGCGGGCAGTCGGCGGAAGTCTTAGAACTTAGGATCTGATACTGGTCAAGCTTGTTCCTTCCAGGAGCGTCGATCCCTGGGTACTCGGAACTTTTTGTCTTGTTGTTTTGTGTTTGGCCATCACTCGGATCGGGCGGACCGTTCCGAGTGGATACCATTCCAGTGGGGACACGCTGAGTGCACCCACTGGGTGTAGTCCCCGAGACTACCGTCGACTGCGGGCAGTCGGCGGAAGTCTTAGAACTTAGGATCTGATACTGGTCAAGCTTGTTCCTCCTTTGTCGAATGGTAATTTAGGATATTTCTGGACATTTACTGTTCTCTCTTGTATTTCAGAAAACTTGCGAGCTTGGGACTCAGTACGTGGCATTGGAGAAGGAGACGGCTCAGATCCGAGTTGATTTGGAGGTGGAGAAGAGGAACACGGCGCGCGCTCAGGCAGAACTCAGGACCATGGGAGGTAAGCTCCGATTACTGAGCATTTTGCTTCCATCTCTCACCGTTCCTTGAACCGAGTGACTTCACTCGACAGATGTGCGTAGTGAAAACCATCAACTCCAAGTGCGGCTCAGAACCTCTGTTTCTTTAGAAACTATGAAGCAGGCACTCGAGAGTAAGGACAACGAGCTGGCGGGGGCCCAAAAAGTGGCGAAGGAAAAGACCAAGGCTGCTGAAGAGAAGTTGGCCTCACTCGGGAAGCTTGAAGCAGAGAACACATCACTGAAGAAGGAGGTGCTCGAGCTCAAGAAGCAGCAGACCGAGTGGGATGGCAAGCTCAAGGCCCAGGCGGAGACCTACGAACAAGAGAAGAAGAACCTGAACGAGAAGGTCGCCCAGCTTATCGAGAAGAGGAACACTCTGGAGAGATACATAGAGGAGTTCACGGAGGAGATGTACAATAAGCTTGCAGGTAACTTACAGCCTCCGAGCGAACTTTTATCTGAGTGAACTGCATGCATGCTGACCTTCAACTCTCCTCTTTTCTCGTCCGCAGAGTACTGCCGAAACTTCGAGCTGGAAACTGATCGAATCGAGAGGGATCTGAATCCTTCCCAGTGGCTCGTCGGTGACAAGGCTGCACTAGGAATCCTGCGGGTGGAATCTCGCATCGAAGACGTCCAAGGTTACATCATTCGTCTGCGGGGCGCACTCGGCAGAATCGACAAGGAGATGTGGCCAGAAGATACCCTCGACACCGACCTGGAAGCCATGATGACTCGTCTCAACGACATTCCCAGCCGAGTGCAAGCGTGGAAGAAGTCAGCTGCTCGCTGCGGGGCCGACGTGGCACTCTCCCTGGTCCGAGTGCATTGCAAGGAGGCCAAGGAGGAGAAACTGAAGGCTCTCCAAGTTGCCAACACGAAGAAACTCCAGTTTGAAGACTTCATGGAGACATTCATCGAAGCGGCCACTCGGATTGCAGACGGCATCGACTTGGATGCTTTCGTTGAACCAGCCAGCCCTACAGGGGCGTGAAAAAACTTTAAGTCTTATCCATTAACCTCGGTATGCCGAGTGGAATTGTAATCGTTAAACTCTTTCGGGCTTTGGGCCCGAGTACTCGTATTCTCTTTTGAACTTCTGGAGTTAATCGAATGCTTTCCTTCGAGTCTTTCGTATCTTTGAACTGGGTTTTGACTTGGGCGAAAGCTGGTTCGCAGCTAAGCCTCCGAGTGAGAGGGATGCTCTTCACTCGGAGTAGATTTTTAACTTGGGCGAAAGCTGGTCCGCAGCCAAGCTCCCGAGTGAGAGGATTGCTCGTCACTCGGAGTAGTGTTTTAGACTTGGGTGGAAGCTGGTCCGCAGCCAAGTCCCCGAGTGAGAGGATTGCTCACCACTCGGAGTAGTGTTTTAGACTTGGGTGAAAGCTGGTTCGCAGCCAAGCCCCCGAGTGAGAGGGTTGCTCGTCACTCGGAGTAGTTTTTAACTTGGGCGGAAGCTGGTCCGCAGCCAAGGCTCCGAGTGAGAGGGTTGCTCTTCACTCGGAGTAGTTTTTAACTTGGGCAGAAGCTGGTCCGTAGCCAAGCCCCCGAGTGAGAGGATTGCTCGTCACTCGGAGTATCGTTTTTTAACTTGGGCGAAAGCCAGTTCGCAGCCAAGCCTCCGAGTGAGAGGATTGCTCGTCACTCGGAGTAGTTTTTAACTTGGGCGGAAGCTGGTCCGCAGCCAAGGCTCCGAGTGAGAGGGTTGCTCTTCACTCGGAGTAGTTTTTAACTTGGGCGGAAGCTGGTCCGCAGCCAAGCCCCCGAGTGAGAGGATTGCTCGTCACTCGGAGTATCGTTTTTTTAACTTGGGCGAAAGCCGGTTCGCAGCCAAGCCTCTGAGGGAGAGGATTGCTCGTCACTCGGAGTAGTTTTTAACTTGGGCGGAAGCTGGTCCGCAGCCAAGCCCCCGAGTGAGAGGATTGCTCGTCACTCGGAGTATCGTTTTTTAACTTGGGCGAAAGTTGGTTCACAACCAAGCCTCCGAGTGAGAGGATTGCTCGTCACTCGGAGTAGTTTTTAACTTGGGCGGAAGCTGGTCCGCAGCCAAGCCCCCAAGTGAGAGGATTGCTCGTCACTCGGAGTAGTTTTTAGACTTGGGCGAAAGCTGGTTCGCAGCCAAGCCTCCGAGTGAGAGGGTTGCTCGTCACTCGGAGTAGTTTTTAACTTGGGCGGAAGCTGGTCCGCAGCCAAGCCCCCGAGTGAGAGGGTTGCTCTTCAGTCGGAGTAGCGTTTTAGACTTGGGCGAAAACTGGTTCGCAGCCAAGCCCCCGAGTGAGAGTATTGCTCGTCACTCGGAGTAGTTTTTAACTTGGGCGGAAGCTGGTCCGCAGCCAAGCCCCCGAGTGAGAGGGTTGCTCTTCACTCGGAGTAATTTTTGACTTAGTCAAAAGCTGGTTTGCAGCTAAGTTGAAAAGCGTACACCCACTGGGGGTTGTAAGCTAGAAAATGTGTACGAGTGAACCCAATGTGGAACTGGAAAAGTCATGCTTTCATTCATCGAATATCACTCGAGTACTTTTATTACATCTCGCGATCAAGTATAGAATCGTCGCAGCAAATCTGCATTCCAAGCACGGGGCTCGTCTGCTTGCTTCTGAAGGTTGTACATGCGGTATGCTCCGTTGTGTAGAACCTTTGACACGATAAAAGGGCCTTCCCATGCGGGAGCAATCTTGTGAGGTCGCTGCTGATCCACTCGGAGCACAAGATCTCCTTCCTGAAAGGTCTGACTTCGGACGTGTCTGCTATGAAAACGTCTCAGATCTTGCTGATAAATGGCCGATCTGATCAGGGCCATCTCCCTTTCCTCCTCCAAGAGATCAACGCCATCTTGTCATGCTTGCTCTACTTCAGCTTCAGAATACAGTTCCACTCGGGGTGAATTATGGAGCAAGTCACTCGGCAGGACGACTTCAGCTCCGTACACCATGAAGAAGGGAGTGCGATTGGTAGACCGATTGGGGGTCGTCCTCAAGCCCCAAAGAACTGATGGCAATTCGGTGACCCAAGCTCTAGCTGCGTGCTCCAAATCACGCATGAGTCGTGGCTTTAAGCCCTGTAGAATCAGTCCGTTTGCTCTCTCGGCTTGTCCATTCGACTGCGGGTGCGCCACAGATGCATAGTCGACTCGGGTGCCTTGCGCAACACAGAAAGCTCTAAACTCTTCCGAGTCGAAGTTTGAACCGTTGTCAGTGATGATGCTGTGGGGGCACACCATATCTGAAGACTATCTCCTTCATGAACTTGATCGCTGTACGAGAGTCTAGCTTCTTGATGGGTTTGGCTTCGACCCACTTAGTGAACTTGTCGACTGCAACCAGCAAGTGAGTGAATCCACTCGCCCCTATCCGGAGGGGTCCTACCATGTCGAGTCCCCAGACTGCGAACGGCCAGACGAGTGGAATTGTCTTCAGAGCAGACGCAGGCTTGTGGGATAAGTTTGCATAGAACTGACACCCGGCACAGTGTTGGACTATCTCCTGCGCAGCTTCATTGGCACGGGGCCAGAAGAAACCGGCTCGGTAAGCTTTAGCCACAATCGTCCGAGATGACGCGTGGTGTCCACAAGTTCCCGAGTGAATCTCCTCCAGGATCAATCGACCTTCCTCCGGGGAAATGCAGCACTGAGTCACACCGGTGACGCTCTTTCTGTATAACTGATCACCGACCACTTCAGAGGCTTTGGACCTGCGAACAATCTGGCGGGCCTCAGCTTCGTCTTCTGGAAGTTCCTGCCTGAGCAGGTATGCAATGTAAGGCACCGTCCACTCGGGTGTGATTGCTAGGACCTCCATGACCAAATCGATGACTGCCGGAACCTCGACTTCAGTCGGATCAGACGGACTGACTGCTTGCGGGGGCTCTTCCGTGAAGGGATCTTCTTTTACTGTTGGAGAACGCAAATGCTCGAGGCACACATTGTTGGGTATGGATTTCCGAGTGGACCCGATCTTTGCCAGATCGTCTGCCTCCTGATTTTTGGCTCGGGGAACATGGTGCAGTTCCAAACCTTCAAATTTCTTTTCCAACTTTCTCACTGCATTGCAGTATCCTGTCATAGCGGGGCTTCTGATATCCCACTCCTTCATCACTTGGTTCACAACTAGATCCGAGTCACCGTAGACCATCAGGCGCCGGACGCCGAGTGAGATGGCCATACGCAGACCGTAAAGGAGCGCCTCGTACTCGGCTTCGTTGTTGGAGGAATCAAAGTGAATCTGCAGAACATATCTGAGACGATCGCCCTTCGGAGATATCAACACCACTCCAGCTCCTGAACCATTCAGCATCTTGGAACCGTCAAAGAACATGGTCCAGTGTTCCGGGTGACTCTGAGTCGGTTGTTGCTGTTCAGTCCACTCGGCTAGGAAATCGGCTAACGCTTGGGACTTGATCACCTTCTTTGCCTCGAACTTGATGTCCAGGGGTAGGAGCTCGATAGCCCACTTCGCCACTGGACCAGTCGCATCCCGATTGTTCATGATCTCAGACAGTGGGCGTTGCTGACGACTGACACAGTGTGCTCCTGGAAGTAATGGGCTACTTTCTTCGCAGTCAGGTAGATGCCATAGACGAGCTTCTGGTAAATAGGATACCTCTGCTTGGACGGAGTCAGAACTTTAGAAATATAATAGACTGGGCGCTGAACTTTGTAGGCCTTGCCCTGTTCTTCTCGCTCGACTGTGAGGACAGTGCTGACAACTTGACCAGTGGCCGCAATGTACAAGAGCAACGGCTCGTTGCTATTCGGAGCGGCAAGCACCGGCTGGGTGGAAAGCAGGGCTTTGAGCTCGACAAACGCTGCTTGTGCTTCAGCAGTCCACTCGAACGAATCAAATTTCTTCATCAATCGGTACAGGGGCAGTGCCTTCTCACCGAGACGGGAGATGAATCGGCTCAGAGCTGCGAGGCAACCCGTGAGCTTCTGCACATCATGAAGACGTTCTGGACGTTTCATTCGTACAATCGCCCCGATCTTCTCAGGATTGGCATCTATCCCTCGTTCGGAAACGAGGAAACCGAGTAACTTGCCCCCAGGAACCCCGAAAGTGCACTTTGCTGGATTCAGTTTGATGTCGTACTTCCGCAGATTTGCGAAAGTTTCAGCTAAGTCAGCCAGCAGGTCGGAACCTTTTCTGGACTTGACCACGATATCATCCATGTACGCCTCAATATTCCGACTGATCTATTTTTGCAAACACTTCTGGATCATGCGCATGAAAGTGGCACCGGCATTCTTGAGGCCGAATGGCATGGTGATATAGCAGAAACACCCGAATGGGGTGATAAAAGCTGTTTTTATTTCATCTGGCCCATACAGTCGGATCTGGTGGTACCCAGAGTATGCATCCAGAAAAGACAGTCGCTCACATCCCGCGGTGGAATCTACGATTTGATCTATGCGGGGGAGCGGGAAATGATCCTTGGGGCAGACCCGATTGATGTGCTCGAAATCAATGCACATTCGGAGAGACTTATCCTTTTTAGGGACCATGACGACGTTGGCGAGCCACTCGGAGTGGTACACCTCACGGATGAACTCGGCTGCCAGGAGCCGAGCAACTTCTTCGCCAATGGCCTTCTTCTTCTGTGTGGCAGAGCGACGGAGATGCTCCTTCACGGGTTTCGCTTTTGGATCGACTCGCAAATGGTGCTCAGCCAGCTCCCTGGGTACACCTGGCATGTCGGATGGCTTCCATGCGAAGATGTCCCAGTTCTCACGGAGGAACTAGATGAACGCTTCTTCCTATTTGCTGTCGAGTGTTGTTGATATGTTGGTGGGAGCAGCATTGGGATCTTCTGGGTGGATGTGCACAGGCTTCGTGTCGCCGGCCGACTGGAATGCAGATTCTGCGGCTGGCTTCTTGGAGCATAGCAGATCACTCGGATCGGCATTTTTCTTGTACTCCTCCAGTTCCACCATAGCCATCTGCTCATCAGCGATCTTTGACCCCTGCTGCAAGCACTCTTCCGCGCGCTATCGAC
Organism: Elymus sibiricus; assembly: GCA_039707655.1. Lineage (NCBI taxonomy): Eukaryota > Viridiplantae > Streptophyta > Magnoliopsida > Poales > Poaceae > Elymus > Elymus sibiricus. The sequence continues at coordinate 322,265,529 of CM077672.1, forward strand.
TGCCAGTCACTGTGATCACACCTTTGGGGCCCGGCATCTTCAGCTTGAGATACACATAACATGGGCGGGCCATGAAACGTGCATACGCCGGCCGACCGAGGATGGCATGATAGGCGCTGCGGAAGTCAACCACTTCGAAGGTCAGCCTTTCCTTCCGAAAGTTTTTGTCGTCTCCAAAGACCACGTCCAGGGCGATCTGCCCGAGTGACTTTGCCTTCTTGCCGGGGATCACTCCGTGGAACTGCATGCTGCTCTCGCTGAGTCGGGACATCGGAATGCCCATCGCTTGCAGAGTATCAGCGTACAGTATGTTCAGTCCGCTTCCGCCGTCCATGAGGACCTTGCGCAATCGGACGCCTCCCACGACTGGATCCACCACCAGCGCCTGCCGCCCAGGGGTGGCTATGTAGGCTGGGTGGTCCGACTAATCAAAGGTGATCGGAATCTTCGACCAGTTCAGAAACTTCGTCATCGCCGGCATGGCCATGTTCACTTCTCGATTGATAACTTTCAATCGGCTCCTGCTCTCTACATCTGCAAAGATCATCAAAGTTGCATTGATACTGGGGAAAGGTTCATCTTTATCTCCATCATCAGCGTCTTCTGGGCTCTTCTCACTCGACGGGCCCTCTCGGAACTGCTGGATCAACAGTCTGCACTGTCGAGTGGTATGCTTGGGCAATATCAAGTTCCCCTCTTCATCCTTTCTGGTGTGGATATGACACGGCAAATCGAGGACATCTTGGCCCGACTGGTCTTTCTTTTTCTTTGGGATCCATTTTTCCTTAGCCTTCCCCTTGTTCTTGGCTTGACCGGCCAGAGCAGCAGCCTCGGCCTGAGTCGAACCATCAGCCTTGCGCTTTGGCTTCCGATTGATATTACTGTTTCCGGGGTTGGGCTCGCTGGTTTTCCCTTTGCCATTACGGAGACGGTCTTCCTCTTCTCCGTTTGCGTACCGAGTGGCAATCTCCATCATTCGGCTCATGGTCAAGGATCCTGACCGACCAAATTTCAGGATGAGCTCCCGATATCTGACTCCTGCCTTGAAGGCACAGACTGCTTGATGCTCCGTGACGTTCTCCACCACATGATGCAAGGTTGTCCACCGCTGGATGTACTCTCTCAAAGTTTCATTCGGTTTCTGCACGCAGTGCTGCAGTTCAGACAATCCAGCCGGGCATTTGCACGTGCCCTTGAATGTTTTGATGAACACTCGGGCCAAATCTTCCCAGCAGTATATGCTCGCCGGAGTGAGCTGGTTGAGCCAGGCACGGGCGGACCCCTCCAGCATCAATGGCAAATGCTTCATAGCCACATAGTCATTCCCTCCACCAATCTGCACCGCCACTCGGTAATCCTCTAACCAAGTCTCTGGCTTGGACTCACCGGTGAACTTGCTTACTCCAGCTGCCAATCTGAAGTTGGGCGGGATGTCAGCGGCCCGAATGGCCCTACTGAAACACTCGGGTCCGGAGACGAATGCTCCACTTCCACTCGGACGATCTCTGTCCAAGTTTTCTCTCTGAGCTCTGCCTCTGTTGACCAGGTTCTGAGCGAGAACGGATCTCGCGTTGAACTGCGGGTCACGGTAGTCGACTGGCTTTCTCTGGCGATAACCGTCACCATGACAGGGAGGACTGGCCCTCCGATCGTTGCCGTAAGGACGCCTGGCGTCGTACGGCCGGGGCGCATACGAGCCATCCCGCGGAGGGGGCGACTGCATGCGGTGATGATCATCCTGACTCCGCGGAGGCATATTCCGACTGCGACCCTGCCCCGAGTGCTGGTCTCGGTGGCGGTCTTGGTCGTTTCGCCGCGGAGGCGAGTGCCTGTTTCTCCTGGGAGACACTGGGCTGTGGGCCGACTGAACGGTGTCAGCCCGAATGGATCTGCTGTGTATCCTGTTGCGCGACTGGGAAACAACCGAATTTTGCTCCTCAGCCGCCTTGAGCAGGGCCCGGATCTGCCGAAGACCCTCCCCCGCCTCGGATCGGGACGGCTCAATGGAATCTGCTATCCGAGTGGCCGCCGCCAGATTCTAGACGGGAGTGCGGAATACCTGGAAATTCTGCCGCTGGTCATTCAAGAACAACTGCCGCTGCCGCCGACTGTAACTGGGCTGGTGCTGTCTACGGGCGCGATCGTCGAGTGACTTCTGGAGCGCTTCCAGACGATTGCGCTTAGCCAAGTTGGCCTGGCACACGGCCTCCAAAGCCTGAGCCTCGGGGGTCGTCCCAACGATGGGCGTCCGGAGGGCCTGCTCGGTCCTGCGCTGCTGTTCCTCCCTCTGCTGCCGAGTGAGAGGTTGGGGGATGTACTCGTCGTACTCGTCGTCGTGTTGGTCCCTGCCGCCGCCAAGATCAGCGCGCGACGGGTCGCCGTTCTCCGTGCCGCCGCGGCCGTACCCAGGCGGACTGAGCGGGGAATCGGCCATCAGCACCTCTGCAGCGGGATCGCTGCTCTCGCACTCGGATAAACTTTCCGAGTGCTCGTGCATGGAAGCGAACAGATCGAAGACAGGTTCATCGGGCTCGATTGCCGTGACTTGCGGGGCCGCAGCCTGAAGGGCCACCGCGTGCTTGATCCACCGCTGAAGCCGAGAGCGCCCGGAGCGCTTGCGATGAGGGCTGGTGGAGAGTGAAGACGTCGACTGATAAGGAGTCGACGATTGTCGAAGAAGGACGCCGAAGGAACTCGCGCGGAAGTGCGCCGCGCTGCGGACGGGCAACGCCTCGATATCCAGCGGGGCTTCCTGGAGCCACGCCGAATCGTCGGCGATGAAGCTGAGGACGCCAAAACGGATCTCGCCGCCCAGAGTCAGTCCGCCGCCGGAAACCATGGTGATGACCGGAAAAATGCAACTACGCCAGAAGTCGCTAGACGCCTGCCCCACGGTGGGCGCCAACTGTCGTGGGTGCAAGTCTGACAGTAGTGTGTAGGGGTACGGATGAGAGGGCAGCGCCTAGCTACGGCGCAGGTGTTACACTCGGATTTACGAGTTCAGGCCCCTCAGCGATGGAGGTAATAGCCCTACGTCTCGGTGCTCTGGAGCTGTATTGCTTGAGTGTATGGTTACAAAGGATGCGAACCCTTGGAATGGAGCCGGGGAGTGGCTTATATAGTCTCGCCAGCCCTCCCATGAACGCCAGCCATTACAAGGGGTTAAGAGGGGTATAAGTGCGCCAGGTAACGGGCGTATTGATGACAATTAATACAGGTGAACGTGCGTCCCGACCGTTGCGCTCCTGGGGTCTCCTGGTCTTCTCTGGTCGAGTGACTTTCGGGTGTCGAGTGAACTCTTGCCTTCCGAGTGGTTCGTTGAACTCCGAGTGAATGTCAGTCTGCGGAATTCTGGGTTGTTGATCTGGCCCTGGGGCCCAGTGTAAGACGTGTGGCGTCCTAGGGTAGGGTCTATAGGTCAGGCCTATTACCCTATCCCTAGTACATGCCCTCGTCACCCGCCCCGGCCATCCCTCTAGGCTCCACCGCAATAGAGAAAAACTCTGGCGATCTCCTGCACCCCCCACCCCTAAGATAGATAATGGGGCAAGGCTTCCCCCTAAGATAGATGGTGGGGCAATGGCTTCTCCGGCGAGGTTTCTTCTTCTCCGGTAAGGTTGGATGGAAGGAAGAAGAAAGGAAGGAGGTGACTGATGCAAGAAATTTTTTCAAGTGCACATCGATTTGGGACAGACTATGCGCCAGTTAACTGAAAAAAAAACGTTATGGTTTATTTCAAGTGCACATCGATTTAAATATACTGTGTTATTTTTTATGTTATGGTTTATTTCTAGGGAAGTGGATGTATACTCGTTTGTCATTTACTATTATCACAGAAATAGCTATGACATAAATAGTTGACATGTCTTATATATTTTCTCCTTTTCTTGAAAAGGAGGCTGAACCGTGAGCCTCATCGATTTGGGGCCGACTATGCGTCAGTTAACTGAAAAAACGTTTCGCATAAGTCACTTTGTTTCTGTCCGTCGGATCAAAATCCAACCGTCCGCACTTCATCTTCTTCCTCCAACCTTCTTCCTGCTCAGATCCAATCAACCTCATGTGCAACCACCGGCCCTACCCCGCCCCATCCGCCTGCGTCCACCACCCACGGCCGGCGGGCGCTGCCATGCACCGCCTTGCCGCCCCGCCCTTCCCTCGACACCCCCCCCACCGTCGTTGCTGGCCGCCGCCCCGGCCATCCCTCTAAGCTCCACCGCAATCGAGAAAAACTCTGGCGATCTCCTGCATCTCCCACCCCTAAGATAGATGCTGGGGCAATGGCTTCTCCGGTGAGGTTGGAAGGAAGGAGGTGGCTGATGCAAGAAATATTTTCAGGTGCATGAGAAAACTGCATCGATTTATGCCCGCAGCCAATTTATTGTGAAGTTCTATGCCCGTTGTTAAGAAAAGAAGTATGTGACCTCAGCAAACAACAATTACACAACATATTACGTATTACTAATTCTATTGCTACGCTGCCATCCAAAGCGGTTAAACAATACTCGTGCGACCATCTCCAAAGGGGTACACCCACAATGAAAAGCTCTCAAACTTCCGCGCTCTAAAGTTAGAACCACGTATCGATTCAGTAAGAAGCATTTAGATAAGCTGAAAAAGGGACCTTTTTTGAAAAAAAAACAAGAGACTCAAACATTATAAAGAGAAAAAAGTATCGTTTCAAAAAAAAAGAGAAAAAAGTATGATGAGGATTCCCCTATGCACACGCCTCGATCCCCTGCCCACTATCCGCGCGCGCCACGACCCAGAGATGGCGAGGTGCTCCACTCGGGCGGCTCTGCTCAAGATCGCGTCCAATGCCCCCCCCCCCCCCCCCCGACCTGGATGCCCATCCGCGGCTGGACTCATCATTGCATGTAAAGTGGGTGTCTTCTTGTGGGGAGGCGCCAGTGAGTCGCGGCTAGATGTGCGCTAAGGGCATGGCCTACGCGAGGCGCTAAGGGCATCTCCAACGCCGACCCGTAAACCTCCCGCATGCGTTCGGACCGCGCTGTCCGGACCGCATAAGCCATCCAACGCGGTCCTGTATCGGTCCGAGGCATCGTCTGGACGCGATTTCTCCTGCAAATTGGAGACAAAGTGGGGGGAGGTTTGCGGGAGTCCGGACACCAGACACGTAGCACTCCGACACCCCCGGCCCACCCAATCCCCCCTCCCGGTCTCATTTCCTTTCACTCCACCCATTCTCCCCCTTACTTTGCATCCGCAACCTCCACCTCCACCGCCGCTGTTGTACGTCTCCGGCCGCCACAAAGGCATAGCCGGACATCCAGAACCAGCCTCTACGACGGAGCTGTCCACCCTGTAGCCGTTTGTACCCAGGTACACTCCGCCCGCCGGTCGACGTTCTCCATGGCGGACACCACGCCCGGCAGGTGTTCGGTCAAATGCCATTGAGCTTATTTTCAAATGCTATGTCATTTTTTAAAGTATGAAGGGTGGTGAGCTACTCGACCATGGAGGATGAGTTGTTGTGTGATGCGTGGTTGGCCGTATAGGCGGATTTTGTAGGCAGGAGCAAAGGGGAGGCCTTCTGGGCGCAAGTGCATGAAACGTTTCACGCACGAAAGCACATTGCCCCATACGACATGTACATCATTCAACAATGCAATGTGAGGTCGTTGTCGTATCGCTAGTACACAATCAAGATCAGCGTCATCAAGTTTTGTAATGTGGTTCGTCAGCTGGAGGCAAGGTGGCCATTGCCCGCGGCAGAGGACGAGATCGTAAGTTTTGCTTCCTCTTACTCAACTTGTCTATTGATTCATTTACTCAATGTTGGTCTATACATTATATGTAGCCCGCACGCACTGTCGTGGTGTACCACAGGACAGAGGGACGGTCATTTACGTGCACACACTGTTGGATGAAGCTGAAGGGGTAGTATGTGTGGGATGCCCTAATCCGTTGATGAGAAACTTGTTGGACATCCGGTTAATCTAGTCGAATTTGAGACATTGTTGTACTAGACTTAATTTGCATACTATGTATGGATGATTTGTGCTATTTTCTATCCGAACTTTGATGAATATCGGACGGTTTGATCGAATTTCGTCTGGTTGGTTCGAGTTGTTGTCAAAATGTATACGGCTAGCGTTGGATGACGTCCTCCCGTATCCGTGTCCGTGGATTGGTCCACTTGTCCACGGACAAATGCGGGAGAAAATTTGCGGGTTGCCATTGGAGATGCGCTAACAAGGGACGCCATGATCAATTTCCTGCTCGATTGGCGGTTAGGCACACGAATTCTGGCGTCACCCGCGGCATCGACGCAACAACAGGAGCCGAGCGCTCGCCTCTTTTTCTACCCCGATCAGATAAAACACTGTGTAACCAGCGGCCGGGTAAGCGCCTATAATTAGCATCCACCGTTGTATCACATAGCGCCCTGTTGCTTTTTAAATTTTTTTTAAGCATCGACTTAAGCGTCTGCCAATGGGGATGCCCTCAAAGTATCTACTTCAGCATCATCTTCTCCTTTTACGACTATGTCACTATCCTCATTTGGTTTGTTGTTTTAGCTGCTATGATTGATCAGCAATCGAAGTATCAGCTTACTTTTTATGTTCTAACTGCCATTTTTGTCGTGTTGGTTGTACTCAAGAAGTGTTAGTACTGAAGTGATGTCATACTGAAGAAAAGAAATAAAACAGAGTCGCATGTTAATTCTCACAAAAGCTTAGAAATCGTCCCTCTACTTTGAAACCAGCAAAACTCAGTCCCTCAACTAATTAAACCTAAACCGGATATTTTTCATCCCTGATAAAGCTTCGGGCGGTTTGAGTATGATGTGCACCTGGTTTTGGCTAACAGTGGCCACATGGCCCGGTTTTGACCGCCACGCCACTGTAGCAAACGGGCGAGAAGGTGTTCACACGCCGGCGCGCGCCAGCTCGGCCGCAACCAGCCGCACCACGCCGGCTGTACGTGAGCGCCGCGACCCCGTTCAGCATGCCTGTCTGCTCCGTGAGGCGTATGGCGGCCAGGGATGCCGGCGCCGCCGTACCCGGAGATGTCAAGTTGTCGTGGTGCAGCGAGCCTTCGCGTCGCTCCAGGCGCCTCGCCGGCAGCCGGCCTCGTCACCGCTCGTCGACTAGTGCGTGCCCTTCCACGCGTGTCAGTCCATGCCGCCTCCGCCGCCGTATCGTTCGAGCTCAAGGTGGCACGCAAGGTGGCCCGTGGCCGACCTCGAGGTAGCAGGCAGGCGAGGTTGCGTTGGCTGAGGCAAGAAACTCACGGGGCCGCCGTCCGAATTCCTTAGCCGCCATCGCCGTTCTTGCAGTCGCCGACGCCCCAGCCATGCAAATGGAGGCCGTACGCATGAACACAGCAAGCACGCCGGCAACACAGCTAGCCAGCTGCACGAACACAAGCAAGCCGGAAGCCCTGCTAGTCAACCACACGCACATGCTCGGCCAACCTTAGCAAGCCAATGCCATGGCCCGAGGGAACGCGCATGCAGCACCAGGCTGGCAACGCCGCCGTGCGCCCTGGTCGGCCTCGCCGCCGCGCGCTTTGGCTTGCCCCGCCACCGCCGTCTGGTCAAAAATCTGCACAGCCTCGACGACGCTCACACTGGGCGCCATGCTGGACTCTGCTCACTGGGCGCCACATGGCCAGTGCTAGTCAAAACCAGGTCCACATCATACTCAAACCGCCGGAAGTGTTATCCGGGACGAAAATTATCCGGTTTGATCAGTTCAGGGACTGAATTTTACTGGTTTCGTAATTGAGGGACAATTTCTAAACTGTTGAGAGAATTCAAGAATGAAAAATATACTTATCCCTTACTTTAATGCGGTTGTATGTTTGGTTTAACTATGTAGTGAAACATGCTACGTAATAAAAAAAATTACGCGCACTATCCAATCCTAGGAACACTATGAAGGTACAAGTAATGATCAAAGGTCCTCTGCCAAACAATCGGCTAATAACCCAGGAAAACTATCCAATTAGTAGAATCTTTTTTTTTCTAAGTTGGTCCCAAAAACCCAGTCTCCAAACAATCGGCCAAAATAAGTCGACAACAAGGCAACTTCAACTTCAACGACAAGCTTCGCGGGAGAAAGAAGCATGCCTTGCACCAACATAGACCGACATGCTCATCGTTGCTACCACATCGTCTCGCGACACTACAACTTCAATCTCACGCACAAGCACATACCGGACGGTTGTTCACGGAAAACAAGTTACGACCCAGCTCCACTTGTCATCATTGTCGTCGCCACACAAGTGGCAACACCAACCTATAGCATCACCGGTTGGGCACCTGTCAACCGTGAACGTCCAGCACTGGAAAAGCAGAGGGGATCAAGTCTTCAAGACGACGCCCCAAGGAGAGGGAAGGACACAACACCGATTCCATTTAGCAAACAGAACGGGAGACTGATCTAAGTGTGCAAGTACTTGACATTTGACAAAGTACCTGACCGAGCGATCAAGTCGTATGAATTCCACTGATGAGTGACGAGTTCCCGGTGGTTTAAATGAAATGAAGTGGTGACCCATTGCATGATCCTGAACGTGAACCCAACCATGTCTCTCGTATCGTGCACATGGTTTCGCGCGCTAAGAAGAGTATTCAGGATCGTCAAATGCAAAACATGGTTCTGCTGAAAATGTGTATTGCCGCATGGAAGGTTGTACTTGAGGCATTGGCTACAAAGTTTACCGTCACCTCTCCACTCAGGGTTCGTGCCCGCTCTATAGTCTAGAAAGGGAAAGCACTTCCCATGCACTTGTCACGTGTACCCATGCCGGAATCATGTAGGCGGCTGTGAGACAGGTGTGGCCTCTCCCGGGTAACGATGCTCTAGTTGGAAAACAGAAGGAATGGCTATTGCTTGTCCTCACCGGCGTCTCCTGAGAGCATCCACAGCCGCGATGGGCTAATTCGGCCCCTCAAACGTCCGCGGACGCGTCCTTGGGTACTGACCAGGCACGTCTCATATTTGCCACTCTGCATCCGCGTACACTAGTAGAAAACAGGGCTTTGGTTCTGGCCAGATCAGAGCAATAGTCCCAGTCATGTTACGAACCGGGACTAATGTGAGCATCAGTCCCGGTTCGAGCGGCTAGGACGCCGGCCGGGCCTCGGCAGGCATCAGTCCCGGTTCGACTGGGATTTTTAGTCCCGGTTCCAGACACCAACCGAGACTAAAGGGCCTCGCTCCTGGCGCAACCCCTTTAGTCCCGGTTGGTGTCTCCAACCGGGACTAAAGGTTAGTCTTCAGTCCCGGTTCTAGACACCAACCAGGGCTAAAAAGATGCCTATATATATATCCTCGCCCCTGCCCGCCCTCTCCTTTGTTTTTTGGCCGTAGAAGGTGGGAGGCGTGTGTGCTACTCTGTTCTCACTTCTTATGCACATGGGGTGTTCGATGAAATGCCCGAGCCACACTTAAGCTTTCTCCTCTGTTCTTCCTCCAAGCTCCATTTTCCCCAAGATTTGTCTAGATTTGGCGGTGCACCAACTATCCAAGTGTTCTAAAAGGTTAGCAACTTCATCATTTCATCTCTCACTACTAGTTTAGCTCATTTCATATGCTCTAGAAGTAGAGTGGTTTGTGGGTTTTAGTGGAAGAGTGTATGTGGGAGTTTATTTGATTTAGATGCACAATTTGAGCTCAAATTAACTTATTAGTTTGCACATGTGTAGGGTGCCGTCCCGTCCCCGTCCCCGTCCTCACCGCCGTCGATCGCCCGCGCCGATCTCGTCGCCGACACCACCGTGGTGAGCCTCTTGTTCTTATCTTTAAAAAAAAACAAATTCTTACTTGTATGATTTAGATAGCTACTTGTATAATTTTCTTACTTGTATTATTGTTAGTTATTATATAGTACCATGGTTTTGGTATCCGCCCCCGTCGGCTCTCGTCCTGTCTATGATTCGGATGTGGTATATTATCTTTTATAACTATTTGTTTCATTTAGTATTTATGACAATTATGCCAACCAACTTGACAAAGATGTTTTTATCTAGGAGGTATGTGAACTGGAAATTCCAACCGACCCTCTTGTCGAGAGGTTAAATTTAGTTGAAAAAGAAAATAATTATTTGAAAGAAAAATTGAAAAGAATTGAAGAAGAGAAGATGAAATTGGAGTTGCATGTTGCCGATGTCGTCGATCTACACAAGATCCAGATGGATGCAATGCGCTTGAAGATTAGAAAGATTAGAAAATATGCCATTGATAAAGAGGCTTGGTATCATTATGCTGTTGGATCAATTGTTACCTTAGTTACGATTTTGATCGCATTTGTTGTTGCATTTAAATGTTTTACATAGTTGTATGTTGTTTTATGAGAACTATGTATGAACTTTATGTATTTATTTTTGCAGTAATAACATTTGATCACTACTGTACTTTGGTTTTAATGTGATGATGAACTTGTATTAATTTGGTCATTTCTCTATTCATGATATTCTGTAATGGTTTTTGATATACTTAATTATATAATGCAGATGAACCGGCAATGGATGTACGGTGACCGACGCACTTCCGATTACATTACGGGCCTGCATAATTTTATCGATGTGGCTGAGGCAAACAGTCAGAATGGTTTTATGTATTGTCCATGTGTTGTCTGTGAGAATACGAAGGATTACTCTTCCTCGAAAACCCTTCACTTCCACCTGCTTAAGTCCGGTTTCATGCCCCACTATAATTGTTGGACTAAGCACGGAGAAAGAGGGGTTATGATGGAAGACAATGAAGAAGAAGAGGATGATGACAACTATCATATGTTCCCTGAATACGGTGATACTGCAACGGGGGAAGCTAAAGATCAAGAGGCACCAGATGTGCCCGCTGATGATCTTCGCCGGGTCATTGTTGATGCACAGAGAGAATGCGAAAGTGAAAGGGAGAAGTTGAAGTTCGATCGCATGTTAGAGGATCACAAAAAATGGTTGTACCCAAATTGCGAATATGGCAACACAAAGCTCGGTACCATACTGGAATTGCTGCAATGGAAGGCAGAGAATGATTTATCCGACAAGGGATTTGGGAAGCTACTGAAAATAATGAAGAAGAAGCTTCCAAAGGATAACGAATTGCCTGACAGTATGTACGAAGCAAAGAAGGTTCTCTGCCCTCTAGGATTAGAGGTGCAGAAGATACATGCATGCCCTAATGACTGCATCCTCTACCGCGGTGAGGAGTACGAGAATTTAAATGCATGCCCGGTATGCGGTGCATTGCGGTATAAGATCAGACGAGATGACCCTGGTGATGTTGAGGGCGTGCGCCCCAGGAAGAGGGTTCCTGCCAAGGTGATGTGGTATGCTCGTATAATACCACGGTTGAAACGTCTGTTCAGAAACAAAGAGCATGCCCAGTTGTTGCGATGGCACAAAGAAGACCGTAAGAAAGACGGGATGTTGAGAGTACCCGCTGATGGATCGCAGTGGACAAAAATTGAGAGAAAGTGGCCGGAGTTTGCAGGTGACGCAAGGAACTTATGGTTTGGTATAAGTGCAGATGGCATTAATCCTTTTGGGGAGCAGAGCAGCAATCATAGCACCTGGCCTGTGACTCTATGTATCTATAACCTTCCTCCTTGGTTGTTCTTGAAGAGGAAGTTCATTATGATGCCAGTGCTCATCCAAGGCCCTAAGCAACCCGGCAACGACATTGATGTGTACCTAAGGCCATTAGTTGAAGAACTTTTACAGCCGTGGGATATAAAAGGTGTACGTGTATGGGATGAGCACAAACAGAAGGAATTTGACCTACGAGCGTTGCTGTTTGTAACCATCAATGATTGGCCTGCTCTTAGTAACCTTTCAGGACAGACAAACAAGGGATACAACGCATGCACGCACTGTTTAGATGAGACTGAAAGTATATATTTGGACAAATGTAAGAAGAATGTGTACCTGGGACATCGTTGATTTCTTCCGACCAAGCATGCCTTAAGAAAGAAAGGCAAGCATTTCAAAGGTGAGGCAGATCACTGGAAGAAGCCTGTCCCCCGTACTGGTGATGATATATTTGATATGGTCAAGGATTTAAAAGCAATCTTTGGAAAGGGTCCTGGCGGACAATCTGTTCCGAATGACGCTGACGGACACGCACCCATGTGGAAGAAGAAATCTATATTTTGGGACCTACCCTATTGGTAAGTCCTAGAGGTCCGCTCTGCAATCGACGTGATGCACGTGACGAAGAATCTTTGCGTGAACCTACTAGGCTTCTTGGGCGTGTATGGGAGGACAAAAGATACACCGGAGGCACAGGAGGACCAGCAACGTATGAACGAAAAAGACGGCATGCATCCAAAGCAGTATCAAGGTCCTGCCATCTACGCTCTTACCAAAGCAAAGAAGGAAATCTTTTTTGAATGCCTGCTCAGTATCAAGGTCCTGTCTGGCTTCTCGTCGAATATAAAGGGAATAATAAATATGGTAGAGAGAAAAAATTCAGAACCTAAAGTCTCATGACTGCCATGTGATTATGACGCAATTGCTTCCGGTTGCATTAAGGGGGCTTCTACCAGAAAATGTTCGATTAGCCATTGTGAAGCTATGTGCATTCCTCAATGCAATTTCTAAGAAGGTAATCGATCCTGAAATCCTACCAAGGTTATAGAATGATTTGGTCCAATGTCTTGTCAGTTTCGAGTTGGTGTTCCCACCATCCTTCTTCAATATTATGACGCACGTCCTAGTTCACCTAGTCGACGAGATTGCAACTCTGGGTCCTGTATTTCTACACAATATGTTCCCCTTTGAGAGGTTCATGGGAGTCTTAAAGAAATATGTTTATAACCGTGCTAGGCCAGAAGGAAGCATCTCCAAGGGCCACGAAACAGAGGAGGTCATTGAGTTTTGTGTTGACTTTATTCCTGACCTTAAGCCGATTGGTGTTCCTGAATCGCGGCATGAGGGGAGACTGGGTGGAAAAGGCACACTAGGACCGAAAGCAATAATATGTAGGGACGGGCATTCTTGGGCGCAAGCACACTACACAGTTCTACAAAATTCTACCTTGGTCGCCCCGTATATCAATGAACACAAGAATATTTTACGCTCCAAACACCCGAAGCAGTCTGACGACTGGATTACACGTGAACACATGGGGACTTTCGGCGGTTGGTTGCAAACACATCTCATGGGTAACACCACTGTTGGAGATGAGCTGTACTTGTTGGCCAGGACACCATCTTCGACTGTATTGATTTTCCAAGGGTACGAGATAAATGGGAATACATTTTACACGATCGCCCAAGATAAAAAGAGCACCAACCAAAACAGTGATGCAGCAAACACCAATAGGGCAAAGGACACATATTATGGTTACATAGAGAAGATATGGGGACTTGACTATGGACGTGATTTTAATGTCCCTTTGTTTCGGTGCAACTGGGTCAATCTGACAGGAGGCGGGGTACAGGTAGACCCGCAGTACGGAATGACAACAGTGGATCTCAACAGTCTAGGGTACACAGACGAACCATTCGTCCTAGCCAATGATGTGGCGCAGGTTTTCTATGTGAAGGGCATGTCTACCAAACCGAGAAAAAGAAAAGATAAGGAAGTGAATACATCATACGATGAGCCAAAGCGCCACATAGTTCTTTCAGGGAAAAGAAACATTGTGGGAGTGGAGAACAAGACAGACATGTCAGAAGATTATGAAAAGTTTCATGAAATTCCTCCCTTCACAGTGAAGACTGACCCAAGCATCCTGTTAAATGATGAAGATTATCCATGGTTACGGCGCAATAAGCAAGGGACACACGCGAAGAAATAGTTTTATACCCCAAAATATCCCACTCTGGGATGTGACCAGCTTCACCGCCATCACTTTCTCTCTACTGTGAGTTTCCGGACTTATAGCTGCAAAGTGCCACTTCGGACAAACCGGAGGGAATCTTTGTAAGAGCTAGATAGGGCATTTTGGCATTTGAAACATGATTTTAGAATAATTATTTATTAAGTTATGAAATTTCAATTATTCATATCCTTTTAGTATTTTAATTATACAGAGGAGTTTATCAATGCAAATATTTAGACCATTTTAGCAGGTGTACCAAGTTTGAGATCATTTGGACATGTTTAGCAATGTTAAGTTGCTCAAATTAGAGAATGGACAGAGATGGTTTCGAGGGAATTTGATGATGTTATCTTGTTCTTCAAGCCATGAGACTTGGCAAGATCATCAAATATGGCATTTGTGACATGCTAGAATTTTAGTTATGATCAACTAAAACAAAACTATAATATTCTTCAATAGCAAAAAGAATCAACTAAAAAGCTTTTATAAAACTCTAGTTATGATCAAAATAATATTAACTTAAAACTATATAAAATTTATGCAACTAAAATTTTCATAAAGTATTTTTTGTTAAAAACTTTAATAGCAAAAAGAATTAAATGAAAACTAGGCATGTATGCTATTGTTTTTGAATCTGTTTAAAAGAAAACTAAAACCAAAATATCCTAAAAAGTGGCCCGAACAAACACCGTATCAGACCGCGGCCCTTAAAAATTTTGCGGGGCGCGGCAAATTCTCCCCCTCAACCCTTAGAAACACGGGGCGGGCTGCCCTGATGCGCCCACCTGGCATACGTAGCTTGGTCGGCAGCTGGACGCATGTGGAGTGGGCTGGGCATGAGCACTTGGTGAGCCATGTGTAAACTTCATTATTGTTGAAATTTCTTTCATAATCATGTTTATTACATGTAAGTGAGCATGTACAAAATTTTTGGGGTGATTTGGAGATGGTCCAAAAATAAACAGCTGCCATATGCAAAAAAAAAAAATTGCCCACCTACTAACACAAGATTTTCACTCTGCACGGCCTGCATACAACTAGAAACCCAACATATGGGCCAGGATGCAGGCCCATACAGCATGAATACCTCATGCTAGTAGGCCCCACAGGGCAGAGAGGTGACCGGATCGGCGCGTTGCTGTCTGGGTGAGAGAGGCTCATGCTTGCTCTCTCTCGCCCGCGTATATAAGCAGGTGCGGGCGCCCCTCGCTTGGCGAGGTGGGACTAAACTCCCACCGCCCGTCAGCTCTGCCCGGTGCGGCTCTGCCAGGTTTGTCCCGGTTGGTGCCCCCGACCGGGACTAAAGGCCTACCTTTAGTCCCGGTCCGAGCCACCAACCGGGACTAAAGGCTTGGGTTTCGCGCCCTTTGGGGTGCTGAAATTTAGCTTTAGTCCCGGTTGGTGGCTCGGACCGGGACTAAAGGTAGGCCTTTAGTCCCGGTTGGGGGCACCAACCGGGACTAAAGCTCGGGCTATATAAACCGCGTGCCCTGGCCTTCTTCCTCCCCAATCTTCTTTCTCTCGCGCCTCTGCCCCGACGCTGAACCACCGCACGCCGCCGCTAGGCTGCTGCGACGCCCTCCCCCGACGCCCTCGCCGCCGCCCTCGCCGACTCCCTGCCCCGACGCCCCCGCTCCTCGCCTTCTCGCTGTGAGCGCCGCCTCGATCCCCTTCTCCTCCTATCCCCCCTGCTGGCCGACGCCGACGCTGACCCCGACGTCGCCCGTGCTGCTGGCGTAAGGGGTCCACGGCGAAGAATTGATGATGATGAGCCAGAGAGTGAAGGAGAGGAGGAGGAGTGAAGTGCACTGCACGGCAGTGCCTTCTCTGAATTTGGTCAACTCTAAATCAGTGCACATAAGGTGTTCGACGAAATGCTAAATGACCTCAAGCATTTTTGAAATTTTTGAAATTTTTTGTGGTGATGCAGAGATGATGGCAAAGTTTCAGATTTTTAGGAGTAGTGGAGATTGGGTTTTGAGCAAGGAGTCTGAATCTGGTCCAAATTTCAGTTGAATGAAATTTGAAAATTTTAAACTGTGGATCAGAAAGTTTTTAACGAAATGGGTTGTGGGTACTGTCATGTAGTTGTAATAATTTTTGTGGTGGCGGGAGAGCTAAGGAATTTATAGTTCCATTGCAAATCAAAGAAACTAGAATAATTGGAATTCTAGTTTTGAAATTTGCTAAAAATAACAAATAATTGGAATTCTAGTTTTGAAATTTGCTAAAAATAACAAATAATTGGAATTCTAGTTTTAAATTTTCCACGAATGCTTATGTTGGTTGTGCCAGTGCTTTTGATGTGCAGGGATCGATCTTTTCACCTCTAGGTTTTTTTAGATAGAGAAACAAATGTTAAAATTTGCATATGATGAGTGGTTACTTCATCATGATGATATTGCTAAAACAAATTGAAGAACAAAATTGTGGTGACCTATTTTTTTTTCACTCGGTGGAATTACAGGATTTGTGGTGTTGCATCTCCGTGGAGTGATCGTCGACGTTGGAGCTGTTGGTCCCGGAACGTCCCTCCGTTGTTCGACAAAAGGTGTCCATTTGTTGTAACATGTATGTGTTTGATCACCGCGGGCTTATATAGTTGATTGGACTTTGGAGT
The DNA here is from genome assembly GCA_039707655.1 of Elymus sibiricus. Lineage (NCBI taxonomy): Eukaryota > Viridiplantae > Streptophyta > Magnoliopsida > Poales > Poaceae > Elymus > Elymus sibiricus. Next base: position 322,281,951 of record CM077672.1, read on the forward strand.
GCATATTTAGTCGAGTCCAACATCAATATTAGTGAATTATTTCAGATTGTTGGGCACCGCGGAGAGTTGTGAGAGGAGATTTCCCTTTGATTTTGAGGCATATGAAAACATGATTTGCACGTCGGATAGGCATGAGAGAGGCGGTCTGCAAAGTATCCTCTCCCGAAAGATAGGACGACTCATCAGATATGATTCTAGATAATGTCCAATGCCTCATATCGCGAACATAGTTATATTCGATAATTTTCATGTTGTTCATTGACTTAGACATGAGAGGGGGTCGTTAAAACATAACCCCGATAACTTCGGTATAACTTCGACATGAGGGGGGGTCGTTAAAACATAACCCCGATAACTTCGGTATAACTTCGACATGAGGGGGGGGGGGTCGTTAAAACATAACTCCGATAACTTCGGTATAACTTCGACATGAGGGGGGAGGAGTCCTCGACGATCGCCGGAGGAGTCCCCGACGATCGCCGGAGGAGTCGTCCCCGACGATCGACATGAATAAACTTTGTACATGTGTTTGGTGCATTTTAATGTCTATTTGCTGCTGGTATTTAATGAATAAACTTTGTTTTACACTTGCTGAAAAACTGCTAAGTCTGAAACTGACTGTTATAAAACTTGTCAACTTTGCATGATGTTTGCCACTAATCCATTGCTCATATGCATATGATTGCTTCTTGTGATTTGGTCTATGTAATGTGTACTTTGATGCCATGCCCTTGGTTGCCATGTAAAGTTGCTATAGCATGACTCAATCTTGCTCTCAAGTTGTCATCATAATGTTACTGTTTTGCATTCCCAGATTTCATTAAGTCTGAAAAACAGCTTATCTCTCATGGTTGTATATTGCCATGTTGTAATATTTGCAGAAACTATGGAACACGACAGAGACTAAGAACAAGAAGAGATGTTGGGGGATATAATCCGCGACGGAGGTGATGATATCACCTCACAGTTTCTCAACGACTCCGATGGTGAGGGAAGAGAGGATGACGGCTCCGGTGATCGAATGGAGGGAGAAGATGACGGCTCCAACGGTGTTGGAGCCTTAACTGTTGCAAAGTCCGGCGAGGTATATTAATTAAGCCTGCTGACTAGATGCATTAATTGATTTGTACGTACATATATTAACACTTCTTCCTTCTTTTAGCCCTCCGGATCGAGCCAATCTTCTGTAAAGAGACGAGGCCCGAAGAAAAGGTTGGACGAGAATGAAAGGTTCACGATCGAAGAAATCGCTGCAGATGGCAAACCGACTGCTCCCAAGCGGACCGCAGACCGATTTATAAGTCAGTGCGGAGTTGTTGTTAGGGATAGCATCCCGATCAGCATTCAAGAATGGAATAAGCCAAAGGCGGACGATGGAGTTTCTTATGTTGACGATAGATCCAAAGATGAGCTTTGGAATACGCTCATGACAAATTTCTGCCTACCGCCAGAGGTGGATCCAAATAGCAATGTTGTAGAGCGAAAAGTCAAGGCGTGGGCTCTTAAGAAGATGGCTGAACAATTCAAGAACTGGAAGAAAAGATTGCACGAAAAGTTTGTCCTGAAAGAGAAGACTCCAACATTCACCGGTCAATATAAGAAGATGAAAGATCACTGGCCCGCATTTGAGGCGTACAAGACATCGGAGAAAGGTAAGAAAAGGTCACTGATAAATAAGCAAAATGCTGCAAAGAAGGAATATCACCATGTTACGGGGTCAGGTGGCTACAAGGTTGCCCGGCCTACGTGGGGACAAAGCTGAGAATGACCTGCTTGATAAAGGGATCCATCCAGAGACATTGAACTGGCCCGAACGGGCAAGGACTTGGTTCTTCGGGCATGGGGGAACTTTGCACCCAGAAACAGGGAAGTGTGTTTATATGAAAGCTCAACTTGCAACACCCATCAAAAACATTCAGGATGCAATCCAGGCCGTGCAGGAAGGGAAGTTCCATCCCGACAGAGAGAAGGACGTGTTGTCACGCGCCCTCGGGAATACTGAACACCCTGGACCAACACGAGGCACATCAGGCTCCGTTCCGTGGAAGGATGGGTTTTCCGACAGCAGAGACACTTATAGAAGCCGAGGGAGAAAGAAGAAAGAGGATGCAGACTGGCTGCAGAAGGTAGAAGAAAGATTAGCATTGCAGGAGAAGCAAATAGAGGCACTTACCAGCCAGCAAGCTACCGGCCCATCATATCAGCGGCACGAAGATCCTTCATTCGATACTTCCCATGGAGCTACCCCACCATCTCAGTGGAAAAGCAGCGTGGCTTCCACGCAGCTCGTTCGGCTGCCCATAGATGATATCACGGCTCCTGATCACTACCCCGTGGATGATATCACGGAGAGGGAACATTGTGATCTACATGCGAAATGCATGAACATAACCTTGAAGGTGGCGGTCGGCTATGCCTTACCTCGTGTACCTGATGGAACTTACCATTGCTCTCCGATTCCAGATGGCTATGCTGTTGTCGGGGTGGATGAAGTTACCAACGGATTTGAGCAGCTGGAGCTTGAGTACCCTACAGGTGAAGGGGAGACTCATCTGGGAGATGCCATAAGGACAACCATTCTATGGAGAAAGGAACACATCGTGCTTCCATACTGGACGCCGCGTCAGCAGACTCAGCCGGAGGAGGCCCCTCAGCAGACTCCTCACAGTCCAGCTCTATCTCCACTGCCTCAGCCGTCTCCGATGCCTCAGCCGTCTCTGCCGCGTCAGCACACTCCGTCGCCTCAGCTGTCTCCGCCGCGTCAGCGGACTCCGCCGGAGGAGGCCCCTCAGCAGAATCCGCCGCGTCAGCTGACTCCGCCTCCTCCGCCGCCTCAGCACCGGCGGAAGAGATCCGCCGCCGCTCCAGCGGCTAGTAGTACAACAGCGAAGAAATCCAGAGCAGGTAGCGTCAAGAAGGCTCATGCCAAGTTACCATATGACATGACTGAGGAGGAAACCAAGGAGACCGTGGCTGCCGACGTGAAACGCCAGCTTGCACCGACCCGTCCAGATCCAACGGAGAAAATAGATTCGGTAAAAGCGAGGCGCTTGCTGGAAAACCTTACAAAACCACCGCCGCCTCCGCTGCTATCAAACTATGACCGCTCTATTGTAAAGTCATATAGAGATCCACAGCAGCGTTCGGGAAGTAGCAGTAGTGCAAGGGGGAAAACAATTCCCCAGCTCGGCGAACAGAAAAACCAATCGTGCCCCCCGCTCAAGGTGTTTACCGATATCGCTAATGATCCGGTGGTAGCGGCCGCTGATCCTGGTTTCACTCTTGGTGATTACTTAGGCGATGAGGTACAGTTCGAAATGGCTGAGTTAGCCTTTAAATTCGAGCACGGGAAGCCTCTCGTCAGACCTGAGGAGCTCCCGCATCTACTAACGATGATGCGAAGATTGCATGATTGGTACTTGGAAGCCTCAAAGCAAGGGAGCAACTATATCATTGCGGGAATTAAAGATGAGCATTACTTCAATAGAGACGAGCAGATTTTCATTGAATTTAAAGAATTATTTCAGTTATACAATCAAGACGCCATCGACAAATCTATCGTCAGTTGCTATTGTTTGTAAGTATCATTTCTGTAATTAAGTCTCTAGCTCAGCTCGTTCATTGCATGTATAATTATCCTCACTATATATATTATGCAGAAAGAAGATCCTCGAATGCAAAAGAGGACAAATTTATGACATTGGGTTCATTAACCCAAATACTATTAACGAAGCTACGGTAAAATGGAATGCCAAGGATACAGAGAAGAACTTGCTAAGGGCGTTAATTAAACAACAAACAAAAGGGAAATACTATTTCCTTACAACTTCCAATGAGTGTTATACTGTCTTGTACACATCATTCTGTTTCGCTTACTCGATGTTAAGTGTAATTGATGAGTTATACTGCGTGCGCAGGTTCCACTTTATTCTGCTAGTCATTCGGTTTGACCCAGGAAGCGTACTTGTCATGGACTCGCTACGTAAAGACCCTCAAATGTGGGCGGACCTGCGTGATATGCTCCAGAGGTAATTTCAATCATTATCGCACTATATCGGCAACTTTCGTTCATTTCCTGATATCAAGTAATTAATAACTCCTTTATTTATTTTCTTTACCGGGCAAGGTTTGGAAACGGTTCACCAAGAAGGCTATGGGTGAATGGAAAGAGGAGCTGCAATTTCGACAACTCACTGTAAGTAGTACTAGCTAGGTCCGCGCATCTCTTTGATTCTAGTTAATTTCAATACCATTATCATGCTTGATTATTATTTTGATTGAACTCTACTCTCGTAAAGTGCTTGAGACAGGAAAGGGGGACTAATGTATGTGGATACTGCGTTTGCGAGTTCATTCGCATGACGACCAGTGAGACTGGCAGAAATTTACAACAACTTGAAGTACGTAAACAATATTCATAATTTTATTTTATTACCATCAATTGTGTTGAGTTTCATTCATATATATTGACCCCCTTCTTTAAATTAGATCCAACGGATGCGGGACGATCTCCTACCAAAGGCTCGCATACGAGCAATTCAAGAGGAATTGGCGGGATTCTTCCTTCAAGAGATCATAGCTAAAACCGGAGTATACCATCGAGAATTGGATGTGAATGTTGGTAATTAGATATTAGGGATCGTAAGAGATGTTACATTGTATATATGCATGAACGTGTACTATACGTAGTAGCATCGAATAGATATACAAAAACTTGTTGTTCGACCAAGCACGGAGAAAGAGAGGTCACTTCTCTCTATATTCATGACGATTTGTGTAATGGTTCCTTCATTGCTATATGTAGTAGCTAGCGTCAAGTTGAATGGAAAACGTAAAATAAAAACGAAAACCCTAAATGTAAAAGAATTGAATGGTAAACACAAAAAGAAAAGTGGGAAACACAATATGAAACCCCTAAACCCTCCAAAACCCTAAACCCCCCATTTAAAAAAAAACCAGCGCTTGGCAGGTGCTGACGCGTGGCTGTCTTTTAGTCCCGGTCGGTGTTACCAACCGGGACTAAAGGTCCTCCTGCCTGGGCGCCCCACAGTGGCCACGTGGAGCTCCTTTAGTCCCGGTTCGTAACACAACCGGGACTAAAAGTGGGGGCATTTAGTCCCGATTGCTTAGTCCCGGTTGCAGAACCGGGACTAAAGGCCCTTAGGAACCGGGACTAATGCCCTGTTTTCTACTAGTGGTATCTCATATCCAGCACCTCATATCCATACTACGCATGCAACGTTGAGCTACTCTACGTGATCAAACAATGGACAATAAAAATCGGCTGCAAACGAACACAAGATCGGCTGCAAACGGACATTACCAAACTTTGCATCATCCAAAAGATCATCTTAGTTCGTCACCGGACAAGTTCTTAAATTTCTACAACTAAAAACGATATAAACATATGAGGAGGGGGCGGGATCACCACTTCCTCGCCGGGCCTTTGCCCTTCTGGTCGCCGACGCAGCTGTAGGCGTCCGCGGCTGGTGGAGGGTCTTGGTCGTCGTCGTCGGAGGTGCAGTTGTCGCCGTCGCTGTCGTCGTCGTCGGAGAGGACGATGAGCCCCTTCATCCGACGGACAGCCCTGTCCTGCTCCCGCTTCAACTTGGCGACCGAGCGGCCTCCACCGCTGCCTCCTTCGCCTCGCGCTCCGACTGCTCAATAGCAAGCCGGAGCGCCTTGGCGTTCTTCCGTCGGAGGCGGCGAGCGTCCGTCTCCGCCGTCGTGAGGGACCGGCGGTAGACCCATGCGAGGAGCAGCTCGTCCTCGTCAGGCTCCGCCTGCATCCCGCGACGGCGGCGCGCGGACTGCTCCGCCGTGTCCCACTCCTGTGCCCGCTACCTCTCGCGGCGCGCGGCCCGCGCCTTCGATTCCGGAGTGCGCGTGCGGGCCGGCGGCGTGGGCACTAGCACCCACCGCTGCCCGCGTGGAGGAGCGGCTGGCAGGGGAAGGAGACGGCGCGGGGGCGGTGCGGGCTGTGCTGTCCTGGCAGAGCTGCGCACGGGCCGGAAGGGTCCAGCTCCGGCGTCCGCACTGCGCCGGCGCGGGAGCTGCGGCGACGCTCCAGATTTGGAGCTACCGCCGCTGTCGACCTTGGACCGCTCCAACGCAATACGGAGGGCCATCTCCTCCTCGTAGTCGAGGTCGGAGCCGGAGTGGCTGCCGAAGCTGGACATCGGAGTGGATGGGATAGGAATCGGAGAGGGAGAGGAGAGGACAGAGCGAAAGAGAGTGAGCTAGGGTTCGGAGCGATGCGCCCAGATTGGGGTTTTTGTGGGACAGCTGTGGGGTCGGTGGTGGGCCGGGCCTGTCAGGCGGACGCGCCCGGGCATGCCCGGGCCGCCCCATATTCGCCCTAGTTTTGGGCTGGATATGAGGGTGCCGGTCAGCCCGGGCATTTGTCTACGGTTTGAGAGGTCCGGTTGGGTCGCTTTGTTTTGACCGGTAGTGACCGGACGGCCTGCCCGGACGTTTTAGACGGGTATGAGAGGTCCGATTGTAGATGCTCTGAGAAACACGAGACAGGATTATGATGCTCATATGACACACTTGGAGCTTACGTACGGATATTGTACATGGCAAGGCGGTTACAGTAGTGGAGTCGACCGTCGATTTTCTTGACAGTTACTTCAACTCAATAAATCTTGCCCGGAAGTACACGACGGAAGAGATACTCAAAGGAAAGATGTCGATCATGGCAGACGTTGAGTCTATGCCACATGTGGTACCAGTGGTACGACCGCTACCCTGCCCTCTCTCGCCCTCCTCCCGACGGGCTGGGTGGCACTATCTGTCGACGGATCCTTCTCGCCGGGAGATGGCAGCGCAGTAGCTGGTATCATATTCAGGAATCAAGACGGGTCGGTGGTGTTTGTGGCCTATCGCTTCATGTTCCATTGTAAAGAAGCGCGGGAGGCTGAAATTCACGCGTTGATGCAAGGTATGGTGCTGGCCATACAACAAACTGTCATGCTAGTTCTGGTTTAGTCCGACTCTTCTGAGGCACTATCCATCCTTTCCAGGGATATGTTTACTCGCTCCACATATGGACATCTTGCTGTAGAGATAAAAGAGCTCATGGAGGCCAGGGAGTTTGTTCCACAGAAGTTTAGAAGGGAACAAAATAGAGTCGCTGATCGGCTGGCTAGTTACAGCCTTACGAGTTTACTAATGCATAGATGTTCTTCTTGCATTGAGGAACTTGTAGGTGAACCAACCTGTGGTTGGATGGTTAGGTTGACAGTGGTATTCCCAGTCCACCAGGGTTCAAATCCTCGTGCTCGCGTTTATTTCTGGATTTATTTCAATATTTTCGGTGATGCGTGTTCAGTGAAAGGAGACGTTCTCCTCGACTACGAGGCGTCTTTGGTGACTTCGTCAATCTCAAGATGATAGAGGTAAGGTGTGCATGTGTGTTTATAGGAATGAGTGTATGCGCGTATATTTGAGTGCCAGCGTCTGTACTGTGTTTAATTTTTTTTTTATTTTTTTTGAGGAACTTGTGGCTAAAAAAAACATGGTTATTCTTTCCGGCGCAATCCTGGTCAAAGCAGGTGTGGGCGCTTCCTCCTCTGGATTAATCACTGGATTCGTTTAAGCAAATTAAGCCGGTCGGAGGTGAGTATACCTGGTCATGGGCAGCCCGGCCCGGACGTCCCGACCCTGTCCACGGGCCGGGCCTGGGCCTAGATTTTGAGCCCGATGGCCGGGCCGGGCCGGGCTCGGGCCCGTCGTATTTGCAGGTTAAGGAAGAGGCCCGGCTCGAGGTCTGACGGGCTTTTTGCATGATGGGCCGGGCTTGGGCCTGATTTTTAGGCCCAACGGTCGGGCCGGGCCGGCCCGGCCCGACGGATGGCCAGGTATAGAGGTGAGCGGTCGCACGTTCATGACGTGGGCGTGGATACGTCATACTGCAGGCCATACCTTTTTTTATATACTTTTTTTTGTGAAAGTTTTTTTTATATACTTGATTGACTTGTTGCGACACCAAGTGGTCAGCTTGTTAAGCTATCAACAAAAAAATTGCAATCAATGATTGACTTATTGCGAGAGGGAGTGTACCACCGACGCGGTTGACACGAATGAACCTGTAGGTTGGGTTGGTGCATGTGCTGTGCTGGGGATGTCTCACTGCCCTTGCCTCGTTGACGCTGCGCGCGTATCTGAAATAAAACCACAGCCAGCATTGAAACTTCATATAATCAGCAGCGGCCTGCAGGCAATACTATTTTTTTTTTGCGGGAGAAAATACTTGCATTACTCAATCATAGAGTCATTACAATTATTTCGTACAATCTCCAAAACATCCAGCGGACCAGAAGCAATCCAGGTCATAGTCCTACCATGAATTCTACCAAAACTGGCTAAGCTATCACTAGCTTTATTTTGCGTACGAGAAACATGAGTAACACAAGTATGTCTAAGAGTCATGAGATATTTAATCTCATTTATCACCAAAGCATAGACAGATCGATCAGAAGCCTCACTGGAAATCAGAGAAACTGCCACCACCGAGTCCATCTCAATAGCTACAGGGAGTTCAGAGCGTTGTATAGCAAGGGAGAGTCCCTCCATACACGCGCATAATTCCGATTCCAGTGCATCTCTGCAGTAAAATAGAGCCATGCATGCTGAAAAAACAATGGCACCATGTGCATTCCTGAGTATCATACCCGCACCAGCCGCATCGCTTGAAATATAAGATCCGTCCATGTTGAGTTTCACCCATCCATCAATAGGTGGCTTCCAACTTAAAGCTGGTGTTGGGGCACATGGCACCCTAGGCCGGTCATAAGATATAACAGTTTTCCCTTTCACCGGATCAACATGGGTGTTTAACTTAATGCTGATCAAGGAGTCCAAATAGCTCTGTAAAAATCTTACTGAAGCATCCATGGGCGGAGCTGGTTTATTGTGAACCAACTCATTACAAACATGCCAACTCCTCCACAGGGTCATGAGCATCATACTTCGTTCTATATCGGTGAGTGGAGCTAAAGCATGTAGGAGCCATTCTTTCCCATTGTTGCACACGGACTCAATACTCGGCATTTTCCAAACCTTGGTCATTGATAAGTATAGATCACGACCAAACTGGCAGCGCATAAACGGGTGATAATTATCCTCCTCCTCAACCGCACACACCGAGCAGTAGCTAGTAGTTTCCAGACCTATTTTGTGTTTGTTCCTCCAAGTCGGCAAGGAATCAGCAGCCAATCGCCATGCAAAATTCCGGACTGTAGGAGGAACATCACACTTCCAGATATAAGTGCTCCCAACACTTGCGGCTTCCTGATGGTACAGAGCTAGAAGAAGCCACGCTCGGACCATAAGCCTCTTCAAAAGCGAAGTGATAAGCGCTTTTAACTGTAAACATACCAAACTTCCCAAGATCCTAGGCAATAACATCTTCCTCGCCTCTAGGGCTCGCCCTAATTTTTAAAATCTCATTCACATCGGGTGTGACAAAAAACGCATTGAGAAGCCCCACGTTCCATGAACCATTCTCATTTAACAGGCCCGACACATAGCGGATCCGGCAAGTACCTCGCTGGGAAATTGGCTTGAATGAAAAGGGCCTTGGTAGCCAATTATCCCTCCAAACTCTAATACTCCTGCCGTTACCGACCCGCCACACTATTCCTTTCTTCAACAAGTATAATCCATGACTGATTGCTTGCCAAGACGAAGAGGCATTACCCGAAAAAACTGTGTCTAATAGATTTCCTTCCGGATAGTATCTTGCTTTGAGCAGCTGAGCACATAAACCATCCGGTCGAGATACTAGCCGCCAAGCTTGACGAGCGAGCAGGGTTTGATTGAACAACCTGAAATCACGAAAGCCTACACCTCCCCTGTCCTTGGATAACAGTAGATGTGACCAGCCTTTCCAGTGCACCTTCCTTTTGCCCTTTGCTGATCCCCAATAAAAATTCCTCACCATTCTAATGAGGTCATCACAAACCGAAAAGGGGAGCTTGAAAACCCCCATGATATACGTGGGAAGGGCCTGAGCAACTGACTTGATTAAAACTTCCCTGCCTGGCATTGCCAAATGCCCATCACCCCACTGAACTAGTCGTTTGGTGAGGCTTGTTTGAAGATTCTGAACCTTGCCCTTCGACAATCGTCCCTCCGGTGTTGGTAGACCCAGATACTTCACCTCAAAGACCAAGCTCGTTACACCCAAAACATCCCGGACCTGATTTTGAATCATAGTTGGGCACGCCCCACCGAAAAGCATTGAGCATTTACTGTAATTCAGGCTCTGTCCCGTGGCTGAGCCGTATGTGTCCAAAGCTGCTCAAACATTCTCAGCCTGGCACTAGATGCTTCGAAGAACAATAAGGTATCGTCTGCAAACAATAGATGTGAGATTCCCGGAGCCCTTCTGCAAATTCTGACAGGAATGATACTACCTGTCGTCACCTTACTTTTCAATATAGCTGACAGTCCATCCGCAACAAATAGAAACAGGAATGGTGAAAGTGGATCACCTTGCCGAAGCCCTCGCGACGGTGCAAACGAATCCAAGAGGGTTCCATTTAATTTAACAGAGTATCTCACCGATGTGACACACGTCATTATCCAGTCAATCCAATCCACCCTATCATAAGCCTTTGACAGATCAAGTTTGTAAGCACATAAACTTTTTGTGGGATCCTTTTCTTGCTTTATGTAGTGGATACATTCAAAAGCAACAAGTGCATTGTCAGTGATCATCCTCCCTGGAATAAACGCACTCTGTTCCTCCGAGATAAGGTTATCCATCAACGGACGCAGACGGTTCACCAGACATTTTGAAATAACCTTGTAAATTACATTACATAGACTTATTGGTCTGTAATCAGATAACTTAGAGGGGTTAGCAAATTTAGGAATAAGGACAATGGAAGTGGAATTGACCCCCTCCGGCATAATTCCTGTATGAAAAAAATCCTTCACTGCCGCCACAACACCCTCCTTCAAAGTGCTCCAGTTACGCTGAAAAAACCTTGCTGGAAATCCATCAGGTCCTGGTGCCTTTAGAGATCCAATCTGAAACAAAGCATCCGAAATTTCCTTCTCCGAAAAGGGTGCACAAAGTTTAACATTGTCTTCCTCCGTTACCTTCGACTTGAGAAGGTCTGTCACCGGGGAGGCATCAAGCGACCCATCAGCAAAAAACATATTTTGAAAATACTCATTTGTGAGTTTGCCCATGGCTGCAAAAACTGAATGCACCGTACCCACACTGTCCGTTAACTCACGTATCTTATTCTTTCTAGCCCTCCAAATAGCTTTACTTTGGAAGGACCTGGTGTTACGATCACCCTCTTTGAGCCATGAAATTCTTGATCGTTGCAACCATAGCATCTCCTCTTGATATAAGAGCTCATCCATCCTGTCAGTCACCTTTCTCATATCTTGCATGTCCGCGTTCATATTCATTAGCTCCTCTAGCTGCGTTCGTGACTTAGCAAGTTCACGTGTTACATTGCCAAACTTTCTGCTCCATGCGAGATCATGGTTTTTGTCAAGGCGACTCTTAGTTGGGACAAGTTCTGGACAACACCTACAGCTTCCCACGCCTCCTTTATAACTTCTGGCAGGGTCGAATCTCTTTCCCAGAAGACCTCGTAGCGACGGCTGCGCACACCAGTTGGTCCTGGATCGGCCTCGCCCTTCAGCACTAGAGCGACGTGATCTGAACACGGCTATGGGACGTGCAGTACAGAAGCAAATGCAAAAAGATTTCTCCAAGCATTGTTTGCCACCGCGCGATCTAACCTTACTTTGACGTTACCGGCGCCACTATGTATATTGTCATAAGTGAAAGGCACACGTTTGAAACCCAAGTCGACTAGGGCGCATATTTCCAGAGCATCTCGGAACGCCAACATTTGCTGCTCAGACCTGGGAGTAGCCGACATATGCTCGAAGTTCCAAAGAGCCTCCTTAAAGTCCCCGATAACTAACCATGGCAGGTCATTAATATTTTTCAGATTCTGAAGCTTCGTCCACGTCATATGTCTGTTTTCAACCCTCGGTTCCCCATAAACACAAGTAATTCTCCATTGTGCAGCCTCACCGTGTACCCGCACCAGAGCATCAATATGACGCTCATCTTTATCCAGAACCTCAACGTCATAAGATTCATGCCAGTATAGGGCAAGACCACCACTCATACCATTGCTATTCACACCACAAAAACCTTTCAGACCCAAACGGTTCCTGTATCTTCTCATCTTAGTTTCTTTTTGCCTTGTTTCACACAAAAACACCAACATGGGGGAATGCGACTGGCACAAAGTTGCTAGCTCTCGAACTGTCCGGGTATTCCCCCCTCCCCGGCAGTTCCAAATTATGCAATTCATTGGGCCCAGCGGTCCTCCATGTCGGAGGCCGCCTCAGTAGTAAGATCCATATCAGCATCATCTACTCCTTCCCCCTGCCGTCTTCTCTTCACAATAGGTTCTTTGCCCGAAGTGGCACCAGGCTCTCCTTTGTCCTTGTTCAAAACAGCTGCACCACCATTCTCAATTAACAGAATTGTACCCGCCACTTTCCCGGCCAAGTTTGGCACTGGTTGACCGCGGACATTTATAGTACCATCCTCCCTAACAAGTCTTTTACGGGCTGATCTATCTTCTTCCATCGCTTGAGAGTTAACATACACAACATCCATGTCTACAGCCTCACCAGCATAAGCATTACCCCTACCATAACGTCCAGCATTAACGGGCCTGCCTCACCCATCACCTCTACCACCACCAGTACTACGTCTTCCTCCTCTACTTCCTCCCCCTGCAACCCCTCCTCCCCTTCCAGCATCTCCTCTCCCTCCTCTACCACCTCCTGCACCAGCACCAACGGGCTCATTTGTCCAATGTAGCCAGCCCCCCCACTCACAAACACTTGGGTCATGGATGCCATCTCCACACTCCTCAACCACATGACCCATACATCCACAAAAAAAGCAGAAGTCCGGAAGCTTTTCATAGTACACTGGGTATTTTTTTCCTTTCCTTTAATGTAATGGGAACAAATCTCACAAGTGGTTCGTTAACATTGACAAACACCCTAACCCTCAAGTAACTTGAAGGGTTGATTTTTCCTTCGTTGACAACTACTGTAAACGGAGGGTGCCCGACTTTCTTTGCAACTTTCTCTATGAGTTCCTTCTTCCTAGTCAGGCCACCCGGCAAACCTTTTATTCTTGCCCACAACGGGAACATATCCAAGGCGTAGTCAGACACATTTGTGAAGCCATCATATTCAACTATAACAACAGGGTCCCTCCGAAAGTACCATGCTCCACCTTCCATCACTCTTTTCCAATCTCCCAAACAATGGCATTGAGCAAGGAACAAATTCGGTCCCTTGATATTGAAGGTCACCCCCTGCGCACATGACCACGCGTTCCTCATGGAATTAAGTAAAGCAGCGTGGCTAAACGGGCGCATTGTGTGAACCCTAAAAAGTGCCAGCCATCGGACATCCTTGATGAGTTCATCCACCTCCCCGGACAGGTCTAGATCCTCCTCCTCCTCACTATGCAGATTCAACCCTTCAAACATATCCTCCAAGTACGGATCTGGGCCATGGTGATCCCAGCTTTCATCTTCTTCCCCTTCCCGCTCCTCTTCCAACTCCTTCCCTTCTCCTCTCCCTCAGATTCCTTCCTCGCCGGTGGAACAGTTAGGGTTGGCCCGCCACCAGATCTCTCCCCCGAATTCGTCTGCTCAGCCGCCATAGTGCTCTTCAAGCCCCCTCCATCCCCCGAACCTCCAGGTATCTCCATACAGCCAAAGATCCTCTCTACCTCACCCTTGCTGGATCGATCGCCGGCGAGGGACAAGCAAAGACGATAGTGTTTTGACGTGGACTTCGGGGGCGGCGCCGCCGAAGGACAGGTTGGACCCTAGGGAAACCCTAGGGGAAAAACATCTGGCTGCAGGCAATACTAGTTACTACTCCTTCCGTTTCTAAATGTAAGACCTTTTAGATATTCTACTATGGACTATATACGGATGTATATAGACATATTTTAGAGTGTAGATTCACAATTTTGCTCCGTATGTAGTTCATAGTAAAATCTCTAAAAGGTCTTGTATTTACACATTAGTACCATTATTATTAGTGCTTACTAGACTTTAGCGACGATGATTGCTCTGAGTACGTACGTCGGTGTACTTACCTAACAAACGACCCGATCGACCCAGCGATCAAGTCGTATTCCATTCCATCGATATGAATGATGACAACGAGTTCCCAGTTGTTAAATGAGCCGATCGATGGTGCAAAGAAAATGGCAGCTCCCCGTGCGTCTGTCCATTCTGACTTCATTTGGTCGATCTGGCCTGCCTGAGAGGAGGCCGCCCGAGATGATAGGGTGGGGGGACATGTGCAGGGTGGCGGCCGCCATGGCGCCGCTCTACTTCGCCCTCGGCCTCGGCTACGGCTCCGTGCGGTGGTGGAAGCTCTTCATCCCGGACCACTGCGACGCCGTCAACCGCCTCGTCGTCTACTTCGCCTTCCCGCTCTTCGGCTTTGACTTCACCGCCCGCGCCGGCTCCTTCGCCGCCGGCTACCGCGTCCTGGCGGCCGACGCCGTCGCCAAGCTCATCGTCGTGCTCGCGCTCGTTGGCTGTGCCGCCACACGGCGCGCCAAGGCCGCGACACACCAAGGCGGCGCACGCGCACCCTCGTCCTACTCCTGGTGCATCACCGGCTTCTCGCTGGCGGCGCTCAACAACGCGCTCCTCGTGGGCGTGCCGCTGCTGGACGCCATGTACGGCAAGTGGGCGCGCGACATCATCGTGCAGCTCTCGGTGCTGCAGGCCGTCGTGTGGTTCCCGCTGATGCTGATCGTGTTCGAGGCGAGACAGGCCTGGCTGGAGGTGACCTCCGAGTGCCCCGAAATTGCGCGCGAAGAAGGCGATCAGTCGCCACCGCCCGAAGGCGCGCGTGAACGAGGCGGCCAGGAGGCGCCTGGGAGCGACGATGTCGACCGGCCAGCAGTAGCCGGAGACGGCCGGAAGACGGCGGCGACGGGGTGCGCGTTCTGGGCGCCGCTGCTGCGAGCGGTCGGGGTCAAGCTCGCCCGCAACCCGAACGTGTACGCCAGCCTCCTAGGGGTCGCGTGGTCTTCCGTGGCAAACAGGTTTGCATGTGCTTGCACAACAGATTTGATCAATTAGCGAATTTCTCTTAGTACAGTATAGTTGCAATAATTCATCCAATTAGTAATCTAGTGCATGTGTTTGCAATCATATATATGTAGGTGGCACCTGAAGATGCCAAGCATCATAGATGGTTTCATTTCGATCATGTCTAGTCCTGGCAGCCCGGCCCGATCTTGTCCACGGGCCGGGCCTGGGCCTGAGATCTAGGCCCAAAGGCCGGGCCGGGCCCGGGCCCATCATATTAGCCAGTTAACGAAGAGGCCCGAGGCCCGGCGGGCTTTTTTGCTGATGGGCCGGGCTTGGGCCTGGATTCTAGGCCCGATGGCCGGGCCGGGCCGGGCCCGGGCCTAGCTTTTCTGCGTCAGGCTTAGTCAGGCCCGGCCCGAGTTTTGCCCGGGTATAATCATGTCAAAGACCTTCATTGGAATGGGAATGTTCAGCATGGGTACGTAACGACCTAACAAATCTAGCTGCAATTAGCTATAAAAAATGTCTACTGCAATTAGATTCGTATTTCGATATCGGTTTTGCTATTCATTAGTCAACCATGCATTTTTTTGTTTTTATTAGGATGTGAACCTAGCATTTTTAAAAGGACCGTGATATTTGGCACACGTGTGGCAGATAGCAAAATTACCACACACTTCCTTCCCGGTGCATAGGGTGTGTGCATAGTTCTAGGTCATCAATCTGACTAACTAAAAATGTGTTATATATCATAAAAAAACATATCACTGAATTCATATGCGAGTGTAGTTTCTAAATATATTTTTTGTTAGATATAATTCATTGAATCCGTGTATTACAACTTACAAATAAACAAGTGTTACTAGTTTCTGTGTCTCTCGTGCATGTATGATTAACACAAAGCAACTAAAAGTCTAAAATTCATAACATCATATTTATATGATTTTCCTATTCATGTGTTTTCCAAATCATGTAATCTAGAGGGACACCTAACAATGTGAGCATCGAGGCATGGGAATAAATTCCGATTGTTATATTGTAGGCATGTTCATTGGACTACAAGACAAGTTTATCGTCTGTGGACTAGGCTTGACCGCGTTGAGCTTGGTGTTGAGATTCATCGTGGCACCGGCCGCTACCGTAGCTGGAGCCCTAATTTTAGGACTCCGTGGTGACCTTCTGCGTGTTACTATCTTACAGGTGATTTGTGAATCATCTTACAGCAATCTTACATTGCCTATTTTTTAAGCCATCTATTCTAATCATACTTATTGCATTCACCTTGATAGGCTGCATTGCCACAGTCAGTCGCAACATTTGTCTTCTCACGAGAGTATGACCTGCATGCTGGTGTACTTAGTACAGCGTAAGTAATTGTTGATGATCACATTATGTGATTGAGAACCTTATAGTACTTTATGTGCCTCTCATTTTTGGACAGATGCAATTGATTTTAGTCGTAGAATGTTATATATAACTAGCAAAAATGACCGTGCGTTGCAACGGGAGAATTTTTTTGATGTGAATACCCAAACGTCCACCAGCGAGGCACGATAACTTCCGGATGGTGCCACCGGCCGACGCCCGGGAGGCGCACGCCGAGGCATGGAAGAGATGCATATTAGCCATACATTAATCACGAAATGAGCCTTAACACCGGTGGTAAGGAAAACTTAGTTCTCCATAATCTGAAATCTACACTTGCGGTTGTCGCTTAGTCGTCTTTGCACCATGGCGGCCCGACTTTTCAGTAGAAAAAGAATAGCTCCGACGGGTGTTGTATTGGTGTGCTTTCGGCTAGACGCAGCGGGTGCTCCAGCTTGCAACGTCATGTCCCGCCTGCAGCAGCATCAGTCGAGCTCGAAATGTCGCGCGTGCCGCATCAGGTACCCTCGATCGAAGCTGCATGTAATGCCCGTGCGTTGCAACGGGAGATTTTTTTTGATGTGAATACCAAAACGTCCACCAGCGAGGCACGATAACTTCCGAATGGTGCCACCCGCCGACGCCCGGGAGGCGCATGCCGAGGCATGGAAGAGATGCATATTAGCCATACATTAATCATGAAATGAGCCTTAACACCGGTGGTAAGGAAAACTTAGTTCTCCATAATCTGAAATCTACACTTGCGGTTGTCGCTTAGTCGTCTTTGCACCATGGCGGGCCGACTTTTCAGTAGAAAAAGAATAGCTCCGACGGGTGTTGTATTGGTGTGCTTTCGGCTAGACGCAGCGGGTGCTCCAGCTTGCAACGTCACGTCCCGCTTGCAGCAGCATCAGTCGAGCTCGAAATGTCGCGCGTGCCGCATCAGGTACCCTCGATCGAAGCTGCATCTAGATCAATCAGGTATTTTTTTAGAATAAAGCGAAATCTGATCCCAGCAAATACGACGTGAATTAAAAATATTTATGTACGCAGTTTCGAAACCAAACGCTTGTAGCACTGAAAATATTACAATGTGTCGCCCAGTCACAGAAAAATCACAATGAAAAGAAGCATAATGCTATGTTTGATATAGCAAAGTATCGCAATAACCTGAGTAATGAAAAACTGCAGTATTTTAGCCCATTGCTGTAAGATACCAGGGTTTGGCTAGACTCATTGATGTAAAAATGAGTTTTAGCTAGCTAGACGCATGCAATCGATTGGCCATGCACATTTACCATCCATCCGCATGCACAAACTGAATGATGCACGGCCATACACATGGCTTGTAGCTTCCCAAGGGACGTCTTCATATCCACATTATTTATTCCAACATGTAACCAGGAGCTGACCGTGAACACCGTCCTTTGTTGGGCCTCTTTTTTTTTCTTATTTGCAAGTGCAACCACCGAACCGACATCTCATCCCCCTTTTGTTATTACTCAACAAGCGCCTTGTTGATTATCTGGACAACTAACATCGTATATAAACCAATAAGATTTGACATAAAGGGGCGAGGTGGTACTATTCTATACCCGTCAAATTATTTTTGGCTGATCCTGCAAGCTGAGGAGGCCCATCAGCACATCCTTGTGGTCCATTATAGTGATGTACGCAGGTGGCGGAGAGAGGGTTCGGTCCAAAGCCGCGACACGAACAGTTTTATTTTACCAATGTTTAATGTTTATCAGAACTTCTGGCAAGCCAGTTGGTTACCAGGGGTAGGTAGTTATGTGTGAGGTTTCGAGTTCGAGTTTATTTGTAGGCAATATTTTTTTCTAATTGTAAGAGCGAGTGCAGGGCGCCCAGATGGCCTATTAGCTGCTGTATATTTTTTTCTAATTTTTTTTCTCGTACATGAAAATTTTAATACCACCTCGTGTATGTATAAACGTATGAAAAAAAAAACATGGCTAGAACGTTTCTTTTTTCCAAATAAATATCAACTTTTTTCAAACAAAAAAAATTGCGTTTGAAATTTAAAAAAAAATTCAGATCTGCTGCTGCCACTCATTCTTAAGGTTTAGCGCGGCCTGTTAGACACTAACCATCAGCAGCTCCGCTGGATAGCAGCGCGTGTTCACAAGCAGTAGGTCTCGTGTTCGATTCATTGCAAACGCACAATTTTTTTGGCGATTTTTACAGTACCACACTCGTTCCTGGGCCGGCCGGCCCAGTTGGACTCCCAGGAGGAGCGGACGTACAGAGCGAGCCCTACCTGGGCCTGGGCTTTCAGCTCGCAGAGCCAGCCAAAAACGTGCGGACGTGAAAAGTCCACTCACGGGCGGGGCGTATACAAAATTAGTACCACCTCGGATAGTATAAGAAAAATATGATATGGGTGAAGGCGTAAACTCATGGGAAGAAGCGTATTGTGACGGTGAACCCACGGAGTCAATCCGTGCTTTATTATTATTAGGGAAAGATAATAAGTCGAACCATGTTTATTTTGCAGGATTATAGTCAGCACATTGGCATCGCTGCCTGTGTTAACCGCGTATTATCTTGTTTTAGGACTTGTAATATAGATTAATTTTTTCCTCTCTACTAATTTTTGGTGCTTCATTTTTCGTTGTAAACCGGAATGATTTTTTTTATGTATGTATGTTTTTTTATGTGGAATTTACTCCAATTCGCAGTGAAGTTCGTTTCTTTATCAAGTTCTCCAAAAATGAAGCAAGTTCTTCAAAAAAAGAAAAAGAAAAGGTAGTACTATAAGATTCTCAATCACAGGACTTTTTTTTTTTTGAGATCCACTTAATCACTGGACTGGACTAGGCGTGAGCTTTCATGGGCTTCCCGTGGGCCGAGCTGGATTCTCAAACTTCTCCGTGCACAGGATTTTTTTTTTTTTTTTTGCGAATACCGTGCACAGGATTTCGTTCGTATTTACGATCCGGACTTCTCGTATATATCTCTCTTTTTTTAAGTGTATATCTCTTTTTTCTTATTCTACGTAGAAAAGAAAGTTAAACCGGTATAACAGACTCCCGTACTTAGGTATCTTGTTGTTTTTTTGTTTTTGTTTTTTTAAGACGTATATCTTGTTTGTTTTTGAAAAGTATCGTCCCGACTCACGAGTCAAGAGAATTAACAACTCCGTATAAAATCGTGACTCCCATCCTCGGCCGTCAGTGCCGTTCAACGTTGCCATCGTGTTGGCAGAGCAAAAGATGGGAGCAAGCGCGCTCCCGCCGCTGCTCGTGGCGGCCGTGCTGATGGCCGCCGCGGCGGCCATGATGGTGGAGGACTCGGCGCCGGACAACATCCAGCCGCTGTCGACGCTGAACCTGGCCGCCGCGCAGGTGGCCATGGACTCCGCGTCGGCCATCCACGCCTCCCCCGACGTGCTCGGCAAGGACGTGAGTGCACGTACGATTCACCCATGTATGTATGTATGCGTGGATTAACCGCGCTGTTTAATCCGGCTACTCGATGCGTTGCGTTGCAGGGGGAGGATTCCGCGTGGGTGACGGTCAACTTCACGACGCCGTCGCCCTCCTCTGACCACTGGATCGGCCTCTTCTCCCCGGCCGATTTCAGGTACGTATGCTACGCAAACAGTACTACTGCACCACCAGCTTAAACATATCGATTAGGATCACAATCGCCACAGTTAATTAGTATAATGAGATCTGTTGAGCTGTTCGTGCAATCTGTGATCGCGTATGCATGCAGCTCCGGCGTCGGGAGCGCCAACGTAGCAGCAGAAGGAGATGCGCCTGCAGGGCTACCCGTGGCTCCGATCAAGGTCAGTGGAAGGATACATAGGCAGCCAGAAATTAATAGATGTCACACGGCCTGTACTGATCTGTGTTGCTGTGGTCTGTTGCAGTACAAGTTCGGCAACTACGAGCCAGATTTCCTGCGCACCGGCAGTGGCAACACCAGCTTGCTCGTCATCAACCAGCGCTCCGACTACGCCTTCGGCCTCTTCTCCGGCGGCAAGGACAATGTAAGCCCGGGTGCACGGCGCAGCGTCGACGATAATGTAAGAAAAATTAAGCCCGATCTGACGTGGTGTTCGTTGTCAATCTGCAGCCTAAGCTTCTGGCGGTCTCGAACAAGATCTCCTTCGCGAACCCCAAGGCCCCGGTGTTCCCGCGCCTGTCCCAGGGGAAGCAATGGAACGAGGTGAGCTCAAATTAATTAACCGAGAATATCGATCGCCTGCGCTTGTGTATTCTGTTCTGTTCCCTGCTCATGTGATTGTCGCTGCTGCTCCTGCGAGCAGATGGCGGTGACCTGGACGAGCGGGTACAACATCGGCGAGGCGTACCCGTTCGTGGAGTGGCGGATGAAGGGCGAGGAGACCTCCAAGCGGACGCCGGCCGGCACGCTCACCTTCACGCGAGGCCACCTCTGCGGTAAGTACGTACTGTTCATACAGTTCAGGCTTCAGGACTGTAGCTGCTGTTCATTCAGAGTGTCAAAATTATCGCAGGCAATGTTGTCTGACGCTGCTTTTTTACTGCAAAATATCGCAGGTGACCCGGCCCGTGGACAGGGTTACAGGGATCCGGGTTTCATCCACACCGCGTTCCTCAAGGACCTGTGGCCAAACAGAGAGTAAGAACATCAACACTGACTGCAGAACATGTGTACATCTAATTTCTGAATCCATAGTTTTCAGTAACCGTGCTCATACATCCTCGTGATTTTCGTCAGGTATTCGTATCAGATTGGGCACGAGCTGCAGGACGGGACCGTGGCGTGGGGCAAGGCCGCCACCTTCCGCGCGTCCCCCTACCCGGGCCAGGCTTCGCTGCAGCGCGTCGTCGTCTTCGGCGACATGGGACTCGTGAGAATCTTTCATCGCAAAAGAAAATGTTCAGGTGTGTAAGCTAGGCCACTGATCATGGTATATGTTGCTGGGTTGCAGGGGGCAAAGGACGGGAGCAGTGAGCTCCAGGGGTTCCAGCCCGGCGCGCAGGTGACCACCGACCGGCTGGTCAAGGACCTGCCCAACTACGACGCCGTGTTCCACATCGGCGACCTCTCCTACGCCAATGGCTTCCTCGCGCAGTGGGACCAGTTCACTGCGCAGATCGAGCCCATCGCCTCCAAGGTCCCCTACATGGTCGCCAGGTTCGTCCGCCCACCCTGAATCTTGATTTGGAAGTTCAGGTGAACTGTGCTCAGACATGTGTGTGCGCGCGCAGTGGCAACCACGAGCGGACGTACATGGACACGGGCGGGTTCTACAACGGCAACGACTCGCACGGCGAGTGCGGCGTGCCGGCGGAGACCTACTTCTACGTGCCGGCGGCGGCGCACCGAGGCAAGTTCTGGTACGCCGCCGACTACGGCATGTTTCGTTTCTGCGTGGGCGACACGGAGCACGACTGGCGCCCCGGGACGGAGCAGCACGCCTTCCTGGACGCGTGCTTCGCCGGCGCCGACCGGAAGCACCAGCCGTGGCTCGTCTTCCTGGCGCACCGCCCGCTCGGCTACTCCTCCAACGACTTCTACGCGCAGGAGGGCTCCTTCGCGGAGCCCATGGGGCGGGCCCTTCAGCCGCTCTGGCAGCGCCACCGCGTCGACCTCGCCATCTACGGCCACGTCCACAACTACGAGCGGACGTGCCCCGTCTACGAGAACACGTGCACCGTCAAGGGCAAAGATCGGCAGAGCAGCTACTCGGGGGCAATGGGAGGGACGATCCACGTCGTGGCCGGCACGGCCGGCGCCAAGCTGAGGAGCTACGCCGGCGGGGCGTGGCCGCAGTGGAGCGTGGCCAGGAACGAGAGCTTCGGCTACGTCAAGCTCACCGCCAGCGACCACTCGTCCATGCGGTTCGAGTTCATCCACAGCGACGACGGCGCCGTGCACGACGCCTTCACCATCACCAGGGACTACAAGGACATCATGGCCTGCGCCGTCGACAGCTGCGCGCCACACACCCTAGCCAACTAGACTAGCTTGCAGTAAAACTCCTAGAGAATTATTTTCCCTTTATTTAGAGTAGAATTAGGAGAATTTATGTACGGATGTGTTCATCTCAGTTTATGTGTACAACCGATTTCCTCTGCGCCATGTCGTCAGAGGGCAGTCCCTGTGCAGGGTGAAGCTGTCGTACACCTTGCCGCGCTGGACCGCCGGTACTCGAACTGGAGCGATCTGGCGTCGGACGCCGTGAGCTTGCCGAAGTCGTAGTCCATCTCCCGGTACACGCTCCACGGCGGGGCCACGGCGGTGAAGTTGCTCAGGTGGCTTGCAGACTTGCAGTGATTCATAGGACAGGATTAAACTCTTTGTACGAAATTTCTTCCTCTTTCTTAAGAGTAGAATTTATACGTGTGTTCGTCTTAATTTCTTTGAGACCGCCCCCTTCTCATCCATTCTGCAAACCGAGTGATGGCCAAAATTGAGCACCTACAACAGATGACGAAAAAAAATACATCTGTGCCCAAAAAACTGCAATTTAGAGGATCTACATCCGGCCTCCTCAAATGCCCCATATAAATGCCCCATTTATGTCCGGGCGGACGGACCGGTCACAAAATTGCGACCAAGACGGACTCCTCAAACCGGCCCTCTACGTCTGGGCTGACCGGCACCCATATCTAGGGTGAATATAAGGAGACCCGGACGATGTCGAACTGATGAGGGGAGCCACGCAGACACATGTCGAAACCCGTCGGTCCGGTGAGGACGCATTCATGCCGCCACTCTCGCGTGCCGCCCCAGGGGCCAAATCCGATTATTTTAAGCTGGATGGCGAGCCCCAACCCTAGCCACTCCCGTTTCCACCCTTATCCTCCCATCTGCGCCGCCACTCCCATCCACTCCGAGCTCGGCATCCACTCCCAACCGCTCCGAGCTCGCCGGCAGCCATGGTCCGCCAGCGGATCATCACGTATAAGATGCTCACTATGCAACACCGATCGGAGCTCCCAGCGGAGATACAAGCACGACGCGCCGCTATGATTGCAGCTAGCTTGCCATCGGAGTCTCCGGAGCAAGACGAGCAAGAGGAGGAGGACGAGGCGGAGCAGTAGGCGCCGGAGCGGGATGCGCCGGACGCGGGAGATGGAGGAGGAGGAGGAGGTGGAAGGTGACTCGGATCCGGCATCTCCTGCTGCCGGATTCGGCATGGGCGACGCGTTGGTCGAGTTCGAGGAAGCCCAAGCAGAAGAGGCGACAGAGTAGCAGACCATCCTTGACCCCATCCAGTCGAAGCTCGAGGTAGCGGCAGACTATCGCTAACTCCGACAGGCGGACACGGAGCTGGAGGAAGTCTTCGCGGACCAGGACTACGACGAGGAGCTAGAGCTACGGGGTGCGGGTGGCCGAGCCCTGTCGGCGAACGTGTCCATATGGGGGTTCATTTTTGAGGAGCCTGACTGTAGATGCCCTTAGGGCTAGTTCTTTTGGTGGCTTTTTTAGGCTTCTAGAATAAGCTGCCCCCTACCCAGCTTATTCTAGAAGCCCAACCAAAAATATATTTTTAGAAGCCTACTAGTCAAGTCTTAATTAGTAGGCTTCTAAAAATATATTTTTGGTTAGGCTTCTAGAATAAGCTGGGTAGGGGGCAGCTTATTCCAGCTTATTGTAGAAGCCAGCAAAAGAACTGGCCCTTAACTTTGGACCAAAAACGCTACTCCAGCAGATACCTATCTGCAATTGGCGATGAATTTTTTTTGGGCAGCCCAAAATTTCGCCTCTCGCGCTGGATATCTCAGCACCCGTGCGGCTACCGCAAAAACAAAAATCGGTCGCGTGAACTCCCAACTGCCCCGTGGAATTTTCGTGCCTCCCTACCGCCTCTCGCTCGCGCAAAAATATGTGAAAAATAGCAAAAATATGGCCGCGCGGACGAAAATGCGTCGGCGCGTTGGGCGCACTGCCTACCCAAGTACAGACGGGACAGACGCCACCCAAAACACCGACCAAACGGATAAAAAGCGGACAAACCGCCAGTCCGTTTGCGGCGCGTTGGAGTTGCTCTTAGAGCATCTAAAGCCGGATGCCCAAAACCCGCCTCAAACGTTCGGGCGGATGGCCCGGTCACTGACCGGTCGCGAAAATTCGACCCATACGGGCGCCTCAAACGGCCGGGCTGACCGGCACCCCTCATATCCAGCCCAAATATGGGGTGGATATGGGGGCGCCCGGGCGCGTCCGCAACGTGACGATGGGGTCCCACGCGGAATTGCTCGAAAATCCGACAGTCCGACGGACGTCTCCTCTGATGGGGGGTGTGAACGCCGCATGGCGCCCGAGGCCAAATCTGGCTATTTAAGCCGTCGGCGTCCCCCCACTCTAGCCCATCAACCTCCTCCCTCTCCGCGCCGCCAGCACGAGTCCATCCACCTCCTCTCCCGCTCCGTCATTCTTCCCACGCTCTCCGGCTTCGCCATGGTCCGACAGAAGATAACTACGTACGCTATGCTCACGCCGGAGCCCCGGTACCAGATCGAGCAGGAGATCCGGGCGAGGCGCGCCGCCCGCATCGCTACCGGGCTGCCTCCGGATTCGCCGGAGCCGGAGGAGGAGGAGGGAGAGGAGCAACAACCGGCTCCGATGGAGGTGGCGGAGACGGAGCAGACGGAGCAGGAGCTGGCGCCGACTCCGGACTTCAACATGAAGGGCGCGGATGCGAAGTTCGCCGTCGCCCAAGCGGACGAGATGGCGGACAGCAGGCCATCCTGGAGTCCATCCAAGATGAGGCCTATGTGGAGGCCAACCGGCAGTTCATCCGGCAGGAACGGGCGGCCACCGATGCGCTCTTCGACGAGGTCGAAGCGGAGATGGGTTCGGAGGCCGACGCGGAGGAGACGGAGCTGCGGCTGCCGCCCATCTACCCGGAGCCGGGCACGGAGATAGTCGACATCTCCGATGAGGACTAGGGTAGTTGATCTACGTAGTACGTGGATTTTTTTTCTTTACATATTTTTGTATGGATTTAAGATTTCTAGTATAAGGTATGCGGATGCAGATGAGGAAATTTGAGGAGTGACCGGTCACTACCCTCTCTCGGCACCGGCGCTAGATGCTGGAGTTGTACATCGTTACATCAACGGGTTCGATGGTTCCAGGACGAGGAATGTAGGGGGTGCTTATGTTGATCGACATATATAATTCCTAGATTATGCAGTTCAGACTCAACATACATTGTTGGAGATGTACTTACTGAATTATGTACTAGTTAAATTTCAGTGCGATTTATAGCCTCGATATATACTTTTGGAAATTCAAGCTCAATCATGTTTCACGTATAGCCCTTCTCTCTGTGAAAGACAAAAAAAAGAGCTTCTGTCATGAAAATAAGTGGATGGAAAGAAAAATTGTTATCTGCTGGAGGAAAGGAAATATTGCTCAAATCTGTTGTACAAGCTATCCCAGCTTATGCCATGTCCGTCTTTAAAATTCCTAGAAAAAATTGTAAAGAAATCATTGACGCGATGTCGCAATTTTGGTGGGGTGACGAGGACAACAAGAAGAGAATGCATTGGATGGCATGGTGGAAGATGTGTGTACCAAAAAATCAAGGAGGTATGGGTTTTAGAGATATACATTGTTTCAATCTAGCTTTGTTAGCCAAACAGGCATGGCGCCTGATTGATAATCCCGAGTCCTTATGTGCGTCTATCTTAAGAGCTAAATATTTCCCGGAAGGGGATTTAATGAACGCAAATCTAAGAAAGGGCTCCTCCTTTACTTGGCAAAGTATTATGGCGGGAGTAAAATCGCTAAAAAAATGGTTATATTTGGCGGGTTGGAAATGGACAAAATATTGATATTTGGAGAGATGCATGGATCCCGAATTGTGCGAATAGGAGGTTCATTACGCCAAGAAGGGGGCATCTTCTGTCAAAGGTCTATGATCTTATTGATCCAGTCACGAGTTCTTGGGATGAAGATTTGGTGAAACAAACGTTATGGCCAAATGACGCTCAAAGGGTGATCGCAATCCCCCTCCCGATGCATAATATGTCGGACTTCATTGCTTGGAGTTATACAAAAAAATGGACTTTTCACTGTACGATCAGCTTATTTGGAGGAATGGAACAAGCAACATGGGACAAAATTGCAACATACTAATGGTATGGGAAGAACCAATATTAATCCTATTTGGGGTAAGATTTAGAAATTATCCTGTCCGGCGAAGATAAAAAATTTCATCTGGCGCACATTGCATGGAACCCTCCCGTGTCGTGCTGCGCTTGCTAATAGGCACATGAAAGTATAGCCCACTTGCCCATCATGCTCCAATGGGGCAGAAGATACAAAACACGTTTTATTCTTGTGTCGTAAGGCAAAAGAGGTATGGGGCAAGTTGGGATTGCATGAGGTGATCAATAAAGCCTGTGCCGTTGATTGTGTGGGAGAGGCGGTCTTGGAATTTTTACTGCTTATGCCCGAACAAGACTTAGTGATAATGGGTATTCAAAAAGAAAGTGAACTGATCGCTGTTACGGCTTGGTATTTATGGTGGGATAGACGCAAACTGGTTCATGAAGGAAAGGTTC
Source organism: Elymus sibiricus (assembly GCA_039707655.1). Taxonomy (NCBI): domain Eukaryota; kingdom Viridiplantae; phylum Streptophyta; class Magnoliopsida; order Poales; family Poaceae; genus Elymus; species Elymus sibiricus. The sequence continues at coordinate 322,308,988 of CM077672.1, forward strand.
AAGATGCATTCCAAACTTCCATGGGTGCCCGGGCTATAACGGCCAATTATGTTAAGGCACACTCCCCTAAGGCAACTAGTAAAACAGGGGAGTGGAGCAGACCTCCTATGGGTTTTGTTAAACTTAATGTTGACGCCTTTTTTGACCATGATTTACTTAGGGGCACAACAGGGGCTATTCTCAGAGATGATAATGGAAGATTCATCGTTGGTGGAAACGGGAGGATTGATTGGTGTGCTGATGTATTAACAGCAGAAGCTTTGGCTTTAAGGTTCGGCCTATTCCTTGCACAAAAGGTAGGTTGTAATCGTCTTGTCGTTAACTCTGACAATATGGAGGTGATTGAAATAATGAAGAATGGAGGACATTCGGCGGGACCGGCGGCAGCAGTGTTTGATGACTGCTATTTTATAGCTTGTGATTTTCCTGTTGTTAGGTTCGAACATTGTAATAGGGAAGCAAATAAGGTGGCTCACGAACTTGCTAGGCTAGCGAAATTTTCAGTCACTATCGACTGGTTTGAGGAGCCTACGAGGGACATTGTACGTTTACGACGATGTAACTATTATTTCTAATCAATAAAGTAAATGTTTATTTTATTTTATTTTTTAAAAAAGAGCTTCTGTAGCAGAGGCGCGTATCGTTTGCCTGCCCGCAAGATCAGCAGTCCTCAAAGAGGTTCAAAGGCTGCCGCGCCTCTGCAGTCTGCACCCGCGCCGCGCAGGCCTGCTGCATCGGAAGACCAAACACTTTCCCTTCCGTCGCCTCCCACATCCACCGCAATGGCGTCCCAGACGGGCCTGCGCCACCTCCGCTTCCTCGCGGCTCGGGCCGCCGCCGCCTTCCTCGCCTCACCGCACCAGCGACCCAGCTGGTCGCCCTTCTCCGCTCCGTCGCGGGCCCAGACCCAGACGGCGCCATCGTCGTCGTGGGCCGTCCTGGGCAGCATCCCGCGGGTCGCCGTCCCCGCGGAAGGCGTGGCCGACGTCTCCCTCGCGCTCGCGGCGCCCCCGCGCGTCTCCATCCTCACCGTCTCCCCGCGCGTCTTCCCGGAGCCCGTCACTCCCCAGCATTTCCCCTTCGTCCTCGCCGCCGACCCCTCCGGCCTCCTCCTCCTCCAAGCCAGCCTCGGCCTCCCCTGGACCCGCGAGGCCACCGACGGTCCCGGCGTCCACTGGCACGACCGCGTCCCGCGCTACTTCGTCCTCGACTCCAGCGCCGCCTCCGCGTTCCGCCTCCCCGAGCACAAGCCGGACGACATCCTGCACCAGGCCCTCATCGGCCTCATCGCCTCCCCTGGCGGCGGCGGCCACTACATGGTCTCGGAGCTGCGGCCCATCATGGGCACCGACAAGGCCACGCTCCTCTCCTTCTCGTCCGAGGCCGGGAGGTGGGTCGAGAAGCGCGTCCGTTACCCGCTCCCGCGCCGCGTGTTCGCGCCCATCGGCGTCGTCTCGCACCACGGGAGGCTCTGGTGGGTCGACCTCACATGGGGCGTCATCACCAGCGACCCCTTCGCCGACAGCCCGATCCTCGGCTTCGTGCCGTTCCCGCCTGTAAGGCAGTAAGGGTGCTGCGGCCCAGGCAAGCCTGGGGAGAGTGCGACAGGTACCGCTGCGTGGGGGTGAGCGGCGGCAAGCTGCGGTTCGTCGACACCTACTACATGGGTGGCACTCCCAGCATCAGCGTGTGGACGCTGCCCGCTCCGGACTCCACGGAGTGGACGCTGGAGCACGAGGTGAGCTTTGGCGAGATCTGGGCCGATGAGAGCTACAAGGCCACCGGGCTGCCCGTGGAGATCCCCAGGCTCGCACTCATCCATCCCGAGAACCCCGACGTCGTCTACTTCTTCCTCCAGAACCAACTCTTCGGTGTCGACGTCCGTGCCTGCAAGGCTGCAAGGTTGTGGAGTGTGCAGTGTACGATCTGGTTGCGCCGCCGAGCAGCGTAGTCGCCAGCCGCTTCGTTCGCGCTTGGAGGCTTCCACAGCCACTTCCCTCTGGTTAGTGTGATGCATTCTACAGTAGCTTACAATATTAGGAGCTTAACTAGCTGAATTCTATCTGCGTATGTCTGCCCAAGCACGATAAATGCACAGATTCTTTATCTAGCAAATCAGTATTCACCTACAACTGAGAAAGTTGACATATAGTTCATGCACTAGTAAAAGATGAGGGCTTCTCTATGGATAATATTATAGATCTGAAATATCTATCTTGTTGTGCTTAAGCAAAGCCTTAAGAGGCTGCATTTACCTTGGCTCGAGGTCACGCGTGGTGATGCATATGTCGAAAATATTGTGTCAATTGGTTGTCTCTTTTGTACGATGTTGTATGCCTTCATGGTTATAACTAACATGTGTGTGCGTAGTCGATGTTGATGCTTAATGAAGGATAGGACTGATAACTAGCAAAATGCGCGTAATTGCGGTGCTTAATTGATACTACATGTGTGTAAGATATTAGTTCTACCAAGTATAGCATCTATTGGAACTAGATAGTCGGTATTTCTTTCTTCCCATATATAACTCTGTTTTGTTTGCGTTTATTTCCGGTTGCTAGCAAAGATATATCTCACCTAGGGCCATCATAATTTTCTCATACGATGGATCTACGGTGCATCGAATGGCTCTTGTGGTTTGACTAATATTCTTACCTTCAAACTTTTCAAGGGATGCTTAACTGGTCTAATGATCCAATCTTGAGTGCAAAAGACAAAGCACCACCTGGGAGTTATCCCTTGGAGGGAGTTACCAGGCAGACATTCATAGGATGAATTGGAGGAACATGAAGCAGCAAGTGTTTATGGCTAACTGTCTCCTAGGTGAGCTCTATTCTACATAGATCTGTTAATGGTTTTTCGCTCTGACTTTCAACATCACGCCAGTACTCCAGTACTAATTTTTGCAATGCGCAAATAATTTCCTTCGATCCAGGTGCTGAATTCATGTTGTGAAGGTGATATGGTCTGTTCCGGTGACATGCATGTTGTGGCAGTCGTGGATGTTAGACAATGTTTATACGTAGCTTCTGTATATACCATGTATCTTGTATTTGTACACTTTGTGTACCCTTATATATATGAGATAGCCACACCCGTATTGGGTGTCGAGCAGTTCCCCAAACACTAGTGTTTTACATGGTATCAGCCTAAACCTACGATCTCTAACCTAGCCGCCACGCCGCCGCCACGGCTCGCATAGCTAGCTAGCTGGTGTCGCTCGCGCTGCATAGCTAGCTTAGCTGCTGCCGATTAGGTTTCGATCGCTTCCGCTCTGTCCCGATCGCCCTCGATCCCGATCGGCCCCGATGGCATCTGTCCTAGCCTCCGTCGCCCCGGCCGCCGGCCCGGCCGCCGCTGCCCAGGCCGCCCCGGCCTCTCCGTTCTGGCCTCGCGGCCGATGTTTCCTCTGGTCGGCGCCACCTAGTCCGGTGCTGCCCCGCCGCCGCCAGTCTTCAGCGAGCCCTACGCTGCGCCCGTGGTGTCATCTCCCGCGGAGCCCTACGCCGCGCCCGTGGGGCCATCTCATGCGTTGCATGCGGCTGTACACGGCGCGTCGCCCGCGGCCGTATACGGCGCGTGGCCCGCGGCTTCCTACAGTGCAGCGCACGCGGCTGCATACGGCGCAGCGCCCGTGCCCGCGTCGTCTGTGCCCTACGCGGCAGCTCACCCGGCTCCACACGGTGCGTCGTCCGCGGCTTCTTACAACACACCCGCGGCTGCTGCGGCACCCTATAGCGCTGCACCGGCGATCTACGGCGGGTACCAGCCGGCTCCTCCGATCGCGCCGTCCTATGATGCTTCCCCGGCACCGTATCCTCCGCCGGCTGCGGCTCCTTCGACGGAGCTCGTTCACATCTCGCCGACGCCTGGTGGTGGTCCGCATCAGGGCTACTACACGCCGCCTCTGCCGGATCATGTCGCCGCTGCTGCACCGTTCTACTTCGCGCACCTCATCCCGGTGAAGCTCACGACGGATAACTACCTGTCGTGGCGTGCACAGGTGTTGCCGCTTCTCCGCAGTCGCTACTTGGAGGGCTTTGTTGATGGTACTCTGCCGTGCCCTCCGCCATATCATCCGGGGCATCATGCGTGGGTGGCTCAAGATCAAGCCATCCTCTCCGCTATCCAGTCCTCTCTCACGGAGGGAGTCTCGTCGCTGGTCATCTTCGCCGCTACGTCTCGGGACGCGTGGACGACTCTTCATACCAGTTTTGCTTCGCAGTCCCAGGCGCGTGCTCATGCTATTCGCACTGCGCTTGGGGAGGTGAAGCTTCATGACCTCACCGTCACTGACTACTTCAACAAGGTGACGGGTATGGCTGACACACTTGCCTCCATCGGCAAGGCTCTTGGTCCGGAGGAGTTCACCTCTTATGTGCTCAATGGACTGGGTGACGACTATGATAATTTGGTGGAGAATATCAATGGTCGTGACACTCCCATCCAGCCGCGTGAGTTGTATGCGCGCCTTCTTGCCACGGAACAGCGCATCCAGGCTCGCCACTCTACGCCGAGTTTCCCTTCCGCCAACGCTGCAACGCGTGGGAAGGGCAAGCCCTACAAGCCACCAACTGGTGGCAAACCTCCACCGACCGCACCTGATTCGCGGAACACCACTACCTCCACGGGAGGTCGAGTCCGTGCCTGCTGCCCTTCATGTGGTGCTCAGGTCCCCTGCCAGCTGTGTGGGCTTGATGGTCACCTTGCCTCCCGTTGTCATCGTCGCTTCAAGCAGGATTTCTTGGGGATCGGGAACAATGGCAAGGGTAATGAGAAGCAGGCTGCACTGGCGAGTAATGAGCAGGGACATACTCCTTCCTATCCAGTTGATGCATCTTGGTACATGGATATGGGAGCTGCCAATCACCTGACGAGTGAGATGGGCAAGCTCTCTACACAGGAGCCGTACCGTGGACACGATCAGGTTCGCACCGCTAATGGGGAAGGTATGCACATCTCACATATTGGTCAGGCATCATTTCTTACCCGTCGATCCAAACAATTACGTCTTCTTAATGTCCTTCGTGTTCCTTCTGTTTCACGTAGTTTGCTTTCAGTTCCTAAACTTACTCGTGATAATAATGTTCTTGCTGAATTTCATCATTTTCATTTTTTTTGTTAAGGACCGGGACACGAGGGACGTACTTCTTAGAGGTCGACTGCGCAATAATGGTCTCTATGCACTTGATGTGCCACCAGCTCCTAGTGCTTTCAGCGGTGTTCGTGTGTCTCCATCACATTGGCATGCGCGCCTTGGTCATCCTGCCACTCCCATCGTTCGTCATGTACTTCATCGTCATGAGCTTCCAGTTGTGTCCAATAAACATGTTGATGCAGTTTGTGATGCCTGTCAGCAAGGCAAGAGTCATCAGCTTCCTTTTTCTGAGTCGAGTCGTGTAGTCAATAAACCGCTTGAACTTGTGTTTTCGGATGTATGAGGCCATGCCCAAACCTCTGTTAGTGGTCATAATTACTATGTCAGTTTTATTGATGCTTACAGTCGGTTCACTTGGCTTTATCTTCTTAAACGCAAGTCTGATGTGTTTAATGTTTTCTTGCAATTCCAAGCGCATGTTGAGCGTCTGCTCAGTCACAAAATCATTCATGTACAATCTGATTGGGGGGGGTGAGTATCACAACCTCAATGCATTCTTTAATAAGCTTGGTATTACACATCGTGTGTCTTGTCCTCATACACATCAGCAAAACGGTGTAGCTGAGCGTAAGCATCGCCATATAGTTGAGACTGGTCTTGCATTGCTTGCCCATGCCTCCGTTCCTTTCCGGTTTTGGAGTGATGCGTTTTCCACTGCATGCTTTCTCATTAACAGACTTCCTACACGACTCCGTCAGATGAAAACACCACTTGAACTCTTGCTGAATGAAATTCCTGATTATACGTTTCTCAAGGTCTTTGGGTCTGCGTGTTGGCCACATCTTCGTCCATATAACCAACGCAAGTTGGAGTTTCGGTCTAAACAGTGCGTATTTCTTGGTTATAGTTCTCTTCATAAAGGGTACAAGTGTCTTCATGTTCCCTCTAACCGCGTCTACATCTCTCGTGATGTGGTGTTTGATGAGAATGTTTTTCCTTTTTCCGCACTTCCGGTAACTTCCACCACTCCCACTGCACCTGAGAGATCTGTTTTACCTTTGCCTGGTCAATTTGTAGATGCTGCATATACCCCCTTGTTGCTACCTAACCATGGTGCAGGTACTGGGCGAGGAGCACGCCTCGAGCTTCTGGATGAGCAGCCGCTCGCGTCCGCCGATGGGTGTGCACGGGACGTCGATCGGGGCTGCATGCCCCATGCACCCGCTTGTGACGCCCCCCCCCCCCCCCCCCCCCCGTCACCTGGCTCGCCGACGGGGCTAGCCGAGCCAGGCCCCGCCTCTTCGGTCCAGCGTGGGACTGGTCCCGCGTCGGACGAGCCGGCCGAGCCAGCCTCGGTTGCGGGGGCTGAGCCGGCGTCCACGCCTTCCTCGCCAGGCCGGTCGCCTGTCCCGACTGGTTCTCCCATGCTACCGGCCGTGTCACCGGTGCACGTGGCTGATGAGCCTGGGGAGCGATATGCGTCGTCATCGCCATCTTCATCGACTTCGTCTCCGACGCCACCTCCGCCACCTACCGCTATTCTGCGTCCTCGTACGCGCAGTCAGAGTGGTATTGTTCGGTCGAAGGAGCGCACTGACGGCACGGTTGCGTGGATTGCGGCGTGTATGGCACAGACAGATGCTGATCCCACTGCTGAGCCTCGGCATTTTCAGACGGCTCTTCGGATTCCTCATTGGCGCAGTGCCATGGAGCAGGAGTTTCAGGCACTACAGAGGAACGATACTTGGCGCTTGGTTCCTCCTGTGTCTGGTGTCAACATTATTGACTCCAAGTGGGTGTTTAAGGTAAAGAAGCATGCTGATGGTTCTATTGAGCGATACAAGGCACGGCTGGTGGCCAAAAGTTTTAAACAACGGTATGGTCTTGATTATGAGGATACCTTCAGTCCAGTTGTCAAACCTACTACCATTCGTCTGCTTCTGTCCTTGGCTGTTGCCAAGGGGTGGTCTCTGCGTCAGCTTGATGTTCAGAATGCTTTTCTCCATGGGGTCTTGGAGGAAGAGGTTTACATGCGGCAACCTCCAGGTTTTGTTGATCCTGCTTGTCCACATCATTTGTGTCGTCTTGTTAAGGCGCCTTATGGACTTAAGCAGGCTCCTCGTGCATGGCATGCCCGACTTGGCTCGGTCTCCGACATCTTGGATTTGCTCCGTCCACTGCTGACACGTCTCTGTTCCTGTTCCATCATCCTGAGGTTACTATGTACCTGCTGGTTTATGTTGATGACATTATTCTTATCAGCTCCTCAGTGAATGCCGCTGATCGTCTGCTGTCTGCTCTGAGTGGTCATTTTGCTGTCAAGGATCTGGGTGCTCTCCATTACTTCCTTGGTCTGGAGGTTTCACAATCCCCTGCTGGCCTGACTCTCACTCAGCATAAGTATTCCCTGGACTTGCTGCGACGTGCTGGTATGTTGCAATGCAAGCATGCTACCACCCCTATGTCTACGACTGATCGGTTATCAGCCTTGGATGGTGCCTTGCTTCCTTCAGATGATGCTACAGAGTACCGCAGTATTGTTGGTGGCTTGCAGTACTTGACTATCACACGGCCGGACATCTCCTATGCGGTAAACCGTGTGTGCCAGTATCTTCATGCTCCTCGGACTTCACACTGGTCAGCTGTGAAGCGTATACTGCGTTATCTCTCTCATACTGTCTCCTATGGCTTGCACCTTCGGTCTACCTCCTCGAGTGCTCTCTCGGCGTTCTCTGATGCAGATTGGGCTGGGAGCCTGGATGATCGGCGATCAACGGGGGGCTATGCTGTCTTCTTTGGTCGTAACTTGATCGCCTGGAGTGCACGCAAGCAGGCCACAGTATCTCGGAGTAGCACTGAAGCTGAGTACAAGGCGGTTGCCAATGCCACAGCTGAGCTCATTTGGGTACAGTCTCTGTTGAGAGAGTTGGGAGTCTCTCAAGAGCAGCCGCCGGTTCTTTGGTGTGATAATATTGGTGCGACGTATCTTTCATCTAATCCAGTTTTCCATGCTCGTACCAAGCACATCGAAGTTGACTATCACTTTGTGAGGGAACGTGTTGCACAGAAGCTTCTTCATATCAAGTTCATCTCCTTCAAAGATCAACTTGCTGACATCTTCACGAAGCCACTTCCACAACCTCAGTTTGAAGGTTGCAGGCGCAATCTTAACTTGCTTTGTACTTCAGGCCACAGTTAAGATTGAGGGAGGGTGTTAGACAATGTTTATACGTAGCTTCTGTATATACCATGTATCTTGTATTTGTACACTTTGTGTACCCTTATATATATGAGATAGCCACACCCGTATTGGGTGTCGAGCAGTTCCCCAAACACTAGCGTTTTACAGTGGAGTTCTTCATTCCAACGCAAAGTAGCTTGTCATGTCATTTTTGGGTCTGTGAGACGGTGATTGGGTGTCGGAACAGTACCGGTCGCTTAGTTTGTATTCCTCCTCGGATTGAACTATGATACTCAGAATAGTGTGGTCTTGGTTAAGGGTGATGCTTTTGGACTTCAAAGCGATCACTTGAATCTGCTAGAATGATATGAAGCTCTTCAGTGATTTATTGCTTCTTCTTCCCACCCGCGTTTTAAGTGTTGAGCGTTGGTTTGAGACTGAGCCCCGGCCCCCGGATGCTACTCGATCGTAGTGTCGATCCATCTTAAAGTTGGTACTTTTTTTCTCTTGATTTGTAGCATCTGGTATGAGAAGACAACAGGGAGAACCTAGCACGACTGAATCGGCCGTTCTGTTGGGAAGCGGAGCCCTCATTTTACACTTTCCGCCATCAAACGATGTTTTGTGTTGATTGCTGATCCGATTTTTCCCATGGAGGCTTCATGCTCTGATTAAGAATTTGGAGGGAGACGACAGAGCTAGAGAGGAACATGCGCCGTGGCGGCATTTCCTCGCTATGCCGAGCCTTTTTTTTTTCTCGCTATGCCTAGCCAGCTCACACACAGATCTCTAACGGGCTGGCCGGCCCATGTAACGGAAAGACACTGGCTGGTTATTTTCAGTTTGGGAACATTCTAGAATTTGCTGCGACAGGTTGTTTTCATGCCTTTTCTTTTTCGCTTTTACGTTATTGTTTTTAAATTTCATGAACATTTTTAAATCCACAAAAAAATTCAAATTCGTGAACATTTCTCAATTCAATAGCATTTATCAAATCCATGAACTATGTTTAAAATTTCTGATATTTTCATTCGTGATTTTTTTTAAAAAAAATGCAAATATTTCTTAAGTTCTTGTACATTTCTTCAAAAAAATTGTGAACTTCTTAAAATTTCATGAACATTTATTAAAAGTTTGAGTATGGAAATTTTTAATCCAAAAAAAATTAGAACAGTTTCTCTTTTTGCCTGAACTACCGATGGCGCGAGCAATCAACGCCAAGCAAGCGAGCAAAACAGCGGTCGAGTGAGCTACGTAATGGGTCACGGTCCGCTAGAGCGCTAAAGTGGAGGTCCCCGCCTTGGCGTTAATTCGAGGCTTCAACAACTCTTTAAAATGGATGGACCTGGTCATCGAGGGAGGAACTATGAGCCCATGTGGATTCCAAGCCCTCTTTGTCATATGACTTGGGAAGAACTCTATAGTGTTCCATCTCTCTCTTGTGGATGATTTAGATCAAGTATTTATCCATTTGTAACTTGTATTGCATCTTGTGTGTTGATTTGTGCTAGTATTTCCTGTGATTCCTCTTGTTTACCTCATCTTCTTCCTGTTCTTTGTGTTTCTTCATCAAATCTATCTTCAATTCGTGAAGATCGGGTCATCCAATGGTTTGCCCCATATCATTTGGTATCATGACCAAGGTTGCCACGAATTGAATCCCCTTCCCCTCATCTTTCTAGCCTTGTTTTGAAATTTGCCATTTTGAGCATTGCATAGTGATATTCATTGATATGTACTTTGCACATCACTTGGTATCTTGTGTACTCCCTCCGTAATTCAACCACAACAAGAATTATGGAACAGAGGGAGTACATGACTAAACTCCTAGAGAATTTATTTTCCCTTTATTTATAGTAGAATTAGATGAATTTATGCACGGACGTGTTCAACTGTTTATGTGTACAACCGATTTCCTCTCTGCATCTCATGTTCATCGGAGGGCAGCTGCTCACTCCCTGTGCAGGGTGAAGCGGTCGTACACCTTGCTGTCGCTGGACCGCCGGTAATCGAATTGGAGTGACCTGGCGTCGGACGCCGTGAGCTTGCCGAAACCGTAGTCCATCTCCCGGTACACGCTCCACGGCGGGGCCACGGCAGTGAAGTTGCTCAGGTGGCTGCCGCCGCCCCCGACGACGACGTGGACGGTGCCGTGCCCGTCCGGCACGCACCTCTCCTCGTAGACGGGGCACGTCCGCTCGTACTGGTGGACGTGGCCGTAGAAGGCGACGTCCACCCGGTGGCGCCGCCACAGCCCCTCCAGGCTCTGCCGCGCCATGGGCTCCGCGAACGCCCCGTCCAAGCTGTAGAAGAACCCCGAGGAGTAGCCCAGCACCCGGTGCGCGATGAAGACCAGCCACGGCTGCTTAGCCCGGTCCACCGTGCCCAGGCAGCGGTCCAGGAACCTGTACTGCTCCGTGCCCTCCCGCCAGTCGTGCTCGCTGTCCGCCACGCAGAACCTGAACATCCCATAGTCCATGGAGTACCTGCCCAAGTGCCCAACACGAGGTCAACTAACCATCCATGGATGCCCTGCAGAATGGTGATGACAACAGTGTAATATAGTATATACCAGTAGTTGTCCCTCTTCTCCGTGGGCGCGTAGTACATGGTCTCGGCCGGCACGCCGCACTCCCCGCCGGAGTCCGTGCCGTTGTACAGCGACCCGCTGCTGGGGAAATCTCGCTCGTGGTTCCCGCTGCAACGCCGATCGGTCACAGGATCAAAGTTATTGATTACAGGAGTGTGAACTGATTCATGAAATGCATCGAGATCCTGGAAGAACCGGATGAACAGGTGTACCTGGCGATCATGTAGGGCACTCGGGAAGTGATTGGCTCGACCTGCTGCGTGAACTGATCCCACTGCGAAAGATAGCCGTTGGCGTAGGAGATGTCGCCGATGTGGAACACGATGTCGGTGTTGTCCAGGTCCCTGATCAGCGCGTCGGTGGTGTTGAGTGACGCAGGCTGGTAATTCTGGTACTCGTTGCTTCCGTCCCTCTCGTCCTATAAACCAGGGCAGCATGTTAATTCACAAGGACCATGCATTTGGCACACCTAAATGTGTATGATCATGTAATAAATCTACACTTCACCTACAGAAATCTGAACTACTGTAATTTTTATGTGCTTGCACATGTTTACCTTTCCCATGTCGCCAAAAATAACAACCCTCTGCAGTGACTTTTGCCCGGGATAAGGAGGTGCTCTGAAGGATTCAGGCTTGCCCCATATGACTTGTCCATTTCGGAGTGTATGACCAATTTTGTAGTAGTATCTAAGAGATAGAAATTGCATTGTCAGAACAGTATCACTCTCAATTGAGAGAATTTTCTGTATAACAGAGGACTGGAATTTACTCTTTCTCAGGTGAGAGATTCTTCAGGAAAGCTGTGTGTATGAAGCCTGGATCCCTCCAACCAACACTACGAGCAGGATCTCCTGCACAACCAAAAAGTCCATATCAGGTAGGAGTAACAAACATTCAGAACCATGGTCATGGATAGTCGTGAACACCAAAGACATGTATCATATTCATACCACAGAGGCTCTCACGACCAAAGGTGACGGTGTCAGCTGCTGCGTGCACAGGAGGGCTCCGTTTCATGCCCCACTCAACGAAGGGATGTGCTTCACTGATTCCATAGCCACTTGTCCATGTGACAGTCATCTGGCATTGCTTAGCAGAAACCCGCCGTTCAGTGAACCTTCAGCAGCAGATATAAGCGTAACCAGCAATTGACATTTAAGTGCCAGCAAAACCCCACCTCGTTCCATGTTTTTCCGAGTGCTAGGCGTGGGTAAACGGGCGCTTTCGGGTTCGCGAAGATGATCCTGTTCGACACCGCCACGAGTGTTGGCTGCAGATGGATTAGTTGAAATCGGTGTGTTCTTATGAATGATGGTAAGTGGATGGAATAACAGAATGTGATGTGTTAGTGACTCACGTTTGAGAGTCCACCGGTGAACAATGCAAAGGAAAAATCCTGCCGCTGGTTGATCAACTGGAACCTGAGAGCCCCTTTCCCCGTCCTGTTATAACCTGACGAGTAGTTTGCAAACTGATACTGAAACCAGCACAAAGAGGTAATTCAAGTTAGGGCTTGGCATCCCATCTGAACTCTGAAGAATGTGGAGATTGCTTTGCTCAATGTATACGCCACTGACCTTTATTGGCGCCGAGCATATCGCAGGGCCAGGGCCTGACCCATGGGAACCAGGGCACGTGGACGCGCTGCAGGAAAGAGCAAGAACTAATCAGATCAGGGACACCGCCTGGTTCATCACTCCCGCCCTCCGACCACAGTTGAAAATCTGAACATTCAGAAAACGAAAATGTACTGGTTCATACTTGAAATTCGAAGGGGAGAACACCCCGATCCAGTCGCCGTCGCTTGCACGTGGTATTTTGAAATCCACGGTTACCCAAGCCGTATCTTCGCCCTGTCGTCCACAACATCGTGTCAGATTTTTTTCGCCAAAAAAAAAAAAACATCGTGTCAGATTTTCTTGGTTATACAGCAAAAAAAAAAAAAAAAAAAAAAGAGAAGGACAGCAAGGACCAAACAACGCGGTCAACGGGAATCATACTGGGCAATCACGCGTGCATATTCCATGGAATGTACCATCAGTTTGACCGGCGGCGGTGGGCACGCGACGTGTGATCACACGACGTCACGACACGTGACCGCACTAGCACGCGTAGGGTACGGGTACCATCTCTCTCAGTCCATGGGTTGACTTGACTCTGATAATGGGCACCCATGCCATGAATCATGCATGATCTTCGGTTCGAACGTCGACACCCACCTCGAGCTTTGGCACTTTGTCCCGAAGCGATTGGGACGGAGGATGCATGCACGGACACGGTCCGTCGAGAAAACGGCCGGCCAAGCAAGCATCGCAGGACCAGGACGACTGACAACTGGCCGCTTGTGCGTAGCGTGCGATGTGCTGGGCCAACTGGCCAAGCATGCATGCCAGGGCGGGAACGAAAGCGACATGCCTGAGTGCGCAGCAACGCTAGCTCCGAGAAGGGTTGAGCTCAGCCGGCCGCGCAGGACGGCGAGGATTGAGTTATTCGGGGAGTTTCAGGGTGAAATTTGGGGAGTTTCTCAATGATCGGATCAGTAGTGAACCAAATACGCATATTTGCTACAGTTTCTGAAAGAGTTGTACAACGTTCTAGAGCTAAAGCAGGCGCTGCCTACCTACCTACATACCGGTCTGAAGAACTGAGAACTGCAGCGGGCTTGGTCCGTGCTACGGTGCTAGTTCTACTGTCACGAGGTCGAGCTAAAAAGGCCAATGGAAAGAAAGCCAGAAGGTACGCACCCGCGAGCCGAGGAGCTTGGGCGACGCGCGCACGGCGGCGGACGCGTCCAGAGCGACGCGGGCGCGGTGGATGGCGATCCGCGAGAGCGGGTGCACGCCGTGCCCGTCGGCTCGTCCGGCCCAGCACGCGGCGACCAGGAGCAAGGACAGGCACGGGGCGAGGCGGGCGCCTCCTCCTCTCATGTCTGCTTGCTTGCTCTTCTGTCTGAGCAAGGAACGGGGCCGGCTTTGCTTTCTTTTATGGAACACGCTCCGTGCCGCGACAGGAGAGAACGCGACTGCGCGAGAGAGGGGGCGGGTCGGCATGGTGTTGACTCTGCAACGTGTGGGTTTAGGCATTTCTTTTACCGTCTTGCTTAAGTCTCATTTGACTAAGACTTCGTTAAGTCTCAATCGATACTATATCCGTTAGATTTTACAATAAGATCCTTGTTTTTTTTTAGTTTTTTCTTTTTTCTCTTGCATGTTATGTCACTTGACTGAGACTTAGTTAAATCTCAGTCGACTGATACCTAGCCACACCCTTTGGAGGCCCTGAAGCCACGCATCCTTGGCGTACAGCGAAGAAGATCAAGGAGTACATCTGATTCTGCAGCATCTATATCACCTAGCCACTGCTCACATGCGTGTTACCAATGTGTCCTCTATAGCTTGGTCGCCGCCGCCGGCAGGTACTGTTGTTTTTAACTCCGATGCTGCATTTTTTTTTTGATTTGGAAAGGTCGAGTATTGATGTGGTTGGCACAGATTTTGAGGGACGCTTTGTCTTAGCATGCAGCAAGCCAATTAATGTTGTTTTGGATCCTGAGATGGTCGAGGCTTTTGCCAACATATTTCAAATGCTATCTTTGCCCCTTGTTCAGAGACATAACTCTTCAGTTTTCGACCGGTCTTCAATTGGCTCGGTGGTGGCTAACATTAAGCTACTCACTTGTGGATTTTCCTCCATGATGTTCAAGCCGTTCGTCGGCATTGTAATGTAGCGGCTCATTTATTAACTAAATCATGTATGTACTCTGTTAGTCTTAGTATTTTTCATTCTGTTCCGGATTGTATCCGGAAAACTATGTGTAATATTGTTGTTTGATTAATAAGGACGGCATTCTCTAAAAAACGTGTGGGTTTAGGCTTCGGGATTCCCCGTCTTTTGTATTTAACCGGAGGAGACGAGATTCGCGGACGAGAGTTCTCCACGAGGGCTAATTGTTGGCCTCAAATAATACTACTCCCTCTGTCTCAAAATAAGTGTCTCACATTTAAAAAAAAGTCTTAACTTTAGTATAACTTTGCACTAAAGTTAGTATAAAATTAGGACACTTATTTTGGAACAGAGGGAGTACTACTGTATTTGAGATTACATCGTGATTACCACGTGGCACTAGTGATAAGCAATCCAAACTTGATGAGGAGATTAGGACGAGACCTATTTTGTTCGGATGTGTCTGTTTGGATGCAGCGACCCGTTTAGTCTGCATGTTCATTTTGTGTCGGTTATCCATTTTCGTCTCAAATTTGGATAAAATTTTGGTCGTGACGAACACAACACGGACGAAATTTCTGTTCTAATCTTTTGTGCTAACAAAATCTCGAATTGACCTCGATTTCAAAAAAATTCGAATCTGACCTTTTTTGGTGACGCCAACATCCCTGGCGTCCAGCTTGCACGGGAGACGCCAGGGATCCTGGCGCCTGGTCCCTGGCCCGCACGACCACCCTGGCCCGTTGAGCTGCTGACGTGGCAAAGGGCCAGACGCCAGGGACCCTGGCGTTTGGTACAAGACGCCAAGGATCCTGGCGTTTGGTAGCAGACGCCAGAGACCCTGGCGTCTGGTCCTCTGTACACAAAAATCAGAAACTTTCCTCTTTAACAAGACCGCGAAGACAATTTTATAATTGCAACAGATATCCACAAATACATCAAAATGAAAACTTAAGCATTCAAAGCAAATTCATGTCATACATTCAAAGCAAGTTCACGAATTCTAGACAAGTTCAAGACAACCTAAAATGTTTGAACCACGACAAGTTCATACAAACTTAATAAACGACACCAAGTTCATGAAATGGCACACGAGAACTAAAACATGACGTTTCTAACTCACTTCCTCCTTCCTCTCTTCGCGACTTTTGCATTTCTAGCCACCTCCTCTTCGTTGGCAGCCTCCTCACGTTCATGTATTTATAGATCATGTTGTGATTTGTTTGGTAGGATGGCGGATGATGATGGACCTTGGTACGACGGATTAATCGAGGAGTTCGACAAGGAGCATCGTGCTCGGGCCATTGAGAACCGGAAGGTAAGAAGCAAGACTAATCAATTTTTGGTATTTTTCATTTGTGTTTTGTACTGATCCGAAACTCACTAACTCGGTGTTCTTGGAGCTACTCAGTAACTGGGATACTCAGTATAGTTGGGGTTCGGCGGCACTAGCATACTTGTATCGTCAGGAAACATATATTTGCAACCATTTATCTTGCATTTGTCATGCGCCTCCATATCTAACATGTATGTTTAATTGCAGCTCGACTTGGGGTGTCGCAGGAAGCAAGATACATACTCACTGGCCGGGTTTATTTGGAGCCTATCCGTGTGGATGTGGGAGTGGATGCCGGTTGGACGGCCCGTGGTGCTAAACCCCGACCAGCCAAACCCACATCCGCATCATGAAGGGCTTCATGATGCTGATCCATATCAGCGCCCCACGCTTGCATACTGTTGGGAACGGGTGACGGTGTACACAGGAAGCTCGCATGTGCGATACAAGTGCTATGTGAACGAGCTGGACACCTTGACTGCTGAGCAGGTACCGAGAAGTTAAATCAGATCGTGACTTCTCTATTAACGATATGTGCACGCGTGATAAGCATCTTTGGCGGGCGAGGTGCCCAATGATATGCTTTTTCGCAGTCGAGTGGCACTTCGTAGACCGTGTTGCCAGGCAATTTGAAAAAAGACAAGGTATTCCAATTGAGGAGAGCAAGGAGGCAATCCATCTCTGCATCGGTGAGCAAGCATGTCTTTGAGATATGTAGTTGAGCACTAACAAAGTCATTGTTTGCTAATTGTTAATACCGTGAATCATTTGTAGGTTCAATCGAAGGAACAATCAGGATACATCGGATTGGGCGAACAAGCACCGTCAGTGGATACAAATTTGGAATGAAAGAGAGACGTTAGTGGAATCAGAGAATAGACCCCAAGTCAGCATACCAGAAATATCAAGTGTGGTATGCAAAGCGTTACCGTTTCAAGCTAAAGCCTGGTTGGACTCGCGAGGAGTGGTCGGAGTTGGTGTCGGAAGACCCGGAGGCTGCAGAAGGTTATCATGCCTTCAACATGGTGGTGAGAGAGACTAGAGGGACTCAAGTTGACTACGCACTGATGCATCACGAATTGGTAGTTTAATGAACTTATACTTGCATTATCTTGTCTTTTTTTCAAATATGAATGTTTTATGTGTTCATGAATTGCAGGGCAGAGAGTTGCTTATGTGCGTCAACGATGCCAATGTAGCACTCAGTCATCCCTCGGGTGGTGGATTATCTAAGAGAACTCTTAGGACCATGATGGAGGTATGAGCCATCTGTTAGAAAAGTTTATCTTTGCGGATTAGTTATTTGCATCTCATATCATATCATATTTTGTGTTGTCGCAGAAGTTCAAGAAGCGGTTCCACAAGATGACACCTATGCTTTCTTGCCACGGTGCTCAGGCCACTGAATACTCAAGTTTTCATTTTGATGTATTTGTGTATATCTGTTGCAATTATAAAATTGTCTTCGCGGTCTTGTTAAAGAGGAAAGTTTCTGATTCTTGTGTACAGAGGACCAGACGCCAGGTACCCTGGCGTTTGGTACCAGACGCCAGGGTCCCTGGCGTCTGGCCCTTTGCCACGTCAGCAGGTCAACGGGCCGGGGATCGTGCGGGCCAGGGACCAGACGCCAGGATCCTTGGCGTCTCCCGTGCAAGCTGGACGCCAGGGATGTTGGCGTCACCAAAAAAAAAGTCATATTCGAAAAAAAAAATCGAGGTCAATTCAACATTTTGTTAGCACAAAAGTTTAGAACCGAAATTTCGTCCACACAACACAGACGTCCGTTTCTGACTCACCCATCTCACCTCTCTCTCCTCCTTTTTCTTTGTCTTCTCCCCAGCCACCCACCCATCCCGGGGACTCCAACCACCACCCATCCCACGGGCGCCGGGGAGTAGCAGCTCGGCGGCGGTCCACCCGGAGTCTATCGCCATGCGGCAAGCCTCGTGGGGGCACCAGTGGTCGACGCGGACGGCAGCATCCCGCGGCGCCGACTTGAGGCGACTAGTGTACAAGTAGCAAAGGACGGCCACGAGGGCGTCGCGGCTGATGTGGTGCCCGCCCGAGACCAAGTCTGTGGGCTCCAACGGCGGCTTCTCGCCGGCGGCCAGGTCGGCGAGCGCCGAGAAGTGGTCCGGTCGGCTCATGGCGGCGAGGATGCACCGGCGGATGTCGACGACGGTGCCGTCGCCCCCGGCCGCGAGGACGACATGGGCGTCCGCGCAGCTGAGGAAGGCGGGGTCGAGGAGGCGCTGGAGGTTGGCGCTGAGGCGGCCGAGGCTGACGGCGTTGAGGTCGGCTTGCTCGGCCTGCGGCGGCGGCGAAGAAGGGGGTGGCGAGCCTCCCGACCTTTGCCTTGTACCCGCGCCTGCTCGCCTCCATCGCCTCCGTGCTCTCCGTCAACCGCGGCCTCGCCATGCTGATGCGCCGCAAGGAGGTCAAGACCCACAGCCTCCATGCTCTCCGTCGACAGTGGTGTCCCCGTGCTCTCCAATCGCTCGATTTGTCCAAATGAGGTAGCGCCGTTGGATGCACCGGCCGGATGCCCATGTTCGTCCGTGTCCGTCCGTCCACGAGGCGACTCAAACAGAAGAAGAAAAAACGACACATTTTGGGTCCGTTTGGGTCTCCCCGGCCGAATTGCTTCCATATGTTATTTTTGGTAAAACAGGGGTTTTCCCATATCTGATTTTACTTGAAACCGATGCTTCCATATGCGTAGGGCAGCAAACGAGTCGAGTTCGAGGGATTGAATTTGGCTCATCTCAATTTATATACTAAAATTCGAGCGAGTTCAACTGAGCGAAGCTCAAGGTTGATTTATAGAAAATGACTTGTAGTCAGCTTGTAATGATCTCGATCGATCTCAGGCTAGTTTCGAACTAAATAGAGATGATTGTTTTAATAATCAAAGATAAAAAAATTAAACAAGGTCACAACACAACATAAGAAACCATTATATAATTTAACTTATTCTCTCTCAACTGAAGACTAGCACTGAATAGCCAGACTCATGGATAAACTAGTAGCAAGAGAAGAAAACCAAGGTGCGTCTGCTCTTAAATTTTGGCCGAAATAACATTGATATTTAACACATGGCCAACTACATATCATATTGATTATTGAGGCTATTTTTTCTCCGCACTTAAATAAGCTTTCATATTTGATAGTAGGTAAAATGAATAAAAAATCGTACACAATATATATAGTAATAAATTATCCTATTTCTTTTTAATATATATCAAAATTATGGAATAGTATAATTATATGATATCAGACTATTGAGCTAAAATCGAGCGAATCATTGTTGGCTTAAGATCAGCTTGTTTCTCGGTCAAGCAACATAAAGTGTTCATAATATACTCAGCTCTTCATACTATCTCGAGTCAAGCCAAAATACGACGCTAACGAGCCTCGAGTTTTTCTCGCAGCCCTACATATGTGTGAATGTGTAAATGTGATCGCACTTCGCATTTCCGGAAGGTTTGGCTTTCGATTAAAATGTTTGCGTCTGACGCCATATTCATGCGAGCCATTTCCCATCAGGACGGAGCAATCTCGTGCGACCTGGTAAGAATAGAACAAGGACATATCAGCACGCACATGAATACTAGCACCTGTGTCAACCCACCAATCAGTGGACTAACAAACTAAAAGTACGGTAAATAGATTACCATACCCAGATGCCCCATCATTGTTGCTCATAGTCACATTGAAAGACTTAGAGTCCTGTCCTGACTTCTTGTACTTGTTTGGACACTTGTTTGCCAATGTTTCTCTGAACCACAAATAAAGCAGTCATATCTATTTTTGTCTTTCTTCTTATCATTCATGTTGAAGGTAGTATTCTGCTGGACAGTGTTTTTTCCCTTGAACTTGTGGAAATTTTTCTGCACCACATTTGCGCTAGAAGATCCCTCTGCCCCTTTCATGTGTGAGTCCTTTGCTCTCGAGTTCTGTTCAACACTTAGATGGCAAACATCCTCAACAGAGAATTCACGTCTCAAGTGCTTGAGAGAAGTAGCAAAGTTCCTTCATTCAGGAGAGAGTTTTGCAATAATGCAACCCGCGACAAACTTGTCTGGTAACTCACACTTCAGGAGCTCCAGCTCCTTAGCGATGCACTGTATCTCATGAGCCTGGTCCAATACAGGATGGTTATCAACTATCATGTAATCATGAAACTGCTCCATAGCATACAGTTCGCTTCCAGCATCGGTTGCGCCGAACTTAGCTTCGAGCGCATCCCACAAGTTTTTGGCAACGCGCATATGAAGATATGCGTCAACCAACTTGTCTCCGATCACACTAAGAATGGCTCCCGCAAAGACAATGGTTGCTTCCCTGAACGGCTTATCCTTTTCAGGATCAATCATTCCACTGGGAATCACACTAATCCACGAGTAGATAATAAACATGGCAATCTATGCAATCCATACCGATACCTAAGCATGTGAACACGTACAATACATAGAACTGAAACATCTATGAACACAGCATATACAGCTAGCACATGTACGAGCAAATAGGGAATGAATGAATCATACCCTCTGGTTGGCCAGGCCAACGCGGCGGCGGCAGCAGCAGCCTCGGCGGCGGCGTCAGCCATGGAGTCGATGCAGGGGAAGTAGTCGAAGCAGAGGAGGGCGGAGACGGTGTCGGGGCCGGATTTCCGGGACATGACATCCCAGAAATTAACCCCTCGTGTCGTCACCAGCCCAGGATTTACTGTTACTGGTGGACACGTCCTTGTTACAGATTACCAAGAAATTACAAGAATTGGATACAAGACCATAAGGGTCTAATGATACAACAATGATTTCTAGTGAGGATGACGGAAGCGACTCGTGGTTCTCCATCGTCGGTGGGACTCCATTCCCACAGGAACGGCTGACCAGGATAATTCCTATCCCGCGTGGCTGCTATCCTAGGCTCCGCATGGACGTCGTGGTAATACTCCTTGTCGAAATCCTGACCTGGCCAATTAAATAGCCAGGGACAAGCCTGTGAGTACGTTTGAATGTACTCGCAAACATAATGAACAAAAGATATACCGAATGCATATGATCATGATGGGTTAAATTATTTTCACATGCTGGACGAAATTAAATCATGTCATGATGAATATTACTACGATGCTGAAATTTAAAACATGGCATGATAAATATTAGCATATGCAGAAAAATTAAAATGTTAGTAATACGCCAAGAAAATTAAAAGTGGATAATCGGGCGAGACTGAACCGCCCGAGAATCCAAAAGAAATGCCAAACGGGTGTCTAAAAGAGAATCGGGCGAGACAGACCGCCCGAGAACTCATGCGACGCCACGAGAGGTCTTGAAAAGAAATGCCAGTCGGGTGTCTAAAAGTGACGCCACGGTAGGTCTTGAAAAGAAATGCCTAACGGGTGTCTAAAAGAGAATCGGGCGAGATAGACCGCCCGAAAACTCAAGCGACGCCACGAGAGGTCTTGAAATTAAAACTGGGTGCCCGGGGTAGTCTAGCCAGCCCCTGAGACACTCAGGAAAATAAAATAAGAGAAACGGGTTAGTCCATAATAATATGCATAGTAACAATAATATTCATAACCATAATCTTCATGATAGCAAAAATATCCATGACAGCGTTAGTGATGAAATAATAATATCCCGCAAAATATTTGATGCTCAAATTAATTATTTCCTCCAAAGACCGACACCGGACCGACACTTGACCCTTCCCAGCTAACGTCCTTGACCGCGGACACGGCTATTCGAATAGTTATAACTCTGCAGAGGGTGTACTCTTTACCCACGTGTATGAGATTTCTTTAGTCAACACCGTGGCACTGACTAATTCCCACTACGTCCTTTGGGTTGAAAACACACCTGACCAGCACACACCAGATTAACTTTCCGGATGCCAGGAATCACCCAAAGCACCGTTCAAGAAAAACTCTAAGTCAGGGAGACTACAATCTCGAATAGCATGGGATCACTATTCATACGCGCGGATTACAAGGGGTGCCCCCCTCTCGGCCCAGCCGGATACACCCATGCCCCCTGACCTGATGACGGGAATTAGTCCATGGCCATGGAAACCCTCATCATGGCCCTCTATGTGGTGTGTACACAGACAGGGGTTAGCAACTTACTAAACCGTACTTCCCTCGCGGGAAGACCCGTGGCAGCACGGTGTTTAGCTAGGTGTGGCGGAACAAGACTCGATCTAGGTCGACTCAGGAGGTGTTGTTATTACATGCCACGGTGACACCGTCGTGTCCCAACTCAGTCCGTGCTCACCAGCACGTCCAAGACAGGAGCTGCACTCCTGGTTGTCTCACAATCTTTTATTCACGGTGGAGTGTTACTTGAGTGAAGTGCAAATATGATATGACTATGCATGCATGCATTATTTCCACACATATGATGCAAACTCAAACCAATGCAATCATGCAATGAAATCCACCATATCCCAGGTTCAAAATGCTTGCCTTGATCATGCAGAAATATTGGGTGCACTCCAAAAGTTCGAAAATTTTATCTTCCCTCCATTTCCTATTTTCAAAAATATTGCAATTACCACATAAAGCAAAAACAGTACTAAAAAGTTGTTTGGAAAATTTTACAATAAATCCTAAAATAAACTAGATGCAAAATGATGAATTACAGAAAAAGAATCAAATTATTTGGAGTTCATATGAATTTTCTAGAGAGCTTCTAAGCTGAAATAAATGACTAATTGGATTGTTTAATAGATCCAGTAGAGACAAAGCTTAGGAAAAATGTTCACCATAGCTAGAATAATAGAGCATGATTTTATAAGCATGTATAAATTTGAATCATCAGATTTGGATTTGAAATGGCCACTGTGAATATATTTGAAATCCACTAGAAATGAAAAAGGAAAGAGGCAGAAGTGCGCCTGAGCGCGATTTAATCGTCCGGCGCTACTGGGCCGAGCCCAACCGCTAGGCCGCACGGGGAAGCGGTCGACGCCGAAGGCGTATTCCAAGGAATCCGTTTTCTCCGCGCGAAAACGGCTTTGCGGTAAACCGTCTCCACTTACTGGCGCGGCGCTGGTCGCTGACAGTGGGCCCCACCTGGCCCACTGGTCAGGTTTGACCGGTCGTGTCGCACCTTCCCTCCGCGGCAGAACAGAGGAGGCGGCTGCCGGCGGCGATTGCCGGCGAACGGCGGCATCTCTCGGGAAACTGAATCCATGCGCGTGCTCAGGAGACCAAGGCGGTCCTCCGGATACCCTTCTCGGCCTCCGGGGTGGACTGAGTCGCCGGCGGCGAGCTCACCCGAAGAGCTCCGGCGGAGGCAACTCGGGCGATTCGCCCACGGTGGCTCCCGGGCAAAATCGAGAGGGGGGGTGGGTTTGCGGGACCGCGAGGGGGCTTCTGGTGTAGAGATTGGAGAGGGGGAGTCTCGGGTGACGTCGGAATCGTCGAGGATGTGACGGTGGCTGTAGCTACCGGAGAGGAGGAAGACGAGCTCTCCCGGCTGGGTGGCTGCTCGGGGAGGTGCCTAGGGGAGAGAGAGATCATCTGGTGCAGCGATACGAGCTCGGGGATGGGTTTTATAGGCGGGGCAAGGCGGCTCCGCGGTCTCCAGAAAACGGACACGGCGACGATCGCCATAACTGCGCCGAGAAGGTGGTTGCGGGCGGTGGTCATGGTCGGTGGGGTGGATTCATTCGTGCGGTTGGCGGTTGAGCTCTGGGGCGGCTGTGGAAACCTAGAAGCGAGCCATGCGTCCTGGCGGTGGCGTGACAGAGAAGGCAACGTCGGCGGCGGTGATAGTGACGACTGGCCGGTGCTAAAGGCCAGGGTGGGGTGTCGGCGAGGTGTGGGGATGACCCGGTGATCCAGGAGAAGATCAGGACGAGCGAGGGGAGCAGCGGAGGAGCAGCAGCAGATTGATGCCAGAGCCCGCAGTTCGGGCACTCTGGCCGTGCTCTCTGCACGCAGGCATAGTGTTCGATCAAATGCCAGAGCCCACTCAATTAATCTACTTGAGCTAAATTTGGATAGGGTGATGCTCCTAGGATTTCCAGAGATTATGGACATGATGATTTGGCAATATGATCAAGTGTCCCATGAAGTTTAGGAAGAGGTATAGTTTCTGCCATGCACACAGTGTGCTCGATGAAATGCTAGGGCTAGCTAGAGAACTTTGCTGGGTGTGAAAACTGGCAGGTTGATGTCTCCTTAGATGATGAAGATGATGGTGGAGTTGGTTTGGCAAAAAGAGAAACTTGATAGTGCAAGTTTTGGAGAAAGTCAGTTCTGGACCCAAACTTGGGGGATTAATATGGAGGTCTTCCAGAATGAAATTGGAGATGATCTTCTGGACTTAAGGGTTTTGTTGGAAGGACTATAAGGTGGAATAATTTCATAATTTTTGGAGCAATAAAAATTCAGGTTGTAGTTCAAAGCTGAATCTGGACCAGAAAAGAAAAGAGGATGTTTTGCTCAAAATTTTCAAAAGACCAAGTTGGGTTTTTGCATAAAAGTGATCTATAGGCATCACATGAGCCCTCATAATTTTTGTGGAATTTTTAAAGAATTAATTAAAATTGTTGTAGTGCAAGAGAAGCATTTCAAAGATTGAAAATGCTATTAAAAATGATTATCTTGGCAGAATTTTATTATGAAAATATTTCTTATTGTTATTTAAAATATAATTGAATTGATTTAAGACAACTACCAAATCCCACAATATTTTACAAAAATTTCTAAATGGAGGGAAGAATTTTGAAAACAGAAAATAGAAAATACTCTAGAATTAATAAAAGACCTATTATAATTCAAAATTTTATTCTTGGCCAAATTTTACTTAATAAAAATATGATTAAATTTTTGGGGTGTTACAGACGGGAACGGATCGGGAGCAGTCGCACCGAGACGCTCTAGGTCGTCGGGTGGATGGGCCTAGGCTTAGGCCCACGACCGAGTCCACGAACAGTCCATGTAGGCGAGGCAAGACGAGGTGGAGGAGGAGCGTGCGTGTACCACTGCTCTTCCCAAGCTTTCAATGGCAAGTGGTAGAGCAACTCTTATAAAAGGGTCTCAACTCTCCTCAACTAGCAAGATGATTTAAACTTCCCACCACCTGCCATACACCTACATGGACCTTAGAGATTAACCAGGGATTATTGTCTTATACGGGCCAAAGCCCATCTATAATCTAAGAGAGCCACCCATGCAGACCCACCGTCCCTTTATTTGTAGGTTGCACCAAAATCTAAAAAAAAATTGTATGTGGCGCCGAGCGGAGCAGGCACAGGCGAGAAACTGGATGAAGAAAACCATGATCACTGTGATTGTGATTTCGCCCGAATCAAGCGATGATACATGTCATGACAATCTTTGGACGACTCCGCAATAGCCGTCCAATGCGGGTGTGATTGTATGGCGTGGAGCAGGATCCGTGCCTTCACTTCCACCCACTCCGCAACTCCACTAAAATTGTAACATGTGTATCGGCATAATGAACTGCCTTCCTTCTTGAATAAACTCCTTTCTACGACGATCAATCTTCCGTAGGACTGAGCTATAGCTGCATCTACTCCCTTCATTAATCTCCTGGATGACCGCCGCAACATTTGAAGCAACGTTTTAGTGGGTCACCCATCTACGTTTATCTACGCAAAACCCGCCATTGAGGATGCCCAAGCCTTTGCCACGACGCTGTAGAAAATTGTAGGATGGCTGAATATTGTGTTGTGTTGTATTGATCTGACCCTCGCAGGGGTATATATAGAGTACAACATAGAAGAGGCTTGGAGTACAAGGCAAGATATTATGTGTTTAAACTAAGTCTATCTCTATCTCTCCTTATCTCTATGTTTATACTTCTAACATTCCCCTCAGTCGTAGCAGGAGTGAAGTGGATGATTGCGACTGAATTTGAAGTCTTACGTTTCTATCGTCTTCTCCTCTGCGTCATCATCAACCGCGTCGGCACCTAGGGCGGTGATTGCGTCCCCTTCTGCTGCCTTCCTTGTCTCTCCTCTATTCCCTCCCGCAGTCATAGCGGGAGTGGCGTGGACGCTAGTGATGACGCGGATGCCGTTGACTGGAGTTCTTGCCGATGAGTAGCTGTATCCGCAGACGTAGTCATTAATGTCGATGTCGAGGTAGCTGATCATGGTGATGGGGCCGTGGTCGATGGTGTAGTTGTCGTGGATGATGAAGCCGCACAAAGCCGGAGGTGCAAAAAAAATACGCTATGACGGAACTGCAGACATGGACGATGCACCTTGCGGTTGTCAGAGGGTGCCGTTGGTGATGAGTCCATCGGTTTTGCCAGGACCGGAGGAAACCCATCGAGCACACATCGGTTTTGCCAAGACCGTGTAGCCGTGTAGGGGTCGTCACTGTAGTGACGCCGTGTCGATGCAGTTGTGCCGTCGTAGATGACATGGTCAAAGCCGTCGTCGTGACGCGGTCATTGCCGTCGTCGAGGTCGCGTCTTGCAGAAAAGTCTATCAGAGGACGCCATGTGTCCATCTTGTGGACGAGGCGGGGGCGATGTGTTCACAATGATGTTGGTGAAGACCACGTTGATGAAGACCTTGACGATGAAGTGTCGGCGATGGCATTGCAACGACGTGTCAATGATGATGCGTCGCCTAAAGGCGTCCCTCCGCGGCGACGAAGTGTGGATGTCGTCCATGCTGAAGAAGTATGTTGTCTCGTAGCCTGGCGTAGTCGTACAGCTTGATGTAGTTCGGCTCGGTAGGTGTCGGTCTAGTTGCAAATCGGTAGCTTGATGCAAGTACGCTGCGTCGGCTCGGTGTAGACGTGCGCTGCGTGGGTTGTGTGGAATCTCGCTCGTTGCAGACGGACAGCCAAGGAGAGGCCGAAATCACTGTTCTGACCTTGTCAGTGATCTTCGTCACAAACTGAACTCGACATGAAAGTATTTCACGATCTGACCCTTTTAGCAATGCCACAGCCCGTGGCATTGCTGGTCCACGTAGAAACGCCGAGGCACGTTGTGTTGCTGCCCTGGCCCCACGGTCAGGCCCTGCTGCTAACGTGGCAGGCCAGAAACGCCGAGCTAGCCAGCGTTTCTGGAAACGCCATGGACCGTTAGCGTTTCTGTCCACCATGGAAACGCCAAGGCTAATGGCGTTTCTGCCCAAGATATTTAATTGGCCGTGGTCCCCCCCCCCCCCGACTCACTCTCACCCACCACTCACCACTCACTCTCTTCTCCCCCACTGCCCCCCCCCCCCGAGCTCAAGCCCTTTTTCCCCTTTGTCTCCCTCACTCAAAACACCTCAAATCCTTACAAATCAATTGTGTTGGTCCGTGGATCCGGTGTCATTTCTGTTCCTCGAGGTAATCTCCTTCATCTCACAAATTTTTATTGGTTGGAGTTGTCAATTTGGATGGTTTTGTTCATGTGGATCCTAACCCTAGTTTTGAACATTCTTCCATAATATGATGTTTGTAGTGTTTAGTAATGAGTATGGTTGGTCCAATAGTGTTGATTTGTGATGTGGATGAACAAACCTTAGGGTTTGTGTTATGCTTAATGTTAGGATTTAGGGTTAGGGTTAGGGTTTGGGTAATGCTTATTTTGGATGGACAATGTTGTTCTTAGTGGTTTTGTATGCAATGTGTTATATTTTGCATTGTTCCTTTGTTCTACTTATGTTCCCCTTTTTTAGATGGAGAAGATTGTGAATATTCATTATGTTGACAAAGTGGGATTTATGAATGTTGATATTGTTGACAAGTATGAGGAAGTGTTGATATTTCTTGAGAGTCCTAGTTATGAAGAGGTTGTGCAAGAAACACAGATAAGATTAAAGTGGGTGGATGCAAGTGACCAAGTTGAATTAGTAGGAAGATATGATGTTGGGTCGGCACACAAGTGTCGAATGAAGACAATGCCTATCAAGTCCAATTTGCATTGGGGTGCATATAAGGAGGTTGTTGCATCCTCGGAAGTCAAATCACTCAAAGTGTTTGCAAGTAAGGTGGTCAAGGCTCCTCTCTTTCATCTTGACTTGAACCAAAGCTTAGTAGATGATGTGAGCCCGATTGTTGAGCAAAGAGTTGAAGTGGAAGCCAATGCAATGAGCCAACCTCATGTTAGCCAATCAAATGAATTTGAGGTGAAAGATATTAAACATGACAACGAACAAGTTGATTATGTCAATGAGTATCCCCAATATGAGTTCGGAGGTACTGCACCGATCAATGATGATGGTCATGACTCCGACGAAGAGTATGAGAGGCACCAGAACATTGTTGGTGACGTAGAGGCTGAAGTAAGGCATAAGGACATGGATCCTGACATTATCTATCAGCGTGCTTGTGTGGATGACTCGGATGATGAAGGCCCGATGAATGAGTTGGACGAGGATGGCTTCACCGAGAAAGAAGCGGAGTGGTACACAAAAATCACCGGTAGGGATCACAAAGTCCCCTTGTTTTGTGATGTTAGCCTTGCAGATAAGGCTATAGTCGACGGTGGCATGAGCAAGACAATTGAGGCTAGACAGTTCCCAAGTAGTACACCCGATGAGATTTCTATGTCTTACCTAAGGAAAGGTTTGATGTTCGAGCACATGCTAGAATTCAAGATGTGGTTGTGTGAGTATGCTGTCAAACACCACAGGCCTTTCATAGTTGTTCACTCGGACTGCAACAAGCGATACACCGTGAAATGTGAGGTAGAAAGATGCAAATGGAAAGTCAATGGAAGACTCACGAAAGATGGTTGGTGGAAGATAACTAGTTGCAAAGCCACTCACCAATGCACACCGCCGACCATAGAAGCACGGACGACACACCGTCAGCTAACCTTGGAATTCATCGGTTATAAATACCAGAAACATATAGCCGAGGATCCAACCATTAAAGTGAAGTTGTTGATGAGTTGGGTTGAAGATAAGTTTGGATATAAGGTCAAGTACGGGAAGACATGGAAGGCCAAGCAAGTCGCTCTTAGAATGTTGTATGGTGGATGGGAAGAGGCGTACAACATGCTACCCAGGTTGTTGGGAGCGATGTCCTATAGAAACCCAGGAATATACCACTATGTCCAAGATATTGAAGGAGTGTTCCGTCGTGCCTTTTGGCCGTTTGGCCCATGCATTGCAGCTTTTGAGCATTGTCGTTCGGTTTTGTCTATAGATGGAACATTCTTGACAGGCAAATACAAGGGCACACTCATGATAGCAATGGCACATGATGCTAATGATCAGGTGTTGCTTGTGGCATTTGCTTTGGTGTCCGTGGAGAACCAAGACAACTGGGAATGGTTCATGAGACTTGTGAGGAGCACGGTCATTCCTCCGAATAGGGAGGTATGCATCATATCCGATCGGCACCAAGGCATATTGAAGGCCGTGGATATTCACATTCCAAGGCATGCGAGGCTTCACCACCGATGGTGTATGAGGCACTTCGTTGCAAACTTTTACAGGGCTTGTAAGAACAAGGATCTTTGCAAGGATCTTAACTCTGCATGTGTAGCCTTCTCCGTTAAGTCGTTCACAACACGCTTGGACAAAATCTATGAGAAGGTAAACGAAGGTGGGAAAGAATTCCTACAAAGGAATATTGATGAGAGACACAAGTGGTCACGGGCATGTGACGAAGGAGGCATGAGATATGGTGACATGACAAGCAATCTTGTTGAGTGCTTCAACTTTGTCTTGAAGGGTGCCCGTCAGTTGCCGGTGACGGCAATAGCGGAATATACCTTTTACAAGCTAAATGAGTATTTTATGAAGCACTCCAATGAAATCGACAAGTTGATTGGCGATAGTGAGAAGCCTCCCAATGAGATTTATCCGAAGAAGGTTGACGAGTGGCTAGAGTATCAGAAAGACAAGTCAGCCATCCAGTGAGCCACTTGTTTCGATAATGTTGAAATGAAATACCAAGTGAATGAGCCAGGTGGGATAACGAGAGATGGAGAATCATATCGTGGTCGCTCATTTAAGGTGGCTCTTCGGACACGGCATTGCACTTGTGAGCGGCCTAGTAAGTACCACTGGCCATGCTTGCACATGATGACGGCGGCCCGCATGAGGAATTTGCCCGTCTCTGATGGAGTAGTTGTGAGGTTGCATGAATTCAACTTGCAAACTCATAAGTTAACATGGGCGTCTAGATTCCACCCTTTTCTGGATGCATCACAGTGGCCAGAGTATCACGGCCCTAACATTAGGCCGGATCCGGAGATGATGGTACAACCCAAGGGTAGAAGGAGAACAAAGCGATACAGGAATGATATGGATGACCTCATGAGCACCAGAGAGTTTGGTAGTGGACATTTCATGGAGCCACGTGATAGGAACCAATGCGGTGATTGCAATGAAACGACACACAACAAGAGGACTTGCAAAACAAACAAAACTTCAAAAGGGCACAATGCTTCTACTAGTGATGCCGGTGGCAGAGGTGGTTCAAGTGGTGGTGGTAGAGGTTCTGGTGAGGATCCTCTTGGTGGCCGAGGATCCGGTGGTGGTCTTGCTGGTGGCCGAGGATCTGGTGGTGGTGTTCGTGGTGGCCGAGGATCCGGTGGTGCTCTTCGTGGTGGCCGAGGATCCGGTGGTGGACTTGGTGGTGGACGAGGTTCCGGTGGTGGACTTGGTGGTGACCGTGGTATAAGTGCTGGTGGTCGTGGTAGAGGCCGAGTTACCGGTGGTGGTGCTAGAGGAGGTTTCATGGGTAGAGGCCGTGGTCCTGCTAGAGGAATGTTTGGATACCTAGATGGACCATTTCCGTACGTGGCTGCATTTCAATATTATTTTCATGTTGTACAATATTTTTGTTCATGTTGTTTTTGTCCTTACTAACTAATGTCTTGCAATTTTTCGTTGATATGGCGGCTTCTCAACCCAACAAGGCAACAATGAAGGGGTGGAGGAGAAGGATGGGGAAGGTGAGATGCCGGGGTGGTGGGAGAAGGCTGCGAGGAAGTTGAGAGAGGAGGATGCAGCCGCACTAGAGAGGAAGAAGCAAGAGGAGTTCGAAGAGAAGATGAAGGAAAAAGAAAGAATGACATTTCAGGAGATCGCGATGAGGGAGAAGGTGAAGATTGCATGTGAGAAGGCAGTTGCGCAACGACAAAAGGATTTTGAAGAGAGATGTAAGAAACTTTGGGCTTTTGAGAAGGCAAAGAAAGAGAGGGACAATAAGCTATTCATGGAGAGGGTGGTTCACGAGGCTCATCTCATAAGGAAAAGGGAGGAGGAAGAAGAAGAAGAGAGGAAGAAGAAGAAGGGAAAGGGGCCTTTCTCTACACAATAGAGCAATGTGGTTCTCATCATGTTGTGAACTATGTCATGCACTCCTTCATGTGCATTTTATTTTGAACCTTCTCGTCGCCTAGATTATGAGGTACTCCTTCATGTTGTGAACTATGTCATGCACTCCTTCAATTTGGTCGTGGACCTCTATGTGTACTCAAAATTGCTATGGACTCCTCTATGTGTACTCTTAATTGCTACGAACTCCACTATGTGTATTGGTGTACTCATATATGTTGTGTGTATTTTGTAGTTATGGTATGTGATATTTTAAGTATTGTATAGCATGTGTTGGGCAGATTCTAGGCCAAACGCCAAGCCCCTTGGCGTTTCTATGTTGTCTGGAAACGCCAATGGCGTTGGCGTTTCTGCCCTATATAGAAACGCCAAATATTGCTTGGCATTCCTTTAAGACAGTACCTTGGAAAGACATGCAAGGGAAACGTTTCCATGTGGGCTAGAAACGCCAGGGGTCCTCGGCGTTTCCACCCTGCTTTGAAACGCCAGAGATCCTAGGCGTTTCCAACCTGCATTGAAACACCACTGTCCTCGGCGTTGCCACCTTACTATGCCAATAACAGAACAGTTTCTGCCAGATGCAAATTTCACATATTTTGACAACAAAATGACCAACTCCAGCACAGATAGCAATGGCATATATTTTCACAACAAAATCAACATAATCCAACTGACATAATAGTTAACAAGTATAGGATCCATAAGTCAAGGAGACATAGTACTAACAAGTCCACGAGACATAAAACATAACAAGTTCACACATTCACTTCTTCCCTCTTTTGGCAGGGAGACACAAAGCTACATGAAAAGTTCAGGACACATAAAGCATCAGTCATCACTTCACTTCTTCCCTCTTTTCGCAGCCATCTTCCCCTTCCTCATGTAGCCCTCTGGAGTGTTCTACCATCCTGGACGTCGGCTGATTCTTGAGCTAGCTCGGTGTGCTGCTTCTGACGGCTGAGAAGGTTGAGTTGGCTGCGGAGCTTCTTCCATCTGCGAAGCCCCAAGCTCCATATAGTCCGGATCCGCTTCTTCGTCTATCTCCTCTTCCTCTTCCTCTTCCTCAATCCGTGCTCGGCTCGAAGAAGCACGAGCTCCGCTCGAAGATGGATGAGCGGAAGAAGCAAGTGCTCGGCTGGAAGATGCATGAGCGGAAGAAAGCACATCCATTGTATACTGAGCACGTGCCCGCACATCCGTGGATGAACCACCGTGGCAAGAAAGTAAAGCGGCTAGTGTGCGGCAATGATTCACGACCTTCTGCACAAGGAAAGACATTGACATGTTAATATGCAAAAAGAGTTACGATGAAAGAAAGCACATGTTCATATTACAAAGCGGCTAGTGTGCGGCAACGATTAACAAGGCCTCTAACCTGCAGAGTACTCCTAACAAGCCCGTCCGTTTCTGGACCAGGGGCACGGCCAAGCACCACATTACTATCATTGATACATCTCCATAGCTCCGTGCCCTGAATAAAACATATGTCACACACCACTCACGAAGAAATGACACATGTTCATATTTCAAAAGAGAGACAAAAGAGAGACATACCACTCGGTCATGCAGAGGGCCATAATCTAGGTGCGCTCCTATGGTCTCCCTAATAGAGTTGTTGAATGCACCATCAGCAGCCTCACTTGGCATTACGTCCAAGCAGTCAGCACGAGTCCAAGC
This sequence comes from Elymus sibiricus, assembly GCA_039707655.1. Taxonomy (NCBI): domain Eukaryota; kingdom Viridiplantae; phylum Streptophyta; class Magnoliopsida; order Poales; family Poaceae; genus Elymus; species Elymus sibiricus. The sequence goes on from CM077672.1 coordinate 322,341,880, forward strand.
ACCCTTGTGGATAGCTCTGTACTCTTTGGGAAGCCACTCCAAATGCCTTAAATATGCCTCCTCGTCGTTGTCGGGAGTGTGATCATTTTCAACTCGAGCATTCCTCTGAGCATTCCACATGTCCACCCACATAAGGTGGTGATCCTCCCAATTCGTGACATTCTTGTTGTTTTGCCGGCTCGTCCTACAAAGCATGAGAAGAATACATCAGTTTTATTTTTTCGTGTTAGTGATCAACATGTGGTACAAAAAGCATATCAAGGGGCACCGCACATGCCAAAGATGTTTGTCACGAAGGCACATATTGCTCAAAGGAAACTGCCTAAGTACCATGTACGGCCTCCAATTGACCTACATCACAACATGTCACTCGCTCATGCAAAAAAAAAATCAGGATTGATGGCAAAGCATTTGGATAATTACCTGATTATAACTCAGCTTGTCAAGCTCGCTTATGTATGCCTTGTACCGCCCCATGGCGGCGATACTCGACACTTGGACATTAGCCCATGTCTGTGAGATAGTGGGGAACCGCTCCTCATCCCCGTCAAAAGCCCACTCCCAACGTTCTTCCGGAGCAATGGTGATGTTATGGCCTACAGGGATACGCTCCCACATCCAAATCTGTAGGGCCCAAACGAAACCACCAAGACAAGATTTCGGCTTACTCCTCATACATGCTCCGTCCAACTGCACATTTGTACACACGTTAAACGATCACACGCAAACATCTATTTCATATAATGAAAATGCATCATATTAAGCATTACCTGACGGTACAAGAAGGCTAGTGCTGCGGACCCTCAACTCCACTTAACATCCCAGTTACGAAGAGGGTCCAAGAACATCCAGGAGGCTGTGTCCCCCATGCCATCTGGAAACACCACTTGGGTCAAGAGATTCTATAAGTAAGCCCTGGCGTACTGCTCCACAACCGCCGGACTGGCATTCTTTGGGCACTCGTAAAAATGTTCTCGTATCCACGAGAACAACACACCGGATGGCCTAGGATCCTTCTTGGTTTCATTAAGCCACGGTGGTGGTTCAACACCAACCAATCCTGCAACCCGTTGTCGCCACCCCTCAGACTTCACCTTCCCGGTAAGAGCCCTGCCCTCGATCGGAAGCCCGGAGATCATCGCAATATCCTCCAAAGTGATGGTCATCTCACCAAGAGCAAGGTGGAAAGAGTGCGTCTCCGGCCTCCAACGGTCCATAAGGGCGGTAATGGCCGTTGAGTTCAGCCATGGTGGTGTGCCTTTAAAGTTGAGCACAAATTAAAGAAGATCCATTCTTCTAAAATAAGGCTCGTAGCGAAGGTCATATTTGAGAGATTCACGCGGGTTGTGGCCCCTCAACCGAAGTATTGGAGGAACCTAAAAAAACAAACGCACAATTTTGTTACTTATCTCAACTTGTCAAAATATGAAAATCAAACAATGTAGATACATAATTACCTCCCCTCTTTCCACTAGCACAGCACGATACTTGTTCTCGTAATAATCATCAAGGCCGAGATATTTATCCGGCTCAAACATCCTACATGATACATTATAAACTAGTTAATATGAATGCTTAAAACTTTGAACATGTTATAAAATACTCTCTAAATCCACTTGCATTTTACACAATGCTTAAAACTTTTCACCACATTCACATACATACATACACAATCATACATACATAATACACATTTGAAATTCTATCTAAAGTCACAAGGATTTGAATACTTATATATAAAGTCACAAGCATATTTAAAAAAAAGACACTTTCAACCAAACTTATCACAAAGAATTTATTCAAACTTATTAGGAACAAATAATCTTAGGATTCAACCTAATACAATTTTTTTTCCTATCTCTAAATCCAATACTACACAATAGCAAGTGCTTCAACACAACTACTATATCTTCCTTCTAAACGAAATCTAATCCAAACAATGTTCAAATAAATCACAAAAAATGGATCTTAGGGTTCCACCATGTTTCAAATAATGCATCTAAAATAGGCAATATTGACTGATTTTTTTTGGAGGAATAGGGGGAGAATACCTCAAGCAACATGGGGATGATCCAATCCACGAGTTCTAATGGCGAAAATAGAAGATTTGGGAGGGATTTGGACGAGAGGAGAGAGGGGCGAAAGGCTTCTGTTCGTCCTGGCGGCTGGAGGAAGACGGGGCTGCGAGTGGGCTGGGTCCCTCCCGTGGCCCCGCGTGCGGTACTTAATCCAGGCCAGAAATGCCACAATCCATGGCGTTTCCATGGTGGCCAGAAACGCCAAAGGTCCTTGGCGTTTCCAGAAACGTTGGCTAGCTCGGCGTTTCTGGACTACCACGTCAGCAGCAGGGCCTGACCGTGGGGCCAGGGCAGCAACGCAATGTGGCTCGGCGTTTCTACGTGGAGCAGCAATGCCACGGGCTATGGCGTTGGTAAAAGGGTCAGATTGTGAAATACTTTCATGTCGAGTTCATTTTGTGCCAACGATTGCTGATAAGGTTAGAACAGTGATTTCGGCCCCAAGGAGAGCTGGTCGCTTCGCTCTCTTCTCCCCTGTACTGTTCCAGGCGAGCAGAGAGGCGAAAATTTTGCCGACGCTGGCTCCAGTGACTCCTTTTCCCCGGGGGCCTCGGGCTTGCTGGTGGGAGGGGGGTCACCGGATCCGACGCGCGGCTGTGTATAGCTGTATATTAGGATTAAGCTACGTAGCTAGGCTTTCGGGCGTTCGTGGCCTTGCTCCGGCGAGGTTGACGGCGCTGCCGAATAAAGTTCCTCCAGATCCTTCCCTGACGCGGCTTCCTCCGCTGGTTTCGGCCATGGATCTGGGTGGTGGGTGTTCCAGGCGAGGTCGGTACGGCGGCGGTGGCGACCTCGAGTTGGATTTTGTTTCTCCTGCTCCACCGACGCAACGACGTGTGCTCCATCATCGTTACAGAGCTATGGAGATATTCTACAGGAGCTAGTCGCCGTGCATCGGTGGCGGCGGCTATAACCAGAAGATGGCGAGGATGGGTCTTGGATGGAGGGTGCTGGCATGCAGATCTGGCGGGCGGCGTCCTCGACGGTGTCGAGCAGCCTCGACGGATTTGGGGTCGGAGGGGTCCAGGTGCTCTGCCTGGCTGACGAACCACAGCGACAAGCTCCCCGCCGGCGACGACGGGGCTTTTCTGAGGACCATGAAGCCCATGGATGGCGAGGGTGCTTCTCTGACCTACGGTGGTTCCCGGCTGGTGCTACGGCGGCGGCCGAGACGGGCGGTGAGCGTGGTTGTGCTGTGCAGGAATCTCCAAGGAGCTTGGTGCAATTTTGTTTGTGTTGGGGTGTTCTCTACAAAAGCTCAGTTCTAGTTGTGTTTCTGGTGTGTTCGCGTCGCATGCGTGTCCTGTATTGTTGCCTTTGATCTATGAATGTGATACGCGTGTTCTCAAAAAAAAGGAGTCGTCCGTGATGATGGCATGTGCTTGTATTACGCGATGGTGGCTCGCGTGATGTCTTGGTGCTGACGGCTCGTGGGCTCGTGGCTGCAGGAGTCGATGTAGTAGGGCCCTGGCCTGGCGTGGAAGACCCGAGCTCAACTCCACATATTCACGTGAGGTAGTGATAGGCCTGCACGTGCACGTGGATAGCATCGAGGTGAAGTGCTCGCAGCCGTGCACCTTTGCATGGCGTTGCCGGCGGGACGTGCCACATATGTATACTTCTGCCTGGCTCGCCGATCCGTGGTGCTGCTCCGCGTCGGCCGATGTTGGCTGGCGACCGCGCCTGAAGTTCCCTGACGACTGGATGTGGATGCATCCACTCGTGAAGTTGTCAATGGAGCCGCACGGCTGTAGTTGACGGCGGTCGTCGATGCAGATCGGGTCAAGTTCGTGACACCCTCCTGGTGTACGCGTTGTCACGCCTGGGACCTCACCTAGTGCGTGTCCCTCCCGTTGTGCACGCGCGCTAGATGCGCACCGAGGGCCCCCGGCTGGATTCCTGTAGACGCTTGTGGCTTTGCTTTCCTCCGTTGGTGCATGCATGCACCGCGAATCGAAGTAGCTTGGAGCCTTGGAGGCTGGGTGACGGCGTCCTGAACTAGGGGGTACTCACCACGTCGTCTCCCGACCAGTGGGTCGGGCCGAGGACCCCCATGGCGGTTCACTAATGGGCCACTTCGGGCAGCCCATGACGCATACAAGGAGGGTTCCACAAAGACTTGGTGCCCAAGACGAGGACTCCTATAAACCCTAGGCCTCCGGTGCATATATAAACCGGGGCCAGGCTAGTCAATAGAGGATCTCATATTCATTAGAACAATCTTGTGGTACATACATGTACTCTGTACTACACCCCATATGAATACAATCAAAAGCAGGACGTAGGGTATTATCTCTTCGAGAGAGCCCGAACCTGGGTAAAATCCTGTGTCCATGTTACCATCGCTCCAAGATGCCTAGCTTAGGACCCCTACTACGAGATATGCCAGATTTAGAACCGACACTGGTGCTTTCATTGAGAGCCTGCTGGTAGTCGCCGCGGTGTGATGGGAATTCAGATCGTCTCCGACGCGATCTACGCGTCGGAACCGAGCTTTATTGTCGATGTCGGCATCTTCGTCGCCGGCTCGACTGGTCACCTTGGCTGGACCGAGGACTGTGCTCCGTGTTGGGGATATTTACCAGCGCGGAGACCCGGCAGGGTGTTGACCCGGCCGTAAGGTGAGCTTAGCGGGTCAACTCACTGCGGGCCGAAGACTCTGTGTGGGCCGGCTTAACGAGGCCTGGCAAGGATAAGCCGGCTTAAGCAGTGGGCCGGCTTGACGAGAAGATAGAAGGCAAGATGGCCATCTTGGAGAATAAGTAGGGAAGAATAGGAGGCGGGTCAGAGTACTATCCGGACTCTCATGTAATCTAGGGTTCCACCTGTGTATATAAAGGGGAGCACCTGTACAGAAAAGACTAAGTTGCAATCCCCTCGAGAGCTAGGTTAGCGAATCCGCATTCTTGTAATCGAGATCTACAGCAATATAGACACGCAGGACGTAGGCTTTTACCTCCACCGTGAGGGGCCGAACCTGGGTAACCCGGCGTCTTCTCGTTCCCGCTCAACCCCGCTAAGCTTCCACGTTAGTGCGATGGCTTCATCTCTAAGTCCTTCTACTAGGACATCTGTTGCGACAAAACCACGACAGTTGGCGCCCACCGTGGGGCACACGCCCGGTGGAGTTGAGTTCTTAGCAGGATCTCTTTCAGGGTTCGGGAAGTACGCGGTTGGCATGATGTCCAAAAGCCGCCGTGGGAAGTTCTACATCGACGATTCATACTGGGGCCCCAACGCCGACTCAATCGAGTACGGGTACCGGGTCCCCTTCAGCAAGATCCACACCTTCATCGGCGTGGTCGGCGAGCCGGCTGCCGGGTTGGAGAACATCGCCGGCGTCGAGTCGGCGCGCCGTGTTGGTCAGCTCCCGGCGAGACCCGGCCCGATTCAAGCCGGCCCAGATCACGTCTTCGTGGGCTTTACCCAAGGGGTGGCCCTGTCAGAGAACTCCCTGTCTCAGGACGACACACTTGTCCAGTCTAACGGCGAGTCCTCGATGTGGGAAACTGAGTCAATTCTTCCGCTGCATAATGCAGGGCTGGGGCACATGGACGACGTCTTCCCAGAGAGCCCAGATCCACCTCGCTTTGCGGCAGTTTACATGGCGGGTAGGCAAGATCCAGCACGAGACCCGGCCAATTAGACGGCGGGACAGAACAACCTCCTGGCCGGCTCAGGAGGAGCCGGCGCTTCGGCCTCCGGCTCTCAGAAGACCGGGGTTCAGGCACTCGCGGACTTGATGACTACGCTGGCGACCCTGTTGGCCGAGCCGGTCACTACAGAGAACTCAACGGCGCGCAACACGGAGATCACGAAGTGTCGCGAGGAGATGGCCAAGATCCAGGAGGACATCAACGCCGAGAACGCCCGCATGATACAAGAGCAGGCCCAGATCGCTGCGGAGAGGCAGCGCCTTGACGAGGAAACACAGTACTTGAGCCGCCGGCAGGCCGAGTCAGAGCTTGTTCACCGGAGGCATCATCAGAGCCGGCTTCCGGCTAATCTCGAGCCGACTCATCTGTTCACCACGCCGCCGGCGCCGACGAACCTGGGGGCTGGAGTTATCCCCACGAGAGAACAGACACTACAGCAGCTTGTTCAGCAGCAAGAGCCAGCTCGACTTCGTATGCCAGATCAGCAGCAGCAGCCGCCGTCTCACCGGTTCCAGACCCCAATTGGACACTACTCTAACCCGGTTGATAACATGCTGGCGGCAACCCACAACTTGGCAGCTATTCCGATCGAGGGGGACGGCCCGATTCAGACAGAAGCCCGGAACGCTATTGCGATGCTTAAGACTGCGGTGGTGCAGCAGGCGAATTACTCGCACAGCCAACACCGTCTTCACTCAACCCCCCATCAGAGCCGGACTAGGAGCCAGCGCCCGGAGTCGCCTGCGGTCTCCAGCAGCGCCCATCGCAGGAGGGCCGCCCAGCCGCTGGCGGAGCAGCGCCAGCCTAGGATCCCGCAAGACGTTGCGGATGCGGCTCGAGTCCTTCGAGCGTGGGAGGAGGAAAACGCGCGGGCAGGCCGTGACCCGCCGGCACACGTTAACGCGCCGGTTCGAGTCAACCCGCCGCCAAATGTTAACCCGCCAGAGGTGCGACACTCGCCTGCCGCAACCCCGGCGGACGGCCGGCTTGGGGGCTCGTCAAGCCGCATGATTGGGACTCCTTGCTTGGTGCCAGCGCTGCGAGAGGCGTGCATACCCCCTGACTTCAAAGGGCCTCGCAAGGTTCCTAACTACACGGCGAATTTGGAGCCCACTGAATGGATCGAGAGCTATGAGCTGGCGATGGACTTGTTGGGTGCAAGTGAGTCGGTGTGTGCGTGTTACCCGCCTCTGATGTTGGAAGGCCCTGCACGCACTTGGATGAAAAACCTACCGGCGAATTCCATCAACTCCTGGCAGGAGCTGAGGGAGCGTTTCGTCAAGAATTTCCAGGGGACCTGCAAGAGGCCGACCACAATTGTTGATCTGGAGCGTTGTGTCCAGCGCGAGGACGAGTCGGCGCACCATTGGGCTCGCCGGGTTGCAGAAGTTATACACAGTTCCGATAGCATCTCGGTGGCTCAGGCAGTGCTTGTTCTAGAACGAACATGTAAGTTCCAGCCCCTGGTCCAGAAGCTTGGGCGGCTCAAGCGAAAGGTCCAGGACATGGGAGATCTCATGGATGTCTTAACCCGGTACACGGAGTCGGATAATACCAAGGATACGCTGTCGGACGAGGAGAAATCTGATAAGGGCAAGAAAGCTGGTGGCAAGGGTCAGCAGCAGAGCAACGGTAATGGTCAGAACAACAGCGGCGGTAAACGCAAGGGTCACGACGGTGGCTCTGATCTGGTGGCAAACACAAGCACAGAGAATAAAGGTCAGCGGCAGAATGACGGTTCGAGGAAGCAGTCTGGAAGTCGCCCTCTCACTTACGAGGAGGCCCTCAAAGCTCCTTGTCCGAAGCACAGTTATAATGGTAAACCGGCCACTCACTCCTGGGAAAATTGCTACGTGATGCAAGAGTTTGCCAAGCGCATCTTCCAGAATCATCATCACGGGGGAGGCAACGGCGGACAACCCGCCAGCCCAGGACCCGGCTTCTCAGGAGCCGGCTTGCAGGGACCCTTCGCTGGGCCCGGCTTCTAGGGAAATAATGGCCAGGGCGGCGGGTTTCAGGGGGCTGGTAATACTGGTGGCAATCAGAGAAACAACCAGGGAAATCAGCATCAGGCTGGTGCGGCAGGATTCCATAGCAACCCGAAGCAGTTAAACAGCGGACAGTATCATGTTTTCACCACCAGTACCTGCAAGCGGGACCGGAAGGTGCAACGGCGAGCCGCCCATGCGGTTGAGCCGGCGGCTCCTTACTACCTCAACTGGTCTGAACAACCGGTTACCTGGAGCAGGGAAGATCATCCTGTCCTTGTCGACCACCCAGGCCACCTGGCTCTGGTGGTGGCGCCACAGGTCGGTGGTTACACCCTGACTAAAGTGCTCATGGACGGAGGAAGCAGCATCAACATTCTATACTATGACACGTTCAGACGGATGAATTTGTCCGATAAGCAGCTGACTCCATCTTCTACAGTTTTTCACGGCATTGTTCCTGGCAAGTCGGCCTATCCCATGGGGAGAATTTCCCTTGAAGTGGCTTTTGGCTCAGAGGATAACTGGCGTTCTGAGTTCCTGTCCTTCGAGGTGGTTAACCTGAAGAGCCCATACCACGCCCTATTTGGCCGGCCGGCTTATTCGCGGTTCATGGCGCGGCCATGTTACGTCTACCTGAAGTTGAAGATGCCGGGACCGAGGGGGGCTATCACAGTGGAAGGAAACCGCAAGATTGCACTGGAGTGCGAGGAAGGAGACGCAGCTTATGCTGAGACAGCTTGCACCGCAGAGGAGTTGCGATACTATAAGGACAATGTTGATCTGTCTGACAGGACGTCCCTGAAAAAGCCCACTACGGAATCTGACCCTCTGCTCAAGTTTAAGTCGGCCAGAGACACGAAGCAAGTTGATTTTACTCCGGGCAATTCTTCTGAGCAGTTCACCATCGGGGCTAATATGGATCCCAAATAGGAAAGCGCGCTCATCGAGTTCATCCGTGAGAATCGGGACATGTTCGCATGGAAACCTTCTGACATGCCAGGTGTACCGAGAGAACTCGCTGAGCACTCCCTCAATGTGGATCCCAAGTTTAAACCAGTCCGCCAATTCCTCCGCCGTTTCAATGAGGAAAGGCGGAAGGCCATTGGTGAAGAAGTGGCTCGGCTCCTAGCTGCCGGGTTCATCGTCGAAGTCTTCCATCCTGAGTGGTTGGCTAACCCAGTACTTGTTCTGAAGAAAAACGGGACTTGGCAGATGTGTGTTGATTACACAGACCTGAATAAGGCTTGTCCTAGTGACCCCTTTGCCTTGCCCCGTATTGACCAGATCATCGATGCTATGGCTGGTTGTGAGAGTCTCTGTTTCCTGGATGCTTACTCCGGTTATCATCAGATCAAGCTGAAGCCGGAAGACCAGGCAAAGACGGCTTTCATCACACCTTTTGGGGCCTTCTGTTATACAACCATGTCATTTGGTCTGAAGAGCGCCCAGGCGACTTATCAGCGTTGCGTCCAGAACTGTTTCCACAATCAGATCGGGCGGAATGTTCATGCTTATGTGGATGACATTGTGGTTAAATCTCAGAAAAAGGAGACTCTATTGGAGGATCTTAAGGAAACGTTTGACAATCTCCGTGTCTACAAGATGAAGCTTAACCCGGAGAAGTGTGTTTTTGGTGTCCCTGCAGGAAAGCTTCTGGGGTTCCTTGTCTCTGAGCGAGGCATTGAGGCTAACCCGGAGAAAATCAAGGCAATCACGACCCTGGCTAAGCCGGCCAAGCTTAATGACGTGCAGAAGCTGGCTGGGCGGGTTGCGGCTTTAAGTCGGTTCATAAGCCGGCTTGGCGAAAAGGCGATTCCGTTATATCAGTTGCTCAAGAAATCAGATGACTTCGTCTAGAGTAAGGAGGTAGATCAGGCTTTTGAGGCCCTTAAGAAACAACTGTCTGAGCCGCCAGTTCATGCTGCCCCCCCGCGAGAAGGAGCCGATGTTGTTGTATATTGCTGCCAATAACAGGGCTGTAAGCGTGGCGGTCATCGTCGAGCGCAAGGAGGATGGCAAGGAATATCCTGTCCAGCATCCTGTGTATTATGTCAGCGAGATGTTGAGCGAGTCCAAGCAGCGATACCCGCATTGGCAGAAGCTGGTCTACGGAGTGTTCATGGCTAGCCGCAAACTGAAGCATTATTTCCACGAGCATCCAATCACGGTGGTTAGTTCTGCGCCTCTTGGGGATATAATCCGGAACCGGGAGGCTACAGGCCGGGTTGCTAAGTGGGCTATTGAGCTCGGTCCACATAATCTAAAGTATCTGCCTCGTACAGCAATCAAATCTCAGGCATTGGTTGACTTTATCAATGATTGGACAGAGTTGCAGGCTCCCGAAGAGAAGCCCGACACAACATACTGGTCTATACACTTTGACGGCTCGAGGCAGCTCGAAGGCTCGGGGGCTGGAGTTGTGATTACTTCCCCTCGAGGAGACAAGTTCTGTTATGTTTTAAGGCTTATGTTTACCTGTACTAACAACGCAGCAGAATACGAGGCTTTGCTTCACGGGCTCCGGATGGCTAAGGAAATGAACCTGAGCCGGGTTAGATGTTTGGGCGACTCAGATTTAGTGGCTCAGCAAGTCTCAGGTACATGGGACTCTAAGGATCCCCTCATGGCGGCTTATCGGCAGGCGGTCACAAATATTGCAGGGCATTTCAAAGGTTATCAGGTGGACCATATTGATCGCCGGCAGAATGAGGCGGCGGACGCACTCTCTCGCCTGGGTTCTCAGCGCAAGCTAGTACCGCCCAATGTGTTCCTGGATGTTCTGCACAACCCATCCGTCAAGTTGCCAACAGAGGAGGATTTGGCTATTCCTGATCCAGAGGCGGCTCTCGTGGCGGCTATCTGTGCTATCCCTGATTGGACGGTCCCCTACTTGGCTTACTTAAGCCGGGGAGAACTGCCAACAGAGGAACTCCTCGCTCGGCAGATCATCAGACGATCTAAGTCTATGACTATTGTCAATGGCGAGTTACACCGACGAAGCGTCACTGGTGTTTTTCAGCGTTGTGTTTCGCCGGAAGAGGGTCGTGCAATCCTCAATGAGATTCACTCTGGCGACTGTGGGCATCATGCCGGCTCAAGATCACAGGTCGCAAAGGCTTTCCGGCATGGGTTCTACTGGCTCACAGCTCATGCTGATGCAGAGGACATTGTCCGTAAGTGCGATGGTTGCCAGAAATACGCTCGCCGGGCCATGTGCCGGCTCAGGAGTTGAGGATGATCCCAATTACTTGGCCGTTTGCGGTCTGGGGGCTTGACATGGTGGGACCCTTCAAACGTTTCAAGAACAAGCATACGCACCTCCTGGTGGCTGTGGATAAGTTTACCAAGTGGGTGGAAGTAGAGCCGGTCAGCAACTGCGATGCAGCAACGGCTGTCAAGTTTCTGAAAAAGCTGATATTCCGATTTGGCTACCCGCACAACATCATTATAGACAATGGAACCAATATTTCCAAGGGGGCTATGGAACAGTTCTGTCAACAGGAGCACATCCGGCTTGATCTGGCATCGGTTGCGCATCCTCAGTCCAACGGACAGGCAGAAAGGGCTAATCAGGAATTGCTGCGTGGTGTCAAACCCCGGCTCATGGTGCCTCTACAGCACACGTCGGGCTGCTAGGAAGAAGAGTTACCTTCAGTACTTTGGAGCATACGGACTACTCCTAACAGGTCGACAGGCTATACGCCATTTTTCCTGGTATATGGTGCAGAAGCCGTACTTCCAAGCGATATTCGTCATGACTCCCCTCGAGTGGCGGCTTATGTGGAGGCAGATAATGAGCTGGCTCGCCAAGACGCTCTTGATGCTTTGGAGGAGGAGCGCGACCTTGCCGCATCCAGATCAGCAATTTATCAGCAAGACCTACGCCGCTATCACAGCCGTAGAGTTCGAAGCCGCACTTTTCAGGAAGGTGACTTAGTACTCCGTCTGATACAAGACCAGACAGGCATGCATAAGCTGTCTCCACCTTGGGAAGGGCCCTTTGTGGTTAGCAAGAATCTCAACAACGGGTCGTATTACCTGATTGATATACGGGAAGGAGAGAAGTCACGTACTTCTGAGGAAGAAACAAGCCGGCCCTGGAACATTGCCCAGCTCCGGCCATATTACACCTAAGTCATTGACTAGGTTACACCTTTGTACATACCTTTACCCTGTATATACCTGTCTTTGATCAAATATAATAACGACCAGCAACACTGTGTGAAGGTGTTGTTTGCCTCAAAACTTGTGTACTGGATCTTTATTTGTTGATCTTGGTTACTTGGGGGCTTCCAACTCAATTGAGTTTAGCTTACAAAACCCTTTTAACCCGGCGAGATGCCACAAAGTTGGTTAAACCTGCCTGTTAGCAAGATGCTACTCCCTATAAAAACGATCCGGCGCACGTCTGGTGAGTCAATCACTTTTGTGACCCTGAACTCATCAGAGTTAAAGCGTTCGATTGGTTGTGTGAGAGCCGGCTTTCAGAAAGCAAGGACAAACCAACAGGCCAAAGTGCCAGCTTCATGAAAGTATATTCCGGCTTGCGTTTCAAGCATATTCCGACTTGCAATTATTCTACACACATACATGCATGCATACATACATACATGCATGTCATTTATTTAGGTCCATTTGAACTACTTGATTCATTGCAAACAGTAACAAAGATTACTCGTTCAAGGTGGCATCGTCACTAACCATCACATACAGTTATATTGTTCGGCAGAGTCACTCTATTGCAAACCGGCTCTCAAGGCCAAAAGGAGGATTCACAGAAGCGCAATGTATTTACATTAGCATCAGAAGTTTTATGCTACCCTATTACAAGCCGCCCATCAGCTGCGGCCATGGCAAAGTTTCACAAGGTTTGGCCTACTTGGATAAGCCGGCGTTTACATCGCCGGGTCAGAGCTGGCACCGGCGCCTGATGGTTCACCATGAGCCGGCTGTTCGAGACCGTCGTCACCCTCCGCTTCTTCGCTTGAGTCACCGGTCGACCACTGAATTGTGCGCAACGCTTCAAACTGGGCATCGGTGGATATCAGAGCAGAAGGGTCGACTTCAGGAGCTAAGGATGTCTTACGTGTCCGAGTTAGGGCCACCGGCTCATGATTTGGTGGCTCTATCCGCTCATTAGCTTTCGAATAAGGCGCCTGGTACCGGGTCAAATTGGTTTCTTCTGCAATGGCGGTGGCTGCAACCCGGGTCTCTCTGATGCAGCATTGGAAATCCTTCTTGGTAAAGGGCGTGTCGTCTACATTGAACTCTGGGTAGCCGCCCACAATTTGAGCCGGGTCGAGCTCTGGTATGTATGCCCTTGCCCGAGCCAGTGCTGTTTGAGCACCAGAGCGGCAGCACGCTCTCTTCCAGTCTTCAAACCACCTTGACACCATAGACAGCTCCTTCAACATGTCCGCGAGTAGCTGTGGAGGCGACTTGGTATTTTTGGCTGCCATAATGCATCGAGAGCTGCCTATATACAGTTGTTCCACGAAAGTGTATACTGCCTTCAGCTTCACTACTGGTTGCTGCAGCAGTAGTTGATTCTTGCGACCTGCAAAGAGAAGTATGCACGATCAGTTAAGCCGGCTAAGTCTGGTAAGCCGGTCCAGTTGACTCATTCATATGGCTTTGCTTACCAAAGATGGCCCGGGTCATGGCTGTAATCTGATTCTTCAAAGTGGTCAGCTCTTGTGTCACCGGCTCTACTTGCTTTTCGGCTTCTTCAACTCGCGTGGCTAGGGCGGCTCTGGTGGCCTCCGTCTCTTGCAAGGTGGCCCTTACAATCGCCAAAGCTTTCTTTGCTTCAGCGGCGGCTTCTTCATATTCTTGGCGCAATTTCTTCTCTTTCTTGGCCTCCTTTCGGAAGCCGACAGCCTGGGTTTCTACTTGGTCCAGCATCTCCTGCAGGGCGGACTGTTATACACGACTTGCATATGACCCGGACCGCCCTGAAGGACAACCCGGGGCATGGGGGCTACACGCTCTCAAGTTTCAAAATAAACACGGAAGTTCCATGCAGCTGCAGGCAAACTACATGGCACTTGGGGGCTAATGCATGCATTGATTTTTTGTTGCTCAGTTATGAAGACCCGCCCCTCATGAATGATGAGCCGGCCTTTGGGGTTACCGAGTGAAGTTGAGCCGACAAGTTAGATATTTTTTGAAGTCCCGGATCATTATTATATAATGACCCGGCCCTTGGGGGCTACATATATATATGGTACAAGATGAAGGGCGCAGCTTACCTCATATTTTCGCTTCAGTGAAGTGATCATGGCGATCTCTGTGTCCCGACTTTCCGACAACCGGGTCAGCACGGCCTGGTGGAAGGTACTGGCGTCCTGGTCTTCAAATGAAGAAAAGTTCAGAGCCGTCTTTCCTTTGTCCTTCGCGGCCGGCTCAGGCTTGGCAGGGATTTTAGCAAGAGTGGTGGAAGCCTCCGGAGGTGTTTGCCGTTCTCCAGTCACCACTGCGTCTTCTTGAGCCGGTGCCACGGGCGGCTCTTTGGGTCATTCTTCAGCTGGGTTTTCACTTTCCTGGATAACAGGCGAAGGCGGACGAGCCGGGCTAATGGGGTCTTGAGCCGGCGGGCTGTTCGGGACTGCTTGCTCGTCTTGGCCATCCAAGGTGGCCTCTTTATCCCCTTGAGTGCCGGGTTGAATGACCGGGTCAGATGACCCGGCAAGCGTTTGCTTCTTGATAGCCTTTGTACTATGCAAAACAACAAAGGAGTTATTCACTTGAAGGAGGGAAGGATTAATGCATTGCTATGTCAGTATGTACTTACCCAATGTTAATATTGAAAGCCGGCGCCTGCATCGCGCTTGACTCGCCCAAGGAATGGGATGTCTGATATGCCGAGTCATTTAAGTGTAAGGGCTCCTTAAAACGGCCGGCTAGAGGAAAAGAAGAAGTTGGACTAAGAAGCACCTCAGCTCACGCCTTACGAGATGGCGGCTCATATGGAAGCCCGCTGCTTAAGACGCCTTCGCTGCTCCGGGTCTTCCGTTTGGAGGTCCCGGGTTGACGAGTCTTCTTCAAAATAAATTTGGGATCTAAGTGAGCATCACGGTGCGAAAAAGAGACCTTGCGGACGGCAACCCGGGGTTTCCTTCGAACCTTGCGGATCACAGTCCGGGTCTTCTTTCGAATAGGAATCGGGGAATCAGAATCAGAAGAGATCAAGGTTACCTCCGGCTCGTTGGTATGGCTAACTTCGGCTTCGTCCTGAAGAGAAGGGGCGTCAGCAAGTTGAATGAAAAGACGGCCAAGTGAGTCAAGTTCTACCTCAGCCTCGCCTTCTGCGACCGGCTCATCAGCACCAGCCGGCTCATCTTGTTGCTCCGCTGGAGCGAGGACGGGTTGTTGGGGTTTCTTCTTCTTCCAAAATCTATCGTTCGCCTGTTTTGAGACGAGTTGGCAATTGAAAATGAGATAAAGAGGGCGAGTTAAAGAACAGAGTAAGAAGGTGCAAACACTTACTGAAGGCACCGGGTTGGTTAAGCAGAAGGGGGCCAACCCGGTTTTGTTGCATTTGTCCTGAGGCTCTCCCAATAGTCTCTTGGTGGTCTTGTTGATATCACTCGCGGATAAATTGACTTGACTGAAGCGTTGAACATTAGCCGGCTCACCAGTATAGTTGCACATCAGGTCGCCCCTGTGGCTAAGGGGTTGAATTCGCCAGCTTATCCAGCACCGGGTCAGATCGATCCCGGTAAGGCCGTTGGCAACCAAGGCCCTTATTTTGGAGTAAATAGGGGTGAATTGCTTGCGTTCTTCTGTTGATGGCCAACCCGGAAAGGCCACTGTGGCATTGAGCCGGTCCGATCTGTAACCCGGCAGGGGATTTTCACCTTGAGGGGCAGTGTTTTTGCAGTAAAACCAAGTCTTGTTCCAGCCCTTGGGGTGACTCGCCAGCTTGGCCTCAGGAAAGGGAGTGTTTCTTCGCCTTTGGATAGAGACGCCACCAAGTTCAATACTGGGGCCATCAGTGAACTCAGTTTGATGGTTGATATAGAAAACTCCCGAAAAAGGAGGACAGTTGGAGCTGTTTGAAGGTATACTTCGCAGAACACTTGAAATTGGCATAGATTTGTGATTGAGTTGGGGCCAAGATCTTGCGGGCGGAGGTCGAAAAAGTTAAGGACGTCACGGAAATTTTTTGACCCGGGCAGCCGAAATCCTTTATGCAGATGATCTGCGAAGACCACAACTTCGTCTTGTTGGGGCTGGGGGGTGCTTTCTTCTTCAGGCGCCCACCAGCTGATTGCTGTTTGAGCCGGCAAGAGGCCTTGCCCCACGAGTTCGTTCAGCATCAAAGTTGAGACTTGCGATCTGACCCAGTTGCAGGATTTGTCGGTCTTAGGGGTCATGGCGACTTCGGATTTTAACTGCAAGAATGATAAGGACAAGCCGTCAGAGTCTATAACCTGGCACAGTGATAAGGATCAGAATGGTTAAACTCATAACCCGGATTTATGCAAGCCGCCGAAGGCGATGATGAGCCGGTTTTGTAATAAGCCGGTGTTGGTGAATCAGTAGGTGCTCTGGATTTCTCCTAAGTGTTGAAGCTGACTATAAAACAGGAATCTAACAGAGCAGTTGCTACGACGGATCTAAAAATACTGCGGAAAGAAAGTTTAAAATACCTAAGTGGGGATGGACACGATGGCCCGTCGTCAATGCGAGTCTGTGAAGGCCGATACAGAGATTTAGATGCGAAAATGGGTGTTACCGCAGTGAATAGGGTGCCTACACGGATCATTTCACCGGGTTTGGATCTACTAAACGAGAGGGAGAAGAATGAACACAAAGAACACTAATGAACTACAGAGAATGGGCGCTGTAGATCCAGAGGAGCAAGAGTTGGGGTGTACCTGATTGCTGCGAATGCGGTGGCGGTGTTTGGTTGAGCTCCGACGACGATGGGGCGTCGGAGAAGGCGCGGTCGAGGTCGTCGGAGAGCTCGAGGGCAACAGCGCTTCGGGTCGGACGAGCAGGCGCGAGGAGGAAGACGAAGAACGGGTGAAAAGTGATAATGGGGATGAGCTGGATTTTTTATAGGTGCGGTAAAGGTTAAAACGGCAGGGGCGGAACCCCAGGCGGCGCAGTAATTTTCGGTTGTGTGGCTCCTCGATTTTCGCGCCTGACAAGACAATACATGCTCATTTAAAAGATTCGGTATGATGTCAGCCCAGATTTTGCGGAGGTGGATCATGACGTCATGATGGACAAGAGTCGAGGATGCTAAGTTTGAATTTGAAAGGGTGAACTTGACGATCAATTTAACCCGGCAATTTGAGCCGGTCCAAGATGGCGACTTAAAAGAGCGGCTTGGGGTGCATTTGGAAATGTATTGTTAATGCTTTGCTTTTTCAGGATGGAGTTTAACGTGAATAAATTCAAGTCAAACTGAGGGCTAATGTTGGGGATATTTACCAGCGCGGAGACCCGGCAGGGTGTTGACCCGGCCGTAAGGCGAGCTTAGCGGGTCAACTCACTGCGGGCCAAAGACTCTGTGTGGGCCGGCTTAACGAGGCCTGGCAAGGATAAGCCGGCTTAAGCAGTGGGCCGGCTTGATGAGAGGATAGAAGGCAAGATGGCCATCTTGGAGAACAAGTAGGGAAGAATAGGAGGCGGGTCAGAGTACGATCCGGACTCTCATGTAATCTAGGGTTCCACCTGTGTATATAAAGGGGAGCACCTGTATAGAAAAGACTAAGTTGCAATCCCCTCGAGAGCTAGGTTAGCGAATCTGCATCCTTGTAATCGAGATCTACAGCAATATAGACAAGCAGGACGTAGGCTTTTACCTCCACCGTGAGGGGCCGAACCTGGGTAACCCGGCGTCTTCTCGTTCCCGCTCAACCCTGATAAGCTTCCACGTTAGTGCGATGGCTTCATCTCTAAGTCCTTCTACTAGGACATCTGTCGCGACAAAACCACGACACTCCGCGTCGGATCGTCAAGATCGGACGGATACTTTCATCATCATCAACTCCGATCTCTATCAAGATCATGGGGGAATCATCCATGGAGATCGGGGGCTCAAGATCAACATTGCCCTCGGGCGACCGTGCAGTTTTTCTGAACAGCGGGTTCGCATTCACCGTCACCGCCTCCTCGAGCGTCGTTTTGACGAATCCTTTGGTGGAATTGTGCGGAATTGACTCTATAATGACCCCGTAAAATTTCGTCGTATTCCGATGGAGGAAACTCCGGCGATCTACGATATACCGGAGCCCTGTCAAATCTGGACGTGAATCTGGACGAGTTTAGGTAGAGGAGTCCAGCGTTCAGCTTGGACATCTTTTGGAAGATCCAACCGTTGATCGGTTGTGGAATTCCTATATCTACTATCCCTCAAAATTTCAGTTCGATCCGACCGTTCAAACTTCGGGAACAGCCTGAGGAGTGCGTCAATTTCCGTATCTGTTTTCTGCGCGAAAATGAATCCGACCCGAGTTCATCTTTTTCATGAACAGATTATCGGACATCATTTTTGAAGGGAATTTCTTATAGGGTATTGTGTTTTGTTTTCAAGCACGTGCCCACAAATTTTGAGTCTTTTCCGAGGCGATCTTCACCGTCGTGCCGATGTCAAATCGGCCCGACCATGTTGCTCCACGGCTGCCGACCTGCGATAGCTTCGACTACGTTGTCGCTCCATCGAGCCGACGGAAACCACCTCGGATCATCTCCTCGGCGAGCCGACCAAGAGTTCGGCATTGTGAAGGACACATAATCATCAAGAGAACATCATTGCCCCACGGATTGCACGGGGTTGGCACATCAGCATCGCCGCGCGGTCACTTCATCAAGCTGGCATCGACCGCGTCACAAGTTTCGACCTGCGTTGGCACCGCCGCGCCGTTGCTTCTTCAAACCGATGTCCACCACGCCGACCTCCTTCGACACCTCGGCTGGCATGGGGGCTGCAATGTCACCTTGCCGACCTGCTCCGTCATCTCGGCTGGATCGGGGACTTCGGCGTCACCAGCCGACCAGCTTCGTCATCTCGGCTGGATCGGGGACTTCGGCATCACCAGCCTACCAGCTTCGTCATCTCGGCTGGATCGAGGACTTTGGCATCACCAGCCGACCAGCTTTGTCATCTCGGCTGGATCGGGGGCTTCGCCTCAACATATCGGCAGTGTTGTACTACCACTTCATCAAGCCGAGCTCTCGCTCGGGCACCTCGGGACCGGCTTGGGGGCTGGAACCTCGATCCGCCACAAGCTCGGACCACGTCATCAACACCGAGCACATTAACCAGCTAAGTCGTTTTCATGCTCAACTTTTTTAAAATTTTTAATTTATGTTCGGTTCGACCAAGCATTATATTTGTGTTAACCAAAAAGCTGTTTGCCAAAAACGATGTTTGTTAAAAACAAATTCCTTTACCCAAGTTAACTGGGGGCTCTTAAATTTATATGCGCCATTTTTATAATAAATATTTGTTCTTCTAAGTCGTTGCAAAGTATTTTTCTAACAATCCTTTTTCAACTCGAGTGTATGGTCAATAGCCGGATAACCTGGTTTCTCTCTAAAGCCGCTCGAGTTTAGTTCGCTAAATTGGCCTTTGAGAAGCACTCCGCCTTCGGGATATGGAGGTTGAAGCCGAAGGCTAACCCACTTGAAGTTTAGAGATCGGATGTGTCATGTTAAAGCACGACGGAAGGAAAAATTTATTTTAAGACCTATTTTCGGATTGGCACCAAAAAACTTGATTTAGTTCGGACGTCCAGTTTTTACATAAGTTTTTTGGCTTTTCGAGCTTATGGCACTTTTAAGCTATTTGTATGTTTTTCTTTCAGGAGGCAGGACATCCTCATGACCGAGGTGCCTTGCGTAATAATTCAGCTCAGGAGATCTTTTCCGACCTGCAGCTCGGCATCTTTCCTGCCGACCTACACCTCGGCTTTGGCGAAACGCACATGACATCTGGACTAGTTCCGAGGAGATTCGATCCTCGGGTTGGTCGGCCGCACCCAACCTGAGTCTCGGGGGATACTGTGTGTCTCCAGCATAACTCTCGCAATACAACGTCGGATGCCTTTAAAGCATCGGCAATATCAACGGGGGGCTGCGACTAGAGCCGAACCCACCAAAAGCCAAGGTACTCCGAGGAGTCCTCGACAAAACGTTCTCGGATATTGCTTTATATGCATTAGTTTCGAATTGTGTCTTCGGTCAATAGTTGGGTTGCCCATCTCCTGTGCTTGCCTCCTACGTTCCGCTTTGTTCGGCTAGGTGTGCAAAGGGAGAACCACTGCGATTGTACTTCCGATTTAACTGGCCAAGTACCTCAGTGGAGAAAGTCGAAAACTGACTGTGACAATGAGCGCAAACTGGTCAACGATCCGATGACTATGTCAAACTATAGATCGATAGAGGTTACCTCATGAGCCTTTCATAAAATTGGAGTGCTTCCTACTACATTTATTACCAATATTAAAATCTCAACTACTCAGCTCCAGCTTCCTTGGGTTCTGGACAGTCAATGGCATAATGTCCTGCAGCATTACAACGAAAACAATTAACTTTCGACAATTCCCTGGGTTTCCTTGTGCCTCCATACATTCCTTGGGTTCTTTGCTTCTTTTCTGGACAATCATTGGCATAATGTCCGGTGTTCTTGCACTCAAAACAGGTAATATGACTCTTGTCCTTCCTTGTTGGTGCAGCTGGGTTGGGATGATGTTGGCTTCCAATTCCTCCAGTTCCACTGTCATGACTGTGGCCACTGGGGTGGTGTCCAATGCTTCCGTGCTGAGAATGACCTCCATGGTTATGATGGTTGCGTTCTCCAAACATATTGGGTCTTGATCCAGTACTTCCTGAGTACGGGGTGTAGCGGGGTTTCTGCTGAACTCCAGAGTTATACCTTCCCGGTCCGTACTTCCTCTGGCGGTGCTCCATCTGCCGCTGTTTGCCTTCAAGCATGATAGCCTTGTCAACCAATTCTTGATAGTTATTACAGGTAGCCATGGTCAACTGCATTCCCAGCTCATAGTTCAGTCCCTCCAGGAACTTCTCTTGTTTAGCGGCATCTGTGGCTATGTCTCCTGGAGCATAACGAGCTAGCTGGCTGAACTCATCCACATACTGTGCTACAGTATGGCTTCCTTGGCGTAGGTTGCGGAATTCCCTCTTCTTCAGACTCATGGCTCCAACTGAAACATGTGCAGTGCAGAAAGCTTGTTGGAACTGATCCCAAGTCACATTTGTCATGGGGTATGTGGTGGTGTAATTCTCCCACCATGAAGCTGCTGGTCCATCCAATTGGTGAGCGGTAAACCTCACCTTCTCTGCATCATTGCATCCGGCTGTGGCCAGCTCCCTTCCAATTCTGCGGAGCCAGTCATCAGCGACAATCGGCTCCGTGCTGCTTGAGAACACTGGTGGGTTCAACCTCAGGAAACGGGTAAGGCTATCAACTTGGGGTGGCGGGTTGTTGTTGTTCTGGTTCTGGTTCTACATCAGGAGCTGCAACATCTGGTTCTGGGTCTGGAGCAACTGTTCTATGCTGGGCCCATTGCTTCCTGAGCCACTCCTGGGATTGTCACATCTCGGCGACATCTAATGGGTTTAGTAGCGACGAGGTAAGGTTGGAGTGAGAGAGGGGAGAAAGATACCCATACAAACAGTATAGTTTTGAAAAAAAATAGATTTTATTTGTGGCTGTCAGAAAACTCACACAAATAACAACTCACAAATCATCGTATCTAACGTTAGTATACAACAGGGGTTTGGTCTTCTAAAGGTCATAATAATATTGGGATTCTTCAGGGTCTTCAGAGTCTTCAATTGTTGTAGCCTCAATTCTTGTACACTGAGGTGGTCCTCAGTTGATTCTCCTTGTGGTCAAAAGGGAAAAGGGTATATTCTAACTATTTGAGGTAAGAGTATTTGAAAAAATCAGAGAAGACGAAAAATAAAGGGTCTTTTTGAAATTAAAGTTTTAGAGATATCTTGTCCTAGGGCTTTCCAGTTTCTAGGGTCACGTCCTACAGTCAATATGTGCTCTGATACCATCTCTGTAGCGACCCGACCCAATACGGTCAAGTCTTTGTGCTTTCTGTGCCATCTCTGGATCAGTATGCTGGCACACACAGTACTTCAATGAAATACCATAACATCACATGTAAATAAATACCGTAGATCCAAAGTATACCTTATATATGTCACGGCGGAAACATAGCAATAGGGGTGTGGAGTCCCATCAACGCCATCGGCAAGTTGAGTGTTGAGTGTAGACCGTAACCCTATACCGTCTCTTACTCGTCGTAGAAAAATATCTGCAACATGATATGTTGTAGCCGTGTAGGTCAGTACATTGAATGTACTGGCAAGATCACATATGAATGCAAATGAGAATAGCTCTATCTCTATATGAAATATGGCTGTGGTGGCACTGAGTCTGAGTTTTGCATAAAAGCTAGTTTTTCCCTACAACAAAGGAGTGGTAAGAAATATTACTACAAAAGTTGGTGGTTAATGAGATGGTTCCGCCAACCAATTCTCATATCCCAAATTATTAATAAAACCCACTCATTAATATTAAATGTGTTGAGAATATCCAGACAATCCAATTTCAGTCGCTCACATTGTTCGTAACCGGGCACATGGCTAATCGATTAGGTTTTAACACTCCGCAGAGGTTTGCGCACTTTTCCCGCAAGACTCGATCGCCTCCTTTGAAGTCCTCGCACTGCCTGGTGTTTGAGAACAGGATGACCGAGACACAGTCTTTCCAAGGTACTCGACTATGCTAGAGCCCATAATAGCTTGCGGCAGCACACGGAAGCTTCTGGTCTTGAAAGATTCATCAATCTCTTTGAGCCTGGGTGGCCTTCCATAAAACTAGGTGATCACTGGTCAATCCCCCGGATCCCCTGGTAAAACTTGTTAATCACTGGTCAATCCCTTGGATAAAACTGGGTGATCAGTAGTCAATCCCTATGATCCCCGGGTAATCACTGGTCAACCCCCAGGATCCCCTCTTGAATCTGTAGCACTGAGTGATCACTAGTCAATCCCTAGTATCCGCTCTTGAGTTCGTAGAACCGGGTGATCACTAGTCAATCCCTAGGATCCCCTCTTCTTGCAGGCAGTCCACTGCTACTTGTAGGTTGCGTTGGTATTTCCCCGAAGAGGAAGGGATGATGCAGCACAGTAGAGATAAGTATTTCCCTCAGTTATGAAACCAAGGTTATCGAACCAGTAGGAGAGTCACACAACACCTCGTTAGCAGCACCTGCACACAAACAGCAAATCCTTGCACCCAACGCAAACGAGAGGTTGTCAATCTCTCGGCGGTAAATTGCAAAGATTAAATTGTATGTGATAGATAGATAGATTGAAACAAAAATACAAAATAAAATAAATAAAATAAAATGGAAGCAATATTTTTAGGGTTTTAGTAATATGATTTAGATAGTCCCGGGGGCCATAGGTTTCACTAGAGGCTTCTCTCGAGAAAATAGCATACGGTGGGTAGACAAATTACTGTTGGGCAATTGATAGAAAAGCAAATAATCATGACGATATCCAAGGCAATGATCATGTATATAGGCATCACATCCAAGATTAGTAGACCGACTCCTGCCTGCATCTACTACTATTACTCCACACATCGACCGCTATCCAGCATGCATCTAGTGTATTAAGTCCATAAGAACGGAGTAATGCCTTAAGAACGATGACATGATGTAGACAAGATAAACTCACGTATGAATAAACCCCATCTTTTTACCCTTAGTAGCAACGATACATACGTGTCATGTCCCTTTCTGTCACTGGGATTGAGCACCGCAAGATCGAACCCACTACAAAGCACCTCTTCCCATGGCAAGATAAATCAATCTAGTTGGCCAAACCAAATCAATAGATCGGAGAAGAAATACGAGTCTATAATAATCATGCATAAAAGAGTGCAGCAAAGACACAAATAATTTCATGGATAATCTGATCATAAACTCACAATTCATCGGATCCCAACAAACACACCGCAAAAAGTGATTACATCGGATAGAACTCCAAGAACATCGAGGAGAACATTGTATTGAAGATCAAAAAGATAGAAGAAGCCATCTAGCTACTACCTATGGACCCGAAGGTCTGTGTTAAACTACTCATGCATCATCGGAAGGGCAGCAAGGATGATGTAGAGCCCCTCCGTGATCGATTCCCCCTCCGGCGGAGTACCGGAGAAGGCCTCCAGATGGGATCTCTCGAGAACAGAAACTTGCGGCAGCGGAAAAAGTATTTCGTGGACTCCCCTGAGGGTTTCTGATTTTTCCTGAATTTATAGTGGTGGAATTAGGTCAAACGGAGCTTAGGTGGGCCCACGAGGTACTAGGGCGCGCCACCCCCCTGGGGCGCGCCCTGGTGCCTCGTGGCCACTCCTTCATCTTCTGGCCCTCTCCCAAAGTTTCCAGTGTTTATCTTGTCCAATAAAAAATCTCCAAAAAGTTTCATGGCATTTGGACTTCGTTTGGTATTGATTTTCTGTAAAACAAAAACAGGGCAGAAAATAACAACTGGCACTGGGCACTAAGTTAATAGGTTAGTCTCCAAAAATGATATATAATTGCTGTAAATGATTATAAAATCATCCAAGATTGATATTATAACAACATGGAACAATCAAAAATTATAGATACGTTGGAGACGTATCATCCACCCGGAGGTGTATTGAAATCTTGAAGTCTTGTAGTCTTGAGGTTGATCCAGATATTATTATCACACTCACATCTCACATGAAACACTCATACCAATCCCCGTCTACGATAGCGTAGCATAACATAAACAACGTTCCCGGGCTTGGTAACAAGGGTGTGGGTTCCTACCTCATGCTTCTACTCAACTACAAGATTCAAAATTCCTATTGGAGGAGATGTTGAAAAGGTGCCACTAAATGCAATTTAAAAACATTGGTATGAACATATGGTCAAAGTGAACTTGCCTGGTATAGTTGATGAAGATAATATCTCTCTCGAAAACTTGATAAAACTAGTCGTCACTCTCCGACGAAATCTATATAGTCAAACATTGCATTCACATAAGCAAACATTCTAGCAAGCAATCATAATAACAATCAATCAAATAAACGCAACAAAGAAATCAAAAAGGAAATCAAAGAAAAACCAATGAAATCCAAAGAAAACTTCAAAATAAAACCACAAAGAAAACTATAAACAACCTACTAGAGAACCAAAGTTTTTGTCCTAATTAAACTTAAAGAAAAGTGAAACAACTAAGTTAACAGAAAATAAAATTTAAAACAATCAAATAAACAGAAAGAAATTTTCATAAAATTTTATTAGCAAAAGAAACAAATAAAAAGCTAGAATAAAGCCTAAGTTATGACCTATTCAAGTTTTTATCACCAACAAAAGCAAAACACTTTTAACTAAGTATAAAAATTTGTCTACTGTTGACTAACATAAACCTAACAGACTTTGTCAAAAAAGACAAAAGAAAATAATTAAAAACAAATAAAAACTAAAGGAAAAAGGAAATAAAGTAAAACTATTCAAAACAGTACTGTTTTTGCAATAAGCCTAATTTAAAATACACTAAAAATAAATCTCTAAATACTACTGGATAAACAATTCATCTAGTGACCACTAGCAAAAAGAATCAAATAAAAATCTATTTTTAAACTCAATGGGGAGAGTGAGAGCTCTACCATTGATCTGGACGACTCCTTTGCTTATACTAGCAGGCTTTTTGTGCGGCGAATCCAGGAGTCGGAGGTCAAGGAGGCTTTGAAGAGGATGAAAGGAGGCAAGGCGATGGGCCCTGATTGTATCCCCATTGAGGTGTGGAGAGGCCTCGGGGACATAGCGATAGTATGGCTAACCAAACTTTTCAACCTCATTTTTCGGGCAAACAAGATGCCAGAAGAATGGAGACGGAGTATATTAGTACCAATCTTCAAGAACAAGGGGGATGTTCAGAGTTGTACTAATTACCGTGGAATTAAACTGATGAGCCATACAATGAAGCTATGGGAGAGAGTCATTGAGCACCGCTTAAGAAGAATGACAAGCGTGACCAAAAATCAGTTTGGTTTCATGCCTGGGAGGTCGACCATGGAAGCCATTTTCTTGGTACGACAACTTATGGAGAGATATAGGGAGCAAAAGAAGGACCTGCATATGGTGTTCATTGACTTGGAGAAGGCCTATGATAAGATACCGCGGAATGTTATGTGGTGGGCCTTGGAGAAACACAAAGTCCCAGCAAAGTACATTACCCTCATCAAGGACATGTACGATAATGTTGTGACAAGTGTTCGAACAAGTGATGGCGACACTGATGACTTCCCGATTAAGATAGGACTGCATCAAGGGTCAGCTTTGAGCCCTTATCTTTTTGCCTTGGTGATGGATGAGGTCACAAGGGATATACAAGGAGATATCCCATGGTGTATGCTCTTTGCGGACGATGTGGTGCTAGTCGATGAGAGTCGGACGGGGGTCAACAGGAAGTTGGAGTTATGGAGGCAAACTTTGGAATCGAAAGGTTTTAGACTTAGTAGGACTAAAACCGAGTACATGAGGTGCGCTTTCGGTACTACTAGGCACGAGGAGGAGGAGGATGTTAGCCTTGATGGGCAGGTGGTGCCGCAGAAGGACACCTTTCGATATTTGGGGTCAATGTTGCAGAAGGATGGGGATATTGATGAAGATGTGAACCATCGAATTAAAGCCGGATGGATGAAGTGGCGCCAAGCTTCTAGCATTCTCTGTGACAAGAGGGTGCCACAAAAGCTAAAAGGCAAGTTCTATAGGACGGCGGTTCGACCCGCAATGTTGTATGGCGCTGAGTGTTGGCCGACTAAAAGGCGACATGTGCAACAGTTAGGTGTGGCGGAGATGCGCATGTTGAGATGGATGTCTGGCCACACAAGGAAGGACCGAATCCGGAATGATGATATACGAGATAGAGTTGGGGTAGCGCCAATTGAAGAGAAGCTTGTCCAACATCATCTGAGATGGTTTGGACATATTCAGCGCAGGCCTCCAGAAGCCCCAGTACATAGCGGACGGCTAAAGCGTGCTCATAATATCAAAAGAGGCCGGGGTAGACCGAACTTGACATGGGAAGAGTCCGTAAAGAGAGACCTGAAGGATTGGAGCATCACCAAAGAACTAGCCATGGACAGGGGTGCGTGGAAGCTTGCTATCCATGTGCCAGAACCATGAGTTGGTCGCGAGATCTTATGGGTTTCACCTCTAGCCTACCCCAACTTGTTTGGGACTAAAGGCTTTGTTGTTGTTGTTGTTGTTGTTGTAAACTCAAGATATAAGCAAAATAGTGATTTGAACAAATTTCATCAAATTCAAATTTAAAAACACCAAATTTGAAATCCAATTACACAAACAGAAGCTTAATAAAATTATTGATCTAATGCAAAAAAGAATCACTCAAAAAGGATTTAAAACATAAAAGATATTCAAATTCTAAAATCAGAACAGAATCTGAAATTGAAAACACTAGTTATAGGCCGACCGTGGCAGAAGTGCCACGTAGCGCTCCGTGAGTAGCTTCGGGTGTTTGCTTCCGGTGGATGGCTAAAGCTTAGGGGATTCGGCGGTTGCAGCGGTTAAAGCAAGAAACCGGCCGGCGGATCGGTTTAAATAAACCGCGGTTTAGGTTGAACCAGAAATTAAAGCCGATCTACTAACAGAAAACCTAACTGTTCGAATCGATCTAATCTAGGCCATTGATTAAGGATCAGACGAGCGAGAGGCGACGGTGGCTCACCGTGGTGGAGTACGGCGGCGTTGGCGTCGGGCGTCGAGGAGGGCGGCGCTCCGGTGGTCGTTCGGCGTGGGGGCATGGTCGGCTGGATGCGGCTTGGCGAGGCGAGTCCAGCTGTGGTAGCGATTGGGCTCGGGGACGTCGGGACGAGGTGAGGCGAGGATGGCGAAGCTCCGGTGCTCCAGCGAGGGCGTGCGAGGTCAAGCTCGTCTCTGTTGTGGGAGAAGAAAGGCGAGACCATGTCAAAAATATTCGCGATGGCCAAAGGAGATGAAAGGCGGAGTTTTGGAGGTCCGGGGTGCTTACTGGCGTCGGACACATCCGGCAAAAGAGCTTCGGCCGGCGGATCTCGTCGGCGTTGCACGGGTGGCGGAGATGGTCTCGGGCGAGGGTTTAAGGGGGGATCGAGAGAGGGGTGCTAGGGGTATTTATAGGGCACTGTCGTGGGCGAGAGGGCGAATCTGGGCGCGATCCCGAGAGATCCGGGATACGGCAGCGCAACGGCGTGCTCTGGGAGGAATCGCTGTCGTGGGGAGGAAGAAGATGGCGCTGGGCCCGCCTGTCGGCGATAGAGAGAGGCGAGCGAGAGCGCGAGGAGGGGTCGGGCGACCGGCTCGAAGCCTTTTCGGCGCTGGAGCGGGCCGTGGGCCAAAAAGGTTGGCTGGGCCGAGCAGCAAGCGCTGGCCTGGCCGGCTGAACTCTTTTTTTTAAATAAAACAGTGAAGGAAAGTGATAAAAGAAAAATAAACATAAATTTTGAAGAGACAATATATATATATATATCAAAATTCTTAGAACAAAAAATAAAAACATGAACTATTTTCAGAGGCAAATAAATTACTCTCTCTCTCTCTCTCTATATATATATATATATATATATATATATATATATATATATATATATATATTTGTAATAAATTCAAATTGGATTTGAATTTGATTTTTAAACCTTTTGCAAATAGCTTCTGTTTTCCTTCTTCAAATACTTTTTTCAAATCCTCTCTGAATTTTGAAGGGTCATGTTTCCTTCACTCAAATATTTTTAATTCAGAGAATTTGAGATGATTTGAAATTCCAACATAAAAGGGAAAAACCCCAAATGGGTTTTCAAATAAGTTTTGAAAGTCGTACTCATCACTCCCCACTCTATTTCATAAATTTTGAAGAAGTCCTATTATCTTCTCTCATTGAAAATCCTTGAGTGGCATAAAGCTTCTGAGTTTGAATTATTTTCAAATGAAATTCAAATCTTTTCAAAACTCCGTTTTTTCAAATGGAAGAAGTCATGTTATCTTCACTCTAGGATTGGTTTTGAATTTAAATTTTGAATTCCGTGGGAACCAAAAGCAAGAATGAAAGTTTGGGAAAGTCCTTTTATTCCCTCTCATTTAACTTTCAAAAAGTTTCAAATTCCACTCCATTTCACACAATCAATCAAGCAAACATCATAATTACTTACTTAATATAACATTCCAAAAATTTAGAGTTTTGGGATGTTACAGACGATCTGTGATCTCCCATGTCCCGTTAGCCAAGATGGATTCCATCTCGCTACGGACCGCATCCTTCCAGTAGTGAGCATCCGGTGATACATAGGCTTCTGAAATGGTACTGGGAGTGTCATCATCCACGAGGTACACAAGAAAATCATCACCAAAAGACTTTGCAGTCCTCTATCTCTTGCTCCTAACAGGAGCTTCCTCGTCATCCTCCGTAGAATCTTCATCACTTTTGTGTTCATAATATTCCATCAGAATGGCAGGTTCAGGAGTCTCATCGGATTCCAGCCTAGAAGTGCTTTGCATATCTCTCATGGGGAAAATATCCTCAAAGAATGTAGCATCTTTAGACTCCATGATCGTACCGACCTTCACGCCGTGCACATCAGATTTCACCACTAGAAATCTATAGCCGACGCTATGCTTGGCATAGCCCAAAAAAACGCAGTCCACAGGCTTTGGTCCCAACTTGCGCTTTTTGGTTATCAGCACATTGACTTTCGCCAAACAGCCCCAAGTGCGCAAGTAAGAGAGTGTGGTTCTTTTATTTTCCCATTGCTCATAGGGAGTAGTCTCATTGTCCTTCGTGGGAACTTTATTCAGGACATGACATGATGTCAATACAGCCTCCCCTACCATTCCTTAGATAAACCCGATGTATCTAACATGGCGTTAACCAAATCAGTTAGAGTACGGTTTTTCCGTTCGGCAACCCCGTTTGACTGGGGTGAATAGGGAGGCGTCCTCTCATGAATAATACCATGTTCCGCACAGAATAAATCGAACTCATTAGAAAAGTACTCTCCACCACGATCAGACCGAACTCGTTTTATTTTCTTTTCAAGTTGGTTCTCAACTTCTGCCTAATAGATTTTAAAGTAGTGTAGAGCCTCATCCTTAGTATTTAACAAATACACATAGCAGAATCTAGTGGAATCATCAATCAACGTCATAAAATATTTCTTTCCACCTTTAGTCAACACACCATTCATCTCGCACAGATCTGAATGTATGAGCTCTAGTGGTGCCAGGTGTCTCTCCTTCGCAGGCTTGTGAGGCTTACGAGGTTGCTTTGCTTGCACACACGAATGGCACTTAGAGCCTTTGGCTAAAGTGAAACTCGAGATTAAATCCATCTTAGCTAGCTGCGTCATACAACCGAAATTAGTGTGACAAAGGCGTGAATGCCAAACCTCAGATTCGTTCACGCTAGAATGAATTTGGTTCACGAATTTATTATAGAAATCCGCCAGGGAAAGGCGGAACAAACCACCGCAATCATATCCTTTTCCAACAAACAGTCCATACCGAGATATGACTACTTTATTGGACTAAAATACTAACTTAAACCCTTCTTTACAAAGAAGGGAGCCACTAACGAGATTCTTCTTGATGGCGGGGACATGCTGCACATTCTTCAGTTGCACGATCTTTCCCGAAGTAAACTTCAAATCTACCATGCCAACACCATGAACAGAAGCATGCGAGCCATTCCCCATCAGGACTGAGCAATCTCGTGCGACCTGGTACGAAAAGAACAATGACATATCAGCACACACATGAATTTTGGCCCCTGTGTCAACCCACCAATCGGTGGACTGACAAACTGAAAGTACGGTAAACAAATTACCATACCCAGTTGCCCCATCATTGTTGCTCATAGTCACATTGACAGACTTGGAGTCCTGTCCTGGCTTCTTGTACTTGTTTGGCCACTTGTTTGCCCAATGTTCCTCTAAACCACAAGTAAAGCAGCCATCTCTCTCTTTGTCTTTCTTCTTACCCTTCTTCTTGAAGGTAGTATTCTGCTGGACAGTGTTCTTTCCCTTGAACTTGTGGAAATTCTTCTGCACCACATTGGCGCTAGAAGAACCCTCTGCCCCTTTCGTGTGAGGTCTTTGCTCTCGAGTTCTGCTCAACACTTAGATGACAGATGGCATCCTCAACCGAGAATTCACGCCTCAAGTGCTTGAGAGAAGTAGCAAAGTTCCTCCATGAAGGAGGGAGTTTTGCAATAATGCAACCCGCGACAAACTTGTCCGGCAACTCACACTTCAGGAGCTCCAGCTCCTTAGCGATGCACTGTATCTCATGAGCCTGGTCCAATACAGGACGGTTATCAACCATCCTGTAATCATGGAACTGCTCCATAGCATACAGTTCGCTTCCAGCATCGGTTGCACCGAATTTAACTTCGAGCGCATCCCACAAATTCTTGGCAACCCGCATATGAATATATGCGCCAACCAACTTGTCTTTGATCACACTCAGAACTGCTCCGACAAAGATGGTGGTTGCCTCCCTAAACGCCTTCTCCTATTCAGGAGCAATCGTTTCTGTGGGAGGCACACCACCAACCCAGAACACGTTCATCGCTGTGAGCCACAAGGTGGTCCTTGTCTGCCAACGCTTAAAATGCGTCCCGGTAAACTTTTCCGGTTTCAGAGTAGTGGCAAAGCCTTGAATCGAAAAGTGCCTAAAATAAGGTTTTTGGATTGTTGGAAATATTAGCACCTTTACTATTAGGCTAATCCATGAGTAAATAGTAAACATGGCAATCACAGTATGCAACTCATACCGATACTTAAACATGTGAGCACGTACAGTACATAGAACCGAGACATCTATGAACACAGCATATATAGTTAGCACATGAACAAGCACATAAACGAGTAAGTGAGGGATGAACAGATCATACCCTCCGGTTGGCCAAGCCAACGCGGTGGCGGCTACAGCAGCCTCGACGTCGTCCGTGACCTCCTTCTTGGCGGCGGTGTCGTTCGCCATGGGGTCGATGCAGGGGAAGTAGTGGAAGTAGAGGAGGACGAAGACGGGGACGGATCGGGAGCAGTCGCGTTGAGACGCTCCCCAAAAACCTTATTGTCGTTCTCCCGGGAAGGATCTCGAACGACAGGGTTCCGAAGGCACCTGCTCTCCCAACCAACCGTGCACGCGTTCCTCGGGATGGGATCACCGGAAGCAGCACAGAGAGAGGAACAGTAGATGACGGATAGGGTTGTGCAGGAGGGAGTGAGTGAACTGAGTTAGGGTTCACTCCACAGGCCAGCGCCTCCTTATATAGGCCGTCAGGTAGATGGGCCTGGGCTAGGCCCACGACCGAGTCCGCGAACAGCCCACGGTCCAACGTCTCGGACAGTGGCACTTCCGTTAGCGACTCGTTAATTAATCAACAATTAATTAACCATTCCTGAACGACAAAAATAAGGCTCAGCTCGGCTCATTCCCGCAACCCGCGGCGCGCGCGCGCGCGTCGCGTCGTGACGAGGCGAGGCGTGGCGAGGTGAGGCGAGCGGCGGAGGAGGAGGAACGCGCGTGTACAGCTCCTCTTCCCAAGCTCCCAATGGCATGTGGTAGAGCAGCCCTTATAAAGGGGTCTCACTCTTCTTACTGTAGCAGTATGGTACTAAACTTCCCACCACTTGCCATGCACCTAAATGGGCCTTAGAGATTAACTAGGGATTATTGTCTTATATGGGCCTAAGCCCATCTATAATCCAACAGGGTGGTCCTCTCCACATGCAAGATACGAGGGCATCTACACTCGGATTTGACAAATCTTATCCCCTAAATGTCCACGGACACGCTCGGGTGTGACCCTGAACAACGTCAGACGGCCCCTCATATGTCCTGCCGGATAGTCACACTCCTCGTATCTAAACTCTCAAATTCATGCAATCCATGCACGTGATTCATATAGCACAAATTCATCATAATTCAATAACTCACATTGCAGGCAAAATAAATCACAATTTAATAACCGGACATGCCAAAATGAAATTCAACGCACGGGCCATAACCGAACAACGTGATGAATCACTCGCCGGGCGCCATTGGTGCCGCGTCCGCTGGTGCGGCGGCCGCCGCCTCGTACTCCCTACACAGGTTGATCTCCTTCTTCCCCTCAAGTCATTTCCTGGCTTCCGCATCCATGCGGATGACGGCTTCCTTGTCAGCAGCGGGGACACACCCTCCTCAACGTCCACAACATCCTTGGTCGGAACTTCCTTCGTCGCCATTTCCCGCTCGCGCTACTTTTGTCGTTGCACGCTCCAGGCGACGTTCTTCGCCTTGTAGCTCATCCCCACAGACGGGATCCCCACGGATGACGTCCAGGCTATGTTCTTGCCGGCGATGGGGGACGGGGTACCTGGTGACGACATCTAGGGCGACGGATGGGGGAGCAAGGGTGGAGGACGGCGACGGCTCGGACGCAGGAGGAGGGCGGTGTATTTAGTAGACTTAGTTAATTTGGTGGAATTTGTGGTGGGTTCTATCTGTCAAATCCGACGTGGCGGACGCGTCCGGGCGCGTCTGAGAATCCTCACATCTGTCGCAGATATGGGCTGGATATGAGGGGTGCCAGACAGCCCGGACGTATAAAGCCGGTTTAAGGAGCTTGACTAGGTCATAATTTTGTGACCGGTCATTGATTAAGCCGTCCGCCCAAACATATAAGGGTATTTGAGGAGCCCGTTTATAGATGCTCTGAAGTTCCTCCTCTCACAAAATCATGAATAGTCACAGGGCTTTGATAATCAGTTCGTGCATCGTCTTTCTCCTTGCCGTACAAACTGCCCATAACAATAACATGAGCAATATCTCCGCGAACTCCTCATGGGCGGTGGTGTCCACGAGATGAAACAGCCATTCTCGAGCGCCCGGGCAAACAAATGCGCACATGTGTCGTGTGAGTTGGTCACCGACGATTACCCACACACATCGTTTGATTGCATGATGAATCCGGTTAACAAGTCGACGGTGCTCCTCTTAACAAGTTTCAAGCATGTCTCCAATTGAGTTTGATTGCATCTTTGATTCTTTATCATGCTTTAAGATGTCAACTTCACTTTAGCAAAAAAGAAAGGATGCCTTGTTTTCTATTGCTTCCTTTCCTTGCCTACCTAACCTAGGCCCAGTTCTTTTGGCTCAATTCTGAAGAATTACTGCCCGGAGAATCACAATCGCAAAAGAACTCGTTTCTTCCCCAGGAATCATCCGAGAATTATCAGAATCGCTAGTGTATTTGAGAATCGTGGAAACTTGGCAATTCTGGCAATTCTAGCCAGGCCCTCAAAAGAAAACTGTTTGGTTTGAACAAACACCCCTATTTGCAAGTCAATTTACGGACAGAATGCCACTGGCAGCCCGACCGAGCGACCGAAAGCAGAGGAAGGCCCGACCGAGCGAACAGCTTCCTCCACCCAGCACTCCCTCGTCCCCAGCCTCCTCCTGCTAGGGTTCGGCGCCACCAGGCTGCTCCCCGCCCCAGCGTCGTCAGATCCACCGGCGGGAGCCCCCTACTGCACCGCCCCGACCCGGCCGCCCCTCCTCCTCGAATCCTCCCCGCCCGGCCGCCGCTCCTTCAGTGCCGTGCAGCAGGACGCCCCCGGCAGCAGGAACCGGCCGCCCGCCTGCCCGGCCCTCTCTTCCCTCCGCCCGACAGCAGTAGGCGCCCGCCCAGCCGGCCCTCCCTTCCATTCACTGCTGAGCTCGTCGGCCCCTACCTCTCTTATCCCTCATGCTCTCCCTGTATAGCTCTCTGTTACTTATATGTATGTTAATTTGTATGTTGCTTTGGATGGTGCAAACATGTGATTGATGGTGCAAACAGCTAGGGTTGGGTTGTTCCATGAAGTTAACCTCAAAACTGAGAGCAGTATTATCTTGTCATTGGTCATTGTTTAGCTCAGAACACAAGAGATTCATATTTGATATTGTTCAGGCTTATGCCAAGCTTCATAATTATAAACACACTGAAGCATTAATCCTGAGTGTGCCTACCTTTCCTCACAATGTTATATATGCAACATTTAGCAAAAAAAATTGTATGAAAAATCTGTAAGGAATGTACTTCTATATGATTGATTGCTTACTATTAATTTTGTATTGGTATGGATTGATGGCTGCTTAGTAAAAAAATTGTATAGATTATAACTTTGACATGTGAATGTTGTAGATGGAAAAACTGAAGCATCCGAAAGCAATTTGGGATGCTGCGGCTCATTCCATTTATATGGAAGTGTGCGTAGAGGAGGTGCGAGCAAATAACCGCGCCATAGGAAACACCACTTTGTCCGATGTAGGACAAGTTAATTTGCTTACTAAGTTTAATGAGCGCCTCGGGAGAAACTATTCGCACCAACAATTAAGAAACCGGTGGGATGCATGTAGAAGTGATTATGCCATATGGAAGACATTGCTTCAAAAAGCTTCGGGCATCGGAAGAGATCCTTATACAAAGACCATTGCTGCTACGGATGAGTGGTGGGCATTGGAGTTGAAGGTACTTTTTTTGTTTTGTCATTTTAGCGAGTTATGTTGCTTCTTTCATTTCATTTCATTTCATTTCATTTCATTTAACATGGATACATGCTATTTCATTGCAGGCACGTCTGCAAGCTTGCAAGTTTCGGCATGCTCCACTTGCGGAGGAGGACAAAATGGAGGAGGTGTTTGATGCTTGTTCTGTCACAAATGAGCATGCGAGAGTGCCAATTCCCACATATCAAGTGAAGGTGATAAAACCGAAGTTACACATACTGTGAATCGTGCAAAGGGTGGGAAGAAGAGGGCATGTCCTTATTCGCCAAGTCCTAAGATGAATGAAAGGGCAAGTGAGCATGCAAAAAATGAGGCATTTGTCCGTATGGTGGATCTCTTTGATTCAAGGAACAAGAGAGATGAGACTCAAGTTTCAGCAAGACAAGAGATTCACGAAATGATGGCCATGGTAGAAGCAGATGGTGGTGCACCTGGGAGTGATGTTCATTTCTATGCTTCACAACTTTTTAGGGATCAGAGAAATCGTGATGTTTTCTCTGCCTTCAAGGGTCACGAGCCTAGTGCGAGGCTGATTTGGATAAACAAAACATGGGAGTTCAACAATAAGTAGAACCTCTATGTTTCAACTGCTTTCCACTTGTATTGTAGTGAACTATGTTATTTGCTTTGAACCCTTGTATTTGCTTTGAACTTGTATCGTACTGTCCTATATTATTCGATTTGAACCCATGTATTTCCTTTGAACAATATGTGCTTTCAACTTGTATCCTTTGAACTTGCTACTGTATCTTGTTGTTAATCTCCTATGTGTGTATGTTGTTGTGGCAGATGGATAAAAAAACAAGAAGATGAGGAATTTGAGGCAGGAATGCTTGCATTTGCTTTGGAAATGGCGTCGTCAAGCAAATCGTTGCCGTATGCGTCAAGAAGATTACCCCTTGTTACAGGCCTCCAATGGGTGGAAGAGAAGGAGCAGGATCCAAAAGCTTTCTACGCTATGTTCAGAATGAGGAGGTCAATGTTTTACCCATTGCATGATCTGTTGGTTGAGAAGTATGGGCTTATGTCAACTTGCAACATATCATCCAAAGAAGCGTTGACGCTTTTTCTATGGACTTTGGGGACAACGCAGACCACTGACAATGTTGCAGATCGGTTTGCAGATAGTCGTTCTGTCACTAACAAAAAATTCCATGAGGTTTTGGAGTGTGTAGACCGCATGGCCGGTGACTACATTAGACCAATGGATCCATCTTTCTCTCAACCTCATCCCATACTTAGAAAAACAAGGTTCTGGTCTCATTTCAAAAATGCTATTGGAGCCATAGATGGAACGCACATTAAAGTGATTGTGCCCAAGGAATTGGAGCCCCAACACAGGAATAGGAAAGGGTACACAACCGAAAATGTCATGGCAGTGTGTGATTTCGATATGAGGTTCACTTTTGTTGTTCCTGGATGGCCCGGATCTGTTCATGACACACATGTATGGAGCGATGCTATAGTTCGTTATGAGCATTATCCACAACCACCCACAGGTAATCTCTTGTATGTACGCATATTATTATGTACGTGTATGCATGCATATTCTTATATACATGATGTCTTATAGTAGATAAATACTACCTTGTCGACTCCGGATATCCCAACAGAGTTGGATATCTAGCACCATATAAAGGGCAACGATATCATGTACCTGATTTCCAACAACACCCTCCCATGGGGAGGTATGAGACATTCAACCATCGACATTCTTCTTTGCGTAATGTTGTCGAAAGATCGTTTGGTGTTCTCAAGATGAAATGGCGTATTCTCCAAGGCATACCACGGTACAAACCGGAGACCCAAAAGATGATCATCCCTGCATGCATGTGTCTTCACAACTACATTTGTGATAGCAAGTTACGTGATGAGCATTTTGACAAGTTTGACAATGATGAGTATGTGCAACCTCCACAGCCGTTTACAGGTGCCAACGCTTTACCACCTGAAGATGATGGTACCATGGCCGCTACACGTGAGGCTATTGATGTCAGTCTTGTACCTTGAGATCATCCATCTATTTGTAGTTTGCAACTCGCTTTTAACTTGTAATATTAAGCACTATATGATATTTCCAACTCTGGTTCTAAATTGTAATATTAAGCACTTTATGATATTTGCAACTCGCTTTTATATTGTAATATTATATACTTTATGAGATTTGCAACTCGTTTTCATGTTCATATTAGACATGAAACTGTCAGAAATAACCAAGTGTTACCAATTCATCACTCACTTCAATCTAGGGGCCTTACAGACATTTCAACAGACAGCTCATACAACAATCACAGGCTAGAATTACAGAAAAGAACTGGACAGACAATTATGTGGGCAGACGATTCTGTGGGCAGTTTCCAGAATCGTAATTCTCCAGAATTATAAGGCGAAAAGAACTGGCCTCTACTAGACCCTGGAAAGAGGTATGTATGGTTCCAAAACAACATGATTCTAATACGCCTATTTTTTTCGAAAAGAAGGATGACCCCCGGCCTCTACATCAGGGCGATGCATACAACCATTCTAATTCGCCTATAATACCACGAATCAAAAGATCATCGCAGTAACAAAGGGGACCACATTTATGTATGAAACAATAAAGCTACAACAGCATCACGTACCGTTTTAAGGCTCTGCAACTTTCTTGGTTCCTTTGTTGGCAGGGGCGGAGCCGGGATTTAAGCATTGTTGGGGGTGGGGGGGGGGGGGGGGGGGGGGGGGGGGGGGGGCGAAGAAGACGACGACTATAGAAACATCGTTGCACATCAAAGTTGACATAAAAATCAGTACAGTCTACCTCTCTCCTCGACTAAATAAGAAAGCCTACAGCACATATTCCTCGGCAACAGCACTGTGGGGTTACAGATAACATAACTTCTCTCCGTTTCAAATCCGAAAGAAGCTCAGAAATGGAACAGAGATCATACAGAGCCGTCCGGCAGAATTTATGGATCAAGATTCCATTTATGGCTGGCAGTACAAGATATCATCCACTACAAGTCTACAACTGAATATTCTCCATCAGCGTCCGATACAACTTGCAGAATACGAAGCTAGCGAAAATCATAAGCATCTATCTATGCATTCTCCATCAGCTGCAAGACCTCAGTTTCTGTGGGCAATGAAGGGATTGCCCCTTTCTTTGTGGTGGTGATTGCTCCACATGCATTGGCAAATTTAATCGCCTCCTCAAGCTTTTCCTGATTCTGCAGCAACCAGCAGATATGGAATTAGTGAACCACCTATTTCTACGCACGAAAAAGGGCATGAGTTATACAGATCTAGACTGAAACTAGTACAGTAATGCTGAAGAAAATGTTTGTAGGCCAGCTTACTTGCAATGATGATGGATCTTGGACAATTTTTCGGAGCAGAGCACCAACAAAT
The DNA here is from genome assembly GCA_039707655.1 of Elymus sibiricus. Lineage (NCBI taxonomy): Eukaryota > Viridiplantae > Streptophyta > Magnoliopsida > Poales > Poaceae > Elymus > Elymus sibiricus. The sequence goes on from CM077672.1 coordinate 322,380,615, forward strand.
GCATCACCAGCACCTGTTGTATCAACTTGTTGTATTTTGTAAGATGGGACAACTCCACGGAAATCCTATAGTCAAATACAACAAAGCACAAGTCTCAGTTACAGCATGAGTCTTCAAGTCTCAATGGTAATTGTGCAAGAGTTATATGCTTGTCCTGAGTGCATACAAAGCAAAGCCCAGTGAAGCTTAGATTTGACATACAAAGTACAGCCAGCACTAACAATAGATTGTGAAAACTTGTAAAGCATACCCTGGCATAGTACTTGCATCCTTGACCTCCAAGAGTGACCAGGAGGAGCTTAAAGGTAGGGCGCCACAGCTTCATGACAACATCGTCCTCAACTGAGTCGATGCCGGTCAAAAACTCGACCTCAGACTGACTGACCTTGACAATGTCTGCCTGGTCCCAGATACTCAAGATCTTGATGCGAGCCTCCTCACGGGATGACCACAATGCCTCCCTTGGGTTCGGATCATATGAGAGAAGCGCGCCGGCCTCTTTGGCGATCTCCATGGCGCGCAGATGTGCCGACCGGCAAGGCTCAGCAATCAAGCTTATTGATCCATAGTGGAAGACTGCAGCCTGGGTGCATTATAAGTTGTGAGTCATTTTCCCTCAACGAAATAGAACAGTGCAGTACAGAAACTTCGCAAGAAATCGACAGATTTAAGAGTCATATCAGTAGAGTGAACACATTCTCATAAATTCTGCACGCAGAGCACAAATCTAACAATGAACAGTTGAAGCATCTAGCAGCACCTGATATGTGGTAGTTCTCGATCATAGAACTATACATACAAGCCGACATGACCCTCTTGCCCCATGGATGAAAATGTTGATCGCCAGCTGATGAATCGGTTAACCTGGTCATCGGTCATCCGTAGGTGTGCTGAGGACATTAGACTATGGTCCTGGAGATGTTCATATCGAACGAACTACCTGACATGCACAATTCTGAAATTACGTCTCAGTCTCGCAGTACCAAATATGCAAACATTTTCTCAAAAGTTTTACAAACCATGAAAAGATCTATCTGACATCAACAAATCAGCTGACACTCTCAGATCTCAATTATTGTGCATCACAATGAAACAAACTTCACATTGGATTATAAATAATGTTGTGCGTGACACAGGTTGAAGTATCAGACAGATCCAGCAAAAGAACAAGTACCAACCAACCAGACGGCACAGCAAAATCCGACCAAGATCCGCCTTATTTGCCAAGGAAGATTCAGCACCCAAACTGCACGAAACGAAAAGGACACCTAAAACAAGAGGAACAGGACGAAGAAAATTCCACCTGATGCGCACCAGATCAGTAGCACCAGAAACAAGAAAATTCCACCTGACGCGCACCAAGAAACCTAGCTAGCGCTCGCGTCCGGATCCAAGAAATTGGCCGAAGACTGTACTACGCTCGATGGGATCGAGTTGGTTCCCCAGATCACAAACAAAGAAACCGGTAATAAGGAGAGTCGTGATTCGCGTACCCTCTTGATGACGTCGATGTTGAGCTCGTCGGCGGTGAGGAGCATGTCGGCGCTGGGGTTGCGGTAGAACATGAACTCGCGCTCCCCGTCGGCGCGCAGAGTGACGAAGGCGAGCGCGGTGCGCGCCCCCGCGTCGAAGACGACGGCGCCGTCGTCGACGCCGTTGTCGCGGAGGATGGCGGCCAGCATCCGGCCGAACTCGTCGTCGCCGAGCTTGCCGACGAAGGCGGCCTCGCCGCCGAGCCGCGCGACCGCGATGGAGACGTTGGCCGGCGCGCCCCCGGGGGCCTTGAGGAAGGCCGGCGCCTCCGCCAGCGACACCCCCGCCACCGTCGGCACGAAGTCCACCAGCATCTCCCCGAAGCTGACCACCAGCTCGCCCCCGCCGGCCATTTCCAGACACACGGACGGAGACAAAGAGAGAAAGGGAACGGGGATGATGTGTGCGCGCCGCGCCGGGACGGAGACAGAGAAGTCCACCCAGACCACAATGGTCGACATGTTCTTCTATTCTTTTATTCGTCTCTGGTGTCCCGCATGTTAGTTTATGCTTTTTTTTTTTTTTTTGCAAAAATGACAAATCTGAAAAACTAATTCACAAACTGAACTGCTTTTGAAAAAAATTTACTCAGCTGACCCTTTTGTGTAGCGCCCGACATCTAGGCGTTGCACTTTATTGTGCAGCACCTGACTGTCAGACGCTACACATCTGGTCAGCATCGCACCCCAAGCTGACTGAAAAATGCTAAGTAAGTGTGCAACGCCTGAGAACTAGGTGCTACACTATACAGTGTAACGCCTAGCGTCTAGGCGTTGCACTAGTGGTCTCTCCTCTGCTTGGACCAACTGCCGGTGCGCAACACGCGACGCTTCGCCACACGTGACCTAGAGCGCCTGAGCCGCTGCCTTACAGCTAGGCAGCTGCATGCCTGAGCCGCTGCCTTACAGCTAGGCGCCGCAGTGTGCCACCAAAGTCTATGGCGAAAAGCGTGCAGTCACTAGTGCAACGCCTAGACGCTACAGTGTAGCGCCTAACTCTCAGGCGTTGCACACTGACTTAGCATTTTTCAGACAGCCCGGGGTGCGACGATGGCCAGACGTGTAGCGCCTGTCAGTCAGGCACTGTACAGTGTAGTGTGGCGCCTAACTGTCGGGCGCTACACAAAAGGGTCAGCCGGGTGAAATTTTTCCAAACACAGTTCATTTTGTGAAATATTTTCGTCCATAGGTCAAATTTGTCATTTTTGCCCATTTTTTTCAACATGACCGACAGTTGATGCCATAACTCTGCTAAAGGCATCTCCAACGGCAATCCGCAAATTTCCTCCCGCATCCATCCACGGACAGGGGGCGACCAGTCCGCGGACACGGATGCGGGAGGACGTCATCCAACTGTAGCCTGTATATGTTCGCCAGCAAATTCAAATTCAAATTGCGCTGATCCACACAACGCGCCGGATCACACCCGCGCCGGATCGCATCCCCGATCATAACCAAAAACAGGCAAATATGCTTAGTTTTTACATGCCCGAATCCAAAGGAACATCAGTCCGACAGTCCGTATCTTTGGGGGTGCCGTCTGCTCCCGATCAAGGGGGGGCCGTCGCCGCTGCGTAGACAGCCTCCGCGTCCGCGACCACCTCCGCCTCCGCCGCGTCCTCATCTTCCGCCGCCGCCAACTCATCTTTCTGCCGCTCCAACATCTGGTAGCGGACGGATTGCATGATAATTCTAACGTCGGCATCCAAAGAGTCGATATTGAAGGTCAACATCTTGGCGTCCTCCGCATTGGCAGCGATCTTCACCCTCTTTTCCTCGAGCGCGGCCTTCTTCTCCTCCAGCGCCGCCTTCCTTTCTTCGATCATGGTCCTCCTCTCTTCGAGCCTGATCTTCTTCTCCGTCGCGTCCATCAACTGCTTGAACCTTTCCGCCTTCCTCTCCTCCTTGATTTCCGAGCGCCTCATGCATGACTCCTCCTTCTTCGCCAAGATCTCCTCGAACCTCTCCGTCAGCTTGGCCGCCGCACCTTCTCGCTTCGCCCTCTCCTCCTCCCACTTCTTGCCCCGTAAATTTCTTCTAACCTTCTTCAGCGGTTCTTTGGTTGGGTCGGTAGGGTCACCGATTTCTTCCTCGTTAGCTTGGGCGGCGGTCTTGGCAATGAAAAGGTTTCACTTCGGTTGCCCATTCAACTTCAACCAACAATGCATGATGGTGAAGGACTTCTTCTCCAACTTCTTGTACACCACACAAGCACGAGTAGGCTACAAAGTGAAACAATGCATATCCGGGTAGTGAGCAACAAAACAATACCTGTCCGGCTAGTGATCAACAAAACTAAAGCATATCCGGCTAGTGATCAACAAAACTAAAGCATATCCGGCTAGTGATCAACAAAACTGAAGCCTATCCGGCTAGTGATCAATAAAACTAAAGCATATCGGGCTAGTGATCAACAAAACTAAAGCATGCCCGGCTAGTGATCAACATAACTAAAGCATATCCGGCTAATGATCAACTTACTTGCTCCGTGATTTGTGCATCGCTAGGCCACCGTGCGATGAGATGCTTCAAGTGCCCGCATTACTTTGAGATGGCCTCTTGGATGGTGTACCATCGATGGATGAGGGACTTCCACTCACGATTGCGGATCAACGCGTCGGAGTAGGGCGCGAAATGTTTGTGCTCATGGAACCATATGTGAATGTTCCTCCAAAAGGTTGTGCCCTTTTGCTCCGTGCCGGGAGAGGATCAAGGCTAGTGGCCAACCATGCATCACACAACGGCTCGTCCTCCCGCATGTTGAAGCTTTCTCCTCTACCTTTCTTCTTCAGATCGCCGGCGGTACCATCCGGATCATCGTCGTCGTCCTCTTCCTCCCCCTCCGGACGCTGCTCTCCGGCGGCCCAATGTTGTTGTTGCTGTGTGCCATCGCCGGTCTCGGTGTAGGACTGCTGCGTGGCGGTCTGGGTGTAGCCCTGCTGCGTGTGGGTGTGGTTGCCGGACTGGGTGGAATCCGAGTCTTCCACCTGCCCGTCCTCGTAGCCCCATCCTCATCCCTCGCCTTCGTCATGGATGATGTCGAGCATCTCCCTCTCCGCGTCATACGCCGGCTCCCCCGCTCTGGGCATTGCAGCGAACAGCGTGCGGGCACCCATCTGCTCCCCGGCCGCCGGCCGTGCCCAGACGAGCGGCGGCGAAGAATACTCGGAGAAGAGTAGCACCGCATTAACGTCGATGATGTAAGGCACAGTACCGGCGGGGGTTTGATACGTCCAATTTGCATCATGATTTCCTACTATTAATTAATATGTTTTTGATCATTATTTCACTTTATGGTACAATTCTTATGCCTTTTCTCTCTTATTTTGCAAGATTCACATGAAGAGGGAGATTGCCGGCAGTTGGAATTCTGGACCAGAAATGGGTGAAACAGAGATAGCTATTTTGCACACCTCCAAATGACCTGAAAATTTACGGAGAATTATTTTGGAATATATAAAAAATACTGGCAAAAGAATTAATAGGAGAGGGCCCACCAGGAAGCCACAAGCTTGGGAGGCGCGCCCCCCGAGCTTGTGGGGCCCCTGGCAGGCCTCCAGCCCCCTCCTTCTCCTATATGCAGCCATTTGCCCTAGAAAAAATCAGAAGAACACTTTCGGGATGAAGCGCTGCCGTATCGAGGCGAAACTTGGGCAGGAGCTATTTTGCTCTCCGGCGGAGTGATTCCGCCGGGGATACTTTCCTCCGGAAGGGGGAAATCGAAGCCATCGACATCACCAACGATCCTCTCATCGTGGGAGGACCAATCTTCATCAACATCTTCACTAGCACCATTTCATCTCAAACCCTAGTTCATCTCTTGTATTCAATCTTTGTCTCAAAACCTCAGATTGGTATCTGTGGGTTGCTAGTAGTGTTGATTACATCTTGTAGTTGATGCTAGTTGGTTTATTTGGTGGAAGATTATATGTTCAGATCCTTAATGATATTCAATACCCCACTGATCTTGAACATGATTATGATTTGTGAGTAGTTACTTTTGTTCTTGAGGACATGGGAGAAGTCTTGTCATAAGTAATCATGTGAATTTGGTATTCGTTCGATATTTTGATGATATGTATGTTGTTGCTTCCTTTAGTGGTGTCGTGTGAACGTCGACTATATGACACTTCACCATATTTGGGCCTAAGGGAAGGCATTGTGGAGTAGTAATTAGATGATGGGTTGCTAGAGTGACAGAAGCTTAAACCCTAGTTTATGCGCTATTCCGTAAAGGGCTGATTTGGATCCATATGTTTCATGCTATGGTTAGCGTTATCTTAATTCTTCTTTCGTAGTTGCGGATGCTTGCAAGAGGGATAATCATAAGTGGAAGGCTTGTTCAAGTAAGAACAGCACCTAAGCACCGGTCCACCCACATATCAAATTATTAAAGTAGCGAACACGAATCAAACAAACATGATGAAAGTGACTAGATGAAATTCCCATGTGTCCTCGAGAACGCTTTGCTTATTATACGAGTTTGTTCCGGCTTGTCCTTTGCTATAAAAAGGATCGGGCCACCTTGCTGCACTTTATTATACTTGTTACTAGTTACTTGTTACAAATTATCTTGCTACCGAAGCTATCTGTTACCGCTACTTTCAGTACTTGCAGAGAATACCTTGCTGAAAACCGCTTGTCATTTCCTTCTGCTCCTCGTTGGGTTCGACACTCTTACTTATCGAAAGGACTACGATTGATCCTCTATACTTGTGGGTCATCAAGACTCTTTTCTGGCGCCGTTGCTGGGGAGTGAAGCGCCTTTGGTGAGTGAAATTTGGTAAGGAAACATTTATATTACATGCTAAAATTTAGTGTTACTTGTCACTATGGAAAGTAATCCTTTGAGGGGTTTGTTCGGGGTATCTTCACCTCGGCCGGAAGCATTGAGGGTTGCTCCTCAACCTACTGAACCTACTGAAAATATTTATTATGAAACTCCTTCGGGTATGGTAGAGAAACTGCTAGCTAATCCTTATGCAGGAGATGGAACGGTGCATCCTGATATGCACTTGATATATGTGGATGAAATTTGTGGATTGTTTAAGCTTGCAGGTCTATCCGGAGATGGAGTTAAGAAGAAGGTATTCCCTTTATCTTTGGAGGGAAAGGCATTGACATGGTATAGGCTATGTGATGATACTGAAACATGGGATTGGAACCGGTTGAAGCTGAAATTTCACCAGAAATTTTATCCTATGCATTTGGTTCATCGTGACCGGAATTATATATATAATTTTTGGCCTCGTGAAGGAGAAAGTATATGTTGCACACATGCCCCAATCATGAGCTCTCAAGAGAAATAATTATTCAAAACTTTTATGCTCGGCTTTCTCATAATGATCAATCCATGCTCGATACTTCTTCTACTGGTTCCTATATGAAGAGAACTATTGAATTCAGATGGGATCTTCTGGAAAGAATTAAACGTAACTCTGAAGATTGGGAAATCGACAAAGGTAAAGAGTCAGGTATAAATCTTGAGTTTGATTGTGTTAAATCTTTTATGGAAACTCATGATTTTCATAAGTTTAGTACTAAATATGGACTTGACTCGACTCTGAGATAGTAGCTACCTTTTGTGAATCTTTTGCTGCTCATGTTGATCTCCCTAAGGAGAAATGGTTTAAATATCATCCACCTATTGAATTAAATGAAGAACTCGTTATTGTTAAAGAAGAAACAATTGTTACAATGTTGATCCAGTTGTGCCCACTGCTTATATTGAGAAACCTCGTTTCCCTGTTAGGATTAAGGAACATGCTAAAGCTTCAACTGTGGTTAATAAAAGTAATATAAGAACACCTAGACCTTCTGAACAAATTAAGGTTGAACCTAATATTGCAATGGTTAAAGATCTCTTGGTTGATGATATTGATGGGCATGTTATTTACTTTTGCGATGAGGCTGCTAGAATTGCTAAACCTGTTAGAAATGAACGAGATATGCTAGATAAGAACAAGCCCGTAGTTGGTATGCCTGTTGTTTCTGTTAAGATTGGAGATCATTGCTATCATGGTTTATGTGATATGGGAGCTAGTGTGAGTGCCATTCCGTTTTATTTATATCAAGAAGTAATGCATGATATTGCACATGTTGAGATTGAAGATATTGATGTTACTATTAAGCTTGCAAACAGAGATACTATTACACCACTTGGGATTGTTAGAGATGTTGAAGTCTTGTGTGGTAAAATCAAATACCCTACTGATTTCCTTGTACTTGGTTCACAACAAGATAATTTGTGTCCCATTATATTTGGTAGACCTTTCTTGAATACCGTTAATGCTGAAATTGATTATGTTAATGAGAAGGTTAGAGTTAAGTTGGTGATATATCTCGTGAATTTAATTTTTCTAAGTTTAGTAGACAACCTCATGATAAGGAATTACCCAATAAAGATGAAATTATAGGTCTTGCTTCTATTGTTGTGCCTCCTACTGATCCTTTAGAACAATATTTGCTAGACCATGAGAATGATATGCATATGAATGAAAGAAATGAAATAGATGAGTTATTCTTTAAACAAGCACCTGTTCTCAAACATAATTTGCCTGTTGAAACCTTGGGAAATCCTCTACCACCCAAGGGTGATCCTGTGTTCGAATTAAAGCAATTACCTGATACATTTAAATATGCTTATCTAGATGAAAAGAAGATATATCCTGTTATTATTAGTGCTAACCTTTTAGAGCATGAAGAAAAGAGATTACTTAAAACTCTGAAGAAGCACCGAGCTGCTATTGGATATACTCTTGATGATCTGAAGGGCATTAGTCCCACCTTATGTCAGCATAAAATTCATATGGAGCCAGATGCTAAACCCGTTGTTGATCATCAAAGAAGGCTGAATCCTAAAATAAAGGATGTGGTAAGAACTGAAATATTAAAGCTTCTTGAGGCAGGTATAATTTATCACATAGCTGATAGTAGATGGGTAATTCCTGTTCATTGTGTTCCTAAGAAAGGAGGTATTACTATTGTTCCTAATGATAAAAATGAACTTATCCCACAAAGAATTGTAACCGGTTATAGGATGGTAATTGATTTCAGGAAATTAAATAAAGCAACTAGGAAAGATCATTACCCCTTGCCTTTTATTGATCAAATGTTAGAAATATTATCTAAGCATACACACTTTTGCTTCCTAGATGGTTATTCTGGTTTCTCTCAAATACCTGTTTCACCTGAAGATCAAGAGAAAACCACATTTACTTGTCCTTTTGGAACTTAAGCTTATCGTCGTATGCCTTTTGGTTTATGTAATGCACCTGCTACCTTTCAAAGATGAATGACTGCTATATTCTCTGACTTTTGTGAAAAGATTGTTGAGGTTTTCATGGATGATTTCTCCGTTTACGGAACTTCTTTTGATGATTGCTTGAGCAACCTTGATCGAGTTTTGCAGAGATGTGAAGAAACTAATCTTGTCTTGAATTGGGAGAAGTGCCACTTTATGGTGAATGAAGGTATAGTCCTTGGGCATAAAATTTCTGAAAGAGGTATTGAAGTTGATAAAGCTAAAGTTGATGCTATTGAAAAAATGCCATGTCCTAAAGATATCAAAGGTATAAGAATTTTCCTCGGTCATGCTGGTTTCTATAGAAGGTTTATAAAAGACTTCTCTAAATTTTCTAGGCCTCTTACTAATCTCTTGCAAAAAGATGTTCCATTTGTTTTTGATGATGATTGCGTAGAAGCCTTTGAAATTCTTAAGAAAGCCTTAATTTCTGCACCTATTGTTCAACCACCTGATTGGAACCTACCCTTTGAAATTATGTGTGATGCTAGTGATTATGCTATTGGTGCTGTTCTAGGACAAAGAGTTGATAAGAAATTGAATGTTATTCATTATGCTAGTAAAACTCTAGATAGTGTTCAAAGAAATTATGCTACTACTGAGAAAGAATTTTTAGCAGTTGTGTTCGCATGTGATAAATTTAGATCTTACATTGTTGATTCCAAAGTTACTATTCACACTGATCATGCTGCTATTAAATAACTTATGGAAAAGAAAGATGCTAAACCTAGACTTATTAGGTGGGTTCTTCTGCTACAAGAATTTGATTTACATATTGTTGATAGAAAGGGAGCTGAGAACCCCGTAGCAGATAATTTGTCTAGAATGGAAAATGTTCTTGATGACCCACTTCCTATTAATGATGATTTCCCCTGATGAACAATTAGCTATGATAAATGATTCTCGTAATACTCCTTGGTATGCAGACTATGCTAATTACATTATTGCTAAATACATACCACCTAGTTTCACATACCATCAAAAGAAAAAGTTCTTCTTTGATTTAAGACATTACTTTTGGGATGACCCACATTTATATAAAGAAGGAGTAGATGGTATTATTAGACGTTGTGTACCTGAGCATGAACAGGAACAAATCCTACGAAAGTGTCACTCTGAGTCATATGGAGGACACCATGCGGGAGACAGAACTGCACACAAGGTACTACAACCGGTTTTTATTGGCCTACTCTTTTCAAAGATGCACGTAAGTTTGTCCTTTCTTGTGATGAATGTCAAAGAATTGGTAATGTTGGTAGACGTCAGGAAATGCCTATGAATTATTCACTTGTTATTGAACCATTTGATGTTTGGAGTGCCTAGATATTTAATGACCGATGGTGGTTCACATTTTATTCATGGTGCTTTCCGTAAATTGCTTGCTAAATATGATGTTAATCATAGAATTGCATCTCCTTATCATCCTCAGTCTAGTGGTCAAGTTGAGTTAACTAATAGAGAAATAAAATTAATTTTGCAAAAGACCGTTAACAGATCTAGAAAGAATTGGTCTAAGAAACTTGATGATGCTATATGGGCTTACAGAACTGCTTATAAAAATCCTATGGGTATGTCTCCATATAAAATGGTCTGTGGAAAAGCATGTCATTTACCTCTTGAACTAGAACATAAAGCATATTGGGCAATTAAAGAACTTAACTATGATTTTAAACTTGCCGGTGAAAAGAGGTTATTTGATATTAGCTCTCTAGATGAATGGAGGACCCAAGCTTATGAAAATGCCAAGTTGTTTAAAGAAAAGGTTAAAAGATGGCATGATAAGAGAATTCAAAAACGGGAATTCAAAGTAGGTGATCATGTTCTATTATACAATTCTCGTTTAAGGTTCTTTGCAGGAAAACTTCTCTCTAAATGGGAAGGGCCATACATCATCGAAGAAGTTTATCGCTCCGGAGCCATCAAAATAAACAACTCCAAAGGCAATTATCCGAGAGTGGTTAATGGGAAAAGAGATAAACATTATATCTTAGGTACTCCCATTAATGTTGAAACTAATATTATTCAAACAATGACACCGGAAGAGCACATAGAAGAAACCTTTCGGAACGCTCCAAAAGCCTAAAAAGGAGTAGGTATGTGGTACGGTAAGTAAACCGACTCCAAAACTTCCATAAAAGTACTTTCTGCCCGTTTTGGAATATATAAAAAAATTAGGAAAATAATAAACAGTCCAAAAAGGGCATGAGGAGGCGACAAGCCTGGGGGGCGCGCCCTACTGATACGTCCATTTTGCATCATGTTTTCCTACTGTTATTTATAGTGTTTTTAATCAATATAACACTTTGTGGAGCAATTCTAATGAATTTTCTCTCTTAATATGCAAGATTAACATAAGGAGTGAGATTGCCGGCAGCTGGAATTCCGGACCTGAAAAAGCTATGTCAGAGATACCTATTCCGCACATCTCCAAATGAGCTAAAATTTCATGGAGATTTATTTTGGAATAAATAAAAAATATTGGAAGAAAGAAGTACCAGAGGGGGCCACCTAGGTGCCCATGAGGCACCAGGGCGCGCCAACCCTCCCCCCCCCAGGCGCGCCCTGGTGGCTTGTGGGCCCCCTGGCCAGCCTCCAGTGCCCATTTTCTGGTATATAAGCCCATTTGCCCTAGAAAAAATAAGGAGAAGACTTTTGGGACGGAGTGCCGCCGTCTCGAGGCGGAACTTGGGCAGGAGCACTTTTGCTCTCCGGCGGAGCGATTCGCCAGGGATACTTCCCTCCGGGAGGGAGAAATCGAAGCCATCGACATCACCAACGATCCTCTCATCGTGGGAGGACCAATCTTCATCAACATCTTCACCAGCACCATCTCATCTCAAACCCTAGTTCATCTCTTGTATTCAATATTTGTCTCAGAACCTCAGATTGGTACATGTGGGTTGCTAGTAGTGTTGATTACATCTTGTAGTTGATGCTAGTTGGTTTACTTGGTGGAAGATTATATGTTCAGATCCATTATGCTATTCAATACCCCTCTGATCTTGGACATGAATATGATGTGTGAGTAGTTACTTTTGTTCTTGAGGACATGGGAGAAGTCTTGTCATAAGTAATCATGTGAATTTGGTATTCGTTCGATATTTTGATGATATGTATGTTGTTGATTCTCTAAGTGGTGTCATGTGAATGTCGACTACATGACACTTCACCATCTTTGGGCCTAAGGGAATGCATTGTGGAGTAGTAATTAGATGATGGGTTGCTAGAGTGACAGAAGCTTAAACCCTAGTTTATGCGCTATTCCGTAAGGGGCTGATTTGGATCCATAAGTTTAATGCTATGGTTAGATTTATCTTAATTCTTCTTTCGTAGTTGCGGATGCTTGCGAGAGGGGTTAATCATAAGTGGGAGGCTTGTTCAAGTAAGAACAGCACCCAAGCACCGGTCCACCCACATATCAAATTATCAAAGTAGCGAACGCGAATCAAACAAACATGATGAAAGTGACTAGATGAAATTCCCATGTGTCCTCGAGAACGCATTGCTTATTATAAGGGATCGTTTCGGCCTATCCTTTGCTACAAAAGGATTGGGCTACCTTGCTGCACCTTAGTTACTATTGCTACTTGTCACTTGTTACAAATTATCTTGCTATCAAACTACTCGTTACCGATAATTTCAGTGCTTGCAGAAAACACCTTGCTGAAAACCGCTTGTCATTTCCTTCTACTCCTCGTTGGGTTTGACACTCTTACTTATCAAAAGGACTATGATTGATTCCCTATACTTGTGGGTCATCAAGACTCTTTTCTGGCGCCGTTGCCGGGGAGTGAAGCGCCTTTGGTGAGTGGAATTTGGTAAGGAAACATTTATATTACGTGCTGAAATTTATTGTCACTTGTCACTATGGAAAGTAATCCTTTGAGGGGTTTGTTCGGGGTATCTTCACCTCGACCGGAAGCACCAAGATTTGCTCTTCCACCTATTGAACATACTGAAAATATTTATTATGAGATTCTTTCGGGTATGATAGAGAAACTGCTAGCTAATCCTTATGCAGGAGATGGAACGGTACATCCTGATATGCACTTGATCTATGTGGATGAAATTTGTGGATTGTTTAAGCTTGCAGGTTTATCCGGAGATGGAGTTAAGAAGAAAGTATTCCCTTTATCTTTGTAGGGAAAGGCATTGACATGGTATAGGCTATGTGATGATACTGATACACGGGACTGGAACCGGTTGAAGCTGGAATTCCACCAGAAATTTTATCCTATGCATTTGGTTCATCGTGATCGGAATTATATATATAATTTTTGGCCTCGTGAAGGAGAAAGCATTGCTCAAGCTTGGGGGAGGCTTAAGTACATGATGTACACATGCCCTAATCATGAGCTCTCAAGAGAAATAATCCTTTTCATAAGTTTAGCACTAAATATGGACTTGACTCTGAGATAGTAGCCTCCTTTTGTGAATCATTTGCTACTCATGTTGATCTCCCTAAGGAGAAGTGGTTTAAATATTATCCCCCTGTTAAAGAAATGATTGAGGAACCCGTTAGTATTAAAGAAGAAACAATTGTTTACCATGTTGATCCAGTTGTGCCTACTGCTTATATTGAGAAACCACCTTTTCCTGTTAGGATTAAGGAACATGCTAAAGTTTCAACTATGGTTAACAAAAGTAATATTAGAACACCTAGACCCTCTGAACAAATTAAAGTTGAACTTAATGTTGCTATGGTTAAAGATCTCTTGGTCGATAATATAGATGGACATGTTATTTACTTCTGTGATGAAGCAGCTAGAATAGCTAAACCAGACCCTAAAGATAAAAACAGACCCGTAGTAGGCATGCCTATTATCTCTGTTAAAATAGGAGATCATTGTTATCATGGCTTATGTGATTTGGGTGCTAGTGTGAGTGCTATTCCGTTTAATTTATATCAAGAAATTATGAATGATATTGCACCTATTGAAATAGAGGACATTGATGTTACCATTAAACTTGCAAACAGAGATACCATTACGCCGCTTGGGATCGTTAGAGATGTTGAAGTCTTGTGTGGAAAAATAAAATACCCTACTGATTTTCTAGTCCTCGGTTCTCCACAAGATAATTTTTGTCCCATTATGTTTGGTAGACCTTTCTTGAACACTGTTAATGCCAAGATTGATTGCGCTAGAGAAACTGTTAGTGTTAATTTTGGTGGTATGTCTCATGAGTTTAATTTTTCCAAGTTTCGTAGACAACCTCATGATAAAGAATTGCCTAGTAAATATGAAATTATTGGTCTTGCTTCTATTGCCGTACCTCCTACTGATCCGTTAGAACAATATTTGCTAGACCATGAAAATGATATGCACATGAATGAAAGAAATGAAATAGATAAGATGTTCTTTGATCAACCACCTATCCTTAAACACAATTTGCCTGTTAAAACTCTTGGAGGCCCTCCTCCACCTAAGGGTGACCCTGTATTTGAATTGAAGCAATTGCCTGATACATTGAAATATGCGTATCTAGATGAAAAGAAGATATATCCTTTTATTATTAGTGCTAACTATTGGTGCAATATTTGCCCCCTTGTGTTTTGGAGATTGTTGACAGAAACAGGCATGGACTGATTTGTTTGCTAGTACACACAGGGAGCAATAGTCCATGCAGTACCGAAGAGAATGTTGTCTTCGGTGTCCAGTTCGAGGAACTTCACCGAAGAATATCTGCACAGCAGAGAAGAATGTGCTATATCCTTTGAAGTCTTGTAGACGAGAAGAATGATGTGAAGGAGTTGACCCCTCGAAAATTTACTGCTGACGCGAAGCAATTGGTTCAGTAATTCGGTCCGAAGAAAATTGACTGCAGCGATGGAAGACGAAGACAAACTGAAGACGTAGCATTCCTTTCGCTATTCTTCCTCCATTTATTTGAGTCATAGGACCTCCGTACTATTAAGAGGGGTATAGGTTCTCGAGCTTAGATCCGCTGTGATGCTTAGCCCAAACCTATGCGAGTCTGAGAGAAATCTCTTTATGTTTCGAATGATTACCTGCCAGCAGAAGACGTTGTTCTTCGGTGCTGCAGGAGATATCTTTCGAACTGAGGAGTTAGCATTACTTGCTCCGCACGTAATGTTACCGTTGTGCTCAATCCCGACCGTTGGACTCGTGTCGCTCGGCCGTAGGCTGCTCCACATGTCCAATTTGGTCTTTTCCCTTCAGGGAAGGCTGCGGCTATAAATAGCCACCCCGCTCCAACATTGCCCGTTGGCTGCTCCGCTTAAGATTTCTGAGAAGATTGATTGAGCATCCCCTCTCTGAGTGATTTGAGTTTAAGATCTACCGAGAGAAAAATCAAGAGCCCAAACTTAGACAGTGGTTGAGCATCACAGTAGTTCTGAGTTAGAGTTATTGTACCTATTACTCTTGAGAGCTGCACACTCTCTAGACGGATAGGTGTCGGCTCGAGTGTCGAAGAGTAATTGTCTTCACCGAGCAAGATCTTCAGCAACCAAGAGTCATTGTGGTTTGCGAAGAAGTCTGTCGAAGGTTTGGAGATCGCCGACAAGTATCTACCACGAGTGAAATCAACTGGAGTCTGATCAACTCCAAGTTGAAGGAGAATAGGGTGAAGAGAGTTTATCTTCTGTGTTAAATCACAACCCCTCCAACTAGACGTAGTCCTTTGGCAGAAGGGCGAACTGGTCAACCAAATTCTTCTGTCGCCATCGAGCACCACTGGTTCACTCTATTTTACTGCATCTCTTTCAGCAGTTTACCTTCGTGCTCTGTGTCGATAGTTTATCTGATCAATCATAGCTCGTTACTTATCCTTCACATTCTCTTCATTCATTTCCATCGTCCCAGTTCAATTTATTATCGTTCCTCTGTATGTTAGCGTGATTTCATTCTGTTCTGAATCCATTCACCTTGTCACCATTTCCCGTGCATTTCCATCGCAGTTCATATCTAGTTTTTCCTCGGGCTATTGCATCTGTTCATATATTGCTTTACCATCATACCAGTCAATCTTGTGATATTCTTCGCTCGAACAATTACTACTTTCTTCTTCGATAGATTTGCTCCTCTGTTGCATGCTTGTTTAAATACTTGTCTACCGAACCTTATTTCCGCTGCTGTGTTTGGGATCAGTTCAAAACATTCGCAAGAATTTTTGAATCTCCCATTCATCCCCCTCTGGTCGATATACTCTCGGTCCTAACAATTGGTATCAGAGCGGGTACTCCCTGTCTCTGTTTATTAAAGGTCTAACAACCTTGGAGTTTTGAGTATGTCGTTTGCAGGTAGATCCTCGCACTCTGAAAGGTTTCCTATCTTCGATGGAAATGACTATGTCTACTGGAAAGAACAAATGAAAATTAGACTTCAAGCCGTCAACATTGAACTTTGGCAAATTGTGGAAAATGGATACACTGTTCAGCACCCTGATGATCCTACCTCCGATGACAAAGCTAGAATGCGATTGAATGCTCAAGCAAAAGTTATTATCTGTGACAGCATCTCAAAAGACATTTTCGTTCGGTTCCGAAAGCTTGACATCAAGCAACTCTGGGATGCCATCAAGGATGTTCATGAAGAATCCATTGCCAGAACAGATCAACACACAGATATGCTTCGTGCCATGTTTGTAGGTTTCAGGAGTCTTCGTAAGGAAAGTGCTATGGAACTCACTGATCGGTTGACAAATATTGTTGAGAGACTTCATCAACGAGGAGTAACAGATATCACCGATAGAGATGTGGTCAACAAACTACTGAGTGCTCTTGATGCAACCTTCGATCCAATGGTGGCTGAAATCAAGCAAAGACCAGACTTTGAAGAATTTCACTATGTCGAGGTCATGACGCTGTTGTCTATTCACGAAGAAAAGATGGAACTTGAAAATGGGCATCAAGAATCTTCTTCGTAAAGCGAAGGGGAAATTCTTTCACACTATGGCAGTTCACAAGAAGAAGATGTCGAGAATCAACACTCTATCACACGAGAACTCGAAATACTCACAGAAAGACTTGGTGATCTCAGAAGACAAAATATGTGTCTCATAAATGATGACGAAGTTGACTTGCCTGAATCGTCAAGAAGATTACCTCAGAAAGAAATTAAGTGCTTCAAATGCAAACAATTCGGCCACTACATCGCAGACTGTCCTTGCTGGGAGCAAGATGAAAAACCTAGTAGCAGATGGATTTATCTTCACTGCTCTGGATTCACTCGAGTAGATCGTCACACTAAGCTCTTGAAGAAAAATGAATCTATCGTTGTTTCTTCGACGAGACCAGTCACTGACGTGCAAACCAGAGCGACCATTGAATCTAATATGAAGAGAATATCGCAGCTGACTAGGGTGTGTGCTGAAATGAATATGCAATCTGAAGATGAAACATCCGAATCAGAATCAGAAGACGAAGAGCTTTACAGAAGACAAGGAAGAGGCAATGCATTTGTTGCTTATGAATCATCCGAGAAGTCTCTCGAATCAGACACTGATGATAATGCTTCAAGTGATGATGAACCAATCGCACTCTGTCTCATGGCAAAAACCTCAAAGGATTAGGTATCAGCAAAACACCGAAAATCAATGACTGGATATTCCTCTGAATACATTGCCTATGCTAAACTTGTTAAGATTGCAAAATCTCAACAAGATGATCTTGAAAAACTTGAGATGAATCTCAGGAAAATCGAAGGATTACTGGTCGAAGAGATGGAGAAGAATCAAGAGTTGACTGAAAAGCATGATGCCTCTTCTTCAACGATTGATGATCTTTCCAAACGATATGATTCTCTTACAATCGACTACGAGAGTTTATCAGATGAACTCCTTAGCAGGAATCAAGAACTCGAGTCGCTGAAAGAGTCTCATAATGTGCTTGCGAAAGAAAATGCTTCTCTCTTCGCCGAGCAATCTAAGAACCTTCCTGATGATTTTGTGCCTCCTTGCTCAAAATGCCTAGAATGTAGCAATGCTGATTCAAATGCTGAAATATCCAATACTGCCATCGAGAATATTGCAACAACTATGAATGATATTTCTAACCCCTCTTCTGAGGAATTTGTTGCTATCTCTGATGAAAATTGCAGGCTAAAGAACTTGCTTGAGACAGGAATGCTAAAGAGCCTCTGTGATGTGCTCAAGAAGTCAATACTGCACAAAAATCCCCAAAAGGAAGGATTGGGTTTCGAAAGGAAACTCAACGTTGATGGTACTTACTGGACTCCCGAGCAATATCCTCGAACGAGTTGGGTTCTTGCTAAAAGCAAAACTCTCGAACCTGCACTCCTGTCTGGATATGACACTCCCATTCCTGTTATATCTGATGAGCCTAATGACTCAAACTACAAATTTTTCAAACAACAGAATGGTAAGATTTTCACTCGGTATGTTGGAACTAACTGCAGGTCTGGTTCACCCAAGAAGCAAATCTGGGTGAAGAAGTGCATCATTGAAAATTTATCTGTCACTGCTAACCTGAATATGCAGAGCAACTCTCCTCGAGGAAATGACAATCACTCGCAGATTGATGCTGCAACTTCCTCGAAGGAATGTCGATTAAACATTCGACAAAAGGAGTACATGCGTATCTCCTCGAATCATTATACTCATGTGTCTGGGAACAATTTCAATGCTTACTCATATGATTACTCTCGAAGTGCATAGGTGAACCACAGAAATCAACGACGGAATGTCCCTGCTCAGACAAGACAAATGAGGTCTGCGCCATCCACACAAGTGTGGGTTGCGAGAAAGAACTAACTCTTCTTGCAGGAACTCTCTCTCAGGGATTTCATTCGATTATCTTTAGCCCTGAGATCTATCTTGTTGGTGCCGGTTCTTCGTGTTAATTAGTTCTCAGTTTGTTGTTTGTCTTCGAGTTGCCATATTTGTGTTTCGTCCGATGAACAACTCACTCATAGCTCCTCGTTTGGTGTTTCTTTTTCTTCTGACTGAGTGTTTTGTTTCGGACCCTTTTATCCCTCCATTCTATCTCATCCAAATCTATGCTGTCCGTCATGAGCATGCAATTTGATCTGAAGAAGATCTCTCTTCGACGTCCTTGGTCGCGAAAGAAATCAACTTCAAACTTTATCCATTTTGTCTCGAAGCCCTTCTTCAAATCTTTCGGTCACCCGCTCTCTTCCCGATTTTTTCGCAGAAAACGGTTGCCACGTGCCCACAATCTCCACAATCGTGATCGTGTTCGTCGAATGCGGAACATCCCACAACTGTGGGCCGTAGATTTCGGAGCGGAAGTTCAGCTCTCCAGCTATAAATATCCCTCATCGCGTCGCGTCTTCTTCTTCAATTCCACAACCCCCCGTCCACCTCCACCCGAGCCCGAGCTCGAAGCAACTCCGGCGAGAAGCTACGCCGTGCAACTCCGGTGAAGTCTCGTCGCAGCTGGTCACACCGGTGCGGTAATCTTCCCTCCCGCATTGCCGTAGTCTATCTAAGTTGCCAAGTTAGGGCGCTTGGATCTGGAACTGCTCCTCTCCAACTCTGTTCTTAGGGCAGTTCTTACCGATGCTATTTTCTATGATTTATCTCACCGCGGTAAATCTTTAGGAATCACTAGGATTTGACTGGTACGGTTTGTAGATCTTCCTCGTACTGGTTTTCTTCATCTAGGGTTCATGTGTAACTATCTGAAAGATTAGATAGCTATCGACCTGCCTAGAATTTTTCTGTGGCTAGCTCGTAAAATCTATCGATGATATCTTTCTGTTTTACCACGTGTTCCTTGTTGGACTCCCTGAAAAATCATTTTCGTACAAAATATCTCTGTGCATGATTATGACCCTACCCTTTTTCCCTCACATCTATTTCTATTTCACAGGTTGGTCATGTCACAGAATTCGCAAGAGTATTCATATTCTGACGAAGAATTGCCTCAGTTTCCATCAAGGTCTGAACGAACAAGAATGACTCGAGGTGGAAAATCTTCGAAGCCACCCAAGGCCCCGAAGAAGAAAAATGAGTCTGAACACGAAGAAGATTATGAGGAAATCCCCTCTGCCCACAGTCAGCCCGAGGATGAATTGGTCACAGACGCCCTAACCATCTTCTCCGATGGAAATCCTAAAAAGGGTGGTCGCGGCAGAGAAAAGAACACCACTGCTGAGATGTCTGATCCTGACAGCTACAGAACTCCACCTGAGGGTGAATCAACGACAGATCGCAACAACAGGCTTCAAAGAATTCGCCGCCACTGGGCTGGCAAATGGTACAGATATGAAAATGTTCGCGAGAAGTACCAGATTTTGTTTGCCTTCACACCACCGTGGAATGACTGCATTGCCGAAAACTGCATTGGCCCCGATGACGAAAAAGTCAGACCACCACAACCTTCAAATGCTCACCCCGCTCCCTCAAAACCATCGCTGATTTTCCCGATGAAGTGGCTAAGAGGGCGAAGGCCAAAGCCAAGTGTGAAGCTAGAGAAGCAAAGAAAAACCAAGTTGAAGCCAAAAACGTCCCGTTGACCCAGCAAGACGTACAGAAGAAGAAGGAACGAGCATCAGCTTCGAAGGAAAGCAAATCTGGGAAATCTGTTTCCCCTCGTGCACCACGAAAGAAAACTCTCGCCAAGAGAATCAAGAAGGCAGCTCCTGACTCGTCTAATGAGTCATCCAGAGAAGATACCCCTGATGAAATTCCATTGTATGATCGTCCAGCCATTCTCAACAAGCCATCCAAGAGCCCCTCTCAAGTGAAAGTTTTACCCTCTCCAAGGAAGTCACCCAGGAATGCACCAATTTCATCTATTGACAAACCTTCGGGTTCTGCAGCTCCGAGAACTTTGACGAGCACTGCAGCGAAGAGAAAGCTGCAGTCTGAGGAAAATGCTGATGTGGCTGCCAAGAAGACCAGGGTCACTATTCCTGCTCCCACAGAGGAACAGAAGTATGATTTCAAGTTCATGATCGATGTGATTGACAGTGCTGCATATGATGCAAAAGCTGATGAGGTAAGCGGTCTGGGACTGCCTGATGATGTTACCGAAATGGTGACGAAGCATTTCAGTGAGCTGAGGAAAATCTCCAAGAAGCTGAATAAAGCTGTGAAAGACAAGCAAGCTGTCGAGAGAATGAGGAATGAGGCTAAGACTGAATCCGAAAGGAAAAAGATGAACAAAGAAATTGTTGAACTCACCAAGACCCTCAGTGTCTTGCGCAATGAGAAAATAGAGTGGCACTCGCGTCTGCACATGGAGGTATCTCAGTTGTGTGACAGGAGAAACGAGGAGATTGACCGCAAGGCAGATCTTGCTCGAAGAAGAATTCAAGAGGAAAAACGTCAGAAGGCTAGGGCAAGAGTGAGCAAACCGAAAGCAAATAAAGATCACCGCCTTCAGACTGTCGCTGATGAGCTTATTCCTCTACACTCCCATGTACCCTTGCAGCAGGTTCCTCCATCTCCACCTCACGTAGATGAACCTATGCAGCAAACTGGCGCCGAGGAAGTTATTATTCCAGCTCCAGTAGCCCAAGAGCAACATGAAGTTGTTGATATATTCCTGGAAAAGACTGATGAGGAAAATGCACCTCCTAAGCAGCAATCCCCTGTTGATGAGGTTGATGAAGAGATTGAAGTTGAGAAGGCAGATCCATCGCCTCCGAGAACATTGCAAGCAGAGCCCTCTGAACCAAATAAGGAGGAGGATGACAAGATCGAGGTGGAACTAAAAGACTCCCGAGAGAAAACACCCCTGGTAACATTATCTGGTGCCCCTACCCGGATGGATGTTGATCCTGCTCCTCTTATCACTACACCACAGTTGGTAGAGGAAGAAAAGAAATCTGATGAGCCGATGGCTCGAGAAGAAACTGTCTCACCAGCTGTGTCTCAAGCAACCGAGAAAGGGGTTGTCGTGCCTCCCGCCGAAGAAGGTGCAAAGAAAGAAAAGGCCCTTGTGCCCGAAAGTCAGAAAGCTGCCGAAGGAGTTCCGGCGAACAAGAACGACAGACAGTCAAGTTCTTCAAAGCCATCTGAACGAGAAAAATCGAGGAAGCCTCATGCTCCTCTCAAGCCTATTGAAGAAGGAGTGCCTGCACCTGATGACTTTCGGACCCGATCTATGGCCGATGAAGAACCACTGAGAAATCCTTTGGAAACCTTCCCTCTGTTTCCTGTTGATGATGGCCCGAATGGTCCAGCTTTCAACGAGCAGTTTCATCGTTCGAAACTTGCATTCTTTGGGACCAGCCCATATGAAGGAGAAAGAACTTGCATGTCACCAAGATTCTGGACAAAGGAACAGGCCGTGTATTATGCTCGCATTTTGTATGGCAAGAATCGCATCTTCAAGCAGAAGATTCTGGATTTTGCTGAGCTCGAAAGTTTACCTTGCTTCCATCACACTATCGAGCAGATTGAGCAGATCTTCCTGAAGAGTTTCCTTCGTTTCAATCATGGCTGGAATCGTGAAGTTATCCTTCAGTTCTACGCTACTCTTTATATCTCAGGAGATCTTGCAAACAGCAGTACTTGGATCCTTGAATGGATGACCGAGGAAGAAAAGATCAAATGTTCGGCTGACCAGTTCTTAGCACTGTTGAATCTTCCTCTGTGTGAATTCGATGCCTCTCGGGAACACAGACTGCACTATTGGGATGTATCCGAAGCTGAACTCCATATGCTGATGGACCCTAAGCTTGTTGGTGATGAATGTACCGAAGAAAATCCTAAGAAACTGGCCTATGAGAACAAGGTGCTGTTCTATATCCTCTGCAACTCCCTCACGCCAACGAACCGGCCAGAGTCCATTCAGGGCATCGTGGCAAATGCTCTTCAAGCAATAGCCCATGGCATTCGGTTTGACATTCTCTTTTCATTCGCAACTTGGCCTATGCAGCTGATAGCCCTCAAGTCCTGAAGCCATATGCACCATGGGTCATGTTTGCTATTGAACAGCTTACTGAGAAAAAGTTCTTCCGCCCACATGTTTCGAAAGTTTTCATTCCACCAGTCCGAGACACTCTCCGGATCGTGAAGGACATCGGCAAAGGGAAGACACCTATTGATGCCACTGCCTCTGCCTCCGCTAAAGCTCTGAAGGTCAAGAAGGCAACAGTTGAAATCCCTCGTGAAGAAAATCCCTCACTATATGAGATTTTTCTTCGCACTCAGCAGGCTCTGGAAAGTCACATCAAGCTCGATCTCAAAGAGAAGTTGGAAATGATGACTGAGATCAATCTGCTTCACAATTATGCTCGCCAAGCTCTTCTGTATGAGAAGGAACAAAAGAAGCGCTCGTGGACCCTTCTGCGCAAGCATTATTCTCGCACTAAACTGTCTGCCAAAGGTATTGAGAAAGATTATGATCATCTGGAATTATTTGAAGTCCCTCGCATCCGAAGGTAAACTCCAGTGCTTCCTCAGCATTCCGCCTCCATCGACCTACTGTTTGTTGAACCCGATGATGAACTTGAAGACACAGTAGGCACATTCATATACAAGCCAGATGCACCTCGCTCTGCTACTCCCGAAGCTGATCCCGAAGCCCGTGTTGCGTCTCCAACTCCTGCTTCGGCCTCGACCATCGCTCGCTCTGCTTCGCCAAACAGTTCGAGCTCTGGGGATTCTTCGGAAGAGAAGTTCCTCGCATGCATTCTCTTTCCTTTTTGACACTTGTTGACAAAAAGGGGGAGATGAACATCGAGAGATAGAAAAGCGGGCTATTTGCAGGGTGTTTCCATTCGCCATTTGCTTTCTCTTTCGAACATTTGCTTTTTGGTCGTTAAACTCATTGAAATTTGATTGTGGAACTTGATCTCACCATCTGTGGTGATGGTCACTGCATCGTCATGTACCGTTAATAACCCCTGCTTTGCTATATTTGCTTCCAGTTATCTGTTGGGGAACGGAGCATGAATTTCAAAAATTTCCTACGCTCACGCAAGATCTATCCATGGAGATGCATCGCTACGATAGGGGAGAGTGTGTCTACGTACCCTCGTAGACCGTTAGCGGAAGCGTCTCACAACGCGGTTGATGTAGTCGAACAATCCTTCGAGCTCCACCGATCGAGTACCGAACGTACGGCACCTCCGAGTTCTACACACGTGCAGCTCGGTGACGTTCCTCGCCTTCTTGATCCAGCAAGACGTCGAGGTAGTAGATGAGTTCCGTCAGCACGATGGCGTGGCGATGGTGACGGTGAAGTGATTCCGGCAGGGCTTCGCCTAAGCTCTCCGAAAATATGACCGAGGTGGAAAACAGAGATCGGGGCACCGCACACGGCTATGGGACAATTGTTGTACTTTGGGGTGCCCCCTTGCCCCCGTATATAAAGGATGAGAGGGAGGAGGCTGGCCCCCTAGGGGTGCGCCAAGTGTGGGGAGTCCTACTAGGACTCCTTAGTCCTAGTAGGATTCCACCTCCCATACGGAGTAGGAAAGGGGGAAGGGAGAGGGAAAGGAAAGAGGGGGCTGCGCCCCCTCCCCTAGTCCAATTCGGTTTGGGCAAGTGGGGGCACGCGCCTCCTCATGTGGCCTGCCTCTCCTTTTCCCGTATGGCCCAATAAGGCCCATTACTTCTCCCGGTGAATTCCCGTAACTCCCCGGTACTCCAAAAAATAACCGAATCACTCGGAACCTTTCCGACGTCCGAATATAGCCTTCCAATATATGAATCTTTACCTCTCGACCATTTCGAGACTCCTCGTCATGTCCGTGATCTCATACGGGACTCCGAACAAACTTCGGCCACCAATCACATAACTCATATAATACTAAATCGTCATCGAACCTTAAGTGTGCGGACCCTACGGGTTCGGGAATGATGTAGACATGATCGAGACGACTCTCCGGTCAACCAACAGCGGAACCTGGATGCTCATATTGGTTCCTACATATTCCACGAAGATCTTTATCGGTGAACCTCATATGTCAACATACGTTGTTCCCTTTGTCTGGCGGTATGTTACTTGCCCGAGATTCGATCGTCGGTATCCAATACCTAGTTCAATCTCGTTACCGGCAAGTCTCTTTACTCGTTCCGTAATACATCATCTTGCAACTAACTCTTTAGTCACGGTGCTTGCAAGGCTTCTGTGATGCTGTATTACCGAGAGGGCCCAGAGATACCTCTTCGATAGTCGGAGTGACAAATCCCAATCTCGATCCATGCCAACTCAACAAACACTTTCGGAGATACCTGTAGTGCACCTTTATAATCACCCAGTAACGTTGTGACGTTTGATACACCCAAAGTATTCCTACGGTATCCGGGAGTTGCATGATCTCATGGTCAGAGGAACGTGTATTTGACATAGTGAAAGCAATAGCAATAAACTGAACGATCATTTGCTATGCTAACGGTTGGGTCATGTCCATCACATCATTCTCCTAATGATGTGATCCCGTTATCAAATGACAACTCATGTCCATGGTCAGGAAACCTTGACCATCTTTTTGATCAACGAGCTAGTCTAGTAGAGGCATACTAGGGACATAGTATTTGTGTATTATCCACACATGTATTTAGTTTCCGGCCAATACAATTCTAGCATGAATAATAAACCATTATCATGAACGGAGAAATATGATAATAATAAACACTTTATTAATTGCCTCTAGGGCATATTTCCAACAGTCTCCCACTTGCACTAGAGTCAATTACATTGTAATGAATCTAACACCCATCGCATTCTGGTGCTGATCATGTTTTGCTCGTGGAAGAGGTTTAGTCAACGGGTCTGCCACATTCAGATCCGTGTGTACTTTGCAAATCTCTATGTCTCCATCCTTAATCAAATTCCGAATGGAGTTGAAGCGACGCTTTATATGCTTGGTTCTCTTGTGAAACCTGGGCTCCTTTGCTATAGCAATTGCTCCAGTGTTGTCACATAAGATAGTCATTGGACCCGATGCACTAGGTATGACACCTAGATCGGATATGAACTCCTTCATCCAGACTCCTTCATGTGCTGCTTCGGAAGCAGCTATGTATTCCGCCTCACTTGTAGATCCCGCCACGACGCTCTGCTTGGAACTGCACCAACTGACCGCTCCACCATTAAGAATAAATACGTATCCAGATTGTGACTTAGAGTCATCTGGATCTGTGTCAAAGCTAGCATCGACGTAACCCTTTACGACGAGCTCTTTGTCACCTCCATAAACGAGAAACATGTCCTTGGTCCTTTTCAGGTACTTCAGGATATTCTTGACCGCTGTCCAGTGATCTACTCCTGGATCACTTTGGTACCTTCCCACCAAGCTAATAGCGAGGCACACATCAGGTCTGGTACACAGCATGGCATACATAATAGATCCTATGGCTGAGGCATAGGGGATGACACTCATCTTCTCTTTGTCTTCTGCCGTGGTCGGGCTTTGAGTCTTACTCAATCTCACACCTTGCAATACAGGCAAGAACCCTTTCTTTGACTGATCCATTTTGAACTTCTTCAAAATCTTGTCAAGGTATGTGCTTTGTGAAAGTCCAATGAGGCATCTTGATCTATCTCTATAGATCTTGATGCCTAATATGTAAGCAGCTTCTCCGAGATCCTTCATTGAAAAACTTTTGTTCAAATAACCCTTTATGCTTTCCAGAAATTCTATGTCATTTCCCATCAATAATATGTCATCCACATATAATATGAGAAATGCCACAGAGCGCCCACTCACTTTCTTGTAAATACAAGCTTCTCCATAAGTTTGTATAAACCCAAACGCTTTGATCACTTCATCAAAGCGAGTATTCCAGCTCCGAGATGCTTGCACCAGTCCATAGATGGATCGCTGGAGCTTGCATACTTTGTTAGCACCTTTAGGATCGACAAAACCTTCCGGTTGCATCATATACAATTCTTCCTTAAGGAATCCATTAAGGAATGCCGTTTTGACGTCCATTTGCCAGATTTCATAATCATAAAACGCGACAATTGCTAACATAATTCTGACAGACTTTAGCATCGCTACAGGTGAGAAAGTCTCATCGTAGTCAACTCCTTGAACTTGTCGATAACCTTTAGCAACAAGTCGTGCTTTATAGACGGTGACATTACCATCAGCGTCCGTCTTCTTCTTAAAGATCCATTTATTTTCAATAGCTCGCCGTTCATCGGGCAAGTCTACCAAAGTCCATACTTTGTTCTCATACATGGATCCAATCTCGGATTTCATGGCCTCAAGCCATTTGTCAGAATCCGGGCTTGCCATCGCTTCTTCATAGTTCGAAGGTTCATCGTTGTCTAGCAATATGACCTCCAAGACTAGATTTCCGTACCACTCTGGTGCGGAACGTGTCCTGGTTGACCTTCGAAGTTCAGTAACAACTTGATCCGAAGTTTCATGATCATCATCATCAACTTCTTCTCTGGTCTGTGTCGATGTCACAGAAATTTCTTTCTGTGGCGTACTACTATCCAGAGGAGGTACAATTACCTCATCAAGTTCTACTTTCCTCCCACTCCTTTCGATAGAAACTCCTTCTCTAGAAAGGATCCATTCTTAGCAACGAATACTTTGCCTTCGGATCTGTGGTAGAAGGTGTACCCAACGGTCTCCTTTGGGTATCCTATGAAGACGCACTTATCTGCTTTGGGTTCGAGCTTATCTGGCTGAAGCCTTTTCACATAAGCATCGCATCCCCAAACTTTCAGAAATGACAGCTTAGGTTTCTTACCAAACCACAGTTCATACGGTGTCATCTCAACGGATTTAGACGGTGCCCTGTTTAAAGTGAATGCAGCTGTCTCTAATGCATAACCCCAAAATGATAGTGGCAAATCGGTAAGAGACATCATAGAACGCACCATATCTAATAGAGTACGATTACGACGTTCGGACACACCATTACGCTGTGGTGTTCCAGGTGGCGTGAGCTGTGAAACAATTCCACATTGTTTTAAGTGACTGCCAAACTCGTAACTCAAATATTCTCCTCCACGATCAGATCGTAAGAACTTTATTTTCTTGTTACGATGGTTCTCTACTTCACTCTGAAATTCTTTGAACTTTTCAAATGTTTCAGATTTATGCTTCATCAAGTAGACATAGCCATATCTACTCAAATCATCTGTGAACGTGAGAACATAACGATATCCACCGTGCTCCTCAACACTCATCGGACCGCATACATCGGTATGTATTATTTCCAACAAGTCTGTTGCTCGCTCCATTGTTCCGGAGAACGGAGTCTTAGTCATCTTGCCCATGAGGCATGGTTCGCACGTCTCAAATGATTCATAATCAAGTGATTCCAAAAGTCCATCTGTATGGAGTTTCTTCATGCGTTTTACACCAATATGACCTAAGCGGCAGTGCAGAAATATGTGGTACTATCATTATCAATTTTGCGTCTTTTGGCATCAATATTATGGATGTGTGTATCACCACGATCGAGATTCAACAAGAATAAACCATTCACAAGCGGTGCATGACCATAAAAGATATTATTCATCAAAATAGAACAACTTTATTCTCTGATTTAAATGAATAACCGTCTCGCAATAAACAAGATCCAGATATAATGTTCATGCTCAACGCAGGCACCAAATAACAATTATTTAGGTTCATCACTAATCCCGAGGGTAGATGTAGAGGTAGCGTGCCGACGGCGATAACTTCAACTCTTGAACCGTTCCCGACGCGCATCGTCACCTCGTCCTTAGCCAATCTTCGTTTATTCCGTAGCTCCTGTTTCGAGTTACAAATATGAGCAACCGAACCAGTATCAAATACCCAGGTGCTACTACGAGTATTGGTAAGGTACACATCAATAACATGTATATCAAATATACCTTTGTTGATGTTGCCAGCCTTCTTATCTGCCAGGTACTTGGGGCAGTTCCGCTTCCAGTGACCAGTCCCCTTGCAGTAGAAACACTCAGTCTCGGGTTTGGGTACAGACTTGGGTTTCTTCGTGGGAGCAGCAACTGATTTGCCGTTCTTCTTGAAGTTCCCCTTCTTTCCCTTGCCCTCCTTGAAACTAGTGCTCTTCTTTACCATCAACACTTGATGCTCCTTCTTGACTTCTACCTCCGTAGCTTTGAGCATAGCGAAGAGCTCGGAAATAGACTTTTCCATTCCTTGCATATTATAGTTCATCACAAAGCCCTTATAGCTTGGTGGCAGTGATTGGAGAATTCTGTCAATAACCGAATCATCTGGAAGATTAACTCCCAACTGAGTCAAGCGGTTATGCAACCCAGACATCTTGAGTATATGCTCACTGACAGAACTATTCTCCTCCATCTTACAGCTAAAGAACTTGTCAGAGACATCATATCTCTCGACCCGGGCATGAGCTTGAAATACAAGTTTCAGCTCTTGGAACATCTCATATGCTCCGTGATGCTCAAAACGTCTTTGGAGCCCCGGTTCTAAGCCGTAAAGCATGGCACACTGAACTATCGAGTAGTCATCAACACGTGTCTGCCAGGCATTCATAACGTCGACAGACGAGGGAGGGGTGCGACACCTAGCGGTGCATCAAGGACATAAGCCTTCTGTGCAGCAATGAGGATGATCCTCAGATTACGGACCCAGTCTGCATAGTTGCTTCCATCATCTTTCAACTTAGCTTTCTCTAGGAACGCATTAAAATTCAGTGGAACTACAGCGCGGGCCATTGATCTACAACATACAATTGCAAAGATTATTTAGATTATGTTCATGATAATTGAAGTTCAATTAATCAAATTATTTAAGAACTCCCACTTAGATTAACATCCCTCAAGTTGTCTAAGTGTAACATGATCCACATCAACTAAGCCACGTTCGATCATCACGTGAGGTGGATTAGTTATCAATGGTGAACATCTTTCATGTTGATCATATCTACTATATGACTCATGTTCGACCTTTCGGGCTCTTGTGTTCCGAGACCATATCTGTATATGCTAGGCTCGTCAAGTTTAACCCAAGTATTCTGCGTGTGTAAAACTGGCTTACACCCGTTGTATGCGAACGAAAGAATCCATCACACCCCATCATCACGTGGTGCTTAGAAGCGTCGAACCTTCGCAACGGTGCATACTAGGGGAGAACACTTATCTTGAAATTTAGTGAA
This sequence comes from Elymus sibiricus, assembly GCA_039707655.1. NCBI lineage: Eukaryota > Viridiplantae > Streptophyta > Magnoliopsida > Poales > Poaceae > Elymus > Elymus sibiricus. The sequence continues at coordinate 322,410,453 of CM077672.1, forward strand.
GGGATCATCTTATAATGCTACCGTCGTCCTAAGCAAAATAAGATGCATAAAAGGATTAACATCACATGCAATTCAATATATGTGACATGATATGGCCATCATCGTCTTGTGCTTTTGATCTCCATCAGCCAAGCACCGTCATGATCTCCATTGTCACCGGATTGACACCATGATCTCCATCGTAGCGTCGTGACACCTTGATCTCCATCGCAGCGTCGTGGTCGTCTCGCCGGCTATTGCTACTACTACTACTGCTAACTCATAGCGGTAAAGAAAAGCAATTACATAGCGTTGGCATTGCATACAATAAAGAGACAACCATAAGGCTCCTGCCGGTTGCCTGATAACTTACAAAACATGATCATCTCATACAACAACTTATATCACATCATGTCTTGACCATATCACATCACCAGCATACCCTGCAAAAACAAGTTAGACGTCCTCTACTTTGTTGTTGCAAGTTTTACGTGGCTGCTACGGGTTTGCAAGAACCATTCTTACCTACGCAAAACCACAACGTGGTGTAGTGATTGCTTTTGATCTTCTAAAAGAACCCTCTTCATTGAAACCGATTCAACTAAAGTGAGAGAGACAGACACCCGCCAGTCACCTTTATGCAACGAGTGCACTTAGCGGTGAAACCTGTCTCGCGTAAGCGTACGCGTAATGTCGGTCCAGGCCGCTTCATCTCACAATACCGCCGAATCAAGTATCAACTAGTAACGGCAAGCAATATGTATACACCCACGCCCACAACTCACTTGTGTTCTACTCGTGCAAATCACATCTACGCATAGACCTGGCTCTGATACCACTGTTGGGGAACGGAGCATGAATTTCAAAAATTTCCTACGCTCACGCAAGATCTATCCATGGAGATGCATCGCTACGATAGGGGAGAGTGTGTCTACGTACCCTCGTAGACCGTTAGCGGAAGCGTCTCACAACGCGGTTGATGTAGTCGAACAATCCTTCGAGCTCCACCGATCGAGTACCGAACGTACGGCACCTTCGAGTTCTACACACGTGCATCTCGGTGACGTTCCTCGCCTTCTTGATCCAGCAAGACGTCGAGGTAGTAGATGAGTTCCGTCAGCACGACGGCGTGGCGACGGTGACGGTGAAGTGATTCCGGCAGGGCTTCGCCTAAGCTCTCCGAAAATATGACCGAGGTGGAAAACAGAGATCGGGGCACCGCACACGGCTATGGGACAATTGTTGTACTTTGGGGTGCCCCCTTGCCCCCGTATATAAAGGATGAGAGGGAGGAGGCTGGCCCCCTAGGGGTGCGCCAAGTGTGGGGAGTCCTACTAGGACTCCTTAGTCCTAGTAGGATTCCACCTCCCATACGGAGTAGGAAAGGGGGAAGGGAGAGGGAAAGGAAAGAGGGGGCTGCGCCCCCTCCCCTAGTCCAATTCGGTTTGGGCAAGTGGGGGCGCACGCCTCCTCACGTGGCCTGCCTCTCCTTTTCCCGTATGGCCCAATAAGGCCCATTACTTCTCCCGGTGAATTCCCGTAACTCCCCGGTACTCCAAAAAATAACCGAATCACTCGGAACCTTTCCGACGTCCGAATATAGCCTTCCAATATATGAATCTTTACCTCTTGACCATTTAGAGACTCCTCGTCATGTCCGTGATCTCATCCGGGACTCCGAACAAACTTCGGCCACCAATCACATAACTCATATAATACTAAATCGTCATCGAACCTTAAGTGTGCGGACCCTACGGGTTCGGGAATGATGTAGACATGATCGAGATGACTCTCCGGTCAATAACCAACAACGGAACCTGGATGCTCATATTGGTTCCTACATATTCCACGAAGATCTTTATCGGTGAACCTCATATGTCAACATACGTTGTTCCCTTTGTCTGGCGGTATGTTACTTGCCCGAGATTCGATCGTCGGTATCCAATACCTAGTTCAATCTCGTTACCGGCAAGTCTCTTTACTCGTTCCGTAATACATCATCTTGCAACTAACTCTTTAGTCACGGTGCTTGCAAGGCTTCTGTGATGCTGTATTACCGAGAGGGCCCAGAGATACCTCTTCGATAGTCGGAGTGACAAATCCCAATCTCGATCCATGCCAACTCAACAAACACTTTCGGAGATACCTGTAGTGCACCTTTATAATCACCCAGTAACATTGTGACGTTTGATACACCCAAAGTATTCCTACGGTATCCGGGAGTTGCATGATCTCATGGTCAGAGGAACGTGTATTTGACATAGTGAAAGCAATAGCAATAAACTGAACGATCATTTGCTATGCTAACGGTTGGGTCATGTCCATCACATCATTCTCCTAATGATGTGATCCCGTTATCAAATGACAACTCATGTCCATGGTCAGGAAACCTTGACCATCTTTTTGATCAACGAGCTAGTCTAGTAGAGGCATACTAGGGACATAATATTTGTCTATTATCCACACATGTATTTAGTTTCCGGTCAATACAATTCTAGCATGAATAATAAACCATTATCATGAACGGAGAAATATGATAATAATAAACATTTTATTAATTGCCTCTAGGGCATATTTCCAACATTATCTGTCTGCAGGTGCTATCGAATGCTTACTTCCTTGCAATGATTATCCTCGATACTTTTCTATCGTGCAAGGTTAATTGAAACTTGAAACCGCATATATCTTAATCCTATGCTTACCTTTCGCTATCTAACGGAGCAGGAGAAGTAAGGTTGTTTCTGAGCAGATTGTTCTGTTTCACATGTTGTCTTTCCTCGCATATCTCTATCGTATCATCTTTGTTGCATGAAAACCTCGACTGAAACATATCTACTCTGAGCTATATACTTGTGACTCCCTGGCATCGATCTTCTTCGAATATCTAACTTGCAGGGAACTTATATCTCATGTGGATTCAAACTGTGTTCTGAGAAAATCTTCATGGCTTATCCATTGCCTCAACTCACTTCAATATATCCTCGCTATCTAACAAATCTACTTCAATGGTTGTGTGTGTGGCAGGAAATACCTCAGACATCGACGAGTGCACAGGATGAAACTATGATTGTGATCTTATGTAAATATCACTCATACGAAGATTCACCTCGCTGCCCTCCATTTTATCTTCTATGATTACTTTGAGTCAGAATGATGCATATCTTCAGGGGGAGCGTGTTTTATCTTCGTAATTTTCTCTCGTCCTCCATAACCCTTCGCATTCCATTTCATTCTATTTTCTATCTTTCATTGTGTTCTGTTTTGTCAACAATCGTCCAAAAAGGGGGAGATTGTTGGTGCAATATTTGCCCCCTTGTGTTTTGGAGATTGTTGATAGAAACAGGCATGGACTGATTTGTTTGCTAGTACACACAGAGAGAAATTGTCCATGCAGTACCGAAGAGAATGCTGTCTCCGGTGTCCAATTCGAGGAACTTCACCGAAGAATATCTTCACAGCAGAGAAGAATGTTCTATATCCTTTGAAGTCTTGTAGACGAGAAGAATGATGTGAAGGAGTTGACCCCTCGAAAATTTACTGCTGACGCGAAGCAATTGGTTTGGTGATTCGGTCCGAAGAAAATTGACTGCAGCGATGGAAGACGAAGATGAACTAAAGACGTAGCATTCCTTTCGCTATTCTTCTTCCATTTATTTGAGTCATAGGACCTCCGTACTATTAAGAGGGGTATAGGTTCTCGAGCTTAGATCCGCTGTGATGCTTAGCCCAAACCTATGCGAGACTGAGAGAAATCTCTTTATGTTTCGAATGATTACCTGCCAGCAGAAGACGTTGGTCTTCGGTGCTGCAGGAGATATCTTTTGAACTGAGGAGTTAGCATTACTTGCTCCACACGTAATGTTACCGTTGTGCTCAATCCCGACCGTTGGAGTCATGTCGCTCGACCGTTGGCTGCTCCACATGTCCAATTTGGTCTTTTCCCTTCAGGGAAGGCTGTGGCTATAAATAGCCACCCCGCTCCAACGTTGCCCGTTGGCTGCTCCGCTTAAGATTTTTGAGAAGATTGATTGAGCATCCCCTCTCCGAGTGATTTGAGTTTAAGATCCACCGAGAGAAAAATCAAGAGCCCAAACTTAGACAGTGGTTGAGCATCACAGTAGTTCTGAGTTAGAGTTCTTGTACCTATTACTCTTGAGAGCAGCGCACTCTCTAGACGAATAGGTGTCGGCTCGAGTGTCGAAGAGTAATTGTCTTCACCGAGCAAGATCTTCAGCAACCAAGAGTCATTGTGGTTTGCGAAGAAGTCTGTCGAAGGTTTGGAGATCGCCGACAAGTATCTACCACGAGTGAAATCAACTGGAGTCTGATCAACTCCGAGTTGAAGGAGAATAGGGCGAAGAGAGTTTATCTTCTGTGTTAAATCACAACCCCTCCAACCAGACGTAGTCCTTTGGCAGAAGGGCGAACCGGTCTACCAAATTCTTCTGTCGCCATCGAGCACCACGGGTTCACTCTATTTTACTGCATCTCTTTCAGCAGTTTACCTTCGTGCTCTGTGTCGATAGTTTATCTGATCAATCATAGCTCGTTACTTATCCTTCACATTCTCTTCATTCATTTCCATCGTCCCAATTCAATTTATTATTGTTCCTCTGTATGTTAGCGTGATTTCATTCTGTTCTGAATCCATTCACCTTGTCACCATTTCCCGTGCATTTCCATCGTAGTTCATATCTAGTTTTTCCTCAGGCTATTGAATCTGTTCATATATTGCTTTACCATCATACCAGTCAATCTTGTGATATTCTTCTCTCGAACAATTACTAGTTTCTTCTTCAATAGATTTGCTCCTCTGTTACATGCTTGTTTAAATACTTGTCTACCGAACCTTATTTCTGCTGCTGTGTTTGGGATTAGTTCAAAACATTCGCAAGAATTTTTGAATCTCCCATTCACCCCCCTCTGGTCGATATACTCTCGGTCCTAACACTAACCTTTCAGAGCATGAAGAAAAGAGATTACTAAAAACTCCGAGGAAGCACCGCGCTGCTATTGGATATACTCTTGATGATCTTAAGGGCATTAGTCCCACTCTATGTCAGCACAAAATTAATATGGAGCCTGATGCTAAACTAGTTGTCGACCACCAACGACGATTAAATCCTAAGATGAAGGATGTGGTAAGAACTGGAATATTAAAACTTCTGGAAGCAGGTATAATCTATCCCATAGCTGATAGTAGATGGGTAAGTCCCATTCATTATGTCCCTAAGAAAGGAAGCATTACCGTTGTTCCTTATGATAAAAATGAACTCATTCCACAAAGAATTGTAACTGGTTATAGGATGGTAATTGATTTTAGAAAATTAAGCAAAGCCACTAGAAAAGATCATTACCCCTTACCTTTTATTGATCAAATGTTAGAAAGATTATCCAAGCATACACACTTTTGTTTCCTAAATGGTTATTCTGGTTTCTCTCAAATACCCGTATCACCTGAAGATCAAGAGAAAACCACCTTTACTTGTCCTTTTGGAACTTATGCTTATCGTCGTATGCCTTTTGGTTTATGTAATGCACCTGCTACCTTTCAAAGATGTATGACTGCTATATTCTCTGACTTTTGTGAAAAGATTGTTGAGGTTTTCATGGATGATTTCTCCGTTTAAGGAACTTCTTTTGATGATTGCTTAAGCAACCTTGATCGACTTTTGCAGAGATGTGATGAAACTAATCTTGTCTTGAATTGGGAGAAGTGCCACTTTATGGTCAATGAAGGTATAGTCCTTGCGTGGTATTGAAGTTGATAAAGCTAAGGTTGATACTATTGAGAAAATGCCATGTCCTAAAGATATCAAAGGTATAAGAAGTTTCCTAGGTCATGCTGGTTTCTATAGAAGGTTTATAAAAGACTTCTCTAAAAATTTTAGACCTCTTACCAATCTCTTGCAAAAAGATGTTCTGTTTGTTTTTGATGATGATTGTGTAGAAGCCTTTGAAACACTTAAGAAAGCCTTAACCTCTGCACCTATTGTTCAACCAAATGATTGGAACTTGCCTTTTGAAATTATGTGTGATGCTAGTGATTATGCTGTTGGTGCTGTTCTAGGACAGAGAATTGATAAGAACTTAAATGTTATCCATTATGCTAGTAAAACCCTAGACAGTGCTCAAAGAAATTATGCTACTACTGAGAAAGAATTTCTAGCAGTTGTGTTTGCATGTGACAAATTCAGATCTTACATAGTTGATTCTAAAGTAATTGTTCACACCGATCATGCTGCTATTAAATACCTTATGGAAAAGAAATATGCTAAACCTAGACTCATTAGGTGGGTTATATTGCTACAACAATTTGACTTGCATATTACTGATAGGAAGGGAGCTGAGAACCCCGTAGCTGATAATTTGTCTAGAATGGAAAATATTCTTGATGACCCACTTCCTATTAATGATGATTTTCCTGATGAACAATTAGCTGTGATAAATGCTTCTCGTAATACTCCTTGGTATGCAAACTATGCCAATTATATTGTTGCTAAATTTATACCACCTAGTTTTACATATCAACAAAAGAAAAAGTTTTTCTTTGATTTAAGACATTACTTTTGGGATGACCCACATCTATATAAAGAAGGAGTAGATGGTACTATTAGATGTTGTATACCTGAGCATGAACAGGAACAAATTTTACGGAAGTGTCACTCCGAGGCTTACGGAGGACACCATGCGGGAGACAGAACTGCACATAAGGTACTACAATTTGGTTTTTATTGTCCTACTCTTTTCAAGGATGCCCGTAAGTTTGTCTTATCTTGTGATGAATGTCAAAGGATTGGTAATATTAGTAGACGCCAGGAAATGCCTATGAATTATTCACTTGTTATTGAACCATTTGATGTTTGGGGTTTTGATTATATGGGACCTTTTCCTAAATCCAATGGGTATACACATATTTTAGTTGCTGTTGATTACGTTACTAAGTGGGAAGAAGCTATTCCAACTAGTAGTGCTTATCATAACACTTCTATTAAAATGCTTTTTCCCGAGGTTCGGAGTCCCTAGATATTTAATGACTGATGGTGGTTCACATTTTATTCATGGTGCTTTCCGTAAACTGCTTGCTAAATATGATGTCAACCATAGAATTGCATCTCCCTATCACCCTCAATCTAGTGGTCAAGTTGAGTTGAGAAATAGAGAAATAAAATTAATTTTACAAAAAACCGTCAATAGATCTAGAAAGAATTGGTCTAAGAAACTTGACGATGCATTATGGGCTTATAGAACTGCTTATAAAAATCCTATGGGTATGTCTCCTTATAAAATGGTTTATGGAAAAGCATGTCATTTACCTCTTGAGTTAGAACATAAAGCATATTGGGCAATTGAAGAACTCAGTTATGATTTTAAACTTGCCGGTGAAAAGAGGTTATTTGATATTAGCTCACTAGATGAATGGAGAACCCAAGCTTATGAAAATGCCAAACTATTTAAAGAAAAAGTTAAAAGATGGCATGATAAAAGAATTCAAAAATGGGAATTCAAAGTAGGTGATCAAGTTTTATTATACAATTCTCATTTGAGATTCTTTGCAGGAAAACTTCTCTCTAAATGGGAAGGACCGTATATCATCGAAGAAGTTTATCGCTCCGGAGCCATCAAAATAAACAACTCCGAAGGAACTAATCCGAGAGTGGTGAATGGGCAAAGAATTAAGCACTATATTTCAGGTACTCCCATTAATGTTGAAACTAATATTATTAAAACAATGACACCGGAGGAATACATAAGAGAGACCTTCCAGAACACTCCAGAACCCTGAAAGGGAAGAGGTACGTGATACGGTAAGTAAACCGACTCCAAAAATTCCATAAAAATACTTTCTGTCAGTTTTGGAATATTAGAAAAAATAAAATAAAAGAAACAGCCGAGGGGACCCACGAGGTGCACACGAGGCACCAGGGCGCGCCACCTCCCCAGGCGCGCCCTAGTGGCTCGTGGGCCCCTCGTGAGCCTTCCCGACTCCGTTTTCTTCTGGATTACTTATTTTGCAAGATAAAAATTCTTTATATATACTCCCGTATGCTTTGACCACCGTATCACAAGATTCTCCTCTGTTCTTGTTTCATGCTATTTTTCTGACAAATCTAGATCGCTATGGCTCCACCAAGCTCTTCCAAGGACAAGTTCTACGAGAAGGTCATCAACCCCTACCTACCGAAGGTGATGAAACACCCTCAAGCCATCGAGATGTGTGAGGGGGTGCTTCACATCCGGGATGTTCAAGGACCCAAGAAGACCGGAAGCGTGGAGGCCAGGTTCGAAGTGGTGGAGTAGGAGATTTTCAAGTGCCAAGGGATGGTAGAACGTGGACTCAGCGCCAACCACTCCATGATCATGGAATTCACTCGCGATCACAAGGTGGATGGCCAATCGATGGGGGAGATCATCTTCAAGCTCAATGAATGAATTGACTATCTCCAAGGCCAAATCTATGATCTTCAAAACCAAAATTTTGAGTATGAGGCAAGATTCAAAGGTATGAGTTTAGCTGCAAGTTTTAGGACTTCGGAGACTCGTTCATCTTTTTATGATGGGGAACCTATGCCATGGAAGCCGGAGGACAAGCCCACTACTTCACCATCACCATCATCACCGAAGAAGGAAACTTGAGTACATGGGTATGGGCAATCCCCTTGGCTTGTGCCAAGCTTGGGGGAGGTGCCCCGGTATCGTATCACCATCACCTTTATTATCTTTACCTATTTTTAGTTCGATCCTTAGTTATTTCGTGATATAGTTGAATAAAAGTTTAGTATAATCTATTTTCGAGTGCTAGTTTCGTGATCTATCTATCTATGTAATTGAGTTGAGAGTTATATAATAAAGAGTAGTTTGAGTTTTTGCTTCTTTACTTTTATGTTTCAATCCTAGCAATGGAAATAATGAAAAAGATCATATGCTAATCTTATGGAAAGTAGTGACATTACATAAATAAAAGTATAAGTGGTAAAATTTATTGAAAGTTAACAAGCATAGCATTGGTCAATGATGCAATTCACGAAAAAATTAATAAGGGAAGAGAAGATTCACATGCAAATACACTATCTTGGACATCTTTTATGATTGTGAGCCCCCATTGAGTATTTTATGTCAAATTGTTGACGTTGGACAAGGAAGACAATGTAATGAATTATGTTATGCAAGCTCTCTAAACATGTGGACATAATTATCGATATCGGCTTTCGCTTGAGGACAAGCGAGGTCTAAGCTAGGGGGAGTTGATACGTCCATTTTGCATCATGTTTTCCTACTATTATTTATAGTGTTTTTAATCAATATAACACTTTGTGGAGCAATTCTAATGCCTTTTCTCTCTTAATATGCAAGATTTACATAAGGAGGGAGATTGCCGGCAGTTGGAATTCTGAACCTAAAAAAGCTATGTCAGAGATACCTATTCTGCACATCTCCAAATGAGCTGAAATTTTACGGAGATTTATTTTGGAATAAATAAAAAATATTGGAAGAAAGAAGTACCAGAGGGCCCCACCCAGGTGCCCACAAGGCACCAGGGGGCGCCACCCGCCCAGGCGCGCCCTAGTGGCTTGTGGGGCCCCTGGCCAGCCTCCGGTGCCCATTTTCTGGTATATAAGCCCATTTGCCCTAGAAAAAATAAGGATGGTGCTTTTGGGACGGAGCGCCACCGTCTCGAGGCGGAACTTGGGCAGGAGCACTTTTGCTCTCTGGCGGAGCGATTCCGCCGGGGATACTTCCCTCCGGTAGGGGGAAACCGAAGTCATCGACATCACCAACGATCCTCTCATCGTGGGAGGACCAATCTTCATCAACATCTTCACCATCACCATCTCATCTCAAACCCTAGTTCATCTCTTGTATTCAATCTTTGTCTCAAAACCTCAGATTGGTGCCTGTGGGTTGCTAGTAGTCTTGATTACATCTTGTAGTTGATGCTAGTTGGTTTACTTGGTGGAAGATTATATGTTCAGATCCATTATGCTATTCAATACCCCTCTGATCTTGGACATGAATATGATGTGTGAGTAGTTACTTTTGTTCTTGAGGACATGGGAGAAGTCTTGTCATAAGTAATCATGTGAATTTGGCATTCGTTCGATATTTTGATGATATGTATGTTGTTGATTTTCTTAGTGGTGTCATGTGAACGTCGACTACATGACACTTCACCATCTTTGGGCCTAAGGGAATGCTTTGTGGAGTAGTAATTAGATGATGGGTTGCTAGAGTGACAGAAGCTTAAACCCTAGTTTATGCGCTATTCCGTAAGAGGCTGATTTGGATCCATAAGTTTAATGCTATGGTTAGATTTATCTTAATTCTTCTTTCGTAGTTGCGGATGCTTGCGAGAGGGGTTAATCATAAGTGGGAGGCTTGTTCAAGTAAGAACAGCACCCAAGCACCGGTCCACCCACATATCAAATTATCAAAGTAGCGAATGCGAATCAAACAAACATGATGAAAGTGACTAGATGAAATTCCCATGTGTCCTCGAGAACGCGTTGCTTATTATAAGAGATCATTTCGGCCTGTCCTTTGCTACAAAAGGATTGGGCTACCTTGCTGCACCTTAGTTACTATTGCTACTTATCACTTGTTACAAATTATCTTGCTATCAAACTACTCGTTACCGATAATTTCAGTGTTTGCAGAAAACACCTTGCTGAAAACCGCTTGTCATTTCCTTCTGCTCCTCGTTGGGTTCAACACTCTTACTTATCGAAAGGACTACGATTGATCCCCTATACTTGTGGGTCATCACCTACCCCCCCAGGGCGCGCCTACCAGGCTTGTGGCTCCCTCGTGGACTTTCCCGACTCCGTTTTTCTTCCATATTACTTGTCCTGCACGGGAAAAATTCATTATATATACTCACGGGTGTTTTGACCACCGCATCGCAAGTTTCTCCTCTGTTCTTGTTTTGTGTTGTTTCCTGTCAGATTTGCGAGGCCGGGCATCATGTCTTCCGCTTCCTCCAACAACGTGGGAGACAACGCTTGGTTGCTTCAGATGGAGCTCAGGAGAGAGGAGGAGGAGGAGGTTACCATGGAAGAAGATGATGGAGATTCGCTGGAAGTCCACCCCCTGGCCTCCGAGAGGGGTACCCTTCCTGGCATCTCCGCGACTCCAAATCTTCATCAAGCCATAAGAAGCACTACAAGCCATGGGAGTCCTGAGGTACAAGAAGGGCTTCCTCCTAGGAGACCCTTACACAGGTTACACCGGAACAATTTTCAGAATTTGGTCCACAATTATGGGGTTGAAAACACTCCTCGCATGCACATACCTTCCAATTGGGATATTTCCCGTCCAAGTGAGAATGATGCAGGAAAGGGATCATGGTGGCCAGAAAAAAAAATAATGGTTGAAGTGCAAAAGAATGCCACCGCAATTCAGCAGTTGCTTTGGGAGGTCCAGAGTTTGAAGGATATCTTATTAAATATTTTGAAGGACAAGCCCACCACTTCATCACCACCATCACCGAAGAAGGAGACTTGAGTACATGGGTATGGGCACCACCCTTGGCTTGTTCCAAGCTTGGGTGGTGCCCTGGTATCGTATCATCATCACTTTTATCATCATTATCTATCTTAGTTTGATCTTTAGTTATTTCGTGATTTAGAAGAATAAAGTTTAGTATGATTTAGTTTCCAGTGCTTGCTTTGTGATCTATCTATCTATGTAATCATGTGTGAAAGTTATATAATAAAGAGTAGTTTGAGTTGAGTGTTTTGCTTTTGTTGGTCCAATATTAGAAATAAAAAGTAAAATCATATGCTAATCCCATGGGGAGTGATGACTTCACATAAAAGAAGTATAATTGATAAAACTTGTTGGAAGTTAACAAACATAGTGTTGGTCATTGTTGCAATTCATGAAAAAGTAATAAAGAAAGAGAGGTCTCACATATAAATACACTATCTTGGACATCTTTTATGATTGTGAGCCCCCATTAAATATTCTATGTCAAATAGTCGATGTTGGACAAGGAAGACAACGTAATGAGTAATGTTTGCTTATATTCACATAGAAGTTATATTGTTTTGGATCCTCTAACATGTGGTGCTTGCCCCCTATCTTTTGCTAGCCAAAATTCCGCACTAAGTAGAGATACTACTTGTGCATCCAAAAACCCTTAAACCCAGTTTCATGCCATGAGAGTCCATTATATCTACCTATGGATTGAATAAGATCCTTCAAGTAAGTAGTCATCGGTGCAAAGCAATAAAAATTGCTCCTAAATATGTATGATCTTTTATTGTAAGGGAAAATAAGCTTTGTACGATCTTGTGATGGTGAAGAAATAAAAGCGACAGACTGCATAATAAAGGTCGCTATCACAAGGGGCAATATAAAGTGACGTTCCTTTACATTAAGAGCTTGCACATCCAAAAACAAAAAGCGCATGACAACCTCTGCTTCCCTCTGCGAAGGGCCTATCTTTTACTTTATGTATTTACTTTCATGCAAGAGTCAATAGTATTCTCCTCTATTCCGTTTTTATTTTTCTCTCTTGGCAAGCATCATGTGGTTGGGATTGATCTAGGCATATATATCCAAGTTGGATGTAGGTGATCATGAGTTATTATTGTTGACATTACCCTTGAGGTAAATACGTTGGGAGGCGAAATTATAAGCCCCTATCTTTCTATGTGTCTGACTGAAACTTTTGCTGCATAAGTATGCAGTGAGTACGTGTCAGCAATCATAGAAGACTAAATGATAGTTGAGTATGTGAACTTGCTAAACAAAGCTCTTACATAGACTCTTTCTGATAATATGATCAATTGCAATTGCTTCAGTCACTGAGATCATAGTTTGTTAGTTTTCAATTTGGTTTGTGGTTCATACTTTAACGTGTGATTGAATTGTCACATTTTCATGAGAAGTTCTTATGACGCCCTCGACTTAATCATGCACTAATCATACACGCAAATGCACATGATCAAGCCTAAGGACTCACTTGAAGATATCACAACACAACACTAAACACAAATAAAAGTCATACAAGCTTTATATTACAAGCCAGGGGCCTCGAGGGCTCGAATACATAAGCTCGATGTCATACAAGTATCAGCGGAATCACCAGATATCTGAGTACAGACATAGAGTTAAACAGATAGGCCTTTAAGAAAGCGGGGCAAAATAAAAAAAACACTGGATCGAAAGGCACAGGCCTCCTGCCTGGGTGCCTCCTAACTACTCCTGGTCGTCGGAGGGCTCTTCGTAGTAGTAGTATCCGGAGGGGTAGTAGTGGTAGTAGTCGTCGGCTGCAGGGGCAGCTGGCTCCGGGGCTCCATCATCTGGTCACATCAATCGGGTATGGGAAAAAGGGAAGCAAGGCAACCATGAGTACTCATCCAAAGTACTCGCAAGACTTACATCAGAACTATTCGAGTTATGCAACATTATCAAAGGAAGGTTGTATATGTGGACTTGGCTGCAGAAATGCCAGAATAGAGGGGATGGCCTAGCCTATCGAAGACTAGCATCTTCAGCGGTCTTGCAGCATAAGAAGAGTGCAGATTAGTACAATATAAGAAGTAGTAGCAAGTAGCAATAACGCCCAGAGATCCTTTCTCGACTCCCTGCGAGAAAGCGATCCCGGAGCCAATATATTTAACCCATTTCTAGTTGTAGAAGATCGGGATATTTTCCGAGCGTCCTATTACTGTGGACACGGCTATTCGAATAGATATACTTCCCTGCAGGGGTGCACCAACTTACCCAACACGCTCGATTAACTCTGGCCGGACACACTTGCTCGGTCCATGCCCGGCCTCGGCTGATCGACACGTCGTAGCCCTACCTAGGCTCAACAGAGAGGCCAGCACGCCGGTCTACATCCTAAGCACTCAGCGTTCTTGGGCCCATCGCCCTTTGCACTCCTGCGCGTTGCGTACGCGGCCGGTGAGCAGTCCTAGCCCCCTTAATACAAGCGCATGCTTTACCAGACCAACCCGGCGCGCGCCGCTCAACTGCTGACGTCTAAAGAGCTTCGGCTGATACATACGACGCCGAGTACCCATATTATTCCCACGTGCTGGTTAGCGCGATAAGGCCAGAGGCCTACTCAGATTACATATCCTAACCCATTAGTGCGTTGGTAGCGCGCGGTAACGAGCAGAGACTCACGATCCTGTGACCCCGTCGCCCCGTCTCGTGGACTTACGGCAAGGGCTAAGAATGCCCGGCCGTGCCACGTATTCATCTCTCGGGTACCCTCATGGTCAACCCGAATCCACATCTCTCGCGGGTACCCCTCGGGGCCGACCTGACTTTATCCAGTAACAGTAGTAAAATCAAGGTAACCGTGTGTCCAAAACATCAAGGTGGAATCCGAAGAATCACCCTCGTTGGATTCCCACTCGATAATCCCGTCAAAGTGAATCCGGAGGAATCACCCTCGATGGTATTCACACTTGCGGGGTTGGACGACAGAAGCTTCATCGGAGGTGGTGGAAGAGGAATCACCCTCGGTAACCCACCACCGACTAGTTGTACTACAGAGGCATTATCGGGAGTGAGATAAGAGGTATCACCCTCGGCACTCGATGTTAGCTCTGCAGAGTCGAGCAACTTAGGGGTGTGCGGTGATGTGCTGGTCTCAGCCCGACGATCACATCGATCGGGGCACTGGTACTAAAGCGGGGCAACTAGAGCAAGGAAGAGGGGCCACAGATGGTTAACTATCAACCTATACTAGGCATCTGGGATATCAGGTGATTATGAACAAAAGTCACAAGAAACAGGCTATGCATCAGAATAGGATAAATCAACAGCAGTAGCAAATTCTAATGCAAGCAGGAGGGAGGGAGAATAGGTGATATTGGCATGCGTCAAAGGGGGTTGCTTGCCTGGAAGCTCTGCGGCAAAGGAGGGATCGTCAGTGGTGTCATCGGTCTCCTGAGCTGTGTCGGTCTCGGGGGCTATCGGAGAAGAAGAGGGGGAAGAAACAATAAATAAAGGCAGACAAAAGCAACATAGATGCATGGCATGGCAGTATGCAGAGTTAGTGATGGCCAAATGCATTGATACATGTCGCAGACGAAACGGGAAAATATCTGGGATATTTTCCCGGCGTTTAGGCTGATTTCGGTATACTGAACCGGAGGGGAAGATTCCATGTTCAGGTAGTTAGGAGTGATGGTCAAGCATTATGACCACATATTCGGATTCGTCTCTTTTTTCTGATCAACTTTCATGTAGAAAGTTTTTCGATCCGAGCTACGGTTGAATTTCAACGAATTTTCAAAGATTTAAAAAGTTTTCTGAAATTACTGGAATTATTTTAATTAAATAAATCGTATTATCCAGAATAGTGCAAGGTGACGTCAGCATGACGTATGCATGACATCAGTGGGTCAACCGCAGCTGTTCAGGTCAAACCTGACAGCTGGGTCCCACATGTCACAGACACAGAACTAATTAGGACTAAATTTAAACTAATCCGAGTTAATTAGCGAGTGGACCCCACATGTCTGTGACTATTAGTATTTAGGTTAATTTTAAAAAACTAATTAACTTAATTAATCACAGGGGGCCCACTGGTCAGTGGCAGTGGCGGCCACATCAGCGCGTTGACCACAGTCAACGTGGTCAACGGGGCCCTGGGACCCACTGGTCAATGACTCTGGGTGGGCCCCAGGCCAGCCACGTCGGCGCTGGCCGGCGGCGAGCCGCCGGCGACGCCAAACACGGCGGAGGTCCTCGGGACCTCGCCGGAAATCACGTACAGAGGGCGGTTTGGCCCGCGCGTTAGTGCGTTCGAACGAGCGCACTGCGCCGCATCCAGTGGTGGCCGTGGCATCGCCGGAGTCGGCCAGAGACGGCGACGGCGAGCGGCGGAGGCGGCGGCGTTCTCGGGCAGTTCTCGGCAACGGCAAAACTACGCGCGCGCGAGCGATTAAACGGGCTAGGCCGCACCTCTAGGGTGTCCCGAGCACAACGGCGTGCTCGGACGGCCACGACGACGACGGAGGTGACGGTGACGAGCTACACGGTGGAGCCGAGCTCGGCCATCGACGGCGACAGCGCTAGGCGCCGCGAAATGAAGGGGAGGAAGCGAGAGGTTGCGCGGCTGCTCACCTAGCGGCTCACGAAGGCCTGCGGGGGGTTTAGTAGCTGCCGGAGTCGCCGGAGCTCGCCGGAGAAGAAGAGGTGGCCGAGGACGAACTCGAGCTCGATTTGCTCGGGATAGGGCTCCTCGGCTTCCGTAGTCGGGCACGGCGGGGATGGAGAACACGGTGGCGCGGTGCGGGGACGACGGCGGCCGCGAGCACGACGACGTCGGCGGCAGATGCGCTCAATGGTGGTGGGGATCAAGCGAGAGAGGAAGAGAGAGGAGGGGGCGAATGGAGGAGGAGTCCAGGGGGGAGGGATAGGGCTCACCCTTATCCGCTCCGCGTTGGTGGTGTCGCGGTGTCGCCGGCTGGGCGGCGCGCGCGCGTCCAGCCACGGTGCAGGCGACACGGCGAGGGAGAGAGAAGAGAGGAGGGAGAAGGGGGCCGGCTGGGCTGGGCCTCAGGCACTGTGCACTCTGGCCCGGTGCACAGTGGCCTTTTTCTTTTTCTTCTTCTGTTTTCTCTTTTATCATTTTATAGAAGGTTTAGAAAAAGAAAGGAGCTGCTCAAATGCATTTGATAAAATGTGAAATTGATCCACAAATATACAATGCATTATTCTGCTCTGCCACAAAAAGTTTGGACAATTTTGGATTCCATTTGAATTTTTCAAAAATGGAAAAGGCATATAAAGTGCTGTTTTTGCACTGTTTTAATGCTCTAGCCCAATTTAGGAAAATAGGTGATGTTGTTTTTCTTAACAATAAATTGTTTTGGATTTTTTGCAACAACATGAACTATTTTCCAGTAATTTTTGAGCAACTTCAAATTTCACTCATAATTTGAATTTGAATTCAGAGAGGAATTTGAAATGAGATATTATTCGAACATGATTAATCACTGCAAATCACAGTAGCTTAGCATCATCATGATGGATCACTGTTGCTCATTTACATAGGGGTGTTACAATTCTCCTCCCCTAAAAGAAATTCTCGTCCTGAGAATTTAGGAGGTAGAAGGAAAGAGGTCGGGGTATTCCTCCCGAAGACGATCCTCGCATTCCCAAGTGGCTTCATCTTCAGTATGATTAGACCACTGCACTTTAAGGAACTTGGTTGTCTTCTGGCGGGTCCGACATTTAGCTTGATCGAGTATGCGGATCGGATGCTCCTTATAAGATAGATCATCTTGTAAATCAAGCAACTCATGATCCATTGCTCGGTGCCGGGACTCCTTGAAGCAACGGCGAAGTTGCGACACGTGGAAGACATCGTGGATGTGAGAGAATTGCGGCGGCAACTCCAATTTATAAGCCACATGTCCACGTCTGGCGAGAATGCGGAAGGGGCCGATGTAGCGAGGAGCTAACTTGCCCTTGATTCCGAAGCGGTGAGTGCCCTTCATAGGAGTGACACGCAGATAAGCTTGCTCACCAGGTTGATAGATCGATTCCCAGTGTTTACGATCATAATTGCTCTTCTGGCGAGACTGAGCAGCTTTGAGATTTTCCCGCACAATTCGGACTTGCTCTTCGGCGTGTTGGATAACATCCAGACCAATAGGCGGTCGTTCCCCAGTTTCTGACCAATTCAGAGGGGTTCGACACTTACGTCCATACAGAACCTCGAAGGGGGCCATTTTCAAGCTTGCTTGATAGCTGTTGTTGTAAGAGAATTCAGCATACGGGAGAGATTCTTCCCACTTCTTGCCAAATGAAATAACACAAGCTCGCAGCATATCTTTAAGCACTTGATTCACTCGTTCGACTTGGCCTTGGGACTGGGGGTGATAAGCTGAACTCTAAGTTATATGAGTTCCCATAGCTTGTTGGAAACTATTCCAGAAGTGTGAGGTGAAGAGGCTGCCACGGTCTGAACTGATCTCCTTCGGAATACCGTGGAGTGATACAATTCTGGAGATATATAACTCTGCTAACTGACTAGCAGTGATCGTCTCCTTGACTGGCAGAAAGTATGCAACCTTGGAGAGTTGGTCGATGACGACAAGAATTGCATCATGACTTTTTTGCGACTTGGGAAGGCCAGTAATGAGATCCATTTGAACCTTATCCCATTTCCATAAAGGAATAAGAAGCGGTTGTAGAATTCCAGCAGGCTTCTGATGTTCAGCTTTAACGCGACGACAAACGTCACATTCAGCAACATATCGAGCAATATCCTGCTTCATTCTAGACCACCAGTACCTTTGACGAAGATCACGATACATCTTGGTGCTACCCGGATGAATAGACAGTGGTGTATCATGTGCCTCCTTCATGACTTTGTCGGTCATAAGCTCGAATCGAGGTACCACAATGCGGTCTTTGAAATACAAAGTTCCATCTTGAGCAAGCGAGAAATCCCTGTACTTCTCAAAGTGAAGATCTCTTTTCATCAGATCAACTTCAGCATCTTTAGCTTGCGCACGCTTAACAGCCTTCTCAAGATCTGGCTGTATAACAAGGGTATTAAGATAACCCTGTGGAACAATGTGAAGGTTCAACTTGCGCAGTTCTTCATATAGACGAGGTTGAGCTCGCTGAACCATGAGGTTGTTGCAATAGGACTTGCGGCTCAGGGCATCGGCCATCACTTTAGCCTTGCCAGGGGTATATGAAATACCACAGTCATAGTCCGTAATCGTTTCCAACCATCGCTGTTGGCGGAGATTGAGATCCGGCTGAGTAAATAAATACTTCAGAGTTTGGTGATCAATATAGATCTCACATCGGTTACCGAGAAGATAATGTCGCCACAGCTTCAATGCATATATCACTGCAGCAAGTTCAAGATCATGCACTGGGTAATTCTCTTCGTGAGGACGCAACTGTCGCGAGGCATAAGCAATTACTCTACGCTCTTGCATCAGGACACAGCCTAATCCCTGACGAGAAGCGTCACAATAAATCATGAAATCCTTGCGAGAATCCGGAGGTGCAAGCACTGGAGCAAAGGTGAGCTTGTCTTTGAGGGTCTGGAAACTTTCCTGACATTTATCTGTCCATTCAAACTTAACGCCTTTGTGAAGCAGATTAGTCAGAGGCTTGGCAATCTTTGAGAAGTTCTCGACGAATCGACGGTAATAACTTGCGAGTCCGAGGAAACTTCTGACTTGCTTGACATTCTTCGGAGGAGTCCAGTCAAGAATAGCCTGAACTCGTTCTGGGTTAACAGCAATGCCATCCTTGGAAATGACATGACCAAGGTAGGTTACTTCAGATAACCAGAATTCGCACTTGGAATACTTGGCATATAGCTGGTGCTCTCGAAGCTTTTCCAGAACCAGACGAAGATGTTCAGCATGTTCTTCCTTATTCTTGGAATAAACCAGAATATCATCCAGATAAACCATGACGAATTTGTCGAGGTAATCCATGAAGATATAATTCATTAGGCGGGAGAACGTTGCTGGACCATTCGTTAACCCGAAAGACATAACAGTATACTCATAAGAGCCCTATCGAGTAACAAAAGCAGTCTTGGGAATATCCTCTTCGTGAACACGGATCTGATGATAACCCAACCTCAAGTCGAGTTTAGAGAACACTGATGATCCAGCAAGTTGATCATACAGGTCGTTGATCCGAGGAAGCGGATACTTGTTCTGAATGGTGGCTTGGTTGATAGGCCGGTAATCTTGGACCAATCGGTTTGTACCATCTTTCTTCTTGACAAACAGAGAATGTGCTCCCCTGGCAGAGGAACTTGGATGAATGAAACCCTTTTGAAGTGATTTATCGAGTTCCTCCTTAAGCTCGAGAAGTTCATGTGGAGGCATCTTATAAGGACGCTTCGCAATAGGAGTTGTGCCTGGTTTAAGGTCGATGACAAACTCGACAGCCCTAGCAGGGGGTACTCCTGGAAGTTCTTCCGAAAATACATCTTGGAAGTCGTGAACGACCGGAATGTTCTCGATTCCCTCAAGAGGTGAAGCGTTTAACGCATTCAGTGCATAAATTTGAGACTCGGCACTTTGAACAACATGTGCATGGTAATTTACTAGCTCATCAGATGGGTGCAGGAGGTGTACGACTTTAGTGGCACAATTGATCAAGGCATAGTGAGCCTTCAACCAATCCATTCCCAGGATGAGGTCAATCTTTGAAGACTTCAAAATAATGGGAAAAGCACAAAACTCCAACCCTTCAATATCAATGGTGACATCGGGGCTGAACAGAGAGGTTTGACATTGGCCCGCGGGAGTGTTTACCACTAATGGATGGCGCAGCGTTTCACACTTAATGTCATGCATGTGTGCAAAATGTTCTGACATGAATGAATGCGATGCTCCTGAATCAAATAAAACAGAAGCTGGTACTGAGTTAATAAGGAGAGTACCCATCACAGTTTCTGGTTCATCTTGAGCTTCAGCCATGTTGACATGATAAGCCTGCCCACGACCATATGAAGGTCTGGCATTATAGTTGCGGGGCTGGTTGTTGCCACGGCCATTACCACGGCCAGCAGAGGGAAGTGCCAACTGGTTCTGACTCTGGGAGCAGTCTCTGGCACGGTGACCTGGATGGCCACATTTGAAGCAGAGTCCATTATCGGGACGTGGAGCAGGAGCTCGTGGCATTGGAGCTTGAGGTCTGAACTGCCTTGGAGGTGGAGGAGGCATACGTGGTGCAGCATACGATGGCCTCTGAACAGGTACTGCCGGACGGTACATGCTTTGAGGGATCCAGATGCGACGCTTTTGAGAAGACGAGACCGAAGATGAGCCCGCCTCACGGGTGCGCTTGAGAGCGTCCTTGTTATCCTTAATACCAGTCTCAACCTGAATAGCCTTGTTCACCAAGGTGGCGAAGTCGGCAAAGTCGTGGACTAGGAGTGCCATCTTGATTTCAGGGTTGAGCCCTTCACGGAACTTTTCCTGTCTGCGTGCATCAGTAGCTATGTCCTCTTCAGCGTAGCGAGATAATTCCAGAAATTCCTGCTGATAGGCTTCCACAGACTTAGTGCCCTGGGTGAGATTGTGGAACTCACGCTTCTTGTAGTCCATGACTCCCTGAGGAATATAACGAGCACGAAAAGCGGTCTTGAACTCCATCCAAGTGATGATGGTTCCAGGGGCTAAAGTTGGCCTGTGAGTGTCCCACCATTGTGTTGCGGGTCCCTTCAGGAAGTAAGATGCGAAGGTGACATAGCTGGCAGGGTCCACATTCACAGACTCCATCTCGAAAAGATGTCGCGGAGCCAGTCATCCGCATCAAGTGGCTGAACTGAGTTGCGATAGATGGTTGGGTTTAGATGCACAAATTCTTGCAAGGTGATTGCGGCTGGCTGCTGGTTGGCATTGGGATGAGGGAACTGATCCATCAGCCCTTGCATAAACTGGCGATGCATTTCAAATTGTTGCATCATGGCTGCCATATAGTTGGGCGGTGGTGGATTGTTGGCACCACGGCCACGACCTGTGGGTCTAACCATACTGCTAATATTCAACAGGGGTAGTTTAGCAACGAGCATTGCAATAGCATGGATTCATTCATGAAGTAACATACACGACAGAAAGAAGTGCAATAGGTACATCAACATAGTCAACCTGACATACAGATCCATACATAGGTTCGGTTACAGGCCAGCATTACAACAGCGAAAAGAAAAGCTAGATAACTAGGCGGCACGCAGGCACGCGGTGGAGGGATACAACAATGCGACATAGCGATATGCTACATCAACGTCGGAGAAAACCACTAAAGCCAGGTAGCTGCAGGTGACGATGCAGGGCACCCTCGATGGAAGGATCCTGCGCTCCGTGAACACTCTGGTGCAGAACCTGGTCCCGAACCGGAAGAAGAGGACCACGTGGAGGGGTAAAACCTCCCACAGTAGGCCACTCAAGACCTGGTGGCAACTCCGTCCTGCGCCGGTAAAGAATGTACTCTGGGTGCATACGTGCACTGACTGCTGGTAGCAACTGTGTCAGAGCGTCGTAAAGACGAGCACGAGAAGCATGCAACTCGACAGCAAGAGCTCGAGCAGTGCGGTCCAGAGCCTGAGTGTATTGAACCAAAACCTGCGGGTCATAACGACGCGACACGTAAGGTGCACAAACAGCAGCGTAGTATCCAGTCTCATCCCCAGCAGGAGCATATGGGATGTATCTGAAAGCAGTCTCCTCCAAGCGACTGTTGTGCTCTCCACGGAGACGGGTAATAGTAGTATAGGCAGCATCATGGACGGCCATAGCGACAGTCACTCCAACACCATGGAAGGTGTACAACTCAGTGATGGAAATGTCCTACCGATCAAAGATGCGAACCTCAGCATGGTACTGCTCCTGGTTGAACTCACGGTAATCCTCATAGACTGTGTACTCGGGATACCAGCGATATCCCAGCCTGGTCAGAAGTTCGACCAAAATGGCCGGAAACCCAGTCGAATCATGAGCCACGGTCAGACGGACAAGCTGTCTTGCGGGACGCATCTGAAACAAGGAGTGCAGAATGTCAAAAGGCAGTGTGAGAAGCATAAGATAACTTGGAAAGAAAAGGTTAAACAGACCAATGGAAAAGAAAATGTGATTATCAAAGTAATCAGTCCAATGGAAAGGAATAAGTGCAGATAATCCAGCTCTCCGGGTGAATGTGAGTACAAGACCCTAATGTTAGAGTTAGCAAAATCATTTAACCCGAAAAGAAGAGGATTCAGAGTCCCAGAGTATAGAAGAGGAACAAAAGATCCTAATACCACCCATTGGCAACGTGGGCCCGTAAGCCACACAGCCATGTTAGTAAAAATCATTTTTCAAGAACTAGACTCAACTTCGGCCAAGGAGTTGGAAAGGGGGATCCTATAGGCAGTCGGCTCTGATACCAACTTGTGACGCCCTCGACTTAATCGTGCACTAATCATACACGCAAATGCACACGATCAAGCCTAAGGACTCACTTGAAGATATCACAACACAACTCCAAACACAAATAAAAGTCATACAAGCTTTATATTACAAGCCAGGGGCCTCGAGGGCGCGAATACATAAGCTCGATGTCATACAAGCATCAGCGGAAGCACCAGATATCTGAGTACAGACATAAAGTTAAACAGATAGGCCTTTAAGAAGGCGGGGCAAAATAAAAAAACACTGGATCGAAAGGCGCAGGCCTCCTGCCTGGGTGCCTCCTAACTACTCCTGGTCGTCGGAGGGCTCCTCGTAGTAGTAGTATCCAGAGGGGTAGTAGTGGTAGTAGTCGTCGGCTGCAGGGACAGCTGGCTCCGGGGCTCCGTCATCTGGTCTCATCAATCGGGTATGGGAAAAAGGGAAGCAAGGCAACCGTGAGTACTCATCCAAAGTACTCGCAAGGCTTACATCAGAACTATTCTAGTTATGCAACATTATCAAAGGAAGGCTGTATATGTGGACTTGGCTGCAGAAATGCCAGAATAGAGGGGATAACCTAGCCTATCGAAGACTAGCATCTTTAGCGGTCTTGCAGCATAAGAAGAGTGCAGATTAGTACAATATAAGAAGTAGTAGCAAGTAGCAACAACGCCCAGAGATCCTTTCTCGACTCCCTGCAAGAAAGCGATCCCGGAGCCAATATATTTAACCCATTTATAGTTGTAGAAGATCAGGATATTTTCCGAGCGTCCTGTTACCGTGGACACGGCTATTCGAATAGATATACTTCCCTGCAGGGGTGCACCAACTTACCCAACACACTCGATTAACTCTGGCAGGACACACTTGCTCGGTCTATGCCCGGCCTCGGCTGATCGACACGTTGTAGCCCTACCTAGGCTCAACAGAGAGGCCAGCACGCCGGTCTACATCCTAAGGACTCAGGGTTCTTGGGCCCATCGCCCTTTGCACTCATGCGCGTTGCGTACGCGGCCGGTGAGCAGTCCTAGCCCCCTTAATATAAGCGCAGGCTTTACCAGACCAACCTGGCGCGCGTCGCTCAACTGCTGACGTCTGAAGAGCTTCGGCTGATACATACAACGCCGAGTACCCATATTATTCCCACGTGCTGGTTAGCGCGATAAGGCCAGAGGCCTACTCAGATTACATATCCTAACCCATTAGTGCATTGGTAGCGCGCGGTAACAAGCAGAGACTCACGATCCTGTGACCTTGTCGCCCCGTCTCGTGGACTTACGGCGAGGGCTAAGAATGCCCGGCCGTGCCACGTATTCATCTCTCGGGTACCCTCATGGTCAACCCGAATCCACATCTCTCGCGGGTACCCCTCGGGGCCGACCCGACTTTATCCAGTAACAGTAGTAAAATCAAGGTAACCGTGTGTCCAAAACATCAAGGTGGAATCCGAGGAATAACCCTCGTTGGATCCCCACTCGATAATCCCATCAAAGTGAATCCGGAGGAATCACCCTCGATGGTATTCACACTTGCGGGGTTGCATGACAGAAGCTTCATCGGAGGTGGTCGAAGAGGAATCACCCTCGGTAACCCACCACCGACTAGTTGTACTACAGAGGCATTATCGGGAGTGAGATAAGAGGTATCACCCTCGGCACTCGATGTTAGCTCTGCAGAGTCGAGCAACTTAGGGGTGTGCGGTGATGTGCTGGTCTCAGCCTGACGATCACATCGATCGGGGCACTGGTACTAAAGCGGGGCAACTAGAGCAAGGAAGAGGGGCCACAGATGGTTAACTATCAACCTATACTAGGCATCTGGGATATCAGGTGAGTATCAACAAAAGTCACAAGAAACAGGCTATGCATCAGAATAGGATAAATCAACAGCAGTAGCAAATTCTAATGCAAGCAGGAGGGAGGAAGAATAGGTGATATTGGCATGCGTCAAAGGGGGTTGCTTGCCTAGAAGCTCTGCGGCAAAGGAGGGATCGTCAGTGGTGTCGTCGGTCTCCTGAGCTGCGTCGGTCTCGGGGGCTATCGGAGAAAAAGAGGGGGAAGAAACAATAAATAAAGGCAGACAAAAGTAACATAGATGCATGGCATGGCAGTATGCAGAGTTAGTGATGACCTAATGCATTGCTACATGTCGCAGACGAAACGGGAAAATATCTGGGATATTTTCCCGGCGTTTAGGCTGATTTCAGTATACTGAACCGGAGGGGAAGGTTCCATGTTCAGGTAGTTAGGAGTGATGGTCAAGCATTTTGAACACATATTCGGATTCGTCTCGTTTTTCTAATCAACTTTCATGTAGAAAGTTTTTCGATCCGAGCTACGGTTGAATTTCTACGAATTTTCAAAGATTTAAACAGTTTTCTGAAATTCCTGGAATTATTTTAATTAAATAAATCGTATTATCCAGAATAGTGCAAGGTGATGTCAGCATGACGTATGCATGACATCAGTGGGTCAACCGCAGCTGTTCAGGTCAAACCTGACAGCTAGGTCCCACATGTCATAGACACAGAACTAATTAGGATTAAATTTAAACTAATCCGAGTTAATTAGCGGGTGGACCCCACATGTCAGTGACTATTAGTATTTAGGTTAAATTTTAAAAACTAATTAACTTAATTAATCGCACGGGGCCCACTGGTCAGTGGCAGTGGCTGCCACATCAGCGCGTTGACCACAGTCAACGTGGTCAACGGGGCCCTGGGACCCACTGGTCAGTGACTCTGGGTGGGCCCCAGGCCAACCACGTCGGCGCTGGCCGGCGGCGAGCCGCCGGCGACGCCAAACACGGCGGAGGTCCTCGGGACCTCTCCGGAAATCACGTACAGAGGGCGGTTTGGCCCGCACGTTAGTGCGTTCGAACGAGCGCACTGCGCCGCATCCAGTGGTGGCCGTGGCATCGCCGGAGTTGGCCGGAGACGGCGACGGCGAGCGGCGGAGGCGGCGGCGTTCTCGGGCAGTTCTCGGCAACGGCGAAACTACGCGCGCGCGAGCGATTAAACGGGCTAGGCCGCACCTCTAGGGTGTCCCGAGCACAACGGCGTGCTCGGACGGCCACGACGACGACGGAGGTGACGGTGACGAGCTACACGGTGGAGCCGAGCTCGGCCATCGACGGCGACAGCGCTAGGCGCCGCGAAACGAAGGGGAGGAAGCGAGAGGTTGCGCGGCTGCTCACCTAGCGGCTCACGAAGGCCTGCGGGGGGTTTAGTAGCTGCCGGAGTCGCCGGAGCTCGCCGGAGAAGAAGAGGTGGCCGAGGATGATCTCGAGCTCGATTTGCTCGGGATAGGGCTCCTCGGCTTCCGTTCCACGGCGCAGGCGACGTAGTCAGGCACGGCGGAGATGGAGAACACGGTGGCGCGGTGAGGGGACGACGGCGGCCGCGAGAACGACGACGTGCGGCGGCAGATGCGCTCAATGGTGGTGGGGATCGAGCGAGAGAGGAAGAGAGAGGAGGGGGCGAATGGAGGAGGAGTCCAGGGGGAGGGATAGGGCTCGCCCTTATCCCCTCCGCGTCGGTGGCGTCGCGGTGTCGCCGGCTGGGCGGCGCGCGCGCGTCCAGCCACGGCGCAGGCGACACGGCGAGGGAGAGAGAAGAGAGGAGGGAGAAGGGGGCCGGCTGGGCTGGGCCTCAGGCACTGTGCACTCTGGCCCGGTGCACAGTGGCCTTTTTCTTTTTCTTCTTCTGTTTTCTCTTTTATCATTTTATAGAAGGTTTAGAAAAAGAAAGTAGCTGCTCAAATGCATTTGATAAAATGTGAAATTGATCCACAAATATACAATGCATTATTCTGCTCTGCCACAAAAAGTTTGGACAATTTTGGATTCCATTTGAATTTTTCAAAAATGGAAAAGGCATATAAAGTGTTGTTTTTGCACTGTTTTAATGCTCTAGCCCAATTTAGGAAAATAGGTGATGTTGTTTTTCTTAACAATAAATTGTTTTGGAATTTTTGCAACAACATGAACTATTTTCCAGCAATTTTTGAGCAACTTCAAATTTCACTCATAATTTGAATTTGAATTCAGAGAGGAATTTGAAATGAGATATTATTCCAACATGATTAATCACTGCAAATCACAGTAGCTTAGCATCATCATGATGGATCACTGTTGCTCATTTACATAGGGGTGTTACAGTTCTATGATGATATATTGCTGTTATAATAAAGATCATGATGCTCCATGTCCGTATTTTATTTTTACCGATGCTTCTCTCTCTAAACATGTGGTCATGATTATCGATTTCGGCTTTCGCTTGAGGACAAGCAAGGTCTAAGCTTGGGGGAGTTGATACGTCCAATTTGCATCATGACTTCCTACTGTTAATTAATATGTTTTTGATCATTATTTCACTTTATGGTACAATTCTTATGCCTTTTCTCTCTTATTTTGCAAGATTCACATGAAGAGGGAGATTGCCGGCAGCTGGAATTCTGGACCGGAAAGGGGTGAAACAGAGATAGCTATTCTGCACACCTCCAAATGACCTAAAAATTTACGGAGAATTATTTTGGAATATATAAAAAATACTGGTGAAAGAATTAACAGGAGGGGGCCCACCAGGAAACCACAAGCCTGAGGGGCGCGCCCTACCCCCCTAGGCACGCCCCCCGAGGTTGTGGGGCCCCTGGCAGGCCTCCGGCCCCCTCCTTCTGCTATATGAAGCCATTTGCCCTAGGAAAAAAAGTCAGCAGAAGACTTCCGGGACGAAGCGCTGCTGTCTCCGGTGAAGCGATTCTGCCGGGGATACTTCCCTCCGGGAGGGGGAAATCAAAGCCATCGACATCACCAACGATCCTCTCATCATGGGAGGACCAATCTTCATCAACATCTTCACCAGCACCATCTCATCTGAAACCCTAGTTCATCTCTTGTATTCAATCTTTGTCTCAAAACCTCAGATTGGTACCTGTGGGTTGCTAGTAGTGTTGATTACATCTTGTAGTTGATGCTAGTTGGTTTATTTGGTGGAAGATTATATGTTCAGATCCTTAATGATATTCAATACCCCTCTGATCTTGAACATGATTATGATTTGTGAGTAGTTACTTTTGTTCTTGAGGACATGGGAGAAGTCTTGTCATAAGTAATCATGTGAATTTGGTATTCGTTCGATATTACGATGATATGTATGTTGTTGCTTCCTTTAGTGGTGTCCTGTGAACGTCGACTACATGACACTTCACCATCTTTGGGCCTAAGGGAAGTCATTGTGGAGTAGTAATTACATGATGGGTTGCTAGAGTGATAGAAGCTTAAACCCTAGTTTATGCGCTATTCTGTAAGGGGCTGATTTGGATCCATATGTTTCATGCTATGGTTAGAGTTATCTTAATTCTTCTTTCGTAGTTGTGGATGCTTGCAAAAGGGGGTAATCATAAGTGGGAGGCTTGTTCAAGTAAGAACAACACCCAGGCACCAGTCCACTCACATATCAAATTATTAAAGTAGCGAGGCTTGTCCTTTGCTATAAAAAGGATTGGGCCACCTTCTGCACTTTATTATACTTGTTACTAGTTACTTGTTACGAATTATCTTGCTACCGAAACTATCTGTTACCGCTACTTTCAGTACTTGCAGAGAATACCTTGCTGAAAATCGCTTGTCATTTCCTTCTACTCCTCGTTGGGTTTGACACTCTTACTTATCGAAAGGACTACGATTGATCCCCTATACTTGTGGGTCATCAGGGTTTTGAGCTGCTTCACGGCGTAGTAGTACGGAGGCTTGTAAGGCTCCGGCCACGGCGCTGTTAGTACTGTCGGCGCGCCCATCTGCCGGCATCCGCCACGGCCGCGCCGACCGCCTCGTCTTCCACGACCTCCACGCCCATCGACACCACCAGGCCCACCAGCGG
Organism: Elymus sibiricus; assembly: GCA_039707655.1. NCBI lineage: Eukaryota > Viridiplantae > Streptophyta > Magnoliopsida > Poales > Poaceae > Elymus > Elymus sibiricus. The sequence goes on from CM077672.1 coordinate 322,439,202, forward strand.
CCAAACGCTTCTTGAGCTTCTCCTCCCTTACGGCCTTCACTTTGACGCGGCGATTTTGCCACGTCTCCAAGCTGATCTTCCAGGCGAGCGTGATGCTCGGATCCTCCGGCACCTCTGCCAGCTCCATCTTCGACAGGTTCTCCGACGGTTCCATGCGGCGGCGGTGGAAGAAAGGAGAGGGTGGGAGAAATGAGCGGGAATTGGGCGGAGAGCGGCGGGGAATGGAAGAAGAGAGTGGGGGATTTTGGCGCGGAAACAGTGCGGATGCTACAAAAGTGCGGGCTCCGCCTTCCTTTTAGGTGGGCGAGAGGGCGGATAGCGACGTTTCGCGTGTCCGGACTCCCGCAAAACTCCCCCACATTTGTCTCCGATTTGCGGGAGAAACTGCATCCGGACCGCTCCGCGGACCGATACAGGTTGGCGCTGGATGGCTCACGCGGTCCGGACAACGCGGTCCGGACGGATGCGGGCGGTTTGCGGGTCAGCCTTGGAGATGCCCTAAGTGACTCTACACCTATATAATTTTTTTTAACATAGTACAATCTCATATGCTCACGTATACACATGCATTCATCTCGGACGTGTTTGATAGGCTACATACAGCCCAACGAGCCCCGGGCGGGATGAAAAAGGGCCGTTTGGTTGCGTGCAAGGAGGTCTGGCTCGCATCGGCACAAAACTTAAAGCACCCCAGAGCCTGGCTCGCTGGGAACGCTCGACTCGGTCGTTTCCAGCCAGCCAGGCTGACTCGGGCGCAAAAGCTGGTCCCGGCATAGGGCGCGGTGCAGGGGGGATTCGGGCGGAGATGGCGGGAGAGGGAAACCAACGGAGGCGGGATGGTGTGAAATATACCCTCACCCCCCCCATTTACTCGCTCACCCCTGGCTCTTGGACAAGCCCTCCTCTATTCTTGGCACTGGCGGCGGCGACGACTCAGATCTGCGGTAGCGGCGGCGGCATTGGTGGCGGCAGCAGCACTCTCCGGCAGCAGCAGCAGCTGCTTCTCCCCTTCTTCTTTGACTCCGTCCGGCCATCCTCGTCTCAGCCATGTCCCCCTGGCCCCGAAGCTGGTAAGCTACCCCCCTCCTCTGTTAGGTCATTCGATAGAACCGTTTAGGGTCGATTGCGCCATTGCTGACCACACCATGGATGTCGCTTAGTGTCGGTGTCAAAACTGGCAGACCTCGGGGTAGGGGGTCCCGAGCTGTGGATCGTGGATCAATGGTAACAGAGACAAGGGAGACGATGTTTACCTAGGTTCGGGCCCTCTTGATGGAGGTAAAACCCTACGTCCTGCTCTTGTTTATATTGATGGAGATGTATCAAGTACAGAGTTGATCTACCTCGAGATCGTAATGTATATCTAACTCTAGGGCTAGGTGAATGATGTTGCATTGATGTCCCCTCTACGGGCTAAACCCTTTGGCTTATATACACGCCACGGAGGGGATCTAGGGTTACAAGGTCGGTATCCAGGAGCAAGGCAGTAGGATAGATCTTGGAGTATACGTCAAGTCTTCGGTGGAGACAGTCTTGATCACATGTCCCGTACACGGCCTCCGGAGTCCACCTTGATCACGCATGAGGGCCCATCGGTCCAACCGAAAAGACGGGCCGGCTAGGTTAACACCCCCTAATCCAGGACACTGTCACTTAGGTTGTGGATGAACGGATGAAGCTTGTAGTTCAGGCAACATCTCTGATAGTTGTGGTTCAGGCCTGGATCATGTTTGGTCCATAAGAGAGATGTTCGTCGGAATGACAAACCTCTCATCCGATATGGTCCGATATTAATCCGGGATCAGGAGAGGATATGAATCTGAACTACATCTACAGCTGCAACGATACAGAGGCTCTGTGGATGCTTCGAATGAAAAGAGCGCCTTTCGCAAGGCTTGTGCAGACGCTCAGGAGCAGGGGGCTGCTACAAGATAGCATACACACCACTGTGGAAGAGCAAGTAGTCATGTTCCTCCATGTTGTTGGTCATAACCAGAGGTTCAGGGTTATGCACAACACCTTCAGGAGATCAACGGAGACCATCTCCAGGTACTTCAGGCAAGTGTTGTATGTTGTTGGGGAACTCAGAGGAGAGATGATCGTGTCACCAACCGGCCGGACTCCTACCAAGATTCGCACTAGCCCAAGATTGTATCCATACTTCAAGGTGAGCACTGACAGTTTGTAGTTCATGCCTTGATATGTTGTTATTGTTCTGCTATAGCCATAACACCATCCTGTAATGCCATTTTAGGATTGCATTGGGGCAATAGATGATACTCATGTCACTGCCAGAGTGCCGAGGTCACAATCTGCAGCATATAGAGGGAGGAAGCACTACACATAGCCAGAATGTGCTTGCTGCTGTTGACTTCGATCTGAAGTTCACATATGTGCTGGCTGGCTGGGAAGGATCAGCACATGATGCTAACATTCTAAGTAACAACATGTGTAGACCTGATGGCATCAACATACCAGATGGCAAGTTCTACCTAGGAGATGCTGGCTATGCATGTCGGCCAAGTGTTCTTCCACCCTTCAGGAAAACCAGGTACCATCTGAATGAGTTCTCTAGTAGGAACTATCCTAGGACACTCCTCAGGAACTGTTCAATCTCAAACACTCCAGCCTTAGAGTAATGGTTGAGAGGGCATTTGGAGCTCTGAAGAATAGGTTTAAGATCCTGGATCAGAAGCCATTCCACCCTTACCCCACCCAGGTTAAGCTTGTTCTTGCATGTTGCATCCTTCACAACTGGATCCTACAATGGGGTTGTGAAGAACTTGTGCGGAGGAGGAAGATGTGACGCCTGATGATGTGGTCAGCTCCCGCCATGGTGTGGAGGCAGCAACAAGAAGTGTTTCCTAGCTAGGACAAGACGATGTTCAGTGTGTGTGGTAAGGTTACCACTAGTGAGAAAGTGGTGATCACACCTTATGCCGTTTGCAACCAAACAACATGTTGTTTGTCTAACAACAACGACGCAGGCAACCAAACAGCATGATAGAAATTGCTTCCCTCATGCATGGAGACTAATGCAGGCAACCAAACTACATGCAGATGTTGGTTTTTAATCTGAATTAGCTCAAACAGGCCCAAGTGGGACAAGTATACAAAATGCCCTAAAACAGAGATGTGAACCAAACGCGCCCCTCATGAGCGCATCCACGCACATTCTATCGCTATGGGCACCTTTAAGATATTGAGCTGGCATACCATCTTGAGATTGACGAAGTCATTATAGACGCCTCATAGTCGACGAAACGTCTCCTCTCACTAAAAATACATCATCAAAAAGTCTAAAATAAATCTAAAAAATGTAATCACCGGTGTCAAGTCTAGGACTTAAATCTTGATAGGATGGTTCCACCACAAGGAACCACCATCTAAGTTACACTCAGTTAGCTATACCGATATGATTTGATCTCATCAAAATAATCAGCGTATATCAGGAGTTGCAATGAAACTAATCTACATGTCGTAGTATTAGGGCATCTCCAACGCGGACTCTCAAACCTCCTGCATCCATCCAGACCGCACGGTACGGACCCCGCAAGCCATTCAACGGAGTCCCGCATCCGTCCGTGGACCAGTCCGTACTTCCGTTTTCCCGCAAACCGGAACCAAACTAGAGGGCTTTGCAGGAATCCGAACACCAGCCACGTAGGACTCCGACACCCCCGGCCCACCCAAAACAGAGGCGGAGCCCACGCATTTGGAGCTGGTCACACTGTTTCCACGGCAAAATCACTCTTTCTAAACCCTCTCATCTTCCATGCCGCCGCTCTTTGCTACTTGTGATAGGTGTTGGGTTTTCCCTGAAGAGGAAGGGTGATATAGTATAGTAGCAGATAGTATTTCCCTCAGTTAAGAACCAAGGTTATCGAACCGGTAGGAGACACCAACCAAACATGATAAACGGTATTTGCACACACACACACACACACACACACACACACACACACACAAAGCAAATACTTGCACCCAACGCGGGCAAGAGGGTTGTCAATCCCCTTGTACTCATTAATTGCAAGGATCAAATCTGATTGTGGTAGATAGATAATTAAATAAGAAAATAAAAGTAAATAAATTGCAGCAAGTATTTTTAGGGTTTTAGTAAATATAAAGTGAATGGACCCAGGGGCCATAGAGTTCACTAGAGGCATCTCTCTCATGAGCATAGTAATGATGGGTAAAGAAATTATTGTTGGGCAATTGATAGAATAGCGCATAGTTATGATGATATTCATGGCATGATCAATATATAGGCATTATGTCTGAGACAAGTAGACCATTAATCTTACTAAATCTACTACTATTACTCCACCCCTCGACCGCGATCCAGCATGCATCTTGAGGTATTAAGTTCATAACAAACAGAGTAATACTTGGAGCATGATGACATAATGTAGACAAAGTAAAATCAATTAATATGATTGAACCCCATCGTTTTACCCTTAGTAGTAACAATACAAATACGTGCCTTGCAACTCCTCCTGTCACAGAGTAAGGTCACCACAAGATTGAACCTAGTACCAAGCACCTCTCCCACTGAAGATAAATCAATCTAATTGGCCAAAGAAGACAGATAGATCGGAGAGAAATACAAGGCTATAAAATCAGACCTAATAAATCTCAAAAGACTCAATTACTTTCAATGAATAATCTGATCATAAACCCATAATTCATCGGATCCCAACAAACACACCGCAAAGGTTACATCGAAAAGATATTCGAAGAGATCATTGTATTGAAGATCAAAGAGAGAGAGAGAGAGAGAGAGAGAGAGCCATCTAGCTACTGCTATGGACCCGTAGGTCCTGTGCGAACTACTCACACATCATCATGGAGGCAGCAAGGTTGATGAAGATGGCCTCCGTGATCGATTCCCCCTCCAGCAGAGTACCGGCGGAGGCCTCTAGATGGGATCACGGAAGAACAGAGGCTTGCAGTGGCGATAAAATTGTTTTGGATCTCGCTATGGGGTTTTTGGGATTTTAGGGAATTTATAGCGTTGGAATTAGGTCAGGAGGACCCTCGTGGGGCCCTGCTACTTGTGATAGGCGTTGGGATTTCCCCGAAGAGGAAGGGTGATGTAGTATAGTAGCAGAAAGTATTTCCCTCGGTTAAGAACCAAGGTTTATCGAACTAATAGGAGACACCACACAAAACCTGTAAGCAGTACCTGCACACACACAAAGCAAATACTTGCTGATGGGGAACGTTGCATGAAAATCAAAAAATTTCCTACGAAACACCCAAGATCTAATCTATGAGATGCATAGCAATGAGAGAGGAGTGTGTCTTACGTACCCTCGTAGACCAAAAGCGTTAGCGTCGTAACGCGGTTGATGTAGTCGTACTCTTCACGATCCAATCGCGATCCAATCTGATCTAGTGCCGAACGGACGACACCTCCTAGATTAGCACACGTTTAGCTCGATGGCGTCCTCTCCTTCTTGATCCAGCAAGCAAGGGAGAGGAGGTAGATGAGATCAAAACCAGCACGACGGTGAGGTGGTGGTGGTGGCAGCGGAAATCCGGCAGGGCTTCGCCAAGCACTGACGGAACGTGGAGGAGGAAGAGAGGGAGGGGGCGGCCAAGGGTCGAAGGGGGCTTCCCCCGCGCCCCTCCCCACTATATATAGAGGAGGAAACTTGGAGGAGGAGGAATAGTGCCGCGTGAACAGTATCACGTGAATAGTACATTCGTGCACAGTACCACATGAATAGTAATTCCCTTTCCCAAGTAAAGCCTCCTCTTTCCATCTTATCTCCTAATTTAAAGGGATTTGATCTTATCCTTTGGGGCAGCCGCATGGGCCAAGGGGGCTGCTGTGCCTGGCCCATGAAGGCCTGGTGCGCCCCCTTTAGAGTCCATGTGGACCCTTCGTGGACTTCCGGACACCTCCGGAACCTTCTGGAAGCTTCCCGGTACAATACCGGAAAAAAATCAAACTTTTTCCGGAACCCAAAATATGACTTCCCATATATAAATCTTTTCCCCCGGACCATTCTGGAGCTCCTCGTGATATCCTGGATCCCATCCGGGTCTCCGAACAACCTTCAGACTTTCCACTGTTAATATCTCATTACTACCCTAGCGCTACCGAACGTTAAGCGTGCGACCCTACGGGTTCGGGAACATGCAGACATGACCGAGACTCCTCTCTGGTCAATAACCAATAGCGGGACCTGGATGCCCATATTGATTCCTGCATATTCAATGAGGATCTTTATCGGTTGAACCACGATGTCGAGGATTCGGGTAATCCCGTATGCAATTCCCTTTGTCCAGCGATATGTTACTTGCCCGAGATTCGATCGTCAGTATCTCCATACCTAGTTCAATCTCGTTACCGGCAAGTCTCTTTACTCATTCCGTAATACAAGATCCCGTGGCTAACTCATTAGCCACATTGCTTGCAAGCTCTTTACGATGTTGTATTACCGAGAGGGCCCAGAGATATCTCTCCGTCATACGGAGTGACAAATCCCAGTCTTGATCTGTGCCAACCCAACAAACACTTTCGGAGATACCTGTAGAGCACCTTTATGATCGCCCAGTTACGAAGTGACATTTGGATACACACTAAGTATTCCATCGGTGTCAGGGAGTTGCACGATCTCATGGTCTAAGGAACAGATACTTGACATGAAGAAAGTTATAGCAAATAAACTAAACGATCTGATGCTAAGCTTACGGTTGGGTCTTGTCCATCACATCATTCTCCTAATGATGTGATCCCGTTATCAAATGACAACTCATGTCTATGGTCAGGAAACCATAACCATCTTTGATCAACGAGCTAGTCTAGTAGAGGCTTACTAGGGACACGGTGTAGTTTATGTATTCACACATGTATTTAAGTTTCCGGTCAATACAATTCTAGCATGAATAATAAACATTTATCATGAACAAGGAAATATGATAATAACCAATTTATTATTGCCTCTAGGGCATATTTCTAACAGTCTCCCACTTGCACTAGAGTCAATAATCTAGTTCACATCGCTATGTGAATAACACCCAATGAGTTCTGGGGTTTGATCATGTTTTGCTTGTGAGAGAGGTTTTAGTCAACGGGTCTGCCACATTCAGATCCGTATGTACTTTGCAAATCTCTATGTCATTCTTTAGATGTTGCTACCACGCTCCACTTGGAGCTATTCCAAATGACTGCTCCACTATACGTATCCGGTTTGCGACTCAGAGTCATCCGGATCGGTGTCAAAGCTTGCATCGACGTAACCCTTTACGACGAACTCTTTATCACCTCCATAACTGAGAAACATTTCCTTAGTCCTCTTCAGGTACTTAAGGATATTCTTGACCGCTGTCCAGTGATCTACTCCTGAATCACTTTGGTACCTCCCTGCCAGACTTATGGCAAGGCACACATCAGGTCTGGTACACAGCATGGCATACATTATAGAGCCTATGGCTGAGGCATAGGGGATGACTTTCATCCTTTCTCTTTCTTCTGCCGTGGTCGGGCTTTGAGTCTTACTCAACTTCACACCTTGCAACACAGGCAAGAACCCCTTCTTTGACTGGTCCATTTTGAACTTCTTCAAAATCTTGTTAAGGTATGTGCTCTGTGAAAGTCCTATCAGGCGTCTCGATCTATCTCTATAGATCTTGATGCCCAATATGTAAGCAGCTTCACCCAGGTCTTTCATTGAAAAACTCTTGTTCAAATAACCCTTTATGCTTTCTAGAAATTCTATATCATTTCCAATCAACAATATGTCATCCACATATAATATTAGAAATGCTACAGAGCTCCCACTCACTTTCTTGTAAATACAAGCTTCTCCGTAAGTTTGTATAAAACCAAAACCTTTGATCACCTCATCAAAGCGAATATTCCAACTCCGAGATGCTTGCACCAGACCATAGATGGATCGCTGGAGCTTGCATATTTTGTTAGCATCCTTAGGATCGACAAAACCTTCTGGTTGCATCATATATAACTCTTCCTTAAGAAACCCATTAAGGAATGCCGTTTTGACGTCCATTTGCCAGATCTCATAATCATAAAATGCGGCAATAGCTAACATAATTCTAACAGACTTAAGCATCGCTACGGGTGAGAAAGTCTCATCATAGTCAACCCCTTGAACTTGTCGGAAACCCTTTGCGACAAGTCGAGCTTTATAGACGGTGACATTACCATCAGCGTCTGTCTTCTTCTTAAAGATCCATTTATTCTCAATGGCTTGCCGATCATCGGGCAAGTCCACCAAAGTCCATACTTTGTTCTCATACATGGATCCTATCTCGGATTTCATGGCCTCAAGCCATTTGTTGGAATCCGGGCTCATCATAGCTTCTTCATAGTTCGTAGGTTCGCCGTTGTCTAACAACATGACTTCTAGGACAGGATTACCATACCACTCTGGTACGGAACGTACCCTGGTCGACCCACGAAGTTCAATAGTAACTTGATCCGAAGTTTCATGATCATCATCATTAGCTTCCTCTTCGGTTGGTGTAGGCATCACGGGAACTGCTTTCGATGATGTGCAACCTTCCAATTCGAGAGAAGGTATAATTACCTCATCAAGTTCTACTTTTCTCCCACTCACTTCTTTCGAGAGAAACTCCTTTTCTAGAAAGGACCCATTCTTGGCAACAAAGATCTTGCCCTCGGATCTGTGGTAGAAGGTATACCCAATGGTCTCTTCAGGGTATCCTATGAAGACGCACTTCTCCGCTTTGGGTTCGAGCTTATCAGGCCGAAACCTCTTGACATAAGCGTCGCATCCCCAAACTTTAAGAAACGACAGCTTAGGTTTCTTGCCAAACCACAACTCATACGGTGTCGTCTCAACGGATTTAGACGGTGCCCTATTTAAAGTGAATGCTGCTGTCTCTAATGCATAACCCCAAAACGATAGTGGCAAATCGGTAAGAGACATCATAGAACGCACCATATCCAATAGAGTACGATTACGACGTTCGGACACACCATTACGCTGTGGTGTTCCAGGTGGCGTGAGCTGTGAAACAATTCCACGTTGTCTTAAATGCATACCAAACTCGTAACTCAAATATTCACCTCCACGATCAGATCGCAGAAACTTTATTTTCTTGTTACGATGATTCTCCACTTCACTCTGAAATTCCTTGAACTTTTCAAATGTTTCAGACTTGTGTTTCATTAAGTAAATATGCCCATATCTACTCAAATCATCTGTGAAGGTAAGAAAATAACGATATCCACCGCGTGCTTCAACACTCATCGGACCGCATACATCGGTATGTATTATTTCCAATAAGTCACTAGCTCGCTCCATTGTTTTGGAGAACGGAGTTTTAGTCATCTTGCCCATGAGGCATGGTTCACATGTCTCAAATAATTCATAATCAAGAGATTCCAAAAGTCCATCAGCATGGAGTTTCTTCATGTGCTTTACACCAATATGACCTAAGCGGTAGTGCCACAAATATGTGGTACTATCATTATTAACTTTGCATCTTTTGGCATCAATATTATGAATATGTGTATCACTACGATCGAGATTCAACAAGAATAAACCACTCACAAGGGGTGCATGACCATAAAAGATATTACTCATATAAATAGAACAACCATTATTCTCTGACTTAAATGAATAACCGTCTCACAATAAACAAGATCCAGATATAATGTTCATGCTCAACGTAGGCACCAAATAACAATTATTTAGGTTTAAAACTAATCCCGAAGGTAGATGTAGAGGTAGCGTGCCGACGGCGATCGCATCAACCTTGGAACCATTTCCAACGCGCATCGTCACCTCGTCCTTAGCCAGTCTTCGTTTATTCTGCAGCTCCTGTTTCGAGTTACAAATATTAGCAACCGAACCAGTATCAAATACCCAGGTGCTACTACGAGCACTAGTAGGTACACATCAATAACATGTATATCAAATATACCTTTGTTGACGTTGCCAGCCTTCTTATCTGCCAAGTACTTGGGGCAGTTCCGCTACCAGTGACCATTCCCCTTGCAGTAGAAGCACTCAGTCTCAGGTTTGGGTCCAACCTTGGGTTTCTTCACGGGAGCGGCAACTGTCTTGCCGTTCTTCTTGAAGTTCCCTTTTTTTCCTTGCCTTTCTTGAAACTAGTGGTCTTTTTAACCATCAACACTTGATGCTCCTTCTTGATTTCTACCTCCGCGGCCTTAAGCATCGCGAAGAACTCAGGAATCGTTTTCTCCATCCCTTGCATATTATAGTTCATCACAAAGCCCTTATAGCTTGGTGGCAGTGACTGGAGAACTCTGTCAATGACAGTGTCATCTGGAAGATTAACTCCCAACTGAGTCAAGCGGTTGTGAAACCCAGACATTCTGAGTATATGCTCACTAACAGAACTGTTCTCCTCCATCTTGCAGCTAAAGAACTTGTCGGAGGTGTCATACCTCTCAACCCGGGCATGAGCTTGAAATACCAATTTCAGCTCCTGGAACATCTCATATGCTCCGTGGTGCTCAAAACGTCTTTGGAGCCCCGGTTCTAAGTCGTAAATTAGCATGGTGCACTGAACTATCGAGTAGTCATCAGAACGTGCCTGCCAGATGTTCACAACATCCACAGACGACGCTGGAGGGGGTGCGGCACCTAGCGGTGCATCAAGGACATAAGCCTTCTGTGCAGCAATGAGGATAATCCTCAAGTTACGGACCCAGTCTGCATAGTTGCTTCCATCATCTTTCAACTTAGCTTTCTCTAGGAACGCATTAAAATTCAGGGGGACTACAGCGTGGGCCATTGATCTACAACACAAATTTGCAAAGACAATTAGGCTAAGTTCATGATAATTGGTTCTTCTAATCAAATTACTTAAGAACTCCCACTTAAATCAACATCCCTCAAGTTGTCTAAGTGTTACATGATCCATATCAACTGACCCATGTCCGATCATCACGTGAGATGAGGCAGTCATCAATGGTGAACATCTTCATGTTGATCATATCTACTATATGACTCATGTTCGACCTTTCGGTCTCCTGTGTTCCGAGGCCATGTCTGTACATGCTAGGCTCGTCAAGTTTAACCCAAGTATTCTGCATGTGTAAAACTGGCTTACACCCGTTGTATGTGAACGTAGAGTCTATCACACCCGATCATCACGTGGTGCTTCGAAACGATGATCTTTCGCAACGGTGCATACTTAGGGAGAACACTTTTATCTTGAAATTAAGTGAAGGGATCATCATATAATGCTACCGTCGTCCTAAGCAAAATAAGATGCATAAAAAGATAAACATCACATGCAATCAATATGTGACATGATATGGCCATCATCATCTTGTGCTTTTGATCTCCATCTCCAAAGCACCGGCATGATCTCCATCATCACCGGCATGACACCATGATCTACATCATCATGATCTCCATCATCGTGTCGTCACGTGGTTGTCTCGCCAACTATTGCTTCTATAACTATTACTAATGCATAGCGATAAAGTAAATCAATTACATGGCGTTTAATGATTGACACGCAGGTCATACAATAAATTAAAGACAACCCTATGGCTCCTGCCGGTTGCCATACTCATCGACATGCAAGTCGTGAACCTATTACAAAACATGATCATCTCATACATCAACATATATCACATCACGTTTTGGCCATACCACATCACAACATGCCCTGCAAAAACAAGTTAGACGTCCTCTACTTTGTTGTTGCAATTTTTTACGTGGCTGCTAGGGCAAACTATAAGAACCGTTCTTATCTACGCAAAACCACAACGCTGATATACAAGTTGCCTTTTAACCTTCTACAAGGACCGCGCTCGTCAAATCAGATTCAACTAAAGTGGGAGAGACAGACACCCGCAAAGCCACTTTTATGCAATACAAGTTGCATGTCAGTCTGTGGAACCGGTCTCTTGTGCATGGACAAGTAAGATTGGTCCGAGCCGCTTCATCCCACAATACCGCCGAATCCAAATAAGACAAAGGAAGTAAGCAATTTGAACATCAACGCCCACAACTTCTTTGTGTTCTACTCATGCAAATACATCTACGCATAGACCTAGCTCTGATACCACTGATGGGGAACGTTGCATGAAAATCAAAAAAATTCCTACGAAACACCCAAGATCTAATCTATGAGATGCATAGCAACGAGAGAGGAGTGTGTCTTACGTACCCTCATAGACCAAAAGCGTTAGCGTCGTAACACGGTTGATGTAGTCGTACTCTTCATGATCCAATCGCGATCCAATCCGATCTAGTGCCGAACGGACGGCACCTCCGAGATTAGCACACGTTCAGCTCGATGGCGTCCTCTCCTTCTTGATCCAGCAAGCGAGGGAGAGGAGGTAGATGAGATCGGAACCAGCACGGCAGTGAGGTGGTGGCGGTGGCAGCGGAAATCCGGCAAGGCTTCGCCAAGCACTGACGGAACATGGAGGAGGAAGAGAGGGAGGGGGCGGCCAAGGGTCGAAGGGGGCTTCCCCCGCGCCCCTCCCCACTATATATAGAGGAGGAAACTTGGAGGAAGAGGAATAGCGCCGCATGAACAGTACCACGTGAATAGTACATGCGTGAACAGTATCACATGAATAGTAATTCCCTTTCCCAAGTAAAGCCTCCTCTTTCCATCTTATCTCCTAATTTAAAGGGATTTGATCTTATCCTTTGGGGCAGCCGCATGGGCCAAGGGGGCTGCTGTGCCTGGCCCATGAAGGGCTGGTGCGCCCCCTTTAGAGTCCATGTGGACCCTCCGTGGACTTTCGGACACCTCCGGAACCTTCTGGAAGCTTCCCGGTACAATACCGAAAAAAAACCAAACTTTTTCCGGAATCCAAAATATGACTTCCCATATATAAATCTTTACCTCCGGACCATTCTGGAGCTCCTCGTGATATCCTGGATCCCATCCGGGACTCCGAACAACCTTCGGACTTTCCACTGTTAATATCTCATTACTACCCTAGCGCTACCGAACGTTAAGCGTGCGACCCTACGGGTTCGGGAACATGCAGACATGACCGAGACTCCTCTCCGGTCAATAACCAATAGCGGGACCTGGATGCCCATATTGATTCCTACATATTCAACGAAGATCTTTATCGGTTGAAACACGATGTCGAGGATTCGGGTAATCCCGTATGCAATTCCCTTTGTCCAGCGATATGTTACTTGCCCGAGATTCAATCGTTGGTATCTCCATACCTAGTTCAATGTCGTTATCGGCAAGTCTCTTTAATCGTTCTGTAATACAAGATCCCGTGGCTAACTCATTAGCCACATTGCTTGCAAGCTCTTTACGATGTTGTATTACCGAGAGGGCCCAGAGATATCTCTCCGTCATATGGAGTGACAAATCCCAGTCTTGATCTGTGCCAACCCAACAAACACTTTCGGAGATACCTGTAGAGCACCTTTATGATCACCCAGTTACGAAGTGACATTTGGATACACACTAAGTATTCCACCGGTGTCAGGGAGTTGCACGATCTCATGGTCTAAGGAACAGATACTTGACATGAAGAAAGTTGTAGCAAATAAACTAAACGATCTGATGCTAAGCTTACGGTTGGGTCTTGTCCATCACATCATTCTCCTAATGATGTGATCCCGTTATCAAATGACAACTCATGTCTATGGTCAGGAAACCATAACCATCTTTGATCAACGAGCTAGTCTAGTAGAGGCTTACTAGGGACACGGTGTAGTTTATGTATTCACACATGTATTTAAGTTTCCGGTCAATACAATTCTAGCATGAATAATAAACATTTATCATGAACAAGGAAATATGATAATAACCAATTTATTATTGCCTCTAGGGCATATTTCTAACACTTGCACCCAACGCGGGAAGAGGGTTGTCAATCCCGTTCTACTCGTTAATTGCAAGGATTAAATTTGATAATGATAGGTAGATAAATGTAATGTAAAATAAAAGATAAATAATTGCAACAAATATTTTTAGGGTTTTAGTAAATATAAAGTGAATGGACCCGGGGGCCATAGCTTTCACTAGAGGCCTCTCTCTCATGAGCATAGTATCGATGGGTAAATAAATTACTGTTGGGCAATTGATAGAAAAGCGCATAGTTATGACGACATTCATGTCATGATCAATACATAGGCATTACGTCCGAGAAAAGTAGACCGTTAAGCTTACTAAATCTACTACTATTACTCCACCCCTCGACCGCTATCCAGCATGCATCTTAAGGTATTAAGTTCATAACAAACAGAGTAATGCTTGGAGCATGATGACATAATGTAGACAAGATTAAATCAATTAATATGATCGAACCCCATTGTTTTACCCTTAGTAGCAACAATACAAATACATGCCTTGCAACTCCTCCTGTCACAGAGTAAGGTCACCTAAAGATTGAACCTACTACCAAGCACCTCTCCCACTGAAGATAAATCAATCTAATTGACCAAAGAAGACAGATAGATCGGAGAGAAATACAAGGGTATAAAATTAGACCTAATAAATATCAGAAAAGACTCAATTACTTTCAATGAATAATCTGATCATAAACCCAAAATTCATCGAATCCCAACAAACACACCGCAAAGATTACATCGAATAGATATCCGAAGAGATCATTGTATTGAAGATCAGAGAGAGAGAGAGAGAGAGAGAGAGAGAGAAAGAGAGCCATCTAGCTACTGCTATGGACCTGTAGGTCCTATGGGAACTAGTCACGCATCATCATGGAGGCAGCAAGGTTGATGAAGATGGCCTTCGTAATCGATTCCCCCTCCGGCAGAGTACCGGCGGAGGCCTCCATATGGGATCGCAGAAGAACAGAGGCTTGCGGCGGCGATAAAATTGTTTCGGGTCTCGCTCTAGGGATTTCAGAATTTATGGGAATTTATAGCGCTAGAATTTGGGCAAACAGAGCATCGAGGGCCCCACAAGTTCACATGGCCCCCCTGGGGGCGCGCCGCCTGAGCTTGTGGGCCCCTAGTAGGTCTTCTGGCTCTCCCCCGAAGCTTCTAGGGTCTCTTCTGTTCTGTAAAAAATCACTGTAAAGTTTCATCGTGTTTGGACTTCATTTGGTATGAATTTTCTGAATAACAAAGAAATAGGCAAAAAACAGGAACTGTCACTGGGCACTGAGTTAATAGGTTAGTTCCCAAAAAGGATATAAAATGGCATATAAAGCATAGAAGATTGATAATATAATAACATGAAACAATAAAAAATTATAGATACATTGGAGACGTATCAACATCACCAAGCTTAATTCCAGCTCGTCCTCAAGTAGGTAAATGATAAAAATAATTTTTTTTATGTTGAATGCTACCTAACATGTCTTATTCATGTAATTATTTTGGATATGAATGTTGAGAAGCGATGACTTAATAGATATCAAAACGATAATATAAAAGAATGCTAGAAAATAATCATTACTCTTCAAAATAACAATGCTAAAGAACATTATCCCTACTCATTTAATAATGTAAGCATGGCATAACTCGGCCTTCCTAGTGTAAACTATAAATCATGAACACCCCGGTGCCAAAACAAGCAATTGTATCATGCTTTTTCTCGCTTCAGCATTTTCAACTCCACTCAATACCTGAGCGTGAGCCATGAACTTAGCACTTTGGATGGCAAAGAGAATGATAATGGGGGTTTATAAGAGAAATCGATATCGATGCGAGGAGTAGGGATTGCCATGCAATGGATGCACTAGAGCTATAAGTGTATGAAATCTTGCTACTGAAACTAACTGGGTGTGCATCTAACTCACTTGCTCATGAAGACCTCGGGCATTTGAGGAAGCCCGTCATCGAAATATGCAAGTCAAGTTCTCATAATGTAAAAAATTCCCACTAGTATATGAAAGTGACAAATCATGGAGACTCTCTATACAAAGAACATGATGCTACTTTAAAGCACAAGTGTGGTAAAGGATAGTAACATTGCCCCTTCTCTCCTTTTTTTCCTTCTTTTTTTCTCTCATTTTTTTAGAACAATATCATGAACCTCATCCCCACTTTTTCGAGGACTCATTAGTCTCCATCATTCTTTTTCTCACTGGGACAATGCTCTAATAATGATGATCATCACACTTCTATTTACTTACAACTCGATAAAACTTAAAGGTATGACTACATATGAATGCCTCTGGCAGTGTACCAAGATGTGCAATGATCTAGCGTAACATGTATATCAATGATGAACGGTGGTTGTGCCACAAATATCATGTCAGCTCTATGATCATGCAAAGCAAAATGACAATGAATGCTCAAGTCATGTGAATAGTAACGGTGGAAGTTGCATTGCGATATATCTCGGAATGACTATGAAAATGCTATGATAGGTAGGTATGGTGGTTGTTTTGAGAAAGGATATAATAACGCTTATGTGTGATAGAGTGTATCGTATCACGGGATTTGCATGCACCGGCGAAGTTTGCACCAAGTTTCAGGTGAGAATGGGCAATGCACGGTGCCGGAGAGGCTAGCAAAATATGGATAGGTGGAAGTGCTTTCGTCCATAAACTCACATTAGTCATAAAGAACTCAAATACTTATTGTGAAAGTCTATTAGCCCTCGAAGCAAAGTACTACTCACATGCCCCTAGGGAGGAGTTTGGTAGGAGTTAACCATCGTGCGCCCCCGATCCGGACAACAAAAAGGATATCAATCAAGGATAAATTACACTCCAACTTCCCCGCTATGCCAATGCCGACACTTTAATGAAATAGTGAATCACAAACAAAAAAAATCGCAACATTACCTATGTTGCAAAAGTTCTTCCACAACATCACTGTTGTTGCAAAAAACAGTGAAGCTAAAAAAATTCTGCAACACGACCTATGTTGCAAAAAAATCCCGCAACACAACATATGCTGCAAAAATATATTCCGCAACACGACCTTTGTTGCAAATGTTTCTGCAACAAGATATTTGTTGCAAAGTAGAGAAAAATGTTTGGCCACTAGATTGTGTCATATCCGATGGCTCGTAAGGCGATTCGCCGGCCGTCGCATAGCAACCCCCTTCCCCGATGACCTATAACAGTTTTTAAATCAAAATTACATTTACACCAGCCAGGTTTGCTTCCCATGAAAAAGGAGAAAAGTGCACTTTACACCTTTAAACTAATATCTGAGATTAATTTACAACTCTCAACTCACGCATCCTTGAACTCTCAATATTCATAAAGACCCGGTCCTCCGTGTCATAGTAAATTGTCAATCTCAAGATCTGCCGGCTCCGATATGACTAACAATTGGTTGATTTCTTATTTATTTTTCTAATCTTCAAAAACTACTTGTTAAATTCTAACAATTTTTGCTTTGCCTTTTTTTAAGAAACCTCTGATCTGACAAATGTTCACCGGTGAGGGTGGCAATTGCGAACAATTTCCATGACAATTTGAGGATATGGGGGTGACAATTTGTTCAGAATAACATGACAACTTCTTTCTATAAAAGGCAGTTAAAAAAACTGACATCGTTTGATCTCGAAGGTGTGCGAGGGCGTTTGCTGGGAGGTTCTTCCCAGAGCGAACGTTCACCAGTTAGCATCAACGTTTTTTAAAGGGCTTTGCCTCGTATTGGCTTGCCAAAATACTGGAATCATTCCAAGAAACCATTAAGCCACGTCAGCACGTCGTCCCCACCAGCCAACAGGAATCCTCGCTCTCCCTGAAAATCTCACAGAAAGACAGAGGAGCCCGGACCAAACTCCTCCCTAGCTCCGCCGGCGCGATCTCCTCCACCTCCCCTCGCGTCTTGGGTCGAGGCCCGGGCTTGAAAAATCTCGATTCCTCTTCGTGCTCCCTGCTGTCTCGGCCCCTAAACGTCGCTTCACGCAGGATTCGACACTGATGAGGCTCATGTCCAGGAAGCGGCACAGGCAGCGCTGCCGCCGGCGAATCCGAGACCGTAAGGCTCCTGCTTGCAATCTCTCCTTCTTTCTGCCTCTCAGTTATTTATTTGCTTTTGTTTTGTATAATTCTCTTAGTGTGTTACATAGATCTGTTGGTAGAGGAAAAACTGTTTATTTGTGTGTGTGTGGCAGTATAGGTGGGGATTCTATTTGGGTGGGAATTGGACGAAGCTCGATCACTTGGATGATCTAGGTCGGCTAGCCTATGTTTACTTGGGCACAAAATTGGGGAATATGAGCGAAAACTGGCCACCAAATCTCTGTCCTAGTCCCCTCTTAAGTGCCAATGGTGAGTTCTGCCTGAAGAGATTACCTTGCCAAGAAATTACAGTAGAAATAATTCAAAAGCTATTTTGACTGGAGGGGAAGGCAGCATCCATTAAGTGTGTTGAGTCAAGGATGCGATCCTCTCGGATAACCTGCACCTAGAGGGAAATCTTCTTGATTTTCAGAAATAGGATCTGATGTGCAACACGCGATATCCTTGGGCTTGCATTCTAATGCCTGTTCTCACCATAACTGTGGTCTATTGCAGGTGGACCGATTGCTTTGGTGGCTAAAAGAAAGAGTCTGCGCTGCCAGCAAGATGATAACTATCATGTTGACAGAGGAATATCTTGTCCCGATCTTCCAGAGGTACATGATGCTGATACTTAAAGAATTCCACCCGTTTCAAGTAAAATCACATTTCCTCTGTTGAAAACCACGGGCAAGCTTGTGCTTGCTGGATAACAATGGACATGTATTGTAGCGCTTCTTGGTATGTTTCGTTCCTGAGGGTTTACAGGCAGGATGTTGAACGGAAAGTGAGTGGGTGGGGGCTCTCAAGGCACTGTTTCGTTTGGTTATTAAGCTGTAGGCATGTGTACTTGTTGTGGCTTATGAATAGTAATTTGGAGGTTTCCATAGGAATTTTGTTCTTTGTAGTTTTCTATCACTGCAATTATATCTAAGGACTCTGGCTTGTCTCCACTCCAGGATGGAGAGGGGGTAGATTGTGTTTTGGAGGGTTTGCTGGGGATTTGGGTAGGTGTCTGGTTTGGATTGAGATGTTTTTGCTTTCAGATTTTGTAGCCCGTAGTATCTGTCAATGTAAATTAGAGGAAATTGTATAAAAAGTACATGGAGTTTGAGAGGAAATCAACTATTGAAGCTAAATTCATGTAGACTTACTAAATTTCTGCCAAGGAAGAGAATGGCAGGATCTGGCTCAAATTCCACCAGCCAACTCCATCCAACAGCCCTCCAAACAGGGGCGGAGCTTTGTTGGGGCTAAACTGGGCCATGGCCCGCCCAGGATTTTTGCACTATTTATTTTACCCATGCGTCCGAGCACAGCCCTCATGCAGCCCAGTAAGCATACGGTCGATCCCAGGTCTCGCTCGCGGGTCGCCACACTCTCGCACGCAGCCAGCACGAGCATGTAACAACGATTTACTCAAAAAGAAAGAGCATGTAGCAGCGCTGCAGTATCTCCTGGCCGCAGCCGGCAGCAGCACTCCGCACTCGTACTAGGCCTATTATCGGCCGGCCGTGGCATCTCACGCAGATCTAGCGTCGCACAGCCAGCTGCCAGCCGGCTAGCCCCCACCCCACTCTCTCCCCCTCCAACTCGCCGTACGGGCACTGGCCAAGAAGCGGCGACGGCGGCCAATCAAGCAAACACTCCATCTAATTTGCCTGCAATTGTGAGTCAACAAGAGATCACACGCAATCTAATTTGTTTCCCCAAATTCTGAATTCAGGGATGGACCGATGGAGTAAGATACAAACTGTCCATATGCTTATTCTATGTCGTATGTCCATCATAGAGTCCTCGTTAGATCGCCGGGTTGTTCCACTCAACTGGGGAAAATAGTTAGATGGAAATAATACTACACCACATTTAATTTTCCTACAATTGCTTCGTTAGATGACCTGATTTTTGCACTCGCTTATTCTTTACATTTTACAGACCACAACATATATTTGGTTGACATAAGCAATGGGCAGCAGCCACTCACACTCAAAGAAGAATTGTTTTAGAAAAAGAGATCATTACAAAAATTCAAATTAATATATACATATCTGCTCACTCCATCTTGAGAAAAAGAGATCATGACTAATGCCTATGATTTAGTATTTTGAAAATTTTGTGCTCTCTCTTTTCCTGGACCACCCAGCTTTTTCTTTGAAGCTCCGCCACTGTCTCCAAACAAGATGTTGTTAAGCTTCATGCACTAGCCTATGCAACCAAAAGTCCGAACTAATGAAAGGGCTAGGCAATTCACATATACACTTCAACACCCCCTCTCACGTGTGACGCGGGAAATCAACACGTGAATAGACTCAGAGGTACGGCTCAAGAGGCCTATACGTGGACATGAGGGGGGCAGCAAATTTTTTTGGATAAATTGTGAAAGCCAGGACTTGAGCTCAAGACCTTGGGCCCTGATACCATGTTAAGCTTCTTGCACTAGCCTACGCAACCAAAAGTCCGAACTGATGAAAGGGCTAGGCAATTCACATATACACTTCAACAGATGTTTCTAATTTTCTACTGCTACAGTTTGTAATAAGAGGAAAGTCCTTTCTAAAATTAAGACACATTTGGCTATGGTGCAAGCATCAGCCTCGTAATGCTGTCATACAAGAGTTCAGTTGAAAGAACGACATCCAAAAACCTGGGACCTATGTTATACCCAAGAAAACACCTTCCCCGATACCTCTCAGGTTCTAGTAGTGCCGGTGGTGGGCTCCTTTCCCCAGTGCTCCCGCTCCCCTTCCCCCCAATATCCTGTAAAATTCTATCTAATGGAAGGCTTCTGATTTCCTCCTCTCCCTTTCTCTCTAACTGAACTTTTATGTTTGATAAATTGCTGCTACCCTTTGGCTGCTGGTTCTTGCTTTTGTTGGAATCATGGATAAGAAGATAGAAGATAATGGGCTGCACTGACTAAATATATGCTAAATGGCTTGATGCTTAATTGATAACATATTCTTTATATTATTTTAAAAAATAGTCAAACCTATCCTCGTATTGACGCTTTTCAGAAATGATGTATTTACGTATCCGTATCGTCCTGATACTAATACGCGTATCGGTATCGCTGCAATCTAGGTTATACCTCTCCCTGGAGTAGAGGTAGGAAGATACCAACTAATAGAGTATACCCAGAATTATAGCCAAGCTTAAAATGCGGGGTGCCACATTCGGACTAGAAGGATAGGGGTATAAACACTTTTTACTACATAATCATTTCTTCTGAATACTTCGTTACCTTCCTGAGGTGTCGAGCCGCCCTAATCAGTGTTCTCCTTTCTCAAAAAAAAAAAAGTATCCATGCTTCCATGCATGTCTTCACACTATCACTGGTTGTATTATTCTATGATTTCATCTGAGTTTTTTCAATCTATTTTCTTGCATCTATAATTCTAATGTGTGTATTCTCCTATGCCTGCTGCATGCAGGATATCTTGCGGCATATTCATGCCAAAATGACACTTAGAGATGCTGCTCGTGCTGCTTGCGCATCGCACACATTCCGACACAACTGGATATGCCGTCCCAACCTTACATTCAGTCTGGAAACACTTGGCTTGAATAGAAATGCGTCTAGGGATGTAATAACAAGAGATCTTATCAGCAAGATTGACCTGATTATGCAAAATTGCTCAGGCATCGGCGTGAAGACACTAGACCTTGATCTCTATAGTTGTGAGAACATCGACTTCGCCTATCTTGATAGTTGGCTTCGTATTGCTGTTACTCCAGGGATTGAAGAACTGATCCTGACGCTGCCTCTACCCTTCATTGTTTTCGAGAATGCTCTACCCATCATTTCAGTGTATAACTTTCCATGTTCACTATTATCTAACGGGAGCGGAAACTCAATTCAATATCTCAACCTGTGTTACTGTACCTTGCGTCCCACGGCTGGTCTTGGTTGCCTAAGAAGCCTGACAAGACTGCATATGTGTTACACGCGGATTACTGGGGATGAATTATGGTGTCTCCTTTCCAATTCTCCCGCTTTGGTGTGCTTGAAACTTTGGTACTGTGCGGAGATAATTTCCTTGAAGATATCTTCTCTGCTGCAGCGACTCCGTCTTCTGGAGGTGGCCGATTGCGATAGGCTGCAGGTGGTAGAGAGCAATGCTCCAAATCTCACCACCTTTTACTTCGAAGGTTTCATAGGTCAAATCTCACTTGGGGGCTCACTGCAAGTGAAAACCGTACACATGATATGCTTCCGCCAGACCAACATTGTCTGTTATGCTCGGCGTAATCTTGTGTCTATTGCGCCAAATGTTGAAACACTTACCATATCATCACCGAATGAGGTATACTCTGAAACTTTAGATGATTATTATAGACTTGCCATGTCCGCCGATAACAGTAGTGATTCATTGGAATACAATTAAGGTCTGAGATGTCTTTATGCAGATGGTGAACACACCGATGATATCTAGCAAGTTTCTCCACCTCAAGCTCTTGCAGATTTCATTAGTGGGAATGGCCTTTTCCGGAGCTTATGATTATCTTTCTCTGGTTTCTTTTCTCGATGCTTCTCCTTGCTTGGAGAATTTCGTATTAGCTGTAAGTCGTTTCACCCTTCCTTCATAAGTATTTGCTATCCTGGTTTCTCTAGAGGGCAGTGGCATTGATATTGGTCCTACGCAGATATCCCAGCATCGCATGGGGCATCCTTCGATTCTCGGAGAGCCCTCACATGATCTGAGGCAGATCCCTGAGCAGCGCCATGACAAACTCAAGAGTGTGACGATCACTGGCTTTTTCTCGGCAAAGAGCTTGGTTGAGCTAACATGTCATATCCTCGAGAACACAACATCACTCGACTGCCTTACGTTGGACACCACATGTCATCCTAGTTGCTCTGTCACGAAATTTGACAAGTGTCACCCCCTCATGGATGGGGATAGCCTGGTGGAGGCACAGAAAGCGCTCTTGGCCATCAGAAGATACGTTGTGGGGAAAGTCCCCTCTATGGTCAAGTTAAATATCCTGGAGCCTTGCAGCCGATGCCATACTGTTGAATCTTTGGTCTCAGATGCCGGTTCTTCGTAATTGTACAGTTCATGCAGTTTGGTTAATTCATGCAGTTACCCTTGCAAGCTGAAAATCATGCAACGTTTACATATGGGTACGATGATTTTCATATGACATTGTAGATCGAACCGTCTTGTGTCGGAGCAAGCTGCAGCCCACCACCCGATCAGGCATCATACCAAGATCGTATCACCAGGCATCGTACGTGAGTAGTTTCATTTTACAAGTTCTAATTCAGCACAAACACCAAGAAAAATGCAAGAATCGATTATCAGACAAGCACACGAGTACACGACTAAAAAAAATCACCCCGTTTGTTTACTAAATGTGAGCTTAACAAAGTTGCTAGTGATGTCTTCTCTCTCGTCCAAAAGGCATTTGTTAAAGGGTGTGTCTAGGAATCAGTCGACTGAGACTTCGCGAAGTCTCTCAGTCGGCTGACATCATCCGTGGCTGATTCAGCCCGTTTACTCTTGCTATTTGCTTGTTTTATATTTTCCCGTCATGGGCTTAAGTCGTGGGCTTTTGTTGCCTTTTTTTGGTTGTGTATCTTTTTGAGTTGGCTTTGTTTATTTGTTTGTCTTTTTGATTCTCAAAAAGAAAAGAAAAAATTGTTTGTTTTTTTCGGCTGGGTTTGTACAATTGTTTTGCCTTTTTCTGACAGAGAGAAAAAAGGGAAGAGAAAAAGCTACACGCCCCAGAACATCGTCGGGTAACAGGCGGGTAGGCCGGTATGGGACATGCTTGTGTTAACACAGGGGCACGGGGTCACGCCGTCACGGATCAATGTTATATGATTGGATTGGCATAAATGATTAACTGCACAGTGAATGGTAACAGGAAAGATTGGTTTTCATTCACTGATAGAAACTGTTGCATGCATGTGGCCATAGATGGTTACGGACAGTTTTGCTACTATGACAATTCAACGTTAACAACGCCTCAGGCAGTGCAAAATTTGGCTGCTAGGAAGTACTAACACCTCAAGACATGACAAAAGAAATGAGCGAGAAAAAAAATGAAAGAATTGTAGAGAGAAAAGGATAATTTCCTAAAAAGCTAAAATTCAAAAATAAAGGAAAAAAAAACTTGGACTATTAATCTGATTTAAATAGCAACTATATATTACACTAGGCCCTCACTCAAATGATGCTTAATTAACTCGATATACATGAAAAATACTTGGACTTTTAATCTGGTGTAAACAACAACAGAAAAGCAAACAAAAAAGAGAGAATGAATACTCTTTTCCTTTTTTTAGGATAAAAAAATGAAGATACTCTTGTCACCACCCTTGCCGCCAACATGCAAATGCAGACGTGTTGCAAAAAATAAGATATGTCGTTGTGGCCGGGGCGACACTTGTAGCCCCCTCGTCGACAAAAACATCACTGACTTTCACCCTCCCCTCCCGATAAAAAAATATCAGAGAGATGCAGCTAGGGCCGGCACTTGCAGTTGTGTGCCTAGACCAGGGACATGCAACTGCTCCTCCCTCCCGACAAAAACACCACTGAGTTGCATTCGCGTTGAGGATATGCAGTTACACTCGAGGGTAACACTTGCACTTGCACGCCTAGTGGTAGACATGCAATTACTCCCGTCCTCCCTACAAAACACCATAGAGTTGCAGTCGTGAGGAAAAAAATGCAGTTGCAGCCGGGGCGTCACACTTGTAGTTGCGTCCCTAGTGGTAGACATGTAATTGGCCCTCTTCACCCTCCCCCCAAAAAACACAATTGAGTTGCAGCTGTGTTGAAATAACATCCAGTTGCAGTCGGAGGCGTTACTTGCAGTTGCATGGCTACAGTTGGACATGCAGCTGGACCCTCCTTCTCCCTGCCGCCACCTCCGACAAAACAAAGCCCAGTTGCAACCCAGTTAGAAGACATGTAGTTGCATGACTAGTGTGGGGACATGCAACTGCCCCACCCCCCAGCCTCTCTTCCCGTCGGCCCCTTCGACAAAACAAAGCCCAGTTGCACCCATGTTGGAAGACATGTAGTTGCATGACTACAGTTGGGAATGCAACTGGCCCCTCCTTCTCCCCGTCGCCCCTCCGATAAAACAAAGCCCAGTTGCGACCATGTTGGAAGATGTGCAGTTGCGGCCGGGGGACAACGCTTGCAGTTAGAAGACATGCAGTTCCATGACTATAGTTGGAAAAAATGCAACTGGCCGCCCCTTTCTCTCCCCGTCGCCGCTGCCGACAAAGCAAAACCCCCCCGGTTGCAACCATGTTGGAAGACATGCAAATTGCATGACTACAAAAATGGACATGCAACTAGCCCCCTCTCTCTTGGCCCCACCCCCTCCGACAAAACAAAGGCCCCAGTTGCAACCATGTTGGAAGACATGCTGTTGCGTGCCTAGTGTGGGGCATGCAACTGGCCCCTCCATCTCCCCGCCGCCCACTCCGACAAAACAAAGCCTGTTGCGACCAAGTTAGAATACATGCAGTTGCATGACTATAGTTGTAAATGCAACTGGCCGCCCCTTTCTCTCCCCGTCGCCCCCGCCGACAAAGCAAAAAAGCCCCTAGTTGCAACCATGTTGGAAGACATGCAGTTGCATGACTGCAGTTGGACATGCAACTGGCCCTCTGTCTCTTTCCTTTCGCCCCCGCCGACAAAGCAAAAGCCCGAGTTGCAACCATGTTGGAAGACATGCAGTTGCATGACTACAGTTGGACATGCAACTAGCCCCTCCATTTCCCCGTCGCCCACTCCGACAAAACAAACTCCAGTTGCAACCAAGTTAGAAGACATGCAGTTGCATGACTGTAGTTGGAGATGCAACTGGCCTCCCTTTTCTTTCCCCATCGGCCCCGCCGACAAAGGAAAAGCCCCAATTGCAACCATGTTGGAAGACATACAGTTGCATGGCTACAGTTGGGCATGCAACTGGCCCTCACTCTCCCCCCCCCCCCGCCGCCCCTCGGACAAAGGAAAAGCCCGAGTTGCAACAAAGTTAAAAAGACATGCAGTTGCATGACTACAGTTGGACATACAACTAGCCCCTCTGTCTCCCCGCCGCCCACTCCGACAAAATAAAGCCTAGTTGCGACCAGGTTAGAAAACATGCAGTTGCATTACTATAGTTGGAAATGCAACTGGCCGCCCCTTTCTCTCCCCGTCGCCCCCGCCGACAAAGCAAAAAGCCCCCCGGTTGCAACCATGTTGGAAGACATGCAGTTGCATGGCTACAGTTGGGCATGCAATTGGCTCTCTCTCTCTCTCTCCCCCCGTCGCCCCCGCCGACAAAACAAAAAGCCCCAGGTTTCCAACCATGTTGGAAGACATGCAGTTGCATGACTACAGTTGGACATGCAACTGACCCTCTCTCTCTCCCCATCGCCCCCGCCGACAAAGCAAAAGCCCGAGTTGCAACCATGTTGGAAGACATGCAGTTGCATGACTACAGTTGGACATGCAACTGGCCCCTCCGTCTCCCCCTCGCCCACTCCGACAAAACAAAACCCCAGTTGCAACCAAGTTAGAAGACATGCAGTCGCATGACTATAGTTGGAAAATGCAACTGGCCACCCCTTTCTTTCCCCGTCGACCCCTCCCACAAAGCAAAAAGCCCCGGTGCAACCATGTTGGAAGACATGCGGTTGCATGACTACAAAATGGACATGCAACTGGCCCTCTGTCCCACCCCCCGTCGCCCCCTTCGAGAAAACAAAGCCCCAGTTACAACCATGTTGGAAGCCGTGCAGTTGCATGGCTACAGTTGGACATGCAGCTGGCCCCTCCTTCTCCCTGCCGCCACCTCCGACAAAACAAAGCCCAGTTCCAACCCAGTTAGAAGACATGCTGTAGCATGACTAGTGTGGGGACATGCAACCGGCCCCTCCCCCCAGCCTCTCTCCCCATCGGCCCCTTCGACAAAACAAAGCCCAGTTGCACCCATGTTGGAAGACATGAAGTTGCATGACTACAGTTGGGCATGCAACTGGCCCCTCCTTCTCCCCGTCGCCCCTCCGATAAAACAAAGCCTAGTTGCGACCATGTTGGAAGATGTGCAGTTGCATGGGTAGTGTGGGGCACTGACCCCCCGCCCCTCTCCCAGCCACCCCCTCCAACAAAAGAAAGACCCAGCTGCAACCATGTTGGAAGGCATGCAAAAATTGTAGTCGGGGGGGGGGGGGGCGCTTGGAGTTGCATGATTACAGTTGAACATGCAAAACTGCCCTTCCATCTCCGAGCTGCCCCCCTTTGACAAAAAGTTACATGACTAGTGTTGGCATGGAAATGCCCCCACCCCTCCTCATTGTAGCCGCCTCCAACAAAACAAAACCTAGTTGCAACCAAGTCGGGGAAAAATGTTCTAGAAAATTCCAAACACACTCACACACACACACAACAAAACACACAAACACACACACACACACTCATCATCTATATAAAAAAAGGAAAAAAGTTTTGAAGCAACGTCATGTAGAAGGGGTTTAGCACACACACTCATCATCTACATATAATTCAAAAAAAAACGTCCAGATGTTTCTTTTTTAGCAAAAATAAAAAAACTAGAAAATACACACACATTCATGCATATTAAAAAAAGAAGCCACAAAGCACAAAAAACTAAAAAAAAGAGTTTTCAAATTAGTTCATGAGAGGCTTTATTTTCAAAAGTTCATGATCCGCATTCATCATCCATGTATGTGTAGAGGGCGTGTCCTGAGCACCACATTCAACATTCATGCAAAAAAAACACATGCTAGTGGATTGGCCTGTGTCCTTAAAACAATTACAACGTAAATAGCATAAAAATAAAAAACCACCCACATGTATAGATGGATCTGGTGTCCTTAAAATGAATACACTAACGCACATTTTGACATTTTTTTAAAACGCATATACACACATAAATAGAAACACATATACACATACATTAAAAAGCATATGTGGTGACGAAAAAACTTAACAAAAAAAAGTTAACTAAAAGTTCAACATCATGTAGAAGGGGTTCAGCTGCCTGAGAAAAAACAAAGATAGAACAAACAATAAAAAGCCCACCTTGAACAACTGCCCAGCCAACAAAAAGCAAAACGCTCACGCGCGGACACGCTTCGACGGAAAAAAAAGAAACGGGCCGGTCCGCGCCTTAGACAGGCCGAGAAAAGGGACAAAGCGCCCCAGCGCGAATCTACAAGCAACACAGATCGGACGGCTGATCAGTCGACTGAGACTTCGCAAAGTCTCAGTCGACTGATTTTGAGCAGCTACGTTTGTTAAAGGTAGATATATCATCAAAGGAGTTTTGATTTTGCATGAAGCTTTAAATTTTGTACATGTCAAAAACAAAATTTTGTTATGTTTACAGTTGACTTTGACAAAGATAAAATAAATGACCTTTTACTGCATAGATGCTTACAATAAAAGGCTCCCCTTATCAGTGATTCCATTGG
This sequence comes from Elymus sibiricus, assembly GCA_039707655.1. NCBI lineage: Eukaryota > Viridiplantae > Streptophyta > Magnoliopsida > Poales > Poaceae > Elymus > Elymus sibiricus. Next base: position 322,467,551 of record CM077672.1, read on the forward strand.
TCCTTAGAGCATATACAACCGGGCGTTTCAAACTAACCTTACACGCTCGGGCGGATAGACCGGTCACTAATTGGTCAGAAAAGTCAACCCAGACGACTGCTCAAATCGGTCCCAAACGCCCGGGCTGTGCACCACCCCTCATATCCAGCCCAAATAAAGGACGGATATGGGGAGGCCGGAGCGCGTTCGCCCCTTCAGCCCGGGGGCGTCGTGGCCCACACGGACCCACATATATTCTCAATCCGGACGAACCCTAAACCACAGTCCACCCAGCCCACTCCACTCTCTCTGTCTCCTCTTTCAGTCCAATTTATGGTGAGCAACGATAGCAACGCGGCCTCCGGCGGTGGCGGATCCGGCGGGGACTCCGACTGGGAGAGCCTGTTGCGACATGGAGGAGATCGCCCTCCGCATCGCATTGCGCCGGTCGCGGCTGGATTGGGGCAGCAACAGCGGAAGCTCATGTTTCGACGTGCCGCCCCCATCGCCCGGCGATGCAGTGCGGCCGACGTTGTCAGCCCCCCCTGTTTGGCACGTAGCTCCAACCGCTCCATGCCACTGCAGGTACGCTGACCCACTGTGCCTTCTCTGCCACCTCCGGAGGGCGTCCACGGCCACAGGTGGGTACTCGTGCCCTCGCCGGCGCCGATGCGGACGAGGTCGAGGGTGGGATTGCAACTGGGACAAAAAAGGTCGGACCTCAGTTCCGAGTTGAGGGTGGACTTGCAACTGGGACAAAAAAAGTCGGCCCCCCAGTTGCGAGTTGAGGATAGACTTGCAACTGGGACACAAAAAGGTCGGGCAACAGTTGTAAATCGATGGTGGGATTGCAACTGGAACAAAAAAAGGTCGGGCCCTAGTTGCGAGTCGAGTGTGGACTTGAAGTTGAAAAAAAAGGTTGGACCCCAGTTGCAAGTCGAGGGCGGACTTGCAACTGGGACAAAAAAGGCCGGGCCCCAGTTGCGAGTCAAGGGTGGACTTGAAACTGGGACAAAAAAGGTCGGGCCCCGGTTGTGAGTCGAGGGTGGACTTGCAACTAGGACAAACAAATGTTGGGCCCTAGTTGCGAGTCGAGGGTGGACTTGCAACTTGAGACAAAAAAAGGTCGGGCCCCAGTTTGCGAGTCAATGGTGGACTTGCAACTGGGACAAAAAAAAGGTTGGGCCAAGTTGCGAGTCGACGGTGGACTTGCAACTGGGACAAAGAGGTTGACCCCAGTTGTGAGTCGAGGTTGGACTATCAACTGGGACAAAAAAAAGGTCGGGCACCAGTCGTGAGTCGATGGTGAACTTGCAACTAGAACAAAAATGGTTGGGCCCCAGTTGCGAGTCGAGGGTGGACTTGCAATTGGGGCTAAAAAAAATCGGGTCCCAGTTGCGAGTCGAGGGTGAACTTGCAACTAGGACAAAAATGGTTCGCCCTCAATTGCAAGTCAAGGGTGGACTGGAAACACAAAAGTTCGGGCCCCAGTTGTGAGTCGAGGGTGGGCTTGCAACTGGGAAAAAATGTCGGGGCCCAGTTGCGAGTCGAGGGTGGGATTGCAACTGGGACAAAAAAGGTTGGCTCTAGTTCCGAGTTGAGGATGGACTTGCAATTGGGACTGAAAAAGATCGGGCCCCAGTTGCAAGTCAAGGGTGAACTTGTAACTAAGATAAAAAAAAGGTTGGATCTCAATTGTGAGTCGAGGGTGGATTTGCAACTGGGACAAAAAAAAGTTCGTGCCCCAATTGTGACTCAAAGGTGGACTTGCAACTGGGACAAAAAAATCAGGACTCAGTTGCAAGTCGAGGGTGGATTACAACTGGGACAGAAAAAGTTAGGCCTCGGTTACGAACGAAGAACCCTGTTTCTTTCGCTTCTAGATAGCAGACCAATTCAAATGACAAAAAATCCTCATAAAAATGGGTAGGAAAAAACATAACAGAGGTCGAATAATAAATGGGCCTAACAAAAACAGACCGACAACTGGATCTCACGATGACGCGAGACGCACGCCGCAAAAATAAAGCGGGATCAAGTTTGCGCAAAGATTGCAAAAAATAGATCAGACGAACCACAACTTGAATGAGACATTGTTAAAATCTCCTCTAGATGAGATTTAGCAAATCAGATTCGAAACTGTTCAATTTTTTTAAATTTTTTGAAATGTTAAAAAAATCACAAATTCAACAGAGTGTTTACAATTAAAAATTCATGAATTTTAATATGTGTTCGCACCCTTCAAAAAGTGTTCATGTGCTAAAAATATCATGAATTAAAAATTGGAAAAAAAGAAGAATGAAAAGGAGAAGAACAACAAAAAATAATCTAAGCATAGACAATTCACTCTACCCGAATAAAAAAACAAGAAAAGAGCAATTCTATTCTCACAAAATTCTGTCACTGGATTCATTCTACTTGAACATTTGTGTACAAGAACAAAATTATACATAAAAAGAAGAAATCTAATTCATAGTTTCGCAGCAAAAAGAATTGAGCCTTGCTTTTTTATATTTCATACAAAGACACAAAAAATGTTCTGCTACTTAAAAAGACTTCCTCAGCACTCGAAATACAACACTAACATGCATGAAATCTTCTATCGCACAAAGCATGCTTGTGAAAAAAATTACTTTGCTTGTATAGACACATATGAAAACAAAAAGAATAAAAGCTGCAGGTATGGACACATACTTGAAAAAATTGCCAATCGCACTAGGCTAATCTGCATATATGGACACAGAAAAAAAATGAGACAATGAAAAAAAAGGCAACCCGGCCCACAAAAATGCATAGACAAAAAAGAAATTATTTTTGTATTTGGGCCTGGCCCAAGAAAGACAACTCAACACACACGATCGAGAAACCAAAAGCAGCGGAAACAGCGAGCGACAACTCATCAGAAAATAATACTTTGCTAGCTCCTTATTCGGCCAAAGAGGTCAAGAAGGCATTGTTTGATATTGGCGATCTGAAGGCCCCAGGACCGGATGGCTTGCACACGATATTTTACAAGAGGTTTTGGCCCATGCTTGGAGAAGATCTTGTTGATGAAGTGAGGTCGTCAATTCAGGTACAATCCCACCGGGGTGGAATGACACGGCTATAGTTTTGATCCCGAAATAAATTCTCCGGAGAAAGTGACTCAGTTCCGCCCTATCAGTCTATGCAATGTTGTTTACAAGGTAATCTCAAAGATGCTAGCAGCAAGGCTGAAATTTTTTTTACCAGACATTATTAGCCCAACGCAGAGTGCTTTTGTTTCTGGGCGTCTAATCACAGACAATGTCTTGGTAGCTTATGAAAGTTTTCATGCGATAAAGAACAGGAGAGATGGCCATAATGGTTGGTGTGTGGTGAAGCTGGACATGCATAAGGCATATGTCTGGGTTGAATGGCCGTTTCTGGAAGGTATTCTGTTGAAATTGGGATTTCGTGAAGAGTGGGTTAAACTGATTATGCAATGTGTTAGTATAGTGGAATGTAGTGTACGTTTTAAATAAGAAGAAACAAAAACTTTTAAACCGTCTAGAGACTTGAGACAAGGTGATCCATTATCGCCTTATTTGTTTCTGTTGTGTACTGAAGGATTGACTGCTTTGCTGAATAAATATGAGGAAGAAGGGAAGCTTGAGGGAGTGAAGGTGTGTAGGGGCACCGGCCATCACTAATCTATTGTTTGCAAATGATTCATTAATCCTGATGAAGGCCAATACTGAGAATTCTGAGTGTCTGAAAGAAATCCTTGCATCATATTGTCCCGCTTCTGGATAGAAGGTTAGTGCGGACAAGTCAAGTGTCTTTTTTAGCCCTAATACTAGAGTTGAGATGCAGGAACAAATTTGCAGCAGTTTGAATATAATGACCGAGGCACTATCAGTTACTTATCTAGGCTTACCATCCACTGTGGGTTTAGATAGGACATATCGTTTCCAGTTTTTGGTGGATCGAGTTATGAAAAGAATTATGGGATGGAAGGAAAGGCAACTTTCAACGGGAGAAAGGAAATGCTTCTCAAAACAATTGTACAGGCTATACCATCTTATGCAATGTCGGTTTTCAAAATTCCAAAACAGATTTGTATAGGAATTACAGACGCGATGTCGCATTATTGATGGGGTCACGGTGACAATCAGAGGAGAATGCACTGGTTTGCGTGGTGGAAGTTGTGTGGGTCAAAGAAAGAAGGTGAAATGGGATTTCGAGATATTCATTGTTTTAACCTAGCCTTGCTTGCGAAACAAGCTTGGAGATTAATTGATAATCCGGATCCCCTTTGTGCCCGTGTTCTCAAAGCCAAATATTATCCAGATTGTGATATTTTGAATGCAACTCTGAAAAAGAGAGCCTCATTCACATGGAAAAGTATTATGTCGGGGGTGCAGACACTAAAAAGAGTTCATATGTGGAGGATCGGTGATGGTAGACGGACCAATGTTTGGGATGATGAATGGATCCCTAACTCACCTACCAGGAAAGTGATCACGGCTCGTGGAGGCAATTTACTATCAAAAGTAAGTGATTTCATTGACCCTGTTACGGGTCGTTGGGGTGAAGAGTTGGTTTCTCAAACATTCTGGCAAGTTGATGTGGCGCGGATCCTTGCGATTCCGTTGCCTGAATTTGATATGCCGGACTTCGTAGCATGGAACTTGTGCAAAAACGGGAGATTCTCAGTGAGATCGGCATACTTTGTGGAGTGACACAGCCAATATGGACATAAAATATCAGGAGAAAATAGAGTCGGGCCCTCACGGAATTCACCAATATGGGGGACGATCTGGAGCTTAAGCTGTCCTGCCAAGGTTAAAATTTTCCTCTGGCGAACTTTGTTACGATCGCTACCATGTCGGGTGACATTGGCTAACAGACATATAAAAGTCAGCGTGTAATGTCCTACATCGGTATATGAGCGGAGAATATCAAGCACCTGTTATTCACTTGTGCAAAAGCTAAAGAGGTATGGCCGTTATTGGGTTTGGACTTTGCTAATGATAAAGCATGCGCTGTGGATCATGCAGGAGAAGCTTTGCTAGAATATTTATTGCTACAACCAGCTGAATAATGTGTGGTCCTCGGTCTGGGAAATTCAACGGGAGCAATTGCTATTGGTTCCTGGTATTTATGGTGGGAGAGGAGAAAGTTAGTGCATAATGAAAAGGTCCAGGAACCTAAGTTCATAGCAATGGCAGTCAGAGCTTTGGTTGCTAACTATACTATGGCGAGTGATGCAAAGACGACGATCAAGCGACATAGCTGGGAAAGACCAAGGAGCAACAATGTGAAACTAAATGTGGATGGGACTTTTGACCCAAACTTACTCAAGGGCTCGTATGGCGCTGCCATCAGAGACTCGAATGGCAGATTCGTCGCGGCAGGAAACGGGGAAATCAATTGGTGTGGAGATGCGCTTATGGCCGAGGCACTGGCCTTACGGTTTGGTCTCAAGTTGGCAACTACAGTCGGGTGTAACCGCATAGAGGTGAACTCCTATAACATCGAGGTGATAGAGACAATAAAGAATGGAGGTCACTCTTTTGGTCTATCGGCGGCAATTTTTGATGATATATATCACCTTGCGTGTGATTTCCCGCATATTATTTTTGAGCATGCTCCTAAAGAGGCTAATTGTGCTGCTCATGATTTAGCCAAACTAGCTAGACGTAAGGTGTGTGCGGGGTGGATGGAAGATCCACCCGTAGAGATTGTTGATACCCTTGTAAAAGATAATATGGTGATCATCTTGCAATAAAGAGTACTTTGATGTCAAGAAAACAAGCGTTGTTGCACCAATCTCATAGTAAGTTTGATCCTATCGTTCTGGACTTAGATGTGAGGTGACTATTTCACATCTAGATGTGAAATAGCAATTCCGTTCTTATTTAGTTGAGGCAGATCCAGAGAGGTGGACTTTAGTGATTTTTATAAGCGTCTGGTTGTCCGAAATCCCACAAACCAGGGGGAGATCTGCGGGCGACAGCGGCGAACGGAAAGCCTACTCCAGCACCGCATTAAAGTCAGTTGTCTGTCAGTTCGCTTGGCCGCGCCTATTTAAGCACGGCTCTGACACTATCCCCACCAGACCGGACATACTCTCCACTCCACTCACCGCACATCCTCTCCTCTCGGCTCACCAAACAATGCCGAACTCGTGGTTCTCCGTGCCGGCGGGTGGCCGCTCCGGATCTCCTTCCGGATTCATATCTTGGCGCTGCCGTCACTCTCCGGGGCCATCAACCTCAACGACGGCTGGCTCCTGCTCCGAGGAGGAGATCATCATCACCTTCGACGAGAAGGAGGAGCAGTCGCCGCAGCAGCTGCCGTGTCTCCTCGTGGGGGCTACGGTCACGGATGAGGAGTACCAGTAGTAGATTGAGCTCATGATCGAGCGGTTGCTGTGATATCGCGGTCCGGCACCGCCCTCGCCAGCACCAGCCCGCTCAAGGAGGAGCCGGTGTCACCGCCTCGCCACCACGTCAAGGCAGAGAAATTGCATATGCTTGAGAGCACCTTTCCCTCGCCACCACTGGTGACATGGGAAAGTTAAACGTATGCTTGACAGCCCTACTAATTCAGGTTGCAATTTCCGTATACATTTTATATTTTACGTATGCCAAATGAGTCCGTCAGAATTAACATGCTGCACTGGTTTATAGGACGAGAGGGACGGAAACAACGAGTACCAGAATTACCATCTTGCATCTCTGAACATCACCGACGCACTGATCAGGGACCTTGGCAACACCGACATCGTGTTCCACATCGGCGACATCTCCTACGCCAACGGATATCTGTCGCAGTGGGATCAGTTCACGCAGCAGGTCGATCGTGTAGGTCGTGTCATGTGCTTAGATGATAGAGAGGTATGCAGCTTCATCTGTTTTATAAACAAACAAGATCCCGGAGAGCATTTCATGAACCAATTCACTCTCTGATGATAACTTGGGTTCTGTGATTGGTCGGTGTTGCAGCGGGAATCACGAGCGAGATTTCCCCAACCTCGTGCTGGCCGAGACCATGTAGTACGCGCCGACGGAGAAGAGGGACAACTACTGGTATACTACACCGTTGTCAAGCCGTCATTGATGCACAGCTTTCTGCAGGGCATCCATGGTGATGGTTTGTCAACCTCGTGTTCCGTTGGGCAGGTACTCAATGGACTACAGGATGTTCCGATTCTGCGTGGCGGACAGTGAACACGACTGGCGCGAGGGAACGGAGCGGTACAGGTTCCTGGACCGCAGCCTGGGCACGGTGGACCGGGCGAAGCAGCCGTGGCTGGTCTTCATCGCGCACCGTGTCCTCATCTACTCCTCGGGGTTCTTCTACGGCTACGACGGGGCGTTCGCGGAGCCCATGGCGCGGCAGAGCCTGGAGGGGCTGTGGCGGAGGCACCGGGTGGACGTCGCTTTCTGCGGCCACGTCCACCAATACGAGCGGACGTGCCCCGTGTACGAGGAGAGGTGCGTGCGGAACGGCACCGTCCACGTCGTCGTCGGGGGCGGCGGCAGCCACCTACCTGAGCAACTTCACCGCCGTAGAGCGTGTACCGGGAGATGGACTACGGTTTCGGCAAGCTCACGGCGACCGACACCACGTCGCTCCAGTTCGAGTACAGGCGGTCCAACGACGGCAAGTGTACGACAGCTTCACCTGCCCACACCCACGGGCGCTCCCGCGGCCTCGGCGTCAACTACGGCAGGGTGAACGACGACATCGACATCCCCACGCCGCGCCGCGCCGTGCAGTTGCTGCGCGCGGCGGGGGCGGCTCCGTCAAGATCTACGACGCCAACCCGGCGGTGCTCCACGCGCTGGCCGGGACGGGCATGACGGTCTCCATCATGGTGCCCAACCAGATCATCCCGGACCTTGCCGCCTCCTATGCCGCCGCCGACCACTGGGTCGCCGACAACCTGCTCCCCTACCACCCGCGGACGCGGGTCAAGTTCCTGCTCGTCGGCAACGAGGTGCTCTCCGATGGCTCCATTGCCGCCTCCACCTGGCCGCGCACGTTGGAATTCCGCCTTGATCGATCCCATCAAATCACGATGAACACGCGCGCAAAAAAACTGATAGCCAATGGCTCGTATCACTTTGTTCCTTTTTTTTATTCCTCAATTTTCTGGTTTTCTCACGGTACAAATCTCACGGCTGGCTGTGTATATATATAGCACAAGCATCGACCGACTCATCATACCTACCTAAACCTACTTTGTCTGGACACGGCGCAACTCTATTGGAAACGGACTAGTACACAGACTAGTACTCAACCTTATATGATAAAAAAAAAAGACTAGTACTCAACGTTGTACACGGACAGGAACTAAACCTTGCCTAAACTAATCACCGGCGACGCTGATCACACTACTAATCCTAACCGGACTCAACACACACATATTGCAATATGGCATGCAAGCCAGACGCCACATAATTTGACTTATCTAACTAAAACTTACCTAACTAAAACTTACCTAGTTAAACCAGCTTACATTTGGATTACCTAACAGCGCATCGTGCGGGCCATGGAGAACCTCCACCGCAGCCTCCGCGTCAGACCACGCTCGCCATGGACGCGCTCGTCACGGGCGCCTTCCCGCGTCCGCCCTCCGCCGCCGCCTTCCGCCCCGACATCGCCGAGCGCCCGCTGCTCTGCTTCCTCGAGGGCACCAACTAGTACTACTTCGTCGACGCGTACCCGTACTTCGCCTGGGTCGGCAGCGACGGCACCGTCCCGCTTGACTACGCGCTCCTCTAGACTCCGGCACCCGCTACGTCGACCCCGGCATGGGGCTCACCTACACACCTGCTCGACGAAATGCTCGACGCCGTGGGCGTCGCCATGTCCAAGCTCGGCCACGGGGGCGTCAGGCTCGCCATCCCCGAGACTGGGTGGCCCAACGGCGGCGACTACGACCAGATCGGCGCCAAAGTCCGCAAGCCGTCATCTACAACAGGAACCTCTCGGCGCGGGTCGCCAGCAACCCCTGCACGCCGGCGCGGCCGGGCGCCCGGATGCCGGCGTTCGTCTTCTCTTCTCCCTCTACAACGAGAACCTCAAGCCCGGCCCGGGCACCGAGTTCCGCTGGGGCCTCTACTGCCCCAACGGCACGGCGGTGTGCCACAGTACCAGGTCGACCTCACCGGGTGGCGGCCGCTGTGGGCGTACCCGCCGCTGCCGGCGGCGGATAACAACACGCCGTACAAGGGCCCGATATGGTGCGTGCTGGCCGCCCACGCCGGCAGGAAGCTGAACGAGACGGCGGTGGGGGACGCGCTGACGTACTCGTGCGGCCAGAGGAACGGGACGTGCGACGCCATCCAGCCCGGCGAGTGCTTCCAGCCCTACACGGGGGCGGCGCACGCCAGGTACGCCTTCAACTCCTACTGGCAGCAGCTCAGAAAGACCGGAGTTCATGCTACTTCAATAACCTCGCAGAGCAAACCATCAAGGACCCAAGTAAGCATGCTACTCAACAATGCTCTATATACATTGTGAAATTAATACATGAACATTGCAACTAGATTATTTGAGCTAGTGCGTTGGGTTAATGAAACTGTGTACCCTGGTGAACAGAATAGACAGTACATTTTTCAGATGAGCAAAAGAAGTAGTGTCTTTTTGTCTATTTAGCCGTGAACCTTGTGAAACTAGCCCACAATTTCACAAGAACAACCAGCTTAGGAGAACAGTACAGGACCAGCTCGAAATTAAACTGTTTTAACTTGTCACCTGAGATTATATCGCGTTATTCAAATGACCAGATCTTGGATCAGGTCATTCCAAACTAGGAGATCCATCCGATGTAGTGCTTAGCTGCTAAGGAGGGTTTACTTATTATAACGAGACTCGCAAAAAAAAATACTTATTATAACGAGGATTAGGGCGATGAAATCAAATTGTCGTAACGTCTCTCCTAATAGTATGCTGGATGTCCCTGTTGTGATCCATCTGGTGTACTCACATATCTTAGGTAGGCAGTTCACTAAAGAGATTAGGATCGAGATATTGGAAAATGCTTACCACTTACAAGTAGTTGCTGACATGTAAGCTTTAGGCATCTATTGCCGATAGCTGATTGATTACTTATTCTGGTAAAAAAAAAATGCGGGGGACTTATTCTGGTAATGATACATGATGATTATAACGGAATTGTGCGGGCTTCTGCCAAGAGAGTTGACCCACAGTTTGGAGATCCAGATATTGATCTTCACAAGATGTGCATGAGATCTGTTGTTGCCAAAATATAATCAGCAGCCATAGTGTTGACCCAGTACATTTGGTTCTCAATTGTTTTAAGCATAAGTAGAAGGTCATCTCTAACAACATCTTATGGAATGAGATTAGCACATGAAACTGGTGTTCGCTTTAGAGCATCACATGAACCCTCCTAATGAACATTTAGATGATTTCATCTTACTGAGTAGGTGACTAGGTTTGGCTCTCATAGTGTAACCAGTTCACAGTTTAACAGGTATGCACTTGTTGAAGCTAGTATCTACAACTCCACATTAGCATAGTGATATGCAGTAGAAAACATCTTTCTAACTTTATGGCACAGAGAACCCTACCTTAGCACTATGCAGATCTGGCTCGCAGACAAAAAAATTGTTCTGAGATGATCCGGTTGCAGTTGCACACTTGCTCTGAAAGATCCATAGAGCAATTCCGTTCAGATAGGCATGGTAGAGTTGGCTGTCGTTTCTCCATTGCTTTCAAATGCTAAACCCAAGTGCACTGTGATACGTTCGTTGATCGAGTCAAAGTTCAACCGCACATTTCACATTAAGTTGGATCCCCTGCCCATCTGCCATCAGCATGAGCATGGCAAGCAATGGTTGTCTGAATCGGCAGTCTTTGATACATTTGAAAGTAGGGTGGATACATACAGAAACATAATTTCTGCACAGCCATCGCCTTAGGTATTACTAGCACATCAGTATTTACAAACATCAGGGTTTGGTATGCAGCAGCAACATCTTGTACGCTTATGCCTGAACCCTATAGTCCTTCAGCATGTTATATGCATATAAGCAGAAGGGGGTGGCTGTGAGTGTCGACAGGTGTAGGTGAAACCTCTTCATATTCATAGTAGTTCCCATTCAGAGCTGAAACCCATCACCCACGTACTCCTGCTTGCGCGCTCTTCTTCCCTTGAGTTCTTTTAGCTTGTCACTTTAGTTAACTTGGTAAAAGACGGACTTGCAGAGTGTTTCTTCGGTCTGAAAAGTATGAAAGGCCTTTCCATTATTATTACTCAAGGGGGTAATCATAATCTCCAGGCCTCCAGCTACAAGCCACAAATTATATGTTACTACTCGTAGTAGTATTTATCAATGACTCTTGAGGACTTAATTATTGCACTACACTTCCCAGAGGCTTTAGTTGATCATGTATATTAGCGGTTTCTGCTAGCTGAAGCAGCTTTTTGCTTTTACTGTGATCTCGACGTGGAACTGCTTTGCTTGTATTAGCCTTTAATTGTTGTTAACTGGTTAATTCTGGCTCTGCAGGCTACGGATCCTGCAAGTTCCACAGCTCATTGGGCTGATTGATCACACAAGGGATTACAGGGCCGGAGGGTTGTGTATGATCCTGATCACTTTCTGATGTAACAGTGATAGCTGACCGTCTGGTTTGACTGTTCTTGGCTGTGGTTAGGCTTTTGTCCTTTTGTTTTGTTTCCATAAACATTCACGCACGTCGTCTGCTGACTGACAGAGATGAAATGATAGTCCCTCTGATTTTATTGCTGGCTCTTGTCACTTGGCACGAACCATGTTACTGGAATGCAACCTTTCTGTTTCACTTGCCTATTTCACTCTGTGCGGTGCCCTGTGCACAATTTCACAAAGCCACGACATACCTCACTCATTTCCATCCATCACTGGACCTTTCCTCGTCACAATTGCTATAGCTGTGCTGCCTGGTGCCTACTGACTGTTGTGCGTCCAATCTAATCCGTCCATGTCGACTGCGCGTGCGGCTTGTCGGTTGTCGCTGCTTGCGTCTGTAGTGGTACTTGGCAAGCACTCGTACGTGTTTGATTCTCACTACAAACTTGTTTCGATGGAAGAAAAGAATTGCCCGCACGTCAGATGAGAGATGACCGCTGAGTGATAACTAATGGTGAGATTATAATGACAGGAGCTTAGGGGAAAACAAGACGACCCGAAACTAGCGGGCATGGCTTTAAACATCACGCGGGCTAGATGGCTTGAAACTGCACCGTGCAGGCCTGACTGGGCAATATACAGGCTACCAAACACGTCCTAGTCGAATTCTAGTACTCAACTAACGGCAGACAACGTGTGTAATCGATGAGCTAAAGCCGACCGTTTTTTTTTTTGAACAATCACCCGGGGGGGGGGGGGGGGGGGAGGATCCCCACCTTAATATATTACTCAAAGGCCCAGAGGGCAAGTTACATCAGTGGTTACAGCGAGAGGAGAGGTATAGGCGCCAAGACACGGCCGCCTCCCTGCTAACGGGGTCCTTAAATCTGAAGACCCAAAGCGTAAAGTCCGAGATGATGTTACGGAGAGTATCGGTGGGTGAGTGGAGCTCGTTGCGAAAGACACGAGCGTTCCTGGAGTCCCACAACTTCCAGAGGATGGCGAGGGCGACGGTGGGCCAAATGTTGATGTCAAGGCCCATCGGCGTAGGAGTAGCCCAAACGAGGTCGATGGAGTGAGGGGCGTCCAGCCCCAAGAGGGACCAAACCTGGGCCGCGTGTGGGCAGAGGATGGCGAGGTGCGTCGCGTCCTCCAACGTGAGGGCGCACCGAGGACATGCCGAACTCGAGGTAATGGTCTTGCGATGCAAATTAGCCATCGTGCTCAGCCTGTCACAACAGAGAAGCCAACCGAAGATCTTGACCTTGATAGGTGCGTTGGAGCTCCAGATGTGCTCAGCATTGAAATCTATCTTGTGGTCGGAGGAGAGCAGCGAGTAAGCGCACCTCGAGGTGAACGAGGAGCCGTGGGTGAGGAACCTGTCATCGGGCGCGTCATTGGTGATGACATCCTGCAACAAAGACAAAACAGACGCAAGCTCTACAGAAGCAACATTGGTTAGGCGGTTCCGCAAAGTAGCGAGTAAACCATTCTGCATGACATTCGAAACCAGGACAGAGGGTGATGTGGAGTGGGAGAAGAGGTGTGGGTAAATGTCTGCGAGTGGTGTGGAAAGAAGCCAAGTGTCTAGCCAGAAGAAGGTGGCAGTGCCGTTGTTGGTAAGGACGAAAGAGATTTTTCGGAGGGGGTGAAGTTGGTGGTTTACGATTGTCCAGAGGTAGGAGGGGTTGTTCGGCTTAGTTGCGAAGTCAAGGGAGTAGTGTTGGAAGAACCATTTTACCCAAGGCAGGTCTGGTTTTTGGAGAAGCTTGAAGGCAAATTTCATGAGGAGGCAGTTATTTTGGAGTAGCAGGTTTTTTTATACCGAGACTGCCAATAGCTTTGGGTTTGCAAACGTTTTTCCAGGCGATAAGGCATTTGGCCCCCGAGCAAGTTTCCTCGGCAGCCCAGAAGAAGGATCTACGGATGGCGTCTAGTTTTTTTATAATCTTCTTAGGGAGTCTAAAGACAGACATGAAGTGAGTAGCAAGGGCATCGAGAGTAGAGAAAATGAGAGTGAGACGAGCGCCGCGTGAAAGAAGCTTGGCCGCCCATCCAGAGAGATACTTTAGAAAGCGCTGGATGATAGGTTCAAAAGCGGAGGACGGGAGGCGCGTGTGGGATAGAGGGAGTCGGAGGTAAATTTGGGGGAAGGATGAAAGTGCACAGCCGAAGGTGAGGGCGATATTTTGGCTAGTGATAGTATCCGTGTTGAGGGGCACGAAGGTAGTTTTGTGGAACTTGATGGCAAGACTAGTAGCGAGGGCGAAATTGTCAAGGATAACCTTGAGGGTGGTCGCTGCTTGGGTGAAGGCCTGGGCTGTGATTAGTGTGTCGTCGGCGTATTGAAGCACAGATGGAGGACGGTCGGTGTAAACCAGATGGCAAAGCTGGTTGGGAGCAGAGGATTGAAAGATTAAGCGTTGGAGCAGGTCGGCGACGATAAGGAAAAGGTAGGGGGACAGTGGGTCACCCTGCCGGAGACCATTTTTGCAATTAATCCAGGGGCCTGGTTTTCCATTTAGGAGCACCGCAGTCTTGCTAGAGACGAGCAAGGTTCTGATCCAGGCTATAGTTTTGGGCGGAAAACCCCTAGTGAGCAGAATGAGAAGAAGAGAATCCCAACAGATTGAATCGAAAGCTTTGCAAAAGTCGAGTTTGAACACCATAGTGGGTGCCTTCCGAATGTGGCAAGCGCTGAGAAGGTCAGCGGCGTAGATGAAGTTTTCAGCAATGCACCTTCCAGAGATGAAGCCGGTTTGGTCACCATGGACGAGAAGAGGGATGAGGGGCTTAATCCTGTTTGTGATAACTTTAGCTAGAGCCTTAGGTGTACAATTTTGCAGCGAAATAGGTCTGAAGTTTTCCGGTGTTCTGGCCGAGTCTTTTTTTGAAAGGAGGGTCATGTGGGCTCGGTTGAAACGCTCGACATCTACCCGAAGGTTAGCGAAGTCCTCAAAGAAAGGTAGGATTGCGTGTTTGATGTTATGCCAAAATTTTCGGTAGAAACCCGGTCCAAGGCCGTCCGGGCCAGGGCTGGCGTGTAAATTCATTTGAAAGAAGGCGTCTTGAATTTCCTGAGTGGTGAAGGTGGAGTCCAGATGGCGTAACTGGGGAATTTGCGTGGGGTAGAGATCGAAAAGGGAGAAAAGCCAAGTCGAGACCTTTTCAGAACCAAACAGATTTTGGAAGAAATTTTGGAGAATGGTTGCCTTATCATCATGGGCAGAGAATTCCACCCCGTTATCCTCGAGGATGGCGATGTTGTTTTTGCGGAACCGTTGGGAAGCGGAGACATGAAAGAACTTTGAGTTTTCATCTCCGTCGACAACGGCTTTGACTTTTCCCCTTTGCTTCCAGAAGAGGACTTTCTGTCTGACCGCACATTGAAGAGAGGTGATAACTACTAGTCGGAGGGACACCTCGGGCCGAGAGAGAGTGCGTTTTTCTTCGATGCAGTCAATTCTGTCGATGACAAATTTACAGTCAATTTCCCTCTGGTGGACAGGTCTTATGGTTTTTGACCAAGCTTTGAGGTCGGACCGAGTGCGTTTGATGGCGGTGGCAAGGTGTAGGTCAGATTGAGAGGTTGGAAGAGCAGGAGGCCAGGCCTCAGAGACGATGCGTTTGCAAGCCGGGTGAAGGGCCCAGAAGGACTCAAAACGGAATAGGCGCGAGCGAGGGATATGCGAAGAGATGTTTACGATGAGCGGAACGTGGTCGGAAGAGAAACGTGTTAGGGAGGAGAGGGTTGAGTTGGGAAAGCGGTCATCCCAAGCGAGGTTGAAAAAGGCTCTATCAATGCGTTCGAGGGTTGGGTTTAGCCGGTTGTTGGACCAAGTGAAGGACCGGTCGAGAAGAGGCAGCTCTAAGAGTTGCAGGTCAGAGATAGCCATGTTAAACATGTCAGCATCAGAGGAGCGGAAATTATTGTTATTTTTCTCGCATGCGAACCGTATGAGGTTGAAATCACCGATCAGAAGCCACGGTGTGGAGCTGATGGGGGCGATATTTCGTAGCTCCTGCAAGAAGGCAAATTTCAGAGAGCGTTGAGACGGGGCATAGATATTGGAGATTGTGAGGTTTGTGCCGAAGACGGTGCAAGAGAGATTTAGAGACGTTGAAAAAAGACCATGAGAGTGGTTGAGAAGGGTTAGAGCGTGAGAGTTGACTGCGGAGAAAATACCGTCGGCGGAACCAACGGCGGGAAGTGATGCGATTTGATCGAGCGAACGCGGGAGGAAGGAGTTCAACTTAGCTACATGTATGGTTTCGAGCTTGGATTCTTGAAACAAAGCAACAGAGGGGTTAATCGCAAGGGATTCTGAAAGGATATTTTTGCACTTGTCCACGTCACCAAGGCCACGTACGTTCCAAGAAAGGATGGAGAACTTAGACTGATTCATAAGATAAACCGAGTTACACCAGAGTCTGGGAAGGTTAACAGCAAAGAAAAACAGATGGGGGAGGAGGGGTGTCGAGCAACTATCCTATCGACACCTAGGAACGATCTAAACCTATGCAGACTACAGAGCGGGCGAGAGGTAGGCGCGGCTGCGGGCGCGAAGATCCAAAAGCCCCCTTCCCTGGGGCGCACACTCCTGGTGAGTCGGTCTCGAGGGATCACGGGGAAGGCAGAGCACCTGCCACGCGGATGGCGTCGGCTTTGTCGTCGTCTGCACCACACATCAGCGCGATGGTGGCCAGCTTATCTGCCGCGTCGTCTGCGTCGGAGGGCTCTCCATCGGAGGCAGAGTGAGGATCCCTGCACCGCCGCCGTCAGGTCGTCGGAGGCCCTGCCGATGTTGAGACGAGCAGCCTTGAGCCTGGAGGCCTTCTGGGTCATGGACGAGTAGAAAGGAGCCTCCCTGTTGAAATATATTACCCGTCTCTCTCCATCAGTTCGGACTTTTGGATGAGTTGGCTGGAGCATGAATTCAATATGGTATCAGAGCCAAGAGGTCTTGAGTTCAAGACCCTGCCAACGCAGTATTAAATAAAACGATTCTGCGGCCTACATCGATCCCACGCCTAAGGACTAAAATAGACTAAACGTAAGGGGGAGTGTTGAAATATATTACACGTCTCTCTCCATCAGTTCGGACTTTTGGATAAGTTGGCTGGAGCATGAATTCAATACTCGCGATGCGCGCGCTACGACGCAGCTTCGCCGCGGAGACCACACGGTGAGAGTGAACGGCGCGTTTGCGAATGGTGTTGTCGTGGATGTCGAGATCGGAGAGGGCAGCAGAGGCTGACGAGGCGGCTACGCGCGCCACCGCGTAGGATGCGCAAGTGGCGGTGGCCCTCGGTTGCGCGTCACTGGCCGGAGCAGAGACGGCGGGCGAGGGCGGCAGACGGGTCGAACACAGTAACGCCGCCGCGGCAGGCGGTGCCGGACTGGCGGCCGGCTGTGTGGGCGCGCAGGAACCACCGGTCGCCACCTCCGCGAGGGCGCAGTGCACGGTCGAAGGAGGCACGTCCGCGACGAGCCCCGAGGTCGAGTTCGCGGCGACGAGGTGAGCAGGCGGGGCGGGGATGAGGATCGCTGGCAGCACGCCGCCCGGCTGCAGCGCGAGGTTAAGGCGAAACTCAAATGCTGATCTGTTAAGATGGAGCATTGACTCTTTCGGAAGCGTCAGAAAAGAGATAAAAAAATAGGGAGTGCCTAACAAACATACTCCCTCCGTTTTTATTTACTCCGCGTATTAGCTTTGGTCAAAGTCAAGCTTTGTGAACTTTGACCGAGTTTATATACAAAAATACTAACATATACAAAAGCAAATCAATACCATTAGATTCATTATTGAATGTACTTTCACATTATATAGATTTATTATTGTAATTATTTATATTTGTTTTTCTAAACTTGGTCAAACTTTACGAAGTTTGACTTCAGTCAACTCTAATATGCAGAGTAAATAAAAACGGAGGGAGTACGTCTGTTTTCTATTTGGGCTCAGGTCGGTTTTTTTTGTCCATTGTAGTGTTGCCATCTGTCTTGATTTCAATTAGTCTACAATCATCAGTTGCCCGCCCGCTGCTAATAGAAGCCGTGAACCATCAGCTGACGCGCCCGCTGCTATCCCCATCAAACACAGTAAGCTACGCAGAAGGGGTGCTCGCGGGGCTATGCCATTACTGTCGCAGAGGTACTGTTCCATACACGCACGCTTTTCTTCCCCAGATGCCGCCATCCCCTGCGCCCACCTTCTTCTCTTCCTCACGCCTTCTTTCCTCTCTCTTCCCGCGGCGCATCCCCCTTTTCTCTCGTTCGCCCAGCTAGGGTTGCCGCCGCCGCCCCCATCCATGAATCCGGATCCGCGGAGGTGGCTGGCAGGGCCCTAAGGTCGATGGCGCCGAGGAGGAGGCAAAGCGGTTCTGTTGTGCTGGGTTGAGCGCCGGCCGGAGCGGGTCGGCCATGGAGATGGCCGTCCGCCGCGTCGTCCTCGGGCGGGGAGGGGAGGGCAAGATGAAGAGAGGATGGAGAGGGAGACGGCGAGCCCATGGAGAAGCGCCACCGGGAGCAGATCTGTTCGTCGGCGGTAAGAAGCGACGCCCCCCTCCGCCTCCGTGCGGTCATCCAGGTAGTCAGTCTTATCGTGCCGCTGGAACCCTCTCGTTCTCTCCCCACCGACCCAGGCGACCGAGAGGCGTTTTCGAGTAGTTCTCCCTCCGCCGGCGTGCCCGCCGGTCCGCCCTGGCTCCGGTGGCCACTATGGACCCGGGAGGCATGGCGGACCCCGGTTCCTCGGCGGCCGTGGGGATTTAGGTTTCCTTTTGTGGATATTTGGTCCCTTTGTCGACCTCTTGGTGGAGCGGTGGTCGGCGGATTTAGTAGGGAATAAAGTCCCCCAGCCCTTGCTCCTGCTCGCCGGAGGCTTCGCCGGCGCCAGTGGGAGGCTTGTGGAGGAAAGGCGTATGGAGCAGCTTCGTTTCGGTGGTGCGTTTTGGCGCGGCGTCGGAGGTGGTCTGCTCCGGGAGGACGGGGGAGATGGCTGCTAAGAGGTTGATGGATCCGGCCGCTTCCTGCTAGGCGGTGAGGCCTCGTCCCCGGATCCGGGGCTGAAGATGCTCGGGGAGCAAACCTGCTTTCGGTTTCGCCTCCGACCGATGTTCTCCATCGCTGAAGATCCAGGTCGCTGGGCCTGGTGGTTGCTGCGGTTCGTCAACGCCGTTAGGCAAGGGGTGTCTTCAGCTCCTTGGTTCGTTTTGGCTGCTGATGTTCTCCTCTTCCGGCGACGGCGGAGGATTTGGTCGGCTCTGTTTGGAGAGTGGCAGTCTATCCTCTTGTATCCTCTTTGTATTTTGCTGCTTGTATGCGTCGCTGTTCTGTATCCTTACTCGTATGAATACAAGTAGTGTATGCCTCGGCGTACACTTTCAAAAAAAAAAAAAGCTCATTGCTCTATTCCAAAGTGCGCACCTGTCTAATTTGATACTATGTGTGCGTGCCTGTCTAATTTGCTGTTGTGTGTGATTTGGCCCGTCGTGCGCGTTCCCACCATCCTTAGGATGGCCGCCAATTTTTTTTGTTCGTTCAGGTTCTTTCAATGTTGCACCTGCTTCCTCTTCCTCTGCTTCGAATCGACCTTTCATAGGTACGAACCATTGTCTTAAGCTCATGCATGTTCCCTGTTTTCTACAGGATACAAGAATTCTTAAAAGGTATACTAATAATTAAAACATATACAGCAGACCGGACATTATGCTTCCACTTCTCTACATCATGCTACCTAGTGGGCAATGATATTCACCTCCACCAATTTGATTGATCCTATGTGCTACTTCAGTTTATCAGCTAATTTTCACTGTTCCTAAAGGCCTAAGCCCAAATCGCATGTTAATTCCCTGGGCAATTTTTGTTCTCCTAATACACCATGGCAAAAAAAAAAAAAAATTCACCCAGTATCAAACTCACAGTACTTCACTTTCAACCTTCAATGCTTTTAGCTAGGTGTATGATTCTTTTGTAACTAAATACGATTAGTTTCTACCTATGCCTCTGTTGTCTGTTCCCATTGGTGCAATGTCTATTTGGTCTTATTATTAGGTATTATGTGAAAGTTAGTACTAAGTACTGCCCTTGAGCAAGCTCTTTCTATTTATGTGATTCAGCTAACGAATTCAGTTTTTCGTGGTCGATGAATACAGTAGGAGCCTGGGATCTTTTAACCATAGAGATGGTGCATAAATAAGAAAAAAAAATGCATCAATGCTTTGCTGGAATTCAATTGGTTCGGCTGTCGACACGCCTCTCTTCAAGGCAAGGTCAGGTCTAAGGTGAGCTCATCATATTTCTTTCTTCAATCTCAGGTACACTAACATTCATTTTTATTTTTTATTTTTCGAAACGGAGGCAAAAGAATTGCCTCATCGATTAATTAAGAAGAAGAGAATTGCCCAGTTAATTTACGAAAAACCGGGCTAAAACCAATACAATCAAACCATAATTGGACTACTCACCAATCATGAGACCCCATGAGCACACGTGCAACCTGCCAAACCCTCCCAACATACTACAAACGTAACTCCTGACGCTTGTACACCACAATTGAACCCGACAAGAACATCCCAACAAAAGATAGTGGACCAGTCATTGACAGCAGTCATCAGTTTTTAGTCTTGCATAGTTAGTTTCATTGACAGCAGTCATCAGTTTTGATATTTTGGTTTAGTTCTTAGTATGAGTTTCCACATTTTCAGTTTAGTATAAGTCATCAGTTAGGTTTTAGTCTTTAAACATGGAGTGACATCATTTGTTTAGTGTTCATAGGTTTTCAGTCATGTTTCAGTTTTCAATCATGTTTCAGAGTTAGGTGTCATTTTCTTTAGTTCTGTCAGTTAGTTTCATTCTTCATTAGTTTCTTCAATTCTTAGTCTCAGTTATCAGTTCTTAGTCTTCAGAGTTAGTTCTCAGCAACCCCTCTTAAGGATCAATACCTTTCTGTTATTAGTCTTCAGTAACCCTAAGGATCAGCATTTGTGTGGCTTATGTCACACAAGCAAATTGGGCACACCATCCCTATTACACACATGGTCGAAAAAAAAGTTTTAACAGTACTACCATACCATTCATCAGAACTAAAAAAAACTAAGCAAAAGGAAGATCAAAGAAAATTTATAACTGGTAACTGAATTATGACATGCTAATAAAAATAGACTGATAATTATAACTGAAGACTGATACCAAGAACTACTCAAGCTGAAACTGATGAGTGATAACTGATAACCATAAAAATACAGTAAACAAGCAAACTAGTTCAAAGGGTTTTCTTATTGCCATAAAAAAATAAGTAGTTACAGGTTAGCACCTTCGGATACTCCATAACAGTACTAATGTGTCAGCTTCACGACAGTACCAACTATTAATTATCAAGCAGGATGCTGAATTGGCAGCTTCATTGCTACCAAGGCAGCAGATCGCACAGGTGAACAACTAACCGAGACTGAACCCTCCCTGCGCGAACGTTTTCTAACAAGGTACTTACTAAGACTGAAGAAAAACATTTCTTCTTATCCTCAAACAAGCTAGCTGCCCACTAGTCAAAACACAAATGACTGGAGCACTGTAACAAAAAATACCAATACAGAATACAGATAAACCTACTACGAAGCTACTTATCATCCCTTAATTGCAGTAAAATTACAAATGCAAAAGTCTATCTTAAAATTTTGGTACTAGCAAGAAGCATCTATACCTTCATGTTTCTGTGTGTAATCAATGCGCAAATCCCAGCCCGGCCTATTGCACAACGTCTCTAAATAAAGAAACAAGCCGTACAGCTACAGCTTAGCCCACCTAAAAAAGGACTAGCTAATATACTCTCTGAACCAAGTGATAGATAAATAATGACTACGAAAATTACAGCTACAATACTAATTATTTGACATATTTATGAAAACAAACTAAAAAATAATTGAACTATAAAAACTGAACCATGACAATGTTATCTAAATAAAAAAAGGAAAATCCAAACACTTGTAGATAGCTATAAAATATAAAACTAACCGAAGATAATGACTAAATTGTCAAGACTGGCCTTTGACTAGCTTAACACTAATACCGACAAAGTTATGATTATGTTATCTGTTATGGTTTTCAACCCTGACTAAATATGGACAATCCTAGATAGTGACAGAACGTCGAAAAATGAACACCAAACAAGATGCAATAAACCGGAAAAAATACGTACTGAAAAAGACTAGAAATTCACCGAAATTTGGATATATGTAGGCAGACTAAAGAATAGCTTCTATTGTACTAGTCTAACTAGAACAAACTGCAAACTTAGAGATGATCTTGTCTGACTAGAACTAGGTATGACTAAGCATAGGAGATCTAGAACATTGTTCATCCCTTTCATCTGGTCTGGCTAGAACTAGATAGGAATAAGCAGAGAAGAATAGTATGGCTAGAACTAGGTAAAAAATAATAACTAAGAATGACTAAGCGTAGCAAGATCAAGAAATTTTATGCCTGAACAAATTGAATAACACAAAGAGGAAATCTGAACCAGAAGAAGAGAAGAAACTGATAAGGGAGGAAAACTGATAGGAAATGAATTGTTCAGAGAAAATATAAACTGGGATGTTCAACATACAGCATAACTGACCTGACAAAATAATTGTTAACTAAAAAGATTTTCTCTGAACTAAGCTATTGAACACAATGACCACTGAATTTACCATTAAAAAAACTAAAAGGAGAAACTACAGCGAAGCTGCTTATCATCTCTGAACTAAAAATGGAAAACCTTATTGTACGGATAGCTCTCAACTTCCTGCTGAAAAACATGTGTTCTAGCACTGACGAAAACACACGCGTCGCCAAGCACTAGGATGCTTTTTGCCGCCCCCAACCCTGGTGCCCCCTTAGCATGAGCTGCCTGCATGAATTCCCCTATGCCACCATGTGCAGATAAACAACAATCCTGCACTGCAAAAGTGAATCTGAGATTGGCGGGCATGACAACAACAAAGTAAATCGAATGCGAGGAGACAAAAACATAGGGAAAAATGGACAGAGGACTGAAGCGGGAGGGACCATAGGGATACATTCCGCCCGACCCGTGACGGGTGCTTGCTAATGGCGAGCACGGCGGGAGAGCTCCGCCGACCACCTCTCCATATCGTCCTCTCTCCTACCTCCCGCAGTTCCAGGTTAGCATGCCTCCCTCCTGCCGACGCTAATCGTGGGCGGCTCGCCGCGCTCCATGGATCTCTAGCCAACCCATGCCGCTGATCACCGGCGTGGCATCTCCACTGCCCTCCCCCACTGGAGTCCCCTGGGGCGAAATGAAAAGAAAAGCCCAACAAGAAAAATCACCCCAACACGAGCACACCGGGACACGCGACTGAGGCACCCTCGAGCCGCTGAGATTCGTGCAGAATGGACGGCCACAAAAACGACCTGACGCCAAATTGAAAACAGACGTCTGAAAATTAGGAAAATTGAAAAAAAATGAAAAGAGAACTGGAAGAACTTCAGAACCACACTTTGAGAGTTGGTCCGATCTGGATACTCATCGAGGGCAGGATCCTTCTATGTGGCCTCTAGCGCATGACAACAATCCTTCTCCTCCTTGGCGATAACGACAACCTCCTTCTCTACTTGCTCCTCGTCCAAGAGTGGCCCCCAGCACGGCCGTAGGAGAACCGACATGACGGCGAGAGTGAAGCCGTGGACGGCGACACCACCGGAGACCGTGGCAGTGACAACTGGATCCGGAGCTGCCCCGAGATCCGGAGTCGTATGACAACGACCACTTCTCGTCATGAGACTTCTTGCCCATCGCAACGGCGGAAGGTGTTGTGGTGTGCGACCGCCGGTGGATGCGTGGAAGAGGAGGGTTGTGCGGGTAGGGGTTTGCAGAGGAGGAGCCCGTTCGGCTTTACTGTCGCCGCGCCGCCATGAATGTGGGTAGGCGGGAGGCCGATCAGCCGGGGTGAATGTGGTCAAACCGGAGCGGACACGGTGGGAGGGGGGTTTTGGGTGGGTCCATGCGGTCGGAGTCCAACGTGGCGGAGGTCCGAACTCCCCCAAACATTCCCCCAATTTGGTGTCGGTCTGCAGGTTTTCGCACGTCCGCGACGATCCGGACAAAATAGATGACCGTAGTTGGATGGCCAAAAAAATCGGACCGTCTAGACCGAACATTTCGGCCGATTTGGAGATCCGCATTGGAGTTGCCCTTAGCTCTCTTCAAACTTCAATGATTTTTTAAGGCCTTACACTTTTTGAACCGATTTAACAACCTTGATGCAATTGAATGGTAGATAAATGAACCATTAAAATGGGGGGCATTCAATTTTTGAATTATCTTGAAAATTTCCATATAGTCTGATAATAATATTAGTAAGTTGCCATAAAGCTCCCATGAATTCACTAAGTCAAATCACTTACTTGTAGTTCAAACTTAAATTAGTTGAGTTTATATTTAATATAGGGGTGACAATATGAACTAAATAAAGTTTGCTAATATTGTATCTAGACTTGGAATAACTGAGGAAAGCCTTGTAACAATTAATACCTGGTTTTAAATTATTTTAGAATCCTTTAACAATTATAAAACATAATAATGAACTAAAAAGAAAACAGAAAAATAAAAGAATGAACACACCCTAACCTTGTTCGGCCGAAAGCCAGCCCAGCCCGCAGCGGAACCTAACCCGGACCTCACTCGTCAGGACTCAGGACCATCTTCAACCCGAAGCAGCTACAGGGCGTGCGCCACGTCACCGTCGCATTTGGCCTCCTCCCGCCCAATCCAGTGTCAACGTAATCACCAAGGCAGTACGAGTCCAACACTGTCCTTCACGTAGCGATTCGAGCACCGTGACACACGCGCACGTCCTCGAACCTTATTCCGGTCATCCGCCGTGTCGGCAAATGCCACCGCAGTAGGCCGGATTATCGCATTGTATCTGCCTTGATCGAGCTGCCTCGGCATGCCCCCCATTTTCACAAAGTAACAGACCCTCTCTCCGTGTGTGTCTAGAGAATGAAAATGGTGCTCGGTTCACGCACCAGCCGGCGACCTTCCGCCATCGACCATTCCGTGTTATCTAGCCTTGCCTAAATGTAACATCCTATTAAGATTGACAAATGCACGCGCTCTACGAGATCGGAATACGTATAGAGATCACTCAACATTTGTATACGCATTTTTTTACCAACCGGAACTGCTATGAACGATTTAATAACAAAGAAAAAAACAAAATATCATTTCAGAGTAATCCTCCTGTTACAATCACCTCGCCCGCAGGCGTTAGATCCAGAAAAGGTATTTAAGTACTGAATGGTGACTGAACTTGCACATGACAAAAAACTAGTCATCCCTTTCTCTTCAGCGAAACAAACAAATCAGACGAGAAAAGCAACTCAAATCCATTCCAACTTGACAAATCAATTCCAACAGATAATCCTCAACGGCTCAACCTTGCCCGCAGGCCTCACATCCAGAAACATTACTACTAACAGCTGAATGCTAAACAAAGGCTACTTCCAAAGGACTCCTGATCTTGAGATGACTTGCTAGTTACCAATGGAACTACTCCTGTCCATTTTTGTACCGTATGCGACAAACGAATCGGGCTACCTATAGGACCTTGGCTAAGATTTACTGGAACTTGACCTCGGCGTCGAAGAACTGCAGAACGGCTTGGCGAAGCTGCAGGAGTGTTGGGCAGCCCTTGACGTGGCTGCAGCGGAGGGAGGGGACGCCGGTCACCACCGCCCGGACGTGGCGCTCGCCGGTCTTGTCGTCGATCAGCTCCTTGATCGCCTCGACGCTGTCCAGCTCGTGCTCCTTCGCTAGCTCGGCGGCGACCTCCGCCACCGCCGAAGCCGTCGCCTTGACCGCCGCCGCCGCCTCCGACGCGATCTTGAGGTCGTCGCCGGTCACCACGGCCGCCATTACCTTGACCGCCGCCGCCGCCGCCTCGGCAACGGTAGCCATGTCGTTGGCCGCCTCCGCCATCGCCTTCGCCTTCGCTGCCAGTGCGGCCGCCATTTTTTTTGGTGCGCTCGCGGCGTTCCTCTCGGCGCTCTATTTGTAGGATGCGCCCGGCGCCGGCGAGACCGCGATCCGCGTACTTGTCCTTTTGACGAATGGGAGAATGACATGTGTCGGTTAGACGCTGCGAACGCCGTCCACCGCGAACTTGATCGCACGGCGCTCGGAGCGCGATCCGCGTGCTCGTTCTTTTGTCGAATAGAAAACTGACACTTGTCACTACGCTGTAGGAGACGCGCGGCGCGGAGGGCGATCCGCGTGCTGACGCCCGGGTCGGAGCGCGATCGCCGTCCATTCCAGGCGTGATCGCACGGTGCCGAGTACGATCCATGCCTCCACCCCCTTCGCCACTAATAGCTCAACACGTGTGCGCGCAACCCGAATCCTTCGCCCTGCGGTACTCCAGTTCTATTTTGTTCGCTTTTATAGGATACTAGTAGAATGCCCGTGCGTTGCTACGGGCTATAATACATATAACGTTGCATTTAAATGTCTTCATTGAAGCCCAAGAAATTGAATTGGTAATCATCTGACCTCAATACGTATGTTTGGCTGTATACTGAATTCGTATTGGAAACACCTGGCCAATTCCATGCCGCTTTGGCTTCAACGCAAAGCTCGTGCCCACCATTCGGACGGATACCACTCCGTTTTCCTCCTAATTGTCCATCTCCCGCAAAACTTACCCCTTTGACCCCCAGCACCCAGGAAAAGAAAGAAAGAATGAAAGGAGGCGAGAGGAGATCTTGGGGCGACATATCTACCAAGGCGGCGGCGACTTGGCGCTCGGCGGCGACGCAGGTCTGTTTCTCCCCCATTCGTACCTCTCCTCCCCATACCCAGGCCCGATTGCTCCGCCCCCTCCCGCATCCCTCTCAAAACAGGCTTTCGCCCCGCTTTATAGATAAAGCAACAACCGAAGAAGTACAGGCCGAACGATACATGATGCTGAGGTAGCCCTTTTCCAAAGCCGATCTGGAGAAATCCGGCACACGCAGAACACACGCGATTATGCTACCAACAACAAGTATCGGAAGAATTAAACACCCTCACGCTACAACCTAGCACACCTAAACTCCTCGACAACGCCCCCAAGAGGGATAGCGGTGCAGAGCGTTGCCCCTGTCAAGTCCACACCGGACAAAAGTCTTCACCCGAAGCCCTGACACGGAAAGAAGAACCACAATGACGTCTTCAAGAAGAGCACGACACCCTCGGGTGTCGCCGCCGTCGGCGCCAAGGCACGGAGCTTTTGGTAGGCAACTCACCCGTGCCACCACGAGGCCGCCAGAAGTAGCGCGATGATGTCAGATCCCCAAATCCGGATCAGGACGCCGCCCCACCAAGAGAGAGGGCACGTCCGAGCTACCCGTCGCAACACCTCCCGTTGCCCACACAACCCGGGACGGTAGCCACCACCACCGCAATGATGCTTGCCGAAGAGCAACCGCGCGGACCGCCATCCGGGGCCGCCGCCCCGCCCACATCACAATGCACTCAACCACGGTAGGAAGAGCGACGACACTCCATCTACTCCTAGCCCGGCATCAGTCCCAGAGTCTAGGTAGGCGCCTCAACCGTAGGAGGCATCCACACCTGCGTCCCCAGCCAATACCCGATGGACTCGGGGGACACGACTCCGAGACTGTCGACGGCCATCGGCGAGCCAGCCCCGAGCCCTTGGCCAGGCGAGCTCACACGGCGCCATTTCCATGGTCACCGGCGCCAATCCGCACACCGACGCAATGCTAACATGACCACCACCACCGAGCACCACCCGGACCGTGCCTACCTCACCTACTCGGAGTAAAATCTACGACCTGTCTCGAGCCCAAAGCTGGCCCGCCTGAGCACGAGCCCCATGTCGTCGCCATCCCCATAGCGCGAGCAACCCACGCGCCGCCGGTTTCGACCGACGAGAAGGCATGGCACTACCACCACCCGCACCCCGCCACCTACAACAAACTGTTGCCACCAAAGCAGGACGGTTGCACCGGCGACCCAAGCCACCACCTACGGCTACCGCCGGACCTTCACGTCACCAACAGAGCACCGGGCCACAACCATTCAGCCACAAATTCTTTCCTCGACAAGGACAGAGGGTACGATGAAGACCTGGCGCGGTGCAAGATAGGACATCCACGCACAGGGAGAAGTCTCGATGGCCATTCGCACATGATCGACCGCTGCCGGCCGACGCCGCCGAAGGGGCAGCCGCCGCCACCCGCCAGATCTGGCAATTCCAGATATGGGCGAGCCAGGGCACCAAGCGCCCAGGCGAGGCACGACAGCAGCCGCAACCGCGAGACACCCTCCAACCAAGCCCACGCAACCTCCCACCCCTTCGACCATCGATGAGGACTGCCCGCTTCCCGCACCCAAGCCTATCCCGCGGCGACGAGGACACCAGCGTGCGCGCCGCCACTCACCCTGGGACCCCCACGCAGCCCGCGTGAACGCGCGCGTCACCGCCGTCGCGCCCCACGCCAGCGCCGTGTCCCTGACAAGCGACCATAGCTCGTGCTGCCAATCTCCAGCGAGGAGGAAGAGGGGCCTTGCCGCCGCCGATGCTGCCCTGGCTTTGCTTGATAGCGTCGGAGGCCCTCCGGCGACGGCGAGGGTGGAGGAGGGGAGGGAGGCGGCGAAGCTAGGTTTCGCCCAGCCGTCGTCCACGGGAGCGATGGGGGGTGAGAGGTAAGGGACTGAATCCGTCCCCATTTAATTAAGTTGGTTTCTTATTTTGGAATAAAATCTGTATGTGTTTGTTTCGGTATAAAGATGGAGCTTTAATCTCAAGGTGTTTGATTCAGTATAAAGATGATTCAATCTTCTTGCTGACTGTGACTAAAAGAGTAGCTTGGTTCTTATTTGGAAATAAAGCACAAACACCAGGTCATTTGCTACAATTACTTGACATTTATACATATCATAAGTTAAAGATGATTTGCATCTTTTTATGAGAAAAGAAATGTAGGCATTCATACAATACAAGGTAAGAAGACATTCAGAGTGTTAGTGAGAAAACAAGTGTCTTCCTCGAATAGCACAACATAGATAATTTTCACGTAATGTACTTTCACCATAACAATCAAACTTTTCTTTTAGCAAAGGTACAGGAGCAGGATCTGGATGGCCTTTAGACTGAAACAAACACCTTCAGATTAGCATCACACCTGTACTGGACATTGTGGGCACTCATTCAGGTAAACACCATTGAGCTACTTTTAGCACATAAATTTGAGCGCCATTCAACTGTCATAATAAAAAATGTGTTGTAATCTAATTGCAGGCAAGGGTATCCCCAATCGATTTTGATTACCTTGGACACTTCTTCGGTATGGTGAACACAAGACACAGCGAGAGTTCTGTTTCTCCTTGGCACAAGGCTTCCTTTCTTCACTGAGAATGAAAGGAAAGGAAGGAAGTCAATGTAAAAAATATTCAGTGGCATATAAGAAAGCAATAAAAACAAAGATCAGAACATCCTGTACCCTGAAGCAAAGTAATCTCCCTTCTAAAAGATACTAATAGCTACCAGATTGAAAATCAATTCTCGCATGCAGCTATAATTAGCAAGAAATTTCAATTTTAAGAAGGTGGCTGAGTAGATCACTACACATGTTGGTTGTCAGATGTATAAGTACAACTTAACAGGATTATAACGAGTTATATCTTAAATTATACAATAAACAGTGCCATTAGAAAACATCACACATCACAGATTAAGCTCTACCAATCCGAAATACCTTGAACTGTTTGCTTCATATCTAAAACTCTGTACGTGATATATGAATACATAACTGAACATGTACCGTTGTAAATGAAAAAACAACGAACGGTATCTGCTTCTAAAAATACAAAATTTAACAACAAAATATCCTGATTTAAAAATCAAGAACGGTCCCCACTAAAATTTGAATAGCATAGAGTTATTTTTTCTCTCATCAAGTTAAATCAATAGGCACGCAAACCACATTGTAATTTCTAGAAATAGTTATACTGCAACCAGTAAGCTAATAGTTTTAACTGAATTGAATAACAAAATCTGAAAAAATGAGAAGATATATATGTGGAAACTGTTGGCACCACTCCCACCAGCTCTAACTTCTCTTCTAACTGATGCACTTAGTTAGCAGCTATTCCTGATTGGAGATGGAAGAATACTGCTCTCTTACAATAGGCAGAATCATAAGCAATGATGTGGCACTTGCCACTTTGAAGAACAATCCATATTGAAAGTGATAATGTGAAACAGAGATATCTTCTAATGCCAACAAGAAATGACCATGATGGAAAAGCAAGTTGTTTGCAAATCTATTTGGATGAATAAACTGTAAGTACAGACAGACACATTACGCTCATGCTGTTCTGAACCGAGTAGAAGAATTCCATGGTCGGAACTGCTCTGCATCACGTACGTACCAGTACTACCAGCTGCAGAAATCATCCTTGAACACCATGAGGGGTCTGGATGTGCAATTCCATCAAAAAATATTTATATGTCGTCAGTCAAATACAGTAGTTGATCGGCTAGAACAAGCATGGGGATAATGAATGGCTGGACATATATCTAATCCATCCATCGATGACTCATCCTTTGGTCTAATTGCCTTCGGACGTTGAAGGGCTTGATGATGCCGGGCGCGCCAACTCCGCCGAGGATGCAGCTGCTGACACACTTGGAGGTGCACCGAGCCGCCTCAGGCGACCCCGGGTGCTTGATCCGCTCCGCTTTCTTGCTCCGGTGCCAACTCAGTTGCCTTCTGCTGCTTCGGAAGAGGATGGGTGCGTCCTTCGGCCACCGCCGGACCGCCACACGAGCGTACCAACGCCCGTGCCGTCATGTCTCCGCCCCCCATGGGGTCTTGCCGCTCGAGGGAGAGGATGAGAGGGGCAGGCCTGGGGAGAGAGAGGAGCTCTACCTGATTCGCCGCCGCCGCCGCCAACGATGACTTCGCCCATCGTCAATGTTTCGAGAGAGAGGAACGAGAGGACCAGGAGGGGATAGGTTTGCCACCGCCGGGCAGAGCGGCCAATGGCGGTGGGGTGCGGTGCGTACAAGGAAAGTTATGATTTGTATTAGAAAATTGGATAGGGAGGATCGATTCAAATGGGAACGTTAGGAAACAAATCAACAAAAAAAAAACAGAATCCGTGGGAGGGGGATCGGTGAGGGGAGGTGTCCTTCGATCGACTGCGTACCAACGAAACCACGTACGGACTCCCACATTAGGAGTACAGATTTCTTTTATTAGATTATTAGAAGAGAGGATTCCGTTCGCTGTTTCTCCTTTTTCTGGATATATATCATTTATTTGTCCGCTGTTAGGGCATCTCCAACGGCAACCCGCAAAAAACCTCCCGCATCCGTCCGCGGACAGGGAAGACCAATCCGCGGACACGGATGCGGGAGGACGTCATCCAACGCTAGCCGCGTACATTTCAAACCGCATTTTAACTAACCGGATGAAATTCGTGCAAACCGGCCAATATTCATCAAAGTTTGGATAGAAAATAGCACAAATCATCCATACGTAGCATACAAATTAAGTCTAATACGACAATGTCTCAAATTCGACTACATCCTGGATGTACAGCAAGTTTTTCATGAACGGATCATGTCGTTCCACACAAACTCCCCCTTCAGCTTCATACAGCAGTGTGTGCACGTAGATGCCATCCCTCTGTCCTGTGATACACCACGGCGGCGCGTGCGGGCTACATATAACGTGTAGACTAACATTGAGTGGATGAATCAATCAACAAGTTGAGCAAGACGAAGTAAAACTTACGATCTCGTCTATGTCCGCGTGCAATGGCCACCTTGCCTCGAGCTGACTAACCAAGTTGCAAAACTTGATGACGCTGATCTGAATAGTGTGCCAGCGATACGACAACGATCTCATGTTGCGTGGTTGAATGATGTACATGTCGTAGGGCGCAATGTGCTTTCGTGCGTGAAGCTTTTCATGCACTTGCTCCCAGAAGGGCTCCTCTCTGCTCCTGCCTATGAAATCCGCGGATACGGCCAGCCACGCATCGCACAACAACTCATCCTCCATAGTCGAGTAGCTCAGCATCCTTCGTACTCTAAAAAATGACATAGCATTTGAAAATAAGCTCAATGGTATTTGACCGAACACCTGCCGGGCGTGGTGTCCGCCATGGAGGTCCTCGACAGGGAGCGGAGTGTACTGGGTACAAACGGCTCCAGGGTGGAAAGCTCCGTCGGAATGGCGAGCGGGCGCGTCGGTGCTGGTTGCGGACGTCCGGCAATGCCTCTGTGGCCGCCGGAGACGAGCAACAGCGGCGGCAGAGGTGGAGGGTGCGGATGCAAAGCAAGGGGAAGAAGGGGTGGAGTGGAAGGAAATGGGACCGGGAGGGGGGATTGGGTGGGCCGGGGGTGGCGGATAGCGACGTTTCGCATGTCCGGACTTCTGCAAACCTCCCACACTTTTGTCTCCAATTTGCGGGACAAATCGCATCCGAACCGCCCCGCGGACCGATACAGGTCGGCGTTGGATAGCTTCCGCGGTCCGGACAGCGCAGTCCGGACGGTTGCGGGAGGTTTGCGGGTCCGCTTTGGAGATGCCCTTAGAGGCGGAGGGAACAGCACCGCAGGAGAATATCAGGTGCTCTCGGTCCTAAGATGCTACCATGCTACGAGCTACTATCCAATGACTCCTAGGTGTCTCTGAACATTTTGCAAAGAAACCCTTTAGGAGTTTGGGAATTGCGTGCAGGTACAGCAGGCTCTCAGATGCGTTAGATCTGAGATCCAACGGCCCAAAAGGATGTATCACGGTATCACCTAAACATTGGGATCACGTGAAACTTTCCCACGGCACCGCCCCAGTCACGGACGATGGTGGGCACCGCTTAGTTGGGCCATGGGTTCGTTCGCAACACTGTTTCGTTATTGGTTCGCTCTGATTATTCTGAAGAAAGGGACAAAGGCCGTATATTCGGTATCATACATCCTTAGGCCAACTCCAACGCGTAGGTGCAAATGTACGGTCGTTGTTTCTCAAAAAAAATGTACGGTCGTTTTGTCTGGTTTGCGTCCGTTTGTGTCGGCAAAATAAATGTTCTTGTCCGGCAAAATGAACATGCGCGGTTGCATCCGCCCGTCGGTGCGCCCAACCGGCCGTCGCATCTCAAACATTTGTCCATCTTAAACTTATTTTTTTAAAGGCATTGCAAACAAAATTTAAAATGATACATCGTACAATAAACTTAAAAAGTCCGCAAAAGTCATCACGTCCACACAATTAAACTAAACTTGAAATAAAAAATAAATAAAAAAAGTAGATCTACCCGCCACCGTCGTGGCCGTCTTCAGGCGCCGACGTTCTCATCCTCATCGTCCATGGTGAGGTCGATGTAGGGCAGTGGCTGCTAGAGGTGGGCTGGCGGCCCCTCCGGTGCCTGCCTAGCTGGTGCGGGCGGCTCCTGTGGCTGCAATTGCGGGGCGGGGGTGGTGGTGACCACGGCGACCACGAGGCCGGCGGCGCTACCGGCGGTGATAAGGTAGGGTTGCATGGCACTGTGGTTTCCCACGACCACCGATGTCCCACCAAGACGGGGTTCCAGGCCGCGAGGGGAGGCTCATCCTCCACCACCTCCCCCTTCATCTCCTCCTTCACGTCGAGCTCGAGGACGTAGACATCGTTGACGGTCGACAACGCCGTCATCTCCGCCAGACCCTCCCACTGCTCCTCTTGCATGCGGTTGTACTCCCTCTCGGAGTCCTCCATCATGGCCCGCACCAGCCGCTCCTCCTCTTCGGTGGTCATGATGGGAGGTGGAGGTGGTGGCGGGGACGGAGAGGGGGGCGTCGGCGTCAAGCCGCACACCTGTGCACGACCGCGCAACCGGGACAGGCTCGGTGCACGCGCACGAGGCACACGTGGCGGGCTACGAGCACGACCGGCAAAGAACGTTTGCCGGCGCATGTCGTGCTCGTCCTGGAACCAAGTGTCCCAGAGCGGCGACTCGACGTCGTACCTGGGGTCGGCGAGCATGTGGCGCGGGATTCGAGCACGCCGGCGGTTGATCTCGTGGATGCGGGCACGGCCGCTCACCGAGACGACGAGAATAGGCACCCGCTCTAGGCTCAGATGCCACCCATCGAGGAGGTGGGCATCGGACCACGGAAGCGGGGTGCCGGTCTCCCAGTAGCTCCGGCATATCTCCACCTTCACGTACGGTCTGAAGCGTGGCGGGGCCGCCGGATGGGAGATGGAAAAGGCGGGCGGCAGAGTGGTGTGCATGGCGGCGCTCCCCGACGGCGCGGAGGACGACCCCACCTCGTGGTCGTGCTTCGCCTTGGCGCCGGGGATCCACTTCCACATCTCCATGCTGGCAGCCGGAGGGGAGCGAGGACGGACGAGCTTGGGCGGCGCTAGGGTTAGCTGGTCGGGGTGGGAGGGGCAGGAAGAGTGTGGACACGGCTTGGAAGTGGACTGGTCGGTCCACGGCTTCGTAATAAAAAAAGGGCGCGACCGAGGGCGGCTAGGAGGCTGACATGCGGGCCCGTGCACCCGTGTGGATTTAATGGGGCCGGCATGCGGGCCCGGGGGCGGACGACGAGCTGACGCGTGCACGTCTGTCCAGCGTCCGTCTGGACGCAAATCCGGCCCAAAAATGCGCCCGGTTTGCGTCAAAGCGGACACAGGACAAACATATTTTGGGTATGCTCCCGCGCATTGGGCCACCGTATCTGTTCGTTTCGAGGGAGAGGATTTGTGGCACGCAAGTGCGGGGGCACTCATGCCTCTGGTGCCCGCTTTTTATTTTGGCTTCTGATTTTCAAAATTTTATATCTTCTAAACGAAAATTTCACATTAAGTTCTGTTTTCATATTCGTGTTTCTCGTGACCAACGCTTTCAAATAAGATCCATTTTGAATATATTTTGACGACTTTTGAAAAAATATGTTAAGTTTTAGTGCTTGAAACTTAGTACGAGCGACTTATAAAAATCCATTATTTTGTGTCTACGGCCGACATAAAAAATTGCTTAAAATTATATCAATGAAACTGGTTAAAACTTAGCATTTTAGATGCAAAAAAACATAAGTTTCAAAAGTTGAAACTTTAAAACTCACTGTGCCCTCGTGCGGGATTAAACTACTGCGTGAATCGCGAAGCAAGACGAGCGGGCAACAGGACTTGGCAGGTGAGCGCCCTCGCACTTGCGTGCCCCTGCGAATTTTCGTCCGTTTCAACCCAAACGAATAGAAACGGACCAAGCCGTACCAAATGGGGTCGCGTGTTGGAGTTGGCCTTAGGGCAACACCAAACACATTCTTGTCCACGCGCGTCCGTTTGGGTCGAAACGGACACAAACCGTGGCCCAACACGCCGACGCAAATGGACGAGTGTCCATTTTCCCCCCCACGGTCCATTTTCGTACGATGAGGATTTTGTGGTTGCTAATTTTGGTCGTGAATGACCACATTGCTAGGCAGCGCCCGAGGTTTAGGGGATCGATCCCACGTCATGCTCCGGCATTGAATCGCAACAGAGAGAGCAGCCATTGCCTACTCTGGCCCGACTACTTTCAATGCACGTCTCCACTCTTCAAACCCAAACTATTCCGGCGCCGCTTCCGATGGCTAGACATGTGTTCAATCTTATTTGGGAGGGAGGGATGGTGTATGATGATTATTTCATATGCAAGGAGGATGCCCTTGGAAAGGTTGGCTTCTCCTCCTATCAGAAATGCACCACAACTATTTGGATGCTTGCATACGAAATACCCGGTGATCTTGTTGATGAGTATGTCTGCATGAGTGAGTCCACATGCCTTGCATCAATGTACAAGTTTTGCAAGGCTGTGGTAGCAGTGTTTGGTCCGGAGTACCTGAGAGAGCCAAATGTTGCAGATACAACCCGGTTGTTGGCGATCAATGCAGATAGGGGCTTTCCGGGGATGCTTGGTAGCATAGATTGTATGCACCAGAAGTGAAAGAACTATCCATCTGCTTGGCGGGGGCAGTATAGGGGGCATGTCAAAGCTTGCACTGCCATACTTGAGGCTGTGGCTTCACAAGTTCTTTGGATTTGGCACTCTTTTTTTGGCATGGCTGGCTCTCACAATGACATCAACATGCTTCAACATTCTCCGGTGTTCGGAAGGCTTGCAGAAGGCAACTGCCCAGAGGTCAACTTTTTGATCAATGGCCACCACTACAACAAGGGATACTACCTAGCTGATGGTATCTACCCTCAATGGACAACTCTTGTGAAGACAATCTCCAATCCGATAGGAGAGAAGAGGGCTAGGTTTGCTCAAGCACAAGAGAGTGCTAGGAAGGATGTGGAGAGTTCTTTTGGTGTGCTTCAATCTCGATGGGGCATCGTTCAGTATCCAGCTATAACTTGGAGCACCAACAAGTTGTGGAAGGTGATGATTGCTTGTGTGATCATGCACAACATGATTGTAGAGGATGAGCGTGAGGATGAAATCTTCGACCAAGGGTTTCAATTTCAAGGTGAAAATGTTGTGCCTGAGCATGGAGGAGTGGCAACGTTTGCACAGTTCACCCAATTTCATCATGAAATGCATGATTGGGCAACTCACATTCAACTCCAAGATGATTTGGTTGAGCATATGTGGGATAACCTTGGCAACCAATAGATGTATCGGCTCTCTTTCTTTTTAATGTATTTGTGACAATTTAAATTTCATTTGCTTTGTAAACTATGAGATTTTAATTTGGTTGTAAACTATGAGATTTTTATTTGATTGTGAACTATGTGATTTAAACTTTGGGCATATTTAGATTTGTATGCAAAAAATATGGCCGCATAACGGCCGCATGGACGAAATGCGTCAGCGCGTTGGGCGCACTGACCAGCAAAACTCCGACGGGGCCAAGGCCAACATGGGCCATTCATTAGTCTTCGGTGGGTCCTCGGCGCGGCCCATAACCGGCGAGCCGACGTGGCAAGCACCCCCTAATCCAGGACACAAACACTCCATAATACAGTACGTTGTTACTATACTGGATAGCTCGGCAAATGTTCTAAGGTGCTTTCGTGCGATAGTTCTTGCTATTCCTTCATCGTGACAGCCATGGCAAAATGCTGCCAATGCTTCTCCATCCGAGCAATCCATGATTTTGTTTTTTACAAACAAGAATCTCATCCATTACTGTCGGACTGTTTCTTTTGGTTTTTGAACGATGAAAGCTAGATCCCAGATGTCAGTTGGTCCTGAATTGTCGGGACAGTACTCGACGTCGGGGGTGGGTGGGAGACGAAATTTTATTCTGAACCAATCTAACATCGGCCTCCCTGATGAATTCTCGTGAGGTTGATATATAGACCTCGGGATCGCCTGTGTGACCTGGCAATCCTGGCCATCAGGGCAAGTGGTCGGATCCGAGCTACAGGCTTGGTCCGTTGAAGCATCAATTCCGCCCTATGACTGGTACAAAACCGGCATTCGGGCGATGGTCGTTAGTGGTTCCTTGGCCAGATCTAATGTCGTGGTCGAGGGTTCGCCTAGGGAACTTGGTCATCAAGATCGATGTCCTGACAAGTGGTTGGAGCTTCAATATTCTCAGATGTTTCGGTTGAGCCGAGATTTGGGTGCTCCGGCATAGATTTTACGCCGGTACCGATCTGATCGTCAAACGATGACGCCATCAAGCTATTTCGACCACACAGCGGGACCTGTATGGGCCACCAATGTCAGAGTTGAATCCGGCGGATCTCGGGTAGGGGGTCCCGAGCTGGTGATCTTGGCTAGATGGTAACAGGATGAATAAGAGACACGATGTTTACCTGAGTTCGGGCCCTCTCGAAGAGGTAAAACCCTACGTCATTCTTTTGTTGTATTGATTGTGATGGAGTACAAAGTACAGGATGATCTACCTCAAGATCATATGTGTATGAATCTAACTTCTCTCTCCTTACCCTATGAACTAAACACCTCGGCTTATATAGGGACCGGGGGTACCTAGGGTTACATGTAGGTCGGTTACATCTACGAATAAACTTGCCGATGATTTGAACATATCTTGGAGTGTGCGCCAAGTCTTTGGAGGACTCCATCTTGAGTACGTCGGGGTCATGGTAAGCATGGCCCATTCTTTGGTAGTCTGAGGGTATTCGGCCCGGCCCATGATGGGAAGACCGATATGGCTAGCACCCCCTAGTCCAAGACACAGTCACTCACCGACACCCATCATCGCATTCCAGACTTGAGCAAGACATTGTGGATATTTGTCTCTTGACCGCTACATGGAGGAGATCCTCGGGTGATTCCTTGTTTCCTCCACCCGAGGGACAGTGGGCAATGACGTCTCGGATTTCTTGCATGGCTAGCTCCCCAAATCGAAATGCTTGCCTAGCCTCCCGTGAGGTGAGAGGCGCAGAAGGCATGCTCCAGTTCTATTTGCGAGTTGCAATGGTATCTTGGTGTTGGTGTTGTACTACTCTTCTTGGCCAAACAATGTATACAAATGACTTGGAGCATCTCCAACAACAACCCTAAAATAGGGCAACTATCCAAAAAAACACTATTTAGGGCATTTTGAACCAAAATCGTTGCTTCAACAGCAACCCTATATGCAAATTTATGTGGTCCCGTTTTGAGAAAACCCAAAAAACAGGCCATTGTGTTGAAAAAATAGAGCACACGCGCGACTGCCACAAAACCAAAACCACGGCCGTTAAAACGCACGCCAACCGCCATCCAGAACATTCCGCGTGTGGCCACCCGCAGCCGCTTCCCCTCTCGCGTCGGCGCCGCCACCGAAATCGGCCGCTTTCGTCCACCACAGCCAATGCCGCACCGCCCCATCGCCAGATCCACTGCCCCTCCGCCCTTCCGATCGCCACTACCGCCGCACCTGCACGCAGTCACGCGCAGCCACCTGCCCTCCCGTGCCTCTGCCACCACCAAATCCAAACGAATTCGCCACCACTGCACCCCCTCCGCCCCGCGGGATCCATCGGCACCGTCCCACCGCCCCACCGACTTTTGTGAATTGGCTTCCACCGTCGCCGCCGCCCATGCCCCCGCATTGTGAGCCGAGGAGCAAGATCGACTTCCGCGGCGTTTGGCGGTGGCTGTCCGGCCACCATGTCGTCGAGCTGACGTGCGACGGACAGTGGCATTGGCTCAGAACGTTCGACACAGTGGAGCTCGCTGATATGTCCATTTTGCATCATGTTTTCCTACTGTTATTTATAATGTTTTTGGTCATTATTTCACTTTATAATGCAATTATAATGCCTTTTCTCTCTTAATTTGCAAGATTTGCATGGAGAGGGAAATTACCGGCAACTGGAATTTTGGACCTAACAGAGCTACAAC
Organism: Elymus sibiricus; assembly: GCA_039707655.1. Taxonomy (NCBI): domain Eukaryota; kingdom Viridiplantae; phylum Streptophyta; class Magnoliopsida; order Poales; family Poaceae; genus Elymus; species Elymus sibiricus. The sequence goes on from CM077672.1 coordinate 322,506,495, forward strand.
AGAGATAGCTATTCTACGGAACTCCAAATGGCCTAAAACTTTATGGAGATTTTTTATTGAATATATAAAAAATACTGGAACGAAGATCCACCAGAGGGGGGCCACCTGCTGCTCACAAGGCAACAGGGCGCACCTACCCCCCAGGGCATGCCCTGATGCCTTGTGGGGCCCATAGCTGCCTCTGGCCCCCTCCTTCTGCTATATGAAGCCATTTGCCATAAAAAATTAGAAGAAAGACTTTCGGGACGAAGCGCCGCCGCCTCGAGGCGGAACTTGGGCAGGAGCACTTTTGCTCTCCGGCGGAGCGATTCCGCCGGGGATACTTCCCTCCGGGAGGGGGAAATCGAAGCCATCGACATCACCAACGATCCTCTCATCATTGGAGGACCAATCATCATCAACATCTTCACCAACACCATCTCCGCTCAAACCCTAGTTCATCTCTTGTATTCAATCTTTGTCCCAAAACCTCAGATTGGTACCTGTGGGTTGCTAGTAGTGTTGATTACATCTCGTAGTTGATGCTAGTTGGTTTATTTGGTGGAAGATTATATGTTCAGATCCTTAAGCATATTCAATACACCTCTGATCTTGAACATGAATATGATTTGTGAGTTGTTACTTTTGTTCTTGAGGACATGGGAGAAGTCTTATTATAAGTAATCATGTGAAGTTGGTTTTCGTTTGATATTTTGATGATATGTATGTTGTTCTTCCTTTAGTGGTGTCATGTGAACGTCGACAACATGACACTTCACCATACTTGGGCCTACGGGAAGGCATTGGGGAGTAATAAGTAGATGATGGGTTGCGAGAGTGACAGAAGCTTAAACCCTAGTTTATGCATTATTTCGTAAGGGGCTGATTTGGATCCATATGTTTCATGCTATGGTTAGATTTATCTTAATTCTTCTTTCATAGTTGCGGATGCTTGCGAGAGGGGGTAATCATAAGAGGGTTGCTTGTTCAAGTAAGAACAACATCCTAGCACCGGTCCACCCACATATCAAATTATCAAAGTAGCAAACGCGAATCAACTAAACATGATGAACGTGACTAGACGACAATTCCCATGTGTCCTCGAGAACGCTTTGCTTATTATAAGAGAACGTTCCGGCTTGTCCTTTGCTATAAAAAGGATTGGGCCACCTTGCTGCACTCATGTTACTATTGTCACTTGTTACTTGTTACGAATTACCTTGCTGCAAAACTATCTGTTACCGCTACTTTCAGTACTTGCAGAGAATACCTTGCAGAAAACCGCTTATCATTTCCTTCTGCTCCTCGTTAGGTTCGACACTCTTACTTATCAAAAGGACTACGATTGATCCCCTATACTTGTGGGTCATCAAGACTATTTTCTGGCGTCGTTGCCGGGGAATGAAGCGCCTTTGGTAAGTGGAATTTGGTAAGGAAACATTTTTATTATGTGCTAAAACTTACTATCAATTGTCACTATGGAAAATAATCCTTTGAGGGGCTTGTTCGGGGTATCTATGATGTCTACTACACAACTTGTTCCTGTAGACTCGTGTTGGGCCTCCAAGCGCAGAGGTTTGTAGGACAATAGCAATTTTCCCTCAAGTGGATGACCTAAGGTTTATCAATCCGTGGGACGCGTAGGATGAAGATGGTCTCTCTCAAACAACCCTGCAACCAAATAACAAAGAGTCTCTTGTGTCCCCAACACACCCAATACAATGGTAAATTGTATAGGTGCACTAGTTCGGCGAAGAGATGGTGATACAAGTGTAGTATGGATAGTAGATATAGGTTTTTGTAGTGCGAACAGTAAAAAACAGCAAGGTAGCAAGCAACAAAAGTGAGCATAACCGGTATTGCAATGCTTAGAAACAAGGCCTAGGGTTCATACTTTCGCTAGTGCAATCTCTCAACAATGCTAACATAATTGGATCATATAATCATCCCTCAACGTGTGATAAAGAATCACTCCCAAGTTCCTATTAGCGGAGAACATAAGATAGAAATTGTTTGTAGGGTACGAAACCACCTCAAAGTTATCCTTTCCAATCAATCTATTGAGCTATTCCTATAAGTGTCACAAACAACCCTAGAGTTTGTACTAAAATAACACCATATGATACACATCAACCAACTCTAATGTCACCTAGATACTCCAATGTCACCTAGATACTCCAATGTCACCACAAGTATCCGTGAGTTGATTATACGATATGCATCAAACAACTTCATAATCATAATATTCAATCCACACAAAGAACTTCAAGGAGCACCCCAAAGTTTCTATCGGAGAAAAGATAATGAAAACGTGCATCAACCCCTATGCATAGATTACCCCAATGTCACCTCGGGAATCCGCAAGTTGAGTGCCAAAACATACATCAAGTGAATCAATATAATACCCCATTGTCACCACGGGTATTCATATGCAAGACATACATCAAGTGTTCTCAAATCTGAATATTCAATCCGACAATAACGAAACCTCAAAGGGAAAAGATTCGATTCATCACAACAAGGATAGAGAGGGAAGAAACACCATATGATCCAACTATATTAACAAAGCTCGCGATACATCAAGATCGTGCCAAATCAAGAACACGAGAGAGAGAGAGAGAGAGAGAGAGAGAGAGAGAGAGAGATAAAACACATAGCTACTGGTACAAACCCTCAGCGCCGAGGGTGAACTACTCCCTCCTCGTCATGGAGACCGCCGAGATGATGAAGATGGCCTCCGGTGATGATTCCCCCCTCCGGCAGGGTGCCGGAAAAGGGCTGTAGATTAGATCGTGGAGGTACAGAGGCTTGCGGCGGCGTAAAAACTCATCTAGGTTAACTTTTGGGGGTTTCTGAATATATATGATTTTTTGGCGTTGGAATCACGCAAAGAGGTGCCACAGGGGGCCCACGAGGCACCAGGGCGCGCCTGGGGGGGGGGGGGCAGGCGCGTCCAGGTGGCTCGTGGGGCCCGTGTGGCTCTTCTGCTGCTTCTCTGAAGCTTCCTGTGTCTGTTTCCTCCCAGAAAAAATCGTCAAAAAGTTTCGCTGCATTTGGACTTCATTTGATATGGATGTTCTGGAAAACCAAAAACAAGCAGAAAACAGTAACTGGCACTGGGCACTAGGTAAATATGTTAGTCCATAAAAATCATATAAAAGTCATATAAAAGTGCACCAAAATCATACAAACTATAATAAACATGGCATGAATACTTCATAAATTATAGATACGTTGGAGACGTATCAGCATCCCCAAGCTTAATTCCTGCTCGTCCTCGAGTAGGTAAATGATAAAAGAAATAATTTATGAAGTGTGAATGCTAGCATAGTGCATAAGTTTGATCAATGATAATTTCAATCACTTTTTCTAGCATCAATATATATCATAATCAGTAGCTCATCTCATAAAACTTCTCATGATCAAGTAGCAAGCTATTCACATGTTTAAAGTATAGGCCATAAACTTTCTTGAAAACTAACAAACTATGTTCTCAGTCATCAAACAATTGCAATTCATCTTATTTTCAGGAAGGTTCTATGTAAGAGCTTTGATCTAGCAAATTCCACATACTCAACCATCATTTAGTCTTCCATGATCGCTAACACTCAAAGCATATTTTTAGAACAAACTGTTTCAGTCAAACACATAGGAAGATAGGGGCTTAATGTTTCGCCTCCCAACTTATTTATCTCAGGGATAATGTCAACAATAATAACTCATGATCATCTATATTCAACTGGATATATGAGCCTGGATCTTTCCCTACCACATAATGCTTGCCAACTAAAGAATAAATAGAGCGGAATAGGGATGAACATTAATGACTCTTGCATAAAAGTAAATACAGAAAAGTAAATACATAAAAGTAAAAGATAGGCCCTTCGCAGAGGGAAGCAGAGGTTGTCATGCGCTTTTTATTTTTGGATGCACAAGCCCTTAATGCAAAGGAACGTCACGTTATATTGCCCCTTGTGATAGCAACCTTTATTATGCAGTCCGTCGCTTTTATTTCTTTACCATCACAAGTTCGTACAACGCTTGTTTTCCCTTACAATAAAAGATCATACATATTTTAGGATCAATTTTTATTGCTTTTTTGCACCGATGACAACTTACTTGAAGGATCTTATTCAATCCATAGGTAGGTATGGTGGACACTCATGGCAAGAAACTAGGTTTAAGGGTTTTTGGATGCACAAGTAGTATCTCTACTTAGTATGAATTTTTGGCTAGCAAAAGATCCTAAGCAAGCACCACATGTTAGAGGATCCATGACAATATAACTTCTATGTGAATATAAACAAACATAACTCACTACGTTGTCTTCCTTGTCCAACGTCAACTACTTGATCAAGCTTGAAAAAAATTAATGGGGGCTCACAATCATAGAAGATGTCCAAGATAGTATATTTATATGTGAAATTTCTCTTCCTTTAAAATTCTTTCATGAATTGTTCAAGTGACCAATGCTATGTTTGTTAACTTTCAATAAATTTTACCACTTATACTTCTTGTATGTGAAGTCACTACTCCCCATGGGACAAGCATATGAAGCATATAAATTTCAACTTTATGATATTCAATTCTTTCACAATTTACTCATAGGATATAAGTGAAGCACAAGAGTAAATGACAAACTACTCCAAAAAGATATGAGTGAAGACCAAATGAGTAGTTAAGTAATTAAGTAACTATGTGAGGGCTCTCTCTCATTTAAAAATTTCAGATCTTAAGTATTTTATTCAAATAGAAAAGAAAACAAAATAAAATGACATTCCAAGGATAACACATATCATGTGAAGAAGCAAAAACTTAGGCTCAACCAAAATTGACCGATAGTTGTTGATGAAGAAAGGTGGGATGCCTACCGGGGCATCCCCAAGCTTAGATACTTGAGACTTCTTGAAATATTATATTGGGATGCCTTGGGCATCCCCAAGCTTGAGCTTTTGTGTCTCCTTAAATCCTCTCATATCGCGGTTTCCCTAAATCTTAATTACTTCATCCACACAAAACTCAACAAGAACTCGTGAGATAAGTTAGTATAAATCAACTCAAAACCTTAACATTCTCTACTTAGAAAATTACTAAAATTATAATTTAACATCTCATACTAAAATTCTCTGCATATTTAATACTCCTATCCTCAAATAGAATCATTAAACAAGCAACATATGCAAACAATGCAACTATAACCGAAATCTGCCAAAACAGAATAGTCTGTAAAGGATGAATAAGAATCCATACTTCCATAGCTCCAAAAACTCTGAAAAATTACCACGTGACAGATAACTCATGCATGCTTACTGTGTAAAAATTTCAGATTTTTATCATGTTCTGACTATTCAGGAATGTTCTGGACATAACAGAAAACTTTTTGTTTTCAAACAGCAACACATGAACTTGCAAACTGAGCATGGTAAAGGCTATAATTGACATTTTATTAAAATAAAAGATACAAAACATTATTCTAAATAACAGAAAGCAAATTCAACTAAAATAAAATGATGCTCCAAGCAAAACACATATCATGTGACGAATAAAAATATCGCTCCAAGTAAGGTTACCGATAATGTTGAAGACGAAAGAGGGGATGCCTTCCGGGGCATCCCCAAGCTTAGTTGCTTGGGTATTCCTTGAATATTACCTTGGGGTGCCTTGGGCATACCCAAGCTTAGGGTCTTGCCACTCCTTATTCTCCTCATATCGATATCTCACCCAAAACTTGAAAACTTCAATCACACAAAACTTAACGGAACTTGTGAGATAGGTTAGTATGATAAAAATAAATCATCCACTTAGGTATTATCAAGACAAGATTCATAATTGTTATCACATAATTCCTACTGTATTCTATTATTTCCACAATTTATATCTCATAATATAAGCTATGGAAACACGAAAACAAGCAAACTATGCACCGAAAACAGAATCTGTCAAAAACAGAACAGCATGTAGTGAGAGATTTAAAAACCATACTTACTTACCTCCAAAAATTCTGAAAAATTAGGAAAACGTAAACAATTTGTAACCCAATGCTCTGTAAAAATTTCAGAATTTTCTCACGCTCCAGTACAGAATAGAAATTCCAGCACTGGACGCAAAAGTTTCTGTTTTTGCACAGAATCGAATCAACAAGTATCCACACTATCCCAAAGGCTTTACTTGGCACATTATTGAAAGAAAACATATAAAACAAGATTACCACAGTAGCTTAATCATGTGAACACAAAAAAACAGTAGGGGTAAATGTTGGGTTGTCTCCCAACAAGCGCTTTTCTTTAATGCCTTTTTAGTTAGGCATGATGATTTCAATGATGCTTACATAAAAGTAAAGAATTGAAACACAAAGAGAGCATCATGAAGCATATGACTAGCACATTTAAGTCTAACCCACTTCCTATGCATAGGGATTTTGTGAGCAAATAGTTTATGGGAGCAAGAATCAACTAGCATAGGAAGGCAAAACAAGCATAACTTCAAAACTTTCAACACATAGAGAGGGAACTTGATATTATTGCAATATGTAAAAGCATATGATCCTCTATCATAATAATTTTCAGTAGCATCATGAATGAATTCAACAATATAGCTATCACATAAAGCATTCTTTTCATGATCCACAAGCATAGAATTTTTATTACTCTCGACATAAGCAAATTTGTTCTCATTCATAATAGTGGGAGTATCATATGATACTTGAATACTAAAAATTGTTTCAATATTAAAAGAGTAATGTTCAGAAAAAGGGTAATCATAATTATTCCAGATTATTCCAGCCGCCTTACTCCAAGATACCGACCTTGTAACCCTAGATATCCTCCCTGGCGTGTATATAAGCCATAGGGTTTAGCCCATAGGGGACATTAGCGCAACATCGAACACCTAGCTATAGTAGTTAGACACATATTACGATCTCGAGGTAGATCAACTCTGTACTCGATACACCCCCATTAATATAAATAGAAGCAGGACGTAGGGTTTTACCTCCATCAAGAGAGCCCGAACCTGGGTAAAACATCGTCTCCCTTTGTCTCTGTTACCATCGATCCGAGATCCGCAGCTCGGGACCCCCTACCCCGAGGTCTGCTGGTTTTTACACCGACACTGGTGCTTTCATTGAGAGTTCCGCTGCGTGATCGCCAGAAGGATCGATGGGATCGCCGGTTAACGGCCTCAAACCCATAGAGCACATCTCCACGACCGAAGTCTCGGTCACGGCGACACCCCCACCTATGGTGGGAGCAAACCTTGACCCCTCTCTGATCCTACCAGAAAGCCCCCTCACGGGCAAGGGGCTGAGGTACTTCCTGGAAAGCGGATCGGACAGCGACTTACCAGCAACCGACTCCCAGATCGAATCGGCTAGACCGATAACGGCGAATCCAGCATCGGACGAGGGTGACGGGGTTCCGCCGTCTTTAGAGATCGGATCTGGCCCGCTCATCCACTACACAGAATATCGTCCCGATAACCTCGGACCGTCTGATATTTGGGACTTAGCCTACGTACGGCAGATCCCCGGCGAGCCAATCCGACAATACTGGGCCAGATTCTTATCCGTCAAGAACAAGATTCTGGATTACCAAGATTCTGATATAATTGCCGCCTTCGAGCGTGGGTGCAAGGATAAAGCCGTCTCAAACGCCCTTACTCGCCGTTGCGTCCAAACGTTCCCTGAATTAACCAACTTGGTAACTCGATTCTGCGCCATCGAAGACGCCTGGCAGACCGAGGAGAATACAGACTCGATCTGTAACAACTACCCGGGACGCGACCAGCCAGCGCTTCGGCGCGAAAATCACAAACGGAACATCCCGGCCGATTGACCTCGGAAGAAGAAGAAAACCTCCGATCACTCCGGAACGGCCCTGGACGGCTTCCTGGGTAAGCCATGCCCGATCCACGCCGCATTAGTTAACTCCTGCCCAACCCACAGCCTTCGAGACTATTGGGTGCTAAGGCAGGTGGCCAAAGGGGGGCCCGCCCTTTTGGCGGCTACCTCCAGCCACTCTGGATGGACCTCGGATGAAGACGAGGTCTTAATGATTTATGAGACATTTACGTCTAAAAACCAATGCAAACGGGCCTTACGGGAAGTTAACGCCGTCCGGCAGGTATCGCCTCGGGATGCGTGGATAGACACGCCGATCTCCTTCACTCAGAATGATCAACCGAAGTCTACCCCGGACAGGTGCCCCGCCGCGCTAGTCCTCGATCCTATCGTGGACCGCTGTCACCTCCATAAGGTCCTGATTGACGGAGGCAGCAGCCTGAATTTGATATATGAAGACACTCTAGATAAAATGCACATCGATAGAACACGCATAGAACCGAGTGTTGGGGAACGTTGCATGGGAAACAAAAAATTTCCTACGCACACACAAGATCTATCCATGGTGATGAGCATCTACGAGAGGGAGAGTGAATCTACGTACCCTTGTAGATCGCTAAGCGGAAGCGTTTAAGAAACGCGGTTGATGTAGTCGAACGTCTCCGCGATCCAAATCGCAAGTCGTCCCTCGATCCGATCACGAGCTAGCGCCGAACGGACGGCGCCTCCGCGTTCAACACACGTACGGCTTGATGACGCCTTCACCTCCTCGATCCAGCGAGCGATGGTGAAGTAGTGGTTGAGTTCCAGCAGCACGACGGCGTGGTGATGGTGGTGAGGAACAATCTCTGCAGGGCTTCGCCAAGCACTACGGAGATTATGACGGAGGAACTAGAGGGCTAGGGTTGCCGGCACACGGCTTGGGGAAATCTTGATGTGTCCCGTGTGCTAGCCCTGCCCCTCTATTTATATGTTGAGCCTTGGGGTCTAAACTTGGAGTAAAAGCCTCCTCCAGGTCGGTTTTGCCCGCACAAGGTCGGTTTGGCCCGCAGGAAAAGAGTCCAACTCGGATCCCTACCGAACCGTGCACAGCCGCGTACAAGCGGTAGTACCGCTTGGGCGGTAGTACCGCTTCACACAAGCGGTAGTACCGCTCGGGCGGTAGTACCGCTTCACACAAGCGGTAGTACCGCTTACGCGGCAGCAAAACTACTTTTTGCACTTTCCAATACCTTGTGGGCTTTTATCCCTTGGCCCATATAAAGTGTTCTCGCACCCGAACACTTCGGTAAACATCCGGAACCCCTTCCGGTGAACTCCGGAACCCTTCCGGAGATCAAAACACTATTATCACATATATCAATCTTTACCTCCGGACTATTCCGGAGATCCTCATCATGTCCGGGATCTTATCCGGGACTCCGAACAACTTTCGGTCACCAACATAATAACTCAATTATACTAATCGTCACCAAACGTTAAGTGTGTAGACCCTGCGGGTTCGAGAACTATGTAGACATGACCGAGACACCTCTACGGCCAATAACCAATAGCGGGACCTGGATGCCCATATTGGCTCCTACATATTCTACGAAGATCTTTTATTGGTCGAACCTCTATGTCAAGGATTCAGTTAATCCCGTATGCTGTTCCCTTTGTTCTTCGGTATGTTACTTGCCCGAGATTCGATCGTCGGTATCACTATACCTAGTTCAATCTCGTTACCGGCAAGTCTCTTTACTCGTTCCGTAATACAAGATCCTGTGGCTAACTCTTTAGTCACTTTGCTTGCAAGGCTCAATGTGATGTTGTATTACCGAGTGGGCCCTGAGATACCTCTCCGTCATACGGAGTAACAAATCCCAGTCTTGATCCATGCCAACCCAACAGACACCCTCGGAGATACCTGTAGAGCACCTTTATAGTCACCCAGTTACGTTGCGACGTTTGATACACACAAGGTATTCCTCCGGTGTCAGTGAGTTGCATGATCTCATGGTCAAAGGAACAGATACTTGACATGCAGAAAACAATAGCAATAAACTGACACGATCAAATGCTACGTTTACAGTTTGGGTCTTGTCCATCACATCATTCTCCTAATGATGTGATCCCGTTATCAAATGACATCTCATGTCAATGGCTAGGAAACCTTAACCATCTTTGATCAACGAGCTAGTCAACTAGAGGCTTACTAGGGACACAGTGTTGTCTATGTACCCACACATGTATTTGAGTTTCCAATCAATACAATTATAGCATGGATAATAAACGATTATCATGAACAAGGAAATATAATAATAACCAATTTATTATTGCCTCTAGGGCATATTTCCAACAGTCTCCCACTTGCACTAGAGTCAATAATCTAGTTCACATCACTATGTGATTTACATTGTAATGAATCGAACACCCATGCAGTTCTGGTGTTGTTCATGTTTAGCCCTTGGAAGAGGTTTAGTCATCGGATCTGCAACATTCAGATCCGTGTGTACTTTGCAAATATTTATGTCGTCCTCCTTGATGTAATCGCGGATGGAATTGAAACGTCGCTTTATGTGTCTGGTCCTCTTGTGAAATCTTGGTTCCTTGGCTAGAGCAATGGCACCAGTATTATCACAAAACAGAGTCATTGAGTCAAGTGCACTAGGCACTACTCCAAGATCTGTCATGAACTCCTTCATCCAGACACCTTCCTTCGCCGCCTCCGAGGCAGCGATGTACTCCGCTTCGCATGTAGAATCTGCTACCACGCTTTGCTTGGAACTGCACCAGCTAACCGCACCCCCATTAAGAATAAATACGTATCCGGTTTGCGACTTAGAGTCATCCGGATCAGTGTCAAAGCTTGCATCGACGTAACCCTTTACGACGAGCTCTTGATCACCTCCATAAACGAGAAACATGTCCTTAGTCCTTTTCAGGTACTTCAGGATATTCTTGACCGCCGTCCAGTGTTCCATTCCTGGATCACTTTGAAACCTTCCGACCATACTTATGGCAAGGCTGACATCGGGTCTTGTGCACAGCATTGCATACATGATAGAGCCTATGGCCGAAGCATAGGGGATGACACTCATCTTTTCTCTATCTTCTGCAGTCACTGGGCATTGAGTCTTACTCAACTTCACACCTTGCAAAACAGGCAAGAACCCCTTCTTGGACTGATCCATTTTGAACTTCTTCAAAATCTTATCAAGGTATGTGCTTTGTGAAAGTCCTATTAAACATCTTGATCTATCTCTATAGATCTTGATGCCTAATATGAAAGCAGCTTCTCCTAGGTCCTTCATTGAAAAACTCTTGTTCAAATATTCCTTCACGCTTTCCAACATTTCTATATTGTTTCCAATCAGCAATATGTCATCCACATATAATATTAGAAACGCTATAGAGCTCCCACTCACTTTCTTGTAAATACAAGCTTCTCCGTAAACTTGTATAAACTCGAACGCTTTGATCACTTCATCAAAGCGAAGATTCCAACTCCGAGATGCTTGCACCAGTCCATAAATGGATCGCTGGAGTTTGCAAACTTTGTCAGCATTCTCTGGATCGACAAAACCTTCTGGTTGCATCATATACAACTCTTCCTTAAGGTAACCGTTAAGGAACGCTGTTTTGACATCCATCTGCCAAATTTCATAATCGAAAAAGGCAGCTATTGCTAACATGATTCTGACGGACTTAAGCATCGCTATGGGTGAGAAGGTCTCATCGTAGTCAACTCCTTGAACTTGTGAAAAACCCTTTGCCACAAGTCGAGCTTTATAGACGGTGACATTACCGTCCGCGTCCGTCTTCCTCTTAAAGATCCATTTGTTCTGAATGGCCTTACGCCCTTCAGGTAATACTTCCAAAGTCCATACTTTGTTTTCATACATGGATCTCATCTCGGATTTCATGGCCTCTAACCACTTCTCGGAATCCGGGCCCATCATCGCTTCTCCATAGCTCGTAGGTTCATCGTTGTCTAACAACATGACCTCTAAGACAGGGTTGCCGTACCACTCGGGAGCAGTACGCGTCCTTGTCGACCTACGAGGTTCGATAGCAACTTGATCCAAAGCTTCATGATCATCATCATTAACTTCCTCTTCAGCTAATGTAGGCTCCACAGAAACAACTTTCTGCACTGCGCTACTCTCAGGTTGAAGTAAAGGTTCAACAACCTCATCAAGTTCTATCTTCCTCCCACTCAATTCTTTCGAGAGAAACTCTTTCTCAAGAAATGTTCCGTTTTTAGCGACAAACACTTTGCCTTCGGATCTGAGATAGAAGGTATACCCAACTGTCTCTTTTGGGTATCCTATGAAGACGTATTTCTCCGCTTTGGGTTCCAGCTTTTCAGGCTGAAGCTTTTTGACATAAGCATCACATCCCCAAATTTTAAGAAACGACAGCTTTGGCTTCTTGCCAAACCAAAGTTCATATGGCGTTGTCTCAACGGATTTCGATGGTGCCCTATTTAAAGTGAATGCAGCTGTCTCTAATGCATAACCCCAAAACGATAGTGGCAAATCGGCAAGAGACATCATAGATCGCACCATATCCAATAAGGTTCGATTACGACGTTCGGACACACCATTACGCCGTGGTGTTCCAGGCGGTGTCAATTGTGAAACAATTCCACATTGTCTTAAGTGACTGCCAAACTCATAACTCAGATATTCTCCTCCTCGATCAGATCGTAGGAATTTAATCTTCTTGTTACGATGATTCTCAACTTCACTCTGAAATTGTTTGAACTTTTCAAATGTTTCAGACTTGTGTTTCATTAAGTAAATATACCCATATCTACTTAAGTCATCAGTGAAGGTGAGAAAGTAACGATAACCACCGCGCGCCTCAATACTCATCGGACCACACACATCAGTATGTATGATTTCCAATAAGTCACTTGCCCGTTCCATTGTACCAGAGAACGGAGTTTTAGTCATCTTGCCCATGAGGCATGGCTCACATGTGTCAAGTGATTCAAAATCAAGTGACTCCAAAAGTCCATCAGCATGGAGCTTCCTCATGCGTTTTACGCCAATATGACCTAAACGGCAGTGCCACAAGAAAGTGGTATTATCATTATCAATTCTACATCTTTTGGCATCAATGTTATGAACATGTGTATCATTACTGTCGAGATTCAATAAGAATAAACCCCTCACATTGGGTGCATGACCATAAAAGATATTACTCATATAAATAGAACAACCATTATTCTCTGATTTAAATGAGTAACCGTCTCGCAATAAACAAGATCCAGATATAATGTTCATGCTTAACGCAGGCACCAAATAACACTTATTCAGGTTCATCACTAATCCCGACGGTAATCGAAGAGCGAGCGTGCCGACGGCGATCACATCAACCTTGGAACCATTTCCCACGCGCATCGTCACTTCGTCCTTTGCCAGCCTCCGTCTATTCCGCAGTTCCTGTTTTGAGTTGCAAATATGAGCAACCGCACCGGTATCAAATACCCAGGCACTACAACGAGAGTTGGTAAGGTACACATCAATAACATGTATATCATATATACCTTGTTTGTTGTTGGCCGCCTTCTTGTCAGCCAAATACTTGGGGCAATTCCGCTTCCAGTGTCCAGTTCCCTTGCAATGAAAACACACAGTTTCTGGTTTGGGTCCAGCCTTGGGTTTCTTCACGAGAGGAGCAACTGCTTTGCCACTCTGCTTGGAGTTACCCTTCTTACCCTTGCCATTTTTCTTGAAACTAGTGGTTTTATTGACCATCAACACTTGATGCTCCTTCTGAATTTCAGACTCAGCGGCTTTCAGCATCGCAAACAGCTCGGCAACTGACTTGTTCATCCCGTGCATGTTATAGTTCAACACGAAGCTCTTGTAGCTAGGTGGCAATGATTGAAGAACTCTGTCAGTGATAGCCTCTGGCGGAAGGGGCATCCCTAACTCAGCCAGACGGGTGGAGTACCCAGACATTCTGAGCACGTGATCACTGATAGACCCGTTCTCCTCCATCTTGCAAGCATAGAACTTATCGGAGATCTCATATCTCTCGATCCGGGCATTCTTCTGAAAGATAAACTTCAATTCCTGGAACATCTCATATGCTCCATGACGTTCAAAACGTCTTTGAAGTCCCGGTTCTAAGCCATACAACATTGCACATTGAACTATTGAGTAATCATCAGAACGAGCCTGCCAGGCGTTCACAACGTCTAGAGACTCAACTGGAGCAGGTGGATCACCAAGCGGTGCATCAAGGACATAAGCCTTCTGGGAAGCCGTAAGGATAATCCTTAGATTACGGGCCCAGTCCACAAAGTTACTTCCATCATCTTTCAACTTAGCTTTCTCTAGGAACGCATTAAAATTCAGGGGTGCTACTGCGCGAGCCATGATCTACAACATAAATATAGCAAAGACAACTTAGACTATTGTTCAAGATAATGAGTTTAATTAATCATATTACTTAAAAACTCCCACTCAAATTGACATCCCTCCGGTCATTCGAGTGTAACATGATCCAAATCCACCAACTCAAGTCCGATCATCACGTGAGTCGAGGTGGTTTCAATGGTGAACATCTTCATGTTGATCATATCTACTATATGACTCATGTTCGACCTTTCGGTCTCTTGTGTTCCGAGGCCATGTCTGTACATGCTAGGCTCGTCAAGTTTAACCCGAGTGTTCCGCGTGTGCAACATGGCTTGCACCCGTTGTATGTGAACGTGGAGTCTATCACACCCGATCATCACGGCGTGTCTCGAAACGACGAACTTTCGCAACGGTGCACACTCGGGGAGAACACAATTTATCTTGAAATTTAAGTGAGGGATCACCTTATAATGCTACCGTCGTCCTAAGCAAAATAAGATGCATAAAAGGATTAACATCACATGCAAATCATAAGTGACATGATATGGCCATGAACTTGTGCTTTTGATCACCATCTCCAAAGCACCGGCATGATCTCCATCGTCACCGGCATGACACCATGATCTCCATCATCTTGATCTCCATCAACGTGTCGCCATAAGGTTGTCGCGCCGACTGTTGCTTCCACGACTATTGCTAACGTTTAGCGATAAAGTAAAGCATTACATAGCGCTTAATGATTGACACGCAGGTCATACAATAATTAAAGACAACTCCATGGCTCCTGCCAGTTGCCGTACTCATCGACATGCAAGTCGTGATATTCTATACAACACATGATCATCTCATACATCACATATATCTCATCATGTAATTGGCCATATCATATCACATCATACCCTGCAAAAACAAGTTAGACGTCCTCTAATTGTTGTTGCAAATTTTACGTGGCTGCTACGGGTTTGCAAGAACCGTTCTTACCTACGCAAAACCACAACGTGGTGTAGTGATTGCTTTTTGATCTTCTAAAAGAACCCTCTTCATTGAAATCGATTCAACTAAAGTGAGAGAGACAGACACCCGCTAGCCATCTTTATGCAACGAAGTTACATGTTAGTTGAAGGAACCTGTCTCGCGTAAGTGTACGCGTAATGTCGGTCCGGGCCGCTTCATCTCACAGTACCGCCGAATCAAATATCAACTAGTAACGGCAAGCAATATGTATACAACCATGCCCACAACTCGTTTGTGTTCTACTCGAGATCTCATCTACGCATAGACCTGGCTCATGATGCCACTGTTGGGGAACGTTGCATGGGAAACAAAAAATTTCCTACGCACACACAAGATCTATCCATGGTGATGAGCATCTACGAGAGGGAGAGTGAATCTACGTACCCGTGTAGATCGCTAAGCGGAAGCGTTTAAGAAACGCGGTTGATGTAGTCGAACGTCTCCGCGATCCAAATCGCAAGTCGTCCCTCGATCCGATCACGAGCTAGCGCCGAACGGACGGCGCCTCCGCGTTCAACACACGTACGGCTTGATGACGCCTTCACCTCCTCGATCCAGCGAGCGATGGTGAAGTAGTGGTTGAGTTCCAGCAGCACGACGGCGTGGTGATGGTGGTGAGGAACAATCTCTGCAGGGCTTCGCCAAGCACTACGGAGATTATGACGGAGGAACTAGAGGGCTAGGGTTGCCGGCACACGGCTTGGGGAAATCTTGATGTGTCCCGTGTGCTAGCCCTGCCCCTCTATTTATATGTTGAGCCTTGGGGTCTAAACTTGGAGTAAAAGCCTCCTCCAGGTCGGTTTTGCCCGCACAAGGTCGGTTTGGCCCGCAGGAAAAGAGTCCAACTCGGATCCCTACCGAACCGTGCACAGCCGCGTACAAGCGGTAGTACCGCTCACAAGCGGTAGTACCGCTTGGGCGGTAGTACCGCTTCACACAAGCGGTAGTACCGCTCGGGCGGTAGTACCGCTTCACACAAGCGGTAGTACCGCTTACGCGGCAGCAAAACTACTTTTTGCACTTTCCAATACCTTGTGGGCTTTTATCCCTTGGCCCATATAAAGTGTTCTCGCACCCGAACACTTCGGTAAACATCCGGAACCCCTTCCGGTGAACTCCGGAACCCTTCCGGAGATCAAAACACTATTATCACATATATCAATCTTTACCTCCGGACTATTCCGGAGATCCTCATCATGTCCGGGATCTTATCCGGGACTCCGAACAACTTTCGGTCACCAACATAATAACTCAATTATACTAATCGTCACCAAACGTTAAGTGTGTAGACCCTGCGGGTTCGAGAACTATGTAGACATGACCGAGACACCTCTACGGCCAATAACCAATAGCGGGACCTGGATGCCCATATTGGCTCCTACATATTCTACGAAGATCTTTTATCGGTCGAACCTCTATGTCAAGGATTCAGTTAATCCCGTATGCTGTTCCCTTTGTTCTTCGGTATGTTACTTGCCCGAGATTCGATCGTCGGTATCACTATACCTAGTTCAATCTCGTTACCGGCAAGTCTCTTTACTCGTTCCGTAATACAAGATCCGGTGGCTAACTCTTTAGTCACTTTGCTTGCAAGGCTCAATGTGATGTTGTATTACCGAGTGGGCCCTGAGATACCTCTCCGTCATACGGAGTAACAAATCCCAGTCTTGATCCATGCCAACCCAACAGACACCCTCGGAGATACCTGTAGAGCACCTTTATAGTCACCCAGTTACGTTGCGACGTTTGATACACACAAGGTATTCCTCCGGTGTCAGTGAGTTGCATGATCTCATGGTCAAAGGAACAGATACTTGACATGCAGAAAACAATAGCAATAAACTGACACGATCAAATGCTACGTTTACAGTTTGGGTCTTGTCCATCACATCATTCTCCTAATGATGTGATCCCGTTATCAAATGACATCTCATGTCAATGGCTAGGAAACCTTAACCATCTTTGATCAACGAGCTAGTCAACTAGAGGCTTACTAGGGACACAGTGTTGTCTATGTACCCACACATGTATTTGAGTTTCCAATCAATACAATTATAGCATGGATAATAAACGATTATCATGAACAAGGAAATATAATAATAACCAATTTATTATTGCCTCTAGGGCATATTTCCAACACCGAGTACCACTACCTTTAAAGGAATAGTTCCCGGGAGAGAGGCACGTTGCAGTGGAAAAATAACTTTAGACGTGGTCTTCGGGACGTCGGACAATTATCGCTCCGAAGAGATTACATTCCATATCGTGCCTTTCAAAAGCGGATATCACGCCATCCTCGGACGGGATGCCTTTTAAAGATTTCAAGCGGTACCGCATTATGGCTACATGAAGCTCAAGATGCCGGGCCCAAAAGGGATCATTACCATTTCAAGTGATCCTGACAGGGCACTCAAAGCCGAGAATAAAACGGCGTCCCTCTCCCTCGAGACCCTGGCCGAAGCCTTCGCGGCCGAAGAACTAACCGCACTACGCGCTGAAGTCGATCGAGACGATGTCATCCTTGACAAAAGATCAAAACCTACTTCTTTCAAGCCGGCCGACGAGATTATCAAATTCCAGGTTCACCCCACGGACCCCGCTAAAACGGCGTCCATAGGGGCTAACCTCGACCCGGAAGTTGCCGAAGGCCTACGTGCTTTCCTTAGGGAAAACTGGGATATATTCGCCTGGCACCCCTCCGACATGCCTGGGATACCCCGTAGGCTCATAGAGCACAGCCTAAACATACTGACAGGCTATAAACCCGTTAAGCAAACACTTCGGCATTTTTCCGAGCCCAAGCGTCAAGCAATGGGCGAGGAACTGGCAAAGCTGCTGGAGGCAGGATTCATCAAGGACATAAAACACCCCGACTGGCTAGCCAACCTGGTCATGGTACCGAAGAAGGATAGGTCCTGGCGGTTGTGCGTCGATTTTAAAGACCTCAACAAAGCTTGCCCTAAAGAACCCTTTCCTCTACCCCGTATTGACCAAATTGTGGACGCCACTACGGGCCACGACGCATTGTGCTTCCTAGATGCCTATTCAGGGTATGATCAAATAAGAATGAAGGAATCGGACCAGGCAGCAACAACATTCATTACGCCTTACGGACCGTTTTGCTTCAATACGATGCCCTTCGGACTAAAGAACGCTGGCGCTACATACCAGCATATGATTCAAACATGCCTGAAGGACCACATCGGAAAAACTGTGGAGGCCTATGTAGACGACGTGGTTTTCAAAACCAAACGCGTCGACCAACTAGTGGACAACCTCCGCGATACATTTGCCAGCCTACGGGAATATCAAATAAGACTTAACCCCGAAAAATGCGTCTTCGGGGTCCCGGCTGGCAAACTCCTCGGTTTTATTGTATCTAGCCGAGGAATTGAGGCCAATCCGGCCAAAATTCGAGCCCTGGATCGCTTAGAGATCCCTATAGATCTCAAAGATGTACAAAAGCTAGCGGGCTGCGTAGCAGCCCTAAGTCGTTTTATATCACGGCTTGGCGAAAAAGCTTTACCATTGTACATGCTGTTAAAGCAGACTAAAACGTTCAAATGGACCAAGGAGGCTGCGGCGGCCCTGGAAGACATCAAGGCCCTCCTTGCCACCAACCCAATCCTGGCAGCACTAGGGGTTTGCGAACCAATGCTATTATACATCTCGGCTACAAACCAGGTGGTTAGCGCAGTCCTCGTGGTCGAACGAGACATGGAAGGTCATAAGTTCCAAGTCCAGAAACCCGTATACTACGTGTCCGAGGTCTTACCCCCCTGGAAGACACGCTACCCTCACTACCAAAAGATAGCTTATGCAGTCTTTATGGCATCGCGCAAGCTTCGGCACTACTTTCAAGAGTGCGCGGTGATGGTGGCATCCGACGTCCCGCTGAGTGACATAATCAACAATAGAGACGCAACGGGGCGCATCGCCAAATGGGCTATAGAGCTCCTACCTTTTGAAATTAACTACAAACCGCGCTGGGCCATTAAATCCCAGGTGTTGGCGGACTTCGTCGCCGAATGGACCGAAGCCGAACTACCCCATGAGTACAGTACCTACTCGCACTGGACGATGTATTTCGACGGTTCCAAGATGCTTGCCGGTCTAGGGGCTGGCGTGGTGCTCACTTCCCCCACGGGAGATTCCAACAACGCGGCTGAGTACGAAGCCCTCTTACATGGGCTTCGGATAGCAGTCTCCATGGGTGTTAAGCGACTCGAGGTCCGAGGTGATTCCAACCTCGCGATCTTGCAAATTAACGGCGAATTCAACGCCAAAGACCCAAAGATGACAGCTTACCGCAATGCCGTCATAAAGATCTCGGCCAGGTTCGAGGGGCTGGAATTTCACCATATACCCCGAGATAGTAACCAGGCCACATATGTACTCGCCCGGATGGGCGCAAAACGGGACAAGGTTCCCGAGAACACCTTCCTCGAGCGGCTTTTCAAGCCATCCGTAGTCTGGCTAGATAGCAAGGGGACACCGGATTCAACCGATGTCGGGCAACAGGCCCCGCCCGAAGAGGACTACGGTATCATAGGCGGATCAATGATCTGGAAGACCGATTCAGTGCACGAGGTCATGGCAGTCATCGCACCATGGACCGAGCCACTCCTCGCATACCTACTCCGAAAAGAGCTCCCTGATATCCAAGCCGATTCCCGTCGGATTGTAAGACAGTCTAAAGCTTACAAGGTTCATCATGAAGGGGAACTTTATAAAATGAGCACAACGGGCGTCCTCCAGAGATGCATATCCGAAGAAGAAGGGAAACTCGTACTACGCGAGATACACTTCGGCATGAGCGGACATCACGCCGTGGCTCGGACCCTGGTCAGCAAGGCCTTCCGAGCCGGTTTCTACTGGCCAACGGCAAGTGCCGATGCCTCGGCATTAGTACAGCGTTGCCCGGGCTGCCAGGTATTCGCCAAACAAAGCCACATGCCCCCCACGGCTCTGCGCACCATCCCCATTACGTGGCCCTTTGCGGTCTGGGGTCTTCATATGGTCGGGCCACTCAAGGGAGGATTAAACAAAAACAAATACCTACTCGTTATGGTAGATAAATTCACTAAGTGGATCGAAGCAAAGCCGGTCACCTCGGCCGAGGCCGTCCAGGTCATCGGATTCATTTCGGGGGTAGTTCACCATTACGGTGTCCCCCACAGTCTGATCATAGACAATGGAACCAACTTCACGGCCAAAGAGGTCAAGGCATGGTGTAAGAAAATGGGCATCAAGCTCGATTACGCGTCCGTCTACCACCCGCAGTCTAATGGCCAAGTGGAGCGAGCCAATGGACTCATCCTTAGTGGAATTAAGCCACGGCTCGTCCGCTCCCTTAAAAAAGCCAATTGCAAATGGGTTGAGGAACTTGATTCCGTATTATTGGGCTTGCGTACCACACCGAATAGATCCACAGGGTATACCCCATTCTTTATGGTATACGGTCCCGAAGCGGTCCTCCCCTCCGATATCATACACGACGCACCTCGGGTGCGCATGTATGAGGAGCTGGAGGCCGAACTCGATCGGCAAGACGCCCTAGACGCTCTCGATGAAGAGCGCAATGTCGCACGGGCTAGATCAGCTATTTATCAGCAGCAGGCACGGCGCTACCACGCTAGAGAGGTTCGCGCCAAAGAATTTAATGTCAGGGACCTCGTAATGAGATTACACCCCGAAAAGCAAAAACACAAGCTCTCCCCTAGATGGGACGGACCGTTTGTCATTGACCAAGTACTCGTCGGAGGAGCTTATCGAATCCGAGACCCAGAAGATGGACGACTGGAGCCCCATCCGTGGAACGCGGCGCTACTCCGACGTTTCTATGCATGAAACCAAAGCATACGGTTCGTGTAAATACCTTGTGCATTTTTATTTATCTTTTTTTCTTTTTTGTCCTATACCTCGGAAAGTCATTTAGTGACCCCGAGAACAATCCAGCATGTTCTTTTCAAAACATAAGCTATTCTGCCCCTTATGAACTATTGTCTTTCACGCCAATATATGCATCGATCCACTTTAAGATTTGGCCAAGCTGGGTTGCCCGGCTCCTGTGCTTGCCCTCTACGTTCCCGATATTTCGGCTAGAGGGCAAAGGGAGCACCGCTGTGATTGTTACTCACGGGTCAACCGATGTAGTAAGTCAGACGGACAAAGCCGAAAGCTAGCGTTCTTACAATGTGGATTGGTCGGCTATGACATAGGACTACCGTGGCATGGGTCTTTTCAAAACCCCGACCAGGGGCTTTACCCCCGAGGTCATCCGTCTCCGGACGGGCGTGTTCGACACAAACACCCGAGAAAAGGAACTGTTGGATGAACTATTTTTCTCGGAAGATGTTTCTTACGTTAAATAGTAATATAACATAACCTTCCGTTGCCCTCTTGTCCTTCGAGCCGGACAGCCCGATTGCCTGGTCACCCGAAGCATCTGGCTCGATGACCTCAGCCAGTAGTACGGGACACTCCCCGGAATTTATTCGGGGAGGGAGAAGCCGACGGCTGGCTGACAGAGTTTGGATCAACGGACGGACACAAATCGACATAGTATACTTCGGTACATAAAGTCATACAATACTTTTCACGCACGGTCGAGCCCGTCTATCAGGGTGTCTAACGAACAATCCTTTTGCGAGAGGTGTGCCGCAGGCATTACACTGTCATATGCTTGACTGGTAGGGATCTCTCCCCCACCAGTCCCCATGTTTCCCATCTCTGCCAATTCCGTCGTCTTCAGACCGGTATAGTGGGTCTTCACCATGGCCCAGGCCTCCCTCGCCCCTTCTCGACAAGATGACACTTTCCACACTTGGATCCGGCGCCGTGCTCTCTTTAGCTGTTCGGCCAGTGCGGCCATGTCCTCGGGAACTGGCACCACCTCGGGCCATAAAGCCTGGTGAATGTCCTTCATCACTTTCTGCGTTCCTTCGAGCACCTCGGATAAACGGATGCTCATGTCTTCGGACGACGGGCCCCGAGACTCCGGAGGAAGACCAGTCAAGCTCGCTGTCATAAATAACATTTCGCATGACAAATCTTTTGGATTAACCGCATAACAAATGTCTGTCGCGACTTATACCTTACCATCAATCATTTCGTCCGTGCGACGATTCTTTGCTTCCGCAGCAGCCAGGCGAGCCTTTAAGCTCTCAATCTCCTGGGTTTGGCGGGCATTCTCGGCCCTAAGCGCATTCACGCTACCCGCTCTCTGAGTAACCACATGTTGATTCGCCTGGCGTTGTGCTTCAGCATACGCCAGATCGTCGCGGGCCCGCTTCAGGTCTCTTTCGAGACGGCCCAGGGCTTCCGCTACTACAAGCAATCCTGGCGTCAGCTCTACTCTTCGGACATTACTTACTTTAATAAACAAGCACTTACCATGCGCCTCTCTGGTGAATTTCTTCACCTGCTCAACCTCGGACAATGCCGCGTCAAGCTGCACCCTTGTTTGGTCAAAAGCCGAGGTCAATTGCTCGTTCCTTACGCGAGCCTCCTGTTATAGTAAAGTTTGCGGGTTAATATTCAAGTCTTGATTCGACCCCAGGGGCTCGTATCAAGCCTTAGGGGCTACTACCATACTCGGTAGTTATACTTGTCTTTCAAAGACCTTACCCGCAGCCCTCGCGACAGGATATCCAGCGACTCATCAAAGGCACCTCGGGTCGCCCCGAGGTACGCGTCTACTGCGCTGAGCGCATTAAGCTCCCTGTCCGAAAACGCCGGATTGTTTAAAGAAGTGAAAGCACATTTGCTCCCTTGGTGGTTTTGGTAATTCATAACAACATATATCTCATTGAACTAATATCCATTCAAGATTAAGATTTCAGGATGTTCAATGATTGGCATGGCATGGACTAGAGATGTGGACCCCTCAAAATGCTAAGGACAAGAATTGGCAAAGATCAAGACTCTACATTTTTGGTTTAGTGATCCAAGATCACATTGAGTCCATAGGAAAGCCAATACTATTAAAAGAGGATGAGGTGTTGCTTAATGATCTTTTTGCTCAAAGTGCTTAGTGACAGTATTCCTAAACCCTCAACCACTATCTCTACCCAAATATGTCCTAAACCCAAAGTCCAACTCGGCCCCACCGAAACTTCCAATCCGGCCCCACCAAGTTCATCCAAGACTTAGCCACTGCCAAACCCTAACAAATCGGATCCACCGAAATGGATCTCGGTCCCACCGAGACGGCCTTGCCAACTCTCTGTAATCGTTTGCATTTACTTCGGTCTCACCGAGTTTGCAAATCGGTCTCACCGAGATGGCTTGCCAACTCTCTGTTGCCTTATTGCTTCACTTCGGTCCTACCGAGTTGATGCAATCGGTGCCACCGAGATGAGGATTGCCCTAAACCATTGCACTTCGGTCCATCCGAGTTGTCCGTATCGGTCCCACCGAGATTCCTAAAGTTCATATCTTTTACATAGTTCGGTGCTACCGAGATGATTGTTTCGGTGCCACCGAGTTGGGTCAAAAGTGTGTAACGGTTGGATTTTGTGTGGAGGCTATATATACCCCTCCACCCCATCCTTCTCAGTAAGGAGAGCCATCAGAACGTGCCTACACTTCCACCATACATTTTCTGAGAGAGAACCACCTACTCATGTGTTGAGATCAAGATATTCCACTCCTACCATTTGAACCTTGATCTCTAGCCTTTCCCAAGTTGCTTTCCACTCAAAACTATTTTCCACCATAGCCAAATCTGTGAGGAGTTGATTGAGTGCTGGGAAGACTATCATTTGAAGCACAAGAGCAAGGAGTTCATCAACAACACACCGTCTATTACCTTTTGGAGAGTGGTGTCTCCTAGATTGGTTAGGTGTCGCTTGGGAGCCTCCAACCAGATGTGGAATTGAACCAAGAAGTTTGTAAGGGCAAGGAGATCGCCTATTTCGTGAAGATCTACCCCGAGTGAGGCTAGTCCTTCGTGGACGTAAGCCATGGTGGAACAGGCAAGGTTGCTTCTTCGTGGACCCTTCGTGGGTGGAGCCCTCCGTGGACTCGCGCAACCGTTACCCTTCGTGGGTTGAAGCCTCCATCAACGTGGACGTACGATAGCACCACCTATCGAAACCACGCCAAAAACCGCCGTGTCTTCATTGCGTTTGAAATCTCCTATCCCCTCTCTACATATATATGCAATTGCCTACATTCTGCTGCTATACTCTTAGAATTGCATGTGTAGGGTGATGCTTGACATGTACTATTGCTAAAACCTGCCTACAACTAAAATCTAGGAAAAGGTTAAGTTTTATTTGGTCAAGTAGTCTAATCACCCCCCCTCTAGACATACTTTCGATCCTACAAGTGGTATCAGAGCTTTGGTCTCCGTAAGCCCTGATTTCCATAGCTTTGGTGATCATAGCCTTGGTTTCACAACCTAGGAGAGTATGGCGTCTAGTGAGGGTAACTATCACCGTAGAGGTCCATATTTTGATGGTACAAACTTTGCTAGTTGGAAACATAAGATGAAAATGCATATTCTTGGTCATAACCCCGCCGTTTGGGCTGTTGTTAATGTTGGCTTGCAAGGTGACTTCTTTGAGGATGGCAAGGAACCGGATCGTGAAGCAACCTCGAAAGAATTGAAGATGTTGCAATACAATGCTCAAGCTTGTGACATTCTATTCAACGGTTTATGTCCCGAAGAATTCAACAAAATCATCCGCCTCGAGAATGCAAAGGAAATTTGGGATACTTTGGTTGATATGCATGAGGGTACCGAGTCCATCAAGGAATCTAAGTTGGATGTGCTTCGAAGTCAACTTGACAAGTTCAAGATGAAGGATGGTGAAGGAGTCGCTGAGATGTACTCTAGGCTTGCTCTCATCACAAATGAGATTGCCGGCTTAGGAAGTGAAGAGATGACCAACAAATTCATCATCAAAAAGATACTTAGAGCTTTGGATGGAAAATATGATACCGTCTGCACATTGATCCAAATGATGCCTAATTACAAAGATCTCAAGCCCACGGAAGTCATTGGAAGGATTGTCGCTCATGAAATGTCGCTCAAGGACAAAGAGGAGCTGCACAACAAGTCAAGTGGTGCTTACAAAGCCTCAACCGATGCTCCAACAACTTCAAGTGACAAGCTAGTATCCAATGAAGAGATTAGCCTAATGGTGAAATGGTTCAACAAGTTCTACAAGAACAAAGGGAAAGAAAGAAGCTCTAGCTCAAGACACTATGAGAGAAGATCATCAAGTCGTGACCGAAATTGCTACAATTGTGGAAAGCCCGGACACTACTCAAATGAGTGTACGGCTCCCTACAAGAAAAGAGATGAATCACCAAGAGGAAGACATAGAAGAGATGAATCACCTCATAAAGAGAGAAGGAGTAGAGATGATTATTATGAATGAAGACACTCTCGAAGAAGTAAGGATTCGGAGAGGAAGGACAAGTCATCAAGGAGCTACACAAGAAGAAGACATCAAGCTCATGTTGGTGAATGGGTTTCCGGCTCCGGCTCCGACTCCGACAACCACTCCGAGAGAAGTTATCACTCCAACTCCGACTATAGTCAAGATGAAGGTGTTTCCGGACTTGCACTTGTGTCATCCAACTCCTACAATCTATTTGACCCACCAAATGAAGGAATTGGCAGATGCTTCATGGCAAAAGGCCCTAAGGTATCACACCCCGAGTATCTTGATTTTAATAGTGATGAAGATGATTTGCTTGGTGATGATGATTTACTTGTTGATAGAGATAGCAATGTGAGCTATGATGAAAATGCTAGTAATCATGATAGCCAAGAGGAAACGAGTGACAATGCTATGAAGGAGATTGAGCGCCTAACTAAAGAACTAAATGCTCTTAAGTTAGCTCATGAAACAACTCAAGAGGATCATAGAGAACTTCTAAGAACTCATGAGAAGCTACGCTTCGAGAAGCTAAATTTAGAGCAAGAGCATGAGTTTCTTAAAGCTATCAATGACGATCTTCTAAAAAAGAGTTCTTCATATCTTGCCAAACGTTTACTCTTGTCTACCTTTGTGCCACAAGTTAAACCTAAGCAAACTAGCAACAAGGGTAAAAATGGTTCTACCTCTAGTAGTAACAATAACAATGCTAAATCCAATGTTGTTGCTTCTAGTAGTTCTATTGATTCCACTAACGATTCTCTTAGCCAAGTTACACTTGAGCAAGAAAATATGCTATTGAAAGGAATTATAGAAAAAGGTGTCTACAAGAGCCTTGCCGGGAGTAAGCAATTCGAGGAAATTGTACGCAAGCAAGGAAGGCATCGGAAGAACCAAGGTGTTGGTTTTGAACGAAAGTTCAATGCCGATGGAGTTGAGTGGGAAGAAGGTCAATACCCCAAGACGAAGTTTGTTCCTCAACAAGTGAAGTATGATCCTACTTCCTTCAAGGGAACACAAGCTCAAGAAGATCTTCCACCACAAGACCACAAGCTAAAAGGCAAGGACAAGCTTCAAGAAGAGATTGATTCATTTGAATAAGCTCCTCAAGCCATGGTCAAGTGGGTTCCCAAGACTTCATCAAGTTTTACTTCATCAAGTTCCACTTCATCAAGTGCTACTACAACTCCAAGGATTCCCATCAAGTTGATGTGGGTCCAAAAGAAGAAGAACTAGAGAGTTCTTGAGGGTGACTCCGCCAACAAACTTCACTCATATTCTTTATGGCAAGGACTTGTGCAACCAACTTTCACATCTTGCACTAGTTCATGGAGTCACAAACCCTCTTGTTGGTAAGGCAAGGGACAAGGTAATCAATGCATTCATGGACATCATCATATCTGTATTTCACTCTATGTCTATGGATATCCTTGTATGTTCCTTGTGTGGGACTAACCCATGTAGGTATTGAAAGCACAAAACTCCAAAGGATTGCTCCCAACTCTTAATGGTCTACATCAACATTGAGCATCCACATCTTCAACATCTACATGAAGTCATCATCGACAAAACCCAAGGTTAGTTCAACCCTCTTAGGGGGGATATCACATCTAGGGGGAGCTTTTCTCTAAACAATTGAGCTAAAGCAACTCTAATGGTGTGAACACATTAATGCTTTATGTAAAAGTGGTAACCCCACTTGTGCTTAAACGATGAGTATGACCTATGATCAAATGTTCTCATTTGGCTCCTAAGTCAATATACTCATATATAGATGACCTAGTCATCGCCATTGCTTGATAGATGCTAGAACTGGTTGTGCATGTTTGACACATATTTCATTTGCTATCTTATTGTGTGAGCATGTTGATTTGCATGATTTCATCATTCGAGGACATCCATTTGTTGTTTTGATTGTCTTGGTTCTTTTTCTGGCCAAGTGGATGTACAAGAATGCCTAAGAACCTTCTCTAGCTATCTATGCTTTCTTGTCTCAAATTCTATTCTTGCTGCATCACAAAAATTGAACAAGTCATTTTTGGACCCTCCGTGTGAGGAGCACTCGGAGCCACCAATCTGAAAGGGCCGAAACTCCAAAACCTTCTAATTGATTTCGGTCAGGCCAACCTACTCAAACTCGGTCGAACCGAAAGCATTTAGATTGATCTAGGTTTTCATCTCGGTGCTACCGATTAGACCAACTCGGTCGGACCGAGTTGCTGTAACTGTAAGCAGTTGCACGTCTCGGTGCTACCGATTTGTTCCACTCGGTGCCACCGACAGCGAATGGGTATATATTCCCAGCGAACCGTGCGGTTGAAAATTTCTTCAAACGTCACGCGCCCGCGCCCCATTGCTGCCTCCCCTTTGGTCTTCGGATCGTCGCCGTCGTCGCCTGTGCGCCCTCGCCGCAGGATTCCGTCGCCGTCAATGGTAATCTCCACGGCCGTAGAGGAACTCCACCGAGTTAGGGTGAGTTTCGATCCCTTTCGTGCTTCCCTTTTCCGATTCAATGCACGATTGGATTGCCTGTAATCTTGCCACGAATGCAATTCTCTATCCACCAGATTAGTTCGTTTGAACGAGATTCGAGCAAAAAATTTAGGGTTAGGTTTCCGCCGAATGCATCTCGGACCGACCGAAAAGGAATTTTCGGTCCCACCGATGTGGCCCTGGCCATAGCACAAGTACATCTTGGTGCCACCGAGTTGTGCGAATCGGTAAGACCGAAAGTAACATCTCAGTGAAACCCTAGCATCTCGGAGCCACCGAAACCCATCTCGGTCTGACCAAAATGGCGTGCCATGTCTCTGTAGTGTGCTTCGGTGTCACCGAGAATACCAACTCGGTCCATCCGAACTGCATTCTGTGAAAACCTAGAACTAAAGTTTGAACTCATTTTTATGAAAAACAATCTGCTTTTTGTGACGACTCATCTACTCTACCCATACCTATCTATTCACAGGGTCAGCTCAGCACAATGTCTGATGTCAGTGACAGTCAAAACAGGTCAGAGCAGCATGAAGAACAAAGTGAAGGATCAAGCCATAATGAAAGTTACTATGAGGGAGAGAGAAGCTCTCCAGATCTTCCTAAAGCAGCAACCAGAACACGGAAGAAGAAAACCTCAGACAGTGAAGATGAGAGACCGACTACAGAGCAGTTTCAATCAGTGCCTAGGGCTGCCAGGTCAGCTGTGATACCAGTTGTGGATCCACGGACCACAGTATCTGCACCAGCCGCCACAGCCACAGTGCCACAGCAGGTCTCCACTCCACCAGTCCAGCAGTCATCAGCAGAAGCATTCACGGACGCTCTCATCTCAATGCCATCTACGCACACCGGAGCCGCCAGCAGGAGATCGCCTTCGGTGGACCGTGCCTAGAGAGCCGACTAGTGCTATACGATTCAAACTTTTTGGTACTTGTTGCCAAAGGGGGAGAATTTGTATAGATCATAGTCTTCGAGAGAGAGAGAGTCTCCTTTTTCTTTTGTTTTGCCTCGAGAGTTTCTTTTGCTACTTGTTTGCTCGTTTGTTGATACTTTGTTATGTGTGTGCTTGCTACAGTATTCTCAGTATTCTGTCGTTTATACTTGTGAGATACGATGTTGATTGATCATATTATGCCTACTGTGATATTCCATGTTTATCTCTACCATCATCTTGTATGATCAATTACTTATGATGGTGATGCGTGCCTATTATTTCAATCTTATCATTTTGCGCGCTCCACCAAGATGTATGTGACATGGAAGAGTGACCCATGAGCCTAATCGATTGTGCATTTGCATTCAAATGCAATTTTTTTAATAATGCACAAATTTAGGGGGAGCTCTTGCTTATCACATATTTCTCAAAGCGACGATGTATTTCATTTACTTAATCATCTGTCGAAGCTTTGATCTATATGTTGTCATCAATTACCAAAAAGGGGGAGATTGAAACACATTTGCTCCCTTGGTGGTTTGGGTAATTCATAACAACATATATCTCATTGAACTAATATCCATTCAAGATTAAGATTTCAGGATGTTCAATGATTGGCATGGCATGGACTAGAGATGTGGACCCCTCAAAATGCTAAGGACAAGAATTGGCAAAGATCAAGACTCTACATTTTTGGTTTAGTGATCCAAGATCACATTGAGTCCATAGGAAAGCCAATACTATTAAAAGGGGATGAGGTGTTGCTTAATGGTCTTTTTTCTCAAAGTGCTTAGTGACAGTATTCCTAAACCCTCAACCACTATCTCTACCCAAATATGTCCTAAACCCAAAGTCCAACTCGGCCCCACCGAAACTTCCAATCCGGCCCCACCAAGTTCATCCAAGACTTAGCCACTGCCAAACCCTAACAAATCGGATCCACCGAAATGGATCTCGGTCCCACCGAGATGGCCTTGCCAACTCTCTGTAATTGTTTGCATTTACTTCGGTCTCACCAAGTTTGCAAATCGGTCTCACCGAGATGGCTTGCCAACTCTCTGTTGCCTTATTGCTTCACTTCGGTCCTACCGAGTTGATGCAATCGGTGCCACTGAGATGAGGATTTCCCTAAGCCATTGTACTTCGGTCCATCCGAGTTGTCCGTATCGGTCCCACCGAGATTCCTAAAGTTTATATCTTTTACATAGTTCGGTGCTACCGAGATGATTGTTTCGGTGCCACCGAGTTGGGTCAAAAGTGTGTAACGGTTGGATTTTGTGTGGAGGCTATATATACCCCTCCACCCCATACTTCTTAGTAAGGAGAGCCATCAGAACGTGCCTACACTTCCACCATACATTTTCTGAGAGAGAACCACCTACTCATGTGTTGAGATCAAGATATTCCACTCCTACCATTTGAACCTTGATCTCTAGCCTTTCCCAAGTTGCTTTCCACTCAAAACTCTTTTCCACCATAGCCAAATCTGTGAGGAGTTGATTGAGTGCTGGGAAGACTATCATTTGAAGCACAAGAGCAAGGAGTTCATCAACAACACACCGCCTATTACCTTTTGGAGAGTGGTGTCTCCTAGATTGGTTAGGTGTCGCTTGGGAGCCTCCAACCAGATGTGGAGTTGAACCAAGAAGTTTGTAAGGGCAAGGAGATCGCCTACTTCGTGAAGATCTACCCCGAGTGAGGCTAGTCCTTCGTGGACGTAAGCCATGGTGGAATAGGCAAGGTCGCTTCTTCGTGGACCCTTCGTGGGTGGAGCCCTCCGTGGACTCGCGCAGCCGTTACCCTTCGTGGGTTGAAGCCTCCATCAACGTGGACGTACGATAGCACCACCTATCGGAACCACGCCAAAAACCGCCGTGTCTTCATTGCGTTTGAAATCTCCTATCACCTCTCTACATATATATGCAATTGCCTACATTCCGCTGCTATACTCTTAGAATTGCATGTGTAGGGTGATGCTTGACATGTACTATTGCTAAAACCTGCCTACAACTAAAATCTGGGAAAATGTTAAGTTTTATTTGGTCAAGTAGTCTAATCACCCCCCCTCTAGACATACTTTCGATCCTACAAGAAGCCTTTCGCCGATGATAATTCGCGGCACATTGGATTTCGGACGGAGTGGCCAACGTCGCCGAGTCTTTGGGCTGGGTGGATCTGGGGTCCACCCTCGTAGGATTTCGGACCTCTGTTTCCTTGGACGGAGACGCGCTTTTCTCGGCCTCCACATGTACATTAGCGGATGGAGGCTGTCTGCAAACAATTAGGGATGTTAGAATCCGAAGTGTCTTTTCTGAAAATATCGACCTAGGAAATACCTAGTGACGGATGGAGCACTTTCGCCTGTTCCCGTGCCCTCGACCGGAGCTTCTCGCGCTTCTGGCTGGGCCCTTTCTGGTGGAACTGCTGCTCTGCGTAGGCGTTGGGAGCACCGCCCATTTTGAGGAGGAGTCAGAAGACTGGAGACGGGGGGACGAGGGACTCTCTTTCGTTTAGAGGAAGGGAGAGTTACCGATGAGGCTGGCCTCGTCCCCGGCATGTCAGGGACGACCGCTACTTTTGAGCCATCAAGGCTCTCCAGGAAGAAACTCCTCCCTTCATAAATCAATCCTAGATCTTCGTCCTCGTGATGAAGAGGGTCTTCGGTGCGGCTGTGCAACTCCAGCTCGGGGGCCGGACTGCTTACTCCTTCAAGCCAACGTCTCCACCTCTGTTTAACCGATGTGAAACGGATTAATGTTGAGGATCCCCGAGGTAAAATGAATAAACCCGAAGTAAACACTTACTATGTCGGCAGGGTTGTAGTATGATAGCCCGTCTTGGAACCGGCGCTTGGCAAACTCCTTGGCCGACCCTTGGTATATGCTGGCTAGTACGGATCCGAGGGTCATTTGGTCCATAAAAGCCCCTTTGATGGACCGAGAGGCGTCTTCGGACCCATTGTAATCGCACAATAAGTGCTGACGCTGCCGGAGAGGCTGGATTCTTCGGTCTAGAGCAACCGCCATCACGTCAATGATGGTCAGGCCAGCGCTTGATAGGGACTTCACCTTGGCTGCTAGCCTAGTCACGGCTTCGCCCTCCTCTTGAGTCGAACTCAGCGGCCTCCAGCTGTAACGCTTCCGCGGTGGGTCTAACGAGAAGGGCGGAAGGCCTGGCCGAACTGGCTCATACAACAGGACGTCGGTGATGTAAAACCACTCGGAAGGCCAGTAATTGGTTTCCTCCCGAGGTGTCCCCGCTGGGTAGTTAGTCTTGTCAATTCGGCAGACTTCGGCTCCTCCAACCTCGAATAGCTTGTCTGCCGAAGAGTGGGGCAAGACACAGAAATACTTCCGCCACAATCCAAAGTGTGCTTGATAGTCGAGATGTAACTCGCAGAGCGCAACAAACCCCGCAATATGCAGTATCGAATTCGGGGAGAGGTGGTGTAATTACAGTCCGTAAAACTTAAGCAGACCACGGAGGAAGGGGTGTATTGGGAACCCTAAGCCGCAGAGGAGGAAAGGCACGAAGCATACCCGCTCATCTCCTCGTGGTGTGAGGTAATTTTCGGCATGGGCTTTACCATCGATGGACGTCAGTCCGGGACGGGTAGCGGCTAGATCCGCATCAGGCAGGTATCCTTGCGTCGCAAAGCGCTCCAATTGGAGGCGCGCGACGGAACAGCTCCCCCAGTCTCCCCTATCAGGGCCATGAGGATGCCTTGACGATCTTTCGCCGCTCGCCATTGTTCGGGCTCTTGAGCCGGAGAGGGGAGGGGATTTTTTGCTATGGTGGCAAATGTGAACTGTCACCTGCAGGGGTTACGCGTCTGGTAAATAAGGGCAGAGGGGGCTGACGTTTCGACGTTTTCTCCATAAAGGAGGCTCAGCCGCCTAGGCCGCACGATTCTCGAAATCTAAAATCGGGCCCCAACGGAATTCTAAGGGTTGACCGAAGACTTTAAATTTGGTCGGGGAATAAAGCATGGGAACTTGTTTATCGAGCCAAGACTCCGGGAAGTGAAGACCGTCGACCTCGGCATCGAAGACCAGTTCAGGGGCTACTGACGGTGTCCTGGATTAGGGGGTGCCAACCTAGCTGGCCCGTCTCTTCGGATGGGCCGATATGCTCCTGTACGTGATCAAGATGGACTCCGGAAGTCGTACATGGGAGACGTGATCAAGACTACCTCTACCGAAGACTTGCAGTACACTTCAAGATTATTCCAGCCGCCTTACTCCAAGATATGACCTTGTAACCCTAGATATCCTCCCTGGCGTGTATATAAGCCATAGGGTTTAGCCCGTAGGGGACATTAGCGCAACATCGAACACCTAGTTATAGTAGTTAGACACATATTACGATCTCGAAGTAGATCAACTCTGTACTCGATACACCCCCATTAATATAAACAGAAGCAGGACATAGGGTTTTACCTCCATCAAGAGGGCCCGAACCCGGGTAAAACATCGTCTCCCTTTGTCTCTGTTACCATCGATCCGAGATCCGCAGCTCGGGACCCCCTACCCCGAGGTCTGCCAGTTTTTACACCGACACCTATGAACTATTCACTTGTTATAGAACCATTTGATGTTTGGGGCTTTGATTATATGGGACCTTTTCCTAAATCTAACAGGTACTGTCGGTGTAAAAACCGGCAGATCTAGGGGTAGGGGGTCCCGAGCTGCGGATCTCGGATCGATGGTAACAGAGACAAAAGGAGACGATGTTTTACCCAGGTTTGGGCCCTCTTGATGGAGGTAAAACCCTACGTCTTGCTTCTGTTTATATTAATGGAGGTGTATCGAGTACAGAGTTGATCTACCTCGAGATCGTAATATGTGTCTAACTACTATAGCTTGGTGTTCGATGTTGCGCTAATGTGCCCTACGGGCTAAACCCTATGGCTTATATACACGCCAGGGAGGGTATCTAGGGTAACAAGGTCGGTATCTTAGAATAAGGCGGCTATAATAATCTTGAAGTGTACTGCAAGTCTTCGGTAGAGACAGCATTGATCACGTCTCCCATCTGTGGCCTCCGGAGTCCATCTTGATTACGTACGAGGGCATATCGGCCCATCCGAGGAGATGGGCCGACTAGGTTGGCACCCCCTAATACAGGACACCGTCAGTAGCCCCTGAACTGGTCTTCGATGCCGAGGTCGACGGCCTTCACTTCCCGGAGTCTTGGCTCGATAGACAAGTTCCCATGCTTTATTCCCCGACCAAATTTAAAGACTTCGGTCAACCCTTAGAATTCCGTTGGGGCCCGATTTAAGATTTCAAGAATCGTGCGACCTAGGCGGCTGAGCCTCCTTTATGGAGAAAACATCGAAACGTCAGCCCCCTCTGCCCTTACTTATCAGACGCGTAACCCCTGCTGGTGACAGTTCACATTTGCCACCACAGCTAAAAATCCCCTCCCCTCTCCGGCTCAAGAGCCCGAACAATGGCGAGCGGCGAAGGATCGTCAAGGCGTCCTCATGGCCCTGATAGGGGAGATTGAGGGAGCTGTTCCGTCGCGCGCCTCCAATTGGAGCGCTTGGCGACGCAGGGGTACCTGCCTGATGCAGATCTAGCCGCTACCCGTCCTGGACTGACGTCCATTGATGGTCAAGCCCATGCCGAAAATTACCCTTCGCCACGAGGAGATGAGCGGGTATGCTTCGTGCCTTTCCTCCTCTGCGGCTTAGGGTTCCCAATACACCCCTTCCTCCGCGGTCTGCTGGAGTTTTACGGGCTGCAATTACATCACCTCTCCCCGAATTCGATACTGCATGTTGCGGGGTTCGTTGCGCTCTGCGAGTTACATCTCGGCTATCAAGCACACTTCGGATTGTGGCGGAAGTACTTCTGTGTCGTGCCCCGCTCTTCGGCAGACAAGCTATTCGAGGTTGGAGGAGCCGAAGTCTGCCGAATTGACAAGACTAACTACCCAGCGGGGACACCTCGGGAGGAAACCGATAACTGGCCTTCCGAGTGGTTCTATATCACCGACGTCCCGTTGTATGAGCCAGTCCGGCCAGGCCTTCCACCCTTCTCATTGGATCCACCACGGAAGCGTGACAGCTGGAGGCCGCTGAGTTCGGCTCAAGAGGAAGGCGAAGTCGTGACTAGGCTAGCAGCCAAGGTGAAGTCCCTATCAAGCGCCGGCCTGACCATCATTGACGTGATGGCAGTTGCTCTGGACCGAAGAGTCCAGCCTCTCCGGCAGCGTCAGCACTTATTGTGCGATTACAATGGGTCCGAAGACGCCTCTCGGTCCATCAAAGGGGCTTTTATGGACCAAATGACCCTCGAAGCCGTACTAGCCAGCATATACCAAGGGTTTGCCGAGGAGTTTGCCAAGCGTCGGTTCCAAGACGGGCTGTCATACTACAACCCTGCCGACATAGTAAGTGTTTACTTCGGGCTTATTCATTTTACCTCGGGGGTCCTCAACATTAATCCATTTCACATCGGTTAAACAGAGGTGAAGACGTTGGCTTGAAGGAGTGAGCGGTCCGGCCCCCGAGCCGGAGTTGCACAGCCATGCCGAAGACCCTCTTCATCACGAGGATGAAGATCTAGGGTTGATTTATGAAGGGAGGAGTTTCTTCCTGGAGAGCCTTGATGTGTCGAAGGTAGCGGTCATCCCTGACATGCCGGGGACGAGGCCAGCCTCATCGGTAACTCTCCCTTCCTCTAAACTCAAGAGAGTCCCTCGTCCCCCTGTCTCCAGTCTTCTGACTCCTCCTCCAAAGGGCCGGCGCTCCCAACGCCTACGCAGAGAAGCGGTTCCACCGGAAAGGGCCCAGCCAGAAGCGCGAGAAGCTCCGGTCAATGGCACGGGAACAGGCGAAAGTGCTCTATCCGTCACTAGGTATTTCCTAGGTCGATATTTCCAGAAAAGACACTTTGGATTCTAACATCCCTAATTGTTTGCAGACAGCCTCCACCCACTAACGTACATGTGGAGGCCAAGAAAAGCGCATCTCCGCCCAAGGAAACAGAGGTCCGAAATCCTACGAGGGTGGACCCCAGATCCACCCAGCCCGAAGACTCGGCGACATCGGCCACTCCATCCGAAATCCAATGTTCCGCGAATTATCATCGGCGAAAGGCTTCTTTAAATAATCTGGCATTCTCGGACAGGGAGCTTAATGCTCTCAGCGCGGTAGACGCGTACCTCGGGGCGACCCGAGGTGCCTTTGACGAGTCGCTGGATATCCTGTCGCGAGGGCTGCGGGTAAGGTCTTTTTAAAGACAAGTATAACTACCGAGTATGGTAGTAGCCCCTAAGGCTTGATACGAGCCCCTGGGGTCGAATCAAGACTTGAATGTTAACCCGCAAATTTTGCTATAACAGGAGGCTCGCTTAAGGAACAAGCAATTGACCTCGGCATTAGACCAAACAAAGGTGCAGCTTGACGCGGCGTTGTCCGAGGTTGAGCAGGTGAAGAAATTCACCAGAGAGGCGCACGGTAAGTGCTTGTTTTATTGAAGTAAGTAATGTCCGAAGAGTAAAGCTGATGCCAGGATTGCTTGTAGCAGCGGAAGCCCTGGGCCATCTCGAAAGAGACCTGAAGCGGGCCCGCGATGATCTGGCGTATGCTGAAGCGCAACGCCAGGCGAATGAACAGGTGGTTACTCAGAGAGCGGGTAGCGTGAATGTGCTTAGGGCTGAGAATGCCCACCAAGCCCAGGAGATTGAGAGCTTAAAGGCTCGCCTGGCTGCTGCGGAAGCAAAGAATCGACGCACGGACGACATGATTTATGGTAAGTTATTAGTCGCGACAGACATTTGTTATGCGGTTAATCCGAAAGATTTGTCATTCGAAATGTTATTTATGACAACTAGCTTGACTGGTCTTCCTCCGGAGTCTCGGGGCCCGTCGTCCGAAGACACGAGCATCCGTTTAGCCGAGGTGCACAAAGGAACGCGGAAAGTGATGAAGGACGTTCACCAGGCTTTATGGCTCGAGGTGGTGCCAGTTCCCGAGGACATGGCCACGCTGGCCGAACAGCTAAAGAGAGCACGGCGCCGGATCCAAGCATGGAAAGTGTCATCTTTTCGAGAAGGTGCGAGGGAGGCCTGGGCCATGGTGAAGACCCACTATACCGGTCTGAAGACGACGGAATTGGCAGAGGTGGGACCCATGGGGCCTGGTGGGGAAGAGATCCCTACCAGTCAAGCATATGACAGTGTAATGCCTGCGGCACGCCTCTCGCAAAAGGATTGTTCGTTAGACATCTTGATAGACGGGCTCGACCGTGCGTGAAAAGTATTGCATGACTTGATGTACCGAAGTATACTATGTCAATTTGTGTCCGTCCGTTGATCCAAACTCTGTCAGCCAGCCATCGTCTTCTCCCTCCCCGAATAAATTTCGGGGAGTGTGCCGTACTTCTGGCCGAGGTCATCGGGCCAGATGCTTCGGGTGACCAGGCAATCGGGCTGTCCGGCTCGAAGGACAAGAGGGTAACGGAAGGTTATGTTATATTACTATTTAACGTAAGAAACATCTTCCGAGGAAAATAGTTCATCCAACGGTTCCTTTCCTCGGGTGTTTGTGTCGAACACGCCCGTCCGGAGACGGATGACCTCGGGGGTAAAGCCCCTGGTCGGGGTTTGAAAAGACCCATGCCACGGTAGTCCTATGTCATAGCCGACCAATCCACATTTTAAGAACGCTAGCTTTCGGCTTTGTCCGTCTGAGGTACTACATCGGTTGACCCGTGAGTAACAATCACAGCGGTGCTCCCTTTGCCCTCTAGCCGAAATATCGGGAACATAGAGGGCAAGCACAGGAGCCGGGCAACCCAGCTTGGCCAAATCTTAAAGTGGATCGATGCATATATTGGCTTGAAAGACAATAGTTTGTAAGGGGCAGAATAGATTATGTTTTGAAAAGAACATGCTGGATTGTTCTTGGGGTCATTAAATGACTTACCGAGGTAAAGGACAAAAAAGAAAAGAAAAAGATAAAGAAAAATGCCCAAGGTATTTACACAAACCGTATGTTTTGATTTCATGCATAGAAACGTCGGAGTAGCGCCGCGTTCCACGGATGGGGCTCCAGTCGTCCATCTTCTGGGTCTCGGATTCAATAAGCTCCTCCGACGAGTACTTGGTCAATGACAAATGGTCCATCCCATCTAGGGGAGAGCTTGTGTTTTTGCTTTTCGGGGTGTAATCTCATTACGAGGTCCCCGACATTAAATTCTTTGGCACGAACCTCTCTAGCGTAGTAGCACCATGCCTGCTGTTGATAAATAGCTGATCTAGCCCGAGCGACGTTGCGCTCTTCATCGAGAGCGTCCAGGGCGTCTTGCCGATCGAGTTCGGCCTCCAGCTCCTCATACATGCGCACCGGAGGTGCGTCGTGTATGATATCGGAGGGGAGGACCGCTTCGGCACCGTATACCATAAAGAATGGGGTATACCCTGTGGATCTGTTCGGTGTGGTACACATGCCCCATAATACGGAATCAAGTTCCTCAACCCATTTGCAATCGGCTTTTTTAAGGGAACGGACGAGCCGTGGCTTAATTCCACTGAGGATGAGTCCATTGGCACGCTCCACTTGGCCATTAGACTGCGGGTGGTAGACGGACGCGTAATCGAGCTTGATGCCCATCTTCTTACACCATGCCTTGACCTCTTTGGCCGTGAAGTTGGTTCCATTGTCTGTGATCAGACTGTGGGGGACACTATAACGGTGAACTACCCCTGAAATGAATCCGATGGCCTGGACGGCCTCGGCCGAGGTAACTGGCTTTGCTTCGATCCACTTAGTGAATTTATCTACCATAATGAGTAGGTATTTGTTTTTGTTTAATCCTCCCTTGAGTGGCCTGACCATATCAAGCCCCCAGACCGGAAAGGGCCACGTAATGGGTATGGTGCGCAGAGCCGTGGGGGGGCATGTGGCTTTGTTTGGCGAATACCTGGCAGCCCGGGCAACGCTGTACTAATGCCGAGGCATCGGCACTTGCCGTTGGCCAGTAGAAACCGGCTTGAAAGGCCTTGCTGACTAGGGTCCGAGCCGCGGCGTGATGTCCGCTCATGCCGGAGTGTATCTCGTGTAGTACGAGTTTCTCTTCTTCTTCGGATATGCATCTCTCGAGGACGCCCGTTGTGCTCATTTTATAAAGTTCCCCTTCATAAACCTTGTAAGCTTTAGACTGTCTTACAATCCGACAGGAGTCGGCTTGGTAATCAGGGAGCTCTTTTCGGAGTAGGTATGCGAGGAGTGGCTCGGTCCATGGTGCGATGACTGCCATGACCTCGTGCACTGAATCGGTCTTCCGGATCGTTGATCCGCCTATGATACCATCGTCGTCTTCGGGCGGGGCCTGTTGCCCGACATCGGTTGAATCCGGTGTCCCCTTGCTGTCTAGCCAGACTATGGATGGCTTGAAAAGTTGCTCGAGGAAGGTGTTCACAGGAACCTTGTCCCGTTTTGCGCCCATCCGGGCGAGTACATCTGCGGCCTGGTTACTATCTCGGGGTATGTGGTGGAATTCCAGCCCCTCGAACCTGGCCGAGATCTTTATGACGGCATTGCGGTAAGCTGTCATCTTTTTTAATTTGCGAGATCGTGAGGTTGGAATCACCTCGGACCTCGAGTCGTTTAACACCCATGGAGACTGCTATCCGAAGTCCACGTAAGAGGGCTTCGTACTCAGCCGCGTTGTTGGAATCTGTGTACATGATTTGCAGTACATACTTAATGTTATCTCCCGTGGGGGAAGTGAGCACCACGCCAGCCACTAGACCGGCAAGCATTTTGGAACCGTCAAAATACAACGTCCAGTGTGAGTAGGTACTGTACTCACGGGGTAGTTCGGCTTCGGTCCATTCGGCGACGAAGTCCGCTAACACCTGGGATTTAATGGCCCGACGCGGCTTGTAGGTAATTTCAAAAGGTAGGAGCTCTATGGCCCATTTGGCGATGCGCTCCGTTGCTTCTCTGTTGTTGATTATGTCACGCAACGGGACGTCGGATGCCACCGTCACCGCGCACTCTTGAAAGTAGTGCCGAAGCTTGCGCGATGCCATAAAGACTGCGTAAGCTATCTTTTGGTAGTGAGGGTAGCGTGTCTTGCAGGGGGTTAAGACCTCGGACACGTAGTATACGGGTTTCTGGACTTGGAACTTATGACCTTCCATGTCTCGTTCGACCACGAGGACTGCGCTAACCACCTGGTTTGTAGCCGAGATGTATAATATCATTGGTTCGCAAATGCCTGGTGCTGCCAATATTGGGTTGGTGGCAACGAGGGCCTTGATGTCTTCCAGGGCCGCCGCAGCCTCCTTGGTCCATTTGAACGTTTTAGTCTGTTTTAACAACCTGTACAATGGTAAAGCTTTTTCGCCAAGCCGTGATATAAAACGACTTAGGGCTGCTACACAGCCCGCTAGCTTTTGTACATCTTTGAGCTCTGTTGGGATCTTTAGGCGATCCAGGGCTCGAATTTTGGCCGGATTGGCCTCAATTCCTCGGCTAGATACAATAAAACCGAGGAGTTTGCCAGCCGGGACCCCAAAAACGCATTTTTCGGGGTTGAGTCTTATTTGATATTCCCGTAGGCTGTCAAATGTATCGCGGAGGTTGTCCACCAGTTGGTCGACGCGTTTGGTCTTGACAACCACGTCGTCTACATAGGCCTCCACAGTTTTTCCGATGTGGTCCTTCAAGCATGTTTGAATCATACGCTGGTACGTAGCGCCAGCGTTCTTTAGTCCGAAGGGCATCGTATTGAAGCAAAACAGTCCATAAGGCGTAATGAATGCTGTTGCTGCCTGGTCCGATTCCTTCATTCTTATTTGATGATACCCTGAATAGGCATCTAGGAAGCACAATGTGTCGTGGCCCGCAGTGGCGTCCACAATTTGGTCGATACGGGGTAGAGGAAAGGGGTCTTTAGGGCAAGCTTTGTTGAGGTCTTTAAAATCGACGCACAACCGCCAGGACCTATCCTTCTTCGGTACCATGACCAGGTTGGCTAGCCAGTCGGGGTGTTTTATGTCCTTCATGAATCCTGCCTCCAGCAGCTTTGCCAGTTCCTCGCCCATTGCTTGACGCTTGGGCTCGGAAAAACGCCGAAGTGTTTGCTTAACGGGTTTATAGCCTGCCAGTATGTTTAGGCTGCGCTCTGCGAGCCTACGGGGTATCCCAGGCATGTCGGAGCGGTGCCAGGCGAATATATCCCAGTTTTCCCTAAGGAAAGCCCGTAGGCCTTCGGCAACTTCCGGGTCGAGGTTAGCCCCTATGGACGCCGTTTTAGCGGGGTCCGTGGGGTGAACTTGGAATTTGATAATCTCGTCGGCCGTCTTGAAAGAAGTAGGTTTTGATCTTTTGTCAAGGATGACATCGTCCCGATCGACTTCGGCGCGTAGTGCGGTTAATTCTTTGGCCGCGAAGGCTTCGGCCAGGGTCCCGAGGGAGAGGGACGCCGTTTTATTCTCGGGTTTGAGTGCCCTGTCAGGATCACTCGAAATGGTAATGATCCCTTTTGGGCCCGGCATCTTGAGCTTCATGTAGCCACAATGCGGTACCGCTTGAAATCTTGAAAAGGCGTCCCGTCCGAGGATGGCGTGATATCCGCTTTTGAAAGGCGCGATATGGAATGTAATCTCTTCGGAGCAATAATTGTCTGAGGTCCCGAAGACTACGTCTAAAGTTATCTTTCCACTGCAGCGTGCCTCTCTCCCGGGCACTATTCCTTTAAAGGTAGTGGTGCTCGGTTCTATGCGTGTTCTATCGATGTGCATTTTATCTAGAGTGTCTTCATATATCAAATTCAGGCTGCTGCCTCCGTCCATCAGGACCTTATGGAGGTGACAGCGGTCCACGATGGGATCGAGGACTAGCGCGGCGGGGCACCTGTCCGGGGTAGACTTCGGTTGATCATTCTGAGTGAAGGAGATCGGCGTGTCTATCGACGCATCCCGAGGCGATACCAGCCGGACGACATTAACTTCCCGTAAGGCCCGTTTGCGTTGGTTTTTAGACGTAAATGTCTCATAAATCATTAAGACCTCATCTTCATCCGAGGTCCATCCAGAGTGGCTGGAGGTAGCCGCAAATAGGGCGGGCCCCCCTTTGGCCACCTGCTTTAGCACCCAACAGTCTCGAAGGCTGTGGGTTGGGTAGGAGTTAACTAATACGGCGTGGATCGGGCATGGTTTACCCAGGAAGCCGTCCACTGCCGTTCCGGAGTGATCGGAGGTTTTCTTTTTCTTTCGAGGTCAATCGGTCGGGATGTTCCGTTTGTGATTTTCGCGCCGAAGCGCTGGCTGGTCGCGTCCCGGATAGTTGTTACTGTTGGGGAACGTTGCATGGAAAACAAAAAATTTCTACGCACACGCAAGATCTATCCATGGAGATGCATGGCTATGAGAGGGGGAGTGTGTCTATGTACCCTCGTAGACCGTAAGCGGAGCGTTAGAACAACGCGGTTGATGTCGTCGAATAACTTCACGATCCAACCGACCGAGTACCGAACGTACGACACCTCCGCGTTCAGCACACGTTCAGCTCGGTGACGTCCTCGACTTCTTGATCCAGCAAGACGGCGAGGTAGTGGATGAGTTCCGGCAGCACGACGGCGTGGTGACGGTGATGGTGATTCTATCTCCGCAGGGCTTCGCCCAAGCACTGCGAAAATATCACCGAGGGACGGAACTTTGGAGGGGGGCGCCGCACACGGCTAAGACAATGTTGTGGCTTGTTTGGGGCGCCCCCTCTCCTCTATTTATATATGTGTAGGGTTTGGAGTAGAAGGAATAGTGCCACGTG
The DNA here is from genome assembly GCA_039707655.1 of Elymus sibiricus. NCBI lineage: Eukaryota > Viridiplantae > Streptophyta > Magnoliopsida > Poales > Poaceae > Elymus > Elymus sibiricus. Next base: position 322,549,294 of record CM077672.1, read on the forward strand.
AACAGTACCATGTGAACAGTACCACGTGAATAGTACACACGTGGACTTGGACTCCAAAGTCCAATCCTATTCCTACTAGGACTCTCCTTTTTTCCTTCCCTAGCTGCGTGAGCTTTTGAGGACTTGGTGCGCCTGGCCCAATAAGGCCAGGGCGCCTCACCTTAGCCCATGCCAGCCCTTGGGACGTGGTGGGCCCACTTGTGGACTTCCGGACCCCTCCGGAACCTTTTGGAAGCTTCCCGGTACAATACCGAAAAAACTGCACCTTTTTCCGGAACCCAAAATATGACTTCCCATATATAAATCTTTACCTCTCGACCATTCCGAGACTCCTCGTGACATCCGGGATCTCATCCGGGACTCCGAACAACATTCGGTTACCAATTCACATAACTCATATAACACTATATCGTCAACGAACGTTAAGCGTGCGGACCCAACGGGTTCGGGAATGATGTAGACATGACCGAGATGCCTCTTCGGTCAATAATCATTAGCGGAACCTGGATGCCCATATTGGTTCCTACATATTCCACGAAGATCTTATCGGTCGAACCGCAATGACAACATACGTAATTCCCTTTGTCCGTCGGTATGTTACTTGCCCGAGATTCGATCGTCGGTATCTCCATACCTAGTTCAATCTCGTTACCGGCAAGTCTCTTTACTCGTTCCGTAATACATCATCCCGTAACTAACTCCCTAGTCACTTTGCTTGCAAGCTTCTTATGATGTGCATTACCGAGAGGGCCCAGAGATACCTCTCCGAAACACGGAATGACAAATCCTAGTCTCTATCCATGCCAACTCAACAGATACCTTCGGAGATACCTGTAGAGCATCTTTATGATCACCCAGTTACGTTGTGACGTTTGATAGCACACAAGGTATTCCTCCGGTATCCGGGAGTTGCATGATCTCATGGTCGGAGGAACATGTATTTGACATTCAAGAAAGCAGTAGCAATAAACAGAACGATCATATGCTAAGCTAACAGATGGGTCTTGTCCATCACATCATTCTCCTAATGATGTGATCCCGTTATCAAATGACAACTCATGTCTATGGTTAGGAAACCTTAACCATCTTTGATCAACGAGCTAGTCTAGTAGAGGCTCACTAGGGACATGGTATTTGTTTATGTATTCACACATGTATTTAAGTTTCCGGTCAATACAATTCTAGTATGAATAATAAACCTTTATCATGAACAAGGAAATATAAAATAATAACAACTTTATTATTGCCTCTAGGGCATATTTCCATCAGTCTCCCACTTGCACTAGAGTCAATAATCTAGTTCACATCGCCATGTGATTAACACCCAAGAGTTCACTAGAGTCAATAATCTAGTTCACATCACCATGTGATTAACACTCAAAGAGTTCTAAGGTGTGATCATGTTTTTCTCGTGAGAGAGAATTTTAGTCAATGGGTCTGCAATATTCAGACCCATGTGTACTTTGCAAATCCTTATGTCATACTGTAGATGTTGCTATCACGCTTTACTTGGAGCTATTCCAAATGACTACTCCATTATACGTATCCGGTTTGCTACTCAGAGATATCCAGATTGGTGTCAAAGCTTGCATCGACGTAACCCTTTACGACGAACTCTTTATCACCTCCATAATCGAGAAAAATTTCCTTAGTCCTTTAGTTACTAAGGATAATTTTGACCGCTGTCCAGTGATCCACTCCTGGATCACTCTTATACTCCCTTTGCCAGACACGTGGCAAGGCACACATTAGGTGTGGTACATAGCATGGCATACATTATAGAACCTATGGCTGAGGCATAGGGAATGACTTTCATTCTCTCTCTATCTTCTGCCGTGGTTGAGCTTTGAGTCTTACTCAACTTTACACCTTACAATACAGGCAAGAACTCCTTCTTTGACTGATCCATTTTGAACTCCTTCAAAATCTTGTCAAGGTATGTACTCATTGAAAGTCTTATCAAGCGTCTTGATCTATCTCTATAGATCTTGATGCCCAATATATAAGCAGCTTCACCGAGGTCTTTCATTCAAGTATCCTTTTATGCTATCCAGAAATTCTATATCATTTCCAATCAACAATATGTCATCCACATATAATATTAGGAATGCTACAGAGCTCCCACTCACTTTCTTGTAAATACAGGCTTCACCGTAAGTCTGTACAAAACCATATGCTTTGATCACCTCATCAAAGCGTATATTCCAGCTCCGAGATGCTTGCACCAGTCCATAGACGGATCGCCGGAGCTTGCACACTTTGTTAGCACCCTTAGGATAGACAAAACCTTCTGGTTGCATCATATACAACTCTTCTTTGAGAAAACCATTAAGGAATGCAGTTTTGACATCCATTTGCCAGATTTCATAATCATAAAATCACTACTGGAATCAGCTTCTTTGCCATCTGCCAGCTCTTTGCCGTCTGCTGGCAGATGGCAAACAGGTTGTTTGCCATCTGCTGCAAAGCAGACGGCAAAGATCTGGCTGATGGCAAAGAGGGTCTTTGCCATCTGCACTTCTTTGCCGTCTGCCAGCCACGGCAAAGACCAAAGTGGGCCCCACGGGGCACGGCACTGGCTAGGTCAAGCTCTTTGCCATCTGCCACTTCTTTGCCGTCTGCCAGCAGACGGCAAAGAGGTGAGGGTGGGGCCCACAATGTCACGGCGGGGGCGGGCTAACGGTCGCCGTCTTTGCCGTCTGTTGGCAGACGGCAAAGAATTCTTTGCCGTCTGCCAGCAGACGGCAAAGAAATGAACTTAACTTTCGGCCCCGCGCCCCGCGCCTCTCTCTCTCTCTCACACATCTCTCTCTCCCTCTCTCTCTCAGCGCCGCCGCCCCGCTCTCCCGCCGCCGCACCCTCCCCGCAGCCCTCCTCCACCACCGCCCCCTCCCCGCGGCCCTTCTCCACCACCGCCGGAGCCAGGCCGCGGCGCCGCCCGCCCCCTCCCCGCGGCCCTCCTCCACCACCTCGGCTCCATCGCCCCCGCCGCCCCCTGCCCCGCCGCTCCGCCGCGTCGGGTCGCCGGCGAGCAGGCACCCCCGACGACCCAGCTCCGCCCCTCCCCCTCCGCCGCCCCGCGCCGCCGCCTCGACCCCCCTCCAGTGAGCTCCACCCTCCCCCCTTTTTATGTTTTTTTTCTGTTTTTATTAGTTCATATTAGTTAGTTTATATTAGTTAGTTATTAGTTCATATTAGTTAGTATATATTAGGTAGAAAAAACTTAGAGGGAAAAAAGAAGAAGAAGAAGAAGAAAAAAAGAGGAGAGGAGGAGAAGAAGAAGAGGAAAAAAGGAAAGGAAGAAGAAGAAGAGGAGGAGGAGGAGAAGAAAAAAGAAGAAGAGGAAGAAGAAGAAGAAAAAAGAGGAGAGGAGGAGAAGAAGAAGAGGACAAAGGAAAGGAGGAAGAAGAAGAAGAAGAAGGAACAAAAAGGAAGAAAATGAAGAAAAGGAAGAAGAGGAAGAAGAAGAAAAGAAAAAAAGAGGAAAAACCCCGACCCCGACCCGACACCCCGACCCCGACACGGCACCCCGACCCCGACCCCGACCCGACCCCGACCCCGACCCCGACCCCGACACGGCACCCCGACCCCGACCCCGACCCGACACCCCGACCCCGACACGACACCCCGACCCCGACACCCCGACACCCCTGACACCCCGACACCACGACACCCAGACACGACACCCCCGACACCCCGACCCCGACACGACACCCCGACACCCCGACCCCGACACGACACCCCGACACCACGACACCCCGACCCGACACCCCGACCCCGACACGGCACCCCGACCGCGACACCCCGACCCCGACACGGCACCCCGACCCCGACACCCTGACACCCCTGACACCCCGACACCACGACACCCAGACACGACACTCCCGACACCCCGACACCCCGACCCCGACATGACACCCCGACCCCGACACGACACCCCGACACCACGACACCCCGACACCCTGACACGACACCCCCGACCCCCGACACCTCTTCGGCCTCCTGTTGACCGAAAGGGTGCTCTTCGGCCTTCCAGAGGCCGACGGGGTCATATATGTGTGAATTATGAGTTAGGTCATATAATTTCCGATTTTGTTATGAAAAACATCATATATATTTGTGTTGATCGGGTGGATTTAAATGTGCAGTTGTTTCGTCGCTGCGAGGGTTTGGTGTTCGACGACCTCCCCGTGCGTTCGACGAGCTCCGCCCCTGCGTTCGTGGGTGAGCACAAATGGCATCTCCTCCTCCCCCTTCATTTGCTCTGTTCCGGTCTTCGTGCCGATGAAACTTGCTAGCTGTAGTAGATTGAATCATCAGTATGCGTGACGACTATGTGTCTCCCGTTCGAAAGGGTTACATCTATAAATATGCATGCATTTGCATATTTATAACCGTGATTCTTTTGAATTGTCCAACGTTATCCATGGACAGCCCGAGTATGTGTAGATTGGGTTCGTTTTCCCATATGCTCTGCTCCGGATCCGATGCAGAATTTCGCCAGTGCCTCCCTGTTGTTCTCCGGGTACACATCCTCTCTGCTTATTGCCGAGACGTGTATCAGGAGAACAGCAGGGAGGATAGCTCCAAAATGACCTATACTTAGCTTCTTTAGTTCATTTATGACATACTTAGCATACTTAGGTAAAAAATGGCATGATAATCTTGGTTTAGCTCCAAAATGACATTGACTTAGCTTATTTTCCTCCAAAATGACAAAATAACCTCACCTACCTCCAAAATGACCGATTTTAACTAGGATAGCTCTAAAATGACCTACACTTGCCATTTTCCTGTATGATTGTATGATTTATATAGTTACTTGTATAATTTTCTTACTTTGTATGATTGTTTCTTATACATAGTGCCATGATCTTGAAATCCGTCCCCGTCGGCCCTCGCCCGCTTTATGATTCGGATGTGGTAAATTCTCTTTTATAACTATTTGTTGCATTTCACATTTATGACAATTATGGCCATCAAGTTGACATACAGATATTTTAATCTAGGAGGTATGTGAACCGGAATTTGCAACCGACCCTCTTGTCGAGAATTTAAATTTAGTTGAAAAAGAAAACGAGTATTTGAAATAAAAAATTAAAAGAATTGAAAAAGAGAAGATGACATTGGAGTTGTATGTTGCCGATGTCGTCGATGATCACAAGATGAAGATGAATGCAATGCGCTTGAAGATGGATGCAATGCGCTTGAAGATTAAGAAGATTAGAAAATATGCCATTGATAATGAGGCTTGGTATCATTATGCTGTTGGATCAATTGTTACCTTAGTTGCGATCTTCATCGCATTTGTTGTGATGAGGGTACGTTTTCTCTATACTTAGCTTATTTTCCTCCTAAATGGCATAATTACCTAAGTTAGATAAAAAATGAGCTATACTTACGTAAGTTCGCTCAAAAATGGCATCATCCTCGAAAATGACATAATAACCTTACTAAGCTCCAAAATGACCTATTTACCTAGCTTAGCTCTAAAATGACCTACACTTAGCATTTTTTCCTAGCTTAGCTAAAAAATGGCATTTTTACCTACCTTAGTTAGAAGAAGAAGAAGATAAAGAAGAGGAGAGGAGAAAAAGAAAGAGAAGAAAAATTCTTCTTCTTCTTCTTCTTCTTCTAGTCTTCTTCTTCTTCTTCTTCTTCTTCTTCTTCTTCTAGCTAGTCTTCTTCTTCTAGTCTTCTTCTTCTTCTTCTAACTTTCTTCTTTCCCAATTTGCAGATTTGCTTTCGATGAGGAAGCTTGCGTTGATGGAGTCTACTCTTCTTCTTGTGCTTCCTTTTTGTTTTGATTTTGTAGGATGAACAATGTGAAACTTGCTACCTATATATGTATGTATGGATGAAACTATATGGACCTTTTGCTTAATTGTTGGATATGTTGGACTTTTCATTTGGTGTATATATGTGTTGGATGATCATATCCATATGGCAGGGATATGTTGGCTATATGTACTTGTTGAAATATTTTGAAATGAATATATATATATATATATATATATATATCTGTGAAATTGATTGAATTTAAGAAAAAAACAGTGGCAATATAGCCACTTTGCCGTCTGCTAGCAGACGGAAAAGAGGTTTGCCGTCAGCTAGCAGACGGCACAGAGGCCACGTGGCAGCAGCCTGTGCAACCTGGGCTGGCCTATTTGGCCTCTTTGCCGTCTGCTGGCAGACAGCGAAGACCTTTGCTTCTTTGCCGTCTGCTGGAAGACGGCAAAGAGCCTGCGCTGGCCCAGCTGACGCCTGACGTCAGCTGACGTCAGCTGCAGCTCTTTGCCGTCTGCTGGCAGACGGCAAAGAGCGCCGTTAGCCTCCTAACGGGGCTGGCACCTTTTGTCTGCCGTCCAGGGTCTTTGCCGTCTGCCGGCAGACGGCAAAGAGCTTTGCTTCTTTGCCGTCTGCCAGCAGACGGCAAAGGGGCCTTTGCCGTTAGCTGTTCGCCCGGACTGTTGGCCGTCTGCTGGCAGACGGCAAAGGCTTTGCCGTCCGCCAGGCATGCCTTTGCCGTCTGGTATGGCAGACGACAAAGAAGCCGATTCCAGTAGTGAATGCGGCAATTGCTAACATGATTCGGACAGACTTAAGCATCGCTATGGGTGAGAAAGTCTCATCGTAGTCAACCCCTTGAACTTGTCGAAAACCTTTCGCGACAAGTTGAGCTTTGTAGACAGTGATATTACCATCAGCATCCGTCTTCCTCTTAAAAATCCATTTATTCTCAATGGCTTGCCGATCATCGGGCAAGTCCACCAAAGTCCACACTTTGTTCTCATACATGGATCCTATCTCAGATTTCATGTCCTCAAGCCATTTTTCGGAATCCGGGCTTATCATAGCTTCTTCATAGTTCGTAGGTTCGCCGTTGTCTAACAACATAACTTTCAGAACAGGATTACCGAACCACTCTGGTGCGGAACGTACTCTGGTCGACCTACGAAGTTTAGTAGTAACTTGATCTGAAGTTTCATGATCTTTATCATTATCTTCCTCTCTTATTGGTGTAGGCATCACGGGAACGGTTTTCTCTGATGAGCTACTTTCCAATTCGAGAGAAGGTACAATTACCTCATCAAGTTCTACTTTCCTCCCACTCACTTCTTTCGAGAGAAACGCCTTCTCTAGAAAGGACCCATTCTTGGCAACAAAGACCTTGCCTTCGGATCTGTGGTAGAAGGTGTACCCAATTGTTTCTTTAGGGTATCCTATGAAGACGTACTTCTCCGCTTTGGGTTCGAGCTGATCAGGTAGAAGCTTTTTCACATAAGCATCGCATCCCCAAACTTTAAGAAACGACAGCTTAGGTTTCTTGCCAAACCATAGTTCATATGGTGTCGTCTCAATGGATTTAGACGGTGCCCTATTTAATGTGAATGCAGTTGTCTCTAATGCATAACCCCAAAACGATAGTGGCAAATCGGTAAGAAACATCATAGAACGCACCATATCCAATAAAGTACGGTTACGACGTTCGGACACACCATTACGCTGTGGTGTTCCAGGTGGCGTGAGTTGTGAAACAATTCCACATTTTCTTAAATGAAGGCCAAACTCGTAACTCAAATATTCGCCTCCACGATCGGATCGTAGAAACTTTATTTTCTTGTTACAATGATTCTCTACTTCACTCTGAAATTCTTTGAACTTTTCAAATGTTTGAGACTTGTGTTTCATCAAGTAGATATACCCATACCTACTCAAATCATCTGTGAACGTTAGAAAATAACGATACCCGCCGCGTGCTTCAACATTCATCGGACCGCATACATCGGTATGTATTATTTCCAACAAATCAGTAGCTCGCTCCATTGTTCCGGAGAACGGAGTTTTAGTCATCTTGCCCATGAGGCATGGTTCGCAAGTATCAAATGATTCATAATCAAGAGATTCCAAAAGTCCATCCGCATGGAGTTTCTTCATGCGCTTTACACCAATATGACCTAAACGGTAGTGCCACAAGTATGTTGCACTATCATTATCAACTTTGCATCTTTTGGCATCAATATTATGAATATGTGTATCACTACGATCAAGATTCAACAAGAATAGACCATTCACAAAAGGTGCGTGACCATAAAAGATGTTACTCATATAAATAGAACAACCATTATTCTCTGACTTAAATGAATAACCGTCTCGCAATAAACAAGATCCAGATATAATGTTCATGCTCAACGCTGGCACCAAATAACAATTATTGAGGTCTAAAACTAATCCCGAAGGTAGATGTAGAGGTAGCGTGCCGACGGCGATCACATCAACCTTGGAACCATTCCCGACGCGCATCGTCACCTCGTCCTTAGCCAATCTTCGCTTATTCCGTAGCTCCTATTTCGAGTTACAAATATGAGCAACCGAACCAGTATCAAATACCCAGGCGCTACTGCGAGCATTAGTGAGGAACACATCAATAACATGTATATCAAATATACCTTTGCTCACTTTGCCATCCTTCTTCTCCGCCAAATACTTGGGGCAGTTCCGCTTCCAGTGACCAGTCCCTTTGCAGTAGAAGCACTCTGTTTCAGGCCTGGGTCCAGCTTTGGGTTTCTTCGTGGGAGCGGCAACTTGCTTGCCGTTCTTCTTGAAGTTCCCCTTCTTTCCCTTGCCCTTTTTCTTGAAACTAGTGGTTTTGTTAACCATCAACACTTAATGCTCCTTCTTGATTTCTACCTCCGCTGATTTCAGCATCGCGAAGAGCTCGGGAATTGTCTTCTCCATTCCTTGCATGTTATAGTTCATCACGAAGCCTTTATAGCTTGGTGGCAGTGACTGAAGAACTCTGTCAATAACACTCTCAACCGGAAGATCAATTCCCAGCTGAGTCAAGTGGTTGTGGTACCCAGACATTCTGAGTATGTGTTCACTGACAGAACTGTTCTCCTCCATCTTACAGCTAAAGAACTTGTTGGAGACTTCATATCTCTCAACTCGGGCATTAGCTTGAAATATCAATGTCAGCTCTTGGAACATCTCATATGCTCCGTGGCGTTCAAAACGCTTTTGCAGTCCCGGTTCTAAGCCGTAGAGCATGGCACACTGAACTATCGAGTAGTCATCAAATCGAGCCTGCCAGGCATTCACAACGTCTGCAGCAGCTCCTGCAGCAGGTCCATCACCTAGCGGTGCATCAAGGACATAATCCTTCTGTGCAGCAATGAGGATAATCCTCAAGTTACGGACCCAGTCCATGTAATTGCTACCATCATCTTTCAACTAAGCTTTCTCTAGGAACGTATCAAAAACAGGGGAGCTACAACGCGAGCTATTGATCTACAACAGAATTTGCAAAGACTATCAGGACTAAGTTCATGATAAATTAATTTCAATTAATCAAATTACTAATGAACTCCCACTTAAATTAACATCCCTCAAGTTAACTAAGTGATACATGATCCAAATCAACTAGCCCATGTCCGATCATCACGTGAGATGGGATAGTCATCAATGGTGAACATCTCCATGTTGATCATATCTACTATATGACTCATGTTCGACCTTTCGGTCTCCAGTGTTCCGAGACCATGTCTGTACATGCTAGGCTCGTCAAGTTTAACCCAAGTATTCTGCTTGTGTAAAACTGGCTTACACCCGTTGTATGTGAACGTAGAATCTATCACACCCGATCATCACGAGGTGCTTCGAAACGACGAACTTTAGCAACGGTGCATACTCGGGGAGAACACTTTTATCTTGAAATTTAGTGAAGGGATCATCTTATAATGCTACCGTCGTTCTAAGCAAAATAAGATGCATAAAGGATAAACATCACATGCAATCAAAATATGTGACATGATATGGCCATCATCATCTTGTGCTTTTGATCTCCATCTCCAAAGCATCGTCATGATCTCCATCGTCACCGGCTCGACACCTTGATCTCCATCGTTGCGTCGTGGTCGTCTCGCCAACTATTGCTTCTACAACTATTGCTAACGCATAGCGATAAAGTAAAGCAATTACATGGCGCTTGCATTTCATACAATAAAGAGACAACCATAAGGCTCCTGCCGGTTGCCGATAAATTACAAAACATGATCATCTCATACAATAACGTATATCACATCATGTCTTGACCATATCACATCACAGCATACCCTGCAAAAACAAGTTAGATGTCCTCTACTTTGTTGTTGCAAGTTTTACGTGGCTGCTACGGGCTTCTAGCAAGAACCGTTCTTACCAACGGCACAAAACCACAACGATGATTTATCAAGTTTTCTGTTTTAACCTTCAACAAGGACCGGCCGTAGTCAAATTTGATTCAACTAAAGTAGGAGAAACGGACACCCGCCAGCCACCTTTATGCAAAACAAGTTGCATGTCTGTCGGTGGAACCGGTCTCATGTACGTGGACATGTAAGGTTGGTCCGGGCCGCTTCATCTTACAATACCGCCGAATCAAAATAAGACGTTGGTGGTAAGCAGTATGACGATCACCGCCCACAACTCTTTGTGTTCTACTCGTGCATATCATCTACGCATAGACCTGGCTCTTGATGCCACTGTTGGGGAACGTTGCATGGAAAACAAAAAATTTCTACGCACACGCAAGATCTATCCATGGAGATGCATGGCTACGAGAGGGGGAGTGTGTCTATGTACCCTCGTAGACCGTAAGCGGAAGCATTAGAACAACGCGGTTGATGTCGTCGAACAACTTCACGATCCAACCGACCGAGTACCGAACGTACGGCACCTCCGCGTTCAGCACACGTTCAGCTCGGTGACATCCTCGACTTCTTGATCCAGCAAGACGGCGAGGTAGTGGATGAGTTCCGGCAGCACGACGGCGTGGTGACGGTGATGGTGATGCTATCTCCGTAGGGCTTCGCCCAAGCACTGCGAAAATATGACCGAGGGACGGAACTGTGGAGGGGGGCGCCGCACACGGCTAAGACAATGTTGTGGCTTGTTTGGGGCGCCCCCTCTCCTCTATTTATATATGTGTAGGGGCTTGGAGTAGAAGGAATAGCGCCACGTGAACAGTACCACGTGAACAGTACCACGTGAATAGTACACACGTGGACTTGGACTCCAAAGTCCAATCCTATTCCTACTAGGACTCTCCTTTTTTCCTTCCCTAGCTGCGTGGGCTTTTGAGGACTTGGTGCGCCTGGCCCAATAAGGCCAGGGCGCCTCCCCTTAGCCCATGCCAGCCCTTGGGACGTGGTGGACCCACTTGTGGACTTCCGGACCCCTCCGGAATCATCCGGAACCTTCTGGAAGCTTCCCGGTACAATACCGAAAAAACTGCACCTTTTTCCGGAACCCAAAATATGACTTCCCATATATAAATCTTTACCTCTCGACCATTCCGAGACTCCTCGTGACGTCCAGGATCTCATCCGGGACTCCGAACAACATTCGGTTACCAATTCACATAACTCATATAACACTATATCGTCAACGAACGTTAAGCATGCGGACCCTACGGATTCGGGAATGATGTAGACATGACCGAGACGCCTCTCCGGTCAATAATCAATAGCGGAACCTGGATGCCCATATTGGTTCCTACATATTCCACGAAGCTCTTATCGGTCGAACCGCAATGACAACATACGTAATTCCCTTTGTCCGTCGGTATGTTACTTGCCCGAGATTCGATCGTCGGTATCTCCATACCTAGTTCAATCTCGTTACCGGCAAGTCTCTTTACTCATTCCGTAATACATCATCCCGTAACTAACTCCTTAGTCACTTTGCTCGCAAGCTTCTTATGATGTGCATTACCGAGAGGGCCCAGAGATACCTCTCCGAAACACGGAGTGACAAATCCCAGTCTCGATCCATGCCAACTCAACAGACACCTTCGGAGATACCTGTAGAGCATCTTTATGATCACCCAGTTACGTTGTGACGTTTGATAGCACACAAGGTATTCCTCCGGTATCCGGGAGTTGCATGATCTCATGGTCGGAGGAACATGTATTTGACATTCAAGAAAGCAGTAGCAATAAACAAAATGATCATATACTAAGCTAAAAGATGGGTCTTGTCCATCACATCATTCTCCTAATGATGTGATCCCGTTATCAAATGACAACTCATGTCTATGGTTAGGAAACCTTAACCATCTTTGATCAACGAGCTAGTCTAGTAGAGGCTCACTAGGGACACGGTATTTGTTTATGTATTCACACATGTATTTAAGTTTCCGGTCAATACAATTCTAGCATGAATAATAAACCTTTATCATGAACAAGGAAATATAAAATAATAACAACTTTATTATTGCCTCTAGGGCATATTGCCATCAGTTACAGATCGAGTCTGTATTCTCCTCGGTTCGCCAGGTGTCTTCGATGGCGCAGAATCGAGTTACCAAGGTGGTTAATTCAGGGAATGTTTGGACGCAACGGCGAGAAAGGGCGTTTGAGACGCCTTTATCCTTGCATCCACGCTCGAAGGCGGCGATTATATCAGAATCTTGGTAATCCAGAATCTTGTTCTTGACGGATAAGAATCTGGCCCAGTATTGTCGGATTGGCTCGCCGGGGATCTGCCGTACGTAGGCTAAGTCCCAAATGTCAGACGGGCCGAAGTTATCGGGACGATATTCTGTGCAGTGGGTGAGCGGGCCAGATCTGATCTCTAAAGACGGCGGAACCCCGTCACCCTCGTCCGATGCTGGATCCGCCGTTATCGGTCTAGCCGGCATCGATCTGGGAGTCGGTTGCTGGTGAGTCGCTGTCCGATCCGCTTTCCAGGAAGTACCTCAGCCCCTTGCCCATGAGGGGACTCTCTGGTAGGATCAGAGAGGGGTCAAGGTTCGCTCCCACCGTAGGTGGGGGTGTCGCCATGACCGAGACTTCAGTCGTGGAGATGTGCTTTATGGGTTTGAGGCCGTTAACCGGCGATCCCATCGATACTTCTGGCGATCACGCAGCTGAACTCTCAATGAAAGCACCAGTGTCGGTGTAAAAACTGGCAGACCTCGGGGTAGGGGGTCCCGGGCTGCGGATCTCGGATCGATGGTAACAGAGACAAAAGGAGACGATGTTTTACCCAGGTTCGGGCCCTCTTGATGGAGGTAAAACCCTACGTCCTGCTTCTGTTTATATTAATGGAGGTGTATCGAGTACAGAGTTGATCTACCTCGAGATCGTAATATGTGTCTAACTACTATAGCTTGGTGTTCGATGTTGCGCTAATGTGCCCTACGGGCTAAACCCTATGGCTTATATACACGCCAGGGAGGGTATCTAGGGTTACAAGGTCAGTATCTTAGAATAAGGCGGCTGGAATAATCTTGAAGTGTACTGCAAGTCTTCGGTAGAGACAGCCTTGATCACGTCTCCCATCTGCAGCCTCCGGAGTCCATCTTGATTACGTACGAGGGCATATCGGCCCATCCGAGGAGACGGGCCGGCTAGGTTGGCACCCCCTAATACAATACACCGTCAGGTACACTCATGTTTTAGTTGTTGTTGATTATGTTACTAAGTGGGTAGAAGCTATTCCATCTAGTAGTGTTGATCACAACACATCTATTAAAATGCTTAAAGAAGTTATCTTTCCAAGGTTCGGAGTTCCTAGATATTTAATGACTGATGGTGGTTCACATTTTATTCATGGTGCATTCCACAAACTCTTAGCTAAATATGATGTTAACCATAGAATTGCATCACCATATCATCCTCAGTCTAGTGGTCAAGTTGAATTGAGTAATAGGGAAATAAAATTGATTCTGCAAAAGACTGTTAAGAGATCTTGAAAGAATTGGTCTAAGAAACTTGATGATGCATTATGGGCTTATATAACTGCTTATAAATATCCTATGGGTATGTTTCCTTATAAAATGGTCTATGGAAAAGCATTTCATTTACCTCTAGAATTAGAACATAAAGCTTATTGGGTAATTAAAGAACTTAACTATGATTTTAAACATGTCGGTAAAAAGAGGTTATTTGATATTAGCTATCTAGATGAATGGAGAACCCAGGCATATGAAAATGCCAAGTTGTTCAAAGAAAAGGTTAAAAGATGGCATGACAAAAGAATCCAAAAACGGGAATTTAAGGTTGGTGATCAAGTCCTATTGTACAACTCTCGTTTCAGATTCTTTGCAGGAAAACTTCTCTCTAAATGGGAAGGACCATACATTATCGAAGAGGTCTATCACTCCGGAGCTATCAAGATTAACAATGCCGAAGGCACTAATCCTAGAGTGGTTAATGGGCAAAGAATTAAACAGTATATCTCAGGTATGCCCATTAATGTTGAAACTAATGTTATTCAAACCATGACACTGGAGGAACACATAAAAGAGACCTTCCGGAATGCTCCAGAAACCTGAAAAGGAATAGGTATGTGATACGGTAAGTAAACCAGAAAAATTATTTCTGTCCGTTTTGGAATATTAGAAAAATTACAAAAATAAGAAACAATCGAGAGGACCCACGAGGAGGCCACAAGGCAACATGGCGCGCCATACACCCCAGGGCGCACCATGTTGCCTTGTGGGCCCCTCGTGTGCCTTCCCGACTCCGTTTTCCTCCCGAATACTTGTTTCGCAAGATAAAAATTCATTATATATACTCCTGGATGTTTTGACCACCGTATCGCAAGTTTCTCCTCTGTTCTTGTTTCGGGCTATTTTCTGTCAGATCTTCAAGGCCAGGCATCATGTCTTCTTCCTCCTCCAACAACGTGGGAGACGATGCTTGGTTGCTGCATATGGAACTCGAGAGAGAGGAAGCCGAGGAGGTCACCATGGAAGAAGAGGCGGGAGATTCGCTGGATGTCCACCCTCCGGCTTCGGAGAGGGGTACTTTAGCTGGTATCTCCACTACTCCAAACCCCCATCAAGCCGTGAGGACGGCGACGAGCCAAGGAAGTCAAGAGGTACAAGAAGGGCCCATCTCTAGGAGGGCCTTACACAGGTTACATCGGAACAATTTTCATAATTTGGTTCACAATTATGGAGTTGAGAATACTTCCCATATGCACATACCGTCCAATTGGGACATATCTCGTCCAAGTGAAAGTGATGCAGGAAAGAATGCTTGGTGTCGTGGGGCTACGACCATCTATGGGGCCATCCAGCCCCTTGTGGTTCGGCAGGGGAGATCAACGTGCGCAAAGAGCAGAATCAATGGAGGACGCAAGGGATTTACCCAGGTTCGGGCCACTGAGAAGCGTAAAACCCTACTCCTGCTTTGGTGTATTGGATGTGTGAAGGCACACGTACAAGGAGCGCTTCTCCCGGCAAGGCGCGGAGAGAGTAGCTACGCATGCAAGGCGTGCCAGTGTTTGAACAAGGATCCGAATCCCCCTAACTGTTGCCTTGGCCCTCCTTTTATAGCTTAAGGGGTTACCACAGTGGCAAAACAGTAATTACATAGTGATTAGATAGCAAACAGTGCTATCATACCTAACTCTGCCAGTTTAGGACAAAAGCATTAAATGCTCTGTTAGGTGTCGTGTGGAGAGGTAGCCCCGGCAAGGTTTCTGCACCGCTCACCCAGCTACCTCGTATTAGCCTGACACGCCCTCTAGACGGGTGTCATTGAAGGCAAATCCTATCTCAGCGCACTGACACGTGCTCGACAAACCTCACCAACCAGCCTCCGCGGTCGACACCTCACTCATTAGCGACCAGCTGTACGGTGAGGTGGAGCGCTGGAGGGCTGGCAGAAGCTTGCCGGTACGGAGCTTGCCGGGTCTTCACCTTGCTGGTTTGTCCTTGCCGGCAAGAAACGTCTTCATCTTCAGCACTGGTTGGGTGCTTGTTGGTGCTTCATCTTGAACCTCTCCCCAGTAGCTTCTAGCACTGGGCCCTGAATTTTGGTCTTGGTGGTTTCCGGCAAGCCCTGGGCCGGCAAGGAGGCTGCTACCGTCTGTGCATAAGTCAGGGTATAAAATACCCATGTTTTATACACCGACGGGAGCCCCCGGGCCTGAGCCATACGCGCGTCCGAAGCGTCGTTGGGCTAGGCCCAAACAATGCACAAACACGCGGTGGGAAAACTGCCGCTGTAATTTTCATCATGATGGTTATCACTTCTTGAGATCTTCCTTGCTTCTTCATTAATCTGGACTTGAGTGCGTTCTTGGTCATCTTCCGGTAATCTTGTCGCCGGGCCAGACTTGAATAGGTGCATGACCACGCATGGCAAGGGATAACTGCCATATCTGTCTTTACTTCTCCTTTTTCTGCGCCCCTCCATCACGCGCGTTTGCATGCATGCAAAGTGGTGGATTGGTGAAGAAGGGCGGCCGTTGGAGTGACGCACCGGGCCAGGGACGCAAGGTGTGGGATTGGCGAACTCGGATGGTTGCTGGAGTAATGCGCCCGGCCAGAGGTGCAGGGCACAGGTTTGGCAAATCTGGGCGGCCGCCTGAAGACAGTGATGAACCAGCTCCCCACGCTCTCCCTATAAAGAGGGGGCTGCGAGATGCGATGCTCATCCATCTCCCTTCGCCCAGTCTTCAGCAACTGTCGCCTCCTTCTTCTACCTTCCTCCTCCGCACCTGTCGACGGCATGGCGAGGGGAAGAGGCCGCGGTCGTGCCTCCGCCACCGCGGCGAGGGCTTCTCCTCGGCTCCATGCCCACACCTCGGCCGTGGCTGCGGAAGCTGGCTCCAGCACTCAAGGAAGGGCCACGGCCCGTGGTCGTGGAAGACGCGGTGCTCGTGGTCGAGGCGGCCATGGCGGAGCATTTGCCGCTTCGTCTTCGGCCCTTCCTCCCCCGACAGAGGGCCATACGGAGGAAACGGCACATGAATTCGTCATGGAACTACGCGATCGGCCGTGGAGCTGGCTGCGGCTTCCTCGTCCCTTTGCTAGGGAGATGGAAGGCCGCCACCTGCGCGGCTTGTGGCTGCGCGTGGATGGTTGCTGCAACGGCCTGGTTTGGGTGACCGTTGAGACCTCCAACAACGGCCTCATGTATCTCACGCATGGGTGGAAATCCTTCGTTCTAGCCCGTTGCTTAGGGCAAGGGCACCTTCTCCTCTTTAGGTTGGACGGACCAGATACACTCGTCGTGAAGTTCTTCGGGGCTTTGGGCGCTCGTGTGGAGTGCTGCGAGGAAAGCTCGAGCGACAGCGACACCGCTTCCTCCAGCGATGCTGAGGATGACGATGATGACGGCGATGACGACGGCGCTCCAGGCATGAAGACCGAGGACGAGTCTGACTGAATGCCGGCAACACCATCATCTGGCCTTCCGGGAACAAGCCGGGCTTCGCCTAGGCGCCCCTTTTGCCCTCCTTGCACTCGATGTAAACCCTGGGGAAGGACCAATAAAATGTAACCGAGTACTTTTTTTAATGAATATCTATTATTTGTCGGGCTTAGATGAATGCATGCCGTTCCCCTTGTTTTATTTTGCCTTTGTATGACCGTGCTCCCTACGCTGTTTGGAAACTTGCCGGTGCGCACACTTGCCGCGAGCGCTTTGAGGAACAGGTCCTTAGCAGCCTGCTGGAAGTGCCGCTGCCGGCAAGGTAACTTGCCGGGCCAGAACATAGCTGCTAAGCTTGCCGAGCAGACTCGAGGCAAACTAGAGCGCGGACTGATCGCGACAAGATTCCTTCGCGTGAAGATTTCTCATACAAAACACAGAATTGTTCAAGGGAAATCGCAAATAACAAGAAAATTATTTCGAAGTTTTTCAACTTAGCTTTTCCTTGCGCTGTTTTCCTCATCGTACGAAATGATCACTTGAACGTCATTAAAATGGTACCCCATCTCCACTCCCCCGGGAAAATTGCACGCGAGGGATCCTTCTGTCTTTTAAGAAAAAGAAAGAAGAGAAAAGAGTGGTTTGTGAACCTTGATGGTTCATCAGCCATTCCATACAAACTAAAGTGTAAATCACAACATCACATGCATCCATATATAAATGAATATGTACGAAGAGTTGCGAAACACTTAGCTTTATTATGCACAGGATCTGCGCCTGGCTTTGTACAAAGGGTTACAAGTCTTGCCGACAAAGCTTGTACAAAAGGGGTTGCCGGGGTGCCCGGCAACCACGCCTTATGGGTAGAACTTGCGAAGATGCTCAATATTCCATGAGTTCTGCACTGGGGTGCCATCTTCGGTCTCCAGACAGACTGCGCCAGGTCTGGTGACTCGTACTACCCGATAAGGGCCTTCCCAGTTCAGCGTCAACTTGTTTGATTTCTTGGCAGACTGAATGCACCGAAGAACAAGGTCGCCTTCCTCAAGGCTTTGGGCGTGCACTTTGCGGCTATGATAGCGGCGCAAGGCTTGCTGGTAGCGTGCAGCTCGCACAGCCACCCGAAGACGATCCTCCTCAAGGAGCGTTGCGTCGTCTTGGCGCAGCTACTCTTGCTCAGCTTCATCGTAAGCGAGCACTCGAGGTGACCCGTATATGAGTTCCGTGGGGAGCACCGCTTCTGCACCATAGATTAGGGAGAAGGGTGTTTGGCTAGTAGCTCGATTTGGTGTCGTCCTGAGTGACCAAAGAACCGCTGGAAACTCATCAATCCAGCGCCTTCCACATTTGCGCAGCCTGTCAAAGGTTCTTGTCTTGAGACCATGCAGCACTTCAGCGTTCATCCTTTCTGCTTGGCCGTTGCTTCTCGGGTGAGCGACAGATGCAAAACAGATTTTGCCGGCAAGGTCCTGGATATACTGCATGAAGGTGCGGCTCGTGAATTGTGTGTCGTTGTCGGTGATGATTCTGTTAGGAACCCCGAAACGGCAAACTAATCCTTTGAAGAATTTGACGGCTGATTGCGCTGTCACCTTCCTCACCAGCTCCACTTCAGGCCACTTTGTGAACTTGTCGATGGCGACGTACAAGAACTCAATGCCCCCGACAGCACGGGGGAAGGGGCCCAAGATATCGAGCCCCCAAACCGAAAAGGGTCAGGAGAGAGGGATCATTTGGAGGGCTTGAGGTGGCTGATGTATGTTCTTCGAATGGAACTGGCATGCTTCACACTTTCTTACTAGCTCAGTTGCATCCTGGAGGGCAGTGGGCCAATAGAAGCCTTGCCGGAAAGCTTTGCCGGCAAGCGCTCTTGAACCTATGTGAGAGCCACATATGCCTCCATGTATCTCCGCCAATAGCTTCAGTCCATCTTCCCGGCAAATACACTTTAATTTCACACTGTTTGGTCACTTTCTGTATAGAATGCTATCCACAAACTGATACATACTTGACTGACGGGCTACTTTCTCAGTTTCTTCTTGCTTATCGGGAAGTTCTCCTGTTTGAAGGAAATGAACTATCTGCTGTGCCCATGCCAGAGCTTGCGGCTCGACGACAAGGACGAAAGACATTTCTTCGGCTGTGGGAGCGCTTGCCTCTGCAGCAAGAACCTGAGGTTCTGCGCGAAGCCGCTGCTCACCGATAACCACGTCATTGTCTTCGGCAACCTTTTTGCCAGCGGCTCCTGGGAGCTTTTCCGGAAAATACTTGCCGGTACTCAACTTCCTTCTGTTACTGGCCTGCGTTGATGGAGTGAATGTTGGTTGATTCAAATGGAGCACAAAAGTTCCTGGTTCCACTTGTAGCTTTTGAGCGGCACACTTTGATAGGTGATCAACAATGCTGTTTTCCGCACGAGGGATGTGCTCTGTTTGCAACCCGTCAAAGTGTTCTTCCAATTTCCTCACTTATTCCACATACGCTTCCATCAACGGGCTCTAGTAATCTTTGTTCACTTGTTTTACAACAAGCTGCGAGTCACCGCGGACGATCAACTTTCTGATCCCAAGGTCCACTGCGATCCTAAGACCGGCAAGGAGTCCTTCGTACTCAGAAGTGTTGTTTGTAGCTTGCTCCCTGGGAAAGTGCATTTGAACCACATACTTGAGGTGCTCTCCGGTGGGTGCGATGAGCAGCACTCCGGCACCGGCGCCTTGCAGCGAGAAGGCACCGTCAAAGTACATGATCCATTCTTTGGCTGTCTCTTTACCGGGGAGAGCTGTTTCTTGAGTTTCTTCGTCTTGCATTGGTATCCATTCTGCAATGAACTCCGTCAAGGCTCTGCTCTGCATGGTTGAAGTGCTTTCAAACTTAAGTGCAAAGCTTGACAATTCCAACGCCCACTCCACTATCCTGCCAGTTGCCTCTGGGTTTCTTAAAATGCGTTGCAACGGAAAGCGAGTGACGACGGTGATCTCATGTGCTTGGAAGTAGTGACACAGCTTTCTCGAGGCCATAAGAAGGCCGAAAAGCAATTTCTGCACCCCAGAGTATCTTGATCTAGCCCCCTGCAGAAGGGAACTAACAAAATATATGGGCCGTTGCACCACTTTCTTCTTTGGCATCACTTGTTGGTTAGTTTCATTTGCTTGCGCAGTTTCTGACTTGTCAGCGTCGGACCTTGCCGGAGAAGATTCCGGTTTGTCGCTGGACGGGCTTGCCGCGCCCGCTTCCTCGTCATCGACTTCTCTCTACGCCACTAATGCAGCACTAGCCACTTGATTTGTCGCCGCTACGTATAGCAGCAACGGCTCTTGTGGTCTAGGCGCAACTAGCGTTGGCGCAGAGGAGAGGTATCTTTTCAAGTCCTGCAGCGCGGCCTCCGCTTCCGGAGTCCATTTCATCGGACCTACCTTTTTCAAAATCTTAAAAAATGGCAGGGTGCGCTCAGCAGATCTTGAAATGAACCTACTCAAGGCAGCAATGCAGCCGGCAAGACGCCGTACATCCTTGATGCTTTTTGGTGCTTGAATCTGCTCAATTGCTTTGATCTTGTCGGGATTTGCTTCAATCCCCCATTGGGATACAAAGAATCTGAGAAGCTTGCCGGATGGGACACCAAACACACACTTCTCGGGATAGAGCTTCAAATTGATTTTGCGCAAGTTTGCAAATGTTTCTTCCAAATCTTGAATGAGGGTAGATTTGTCCTTGGTCTTAACCACTATATCATCCATATATGCTTCCACGTTCCTGTGCAGCTGGGGCTCAAAACCAATCTGGACTGCTCTTCGAATGTTGAACCGACACTCTTCAACCCGAAAGGCATACGCACGAAGCAGTATGTGCCACATGGAGTAATGAATGAGGTTTTCTCCTCATCCTCCTTGGCCATGAATATCTGATGGTACCCAGAATATGCATCAAGGAAGGAGAGTAAATCACAGCCGGAGGTAGAGTCTACAATTTGATCAATGCGCGGCAAGGGGAAAGGATCCTTTGGACATGCTTTGTTAATATCAGTGTAGTCAATACAAAGTCTCCACTTCACGTTTGCTTTGCGTACCACAACTGGATTTGCCAACCAAGTTGGATGTAGTACACCTCTGACCAAACCTGCTGCTTCAAGCTTCTTGATTTCCTCGGCAATGAACCGTTGTCACTCCAATGCTTGTTTCCGGACTTTCTGCTTGACGGGCCAAGCGTGGGGACAGACAGCAAGGTGGTGCTCAATTACCTCCCTGGGAACACCGGGGATGTCAGATGGTCGCTATGCGAACACATCGACATTCGCCCGCAGGAAGGCAACGAGCGCGCTTTCCTATTTGTTGTCAAGGGTGGCACTGATGGTGAAGGTACCGTCAGCGCCATCCTCCCTCGCCGGCACCTTTTTGGTTGCTGGTGCAGTAGCTTTGGGCTTCTTACCGGCAGAGCACTCCGGCAAGTCTTCAACGGGCGCGCAGCACTCCGAAGAGGTTCGCTTCCCGGAATTCTTGTCAGAAGTCTTGCCGGGCTTCTTATTTTCTTTCTTCTTGGCGGGAGCTGGCGCCTTGGCGGCCTCTGCTGCAACCGCGTCTCTGTACATCTTATCGACACAAATAGCTGCATCTTTCTTGTCGGAGTTGATGGAAATGACACCCATTGGCCCTGGCATCTTCAATGTGTTGTAAGCATAGTGAGATGCTGCCATGAATTTTGCCAAGGCTGGGCGGCCAAGAATTCCATTATACGGCAAGGGGATCTTGACAACGTCAAACACAATCTTTTCTGTTCTGTAGTTCAATTCCCCGCCAAACGTCATCGGCAATGTGATCTTTCCCTTGGGCTGGCTTCTTCCTAGGTTTACTCCTTGAAACGTGCCCGTTTTCTGGAGTTCCTCGTCGGGGATCTGTAGCCTCTTGATTACTTCCAGAGAAATCAAGTTTAAACCGGCCCCACCATCAACTAACATTTTCGTGACCTGGAGGTTGCGAATTGTTGGGGAAACCAACAACGGCAAACACCCGACCGCGGTTGTGCGATCAGGGTGGTCCTCGGCATCGAAAATGATAGGCGTGTGTGACCACTTGAGTGGCTTTTGAGAGCCCATTGCTGGTTCTGCCGCATTAACCTCACGAGACCACTGCTTAAGTTGGCGGTGAGAGGAGTGCAAAGATGCGCCTCCGTCAACGCACATGGCCTCAGTTGCCTTCTGGAATTCCTGTTCACTGGACTCTCCATCGTCCTCTTCTTCCTCACTTCCATCATCTCCCCCTTTCTTTTCGTGGCCTCTAGCAGGTTTTTCTTTCTGCTGCTTCGCCTTGCCACGACGGCCTCCTCGACCACCACGGCCCTTTTTGCCGGATCCACCGGCACCATCTTGACCCTTCTCTTTGTCACGTTTTTCATACTCAGCCTTTTGTTTCTCAACAAGGTGCTCGACTTGTCGGCACTCTTGGAGGTCATGGCCCTTGGTGCGGTGAATCTTGCAGTACGGCCCATCAGATTTGCCGGCCTTCTCGTTTGCCGCCGCCTCCTGGCAAGTGGCGCATACAGCCGCCTCCTTGTCGGAGTTCTCGGTTTTAGCTTTCTTGGCGGACTCAGAGTTGCCGGAGCCCTCGACAGCCATAACAGTTTTGCCCTTGCGCTTCCTGTTGCGCTTTCTGCCCTTCTTCCTCGGGGTGGCAGCATCGTCATCCTCGGAATCCACCTCGGTGCCAGTGTATTCCCCGGGAAGCCTTCTTCCTTCCTCAGTGCGTGCGCACTTATCCGCCAACGTATAGAGCTCGTTGACGGTTTTGGGTAGCTTGACGTTCATCTTCTCCCGCATCCTTCGATTGCGCACATTCGTGTGAAAGGCGGCAATGATGGCTGCGGGTTGCACATCTGGAATGTTACGGTGCACGCGGCTGAACCTCTGGATGTACTTGCGCAAAGTTTCTCCATCTCTTTGCGGGATCACTTGCAGGTCGCTGGGCTGTCCAGGGGCCTTGTGGCCTCCGGTAAAGGCACCAACAAACTCATTACAGAGATCTGCCCACGAAGAAATGGAGTTCTCCGGCAAGTTCATCAGCCAAGATCTCACGTTGGGCTTCAGCACCAACGGAAAGTAGTTGGCGAGGATTTTCTCATCTCTTCCCCCGGCAGCTTGCACGGCAATCATGTAGATGCCCAGAAATTCTGCCGGGTTCAGCTTGCCATCGTACTTTTCTGGTACTTCTGGCTTGAAGGCCCGGACGGATGGCCATCGTACTTGCCGTAGCTCACGGGTGAAGGTAGGACATCCGACCTCGTAAGGTAGATATCCGCCAACCCCTGGCGCAGGCTCATCAACGATGGGGCCATTGCGCGCGTCGGATTGATGGCGCGCCTCCCGGCGCCATTCGATGGTGGTGCGGGCGTCTTCTACCCGCCTGTCTCGTAGCACTTGCCGCTGATCTTGCCGCACTCGCGGATCCGAAGAGGCCATCGACATCTCGTCGGGCTCGAAAGATCGTTGAGCTTGCCGCGGTTGTTGGCGTTGCTGCTGTTGAGACTGTTGCCGCTGGGGTGATTGCACCGTTAGCGCAGCACCATCAACACGGCCACCAGTTGGAGCTACTGGTGCTGTTTGCGGACGCTGTGAGGGCACCGCTTGCTGTGATTTGCTAGCCTCGGCAAACCCAATCAAGCTTTGGATGGTGGCTCTCCACTCATCCATTTTCTCTGTTGCTGGAGGGAAATTCAGCAGCATCTAGGCTCGCGCTATTGCTTGTACTGCTGTGGCTGGCATGGCCAGAAGCGAAGAGCGCGACGTCGCTCTACTCCTGGCAGAGCCAGCAGGAGCGCCATCGCGGTCTTGCTGCCGCAGCACATGATCAACAGCGGGTCGCTGTGGCGGAGGCGGTGCCTGAGGATCTGGGATTTTATCAACAGGAGTCTTGCCATGAGGTCGCCGCTGTCCGGAGTCATTGGCGCCGCTCAGAGCCGTACCGCGCCCATTGTGCGAGGGGCGTGGCGTCTATCCTGAACAGCATCTCTGGATGCCGCCACGGCGGAATCTCGGCTCGCGCCAGCCCGGGCGTTGCCGCTCCGGTGGCTGCGCTCGTTGGCGCGGCGAGGGGGAGGAGGAAGACGTCCATCTGCCCCGCCCACGCCATCTCGGCTTCGTTCGCCAGAGGATCGAGGAAGTCGACCACCCGTGCAGGTGTCTTCCGCACCGACCACGGTGGGCACGCCAACCGTGCCGCCTGCGCTGGTCGTGCCAATCGTGGTATCCGCACCGCCCGCATTGGCCGCGCCGCCTGCGCCACGTGCGGATACGTGCGAAGGGGTCGTCATCGTGATGCCCTTCTTCTTGGGGCCATCGACGACGAGGAGGACGGTGATGAAGTTGATGACACTAACGCGCAATCCACTGATTCAGGTTCGCGCAAGCGTGCCCCCTACCTGGGGCGCCAAAGATGTCGTGGGGCTTCGACCATCTATGGGGCCATCCAGCCCCTTGTGGTTCGGCAGGGGAGATCAACGTGCGCAAAGAGCAGAATCAATGGAGGACGCAAGGGATTTACCCAGGTTTGGGCCGTTGAGAAGTGTAAAACCCTACTCCTGCTTTGGTGTATTGGATGTGTGAAGGCACAGGTACAAGGAGCGCTTCTCCCGGCAAGGTGCGGAGAGAGCAGCTACGCATGCAAGGCGTGCTAGTGTTTGAACAAGGATCCGAATCCCCCTAACTATTGCCTTGGCCCTCCTTTTATAGCTCAAGGGGTCACCACAGTGGCAAAACAGTAATTACATAGTGATTAGATAGCAAACAGTGCTATCATACCTAACTCTGCCAGTTTAGGACAAAAGCATTAAATGCTCCGTTAGGTGTCGTGTGGAGAGGTAGCCCCGGCAAGGTTTCTGCACCGCTCGCCCAGCTACCTCGTATTAGCCTGACACGCCCTCTGGACGGGTGTCATAGAAGGCAAATCCTATCTTAGTGTGCTGACACGTGCTTGACAAACCTCACCAACCAGTCTCTGCGGTCGACACCTCACTCATTAGTGACCAGCTGTCTGGTGAGGTGGAGCGCTGGAGGGCTGGCAGAAGCTTGCCGGTACGGAGCTTGCCGGGTCTTCACCTTGCCGGTTTGGCCTTGCTGGCAAGAAACGTCTTCATCTTCAGCACTGGTTGGGTGCTTGTTGGTGCTTCGTCTTGAACCTCTCCCCAGTAGCTTCTGCCACTGGGCCCTGAATTTTGGTCTTGGTGGTTTCCGGCAAGCCCTAGGCCGGCAAGGAGGCTGCTACCGTCTGTGCATAAGTCAGGGTATAAAATACTCATGTTTTATACACCGACACTTGGGCCAGAAAATAAGCACATTATGACCGAAGTTCAAAAGAATGCTGAGATTATTCAACATGTGCTACGAGAAATCCAGAGTTTGAAGGAAATCTTAATGAATATTATGAAGAACAAGCCCACTACACCACCACCATCGCCAAAGAAGGAAACTTGAGTACATGGGTATGGGCACCACCCTTGGCTTGTTCCAAGCTTGGGGGAGGTGCCCCGGTATCGTATCACCATCACTTTTATCATCATTATCTATCTTAGTTCGATCCCTAGTTATTTCGTGATTTAGAAGAATAAATTTTTAGCATGATCTAGTTTCGAGTGCTTGTTTCGTGATCTATCTATGTAATCAAGTGTGAGAGTTATATAATAAAGAGTAGTTTGAGTTTGGTTGCTTTACTTTCTTGTTCACATCCTAGCAATAATAATAATAAAAAGATCATATGCTAATCCCATGGGGAGTGATGTCTTCACATAAAAGAAGTATAACTGATAAAATTTGTTGGAAGTTAACAAGCATATCATTAGTCATTGATGCAATTCATGAAATAGTAATAAAGAAAGAGAGGTATCACATATAAATATACTATCTTGGACATCTTTTATGATTGTGAGCCCCCATCAAATATTCTATGCTTGATCAAATAGTTGACGTTGGACAAGGAAGACAACATAATAGGTTATGTTTGCTTATATTCACATAGAAGTTATATTGTCATGGATCCTCTAACATGTGGTGCTTGCTGATGTCTAGTACACAACTTATTCTTGTAGACTCGTGTTGGGCCTCCAAGCGCAGAGTTTTGTAGGACAATAGCAATTTCCCCTCAAGTGGATGACCTAAGGTTTATCAATCCGTGGGAGGCGTAGGATGAAGATGGTCTCTCTCAAACAACCCTGCAATCAAATACAAGAAATCTCTTGTGTCCCCAACACACCCAATACAATGGCAAATTGTATAGGTGCACTAGTTCGGCGAAGAGATGGTGATACAAGTGTAGTATGGATAGTAGATATAGGTTTTTGTAATCTGAAAATAAAAAAACAGCAAGGTAGCAAGTAACAAAAGTGAGCAAAAACGGTATTGCAATGATTGAAAACAAGGCCTAGGGTTCATACTTTCACTAGTGCAATCTCTCAACAATGCTAACATAATTGGATCATATAACAATCCCTCAACGTGCGATAAAGAATCACTCCAAAGTTCCTATTCACGGAGAACATAAGATAGAAATTGTTGTAGGGTTTGAAACCACCTCAAAGTTATCTTTTCCGATCAATCTATTGAGCCATCCCTATAAGTGTCACAAATAGCCCTAAAGTTCGTACTAAAATAACACCATATGATACGTATCAACCAACTCTAATGTCACCTAGATACTCCAATGTCACCACAAGTATCCATGATTCATAATATCCATGAGTCAATTACATGAACTTGCAAACGGAGCATGGTAAAGGCTATAATTGGCATTTTATTGAACTAAAAGATACAAAACATGATTATTGATAACATCAAGCAAATATCAACAAAATTAAATGACGCTCCAAGCAAAACTCATATTATGTGACGAATAAAAATATAGTCCCAAGTGAGGTTACCGATAATGTTGAAGACGAAAGAGGGGATGCCTTCCGGGGCATCCCAAGGATAGACGCTTGAGTCTTCCTTAAATATTAACTTGGGGTGCCTTGGGCATCCCCAAGCTTAGGTTCTTGCCACTCCTTAATGTCCTCATATCGATATCTCACCCAAAACTTGAAAACTTCAATCACACAAAACTTAATGGAACTTTGTGAGATAGGTTAGTATGATAAAAATAAATCATCCACTTAGGTACTGTCAAGACAAGATTCATAATTGTTATCACATAATGACTACTGTAGTCTATCATTTCCACAATTTATATCTCATAATATAAGCTATGGAAACACTAAAGCAAGCAAACTATGCAATGAAAACAGAATCTGTCAAAAACAGAACAGCATGTAGTGCGATTTAAAAACCAAAGTTATGTACCTACAAAAATTCTGAAAAATTATTACAACGTAAACAATTTGTAACCCAATACTGTGTAAAAATTTCAGAATTTTCTCACGCTCTAGTACAGAATATAAATTCCAGCACTGGACGCAAAAGTTTCTGTTTTTGCACAGAATCAAATCAACAAGTATCCACACTATCCCAAAGGCTTTACTTGGCATATTATTGAAAGAAAACATATAAAACATGATTACCACAGTAGCTTAATCATGTGGACACACAAAAACAGTAGGTATAAATATTGGGTTGTCTCCCAACAAGCGCTTTTCTTTAATGCCTTTTAGCTAGGCATGATGATTCCAATGATGCTCACATAAAAGTAAAGAATTGAAACATGAAGTGAGCATCATGAAGCATATGACAATCACATTTAAGCCTAACCCACTTCCTATGCATAGGGATTTTGTGAGCAAATAGTTTATGGGAGCAAGAATCAACAAGCATAGGAAGGCAAAACAAGCATAACTTCAAAACTTTCAACTCATAGACAAGAAACTTGATATTATTGCAACACCTACAAGCATATGATCCTCTCTCATAATAATTTTGAGTAGCATCATGAATGAATTCAACAATATATCTATCACATAAAGCATTCTTTTCATGACCTACGAGCATAGAAATTTTATTAATCTCCACATAAGCAAATTTATTCTCATCAATAGTAGTGGGAGCAAACTCAATGAAATAACTATCATGTGATACTTGGTTAGCATAATCCAATTGAACATTAAAATCATGATGAAAAGTTTCATGGTTATCATTACTCTTTATAGCATACATGTCATCACCATAATCATCATAGATAGCAACTTTGTTGTCATAATCAATTGAAACCTCTTCCAAAATAGTGGATTCATCATTAAATAAAGTCACAACCTCTCCAAATCCACTTTTATAATTATAATCATCATAAATAGGAGGCATGCAATCATCATAATAAATTTGCTCATCAAAACTTGCGGGACTAAAAATATCATCTTCATCAAACATAGCATCCCCAAGCTTATGGCTTTCCATATCACTAGCATCATGGATATTCAAAGAATTCATACTAGCAACATTGCAATCATGCTCATCATTCAAAGATTTTATGCCAAACATTTTATTGAATTCTTCTTCTATCAATTGAGCACAATTTTCCGATCCATCATTTTCAAGAAAGACATTATAAAGATGAATAATATGAGGCAACCTTAATTCCATTTTTTGTAGTTTTCTTTTATAAACCAAACTAGTGATAAAACAAGAAACTAAAAGATTCGATTGCGAGATCTAAAGATATACCTTCAAGCACTCACCTCCCTGGCAACGGCGCCAGAAAAGAGCTTGATGTCTACTACACAACTTATTCTTGTAGACTCGTGTTGGGCCTCCAAGCGCAGAGTTTTGTAGGACAGTAGCAATTTTCCCTCAAGTGGATGACCTAAGGCTAATCAATCCCTGGGAGGCATAGGATGAAGATGGTCTCTCTCAAACAACCCTGCAATCAAATACAAGAATTCTCTTGTGTCCCCAAGACACCCAATACAATGGCAAATTGTATAGGTGCACTAGTTCGGCGAAGAGATGGTGATACAAGTGTAGTATGTATAGTAGATATAGGTTTTTGTAATCTGAAAATAAAAAAACAGCACTGTAGCAAGTAACAAAAGTGAGCAAAAACGGTATTGCAATGATTGAAAACAAGGACTAGGGTTCATACTTTCACTAGTGCAATCTCTCAACAATGCTAACATAATTGGATCATATAACAGTCCCTCAATGTGCGATAAAGAATCACTCCAAAGTTCCTATTCACGGAGAACATAAGATAGAAATTGTTGTAGGGTATGAAACCATCTCAAAGTTATCTTTTTCGATCAATCTATTGAGCCATCCCTATAAGTGTCACGAATAGCCCTAGAGTTCGTACTAAAATAACACCAACTCTAATGTCACCTAGATACTCCAATGTCACCACAAGTATCCATGAGTCAATTATACGATACGCGTCAAACAACTTCAGATTCATAATATTCAATCCAACACAAAGAACTTCAAAGAGCGCCCCAAGATTTCTACCGGAGAAAGTAGGACGAAAACGTGCATCAACCCCTATGCATAGATTACCCCAATATCACCTCAGGAATCCGCGAGTTGAGTGCCAAAACATATATCAAGTCAATCAATATAATACCCCATTGTCACCAAGGGTATTCATATGCAAGACATACATCAAGTGTTCTCAAATCCATAAAAGTATTCAATCCGATAATAGTGAAACCTCAAAGGTAAAAACTCAATTCATCACAACAAGATAGAGAGGGAGAAACACCATATGATCCAACTATATTAACAAAGCTCGCGGTACATCAAGATCGTGCCAAATTAGGAACACGAGAGAGAGATCAAACACATAGCTACTAGTACATACCCCTAGTCTCGAGGGTGAACTACTCCCTCCACATCATGGAGACCGCCGGGATGATGAAGATGGCCTCCGGTGATGATTTCCCCCCTCCGGCAGGGTGCCGGAACGGAGCTCCAGATGGGATCGCTTCGGAACAGAGGCTTGCGGCGGCGTAAAAACTCATCTAGGTTAACTTTCGGGGGTTTCTGAATATATATGATTTTTCAGCGTTGGAATCACGCAAAGAGATGCCACAGGGGTCCCACGAGGCACGATGGCGCGCCTAGGGGGTGGCACACCCTGGTGGCTTGTGGGCCCCCTGTAGTTCTTCTGCTGCTCCCCCGAAGCTTCCTGGGTCTGTTTCCTTCCAGAAAAAATCGTCAAAAAGTTTCGCTGCATTTGGACTTCATTTGATATGGATTTTCTGGAAAACCAAAAACAAGCAGAAAACAGCAACTGGCACTGGGCACTAGGTCAATATGTTAGTCCATAAAAATCATATAAAAGCCATATAAAAGTGCACCAAAATCATACAAAACTATAATAAACATGACATGAATACTTCATAAATTATAGATACGTTGGAGACGTATCAGCATCCCCAAGCTTAATTCCTACTCGTCCTTGAGTAGGTAAATGATAAAAGAAATAATTTATGAAGTGTGAACGCTAGCATAGTGCATAAGTTTGATCAATGATAATTTCAATCACTTTTCCTAGCATCATAACAACAACTGTTTCTCATAAAACTCATCATGATAAAGTAGCAATCAATTCACATGTTATGGTTCAAATAATGCATTCTCTTGAAACTTAACAACCTATGTTCTTAGTCACCAAACAATTGCAATTCAACTTAATTTCAACAAAGTCTAAGTAAGAGCTCCACATACTCAATTATCATATAGTCTTCTATGATTGCTAGTACTCAAAGCATATTTTTAGAACAAATGGCATCCATCGAACACAGAGAAAGATAGGGGCTTAATGTTTTGCCTCCCAACTCATTTATCATAGAGATAATTGTCAACAATAATAATTCATGATCAAATATATTTGACTGGCCATATGTGCCTGGATCTTTCCCCACCACATGATGCTTGCCAACTAGAGAATAATTGAGGTTGAAATGCGAATGAATACTTATTGACTCTTGCATAAAAGTAAATACATAAAAGTAAATATATAAAAGTAAAAGATAGGACCTTCACAGAGGGAAGCAGAGGTTGTCATGTGCTTTTTATTTTTGGATGCACAAGCTCTTAATGCAAAAGAACGTCACGTTATATTGCCCCTTGTGATAGCAACCTTTATTATGCAGTCCGTCGCTTTTATTTCTTTACTATCACAAGTTCGTACAATGCTTATTTTCCCTTGCAATAAAAGATCATACATATTTAAGGAGCAATTTTTATTGCTTTTTGCACCGATGACAACTTACTTGAAGGATCTTATTCAATCCATAGGTAGATATGGTGGACACTTGTGGCAAGAAACTGGGTTTAATGGTTTTTGGATGCACAAGTAGTATCTCTACTTAGTACGATTTTTTGGCTAGCAAAAGATCCTAAGCAAGCACCACATGTTGGAGGATCCATAACAATATAACTTCTATGCAAATATACCCAAACATAACTCATTACGTTGTCTTCCTTGTCCAACTTCAACTAATTTGCTCAAGTTTGAAAATAATTATTGGGTATTCACAATCATAAAAGATGTCCAAGATAATATATTTATATGTGAAAGTTCTCTTCCTTATACTAATCATTCATGAATAGCTTGTATGACCAATATTGTGATTGCCAAGCTTCAATAGAATTTACCTTGTAAACCCAATGTGAAGCTACTACTAGGCATGATACAAGCATATGAAGCACATATAATTTCAACTTTATGATATTCAATTTATTCAACAGTTTACTCATAGGATATAAGTGAAGAACAAGAGTAAATGACAAACTACTCCAAAAAGATATAAGTGAAGACCAAATGAGTAGTTAAGTAAATATGTAGCTATGTGAGGACTCTCTCTCATTTAAAAATTTCATATCTTGATAATTTTATTCAAACAACAAACAAAATAAAAATAAAAGGACACTCCAAGAATAGCACATATCATGTGAACAAGTAAAATCTTAGGCTAACCGATTGTTATTGATGAAGAAAGGTGGGATGCCCACCGGGGCATCCCCAAGCTTAGTTTCTTGAGACTTCTTGGAATGTTAACTTGGGGTGCCTTGGGCATCCCCAAGCTTGAGCTCTTGCGTCTCCTTAAATTCCTCTCATATCATGGCTTCTCCTAAATCTTAAAGACTTCATCCACACAAAACTCAACAAGAACTCATGAGATAAGTTAGTATAAATCAACTCAAAACCTTAACATTCTCTACTATAGCAAATCACAAAAATCATAATTAAACATTGCATACTAAATGCCTCTTCATATTTAATACTCCTATCCTCAAATAGAATCATTAAGCAAGCAAACATATGCAAACAATGCAACTATAACAGCAATCTGCCAAAATAGAACAGTCTGTAAAGGAGGATTTAAAATTCATAATTCCCTAAATCCAAAAATTCTTAAAGATTACCACGTGACAGAGAACTCATGCATGCTATCTGTGTAAAAATTTCAGATTTTTATCGTGTTCTGACTATTCAGGAATATTCTGGACATAACAGAAAACTTTCTGTTTTCAAACAGCAACACACGAACTTGCAAACTGAGCATGGTAAAGGCTATAATTGGTATTTTACTGAACTAAAAGATACAAAACATGATTATTGATAACAGCATGCAAATATCAACAAAATAAAATGACGCTCCAAGCAAAACTCATATTATGTGACGAATAAAAATATAGTCCCAAGTGAGGTTACCAATAATGTTGAAGACGAAAGAGGGGATGCCTTCCGGGGCATCCCCAAGCATAGACGCTTGAGTCTTCCTTAAATATTAACTTGGGGTTCCTTGGGCATCCCCAAGCTTAGGGTCTTGCCACTCCTTATTCTCCTCATATCGATATCTCACCCAAAACTTGAAAACTTCAATCACACAAAACTTAATGGAACTTCATGAGATAGGTTAGTATGATAAAAATAAATCATCCACTTAGGTACTGTCAGGACAAGATTCATAATTGTTATCACATAATTCCTACTGTAGTCTATCATTTCCACAATTTATATCTCATAATATAAGCTATGGAAACACTAAAACAAGCAAACTATGCAATGAAAACAGAATCTGTCAAAAACAGAACAACATGTAGTGCGATTTAAAAACCATAGTTATGTACCTCCAAAAATTCTGAAAATTTAGGAAAACGTAACCAATTTGTAGCAAAATATTGTGTAAAAATTTCAGAATTTTCTCATGCCCCAGTACAGAATAGAAATGCCAGCACTGGATGCAAAAGTTTCTATTTTTGCACAAAATCAAATCAACAAGTATCCACACTATCCCAAAGGCTTTACTTGGCACATTATTGAAAGAAAACATATAAAACATGATTACCACAGTAGCTTAATCATGTGGACACACAAAAACAGTAGGTATAAATATTGGGTTGTCTCCCAACAAGCGTTTTTCTTTAATGCCTTTTAGCTAGGCATGATGATTCCAATGATGCTTACATAAAAGTAAAGAATTGAAACATGAAGTGAGCATCATGAAGCATATGAAAAACACATTTAAGCCTAACCCACTTCCTATGCATAGGGATTTTGTGAGCAAATATTTTATGGGAGCAAGAATCAACTAGCATAGGAAGGCAAAACAAGCATAACTTCAAAACTTTCAACGCATAGAGAGGAAACTTGATATTATTGCAACACCTACAAGCATATGATCCTGTCTCATAATAATTTTCAGTCGCATCATGAATGAATTCAACAATATATCTATCACATAAAGCATTCTTTTCATGACCTACGAGCATAGAAATTTTATTACTCTCCACATAAGCAAATTTATTCTCATCAATAGTAGTGGGAGCAAACTCAATGAAATAACTATCATGTGATACTTGGTTAGCATAATCCAATTGAACATTAAAATCATGATGGCAAGTTTCATGGTTATCATTACTCTTTATAGCATACATGTCATCACCATAATCATCATAGATAGCAACTTTGTTGTCATAATCAATTGAAACCTCTTCCAAAATAGTGGATTCATCATTAAATAAAGTCATAACCTCTCCAAATCCACTTTTATAATTATAATCATCATAAATAGGAGGCATGCAATCATCATAATAAATTTGCTCATCAAAACTTGGGGGACTAAAAATATCATCTTCATCAAACATAGCATCGCCAAGCTTATGGCTTTCCATATCACTAGCATCATGGATATTCAAAGAATTCATACTAGCAACATTGCAATCATGCTCATCATTCAAAGATTTTATGCCAAACATTTTATTGAATTCTTCTTCTATCAATTGAGCACAATTTTCTGATCCATCATTTTCAAGAAAGACATTATAAAGATGAATAATATGAGGCAACCTCAATTCCATTTTTTTGTAGTTTTCTTTTATAAACCAAACTAGTGATAAAACAAGAAACTAAAAGATTCAATTGCAAGATCTAAAGATACCTTCAAGCACTCACCTCCCCGGCAACGATGCCAGAAAAGAGCTTGATGTCTACTACACAACTTATTCTTGTAGACTCGTGTTGGGCCTCCAAGCGCAGAGTTTTGTAGGACAGTAGCAATTTTCCCTCAAGTGGATGACCTAAGGTTTATCAATCCGTGGGAGGCGTAGGATGAAGATGGTCTCTCTCAAACAACCCTGCAATCAAATACAAGAAATCTCTTGCGTCCCCAACACACCCAATACAATGGCGAATTGTATAGGTGCACTAGTTCGGCGAAGAGATGGTGATACGAGTGTAGTATGGATAGTAGATATAGGTTTTTGTAATTTGAAAATAAAAAAACAGGAAGGTAGTGATACGTCTCCAACGTATCTATAATTTTTGATTGTTCCATGCTATTATATTATCAATCTTGGATGTTTTTATATACATTTACAGCAATTATATACCATTTTTTGGGACTAACCTATTAACTTAGTGCCCAGTGCCAGTTGCTATTTTTTGCCTGTTTTTGGTTTTCCAGAATATCAGTACCAAACGAAGTCCAAATGCCAGAAAACTTTTTGAAGATTTTTTTCTGGACATAACAAGTACTGGAAGCTTCGGGAGAGGGCCAGAAGATGGAGCAGTGGCCCACGAGGCACCAGGGCGCGCCCTAGAGGGGGGTGCGCCCTGTTGGCTTGTGGGGCCCACACAGCTCCGTTTGACCTAATTCCACCACTATAAATTCTCTAAAAGCGGGAAACCAACAGAGGAGTCCACGAAATACTTTTTACGCTACCGCGAGCTTCTATTCTCGAGAGATCCCATCTGGAGGCCTTTTCCGGTACTCCACCGAAGGGGGAATCGATCACGGAGGGGCTCTACATCATCCTTGCTGCCCTTCCGATGATGCGTGAGTAGTTTACCACAGACCTTCGGGTCCATAGTTAGTTGCTAGATGGCTTCTTCTCTCTTTTTGGTCAAATATTTTCGGATTTAACGGTCGCGGAAAAATGTTTCCGTGAATAGTGAAAGTGCTTTTTGGGTTACTTTATGGAAAGCCACCTTTTAGGGCTTTTCCCAAAAGGCTTCTAGAAGGACTTAAGGACTAAGGAACCCCTTTTGGGGGGGGGACCCACTAGGGGGTGGCCAGCCATGGTGAGGCACCTTCATGGGGCCCCACTTGCCCTCTTACCTTCCCCTTTATGCCCTTGTGGAGGACTCCATTCATGGGCATTTTGGGGTTTTGGAATGCCACCCCACCCCTTGGGATTTCCTATAAATAGAGGTGGATAGGTGCTCTCCACACTCACTCCTTTCTCACATACAAGTGCCATGCATGATCTGGCTTCTCTCTCCCTCCCCGCGAAATAGTTTCGTAGAGCCGAAAGGCTGTCTGGGTTCCGGTGGGAACTAGTTCTGGACGACGAAGCCCTGCCGGATAGATGACACCGTATGTGTGCAACCCCGTAGAGAGGTCGTAGGTTCGATATTTTTGCCCGAGGGGCTGTTCGAGAGTGCCTCCCGAAGGGCTGTTCGAGTGACCGTCCGAGTTTTGAGGGTCCTCCCGAAGGGCTGTTCGTGACACCGTCCGAGGGACTGTCCGACCGCCTCCCGGAGGGCTGTCCGACGAGCAGACAAGGGAGAACATCCTCGCGGTTGGGAGGTTGTAAATCCTAGCTGCGGGGATCTGCACCGACGATCTACATCGACTCTACTTCTGCTGCGCTACGAGTCAGTAACGATCGGATCGAAACCTTGTATGCAGTCTTCATAGTGGTCCTGGGCTGGTGCATAGGTCAGAAATTTTTGTTTTCTGCTACGTTCCCCTACACTCCTCGATGTTCTTGGAGTTCTATCCAATGTAATCACTTTTTGCGGTGTGTTTGTTGGGATCCGATGAATTGTGAGTTTATGATCAGATTATCCATGAATATTATTTGTGTCTTCTCTTATTATAGCTTCGTATTTCTTCTCCGATCTATTGATTTGGTTTGGCCAACTAGATTGATTTATCTTGCCATGGGAAGAGGTGCTTTGTAATGGGTTCGATCATGCGGTGCTCAATCCCAGTGACAGAAAGGGACATGACACGTATGTATCATTGCTATTAAGGGTAAAAAGATGGGGTTTATTCATGCGTGAGTTTACTTTGTCTACATCATGTCATCTTGCTTAAGGCGTTACCCCGTTCTTTATGGACTTAATACACTAGATGCATGCTGGATAGCGGTCGATGTGTGGAGAAATAGTAGTAGATGCAGGCAGGAGTCGGTCTACTTGTCTCGGACATGATGCCTATATACATGATCATTGCCTTGGATATCCTCATGATTATTTGATTTTCTATCAATTGCCCAACAGTAATTTGTTTACCCACTGTATGCTATTTTTATGAGAGAAGCCTCTAGTGAAAACTATGGCCCCCGGGTCTATCTAAATCATATACTAAAAATCCTAAAAATACCTTGCTGCACTTTTTATTTATTTATTTTATTTTGTATTTTTGTTTCAATCTATCTATCTATCACATACACTTTAATCTTGCAATTAACCGCCGAGGGATTGACAACCCCTTGTTTGCGTTGGATGCAAGGATTTGTTGTTTTGTGTGCAGGTACTGCTAACGAGGTGTTGCGTGATTCTCCTACTGGATTGATAACCTTGGTTTCATAACTGAGGGAAATACTTATCTCTACTGTACTGCATCTCCCTTCCTCTTCAGGGAATTACCAACGCAGCTCACAAGTAGCAGGTATCAAGTAACAAAAGTGAGCAAAAACGGTATTGCAATGATTGAAAACAAGGCCTAGGGTTCATACTTTCACTTGTGCAATCTCTCAACAATGCTAACATAATTGGATCATATAACAATCCCTCAACGTGCGATAAAGAATCACTGCAAAGTTCCTATTCCCGGAGAACATAAGATAGAAATAGTTGTAGGGTACGAAACCACCTCAAAGTTATCTTTTCCGATCAATCTATTGAGCCATCCCTATAAGTGTCATGAACAGCCCTAGAGTTCGTACTAAAATAACACCATATGATACGCATCAACCAACTCTAATGTCACCTAGATACTCCAATGTCACCACAAGTATCCATGAGTCAATTATACGATACGCGTCAACCAACTTCAGATTCATAATATTCAATCCAACACAAAGAACTTCAAAGAGCGCCCCAAGATTTCTACCGGAGAAAGTAGGACGAAAACGTGCATCAACCCCTATGCATAGATTACCCCAATGTCACCTCGGGAATCCGCGAGTTGAGTGCCAAAACATATATCAAGTGAATCAATATAATACCCCATTGTCACCAAGGGTATTCATATGCAAGACATACATCAAGTGTTCTCAAATCCATAAAAGTATTCAATCCGATAATAGTGAAACCTCAAAGGTAAAAACTCAATTCATCACAACAAGATAGAGAGGGAGAAACACCATATGATCCAACTATATTAACAAAGCTCGCGGTACATCAAGATCGTGCCAAATCAAGAACATGAGAGAGAGATCAAACACATAGCTACTAGTACATACCCCTAGCCTCGAGGGTGAACTACTCCCTCCTCGTCATGGAGACCGCCGGGATGATGAAGATGGCCTCCGGTGATGATTTCCCCCCTCCGGCAGGGTGCCGGAACGGAGCTCCAGATGGGATCGCTTCGGAACAGAGGCTTGCGGCGGCGTGAAAACTCATCTAGGTTAACTTTCGGGGGTTTCTAAATATATATGATTTTTCTGCGTTGGAATCACGTAAAGAGGTGCCACAGGGGGCCCACGAGGCACCAGGGCGCGCCTGGGGGGGTGGCATGCCCTGGTGGCTTGTGGGGCCCCTGTGGGTCTTCTGCTGCTCCCCCGAAGCTTCCTGGGTCTGTTTCCTTCCAGAATAAATCGTCAAAAAGTTTCGCTGCATTTGGATTTCTTTTGATATGGATTTTCTAGAAAAACAAAAACAAGCAGAAAACAGCAATTGGCACTGGGCACTAGGTCAATATGTTAGTCCATAAAAATCTTATAAAAGCCATATAAAAGTGCACCAAAATCATACAAAACTATAATAAACATGGCATGAATACTTCATAAATTATAGATACGTTGGATATGTATCACTTGCTCATAACCTTTTGCTAGCCAAAACTTCGTACTAAGTAGATATACTACTTGTACATCCAAAAACCCCTTAAACCCAGTTTCTTGCCATGAGAGTCCACCATATCTACCTATGGATTGAATAAGATCCTTTAAGGAAGTTGTCATCGGTGCATAAAGCAATAAAAATTGTTCCTAAATATGTATGATCTTTTATTGTAAGGGAAAATAATCTTTGTACGAACTTGTGATGGTAAAGAAATAAAAGCGACGGACTGCATAATAAAGTTTGCTATCACAAGGGGCAATATAAATTGACATTCCTTTCCATTAAGAGCTTGCAAATCCTAAAATAAAAAGTGCATGACAACCTCTGCTTCTCTCTGTGAAGGGCCTATCTTTTACTTTCGGTATTTACTTTTATGCAAGAGTCAATAATGTTCATCCCTATTCCGTTCTTATTTATTCTCCACTTGGCAAGCATCATGTGGTAGGGAAAGATCTAGGCACATATATCCAGTTGGATGTAGGTAATTATGGGTTATTATTGTTGACATTATCCTTGAGATAAATTAGTTGGGAGGTGAAAACTATAAACCCCCATCTTCCTATGTGTTTGACTGAAACTTTTGCTCCATAAATATACCGTGAGTGTTAGCAATCATGGAAGACTAAATGATGGTTGTGTTGGAAATATGCCCTAGAGGCAATAATAAAATGGTTATTATCATATTTCCTTGTTCATGATAAATGTTTATTATTCATGCTAGAATTGTATTGACCGGAAACTTAAATACATGTGTGGATACATAAACAACACCGTGTCCCTAGTGAGCTTCTACTAGACTAGCTCGTTGATCAAAGATGGTTAAGGTTTCCTAACCATAGACATGAGTTGTCATTTGATAACGGGATCACATCATTAGGAGAATGATGTGATGGACCGACCCAACCGTAAGCTTAGTATCAGATCGTATCACTTTGTTTATTTGCTATAGCTTTTTTCATGTCAAGTATCTGTTCCTTAGACCATGAGATCATGCCACTCCCGGATACCGGAGGAATACTTTGTGTGCTATCAAACATCACTTCATAACTGGGTGATCATAAAGGTGCTCTACAGGTATCTCCGAAGGTGTGTGTTGAGTTGCATGGATCGAGACTGGGATTTGTCGCTCCGTGTGACGGAGAGATATCTCTGGGCCCTCTCGATAATACAACATCACAAGAAACTTCATGTGACTAATGAGTTTAGTCATGGGATCTTGTATTATGGAACGATTAAAGAGACTTGCCGGTAACAAGATTGAACTAGGTATGGAGATACCGATGATCGAATCTCAGGCAAGTAGCATATCGCCGGACAAAGGGAATTGTTTACGGGATTAACTGAATCCTCGACATCGTGGTTCAACCGATAAAGATCTTCATTGGACATGTAGGAATCAATATGGGCATCCAGGTCCCGCTATTGGTTATTGACCGAAGAGGTGTCTCGGTCATGTCTGCATGTTCCGAACCCGTAGGGTCGCACACTTAACGTTCGGTAGCGCTAGGGTAGTATTGAGATATTCATATGGTGAAGTCCGAAAGTAGTTCGGAGCCCCGGATGGGATCCGGTACATCACGAGGAGCTCCGGAATGGTCCGGAGGTAAATATTTATATATGGGAAGTCATGTTCAGGGTTCTGGAAAATGTTCGGGTTTTTCGGTATTGTACCGGGAAG
The DNA here is from genome assembly GCA_039707655.1 of Elymus sibiricus. NCBI lineage: Eukaryota > Viridiplantae > Streptophyta > Magnoliopsida > Poales > Poaceae > Elymus > Elymus sibiricus. The sequence goes on from CM077672.1 coordinate 322,589,607, forward strand.
GTTCTAGAAAGTTCCGGAGTGGGGCCCACCTGCATGGGGGGCCCACATTGACGTGGGTAGTGGGGAAAGGCCCCACACCCCTGGTCTAGGTGCACCAAGATCCTCCCCTAAAAGGAATAGGATTATATCCCGAAGGGAAAAGATCAAGATCCCTAAGAAGGGGGGATAGCGATCGGTGGGGAAGGAAAGGAGGGATTTCCTTCCTCCCCGCTTGGCCAACGACCATAGGGGCTTGGAGGGTAAGCCACCGTCCCTCTCCACGCCTATATAAAGGTGGGGAGACGTTGGGGGAAGCCACCCTTCCACCCTTGCCCGTCTCCCTCCCGTTACACCTTCATCTACTTCCTCTCCCTCGCTTGCTGGATCAAGAAGGAGAGGACGCCACCGAGCCAAACATGTGCTAATCTCGGAGGTGCCGCACGTGCAACGCTTGGATCGGATTGGATCACAACGCGAGTACGACTATGTCAACCACGATCTCTAGATCGTTAACACTTTTGGTCTACAAGGGTATGTAGACACACTCCCCTCTCATTGCTAGCATCTCCATAGATAGATCTTTGGGTGTTTCGTAGGATTTTTTTCCATGCAACGTTCCCCATCAGTGGTATCAGAGCTAGGTCTATGCGTAGATGTTATGCACGAGTAGAACACAAAGATGTTGTGGGCGTTGATGTTCAGATTGCTTACCTCCCTTGTCTTATTTGGATTCGGCGGTAGTGTGGGATGAAGCGGCCCGGACCAACTTTACTTGTCCACGCACAAGAGACCGGTTCCACTGACTGACATGCAACTTGTATTGCATAAAGTGGCTGTCGGGTGTCTGTCTCTCCCACCTTAGTTGAATTTGATTTGACAAGGGCGGTCCTTGTAGAAGGTTAAAAGGAAACTTGTATATCACCATTGTGGTTTTTCGTAGATAAGAACGGTTCTTGTTAGTTGCCCATAGCAGCCACGTAAAATTTGCAACAACAAAGTAGAGGACGTCTAACTTGTTTTTGCAGGGCATGTTGTGATGTGATATGGACAAGACGTGATTTTATATATGTTGATATATGAGATGATCATGTTTTGTAATAGTTCACGACTTGCATGTCGATGAGTACGTCAACCGGCAGGGGCCATAGGGTTGTCTTTAATTTATTGTATGACCTGCGTGTCAACCTTTAAACGCCATGTAATTGCTTTACTTTATCGCTATGAGTTAGCAATAGTTGTAGAAGCAATAGTTGGTGGAGACAACTACATGATGGCACCTCGGAGATGATGGAGATCAGGGTGCTATGCCGGTGATGATGGAGATCATGCCGGTGCTTTGGAGATGGAGATCAAAAGCACAAGATGATAATGGCCATATCATTTCACATATTGATTACATGTGATGTTTATCTTTTATGCATCTTATTTTGCTTAGGACGATGGTAGCATTATAAGATGATCCCTTCACTTAATTTCAAGATAGAAGGTGTTCTCCTAAGTATGCACCATTGCGAAAGTTCGTCGTTTTGAAGCACCTCGTGATGATCGGGTGTGATAGACTCTTCGTTCACGTACAACGGGTGTAAGTCAGTTTTACACATGCAGAATACTTGGGTTAAACTTGACGAGCCTAGCATGTATAGACATGGCCTCGGAACACGGATGACCTAAAGGTCGAACATGAGTCATATAGTAGATATGATCAACATGGAGATGTTCACCATTGATGACTACCCCATCTCACGTGATGATCGAACATGGGTTAGTTGATTTGGATCACGTAAACACTTAGACAACTTGAGGGATGTTGATTAAGTGGGAGTTCACTAGTAATTTGATCAACTAAACCAATTATCATGAACATAGTCTAAATGACTTTGCAAATTTATGTTGTAGATCAATGGCTTGTGTTGTAGCTCCCCAGAATTTTAATGCGTTCCTAGAGAAAGCTAAGTTGAAAGATGATGGAAGCAACTATGCGGACTGGGTCCGTAATCTAAGGATTATCCTCACTGCTGCACAGAAGGCTTATGTCCTTGATGCGCCGCTAGGTGTGCCACCCGCTCCCGCCAATCTAGACGCTATGAACATCTGGCAGACAAAATGATGACTACTCGATAGTTCAGTGCGCTATGCTTTACGACTTAGAACCGGGGCTCCAGAGTCATTTTGAGCACCACGGAGCATATGAGATGTTCCAGGAGCTGAAATTGGTATTTCAGGCTCAAGCCCGGGTTGAGAAGTATGATGCCTCCGACAAGTTCTTTAGCTACAAGATGGAGGGGAACAACTCGTTAGCGAGCACGTACTCAAAATGTCTGGGTACTTCAACCGCTTGGATCAGTTGGGAGTTAATCTTCCGGATGAAGTAGCAATTAACAGAGTTCTCCAGTCACTGCCACCAAGCTACAAGGGCTTCGTGATGAACTATAACATGCAAGGGATGGAGAAGACGATCCCTGAGCTTTTCGCGATGCTTAAGGCCGCGGAAGTAGAAATCACGAAAGAGCATCAAGTGTTGATGGTCAAAAAGACTACTAGTTTCAAGAAAGGCAAGGGAAAGAAGGGAAACTTCAAGAAGAATGGCAAGCCAATTGCCACTCCAGTGAAGAAACCCAAGGCTGGACCCAAACCCGAGACTGAGTGCTTCTATTGCAAGGGGAATGGCCACTGGAAGCGGAACTGCCCCAAGTACTTGGCAGATAAGAAGGCTGGCAATGTCAACAAAGGTATATTTGATATACATCACTACAAAAAAACACTTCCGTGATGATATGTCTTTGTCACAGTAGGTCACGTTTTCTGTCATGCATGTACATCCGTGACGATTTTTTGACAGAATCAAGATAGTCATACCTGTGCTGTCGTAGAAGTGTTCCATGACAATACTGAAATTATCATCACGGAAGTGTCCACTTCCATGACGATAAATGGCGTGTCATGGAAGTGTTTTCGTCAAGGGTAACCGACATGTGGCATCGATCGTAACGGGTCGTTGTTAAGCTATCGGGTTCCGGTTTGGATCCGATAACCCGTTAACAGCCCTGACCAATGGCGATTTTCTACGTGTAAAATTCTCATTTGCCAACAGATCCACGTGTCAGCTCGATGTCACGACAGATGTCAACCATCCACTGGACGATACGCGCCTATGGAATAGTGACACATGGCAAGGCCCAACAGTGGCCCATTTAGATAAAAAGGGCCGGCCCAGTCAAAGTTAGCGGGCTGGCCCATTAACGGCCTGGTTGCACACAACCCATTTGCAGGTAAGCCCTGTTTGAATAGTGTCAAATCGGCCCGTCACCAGCCCGTTGTGAATTTCTCATCATTGCGGCCCATGGTCACTTCTGGCCCGTTAACAGTCCGCTTTGTATTTGGGCCCAATTACGGCCCGGTGTGTTTTCGGCCTGTTTAAGGTCCTGCTACATTTGGGCACATAAGTGGCCCTATGAAACTTTCGGCCCATAAACAGACTGTGATGGAACTGGGCCATTTTCGGCCCGGTCTGACTTTCGGCCTGTTAATGGCCGACGCAACCCATGGGCCATATGTAGCCCGATGTCATTTCGGGCCTATTAATGGCCCATATCCTTGATGACACAAATCTATCCCGCCAGCACTTTCGGCCTGTTAAAGGTCCGTGTAGTAGGTCGGTGCAATTATGGCTCGTGCCGACTTTCGGCCTGTTAACGGCCGACGCAACCCATGGGCCATACGTAGCCCGACGTCACTTCGGGCCTATTAATGGCCCATATTCTCGATGACACAAATCCAGCCCTCCAGCACTTTCGGCTTGTTAAAGGCCCATGTAGTAGGTCGGTGCAATTACGGCCTGTGCTGACTTTCGGCCTGTTAACGATCCGCCATGTAAATGGGCCACCTTGGGCTGAGCTAAATTTCAGTCTGCTAATGACCAGTGGGCTATTTGGCACATTTTAGGCCCAATCATCTTTCGGCCTGCTACAAGCCCTAGGTATATACTGGCCCAATGAAGGCCCAATCTGTGATTCGGCCTGTTAACGACCCATGTCATTTATGGGCCAAATAAGGCCTGCATGATATTTAGACATGTTAACGGCCCGTTAATACAATGGGCCCATATTATGTTTAGGCATGTTAATGGCCCACTATGTTCATGGGCCTACCAATGGAACGATCAGAAATAAGAAGAGCTTACGCTGATTTCGGCCCAGTTATTTTCTGTGGGCTAAATACGGAATACGGCCCGTAATCGTTTTTAGCTCCATTCTAGTTGTGGGCCGGACGAATATTGGACCTTTGGGATCCTACGATGCTTTCGGCCTAAAGGAGACCAATGATGCCGAATACATTACTAAGAATAAACCTACACTATACAAAAATAGCTTGCTAATCTCTACGGCCTTTGGCAGCAGGATAAATGTTGTATCACAACAAAATAAATTACAGCCATACAACAAAAGGCCTGTTGGCATAAAAGTTTACAGTCCTTGCAGATAGATGCACCATGAGATGTATAGAAGCAGAGATCATTTTAGCAGAGTGGTAATGTTTCAGGCTGTAGAATCTGATGGAGCAGCATGACCTTCCCCTTTTTTGCGCCATTCCTCTTGAACAACGAAGCAAATGTCCGATAGTCTGGTTTCAAAACCATTCATATCTTGACGACATTTGTCAACCACTATTCTTGTTTTAGAAATGACCTCCATTAGGGATTGGGCTTGTGTCTGGAGCACAGATATATCACTCTGTCTAGTCGGAGGATTTTGTTCAGTAGGCGGTTTAGACTAAGTTACCTTAACAACCAACCCAGAATTACTCAGGAAGGTGCTTTTTGCACTGTTAGTGGAGAGATACTGACGCACAGCAGCAAGAGGTGACATTGTGCCTATGGTAGCCTCGTCACCTTCAGGAGGTTGTGGCTGTTCAATCATTTGTTCCATAGCTTGCTGAAAGTTTGAATTATGTAGATTAGTGTATCAGATAAGAAGTTACTAATGAGACATACATAACTTATTTTGGTGATACACTGTAATACTTTAGCATGTATTTTAGTGGTAAGTACACAATAAAATCATGTTCGGAACATATGTCCATGTAGCATGCCTAATGTATTGTCTATTTCCTCACATTTATTGACATCTATCTAAGGATAAAGAGACACGGTTTAAAATATGATGAACATAGTATGACATCATTCATATCACGGGCAAACAGATATCAAACAAACAGGCAATTGTATCATTGTGTGGACACGTGAACATCACAACTAGATTACAGATCAAGACCAAAAGAATATCCTTCCTTTCTTTTAAACCGTGTAAGGTGAAATGATACGTTAAGACAACTGTGTATAAAAGTGAATAGAGTAACTGACATTGGCTGCAAACCAAGCAGTTAAATGAACACGTCATAGTAACAAGCAGTTCAAAGGCATGAGGAGTAAGGACTTACAATAGTGGCTTGGATTGGTGTAGTCATGCCCTTCATCTTGCTGGTGTGACAATCCTTGAAGATTTGCACTTCATTCGGTTCAGGTTATTTTTGGTCCGCACAGGCTTTCCTCTGTATTTGGAACAAATCAATATAGATACAATAATATGGCACAAGAAAAAGGAGGAAATACCAGCTATTTACAAGAGCCTCGCAGTGAGCAATATAGCTACGAGATCCTGTTGTCTATTGGAATTTCACTTTAGAACGATTGGTCTTGTTCTTCAAACAGTTAGCCCAGAAGAAGATAGACTTGTAAGGCACATACGTAAATACGAGTTCAATATGTGATCTGATCACATACATATACCCTACCTGATACTTCGGATCGGACCAGTGTTTAACAAGGGCTGTCCAGTCTTTGTCTGTAATATATTCTACTGGAGATGTTTGGGCGATTTCATTGTTATCCTTGCCTTCAAAGTGAGTTTTTTAAGGTGATACCGATACTGTCGCAGAGCAGACTGAAAAACATGAGTGCATGCTTGTTTGGTTGCATCATCTTTCGGATCCAACTTGAATCTCATCTGTTGAAAAAAGAATGGGAGTCTCATTAGGAGCAACCTAGAAAGCATGGGACAGAGCAAGACAATATTACAAATTGCGATGAATAACATTACTTACGGATAAATGGTCAAGGAAGGCGTTAAACTGGGTTTCGTCTTTCTCATTCCTGTACTGGATCCACATTGGCAGGATACGTGCATGACACCTAACGGCAATGGCTGCCTCTGATACTAACTTGGCTAACTCTGTAGCATCACGTGGCCTTTTTAAACCTGCCTCAAAATGGATCTCCATTCTTCCTCCTTTAGATTTTGTTAACCTGTCAAGCATTATCCCTGATGTCTGTTTACTCTTACGCCGAGGTGCTAGTTTAACAACGAATATGGAAATTGTTAGTGCACATTAAACTGTGAGAGTACATATAAAGGAGCAAGCAACTGCAACTTGACTCGGTCACGTACCGTCTTGGTGTTCATGCTCATGAGGTTCATTTGATCTTGCCAAGTCCTGTAGTGTCAGCAGTGCTTCAGAAGTAGTGTTAGGTGGGAAGGCAGCTGGGGAACATGCCACTTGCGGAGCATTTGAACGAGTAACTCATTGAGATGTCGGTACCGTGGAAGGAGGTGCTGCAGCTGGTGGGGCAGGGGATACTGTGTTTGTAGATTTAGCCGGTGGACTTTGACCTTCTACTGCACTATAAGTACCAGCAAAATATCGAGGGAAGCTCCTTTTCTGTTGCACCCGACGATTAATAGCATCCTCTACCATACTCTTTTCCTTGCTCTTTTTTGACTTTGCCATGTCAAGCCGTACCCACAGCACAAAAGAATAAAATTCGCTCTTCAGAACTCATTGATGCATGATACAGACGAGCAATACTTTGATGTAAGACAACCGTATGAGGAGGATGGAATATGTATGATGCGTCTCCAACGTATCTATAATTTTTGATTGTTCCAAACTATTATAGTATCAATCTTGGATGTTTTATATGCAATTATATATCATTTTTTGGGACTAACCTATTACCCTAGTGCCCAGTGCCAGTTGCTGTTTTTTGCCCGTTTTTGCCTCTTCAGAAAATCATTATTAAACGGAGTCCAAACGAAGAAAAACTTTGGATTAATTTTTTCTGGACCAGAAGGGACGCTCGAAGCTTTGGGAGAAGACCAGAAGAGCCACGAGGGAGCAACAAGCTCGGGAGGCGCGCCCTAGGGGGTAGGCATGGCCCCCAGGCTTGTGGGCCCCTCGTGGCACCTCTTGACCTAATTCCAATGCTATAAATTCCAAAATATTCCCCGTATACCAGAGAGACAGAAGAGAAAACCTTTCCGCCGCCGCAAGCCTCTGTTCTTCCGCGATCCCATCTGGAGGCCTTTTCCGGTACTCTGCCGGAGGGGGAATCGATCACGAAGGGCTTCTTCATCAACCTTGCTGCCCTTCCGATGATGTGTGAGTAGTTTACCACAGACCTACGGGTCCATAGCTAGTAGCTAGATGGCTTCTTCTCTCTCTTTGATCTTCAATACCATGTTCTCCTTGATGTTCTTGGAGTTCTATCCGATGTAATCGGCTTTTGCGGTGTGTTTGTTGGGATCCGATGAATTGTGAGTTTATGATCAGATTATTCATGAGAAATATTTGAGTCTTCTCTGAACTCTTTTATGCATGATTGTTATAGCTTTGTATTTCTCTCCGATCTATCCGTTTGGTTTGGCCAACTAGATTGATTTATCTCGCAATGGGAGAGGTGCTTTGTGATGGGTTCAATCTTGCGGTGCTCAATCCCAATGACAGAAAGGGACATGACACGTATTTGTATTGTTGCCATTAAGGATAAAAAGATGGGGTTTAATCATATTGTTTGAGTTTACTTTATCTACATCATGTCATCTTGCTTAAGGCGTTACTTTGTTTTATACTTAATACTCTAGATGCATGCTGGATAGCGGTCGATGAGTGGTGTAATAGTAGTAGATGCAGGCAGGAGTCGGTCTACTTGTCTCGGACATGATGCCTATAAACATGATCATTGCCATGAATCCGTCATAATTATTTGCTTTTCTATCAATTGCCCAACAGTAATTTGTTTACCCACCGTATGCTATGTGTTCGAGAAAGAAGCCTCTAGTAAAAACTATGGCCCCCGGGTCTACTTTTATCATATATTGAAATCCAAAAATACCTATCTGCAATTTATTTTCTTTTATTTGATTTTGCAATTTACTTTTCTATCTATCACTATCAGAATTAATCCTTGCAAATAACCGCTAAGGGGATTGACAACCCTCTTATTTCGGTTGAGTGCAAGTGTTTACTTTTGTGTGTGTAGGCGCTGCTAACGAGGTTCTGTGTGGTTCTCCTACTAGATTGATAACCTTTGTTCTTAACTGAGGGTAATACTTATCTCTACTATACTGCATCATCCTCTCCTCTTCAGGGAAATCCCAACGCAGTTTACAAGTGCAGGAAGAATTTCTGGCGCCGTTGCCGGGGAGACATCACCAAAACTTATCATGTACCTTCGCACAAACTATCATCCACTTGCATTTATTTTATTTTCCTTTTTATTTTCATTTGCCTCTCGTTTTCATCTCCCCCACTTCTAAAATAATTTTACAAAAAATATAAAAATATTTTGTGTGCTATCTTTGCTTGTGTTGCCATGTGCTTTCTATTTGCTTGGATCTTCGCTTGCTAAAAATCTATTGATATGGATCCTTATCCACTAGCTAATCTTTTCAAAAGATCCAATTATGATGAAGAAATTACTAGTGATTTGAGTGCACTTGATTTTCTCCATGAAGTTTTGCTTGAAAATCATAAATCTGAAAATTGTGATGAAGTGTTGAAAGAAGAAAATTATAAAGTGATTCATGATAGCTCCTTGAATGAAAAGCATGATTGCAATGATGTTATTATAAATTCTATTAATGTAAATTGCGCTAATAATATGCAAAACTACAAGCTTGGGGATGATGATTTTGTGATATCCACTACTCAATGTAATGATCATGATTGGGGTGATGCTTCGTATGATCTTGAAAATTTATTTAAGCCTCTTGATGAATATGTTTGCAATAATATTGAAAGTGGGTTTGGAATAGTGTCAACTTTAGGTAATAATAATCGCACATATTTGGAGAGTGTTCAATTTTATGAAATTTCTGATAAAAGTGGGTTTGGAGAGGTCATGACTTTAGTTGATGTTAATCCCACTATCCTGGAAGATTATAAAACTTTTATGCATGTGGATCATGAAGATAAAATTTTATATGATAGTTAAATTGTTGAATTTGATTATGATCCTACATGTAATTATTATGAGAGAGGAAAATATGGTTGTAGAAACTTTCATGTCACTAGATTACCTCTCTTTGTGCTAAAATTATTAATGCTCCATTCTTCCTATTTGCATATGCTAGATATTGCTTGTCTTGATAATTTGTTTTATTATAAAATGCCTATGCATTGGAAGTATGTTAGACTTAAATGTGTTTTTCACATGCTACATGATGTTCTCTTTTGTTTCAATTATTATCTTTCATGAGTTCATCATTGAAATCTCAAGCCTATCTTAATGGCTATAAAGAAAGAGCTTGTTTGGAGGCAACCCAATAAATATATTTTTTTACTTTATATTTTTGTGTGTTTACACAATTGTAGCCTCTGTTATTATTGTGTTTTTATCTTTTAATTAGTGTTTGTGCCAAGTAATGCCTTTGGGATGATTTGGATGATAGTATAATTGATGCTGTTTGAAAACAGAAACTTTTGCGTCCAGTGCTGGAATTTTTATTTTTTTATGGAGCGTCAGAACCTTCTGAAGTTTTTACAAATTATTTATATATGAATTTTCCAAGTTTTCCTAATTTTTCAGAATTTTGGGAGTTACAGAAGTATGACTTTAATTCAGATCTTTACAGACTGTTCTGTTTTAGACAGATTCTGTTTTTCTTGCATAGTTTGCTTATTTTGATGAATCTATGGATCGTATCGGGGGGTATGAGTCATGGAGAAGTTGGAGTACAGTAGCATTATGCCAATATTAAATCTGAATCAATTTAAAACAGTACCTAAAGTTTAAGATTTGTTTGTTATACTAACGGATCTCACGAAGTTTCTGTTGAGTTTTGTGTGCTGAAGTTTCAAGTTTTGGGTGAGACTACGATGGATAAAGGAATAAGGAGTGGCAAGAGCCTAAGCTGGGGGATGACCAAGCCACCCCAAGATAATATTCAAGGAAGACTCGAGTGTCTAAGCTTGGGGATGCCCCGGATGGCATCCCCTCTTTCGTATATAATCTATCGGTAACTCACTTGGAGCTATATTTTTATTCGTCACATGATATGTGTTTTACTTGGAGCGTCTTGTGCTATAGTTTGTTTGCTTTTGTTTGCTTTTTAGTTTGTCACAATCATCTTTGCTGAACACACCTTTTTGAGAGGGACACACATTATTCGTGATTTGTTAGAATACTCTATGTGCTTCACTTATATCTTTTGAGCTAGGCAGTTGCTCTAGTGCTTCACTTATATCTTTTAGAGCACGGTGGTGGTTATATTTTAAAGAAATAGTTGCACTCTCATGCTTCACTTATATCTTTTTGAGAGTCTAATAAATAGCAATGGTAATATGCACGGGTTATGAATTTGGTCCTAATATGATAGGTATTCAAGAGGGATATAATAAAAACTTTCATGTAGAACACTGAATATGATAAGTTTGATTCCTTGCAATAGTTTTGCGATATTAAGATGGTAATATGTTGGAGGTACTAGTAGATAATTGTGGTTTAGTAATTAGTAATTTACCCTAATTAGATGGTAATATGTGGGAGGTACGAATAAAGGTGTCTCGGAATAATTCCAAATTTTAGCACGACGACACAGACTTGCTAACAAGAGAAGCAAGAATGGCGACCATCCCACCCACCCCACCGTAACCCTAGCCACCCCACCTCCGGTGATCTCCACGTCTAGCCGTGGAAATCCACATCTCATCCACTCATCCTCTCTGGTGTCCTGGTTTACGTTCTCTGGTGATCATTTCAATGGCGGTGCACGCATCCATCACTCTTGGATTGGATTTCTCATCGGGAATGGGTCTCTCTCAAGAGATCTGGCGCACCATGCGCCGCACGGTGCATCCCTCCGATGACTCGGGTCACTTCATCATGGTTGTCTCCTTTGCAAGGCACAACTTTCGGTTAACGGAAGACAATGTTGCGCTAGCCCTAGAGGCTGCAATTGGTGGATATTGCTCATCTTTGAAGGTATCTTGCCTACGTGATCATGTTTTTTCTTTCAATGTCTCATGCAAGGAAGTGGGTTTTTTCATCTTGCATCAAAGAAATTAGGTCTGTCCCCAGTTCAAGTGTTATTTTCATCTTTGGGGTTATGGGGGTCTAGATTGGATCAAGGAATTCAAGTCTTGGCAAGTTGAATGCAATGAGGAATGGACTATAGTTAGCCCATCCAAACGTAGAGCCCGCTTAGGCATGTGTGCTATGATGCATGCTCCAGCAAAATCTTCTTTGCGTTCCAAGCATGCTAATTATTCTCGCAAGAAATTGTGTTTTGCTACGTTCCTTAATTATGATGCATGCAAAGGCTATCGTTACAATGCTACCGCTGAAGAAATCTCTATAGTACAGCATGATGCGGGTTATACTTTGGATCCGCAAGAATTGGTAGCTTCTAATTTTACGTCGTCAAAGCCTGTCTTGGATGACTACAGCTCGCCGCCGGCGTCCTTGTCGCCGGCGATAGCATGTGGATTACAGTTTGGATCTATTTCGCCGACAAGCCATTTTCCTCGGGATACGGTGCATCGCGGTAATCCTGGGATAATCTTTTCCCCCGATATTGTCTCTGTTACGGATTTTTCGGAGGGCTCTGTTCAAAATCCGTTAGTGCTTTCGGATGATGATTCATTTGAATCTGAGGACGATGGGCCTTGCCTCACCCCACCGAGTACTTTGGCTGGGCCTGGGCCTTCCACGAACCCGGTTGAATCACCAAGCAAGTCCCCTTTGGAAATCGTCCGTGATCTGCAAGGATTAGATGAACTTGTTCAAGAATTAGCAGCACAATTTTGGGATTGTCAACGGTGTTTGGGTATGGGACATAAATTGGATACGTGCACGAATAAAATTCGTTCCCATCAATGCTTCCGGCTCGGTCACGTTAAGAAAGGCTGCACACGGTCGCCTCATGAGTTAAAGGTTTGGGTTCCCAAGCACAGGAGCCTACCTACCTACCTCGAGTCTCGCGCCTTCAAGCCAACCCCCGGATGTTTTGAGCTCCCAAACAGTGCAAAAATCTCCTGCCAAAACCAAAGATTCCCCTCCTCTGCAGATGGCCTGCTCTCCTTTGCCACCTCCACGCCACCCGCCGTCTGTTCATCAGCAACCCATGGCGAACTACGAGTTTGATCCACGGCGATTCTTGCCGGCGGGCCATGACATCGTTGATGCAGGCCCGCATCGCCTGCCGCGTACGTTCTACACCCCGGCTCGAACTCCACCTCGCCGTCATGAATCTTACATGGTGGGGATTGTCGAGCCGATTCCGCAGCAGGAGGATGTGCCCTTTCTTTGCCAGCAAGTCCGAGACTTCATCATCGACGAGCTACAGCTTCCGGTACTCTCCACTCAAACATGGTTTCAAGGAGTTGGCCTTTATCAGATGCAAGACCCGGTTGTCCGTAGTGCCTTGGTCAATCACGCGCCATGCCCGCTAGGGTTGGATCAGCATGGGAAGGAACTGTTTGTTAGATTCATTAACCATGATAATGGTGAGGGTTTTAGAGCAATCCAGGGGCATCGAACAGGTTGGCTAATGTTCATTGGAGTCCCGCTTGATTATCGCAATGCTAAGAATTTGGTAGAGGTTGTTGGCACTTTTGGGCAATTCCAGTATTGGAATCATGATGATGATCGATTGGCCCGTTCTCTGGTTTTTGCTTCCTTCCCTGATAACTTGCTTGTGCCAAGGGATGTAGTTTTTCATCAGTTTGCCACCGTTGGAGGTGCTGTGGTCTCATGGACAGCGTCCTGTCACATATTGACTACTGCGTTTACAGAACAACTTCCCCAAGATGAGGATATGATGCCCTTTGATGGCAATCCACACCATATGCCTGGACACCTCCAACCAAATGAGCACTTTTGGGCATTGCCACCTTACCCTGCACTGGGATGGAATGATGTGTCGCAGCCTCTGGACCCTGACCAATAGCATCAGCCACAGCAGGATCAGAATGTAGGTTAGGGCCAACCATGGCAAGATCCAATAGAGGAGCCGATTGAGGTACATCAACAGGTGCCACAAGATCAGAATTCGATGGTTTTGAATCCGTCCATGGGCTCCAATGATTCCTCTCAATAGGGCAATCCACTAGCTATTGATGGGCCTCCTTTGCAACCAGTGCAAGACCTAGCTGATAGGCCAGGGGGAATTTGGCCCAGTAAGATAATGGGCCTGAATTACAAATTGTAGAGGATTTTTAGCTAGTTCAGCCACACCTACAGCAAGGTGAGGTTCAGGTAGCAGATCAAATTTTGGATAATCAGCACTTGGAGGAGCCAGCAGCAGTAGTTCCTAATAATGAACTTGCTATTGTTCCATATCAACCTCCCCTGCAGCCACCTCTTTTTGTTGGAGCAGCAAGGATAGTACTTGGGCCAGTCTTACCACCTGAGAGGATTTGGCAGAGGACTTTTGTGTCACTGATGCCTACTTTTCTAACAACAAAAGTACCCCGGCAGTTTCCTTTTCAGGCTGACATTGCGTCATCATCACTGAAGCAATCTTGGATGCAAGCTTTTGAGGAGATGGCACCCTTTCAGTGGCCCCAGCGTCAGTTTTATGAGCAAGTGCACCCTCTGGCTCTGCTGCCCTCCCCACATAAACCAGTTGCGCGCAATCTGTCCTTTGAGGAAGCTCCAAGCAGGGACATCCTTCAGTTTGGCTCATCGCAGCAACAACAAGCTCCTACTGCCAGCGTGTCACAAGCTGTTTCTGTCACCATGAGCTCACCTCCATCCAAGAGGAGGGCTAGAAAACCAAAGGCTCTTGTTGCTCCTCGTTCTGATTTCTCTGACAGGCGCATGACTCAAAGTGCTGCTCGGCTGCATGGTTACAAGCCTACCTCAGCCATCCCTGTGAAGCCACGGCCTCCTCGTCAACCAAAGGCTCAGAAACCTAGGACCCAGGAGACTGAAGGACAGGAGTCCAATTCCCAGGTGACAGAAGATGCCCCTCCACCGACGCCCATACCTGTCATGTAGGCCCTTGGAGCTTCCCTGGGTATTACTCCAAAGAAGCTAACAGTGGAGCAGCTTATGGCTGCCCCTAAGCAGTCCCAAGACCCACCCTTGCCCAATGATAAGTGAGGCATTATGTTATATTCCAGGGAGGCAGATCTGTTGTACTGCCATGTCTTTACTTTTGGTTTCCGTTTATGTTCAGTTAGACTTGTGTGCTCTGTCAGTAGGCTCCGGTGATGCCCTAAACTGTCAACTTCAGACTTATGGTTATGTTATTCTGCAGTACTATTATGTGGTGCTGTGTATGGCTCTTTACTTTTTTGAGTTTCCCAATGAATTCACATCATAACAAAGACTAGAAACTGCTTTGCTGGAATGTAAGAGGTTTGAACTCTGAAATTAGACAGAGGGCTGTCAGGGCAAAAATTGAAGAAAGCCAGTGTTCTGTTGTGTGTCTGCAGGAAACTAAATGTGATTTTTTTCGATCAAAGAGCCATTAGAAAGTTCTGTCCCAAAAGATTTGATAATTTTGCTTATTCACCTTCCGTGGGTGCTTCTGGGGGTATTCTAGTCTTATGGTGCGCTTCTGCTATGATTGGTACTCTAATAGAAGTACAACGCTTTGGCATTATTATCAACTTCACATCAGCACATAATAACCAAAGATGGACTCTGGTTAATGTCTATGGGCCTTGTCAAGGTCAATTAAGGGATAACTTTGTACATTGGCTCTACCACATCCAAATCCTCCAAGATGAGCTTTGGTTATTTTTAGGTGACTTCAACTTCATAAGATCTATGGAGAACAGAAATATTCCAGAGGGAGATGTCAATGATATGTTTATTTTCAATGACATAATTGGCCACTTAGGACTTCTTGAGTTACCTTTGAAAGGGAGATCATACACATGGTCCAACATGGAGGAAGTTCCTTTGCTGGAACAGCTTGATTGGTTCTTCACAACACCAACCTGGACCACAGAGTTCCCTAATACCATGGTTTATCCCCTGGCAAGAACTGGCTCTAATCATGTGCCCTGTGTGGTTTCCATATCAACTTCCATACCCAAGGCTAAAGTCTTTCGTTTTGAGGTCTTCTCCAACAACTAAGTCAAACTCAGCAGCAATCTTAACTGAAAAGTTCAAGAGATTAAGGCATGATCTCAAGAAATAGCATACTGGGCTCTCAAGGCTAAAACTCCTGATGCAAGCTTGTAATGCGGTTATTCTGGTTTTTGATAATCTTGAGGAGCAAATACCACTAACCAGACCTGAATTTAATTTCAGAAAAACAGTGAAGTTGCACCTAGAGGAGCTACTTCATCTGAAATCATATATTGGAAGCAAAGATGTACCATACGCTGGATTAAAGTGGGTGAGGAAAATTCTAAGTTTTTTCAAGCAATGGCAACAAAGAGATTCAAAAGAAACACAATTTCCAGCCTTGTAAATGAGGATGGCATGGTGGTTTTTACTCACAGTGAGATGGCTGGTTTACTTTGGTCCTCTTACAAAGGCAGAATGGGGATAGCTCAAGGAATTGATATGCAGTTTGACTTGCAGAATATCATCCATCCTATTCCAGGTCTTGAGGATTTGTCTGGACCTTTCTCCCAGGAGGAAATCAATGAAGTTTTGAAATATCTGCCTCAGAACAGAGCACCAGGACTAGATGGTTTCACTGGTATGTTTGTGAAGAGGTGTTGGCACATTATTAAAGATGAT
Organism: Elymus sibiricus; assembly: GCA_039707655.1. Classification (NCBI taxonomy): domain Eukaryota; kingdom Viridiplantae; phylum Streptophyta; class Magnoliopsida; order Poales; family Poaceae; genus Elymus; species Elymus sibiricus. The sequence continues at coordinate 322,605,565 of CM077672.1, forward strand.
TTTCTCAGGTTAATCTTAGATTTTTTTGAAGGAAGAATTTCTATCCCGAGCATAAATTGATCTCTTGTTACCTTGATACCAAAGGTTTTATCACCAGAGGGACCAAATGATTATAGGCCAATCTCCCTCACAAATACTTGCCTCAAATTCCTCACCAAGTTACTAGCCAACAGACTGCAGAAAGTCATACTCAGATGTATCCATAAGAATCAGTATGGATTCCTTAAGTCTAGATCAATTTAGGACTGCATTACTTGGAGTTTGGAATATATTCATCAATGTCATCAATCTAAGAGGCCAATCCTCATTATAAAGCTTGATTTTGCTAAAGCTTTTGATACTGTTGAACATGATCTTATTTTGCTGATGTTGAAATACAAGGGTTTTAATGATAAATGGATCGGCTGGATTAAGGAACTTCTTTCTTCTTTATCATCCTCCATTCTTCTCAATGGGGTACCAGGTAAACAGTTTAATTGCAAAAGAGGTGTCAGACAGGGGGATCCACTTTCACCCTTACTTTTTGTCATTGCTGCTGATCTATTGCAAACAGTGGTCAATAAAATGCTTCATGAGGGACTTCTTTCACTTCCAATTCCATCCAATGACCCTGACTTTCCAATTGTTCAATATGCTGATGATACTCTACTCATAGTTCAAGCTGATGAAACACAATTAATTGCTCTCAAAGAGATGTTGGTTTCCTTCTCCCAGTCAACTGGCTTAAAAGTGAACTTCCACAAATCCTGTATATTTCCCATAAACGTTACCCCTGAAGAAACTAGCAGGCTGGCAACAATTTTTGGCTGCCAAGTTGGGTCCCTTCCTTTCACATATCTTGGTCTGCCTGTGGGCACTACCAAACCCAGAATTCAGGATCTGGTCCCTGTGGTCGACAGAGCGGAAAGAAGACTATCTGCTAACTCTGCCATGTTATCCCAAGGAGCCAGATTACAGTTGCTGCAATCAGTATTATCATCCATTCCAATATACTTTTTATGCAGTCTCAGTTTATGTGCTGGAATTATAAAGCAATTGGAAAGAATTATGAGGCAATGCTTATGGAGAGGTAATTCTGACACACCCAAGCAATCTTTGGCTGCTTGGCCTATGGTATGCAAGCCCAAAGACAAAGGAGGAATGGGTATCATCAACCTTGCTATACAGAATAGGGCTTTACTCACTAAACACCTGCACAAATTTTATAACAAGGTTGATATCCCATGGGTCTCATTGATCTGGGACACATACTATAATGGAGGAGTTCCCCATGCAACTGTGCAGTGTGGATCCTCATGGTGGAGGGATATTATGAAGTTGAATGAGATTTACAGGCTCCATTCTGTTATCACAGTCAATGCAGGTGATAGCTCCCTCTTCTGGCATGATTCCTGGGTACTAAATGGCTCCTGCACACCTATCAAACAGAGGTTTCCAAGGTTATTCTCTTATGAACTGGATGACAAGATTTCAGTTAAAGATTTTGTGGATGATCTAGACATTGCTACCTTTTTTCAACTTCCTCTATCTCCAGAGGCTATGGAAGAGTTGTAGTCATTGCATATTGGCATTCAAGGCCTAGAGAGAAACCCAAATGCACCTGATTCCTGGTCTTGGACTCCTGGTAAAGGCATCTATACTGCCAAGAGTTATTACACGTTGATGCATGCTTCCTTGCCTAATGATGACCCTAGCAAATGGATCTAGCAAAGTAGATGTATCATGACAATCAAAGTATTTGCATGGTTAATGCTGAATGATAGGCTGAATACAAGAGATATGCTTCACAGAAGGCACTGGAGGACTGAGGAGGAAGATAACCTATGCCCCATGTGTGCAGCCCAACTATATGAAGACAGAGATCATCTTTTCTTCAAGTGCAACTTCAGTACTAGAGTTTGGAATTATTTGCAGATTCAATGGTATGCAGGTTTATCTATCAGGGAATGCATTGTGGCTGCCAAAAGAGGGTTTCAAAAACCTTTCTTCTTTGAGGTTGTCTTTCTGGCAGCATGGAGTATTTGGACTACTCGAAATGATAAAATCTTCACGCATATTAGACCAACTTTTGGCGCGTGGAAGGCCAAATTTGTCCATGATATTACCCTGCATTCTCACAGAATGAAGCCAGAAGTTAAAACCTTGCTGCTTCAATGGATCAGTGCTCTGCCATGAACCTGGGTTGTATTTATGTAAATAGCCTATTGTAAATAGGTATTTTTACTTCCTAGTTAGACTTGTTAGTTAGCCTTGTATATAGTCTGTTTTATTTCTGTAAGACTTTGGTTCCCTGATTTTAATAAATGGCTGTGGGGCTTTTGCCTCACAGTGTTCAGTCAAAAAAAACAAAGGTGTCTCATCGTAAGTGATTGATGCGGGATACACAAGAACAATAGTTTCATGTAAGAACATGGTTAATAGATAGATGTAGTATGTACCAAAAACAGGAAGGCATGTCATATTCACAGGTATAACATGTAAACTAAGCAGATGCAATTTACCCTAATTAGAAGCAATACAAGCTAGACACCATACTTAACATGCAACCACATATCACACTGCCAAGTTAGAGCAAGCACCTGCGATGCTGGTGTAGGGGAAATGTGGTCATCAACTACAAAGCTATGTTGACTATCTTCATCTTGCCTTCCTGTTTCTTGAGAATCATGTGGGGAGCATGAAACTGCACTCTTTAAATGAGTAGCGTGTCTCACACTAACCCACAGGTGTGACTGTCCCATCATAAGTGATTGATGAGGGATACACAAGAACATTAGTTTGATGTAAGAACATGGTTAATAGACATATGCACTATGTACCAAAAACCGGAAGGCATGTCATATTCACAGCTATAATGTGTAAACTAAGCAGATGCAATTTAACTAAATTAGATGAATTACAAGCTAGACACCATATGCAACATGCAACCACATATCACACTGCCAAGTTAGAGCAAGCACCTGCGATGGTGGTGTAGGGGAAATGCGGGTCACCAACTACAGAGCTATGTTGACTATCTTCATCTAGCCTTGCTGTTTGTTGAGAATCATGTCGGGAGGATGAGATTGCACTCTTTAAAAGAGTAGCGTGTCTCACACTAACCCACGGGTGTGCCTGTCTCATCATAAGTGATTGATGAGGGATACACAAGAACATTAGTTTGATGTAAGAACATGGTTAATAGACAGATGCAGTATGTACCAAAAACAGGAAGGCTTGTCATATTCACAGTATATGGCTAAGCAGATGCAATTTAACCAATTTAGAAGCAATACAAGGTAGACACCATATGCAACATGCAACCACATATGACACCGAAGTTAAAGCAAGCACCTACGATGCTGGCGTATGGCGAATGGAGTCATCAACTACAGAGCTATGTTGACAGTGTTCATCGAATGACACTACACTCTTCATTAGAGCGTCAAACCGCGTCTTTCCAATCCTCGATGCAGACTGGAGTGACTGCTCTGTTTTCTTTTTAGAATACCGTGCTTGAGATTCTGAAATAACCATGCGTAATAAAACAATAGTGAGAGAGTGTGGGTGTAGTTTGTGCACAAGTAGTACAGTGTAAAAGTATCAGATAGCAGGTGGGTCAAAAATAAATGCCGGCAGACATATGAGAGCTCTACAACATGCATGGCACATGAAATTAGATTCTAGGCTTTTGAAATATGAGCACAGGGATGGATGGGAAGTGCAGGTAATCCTCCAGCAAACCACCACATGTGGTCCTATGAAAATAACAATCGACTAAAAACAAATAGGTCAGCCGATTTTTTCTGCACCGTCCGATCTACAAGGAACGGGCAGATGGCCTTCATCTACCTCCCGCCAGTCACCGTTGACGATCTTCCTCGAACCGCCAGCGACCACCGGCCCAGACCCCTGCCTCTGCCGCCACGGCCTCCCCTCAACCTCACCCCACCGCCGTGCTTGGCAGCGCCCCCCGGCCATCCCTTTAAGCCCAGCGAACCTCCAGATCGGGCGCCAGCAGCTCCTGCACCACACACACCTCTAAGATAGACACCGAGGCGCTGCTTCCCCGGTGAACAGGCGGACTAGGTGCTCCGTGCACCTCCGCGGGTGGTGCGTCCTTTAATTGGGAATCAACTAACACTGAATTGAAATCCAGGCAGGCGACGGACGTCTAGCTAAAGTGAAATTGTAAATGGGGGGAAACCTTATGCATCGCGAGTTACTTGGAACATCTAGTATCAGGAAGAATGTGCAGTAAGAAGCGGTCAACTAGTTTCCTTCGTGGGATGAATACCGTGCGAGAGATTTGCAAGAATAAGGGAAGAGTAGTACCAATATCGGCTGGCGATGTTGTGCCCTCCTTCTGTTTTTTCGAAGATCTTCTTGTTGTTCGCTTGAAACAAGATGTTATGGAGGATGGTGGAGCCTTGGACGAACCCATGCCCAAGTAGTTGAGTGTGGTGCGGTGGCCCTCTATCGGCGGTGGGGAAGCAGATCCGAGGCGGCGAACGACGGCGTAGCGGGAACAGCTCCGGTGCGGTGGACGGTTGCGATGTTGGAGCGGCAGCGGTGAGGCGCAGGACGGAGGAGTTGAAGTGGCTTGGGTACGGCGCACGTCCGCGTCGTGGAGGCAGCTCTGCCTCGGCTTCAACGGAGGAGTTGAAGTCATGGAGGGCGCTGCGGTTGAGGTTGCGGTGGACGACGACGTCGGGGTATCAGCTCCGGCGTGATGGAGGAGGGTGGCGGTGGATCGGTGTGATGGGGTGGCAGACGGAGGAGGCTGGGGTTTCGCGGCTGGTGGAGAGGGAGTTTTGGCGCCCACGGAGTATGAATGGGGAATCGGACGGGGGAGGGGGGAAGCTAAGGGGGAACCATGTTTCCGGGACACACTTGTTTGAAATTTGGGGAAAGTTACAAACTTTGCCCCCATCTAAAATTTTGGACATGCTGCGGGTCGGGGGTTGTCGGTACCAAAACTGGCAGATCTCGGGTAGGGGATCCGAACTATGGGTCTATGAATCAATGGGTAACAGAGAACGTAGAGACGGCGATTTACCCAGGTTCGGGCCCTCTTGAAGAGGTAATACCCTACGTCCTGCTAGATTGTATTGATGTGATTGTATGAAGGTTACAGAGTTGATCTACCTTGAGATCAGATGGGCTAAACCCTAGGTAATGAATATGATCCTCTACGGACTAAGCCTTCTGGTTTATATAGACACCAGAGGGCCCTAGGGTTACATATGGTCGGTTACCATCAGGGGATAAACATGCCGGTCAAGCCAATTATTCCTTGGAGGAGACGCCAAGTCTTCGGAGGTTTCCTTCTGATACACGGGGTCGCCCACAATCCGGCCTTCTGTCGACGAGTAGAGAGCGGCCCACCAGTCCGGCCTACGAGAGATAGGCTGGCAGCCCGAGTACCCCCTAGTCCGGGACACCCTCAGTAGCCCCCGAACTAGTCTTCGAAGCCGAGGTATATGCCGAACACCATCGGCTTTGTGGACCAGTTCCCTTCCTTCAGTGATATCGATGACCGGTCTGTATCTCCTCCGGGTCGAGTTCTCGAGCGTCGCCTAGCCGTACACGTCCCAAAATATGCTTCGGTCGCCGAGATGTATCGATAACTTAGCCCCGAAGGCCATTCACTTTGGTGTGAACAGTTCCCCCCTCTGACAACTTTTTACTGAAGGGTCGCAACGTGCCACGACCCCGAGTCGTTTTATGACAAAACTCGATCTGTGGCTCGAGGTGGGTTTTTCATTGGCACGTTCCATTGATATGGAGATCGTGCCCAGTTTTTAAGGGATATGATCAATTATCTGCCTCATCCCACGCGCACATAATGGCACGGTTACATGGGGAAATTGCGAGGACTGCGACGCAGTAAAAGGACCGTGGGTTTTACAGCCCATAAAAAGGGGAACGACCTTCGTCTCCTTCGCACGCTCTCATCTCTGCCTTCGCCACTGCCTTCCCCGTTCTTCGAGCTCCAGCGCCCAGATCCCCTTTCTTTTCCAGGAACCTCTCCGGCCGCCCGTTTCCAGCAATGGCGGGTTCTGGATCCAAAGGCAAATGGAAGGCGTCCGTCGTCACCGAGAGCGCCATCCTGGAGCTGAAGCGCGCGGGCTATCTCCCCGCCAACGTCGCCCACCGAGCCCCAGAGGCCGGCCAGGTCGTCCCCACGCCGCGGCAGGGTGAGAGGGTGGTATTCTTGCCCCACTTCATTCGCGGTCTGGGCTTTCCCCTCCACCCCTTCGTCAGGGGCCTCATGTTCTTCTACGGACTTGATTTCCATGACCTCGCGCCCAAGTCTTTCCTCCACATCTCGGCCTTTCTTCGGATCCGGCCGCACTTCGGCCTGTGGCTGAAGATCTTCAATATCAAGCCAAAGATCGTCAACGGACAGCAGGCAGACTGCGGGGCTGCGATGGTCAGCAAGCTCCCCCGAGTGGAGTGGCCAGAGGGCACCTTCATCGAGACCGTCAAGGTCTGGCAGAAGGAATGGTTCTACATCACCGAGCCAAGGAGCGCGGATTGGGGGGCAATTCCGGCCTTCCGATCCGGACCCCCTATGAGGCTGGTCTCATGGACCAAGAAAGGCCTCGACCGGGGGGTGAACAAGGAGGTGGCGCAGCTGCAGAGCCGGATCGCCAAAATGATAGAGAAGGGCGTCGAGCTGCCCAACGTGATCCAGATCATGCTCGGCCGCCGAATCCTCCCATTCTAGGACAAGGCCTCCCCCATGTGGGCCTACAAGCCCGAAGACCTGGCCACCGTGCGCAACTTCTTCTGCACCTCCCATGCTCAGCTGTGGAGGGCGTTGTTCAAGCCGCAGAAGGACTGGCCGGACGAGGAGGAAGACATCGGACTCGACGCCGCAAATCCTCCAAGGGAGGTATGACTAATGTTGTTCTTATATCCGAACTATTCCCTTTTTATAAGGTACTTAGCTTTTTTACTTCCCATCCGCAGAACTGGCTGAAGAAGGCCGAGCGGATCGACAGTCTGGCGCCGCTGCTGGAGGGACCCAGGACGCCCCTACTGGCGGCCATGTTGGCCGTGGAGCCATACGAGGCGCCGGAAAGGAAGGAGAAGAAGAAGGACCAGAAGAAGGAGGCCAGAGAGATGCCTCCGTTCCCGAGGACCCCCGGACACTAGATCCGGGGAAACCCATGCTCCCTCCGCACAAGAGGAGGAGAAGGAGCAGGGAGGAGAAGGGGAGGAAGACAATTCCTCCCGAACAGGAAAGAGGGCGGCGTCCGAAGATATCGAGGAGGAGCTGCGTCAACCCGCCCCGAAGAGACCGTGCAAGGCCAAGGTGGCCTTGTCCGGCGATAGCTCGGCTTCTGCCGAGGACTCTGAGAATCCCCAGGCCCAAGCCACGGTCTCAAAGGTACGCGTTCTGATATCCGTTCGAGTGTCATTGGCCGAACTAGATCTGATATCAATCGCCTCTTCACTTCTAACATCGCAGCCCGATGCGCGACCTCCCCACCGACCGAGTCTCGGAGGGGGACTCTCCACCGGCTGCGCTGGCGGAGAGCGGGACCGAATCGCGCGCCTCGCCTCCCCCAATCGTCGAGGAGGCCGAGGAGGTCCTATCAAGGAGGACCCCTCGTGTGCCGCACACAGGGGGAGGGGGCGACACCGTCATGGCTGAGGTGAATACCTCGGCTGCCGAAGACCAGGAGGGAGGGCCCCTCTGGTAGAAGAAGAGGAGGAGCCCGGACGACCCGCGCTCTCCCCGGGAGTGGCTCCGGAGTCGTTAAGCCGTCCGGAGCCGGGCACTCCGGCCTCCGAAAGGGAAGCAACCGAGGTGGCCCCGCCACCCCGACCCGCCCCGGAGCGGGCATCGACTGGGTGGCCGAATGAGAGGGAGGATGCTCTAAGCAGCTCCTCCATCGCCAAAGAGCACCGTACCCTTATTGGTGCGGTGTTGCAAAGTCTTCGGTCCGTGGATAGCGGACTGAAGGAGGCTGTCAATGGCCTTCTCACAGGCTTCAAGGTGAGCCAAGTAATGTTTTCCCTTAAAGAATTTCTTTTGTATAAATGTATAGCCTCATACACAGTAGCCCCCGAGACTCTGACTGGCTTGGTCAAAGCCGGTCAGAGGATCAAAAATCAATATTTTGGATACTAATGTGTGTAGAGTGATGCGCAGGCGTCGTCTTCGGCAGCAGCCGCCAACGCTGAGGAGTTGGCCGAGCTGAATCGGTAGCTCAAAAGCTCCGAGGACGACCTCAGCCTGGTGAACAAGAGGTTCAACGATTCGCAAGGTAAGTCCGAACTGCAGTATTTACGACAGCCATTGCAAGTTTGTTAAATAAGGTTTAAAGTAGCCTAAACGGAATCAGTGGATATGACTACAGCTGCCGCCGTGGAGGTCGAGAACCTCAAGGCTGCGCTGAGGACAGCTCAGCTAGAAGCGGCGGAGCAGAGGTCGCCAGCCGAGCAAGCAGCTGCCGAACTGACTACGGTGAAAATCGCTAGTCAGAAGCACGAAGCCAGAGTGGCGGAAGTGCAACAAGAGCTCGCGGATGCCGTCACAAAGTGTGAGGCTCTCGAGCAGAAGAATAAAGAGCAGGCTGCCGAGCTAACCTTGCTGGGGTCGGTGGCCAAGGAAGCGCGGACAGAGGTGCGCGGCTACCAGGAGGAACTCCGCCAAGTGAAGCTTATTGCGGATGGTAAGCCATATTTGCTGCAAAGTGTCTTTGGAGGTAACAGGTTTGCTTTGCTAACGCGGGTGTGGCGTTCCGCAGGCGCCTTTGCGGACCTCCCGAGGAGTGCGGCTGATGCGGCGAGGTACTTCGCCGCCCAGGAGGGCCGGGCCGAACAAAGGCTGTTTTGGGCGCAATTCCAAGCGCCCGAACACCCTCCCCTCCTAAACAACCAGATGAAGCAGCTGATGGTGCTGCATCGGATGGCAGAGCCTTTGATGAAGGACCTATGCGTCAAGCTGTGGCCTTCAGAGCCGTTGCCGAGCAGCTATTTTGGGTTGGTGCAGAGGCTGCACGACGCCATGTCCCGAATTGATGCTTGGAAACGCTCTGCGTGCATTGAAGGAGCTCGGATGGCCTTCGACAAGACCATGGTGCACTGGCCGAAGATCAAGCCAGCCGAGATGGCCACCGGACCTCCACCCCCTGGGAAGGAGCATAGGCGCCCAGAGCAATATTTCCCCATCGTGATGGATGGTGCTCGGGCAATAGAGGCCCAGTGCTCGAAAGATGTAATTTACGAGTAAATGTAATTTCCTTGTAGTCAAGGAGTTGAAACTTTTGTTTGCTTGTAATGCAAGATGTTGGCTGTGAATATAGTGCCTGCTTATGTTAATTTTGACTCCTGTGCGGCCGTTTTTTAAACTGAAAGTTACCAGTCGTCCGCTTCAGCCCCCTGCAGATACTGCATGGGGTGTTTTCTCGTAATACGTGAACCCATAGCCGACGTCTCGGTGCCCAGAGGTGGTTGTATGTACGGAAAACCAGGCAATCAGACTATGCGATTTTAGTGCTTTCACTTAGCCATAGGAGCTTGACTGCGGGGGCTGGTGACTAGCCCCCAGTGTTTGTGATATTCGGACGAGCCGCGGTTGATACCATCATCACATGGTTCATGTAACAGGGAACCCTTCGTTTAACACGGCCTAACCTCCAACGATTTTTGGTTTGACACAAGTCAGCGGATCGCCGACCAGTTCTCGCTTATTGGGACAGTCAGTTTTTAGTTTTCTGCACTGAGGTACTTAACCAGGCTAGCTAGAAGTACAATCGCAGTGGTTCTCCCGTTACCCTCTTAGCCGAACAGTGCAGAACGTAAGAGGGTAAACACAGGAGCCGGGCAACCCAACTATTGACCAAAGACGCAATTCAGAACTGATTCATATAGTGCAATATCCGTGACGCCGAGCACATAAAATAAAAGTAGGTGCCGGGATAGAGTTTGAGGCAAGATTTATGTTCGAGCCCCCGGTCTATTAGCCGGTTACTAAAAAGGGACGTATTGTAACAGTTTACTTCGGCCTAGAAAAGCGGAAAGGAATATGCAACGCGAACGACTGCACAATTACCAGTGAAAAATTGGTCTTTATTTCCTTTGAACATGTGACGTCCAACCGTACAATCGGGATTGCCGAAGTAACTTTGATAGATACTTTTGAAGAAATAAATACATTAGAGTAAAGCTTGACACAGGGCCTTCATTAGTGGTTTGACGTCCCAACTACACCATGCTACATGTCTACACCTTTGCTCTTTAAGAAGCTTCCCTGTGAGCAGAGCTGTCGACCGTATGTTCGGCGGAGATAGTAATGTTCGGCGGACGAGCCCTTGGGAAAGGGTTTTGAGAAGTTCCCGTGGTATATCAGTTTGACGCTGATCAGGCCCTAGATGGTGCCCGTTGTCGATGTGATTCGAAGACATCTGTTGGCCATTGCTCGGTCGAACCGAGCTCTCGGCCTTTATTTCATGTGTCCCCACAACTGCCCAGGGAATTTTAAGCGCGAAATTGTGCACTCGAGGTACGTGTTTCGCGACTAGGTGGGCCGTGCTGTGGGGCGCGTACCCCTATTTGGAGTGATCATGGGAGTGCTCCTAGACCGGGGCTGCAGCTCGGGAGCGCTTGCGTGCGTCCAGTGTCTTAGCAGTAGACTGGGCTTGCGACGCCTCTTTGGCGGTGTGGACTTCGGCGGCTAGAGCCGCCGTGTATTCCTCTGTTCGGAGCGAGCGCTTGGTATTACCGTTGATGGTAATAACGCCCTTTGGTCCTGGCATCTTGAGCTTCAGGTATGCATAGTGCGGGACGGCGTTGAAGCGGGCGAACGCAGTTCGGCCGAGGAGTGCGTGGTAACCACTGCGGAAGGGGACAATATCGAAGATCATGTCCTTGCTGCGGAAGTTATCGGGCGAGCCGAAGACAACTTCCAATGTCACGGATCCCGAGCAGCGTGCCTCGACGCCTGGGATTACACCTTTAAAGGTGGTGTTGCTGGGTTTGATCCTTGACGGGTCAATCCCCATTCTCCTCACTGTATCTGAGTAAATCAGGTTGAGGCTGCTGCCTCTGTCCATAAGGACTCTGGTGAGGTGAAATCCGTCCACGATGGGGTCGAGCACCAGAGCCGCCGTTCCTCCATGGCGTATACTGGCCGGATGGTGTCGACGGTCAAAAGTGATCGGGCAAGCCGACCACAAGTTGAATTTCGGGGCTACCGGCTCTAAGGCGTAGACATCCCGAAGTGCTCATTTCCGCTCCTTCTTCGGTATATGCGTGACGTAGATCATTTTCACGGTTTTGACATCTGGAGGGAACTGCTTTTGGCCTCCGTTGTTCGGCCCGCGAGGTTCGTCGTCATCCTCACTGCGGGGGCCCTTGCCCTGTTCTTTGGCTGTGACCTTGCCGGCCTGTTTGATTACCCAACAGTTACGGTTGGTATGGTTACCGGGCTTGTCCGGGGTGCCGTGAATCTGGCAGGGCCTATCCAATATTCTATCCAGCGCAGACGGGCCGTCCCGGTTCCCTTTAGAGGGTTTTTTCCGCGGTCCCGATTTCGAGCCGCTGAATCCGGCGTTTACCGCTGCGTCATCGGCTTCACCACCGTTGTTTGAGTGCCGGCGCTTGTTGTTCCTATTGCGCCGGGGTTTCCCGTTCCCGTCCCGGGCCTCTGAAGTGCCGGGGTCTTCGGGGTGGTTGCTTCGACGAGCTAACCAGCTATCCTCGCCCGCACAAAAGCGGGTCATTAGGGAGGTAAGGGCTGACATTGTTCTCGGCTTGTCCTGGCCGAGCTGGCAGGCGAGCCACTCGTCCCGAATACTGTGTTTGAATGCAGCAATTGCTTCGGCATCCGGACAGTCAACGATCTGGTTCTTCTTGGTCAAGAACCGGTTCCAGAATTGCCGGGCTGACTCCCCGGGCTGCTAAATGACATGGCTCAGGTCATCGGCGTCCGGTGGCCGAACATAGGTGCCTTGAAAGTTAGCTCGGAATGCATCCTCGAGCTCTTCCCAGCTCCCGATGGAGTTTTTGGGTTGGCTGTTCAGCCAATGCCTTGCTGGTCCCTTGAGTTTCAACGGTAAGTACTTAATAGCGTGGAGATCATCTCCTCGGGCCATGTGAATGTGGAGAAGAAAATCCTCAATCCACACGGCTGGGTCAGTTGTCCCATCGTAGGATTCTATATTGACGGGTTTGAACCCCTCGGGGAACTGATGCTGCATCACCTCATCAGTGAAACACATTGGGTGTGCGGCGCCCCTGGCTCGGGCCACATCGCGCCGGAGATCCGTTGTCATACGGGCGCGGTGCTGCTCTCGAGATCTGTCGTTTCTATCGCGCCAGGCTTGGTATCCGTTCCGTCCGGTGGGTGCGTATCTTGTGGATCCATAGATGGATCTCGACTGGATCCCTCTGGCGTTCAGGTCGCGACGCAGATCATATTGGTCGTCCGGTTGAACCGGGTCTTTGCCTGCTCGGCGAGGAGGCGCGGGTGGGTATTCGGCTTCCCCGGCCGCCCTATCCCGTCCTCGAGGGGGCGCGGGTGGGTATTCGGCTTCCCCAGCCACCCTATCCCGTCCTCGAGGGGGGCGGTCGGGCTGGTTTGCGTAAGTTCGTCTGGGAGGCATGGGCTCAAGGGCCTCATCCTCAAATTCGGGGAGTAGGCGCCGCCGTGGGTAACTCTTGTATTGACCCTGACGTTAATCGTCAAGGCCTTCTTCGGCAGCTAAAACCATCGTCCATCTGTCGTTGAGCATGTCATGTTCGGCTTTCAGCTATTGTTGTTTCCTCTTCAAGCTCCGGGCAGTGGCGATGAGTTGCCGCTTGAATTTCTCTTGCTCCAGGGGATCCGCTGGGACGATAAAATCTTCGGGTCCGAGGCTATCTTCCTCTTCGGATGGAGGGAGGTAATTGCTGTCCTCGGAATCCTCGAGGTCCTCGGGGTCACCCTGGTCCTCATGCCCTTCAGAGGCGTCGGGGCGCTGCTCAGGTGTGTTGTCGCCGAGCTCCCCCAAGTTGTCCGGAGTCTCATTATCTCCGGTGCCGTTCGTGTCTGTGTGATTTCCCTTGCCCTTTCCTCGGCCTCTGGCTTGCCGTCGTCGGCGTCTGGGCAGTTCTTCGGCGGGATCGTCGCCGTCTTTTTTGGTTGTGTCACCGTCCTTCATGGGGGCGTCGACCATGTAAACGTCATAGGTGGAGGTGGCGGTCCACTTTCCGATATTGGAAGTGGCAAGGGAGGGAGCCGTGTAAGGCGGGACGTCGATATCCTCGTCCATGTCGTCAGCCTCCTCGGAGGCGTAGTCCAGCATGTCGGTTAAATCTTCGACAGTGGCTACCAAGTGGGTGGTGCGTGGGACGCAAAATTCCCCGCGGCTGGCCTCCAGTCCGACCTGCTCCTGGTCCGAGGACGGTCCATCAACGATATTCATTCTCTGGATCCGATCTAACATCTCACTTAAAAACGAGAGGTCAACCGGATTCATGTTCGGGCATCCGTCGGAGTTGAGCTCCGGCACGCCAATACTGTGAATGTGTTCGGCCAAGGGTGACCCTTGGTTTTCTAGTGCTGGGGTTGGATCTGAACTCAAGGCCAGATCCGAACTGAGGCCCGGCCCGGGGACAGGGACGGGGAGGGAATCCGAGGTCAAGGCCTCGGGATTGGTAGGCTCCTCGGGTAAAGCCGAGAACCCAGTAAAGACTAGATCGCCTCAAGCATTGGCAACGTACTCAAGGCCGCCGAACCTGATTTCCTGTTTAAGGGCGAAGCTACCGACCTGGTCAAGGTGACCGGTCGGATCGGCGTGTAGCACAATGCTGCCAAACGCGAAGAGCTGTCCGGGGACGAAGATGTTCCCGCTGCGGATTCCATCGCTGATGAGAAGGCGAGCCATTGATCCTTGGTGACCCACGGCGGAGCTCTCAATGAAAGCACCAATGTCGGTACCAAAACTGGCAGATCTCAGGTAGGGGATCCGAACTATGGGTCTAGGAATCAATGGGTAATAGAGAACGTAGAGACGGCGATTTACCTAGGTCCGGGCCCTCTCGAAGAGGTAATACCCTACGTCCAGCTAGATTGTATTGATGTGATTGTATGAAGGTTACAGAGTTGATCTACCTTGAGATCAGATGGGCTAAACCCTAGGTAATGAATATGATCCTCTACGGACTAAGCCTTCTGGTTTATATAGACACCAGAGGGCCCTAGGGTTACATATCGTCGGTTACCATCAGGGGATAAACATGCCGGTCACGCCAATTATTCCTTGGAGGAGACGCCAAGTCTTCGGAGGTTTCCTTCTGATACACGGGGCCGCCCACAATCCGGCCTTCCGTCGACGAGTAGAGAGCGTCCCACCAGTCCGGCCTACGAGAGATAGGCTGGCAGCCTGAGTACCCCCTAGTCTGGGACACCCTCAGGGGTAGGACGGTAATCTCACATGTCCAAAATAGTGGGCGGGAGTGATTTCGGCTGAGCGCATCAGCGTTTAGTCGCCCGAGGTATATGAACGTTTTTCGGAGGCGGTTGTGTGGCGTCTCGGTGAAGTTACAAACCTACCCCGGTTTAGACTTCTGGACGTTGGGACGGTAGGCTTCACGGGTCAGAGTTAGGACAGTAATTTCCTTCTACCAAACAATGGTCTCATGCGGTTTCGGGCGAGGAGAGGCTCTTTTGGCGCTTCGTTCAAAATTTTGAACCAGAAGCATTCACGTTTACAATACTCTTCAGTTGAACTTTCCTAATTAGACCTCATTATATTTGACCTTGTATGTTTAAAAACCTCATTAAATTATGCGATTCTTTTGAAATTTTTGACTCTTGAAAATCCTATAGCTACGATTATTTTGGAATGGAGGAGGTAAACTTGAATCTATTTTGTACATGACTATATATTATCAACAAAGATTGATGCCCCTTTTAGATGTGATTTACAAATGTCATTATCTCGAATTCAAATAGTTGAATGCACTTCCTATGAATTTGAATATTTGAAACCACTTTTATGTTGAATTCAAAATGTATTCTAGTTCGTCGCTAGCAATTTGGAATGTATACCATGTATGTTTCTTATGTATAATGTGCTTGACACTGACCGCAGAGTGTACTCACGTTTATATATGAATTGCAAGAGCCATGCATTGTCTGGATTTCAAACTACTGACTATGGATCAATAATGTGAAATAATACCATACACATGCTCGAATTCGATAGAGTATGGATGTTTGCTAGACCCATGTTCGTTCATACGCGAATTGCAAATTTCATGATCTCATCCAATTTTTTAAATACAATTTATATTTTAATTTAATGGGTAGAACAGTCCTTTACGCGTAGATGCACTCTCCCTCGGCCCCTCCTCACACACGAACTATCTTTCACTCTCACGCATACGCGCACACACTATATATCCATCGACCTTTCTCTCTCACAAATGCTCACCCTATCTCCCAAAGTGTCTCACGCACACACACACTCTATATCTCCCTCTCTCTTTTACTACTATCTATGACTCTTTTCACTAATCTCAGTCACAAACACTATTTCTCTCACATGCATACGCACGCATGGTCTCCGCTGCCCCCCCCCCTCTGTACGTATCTCTGCCTCGTGTCTCCCGCACGCACACTCTCTTTAATCCTCTCTCACACGCATTGTCTCCCCCTCTCTTACTAGTTGACAGATAAGATTCCATCACATCATTCGGTAGGATATCCCTGACGGTTAAACTAGATGGTGATAAGAGGCAAAGATTTTCCCAAGTCCGGGCCCTTGCGATCGAGGAAATACCCTACTCCTGGTTGTGTATACTTTGATTGGGGTGTGTACAAAGTACATGTCAATACCAAGGGATTGTGTGTATATATACTATCGACGAACTAGGCCCCCGGCCTATATAACATACCCGGGGCCTAGGGTTACAAACTGTAGTCCGCTTCGTCAGTGGAGATAGAGTCCTCCACGGCTCTAGTATCTTCATCTTGTACGTCAAGTCCTCCATGGGTCTTCGTATAACGCGTCTTGGGCCGACCTATGTGGCGCAGGACGGAACCGACCTAGGGGTCCGCACCTTGACCCACCAGACCAAAAAACGATGTGCCACCACCACACCTCGCACACTCTCTACCCCCCTAGGTCTTCACTATATTCTCACACCCACACATACCAACACACACACTATTTCTGCTCATGCCTCTCTCCCCTTTTCCTCTGCATACACAAACTCACCATCTCTCATTGAGACATCCTATTCGTTTCTCTCTCTCCCTCTCTGTCTCTCTCTCTCATCTATCGTGCTTTGTCTTTCTCTCATCGCACCCCCTATCCACGCCTCTCTCGAATACGTACACATACCCTCTCCAGGCCCTCCAAAATACGTCAACCACACATTCACGCATGTTACATCTCATTATCATGTGCTCCCAATGATCTAAAAAAGGCATCCGTTCACTTTTACTCTGCATACAAGATTTGTTTTGAATAAAAACTACATAGAGTGTGACAAAAAATTATTTAAGAAAATCTACATATACAATACTACAAATTTATATATGAAAGTTAATTGCATGGTGCATCCAATGATATTTGTTCCGTATTGTGAATGTTTACATCTTTATCCTGTAAAATTAGTCACAATAAAGAGAAACGAAGGGCATCTCTCTCTCTCCATCACACGCCCCCTCTCTCTACGCCCCTTTCACGTACACACAAACTATCTCTCGGCCCTCTAAAAGTACGCCCCCATACACATTCACGCATGACGGTCATTGTATTTCAAGCGAAAGCGCAATAAGCACGATGACACGATCAATTGACCAGTCAAACAGTCCACGTGGCGCAACTAGTGTTGCATCAGAAGTGCACATTATCTCCCTAACGTAGGGCCCACCTATCAGCGGGGATAAGAAAGAAACAAATGGTAATAAATTAGTGCTCGGTGGGGATTCGAAGTCAAGATGTCAGG
Source organism: Elymus sibiricus (assembly GCA_039707655.1). Classification (NCBI taxonomy): domain Eukaryota; kingdom Viridiplantae; phylum Streptophyta; class Magnoliopsida; order Poales; family Poaceae; genus Elymus; species Elymus sibiricus. The sequence continues at coordinate 322,622,503 of CM077672.1, forward strand.
TTGGTAGCCCGCGCACGATAACCACAGCGGACAAGGTCGCCTAGTGATGATATGCTGAGCCAGCCTTTTAATACACAGGAGCTATTATGGTGAATACACAGACATCACACATGCGGACACGCACGCAACGCCCACATGCATGCATGCAGAGCATGATTAGTTTGCAGCCAATATTTGGCAATGCGAACATACCAAGACTTGCCAAATATTGGCAACTTTATGTGAGATAGGCAAGACAACTCGGCAACAAACCAATTAGTAGCCAATATTTGGCACAATGCCAAACATTGGCATGCCAATTCTTGACACCAAACCAATTATGCTCGCAATACTCACACTTACACATGCACACACGCAACACTCGCACGAACACACGCACGCAAGCATGCATGCAACACTCACACGTACACATGTACGCACGCAACACTTGCACGAACACACGCATGTATGCATGCACACAACACAAGACGCAACACACACGCTCACGCTCAAGTGCTCAACCTACATGTGCATGCACACATATACACTGCCAGGGTGGTTCACGCACAAGGGCCAGTTCCGTGGGGTCGTAGGTTCGGCCCCTGCCGCGCCCGCGTAAATTTTTGTTTACAAACTGATAGGTGGGACCCGCAAGCCACGTGGCTAGTTTGACCAGTCAACAGAGTGCCACGTAGACTTTTCGAACGGTCAACTGAGTGCAATTTGTAATTACGATTTTCACATCCATATTGGGCCAGCGGGTTTCGGATGTTTAGTCCCACCTCGCCGCGTGAGGAGCTGGTCAACCGGCTTAAATAGCCGGGTCGTCCAGAAGCGATAAGCTACATTCATCATTGCACCCTTTGTTAAGGACATGAATTGTCACGTACTAGTACACTACTCTGTGATATAAAGGCCACTTGTAGTGGGTAGTATCAACCACACGAGGCTGGTGCGGTTGGCTCGCCGTCCGGTGCGCCTCATTTGGGAATAAAAGATGAAAATTTTGCAAAATCTCCGGTTTGGCGCCAAAACCCGAGCCTCTACATTTCGCCAAAAAAAAAACCGAGCCTCTGCATTGCGCCGAAAAATAAAAACCGAGCCTCTGCATTAACTTCCTGCCCCACCCCGCCCAACACATTCAAATCCCTCATTTGCCGCAAAATTTTGCTGTGTGTTGTTGTTTTTAGGGATATTTTGCTGTGTGAAAACAAATTTAAATATCAACGAATAATCGGTGTCCGGGGCCTTTTGCCGGGACACAGTTGAATGGCCTCATATAGTACTAGTTTGTAGTACTACTACTAGTGTAGAGTACTAGTAGGAGCAGGAGTAGTATAGTGGTAGTTGAGTACAAACCAGTACGAGTCCCATCGGACACCAATTTCTTGGAGTCCATGCTACAGCTAGCACTTCTCCCTCCTCGTTCCTCTAAACTCAGCCGACGCGCGGCGGGCAGGGTGAGGGTTTGCTGATAGTCGGTTTGCTCAACAACGGTCCCATATGTCAGTGAAAATGCAAGACAACACGCGTTCCCTAGGTTGAGAGGCGTGCCGGCCGACCGTGTGGAGATGCAACGTGAATGCGGCAGGCTTTTCATTTTGAACTCGTAAGTTGTAACATTTGGTTCTGCTCCTTGGAGCGACGATAGAAAAAAATAACGATTGAAAATGCTAGGGCGAGGCTTTTCCTGCGCGATAAGAGGGGAAGTTTGCCAGCTTGGCCAATCGTCGGTTTGCTCACATGCAGTCCCACATGTTACTGATATGCCTTGGCAATGGGCGTTGAGCGGCGGGCCGGAACATATTGTTACTTCAATTATTCATGTTGCATGTACCTTAAATTTGCATTGAAATGTACTCAACAACATGCGGGCTAGTATCATTTAGTAATCTGAAAGGGACCACTTCAAATAAGAAAGAAAGGCGATTCGGTGCCCAGCCTCATCTGCACCCGGTCAGAAAAAAATCACAAAAAATTAAAAAAGAAATCAAAAGATTCCATATTTTTTGCATGGTAGAAAATTTGATGCGTGATGTCTGCTCCAATTTTCAAGTTGTTTGGACATCTGAGAAGCTCTCGGCAAAAAAGACAAATCGGGTCAGAACAATGCATGAACAGTAAACTTTTTTACAGACCCCGAATTTGTCTTTTTTGCCGAGAGCTGCTCAGATGTCCAAATGATTTGAAAATTGGAGCGGACCTCACGCATCAAATTAACTATCATTCAAAAAAGAATTGGAATTCTTTGATTTTTTTTCCAGTTTTTTTTATTTTTTTCTTTAGCGCGGGTGTAGATGAGCCTGGGCTCAGAAGTGGATTATCGCCCACTACACATTCAAGCATTTCACAGTTGGGGAACGTTGCATGGAAAACAAAAAATTTCTACGCACACACAAGATCTATCCATGGAGATGCATATCTACGAGAGGGGGAGTGTGTCTATGTACCCTCGTAGACCGTAAGCGGAAGCATTAGAACAACGCGGTTGATGTCGTCGAACAACTTCACGATCCAACCGACCGAGCACCGAACGTACGGCACCTCCGCGTTCAGCACATGTTCAGCTCGGTGACATCCTCGACTTCTTGATCCAGCAAGACGGCGAGGTAGTGGATGAGTTCCGACAGCACGATGGCGTGGTGACGGTGATGGTGATGCTATCTCCGCAGGGCTTCGCCCAAGTACTGCGAAAATATGACCGAGGGACGGAACTGTGGAGGGGGGGTGCCGCACACGGCTAAGACAATGTTGTGGCTTGTTTGGGGCGCCCCCTCTCCTCTATTTATATATGTGTAGGGGCTTGGAGTAGAAGGAATAGTGCCACGTGAACAGTACACACGTGAACAGTACACACGTGGACTTGGACTCCAAAGTCCAATCCTATTCCTACTAGGACTCTCCTTTTTTCCTTCCCTACCTGCGTGGGCTTTTGAGGACTTGGTGCACCTGGCCCAATAAGGCCAGGGCGCCTCCCCTTAGACCATGCCAGCCCTTGGGACGTGGTGGACCCACTTCTGGACTTCCGGACCCCTCCGGAATCCTCCGGAACCTTCTGGAAGCTTCCCGGTACAATACCGAAAAAACTGCACCTTTTTCCGGAACCCAAAATATGACTTCCCATATATAAATCTTTACCTCTCGACCATTCCGAGACTCCTCGTGACGTCCGGGATCTCATCCGGGACTCCGAACAACATTCGGTTACCAATTCACATAACTCATATAACACTATATCGTCAACGAACGTTAAGCGTGCGGACCCTACGGGTTCAGGAATGATGTAGACATGACTGAGACACCTCTCCGGTCAATAATCAATAGCGGAACCTGGATTCCCATATAGGTTCCTACATATTCCACGAAGATCTTATCGGTCGAACCGCAATGACAACATATGTAATTCCGTTTGTCCGTCGGTATGTTACTTGCCCGAGATTCGATCGTCGGTATCTCCATACCTAGTTCAATCTCGTTACCAGCAAGTCTCTTTACTCGTTCCATAATACATCATCTCGTAACTAACTCCTTAGTCACTTTGCTTGCAAGCTTCTTATGATGTGCATTACCGAGAGGGCCCAGAGATACCTCTCCGAAACACGGAGTGACAAATCCCAGTCTCGATCCATGCCAACTCAACAGACACCTTCGGAGATACCTGTAGAGCATCTTTATGATCACCCAGTTGCGTTGTGATGTTTGATAGCACACAAGGTATTCCTCCGGTATCCGGGAGTTGCATGATCTCATGGTCAGAGGAACATGTATTTGACATTCAAGAAAGCTGTAGCAATAAACAGAACGATCATATGCTAAGCTAACAGATGGGTCTTGTCCATCACATCATTCTCCTAATGATGTGATCCCGTTATCAAATGACAACTCATGTCTATGGTTAGGAAACCTTAACCATCTTTGATCAACGAGCTAGTCTAGTAGAGGCTCACTAGGGACACGGTATTTGTTTATGTATTCACACATGTATTTAAGTTTCCGGTCAATACAATTATAGCATGAATAATAAACCTTTATCATGAACAAGGAAATATAAAATAATAACAACTTTATTATTGCCTCTAGGGCATATTTCCATCAGTCTCCCACTTGCACTAGAGTCAATAATCTAGTTCACATCGCCATGTGATTAACACCCAAGAGTTCACTAGAGTCAATAATCTAGTTCACATCACCATGTGATTAACACTCAAAGAGTTCTAAGGTGTGATCATGTTTTGCTCGTGAGAGAGTATTTTAGTCAATGGGTCTGCAATATTTAGACCCGTGTGTACTTTGCAAATCCTTATGTCATACTGTAGATGCTGCTATCACGGTTTACTTGGAGCTATTCCAAATGAATGCTCCGTTATACGTATCCGGTTTGCTACTTAGAGATATCCAGATTGGTGTCAAAACTTGCATCGATGTAACCCTTTACGACGAACTCTTTATCACCTCCATAATCGAGAAACATTTCCTTAGTCCTTTAGTTACTAAGGATAATTTTGACCGCTGTCCAGTGATCCACTCCTGGATCACTCTTGTACCCCCTTTGCCAGACACGTGGCAAGGCACACATTAGGTGTGGTACACAGCATGGCATACATTATAGAACCTATGGCTGAGGCATAGGGAATGACTTTCATTCTCTCTCTATCTTCTGCCGTGGTCGAGCTTTGAGTCTTACTCAACTTTACACCTTACAATACAGGCAAGAACTCCTTCTTTGACTGATCCATTTCGAACTCCTTCAAAATCTTGTCAAGGTATGTACTCATTGAAAGTCTTATCAAGCGTCTTGATCTATCTCTATAGATCTTGATGCCCAATATATTAGCAGCTTCACCGAGGTCTTTCATTCAAGTATCCTTTTATGCCATCCAGAAATTCTATATCATTTCCAATCAACAATATGTCATCCACATGTAATATTAGAAATGCTAGAGAGCTCCCACTCACTTTCTTGTAAATACAGGCTTCACCGTAAGTCTGTACAAAACCATATGCTTTGATCACCTCATCAAAGGGTATATTCCAACTCCGAGATGCTTGCACCAGTCCATAGATGGATCGCTGGAGCTTGCACACTTTGTTAGCACCCTTAGGATCGACAAAACCTTCTGGTTGCATCATATACAACTCTTCTTTGAGAAAACCATTAAGGAATGCAGTTTTGACATCCATTTGCCAGATCATAAAATGCGGCAATTGCTAACATGATTCGGACAGACTTAAGCATCGCTACGGGTGAGAAAGTCTCATCGTAGTCAACCCCTTGAACTTGTCGAAAACCTTTCGCGAAAAATCGAGCTTTGTAGACAGTGATATTACCATCAGCGTTTGTCTTCCTCTTAAAAATCCATTTATTCTCAATGGCTTGCCGATCATCGGGCAAGTCCACCAAAGTCCATACTTTGTTCTCATACATGGATCCTATCTCAGATTTCATGGCCTCAAGCCATTTGTCGGAATCTGGGCTCATCGTAGCTTCTTCATAGTTCGTAGGTTTGCCGTTGTCTAACAAGATGACTTCCAGAACAGGATTACCGTACCACTCTGGTGCGGAATGTACTCTGGTCGACCTACGAGGTTCAGTAGTAACTTGATCTGAAGTTTCATGATCTTCACCATTATCTTCCTCTCTTATTGGTTTAGGCATCACGGGAACGGTTTTGTCTGATGAGCTACTTTCCAATTCGAGAGAAGGTACAATTACCTCATCAAGTTCTACTTTCCTCCCACTCACTTCTTTCGAGAGAAACTCCTTCTCTAGAAAGGACCCATTCTTGGCAACAAAGACCTTGCCTTCGGATCTGTGGTAGAAGGTGTACCCAATTGTTTCTTTAGGGTATCCTATGAAGACGCACTTCTCCGCTTTGGGTTTGAGCTTATCAGGTTGAAGCTTTTTCACATAAGCATCGCATCTCCAAACTTTAAAAAATGACAACTTAGGTTTCTTGCCAAACCACAGTTCATACGGTGTCGTCTCAACGGATTTAGATGGTGTCCTATTTAACGTGAATGCAGCAGTCTCTAATGCATAACCCCAAAACGATAGTGGCAAATCATTAAGAGACATCATAGAACGCACCATATCCAAGAAAGAACGGTTACGACGTTCAGACACACCATTACGCTGTGGTGTTCCAGGTGGCGTGAGTTGTGAAACAATTCCACATTTTCTTAAATGAAGGCCAAACTCGTAACTCAAATATTCGCCTCCGCGATCGGATCGTAGAAACTTTATTTTGTTGTTACGATGATTCTCTACTTCACTCTGAAATTCTTTGAACTTTTCAAATGTTTCAGACTTGTGTTTCATCAAGTAGATATACCCATACCTACTCAAATCATCTGTGAAGGTTAGAAAATAATGATACCCGCCGCGTGCTTCAACATTCATCGGACCGCATACATCGGTATGTATTATTTCCAACAAATCAGTAGCTCGCTCCATTGTTCCGGAGAACGGAGTTTTAGTCATCTTGCCCATGAGGCATGGTTCGCAAGTATCAAATGATTCATAATCAAGAGATTCCAAAAGTCCATCAGCATGGAGTTTCTTCATGCGCTTTACACCAATATGACCTAAACGGCAGTGCCACAAGTATGTTGCACTATCATTATCAACTTTGCATCTTTTGGCATCAATATTATGAATATGTGTATCACTACGATCGAGATTCAACAAGAATAAACCATTCACAAGGGTGCATGATCACGAGGGATATTATTCATATAAACAGAATAACCATTATTCTCTGACTTAAATGAATAACCGTCTTGCAATAAACCATATCCAGATATAATGTTTTATGCTCAACGCAAGCACCAAATAACCATTATTTAGGTTTAATACTAATCCCGAAGGTATTACGAGCGTGTCGATATTGATCATATCAATCTTGGAGACACTTCCAACACATATCGTCACCTCGCCCTCAGCTAGTCTCCGTTACTCTGCAGCTCCTGCTTCAAGTTACTAATATTAGCAACTGAATCGGTATCAAATACCCAGACGCTGCTACGAGCACTAGTGAGGTACATATCAATAACATCTATATCAAATATACCTTTGTTCACTTTGCCATCCTTCTTATCCGCCAAATACTTGGGGCAGTTCCGCTTCTGGTGACCAGTTTCTTTGCAGTAGAAGCACTCAGTTTCAGGCTTGGGTCCAACTTTGGGTTTCTTCGTGGGAGCTGCAGCTTGCTTGCCGTTCTTCTTGAAGTTCCCCTTCTTTCCCTTGCCCTTTTTCTTGAAACTAGTGGTCTTGTTAACCATCAACACTTGATGCTCCTTCTTGATTTCTACCTCCGCCGATTTCAGCATCGCGAAGAGCTCGGGAATTGTCTTCTCCATCCCTTGCATATTATAGTTCATCACGAAGCCTTTATAGCTTGGTGGCAGTGACTGAAGAACTCTGTCAATAACACTCTCAACTGGAAGATCAATTCCCAGCTGAGTCAAGTGGTTGTGGTATCCAGACATTCTGAGTATGTGTTCACTGACAGAACTGTTCTCCTCCAGCTTACAGCTGAAGAACTTGTTGGAGACTTCATATCTCTCAACCCGGGCATTAGCTTGAAATATCAATTTTAGCTCCTGGAACATCTCATATGCTCCATGCGTTCAAAACGCTTTTGTAGTCCCGGTTCTAAGCCGTAGAGCATGGCACACTGAACTATCGAGTAGTCATCAAATCGAGCCTACCAGGGGTTCACAACGTCTGTAGCAGCTCCTGCAGTAGGTCCATCACCTAGCGGTGCATCAAGGACATAATCCTTCTGTGCAGCAATGAGGATAATCCTCAAGTTACGGACCCAGTCCGTGTAATTGCTACCATCATCTTTCAACTAAGCTTTCTCTAGGAACGTATCAAAAAACAAGGGAGCTACAACGCGAGCTATTGATCTACAACATAATTTGCAAAGACTACCAGGACTATGATCATGATAAATTAAGTTCAATTAATCAAATTACTAATGAACAACCACTTAAATTAACATCCCTCAAGTTAACTAAGTGATACATGATCCAAATCAACTAGCCCATGTCCGATCATCACGTGAGATGGGATAGTCATCAATGGTGAACATCTCCATGTTGATCATATCTACTATATGACTCATGTTCGACCTTTCGGTCTCAGTGTTCCAAGACCATGTCTGTACATGCTAGGCTCGTCAAGTTTAACCCAAGTATTCTGCTTGTGTAAAACTGGCTTACACCCGTTGTATGTGAACGTAGAATCTATCACACCCGATCATCACGAGGTGCTTCGAAACGACGAACTTTAGCAACGGTGCATACTCGGGGAGAACACTTTTATCTTGAAATTTAGTGAAGGGATCATCTTATAATGCTACCGTCGTTCTAAGCAAAATAAGATGCATAAAGGATAAACATCACATGCAATCAAAATATGTGACATGATATGGCCATCATCATCTTGTACTTTTGATCTCCATCTCCAAAGCATCGTCATGATCTCCATCGTCACCGGCTCGACACCTTGATCCCCATCGTTGCGTCGTGGTCGTCTCGCCAACTATTCCTTCTACAACTATTGCTAACGCATAGCGATAAAGTAAAGCAATCACATGGCGCTTGCATTTCATACAATAAAGAGACAACCATAAGGCTCCTGCCGGTTGCCAATAAATTACAAAACATGATCATCTCATACAATAACGTATATCACATCATGTCTTGACCATATCACATCACAGCATACCCTGCAAAAACAAGTTAGACGTCCTCTACTTTGTTGTTGCAAGTTTTACGTGGCTGATACGGGCTTCTAGCAAGAACCGTTCTTACCTACGGCACAAAACCACAACGGTGATTTATCAAGTTTGCTGTTTTAACCTTCAACAAGGACCGGCCGCAGTCAAATTGGATTCAACTAAAGTAGGAGAAACAGACACCCGCCAGCCACCTTTATGCAAAACAAGTTGCATGTCTGTCGGTGGAACCGGTCTCATGTACGTGGACATGTAAGGTTGGTCCGGGCCGCTTCATCTTACTATACCACCGAATCAAAATAAGACGTTGGTGGTAAGCAGTATGACGATCACCGCCCACAACTCTTTGTGTTCTACTCGTGCATATCATCTACGCATAGACCTGGCTCATGATGCCACTGTTGGGGAACGTTGCATGGAAAACAAAAAATTTCTACGCACACGCAAGATCTATCCATGGAGATGCATAGCTACGAGAGGGGGAGTGTGTCTATGTACCCTCGTAGACCGTAAGCGGAAGCGTTAGAACAACGCGGTTGATGCCGTCGAACAACTTCACGATCCAACCGACCGAGCACCGAATGTACGGCACCTCCGCGTTCAGCTCGTTGACGTCCTCGACTTCTTGATCCAGCAAGACGGCGAGGTAGTGGATGAGTTCCGGCAGCACGAAGGCATGGTGACGGTGATGGTGATGCTATCTCCGTAGGGCTTCGCCCAAGTACTGCGAAAATATGACCGAGGGACGGAACTGTGGAGGGGGGTGCCGCACACGGCTAAGACAATGTTGTGGCTTGTTTGGGGCGCCCCCTCTCCTCTATTTATATATGTGTAGGGGCTTGGAGTAGAAGGAATAGTGCCACGTGAACAGTACCACGTGAACAGTACCACATGAATAGTACACACGCGGACTTGGACTCCAAAGTCCAATCCTATTCCTATGAGGACTCTCCTTTTTTCCTTCCCTACCTGCGTGGGCTTTTGAGGACTTGGTGCGCCTGGCCCAATAAGGCTTGGGCGCCTCCCCTTAGCCCATGCCAGCCCTTGGGACTTGGTGGACCCACTTGTGGACTTCTGGACCCCTCCGGAATCCTCCGGAACCTTCTGGAAGCTTCCCGGTACAATACCGAAAAACCTGCACCTTCTTCCGGAACCCAAAATATGACTTCCCATATATAAATCTTTACCTCTCGACCATTCCGAGACTCCTCGTGATGTCCGGGATCTCATCCGGGACTCCGAACAACATTCGGTTACCAATTCACATAACTCATATAACACTATATCGTCAACGAACGTTAAGCGTGCGGACCCTACGGGTTCGGGAATGATGTAGACATGACCGAGACGCTTCTCCGGTCAATAATCAATAGCGGAACCTGGATGCCCATATTGGTTCCTACATATTCCACGAAGATCTTATCGGTCGAACCGCAATGACAACATATGTAATTCCCTTTGTCCATCGGTATGTTACTTGCCCGAGATTCGATCGTCGGTATCTCCATACCTAGTTCAATCCCGTTACCGGCAAGTCTCTTTACTCGTTCCGTAATACATCATCCCGTAACTAACTCCTTAGTCACTTTGCTTGCAAGCTTCTTATGATGTGCATTACCGAGAGGGCCCAGAGATACCTCTCCGAAACACGGAGTGACAAATCCCAGTCTCGATCCATGCCAACTCAACAGACACCTTCGGAGATACCTGTAGAGCATCTTTATGATCACCCAGTTACGTTGTGACATTTGATAGCACACAAGGTATTCCTCCGGTATCCAGGAGTTGCATGATCTCATGGTCTTCGGAACATGTATTTGACATTCAAGAAAGCAGTAGCAATAAACAGAACGATCATATGCTAAGCTAACAGATGGGTCTTGTCCATCACATCATTCTCCTAATGATGTGATCCCTTATCAAATGACAACTCATGTCTATGGTTAGGAAACCTTAACCATCTTTGATCAACGAGCTAGTCTAGTAGAGGCTCACTAGGGACTCGGTATTTGTTTATGTATTCACACATATATTTAAGTTTCCGGTCAATACAATTCTAGCATGAATAATAAACCTTTATCATGAACAAGGAAATATAAAATAATAACAACTTTATTATTGCCTCTAGGGCATATTTCCATCATTCACATCGTTCTCTCGCTCTCTCTGTCAAGCCGACTATGCCAAACTCCCCTACCTACCACATGGGAAAAGACCTGCCCTCGCTTTTTTAATCGGATTTTGTATCGATGGATCGCGCGAAGCAGCAAAACCAAGTGTTACAAGACTACTACTCCTACTACATACTACAGTACACTGGGCTGCCGTGTCTTGTACTCCTGCGTCGTAAGAGTGGAGACGCACGCTTTCATAAATGTTCTATTACTTCCGTTCGCCAACATGTGGAACAGCTAGCATCCGGGTCCACGTGCCATGCACCCAATAACAGTGCAGAACAGCAGCGGGGACGCACCCCGGTCGTGGCGCCACAGTAGTAATGAGCAATGAGGCGTCAAATCACAAAGCCGCACCTTTCCAACCATCATTTCACTCTTCGCTGAATCCGCTTTTCCAATAACTTCTTCAAGAAAACCACGTGTTGCTTCTGCCATTGTTCTGATTTTTCATGAGGGATGTGCATCGGCTTGGTACACCACTGACACATGTGACCGCATGTTATTAGCAAACCGACAGGCCAAGCTCCCCCGCCCACCGCTCGGCAAAACCACCTCCTTTTTACTAATCTGGATATCTACTTTTAGATCAATATAATCGATATTTTTATATATCGCACCAAGAAGCAAAACAAGTGGTACGCTTTAAAGTTCAAAACGAAACGGCGGCACACTTCTAGCATGGCTGTCGCGTTCGCGTCGCAAGTCCGTAGGGTCAATCCGCACACGAAATGGCGACACACTAATAGCACGCCTTTCGCCGACATGTGGGACATCCACCATCTTGGTCCACGTGCCATGCACCAAAGTTCAGAGCAGCAGGGGGAGGCACCCCGGTCGTAGCGCTGCAGTACTAGTAAATGAGCAATGAGGCGTCAAATCACAAAGCCCCACCTTGCCTACGGTAAGCTGGATGGAGCAAGGTAGTACAAAAAATTGTGGACGCAGCTTCGACCTAAAGGCAGTGACGCGTGGGTCCCGCATTTTCATATGCCCGCGGCCTCCTTTGGTTCATAGGGTAGGAATATTATATGAATATGAAAGTTGTAGGAAAAGAGATGACGTACGGCCTCCTTTGGTTTGTAGGAATTTCATAGGATAGGATTTTCAAAGGAAAAATTCCTATGGAGCTCTGTGGTTTGTAGGAATGGATTCCTAATCCTATGTAGGATAGGAACCAATCCTTCACATTTTAAAGGAAAAAAACCATTACCCTAGACTCAATGGAAAAATTCCTATCCTATGCATCAAATGACATTTCTTTCTTTATAGGAATTGAGATGCATGTCATCTCACTTCCTATGTTTTTTCTATTCCTATGATATTCCTATCCTATGAACCAAAGGAGGCCGACATGTATCTCAAATCCTATGAGTAGGGATAGGAAAAGAGATGTCGTTTGGTTCACATCATATGAATTTTTCCATTGAGTCTGAATGTTTATTTTCCTCTGAAATGTGGAGTATAGGAATCCATTCCTATGAACCAAATGGCTCTAAAGGAAAAATTCCTATAAAATCCGATCATATACAATTCCTATGATATTCCTCCACACCAAAGGAGGCTTGAAATTGCTGTAGATGATACGGCGGTCTTCCTTTGCCGAGTGTCGGCTAACGGAGACTCGGCTAACAAACTTGGCGAAGTGTGGCACACGGCAATCCACGCGTTGAGTCCTTACTCGATGGGACATTGCCGAGTTTAGAACTCAGCAAAATATTTGCTCGGTTCTTCTACTGAAGGAACACACTATATTTCATCTCTCTACTGATCCCGATCGTTCTTCTCTCTCCTTAGTTAGAGGACTCAATCCTACGATGTCTCTCGCTCTCTCTCACAACACACACACACACACACACACATACGGACCCTCTTTATCGAAGACACACTCGTACATTCCTCCCCCATCTCTATAGATATCTCTCGATGATGAATGAAATGATATATGCTGGGTTTTCTATATGTGCATGTTGTTCTACGAAAACTCGGTAAAAGTTTGTGAGGTTTGAATTTTCAATAAAGCTATATGCACTATATTTTGGAATGGAGGGAGCATACGGCAGTTGTGAACGCTCACGTGGAAATTTTATGTGTCGGAGGAGTGGCTATTCTGTCAAATGCCATGGCAAAACTGCCACCGTCAGATGCAGATCTGACGGTTCTTTGGGCGTTCGCCAGGAAACGGCTTGTGGTGAATGTTTGCCAGATATGATTTACGGACACACGCATTGCATTGACACGTTAACCCTCCCTCTCACGCACACATGCACCTCACGACTCTCCGGAGACTTCTCGCACACACCATCTATCTGTACTCTGTAGGTAGACGTGACACACATATATGTGCTCTTCACACCCTTCCCTAAGAACTTCTAAAAAATAAAAGACATCACACTTTTTTTTTGTAACTCAGACGTCACACACGTATACATCTTACTCTAGGTGGAGTACGTAGTACACAAAGAGAAGCGGCGCACGCACGCACCAGTTCTCTCACACCCACGCGCGGGTACACGTACAAGCGCATTTGTTTACAAAGAGGCATCCCAAGTGACAATTTGACTCGTGCAGTTTTCAACTTCATGGAGGGTCGGGGACCACACGTGTACATAGTGCGACCTGGACGCGGTGGCGCGTTATTGATTGAGTTTTTCTTTACTGGAACGTTAAATGAAAATAGTGGTTCACGCGTATTCATTTTAAAAATGATTGCTACAAAAAAATCACTCCACTATATATATAAACAGGAGCTTCAGCGCTTGCTTTACTAGGGCTGCTCTCATTCACTCTCTCATCCTCTCCAGATCTAAACAAGACAGCGGCGGCCACACCCTCTCTCTGCTCACCGCTGGTCACAGTTCCGGCCGGATCCCCTCCCCCGGCGAAGCGGAGAAGGTGCAGCGTTCACGCGGTCGTCGACGGCGAGGGAGGAGACCCACAGCTGCCAGCGCGTCCCGATCGGCGGCCCGTGTCGTTCTGTCCGACACAGCACCGGCTCGGGAGGGCCTCCGCCCCCTTCTTCCTGCTTGCCGTATTGTGGGCAGTTCCGGCCTCCCGCCGCCCTCCTAGCCACATCCGGACGACCCTCAGGTATAACTTCCTTCAAAACTGGCCTTGCTCTACTGCCCCAGCTCACCATGTGGCTGCATGTTAATCTTTTTGTACTTCCTTTGGCTGTTCCAAAGCCACCTAAATTTTTACTATTATGAGAGGTAAACCTACTTCATGCAGTCGAATCTAGGACTTTGTTCAAAAGGGAAGAAAGGGGGGAACGCTGTAGCATGAATCTAGGACTTGGTTCAAAGAGGAAAGAAAGGGGGGAAAGTAGTAGAGACTGGCTACCCAACCGGTCTCTTGGTTGAAAAGGGGAAGAAAGTGGGGTGGATAGCGAAGGGTGGGGGGAAGTACTAGTAAGATACTGGCCAGACCGGTCTCTTGGTCAAAAAAGGGAAGAAAGTGAGGGGGTGTTGGGGGGACAACGCAACTAAGAACGAGTAGGTGTAGATTTCCTGTGCTCACATAGGAAAAGGTCGCCGAGGAGATAAAAAAATTGGACAAATGCAGACAAGCTGCCTGAATGTTTGCCGCTCTCGGCAACCAGATCTGCTTCACCACTTTATGCCCCTGCTGTCCCATTGCCCTTATCGCTACCATTTATCTAATATCAGAGGAAAAATGAAGCAATGCCACTGTTAGCCTAATGTGACTTCTAAGTAATGCTACTGTCAGTCTAGTGCCATTAATAAATTGAAGCAATGACACCACCATTTTATGAAGTGCTTCTGTCTTGCTTTATTTCCCATGAATTTTGTTTTGCCAGTTACACTTAAATCTCACACCGCTAACATTGCTTCATCCCAGTGGAACTGCACAAATTTGATTGCACCGTGCACGGAGCTACTGACCATGTTCTACTCTCATGACAGTAATACTAGTGTTGTTGTTCTACATGTTAATCTAGTGCCAGTGTTGATGTGATGTGATGCTACTTCTTACTTAATGGCACTTTTTCATACTGTCAATGTAATGCCATTCATAACACAAGAGATGTTGTTGTTAATCATATGCCACTGCAAATAACCGCCACAGCTTAAATAACCATATTACATATTTGTGCAAACAGGGATGTCTATCTCCATATCATTTATATTTGTGCAATGATAAGCACACACCTCAATTTTAGTAGAACTGCACAAATCAGATGGCTGTTCCTACCTGCCGTCCTCTAGCCACTCGTATTCCAGGTATTCCTACATTCATAACTAGCTAGAATGACCAACGCAAGCTAAAAGAAGTTGATTCGTATGTGGACTTCCTGATTGCAGTGCAGGAACGAGCCTGTCATGTGTGGCGGAGAAAACAAGCAGTGCGTCCGCGCCGTGAACTACACTCACTCCCAGTTTAAGGATGGCCCGAGGACGAGCTTGCATGGCTGCACGGAGGTTTTGGGGTCAGGTGCGCGTACAAGAGGCATTGCGGTCTGCTTATTTCTGCAAATAGTGATGCTTAAATTTAGTGGAACTGCACAAGAAGTTCAGATGGCCAATCCACTTCAAGGTTCAGTTCAATATTCCAACTGAGAACACAATTATAATTTGTTATTCTAGAACGAGAGAACCTAACCCTGGATGGTGGCAACAAGAAAAAACAGAGTGAACCCCAGGAAATTAAAGCTTGCCTAGGGAGGCCCTTTGCTCAGAGAAGCCTGGCTTGATTTTTCCTGATTTGTAAACCTTCTCACAACTTTGTCTTTTGCTGTCAACTTCTAAAAGAGATGTTATGTTCTATAAATCATTGAGATGTATAAAAAATCTGAACTTATGCTTTTGAAGTATTTTATGCAGCCGAGTTTATTGTGAATGTTTAACATGAATGCTGGACTAGCGTGTTAACATTTGGAATCTATATTGTGGCCTCAATTAACCGCATGAACCACTGTAACTAGATACGTAGTTGCTTATATGTCAGACAGCAGAGTATGAGTGTGAGCTGGTTGATCTAGTGTTGAAGCGATCTCCGCCAATGTGTCATGTTTGCACCAACTGTGCTTACAAGTGGGGTAGCACCAACAGTGCATTACCTACACTATGTATACGTCGGGGCACCAAGAGTTGTCAAACAAGTATTTCATCAAACAAACACTGCTCGTTTGATAAACAGTGGCAACTTATGTCTTACAATGCCATGTTACATGAAAGAACTAGTGAGGATGCATCTGTTTCGGCAACACTTATGAGGGTTTTCACATGATTCACGGGCACACAAAAGTAGCAGTAGTTCCCATAGAGGGATTCAAACAGAGTACTACCCCAAGAGGGCTCTATAATACGCAAGGTTCGGGTAATTAAACACAATCCTAGATACTTTGAAACACTAACTGGGCCAACTATTTCATGCCATCGATCTAATTGGGGAAGGACACAAGACGGACCTTGCCATGAACATCCTCGAGGATGTCCGGCAGCAGCTCAATCCAGTCAACCTTCTTGAAGATAACCTTGTGGCCTTTCCACTCATAAACTTGTTTGTCGAGGCATGCCACGTCATCTTCATGGATAAGCTTGACAAGAACATTATGCCTCACAAACGAAGGAGTAGCTGTGAACTTGTTGTGCTTCAGTATACGCTGGATAACACGCCTGATAACAGTGTGGCTGGAATACATTTCGTCTTCGGTATAAGTGCAAATGGCTTCCAGGATCGAACAACCTAAGAACTTTGTTTTCCCAGTGCGTATATTCACGTCATCCACCTCATAGCGAGTGACATGTACAACCACACAATCCTTGTCTACATCAGGGCTCTAATTGAAACAGAAACGAATGAATTACTTTCCAATATAAAAAACACAAGTTATATAAACCACCATGTAGAGTCAAAAGTATGCATGACAAGGAAGGTAGCATGGCATCAGAGCTAATAAATCTTGCATTATTTATCACCACATACTTAGATGAAAAACCACAATAAGATCGCCAAAGAAGAAAATCACCTTGGGCAGCTCAGCGGGGGGGGGGGGGGGACACATCCTCGAAGGGGTCCATCTTGCTGGGGGAAAACTGCTCCTACACGGCCACGGGGGCTGTAACCTCAAACGTGGCGTTGACCATCTCAGTAGTGGCCGTGAGCACATCTGGGGTCGGCTCGGTGGTGGCCTTCATCTTCTTGGAGCTCTCTGTCTCGTGGGGATCAGCCAGCCGCGTCTGCTCCAACATCGGTAGATCTTTGCCCGGTTCTCCATGATCCATAATGAAACTGACAAATAGAAGACAACCAAAAGGAAAACACAATCGCAATGACAATGACACAAAAAAGGGAGTGAGGATCAGTTACTGCTCTGCAGAAGATTTTTTTTGGAAAGAAAATATACCAACATCACGGATGCGCTCACCTTCCCTTCGTTGGGAGAGAAGAACAATGGCGGAAGCGAGTGGTGGCTTTCTTGAAGAAGATGAGGGAGAATAGGATTCAACGAAGAGTGAAATGATGGTTGCTTCGTCCGACCAACTTACCGCGGGGAGGTGGGGTTTTGTGTTATGATGGCTCATTACTGCCGCGCTACGACCGGGGTGACTCTGCGCCTGCATACCGCCTTCTAATTTGGTGGATGCCATTCGGGCCCACGCGCTGCATGGCCCGCATGTCGGTGAACCAAAGTAAAACGGTAATAGCGGGAGCCGTTTCGACGACCGAGGAGGAGCCAAAAGCTATAGTGTCTCCACTGTACTATAGGAGTAATTGTTTTTTTTTCTGAGGATTGAGTAATTGTTTTTCTGGGGAGTGGTAAACTGTCTCCACTGTATTACTAGTAGTAATTGTTTTTCTGGGCCCAAGACAGAATAGCCCATCCACCCTAATTAATAAAATCAATTCAAAAGCCCTTATTTTACTTAAGAAGAGGCGCCCCCACTGCACCGCCCCCCAAAAAAAACCGGCTGCTCTTGTTCCTCCTCACTCCCACCTCATGTCCGCTCGCTCGAATCGTCTCCCCCTCCGTTTGTACCCCCAAATTCCTCACCTCACTCCTACAAAAAACCCCAGCTCCCCTTCTTCCTCACTGCTACAAAAAACCCCAGCTCCCCTTCTTCCTCCCTCGCACCACAACTAGGCTCGTCATTCGTTACTCTGCTCAAATCCGTGAGCTCGACGCGACGCCCGCAAGGAAAATGGAGTCGGCTGGCCCCAACGCCAAGAAGATGAGGCTCCCGCCAGCGGCGATACCGGTTGTAGATCTCGCACCCGGCAGCGCGGGGAGCAGCGGTGAGGCTCCCCTGTATCTAATGAACCCGCAGAATCTCGAGCGGATCGCATCATCGATCTCCCGGACGCCATCCTTGGGGAGATCATCTCGCTTCTCCCCACCAAGGATTGCTGCCGCACCCAAGTCCTCGCATCTCGGTGGCACCCTGTATGGCACGCCGCGCCTCTTAATCTCGACTGTCGTGGCCTATCTCTCGTTGATGATGTTCGGCTCCACAGTTATCCAGGTACTGTATATTATCATCCACACTTTTGTAATCATAAGCTGCATTTTTCATTTGTGTGCATAAGTTTTATATCATCTTGGAGTACACTTTTTGTACTAATATTATGTTCTATATGCTCAATGAAGAGTTTGTCCATGGATAGCCTATCAGTGATGCTGGATTCTGTCAAGATCTTATATATCAGTATGAATACTTTTGATCTAAACAAGATTATTGGCTTGTTGCGATGCTTTCCATGCCTAGATAAGTTGTATATAAAGGTGATGATTTCACGCACATTGGAAACCCATATATAGTGTACTAAAATTAACCGTTCAGTTGTTGCTCTTTCCACATACTCTTTTTTTAGACCTTAACTGTTTTCAATCTTCATGTCTATTTAGGCAGCAGGACAGGGTACAAAAGGTATAACCAATCGGTGGTATCGTAAGCACCGGGATTTTCTCAGTTCTCATGACATTCGTTTGAAGACAATAACGTTGGAAGAATATGTAGCCACCCATGCAAACACTAGATTTGTTACATTCTTCCTGCTGAAAGCGAGGGTACTATTGTTCATCAGGCTTAAATATATTAACAACGAAGTTTTGATGAATGGATATGTCGAAGAGCAAAAAAGGACTTTCAGGTGGACAAAAGGGCTTCTGAACGAGCCAGGCTTCTTTTTACGTCATCTTGTGGTCATATTCCATTAAATTTTACGACCCGTGATGCTCATTTTATGGATCTGACCGATCCATTTGATTGTGACAGCTGCCGAAAACAGTGCTAGAGTTAGATGTTGTTGCCCTTTTCAATCTGGGTTTAGTCTAAACCTGATGAACAATTACCCTCGTGCTTTTGTACAGTTTGTAAGCTGGAGTTTGATGTTATTGCCCATTTCAACTCGGCTGTGGCAGTCATATTTTCTTTGAAAAAGGCTAATGGCTTGCCATTTCTTTAATTAAGAGAGAAATATTGTAACAAATCCCAACCAAGGGAAATAACATCACTCTCGCCGGCTACTTGATCTCATTGTGCATTACAGAACCCAAGTGCTTAGCGCCCGCCAGCACCCACAAACTTATTTTGAGCTAGCACACCAAATGGGCTGTAATTCCTAATAAGAAAGGCTGCATGGCCGTGACAGATTTGGATTCTGACATTTCAGACCCACAAGGAAAAAGCCTATCCAAGGTGGTGTCGACTTAGTCAACAAACGATTCTGCCTGCCAGTCGTTGGATTGACATCAAACATCTGTCGTGTTTCTTCTATCTCTTGTCTTCTTCCTCCAGACGCAAACGAAACCACGCCATGGGTCCCACCTGCTCCCTCCTCCCACGGGTGGCTGCGCCTCCGCCCACGCATTGCCACCAAACCGTTCCCTCAAACGTTGGCAGTACGCAAGCAAGTGCCTCCTTATAACAAGCCAAAAAAAATGCTTCCTCCTAATGGTTTGACATCTGGGTCCCTGCTACTTGTGAGCTGCGTTGGGATTTCCCCGAAGAGGAGGGGATGATGCAGTACAGTAGAGATAAGTATTTCCCTCAGTTATGAAACCAAGGTTATCAATCTAGTAGGAGAATCACACAACAACTCGTTAGCAGCACCTGCACACAAAACAACAAATCCTCGCACCCAACGCGAACAAGGGGTTGTCAATCCCTTGGCGATTAATTGCAAGATTAAATTGTATGGTGATAGATAGATAGATCCAACAAAAACACAAAATAAAATAAATAAAGTAAAATTGCAGCAAGGTATTTTTGGGATTTTTAATATATAATAAAAGTAGACTCGGGGGCCATAGTTTTCACTAGAGGCTTCTCTCTTGAAAATAGCATACGGTGGGTAAACAAATTACTGTTGGGAAATTGATAGAAAAGCAAATAATCATGACGATATCCAAGGCAATGATCATGTATATAGGCATCACGTCCGAGACAAGTAGACCGAAATGATTCTGCATCAACTACTATTACTCCACCCATCGACCGCTATCCAGCATGCATCTAGAGTACTAAGTTCATAAAGAACGGAGTAACGCCTTAAGCAAGATGACATGATGTAGACAAAGTAAACTCACGCATGAATAAACCCCATCTTTTTACCCTTAATAGCAACGATACATACGTGTCATGTCCCTTTCTGTCACTGGGATTGAGCACCGCAAGATCAAACCCATTACAAAGCACCTCTCCCATTGCAAGATAAATTAATCTAGTTGGCCAAACCAAATCAATAGATCGGAGAGAAATACGAAGCTATAATAATCATGCATAAAAGAGTTCAGAGAAAACTCAAATAATATTCATGGATAATCTGATCATAAACTCACAATTCATCGGATCCCAACATACACAATACAAAAAGTGATTACATCGGATAGAACTCCAAGAACATCGAGGAGAACATTGTATTGAAGATCAAAAAGAGAGAAGAAGCCATCTAGCTTCTAACTATGGACCCAAAGGTCTGTGGTAAACTACTCACGCATCATCGGAAGGGCAGCAAGGTTGATGGAGAGCCCCTCCGTGATTGAATCCCCCTCCGGCAGAGTGCCAGAAAAGGCCTCCAGATGTGATATCTCGAGAACAGGAACTTGCAGCGGAGGAAAAAGTGTTTTGTGGACTCCCGTGGGAGGAGATGATGGCTCTGGGATTATGATTTCAAGATGGTGTTCGGCTCCACAGTTATCCAGGTACTGTATATTATCATCTACACTTTTGTAATCATAAGCTGCATTTTTCATTTGTGTGCATAAGTTTTATATCATCTTGGAGTACACTTTTTGTACTAATATTATGTTCTATATGCTCAATGAAGAGTTTGTCCATGGATAGCCTATCAGTGGTGCTAGATTCTGTCAAGATCTTATATATCAGTATGAATACTTTTGATCTGAACAAGATTATTGGCTTGTTGCGATGCTTTCCATGCCTAGAGAAGTTGTATATAAAGGTGATGATTTCACGCACATTGGAAACCCATATATAGTGTACTAAAATTAACCGTTCAGTTGTTGCTCTTTCCACATACTCTTTTTTTAGACCTTAACTGTTTTCAATCTTCATGTCCATTTAGGCAGCAGGACAGGGTACAAAAGGTATAACCAATCGGTGGTATCGTAAGCACCGGGATTTGCTCAGTTCTCATGACATTCGTTTGAAGACAATAACGTTGGAAGAATATGTAGCCACCCATGCAAACACTAGATTTGTTACATTCTTCCTGCTGAAAGCGAGGGTACTATTGTCCATCAGGCTTAAATATATTAACAACGAAGTTTTGATGAATGGATATGTCGAAGAGCAAAAAAGGACTTTCAGGTGGACAAAAGGGCTTCTGAACGAGCCAGGCTTCTTTTTACGTCATCTTGTGGTCATATTCCATTAAATTTTACGACCCGTGATGCTCATTTTATGGATCTGACCGATCCATTTGATTGTGACAGCTGCCGAAAACAGTGCTAGAGTTAGATGTTGTTGCCCTTTTCAATCTGGGTTTAGTCTAAACCTGATGAACAATTACCCTCGTGCTTTTGTACAGTTTGTAAGCTGGAGTTTGATGTTATTGCCCATTTCAACTCGGCTGTGGCAGTCATATTTTCTTTGAAAAAGGCTAATGGCTTGCCATTTCTTTAATTAAGAGAGAAATATTGTAACAAATCCCAACCAAGGGAAATAACATCACTCTCGCCGGCTACTTGATCTCATTGTGCATTACAGAACCCAAGTGCTTAGCGCCCGCCAGCACCCACAAACTTATTTTGAGCTAGCACACCAAATGGGCTGTAATTCCTAATAAGAAAGGCTGCATGGCCGTGACAGATTTGGATTCTGACATTTCAGACCCACAAGGAAAAAGCCTATCCAAGGTGGTGTCGACTTAGTCAACAAACGATTCTGCCTGCCAGTCGTTGGATTGACATCAAACATCTGTCGTGTTTCTTCTATCTCTTGTCTTCTTCCTCCAGACGCAAACGAAACCACGCCATGGGTCCCACCTGCTCCCTCCTCCCACGGGTGGCTGCGCCTCCGCCCACGCATTGCCACCAAACCGTTCCCTCAAACGTTGGCAGTACGCAAGCAAGTGCCTCCTTATAACAAGCCAAAAAAAATGCTTCCTCCTAATGGTTTGACATCTGGGTCCCTGCTACTTGTGAGCTGCGTTGGGATTTCCCCGAAGAGGAGGGAATGATGCAGTACAGTAGAGATAAGTATTTCCCTCAGTTATGAAACCAAGGTTATCAATCTAGTAGGAGAATCACACAACAACTCGTTAGCAGCACCTGCACACAAAACAACAAATCCTCGCACCCAACGCGAACAAGGGGTTGTCAATCCCTTGGCGATTAATTGCAAGATTAAATTGTATGGTGATAGATAGATAGATCCAACAAAAACACAAAATAAAATAAATAAAGTAAAATTGCAGCAAGGTATTTTTGGGATTTTTAATATATAATAAAAGTAGACTCGGGGGCCATAGTTTTCACTAGAGGCTTCTCTCTTGAAAATAGCATACGGTGGGTAAACAAATTACTGTTGGGAAATTGATAGAACAGCAAATAATCATGACGATATCCAAGGCAATGATCATGTATATAGGCATCACGTCCGAGACAAGTAGACCAAAATGATTCTGCATCAACTACTATTACTCCACCCATCGACCGCTATCCAGCATGCATCTAGAGTACTAAGTTCATAAAGAACGGAGTAACGCCTTAAGCAAGATGACATGATGTAGACAAAGTAAACTCACGCATGAATAAACCCCATCTTTTTACCCTTAATAGCAACGATACATACGTGTCATGTCCCTTTCTGTCACTGGGATTGAGCACCGCAAGATCAAACCCATTACAAAGCACCTCTCCCATTGCAAGATAAATTAATCTAGTTGGCCAAACCAAATCAATAGATCGGAGAGAAATACGAAGCTATAATAATCATGCATAAAAGAGTTCAGAGAAAACTCAAATAATATTCATGGATAATCTGATCATAAACTCACAATTCATCGGATCCCAACATACACAATACAAAAAGTGATTACATCGGATAGAACTCCAAGAACATCGAGGAGAACATTGTATTGAAGATCAAAAAGAGAGAAGAAGCCATCTAGCTTCTAACTATGGACCCAAAGGTCTGTGGTAAACTACTCACGCATCATCGGAAGGGCAGCAAGGTTGATGGAGAGCCCCTCCGTGATTGAATCCCCCTCCGGCAGAGTGCCAGAAAAGGCCTCCAGATGTGATATCTCGAGAACAGGAACTTGCAGCGGAGGAAAAAGTGTTTTGTGGACTCCCGTGGGAGGAGATGATGGCTCTGGGATTATGATTTCAAGATGGTGTTCGGCTCCACAGTTATCCAGGTACTGTATATTATCATCTACACTTTTGTAATCATAAGCTGCATTTTTCATTTGTGTGCATAAGTTTTATATCATCTTGGAGTACACTTTTTGTACTAATATTATGTTCTATATGCTCAATGAAGAGTTTGTCCATGGATAGCCTATCAGTGGTGCTGGATTCTGTCAAGATCTTATATATCAGTATGAATACTTTTGATCTGAACAAGATTATTGGCTTGTTGCGATGCTTTCCATGCCTAGATAAGTTGTATATAAAGGTGATGATTTCACGCACATTGGAAACCCATATATAGTGTACTAAAATTAACCGTTCAGTTGTTGCTCTTTCCACATACTCTTTTTTTAGACCTTAACTGTTTTCAATCTTCATGTCTATTTAGGCAGCAGGACAGGGTACAAAAGGTATAACCAATCGGTGGTATCGTAAGCACCGGGATTTTCTCAGTTCTCATGACATTCGTTTGAAGACAATAACGTTGGAAGAATATGTAGCCACCCATGCAAACACTAGATTTGTTACATTCTTCCTGCTGAAAGCGAGGGTACTATTGTCCATCAGGCTTAAATATATTAACAACGAAGTTTTGATGAATGGATATGTCGAAGAGCAAAAAAGGACTTTCAGGTGGACAAAAGGGCTTCTGAACGAGCCAGGCTTCTTTTTACGTCATCTTGTGGTCATATTCCATTAAATTTTACGACCCGTGATGCTCATTTTATGGATCTGACCGATCCATTTGATTGTGACAGCTCCCGAAAACAGTGCTAGAGTTAGATGTTGTTGCCCTTTTCAATCTGGGTTTAGTCTAAACCTGATGAACAATTACCCTCGTGCTTTTGTACAGTTTGTAAGCTGGAGTTTGATGTTATTGCCCATTTCAACTCGGCTGTGGCAGTCATATTTTCTTTGAAAAAGGCTAATGGCTTGCCATTTCTTTAATTAAGAGAGAAATATTGTAACAAATCCCAACCAAGGGAAATAACATCACTCTCGCCGGCTACTTGATCTCATTGTGCATTACAGAACCCAAGTGCTTAGCGCCCGCCAGCACCCACAAACTTATTTTGAGCTAGCACACCAAATGGGCTGTAATTCCTAATAAGAAAGGCTGCATGGCCGTGACAGATTTGGATTCTGACATTTCAGACCCACAAGGAAAAAGCCTATCCAAGGTGGTGTCGACTTAGTCAACAAACGATTCTGCCTGCCAGTCGTTGGATTGACATCAAACATCTGTCGTGTTTCTTCTATCTCTTGTCTTCTTCCTCCAGACGCAAACGAAACCACGCCATGGGTCCCACCTGCTCCCTCCTCCCACGGGTGGCTGCGCCTCCGCCCACGCATTGCCACCAAACCGTTCCCTCAAACGTTGGCAGTACGCAAGCAAGTGCCTCCTTATAACAAGCCAAAAAAAATGCTTCCTCCTAATGGTTTGACATCTGGGTCCCTGCTACTTGTGAGCTGCGTTGGGATTTCCCCGAAGAGGAGGGAATGATGCAGTACAGTAGAGATAAGTATTTCCCTCAGTTATGAAACCAAGGTTATCAATCTAGTAGGAGAATCACACAACAACTCGTTAGCAGCACCTGCACACAAAACAACAAATCCTCGCACCCAACGCGAACAAGGGGTTGTCAATCCCTTGGCGATTAATTGCAAGATTAAATTGTATGGTGATAGATAGATAGATCCAACAAAAACACAAAATAAAATAAATAAAGTAAAATTGCAGCAAGGTATTTTTGGGATTTTTAATATATAATAAAAGTAGACTCGGGGGCCATAGTTTTCACTAGAGGCTTCTCTCTTGAAAATAGCATACGGTGGGTAAACAAATTACTGTTGGGAAATTGATAGAACAGCAAATAATCATGACGATATCCAAGGCAATGATCATGTATATAGGCATCACGTCCGAGACAAGTAGACCGAAATGATTCTGCATCAACTACTACTACTCCACCCATCGACCGCTATCCAGCATGCATCTAGAGTACTAAGTTCATAAAGAACGGAGTAACGCCTTAAGCAAGATGACATGATGTAGACAAAGTAAACTCACGCATGAATAAACCCCATCTTTTTACCCTTAATAGCAACGATACATACGTGTCATGTCCCTTTCTGTCACTGGGATTGAGCACCGCAAGATCAAACCCATTACAAAGCACCTCTCCCATTGCAAGATAAATTAATCTAGTTGGCCAAACCAAATCAATAGATCGGAGAGAAATACGAAGCTATAATAATCATGCATAAAAGAGTTCAGAGAAAACTCAAATAATATTCATGGATAATCTGATCATAAACTCACAATTCATCGGATCCCAACATACACAATACAAAAAATGATTACATCGGATAGAACTCCAAGAACATCGAGGAGAACATTGTATTGAAGATCAAAAAGAGAGAAGAAGCCATCTAGCTTCTAACTATGGACCCAAAGGTCTGTGGTAAACTACTCACGCATCATCGGAAGGGCAGCAAGGTTGATGGAGAGCCCCTCCGTGATTGAATCCCCCTCCGGCAGAGTGCCAGAAAAGGCCTCCAGATGTGATATCTCGAGAACAGGAACTTGCAGCGGAGGAAAAAGTGTTTTGTGGACTCCCGTGGGAGGAGATGATGGCTCTGGGATTATGATTTCAAGATGGTGTTCGGCTCCACAGTTATCCAGGTACTGTATATTATCATCTACACTTTTGTAATCATAAGCTGCATTTTTCATTTGTGTGCATAAGTTTTATATCATCTTGGAGTACACTTTTTGTACTAATATTATGTTCTATATGCTCAATGAAGAGTTTGTCCATGGATAGCCTATCAGTGGTGCTAGATTCTGTCAAGATCTTATATATCAGTATGAATACTTTTGATCTGAACAAGATTATTGGCTTGTTGCGATGCTTTCCATGCCTAGAGAAGTTGTATATAAAGGTGATGATTTCACGCACATTGGAAACCCATATATAGTGTACTAAAATTAACCGTTCAGTTGTTGCTCTTTCCACATACTCTTTTTTTAGACCTTAACTGTTTTCAATCTTCATGTCCATTTAGGCAGCAGGACAGGGTACAAAAGGTATAACCAATCGGTGGTATCGTAAGCACCGGGATTTGCTCAGTTCTCATGACATTCGTTTGAAGACAATAACGTTGGAAGAATATGTAGCCACCCATGCAAACACTAGATTTGTTACATTCTTCCTGCTGAAAGCGAGGGTACTATTGTCCATCAGGCTTAAATATATTAACAATGAAGTTTTGATGAATGGATATGTCGAAGAGCAAAAAAGGACTTTCAGGTGGACAAAAGGTCTTCTGAACGAGCCAGGCTTCTTTTTACGTCATCTTGTGGTCATATTCCATTAAATTTTACGACCCGTGATGCTCATTTTATGGATCTGACCGATCCATTTGATTGTGACAGCTGCCGAAAACAGTGCTAGAGTTAGATGTTGTTGCCCTTTTCAATCTAGGTTTAGTCTAAACCTGATGAACAATTACCCTCGTGCTTTTGTACAGTTTGTAAGCTGGAGTTTGATGTTATTGCCCATTTCAACTCGGCTGTGGCAGTCATATTTTCTTTGAAAAAGGCTAATGGCTTGCCATTTCTTTAATTAAGAGAGAAATATTGTAACAAATCCCAACCAAGGGAAATAACATCACTCTCGCCGGCTACTTGATCTCATTGTGCATTACAGAACCCAAGTGCTTAGCGCCCGCCAGCACCCACAAACTTATTTTGAGCTAGCACACCAAATGGGCTGTAATTCCTAATAAGAAAGGCTGCATGGCCGTGACAGATTTGGATTCTGACATTTCAGACCCACAAGGAAAAAGCCTATCCAAGGTGGTGTCGACTTAGTCAACAAACGATTCTGCCTGCCAGTCGTTGGATTGACATCAAACATCTGTCGTGTTTCTTCTATCTCTTGTCTTCTTCCTCCAGACGCAAACGAAACCACGCCATGGGTCCCACCTGCTCCCTCCTCCCACGGGTGGCTGCGCCTCCGCCCACGCATTGCCACCAAACCGTTCCCTCAAACGTTGGCAGTACGCAAGCAAGTGCCTCCTTATAACAAGCCAAAAAAAATGCTTCCTCCTAATGGTTTGACATCTGGGTCCCTGCTACTTGTGAGCTGCGTTGGGATTTCCCCGAAGAGGAGGGGATGATGCAGTACAGTAGAGATAAGTATTTCCCTCAGTTATGAAACCAAGGTTATCAATCTAGTAGGAGAATCACACAACAACTCGTTAGCAGCACCTGCACACAAAACAACAAATCCTCGCACCCAACGCGAACAAGGGGTTGTCAATCCCTTGGCGATTAATTGCAAGATTAAATTGTATGGTGATAGATAGATAGATCCAACAAAAACACAAAATAAAATAAATAAAGTAAAATTGCAGCAAGGTATTTTTGGGATTTTTAATATATAATAAAAGTAGACTCGGGGGCCATAGTTTTCACTAGAGGCTTCTCTCTTGAAAATAGCATACGGTGGGTAAACAAATTACTGTTGGGCAATTGATAGAAAAGCAAATAATCATGACGATATCCAAGGCAATGATCATGTATATAGGCATCACGTCCGAGACAAGTAGACCGAAATGATTCTGCATCAACTACTATTACTCCACCCATCGACCGCTATCCAGCATGCATCTAGAGTACTAAGTTCATAAAGAACGGAGTAACGCCTTAAGCAAGATGACATGATGTAGACAAAGTAAACTCACGCATGAATAAACCCCATCTTTTTACCCTTAATAGCAACGATACATACGTGTCATGTCCCTTTCTGTCACTGGTATTGAGCACCGCAAGATCAAACCCATTACAAAGCACCTCTCCCATTGCAAGATAAATTAATCTAGTTGGCCAAACCAAATCAATAGATCGGAGAGAAATACGAAGCCATAATAATCATGCATAAAAGAGTTCAGAGAAAACTCAAATAATATTCATGGATAATCTGATCATAAACTCACAATTCATCGGATCCCAACATACACAATACAAAAAGTGATTACATCGGATAGAACTCCAAGAACATCGAGGAGAACATTGTATTGAAGATCAAAAAAGAGAGAAGAAGCCATCTAGCTTCTAACTATGGACCCAAAGGTCTGTGGTAAACTACTCACGCATCATCGGAAGGGCAGCAAGGTTGATGGAGAGCCCCTCCGTGATTGAATCCCCCTCCGGCAGAGTGCCAGAAAAGGCCTCCAGATGTGATATCTCGAGAACTGGAACTTGCAGCGGAGGAAAAAGTGTTTTGTGGACTCCCCTGTTGGTTTCCCGATTTTAGAGAATTTATAGAGGTGGAATTAGGTCAAACGGAGCAGAGGTGGGCCCACGAGGCACCAGGGTGCGCCACCCCCCTGGGGCGCGCCCTGGTGGCTCGTGGCCGCCTCCTCTGTCTTCTAGCCCTCTCCCAAAGCTTCTAGTGTCTCTTATGTCCAGAAAAAAATCTCCAAAAAGTTTCGTGGCATCTGGACTTCGTTTGGTACTGATATTCTAGAAAACCAAAAATAGGCAAAAAACAGCAACTGGCACTGGGCACTGAGTTAATAGGTTAGTCCCAAAAAATGATATATAATTGCTTGTAAGTGTATATAAAACATCCAAGATTGATACTATAATAGCATGGAACAATCAAAAATTATAGATACGTTGGAGACGTATCAAGCATCCCCGAGCTTAATTCCTGCTCGTCCTCGAGTAGTTAAATGATAAAAACAGAGTTTTTGATGTGACATGCTACCTATCATATTCATCATATACTCTTTTCTTTTTTAGCATGGACATTTACACTTGAATGATTCAAAGCAATAGTCTATAATTTGACATGAAGACATAAATACTCAAGCATACTAACAAGCAACCATGTCTTTCAAAATATCAATGCTAAAGAAAGCTATCCCTAGCCCATTATGCTCAATCATTGATCCATTCATGAAACACATTCAATATTAGCTACACTCAATGCACAAGTATGACAATAGTGCTCTCTAGTTGGTGCTTTGTAAGAGAAGATGGAGACTCAAAATAAAAATAAAAATTGCATAAAAGTAAATAGATATGCCCTTCGCAGAGGGAAGCAGAGATTTGCAGAGGTGCCAGAGCTCAAAGCTTAAATTAGAGAGATAAAATTATTTTGAGAGGCATGCTTTTCCTGTCAATGAAAACGACTGAGAATTCCCAATATCTTCCATGCAAGACACATTATAGGCGGTTCCCAAACAGAAAATAAAGTTTATTTCCTTTCCACCATTCTTTCACAATCCATGGCTAGCCGTATCCACGGGTGCCTTCCATACCAACACTTTCCAAGGAATTTATTATTATCATCATATTAAAAAAATTCATTTCATTTCGGGACTGGGCATCCCTATTACCTGCCACTCTCTCGTGCAATGACAAGTGAATAAACACTCATCATGAGAATAACACACCTAGCATGGAAAATAATGGCCACCCCCTGCCGCTTCATGAGCGGTACAGGCACACAAAACAAAAAATTATTTTGAAAAATTAGAGTTGGCACATGCAAATTTACTTGGAACGGCAAGGAAATACCGCATATAGGTAGGTATGGTGGACTCATTTGGCACAACTTGGGTTTTAGGAGTTGGATGCACAAGCAGTATTCCCGCTTAGTACAAATGAAGGCTAGCAAATAGATTGAGAAGCGACAAACCAAAAAGCAAAAACGGTCATAAACATGCATTGAACATAACTAACACGGAATAATGCACCATAAGTAGGATATAATTTCGTTGCATAACTATTGACTTTATGTGCTGCTACTTGTGAGCTGCGTTGGGATTTCCCCGAAGAGGAGGGGATGATGCAGTACAGTAGAGATAATTATTTCCCTCAGTTATGAAACCAAGGTTATCAATCCAGTAGGAGAATCACGCAACAACTCGTTAGCAGTACCTGCACACAAAACAACAAATCCTCGCACGCAACGCGAACAAGGGGTTGTCAATCCCTTGGCGGTTAATTGCAAGATTAAATTGTATGGTGATAGATAGATAGATCGAACAAAAATACAAAATAAAATAAATAAAGTAAAATTGCAGCAAGGTATTTTTAAGATTTTCAATATATGATTAAGGTAGACCCGGGGGCCATAGTTTTCACTAGAGGCTTCTCTCTTGAAAATAGCATACAGTGGGTGAACAAATTACTGTTGGGCAATTGATAGAAAAGCAAATAATCATGACGATATCCAAGGCAATGATCATGTATATAGGCATCACGTCCGAGACAAGTAGACCGAAATGATTCTGCATCTACTACTATTACTCCACACATCGACCGCTATCCAGCATGCATCTAGAGTATTAAGTTCATAAAGAACGGAGTAACGCATTAAGCAAGATGACATGATGTAGACAAAGTAAACTCACGCATGAATAAACCTCATCTTTTTACCCTTAATAGCAATGATACATATGTGTCATGTCCCTTTCTGTCACTGGGATTGAGCACCGCAAGATCGAACACATTACAAAGCACCTCTCCCATTGCAAGATAAATCAATCTAGTTGGCCAAACCAAATCAATAGATCGGAGAGAAATACGAAGCTATAACAATCATGCATAAAAGAGTTTAGAGAAAACTCATATAATATTCATGGATAATCTGATCATAAACTCACAATTCATCGGATCCCAACAAACACACCGCAAAAAGTGATTACATCGGATAGAACTCCAAGAACATCGAGGAGAACATTGTATTGAAGATCAAAAAGAGAGAAGAAGCCATCTAG
The DNA here is from genome assembly GCA_039707655.1 of Elymus sibiricus. Classification (NCBI taxonomy): domain Eukaryota; kingdom Viridiplantae; phylum Streptophyta; class Magnoliopsida; order Poales; family Poaceae; genus Elymus; species Elymus sibiricus. Next base: position 322,654,044 of record CM077672.1, read on the forward strand.
CTACTAACTATGGACCCGAAGGTCTGTGGTAAACTACTCACGCATCATCGAAAGGGCAGCAAGGTTGATGTAGAGCCCCTCCGTGATCGAATCCCCCTCCGGCAGAGTGCCGGAAAAGGCCTCCAGATGGGATCTCTCGAGTACTGGAACTTGCGGCGGCGGAAAAAGTATTTCGTGGACTCCTCTGTTGGTTTCCCAATTTTAGAGAAAGTATATAGGTGGAATTAGGTCAAACGGAGGAGAGGTGGACCCACGAGGCACCAGGGCGCGCCACCCCCCCCCCCCTGGGGCGCGCCCTGGTGGCTCGTGGCCACCTCCTCTGTCTTCTGGCCCTCTCCCGAAGCTTCTACTGTCTCTTATGTCCAGAAAAAAATCTCCAAAAAGTTTCGTGGCATTTGGACTTCGTTTGGTACTGATATTCTAGAAAACCAAAAACAGGCAAAAAACAGCAACTGGCACTGGGCACTAAGTTAATAGGTTAGTCCCAAAAAATGATATATATAATTGCTTGTAAATGTATATAAAACATCCAAGATTGATACTATAATAGCATCGAACAATTAAAAATTATAGATACGTTGGAGACGTATCATGTGCATGCATAGGGAATCACAAACCTTAACACCAATATTCTTACTAAATCACAATTACTCACTAACATGACTCACATATTATCATCTCCATATCGCAAAACTATTGCAAGGAATCAAACTTATCATATCCAATGATCTTTATGAAAGTTTTTATTATATCTCTCTTGAATATTCATCACTTTGGGACCAAATTCATATCTTGTGCAAATGACCATTACTATTATCAACTCTCAAAAAGATATAAGTGAAGCATGAGAGTTCAAATATTTATTCAAAATTTTAATCTTATCTACTCTCAAAATAATATAAGTGAAGCATGAGAGTTCAAATATTTCTTCAAAGTATAGCCACCACCGTGCTCAAAAAGATTTAAGTGAAGCACTAGAGCAACTGCCTTGCTCAAAAGATTTAAGTGAAGCACATAGAGTATTCTAACAAATCATGATAAACGTGTGGCTCTCTCAAATAGGTGTGTCCAGCAAAGATGATTGTGACAAAATTAAAACCAAACAAAGCAAAGACTCATATAATACACGACGCTCCAAGCAAAACTCATGATATGTGACGAATAAAAATATAGCTCCAAGTAAAATTACCGATAGTTGGTAGAAGAAAGAGGGGATGCCTTCCGGGGCATTCCCAAGCTTAGTTGCTTGAGTCTTCCTTGAATATTACCTTGGGGTGCCTTGGGAATCCCCAAGCTTAGGCTCTTGCCACTCCTTATTCCTTCATCCATCGTGATCTCACTCAAAATTGAAAACTTCAATCACACAAAACTCAACAAAACCTTCGTGAGATCCATTAGTATAACAAACAAATCACTACTTTAAGTACTGTAGTAAATTGATTCATATTTAATATTGACATAATGCTACTGTACTCCAACTTCTCCATGACTCATACCCCCCGATACGATCCATAGATTCATCAAAATAAGCAAACTATGCAACAAAAACAGAATCTGTCTAAAACAGAACAGTCCGTAAAGATCTATTTAAAAGCTATACTTATTTAACTCAAAAAATTCTGAAAAATTAGGATAACGTGGGAAATTTATATAACAATACTGTGTAAAAAGTTTAGATTTTGATGACGCTCCAGTACAGAACTAAAATTCTAGCACTGGACGCAAAACTTTCTGTTTTCCAAACAGCATCAATTATACTATCTTCCAAATCATCCCAAAGGCTTTACTTGGCACAAACACTAATTAAAACATAAAAACACAATTATAAAAGAGGCTAAAATTATGTAAACACACAAGAACAGAAATAAAAAAATTATTGGGTTGTCTCCCAACAAGCTCTTTCTTTATAGCCATTAAGATAGGCTTGAGATTTCAATGACGCTCTCATGAAAGATAATAATAGAAACACAAAGAGAGCATCATGAAGCATATGAAAAACACACTTAAGTCTAACATACTTCCTACGCATATGCATTTTATAGGAGAACAAATTATCAAGACAAGCAATATATAGCATATGCCAATAGGAAGAATGGAGGATTAATAATTTCAACATAACAAGAGGCAATTTAGTAACATGAAGATTTCTACAACCATATTTTCCTCTCTCATAATAGTTACATGTAGGATCATAGTAAAATTCAACAATATAGCTATCATATAAAATATTCTCTTCATGATCCTCATGCATAAAAGTTTTATAATCTTCCAAGATAGTGGGATTAACATCAACTAAAGTCATGGCCTCTCCAAACCCACTTTTATCAAAAATTTCATAAGATTGAACGCTCTCCAAAGTAGTGGGATCATTATTACCTAAAGTTGACGCTCTTCCAAACCCACTTTTAATAGTATTGCAATCATTATTATCAATATCATATTCATCATGAGGTTTAAATAAATTTTCAAGATCATAAGAAGCATCACCCCAACCATGATCATTGCAATAAGTAGTGGACATAACAAAATTATCATCCCCAAGCTTGTAGTTTTCAATATTATTAGCACAATTCACATTAATAGAATTTATAGTAACATCATTGCAATCATGCAGTTCAATCAAGGAGCTATCATGAATCACTTTATAAATTTCTTCTTCTAACACTTCATCACAATTTTCAGATTCATGATTTTAAAGAAAAACTTCATAGAAAAATTCAATAGCACTCAAATCACTAGCAATGTGACACCCTGGTTTTTGGTAACTTTTTCTTTTCAAAAATTTTCTGGTTTTATTTGCAAGTTGGATGGCTTTTGAACCTTTTCAGTTGACTTTGGACTTGGGAACCTTTGAATTTCTCTCTAAGTGATCCAAAGCCCTCAATATCTTGCAAAAATCTTGTCACACACCTTCTGGATCAAATTCCAATTTTCCTTTCTTTCAAAATAATCCATTTTCTTCTTTGGGAAAATCTGTCCTCACTATGGGTTGTGAAGCAACCTATAGTTTTGATGATCAGAAAAATCCCAAATTAATACCACACCTTCTTGTCATCATCTACTCCCACAATCTCCAAAAACATTTCATGGTCCGGTATAAAATTTTGTCCAGAATATTCCATTTATCTTCTGGACAGCAATGACAATTTGTGAAGCAACCTATATTTCTAGGCCTCAGAAAATTCTCAAATAATTCCCTGAGGTACTAGGGGACATATATTGCCACAATATCCAAAAATATATCCTTATCCAGCATAAATTTGTAGCAAAAATATTCTGCCAAGTTTCTGCTCATTTCAAACCTCTGTGAAGGAAGTACTAGCTAAAGGTACCCATTTGCTCTGAAATTTTTATGGCATCTTCTATCCACCAAATAACCTCCTGAAACCAAATTCCAGCTCCAGGAACCAACCCATGTGAGTGCAATAACCTCATCAAGTTTCTGGACCGGCAAAGTGGTTTACACATGAACCATGTTCAAAACTTGATGAAAGTTTCTCAAATTTTGCCAGCATGTAGTCCTTCCAACCTAGATCACACCAGACATTTCCATTGGCTTCATTCACAGCTCATCTATGCTCTGGATCCCTCCCAAGTTACTGTCCAGGAACTGTTCTTGATGTTACACTTCATCTCAGAGTGCATCTAGTCGATCCAGTGACATGGAGGGGCTATATGACCAAGGGTCGAGGCTACGGATATGGTGCTCCAGGCGTGCGTGGCCTCCAGGTGCCAGCACCCGTGGTGAGCATGGCACTGGCATGCCTGTGCCCGCGCTTTGCGCGCCGACCGCGTCGGACGCGACTACTCTAGCCGCCCCGCGTTGCCGTACCGTGTCTCCGTGTGCCGACTACCTCTCCGCCATCCACGTACCCCGCCCAGGTTCTTTCCCTCGCCGGAATCGCTCCCGCCGACCGCCGCCGCACGCGGCCACTGTGGCGCCCGTGCTGTCACTGTGGCCTCGCTAGCCGTCTTCTTCCCCGCATGCCGCCACTACGCGCATTAACTCTCCCTGCCCTCCTCCATCACGTCGCCCGCACCGCGCCAGCCAGCTAGCCGTCCTCGCTCCGGCAACATGGCCGTGGCGCCGCCCGACTCCAGAAATTCCACCCCTGCCTATAAAAGGCCCTGCCCGGCTCGCTCCACTCCTCACCCCACTCACTCCACCTCCTATCGATCACCAGGGCACCGAGCCAAGGCCGAGAGGCCCTCTGGCCTCGCAGTTCGCCGGCATTCCGCCGCCAAGCCAACTCCACCACCCGCTCGATTTACTCCACCCCAGCCCTGCCCGATTGCATACCCGAGCTCAGTGCATTCCCCCGACCTTCCCTGACCCCTTGCCTACCTGAAACTCTGCCGGAGTCGCCGTCTCCGATAACACCCGAGATCAGCCGCCGCCGGAGAGGAAGGGGACGACGCCGTCAGGCTGTCTCCGGAGACGCTGCGGGTATGAGGAGGACCGCCGTCGTGCGCTCGTTCCATCCCTGCAGTCGCCCGAGCTCGCCGCCGTTGCTATCGCCGGTGATCGCCGTCGGTGAGCCGCCCGTCTCTGTTCCTCTCTCTCTCTCTCTTTCTGTTTAAATCCAACCCGACCCCACCTGTTAGTGACCCCGCCGTGCGCCGAAGCGGTACGTAACTGGAGACGCCCTGGCGTTTTACACCTTCGACGTCGCCCTCCCAGAGATTTTCTAATTTTTGTTTAATTTCAACTTTGACCAGTAACTTTGACTGCCTATTACTTTTTATCCACAAGCCCAAATCAATTGATTCTTTTTGCATTGGCTTTGTCTTGAGCCCCTCTATTTTCTGGTAAATTTTGGTACTTTTCTCACATGTACAGAATTTTTGGTCAACAGAAATGTATTATGTGACATTTTATTTTTTTGTTCTAAAATATTTTTAGAGGGAAATCATTTTGGTTTTGAGGACCAGGAGTTTGTGGACAACCCAACTGAGCAAGGCAAGCCACATCATCCATTACATGAAGCATTTCAATAGTATTGGTTTATTGTTGAATTACTTGAATTATTTTAATATGTGATAATTCATAGTAAATTATATTGTTGCATAACTACTGCCATATTAATTTATTCCAGACAAACAACCTTGCTTGTCATATACTTACTAAAACTAAGCTTAATGGTTGATCAAGTGCCACCGACCCGGACTTACCCGTGCAGCCACATCTGCCGGAATGGGACAGCCTTGACTTGGTCTGACCGCGTGCTCTTTTATCGGTACCACCAAAGAGGGAAGGTTATGCGTGCGTGCTACCCTGATCAGGTAGGCGACGATAACCTTGTGAGCCAGTTGAGTTATTTGTCGGCGTCCCCGTTTGGGACAGTTTAGTTGGCCACGACGGTGGCAGGTGTCAAGAGTGACACAGAGGCCACCCAGGGCATGACTTCGGGGGAGGATGATTGTCGGTGGTACGATGGAGGGGTCATGGGTTAGGCAAGTTTCGTTGGAGCAGCACCGATCCACCCAGAGGGGAAGTGTACCAAGGTACGGGACAAGGAGCTCCATGGTGTGGGAAAAGTGCGCAACCTCTGCAACGTGTAAGAATCTATTCGAATAGCTGCGTCCACGGTATTGGACACAGTCCGCACTAGGTCACACTGAGTGGTCAACCGTAATAATAATAACGATGGAAGAACTCGTCTCATGTTCGGAAGTGACCGATAGGTCACGAATGTTCCGGGGGTCACGTGTGAACCCGGCAGTGAGTAAGTGGCAATCGTAAGTAAGCACCTTAAAGTAATTAACTTAACCATTGCCATGCTATTGTTTGCTGCATTGTTGTGGTTGCTGTGAGCTTGCAAGTACATTCCAAGTACTCACCTGGCGTATCATGCCAGATGCAGGAGAAGCCGAGGACGGAGGTCCCGATGGTTCGTGCTACGCTAACTAGGCCGTGTTCCAGCAGTGTCCCTATGGGATGGAGAGTTTCACCCGTTGTTCCGCTACGCCGTAGAATCACCTAGTAGTACTGAGGCCTTGCTATGTTCCATAAATAATGTAAATATTGTCATAACACGTGTAGTGCTTCTAGCCTTGCTACCTGATGTAATTCCCGAGCTTGTACCTGTACAATATTAATAAAGATAAGTTATGTTCTGTTCCAAGTTGTTGTGTGTTTCCAGAAGACATGATCTCTGGGTTGGAAACACTGGGTAAACCGGTCCTCTGAGCCGGGGTGCCACAAGCAATTGGTTCATTATAATTGGATCTTTTGAAAAGATAGGCAAGTGGATGAGGATCCATAGTGATCTTAAATTTTTGCTTTCACTTTCTGTTCTTGAGTGTTATCATGGCAAAAAAAGCAAGCATGCAAATAAAATATTTTAGTGTTTTTTGTAAAAAAAAAATTAGAAGTGGGGGAGATGAAAACGAGAGGCAAAGGCAAATAAAATAAATGCAAGGAGATGAAAGTTTATGCGTAGGTACTTGATAGATGTTGATGATGACTCCCCGGCAACGGCGCCAGAAATTCTTCCTGCTACTTGTGAGCTGCGTTGGGATTTCCCCGAAGAGGAGGGGATGATGTAGTACAGTAGAGATAAGTATTTCCCTCAGCTATGAAACCAAGGTTATCAATCCAGTAGGAGAATCACGCAACAACTCGTTAGCAGCACCTGCACACAAAACAACAAATCCTCGCACCCAACGCGAACAAGGGGTTGTCAATCCCTTGGCGGTTAATTGCAAGATTAAATCGTATGGTGATAGATAGATAGATCCATCAAAAATACAAAATAAAATAAATAAAGTAAAATTGCAGCAAGGTATTTTTGGGATTTTTAATATATAATAAAAGTAGACCCCGGGGCCATAGTTTTCACTAGAGGCTTCTCTCTTGAAAATAGCATACGGTGGGTAAACAAATTACTGTTGGGCAATTGATAGAAAAGCAAATAATCATGATGATATCCAAGGCAATGATCATGTATATAGGGATGATGTCCAAGACAAGTAGACCGAAACGATTCTGCATCTACTACTATTACTCCACCCATCGACCGTTATCCAGCATGCATCTAGAGTACTAAGTTCATAAAGAACGGAGTAACGCCTTAAGCAAGATGACATGATGTAGACAAAGTAAACTCATGCATGAATAAACCCCATCTTTTTACCCTTAATAGAAATGATACATACGTGTCATGTCCCTTTCTGTCACTGGGATTGAGCACCGCAAGATTGAACCTATTACAAAGCACCTCTCCCATTGCAAGATAAATTAATCTAGTTGGCCAAACCAAATCAATAGATCAGAGAGAAATACGAAGCTATAATAATCATGCATAAAAGAGTTCAGAGAAAACTCAAATAATATTCATGGATAATCTGATCATAAACTCACAATTCATCGGATCCCAACAAACACACCGCAAAAAGTGATTACATTGGATAGAACTCCAAGAACATCGAGGAGAACATTGTATTGACGATCAAAAAGAGAGAAGAAGCCATCTAGCTACTAACTATGGACCCGAAGTTCTGGGGTAAACTACTCACGCATCATCGGAAGGGCAGCAAGGTTGATGGAGAGCCCCTCCGTGATCGAATCCCCTCCGGCGGAGTGCCAGAAAAGGCCTCCAGATGGGATCTCTCGAGAACAGGAACTTGCGGTGGCGGAAAAAGTATTTTGTGGACTCCTCTGTTGGCTTCCCGATTTTAGAGAATTTATAGAGGTGGAATTAGGTCAAACGGAGCAGAGGTGGGCCCACGAGGCACCAGAGCGTGCCACCCCCCCCGGGTCGCGCCCTGGTGGCTCGTGGCCACCTCCTCTGTCTTCTGGCCCTCTCCCGAAGCTTCTAGTGTCTCTTATGTCCAGAGAAAAATCTCCAAAAAGTTTCGTGGCATTTGGACTTCGTTTGGTACTGATATTCTGGAAAACCAAAAACAGGCAAAAAACAGCAACTGGCACTGGGCACTGAGTTAATAGGTTAGTCTGAAAAAATGATATATAATTGCTTCTATGTGTATATAAAACATCCAAGATTGATACTATAATAGCATGGAACAATCAAAAATTATAGATACGTTGGAGACGTATTAGTCCCACCCCATTGTCAACGTAGTCAATAAACGAGAGAATTGCCCACAGAGCAGCTAACACCAGGGACCCAGCAGCTCGCGCAGACCGACTCGATCCTACACGAATAACCAACGGATCACGCACTTACCTCATCTGGATGAATCGAGTGCACTCGTTTGACCGTCGTGCCTATGTGCGACCCAGCACTGACGGGACGGGACGAGAGTATGGCACAGTCATAATTTCAGTTTTTCCAGTTTTCCACGGCAAGCTGGCGCACTAAAAGCCATGCCTGCTGATGCATTGAATTCTGATGACCTTCACGTTTCCCGCGACACGCCGGTTTACCTACCGTCCGCCTATAATTAATGGTTCCCAGCGTGCTCCAGTGGCACCTTCACCCAACGCACCCTATCCTCACAAGACCCCACCGGCCCGACGTCGCTCACCACTTGCCCTCGCTCTCGCCACGTCCGTCATGCCCCCGCACCGCATCAATAGGCGACGCCAGAGGCGCTCACCGCCGGAGTTAGTGTTCGGTTTTTCACAGGAAGGCACACGGAGGGAGGAGGCATTCTGGCGGTCTTTAGATGGCAATGCGGAGTATGAGGATGCCTTGGAGCACGACCACATGGCGGAGGAGCAGCGTACCACCGATTTGCGCCACCAGCAGAGCATGGAGGAGGAGGAGGAGCGCATCGCCGCTCTGCGTCGCGAGCAGAGCACCCGCAACTGGGCCGACTACGTGGAGGCCGGCGCCCGGCGAATAGCCCTAGAGGTTATCGGGCATGCACGCGTGTGCGACACTGAATTTTACTACCAGCTCGTCAAGTGGGTTTCCCGCTTAGAAGCCGAAGCTTCGGTGGACCACACCGGCATGGAAAGGGACAATGGGCGCGAGCAACGCGCCCTATAGCACCTCTGCCAAGTCCGAGGCGAGGAGGAGGACGTCAATGCTGGCATTTAGCGTGTGCCGCAGATGGGGGCCGGCATCGTCTAGTTAGCTAAGAGTATGTTAGTTGTTCTAAACTCGAGTATTAGTGGGAGTAGATAGTTAAGTTGGCTATGATGGTTGTCAACGTGGAAGTTCAGTACTCTATCTCTGAATCAGACCTGTTACTTTGCTCTGAATGTTGAACTTTCTTATTGAATGTTTGGAATGGGCTGTTATTTTTTTAAATGGGTTGTATTTGTCCGCCACGGATTCAGAGGCTGACTTGTGGGCTTACTAGGTTGACGCGTACACAAGGCTTTGTCAACTTAGTCAACAAACGATTGTGGCAGCCTAAGCCATTGGAGGTCAATCCAACGTCTGTCGTGCTTTTTCAATCTCTTGTCTTCTTCCTCCAGGCTCCAGCCGCCCAAACCAAACCAACGCCAGCGGGATCGCCTGCTCCTGCCTTCCGCGGCTTGCTGCGCAGCCGTGCATGCATTGCTGTCCCACCGTACCCTAACCGGTGTTAGGCCATCCCTCTACAGCCCACCCACCCACCCACCCCCACCTCCTGTTATTCTCCGGCGACGGCATCCCCACCCCGCACCAACCCTCGTCCCCCTCCGCTTCCGACCACACTGCCGCATCTTGCATGGCTCCTTTTCTTTCCCGTCCGAGGCCTCACCGTCGTCCTCCGCTTTGGTTCCCTCGCCGCGGCACCACCTTCTGGCGTTGTCAACAACCGAGAGGAATCAGGAGATGATTGTACGTGGAGAGGATGACAGTACGGACCCACCAGGGTCATGGCAGTACACAATCAAGTGCCTCCTTATTACAAGCCAAAAAAAATGCTTCCTCCTAATGGTTTCCTCACATCTTTGTCCCACCACATTGTCAACGTAGTCAATAAATGAGAGAATTGCACAACGAGCGATTGTCAACAAACGACAGGAATCGGTGAAGACTAAACGTGGAGAGGATGACAGTAGGGACCCCCAGGTCCATAGCCGTACGTAAGCAAGTTCCTCCTTATTACATGAAAAAAAATGCTTCCTCCTAATGGTTTGCTGACATCCGGGACCTATGACATTGTCAATGTACTCAATAAACGAAAGAATTGCACAAGGAGCGGCTGACACCTGGGACCCGGTACCTCGAGCAGTTTTTTGTTGTTGTTGTTGAGACGGAGCAGGGTATCAACTGGGTTGTGCGGTGTCTGTGGCCCGTCTAGCCCAGGCTTTATTTACAACATGACGAGCCCAACTATTTTTTTTGTCTACGAAAATGACTAGCGCACCTTTTTTTCGTACAATACCCTACACAGGCCGATTTCCTTTTTCCCTGCCCTGCTGGGCTGCAAATATTTCAAGACGACGAGGGATACATTGGGCCTGGCCATAAAAAAGGCTGTAAGTTTTACGAGTAATATGAAATGGGGTGTAAATATATAAAAAAACACATCAAATGGGAAATTAGTTTCAAATTGCGAATTTTATTTTATTTTTGATATTTCATATTTCATTGAATTTTAACATAATTTAAATATATTTTAAAATTTGTTTTTATCGGGCTCAAAATTTCGGGATTAAAAATAGTTCGAAAATTTCAATGACCAATATTTTATTTTATGTTTACCACTTGACGAGCCTAGTTTTTTTCCTTTCTTGAAATGGCTAGCCCAGTTCTATATTATTTTTTTGCACAATACCAACCGGGGCCTACTTGCTTTTCTCAGCCCTGCTGGGCTTTAAATCTTTCAAGACAAGGAGGGATGCATTCGGCTTGCCCACAAAATGGCCTATTTCCCTAAAAAAAACAGAAAATGGCCTACAAGCAATAGGAAATGGGCTATAAATTTTAAAAAGACAGCAAAGCAGTAATTAGTTTAAAATTTCCTTTCATTCGGATTTTGAAATTTTAAATTTCATTGCATTTTTCTGCGGTGAAAATATCATTGGATTATAAATTAATATAATTTTATTTTTCAAATTAGTTTGAATCAGGCTCGAAACATTGGGATTAAAAACAGTTCGGAGCCCACCAAAATATGCAAAATTTCATTGAAATTTTTAACCGTGGCCAGAATATTGGCTGTAATGCTAACAAAAAGAATATGTGCTGCAAAAAATTCCTTAAGAATGAGCAAATGGGCTGTAATTAATTAAAAATAATAGAAAATGTGTTGTATGATGTTTGCCACAGATTTGGAGGCTGGCTTGGCCACTGGTACAGCGAGCTGCTATACAAACGGTTTTTACCCCCTTTCCGCGATGGAGTTTTAAACCGTTGCCTTGCCTGTGTGTGCGATAGGGGGGTCCTTCCCACACGACCCAGAAACCGTCGGCGATAGGGAGCACGCAAGCATACGTTTCGCAGAACTAAGCGTATGCGATGCCCGATCTATTCCAGACGCGACTCGTCACACAACTGTTTGCGATCTATCGAATATCCCAAACGCTCCATCCTTGCTACTCGTGTGTGCTCGCATTACCATCGCACTCGGTATTTTGTGGTGAAACGTTTACGATGCGCGCCCCATCACAAACAGTTCACGATTGTAAAACGTGTAAGATAAGGAGACTATCACACACATTCACTTCTCCCGAACCGTATGCGATATATAATTAAGAAGATTAGTTAATCATCGTACGAGTATCGGATGAGTTTACGAAATGTCCGACTGTCGTACGTGTGTCAGACAGGATAACTATCGCACAAGCTATTCTGTGGTGCAATGTTTACGATGCGTACGACATCAGAAACAGTTCATGGTTGTAAAGTGTGTACGATAAGGCGACTATCACAAACATTTAGTTCGCTCACACCGTTTGTGATACTGTCTGACATCACACACACTTTGCAAATGGCAACTGTGTGCATGGTCGCACCCGTTTCCTCTCTGTGAACCATGTCAGATTATGAAGTATATCACACACGTTGTGCTATACAGACCGTGTGAGCCGTAATGACCCGCAGAGCGTATTTTCACCCTAATTTAATCGCTGCTATTTAAAATTGTACCGAATTTGAATTTGAATGTAGGATATAACTTTATTCATATGCATTAGGTTCAACAACCAATGCATTATTCGATTCACAGGTACATATGTTCAAGAGTTACATAAAAAACAAGAATTACATATGCACCAAATAAAGAATGATGAACCAAGGTTGTATACTTGTACTATTAAAGACGGTAAAGAAAGAGGCGAAAGACATTCTGGTTGCTGAACAAGGTGAAGCGGAATGCCCATATTGTGCCCTCCTCCATGCAGAAGGCACGCACGACTCTAGTCCAACCCCTTGTGACGGCCGACCGCCCACCCTTCACTGTCTTCATGAGGACATCTCGATAGTCATTGTGTTTTGGTAGAAATACTTTAACCTTTGCATGCCCACCAATCATGTAGTTTGAGAGGTAATCTTGAGTAAACTGCTTTGGGAACCACTGCAAAGGAAAAGGATTCAGACATTGTCATCTAACACAACTCATTATGGGCAGTAAAAAGAAGGCTGCGGAGTTCTTACTTACCATCCTGCAGTTCACTGTTGTCTTGGATAAAGTGTAAGCAAATATTTTAATTGCCATCTTTTGACCCATTTTACTAACAATCTTTATCAGTTTCCTCACTTGATGCTGGTTCATGAATATCTAAATACCCCATATGCAAAAAGGGTCGAAGCGCGGATCTTTACCAATGACATATGTACCTAAAAGCACCAAGTTAATATTAGAAGCTAAACAGCAATTGCACAATGATGTAGTACAACACTCCCTCCGTCCCATTATATAAGATCTTATAACATACTATATACTCACATATTGGATGAATTAACATCTTATATTATGGGGTGGAGGGAGTTTATTACATTGTTACAAATATCGGCCGATTAACTGCAGTTAACTACTGATGTGTTGTTGTTATTGCTGCTCTTCTATGTATATCTAGACATCATCAGAACATTAAGGTAACACTCTTCCTTGTTGCTATGTAGCCTAGGATTACATATTTAGACATTCAATACAATGCATGTTGCTATGTAGCCTCAGATATATTAGATATGGCCCTAGTTAACCTACCGATAAATGGGTTCCAGATATATTCAGTTAAATGTACGATTCACCGATTAATCCCTTATCAGCCCCCGGCCTATATGGTACCAGCTACCGATATCCTGAACAGTGAGTATATATAAGCCATGGGATGAAACTAACCTTGATGGAAAACATCAGTCGTTCCCAATATTGTCCTGTGTAAGTACATCGAAAGGCATGTTAAGCACAATAGGCTAAACATCAACCAAATATATCCATGGTAGACAACATAATCTCCAAATGATAGCTTCAGTGTGCAGGTTTAAGCATGCTAGTTAAGCAAAACAAGAAGTGGAAAGGTGTGTTAATTGCACAGTTCATACTTGCACATATAGAACATCACATTGTGAATAACTGAAATAAACAAGGCATACTACATACAACCAAAGATAGTAATTGAAACTGGACATATGCTAACTACAAACAACCGAACAACCAAAAACCATTAAAAGAGGCATATGGTCGCTACAACAGGCTTAACGGCAAGCAAATATAGTCATTCATATTGGTATTGTTGAAACTGGTATTGATGAAATTGAACTGGAAAGTTCATACTTGCACATATAGAACATCACTTTGTGAATAATTGAAATAAACAAGGCATACTACGAACAACCAAAAACAAATCATGGGAATCCCCCTATGAAGAGGCACGGCAAAACAAATCATGGGTTTCCTCACTTGTCACAGATGGGCTCCTTCCCATTGGAAGAGCACGGACTCTGGGTGCGCTCCATGTTGTCGCAGATGGGATCCTTCACCTTGGAAGAGCATGGCTGTAGGGTGCCCTCCCTGATGTCGCAGATGGGCTCTTTCCCCTTGGAAGAGCCGGAGAGGGTGCCTTCCTCGTGGTCGCCGTCGATGAGGTCTGACTTGGTAGCTGAGGATCCCAAGCCAGCGTCGCGGAACGTGTCTTTCAGAAATGACAAAGGGGCTCCATGGCGATGAAGGATGGCAAATTGTTGACAACGAGCCAGAGGAGATCAGTGGCAGGGCCATCGAGGAGATCGACGGCGGTTGAACCCAAGGGGTTGGGGGTGGGCAACTTAACCTGTGACATAGCCCGCGTCAAGCCGTCGCTGATGATGACCTCGATGTCATAGCCGGCGTCCGCGACATACCAGAATACTCTAGCCCGCTTGTTGGTGCAATATTTGCCTCCTTGTGTTTTGGAGATTGTTGACAGAAACATGCATGGACTGATTTGTTTGCTAGTGCACACAGAGAGAAATAGTCCATGCAGTGCCGAAGAAAATGCTGTCTCCGGTGTCCAGTTCGAGGAACTTCACCGAAGAATATTTGCACAGCTGAGAAGAATGTGCTACACCCTTTGAGGTTTTGTAGACGAGAAGAATGACGTGAAGGAGTTGACCCCTCGAAAATTTATTGCTGACGCGAAGCAATTGGTTCGGTTATTGGGTCCGAAGAATATTGACTGCAGCGATGGAAGACGAAGACGAAGTGAAGATGTAGCATTCCTTTCGTCGTTTCTCTTTCATTCATTTGAGTCATAGGACCTCCGTACTATTAAGAGGGGTATAGGTTCTCGAAGCTTAGATCCGCTGTGATGCTTAGCCCAAATCTATGCGAGATAGAGAGAAATCTCTTTATGCTTCGAATGATTTCCTGCCAGCAGAAGACGTCGTTCTTCGGTGCTACAGGAGATATCTTTCGAACTGAGGAGTTAGCATTACTTGCTCCGCACGTAATGTTACCGTTGTGCTCAATTCTGACTGTTGGACTCGTGTCGTTCGGCCGTTGGCTGCTCCACATGTCCAATTTGGTATTTTCCCTTCAGGGAAGGCTGCGGCTATAAATAGCCACACCGCTCCAACGTTGCCCGTTGGCTGATCCGCTTAAGATTTCTGAGAAGATTGATTGAGCATCCCCTCTCCGAGTGATTTGAGTTTAAGATCCATCGAGAGAAAAATCAAGAGCCAAAACTTAGACAGTGGTTGTGCATCACAGTAGTTCTGAGTTAGAGTTCTTGTACCTATTACTCTTGAGAGCTGCGCACTCTCTAGACGGATAGGTGTCGGCTCGTGTGTCGAAGAGTAATTGTCTTCACTGAGCAAAATCTTCAGCAACCAAGAGTCATTGTGGTTCGCGATGAAGTCTGTCAAAGGTTTGGAGATCGCCGACAAGTATCTACCACGAGTGAAATCAACTGGAGTCTGATCAGCTCCGAGTTGAAGGAGAATAGGGCGAAGAGAGTTTATCTTCTGTGTTAAATCACAACCCCTCCAACCAGATGTAGTCCTTTGGCAGAAGGGCGAACTGGTCTACCAAATCAATCTGTCGCCATCGAGCACCACTGGTTCATTCTATTCACTACTTTTCTTTCAGCAGCTTACATTCGTGCTAGGTGCCGATAGTTTTATCTGATCATTCATAGTTCGTCACTTATCTTTTGCATTCTCATCATTCATTTCGATCGTCCCAGTTTAATTTATTTTCGTACATCCGTATGTCAGCGTGATTTCATTCTGTTCCGAATCCATTCACCATGGCACCGTTTCCCGTGCATTTCCATCGTAGTTCATATCTAGTTTTTCCTCATGCTATTGCATCTGTTCATATATTGCTTTACCACCATACCAATCAAACCTGTGATATTCTTCGCTCGAACAATTACTACTTTCTTTTTCGATAGATTTGGTCCTCTACTGCATGCTTGATTAAGTGCTTCTCTACCGAACCTTATTTCCGCTGCTATGTTTGGGATCAGTTCAGAACATTCGCAAGAAGTTTTGAATCTCCCATTCACCCCCCCCCCCTCTGGTCGATATACTCTCGGTCCTAACAATTGGTATCAGAGCCGGTACTCCCTGTCTCTGTTTATTAAAGGTCTAACAACCTTGGAGTTTTGAGTATGTCGTTTGCAGGTAGATCCTCGCACTTTGAAAGGTTTCCTATCTTCGATGGAAATGACTATGTCTACTGGAAAGAGCGAATGAAAATCAGACTTCAAGCCATCAACATTGAACTTTGGCAGATTGTGGAAAATGGATACACTATTCTGCACCCTGATGCTCCTACTTCTGATGACAAAGCTAGAATGCGATTGAATGCTCAAGCAAAAGATATTATCTGTGACAGTATCTCGAAAGACATTTTCATTCGGTTCCGAAAGCTTGAATCTGCCAAGCAACTCTGGGATGCCATCAAGGATGTTCATGAAGAATCCATTGCCAGAACAGATCAACACACAGATATGCTCTATGCCATGTTTGTAGGTTTCAGGAGTCTTTGTAGGGAAAGTGCTATGGAACTCACTGATCGGTTGACAAATATTGTTGAAAGACTTCATCAATGAGGAGTAACAGATATCACCAAAAGAGATGTGGTCAACAAGCTGCTGAGCGTTCTTGATGCAACCTTCGATCCAATTGTGGCTGAAATCAAGGAAAGACCAGACTATGAAGAACTTCACTACGTCGAGGTCATGACGCTGCTGTCTATTCATGAAGAAAAGATGGAACTTGAAAATGGGCATCAAGAATCTTCTTCGGAAAGCGAAGGGGAAATTCTTTCACAATATGGCAGTTCACAAGAAGAAGATGTCGAGAATCAACATTCTATCACAAGAGAACTCGAAATGCTCACAGAAAGACTAAGTGATCTCAGAAGACAAAATATGTGCCTCACAAATGATGACGAAGTTGACTTGCCTGAATCGTCAAGAAGATTACCTCCGAAAGAAATAAAATGCTTCAAGTGCAAACAACTCGGTCACTACATCGTGCACTGTCCCTGCTGGGAACAAGATGAAAAACCTAGCAACTGATGGACTTATCTTCACTGCTCTGGATTCACTCGAGTGGATCGTCACACTAAGCTCTCGAAGAAAAATGAATCTGCCGCATCTTCTTCGACGAGACCAGTCACTAACATACAAACCAGAGCGACCATTGAATCTAATATGAAGAAAATATCGCAGCTGACGAGAGTGTGTGCTGAAATGAATATGGAATCTGAAGATGAAACATCCGAATCCGAATCAGAAGACGAAGAGCTTTACAGAAGTCGAGGAAGAGGCAATGCATTCGTCGCTTATGAATCATCCGAGAAGTCTCTCGAATCAGACACTGATGACAATGCTTCAAGTGATGATGAACCAATCGCACTCTGTCTCATGGCAAAAACCTCAAAGGATCAGGTATCAGCAAAACACCGAAAATCAATGACTGAACATTCCTTTGAATACATTGCATATGCTAAACTTGTTAAGATTGCAAAATCTCAACAAGATGAGCTTGAAAGACTTGAGATGAATCTCAAGAAAACTGAAGGATTACTAGTCGAAGAGATGGAGAAAAATCAAAAGTTGACTGAAAAGCATGATGCTTTTTCTTCAACGATTGATGATCTTTCCAAACGATATGATTCTCTTGCAGTCGACTACGAGAGTTTATCGGATGAACTCCTTAGCAGGAATCAAGAACTCGAGTCACTGAAAGAGTCTTATAACGTGCTTGCGAAAGAAAAGGCTTCTCTCTTCGCCGAGCAATCCAACAACCTTCCTTATGATTTTGTGCCACTTTGCTCAAAATGCCTAGAACGTAGCAATGCTGATTCAAATGCTGAAATATCCGATGCTGTCATCGAGAATATCGCAACCACTTCGAATGATATTCCTAACCCCTCTCCCGAGGAATTTGTTGCTATCTCTGATGAAAATTGCAGGCTAAAGTACTTGCTTGAGGCAGGAATGCTAAAGAGCCTCAAAGGACATCAAACACTCTGTGATGTGCTCAAAAAGTCAATACTGCACAAAAATCCCCGAAAGGAACGATTGGGTTTCGAAAGGAAACTGAACGTTGATGGAACCTACTGGACTCCCGAGCAATATCCTCGAACAAGTTGGGTTCTTGCTAAAAGAAAAACTCTCAAACCTGCACTCCTGTCTGGATATGACTCACCCATTCCTATTATTTCTGACAAGTCTAATGACTCAAACTACAAATTCTTCAAACAACAGAATGGTAAGGTTTTCGCTCGGTATGTTGGGACTAACTGCAGGTCTGGTTCACCCAAGAAGCAAATCTGGGTGAAGAAGTGCATCATTGAAAATTTATCTGTCACTGCTAACCTAAATATGCAGAGTAATTCTCTTCGAGGAAATGATAGTTCCTCGCTGTATGGCACAGCAACTTCTTCAAATGGATATCAATTAAACACTCGACAAAAGGAGTACATGCGTATCTCCTCGAATCATTATACTCATGTATCTGGGAACAATTTCAATGCTTACTCATATGATTACTCTCAAAGTGCACAGGTGAACCACAGAAATGAACGAAGGAACGTCCCTGCTCAGACAAGACAAATGAGGTCTGCGCCATCCACACAAGTGTGGGTTGTGAGAAAGAACTAACTCTTCTTGCAGGAACTCTCTCTCAGGGATTCTATTCGAGCATCTTTTGCCCTGAGATCTATCTTGTTGGTGCTGGTTCTTTGTGTTTATTAGTTCTCAGTTTGTTATTTGTCTTCAAGTTGCCGTCTTTGTGTTTCGTCTGATGAACAACTCACTCATAGCTCCTTGGTTGGTGTTTCTTCTCGTTTGGCTGAGTGTTTTGTTTCATACCCTTTTAACCTTCTATTCTTTCTCATCCAAATCTATGATGTCCGTCATGAGCATGCAATTTGACCTGAAGAAGATCTCTCTCCGACGCCCTTTGGTCGCAAAAGAAATCAACTTCGAACTTTTATCCTTTTTGGCGTTCAGCCCTCCAAACCTTTCGGTCTCCCGCTCTCTTCCCGAGTTTCTTGCAGAAAACAGTTGCCACGTGTCCACGATCTACATGATCATGATCGTGTCCGTCGAATGCGGAACGTCCCGCAAATGTGGGCCATAGACTTCAGAGCGGTAGTTCTGCTCTCCAGCTATAAATGTCCCTCATCGCGTCGCGTCTTCTTCTTCAGTTCCTCAAACCCTCGTCCACCTCCACCGAGCCCGAGCTCGAAGCAACTTTGGCGAGAAGCTACGCCGTGCAACTCCGGTGAAGTCTCATCGCAGCTGGTCACGCCGGTGCGGTAATCTTTCCTCCCGCATTGCCGTAGTTGATCCTAGTTGCCAAGATAGGGCGCTTGGATCCGGAACTGCTCCTCACCATTTCTCTGTTCTTAGGGCAGTTCTTACCGATGTCATTTACTTCAGCTTATTCCACTACGGTAGATCTTTAGGAATCACTAGGATTTGACTGGTACGGTTTGTAGTTCTTCCTCGCATTAGTTTTCCCCATCTAGGGTTCATGTGTTATCATCCGAAAGATTAGATAGTTATCAACCTGCCTAGAATTTATCTGTGGCTAGCTTGTAAAATCTATCGATGATATCCTTCTGTTTTACCATGAGCTCCTTGGTGGACTCCTTGAAAATCATTTTCGTTCAAAATCCTTCTGTGCATGCTCATGACCCTACCTCTCTGTTTTTCCCTCGCATCTATTCTATTTCACAGGTTGGTCATGGCACAGAGTTCGGAAGAGCATTCAGATTCCGAAGGATATTTGCCCTAGTTTCCACTAAGGTCTGAACGAATGAGAATGACTGGAGGAGGAAAATCTTCGAAGCCACCTAAGGCTCCGAAGAAGAAACACGAGTCTGATCCCGAAGATGATTATGAGGAAATTCCCTCTGCACACAGTCAGCCCGAGGATGAACTGATCACGGACGCCCTAACCATCTTCTTTGATGGAAATCCTAAAAAGGGTGGTCGCGGCAGAGAAAAGAACACCACTGCAGAGATGTCTGATCCTGATAGTTACAGAACTCCACCCGAGGGTGAATCAACGACAGATCGCAACAACAGACTTCCGAGAATTCGCCGCCACTAGGCAGGCAAATGGTATAGATATGAAAATGTTCGCGAGAAGTACCAAATTTTGTTTGCCTTCACACCACCATGGAATGACTGCATTGCTGAAAATTGCATTGGCCCCGATGATGAAAAAGTCAGACCACCACAGCCTTCAGATGCTCACCCTGACTCCCTAAAAACCATCGCTGATTTTCCCGATGAAGTGGCTAAGAGGGCGAAGGCCAAAGCCAAGCGTGAAGCTAGAGAAGCAAAGAAAAACCAAGCTGAAGCCGAAAACGTCACACTGACCCAGCAAGACGTACAAAAGAAGAAGGAACGTGCATCTGCGTCGAAGGAAAGCAAATCTGGGAAATCAGTTTCCCCTCATGCACCACGAAAGAAAACTCTCGCCAAGAGAATCAAGAAGGCAGCTCCTGACTCATCTGATGAGTCATCCAGAGAAGATACCCCTGATGAAATTCCACTGTATGATCGTCCTGCCATTCTCAACAAGCCATCCAAGAGCCCCTCTCCAGTGAATGCTTTACCCTCTCCGAGGAAATCACC
This sequence comes from Elymus sibiricus, assembly GCA_039707655.1. Taxonomy (NCBI): domain Eukaryota; kingdom Viridiplantae; phylum Streptophyta; class Magnoliopsida; order Poales; family Poaceae; genus Elymus; species Elymus sibiricus. The sequence continues at coordinate 322,674,481 of CM077672.1, forward strand.
CAGGCATGCACCCATTCCATCCACTGACAAACCCTCGGGTTCTGCAGCTCTGAGACCGTTGACTAGCACTGCAGCGAAGAGAAAGCTGCAGTCTGAAGAAAATATTGATGTGGCTGCTAAGAAGACCAGGGTCATTGTTCCTGCTCCCACAGAGGAACAGAAGTATGATTTCAAGTTCATGATTGATGTGATTGACAGTGCTGCATATGATGCAAAAGCTAATGATGTAAGCGGTCTGGGACTGCCTGACGATGTTGCCGAAAAGGTAACGAAGCATTTCATCGAGCTGAGGAAAATCTCCAAGAAGCTGAACAAAGCTATCAGAGACAAGCAAGCTGTCGAGGAACTGAGAAATGAGGCCAAGACGGAATCCGAAAGAAAAAAGATGAACAAAGAAATTGTTGAACTCACCAAGGCCCTCAGTGTCTTGAGAAATGAGAAAATTGAGTGGCACTCACGTTTGCACATGGAAGTATCTCAACTGTGTGACAGAAGAAACGAGGAGATTGACCGCAAGGCAGATCTCGCTTGAAGAAGAATTAAGGAAGAAAACCGTCAAAAGGCTGGGGCGAGAGTGAGCAAACCGAAAGCAAACAAAGATCGCCGCCTTCAGGCTGCTGCTAATGAGCCCATTCCACTACACTCCCATGTACCCTTGCAGCAGGTTCCTCCATCTCCACCTCACGAAGATGAACCTATGCAGCAAGCTGGAGCCGAGGAGGTTATTATTCCAGCTCCAGTATCCCAAGTGCAACATGAAGTTGTTGATACATTTCTGGAAAAGACCGATGAGGAAAATGCACCTCCTAAGCAGCAATCCCCAGTTGATGATGTTGATGAAGAGATTGAAGTTGAGAAGGCAGATCCATTGCCGCCGAGAACATTGCAAGCAGAGCCCTCCGAACAAAATAAGGAGGAAAATGACAAGATTGAGGGGGAGCTAAATGCTTCCCGAGAGAAAACACCCCCGGTCACATCATCTGGTGCCCCTACCCAGATGGATGTTGATCCTGCTCCTCCTACCACTGCACCACAGATGTTGGTAGAGGAAGAAAAGAAATCTGATGAGCCGATGGCTTGAGAAGAAACTGTCCCACCAGCTGTGCCTCAAGCAACTGAGAAAAAGGTTGTCGTGCCTCCCGCCGAAGAAAGTGCAAGAAAAAAAAAGGCCCTTGTGCCCGATAGTCAGAAAGATGCTGAAAGTGTTCCAGCGAGCAAGAATGACAGTCAGTCAAGTTCTTCGAAGCCATCTGCATGAGAAAAATCGAGGAAGCCTCATGCTCCTCTCAAGCCTATTGAGGAAGGTGTGCCTGCACCTGATGATGTTCGGACCCAAGTTATGGGCGATGAAGAACCACTGAGAAATCCTTTGGAAACCTTCCCTCTGTTTCCTGTTGATGATGGCCCGAATGGTCCAGCTTTCAATGAGCAGTTTCATCGTTCGAAACTTGCATTCTTTGGGACCATCCCATATGAAGGAGAAAGAACTTCCTTGTCACCAAGATTCTGGACAAAGGAACAGGCCATGTATTATGCTCGCGTTCTTTATGGCAAGAATCGCATCTTCAAGCATAAGATTCTGGATTTCGCTGAGCTTGAAAGTTTACCTTGCTTCCACCACACTATCGAGCAAATTGAGCAGGTCTTCCTGAAGAGTTTCCTTCGTTTCAATCATGGCTGGAATCGTGAAGTTACACTTCAGTTCTACGCCACTCTTTATATCTCAGGAGATCTTGCAAACAACAGTACTTGGATCCTCGAATGGATGACCGAGGAAGAAAAGATCAAATGCTCAGCTGACTAGTTCTTAGCACTGTTGAATCTTCCTCTGCGTGAATTTGATGCCAATCGGAAACACAGACTGCACTATTGGGACGTTTCCGAAGCTGAAATTCATATGCTGATGGACCCCAAGCTTGTTGGTGATGAATGTACCGAAGCAAATACAAAGAATCTGGCCTATGAGAACAAAGTACTGTTCTATATCCTCTGCAACTCTCTCACGCCAACGAACAGACCGGAAACCATTCATGGCATCGTTGCGAATGCTCTTCAGGCTATAGCTCATGGCATTCGGTTTGACATTCCGGATCTTTTCTTTCGCAACTTGCCCTATGCAGCTGATAGCCCTCAAGTCTTGAAGCCATATGCACCATGGGTCATGTTTGCCATTGAGCAGCTTACTGAGAAAAAGTTCTTCTGCCCACATGTTCCGAAAGTTTTCATTCCACCAGTCCGAGACACTCTCCGGATCGTGAAGGACATCGGCAAAGGGAAGACACCTATTGATGCTTCTGCCTCTGCCTCTTCTAAAGCCCCGAAGGTCAAAAAGGCAATAGTTGAAATCCCTCGTGAAGAAAATCCCTCACTATATGAGATTTGTCTTCGCACTCAGCAGGCTCTGGAAAGTCACATCAAGCTTGATCGCAAAGAAAAGTTGGACATGATGACTGAGATCAATCTGCTTCACAATTATGCTCGCCAGGCTCTTGTGTATGAGAAGGAACAAAAGAAGCGCTCGTGGACCCTTCTGCGCAAGCATTATTCTCGCACTCAACTGTCTGCCATGGGTATCGAGAAAGATTATGATCATCTGGAGCTGTTTGAAGTTCCTCGCATCCGAAGGCAAACCCCAGTGCTTCCTCAGCGTTCCGCCTCCACCGATCTGCTGTTTGTTGAACCCGATGATGATCTTGAAGACACAGCAGCCACACTGATATTCAAGCCAGATGCACCTCGCACCACTACTCCCGAAGCTGATCCCGAAGCCCGTGTTGCATCTCCAACTCCTGCTTCGGCCTCAACCATCGCTCGCTCTGCTTCGCCAAACAGTTCGAGTTCTGGGGATTCTTTGGACGAGTAGTTCCTCACATGCATTCTCTTTCCTTTTTGACACTTGTTGACAAAAAGGGGGAGAAAAACATCGAGAGATAGAAAAGCGGGTCATTTGCAGGGTGTTTCCATTCGCCATTTGCTTTATCTTTCAAACAATTTGCTTTTTGGTCGTTAAACTTGTTGAACTTTTGGTCGTGGAACTTGATCTCACCGTCTGTGGTGATGGTATACTTGCGTCATCATGTACCGTTAATAACCCCTACTTTGCTATATTTGCTTCCAGTTATCTGTCTGTAGGTGCTATCGAATGCTTACTTCCCTGCAATGATTATCCTCGATACTTATCTATCGTGCAAGGTTATTTGAAACCACATATATCTTACTCCCATGCTTATCTTTTGCTATCTAACGATGCAGGAGAAGAAAGATTGCTTCTGAGTAGATTGCTCTAATTCACATGATGTTTTTCCTCGTACAATTCTATCGTATCATCATTGTTGCAGGAAACCCTCGTCTGAAGCAAATTATCCTCGTTATCTAACTAATCTATTTCAAAGGTTGTGTGTGGCAGGAAATACCTCAGACACCATGAAGTGCATTGGATGAAACTACGATTGTGATCTTATGTCAATGTCACTCATACGAAGATTCACCTCGCTCACCTCGCTGCCCTACTTTTTACCTCCTATGCTTACTCTGAGTCAGAATGATGCATATCTTCAGGAGGAGCGTGTTTTATCTTCATAATTATCTCTCGTCCTCCGTTATCCTTCGCATTCCATTTCACTCTATTTTCTATCTTTCGATGTGTTCTGTTTTGTCAACAATCGTCCAAAAAGGGGGAGATTGTTGGTGCAATATTTGCCTCCTTGTGTTTTGGAGATTGTTGACAGAAATAGGCATGGACTGATTTGTTTGCTAGTGCACACAGAGAGAAATAGTCCATGCAGTGCCGAAGAAAATGTTGTCTCCGGTGTCCAGTTCGAGGAACTTCACCGAAGAATATTTGCACAGCTGAGAAGAATGTGCTACACCCTTTGAGGTTTTGTAGACGAGAAGAATGACGTGAAGGAGTTGACCCCTCGAAAATTTATTGCTGACGTGAAGCAATTGGTTCGGTTATTGGGTCCGAAGAATATTGACTGCAGCGATGGAAGACGAAGACGAAGTGAAGACGTAGCATTCTTTTCGTCGTTTCTCTTTCATTCATTTGAGTCATAGGACCTCCGTACTATTAAGAGGGGTATAGCTTCTCAAATCTTAGATCCGCTGTGATGCTTAGCCCAAACCTATGCGAGACTGAGAGAAATCTCTTTATGCTTTGAATGTTTACCTGCCAGTAGAAGACGTTGTTCTTCGGTGCTGCAGGAGATATCTTTAGAACTGAGTTAGCATTACTTGCTCCGCACGTAATGTTACCGTTGTGCTCAATTCCGACCGTTGGACTCGTGTCGTTCGGCCGTTGGCTGCTCCACATGTCCAATTTGGTCTTTTCCCTTCAGGGAAGGCTGCGGCTATAAATAGCCACCCCGCTCCAACGTTGCCCGTTGGCTGCTCCACTTAAGATTTCTGAGGAGATTGATTGAGCATCCCCTCTCCGAGTGATTTGAGTTTAAGATCCACCGAGAGAAAAATCAAGAGCCAAAACTTAGACAGTGGTTGTGCATCACAGTAGTTCTGAGTTAGAGTTCTTGTACCTATTACTCTTGAGAGCTGCGCACTCTCTAGACGGATAGATGTCGGCTCGTGTGTCGAAGAGTAATTATCTTCACCGAGCAAGATCTTCAGCAACCAAGAGTCATTGTGGTTCATGAAGAAGTCTGTCGAAGGTTTGGAGATCGCCGACAAGTATCTACCATGAATGAAATCAACTGGAGTCTGATCAGCTCTGAGTTGAAGGAGAATAGGGTGAAGAGAGTTTATCTTCTGTGTTAAATCACAACCCCTCCAACCAGATGTAGTCCTTTGGCAGAAGGGCGAACTGGTCTACCAAATCAATCTGTCGCCATCGAGCACCACTGGTTCATTCTATTCACTGCTTTTCTTTCAGCAACTTACATTCGTGCTAGGTGCTGATAGTTTTATCTGATCAATCATAGTTCGTCACTTATCTTTCGCATTCTCATCATTCATTTCGATCGTCCCAGTTTAATTTATTTTCGTACATCCGTATGTCAGCGTGATTTCATTCTGTTCCGAATCCATTCACCGTGGCACCGTTTCCCGTGCATTTCCATCGCAGTTCATATCTAGTTTTTCCTCGTGCTATTGCATCTGTTCATATATTGCTTTACCACCATACCAATCAAACCTGTGATATTCTCCGCTCGAACAATTACTACTTTCTTCTTTGATAGATTTGGTCCTCTACTGCATGCTTGATTAAGTGCTTGTCTACCGAACCTTATTTCCACTGCTGTGTTTGGGATCAGTTCAGAACAATCGCAAGAAGTTTTGAATCACCCATTCACCCCCCTCTAGTCGATATACTCTCGGTCCTAACACCGCTGATTGAAAGCCTCCGGCCAGTCATCATCGTCAGCTTCGTCGGCGGCCACCACGCCGACGTTGGGCAAAGAGGCCGCGATAAACCTCTTTTGGGCCATTCGCTCCTCGAGCTCCCCGGGAAGCATAGCCGGGCTTAGGCTGCGACGCCCTAGAGTGGGGGAGGGGGTGGGGATGGGGATCTGTGGGAAAGGGGGTGTTTTGCAGGCGTCATCTAAGAAACTCAGGGCGGCGAGGGTATGTTGATCGGTGGGTAACCTGCACGGGCAGACCGGCAGAGGTTGACGATGGAGGCGGCACGGCGGCGGTGGCGGTGGCGGTGACCTAGCTAGGTTTCGAGCGAGGGATGGGGGGTGTGTGTGAATGGAGGTTTTGGGGTGTGTGTGTGGAGGGGGGCCAAGGTGGTGTTTGAGGAAATGCCGCGGCTACTAAAAATTTTACTAGGCGGGAGTAAAATGCCGGGGCTACTGAAAATTTGGATCAAGGGGTTGAAGCAGAGCGAGAGTAACAAACATCGCACACGGTCCAAACATAATAATCGTGTGCTATCAAACAGAAAAACCCTCCAGGCGAGCAGATATTTTTTAGATTGCGACAGATGTAGGCAGTAGTAAAATGTCGGGGCTACTAAAAATTTGGATCAAGGGATTGAAGCAGAGCGGGAGTAACAAACACCGCACACGGTCCAAACATAATAATCGTATCCTATCAAACATAAAAACCCTCCAGGCGAGCAGATATTTTAGAGATTGCGAGGGATGCAGGCGGGAGTAAAATGTCAGGGCTACTGAAAATTTGGATCAAGGGATTGAAGCAGAGCGGGAGTAACAGACATCACACACGGTCGAAACATAATAATCGTGTGCTATCAAACAGAAAAACCCTCCAGGAGGGTAGATATTTTCGAGAGCGGGAGCAACGAACATCGCACACGGTCGAAACATAGTAATCGTGTGCTATCAAACAGAAAAGCCCTCCAGGCGGGTAGATATTTTTGTGATTGGGAGGGAAGCCTCATGGACCCCAATCTACTGTGATGATGTGAGTGACAGGCGCACGGGGTTGGCACACGGGTAGTCTGAGGGAACCATGTCTGTTACGTCCCCAATCGCATCCGTCTCATCTGCTGTTTATAAATTTGGCAAAAAAATGCGAGAAAGGGTCAGAACACGAACACACTTGCATGTGGACCAAATATATGTATGAAAAGGGTGGTTTGATGTTCAAATACCCAATGCACAACTTTGATGTGGCATGTGTCTCACAAAGCGCCCATTATTGCTATAGTCCGCCACACCCCCCCCCCCACTTCGTGTCGGTGGGAGGGGAATCCTAGCTATGAACGCATGCCCCCAAATAGCAAGGTCTGACATCTCACCCTACCGTAACACAAAACCTATAGGAGTCCATCATGTATGGTCAACCCCCCCCCCCCCTTCACTTCCGGTCAAAGGTGGACCGTGTGCGGACCCACAAATGTGTGCTTGTGCTGCGAGATGGGTGAGACCACATACTAACCACATGCGGGTATATATATACGTATGTCACCCCACTTCGAGCCAGTGAGAGGGATTCATGCGTATGAATGCATGCACTCAAACTTAGGTCTGGAATTAATCTCCCCATGATCGACCTACTATACAGTAACACGAACCAAAGAAGAAGAATCCACCCTGGTAACCTCTCTCCTTGTCGGTCGAAGTGATGGACGTCCACGCGGCCCCACGAATATATAGGCTTCCCGCCGATAACCAATCGAGGGGAGAGTGTCCGAAGACAACCACTGCATGCATGTGTCCCAAACATATGTATGGAGGTGCCTGATGCATGCATATGTTTGAATACCCAATGCACACCATTGATGTGGCGCATGCGTCGAAAATTGCACAGTCCCCACACAGAGCGAGGTTCATGACGCGTCGTGTATATATATGCTCTCGCCCCCACCCCCCCCCCCCCCCCACTTTGATCCGGTGGAAGGGATTCATGCGTACACATGCGCTCAAAGTATATTATGTAATCTCATATATAGCATGACCTATATCGTAAGACAAACCAAAAAGTAATCCCCTCCTAAGTCAAATTATAACCTCTCTCGCTGTCGGTCAAAAGTGATGGACCAAGCGGGCCCACAGATGGAAGCATCGCCGATAACCGCGTGAGTGAGGGCCAGAGGACACCGCCATCGCTTGCATGTGGCCCAAACATATGTATGGAGGTGTGTGTGGTTGTGATGTTTGAATACCTAATTAATGCACAACTTTGATGTGGCACCCGCCTCGGAAACCGTAAAGTCCCCACACGGAGTGAGGTTCTCGTGACGCGTAGTATATATATATGCTGGTCCCCCCCCCCCTCTTCGACGCGTACTATATACTCCTACCGTAACACAACCCGAAAAGAAATCCTCCTTTGGTCATCAAATTAACATCTCTCGTTGGGTCAAAGTGATGGATGATGACCTCGCGGGCCCATGGAGAGGGAAGCGTTTTGCACGTGAGTGAGTGTCCTATAGGGCAAACCATGCACTGTCTGCATGTGGCCCAAAGAGGCCGGTGTTTGTGTGATGTTTGAATACGTACCCAATGCACACCTGCCTCGAAAACTGAAAAGTCCCCACACGGAGCGAGGTTCATGACGCGTAGTATGTGATGGTCGTCCCCTAGCTCCCCCGGCCCTCTTCGACGCGTACTATATACTCCAACAGTAACACAAACCAAAAAGAATTCTCCTTGTTGGTCAAATTAATTAACCTCTCTCTCGTTGGGTCAGAGTGCTGGAGACGACCTCGCGGGCCCACGGATGGAAGCGTCGCACGCGAGTGAGTGCCCTATAGGGCAACCACTGCCTGCATGTGCCCAAAGAGGTGTTGTGTGATGTTTGAATAACCAATGCACAACTTTGATGTGTCACCTGCCTCGGAAACCGGAAAGTCCCCACACAGAGCGAGGTTCATGACGCATAGTATATATGTTGCCCCACCTCTTCGACGTGTACTATATATATACTCCTACCGTACGTAACACAAACCAAAAAAGAACCATCCTTGTTGGTCAAATTAATTAACCTCTCCCTCGCTATAGGTTAAAGTGATATGGTGGATGACGACCTCACGGGCCCACAGAGAGCGTCACACACGAGTGAGTGTCCTAGAACAACCACCGCGTGCATGTGGCCCAAAGAGGTGTTGTGTGATGTTTGAATAACCAATGAACAACTTTGATGTGGCACATGCTTCGCAAACCGGAAACACAGACAGAGGTTCACGACGTGTATGGTCCCCCTCACTTTGAGCCGACGGTGAGAGGGACTCATGTGTCCGCACGCGCTCGAACTTTGATCTGGAATCTCACCATGATCCACACCGTATACACAGGCCAAGATGAATCCACCTTTGGTCAAATGCCTCTCGATGTCGGTGAAAACTGATAACCTTCGCGGGCTAACGAATGGGCACATCGCTGATAACCGCACGAGGAGTGTCCGAGGACCACCAATAATGCATGCATGTGGCCCGAACATGATGTATATATATATATATATGGAAGGGTTGTGTAATGTTTTAAATAACCAATTCACGATTTTGATGTGGCATGCCTCACAAAACGGTCAATCCCACACGGAGGATCATGACTCATAGTGTACTGCCGGACCCCCCCCCACCCACCCACACACCGCACCGCCACTGCCACTTCAAGGCATGTCAAACTTTTTCTGCACTGAACATGTGACCAAAGGAGTGTCGTGTTAAAATTTGAAAAAAAAATTAGAGATCATTCGGCCGTTTTTATACATTGATTGATTTCCTAGGGATTTAATGTGTAGAAATCAAAATTGAGCTACATGCACACGTGATAGTGCATCAAAATGGATTGGAAAATCATATGTGTGTCCCTAGGTGCATGTTTATTCCCCATGAAATTTCAAACATTGAGAATCTTGATTTTTAAAATCCAGTAAATACAAAACTTAGTTGAAATTCACGAAACTTATCGTGGTGTCATATGGACACCAATAGACTGTGATATTGTATTTTTTTGTCAAATTTGAGACAAGTTTTGATATAATCTTCTTACAAATGGGATATTATTAATAATTGGCAACCAATATCGCAAATGGATTATTTATTCGAACCGTGGGCGTTAGACCAACAATGTACGTGCCATGCTTCGGTTAAGCAATAAAGCGGCAGAATTAATCATCAAAAAAGAAAAACAATATACATGCCGCCACGCGTCCCGTGTGCCGTGCGAGCCGGCGTGAGTTGATGGGACGCATGCGAGCAGTCCGCCGCGCAGGCAGACCGGGAGGCGTGTGGGCTGGTGTGTGAATTGACGGGAGGCGTGTTCACTACGCAGTGTCGCCGGGAGGCGTGCTATTAGCTGTGTGAAATGACGGTAGGCATGCCAGCAGTCCGCTGCGCAGGCTCACCGGGAGGCGAGCCAGCCCTTTGACCGCCGCCCGCCTCGCTCCCACTGCTCCATATTAATGGCGCGCCTGAGCCACTGGTCATAAAAGGTGGCCGCAACCCCCGTCCACAGTTGTCGTGGTTTTGTCAGGGCAGATGCCCGAAGGTTTAGGTTCGAGGCCATCGCTAAAGAGGTGGTCTCAAAGGGGTTAAACGGGACAAGGGACACGAGTTTACCCAGGTTGGCCCCTCACGGTGGAGGTAAAAGCCTACGTCCTGCTTGTATTGTATTGACTGTAGTATCGATTACAAAGGGGCGGCTTGCTTGCCCTAGCTCCCGATTGCTTGGTCTCTCTCGCCGTAAGGCTTGTCTGTCTCTCCTCACTTTTTCAACCCGCCGCAGGGGCTCACCTTTATATACATAGGTAGAAACCCTGGGCTTACAAGAGTCCGGTTCGGGTTACACAACGTAACCGACCCCGGTTCTACTTTCCTAGTCTTACAAGGAAAGTCTTCACGTGGCGGCTTACCCTTTCGGGCCTTGAGTCGCCACCAGGCTTTGGGCCTTCAACTGGCCCACCTGTAAGTCGTCGTCTTCACATCTTGCCTTCTTGGGCCGGCTTAGGCTCTTGCACTATGAGTCGCCAACAAGGTTAACCGCGGGGTTATATCCCCAACATTAGGCCCCAAATTGATTTGAACCTGTTCATGTCAATTTAAATTCTTCAGTTGGCGAGTCTTCTGCGGGTCTTCTGGAACTGCAACTTTGACTGGTCTTCCCTAACCCGCCATATCCAACAGTGACGTCACAATGAATCTTTCATTTACCCGCCATCCGAGAAACGAGGCACCATCTCAGCCATGATAACTATATCGCCTCCTCGATCTCCAGGCCTGCCGTTTCTCTACCCCACCTACCCTTATAAACGGGCACATGGTCGCTCTTTTACCCTGTCACTTCTTCTTCCTCCTCCCGATGCCGTCGCGACTACTGTAGCAAACAGCCCCGCCGCCGTCGCTCCTCTCCAACGAACTCGAAATGGGACACTGCACCAACCCAACCGGGACCAGAGAACCGCGGTGCTCCTCCGCTCTTCCCTCGAATCATCAAGGTAAAGCTTCTGCCTCTCCCTGGACTCGCATTAGATCTGTATTGTTCATGGAGCTCGCCGGAGTTCATCCCTGTTCTTCGCGTTCTTAGGGCTAGGAACGGTATTTTAATTCAAATCGAGTCAAAATACATTGCGGTAGTGATCAGCTCCCCCTTCGTATCTTGTACGGATTGATTCTGCTTCAGCATTAACGAGTCCCTGATCTATCTATTCTTCCACTGTCTGCTAGGGTTAGTGTTTTTCCCCCTTTCCGAACCGCTCATAGATCCAAAAATGTTTCCGCAGATTGTGAAATCTGTTTGTCCCATACTTAGTGAAATCTTGGGCCATCTTGGGGGTACTGACGACTGACCCGCCATTGATCTTTCGGGCGGCTTAGCACATATGTTTGTAACTCACCATAAAGTTTGACTATTGCTTCTTTCACTTAACCCGCCAACATACCTCTGGCTTTTAAATTTCAGCACTTAACCCGCCAATATGTCAAGCGCAACATCGTCTTGTGACTGGGTCCAATCCGGAGTTACCGAAGATCTACTGTTAGACTATGTGAAGATAGGCGTGTTACCGGCTCGGGACGTCATTCAGTGGCGGGCTCCCGGGTTAGAGAAAAGACCCAGGCCTCAAGACGGAGAAGTCGTTGTTTTCGCTGACCACCTCGTCCGCGGCTTCAGCCCGCCCGGGTCTAAATTCTTCCGAGATGTTCTGCACTTTTTTAAGCTTCACCCTCAGGACATAGGCCCCAATTCAGTCACCAATATCAGCCAATTCCAAGTCTTGAGTGAGGTGTATCTGCAAGAAGAACCTTCTGTGGACATTTTTCGTGATTACCATTATATCAACCGCCAAACTGAGAAAGCAGGCGGCTCAAGTCTGGAACTCGGCGGCGTGACTATCCAGAGGCGGAGAGATGTTCCTTACCCATCTGCTACCCTGCCAAGTCATCCTAAGAACTGGAACAAGACCTGGTTTTATTGCAAAGACACTTCTCCGGAGGGTGAAAATCCGCTGCCGGGTTACCGCCCTACCCGTCTTCCCAGCACCGGAGAACTTCCCGACAGGCTATCCACTACTGAAAGAGCGAAGTATGCCACTTCCATTGCCAAGATCAAAGCTTTGATTGCAAACGGATTAACTGGTGTCGACCTGACCCGCTGCTGGGTCAGTTGGCAAATATCGCCCCTGAGCCGGCGTGACCGGCTTATGTTTGAATACACGGGTGAACCCAATGACCCCCTCTGCTTCTCAAACGCCCAATTGTCACAACAGGAAATCAGCAATAGCGTTAAAAATCTTCTCGGCGAAAAACAGGAAATTTGTGATAAAATTGGGCTGAGACCCTTCTATGCCCAGAACCCGGCTCCGCCTGTAAGAAAAACTTCTGGAAACCTTACAATCTTCGTCTTGCTCGTTTTAATTTGCATCTTTTAACCTCTCTGGCGGCTTGTGCGCAGGCCGTCTCAGATTTCTGGAAGAAAAAACTCAACCCGCCCATGAGGAAGCCCAGGGCAGGTAAAACCCTTGCTCATAAAAGGAGAACCACCGCCTCCTCCATTCCTGGGTCTAACGATTCAGAGGTAAAGCTTGACTTCTTCTGACCTTCTCTTTATACAGCTTACTGATGATATTTATTTCACAGGTTGAACCAGAGACCAGCCGTGTGGACGCTCCTGAGGTAATCAATATTTCCTCTGATTTAGAAAATTCTCCCCCAAAGAAGAAACGGTGGGTTATCCGAAAAGTCCCATTCTCTCATCCTCTTGCTTACTTGGACTGCCATTTTCTTTTGAAAAAGCAACAGCACACCTCCAGGCGTCAGACCCGGAGTGCCGGCTCTGAGGAGCTAATGGGCGGCTTACCCAACTCCCCGGCTTCCCGGAAGCGTCCTGGAGAGGTACTTTTTACCCAAGTCTGATCATCTTAACAGTCTTGTCTTGCAACCTTACTTTACCTGAAGAACTGTAACTTTTCCAGGACTCGCCCCCTTCGTCTGGCGACTCAACGGCCACTAAGCTGCCTCCATTGAGAATCAACCCAGAGTATGCATTTTTCCTTTGCACTATATTTTTCTTCAATCTTGTCTTTTATTTGACAATTGTTTTTGCTCTCTAGGGCTGAAGCGAAGCGGAAGAAAACCGGCGGGTCTGAAGCCGCCCCCACAGTCCAAGAGCCGGAGAAATCCAAGCCGGCTTCCCCTGTACCTCATGCTGAGCCTACAGAAGCTATAAAAGAAACACCTGCCGATGATCCTCAGCCCCATGAGCCGGCTGTTCATGAGACGGTCGCTCCTACGAGCCCTCCACGAACTGACTTCCAAACGCCAAGCTCTCCAGCTACCAAAAACGTCGCTCTTACTGGGGCGGGTTATCAATCGACCTCTCATGTGCGGACAAGACACACCGGCGAGGCTAAAGAGAACTCGCCAGAAAGATTCGACTTTGCATTGCCCTCGTTGGAAAAGATGTCTACAGATGATCTTCATGCCGGCTATTTAAATCGCCTTAGCGCAAGCCACAACATGGAGCGAAAACTTGTTAACCTTATGAAGTCCAAATTTGAGGTACTACTCCTTTCTTGCTTTCCTTATACCCTTATGTAGCCCCCAAGATCCGGTTTAGTCTTGCAAAATAGTAGACCGGGTCTTATACTTCTTGTCATACTTCAAATTATAATACCTGTAGCCCCCAAGTATCGGGTTAATACTGATATTGAGCCGGTACTTAGTTGAAAGGGTTGATCCAAGTGTAGCCCCCGAGTTCGGGTCATGATGATGAGCCAGAACTCCATTGTAAACTTTGGAGAGCTCTGTGTAGCCCCCAAGTGCCGGCTTAACTTTAACAAAGATGAGCCGGGACTGCCATGTAGACTTAGAGAAAAACACAGGCATTAGCCCCCAAGTGTCAAGTATATTGCTTGCAATCTGCTTGAGACTTATAACACAATAGTTTCACCAATGTGCGAATCATATCCTGACTGAAAACCTTTGAAACTGTCTTTTGCATAATGCAGGAAGATTTAGGAACTGCTGAGTCGAATTTCACTGTGCAACAAGCCGCCAGGGCTGAGGCGGACAATAAATGGCGAGTTGCCGTGACAGAGCTGGAGAAAACCCAGGCTGAACTCGCTGCTTATCAGAAGACGGCTGAGGCGGAAAAAACTGCTATAACCCAACGAGCCAACGACACTGAAAGCCGGCTTAAGGTTGTGTCCGATGAGCTACAAACTCTCAAAGACCATATCTCCAGAATGACCTCTGCGATCTTCGGTAAGTGCCAAGCACTTGAAAATTACCTTGTCTTGTTGAATAACTCATACAGGCGGCTTATAATACTTGACTATCTTGCAGGTGAATGGAGCCGCCAACTCGCTTCTGACAGCGTGATTAAGCTGAAAGCCATCTACTCCTTAACCGAACAGTTATATTGCGGGACCCTCTGCACCATGAAGGCGATGCTGACCGAGAAATGCATCCCAAAGCATATGAAGGGGGTGATAGAACTTCTATCCACCCTGCCCAAACAGGTTGGAGAACTCAAACGGTCAGCCGCCAGGCAGGGAGCCATGGCTGCTTTAAGCCGGTGTCTTGCTTTTGCCCCGGAGTTAACTACAGCGGAAATGACGGACGGGTTCCCAGCCAAAAAGGTCGACGGCTCAGATTTCACAGAAGCCGACTACGTCAAATGTATGAAAGATTCCCGGGTGCTGGCCTCAAGTCTTGCCAATGAGTTAGACCTTTCCACATACCAGGCGGCTTATGACGCGAAAAACAAACGCGTGCGCGGCCCAACCTTTGAATCGAGGAGCCTGACTCCCGCACGTTGTAAGCATCTCTTCGCTCCTGACCTTGATGCATCTCCCTTCTTCGACCAGACCCAATTTGAGGCCTTAACACGCTGCAACTGGGATGTCGACAATCTTCAGATCGAAGAGGTCGAAGACCCGGTGAAGGATGACTAGCCAGCGAGCTGTACTTTCGGCTGAAACTGATAACTCGGCCTGTCTGAGCCGCCAAGGCTGTCTTTTGTAAAAAACTTTAATCTTGCCTTGTCTTGTACTATGAGTCGCCAACAGGGTTAACCGCCGTCTGGAGTGTATCAGGATGCCGCCGGAGCGCACCATCGGAGGGAGTGGCCAACAGGGTTAACCGCGGGGTTATATCCCCAACATAGCTAGAAACCCTGGGCTCTTGCACTATGAGTCGCCAACAGGGTTAACCGCGGGGTTATATCCCCAACATAGGTAGAAACCCTGGGCTTACAAGAGTCCGGGTCGGGTTACACAACGTAACCGACCCCGGTTCTACTTTCCTAGTCTTACAAGGTAAGTCTTCACGTGGCGGCTTACCCTTTCGGGCCTTGAGTCGCCACCAGGCTTTGGGCCTTCAACTGGCCCACCTGTAAGTCGTCGTCTTCACGTCTTGCCTTCCTGGGCCGGCTTAGGCTCTTGCACTATGAGTCGCCAACAGGGTTAACCGCCGTCTGGAGTGTATCAGGATGCCGCCGAAGCGCACCATCGGAGGGAGTGGCGACGCCGGGGCTGGTGAAGCACCCGTGCAACGCGTGAAGCTGGGCACAGAGGTTGCCGTCGCCATCGATGAGGTCTCGCGCGGGCAACAGCGCCACCTTGACGTTGTCGCTGCCATCGTGCCTCGCCAGCCGGAGCCGGAGGTCCACATCAACTCCAGCAACGACTCTGACTCCGACGGAAAACCGGTTAGTTATCTATGCCCATTTTTGTGGCAAATATATCATGTGTTTTCTCTGGTTACTCCTGCCCCCTCCCTCCCCCTTCATTTTTTTGGAATAGAAATCCTATGGTTATGTTCTCTCAGTCCATGAAATCAGAGTAAGATTCGTTAGATCCGTGTAGTGTACTGTATTGATTGTTTGAATGGTATCCGTCTAGGGTTAGTGATTAATTGTTTGTTCTGTACAAATGATTTTTGCTAATAATCCAACAAGGGTTAGCATTCGTGCTAATAATTCGTAGCCAGATATTGAGAATTGATTTTGAATGTCCAAAATATATGTTTGTGCCATTTTTTTTGTTCCAGATCTTGAGAATTGATTTTGAATGTCCTACATATATGTTTGTGCCAATTTTTTCCCCAGATTGGTATGTACACTGATGAGGCTCCGGCCAGCGCCGCTGGTGGTTGTAGATCCTGCACCCGGCAGCGAGGGCAGAAGCGGTCACGGCCCCCTGGATCTGAGGAACCCGTAGAATATCGGGCGGACTGCATAAGCGATCTCCCGGACGCCATCCTTGGGGAGATCATCTCCCTTCTCCCCACCAAGGATGGCTACCGGACACAGGTCCTCGCATCTCGGTGGCGCCCTCTGTGGCGCGCCGTGCCTCTTAATCTCGACTGTCGTCAGCTATCTGTCGTTCATGATTTTGAACTCCCAGGATCCATCATCTCCTCCCACCAGGGCTCCGTTCAACGCCTCTGCATCCCGGTGATACGTCTCCGTCGTATCTACTTTTCCAAACACTTTTGCTCTTGTTTTGGACTCTAATTTGCATGATTTGAAGGAAACTAACCCGAACTGACGCTGTTTTCAGCAGAACTACCATGGTGTTGTTTTTTGTGTAGAAATAAAAGTTCTCGGAATTGGACGAAACTTTTTGGAGAATTTTAATGGAATAAATAAAAAAATACTAGAGCCAAGTGTAACACCCCTATGTAATGAGCTACAGTGATCCATAATGATTATGCTAAGTCACCTTGATTTGCAGTACTTGATCACATTGGAATCATATCTCATTTCAAATTCCAACTCAAATTGAAATTCCAATATGAGGTGAAAATAAAAATTGTTCAAATTTGGAAACTAAATAGTTCATAATTTTGGAAATATTCCATAACTATTTATGTTCAGGAAAACAACATCACCTAAATTCCTTAGATGACTCTAACATCTTGAAAACAGGACCAACATCACCCTTTTGACTCTTTTAAATGCAATACAAAATCCAAATGAAATTATTTTGCCCCCAAACATTTTGTGGCAGTGAGGTATATTGCACTCTAATTTTTGAGCCCAACTGCATATTTTTCAAAAGTCATTTGGTGGCTGAACTAAATGCAAAACCCTTTCTGTAAAAAAAAGAAAACAGAAAAGCCTAAACTCTACTATACCTAGGCCTAAGTCAAACAGGGAGGCCTAGCCCACTCCTCCCCGCTCGTCTTCCTCCTTCTGTTCATCCCCGTGCTATTGTCGCCGTGCGCACACTCGCTGCGCCAGGCCCCCCTCTCTCCCGCACGACAACGGCCTGCTACAGAGCTTCTGGAGGGGAATAAGGACCCCGCGCGTTCCCCCTGGCAAACCCTAACCCTCCCCCCTCTCTCTGCCTCGCTCTCCACTCCCTCCCGAGCACAGCCATGGCCTCGCCGCCGTAAACCTCGCGGCCACCGAGCCCCTCCTGCCTCGCCGAGGTGTCCACCGGATTCCCCGTCGTCGCCTACTTCGACTGCACCCTCCCGTTCGACCGGACGAGGCCCGCAGCGATGCCCTCGAGCTTCTTCTTCATCTACGGCCGCCGAGATCGCCGTCGCCGCACCGCCAACTCCGAGCCTCCCCCGAGCCCATCTTGCACCCCTACAGGCTCCCAGTGAGCCTCTGCTTTCTTCCCCTCCTCGCTCATCGCCGTTGTGGCGGCGAACACCGCGCTCCCGAGCACCTACGGCTTCGTCCGTCCGCTCTAGAGAGCTCACCCGCGCGCGTAGATCCCTCCCTGGCCACTTCTTTTGCTCTCCCGCACGCTCTAGCGTCGAGGCCGAGCACCACCCGAACGTCACAACCGCCGGGGTCGACGCAGCGCCCTACTCCGGCCACCTCCGGTTGAACCAGTAGCCCCATCGGATGCGCGACGTCGACAGCTCTCGAACGCCGCCTCGCACACACCAAACGGGTCACCGTAGGCGAATCCCGAGCCCCTCCGGCGAAGCTCCGCCACGAAACGGCTCGCCGGAGCAATTCCGGCGACGGTGCCGATGTGGCGTGGCCTAGGGCCCCCTTTGGGTCGCTGCCAGTGGGCCCCTGGGCCCAGTTGACTGGGTTGACCCAGTCAACTGTGCTGACTGGGCGGCCTGTGTCAATGACAGGTGGCCCCCACTTAATTAAAACTTTTTTATAAATAAATAAACTGCAAATTAATCTGTTAATTAAACAGTCACTGACAGTGGGTCCCACTAGCTAATTAGATTAATCAGTTAATTTAATCCACTGTTTAAATATCTAGTCTATGACAGAGGGGTCCCACATGTCAGTTTGACCAGTCAATGGTCAAAGTTGACTGCTGATTGTACTTTGACTGGCCCCACATGTCATTGACTGTGGCTGTCTCAGTCTGAGTATAAAAAGTATTTCACTGTTTAAATTCGAATTTAATATTTAAATTAATTCCAGAAATTTTTAGAAAATGTTTAAAACTTTGAAAAATCATAGAAAATAAACCGTAGCTCGGATCGAAAAGTTTTCTACATGAAAGTTGATCAGAAAAACGAGACGAACCCGAATATGCCCTCCATGTAGCTATCACATGCCCACAACACTGCAAACATGGAACCTTCCCCTCCGGTTCATCTGTCTGACATATGCCTAAAGCCGGGAAAACATCCCCAGATATTTTCCCGCTCCGCCTGCAACGTGTAGCATTGCATTAGGTCACCCTCAGCACTGCATACTGCCATGCCATGCATCTGTGTTGCATTGTTTGCTTTTTATTTATTGTTTCTTCCCCACTCTTCTCTCCGGTAGACCCCGAGACCGACGCTGCTGCCGAGTATGACTACGCCCCTGACGACCAGACCTTTTCAGCAGAGCTTCCAGGCAAGCAACCCCCCTTGATCATTCCATTATCGCCTATTATTTCTCTCCCATGCTTGCATTAGAATTTGCTACTGTAATTGATTGCACCTATTCTGATGCATAGCCTGTTTTTGTAACTTGCTGTTGTTACTTTACCTGTCATCCTAAACTGCTTAGAATAGGTTGGTTAGTGATCCATCAGCGACCCCTCACCCTTGTCCCTGTTGCCCCGCTTTGTTACCAGTGACCGATGTGCAGAGACCGACACATCACTGCACACCCCCTAAGTTATACGACTCTGCAGGGCTACTATCGAGTGACGAGGGTCATACCTTGTACTGCACCCCTGATGATATCTCTGTAGTATAGCACATCGGTGGTGATTGCCGAGGGTGATTCCTCGCTCTCCCCTTCCCGATGATGACTCCGTCGTGCAACTCCTCAAGTGTGGACCATCGAGGTTGATTCCTCCTGGTTCTCCTTGACGGATTACATCGAATAGGAATCCATCGAGGGTGATTCCTCGGGTTCCCCTTGATGTTATGGACACACGGTTACCATGACTTTTACCTCAGACCTTTGTTGCAGGCGGGTCGACCCCGAGGGGTACCCGCGAGAAATGTGGAGTCTGGTTGACCATGAGGGTGCCCGCGAGATAATTACGTGGCACGGCCAGGCATTCCTGGCCCTTGCCGTAAGTCCACGAGACGGGGCGACGGGACCACGGATCGTGGATCACTGATTGTCACCGCGAGCTCCCAGAGAACTAACGGGTTAGGATATGTGATCTGAGTAGGCCTCTGGCCTTTTCGCACTAACCACCACGAGGGAATAAGTATGTGCACTCGGCGTCGTATGTATCAGCTGAAGCTCTCCAGATGTCAGCAGTTGAGCGGCGCACGCCGGGTTGGACTGGGAAAGCCTGCGCTTGTATTAAGGGGGCTAGGTCTGCTCACCGGCCGCGTACGCAACATGCAGGAGTGCAAAGGGCGATGGGCCCAAGACCCTTGAGCACTTAGGATGTAGACCGGCGTGCTGGCCTCTCTGTTGGGCCTAGGTAGGACTACGGTGTGTCGATCAGCCGAGGCCGGGCATGACCAGGAAAGTGTGTCCGGCCAGAGTTAATCGAGCATGTTGGGCAAGTTGGTGCACCCCTACAGGGAAGTTTATCTATTCGAATAGCCGTGTCCACGGTAACAGGACGCTCGGAAAGTATCCCGATCTACTACAACTAGAATTGATACTTGAGATGTTTAACTGATATGTTGGCTCCGGGATCGCTTTCTCGCAGGGAGTCGAGGAAGGATCTCTGGGCATGGCTACTATGATGCTTGTTGCTACTACTATGTTTATGTACTAATCTACACTCTTCTAATGCTGCAAGATGCTGCAAGTTGCAAGTCTTCGATAGGCTAGGCCTTCCCCTCTATTTTGGCAATTCGGCAGTCTAGTCCACATATATAGCCTTCCCTTGATACCGATGCATAACTAGAATAGTTCTGATGTAAGTCTTGCGAGTACTTTGGATGAGTACTCACGGTTGCTTTGCTCCCCTTTTTCCCATACCCGATTGCTGTGATCAGATGTCGGAGCCCAAGAGCCAGCTGCTCCCGCCGACGACTACTACTACCCTACCGGTGGAGCCTACTACTACGTGGAGAACGATGACCAGGAGTAGATTCAGAGACTCTCAGGTAGGAGGCCTGCGCCTTATCGATCTAGTGTCGTTGTTTTGCTCAGCCTTCTTAAGGCAAACTTGTTTCCTTATGTCTGTACTCATATATTATGTCTGTACCCCTTACGTGCCACGTCGATATGACCCGCAGGTTTTGGTTCAGTACACTGAGGCTCTGGATCGTACTGCCCGAGCTCTTGTTATCGAGTTGTACGCCACTCGTGCTCGTCTTTACGACGCTCTGACACAGTTGCTGCCAGCAGTCAGTGCAGGGATACATCCAGAGTACATCCTTTAACCGCGCAGGACGGAGATGCCACCAGGTCTTGAGTGGCCTGCTGTTGGAGGTTGTACTCCTCCACGTGGGCCTCTTCTTCCAGTTCGGGACCAGGTTCTGCACCAGAGTGTTCACGGAGCACAGGATCCTTACATCGAGGGTACCCTGCGTCATCACTTGCAGCTGCCTGCCTTCAGTGGTTTTCTCCGACGTTGATATAGCTATCGCTATGTCCCGTTGTTGTATCTCTCCACGGCGTACCTGCATGCCGCCTAGTGTGCCTAGCTTTCCTTTCCGTTGTTGAAACGCTGGCTTGTAACCAAATCTATGTATGGATCTGTATGTCATGTTTGACTATGTTGATGTATCTATTGCACTCCTTTTGTTGTGCGTGTTACTTCATGAATGATTCCATACACCTGCAAGTGCTCATTGCTAAACTACCCCCTGTTGATTTTAGCAGGATGGTTAGACCCGCAGGTCGTGACCGTGGTGCCAACAATCCACCACCGCCCGACTATATGGCTGGAATGATGCAACAGTTTGAGTTGAACTGTCAGTTCATGCAAGATTTAATGGATCAGTTTCCCCGTCCAAATGCCAATAGAAGCCAGCCTCAATAACCTTGCAAGAGTTTGTGCGCCTCAACCCAACTATCTTCCGCAACTCAGTGCGGCCGCTTGATGCTGATGACTGGCTCCGCGACATTACGTATGACATGGAGTCTGCTAATGTGGCCCCTGCCAGCTATGTCCCTTTTGCATCATACTTTCTGAAGGGCCCTGCAGCTCAATGGTGGGACAGTCACAGGCATACCCTACCTGCTGGAACCATCGTCACTTGGGCGGAGTTCCAAGCTACCTTCCGTGCCCGTTACATTCCGCAAGGAGTCATGGACCGGAAGAAGCGTGAGTTCTGCAACCTCGTCCAGGGAAGCAAGGCTGTGGAAGTTTACCAGTGGGAGTTTCTTGAGTTGTCTCGCTATGCTGAGGAGGATATTGCTACTAATGCTCGCAGACAGGAGAAGTTCCGTGAAGGGCTCAACCCAGATATCAAGCTCGCACTACTAGTCCAAGACTTCGCTGACTTCGCCACCCTGGTGAACAAGGCCATACAGGTTGAGACTGGTCTGAAGGATCATAAGGACACTCTCAGGTGCACCCGTGACGCGGGCTCATCTTCGGGCTCGTCTTCGCAGAAGCGCCGTATATGGATTCCTCACAACATGTACCGCCCAACTGTTCCTGCTCCAAGGCCATCGTATGCTGCACCCTGTCTACCTCCTCCACCTCTGAGGCAGCCAAGACCTCAAGTTCCATTACTTCGAGCTCCTGCTCTCCGTCTCGAAGACGGACTCTGCTTCAAGTGTGGCCGTCCAGGTCACCGTTCTAGAGACTGCACTCAGAACCAGAATAAGCTTGTGCTTCCATTAGCTGGCCGTGGAAATGGCCGTGGCAACAACCAGCCCCACAACAACAATGCCAGACCTTCTTATGGTCGTGGTCAAGCTTATCATGTTGATCTGAATGAAGCTCAAGATCAGTCTGCTACTGTGATGGGTACTCTTCTCGTTAATTCAGTACTCGCTACTGTTTTATTTGATTCAGGAGCATCGCATTCATTCATGTCAGAAGCTTTTGCATACATGCATGACACTAAATGTGAGCAGTTGCACAATCCGTTAATGGTAAACACTCCCGCGGGCCAATGCCAAACCTCTATGTTCAGCCCCAATGTTAACATCGAAATTGAAGGGTTAGAGTTCCATGCCTTTCCTATTATTTTGAAGTCTTCCAACATTGACCTCATTCTGGGAATGGATTGGTTGAAGGCTCATACCGCCTTAATCAATTGTGCCACCAAAGTTGTACAACTCCTACACCCATCGGATGAGCTAGTAAACTACCATGCTCATCTCGTTCAAAATGCCGAGGCTCAAATTTATGCCCTGAATGCATTGAACGCTTCTCCTCTTGAGGGGATCAAAAACGTCCCAGTCGTTCGTGTCTTCCAAGATGTTTTTCCAGAAGAACTTCCAGGTCTACCCCCTGTTAGAGCTGTCGAGTTTGTCATCGACTTGAAACCAGGCACTACTCCTATTACAAAGCGTCCTTATAATATGCCGCCGCATGAACTTCTTGAGCTTAAGGAGGAAATCGACAAATCACTTCGCAAGGGTTTCATTCGTCCAAGTTCCTCTGCTTGGGGAGCACCTTCTCTCTTTGTCAAGAAGAAAGATGGTACGAACCGGTTGGTCCAAGATTACCGACCTATTAACCAAGCCACCATTTAGAACAAGTATCCGCTTCCTCGGATTAATGATCTGTATGATCAACTTGCTGGATCTTCAGTATTCTCTAAAGTCAACTTGAGGTTGGGTTATCATCAGATCCACGTCCGCGAAGAGGATATTCCCAAGACCGCCTTCATTACTTGCTATGGCTCTTATGGGTACACCGTCTGATGAATTAAGCTTATCATGTTGATCTGAATGAACATTTGGCTAAACTAATGCTCCAGCAACATTCTCCCGCCTGATGAATTATATCTTCATGGATTACCTCGACAAGTTCGTCGTGGTTTATCTGGATGATACCTTGGTATTTTCCAAGAATAAGGAAGAACATGTTGAACACCTTCGTCTTGTGCTGGAAAAGCTTCGAGAGCATCAGCTATACGCCAAGTATTCCAAGTGTGAATTCTGGTTATCCAAAGTGACCTACCTTGGTCATGTGATATCCAAAGATGGTATTGCTGTTAACCCAGAATGAGTTCAGGCTATTCTTGATTGGACTCCTCCGAAGAATGTCAAGCAAGTGAGAAGTTTTCTCGGACTCACCAGCTATTACCGCCGTTTTGTTGAGAACTTTTCCAAGATTGCCAAGCCTCTGACTAATCTGCTTTACAAAGGCGTTAAGTTTGAGTGGAAAGACATATGTCAGGAAAGTTTCCAAACTCTCAAGGATAAGCTGACTTCTGCACCAGTGCTTGCTCCTCCGGATTCTCGCAAGGACTTCGTGATTTATTGCGATGCCTCTCGCCAAGGATTAGGCTGTGTCTTGATGCAAGAGCGCAGAGTGATTGCTTATGCCTCACGACAATTGTGTCCTCACGAAGAGAATTACCCAGTGCATGATCTTGAACTTGCTGCAGTGATATATGCATTGAAGCTGTGGCGACATTACCTCCTCGGTAATCGATGTGAAATATACACGGATCACCAAAGTCTGAAGTATTTGTTTACTCAGCCGGATCTCAATCTCTGCCAACAGTGGTGGTTGGGAACAATTACATACTATGACTGCGGTATTTCTTATACCCCTGGCAAGGCTAATGTGATGGCCGATGCCTTGAGCCGCAAGTCTTATTGCAACAACCTCATGGTTCAGCGAGCCCAACCCCTTCTTTATGAGGAACTTCGCAAGTTGAACCTTCATATCGTTCCATAGGGTTCTCTCAGTACCCTTGTGTTACAGCCGAATCTTGAGAAAGCTGTTAAGTCTGCGCAAGCAAAAGGTGCTGAAGTTGATCAGATGAAAAGAGATCTTGACCTTGAAAAGTCCAGAGATTTCTTGCTTGCTGAAGATGGAACCTTGTATTTCAGAGATCGCATAGTGGTACCTCGGTTCGAGCTTATGACAGACAAGGTTATGAAGGAGGCACATGATACACCATTGTCTATTCATCCGGGTAGCACTAAGATGTATCGCGACCTTCGTCAAAGGTACTGGTGGTCTAAAATGAAGCATGACATTGCTCGCTATGTTGCCGAATGTGACGTTTGCCATCGCGTCAAGGCAGAACATCAGAAGCCTGCTGGAATTCTGCAACCGCTGTAACATCCCAAAATTCTAAATTTTGGAATGTTACATTAAATAAATAGGATTGATTGTTTGATTGTCTATTTGATTGATTGACTGAAAGTGAGTGAAATTTGAAACTTTTTGAAAGTTTATTGAGAGGGAATGAAATGACTTTCCCAAATTTTCACTTTGCATTTTGATCCCAAGGAATTCAAATTCATTTCATCACAAAACCCTAGAGTGAAGATGATATGACTTCTTCCATTTAAAGAAATGAAAAGGGATTTGGAAAGGATTTGAATTTCCATTTCAAAATATTTTCAAATTCAGAAACTTTATGCAACTCAATGATTTTCATGAGGGAAGATAAAATGACTTCTTCAAATTATTTGAAATATGAGTTGGAAGTTTAAAAGAAAGGATTTGAAAGTGGTTTGAAATTCAAACTCAAACCCAATTTGGAGTTATTTAGTTTTTATTCAATTTATTTTTCTCAAAAAAGAAAATATATGGAAAATAGGGTAATGATTCCCTTCAACATAAAAATGGAGAAAAATAAATTTGAATTCACTTTGGTATTTTAAAATAATTTTATTTGCATTTTAAATGCAACAGTAGCACTCTTTGAATTATATGAATTTTTTTGGATTTTATTTGACTTTGAAAAATAGTGCTTGTTTTAGGAAATCTTTTTCTGAAATTTTTGATATATTATATGCCTATATATTATTTCTATTTATTTTGTTTATTTTGTTTTTGTTTGACTACTTTTATTTAAAAAGAAAAAAATGGCCGAAGCCCAGCTAACTACAGTACCAGGCCAGCCCACCTATCCTCTCGCGCGCGCCGAATCTCCTCCGGATCGGCTGCCCGATCTGTTTCCTTCCTCTCCCTCTCACTGACAGTGGAGCCCACCTGCCCGATCGAATCCCGCCCTGGCTGTCTCCTTGCTTTCTCTCGCTCCTCCTTCCATCGCTGGAACACGCCGCCGCGGACCCCGATTCCATTCCATTTCGGCCACGCCCCCTCCTCCACGGTAGGCCCCCTATAAAAGCCCCTCTCTCCTGCACCCGTCCCCCTCCTTTCCCCTCACCGAGAACCCCGCTGCCTCCTCGATTGCTCGCCGGAGCCGAGCACCGCCGCCGCGCCATTGCCGCCCCCTGCTCCACTCCGACCTCCCTGAGCCCATCCGCGACCACCACTAGCCTCGCCGCCCTATCCCACACCCTCCCATACCCTCGCCCGAGCCCGAAACCCTCGGACGACGCCTCGACCACCGCCGAGCTCACCGTCGACTGCTGCGTCCACCCGTGCCATTCACCGACGCCGACGATCGCCGGAGACGTCGCACGCATCGCCACCAACGCCATCACCGCCGTTCGCCGCCGCGGTGAGCTCCCCTCCGTTAGATCTCGTTCAAACGGCTTAGATTAGACATCGCGTACCCGTTCGGTTAACCCGGTTTATTTTAAAACGAACCGCCCGGTTTTCTCTGTTTAGTTTAGACCGAAGCGGTTTTCCTTTTATTTCGGTTGTCTGCCGCTTAGCTCCACAACGCACGCCCCGTAGCCAACCAGAAGGCGCCACGTGTACCCCTGGCCGACGCCTAGCAGTTTTACTTTTCTGTTTTCTTTTTCTGTTTTAGAAATAGTTCTGTTTTTAGAAACTTAATATCTTTTATGTTTTTAGGTATTTTTGAGTGATTATTTTTGCATTAGGTTAAGAATTTTATGTAGTTTCTGTTTGTACCATTGGTTTTCAAATTTGAGTAGTTTAAATTTGAATTCACATGAATTTGCTTCAAATCTTAAATTGTGAATATCTTGAGTTTGAAAACTTATTTTAAGTTGATTCTTTTTGCTACTGGTCACTTGTGGTATTGTTTTGCAGTAGGAATAATTTGAGTAATTTTAGAATAATTTAAATTAGGGTTTTAGCAAAAACAGTACTGTTTTGCTTATAGTTTTGATTTATCCTTAATTCTTTTGTTTTTATTTGTTTTTAAGTATTTATTTTTGCAACTTTTGACAAGTTTTACTTTGTTTCTGTTAGGAACAGTAGCCACTTTTATTTATAGTTAAAATAAAAAAAAAATATTTTTGTTTCTTTAGTTTTGTAGTAAAACTTGCATAAGTTATAAATAGGGTTTTATAAAAGCTTTTTATTTGTCTCTTTTTGCTAGTAAAAGTTTAAGAAAAATAATTTCTGTTAACTTAGTTGTTTTATATTTTTTTTTCTGTTTATTAGTTTAGTATTTTCTTTGTTGTTAAGTTTCACTTAGAACAAAACTATTTTTGTAGTTAAGTCAAAAGGTTTTCCTAGTAGGTTCTTTATAATTTTACTATTAGTTTTCTTTGAAGTTTTCTCTTTGGACTTTTGTTTGGTTTTTCTTATTGATTTTCTTTATTGATTTTATTTGATGAATTGTTAATTTTGAGTGCTAGAATTGCTTGCTAGAATGTTTGCTTATATTATTGCCATGTCTGTTTAATATAGATTTTCAACGGAGTGACGAATAGTGCTACCAAGTCTTTTTGTGAGAACGTTATAATCTTCATCAACTTACCAGGCAAGTTCACTTTGACCATTTTATTCATACCTATGTTTTTATTGCGTTTAGTGTCACCGTTCAACAATCCCTCCAGTAGTGATTGAATCTTGTAGTTGAGTAGAATGCATGAGGTAGGAACCCACTCCCTTGTTACCAAGCCCGGGAACGTTATTTATTTTAGTGCTATGCTATAGTAGACGGGGTTTGGTATGAGAGTTCGTGAGTGGTGTGAGAAGGTGGACTCTACGTCAATGACGACAACTTCATGATGGCATCTGCAAGGACTGCATCTTCAAGGCCTCAAGATTTCGAGACTCGAGACAAGATTTCAATACACACTACTGGGTGAAGGATGGATTTGATGGGCACCCTGGAGCAACCAGTGGATGGCCGGGATGCATGGAGAAGCGCCATGACATCTTGCGGAAAGCTTCACCCAGACTCAAAGAGACGAAAGAATACTTCATGCCCAGAAGCTTACCTGTGCAACCACAAGTCATTATGGAATCTGGCTTGGTTGACCTTAGTTGTGACTCTGGCTAGGACGGTGCTAGCAGATGTAGAACTATGGTAGGATTGGATGAGCATCGGACAGTGGTCAGAGGAACTCTTCGGAAGACCATGTTTCGGTCGTCTTGTTCTCAAACACGTGAGAACGTAAAAAGAGGGATCGAATCTTGTGGGTAAAGTGCACAACACTCTGCAGAGTTAAAACCTAGTCGATTAGCCGTGTCCCCAGTTACGGACAATTTGAGCCTCTGGACTTGGATCTATCTCTGAACTCTCAACACCGGACTGATAACTAATTATGGGCAACTTATGATACTGGTGGGCTATGAGACATCGGTTTGCGGAACCATGTCATAGTAGATAACTCCGTAGTGAAAACTCTGAATTATTCCTTTGTTGTAGGGAAAATAAAACCAGCTTTTATGCAAAAACTCAGACACAGAGCCACAAAGCCATATTGCATATAGAATAGCCTTTATCATCTGCTTCATATTGTGATCTTGCCGGTACATTCAATGTACTGACCTACACGGCTGCAACGTTTCATGTTGCAGATATTTCTACCACGAGAAAGAGTTACGGTATAGGGTTACGGTCTACACTCAACTTGCCGTTGGCATTGATGGGACTCCACACCCGTTTGACTGTTTCTACTGAGACATATGAGGTATATAACAGTTTTACGTTACTTATACATGTGATTGCACTTTGATATATACATTGATGTACTGTGTGTGGCAGCATACTGATCAAGGGATGGCACAAATACACAGAGGCTTGACTGTTTGAGGTCGGGTTGCTACAACCGCTCCCTATCCCTGAATGGAAATGGGACAAGGTTCAAATGGATCTTATCACTGGTCTTCCCAGGTCACAAAAGGGTCATGATGCTATTCTTGTTGTCATCGACCAACTCTCCAAAGTTGCAAACTTTCTGCCAGTCAAGGAGATGATCACTGCAAGTCAGTTAGCAGATTTGTATATCTCCAGAATTGTATTACTCCACGGTATTCCGAAGGAGATTGGTTCAGACCGTGGCAGCCTCTTCACCTCAAAGTTCTGGGCAAGTTTCCAAGAAGCTATGGGAACTCATATAACCTGGAGCTCTACTTATCACCCCCAGTCCCAAGGCCAAGTCGAACGAGTGAATCAAGTGCTTGAAGATATGTTGCGTGCTTGTGTCATTTCATTTGGCAAGAAGTGGGAGGAATCTCTCCCGTATGCTGAATTCTCTTACAACAACAGCTATCAAGCTAGCTTGAAGATGGCCCCCTTCGAGGTACTTTATGGACGTAAGTGTCGAACCCCTTTGAATTGGTCAGAAACTGGGGAACGGCCGCTCATTGGTCCGGATATTATCCAACACGCAGAAGAGCAAGTCCGTATCGTCCGGGAAAATCTCAAGGCGGCCCAGTCCCGCTAGAAGAGCAACTATGATCGTAAACACCGGGGATCGATCTATCAACCTGGTGAGCAAGCTTATCTATGTGTCACTCCTATGAAGGGCACTCATCGATTTGGGATCAAGGGCAAGTTAGCTCCTCGCTATATTGGTCCTTTTCGCATTCTCGCCAGACGTGGACAGGTGGCATATAAATTGGAATTGCCCCCGCAGTTCTCTCACCTCCACGATGTCTTCCATGTGTCGCAACTTCGTCGTTGCTTCAAGGATCCGCACCGTGCAGTGGATCATGAGATGCTCGAATTGCAAGATGATCTCTCTTATAAAGAGCATCCGATCCGCATCCTGGATCAAACTGAACATCGGACCCGTCAGAAGACAATCAAGTTTCTCAAAGTGCAGTGGTCGAATCATACAGAAGATGAAGTCACTTGGGAACGTGAGGATCGTCTTCGTGAAGAATACCCCGATCTTCTTCCTTTTACCTCCTGAATTCTCGGGACGAGAATTTCTTTTAGAGGAGGAGAATTGTAACACCCCTATGTAATGAGCTACAGTGATCCATAATGATTATGCTAAGTCACCTTGATTTGCAGTACTTGATCACATTGGAATCATATCTCATTTCAAATTCCAACTCAAATTAAAATTCCAATATGAGGTGAAAATAAAAGTTGTTCAAATTTGGAAACTAAATAGTTCATAATTTTGGAATTATTCCATAACTATTTATGTTTAGGAAAACAACATCACCTAAATTCCTTAGATGACTCTAACATCTTGAAAACAGGGCCAACAGCACCCTTTTGACTCTTTTAAATGCAATACAAAATCCAAATGAAATTATTTTGCCCCCAAACTTTTTGTGGCAGTGAGGTATATTGCACTCTAATTTTTGAGCCCAACTGCATATTTTTCAAAAGTTATTTGGTGGCTGAACTAAATGCAAAACCCTTTCTATAAAAAAAAAAAGAAAACAGAAAAGCCTAAACTCTACTGTACCTGGGCCTAAGTCAAACATGGAGGCCCAGCCCACTCCCCCCCCCCCCCCCCCCGCTCGTCTTCCTCCTTCTGTCCATCCCCGCGCTGCTGTCGCCGCACGTGCGCTCGCCGCGCCAGGCCCCCCCTCTCTCCTGAACGACAGCGGCCTGTTACAGAGCTTCTGGAGGGGAATAAGGACCCCGCGCGTTCCCCCTGGCAAACCCTAACCCTCTCCCCCTCTCTCTGCCTTGCTCTCCACTCCCTCCCGAGCGCGACCATGGCCTCGCCGCCGTAAACCTCGCGGCCACCGAGCCCCTCCTGCCTCGCCGAGGTGTCCACTGGCTTCCCCGTCGTCGCCTACTTCGACTGCACCCTCCCGTTCGACCGGACGAGGCCCGCAGCGACGCCCTCGAGCTTCTTCGTCATCTACGGCCGCCGAGAACGCCGTCGCCGCACCGCCTACTCCGAGCCTCCCCCGAGCCCATCTTCCACCCCTACAGGCTCCCGGTGAGCCTCTGCTTCCTTCCCCTCCTCGCTCGTCGCCGTTTGCTTCCTCTAGCCGCTGCCGCCGAACCCGTGCTCTGCCCACCGCCGTGGCGGCGAGCACCACGCTCCCGAGCACCTACGGCTTCGTCCGTCCGCTCTAGCGAGCTCGCCTGCGCGCGTAGATCCCCCCTGGCCACTTCTTCTGCTCTCCCGCAAGCTCTAGCGTCGAGGCCGAGCACCACCCGAACGTCACCGCCGCCGGCGTCGACGCAACGCCCTACTCAGGCCACCTCCGGTTGAACCAGTAGCCCCATCGGATGCGTGACGTCGACAGCTCTCGAACGCCGCCTCGCACACGCCAAACGGGTCACCGTAGGCGAATCCTGAGCCCCTCCGGCGAAGCTCCACCGCGAAACGGCTCGCCGGAGCAATTCCGGCGATGGCGCCGACGTAGCGTGGCCTGGGGCCCCTCTGGGTCGCTGCTAGTGGGCCCCCTGGGCCTAGTTGACTAGGTTGACCCAGTCAACTGTGCTGACTAGGCGGCCTGTGTCAATGACAGGTGGCCCCCACTTAATTAAAACGTTTTTATAAATAAATAAACTGCAAATTAATCTGTTAATTAAACAGTCACTGACAGTGGGTCCCACTAGCTAATTAGATTAATCAATTAATTTAATCCACTGTTTAAATATCTAGTCTATGACAGAGGGGTCCCACATGTCAGTTTGACCAGTCAATGGTCAAAGTTGACTGCTGACTGTACTTTGACTGGCCCCACATGTCATTGACTGTGGCTGGCTCAGTCTGAGTATAAAAAGTATTTCACTGTTTAAATTTGAATTTAATATTTAAATTAATTCCAGAAATTTTCAGAAAATGTTTAAAACTTTGAAAAATCATAGAAAATAAACCGTAGCTCGGATCAAAAAGTTTTTTACATGAAAGTTGATCAGAAAAATGAGACGAACCCGAATATGCCCTCCATGTAGCTGTCACATGCCCAAAACACTGCAAACATGGAACCTTCCCCTCCAGTTCATCTGTCTGACAAATGCCTAAAGCCGGGAAAACATCCCAGATATTTTCCCGCTCCGCCTGCGACGTGTAGCATTGCATTAGGTCACCCCCAGCACTGCATACTGCCATGACATGCATCTGTGTTGTATTGTTTACTTTTTATTTATTGTTTCTTCCCCCCTCTTCTCTCCGGTAGACCCCGAGACCGACGTTGCTGCCGAGTATGACTACGCCCCCTGACGACCAGACCTTTTCAGCAGAGCTTCCAGGCAAGCAACCCCCCTTGATCATTCCAATATCGCCTATTCTTTCTCTCCCATGCTTTCATTAGAATTTGCTACTATAATTGATTGCACCTATTCTGATGCATAGCCTATTTTTGTAACCTGCTGTTGTTCCTTTACCTGTCATCCTAAACTGCTTAGAATAGGTTGGTTAGTGATCCATCAGTGACCCCTCACCCTTGTCCATGTTGCACCGCTTTCTTACCAGTGCCTCGATCATTGTGATCGATGTGCAGAGACCGACACATCACCGCACACCCCCTTAGTTGTATGACTCTGCAGGGCTACTTTCGAGTGCTGAGGGTGATACCTCGTACTGCACCCCTGATGATATCTCTGTAGTATAACACATCGGTGGTGATTGCCGAGGGTGATTCCTAACTCTCCCCTTCCCGATGATGACTCCGTCATGCAACTCCTCAAGTGTGGACCATCGAGGGTGATTCCTCCTGGTTCTCCTTGACAGATTACATCGAGTAGGAATCCATCGAGGGTGATTCCTCGGGTTCCCCTTGATGTTATGGACACACGATTACCATGACTTTTACCTCAGACCTTTGTTGCAGGCGGGTCGACCCCGAGGGGTACCCGCGAGAAATGTGGAGTCGGGTTGACCGTGAGGGTGCCCGCGAGATAATTACGTGGCACGGCCGGGCATTCCTGGCCCTGGCCGTAAGTCCATGAGACGGGGCGACGGGACCACAGATCGTGGATCACTGATTGTCACCGCGAGCTCCCAGAGCACTAACGGGTTAGGATATGTGATCTGAGTAGTCCTCTGGCCTTTTCGCACTAACCACCACGCGGGAATAAGTATGGGCACTCGACGTCGTATGTATCAGCCGAAGCTCTCCAGATGTCAGCAGTTGAGCGGCGCGCGCCGGGTTGGACTGGGAAAGCCTGCGCTTGTATTAAGGGGGCTAGGTCTGCTCACCGGCCGCGTACGCAATGTGCAGGAGTGCAAAGGGTGATGGGCCCAAGACCCCTGAGCGCTTAGGATGTAGACCAGCGTGCTGGCCTCTCTGTTGAGCCTAGGTAGGACTACGGTGTGTCGATCAGCCGAGGCCGGGCATGACCAGGAAAGTGTGTCCGGCTAGACTTAATCGAGCGTGTTGGGCAAGTTGGTGCACCCCTGCACGGAAGTTTATCTATTCGAATAGCCGTGTCCACAGTAACAGGACGCTCGGAAAGTATCCCGATCTACTACAACTAGAATTGATACTTGAGATGTTTAACTGATATGTTGGCTCCGGGATAGATTTCTCGCATGGAGTCGAGGAAGGATGTCTGGGCATGGCTACTATGATGCTTGTTGCTACTACTATGTTTATGTACTAATCTACACTCTTCTAATGCTGCAAGATGCTGCAAGTTGCTAGTCTTCGATAGGCTAGGCCTTCCCCTCTATTCTGGCAATTCGGCAGTCTAGTCCACATATATAGCCTTCCCTTGATACCGATGCATAACTAGAATAGTTCTGATGTAAGTCTTGCGAGTACTTTGGATGAGTACTCACGGTTGCTTTGCTCCCCTTTTTCCCATACCCGATTGCTGTGATCAGTTGTCGGAGCCCAGGAGCCAGCTGCTCCCGCCGATGACTTCTACTACCCTACCGGTGGAGCCTACTACTACGTGGAGACCAACGACCAGGAGTAGATTCAGAGGCTCCCAGGCAGGAGGCCTGCGCCTTATCGATCTAGTGTCGTTGTTTTACTCAGCCTTCTTAAGGCAAACTTGTTTCCTTATGTCTATACTCAGATATTATTGTTGCTTCCGCTAACGCTTGTATGCGAGCTTATGTATTCGGGCCCTCGAGGCCCCTGGCTTGTAATATAAAGCTTGTATGACTTTTATTTGTGTTTAGAGTTGTGTTGTGATATCTTCAAGTGAGTCCTTAGGCTTGATCGTGTGCATTTGCGTGTATGATTAGTGCACGATTAAATCGGGGGCGTCACAAGTTGGTATCAGAGCCGACTGCATGTAGGAACCCCCCCCCCCTTTCCAATTCCTTGGCCGAAGTTGAGTCTAGTATTTGAAAAACTGTTTTACTAACATGACTGTGTGGCTTACGGGCCCACGTCGCCAATGGGTGGTATTAGGATCTTTTATTCCTCTTCCTTACTCTGGGACTCTGATCTCTCTTCCTTTCGAGTTAAAAGTTTTGCTAACTCTGACATTAGGTTCTCGTGTTCGCATTCACCCGGAGAGCTGGATTATCTACAATCATTCCTTTCAATGCTATCATATGCTTCTCACACTGTCATTTGACATCTTGCACTCCTTATTTCAGATGCGTCCCGCAAGACAGCTCGTACGCCACACTATGGCTGTTGATGCGACTGGGTTCCCAGCTATCTTGGTCGATCTCTTGACCAGGCTGGGATATCGCTGGTACCCCAAGTACACTGTTTACGAGGATTACCGCAAGTTCAACCAGGAGCAGTACCACGCTGTGTTTCGTATCTTTGATCAGCAGAACAACTCCATCGCTGAGCTGCACACCTTCCATGGTGTTGGAGTCTCTGTTGACATGGCAGTCCATGATGCTGCCTATACTGCTATTGCCCGTCTCCGTGGAGAGCACAGTCGCTTGGAGGAGACTGCATTCAGATATATCCCTTATGCCCCCGCTGGGGATGAGAGTGGATACTACACTGCTGTCTGTACCCCTTACGTGCCACGTCGATATGACCCACAGGTTTTGGTTCAGTACACTGAGGCTCTGGATCGTACTGCCCGAGCTCTTGCTGTCGAGTTGTACGCCACTCGTGCTCGTCTTTACGACGCTCTGACACAGTTGCTGCTAGCAGTCAGTGCAGGGATACATCCAGAGTACATCCTTTACCCGCGCGGGACGGAGATGCCACCAGGTCTTGAGTGGCCTGCTGTTGGAGGTTGTACTCTTCCACTTGGTCCTCTTCTTCCAGTACGGGACCAGGTTCTACACCAGAGTGTTCACGGAGCGCAGGATCCTTACATCGAGGGTACCCTGCGTCGTCACTTGCAGCTGCCTGCCTTCAGTGGTTTTCTCTGACGTTGATATAGCTATCGCTATGTCCCGTTGTTGTATCTCTCCACCGCGTGCCTGCGTGCCGCCTAGTGTGTCTAGCTTTCCTTTCCGTTGTTGAAACGCTGGCTTGTAACCGAATCTATGTAACGATCTGTATGTCATGTTTGACTATGTTGATGTATCTATTGCACTCCTTTTGTTGTGCGTGTTACTTCATGAATGATTCCATACACCTGCAAGTGCTCATTGCTAAACTACCCCCTGTTGATTTTAGCAGGATGGTTAGACCCGCAGGTCGTGGCCGTGGTGCCAACAATCCACCACCGCCCAACTATATGGTTGGAATGATGCAACAGTTTGAGTTGAACCGTCAATTCATGCAAGGGTTAATGGATCAGTTTCCCCGTCCAAAGGCCAACCAGCAGCCAGTCTCAATAACCTTGCAAGAGTTTGTGCGCCCCAACCCAACTGTCTTCCGCAACTCAGTGCAGCCGCTTGATGACGATGACTGGCTCCGCGACATTACGTATGAGATGGAGTCTGCTAATGTGGCCCCTGCCAGCTATGTCACTTTCGCATCATACTTTCTGAAGGGCCCTGCAGCTCAATGGTGGGACAGTCACAGGCATACCCTACCTGCTGGAACCATCGTCACTTGGGCGGAGTTCCAAGCTGCCTTCCATGCCCGTTACATTCCGCAAGGAGTCATGGACCAGAAGAAGCGTGAGTTCCGCAACCTCGTCCAGGGAAGCAAGGCTGTGGAAGTTTACCAGTGGGAGTTTCTTGAGTTGTCTCGCTATGCTGAGCAGGATATTGCTACAGATGCTCGCAGACAGGAGAAGTTCCGTGAAGGGCTCAACCCAGATATCAAGCTCGCACTACTAGTCCAAGACTTCGCTGACTTCGCCACCCTGGTGAACAAGGCCATACAAGTTGAGACTGGTCTGAAGGATCATAAGGACGCTCTCAAGCGCACCCGTGATGCGGGCTCATCTTTGGGCTCGTCTTCGCAGAAGCGCCGTATATGGATTCCTCACAGCATGTACCGCCCGACTGTTCCTGCTCCAAGGCCGTCGTATGCTGCACCCTGTCTGCCTCCTCCACCTCTGAGGCAGCCAAGACCTCAAGTTCCACTACTTCGAGCTCCTGCTCTCCGTATCGAAGACGAACTCTGCTTCAAGTGTGGCCGTCCAGGTCACCGTTCCAGAGACTGCACTCAGAACCAGAATCAGCTTGTGCTTCCATCAGCTGGCCGTGGCAACAACCAGCCCCGCAACAACAATGCCAGACCTTCTTAGTGTCGTTGTTTTGCTCAGCCTTCTTAAGGCAAACTTGTTTCCTTATGTCTGTACTCAGATATTATTGTGGCTTCCGCTAACGCTTGTACGCGAGCTTATGTATTCGGGCCCTTGAGGCCCCTGGCTTGTAATATAAAGCTTGTATGACTTTTATTTGTGTTTGGAGTTGTGTTGTGATATCTTCAAGTGAGTCCTTAGGCTTGATCGTGTGCATTTGCGTGTATGATTAGTATACGATTAAGTCGGGGGCATCACACCAAGATCCACTAGAGGGGGGCAGCTGCTGCCCACGAGGCACCAGGGTGCGCCACCCCCCCAGGGTGTGCCCTGGTGGCTTGTGGGGCCCACGCGGCTCTGCTAACTCTAATCTCAGCATTATAAATTCCTATTTCCCGAGAAAAAAATCAGAGAGGAAGTTTCATCACGTTTTACGATACGGAGACGCCGCCACCTCATGTTCTTCATCGGGAGGCCAGATCTGGAGTCCTTTCTGGGCTCCGGAGAGGGGGATCTTCCATCATCGTCATCATCAACCATCCTCCATCACTAATTTCATGATGCTCACCACCGGGAGTGAGTAATTCCTTCGTAGGCTTGCTGGACGGTGATGGGTTGGATGAGATTTATCATGTAATCGAGTTAGTTTTGTTAGGGCTTGATCCCTAGTATCCACTATGTTCTGAGATTGATGCTGCTATGACTTTGCTATGCTTAATGCTTGTCACTAGGGCCCGAGTGCCATGATTTCAGATCTGAACCCTTTATGTTTTCATGAATATATTTGTGTTCTTGATCCGATCTTGCAAGTTATACGCACCTGCTATGTGTTATGATCCGCATACCCCAAGGTGACAATAATTGGGATTCTTTCCGGTGATTATCGTAGTTTGAGGAGTTCATGTATTCACTATGTGTTAATGCTTTGTTCTGGTTCTCTATTAAAAGGAGGCCTTAATATCCCTTAGTTTCCTTATGGACCCTGCTGCCATGGAAGGGTAGGACAAAAGATGTCATGCAAGTTATCGCAAGAACGTATGACTATATACGGAATACATGCCTACATTACATTGATGAATTGGAGCTAGTTCTGTGTCGCCCTAGGTTATGACTGTTACATGATGAATGTTATCCAACATAATCACCGATCCAATGCCTACGAGCTTTTCACATATTGTTCTTTGCTAAGTTACTACTGCTGCTACTACTGTCACAATTGCTATAAAACTGTTGCTGCTACTGTTACTGTCACTATTATTGCTATTGCTATCAAACTACCATACTACTGTGCTACCGATCACTCTGCTGCAGATATTTAGTCTCCAGGTGTGGTTGCATTGACAACTAAACTGCTAATACTTGCAAATATTCTTTGTCTCCCCTTGTGTCGAATCAATAAATTTGGGTTGAATACTCTACCCTCGAAAACTGTTGCGATCCCCTATACTTGTGGGTTATCAAGACCTTTTTCTGGCGCCGTTGCCGGGGAGCATAGCTCTATTTGTTGAGTCACTTGGGATTTATATCTGTTGATCACTATGAAGAATCTGAAAGACGCTAAGACCAAGATCGTTCCCTCTAAGACGAGGGGAGGTAAGGAATTGCCATCTAGCTCCGCACTTGATTCACCTTCTGTTTTAAGTAGACTTGCGACACCACCACCTGTTATGCATTCTGATATGTCGCAAGTTATTGATGATACTACTTCTGCTATGAATGATACTTATGATGATGCTAGTAATATGCTTGATAATACTGTGCCACTTGGTGAATTTCTTGACGAATGTAACACCCCAAAAATTTAACCATATTTTTATTAAGTACAATTTGGCCAGAAATAAAATTTTGAATTATATTAGGTCTTTTATTAATTTTAAGACCTTTTATGTTTTCCGTTTTCTAAAATTCTTCCCTCCATATAGAAATTTTGGTAAAATATTGTGGGCTTTGGTAGTTTTCATAAATCATTTTAGTTATATTTTAATAACCGTAGGAAATTTTTTCATAATAAAATTTGCTCTAAAATAATTCTTTTAACAGCATTTTCAATACTTTAAATGCCTCTATTGCACTACAACTATTTTAAATAATTTTTTTAAATTCCACAAAAATTATGAGAGGTCATGTGATGCTTATAGATCACTTTTATGCAAAAACCCATCTTGGTGTTTTGAAAATTTTGAGTGAAACATCCTCTTCCCAAATCTGTTCCATTCTTGAGTTTTAACTGCAACCCCAATTTTCCTTGATCCAAAAATTCTGGAATTATTCCCACCTGTAGTCCTTCCTAGGAAACCCTTAAGTCCAGGAGCCCACCCCTATTTGCATCATTTTCGTTCATCAAATAATTCCCTCAATATCTGGTCCAGAAATGAATTCTATCAAAACTTGCACTAGCAAGTTTTTCCTTCTGTCAAACCAACCACACCATCATCTTTAACATCTAAGGAGACACCAACCTGCCAAGTATCACATCAAAAAATGTTCCCTAACTAGCCCCAACATTCTGTCAAACAGGTGATGTGCATGGCAGAATATGACAACCTCCTAAGCCACCATATGGAACTTGCTCCTTCTGCTAAAACAACATGTCCACCACCCTTTTCATCCACGGTAGCTCTATACTGCCAAAACTCATCTTGGTTGGACCACTGTAGCCCACCCTGGCATTCTGCCGAACGCCTGGTGTGCATGCACAGAGCGTGCCCAGAGCGCCCAGATTGCAGGCGTCGGCACCGCCCTGCGCTGCCCTCTCTGCTGCTACACCGCACGCTAGCCACCTCCAGGAGCTTCGAGAGACTCCCACGA
Source organism: Elymus sibiricus (assembly GCA_039707655.1). NCBI lineage: Eukaryota > Viridiplantae > Streptophyta > Magnoliopsida > Poales > Poaceae > Elymus > Elymus sibiricus. Next base: position 322,713,254 of record CM077672.1, read on the forward strand.
GCCTCGCCGACATCCTCTCCGTCCGCTAGCGCCGTCCACCACCGGCCTACACCGTCCGCCATAGTGGTCAACTCGGGGACGGCGCCGCCAAGCCCTACCGAGCCAACCAGCTCACCGGGAGCATAACTGCAGACCATCTACCTCTCCACCGGCCTCAGCTACCCTGCCACCAACCGCAACGGCCTCAACCACCTCCCGGCGCAGTTATGGCGATCGCCGCCGTGTCCGTTCTCTGGAGACCGCGGGAACCGCCTTACCCCGCCTATAAAAGGCCACCGTGAGCTCGCCCTCGATCATCACCACATCCCTACTTCCTCTGTGAGCGTTCTAGAGCAACAAACTGGCCGGAGATGGCCGTCTTCTTCGATTCCGATAACCACGGCCACCGCCACTGTCGTGTTGATTCCGACGAAACCACAACTCCTTTCCCTCCACTCTCTCCACCAACAGGCTCCTCTTGGTCCCACGAACCCTTTCCCCCTCTTAATTTTGCTCGGGAGCCGCCATAGACGGAAGCCTCATCCTGCCCGACGCCGTCGTCCGCCAAGGACCTCGCCGCCGGCGACTCCATCCACCCCGGCTACCGTGACGGGTACCGGAAGGACCGTCTTTCTCTTCTGAGCACGACGGTGGCCTCAGCTCCCCGAACGGCACCGCCATTCGCCGGCAAGCCTCGCCGGAGCGCCGCCCCTGTTCTACCGCGGGAGGACGACGCGGGCGGACCGGTCAAACCTGACCAGTGGGCCAGGCAGGCCCACTGTCAGTGACTCACACCGCGCGGTTAAGTGGAGACGGGTTCTCGAGAAACCGTCATCGCGCAGGGAAAGCATATTTCCCGAATACGCCTTCGACGTTGCAGCTCTTCCGCGCAGCCGAGCTACTGGGCTTGGCCCAGTAGCGCCAGGCGGCTATACCGCGCTCAGGGAGCGCCTCTGCCTCTTTACCTTTTTCTTTTCCAGCATATTTCAAATATTTCCACAGAAATCATTTCAAATCCAAATTTGATGATTCAAATTTCTGAAGACTTCTAAAATCATGATCTATTAATCTTCATAGGGTGAACATTTTTCATAAGTTTATCTCTGCTGGATTTATTAAATAAGTCAAATTCTTTATTTCTTTCAGCTTAGAAACTCTCTAGGAAAATCATATGAACTCCAAATAACTTGATTCTTTTTCTGAAATTTCTTATTTATCATCTAGTTTATTTTAGTATTTATTTCAAAATTTTCCAAACAACTTTTTAGCACTGTTTTGGTTTCATGTGATAATTTCAATATTTTTGAAAACATAGGAAATGGAGGGAAGATAAAATTTTCAAACTTTTGGAGTGCACTCAACCCATCTGCATGCTCAAGGCAAGCATCTTGAACACTTGATATGGTGATTGCATGGTTAAATGTTTGCAAGAATAATTGAATCATGCATATGTTAAATTCAAAAAAAAATTGCATGCATGTAGTGTTGGCATGTTTCCTCATACCGTGCAACGTGTGCTTGTTATGACTAACTTGCAGGAGCAGGTATAAGAGAAATACCATTACCGGCAGAAGGGTGATCACGTCGGAGTGTGATCATGCCTTGTTGCTTATGCATGTTGGGACATGCCAGGGCTGTGGCCCTATTTTTGGTGTTACTATTGAAAAGAAATTATACTATGCTAATTAACTGCAGGAAACATAAGCCTCCTGAGTCGACCATAGATCGAGTCTTGTTCCGGTAACCCCCATACTTGATCCGTGCTACCACATGTCCCTGCCACAGGTAGGGTATGGTTCAGTAAGTTGTTAACCCCTTTCCTGCACACACACCGTACAGAGAGGCCATAGTGAAAGATACCATTGGCCCATGGTAGGCATGTCACTTGGTCCGGGGGCATGGGTGTAACCGGTCTGGGACCGAGGGGGTAGCACCCCTGTTTGCGCGCTGATATAAATATTGTGATCCCATGCTATTGGAGGTCGTTGAATGAGGCCTTCCCGCTTAGAGTTTTACTTTATCATTGCCTTGGGTGATTCCTGGCTTTGGTGAGTTAAGCTGGTGTGTGCTAGTTAGGTGTGTTTTCAATCCAAAGACCGTAATGGGAATTAGTCAGCGTCTCGATGCTGGCTAAAGAAATCCTTTACTTGTGGGTAAAGAGTACACCCTCTGCAGAGTTATATCTATTCGAATTGCCGTGTCCGCGGTTAAGGACTACAGTCTGGGTTGGTCAAGAGTCGGTCTTAGTGTCGGTATCCGGAGGAAATAATTAATTTGAGCATGAATTATTTTGCAGGATAATCATTGTCACCCTAATGCCATCATGCATAATTTTTGTTATCATAGATGCTATTGTTATAAGTATTATTATTACTATGCATATTATTGTGGACTAACCCGTTTCTCTTATTTTATTTCCTGAGTGTCTCAGGGGCTGGCTGGACTACCCTGGACACTCAGTTTTATTTTTCTTTTCAAGACCTCTCATGGCGTCGCTTGAGTTCTCGGGCGGTCCTGTCTCGCCCGATTCACTTTTAGACACCCGTTTGGCATTTCTTTTCAAGACCTCTCGTGGCGTCGCTTGAGTTCTCGGGCGGTCCTGTCTCGCCCGATTCTCTTTTAGACACTCGTTTGGCATTTCTTTTGAAGACCTCTTGTGGCGTCGGTTGAGTTCTCGGGCGGTCCTGTCTCGCCCGATTCTCTTTTAAACACCCGTTTGGCATTTCTTTTCAAGACCTCTCGTGGCGTCGCTTGAGTTCTCGGGCGGTCATGTCTCGCCCGATTCTCTTTTAGACACCCGTTTGGCATTTCTCTTGGATACTCGAGCGGTCTTGTCTTGCCCGATTCTCCACTTTTATAATTTCTTTTGGATTCTCGGGCGGTCCTGTCTCGCTCAATTCTCCATTAACTTTCTTTGTTTGTCACTAACATTTCATATTTATTTTTCAGCACCGTATTAATATTCATCATGCCATGCTTTAATTTCGTTTAGCATATGCATATAATTTAGCCCATCATGATCATATGCATTCGGTATATCTTTTGTTCATTATGTTTGCGAGTACATTCAAACGTACTCACAGGCTTGTCCCTGGCTTTTTAATTGGCCAGGTCAGGAGTTCAACGGGGAGTACCACAACGACGTCCATGTGGAGCCTAGGATAGCAGCCACGAGGGATAGGAATTATCCAGGTCAGCCGTTCCTGTGGGAATGGAGCCCCATCGGCATTGAGAACCATGAGTCGCTTCCGTCATCCTCACTAGAAATCATTGTTGTATCATTAGACCTTTATGGTCTTGTATCCAATTCTTGTAAATGCTTGGTAATCTGTAACAAGGACGTGTCCACCAGTAACAGTAATCCTGGGCTGGTGACGACACGAGGGGTTAATTTCTGGGATATCATGTCCCGGAAATCCGGCCCCGACAACGAACAAATGGCAAAAGCTAAAGAAACTAGAAATGTTGAAACTCTTGAGAATTATGATTCACCTATTATGCCTAGCTCTCCTACTAGAGTTGAATCATCTGATGAACATGTCTTTGATAGGGAGACGGCTAGAGCTATTCTTGCTTGTAATGATAGAGATGAGGTTATAAAATTGCTTGCTGAAATGAAAGAAAAATCTATGAGGGAGAGAATAAAATATGATCCTAAGTTTGCTACCTCTCCCATATTTGTTACTGACAAGGATTATGAATTCTCTGTGGATCCTGAGTTAATTACTTTGGTTGAATCTGATCCTTTCCATGGCTATGAAACTGAAACTGTTGTGGCACATCTTACTAAATTAAATGATATAGCCACCCTATTCGCTCATGAGGAAAAAAATTGTTATTACTATATTCTTAAGTTATTTCCTTTCTCGTTAAAGGGTGATGCTAAGATATGGTATAATACTCTTGCTCCTGGTTGTGTGCGTAGTCCCCAGGATATGATTTATTACTTCTCTGAAAAATATTTTCCTGCTCATAAGAAACAAGCTGCCTTACAGGAAATATTTAACTTTGTGCAAATTGAAGAAGAGAATCTCCCTCAAGCTTGGGGGAGGCTTCTCCAATTACTTAATGCTTTGCCTGATCATCCTCTTAAGAAAAATGAAATACTTGATATCTTCTATATTGGACTAACCGATGCTTCTGGGGACTACCTAGATAGTTGTGCAGGTTGTGTTTTCAGGGAGCAGACTATTGAACAAGCTGAGGAATTATTGAATAATATATTGAAGAATGATAATGATTGGACACTTCCTGAACCTCCGCCTAAACCCACTCCGAAGAACAGGGGTATTTTATTTCTCAGCCCTGAAGATATCCAAGAAGCAAAGAAATGTATGAAGGAAAAAGGTATTAAAGCTGAAGATGTTAAGAATTTGCCACCTGATGAAGAAATACATGGTCTTGACACACCGCCACAGGTGGTAGAGGTAAACTCTCTTATAAAGTTTGATGAAGGTGATATTCCTTATAACAAACCTCCTAGTCAATGCTTGCATGAATTTGACAATTATATTATTAAGCAAGATCATTTCAATGCAAATGTTATGAAACAATTGAAACAAAATGCCTATATGATTGATCACTTGAGTGACTTGTTGTTTAGAATTGCTAATGATGTCAAAGGTGTAGGTAAACATGCATCTATGGTTCAAACCCAGTTAGAACAAGTTGCTAAATCTCAAAGTGAATTTCTCAATGAAATGAATAACAATAAGAATGATCATGCTGTTAGAGTAATGACTAGAGGAGGTAGAATGACTCAGGAGCCACTTTATCCTGAAGGTCACCCTAAAATAATTGAACAGGACTCTCAAAGAATTAATGTTGATGCACCTAGTCCATCTAAAAAGAAAAAGAAAAAGAAAAATGATAGGACTTTGCATACTTCTAGTGAACCTGAGGTAGAAAAACCCTCTGAGGATAATAATGATGTTTCTATTTCCGATGCTGAAACACAATCTGGTAATGAACATTCACCTGATGATAATAATAATGATGATGCTCATGTGGATGCTCAACCAGATAATGATAAAGAACCTGATAATGATGTTGAAATAGAACCTGTTGTTGACCTTGATAACCCACCTCCTAAAAACAAACGTTATGATAAAAGAGATTTCGTTGCTAGAAAACATGGTAAAGAAAGAGAACCATGGGTTCAAAAACCCATGCCCTTTCCTCCTAAACCCTCTAAGAATAAAGATGAGGAAGACTTTGAACGCTTTGTTGAAATACTTAGACCCGTCTTTTTGCGTACTCGTTTGATTGATATGTTGAAAATGCCTCCTTATGCTAAATATATGAAAGACATTGTCACAAATAAAATAAAGATACCTGAAGCTGAAATTTCTACCATGCTTGCAAATTATTCTTTTAAGGACGGAGTACCTAAGAAACTAGGAGATCCAGAAATACCAACTATACCATGCTCCATTAAAAGAAATTATGTCAAAACTGCTTTGTGTGATTTAGGAGCCGGTGTTAGTGTTATGCCCTTCTCTTTATATAAAAGACTTGATTTGAATAAACTCACTCCCACTGAAATATCATTGCAAAAGGCTGACAAATCAACTGCCATTCCTATCGGTGTTTGTGAGGATGTGCCCGTTGTAGTTGCAAATGTTACTATCCTAACAGACTTTGTTATACTTGATATGCCCGAGGACGACAACATGTCGATTATCCTTGGTAGACCATTTTTGAATACTGCAGGGGCTGTTATTGATTGCAGCAAAAGTTCATATCAATGGCAATGAACATACGATGCACTTTCCGAAGAAACAATTTCAAGTAAACGGTATTCATGTTATTGAAAAGACTCCAACAATTACTATTGGAAGTTTTCAACTCCCTCTTCCTGCTGTCAAAAAGAAATATGAAGCTCTTATTATTGGGGGGGTACACATCCCCGTTGAGGTAACCTAGTGTTTTACGAAGATTCTTCGGTTTCATGTTACTCGGAAACGGTTTGTTAATAAGACTTGATCAACCTTATTAATGGATTCTTTTTGAGAGGCATGTGGTCGATGAATTTAGTAAGCACAACCTTCTGTACCCACTTTTTGTTTTCTGTTATTTCTAGTTAAATGCAATAAAATGCCATGATTGTCCTGTTTTCTGAATTATCCATGCAATAAAAAAGTGCCCAAAATTGAAAGTGCTCAGAATGATCTGAAATTTTTACATGAATTTTTATAGAATATTTAAGAATTTTTGGCACTGGAAACATACCAGGGGGATGCCCCAGGTGCCCACGAGGCACCAGGGCGCGCCCTAGTGGCTTGTGGGCCCCATAGGGACCCCATCACTTATTCCTTCAGCCCACTTCGTCTCTTACCTCTAGCAAAAATTCCTGGTAGCTCTCTCTCTCTCGTGTTCTTGCTCCCAAACCTGAGATTTTCGATCTCTTTGCTCGGAGCTCCGTTTCCGAAACTGTTTTGGGAGATTGCTACTTCGTATGTGACCCCTCCGTTACTACAATTAGTTTTTGCTCTAGTGGATTATATTTTGAATAATTAGCTGCTCTTAGTGCTACTGAAAATGAGCTTGCATGTTGAATTCTTTGAGTCCTAAGTAGTTTGAATGCTTTATATGGCCTCTAGGCACTTGTATGAGTAGTTGCTATCAATCTTGTGAAGTTTTGTTTACATCATTTTGTGGCCAAAAATTTCAGAAAATTGTTCGTAGGGAAAATGAATTTCTTCCAGAGGAGTTCCTCGAAGCAGAACATCAAGGGAGTCCTTGGGGACTCCTCGAACAGCGACCTCAAAATTCCGCGTAGGACGGAGGTCCGGCCGTGCGAATGGCTGCACAATGCCTTCATGAACGAAGCCGGATTCTACCAAGAGTTCACGCAATTTGTTGCTAATGCCGGATTAACCGACTTCCTCGCAGATGAGTGTGACCAGCACCACATCCTTACGAATTCCTTTGTGCAAAACTTTCATTTCCTGAATAGGCTCAAACCCCCCGCGGTGCGCTTTGATTTATATGTTGAACATCATCAGATACCGCTTGCTGAATTTTGTGAGATATGTTTGATCCCCTTTGATGGAGAAATAAGAGAGCCTCGACCGGAGGAGTTTGAGGGATTCCTCCACACTTTAACTGTGGGAGAGGAAAGGGGCATGTCGAAAGCCCGAGCCACTAGCTTGCAATTTCCCGTTGTTCATTACTTTGCTTTATTCATAGGGAAATGCTTGACTGCTAGAGAGCAAGGTGGTGCGCTATGTGCACCTGACTTTGCCATTTTACGCCGCGCACTGCATAATGACAACACTTATAACCTGGGAGCTATCATTGCACGCCGCCTGCACACTAATAGGACTAAGGGTAAAATTCATGGTGGTATTTATGCTACTCGGTTAGCGAGACGTTTTAATGTTAACATACGGCCACATAATTATTTGTTACCCAGAGTTTACTTAGATCATCAGTCTATGAGGGACCACCACTTTCTTGATGCTCCTGAGCCTCCTCACCACATTCGTTATAACTTGGTTTTTAGTGAGGATACTCATGATATTATTCCGTTGCCTGCACTTGCTTTGTTTGATTCTCAAGCTAGGAATGGATATATTGTTATGCCACCGGACATCGTTGCTTACCAGAACGCATTGGCAGCGGCAGAGGATGAGGCCCAGGATTGGGACGCTCAGGTGCCGCCGCCTCAGCACTTTCATGGGACCGGATGGCTACTACGGATGGCCGTAGACCAAGCTAGGCAAATGCCTAAGCTTGGGGGAGTACGTATTTCTCACCGACATTACATTCATGTTCACACATTTCATTCTAGTTGTCGGTGTTCATCCTCTTTCATTGAATATTCCATGATTAGTTTTATTTTCTTGCTTTCTTCTTGTGTGTTTGAAAAAAAAACTTTGAGAAAATCGAAAAACATTTCTTGCTTCTTTTCGGTTTTTCTTTCTAGTTTAATTAGTTGTAATATTAAAATAAAACCCAAAAAGATTTCTCGTTTCTTCTTTTGCTTGTTGGGAGCTTTCCCGTGTAAATAGTTTTTCTCGTTTTTTGTTTTGTCTTCCTTAATTTGCCTCCTTCAAGAAAAGACTAAAAACTGCAAAAATATTTCAGTGTGTTTCTCTGAAATTCTTTTCTTTCGTTGAGTCATTGTAAGGAAAAGACCACGATGAAAATATTGAGTGGCTCTTGTATGCATTATTGTTGATCTAACAAAGAGCCCATATTACCTTGTCTTCTCCTTTGAATAAAATGTTTGCAGAATTCCAGCTTAGTCCACGGCACTCTTGCACTATTAATATTTTCATATCATTCGGTCGTGCAAGTGAAAGGCAATAATGATGAAAATTTGATGAAGTGACAGTGGCAAGGAAAAGCGGGTATGAACTCAACTTGTTTTTGTTTCTGTAAATATGTTTAACTCATTATCCATGATTCAACATATTATGATTAAACATGTTTATGATGACAATTAGAGATTATAGTTGCTCATGCCATGCTTAAGTAGCTAGGAGTGGATAATGATTTATCTTGGGTGTCAACATGCATTAAAATGATTGTGAGGTAGTATGATGATATGGTATCCTCCTCTGAATGTTTCAAGTGGCTTGACTTGGCGCATGTTCACACATGTAATTGATTCAAAACCAACATAGCCTCCACGATATTTATGTTCATGGTGCTTATATCCTACTCATGCTAGTATTCAATGTTGATTATTCATAATGCATGATTATGACCGTTTTCGCTCTCTAGCTGGTCGCTTCTCAACCTATTTGCTAGCCTTCGCCTGTACTAAGCGGGAATACTGTTTGTGCATCAAAATCCTTAAACCAAAGTTATTCCAGATGAGTCCACTATATCTACCCATATGCGGTATTACTCTGCCGTTCTAAGTAAATTTGCATGTGCCACCTCTAAATATTCAAATGAACATCTGTTTTGTGTACCCGTACCGCTCATGGAGCGATAGGGGGCGATCAATATCTTCCATGCTAAGCGGGTTATTCTCATGATGAGTGTTTATTCACTTGTCCTTGCACGAGAGGGCCTGGTAATCGGGATGCCCAGTCCCATGATTAAAATTGCAAAATAATAAAACAAACTCCCCCAGAAAGTTGTTGGTATGGAGGGCACCCGAGGATTCGGCTAGCCATGGCTTGTGATTGTTGGTGGAGGGGGAGTAAACTTTAATTTATCGCTTGGGAACCGCCGCTAATTTGTTTAGCATGGAAGATATTGAAAACTCTCGGTCGTGACGTTGACAGGAAAGGCATACCTCCCAAAATTATATTTATCTCTGATTTAAGCTTTGAGCTCTGGCACCTCTGCAAATCCCTGCTTCCCTCTGCGAAGGGCCCATCTATTTACTTTTATGTTATTTTATGTTTATTGTTGAGTCACCACCTTCTCAAACAAGCACCAGTCCTAAGAGCACTATTGTCATTCTCATGCATTGTGTATAGTTAATGTTGTGTGCATCATGACTGGATCTCTTCTACCATGAATTACAATGTTTAGTCCCTGCTTGAACTTTGGAGGTGCTCTGCATTTATGTTTTAGGGTCTCAGAAAGGGCTAGCGAGATACCATGGTGTCATATTATATCATGATTGTTTTGACAAAGTGTTGGCATTTGAGATATTTTATTATTGCTCATTAGTTGATTATGCCGTTGATATGAGTGAATATAATTTCTAAGAGTTATCATTTGCATGATTAGTTATAATCTTTGCTGAAAACCTGGGTACTATTTAAGCATATTTATGGATACAAGAACAAAAGAGTTCGTAAAAGTTTTTCTTTATCACTTTCAGTTTGTCAACTGAATTGCTTGAGGACAAGCAATGAGTTAAGCTTGGGGTAGTTGATACGTCTTCATCGTATCTACTTTTCCAAACACTTTTGCTCTTGTTTTGGACTCTAATTTGCATGATTTGAATGAAACTAACCCGGACTGACGCTGTTTTCAGCAGAACTACCATGGTGTTGTTTTTTGTGCAGAAATAAAAGTTCTCGGAATTGGACGAAACTTTTTGGAGATTTTTTATGGAATAAATAAAAAATACTGGAGCCAAGATCCACTGGAGGGGGGCCACCTACTGCCCACGAGGCACCAGGGCGCGCCACCCTGGTGGCTTGTGGGGCCCACGTGGCTCCGTTGACCCTAATCTCAGCACTATAAATTCCTATTTCCCGAGAAAAAAATTAGAGAGGAAGTTTCATTGCATTTTACGATACGGAGCCGCTGCCACCTCCTGTTCTTCTTTGGGAGGCCAGATCTGGAGTCCTTTCTGGGCTTCGGAGAGGGGGATCTTCCGTCGTCGTCATCATCAACCATCCTCCATCACCAATTTCATGATGCTCACCTCCGGGAGTGAGTAATTCCTTCGTAGGCTTGCTGGACGGTGATGGGTTGGATGAGATTTATCATGTAATCGAGTTAGTTTTGTTAGGGCTTGATCCCTAGTATCCACTATGTTCTGAGATTGATGTTGCTATGACTTTGCTATGCTTAATGCTTGTCACTAGGGCCCAAGTACCATGATTTCAGATCTGAACCCTTTATGTTTTCATGAATATATTTGTGTTCTTGATCCGATCTTGCAAGTTATACGCACCTGCTATGTGTTATGATCCGCATACCCCAAGGTGACAATAATTGGGATTCTTTCCGGTGATTACCGTAGTTTGAGGAGTTCATGTATTCACTATGTGTTAATGCTTTGTTCTAGTTCTCTATTAAAAGGAGGCCTTAATATCCCTTAGTCTCCTTATGGACCCCGCTGCCATGGGAGGGTAGGACAAAAGATGTCATGCAAGTTCTTATCGCAAGCACGTATGACTATATACGGAATACATGCCTACATTACGTTGATGAATTGGAGCAAGTTCTGTGTCGCCCTAGGTTATGACTGTTACATGATGAATGTTATCCAACATAATCACCGATCCAGTGCCTAAGAGCTTTTCACATATTGTTCATTGCTAAGTTACTACTGCTGCTACTACTGTCACAATTGCCATAAAACTGTTGCTGCTACTGTTACTGTCACTGCTATTGCTATTGCTGTCAAACTACCATACTACTGTGCTACTGATCACTCTGCTGTAGATATTTAGTCTCCAGGTGTGGTTGCATTGACAACTCAACTGCTAATACTTGCAAATATTCTTTGGCTCCCCTTGTGTCGAATCAATAAATTTGGGTTGAATACTCTACCCTCGAAAACTGTTGCGATCCCCTATACTTGTGGGTTATCACCCGGCATGCTGCCTGCTACACATACCCTGCACGGTGGACGACTGGCTGACATCCCGTGAATTCGAAAAACTCCAGCAGCTTGACTTCTACCATTACTACGAAAATAGCTTACCACCAACCGTTGTATCTGTGCCCTCGCCACAGATGTCCATCTCATGGTTTTCCTCCTCTCTCCACACCGCCACCTTGGCCCGGTGCCATCTAGCAGACAATCTGGTACAAATGCTTCGACTCCAACTGCTAAAAAAACTTGCGCTTGTGGTGGTTGATCTGTCCGAGGCCTCACTGCACAGCATCATCCACTCCAGCTGCCCTGCCCTAGAGCGCTTGCTGCTTGTTTTTGGAGAAGAAATCTGTATCCATTATCTCCAAATAAAGTCGCCTCACCTTGTTAGCATTGGAATTTGTTTTAAAGGACAGGAGCTCATCATCAAAGATGCCCCTTCACTTCAAAGGTTGCTCCTTGATTATTGTTATGCACCTTCGCAAATAACTGTGGTCTCTGCGCCTAAACTGGAGACCTTGGGTGTAATTCGTGATCCGTTTAAAGGTTACAAGATGGTGTTTGGCTCCACAATTATTCAGGTACTGTATATTATCATCAACACTTTTGTAATCATAAGCTGCATTTTTCATTTGTGCGCATAAGTTTTATATCATCTTGGAGTACACTTTTGGTACTAATTTTATGTTCTATGCTCAATGAAGAGTTTGTACATGGATAGCCTATCAATGGTGCTGGATTCTATCAAGACCTTACATATCAGTATGTGGTGTTTAGATCTGAACACGATTATTGGCTTGCTGCGATGCTTTCCATGCCTGGAGAATTTGTATATAGAGGTGATGATTTCACGCACATTGAAGCCCATATATAATGACTAGAATTAACCGTTCAGTTGTCGCTCTTTCGACATACTCTTTTTTTAGACATTAACTGTTTTCAATCTTCATTTCTATTTAGGCAATAACACATGGACAAAAAGGTATAACCAATCGGTGGCGTAAGAAGCATAGGGAATTTCTCAGTTCTCATGACATTCGCTTGAGGACAATAACAATGGAAGGATATGCATCCAACCATGCAAACAATAGCTTTGTCACATTCTTCCTGTTGAATGCAAGGGTACTATTGTCCGTGTGGATTAAGTTTTTTAACAAAAAGTTTCTCACGGATGGACATGTTGAACAGCACAAAAAGAAGTTTCAGGTGGACAAAAGGGCTTCTGAACATGCTCGGCTTCTATTTACAACAACTTGTGATCATGTACCAGTAAATTTTCTGGCCCGGGATCTTGATTTTATGGATCAGACCGATCCATTTGATTGTGACAGCCGAAAACTTTGGTTGAGTTAGATGCTATTGCCATGTTCAATCTGGGTTTTGTCTAAACCTGATGAACTGATCCTCGTACTTTTGTACCGTTTGTAAGCTGGAGTTAGATGTTGTTGCCCTTTTCAACTCGGTTGTGACTCATATTTTCTTTCAAACAGGGCCAATGGCTTGCCATTTCTTTAATTAAATGCCTAGAAATCATAAATGTGTCCTTGGGTGAATGTTTAGGTCCCATTTCTTTAGCTGAATGCCTAGAAATCATAAATTCTATATGCAATAATTATGCATGTGGTTGCTCGCCGTTGAGGCGGCCGCGGCATGCTTTGCTCGTGTCCCTTCGCGCGCTCTGCTCGACATTGAGGCGGCCGCGGCACGCTCTACTCGCGTCCCTCCGCGCGTGCTCTTTCAGCGGTTGGGGCCAGCGCACGATCACATTTTGGGCGCCATATGCATGCGGTTGTGTCCGCGCGCGTCTCCACGAAGCAGTTAATACGTGCGGCACGATGCAGTTACGCGCTGCAACAACTGCCATCCACGCGCGCCGATACTCCAGGCCGTTCAGCCTCCCCATTTATTCCCACGGCCATTATAAACTTAGTCTCTTCAACCTTTCGATCGTGCCCCACAACACAACAAGCACACCCACGACGACACATTGAGAGAGAGGATATCCAGCGGTGCTCCAATGGAGTTCGGCGTGCATCGTGTGGACACCCACGTGAGGGAAAAGGAACTCACGGTGGTGTACACCATCGACCCGGCCGTGGTGGAGGACTCCATCAACACCATGGAGCAGTTGCTTGCTAAGGACGACAAGTACAAAGTGGTCGGCTTCGACCTCCAGTACACCGCCGGTCGTCCCGGGGTTGATCAGGCGGTTGCCGACGCCCAGTTGTGCGTGGGCCATCACGTCCTCGTCTACCACTACTGCCTGGCCACAAGTGCTTGCGAGCGTTTCACCAGGTTTGTCAAGAGCTCCGACTACAAGTTCGCTACGGTGGACACCATCAACGATGTAAAAGCGCTCTAGATTTTGGGCTTGGCCTGCCCGAAGCTTGTCGACATCCGTGGCCACTACAGGGTCTGGGGCAGCACGAAGAAGGACTCCCTGGTTGAACTCGCCACGGCCATCATCGACCCCTACTACGAAAACATGAAGGAAGGTTCCAAGAGAAATCCTGGATCCTGGCACGGTGCCTGGGTGCGGAGACTGGATGAACCTCACCTCATGTTTGTAGCCACGAACATGTACACATGCTACGAGATGCACATGCGGATCGTCGACATGAGGGAGTGCCTCCTTCCTGTAGATGACGAGGGATCCAGCCACCAGCAGAGCAGCAGCGGCAAGCGTCACAAGAAGAAGTAGATGATGATTAGATATGATCGTTTATCATAGTTTATTATGCATGTAATTGTTTACTTTGGTGTGTGCATATGTTATGTGTGTAGTCAGTTATGTAATTGGATTTTTAATTTGGTTATGCAATCATGTCCTTATAAGTATATATGTTGTTGTTCTGTAGACAGAGAGCGTAGATGTTGTGCAAACTGAGCAAATCACATCGCACACGGATTACACTACAAAACCCGTCGGTGATGATTTCATCAATCGCTGACAATTGTTTACCAGCAAGCGTTTGCCCACAACACACATGGGTTATTAGCAGGAATCGTCTGTGTTGTTATCGGTCTTCCCACACATTTTTTATTACTGGCCTGTTTGCCGTGTATCACACACATCTTGTTAAGTTGAACCGTTTCTGTTGTGTTGGGTAATCACAAACAGTTCATCCGAGTGAACTGTATGCCGTGTATCGCACACACCTCAAACTAGTTGCCCATTTCTGTTGTGTTGGGTAATCACAAACAGTTCATCCAAGTGAACTGTATGCTGGGTATCGCACACACCACGAACTGGCTGACCGTGTTTGTTGTTCTGGCTTATCGCAAACAGTTCGTATGGATCAACTGTATGCCACATATCGCACACGCGTCTCTAATCTGAATCGTTTTTTATGTCTCCGGCATCGCAAATAGTTCATCCTATTGGGGACGGTTTTTTTACGACACCGTTTGCGATTCATGCATCGCACATAGTTTGGTCGCGGGGTCTCTGATTCATGTGTCACGTTAGCGGTCGCCTGCAGTAGTGGGCCCAACTAAGTTGACGCGTGCACAGGGCTTTGTCAACTTAGTCAATAAACGATTCTAGCAGCAGTGACCGTTGGATGTTAATCCAACGGCCGTGTTACTTCTTCAATCTCTGATCTTCTTGCTCCAGCCGCCCAAACCAGCGCCGGCGGGACCGCCTGCTCCCGCCTCCCGTGGCCGGCTGTGCTGCCGCGCAGGCCTCACCGCCCCACCCTACTCCCATCGCTGGCTAGGCCATCCCTCTACTCACCCACACCTCCTGTTATTCTCAGCTGACGGCAGCCTCACACCGCAGCCGAACTAGTAAACCCACGTACTCCCCTCCACGTGCGCAACCACTGCCAAGTCTTCCTTGTCTCCGGGTCGTTCCCTTACTAGGCCTCGCCGTTATCCACCGCCTTGGTGCTCTTGGCACGGCGTCATCAACGCAGTCAACGAACGGTAGCCATCGGAAGAGGGCTGTACGTGAAGAGGCTGACAGCTGGGACCCACGAGGTCCATGGTCGCACGCAAGTAAATGCCTCCTTATTTAGCGCAAGAAAAATGATTCCTCCCCCTGCTAGCTGGGACCCACCTGATTTGGAGGCTGACATGTAGGCCTCAAGTTGACGCGTACGCAGGTCTTTGTCAACTTAGTCAATAAACGATTCTAGCAGCAGTGACCGTTGGATGTTAATCCAACGGCCGTGCTACTTCTTCAATCTCTGATCTTCTTGCTCCAGTCGCCCAAACCAGCGCCGGCGGGATAGCCTGCTCCTGCCTCCCTTGGCCAGCTGTGCTACCGCGCAGGCCTCACCGCCCCACCCTACTCCCACCGCTGGCCAAGCCATCCCTCTACTCACCCACACCTCTCATTATTCTCCGCCGACGGCAGCCTCACACCGTAGCTGAACCAGTAAACCCTCGTACTTCCCTCCGCATGGGCAACCACTGCCTTGTCTTCCCCGGCTTCGGGCCGTTCCCTTCCTAGGCCTCGCCGTCGTCCACCGCCTTGCTGCACTCGGTACAGCGTCGTCAACGCGGTCAACGAATGACAGCCATCAGAAGAGGACTGTACGTGGAGAGGCTGACAGCTGGGACCCAGGAGGTCCATGGTCGCACGCAAGGAAGTGCCTCCTTATTACGCGAAAAAAAATGTTTCCTCCCCCTGACAGCTAGGACCCACCAGCTACATCTTCACACTCAAGGAAGTGCCTCCTTATTACGCACAAAAAAATGATTCCTCCCCCTGACAGCTGGGACCTACCAGCTATATCTTCGCACGCAAGGAAGTGCCTCCTTATCCTCCTTGACAGTTGGGACCCACCCGGTCGAAGTGTACGTAGCGTTGTCTGTCTAGACGCGAATGTGTACATACATACTGGTCGATCGGTCTCTCTGCAATGATGAACTGTGGGCGTGTAAGGAGCGGCACGTGTCGTAGTAGAGCCCCCGACGTAGCAGTTCAGGCAGCCCCGTCTAAATCGTGTGCAAGTACATACGTACAGCCACACCACAAAAAATACAGCCACATACGTACATATATGAGCGGGGTCTCAAACGCGTACTCGCGCATACGTACGGGCAGGGCCCGTGTACATGGAGAGAGGCAACGGACGACAGCAACGGCCTCCTATTCATCGTCAGCCAACCGGCTGGGTCGGAACGGAGGAAACAGCGCCGTGTCATCGGGAGCCAACCGGCTTGGACGGAACAGCCGAAACGGGGTCATGTTCATTGACTCGGGGTCTGGCGTACCACAAAATGGAGGAAACGCCCTTCTGTTTGACCGCCTACGGTCAAAACGGGGTCTTGTTCATCGGCTGGGGGTCTGGCATACCGCAAAACAGAGGAAATGGACTTCTGTTCGAGCGACTACGGTCGAAACAGGGTCCTATTGATCGGGAGGGCTCTGGTGTACCGCAAAACGGAGGAAACAGACTTCTCCCCAACTGCCTACGGTCGAAACATGGGTCCTATTAATCGGGAGGGGTGTGGAGTACCGCAAAACGGGACTCCACGGGCTACTGTTCATCCATGGTCGACCTCCCTCCAGCCTCCACCAGCTACTGTTCATCCACCGTCGACTTCCTCCGGCCTCCACCGACTACTGTTCATCCAGCCTCCACGGGGTCCTGTTCATCCACCCCCAACCGGCTGTGGTGTGTGGCGGCCTCCCTGTTCATCCAGCGCTAACCACCTTCACACGGCCATGGTACTGTTCATCCACAACCAACCCACCGGCTGGGATGGGGCATACGAGCGGGCGGCAGCAACAGGAACTGTTCATCCACAGCCAACCAGCCGGCTCGATCGATGCGTCTCGACTCGTGTCTACATGCATCGCCCGCGCGGCAGCAACGGGCACTGTTCATCGAGAGTGTAAGGACTGGAGTATATCGACCAGAGGGGGGGTGAATGGGAGATTCAAAATTTCTTTCGAAATGTTGAATACTCTCAACACAACACAGCGGATAGTAAACTAAGCAGTTTCAGTTCTATGAAGGAAAACTATTTCCGAAGGAAAACTAGTTCCGAAGCAAAACTAGTTCTGAAACAAAATTGTTCCCGAAACAAAACTGTTCTCGAAACAAAACTGTTTCCGAGACAAAACTGTTTCCGAAACAAAACTGTTTTAGAAACAAAACTGTTTCCGAAACAAAACTGTCGTCGAAACAAAATTGTTCCTAAAACAGAACTGTTTCCGAAACAAAGCTGTTCCCGAAACAAAACTACTACGGAAACACAACTGAGCAGTTTTAGTTCTACGAATCAAAACTACTACAGAAACAAAACTATCAACATGGATAGAGTTACACACATGAAACAATTGCACATATAACAGATACAAAACATGCACACTACTGCGAAATATTCATCAGAGCAAGACTTAGCATAAAGACTAAGTAGCACCATATGAAAAGCAGATGAACATACAAACAAACATCCTTAAGTACTGTGAAAGCAACTGTGCAACACAATATAGTCACGGTACTGAAAAGAATGCTTGAAAGATAAAGAATCACAGTACACAGATAGATATCTATCGACAGCAAAGAGCTCCGAAAATAAACTACTGAAAGAAATGCAGTAGGATAGAAATGACCAGTGGTGCTCGATGGCGACAGATGATTTGGTAGACCAGTTCACTCTTCTGCAAAAGAGCTACGTCTGGTTGGAGGGACTTGTGATTCAACACAGGAGATAAACTCTCTCCATCCTATTCTCCTCAACGTGAAGTTCCTCGAACTTCAGTTGATTTCACTCGTGGTAGATTCTTGTCGGCGACCTCCAAACCTTCAACAGACTTCTTCGCGAACCACAACGACTCTTGGTTGCTGAAGACTTTGCTCGGTGAAGACAACAACTCTTCAACACTCGAGCCGACACCTATCCGCCTAGAGAGTATGCAGCTCCCAAGAGTAATAGGTACAAGAACTCTCAACTCAGATCTACTGTGATGCTCAACCACTATCTAAGTTTCGGCTCTTGATTTTCTCTCAGTGGATTTTAAACTCAAATCTCTCGGAGAGGGGTGCTCAATCAATCTTCTCAGAATCTCAAGTGGAGCAGCCAACGGGCAACGTTGGAGCGGGGTGGCTATTTATAGCCGCAGCCTTCCCGGATGGGAAATGACCATTTAGGAGACGCGGTCCAGCCAATGGCCAACCGACACGTTTCCAACGGTCGGATTTTTAGCACAACGGTAACATTACTTGAGGAACAAGTAAAGCTAACTCCTCGGTCCGAAAGATATCTCCTGCAGCTCCGAAGAACAACGTCTTCTGCTGACAGGTAATCATTCGGAACACAAAGAGATTTCTCTCAATCTTTCATAGGATTCGGCTAAGCATCACAACAGACAAAAGTCTCGAACACTTATACCCCTCTTAATAGTACGGTCATCCTATGACTCAAATAAGAGAAAGAAGAACAACGAAACAAATGCTACGTCTTCGCTTCGTCTTCAATCTTCTCAACTGCAGTCATTCTTCTTCGGACACACCGAATAAAAATTGCATTGCATCAGCAATTTCTTCAGGGCCATCTCCGGCACGCAATCTTTTCGGTATGCTTTCTTCTCAAAACATATCCTTCTCTTCTCTGCAACGCAGATGTTTCTCGGTGAAGTTCTTCGAACTTCCTGAAAGAATATAGCATTCTTCTTGATAACAAACTCTTCGAGACATGTCAATCTTTTCTGCAGCGCAGATAACTTTCGAGGAAGTTTATAGCAAACTTCTCGGAAGTGGCAATCTTCTCGATAATAAGCTTCTTGAAACATATCAATCTTCTCTGTTGCAATCTTCTCGGAAGATTATAGCAATCTTTTCCGTAGCAGTCTCTTCGGGAGATTATGGCAATCTCTTCCGTAGCAATCCTTTCGGGATATTATAGCAATCTCTTCTGTAGCAATCCTTTCGAAAGCAAACCTTTCGGAAGCAAACTTTTGGTAGCATACCTTTCGGAAGCAAACCTTTCAGTAGCAAACCTTTCGGTAGCAAACCTTTCGGCAGATTATAGCAATCTTCTCGGTAGCAAATGTTTCGGGAAATAACATTCCTCAAAACATAATCATTCGTCTGTTGTGCAGATAATCCTCAATGAAGTTTACAGCAATCTTCTCGACAGAATATAGCATTCTTCTCGATACTCCAAGGACTATTTCTCTCTGTGTGCACTAGCAAACAAATCAGTCCTGAACTGTTTCTGACAACAATCTCCAAAACACAAGGGGCAAGGAATTGCACCAACAATCTCCCCCTTTTTGGACGATTGTTGACAAAACAGATAAACATCGAAGAGTAGATAGATTTGTAACCAGAAACGTGCCGAATGTAAATTCGATAATTAACTCGAAGATAAATATGCTCCCCCTAAATGTATGCATGGTATGAAAGATTAACCTTTTGGATACACCTGCATATATTAGAATAACCTTGGTGGAGAGCGATATTTCACATCTTCGAGAATAAATGGATTGCACCGAAGGATAATATCCGAGATATAATAGAGTGCATCCGTACGTGAACTCTGATAACAATTCCTCCTGCAAAATAAGATTCTTGAGAGAAATGAAGTATGGTAGGGGTTATTAACATTCAAGAACAAGAAAGAGTTCACAAGCGTTATACAACACGATAAGAATCAATTGAAGGCAAGTGTTGTAAACTCGAAAAACAACCCAGCAAAGACCCGCAAATCTATCACTCGATGTCTTCTCCCCCTTTTTGTCAACAAGTGTCAAAAAGGTGAAAAAGAACATGAGACATTACACGCCCGAAGGAAAAATGAACCGTCGCCTGAAAAAGGTCTAGACTCACTTGGCGAAGAAGTTTCCGCCTCAGAGATGACAACATTATCTTCAGCTGCATCTTCTTCTGCTTCTTTATGGGAACGCTGCGGCACAACTGGGGTTGCTGGAGCATTTTCATCTTTCTTCTGAGAAACTCTTTCAGCAGATAACGGAACACTATTCTCCTCCGATAAAAACTTAAGTGATGTAGCCTCAAACTCAGTGATAACATTGTTCAGATTAATCCTCAGCGGATCTGTCGAAGGAAATCTGGCGGAAAACTTAGGAGTGTTGCACTCTCGAAGATCTTCAATAGTCAGAGGGGCATCCATGAAGTCATATGTTTCGAACAGACTAACCATGTTGATTTTCTTCTTAGAAAGGAATTTCCTCAGCAATTTCCTCAACGGGGCATCCATGAAATCATCTAAATTTTGCGTGTATTGTTGTGGGGAATATTCAGCTCATGCGCAAGACGCTCTTTTTCTTTCCGATCATTATCAATGTGCTTCAGCAGGAGTTGTTGGGTTCTAAGACTGATCTCTGGAGTCTGGATGTATTATCTCTGAAAACTTTGCCTTTTGTAATCTTTCAACATCAGCAGAGTGTCTCTAACATGATGGATAAATTTTTCTGGAGCATCTTGAGCAAGATATTCTTTCCTTGCGCATCAATTGATAATCTTCTTCTCAGCTTCATTTTCTTCGGCAGAATCAACAAGCTGCTGCATGAATACGTCTTTGTTATCGGAGAAATAGCCAAGATATAGGCCATTGAGAGTGTTGCGCAATACGCCATGAATTGCTCCTGAATCATATGCTCCTGGCAGAGGACTTATAGTATGACACAGAATATAACGGAAGGTTTGAAAGTTGAACTTCAGATACTTTGTCCGAGGAAACACCATACGAAAGATAATCGCCAACCTTATCCGAATCCATCAGGAGGTGAAACTGTTCATCAGAAATCTCATCGATAAAATGCACACGAGTTTCAAAGTTGTTGCTTTCAATCCGAGGGAAATGCAGACACTCGAGAAATTCTTCAGCGTTGCCCTTCATGACATGGTGCTCTGTTATCCATTCGAGATCCCATGTTTTTGATATCTTGTTTGTCACCCGACACATATAGTGTGGCATAAGACTAGAGAATATATTCTTAGTTCCATGGGTGCTTGAATGAGAAAACCTTCGTAAGCTGAAAATCTTCAATGTCCTGAAGGATTTGCTTTAAGCATTCCAATATTCTCATCAGTGGTAAATCAAGATATTCATGATGAAATATCTGATTACTTTTCAGCTGCGAGCATTTTCTTTCGGCAGAGAGCATTTTCTTTCGGCTGCGAGCCAACATTTGTTTCAGCATTTGTGTCTAATGGACCAGCATTTGTTTTAGAATTTGAAGTACTTGGACAATCAATCTCCATGGTAACATAGTCGTGAGTGGCACATCAGCTTTTTCAAGATTTTCATTCTCAAGCTCATTTCTATTTGACGAGGCACAAGGGCCTTTTCTTTCCCTGATTCATTGTTTTGAAGCACTTGAGCCTTCTTTTCCTTCTCTGATTCTACCTTCTCGAAGAATAACTCTGGAAGAAGAATTTCGCTGCCTCTCATTCTATTCAGAAGATTGTTCTGATGCTTGAGGATCTGAAACATTTGCATTTTCCACACTTCCTTCTCCCTGAGCACTGGGCTCATTTCTTTCGGCTTATAGCTTTCTTTTCATCAGAAGCATTTTCTTCTTCACAGCTTTCTTTTCGATGGGATTTCTTTCGGCACCCAGAATTCTTTTCAGTGCCACACATCTTCTTCTGCGGACTGCCATTCTTCATCAAATTGAGCTTTTGATACAACTCTTGTGCCCATGACATTTTCTTCACCCATTTCTGTCTGACCAGCAGGCTTGGCAGAATCTTCAACATAATCCATTGACCTGTGAAAGAGAATACACGCGAGGGAAAATATAGACAGGGCCATGAGTATGCACAGATATGTTTTCGATGAAAATCATTTTTTGAGAAGAATTGATCAGCACTTTGAGAATTATCTCGAATGAGAAATATCTTCGAAAAATTTCATGCTACTAAGTTCCGAAAGAAAACTACTAAGATGAAACTTATCTAATTTTTCATCAGAGAGAAAGCACAAAGTTTAGAACAATTCGGATGTGCATGAGGAAAAACTACAAACCGCGCATGGAAAAAAAAGTGCAAGCTCCTGAAGATCTACTGGGATAGTTGAATCAGAAGATAATCGCGCCGGGATGAACTCATATTATGAATGGAGTGAGAAATATGAGTTCGGATCTCTGTACCCTAACTTGGTGGCGGAGATCAACTAAGGCAACGCGGCGAGGAAGATTTACCGCTGTGGCATGGAGCAAATGCGGTGAGGTACACCGGAGTTTCGTCGGCGGATGATCTCATCGAAGTTGCGAATGCGACGGCGCACCGAGGATTTTTGAGCGAGGGAGACGATGAATGACAAAGAGATTGGAACCGTACGAGGAAGACGAGGAGGGGGGAAACCCAACCGTCTCGACAGAAAATCTACGGTTCAGAGTTAATGGGTTCTTCACATTCAACGCATATGATAAGTCGCGGTTGTATGTGGGCACGTGGCAACCAAAGGAGCAGTTTCTCCTCACTTGGGCGGGAGACCCAAATTTTGGAGGGCTTTCGCCAAATTGGAAATAACCTTCGGAACGCATTTCTCTCGTAGCCAAGAACACTAGAGAGAAAGTTGTTTCAGATAAAACTGCGTACCCACGAGAGAAAAGCATAGACTGGATAAGATAGAGTGAAAAGGTAGGGTCCAAAGCATTTCACTCAGAGAGAAAATCAAAATGAAAGAAAACAACCATGAGTGAAATGCATACAGGACTAAATCCAGATCTATGAAAGAAGATAAACATCCTATGAGACAGAACTTAAATCCCGAAGTAAAACCATAGCAAAAGAAAGTGACCGAAAGAAAACTTTGGTCAGCCAATAAATTCTTCATCTTGAAGTGATTGATAATAATATCCTTTCCATTCAGAGATGTCTTGAAAGAATTCCCAAAACAGGCGAGATTGATCTTCTACACAGTCACAAGCATATTCTTTGACAATGTCTTCGGATATATCTTCACTGATACAAATGACCCAATATCCTGAAATTTAGTTAGTTTGACTTGCCGAAGCAAATCACATGATAATGCAAGTATCTCAAAATTCTTTCAATAGAGCCAAGTTTCCTTTCAGGAAACACTGATGGGATAGAAGCAATAATATCAGCAAGGGTAAAAGTCAATCCTTTCGAAAAGTGAAGCATATCCCCTGCAAGTATCAATTTGTCTCAGGCATATGATTTGATTTGTTTCACCTAGAGACATTTTTCCTGCAAGAAAGATTAGGTTTTCTTAACCACCCACATCTTGGCAGGTGGCTGAGAAACATTTGGTTTCGGACGTGCAGGATAGGATTTATTTAGAGAAACATAAGAGTTGTTCCTCTGGGAAGGGTTAACATAATCGAAAGAATAAGCATTGTAATTCTTCCCAGAAACATGAGCATAATGGTTGGAAGAAGTATACATATAATCTTTCTGACGAGCATTCTTATCAGAATCATAAGAGGGATTTGCAGTTTCGTATTGCGAAGATTTTCCTTTCCTATGAAAGTTATTTCCCTGCATGGTTAGAGCAGCAGTAGCAGGCAGATTTTCAGTACGAGACTTTTCAACCCAGATTCTTTTCTTGGGAGGCCCATTCCTGTAATTAGTGCCAATATAACGTGCAAATACTTCACCATTCTGTTGCTTAAACAGTTTGTAGTTGGAGTCAAATGACTCATCAGTAGGTGAAGTAATTGGACAATCATATCCTGAAAGTAATGCAGGTTCGAGAGTTTTGCTTTTACCAGGAACCCATACTGTCTTTGGATATTGCTCAGGTGTCCAGTATGTTCCATCAGCATTTAAGTTTCTCTCGAAACCTAACCCTTCCTTTCTAGGATTCTTGTAAAGAATAGACTTCTTCAGAACATCACAAAGAATTTGGTGTCCTTTGAGATTTTTGAACATTCCTGTCTCAAGCAAATTCTTCAGCCTAGCATTTTCATCAGAAATAGCAACATTTTCCTTAGAGGAGGAGTTAGTTTCAACAGTAATACCAGGTGCATTTCTTTCAGCAGCAGCACATGTTTCAGTATTAGAATCAGAATTGCTGCGCTCTAGGCATTTTAGACAAGGTGGCATAAATTCCTCCTGAGAAGCACTAATTTCCTGGGCGAGGAGAGAATCATTTTCAATCCGAAGATCATCATGAGCTACTCTCAGACACTCGAGCTCTTGTTTCCTTTTCAGGAAATCATAGTTAAGTCTTTTCTGGTCATCTGAGAGAAAATCATGATGACCTGACAGATCCTCAAATTTTGCCAAAAGAGCAGAATGCTCGTTTGTCAACATTTGGTTTTTCTTCATCTCCTCGACCAACAAATTTTCTGTCTTCCTGAGAGATTTCTCAAGTTTCTCAAGAGAGTATTGTTGTTTCTTAGCAATTGTTATAAGCTTAGCTTGATCATCATCACTAGAAGAGGAATCATCACTAGCATAAGCTTTTTGTTTCTTGGGAGGTACCTTTCCTTTCGAAGCTTTTGCCATGAAGCAATATGCGGAAGATTCAACATCACTTGAATTGTTGTCGAAGAAGTTCAACGCTGGTGTGGAAGCGCAAGCAATGCCGGCTATGCCTGAATCTGAATCCTCGTTAGATTCTTCTTTGGCAACTTCTTCGGACTCAAAGACTTCTTCTTCGGAGCCCATTTCCTTCCCAATATATGCCTTAGCCTTGTGAGAGCTATTCTTTCAATTGGAATGAGACTTGGAGGGAGTTCTTGACGAAGACTTTGATGAAGACTTCAAGTAGGAATTGTCTTTTTTCTTCGAGAACTTCATTGTCTTCTCATCATCTGAATCATAGCTCTTGTTCTTGAAACTCTTGCTACTGCCCATGTTGAACTTGCCACTGGCGCTTATTTCAGCTTCCCACATTGGGCAATCAGAGATGAAATGTCCGGGCTTCTTGCACTTGAAGCATCTATATTCTCCAGAAGATTTTGAACTCGACGAAGACTTTGAGTTACTGCCCAATTCCTTTTTCGGAAACTGATTCTTTTTCAGAAACTGATTCTTTTTCGGAAACTGATTCTCTTTCGGGCAGCATTGCAAGTGCTTAGTTATCTGCACGGGATCTTTGCTGATGCTATCAAGGTCATCAGAATCTTCATTAGCATTATTTTCGACGTCCGAAGAAGAATAGGCAACAGCTTTGAGAGCATAATTCTTTTGGTAGCGAGAGCCATATAGATCTATTTTCTCTTGTTGTTCATCATGGGTGTTCAGCCTCTCCATATCATCAGCATCATCGAGAATTTTGAAGTCACGACTTTCCTTGATCATCAGCTCGAGGGTATTGAAAGAACTGTCCAGGGACCAAAGCAACTTCTTCACAATCTCATGATCGGTAATATCTTCAGCACCGAGACCTTGCAACTCGTTTGCGATATCATTCAGACGATCAAAGGTTTCTTGACAGTTTTCATTCTTGAGCCTCTTGAAGTGGTTGTACTTGGCTCGAAGAATATCAATTCGTGTTTCTTTTTGAGTTGAAACACCTTCATTGATCTTCTCTAATCTATCCCAGATTTCTTTCGCTGTTTCAAGTCTTCTGTACTGAAGGAATTGCGTCCTAGAGAGATGATTGCAGATGAAATGCTTTGCGTGTGCATCAGCTGAATATTTCTTTCGTCATTGGGTGTGGGAGATTCGGGAAACTGAATTGTGTAGCCATTTTCCACAATCCGCCACATTTCTTCGTTGATGGCCTTTAGTCGAATCATCATCTTTTGTTTCCAGAATGGATAGTCATTTCTATCGAAGAAAGGAAATCTTTCAGAGTGCCCATGGTGTCCTCCAAGCGACATACTCAAAACTCCAAGGCGGTTAGACCTTAATACACAGAGACAAGGAGTACCTTGCTCTGATACCAATTGTAAGGACCGGAGTATATCGACCAGAGGGGGGGTGAATGGGAGATTCAAAATTTCTTTCGAAATGTTGAATACTCTCAACACAACACAGCGGATAGTAAACTAAGCAATTTCAGTTCTACGAAGGAAAACTATTTCCGAAGGAAAACTAGTTCTGAAACAAAATTGTTCCCGAAACAAAATTGTTCTCGAAACAAAACTGTTTTCGACACAAAACTATTTCCGAGAAAAAACTGTTTCCGAAACAAAACTCTTTCCGAGACAAAACTGTTTCCGAAACAAAACTGTCCTCGAAACAAAATTGTTCCTAAAACAGAACTGTTTCCGAAACAAAGCTGTTCCCGAAACAAAACTACTACGGAAACACAACTGAGCAGTTTTAGTTCTACGAATCAAAACTACTACAGAAACAAAACTATCAACATGGATAGAGTTACACACATGAAACAATTGCACATATAATAGATACAAAACATGCACACTACTGCGAAATATTCATCAGAGCAAGACTTAGCATAAAGACTAAGTATCACCATATGAAAAGCAGATGAACATACAAACAAACATCCTTAAGTACTGTGAAAGCAAGTGTGCAACACAATATAGTCACGGTACTGAAAAGAATGCTTGAAAGATAAAGAATCACAGTACACAGATAGATAGATATCGACAACAAAGAGCACCGAAAATAAACTACTGAAAGAAATGCAGTAGGATAGAAATGACCAGTGGTGCTCGATGGCGACAGATGATTTGGTAGACCAGTTCTGCAAAAGAGCTACGTCTAGTTGGAGGGACTTGTGATTCAACACAGGAGATAAACTCTCTCCATCCTATTCTCCTCAACATGAAGTTCCTCGAACTTCAGTTGATTTCACTCGTGGTAGATTCTTGTCGGCGATCTCCAAACCTTTGACAGACTTCTTCGTGAACCACAACGACTCTTGGTTGCTGAAGACTTTGCTCGGTGAAGACAACAACTCTTCAACACTCGAGCCGACACCTATCCGTCTAGAGAGTATGCAGCCCTCAAGAGTAATAGGTACAAGAACTCTCAACTCAGATCTACTGTGATGCTCAACCACTATCTAAGTTTCGGCTCTTGATTTTCTCTCAGTGGATTTTAAACTCAAATCTCTCGGAGAGGGGTGCTCAATCAATCTTCTCAGAATCTCAAGTGGAGCAGCCAACGGGCAACGTTGGAGCGGGGTGGCTATTTATAGCCACAGCCTTCCCGGATGGGAAATGACCATTTAGGACACGCGGTCCAGCCAATGGCCAACCGACACGTTTCCAACGGTCGGATTTTGAGCACAATGGTAACATTACTTGAGGAACAAGTAATGCTAACTCCTCGGTCCGAAAGATATCTCCTGCAGCTCTGAAGAACAACGTCTTCAGCTGACAGGTAATCATTCGGAACACAAAGAGATTTCTCTCAATCTTTCATAGGATTCGGCTAAGCATCACAACAGACAAAAGTCTCGAACACTTATACCCTCTTAATTGTACGGTGGTCCTATGACTCAAATAAGAGAAAGAAAAACAACGAAACAAATGCTACGTCTTCGCTTCGTCTTCAATCTTCTCGACTGCAGTCATTCTTCTTCGGACACACCGAATAAAAATTGCATTGCATCAGCAATTTCTTCAGGGCCATCTCCGGCATGCAATCTTTTCGGTATGCTTTCTTCTCGAATCATATCCTTCTCTTCTCTGCAACGCAGATTTTTCTCGGTGAAGTTCTTCGAACTTCCTGAAAGAATATAGCATTCTTCTTGATAACAAACTCTTTGAGACATGTCAATCTTTTCTGCAGCGCAGATAACTTTCGAGGAAGTTTATAGCAAACTTCTCGGAAGTGGCAATCTTCTCGATAATAAGCTTCTTGAAACATATCAATCTTCTCTGCTGCAATCTTCTCGGAAGAATATAGCAATCTTTTCCGTAGCAGTCTCTTCGGGAGATTATGGCAATCTCTTCGGTAGCAATCCTTTCGGGATATTATAGCAATCTCTTCTGTAGCAATCCTTTCGGAAGCAAACCTTTCGGTAGCATACCTTTCGGAAGCAAACCTTTCGGTAGCATACCTTTCGGAAGCAAACCTTTCAGTAGCAAACCTTTCGGTAGCATACCTTTCGGTAGCAAACATTTCGGCAGATTATAGCAATCTTCTCGGTAGCAAATGTTTCGGGAAATAACATTCCTCAAAACATAATCATTCGTCTGATGTGCAGATAATCCTTAATGAAGTTTACAGCAATCTTCTCGACAGAATATAGCATTCTTCTCGATACTCCAAGGACTATTTCTCTCTCTGTGCACTAGCAAACAAATCAGTCCCGAACTGTTTCTGACAACAATCTCCAAAACACAAGGGGCAAGGAATTGCACCAACAGAGAGGCAACCCAACACCGGCTGGCTACGTCTCGCTCGAGGGCTCGATCGGCTTTAGTAAGCAGCGAGAAGGATCGATCGGGTTCAGTTAGTAGCGAAGGGATCACTCAGGTTCAGTTTGCAGCGAAGGGATCGCTCGGGTTCAGTTAGCAGCGAAGGGATCGCTCGGCTTTAGTACCCAGTGGGATCGATCGCTCGGGTTCAGTACGTGTAGTAGTGCGAGGGATCGATTGATCACTCAGGTTCAGTAAGCGAACGCCTTGCTCGGCTTCAGTTAGCGAGCACCTCGCACACACGCGCGCGTACGAGAGAAACGCGCAAACCACACTGCATCGCTCGGCCCAGACCACCCACCGTAACTGGGAACTCCCCTAAAATTTCCTCGCCCTCACTTCTACCACGATTTTTTATGTCATGGACGGCCCAAAGAATGTCATGCGGGTGCGTATCTGGCCCGCCCAGGATGAAAAGCCCATTTTCTGTCATAATTTTTTGTCATAGAAGTAGGAGCCCACCACATCTATGATGATACGTGTTTTTGTCACAATTATTGTCATAGAAGTGTCACAACCATGACAGAAAAAGTTTTCGTTCAGGCCATAATGTCACGGATGTGTCTTTTTTGTAGTGCATGTTATTGATCTGTACCTTACTAGTGCTCGTAGTAGCGCCTGGGTATTTGATACTGGCTCAGTTGCTAATATTTGTAACTCTAAATAGGAGCTGTGGAATAAACGGAGACTAGCGAAAGACGAGGTGACGATGCGCGTCGGAAATGGTTCCAAGGTTGATGTGATCGCCGTCGGCACGCTCCCTCTACGTCTACCTTCGGGGTTAGTTTTAAACCTGAATAATTGTTATTTGGTGCCTGCGTTAAGCATGAACATTATATCTAGATCTTGTTTATTGCGAGACGGTTATTCATTTAAGTCAGAGAATAATGGTTGTTCTATTTATATGGATAATATCTTTTATGGTCATGCACCTCTTGTGAATGGTTTATTCTTGTTGAATCTCGATCGTAGTGATACACATGTTCATAATATTGACGCCAAAAGATGAAAAGTTAATGATGATAGTACCACATACTTGTGGCACTGCCGCTTAGGTCATATTGGTGTAAAACGCATGAAGAAATTACATGCTGATGGACTTTTGGAATCACTTGATTATGAATCATTTGAAACATGTGAACCATGCGTCATGGGCAAGATGACTAAAACCCCGTTTTCCGGAACAATGGAGCGGGCAAGTGACTTACTGGAAATAATACATACCAATGTATGCGGTCTGATGAGTGTTGAAGCACGCGGTGGATATCGTTATTTTCTTACCTTCATGGATGATTTGAGTAGATACGGGTATATTTACTTAAAGAAACACAAGTTTGAAACATTTGAAAAGTTCAAGGAATTTCAGAATGAAGTGGAGAATCATCGTAACAAGAAAATAAAGTTTCTACGATCTGATCGTGGAGGTGAATATTTGAGTTACGAGTTTGGCACACATTTGAGACAATGTGGAATTGTTTCACAACTCATGCCACCTGGAACACCACAGCGTAATGGTGTGTCCGACCATTGTAATCGTACTTTATTGGATATGGTGCGTTCTATGATGCCTCTTACCGATTTGCCACTGTCATTTTGGGGTTATGCATTAGAGACAGCCGCATTCACTTTAAATAGGACACCGTCTAAATCCGTTGAGACAACACCGTATGAGTTATGGTTTGGCAAGAAACCTAAGCTGTCATTTCTTAAAGTTTGGGGATGCGACGATTATGTCAAGAGGCTTCTGCCTAATAAGCTCGAACCCAAAGCGGAAAAGTGCGTCTTCATAGGATACACTAAAGAGACCATTGAGTATACCTTCTATCACAGATCCGAGGGCAAGATTTTTGTTGCCAAGAATGGATCTTTTCTAGAGAAGGAGAATCTCTCGAAAGAAGTGAGTGGGTAGAAAGTAGAGCTTGATGAGGTGATTGTACCTTCTCTCGAATTGGAGAGTAGTGCATCGCAGAAAGAAGTTCCTGTGATGCCTACACCAGCCGGAGAGGAAGCTAATGATGATGATCATGAAACTTCGAATCAAGCTACTACTGAACTTCGTAGGTCGACCAGGACACGTTCCGCACCAGAGTGGTACGGTAATCCTGTCCTGGAAGTCATGTTGTTGGACAACGGTGAACCTACGAACTATGAAGAAGCAATGATGAGCCCGGATTCCGACAAATGGCTTGAGGCCATGAAATCCGAGATAGGATCCATGTATGAGAACCAAGTATGGACTTTGGAAGACTTACCCGATGACCGGCAGGCCATTGAGAACAAATGGATCTTTAAGAAGAAGACAGACGCTGATGGTAATGCCACCGTCTATAAAGCTCGACTTATCGCAAAGGGTTTTCGACATGTTCAAGGGGTTGACTACGATGACACTTTCTCACCCGTAGCGATGCTGAAGTCTGTTAGGATTATGTTAGCAATTGTCGCTTTTTACGATTATGAAATCTGGAAAATGGATGTGAAAACCGCATTCCTTAATGGTTTTCTTAAGGAAGAGTTGTATATGATGCAGCCCGAACGTTTTGTCAATCCTAAGGATGCTAATAAGGAATGCAAGCTCCAGCGATCCATCTATGGACTGGTGCAAGCATCTCGGAGTGGGAATATACACTTTGATGAGGTGATCAAAGCTTTTGGTTTTATACAAACTTATGGAGAAGCTTGTATTTACAAGAAAGTGAGTGGGAACTCTCTAGCATTTCTAATACTGTATGTGGATGACATATTATTGATTGGAAATGATATAGAATTTCTGGAAAGCACAAAGGGTTATTTGAACAAGATTTTATCAATGA
This sequence comes from Elymus sibiricus, assembly GCA_039707655.1. Classification (NCBI taxonomy): domain Eukaryota; kingdom Viridiplantae; phylum Streptophyta; class Magnoliopsida; order Poales; family Poaceae; genus Elymus; species Elymus sibiricus. The sequence continues at coordinate 322,744,533 of CM077672.1, forward strand.
AAACCTAGGTGAAGCTGCTTACATATTGGGCATTAAGATCTATAGAGATAGATCAAGACGCCTGATAGGACTTTCACAAAGCACATACCTTGACAAGATTTTGAAGAAGTTCAAAATGGACCAGTCGAAGAAGGGGTTCTTGCCTGTGTTGCAAGGTGTGAAGTTGAGTAAGACTCAAAGACCGACCACGGTAGAAGAAAGAGAAAGGATGAAAGTCATCCCCTATGCCTCAGCCATAGGCTCTATAATGTATGCCATGCTGTGTACTGCTACTTGTGAACTGCGTTGGGATTTCCCCGAAGAGGAGAGGATGATGCAGTACAGTAGAGATAAGTATTTCCCTCAGTTAAGAATCAAGGTTATCAATCCAGTAGGAGAACCACACAGAACCTCGTTAGCAGCACCTACACACACAAAAGCAAATACTTGCACCCAACGCAAACAAGAGGGTTGTCAATCCCCTTGGTGGTTACTTGCAAGGATCAATTCTGATAGTGATAGATAGATAAGTAAATTGCAAAATAAAATAAAAGAAATAAAATCGCAGCAAGGTATTTTTGATTTTATATATGATGGATAAATGACCCGGGGGCCATAGTTTTCACTAGAAGCTTCTCTCTCGAACACAAAGCATACGATGGGTAAACAAATTACTGTTGGGCAATTGATAGAAAAGCGCATAGTTATGACGGATTCGTGGCAATGATCATGTATATAGGCATCACGTTCGAGACAAGTAGACCGACTCCTGCCTGCATCTACTACTATTACTCCACCCATCGACCGCTATCCAGCATGCATCTAGGGTATTAAGTTAATAAAAATAGAGTAACGCCTTAAGCAAGATGACATGATGCAGACAAAGTAAACTCAAACAATATGAATAAACCCCATCGTTTAACTCTTAATGGCAACAATACAAATACGTGTCTTGTCCCCTACTTTGTCACTGGGATAGAGCACCGCAAGATTGAACCCATCACAAAGCACCTCTCCCATTGCAAGATAAATCAATCTAGTTGGCCAAACCAAACGGATAGATCGGAGAGAAATACAAAGCTATAACAATCTTGCATAAATAAGTTCAGAAAAGACTCAAATATTTCTCATGAATAATCTGATCATAAACCCACAATTCATCGGATCCCAACAAACACACCACAAAAGAAGATTACATCGGATAGAACTCTAAGAACATCGAGGAGAACATGGTATTGAAGATCAAAGAGCACATCATTGGAAGGGCAGCAAGGTTGATGAAGAAGCCCTCAGTCATTGATTCCCCCTCCGGCAGAGTGCCGGAAAATGCCTCTAGATGGGATCACGGAAGAACAGAAGCTTGCGGCGATGGAAAAGTTTTCTCGTGTGTCTCTCTGGTATATTGGGAATATTTGGGAATTTATAGGCTTGGAATTAGGTCAAGAAGTGCCACGAGGGGCCCACAAGCCTGGGGGCGCGCCTACCCCCTAGGCACGCCTCCCGAGCTTGTCGCTCCCTCGTGACTCTTCTGGTATTCTCCCGAAGCTTCTAGGGTCTCTTCTGGTCCAGCAAAAATTAATCCAAAGTTTTTTCTTCGTTTGGACTCCGTTTGATAATGATTTTCTGAAAAGACAAAAACAAGCAAAAAACAACAACTGGCACTGGGCACTAGGTTAATAGGTTAGTCCCAAAAAATGATATATAATTGCATATAAATCATCCAAGATTGATACTATAATAGCATGGAACAATAAAAAATTATAGATACGTTGGAGACGTATCATGTAGCAGACCTGATATGTGCCTTGCCATAAGTATGGCAGGTAGGTACCAGAGTGATCCAGGAGTAGATCACTGGACAGCAGTCAAAAACATCCTTAAGTACCTAAAGAGGACTAAGGAAATGTTTCTCGTTTATGGAGGTGACAAAGAGCTCGTCGTAAAGGGTTACATCGATGCTAGCTTTGACACTGATCCGGATGACTCAAAGTCTCAAACCGGATACGTATTTATTTTGAATGGTGGAGCAATCAATTGGTGCAGTTCCAAGTAGAGCGTCATAGCGGGATCTACATGTGAAGCAGAATATATAGCTGCTTCGGAAGCAGCGCAGGAAGGAGTCTGGATGAAGGAGTTCATATCCGATCTAGGTGTGATACCTAGTGCATCGGATCCAATGACTCTCTATTGTGACAACACTGGCGCCATTGCCATTGCCAAGGAGCCAAGGTTTCACAAGAAGACCAAGCACATCAAGCGCCGCTTCAACTCCATTCGTAATTACATTAAGGATGGAGACATAGAAATTTGCAAAGTACATACGGATCTGAAAGTGGCAGACTCGTTGACTAAACCTCTTCCACGAGCAAAACATGATCAGCACTAGAACTCTATGGGTGTTAGATACATTATGATGTAGACTAGATTATTGACTCTAGTGCAAGTGGGAGACTGTTGGAAATATGCCCTAGAGGCAATAATAAAATGGTTATTATCATATTTCCTTGTTCATGATAAATGCTTATTATTCATGGTAGAATTGTATTGACCGGAAACTTAAATATATGTGTGGATACATAAACAACACTGTGTCCCTAGTGAGCCTCTACTAGACTAGCTCGTTGATCAAAGATGGTTAAGGTTTCCTAACCATAGACATGAGTTGTCATTTGATAACGGGATCACATCATTAGGAGAATGATGTGATGGACCGACCCAACCGTAAACTTAGCATCAGATCGTATCACTTAGTTTATTTGCTATAGCTTTCTTCATGTCAAGTATCTGTTCCTTAGACCATGAGATCACGCCACTCCCGGATACCGGAGGAATACTTTGTGTGCTATCAAACGTCACTTCATAACTGGGTGGTCATAAAGGTGCCCTATAGGTATCTTGATATGTTCAATTTGCATCATGATTTCCTACTATTATTTATAATGTATGTGGTCATTATTTCACTTTATGATGCAATTCTTATGCCTTTTCTCTCTTAAATTGCAAGATTTATATGAAGATGGAGAATACTGGCAGCTGGAATTCTGGACCTGAAATAGCTACAACAGAGATACCTATTCTACAAAGCTCCAGTTGACCTGAAACTTCACTGAGATTTTTTATTGAATATATAAAAAATACTGGAGAAAAGAGATACCAGAGGGGACCTACCAGTTGCCCACAAGGCAACAGGGCGCGGCCCCCCTGGGCGCGCCCTGATGCCTTGTGGGGCCCACAGCTGGCCTCCGGCCCCCTCCTTCTGCTATATAGTCTCATTTGCCCTAAAAAATAGAGAGAAGACTTTCGGGATGAAGCGCCGCCGTCTCGAGCCGGAACCTGGGCAGGAGCAATTTTGCTCTCCGGCAGAGCGATTCCGCCGGGGATACTTCGAAATCGAAGCCATCGACATCACCAACGATCCTCTCATCGTGGGAGGACCAATCTTCACCAACATCTTCACCAGCACCATCTCATCTCAACCCCTAGTTCATCTCTTGTATTCAATCTTTGTCTCAAAACCTCAGATTGGTACCTATGGGTTGCTAGTAGTGTTGATTACATCTTGTAGTTGACGCTAGTTGGTTTATTTGGTGGAAGATTGTATGTTCAGATCCTTAATGCTATTTAATACCCCTCTGATCTTGAACATGAATATGATTTGTGAGTAGTCACTTTTGTTCTTGAGGACATGGGAGAAGTCTTGTCATAAGTAATCATGTGAATTTGGTATTCGTTCGATATTTTGATGATATGTATGTTTTTGCTTCCTTTAGTGGTGTTGTGTGAACGTCGACTACATGACACTTCACCATCTTTGGGCCTAAGGGAAGGCATTGTGGAGTAGTAATTAGATGATGGGTTGCTAGAGTGACAGAAGCTTAAACCCAAGTTTATGCGCTATTCCGTAAGGGGCTGATTTGGATCCATATGTTTCATGCTATGGTTAGATTTATCTTAATTCTTCTTTCATAGTTGTGGATGCTTGTGAGAGGGGGTAATCATAAGTGGGAGGCTTGTTCAAGTAAGAACAGCACCCAAGCACCGGTCCACCCACATATCAAATTATCAAAGTAGCAAACGTGAATCAAACAAACATGATGAAAGTGACTAGATGAAATTCCCATGTGTCCTCGAGAACGCTTTGCTTATTATACAAGTTCGTTTCGGCTTGTCCTTCGCTATAAAAAGGATTGGGCCACCTTGCTGCACCTTTGTTACCGTTACTATTTCTTACTTGTTACGAATTACCTTGTTATCAAACTATCTGTTACCTACAATTTTGGTGCTTGCAGAGAATACCTTGCTGAAAACCGCTTGTCATTTCCTTCTGCTCCTCGTTGGGTTCGACACTCTTACTTATCGAAAGGACTACGATTGATCCCCTATACTTGTGGGTCATCAAGACTCTTTTCTGGCGCCGTTGCTGGGGAGTGAAGCGCCTTTGGTGAGTGGAATTTGGTAAGGAAACATTTATATTACGTGCTGAAATTTATTGTCACTTGTCACTATGGAAAGTAATCCTTTGAGGGGCTTGTTCGGGGTATCTTAACCTCGACCGGAAGCAATAAGAGTTGCTCCTCAATGTACTGAACCTACTAAAAATATTTATTATGAAATTCCTTTGGGTATGATAGAGAAACTGCTAGCTAATCCTTATGCAGGAGACGGAACGGTGCATCCTGATATGCACTTGATATATATAGATGAAATTTGTGGATTGTTTAAGCTTGCAGGTTTATCTGGAGATGGAGTTAAGAAGAAGGTATTCCCTTTATGTTTGGAGGGAAAGGCATTGACATGGTATAGGCTATTGGATGATACTGGAACATGGGATTGGAAATGGTTGAAGCTGGAATTTCACCAGAAATTTTATCCTATGCATTTGGTTCATCGTGATCGGAATTATATATATAGTTTTTGGCCTCATGAAGGAGAAAGTGTCGCTCAAGCTTGGGGGAGGCTTAAGTATCTGTTGCACACATGCCCCAATCATGAGCTCTCAAGAGAAATAATTATTCAAAACTTTTATGCTCGGCTTTCTCATATTGATCGGTCCATGCTCGATACTTCTTCTATTGGTTCCTTTATGAAGAGAACTATTGAATTCAGATGGGATCTTCTGGAAAGAATTAAACGCAACTCTGAAGCTTGGGAAATCTACAAAGGTAAAGTGTCAGGTATAAATCATGAGTTTGATTGTGTTAAATCTTTTATGGAAACTGATGTTTTTCATAAGTTTAGTACTAAATATGGACTTGACTCTGAGATAGTAGCCACTTTTTGTGTATCTTTTGCTGCTCATGTTGATCTCCCTAAGGAGAAATGGTTTAAGTTTCATCCACCTATTGAATTAAATGAAGAACATGTTAGTGTTAAAGAAGAAACAATTGTTTACAATGTTGATCCAGTTATACCAACTACTTATATTGAGAAATGATACGTCTCCAACGTATCTATAATTTTTTATTGTTCTATGCTATTATAGTACCAATCTTGGATGTTTTATATACACATACAAGCAATTATATATCATTTTTTAGGACTAACCTATTAACTCAGTACCTGATACATCTCCAACGTATCTATAATTTTTGATTGTTCCATGCTATTATATTATCAATCTTGGATGTTTTTATATACATTTACAGCAATTATATATCATTTTTTGGGACTAACCTATTAACTTAGTGCCCAGTGCCAGTTGCTGTTTTTTGCCTGTTTTTGGTTTTCCAGAATATCAGTACCAAACGAAGTCCAAATGCCACGAAACTTTTTGGAGATTTTTTTCTGGACATAACAAACACTAGAAGCTTCGGGAGGAGACGAGAAGATGAAGCAGTGGCCCACGAGGCACCATGGCATGCCCCAGGGGGGCGCGCCCTGGTGGCTCATGGGGCCCACACAGCTCCGTTTGACCTAATTCCTCCACTATAAATTCTCTAAAATCAGGAAACCAACAGAGGAGTCAGCGAAATTCTTTTTCCGCCGCCGCAAGGTTCTGTTCTCGAAAGATCCCATCTGGAGGCCTTCTCCGGTACTCTGCCGGAGGGGAATCGATCACGGAGGGGCTCTCCATCAACCTTGCTGCCCTTCCAATGATGCGTGAGTAGTTTACCACAGACCTTCGGGTCCATAGTTAGTAGCTAGATGGCTTCTTCTCTCTTTTTGATCTTCAATACAATGTTCTCCTCGATGTTCTTGGAGTTCTATCCGATGTAATAACTTTTTGCGGTGTGTTTGTTGGGATACGATGAATTGTGAGTTTATGATCAGATTATCCATGAATATTATTTGAGTCTTCTCTGAACTCTTTTATGCATGATTATTATAGCTTCGTATTTCTCTCCGATCTATTGATTTGGTTTGGCCAACTAGATTGATTTATCTTGCAATGGGAGAGGTGCTTTGTAATGGGTTCGATCTTTGATATGTCTCCATCGTATCTATAATTTTTGATTGTTTCATGCCAATATCCTCTAATTTCCACATACTTTTGGCAACATTTTATATGATTTCTTGGACTAACATATTGATCCAGTGCCCAGTGCCAGTTCTTGTTTTCTGCTTGTTTTTTGTTTCATAGAAAATCCATATCAAACGAAGTCCAAATGCAATAAAATTTATGGAGAATTATTTTGGAATATATGTGATTTTTGGGAGGTGGAATCAACGCAAACGGAGGCCCACAGCCTCCACAAGCCACATGGGCGCCGCCCCCCCCCCAGGCGCGGTGTGGTGCCTCGTGGGCACACCGTAAGTCGGTTGGGGCTCTTCTTCGGCCGCAAGGAAGCTAATATCCAGAAAAAAATTGTGTTAAAATTTTAGCGCAATCGGAGTTACGGATCTCCAGGTATTTAAGAAACGGTGAAAGGCCAGAAAATAGGAACGCGAAACAGAAGAGAACAGAGAGAGAGATCCAATCTCGGAGGGGCTCCCGCCCCTCCAGGTGCCATGGAGGCCAAGGACCAGAGGGGAAAACCTCCTCCCATCTAGGGGGGAGGCCAAGCTGTAGGGGAACGCAGCAGAAAACAAAAAAATTCCGACCTATGCACCAACCCAGGACCACTATGAAGACTGCATACAAGGTTTCGATCCGATCGTTACCGACTCGTAGCGCAGCGGAAGTAGAGTCGATGTAGATCATCGGTGCAGATCCCCGCAGCTAGGATTTAGAACCTCCCAACCGCGAGGATGTTCTCCCTTGTCTGCTCGTCGGACAGCCCTCCGGGAGGCGGTCGGACAGTCCCTCGGACGGTGTCACGGACACCCCTTTGGGAGGACCCTCAAAACTCGGACGGTCACTCGGACAACCCTTCGGGAGGCACTCTCGAACAGCCCCTCGGGCAAAAAGATCGAACATACGACCTCTCTACGGGGTTGCACACATACGGTGTCATCTATCCGGCAGGGCTTCGCCATCCAGAACTAGTTCCCACCGGAACCTAGACAGCCTTTCGGCTCTATGAAACTATTTCGCGAGGAGGGAGAGAGAAGCCAGATCATGCATGGCACTTGTATGTGAGAAAGGAGTGAGTGTGGAGAGCACCTCTCCACCTCTATTTATAGGAAATCCCAAGGGGTGGGGTGGCATTCCAAAACCCCAAAATGCCCATGAATGGAGTCCTCCACAAGGGTATAAAGGGGAAGGTAAGAGGGCAAGTGGGGCCCCATGAAGGTGTTGGGGAACGTCGCATGGGAAACAAAAAATTTCCTATGCACACGCAAGATCTATCCATGGTGTTGAGTATCTATGAGAGGGAGAGTGAATCTACATACCCTTGTAGATCGCTAAGCGGAAGCGTTAAGAAACGCGGTTGATGTAGTCGAACGTCTTCGCGATCCAAATCGCAAGTCGTCCCTCGATCCAAACACGATCTAGCGCCGAACGGACGGCACCTCCGCGTTCAACACATGTACGGCTTGATGACGCCTTCACCTCCTCGATCCAGCGAGCGATGGTGAAGTAGTGGATGAGTTCCGGCAGCACGACGGCGTGGTGATGGTGGTGAGGAACAATCTCTGCAAGGCTTCGCCAAGCACTACGGAGATTGTGACGGGAGGAACTAGAGGGTTAGGGTTGCCGGCACACGGCTTGGGAAATCTTGATGTATCCCGTGTGCTAGCCCTGCCCCTCTATTTATATGTTGAGCCCTGGGGTCTAAACTTGGAGAGAAAGCCTCCACAAGGTCGGTTTTGCCCGCACAAGGTCGGTTTGGCCCGCACGGAAAGAGTCCCAATCGGATTCCAGCAGTACCACGTACAAGCGGTAGTACCGCTCACGAGCGGTAGTACCGCTGGAGAGGCAGTACCGCTTCACACAAGCGGTAGTACCGCTTACGCGGTAGTACTGCCTTACAAGCGGTAGTACCGCTTAAGGCAGCAGCAAAACTTCCTTTTGCACTTTCCAATACCTCGTGGGTTTTACCTCTTTGGCCCATATAAAGTGTTGCTGCACCCGAACACTTCGGTAAACATCCGGAACCCATTCCGGTGAATTCCGGAACCCTTCCGGAGATCAAAACACTATTATCACATATATCAAACTTTACCTCCGGACTATTCCGGAGATCCTCGTCATGTCCGGGATCTCATCCGGGACTCCGAACAACCTTCGGTCACCAACACAATAACTCAACTATACTAATCGTCACCAAACGTTAAGTGTGTAGACCCTGCGGGTTCGAGAACTATGTAGACATGACCGAGACACCTCTACGGTCAATAACCAATAGCGGGACCTGGATGCCCATATTGGTTCCTACATATTCTACGAAGATCTATATCGGTCGAACCTCTATGTCAAGGATTCAGTTAATCCCGTATACTGTTCCCTTTGTTCTTCGGTATGTTACTTGCCCGAGATTCGATCGTCGGTATCTCTATACCTAGTTCAATCTCGTTACCGGCAAGTCTCTTTACTCGTTCCGTAATACAAGATCCTGTGGCTAACTCTTTAGTCACTTTGCTTGCAAGGCTCATTGTGATGTTGTATTACCGAGTGGGCCCTGAGATACCTCTCCGTCACACGGAGTAACAAATCCCAGTCTTGATCCATGCCAACCCAATAGACACCCTCGGAGATACCTCTAGAGCACCTTTATAGTCACCCAGTTACGTTGTGACGATTGATACACACAAGGTATTCCTCCGGTGTCAGTGAGTTGCATGATCTCATGGTCATAGGAACAGATACTTGACATGCAGAAAACAATAGCAATAAACTGACACGATCATATGCTATGTTCGTAGTTTGGGTCTTGTCCATCACATCATTCTCCTAATGATGTGATCCCGTTATCAAATGACATCTCATGTCCATGGCTAGGAAACCTTCACCATCTTTTGATCAACGAGCTAGTTAACTAGAGGCATACTAGGGACACAGTGTTGTCTATGTACCCACACATGTATTTGAGTTTCCAATCAATACAATTATAGCATGGATAATAAACGATTATCATGAACAAGGAAATATAATAATAACCAATTTATTATTGCCTCTAGGCCATATTTCCAATAGAAGGAGCCTCACCATGGCTGGCCACCCCCTAGTGGGTCCCCCCCCCCAAAAAAAAGGGGTTCCTTAGTCCCCAAGTCCTTCTAGAAGCCTTTTGGGAAAAGCCCTAAAAGGTGGCTTTCCATAAAGTAACCCAAAAAGCACTTTCACTATTCACAGAAACATTTTTCCGTGACCGTTAAATCCGAAAATATTTCTGTAGGTCTTAGAACATTTCTAGTACCCACTAAAATAATTTTGGACGCGTTCCGAAACAATTCCGGATTAGTGATTTTCATCTACGAAAAGCAAACAAAGCGGTTCCGGCAGCTCCGGAACATTTCCGGGTTTTTTCTTCGAAAAATCCCAGAAGTTCCCAGAACAATTCTGGCACCCTCCAAGAATTTCCAGGTGTGTGCCGAAACCAATTTGACTTAATGGTATACCCTGAAACAACTTTTCAGTTTTACCGAAACAATTCCGGTGTTCTCTCTCCGGAACTTTTCTGTTGTCTCCGAAACTTTTCCGGTGACTTTCTCTCAGACTCCCTGTCTAGTATTCAGCAGATAGATGACCCTTAAGCGTGTGACCCTATAGGTTCAGTGAAGCATAGACATGGCCGGAACACTTTCCGATCAATGATCAACATCGGAGCCGTGGACACCCATATTGACCCCTCTACCCACACGAATAAATATTCGAGTGAACCTCCAGTTGCCGTGTGCTATTCCTGTTGCTTCGCGATATGTTGCAAACACCCGAGGTGAGACTTATCGGCATCCCCGTGAATCAACAACTTGTCCACTATGCCAGTTACCTCGTTACCAGTTTTGTTTTCTTTTCTCGTTCCTGTGTTCCGGCATCCCTATGATCAAATCACAATGTGTCTGTCCAGACGATGGTAGATACCGTAACACCGAGAGGGCCTAGAGATATCTCTCCATCGTCGGAGGAGCAAATCCCAATCTTGAGCTATCAAGTCCCTTGACACACTTTTCCATGAACCCGTAAGCCGCCGTAATAGCCACCCATTTACGGATGACATTTAACAAACCCCAAAGTTCATGAAGCAAGCATGAAGAAACTCGAAACTCTCATGGTCTAAGGAATTATGCAAACATTAACTTTATCTGTGTTATTAACCATTAACTTGTGACGAATGTATCTCATAGCATAACATCAATTCGGGTCGATTCAACACAAATGTTCTTCTAACATTGTGCCCTCAAAGTTGCCGGCATAGTCATGCCCATGATCAAGAAAACAGAACCATCATGCAACACTTGAGCTAGTCTTAGAGGCCAGACTAGGAATACATTTTACTGTTTATTATTCCACACGTGCATATGAGTTTCCCTCCGAGCCTCGTGGTTATTGTAGACTCGAGAACCATAGCAGTTATAGCACGGAATATAAACTTAATTATGAACATGGGGATAAATAATAACATTTATTATTGCCTCTAGGGCATATCTCCTACAGACTCCCACTTGCACTAGAGTCAATAATCTAGTCAATGCTAAAACACTTTACACTTATGGCATACTGGTGTAAAATATGCTTCGCTCGTGGTATAGCCTGATGTCCAACGGATTTGACAACTTCAGTTCTGTGTGTATCTTTGCATCTCCTCGCGTTTTCACGCTTTCACAACATTCATATTTTGTGTGGACTTGGCTTTGTATATATGTGAATCACAGGTCAAACCTTGATTCCTCAGACTGAGCTATGGAGCGACTATCTACACTAGTGTCCCATTGACCAAAGCCTTCTTGGAACCATACTAAGTTCATGAATGAACTATATGATTCAACATCTTCTTAGTCGCTTCCAAAGCGTCAACATACTTAGCCTTTTTTATAGAAATCGCCACAGTAACTTGTTTGGAACAATTTCCAACTACCATGCCACCATATCGTGTATTACACAAAACCCTTAACTTAAATCGAAAATCGCATGGAGCATTGATGAAGACTGTATCGATGTAATTACTTATAACGAGCACTTCATAAGCTCTGCTTGCGAGAAAACATGTCATCAGTGCTACTTTAGTACTTAATGACATTTTCCACTGTTGTCCCATGATCAGTACTTTGATCACTTTGGTATCTATACTCGCAACAGCTTGGGAGTATCGGACATATCTGGTTGTTTTACATACCATGGAATATATGATTAATCCAAACACAAGAGTGTGTGGGATCTCCATCATGTATTTTGCTCATCAGTGTTTTGGGACACCGAGTCTTGCAAAACTCTTTCCATGTGACTTCGGCAAGAATCACTCCTTGGCGTTCTTATGCTAAACTGTTTTAGCATCTTGTCAATATCTATTTTCGGCTTAGCCTATTAGGCAATTCTATCTCGTAGATAAATATGCCTAATATCAAGGCTATTTAGCCCAAGCACTTCATCGAAAAACTATTTTCAATGAAGTCCTAATTCGTGTCAAGAAATTTATATTATTTCCAATCAACAATGTGTCAAGCACACAAAGTTTTTAGAAATATTATTATGCTCCCACTTACTTTCTTGTAAACATAAGCATCTTCATTATCCATTGCTGAAATCAAACTCTTTTGACTATTTCATCAAAACGAAGATTCCAACTCCATTTTGCTCTCTTCTGTCCATTGCTGGAACTCTGAAGTTTGCATACTTACTAGCATCCTCTGGATTGACAAAATACTTCGGACTGTATCACATGCAAGTCCTAAGTTTCATTTCCATCACATGGAAATCCTTTTGGCATCCATGTATCATATCTCAAGATTGAAATATGTATTAATTGCTAGTTTAACCCGATCTGAGTTTAAGCATCGCTACGGTGAGACAATCTCATCGTAGTCAACTCCTTGAATTTGTTATTGCAACAAGTCGAGCTTTATGGATAAAACATTTTATCCACATCAGTTTATAGTTCCATTAATGTTCGTTAGACTCTAAGTCTTTCAAAGGGTTTATCAAGATATAATCTTGAATCATTTATATGGAAACTATCTCGGATTATATTGGCATTTTGCCAATTCCATAGTCAGGGCCCATCAACGCTTCCTTGTGTATCGTAGGTATACTATTGTCTAACAACAATATCTCGCTTGCGCACCTGAGAGGTTTGCATGAGTTTTGCCTACGTGGTTCAGTTGCAAGTTCGACCGAAGTCCATACATGTCATGTAGAGGCTTCCATAACAGTCGCAGTAGGAAACTCTGGAATTACTTCCAAGGTTTCTTTCCTTTGATCTGATGACGAAGATACTGTTATCTCGTCGAGTCGCATTGTCCTCCCACTCACCTTTTTGCAAGAACCATTTTCTTCAAAAGCATACCGTTCTTTGTGGCAAAACATTTTGCCTCGGTACAGTGGTGGGGGAATACCCAATAACTTGGGATAACCTACAAAGTAGCACTTGTCTGATTTGGAATAGGTTTGTAAATATTTTACACAAGCCCCATATTCCAAATGTTAAGAAAAGACATAACAAGGTTGGGTGTACCATACCATGGAGTCATTTCAACAGATCTGATGGTGCTCTTTTCAGTGTAAAAGCCGCAGTCTATAAAGCATTACTTTTAAAAGGGATAATGGCAAATTGATTTATGTCATCTTTGATCTTACCATGTCATAAATGGTTTGATTACATCTTCATGGATATTCCACTCACAGTGGTGCTCCGTGAGGTGTAAGTTATGAAACTCTTTTCACAACTCATCACACATTCGCTAAACTTATAACTCAAATATTCCTTTCGGCAATCTAGTTTGCAGAAACATAATTTTCTTGTTACAATAATTTCTACTTCATTTTTGAAAACCTTATGAATGATTTCAAAAGATCCAGACTTACGTCTCATCAAGTAAATATCCATATATCTACTTGAGTCATTTCTGAAGATAGATAAATCCACTGCTAGCAACAACATTTATTGGACTACATACATCAAAATGTATGATCACCAATAAGTTCGTTGCTCGTTCCTTATGGCCTGTGAACGGTATTTCAGTCACTTCACTTTTCGAAGGAAAGTTGCAAGTGTCAGATGATTCATAATCAAACGACTTCAAAATCCATCATTATGGAATTTCTCCATGCGGGTTTCTCCAATGTGACCAAATGCAGTGCCACACATGTGTGGTATTCCCTTAGTCTTGCGATATTTAGCATCAGTGTTATGGATGTATCATATTACCATCAATATTCATAACATACATCCCATTCATGATGGAAGTATGGCCCTTATGTTATTCATAACACTGAACAACAATTGTTCTTTTATGAACAACCCTTTTGTAACAAACATTATGCAATGGGCAAGACTGTGTAAAACTCTAAAATGAATTATGAAAGTAAATATGGAGGTAATATATTATTATCAATATTCATAACATACATCCCATCCATGATGGAAGCATGGCCCTTATGTTATTCATAACACCGAACATCAAAAGTTCTCTTATGAACAACCTTCTTGCAAGATACTTTATGCAATGGGCTAGAGTGTATAAAAACTCTAAAATGAATTATGAAAATAAATACATAGGTAATGTATCGAGTATAGCAACTTTTACTATGTTCCTAGCGCATATCTAAACCTCACTCCGGCAAGTCTTTTAGGTCGTAGTAGTTCTTGCATCGAGTCGCAGCAGAATGCAATCGAGCGGGTATCTTTGTGATCAACTCACAATACCCAAGAATTAGTGACTAACAATTTAATCACAATTCCCAAGAACTATTTCTTTGACCAGCCTTCTATACATCAATAGCTTGTATGACTTTCATACATGAGCTGGACATTCCAGTCTTCTCTCTTTTTGCCTTTATACTTCTAACAGTTTAACTTTCAGTATTTCTCCTACTCTCAGAAGAAGCACTCAACTTAAGAGTGGCGTTAGCCCCGGACTTCCTAGGTGTGTAAGTCACACTAACACCCTTTGGACATTTCCTTTCTCTTTAAGTTATTGTTTTATTCACCTTCATCATATGATAGGCATTCTTCTGGATCCCTCTCGTATCAGTCAAATGCATAGTAAACACTTTTACTAATAGTTTGCAAACAAACATTTCTTTGGATATCTCATATCTTTTAGCCTTTGTTTGTATCTGAAACTAATTTTCAGTTCCATGAATATCACATAGCTATCCCAAACTTTTGAAGTTCGGGACTCATGGAAGCAAACATATTGCACTTGACCGTAACCGAATTCTAGCTTTTGTATCGAAGGACGAGAGTCACATCATCCATAGCATTAGCGGGAGGATACCGAAAGCATGCGATAGGACAAAATCCTTCTCGGCACTCTTGAGGACAATCCTCATATTACGTTACCAATCGTAAAGTTTTAACCAGATATATAACAGCTATTCAATTTTAATAGGGAAGGTGGAAACGCGAGCCATTATTCTACAACTATTATGCAGATTTCACTTAGAAAAAGTTCATAATTAATTGCACAGAGAATTAAACAAGTTAATTCTACAGTGCGCTCCCACTCAAATCAATATCTCTCATAATTGATTGTGAGTGATACAAGACCCGCATTTCAATTCACCGCCATTGATGTGGACATCACTGATGACGAGAATTTTAATCGGTAGGCCAACTTGCCAATCACATCTCTATGTGATTGTTGTTCATCTTTCGATGGGCGTGTTCCGAGCTCAGGACGATCAAGCCAGAACGTCAAGACAACCAAGTGATCTCGCTGCGAGGTCTGACCTCACCCGCCTTACACCCGTACAATCGTTCGTACCCATGTAGACATGGTGCACCCCGAAAGGAAAGATGCTGTGACGGTGCTACACTTGGGAGAACACTAACTACTTGATAATTTAAGTGAGAGATCACCCTAATAAAAGTGACTACCGTGCAATCAAAAGGGTGCATCATAAGGGATAAACATCTCAGGCAATTCATAATAGCATGATATGGTATAGCCCTTTCTGACGGAGAAGTCTTTAATTTCTTCGTCTTCGGCATTCGCGTCGGTGTTCACCTTTGCAAAGTTTTCCACCACCTTGTCGATGCACCAGATAATATTGCTATCTCTATAGCTAATAAAATAAGTGCATTACTTAAGGTTGACACGCAGGTCATTAAAGTGACAATCATATGGCTCCAGCCATCATGCCGAATCATGACACGCATGTCATGTTAGTAAATTTACATCATATAGTCATCTCATACATAATCAAATTAATATGAGCATTGCTATACCACATCACATGCACATCCTACAAAACCAAGTTAGATGCCTCTAATCGGTTTATGCAAAAAATTATTTTACGTGGCTTCTAAGGTTTCGAAACAAACCAAAGCTACCAACGTCCATCATCAAGTATGATTATTCAAGTCGCTAGATTAACTTTGTGGGGTGTATGAAACACGAGATAATAAAATCTCGAGCCCCATACTTAACTTCGTCATACGCATGACCCCCGTGCAGATCATATTTGCATTGCCCTTTCGTCTGCGAAATTTAATCTTTCTTTTAACTATGGTGGAATTCAAAGAACTGTTAGCACTTCGTTGATCAATCAGGATCGCGGATTGCCAGAACTTTGAAACTACACCATACCGTTATCAAGATGAGAAATACGCAAATTCAAGGGAAGCAACAAGAACATCGGGTAATAGATTTCATCTGCTACCCGCATAAATAATTTTCAGCAATAGATCTCATCTACTACAAAATTATATTATGCAACACCCATACATCTCTATGTATTCTAGATCGTAACCTCCATCTACGCATAGCACGGCTCATGATGCCACTGTACGGGAACGCAGCAGAAAACAAAAAAATTCTGACCTACGCACCAGCCCAGGACCACTATGAAGACTGCATACAAGGTTTCGATCCGATCGTTACCGACTCGTAGCGCAGCGGAAGTAGAGTCGATGTAGATCGTCGGTGCAGATCCCCGCAGCTAGGATTTACAACCTCCCAACCACGAGAATATTCTCCATTGTCTGCTCATCGGACAGCCCTCCGGGAGGCGGTCGGACAGTCCCTCGGACGGAGTCACGGACAGCCCTTCGGGAGGACCCTCAAAACTCGGACGGTCACTCGGACAGCCCTTCGGAAGGCACTCTCGAATAGCCCCTCGGGCAAAAAGATCGAAGCTACGACCTCTCTATGGGGTTGCACACATACGGTGTCATCTATCCGGCAGGGCTTCGCCGTCCAGAACTAGTTCCCACCGGAACCCAGACAGCCTTTCGGCTCTACAAAACTATTTCGCGGGGAGGGAGAGAGAAGCCAGATCATGCATGGCACTTGTATGTGAGAAAGGAGTGAGTGTGGAGAGCACCTCTCCACCTCTATTTATAGGAAATCCCAAGGGGTGGGGTGGCATTCCAAAACCCCAAAATGCCCATGAATGGAGTCCTCCACAAGGGCATAAAGGGGAAGGTAAGAGGGCAAGTGGGGCCCCATGAAGGAGCCTCACCATGGCTGGCCACCCCCTAGTGCCCCCCCCCCCAAAAAAGGGGTTCCTTAGTCCCCAAGTCCTTCTAGAAGCCTTTTGGGAAAATCCCTAAAAGGTGGCTTTCCATAAAGTAACCCAAAAAGCACTTTCACTATTCACGGAAACATTTTTCCGCGACCGTTAAATCCAAAAATGTTTCTGTAGGTCTTAGACCATTTCCAGTACCCACTAAAATAATTTTGGACGCGTTCCGAAACAATTCCGGATTAGTGATTTTCATCTGCGAAAAGCAAACAAAGCGGTTCCGGCAGCTCCGGAACATTTCCGGGTTTTTTCTCCGAAAAATCCCAGAAGTTCCCAGAACAATTCTGGCACCTTCCAAGAATTTCCAGGCATGTGCCGAAACCAATTTGACTTAATGGTATACCCTGAAACAACTTTTCAGTTTTACCGAAACTATTCCGGTGTTCTCTCTCCGGAACTTTTCCGTTGTCTCCGAAACTTTTCCGGTGACTTTCTCTCAGACTCCCTGTCTAGTATTCAGCAGATAGATGACCCTTAAGCGTGTGACCCTATAGGTTCGGTGAAGCATAGACATGGCCGGAACACTTTCCGATCAATGATCAACATCGGAGCCGTGGACACCCATATTGACCCCTATACCCACATGAATAAATATTTGAGTGAACCTCCAGTTGCCGTGTGTTATTCCTGTTGCTTTGCGATATGTTACAAACACCCGAGGTGAGACTTATCGGCGTCCCCGTGAATCAACAACTTGCCCACTATGCCAGTTACCTCGTTACCGGTTTTGTTCTGTTTTCTCGGTCCCGTGTTCCGGCATCCCTGTGATCAAATCACAATGTGTCTAGCCAGACGATGGTGGATACCGTAACACCAAGAGGGCCCAGAGATATCTCTCCATCGTCGGAGGAGCAAATCCCAATCTTGAGCTATCAAGTCCCTTGACACACTTTTCCATGAACCCGTAAGTCGCCGTAATAGCCACCCATTTACGGATGACGTTTAACAAACCCCAAAGTTCATGAAGCAAGCATGAAGAAACTCGAAACTCTCATGGTCTAAGGAATTATGCAAACGTTAACTTTCTCTGTGTTATTAACCATTAACTTGTGACGAATGTATCTCATAGCATAACATCAATTCGGGTCGATTCAACACAAATGTTCTTCTAACACCGTGCCCTCAAAGTTGCCGGCATAGTCATGCCCATGATCAGGAAAACAGAACCATCATGCAACACTTGAGCTAGTCTTAGAGGCCAAACTAGGAATACATTTTACCATTTATTATTCCACACGTGCATATGAGTTTCCCTCCGAGCCTCGTGGTTATTGTAGACTCGAGAACCATAGCAGTTATAGCACGGAATATAAACTTAATTACGAACATGGGGATAAATAATAACATTTATTATTGCCCCTAGGGCATATCTCCTACACAAGCAAGAAGAAGAAGGAGGGGGCTCTCTCCCCCTCTCTTCCGGGGGCGCCGGAGCGCCGCCGGGGGAAACATCGTGACGGCGATCTACACCAACAACTTCGCCGCCGTCAACACCAACTCTCTCCCCCTCTATGCAGTGGTGTAACACCTCTTCTCCCCGCTGTAATTTCTACTTAAACATGGTGCTTAATGCTACATATTATTATCCAATGATTTGTGGCCATCCTATGATGTTTGAGTAGATTCGTTTTGTCCTATGGGTTGATTGATGATCATTATTGGTTTGAGTTGTATGTTTTATTTTTGTGCCCTGCGTGTCGCGCAAGCATGAGGGATTCCCACTATAGGGTTTGCAATACGTTCATAATTCTCTTATAGTGGGTGGCGTGAGTGACTGAAACACATACCCGAGTAAGGGGGTTGTTGCGTATGGGAGTAAAGAGGACTTGATACTTAATGCTATGGTTGGGTTTTACCTTAATGATCTTTGGTAGTTGCGGATGCTTGCTAGAGTTCCAATCATAAGTGCATATGATCCAAGTACGGAAAGTATGTTAGCTCATGCCTCTCCCTCATATAAAATTGCAATAATGATTACCGGTCTAGTTATCGATTGCCTATGGACAAATCTTTCTCTTGTGTTACAAAAAGCTTTCTACTAAACAACTAACTTTTATTATCTCGCAAATTACTCTTAGTTTTATTCTTGTTAAGTACTTCTAGTCTTATCCTTACACCCGCAAAATAGTTTCATACTTGTTCTAGGTAAAGCGAACGTTAAGTGCGCGTAGAGTTGTATCGGTGGTCGATAGAACTTGAAGGGAATATTAATTCTACCTTTAGCTCCTCGTTGGATTCGACACTCTTATTTATCAAAAAAGCTACAATTGATCCCCTATACTTGTGGGTTATCAAGACCTTTTTCTGGCGCCGTTGCCGGGGAGCAATAGCGTGGGGTTGATATTCTCGTGTCTGCTTGTTTGCTTTATCACTAAGTAGTTTTAATTTTCTGTTCTAAGTTGTTTTATATCTTTAGTTATGGATATGGAACACGAAATACCAAAAAAAATAGTTGTACTTGCTACTCATGGAGATGGGGAACCTCCTAAAACCCTCGATGCTGGTTATGTGAAAAATATTAATCACTACTTTGATAATCCTGAGAAAACCCCATTCAACTTGATAATGGGAGACATGTTGGATCAGTGTGAATACTTTAGGGATTATCGCTTGACTCGAAAAGGGAAACACTTATGGGATCAAATTGATTATTTGCAATGGTATGCTTGGAATTTATGCTTGAGATATGATTATACTTGTTGCTCTAGGATGAAGGCTCCACACCTTCCCTTTTCATGTGAATTTAATGATAATGAAACCTTGGCTTCTTATGCTAATGGTATATATGATTACTATGATGTGGAACGAATAGAAGCATTTGTTGCTTTTAAGGGTGCTTATGAAATTGAATCTTTGTTTAAAAAGTATGAAGATTGTGATGATGCTGTTTGCAGATCTGAAAATTTTGCTATACTTAAATATTGCTATGAGAATTATAAATACAATGTCGATATTGATGAATTTATTGAGAAAGTCTCCGCTGTCCAAGAAGAGACTAATATTTTGCAGGAAACTATGGAAGAAGAAATTGCTGAAACTGTGAGCTCATTAGATGAAAAAGATGAGGAGGAGAGCGCAGAACAAAAGGAGGAAGAGCGGATTGATCACCCGTGCCCACCTTCTGATGAGAGTAACTCTTTATCCCATACATTGTTTAATTTCCCTTCATGCTTACCAAAGGATGAATGCTATGATAGTTGCTATGATCCCTTGGATTCGTTTGAAATATCCCTTTTTGATGAAATTGATGCTTGCTATGCTTGTGGCCTTGATGCCAATATGAATTATGCTTATGGAGATGAACTTGCTATAGTTCCTTATGTTAAACATGAAATTGTTGCTATTACACCCACACATGATAGTCCTATTATCTTTTTGAATTCTCCCAAATACACTATATCAGAGAAGTTTGCTCTTATTAAGGATTATATTGATGGGTTGCGTTTTACTACTACACATAATAATTTTGATGAATATAATATGCATGTGCTTGCTGCTCCTACTTGCAATTATTACGAGAGAGGAACTACATCTCTACCTCTCTATATTTCCAATACGATAAAATTGCAAGAAACTACTTATGCTATGCATTGGCCTTTACTTGATGTGCATGAATTGTTCTTTTATGACATGCCGATGCATAGGAAGAGAGTTAGACTTCGTTGTTACATGATATATATTACTTTGTGCTCACTACTAAATTACAAATCATTGTTAATTAAAATTGGCTTTGATTTTTTACTAAATTACTTTGTGCGCACTACCAAATGCCATGAAACTTTTTGGAGATTTTTTTCTGGACATAACAAACACTAGAAGCTTCGAGAGGAGACGAGAAGATGAAGCAGTGGCCCACGAGGCACCACGGCGCGCCCCAAGGGGGGCGCGCCCTGGTGGCTCGTGGGGCCCACACAGCTCCATTTGACCTAATTCCTCCACTATAAATTCTCTAAAGTAGGAAACCAACAGAGGAGTCCACGAAATACTTTTTCCGCCGCCGCAAGGTTCTGTTCTCGAGAGATCCCATCTGGAGGCCTTCTCCGGTACTCCGCCGGAGGGGGAATCGATCACGGAGGGGCTCTCCATCAACCTTGCTGCCCTTCCGATGATGCGTGAGTAGTTTACCACAGACCTTCAGGTCCATAGTTAGTAGCTAGATGGCCTCTTCTCTCTTTTTGATCTTCAATACAATGTTCTCCTCGATGTTCTTGGAGTTCTATCCGATGTAATCACTTTTTGCGGTGTGTTTGTTGGGATCCGATGAATTGTGAGTTTATGATCAGATTATCCATGAATATTATTTGAGTCTTCTCTGAACTCTTTTATGCATGATTATTATAGCTTCATATTTCTCTCCGGTCTATTGATTTGGTTTGGCCAACTAGATTGATTTATCTTGCAATGGGAGAGGTGCTTTGTAATGGGTTCGATCTTGCGGTGCTCAATCCCAGTGACAGAAAGGGACATGACACGTATGTATCATTGCTATTAAGGGTAAAAAGATGGGATTTATTCATGCGTGAGTTTACTTTGTCTACATCATGTCATCTTGCTTTAGGTGTTACTCCGTTCTTTATGGACTTAATACACTAGATGCATGCTGGATAGCGGTCGATGTGTGGAGTAATAGTAGTAGATGCAGGCAGGAGTCGGTCTACTTGTCTCAGACGTTATGCCTATATACATGATTATTGCCTTGGATATCTTCATGATTATTTGCTTTTCTATCAATTAACCAACAGTAATTTGTTCACCCACCGTATGCTATTTTCATGAGAGAAGCCTCTAGTGAAAACTATGGCCCCCGGGTCTACTTCTAACATATATTAATAATTCTAAAAATACCTTGCTGCACTTTTTCTTTATTTATTTTATTTTATATTTTAGTTCAATCTATCTATCTATCACCATACAATTTAATCTTGCAATTTACCGCCAAGGGATTGACAACCCCTTGTTTGCGTTGGGTGCAAGGATTTGTTATTTTGTGTGCAGGTACTGTTAATGAGGTGTTGCGTGATTCTCCTACTAGATTGATAACCTTGGTTTCATAACTGAGGGAAATACTTATCTCTACTGTATTGCATCATCCCTTCCTCTTCGGGGAAAAACCAACGCAGATCACAAGTAGCAGTGCCCAGTGCCAGTTGCTG
Organism: Elymus sibiricus; assembly: GCA_039707655.1. Taxonomy (NCBI): domain Eukaryota; kingdom Viridiplantae; phylum Streptophyta; class Magnoliopsida; order Poales; family Poaceae; genus Elymus; species Elymus sibiricus. The sequence continues at coordinate 322,766,670 of CM077672.1, forward strand.
TTTTTTGCCTATTTTTGGTTTTTCAGAATACCAGTACCAAACGAAGTCCAAATGCCACGAAACTTTTTGGAGATTTTTTTCTGGACATAAGAGACACTAGAAGCTTTGGGAGAGGGCCAAAAGACAGAGGAGGTGGCCACGAGCCACCAGGGCGCGCCCCAGGGGGGGTGGCGCGCCCTGGTGCCTCGTGGGCCCGCCTCTGCTCCGTTTGACCTAATTCAACCTCTATAAATACTCTAAAATCGGGAAACCAACAGAGGAGTCCACGAAATACTTTTTTCGCCGCCGCAAGTCTCTGTTCTCGAGAGATCCCATCTGGAGGCCTTTTCCGGCACTCTGTCGAAGGGGGATTCGATCACGGAGGGGCTCTACATCAACCTTGCTACCCTTCTGATGATGCGTGAGTAGTTTACCACAGACCTTCGGGTCCATAGTTAGTAGCTAGATGGCTTCTTCTCTCTTTTTGATCTTCAATACAATGTTCTCCTCGATGTTGTTGGAGTTCTATCCGATGTAATCACTTTTTGCGGTGTGTTTGTTGGGATCCGATGAATTGTGAGTTTATGATCAGATTATCCATGAATATTATTTGAGTTTTCTCTAAACTCTTTTATGCATGATTGTTATAGCTTCGTATTTCTCTCGGATCTATTGATTTGGTTTGCCCAACTAGATTGATTTATCTTGCAATGGGAGAGGTGCTTTGTAGTGGGTTCGATCTTGCGGTGCTCAATCACAGTGACAGAAAGGGACATGACACGTATGTATCATTGCTATTAAGGGTAAAAAGATGGGGTTTATTCATGCGTGAGTTTACTTTGTCTACATCATGTCATCTTGCTTAAGGCGTTACTCCGTTCTTTATGAACTTAATACTCTAGATGCATGCTGGATAGCGGTCGACGTGTGGAGTAATAGTAGTAGATGCAGAATCGTTTTGGTCTACTTGTCTCGGACGTGATGCCTATATACATGATCATTGCCCTGGATATCGTCATGATTATTTGCTTTTCTATCAATTGCCCAACAGTAATTTGTTTACCCATCGTATGCTATTTTCAAGAGAGAAGCCTCTAGTGAAAACTATGGCCTCCGGGTCTACCTTTATCATACATTGAAAATCCTAAAAATACCTTGCTGCAATTTTACTTTATTTATTTTATTTTGTATTTTTGTTCGATCTATCTATCTATCACCATACAATTTAATCTTGCAATTAACCGCCAAGGGATTGACAACCCCTTGTTCGCGTTGGGTGCGAGGATTTGTTATTTTGTGTGCAGGTGCTGCTAACGAGTTGTTGCGTGATTCTCCTACTGGATTGATAACCTTGGTTTCATAACTGAGGGAAATACTTATCTCTACTGTACTGCATCATCCCCTCCTCTTCGGGGAAATCCCAACGCAGCTCACAAGTAGCAGGAAGAATTTCTGGCACCGTTGCCGGGGAGACATCATCAACATCTATCAAGTACCTACACATAAACTTTCATCTCCTTGCATTTATTTTATTTGCCTTTGCCTCTCGTTTTCATCTCCCCCACTTCTAATTTTTTTTCCAAAAATACAAAAATATTTTTATTTGCTTGTTTGCTACGTCACTATGGCTAGTTCATCACTTGTTGCTATTACCCCTGAAAATGAAGTGCTTAATTTTAAACAAAGGTGAGGAGAGAATTTAAAAGATGCTTGGTATAGGATTTGTGATGCTCATAATAGATCAACTCGTAAGCAATCCACCACCATCCTTCTTCGTAATTTTTATGTGGGCATTACTAGTTGGTATAGATTTGTACTTGATACTATCACCGGAGGGAATTTCTTGATGTGTCCCTCTATGGATGCTTTCAATGCTATGGGAAATTTAGTGGGATCACCACCTATCACTATTAATGAAACAACTTTGACCTTGGAACATGTTATGCAAAGGTTAGAAGCTATCAAAAATAAAATACCTACTATTGAACATCTTGAGAAATTAGATAAAAAAATTCATAATCATATCACTCAATTTGGTTCTAAGGTAGGAATTACATTGAAAACCTTAAAGGAAAAGGAACCGGTAGTTAATGAAAGAATAGAACAAAGCCCCGCTAGAATCGACGAGATAGAAGAAATTATTAATAATTTGGGCTTGGCTTTTTCCTCCGTTAAGAATATTGATAGAATTCCTTCCAATAAAAATTGCAAATTTATGTATGTTCCTAAAACCAATGGTGCTACTTCTAGTAAGGGAAATGCCCAAGGCACCCCAAGGTAATATTCAAGGAAGACTCAAGCAACTAAGATTGGGGATGCCTCGAAAGGCATCCCCTCTTTCTTCTACCAACTATCGGTAATTTTACTTGGAGCTATATTTTTATTCGTCACATATCATGAGTTTTGCTTGGAGCGTCGTGTATTATATGAGTCTTTGCTTTGTTTGCTTTTTAGTTTGTCACAATCATCTTTGCTGGACACCTATTTGAGAGAGCCACACGTTTATCATGATTTGTTAGAATACTCTATGTGCTTCACTTATATCTATTGAGCTAGGCAGTTGCTCTAGTGCTTCACTTAAATCTTTTTTAGCACGGCGGTGGCTATATTTTGAAGAAATATTTGAACTCTCGTGCTTCACTTATATTATTTTGAGAGTTGATAAGATTAAATTTTGAAAAAATATTTGCACTCTCATGCTTCACTTATATCTTTTTGAGAGTTGATAATAGTAATGGTAATTTGCACAAGATATGAATTTGGTCCCAAAGTGATGAATATTCAAGAGGGATATAATAAAAACTTTCATGAAAGATCATTGGATATGATAAGTTTGATTCCTTGCAATAGTTTTGCGATATGGATATGATAATATGTGAATCATGTTAGTGAGTAATTGTGATTTAGTAAGAATATTGGTGTTAAGGTTTGTGATTCCCTATGCATGCACATAAAGTCAAGAGTTATGCAACGAAATTATATCCTACTTATGGTGCATTACTCAGTGTTAGTTATGTTCAATGCATGTTTATGACCATTTTCGCTTTTTGGTTGGTCGCTTCTCAATCTATTTGCTAGCCTTCATTTGTACTAAGCGGGAATACTGCTTGTGCATCCAACTCCTTAAAACCCAAGTTGTGCCAAATGAGTCCACCATACCTACCTATATGCGGTATTTCCATGCCGTTCCAAGTAAATTTGCATGTGCCAACTCTAATTTTTCAAAATAATTTTCCATTTTGTGTGCCCGTACCGCTCATGAAGCGGCAGGGGGTGGCCAATATTTTCCATGCTAGGTGTGTTATTCTCACGATGAGTGTTTATTCACTTGTCATTGCACGAGAAAGTGGCAGGTAATAGGGATGCCCAGTCCCGAAATGAAATGAAAAAAAATTAATATGATGATAATAATAAATTCCTTGGAAAGTGTTGGTATGGAGGGCACCCGTGGATACAGCTAGCCATGGATTGTGAAAGAATGGTGGAAAGGAAATAAACTTTATTTTCTGTTTGGGAACCGCCTATAATGTGTCTAGCATAGAAGATATTGGGAATTCTCGGTCGTTTTCGTTGACAGGAAAAGCATGCCTCTCAAAATAATTGTATCTCTCTAATTTAAGCCTTGAGCTCTGGCACCTCTGCAAATCTCTGCTTCCCTCTGCGAAGGGCCTATCTATTTACTTTTATGCAATTTTTACTTTTGTTTTGAGTCTCCATCTTCTCTTACAAAGCACCAACTACAGAGCACTATTGTCATACTTGTGCACTGTGTGTAGCTAATATTGAGTGTGTTTCATGAATGGATCGATAATTGAGCATAATGGGCTAGGGATAGCTTTCTTTAGCATTGATATTTTGAAAGACATGGTTGCTTGTTAGTATGCTTGAGTATTTATGTCTTCATATCAAACTATAGACTATTGCTTTGAATCATTCAAGTCCAAATGCCCATGCTACAAAAGAAAAGAAGTATATGATGAATATGATAGGTAGCATTCCACATCAAAAATTCTATTTTTATCATTTACCTACTCGAGGACGAGCAGGAATTAAGCTTGGGGATGCTTGATACGTCTCCAACGTATCTATAATTTTTTATTGTTCCATGCTATTATAGTATCAATCTTGGATGTTTTATATACACTTACAAGCAATTATATATCATTTTTTGGGACTAACCTATTAACTCAATGCCCAGTGCCAGTTGCTGTTTTTTGCCTGTTTTTGGTTTTTCAGAATACCAGTACCAAACGAAGTCCAAATGCCACGAAACTTTTTGGAGATTTTTTTCTGGACATAAGAGACACTAGAAGCTTCGGGAGAGGGCCAGAAGACAGAGGAGGTGGCCATGAGCCACCAGGGCGCACCCCAGGGGGGTGGCACGCCCTGGTGCCTCGTGGGCCCACCTCTCCTCCATTTGACCTAATTCCACGTCTATAAATACTCTAAAATCGGGAAACCAACAGAGGAGTCCACGAAACACTTTTTCCGCCGCCGCAAGTCTCTGTTCTCGAGAGATCCCATCTGGAGGCCTTTTCTGGCACTCTGTCGGAGGGGGATTCGATCACGGAGGGGCTCTACATCAACCTTGCTGCCCTTCCGATGATGCGTGAGTAGTTTACCACAGACCTTCGGGTCCATAGTTTGTAGCTAGATGGCTTCTTCTCTCTTTTTGATCTTTAATACAATGTTCTCCTCGATATTCTTGGAGTTCTATCCGATGTAATCACTTTTTACGGTGTGTTTGTTGGGATCCGATGAATTGTGAGTTTATGATCAGATTATCCATGAATATTATTTGAGTTTTCTCTAAACTCTTTTATGCAAAATTGTTATAGCTTCGTATTTCTCTCCGATCTATTGATTTGGTTTGGCCAACTAGATTGATTTATCTTGCAATGGGAGAGGTGCTTTGTAATGGGTTCGATCTTGCGGTGCTCAATCCCAGTGACAGAAAGGGACATGACATGTATGTATCATTGCTATTAAGGGTAAAAATATGGGGTTTATTCATGCGTGAGTTTACTTTGTCTACACCATGTCATCTTGCTTAAGGCGTTACTCCGTTCTTTATGAACATAATACTCTAGATGCATGCTGGATAGCGGTCGACGTGTGGAGTAATAGTAGTAGATGCAGAATCGTTTCGGTCTACTTGTCTCGGACGTGATGCCTATATACATGATCATTGCCTTGGATATCATCATGATTATTTGCTTTTCTATCAATTTCCCAACAGTAATTTGTTTACCCACCGTATGCTATTTTCAAGAGAGAAGCCTCTAGTGAAAACTATGGCCCCCGGGTCTACCTTTATCATACATTGAAAATCCTAAAAATACCTTGCTGCAATTTTACTTTATTTATTTTATTTTGTATTTTTGTTCGATCTATCTATCTATCACCATACAATTTAATCTTGCAATTAACCGCCAAGGGATTGACAACCCCTTGTTCGCGTTGGGTGCGAGGATTTGTTATTTTGTGTGCAGGTGCTGCTAACGAGTTGTTGCGTGATTCTCCTACTGGATTGATAACCTTGGTTTCATAAGTGAGGGAAATACTTATCTCTATTGTACTGCATCATCCCCTCTTCTTCGGGGAAATCCCAACGCAGCTCACAAGTAGCAAGAAACCTCCTTTCCCTGTTAGGATTAAGGAACATGCTAAAGCTTCAACTATGGTTAACGAAAGTAATATTAGAGCACCTAGACCTTCTGAACAAATTAAGGTCGAACCTAATATTGCAATGGTTAAAGATCTTTTGGCTGATAACCTTGATGGACACGACATATATTTCTGTGATGAAGCAACTAGAATTGCTAAGTGCTACTTGTAGACTGCGTTGGTATTTCCCCGAAGAGGAGAGGATGATGCAGTATAGTAGGGATAAGTATTTCCCTCAGTTAAGAACCAAGGTTATCAATCCGGTAGGATAACCAAGCAAAATACCGTTAAGCGCACCTGCACACACAAAAGCAAACACTTGCACCCAACGCAAATAAGAGGGTTGTCAATCCTCTTAGCGGTTATTTGCAAGGATTAATTCTGATAGTGATAGATAGATAAACTAAAATACTAAATAAAATAAAATTAAATAAATTGCAGCAAGGTATTTTTAGGTTTCTTTATATATGATAAAGTAGACCCGGGGGCCATAGTTTTCACTAGAGGCTTCTCTCTCGAACACATAGCATACGGTGGGTAAACAAATTACTGTTGGGCAATTGATAGAAAAGCAAATAATTATGATGGATTCATGGCATTGATCATGTATATAGGCATCACGTCCGAGACAAGTAGACCGACTCCTGCCTGCATCGACTACTATTACTCCACCCATCGACCGCTATCCAGCATGCATCTAGGGTATTAAGTATGAAACAGAGTAACGCCTTAAGCAAGATGACATGATATAGACAAAGTAAACTCAAGCAATATGATTAAACCCCATCTTTTTATCCTTAATGGCAACAATACAAATACGTGTCATGTCCCCTTCTATCACTGGGATTGAGCACCGCAAGATTGAACCCATCACAAAGCACCTCTCCCATTGCAAGATAAATCAATCTAGTAGGCCAAACCAAATCGATAGATCAGAGAGAAATACAAAGCTATAATAATCATGCATAAAAGAGTTCAGAGAAGACTCAAATATTTCTCATGAATAATTTGATCATAAACTCACAATTCATCGGATCCCAACAAACGCACCGCAAAAGAAGATTACATCGGATAGAACTCCAAGAACATCGAGGAGAACATGGTATTGAAGATCAAAGAGAGAGAAGAAGCCATCTAGCTACTAGCTATGGACCCGTAGGTCTGTGGTAAACTACTCACACATCATCGGAAGGGCAGCAAGGTTGATGAAGAAGCCCTCCATGATCGATTCCCCCTCCAGCAGAGTACCGGAAAAGGCCTCCAGATGGGATCGCGGAAGAACAGAGGCTTGCGGTGGCGGAAAGGTTTTCTCTTCTATCTCTCTGGTATATTGGGAATATTTTAGAATTTATAGCGCTGGAATTAGGTCAGGAGGGGCTATGAGGGGCCCACAAGCCTGGGGGCACGCCTACCCCCCCCCCCTGGGAGCGCCCTCCAGGCTTGTCGCCTCCTCGTGGATCTTCTGGTCTTCTCCTGAAGCTTTGTGGGTCTCTTCTGGTCCAGAAAAAATTAATCCAAAGTTTTTTCTCGTTTGGACTCTTTTTGATAATGATTTTCTGAAAAGGCAAAAGCAAGCAAAAAACAGCAAATGGCACTGGGCACTGGATTAATAGGTTAGTCCCAAAAAATGATATATAATGGCATATAATACCATATAAAACATCCAAGATTGATACTATAATAGCATGGAACAATCAAAAATTATAGATACGTTGGAGACGTATCACTAAGCCAGACACTAAAGATAAAAATAAATCCGTAGTTGGCATGCCTGTTATTTCTGTTAAAATTGGAGATCATTGCTATCATGGTTTATGTGATATTGGTGCTAGTGTGAGTGTTATTCCTTTTACTCTCTATCAAGAAGTCATGAATGATATTGCACCTGTTGAGATTGAAGATATTGATGTCACTATTAAGCTTGCAAATAGAGATACTATTACTCCACTTGGGATTGTTAGAGATGTTGAAGTCTTGTGTGGTTAGATCAAATACCCTACTGATTTTCTTGTTCTTGGATCACCACAAGATGATTTTTGTCCCATTATATTTGGTAGACCCTTCTTGAATACAGTAAATGCTAAGATTGATTGCAACAAAGAAAATGTCAGTGTTAATTTTGGTGAGGTGTCTCATGAATTTAATTTCTCCAAGTTTCGTAGACAGCCTCATGATAAGGAATTACCCAATAAAGATGAAATTATTGGTCTTGCTTCTATTGTTGTACCTCCTACTGATCCTTTAGAACAATACTTGTTAGACCACGAAAATGATATGCATATGAATGAAAGAAATGAAATAGATGAGTTGTTCTTTAAACAAGCACCTATTCTTAAACATAACTTGCCTGTTGAAACTTTGGGAGACCCTCTTCCACCAAAGAGTGACCCTGTGTTTGATTTGAAGCAATTACCTGATACGCTTAAATATGCTTATCTTGATGACAAGAAGATATATCCTGTTATTATTAGTGCTAACCTTTCAGAGCATGGAGAAAAGAGATTACTTAAAACTCTGAGGAAGCACCGTGCTGCTATTGGGTATATTCTTGATGATCTTAATGGCATCAGTCCCACTCTATGTCAGCATAAAATTCATATGGAGCCAAATGCTAAACCCGTTGTTGATCATCAAAGAAGATTGAATCCTAAAATGAAGGATGTGATAAGAACTAAAATATTAAAGCTTCTGGAGGCAGGTATAATTTATCCCATAGCTGATAGTAGATGGGTAAGTCTCCTATTCATTCTGTTCCTAAGAAAGGAGGTATTACTGTTGTTCCTAATGATAAAAATGAACTTATCCCACAAAGAATTGTAACTGGTTATAGGATGGTAATTGATTTTAGGAAGTTAAATAAAGCTACTAGGAAAGATCATTACCCCTTGCCTTTTATTGCTCAAATGTTAGAAAGATTATCTAAGCATACACATTTTTGCTTCCTAGATGGTTATTCTGGTTTCTCTCAAATACCTGTATCACCAGAAGATCAAGAGAAAACCACATTTACTTGTCCTTTTGGAACTTATGCTTATCGTCGTATACCTTTTGGTTTATGTAATGCACCTACTACCTTTCAAAGATGTATGACTGCTATATTCTCTGATTTTTGTGAAAAGATTGTTGAGGTTTTCATGGATGATTTTTCCGTTTACGGAACTTCTTTTAATGATTGCTTAAGCAACCTTGATCGAGTTTTGCAGAGATGTGAAGAAACTAATCTTGTCTTGAATTGGGAGAAGTGTCACTTTATGGTAAATGATGGTATAGTCCTTGGGCATAAAATTTTTGAAAGAGGTATTGAAGTTGATAAAGCTAAAGTTGATGCAATTGAGAAAATGTCATGTCCTAGAGATATCAAAGGTATAAGAAGTTTCCTTGGTCATGCTGGTTTCTATAGAAGGTTTATAAAAGACTTCTCTAAAATTTCTAGGCCTCTTACTAATCTCTTGCAAAAAGATGTTCCATTTGTTTTTGATGATGATTGCGTAGAAGGCTTTGAAATTCTTAAGAAAGCCTTAATATCTGCACCTATTGTTCAACCACCTGATTGGAACCTACCCTTTGAAATTATGTGTGATGCTAGTGACTATGATGTTGGTGCTGTTCTAGGACAAAGAGTTGATAAGAAATTGAATGTTATTCATTATGCTAGTAAAACTCTAGATAGTGCTCAAAGAAATTATGCTACTACTGAAAAAGAATTTTTAGCAGTTGTGTTTGCATGTGATAAATTTAGATCCTATATTGCTGATTCCAAAGTTACTATTCATACTGATCATGCTGCTATTAAATACCTTCTCGAAAAGAAAGATGCTAAGCCTAGGCTTATTAGGTGGGTTCTTTTGCTACAAGAATTTGATTTGCATATTGTTGATAGAAAGGGACCTGCGAACCCCGTAGCAGATAATTTGTCTTGAATGGAAAATGTTCTTGATAACCCACTTCCTATTAATGATGATTTCCCTGATGAACAACTAGCTGCAATAAATGCTTTTCGTAACACTCCTTGGTATGCAGACTATGCTAATTACATTGTTGCTAAATATATACCACCTAGTTTCATGTAACAACAAAAGAAAAAGTTCTTCTTTGATTTAATGCATTACTTTTGGGATGACCCACATTTATATAAAGAAGGATTAGATGGTATTATTAGACGTTGTGTACCTGAGCATGAACAGGAACAAATCCTATGGAAGTGCCACTCCGAGGCATACGGAGGACACCATGCGGGAGACAGAACTGCACATAAGGTATTACAATCTGGTTTTTATTGGCCTACTCTCTTCAAAGATGCACGTAAGTTTGTCCTTTCTTGTGATGAATGTCAAAGAATCGGTAATATTGGTAGACGTCAGGAAATGCCTATGAATTATTCACTTGTTATTGAACCATTTAATGTTTGGGGTTTTGATTATATGGGACCTTTTCCTTCCTCTAATGGTTATACTCATATTTTAGTTGTTGTTGATTACGTTACTAAGTGGGTAGAAGCTATTCCAACTAGTAGTGCTGATCATAACACTTCTATTAAAATGCTTAAAGAAGTTATATTTCTGAGGTTTGGAGTCCCTAGATATTTGATGACGGATGGTGGTTCTCATTTTATTCATGGTGCTTTCCGTAAATTGCTTGCTAAATATGATGTTAATCATAGAATTGCATCTCCATATCATCCTCAGTCTAGTGGTCAAGTTGAATTGAGTAATAGAGAAATAAAATTAATTTTGCAAAAGACCGTTAATAGATCCAGGAAGAATTGGTCTAAGAAACTTGATGATGCATTATGGGTTTACAGAACTACTTATAAAAATCCTATGGGTATGTCTCCATATAAAATGGTCTATGGAAAAGCATGTCATTTACCTCTTGAGTTAGAACATAAGGCTTATTGGGCAATTAAAGAGCTTAATTATGATTTTAAACTTGCCGGTGAAAAGAGATATTTTATATTAGCTCTTTAGATGAATGGAGAACCCAAGCCTATGAAAATGCCAAGTTATTTAAAGAAAAAGTTAAAAGATGGCATGATAAAAGAATTCAAAAACGGGAATTTAAAGTGTGTGAGCAAGTTCATTGTACAACTCTCGTTTCAGATTCTTTGCAGGAAAACTTCTCTCTAAATGGGAAGGGCCATATATCATCGAAGAAGTTTATTGCTCCGGAGCTATCAAAATCAACAACTCCGAAGGCACCAACCCGAGAGTGGTGAATGGGCAAAGAATTAAGCATTATATCTCAGGTACTCCCATTAATGTTGAAACTAATACTATTCAAATGATGACACCGGAGGAACACATCAAAGAGTCCTTCCAGAACGCTCCAGAACCCTGAAAAGGGGTAGGTATGTGATACGGTAAGTAAACCGACTCCAAAAATTCCATAAAAAATATTTTTGTTTGTTTTAGAATATTAGAAAAAATACAAAAATAAGAAACAGCCGAGAGGACCCACGAGGAGGCCATAAGGCAACAGGGCGCGACCCCCCCTGGGGCGCGCCGTGTTGCCTTGTGGGCCCCTCGTGTGCCTTCCCGGCTCCGTTTTCCTCTCGTATGCTTATTTTGCAAGATAAAAATTCCTTATATATACTCCCATATGTTTTGACCATCGTATCGCAAGTTTTTCCCCTGTTCTTGTTTCGGGTTGTTTTTCTGACAGATCTAGATCCCCATGGCTCCCCGAAGGCTCCGCACCAAGCACCGGATTGTGCAACCTTCGCCCAACAAACGCCCTTTCAGCGAAGTCTATTATGAGTGGTCGTCCGGGTAAGAGGACGCCACTATGAAGGAGGGATCAGGAGAGGTAATGGAGGACCGGATTCAAGGAGAAGAAGATCAAGCCACGTGCACATGAGAAGCACCAGAAAAGGGATATACATGGCAAACTCTTTATCATAACCTTCCCCCATCTGAAATTGATACACTAAAGGTTTTTGAAGCAATTTGTGCTCAGAATACGTCGCTTACCCATGAAGTTATTGTGTTAGAAGAGCAGAATTGTGCCCGTCGGAGGATCAATGGCAATTTGGAGTACTTACTGAAGTTAAAGGACAAGCCTATCACATCATCACCGCCATCACCGAAGAAGGAGACTTGAGTACACGGGTATGGGCACCACCCTTGGCTTGTGCCAAGCTTGGGGGAGGTGCCCCGGTATCGTATCACCATCACTTTTCTCATAATTATCTGTCTTAGTTCGATCCTTAGTTATTTCGTGATTTAGAAAAATAAAGTTTTAGTATGATTTAGTTTCGAGTGCTTGCTTTGTGATCTATCTATCTATGTAAGCGTGTGTGAAAGTTATATAATAAAGAGTAGTTTGAGTTGAGTGTTTTGCTTTTGTTGATCCAATCTTAGAAATAAAATAAAGAGAATAAAAAGTAAGATCATAAGCTAATCCCATGGGGAGTGATGACTTCACATAAAAGAAGTAGAATTGATAAAACTTGTTCGAAGTTGACAAACATAGCATTGGTCATTGTTGCAATTCATGAAAAAGTAATAAAGGAAGAGAGGTCTCACATATAAATATACTATCTTGGACATCTTTTATGATTGTGAGCCCCCATTAAATATTCTATGTCAAACAGTTGACGTTGGACAAGGAAGACAACGTAATGAGTTATGTTTGCTTACATTCATATAGAAGCTATGTTGTTTTGGATCCTCTAACATGTGGTGCTTGCCCCCTATCTTTTGCTAGCCAAAAATTCCGCACTAAGTAGAGATACTACTTGTGTATCCAAAAACCCTTAAACCCAGTTTCATGTCATGAGAGTCCACCATATCTACCTATGGATTGAATAAGATCCTTCAAGTAAGTTGTCATCGGTGCAAAATCAATAAAAATTGCTCCTAAATATGTATGAACTTTTATTGTAAGGAAAAATAAGCTTTGTACGATCTTGTGATGGTGAAGAAATAAAAGGGACTGACTGCATAATAAAGGTCGCTATCACAAGGGGCAATATAAAGTGACGTTCCTTTACATTAAGAGTTTGCACATCCAAAAATAAAAAGTGCATGACAACCTCTGCTTCCCTCTGCGAAGGGCCTATCTTTTACTTTATGTATTTACTTTTTTTCAAGAGTCAATAGTATTCTCCTCAATTCTATTTTTATTTTCTCTCTTGGCAAGCATCATGTGGTGGGGATAGATCCAGGCATATATATCCAGTTGAATGTAGGTGATCATGAATTATTATTGTTGACATTACCCTTGAGGTAAATAAGTTGGGAGGCAAAATTATAAGCCCCTATATTTCTATGTGTCTGACTGAAACTTTTGCTCCATAAGTATGCCGTGAGTGTCAGCAATCATAGAAGACTAAATGATAGTTGAGTATGTGAACTTGCTAAACAAAGCTCTTACATAGACTCTTTCTGATAATATGATGAATTGTAATTGCATCAGTGACTGAGATCATAGTTTGTTAGTTTTCAATAGGGTTTATGGTTCATACTTTAACTTGTGAATGAATTATTGCTTTTTCATGAGAATTTTTATGATGATATATTATTGTTATAATAAAGATCATGATGCCTTCATGTCCGTATTTTATTTTTTATTGATGCCTCTCTCTCTAAACATGTGGTCATGATTATCGATTTCGGCTTTCGCTTGAGGACAAGCGAGGTCTAAGCTTGGGGGAGTTGATACGTCCAATTTGCATCATGATTTCCTACTATTATTTATAATGTATTTGGTCATTATTTCACTTTATGATGCAATTCTTATGCATTTTCTCTCTTAAATTGCAAGATTTATATGAAGAGGGAGAATACCGCCAGCTGGAATTCTCGACCTGAAATAGCTACAGCAGAGATACCTATTCTATAGAGCTCCAATTGACCTGAAACTTCACGGAGATTTTTTATTGAATATATAAAAAATACTCGAGAAAAGAGATACCAGAGGGGGCCTACCAGTTGCCCACAAGGCAACAGGGCGCGCCCCCCCTGGGCGCGCCCTGATGCCCTGTGGGGCCCACAGCTGGCCTCCGGCCCCCTCCTTCTGTTATATAGGCTCATTTGCCCTAAAAAAATAGAGAGAAAACTTTCGGGACGAAGCACCGCCGTCTCAAGGCGGAACCTGGGCAGGAGCAATTTTGCTCTCCGGTGGAGCGATTCCGCCGGGGATACTTCCCTCCGGGAGGGGGAAATCGAAGCCATCGACATCACCAACGATCCTCTCATCATGGGAGGACCAATCTTCGTCAACATCTTCACCAGCACCATCTCATCTCAAACCCCAGTTCATCTCTTGTATTCAATCTTTGTCTCAAAACCTCAGATTGGTACTTGTGGATTGCTAGTAGTGTTGATTACATCTTGTAGTTGATGCTAGTTGGTTTATTTGGTGGAAGATTGTATGTTCAGATCCTTAATGCTATTCAATACCCCTCTGATCTTGAACATGAATATGATTTGTGAGTAGTCACTTTTGTTCTTGAGGACATGGGAGAAGTCTTGTCATAAGTAATCATGTGAATTTGGTATTCGTTCAATATTTTGATGATATGTATGTTGTTGCTTCCTTTAGTGGTGTCGTGTGAACGTCGACTACATGACACTTCACCATCTTTGGGCCTAACTGAAGGCATTGTGGAGTAGTAATTAGATGATGGGTTGCTAGAGTGACAGAAGCTTAAACCCAAGTTTATGCGCTATTCCGTAAGGGGCTGATTTGGATCCATATGTTTCATGCTATGGTTAGATTTATCTTAATTCTTCTTTCGTAGTTGCGGATGCTTGCGAGAGGGGGTAATCATAAGTGGGAGGCTTGTTCAAGTAAGAACAGCACCCAAGCACCGGTCCACCCACATATCAAATTATCAAAGTAGCGAACGCGAATCAAACAAACATGATGAAAGTGACTAGATGAAATTCCCATGTGTCCTCGAGAACGCTTTGCTTATTATATGAGTTCGTTCCGGTTTGTACTTTGCTATAAAAAGGATTGGGCCACCTTGCTGCACCTTTGTTACCGTTACTATTTGTTACTTGTTACGAATTACCTTGCTATCAAACTATCTGTTACCTATAATTTCAGTGCTTGCAGAGAATACCTTGCTGAAAACCGCTTGTCATTTCCTTCTGCTCCTCGTTGGGTTCGACACTCTTACTTATCGAAAGGAATGCGATTGATCCCCTATACTTGTGACCCATTTTAGGGCAGACATTGGAGTGATACCCTTTTTAGGCAGCTGTTGGAGAAGAACAAATTGATGCCCTAAATTCACTTTTTGGTGCCCTAAACAGTTTTTTCAGTGCCCTATTTTATGACAGCTGTTGCAGATGCTCTTATACAACTGTAAAGTATTTATGCATGTCACCCCAAATGGGCCTAAGGGCATTTCTAACCGATCCCCTATATATAACGGAGAATCCGGCGGAGTAAACCCTTAGTGGAGTATTTTTACTCCACTAAGTTTTGGCCGGACCTACCCGATCCCCTATATATAACGGAGTAAATTTTTGTTTTTCTAAACTTTGCAATTCTAGTATACATTGCAACTACATATTAGCACACATATAGAAACTAATCATAATATGAATGTTCAAGCAAATCACGAATATAGTTTACACACTGAATTTAAAGTTTACAAACCGAATTATTCAAATTTGAACACACCGAATGGTCCAAATGTAGCAAATAACATGTGATAGAACAACTTGGACTCGCTATGACGTTGCCAGTGATGCTCAATAAGATATTCTTGGAGCTGAGCATGAACTTGTCGGCTCTCGATCTGGCGGTGCTCTTCAAGGAATGCCAGGATCATGTTCGTATCATACTCTGGCTCAACCGGGGTCCCGTTGATGATGTACCGAAAGTTCTTAGGCGTATCCCTCTCGTCTTCAATGATCATGTTATGCAATATGATGAACAAGTCATGATCTGCCATAGAACCTTGGAGCTCCAGTACTCGGCAGGGCCACGAACAATTGCAAAGCGCTTCTGAAGCACACCGAAGGCTCTCTCCATATCTTTCCTAGCTGCTTCTTGACATTGGGCAAAGTGAATATTTTTGTTACCTTTTGGACGCGGAATTGTTTTGACTAATGTGGCGCATGGTGGATAGATGTCATCCGCAAGGTAGTAACCCATCGAGTAGTTGTGCCCATTGACCGAGTAGTTGCCAGCAGAAGCATCTCCTGTAATAAACCTAGAAAACAGTGGTGATCTCGACAGCACATTCAAGTCATTGTGAGAGCCAGGCAAACCAAAGAATGAATGCCATATCCAAAGATCCTTCGTTGCAACTGCCTCAAGAATGATCGTTGGATCGTTGCGGTGGCCTTTGTACTGACCCTTCCACCATGTAGGACAATTCTTTCATGTCCAATGCATATAGTCAAGTGATCCAAGCATCCCTGGCCATCCTCTTGCTTCACTCTCTGTCATCAGCCTCTGGGTGTCTTCAATGTTGGGGCTCTCAAGTACTCAGGTCCAAAAACATCGATCGTTGCTTTAGTAAACCTTCGAACGGCCTCCAAGTTTGTGTCTTCACCAATGCAGACATAGTCGTCAACGGCATCAGCCAAACACCCATATGCCAAGACTCGAATAGCCACAATGCACTTCATCCGAGGCCTTGCACTTATCTCCCCACTTGTATTTCTCCGGAGATTGAACCAGTCATCATACCTCTCAACGGCTTTTGCAATGGTTAGAAAAAGACTTGTGTGCATCCGAAAGCGCCGGCGAAAGTACTTCTCCGGATAGGTTGGCTTTGGATCAAAGTAGTCTCTCATGATCTTGGCATGGCCCTCCGCTCTATCACGGTTGATGTGTATCCGGCCAAACTGCGATCCTCTCCTAGGCCGCCGAACATCATCATTGAAAATCATGCCTAAAACGGTTTCAAAGTCATCGTCGTTTTCTTCCTCTTCGGATGACGGCGAGTCCTCGAAGACTATCTCCCTCAACCTCTTCATCTACAATTACAAAGGCTTGGTTCAATCCAAACGCCTTGGTTCAAAAAGAAACAAACGAAAAAAACTCACCTAGTAAAACCGTCGAACAATTGCGGTGCGGTGGTGGTCCACCGGCCGGCCGATGTCGTTTAGACCAAACCAGCGGGCAGCGACGCGTGTGAATGACCTGCGGTGGTGTGCAAGCAAGGTCAGATGTGGCGGCCGACAGAAAATGAAGAAGATTCGAAGCAATTCGACGAATCAGCTATGGCGACGGCGGCGGCGTTTCACCTTGATTCCGGCGACGGCGACGGGGGCCGAACGGGCTCGGCGTCGGGCAGAAGGGCTGCGGGGGCCAAGGAAGGCAACGAGGTAGCGGCGGGGCCGGCGGGCGATCACCGGGAAGTGCATAGGCAAAGAGGCAGTGGCGGGTGGAGAGGTGAGTGAGAGGATCAGCTTTTACTCCGAGCGGTAGCGGCCAAGTATATTTAGGGGAGGGAGACGCACCGGAGGATAATTTTTCCTCCACTAACCGTTTTAGGGCATCGGTTAGGTGCGCGTTAGGAGTAAAACCGACTTTTTACTCCTCGCCGGATAGGGGATCGGTTAGAAATGCCCTAAGGCCAACTCCAACGCACGACCCCAAACGGACGTCCGTTTTGTCCGGATTTTGTCCGTTTGGGGATGGCAATAGGGCGGCGGCCGGCCCTTTTCCTGGATGCGCCGGACGTGCGCCCAACGCGCGGCCGCATCTCGTCCGGCTGCATGCAAAATAAAAAAAACCAACAAAGACGTAGCGCGGCCGGCGGCCATAGTTCGTGCTAGCGGCCGTAGTTCATGCCGACAACAAAGCCAGCGGCCGGCAAACATATGCCAGCCTACAAAAATGGTCAAGCCCCCAAGTTTCACGCCGGCAACAAAGCCAGCGGCCGGCACACTAGCTAGCTTCAAAATGAACAAGTTTTTCACGCCGGCAACAAAGCCAGCGGCCGGCACACAAGCCGACCTTCAAAAAGAACGGCCATAGTCCACGGCCGAGGCCTCCCTAGTTCAGGCCGTCTTGGGCGAACATCTTCTTTTGCCGGTTCGTGAACCAAGCCTTTCTCTTCGGGGACATGTTGGTCTTGTCGACGCTCATGATTGCTAGCGCCACCTCTTTTGCTTTGGTGTCGGCATTGGTGGCCTCGATCGCGAGCTTCTTCAATTGGGCGGCCTCCTCAATGTCGAGCTTCCTCCTTTTGGCGGCCTCCTCCATGTTAAGCTTCTTTGTTTGGAGATCCAAGTATATCTTCATTTGGTCCTCCTTCCCTTTGCTCCTCCTCTCTTCCCTCACTTCCTTTTGAGTCATCATGCCTTGCAAAATTGCTTGCAAGGCCATGGAGGACGCATCACACTTCTCGTCGGCCTTGGAGTTGGTCTTGCCCCTCGGCATCTTGAGCAAATCTCCATTCGCAGCCACGGCCTTTGCTCCTCCTTTCTTCTTTAGAGCGGCATATTGATCTTTGAACTTGGGGCAATCTTTGATGAGCGTCTAACAATGAGTGAGAGTGAATGGCTTGTTCTTATGCCGGGCCTTGAAGGCTTCCAAAGATTGGAATGCCTACACAATCAAAGAGAAGGCCACAAATGTAATAGCGAAGGGCACGAAGATGCAACAAATATGAACATGGCATAGCAATGAGAATATGAGGGGTCATACCAAGTCACCCATGCCAAGGCCACTCACGGGACGGGCTTCGACACTCTCAAGCGCGGCACAATACTTGGTGCATTCTTGTTGAATGAACCCCCATCTCTTTTGGATTGAGTTGATGCCTCGGGTGCTCGCAAACTTGTAGGGCGCAAACTTCCCCCGCTCATGAAAGGTTTTATGAACTCTCGTCCAAAGGCAAATCCTTTTTGCTCGGCACCGGTCTTGGGATCTTGGCCTATCTCCATCCAACTCTCGCAAATCAAAGTGTCCTCTTCTTTGTTGTATGATCCCGTGCGAATGCTTTGCTTCCTCATTTATGCCTCGACTCTTTGGGTGAGCTCATCGATAAACACCAACGGCTCCTCCGCAATGTCGATCTCTTCTTCCTCATCTTCACAATACATGTCATCATCTTCATGCCATGAGTTTCCATGGTCGTCGGCCTCTTCATCTTCATGGGCACCGAAGTGGTCGTCACCATATTGGCCGCGACTGTCTTGGCTTTGGGTCTCTTCGGGGTCGAAGGCTTGGGTTTGGCCGTCGACATGGAAGGCCTGGCCACGGCCCTCGTAGATGACGTTCTCCATGAACTGGGTGTAGTCTGGGTCGTCGTCGGCCGTCGGCGTCAAGAGTGGCATTTCATCAAACAACTTGCGAGCGCCGGGAAAGTTGGCCGTAGGAAACGGCTGGGGATGCTTCCTTTGCATCCCGTCCGACGACGGGCCAGCGCCACTGAACCCAGGCGTGACGTTGAGGTCGATGACGGCCGGGATGGCGGGGGTGGCCGGCGCGATCACGCTGCCGTCCGGCGATGTGGAGAACCGGGTCTGGCCATGCAGCCGCGGATGAAACCTGGGCGTCTCCGGTGCTATGGAGGAGCTCGGCGACTAGTGCTGCGGAGAGCGAGCGGCCGACGAGCCAGTGCTCGCAGCGGCCGTGGCGGCGGCGAAGAGAATGGTAGGCCTGGGTCGGCACAACCCTAGCATGACGAAGGCCTGCGTCGTCGCTGCCTGCGTGGCCTTGGCGAGGATGGCCTCGTTTTGGTCGACGGCGGCCTTGTGTTGCGCGGCCTGCTGCAAGGCCGCGGTCTCGGCGGCGTATTTGGCGGCGGCTTTCTTCTTCGCCTCCCTTGTCCGCCGGCCCCTCCTCTTGGCCGATTCCTCATCGAGCCGCGCGAGCTCCTCTGGCGTGAGCTCCGACCGCGGCTTCTTCGGGCCCTTCTTCTTCGCCGAGGGGCGCACGGCGGCGGCCGGGTCGCCGGGTTTCTTCTGGGGGCCGGCCATGGTGGAGGAAGGGGAGGGGGCGCGGGAGGGTTTTGGGGGAAGGGAGGGAAAGTGGGCGGGGTGTGTCCCCGACGTGCGGGCCAGGGAGGACAAGGGTGCACGCCCCGCCCGTCCGCACGTTGTCCGTTTCAACGCAAACGCGGCCCAAATTTGGGCCGAGATGGGTCGAAAGCAGACAAAAAACGGACATTTGTTCGTTTGCTCCCACGCATTGGACCGTGTTTTGTGTCCGTTTACACCCAAACGGACGCGGGCTGACAATTTGGGATCGTGCGTTGGAGTTGGCCTAAGTAAAACACAATAACCGCTCGGGCGCATGGCGGACAAACGCACATCACCCCAAGTAGCAACCTGATACAAGAAGTTGTACCTGCAGCTAGCAGCTGGGGTGCACGTCCTCTACAGGTTGTACAACAGTGATCAAATGATGAGTCACAAGTGCATCCAGTAAATCTACTCCACATTGAATAGTACTGGTAAGTTACTGAAAAAAGTACTGACACATATCCCAGACATTGGACAGCTCTGGTAACTTATGTAGGAAGCAAAACAAAGCACAATTAGGATGTTGGGTAACATACAATAATTTGACCTCCAAATTTCACAAAGCATGACACCGGCTGCAAGGCCCCAGAACATTTAACCAAGTTGTAGATGGAACTATCCCTTTAATGTACGTCTTTATAGCCATGATCGATTTGCACGCCTCCTTGATATACTCCTTGTCCAGGGTAGAGCATTTCCTAGATACGTTGCCAGAGCACCGAGAATTTACCCTTATAGTGTCTAATATAAGGCACTTGATTGACATCGAACTCTCAAGAATATGGCGTGTTAGCTCAACCAAGCTCTTTTGGGGGCAGAAACCAGTTATCTGAACACTCTTGAGCTTGTCATGGCGGTGTTCTGGCATTTGCCTCAGGGTTGAGGGATCTCCAACAAACAAGTCATACTTCTTCTCCACTGATACCTGAAGATAAATGACAGTTTTTTTGGGTTAATGATTCCACCACAGTTATTAAATAAAACCTTGCAGGATGAACAGTGACTTACAGACAAGACAAAAGTCTCCAAGGAAGGAGAAGCATCCAGGAAAGAAATCAAAGATAAAAAATCATATTCCCTGTTGAGGCTCCACCACCCACGAATAGTAATACTCAAGGTCTTGAGGTGGAAAAATTTGCTAGGTACCATCGGTGCGTTGACCATCTGCATAAAGATGTCTCAGATTAATTACATTCCAAGACATGGCTACCGTTACATGCATATTTATCACCTGAATGTAAGCGTGTCATACCTCACGAGGAGAAATTATGTTGAGTCTCTCAAGATTTGGCACACTGGATGGAAGCTTGTCAATAGCATAACGATGACACACCTATGGTCCAACTTAAGGGACTGTCGGGGGGATGACCCCCGGTAGGCAAGCGAACCCGGAGTCCCTTTTCAAAAACATCAGGGCAGCCCGTGCCTCTCCCCGCCGGCTGGCAAACCGACCGGCTTCTCGGCGCTGGCCGGCTAGGCCCGGCCCCGGGCCGGGTCCGGCTGGCCGCTAGCCGGCTGGCGATAGGTCGGCGGCCGTCCCATCGCGTCCGGCGACAAGACAGCCCCCCACGAGGGGAGAACATGGCTACAGTGCAGTCCGCCTCGAGAGGGCGCGCCGGCAAAGCTGCCAACCCTGTTGACGCGACAGCCGGTGTCAGCACCAGCGCGCCGGTACAGCCCCCCGCGAGGCCGCCTACTCCGGCACGCCTCTGCAGAGCGCGCACGCGCCGTCTACTCCTGCGCGCCTCGGCAGAAGCGCGCACGCGCCGACCACTCATGTACGCCTTTGCAGAAGCGCGCACGCACCGTCCACTCCGTGACGCTCGAAGCGATGGGCCACAGTGTCGCGCCGCCCTCGGGCGCCGCAGCCGGCGGGGCCCAACAGCCGGCGGGCCCACGGCCGGCTCCAGACGTCGACGCCCGGGTCCCGGCGCGCGTAGTTTACCCATGTAACCCTGGGGGGTCGGCCTATAAGACCCCCCAGGAGGCCTCCATGCAGGCGAGGAGCGAGGGTTAGCACTCTGGTAGTTGGCTTCTTCGTTCACTCCTTCTTCCCCTGCATACACCCACACCGGAGAGGCTGAACGGAGACCTAGCTCCTTCTGCCTCCTCCACTCAAACAGCTCCAGGAGCACCATTGTAACCATTGTGGCCTCTGAGCCTATCAACCCACTCGGCAGGACTAGGGGTGTTACCTCTCCGGAGGGCCCCGAACCTGGGTACGTCTTGTGTCTCTCGCATGCGCGTGCCAACCTCGCTTCCGGAACCCACCGGCGTCCTCACGCAGCCCCCCACTTTTAGCCATCTCATGACATCTGCCGTGATTTCACCACGACAGTTGGCGCCCACCGAGGGGCTGCTCGCGGCGTCGACCGGAGTCAAGTTCCGGACGAGGCCCTTCACCGACTCTGGCGAGCGCATAGTGCACGGTTCGGTCCGTGCGCCTCGCAAGGCCAACCCGGCCGGCTGAGGCGCCGTAACGGATGCGAACGCCGCCTGCCCTGCAGGCTGCCTCATTGTCCCCTTCGGCACGCTGCGCGTCTTCATCGCGCTCGTCCCCGACATGTTTCCCAGCAAGGTACACAGCTTCACCGATTCGCCCGTCCCCGTTGGCTGCGCCGCCTCCGACGACGGCGTGGACCTCTGCGTTCACGCGGAGGTGCTGACCATCGGCACCAGTTCCGGCTCCCCGCGCGCCAAGGAGAAGGCTGCCGCGGCTGCGGTCCCTCATCGCCGCGCCGACCCGCTCCACGAGACGATCCGGAGCCTGCGGACCCCCATCACGCCCGACGCCGACACGGCGGCAACGGCGGCTCAACTCAACGAGGACCGCGAGCATCTGCTGGTCGAGGCCACGGAGCTCGTGGCAACGCGGCGCCGGCTGGAGTCCGACCAGCGAGAGTACGACAGCGCCCATGGATTCACACCGGCCGCTGCTGAGCCCAGCCGGGTTGCGGAGGTGCGACTCCGTGGGGGTGCAATCGGCCGCGCGCTAGGCGCAGGCCGGCCCGTCTACGACAACCCCGTCAAGAACATGCGCGCGGCGCAGGCGGCCATGGCGGATCTCGAGTTCCTGGAGGGCGAGGAGCTGCTGCAACAGCAGCAGCGCATCCGCAACCTCATCACCGCAGCGAACGAGCAGCAGCAGCGTTTCGACACGGCCCAGCCATCCACCTCCACCTCAGGCAAAACCAGAAACCCGGAGAGGGCTCTTCGGGACACGCAGCAGGCGTCTTCCCTTGCTGGCTCGACGAGTCGCGGCTCTGGCCGGCACCGGGCAAGCCGGAGCCGGCACAACCGCGTCGCGGCCACTGGCGACGGCATTGCCAACAAGGCTGCCGGTGACGGTCGTGCCCAGCAGCCGGAACCTCCTCTCTCGCCGCCTCAACAACCCCGGCCGACTTCCGCTGGCGCGGTGCCGCGCGGCCCCGTCGCAAGACGGCTGGGCCCCCGCGAGCCCTACGACGAATCCGACGTCTGCCACCGCATCGACCGGCTGGTGCGGTCCACGCTTCTCGAGGAGGAGAGCTCTGTCGGCCCGACGTGCTTCGGCCCCCGCATCCGCGAGGAGCCCTTCCCCAAAGGCTTCTCGCTGCCCCGCGACTCCCCCAAGTACAGCGGCGCCTCCAAGCCGGAGGACAGGCTAACCGACTACACCACGGCTGTCGGCATCGCCGGCGGGAACCGGCGCGTGGCGGTTCGCTACGTTCCCCTCATGCTGCTCGGCTCGGCCCGGACATGGCTTAACAGCCTGGGAGGCGGCAGCGTCAATTCCTGGCTGGACTTCGAAGATGCATTTGTGCGCAACTTCACCAGCACGTACACGCGTCCTGGTCGGCCTCGCCAGCTCTCCATGTGCGTTCAGAACCCGGGCGAGCCCCTCCGCGACTTCCTCACGCGATGGACCGAGCTGCGCAACTTCTGCGAAAGGCGTCCACGAGGTGCAAGCCATCCAGTACTTCGTCGACGGGTGCCGAGACGGCACCCTGCTCAAGCACCGCCTGATGTGCGACGAGCCAGACACCTTGGCGGAGCTCATGGCGGTAGCGGACAAATACGCCACGGCCGACTCCGCGATGCGCGTAAAGATCACAGTCGACGCGGACGGCAAGCCGGTCCCGGTCCAGCCGGCCACCCCAAAGACGGCAGGCGAAACCAGCCAGCGCCGGCAAGACCATCACAACAACAAGCGGAAGGCCGAGCAACCGGCTCCTCGCTACAGCAACCAGCAAGTAGCCGCGGTGGAAGGGGAGCGGCAGGCTGAACAGGGCGCCGGCCAGCGCCCGCGCACCGGCAAGGCCGCCTGGCAGCCCAAGCTGTCTTTCGAGCAGATGCTCGACGCCCCCTGCAAGAACCACAGCAGCGCGAAGCCGTCAACGCACACGCTCCGGCAATGCAGCTTCACTCAGCGTCAGTTGAAGGGCAACCTTCCACCCCCGCCACCCGGAGCCGGCCCGCAACAGCCGTCGCTTCCGCCTCCCCAGCCGCCTCCGGCAGCCGGCGCCCTCGCCAACGACCCCGATCCGCAGCAGGACGCGACCTACGTCGTCTTCACCAGCGAAGGTGACGACAAGCACAGCAAGCGCAAGTACCAGCACGAGGTGAACGCCGTCGTCCCCCCGGTCCCCTAATACATGCACTGGTCCGACCGTCCCGTCAGTTGGACCCGGGAGGATCACCCGGCTGTGATGCCCACGCCGGGTGGCTACGCGCTCGTCCTAGACCCCACCTTCGTCGCTGAGAAGCGCACCTGCCACTTTTCGCAGGTATTGATCGACGGCGGCAGCAGCATCAACATCCTCTACCGCGACACCATGATCAAGCTCGGCATCGAGGAGGGCCAGCTACAGCCCACCCAGACGGTGTTCCACGGCATCATGCCCGGCGCTTCGTGCTCTCCCATCGGCCGGGTGCGGCTGGACATGCTGTTCGGCACCAGCGCCCACTTCCGCCGCGAGCCGATCTGGTTCGAGGTGGTCAACCTCGCCAGCCCTACCATGCGCTGTTGGGCCGGCCCGCCATGGCCAAGTTCATGGCGGTTCCGCACTACGCCTACCTCAAGATGAAGCTGTCGGGTCCCAAGGGCATCATCACCATCACCGGCGACTACAAGAAGTCCCTGGAGTGCGCCAAAGCCGGCTCCAAGCTGGCCGAGTCGCTGGTCATCGCCGAGGAGAGGCGCCAACTTAACCGGCTTGTCGCGCTGGCTGGCGAGCAGCCGGCCATGTCGGTTCAGCTCAAGCAGCCGGCCGATGAGGGGTCCTTCAAGCCGGCCAAGGGCACAAGGAAGGTTTCGCTCAACCCATCCAACCCCGACTCCAGCGAGTACGTCGTCGTGGGCTCCGGCCTCGACAGCAAATAGGAAGGCGAGCTCGTTGACTTCCTCCGTGAGAATCGGGATATCTTTGCATGGTCCCCCAAGGACATGCCGGGAGTTCCGAGGAAGTACGCCGAGCACAAACTCCACGTCCGGCCGAATGCCAAGCCGGTCCGGCAGCCGCTACGCCGCTTCTCCGAGGAGAAGCGAAGGACCATTGGCGAAGAGATCGCCCGGCTGCTCAGAGCCGGGTTCATCATGGAGCCGGCTGCGAGCTCCTGTCCTTCCTGGACGCTTACTCCGGCTACCACCAGATCAAGCTGGACCCGGCGGATGCCCTCAAGACGTCCTTCATCACCCCCTTCGGGGCATATTGCTACATCACCATGTCGTTCGACTTGAAGAACGCCGGCGCTACCTTCCAACGCTGCATGCAGAAATGCCTCCTGCCTCAAATCGGCCGGAATGTGCACGTCTACGTCGACGACATCGTGGTGAAGACCAACCAGCACCTCACCCTCCTCGAGGATCTCAGGGAGACGTTTGCAAACCTGCGCCAGTACCAGATCAAGCTCAACCCGGAGAAATGCGTCTTCGGCATGCCGGCTGGCCAGCTCCTCGGTTTCCTCGTCTCGGAGCGCGGCATCGAGGCCAACCCGGAGAAGATCAAGGCCATCGACCGCATGCGCAAGCCGGCCCGGCTGCGCGATGTCCAGAAGTTCACCGGCTGCTTGGCCTCTCTCAGCCGGTTCGTCAGCCGGCTAGGGGAGAGGGCCCTGCCCCTATATCAGCTGATGAAGAAGACGACGCCGTTCGAGTGGTCCGACCAGGCGGACGAAGCGTTCCACGACCTCAAGCGCATGCTCTCCACCACGCCCGTCTTGGCCGCGCCGGCTGAGAAGGAGCCGCTCCTGATGTACATCGCGGCGACCACCCGCGTGGTCAGCGTGGTCCTGGTGGTCGAGCGCCCCGAGGAAGGCAAGGCACAGCCGGTCCAGCGCCCTATGTACTACCTCAGCGAGGTCCTCTCCACCTCCAAGCAAAACTACCCCCACTATCAGAAGATGTGCTATGGCGTCTACCTGGCCGCCAAGAAGCTCCGGTAGTACTTCCAAGAGCACGCCATCACAGTGGTGAGCACGGCCCCCATCGGCGAGATCATGGGCTGCCGGGATGCCTCCGGACGGATCGCAAAGTGGGCCATCGAGCTAGCCGGCCACGCCATCCTCTACGAGCCTCGCACCGCCATCAAGTCGCAGGCGTTGGCCGACTTCCTCGTCGATTGGGCGGAGACCCAGTACTTGCCGCCAGCTCCCGACGCAACGCACTCGCATGCACTTCGGCGGCTCGAAGATGGCGTCCGGCTTGGGAGCCGGCATCGTGCTCTCCTCCCCCAAGGGCGACCGGCTGCGCTACGCGCTGCAAATCCACTTCGCCGCCTCCAACAACGTCGCCAAGTATGAAGCCACCGTCCACGACCTCCGGTTGGCCAAAGAAATCGGCATCCGGCGCATCCTCTGCTTCGGCGACTCCGACCTGGTGGTCCAGCAATCCTCTGGCGAGTGGGACGCCAAGGACTCCAACATGGCCAGCTACCGCAACCTAGTCCAGCGGATGGCCGACAGCTTCGACGGCTGCGAGTTCCTCCACGTCCCCCGCAGTGAGAACGAGGCGGCCGATACTCTAGCCAAGCTTGGTTCCAGCCGGCAAGCAATCCCAACCGGCGTCTCCCTCGAGCACCTGCGCAAGCCGTCCATCAAGCCGTCTCCGAATTCGGAGTCCATCTTCGTCCCGGCCGACCCAACAGCCCTTCGCCCGGCCCCGGGGACTGCCGGCTCCGGCTCGGGGGTTGCCGGCTCCGGCTCGGGGACTGCCGGCTCCGGCTCGGGAGGTGCTCGCTCCAGCTCGCCGCCTCCCGACCCGGCCGAACCCGCGCAAGCGGCCGTCCTCACGGTGCTGGAGGCGCCGTCTTGGGCCCAACCAATCCTCGGGTTCCTGGCGAACGGCGAGCTCCCGGCGAACGAGGTCGAGGCTCGGCAGGTGCAACGCCGGGCCTCCGCCTACAGCATCATCAACCGCGAGCTCGTCAAGCGCAACACAACCGGCGTCTTCCAGCGATGCGTCGAGACGGCCAAGGGTCTCGAGATCTTGCTCGATATCCACCAGGGCGAGTGCGGGCACCACGCCGCCTCCCGGTCCCTGGTGGCTAAAGCGTTCCGCCACGGCTTCTACTTGCCGACTGCGCTGAAGGACGCCGAGGAGCTGGTTCTCAAGTGCAAGGGCTGCCAGCGCTTCAAGGCCCAGAGCCACCAGCCGGCTTCGGCGCTCGAAACCATCCCCATCGCGTGGCCCTTTGCCGTCTGGGGCCTCGACATGGTGGGACCCTTCAAAACTGCTCGGGGCGGCATGACACACCTGCTGGTGGCCGTCGACAAATTCACCAAGTGGAACAAGGCGAGACCAATCAAGAAACTCAACGGCCCCACGGCCGTCAAGTTCATCGCCGACATCGCTGTCCGCTACGGCGTCCCCAACAGCATCATCACCGACAACGGCACCAACTTTGCCAAAGGCACGCTAGCGCGCTACTGCTCCGTCTCCGGCATCCGGCTTGACCTGGCCTCCGTCGCCCACCCTCAGTCCAACGGCCAGGCGGAGCGGGCAAACGGCCTCATCTTGGCCGGCATCAAGCCACGACTCGTCGAGCCGCTCGTACGCTCACCCGGCAGCTGGATCGACGAGCTGCCGGCTGTCCTATGGAGTATCCGGACCAACCCCAACCGCTCAACCGGGTTCACTCCATTCTTCCTCGTCTACGGGGCCGAGGCGATCATCCCCACGGATCTCGAGTTTGACTCACCTCGGGTCACCCTATACACGGAAGTGGAGGCCGCAGCAGCACGCGAAGACGGTGTCGATTTGCTCGAAGAGGCGCGCCTGCTGGCTCTCAGCCGGTCGGCCATCTATCAACAGAGCCTGCGCCACTACCACAGCAAGAAGATCAAGCCCCTCGCTTTTCGTGAGGGCGACCTCGTGCTCCGGCTGATCCAGCGAACAGCCGGCCAGCACAAGCTGTCCTCCCCATGGGAGGGTCCCTTCATCATCAGCAGCAGAGACGTCATTGAGCCCGGCAGCAGAGACGTCATTGACGCGCACGGCGATCTCCTCTGCCGTCAGCTCCTTCGTCGACAGCCGGCAGGGGTCGCGTCGGCCGCTCATGTCGCAGATCCGGTGCGGCCGCCTCTGCAGCGGCAGCACCCAGCGACCGATGAAGGCGGCGATGAGGTCCACGGCGGTGAGCCCCTCGCGGTCCGTCATCTCCTTGATCCGGCTGCAGATCCCCAAGATCTCCGCGGAGGGGCTCTTCGGGTTGTGCCCCCAGTTCAGCTTCTCAGCCGGGGGCGCATCGATGAATGGAGGGAGGTTGATCCAGTCGTTGGCCGGGTTCACGTTCTTCACATAGAAGAAAGATTTCTGCCACTTTTTGGCGGATTCCTCGAGCGGCAGCTTCGGGAAAGGGCCCGCCGTCCGGGTCACCGCCACGGCCACCCCGCACTCGGCCATGACGCCGGCCGCCGGCCCTTGCTGCTTGAGGTAGAACAGCCGGCACCATAGCTCCACGTACGGGAGGATGCCGATGTAGCCCTCGCACAGCGTTGCGAAGCCGGCGAGCTGCAGAATGGCGTTCGGCCCCAGGTGGTGCAGCTGGAGGCCGAAGAAGGTGAGGAAGCGCCTGAAGAAGACGCTCGCCGGGAGCCCGAGCCCGCGGAGGAAGTGGGTGTAGAACACCACCACCTCGCCGCTCCGCGGTTCCGGCGCCGTCTCCTCGCCAGGCGCGCGCGCCTCCACCTCCGTCGCCGGCGGCAGCCGCCTCGTGCGCCGAAGATACTCGATGTCGCCATCAGTGACCACCGATCCCTCCCACGAGCCCTTCGGCGGCGCCATTCGCGAGAGCGGGAGAAGCACGGAAGAGGAAGAGGGAAAGCAGCGATGGAGCGAGGAAGCAACAACCGCGCGAGTCGCAGCGCGGTGCGGTGGCGAGCCTGGCGGGCGACGATGCTCGGGCGATGGCAAGCGGCGGCGGTGTGCGCGAGAAGGAAGAAGGAGAGGCGGAAGCGAAGCGACGGGCGGGGGCAGAGGAGCGAGTGCCTCGACCTCTCCCCCTCCTCTCCCATTTAAAGACCACGGACGAACGTGGGGGAGTGGGATCGTTTGCGCCCACGATCCCCGCTCCCCCGCGATACACGGGCGCGTTAAAGCCACGCCTTAACCGCCTCGAGAACTCCAACAGGCGCTGGCGGCCGCAGTAAATCCCACGCGCGGGCCGAGGCCACGGCTCGATGGGGTCCAGTCCACCGCGACGTCTCGTCGCGCGCGTGACCTGGCAGGCCTCTTCAGCCGCTGGGCTGCACGTGGCCAGTATTCGTCTGGCGACCGGCGCGCTCCCCCGTACCGGCAGGACCAGCCGGCCGAGCCGTTCAGACTCCAGCAAAGATCAAGTACCTCAACCCGGCTCTCGGAAGCCGGAGAACGACGACCTCGAGCCGGCACTACCGCAACAGTTGTCACGCAACCGCACTCCTTCGGGGGGGGATAAGCTGCAAAGCCTCTCCCGCTTGGGGCCGGCGAGCCTTCACAGCTTCGGGGACTACTGTCGGGGGGATGACCCCCGGGTAGGCAAGCGAACCCGGAGTCCCTTTTCAAAAACATCAGGGCAGCCCGTGCCTCTCCCCGCCGGCTGGCAAACCGACCGGCTTCTCGGCGCTGGCCGGCTAGGCCCGGCCCCGGGCCGGGTCCGGCTGGCCGCTAGCCGGCTGGCGATAGGTCGGCGGCCATCCCATCGCGTCCGGCGACAAGACAGGCCCCCACGAGGGGAGAACATGGCTACAGTGCAGTCCGCCTCGGGAGGGCACGCCGGCAAAGTTGCCAACCCTGTTGACGCGACGGCCGGTGTCAGCACCAGCGCGCCGATGCAGCCCCCCGCGAGGCCGCCTACTCCGGCACGCCTTTGCAAAGCGCACACGCGCCGTCTACTCCTGCGCGCCTCGGCGGAAGCGCGCACGCGCCGACCACTCTTGTACGCCTTTGCAGAAGCGCGCACGCACCGTCCACTCCGTGACGCTCGAAGCGACGGGCCACAGTGTCGCGCCGCCCTCGGGCGCCGCAGCCGGCGGGCCCACGGTCGGCTCCAGACGCCGACACCCGGGTCCCGGCGCGCGTAGTTTACCCATGTAACCCTGGGGGGTCGGCCTATAAGACCCCCCAGGAGGCCTCCATGCAGGCGAGGAGCGAGGGTTAGCACTCTGGTAGTTGGCTTCTTGGTTCACTCCTTCCCCGGCATACACCCACACCGGAGAGGCTGAACGGAGACCTATCTCCTTTTGCCTCCTCCACTCAAACAGCTCCAGGAGCACCATTGTAACCATTGTGGCCTCTGAGCATATCAACCCACTCAGCAGGACTAGGGGTATTACCTCTCCGGAGGGCCCCGAACCTGGGTACGTCTTGTGTCTCTCGCATGCGCGTGCCAACCTCGCTTCCGGAACCCACCGGCGTCCTCACGCAGCCCCCCACTTTTAGCCATCTCATGGCATCTGCCGTGATTTCACCA
This sequence comes from Elymus sibiricus, assembly GCA_039707655.1. NCBI lineage: Eukaryota > Viridiplantae > Streptophyta > Magnoliopsida > Poales > Poaceae > Elymus > Elymus sibiricus. Next base: position 322,797,187 of record CM077672.1, read on the forward strand.
CGACAGGGACTTCACTTGCAATGATTTTCCAAGTGAGAGTTGTACTTCACTACCTGCAAACTGAAAGCTGGAGATATTTGGAGCTTTGTTCTCTATAACTTGAAGTCTCGAGCAATCAAACACCTCCATGTAGCTTAGCCGCTGCAGCAGGCAAGGTATCTCGAGGCGAATTATATCATAACAATATATGAGTGTCAATTTCTCCAGAGCAAATGAATTGGAAAGAAGGCAGCCTAACTCATCCCCCTTAATACGCACTTGATACAGATACAGCTCTGTCAGGCATCTCAAATTAAGGGCAACTGTGGGACGCAATACACAATTATCAAGGTGGAGATGCCGTATTGTGTTTCCCCTTCTTTCAGATAAAAGTGAGCAAGGGAACTCGTATTTTGCCTTCTCCGACAACAGTATAAGGGTAAGTTCTTCCATCACTGGTGTAATAGCAATCTGAAGCCAATTATTGAGACGATTGTAGGATTTGGTATTGTAAAGACCATGGAATTCAAGTATGAACGTCTTCACACCAACGCCTCTATGGTTCGCCAGAATATGGTCAATATTGTTGTTGTACTCTCTTCTATTTCTTCTATCATTTGAGTCCTCTGTTCCCTCGAATAAACTTTTCTTTGAGCACATTGTTTCCTTGGTGAAGGTGAGATTCAGATGGCATCTCCAGGAGTGATGAAAGGCACGAGACACACAGGCAGCCCTGGCATCCTCTCGCATTGGCACTAGGGAATGTATATGATGCCAGATTTCCTGCATGCACAAGTGGAGAAATTCAACATTTGACTCACACAGTCAAAAGTATAAAGGAACTACGCTCCAGGGATAATAATGCACAAGACTTGCTCCTTAAATGAAATTTTAAAGCTGGAGAAGGGTGGCATAATAAGCTAGAAAAGGAAGAGGCTAAGGACCAAGGGTGGTATATAAGCTAGATGCGGAAGAGGCTAAGGACCAAGGGTGGTATATAAGCTAGATGCGGAAGAGGCCAAAAATCTTCAAAGAGTTCCACTAATCATACACTGAAGAAGAGTGGATCTAAACTAAGCAATTATGGCAAATGAAACAGAAGACACCGCTTATAAGGGAAACATGATAACAGGGGATCTAAATCTAACGAAACAATTTATGCTGGTAGTTGGTTGCGACAGCACAAAGCAAAGCTGCTAATGCACTGGAACCTTAGGAGATTGCGGCAATGCAAAATATGTTCATAAATTCTTCTTTAGCTATTCTGCTGATATTTTTCACCTGCAATAGAAGTCTCGCATTATCAGAACATACCTCTGGAAGGTCTGGACCCAGGTAACTTGGTCTTTTGCCACAATGAGAATTGTCATCCTGTTCGGAGGCTTCGCTGGTTTTTAGATCAACGGAGGGTTTGCTGTTTCTTCTAGCTAATGAAGAAACAAGTCCATCTGCAGTACATTAATGTCATGAGTAGGAGCGGCACATGCACAGAAGAGTCGGATAATTTGCCCAATTTTGTGCCAGAACGTAAACAGCATTTAAAAGTCTAAACTTGTGTGGATATGAAATTCAGACTCCAAAGTGAGCATAGGTATTTTAGTTAAACTACGCAACTGGCCCCAAATCTTGTCAATTTCCCTCGACCTAACGCAACCGGATCCCATCAGACAGTGAGCTGTGTATGCCGCCGACCGAAAAAAGGGTTCTTTTTATGAACAAAAGTGAACCGGGATCTAAAGGAGTCGCGCCGGATCCCATCAGCCAGTGAGCGTGAGATCTGTATGCCGCCTACTCAATTTTGCTATCCGCCAAGGCCAGCCGGTACAGGTAAAAGTAAGCAAGTAAATCACCAGCAGCTGAGCATCTGAACAAGAGGTGCGATACAGACACAGCAGAACAGAAGATAGATGAATACTACTCAGCGGAACAGAGTGGAAGAGAGGCCGAAGGGGCTAAGGGTCGGGGCTTACCATGGGATTGGCTACGGCCATGTTTCCGCATCTGCTCCCGCTTCATGGACATGAGCCGCTTCAGCGCCATCAGCCCCATGCCTTGATAATTCCGTCCTCTCTGTATTTTTCTGCTCTCCTCTGTCTCTCCCTCTCTGCTACCTGAATTCAAGTGGGGCGCTCGGCTCGGGTAGGACATCCCGCCCTATCTCAAATACCGATATCTGAATTTTCGAAACAAGTGGCGCGGAGGGACGAAATCGGGTCGGCGCCGCCGGCCAGTGCCAAACTGCTAGTCGAGACTCGAGAGTAGCGGAATCTTTTTTCTGAGTAGGAGGAATCCACCAACCAAACCCTACCTCTACATGGATGGGCCAAGGCCGCTTTACAACCCCATAGGAGGCAGAATCAGAGAGGAAGGCAAGCAAGCCGTGAAGCGCACGGTCTGGACTCTGAAATCCTTCTGCACTCGGCCTGGGCCTAATTTGCTGTTTCTCCCCATAAATAATCCTACCAAAACGCTATAGCACAGGCAGATCCTTCGCTGAAGGGCAGGCACAAGTGTCCCTTCACTGGCTGCTTTCGGTTTCTTTCTTCTGTTTCATTTTTTTTATATCTTTTTTCCATAAAAAATCAAAATTAAAAAATACAGAATTTCAAATTTTGTTCACGATTTAAACAAATCACAATTGTTAGCAATTCAAAAAATTCACGTTTTTTAAATTTTGTTCACTTTTTCAAAAATGGTCAAAATTCAAAAAATTGTTCGGAATTCAAAATGTGTTCATGTTTTTCGAATTTTCTTCAGTATTTTAAAATGTGTTCACAATAAAACAAAAAAATTCAGCATCTAAATTTTTTTCACAATTTTCCAAAAATGTGCAGGTCTTTTCAAACAAATTTTTCATGTTTTCAAAATTTTGTTCACTTTTAAAAAATTTGCTCACATTTCAAAAAAATGTTCAGAATTTAAAAAATTTGAAAATTTCAGAAAATATTCACGTTTTTGATAAAAAAATTGTTCACGTTTTATAATTTGTTCAGTTTTTAAAAACAGTCTAAAAACAACAACTGGTTTTTTGGGGTGAAAAACAAAACAAAAAAAGAAAAAGGAAAAATATAAGAAATAGCTTCGTTGGCAAAGTGGACCGGCCCATTTGTGCAGGCTTCTGCGAAGCCGCTCCTAGTTAACGCACATAAAACCCTCAAAAAAAAGTTGGCGCACATGAGCGTCAACTAGGAGCTCTCTAAAACCTACGTCAGTTTTAAGTGTTTTTCCGAGCGAACGCTCTGCAGGCCATTGGATTGAGACACATGAATCTCGGAGCATTAACTGGAAGGCCTTTTGGGAGGAAATGCTCAGACATAACACAATCGTTCGCCTCTTTTACGCTACATGAGGAATGCCATTTGTGAGGGGACTTTCTTCCGTACATTTTACTTCCTGGCAATTTCTATATGTAGCATAATCGTTTTATTTTGATGCACATGGCAAATTGTTGAAGGTATGCATGGCAATTTCTCTACTACAACATGAAAAAAAATCGCTTTGCAGCATGGCATGGCAAATCATCTGTATTTTTGTGGCAACTTTCTCCTGTGCTATGATGGCAAGCTTTTTTTTTGGTCACATGTGAATCTTTGGTGCTGGTGCGCATGGCAAATTACTCTGCCACTGCATGGCATTCCTAATAATTTTTTCTGCTAGCATGATATTTTTTTTCCTTTTCAACATGGCAAATGTTTCCTTAATAGCATGCCAAATGTATCTTTATGGCATGACAATTTCTGTGTTCGCTCAGAGTGATTTTTTAAGCGAACACCCCCTGATGATGTCATTCGCTCAGATGAGCCTCATGTAGTTAATGTTTGTTCGCTCAGGTGACCTCCCTAAGAGAACGTCGGCATGTTCTTGGTGTCCTAATCATATCCGCCCACTGCCGAGGGAGACCTCCTAATTGACACATGTAGGCCTCAAACAGACGAGACGACAAAGAAGCGAGCGCAATGGGCCGGCCCGGTAAATATGCTAACCTTTTTTATATAGACAGGCAGCGCTCTGTAGCCAGTTTTTTTATTTGTTCGCTTTGCTTCGGTTTTTTGGTCTTTTGCTTTTCATAAAGGCATGTAACTTAGATACACACAAATGAACGTCTATATTGAAAAATGTTCAGCATGTATTTAAAATATGTTTGACGTAAATTCAAAAGGTCACCGTGTTTTAAAAAATGATCTTTGGATATTAAAAAGTCCACCATGTATCAAAAAAAATCACCGTGTTTAAAATAAAATGTTCATCATGTATTAAAAAACCTCCGCCACATTTTCAAATTTGTATTAAAAATTTATTCAAAATTTATTTAAAAAATGTTCACCATATATTAAAATAATTATTTCCATGTTTAAAAAATTGTTCACCATGTATTCAAAAAGAAAAAAATGGAAGGAAAAACAAAACAGTAACCCGTAAAAGACTATAACAAAAACCACAACAGAAAAACTGAAAAACGCAGCAACATTGCAACAAATGAAATAGTAAGGAACATCGGAACAACAACCAAAACAACACAACTGAAAAAAATGTCGTAGGACAGGAGTGCAATGAACGGACATTATCGAGGAGGGCTAGGGCTGGCCGGCCCCTCCCTTCCCCCTATATAAGGAGAGGAGTGCTACTTGTAGTTTGCGTTGGTATTTTCCCCGAAGAGGAAGGGATGATGCAGCACAGTAGAGATAAGTATTTCCCTCAGTTATGAAACCAAGGTTATCGAACCAGTAGGAGAATCACACAACACCTCGTTAGCAGCACCTGCACATAAACAACAAATCCTTGCACACAACGCAAACGAGGGGTTGTCAATCCCTCGGCGGTCAATTGCAAAATTACATTGTATGTGATAGATAGATAGATTGAAACAAAAATATAAAATAAAATAAATAAAAGAAAATGGCAGCAATATTTTCAGGGTTTTAGTAATATGATTTAGATAGACCCGGGGGCCATAGTTTTCACTAGAGGCTTCTCTCAAGAAAATAGCATACGGTGGGTAGACAAATTACTGTTGGGCAATTGATAGAAAAGCAAATAATCATGACGATATCCAAGGCAATGATCATGTATATATGCATCACGTCCGAGACAGGTAGACCGACTCCTGCCTGCATCTACTACTATTACTCCACACATCAACCGCTATCCAGCATGCATCTAGTGTATTAAGTCCATAAAGAACGGAGTAACGCCTTAAGAACGATGACATGATGTAGACAAGATAACCTCACGTATGAATAAACCCCATCTTTTTACCCTTAATAGCAACGATACATACGCGTCATGTCCCTTTCTGTCACTGGGATTGAGCACCGCAAGATCGAACCCATTACAAAGCACCTCTTTCCATGGCATGATAAATCAACTCAGTTGGCCAAACCAAATCAATAGATCGGAGAAGAAATACGAGGCTATAATAATCATGCATAAAAGAGTGCTGCAAAGACTCAAATAATATTCATGGATAATCTGATCATAAACTCACAATTCATCGGATCCCAACAAACACACCGCAAAAAGTGATTACATCGGATAGAACTCCAAGAACATCGAGGAGAACATTGTATTGAAGATCAAAAAGAGAGAAGAAGCCATCTATCTACTGCCTATGGATCCGAAGGTCTGTGGTAAACTACTCACGCATCATCGGAAGGGCAGCAAGGTTGACGTAGAGCCCCTCCGTGATCGATTCCCCCTCCGGCGGAGTACCGGAGAAGGACCCCAGATGGGATCTCTCGAGAACAGAAACTTGCGGCGGCGGAAAAAGTATTTCGTGGACTCCCTTGAGGGTTTTTTATTTTTTCTGAATTTATAGTAGAAGAATTAGGTCAAACGGAGCTATGTGGGCCCCACGAGGTACCAGGGCGCGCCACCCCCTGGGGCGCGCCCTGGTGCCTCGTGGCCCACTGCTGCATCTTCTGGCCCTCTCCCGAAGCTTCTAGTGTTTATCTTGTCCAATAAAAAATCTCCAAAAAGTTTCGTGGCATTTGGACTTCGTTTGGTATTGATTTTCTGTAAAACAAAAACAGGGCAGAAAACAGCAACTGGCACTGGACACTAATTTAATAGGTTAGTCTCCAAAAATGATATATAATTGCTGTAAATGTATATAAAAACATCCAAGATTGATAATATAACAGCATGGAACAATCAAAAATTATAGATACGTTGGAGACGTATCAAGGAGGCGCAAGGGGGAAGGGTTCACCCCTTGCCTAATCGCCGTCCCCTCTCTCCCTCTCCACCTCGTCCTCCGGTACACGCTTGGCGAAGCCCTACCGGATTTTCGCTACCACCACCACCACCACACCGTCATGTTTGGATCAGATCTCATCTACCTCCTCCCCCTCACTTGATGGATCAAGAAGGAGAGGACGCCACTGAGCCGAACGTATGCTAATCTCGGAGGTGCCGCACGTGCGGTGCTTGGATCGGATTGGATCGCGATGCGAGTACGACTACGTCAACCATGATCTCTAGATCGTTAACACTTTCGGTCTACAAGGATACGTAGACACAATCCCCTCTCGTTGCTAGCATCTCCATAGATAGATCTTTGGGTGTTTCGTAGATTTTTTTTTGTTTTCCATGCAACGTTCCCCAACACACGGGGGAAGGGGATCAGGGCGGGGAACGGGGAGGTTGGCAGGGGACTCCTTGGTGGTCCATGGGGAAGTACTACAGTGTGAAGGAGAGAGGGCTCCATGGCAAAGGTGAGGTGGGCGTCATCCGGTTTTAAAAGAGAGGGCTCCAGCGAAAAATATACCGCTACGGCGGAAAACCGAGCAGGAAGGGAGGGTCCGGCAAGAAAAGGGTAGGATGCGTCGTGGGGTGAGATTTTTTGTGTTGGGACCGCGTGTTGGAGATAACATGACGGATAGTTCGGAGAACCATATTCACCCCCCCCACACACACACACATATGGGATGGATTTGAGGAAGCCCGGACTGTCTAAAGGGTTGAATTTTATGGATCCCATTGGGCGCTTGTTTGATGTTCGAACCCGCCCGAACATACGAGGGAGAAATGAGCTTCGACCTTAAAAACGAACTTAAACATTTATTTGATTCATTTATATGCATCGTAACCCGTAGCAGCGCACGGGCGTTCTGCTAGTATCACCTAGATGGGAGAGGGTGAATATGCGTTTTATAAAATATTACGGATTTGACTTTATCCTAACGCGAAAATACATTAGAAGGATATATTTCAAGCATAGATTCTAAATATATTAGCTCAACTAAGTGCACCAACAACCTATGTCAAATAAGATAAGCATTAGAAGGATGCTAGCAAGCACGAGTAAGCAGTACAAACTTACAAAAAATATATCACCAGATATACAAATGAGTGATACAAGTTAGTTGTTCACACCAAGCACAAGATATAACCATAGTAGCAAATATGAATTGTGAAAAGTAAAGGAGACAAGAGACAACATATATGTTCCAAAAGTTCATGTATCCACTAATACTCTAGTCTTCGTTGTAGGGGTGGGTGTGTCGTGGTGAAATCACGGCAGATGCCATGAGATGGCTAAAAGTGGGGGGCTGCGTGAGGACGCCGGTGGGTTCCGGAAGCGAGGTTGGCACGCGCATGCGAGAGACACAAGGCGTACCCAGGTTCGGGGCCCTCCGGAGAGGTAACACCCCTAGTCCTGCCGAGTGGGTTGATAGGCTCAGAGGCCACAATGGTTACAATGGTGCGCCTGGAGCTGTTTGAGTGGAGGAGGCAGAAGGAGCTAGGTCTCCGTTCAGCCTCTCCCGTGTGTGTGTGTGCGTCGGGGAAGAAGGAGTGAACCAAGTAGCCAAACCCCCTCTGCGTGGAGGCCTCCTGGGGGGTCTTATAGGCCGACCCCCCAGTGTTACATGGGTAAACTACGCGCGCCGGGACCCGGGCGTCGGCGTCTGGAGCCGGCCGTGAGCCCGCCGGCTGCGGCGCCCGAGGGCGGCGCGACACTGTGGCCTGTCGCTTCGAGCGTCTCGGAGTGGACGGTGCGTGCGCGCTTCTGCAAAGGCGTACATGAGTGGTCGGCGCGTGCGCGCTTCTGCCGAGGCGTGCAGGAGTAGACGGCGCGTGAGCGCTCTGCAGAGGCGTGCCGGAGTAGGCGGCTTCTCGGGGGGCTGCACCGGCGCGCTGGTGCTGACACTGGCCGTCGCGTCAACAGGGTTGGCAGCTTTGCCGGCGCGCCCTCCCGAGACGGACTGCACTGTAGCCATGTTCTCCCCTCGTGGGGGGCTGTCTTGTCGCCGGACGCGATGGGATGGCCGCCGACCTATCGTCAGCCGGCTAGCGGCCAGCCGGACCCGGCCCGGGGCCGGGCCTAGCCGGCTAGCACTGAGAAGCCGGTCGGTTCACCAGCCGGCGGGGAGGGGCACGGGCTGCCCCGATGTTTTTCAAAAAGGGGCTCCAGGTTCGCTTGCCTACCCGGGGGTCATCCCCCCGACAGTAGTCCCTGAAGCTGTGAAGGCTCGCCGGCTCCAAGCGGGAGAGGCTTTGCAGCTTATCCCCCCCCCCCCCAAAGGAGTGCAGTAACGTGACGAGGTAGTGCCGGCTTGAGGCCGCCGTGGCCGGATTCCGGGAGCCGGATCGAGGTACTTGGTTTCGCCGGAGTCTGAGCGGCTCGGCCGGCTGGTCCCGCTAGCACGGGGGAGCGCGCTGGTTGCCAGACGAATTCTTGCCACGTGCAGCCCAGCGGCTGAAGAGGCCTGCCAGGCCACGCGCGTGACAAGACATCGCGGGGGGCTGGGTCCCACCGGACCGTGGCCTCGGCCCGCACGAGGGATTTACTGCGGCCGCCAGCGCCTGTTGGAGTTCTCGAGGCAGTTAAGGCGTGGCTTTAACGCGCCCGTGTATCGCGGGGGAGTGGGGATCGTGGGCGCAAACGATCCCACTCCCCCACGTTCGACCGTGGTCTTTAAATGGGAGGGGAGGGGGAGAGGCCAAGGCACTCGCTCCTCTGCCCCCGCCCGTCGCCTCGCTTCCGCCTCCCCTTCTTCCTTCTCGTGCACACCGCTGCCGCTCGCCGTCGCCCGCGCACCGTTGCCCGCTAGGCTCGCCACCGCACCGCGCTGCGACTCGCACGGTCGTCGCCTTCTCGCTCCACCGCTGCTTTCTCTCTTCCTCTTCCGTGCTTCTCCCGCTCTCACCAATGGCGCCGCTGAAGGGCTCGTGGGAGGGGTCGGTGGTCACCGATGACGACATCGAGTATCTTCGGCGCACGAGGCGGCTGCCACCGGCGGCGGAGGTGGAAGCGCGCACGCCCGGCGAGGAGACAGCGCCGGAACCGCAGAGTGGTGAGGTGGTGGTGTTCTACACCCACTTCCTCCGCGGGCTCGGGCTCCCGGCGAGCGTCTTCTTCAGGCGCTTCCTCACCTTCTTCGGTCTCCAGCCGCACCACCTGGGGCCGAACGCCATTCTACAGCTCGCCGGCTTCGCAGCGCTATGCGAGGGCTACATCGGCATCCTCCCGTACGTGGAGCTGTGGTGCCGGCTGTTCTACCTCAAGCAGCAAGGAGCGGCAGCCGGCGTCATGGCCGAGTGCGGGGTGGCCGTGGCGGTGACCCGGACGGCGGGCCCTTTCCCGAAGCTGCCGCTCGAGGAGTCCGCCAAAAAGTGGCAGAAATCTTTCTTCTATGTGAAGAACGCGAACCCGGCCAACGACCGGATCAACCTCCCTCCTTTCGTTGATGCGCCCCTGGCTGAGAAGCTGAACTGGGGGACAACCCGAAGAGCCCCTCCGCGGAGATCTTGGAGATCTGCAGCCGGATCAAGGAGATGACGGACCGCGAGGGGCTCACCGCCATGGACCTCATCGCCACCTTCATCGGTCGCCGGGTACTGCCGCTGCAGAGGCGGCCGCACCGGATCTACGATATGAGCGGCCGGCGCGACCCCTGCCGGCTGTCGACGAAGGAGCTGACGGCTGAGGAGATCGCCGTGCGCGTCAACGACGTCTCCGCCGCCGGGATCAAGGTGAAGGAGTGGCGGTTCGGCAAGGAGCCGTACAGCCGGGACGACCCGACGCCAGCGGTGAGTGTCTGGTCTCTGCTCTTTGCCATGTCCGTCCTTCTTATGCGCCCTGACGCCCTGGGCCGGCTGCAGCGCTTCCCGAGCCAGTTGGTGAATGACGGCCCGAGTCCCATGGTTCTGTTGCCGGACCGGATCGAGTCGGACCCGGAGGACGAGGAGGCCAGCAACGCGGGAGCCGAAGGTGGCGGGCAGCATCTTGCGGACGCGGAAGCCGGCGGCTCCGCTCAAGCCGGTAAGTCTCTGATCCCGGATGTTTTGTGGGACTGGCCGGATGACGATGAAGATGACGAGGACGGGACGGGTGATGCAGCTCCTCAGGGCGCGGAGGCGGGAGACGGGGCCGCCCCCAGGGGACGGCAGAGGAGGGCTCCTGGGGAGCCGGCTGGCCCAAGCCGGCCGCATGGGAAGCAGCCGGTCGAGGCGCGGCCGGCCGCGAAGCGCCCGGCAGCGGCGCAGACGGGCACCCTGAAGAGGTCCGCCAAGAAGGCGCGCCGGATGGCGCCGCCGGCGGGCCCGACGCGAGCGGTTCCCGTGGCCATAGGGTAAGTTTCTTTTTTGAAGTTGGAGTTGCCGCTTTCTTTTCTTTTCTTCTTCTTCATCTCTCTCTCGCGCCGACCAGGAGCGCGCTCGAGCTGGCGGAAGCTGCCACGGCAGCGGCGGCCGCGGAGGAGGCCGACCGGCGACGGGGTCGAAACAGCACGGGGGAGAGCGAGGCGGGGGAGACCCCCGAAGAGGTGCTCGCGGCCCGCCAAGCCGGCTCCGCCTTGGAGGACGCCCAGCGGGACGCCTGGAGGGCCCGAGCCGAGGCCGAGAAGGAGATGGCCGAGGCGTCGGCCAAGGCGTGGAGCGTTGCCGTGGCCGAGGTCGTGGCGAGGCGGCCGCGGGCCTCAGAGGGGGCCGCGTGGCCGGAGTGGACGGCGTCGTCGCCACCATCGCCGGTCGTGGAGCATCGCTCCAAGACGGTGCATGATCCGGCCCGCCGGGCGGAGGCGGATGCTCGTGCGGCTGCCGAGGAAACAGCCGGTCGCGGTGGGTCCGGTAGCCACGAGACGGAGGCCAACCCGACGGCCGACCAGGAGGTGCCGCCGGCTGTAGACCCGGTCGACGGAGCCGGAGGCGGAGGCGGAGGGGACCACGAGCCAGAGGCCGCGCCGGGCGGAGGAGGAGCGCCGCCGCCAAGGACCGAGACCGCGCCGGGGAGCTCGCGCGCCCTGGTGACGACGGAGCCGCGGGCCGCGGGGCTTGGCCTCGAATCGAGGCCGGCCGGCAGCGGAACCAGCGCCGGGTCCGCCTTTCAGCCGCAACGGACCTGGGCGGCGAGCTCCAGCGAGGCGATGAGCGGCGCCCCCCGGAGCGAGCTGGACGCGGCAGTGGACTCTCTGCGGCTGCAGATTGCCAACCACCACAGCCAGTGGCAGAGCTTCGCCCAGGCGGAGAGCGGCCGGCTGCGCCAATTGGAGCAGACCTTCGCGGTGAGTTCTTTTGCTTTTCGTGCCTTCTTGCTTTTGTTCTTTTTTTGCTCTTTTCGACCGGCTTGGTCGTTTTCCAGTGGGGGCGCGTCAGCGCACCCACTGGGTGTAGCCCCCGAGGCCCGGGCCGGCTGCGCAGCAGGCGGGTTGGGCCTTCTCAGGCGTCCGTGTTTTGACTTTGTCTTCTTTGCAGTCCATCTACGACCATCGGGTTGCGGCGTACAACCGCCTCCTGGGCCGGTACCGCGCGACCAGGGACTAGCTGGCGGCCAAGGAGGAGGAGCTTCGCTGGGCCAGAGGTATTTTCTCGAACTTCTCTCTTGCGTTCTTCTAGTGGGGGCGCGCCAGCGCTCCCACTGGGTGTAGCCCCCGAGATCCGGGCCGGTTTGCGCAGCAGCCGGGTAGGATCTTCTTTGCTTCTTGTTTTTGCTTTCTCGCCCGGTTTCTGACCGGAATCCGGGTCCGGATGCGCAGCCGCTGCAGTTGACCCGGCGGAGATGGAGACGCTCCGGCGCCAACTGGCGGAAGCCGGCCAGCTCCGTGACCAGGCGGCCGCGGAGCGCGACCGGCTGCAGGAGGAGGCGGCCCGGGCAGTCCGGGAGAAGGACGAAGCCGCCGCCGCCCATAAGGCCGAGCTGGATCGGCTTGCCGAAGAACGCCGTTAAGCGGCGGCGCGGCAGGAGGAGGCAGCGAAGAAGGCCGCCGAGGAGGTCAGTCAGCTCTAGGCGGACCACGACCGCAGCGCCAACGCGCTGGCGGCGAGGGAGCGGGAGGCGCTGCAAGAGGCGCTCTACATCGACGAGCTTCTCACGCATAAGTGTTTTCGCTTGCGTCTTTTTTGCTTCTTTCTGTTTTCCACCCTTTGGCGTCTTGGTCAATCTTCCTCCCCTTCTCTTCCAGGGTTCTTCCCCGAGACCCAAGGGTCGGCCGAGGCGGCAGTGAACGCCCACCGGCAGGAGCAGATTGCGGCGGGGGCCGCCGTCGAGGAGTACGCCGCCTGGTCGGTGGCGGAGATCACCGTGGCCGCCAAGGCTCGCCTGGAGGCGGTGGAGCGCCAGATGAACCGGCTGTTCGAAGCCGGTTTGTTGATGGTGGCCGCGCTGTGGCCGGGTGCGGTGGCGCCGAGCAGCATGAGCCGGCTGGCGCGCTGGCTGGAGGCCGGCGCGGCGCGGCTCAACGCGTGGAGGGCCTCCGCAGCTCGAGCCGGCGCAAACATGGCGCTCGGGGTCGTGCTGTCTTGGTATCACACCATCCGCCTGGACCAACTGCGCGCTCGGAGGGCTGGGGCGGAGGCGGACTTGGCGGAGCGGGAGACGGCGATCGCCGTGCGGGCTAGCGACATTGCTTCGTTCGCCCTGTACGGCGACTTTGTGCCGGAGCGGGCGCCGGACGGCGCGGAGCTTCCCGCCCATGACTTCAGCCTGGAGCTCGAGGACCCGGAGGGCAGCTCGGCCGAGACGATCGCCGACGCGGACGACGACGCTGGCGAGCTGGACGACACCGCCACCACGGAGAACCCGGCGCCGAGCGATGCCGACGAAGCCGCAGTTTAGGGCTTTTATTTTTTCCTGTTTCTTTTGAACTCGGAGCTTTTGTTAGCCGGCAGATCCACCCACTGGGGTGTGTAAGTTTAATGTAATGAACTTATTGGCCGCGGGCCTTGCTGTATATGTGGATGCATGTTTGTTTCTTGTGTGCTTGCGCCTGCCGTGTGGCAGTTTCGCTTTTGTTCTTTTCCCTTAGCCGTTTTCCTGTTTGCTTCCGCCTTCGTCCTTCTCCACGCCAGCCGGACAGCCGGGAGCCGGTCTGTCGCTGGGACGGGGAGCCGGACTCAGAAGAGAGCTCCTGGTACTTGGGCTTTAGGATTTGAGCGCAAGCGAAACACCCACTGGGCCGGCTGGAGCGCAGCCGGTCTGTGCGGCGGAGCGTGAAGTGAGAAGAGCCGGGTTAGCCGAGCCGGTTGTTCGTACTTAGCCGTGTTTCGCGTGCGGATGCTTGCAGCCTTTGGCTCTTGCCAGCCTTGAACAGCCGGGAGCCGGTCTGTGGCTTATGGCAGAGAGGGCTTCGGCGGTACGCACGTTACTGATCGGGTTGAGGAGAACTCGGCGCGGGCTAGCCGGAGAGCCCCCGAGCCCCCGAGCCGGCCGTGCCGACCTGGTGGGAGGGGGATGCGGGAAAGTGCGCAAGAACTCGGTAGAGATGAAAAGGTAGCCCCCGAGTGTCGTTCGGGGGACCTGCTGCTTTCATTAATTTCCAAAAGGGGTAGTGATACATACATACATGGTTCAATTGTAAAACGGGCGGAGGAGCTCCGCGTTCCAGGGGCGTTCCGTCTCTTCGCCGGAGGCGTCTCTCTTGCGCTTGCTTCGTTTTTACGCGTCGATGAGGTAGTACACGTTGTTGCGCAAGGCCTTGCTGATGATGAAGGGACCCTCCCATGGGGAGGACAGCTTGTGCTGGCCGGCTGTTCGCTGGATCAGCCGGAGCACGAGGTCGTCCTCGCGGAAAGCGAGGGGCTTGATCTTCTTGTTGTGGTAGTGGCGCAGGCTCTGTTGATAGATGGCCGATCGGCTGAGGGTCAGCAGGCGCGCCTCCTCGAGCAGGTCGACGCCGTCTTCGCGTGCTGCTGCGGCTTCCACTTCCGTGTACAGGGTGACGCGAGGTGAGTCAAACTCGATATCCGTGGGGATGATCGCCTCGGCCCCGTAGACGAGGAAGAATGGAGTGAACCCGGTTGAGCGGTTGGGGGTGGTCCGGAGACTCCATAGGACAGCCGGCAGCTCGTCGATCCAGCTGCCGGGTGAACGTACGAGCGGTTCGACGAGTCGCGGCTTGATGCCGGCCAAGATGAGGCCGTTTGCCCGCTCCGCCTGGCCGTTGGACTGAGGGTGGGCGACGGAGGCCACGTCAAGCCGGATGCCGGAGACGGAGCAGTAGCGCGCTAGCGCGCCTTTGGCAAAGTTGGTGCCGTTATCGGTGATGATGCTGTTGGGGACGCCGTAGCGGACATCGATGTCTGTGATGAACTTGACGGCCGTGGGACCGTCGAGTTTCTTGATCGGTCTTGCCTCGATCCACTTGGTGAACTTATCGACGGCCACCAGAAGGTGCGTCATGCCGCCCCCAGCGGTTTTGAAGGGTCCCACCATGTCGAGGCCCCAGAGGGCAAAGGGCCACGCGATGGGGATGGTTTGGAGCGTCGAAGCCTGCTGGTGGCTCTGGGCCTTGAAGCGCTGGCAGCCCTTGCACTTGAGAACCAGCTCCTCGGCGTCCTTTAGCGCAGTCGGCCAGTAGAAGCCGTGGCGGAATGCTTTAGCCACCAGGGACCGGGAGGCGGCGTGGTGCCCGCACTCGCCCTGGTGGATATCGAGCAAGATCTCGAGACCCTTGACCGTCTCGACGCATCGCTGGAAGACGCCGGTTGTGCTACGCTTGACGAGCTCGCGGTTGATGATGATGTAGGCGGAAGCCCGGCGTTGCACCTGCGGAGCCTCGACCTCGTTCGCCGGGAGCTCGCCGTTCGCCAGGAACGCGAGGATTGGTTGGGCCCAAGACGGCGCCTCCAACACCGTGAGGACGGCCGCTTGCGCGGGTTCGGCCGGGTCGGGAGGCGGCGAGCTGGAGCCAGCACCTCCTGAGCCGGAGCCAGCAGTCCCCGAGCCGGAGCGGGCAGCCCCCGAGCCGGAGCCGGCAGCCCCCGGGGTCGGGCGAAGGGCCGTTGGGTCGGCCGGGACGAAGATGGACTCCGAATCCGGAGACGGCTTGATGGACGGCTTGCGCAGGTGCTCGAGGGAGACGCCGGTTGGGATTGCTTGCCGGCTGGAACCAAGCTTGGCTAGAGTATCGGCCGCCTCGTTCTCAATGCGGGGGACGTGGAGGAACTCGCAGCCGTCGAAGTTGCCGGTCATCTGCTGGACCAGGTTGCGGTAGCTGGCCATGTTGGAGTCCCTGGCGTCCCACTCGCCAGAGGATTGCTGGACCACCAGGTCGGAGTCGCCGAAGCAGAGGATACGCCGGATGCCGATTTCTTTGGCCAGCCGGAGGCCGTGGACGATGGCTTCGTACTCGGCGACGTTGTTGGAGGCGGCGAAGTGGATTTGCAGCGCGTAGCGCAGCCGGTCGCCCTTGGGGGAGGAGAGCACGATGCCGGCTCCCAAACCGGATGCCATCTTCGAGCCGTCGAAGTGCATGCGCTAGTGTGTTGCGTCGGGAGCCGGTGGCAAGTACTGGGTCTCCACCCAATCGACGAGGAAGTCGGCCAACGCCTGCGATTTGATGGCGGTGCGAGGCTCGTAGAGGATGGTGTGGCCGGCTAGCTCGATGGCCCATTTGGCGATCCGACTGGAGGCATCCCGGCAGCCCATGATCTCGCCGATGGGGGCCGTGCTCACCACGGTGATGGCGTGCTCTTGGAAGTACTGCCTCCGCTTCTTGGCGGCCAAGTACACGCCATAGCACATCTTCTGGTAGTGCGGGTAGTTCTGCTTGGAGGTGGAGAGAACCTCGCTGAAGTAGTACACAGGGCGCTGGACCGGCTGTGCCTTGCCTTCCTCGGGGCGCTCGACCACCAGGACCATGCTGACCACGCGGGTGATCGCCGCGATGTACATCAGGAGCGGCTCCTTCTCAGCCGGCGCGTCCAAGACGGGCGTGGTGGAGAGCATGCGCTTGAGGTCGCGGAAAGCTTCGTCCGC
Organism: Elymus sibiricus; assembly: GCA_039707655.1. Classification (NCBI taxonomy): domain Eukaryota; kingdom Viridiplantae; phylum Streptophyta; class Magnoliopsida; order Poales; family Poaceae; genus Elymus; species Elymus sibiricus. The sequence goes on from CM077672.1 coordinate 322,813,361, forward strand.
CTGGTCGGACCACTCGAACGGCGTCGTCTTCTTCATCAGCTGATATAGGGGCAGGGCCCTCTCCCCCAGCCGGCTGACGAACCGGCTGAGAGAGGCCAAGCAGCCGGTGAACTTCTGGACATCGCGCAGCCGGGCCGGCTTGCGCATGCGGTCGATGGCCTTGATCTTCTCCGGGTTGGCCTCGATGCCGCGCTCCGAGATGAGGAAACCAAGGAGCTGGCCAGCCGGCACGCCGAAGACGCATTTCTCCGGGTTGAGCTTGATCTGGTACTGGCGCAGGTTTGCAAACGTCTCCCTGAGGTCCTCGAGGAGGGTGAGGTGCTGCTTGGTCTTCACCACGATGTCGTCGACGTAGACGTGCACATTCCGGCCGATTTGAGGCAGGAGGCATTTCTGCATGCAGCGCTGGAAGGTGGCGCCGGCGTTCTTCAAGCCGAACGACATGGTGATGTAGCAATATGCCCCGAAGGGGGTGATGAAGGACGTCTTGAGGGCATTCGCCGGGTCCAGCTTGATCTGGTGGTAGCCGGAGTAAGCGTCCAGGAAGGACAGGAGCTCGTAGCCGGCTGTGGAGTCGATGACTTGGTCAATCCGGGGAAGGGCAAACGGGTCCTTGGGGCAGGCCTTGTTCAGGCTGGTGTAGTCGATACACATGCGCCAAGTGCCGTTCTTCTTCAGAACGAGGACCGGGTTGGCCAGCCACTCGGGGTGGAATACCTACATGATGAACCCGGCTCTGAGCAACCGGGCGATCTCTTCGCCAATGGTTCTTCGCTTCTCCTCGGAGAAGCGGCGTAGCGGCTGCCGGGCCGGCTTGGCATCCGGCCGGACGTGGAGTTTGTGCTCGGCGTACTTCCTCGGAAAACCCGGCATGTCCTTGGGGGACCATGCGAAGATATCCCGATTCTCACGGAGGAAGTCGACGAGCTCGCCTTCCTCTTTGCTGTTGAGGTCGGAGCCCACGACGACGTACTCGCTGGAGTCGGGGTTGGATGGGTCGAGCGAAACCTTCCTCGTGCCCTTGGCCGGCTTGAAGGACCCCTCATCGGTCGGCTGCTTGAGCTGAGCCGGCATGACCGGCTGCTCGCCAGCCAGCGCGACAAGGTGGTCGAGCTGGCGCCTCTCCTCGGCGATGACCAGCGACTCGGCCAGCTTGGAGCCGGCTTTGGCGCACTCCAGGGACTTCTTGTAGTCGCCGGTGATGGTGATGATGCCCTTGGGACCCGGCAGCTTCATCTTGAGGTAGGCGTAGTGCGGAACCGCCATAAACTTGGCCATGGCGGGCCGGCCCAACAGCGCGTGGTAGGGGCTGGCGAGGTTGACCACCTCGAACCAGATCGGCTCGCGGTGGAAGTGGGCGCTGGTGCCGAATAGCACGTCCAGCCGTACCCGGCCGATGGGAGAGCACGAAGCGTCGGGCACGATGCCGTGGAACACCGTCTGGGTGGGCTGTAGCTGGCCCTCCGCGATGCCGAGCTTGATCATGGTGTCGCGGTAGAGGATGTTGATGCTGCTGCCGCCGTCGATCAGCACCCGCGAAAAGTGGCAGGTGCGCTTCTCAGCGACGAAGGTGGGGTCGAGAACGAGCGCGTAGCCACCCAGCGTGGGCATCACGGCCGGGTGATCCTCCCGGGTCCAACTGACGGGACGGTCGGACCAGTGCATGTACTGGGGGACCGGGGGGATGACGGCGTTCACCTCGTGCTGGTACTTGCGCTTGTTGTGCTTGTCGTCGCCTTCGCTGGTGAAGACGACGTAGGCCGCATCCTGCTGCGGATAGGGGTCGTTGGCGAGGGCGCCGGCTGCCGGAGGCGGCGGGGGAGGCGGAAGCGGCGGCTGCTGCGGGCCGGCTCCGGGTGGCGGGGGTGGAAGGTTGCCCTTCAACAGACGCTGGGTGAAGCTGCATTGCCGGAGCGTGTGCGTCGACGGCTTCGCGCCGCTGTGGTTCTTGCAGGGGGCGTCGAGCATCTGCTCGAAAGACAGCTTGGGCTGCCAGGCGGCCTTGCCGGTGCGTGGGCGCTGGCCGGCGCCTTGTTCAGCCTGCCGCTCCCCTTCCACCGCGGCTACTTGCTGGTTGCTGTAGCGAGGAGCCGGCTGCTCGGCCTTCCGCTTGTTGTTGTTGTGGTTGTCTTGCCGGCGCTGGCTGGTTTCGCCAGCCGGCTGGACCGAGACCGGCTTGCCATCCGCGTCGACTGTGATTTTTACACGCATCGCGGAGTCGGCCGTGGCGTACTTGTCCGCCACCGCCATGAGCTCCGCCAGGGTGTCCGGCTCGTCGCACATCAGGCGGTGCTTGAGCAGGGTGCCGTCTCGGCACCCGTCGACGAAGTACTGGATGGCTTGCACCTCGTGGACGCCTTCGCAGGAGTTGCGCAGCTCGGTCCACCGTGTGAGGAAGTCGCGGAGGGGCTCGCCCGGGTTCTGAACGCACATGGAGAGCTGGCGAGGCCGACCAGGACGCGTGTACGTGCTGGTGAAGTTGCGCACGAATGCATCTTCGAAGTCCAGCCAGGAATTGACGCTGCCGGCCCCCAGGCTGTTAAGCCATGTCCGGGCCGAGCCGAGCAGCATGAGGGGAACGTAGCGAACCGCCACGCGCCGGTTCCCGCCGGCGATGCCGACAGCCGTGGTGTAGTCGGTTAGCCAGTCCTCCGGCTTGGAGACGCCGCTGTACTTGGGGGAGTCGCGGGGCAGCGAGAAGCCTTTGGGGAAGGGCTCCTCGCGGATGCGGGGGCCGAAGCACGTCGGGCCGACAGAGCTCTCCTCCTCGAGAAGCGTGGACCGCGGCAGCCGGTCGATGCGGTGGCAGGCGTCGGATTCATCGTAGGGCTCGCGGGGGCCCAGCCGGCTTGCGACGGGGCCGCGCGGCACCGCGCCGGCGGAAGCCGGCCGGGGTTGTCGAGGCGGCGGGAGAGGAGGTTCCGGCTGCTGGGCACGGTCATCACCGGCAGTCTTGTTGGCAATGCCGTCGCCAGTGGCCGCGACGCGGTTGTGCCGGCTCCGGCTTGCCCGGTGCCGGCCAGAGCCGCGACTCGTCGAGCCAGCAGGGGAAGACGCCTGCTGCGTGTCCCGAAGAGCCCTCTCCGGGTTTTTGGTTTTGCCTGAGGTGGAGGCGGATGGCTGGGCCGGGTCGAAACGCTGCTGCTGCTCGTTCGCCGCGGTGATGAGGTCGCGGATGCGCTGCTGCGGCAGCAGCAGCTCCTCGCCCTCCAGGAACTCAAGATCCGCCATGGCCGCCTGCGCCGCGCGCATGTTCTTGACGGGGGTGTCGTAGACGGGCCGGCCTGCGCCTAGCGCGCGGCCGATCGCGCCTCCACGGACACGCACTTCCGTGACCCGGCTGGGCTCAGCAGCGGCCGGCGTGAAGCCGTGGACGCTGTCGTACTCTCGCTGGAAGGACTCCAGCCGGCGCCGCGTTGCCGCGAGCTCCGTGGCCTCGACCAGCAGATGCTCACGGTCCTCGTTGAGCCGAGCCGCTGCTGCCGCCGCGTCGGCGTCGGGCGTGATGGGGGCCCGCAGGCTCCGGATCGTCTCGTGGAGCGGGTTGGCGCGGCGATGAGGGGCTGCAGCCGCGGCAGCGGCGGCCGCGGCAGCCTTCTCCTTGGCGCGCGGGGAGCCGAAACTGGTGCCGATGGTCAACACCTCCGCGCGAACGCAGAGGTCCGCGCCGTCGTCGGAGGCGGCGCAGCCAACGGGGACGGGCGAATCGGTGAAGCTGTGTACCTTGCTGGGAAACACGTCAGGGACGAGCGCGACGAAGACGCACAGCGTGCCGAAGGGGACGACGAGGCAGCCTGCGGGGCAGGCGGCGTTCGCATCCGATACGGCGCCGCAGCCGGCCGGGTTGGCCGTGCGAGGCGCACGGACCAAACCGTGCACGATGCGCTCGCCGGAGCCGGTGAATGGCCTCGTCCGGAACTTGACTCCGGTCGACGCCGCGAGCAGCCCCACGGTGGGCGCCAACTGTCGTGGTGAAATCACGGCAGATGCCATGAGATGGCTAAAAGTGGGGGGCTGCGTGAGGACGCCGGTGGGTTCCGGAAGCGAGGTTGGCACGCGCATGCGAGAGACACAAGGCGTACCCAGGTTCGGGGCCCTCCGGAGAGGTAACACCCCTAGTCCTGCCGAGTGGGTTGATAGGCTCAGAGGCTACAATGGTTACAATGGTGCTCCTGGAGCTGTTTGAGTGGAGGAGGCAGAAGGAGTTAGGTCTCCGTTCAGCCTCTCCCGTGTGTGTGTGTGCGTCGGGGAAGAAGGAGTGAACCAAGTAGCCAAACCCCTTCTGCGTGGAGGCCTCCTGGGGGGTCTTATAGGCCGACCCCCCAGGGTTACATGGGTAAACTACGCGTGCCGGGACCCAGGCGTCGGCGTCTGGAGCCGGCCGTGGGCCCGCCGGCTGCGGCGCCCGAGGGCGGCGCGACACTGTGGCCCGTCGCTTCGAGCGTCTCGGAGTGGACGGTGCGTGCGCGCTTATGCAAAGGCGTACAGGAGTGGTCGGCGCGTGCACGCTTCTGCCGAGGCGTGCAGGAGTAGACGACGCGTGAGCGCTCTACAGAGGAGTGCCGGAGTAGGCGGTTTCGCGGGGGCTGCACCGGCGCGCTGGTGCTGACACCGGCCGTCGCGTCAACAGGGTTGGCAGCTTTGCCGGCGCGCCCTCCCGAGACGGACTGCACTGTAGCCATGTTCTCCCCTCGTGGGGGGCTGTCTTGTCGCCGGACGCGATGGGACGGCCGCCGACCTATCGTCAGCCGGCTAGCGGCCAGCCGGACCCGGCCCGGGGCCGGGCCTAGCCGGCTAGCACCGAGAAGCCGGTCGGTTCGCCAGCCGGCGGGGAGGGGCACGGGCTGCCCCGATGTTTTTCAAAAAGGGGCTCTGGGTTCGCTTGCCTACCCGGGGGTCATCCCCCCGACAGGGTGTTACCACGAACGCACATTAACACCACAAAGGCTCATCTTATTCTTCTTTTTATTTTGAGGAGAAGAACATGTATTCATTCATATTGTAGCACCATACAACATACACGGCTTCTCTCTGGAACGATCCGAAGAGACAACACACAAGGAAATTTACATCATCACCGCTAAAGAATCCAGCCGCCGCCGTCGCTAAAGCGTTCGCCGGAGGAGAGAAACACATGCCTCCAACTTGCCAAGATCCAAGATAGTGCCATAGCTGCCAAGCTGCGTTATGAGACTTTGAACAGGCGCCGTCACAAGTGGCGACGCACATGTCGATGTGGGTCGTCGCCCGAAGAAATACTCCACACATCTTGGATCGCCGTCTTGAAGATCTCGACTGACAGCACTGCCGAAAAACTCCAAAACCGGCAACCATATCTCCCTATGGACCATCCCTTGGATAAGACCGACGATGCAGCATCGGCCAACTCCAAGACACAAACTTCCGACTCCACGACGACGCTGGAGACGTAGCCGACGCAACGCGGACGAAGCCGAAGGAACAAGAACCTGAGCAAGATCTCCGCCGCCGTCTTGAGGAACTCGCTCGAACACAAATCCATGGCTCCTCGACGCCGCTGAAGAACGCCGTTGAGGCGGTGGCCCGGAAAACTTTATTCGCGGTAACCACGTCGGCACCGACCGAGCGCAGTCACCCGACATACCTATCCTAAACCTATCTACAGACCGGACGGAAGGAACCGGGCCCCCCCACCCTCCTACTGCCGCCGGAGCAGCGAGCGGAGGGAAGGGGAGCCGACGGCCTCGCCGGTAAGAGAAAGCAGGAACTGCTTCGCTCGTGGAATCGCCTCTCCTAGGCAGTTACGATAGAAGCGTGTCGTGTAAGCGCGTATCATATCTTATTCTTCTTGAGATATCATCACGAGGGCGATTCCCAACCATTATGGTTAGCTTCTTCCTCCACTCTGAAGATGGCAAGCTCCACGACTACAAATTGATGGCTATGAGATTCGACGCGCGCTATCGGATTTGAATTTTAAATTTACTTTACTAGTCGACAGTATGCTGATAGCTTTAAATACCTGGCTCACGCATCCGTGTCCATGGATTGGTTCCCCTGTCCGCGCACGGATACGGTATCCACAGAGATGCCCTTAAATTCAATCCATCCGGAAAAAAACATCGAAATTCAAAGCGCTCCTCAATTCAAACAGAGCGAGACTTTTCCACCTGTCACAACTGAAAAGGTGAACCCCTCCCGTGCCTTCTTGTCCACGCCTCGGGGCTGGAGCCACTGCCCCGTGCCCCCGTCCTCCTCTACAAGTACCCCTCCCAAACCGACCCCCTCACGTCACCAGTCACCACCCTCTCTCTCTCTCTCTCTCCCTCCCACCCTCCCACGCGCACACACAACACACGCCCACCACCAGGGCGGCAAAATGGTGAGTTTCCCCGCGACCCCGCCCCCATCTCGTGGTTGCGCCGCCGCGTGCGCTTCCCGCGTGCTAACCGGCGACCCGTCGCTCTTCTTCGGTGGATGCAGGTGATGGCTCAGAAGACGAAGGAGGCGGAGATCACGGAGCAGGACTCGCTGCTTCTAGTAAGTCACCCACCCCCCTCCCCTCCCACCCCCGTCTCCGGTTCGGTTCCGCGCGATTCGAGTTGGTTCCGTCGGTGGCTCGTGCCGGTCGGTCGAGATTTCCTCCTGCGGTTCCTGAGAAGCGCTCGCCCTAGGATTTGGTCGCTCGGTTGGCGGCAGCGCGTGCGTTGTGCGGGTTCGATTTGGGCCGATTTGTACTGTCGGGGTGTCGGAATCGTTTCGTTCTCATCGAGTTTTTTTGGGGGCGGATTTTGGTGCTGCTCGTTGGATTTTCACCAATTTCGTGCGCGGGTTTGGGCGTCCAAGGGAGGTTAGCCATGGGGTTTTGTGGGGGTTTCTGCTCCAATGTTGCTGATGGAGCGGCGGCTAGAAGCGTCAGTAGATTCCGTACCGGCAATCGCTCAAATGGAGTTAGTTCCTAGTATCCTCAGCGAACAGCGTCCCTCTCTCCGGTGCGTTTGGTCTGCTCAAACGGGCCGTCTCGCTGTTACCCCATGGATTTGATGTTTTTTTCCTTCGTCCTACTTGTTTGCTCAGTTTCATTTGCGACTTTGAAGCGTGGAATCTGCTTTTTGGGAGGGTTGCCTCGTCGTTTTCCTCGATTTCGCGGGAGATTAGCGCGGAAACCCTTCTGGTTTGCGCTGCGATTCTGAACCAGCAGCGTTCTGAACATTGGGGGAGCTATTGAACTAATTTGGTTTGGTCGCTTTGGGTTTCCCCGTCTCGATTTGGTTTGGTCGTCGAAGTATGCTTGTGGTAATTTCGCTTGCATAGCATTAGATCCGCTGGAAATGTGGATTCACACGTTTGACGTCGATCATATTGGTTGGTTTACTAGTTTCCTCCACGATCCTATAGTTTTCTCTGGCAATTTCCTAAGTACATCGATTCTGGTGCGTTCTGGTAGAAGCGTCTAGGGATTTTCAGTGCTCGAACTCTTCCTGTGCGTTTGGAATTAGTTTAGTCTCGTTCCTATTTAATTGCTGAAGTTGTGGTAGCAGCCTATGTTCGATTCGTAACTTCACGTCCCTATCAAAATGCTTTGTCTATGTAGAATGGTGGAAGAGGGAGCACAGAGATACATTATTTACTGGCTTGCACATTTCCAAATTATCATGGAACAGCAGCACGAACTTCTGCCATCTTAGTTCGGATTGGGCTTTATTAGTTCCTGTTGTTCTAGGAGTAAGATTTTCTGCTGTTCAAATGCTTCCAGTGGAGTAGTAAGTGTCTCTATGATTGAGGTTTTACTGTTTGATCCAAACGTGACATACTTTTGGCCAGTTTGAATCAGAAAAATCTTCTCTGTAGTTTATAAGTATGTTTTTTCTTGTGCTATGCTGTGAGATTTTCAATGTATGTTCTGCATTTAGGAATCATCTGAGGTTAGTAAACTTCTCTTGCAATGTTTGGGAACCAACTCTCAAACTGTAGTCTCCTCATTTCATATTACTGCTTTTAGTAGTTGGGAGTGGTTGGGAAATACATTGCAGGATTATTGGTTGGTCATCAGGTTTTGATAGCTTTCACTTTGAAAAGCTGGGTGGTTCATTTCCTATATGACATGATATGTCTTGTTTACATTTCTCTTGTACATGTGTGCCCTGAATTGCGATGTTTTGATCTCTGTTCACTTAACAGATTTGATTGTCAGTACCATTATATGTACCTGTATTTGCATGGGCTAACTGTTCTTGGTGTTTAATTGAAGAAATGTATTACACGATCTTTATTGTATATGTATGTGTTTGAGCAAAACATTATTGAAAAATATAAATGTGTTTTGTCGTGAATTATGTGCTTCACTCTGAGCTTGTTTATCAGCAATCCAATTTGATATGATGTTGATAGGTTTTCTATTGCTGAAGCACTGGGCTATTTCAATAAGTATCTATATGATCTGGTGAAAATCATAGCATAGTGCGTAGTTTTAAGTTATTCATACAGCTATTGGATAACATTGGTGTTCTGTTGACCAAACAGACAAGGAATTTGCTCCGGATTGCTATATACAACATCAGCTACATCAGAGGCCTATTCCCTGAGAAGTACTTCAATGATAAGTCTGTTCCGGCACTAGGTCAGGATCGGTGCCCAGTATATATATGTAATATCTACATTCTGCATGAAATTTATTAGCTCAAAGTCTCAAACAACCTTTATATTTGTTGCAGAGATGAAGATTAAGAAGCTGATGCCCATGGATGCTGAATCCAGGAGGTTGATTGATTGGATGGAGAAAGGTAATATATGTCTTAGACAACTTGAGCTCATTCAACTAGTTTACTGTTTTATGATTATATGTTTTGGATGTGCTTTTCTCATGTGCTTATCTGATTAACTTTCTGATTCTAGGTGTCTATGATGCCTTACAAAAGAAATATCTCAAGACCCTTCTCTTCTGTATATGTGAGAAGGAGGAAGGCCCAATGATTGAAGAGTATGCCTGTGAGTATCACCGGTTGGAGTTTGCTAGTGTGTAGCATATTAAGTTGGACTGACATCGATGATGGATCATATGTCCTACATTTGCTTATCATGTGTCATAATTATCATGCAGTCTCATTTAGCTACCCCAACACAAACGGGGAGGAAGTTGCAATGAACATGAGTCGCACAGGGGGCAAAAAGAACAGTGCCACATTCAAGTCAAATGCAGCAGAAGTCACTCCTGATCAGATGAGGTGCGATCTTGCATATCCCTTTTTGGATGCTATGATTTGTTTTTCTTGTTAGTCTTTTGTGCTCCTGAGTGTTTTTATGTGTACTGGAGTCGTCATAGTAAAGTAATACTGCATGCATACTGGTATGATTTCAAAGATCCGGCATCATAAAGTGAAGAAGCATAGGAGTTCAGTGTTCTGTTTTTCTCTATGATAGTGTGTGAAGTTAAGTTACAGAGGAGCTACTCATCTGTTGACAATTACTCCCTCCGTCCCATAATGTAAGACGTTTTTTAACACTACACAAGTGCCAAAAAACGTCTTACATTATGGGACGGAGGGAGTAGTACTAGTTGAATTTATAAGTTGCTGTTAGTTTTCCTGCCTGACTTGCAAAATTCTAGTACTGAAGGTATGCGATAGTTGACGTTTCAGTGTGGTTTTGTCATAGACATCCTGCAGATCAGTTTGTGAATTGCTATTCATTGGGTTCATATGTGCATGCTATTGTCAGCATAAACATTGTCAGCTGTAACCAGTGGTAAAATGGCAATATCCTGACGTGGCTATGGTTTCCTTTTAGGAGCTCTGCTTGTAAGATGATCAGAACGCTGGTTTCACTTATGAGGACCTTGGATCAAATGCCAGAGGAGGTAATTTTGGCATTCTGTATTTTGGTTACATTGAATTGTGCTGTGCTGATTCTGTCGCTTGTGTGTGTTCAGCGAACCATTCTAATGAAGCTGCTATACTATGATGATACCACAGTGAGTGCCTTTGTTTCTAGTTATTGAAACCTGCAGCTGCCATCGTAGATAACCTGATTCTTTTGTTCTGTAGAAATAAGGATTTAGCTTTTCTTCTTCTATATAACTTTGTTGGTGGAAGCTTACAGATTTTATTATGTTGCCAGCCTGAGGATTACGAGCCTCCCTTTTTCAAGGGTTGCGCTGACAATGAGGCCGTAAATATATGGAACAAGAACCCCTTGAAGATGGAGGTGGGGAATGTCAATAGCAAGCATCTTGTGTTAGCTTTGAAGGTACTGGAAATTACAGCATCTGTCCAGAATTCTTTTGGGGTCTTTTTGATCAATTTCTCATGTTTGCTTTGTTTATGCAGGTTAAGAGTGTCCTTGATCCATGTGACGCTAATGATGCTAACAGTGATGATGACAAGATGAGCTTGGGTCATGAGTCTGACCAAGATGATGACTTTACGGACACCGAGGTGAAGGCCAAAGAAATCATATAACTGATAGTTTCAGTAACATTAGCTTTAGTTTGCTCTTTTTTTAGTTATGGACATGTGGTACCTCCTTTTTGCATGAAAATGTTCATGCTTATACATACTGTATACTGTATTTCGTTTTTTTTGTTATCTAAAGTACTCACTGACATACATAATCCCTGATTCTATTAGGTTCACCCATCTGAAGTGGATCGTTACGTCGTTGCTCCTAATGGTAACATTTATTCCATGATGCTCTCATTGTATTTAATATTTTTGGTGCTAATATACTTGCTGCAACAGATGGAAATTGCAAAGGTCAAAGTGGTACAAACTCAGAAGGTCAGTTATTGGTTCAAGAGAGCTTTACTTGCTCATACATATATTTAATCTTTACATTCAGACGTGGTCTATGTCCGTTTGTTTGCCCTTCTCTAACTTCATATGTTCACAGATGAAACTCAAGATGCTGCTCATGAGGAAGAGCTAACAGCTCAAGTAAGAACATGGATATGCTCAGGAGACATGGGTACTGTTAATGCTTCAGATGTCCTTTCCAACTACCCTGACATATCATTGGTAATTCTTGCTGTCATCTTCCCTTTTATGACAAGTATTGAATATTTTGGTTGATTATTGTTCTACTTCAGTCACTAGACTTGTGAGCAAGTGACAGATTTCTTTAAAGTGTTAGTCCACCAAACAGACCATGCCTTGATACACATTACAAGTTTTCCGGCCTGCTACTAATAACTGCCTGTTGAATGTTTTGCAGGAAATGGTGGAAGGTAATGCAGAAACAATTCTGTGTGCTTGTCAGATTATTCTTGTAAAACAGAGGCATTCTTTATGCATTCTCATTCAAGTCTTGAATTACTGAAGTAATGACTCACTTTTCAGATATTTTGGAGAGGCTACTTAAGGATGGTTTACTTTCCAGGGCAGGCAAGGATGGTTATGCTGTTAACAAGGTCAACCTAAGTAACAGTATTGTCTACCACATGATATATTGTTCTTCACTAACATGATTATTCCCCGATTACAGGTTACTGATCCCAAAACACCCTACATAAAGAAAGAGAAAGAGGTTGCCATGCATAATGTTTCACCTACTGAAGGAACCAAAAACAACGATGGAGATCTGATGTACATGAAGGTACCGTCCTTAAACCCTTGATGGTTATGCTGTTAACAAGGTCAATGCATGGGAATTTCTCCTAACATAATATTGTCGTTGCAGGCATTATACCACGCACTTCCAATGGATTATGTGACCATAGCTAAGCTTCAGGGCAAACTTGATGGCGAAGCCAACCAGAGCACAGTCCGAAAGTTGATTGACAAAATGGTGCAAGATGGATACATTAAGAATTCAGGCAACAGAAGATTAGGTAACTACTTGAATTTATCTGTATGAAGTCAACCTTTTTGAAAATCTTCATGAAATCTAAGATGCCTTCTTCGACTGTAGCCTCTATTCTTCTGGATGGTTCACATGTTATTTGTTCTTTTAGTGAAGTTGTCCAGCAAGTGGAGAAGAATAAACCAGCCATTAATCTCATTTTCATTTCCTAAACAGATTTGCTGCTGAGACTCAAATGATCAGTTTTTGCATGTTGATCAATTGCATTTCTGAAAAAAGTGTTGCATAGCACTCCTGAAGGAAGACCATTTTCTTCATGAAAAATGTTGTTTACCAGTAATACTTGCATGCTGATCTTTCTTGGATAAAATGCATCAGCTGGAAAGCTTCATAAGTTGTTATGTTCGCTGCAAACTAATCATTGTTAGGATAAACAATCCTGTCATTTTACTGTTCCCATTATACTGTAATATAATACAGACATGTATCTTCTAAATTCGATCAGCTGATCATGTCAGTACACATTATCCATGTTATACAGTTTACTACATTTGTTCTCTTCACAAAATACATGTCAACCTGTGTCTCACAGGAAAAGCTGTCATTCATTCTGAAGTCACCAACAGAAAGCTCCTTGAGATAAAAAAGATACTGGAAGTTGATATCACTGATGAAATGGTATGACCATCGATTCCAAGCTTCGTGCACTACTTCTGTAGTAATTCTGCAACTCATTTGTGAATTCCCGATCCATCTCAATCTCTGTTATATCATGTAGGCAATTGATACCAATGCAAGGCCTGCTGAGTTTGACCGCAGAGATCATCAAATGACTGGTGAGGGGCAACAGTGATCCACATCCATGTTCAGGCTCTTACCTCTTTGTCACATTGGGTTTGGCAGCAGTTGCTAAACCGTAGCATTTACCTCTTGTTACAGACCAGGAAATGAAAGATGGCTCGACAAACGGCCGCTTCCAGTCAGTTGGATCTGATCTTACCCGCACACGGGAGCTACCGGAGCAGCAGCAGAATAACAAGGACCCAAGCAGGACTCCCACAAGCAATCGTGAGGTATGACCGAAGCCTGATTGGACTTCCCCAAGTAGTCAAGAATTTTGCAGTGTTGAGACTCTGAGCAAGAGCAACCACAACATATGTATAGCTGAAACGTGATAAACTGTGACGCCTTCCTTGCAGCCGGCCACGTCCCTGGAGAGTGGGGTGCTCGGGCAGAGGATCAGGAAGTCTCTGGCTGGCGAAGAGTTGATGTGCACACCGGACAAGCGGACCAGGAAGACCAGCATGGTAAGGAAAAAGTTCCACCTTCCTTCACTTGACCAAAATGATCAAATCCACAAATCTCACGCATGTGACATGCTCATCACCCTTTCAGTTGCATCAGTTTAACAGAAACCATAAGCTTGACCACCCGTGAATTTGTCGCAGGTGAAGGAGCCGATCCTCCAGCAGGTCAAGCGCCAGAAGTCCTAGTTCAGTGAGGCGGCACCGAATCGCAAGGAGCCTCAGCGCCACTAACCTCGTAGGCCAGGTGAAGAAGCAGATACCCCTAGTTCAGTACTTCAGTTCGTTCAGGTGCTTGAAACTTGTGAAGATAGCAACAGAGCACCCCCCAGGCAGATGTAGATCCTTGTCCCTAGCCCTATCCTTGGTAGCAAAACGTAAACGAGAGAGACGTGTCCCCCCTGACTGAGACGTGTTGGTCATGATGTTTGTTTCACGGGAGACTGTACTGAGGCCACTTTTTCCTGAATGCTGAAACGTAGCAATGGTTTGAATGATGTATCTATTTGAACTTTTGTACTGAGCAGCGACGATCGGCGCAAGCTTTTTCTTCTTGTCTTTGGTGCTGTTGCTGTAGGTACTGTTCTGTGGTCTGTACGCCGGCGAGCAATTGCTTGGCGTATGACGAAAGTTTTTCAGGCGGGGACCGTGGGGCAGCGTTTTCTTCTCTCGCCAGCCCTCGCCTGGTGCACGGGCAGCGCGGCATTGATGATGGCCGGCACACTGTCACCTGGATCGTGTTGGATTAGTACACCTGTGCTACTAAAGCCTGATAGTAGTAGCTTGAGTGATGGCCGTGTTAAAGGCCACTGTATCAGTTCATTCCTTGTCGGCGTTCCGAGTTATTGACGCGGCGGTGGTCACGTCTCCCGGAGGTCGCTGTACAGGGCGTCCGGCCGATTAAATTTGATCCGGAGTACGTACTGGATCAGCTATGGCTCTGCGTCGGTTGTCAGACCTGTCGAGCCGCTCGGCGTGCCTGTGCAACACGACAGAGTTCTTCCAGCGAATCATCGCTAGGCTTTGTCTTGCTTCGCATCGTCAGCTTGATAACGAAATCCAGTACGCTAGCTAAAACATTGTGAGCGGAACTACGCCGATTTTCTCGAACCAAAAGGTCTTGGCTGGGGACCTAAAAAAGACATTCTTTCAATGGACTCCACATGCCCACGCTGGGTTCTGAGGTCTACTGGCCTAGTCGAATATTCTTTTCCAAATCTAAAACACAACTTCAATTCGTCCTTTTTTCTTTAAATTTTATTTTTTTTATTAAAACTAACACAAATTCGAAGTGCGGCTAGAGCACCTCCCCCAAATCTGCTGAAGCCCAAACGCGCGCGCGAACGCCTGGGCCGCCGCGACAGCCCAGGAGCCCCGCCCCGCGATGCCGCCCAAGCCGCACGCCGCCGGCGGCAGCTTCGAGTACTGCGAGCTGTGCCGCCGCAACCACGACCAGGGCCGGCGCCACCGCTACTTCCCCGCCCACCGCGCCGCCCTCGCCGCCGCGCTCTCCGGCTTCCGCGCCAAGCTCGCCGACCTCCGCCGCGCGCTCCTCCGCCCCTCCACGCCTGCCCCCCGCTCCCGCCTCTGGTGCCCCTTCTGCTCCGCCGACCTCGTCGATCTCGACAGCCGCTTTGCCTGGTAGCCTCTGCCTACTTCTCGTAGCCGCCCCTGCACACCTAGGGTTTTGATTCAGATGTGCTGTTTCTAGTTACAGTAGGTTCGAACTTTGGATGGTCCAATAGAACATGAGATCGAGCACTGGTAGCACATCGGGATCAGGGGTTGTTGGAAGCATAGGAGTAGAGTTTTTAGAGACACTGTAGACATCTGGACTTTGTGTGAATGATATAAGCCCTGTTTTACTCTGTTTGCAGTAGCAATGCGATTTACCATCTCGCGAGCGAGGAGCACCTGAAGGGCGTCAAGGATTTCCTGCGGAAGCATGGGGGCGGGATGGATCAGGTCGATTCATTTAGGATTTCAGAGGATGAGCTTGCAAAGGTGCACTGCTATCCATTTTGTACCTGTATTTCCTCCTGTTAGAATGGCATGATATACTTATTTTCACAGCTGTAGTTATATCAAATGGTCTGTTTGGAATTTAGATATGATTGGCAGTGAAACAGGTTAATATGTGCTCTGGAAATAAGATGATGCAGAAGCACTGCTGATCTGTTATGTTTTTATAATTTCAGTGGGAGAAGGGCTGTGAGTCCTCCGGTACAGAAGCACAGGCATTGGCCAATGGCATGATTGGACCATCTTTGGGGCCGTTGAAAGATATCCAAAATGATTCTACCTCTAAAATTTCGGATAGTTTTGCTGAAACTGACATCCCATCTTTTCGTAATACTGCATCTTGTGTTGTTATGCCTTTACAAAGTGCTACCAATGGGGCCTATTACCCCACTAGTACAGCGTGTTATGGATCTTCCACCTCTGGAAGTGTTGCTTATTCTGCTCCATTTGGTACTTCCGGACTGCCCGTCAAACCCTGTGTCACAACACATGAACATCAGGGTATGCCGAGTACAAACATGTTTGATAGTGCTGATGCACAAATGAAAGGTGAGCACTAGTGTTGAAATTCTCACTGATCTTTCACTTCTTTTTTGCTCTGGACTTTGCTAATTGTACTATTCTGCAGCTTGGTTGGTACTTTGCTGATTTTTCTCCCTTTACAGCTGCTCAATCTACTTCCCTCGGAAATGGACCAAATCCACCGGCTTCTTCTTTTGTATATGTAAGTGTGTAATCTGTGCACACACACATGTGCATGTAAAAAGTAGACATCTATCCTTCTGAAAAGATCACAAGCAGCCTTGTGTATTTTGTTCGTTATTTAGCAGTCATTCTGTAAATAAGATCCACTGAGAAATTTGAAGTGCTGATGAATGGCAACAACAAATGGGAGTGTATTCCATTTATGCAAAGAAAAGCTACGGTTAGTTAATGTTGTTTGAGCTAGTATCACAATGTTTAGGTGTCTTGAATCTGAACGGTAGAAGGCTAAACGAGGGGAAGTTGTCATACAGACTCAGGAAGTTAAACCATATGACATATTGACATCTTTAGTAATGTGATTTTTTGGGTGCAGTCATGCTTGTAGATTTTAGTTTGCAGATATATTTCCTTAGACTAGTTCCTGATTTACATCTGGTTAATTATATAAACGTGTAATCTATCTTCTTACTATGGTATTGGAGTACATCAGACATGTCAGATGTGCTATTAAATTTGTGTCCTTATCTGTCGCCCGCCTCTACTCATGGCCTTCCACTGTTCCCCGGTGTCTTAAAACACGTGTTTACCTCCCCCAGTAACATAATTGCTATTCTGTCTCATATGTTAGCAGAACTTGCACAGTATTAATTTCAAACAAATGTAACAATTTCTCTTTTCTTGTAACAAAAGGGTTTTGTTCTAGTTTATGTGTCTTGTTTCCTAAAAGAAGTAACTATGAACCATTTTTTTTACAAATGTTCATATGTAATGATTTGTTGTTTATATAATCACTGTTCTGTGGTGCATGATTGGCATCTTTTTTTTTTTTACAATTCTGCCCTTGCAGGTCCAACAGGGCCACTCTGGAGGGAAATTCAATCAGGGTATTGGATACTGCACTTTCTGTAGTATATATTTCCTTGCACTAATCTGAATGTGAAAATGCTGCAGCTTGAGCAACAAAAGATATATCTAATTAATTCTTTTTCAGTCCATGCATGAAATTTTATGTGATATCATTGTGTTATGAAGGCCTGAAAGCAAATGTGCATACTGGTGCTCCTCCTCCATGGTTAGAAGCTAGTGAGCATGATCCAAAGAATGTGTCACTCGCCAGCTATGCTCTTCCATCTTCTCTGAAAGGAAAATCAAGAAAACTTAACCCAAAGCGTGTTGGAGCTGCATGGGCAGAGAGAAGGAGAGCTGAAATGGAAATGGAAAAGCGAGGTGAAGTTGTTCCAGAAACACCTGATGCTAGTTGGCTCCCTAATTTTGGTGGTGTCTGGCAATCTGGTTCGCGAAAGGAATCGAGGAAAGAGTTTGAGAAAAATCATAAGCTTAAAGAGGACAACAATCCTGAGTTACTCCCTGAGATAAAACCATATATCAGCAAAAGGATGGTAAATGTGTTCTCTCACTTTTCTCCTCAGTCTTTTCTAGTATATGTTTACTTTGGTATTCAGGATTTCCATGTGCAAGCAAGTAATCTCTGACCTTTTTTCTATTCTTCAGTCCATGATGTAAGAATCCATGGTCTTCTTACACCATTAAGATTATAACATTGATTTCCTTCTAATTTGCCTCAAGTATTGAATAAATAAACTTAATTATCCTAGCTGCTTTGTTACTCTTTTGATTTCTCTTGATTCCTGATATAGATTCATCCATGAGACCTGTGTTGTTTATTGAGGCTTACGAATGCGGTAAAAGTTAAGATGAACCATTCCACCTTTGTGCAGTCATAAAGCAGTTTAGAGTGAAGTTTCAGTATGTGGTTGTATGCTAGGAGTGCATTGAGAGATTAATAGCAGTCCTAAGAAATCTGCTGTAGAGAGTTCTTGTGCTATTTGTATTTTGTTGTTATAGATTTTGTGCAAGTATGCCTTAGATGATACTTATGCATTTACTTCTCTTTATTCTTTGTATATCCGGGTTATGCTTTCGGACAGCTATCTCTTATGCTTGTCTGTTTACTATTGCAGCGTGTAGACTCTAATAAAGATGGACAACCGGACAACACTGTAGAATAGTGAGGAGATGTACATTGTCCTGCCCGATGCTTTATGGTACGAATCAAACTAATTTCAGTAAATGGTAATTTGGAGCTTTTGACTTGTATATCCAGGAACAAGAAATCATGTTTATTACTCCCTCCGTAAAGAAATATATGAGCGTTTAGATCACTATTTTAGTGATCTAAACGCTCTTATATTAGACTCCCCTTGTTCCGTTATCGCTTGATAGTGGAACCAGGTCCAATTTTGGATCGTATGGATATTTTTTTTACTGAACAGCACCAAGTTATGTTTGAAAACTAGATTCCATTTACTCTCCTGTCTTCACATAATGCATTATGTACTCTCTAAATTTCTAATAAGAATGTGTTGTGTCAAAAAAAAAGACAAAAATAATGTTGTAGTTGTTGCTTTCCAGGAACAGAAATCAGAGGTGCTACAAGAACGTCTGCACATGTGCAATTAAATGTGGCATTGGGTACTCGTAGATGGTCCTGCTATCTGTTTTCCAAATGCAATAGACCCAACAACTGTTTCTTGCTTTCCGTCCGTCGCTATGCTGTTTGGCGTCTGCAGATTGTGGTCACGGTAGGTTTCCTGTATAAGTTCTGCAGAACGGTCCAGTGGGCAGCTTTTGTTTCTGTCCAGCACTCTGGATCGTGTCGCGGTTGATGGAAAGGCGATCTCCTGGGGGCATGATTGAAGAGATCGTTTTTTTTGTGTGGTTTGACAGCGTGTGCAATGCCAATCAACCCAAGTGAACAAAAGGCGGAAAACTTTCCAAGAAGATTTACTTGTCTTGTAAAAATCTTTTCAGAATGTTGGTTGGTGCCTTGGTCGTTGTGGGGGTGATTGATCGAGCGTGGATTTGCTCCTGATCAGATGACATGGATAATTGATGGTCCTGGCTGATAATTAAGGCTGACTTATAGGTTACATATGTCCCGTCTAATTTAGCTTGTCGATTTGCTAGCTTGGCAGCACAATTAGAGCAAACCCAGAGCGTAGTTCCTGAGCTTGTTTGTCTGATGACATGTAAAGAAACCACGGCATTTTTACTGATGTTGCCGGTTGAAAGGCTGCCGCTTGGCATCTACAGTATTTTTTGATGGAATGATTTTCGTTTTGAAGTTGTTTGAAGGCGAAGAATCGCTTGCACCTGCTGTAAGTTGCCCCCTAGTTGATGTGATTTTTCTTAGGTAACCCGAAACGTGGGAGAATCGAGAGCAATTATAGCACCTGGCAGGCTGGTATGAAGCATTGTTTGTTACCGAGTGCGTCAGTCAGGTCGCGTAAATTCGCCTTAAAGGCGCTGTGATATCGAGCAAGAGTAGCGGTGGTTGTGGGCACGGCACGGCAACTGTTTGTCTGATTGCGTGTTTTGTTTTGAGGCGCCAAGTTGCAGTTCCCAGACCTAGGACGCGCGCTACAGGAAACGCATTTAGTACTGGTAGCAGGAGAAGTAACCAGGAGATCTCTCCTCTTAACAAGAAAGCAATTATTGCAAGCCATGTACTGAGGTGAAAACGCCCATTACCGCCGTGTCCACAATGTACGGTACAGTCTTCTTCTTCATCAAAATTGACAGCTCCTGCACCATGCAAAGCTTTGCTGAGGACCCGTCCGTACGATTCCTGCGTAATGCTGCAGTAATAAGTAGCCCAAATAATTCTACGCCTGGCCTGGGTACTGGGTAGAACCGCAACGCTCCGACAATAAATCAGTGGTGGATGCATGGGTGTGGATATTGATTCTAGTTATGGTGATGCTGGAATGGCAACCCAAACTCAAAGCCAAAATCAGGACAACAACAATTGTAGCGGTGATGCACTGCATCTTCTTGAAACCAATTGTGAAGATAAGATGCAAGCTGATGGGGCAATGGCGCCAGCCCTTAAGGCGCCACGGGCGCCATGAAGATGATAGCCTGGAACTGCCGAGGCATGGGCCAGGGGCTCGGCAGTGAAAAGATGTGTTACCTGGCAAGACTGATCCACGCCACAAAAGCCAAGGTAACTTTTGTTTCAGAAATCAAAACATCTAAAATAAAGTCCGGTGACTTAAATACTCGCTTTGACATGGCTAATAGTGTTGTAGTTCCTTCCAAGGGACGATCCGGGGGACTCTGGCTGATGTGGAGTGATGATCTGCAAGTTAATGTACATATCTCTAACTTCCATGTTATCCTAGCTACTGTTCTTAGTATAGCTAGTAAGGAGGAGTTTGCTCTGGTTTGTATATATGGGGATCCTTACCATCGCCACACAAATCAGATCTGGGAGCTTGTTGCATCTTTTGTGCATGATAATGTCAGCAAACCAGTAGTTTGTATGGGAGACGAATGATATCTTGTATGATATGGAAAAAGGTACTCCCTTTGTTAATACTACTCAAATGTATGCTTTTCGGAATCTAGTCAAGTCTTGTGGTTTGATAGATCTTGGATATAGTGGTCCTGCTTACACCTGGACTAATAAACGTTTTTCCACAAATCCTACTTATGAAAGGCTTGATAGATGTTTGGTTAACGCTGAGTGGTGTGCTATCTATCCGAATACAAATGTCTATAATCTGCCTATTACCTTAAGTGATCATGCACCTATCCTTATCTCTACTGATGGCAAGTTTCGAAAACCTTTGCAAAGCTTCAAATTTGAAAATTGGTGGCTTATGGAAAAAGATTTTGACTCGTATGCAAAGGCAGTTTGGATCAGTACGGCTCATAAACCTTTCTATGCTAGAGCTAATCATCTTGCAGGTTCTCTCAAAAGATGGTGCAAAAAGAAAAGGCCAATAAACCAGGAGATCAATTACCTTGAGGAACAAATAAAAAAGGTTCAGATGAAGCCAATACAGGAACAGGACCACAAGTTGGAGGCCTCCCTAATAAATAGGTATGAAGAGAACATGACCAAACTCACTGAATATTATAGTCAAAAGGGCGAAAAAACATTGGGCAACAAAAGGGGACAGAAATACTTCTTACTTTCATCAGGCTGTTCTCAAAAGAAGAAGGAAGAACCAAATTGTTTCCATCAAAGATCATAGCAATATAACTCATTTTAAACCTGAAAATATTGCTCAAACCTTTGTTCAGTATTTCAAACAAATTTTTGCTTCTGATAGAATTAACCAAGGCAGGCTGTATGTAAGCACAGAGATAAATGCAGATCAGCAGGATTATACAAATAGTGTTCCAGATAAGAGGGAACTTTGGCAGATTCTTAAGGAAATGAAGAGGAATGCTTCTCCGGGACCAGATGGGTTAAATGTGGCCTTTTTCTTAGCTGCCTGGGATTGGATTGGAGATGATGTGGTCAATCTGGTAAGGAACTTCTATGAAACTGGTATCATGCCAAAACATGTCAATGACACTAACATAGCTCTCATTCCAAAGAAATTAGTTTGCATCACTCCTGCTGATTTTAGACCCATTAGTCTCTGTAATGTTGTTTATAAAATTATTGCAAAATCTTTAGCACAGAGGCTTAAACCACATCTCCATGATTACATTCATCCTTCACAACAAGCTTTCATTCAGGGGAGGAGGATTAGCAATAACATTATTATAGCTCAAGAAATCACCCACTCTTTTAATCTTGGTTCGTGGAGTTCTCCTTCCTTCATGATTAAAATTGATCTTGCAAAGGCTTTTGATCGTTTAGAATGGAACTTTATTGTCTTGGCTCTTACTCGAAAAGGGTTGCATAGCCATTTCATTAATTTGATCTATGCATGTATCTCTACGGCCTCCTTCTCTGTTATCATTAACGGCCAATCATATGCAAAATTCAAGAATAGCAGAGGCATTAGGCAAGGTTGTCCTCTTTCCCCATACCTTTTTGTACTTGCCATAAATGAGCTCTCTCTCTCTCTCCAGGAAGCAATGGTATCTAACCAACTCACAAGAATTTCTCTTGGTCCGAATTGCCCTCCTATCCACTTACTCATGTTTGCAGATGATCTATTAGTTTGTGGGCAAGCTACCACTCAAGAGGCTACGACCATGAGTCAACTCATTCAAGCATTCTGCAACAGGTCAGGTCAAATTCCAAATTGGAATAAATCTGGTATTATCTTCAGCAAAGGTGTTGATAGCAACATTAAACAAGTCATCAAAAGCATTTTCCCAGTTCCAGATATAGATAACAATACTATCCACTTGGGACATCCTCTTATTCTCCCAGCCAAAGATAGATCTACAGCCTATAATTTTGTCATTGACAAATTCAAAGCCAAGCTACCTGGTTACAAAGCCAACAAGCTCTCTCATGCAGCCAGACTCACCCTTATAAATTCTGTCTTTGCTTCAATTCCTATTTATTACATGTCTAATATTCTTTCCCCCAAAAAGTTCTTATCCAAACTCACTTCAATCATTAGAAACTTTTGGTGGACAGGGGTGAGAGAGGAATGCAACTCGAAATCTCTCTGTCTTCGAGCTTGGAAAGACATTTGTTCCCCAAAGAATGAAGGAGGTCTTGGGATCCGAAATATGCAAGCCACTAACAGAGGTTTGATTCTTTCAGCCGCTTGGAGGATAGCTGAAGATCCAAATAACCATCTTTCGAAAATCCTCAAATCAAAGTACTACCCTGATACATCCTTCTGGAAGGCCAACCATAATGTTCCCAAGTCTGCTTTCTGGACGGGAATTATGAAAGTTAGACCCATGCTAATAAGGAACTCCTTCTATCAACTCACAGAAGGAAACATTTCTATTTGGAGCAATCCCTGGTATAATTCTTGGGATACTATCTATGACCATCTGATTATCCAGCCTAGAGAATATGAATACCCAGCTCTTGTTAAAGATCTTTGGCTCCCAAATCAGAAAAAATGGAACAATAACCTCATTGATAGTCTCTTTCATCCGGATACAGCCACTGTCATGAAACAAGTTCCAATAATTCAGGATGGTGGGAAAGATCTTCTTTGTTGGAAGCTAACACCATCAGGGAAATTTACAACCAAAAGTGCATACAAACTCTGTTTACAGGTTTTGCAGGAGGAAGGAGAACCGCAACCCACAATCATAACAGCCAACTCAAGAGAGCTATTGAAACAAATTTGGAAAGCAAAAGATATAGCTCCAAGGATACAAACATTTGCATGGAGACTTATCAGAAAAGCCCTTCCAACAGGTATAAGAGCAGGTAAATATACTCCCCATATAAGTAAATTTTGCTCGAGGTGTGGAGTGGAAGAAGATGAAAAGCACATTCTTTTTCTTTGCCCATTTGCTAAGGCTGCCTGGTTTGTCCATCCCTAGTACACTAGAATAGAAGATCTCCTACGGGATAGAAATTCCATAACAAGTATGATTTTAGGCATTCTTAATTCAAATCATCCACATGCCACTTTAAGCAACATATTTACCTTCATGTGGTGTTTGTGGAAATCAAGGAATGACAAATTGTTTCAAAGAAAAGAAAGCTCTCCTCTACAAATTTTTTATGCAGCTCGGGCCATTGTTAATTGCATATCTCAGGAAGTGGGGGTACAAGAACAATCACATAAGGAGGAGGAGAATCAGAAATTGCAAATAGCAGGTACATATGCACAAGGGACAACAGTAGATTTATTAAAGCTAACAACAACAAATAGGATTTTCACAGATGCGGCATGGAAGAATCAGGTTCAACATGCCAGCAACACAAGAACTGGACTAGGAGTTTATATGCACATAAATCAAGGAAGTAGAAGACCGAAGGCCCAAATCTATGCTACAGGCAATCAAGCAAAATCAGCCATACAAGCAGAAGCAGAAGCTCTACTACTTGCAGCCAACATACTTGCCAGGTTGCAAATAAAAGATGCGACCTTTCTCACAGATAATTTATCGCTGGCGAAAGCAGCTGCCGCAAGATCGCCGAGAACAGATCCAGGACATTGGGAGGCTAGAGGTTTACTTGCAGAATTTTGTGCAGTAACAAATTCATCTTCAGTTCAGGTTTTTCACATATCAAGACTTCATAACGTGGAGGCACATGATTTAGCACAGCTAGCCCTCATTCACATAACAGATCAGCAAGTTAAATTCTCTTGTAATAATGCAAATCATCTTGAGGGCAATTGTCCTTTGAAACTGTTGTGTTTAGGCATGCAATTAGAGGGAATTGTAATACTCAATGTAAACTGTTTGCAGTATGAATGAATGAATAGGTGCCATAGGCGCCTTTGCATGTTAAAAAAAAAAAAAAAAAAAAGACGCTGGGTAGAAGTTGCCGAGAGCGAGCGAGCGAGCGTCGCCCTCCCGGCCACTGCTCCGGCGTCGCGTCGCGTCGCTGAGGAGAGAGACATTTGCGTGGAGGCAGGTCGGCCAAGATGATGGCACATGTAGTATGTGGAAGGAGGGAAGAGGGTCTCTGTCGACCCATCTGAAGGCCGTCGCCGGCTCGCCCGCCCCCCTTACGTGCGAGTATCGGCGAGATCCGTCCAAGTGCGAGCGTGTGGGTCAGTAGCCGCCCGGCATCGCTGTCGCTCGCTACAGTGAACGCATTACGCTCTCTCTCTCGCTCTTTTCCTACGACTGGTAGCTATAGAAGAAGAGAGGAAACCACTGGAGCCGGGCAGATTGCAGCTGCAGCAATCCTCTCCTCCCCGGCATGGCGGCATCGATCTATCCCTCTCTTCCGCTAGGGCTAGGGCTAGGGCTAGTCGATACTGTGATCCGTCCCTCTCCCCGTCTCAGCATCGGCACCGCCACCGGTGTCGTGTCCGCCCAATGACTCAACGAGCACGTTCGTTCATGCATATACACGGGCAAGCCGTCAGCTCTCACGTCACACGCTCCCCGTGTTATTGGCGACGTGGGCTCCGTTCCACGTCCAGTCACGACACTGTGGCGCAGTTCCACCGCTGTAGCTCCAGTCGTCGTTAGGTGACTCACGCCGGAAATTTTGAAACTCACACGGTCTTTTCTAGAGAAATCATATCGCGCCGGCCCGGCATGAAAATCGCCGGTCTTGAACTCTTTCTTGATGCTAACTAACTGGATCGGACGACCCCTTTTTCGGACCATGCAAGCCATACATGTGAGTCTTGCAGGCACGTCGATGATATACTACTAGTACACGTACTCTTTGGAGCCTCCTGACCCCAGATAGTTTGGATGGATCTAGCTAGCGAACTTGACGACATACCTACCATCTACTACCAAGCAAGCAAGAGAGGACGCCATGCTTTTATTTTGCTCACTTCAAGTAGAAAGGGGAAGTAAATTTTAGACGTACCACTTTGCAAGGACTTCTGCTGTTCGACAGTTAGTACATACTTACATATATGGCGCAGCAAAGGCATAACGCCGACGGCTTAGACACCAACCCTCAGACAGTACATGTAGATTAACATTTCTTGCAACTTTTAGCTGATGACTGATTGATGCGCCGTGTCATGTCTTGACTTGATGCGCCGTCGATTAGTTCACTTCCTCTCTTGCCTGATCCATAGGCAACAGCGCCGTAAACACCTACTAATAGACTGGGAAATAATTCAAAGCTGTCTAATCTTCAAGACTTGAACCGTGTCGACAATTCAGAGTTAACTGAACTGGATCCCGTTGGATCGTGATAAGACCTACCCGTTGGATCGGACGGCTTGGCTTTTTTCTCTTCTCCAGATGCGTTCATGGACATGATTTGTTGCCAATGATCGGCCCATCGATCAGATCAACACTTGTGTGTGGAATTCTGAAATGATGGAGTAAAACTATCCGTGGTCTCTCACCATGCAAGTCCATTACGAAAAGTGTGTGGAAATAGGAAACTGGATTTGGAAGCAGGGGGCGATCATTTCGAAGCGACGTCAGTTGGTTGCTGAAAATACTTCCCTAGAACGAGACGTCGTTTCCATATTTTTTGAAACTGACAGTTCACGCGATGATTTGGGTTCTACAAACAACTTCACCCAAAAAAACTAAAGAAAAAAAGGTTTAACGAAGCAACTTCTAATTCCCAGCATTTCGGCCGGTGGCCTCAAGAACTAGGAGAAATCCCTAGCTCTGGCTACCGAAGCGGGTGACGGTGGCGGCTACATTGCTTCCTCCTTTTAGTCATCGCCTTGGAGTCTACATGTTAATTTTAGCATGATTGCCTCTTGTCGTCAAGGTGGTGGCTGTCGGGGTGGCAGCCTGGGTCCAAGGACGGATCCAGAAAATGACGATAGGGGGCAGGGCCATGAATCAGAAGCATAGAGCAAAACCATAGAAGATAACATAGTAAATTCTAAAGGTCTAAACAATCAAATTATGATCGCTGCTCGGCAACATGAATAAAACATATCAATTAATTTTAATTTGGCTCAACAACGGTCGCGTTTGATGGTCTCAACAATCTTAAAAGATAAACTTGGTCCAATTGATTTGAAAAATGTTCTTAATTAATCTCTTCCTCTTCTACATAAATATAATTGGACAACCGATTATTTGCCAATTAATTTCTTATAGCTGTAGCTTCTAGTTCTATTTTTTTTAATTAGTTCCACAATTTTTAGGGCACACAATCAAACAAAATAAAGATTACGGGAACAATTTGAGAATCAAGACTAGCCGTGTTTATGCCTTTTGAGACTTGGTGCTTGATGAAATCATCTTCCCTTATTCTAATAAGGCCGGTCGGCGACGGCTAGGCGTGTACGCCACAACTCAACATCCGCAAGCGCCAAGTGGACGAACCCAAAACAAGAGGTGGAAGACCAGAGATGCATCGATCTGCCCTTTTCTTTCTACTAGCTATTGCCCGTGCGTTGCAATGGGGGCATACATATTCTAGTAGTTCAACATCAATCTTGTCCGATATATACCTTATACCCAATATATTCTGAATATTGGTTAGATTCAATTTGATTTGAGTAAGAGTAGGGGAAGAAAAGGAAGGTTTTGATTTAGTTGAAGTTTTGGTAAGGTTTGATTTGGGTAGGGGTAGGGGAAGATAAGGGAAGTTTTGATTTAGTTGACATTTGGTTTATGCGACATGGCCACGTAATGCATGCCAAACACTTCTTCATCAACCTTCCAGTTGGCTTTATAGACAGGACGATATGTTTTTTACATTGATTGTTCTGTCAATCATGGTGTGCCTGATTTGCTGTTAGTTACTTCAGCATACTGTACTAGTGGTCTATGACTTAAATCATTGTTCAGGTCATGACTATGGGGTGCATGGAACTGACGAACATTGCAATTGATGTAAACATAGACGCAACTAGTTTTGATGATTGCTTCATAATTATAAAAGACTATTGATCATATTGTAGATCAATCACGTTGCTTTCTGAAAGAATCTAACACTAGCTAGCCATGTATGGAAAGATGCTAAAAGTAACACATTACATATTTGTGAAATTTTTGCTATGACGTAAGGTGCCACATAGTGCACATTTTTGTTAATGCCTGAATTGGCATATTGATCTCTTGCACATTAATCTTGTTGTTTTATGAAAGTATTTAAATAGAGCAAGCCATTGTTATATTTGTGAACATGCTGACATAAGCCACTGTGAATTAATGAACTATTAGTATATGTAGTTATTTATGACTTGTAAGCGTAACTTTTGTTTTCCTTTCATATCTTCACAGTTCATCCAGTGCTTTGCAAAAAAAAAAAAACTCTGAAGAAGCTGGTCATTTTTTCATTTCAAAGGACCACTACTAAGCCGGAGCTTAAAATAAAACATAGCTTTCTATTCTATTGTTCTCTCGTAAACTATAAAGGGAAAACGTTTTTCACTGGACCAACTTGAAGATAATTTGCCAAAGTATACCAATTGGAAGTTGGTATTAAATTGTACTTTGATATTAGCACACATGGTCCCCAAATTAAAGTGAATTTGAACAATGTTCCAATCGCGTATCCTTGTAAGTATTCTTAAACATACATACCTTGCTTAATTAGTCTTGCATTTACTTATTAGTTAAAATAATCTTGCATATGAATATTTGCACATTTTACGAATCTTTTTTATTTATATCTGCTCAGCTTACTATGCTAATTCATAAGAAACACAAGAGGAAGTAGACAACATGAAACTTACTGCTGAAACCACATGTATGTCGAAAGAAACGCGGTTTGTCATCAGTTTTGCTAACTGTATTAACTTGCTTGTGGGCAAATATGTACATGCATCAAGTTCTGCACTGTACAAGCTACTGACGCACACTCTGACCAAGACCAACATTAACAAGAAAATCTTGATAATATTTTTATGTGTTTCATCGTTCATAGTACAGTCTTTGTTATTTAAAATAGGCCATAATACTATGTCACAATTGTGTTATTGCAACAGAGACTCCTCAGTCGTGTTCTGCCAGATCAGATGGATCGATATGGTGAAATGAAATTATTATGTATCCCAATACCGACTTATGGTCGATATACTCGACGCCAGAAAAAGATGGACGCCTCATCGTGGATGGGTGGAAGGATTTACTTAGCGAGTACAAAATGGCAGTTGGAGACATGCTAATCTTCGTGATCCATCATTGAGGGAGTTCCGGACTGAGGGGTCCTCACGCTGCCGGCCTATCTCTCGTGGGCCGTGCTCGTGGGCCGCTCCTAACTCATCAAAGGGAGGCCGGACTGTAGGCGACCCCGTGTACCAGAAGGAAACCTCCGAAGACTTGGCGTCCTCTCCAAGAAAGGTTTAGCGTAGCCGACATGTTTATCCCCTGGTGGCAACCGACCATATGTAACCCTAGGTACCCCTGGTGTCTATATAAACCAGAGGGTTTAGTCCGGGGAGGAGAGAACCATTATCGATATACCCACCTAGGGTTTAGTTCATCTGATCTCGAGGTAGATCAACCCTGTAATTGTCATACCAACACATCAATACAACCAAGCAGGACGTAGGGTTTTACCTCTTCGAGAGGGCCCGAACCTGGGTAAACGATGTCTCTACGTTCCCTGTTAACCACTGACTCCAAGATCCATAGTTCGGGACCCCCTACCCAAGATCTGCTGGTTTTAGTACCGACATTGGTGCTTTCATTGAGAGTTCCGCTGTAGGATCATCAAGGATCAATGGCTCGCTTAGTCATCAGCGACGGCATCCGCTGCAGAGACGTCTTCGTTCCCGGCCAGCTCTTCGCGTTTGGCAGCATCGTACTGCACGCCAACCCGACCGGTCACCTTGACCAGATCGACAGTTTCGCCCCGAGCAAGAAATCAGGTTTGGTAATCTAGAGTACGTCGCCGACTCTCGGGGCGATCTGATCTTTACTGGGTTCTCAGCTTTACCTGAGGGGCCTAGTGATCCCGAGGCCTAAACTTCGGATCTTCTCCCCGGCCCCATCTCCGGGCCGGCCTTTAGTTCGGATCTGGCCTTGAGCTCGGATCCGATCTCAGCGCCCGAGAACCAGGGGTCAGCTTTGGCCGAACGCGCCCCCAACGCAGGCACACCGGAGGTTAACCCTGGAAGATGTCAGAGGATAGATCCGGCAGACCTCTCGCTGTTAAGCGAGACGCTAGATCGGATCCAGATGATGAGCATCGCAGATGGCCCGTCCCCAGTCTGTAATCAGATCGGACTTGAGACCAACCGCGGGGAATTTTATGTCCCACCCACCACCCACTTAGTAGCCACTGTCGAAGATTTAACCGACATGCTGGACTACGCCTCCGAGGAGGCTAACGACATGGACGAAGACATCGACGTCATGTCCTACACTGCTCCCTCCCTTTCCACTACCAACACTGGCAAGTGGACCGCCACCTCAACCTACGACGTTTATATGGTCAACACTCCCAAAAAGGATGGCGATGACCCCGGCGAGGAGCCGCCTAAACGCCGACGCCAGCGAAGGCGATCCAAGGGGCGGGGAAAGGGCAGGGAAAGCAACACAGACACAAACGGCACCGGGGATAATGATACTCCGGACAACATGGAGGAGCTCGGCGACAACACCACCCCCGAACAGCACCACGACGCTTCTGAAGGGCATGAGGACCAGGGTAACCCCGAGGACCCCAATGATTCCGAGGACAGCAACTACCTCCCTCCCTCAGAAGAGGAGGACAGCCTCAGACCCGAGGATTTTATCGTCCCCGAGGACCCTCTAGATCATGAAAAGTTCAAGCAGCAACTTATAGCTACCGCCCGAAGCCTGAAGAAGAAGCAGCAGCAGCTAAAAGCTAAATAGGACACCCTTAATGACAGGTGGACGATGGTCTTAGCAGCCGAAGAGGGCTTCGACAATCAGCGACAGGATCAAAACAAAAGCTACCCACGGCGGTGTTTGCTTCCGTCATTTGAAGATGAGGCCCTTGAGCCCATACCCCCCCAGACAAACTCAGGCAAACCAGCCCGATCGCCCCCCTCGAGGACGGGACAGGGCGGCTGGAGAAGCCGAAAACCCACCTACCAGGTGGGCAAGGAGCCAGTACAACCAGATGATCCATATGATCTGCGGCACAACTTAAACGCCAGAACGGCACAGACAAGATCCATTTACGGATCCAGAGGATACACGCCCGCTGGACAGGACGGATACCAAGCTTGGCGCGACAGGAACGATAGAGCCCGGGAACATCATCGTGCTCGGATGATAACCGATCTCCGGCACGACATGGCCCGGGTCAGAGGCGCCACACACCCAATGTGTTTTACAGATGAGGTGATGCAACATCAGTTCCCCGAGGGGTTTAAACCCGTAAATATAGAACAGTATGATGGGACAACTGACCCAGCTGTGTGGATCGAAGATTTTCTTCTCCACATTCATATGGCCCGAGGAGATGACCTCCACGCCATTAAATATCTGCCATTAAAATTTAAAGGACCGGCAAGACATTGGTTGAACAGCCTACCCGAAAACTCCATTGGGTGCTGGGAAGAGCTCGAGGACGCCTTCCGAGCCAACTTTCAAGGGACCTATGTTCGGCCGCCGGATGCCGACGACCTGAGCCACGTCGTTCAACAGCCCGGGGAGTCAGCTCGGCAATTCTAGAATTGGTTCTTGACTAAGAAGAACCAGATTGTCGATTGCCCGGATGCTGAGGCAATCGCCGCATTCAAGCACAGTTTTCGGGACGAATGGCTCGCTCGCCAGCTCGGCCAAGATAAGCCGAGAACAATGTCGGCCCTTACCTCCTTAATGACCCGCTTTTGCGCGGGTGAAGACAGTTGGTTAGCTCGTAGAAGCAACCACCCCGACGACCCTGGCACCTCAGAGGTCCGGGGCGGGAAAGGGAAACCCCGGCGCAACAAGAACAATAAGCGCCGGCACACCAACAACGGCAGTGAAGCTGATGACGCGGCAGTAAATGCCGGGTTCAGCAGCTCAAAATCAGGACCGCGGAAGAAGCCCTCTAAAGGGAACCGGGACGGCCCGACCGCGCTGGACAAAATCCTGGATAGGCCCTGCCAGATACATGGTACCTCGGACAAGCCCGCCAACCACACCAACCGTAACTGTTGGGTAATCAAGCAGGCCAGCAGGCTTACAGCCGAGGAACTAGGCAAGGGTCCCCGCAGCGAGGACGATGACGAACCTCGCGGGCCGAACAATGGAGGCCAAAAGCAGTTCCCTCCCGAGGTAAAAACCGTGAACATGATTTACGTCATGCATATACCCAAGAAGGAGCGGAAGCGTGCACTTCGGGATGTCTACACCTTAGAGCCGGTTGCCCCGAAATACAACCCATGGTCGGCTTGTCCGATCACCTTCGACCGGCGAGACCATCCAACCAGTATCCGTCACAGAGGAACGGCGGCTCTAGTGCTCGACCCCATCATGGATGGATACCACCTTACTAGAGTCCTTATGGACGGAGGCAGCAGCCTCAATCTGATTTATTCAGATACAGTAAGGAAGATGGGAATCGACCCGTCAAGGATCAAACCCAGTAACACTACCTTCAAAGGTGTAATCCCAGGCATTGAGGCACGCTGCTCGGGGACCGTGTCCTTGGAAGTGGTCTTCAGCTCGCCCGAAAACTTCCGCAGTGAAGATTTAATCTTCGACATCGTTCCTTTCCGCAGCGGCTACCATGCACTCCTCGGCCGAACAGCGTTCGCTCGCTTTAATGCCGTCCCGCACTATGCATATCTGAAGCTTAAGATGCCAGGACCTAAGGGTGTCATTACCATTAACGTCAACACCGAGCGCTCGCTCCGAATCGAGGAACACACAGCGGCTCTGGCAGCCGAAGCCCAGGCCATCGAAGAAACGTCGAAGGCCCAGTCTACCATCAAGGCACTGGACGCACGAAAACCGCCCGAGCTACGGCCTCGGTTCAGGAGCACTTCCGTGCTTACCCTAAATAGGGATACGCGCCCAACAGCATGGCCTCCCCAGCCGTGAAATACGTACCTCGGGTACATAATTTCGCGCTTAAAATTCCATGGGCAGCTGTGGGGGCAAACGTTACAAGGGTCGAGCGCTTGGTTCGACCAAGCCATGACCCAAGATGTTCTCGGATTAACATCAACAACAGGCACCATCTAGGGCCTAATCAGCGTCAAGCTAATACCCCGCGGCGACTTCTCAAAACCCTTTCTCAAAGGGCTCGTCCGCCAAACATTATTACTTCCGTCGTGCATATAAACGGCGACTTCAATCGCATGTTCCCCACGGAAGCTTCATAAAGACCAAAGGCGCAGACGTGCAGCAGGGCGTAGTTGGGAGGTCAAACCACTTATGGAGGCCCTGTGTAAACCTTTCCTCTTATAATTCTATCTTTTCTTTCAAAAAAAAGTATCTATAAAAGTTGCTTCGGCGGTTCGAATTGTACGGTTGGTCGTCACAGGAAATAAAGACCATTTTTCTCCGGCCATATTGCAGTCATTTGTGTTGCGTATTCTTTTCCGCTTATGGGCTGAAGTAAACTATAATGATACATCCTTTTTTTAGATGCGATCGGCTAACAGACTAGGGGCTCGACCATAAATCTTGCCCCAAGCATCATTCC
Source organism: Elymus sibiricus (assembly GCA_039707655.1). Lineage (NCBI taxonomy): Eukaryota > Viridiplantae > Streptophyta > Magnoliopsida > Poales > Poaceae > Elymus > Elymus sibiricus. The sequence goes on from CM077672.1 coordinate 322,846,091, forward strand.
GACACCAATTTCATCGCATGTGCTCGGCGTCTTGGATATTGCATTATATGAATTAGTTCCGAATTATGTCTTTGGTCAATAGTTGGGTTGCCCGGCTCCTGTGTTTGCCCTCGTACGTTCCGCATCGTTCGGCTAGGAGGGTAAAGGGAGAACCACTGCGATTGTACTTCTAGCTCGCCTGGTTAAGTACCTCAGTGGAGAAAGCCGAAAACTGACTGTCATAATAAGCGAGAACTGGTCAGCGATCCGATGACAAGTGTTAAACTAAAAATCGATGGAGGTTATTCCGTGTCAAACGAAGGGTTCGCTGTCACAGGAATCAAGTGATAATGGCATCAACCTCGGTACGTCCAGATATCACGTATATTGGGGGCTAGTCACTAGCTCCCGCAGTCAAGCTCCTATGGCTAAGTGAAAGCACTAAAGCCGCATAGTCCGATTGCATTGTTTTCCTTACACACAACCGCCTCCGGGCACCGAGACGTCGGCTAAGGGTTAAGGTGTGAGGGAGAAACACCTCATGCAGTATCTGCAAGGGGGGTGAAGCCGACGACTGGTAACTTTCAGTTCAAAACGGCCGCACAGGAGTCAAAATAAACACATAAAGGCATTATATATAAAGCCGACCAGTTGCATTGTAAAGCACAAAAGTTCCAACTTCTTGGGACACAACAAAATAAAATTCATTCATAAATTACATCCTTGGAGCACTGGGCCTCTATCGCCCGAGCACCATCCATCACAACGGGAAAGTACTGCTCGGGGCGCCTGTGCTCCTTCCCAGGGGAAGGTGGTCCGGTGGCCACGTCGGTTGGCTTGATCTTCGGCCAATGAACCATGGTCTTGCCGAAGGCCATCCGAGCTCCCTCAATACATACGGAGCGCTTCCAGACATCGATCCGGGGCGTGGCGTTGCACAACTTCTGCACCAAGCCGAAGTAGCTGCTCGGCAGCGGCTCTGAAGGCCACAATTTGACGCAGAGGTCCTTCATCGCCGGCTCCGTCATCCGATGCAACTCCATTAGCTGCTTCAGGTGGTTGTTGAGGAGGGGAGGGTGTTCGGGTGCTTGAAACTGTGCCCAGAACAGCCTTTGCTCGGTACGACCCTCCTGGGACGCAAAGTACTTAGCTGTGTCTGATGCACTCCTCGGGAGGTACGCAAAAGCGCCCGGGGAACACCACACTCACGTGAGCAAAGCGAACCTGTTACCACCAAAGACGCTTTGCAGTAAGTATGGCTTACCATCCGCAATAAGCTTGACTTGGCGGAGTTCCTCCTGGTAGCCCCGTGCCTCCGTCCGCGCCTCCTTAGCCGCCGACCCCAGTGAGGTTAGCTCGGTGGCCTGATCCTTATTCTTTTGCTCAAGGACCTCAGACTTTGTGATGGCATCCTTGAGCTCTTGTTGCACCTCAGACACCCTGGCCTCGTGCCTCTGGCTCACAATATTCACCGCGGCCAGTTCGGCGGCTGCATTCTCGGCCGCAGCCCTTTGCTTCGCAGCCCCTTGTCGAGCTTTCTTAAGCTCGGCCTTGAGGTTCTCGACCTCCGCGGCAGCAGCTGTAGTAATGTCAGTTGCATCCCGTTTAGATTAACTTCTTAAACCTTACTAAAAAACCATTGTAGTAAACAGTTTAGTTCGGACTTGCCTTGCGCCTCGTCGAACCGCTTGTTCAGCAGACCGAGGTCGTCATCGGAGCTCTTGAGCTTTCGATTCAGCTTGGCCAGCTCCTCGGCGTTGGCAGCTGCCGCTGAGGACGACGCATGCACATTAGACTAAGCACATTAGATTCCCGAGTTATCGATTTTTGATCCTCTGACCAGCTTTTTCAATCCAGTCAGAGTCTCGGGGGTTACTACCCATTTTGCTATCATCTATATCTCAAAGTTATTTGACCCCCGCATAAGTTTTTCAAACTTACTCAGGGCTCGGGGGCTACTGTGTATGAGGTTGCATGATCATATAAAAGAAATTTTCTAAGGAAAAGTTATTAAATGGCCTATCTTGAAGTCTATCAGAAGGCCACTGAAGGCCTCCTTCAGTCCGTTGTCCACGGACCGAAGACTTTGCAAAACCATGCCCACCAGGGCATGGTGCTCTTCGACGATAGATGAGCTGGTTAAAGCTTCCTCCATCTCATCCGGCCACCCAGTCGAAACCCGCCCTGGAGCGGGCGGGGGTGGCGGGGGCATCTTGGCTCCTCCCTCTGTGGAGATCGGAATGGTTGGCTCCTGGTGCCTTAACGGCTCCGGAGCCACTTTCGGGGAGAGCTCGGATTGTCCGGGCTCCCCCTCTTCATTCACCAGAAGGGTTCTCCCCTCCTGGTCTTCGGCGGCCGAGGTATGCACTTCGGCCATAACAGCGTCGCCTCCCCCCCTTGTGTTCGGCACGGGAAGGGTCCTCCTTGACAGAACCTCCTCGGCCTCCTCAACGACCGGGGGAGGTGAGGCGCGCAATTCGGTCCCGCTCTCTGCCAGCGCGGCCGATGGAGAATCCTCCTCTGAGACTCGATCGGTAGGGAGGTCGCGTGGCGGGCTGCAATGTTAAAAGCAGGCGCGCGGTCAACAGCAGACTTAGTTCGGCTAAAACTGCATAGGTGTATCTTAGGATATATACCTTTGGGCCCGCGGCTTGACCCTGGGGGTCCTCTGAGGAACCTCTTCGGAGGCCTCGGAGTGCTCGGCAGAAGCCGAGCTGTTATTGGACAGGGCCACCTTGGCCCTGCATGGTCTTTTAGGGGCGGGAGAAGGCTGATCCTCCTCAGCGTCTTCGGACGCAGCCCTCTTCCTTGTTCGGGAGGAATCGCTTTCCTTCCCATCCTCTCCCTGCTCCTTCTCCCCCTCAAGGGTGGAGGGGGCATGAGTGTCCCCGGATCTAGTGTCCGGAGGTCCGCAGGAACGGAGGCCTTCTCGGGTCTCCTTCTTCTTCTTCTCTTTCTTCTTCTCCTTCTTCTCCGGTGCCTCATATGGCTCCTCGGCCAACATGGCCGTCAGCAAGGCTGTCCTGGGGCCCTCGGGCAGCGGGGCCGGGCTGTTGATGCGCTCGGCCTTCTTCAGCCAGCTCTGTGGATGGAAGAAAATAAATCTTAATACTTTGTCAAAAAGGAACGTCCGAACATAAGAGTAAAACTTATCATACCTCGCGAGGGGGGTTCTCGGCATTGAAGCCGATGTCTTCCTCCTCGGTCGGCCACTCCTTCTGCGGCTTGAATAGTGCTTTCCACAGCTGAGCGTGGGAAGTGCGGAAGAAAATGAGCACGGTGGCGGGGTCTTTGAGCTTGTAGGCCCACATCGGGGAGGCCCGGTCTTGAAAGGGGAGGATGCGGCGGCGGAGCATGATCTGAATCACATTAGGTAATTCGACCTTCCGCTCGATCATCTTGGATATCCGGATCTGCAGCAGCTCCACCTCCTTGGTTGACCCCCGGTCTAGGCCCTTCTTGGTCCACGAGACCAGCCTCATGGGGGGTCCGGATCTGAAGGCGGGAATCGCCGCCCAGTCCGCGTTGCGTGGATCCGTGATATAGAACCACTCTTTCTGCCAGATCTTGACAGTTTCAATGAAAGTGCCCTCTGGCCACTTGAACCGGGTGAGCTTGCTAACCACAAGCCGTAGTGTGGCTGGACCCGAAGAAAGGCCTCGCAGATGATGATGAAGGCCGAGATGTGTAGGAAGGAGTTCGGGGCAAGATCGTGGAAATCTAGCCCATAGAAAAACATCAAGCCCCTAACAAAGGGGTGAAGGGGAAAACCTAATCCCCGAATGAAGTGAGGGAGGAATACCACCCTCTCGCCGGGCTTCGGCGTAGGGATGACCTGGCCCTCCTCTGGGGCGCGGTGAGCGACATCGGCGGGGAGGTAACCCGCGCCCTTCAGCTCTTGGATGGCGCTCTCTGTAACGATGGAAGCCTCCCACTTGCCTTTAGACCCAGAGCCGGCCATGGCCGGATTGAGGGGATGGTCGAAGGGGTTCGAAGAAGGGAAAACGGATCTGGGCGCTGGAGCTCAAAGGTTTGGGAAAGCGATGGCGCAGGCGGAAGTGAGAGCGTGCAAAGGAAATGGTGGCAGCTCCCTTTTATGGGCTACCGTAAGACCAAGAGTCCTTTTACTGCGCCGCGGACCTCGCCACTTCCCGATATAATCGTGCCGTCATACGCGCACGGGATATCACAAATCATTGATCATATCCCTTAAAAACAGGGCACGATCTCCATATTGATGGGACGTGCCAATGGGGAAACCGCCTCGAACCACGAATCGAGTCTTCATAACTGACTTGCGGTCGTGGCTGGTTATGACCCTTCGGCAAAAGTTGTCAGACGAGGTCGTTGTTCACACTTGTGCGACTGGCCTTCGGGGCTAAGTTATTTGCATATTTCGGAAGCCGAAGCATAACCCGAGGAAACGTATGGTCGGGAATGGCCAAGCAATCCTCGAGGACTTGATTCATAGGGATAGCGGGCCCGACACAAATACCACAGAAGGGAAGGAACTGGTCTGCAAAGCCGATAATGTTCGGCGTGTACCTCGGCTTCGAAGACTAGTTTGGGGGCTACTGAGGGAGTTCCTGACCGAGGGGTCCTCACGCCGCCGGCCTGTCTCTTGTGGGCCATGCTCGTGGGCCGCTCCTAACTCATCAAAGGGAGGCCGGACTGTAGGCAACCCCGTGTACCAGAAGGAAACCTCCGAAGACTTGGCGTCCACTCCAAGAAAGGTTTAGCGTAGCCGGCATGTTTATTCCCTGGTGGCAGCCGACCATATGTAACCCTATGTACCCCTGGTGTCTATATAAACCAGAGGGTTTAGTCCGGGGAGGAGAGAACCATTATCGATATACCCACCTAGGGTTTAGTTCATCTGATCTTGAGGTAGATCAACCCTGTAATTGTCATACCAACACATCAATACAACCAAGCAGGACGTAGGGTTTTACCTATTCGAGAGGGCCCGAATGTTGGGGAACGTTGCATGGAAAACAAAAAAATTCTGCACACACGCAAGATCTATCCATGGAGATGCATAGCTACAAGAGGGGGAGTGTGTCTACGTACCCTCGTAGACCATAAGCGGAAGCGTTAGAACAACGCGGTTGATGTCGTCGAACAACTTCACGATCCAACCGACCGAGCACCGAACATACGGCACCTCCGCGTTCAGCACACGTTCAGCTCGGTGACGTCCTCGACTTCTTGATCCAGCAAGACGGCGAGGTAGTGGATGAGTTTCGGCAGCACGACGACGTGATGACGGTGATGGTGATGGTGATGCTATCTCAGCAGGGCTTCGCCCAAGCACTGCGAAAATATGACCGAGGGACGGAACTGTAGAGGGGGCGCCGCACACGGCTAAGACAATGTTGTGTCTTGTTTGGGGTGCCCCCTCTCCTCTATTTATATATGTGTAGGGGCTTGGAGTAGAAGGAATAGTGCCACGTGAACAGTACCATGTGAATACTACTACATGAACAGTACCACGTGAATAGTACACACGTGGACTTGGACTCCAAAGTCCAATCCTATTCCTACTAGGACTCTCCCTTTTTCCTTCCCTATCTGCGTGGGCTTTTGAGGACTTGGTGCGCCTGGCCCAATAAGGCCAGGGTGCCTCCCCTTAGCCCATGCCAGCCCTTGGGACGTGGTGGACCCACTTGTGGACTTCCAGACCCCTCCGGAGTCCTCCGGAACCTTCTGGAAGCTTTCCGGTACAATACCGAAAAAAACTGCACCTTTTTCCGGAACCCAAAATATGACTTCCCATATATAAATCTTTACCTCTCGACCATTCCGAGACTTCTCGTGACGTTCGGGATCTCTACCGGGACTCCGAACAATATTCTGTTACCAATTCACATAACTCATATAACACTATATCGTCAACGAACGTTAAGCGTGCGGACCCTACGGGTTCGGGAATGATGTAGACATGACTGAGACGCCTCTCCGGTCAATAACCAATAGCAGAACCTGGATGCTCATATTGGTTCCTACATATTCCACGAAGATCTTATCGGTCGAACCGCAATGACAACATACGTAATTCCCTTTGTCCGTCGGTATGTTACTTGCCCGAGATTCGATCGTCGGTATCTCCATACCTAGTTCAATCTCGTTACCGGCAAGTCTCTTTACTCGTTCCGTAATACATCATCCCGTAACTAACTCCTTAGTCACTTTGCTTGCAAGCTTCTTATGATGTGCATTACCGAGAGGGCCCAGAGATACCTCTCCGAAACACGGAGTGACAAATCCCAATCTCGATCCATGCCAACTCAACAGACACCTTCGGAGATACCTGTAGAGCATCTTTATGATCACCCAGTTACGTTGTGACGTTTGATAGCACAGAAGGTATTCCTCCGGTATCCGGGAGTTGCATGATCTCATGGTCGGAGGAACATGTATTTGACATTCAAGAAAGCAGTAGCAATAAACAGAACGATCATATGCTAAGCTAACAGATGGGTCTTGTCCATCACATCATTCTCCTAATGATGTGATCCCGTTATCAAATGACAACTCATGTCTATGGTTAGGAAACCTTAACCATCTTTGATCAACGAGCTAGTCTAGTAGAGGCTCACTAGGGACACGATATTTGTTTATGTATTCACACATGTATTTAAGTTTCCGGTCAATACAATTCTAGCATGAATAATAAACATTTATCATGAACAAGGAAATATAAAATAATAACAACTTTATTATTGCCTCTAGGGCATATTTTCATCAGTCTCCCACTTGCACTAGAGTCAATAATCTAGTTCACATCGCCATGTGATTAATACCCAAGAGTTCACTAGAGTCAATAATCTAGTTCACATCACCATGTGATTAACACTCAAAGAGTTCTAAGGTGTGATCATGTTTTGCTCGTGAGAGAGAATTTTAGTCAATGGGTCTGCAATATTCAGACCCATGTGTACTTTGCAAATCCTTATGTCATACTGTAGATGCTGCTATCACGCTTTACTTGGAGCTATTCCAAATGACTGCTCAATTATACGTATCCGGTTTGCTACTCAGAGATATCCAGATTGGTGTCAAAGCTTGCATCGACGTAACCCTTTACGACGAACTCTTTATCACCTCCATAATCGAGAAACATTTCCTTAGTCCTTTAGTTACTAAGGATAATTTTGACCGCTGTCCAGTGATCCACTCCTGGATCACTCTTGTACCCCCTTTGCCAGACACGTGGCAAGGCACACATTAGGTGTGGTACACAGCATGGCATACATTATAGAACCTATGGCTGAGGCATAGGGAATGACTTTCATTCTCTCTCTATCTTCTGCCGTGGTCGAGCTTTGAGTCTTACTCAACTTTACACCTTACAATATAGGCAAGAACTCCTTCTTTGACTGATCCATTTTGAACTCCTTCAAAATCTTGTCAAGGTATGTACTCATTGAAAGTCTTATCAAGCGTCTTGATCTATCTCTATAGATCTTGATGCCCAATATATAAGCAGCTTCACCGAGGTCTTTCATTCAAGTATCCTTTTATGCCATCCAGAAATTCTATATCATTTCCAATCAACAATATGTCATCCACATATAATATTAGAAATGCTACAGAGCTCCCACTCACTTTCTTGTAAATGCAGGCTTCACCGTAAGTCTGTACAAAACCATATGCTTTGATCACCTCATCAAAGCGTATATTCCAACTCCGAGATGCTTGCACCAGTCCATAGATGGATCGCTGGAGCTTGCACACTTTGTTAGCACCCTTAGGATCGACAAAACCTTCTGGTTGCATCATATACAACTCTTCTTTGAGAAAACCAGTAAAGAATGCAGTTTTGACATCCATTTGCCAGATCATAAAATGCGGCAATTGCTAACATGATTCGGACAGACTTAAGCATCGCTACGGGTGAGAAAGTCTCATCGTAGTCAACCCCTTGAACTTGTCGAAAACCTTTCGCGACAAGTCGAGCTTTGTAGACAGTGATATTACCATCAGCGTTTGTCCTCCTCTTAAAAATCCATTTATTCTCAATGGCTTGCCGATCATCGGGCAAGTCCACCAAAGTCCATACTTTGTTCTCATACATGGATCCTATCTCAGATTTCATGGCCTCAAGCCATTTGTCGGAATCTGGGCTCATCATAGCTTCTTCATAGTTCGTAGGTTCGCCGTTGTCTAACAACATGACTTCCAGAACAGGATTACCGTACCACTCTGGTGCGGAACGTACTCTGGTCGACCTACGAGGTTCAGTAGTAACTTGATCTGAAGTTTCATGATCTTCACCATTATCTTCCTCTCTTATTGGTGTAGGCATCACGGGAACGGTTTTCTCTGATGAGCTACTTTCCAATTCGAGAGAAGGTACAATTACCTCATCAAGTTCTACTTTCCTCCCACTCACTTCTTTTGAGAGAAACTCCTTCTCTAGAAAGGACCCATTCTTGGCAACAAAGACCTTGCCTTCGGATCTGTGGTAGAAGGTGTACCCAATTGTTTCTTTAGGGTATCCTATGAAGACGCACTTCTCCGCTTTGGGTTCGAGCTTATCAGGTTGAAGCTTTTTCACATAAGCATCGCATCTCCAAACTTTAAAAAAACGACAGCTTAGGTTTCTTGCCAAACCACAGTTCATACGGTGTCGTCTCAACGGATTTAGACGGTGCCCTATTTAACGTGAATGCAGCTGTCTCTAATGCATAACCCCAAAACGATAGTGGCAAATCGGTAAGAGACATCATAGAACGCACCATATCCAATAAAGTACGGTTACGACGTTCAGACACACCATTACGCTGTGGTGTTCCAGGTGGCGTGAGTTGTGAAACAATTCCACATTTTCTTAAATGAAGGCAAAACTCGTAACTCAAATATTCGCCTCCGTGATCAGATCGTAGAAACTTTATTTTCTTGTTACGATGATTCTCTACTTCACTCTGAAATTCTTTGAACTTTTCAAATGTTTCAGACTTGTGTTTCATCAAGTAGATATACCCATACCTACTCAAATCATCTGTGAAGGTTAGAAAATAACGATACCCGCCGCGTGCTTCAACATTCATCGGACCGCATACATCGGTATGTATTATTTCCAACAAATCAGTAGCTCGCTCCATTGTTCCGGAGAACGGAGTTTTAGTCATCTTGCCCATGAGGCATGGTTCGCAAGTATCAAATGATTCATAATCAAGAGATTCCAAAAGTCCATCAGCATGGAGTTTCTTCATGCGCTTTACACCAATATGACCTAAACGGCAGTGCCACAAGTATGTTGCACTATCATTATCAACTTTGCATCTTTTGGCATCAATATTATGAATATGTGTATCACTACGATCGAGATTCAACAAGAATAAACCATTCACAAGGGTGCATGATCACGAGGGATATTATTCATATAAACAGAATAACCATTATTCTCTGACTTAAATGAATAACCGTCTTGCAATAAACAATATCCAGATATAATGTTTTATGCTCAACGCAAGCACCAAATAACCATTATTTAGGTTTAATACTAATCCTGAAGGTATTACGAGCGTGTCAATATTGATCATATCAATCTTGGAGACACTTCCAACACATATCGTCACCTCGCCCTCAGCTAGTCTCCGTTACTCTGCAGCTCCTGCTTCAAGTTACTAATATTAGCAACTGAATCGGTATCAAATACCCAGACGCTGCTACGAGCACTAGTGAGGTACATATCAATAACATGTATATCAAATATACCTTTGTTCACTTTGCCATCCTTCTTATCCGCCAAATACTTGGGGCAGTTCCGCTTCCAGTGACCAGTTCCTTTGCAGTAGAAGCACTCAGTTTCAGGCTTGGGTCCAACTTTGGGTTTCTTCGTGGGAGCGGCAGCTTGCTTGCCGTTCTTCTTGAAGTTCCCCTTCTTTCCCTTGCCCTTTTTCTTGAAACTAGTGGTCTTGTTAACCATCAACACTTGATGCTCCTTCTTAATTTCTACCTCCGCCGATTTCAGCATCGCGAAGAGCTCGGGAATTGTATTCTCCATCCCTTGCATATTATAGTTCATCACGAAGCCTTTATAGCTTGGTGGCAGTGACTGAAGAACTCTGTCAATAACACTCTCAACTGGAAGATCAATTCCCAGCTGAGTCAAGTGGTTGTGGTATCCAGACATTCTGAGTATGTGTTCACTGACAGAACTGTTCTTCTCCATCTTACAGCTGAAGAACTTGTTGGAGACTTCATATCTCTCAACCCGGGCATTAGCTTGAAATATCAATTTTAGCTCCTGGAACATCTCATATGCTCCATGGCGTTCAAAACGCTTTTGTAGTCCCGGTTCTAAGCCGTAGAGCATGGCACACTGAACTATCGAGTAGTCATCAGATCGAGCCTGCCAGGCGTTCACAACGTCTGCAGCAGCTCCTGCAACAGGTCCATCACCTAGCGGTGCATCAAGGACATAATCCTTCTGTGCAGCAATGAGGATAATCCTCAAGTTACGGACCCAGTCCGTGTAATTGCTACCATCATCTTTCAACTAATCTTTCTCTAGGAACGTATCAAAAACAGGGGAGCTACAACGCGAGCTATTGATCTACAACATAATTTGCAAAGACTATCAGGACTAAGTTCATGATAAATTAAGTTCAATTAATCAAATTACTAATAAACTCCCACTTAAATTAACATCCCTCAAGTTAACTAAGTGATACATGATCCAAATCAACTAGCCCATGTCCGATCATCACGTGAGATGGGATAGTCATCAATGGTGAACATCTCCAGGTTGATCATATCTACTATATGACTCATGTTCGACCTTTCGGTCTCCGGTGTTCCGAGACCATGTCTGTACATGCTAGGCTCGTCAAGTTTAACCCAAGTATTCTGCTTGTGTAAAACTGGCTTACACCCATTGTATGTGAACGTAGAATCTATCACACCCGATCATCACGAGGTGCTTCGAAACGACGAACTTTAGCAACGGTGAATACTCGGAGAGAACACTTTTATCTTGAAATTTAGTGAAGGGATCATCTTATAATGCTACCGTCGTTCTAAGCAAAATAAGATGCATAAAGGATAAACATCACATGCAATCAAAATATGTGACATGATATGGCCATCATCATCTTGTGCTTTTGATCTCCATCTCCAAAGCATCGTCATGATCTCCATCGTCACCGGCTCGACACCTTGATCTCCATCGTTGCGTCGTGGTTGTCTCGCCAACTATTGCTTCTACAACTATTGCTAACGCATAGCGATAAAGTAAAGCAATTACATGGCGCTTGCATTTCATACAATAAAGAGACAACCATAAGGCTCCTGCCGGTTGCCGATAAATTACAAAACATGATCATCTCATACAATAACGTATATCACATCATGTCTTGACCATATCACATCACAGCATACCCTGCAAAAACAAGTTAGACGTCCTCTACTTTGTTGTTGCAAGTTTTACGTGGCTGCTACGAGCTTCTAGCAAGAACCGTTCTTACCTACGGCACAAAACCACAACGGTGATTTATCAAGTTTGCTGTTTTAACCTTCAACAAGGACCGGCCGCAGTCAAATTTGATTCAACTAAAGTAGGAGAAACAGACATCCGCCAGCCACCTTTATGCAAAACAAGTTGCATGTCTGTCGGTGGAACCGGTCTCATGTACGTGGACATGTAAGGTTGGTCTGGGCCGCTTCATCTTACAATACCGCCGAATCAAAATAAGACGTTAGTGGTAAGCAGTATGACGATCACCGCCCACAACTCTTTGTGTTCTACTCGTGCACATCATCTACGCATAGACCTGGCTCATGATGCCACTGTTGGGGAACGTTGAATGGAAAATAAAAAAAATTCTACGCACACGCAAGATCTATCCATGGAGATGCATAGCTACGAGAGGGGGAGTGTGTCTACGTACCCTCGTAGACCGTAAGCGGAAGCGTTAGAACAACGCGGTTGATGTCGTCGAACAACTTCACGATCCAACCGACCGAGCACCGAACGTACGGCACCTCCGCGTTCAGCACACGTTCAGCTCGGTGACGTCCTCGACTTCTTGATCCAGCAAGACGGCGAGGTAGTGGATGAGTTCCGGCAGCACGACGGCGTGATGACGGTGATGGTGATGCTATCTACGCAGGGCTTCGCCCAAGCACTGCGAAAATATGACCGAGGGACGGAACTGTGGAGGGGGGCGCCGCACACGGCTAAGACAATGTTGTGTCTTGTTTGGGGCGCCCCCTCTCCTCTATTTATATATGTGTAGGGGCTTGGAGTAGAAGGAATAGTGCCACGTGAACATTACCACGTAAATAGTACCACGTGAACAGTACCACGTGAATAGTACACACGTGGACTTGGACTCCAAAGTCCAATCCTATTCCTACTAGGACTCTCCCTTTTTCCTTCCCTAGCTGCGTGGGCTTTTGAGGACTTGGTGTGCCTGGCCCAATAAGGCCAGGGCGCCTCCCCTTAGCCCATGACAGCTCTTGGGACGTGGTGGCCCCACTTGTGGACTTCCGGACCCCTCCGGAATCCTCCGGAACCTTCTGGAAGCTTCCCGGTACAATACCGAAAAAAACTGCACCTTTTTCCGGAACCCAAAATATGACTTCCCATATATAAATCTTTACCTCTCGACCATTCCGAGACTTCTCGTGACGTCCGGGATCTCATCCGGGACTCTGAACAATATTCGGTTACCAATTCACATAACTCATATAACACTATATCGTCAACGAACGTTAAGCGTGCGGACCCTACGGGTTCGGGAATGATGTAGACATGACTGAGACGCCTCTCCGGTCAATAACCAATAGCGGAACCTGAATGCTCATATTGGTTCCTACATATTCCACGAAGATCTTATTGGTCGAACTGCAATGACAACATACGTAATTCCCTTTGTCCGTCGGTATGTTACTTGCCCGAGATTCGATCGTCGGTATCTCCATACCTAGTTCAATCTCGTTAACGGCAAGTCTCTTTACTCGTTCTGTAATACATCATCCCGTAACTAACTCCTTAGTCACTTTGCTCACAAGCTTCTTATGATGTGCATTACCGAGAGGGCCCAGATATACCTCTCCGAAACACGGAGTGACAAATCCCAGTCTCGATCCATGCCAACTCAACAGACACCTTCGGAGATACCTGTAGAGCATCTTTATGATCACCCAGTTATGTTGTGACGTTTGATAGCACATAAGGTATTCCTCCGGTATCCGGGAGTTGCATGATCTCATGGTCGGAGGAACATGTATTTGACATTCAAGAAAGCAGTAGCAATAAACAGAACGATCATATGCTAAGCTAACAGATGGGTCTTGTCCATCACATCATTCTCCTAATGATGTGATCCCGTTATCAAATGACAACTCATGTCTATGGTTAGGAAACCTTAACCATCTTTGATCAACGAGCTAGTCTAGTAGAGGCTCACTAGGGACACGATATTTGTTTATGTATTCACACATGTATTTAAGTTTCCGGTCAATACAATTCTAGCATGAATAATAAACATTTATCATGAACAAGGAAAACCCAAAACAACGTTTTGAACCCCACTGCATCATTTCTTTAATCATTTCTCCAACCCACCGAACATTTTCCGTGACGCTACAAATCGTCGAAGAATATGCACATACCTAGTGACGGCCAAATATGTCACCCAAGTAGCTGCTGGTGACGAAAAACCGTCACAGAAAATGATCTTAGGTGACTTTTTTTGGTCCGTCACTAGGATTTTCTTCACAAAATAGCACACATTTTGTAGTGCTCGATAGCGGCAAGTTATTTGTTCGACCAGTTCACTCTTCTGCAAAACAGCTACATCTGGTTGAAGGGTGTTGCGTTGAACACAGAAGCAAATCTCTCTCCGTCCTATTCTCCTTGACTGCAAGTTCGTCAATTTGAGTCAATTTCCTTGGGGTAGATACTTCAAGGCAATCTCCTAACCTTCACAGAATTTGTCTTCGGCAAACCACAATGACCATCGGTTTCTTAAGACTGACGCCTAACCGTCTAGAGAGTGTGTAACTCTCAAGAGTAATAGACACAAACGATCTAAACTTAGTTCTATGTGGTTCTCAACCACAACTAAGTTTTGGCTCTGGGGTTTTCTCTCGGTGAAATCTCTCAAAACAGAGTGGTTGCTCAACAATCTCACTCATATCAAACGGAGTAGCCAGCTAGCAATGGTTGGGAGGGATGGCTATTTATAGTCGGAGCAATCCCGAGGGTGAAATGAACAATAGGGGCATGCGGCCATGCAACGGTCAACCGACACGTGTCCTACGGTCGGATTTCAAACTCACGCGACAACTTTACTTGAGGAACAAGTAAAGCCTACTCACTACTCGTGATTTTCTCTTGAAGTAAAGAAGAACTAATTCGTCTCTGACGTACGAGTAAAAACACAACGCAACATGAGATATCTCTCGCTCATAGGTTTTCGGTTAAGCATCAGCGCAGACATAAGTCTCGACACACTTGAACCCCCTTCGTAGTACAGTTGCCCTATGAATCAATAGAAGAAAATGAAATTATGTAAAAGAACTTCATCTTCAATCTTCTTTGCTGCAGCCAATTGTTCCTCGAACAACACACCTTAGCAATTGCTTCAGCACAACAATTTTTGGGGGTCGACTCTGACTCGCAATCTTTTCAGTAGTATACTCCTTGAAAGATAAGCATTCTTCTCTGCTGCGCAGATAAACATCGCAGGAATTTATAGCAAACTCAAAACTCCACAGACAATTTTACTCTGTGTGTACTAGCAAACACATTAGTCCCTTAACAGTTTTGCCCAACAATATCCAAGACACTCAAGGGGCACTGGATTGCATCAACAATTCCGGTAACAGTGTGTTCTCATTATTGATAGCATTCTTATTACTTTAACAATGCTCATGATCACAAAAAACGACCATCATCAATACTTGAGTTAGTCTTAGAGGCATTACTAGGGATCATATTGGTGTTTATTTTCACACATGTATCTGGGTTTTCCTATGAATCTCATATTCAATAACCAATACAATTATAGCATAGAAATATAAACTTAATTATGAACATGAAAAATATAATAATACATTTATTATTGCCTCTAGGGCATAGTTTCAACAAGCGACACCGGTGGCGTCGGCTGCATTGGATCTTGCTCCATCGTCCCCGCCAATGCCACCCTCCCCCCATTCGCGTCGCACGAGTGGTGGTACTTCTCCTTCGACAAGAAGGAGGACGTTGTCAGCTACCTCACTCCCCTCCCCCTCCCATGTCGAGCCTGAGCCCAAGGACCAAATTGGGGTCAAGATCGAGCCCTCCACCCTCTAAGTGGAGGAACGCCACCTTGAAAGCATTGTTGAGGAAATCGTTAACTGGTAGCTGCTCGGTTGGCTGGCGAGTAGGGGATTAATAGGCTAATCGGCAAGTTAATCGGCCATTTAATCAATTAAGCGGACGATTTATCGGTTTATCGGCTACTCGATGACCCTACGAGTAGGGATTAATCAGCAAGTTAACTGGTTAATCGGACGAATTCTTGAACAGGGTGGAAAGAGTAGCGACGCCATCATCGATCTGTGCCTCCTCCCCTGATGAGCTGGAGAAGAGGCAACGAATCGAGCTCGTTGCTCGCCCCTGTTGACACACGAACGCGTCACGCGTACCCTCGACGCCGGGGGTGATGCACCGCAGCTCACGTCGAGGGAGGCCTGCCGGAAGCGCGGTACGCAAGACAATCCGGCAGGCGCTTTTGTAGACCCGACGCACCGCTTCTCCGGGATGGAACCCGTCAGGAGTCACGGATGGACGATGGGCTGCCCTAGGTCGGTTCGCCCGCCCCTAGAGCCTCGAGGATCGCCGCACTTCAATACGAAGAACGAGAAGAAAGATACGAGGGAGAGGGATAAAAGTAGGGTAAAAAGATGTAGATGTGTTTGTTCGATTGTGTGTTTTTCAATCGGCCGTCACCCCCAACATATATAAGAGGCGGCTGGACTTCCCGTACAAGCAAAGGATTCATCTAGGCTTTCCTTACAAGAAAATTACATCAATTCACGTCCTAGAGTCCTAGTTCTGGTCCCACTCCGATTCAGCCCGAATCTGGTCCAATCTTCTGTCTTGCTCCTTGCGTGGGCCGTGGAATCTGCATATGACTTTCGATGGAGACGGTTCAAATACCAATTTTGTGCGCTTCGACGAGGCCGACAGTCCGTATGTGGATCACTTTTCCAAATAAGGCCATCTTGAATACTCCACGGGGTCATCTTTAATTTCGAGTCGGACTCGGTCATGTAGCTGACTGTACCGTCCGACTCTTGTAGCGTCTCTGCAGGTCGTATACTACGTCGGATGATGATGACTCCAAAAGAAAAGTTGACCGTTTCGACGTTACGAACAACTTTCATGTTGAACACTTTTTCATCCGAAGCCATCTAGATAATCTTTTGAGCCCGTATTTAGCTTCTGGTCAGATCGCCCAAAATTGACATTCTTCACTCGGCCGGCAAGCTTTCACCCGGCAAGGTTTCCATCCCGGCAAGATTTCCCCGGCAAGGTTTCTATCCCGGCAAGGTTTTCATCCCGGCAAGATTTCCCCGGCAAGGTTTCTATCCCGGCAAGGTTTCCATCCCGGCAAGATTTCCCCGGCAAGGTTTCCATCCCGGCAAGCTTTCTGGCTGTACCTTGCGGGTCCTTTTTGTGGCAGTAAACGACCTCGGATGAAAATGTGCCCAAAAGCAAAGTTGACCGTTTCGACGTTACGAACAACTTTCATGTTGAACGTTTTTCGATTCGAGGCCATCTTGAATGGCTAATTGCTCACGCATTGCATCAGACATTCGCCAAGACGTGTCTGGTCTCCCGCGTCTTATTTCGTCTCTTGACATGGCTGCATTCAGATAGCTCTAACTTTTGCATACGAACTTGGATTGAGACGATTTTTATATGAAAATCGACCGATTCGACGAGACGAAGACAATTCATGTAGAAAGTTTTCTCATATGAGATCATCTTGAGGGCGTAATCAGCCGAATAGTGTTCTGGATACAAAATCCTAGTACTTCGAACACAACTTCGGCCTTAGAGATGAGATCGGATGGCTATGGCCCAAACTTCAAAGTTTCTCCTTTCGATGATACAGAACTTTCTCACTTTGAGTACTTTTCCATTTGAGGCCTTTTTAATTGTGTTTTGGCTTCGTGCCAAAAACTGGTGTCAACACATGCCCCCCTGTTTTTCGGCAAAACTTGTGTGTCAAAAAATAATTTGTACCACGTTGGTTCTAAGGACGATGTCAACACTCCATCGGCCATTTATATTCTTAGGGCGATAATCATATATCGGCCATGTTTGTGTTTAGGATGACAAGTATATATCTTGAAGTCGATTGCCACCATCCCGAACCGGTGTAGATTCAAAATCCTCCATCTCATCTTCATCTCCCAATGTGTATATTGGACTTAAAAATTTCCTCAATAAAAGGGGATGTTTTAGGTGGCGTGGACGATGTAATAAGGGCTGCATCATCCTTTTTTGGTGGCGTAGGTGCTGTTGTAGCTAGTGTAGAGACATCTGCGTTTCCTTTTTGTTTAGGCCTCCACACTTGTTTTGTGGGCGCCACGGGCCGAATTTTATTGAACAATTCGTCATTTTGCTCTTCTACTTCATGTGCCGCCCTCTCGCGTCTCCTCATACGTTGTAATCTCCTTTTTTGTGTCTTGGACAGACTGGGAGGACACCACTTAGGTTGAATATACTTGGGATCCCTAGATTCTGCTTCGCTTGGAGAATTTTTTGTTGGCCGATTAGCACCATGGCTTGAACGGCCTTGTGTAGGATAATAAAGCTTTTTGTGAGAAGGCCTTCTAGATGTTGTCCACCCCATATGAAAAGCATAAGGAGCCATTGGGGGCTGCCCCCATCCTCCATTGAAGTCTCCCATGTAATATGGCGCATAGGGGGGTGGCAACATCCATGGTGCCGGTGCCCATGACCCATATGGCCTTGCATAGTGTCGAAACTCTTGCTTCGGAGGTGATCTTGAACGTTTTGAATATGATGGCCGATTGGAGCTAGAACCGGCCGCTTGACTTGCATATTTAGATAGCAACATATCAAAAGTTGGCTTGATTCGCTTGTGCTTAGCTTCACTCTTTTTACGCTTGCCAACTTCTGAATTCTTGGGCTTGATAAATTCAACATGAGTATCCTTTTGTACTTGCGGTTGCCCCCCGAGTGCAGGATTTTTTATGGTGATCTTGATTACCTCTCCACCATCGGATTGCTTCTCAAGCACGACTTGCCTCCCCAAGATCTTGTCGCCATCTTTGTTCTTCCTGGGCTCACCAATGACAATATTGTTTTTATTAGCTGATTCGGCTATGTTAGGCCGAATTAACATTTTCTTCCCCTCCAAAGTCATGGTATTCATTGGGAAGGGCTGTTTATCAACTTGCATCTCAGAAAAACTCAATCGTCCGTCATTAATGGCCGATTGTATCTGTCTCCGAAAAACATTGCAATCATTAGTAGCATGAGAAAATGAATTATGATATTTGCAATAAGCACGCCGTTTCAGCTCCTCAAACGGCGGTATGGTGTGTGATATTCTAATCATCTTTTCTTGCAAGAGAGCATCAAATATTCTATCACACTTGGATATATCAAAAGTAAATTTCATCTCCTCATCACGATTCTTACGAATCGGCTTAAGAGCATTGCATGCATAGGGTTTGGCCTTTGAGGACCAAACAAATTCAGTGGTACAGACATCAACCTCATCGTCCGAATATTCATCATTATAATCAAGCATATGCATTCTAGGACGATCGGTTGTTGACCTATGGATCTCTTTACTTCGGCTTTCTTGAGCCAAAGCTTTCTGCAAGACTTGGTTAATATTTAAAAATTCATAACTTTCTAGCCTCTCCTTAATGTGAGTTTTCAAACCATTAAGGACAAGATCCGCCAAGTCTCTTTCGGTTATCACTAAGCTATAGCATCGGTTTTTTATATCTCTAAATCTTTTGACATAATCGGTGACCGATTCATCATGCTTTTGCCTAACCGATGTAAGATGTGATAACTTAAACTCATTGTCGCCACTATAAAAATGATCATGAAACTTTTGCTCTAGTTGCGACCATAAGAGAATTGAGCCAGTTGGCAAAGCAGCAAACCATGAAAATGCGGTGCCAGTTAAAGATAAGGGAAATAACCGCACTTTCAATTCTTCTATGGAACTTGCTTCACCCAACTGTGCTAGATACTGACTCACATGCTCCCAAGTTGTTTTTGTGCCCTCTCCACTAAATTTGACAAAATCAGGAACCTTATAACCTGGAGGGTACAAAACTGCGTCGAAGTGTTCATGATAAGGCTTTTGATACACACGACTCTTTACTTTCGGCTCGTTTCTGAAAGTTTCTTGAAACATCTTATGCAAATCCTCCCTTAATTTGGCTAAAATTGGATCCGAGGTAGATGAAGATGCTTGTGGCAATGACATAGGAGCAACTTGGGAACTAGCTAGTGATGCGACTTGTGGAGTAGGCGCCGAAACATAATTCGGCGGAAGACCAAACATGCTTGTATTCATAGGTGATGTGACAAAGTAATTCGGCGTAGACGCCGAATTGGGCACACTCATAATAGGATTAGGGTATGTAGGTGCGGCCACAAGTTGATTGGTTTGGCTAGGATAAAAATTCATCGGCAAATTGTAATGTTGTTGCATGGGAGGTGCCGATGATATAGGTAAAGTTGGATTAGGTTTTTCTGGGCTAATGGATACACCAACATTACCACTAGATGACGGCGGCATATTTTTCTGAGCATTGGTATTTGCCACGAAAGAATTGTACGCCATCACATTACCCTTACTAACAAGACTTTCAATCACAGCCAGTTGCTCAGGAGAAAAAACTTTGCTCACAGTGATTTCATCTTGTTCATCAATGGGAGGAGGTAACCTGATTTCTCCAATCGGAGTGATGTTGCCTTGGCGGTCCTTCTTGAAACTTGAAAGAAACGCCTCCAAATCCTCCTCCTCACGCTTCTTCTTGAGCGCCTCAAAAGCCTCTTCACGCTGTTTCTTGAGCGCATCGTAGGCCTGGCGATGTTCCTCCGATAGCTCATCAAGACCGGGCTTAATGATGTTATCGGCGCTAACTTCTGAGGGCTGGGGAAGATTTGACATGGTTGATGATGATTCTTGATCTTTTGTCCCCAGCGGAGTCGCCAAAAAGTGTGTTGACACATGAACGCGTCACGCGTACCCTCGACGCCGGAAGCGCGGTACGCAAGACAATCCGGCAGGCGCTTTTGTAGACCCGACGCACCGCTTCTCCGGGATGGAACCCGTCAGGAGTCACGGATGGACGATGGGCTGCCCTAGGTCGGTTCGCCCGCCCCTAGAGCCTCGAGGATCGCCGCACTTCAATACGAAGAACGAGAAGAAAGATACAAGGGAGAGGGATAAAAGTAGGGTAAAAAGATGTAGATGTGTTTGTTCGATTGTGTGTTTTTCAATCGGCCGTCACCCCCAACATATATAAGAGGCGGCTGGACTTCCCGTACAAGCAAAGGATTCATCTAGGCTTTCCTTACAAGAAAATTACATCAATTCACGTCCTAGAGTCCTAGTTCTGGTCCCACTCGGATTCAGCCCGAATCTGGTCCAATCTTCTGTCTTGCTCCTTGTGTGGGCCGTGGAATCTGCATATGACTTCCGATGGAGACGGTTCAAATACCAATTTTGTGCGCTTCGATGAGGCCGACAATCCGTATGTTGATCACTTTTCCAAATAAGGCCATCTTGAATACTCCACGGGGTCATCTTTAATTTCGAGTCGGACTCGGTCATGTAGCTGACTGTACCGTCCGACTCTTGTAGCGTCTCTGCAGGTCGTATACTACGTCGGATGATGATGACTCCAAAAGCAAAGTTGACCGTTTCGACGTTACGAACAACTTTCATGTTGAACACTTTTTCATCCGAAGCCATCTAGATAATCTTTTGAGCCCGTATTTAGCTTCTGGTCAGATCGCCCAAAATTGACATTCTTCACTCGGCCGGCAAGCTTTCACCCGGCAAGGTTTCCATCCCGGCAAGATTTCCCCGGCAAGGTTTCTATCCCGGCAAGGTTTCCATCCCGGCAAGATTTCCCCGGCAAGGTTTCTATCCCGGCAAGGTTTCCATCCCGGCAAGATTTCCCCGGCAAGGTTTCCATCCCGGCAAGCTTTCTGGCTGTACCTTGCGGGTCCTTTTTGTGGCAGTAAACGACCTCGGATGAAAATGTACCCAAAAGCAAAGTTGACCGTTTCGACGTTACGAACAACTTTCATGTTGAACGTTTTTCGATTCGAGGCCATCTTGAATGGCTAATTGCTCACGCATTGCATCAGACATTCGTCAAGACGTGTCTGGTCTCCCGCGTCTTATTTCGTCTCTTGACATGGCTGCATTCAGATAGCTCTAACTTTTGCATACGAACTTGGATTGAGACGATTTTTATATGAAAATCGACCGTTCGACGAGACGAAGACAATTCATGTAGAAAGTTTTCTCATATGAGATCATCTTGAGGGCGTAATCAGCCGAATAGTGTTCTGGATACAAAATCCCAGTACTTCGAACACAACTTCGGCCTTAGAGATGAGATCGGATGGCTATGGCCCAAACTTCAAAGTTTCTCCTTTCGATGATACAGAACTTTCTCACTTTGAGTACTTTTCCATTTGAGGCCTTTTTAATTGTGTTTTGGCTTCGTGCCAAAAACTGGTGTCAACAGCCCCTCCTTTGAGTAGGCCGAGCGACGATGCGAGTTCGGCCTCCTGGGCCGTCTGTGAACCGCTCAACTCCGACGAGGACTAGATGACCTCGACGCCGTGCTCCGCCCCAATACTATCTAGCTAGCAAGGTCGCTTAACGGCATTGCCTATCTTAGTTGCAAGTGTCACTTAAGGGCATTGCCTATCTTAGTTGCAAATGTTACTTAACGACATTTTAAATAGTTGCAAATGTCGCTTAATGGTATTTTAAGTTGCAAATTATGTGTAAATGCGATGAATTCGGCCCCCGTTATAAGAACTAGTCCCTCCGTCTCATAATATAAGACGTTTTTGCAAGCTAACATAGCTTGCAAAAATGTCTTATATTGTGAGACCGAGGGAGTACTATTTTGAATGTACCTTCCATGTTTGATTTAAATGGCTTAAGCTGAAAATGCAAATTTCAAACAAATGCAAAAAAGGTGGAGGCTGCGCTTTACTAATTCTGTGTTTGACACACACCCGGCAACCTTCAAAAATTATGGAACGCCCTCCATATTGCTTTTGGCGACTCTTGATTTGCCGATTCTACTGGAGTTTGCTCCTATCCCTACACTCCACGTCCACGACAACTCAAGAACGCCTAAAATGAGCAAAGAAACAAGCAGACGAGCCCATGCACATCATGTCCCTGACAGCCGCAGGCCAGGCTCCCTTCCAATCAAGCACTCAAACTCTATGCAGTAGTATATCATATAGCATTGTTTTTCTCGGTATATACTCTCTCCGTTCCTAAATATAAGACCTTTTAGAGATTCTACCATGAACTACATACGGATGTATATAGTCTTATTTTAGAATGTAGATTCACTCATTTTGCTCCGTATGTAGTCCATAGTGAAATCCTTAAAAAGTCTTATATTTAGGAAAACGGAAGGAGTATACTAGTACTCCCTCCGTCTCAAAATAAGAGTCTTAATTTTAGTATAAAGTTGAGACACTTATTTTGAGATAAAGGGAGTATAAAACAAGCAAACTTCCGTCGTTGCGCCTCTGACGACGCAAGTAGAAAGGAAACGGGGATTTTGTTCCTCAGCGACTCTCCAGTCCCGTCTCCGTGGAGGCAGGTCGGCCAAGAATGTGGGAGGGGGCGATCAGAGTCTCCGTCCCTCGATCTGAACTGAACGCCGTCGTCGGCTCGCCCGCCACCGCTTCCCCGTGACGTGCGAACATGAGCTACGTAGATCCGAGTGCGTGTGGGTCAGCAGCCGCTCGGCCTCGCTACAGTGAACACATTGTAGCGCTGCCTCTGCCCGCCTCTATTTTCTGGAGAAGGTAGAGGAAGAGAGGAAACCATCGCTGCCAGACTGCAGTAAATCCGATCCATCCCTCTCTACTGCTAGGGCTTGTAGTGCTAGCTAGGGCTAGTCATGTGGTCCTGTGATCGTGTCCATCTCAGCGCCACCAGTGTCCAATGACCAGAGGAGCACATTCAAAGACGGGAAGCCGTGTGCCTCTTGCGCAATGCACAGTCCAAAACCCATTGATGGGCGAGGAGCTGCGCCTCCTCACGTCACATGCTAGCTAGCTCGCCGTGTTACTGGAGGCACGTGGCGTTCCCGGTTCAGTCACGGTCCTGTTGCGCAATTCCTGTTGCGCAATTCCACCGCTGCCTCCTCCAGTTGTCGTTAGGTCACGCTCACGCGGGAAATCTCAGAAAACACACACACCAGTCCTCTCTACTGAAATTACAGTGGAGAGTTACCCTAGAAAACGCAATGGAGAGAATCATTCTGTCACTGCCCTGCAAACTGCATGAAAATCGTTGATCATGAGACTCAGTGACCCTTTTTGACGATGGGAACCCCATGACACTTGCAGGTACACATTTGATACTCCTGCTACATGTACTTGGAGCCTCCTGATACCAGATGGATGGATCTAGCTAAGCTAACTTGACGACCTACCAAGCAAGAGAGAACGCCGTGCTTTTATTCTCCCAAGTAGAAAGGGGAAAGTAACTTTTTAGCGACACTTTGACGTACCACTTTGAAAGGACTTATACTGTTCGACAGTTATATACTTGCATATATGGCGCGGCAAAAGCATAATGCCTTCGCCCACGGCAGCCCTCCCTGAGGGTGGTACATGTTTTTTCAAAGCTTGGGGTGGTACATGTAGGTCTCCATTTCTTGCAAGTCTTAGCTGATGATTGGGCCGTCACTCCCACCGTGTCATGTCTGATTGATGCGCCGTCGATCGCTTAGCTTGCCCGATCTATAGGAAACAACCCCATAAACACCTCATGGGCATGGATATAATTCAGAGTTAAAGACTTGAACCGTGTCGACAATTCAGAGTTGATATTTCTTATCCAGGAGAAAATGAATTAACTGGATCTCGTTGCATTGTCCTGGAGCTCTATAGTGACAACGCCTAGTTGCCTTCTTGACAGATGCCATCAGTTTCACTCCTACGGCTCGGCTATTTTGTGGGCATGCTTTTGTTGCCAATCATCGGCACATCAGACCAACACTTATGACAAAAATCAGAGTGAAGGCAAAATGTGTAATCGCAAAAAAAGAGGCAAAATGTGGAATTCTGAAATGATGCAGTAAAACTACCAATGATCTCTCACCACGAAAAACCATAGAAATTGTGTCACAATAGGACACTCGATCCGGGAGGACATTTCGAAGCGACCTTCGACGACGCCGATTTTTCCCCCCTAAAACGTGACGTTGTTTTCAAAAAAAAAATTGAGGGGAGTCGTTTTCATATTTTTGAAACTGGTAATTCACACGATGATTTGGGTTCAGAACTTTAGACGATTTCAGTCCTACGACAACTTCACAACAAATTTAGACCAAAACGACTTCTAAGTCTTGGCATTTCAGACAGTGGTCCAACTTTTTTTTTTTGAAACGGAGAAAAAAGTTTTGCCTCATCGATTAATTAAGCAGAAGAGAATTGCCTAGTTACTTAATTTAAAACCGGGCGAAAATCGACAAACAAACCGGTGGTCCAATAAACAAGTTGTTGATTGAGTCATGGATACTGCTTGAACAATGAAGGAAAAAGATTTGCCTCATCGATTAATTAAGCAGAAGAGAATTGCCCAATTACTTAATTTAAAACCGGGCAAAAACCGACAAACAAACCGGTGGTCCAATAAACAAGTTGTTGATTGAGTCATGGATACTGCTTGAACAATGATCTTCGTTTTGTTTGTTCTTGATATTTGAAGTGTTGCGGCTGGGTATACTGCTAGATAGGTATTCTGCTAGATTCATTAAATGGATGGGGACGGGAAAGAAAGAAACATCATATAAGCAGTCATATCGCCCATGTGGTGATGATGTGTTAACAGTTAACGCACGTTGCGCCAAAATAGTATCTCAAGAAACTTTGATTTCATCGACACATATGTATGTGATAATTTTTTTTAAATATGTTGTTATTCTTTAATACCAAATATATGCACCTGAGATATCGAAGAAACAAAAAAAAAGGCAAAATGTTGATAGCAGGATTTAGATGGGGGTACTGTTCACGGTAAAAATTCTTCTTTCTTTATTTCTTGTTCCGTATACGGAAATCCAATTCGGCTCTCAGGAGCACGTGCTCCTGTGCGTGAAAAATGTTTTTTTCAAATATCAAAAAATTTCAAAAAAATTTAGAAGTGTTCATAGTCACATCCAAATGCTACCTGCAAATTTTTAGGTGAAAAGTTTAAGCATTTTAGTCTGCGCAAAAGAAACAAGTTGAACGACAAATGTTCCCTCCAAATGTTACAACCAATTCTGTTTTTTTCACCGACAAAACACTGCTACTCCGTTTCGCATGAAAATTTGCAAGCATGCTTACGACACTAACATGAACATCGACAAATAAAATCAGATTTTTTAAAAAAAATACTATTTATTTTGTATTTACTGTTCACTCAGGAGCCAAAACGGCCCTCCCGTGTGTATATGTTGTTTTAATTTTTAATGTTACGACAAATACACTTGTTTGAGTACATGGAGAGCACATACATGTACCATGTCACAAAAAGTAAAATTTGACTCGCATGTGGAGAAATAAAAAATATAAATCATGTTTTGGGTCTTATTAATTCAAATTGACCTATGAATTAGACCCATTGATCCATGAGAATTATTTTCACCCACCAATCATTGTTCTGAATTGGGGTTTGAATTTTCACGACATGGTGAACCAATGTTGTTCCCAAATTGCAAAAAAGAAAACCAGTTAAAAAAATATGTGGTTCATACGGACGAGTACACCGGTTGCACCACAAGTCTGGGGGTGCACATGATGTGCACTCGATGCCGCCATTTTTTAAACTAGACTGCCGATCGTACCGAAAAAGGCGGAATCAAAGACCCTAGCAGTTTCATAAGCTCCATGTACCATCCCCGCCATCGGACTAGTGAAAACCAGTTGTACCGGGTGGTTTTATTGCAGAAGTTAAACCCATGTCACCGACGAGGGTACGACAATAGGGCGAAGTGCAAATGTAGCCCACTAGCCAACTCTTCATCAGTCACTTGTTGTCCAATATAAGAAAACAACCTGTTCTACCGTCTTTTGAGTGGTTGTTACGCTCTTCAGAACCTGGTATAGCAATGGAGTTTGTAGGTGTTCCTTTTCCTTACCACCGATTTAGTGCAATTCTCAAACTACGACGGCGGCGTACAACCATAGGAAGAAGATGGCCAATATGGTTTTCGATGTACTTTTACTTTTGCTGGTTGTTTTATGTCTTGTTGTCTTTCCATCGTACTTACTATGATTTTTTATGATAATTATCAGTTGGTGTCTTTTCTAAAAAAATGTATGTAAAAGCTATTTCTAACCTGACAACTGAAGCGGGTGAATCGATGGTCGAACTGGCGCGGTTCATTCATCGGTTTGGTTTTTAAAACTATGTCGATAGTAGGGATATGACTTTTTCCAAATCATTCCACACCGAATATGTTCCGGCAAATTAATGGCTGCCTACAGCTACAAGATGGCCTATCATGGTAGTCCAATCTTTCACCTATCATGGTAGTGTAATCTTTCACCTATCATCTAACGTCGCATTTCCCTCCCTTTCTAGATCTCCTTATCCCTACACTCCCCAACAAGTAAAGAACCCTAAAAGGAGCAAAGAAACAAGCAAACGAGCCTATTCACATCATGTCCTTGAGAGCCACAGGTCAGGCTCCCTTCCAATCAAGCACACTCTCAAAGTCTCAAACACTATACAATATTGTTTTCCTTGCTAGTATAGTATATAAAACCACCAAGCTCCAATAAGTTGGTGAGCTCAACGTGGTGGTGCTTCATGCTGCGACAAAGTGCTAATCTAACTTCTAACGGCATCTAATATAAAACTGATAAACAATGTACTTGGGGTGGATAATTGGACCATCTCTCGGCTACTGTTTTTTCAGATGAAACGGGTCAAGCCAAAGGCAGTACACAGAGAGAGAGACTGAGAGAGAGAGAGAGTTATGAGTGCAGTTGAGACGTATCTTTGGGGACTGGGGCATCGAGCTTAAAATAGGGTTAGAATAACAGTGTTCCAGCGCGAAAGTAACTTCGTTGTAATTTTCGTTTTTGTTGAGGTGCTTTGTACTGTTCGATGTTTCTTTTAATGCCAGGGTCCTTTTCGCAAAAAAAAATGCTCCTGTTATGAAGAGTAAAAAAAAAGAGAAAAATATATTCAAAGTATTCAGAATTTTTGTGTCAAACATTAAAGAATGTTTGGAATGCTTGCAAAGTTTCATTGGGGAAAAAGTAAAACCAGAGCTCTGAAATGCGTTTGAAAGTACCATTTTCAGAGCATCGAATTTTCTTTTTGCCACTACTCTCAACCTCCTTTAAAAAAACATAAAGAAGAAAAAAAAAATAAAGAAAGCCGACGCGGCCAACGACTTACAACATACTAGCAGCAACTCATCTAGTTTCCCTAACGACACACGAGTTATGAAAAATACTCTTCAAACACAACGCCTCCAAGAAAGTAACAACGTGCAAGCTCACCCAGTGGCGGTGGCAGGGCATGGCCAGCAGGGTCCAGGCCCTCCCCAACATCATGATTTCCTGCTACATTGCATATGAACAGTGGTAAAAAAATTAACTGTTCAATGCAACCGGCCCCCTCAACATTACAATTTAAGCATCCCTTCCTCCGCCAGTGGCGTCACCTTCGAAGGACCCAACCACTAGATCTCAAATTTTTACTTCGATGAAAAATGTTCGAACAGACTCCAAAACAATGCCCTCAACAAAAACATGATGAGTAACACCGTCATTATACCTTCGAAGAACAAACGCAGGGTTTTCATTCCGAATCTCGAGACGCGACGCTGAAAGGCAGAAAGAGCACCACTAAACCGAAGTACAGTACAATCATCCCTCTTCAAAGATGACGAAGCTGTAAGAAATTGGCACGCCCTTTTGATTACGAAAAATTGAAATCCAAATACGACGGCCGAAGGGGAGGCCGTGTGTGTCTCGTGCGCATTGCACAGCGGGAAGCAGACGCCGTCCAAAGACCAACCGCCCATTGATAGACTCCTCGTCTCGCTCACGTTACATGGTCCCCGTGTCGCCGGAGGCACGTGGGCTCCGTTTCCGTCCACTCACGATCCTGTAAAACGCAATTCGGCCGCTCCAGACTCCAGGTGTTTGTTAGGTCACGCGGGAGGGAAACTTCAAAACGCAATTATTATCTCCCAACGCTGCAAACTGCGTGAGAATTGGATTGCTCATCATCGAATCCAATGATTCTTGACGCCCTACCAAGCAAGAAAGGACGTCGATCATGCTGGCTTTTATTTTCCTCCAGTAGAAAAGTGAAAGTAAATTTTAGCCGGCGATCTAGTACGTAATTCGCAAGGACTTCTACTGTTCGACAGTTACATATATTTCCCCGGAAAAAAGACAGTTACATTGCAAAGGCATCATGTAGATCTCCATTTCTTGCAAGTTTTAGCCGATGATTGGGCCACTCCCACGTTGTCATATCAAATTGACGCGCCACCGATTAGTTAGCATTCGGATCATTGCCTACCCCGTCCATAGGCAACATAGCCTCGTAGGCACGAGTGCAGCGTTTTATCCTCCAAATGCACTTATTACTCTAGTATTACGACTTCCTTCGGTTGTTTTCATAGGTTGAGCAAAGATTTTTAGGTCTCCTATTCAAATTAGAAAATATGTATAATATGTTATAAAAATAATAATTATTTAGAGAATTCATTCAATTGCAAATCTAAATATTTTTTTGGCACATAATAAATTAATGACCTAAAAATCCATGCCCAACTTATAAATCCAACCGGAGAAAGTAAAAGAGTTCGCGAAAGTGATCAGATTATTCTGTCCGAAGAACCAGACAAAGTAAAATGGCTTCTCACTGCTTCTGGGTCTTTTCTATTAAATCCTTGTACCAATGTCTTGTTGCACGACAAGTTGTTTTCATGTTCTTATGGAAAACGAAGATATCTCCGAAAGTTGAGCCTTTTTTTTTCTTGGTTAGTCATCAAGAAGAGGGCCCTGGGCAAAGATAATTCAAGTAGAAAAGGTTGGGAGGATAGTAAGAAATGTGAGTTTTGACAATGATGAAAGCACTACTCACTTATTTTCTCCTGCTCCCCCCCCCCCCCCCCCCCCCCCCCCCCCCCGCGCGGTATATTTTCATTTCTGCCAGAACTGGTTGCCTAGTTATACTGGCAAAGATAGAGCTGCAATTTATGTTCGTATGGTTGGTCTTTTTTGTATAATCTGGAAAACAAGAAAGAAGTCTTGTCTTCAAGGGATTCCTCTTGGTGACCCAGCAAATGTCATTTTCTCTCTGGGCTCTCTGTTGGCTCGTTGATCGTCCTAGAAAACAGGAATACAAAGCATGCTATGACTGGTGTCTAGGAGGCTTGCTCAGGTGACACACGAAGACTTCAGGCATGGGCACGGCTGAGGCCGATAGTAAAAAGCCTATGCGCTTCCGGCTATTCATAAAAATGACCTTTTTTGTGCAGTCATCTCTTTTGGTAGACTACAAGGAACTTGTTGTCGATTCAATTCGGGCCCTTCTATTTTGGTGCTTGCGGGCTTGATAGATGGTTGTGTGCCATATGGCTGGTTCTAGTTCTAGAACCCCTATGATGTGGTTGTATACTAAGGTGTTTGCATTGTTGCTCCTTACTTCGTATGCCTTCATTTTGAAAATGGGGGCCAAGAGGCCCCTCTTATCAAAAAATAGAGTCGGCAATTTTTTCGTTAGCCTTGAAGATTTGAACTGTGTCGATAATCCGAGGATGAGATTTGGAAACCAAAATTGTTCCCATTGGATTGTCCTAGAGCTCTACGGACCCGATCACTTCTGACTTCTTGATAACTGCCATCAGTTTCACTCATACAACATGGTTGTTCCTTCAAACGAGTTTGTGGACATGCTTGGTTGGCAATCATCGGCAAGGACCAATACTTATGACAGAAATAAGTGAGGGCAAAATACGGGACTATGGAACAAGGGAGTAAAAGCCACGTGCGGTCTCTGACATCGGGTAATTTCGAAGCGATGTTTGTCGATGATGAAAACGTCTCCTTTTGTTCACACGATTGAATCGATGGATATTAGTGTATATTTGCAAGGCATAGCTCGGATAATTTGGGTTCTTCAAACCAACTTCACTAAAAAAATTAGACCCAAGCAATTTAAAGTTCCCTACATTTCGATAGCGCAAAGTCGTTTATACAAGTCGTGGATACTGCTTCAATAATGTTATTTTCTTGATATTGCAGTGTTGTAGCCTCGTATAGTATATATTGCTAGAATGATCAATGGGATGGGGACGGAACATCACATAAGCAATCACAAGGGGAGCCAATTATATCTCCCATGTGAGATGGTGTGCTAGCAAGTAGCAGCTGCATGTCACGCCAAAATAATATCGCTAGAAACTTTGGTTTCATCGATGCATATGTACGCAATATGTTATAACACTTCAATAGCATTATATGCACTTGTGATATAAAAAAAGAGAGCAGAATATAGTTGACTACTGTTTACAAGCGCATACCATATATTTTATTCTAAATGTTACGGCACATGCATGTGTTTGAGCACATCTTTTTGAAAAACAATTGTGTTTGAGCACATAGAGAACACAAACATGCACCATGCTATACAAATTGAAATTACACTTGCCACTCGAGAAACAAAAAGAAGAAATCAGTCCCATTAATTGTTACTGAATATATATATTTTTTACAACACTGTGTTATGAAATTTTATTTTATGATGTGCCCGTTTAAGAAAAACACATCAATTTTTAGTTCAAAAAAAAGTGGTTCTTGCGCACCAGTACATTAGTTGCACCACGAGTCCGAGTGCACACGATACACCCTCACAATGGTAAGCAGTAGAAAGTTTTCCAACCAACCAATCCACACCTGATATGTCTTGGCAAATTAAAGGCTCCCTACAGCTACAAGGTGGCCCATCATGGTAGCACAATCTTTCACCTATCATGGTGGTGCAATCCTTCACCTATCATCTCACATCCCACTATTATAATTTCCTTTCTAGCTCTCCATATCCCTACACTCCACCGCATCTCAAGAACACCTAAAAGGAGCAAACAAACAAGCAAACGAACCTAAAAGGAGCAAACAAACAAGCAAACGAGCCCATGCGAGGAGCCACAGGCCAGGATCCCTTCCAATCAAGCACATTCAAATACTATACTACTCCCACCGGCCTGAATTAGTTGTCTTACTAGATTTGTTCATATACAAATTTATCTAGACACGTTTTAGTGTTAGATACATCTGTATCTAGACAAATTTAAAACAACTAATTTGAACGGAGGTATGTACAATACTACTCCTTCCGTTTCTGAATATAAGCCTTTTTAGAGATTTCAATAGGGTCTACATATGAAAGTATATAGACATATTTTAGAGTATAGATTCACTTATTTTGCTTCCTATGTAGTCCGTACTGTAATCTCTAAAAAGAGTTATATTTAGGAATGGGGAAGTATATAGCATTGTTTTTCTTGTTATTACGTACTCCCTCCATTCCACAATGTAGTGCGCCCGCGCTTCCCGAGATCTAAGTTTGACCATAAATTTAACCAACGAGACCGACTGCGACGGAAGCAAAAAATTATACCACTAAAAAGCGTGGACGCACTACATTGTGAAATGGATGGAGTACTGTTTACAATAATGTACCATGACGTGGTGTATATGAAACCACCAACCTCCCAAGTTGGCGCGCATGATGTAGCTAGGGTGGCGACAAAGTGCTAATCTAACGGCAGATATACAATATAAAATTGATCAACGATGATGTACCTGTGGCGGATAATTGGACCATCTCCCGGCCACTGTTTTTTCAGAACAAACGGATCAGGCCAAAAAGCCTGGATAGAGGGGGTGTATCTTGGGAGATTAAAGTAGTGTTAAAATAATGGGTGCAAGTGCAAGCTTGCTCAGGGAATATCATTTTCTCCATGGAGTCAGAGTTGTGCTGTGTGGTCTACACTCGTCCCAGAATTTAATACTAGTGCACACGGCTGCTTTAGGTTTTTGTTTCGAACAAGAGTTTATTAATTGGTGCAACTGCATGGTGCTTTGTGCCTCCTACAACACGGGAGATTATGCACACAGAAAATGCAGTTTTGAGGGCATGGATTATTTTCAGTGAATTAACAGTGCAGCGGAGAGCATGATTATTGCAAAGATTCACGAGGTGAGCAGAAGAGAAACCAGCATAGGATAAAAACGACATGCACGTCACAAGCTCGTCATGCTAACCGCCTGATCTGAGCTCCGTGGCAACCCAGGTTTGAACACGTGATCAGCCTTGTCGATCAAGGAGAGAAACTAGCCTTGACTTCTAAACTGCCATCGCTCCTCGTCATGCCTACCGCCGCCTAGGATGTTGAAACCACCTATGTCTCTCAGGGCATCTTCAACGGTAGCCGCTTAGATGGGCGCTTAGGAAGGAAAAAATAAATAGTGTGAAATAAAAAATAGTCATAGCGCTCGCTAACGCAACGCTGGCGGCTAATAGCAGGCGCTAATTAATTGCTAACCGGCCGTAAAACCAGGCGTTGGGCACAAGGTTTCAACTCATGCGAAAGAAAAAAAAGAGCTAAGCGCTCGCCACCAGATATTGCGTCGATGCCGGGCCTGGCGCCAGGATCGGATGGCCCAACTGCCCCATCGACCAGGATTTTGATCCTGGCGCCTACGCTAGCGCCCAGCGTTGTAGATGCCCTCAGCATCAAGAGTATCTAACTATTAAAGAGGCTTGATTTACACATCATAAAATGGCACTAACCCGTCATGAAGCGTTGTTTGGTTAACGACGAATCGGATGTCAACAATTATCCCTCTGCCCCCTCAAAAAGAAAAAATCCCTCTGGCACGTGGGTCACATGGCCATTTTGTCGTTGTGAACCGTGGAATTCCCTTTTTAAATTACAACTCTTGTATGTTCGGAATCGAATGTATGATAGAAAAACCACCGGCCGCAGGAATTAGATGTCATGTTTTGTGGATTACTGATCTATAAGCATAGAATGCGCACAACATAGCCGTTTGGATGCTCCACAAGAACACCGAAGCAACCGTTTCTTCACGAGCAACAAGAGGAAAGATAAAGACACATGCTGCATTGAACTTCTCCGAAGAAGCGAAAACGTGAGGGTCGGACAAAGAACCGTCCACCTACGATCCAAAAGGCGTCGTAGGAAAACTACAAGACTCTTTTCCTATGAAATCCCTACCTTGTTCCAAAGAGAGCTTTACATTTGAGCAAAACCACAATCTAGCTAGACCATGAGATGCTAAGTATAGTTTATTAGCAGTCACTAACACGCACCCACACCTTTGTTGAGGTGCCAAGAAAGGGAAAGCAAAGCCCCCAAACCCCAACCAAACCCAGCCCGCCCCCAATAATTGCAGCACAAGGCTTCCATGCTGGCGTTTTAAAGGGTGAACATGGCGCTGAGAGGCATGGGGCCTCCCCATTCATCCATTCGTTGCTCCCCCTCTGGAATCCCTGTCAGGGGATTGATCAAGACCAAGATGATGGATGGCTTCTTCTACCCAGCAATCAAACAAAACACACAGGAGATCAAAAAATTTGGTTACTACCCTACTCCCCTCCTCCCCTACTAGTAGAAGTACAAGAGACTAGTCTCCACCACCCCCACCACCACCCCACTAGCTAGATAATAGCTCTCCCATCCATGGCTGTCCCTGCTCCATCCCACACACCTGCTGCACTTGCCTCTGCGAGCATGTACTGACTGCCTCCCAGTCCCTTGGTGCCATCTTTCTTGTCTTACTACTCGCTCGTCTGTGAGCGTGTGCGTGCTCTGCCGCCCCATCCCTCCACCCCTCCTCGCCAGCTTCTCCCACATCCCTATCGGGATAAGCTGCCGCTGCATGCACGTTCGCGCTCTTCTTGCGCTTCCGTTTGTTAGGGATGGTGGTCACCGCGCAATGATTCTTGCTTGGTTGCTAGCTGCCCGCGTCGCGGCATGCCTGTAGGTGCCCTCGTCGCCGAGTGAGGGGGGCCGGCCGGAGGAGCGGACAAACCGGCGAGCAGTGACCTGACCCTGAGATAGTGAGAGAAAGGTCTGTGGTGGCCAAGGAGCGTCAGGGGCGACGGTGGGGCTGCTTGCTCTGGCTGGTGAGCGAGTGAGCGGCATGGATTGGGATCTCAAGATGCCGGGCTCTTGGGACCTGGCCGAGCTGGAGCACGACGGGGTGCCGGCCATGGCCGCTCCCGCCGCGGCGGGCATCGCTGCCGCGGCCGCGCGCGGGCCGTCGGGCCGGCCCGAGTGCTCGGTCGACCTCAAGCTCGGCGGGCTTGGGGAGTTCGGCCCCGCGGCGGACGGCGCGATGAAGCAGCAGCCCGTGGCGACGGCGGCGGCGAATGGCCCGGCGGCGTCGGCTTCGGCGTCGAACGCCGCGGCGGTGGTGCCGTCGGCGAGCCCGCTGAAGCGGCCGCGCCCTGGGGCCGGCGGCGGCGGCGCGGGGGCGGGGCACTGCCCGTCGTGCGCGGTGGACGGCTGCAAGGCCGACCTGAGCAAGTGCCGCGACTACCACCGGCGGCACAAGGTGTGCGAGGCGCACTCCAAGACGCCCCTCGTCGTCGTCGCCGGCCGCGAGATGCGCTTCTGCCAGCAGTGCAGCAGGTAACCAACAAACATCCATCCAGCCCGTCAAAATCGCAAAAATTCCCGCGATTCCTATTACTAATACTCAATTTAGCCCATGCGCACGGTCGCATCGACTCGATTGTGATGCTGCTGAAAGACCATTGCTTGAACTGCCGAAATGGTAAATCGATTTACTGCACGAAAGGAACTGACTGATTGGCTTCAGTCATTTCTTCTACACACCATTTTTCCCCCTTTTTTACTGCTGATCATCATTCCCTTTGTTCAAAGTGAAAAGGCCAATCCAAGCCGGTTCTTTCTTAGGCCTGGCTTTGCCTTTCACTTCGGCTCAAATTAACCACCAGTTGCTCCCATTCCAAGCAAGAAACACTGTTGGCAGAATCACAGGGGGTGGTGAGAATGAGCTGAGCATATCTCACTGTTCGGTTTCAAGGATGCACTGGTAGCTTTTCCTTTATCCGGCACTAACTTTTCAGCCTTTTCATATGGATCAAGTACCCCCAAGTTTTTTTTTTTTTACTTTGGCAACCTGTTGTATACCTGAATCATAGCCCTCCCATTTTCCTACTTTTGCACTGGTAACTTTCTAGCCCACGGGTGTGAATTATTACCAGGGAAAAGTGGCTGTGGCTGATGCACTCCATGTGCCAAAGATCAGGTGGAGCAGTCCTTTTTATGATTTGCTAGCTGCCACATTTTCAAACCTGCCCTTGGATTCTCCCCTTTCCTGAATTTTTTTGCTCTGGTTTGAAGTTTAAGAGTGGAGTATAATCTGTGACATTGACAAATATATTACTACTTTTATTTTGAAGTTTAAGATTAGAGTATAATTTGTGACATTGACAAATATATTACTAGTACTACTTTTACTCTGACAAAAAAAATCAGCACATATTTTAAACCAACTAGGTGGTAAGAAGTTAATCTGCGTAAACCACGGTTAACCATAGGTACTTGAGGATCAACCCATTTTGCCTTTGAGGTGGTTTATGGACTGAACAGTAGGCCCCATCTCTGACATGATTGCCTCCCCTTGCTGAATTAGTAACCACCAGATCCATTGGTTCCCCAACTTCTTTTCCATTGTTCTGGTTTGAAGTTGAAGAGTGGAGTGTAATTTGTGCAACCATTTCCCATGAGATTGACAAAGATATTACTCCCTCCCATCCAAAATAAGTGTCGCAGTTTTGAACTGGGGTTAGTTTAAGACTACGACACTTATTGTGGATCGGAGGTAGTACTACTTTTATTCTGGCTAAATAAAAGTGGTGCAATGCTCTACTGTGGAGTCCCCAGAAAAACTATCACATATCTTGAACCAACTGGGGGAGTCAAGAAGTTAATCTATCTAACCTGGCCACGGTTAACCATAGGTACTTTAGGATCAACCCATTTTGCCCTTGAGGTGGTTTATGGACTGAGCGGTGAGCCCCATGTCTGACATGATTGCCCCCCACTGCTGAATCAGTAGTAACCACCAGATCCATGCGAATTCTTTCGGTTTACTCGTGGGTTATTGTGTGCAGCAGTATTTGTTGTGTGTGGACTGTTTCCCTCTCTTTAAAGATGTTGCTGAACACATGACCTGTTTTATTAAATTCTTGGCAGAAACCGGCCTACCTCATCTGCCCTGATTGCTTCTTGTTTACTAGCCTTGTTTTTCCCACATGAGATGCTGGGACCACTAGAGCCAATTCTTGAAACAGCGTTGCGAAATAGTTTCCACATTTTTGCATTTTGGTGGAGCCTGCTGTCTTTGAATGTCTTGGATGTTCTAGTACTATTCATCGGTTAGCTGAATTATTGGAGTAGCTTGCACTGAAGGTTAGTGCCCAGCAAAAGCTACACTCCTTCAATATCTAACTTGTGGCCTTTTCAAATACTCCCTCCGTATCAAAATATAAGATGCTTTTTGACCTATGATAGTGTGAAAAAGCGTCTTATATTTTGATACAGAGGGAGTAGTTGTTTTTGGCGTGTGCATTCCTTTCTAGCTGAACTGTTCATGCATTTGAAACATTTTCATTTTATTATTCTAGACTTGACATTAAAACCTGAGGTGTATTTATCAGATATGGTTGTTCACTTAATACCCTCTGAGCAAATGTGGTGCCTCCAATTTCACATGTTTTTGTACTGTGCATTTTTCCAGCTTCATTTCACCATGCTAGTTCAGTTAAGTTGGTGTCTGTTATATTTTAGAGCCGTGGTGAGCAACTAACTTTACTTAGTGTGCCTTCAAAGTTTTAGCGATAGAAAAATTACCCATCAATCATTTGGTCGTCTTCTCCTAAATTTTTTAAATTTCAGTGGGGGCGCGTTTCCAATGATTGGGTACCTATCAGACACACAATCAGGCAATAGTGCACCCAGTGGAGCAAAAATTTGGATCATCATACTGTACTCCATCAGTGCTCCTACAGGCTGGTGCCATACTGCCATACACCTGTTGGAACCTATACCGTGGTCCAAATGCCCAACAGGAGTTGCACTAATTTGCTGCGCTTTGCAGGCCCAGTACGTAGAAAGCTTTTGTAAAGTGAAGCCCCATGCACTGAAATTTGTTAACTGACGCATTGAAATCTGAGTGGTCCAGCTGCGCGTGTGTGTACTCTTTTCTTCATGGAATCTGTGTTCTGTTTTAATGTTGCTCAAACAAGTATTCAGAGTTTTTAGACCATTCTGTTTGAGTGGCATGCTGGTCCATGTAGCTTTCGGTTTTGGATATTTCAATATGGACTGCATACGAACTGACATGAGTGAACACACACACTAAAACACGTCTATATACATCCGATTCAGAAAAAAGTTAAAACATCTTATAATTAGGTACGGAGGGAGTACATACGATCAATTTTGTCCAACAATGGTACAACAGTTTATATTCACCGTTATTGGTCCATGATGGCACTATGGCAGGATATCATGTCATTGTAGCACTTGCCTGTATTATGAGAGTGACAAGACGTTTACTGTTACTTTTATTTTCTTATATATCAAGGTTATGCGATGTTCCGTTCCAAATGGTCTTCAAGTGTGTTCTGATTTCCTCTCTTCCTGCTACTACAATCATATGTGTTTAGTATGTCATTAACAGTTTCAGTAGATACTGATTAGTAGACACTCTTAAATGGGTAGCTCTTCCTTCATACTCCTTTTCACTTAGATGTTTGTGTTTCTTATCGTGAATCTTTTATTCCTTAGGTTCCACTTGCTTGCCGAGTTTGATGAGGCTAAGCGTAGCTGTAGAAAGCGCCTTGATGGGCACAATCGACGCCGCAGGAAGCCACAGGTAGATAGCATGAATTCTGGGAGCTTCATGACAACCCAACAAGGTATTTTTCTTGTCTAACTACTTCTCTTTTATCACCATGTTGGTTGCTACTTTTATTATACATAGCTAAAATAAGCAAAATTATATAGTAACCCTAGAACCAGAAACTTGAGTCATAAAGTACATCAATTCAAATGCAAACCCTCGCCAAAATGCTCTTGTTACCTGTAGTTGTTTGTACATCTTGCCTGCAAAACTAAGGTTTATAATTTATTAAGTTGGGACATATTTTCTCCTGTATAGCTGATAATAAGCTTGACCTGCATTTAGCATGGAGCTACGACTGTTTTCCTATAAGGATGAAAGTTGGCATAAACATGCTGCGCTGTATCTAATTCTGTGTGCCCACACTCCATACATCCTGCAACCCTGACAGCTAATGGCTTTATATACCTTTCTTTTACCCTCTATAGTATCGGATTCATTTGATATGGATGATGTTGAGTAACATGGTGCTCACTATAATTTAAATCATGGGTTTGTGTTTTAAATGAAATGCCAGATGTACTGTTCTTCAGTAGCCACAAGAGCACATTGTAACCTGAATATTCGAATTAACAGGCTGATTGCACAATGCTGCATTTTCAGTCTTTTAC
Source organism: Elymus sibiricus (assembly GCA_039707655.1). Classification (NCBI taxonomy): domain Eukaryota; kingdom Viridiplantae; phylum Streptophyta; class Magnoliopsida; order Poales; family Poaceae; genus Elymus; species Elymus sibiricus. The sequence continues at coordinate 322,884,956 of CM077672.1, forward strand.
ATTGCTACTACTACTATATTTGAATATACTAGTCTCATGCTCGTTTCATGGCGGCCGTTCAGGTTTGTATTCAAATGCAGGGACAAGGTTCGCGTCCTTCTCTGCTCCAAGGCCAGAGCCAAGCTGGTCCGGAATCATCAAATCCGAGGACAGCAATCCGTATTACACCACTCACCAGATTAATTTCGGCGGCTCTTCGTCGTCCTACTCCAAAGAAGGCCGGCGCTTCCCCTTCCTCCACGAAGGAGACCAGATGAGCTTTAGCACGGGCGGGCCGGCCCTCGAGATCCCCGTGTGCCAGCCTCTCCTGAAGGCCGTCGCGCCGCCGCCGCCGCCGCCGCCCGAGAGCAGCAGCAGCAACAAGATGTTCTCGGATGGACAGTTGACGCACGTTCTCGACTCCGACTGTGCTCTCTCTCTTCTGTCATCCCCGGCCAACTCCTCCAGCGTCGACGTCAGCCGGATGGTCCGTCCAAGCGAGCACATCCCCTCCGTCCCCAACCTGCAGTTCGGCAGCTCCTCCTGGTTCGCCTGCTCCCAGGCCTCCAGCGCCGCCACCGGGTTCGCCGCCTTCCCCAGCGGCATGGACGGCGAGCAGCTCAACGCCGGTGGCGCGCTGGTCCCGAGCTCCAACGACAACGAGATGAACTGCCACGTGATCTTCCACGTCGGCGCTGATGGCTCCTCGGAGGGCACGTCGCCGTCCCTCCCCTTCTCGTGGCAGTAGAAGTCTTTGAGTGAGCATCAGAGGCTGTTCTTGGGTTCTTTTGGTGATCATCAGTAGCTAGCTGTGCCCGTTTTAGTGATGAGTCAGGCCTACGTCCCGTTCTTTCTGTGTTTATTCTCTCTCTTTTTCATGTTTCTATGTCTTGGACTTGATCTCTCGCCATCAGAATGAATAACTTTGCATGATCCAGAAGAAAATCGTATACTTCTGAATTTCGATGCATTGGAGACTAGATTTAGACAGCTTTGTCTTTCCTTTGAGGGCGCACCTAGTTTTTTTTTTTTTTTTTTTTTTGCCTATTGCGAGATGGAAGAACAACTTGTCTCAAGACAGTATTTTTTATATATTTTATTTTGAAAGCTTTAAATCCAGATTAAAAAATTACTATACTTCAAGTTCTAAAAAGTTCACCTACCATTAAAAAATGTTCATGTATGTAAAAATTTGACCATGTAATTTGTCAAAAAATGTTTATATCATTCAATAAAAAATTGTTCAACACATTTAAAAGGTTATCACGCTCTTAAAATATGTTTATGACATTGTAAAAAATTGTTCGCATAATTCTTTTGAAATTTTCATAAGATATAACAAAATGTACACACGTTTAAAAATACGTTCATGAAGTTTTTAAAAAATATTCATGATAATGCAAAAAAATGTTCGCATAATTTATAAAAAAATGTTCGTCCCATTCAAAAAACTGTTCATGACATTAAAGAAATATCCGCGTGTTTTAAAATACGTTTAATAAAAAATTTAAAAATTTCTTCGTGTAATTTAAGAAAAATGTTCATGCCATCTAGAAAAAACATCTTACACTTAACAAATGTTTGCACGTTTTTAAAAATGTTCAACTTGTAAATGTTCAACATGTATTTGAAAAAAATCAACAAGTCTTTGAAATATGCAGAAAAAAATAGAAAAAAATGAGTTGAGAAAAAAAAATAAAAAAAACGATAGAGAAAAGACACAAGAAACAAAAAGAAAAAGACTATGCGAAATCTTCTAAAACCAGTTCATAAAGCTTCACAGAACTGCTCCTTGGTAGTTTCTGAAATAACACCACTAACGGGAGTGCCAGAGGCAACAGAAGCATGCCTCTCGCAACAAGGGAGACATAGTTTTTGTGTTCGTTTTTTTTTTTGAGACATTTTTTGTGTTCGTTATACATGGCCGAGGCGCAAGCGCCGAAAAGCTATTGGGCCTTTGTCGGAAGGGAACGGAGCGAGACACAAACTCGCCTCGCCTAGGCCTCGCAACTAATGGGCTGGCCTAAGTAGCTTCGCAGGTTAATTTGCTTTTTTCATATTTTGGAAAATATTCTAAATACATATACTCAGTAATATAAATTTACCTACATTTTTATAAAACAAGGAATTTGAAATATGTTAATTTAGTGTAAAAAATGGTTAGCCATATTTTAAAACAACGTTAACATCATTAAAAAAACTGTTTACACACTTCCAAAATGTTCCCGCATTACAAACTAATGTACTCCGCAAACATTTTTTTAATGCATAATTTTTACAAAAGGTTCGTGTAATTCGAAATAAATGTTCCATACCATTCAAAAAATGTACGATGCATTTTAACAAATGTGCAGATGTTTCAAAAAAATTATGGCATTTTAAAAAATTGTTTATACAATGTACACAAATTTCGCGTAGTTTTTTAAAAATGTTTCATATAAATCAAAAACATTTTTTTTCACGTATATATATAAAAATGCTTACCATGTATTAGATAAATTTCAAATCAAGTATTTGAAAAATATTAAATGTGTATAAAAAACAAGTTTATACAAAAAATGTTTTTTATAAATGACATAAAAAACATAGGTTTGAAAAATAAAATCATGTTTTTTATAAATGTTAAACGTGAATAAAAGTGTTTCATATGTATACAAAAAATGTACTATATACATGAAGAGAATTAGGCATCAATACACATATTTGTAAAAACTATTAATCATGTATTCGAAAAATGTTAAACCTGTATAAAAAAATGTTCCATATGCATAGGAATAATTTACAATGTGTATGAAAAAGGATAGATATCAAAACATATTAATTTTTTTTATAAATCATGTAATTGAAAAAAATAAACTTGTATAAAAAATGTTCCTGTTGTATACGAAAATGTACAATGTGTATGGAAAAACATAGATATGAATTGAAAAAAATGAAAAAGAAAGATAAAGAATCAAATGAAACCCAAAGAAAAAGAAAAAAGAAACAAAAAAACTAGGGGAAACCGAGGAAAATCGTAAACAAAAACACAGAAAATTAAGAAAAAAACCAAAGAAAACCGATGAAAACTGTAACGAAAACGAATAGAAAAAGCAAGAAAAGTAAAAAAAAAAAAACAATGAAACCGAAGCGAACCGTAAAGCAAAACACAGAAAAAGAAACAAAAGGAGAACCGATGAAAAGCGTAAAGAAATCACAAAGAAAATAAAGAAAGAAAAACAATTAAAAATCCTAGAGAAAAACCCAGTAAAAAACAAAATGAACAATGAAAACCAATCAAAACCGTAAAGAAAGCACATACAAAAAGAAAGAAAAAACCGACTGAAAATCAATGAAAACCGCAAAGAAAAACACCAAAAATAAAAGAAAAAAAACGATGAAAACCAAACCATGCCAACCAGTAGACAACAAAGAAGAAGAAGAAAAAATAAAATAAACGAACAGCTAGAGCGAGCGGCTTCTAGTTTGCTAACCGTGAAGAGAAGTAAGGAGCCGGCCGAGTAACGACGCAAGGATAGACCCTTCACATAAGACCTATTAGGAATTAGTACGCGAGATACATAGCTCTCCTGTTGTCCACATCACATGAATCTGGCCTAGCATTAAGAGCATCTATAGCCGGGCATCCCAAACCGCCCTCAAATACTCGGGCGGACGGTCCGGTCAGTGACCGGTCAAAAAAACCCGACCCAGCCGGGCGCCTCAAACAGTCCTCAAAACGCTCGGGTTGACTGGCACCCCTCATCTCCAGCACAAACGTAGGGCGGATATGGGAAGGCCCGGGCACGACCGCCACGTCGTACTGACGGCCGGGTCGCACACGGAATCGCCCGAAAACCCAACAATCTGATGGGCGTCTCCTCCGGTGGGGGTGTGAACGCCGCGTGGCTCCGCTCCAGCTCGCTCCCCGAGGCCGGCGTCCCCAGCCCTAACAACAACCTCTTCCGCCCTCTCCGCACCGCCAGCCCAAGCACATATCTCGCTGTCTCCACCTCCCTCTTCCCTCGCCGTCCGACATGGCCTGGCAGAAGAAGACCACCTACGCTGCGCTAACGCCGGAGCGCCGCTTCAAGATCGAGGAGGAGATCCAGGCGAGGCGCGCCGCCCGGATCGCTGTGGGCCTGCCTCCGGACGCGCCGGAGCCAGAGGAGGAGGAGGAGGAGGAGCCCATGGAGGGGGCAGATCCAGAGGAGGAGGACGCGGCGGAGCCGGAGGAGGAGCCGGCGCCGGTTGCGGGCTTCACCATGGAGGAGGCCATGCCAGAGTTCGCAGTCGCCCAAGCGGCGGAGCAGACAGCCATCCTGGAGTCCATCCAAGAAGAGGCATACATGGACTCCAACTGGTGCTTAATCCGGCAAGAACAGGCGGAGATCGATGCGCTTTTCGACGAGGTGGAAGCGGAGATGGAGGTGGAGGCCCAGGCGAAGGCAGAGGAGGAGCCGGATTTGCATCTACCGCCCATGTACCCAGAGCCCGGCACGGAGATAGTGGACATCTCCGACGACAACGAGTAGCGTAGTCGAGGATTAGTTGATCTACGTACTACGTAGATGTTTCCTTTGCATGGTTTGTATGGTTTTAAGATTTCATATATGAGGTGTTCGGATGCAGAGAGAGTTTTTTGAGGAGTGCCCGATTAGTGCCGGCAGACGTGCCCGGGCGCGTTCGCGGGCGTTTGAGGGGCCATATTTGTCTACCATGGTTGTAGATGCTCTTAAGGTGGCCCATGTTGAGCATGGGCTAGGCCAAGACATTTGCTGCATTGTTTCCTGCCTCTATTTAGTATGTAAGGCTCCGGTGGTTCACATTTTCTAATATATATTTTAGACTTTTGTAAGTTGTTATTGTAGACTTTTCGACGCTATTCTTTCAGGGGTGCGGCGTGACGGTCAACTACGAGGTGTTTGTGGTGACTTCGTTAATTTTACAATTTTTCGACTATGTGTCTCGAACATGTGCAGCGTGTGTGTCTATTGTATTGCATTTCTCAAAATAAAATAAAATGAGTCTCCCCGTAAAAATTCAAAATTTGTTTCCACCTAGTAGAAGAGAGTGACCCTTTTTTATTGCGGGTAGAAGAGAGTGACCTAACTTAGGGCTTTACATACATAGACCTAGTCACCGGTGCCGATCTAAGGGCATCTCCAACGCCGACCCTCAACCCCCCCGCAACCGTCCGGACCGCGCTGTCCGGACCGCGCTGTCCGGACCACGGAAGCCATCCAACGCGGTCCTGTATCGGTCTGCGGCGCGGTTCAAACTCGTTTTCTCCCACAAACTGGAGACAAACGGGGAGGGGGGGGGGGGGGTTGCGGGAGTCCGGACCGCTGTCACGCCCGCTTCTGACCGCCCTGGCCCACCCAAACCCCCTCCTCCCTCCCGCGGGTGCGTTCCCGCCCGGCGCCAGCTGCCCGCATTCATGCCGCTGTAGAGCGCGTCGCTGCACTTTGAAGACGGCTCAGGGCGAACGCGACCTCTCACTGCCTCCGCCATTGAAGCGGCTGATACGTCTCTAACGTATCTATAATTTTTGATTGTTCCATGCTATTATAGTATCAATCTTGGATGTTTTTATATGCAATTATATATCATTTTTTGGGACTAACCTATTAACCTAGTGCCCAGTGCCAGTTGCTATTTTCTGCTTGTTTTTGGTTTTTCAGGAAATCAGTACCAAACGAAGTCCAAATGTCACGAAATTTTTTGGAGATTTTTTTCTTGACAAAAGAGACCCTGGAGACTTGGAGAGGAGGCCAGAAGGTTCATGAAGCCTCCACAAGGCAACAGGGCGCGGCCCCAGGGGGGCGCGCCTGTGGGGCCCTCATGGCTCCGTTTGACCTAATTCCACTTCCATAAATTCTCAAATATTCGGAAACCAACAGAGAGCCACCCCGAATAACTTTTCCGCCGCCGCAAGCCTCTGTTCTTCCGCGATCCCATCTGTAGGCCTTTTCCGGTACTCTGCCGGAGGGGGAATCGATCACGGAGGGCTTCTACATCAACCTTGCTGCCCTTCCGATGATGTGTGAGTAGTTTACCACAGATCTGCGGGTCCATAGCTAGTAGCTAGATGGCTTCTTCTCTCTCTTTGATCTTCAATACCATGTTCTCCTCGATGTTCTTGGAGTTCTATCCGAAGTAATCTTCTTTTGCGGTGTGTTTGTTGGGATCCGATGAATTGTGAGTTTATGATCAGATTATTCATGAGAAATATTTGAGTCTTCTCTGAACTCTTTTATGCATGATTATTATAGCTTTGTATTTCTCTCCGATCTATCGATTTGGTTTGGCCAACTAGATTGGTTTATCTTGCAATGAGAGAGGTGCTTTGTGATGGGTTCAATCTTGCGGTGCTCAATCCCAGTGACAGAAAGGGACATGACACGTATTTGTATTGTTGCCATTAAGGATAAAAAGATGGGGTTTAATCATATTGCTTGAGTTTACTTTGTCTACATCATGTCATCTTGCTTAAGGCGTTACTCTGTTTCATACTTAATACCTTAGATGCATGCTGGATAGCAGTCGATGGGTGGAGTAATAGTAGTAGATGCAGGCAGGAGTCGGTCTACTTGTCTCGGACGTGATGCCTATATACATGATCACTGCAATGAATCCGTCATAATTATTTTCTTTTCTATCAATTGCCCAACAGTAATTTGTTTACCCACCGTATGCTATGTGTTCGAGAGAGAAGCCTCTAGTGAAAACTATGGCCCCCGGGTCTACTTTTATCATATATTAAAATCAAAAATACCTTGCTGCAATTTATTTACTTTTATTTTATTTAGTATTTTAGTTTATCTATCTATCACTATCAGAATTAATCCTTGCAAATAACCGCTAAGAGGATTGACAACCCTCTTATTTGCGTTGGGTGCAAGTGTTTGCTCTTGTGTGTGCAGGTGCGTTTAACGGAATTTTGCTTGGTTCTCCTACTGGATTGATAACCTTGGTTCTTAACTGAGGGAAATACTTATCTCTACTATACTGCATCATCCTCTCCTCTTCGGGGAAATACCAACGCAGTCTACAAGTAGCAGGAAGAATTTCTAGCGCCGTTGCCGGGGAGACATCATCAAAATTACCAAGTACCTTCGCACAAACTTTCATCCACTTGCATTTACTTTATTTGCCTTTTTATTTGCATGTGCCTCTCGTTTTCATCTCCCCCACTTCTAATTTTTTTTACAAGAACACAAAAATATTTTATTTGCTTGCTTGCTTTTATTGCCTTCATGTCAACACACAAAAACAGAAAGTGAAAGCAAAAATTTAAGATCACTATGGATCCACTTAAAGTTTTCTACTTGGATCATCTTCGTTCCATTTGTGCTCGTGCTGAAACCCCAACTAGTTTAGCTGAGGGAAAATCATTAGATGAGCATGCTCATTTTGTGCGTCACCATTTGTCTCAAAAACGGAGACTTTTATGGAATCAAATAAATTGTTTGCTATGCTATGCTTGGAATCTATGTGAAATTTATGATTTTACTTGTTGCTCTAAGAACCCTAAAAAGCACCTTCCCTACCTATGTGAGTTTAATGATAATGAAATCTTATCTTCTTATGCCAAGGGTGTTTATAGTTACTATGATATCGAACGAATTGAAGAATTTGTTGCTTTTAAGGGTGCTTATGAAGTTGCTTCTTTGATTGAAAAGTATGATGCTACTCTCTACAAGTCTGAAAAATTTGACATACTTAAATATTGCTATGAAAACTATGCTCCTAATGCCTATGTTAATGAATTTATTGAGAGAATGTCTGCTACTTTGGAGGAGAATAATGATATACATGAATCCATAGATAATTATGATTCCGTTGATTCGATTGAAATATCGCCTCTTGATGAATTTGATGCTTGCTATGCTTGTGGCCAGGATGCCAATATTAATTATGCTTATGGAGATGAACTTGCTATAGTTCCTTATGTTAAAAATGAAATCATTGCTATTGCACCCACACTTGATAGCTCCTTGAATGAAAATCATGGTTGCAATAATGTTATAAATTCTATTAATGTTAATTGTGCTAATAATATGCAAAGCTACAAGCTTGGGGATGATAATTTTGTCATGTTCACTACTTATTGCAATGATCATGATTGGGGTGATAATGCTTCTTATGATCTTGAAAATTTATTTAAGCCTCATGATGAATATGACATTGATAATAATGTTTGCAATAATATTGAAAGTGGGTTTGGAAGAGTGTCAACTTTAGCTAAAAAGAATCCCACATATTTGGAGAGTGTTCAATCTTATGAAATTTTTGATAAAAGTGGGTTTGGAGAGGTCATGATTTTAGTTGACGTTAATCCCACTATCTTGGAAGATTATAAAACTTTTATGCATGTGGATCATGAAGATAAAATTTTATATGATAGCTATATTGTTGAGTTTGATTATGATCCTACATGTAATTATTATAAGAGAGGAAAATATGGTTGTAGAAATCTTCATGTTACAAAATTACCTCTGTTTGTGTTGAAATTATTAATGCTTTATTCTTTCTATTTACATGTGCTAGATATTGCTTGTCTTAATAATTTGTTTTCCCATAAAATGCCTATGCATAGGAAGTGTGGTAGACTTAAATGTGTTTTTCACATGCTACATGATGCTCTCTTTGTGCTTCAATTCTTGTTTTTCATGTGAGCATCAATAAAATCTCAAGCCTATCTTAATGGCTATAAAGAAAGAGCTTGTTGGGAGACAACCCAATAGTTGTCACTTTGCCTTCTGTTTTTGTGTGTTTACACAATTATAGCCTCTGTTATGATTTTGTTTTTTATCTTTTAATTAGTGTTTGTGCCAAGTAATGCCTTTGGGATGATTTGGAAGATAGTATAATTGATGCTGTTTGAAAACAGAAACTTTTGCGTCCAGTGTTGGAATTTTGGTTTTTCTCTGAAATGTCAGAACCTTCTGAATGTTTTACACAATATTGATATATGAATTTCCCACTTTTTCCTATTTTTTAAGAATTTTTGGAGTTACATAAGTATGACGTCAATTCAGATCTTTACAGACTGTTCTGTTTTAGACAGATTCTGTTTTTGTTGCATAGTTTGCTTATTTTGATGAATCTATGGATCGTATTGGGGGGTATGAGTCATGGAGAAGTTGGAGTACAGTAGCATTATGCCAATATTAAATATGAATCAATTTACAACAGTACCTAAAGTTTAAGATTTGTCTGTTATACTAACGGATCTCACGAGGTTTCTGTTGAGTTTTGTGTGCTGAAGTTTTCAAGTTTTGGGTGAGACTACGATGGATAAAGGAATAAGGAGCGGCAAGAGCCTAAGGTTGGGGATGCCCAAGGCACCCCAAGGTAATATTCAAGAAAGACTCAAGCGTCTAAGCTTGGGGATGCCCCGGAAGGCATCCCCTCTTTCGTCTACAATCTATCGGTAACTCACTTGGAGTTATATTTTTATTCATCACATGATATGTGTTTTACTTGGAGCGTCTTGTGATATAGTTTGTTTGTTTTTGTTTTATTTTTAGTTTGTCACAATCATCTTTGCTGAACACACCTTTTTGAGAGGGACACACATTATTCGTGATTTGTTAGAATACTCTATGTGCTTCACTTATATCTTTTAGAGCACGGCAGTGGTTATATTTTAAAGAAATAGTTGCACTCTCATGCTTCACTTATATCTTTTTGAGAGTCTAATGAATAGCAATGGTAATATGCATGGGTTATGAATTTGGTCCTAATATGATAGGTATTTAAGAGGGATATAATAAAAACTTTCATGTAGATCACTGAATATGATAAGTTTGATTCCTTGCAATAGTTTTGTGATATTAAGATGGTAATATGTGAGAGGTGATAGTAGATAATTGTGGTTTAGTAAGAATATTGGTGTTAAGGTTTGTGATTACCAAAGCATACACGTATGATCTGTCATTATGCTAAGAAGTTGGAGCATGATTTATTCTTGATTGTCTACCTTATGAGTGGCGGTCGGGGACGAGCGATGGTCTTTTCCTACCAATATATCCCCCTAGGGGCATGCGTAGTAGTACTTTGCTTCGAGGGCTAATAAACTTTCGCAATAAGTATGTGCGTTCTTTATGACTAATGTGAGTCCATGGATTATACGCACTCTCACCTTTCCGCAATTTGCTAGCCTCTTCGGTATCGTGCATTGCCCTTTCTCACATCGAGAGTTGGTGCAAACTTCGCCGATGCATCCAAACCCCGTGATATGATACGCTCTCTCACACATAAGCCTCCTTATATCTTCCTCAAAACAACCACCATACCTACCTATCATGGCATTTCCATAGCTATTCCGAGATATATTACCATGCAACTTCCACCGTTCCGTTTTTATGACACACATCATCATTGTCATATTGCTTTGCATGATAATATAGCTGACATAGTATTTGTGGCTCAACCACCATTCATCATTCTTTATACATGTTACGCTAGTATCATTGCACATCCTGGTACACCGCCAGAGGCATTCATATAGAGTCATATTTTTGTTCTAGATTCGAGTTGTAATTTTTTTGAGTTGTAAGTAAATAGAAGTATGATGATCATCATTATTAGAGCATTGTCCAAGTGAGGAAATAAATAAAAAAAGAGGCCAAAAAGAGCCCACGAAAAAAAGAGGCCAAAAAAGGAGCCCACAAAAAAATGAGAGAAAAAGAGAGAAGGGGCAATGTTACTATCCTTTTCCATACTTGTGCTTCAAAGTAGCACCATGTTTTTCATATAGAGAGTCTCCTATTTTGTCACTTTCATATACTAGTGGGAATTTTTCATTGTAGAACTTGGCTTGTATATTCCGATGATGGGCTTCCTCAAATGCCCGAGGTCTTCATGAGCAAGCAAGTTGGATGCACACCCACTTAGTTTTCATGTTGATCTTTCATACACTTATAGCTCTTAGTGCATCCGTTGCATGGCAATCCCTACTCCTCGCATTGACATCAATTGATGGGCATCTCCATAGCCCATTGATTAGCCTTGTTGATGTGAGACTATCTTCTTATCTTTGACTTCCTCTTATTTATCTCTACCACCACACTCTATTCCACCCATAGTGCTATATCCATGGCTTGCGCTCATGTATTGCGTGGGGGTTGAAAAAGCTGAAGCGTGTTAAAAAGTATGAACCAATTGCTCGGCTTGTCATCGGGGTAGTGCATGATAAATATTTTGTGTTAAGAAGATGGAACATGACAGGATTATATGATTTTGTAGGGATAACTTTCTTTAGCATTTTTATTTTGAAAGACATGATTGTTTATTAGTATGCATGAGTATTGATGTCTTTATATCAAACTATAGACTATTGCTTTGAATCATTCGGATCTTATTATTCATACCGTAAGAGAAATATTACATGATGAGACATGTTAGGTAGCATTCCACATCAAAAATTCTGTTTTTATCATTTACCTACTCGAGGACGAGCAGGAATTAAGGTTGGGGATGCTTGATACGTCTCCAACGTATCTATAATTTTTGATTGCTCCATGATATTATAGTATCAATCTTGGATGTTTTTATATGCAATTATATATCATTTTTTGGGACTAACCTATTCACCTAGTGCCCAGTGCCGGTTGCTATTTTCTGCTTGTTTTTGGTTTTTTCAGGAAATCAGTACCAAGCGAAGTCCAAAGGCCACGAAACCTTTTGGAGATTTTTTTCTTGACAAAAGAGACCCTGGAGACTTGGAGAGGAGGCCAGAAGGTTCACGAAGCCTCCACAAGGCAACAGGGCGCGGCCCCAGGGGGCGCGCCCTGATGCCTTGTGGGGCCCTCGTGGCTCCGTTCGACCTAATTCCACTTCTATAAATTCTCAAATATTGGGAAACCAACAGAGAGCCACCCCGAATAACTTTTACGCCGCCACAAGCCTCTGTTCTTCCACGAACCCATCTGGAGGCCTTTCCGGTACTCTGCCGGAGGGGGAATCGATCACGGAGGGCTTCTACATCAACCTTGCTGCCCTTCCGATGATGTGTGAGTAGTTTACCATAGACCTACGGGTCCATAGCTAGTAGCTAGATGGCTTCTTCTCTATCTTTGATCTTCAATACCATGTTCTCCTCGATGTTCTTGGAGTTCTATCTGATGTAATCTTCTTTTGCGGTGTGTTTGTTGGGATCCGATGAATTGTGAGTTTATGACCAGATTTTTCATGAGAATAATTGAGTCTTCTCTGAACTCTTTTATGCATGATTATTATAGCTTTGTATTTCTCTCCGATCTATCGATTTGGTTTGGCCAACTAGATTGGTTTATCTTGCAATGGGAGAGGTGCTTTGCGATGGGTTCAATCTTGCGGTGCTCAATCCCAGTGACAGAAAGGGACATGACACGTAATTGTATTGTTGCCATTAAGGATAAAAATATGGGGTTTAATCATATTGCTTGAGTTTACTTTGTCTACATCATGTCATCTTGCTTAAGGCATTACTCTGTTTCATACTTAATACCCTAGATGCATGCTGGATAGCGGTCGATGGGTGGAGTAATAGTAGTAGATGCAGGCAGGAGTCGGTCTACTTGTCTCGGACGTGATGCCTATATACAAGATCATTGCCATGAATCCGTTATAATTATTTGCTTTTCTATCAATTGCCCAACAGTAATTTGTTTACCCACCGTATGCTATGTGTTCGAGAGAGAAGCCTCTAGTGAAAACTATGGCCCCCGGGTCTACTTTTATCATATATTAAAATCAAAAATACCTTGCTGCAATTTATTTACTTTTATTTTATTTAGTATTTTAGTTTATCTATCTATCACTATCAGAATTAATCCTTGCAAATAACCGCTAAGAGGATTGACAACCCTCTTATTTGCGTTGGGTGCAAGTGTTTGCTTTTGTGTGTGCAGGTGCGTTTAACGGGATTTTGCTTGGTTCTCCTACTGGATTGATAACCTTGGTTCTTAACTGAGGGAAATACTTATCTCTACTATACTGCATCATCCTCTCCTCTTCGGGGAAATGCCAACGCAGTCTACAAGTAGCAGCGGCGCGCCGGCCGAGGGCGCCGCCCGCTACGCGTCTCCGGTGTCTGCGCCTTTTCAATGCCGGAGACGCGTGACTGGATGGGACGGGACGGATATCTACCACACCCATTCAATGCCCTGTCCGTTGCTACTTGTAGTTTGCGTTGGTATTTCCCCGAAGAGGAGAGGATGATGCAGTACAGTAGAGATAAGTATTTCCCTTAGTTAAGAACCAAGGTTATCAATCTAGTAGGAGAACCAAGCAAAATTCCGTTAAGCACACCTTCACACAAAAGAGCAAACACTTGCACCCAACACAAATAAGAGGGTTGTCAATCCTCTTAGCGGTTATTTGCAAGGATTAAATCTTATAGAGATAAATAGATAAACTAAAATACTAAATAAAATAAAAGTAAATAAATTGCACCAAGGTATTTTTAGGTTTTTTTTATATATGATAAAGTAGATCCGGGGGCCATAGTTTGTAACACCCCAAAAATTTAACCATGTTTTGTTAATTAAAATTTTGCCAGGAAATTAAAACTTTTCTTTCTGGATTTTCTTGTGATCTCAGAACCACTCCTTTTGTCTGAATTTCAAAAATTCTTCTGTTCTATCTGAAAACTTTTGAATAGTGTTGTGTGGCTTGAATGTTTTATTGAATCATATTATTTCATTTAGTAAAACCAGTGGAATTATTTTTAAAAATAAAATTTGTCCACATTAAATTCATTTAATAGGATTTTACCCCATTTAAGAGCCTTATTTGCACTACAACTATTTTATAACTTCATCTAAAAATTCCACAAAAAATTTTAGATGTCATGTGATGTCCCTGGATCACTTTTATGCAAAAACCCGACCAGGTGTTTTGTAAATTTTGAGCTCCACTTCAAGCTTTCAAATCTGGTTCAGTTTGTAGTTTGCACTGCAACCTATTTATATATCTCTTTAAAAATTCCATAAAAATTTGGGGATGTGAGTAGAGGTATATAACTAATGTTTATGCAAAAATCCATTTGGGTTCTTTGAAAATTTTGAGCAAACCATCCTCATTTGCATTCTGGTCCAGTTTGGCAGTTTGTACTGCAACCCTATTTTATTTTGCCCTAATTGCCTTGGGATTTTTCCTACTTGTAGTAAACCCTACCAAAGCCAAGTCCAAAAGATCAGACCCATAGGCATGTTCTAAGTTGACCAAATTGCCCCTTTCATTTTCTGTCCAGAATTGTTTTTCACCAAAACTTGCACTAACAAGTTTCTGCTTTGACCAAACTAACCTTGCCATCATCACCTACACCTAAAGAGACCCCAATCTGGAAATTTTGGTGGCCATATCAGATCCCTAGATGCCCTTGACATTTTGTTGAGCACCTGATGTGCATGACCAGTGTTGGCATGATTTTATTTTTGCATTTGTGAACCTACCCCTATGACTAAACCAGCATGTCCCCTAACCTTGTTTTTTCCCCTAACCTAACTCTGTTTAATTGTAGCTCAAGTGAAGCCCCAGAACATGCCAAGGCATTTTGTCGAGCACGTTCCGGGCACGGCCAGAGCGCGGCCAGAGCGCACGTTTTGCTCGTGCCGCGCCAGAGCCGCCGCGACCAGATGCCGCCTCCACCGCTCGTTCCAGTCCCTCCCCCCTGTCTCCTGGTTCCGCTGCGTCGCGCCAAGACCCTGCCATGCCTTCCCCTCTGTAGCTCGACGCCGTCCCCGCAAGCCGCCGCCGCCGCCTGCTGTGGTCGGTGCCGTACGGGCCACCTGGCACGTTCCCGAGTGCCCCAGCTCGCCGTGCTTATCCTCAATCGCGTCGCCTTCCTCTGCAAACACTGCCAGCCGACCCCTTCCTCCCCTGTGCTGCAATAATGCCGCCGCCGTCGAGCTTATCCTCGGGCACCCGGCAAACCGACGTAGCTAGCCTATAAAAGGACCCCCTCAAGCTCTCTGCCGACCTCACCGCGACCCTGCAGCCCCCTGTGAACCCCCCTAGCTCCAATTCGACCGGAGGAGCCCATCTCCCCCGTCTCCGACCGAGCCACCCGCCGCCTCGATTCAGATGGTTCCAAGCGAACCAGAGCCTCCCGTTCCCTTCTTTCTTCACCATTAGCTCCACCTCGACCCCGCAAGCCCATTCCTCCTGTTAATTTGCGCCGTAGCAGTAGTAGGCCGATGCCGTGCTCGCCGGAGCTCTCGGTCCGCCTCAGAGGAAGGGGTGCTCACCCCCGAGCTCCCCGGCGATCCTTTTGCCCTCCAGAGGATGGGGTCCTCCCTCCTGAGCATGCCGGTATGCACACCTCCGGGAGAGGTGCCTTCTGCCACCGGGAATCGTCGCCGGAGTCGCCTCTGTTCCCGGCCAGGGACGCGGGAGGAAAGGGACGAACCCGACAGGTGGCCCCCACCTGTCGGTGACCGAGCCAGTCTCTCCAGTGGCGCAGACCCTCGGATGCGTTTTTCCCTGAGGAAAACGTACTTATGTAAGTTCGCTTCTGTGTTCAGAAAACGTAAAACCCCGAAGTACGTCTTCTTCTCCCGAAAGCGTATTCCGTCTGAACCGTTTTCTTTTTTTTTCTGTTTTATTTAAAAACAGAATTTTGACTAAACTTTGACTGGTCACATCTTTTAAAATAAAACTCCAAATGAATTGATTCTTTTTCCTACCTCTCTGAAATTTCATCTAGTTTATTTTCATATTTATTTGAAAATTTTCCAAGACAACTTTTTGTACTGTTTTTGAATTGCGTGTTAATTCAAATACTTTTCAAAATAGGAATCGGAGAGAGAAGAAAAACTTTCAAAAGTTTTGTGGTGCACCCTACACCTCTGCACCTGAAAGGCAAGCATTCTGAACCAGGCATAATAATTATTGGGTGTTGTTTGATGTGACTACAACACCAAGTTGACTCGAAGCATGCGTTATTTTATGTGATGATATGATCATGCTCATGAGTGCATGATGAAAATTCCATGCTGTTGGAATTGATATGCTTGTGACAGTATTCACCCTCGTATGCCTTTCATGTCTACCGGAGGGAATCCGGAAAAATCTCTGTCTCGGGTAGACACGAGCTTGATACTGATATTTCGTTGAGACGAGTATATTCAGTAAGGCATGGTGAGGTAGGATGAGTGGTGATTCTGTCTGTTGGTGTGGAATCTATTTTTGTTGTGCTAACCATGCAGGGAACACATAAGCCTCCTGAGTCGACCATAGATCGAGTCTTGTTCCGGTAACCTCCCATACTTGAATCGTGCTACCACTTGTCCCTGCCACAGGTAGGGTATGGTCGAGTAAGTCGTCAACCCCTTTCCTTGCACACACCGTACAGAGAGGCCATAGTGAAAGATACCCTTGATCCTGGTAGGCATGTCACTTGGTCCGGGGGCATGGGTGTTTTCGGTTGGAGCCGAAGGGGGTAGCTCCCCCAGTTTGCGCGCGTTATAAATTTTGTGATCCCATGCTAGTCGAGGTTGTAGCCTCCCCACTTAGAGTTTTGCTTAACGGGTGTCGTGGGTGGTTCCAGACTCCGGTAAGTTAAGCTGGTGTGTGCGGGTCAGGTGTGTTTTCAATTAAAAGACCATAAGCGGAATTAGTCCCGGTGGACTAAAGGAATCCGTTACTTGTGGGTAAAGAGTACACCCTCTGCAGAGTTTATATCTATTCGAATAGCCGTGTCCGCGGTTAAGGACTACAGTCTGGGATGGGTCAAGTGTCGGTCTTAGTGTCGGTCTTCGGAGGATAAACTTCTAAACCAGAATATTGACCATGATGTGTGAGGAATGATGATTATGATTCTTATTATTATGGACTAATCAATTATATGGTCTGTTTATCGAGTATCCCTGGGATGGTTCTACCTCCTGGATACTTATTGTGATTTTTTTTATATAAGCCCTTTATGTGATGTCGCTCAGACGTCCGACTGTGGCATGCCTGTTATTTATTTTTCCTTATAAGCCCTTTATGTGGTGTCGCTCAGACGCCTGACTGTGGCATGCCTGTTATTTATTTTTCCTTATAAGCCCTTTATGTTGTGTCGCAAAGACGCCCGACTGTGGCATGCCTGTTATTTATTTTTTCCTTATAAGCCCTTTATGTGGTGTCGCTCAGACGCCCGACTGTGGCATGCTTGTTATTTATTTTCCCTATAAGCCCTTTATGTGGTGTCGCTCAAACGCCCGACTGTGGCATGCCTGTTATTTATTTTTCCTTATAAGCCCTTTATGTGGTGTCGCTCAGACGCCCGACTGTGGCATGCTTTTACTTTATTTTTATTTTCCTTATAAGCCCTTTATGTGGCGGTCGCTCAGACGCCCGACTGAGGCATGCTTTGTATTTTTATCCTTTCGAGGCGTCGCTTCAGACACCCGATCGGTTTATTTTATTTTTATTCTCTGATTGCTCATTCCTGTTTAATATGAATGACCTGCTTGCGTGCGTCATGAATTTTTATTTCGTGACTGACTAAGTGATCGTGGATTATTTCAGTGCATGATTATCATCTGCTATATTATACTTGTGTTCATAATGTTTGCGAGTACATTCAAAGTACTCACTGGCTTCTCCCTGGCTATTGTCTTGGCCAGATTCCTTGCTTGGAGAGGAGCGCAACGACGACAGCCTGGAATCTAGGCAACGATGATAGCAGCCTCGCGAAGATAGGAATTAACCAGGTCAGCTGTTCCTGTGGGAAATGGAGTCCCATAGACGCTGATGATCCGCAAACCGCTTCCGCCATCAACCAACTAGAAACCTTTTGTTGTACTCATAGACCACAATGGTCTTGTACTTCATATTTTGTATTTTTCTTGGAATTTCTGTATCAAGATTGTGTCTCACCAGCTAACAGTAATCCTGGGGTTGGTGAGCACAAGGACCATTTGCTGGGAAATTAATATCCTGGAAATCCGGTCCTGACATAGTTTTTACTAGAGGCTTCTCTCTCGAACGCATAGCATACAGTGTGTGAACAAATTACAGTTGGGCAATTGATAGAAAAGCAAATAATTATGACGGATTCATGGCAATGATCATGTATATAGGCATCACGTCCGAGACAAGTAGACCGACTCCTACCTGCATCTACTACTATTACTCCTCCCATCGACCGCTATCCAGCATGCATCTAGGGTATTAAGTATGAAACAGAGCAACGCCTTAAGCAAGATAACATGATGTAGACAAAGTAAACTCAAGCAATATGATTAAACCCCATCTTTTTATCCTTAATGGCAACAATACAAATATGTGTCATGTCCCCTTCTGTCACTGGGATTGAGCACCGTAAGATTGAACCCATCACAAAGCACCTCTCCCATTGCAAGATAAATCAATCTAGTAGGCCAAACCAAATCGATAGATCGGAGAGAAATACAAAAATATAACAATCATGCATAAAAGAGTTCAGAGAAGACTCAAATATTTCTCAAGAATAATCTGATCATAAACTCACAATTCATCGGATCCCAACAAACACACCGCAAAAGAAGATTACATCGGATAGAACTCCAAGAACATTGAGGAGAACATGGTATTGAAGATCAAAGAGAGAGAATAAGCCATCTAGCTACTAGCTATGGACCCGTAGGTCTATGGTAAACTACTCACACATCATCGGAAGGGCAGTAAGGTTGATGAAGAAGCCCTCCGTGATCGATTCCCCCTCTGGTAGAGTACCGGAAGAGGCCTCCAGATGGGACCGCGAAAGAACAGAGGCTTGCGGCGGCGGAAAGGTTTTCTCTTCTGTCTCTCTGGTATATTGGGAATATTTGAGAATTTATAGCGCTGGAATTAGGTCAGGAGGGGCAGCGAGGGGCCCACAAGCCTGGGGGGCGCGCTCTACCCCCCTGGGCGCACCCTCCAGGTTTGTCGCCTCCTCGTGGCTCTTCTGGTCTTCTCCCGAAGCTTCGTGGGTCTCTTCTGGTCCAGAAAAAATTAATCCAAAGTTTTTTTCTCGTTTGGACACTTTTTGATAATGATTTTCTGAAAAGGCAAAAATAAGCTGAAAACAACAACTGGCACTGGGCACTGGGTTAATAGGTTAGTGTGGCACCCCGGCTCAGAGGACCGGTTTACCTTGTGTTCCCAACCCAGAGATCATGTCTTCTGGAAACACACAACAACTTGGAACTGAACAGAACTGATCTTTATTGATATTGCATAGGTACAAGCTTGGATATTACATAGGTAGATGAGGCCAGGAGCACTACTCGTGCTATGACAGTATCTACATTATTTATGGAACATCTAGGGCCTCAGTACTAGGGAAACTCTACAGCGTAGCGGAACATCGCGCGGGAAACTCCATCCCATAGGGACACTGCTGGGACACGACCTAGTTAGCGTAGCACGAACCTTCGGGGTCTCCGTCACCGGCTTCTCCTACATCTGGCATGATACGCCAGGTGAGTACTTGGAATGTACTCGCAAGCTCACAACAACCAAAACAGTGCAGCAAACAATAGCATGGCAATGATTAAGTCATTACTCTAAGATGCTCACTTACGGTTGCCACTTACTCTCTTCCGGGTTCACACGTGACCCCCGGAACATTCGTGACCCATCGGTCACTTCTGAGCATGAGATGAGTTCTTCCATCATTATTATTATTACGGTTGACCACTCAGTGTGACCTAGTGCGGACTGTGTCCAATACTGTGGACTCGGCTATTCGAATAGATTCTTACACTCTGCAGAGGTTGCGCACGTTACCCACACCATGGACATTCATCCAACGAAACTTGTCTAACCCGTAACTCCTCTATCGTACCACCGGCAATCATCCCCCGTCCAAGTCATGCCCTGGGTGGCCCCTGTGTCACTCCTGACACCTGCCACCATTGTGGCCAACTAAACTGTCCCAAACAGGGACGCCGGCAAATAATTCAACTTGGGCTCACAAGGTTATCGTCGCCTACCTGATCAGGGCAGCACGCACGCATAACCTCCCCTCTTTGGTGGTACCGGTAAAAGAGTACGCGGTCAGACCAAGTCAAGGCCGTCCCATACCGGCAGATGTGGCTGCACGGATAAGTCCGGGTCGGTGGCACTTGATCAACCATTAAAGTGAGTTTAGCATGTAAAGCTACTGGTCATCTTGGCTACATTGAGTAGATGAACTAGTATGGCAAGATTCAAGCATTACTCAAACAATATGAACTATGGCATTTTTAGATGGAATTAAATGCAAGATAATTCAATATTAAGCCAGTATTATTGCTATGCCTTATGCAATGGATGATGTGGCTTGCCTTGCTCAAGTGGAGTATCAGCAAACTCCTGGTCTTCAAATTCAAAGTGATTTCCCTCTGAGAATATTTTTAAATAACAAAAGAAAATGTCACATAAAACATTTCTGTTAACTAGAAATTCTGTACATGTGAGAAAAATACCAACTTTTGTCAGAAAATAGAGGGGCTCAATACAAAACCATAGCAAAAAGAATCAATTGATTTGGACTTGTGGTTTAAAAGCTAGAGCTAGTCAAAGTCTGGTCAAATTTCTGGAATTAAATTGAATTTAACAGAAAATGGAAAAACCCTCAGCGGGCCACGTCGAAAGCATAAAGTGGAGGGGTGCCTCCACTTATACTGCTTCGGCCGCGGGGCTGAGCCGCTGACGGGTGGGGCCGCGCTGTCATATTTGAAAGGGAGGGAGAGGGGAACAGTGTACCGCGGCTCTCCGGCGATGGTCGCCGGCGATGCAGACGACGGTGAGGTCGGGAGAAGGCAGGAATGGAACGGGCTCACGACGGCGGTCCTCCCTGTACCAGTAGCTTCTTCGGAGACGGCCTAACGGCGTCGCCCCCTTCCTCTCCGGCAGCGGCTGCTCTCGGGTGTCGCCGGAGACGGCGATTCCAGCAGCGCTTCGGCGGGGCAAGGGGTCGGGCAGGACCATGATACGTCTCCATCGTATCTATAATTTTTGATTTTTTCATGCTAATATCCTACAATTTCCACATACTTTTGGCAACATTTTATATTATTTTTGGGACTAACATATTGATCCAGTGCCCAGTGCCAGTTCCTATTTTCTGGTTGTTTTTTGTTTCACAGAAAATCCATATCAAACGAAGTCCAAATGCAATAAAATTTTACGGAAAATTATTTTGGAATATATGTGATTTTTGGGAGGTGGAATCAATGCAAGGCGGTGCTCGTGGGCCCCACGAGGTACCAGGGCGCGCTAGGGGGGCCCGGCGCGTCGTGGTGCCTCGTGAGGCCCTCGTAGGTCAGTTGGTGCTATTCTTCAGGCGCAAGGAAGATAATATCCGGAAAAAATCATGTTAAAATTTCAGTGCAATCGGAGTTACGGATCTCTGGGAATTTAAGAAACGGTGAAAGGCTAGAAACCAGGAACGCGAAACGGAAGAGAACAGAGAGAGAGATCCAATCTCGGAGGGGCTCCTGCCCCTCCGCCGCCATGGCAGCCATGGACCAGAGGGTAAACTCTCCTCCCATCTAGGGGGGAGGCCAAGGAAGAAGAAGAAGGAGGGGGGCTCTCTCCCCCTGTCTCCCGGTGGCGCCGGAACGCCGCCGGGGGAACCATCGTGACGGCGATCTACACCAACAACTTCGCCGCCGTCAACACCAACTCTCTCCCCCTCTATGCAGCGGTGTAACACCTCTTCTCCCCGCTGTAATCTCTACTTAAACATGGTGCTTAATGCTACATATTATTATCCAATGATTTGTGGCCATCCTATGATGTTTGAGTAGATCCGTTTTGTCCTATGGGTTTATTGATGATCGTGATTGGTTTGAGTTGTATGTTTTATTTTGGTGTTGTCCTATGGTGCCCTCCATGTCGCGCAAGCGTGAGGGATTCCCGCTGTAGGGTTTGCAATACGTTCATAATTCTCTTATAGTGGGTGGCGTGAGTGACTGAAACACATACCCGAGTAAGGGGGTTGTTGCGTATGGGAGTAAAGAGGACTTGATACTTAATGCTATGGTTGGGTTTTACCTTAATGATCTTTGGTAGTTGCGGATGCTTTCTAGAGTTCCAATCATAAGTGCATATGATCCAAGTACGGAAAGTATGTTAGCTCATGCCTCTCCCTCATATAAAATTGCAACAATGATTACCGGTCTAGTTATCGATTGCCTATGGACAAATCATTCTCTTGTGTTACAAAAGCTTTCTACTAAACAACTAACTTTTATTATCTTAAAAATTACTCGTAGTTTTATTCTTGCAAAGTACTTCTAGTTTTATTCTTGCAAACTTATCCTATCACCTACAAAATAGTTTCATACTTGTTCTAGGTAAAGCGAACGTAAAGTGTGCATAGAGTTGTATCGGTGGTCGATAGAACTTGAAGGGAATATTAATTCTACCTTTAGCTCCTTGTTTGGTTCGACACTCTTATTTATCGAAAAAGCTACAATTGATCCCCTATACTTGTGGGTTATCAAGACCTTTTTCTGGCGCCGTTGCCGGGGAGCAATAGCGTGGAATTGATATTCTCGTGTGTGCTTGTTTGCTTTATCACCGAGTAGTTTTTATTTTGTGCTCTTGTTTTCTATCTTTAGTTATGGGTAGGAAACGTAAAATACCAAAAAAATTAGTTGTACCTGCTCAACCAGTGGTTGAAGAACCACCAAAAATCTATCATACTGCTGAAGCTTTCTACTTGGATCATCTTCGATCCCTATGTGCTCGTGCTGAAAACCCAACTAGCTTAGTTGAGGGAAAATCATTAAATGAGCATGCATATTTTGTGCGACACCGCTTATCTCAAAAAGGGAAACTTTTACGGCATCAAATTAATACTTTGCATTGCTATGCTTGGAATTTATGCGAAATACATGATTTTACTTGTTGTTCTGAAGACCCTAAGAAACACCTTCCCTACCAATGTGAGTTTAGTGGTAATGGAATCGTATCTTCTTATGCTAAAGGTGTTTATAGTTACTATGATATTGATCAAATTGAAGAATTTGTTGCTTTTAAGGGTGCTTATGAAATTGCTTCTTTGATTGAAAAGTGTGATGCTACTCTTTACAAATCTGAAAATTTTGCCACTTAAATATTGTTATGAAAACTATGCTTCTAATGCTTATGTGAAAGAATATATTGAGGACACCTCCGCTGTCCAAGAAGAGACTAATATTTTGCTGGAATCTATGGAAGAAGAAATTGCTGAAACTATGAGCTCATTAGATGAAAAAGATGAGGAGGAGAGCGAAGAACAAAAGGAGGAAGATCGGATTGATCACCCGTGCCCACCTTCTGATGAGAGTAACTCTTCAACTCGTACATTGTTTAATTTCTCTTCGTGCTTACCGAAGGATGAATGCTATGATCCCTTGGATTCGTTTGAAATATCCCTTTTTGATGAAATTGATGCTTGCTATGCTTGTGGCCATGATGCCAATATGAATTATGCTTATGGAGATGAACTTGTTATAGTTCCTTATGTTAAGAATGAAATTGTTGCTATTGCACCTACACATGATAGTCCTATTATCTTTTTGAATTCTCCAAACTACACTATATCGGAGAAGTTTGTGCTTATTAAGGATTATATTGATGGGTTGCGTTTTACTACTACACATGATAATTTTGATAGATATAATATGCATGTGCTTGCTGCTCCTACTTGCAATTATTATGAGAGAGGAACTACATCTCAACCTCTCTATGTTTCCAACACAATAAAATTGCAAGAAACTATTTATGCTATGTATTGGCCTTTACTTGATGTGCATGAATTGTTCTTTTATGACATGCCAATGCATAGGAAGAGAGTTAGACTTCGTCATTGCATGATATATGTTACTTTGTGCTCACTACTAAATTACAAATCATTGTTAATTAAAATTGGCTTTGATATACCTTGGGATCCGGGTGGATCAATTACTTGAGCACTTTATGCCTAGCTTAATGGCTTTAAAGAAAGCGCTGCCAGGGAGACAAACCCGAAGTTTTAGAGAGTCATTTATTTCTGTTGAGTGCTTTTAAAAAGTTTTAAAACAAAAAATATAGAGGGGAATCTTAAACTTTTCAAAAAGGAAAGTGAAAGTAAGAAAGACGAGCACCGTTGAAGTGGGGGAGCTCCTTGAACTTTGTTCATGCCCATGGAAACTTTGCAAAACTTGAATTACAGAAACTTTTCAACAAAAATAATTATCCCCTTGTACAAATCCATTGTATTATAAAAATAATGTGCCAAGATTTACCGTTAGGATGTTTGAATTGCTTGTTTGGTGTGTGCGGTGCAAAAACAGAAACTTTTGCTGTAGTGCGTGAATTTACATTGTTTACTGGAATGTGAAAAAATTCTGAATTTTTTTGCACAGTACTGCTATGCAAATTTTTATTTTTTCCTAATTTTTCAAAAATTTTGGAGTTACAGAAGTATGGTCAATGTTCAGATTACTACAGACTGTTCTCTTTTTGACAGATTCTGTTTTTGATGCATTGTTTTACTTGTTTTGATGAAACTATGGATTGTATCGGACGGTATAAGCCATGGAGAAGTTAGAATACAGTAGGTATAATGCAAAAATAAAATATGAATGGGTTTGCAAAAGTACTTAAAGTAGTGATTTGCTTTATTATACTAACGGATCTGACGAAGGTTTTGTTAAGTTTTGTGTGATTGAAGTGTTCAAAGATCGAGGAGGTATTGATATGAGAAGAATGAGGAGAGGCAAGAGCTCAAGCTTGGGGATGCCCAAGGCACCCCAAGTAAATATTCAAGGAGACTCAAGCGTCTAAGCTTGGGGATGCCCCGGAAGGCATCCCATCCTTATTCAACAATTATCGGTATGTCTCGGTTTTTGTTTTGTTCACATGATATGCGTAAATTCTTGGAGCGTCTTTTGTGTTTATTTTTGCCTTTTCTTTTATGCACCATGCTGGTATGAGATAGTCCTTGGTTGATTTATAGAATGCTCTTTGCACTTCACTTATATCTTTTGAGTATGGCTTTATAGAATACTTCATGTGCTTCACTTATATCATTTGAAGTTTGGATGCCTGTTTCTCTTCATATAGAAAACCGTTATTTGTAGAATGCTCTTTTGCTTCACTTATATTTATTAGAGTGTGATCTTTTGTAGAAAGAATTAAACTCTTTTGCTTCACTTATATCTATTTAGAGAGTCAACAGGAATTGGTCATTCACATGGTTAGTCAGAAAATCCTACATAAACCTTGTAGATCACTGAATATGATATGTTTGATTCCTTGCAATAGTTTTGCGATATGGAGATGATAATATGTGAGTTATGCTAGTGAGTAATTGTGATTTAGTAAGAATATTGGTGTTAAGGTTTGTGATTCCCTATGCATGCACGTAGAGTCAATAGTTATGCAACGAAGTTATATCCTACTTATGGTGCATTATTCAGTGTTAGTTATTCTCAATGCATGCTAATGACCGTTTTCATTTTCTGGTTGGTTGCTTCTCAATCTATTTGCTAGCCTTCATTTGTACTAAGCGGGAATACTGCTTGTGCATCCAAACTCCTTAAACCCAAGTTGTGCCAAATGAGTCCACCATATCTACCTATATGCGGTATTTCCATGCCGTTCCAAGTAAATTTGCATGTGCCAACTCTAATTTTTCAAAATAATTTTCCGTTTAGTGTGCCCGTACCGCTCATGAAGCGGCAGGGGGTGGCCAATATTTTCCATGCTAGGTGTGTTATTCTCACGATGAGTGTTTATTCACTTGTCATTGCACGAGAGAGTGGCTGGTAATAGGGATGCCCAGTCCCACAATGAATCAAAAATTAATAACAACAAAATTCCTTGGAAAGTGTTGGTATGGAGGGCACCCGTGGATACGGCTAGCCATGGATTGTGAAAGAATGGTGGAAAGGAAATAAACTTTATTTTCTGTTTGGGAACCGCCTATGATGTGTCTAGCATGGAAAATATTGGGAATTCTCGGTCGTTTTCGTTAACAGGAAAAGCATGCCTCTCAAAATATTTTTTATCTCTCTAATTTAAACTTTGAGCTCTGGCACCTCTGCAAATCTCTGCTTCCCTCTTTGAAGGGCCTATCTATTTTACTTTTATGCATTTTTATTTTATTTTATTGAGTCTCCATCTTCTCTTATAAAGCACCAACTGGAGAGCACTATTGTCATACTTGTGCATTGGGTGTGGTTAATGTTGAGTGTGTTTCATGAATGGATCAATGACTGAGCATAATGGGCTAGGGATAACTTTCTTTAGCGTTGATATTTTGAAAGACATGGTTGTTTGTTAGTATGCTTGAGTATTGATGTCTTTATATCAAATTATAGACTATTGCTTTGAATCACTCGTGTCTTAATATTCATGCCATGATTAAACTATATGATCAAGATTATGCTAGGTGGCATTCCACATCAAAAATTATCTTTTTTTATCATTTACCTACTCGAGGACGAGTAGTAATTAAGCTTGGGGATGCTGATACGTCTCCGTCGTATCTATAATTTTTGATTGTTTCATGCCAATATCCTAGAATTTCCACATACTTTTGGCAACATTTTATATTATTTTTGGGACTAACATATTGATCCAGTGCCCAGTGCCAGTTCCTGTTTTCTGCTTGTTTTTTGTTTCACAGAAAATCCATAACAAACGAAGTCCAAATGCAATAAAATTTTACGGAGAATTATTTTGGAATATATGTGATTTTTGGGAGGTGGAATCAATGCAAGGTGGTGCTCGTGGGCCCCACGAGGCACCAGGGCGCGCCAGGGGGGGCCCGGCGTGCCGTGGTGCCTCGTGAGGCCCTCGTAGGTCGGTTGGTGCTATTCTTCGGGCACAAGGAAGCTAATATCTGGAAAACAATCGTGTTAAAATTTCAGCGCAATCGGAGTTACAGATCTCCGGGAATTTAAGAAACGGTAAAAGGCCAGAAACCAGGAACGCGAAACAGAAGAGAACAGAGAGAGAGATCCAATCTCGGAGGGGCTCCTGCCCCTCCACTGCCATGGCGTCCATGGACCAGAGGGGAAACTCTCCTCCCATCTAGGGGGAAGGCCAAGGAAGAAGAAGAGGGAGGGGGGCTCTCTCCCCCTCTCTCCCGGTGGCGCCGGAACGCCGCCGAGGGAACCATCGTGACGGCGATCTACACCAACAACTTCGCCGCTGTCAACACCAACTCTCTCCCCCTCTATGCAGCGGTGTAACACCTCTTCTCCCCGCTGTAATCTCTACTTAAACATGGTGTTTAATGCTACATATTATTATCCAATGATTTGTGGCCATCCTATGATGTTTGAGTAGATCCGTTTTGTCCTATGGGTTGATTGATGATCGTGATTGGTTTGAGTTGTATGTTTTATTTTGGTGCTGTCCTATGGTGCCCTCCGTGTCATGCAAGCATGAGGGATTCCCTCTGTAGGGTTTGCGGATGCTTGCTAGAGTTCCAATCATAAGTGCATATGATCCAAGTACGAAAAGTATCTTAGCTCATGCCTCTCCCTCATATAAAATTGCAACAATGATTACCGGTCTAGTTATCGATTGCCTATGGACAAATCATTCTCTTGTGTTACAAAAGCTTTCTACTAAACAACTAACTTTTATTATCTTACAAATTACTCGTAGTTTTATTCTCGCAAAGTACTTCTAGTTTTATTCTTGCAAACTTATCCTATCACCTACAAAATAGTTTCATACTTGTTCTAGGTAAAGCGAACGTAAAGTGTGCGTAGAGTTGTATCGGTGGTCGATAGAACTTGAAGGGAATATTAATTCTACGTTTAGCTCCTCGTTGGGTTCGATACTCTTATTTATCAAAAAAGCTACAATTGATCCCCTATACTTGTGGGTTATCAGACCAGGAGAGTGCTTTGAGCTCGCGGGTGGAGTCGGGCGAGGCTGGGGTGGAGCGGAGTGCGGTGGTGGTGGAGCTAGTTCGGAGGCGGAACGCCGGCGAGATGCGAGGCCATAGGGCCTCTCGGCCTTGGCTCGATGCTCGGGAGCTCGATTGGGAGATGGTGGAGGGCGATGAGGAGTTGGAAGAGGCCGGGCGGCCTATTTATAGGCGGAGGGGGAGCTTCTGGAGTCGGGCGGCGCCACGGCCACGTAGCCGGAGCGAGGACGGCTAGCTGGCTGGCGCGGTGCGGGCAACGTGATGGAGGAGGGCAGAGCTCTTAATGAGCAAAGCGACGACGCACGGGGAAGACGACGGCCAGCTCACGCTACTGTGGCCGCACGGGCGCCACAGTGGCCGCGCGCGGTGGCGGCCGGCGAGGGCTTCCCCGGCGAGGAGAAGACTCTAGAGCGGCCAGTTGGACGGCGGAGAGGTCGTCGGCGAGCTAGGACAAGGTACGGCCACGCTCGTGCACAGGCATGCCAGTGCCGTGCTCACCATGGGTGCTGGCACCTGGAGGCCACGCACACCTGGCGCACCTTGTCCATTGCCTCGACCCTTGGCCATATAGCCTCTCTATGCCACTGGATCGACTAGATGCACTCTGAGATGAAGTGTAGCATCAAGAACAGTTCCTGGACAGTAACTTGGGAGGGATCCAGAGCATAGATGAGCTGTGAATGAAGCCAATGGAAATGTCTGGTGTGATCTAGGTTGGAAGGACTACATGCTGGCAAAATTTGAGAAACTTTCATCAAGTTTTGAACATGGTTCATGTGTAAACCACTTTGCTGGTCCAAAAACTTGATGAGGTTGTTTCACTCACATGGGTTGGCTCCTGGAGCTGAAATTTGGTTTCAGGAGGTTATTTGGTGGATAGAAGATGCCATAAAAATCTCAGAGCAAATGTACATCTCTAGATAGTACTTCCTTCACAAAGGATTGAAATGAGCAGAAGCTTGGCAGAATATTTTTGCTTGAAATTTATACTGGACAAGGAGGTGTTTTTGGATATTGTGGCAAGATATGACTCCTAGTACCTCAGGTAATTATTTGAGAATTTTCTGAGGCCTAGAAATATATGTTGCTTCACAAAGGGTCATTTCTGTCCAGAGGGAGAAATGAATATTCTGGACAAAATTTTGTACTGGCCAATGAAATATTTTTGGAGATTGTGGGAGTAGATGATGACAAGAAGGTGTGGTATTAATTTGGGATTTTTCTGATCAGCAGAGCTATAGGTTGCTTCACAACCCATAGTGAGAATAAGCATATCCAAAGGGATAATTGAATTATTTTGAGAGAATGGAAATTAGGGTTTTGGATCAGAGGGTATGAGGCAAGATTTTGGCAAGATGATGATGGTGTTGGATCAGTTAAGAGGAAATCCAAGGAATCCTCAAGTCCAAAGTCAAATGATTTGGGTCCAAAACCAACCACTTTGCAAATAAAACCAGAATTTTTTTGAAAAGAAAAAGTGGCCAAAACCAGGGTGTCACAAACCTACACCCCTTAGGATGAATCTCGTCCTCGAGATTCGGTTGCCCAGGGAACAAATACGGATATGCTGATCTCAGGAAATCCTCTCTTTCCCAGGTAGCTTCTTCCTCAGTATGGTGCTCCCATAGTACCTTGTAAAACCTGATCACCTTGCTCCTTGTGGTTCTTTCCATCTCATCCAGAATTCTGACAGGTTTTTCCTCATAGGTTAAATCCTTGGTCAGCTCTAATTTGCTCATATCGGCCTGTTTGATTGGAGGTGCAATGCACTTTCTGAGCTATGATATGTGAAAGACATCATGCACTTCGGACAATTCCGGTGGTAACTCCAACTGATATGCCACTCTACCTCTTCTAGACATTACCGGAAAAGGACCAATATACCTGGGTGCGAGCTTTCCTCATGTATGAAACCTCTTTACCCCTTTCATAGTAGTGACTCGGAGGTAAGCATACTCTCCAGGTTCAAAGGTTACTTCCCGATGCTTGGGATCATAGTAACTTTTCTGACGGGACTTAGCTGCTCGAAGACGTTCTTGAATGTCTTTGACTTGCTTCTCAGCCTCAAGCATTAAATCCGTGCCAAAGATACGGCTGTCTCCTGTCTGTGACCAATTTAAAGGAGTGCGGCATTTCCGCCCATACAGCGCTTCAAATGGTGACATTTTGAGACTCGACTGGTAACTGTTGTTGTAGGAAAATTCCGCATAGGGTAGACTATCTTCCCACTTGGGTCCATAGGTGACGGCACAAGACTGATGCATATCTTCCAAGATTTGGTTCACTCGTTTGGTCTGCCCGTCCATCTGTGGGTGATATGCCGTACTATGCTTCAACACGGTGCCCAGGGCCTGATGCAAACGTAGCCAGAATGCTGAGGTAAACAGAGATCCTCTATCTGACGTGATGGACTTGGGTACTCCATGAAGGCTAACTATCTGGGACATATAAAGCTGTGCAAGTTGATCGGCCCGGAAAGTAGTCTTTACTGTAATGAAATGAGCCACTTTGGTAAGTATATCCACGATAACCCAGATGGCATCATGACCTCTTGTTGACTTGGGCAGTCCAACAATGAAGTCCATGCATATATCATCCCATTTCCATTGGGGAACTTGTAAAGGTTGTAACAGTCCAGCTGGTTTCTGGTGCTCAGCCTTGACTCTATTGCATATGTCGCAACATGCGACATAGTATGCAATATCTTTTCGCATTCCTGGCCACCAAAAGGTTTCTCTTAGGTCTTGGTACATTTTCGTTCCTCCCGGGTGAATAGAATATGCGGACTCATGTGCTTCTCGCAATATCTGCTGTCTCAGATTTTCCTGGTCAGGCACGCATATTCGGCTATCAAACCATAATGTCCCTTGCTCGTCAACACGGAAGGATTTGGCCTTCCCTTGCTATACGTTCTCCTTGATCTCCTACATGCCCTTATCTGTTTTCTGAGCTTCCTTAATTTCTTCCACAAGTGTTGGAGTAATTTCCATCGTATTCGGGCTAATTGGGCCACAAAGTACCAAGTTGAGCTTGGCAAACTCTTCTTGTAACCTTGGATGGATACCCTCCATTATTGCATTTACCGTGCTGGGTTTCCTGCTGAGGGCATCTGCGACCACATTGGCTTTTCCCGGGTGGTAATTGATTCCAAGGTCATAGTCCTTGACCAGTTCAAGCCATCTTCTTTGTCTGAGGTTGAGATCGGGTTGTGTGAAAATATACTTGAGACTCTTGTGGTCTGTGTATATTTCACAGCGCTGCCCAATGAGATAGTGCCTCCAAATTTTCAGGGCATGAACCACGGCTGCCAATTCCAAGTCACGAGTGGGGTAATTTTCTTCATGGGGTCGTAGCTGTCTGGATGCATATGCTACAACCTTTCCTTCTTGCATTAATACACATCCGATTCCATGCCAGGAAGCATCACAGTATATGTCGAAGCTCTTGTGAATATCGGGAAGAACTAGGACAAGGGCCGTAGTTAGCCTTGTCTTTAACTCCATAAAGCTACTGTCGCATTCTTCCGTCCAGACAAACTTGTGGTTCTTCTTCAACAATTCTGTAAGTGGCTTGGCTATCTTGGAGAGGCCTTCAATGAAACGACGGTAGTAGCCTGCCAATCCCAGGAAACTGCGGACTTCTGTTACCGTGGCTGGTGTCTTCCAATTTAACACATCAGTCACTTTACTGGGGTCGACAGCCACACCTTGTTCTGATAGAATGTGTCCCAGAAATCCCACCTCTTTTAGCCAAAATTCGCATTTACTGAACTTGGCATACAAGCGATGGGTCCTTAATCTTTCCAGGACAGCACGGAGGTGTTGTTTGTGCTCCTCTTCATCCTTAGAGTATATAAGAATATCATCGATGAACACCACTACAAACTTGTCCAAGAAGTCCATGAAGACTTTGTTCATCATGCTCATGAAGTAGGCTGGAGCATTTGTCAGCCCAAACGACATGACTGTAAATTCATACAGACCATATCGAGTGGTGAAGGCTGTCTTGGGGATATCCTCTTTCCTGATTTTCAACTAGTGATACCCCGTTCGAAGGTCAATCTTAGAAAATACCCGGGCTCCACTTAGCTGGTCAAACAGATCATCAATGAGAGGGAGTGGGTACTTATTTTTGATGGTGACCTCATTCAATTGGCGATAGTCTACACACATTCGTAGACTGCCATCCTTCTTCTTGACAAATAGCACAGGCGATCCCCATGGCGAGATGCTTGGGCGAATGTACCCTTTTTGTAGCAATTCATCCAACTGTTTCTTTAATTCCACCAGCTTTGGTGATGACATGAGGTAATACTTCTTGTAGATTGGAGCAGTTCCAGGAATCACATCAATAGCAAATTCCAGCTCCCGGTCGGGTGGCATCCCCGGTAGTTCCTCAGGGAATACATCCGAAAATTCACTGACCACCGGAATCAAATTCATATCCGTAACGGTGGTCTTGAATGCCATTCCCTTCTTTGACATCATTCTGCTGGCGATAAATTGAATTGTCTGTCCTGCCGGGTTAACCAATGTTATCGTCCTGGTGGCACAATTGATGCAGACTTGATGCGGTGTCAGCCAGTCCATCCCCAATATTATATCCAATCTAGGGGATTCAATGGCAACAAGGGTGGCTGGAAACTTAACTCCGTGTATCAAAATTTCCAAGTCCTTGTATATCACGTTTGTTCTGAGCATGGAGCCAGGGGATTTTACCACCATGATTTTGTCCAAAAGAGAAGGGGAAAATTTGTGTATGGTGGCAAAACTCCGTGAAATAAATGAATGGGAAGCCCCGGAATCAAATAATTTTTTTGCGGGTATGTTGTTAACAGAAAACATACCAAGGACCACATCTGGTGCTTCGCGGGCTTCCTCAGCGGAGATATGATGGACTTGGCTGCGGCAGAAGTGCTGATTGGGGCGGCGTCCAATAGTGTTGACTTGTGGCTTGAAGTCGGATGGTGGCTTTCCAGCTCTTGTAGGGCACTGCTTTGAATAATGCCCGCCTTGACCACAAGTGAAGCAAGTGTTGTTGCGGCGGCAATCTTCCATCATGGGTTGCTTGCCAATTGTCTTGTCCTGGTTGCCTGGCTTGTTGTTACTGTTGCCGCTATTCCAGGTGGGCTTGTACTCAGACTGGGTTGGTTGCCATATACGCGGCTTTTGCACGAACTGCACATGGGTGTCCTTCTTGGGCTCAAACTTACGCTTGCGGTCATCGTATCCAGACTTATGCTCCCGTTCAGGAATGAACGCTTTGTTTATCAGGGTCTGAAAGTCCAAAAAATCCAGCATGCAAAGTTGACAACGGAGGGTATGGTTGAGTCCTCCTAGGAATCGATCTATCTTCCTTTCCTCTGTGGACACATCGTGGGTGGAGTATCGTGCCAGATTATTAAATTTGTTCAGATACTCACCGACTGACATACTTCCTTGAGTAAGGGCAAGAAATTCCCTCTGCTTCACCTTCATGATACCGATGGGGATATGATACCTTCGAAATACTTCCTTGAATTTCTCCCAGGAAATATCTTCCCTAGGAGGCCACGCCATTTTTGCATTATCCCACCAGATAGCTGCTGGCCCTTCAAGGTAGTGAGTAACAAAAGGAACCTTGTCTGATTCATCACAATGAGCTATTTCCAGCTTCTTTTCCTTGGTCCTCAGCCAATCATAAACTTCAATTGGATCAACAGCTTGACCAAAACTTGGTGGCTTGGTACGCTGGAAATCAGACAGCTTAGAGTGTGTCCCATTGTTCTAATTCTGTCCTACCATAGTCTGCATACTTTTCAAAAATTCCATCAGATCCTGATTTCTTTTCTCTTCGAACATCCTCATAATCTGATCAGTGCTCGGTGGCTGTGAAGGAGGAGGTGGCAAATCTTCTGGCGATTGTCCCGCCTGTCTGGCGGATCGACGGATCGGGGTTCCATTGCCGCCTTGATTGCTACACCTCTTCATCCTATATCTACTCCCATTGCAAAATACTGAATTGATGAGCAACATCCATAGGGGAAAAAATGGCAGAATGACACCAAGAAAACAAAATCAAGGAAAAAGCGAGAAAAGCAACATAATTATACAAGGCATTCCAACATCATACATGGCAAACTAGTAGGGGGTTATCATGACTAGCACTACTCATACGGCAGTTGACATATGCAGAGAGGCTACGATGCATGCATGCACTGAAACTCAAGGCTTCACCCTAGTAGCGCGGGTGGCACGGACACTGGCAGACTGAAGACTCCTCGTCGTCTGATCCTGTCTCGGAATCGGAGTTGATGATGTGAATCTCGGCCTCCGGATCAAAGGAAACACAACGACGCTGGCGGGAAGGTTCTCCCTCGGAGGAAGAAGAAGCACGACGCCTCAGCATCGGAGTAGCTAGAGTGGCTAGCAGTGAGGCCCACTCAGCTGGGGTCTCACGTCGGGTACCAGACGAAGTGACTGGCTGTCCGAACGAGCTAGAAGGAGTCTCAGGCATACGTGGAGGTGGAACGGGCGGTGTATACATCGGTGAGAACGGAGAAGGAGGAGGAGACTGTGATGCAGTAGCAGCGGCAAGTGCCTCTTGGACACGAGTCAGCTCCTCGGCCAAGGAAATGATCATACGGTAACTGGCGTTCTGATAACGAGATAAAACACCAGTCGCATGATCACTCGCCGGATCAACAGACGCGAAAAGGACTCGCCCTGTCGTAGGCGACAGGGTGGGGTAGTGAAAGAAACCTGGGTGTGTCTGCATCTCGACCTCATGGAAGCGCAAGTCAGTTAGAGCCTCCATCGCAGCAAACTGGATCGTCAGATCGGGAGTAGAGGCAGTTCTGCCCTTGGAGGAGCGGGAGTAGCTGCCGATCTCGGAGCTCGCAGTCAGGAAAGCCTCAACGTGATACTCGAACACCGAATCCGCAAGCTGCTCTCGGAACACCTGGTACACTGGGTCTTCGCCGTTGGGATACAGTCGAAGCCAGACGCTGCGAAGAAGTACTGGAAAGGTGAACGGTGCCGGCTCATGATTGTAGTGGTACGGGACTGGTGCCATCTACACTCATCAGACCAGCAGTTAGTAAAACAAATGAATCGAGATGCATGCTGTGCAACAAACAAGTGCAACAAGCAAAACACACACCGAGACTCTACACTAATCAAGTTCTAGCGCCGGGTTAACTAGGGTGTCCTACAGTCAGCGCGGCTCTGATACCAAGCGTTGTGGCACCCCGGCTCAGATGACCGGTTTACCTTGTGTTCCCAACCCAGAGATCATGTCTTCTGGAAACACACACCAACTTGGAACTGGATAGAACTGATCTTTATTGATATTGCGCAGGTACAAGCTTGGATATTACATAGGTAGATGAGGCCAGGAGCACTACTCGTGCTATGACAGTATCTACATTATTTATGGAACATCAAGGGCCTCAGTACTAGGGAAACTCTACAGTGTAGCGGAACATCGCGTGGGAAACTCCATCCCATAGGGACACTGCTAGGACACGGCCTAGTTAGCGTAGCACGAACCTTCGGGGTCTCCGTCACCGGCTTCTCCTACATCTGGCATGATACGCCAGGTGAGTACTTGGAATGTACTCGCAAGCTCACAACAACCAAAACAGTGCAGCAAACAACAGCATGGCAATGATTAAGTCATTACTCTAAGATGCTCACTTACGGTTGCCACTTACTCTCTTCTGGGTTCACACGTGGCCCCCGGAACATTCGTGACCCATCGGTCACTTCCGAGCATGAGACGAGTTCTTCCATCATTATTATTATTACGGTTGACCACTCAGTGTGACCTAGTGCGGACTGTGTCCAATACCGTGGACTCGGCTATTCGAATAGATTCTTACACTCTACAGAGGTTGCGCACGTTACCCACACCATGGACATTCGTCCAACGGAACTTGTCTAACCCGTAACTCCTCTATCGTACCACCGACAATCATCCCCCGTCTGAGTCATGCCCTGGGTGGCCCCTGTGTCACTCCTGACACCTGCCACCGTCGTGGCCAACTAAACTGTCCCAAACGGGGACGCCGACAAATAACTCAACTTGGGCTCACAAGGTTATCGTCGCCTACCTGATCAGGGCAGCACGCACGCATAACCTCCCCTCTTTGGTGGTACCGGTAAAAGAGTACGCGGTCATACCAAGTCAAGGTCGTCCCATATCGGCAGATGTGGCTGCACGGATAAGTCCGGGTCGGTGGCACTTGATCAACCATTAAAGTGAGTTTAGCATGTAAAGCTACTGGTCATCTTGGCTACATTGAGTAGATGAACTAGTATGGCAAGATTCAAGCATTACTCAAACAATATGAACTATGGCATTTTTAGATGGAATTAAATGCAAGATAATTCAATATTAAGCCAATACTATTGCTATGCCTTATGCAATGGATGATGTGGCTTGCCTTGCTCAAGTGGAGTATCAGCAAACTCCTGGTCTTCAAATCCAAAGTGATTTCCCTCTAAGAATATTTTTAAATAACAAAAGAAAATGTCACATAATATATTTCTGTTAACCAGAAATTCTGTACATGTGAGAAAAATACCAACTTTGGTCAGAAAATAGAGGGGATCAATGCAAAACCATAGCAAAAAGAATCAATTGATGTGGACTTGTGGTTTAAAAGCTAGAGCTAGTCAAAGTATGGTCAAATTTCTGGAATTAAATTGAATTTAACAGAAAATGGAAAAACCCTCAGCGGGCCACGTCGAAAGCGTAAAGTGGAGGGGCGCCTCGACTTATACCGCTTCGGCCGCGGGGCTGAGCCGCTGACGGGTGGGGCCGCGCTGTCATATTTGAAAGGGAGGGAGAGGGGAACAGTGTACCGCGGCTCTACGGCGATGGTCGCCGGCGATGCAGACGACGGCGAGGTCAGGAGAAGGCAGGGATGGAACGGGCTCACGACGGCGGTCCTCCCTGTACCAGTAGCTTCTCCGGAGATGGCATAACGGCGTCGCCCCCTTCCTCTTCGGCGGCGGCTGCTCTCGGGTGTCGCCGGAGACGGCGATTTCGGCAGCGCTTCGGCGGGGCAAGGGGTCGGGCAGGACCAGGAGAGTGCTCTGAGCTCGCGGGTGGAGTTAGGCGAGGCTGGGGTGGAGCGGAGATGCGAGGCCAGAGGGCCTCTCGGCCTTGGCTCGATGCTCGGGAGCTCGATTGGGAGATGGTGGAGGGCGATGAGGAGTTGGGAGATGCCGGGCGGCCTATTTATAGGCGGAGGGGGAGCTTCTGGAGTCGGGCGACGCCACGGCCACATCGCCAGAGAGAGGATGGCTAGCTGGCTGGCGCGGCGTGGGCGACGTGATGGAGGAGGGCAGAGCTCTTAATGAGCAAAGCGACGACGCATGGGGAAGACGACGGCCAGCTCACGCTACTGTGGCCGCACGGGCGCCACAGTGGCCGCGCGCGGTGGCGGCCGGCGAGGGCTTCCCCGGCGAGGAGAAGACTCCAGAGCGGCCAGGTGGACGGCAGAGAGGTCGTCGGCGAGCTAGGACAAGGTACAACCACACGGGTGTCTCGCTCCAACGAGACCCATGCCTGGCGGTGCGCAGAGCGCGTGCACAGGCATGCCAGTGCCGTGCTCACCACGGGTGCTGGCACCTGGAGGCCACGCACGCCTGGCGCACCTTGTCCATTGCCTCGACCCTTGGCCATATAGCCTCTCTATGCCACTGGATCGACTAGATGCACTCTGAGATGAAGTGTAGCATCAAGAACAGTTCCTGGACAGTAACTTGGGAGGGATCCAGAGCATAGATGAGCTGTGAATGAAGCCAATGGAAATGTCTGGTGTGATCTAGGTTGGAAGGACTATGTAGTGGTTTTGTCACGGTAGATGTCCTCGTGAAAGGACTTTGTCATGAGGCCATCGCAGCTAGGTGGTAACTCGAACGGGGTTGATCGGAATCGAGAGACAAGGGTTTACCCAGGTTCGGCCCCTCACAATGGAGGTAATAGCGTACGTCCTGCTTGATTGTTATTGATGATGATGATCTCGATTACAAGGGTGCAACTTGGCTAACCTAGTACTCGAGAGCTTGTAACTTGATCTTTCTGCCTCGGGGGGCTCGCCTTTATATACAGGTCGAGGCCCTAGGCTTACAACAGAGTCCGGGTCGCAACATGACCCGTGCCCTAATCTATCTCCTACTCATCATCTTAGGTAAGCCGCCGCCTCAAGTACTGGACCTCCAAGCCGGCCCGCTTATGAGTCACCCTAGATGGGCCTTGGAGTCTTGATAGCCACATCCCTCTTTAGGCCGCCACTGTATAACCCGGCCCTGAACGGGCGGGTCATACCGTGGGGTTATATCCCCAACATTAGCCCCCAGAGTGATGTGGATTCATTCACGTCAATCTTCAGTCTTGTTGTACTTCTGGGTCATATGAATTTGCCGGCTCATAATACCTCTTTACCACAGCATTCCTCACTCCCTCGTGTCAGGACGTCATCTTCCAGAATGAACGGTGCTTAAGCGTGACGTCATAGCGAATCTGGATGTATATCTGTTAGGCACGAGAATCGAGGTGCCTCTTCGCAAAGAGTTACTGTGCCTCCTCTGTTTGTGCACCTGCCTTTTCCCCTTCTTATCTTATTATAAATACCCTCGAGGGCCGCAGTCTTCTTTTTTACTGCTTCGTCTTCCTCCTCGCGCCCAGGCCATCCGTGACCCAAGCTTTTCACCGCCGTGCGACCTTGGTGTCTCCGACGACGCCAACCGCTTCAACAACTCCACGCACGCCGCCGTCGACACCATCAAGAGCCTCTCGAAGCTTCCGCAGCATCCAGGTACGCCCCATTTCTTCCGAGATCTGTAGCAGCTCTTTATCCATTTTACCTAGTTCATCGGTGCTCATTTGTTCATCTTATCATTGCTGTTTTAGATCTAGATTCTAATGAACTCATCGTAGAAATACTCCGATGTTGGCTGTAGTACCATTTCTGCATCTAGGAACTTCATATCCTCACTAAACACTACGAATAAATCAAACCATGCTTCCACTGTACGAGTTAGGAATAGTAAATATTTTTCCTTTTCGCATATTTTGTAGATCCATAATTATAGCCAATCTGTTTGAAATCTGTTCCTGCAACACTTAGCAAAAAATTAGAATCTTCAACTTTAAGATGAGCCGCCGTATAAATCATGACACGCCCTCCTTAGGAAGCATAGTTGAATCTCTGTTCGGGCGGCTTGTAATTTTGGTAATTGAATAACTATGTTGGCTCGCCTCTTAATTTTAACCACCTTGTCATACTGGCTTCTTTCCAAGCCGCCACGGCAACTTTAGAGATCGTGAAATGACTCGCCATTCATATTTTATCCGCAGCCGTTAATTCTTTAGGCGACTTACCATGGCAAAAACCACAGTCTGCAACTGGGTGAGTTCCCAAGTTTCACAACTCGTGCTCAATGATTATAAAGAACAAGGTTTTCTGCCTGCTCAAGAGGTGATTGGCTGGCTCCTCAAGGCGAAACTGTTCCCCAACCCGGTGAAGGAGAAGTTGTGGTGTTTACAGACCATCTTCTTAGGGGCTTCTCTCCGCCCGGGTCAAAAAATTTCCGGGACGCTTTAAGTTTCATCAACCTTCATCCTCAAGACCTTGGTCTAAATTCTATATACAACCTATGCCAATTTCAAGTCCTCTGTGAAGCATACCTGCAAATGGAAGCCACCGTTCCCCTCTTTAGGGAGTTTTTCTATATCAACCGCCAGACTGAATGTGCTGATGGCCCCAGTCTAGAACTTGGCGGGGTCTCGATCCAGAGGCGAAGAGACGTTGCTTTTCCTTCAGTCACTCTGCCGAGTCATCCAAAAGGATGGAACAAGACCTGGTTCTATTGTAAGAACACAGCTCCTGCTGATGAGAACCCGTTGCCGGGTTACAGACCTGACCGTCTTGACCCCACCGTTGAACTTCCTAGCTGGGCTCCTCAAGAAGAGCGCGCTCAAGTCGCCCACATATATCCAAAGCTGAGGGCTTTATTAGCCAATGGTTTGACCGGGGTTGATCTAACCCGGTGCTGGATTACCTGGAGGATTCTCCCCTTAAGTCGCCGGGCGGATTTAATGTGCAATTACTCAGGCTAATCAAATGATGCGCAAAGGTTCAGTCCCATTGACCTGTCAGCTGACGAAATAAACAAGATTGTGAAGAAACTGCTTGGGGAGTTACAAGAAAACTGTAACAAGACGGGGCTAAGACCGTTCTATGCCCTTAACCAGGCTCCTCCAGTAAGCATTCCTGTGATCATTTGTCCAGTTTATCAACTCTTTAAACTTACTTGTTGATCTTGTTTAAAACTGTGCAGGCTGACTCTCCATTCTGGAACAGGAAGAAAAAGAAAATACCAGCGACCAAGCCTAGGGCTGCTAAAGCTGCACCGGCTCAAAAGAAGAATAAACCGGCTATTGAAAGTGAGGCGATAGCTAGAGGCGGGTCACCGGCAGCTGATGATGAGTCAGAGGTAGAACTTGACTCCCTTGGCCGTCTTTTTATTGAACTCGCTAACACCTCATATTCTCAGGGCGATGCTGAAAATAGTCGGGCTGATGATGTTGAGGTAATTTCCATCTCCTCCGACTCAGAGAACTTTGTTCCTCAAAGAGCCAGAAAAACTGTCAGAAAAGTGCCATTTTCTCAT
This sequence comes from Elymus sibiricus, assembly GCA_039707655.1. Lineage (NCBI taxonomy): Eukaryota > Viridiplantae > Streptophyta > Magnoliopsida > Poales > Poaceae > Elymus > Elymus sibiricus. Next base: position 322,925,426 of record CM077672.1, read on the forward strand.
CCACACGCTTATTTAGACCCACAATTTTCTTTAAAGAAATCGCAGCATGCCGGCTCTGCAAGACGTTAGACTCTAAGTGGTTCTGGAGAACTCTTGACCGGCTTACCTGATGCTTCAGCCGCCCGTAAGCGACGCAATGAGGTGCCTCACAGTCCAACCCCATCTCTTCCACGAGCCAGCCTTTTTAAGCATCCTCTTAACCCGTCTGATTCAAATTACCAGGAGTCACCACCATCATCTGGCGACTCATCTGCCACTCAACTGCCACCCTTGGTCATTAAGCAAGGGTAAGTGTTTCTCAATAAACCGTGCTTCGTCGTAACCATTATCTCGCTTATTTGAGTCTGCTTATGAATTCATAGGGCAAAGGCTAAGAAGAGGAAAACTGGCGAGTCACCTTCGACCCCAGAGAACTTTGAATCAGAAGACCCAAAGTTGGAGATCCCTGAAGGTCAACACGAGACGGCAAAGGACCAGCCTGGTGAAAATGTTGATCCGCCCAAGTAAACGAGCTGCCAACTACTGAAAAGGTGGATACTCAAGTCGGCGCGGCTGACGTGGTGGAGGATCTTAACCCGCCAAGTCCTACTCGCCCTTTCTAGTCCGATGAAGGTGACTGAAGATACAGTCTTATCATCTCCCCAAGCCGATGATGATGTTGGCATCACAGGGGTATCCTTCAAGACTCCAGAGACGTCAAGCGTTCTGACCAAGCTTGTATCAAAAGTTGAGCCGGCCGCGTCTGAGAAAGGAAAAGGGAAGCTTGAGCTCCCAAACTTTGAAGATCTCAGCACGGCGGATCTCCATGAGGCGTACTTGACCCGGCTATCTATAAGCCGGGAAATGGAAGTAAGCTTGGTCAATATGCTGAAGAGGAAATATGAGGTCAGAAATGTCCCTTCTTTCCATACTGTATATATCTTGTGTAGCCGCCAAGTCTTAGACATAGGTCAGAATGAATATGTGTAAGACTTTCAGTATGATATACTCGCTTCGGACTGTAGCCCCCAAGGGCCGGGTTGTTATGTATATAACAAACCGGTTCTTTAACATCTGTCTCTTAAAAGCAACGTGTGGCCCCCAAGGGCCGGGTAGTTATGTATATAACCAACCGGTTCTTCAACAATCGTCTTTTAGAAGTGACGTGTAGCCCCCAAGGGCCGACTCATTTTGATAAGATGAGCCAGATCTTATTCCCTTAGTGATCATCAGAAGAGAAAAAATGACCTGCATTAGCCCCCAAGTGCCATGTAGATTGCTAGCAAACTGCTTGGGACTTTAAGTGAGAATTTTGAGCCGTCTCATAGCCCCCATGGGCCGGGTTGTGCAATTTTGTGGGCTCAATAGCATATAGCATTCCACTGACAAGATCTGGTTATGACAGGATATGCTCAATGACGCCGAGTCAAAGATGTCCGGCTTACAAGAGCAACTCAAAGCTGAGAAGAAGCTTCGTATAGACGCCGAGTCATCTGTCGCAGCCTTGCAAGAATCTGTATCAACAGCTGCTAGAAACTTGAAATCTGTGAAGACCTCTCACGAGGAAGAAAAAGCAGCGTTGTTGAAATGTGCTGAAGAGGCGGAGAACCAACTCAAGCCCATTACAGATGAAGTAAATGGCTTGAAGCGCTATATTACCGATATGACCTAGGCCATCTTTGGTAAGTGACCCACCAATCAGTCAGGAATAACTCCCACGAAGTCTGTGATATTTGTATGGGAATGCTGTAATCGAATGTGTTCAAATATTGCAGGTAGCAGAAGCAGCAATCTACGTCAAGACCCCCGTGTCAAGCTCAAGGCGGTTTACACTTTCTTGGAGCAACTTTATGCAGGGAGCTTGTTCACAATTATGTCTGTGATGGGTCACAAAGAGCCGCCACGTTTCATAAGGGACGTGTTGAAGCAACTTTCAACCATTCCTGGGCAAATTGAAGAGTTGAAGAAATCAGTCGCCCGAGCAGGTGCCATGATGTCCTTAAGCCGGACCAAAGCTTATGTGCCAGATATGGACCCTTCCGAGATGACCGGCGGCTTTCCAAAGTTCAACACTGATGGCAGCGAATTCTCTGTAGCAGATTACGCCCAGTGTTTGAAGGAAACTCGTGTTTTGGCGAGTCAACTTGTTGAGGAGTTAGACTTGAGGAGGTACCAGCCGGCTTACAACGAAGAGAACGTGCGGGTCACCCCGCCATCTTACACGCCCATCGACCTAACTCCGGCACGGCGTAAGCATATCTTTGCTCCTGATGTTGACCCATCAATTATCATGAAAGAGGATGCCGTCTTTAAAGCCTTGACAACTATCGACTGGGATCTGGACAATCTTCAGATCGGAAGAAGAGCGGAGCCGGAGCAGGATGACCCGGAGGCCCAAGCCACTGATGAACACCAGGAAGGAGCTAACCCGGGAACTGATAACCCGGAGGGCACAGAAACTGGTGCCCAGGAGTAGATGTCTCCAAAGAACTTTGATATCATGGAGCCCAGCTATGGCTTTGTAATAGGATAGTTGGAAACACTTGGTTGCTGAGCGTGCCTTCGCGCACTTGAATATTTGGCAGTATTTTGGATGAAACACCTGCACTGGTGTGATTGTATGTTAACCCGCCCAGTCTCTTTTGAAAGAATCTACGCTTCGTTGAGTAACAACATGGCGAGTCATATTTGTATGAACCATCAATAGTTTATCCTTCTCTGCATAACACAGGCTTAGAATAACCCGGGGCGCTCAAGAACTGTCCGGCTTGTGGTTAGCACTAGTCGGAAATAAACTGCTATGATTTTTGTTGACTCATGGTCAATAGGCATCTGTCTTTTTTTTAAACCGGTTTGTCCATGATCCGACGGCTCATGGCCAAAAGGAAACAAAGATAACCCCTGTAAAAAATTGAACAGAAATCGTGAATAGATATCAATGTTAAGTCGGCTTTCGAGGCACGACGATATAGACCGGCTTTCAAGGCTCGAGTCTTGCTTCAATGAAGCTGGCGTGATAGCCCATGGTTTATCCTTGCTCTCTGTAAGTCGGCTCTCTCGTGACATCCGATGTTTTAACCAAGACAAGTTCAGGGTCATAGAGATGATTGACTTGTCAAGAGTACACCGGGTCACCTAATCGGAGTAGCATCAAGCAGACAGGCAGGATTAACCAAGATAATGTGGCGTCATTTGCCGGGTCAAGAGGGTGAGATAGCTAAACTCGGTGAGTTGGAAGCCCCCAAGTGACCAATGATCAAAAACGAAAAGACTCATGCACAATATTTGAGATGAAACGACAGAGGCCCCGAGTTTCGGGGATGCCGGCTTATGTATATTAATCATAATATATACAAATGTATGTACAAGGAAACTTGAGCCAGTGGCTCTAAGTATAGTAAGGACGGAGATGAGCGATATTCCAAGGCCTGCTGGTCTCTTCCTCTGACGTACGTGACTTATTATGTTCACGTATATCCATCAGGTAATATGACCCGTTGTTGAGATTTTTGCTGATGACAAAAGGCCCTTCCCAGGGAGGGGAAAGCTTGTGCATACCTGTCTGTTCTTGTATCAGACGGAGCACTAAATCGCCCTCCTGGAAAGTACGGCTGCAGACTCTACGGCTGTGATAGCGACATAGGTCTTGCTGATAGATCGCAGATCGTGCTGCTGCTAAGTCACGTTCCTCTTCCAAGGCATCCAGAGAGTCTTGACGAGCTTGTTTATTATCTGCTTCGACGTAGGTGGTAACTCTTGGGGAATCATGACGGATATCACTGGGCAAAACAGCTTCTGCACCATAGAACATAAAGAAAGGCGTATAGCCTGTTGATCTATTAGGTGTAGTCCAGATGCTCCAAAGGACAGACGGGAGCTCTTCGACCCAACAACCCGGCGTGCGCTCGAGTGGGACCATAAGCCTAGGCTTAATGCCTCGTAAAATCTCCTGGTTAGCGCGTTCTACTTGGCCATTGGACTGAGGGTGTGCAACTGATGCAACATCAAGCCGGATATGCTCTCTTTGACAAAACTGCTTCATAGCCCCCTTTGACAAATTTGTGCCATTATCAGTGATGATGCTATGCGGATAACCAAAGCGAAAAATCAACCTTTTCAAGAACTTGACTGCTGTGGCTGCATCACAACTGCTGATTGGCTCGGCTTCAACCCACTTGGTAAATTTATCGACAGCAACCAAAAGATGGGTCTTTTTTTTCTTTGGACGGTTTAAACGGACCAACCATATCAAGCCCCCGGACTGCAAAGGGCCAAGTTATTGGGATCATCCGGAGCTCTTGAGCCGGAACATGAGCCTGACGAGCAAACTTCTGGCAACCATCACACTTTTGTACGATATCCTCAGCATCTGCGTGAGCCATAAGCCAGTAAAAACCATGCCGAAAAGCTTTTGCCACTAAGGACCTTGAGCCGGCATGATGACCACAATCTCCAGAATGAATCTCATTGGGGATCTCACGCCCTTCATCAGGGGAAACACAACGCTGGAAGACTCCTGTAATGCTCCTCCTATGTAACTCGCCGTTGACGATGGACATAGACTTAGAGCGGCGGACGATCTGACGAGCCATGAGTTCATCTTCATGGAGCTCGCCTCAAGTCAGATAATCCAGATAAGGAACTGTCCAGTCCGGAATGGCGTCATATTGGCCGGGTCAACATTTGCAGTGTAAAATCGCAACTCTTCCGCAGCACAAGCCGTTTTGGCATAGGCTGCATCCCCTTCCTCACACTCAAGGGCGATCTTTCAATCTCCATTAACTGTGATAGTGCCTTTTGGTCCAGGCATCTTGAGTTTGAGGTAGACATAGAAAGGTCGAGCCATAAAGCGAGTATAAGCCGGCCGCCCAAACAGGGCGTGATACGGGCTCTTGATCTTGACCACCTCAAAGGTCAAAGACTCACACCTGTAGTTATCATCAGTGCCAAACGCGACATCCAGCTTGATCCGCCCGATAGGATATGCAGACTTTCCAGGGACAATCCCGTGAAACACTGTGGAAGACGACTGGAGATGTTTTTCCAGACAGATTCATCCGTCGGAAAGTGTCGTAGTACAAGATGTTTATGCTGCTTCCTCCGTCCATGAGTACCTTTGTGAGTGAATAGCCGCCGACTTGAGGTGCCACCACCAAAGCCAAGCAACCTAGACTGTCGACCCGGGGAGGGTGGTCTTCTCTGCTCCATGTAATGGGCTATTCCGATCAACGTAGATATTCCGGGACTGCCGGCTCGACAACACTGACGGCTCGTTTCCAGAGTTTGCGATCTCGCTTGTCAGTATGGGTCGTGAACACGTGATACTACCCACTATTCAACTGTTTGGGATTGCTCTGAAAACCAAACTGATTGCCCTGCTGTTGATTTCCTTGCCCCGGATGCTGATTGCCTCCGTTGTTGCCAGAACCCTGGTAACCTGCTCCTGAGCCGCCCGGGCCGTGGAATCCCGGGTTGTAAAAGCCACCGGACGAGCCGGCTCCAGGCTGCCCCGGGTTGCCTCCTCCGCCGCCCTGATGGTTCTGAAAGAATTGCTCTCTGAAAGCTTGCATTATGTGACAGTTCTCCCAAGAGTGGGTTGACGGTTTATTAGGGAGGCTGTGCTTTGGGCATGGGCTTTTGAGGGCTTCCTCAAAATTACGGGGCTTGTTGCAACTGTAGGATCTTCCCGAATTATTCCCCCTCGGGTATTTGTAACCGGTGTTGGTATTAGCAACCAAGTCTGATCCTTCTTCCTAGTTCTTACGCTTCCCTCCATTGCCTTGATTACCATGGTTTCCTTTGTTCACTGAATTGTTCTGCTGGTTACCCTTGCCACCATTGTTTTTCTTTCCTTTGCCAGTTTGGTCATCGTCTGGGCTAGGATCCTTCGTGGTGTCTGACTCGGCATACCTAGTGAGGACGTCCATGAGCTCGCCCATATTCTGAACCTTCCACTTAAGCCAGCCAAGCTTCTGCACGAGGGGCTCGAAGTGACAATTCTTCTCTAGGATCAGAACAGCCTGAGCCGCCGTGATGCTGTTAGAGGCGTGAATAATGTCTGCGACCCGGCACGTCCAGTGATGGGCCGACTCACCCTCACGTTGGATGCAGTGCTGAAGATCGACGATCGTCATTGGGCACTTGCAGGTTCCCTGGAAGTTCTTGATGAAACGGTCCTTCAACTCCTCCTAGGTGTTAATAGAGTTAGGGGGCAAGTTTTTCAACCACGTACGAGCCGGCCCCTCCAACATCATCGTCAGTACTTGGCGCAGACAGCGTCGCTGACATCCAGCATGTCCATGGCTATCTCGTAGCTCTCAATCCAGGCGGCCGGCTCAAGGTCAGCCGTGTAATTTGGAACCTTGCGAGGGCCTTTGAAATCTTTGGGCATGCGCTCGTTGCGTAAAGCTGGCACCAAACACGGTATCCCAATGGTCCTGCCACCGGAGGTCAATTGGGTTGTGACAAGCGGCGCTTGAGCCACCGTATTTGCCGCCTCCGCCGCTCGCTGAGCCTGAGCCGTATCAACAATCTCCTGGGCGTTAAGGGGCCCAAGGCGCGGCGGGTCACGAGACTGCTCACGATGTCGATGAGTGGTGCTAGAGACGGCTGACGACTCAATGTGGCGGCTTCTGCTGCGGCTTGGGAGCGGGGTAGAGTGGAGCCGCTGCCGACTGTAGGAGTAGTTCGCCTGTTGGGCGACCGCAGTTTTTAACATCTCAACAGAATTCCGGGCTTCGATCTCAACCGGTGAGTTTCCCGTGATTGGGAGCGCGGCCAGGTTGGTTGCTGCTGCCACCAAATTGTCCAAAGGGTTGGTTGATGGGGTTGACCCGGCGACGGCTGCCTGCCTCTGCTCGGGGGTACAAACGGTGCTTTTGGGGTGCCTGCCCCAGCCCCCCTGAACAGGCGCATCCTGCGGCGTGTTAAACAGGCACATGGGCTCGTAGTTGGGCGGTAGACGGCTCATATGGCGCCTATGATGAACCGCGTCTGAGGCACTCTGACGGAGCCCCATGCGCTAGGCTTCGGCTTTCAGGCGCTCTACCTCGGCTTGGACTTGAGACTGTAACTCCACCATGCGAGTGCTTTCGGCGTTGATATCTGCCTGTACCTTAGCCATTTGCTCGCGGAGTTTAGTTACCTCCGTGTTGCGTTCCGCCTGGTTTTCTGCGGTCACCGGAGCGTCGCCAGGGCGGTTGCTAATTCTGTCAAGGCCTGAGCCGGCGGTATGGCTGAGCCGGCCCCTGAGGTACCGGTTCCCGTCGCGGCGCCGGCCACCGTGGAATTAAGGGCCGGGGCCGAGCCTACCATATAGACAGCAGCCCGGGGGGGGCATGTTGAAGGAGTCCTGAGCCGGCTGGTCATCGGAGTAGCCCCCAAGCCCGCCATCGTAAAGCGGGAGGATCGACTCGGTCTCGCCTGCCGAGGACTCGCCATCAGAGTAGACGCGGGTATCACCGCCGGACGCAGAGTTATCTGCAAGGTCCACCCCCTGAGTGAAACCGACGAAGACATGTTTCCGGCCGGCCTGAGCCTGGGCGGGTTGCGCGCACCGAGCCAGCTCGACGATGTCGGTGCAGATGTCCGGCCCGGGTTCAGATCCGCCAGCTCTGCCGATGAAGACGTGGATTTTGCCGAAGGGGACCCGGTACCCGTACTCGATTGAGTCGGCCTCGGGGCCCCAGCCTGAATCGTCGATGTAAAGCTTGCTGCGGCGACTCTTGGTCATGCGGCCGATCGCGTATCCCTCGATTCCTGCGGGCATTCCCTTCAAGTACTCAACACCACCGAGCGAGAGCCCCACGGTGGGCGCCAACTGTCGTGGTTTTGTCACGGCAGATGTCCTCGTGAAAGGACTTAGTCGTGAGGCCATCGCAGCTAGGTGGTAACTAAAACGGGGTTGATCGGAATCGAGAGACAAGGGTTTACCCAGGTTCGGCCCCTCACAATGGAGGTAATAGCCTACGTCCTGCTTGATTGTTATTGATGATGATGATCTCGATTACAAGGGTGCAACTTGGCTAACCTAGTACTCGATCTTTCTGCCTCGGGGGGCTCGCCTTTATATACAGGTCGAGGCCCCAGGCTTACAACAGAGTCCGGGTCGCAACATGACCCGTGCCCTAATCTATCTCCTACTCATCATCTTAGGTAAGCCGCCTCCTCAAGTACTGGACCTCCAAGCCGGCCCGCTTATGAGTCACCCTAGATGGGCCTTGGAGTCTTGATAGCCACATCCCTCTTTAGGCCGCCACTGTATAACCCGGCCCTGAACGGGCGGGTCATACCATGGGGTTATATCCCCAACATTAGCCCCCAGAGTGATGTGGATTCATTCACGTCAATCTTCAGTCTTGTTGTACTTCTGGGTCATATGAATTTGCCGGCTCATAATACCTCTTTACCACAGCGTTCCTCACTCCCTCGTGTCAGGACGTCATCTTCTAGAATCAACGGTGCTTAAGCGTGACGTCACATCGAATCTGGATGTATATCTGTTAGGCACGAGAATCGAGGTGCCTCTTCGCAAAGAGTTACTGTGCCTCCTCTGTTTGTGCACCTGCCTTTTCCCCTTCTTATCTTATTATAAATACCCTCGAGGGCCGCAGTCTTCTTTTTTACTGCTTCGTCTTCCTCCTCGCGCCCAGGCCATCCGTGACCCAAGCTTTTCACCGCCGTGCGACCTTGGTGTCTCCGACGACGCCAACCGCTTCAACAGCTCCACGCATGCCGCCGTCGACACCGTCAAGAGCCTCTCGAAGCTTCCGCAGCATCCAGGTACGCCCCATTTCTTCCGAGATCTGTAGCAGCTCTTTATCCATTTTACCTAGTTCATCGGTGCTCATCTGTTCATCTTATCATTGCTGTTTTAGATCTAGATTCTAATGAACTCATCGTAGAAATACTCCGATGTTGGCTGTAGTACCATTTCTGCATCTAGGAACTTCATATCCTCACTAAACACTGCGAATAAATCAAACCATGCTTCCACTGTACGAGTTAGGAATAGTAAATATTTTTCCTTTTCGCATATTTTGTAGATCCATAATTATAGCCAATCTGTTTGAAATCTGTTCCTGCAACACTTAGCAAAAAATCAGAATCTTCAACTTTAAGATGAGCCGCCGTCATGACACGCCCTCCTTAGGAAGCATAGTTGAATCTCTGTTCGGGCGGCTTGTAATTTTGGTAATTGAATAACTATGTTGGCTCGCCTCTTAATTTTAACCACCTTGTCATACTGGCTTCTCTCCAAGCCGCCACAGCAACTTTAGAGATCGTGAAATGACTCGCCATTCATATTTTATCCGCAGCCGTTAATTCTTTAGGCAACTTACCATGGCAAAGACCACAGTCTGCAACTGGGTGAGTTCCCAAGTTTCACAACTCGTGCTCAATGATTATAAAGAACAAGGTTTTCCGCCTGCTCAAGAGGTGATTGGCTGGCGGGCTCCTCAAGGCGAAACTGTTCCCCAACCCGGCGAAGGAGAAGTTGTGGTGTTTACAGACCATCTTCTTAGGGGCTTCTCTCCGCTCGGGTCAAAAAATTTCCGGGACGCTTTAAGTTTCTTCAACCTTCATCCTAAAGACCTTGGTCCAAATTCTATATCCAACCTATGCCAATTTCAAGTCCTGTGTGAAGCATACCTGCAAATTCTATAAGTAACTTGATCTTTCTGCCTCGGGGGGCTCGCCTTTATATATAGGTCGAGGCCCTAGGCTTACAACAGAGTCCGGGTCACAACATGACCCGTGCCCTAATCTATCTCCTACTCATCATCTTAGGTAAGCCGCCGCCTCAAGTACTGGACCTCCAAGCCGGCCCGCTTATGAGTCACCCTAGATGGGCCTTGGAGTCTTGATAGCCACATCCCTCTTTAGGCCGCCACTGTATAACCCGGCCCTGAACGGGCGGGTCATACCATGGGTTTATATCCCCAACAGACTACATGCTGGCAAAATTTGAGAAACTTTCATCAAGTTTTGAACATGGTTCATGTGTAAACCACTTTGCTGGTCCAGAAACTTGATGAGGTTGTTGCACTCACATGGGTTGGCTCCTGGAGCTGAAATTTGGTTTCAGGAGGTTATTTGGTGGATAGAAGATGCCATAAAAATTTCAGAGCAAATGGACATCTCTAGATAGTACTTCCTTCACAAAGGACTGAAATGAGCAGAAGCTTGGCAGAATATTTTTGCTGGAAATTTATACTGGACAAGGAGGTTTTTTTGGATATTGTGGCAAGATATGACTCCTAGTACCTCAGGGAATTATTTGAGAATTTTCTGAGGCCAAGAAATATATGTTGCTTCACAAAGGGTCATTTCTGTCCAGATGGAGAAATGAATATTCTGGACAAAATTTTGTACTGGACAATGAAATATTTTTGGAGATTGTGGGAGTAGATGATGACAAGAAGGTGTGGTATTAATTTGGGATTTTTCTGATCAGCAGAGCTATAGGTTGCTTCACAACCCATAGTGAGAATAAGCATATCCAAAGGGATAATTGAATTATTTTGAGAGAATGGAAATTAGGGTTTTGGATCAGAGGGTATGAGGCAAGATTTTGGCAAGATGATGAGGGTGTTGGATCAGTTAAGAGGAAATCCAAGGAATCCTCAAGTCCAAAGTCAAATGATTTGGGTCCAAAACCAACCACTTTGCAAATAAAACCAGAAAAATTTTGAAAAGAAAAAATGGCCAAAATCAGGGTGTCACAGTTAGTCCCAAAAATTGATATATAATAGCATATAATTGCATATAAAACATCCAAGATTGATACTATAATAGCATGGAACAATAAAAAATTATAGATACGTTGGAGACGTATCAAGCATCCCCAAGCTTAATTCCTGCTTGTCCTCGAGTAGGTAAATGATAAAAATAGAATTTTTGATGTGGAATGCTACCTATCATGTTTCATCATGTAATCTTTCTCCTACGGCATGAATAATAAGATCCGAATGATTCAAAGCAATAGTCTATAGTTTGATATAAAGGCATCAATACTCAGGCATACTAATAAACAATCATGTCTTTCAAAATAAAAATGCTAAAGAACGTTATCCCTACAAAATCATATAATCCTGTCATGCTCCATATAACACAAAATATCTATCATGTACTACCCCGATGACAAGCCGAGCAATTGGTTCATACTTTTTAACGCGCTTCAGCTTTTTCAACTCCCACGCAATACATGAGCGCAAGCCATGGATATAGCACTATGGGTGGAATAGAGTATGGTGGTAGAGATCAATAAGGGGAAGTCAAAAATAAGAAGATAGTCTCACATCGACGAGGCTAATCAACGGGCTATGGAGATGCCCATCAATTGATGTCAATGCGAGGAGTAGGGATTGCCATGCAACAGATGCACTAAGAGCTATAAGTGTATGAAAGCTTAATGTGAAAACTAAGTGGGTGTGCATCCAACTTGCTTGGTCATGAAGACCTCGGGCATTTGAGGAAGCCCATCATCGGAATATACAAGCCAAGTTCTATAATGAAAAAGTCCCACTAGTATATGAAAGTGACAAAATAGGAGACTCTCTATATGAAAAACATGGTGCTACTCTGAAGCACAAGTGTGGAAAAAGGATAGTAACATTGCCCCTTCTCTCTTTTTCTCTCATTTTTTTGGGCTCTTTTTCAGCCTCTTTTTTTTCGTCCGGAGTTTCATCCCGACTTGTGGGGGAATCTTAGTCTCCATCATCCTTTCCTCACTGGGACAATGCTCTAATAATGATGATCATCACACTTTTATTTACTTACAGCTCAATACTACAACTCGATACTAGAACAAAAATATGACTCTATATGAATGGCTCTGGCAGTGTACCAGGATGTGCAATGATGCTAGCGTAACATGTATAAAAATGATGAACGGTGGATGAGCCACAAATACTATGTCAGCTATATGATCATGCAAAGCAATATGACAATGATGATGTGTGTCATAAAAATGGAACGGTGGAAGTTGCATGGCAATATATCTCGGAATGGCTATGGAAATGCCATGATAGGTAGGTATGGTGGCTGTTTTGAGGAAGATATAAAGAGGCTTATGTGTCATAGAGCGTATCATATCACGGGGTTTGGATGCACCGGCGAAGTTTGCACCAACTCTCGATGTGAGAAAGGGCAATGCACGGTACCAAAGAGGATAGGAAATTGCGGAAGGGTGAGAGTGCGTATAATCCATGGACTCACATTAGTCATAAAGAACTCACATACTTATTGCAAAAGTTTATTAGCCCTCAAAGCAAAGTACTACTATGCATGCCCCTAGGGGGATAGATTGGTAGGACAAGTCCATCGCTCGTCCCCGACCGCCACTCATAAGGTAGACAATCAAGAATAAATCATGCTCCAACTTCTTAGCATAACGACAGATCATACGTGCATGCTTCGGGAATCACAAACCTTAACACCAATATTCTTACTAAACCACAATTATCTACAAGAACCTCCCACATATTACCATCTTAATATTGCAAAACTATTGCAAGGAATCAAACTTATCATATTCAGTGATCTACATGAAAGTTTTTATTATATCCCTCTTGAATACCTATCATATCAGGACCAAATTCATAACCCATGAAAATTACCATTACTAATCATTATACTCTCAAAAATATATAAGTAAAGCATGAGAGTGCAACTATTTATTTAAAATATAACCACCGCCGTGCTCTAAAAGATATAAGTGAAGCACTAGAGCAACTACCTAGCTCAAAAGATATAAGTGAAGCACATAGAGTATTCTAACAAATCATGAATAATGTTTGTCCCTCTCAAAAAGGTGTGTTCAGCAAAGATGATTGTGACAAACTAAAAAGCAAACAAAATCAAACAAACTATATCACAAGACGCTCCAAGTAAAACACATATCATGTGATGAATAAAAATATAGCTCCAAGTGAGTTACCGATAGATTGTAGACGAAAGAGGGGATGCCTTCCGGGGCATCCCCAAGCTTAGACGCTTGAGTCTTCCTTGAATATTACCTTGGGGTGCCTTGGGCATCCCCAAGCTTAGGCTCTTGCCGCTCCTTATTCCTTTATCCATCGTAGTCTCACCCAAAACTTGAAAACTTCAGCACACAAAACTCAACAGAAACCTCGTGAGATCCGTTAGTATAACAAACAAATCTTAAACTTTAGGTACTGTTGTAAATTGATTCATATTTAATATTGTCATAATTCTACTGTACTCTAACTTCTCCATGACTCATACCCCCCGATATGATCCATAGATTCATCAAAATAAGCAAACTATGCAACAAAAACAGAATCTGTCTAAACAAGAACAGTCTGTAAAGATCTATTTAAAAGCCACACTTATGTAACTCCAAAAATTCTGAAAAATTAGGACAACGTAAAAAATTCATATACAAATACTTTGTAAAAATTTCAGATGTTTCTGACGCTCCAGTACAGAAGTAAAATTCCAGCACTAGACACAGAACTTTCTGTTTTCCAAACAGCGTCAATTATACTATCATCAACATCATCCCAAAGGCATTACTTGGCACAAACACTAATTAAAACATAAAAATACAATCATAACAGAGGCTATAATTGTGTAAACACTCAAGAACATAAAGTAAAAACAAAAATTTATTTTATTCATTGGGTTGCCTCCCAACAAGCGCTATTGTTTTATGCCCCTAGCTAGGCATAATGCATAGTTTCAAGTGTTGTCATCCTTAAAGTTAAATCCATAGGTGGACCTCATAATAGATTCATATGGTGCCTTGATTCTCTTTCTAGGGAAGTTTTCCATCCCTTTCTTTAATGGAAATTGAAATCTTATATTACCTTCTTTCATATCAATAATAGCACCAATTGTTCGTAGAAAAGGCCTACCAAGTATTATGGGGCAAGAAGGATTGCATTCAACATCAAGAACAATAAAGTCCACGGGCACACAATTTCTATTTGCTAGGATAAGCACATCATTTATTATACCCAATGGCTTTTTAATAGTGGAATCCGCAAGATGCAAATTAAGGGAATAGGGATCCATGTCGGTGAGACCTAGCACATCACACCAAGACTTTGGTATAGTGGAAACGCTAGCACCAAGATCACATAGGGCATTACATTCATAATCTTTAATTTTGACTTTAATAGTTGGTTCCCATTCATTTTGTAATTTTCTAGGAATTGAAACTTCCAACTCAAGTTTTTCTTCATGCGCTTTCATCATGGCTTCTACAATATGTTTAGTGAAAGCTTTATTTTGTTCATATGCATTTGGTGAATTAATCATGGATTGCAACAAGGAAATAAACTTAATTAAAGAACAACTATCATAATTAAAGTCCTTGTAATCCAAAGTAGTGGGTGCATTGCTATTTAAAGTTTTGACCTCTCCAAACCCACTTTTTTCATTTTTATCATCAAGATTATCACCCTCCAAGCAATTGGGACTCCTTCTATCTAAAGTTGATTCTTCTCCAGTCCATTTTTCATCAAGTTTTATGTTACTAAATAATGATTCAATAGGAGTGACACCAATCATTTTAATATCCTCATCATTACTACGATAGAAACCGGGTGGAATCGCTTTTTCTAGAAATTCCCGCTTAGCTCTCAACCTAGCGGTCCTTTCTTTACTTTCATTACTGAAGACATATATAGCTTTAATAGACTCATTTATATCATGCTTGGGTGTCAAAATTTTAGTTTTGAGATTTTCCACATCATGAGCAATTCTATCCATGTTCCTAGCTAATTCATCAACTCTATTCAATTTATCTTCTATCATAACATTGAAGTTCTTTTGAGAATTAATAAATTATTTAATATTACTTTCAAGATCTGTTGGTATCCTATTATTATTATTATTATTATAAGAATTACCATAGGGATTGCCATAATTATTAGAGGAATTTCCAGGAAACGGTCTAGGATTGAAATTACCCCTATAAGCATTGTTGTTGAAATTATTTCTAGAGACAAAATTCACATCAATGGCATCATTATTTTTCTCAATCATGGTAGATAATGGCACATCATTAGGATCAATATGAACATTTTTACTAGCAACCAATTTCAATAAAACATCCATCTTATCACTCAAAGTATTAATGTCTTCAACAAAATTTACCTTCTTACCAGTTGAAGTTCTTTCAGTGTGCCATTGAGAGTAATTTGTCATAATATTGTCAAGAACTTTTGTAGCTTCTCCCAATGTAATTTCCTTAAAAGTTCCACCTGCGGCAGAGTCTAGCAAATTTCTAGAAACAAAGTTTAGTCCCGCATAATTTTTTTGTATG
Source organism: Elymus sibiricus (assembly GCA_039707655.1). NCBI lineage: Eukaryota > Viridiplantae > Streptophyta > Magnoliopsida > Poales > Poaceae > Elymus > Elymus sibiricus. The sequence continues at coordinate 322,940,700 of CM077672.1, forward strand.
ATCACCCATAAATTTAAGCCATGAGTTGGGCAATTTCTTATCATTAATTTCATTCTCTCCCAAGATTGTGCAACATGTTCATGCTCAAGTTGCTTAAAATTCATAATTTGATTTCTTAAGGAAATAATCTTAGCGGGAGGAAAATACTTGGTAATAAAAGCATCCTTACACTTATCCCAAGAATCAATACTATTTCTAGGCAAGGATGAGAACCAAGTTTTAGCGCGATCTCGTAGTGAGAACGGAAATAATTTTAATTTGACAATATCATTATCCACATCTTTTTTCTTTTGCATATCACAAAGCTCAACGAAAGTATTTAGATGGGATGCAGCATCTTCATTAGGACTACCAAAACATTGTTCTTTCATAACAAGATTAAGCAAAGAAGCATTAATGTCACACGACTCCGCACTAGTGGCGGGAGGAGTAATAGGAGTACTAATAAAATTATTATTATTAGTATTGGAAAAGTCACACAATTTTGTATTTTCTTGAGACATCGCGACGAAGCAAGCAAACTAGCAAACAAGCAAATAAATTTTTTTTTGTGTTTTTGTAAAAAAAAATAGAAGTGGGGGAGATGAAAAATAAAGCCAAATGCAAATAAAAGGAAAAAAATAAATGCAAGTGGATCATAGTTTGTGCGAAGGTACTTGGTAATTTTGATGATGTCTCCCCGGCAACGGCGCCAGAAATTCTTCCTGCTACTTGTAGTCTGCGTTGGTATTTCCCCGAAGAGGAGAGGATGATGCAGTACAATAGAGATAAGTGTTTTCCTCAGTTAAGAACCAATGTTATCAATCCAGTAGGAGAACCAAGCAAAATTCCGTTAAGCGCACCTGCACACAAAAGAGCAAACGCTTGCACCCAACGCAAATAAGAGGGTTGCCAATCCTCTTAGTGGTTATTTGCAAGGATTAAATCTTATAGAGATAAATAGATAAACTAAAATACTAAATAAAATAAAAGTAAATAAATTGTAGCAAGGTATTTTTAGGTTTTTTATATATGATAAAGTAGACCCGGGGGCCATAGTTTTCACTAGAGGCTTCTGTCTCGAACGCATAGCATACGGTGGGTGAACAAATTACTGTTGGGCAATTGATAGAAAAGCAAATAATTATGACAGATTCATGGCTGTCGTGGCGTTACGACCATCTATGGGGCCATGCAGCCCCTTGTGGTTCGGCGGGGGAGATCAACGTGCACAAAGAGCATGAACAATGGAGGGCGCAAGGGATTTACCCAGGTTCGGGCCGCTGAGAAGCGTAAAACCCTACTCCTGCTTTTGGTGTATTGGATGTATGAAAGCACGAATACAGAGAGCGCTTCTCCCGGCAAGGTGCGGAGAGTGCTGCTACGCGAGACGTGCAAGTGTTTGAAAAGGGGGTCCGAATCCCTCTAACTGTTGCCTTGGCCCTCCTTTTATAGCTCAAGGGGTTACGACGGTGGCAAAATAGTAATTACATAGCGATTAGATAGCAAACGGTGCTATCATACCTAACTCTGCCAGTTTAGGACAAAAGCATTAAATGCACTGTTAGGTGTCATGTGGAGAGGTAGTCCCGACAAGGTTTCTGCACCGCTTGCCCAGCCACCTCGTACTATTCTGACACGCCTTCTGGACGGGTGTCATTAAAGGCAAATCCTATCCCAGTGTGCTGACACGTGCCCGACAAGCCTTACCAACCACCCTGCGCGGTCGACACCTCATCCACTAGCGAGCACCTGTCCGGTGAGGTGGAGTGGAGCGCTGGAGGGCTGGCAGAAGCTTGCCGGTACGGAGCTTGCCGGATCTTCACCTTGCCGGTTCATCCTTGCCGGCAAGGAATGTCTTCATCTTCAGTACTAGTTGAGTGCTTGCTGATGTTTTGCCTTGAGCTTCTCCCCAGTGGCTTCCGCAACTGGATCTTGAGTCTTGGTCTTGGCGGTCCCCGGCAAGGCTTGGCCGGCAAGGAGGCTGCTACTGTCTGTGCATAAGTTAGGGTATAAAATACCCATGTTTTATACACCGACAGGAGCCCCCGGGCCTGGGCCATATGCGCGCCCAAAGCGTTGTTGGGCTAGGCCCAAATAATGCACAGACACGCGGCGGGAAAACTGCCGCTGTAATTCTCGTCATGATGGTTATCCTCTTCCCTTGAGATCTTCTTTGCTTCTTCATTAACTTGGCCTTGAGCGTGCCCTTGGTAATTTTCCGGCAACTCTCACCATTAAACGGGCTTGAATAGGTGTATGGTAACGCGTGGCGAAGGGTAACTGCCATTCATGCCATGACTCCTCCTTTTTCTATGCCCCTCCATCACACGCGCCTACGTGCATGCAGGGTTGTGGATTGGTGGTGAAGGGCGGCCATTGGAGTGACACGCCAGGCCAGGGGGGGCGCAGGACGCAGGATTGGCGAACGTGGGCGGTCGCTGGAGTAATGCGCCCGTCAGAAGCAAAGGGCGCGGGAGTGGCTGTCGTGGGCGGCCGCCCGAAGACGGTGAAGAGCCAGCCCCCCGCACTCCCCCTATAGGGGGGGGGGGGGCGGGGTGCCATGCTCATCCATCTCTTCCTGCCTCGATCTCCAGCAACTGCCGTCTCCTTCTCGTATCTTCTTCCTTCGCATCCGACGATGACATAGTGAGATGCTGCCATGAATTTTGCCAAGGCTGGGCGGCCAAGAATTCCATTGTATGGCAAGGGGATCTTGATGACGTCAAACAAAATCTTTTCCGTTCTATAGTTCAGTTCCCCGCCAAACGTCACCGGCAATGTGATCTTTCCCTTGGGCTGGCTTCTTCCCGGGTTCACTCCTTGAAACGTGCCCGTTTTCTCGAGTTCCTCGTCGGGGATCTATAGCCTCTTGATAACTTCTGGAGAAATCAGATTCAGACCGGCCCCACCGTCAACTAACATCTTTGTTACTTGGAGGTTGTGAATTGTTGGTGAAACCAACAACGGCAAACACCCGACCGCAGTTATGCGATCAGGGTGGTCCTCAGCATAAAAAATGATAGGCGTGTGTGACCATTTGAGTGGTTTTTGAGAGCCCATTGCCGGTTCCGCCGCATTAACCTCACGCGCCCATTGCTTAAGTTGGCGGTGAGAGGAGTGCAAAGATGCTCCTCCATCAACGCACATGGCCTCAGTTGCCTTCTGGAATTCTTGTTCACTGGACTCTTCGTTGTCTTCTTCCTCACTTCCATCATCTTCTTCTTTCTTTTTGCGGCCTCTAGCAGGCTTTTCTTTCTGCTGTTTGGCCTTGCCGCGGCGGCCTCCTCGACCACCACGGCCCTTTTTGCCAGATCCCCCGGCACCGTCTTGACCCTTCTCTTTGTCACGCTTCTCGTATTCAGCCTTCTGTTTCTCAACAAGGTGCTCGACTTGTCGGCACTCTTGGAGATCATGGCCCTTGGTGCGGTGAATCTTGCAGTATGGCCCATCGGATTTGTCGGCCTTCTCGTTTGCCGCTGCCTCCTGGCAAGCGGCGCATACAGCAGCCTCCTTGCTGGAGTTCTCAGTCTTGGCTTTCTTGGCGGACTCAGAGTTTCCGGAGCCTTCGATAGCCATAACAGTTTTGCCCTTGCGCTTCCTATTGCGCTTCCGGCCCTTCTTCCTCGGGGTGGCAGCATCATCGTCCTCAGAATCTACTTCGGCACCAGCGTCCTCCCCGGGAAGCCTTCTTCCTTCCTCAGCACGTGCACACTTATCCTCCAATGTGTAGAGCTCGTTGACGGTCTTGGGCAACTTGACGTTCATTTTCTCCCACATCCTCTGATTGCGCACATTCGTGTGAAAGGCGGCAATGACGGCTGCGGGGTGTACATCTGGAATGTTACGGTGCACACGGCTGAACCTCTAGATGTACTTGCGTAAAGTTTTGCCATCTCTTTGAGGGATCACTTGCAGGTCGCTGGGCTGTCCAGGGGCCTTGTGGCCTCCGGTAAAGGCACCAACGAACTCGTTGCAGAGATCTGACCACGAAGAAATGGAGTTCTCCGGCAAGTTCATCAGCCAAGACCTCACGTTGGGTTTCAGTACCAATGGGAAGTAGTTGGCGAGGATTTTCTCGTCTCTTCCTCCGGCAGCTTGCATGGCAATCGTGTAAATGCCCAGAAACTCTGCCGGATTCAGCTTGCCATCGTACTTCTCTGGTACTTCTGGCCTGAAGGCCCGGACAGACGGCCATCGGACTTGCCGCAGCTCGCGGGTGAAAGAAGGACACCCAACCTCGTAAGGTAGATATCCGCCAACCCCTGGCGCAGGCTCATCAACGATGGGGCCGTTATGCGCGTCGGATTGACGGCGTGCCTCCCGGCGCCGTTCGATGGTGGTGCGGGCGTCTTCTGCCCGCCTATCTCGCAGCACTTGCCGCTGGCCTTGCCGTGCTCGCGGATCCGAAGAGGCCATCGACACTTCGTCGGTTTCGAAAGATCGTCGAGCTTGCTGTGGTTGTTGGTGTTGCTGCTATTGAGACTGTTACCGCTGAGGTGATTGCACCGTTAGCGTAGTACCGTCAACGCGGCCACCAGCTGGAGCTGCTGGTGCTGTTTGCGGGCGCTGTGAGGGCTCCGCTAGCTGTGATTTACTGGCCTCGGCAAAGCCAATCAAGCTTTGGATGGTGGCTCTCCACTCATCCATCTTCTCTGCCGCTGGAGGGAAGTCCAACAGCATCTGGGCTCGCGCCATTGCTTCTGCCGCTGTGGCTGGCATGGCCGGAAGTGAAGAGCGCGACGTCACTCTACTCCTGGCAGAGCCAGCAGGAGCGCCATCGCGGCCTTGCTGCTGCGGCACATGATCAGCGGTGGGTCGCCGTGGCGGAGGCGGTGCCTGAGGATCCGGGATTTGATCAATAGGGGTCTTGCCGTGAGCTTGCCGTTGCCCGGAGTCGTTGGCGCCGCTCGGGGTTGTTCCGCGCCCGTTGTGTGGCGTCTGTCCTGAAGCTGCATCCTTGGACGCCGCCGCGGCGGTATCTTGGCTCGCGCCGGCCCGGGCGTTGCCGCTCCGGTGGCTGCGTTCGTCGGCGCGGCGAGGAGGAGGAGGAAGGAGAGGTCGTCCGCCCGCTCCGCCCGCGCCATCGCAGCTCCGTTCGCCAGAGGATCGAGGATGTCGACTGCCTCCAGCACGCTCGTCCCCTGTGCCGACCGCGGTGGGCGTGGCGACCGCGCCGCCTGCGCTGGTGGTGCCAACTGCAGTATCCGCCTCACCCGCATTGGCCGCGCCGCCTGCGAATGCGTGCGGGGTGGCCGTCATCGTGATGCCCTTCTTCTTGGGCGCCATCGACAACGAGGACGACGACGAGGAAGTCGATGAAGATGATGAAGAAGACGCGCAATCCACTGATCAAGGTTCGCGCAAACGACGCTCCCCTACCTGGCGCGCCAAAGATGTCATGGCGATACGACCATCTATGGGGCCATGCAGCCCCTTGTGGTTCGGCGGGGGAGATCGACGTGCACAAAGAGCATGAACAATGGAGGGCACAAGGGATTTACCCAGTTTCGGGCCGCTGAGAAGCATAAAACCCTACTCATGCTTTTGGTGTATTGGATGTATGAAAGCACGAATACAGAGAGCGCTTCTCCCGGCAAGGTGCGGAGAGTGCTGCTACGCGAGACGTGCAAGTGTTTGAAAAGGGGGTCCGAATCCCTCTAACTGTTGCCTTGGCCCTCCTTTTATAGCTCAAGGGGTTACGACAGTGGCAAAATAGTAATTACATAGCGATTAGATAGCAAACGGTGCTATCATACCTAACTCTGCCAGTTTAGGACAAAAGCATTAAATGCACTGTTAGGTGTCATGTGGTGAGGTAGTCCCGGCAAGGTTTCTGCACCGCTTGCCCAGCCACCTCGTACTATTCTGACACGCCTTCTGGATGGGTGTCATTAAAGGCAAATCCTATCCCAGTGTGCTGACACGTGCCCGACAAGCCTTACCAACCACCCTGCGCGGTCGACACCTCATCCACAAGCGAGCACCTGTCCGGTGAGGTGGAGTGGTGGAGCACTGGAGGGCTGGCAGAAGGTTGCCGGTACGGAGCTTGCCGGGTCTTCACCTTGCCGGTTCATCCTTGCCGGCAAGGAATGTCTTCATCTTCGGTACTAGTTGAGTGCTTGCTGATGTTTTGCCTTGAGCTTCTCCCCAGTGGCTTCCGCAACTGGATCTTGAGTCTTGATCTTGGCGGTCCCCGGCAAGGCTTGGCCGGCAAGGAGGCTGCTACTGTCTGTGCATAAGTTAGGGTATAAAATACCCATGTTTTATACACCGACAATGGCAATGATCATGTATATAGGCATCATGTCCGAGACAAGTAGACCGACTCCTGCCTGCATCTACTACTATTACTCCACCCATCGACCGCTATCCATCATGCATCTAGGGTATTAAGTATGAAACAGAGTAACGCCTTAAGCAAGATGACATGATGTAGACAAAGTAAACTCAAGCAATATGATTAAACCCCATCTTTTTATCCTTAATGGCAACAATACAAATACGTGTCATGCCCCCTTCTGTTACTGGGATTGAGCACTGCAAGATTGAACCCATCACAAAGCACCTCTCCCATTGCAAGATAAATCAATCTAGTAGGCCAAAACAAATCGATAGATCAGAGAGAAATACAAAGCTATAACAATCATGCATAAAAGAGTTTAGAGAAGACTCAAATATTTCTCATGAATAATCTAATCATAAACTCACAATTCATCGAATCCCAACAAACACACCGCAAAAGAAGATTACATCGGATAGAACTCCAAGAACATCGAGGAGAACATGGTATTGAAGATCAAAGAGAGAGAAGAAGCCATCTAGCTACTAGCTATGGACTCATAAGTCTATGGTAAACTACTCACACATCATCGAAAGGGCGGCAAGGTTGATGAAGAAGCCCTCCGTGATCGATTCCCCCTCCGGTAGAGTACCGGAAGAGGCCTCCAGATGGGATCGCGGAAGAACAGAGGCTTGCGGTGGCGGAAAGGTTTTCTCTTCTGTCTCTCTGGTATATTGGGAATATTTGGGAATTTATAGCACTGGAATTAGGTCAGGAGGGACAATGAGGGGCCCACAAGCCTGGGGGGTGCACCCTCCAGGCTTGTCGTCTCCTCGTGGCTCTTCTGGTCTTCTCCCGAAGCTTCGTGGGTCTCTTCTGGTCCAGAAAAAATTAATCCAAAGTTTTTTTTCTCGTTTGGACACTTTTTGATAATGATTTTCTGAAAAGGCAAAAACAAGCAGAAAACAGCAACTGGCACTGGGCACTGGGTTAATAGGTTAGTCCCAAAAATGATATATAATGGCATATAATTGCATATAAAACATCCAAGATTGATACTATAATAGCATGGAACAATCAAAAATTATAGATACGTTGGAGACGTATCATCCGTCCATATGCCGTCATTAAGCAGGCTTGCCGGCCGAGAAACCCACTCCAGCGCCGCGCATTGACGCACCCGGACGCCTGGCCTCATCAGAATCCGCTATTTAAAGGCGGCCACACCCATCTAACTCCACTCCACTCCACAACACAAGCCACTCCCCATCCTTGAAAACAGGTGCGGAAGGTGATGAAGATGTCAGTGAAGATGGTCACATTGATGATGATGATCGCCACGATGATGGTTCCCCCGGTAGCACTCCGGCACCACCGAGAGAGAGAGAGGGGGGGGAGGGAGAGAGGCTCCCCCTCCGGCTTCTTCCTCAATGGCCTCCCCACTCGATGGTGTTAGAAGGGATAGAGAGGGATTGGCGTAATGCGGTGGATGTTGTATTGAGCCTCACGGGCGAGTATATATAGGAGTACAGACTTGGAGGGCAAGAAGCCTCTCTTAGAGATAAGGTAGGAGACGAATTACAAATCCTAAACTACCAAATACATGTAAACCAAATATATCTCTAACATCCCCCCGGAGTCATAGCGGTAGCGTTGCGAATAACAGGAGCGTCATGGACAGTCAGACTGGAGAGAATAGCAGCCGACGGGCTGACATCCCCCCGCAGTCACAGCGGGAGCGTCGTGGACGGTGTCGCGTCGCGGACGCGTGGATTGTAGAGGAAGCCGATGAGTTGCTCAAGCGAGGTGATAGCCCTTTGTGCCGTTGTCGAGGTAGCCGAGAGTGTGGGTGGTGTAGCCGTGGTCGAGGTAGCCGTGCGAAGAACGCCGTGGTCGATGTCGAGTCGGGGTGGCCGGTGTCGAGGAAGTCGCCGAGGAGCCATGGGAGAAAGGAGGCGCCGAGTTAGTCATGGGCGCAGTGGTGTTGAAGTAGGGGTGCGCTAGGAAGAAGACGTTGTTGACGAGGCGTCACGTCAGGTTTGCCATGCCCGGGGACACGTCGTGGACGAAGGTACGCATCGGTGTTGCCAGCACCGGCATGCGTAGACGGACGTAGTTGATGTTGACGAGGTGCCGCACCAGGCTTTCGAGGCCCGGGGACATGTCATGGACGAAGGCACGCATCGGTGTTGTCAGCACCGGGCATGCGTAGGCGGGAACCAGCATGAGTTATACCCCATGTCGAGGAGGCTAGCAGAGAAGGACTCGATGACGGTTGCGGCGCCAGTCGACGTGGGGTAGAAGGTGTCGATGTCGACCACGGTTGTCGGAGTAGATGAAGTGGTCGGGGAAGATGACGGCGACGCTGGTGATGAGCTAGTGCTGGACGAAGACGAAGGGGGTGGACGGGCGGCACGGCTTGGGTGAGCGAGCGGCGGCGGCCTGAGGAGGCGGCAGCGGCGGTTAGGTCAGAAGCACGGCGGCGGTGCTCGAAGTAGGTGAGGAACCTGACAGCATGACGAAGACCGGCGCAGACGATGGCGTTCCTGCGCCTAGGGAGGCGGCGCGGCACATACCACATGGAAGTCGACGTGCAGGGACGGTGGAGTGGACCGCGCGCCGCGGTGCTATGGCCCGAAAGGCGACTGATACGTCTCCAACGTATCTATAATTTTTGATTGTTCCATGCTATTATAGTATCAATCTTGAATGTTTTTATATGCAATTATATATCTTTTTTGGGACTAACCTATTAACCTAGTGCCCAGTGCCAGTTGCTGTTTTCTGCTTGTTTTTGGTTTTTCAGGAAATCAGTACCAAACGAAGTCCAAATGCCACAAAATTTTTTGACGATTTTTTTCTGGACAAACGGGACCCTGGAAGCTTCGGGAGGAAGCCATAATCCTCACGAGGGCTTCACAAGGCAACAGGGCGCGGCCCCAGGGGGGCGCGCCCTGATGCCTTGTCCTGGGTCCGCGCCCTGTTGCCTTGTAGGCCCCTCATGGCTCCTTTTGACCTAATTCCACTTCTATAAATTCTCAAATATTCAGAAACCAACAGAGAGCCACCCCGAATAACTTTTACGCCGCTGCAAGCCTCTGTTCTTCTGCGATCCCACCTGGAGGCCTTTTTCGGTACTCTGCCGGAGGGGGAATCGATCACGGAGGGCTTCTACATCAACCTTGCTGCCCTTCCGATGATGTGTGAGTAGTTTACCACAGACCTACGGGTCCATAGCTAGTAGCTAGATGGCTTCTTCTCTCTCTTTGATCTTCAATACCATGTTCTCCACGATGTTCTTGGAGTTCTATCCGATGTAATCTTGTTTTGCGGTGTGTTTGTTGGGATCCAATGAATTCTGAGTTTACGATCAGATTATTCATGAGAAATATTTGAGTCTTCTCTAAACTCTTTTATGCATGATTGTTATAGCTTTGTATTTCTCTCCGATCTATCAATTTGGTTTGGCCAATTAGATTGGTTTATCTTGCAATGGGAGAGGTGCTTTGTGATGGGTTCAATCTTGCGGTCCTCAATCCCAGTGATAGAAAGGGACATGACACGTATTTGTATTGTTGCCATTAAGGATAAAAAGATGGGGTTTAATCATATTGCTTGAGTTTACTTTGTCTACATCATGTCATCTGCTTAAAGCGTTACTCTGTTTCATACTTAATACCCTAGATGCATGCTGGATAGCGGTCGATGGGTGGAGTAATCAGGCAGGAGTCGGTCTACTTGTGTTGGACGTCATGCCTAGCCTTTGGGATGATTAGGAAGATAGTATAATTGATGCTGTTTGAAAACAGAAACTTTTTCGTCCAGTGCTGGAATTTTTATTTTTTTCTGGTGCATCAGAACCTTCTTAATTTTTTTACATAATATTGATTTATGAATTTCCCACGTTTTCCTAATATTTCAGAATTTTTGGAGTTACAGAAGTATGACGTTAATTCAGATCTTTGCAGACTTTTCTGTTTTAGACAGATTCTGTTTTTGTTGCATAGTTTGCTTATTTTGATGAATCTATGGATCGTATCGGGGGGTATGAGTCATGGAGAAGTTGGAGTACAGTAGCATTATGCCAATATTAAATATGATTCAATTTACAATAGAACTTAGAGTTTAAGATTTGTTTGTTATACTAACGGATCTCACGAGGTTTCTGTTGAGTTTTGTGTGCTGAAGTTTTCAAGTTTTGGGTGAGACAACGAGGGATAAAGGAATAAGGAGCGGCAAGAGCCTAAGCCTGGGGATGCCCAAGGCACCCCAAGGTAATATTCAAGGAAGACTCAAGCGTCTAAACTTGGGGATGCCCCGAAAGGCATCCCCTCTTTCGTCTGCAATCTATCGGTAACTCACTTGGAGCTATATTTTTATTCATCACATGATATGTATTTTACTTGGAGCGTCTTGTGCTATAGTTTGTTTGCTTTTGTTTGTTTTTTAGTTTGTCACAATCATCTTTGCTGAACGCACCTTTTTGAGAGGGACACACATTATTCGTGATTTGTTAGAATACTCTTTGTGCTTCACTGATATCTTTTAGAGCACGGTGGTGGTTATATTTTAAAGAAATAGTTGCACTCTCATGCTTCACTTATATCTTTTTGAGAGTCTAATGAATAGAAATGGTAATATGCACGGGTTATGAATTTGGTCCTAATATGATAGGTATTCAAGAGGGATATAATAAAAACTTTCATGTAGATCACTGAATATGATAAGTTTGATTCCTTGCAATAGTTTTGCGATATTAAGATGGTAATATGTGGGAGGTACTAGCAGATAATTGTGGTTTAGTAAGAATAGTGGTGTTAAAGTTTGTGATTCCCAAAGCATGCACGTATGATCTGTCGTTATGCTAAAAGTTGGAGCATGATTTATTCTTGATTGTCTACCTTATGAGTGGCAGTCGGGGATGAGCGATGGTCTTTTCCTACCAATCTATCCCCCTAGGGGCATGCATAGTAGTATTTTGCTTCGAGGGCTAATAAACTTTCGCAATAAGTATGTGAGTTCTCTATGACTAATGTGAGTCCATGGATTATACGCACTCTCACATTTCGGCAATTTGCTAGCCTCTTCGGTACCGTGCATTGCCCTTTCTCACAACGAGAGTTGGTGCAAACTTCGCCGGTGCATCCAAACCCCGTGATATGATACGCTCTATCACACATAAGCCTCTTTATATCTTCCTCAAAACAGCCACCATACCTACCTATCATGGCATTTCCATAGCCATTCCGAGATATATTGCCATGCAACTCCACCGTTCCGTTTTTATGACACACATCATCATTGTCATATTGCTTTGCATGATCATATAGCTGACATAATATTTGTGGCTCAGCCACCGTTCATTATTTCTCTACATGTTACGCTAGTATCATTGCACATCCTGGTACACCGCCAGAGGCATTCATATAGAGTCATATTTTTATTCTAGTTTCGATTTGTAATTTGATTTTGAGTTGTAAGTAAATAGAAGTACGATGATCATCATTATTAGAGCATTGTCCCAGTGAGGAAATAGAAAAAAGAAAAAAAAGAGGCCAAAAAGAGCCCACGAAAAAAAAGAAGATAGAAAAAGAAAGAAAAAAAGAAGAAAAAAATGAAATGAGAGAAAAAGAGAGAAGGGGCAGTGTTACTATCCTTTTCCATACTTGTGCTTCAAAGTAGCACCATGTATTTCATATAGAGAGTCTCCTATTTTGTCACTTTCATATACTAGTGGGAATTTTTCATTATAGAACTTGGCGTGTATATTTCGATGATGGGCTTCCTCAAATGACCGAGGTCTTCATGAGAAAGCAAGTTGGATGCACACCCACTTAGTTTTCATGTTGATCTTTCATACACTTATAGCTCTTAGTGCATTCGTTGCATGGCAATCCCTACTCCTCGCATTGACATCAATTGATGGGCATTTCCATAGCCCGTTGATTAACTGCGTCGATGTGAGACTATCTTCTTATTTTTGACTTCCCCTTATTAATCTCTACCACCACACTCTATTACACCCATAGTGTATTGCTCGGCTTGTCATCGGGGTAGTGCATGATAAATACTTTGTGTTAAGAAGATGGAGCATGACAGGATTATATGATTTTGTCGGGATAACTTTCTTTAGCATTTTTATTTTGAAAGACATGATTGTTTATTAGTATGCCTGAGTATTGATGTCTTTATGTAAAACTATAGACTATTGCTTTGAATCATTCGGATCTCATTATTCATACCGTAAGAGAGATTACAAGATGAAACATGTTTGGTAGCATTCCACATCAAAAATTCTATTTTTATCATTTACCTACTCGAGGACGAGCAGGAATTAAGCTTGGAGATGCTTGATACGTCTGCAACGTATCTATAATTTTTGATTGTTCCATGCTATTATAGTATCAATCTTGGATGTTTTTATATGCAATTATATATCATTTTTTTGGGACTAACCTATTAACCTAGTGCCTAGTGCCAGTTGTTGTTTTCTGCTTGTTTTTGGTTTTTCAGGAAATCAGTACCAAACGAAGTCCAAATGCCACGAAACTTTTTGACGATTTTTTTCTGGACAAAAGAGACCCTGGAAGCTTTGGGAGGAAGCCAGAAGCCTCACGAGGGCTTCACAAGGCAACAGGGCGCGGCCCCAGGAGGGGCGTGCCCTGATGCCTTGTGGGCCCCTCGTGGCTCCTTTTGACCTAATTCCACTTCTATAAATTCTCAAATATTCGGAAACCAACAGAGAGCCACCCTGAATAACTTTTACACCGCCGCAAGCCTCTGTTCTTCCACGATCCCATCTGGAGGCCTTTTCCGGTACTCTGCCGGAGGGGGAATCGATCACGGAGGGCTTCTACATCAACCTTGTTGCCCTTCCGATGATGTGTGAGTAGTTTACCACAGACCTACGGGTCCATAGCTAGTAGCTAGATGGCTTCTTCTCTCTCTTTGATCTTCAATACCATGTTCTCCTCGATGTTCTTTGAGTTCTATCCGATGTAATATTCTTTTGCAGTGTGTTTGTTGGGATCCGATGAATTGTGAGTTTATGATCAGATTATTCATGAGAAATATTTGAGTCTTCTCTGAACTCTTTTATGCATGATTGTTATAGCTTTGTATTTCTCTCTGATCTATCAATTTGGTTTGGCCAACTAGATTTGTTTATCTTGCAATGGGAGAGGTGCTTTTTGATGGGTTCAATCTTGCGGTGCTCAATCCCAGTGACAGAAAGGGACATGACACGTATTTGTATTGTTGCCATTAAGGATAAAAAGATGGGGTTTAATCATATTGCTTGAGTTTACTTTGTCTACATCATGTCATCTTGCTTAAAGCGTTACTCTGTTTCATACTTAATACCCTAGATGCATGCTAGATAGCGGTCGATGGGAGGAGTAATAGTAGTAGATGCAGGCAGGAGTCGGTCTACTTGTCTTGGACGTGATGCCTATATACATGATCATTGCCATGAATCCGTCATAATTATTTGCTTTTCTATCAATTGCCCAACAGTAATTTGTTTACCCACCGTATGTTCTTTGCTCGAGAGAGAAGCCTCTAGTGAAAACTATGGCCCCCAGGTCTATCTTTATCATATATAAAATCCAAAAATACCTTGCTGCAATTTATTTACTTTTATTTCATTTTGCAATTTATATTTCTATCTATCACTATCAGAATTGATCCTTGCAAATAACTGCTAAGAGGATTGACAACCCTCCTATTTGCGTTGGGTGCAAGTGTTTGCTTTTGTGTGTGTAGGTGCTGCTAAAGGGATTTTGCGTGGTTCTCCTACTGGATTGATAACCTTGGTTCTTAACTCAGGGAAATACTTATGTCTACTATACTGCATCATCCTCTCCTCTTCGGGGAAATACCAACGCAGTCTACAAGTAGCAGCGACGCAACGGTGATACGCCCAATTTGCATCATGATTTCCTACTGTTATTTATAAGGTATTTGATCATTATTTCACTTTATGATGAAACTCTTATGCCTTTTCTCTCTTAATTTGCAAGATTTATATGAAGAGGGAGAATACCGGCAGCTGGAATTCTGGACCTGAAATAGCTACAGCAGAGAAACCTATTCTACAGAGCTCCAATTGACTTGAAATTTCAGGGAGGTTTTTATTGAATATATAAAAAATACTGGAGGGGACCCACTAGTTACCCACAAGGCAACAGGGCGCGCCCCCCTGGGCGCGCCCTAATGCCTTGTGGGGCCCCTGGCTGGCCTCTGGCCCCCTCCTTCTGCTATATAAGGTCTTTTGCCCTAAAAAAATTAATAAGAAGACATTCGGGACGAAGCGCCGCCGTCTCGAGGCGGAACCTGGGCAGGAGCTATTTTGCTCTCCGGCGGAGCGATTCCGCCGGGGATACTTCCCTCCGGGAGGGGGAAATCGAATCCAACGACATCACCAACGATCCTCTAATTGTGGGAGGACCAATCTTCATCAACATCTTCACCATCACCATCTCATCTCAAACCCTAGTTCATCTCTTGTGTTCAATCTTTGTCTCAAAACCTCAGATTGGTACCTGTGAGTTGCTAGTAGTGTTGATTACATCTTGTAGTTGATGCTAGTTGGTTTATTTGGTGGAAGATTATATGTTTAGATCCTTAATGCTATTCAATACCCCTCTGATCTTGAACGTGAATATGATTTGTGAGTAGTTACTTTTGTTCTTGAGGACATGGGAGAAGTCTTGTCATAAGTAATCATTTGAATTTGGTATTCGTTCGATATTTTGATGATATGTATGTTGTTGCTTCCTTTAGTGGTGTCGTGTGAACGTTGACTACATGACACTTCACCATCTTTGGGCCTAAGGGAAGGCATTTTGGAGTAGTAATTAGATGATGGGTTGCCAGAGTGACAGAAGCTTAAACCCTAGTTTATGCTCTATTCCATAAGGGGCTGATTTGGATCTATATGTTTCATGCTATGGTTAGAGTTATCTTAGTTGCGGATGATTACGAGAGGGGGTAATCATAAGTGGGAGGCTTGTTCAAGTAAGAACAACACCCAAGCACCGGTCCACCCACATATCAAATTATCAAAGGAGCGAACGCGAATCAAACAAACATGATGAAAGTGACTAGATGAAATTCCCATGTGTCCTCGAGAACGCTTTGCTTATTATACGAGTTCGTTCCGGCTTGTCCTTTGCTACAAAAAGGATTGGGCCACCTTGCTGCACTTTATTATACTTGTTACTTGTTACGAATTATCTTGCTACCGAAACTATCTATTACCGCTACTTTCAGTACTTACAGAGAATACCTTGCTGAAAACCGCTTGTCATTTCCTTCTGCTCCTCGTTGGGTTCGATACTCTTACTTATCGAAAGAACTACGATTGATCCACTATACTTGTGGGTCATCAAGACTCTTTTCTGGCACCGTTGCCGGGGAGTGAAGCGCCTCTGGTGAGTTGAATTTGGTAAGGAAACATTTATATTACGTGCTGAAATTTACTGTCACTTGTCACTATGGAAAGTAATCCTTTGAGGGGCTTGTTCGGGGTATCTTCACCTCGACCGGAAGCATTGAGAGTTGCTCCTCAACCTACTGAACCTACTGAAAATATTTATTATGAAGTTCCTTCAGGTATGGTAGAGAAACTACTAGCTAATCCTTATGCAGGAGATGGAACGGTGCATCCTGATATATCTCATGAATTTAATTTCTCTAAGTTTAGTAGACAACATCATGATAAAGAACTACCCAATAAAGATGAAATTATAGGTCTTGCTTCTATTGCTGTGCCTCCTACTGATCCTTTAGAACAATATTTGCTAGACCATGAAAATGATATGCACATGAACGAAAGAAATGAAATAGATGAGCTGTTCTTTAAACAAGCACCTGTTCTAAAACATAATTTGCCTATTGAAATCTTGGGAAATCCTCTACCACCCAAGGGTGATCCTGTGTTTGATGCTTATCTTGATGAAAAGAAGATATATCCTGTTATTATTAGTGCTAACCTTTCAGAGCATGAAGAAAAGAGATTACTTCAAACTCTGAAGAAGCACCATGCCGCTATTGGATATACTCTCGATGATCTTAAGGGCATTAGTCCCACTTTATGTCAACATAAAATTCATATGGAGCCAGACGCTAAACCCGTTGTTGATCATCAAAGAAGGCTGAATCCTAAAATGAAGGATGTGGTAAGAACTGAAATATTAAAGCTTCTAGAGGCAGGTATAATTTATCCCATAGCTGATAGTAGATGGGTAAGTCCTGTGCATTGTGTCCCTAAGAAAGGAGGTATTACCGTTGTTCCTAATGATAAAAATGAACTTATTCCACAAGGAATTGTAACCGGTTATAGGATGGTAATTGATTTCAGGAAATTAAATAAAGCTACTAGGAAAGATCATTACCCCTTGCCTTTTATTAATCAAATGTTAGAAAGATTATCTAAACATACACACTTTTTCTTCCTAGATGGTTATTCTGGTTTCTCTCAAATACCTGTATCACCAGAAGATCAAGAGAAAACCAGCTTTACTTGTCCTTTTGGAACTTATGCTTATTGTCGTATGCCTTTTGGTTTATGTAATGCACCTGCTACCTTTCAAAGATGTATGACTGCTATATTCTCTGACTTTTGTGAAAAGATTGTTGAGGTTTTCATGGACGATTTTTCCGTTTACGGAACTTCTTTTGATGATTGCTTGAGCAACCTTGATCGAGTTTTGCAGAGATGTGAAGAAACTAATCTTGTCTTGAATTGGGAGAAGTGCCACTTTATGGTGAATGAAGGTATAGTCCTTGGGCATAAAATTTCTGAAACAGAGGTATTGAAGTTGATAAAGCTAAAGTTGATGCTATTGAGAAAATGCCATGTCCTAAAGATATCAATAGTATAAGAAGTTTCCTCGGTCATGCTGGTTTCTATAGAAGGTTTATAAAAGACTTCTCTAAAATTTCTAGGCCTCTTACTAATCTCTTGCAAAAAGATGTTCCATTTGTTTTTGATGATGATTGCGTAGAAGCCTTTGAAATACTTAAGAAAGCCTTAATTTCTGCACCAATTGTTCAACCACCTGATTGGAACCTACCCTTTGAAATTATTTATGATGCTAGTGATTATGCTGTTGGTGTTGTTCTAGGACAAAGAGTTGATAAGAAATTGAATGTTATTCATTATGCTAGTAAAACTCTAGACAGTGCTCAAAGAAATTATGCTACTATTGAGAAAGAATTTTTAGCAGTTGTGTTTGCATGTGATATATTCAGATCTTACATTGTTGATTCCAAAGTTACTATTCACACTGATCATACTGCTATTAAATATCTTATGGAAAAGAAAGATGCTAAACCTAGACTTATTCGGTGGGTTCTTTTGCTACAAGAATTTGATTTGCATATTATTGATAGAAAGGGAGCTGAGAATCCCGTAGCAGATAATTTGTCTAGAATGGAAAATGTTCTTGATGACCCACTTCCTATTAATGATTATTTCCCTGATGAACAATTGGCTGTGATAAATGCTTCTCGTAATACTCCTTGGTATGCAGACTATGCTAATTACATTGTTGCTAAATATATACCACCTAGTTTCACATACCAACAAAAGAAAAAGTTCTTCTTTGATTTAAGACATTACTTTTGGGATGACCCACATTTATATAAGGAAGGAGTTGATGGTATTATTAGACATTGTGTACTTGAGCATGAACAGGAACAAATCCTACGGAAGTGTCACTCTGAGGCATACGGAGGACACCATGCGGGAGACAGAACTGCACAGAAGGTATTACAATCTGGTTTTTATTGGCCTACTCTTTTCAAAGATGCACGTAAGTTTGTCCTCTCTTGTGATGAATGTCAAAGAATTGGTAATGTTGGTAGACGTCAGGAAATGCCTATGAATTATTCACTTGTTATTGAACCATTTGATGTTTGGGGTTTTGATTATATGGGACCTTTTCCTAAATCCAATGGGTATACTCATATTCTAGTTGCTGTTGATTACGTTACTAAGTGGGTAGAAGCTATTCCTACTAGTAGTGCTGGTCATAACACTTCTATTAAAATGCTTAAAGAAGTTATATTCCCGAGGTTTGGAGTCCCTAGATATTTGATGACTGATGGTGGCTCACATTTTACTCATGGTGTTTTCCATAAATTGCTGGCTAAATATGATGTTAATCATAGAATTGCATCTCCTTATCATCCTCAGTTTAGTGGTCAAGTTGAATTGAGTAATAGAGAAATAAATTTAATTTTGCAAAAGACTGTTAATAGATCTAGAAAGAATTGGTCTAAGAAACTTGATGATGCATTATGGGCTTACAGAACTGCTTATAAAAATCCTATGGGTATGTCTACCTATAAAATGGTCTATGGAAAAGCATGTCATTTACCTCTTGAGTTAGAACATAAAGCATATTGGGCAATTAAAGAACTTAACTATGATTTCGAACTTGCCGGTGAAAAGAGGTTATTTGATATTAGCTCTCTAGATGAATGGAGAACCCAAGCCTATGAAAATGCCAAGTTATTTAAAGAAAAGGGTTAAAGGATGCATGATAAAAAAAAATCCAAAAACGAGAATTCAAAGTGGGTGAGCAAGTTAGTCGATCTAGTATGGAAAATTCCTCACTGTGCGCTCGCCTTTTGCCTGCTTCTGCTTCATCTGCAGACTGGATCCCTTCCCCAGAGTTCTTAGTTATAGGCTTTATAGCCAAGCAGTCCAACAGAATAGCTGCTTCTTCTAAAGCGGATTAGAGTGCGACAACCAAAGCTACAGAGCGGCCTCTACCGCTTTCCCTACTATTCTGGTTGAACTAGGGATTTGGCTAAGCGACCACCGAGACAACTCTCTCTAAGGAACTCGGCAAAATAGCCCCGTAACTTCGGGAGAAGGGGTGCCCCCTCATAAAAGGGGGTCGCAGTGACCAGGCCCGGGTGACTTCGATTGTAAACTATTCCCACCTAAAAGATAAGCTTACTACTTCAAATTGGTAGATGGAAAGAAAGCCATATTTTCCATCTTATTTATATATTCCATTCCAGCCATTGACAGCAACTCACTCTTTTCGAAATGCACTTTGAAATCCTAATTTTTGGCCTAATTCTTCTTCTGATGATCGATTCATCCTCTGAATAGGCTTTTTATTTGGTGGGTAACATCGATGAAGCTAGCACGAAAGCTATAACCTTAGAAGAGGAGAACAAATCGCAGAAATGCGAATACTGGTAATAATATCAGCAAAAGAACGTTCTCCCGTGCTTCCGGACATGCTGAACTCCCAAAATTTTTGTACAATCAAAAAAGGAATTGTTACAACTCTCGTTTCAAAATTTTTGCAGGAAAACTTCTCTCCAAATGGGAAGGACCCTATATCATCGAAGAAGTTTACCGTTCCGGAGCTATCAAAATCAACAACTCCGAAGGCACCAACCCAAGAGTGGTGAATGGACAAAGAATTAAGAATTATATCTCAGGTACTCCTATTAATGTTGAAACTAATATTATTCAGACAATGACACCGGAGGAACACATCAAAGAGTCCTTCCGGAACGCTCCAGAACCCTGAAAAGGGATAGGTATGTGATACGGTAAGTAAACCGACTCCAAAAATTCCATAAAAATTATTTCTGTCCATTTTGGAATATTAGAAAAATTACAAAAATAAGAAACAGCCGAGGGGACCCACGAGTCGCCCACAAGGCAACAGGGCGTGACCCCCCTAGGGCGCGCCGTGATGCCTTGTGGGCCCCTCGTGTGCCCTCCCGGCTCTGTTTTCCTCTCGTATGCTTGTTTTGTAAGATAAAAATTCTTTATATATACTTGCGGGTGGTTTGACCACCGCATCGCAAGTTTTCCCTCTGTTCTTGTTTCGGGCTGTTTTTCTGACAGAGCTAGATCACCATGGCGTCTCCAAGCTCGTCCAAGGACAAGTTCTACGAGAAGGTCATCAACCCATACCTACCGGAGGTGATGAAGCACCCTTAGGCCATCGAGATGCGCGAGGGGGTGCTCCACATCCGGGACATTCAAGGACCTAAGAAGACCGGTAGCGAGAAGGCCAGGCTGGAAGCGGTGGAACAAGAGATCTTCAAGTGCCAAGGGATGGTGGAGCGCGGACTTAGTGCTAACCACTCCATGATCACGGAGTTCATCCGTGAGCACAAGGTGGACGGCAAGAATATTAGGGACGTCATCTTCAAGCTCAATGACCGGATTGATTATCTTCAAGCCCAAATCTATGATCTACAAAATCAAAATTTTGAGTATGAGGCCAAGTTCAAAAGTATTAGTTTAGCTGCAAATTTCAGGACTCCGGAAACACGTTCGTCCTTTTATGATGGAGAACCTATGCCTTGGAAGATGGAGGACAAGCCTACCTCTTCATCACCACCATCACCGAAGATGGAGACTTGAGTACATGGGTATGGGCACCACCCTTAGCTTGTGCCAAGCTTGGGGGAGGTGCCCCGGTATCGTATCACCATCACTTTTATCATCCTGATCTATTTTAGTTCGATCCGTAGTTATTTCATGATTTAGAAGAATAAAGTTTTAGTATGATCTAGTTTGGAGTGCTTGCTTTGTGGTCTATCTATCTATGTAATCATGTGTGGAAGTTATATAATAAAGAGTAGTTTGAGTTGAGTGTTTTGCTTTTGTTAATCCAAACTTGGAAATAAAATAAAGAGAATAAAAAGTAAGATCATATGCTAATCCCATGGGGAGTGATGACTTCACATAAAAGAAGTATAATTGATAAAACTTGTTGGAAGTTGACAAACATTGTATTGGTCATTGTTGCAATTCATGAAAAAGTAATAAAGGAAGAGAGGTCTCACATATAAATATACTATCTTGGACATCTTTTATGATTGTGAGCCCCCATTAAATATTCTATGTCAATTAGTCGACGTTGGACAAGGAAGACAACGTAATGAGTTATGTTTGCTTATATTCACATAGAAGTTATATTGTTTTGGATCCTCTAACATGTGGTGCTTGCCCCCTACCTTTTGCTAGCCAAAATTCTGTACTAAGTAGAGATACTACTTGTGCATCCAAAAACCCTTAAACCTAGTTTCATGTCATGAGAGTCCACTATATCTACCTATGGATTGAATAAGATCCTTCAAGTAAGTTGTCATCGGTGCAAAGCAATAAAAATTGCTCCTAAATATGTATGATCTTTTATTGTAAGGGAAAATAAGCTTTGTACGATCTTGTGATGGTGAAGAAATAAAAGCGACAGACTGCATAATAAAGGTCGCTATCACAAGGGGCAATATAAAGTGACGTTCGTTTACATTAAGAGCTTGCACATGCAAAAACAAAAAGCGCATGACAACCTCTGCTTCCCTCTGCGAAGGGCCTATCTTTTACTTTATGTATTTACTTTCATGCAAGAGTCAATAGTATTCTCGCCTATTCCGTTTTTATTTTTCTCTCTTGGCAAGCATCATGTGGTGGGGATTGATCCAGGCATATATATCCAGTTATATGTAGGCGATCATGAGTTATTATTGTTGACATTACCCTTGAGGTAAATATGTTGGGAGGCGAAATTATAAGCCCCTATCTTTCTATGCGTCTGGCTTAAATTTTTGCTCCATAAGTATGTCGTGAGTGTCAACAATCATAGAAGACTAAATGATAGTTGAGTATGTGAACTTTCTAAACAAAGCTCTTACATAGACTCTTTCTGATAATATGATGAATTGAAATTGCTTCAGTGATTGAGATCATGGTTTGTTAGTTTTCAATATGGTTTGTGTTTCATACTTTAACTTGTGAATGAATTGTCACTTTTTCATGAGAAGTTTTATGATGATATATTGCTATTCTAATAAATATCATGATGCCTTCATGTCCGTATTTTATTTTTTATCGACACCTCTCTCTCTAAACATGTGGTCATGATTATCAATTTTGGCTTTCGCTTGATGACAAGCGAGGTCTAAGCTTGGCGAAATTGATACGTCCAATTTGCATCATGATTTCCTACTATTATTTATAAGGTATTTGATCATTATTTCACTTTATGATGCAACTCTTATGCCTTTTCTCTCTTAATTTGCAAGATTTATATGAAGAGGGAGAATACCGGCAGCTGGAATTCTGGACCTGAAATA
The DNA here is from genome assembly GCA_039707655.1 of Elymus sibiricus. Classification (NCBI taxonomy): domain Eukaryota; kingdom Viridiplantae; phylum Streptophyta; class Magnoliopsida; order Poales; family Poaceae; genus Elymus; species Elymus sibiricus. Next base: position 322,963,087 of record CM077672.1, read on the forward strand.
GCTACAACAGTGATACCTATCCTACAGAGCTCCAATTGACTTGAAATTTCACGGAGATTTTTTATTGAATATATAAAAAATACTGCAGGGGACCCACCAGTTGCCCACAAGGCAACCAGGGGGGCGCGCCCTAATGCCTTGTGGGGCCCCTGGCTAGCCTCTAGCCCCCTCCTTCTGCTATATAAGGTCTTTTACCCTAAAAAAATTAATAAGAAGACTTTCGGGATGAAGCGCCGCCGTCTCGAGGCGGAACCTGGGCAGGAGCTATTTTGCTCTCCGGTGGAGCGATTCCGCCGGGGATACTTCCCTCCGGGAGGGGGAAATCGAAGCCAACGACATCACCAACGATCCTCTCATCGTGGGAGGACCAATCTTCATCAACATCTTTACCATCACCAACTCATCTCAAACCCTAGTTCATCTCTTGTATTCAATCTTTGTCTCAAAACCTCAGATTGGTACCTGTGGGTTGCTAGTAGTGTTGATTACATCTTGTAGTTGATGCTAGTTGGTTTATTTGGTGAAAGATTATATGTTCAGATCCTTAATGCTATTCAATACCCCTCTGATCTTGAACATGCATATGATTTGTGAGTAGGTACTTTTGTTCTTGAGGACATGGGAGAAGTCTTGTCATAAGTAATCATGTGAATTTGGCATTCGTTCAATATTTTGATGATATGTATGTTGTTGCTTCCTTTAGTGGTGTCGTGTGAACATCGATACATGACACTTCACCATCTTTGGGCCTAAGGGAATGCATTGTGGAGTAGTAATTAGATGATGGGTTGCTAGAGTGACAGAAGCTTAAACCCTAGTTTATGCGCTATTCCGTAAGGGGCTGATTTGGATCCATATGTTTCATGCTATGGTTAGAGTTATCTTAGTTGCGGATGCTTATGAGAGGGGGTAATCATAAGTGGGAGGCTTGTTCAAGTAAGAACAACACCCAAGCACCGGTCCACCCACATATCAAATTATCAAAGCAGTGAACGCGAATCAAACAAACATGATGAAAGTGACTAGATGAAATTCCCATGTGTCCTCGAGAACGCTTTGCTTATTATACGAGTTCGTTTTGGCTTGTCCTTTGCTACAAAAAGGATTGGGCCACCTTACTGCACTTTATTATGCTTGTTACTTGTTACGAATTATCTTGCTACCGAAACTATCTGTTACCGCTACTTTCAGTACTTACAGAGAATACCTTGCTGAAAACCGCTTGTCATTTCCTTCTGCTCCTCGTTGGGTTCGACACTCTTACTTATCCAAAGGACTACGATTGATCCCCTATACTTGTGGGTCATCAAGCGGCAGCGCGCAGGTCAGGGCGACGACGGGAAGACCTCGGGACGGCGGCGTGGACCACGTGACGCGGCGCTACGGCCAGAAGAGGCGACGCAGTGGCGGTGCGCGGGTAGGTGCAGCCATGGGAACAGCCTCGGGCGGCTGCAGGGACCGCGTGCCACGGTGCTACGGCCTGAAGGGGCGACGCAGTGGCGGCGCACGAGTCAATGCAGCCATGGGTAGAACCACAGGGCGGCGGCGTTGTGGCCCGATGGGGCGATGCAGCGGCAGCCCGTTGCTCGACCGGTGGAGATACACGAATACTTGTTGACGAACTTCATGGGATCCTATGAAAAACGCACATGTGGGACGTGTTTGGTTGCCTACATAAGGCCCAACCAGGCTAGCGCGGGAAGAAAACAGCCTGTTTGGTTGCCTGGGCTGCATCTACATCTCGGGCCGCACGGAACTTTAAGCAGTCCCAGGGCAGGCCAGCGAGCTACTGCCGAATCGGCAGTTTCTCGGCAGCCAGGCTCAGTGAGGCCATGCGTGGCTCTTGGCCGCACGCCTCAGGGAGCGCGGGAAATGGACGGGACGTCTCACTAATTCCCCTCTCTCTCTCTCTCTCTCTCTCTCTCTCTCGTGTCACTGCTCACGCTCATTGACACCACTTTCCCCCACTCTCCTCACCGCCCGTTGCTCTCCTCTCCTTCGATGGCTCGCCTGCCGCCGCGCCGTCCCCTCACCCCCATCGAGGCCAGCGGCAACCGCATCCATGAGAGGTGGATTGTCGGCCTAGGAAACTCTGGCGTTGACCTGAGGACAGCCCTCCGTGCGCCGTCGCCCATCTGCACAGGCCACCTCGTCCGGCCAATGCGTTGTCGGTCGCTCCGGCTCTGCCGCCGTATCCGGACCTCATGGTCGTGGGTTCGATGCCGGCGCCGGAGGGGGCGGCGACCGTGCCGCTGCTCGGAACCCCTGTGAGTGGGGGGGGGGGTTTAATCCCCATTCCAGGGTTTGCTCCGGGCAGCGCGGTGGGGCCATGGACGATGGCGCCCGCTTCCTCTACCTCCCGCGTGGGCACGACCACCGGGGCAATGCCGACGGTGTACGCTCCAACTCCACCCGCTCCGGCAAGTACTAATTTCCCCTCTGCTCGTACATGCACATTAGGGTTTTCTGCACAAGGATTCTATTGGATTCGATTCGATTCGAATCCAATCGATTTCTTCTTGTCTGCTACTGTTCATGTTGTTCGTGGTGTTCTTGTTTATATGTACTTGCATCATAGTTCATAGGCAGAGTAGATTGGTTCTTGCTCATAGGCAGAGTAGATTGGTGCTTGTTCGTAGGCAGGGTAGATTTGTTCTTGTTCATAGGTAGTTACATCGTAGTTCATAGGCAGAGTAGATTGGTTCTTGCATGATAGGTAGTTACATGTTCATGCTGTTCATTGGTAGGGTTTGTGTTAGATGTTGAAGCTAGATCAGTGCTGGCTTAGGCATGGTTTGTTGCATGATTTCATTACGTGCATGGCATTGATTGTAGGTAGGACAAATTTGCATGCTCATACACGTTGTAGGACCATTGTGTTTCCTTGTTTAGGTACTAGTACCAATGTAGCATGCTACCAAATGTGGAACTTACACTGCTAGCTTAGATCATGCCATGATGTTCACTGATCAGTGGCTGTTGCCCATGAGCAACTGCCATAGATCAGTGTCTGAACCCAATGCCCTGTTACTAACCCTTGTCATCTTACCTGACAAGGTGATGAAGACGGAGTGCGATAGGGCCGGTCGAGGAGCCCAGGTGGTGGTTGGTGCCGAGGGCCCCGTGGACTTCATCCCCACTAACCGCTGGTTCAAGAGGGTGGACCTGCCTGGCAGGGCGGCCTTCATGAGCCAGCCGCATTCAAGGGGACGATCTCCAAGGACCGGCCACAAGGAGGGGTCCTGAGAGCCTCTACGTTTTTACGTCCAGATCAAGGATGAGGAGGATCAAGCCATGCTCGTCATCCCACCCAGGTTCAAGGAGGTCATGAAGCAGTGGCTGGTGATCAAGCCCCCGCGCGTCGTCAGGCTGTCCGCCAACAAGCGGTGTGAGTTCTGGGTTCAAGTCCATAGCTTTGAGGGGCAGATGGTGCTTGGCCGGAGTAGGCAGCACTTCTGTCGGCGCCACAGGATCGTCCTCAATGACCTCGTCATCATGCGAATCTCCGGCCTGGGCCTCAAGGTGCAGATATACAACCACGACAGCTCCGTCATGTGCCGGGTGTGCTGCAGCAAGCATAGCTGCGTCGGCGAACTTTCCGAAGCTATCTAGATAGTCAATTACTAACCCAGTCGTATTATAGAAATGCTAGTACTTTGTGGTGATGGTGATCGTTTGAACTTGTGCTGTGAACTTATCATTTTGTCCAGGATTAGCACCCTGGTGTGAAGCAGGGGGCATGGGATGCCCCTGCTGTCTATAATTATGCTCGTAGTTATATTAGTTTGCCTCCTTAGCTGCTGTTTTACCTGCTTGTTGTCATTGTTTGCCTCTTTATCTGCTCTAGGCTGTGCCTGCTGTTGTGCTGCTAATGTGGTGGTAAGGCCACCACATTTGAATGGGGTGAGCAGAACACAAATGTCTATGCAGCCAAACAGCTGAGGTTTGCATCTACTCAGCCCAATAAGCACATATGCAGGCAACCAAACAGCAAGCCCTAAAGTGCTCTTTCATGCAATGCAGACAACCAAACAACATGCAGATGTTGGTTTGTTGCCTATTTTTGCTCAACCTGGCTGGGTTGAGATGGGTATGAAATGCAGGCACTGTTGGAGATGGCAACCAAACACATCCGTGGTTGATCAGACCGAAAGTGCATCACATAGGACGAGGACCAGTGCGATGCAGCACATAACCGCAGTCCACACAATGCGGAAGCGGAGCGCACGACCGCGCGGGCGGCCGCCACCAGCTCATCCAGCTGCAGCAAGCTGTGTAGGGAGGCTGATAACAACATGCACGGGCACGTGACCAGCCTCACAAACATACACCTGCACCACGTGAGGGTCCCAGGCATGCGGTGTGGACGAGAGGCCAGTACACGATCGCTAGTGGTCGTAGCACCAGCCACCTGATGCGCGGCATGCGGGAAGGCCGGGGCTGCAGCAACCGATTTGAAGACCATGAAGATGCCGACGGAGTAGACATGTGTGGTAGACGACGAACGGCGGCGGACGACACAAACCGATCATAGATCAGAGAACCAAAAAAGAACATCGATGAAGCGATCGGCGAGAGAGAAAACCCGAATCAACAGATCGGAAAAAAAGACTCTCTAGGGCACTGATCAGCACAATCGGCGGATGAACCCTAGGTACGGGCGGCGCGGCCCCTGGTGGCGATCATGGATATCGACCGCCCGGGGGCGGTGCGGTGCGGAAGCAGCGGCGATGGCTAGTGTTTTGAATCGGGGTTAGGCTGATACCATAAGGGCATCTCCAAGGCTGACCCGCAAACCGCCCGCATCCGTCCGGACCGTGTTGTCCGGATTGCGTGAGTCATCCAACGCCGACCTGTATCGGTCCGTGGAGCGGTCCAGACACGATTTCTCCCGCAAACCGGAGACAAATGTGGGGGAGGTTTGCGGGAGTCTGGACACGCGAAACGTCGCTATTTGCCCCCCTGGCCCACCCAAAAGGAAGGCAGAGCCCGCGCTTTTGTAGCATCCCGCACTGTTTCCGTGCCAAAATTCCCCACTCTCTTCTTCCATTCCCCGCTGCTCTCCACCCAATTCTCGCTCATTTCTCCCACCCTCTCCTTTCTTCCGCCGTCGCCACATGGAACTGTCGGAGAACCTGTCGGAGATGGAGCTGGCAGAGGTGCCAGAGGATTCGAGCATCATGCTCGCCCATAAGATCAGCTCGGAGACGCGGCAAAATCTCCGCGTCAAAGCGAAGGCCGCAAGGGAGGAGAAGCTCAAGAAGCATTTGGCCGCCGGTGGGCCTGGTGGTGGCGATGGGCGTGGAGGTAGTGGCGAACGAGGCGGCCGGCACGGCCATGGTGGACGCCGGCTGACGGTGTCCTGGACTAGGGGGTACTAACCTATTTAGCCCGTATTCCTCGGGACGGATGAATGGGCTCTCATTCTTGTCAAGGTGGACTCCAGAAGATACACGCAGGAGAAGAGGTCAAGAGCACATCTACCAAAGACTTGGCACGTACTCCAAGACTCCTCCTGCCGCCTCCATACCTAGATACCGACCTTGTAATCCTAGATACCCTACCCGGCATGTATATAAGCCAAAGGGTTTAGCCCATTGAAGGGACCTGAACACAATCTCATTCACCTAGCCTTAGGACTAGATCATACGATCTCGAGGTAGATCAACTCTGTACTTGATATTTCTCCATCAATATAAACAAGAGCAGGACGTAGGGTTTTACCTCCATCAAGAGGGCCCGAACCTGGGTAAACATCGCCTCCCTGTTCTATTACCATCTGACCGAGATCCACAGCTCGGGACCCCCTACCCCGAGGTCTGCCGGTTTTTACACCGACACTAGTGCTTTCATTGAGAGTTCCGCTGTGATATCAAAAAAGGATCGATGGGATCATTGGCTTACAACTCCGATCTCGCGGGCATGATTCCCGCATCTGAAGCTTCTGTCACAGAAGCACCCTTTCTTCCCCACGGATCAGGAGTGAACCACGACTCGTCCCCAGCTCCGGCCGACCACCCCTTCAAGGGCGAAGGGCCAAAGTATTTTCTGGAAAGCCATTCAGACGGCGACCAGCCAGCCACGGCTGATGAACCTGATATTCGAATCGGTTCGGCCGGGCCGACAAACGTGGGCCTGTCACGAGATGAAGATACCAAGGCCCCAAGCCTGCGGTCCATAGAGATCGAAAACCCACCCACCTCCCACATCGAGTACTGCCTCGATTACTCAGGGCCTCCAGACATCTGGGACCTAGCCTACGTGCAACAAATACCCGACAAATCGATCAGACAGTTCTGGGCCAGATTCTTGTCGGTCAAAAACAAGATACCAAACTGCCAGGACTCAGACATAATAACAACTTTTCAGCACAGATGCAAGGATAGAGGCGTCTCGAATGCTCTCGCCCGCCACTGTGTACAAAGCATCTCGGAGTTGTCCGACCTGGTGTCTAAATTCCGCACCATCGAGGATGCTTGGATTACCAAGAAGAGCACAGATTCGATCTGTGAGCGTAAGTTAAATTGAGAAAGACCCACACCTCAATGCGCACCCCGCGCAGGGACCGTACCGACCAAACAACCTCGGAAAAAGAAGAAAACCTATGCCCTCTCCAGGACCACCCTCGATGGTCTCCTAGATAAACCATGTTCGATACATGCTGTTTTGCTCAATTACTGCCCAACTCACAGCCTGCGCGACTGCTGGGTAGTGAGGCAAGTGGCAAACCAAGGACCCGCCCTCCTTACGGGCACCCCCTGTCACGCAGAAGAATCCTCGGACGAAGGCGAGGTCATGATGATCTACGAGACCTTTACGTCCAACAACCAGCGCAAGCGGGCCCTGCGAGAAATCAATTCCATCCGTCAGGTACCAACTCGGGGCGCGTGGCTAGACACGCCCATCACCTTTGATCATAGAGATCAGCCGAGGTCAACCCCGAAAGTGGGTAGCTACCATCTCCGAAAAGTATTAATGGATGGAGGCAGCAGCCTAAATTTGATATACGCAGACACTCTGGACAGAATGCAAATCGATAAATCACACATCGAACAGAGTAGCACCTCCTTCAAAGGCATTATACCTGGGCGAGAGGCACGTTGCAGTGGAAAGATAACCTTGGACGTGGTCTTCGGAACTACAGATAATTATCGATCCGAAGAGATTATGTTCCACATCGTCCCGTTCAGGAGTGGATATCACGCCCTCCTGGGACAAGATGCCTTCTTCAAATTCCAAGCAGTACCGCACTATGGCTATATGAAGCTCAAAATGCCGGGCCCGAACGGGATAATCACCGCCTCAAGCGACCCCGACAAAGCACTCACGGCTGAAAATAAGACGGTGTCACTCGCCCTCGAAACTCTGTCCGAAGCCCTCGCGGCCGAGGAACTAAGCACATTACGAGCCGAAGTCAATCGAGATGATATCATCCTCGACAAACAACCGAAGTCCACCTCATTCATGCCGGCCGATGAAATAGTCAAATTCCAGGTACACCCCACGGACCCAGCTAAAACGACGTCCATAGGGGCAAACCTCGACCCACAAATTGACGAGGCTCTATGAGGTTTTCTTAAGGAAAATTGGGACATATTTGCCTGGCACCCCTCGAACATGCCAGGAATACCCCGCAGGCTTGCGGAACATAGCCTAAACATATTGAAAGGCTACAAACCCGTCAAGCAAACACTTCGGCGCTTCTCGGAACCCAAGCGTCAAGCAATGGGCGAGGAACTGGCCAAGCTATTGGAAGCCGGATTCATCCGAGACATAAAACACCCCGATTGGCTTGCCAACTTGGTCATGGTACCAAAGAAGGATAGGTCCTGGTGCCTGTGCGTCGATTTCAAAGACCTCAATAAAGCATGCCCCAAGGACCCTTTCCCTCTACCATGAATTGACCAAATCATGGACGCCACAGCCGGGCATGATTCGCTGTGCTTTTTGGACGCCTACTCAGGATATCATCAGATTAAGATGAAGGAATCTGATCAGGCGGCAACAACATTCATCACACCTTACGGGCCGTTTTGCTTCAATACAATGCCCTTTGGATTAAAGAACGCCGGCGCCACATACCAGCGCATGATTCAATCATGCCTGGAAAAACATATCGGGAAGACCGTCGAGGCCTACGTCGATGATGTGGTTGTCAAAACCAAACACGTCGGACAATTAGTCGACAATCTCCGTAACACATTCGCCAGCTTACGGGTGTATCAAATTAAGCTCAACCCGGAGAAATGTGTCTTCGGAGTACCAGCCGGCAAACTCCTCGGCTTCATCGTATCTAGCAGGGGTATTGAAGCCAATCCAGTGAAAATAAAAGCCTTGGACCGCTTAGAGGTACCAACAGAGCTCAAACATGTACAAAAATTGGCCGGATGCGCAGCGGCATTGAGTCGCTTGATATCAAGACTCGGAGAAAAAGCCTTACCTTTGTACAGACTCCTAAAGCAGACAAAAACCTTCAAATGGACCGAGGAGGCCGCGGCAGCTCTGGAAGGCATTAAAGCTCTCCTTGCAACCAATCCTATCATGGCAGCACCTGGCATATGCGAGCCGATGATATTATACATCTTGGCCACAAACCAGGTGGTCAGCGCAGTACTGCTACTTGTAACTTGCATTGGTATTATCCTCGAAGAGGAAGGGATGATGCAGCACGGCAGAGGTAAGTATCTCCCTCAGTTATGAAACCAAGGTTATCAATCCAGTAGGAGAACCACGCAAGACCTCATTAGCTGTACCTGCACACAAACAACAAATCCTTGCACGAGTGTCAATGTAAAAACCGGCAGACCTCAGGGTAGGGGGTCCCGAGCTGTGGATCTGGGATCGGTGGTAACAGAGATGATGGACACGATGTTTACCCAGGTTCGGGCCCTCTTGATGGAGGTAAAACCCTACGTCCTGCTTCTATTTATATTGATGAAGATGCATCAAGTACAGAGTTGATCTACCTCGAGATCGTAATATGTGTCTAACTTCTAGGGCTAGGTGAGCAATATTGCGTTGTTTTCCCATACTGGCTAAACCCTATGGCTTATATACATGCCAGGGAGGGTATCTAGGGTTACAAGGTCGGTATCTAGGAATAAGGCGGCTGGACAAATCTTGAAGTGTACTACAAGTCTTCGGTAGAGACAGCCTCGACCACGTCTCCCGTGTGCGGCCTCCGGAGTCCATCTTGATCACGTACGAGGGCACATTGGCCCAACCGAGGAGACGGGCCGGCTAGGTTGGCACCCCATAATCCAGGACACCGTCAGTAGCCCCCGAACTGGTCTTCTACGCCGAGGACGACTTTCAACAAACATCACTTCGGATCCAGAGTCCTTGGTTTGACAGACGAGTTCCACTTTGCATTTCGGATTCTCTTAACGGAGTATCAACATCCGTGGTCAAACCGAGCTTGTACCCTGCCCAAAGTGGGTAGATATCTTAGCCTCAAAGGCTTGTTGTTCATGTATGAACTATCCAATCTGGCCTGACAACTTTATCAGAGAGGCTTGCCCCATGATAGGTCAAGCAGTTTCTTCCTCCCCCTCAAATCGTGGTTCGAGGCAGCCTTTTCACTGGCACGTCCCTTCGGGGCAGAGATCGTGCCCGCTTTCTTAGGGATATCATCAAGATTTTGTTTCCTCCCATATGCTGCAACGGCATTTTTGATGGCAACCGCGAATTTATCGGCGCAGCGAGGGGGACTCTTGGCCTTTCATAGGCTTATAAGAGCAAAAGGGAGAACAACATAATAGCCCACGCTCCCATTCTCCCCCTCTACTGCTTCGTCTAGCTCTAGCAGATCCATCCTGCCCATTTTTCCCTTTAGCGAATCTAACCTCCACCACCAGCCTCGAGCACTGGGGCGGCTCCGTAGTGACGGCCGCGACCATCTCAGAGCTGCGCGACGCGGGGTACCTAAGCCCCGCCACCGTCGCCCGCGCTCCGGCGGCTGGCCAGCTGGTGCCCGCTCCCAATGCCGGGGAGCGGGTAGTCTTTGTCCCCCACCTCATCCGAGGCCTGGGGTTCCCGCTGCACCCCTTCGTGCGTGGGGTAATGTTTTACTATGGGTTGGACTTCCACCACATGGCCCCCAACTCGGTTCTCCACCTCGCCACTTTCATCACAGTCTGCGAGGCTTTCCTCTGCCGCGAGCCGCACTTCGGCTTGTGGCTGAAGCTCTTCAGAATCAAACCGAAGTCCAGTGGATCAGATCTCGCGGAGTGTGGGGGAGCCATGATCAACAAGAACCAGGGGGCTATCTGGTTCAAAGGAACCTTCATCGAGACGGTGAAGGAGTGGCAGAGGGAGTGGTTTTACATCACCGAACCTCTTGCCCCTGGTCAAACCGAGGTCCCGGCTTTCTCAACCGGGCCTCCCAGGAAGCTCAAATCCTGGAAGGAGAAGGGCGTCGCCTGGGGGAACCCAGAAGAGGTGGAGACCCTGATCGACAAGATCTTGTGGTGGTCCACCACGGGGAAGGTTGAGCTCGCCGACGTCATAAACGTCATGTTCAACCGCTGCATACTCCCCCTCCAACTTCGGGCTACCCCGATGTGGGCACAAAAGCCCGAGGACATGGACACCATCACCACCTTCTTCCGGTCAACCTTGGCCGCCATGTGGACGAAGCTCATGAAGCTGGCCAAGGACAAAATCCCCAAGGTGGGGGAGGACCGCAGCCTCGAGCACGGCTACGAAGCCCCTTGGTGAGTGGTCCCTTAATCGTTATTCTTTAGTCCATCGTGCCGAGGTGTAGTATCTTGCCTGAATCAGCGTGTTTTGATATTTTGCAGAAGTGGTTGGCCTGGGTACAAGGGGTATGATGCCCAGCCCCACTGCCAGAGCAGCCCCAAACTCCCCTGCTTTCGGCGCTCCTGACCGAGGAGCCGCACGTGGTGGCCCCTAAAGGTACGAAGTCCCAGAGGGGGAGGTCAAGTGCTTGGACTCGCGGGACTTCGGCCACCCGGTCCGAGGAGACCCACACCTCCGTCTCCCAAGACGGCGATGCAGAGCAGGGCAAAGAGGAGGAGGTCCCTCCGCCCCCCCTCGAAGGGGTGGAGGTCGGCGTTGGAAGACGCCGACGTAGGCATGCCGACAAAGGCTCCAAAGAAGCCGAGGCGAACCTCGCCTGGGGCTGCCAACAAGTCACCTGAGAGAGCCGAAATCTCCGGTGACTCAGAAGAAGATCTCCTCGCTGTGGGGAGAAAGAAGCCGGCACCCCGAGGGTAAGCCGTTGTCTCTGTCTCCTGTTTTTCAATCTGACAAGTTATTCTTTAAGCGAGGGAAATCTTTACCGAAGTGACTTTTTCTCATGCAGTCCGCCGAGGATAATCCCCAGCGGTTCCTCAAGTGGGTTGCCCTCCGCCAGCGGGACTCCAGAGCCCGCCGCTCCTTCCCCGACGCACGATGGGCTAGGGGAGGCAACATCCACCCTGTTCCCTGACGTCAACATGGCGGGGACCAACGAGGTGGCAATTATGGCCGAGGTCGATACCTCAGCCCAACAAGACACGGGGACGGAGCGGCCCGAGGTCATCGAAGAAGGGCTGGGCCAGCCATTGGCCCAGCCGGCGTCTACCTCGGCTCCGCCACCCTAGGCGAAGGCTGCTCGGGTGGATGCATCCGAGGTCATCCCCCCACCCTAGCCAACTGCCCAAGGACGGGCCAGCGCGGGGTGGACCGAGGAGATGGAGGACGCCCTAAAGGGCTCTTCCATCAAGGAGGAGCACCGCGCCTTGATAGGTTCGGCGCTACAGGGCTACTGGTCCGCAGGGGCCGGCCTGCATGAGGTTTTCAATAACCTCGTAGCAGGTTTCGAGGTACGCTCTCTGTGCATTCAATTTGTTTATTTAAGCTGTTTGTTTTGCGAGTTTTGTCCGAGGACATAATAGCACAACCTGCCAAACGGCTTAGTGAGTGAGTAGCCCCCGAGCCCGAAGTCGGTTTCAAGAAACCGGCATCGGGGTCGCTTGATTAAGCAGGAGCTCGTGGAGTAGCCCCCAGGGCGCTGCTTGAGGCGGTCGTCCTGGAGTCTTTTAGTGTTGAAATTTGCTCTTTACAATGAGTATCTCTGTATTTGTGCCAGATTTCGACCTCGGTTCCGAACTCCATCTCCGAAGAGATGGCGGAGATGAACCGGAAACTTGAGCAGTCTCAAGGTAAGCAAGTTGAAACTTGCCTTGTATTTTGGATGAAAGAGGTATAATGTGTTTGAAGAAAACAACTAAGGCCGAACTGTGTTGACAGCGGAGCTAGAGATGCACAAGACCGAGCTCGAAGGGGCTCGGAAGGAGGCGCGGCAGCAGGAGGCTGCTGCCGCCGCTGCCAATAAGGCCTGGGCCGCCGAGAAGGCAGCCGGTGAAAAGCACCAAGCGCAGGTGCTGGAGGTCGAGGAGACCCTGAAGGGCATGTTCGAAGCATGCGACAAACTTCAGGAGGAGGGGCAACGAACGAAGGAGGAGCTCGAGAAGCTTCAATGTGCCCACTCCGAGCTCAAGACCTCGGCCCGAGCTGATCGCGAGGTGCTCCAGCAAGTGGAGCAAATTGCCTTGGGTAAGATATTTTTGCTGCAGTGTTCGTTTGGCAGCAAAGGGTGTGTCGAGCTCACCCAGTTATGGCATTCCGCAGAGGTCTTTGCGGATCTCCCGCAGAGCGCGGCGGATGTGGTGGCATACTTCGGCCAGCTGGCGGGCCATGAGGCAGAGAAGGCCTTCTGGGGGCAGTTTCCAGGGTCGCCGTCCGCGCAGCTGCTGAATCATCGAGTGAAGCAGCTGGTGGAGCTGTTTCGCATGACGAGACCGGTGCTCCAGGACCTCTGCATCACTCTGTGGCCTGCCAAAGCCATGCCGAGGAGCCTCTTTGGCCTTACGGCCCGTCTCTGAGATGCCGTGCCCTGCGTGGATCGCTGGAAAAGGTCCGCGTGCTTCGAAGGGGCGCGGAGGGCGTACGCTTGTGTGAAGACTCACTTCCGCAAGGTTGATGCGGAGACATGTGCCCCTGGCCCTCCTGCCGACAAGCCGCGCACCGCCGAGCAGTTCTTCGCCGAGGTAGAGGCGGGAGCTCGGACCACAGAAGCCATGTGTCCCAAAGACACTCTATATTTCTAGATGATACTTCGGAATGCCGGAGTGTGCGATGTAATTTTTTTATCTTTTGCTGAATGAGAATGGCTTGAAATTCCATGTGTGTTGTTTTATATTTTAATTATTCCTCCGATATGACTGTTTAAAATGAGAGTGGCCAGTCATCGGCTTCAGCCCCAGTGTAGGTCATACAAAGGGTGTTCCTTAAGGCACACTGTACCCTTAGCCGACGTCTCGGTACCCGGAGGCGGTCGGTGACTTATAGGAACTAGGCAATCGGACTATAGTGGCTTGATATCTTTCACTGAGTCATAGGAGTTTGACTGTGGGGGCTGATGACCAGCCCCCGGTGTGGGAAGTGTTCGGCCAAGTCGGCCGAGGTCTAGGCCATATGTAACACCCCGATTTTTGGCCCTTTCTTTTTCTTTTGGATTTCTTCGAATTTTTATTTGGAGTTCTTTTTCCATGGCTATGTGGTCTTGAAACCTGGGAAGATATTCTCTCCTGCCACTTCCTAGTGGCTTGTCATTCTCAAATCTATCCCAAGGCCATGTCATTTCCATCTTAGCCCAACCCCAATTTTTATTTCTTGGGAATATTCCTTTTTTTTCTATTAAAGGAATAACCCTGTTTGCCCTAGGTTGTGAAGCAACCTATATTTTTGCCATTCCAAAAATTCCCACTAAATTCTCATAAATTCTTTGGATTATATCTTCCACAAAGATGTCAAAACCCATCCTTGCCTAGTTCAAAAATAATTCAGGAATATTCATGTCCTATTCTGTCCAGTATGTCACTTTGTGAAGGAAGTGCTATTTATCTTTTCTTGATTGCCCTCAAGATTTTTGGGCACTCTCTCATATCCAAATTATTGCCACATGCAAAAATTAAACTTCATTTGCCTAGTAAATCTTCCTCAGCAAATTTCCAAAGTTTCTGTCCAGAGAGAAGCTTTGTGAAGGAAGTACTAGCTAGGATAATCCAAATGAGTTGAAATTTTGGTAGATCATTTATATGATCAAATAATTACTCTACACCAAATTTCATATCCATCAAACCATCTATGTGAGCACATCATCAAATCTTTGTTTCTGGTCATAATTTCAGGTTGTGAAGCAACTATATTTTATATTGCTTAAAAAATTCTGAAATTAATCCAGGACCTAAATATCCCTATATCCTTTGGGCATGCCAAAATTAACATCATTTGGCCAAGCCATTTTCTCTAAAAAAATTCCACCAAGTTTCGGTCCAGTGTGGAGCATTGTTAAGGAAGTACCATTTTTATTCATCCAATTGGTATGAGTTTTTTATGGCACCTTCATATGATCAAATCATCATCCTACACAAATTTTCAGCCCAAGACAAGTATCCATGTGAGTGCTACTTCCTGATCTAGATTCTGGCCAATTTTTGCAGTTGTAAAGTAACTGCACTCAAACCTTGTCCAAATGACCTCAAAATCCACAGTATCATAGTCCTTCCTACCCTAAACCCCTGAGACATGCTGGTTAGCCCTTACCCATCCCATTTGATCACTATTTCATGACTAAGTTGGCTACAACAAACTTTCTCTGATCATTCCCATCAGCCCACAGTGTATCTCTTCGATCTATCAACTCATAGAGGCCCTAGTCTGGATGGACTACACGGTAGATAGCTTGTGGTTGGCCAGAACGCACCGCGTGCGCCTGTGCACGCGGTGACCACACGGTCTGGCATGTCGAAAGCGCGCTCTGGACGTTGGGGCCCTCTGCCGCCGTCCAAACAACGACGTATCGCCACCGCACCTTGTCCTTTGCGTTGCACCCAGTCTCCTGCGTCCACGCCACCTCTCTGGACCCCTCCCCCTCTCCTCTTTCCTCTCCGGTGAGCCACGCCATCCCGGGATGCCCGCGACCGTCGTCGCCTTTCCTTTGTCCTCTTGCTTCCCCGCGGAATCTCCGCACCGCATGCACCTCCCCTAGCCCTCTCTCCCCCTCCGCGCATGCGCGCGCGCACGTGGTTGCGCCAGAGCATCAACCCCATGCTCCCATCGTCGTTCGGCCACGGGCATATCGCCACGACTATATATAGTCCACCCCGAGCCAATCCAAGCACACCAGCAGCCTCTCCGGTCTCCTGGAGCCTCGCCCCTCCTCTCGACCGAGCTCGAGGAGCTCTCCTGCCCCTCCCATGGCCGAGTCACCGCCGCCGTACTCAGCTCAAATTCGAGCGAGCCCGAGCCGCTCTCCCCTTCCTTTCCCCACCAATGGAACCTCTAGAGCACGGCGAAGCTCTCTCGCCCTTCCCCTTCTCCTCCCGTGGCCTGTGGGCGCGTGCCCAACTCTGGCCGAATCCACCTTCCGCCGTGGCTGAGGTCCTCCTCGTTCCCGAGCTCCTCGGCGTCCGTGCTATGCGGGGATGGGTGCGGCTCGGTCCCACGAGCTCGCCGGTGGTCGGAGTACGGCGAATGGTGGCCGGAGCCGCCGCCGGCCGTCGCGGGAAACCACCCCTGCTTCGGCCACGCGTGGGCGAGAGGGAGGTAGACGAAGACCCCCTCCAGCTGGCCGTGGACCCCAACAGCCCCACATGTCATCCACCGAACCCCGGGCCCGCGCAGAGTAAGTGGACGCGTATTCTCTCGAATACGTTTTCTCCTTACGAAAGCGCACTTTTTTGTTACTTCGTCTGAGAATACGCTTTCTATATGCAGAAGGCGTATTTCAGCAAAGGCGCTTTCCGTTTAAACCCAGCCGTCCGAAACTACTAATTTGCGGACGTTCGTCCGTTAAGGGCAGAAGTGGACAGATTTTTATTCTTTTTCGGCCTAACGAACCAACGGCCGTAACTCGACAACCGTGACTCCGATTCAGGTGATTCCAAAGCCCACCATCTCAGTTCGTCGAGCCCGTTCCGATGGTATCATTTTCATGAGGTTGTTACACTGTGAAAATGACCATTTTGCCCCTGCCCTTATTCAGCCCCCTCCGAGAGGGAAACTTTTCCGACGATTCTTTCCGCGAGTTCATCGCACCTCTCCCCGATGGTCCTCCATTCCCAGGCAAGCCACGACAGCCACGTGCATGATGGCATTGCAGTAGCAATGGTTTCCACTTGAATATTTAATATTTGTTTGTTCATTTAAATGATTTTGTTAATACTTCGAATATGCTTGTGAGTCCATGTCTATGCTTATGCCATGTTCACTTTCATCTACTAAGTGAAATGATTTACTACTAATGTTATTATTATCATGTTTCATTCTTGTACTCATTTCCAATGCTAGTGATAACGATATGCTCATATGAATAGTTAGGGTTTGTTATGAAAATACTAGTTATATTCATTATGCCATGCTCATTTGCATCCCGTAGAATAAATGATTTATCATTGTTGAGGTTATGTTGTTAAATGGTTATGTTGCCCCTCCATGGTTACACTGATATCATGCTCATATGCATTGTTATTTCATCATGTTATTTTATTGTGACTCAGCTCATCACCATTCAAGTTGAACCTGACATTAATCGAACTTGAACAAATCTATTGGCTGAGTCATGGTGCCACCGAATCGGGCTAACCAGTGCAGCCACACTTGCCTTATGGGGGGCCCTGATTCGGTCTATTGTCATGCCTCTCGCCGGTGCCTCCAACTAGGGAAGGTTATGTGCGCGCGCTACCCTGATCAGGTAGGTGGCCATAAGCCTTGTGCCCGAGTTGTTTGCGCGCGGTTGTCCCCGTTTGGGACAAGTTTGTTTTGTTGGGCCACGACGGTGGCAGCCACGAAGGTGGCGGATGTCACGAGTTGACATCAGGGCTACCCAAGACATAACCCAAAGGGGAGTTTGTCGGAGTGGCCGGGAGAGTGTCATGCAATAGATTGGTTTTGTCAGAATGTCGTTGGTCCACCCAAATGGGAGCATGAGGCCATGATTTCCGTGGTGTGGGTACAGTGTACTAACCTCTGCAGAGTGTATAATCTATCGATAGCCGCGTACTCGGTCATGGACACAGTTCGTAGTAGGTCACACTATGGGTCAACAGTAATAATAATCTGAATAATAACAACCCCGGTTCGATGAGGAAAGAAGTTGGTCACGGGATGATCACGATGGTATTCTTGATGATGATTGATCATGAGGTGATCTTGTGATGATCACGACAGTAAGAAAGATTGATATCTATGGTGGTTACGAGATGACCTCCGAGCAGAGTAAGTTGGTCCATGAGACCTTAAACATCGACCCCCTTGCATGGTAGTGCTAGTATCATCTTGTTCATATCATGAATTATATGTACATGCCATGCTCATGTTGTTCTAGTAGTATCATGTTCATCAATGGTAATTAACCTATAAATGCCATGCTGTTGTTTGTCTTGATTGCTTTGGTTGCTGTGAGCTTACGAGTACATTCAAAGTACTCACCTGGCGTGTCATGCCAGCTTGCAGGTCATGCCGTGATTGCTTGTTTGTCGAGGATCCCGAGATTGCGCTCTAGGATACGTCCTAGCCAGAGTCCCTGCGAAGTGGAGTTCATCACCGTCGCCGCTGTTCCGCTGCTAGAATTTATTCCGCTTCGAGATGTTCCGCTACTAGCATAGAACTACCTTAGTAGGCGAAGTGTCGCCATGCACCTGTAATCCTTTGTAATATCGGACCCTTATACCCCGATTATTTGCAATAAGAGCTGCTTTCTTCTATGCCAAGCAGTGCCGTATTCCAGAAGACTTGATCTCTGCGCTGGAATACGGGGTGTTCCGGTTCCTCTGAGCCGGGGTGCCACACCATAGCACACTTCGGCTAGGAATGGAAGCCCTTCGTTTGACATGGGTGATCTCTATCGTCACATCGCTTGACGTGGTCTCCGGATGGCAGACCAGTTTACGCCTAGCTAGATAGTCAGTTTTCGACTTTCTCCACTGAGGCGCCATGCCAATTGACCTGGCAGCGCAATCGCAGTGGTTCTCCTGTTACACCCTTAGCCGAATTCATCGAATACGTAAGGGGTACACGTAGGAGCCGGGCAACCCAACTATTGACCAAAATCTAGGCTCGAAACTGATGCATATAAGGCCAAAATCCGAGACGCCGAATACTTCGGACTTTTGTTATAAAATTGCATATTTTTGGAGAACTTCATCGTCCCAGAGGAGCTATGCTGATAAAGAAATACAATAGAGACCTTGAAAGGGCATAGTTTCTTTATTTCATAATATCCATCGTGTACATGCCCAGCTGTAACGAGAGTAATTAAAAGAATACAATGTAAATGGTAGAGATGGAGGAAAAGAAACAGGTCGGATAATTGCTAACGGATTTTAAAGGATCTGGGCCGCTACCTGCCGCACGTCTGCGTTTTCGAACTGTTAACCAGATTTTCACCATTGATGGTGAGGAACTCCCTTCCAGCCTATTATACACTCTAAGTGTTTGATTGACCGAGTTCCCATAAGGGAGGTGTCGAAGTCACTCTGTGGTTAAAACCACATAGACGTAGTCATGTGTGGCTGTTTCTTTTACAGATACAGGGGCTCTAAGCCTTCGTCTTTGCTCAGTTGATCCGCGCCGACGTTTGGGTAATTGTTCTGGCTTCTCGACGCCCCAGGGAATTTTGAGTGCGAAGTTATGCACTCTGGGGATGTAGTGCCCGCTCCAGAGAGGGCACACGAGGAGCCCGCATCCCTATTTCGGGTGCGGGGGTTCCTTGCCGAGGTCGATTTGTGTAGCCCGGGCGCGCTTCAAAGAGCGGGCGGCGCGTTTATCACTGCAGGCTACCTCCTCGGACGCTTGAACCTCGGCTGCAAAAGCCGCGGTCTGTTCCTCTGTCTGGAGTGAACATTCTGTGTTACCATTGACTGTGATAACGTCGTTGGGTCCCGGCATTTTGAGCTTGAGGTAGCCATAATGCGGGACTGCGTTGAAGCGTGCAAAGGCTGTGCGCCCTAAGAGCGCATGCTATCCACTCCGAAAGGGTATGATATCGAAGATTAACTCCTCGCTTCGGAAGTTCTCAGGCAAACCAAAGACTACCTCTAGGGTGACTGTTCCGGTACAACGGGCTTCGACACCCGGAATGACACCTTTAAAGGTGGTAGAGCTTGGCTTGATCCAAGATGAGTCGATGCCCATCTTCCGTACTGTGTCCTTGTAGATGAGGTTGAGGTTGCTTCCTCCGTCCATGAGGACGCGTGTTAGATGATAGCCATCAACGATAGGGTCCAGGACGAGTGCCGCCGATCCGCCGTGCCTGATGCTGGTCGGATGATCGTGCTTGTCGAAAGTGATTGGGTAAGCCGACCATGGGTTATACTTCGGGGCGACTGGCTCCAGCGCGTATACGTCCCGAAGTACACGCTTCCACTCCCTTTTAGGGATGTGGGTGACATAGATCATATTGACCTCTATTACCTCGTTAGGAAATTTCTTTTGGCCTCCATTATTGGGCTGTGATACGTCTCCAACGTATCTATAATTTTTGATTGTTCCATGCTGTTATATTATCAATCTTGGATGTTTTTATAATCATTTACAACAATTATATATCATTTTTGGAGACTAACCTATTAACTTAGTGCCCAGTGCCAGTTGCTATTTTCTGCCCTGTTTTTGTTTTACTGAAAATCAATACCAAACGAAGTCCAAATGCCACGAAACTTTTTGGAGATTTTTTATTGGCCAAGATAAACACTAGAAGCTTCGGGAGAGGGCCAGAAGACCCATGAGGTGGCCACGAGCCACCAGGGCACGGCTGGGGGGGCAGGCGCGCCCTGGTGCCTCGTGGGCCCCCCTTTGCTCTGTTTGACCTAATTCCAGCACTATAAATTCAGAAAAAATCAGAAACCCTCAGGGGAGTCCACGAATTACTTTTTCCGCCGCCGCAAGTTTCTATTCTCGAGAGATCCCATCTGGGGTCCTTCTTCGGTACTCCGCCGGAGGGGGAATCGATCATGGAGGGGTTCTACATCAACCTTGCTGCCCTTCCTATGATGCGTGAGTAGTTTACCACAGACCTTCGGGACCATAGGCAGTAGCTAGATGGCTTCTTCTCTCTTTTTGATCTTCAATACAATGTTCTCCTCGATGTTCTTGGAGTTCTATCCGATGTAATCACTTTTTGCGGTGTGTTTGTTGGGATCCGATGAATTGTTAGTTTATGATCAGATTATCCATGAAATTATTTGAGTCTTTGCTGCACTCTTTTATGCATGATTATTATAGCCTCGTATTTCTTCTCTGATCTATTGATTTGGTTTGGCCAACTAGATTGATTTATCTTGCCATGGGAAGAGGTGCTTTGTAATGGGTTCGATCTTGCGTTGCTCAATCCCAGTGACAGAAAGGGACATGACACGTATGTATCATTGCTATTAAGGGTAAAAAGATGGGGTTTATTCATACGTGAGTTTATCTTGTCTACATCATGTCATCATTCTTAAGGGGTTACTCCGTTCTTTATGGACTTAATACACTAGATGCATGCTGGATAGCGGTCGATGTGTGGAGTAATAGTAGTAGATGCAGGCAGGAGTCGGTCTACTTGTCTCGGATGTGATGCCTATATACATGATCATTGCCATGGATATTGTCATGCTTATTTTCTTTTCTATCAATTGCCCAACAGTAATTTGTCTACCCACCGTATGCTATTTTCTTGAGAGAAGCCTCTAGTGAAACCTATGGCCCCCGGGTCTATCTAAATCATATTACTAAAATCCTAAAAGTATTGCTGCCATTTTCTTTTATTTATTTTATTTTGTATTTTTGTTTCAATCTATCTATCTATCACATACAATTTAATCTTGCAATTGACCGCCGAGAGATTGACAACCTCTCGTTTGCGTTGGGTGCAAGGATTTGTTGTTTGTGTGCAGGTGCTACTAACGAGGTGTTGCGTGATTCTCCTACTGGTTCGATAACCTTGGTTTCATAACTGAGGGAAATACTTATCTCTACTGTGCTGCATCATCCCTTCGTCTTCGGGGAAATACCAATGCAAGCTACAAGTAGCAAGAAGAATTTCTGGCGCCGTTGCCGGGGAGACATCATCAACATCTATCAAGTACCTTCGCATAAACTCTCATCTCCTTGCATTTATATTATTTTCCATTTGCCTCTCGTTTTCATCTCCCCCACTTCTAAAACGTTTTTACAAAAATACAAAAATATTTTCCGTTTGCCTTTTTCTTGTTTGCTTGTTTGCTTGCTTGCTTTACCATTATGGCTAGTTCTTCGCTCGTTACTATTACCCCTGAAAATGAAGTGCTCAATTTTAAACAAAGGGGAGGAGAGAATTTAAAATATGCTTGGCATAGGATTTGCGATGCTCATAATACATCAACTCGTAAACAATCCACTACTATCCTTCTTCGCAATTTTTATGTGGGCATTACTACTTGGTATAGATTTGTACTTGATACTATTACCGGAGGGAATTTCTTGATGTGTCCCTCTATGTATGCTTTTAATGCTATGGTAAATTTAGTGGGATCACCACCTATTACTATTAATGAAACAACTTTGACCTTGGAACATGTTATGCAAAGGTTAGATGCTATTGAAAATAAAATGCCTACCGTTGAGCACATTGAAAATTTAGATAAAAAGATTCATAACCTTGTTACTCAGTTTGGATCGAAGGTAGGGATTACTCTTAAGATGCTAAATGAGAAAGAACCGATAATTAATGAAAGAATGGAACAAAGTCCCGCTAAGATTGATAAGTTGGAAGAAATTATTAGTAACTTAGGTTCCGCTTTCTCTTCCATGAAAACTGTTGAAAAGACCCCTCCAAGCAAGAATTCCAAATTTATATATGTTCCTAAAACCAATGGTGCTATTTCTAGTAAGGGAAATGAGGAGCTTAAAATGATTAGCGTGCACCCAAATTTTGTTGATGTGATAAAAGAACCAATCTATAAGAACAAAATTTTTAATTTTGTGCCTAGAAGTATGATGATGAGAAATACCTATGTAAAATCCATTAGAAAAAATGGATGCGTGATTGAGGAGTTGGAAACCAAAGATGGCAACACTTGAAATTATGCATTATGCCTAGCTAGGGGCATAAAACAATAGCGCTTGTTGGGAGGCAGCCCAATAAATAAAATAATTTTTTTCTATTATTGTGTGTTTTCACAATTATTCTACTGGTATGAGTATGTTTTTGTGTTTTTAATTAGTTTTTGTGCCAAGTAAAGCCTTTAGGATGACTTGGAAGATAGTATAATTGATGTTGTTTGGAAAACACAAAGTTTTGCGTCCAGTGCCCGAATTTTGTTTATGTACTGGTGCGTCAGAAAAATCTGAAATTTTTACACAGTATTGGTATATGAATTTCCCACGTTTTCCTAATATTTCAGAATTTTTAGAGTTACAAAAGTATGTTTTTAAATAGATTGCTACAGACTGTTCTGTTTTTGACAGATTCTGTTTTTGATGCACTATTTGCTTGTTTTGATGAATCTATGGATTGTATCGGGGGGTATAAGCCATGGTGAAGTTAGAGTACAGTAGGTATAATGCAAAAATAAAATATGAATGGGTTTGTAACAGTACTTAGAGTAGTGATTTATTTTGTTATCCTAACGGATCTCACGAAGGTTTTGTTGAGTTTTGTGTGATTGAAGTTTTCAAGTTTTGGGTGAGATCACGATGGATGAAGGAATAAGGAGTAGCAAAAGCCTAAGATTGGGGATGCCCGAGGCACCCCAAGGTAATATTCAAGGAAGACTCAAGCGTCTAAGCTTGGGGATGCCCCGGAAGGCATCCCCTCTTTCTTCTACCAACCATCAGTAATTTTACTTGGACACTACAAGAAATATGTCAACTTGTGACCTTTTGTCAGTGACCCTGGAAGAAATGGTCGTAAATCTACGACCATTTGAGACCAATTGGTCATAAGCTGTTCGGGGGGCTCCATACCCTAAACCATAACGACCATTTTGGTCAGAAAGGTCATAATTTCCTTACACGAAATGGTCGTAAAGCAGACAGCACTGGTCCGCTGCCTTATTTCTAGCTGATCACGACCAATATAGATGGTCATAGCCTTGTAAATTGTGGTGCATTACTATGACTAGGCGCCACCTCATCAGTTTTTCCTATGTGTCATGTCCATGTGTCAATTTTTGCCCTAGGTTGTGAAGCAGCCTACATTTCTGTCATTCCTAAAATTCCCAAAAAATTCTCATAAATTCAGGAATATTCATTTTCCTATTCTGTTCAGAATAGCACTTTGTGAAGGAAGTGCTATTTATATTTTCTTGATTGCCCTCAAAATTTTTGGGCACTATTTCCTATCCAAATCATTGCCTCATGACAAAATTCAGCTCCATTTGCCTAGTAAATCTTCCTCAGCAAATTTCCAAAGTTTCTGTTCAGCTAGAAGCTTTGTGAAGGAAGTACTAGCTAGGCATATCCTAATGAGTTGAATTTTTGCCACATCTTATATATGCCCAAATCATAGCTCTCCACAAAATTTGAGCCCCATCTAACAATCCATGTGAGCTCACCATCCAATCTTTGTTTCTAGTAATATTTTTAGTTTGGGAAGCAACTATATTTTATATTACTTTATAATTGCTGCAAATCTACGAGGAAATGACCCTGCCAATAGAACCTCTCTCCACCAACTTTTAGCTCATTTAATTTAGCCAATTTCCCTCAATATTTTTCCCAAATTTTCTGTTCAGTGGAGAGCATTGTGAAGGAAGTACCATTTTTATTTATCCAAATGGTATGAAATTTTTATAGTGCGTTCATATGCCCAAATTATCATCCTAATCCAAATTGCAGCTCAATCGAATCATCTATGTGAGCCCAGCTTCAATTTCTATTTTCTGGCCAGATTGGCACATTGCAAAGCAAGTGCTATCTAGACCACTCCTATTGCCCTCAAAATTTTTGGGCACTCTTCCATATCCAAATCATTGCCACATGACAATATTCAGCTCCATTTGCATAGTAAATCTTCCTCAGAAAATTTCCAAAGTTTCTATCCAGAGAGAAGCTTTGTGAAGGAAGTACTAGCTAGGATTATCCAAATAATTTGAGATTTTTCTAAATTTTCCATATGCTCAAATCATCATTCTCCATAAAATTTGAGCTCTATCCAGCAATCCATGTGAGCTCATCATCCAATCTTTTATTCTGGTCATATTTTCAGTTTGTGAAGCAACTATATTTTATATTGCTTAATTATTGCTGAAACTTTACCAGGGCATGTTCCTACCTATATAACTTCCCTCCACAAAATTTTAGCTCATTTAATTTAGCCAATTTTCCTCAATATTTTTCCTAATTTTCTGTTCAGTGGAGAGCATTGTGAAGGAAGTACCATTTTTATTTATCCAAATGGTATGAAATTTTTACAGTGCATGCATATGCCCAAATTATCATCCTCATCCAAATTGCAGCTCAATCGAATCATCTATGTGAGCCCAGCTTCAATTTCTATTTTCTGGCCAGATTGGCACATTGCAAAGCAAGTGCTATCTAGACCACTCCTATTGCCCTCAAACTTTTTGGGCACTCTTCCATATCCAAATCATTGCCACATGACAATATTCAGCTCCATTTGCATAGTAAATCTTCCTGAGAAAATTTCCAAACTTTCTATCCAGAGAGAAGCTTTGTGAAGGAAGTACTAGCTAGGATTATCCAAATGATTTGAGATTTTTCCAAATCTTCTATATGCTCAAATCATCACTCTCCATAAAATTTGAGTTCTATCCAGCAATCCATGTGAGCTCATCATCCAATCTTTTATTCTGGTCATATTTTCAGTTTGTGAAGCAACTATATTTTATATTGCTTAATTATTGCTGAAACTTTACCAGGGCATGTTCCTACCTATCTAACTTCCCTCCACAAAATGTCAGCTCAATCCATTCGTTCATTTGACCCAGCTTCAACATCCATATTTCTTTCCAGTGTGGTACTTTGCAAAGCAAGTGCCACCTAGGCTCCTCCATTTGAGCTGCAAATTTGCCAAGACAGTCTCCTTAGTAGATGATCATCCTCAGCCAAAACTCAGGCCCATTGGCCATGTGCATTTCCCCCACCGCTAATCAAACACTTGGCTGCTAATTCATGTTTGAGCTTAGTTCAGTCTCCTCGTGAGATTCTTATGTTGTATTCTTCTTCCTAACACCTACCGGAGGAGTGCCCAACCCACCAGACATGCCTAGGCCGCCCAGAACGCGTGGCAACGCCATGGTCACGCGGTGACCACGCGGCTGACATGCCAGTTTACGCGCTCTGGAATTGGGGGCCTCGGCCACCATCCAAACCTCGACGTCTCGCCACCACACCATGTATCTCTGATTAAATAGATACTTGTCTACCTAGAAATGATTTTTGGAAAAAATAAAGAGCAAACTATAAGGCAGATGCAGTTCAAATTTGACCCGCTTCCTCCTGAATCGTCGGAAATTTGTCTTTTTCACGAGAGGTGGATCAAAAGCTTTTGACACCCAACCATTTGGTCAATTGTACATTAAATATGGTATAATATTTTAGAAAAATGATGTGGTCCAATTTTGCAACAAATATTTGGTAGGTCCTTCACAAAAAAACTCATTTTGGGCACTCGAAAAATGGAAAATGAAATTTTCGTCCAAAGAAAATGAAAACTTCCTTAGGCAACATTGTTTGCCATTCCAAGATGCACCATTGTGCACAATATGAGATCATTTGAACAAACTATGCCATGAATGTGGCCATAAGATTGATCATTTGGATTGAAAGCCATGAATCTTCACACATGATAGCTCATTTTTGAGAACACTTTTTTAAAATAATTGCTGTATTACAAGTTTATTATTTTTCCTGGTAACTTGGTCACATATAATGACACAATGCGAAGGTTTTCCAATTATTTGATTTTTTTTTGAATTTTTCATGCCCATTTCAAAATGCGGTCAAAACGGCGGGCATGACCGTTCCTAGCTAGTGGTTGAATCTTGGAAAACTTTTGGCGTTTCTCTGATTAGATAGATACTTATGTACCTAGAAATGATTTTTGAAAAAAATAAAGAGCAAACTATAAGGCAGCTGCAGTTCAAATTTGACCCGCTTCCTGCTGAATCGGCGGAAATTTGTGTTTTTCACGAGAGGTGGATCAAAAGCTTTTGACACCCAACCATTTGGTCAATTGTACATTAAATATGGTCTAATATTTTAGAAAATGATGTGGTCCAATTTTGCAACAAATATTTGGTAGGTCATTCACAAAAAAACTCATTTTTGCCACTCGGAAAATGATTAAAAATAGCTAGAAAGATCAGAAATGCATACAAATTGGTGCTCATCCATAAAATGTGGTCTAACTTGAGTGAAAATTTGTGTGGTGCCCTTTTGCAAAATATTTTTGATAGATGCTTCACAAAATCCCTCTATTTTTAGTACTTGGAAACTATTTTAAATCACAGATTTTCCGAACCAATCAGGACTCTTCCCACGGATCACCCCACTGTAGCCGATCTGAACCGTCCACACCTGGCGGATCCAACGTCTTAGCAGCCCAACCGAAACCAACCCTAGTACTCTCCTCGCTCGATCCCCTTCCACGCGCCGCCACCTCTCTCTCTTCCTCTCCCCGATCCAGACCGAAGAGCGAGAGCTCGCCTCATCCCTTCTAGATCGCCGCCGTCACCGCCCTCCGGCGGAGCTCGCCGCCGTCCATGGCCTCCCCCACGCCCTCCTCCTCTCGCCCCTCCCCTTCCCTCACCAGAAGGGAGAGAAGAACTCGAGGGAGGGAGATCCATCACGATCCATCTCCCCCGCACCACTCCACGCCGCCACCGCCACCTACAACACCCGATCCCGCCTGAATCCGGCGTCCTCCGGTGGCGCCCAGCACACCACGGTGACCCCCTCCCTCCGCTCCTTCCTCCCATCACCCCAAACCCTGACTCCCAATCCCACTTCCTCCGCATCGCCTCTCCCTCGTCCTCTCCCATTGATCCCCCGATTCAGATCGATGGCGACGCTGCATGACCTAGCGAGCTCCCCCCCCAGCGCCGCAGCCGCCGCCGCCTCCCCAAACCTAGCCCGCAGCGCCGCGGCCTCCTCCCATCCTCCCCACCCGCCACCAGCAGCCATGGCGACGGAGCTGGCCTACGCGCCGCCCATGAAGTCGGGCAAGCTCGGGTTCGAGGGCACCCAGGAGGTGCAGCACCGCATCCGCATCATCCTCTCCTCCAAGTCCGTCAAGAACCTTGAGAAGGGTGGGTCCCCGGTGATCCCTTCCTCCCCATTCGTTCCCGCTTCGTACGTCTCCGATCTGATGCGTCTTGTTTTGCAGTCTGCTCGGATCTGGTGAAGGGCGCCAAGGAGAAGCAGCTCAAGGTCAAGGGCCCCGTCAGGATGCCCACCAAGGTGCTCAACATCACCACCAGGAAGTCCCCGTGTGGAGAAGGTAGCCACCTCTCTCTCCCGCCTCCTCTCTGCTCGATCCCATTTTTCTGCCTACTTGATGTATATCATGTCGTGCCCTGCCATGCTCATGGTATTTCGTCGGTTATTATGTGAGTAAGTATCTGTCTATGGCTTGAATCGCTGTTATGATGATGGTGTGCTGAGCAGAGGATGTGAAACATTTAGACCACTAAGACCATTCTGGTTTTGATGCATCTAAAATCGAGCTTTTTAAAACTGATGCCTAGCATGCCATCAACGTACCTCTTTGTTCTTGTGTGTCTAGAGATCCAGCTCTGTGTGTTGGTGTGATATAATGTAGAGGAGTTGCATCTGAATCATTTGTCAGCTGAGCATATGATGTTACAAGGAGATGCTACTGAGATGTCACTATCATTGAAGTATCTTAAACCGAGCTTTTTAAAACTGATGCTTGGTTTATCTAGTTCTAGTAAATTAGTTGTTGTTGGTTATCCTACATAGGTGTCATCTGTCTGTCAATTGAAATCTGTCGCCTGTGGGATCTCACATCATCTGTCTATCAATTGTTGGTCATCCTCGTCCTCTCCTCGCTTTGCTTGATGGTTGAATCTGTCGCCTGTGGTAGCCTGCGCTGTAGATGGTGCCTTACCATGTTTGTTCAGTTAGTTGATGTCATTATTTACTGGTACCAGCATGGATTTACCAAGTTGGGATGTTTCTAACTCCACTATTTCTGTTTTTCTTTATCACCTTATCCAACATTGTTAGATTCCTGTATTGAATATTGATGTATGCCAACTATGAATATGATCTTGTATTAAGCTTTAGCTGGCTGTTAATTATGTTGTGTTAGCTGCTGACTAACCATGGCCTGCAGCGGCTGGGTGTTTCTTTTGGGCGCAGGTGACTTGTACACGAAGCTGTACGACTAGCTGGATGATCACGATCAGCGCCGGAGAGCCTGCACCTTGAAGTTGGGCTTTTCCAGCTATGTTAATTTCGTGATGGGGTAAGTGACACTCCAGGACCATGGTTGTGATGTGCTTGGTTTTAGTGGTCCTGATGTATGAGCCTACTTTTCCTGTTTCTAGCTATTTGATATCATGTCTGATTTCAATATTGGGTCGATCGAGTTGTCGATTTTCTTGACCTGGTCATACCATAATATGTTAGTGTTTAGTCATGTATGCATCTCCATGTTGCAAGCCTGCCATACATGATAGGATTAGTACTTGTTAACTACTCATATGTGCTTGTAGAGAAGGATACAGTTATTATTTAACCAGTCCTGTTTTTTAACATTTGTTGTGCTTCCAAGGGACACAGATCTCTACTCTTCTATATAATCCACACTTTGTTCTGGAATTGCTTCAAGTCTGAAATTGACTTGGTGGTTTTAGACTGAAACACTATGCTTGTTCAAAGAGTGTCCATGTTGTGTGATATACGATGCTACTCCGTTGTGCATCTCTCTTTTCTTGTGTGTTACATCATTGTAGATATGCTTGATAGAGTGAATGATTTCAGTTCTGGTTGTTTCAAATCTTTACTATGTACCATGCTTAGTGTTTACTGAACTGAGGCATTGGGCATCGGAATTTAGGCATTTATGTATAATTTTAGTTCTGGATGTGTCCAATGCAAACATTATTGTCAAGTTGATTCTAAAATGTCTCATTAACTTCATTTCAGATGGTGATTTCTGGATTTGGTACCAATTTATTGTTGGCCTGGCCTGTGCTCTGTACCTTGCTTTGGTTTTAAGTAGCAAGAAGTGCCTTAGTACCTTTTCTGTCATGTGGTGTCCATGGATTGAAATTGTATTGATTTTAGTATCGAAAATGGCTCAAACTTGAAGTACTTAAAATAGATTGCCGTTCCTTTCTTGTTTGTTTTGATACCATATACCTGCCCTGTATTAGCTCTTTCCTTTTATGCATGTTAATTCAGTGTTGTTGATTTGATGCTGATGTTCAGAAATAAGATTTTGATGGATGGGTTTATTTCAGTAGGCTAAATAGGCTACCTTCTTGGTTTGTTGGAGTGCAAATGATCGATGAGCTGAGCTTCTTCCAGTAGTGGTAGTGGAAGTGATGCTAGAGCAGTACATGGATCAGCAGATCATCATGCCGTTTGGGTAGGGACAAGCTGGGACGGCCCTAATGCAGCAACACTACCATTGGTACATTTCTCAGTTCCTAGCTGCGCCTCTTTTTGCATGTTCTGCTGGTATTTATGCACATGGATTGGCCTTCATTATTTTGTTATTTACTATTAAATATGCTGTTAGATTTACTTTTATTTTGTTCCTAACCATTTTGTTCTATAACATGCAGATGCTGGCCTTTCATGTTTCTTCGCGAGCATCAGGACAAAGAAGTCAGAAGAAGCATAGTTCTAGCTCATTGGAGCTAGTTCTGGGAGTAATGAAGCCCTTGATGCTGATCCTATTGGATCAAACTGAAGCACGAACTTGGCTCATGTGATAGACTGTACACTTGTAGAGCTTGTTATCTGATTGTAAACTTGATGCTGATCACATTTGTATGTGTGTTATATGATGTAGCAGATTGCTTCTTGCTGTTATTTGAAGTATTGTGTTTGTTTTCTGTCTAATTCGATTTAAATATTGGTTGTTTAATTGTCGGCATATTGAAATCTGAAGAACATGACCTTGACAATAGGGACCCACAAACTAGAACGTGACATTTGGGACCCACTTACCACAACCTGACAATTGGGGTGCATTAAAAAAAGAAAAACAAAGGCTACTACCCAAAAATAAAAAGGCTAAAATGTTGGGCCTGGCCCATGTAGCTATCCAAAATTAATAAGAAAAAATATAAAAAGGCTGAATTTTTGGGCTTGGCCCAAGTAAAGCGTCGAACTGGAGCGGGCTGATTCTAATCGACGACCATTTCGTTTGGTCGTAATTTTGCCACGTCAGCTTGCCACGTTGGATCTGACGTGGTCTGGGCAGACTGCCAGTGACCAAAACAATTGGTCGTAGAATCTACGACCTTTTATTTTGGTCGTAGCTGTCTACGACCATTTCACAAAGAAGGTCGTTAAGTTTCATTAAAGACGGCCAGCTTTTGACCAACTGTTTTTGGTCACAAAAAGGTCAAAAATGGAAAACCGTGACCATTCAGTGACCAATATTGATGGTCGCAAGTTGACATATTTCTTGTAGTGGGAGCTATATTTTTATTCGTCACATGATATGAGTTTTGCTTGGAGAGTCTTGTATTATATGAGTCTTTTCTTTGTTTGCTTTTTAGTTAGTCACAATCATCTTTGCTGAACACACCTATTTTGAGAGAGCCACACGTTCATCATCATTTGATAGAATACTCTATGTGCTTCACTTAAATTTTTTGAGCTAGGCAGTTGCTCTAGTGCTTCACTTAAATCTTTTTGAGCATGGTGGTGGCTATATTTTGAAGGAATAAACACTCATGCTTCACTTATATTATTTTGAGAGTTGATTGAAATTTTGAAGAAATAAACTCTCATGCTTCACTTATATTATTTTGAGAGTTGATAAGATTAAAATTTTGAAGAAATGAATTCTCATGCTTCACTTATATTATTTTGAGAATTGATAAGATTGAAATTTTGAAGAAATATTTGCACTCTCATGCTTCACTTAAATCTTTTTGAGAGTTGATAATAGTAACGGTAATTTGCACAAGATATGAATTTGGTCCCAAAGTGATGAATATTCAAGAGGGATATAATAAAAACTTTCATATAGATCATTGGATATGATAAGTGTGATTCCTTGCAATAGTTTTGCGATATGGAAATGATAATATGTGACTCATGTTAGTGAGTAATTGTGATTTAGTAAATATATTCGTGTTAAGGTTTGTGATTCCCTATTCATGCACATCAAGTCAATAGTTATGCAATGAAATTATATCCTACTTATGGTGCATTATTCGGTGTTAGTTGTTTTCAATGCATGTTTATGACCGTTTTTGTTTTTTGGTTGGTTGCTTCTCAATCTATTTGCTAGCCGTCATTTGTAATAAGCGGAAATACTGCTTGTGCATCCAAACTCCTTAAACCCAAGTTGTGCCAAATGAGTCCACTATACCTACCTATATGCGGTATTTCAACCTATATGCGGTATTTCAATGCCGTTCCAAGTAAATTTGCATGTGCCAACTCTAATTTTCAAAAAAAAATCCGGTTTGTGTGCCCGTACCGCTCATGAAGAGGCAGGGGGTGGCCATTATTTTCCATGCTAGGTGTGTTATTCTCACGTCGAGTGTTTATTCACTTGTCATTGCACGAGAGAATGGTTGGTAATAGGGATGCCCAGTCCCACAATGAAATCAAAATTAATAACAACAAAATTCGTTGGAAAGTGTTGGTTTAAAGGGCACCCGTGGGTACGGCTAGCCATGGATTGTGAAAGAATGGTGGAAAGGAAATGAACTTTACTTTCTGTTTGGGAACCACCTATGATGTGTGTAGGATGGAAAATATTGGGAATTCTCGGTCGTTTTCGTTGACAGGAAAAGCATGCCTCTCAAAATATTTTTATCTCTTTAATTTCAGCTTTGAGCTCTGGCACATTTGACAAATCTCTGCTTCCCTCTGCGAAGGGCCTATCTATTTACTTTTATGCAATCTTTATTTTTATTTGAGTCTCCATCTTCTCTTATAAAGCACCAACTAGAGTGCACTATTGTCATACTTGTGCATTGGATGTAGCTAATATTTGAGTGTGTTTCATGAATGGATCAATGATTGAGCATAATGGCCTAGGGATAACTTTCTTTAGCATTGATATTTTGAAAGACATGGTTGTTTGTTAGCATGCTTGAGTATTTATATCTTCATGTCAAATTATAGACTATTGCTTTGAATCATTCAAGTCCAATGTCCATGCTACAAAAGAAAAGAATATGTGATGAATATGATAGGCAACATTCCACATCAAAAATTCTGTTTTTATCATTTACCTACTCGAGGAAGAGCAGGAATTAAGCTTGGGGATGCTGATACGTCTCCAACGTATCTATAATTTTTGATTGTTCCATGCTGTTATATTATCAATCTTGGATGTTTTTATAATCATTTACAGCAATTATATATCATTTTTGGAGACTAACCTATTAACTTAGTGCCCAGTGCCAATTGCTGTTTTCTGCCCTGTTTTTGTTTTACAGAAAATCAATACCAAACGAAGTCCAAATGCCATGAAACTTTTTGGAGATTTTTTATTGGCCAAGATAAACAGTAGAAGCTTCGGGAGAGGGCCAGAAGACCCAGGAGGTGGCCACGAGCCACCAGGGCGCGCCTGGGAGTGCAGGCACGCCTGGTGCCTCGTGGGCCCCCCTTTGCTCCGTTTGACCTAATTCCAGCACTATAAATTCAGAAAAAATCAGAAACCCTCAGGGGAGTCCATGAAATACTTTTTCCGCCGCCGCATGTTTCTGTTCTCGAGAGATCCCATCTGGGGTCCTTCTCCGGTACTCCGCCGGAGGGGGAATCGATCATGGAGGGGTTCTACATCAACCTTGCTGCCCTTCCTATGAAGCGTGAGTAGTTTACCACAGACCTTCGGGACCATAGGCAGTAGCTAGATGGCTTCTTCTCTCTTTTTGATCTTCAATACAATGTTCTCCTCGATGTTCTTGGAGTTCTATCCGATGTAATCACTTTTTGCGGTGTGTTTGTTGGTATCCGATGAATTGTGAGTTTATGATCAGATTATCCATGAAATTATTTGAGTCTTTGCTGCACTCTTTTATGCATGATTATTATAGCCTCGTATTTCTTCTCCGATCTATTGATTTGGTTTGGCCAACTAGATTGATTTATCTTGCCATCGGAAGAGGTGCTTTGTAATGGGTTCGATCTTGTGTTGCTCAATCCCAGTGACAGAAAGGGACATGACACGTATGTATCATTGCTATTAAGGGTAAAAAGATGGGGTTTATTCATACGTGAGTTTATCTTGTCTACATCATGTCATCGATCTTAAGGCATTACTTGTTCTTTATGGACTTAATACACTAGATGCATGCTGGATGGCGGTCGATGTGTGGAGTAATAGTAGTAGATGCAGGCAGGAGTTGGTCTACTTGTCTCGGACGTGATGCCTATACACATGATCATTGCCTTGGATATCGTCATCATTATTTGCTTTTCTATCAATTGCCCAACAGTAATTTGTCTACCCACCGTATGCTATTTTCTTGAGAGAAGCCTCTAGTGAAACCTATGGCCCCCGGGTCTATCTAAATCATATTACTAAAACCCTAAAAATATTCCTGCCATTTTCATTTATTTATTTTATTTTGTATTTTTGTTTCAATCTATCTATCTATCTATCACATACAATTTAATCTTGCAATTGACCGCCGAGAGATTGACAACCTCTCGTTTGCGTTGGGTGCAAGGATTTGTTGTTTGTGTGCAGGTGCTTCTAACGAGGTGTTGCGTGATTTTCCTACTGGTTCGATAACCTTGGTTTCATAACTGAGGGAAATACTTATCTCTACTGTGCTGCATCATCCCTTACTCTTCGGGGAAATACCAACGCAAGCTACAAGTAGCAGGCTGCCGAGGTTCATCCTCGTCGTCGCTGTGGTGTTGGGTTTTACTCTGACCCTCTGCCGCTATCTTGCCGGCTAGTTTAAAGACCCAACAATTCCTATTAGTGTGGGTTGCTGGTTTTTCCTGAGTACCGCGAATCCCACATGGGCGGTCCAGGAGCCTATCAAGCTGGCTAGGTCCGTCTTTGTTCCCTTTAAAGGGTTTTCTTTTCTGCCCGGATTTAGGTCCGGTGAACCCTGCGTTGACCGCGGCGTCTTCAGTGTCGCTTCTGCCATGTTTATACCTGCGCTTATTCTTGTTGCGCTTTGGTTTTCCATTGGCGTCGCGAGTTTCCGAGGTGCCCGCCTCACCGTTATGAGTACTTCGGGCGAGCCAGCTATCCTCTCCCGCACAGAAGCGAGTCATCAGGGAGGTCAGGGCATCGATAGTTCTCAACTTATCCTGGCCGACTTGTCGAGCCAACCATTCATCTCGAATATTGTGTTTAAATGTGGCGATGGCCTTGGCTTCGGAGCAGTCTATGATCTGGTTCTTCTTGGTGAGGAACCTGTTCCAGAATTTCTGGGCTGATTCACTTGGCTGCTGGGTGACACGGCTGAGGTCATCAGCGTCCGGAGGTTGGACATATGTGCCCTGGAAGTTTGCTCGAAAAGCGTCTTCTAGGGCCTCCCATCTGCCGATAGAGTGAGGGGGTGGCTATTAAGCCAGTGCCTCGCCAGCCCCTTTAGCTTGAGCAACAGATATTTAATGGCATGGAGATCATCTCCATTGGCCATGTGTATATGCAGGAGGAAATCTTCGATCCAAACTGCTGGGTCCGTGGTACTATCGTATGATTCTATGTTGATGGGTTTAAACCCTTCCGGGAATTCATGTTCCATCACCCTGTCTGTGAAGCAGATTGGGTGAGCCGGACCGCAGGACCGAGGAGCATCTCGTCGGAGGTCGGGGGGAAGCCGTGAGTAGGCTTGATCTCGGGCACGGCCGTTCCTGTCCATCCAGGCATCGTAGCCGTCAGGCTCGGCGGGCGCACGTCCCCTTGATCCGTAGATGGACCGAGGGGGAGCCCTATTTTCCTCAATGCGACGTCGAGCGTCGTGAGGGTCTAGATTATCCACGGGGTCCTTGCTGTAATGGCGTGGAGGTGGTCGTTCGCTGAGGTCTTCTCGTCTTGGCCTGTCCCGGCCTCTAGGGGGCCGATCGAGGTCGTCAGCGAGCTCCTCGTCAAACTCCGGTAACATACGCCTACGTGGGTATGATTTCGGCGCACTATGGCGTCGGTTCTCCATGTCTTGCTCAGCGGAGAGTACTTCAATCCACTTTTCATTGAGCGCATCAGTGTTGGCCTGCAGCAGCTGCTGCTTGCGTTTTAAACTCCGGGCCGTCGCAACGAGGCGTCGCCGGAAGCGCTCTTGTTCAAAAGGGTCTTCAGGGACGATGTAGTCCTCGGTGCCGAGGCTCTCGTCCTCCTCGGATTCCGGCATGTAGTTGTCATCGGCCCCTTCGAAGAGGTCATTGGGATCTGAGTCCCTAAGAGGTCGGTCTGGTGTGCCGTTCCATACTGGGGAGGCTTGAACGTCCTCCTCATGGTTATCGGCATCGCCGTCCTCCACGTCACCGTTATTGGATGTCGTGTCGTTGCCACTGGGTTCCCCATTATTGCCCCTTCGGCGCCTTCGCCGACGTCTCAGAGGGGATTTGGGGGTGTCCACCATCTAAACATCGTAGGTAGACGTGGCGGTCCACCTGCCCGCGTTTACCGGGGGCAAGTAGTTCTCGATGGGGCCATCAGCATCTTCCTCCATGTCCGAGGATTCGCCGTAGTACAACACGTCGGTGGCGTGGGATGGATGGTGGGTGGGATGTAAATTTCCCTATCGTCGGCTTTAAGTCTGATCTGATTGTAAACCGAAGTCTTGCCGTCCGAGATGGACATGCTCCGGATGCGGTCAAGCATCTCATCGAGGTGAGATAACTCTTCGGGATTCATGGATGTGCCATAGGCAGGGCTGATTCGAAGTACACCCGGCGTGTAACCGGATGCGTTTTCAGAGCGAAGGGAATCTGAACGTAATTCTGGGTTCTGCGCCGAAATCAACTCTGGCACTGGCGCAATTTTAGGAGTGGGAGCCGGATCTATCTCCGTACTGGCGATCGGGGAGAGACTGGCCGAAGTGGCGGCGTCAGGGGTCTCAAGAGGCACCGTGACAGAGTTCGGTTCCGGAGTCGAGCCTCCAGAACCGGCCGAGCTCTCGATCCGATCGGGAGTCCATCCCGATAGGATGAGTTCGCCATGGGAATCCGCAGTGTACTCAAGGCCACTGAAGGTCACGATCAGACCTGGGGCATAGTTCTCCATAGAGGTCAGGTGACCCGTCGAGTCGGCGCAAAAATACCATGCTGCCGAAGACTAAAAGCTGGCCGGGGGCGTAAACGTCCCCGTGGCCATTGGCGCAGTTGATCTGTAGGTGAGCCATCAATCCTTCTGGTGATCACGCAGCGGAACTCTCAATGAAAGCACCAGTGTCGGTGTAAAAACCGGCAGACCTCGGGGTAGGGGTTCCCGAGCTGTGGATCTGGGATCGGTGGTAACAGAGATGTTGGACACGATGTTTACCCAGGTTCGGGCCCTCTTGATGGAGGTAAAACCCTACGTCCTGCTTCTGTTTATATTGAGGGAGATGTATCAAGTACATAGTTGATCTACCTCGAGATCGTAATATATGTCTAACTTCTAGGGCTAGGTGAGCAATATTGCGTTGTTCTCCCCTACGGGCTAAACCCTATGGCTTATATACACGCCAGGGAGGGTATCTAGGGTTACAAGGTCGGTATCTAGGAATAAGGCGGCTGGACAAATCTTGAAGTGTACTACAAGTCTTTGGTAGAGACAGCCTCGATCACGTCTCCCGTGTGTGGCCTCTAGAGTCCATCTTGATCACGTACGAGGGCACATCGGCCTAACCGAGGAGACGGGCCGGCTAGGTTGGCACCCCCTAATCCAGGACACCGTCAACGAGGTACCAGGGCACGCCTGCCCCCCCAGGCGCGCCCTGGTGCCTCGTGGGCACCCCCTGGGGCTTCTGGCCTCCTCCCGAAGCTTCTAGTGTTTATCTTGTCCAGAAAAAAATCTCCAAAAAGTTTCGTGGCATTTGGACTTCGTTTGGTATTGATTTTCAGTAAAACAAAAACAGGGCAGAAAATAGCAACTGGCACTGGGAACTAAGTTAATAGGTTAGTCCCCAAAAATGATATATAATTGTTGTAAATGCATATAAAAACATCCAAGATCGATAGTATAACAGCATGGAACAATAAAAAATTATAGATACGTTGGAGACCTATCAGCATCCCCAAGCTTAATTCCTGCTCGTCCTCGAGTAGGTAAATGATAAAAATAGAATTTTTGATGTGGAATGCTGCCTATCATATTCATCACATATTCTTTTCTTTTATAGCATGGACATTGGACTGGGATGATTCAAAGCAATAGTCTATAGTTTGACATGAAGATATAAATACTCAAGCATGCTAACAAGCAACCATGTCTTTCAAAATATCAATGCTAAAGAAAGTTATCCCTAGCCCATTATGCTCAATCATTGATCCATTCATGAAACACACTCAAATATTAGCTACATCCAATGCACAAGTATGACAACAGTGCTCTCTAGTTGGTGCTTTTGTAAGAGAAGATGGAGACTCAAATAAAAAATAAAAATTGCATAAAAGTAAATAGATAGGCCCTTCGCAGAGAGAAGCAGAGATTTGTCAAATGTGCCAGAGCTCAAAGCTTAAATTAGAGAGAAAAAATTATTTTGAGAGGCATGCTTTTCCTGTCAACGAAAACGACCGAGAATTCCCAATATTTTCCATGCTAGACACATCATAGGCGGTTCCCAAACAGAAAGTAAAGTTTATTTCCTTTCCACCATTTCTTTCACAATCCATGGGTAGCCGTATCCACGGGTGCCCTCCATACCAACACTTTCCAAGGAATTTTGTTGTTATTATTTTTGATTTCATTGTGGGACTGGGCATCCCTATTACCAGCGACTCTCTCGTGCAATGACAAGTGAATAAACACTCATCGTGAGAATAACACACCTAGCATGGAAAATAATGGCCACCCCCTGCCGCTTCATGAGCGGTACGGGCACACAAAACGGAAAAATTATTTTGAAATTTAGAGTTGGCACACGCAAATTTACTTGAAACGGCATTGAAATACCGCATATAGGTAGATATAGTGGACTCATTTGGCACAACTTGGGTTTAAGGATTTTGGATGCACAAGTAGTATTTTCGCTTAGTACAAATGAAGGCTAGCAAATAGATTGAGAAGCAACCAACCAAAAAACGAAAACGGTCATAAACATGCATTGAACATAACTAACACCGAATAATGCACCATAAGTAGGATATAATTTCGTTGCATAACTATGGACTTAACGTGCATGCATAGGGAATCACAAACTTTAACACTAATATTCTTACTAAATCACAATTATTCACTAACATGACTCACATATTATCATTTTGATATCGCAAAACTATTGCAAGGAATCACACTTATCATATCCAATGATCTATATGAAAGTTTTTATTATATCCCTCTTGAATATCCATCACTTTGGGGCCAATTTCATATCTTGTGCAAATTACCGTTACTATTATCATCAACTCACAAAAATATTTAAGTGAAGCATGAGAGTGCAAATATTTCTTCAAAATTTCAATCTTATCAATTCTCAAAATAATATAACTGAAGCATGAGAATTCATTTCTTCAAAATTTTAATCTTATCAACTCTCAAAATAATATAAGTGAAGCATGAGAATTCATTTCTTCAAAATTTTAATCTTATCAACTCTCAAAATAATATAAGTGAAGCATGAGAGTTTATTTCTTCAAAATATAGCCACCACCGTGCTCAAAAAGATTTAAGTGAAGCACTAGAGCAACTGCCTAGCTCAAAAAATTTAAGTGAAGCACATAGAGTATTCTAACAAATGATGATAAACGTGTGGCTCTCTCAAAATAGGTGTGTTCAGCAAGGATGATTGTGACAAACTAAAAAGCAAACAAAGCAAAGACACATATAATACACGACGCTCCAAGCAAAACACATATCATGTGACGAATAAAAATATAGCTCCAAGTAAAATTACCGATGGTTGGTAGAAGAAAGAGGGGATGCCTTCCGGGGCATCCCCAAGCTTAGACGCTTGAGTCTTCCTTGAATATTACCTTGGGGTGCTTCGGGCATCCCCAAGCTTAGGCTCTTACTACTCCTTATTCCTTCATCCATCGTGATCTCACCCAAAACTTGAAAAGTTCAATCACACAAAACTCAACAAAACCTTCGTGAGATCCGTTAGTATAACAAAATAAATCACTACTTTAAGTACTATTGCAAACCCATTCATATTTTATTTTTGCATTAGACCTACTATAATCTAACTTCACCATGGATTATACCCCCCGATACAATCCATAGATTCATCAAAACAAGCAAGTAGTGCATCAAAAACAGAATCTGTCAAAAACAGAACATTCTGTAGCAATCTATTTAAAAGACATACTTCTGTAACTCCAAAAATTCTGAAAAATTAGGAGAACATGGTAAATTCATATACCAATACTTTGTAAAAATTCTAACAAGCAAGTAGTATAATTGATGCTGTTTGGAAAACAGAAAGTTTTGCGTCCAGTGCCAGAATTTTGTTTCCGTACCAGTAGCATAATTGTGACAACACACAATAACAGAAACAAAAGATAAAATTTTATTTTATTCATTGGGTTGCCTCCCAACAAGCGCTATTGTTTTATGCCCCTAGCTAGGCATAATGCATAGTTTCAAGTATTGTCATCTTTCTTCTTTTTGTCTAAAGATACGTTCTTATCAGGAGGCTTTTCAAAGACAATTTGAAACACATCATCCATGGAAATTTTAGCATTACTAAGTTGGCCATCCTCAAATCCCTCTTGATTCCCTTTTACAATCCAAGAATACTGTTTATTAATAACATTGAAAACTTGTTGGATTATATTTAAAGGAGGGACCTCCTTTTTGGTATTCTCATCAAAGGTCCAGTCGCCACGAAATAAATATCTTAACAAGTAATCATCATTGTATAAGATCTCATCTATCACCGGTTTTTCATGATTCATGCCATAAAAATCAAAGATTTCTCTAGCTTCTCGAACTATGTAATCAAATTCATTCATGAGGATAATAGTTGCTATCTTTTTAGCCTTAGGATTTTTTATAACTGGCAACTCATAAAACAGTCTTTGCAAAGTAGGATGGGTATGAATAAATCTTTTGTCTAGCTTAAGAACAAGAGCAAAAATAGCTTCAGCATAATTCTTGGTTCTACTAAGAATAGGAGTATCATCACAAGCCAAAGTTCCAGTGCAATTAAAGAATTCTTGGATGACATTTTTTCCTATAACATTCCCATGTCCCATCACAAAAGTTTTAGTATCTAAATTGGTAGGAATTTCGATTTTAGGAGTTTTACCATCCTCACTTTTTTCCATACCAAAATCAGCCATGATAGCAATTCCAAGTAAACAAGCAAACAAGCAAACAAGCAAACAAGAAAAAAGCAAACGGAAAATACTTTTGTATTTTTGTAAAAACTTTTTAGAAGTGGGGGAGATGAAAACGAGAGGCAAATAAAGTAAATGCAAGGAGATGAGAGTTTATGCAAAGGTACTTGATAGATGTTGATGATGTCTCCCCGGCAACGGCGCCATAAATTCTTCCCGCTACTTGTAGCTTGCGTTGGTATTATCCCCGAAGAGGAAGGGTTGATGCAGCACAACAGAGGTAAGTATTTCCCTTAGTTATGAAACCAAGGTTATCAATCCAGTAGGAGAACCACGCAACACCTCGTTAGTAGTACCTGCACACAAACAACAAATCCTTGCACCCAACGCAAACGAGGGGTTGTCAATCCCTCGGCGGTTAATTGCAAGATTAAATTGTTTGTCATAGATAGATGGATAGAAACAAAAATAAAAAATAAAATAAATAAAGAAAAAGTGCAGTAATATTTTTAGGGTTTTAGTAATATGATTTAGATAGACCCGGGGGCCATAGTTTTCACTAGAGGCTTCTCTCAAGAAAATAGCATACGGTGGGTAGACAAATTACTGTTGGACAATTGATAGAAAAGCAAATAATCATGACGATATCCAAGGCAATGATCATGTATATAGGCATCACGTCCGAGACAAGTAGACCGACTCCTGCCTGCATCTACTACTATTACTCCACACATCGACCGCTATCCAGCATGCATCTAGTGTATTAAGCCCATGAAGAACAGAGTAACGCCTTAAGAACGATGACATGATGTAGACAAGATAAACTCACGTATGACTAAACCCCATCTTTTTACCCTTAATAGCAATGATACATACGTGTCATGTCCCTTTCTGTCACAGGGATTGAGCACCACAAGATCGAACCCATTACAAAGCACCTCTTCCCATGGAAAGATAAATCAATCTAGTTGGCCAAACCAAATCAATAGATCGGAGAAGAAATATGAAGCTATAATAATCATGCATAAAAGATATCAAAGAAGACTCAAATAATATTTATGGATAATCTGATCATAAACTCACAATTCATCGGATCCCAATAAACACACCGCAAAAAGTGATTACATCGGATAGAACTCCAAGAACATCGAGGAGAACATTGTATTGAAGATCAAAAAGAGAGAAGAAGCCATCTAGCTACTAACTATGGACCCGAAGGTCTGTGGTAAACTACTCACACATCATCGGAAGGGCAGAAAGGTTGATGTAGGGCCCCTCCGTGATCGATTCCCCCTCCGGCGGAGTGCCGGAAAAGGCCTCCAGATGGGATCTCTCGAGAACAAAAACTTGCGGTGGCGGAAAAAGTATTTTGTGGACTCCCCTGAGGGTTTCTGATTTTTCTGGAATTTATAGTGGTGGAATTAGGTCAAACGGAGCTCTGTGGGCCCCACGAGGTACCAGGACGCGCCTGCCCCCCCGAGGCGCGCCCTGGTGCCTCGTGGTCACCCCTAGGGCTTCTGGCCTCCTCCCAAAGCTTCTAGTGTTTATCTTGTCCAGAAAAAAATCTCCAAAAAGTTTCGTGGCATTTGGACTTCGTTTGGTATTGATTTTCTATAAGACAAAAATAGGGCAGAAAACAGCAACTGGCACTGGGCACTAAGTTAATAGGTTAGTCCCAAAAAATGATATATAATTGCTGTAAATGCATATAAAAACATCCAAGATCGATAATATAACAGCATGGAACAATCAAAAATTATAGATATGTTGGAGACGTACCCAGTACTCGTGGTTGAACGAGACATGGAAGGTCACAAGTTCCGGGTGCAAAGGCCCGTGTACTACGTCTCCGAGGTCCTAACCCCATGCAAGACACACTATCCCCACTATCAAAAGATAGCTTAGGCAGTCTTCATGGCATCTCAAAAACTTCGGCACTACTTTCAAGAGTGCTCGGTAACCGTGGCATCCGATGTCCCATTAAGCGACATAATTAACAACAGGGATGCAACGGGCGTATAGCCAAATGGGCCATAGAGCTCCTACCCTTTGAAATAACTTACCGACCATGCCGAGCTATTAAATCTCAGGTGTTGGCCAACTTCGTGGCCGAATGGATGGAGGCCGAGCTCCCTCGAGAATACAACACTTATTCGCATTGGACCATGTATTTCGACGGTTCCAAAATGCTTGCCGGCCTAGGAGCTGGCGTAGTGCTTACCTCACCCACAGGGGACAGTATTCGATACGTATTGCAAATTATGTATACCGACTCCAATAACGCTGCGGAATACGAAGCCCTGTTGCACGGACTCCAGATAGCAGCCTCCATGGGTGTCCAACACCTGGTGGTCCGAGGTGATTCCAACCTCGCCATCTCACAGGTTAATGGCGAATTCGACGCAAAGGGCCCAAAGATGACAGCCTACCGGAATGCCGTCGTGCGAATCTCGGCCAGGTTCGAGGGGCTGGAATTTCATCATATACCCCGAGATAGTAACCAGGCCGCAGATATACTCGCCCGAATGGGCGTTAAGCGGGAAAAAGTCCCGGA
Source organism: Elymus sibiricus (assembly GCA_039707655.1). Classification (NCBI taxonomy): domain Eukaryota; kingdom Viridiplantae; phylum Streptophyta; class Magnoliopsida; order Poales; family Poaceae; genus Elymus; species Elymus sibiricus. The sequence continues at coordinate 323,006,249 of CM077672.1, forward strand.
TAACACCTTCCTCGAATGGCTCTTTAAGCCCTCCGTAGTCTGGCAAGATGACACGGGGACGTCGGAATCAAACGACGCTGGACAACCTACCTCTCCCGAAGATGAAGAAGGGCTGGATATAGTGGACGGCTCGACTGTTCAGAAAATAGCCTCTGCGCACGAAGTTCTGGCAGTCATTGCACCATGGACCTAGCCGCTCCTCGCATACCTGCTCCGCAAACAGCTCCCCCAAGACCAAACCGATGCACGTCAGATTGTAAGGCAATCTAAATCCTACAAGGCCCACGAGGGAGAACTCTATAAGATAAGCACCACGGGCGTCCTCCAGCGATGTATCTCCGAAGAGGAAGGGCGATTATTACTTCAGGAGGTTCACTCCAGAATGAGCGGACATCACGCTGCTGCTCGAACCTTGGTTAGCATGGCCTTCTGAGATGGTTTTTACTGGCCAACCACAGGCGCCGATGCCGTTGCGTTAGTACAGCGCTGCCCCGGCTGCCAGGTATTCGCCAAACAAAGCCACATGCCCCCCGCTGCTCTCCGCACAATCCCTATCACTTGGCCCTTCGCGATCTGGAGGCTAGATATGGTCGGCCTACTTAAGGCCAGATCAAGAAAAAATAAATACCTACTTGTCATGGTGGACAAGTTTACTAAGTGGATCGAAGCAAAACTAGTAACTTCGGCCGGTGCAGTACACATACTTGAATTCATATCGGGGGTAGTACACCGGTATGGTATCCCCCATAGTCTCATAACAGACAACGGAACAAACTTCACGGCCAAAGAAGTGAAAACAGGGTGCGCCAAAATGGGCATTAAGCTCGACTACGCATCCGTCTATCAGCCGCAGTCAAACGGGCAAGTAGAACGCGCCAATGGGCTAATCCTTAGCGGCATCAAGCCCATGCTAGTTCGCTCCCTCAAGGAGGCCGACTGCAAATGGGTAGAAGAACTCGATTCCGTCCTATGGGGTCTGCGCACCACACCAAACAGATCCACTGGGTATACTCCATTTTTTATGGTGTACGGCGCTGAGGCAGTGCTCCCCTGCGATATCATACATGATGCACCTCGGGTACGCATGTACGAAGAGCGGGAGGCCGAGCTAGATTGGCAGGACGCCTTGGACGCCCTAGAGGAGGAACGCAATGTCGCTCGGGCACGGTCTGCCATTTACCAGCAACAAGCTCGCCGCTATCATAGCAGGGAGGTCCGCGCAAAGGACTTCAACAAAGGAGACCTCGTCGTGCGGCTTCATCCGGAGAAGCAGACGCATAAGCTCTCCCCTAAGTGGGACGGGCCATTCATCATCGACCAGGTCCTCACCGGAGGCGTGTACCGGATTCGAGACCCAGAGGATGGGCGTCTAGAACCCAACCCCTGGAACGCGGCGCTACCCTGACGTTTCTATGGTTGAAGCTCCGAGAACTACTCACCTCTGTACATACACCACCCTGCCTTTTTTTGTCTTTCTCTTCCTTTCTTTTTCTCTCTTAAAAGACTTCGGAGGCATCCCTTGAGGGGCCCCGAGGAACAAAATCAATACCGCGTGTTCTTTTCAAAACACACATTATTCCACCTCTTACATACTACTGTCTTTCAAGCCATCATATGCATCGATTTGACTTAAGATTTGGCCAAGCTGGGTTGCCCGGCTCCTGTGCTTGCCCCTTACGTTCCTGATATTTTGGCTAAGAGGCAAAGGGAGCACCGTTGTGATTGTTACTCCCGGGTCATCCGGTGCAGTACCTCAGATGGACAAAGCCGAAAGCTAGCATTCTTAAACATACAAATTGGTCGGCCATGACATAGAAATAAAGTGGAGGGGGTCTCTCAAACCCCGACCAGGGGCTTCACCCCCGAGGTCACCCGTCTTCGGACATATGTGTTCGACACAGCTACTCGAGGAAAGGAACTGTTGGAAGAACAATTTTCCTCGGAAGATGTTTCTTACGTTAAACAGTAATATAACATAACTCTCTGCCTCACTCTCGTCGCTCGCACCGTATAGCCGGATTGCCTCGTCTCCTGAAGCATCTGTTCCGTTCACTTCGGACAGTAGTAAGCAGACACTACTCGGTCACTGATCGAGGAGGTAGAAGCCGATGGCTGGTTGACAGAGTTTACGTGCGCAGATTGAATAATGACTTACTTTGATACATAGATTCATACATTATCATTTCATTACACACGGTCTAACCCGTCTATTAAGACGTCTAAAGCAAAGACCTTCTGCGACGACCGAGCGGCAGACATGACATTCTCGTATACGAGACTAGTGGGTATTTCTTCCCCGTCTAGCCCCATTGGCCCTACCTCGGCCAGGTGCGCCGTATCAACCTCCGTATAACGGGTCTTGACCATGGCCCAGGCCTCCCTCGCCCCTTCCCGGCAAGCAGATACCTTCCACGCCTGGATCCGACGCCGAGCTCACTGCATATGTTCAGCTAGGACGGCCATGTCTTCAGGAACGTGCTCCACTTTGGGCCATAACGCCTTGAAGACTTCCTTCATGGATTTCCGTGCACTTTCGTGCACCTCGGCTAGCCGGGTTGCCATGTCTTTGGGAACCGGACCTCGATCATCAAGGGGTCGGCCGGACAGCGAAACTGGCAAAAAAGCATGTATTAGCCTGCTAAAACATCTCGGCTGAACCCCCAAACTCAAGCAACGATTCTTGAAATAAAAACTTACCACAAATCGTTTCATCGGTTCGACGATTCTTGGCTTCGGCGGCAGCCAGTTGAGCTTTTAAGCTCTTGATCTTGTCCGCCTATCGGGCGTTTTCAGCCTTTAGCACGTTACCCTATCCACCCTTTGAGTCACCACATGTTGATTGGCCTGGCGCTGCGACTCCGTATATAGCAAATCTTCGTGGGCCTGCTTGAGATCTCTCTCAAGATTACCTATGGCTTCCGCTCCTACATCGGATTGCGCTGTCAGGGGACTTCGCTACTTAAGATTCCTATATACAAGACAAAGCACTTACCGTGCGCCTCTCGGGTGAACTTTTTCACCTGTTCCACCTCGGTCAAGGCAGACTCCAACTTCCCCTTTGCCTGGGAAAGAGCCTCGGATAGCTGATCATTCCTCGCCCGTGCACCCTACACACAAAAATCCCACAACTTCTTCAGGGTAAAGTCACGCTTCGCTACGGGCATTGTTGCACATATCAAGCCTTTGGGGCTACTACCATTGTGACCAGTATGAACAAACAGAGACATCAAGGAAATCTTCGAGATAAAATGAGCTCGGGCTAGACCTTACCCGCAACCCTTGCGACAAAACATCTAGTGATTGATCAAATACCGAACGGGTCGCCCCGAGGTATGCATCCACCGTGCTGAGAGCATTGAACTCCCTATCCGAGAATGCTAGACTCCTCAGGGAGGTCTTTCGCTGCCGATAATTCATGGCGCATTGGACCTCGGAAGGAGTAGCTGAGCTAGTATCTGAATCCTCGGGCTGGGGAACTTCTAGAGTAACTCCTGAGGAAGGACGTGCTTCGGCTTCCCTGTTCGAAGCCGCCGTCCCCTCGACCCTCGCACTCGCTGCCACGGAGGATGGAAAGGACTGCCTGCGAATGATCAAAGGGGTCAGAACCCAAAATAGCATTTCTACGACATACGGTAACCACAATCACCTGATAATCGGAGGAGCGCTTTCGCTTGCCTCCATGACCTCGGCGTGTGCTTCCTCTGCTTCTTGCGGGCAGTTCCCTTGAGGATCCGTCTCTCCGCGCGAACGTTTCGAATGTCGTCCCTTCGGAGGAAAAGAAGTCAGGGGACCAGGGGCTTGGGGACGAGGGGTTCGCTTTCGAGTAGAGGAAGAGGGCGTTACCGATGAAGCCGGCCTCGTCCCCGGCGCGTCCGGGGTGACGGCAACCCTGGAGCCGTCAAGGCGCTCCATATAAAATTTCCTCCCCTCATAGTCAAGACCAAGATCCTCGTCCTCATGAAAGAGGGGTTCTTCCGCTCGTTGGTGTGTTTCCGGTTCCGGCGCCGGGCTGTTTAGAGCCTCCACCGGATGCCTCCATCTCTAATTGAAACCAATAAAAAGATCGGTCAAATGGATTGGCTACTGAGAAACAACTCGGGTGAGCAAAATAAAGCGGAAGAACTCACTATGTCGGCCGGATTGTAGTAGGACAGCCTGTCCCGGAATTGACATCGGGCAAAGTCCTCCGCCGCTCCTTGGTAGATACCAGCCATTATTGTCCCGAAGGCCGCCTGATCAAAGAAACTTTGCCGAATTGATCGGGAGCAGTCTTCGGTTCCATTGTACGTGCACAACGGGTGAGGGCGCAACCAAAGTGGTTGGACTCTTTGGTCTATCACCATGGCCATTACGTCTATTATGGTAAGGCATGTCCTTACTAGTTGCTTCACCTTGGCGGCCAGCTCGGTCACCTTGGCACCACCTGCTGGGACCATACCCTGTGGCCTCCAGCTGTATCGCCTCTTCGGGGGCTCCGAAGAGGAAGGGGGAACCCCTAGCCGAACTGGGTCTGGGAGGGGGACATCGTCTATCTAGAACCACTCTGTTGGCCAGACGTCGGTACCCTCCCGAGGTGTGCCTGGCGGGTATTCAGTCCCCTCGATTCGACAGACTTCGGCCGCTCCAACCTCGGCGGAAGAACAGGGCACTACGCAGAAATACCTCCTCCAGAGTCCGAAGTGTGCTTTGCACTCGAGATGCATCTCGCATAAGGCGACGTACCCCGCAATATGCAGAATCAAGTTGGGGGTAAGGTGATGGAGCTGCAGCCCGTAAAACTCTAGCAGGCCTCAGAGGAAAGGGTGAATCGGAAATCCTAAACCGCGCAGCAGGATGGAGACGAATCATACCCATTCATCCTTTTGAGGGGAAGGGAAATTCTCTGTGTGTACCTGCCCGTTGATGGATGTTAAACCCGGGCAGGTCGCTGTCAGATCTGAATCTGGCAGGTACCCTTGCCTGGCCAGGCGCTCCAGTTGGAGGCGCGAGACAGCGCAACTACCGCAATCGCCCCTGACAGGGCCATGAGGGCGCCTCGAAGAACCTGCGATGCTCACCATGGGAAACCCTCAAGGATGGACTTGGGAGGAAGGGGAGCGCTTGTGTAGTTCGCTTGAAAGAAGGATTGGGGGTTTGTGATAAATCCGCACCTCCGACTCATGAATAAAAAGGGGGAGGAGGCCGACGCTTCGATGTTTCGCCATAAAGCTGACCCGCTTCCCTGTAAGACACGGTTCCCCAAAGATCAGAAAGCTGAGGCCACGCGTGGCGGGGCTGGGCCCATGATACGTCTCCAACGTATCTATAATTTTTTATTGTTCCATGCTGTTATATTATCAATCTTGGATGTTTTTATATGCATTTACAGCAATTACATATCATTTTTGGAGACTAACCTATTAACTTAGTGCCCAGTGCCAGTTGCTGTTTTCTGCCCTGTTTTTGTTTTACAGAAAATAAATACCAGACGAAGTCCAAATGCCACGAAACTTTTTGGAGATTTTTTTCTGGACAAGATAAACACTAGAAGCTTCGGGAGGAGGCCAGAAGCCCCAGGGGGTGCCCACGAGGCACCAGGGCGCACCTGGGGGGGGGGGCAGGCACGCCCTGGTACCTCGTGGGGCCCACAGAGCTCCGTTTAACCTAATTCCTCCACTATAAATTCCCAAAAAATCAGAAACCCTCAGGGGAGTCCACGATATAGTTTTTCCGCTGCCGCAAGTTTCTGTTCTCGAGAGATCCCATCTGGAGTCCTTCTCCGGTACTCCGCCGGAGGGGGAATCGATCACGGAGGGGCTCTACATCAACCTTGCTTCCCTTCCGATGATGCGTGAGTAGTTTACCACAGATCTTCGGGTCCATAGGCAGTAGCGAGATGGCTTCTTCTCTCTTTTTGATCTTCAATACAATGTTCTCCTCGATGTTCTTGGAGTTCTATCCGATGTAATCACTTTTTGCGCTGTGTTTGTTGGGATCCGATGAATTGTGAGTTTATGATCAGATTATCCATGAATATTATTTGAGCCTTCTCTGATCTCTTTTATGTATGATTATTATAGCTTCGTATTTCTTCTCCGATCTATTGATTTGGTTTGGCCAACTAGATTGATTAATCTTGCCATGGGAAGAGGTGCTTTGTAATGGGTTCAATCTTGCGGTGCTCAATCCCAGTGACAGAAAGGGACATGACACGTTTGTATCACTGCTATTAAGGGTAAAAAGATGGGGTTTATTCATACGTGAGTTTATCTTGTCTACATCATGTCATCGTTCTTAAGGCGTTACTCCGTTCTTTATGGACTTAATACACTAGATGCATGCTGGATAGCGGTCGATGTGTGGAGTAATAGTAGTAGATGCAGGCAGGAGTCGGTCTACTTGTCTCGGACATGATGCCTATATACATGATCATTGCCTTGGATATCATCATGATTATTTGATTTTCTATCAATTGCCCAACAGTAATTTGTCTACCCACCGTATGCTATTTTCTTGAGAGAAGCCTCTAGTGAAAACTATGGCCCCCGGGTCTATCTAAATCATATTACTAAAACCCTAAAAATATTGCTGCACTTTTCTTTTATTTATTTTATTTTGTATTTTTGTTTCTATCTATCTATCTATCACATACAATTTAATCTTGCAATTAACCGCCGAGGGATTGACAACCCCTCGTTTGCGTTGGGTGCAAGGATTTGTTGTTTGTGTGCAGGTACTGCTAACGAGGTGTTGTGTGGTTCTCCTACTGGATTGATAACCTTGGTTTCATAACTGAGGGATATACTTACCTCTGCTGTGCTGCATCATCCCTTCCTCTTCGGGGATAATACCAACGAAAGCTACAAGTAGCAGGAAGAATTTCGGGCGCCGTTGCCGGGGAGACATCATCAACATCTATCAAGTACCTTCGCATAAACTCTCATCTCCTTGCATTTATTTTATTTTCCTCTTGTTTTCATCTCCCCCACTTCTCAAAAGTTTTTACAAAAATACAAAAATATTTTCCGTTTGCCTTTTTGCTCGTTTGCTATCTTTGCTTGTATGCCATGTGCCTTCTATTTGCTTGCATCTTCGCTTGCTAGAAATCTATTGATATGGATCCTCATCCACTTTCTAATCTTTTCAAAAGATCCAATTATGACGAACCAATTGCTAGTGAGTTGAGTGCAATTGATTATCTCTATGAAGTTTTGCTTGAAAATCATGAACCGGAAAATTGTGATGAAGTGTTGAAAGAAGAAATTTATAAAGTGATTCATGATAGCTCCTTCAATGAAAAGCATGATTGCAATAACGTTATTATAAATTCTATTAATGTCAATTGTGCTAATAATATGCAAAACTACGAGCTTGGGGATGATAATTTTGTTATATCCACTACTTATTGCAATGATCATGATTGGGGTGATAATGCTTCTTATGATCTTGAAAATTTATTTAAGCCTCATGATGAATATACTATTGATAATAATGTTTGCAATAATATTGAAAGTGGGTTTGGAGAGGTTATGACTTTAGTTGATGTTAATCCCACTATTTTGGAAGACTATAAGAATTTTATGCATGTGGATCATGGAGAGAAAATTTTATATGATACCTATATTGCTGAATTTGATTATGATCCTACATATAATCATTATGATAGAGGAAAATATGGCTGTAGAAATTTTCATGTTACTAAATTACCTCTCGTTATGTTGAGATTGTCAATGTTTTATTCCTCTCCTTTGCATATGCTAGATATTTCTCGTCTTGATAATTTGTTTGCATATGAAATGCCTATGCATAGGAAGTATGTTAGACATAAATGTGTTTGTCACATGTATTATGATGCTCTCTTTGTGCTTCAATTCTTATCTTTCATGTGAGCATCATTGAAATCCCAAAGCCTATCTTAATGGCTATAAAGAAAGAGCTTCTTGGGAGGCAACCCAATGAATAAAATAAATTTTTACTTATTGTTTCTGTTATTGTGTGTTTTCACAATTATGCTACTGGTATGAGTGTGTTTTTGTGTTTTTAATTAGTGTTTGTGCCAAGTAAAGCCTTTAGGATGATTTGGAAGATAGTATAATTGATGCGGTTTGGAAAACAGAAAGTTTTGCGTTCAGTGCCAGAATTGTTTTTCTGTACTGGAGAGTCAAAAAAATCTGAAATTTTTACACAGTATTGGTATATGAATTTCCCACGTTGTCCTAATTTATCAGAATTTTTGGAGCTACAGAAGTATGGATTTTAAATAGATTGCTACAGACTGTTCTATTTTTGACAGATTCTGTTTTTGATGCACTACTTGCTTGTTTTGATGAATCTATGGATTGTATCGGGGGGTATAAGCCATGGTGAAGTTAGAGTACAGTAGGTATAATGCAAAAATAAAATATGAATGGGTTTGCAACATTACTTAAAGTAGTGATTTATTTTGTTATACTAACGGATCTCACGAAGGTTTTGTTGAGTTTTGTGTGATTGAAGTTTTCAAGTTTTGGGTGAGATCACGATGGATGAAGGAATAAGGAGTAGCAAGAGCCTAAGCTTGGGGATGCCCGAGGCACCCCAAGATAATATTCAAGGAAGACTCAAGCGTCTAAGCTTGGGGATGCCCCGGAAGGCATCCCCTCTTTCTTCTACCAACCATCGGTAATTTTACTTGGAGCTATATTTTTATTCGTCACAAGATATGTGTTTTGCTTGGAGCGTCGTGTATTATATGAGTCTTTGCTTTGTTTGCTTTTTAGTTTGTCACAATCATCCTTGCTGAGCACACCTATTTTGAGAGAGCCACACGTTTATCATCATTTGTTAGAATACTCTATGTGCTTCACTTAAATTTTTTGAGCTAGGCAGTTGCTCTAGTGCTTCACTTAAATCTTTTTGAGCACGGTGGTGGCTATATTTTGAAGAAATAAACTCTCATGGTTCACTTATATTATTTTGAGAGTTGATAAGATGAAAATTTTGAAGAAATGAATTCTCATGCTTCACTTATATTATTTTGAGAATTGATAAGATTAAAATTTTGAAGAAATGAATTCTCATGCTTCACTTATATTATTTTGAGAATTGATAAGATTGAAATTTTGAAGAAATATTTGCACTCCCATGCTTCACTTAAATCTTTTTGAGAGTTGATAATAGTAACGGTAATTTGCACAAGATATGAAATTGGTCCCAAAGTGATGAATATTCAAGAGGGATATAATAAAAACTTTCATATAGATCATTGGATATGATAAGTGTGATTCCATGCAATAGTTTTGCGATATGGAAATGATAATATGTGAGTCATGTTAGTGAGTAATTGTGATTTAGTAAGAATATTAGTGTTAGGGTTTGTGATTCCCTATGCATGCACATCAAGTCAATAGTTATGCAACGAAATTATATCCTACTTATGGTGCATTATTCGGTGTTAGTTATGTTCAATGCATGTTTATGACCGTTTTCGTTTTTTGGTTGGTTGCTTCTCAATCTATTTGCTAGCCTCCATTTGTACTAAGCGGAAATACTGCTTGTGCATCCAAAATCCTTAAACCCAAGTTGTGCCAAATGAGTCCAATATATCTACCTATATGCGGTATTTCAATGACGTTACAAGTATATTTGCGTGTGCCAACTCTAAACTTCAAAATAATTTTTCTGTTTTGTGTGCCCGTACCGCTCATGAAGCGGCAGGGGGTGTGTGACACCCTGGTTTTTCCCAACTTTTCTTTTCAAAAGTTATTTGAAAATTTTAGTTGGGATTTGGTTTGGATTTGTTTCTGAATGGCTCTATGGACTTAAAACTTGGGAATATTTTCTTGATTTTCTTTGCCAAGTGACCCAGGCCCTCAAAAGCTTCTCCCAAGTCATGTAAATTCCATTCTTGCTCAATCCCAATTTTTCCCAATCTAATATTCCTTTTTCCATTAATGGAATAACCCTTTGAGCTCTGGGTTGTGAAGCAACCCATATTTCTGTTCTTCCAAAAATCCCAAGAAAATTCTCATAAATCCTTTGGACCATGTAAACCCCGGGTATGTGAAAATATTCAAGATTTACTCCTCATGGTGAGCACAGCATCCAATCTTTGATTCTGGTCATAATTTTAGTTTGTGAGGCAACTATATTTTATACTGCTTCAAAAATTCTGAAATTAATCCAGGACATTCTTCTACCCATATGACCAGTCTCCACCAATTTTGGGCTCATTTCATATAGCCAATTACTCTATAAAATTCCTCCCAGTTTCTGTCCAATGGGAAGTGTTGTGAAGGAAGTACCCTGTACACTAACCCAATTGGACTGAAATTTTTATAGCATGTTGGCATCCCCAAATCACCCACCAATAACAAGTTTCCACTCTAGGAACCCATCCAAGTGAGTGCAACATCCTCAGCAAGATTTCTGGACCAGAGAGGCAGTTGTGAAACAACCATGCTCTACACTGATCCATTTGGTCTGAATTTTTCCCAGTGTATGCACCTTACTACTACACTCCAGCATGGCTAACTTTCACTCTCAAAACCCTAGCCATTTTTCCTTAGCTTGCTGCCCAAGTTGCTATCCAGAAACTTTCATGGAAGCTATCCAGCTGTCCTAGCCACTTCCTGTCAAACCAGCTGCCCCGGGAGGCCTCTGGAAGGAAGGACTATCGCATGGACATGACCGGGCAGGCCAGAGCGTGTCGCATGCTCGAGTGCACGCGGTGACCATGTTTCTGCCCTGGCCAAAACCGTGCTCTACATGTTGACCGCGTCGGGCGCGACTGCTGCGGCCACCTCTCGATGCCTCTCCTTTTCCCGTCGTGCCGACGTCGTCACCGTCGTCCACCTGGCCAGCCTGGAACCCTCTACCTCCTCTGGCGAGGCTCGCCGCCGCACACGGCCAAGAGCACGCACGGGCGGCACAGTGGTCGTACGGGGATGAGCTGGCTGGCAGCTTCCCGGCGAGCCGTCGCCTTGCGCTTTAACTCCACCGACCTCTCTCGTCGCTTCGCCTCGCTCCACGACGGCCACCTCACCATACCCGCTCCGGCGATGTGTCCGCGGCGCCGAGCGGATCAGCCACCTCTTGTTCACCTATAAAAGGCCCTCCCCGGCCTCGTTTCGCTGCACCACTCCACTCCTCTCCCTCTCAATCGCCACCAACAGCGCCAGAGCAGGCCGGAGAGCCCTCCTTCTCCAACTCCGGTGAAGAGCTCTGCCGCTCTGCTCCTGCTCCACCCACTCACCTCCGCCCACCCCAACTCCAGCTGAGGCCACCCCTGAGCCCGTGGCACTCCACTGACCCATCCCAGCCCTTTCCCAGCCCGAGTGCTCACCGGAGTCGCCGGATCGATCGCCACCCGAAGCTCGCCGCGCCTGAGACATAGGGGGCGACCACATCCGGCCACCGTTCGAGGAGCTATGGGTACGGGAGTGCTCTCCAGCGTCCGCCCGATCCATCCCCACTCGTGCCCAGCTCTGCCGTGGCCTCTACACCGGTGAACCCCGCCGGTGAGCTCCGCCGTCCTCTGTTCCCTCCTCTTCTCTGTTCAAACCTGGCTAGTGGACCCCACCTGTCGGCGACTCCACGCGCGCCCGAAACGGTATGTAAGTGGAGGCGCCTGGCCAGTTTACGTCTTCGAGGTGGCCGCTTCTAGGATTTTCTAGTTTTCTGTTTAATTCAAATAAAATCAGTAGTTTGACTGAAATTTGACCATCAATATCTTTTAAACCATAAGTCCAAATGAGTTCATTCTTTTTGCCTTATTTTTCTTATGAGCTCCTCTAGTTGCTGTAAAAAAATTGGTATTTTTCTCTGCTGTCTAGAATTTCTGGTCAAAAGAAAATGCTTTATGTGGTATTTGAAAATGTTTTCAAAAATGCTTTTCAGATTGTTTTGCCTAGTTGGTGAAGGCCTGGAGTATTCTCCCACACTCTATTGGTGCAAGGCAAGCCACAACTCTCATTTGCATAATTGCATTGCAATATCATGGTTTAAATAATTATTTGAATGATAAATATGAATTATTTATGAATGGATTAATTCATGCAATACTTTGAAGATCTTGGATAAGATACTGTCATGATGGGGATGAGATTATAGGATAGTAGCAGATTTCCAGATATATGTGGTAATGTTGTCGGACTGTGAGATTACCGTCTATGATTATTTTGTGATTCCTCTGGTACTGCATATATGGGATCAGTAGTAGAAGTTGATCACGTTGCTCATTGGATTTCTAGTTGGTTATGGTGGTAACTTGGATTACTTGTATATCGGAGTGTCAGTAATGACTATGATTATTCGGGGATAAATTCCTTCCTCGTTGATCGAGTGCCACTGAACCGAACTTTCCAGTGCAGCCACACCTGCCAGAATGCGATGGCCTTGGCTTGGTCTAACAACGTGCTCTTTTATCGGTACCACCAAAGAGGGGAGGTTATACATGCGTGCTGCCCTGATCAGGTAGACGACGATAACCTTGTGAGCCCGGTTTGGTTTTTGAGCTCAGGTCCCCGTTTGGGACAGTTGGTTGGCCACGACGGTGGCAGGTGTCAAGAGTGACACAGGGGCCACCCAGGGCATGACACCGGGGGAGGATGATTGTCGGTGGTACGATGGAGAGGTCACGGGTTAGGCAAGTTTCGTTGGAGCAGCACCGGTCCACCCGGAAGGGAAGTGTACCGAGGTACGGGACCCGGAGCTTCATAGTGTGGGTAAAGTGCGCAACCTCTGCAGAGTGTAAGAATCTATTCGAATCGCCGCGTCCACGGTATTGGACACAGTTCGTATTAAGTCACACTGTCTGATCAACACCAATGAGGGAATGACGTGTTAATGATGGAAGAACTCATCCCAGTATAGTATGGCCGCTGGGGATTGTTGAGGATGATTCTCGGGGACGATTGTCAGAAGTTCTCAAGCTGACCATGAGTTGATCACGAGAGTAAGTGGTTCAATCATGTGGCTCAGAGCAAAGTGGTTCCGTAGTGGTAACAAGATTGATAATTGTGGCAATAATATGTTATTATTTTCTTCCACCCTTTTAGTAGCACTTAAATCTGATTTAATCATGATTGCTATGACATTGTTATGCCTTGATGCTCTTGATTGTTGCGAGCTTGCGAGTACATTCAAAGTACTCACCTGGCGTGCCATGCATGTTTGCAGGTGCTGCTATGTTTGCTTAGTGGAGATGTTCGAGTTGCGACCTAGGACGTGTCCCAGCCAGAGTCCCTGCGGAGTGGAGTCCATTTTGACGCCGTGATTCTGCTGCCAGGATTCGAACCGCTGCTAGCTTAGAATTATCATAGCAAGCGTAGCTTTGCCGAGGCAACCCTTTGTATAACTCAAACCTTTGTACTCCAACTATTTGTAATAAAGAGTTGATTTGTTCTATGCCAAGCAGTGTCGTATTCCAGAAGACTTGATTTCTGGGCTAGAATACAGGGTACTCTAGTGACTCTGAGCCGGGGTGCCACAAGGTTTGGAATCAGAGCAGGTGTGGCTATAGGACACCCTAGCTAACCCGGACGCTAGAAACCATTAGTTTAGAGCCCAGCCTACTTGTGTGTTGCATCTGAGTTGCTGCACTTGGTTGATGCATTTGTTTGTTGCATGGCATGCATATAGATTTGGCACACTAATCAGTTGATTTTGTAGATGGCATCCATTCCGGTTGACTAGAACTCAGCCCCTGCACCACTCAGCTTTGCATCCCTGCTTTGGGATGTCTGGCGTTTTCTCTATCTCAGTGGAGAGATGCCAAGGTACCAAGTGTTCCAGACCCCGCTTACGGGACTGGTGCTTGAGTATCATGCCAATGTCATCCTGTCAGTCGACGTACCTTTGGGGAAGCGCACCTATAGTCTCCATGGTGGTTATGCCTCTACCCCGGATCACGCTGTCCAACTTGCCGCTCTGGCAGGCCTCACTATTCTTCGCCATCAGGAAAGCGCGATGCAGGAGAATCGTGCCTTCCACTACTATCCCACCATGTCCACCACTCCTAGACGGATTAGATTTCCTCCTGTCCGCTCAGATGACGATGTCGATGTGGCATACATGTCTCGTTACATGGTCGCAGAGTACGTCCTCATCGCTGAGCTAGTCCGAGATGCAACCCGTGCCCGGAGAGCACTTGGTATGGCTTTAGCTCCATCGACCTCTCCGCCAGCTCCTTCGCTCTCCAGCAACCCGCCATCCAACCCTAGTACCTAAGTATCCGCGAAGTTCATGTTGCATGAGTTGTGGTAGTGCCAAGTGTTGTAAATTACCCTGAGTAGCAATAAAGTGTGGTTTTTGCAAGTTTGGTGCATTTCCTTGAATAGTCTTATTTGCTTTTCTTTGGTTCTTTGGTGTCATAATACCTTCTCTATGGAAGCTGCTCATCAACTGTCGGACACGAAGAGTTAATGAGGATTGCCAGTACTTGGAGGTTAGGATGAGCAGTATGAAATTCTCAGGATCATGTTGCCTGGGGGAACATTTGGTTGAAAGCAAACAGCATTCTGAATTGACTATCGGTGTCAAGTTTACATCGGTGATGCAATTGTCATAGCAGTAATGGTTAAACAAGCAGGAAGACCAGTGTGTGCAAGGCCAGTGATATGTCTACAGTACAAGTTGGAATTCAAGAAGGATAGTCGGCCAACTCTTTCGCAGGTAACCAACAAGCGATGTATATATATAGCAGCATGGCACCGTAAGAAACTTCTGGTGTAAGTAACCCAGTTTTTTACTGCACGCCACCGGAGAAACTTACGAGGCAAGGCTCTTCAAGTCTTCCTCAGTACGATATATGAATGGCTTCCAGCACAAGATACCCTGTCTTCCTCGATAAGCTACCGTGGGAAAGCTTCCAGCATAAGGTACAGAATCTTCCTCGACAAGTAACCAGGAGGGAAAGCTTCTGGGGAACGCTACCCAGCCTTTTACAGCACGCTATTCCGGCGGAAGCTTCGAGCACAAGCTATCCAGTCTTTTTCAGCACGATACCCGATGGCTTCCAACACAAGCTATCCAATCTTCGTCAGCACGGTACTACAAGCAGTTGGCAGCATTGGTACAAGTTAGTACATGGTGTGTTGGCAGTGCATTTCGAGAAGCTAAGTTATAAATTGTTTGGTCAGAAATATGAGCTGGTCAGAACACAAAAGTCGGCCTTGGGAATTAGATGTTCAACTATACATGCTTCTATATACAGTGTGGAATGATGCCCAGGTAATGACAGTCACTCGTACGAAAGCAACTATGTTTGAGCCGGACTACCAAAGGAAGGTAAGGATCCAACACCTGCATAAGTTATGCAAGAGAACGAACGCCGGTATACCCACCAGCATGTTGGGAGGACTCGCAAGCTATGAAGTAAGACAATTTGGAACCACAATTTGGGCAGTGGATACCAAGGTACTTATGAACTTAGTATATGATCCCGATGAACCCTTGCTTGCTTTTCCTTGGAAACGGCACCACGCCCGTGTTCTGGGCTGTTTTCAGCCGTCCGGGGTGGATGCCGACATTGTTTTTTTCTCTTCTCAACAACTGTCTTGTGTTCTAAGCTGCTTTCCGGCCGTCTCAGGCAGCTGTTGAGTTACTTTTGGTAGCGGTGACCCCATGCTCCGAGCAGTTCTTCGGCCGTCTTAGGGAGCCGCTACATTCTTTTTATCAACATGGTCTCATGCTCTGAGCTGCTTTCCAGCCGTCTGGAGCCATGATTGAATTACTCCAGTAAAAGTCCCAGATTTGAGTTGTAAAGACCGTTCTGGTGGCCACTGGTTTATTTGCCGATTTCATGCAAGGTGTTCGGAGGACTATTGCCTTACCACTACAGCTTGTGAGATGAAAAGCTTGCCAGATAAGTGTCACTACACTAGGTTAAGGACAAGACATGCTTGCCGGAATATTGCATCTGATAACACCCATGGTCATATGAAGAGTTGAGGATACGTGACCAATTTTGTTGGGGATATAACCCGTGGTGAGACCCGCCCAGGCGGGGCCGGGTTACACCGGGCGGCTCGTAAGCCCAAGACTTGTAAGGTGGGCTTAAGGATGCAGGCAAGGCCGCCAGGGCGGCTTACCAGATGGGCCGTTGACAGGGGCCCAGAGACGGAAGATGGCGTGAAGACCCGGGTGGCTAAGCCGCCCGGTGGCGGCTTACCTGAGATGGTATGGCGGCTTAGAGACAGAATAGGACACGCTGTGTGAGTCGGTTTGAGACTCGTGTAACCCGGGGCCTTGACCTCTTATATAAAGGCTAGACCCCGGGGCGGCTTAGACAAGAAACCAAGTAATCGAGAGCTAGGTCAAGCAATCCGCTCCCTTGTAATCGATACTCCAGCTAATACAACACAAGCAGGACGTAGGCTTTTACCTCTACTTGAGGGGCCGAACCTGGGTAAACTCGTGTCCTTCGTCCCGATCAACCCCTTTGAGTCCACTGCTATGGCGATGGCCTCGAACCTAAGTCTTCGGACATCTGCCGTGACAAAACCACGACAGTTGGCGCCCACCGTGGGGCCAGCGCTCGGTGGTGTTGAGTTCTCAAAGGGCTCTCTACCAGGGATCGAGGGGTACGCGGTTGGCAGGATGACCAAGAGTCGCCGTGGCCGGCTCTACATCGACGACGCCGGCTGGGGCCCCGAGGCTGACTCCGTTGAGTATGGTTTCCGGGTCCCCTTCGGCGGGATTCACGTCTTCATCGGCAAGATCGGCGGATCTGAACCCGGGCCGGACGTCTACACCGACATCGTCGAGCCGGCTCGGCGCAAGCAACCCGCCCTACGTGGTCAACCCGCCCGTGCCAAACCGGGTCGGAAACACGTCTTCGTCGGCTTCACTCAGGGCATGGATCTAGAAGGATCTATGTCACAGGAGGAATCTCATCTGCTCTGAAAACGGATCTTCGAGCGGAGAGACGGAATCAATCTACCAGCTCCATAATGGCGGACTCGGGGGCTACGTTGAGCCTTACCCCGAGTCGGATTTTCATAAGCCGGAGGAATATGAGCCGCCGAATCGCGCCGCCGTCTTCATGGCGGGTTCCGCGGCGGCTCATAACAGCACAGCTGCTGAGGCAACCGGATCGGGGGCTGGCAGGCAGCCGGCTCAGGTCCTTCTGGATTTAATGGGTGAGCTTTCAACCCTGATGGCAACTGAGGTCACAGCTGAAAATCAAGCCGCCCGTAACACAGAGATTGCGAGGTTGAAGAATCAGATGACTGAAGTCCAGCAGGAGATCAATGAACTGAAGACTCAGATGGACGCTGAGGCAGAGCGCCTTAGGGCGGATGCTTTCCGTCTTGGGCTGGAGCAGCAATCAGTAGCGGCGGTTCAGCGGATGAGGCACCAATCCCGCTTGCCGGATCAGTATGAAGCGAGGAATCTTTTCAACACGCCAGGAACGGGACAGAACGTGCCTTTGGTCGTAACCCGGACGGCGGAAGTACCTGGAAGCCGGGCGGCGGCTCAGCATCAGCAGGTTAACCCGCCCCGACGAAACCAGATTGCACCGACCTCTTTTCCTACGCCGCCGGGGCATTACTCTAACCCGGCGGAGAACTTGGTAGCGGCAGCAACTCGGCTGACTGCTATCCCAATTCCCGATGAGTCACCCTTCGCAGAAGAAGTGCGGAACGCGGTTGGATACCTGCGAACGGCAATGGCCCAGCAGGAGAAGTATGCTTACAGCCGGAGTCGTGTGTATTCAACCCCCATCCCCAGTCGCAGTTACAGCCGGCGTTATGAGTCGCCGGCGGTATCTAGCAGTGAACGACGTCGGAACCCGCCGCGGGCTGACCGGCCGGCTCTGGATGCGCAGGCGCTGGTGGATCGAGCAAGAGCACAACGGGAAGCGGCGGCTCTGGCGGCAGCGGCGGCTCATCCGGAACCCACGGCTGCACCTTCCGTCTCAGCCGGAGCCGGGTTGACCTCCCGGGCTGTGGGAGTGCCGTGCTTAGCGCCGGCTTTACGGAACGAGCGCCTGCCAAAAGATTTCAAGGGCCCTCGTAAGGTGCCCAATTACACAGCTGACCTACCTCCGGAGGCTTGGATCGAAAGCTATGAGCTCGCCATGGAGATGTTGGATGTTAGTGATGCAGTGTGTGCCAAGTACTTTATCATGATGCTAGAAGGGCCGGCTCGCACGTGGTTGAAGGGTTTGCCACCCAACACCATTAGTTCCTGGGCCGAGTTGAAGGCAAAATTTATCAAAAATTTCAAAGGGACGTGCAAGCAGCCCATGACGATCGTGGATTTGGATCATTGTATGCAACAGACGGATGAGTCGGCTCATCATTGGGTCCGGCGGGTTTCGACTATCATCCACTCTTCAGAACAGATCACGGCGGCTCAAGCAGTTTTGATTCTGGAGAAAAATTGCCACTTCACGCCTTTGAAGCAGAAGCTTGGCCGGCTTAAACGTTCGTGTCAAGACATGGGGGAGCTTATGGCGGCTCTAACCAAGTATGCGGACTCTGACAACACGAAAGACCCAGGCTCTGATGATGAAAAATCAGGTCAAGGGAAGAAAGGTAACAATGGAAAGGGTCAGCAGCAGAACGCGGCTGGAAACGGCAACTCTGGCAAGCGGAAACACCCGGACGGCGGGTCAGAATTGGTGGCGAATACCAGCGCTGGGAATAACCATGCCAAGGGCAATGGGAACTTCAAGCAGAATTTTAACAAGGGAAAGGTTCCATTTAATTTGGAAGCAATGCTTAATAAACCTTGTCCAGAGCATAGTCGACCTGATAAGCCGGCAGGGCATACGTGGAGGAATTGCCACATTATGCGGCAGTTTCGAGATTACAGCCTTCAGCAGCATCATAACAACGGTAATGGACCGTCCGGCGGTTCAGGGCCAGGCGGGTCAGGAGCCGGCTTGGGTCCTGGCGGCTCAGGGTCGGGTTACCAGAATCAGGGTAATCAAGGAGGTCATAATCAACAGTCTGGAGGCGGTGGCCAACAGCAACATAACCAGTCCGGTTTTCAGAGTAACCCAAAACAACTTAGCGGGGGTCAGTATCACGTCTTCACAACCAGCTTCGACAAGCGAGACCAGAAGGTACGCAAGCGGGCGGTTAATGCGGTCATGCCGGCTCTCCCGCAATATCTGAAGTGGTCTGAGTATGACATCACTTGGAGCAGGGCGGATCACCCGCCGCGGGTTGACAACCCGGGGCAATTAGCTTTGGTGGTTACCCCCCAAGTTGGTGGATACATGTTCACGAAGGTTCTTATGGATGGTGGTAGCAGCATCAATATCCTGTATTATGATACTTTCAGCCGGATGGGTCTGCTTGACAAAGATCTTAAGCCGTCTTCCACAGTCTTTCATGGTGTGGTGCCTGGCAAGTCGGCTTACCCAGTGGGCAGGATTTCGCTGGAAGTCGCCTTTGGTGATGAGTACAATTACAGGGTGGAGTCCCTGTGGTTTGAGGTGGTCAAAATTAAAAGTCCGTACCATGCTTTATTCGGACGGCCGGCTTATGCCAAGTTCATGGCTAGGCCTTGTTATGTCTACTTACAGCTCAAGATGCCCGGGTTAAGAGGAACGATTACTGTGCACGGTGATCGGAAGACGGCTCTTGAATGTGAGGAAGGCGATGCGGCTTATGCAGAGTCAAGTTGTGCAGAGGCAGAGCTCAAGTTTTATAAAGAGAATGTTGACCCGGAGGATATGACTCCCTTGAAGAAGCCTACTACGGAATCAGAGCCGCCCCTCAAGTTTTCGGCGGATGATACCAAACAGGTGGATTTTACGGAGGGCGACTCATCTCAGCAGTTCACTATAGGGGCTAACATGGACCCCGCATAGGAAAGCGCGCTCATCAAATTCATCCGTGAGAATCGGGACATCTTTGCATGGAAGCCGTCTGACATGCGGGGTGTACCGAGAGAGTTTGCTGAGCACCACCTTAATGTGGATCCTAAGTTCAAGCCGATCAAGCAATTCCTTCGTCGTTTCAATGAGGAGTGGCGCAAAGCTATTGGAGAAGAAGTGGCCCGGCTCTTAGCAGCAGGGTTCATCATGGAGGTCTTTCACCCGGAGTGGTTAGCTAACCCGGTGCTGGTGCTTAAAAAGAACGGCACTTGGCGAATGTGTGTGGATTACACGGATCTCAACAAAGCCTGTCCAGCTGACCCGTTTGCTCTCCCTCGGATTGATCAGATCATTGATGCAACGGCGGGTTGTGAGAGTTTATGTTTCCTGGACGCCTATTCAGGTTATCACCAGATCAAGATGGCAGTCAAAGACCAAGAGAAGACGGCTTTCATCACGCCTTTTGGTGCTTTCTGCTATGTGTCTATGCCTTTCGGGCTCAAGAGTGCCCAGGCGACTTATCAACGTTGTGTGCAGAACTGTCTTCACAGTCAAATTGGGTGCAATGTGCATGCTTATGTGGATGATATAGTGGTCAAGTCAAGGAAGAAGGAAACTTTGCTGGACGACCTGAAGGAGACTTTCGACAACTTGAGGGTTTACAAGATGATGCTTAACCCGGCCAAGTGTGTTTTTGGAGTTCCCGCAGGCAAGCTTTTGGGGTTTCTGGTTTCTGAGCGTGGGATTGAAGCTAACCCGGACAAGATCAAAGCAATTACATCTTTGTCTGAGCCGGCGTGCATAAACGACGTTCAGCGCCTGGCGGGTCGAATCGCCGCGTTAAGCCGGTTCATAAGCCGCCTGGGCGAGAAGGCAATCCCCTTGTATCAAATGATAAAGAAGACGGATGATTTCGTCTGGAGCAAGGCGGCGGGTGAGGCGTTTGATGCGCTTAAGAAGCAACTGACTGAGCCGCCCGTCTTGGCTGCTCCGGCTGAGAAGGAACCGTTACTCCTCTATGTGGCGGCTAACAACAGGGCAGTCAGCGCTGCGGTTGTTGTGGAGCGCAAGGAGGCAGGGAAGGAATATCCGGTTCAACGGCCGGTTTACTACGTCAGTGAAGTTTTGATCGAGTCCAAGCAGCGATACCGACATTGGCAGAAGCTGATCTATGGAGTATTCATGGCAAACCGGAAGCTGAAACACTATTTTTTGGGACACCCGATCGCAGTGGTTAGCTCTGCCCCGTTGGGAGACATAATTCAAAACAGAGAAGCCACTGGCCGGATTGCTAAGTGGGCATTGGAGCTTGGACCTCTTAATCTAAAATATGTGCCTCGCACAGCGATTAAGTCTCAAGCTTTGGTGGACTTTATAAACGACTGGACTGAGTGTCAGTCGCCAGAGGAGAAGCCGGACAACACTTACTGGACGATTCACTTCGATGGGTCTAGACAGCTGGAAGGTTCGGGGGCTGGAGTTGTCTTAACTTCCCCCAAAGGTGATAAGTTCTGTTACGTATTAAGGCTGATGTTTCCTTGTACTAACAATGCAGCTGAGTATGAAGCTTTGCTTCATGGCCTCCGGGTTGCTAAGGAGATGAATCTGAGCCGGGTTAGATGCCTCGGCGACTCAGACCTTGTGGCTCAGCAAGTTTCAGGCACGTGGGATTCCAAAGACCCACACATGGCGGCTTATCGTCAGGCGGTAGACGTCGTTGCAGGTCACTTCAAGGGTTATCAGGTGGATCACATTGATCGTCGTAAGAACGAGGCGGCTGACGCATTGTCAAGAATTGGCTCCCAGCGTAAGCCGGTGCCGCCTAACGTTTTCTTGGACGTGTTATATCACCCTTCAGTTAAGTTACCTTCGGAGGAAGATCTGGCTATTCCTGACCCGGAGGGGCAATTGGTGGCGGCTCTGCGTGCTATTCCTGACTGGACGTTGCCTTACATGGCGTATCTAACTCGTGGCGAGTTACCTGACGAGGAGACCTTGGCAAGACAAATCGTCAGACGATCTAAGTCCATGACAATCATCAATGGCGAGTTACATAAACGCAGTGTTACGGGCGTTTTTCAGCGTTGTGTTTCACCTGAGGAAGGCAAGGAGATCCTTAATGAAATCCACGCCGGAGATTGTGGTCATCATGCCGGCTCAAAATCTCTGGTGGCCAAGGCTTTTAGACATGGTTTCTTCTGGTTGACGGCTCATAAGGATGCAGAAAAATTAGTGCTCAAGTGTGATGGCTGTCAAAAGTTTGGACGGCGTGTTCATGTGCCGGCTCAGGAGTTGCGCATGGTCCCGATTACTTGGCCGTTTGCGGTCTGGGGGCTTGATATGGTCGGGCCCTTCAAGAGATCCAAAGATAAGAAGACCCACCTTTTGGTGGCGGTTGATAAATTCACGAAGTGGGTAGAGGCTGAGCCGGTCAGCAAGTGTGACGCAGCTACGGCGGTTCAGTTTGTCAAAAAATTGATCTACCGTTTTGGTTACCCTCACAGTATAATCACAAATAATGGCACAAACCTATCCAAGGGGGCTATGCAAACCTTCTGTGAAGAAGAGCACATCCGGCTTGACGTCTCTGCTGTTGCTCATCCACAGTCCAATGGTCAGGCGGAGCGTGCTAACCAGGAAATCTTGAGAGGTATCAAGCCCTGACTTATGGTTCCTTTGCAGAGAATGCCGGGTTGTTGGGTTGAGGAGTTACCATCAGTCTTGTGGAGCATCAATACAACTCCCAACAGATCCACTGGCTATACGCCTTTCTTCATGGTTTACGGCGCAGAAGCCGTCTTACCAAGTGACATACATCATGACTCGCCACGGGTGGCGGCTTACGTTGAGACAGACAATGAAACAGCGCGTCAAGACGCGTTGGATGCTTTGGATGAAGAGCGTGACCTGGCGGCGGCTCGATCGGCGATTTATCAGCAAGACCTGCGCCGCTATCACAGCCGCCGAGTCAAGACCCGGACGTTTCAAGAAGGCGACTTAGTGTTGCGCCTGATTCAAGATCAGACGGATGCGCACAAGTTGTCTCCTCCATGGGAAGGGCCTTTTGTGGTTAGCAGAAACCTCAACAATGGGTCATACTATCTCATTGACGTACGAGACGAGTCACGAACTTCTGGGCAGGAGACCCTCCGGCCGTGGAATATCGCTCATCTGCGGCCTTACTACACCTAAGTCATCGACTTCCCTCGTTGTATAATATCATTGTATATATATTATATATATATATATAATAAAGTTGGTATCCCTGCAAGCCGGGGCATCTGCCGTTTTTACATCACATTGTCCAAGATGGCTACAATCATATGATCATTTGGAGGCTTTCAACCTGCCGGGTTAGGCTTCAAGCCTCTTGGTCTGGCTCTTCAAGCCGGAGTTACAAGGTCATTTGGGGGCTTCTAACCCGCCGGGTTAAGCTTCAACCTTCTTGATCGGCTCCTTATCTACAATATCACCACACACTGGCGGCTTACAAGACGGCGGCTTATAAGTTGGTGTGCAAAGTTGATAATATCAACAACGATTACTGGGAGTGCAGCGAGTCATGAACTCACCTCCTCTAATCTGTGAAAACGGGTTATGCCTGCATGTATGCAGATGCATTTTGTCAGGGGTGCAGCGAGTTCTAAAACTTACCCCCTGCAAAGGCCTCTTACAGCGGCGAGGCTAACTCTGTAAGGCCGGGTTATACCTGCCTGTATGTAGATGCGCTTTGTCAGGGGTGCAGCGAGTTCTATAACTTACCCCCTACAAAGGCCTCATACAGCGGCGAGGTTAACTCTTACATTTGTAACTACGGGTTATACCTGCCTGTAAGTAGATGCGTTTTGTCAGGGGTGCAGCGAGTTCTATAACTTACCCTCTGCAAGTGCCTCTTACAGCGGCGAGGTTAACTCTTCTATTTGCTGCGTCTCTTTCTGGGTTGCTACGCTCTTATTAAGAGTTCACAGTAGCTAAGACCACAGAAGAACCGGCTTATATATTCGGAAAAGCAGGCAAAGAAAATAAGGTTTCACGCCTCCGGGTTAGACTTTTTAAGTCACCCTTCGCAGTGATGCAGAACATGTTTCTGTCTTCTTATATTGCCGGGTTTGTCTACAAGGTAAGACGCCGTGCAGATTGATATCATAAGCCGCTTGAAGAAAAGCAAGGAATATATTATGATTGACTAAAAGACTCATACGTGCACTATGGCACGGGTCAGACAGTGAAAGAGTTTTTCTACAAGCCTATTACAAAGCTCTCTTTGAGAGCTCACCAGGCAAGCAGCCAAAAGTTTTATACACATCGGCGGCTCAAGAAGCCGGGTTATCAAATATCAAGTTCAGCTCGACGGCGGGTCATCCTGCTCCGGGTCTTCGACTTCTTCGATCTGAAGATTGTCCACGTCCCAGTTGCAGTGTGTTAGTGCTTCAAACTGGGCGTCCTCAAACAGAGGAGACGGATCAATCTCAGGGGCGAAGAAATGCTTACGGCGCACGGGGGTCAAGTCTCTGCATTCAAATGTGGGACCACGTATCTTCTTGGATGTCTTGCTGTAAGCCGCCTGGTAAGTTGACATGTCAAGATCCTCCACCAGCTTGGAGGCAAGAACCCTGGAAGATTTTCTGCATTGAGCATAGTCTTCTGTAGTGAACTCCGAGCCGTCATCTTTCTTGGACGGGAACCCGTCCATCATCTCGTCAGCAGTTAGCTCAGGAGCGAAAGCCAAGCACCGGCTTAGCGCGGATAGAGCCCCCTGCCTGGCGGCTGATCTTTTGAGCTCATCAATCTGCTTAGGCAGCGTGGACAGCAGCTCTAAGATATCTTTCATGTGCTTGGGGATGCTCCTTTCAGTCAGCATAGCTTTAATGGTCAGGAGAGTCCCGCAGTAGAGTTGTTCAGCTAAGGAGTACACTGCCTTCAGCTTCATCACACTATCAGAGGATAACTGGCGGCTCCTTTCACCTGCAAAAAAAAAAAAAAAAAAAAAGGTTTGGTGGTATAAGCCGCCAGATATATTATTTATCACGGACAAGACGGTCATTAAGTACCATATGCTTACCAAAGATAGCAGAGGTCATCCTGGATATATGCTGTTTCAGGGTCTGCAGCTCTGTCGACACAGTGGCAAGCCGCCCTTCAGCATCTTCTGCACGCTTGGTCAGGGCGGCTTGATGAGTTTCAGTATTCTTCTTGAAAAGAGCAAAGTCCACTTGCGTCTTTTCAAGATCTTCGACGGCAACCCGCCACTTGGTTTCCGCCTCTGACCGGGCGGTCTGTTGCACATCGAGATTTTTCTTCAGGCTGGCCATTTCAGACTCAGCCGCCTCTAGAGCATCCTGTAACAATTCAAAAGTAGGAAAAGGGGGGTTCAATGTTCATGGTAAGTTACCACTGAGGAAATTATGCTACAAGTCTCAAGCAGATTGCAAGCAATATACTCGACACTTGGGGGCTAATGTCTATTTGTTCTCTAGGGCTTGTCCCGGCTAATCTTTAAAAAAAAAGGAAAGCCGGCCCTTGGGGGCTACAGATCACGCTCAAGTCTTTCAATTAAAGTCCCGACTGATCTTTAAAAAAAAAAGATAAGCCGGCCCTTGGGGGCTACAATCAGCATTTATACAGTATCCAATGAGAATCCGGGTCATCATTTCATGATAACCCGGACTTGGGGGCTACAACTGTTCAAACTCTATACATCGAGTATCGGCCTACTACTTATACTAAACCCGATACTTGGGGGCTACAGCTCAAGTTATGAAAAGTATTGCTAAGGAAAGCCCCGGTTTATTATTTGACATATTAATCCGGCTCTTGGCGGCTAGGAAAGGGTATAAAGGACAGGCTGGTAAAAGTACTACCTCATATTTTTTCTTCATAAGGCTGACAAACTTCAGCTCTATCTTCCGGCTTGACTCCAGGCGGTTTAGAAATCCAGCATGAAGTTCATCAGCGGTAAACTTCTCCAGTACAGTAGGTTCCAAATTAAATTCCTCCAGCGAAGAAGTTTCAGCTTTGTCAGAGTGCCTTGTTAATACACGGGGTTCAGGGGTGTGGTGACCCGTCTCAGTAATAGCAACATCTGGAAGGGCTGTTTCTTCATCAGCCATTGAAGGGCTGGGCAGTTTAGGATCATCCCTCGCAGGGCTTTCAGCGGTCGTATCATGACCCGCCGGCTCAGGTGGCTGGTGAATGTTTTTCTCAGTATCTGCGGCTGGTGGAGAGGCCGGCTTAGCAAATACTGGCTCTTTAGCAATTGGGGCGGCAGTAGACCCGCCAGTTTTTCTTCGTTTGGCTTGGGCCCTGGAAGGCGCAGTTGATGGTTATATATATGTCAAGGACATTGAAAACATTCAAGTGCAAAATAATATACATACTCCGGGTTGATCTTCATTGGGGGCAGCTTTGATGCGGTTGAGTCGCCAGATGAAGGCGGAGAATCCTGAAGGCATCCAAAGTAATACAAGACAGTAAGATTACAATGCAAAGTTGATGAGAATTATGTTTCCGTAAAAGGATACCTCAGCTGGCCGTTTTCGAGGAGTCGGGGAATGAGGTAACCCGGCCACGAGGTCGTCAGAGCCGGCGCTCCGGGTCTGGCGTAGGGAGTTGTGCTGTTGCTTTTTCAAAAGGAAATTGGGATCTAAGTGAGCAAGAGGATGAGAGAAGGGGACTTTCCGGACGACCCGCCGTACTCTGTCTTGTGAATAGATCTCTGAGTCAGAAATATCAATTACCTCAGGAGCGTTGGCGTGGCTTGCTTCCGTTTCATCCTGTGAGTAATTATTGTCAATAAGCTGTATAAAGAGACGGCCAAGAGAATCAAGTTCTACCTCCGAGTCGTCACTTTCGGCCGGCTCTGGAGTGGCGGCTTTCTTCTTCTTCTTGGCTGGGGTTTTCGTCTTAGGCTTTCTCACCGGCGGGTTAAATTTCTTCTTCCAGAACGGGGAGTTGGCCTATATATAAGCCGCCGGTTAAGGTTACAAGGTGCAAGATAAGTATAATCAATTGAAGGAAAAGAGACTTACGTCTGGAGCCGGATTCTTGGCATAGAAGGGCTTTAGCCCAACCTTGTCGCAGGCTTCCTGACTTTCGCCAAGGAGTCCCTTGACGCCACTGTTGATGTCTTCGTCAGTCAAGGGAGTTGTCTTGAAGCAAAGGGGGTCATTGGGTTCACCCGTATATTCGCACATAAGCCGGTCACGCCGGCTCAACGGCATGATTTTCCAGCTTACCCAGCAACGGGTTAGGTCAACACCTGTCAAGCCGTTAGCCAGCAGAGCCTTGACCTTGGTGTAAGCCGAGGCATACTTTGCTCGCTCGGCGGCTGTCATTCGTGCTGGGAGGGGGTTGTCATTGGTAAAGCAGAGCCGGGTTGGACGGTAACCCGGCAGGGGATTCTCGCCTTCAGGAGAGGTGTCCTGGCAATAAAACCAGGTTTTGTTCCAGTCCTTGGGGTGACTCGGCAAGGTGGCTGAAGGGTATGGCAGGTCTCTTCGTCTTTGGATGGTAATACCACCAAGTTCCAAACTGGGACCGGCCGCCATTTCAGTCTGGCGGTTTGCATAGTGATATTCATAGAAGAGGTCAACAAACGGTTCTTCTTGCATATAGACTTCAGTTAAAACTTGGAATTGGCATATATTGGTAACTGAGTTGGGGCCTATGTCTTGAGGATGGATCTGGAAGAAGTGAAGAACATCCCGAAAAAACCTTGACCCGGGAGGGCGAAACCCGCGAAGGATGTGGTCAGTAAATATGATGATCTCTCCCTCCTTGGGCTCAGGCCTCTTCTCCGGTCCTGGAACCCGCCAGTGTATTTCCTCTTTACTTGGTAACATGCCAGATTCAACAAAGTTAGCTAGGAGTTCTTCAGTGACTCCGGAGCTGACCCAATCACAGGAGGATGGAGTCCTTGTCATGACGGCGGGTTACGCTACAAAAATAGAAGGAATGGCGGGTTAAGAAGAGCAGTGGATGAACGAGATCAATCATATTTACTGACCTACAATGGCGACTTACGAAGCTAAGATGGTATGGATGGGAAAATGACTAAGTGCAGACAACAGATTTTGCATATTGTCTATTCATTGCAAGATCTACGGGCGAAGAAAAAATGAAAATGAATACGACCTAGAAATAACAGTGGATGAACGAGATCAATCTACCCGCAACAATGAGTGTCATATGGACACAAAAATGAGTGGGGGATGGACTTCGGAGGAGTGCCCGCAGCCAAAGGGTAGTGATACGAGGTCTTGGGCAGTGCTCGATGCCTCGGTGGTTATCGATGGTGATGAACTTGCAAGAACAAGGAAGAACTCGGAACCCTAACGGGAGTGTACACAGATTCAATGAGGATCGGAGGAGCTTACCTCTGAGATGCGGAGGCGCCGATGAGGCTCTGGTCCGTTTTGGGCTGAGGCAGTGGCCGGCGAGGAGAGCGACGGCGCGTCTTCGGTTGCGGGCGGCGGAGCTCTGGAGAGGGAGGCTTCACGCGAGGAAGGAGACGACAGCGACAGGCGGAGAAAGGGAGGAGGCGCACGTGGCGCTATTTATAAGGAAAAGGGCAACCGTACGCGCAAAAGTGGGGAGCTACAGTAAATTGGCGCCTTGATTTTCGGGATGACCTTTCGGTGACAAAGATCCGTTGCAAAACGTCATGGAATCTTTTCCGAATATTCCGTGTGACGTCATGGCGGGTTACAAGTTGACTTTCCAGATGACAGCGCAATGAAGACTCGCCGTTAAGTAAAGTTAAAGATTGACATGAGCTGGCTCAAATCAACCTGGGGCCTAATGTTGGGGATATAACCCGTGGTGAGACCCGCCCAGGCGGGGCCGGGTTACACCGGGCGGCTCGTAAGCCCAAGACTTGTAAGGTGGGCTTAAGGATGCAGGCAAGGCCGCCAGGGCGGCTTACCAGATGGGCCGTTGACAGGGGCCCAGAGACGGAAGATGGCGTGAAGACCCGGGTGGCTAAGCCGCCCGGTGGCGGCTTACCCGAGATGGTATGGCGGCTTAGAGACAGAATAGGACACGCTGTGTGAGTCGGTTTGAGACTCGTGTAACCCGGGGCCTTGACCTCTTATATAAAGGCTAGACCCCGGGGCGGCTTAGACAAGAAACCAAGTAATCGAGAGCTAGGTCAAGCAATCCGCTCCCTTGTAATCGATACTCCAGCTAATACAACACAAGCAGGACGTAGGCTTTTACCTCTACTTGAGGGGCCGAACCTGGGTAAACTCGTGTCCTTCGTCCCGATCAACCCCTTTGAGTCCACTGCTATGGCGATGGCCTCGAACCTAAGTCTTCGGACATCTGCCGTGACAAAACCACGACAAATTTCCTGTGGCAAAAGAATCAGGAAAGAGAACAGTAAAGAAGAGCAAGATTGAAGATGTAGGTGTGATGATCATTACAGAAACCACATGATACGAATACCTAAGATTGGCTGATTTCGTATCAATCATCATGAATACACCACCAAGTGGTCCGCTTCGCTCTGTATTGAAGGATTTCATATCAGGCATCGCAAGACTTATGGATATCTCGACAGGATGGGCACTTGCAATGCTACACAATAATTTCAGATCAAATGCCCACGCTTGCGCTCCCCTATCATGAGCAAGGTTATTTTGCCAGGACCACCATCAGTCACGGTATTGCTATAAGGTATTACTCCTTTGGACATGACGAATAGCAGCCAAATCGTCAATACAGAATGAAGACAAAACAGTCAGCTCAGGGGATTCAGCCATCCTGCAAATGGTCAGATCCCACTAGGAAAAATATTGTGATTCTCAGCATTGTAACTCGATACAATAACCAGTTGGGTTGTGTCCACTAAGGAAAGTTGTTCATAATCCTTATTGGTACCAGACGGGAGCAGGACATGCTCATCAAACATCGCTCCCGGACTTAAGGAAGGTGACTTACTCAAGTCGGGAAAATAGGCCAGATGAACCAGCAGACATGGTAATAACGAAGTCAACATAATGTTGAATATACAAGGAAAGATCTGTCAGAATGTGGGTGCGGTAAAGCAAACCACCCCAGAGTAAGAAAGTCAGGCCATATGAGATTCGTGGGGAAATATTATATCAAGAAAAAGGATACCCGAGTTGGAACCGGTTTTCCTTAAAGGCAGAATATTCATACGGGTTCCCTAAGGAACCAAATCTCGAGGACGAGATTTATCCTAAGGGGGGTAGGTTTGTGACACCCTGGTTTTTCCCAGCTTTTCTTTTCAAAAGTTATTTGAAAATTTTAGTTGGAATTTGGTTTGGATTTGTTTCTGAATGGCTCTATGGACTTAAAACTTGGGAATATTTTCTTGATTTTCTTTCCCAAGTGACTCAGACCCTCAAAAGCTTCTCCCAAGTCATGTCACTTCCATTCTTGCTCAATCCCAATTTTTTTCCAATCTAATATTCCTTTTTCCATTAAAGGAATAACCCTTTGAGCTCTGGGTTGTGAAGCAACCCATATTTCTGTTCTTCCAAAAATCCCAAGAATATTCTCATAAATCCTTTGGACCATGCAAACCCTGGGTATGTGAAAATATTCAAGATTTACTCCTCATGGTGAGCACAGCATCCAATCTTTGATTCTAGTCATAATTTCAGTTTGTGAGGCAACTATATTTTATACTGCTTCAAAAATTCTGAAATTAATCTAGAACATTCTTCTACCCATATGATCAGTGTCCACCAATTTTGGGCTCATTTCATTTAGCCAATTGCCCTATAAAATTCCTCCCAGTTTCTGTCCAGTGGGAGGTGTTGTGAAGGAAGTACCATGTACACTAACCCAATTGGACTGAAATTTTTATAGCATGTTGGCATCCCCAAATCACCCACCAATAACAAGTTTCAACTCCAGGAACCCATCCAAGTGAGTGCAACATCCTCAACAAGATTTCTGGACCAGAGAGGCAGTTGTGAAACAACCATGCTCTACACTGATTCATTTGGTCTGAATTTTTTCCAGTGTATGCACCTTACTAATACACTCCAGCATGGCAAACTTTCACTCTCAAAACCCTAGCCATTTTTCCTTAGCTTGCTGCCCAAGTTGCTGTCCAGAAACTTTCATGGAAGCTATCCAGCTGTCCTAGCCACTTCCTGTCAAACCAGCTGCACCGGGAGGTCTCTGGAAGGAAGGACTATCGCATGGACAAGACCGGGCAGGCCAGAGCGCGCCGCGTGCACTAGTGCACGTGGTAACCATGCGTCTACCCTGGCCAAAACCATGCTCTGCACGTTGACCGCGTCGGGCGCGACTGCTGCGGCCACCTCTCGATGCCTCTCCTTGTCCCGTCGTGCCGACGTCATCGCCGTCATCCACCTGGCCATCCTGGAACCCTCTACCTCCTCCGACGAGGCTCGCCACCACACTTGGCCAAGTGCACGCACGGGCGGCACAGTGGCCGTACGGGGATGAGCTGGCTGGCAGCTTCCCGGCGAGCCATCGCCTTGCGCTTTAACTCCCCCGACCTCTCTCATCGCTTCGCCTCGCTGCGCGATGGCCACCTCACCGTACCCGCTCCAGCGACGTGTCCACGGCGCCGAGTGGCTCAGCCACCTCTCGTTCGCCTATAAAAGGCCCTCCCCGGCCTCGTTTCTCTGCACCACTCCACTTCATGGATTTCCTTGCACTTTCGTGCACCTCGGCTAGCCGGGTTGCCATGTCTTCGGGAACCGCACCTCGATCATCAAGGGGTCGGCCGGACAGCGAAGCTGGCAAAAAAGCATGTATTAGCCTGCTAAAACATCTCGGCTGAACCCCCAAACTCAAGCAACAATTCTTGAAATAAAAACTTACCACAAATCGTCTCATCGGTTCGACGATTCTTGGCTTCGGCGGCAGCCAGTTGAGATTTTAAGCTCTTGATCTCGTCCGCCTGTCGGGCGTTTTCAGCCCTTAGCGCGTTAACGCTATCCACCCTTTGAGTCACAACATGTTGATTGGCCTGGCACTGCGACTCCGTATATAGCAAATCTTCGCGGGCCTGCTTGAGACCTCTCTCAAGATTACCTATGGCTTTCGCTGCTACGTCGGATTACGCTGTCAGGGGACTTCGCTACTTAAGATTCCTATATACAAGACAAAGCACTTACCGTGCGCCTCTCGGGTGAACTTTTTCACCTGTTCCACCTCGGTCAAGGCAGCCTCCAACTTCCCCTTTGCCTGGGAAAGAGCCTCGGATAGCTGATCATTCCTCGCCCGTGCACCCTACACAAAAAATCCCACAACTTCTTTAGGGTAAAGTCAAGCCTCGCTATGGGCATTGTTGCCCATATCAAGCCTTAGGGGCTACTACCATTGTGGACAGTATGAATAAACAGAGACATCAAGGAAATCTTCGAGATAAAATGAGCTCGGGCAAGACCTTACCCGCAACCCTTGCGACAAAACATCTAGTGATTGATCAAATACCGAACGGGTCACCCCGAGGTATGCGTCCACCGTGCTGAGAGCATTAAACTCCCGATCCGAGAATGCTAGACTCCTTAGGGAGCTCTTTCGCCGCCGATAATTCATGGCGCATTGGACCTCGGAAGGAGTAGCTGAGCTAGTCTCTGAATCCTCGGGCTGGGGAACTTCTAGAGTAACTCCTGAGGAAGGACGTGCTTCGGCTTCCCTGTTCGAAGCCGCCGTCCCCTCGACGCTCGCACTCGCTGCCACGGAGGATGGAAAGGACTGCCTGCGAATGATCAAAGGGGTCAGAACCCGAAATAGCATTTCTACGACATACGGTATCCACAATCACCAGATAATCGGAGGAGCACTTTCGCTTGCCTCCATGAGCTCGGCCTGTGCTTCCTCTACTTCTTGCGGGCAGTTCCCTTGAGGAGCCGTCTCTCCGCGCGAACATTTCGAACGTCGTCCCTTCGGAGGAGAAGTCAGGGGACCAGGGGCTTGGGGATGAGGGGCTCGCTTTCGAGTAGAGGAAGAGGGCGCTACCGATGAAGCCGGCCTCGTCCCCGGCGCGTCCGGGGTGACGGCAACCCTGGAGCCGTCAAGGCACTCCATATAAAATTTCCTCCCCTCATAGATAAGAGCCAGATCCTCGTCCTCATGAAAGAGGGGGTCTTCTGCTCGTTGGTGTGTTTCCTGTTCTGGCGCCGGGCTGTTTAGAGCCTCCACCCGACGCCTCCATCTCTGCTTGAAACCAATAAAAAGATCGGTCAAATGGATTGGCTACTGAAAAACAACTCGGGTGAGCAAAATAAAGCGGAAGAACTCACTATGTCGGCCGGATTCTAGTCGGACAGCCCGTCCCAGAATTGACGTCGGGCAAAGTCCTCCGCCGCTCCTTGGTAGATACCAGCCATTATTGTCCCGAAGGCCGCCTGATCAAAGAAACTTTGCCGAATTGATAGGGAGCAGTCTTCGGTTCCATTGTACGACCACAACGGGTGAGGGCGCAGCCGAAGTGGTTGGACTCTTCGATCTATCACCGTGGCCATTACGTCTATTATGGTAAGGCATGTCCTTACCAGTTGCTTTACCTTGGCGGCCAGCTCGGTCACCTCGGCACCACCTGCTGGGACCATACCCTGTGGCCTCCAGCTATATCGCCTCTTCGGGGGCTTCGAAGAGGAAGGGGGAAGCCCTGGCCGAACTGGGTCTTGGAGGGGGACATCGTCTATCTAGAACCACTCTGTTAGCCAGACATCGGTATCCTCCCGAGGTGTGCCTGGCGGGTATTCAGTCTCCTCGATTCGGCAGACTTCGGCCGCTCCAACCTCGTAAAGCCTTTCGGCGGAAGAACAGGGCACTACGCAGAAATACCTCCTCCAGAGTCCGAAGTGCGCTTCGCACCCGAGATGCATCTCGCATAAGGCAACGTACCCCGCAATATGCAGAATCAAGCTGGGGGTAAGGTGATGGAGCTGCAGCCCGTAAAATTCTAGCAGGCCTCAGAGGAAAGGGTGAATCGGAAATCCTAAACCGCGCAGCAAGAAGGAGACGAAGCATACCCATTCATCCTTTTGAGGGGAAGGGAAATTCTCTGCGTGTACCTGCCCGTTGATGGATGTTAAACCCGGGCAGGTCGCTGTCAGATCTGAATCTGGCAGGTACCCTTGCCTGGCCAGGCGCTCCAGTTGGAGGCGCGAGATAGCGCAACTACCCCAATCGCCCCTGACGGGGCCATGAGGGCGCCTCGAGGAACCTGCGTTGCTCACCATGGGAAACCCTCAAGGATGGACTTAGGAGGAAGGGGAGCGCTTGTGCAGTTCGCTTGAAAGAAGGATTGGGGGTTTGTGATAAATCCGCACCTCCGACTCATGTATCTTGGATGTTTTTATATGCATTTACAGCAATTATATATCATTTTTGGAGACTAACCTATTAACTTAGTGCCCAGTGTCAGTTGCTGTTTTCTGCCCTATTTTTGTTTTACAAAAAATAAATACCAAACGAAGTCCAAATGCCAGAAAACTTTTTGGAGATTTTTTTCTGGACAAGATAAACAATAGAAGCTTCGGGAGGAGGCCAGAAGCCTCAGGGGGTATCCACGAGGCACCAGGGCGCGCCTGGGTGGGGGGGGGGGGGGGCAGGCGCGCCCTGGTACCTCGTGGGCCCCACAGAGCTCCGTTTGACCTAATTCCTCCACTATAAATTCCCAAAAAATCAAAAACCCTCAGGGGAGTCCACGATATACTTTTTCCGCTGCCGCAAGTTTCTGTTCTCGAGAGATCCCATCTGGAGGCCTTCTCCGGTACTCCGCCGGAGGGGGAATCGATCACGGAGGGGCTCTACATCAACCTTGCTGCCCTTCCGATGATGCGTGAGTAGTTTACCACAGACCTTCGGGTCCATAGGCAGTAGCTGGATGGTTCTTCTCTCTTTTTGATCTTCAATACAATGTTCTCCTCGATGTTCTTGGAGTTCTATCCGATGTAATCACGTTTTGCGGTGTGTTTGTTGGGATCCGATGAATTGTGAGTTTATGATCAGATTATCCATGAATATTATTTGTGTCTTCTCTGATCTCTTTTATGCATGATTATTATAGCTTCGTATTTCTTCTTCCATCTATTGATTTGGTTTGGCCAACTAGATTGATTTATCTTGCCATGGGAAGAGGTGCTTTGTAATGGGTTCGATCTTGTGGTGCTCAATCCCAGTGACAGAAAGGGACATGACACGTATGTATTGTTGCTATTAAGGGTAAAAAGATGGGGTTTATTCATATGTGAGTTTATCTTGTCTACATCATGTCATCGTTCTTAAGGCGTTACTCCATTCTTTATGGACTTAATACACTAGATGCATGCTGGATAGCGGTCGATGTGTGGAGTAATAGTAGTAGATTCAGGCAGGAGTCGGTCTACTTGGCTCGGACGTGATGCCTATATACATGATCGTTGCCTTGGATATTGTCATGATTATTTTCTTTTCTATCAATTGCCCAACAGTAATTTCTCTACCCACCGTATTCTATTTTCTTGAGAGAAGCCTCTAGTGAAAACTATGGCCCCCGGGTCTATCTAAATCATATTAATAAAACCCTAAAAATATTGCTGCACTTTTCTTTTATTTATTTTATTTTGTATTTTTTTTTCAATCTATCTATCTATCACATACAATTTAATCTTGCAATTAACCGCCAAGGGATTGACAACCCCTCGTTTGCGTTGGGTGCAAGGATTTGTTGTTTGTGTGCAGGTACTGGTAACGAGGTGTTGCGTGGTTCTGTTGCTGGATTGATAACCTTGGTTTCATAACTGAGGGAAATACTTACCTCTGCTGTGCTGCATCATCCCTTCCTCTTCGGGGATAATACCAACGCAAGCTACAAGTAGCAGCCCACTCGGCGGGATTGTCAATCCTTCCGAGGTCTGTTTTGAAGATAAGCTGAGTAGATCATGAACGGAACTTGCCTGTCGAGCCAAATACTTCGGAACCAAAGTCCAATATTGCCGTACTCGGCGTCGGAGGCCAGTTCAGGGGCTACTGATGGTGTCCTGGACTAGGGGGTACTAACCTAGTCGTCCCGTATTCCTCGGGCCGGATGAATGGGCTCTCATTCTTGTCAAGGTGGACTCCGGAAGATACACGCAGGAGAAGAGGTCAAGACCGCATATACCGAAGACTTGGCACGTACTCCAAGACTCCTCCTTCCGCCTCCATGCCTAGATACCAACCTTGTAATCCTAGATACCCTATCCGTTGTGTATATAAGCCGAAGGGTTTAGCCCGTAGAAGGGACCTGAACACAATCTCATTCACCTAGCCTTAGGACTAGATCATACGATCTCGAGGTAGATCATCTCTGTACTTGATACTTCTCCATCAATATAAACAAGAGCAGGACGTAGGGTTTTACCTCCATCAAGGGGGCCCGAACCTGGGTAAACATCGCCTCCCTGTTTGTCGTGGTGTGCTCACGGCATATGCCATGGGTAGGCTAATCGAACGTGGTTGGGGCCGGAGGACGTCGGAGGGTTTCGGAGGCGAGAATGGGGACAAGCGGTGGATGACACACGATGTACCCAGGTTCGGGGCCCTCCGGGGGAGGTAACACCCCTAGTCTTGCAAGCTCAACTAGATGGATCACTACACGAGCTACAATGGCGCTCCTTGAGCTGGTTTGGGTGGAGGAGGAAAGAGGTATTGCTCTCTTCTCCTGGTCGAATGGTGAAATGCTTCACGTGGGGGTCAAGAATTCAGGGTTTCGGCCCCCCTGCATGGAGGGCTCCCTGGGGGTCTTATAGGCCGGCTCCCCAGGGTTACAATGGTAATCTACCAGGGCACGGGACCCTGCTGTCATCGCCCCATGCCGTACAGTGGGACCCGCCGGTTGCTGGGGCCCGCCGGCTGCGGGCCCCGCCGGCCGTCCGGCACTGTGGCATGTCTTCGCTTGCGTCATGGGGCGGCGGGTGCTGTTTAGCTACAGCATCTCGCCGGGTCGCCGCCGCCGACCCCGGGCTGTGGTTTCCGGGCATCCTGTAGCCACGCTCGCCCGGTCTACGGGGCGGCGCGTACTGTTGCCACGCCCGCCCGGTTTTCGGGACGGCGCGCGCTGTAGCCATGCTGGCTCCATCGTGGGGGGCTGTCTTGTCACCTGGCCGGCTAGAGCTGATGCCAGCTCGAACGTCCGCCGCCTTCGGTGTCACCGGGTCGGGCTTCATCGTCACGCCTGGCCGGGTTAAGGGCCTTCAGGCCGGCTGGTGAGCGGGCCGGGTTGAGCTTCATCGCTATGCCTGGCCGGGTCAAGGGTCTTCAGGCCGGCTGGCGAGCGGGCCGGGTCAAGGGGTGCTGACCACCCCGTTGTTTTGAAAATGGTAACTGTTGATGAGCCTACCCGGGGGTTATACCCCCGACACTGTTCCTGTTACCATCTGACCGAGATCCACAGCTCGGGACCCCCTACCCCGAGGTCTGCCAATTTTTACACTGACACCGGCAGATGGGCGCACCAACAGTACTGACAGCGCCGTGGCCAGAGCCTTACAAGCCTCCGTAGTACTACGCCGCGAAGCAGCTCGGAACCCCCGCCGGTACTGTGCTTTACATCATCGACGTTAATGCGGCGCCACTCTTCTCCGAGTATTCTTCGCCGCCGCTTGTCCAGGCGCGGTCGGGGGCCGGGGAGCAGATGGGTGCCCGCACGCTGTTCGCTGCAATGCCTAGAGCGGGGGAGCCGGCGTATGACACGGAGAGGAAGATGCTCGACATCCTCCACGATGGAGGCGAGGGAGAAGGAGGGGGCTATGAGGATGGGCAAGTGGAAGACTCGGATCCCACCCAGTCCGGCAACTACACCCACACGCAGTAGGGCCACACCCAGACCACCACGCACTAGTCCTACACTGAGACCAGCGATGGCACACAGCAACAGCTACATTGGGCCGCCGGAGAGCAGCATCCGGAGGGGGAGGGGGAGGAGGAGGAGGACGGCGACGACGACGATGATCCGGATGGTACCACCGGCGATCCGAAGAAGAAAGGTAGAGGAGAAAGCTTCAACATGCGGGCGATGCATGGTTGGCTACTAGCCTTGATCCTCTCCATGGAACGGAGCAAAAGGGCACAACCTTTTGGAGGAACATTTACTTATGGTTCCATGAGCACAAACATTTCGCGCCCTACTCCAACGCGTTGATCCGCAACCGTGAGTGGTAGTCCCTTAACCATCGATGGTACACCATCCAAGAGGCTGTCTCCAAGTATTGCGGCACTTGAAGCATCTCATCGAACGGTGGCATAGCAGTGCACAAATCACCGAGCAAGTAAGTTGATCACTAGCCGGATATGCTTTAGTTTTGTTGATCACTAGCCGGATATGCTTTAGTTTTGTTGATCACTAGCCGGATATGCTTTAGTTTTGTTGATCACTAGCCGAATATGCTTTAGTTTTGTTGATCACTAACCGGATAGGCTTCAGTTTTGTTGATCACTAGCCGGATATGCTTCAGTTTTGTTGATCACTAACCAGATATGCTTTAGTTTTGTTGATCACTAGCCGGATAGGCTTCAGTTTTGTTGATCACTAGCCGGATATGCTTCAGTTTTGTTGATCACTAGCCGGATATGCTTTAGTTTTGTTGATCACTAGCCGGACATGTATTGTTTTGTTGCTCACTACGCGGATATGCATTGTTTCACTTTGTAGCCTACTCGTGCTTGTGTGGGGTACAAGAAGTTGGAGAAGAAGTCCTTCACCGTCATGCATTGTTGGTTGAAGTTGAATGGGCAACCGAAGTGGAACCTTTTCATTGCCAAGAACGCCGCCCAAGCCAACGAGGAAGAAATCGGTGACCCTACGGACCCAACCAAAGAACTGCCGAAGAAGGTTAGAAGAAATTTACGGGGCAAGAAGTGTGATGTCCTGCAAGTGCATAGGGATGTTGTAGCACTTTCATGATAAGTAAAGTGTCGAACCCACAGGGAGCTGATAGAAAGGCACCACAAACCCCGCAACCACGCTGTCACTTAACGCAGTTACGTACGCACCTAGACCGGAGTTTGGAAATAGCCTATTCGAGAAGTTGCTAGGACACTAGATAAAAGGGGTTTACTAAACTAAGAACAAGAAGGTAAAAACAATAAATAAAAGATGCTAAGTTAGTAAGGATGGTGCTTGAGTAATAAAGCGTTCTCGAGGGTTCCAGAATCACTACCACATATATGAACTATCGAATCCTCTATTCACTGGTCAAATGCATAAGTGGGTGGAGCCGGGTACAGTACACGTTCTACTCGAAGTAGACTTCGTGCCATGCATGCCACCATCATAGTCTCCCCCATAGGGTTACAACTAATGATAATTAAGGGTTATCCCGTGGACGCGACCTCTCTAAGGGTTCTCCATTATTCCCCTATCAATTGTGACGGCGAGGAATCAAAGGCTTTTACTGTCACCTCGAATTACCCCAATGCCCCAACCCTTCACAACGACAGTAGTTCCTATACGACCTATATGGAAATAGTGCAAGCGAGGCCTCCTCTCAACACTCATGAGAACACTAACTCGAATCATGAACAGAAGATATTGGATCATATCAAGAATCATATAGGGTTCAACCATATCCTCAAGAACTAATGTAATTACTCAAACAAGTTAATGGTACACATAGAGATGAGGGCCAAGTTACAAGCCGGCATCGTGCCAGTGACGGGAGAAGGCATGGCGGGGCCGGTGATGATGATGGCGGCGGCGGCGGCCATGGTGATGATGATTGGGGCGGCGCCGGTGGAGATGGCACCGGCCCGAAGGGCGGTGCTCGCGGTGGTGGAGCCCTCTCTTCTTCCCCTTGATCTTGTCCCTTCCTCTATGGTGGTGATGGAGCAGCAATGGAGATGGAGATGGATGTGTTCTTGGCAAAATGAGATGAGATGCCGGTGTCTAGGGTTGAGGAGGTGTATATAAGGAGAGCCTCCCTAGCCTCCTCTCTTGATGGGCTTCATCCAAGGGCTCACAATGAGCCTTATCCTCTCCCAATCTCTTCTTTACGAGCCAAGGATCCCGTGGGATCGAACGGGGACGAAATCGGTGAAGAATCCCGTCTGGAAGGGCAACTTTCGGAGCTGTGTGCACGTCAAACGACCGCCGAAACGACCGCGCACGGTCGTTTGAAATGCCATCTTTCGTGCTGTCTTTTTGTGTTTTTCTTCTCCGGTAAAACGGCCACCAAATCTTCATACGAACTCGGAATTTGACGTTCTTGGGCTCGTTGGATTCGTATGATCGACGCCGATCCATTTCTAGTCATAGATCTTGATTTGGAGCAATTTGGAAAAATGACTTTTTCCGACCTTTGAAATGGCTAAGTCTGACCCCTGGCTAACTCCGTATCAATCCCATCCTTGGTCCTTTCATCGTGCTTGGTCCTAGGTTGCTCCAAAACACCTGTAGACACAAGAAAATAAATAAAACTAATAAAAACCAAATAAAATACTAAATGTGCAATGCTCACAATGAAAAGTGTAAATACCGGTAATCATGCATAATGGACAACTATTTGGTTCAATGAGACATGATATATAAAGAGAACATGCAACAAATGAGCTCTAAAAATGCGTAAAATATAGAGCCATCAAAGTGGGAGGAGGAGAGGGCGAAGTGAGAAGGTGCGGCGGCCAAGCTGGCGGAGAGGTTCAAGGAGATCTTGGCAAAGAAGGAGGAGTCATGCATGAGGCGCTCAAAAATCAAGGAGGAGAGGAAGGCGGAGAGGTTCAAGCAGTTGATGGACGCGACGGAGAAGAAGAACAAGCTCGAAGAGAGGAGTGATATGTCTTCGTCGTATCTATAATTTTTGATTGTTTCATTCCAATATTCTACAACTTTCACATATTTTTGGCAACATTTTATATTATTTTTGGAACTAACATATTGATCCAGTCCCCAGTGCCAGTTCCTGTTTGTTGCATGTTTTTTGTTTCACAGAATATCCATATCAAACGAAGTCCAAACGCGATAAAAATTTATGGAGATTTATTTTGGAATATATGTGATTTTTGGGAAGAATAATCAACGCAAGACGGTGTCCGAGGTGACCACGAGGCAAAAGGGCGCGCCTAGGGGGGGCAAACGCGCCGTGGTGGCTCGTGAGCACCTCGTAAGTCGGTTGACCCCCTTCTTTCGCCGCAAGAAAGATAATATCTGGAAGAAAATCGTGTTAAAATTTCAGCCCAATCGGAGTTACGGATCTCCGGGAATTTAAGAAATGGTGAAGGGCCAGAAAACAGGAACGCGAAACATAAGAGAATAGAGAGAGAGATCCAATCTAGGAGGGGCTCCTGCCCCTCCGCCGCCATGGCAGCCATGAACCAGAGGGGAAACTCTCCTCCCATCTAGGGTTGAGGCCAAGGAAGAAGAATAAGGAGGGGGGCTCTCTCCCCCTCTCTCCCGGTGGCGCCGGAACGTCGCCGGGGCAATCATCGTGACGGCGATCTACACCAACAACTTCGCCGCCGTCAACACCAACTCTCTCCCCCTCTATGCAGCGGTGTAACCTCTCAATTCCCGCTGTAATTCTGTACTTAAACATGGTGCTTAATGCTACATATTATTATCCAATGATTTGTGACCATCCTATGATGTTTGAGTAGATTCTTGTTGTCCTATGGGTTGATTGATGATCGTGATTGGTTTGAGTTGTATGTTTTATTTTGGTGTTGTCCTATGGTGCCCTCCGTGTCGCGCAAGCGTGAGGGATTCCTGCTGTAGGGTTTGCAATACATTCATAATTCGCTTAGAGTGGGCGGCTAGAGTGACAGAAGCTTACACCCGAGTAAGGGGGTTGTTGCGTATGGGAGTAAAGAGGACTTGATACTTAATGCTATGGTTGGGTTTTACCTTAATGATCTCTGGTAGTTGAGGATGCTTGCTAGAGTTCCAATCATAAGTGCATATGATCCAAGTACGGAAAGTATGTTATCTCATGCCTCTCCCTCATATAAAATAGCAAAAATGATTACCGGTCTAGTTATCGATTACCTATGGACAAATCTTTCTCTTGTGTTACAAAAACTTTCTACTAAACAACTAACTTTTATTATCTTGCAAATTACTCGTAGTTTTATTCTCGCAAAGTACTTCTAGTCCTATCCTATCACCCGCAAAATAGTTTCATACTTGTTCTAGGTAAAGCGAACGTTAAGTGCGCGTAGAGTTGTATCGGTGGTCGATAGAACTTGAAGGGAATATTAATTTTACCTTTAGCTCCTTGTTGGGTTCGACACTCTTATTTATCGAAAAAGCTACAATTGATCCCCTATTGACGGTGTCCTGGATTAGGGGGTGCCAACCTAGCCGGCCCGACACCTCGGATGGGCCGATATGCCCTCGTACATGATCAACATGGACTCCGGAAGTCGCACATGGGAGACGTGATCAAGACTGCCTCTAACGAAGACTTGACGTATGCTTCAAGATTATTCCAACCGCCTTATTCCAAGATACCAACCTTGTAACCCTAGATACCCTCCCTGGCATGTATATAAGACATAGGGTTTAGCCCGTAGGGGACATGAGCGAAACATCGAACACCTAGCTATAGTAGTTAGACACTTATTACGATCTCGAGGTAGATCAACTCTGTACTCGATACACCTCCATTAATATAAACAGAAGCAGGACGTAGGGTTTTACCTCCATCAAGAGGGCCCGAACCTGGGTAAAACATTGTCTCCCTTTGTCTCTATTACCATCGATCCGAGATCCGCTGCTCGGGACCCCCTACCCCGAGGTCTGCCGGTTTTCACACCGACACTGGTGCTTTCATTGAGAGTTGCACCGCGTGATCACCAGAAGGATTGATGGCTCATTTTCAGATCAACTGCATCAATGGCTGTGGGGATGTCTACGCCCCAAGACAGCTTTTCGTCTTCGGCAGCATGGTATTTTGCGCCGACTCGACGGGTCATCTGACCTCTGTCGAGAACTACGCCCCTGGTCGGATCGTGACCTTTGGCGGCCTCGAGTACACTACGGACTCCCATGGCGAGCTCGTCTTATCGGGATGGACTCCCGGCCGGATCGAAGGCTCGGCCGGTTCTAGAGGCTCGACTCCGGAACCGAACTCCGTCACGGTGCCTCTTGAGACTCCGGACGCGGCCGCTCCGGCCAGTCCCTCCCCAATTGTCGATCCGGAGATAGATCCGGCGCCCACTCCTGAAATTACGCTAGTGCCAGAATCGATCCCGGCGCAAAAATCGGATCCATGCTCAGATTCCCCTCGAACCGGAAACACGTCCGGTCACACACCGGGGCTGCTTCAAAATTAGCCCTGCATACGGCGCGTCCATGGATCCTGAAGAGCTATCTCAGCTCGACGAGATGCTCGACCGTATCTGGAGCATGTCCATCTCGTACGGCAAGACTTTGGTTTATGATCAAATCGGACTTAAAGCCGACAACAGGGAAATTTATACCCCACCCACCACCCACTTAGTCGCCATGGTCGATGATTTAACCGACGTGTTGGACTATGGCGAACCTTCCGACATGGAGGAAGATACTGATGGCCCCCTTGAGGACACCTTGGCCCCGGTTAACACGGGCAGGTGGACGGCCACATCCACCTACGATGTCTACATGGTGGACACCCCCAAGTCCCCTCCAAGACGTCGACGCAGACGCCGATAGGGAAATAATGGAGAACCCAGTGGCAACGACGCAACAGCCACTAACAATGCCGCGGAGGATGGTGATGCCAATGACCACGAGGAGGACATTCAAGCCTCCGCCTCAAGGGACGGCACACCAGATCGACCTCTTGTGGACTCTGATCCCGATGACCTCTTCGAAGGGGCCGACGACAATTATATGCCGGAGTCCGAGGAGGACGATAGCCTCGGTACCGAGGACTTCATCATCCCCGAGGACCCCTTCGAACAAGAACGCTTCCGATGACGCCTCATTGCGACGGCCCGGAGCTTAAAACGCAAGTAGCAGCAGCTGCAGGAAAATACTGATGCGCTAAATGACAAGTGGGTTGAAGTGCTCTCTGCCGAGCAGGATATGGAAAACCGACGCCATAGTGCGCCGAAGTCTTACCCACGCAGGCGCCTCCTACCAGAATTTGATGAAGAACTCGCTGACGACCTCGATCGGCCCCCTAGAGGCCGGGACAGGCCAAGACGAGAAGACCAAGGTGA
Organism: Elymus sibiricus; assembly: GCA_039707655.1. NCBI lineage: Eukaryota > Viridiplantae > Streptophyta > Magnoliopsida > Poales > Poaceae > Elymus > Elymus sibiricus. The sequence continues at coordinate 323,050,161 of CM077672.1, forward strand.
CAGGCCGCCCCCACGCCGTCATGGTAAAGACCCCGTGGACAACCTGGATCCTCATGATGCTAGACGTCGTATTGAAGAAAATAGGGCTCCCCCTCGGTCCATCTACGGATCCAGGGGACGCGCCCCCGCTGGGCCCAATGGCTACAACGCCTGGAAGGATAGGAACGACCGTGCCCGAAATCAAACTTACTCACGGCTCTCTCCCGAGACCCGATGAGATCCTCCTCGGTCCCGAGGTCCAGCTCACCCAATGTGCTTTACAGACGGGGTGATGGAGCATCAATTCTCGGAAGGGTTTAAACCCATCAACATAGAGTCATACGATGGCACCACGGACCCGGCAGTTTGGATCGAGGATTTCCTCCTGCATATACACATGGTCAATGGAGATGATCTCCATGCCATTAAATATCTGCCACTCAAACTAAAGGGGCCGCCAAGACACTGGCTTAACAGCCTACCTCCTCATTCTATTGGCAGCTGGGAGGCCCTAGAAGACGCCTTCCGGGCAAACTTCCAGGGCACATATGTCCGACCTCCGGACGCTGATGACCTCAGCCGTGTCACCCAGCAGCCAGGCGAATCAGCCCGCAAGTTCTGGAATAGGTTCCTCACTAAGAAAAACCAGATTATAGACTGTTCCGAAGCCGAAGCCATCGCCGCTTTAAAAAACAAAATCCAAGATGAATGGTTGGCTCGACAGCTCGGACAGGATAAGCCGAGAACTATGGCAGCCCTGACTTCACTAATGACTCGCTTTTGTGTGGGAGAAGATAGTTGGCTCGCCCGAAGTACCCATAACCGCGAGGCAGGCACCTCGGAAATTCGCGACACTAATGGAAAACCAAAGCGCAATAAAAATAAGCGCAGGTATAAAAACGGCGGAAGCGACACTGAAGACGCCGCGGTCAACGCAGGATTCACCGGACCTAAATCCGGGCAGAAAAGAAAACCCTATAAGGGGAATAAAGATGGACCTAGCCAGCTTGACAGACTCCTGGACCGCCCATGTGGGATTCACGGTACCCAGGAAAAACCAGCAACCCACACTAACAGGAATTGCTGGGTGTTCAAGCAAGCTGGGAAGATAGCGGCAGAGGGGCAAAATAAAACCCAACACCGCAGCGACGACGAGGATGAACCTCGGCAGCCCACTAATGGAGGGCAGAAGAAGTTTCCAAACGAGGTAACGGAGGTCAATATGATCTACGTCACCCACATCCCCAGGAGGGAGCGGAAACGTGCACTTCGGGACGTATACGCGCTGGAGCCAGTCGCCCTGAAGTATAACCCGTGGTCGGCTTACCCGATCACTTTCGATAAGCATGATCATCCGACCAGCATCAGGCATGGCGGATCGGCAGCGCTCGTCTTGGACCCCATCGTTGATGGTTATCATCTAACACGCGTCCTAATGGATGGGGGAAGCAGCCTTAACCTCATTTACGAGGATACAGTTCGGAAGAAGGGTATCGACTCATCTCGGATCAAGCCAAGCTCTACCACCTTTAAAGGTGTCATCACAGGCGTCGAAGCCCGTTGTATGGGGACGATAACCCTAGAGGCAGTCTTCGGTTCGCCCGAGAACTTCAGAAGCGAGGAGTTAATCTTTGACATCATAACCTTCCGGAGTGGGTACCACGCGCTCCTAGGGCGCACAGCCTTCGCCCGCTTTAACGCAGTCCCGAATTATGCCTATCTCAAGCTTAAAATGCCGGGACCCAAGGGCGTTATCACTGTCAATGGTAACACAGAACGCTCACTCCGGACAGAGGAACAGACCGCGACTTTCGCAGCCGAGATTCAAGCGTCCGAGGAGGCAGCCCGCAGCAGTAAACGTGCTGCCCACTCTTTGAAGCGCGTCAAGGCTGCACACGTCGACCTCGGCCAGTTACCCCCACACCCGAAATAGGGGTGCGGGCTCCTCGAGTGCCCTCTCTGTGGGCACTACATCCCTAGGGTGCATAATTTCGCACTCAAGATCCCCTGGGATGCCGAGGAGCCAACACAATTCTGAAGCGTCATGCGCGGGTTCACCACGCAACGGCAAGGCCTAGAGCCCCAACACAGGCACGCATCTGTAAAAGAAGCAGCCAAAATATGCATACGTCTAGGTGGCTTTAACCACAGAATGACTTCGGCCACACCTCCATTCAAGGAGCTCGGTCAATCAAACACTTAGAGTGTATAAAGGGCTAGAAGGGCATCGACCTTCGCAAATTCTTCGTCTTCAATCAGGACGATCTGGTCAACAGCTCGGGAACGCAGACGTGCGGCAGGCTTCGGTCCGGATCCTTTAAAATCCGTTGGTAATTATCCGACCTGTTTTCTCTCCTCCTTCTTTACCGTCTACATTGTATTCTTTCCATTATTCTCGTCCACAGGGCATGTACATGATTGATATTATGAAATAAAGAAACCATGCCCTTTCAAGGTCCCTATTGCATTTCTTTATCAATCTAGCTTTGGAACGATGATGTTCTCTAAAAAAGATGCAATTGTATCACAAAAGTCCGATGTGTTCGGCGTCTCGGATTTCGCCCTTATATGCATCAGTTTCGAACCTAGATTTCGGTCAATAGTTGGGTCGCCCGGCTCCTATGTGTACCCCGTACGTTTCCGATGAATTCGTCTAAGGGCGTAACGGGAGAACCACTGCGATTGCGCAGCCAGGTCAATTGGCGTGGCACCTCAGTGGAGAAAGCCGAAAACTGACTATCTAGGTAAGAGTAAGCTGGTCCGCCATCCGGAGACCGCGTAAAGCGATGTGATCCTAGAGATCACCCGTGGTAAACGAAGGGCTTTTATCTTTTAGCCGAAGTGTGCTCTGGCTTCAAACTCGGCCAAATAGGCCGAACACTTCCCACACCGGGGGCTGGTCATCACCCCCACAGTCAAACTCCTATGGCTAAGTGAAAGACATCAAGCCACTATAGTCCGATTGCCTAGTTCCTCTAAGTCATCGACCGCCCATGGGTACCGAGACGTCGGCTAAGGGTCAAGTATGGCTTAGGGAACACCCTTTGTATGACCTACATGGGGGCTAAGGCCGACGACTGGCCACTCTCACTTTAAAACGTCATATCGGAGGAATAATCAAATTACTAAAATATGGAACTTCAAACCCTTCTCATTTCAAACGATAAAGTTTTTACATCATACACCCCGGCATTCTGGAGTACCTAAAAATACATCGTGTCCTTCGGGCACATGGCCTTGGTGGTCCGAGCTGCCGCCTCCACCTCGGTGTAGAACTGCTCGGTGGTCCGCGGCTTCTCGGCAGGGGGGCCAGCAGCACAAGTCTCCGCATCAACTTTGTGGAAGTGCGTCTTCACACACGCGTATGCCCTTCGAGCCCCTTCGAAGCACGCCGACCTCTTCCAGCGGTCAACGCAGGGCACGGCATCTCGAAGACGAGCCGACAGACCGAAGAGACTCCTCGGCATGGCTTCGGCCGGCCACAGAGCAACGCAGAGATCCTGGAGTACTGGCCTGGTCATGCGGAACAGCTCGACCAGCTCCTTCACTCGATGATTTAGCAGCTGCGCGGATGGGGACCCTGGGAATTGACCCCAGAAGGCTTTCTCCACCTCATGACCCGCCAGTTGGCCGAAATAGGCCACCGCATCCTCTGCACTCTGCGGGCGATCCTCGAAGACCTCTGCGGAACGCCACAATTGGGTGAGCTCGACACACCCTTTGCTGCCAAACGCACACTGCAGCAAAAATATCTTACCCGAGGTGATTTGTTCCACTTGCTGGAGCACCTCGCGATCCGCATGAGCTGAGGTGTTGAGTTCGGAGTGGGCACGCTGCAGCTTCTCGAGCTCCTCTTTCACGCGCCGCTCCTCCTCCTGAAGCTTGTCGTGTGCTTCAAACACGCCCTTCAGGGTCTCCTCAACCTCCAGCACCCGCGCCTGGTGCTTCTCCCCGGCCGCCTTCTCGGCGGCCCACGCCTTCTCGGCTGTGGCGGCAGCTGCTTTCTACTGCCGCACTTCCTTCCGAGCACTTTTAAGCTCGGCCTTGAGCGTCTCCAACTCCGCTGTTAGCATTTCTAAGTCTTAGTTGTTTCCTTTAAACATAGAACATGCATTGCAAGTTTAACCTTGCTTACCTTGAGATCGCTCAAGTTTCCGGTTCATCTCCGCCATCTCTCTAGAGGCGGAGTCCAGCACTAAGGTCGATACCTATCATAAAAACACACTCCTTGTTAAAGGACAAATTGTCTTGACCATCCACATGCTCCAGGACAACTACTTCGGGTAGCGTCCTGTGGGCTACTCAACAGGCTCCTAATTATTCACGCGACCCCGATGCCGATTTCTTGCAACCGACTTCGGGCTCGGGGGCTACTCACTCATTACGCCATTTAGCAGGCTACATTTTTATGTCCTCGGACACATTTCATAAAGACAAAGCAAACCGAAGGCGCAGAAGACGTACCTCGAAACCTGTTACAAGGTTTTTGAAGACCTCGTGTAGGCCGGCCTCTGCGGACCGGTTGCCTTCCAGCGCCGCGCCCATCAAGACGCGGTGCTCCTCCTTAAGGGAGCAGCCCTTTAGGGCCTCCTCGGCCCACCCCGCGCCGGTCCGTCCTCGGACAGCAGGCTGGGGTGGAGGGACGACCTCGGAAGGATCCACCCGAGGAGCCCCCGTCTGTGGAGGCGGTGCCGAGGCTGACTCCTGCTGAGCCGATATCTAGCCCAACCCTTCTTCGATGACCTCGGGGCGCTTCGTCCCCTGGTCTTGCTGGGCCGAGGTTTCAACCTCGGCCATTACCACCGCATCGTCGGCCCCCGCCGTATTGACCTCGGGGGCCAGGGTGGATGTTGCCTCCCCCAGACCGACTTGCATCGGGGGAGAAGCAGCGGGCTCTGGAGTCCCGCTGGCGGACGGCAACCCGTTCGAGGAGCCGCTGGGGATCACCCTCGGCGGACTGTGTATGAAAAGTTGCCTCTGTGAAAATTTCTCTTGATGAAACAATGACTCAAGCAAGGAAGACAAGGATAAGGGCTTACCCTCGAGGCGCCGGCTTCTTCCTCCCCGTTATGAGGGGGTCTTCCTCTGAGTCACCGGAGAGCTCGGCTCTCTCCGACGACTTGTGGGCGGCCTCGGATGAAGCTCGCCTCAGCCTCTTCTGGCCCTTGGGCGGCATGCCCACGTCGGCGTCTTCTAACACCGACCTCTTCCCCTTAGGGGGGGGGATCTCCTCCTCGCCCTCCTCGGCGCCGCCGTCTTGAGCGGCGGAGGTGTGGGTCTCCTCTGATCGGGTGACCGAAGTCCCCCGGGTCCGAGCACTGGACTTCCCCGTTTGGGTCCTCGTCCCTTTGGAAGCCACCACATGTGGCTCCTCGGTCAGAAGCGCTGAGAGCAGGGGAGTTTGGGGTTGTTCCGGCAATGGGGCTGGGCATCGTACCCCCTTTACCCATGCCGACCACTTCTGCAAAATGTCAAAACACGACGGCTCAAATAAAGACTTTACTCCTCGGAATAGTAAGCATAGAATGAAAGATTGATGGACGGAACCACTCATCGTGGGGGCCTCATAGCCGTGTTCGAGGCCGCGGTCCTCTCCCTCCTTGGGAATCTTGTCCTTGGCCAGCTTCATGAGCTTTGTCCACATAGTGGCCAAGGTGGAGCGGAAGAATGTGTTGATGGTGTCCATGTCCTCGGGTTTCTGCGCCCACATCGGGGTGGCCCGAAGTTGGAGAGGAAGGATGCGGCGGGTGAGCATGACGTTGATGACATCGGCCAGCTCAGCCTTCCCCGTGGTGGTCCACCACGTGATCCTCTCGACTAGGGTCTCTACCTCTTCAGGCTTCCCCCAGGCGACGCCCTTTTCCTTCCAAGACTTGAGTTTCTTGGGAGGCCCGGCCGAGAAGGCCGGGACCTTGGTTTGACCAGCGGCAAGGGGCTCGGTGATATAGAACCATTCCTTTTGCCACTCCTTCACCGTTTCGATGAAGGTGCCCTTGAACCAGGTGGCCCCTGGTTCTTGCTGATCATTGCCCCTCCACACTCCGCAAGTTCGGAGCCGCTTGACTTTGGTTTGATACCGAAGAGCTTCAGCCATAGGCCGAAGTGTGGCTCATAGCGGAGGAAAGCCTCGCAGACTGTTATGAAAGCAGCGAGGTGGAGAATGGAGTTGGGGGCTAGGTGATGAAAATCTAACCCATAGTAGAACATGATCCCACGCACGAAAGGGTGCAGCGGGAACCCCACGCCTCGGATGAGGTGGGGAACAAAGACCACCCGCTCCCCGGCGTTGGGAGCGGGTACCAGCTCGTCGGCCTCTGGAGCACGGGCGGCGACGGCACGGGCTAGGTACCCCGCGTCGCGCAGCTCGGCGATGGTCACCGCCGTCATGGTGGAACCTCCCCAGTGCCCCTTAAGGGTATCGGCCATGGCTGATGGGGAAATCGGCTCGCGTACGAGAAAGGCGTAAGGGCTGGATCTGGGCGCTAGAGCTAGACGAAGCGGCAACAAGAGAGGAATGGGAGCGTAGGCTATCGCGCTGTTCTCCCCATTACTTTTATAAGCCTGTGAAAGGCCAAAAGCCCCCTTTTGCTGCGCCGATAAATTCGTGATTATTATCAAAGATGCTGTTGAAACACATGGGGAAACGAAATTTTGATGATATCCCTAAGAAAGTGGGCACGATCTCTGCCTTGACGGGACGTGCCAGTAAAGGAGCCGCCTCGAAGCACGATTTGAGGGGAGGCAGTAACTGCTCAACCTGTCGTGGGGCGGGTCTCTCCGATAAAGCTGTCAGGCCGGATTGGGCTGTTCATATCGGCACAGCAAGCCTTCGAATCCGAAGTGTTGGTTCAAAGTCGTCCTCGGCATAGGGTACTTGCTCACCTCGGATAGGGTACAAGCTCGGTTGGACCACGGATGTCGATGCTCTGTTAACAGAATTCAAAATTTAAGGTGGAACTCGTCTGTCAAGCCGGAAACTCTGAATCCGAAGTGTTGGTTCAAAGTCGTCCTCGGCATAGAAGACCAGTTCGGGGGCTACTGACGGTGTCCTGGATTAGGGGGTGCCAACCTAGCTGGCCCGACACCTCGGATGGGCCGAAATGCCCTCGTACGTGATCAAGATGGACTCCGGAAGTCGCACATGGGAGACGTGATCAAGACTGCCTCTACCAAAGACTTGACGTATGCTTCAAGATTATTCCAACCGCCTTATTCCAAGATACCGACCTTGTAACCCTAGATACCCTCCCTGGCGTGTATATAAGACATAGGGTTTAGCCCGTAGGGGACATGAGCGAAACATCGAACACCTAGCTATAGTAGTTAGACACTTATTACGATCTCAAGGTAGATCAACTCTATACTCGATACACCTCCATTAATATAAACAAAAGCAGGACGTAGGGTTTTACCTCCATCAAGAGGGCCCGAACCTGGGTAAAACATTGTCTCCCTTTGTCTCTGTTACCATCGATCCGAGATCCGCTGCTCGGGACCCCCTACCCCGAGGTCTGCCGGTTTTCACACCGACACCTATACTTGTGGGTTATCAAGACCTTTTTCTGGCGCCGTTGCCGGGGAGCAATAGAGTGGGGTTGATATTCTCGTGTGTGCTTGTTTGCTTTATCACTAAGTAGTTTTTATTTTGTGCTCTTGTTTTCTATCTTTAGTTATGGGTAGGAAACGTAAAATACCAAAAAAATTAGTTGTACTTGCTAAACCAATGGTTGAAGAACCACCCAAAATCTATCATACTGCTGAAACTTTCTACTTGGATCATCTTCGATCCCTTTGTGCTCGTGCTAAAAACCCAACTAGCGTAGTTGAGGGAAAATCACTAAATGAGCATGCTTATTTTGTGCAACACTGCTTGTCTCAAAAAGGGAAACTCTTATGGCATCATATTAATACTTTGAATTGCTATGCTTGGAATTTATGCGAAATACATGATTTTACTTGTTGTTCTGAAGACCCTAAGAAACACCTTCCCTACCAATGTGAGTTTAGTGATAATGGAATCGTATCTTCTTATGCTAAAGGTGTTTATAGTTACTATGATATTGAACAAGTTAAAGAATTTGTTGCTTTTAAGGGTGCTTATGAAATTGCTTCTTTGATTGAAAAGTATGATGCTACTCTTTACAAATCTGAAAATTCTGCCATACTTAAATATTGCTATGAAAACTATGCTTCTAATGCTTATGTGAAAAAATATATTGAGGACACCTCCGCTGTCCAAGAAGAGACTAATATTTTGCAGGAATCTATGGAAGAAGAAATTGATGACACTGTGAGCTCATTAGATGAAAAAAATAAGGAGGAGAGCGAAGAACAAAAGGAGGAAGAGCGGATCACCCGTGCCCACCTTCTGATGAGAGTAACTCTTTATCTCATACATTGTTTAATTTCCCTTCGTGCTTACCGAAGGATGAATGCTATGATCCCTTTGATGCATCTGAAATATCCCTTTTTGATGAAATTGATGCTTGCTATGCTTGTGGCCAAGATGCCAATTTGAATTATGCTTATGGAGATGAACTTGCTATAGTTCCTTATGTTAAGAATGAAATTGTTGCTATTGCACCCACGCATGATAGTCCTATTATCTTTTTGAATTCTCCAAATTACACTATATCGGAGAAGTTTGTGCTTATTAAGGATTACATTGATGGGTTGCGTTTTACCATTGCACGTGATGATTTTGATGGATATAATATGCATGTGCTTGCTGCTCCTAATTGCAATTATTATGAGAGAGGAACTACATCTCCGCCTCTCTATGTTTCCAATACGATAAAATTGCAAGAAACTGTTTATACTATGCATTGGCCTTTACTTGATGTGCATGAATTGTTCTTTTATGACATGCCGATGCATAGGAAGAGAGTTAGACTTCGTCATTGCATGATATATGTTGCTTTGTGCTCATTACTAAATTGCAAATCATTGTTAATTAAAATTGCCTTCGATATACCTTGGGATCCGGGTGGATCGGTTACATGAGCACTTTATGCCTAGCTTAATGGCTTTAAAGAAAGCGCTGCCTGGGAGACAACCCGGAAGTTTTAGACTCATTTATTTCTGTTGAGTGCTTTTATAAAGTTTAAAAACAAAAAAATATAGAGGGGAACCTAAAAGTTTTTCAAAAAGAAAAGTGAAAGTAAGAAAGACGAGCACCGTTGAAGTGGGGGGAGCTCCTTGAACTTTGTTCATGCCCATGGAAACTTTGCAAATCTTGAATTACAGAAACTTTTCAACAAAAATAATTATCCCCTTGTACAAATCCATTGTATTATAAAAATAATGTGCCAAGATTTACCGTTAGGATGTTTAAATTGCTTGTTTGGTGTGTGCGGTGCAAAAACAGAAACTTTTGTTGTAGTGCGTGAATTTACATTTTATACTTGAACGTGCAAAAATTCTGAAATTTTTACACAGTACTGCTATAAAAAATTATTTTGTCCTAATTTTTCAGAATTGTTTGAGTTACAAAAGTATGGTCAATGTTCAGATTACTACAGACTGTTCTGTTTTTGACAGATTCTGTTTTTGATGCATTGTTTTGCTTGTTTTGATGAAACTATGGATTGTATCGGAAGGTATAAGCCATGGAGAAGTTAGAATACAGTAGGTATAATGCAAAAATTAAATATGAATGGGTTTGCAATAGTACTTAATGTAGTGATTTGCTTTATTATACTAACGGATCTCACGAAGGTTTTGTTAAGTTTTGTGTGGATGAAGTGTTCAAAGATCGAGGAGGTATTGATATGAGAAGAATGAGGAGAGGCAAGAGCTCAAGCTTGGGGATGCCCAAGGCACCCCCAAGTAAATATTCAAGGAGACTCAAGCATCTAAGCTTGGGGATGCCCCGGAAGGCATCCCATCTTTATTCAACAAGTATCGGTATGTTTCGGTTTTTGTTTTGTTCACATGATATGCGTAAATTCTTGGAGCGTCTTTTGTGTTTATTTTTCCCTTTTCTTTATGCACCATGCTGGTATGAGATAGTCCTTGGTTTATTTATAGAATGCTCTTTGCACTTCACTTATATCTTTTGAGTATGGCTTTATAGAATGCTTCATGTGCTTCGCTTATATCATTTGAAGTTTGGATGCCTATTTCTGTTCATTTAGAAAACTGTTATTTGTAGAATGCTCTTTTGCTTCACTTATATTTATTAGAGCATAGTCTTTTGTAGAAATAATTAAACTCTCTTGCTTCACTTATATCTATTTAGAGAGTCAACAGGCATTGGTCATTCACATGGTTAGTCATAAAATCCTACATAAAACTTGTAGATCATTGAATATGATATGTTTGATTCCTTGCAATAGTTTTGCGACATAGAGATGGTAATATGTGAGAGGTACTACTGAATGATTGTGGTTTAGTAGGAATATTGGTGTTAAGGTTTGTGATTCCCGAAGCATGCACGTATAGTCTCTCGTTATGCTAAGAAGTTGGAGCATGATTTATTATTGATTGTCTTCCTTTGCGTGGAGGTCAGGGGCGCGCGATGGTTAACTCCTACCAACCTCCCCCCTAGGGGCATGCGTAGTAGTACTTTGCTTCGAGAGCTAATAAACTTTCGCAATAAGTATGTGAGTTCTTTATGACTAATGTGAGTCCATGGATTATACGCACTCTCACCTTTCCGCAATTTGCTAGCCTCTACGGTACCGTGCATTGCCCTTTCTCACCTCGAGAGTCGGTGCAAACTTCACTGGTGCATCCAAACCCCATGATATGATACGCTCTATCACACATAAGCCTCCTTATATCTTCCTCAAAATAGCCACCATACCTACCTAGTATGGCATTTCCATAGTCATTCCGAGATATATTGCCATGCAACTTCCATCATCATCATATACATGACTTGAGCATTCATTGTCATATTGCTTTGCATGATCGTAAGATAGCTAGCATGATATTTTCATGGCTTGTCCGTTTTTTGATATCTTTGCTATGCTAGATCATTGCACATCCTGGTACACTGCCAGAGGCATTCATATAGAGTCATATTATTCTAGATATCGAGTTGTAATTTTGAGTTGTAAGTAAATAGAAGTGTGATGATCATCATTATTCATTATTAGAGCATTGTCCCAGTGAGGAATGGATGATGGAGACTATGATTCCCCCACAAGTCGGGATAAGACTCCGGACAAAAAAAAGTGAGGCCAAAAAGAGCCCAAGAAAAAAAAAAGAAAAAAAAAGAGAAAAAAAATTAAATGAAATGAGAGAAAAAGAGAGAAGCGGCAATGTTACTATCCTTTACCACACTTGTGCTTCAGAGTAGCACCATGTTTTTCATATGGAGAGTCTCTTATGCTTTCATTTTCATACACTAGTGGGAATTTTCATTATAGAACTTGGCTTGTATATTTTGATGATGGGCTTCCTCAAATGCCCGAGGTCTTCATGAGCAAGCAAGTTGGATGCACACCCACTTAGTTTTCAGTTTGAGCTTTCATACACTTATAGCTCTCAGTGCATCCGTTGCATGGCAATCCCTACTCCTCGCATTGACATCAATTGATGGGCATCTCCATAGCCCGTTGATTAGCCGCGTCGATGTGAGACTTTCTCCTTTTTTTGTCTTCTCCATATTAATCTCTACCATCGCATTCTATTCCACCCATAGTGCTATATCCATGGCTTGCGCTCATGTATTGCGTGGGGGTTGAAAAAGCTGAAGCGCGTTAAAAAGTATGAACCAATTGCTTGGCTGACACCGGGGAAGTACATGATAAATACTTTGTGTTAAGAAGATGGAGCATGACAAGGCTATATGATTTTGTAGGGATAGCGTTCTTTAGCATTTTTATTTTGAAAGGCATGATTGTTTGTTGGGATGCCTGAGTATTGATGTCTTTATATCAAATTATAGAATATTACTTTGAATCACTCGTGTATTAATATTCATGCCATGATTAGATTACATGATCAAGATTATGCTAGGTAGCATTCCACATCAATTTTTTTTATCATTTACCTACTCGAGGACGAGTAGGAATTAAGCTTGGGGATGTTGATACGTCTCCGTCGTATCTATAATTTTTGATTGTTTCATGCCAATATTCTACAACATTACATATTTTTGGCAACATTTTATATTATTTTTGGGACTAACATATTGATCCAGTGCCCAGTGCCAGTTCATGTTTGTTGCATGTTTTTTGTTTCATAGAATATCCATATCAAACGAAGTCCAAATGTGATAAAAATTTACGGAGATTTATTTTGAAATATATGTGATTTTTGGGAAGAAGAATCAACGCAAGACGGTGTCCGAGGTGGCCACGAGGAAGCAGGGCGCGCCTGGAGGGGGGCAAACGCGCCCTGGTGGCTCGTGAGCACCTCGTAAGTCAGTTGACCCCCTCCTTTCTCCACAAGAAAGATAATATCCGGAAGAAAATCATGTTAAAATTTCATCCCAATCGGAGTTACGGATCTCCGGGAATTTAAGAAACGGTGAAGGGCCAGAAAACAGGAACGCGAAATAGAAGAGAACAGAGAGAGAGATCCAATCTAGGAGGGGCTCCTACCCCTCCGCCACCATGGCAGCCATGGACCAGAGGGGAAACTCTCCTCCCATCTAGGGGGGCGGCCAAGGAAGAAGAATAAGGAGGGGGGCTCTCTCCCCCTCTCTCCCGGTGGCGCCGGAACGCCGCCGGGGCAATCATCGTGACGGCGATCTACACCAACAACTTCGCCGCCGTCATCACCAACTCTCTCCCCCTCTATGCAGTGGTGTAACCTCTCAATTCCCGCTATAATTCTCTACTTAAACATGGTGCTTAATGCTACATATTATTATCCAATGATTTGTGACCATCCTATGATGTTTGAGTAGATTCTTTTTGTCCTATGGGTTGATTGATGATCGTGATTGGTTTGAGTTGTATGTTTTATTTTGGTGTTGTCCTATGGTGCCCTCCGTGTTGCACAAGTGTGAGGGATTCCCTCTGTAGGGTTTGCAATACGTTCATAATTCTCTTATAGTGGGCGGCTAGAGTGACAGAAGCTTACACCCGAGTAAGGGGGTTGTTGCGTATGGGAGTAAAGAGGACTTGATACTTAATGCTTTGGTTGGGTTTTACCTTAATGATCTTTGGTAGTTGCGGATGCTTGCTAGAGTTCCAATCATAAGTGCATATGATCCAAGTACGGAAAGTATGTTAGCTCATGCCTCTCCCTTATATAAAATTGCAACAATGATTACCGGTCTAGTTATTGATTACCTATGGACAAATCTTTCTTTTGTGTTACAAAAACTTTCTACTAAACAACTAACTTTTATTATCTTGCAAATTACTCATAGTTTTATTCTCGCCAAGTACTTCTAGTCCTATCCTATCACCCGCAAAATAGTTTCATACTTGATCTAGGTAAAGCGAACATTAAGTGCGCGTAGAGTTGTATCGGTGGTTGATAGAACTTGAAGGGAATATTAATTTTACCTTTGGCTCCTCATTGGGTTCGACACTCTTATTTATCGAAAAATCTACAATTTATCCCTATACTTGTGGGTTATCAAGGAGGACGAAGATCGAAGAGAGGAAGGTGGCGCGGGAGGAGAAGAAGGCCGCGCTCGAGGAAAAGAGGGTGAAGATCGCCGCCAATGCGAAGGACGCCAAGATGTTGACCTTGAATATTGACTCTTTGGATACCGACGCTAGAATTATCGGGCAATCCGTCCGCTACTAGATGTTGGAGCGGCAGAAAGATGAGTTGGCGGCGGCGGAAGATGAGGACGCGGCGGAGGCGGAGGTGGCCGCGGACGCGGAGGCTGTCTACGTGGCGGCGATGGTACCCCCTTGATCGGGGAGCAGACGGCATGCATTGCCGTTCTGGCAGGGCAGAGATGCACGGACTGCTGGACTGATGTTCTTTTGGATTCGGGCATGTAAAAACTAAGCATATTTGCCTATTTTTGGTTGTGATCGGGGATGCGATCCGGCGCGGGTGTGATCCGGCATGTTGTGTGGATCAGCGCACATTCGAATTTGAATTTGCTGGCGGACATATACAGGCTACGGTTGGATGGTGTCCTCCCGCATCTGTGTCCGCGAACTGGTCCCCCCTGTCCGCGGACGGATGCGGGAGAAAATTTGCTGGTTGCCGTCAGAGATGCCCTTAGAAGGGATAGAGAGGGATTGGCGTAATGCGGTGGATGTTGTATTGAGCCTCACGGGCAAGTATATATAGGAGTACAGACTTGGAGGGCAATAAGCCTCTCTTAGAGATAAGGTAGTTGACGGATTACAAATCCTAAACTACCAAATACATGTAAACCAAATATATCTCTAATAGATGGGGAGAGGTTCTCCCCTCTCGTCCTTGGCCACCATGGCTCCCGGAGGGGCGAGAGCCCCTCCGAGATTGAATCTCTTCTCAGTTCTCATTGTCTCTATTTTTCTTCTCTGTTTCGGTATTGTTTTCTAGCCAAGCACCGTTTCTTATATATCTAGATATCCGTAACTCCGATCGTGTTGAAATTTTAAGGGGATCCGCCCCCCTATAAAATCAGCTTTCTTGCAGCGAACGAAGGGGTCCAACCGAATTAAGGAGTAGCCACATGCCCCCACGGCGTGCACAGGGCCCAGGGCACACCACATGGCCGTTCCATTCCCTCGTGCACCGCCTTATGTTGATTCCTTCGCTTAAAATTCTGATAATTCACATAAAAAATTCACAAAAAAATTCAGGTCATTCCGGCTCCGTGAAATCTTCACCTAAAACCACCAAAACAGTAGAAAACAGGAACTGACCTTTGGCACTGGGTTAATAGGTTAGTCCAAATAAATATTATGACAAAAACATAAATAAATGATGTAAATATAGCATGAATACTTAAAAATTATAGATACATTGGAGACGTATAAGTCCTTGGTGTTCAAGTCTCCCGGAGGGCGAGAACCCCTCCGAGGTTGGATCGATGTTCTCTTGGTTTCTCTCTGTTTTTTGGTACTTTTCTGAGCTGATTCACCGTTTTTAAATATCCATAGATCCGTAACTCCAAAATCTTTGGGATCTTTCTTGCGGCCGAAGGAGAGCATCAACCGACCTACAGGGTGCCCACGCGGCCCTACCACACCCCCTAGGCCACGTGGAGGGGGTGCATGGCCACCTGGTGGGTTTTCTCATGCCCATCTTCTGGCTGGTGGACTCTTTTTGCGTAAAAGATTTTTCGTGGTTTTTTCCTGATTTTTCTTACTCCGAATTTTTTTTCACCTAGAAAGTCAAAAACCTAGAGAATAGGAACTGGCCTTTGGCACTAGACTAATATGCTAGTCCAAATAGAAATGATATAAAAGTGCACCAAAAGCATGTAAAATGCTATAATGTAACATGAACATAAAAATTTATAGATACGTCGGCGATGTATCAAGGTTCACATTGCAGAAACTGATGAACATGATGATTGTTGGGGATATTTCCCAGCGTTGGAGACCTGGCAAGAGGATGACCCGGCCATAGGGCCCTAAGGCTCAGCGGGTTACCTCATTGCTGGGCCTTGAAGATTTACTGTGGGCCGGCTTGATAGAGGCCTGGTGGGAAGAGGCAGCTCGGTGCGTGGGCCGGCTTGAGTAGAAAGGCAAGATAAGAAAGATTACCTTAAAGAACAAGTTAAGAGTAGGATACGGGTTAAGATTACAACTCGGACTCTCATGTAAACCTAGGGCTCAACCTATTATATAAAGGGGAGCGCCTAAGGCAGAAAGACCAAGTTGCAATCTCTTGAGAGCTAGGTTAGCGAATCCGCACCCATGTAATCGAGATCCAAAGCAACACAATCAAGCAGGACGTAGGCTTTTACCTCCACCGTGAGGGGCCGAACCTGGGTAATCCCGTGTCTTCTCATTCCCGATCAACCCCGTTAAGCTTCCACCTTCATGCGATGGCCTCATCTCTAAGTCCTTTCACAAGGGCATCTGCCGTGCTAAAACCATGACAATTGGCGCCCACCATGGGGCCTACGCACGGTGGAGTTGAGTTCTTGGCGGGAGACCTCCCAGGGTTCGGGAAGTATGCGATCGGCCAGATGATGAAGAGCCGCCGTGGAAAGCTATACATCGACGACTCATACTGGGGCCCCGAGGCCGACTCGATCGAGTGATGTCTACTACACAACTTGTTCTTGTAGACTCGTGTTGGGCCTCCAAGCGCAGAGGTTTGTAGGACAGTAGCAATTTTCCCTCAAGTGGATGACCTAAGGTTTATCAATCCGTGGGAGGCGTAGGATGAAGATGGTCTATCTCAAACAACCCTGCAACCAAATAACAAAGAGTCTCTTGTGTCCCCAACACACCCAATACAATGGTAAATTGTATAGGTGCACTAGTTTGGTGAAGAGATGGTGATACAAGTGTAGTATGGATAGTAGATATAGGTTTTTGTAGTGCGAAAAATAAAAAACAGCAAGGTAGCAAGTAACAAAAGTGAGCATAAATAGTATTGCAATGCTTAGAAACAAGGCCTAGGGTTCATACTTTCACTAGTGCAATCTCTCAACAATGCTAACATAATTGGATCATATAATCATCCCTCAACGTGCGATAAAGAATCACTCCCAAGTTCCTATTAGCGGAGAACATAAGATAGAAATTGTTTGTAGGGTACGAAACCACCTCAAAGTTACCCTTTCCGATCGATCTATTGAGCTATTCCTATAAGTGTCGCAAACAGCCCTAGAGTTCGTACTAAAATAACACCATATGATACACATCAACCAACTCTAATGTCACCTAGATACTCCAATGTCACCACAAGTATCCGTGAGTTGATTATATGATATGCATCAAACAACTTCATAATCATAATATTCAATCCACACAAAGAACTCCAAGGAGCACCCCAAAGTTTCTATCGGAGAAAAGATAATGAAAACGTGCATCAACCCCTATGCATAGATTACCCCAATGTCACCGCGGGAATCCATGAGTTGAATGCCAAAACATATATCAAGTGAATCAATCTAATACCCCATTGTCACCATGGGTATTCATATGCAAGACATACATCAAGTGTTCTCAAATCTAAAATATTCAATCCGACAATAACGAAACCTCAAAGGGGAAAGATTCGATTCATCACAACAAGGATAGAGAGGGAAGAAACACCATATGATCCAACTATATTAACAAAGCTCGCGATACATCAAGATCGTGCCATATCAAGAACACGAGAGAGAGAGACATCAAACACATAGCTACTAGTACATACCCTCAGCCCCGAGGGTGAACTACTCCCTCCTCGTCATGGAGACCGCCGGGATGATGAAGATGGCCTCCGGTGATGATTCCCCCCTCCGGCAGGGTGCCGGAAAAGGGCTGTAGATTAGATCATGGAGGTACAGAGGCTTGCGGCGGCGTAAAAACTCATCTAGGTTAACTTTCGGGGGTTTCTGAATATATATTATTTTTTGGCATTGGAATCATGCGAAGAGGGGCCACAGGGGGCCCACGAGGCACCAGGGCACGCCTGGGGGGGTGGGGCGCCCTGGTGGCTCGTGGGGCCCCTGTGGGTCTTCTGGCCTCCTCCCGAAGCTTCTAGTGTCTCTTATGTTCCCGAAAAAATCGTCAAAAAGTTTCGCTGCATTTGGACTTCATTTGATATAGATTTTCCGAAAAACCAAAAACAAGCAGAAAACAGCAACTAGCACTGGGCACTGGGTCAATATGTTAGTCCATGAAAATCATATAAAAGCCATATAAAAGTGCACCAAAATCATACAAAACTATAACAAACATGGCATGAATACTTCATAAATTATAGATACGTTGGAGACGTATCATCGAGTATGGGTACCGGGTCCCCTTCGGCAAGATCCATGTCTTCATCGGCGTTGTCGGCGAGCCGGCCGCCGGGTTGGAGGCTGTTACCAGCACCGAATCGGCCCGCCACGCCAGACCCCCACGGGCGAAACCCGGCCCGCCGAGAGCCAGCCGAACGCATGCCTTTGTCGGCTTCACCCAGGGGGTGACTCTGTCTGAAAATTCGCTATCCGGAGACAAGACGCTCGTGCAACCTGATGGTGAATCATCGATGGGGGAAACCGAGTCAATCCGTCCCCTATATGACGGGAGGCTCGGAGGATGCACTGAGGAAGTTTTCCCTGAAGCCCTCGAGCCGCCTCGGTTCACTGCGGTTTACATGGCAGGCAGGCAAGACCCGCCTCCCCTTCGCGACCCGGTGGATCCAGCGGCCAGGCAGAATCTTACCATCGCCGGCTCAGGAGGGGCTGGCATGGCCGCCGCCGGCTCACAAAAGACCGGGGTGCAGGCGCTCGTGGAGCTGATGAACACTCTGGTGACTCTCCTAGCCGAGCCGGTGATAGTAGAGAACGCGGCGGCTCGCAACGCAGATATCACGAAGTGCCATGAGCAGATGACCAAGATTCAGGAGGATATCAATGCTGAAAATACCCGCATGGCAGAAGCACAAGCCCGGCTTGTAGAGGAGACAAAGCGCTTGGAAGAGGAAGCCCTCTATCTAAGCCGCCGGCAGGCTGAGTCCGAATTTGTTCACCGGAGGCGGCATCAGAGCCAGCATCCGGCCCAGATTGAGCCAACCCAGCTGTTTACTACGCCGGATGATCCGCGGGCTCCGGTGAACCCGGGGGCTGGTGTTATGTCCCCTGGAGGGCCAGCTCCGCGGCAGCCGGCTCAGCAGAGAGAGACGGCTCAGCATCAGACGCCTGTTCCGCAACAGCAACTGCCGCCTCGCCGGTTCCAGACCCCAATTGGACACTATTCCAACCCGGTGGACAATGTCCTAGCGGCGACTCACAACTTGGCAGCAATTCCGACTGAAGGAGACGGCCCGACTTAGATGGAGGCCAGGAACACCATTGAGATGCTCAAGACAGCAGTAACGCAGCAGGCGAACTATTCCCACAGTCAGCACCGGCTTCACTCGACCCCTCACCAGAGCCGCACCAGGAGCCAACGCCCTGAGTCGCCGGCTGTTTCCAGTAGCGCACAGCGCCGGAGAGCTGCCCAACCCCTGACAGATCAGCAACCCCCTAGGATTCCAAATGCACAGGAAATTATGGACACCGCTCGGGCTCTACGAGCGTTGGAAGAGGAAAACACGCGTGCAGTGTATAATCAGTCCACGGCGCAGGACCATCCCAACACAGCTCAGACAGCTGGTCGTCTTGGCGGTCTGTTAGGTCACATAATTGGAACTCCTTGTCTGGTTCCAGCATTACATGATGCGCGCATGCCGCCAGATTTCAAGGGCCCTCGCAAGGTTCCTAATTATACAGCAGTTCTGGAGCCGGCCCAGTGGATTGAGAATTATGAGTTAGCAATGGATCTGTTGGGAGCTAGTGAAGCGGTGTGCGCGCGTTATCTACCTCTCATGTTGGAGGGCCCGACGCGTACTTGGTTGAAAAACTTGCCGGCGAATTCCATTAACACCTGGCAGGAATTGAGGGAGCGCTTCATCAAAAAATTTCAGGGGACCTGCAAACGGCCAACCACGATTGTCGACTTGGAACATTGTGTTTAGCATGAGGATGAGTCGGCACACCACTGGTCTCGCCGAGTTGCAGAAGTCATTCATTCTTCAGATAGCATCACGGCGGCTCAAGCGGTTCTTGTTCTGGAACGGACTTGTAAGTTTCAGCCCCTGGTCCAGAAGTTAGGGCGGCTCAAGAGAAAGGTCCAGGACATGGGCGATCTTATGAACATCCTAACCCGGTATGTTGAGTCAGACAATACGAAGGATCCTACGTCTGACGATGATAAATCTGGCAAAGGCAAGAAAAACGGTGGTAAGGGTCATCAGCAGAACAATGGCAATGGGCAGGACAATAGCAACAACAAGCACAAGAGTTATGAAGCCAGCTCTGATCTGGTAGCAAATACCAATACTGGTGGGAATAACCAGCGACGGAACAACGGCGCTAGGAAGCCCTTTGCCCGCAGCTTTGAGGAGGCCCTCAAGGGTCCATGTCCCAAACACAACATTAATGGTAAGCCGTCTGCCCACTCATGGGAGAACTGTTATATCATGCAAGAGTTTTCCAAACGGGTATTTTAGAATAATCATAACGGAGGCGACAACGGTGGACACCCCGGCAACCCCGGACCCGGAAATCAGGGAGCCGGCTTTCAGGGAGCCGGCTCACAAGGGCCCTTCGCAGGCCCCGGGTTCCGGGGAAACCAAGGTCATAATGCCGGGTTTCAGGGGGCTGGTAATATGGGAGGCTGTAATCAACGCAGCGAGAGTAATCAAAATCAAGGTGGCCAGTCCGGATTCCAGAGTAATCTGAAGCAGTTGAATAGTGGTCAGTATCATGTCTTTACCACCAGTACCTGCAAACGGGATCGGAACGTTCAGCAGAGAGCTGCCAACCTGGTTGAGCCGGCAGTCCCATATTACTTCAACTGGTAGGAGCAGCCCGTCACTTGGAGTCGGGCAGATCATCAAGAGTTTGTTGATCACCCGGGTCATTTGGCCTTGGTGGTGGCGCCACAGGTCGGCGGGTATACATTGACAAAGGTGCCTATGGATGGTGGCAGTAGCATCAATATACTTTACTATGATACTTTCAGACGGATGAATTTATCTGAGAAATAGCTCACTCCTTCCACCACAGTTTTTCATGGCATCGTCCCTGGCAAGTCAGCTTATCCCATTGGCAGAATTTCTCTGGAAGTAGCTTTTGGCGACGAGTTTAATTACCGCTCGGAGTTCTTATCCTTCAAAGTGGTGAAGCTTAAAAGCCCTTATCATGCCCTCTTTGGAAGGTCGGCTTACGCGCGGTTCATGGCGCGGCCGTGCTATGTTTATCTGAAGTTAAAAATGCCGGGTCCAAGAGGAACGATTACTGTTGAGGGCATCCGGCGGGTTGCGCTGGAATGCGAAGAAGGAGATGCGGCTTATGCGGAGACGGCTTGTGCTGCCGAGGAGTTGAAGTACTACAAGGATAATGTCGACCCGGTTGACAGGACCTCCCTCAAGAAGCCGACGATCGATTCTGACCCTTTGCTCAAATTCAAGTCGGCCAGAGACACAAAGCAAATTTGAGTCTCTCAAGAAGCAGTTGTCTGAGCCACCCATCCTCGCTGCCCCTCAGGAGAAGGAGCCCATGCTGTTATATATTGCAGCTAACAGTAAGGCTGTAAGTGTGGCAGTCGTCGTAGAAAGTAAGGAAGCCGGCAAGGAGTATCCCGTTCAGCGCCCGGTGTATTATATCAGTGAAGTATTGACGGAATCCAAACAACGGTATCCACATTGGCAGAAGCTGGTGTATGGTGTATTCATGGCAAGTCGGAAGTTGAAGCACTACTTTCATGAGCTCCCAATTACTGTGGTCAGTTCTGCACCCCTTGGAGACATCATTCAGAAGAGGGAAGCTACTGGCCGGGTTGCTAAGTGGGCGATTGAGCTTGGGCCACATCACCTCAAATATATGCCGCGGACTGCTATTAATTCTCAAGCTCTGGTGGACTTCATCAATGACTGGACTGAATTACAGGCTCCAGAGGAGAAGCCGGACACCACATATTGGTCTATTCACTTTGATGGTTCTAGGCTATTGGAAGGCTCGGGGGTTGGAGTTGTGATAACTTCCCCACGAGGTGACAAATTTTGTTATGTCTTGCGACTTATGTTTCCTTGTACTAACAATGCAGCTGAATATGAGGCTTTGCTTCATGGGCTTCGTATGGCAAAGGAGATGAATTTAAGCTGGGTCAGGTGCCTAGGCGACTCAGATTTGGTGGCTGAGCAAGTTTCTGGCACCTGGGATTCCAAGGATCCTCTCATGGCGGCTTATCGACGCGAAGTTAGAAACATTGCTGGCTATTTTACAGGATATCAGGTGGATCATATTGATCGCCGGCTTAACGAGGCAACAGATGCCTTGTCTCGTTTGGGGTCTCAGCGGAAGCATGTTCCACCCAATGTATTTCTAGATGTGTTACACAACCCGTCAGTCAAGTTACCGACGGAGGAAGATCTTGCTATTCTTGATCTAGAGGCGGCTCTGGTGGCCGCTGTTCATGCTATACCTGATTGGACAGTTCCTTACCTAGCTTATTTAAGCCGTGGTGAGCTCCCAGCAGAGGAAATCATCGCTCGACAGATTATCAGGCGGTCTAAATCTATGACTATTGTCAATGGCGAGTTGCATAGACGGAGTGTCACGGGTGTTTTTCAGCGTTGTGTTTCACCTGAGGAGGGCCGCGCAATTCTCAATGAGATCCACTCTGGTGATTATGGTCATAATGCCGGCTCAAGGTCATTGGTCGCCAAAGCTTTTCGTCATGGGTTTTTCAGGCTCACAGCCCACGCGGTGTGGCACCCCGGCTCAGAGCAACCGGTTTACCTTGCATTGCCAGCCTAGAGATCAAGTCTTCTGGCAATACACAACAACTTGGTACAGAAACAACCGCTTTATTGATCTCTTAGCGGAAACATAGGTTCACATATTACATGATGAGCGAGGCCAAGCGGCACACACGGTGCAGCTGCACTTATGTACATTATTTAGTAGACATGTTAGGGGCCTCGACGAAAGGGGAACTACTACTCGGCAGCAGAACGACGGGGTAGCGGTACTCCACTCCACAGGGACACTGCTGGGACACGGCCAAGAGCGCAACATACTGCTCGACATCCACACCATGCACGGCTTCTCTTGCATCTGGCATGATAAGCCAGGTGAGTACTTTGAATGTACTCGCAAGCTCACAGCAAACAAAACATGTGCGACAAACAACAACAAGGCATTTAACAAGATTAATGCATGAGCATGATCCTATCCAACATGAGGTGTACGTGAAAACTTACCATGGTCTCTGGGACCAACTTACCATTTCGGGGTTACCACGTAACCACAGTTCATAACTTACCAGCGTGATCCTCACTTGATCATGTCCATACCTTTCATAGTGATCCTCACTCGATCACCACTTCTGCATGTGCCACCTTGTGAGTCTTAGTGTGCAAGTTAATTATATCTGTTGACACACGGTGTGACCTACTACGAACTGTGTCCATATCCGAGGACGCGGCTATCGATAGATTATACACTCTACACAGGTTAGTACACTGTACCCACACTACGGAACTCATGGCCTCGTGCTCCCATTCGGGTGGACCAACGACATTCCGACAAAACCAATCTATTGCATGACACTCTCCCGGCCACTCCGACAAACTCCCCTTTGGGCTATGTCCTGGGTGACCCCGATGCCAACTTGTGACATCCGCCACCTCTGTGGCTGCCACCGTCGTGGCCAAACATAAACATCGTCCCAAACGGGGACCTCGGTACCATAAAACTCGGGTCCTCAAGGTTATGACTGCCTACCGGGCCAGGGTAGCGCCAGAGCACAACCTTCCCTCGTAGGAGGCACCGGTGAGAGGCATGAAAATAGACCGCATTAGGGCCTCCCCATCCAGGCAAGTGTGGTTGCACTGGTGAGCTCGATTCGGTGGCACCATGACTCGATCAACAGCATGTTTAAGTTGAATTAACATCAAGTTTAATTTGAAATGAAATGATTCGAGCCATAGTGTGTGAATGGATGCACGGGTCACGATCATGAATAACGGATGCACCATGTCACCATAAGAGTATATGCCATGATACCTACTGCACACTTAGCAAGAAAACTTGTACCCTACTGCATACTATCAAAATGTCATGAACAAATTCTATGCAATAAGTTCTATATAGCAAATTACTTTAATAGTGATTTAAATGATGAATTTAATTCAAATAAACCAATGTCATTGCAATGCCATCCTTGCATATGAATGTTGTGGCTTGCCTTGGTTCAGAGGAGTGTCACAATACTCCTGGCCTTCTCCAACACAACTAGGATCTTCTAAAAATATTTTAAATGCAAAAACAAAATGTCACATAACACATTTTATTTCACCATAAATTCTCAACAACAAGAAAAATTCTGCAATTTGGCATGCAGAAACTTTGGATCAATACAAACCAGTAGCAAAAAGAATCAACTCAATTGGACTTATAGATTAAAAGTTATAGCTGGTCAAAGTTGGGTTAAATCTAGTCAAAATTTCCATTTAAATGAATTTAACCGAAATTCCAGAAACGGCCACGTCGAAGGCGTATTCGGCGAATACGCCTCCACTCATACCGCTTCGGGAGAGCGAGTGGGAGGCTGGCGGGTGGGTCCCGCCGTCAGGGTTAAATGAGAGAGAGGGAGGGAACAAAGAGGGCGGCGCTGTCGCTGGCGATACTCCGGCGAGGAGGCCACGGCGGTCGCCGGAGTTGGGTGGGATGGACACAGGGCATCACGGCGAGCACGTACGTACCCAAAGTGGCGGCGGGGGTGGACGGACGGCGTCGGAAACTTCCTCTCCAGAGACGACGGCGGCGGAGCTGATAGGACTCGGCGATTCCGGCGACAATCCGGCGAGCTAGCGGCACCGTCGAGCTCAGGAGGTTTCCACGGTCTCGGGGGAAGCAGTGGTTGGAGCTGGGAGGGGCTAGGATGAGTGCACGTTCAAGGGGGATCCGCAGCTGGCTCCGGCGATCAACGGCGGCGAGAGGCCTTCCCGGCCTTGCCGCGCTCGTGGGGGAGTAATTTGTGGCCAAGAGAAGTGAGTGGGATGGTTAGAATGAGTCGGGGGTGCTTCTATTTATAGGTGGAGCTCGCCCATGTTCGGGTGCCCGCCGGCGACAAGCTGCAAAAGAGAAGGGGAGGAGATAAGCTCGGGCTCGGCGTGGGGAGGAGCAGTGGAGCTCTGGCTACGCGGTGCATGCGTGCGGTCACAGTGGCGCGCACTACGCGGAGAATGCGGGGCACGCGCCCTCACTGTTCCGCCGCGTAGCTCTCGGCCGTTTTCGGCGAGCGGCTTGCCGGCATCGGGGAGGAACAGGGAGAGGCTTAGGTGGCGCGTTGGAGTTTGCTGCGGAGCTGGGACACGCTGCGGTGTCAAGGGGAGGGCGAACGGGCGGCGGCCGAGGGCCCCGACGCACAGAGCGCGGCGAGCGCATGCAATGCACCGCGCTCTCACGCGGTCACCGCGTGCACTGGCACGCGGGGTGCTTTCGGCGCTGCCACACCATGTCACCCATGTAGTCCCTTCAACGCGGTGCCTAGAAATGCTCTTGGCTTGCCATCTGGCTCACTGGAGGTGACTAGAGCAAGCTGCAAAGTTTCTGGACAGAAACTTGTGCCAAACACTGGGGACAAACGGCTAGGAGTTTGGAGCTGAAATTTTGGGGTTAAGCATTACTTAGGAGGGTAGTCATGTGGTAAAAATTTCAGCCCCAACAGATCAAGGAATAATATAGTTGCTTCACAAAGTGACCATTCTGTCCAGAAGCAAAAACATTTTCCTTGGCTGAAATTTTCCAAATGACCATGGGATGTTTTTACATAGGAATGTGAGGCATGATGCAAAGAATATTTGGGAATTTTCTTGGAATTTTTAGAGCAATAAAAATGAGGGTTGCTTCATAGCTCAGTGAGAAAATGGGCATTTTCAGTAGGAAAAAGAATATAATGCCATTAAATAAAAATATCCAATGGCATTATGGTGAGAGGGATGAGGTCTAGGAAGGGTTTATGGATGATAGAACCCACTTGGAAGAAAATCAAAAATAAATCCAAGTGGTAAGTCCAAAAGAATTGACAGAAAATCCACAAATGCAAATAAAATATTCAATAAATCCAAATAAAAGAAAAAGGCAAAATCCAGGGTGTTACATGTGGATGCAGAGGATATTGTACGCAAGTGTGATGGTTGCCAGAAGTATGCTCGTCAAGTACAGGTGCCGGCACAAGAGTTGAGGATGAATTCAATAACCTGGCCTTTTGAAGTCTGGGGGCTTGATATGGTTGGGCCCTTCAAGAGATCCAAAAATAAACATACTCATTTACTGGTAGCTGTGGACAAGTTTACCAAGTGGGTTGAAGCAGAGCCAGTCAGTTGTTGTGATGCTGCTACAATAGTAAAATTCCTCAAAAAGCTGATTTATTGTTTTGGCTATCCATATAGTATTATTACAGACAATGGTACTAATCTTTCCAAAGGAGTCATAAAACAGTTCTGTTAACAGGAGTACATCAGGTTGGACTTAGCATCTGTGGCGCATCCTCAGTCTAATGGACAGGCGGAACGAGCTAATCAAGAGTTGCTGCGTGGCATCAAACCCCGGCTCATGGTGCCTCTGCAACGTACGCTGGGTTGCTGGGAAGAAGAGTTGCCTATAGTACTTTGGAGTATACGGACCACTCCCAACAGGTCAATGGGTTACACGCCATTTTTCCTGGTCTATGGTGCAGAGGCTGTGCTTCCAAGTGACATACGTCATGATTCTCCCCGAGTTGCAGCATATGTGGAGGCTGATAACGAACAAGCTCGCCAAGATGCTCTTGATGCTCTGGAAGAAGAACGTGAGCTTGCCGCGTCTAGATCAGCAATTTATCAGCAAGATCTACGTCGCTATCACAGCCGTAGAGTTCGAAGCCGTACCTTTCAGGAAGGCGACTTAGTGCTCCGTCTGATACAAGATCAGACAGGCATGCATAAGCTTTCGCCTCCTTGGGAAGGACCCTTCATCATCAGCAAGAATCTCAACAACGGGTCATATTACTTAGTTGATATACGTGAAGCAGACAAGTCACGTACCTCTGAGGAAGAGGGAAGCCGGCCCTGGAACATTGCGCATCTTCGGCCGTATTATACCTAAGTCACAGACTAGGGAGTGTCTTTTGTACATACCTTTATCATGTATATACATACACTATAGGAATCAGGCACTTTGCCGTCTGCCATGGCAGACGGCAAAGGAATGTCTGGCGGACAGCAAAGCCCTTTGACGTCAGCCAGCAGACGGCCCCACGTCCGGCTGAATGAACTACGGCAGAGGGCTGCTTTGCCGTCTGCTTAAATAAAGCGGACGGCAAAGAAGTTTGCCGTCAGCCATACTAAGCAAGCAGACGGCAAATCCCTTGGACGGCAGAGGGATAGGGTTAGGCCCGTTAGGTGGCTAACGGCGTACTTTGCCATCTGCCAGCAGACGGCAAAGGCGCAAAGTTCTTTACCGTCTGCCAGCTGACGTTAGCTGGCGTCAGGCGTCAGCTGGGGCCAATGCATGCCCTTTGTCGTCTGCCAGCAGACGGCAAAGCACACCAGCCTTTGCCGTCCGCTGGCAGACGGCAAAGTGCCCAAATAGGCCAGCCCAGGTGCCCCCCAGGTTGCACAGGTAGCTGCCACGTGGCAGATTTGCTGTCTGCTGGAGTTTGTCAGTTTTATTACGTCCATGCAACCTAGACGCTAATAGGTAAAGATAGGTCCTAATCCCAGCCGAGTATGTGTAGATTGGGTTCGTTTTCCCATGCTCTGTTCCGGATCCGACGCAAAATTTCGGCAGCACCTCCCCGCTGTTCTCCTGATACACGTCTCGGCAATAAGTAGAGAGGATGTGTACCCGGAGAACAACAGGGAGGCACTGACGAAATTCTGCATCGGATCCGGAGCAGAGCATATGGGAAAACGAACCCAATCTACACATACTCGGGCTGTCCATGGATAACGTTGGACAATTCGAAAGAATCACGGTTATAAATATGCAAATGCATGCATATTTATAGATGTAACCCTTTCGAACGGGAGACGCATAGTGGTCACGCATACTGATGATTGAAGACACCTATAGCTAGCAAGTTTCATTGGCACGAAGACCGGAACAGAGCAAATGAAGGGGGAAGGAGGAGATGTCATTTGTGCTCACCCACGAACGCAGGGGCGGAGTTCGTCGAACGCACGGGGAGGTCATCGAACACCAGACCCTCGCAGCGACGAAACAACTGCACATTTAAATCCACCCGATCAACACAAATATGATGTTTTTTATAACAAAATCGAAAAATATATGACCTAACTCATAATTCATAAATATATGACCCCGTCGGCCTCTGGAAGGCCGAAGAGCACCTTTTCGGTCAACAGGAGGCCGAAGAGGTGTCGGGTGTCGGGGGTGTCGTGTCTGGGTGTCGTGGTGTCGGGGTGTCGTGGTGTCGGGGCGTCGGGGTGTCGGGTCGGGGTCGGGGTGTCGGGGTGTCGTGTCGGTGTCGGAGTGTCGGGGTGTCGGGGGTGTCGTGTCTGGGTGTCGTGGTGTCGGGGTGTCGGGGTCTCGGGCTGTCGGGGTGTCGTGTCGGGGTCGGGGTGTCGGGGTGTCATGTCGGGGTCGGGGTGTCGGGGTGTCGTTTTCTTCTTCTTCATCTTCCTCTTTTTTTCCTCTTTTTCCTTTTCTTCTTCTTCCTCTTCTTCCTTTTCTTCCTTTTCTTCTTCTTCTTCTTCTTCTTCTTCTTCTTCTTCTTCTTCTTCTTCTTCTTCTTCTTCTTCTTCTTCTTCTTCTTCTTCTTCTTCTTCTTCTTCTTCTTCTTCTTCTTCTTCTTCTTCTTCTTTTCTTCTCCTCCTCCTCTTCTTCTTCTTCTTCTTCTTCTTCTTCTTCTTCTTCTTCTTCTTCTTCTTCCTTTCCTTTTTCCTCTTCTTCTTCTCCTCCTCTCCTCTTTCTTCTTCTTCTTCTTCTTCTTCTTTTTTCTTCTCCTCCTCCTCTTCTTCTTCTTCTTCTTCTTATTTTTTCTTCTTTTCCTTTTTTCTTTTTCCTTTTTTTTCCTTCTTTTTTTCTTCTTTTTTTTCTTCTAGGTTTTTTCTTTTCTTCTTTTTCTTCTAAGTTTTTTCTTCTAGGTTTTTTCTTTTCTTCTTTTTCTTCTAAGTTTTTTCTTTTCTTATTTTCTATCTAAGTTTTTTCTACCTAATAAACTAACTAACTAATTTAACAGAGAAAAAAATACGGGGGTGGGGCACTCACCAGGGGCGGCGGGGGCGGCCGGCGGCGAGGGGCGGGGGTGAAGCTCCGGGGCGGCCGGGGGCTGCCAGCGGCGAGGAGAGGAGGCCGCCGGGCGGGGGCGGCCGGCGGCGAGGAGAGGAGGCCGCCGGGCAAGGGGCGGCGGACCGCGCGGGCAGGGGCGGCGGAGCGCGGGGCCAGGGGCAGGGCCGGCGGGGCGCGGGGGCAGGGGGCAGGGGCGGCGGGGCGGCGGCGCGGGGCGGCGTAGCGGCGGGCCGGCGGCGGCGACGGGCGCGGCGGCGGAGGGAGCGAGCGAGAGAGGGGTGCGGGGGAGGAGAGTGGGGTAGTGGGGGCCGGGCGTGCGCGGGCTAGCCGTTAAGGCACATCGCTCCTTTGCCGTCTGCTAGCAGACGGCAAAGATGGATATGCCGTCTGCTAGCAGACGGCAAAGAGGCCAGCCGTTAGGTTAGCCCACGCCGTGCTTTGGTGGGCCCCACATCCCTCATTTGCCGTCTGCCTGGCCGTTCTTTGCCGTCTACTAGCAGAAGGCAAAGGGCCAGCAGACAGCAAAGAGGTGACCTAGCCAGCGCCGAGCCCCCCTGGGGCCCACGGGCTTCTTTGCCGTCTGCCATTGGCCTCTTTGCCGTCAGCTGGCAGACGGCAAAGAGCCAGCTGACGGCAAAGACTCTCTTTGCCATCAGTTGGTTCTTTGCCGTGTGCTTTTCCAAAGCAGACGGCAAAGAGGCTCTTTGCCGTCAGCTCGCAGACGGCAAAGAGGGGACAGATGGCAAATTGCCAGATTCCAGTAGTGATATTCTGATCAATGAAATAAAGCCGGCGTCTCTGTATAAGAGATATTGTCGTTTCGCCTCAAATTGTGTGTTGAGTCTTTATTCTTTGATCAGCGGTTACTTGGGGGCTTCCAACTCATCGATTTTAGCTTTAACATCCCTTTAACCCGGCAACATGCCAAAACATTTTCTTGGTTAAACCTGCCTGTTAGCACGATGCTACTCCGAAAAGGTGACCCGGTGTATGCCCGACGAGTAAATCACAAAGTGACCCTGAACTTGTCTGAGTTAAAACACCGATTGGTCATGTGAGAGCTGGCTTTCAGAAAGCTAGGATAAACCAAAAGAGGCAATAAGCCCACTTCATGAAAGCGAATCAGACTAGAGCTTCGAAAGCCAGTCTTTACGTCGTGCCTTACAAGCCGGCTCTTAAATTTCTGTTTCGCATTATTATTATCTTTTGCATGCATGCATACATCCATACGTGGCATATGTTTTTCTTATAGTTGTTTCTTGTTTTTCAACACGGCAACATGATTGCCGGGTTATTATACCATCCATTTTACTTGGCAATCCTAACTACTCGTCCTGGAAATAAGACGGCTCTTACATGAACCGCCTCCAGAGGACGGGTTGTCAATCAGGAATTCTTTAAAGGCAGCAACAGATTTTGATGGTTGGCAAACACAACAGTTACAATCATAGTATAAACACAAGTGCGCGATGGCACCAACAACATCCGATGAAGTTTTGTCGCAGCTATTACAAGCCGCCTCAGGGCCAAAAGATACAACTGTTCTTTACAACTTTCAATATCAAAAAGACTACAAGCCGCTCTAATGCTATGGCGGGTCGTTGATCCTGTTCCAGGAGTTAGTTCTGTGTCGGAGCTTCGTCTTCAGGCACCGTCTCCTCTGCTTCTGCAGCCTGGGGGTCATCCTTGTGCCACTGGATTGACCGCAAAGCTTCAAAAACTGACTTGGCCGTTAACACAGGTGAAGGGTCAACTTCAGGGGCGAAAGTTTGCTTACGCGGCCGAGTCAAGGCAGCTGGTTGAGGGTTCAGCGGCTCAATCCGTTCATTGGCTTCAGAGTATGCAGCTTGATATTTGGTCAGATCTATTTCTTCCGCCATTTGTGATGAGTCTACCCGGGTCTCTCTCACACATCGCATAAAGTCTTTCCTAGTAAATGGCGTGTCATCGGTATTGAACTCTGTGTAGCCGCCCACTAATTGAGCCGGATCGAGCTCCGACACGTATGCCTTGGCCCGTGCAAGGGCGGTCAGCGCTCCATGACGTCAAGCCGCCTTCTTTCACTCTTGGAACCATTGTGGTACAATGGACAGCTCCTTCAGTGTATCCACAATCAACTTGGGAGGTGACTTCGTGTTCTTGGCTGCCATGATGCAGCGTGAGCCGCCAATGTACAGCTGTTCCATGAACGAATACACCGCTTTTAGTTTCACTAAGGGAAGTTCCCCTAGGTTATGTGTCCTGCTGCCAGCAATTTACAACTGAGGTGTCAGAAAATCCGGCTCAACGTATTAAGTCAGTTTACTTCAAGAGATTTGACGAATCAAGACTTACCAAAGATGGCACTACACATTGTGGTAATCTGGACCTTCAGTGTAGCTAGTTCTTGAGCCACCGGCTCAAGCTTTGCCTCAGCTTCTTCTGCGTGCTTGACTAAGATCACCTTCTCCTTTTCAAATGATGCCTCGGCCTCTTTCCGGGTCTCTTTCATTAGGAGCAATGACTTGTGGAAGTCTGAAGACATGCTTTCAGCCTTTTCCCGCGGCTTCTTTTCTTTTTTCGCCTCCCTCTGGAAGCGGGATGCTTGTGATTTGACCTGGTTCAACATGTCCTGCATGGCAGTTTCACAGTTACAAGGGAAAGATAAAAGTCCCGAGCCACCATGTTGGTCGACCTGGCACTTGGGGGCTACATTTTTTAGCGCTTTTTCAAATATAACAAGTCCCATGAGGATGCAAGCATTCCGCATGGCACTTGGGGGCTAATGCATATGCTTTTTCACTGCATGCAAAGATCCGGGTCATCATACAATGATGTGCCGGCTCTCGGGGGCTACCATTTGTTGTTCTATATGCACATATTATTGGAAGTCCCGGGTCATTATATCATAATGACCCGACCCTTGGGGGCTATATATATATATATATATATATATATATATATATATATATATATATATATATATATATATATATATATATATATATATATATATATATATATATATATATATATATATATATATATGCCAAGCCAAGAAACATGAGTTACCTCATACTTCCGCTTAAGGGAAGTCACCATGGCAATTTCAGTATCATGGCTCTCAGACGGCCGGGTCAACACAGACTGGTGCGGTGAATGGATGTCTTGGTCTTCAAAAGAATGAAAGTCAAGAGCCGCCTTTCCTTTATTTTTCATTGGCGACTCGGCCTTGGCAGGAATCTTTGTCATAGCGGTGGAGGTTGCTGGCGGAAGATTCTGATTCTCGCCTGTCACCACTACCTCATCCTGAGCCGGTGCAGCAGGCTGCTCTTCGTTCATATCCCCCTTCTCCTGACTGCCAAGAGGAGAGGCGGGAACTGGACTCATTGTAGTATCTTGGTGCGGCGGGTTATCCTGAATGGGCGGCTCATCCGGAATCTCCGGGTTTTCTGTTGCGATTTCCTGAGAAAGGTCTTTTTGAATAACAGGGTCAGATGACCCGGCGGCAGTTTTCTTTTTGATGGCTTTTGCGCTGCGCAAAGTAAAAAGTTATTCAGTTAAGGGATAAAGGCAGAAGTTTTAAAGTATGATAAACAAAGTCAGATTTTGTACCCAGGTTTGATGTTGAAAGCCGGCGCTTGAGTTGCGCTGGATTCATCCGAAGAAGGGGATGTTAGATAGGCCGAGTCGTTCAAGGGCAATGGCTCCTTGAAGCGAACGGCTTGAGGAAGGGAGGAAGTAGGACTACGAGGGACTTCAGAACGAGCCCTTCGAGCAGGCGGCTCATCTGGTAACCCGCCGCTGAGTTCTCCCTCACTGCTTCGGGTCTTTGAAAGATCGTGGATGTCGCCTAGAGGGGGGGGGGTGAATAGGCGCTTTAAAATAATTACGGTTTAGGCTTGAACAAATGCGGAATAAAACTGGCGTTTAATTTGTCAAGCACAAAACCTAAATCGACTAGGCTCACCTATGTGCACCAACAACTTATGCTAAGCAAGATAAACAACTAAGTGATAGCAAGATATATAACTAGAAACAATATGGCTATCACAAAGTAAAGTGCATAAGTAAAGGGCTCGGGTAAGAGATAACCGAGGCACGCGGAGACGACGATGTATCCCGAAGTTCACACCCTTGCGGATGCTAATCTCCGTTTGGAGCGGTGTGGAGGCACAATGCTCCCCAACAATGCCACTAGGGCCACCGTATTCTCCTCACGCCCTCGCACAATGCAAGGTGCCGTGATTCCACTAAGGGACCCTTGAGGGCGGTCACCGAACCCGTACAAATGGCAACCCTTGAGGGCGGTCACCGAACCCGTACACTTTGGCAACCCTTGGGGGCGGTCACCGGTACCCGTCAAATTGCTCGGGGCGATCTCCACAACCTAATTGGAGACCCCGACGCTTGCCCGGAGCTTTACACCACAATGATTGAGCTCCGAGGCACCACCAAGCCACCAAGCCGTCTAGGGCGCCAAGGCACCCAAGAGGAACAAGCTCTAGGGTGCCCAAACACCCAAGAGTAATAAGCTTCTCAACTACTAACTTCCACGTATCACCGTGGAGAACTCAAACCGATGCAACTAATGCAATGGCAAGGGCACACGGAGTGCCCAAGTCCTCCTCTCTCAAATCCCACCAAAGCAACAAAAGCTATGGAGGAAAATGAGAGGAAGAACGAAGAAGAACACGAAGAACTCCAAGAACTAGATCCAAGGGGTTCCCCTCACTTAGAGGAGAAAGTGATTGGTGGAAATGTGGATCTAGATCTCCTCTCTCTTTTCCCCCAAAAACTAGCAAGAAACCATGGAGGGATTGAGAGTTAGCAAAGCTCTAGAAGGTCAACAATGGGAGGAGAGAGAGCTGCAATGGATAAGAAAACCGTTGGGGAAGAAGACCCCTTTTATAGGGCCACCCCAAATCCAACCGTTACCCGTGCAGGACGCGCACAAGCGGTACTACCGCTCTTGCGAGCGGTACTACCGCTCGTGCGGTAGTAATTCAAAAACAGCAGGCAATTAACAAGGAACTGGAGCGGTAGTGCCGCACTAAGCGGTACTACCGTTCCGACCAAGCGGTACTACCGCTTAGGAAAACTGGGCAACAGAACAAAGCACGGCAGTGGCACGGTAGTAGGGGGCGGTAGTGCCGCACCAAGCGGTACTACCGCTCTACTACCGCTCAACTACCGCTTAGCGAAAAATAACACCAGAAGAAAACACGGTAGTGCAGCGGTAGTAGGGGCGGTAGTACCGTGTCAAGCGGTACTACCGCTCCACTACCGCTTTACTACCGCTAAACGAAAAAGAATGCCAGTAGAAATCACGGTAGTGCAACGGTAGTAGGGGCGGTAGTACCGTGTCAAGCGGTACTACCGTGGTCCCGAGCGGTACTACCGCTTTGGTGACAGGTAAACTGCCCAGACAAACAATAAACCCTGAACTGCCATAACTTCTGCAAATGAGCTCCGAATTGAGCAAACTCAAGCTTGTTGGATAGAGGACGACAAATACTATCCAACAGCGACTGTTTATATTAAGAAGTGGCAGTAGAGAAAATACCAATGATATAGAGATGAGAAACCTCTATGAATGAAGAACCGGCATAAACTCCAACATCGAAAACATCATAGAAGATGCATATATGAACTCCGTTTTCGATGACCTCGAGCTTGTCATGAAGATGACCAAAAGCTCAAAGACTCACAAAGAGAAACACCAAACACAAACCAAGAAATATGATGCAAGGATGCAATGGTTTGAGCTCTCTACGAAGATATGATAAAGCTACTCACTTGAGAGCCCCCCTTGATAGTACGGCTATCGATCCTATAACCCGGTCTCCCAACTACTACCATGAGACCGGTAAAATAGAAAACCTATCAAGGGCAAACCTTTGCCTTGCGCAAAGTCCACTTGAGCTAGATGATGACGATCTTGACCTCCTCAAGTTGGACCACCTTTCTTGATTGCGCCGGCTCGATGAAGACTAGCTGATTGCTCCCCCATACTCCACTATGGGTGAGCCACTCTTCGGCACATCTTCACAAGTCCATTGTCACCACAATGGACAGCAAGCTTCAAGCATGTGATCTCTTCGTGATGCTCCACTTGAACTTGCACACCGCAATCTTGATGACGATCACCACTTGATGTCATCCTCCATGGGTTGTGTGATATCTTCCTTTTGATGCACGCCCATGGAAACAAACCTAACCCCACAAAGAACTCTTGCATAGAACATGGGTTAGTACACAAAGCGTAATGGACAATGCTTACCATACCGTGAGATCACTTGATCCCACTCGGTACATCTTCTACGCTTTGTGTGTTGATCAACTCGAATCACTCTTCATATTTAGTCTTGATCAACCTTGAATCTTTCCAACTCTCTTCATTAGGATGATGTCTTGAAGGTAAACATGAATGTTCACACAATCTCCTTCTTCAAGACATGCTTGCAATAGGCTCATCTCTTACATGACCAATCTTTGGATAACTCCATGAATAACCTTGGTCAACACATATTCTTCTTCAAATCACCTTGAGACCAACAAATGGTCTACAAGCAAAGCCTATGGACAAACCCTTCAAATATAACTCAAGGCAACCATTAGTCCATAGAGATTGTCATCAATTACCAAAACCAAACATGGGGGCAGCACATGTTCTAACAGTCTTCCTTTTAGAGGTTCCTGTGTGCTGCGCTTTCTTCAAAAGAAATTTCTTTCGGACGGGTATTGGTGAGTTGGAATCTGAAGAGATCAATGTTACCTCTGGCTCACCGGCGTGACTTGTTTCAACCTGTTCCTGTGAGGAGGTGGCATCAGCAAGTTGGTTAAACAGATGACCAAGGGAGTCGAGTTCTACCTCTTGGTCTTCATCATCTTTCGGGTCTTCCTCACTATCTTCTCGAGGAGGAGTGGGGTCTTGAGGTTCGACCTTCCACTAGTCAGTATCCTCCTGTGTAGCGATAGATTAATAAGTTTACAGCAAAGGCACGGTAGTGCAAGTAAGATAAAGGAGATTAGTAAGGGCGGCTTACTGCAGGGGCCGGGTTGCCCATATAAAAGGGAGCAAGTCCCACGAGCTTAATGGAGTCCTTTGTTTCGCCAAGAAGCTTCTGTTCGAGGTCGACTCGGCTAAATCGTAGCGGGTCTTCAAGTTCACCAGAGTAGGTGTGCATGAGCCGGGTTCTCAGGCCGAGGGGTTGAATGCGCCAGACCCATGTCCGGGTCAGATCAACACCGGTGAGGCCATGGGCAATCAGAGCATTGATCTTTGAATATAAAGGTTCCAAAGCTTCTCTTTCTTCCTTGGAGGCAAACCCTGGGAAGACAATAGAGGCATCGAGCCGGTCCGCCCTATAACCCGGCAGATGGTGCTGTTGGTCTGGGGAGGTATCCTTGCAGTAGAACCAAGTCCTGTACCATCCTTTGGGGTGGCTTGCCGGCTTGGCTTCCGGGAAGGAGGAGTTCTTCCTTCTTTGAATAGTGACCCCACCAAGTTCAAGGTTGGGTCCACCTTTGTCTTCGGTCTGGTGGTTCAAGTAGAAGAATTCTTGGAACAAACTGATAGACAGCTCAATCTGTAGATAGACTTCACAGAAAACTTGAAATTGACACAAGTTATGAATGGAGTTGGAGCCCAAGTCTTGTGGTCTGATAGCGAAAGAATGGAGTATGTCCCGGAAAAACTTAGAACACGGGGGGCGAAAACCTCTGTCCAGATGGTCGGCAAATAAAATGATCTCGTTTTGACCCGGTTGTGGATGGATCTCTTCTTCAGGGGCTCGCCACTCGATTTCTTCTTTGGGCCGAAGCAACCCGGATTCTACCAGGGCTTGCAGCCTGAGTTCTGACATGTTGGACTTTGCCCAATTGATAATCTTAACTTTGGGAGCCATGATTTTAGCTGCAGAGAAAATAGGGAAATGATATAAGTTGGCGGAGTTCAGAAATTACCGGGTTATTGCAACATAGAAAGATAAGCCGGAACATTCCAGGGTCATAACTTTCAGAGCAAAATAAGCAGGCGGTTCCAAAGTTCTGGATTTTTTACAAGTGTTACAAGTGGTTTTGGTGATAACTCGACAAACAGTTTTCAGAAGAGGCACAAGGTTGTTTGGATCTGAGAATTAGCTTAAAATGAAAAATAAAACAATCTGGAGCTGTTCTTCGCGGATATGGAGGAGTTATGAGGAGATTCAATGAGGCAGTATAACAGATCTGCTAACAATGAAAATGCTGCGGAATTGTTTTATGGACTAATAATGTGAAGAATCAAATACATGTTAGATCTACAGCGGCTGTGGCAAGGACTGTGAAGAACAACGACGAACTGATAGTCATGGGGGAAGGAGCTTACAGATCTGGAGGTTAAGGGCTGAGGTCTTCGAGTGCTGTAGATGCGGCCGCGCGGCGTCGGATGGCTCCGGCGACGATGGGAAGGCGCGACTGGTGCTGACTCCGACGGCGACGAGCTTGGGACAGTGCAGCGGCGTCGGGAGCAGAGGAGAAGATGAAGAGCGAGAGTGGTAAAGGAAAGCAATGGAGGGGTGCTAGCCTATTTATATGCGTGGTAGAACCTGGAACGACGGGTGCGGAGCCCCAGGTGGCGCAATAAATTTCGGCCATGGGCTCCTCGATTTTCATGCTTGACAAGACAGTACAAACCCACTCAAAGATTCGCTATGATATCACCCCGGATTTTGCGGAAGTGGATTGTGACGTCATGAAGAAAAGTTGTGAATAGAGACCAAGTCTGTGAAGGGTGGATGATCCGGCGAAATGGTTGAGCCGGCAAATATGACTGCAGATGAAGGATGTTGAAGAACCGGCTTAAGAAGCAAATTCAGAGATTCTTTGCAGATTATTGGACTTATTTTGTTTGTTTTTCAGGATGGAGTTTAACATGGATAAATCCAGGTCAAACCGAGGGCTAATGTTGGGGATATTTCCCAGCGTTGGAGACCCGGCAAGAGGATGACCCGGCCATAGGGCCCTAAGGCTCAGCAGGTTACCTCATTGCTGGGCCTTGAAGATTTACTGTGGACCGGCTTGACAGAGGCCTGGTGGAAGAGGCAGCTCAGTGCGTGGACTGGCTTGAGCAGAAAGGCAAGATAAGAAAGATTACCTTGAAGAACAAGTTAAGAGTAGGATACGGGTTAAGATTACAACTCAGACTCTCATGTAAACCTATGGCTCAACCTATTATATAAAGGGGAGCGCCTAAGGCAGAAAGACTAAGTTGCAATCTCTCGAGAGCTAGGTTAGCGAATCCGCACCCTTGTAATCGAGATCCAAAGCAATACAATCAAGCAGGACGTAAGCTTTTACCTCCACCGTGAGGGGACGAACCTGGCTAATCCCGTGTCTTCTCGTTCCTGATCAACCCCGTTAAGCTTCCACCTTTGTGCGATGGCCTCATCTCTAAGTCCTTTCACAAGGGCATCTGCCGTGCTAAAACCACGACAATGATGCTATCAATGCTGATGAAGGTAATTATATATACTAACACTGTTGACGAAGGTGATGATTCTAATCATGTTGATAAAGGTGATGGTGCTAATATTCTTGCTTAAGCTGATGATGCTAATATAGCCGATCACATCAATAATTATATTCAATCTGATATATTCCAATACCTTGGGATGCCCTTGATCATACAATGATTGATATTTTGGTGCGAAAGGGTCCTAAAGAGAGGCTTGTCTATTGAGCATGGTTGTACATACAAATTTGGTTGAAGGTTTTCTGCATTATCGTACACTAGAGTTCTCTCGAATGGAGAAAAGTGTGATAGAGAGTGGCTTGTGTACATCAAAAACTTGACAAAGTATTTTGTTACTACAGCAAATTGGTAAGAAAGGGACATGTAAGAGGCTAGTTAGCAAATGAGGGCTTCAGTGACTGGCATCATCTTATCAATAGACTCAAAGAGCATGACAGTGGTAGAGACCATGTCAACAAAATAAGTACTTGGTACGACTTGCGCCTCAGACTGGAGAAGAATCAAACAATTGATAAAGTTGCTCAACAAGAACTTGAAAAGAAAGGGAGAATTGGAGAAAAGTTTTGCTCGGGACTCTTTTGATTGTCAAATTGCTTGCGGAACATAATATAGCATTTCATGGCAGTAATAGCAAGGTGTACCAAGGTAGCAATGGCCGTTTCTTAGGATTGGTTCAAATGTTGGCTAAATTTGACCTAGTTATAAAAGAGCATCTTTGATGCATCACAAATGAGTTAATAATTTTGCTCACCGCTGCAATCGGGTCTGAAATCATAAGAAAGGTAACAGAAGAAAAGTACTTCTCGGTTTTACTTGACTATACTCCTGATGCAAGCCACCATGAACCGATGTCTTTGATAATTAGGTATGTTGATGCTTCTTCGGGTTCTTTTTGGATTGAAGAATTCTTTTTAGATTTTTTTGGATGTGAATGATACCACCGGACAACAATTGTTTGATATTCTAAAAAATTAATTAAAAAGTCTTGAATTTCATATTGACAATATGATAATGAATCGAATATGAAAGGAAAACATCAAGGGGTACAAAGTAAAGTTTTAAAAATAAATCGGACAACTTTCTATTCAGCTTGTGGTTGTCATAGTCTGAATTTGACACTGTGTGATATGGCAAAGTCTTGTCGCAAAAGATCCAATTTGCTGGAGTTATCCAGCGCATCTACACATCATTTGCTAATCCTATATACCTAAATAGTTGATCCCCACCAACTCAATTATCTTGACATGCAACTATGCCAACTCATCATGCCACCATGCAAGCCCCACTAAATTTAATTCTCTCAACATGCAACTATGTCAACTTACTATGCCACTATGCATGGGAAAATACCCACCTTATAAGATGCGTCATGCATGTTACTTATATTAAATTAAATAAATTTTCTAAAACTATATAATAATCAAATATATTAAATTAGAGGTGCTTGAGTTTCAATTCTCATATTGCTAATCAGAACACTAAAGTTTCTTACCGCCAAATCTCATAAAAAAAATATTACATCCAATTCCCGCTGCAACGCACGGGTATCATCTCTAGTTCTACTAAGGATGGCAAATTCTCGAAAATAACATAAAAATGAGTGACTCTCAAGTCATTGTCATCTACGCGCTGGGAGAGTCGTGTTGATGGTGTTAGGGCTTAAGGACTCAACTACCAGAAATAAGGGAGGCTTTACTACAAGTACCTGAGAAAGTGTGTGATAAAGATCCATCGACAAAATAGTGAAGATAAATCATTGGCAGAGAATGATCTTTGCGACATTGAATTCTCGGTGTCAATAATCATATGGTGTGGAATGTTATGAGCTGTTAATTTGATCAACAAAGAGTTGTAATCAAAGGATATGCCTCTCGCCTCCACCGCTTCCGAACCGGACGTGCCCGCGCCGGCGTCCCGTGGGGCGCGGCCGTGCTACTCCGCGCCGGCCCGCACACCGTCGCGCGGGGCACGAACGATGCCGTCGATGGAGCTGAGACGTTCCCGTGTTGGGTTGGTCGGTCGAAATAACTCGGCGCGCGCGGCGGCAACAAACGAAACAAAAGCGACGAAAGGGACGCGCCAGCTGCCAGCCTAGCTCCTCCATCCCGGCGGGTCCCTCCCTGCACCCTGCCTGCCGTCGCCAGCACCGGGCCGGACGGGACGCGCCGATGACGACGAGGCGCGCGCACCGCATTACACACTGCGCATTTACGCGCCCGCAGCGCAGCGCAGCGCCCCTCTCGTGACCCCCGGTCCATCGCAGGCCACCCCCAGACCCCTCTCCATCCATCTGATTGATTCGTGAGCAGCAGCTAGCGCGGTCAAAGGTAATGTCACACCACACCGTCACGGCCACGCCACGCGACGCGACGACTTGACGCGACGGAGTGTAACGTCTCCGGCCGTCGGATGGCCATCGGCGCCCCGTCCGCCGGTCGACACGTAGCGGGGGCACATGCATGCATGATGATGGCGCCCCATAGGCCCGTACGGACGACCCACCACCATGCATCGCCGCGAAATTTCTGCTCCTCCTCCGGGTAGGCGAGGCCGGCCGGCCGCACGTCA
Source organism: Elymus sibiricus (assembly GCA_039707655.1). Lineage (NCBI taxonomy): Eukaryota > Viridiplantae > Streptophyta > Magnoliopsida > Poales > Poaceae > Elymus > Elymus sibiricus. The sequence goes on from CM077672.1 coordinate 323,091,059, forward strand.
GCGCGCGGTTGAACGCCACCGTCCGGACCGTTGGTCTCGAAGGTGGTGGGTGGGGTGGTAGGGTTTTCAGTGGGATCAGTTTGTCCCGAGGACGCGAGGCGGTTTCTTGCGTGCGTGCGTGCGTGCGTGCATGCGCCGGTCGGTGAACGGCACAGCACAGGGGTGGCGTGTGCGCGCTGCACGCTGGCGGCGATGGAGAATGGCCCCCTTGGTTACTCCGGTATTAGAAGCATGGCCATTAGCAAGATACGAGTAGTATTTTGCTAGCTACTGTATGCGTGCTTCTGATAAAAGAACTGTGTGTATTTGGCCGCCTTTGCTAATCATCGAGTACCTCAAATTTTCTCGAGCTTCATTCGATTTCTGCTTTGCCCGAGGCCGAAGGTGGGGACGACGTGAGGAGTGATAAGAAGGAGCATCAGCCACGCCGAGGCCGTGCCTCACTAGAGCTGGGGACGATGCTGTGAGCGGCAGCGTGGAAGAAACTTGACGGGTGTGGGGGTCACCGGAATTGTTGTAGACCGGGGGGCCTTAGAGGGATGGTCGCAGCGGTGGCCAGCACAACAGTGAAGGGAGGTCAAGGGGAGGGCGGAGGCAGGCGGTTAGGGCTGGGTAGGCCACGGAGGAGGAGGAAGAAGATGAACAATTGATTCAGGGAGAAAACGGTTGGAGAAGGAAGAAGGTGATCTGGCCGCTCATTCCTGATCTAACGGCTGCGAGCAAATCGACTGAGGCCAACAAAAAATTTAGGCACCCGTTGCATAGGCCGTCCCGTTGACTTATGGAGCAAAGCCACAGAATTAGGTCTCCTTTCGAACAAACCAATTTGGGAGGAGAATGTATAATTAAAATTTGAAGAGAAAATAATAATTTATTACTACCCTTAAGATATTTCCTTTTTTTTTTCTGCGCAAATTTGGATACAAGACACTTAACATGTGGGAATGGAGTTAGCCAAAGAGCATTGCTATACGTACGACGGCCCTAAGACACTACTTCATCACCTTTCGATGGAATGCCCAGATCAATATCCGACGCAGGCTTGTAATATCGTACAAAGAACATCGGACACAGAGCAAGATTGTTAACCAAATATGAGCTATAGCCATGGACATTTTAAGTTGCAATGGGTTTTGTCTCAAATGTCTCTCCCTTGTGTATGTCTGATGTAGCGACCCTGCCCTGGCCTAATTCATGTGTTTTTCCTGTCTAACATAAAAATTTCAAGACCCCTCTTTTCAACAATTATCATGTTTTTAGTTAGGATTCAACAAGGCCATGATATTTAAATAATGCCATTTCTATATTTCTTTTCTTTCAGTCCTCGCTCGATAGAAGCTCTTAATTTATAGAACTTAGTTTTGGCAAAAAATTGATTCTCATTAACTTTGTAAGATCTTAGCATGGACTTGTACCTTTTATAATTTTTCTTGTCTGTTTAAGATAGTTATTCCATAAATAACATTAAAAACCTCAAGGCAAAACAATTATTCCATAGTGTCATATTCTTAATAAGCATGTGTTTCAAATCAATGAAGGATTCGACATGTCATCTTCGGCGGAGCTTAGCGAGGGCCAAAATGGCCCATCCCCCCTCCCCCGCCCCTCACGCCTAAATCAAATTTAATTCTTCATATTAACACCTAATATTTAACATTACTTGGGACGAATTTGACATAACACACCGGTTTAGCCGCCTCAACTCTGTTTTATGTCCATTTATCCCTCTCCAAAATCTCGTTGAAGCTCCGCCACTTCATGTCATGACATAGCTAATTCATAAGTTTATCTTGCACCCCATGTTTTCCAATCATGCATTAAAGGTCATTTATGAGAAATTTTAAGTTGAACATTGAGAAGTATATGCCTAGGAAACCTGAGAAGTGAATGTAATAGATTGGCATGTGCGTCCCTCACTAAAAATGTGAAATTCCTAGTGCCAGAATGCAATCGAGTTATGCAGGCATTGGGTTTTCCCTCGAGAAACAGTGAACCTGATAGGTGAAGAACTTGCTAACAAGACATCGAAGGCCGACGAGATGTTCTGCTTAAAGGGTATGTGATTATGTGTGGAATGCATTAGATTGTCTGCCTACTTTGAATATCAAGTCATTGTAGAAGCAAATGTTATGCTCATTGGAAAATGCCAACATATAGAATTCAAAATGTCCAGAGAGAGTGTAAAGTTTTTTCTCTCAGAGATCGCCGTGGACATATTGTTGTAACTCATAATTTAGCCAGGTTAGCAAGACCGAAGTATATGTCTTTTGTTATGCGATGTGATGTCTCCCAACTTCGTTCGATAGCTCGTCGCCATCAATTGTCTCACTTTTTCTTGGTATAATCAACAAAGCCATCTCTTTCCCGCAAAAAAAAAAACACACACTTACATATACATAAGAAATAAAACATGCTGAAATCAAAACGTCTCGTAGAAATGGTACACGATAGTTTAGTTATAAGGTGTATAAAAATGTGTGTTTAATCTTGCTACATATACTTTTCTTAATAATTAAAACCTGACATGATGGTGGGATTTGCAAAAAAAAAAAACCATCATGCATGTCTGTCGTTGCATAAAAAAGTACCCCCTCCGTTCCTAAATATAAGTCTTTTTAGAGATTCTACAATATGGACTATATACGGAGCAAAATGAGTGAATCTACACTTTAAAATACGTCTATATTCATCCGTATGTAGTCCATATTGAAATCTCTAAAAAAAAGACTTATACTTAGGAACGGATGAAGTAGTACATACTCTTTTTAGGGGAAATTTAAAAGTAACCACATATAGCATGTTGGCAAGCAGCCGCTCTACGTGCACACTTTTAGAGAATGCATTGAAAAAGGAACAGCGCCGAGCCAAGACAAAATAAAAATGGTAACGATTTGTTGCCTGGACAGAGATCAGTTCACGAGAGGTAAACCACACGAAACTGGATCGAAGCTGAGCCGAAACTGGAGCAAGCAAGCAAGCACACGGCTTGGATCCGGCCAGGTAGCTAGCTAGCTAGATCAAGTTGACCCGAAACTGGATTCGTCCTTCCACAACGGAACACATTCCGCAGCACCAATACGGAAAGCGAATTCAGCAGGAAGCCCCCCACCAGTTTATGCGCAATTGCCCATACCACACACGCATACGCATACGCAGCTTGAGATAGGTGGCGGCGGCAAGCAGTTCTCCGTGGCAAAAATTAACGCGCACGCGCTCGCCTCATCCCCTCCTGTCTGCGCAAACTACGGTAACATACACGAGCAGGCTCAGTTCAGGTAGGAATATACGGCCATCCAAGCAAAGCCGCCGATGGATCAATCGATCGAGCCCATGGCAACGAGGCGCTTGCCCGAAACCACAGCAACCCGAGGTTCCGCCCGGAAAAGCCCCCCGCTTTTCTCCCCCCACCTGTCGAGCCCCGACTCGTCCATCCACCAACCCAACCCCACCCGAATGCACACGCAGAGAGAGAAAAGGAGGTGTGTGTGTGTGGTCAGGAATGCCCGTATCGTACGCACTGCGTATGAATTGGGCGGGCCACGAGTTGGATTTGACGGGCGATCGAAAAGGTGGCGAGGGAGCGGGGTGGCGTGTACGTAGCAGCCAGCGCGGGGAGACAGCGACGGAGCAGGACCGATGGATCGGGGAGGAGAGAGAGCGGGCTCTAGGGTTTCGCGTCTCCCACCTTGCCGGAAATGGCAATGGTGGGGCGCAGCGCCCTAATCACTCCCCACTCCGTTCTCGCCTTTTAACCCACCTCCCCCACCGCTCCGCTCCCATCCCGTCCAGCCCCCTCGCTCACTTTCCCTTTCCCCTTTCCCCTTCCCCTGCAGCGCGCGAGAGCTAGCTTCCTCCGCTTAGTTTAGCTGAGCTGAGCTGATTTCGTGGCCGGCGGTGGTGTGGGAGCGGCCGAGAGGCGCGTGGGTAGCAGGAGGCTGATCTGGAGCTCGCGGTTCCCGACGCGGCGGCCGGCGACGGCATGGGGCGGGGCCGGGTCGAGCTCAAGCGGATCGAGAACAAGATCAACCGCCAGGTCACCTTCGCCAAGCGCCGTAACGGCCTGCTCAAGAAGGCCTACGAGCTCTCCGTCCTCTGCGATGCCGAGGTCGCGCTCATCATCTTCTCCAACCGCGGCAAGCTCTACGAGTTCTGCAGCGGCCAAAGGTATACATACGCACGTAATAACAAGAGCATAAAACACAAGTGTTCGATGTGTACCGTGGGGTTTAGCTTGCTAGATCTGGCCTCCGCCGAGGTATTGGGCGCTTGGGGTATCCCGGGGGGGCTCAGACGCGGTGGATCCGTGCCCGGAGAAGCTCGATCAGGGGTGTGTGTGTCCGGCTCCGGCCAGCCGGGACTAGTTTCTTCCAGAAATTAGCTAGGGTTTTGGTTTGGGTCGCTACAGCTTGGCTTCTCGCGTGGCGAGTTCGCCCTAGATCTGCGGGCCTCAGCCCCCAAGGTCGTCGTGAATCCATGGGGTCTGAGAGATGGCCGGCGCGCTCTTTAACTTTCGGTTGAATTTTGCATGCATGCGCCGGCTGGCCGGGAGCTAGTTAATTAAATCAGGGGTTTATGTCGGCTTCGATTGGCCATCGCATGCCCTGTAAATCTCCGAACTAACGGAGACCGTTTTCCGTGGGATCAAATTTTGCGGGTATTTGCTTCGACGGGACGGCAGGCATCGCATCACGTAGACATCGGATGTGTGTGGTGACTGATGGATGGATTAATTCTCAGCATCCCTAGCTTAGCTAGCTTCTCGCGCGGAAGATCGAGGCAAAACGGTTACTGTATGGATGTCTTGTCGCTGGTTTGCTGCGGTTTTTCTGGGATAGTGTCTTTTGGATTTTCGGGCTTTCATGTGAGTTGTGGCTGCCTCAACTTAAGTGAGATGAAAACTTCATATATATTGCCTTTTTCTCTTGCTACTGGTAGGGATGATTTTTTTTGAGATTTTCTTGTCAACAAATATATAGGAGATAGATTCCTAGAGAAACACAATGGATGATCCAAACGTGTTTCTTCATCTTTGATTTCTTTCAAAATCTGGTGTTCAGCTGTCAGACAAGCACGCATACAGTCTGCTTACTTATTGACTTTTTTCCCCCGCAAAAAAAAAACACAAGCATGGGTGGTATCGAATCAAATTCTCTGTTTACAAAACAGAACTGAACACATAATTGACTAGGCGAAGGTAGACAAGTATCTCCTTCGACAAAAATAAGCGAAATAAATGCAGACCTGTAATCTACTAATAGTATTAATGATCTTAACTAGGAGCATCTCAGTTCAATACCAGTTCAAAACAGTTCTTTTTTTTACTTAAGAAATGACAGTTCTAGTTTTAAACATGGATGAGATACCTGGTTTGTTTGATAATTTGTCCAAAACTTAAGATAACTTGTCCAAAACTTAATTAATACTCTTACATTGTATGCACCACCGTTCACTACATACCTAGTTAGCAGTATGCTTTTTGATATTATATGGTCTAGTATTAGAATCAAAACCTTATAATCGATATGTATCACATTGATAAATCAAGAGGATCTAGACATCCACGGCTGCCCAAGTTGACCTAGTTGTTCATGCACTCATCTTGCTTGGGGTTTTACATATCTCCCAAGGAAAAGTTATGTTCACACTAGAGCTTTTTCCTACCATTTGCTGGTAAGAAAAACTTTTCTTGACAAACAGTATGACCGTTCCCAAATCACTGCCATACATCTATTGTTAAAAGAGTTTGTCAATAAATTAGATGCATAATTTTCGTGAGAAAGAATAACCGATTGGTTCCTTCGCACCAAAAACTTTGATGAGGTTCTAGAAAAGACTACTGTACCCTGCTAACAATCAGTTACAGTTGATTTCAAATATACAAGAAGCCAAAGTATGTCTCTTTCTAGTGTTTATTTTGTGTCTTTACAGAGGTTCGGTGTATTATAAGCATGTCTATTTCTAGTGCTTATTTTGTGTCATTACAGAGGTTCGCTGTATTATAAGTTTCTTTGCATTACATTTAGATTTGCGGAACAGAAGAGGAAATAATAATGCTCGTTCTGCGCTCACAAAATTTTACATGTATGGTGCCAGTAGGTTTTTTTATTTATTGGAATTGATATTTTTTAGAGAGATTCACTTAAACTAGCCCTTAGCAGAATCCAAGCCACATGCTAATATGGAACAAATATTGTTTTTCGTCCAAGTTATGGCACTACTAACTGAATTAGTCCCAAAAAATAATACTGAAGTTAGTAATAACTAAACACCCCCTTGAGGATGGCCCAGGGCAAGGCAAGGTACATAAGATACCTAGGACTGACTGTGAAGTACCTGCAGGGTATAATCGGTGACAGTCTTCAGTTGTCTCTCTTCATTCATTTGTCAGAGACAGCCCATCTCTCACGGCCGAGTAGTCCTTTCAGTTCAACTTGGTTCTATCTACTGTACGAACTTAACGTATTATCAGATGTCCCTTCAGGCCTGTACAGTTGCTACATAGCTAGCTAGTGCTAGTGCTCCATTATTTTATGCTGGCAGATATCCTTAACGTCTACTGTACCTAGAATCTGCTCAGGAAGATGGCAGATATCCCACATCCTGCACCCCCCTTTCAAGTCTGGCAGTATACCGGAGAACTGAACTATTCTAGCGCTAGCTGTTGATTTTAGTTGTAGTGTTTATTTCCTGTTGTTTTGAATGTTTGTTTGTCTATTAAACATCAGGACAGTCTTAGAATATCATGGAAACAAACATTTATAAGGATCATGAAATTACCAATATATAAAAAGATTAATTAGCGTTGCTGTTTCCTCAAAATTGTTGCCTGCAAAGTACTCGTATTGATGTAATGCGCAACCAAATATTTTGGTCTATGTATATCCCGTAATTTGACTTAGGAAACTGGCATATATACCTTGAAAATCCACATTTTCAAACACTTGCGGTTTCATGAACACTATTATGCTCCTCTAGTCAGTTCCTTACTCGGATTTTTGAACTTGTAGCATGCCCAAAACACTTGAGAGATACCAAAAATGCAGTTATGCTGGGCCAGATACAGCAATACAAAATAAGGAGAATGAGGTAAGTTCTGTGTATATTTTGATTCAGATATTGTAATGATTGATTTAATATCACAAGTCCATGAAATTAAATTGTGTTATAGCATCCCTCTTGTCAAAAGATATGAGTTGTTTACTGGTATAATCCTGAAATCATGTATGTTTTTCTTCAGTGTTACCATTAAACAGCCTAAATAATGCATGTTGGATGGATCACATTAAAAGTGACATATATAAACTACTTTACTAATTATCTGTGCATCTATACATATCTTATTACCTACTCAAGTATGACCGATGTTTACTGCCTAGTGCCTGTACCTACTTATCTCTGTTGTACTACTGTGAAAAAATCTTGAAGTTTTCTGTATGTAAATTGAGAGTGTTGCAAAATCATATATCTGGGAATGCTAATGGAAACATGTAGTGATTGGAAAACTATATATATTTTATCTGTATGTAGTTCCATTTGTCTTATAACTTTTTCCTACTAATTTCTGAATCCTGATGGCCACAAATAAGGCTGTCATTTTTTTGTGATATACTCCCTCCGTCCCAAAATGTAAGATCATTTTTACACTATCATAGTGTCAAAAATGATCTTATATTTTGCGACGGAGGGAGTACCTGCCAGACTAACTGAAGATGAAATCAAAATTGCTGATAACCGTGATAAGAGAACAAAATATGGAAGGGATGGCCATTCAGTTGTCATGAAAGATCAAAATCATGATTAGTTATTTAGTTGTTTCCCCAATAGCATTGCATGTGAAATAATCATATTTTATTCCAATCCCAGTTTTCCCTTTCCCCCTTTTCAGTTGGTTAAAATGTTTAAGTTCTGTTTTGACAAATTTGTACTGAAATGGCACATACTTTCAGTTAGTGCAGAGCAGTCGAAACGAGTACCTCAAACTGAAAGCACGAGTGGAGAATTTGCAGAGAACCCAACGGTAAGTAATTTATTCTACCCTGTGTTACCTTTGAAGATCAAGTGGACTTTTTTATCTTCCAAAAAAAATGTTCATGAAATTAAATGATTACCTTTTTGAACAAGGTTAAACAATCACAAGAAATCAAATCAGTACATCTATATTGTACTGAAGTTAAATAAGTCCATGTAGCTTAGTTTAAATATTGATCAACTAATACACAATACTTATGGTGGCCTTCTAATTGAATATCATTTACAGAAATTTGCTTGGCGAAGATCTCGGGTCACTCGGCATCAAAGATCTTGAGCAGCTCGAAAAGCAACTTGATTCATCCTTAAGGCACATAAGATCCACAAGGGTAATTGATTATTTTCCATATGATCACGATGCAGAGGCTAGGAGAACTATCTCTTTTCATTATCTACATAAGAAGTACAGATTGTTTTGTAGCCTTTTTATGTCGTCCTGTAGCTTTGGGCGTTCTCTGTTTCTCTGTTGCTACTCTGTGTTAGATGATCATTAGCTATATAATGCTACAAGATGTAGGGTCTGATAGCTCTTGTATTTCTTCAGTTTTAATTAAGTAAACTGGAGCAAGGTATGTGCTCTGTTCAAACAATAATGGAATTTTTTTCTCGTGCCACAAAATATAGCTCAAAACTTTCTCCTTTTTTGTTTTCAAAAGGACAAAGCACATCTCAGATTTGTCTGTTTCAAAAAAAAAAAAAAAAACTCTGATTACTGAGCTACTTTGTATAGTTCCTATTCATTCAACTATATGAAGTTTTCAGCTGGATCTCTTTGATCCAGTATCATTTTTCTAGGAATGGAACAAAGATACATTCAGACAATTTTTGTTGTGCAATGCACTGCTTATTCATATGTGCTATACAGAACTTGAAACAACTTGCCGCTTTCAGCTTGGATATAGTTTTTCAGTTTATGCTATTTAGCATATTTTGCAACACAACATAATGCTGATGAATTTCGACCTTGCAGACACAGCATATGCTTGACCAGCTCACTGACCTCCAGAGGAAGGTATGTGCTCTTAACAAAAAAAAAATTGATCATAATTTGTGTTACTCCCTCCGATCCAAATTAATTGATGCAGCTCTAAGTTCATAAGTTGTACTAGAGCTGCATCAATTAATTTGGATCAGAGGGAGTACTAAATTTTCTCCTAGGCTTATGTTCAGATAAGAAAACTGACGGTTCCCAATAATACACTGAATAATTTTGCAGGAACAAATGCTGTGTGAAGCAAATAAGTGCCTTCGAAGAAAAGTAAGTTCACTTGTCCATACACGGAATTATTTTATCTTCAGAAGAAATAAACCTGGTTATGGTTGGTGTTTGCACCCACTCGCCTGAACTTAAATACTGCACGGAGCATGCATCTGGTTCTCTTGTTTTGAAGCTGAAGCCATTTTGTACTTACTTTTGAATGTACCCACAAAAGTGTCGTCGGGCAGTTGCTTCTTCTGCATATGCTTGCAACCACTAGCACAACAAGGACCATATACATACCTGTCTCTCTAAAAAGAGTAACAAACGTACTAATGCTTTATAAAGGCCAAACAGAAATCAGTTAGCATGCATGTATCAGTATTTCCATGCATGCCGTACGTACCACAAGTTGTTGCATATACAGCTTTCGTACACCTGTCCTTTGCATATTTAGTTCTGTTCTATACTGTAGAATCTACAAAACATTCTCCATTGCCAAGAACAGGCAGATAGACGGGTTGATTTTAATTGCAAGATTAGTGACATGTTTATCTGTTTTTGCGATGAGAAGCTGGAGGAGAGCAGCCAGCAGATGCAGGGCCAAATGTGGGAGCAGCACGCCGCCAACTTGCTCGGCTACGACCAGCTGCGACAGTCGCCGCATCAGCAGCAGGCGCCACACCACGGCGGCAACGGCTTCTTTCACCCCCTGGACCCTACCACTGAGCCTACACTTCAGATAGGGTATGCGCTTGCTTGCTTGTACCAGCCCGTCAGATAGAGTAATCAAGATCCGCTGCTCACCATTTCGTCAAATTTCCTTCAGGTATACTCAGGAGCAGATAAACAACGCATGCGTGGCGGCGTCGTTCATGCCGACATGGCTGCCCTGAAGATCGATGATCCAACCAGCTAATAAATGTGCCCGTCGCACTCTACCTACGTATATTCCGGGGCCGGGAGCGACTACTATCGCGTTCGCGTACGCCCAACAGTTCTGTGTCTGTGTGTCCTTGTGTGAAAAACTTTTGTGATCGGTATGATCGACGTGTATGTCAAGACTGTCTGTTCCAAAGGCCTGCACGTACGTCTTGGTTGCTATAGGCTGGCTCGTGCATAAAAGACGACGACGTGCAGTGCAGTGCCTGTAGTCCTGTACGTTTCATAATTTCCAGTTCAACTACATATAGCTGTATGATGGTGTGATGTTATCAACTGAGTGTGACTATATAAATGCAGAATTGCAATGCATTGTTGAAGTTTGATGCAGGCTGGTGCGTACGTACGTGCACTGGATGTCTAGCAAGCAGGAATTATGCGTTGAAGTTAAGCATGCATCCCCGCAACAACAAAAAAAAAGTTAAATATTTGTGGAAAGAAAAGAGGCTCTCACATTCCCACCTGATACGTCAAAAGCAATCGACTTACCGGGTTTATTTGGCACGAAAGCTATATGTGTTCAGCCATTAGTTTGTTCCCTGCAACCAAAGGAGCAAAGGACCGCAATCCACAATGCAAACTTGCTAAGGAACAAATACATCAAAATTCACAAGAGATCGACCAGTTATTGCCAGTGGGGGCAGTCATAGCCCGATGGCTAGGTCCACTATAGTCATGGCCCAGGAGTTCGAGCTTAATTAGCCGAGAGATCTTACCAATTCAAGTAGCTCATGAGTTTTGCGTTTTAATTCCAACCCTAACTCTGGTTTAACCATCTAAGAACATAAGAGATCACATGTGCACTACTACACCAAAGGTTACTGAGCTTCCCACGGTGTGGCATCCCTTGGCTCATCATAGCCAGCTGAAAAAACATCTAGACCCCTAATCTGTTGTGATGTTGATGATGGCAATTAGTGAGACTAATGTCATTTATCAAGTACCCACGGGACAATGGTTCATCATAAAAAGTACGGATATGGTTTGTCCTCCCCTCCCAATTTCAAAAAGGAAAGGAGAAAAGTTATTGGTTTGTTGAAAGACTCGATTTTTGGGTGTTATTTGAGTCTTCGGGAAGCCACACTATGAAGAGGGGTTGAGGTGGTGCGTAGTGTGGGGATCATGTGCCATACATCTTATACAAAAGCGCCCCCACACACAACCTACTTGAAGTTAAAACCCTCCAAATCAACCTTTGCATTGACCCCCGAGTATCCAGGGTACAGGGGTCGGGTATCCGGGGTCGAATAGTTTCGCCTCTCTACACCCTGGATCTTTGGGGTCCCTGACCCCCGAGTCTCTAGGGTTCATATGGTTTGCTCTCTGAACGATTTGACCTTGGCTTCATCTTTGAATGGGCCAGGTCTCCAGGGTGCATATGCTCTGCCCTCTAGACAGAGTAGGACTTCGATACTCTCAGGCCCCAGGCCTCTGGGATACCCCCGGGCCCATTAGTCTCGGTCTCTTGGGTCCATGGAATTGCATCGGTTGGATAGGGGTGGGTGGGGTATAAATATACATCCTTCTTCTACCTCTAGACCTAATCCTTCATTGAACTTGCTCCACCATTGTCAAACCTCGGAAAGCTCATCTCCCTTTTATTGTTCCAATCAAACTCCATCGAACATTTAGGATTGAAAGAGGAACTCCCGGTCTACACTCCCACCAAACCAAATCGTGACTCCCCTACTCATTCATCACCATACTTGTTACTATTGGAGATTTGTTTTTTTTTTGCAGGCATACTATTGGAGATTTGGGACTCCTTGGCAGCAGGAGTCCTTCCCGGAAGCTTCCTTGCATGTGGTGTGCCTCGGTGAATTTTGTAAAGGTCCGGTGGTTTCCTTCAAGGCCAACCACAAGTGATTTGAGGCACCTCCATTAGGGAGTTGGCCGTGGCTCAAAGGAGAAAAGGGTGAGCCATCGGTGGCACTCGAGAAGCTTTGCCTCTCGCACCTTTCCAATAGAGATTAGCACTACCCCAAAAGGGTAAAATTTGGGATGCATCCCCGTCTGAAACTTGTGTGTTTCCTTTAGATATATACCTTTATCATGTCCCTAAGCACGATTGTGGTCATCAACACTGACATGGGTCCAAATGCGACTACGACTACTCATAGGAGTTATCTTTAGCATTGATTTCACCGTTCTTCATAGCATCCCAGGGACTGACTTTATTGTCGTTGGATCATCCATTGCTTGACGCCAACACTCCTCCTTGGCCGCTTTGATCTCCACTTGCTCATTGCTGAACTTTTCGGCATTAACCGAACACAAACATTACAAGAAACCATGTAAAAAAATGAAATACAATACAGGGAATCATCTGTGCTCTCCATCATCTATACTTTAAAATAGACTAATGCAATCTATATACAGGGAATCCTCTGTGCCCTCCATCATGTATAATTTTTGTTCAGATAATATTAATTCAAATATTCACTTCATAACTTTTCTATTAAAATATACTGTAATCGATCCCTGCAGCAATACGCGTGGTATACAAGTAAGATAGATCTTTATATTCCATATAAAAGTAATGATAAGTTGGACCCTATCAATGAAGTCCCTTTGATTGTCCACACCCCATGATAGACGGCGGCAGACGGCCGACCCTCTCGACGCCCTCCTCGAAGACCACACCCATGCCCATGAACACATGCGCCTCCACGTGACAGTGGAACAGCCACACCCCCGGGTTGTCCGCCCGGAACCGCACCGCCGTCCACCCATCCGGGTGCAGCGGCACCGTGTTCTTCATGATCGGGTCCCTCACGTTGAGCAGCCTCCATGCGTCTGCGGCAGGGTTGAACTTACCTTCACCATGACCGAGCACCCAGAAGTCGTGACCATGGAGATGCCACGGGTGCGTCTCGCTCTTGTTGTTGAGCATGTTGGAGTTCTGCAGCACCACGTCCACCACGGAGCCGAGCGCCAGCCGGTACACCGGGCTGCCCACGGTCCCGTTCGTCGGCGCCGGCGCGGAGATGTCGTGGTTCATGTGGTCGTACATGTCGGGCGGGGGGCGCTGTTCGTACGCGTCTTTCATGCCGCGCTTCATCGCCACCAGGTATGGCGTGGCCGGGAACATGAGGGACACGCCATTGATGGTCCACTTGATGTGGCCATCGATCCGGTTCTGGGTGTTGAGGAAGAGCAGCGTGCGGTCGGCCCTCGCCGGCATGGGCACGACGTAGCGTGGGTGCGCGAAGATGGCCCTGCTCTGCTCCACCCTGATCACCGTGTTGTTCCATGCCGGGCCAGCCGGTGGCGCCGTGGGCGGAGGCATCCACGGGTTGTTGCCGTTGAAGGCGTAACTCACGACGGCCTTGCCGCTGGGTGTCTGGCTGGGGTTGCGACCAACGACGTGGGACGCAGCCCAGTAGTTTCGCCGCGGGTCCTGGTCGGCCTTGACCAGCACGGAGTAAGTCTCGCCAGAGTAGATGAAGAGGCCCCTCACCGCGAACGGCCGCACGTAGTGCCCGTCAGCCTCCACGACCATCATCGAGTGGCCCTCTATCTCGAAGTAAAGCGAGGAGAGCGACGTGAGGCTGCCGATGCGGAGGAGGTATGTCTTTCCCGGCACGGCGGTGAACAGAGTCGGCAGAGCGCAGTCGGGGCGGGAGGCGTTGCACGTTCCACTGGGAGCGAGCGAGCAGTTGAACAATCCTCTGCCGTTGATGAGGAGAGACTGGGGCTCCGTGACGAAGACGAAGGGGTTGGAGGAGAGGCCTGTGGCCTGCTCGTAGACGCTCTTGTGCCACCAGTCGCCGAGGAGGACGGTGTGCTCCTCGTCGTACGAAAAGGGCTCGACGAAGCCGTCTGGCACGGTGACCACGATCATGCCGTTGAGCCCCGCCACGCGTTGCATCCCGTAGTGCGCATGGTACAGGTACGTGCCAGGCTGGAAAAAACACATGTGCACATTTAGAGATGAGAGCTCAGCTGCCATGCTCATGCTTCGACAAAGAATTAATACAACATATATTGCCATGTTAATGCATGTATGTGAGTATGTTGCTTACCCTGTCGACGACAAATTTGTAGGTGAAGGTTTCGCCGGGAAGGATGGGGCACTGCGTGACGCCGGCGACGCCGTCAGCCCACGGCGTGTCAATCTGGCGGATGCCGTGCCAGTGGATGGCGGTGTTCTCTGTCTCGAGCTTGTTGTTGACGGCGACGACGATAGTGTCGCCCTGCGTGGCACGGATGGTCGGGCCGGGAGCCTCGCCATTGAAAGTCACGGCGAGCTTCTCGAAGCAGTCAGGGGACTTCAACTGGTACGAGATGTCCCACGTGTAGTGGTGCACCTTGGCCTCTGCCACGGCCACCAGCAGCCAGAAGCAGAGGACGGCGGCGGCAACGAGCAGTGGCCTCGCCGACGGTAGCATCGTGCCGGCCGACGCGCGTAGCTGCTTAGTTAATTGCACTGGCGCTGGCTGTGGAGTAAAGCAAGAAGAAGCCAACAACTGCAGTGATGCAGTCGTTTTGGTTGGAGGTGGAGGAATTAGCTCGATCAGTGGTGTTGTGGAGAACTTGTTGGTGTATTGTAAGCGTAGTAGGCTGAAGGTTTTATAGGGTGATTAGGTTGCGCATACTGGTCAAATATGGCACAAGGCGCCACACGCGGCGACTAAGTAGTCCTTTTACCGAATTTATTATCCAGCGTGCGGAATGTCCTAGGAAGCGACGACGGTCATCCAATGTGCTTGTGATAGGGCTCCAATTTTTAGAGAAAACACTAGCCCGTACAATATAAAGACATTTTTTTTAACACATTACTAATGCAGGTGCACACATACACCCACTCCTATGAACGCACACACGTGTCACTCTATCCCATGAGCACCTCTGAGATACTGAACCGGCATAACACCATGAGATTGACAAATCTCCCACTGAATGAATATCGCCAGAAAGACTGAAATAAATCCAGGAAAATATGAGTACGAGTGTCAAGTTTAGGACTTGAACTATGGTGGCTTGATTCCACCACAAGGAAACTAGCCATCTGAGCTATGCTCAATTCGCAAATGTAAAGACAATCGGACATTAGAACTTAGAACAATCAGTAAAAATAAAATTATGTTAAAAGTTATACTAGCCTTTTTTTTCTCCTATTGTACATCGTCTGCACGAGATTGAAATTGCACCAAACCAACAGTAAAGAAAAGGACACTTGCAACTCTCGATCAAGCTGCTTTAAAGATCGCAATAGTCACTCGTTGCTTGAGACGAGATCTAGAAGTCGCTGCATCAATACCCAGCCGACTGCTCTCCTTAACAGGCACACCAACTGCCAAGATCCGAAGAGAGCCAAAAAATCTCGCGACACAAACTCTCATAGGCCCTTCATCAGCATCGGATTGGACGTCATTGAGGTACGAAGAGACCGGAGAGACCTTATTCCAACACGTCATCGCCGCCACCACCTCGTCAATGCCGCTAGAGAAACAAAACCTAAGGAAAGAAAAACAAAACAGACGGGGTCCTCGCTCCTCTTGCCAACGAACAAAGGAGAGGAGGGGACCGAGGAGGCAACGTGGAGGAGTCCTTTCGCGGCGGTGCCAGCTACGATTGGGAAATGTGACGCGACCAGGGTGTTGACGTCTCTGCTACATGTAGACTGCGTTGGTATTTTCTCGAAGAGAAGAGGATGATGCAGTATAGTAGAGATAAGTATTTCCCTCAGTTAAGAACCATGGTTATATATCCAGTAGGAGAGCCAGTCCAAATCCTTTAGCAGCACCTACACACACAAAAGCAAACACTTGCACCCAAAGCAAATAAGAGGGTTGTCAATCCTCTTAGCGGTTATTTGCAAGGATTATTTCTGATAGTGATAGATAGAAATATAAATTGCAAAATAAAATAAAAGTAAATAAATTGCAGCAAAGCATTTTTGGGTTTTAATATATGATAAAGATAGACCCGGGGGCCATAGTTTTCACTAGAGGCTTCTCTCTCGAACACATAGCATACGGTGGGTGAACAAATTACTGTTGGGCAACTGATAGAAAAGCAAATAATTATGACGGATTCATGGCAATGATCATGTATATAAGCATCACGTCTGAGACAAGTAAACCGACTCCCGCCTGCATCTACTACTATTACTCCACCCATCGACCGCTATCCAGCATGCATCTAGGGTATTAAATATAAAATAGGGTAACGTCTTAAGCAAGATGACATGATGTAGACAAAGTAAACTCAAGCAATATGATTAAACCCCATCTTTTTATCCTTAATGGCAACAAAACAAATACGTGTCATGTCCCTTTCTGTCGCTGGGATTGAGCACCGCAAGATTGAACCCATCACAAAGCACCTCTCCCATTGCAAGATAAACCAATCTAGTTGGCCAAACCAAATCGATAGATCGGAGAGAAATACAAAGCTATAACAATCATGCATAAAAGAGTTCAGAGAAGACTCAAATATTTATCATGAATAATCTGATCATAAACTTACAATTCATCGGATCTCAACAAACACACCGCAAAAGAAGATTACATCGAATAGAACTCCAAGAACATCGCGGAGAACATGGTATTGAAGATCAAAGAGAGAGAAGAAGCCATCTAGCTACTAACTATGGACTCGTAGGTCTGTGGTAAACTACTCACACATCATCGGAAGGACAACAAGGTTGATGTAGAAGCCCTCCGTGATCGATTCCTCCTCCGGCAGAGTACCGAAAAAGGCCTCCAGATGGGATCACGGAAGAACAGAGGCTTGCAGCGGCGTAAAAGTTATCCGGGGTGGCTCTCTGTTGGTTTCCGAATATTTAAGAATTTATAGAAGTGGAATTAGGTCAAAACGAGCCACGAGGGGCCAACAAGGCATTAGGGCGCGCCCCCCTAGGGCCGCACCTGTTGCCTTGTGGAGGCCTCGTGAAGCTTCTGGCCTCCTCTCCAAGTCTCCAGGGTCTCTTTTGTCCAAAAAAAATCTCCAAAAAGTTTCATCAAAATAAGCAAACTATGCAACAAAAACAGAATCTGTCTAAAACAGAACAGTCTGTAAATATCTGAATTAAAGTCATACTTTTGTATCTCGGAAAATTCTGAAAAATTAGGAAAACGTGTGAAATTCATATATCACTATTGTGTAAAAAATTCAGAAGGTTCTGACGCTCCATAAAAAAAATCAAAATTCCAGCACTGGACGTAAAAATTTCTATTTTCAAACAACATCAATTATACTATCTTCCAAATCATCCCAAAGGCATCACTTGGCACAAACACTAATTAAAAG
Organism: Elymus sibiricus; assembly: GCA_039707655.1. Taxonomy (NCBI): domain Eukaryota; kingdom Viridiplantae; phylum Streptophyta; class Magnoliopsida; order Poales; family Poaceae; genus Elymus; species Elymus sibiricus. Next base: position 323,108,484 of record CM077672.1, read on the forward strand.
ATAAAAATGCAATAATAACAGAGGCTATAATTGTGTAAACACACAAAAACAAAAGGTAAAACAAAAATTCATTTTATTCATTGGGTTGCCTCCCAACAAGCACTATTGTTTTATGCCCCTAGCTAGGCATAATGCATAGTTTCAAGTGTTGTCATCCTTCATCCCCAAATCTTTCTTAATCAAATCTTCCAAAACTTTTCTCATTAATTCTCTATTTTCAGGTTCTTCTTTTCTAGTAGGGGGTCCTAAATACTTGAAGGGGCTTTGATTGGTGACTTTAACATTCATAACTTCGAACTCAGAATCATCACCATAAACCTCATCATACAACACATGTATCTCATCATCAATAGGGTCTCTAGCCGTACCCTCAAACCATTCTTCACTAAATCCCTCATCAATTCCTTTAGTAATCCACTCAAAGTTATCACAAGCATGGTGGTACAAAGTTTTAATTATTTCGGCATATGGGACTCTTCTTCTAATATTCTCACCATAAGCAAAGTAGTTTTTAGACTCCAACCTACGGATAGTATCTTTATCATGAAGAATTTCCTCTATAGGAGGATGCTCAAAATCAATTTTATAAAAGGAAAAGATATCCCTAGCTTCTTGGATTATATAATCAAATTCATGCATAAGGATTATAGCGGCAATTTTCTTAGCCCTAGGATCATGGATGTTGGGAAGCTCATAAAATACCTTTTGTAAGGCGGGGTGAATATATAAAAAATTTATTTTTAATTTAACCACAAACATAGCAATAGCATCCACATAGCAATTTGTTTTATCAAGAATAGATCCCTTAATTATTGGTATAACTCCCGCGCAATTAAAGAACTCTTGAATAATGTTCTTCCCGATAATATTACCACTTCCCACATGATAGACTTTAGTATTAAAATTAGTGGGGGGTCAGTCTCAGGAGGGTCATGATTAAGATCAAAAGGATGAATTTTCTCCCCAAGAGATTCACCAGCACTATCCTCGCTAGCACTTTCAACCACAACTTTCTCAAGTTCAGACGTGATAACGACTTCAAGCAAAGCAAGCAAACAAAATATTTTTGTGTTTTTGTGAAATTGTTTTAGAAGTGGGGGAGATGAAAACGAGAGGCAAATGCAAATAAAAAGGCAAATAAAATAAATGCAAGTGGATGATAGTTTGTGCGAAGGTACTTAATAATTTTGGTGATGTCTCCCCGGCAACGGTGCCAGATATTCTTCCTGCTACTTGTAGACTGCGTTGGTATTTCCACGAAGAGGAGAGGATGATGCAGTATAGTAGAGATAAGTATTTCCCTTAGTTAAGAACCAAGGTTATCAATCCAGTAGGAGAACTAGTCAAAATCCTTTAGCAGCACCTACACACACAAAGGCAAACACTTGCACCCAACGCAAATAAGAGGGTTGTCAATCCTCTTAGCGGTTATTTGTAAGGATTAATTCTGAGAGTGATAGATAGAAATATAAATTGAAAAATAAAATAAAAGTAAATAAATTGCAGCAAAGTATTTTGGGTTTTAATATATGATAAAGATAGACCCGGGGGCCATAGTTTTCACTAGAGGCTTCTCTCTCGAACACATAGCATACGGTGGGTGAACAAATTACTGTTGGGCAATTGATAGAAAAGCGAATAATTATGACGGATTCATGGCAATGATCATGTATATAGGCATCACGTCCGAGACAAGTAGACCAACTCCTGCCTGCATCTACTACTATTACTCCACCCATCGACCGCTATCCAGCATGCATCTAGGGTATTAAGTATAAAACAGGGTAACACCTTAAGCAAGATGACATGATGTAGACAAAGTAAACTCAAGCAATATGATTAAACCCCATCTTTTTATCCTTAATGGCAACAATACAAATACGTGTCATGTCCCTTTCTGTCACTAGGATTGAGCACCGCAAGATTGAACCCATCACAAAGCACCTCTCCCATTGCAAGATAAACCAATCTAGTTGGCCAAACCAAATCGATAGATCGGAGAGAAATACAAAGCTATAACAATCATGCATAAAAGAGTTCAGAGAAGACTCAAATATTTCTCATGAATAATCTGATCATAAACTCACAATTCATCGGATCCCAACAAACACACCGCAAAAGAAGATTACATCGGATAGAACTCCAAGAACATCGAGGAGAACATGGTATTGAAGATCAAAGAGAGAGAAGAAGCCATCTAGCTACTAACTATGGACCCGTAGGTCTGTGGTAAACTACTCACACATCATCGGAAGGGCAGCAAGGTTGATGTAGAAGCCCTCCGTGATCGATTCCCCCTCCGTCAGAGTACCGGAAAAGGCCTCCAGATGGGATCGTGGAAGAACAGAGGCTTGCGGCGGCGTAAAAGTTATTCGGGGTGGCTCTCTGTTGGTTTCCGAGTATTTGAGAATTTATAGAAGTGGAATTAGGTCAAAACGAGCCACGAGGGGCCCACAAGGCATTAGGGCGCGCCCCCCTAGGGCCGCACCCTGTTGCCTTGTGGAGGCCTCGTGAAGCTTCTGGCCTCCTCTCCAAGTCTCCAGGGTCTCTTTTGTCCAAAAAAAATCTCCAAAAAGTTTCGTGGCATTTGGACTTCGTTTGGTACAGATTTCCTGAAAAAGCAAAAACAAGCAGAAAACAGCAACTGGCACTGGGCACTAGGTTAATAGGTTAGTCCCAAAAAATGATATATAAATGCATATAATTGCATATAAAAACATCCAAGATTGATACTATAATAGCATGGAACAATAAAAAATTATAGATACGTTGGAGACGTATCAGTCTCTTCTCAATTTTTTGCCATGCTATCTATAGGCTGTAAACAAATGGCGATAGTCGTTTCTCCCATTGTCCATGGTTGTTGGCAGCCCATTGCCACTATTGACCTGTCTTCCACTACTAGCCCAACCGTTGTCCCCCGTCACATGCGGTTAGCCTCGTTGTCGTCCTGTCTTGTCACCCCTCCCTGCCCGAGCCGCATTCTCCGCCCAGTTCTCCGTTCCCGATCATACTTCTAAATCCCCTTTTCTCTAGCGTCACTGACGCATCCCGCACATGCTCTGAGAATGTCATGGCGAGCTGCATCGTCCCCAAATTTGGCTCATTGCAAGCTCAGTTTCGCAGCATCGTGGGAAGCGTGATGCGTGGAATTGACTAACACCCACATCATTTTCAGGCAACCTACAATATTTTTACTATCAAGTATCAAACAAATCATTGGAAACATAACTAGCTAACAAACTGGTTATCAAAATTTAAAATGTATGTTTGGTCAGAGAGTAACTAGAGATCTGTGTTTGCTATTGGGTAGGCGCCTGAAATTTCCAGGCACATTAGTCTAATTGGGAGGGAAGTGGGCGTGCATCCCCTAGGCAGAGGTGGGGGCGCAGTGCCGAGCACCAGCGAGGCGCTCGGACATCGGTGACGCCTCAGATGGGAATGATGTGGCACCGACATCCTAGGTGTAGGAGAGTCGAAGGTTTGACGGGTGGGGTGGGGGAGGAGGTCATTGACTTTGGGCAATAACCAGGTTTAGTTGGAGGGGATGGACCGATGGGAATATGGCTGGGCAAGGCGGTGGGGTAGGCTGTCAGGCTAGGGTCGAGCTGGGCGGATCTCAGGATAAAGAAGAAGGTGGCATGAGGGAGGAGGAAGATGGTCCTGGAGTCGTTAGATTTTAATCCTACGACTGTGGTCAATTCCACTGAACCAAAAAAATACGGATGCTTGTATAATAGTTTGCCCCTTAAAGATCTCACAACTTGTGTGTTGAATTATGCTCTGTCCTATTTAAGAATCCATCAGGGTTGGCCGCGTGATTAGTTTGTTCCAAAGGACAACCAGTCATGCGTGCTTATGTATCGATTGGCAGTTGCGTCTTCCTTTTCCCCCTAAATAGGGGCAAATTATTTGCCTCATCCATTAATTAAGAAGAAGAGAGTTGGCCAGTTAATTAAAGAAAAATTGGGTAAAAACCATCACAAACATGCCGCCCCATGCGGACTACTCTCAAACTATGGATCCACATGAACACAAAGACCAAGCTAAAAACTTGCCCAACATGACACTACAACTGCCTAACACTTGGGTCACAATATCACCAATGAACCACCACCGACTCGCTGCAACATGAGAAGAACACATTGACATAGACAACAGACAAATCGGAGCCCCCATTTGCAGCGTAGAAAGCTGCATCATGAAACCACCTACACGTCCCTATTATCATCGCCGTTCTTGCCTCTGGGCTTGCGGGATTTCTTTTTTGCATATGTTAGATTGAGGGTGAGTGCCACCCTCCTTGCATTTGTCCCTCCGAGCATTTTCCCTCAAGAGACATCCAATTGCCTTCCATTTTGCAGGATCAAAGTTAGTTAGGAATTCACAAACCTTGATGGTGAACATGTCTTCGAGGTTAGGCAACGACACTCCGGCCACATCATCATCACCCCCATAGGAACCACATGCCTAATGGACTCACGTGAGTGTGTGGCAGCAGCGTTAGGAGCAGCACTCCCGACATCCGTTGACACCTGGCTAGGCTCCAGGGGAGTAGTAGTGGACTCCCAAGCCACGATCGAGGGCACAACCGATTCCACCTTCAGATGCTCTATTGATGGCCGCGAAACCGGCCCATCACACATCATCTGTAGCTCAGGCATGATCTGCAGCACCAGAGCCACAACCACGGCAGCAGGCTCGCCCATAGAGACAGCCGACACATCGGGCAAGGCAGGGACCATGGATCATTGATGACCCACAAGTATAGGGGATCAATCGTAGTCCTTTTGATAAGTAAGAGTGTCGAACCCAATGAGGAGCAGAAGGAAATGACAAGCGGTTTTCAGCAAGGTATTCTCTGCAAGCACTGAAAATAGCGGTAACAGATAGTTTTGGTAGCAAGATAATTCGTAACAAGTAACAAGTAAAATAAAGTGCAGCAAGGTGGCCCAATCATTTTTATAGCAAAGGACAAGCTGGAACAAATTCGTATAATAAGCAAAGCGTTCTCGAGAAAACATGGGAATTTCATCTAGTCACTTTCATCATGTTTGTTTGATTCGCATTCGCTACTTTGATAATTTGATATGTGGGTGGACCGGTGCTTGGGTGCTGTTCTTACTTGAACAAGCCTCCCACTTATGATTACCCCTCTCGCAAGCATCCGCAACTATGAAAGAAGAATTAAGATAAATCTAACCATAGCATGAAACATATGGATCCAAATTAGCCCCTTACGGAATAGCGCATAAACTAGCTAGGGTTTAAGCTTCTGTCACTCTAGCAACCCATCATCTAATTACTACTCCACAATGCCTTCCCTTAGGCCCAAAGATGGTGAAGTGTCATGTAGTCGACGTTCACACAACACCACTAAAGGAAGCAACAACATACATATCATCAAAATATCGAACGAATACCAAATTCACATGATTACTTATGACATGACTTCTCCCATGTCCTCAAGAACAAAAGTAACTACTCACAAATCATATTCATGTTCAAGATCAGAGGGGTATGGAATAGCATTAAGGATCTGAACATATAATCTTCCACCAAATAAACCAACTAGCATCAACTACAAGATGTAATCAACACTACTAGCAACCAACAGGTACCAATCTGAGGTTTTGAGACAAAGATTGAATGCAAGAGATGAAATAGGGTTTGAGATGAGATGGTGCTGGTGAAGATGTTGATGAAGATTGGTCCTCCCACGATGAGAGGATCGTTGGTGATGTCGATGGCTTCGATTTCCCCCTCCCGGAGGGAAGTTTCCCCGGCGGAATCGCTCCGCCGGAGAGCAAAATATCTCCTGCCCAGATTCCGCCTCGAGACGGCGGCACTTTGTCCTGAAAGTCTTCTTCTGATTTTTTTTCTAGGGCAAATGGATTCATATAGTAGAAGGAGGGGGCCGGAGGCCTGCCAGGGGCCCCACAAGCTCGGGGGGCGCGCCCCCAGTCTTGTGGCTTCCTGGTGGGCCCCCTCCTAGTAATTCTTTCGCTAGTATTTTTATATATTCCAAAATAATTCTCCGTAAATTTTCAGGTCATTTGGAGTTGTGCAGAATAGCTATCTCTGTTTCACCCCTTTCTGGTCCAGAATTCCAGCTGCCGTCAATCTCCCTCTTCATGTGAATCTTGCAAAATAAGATAGAAAAGGCATAAGAATTGTATCATGAAGTGAAATAATGATTAAAAACATATTAATTAACAATAGGAAATCATGATGCAAATTGGACGTATCAACTCCCCCAAGCTTAGACCTCGCTTGTCCTCAAGCGAAAGCCGAAATCGATAATCATGACCACATGTTTAGAGAGAGAGGCGTCGATAAAAATAAAATACGGACATGGAGCATCATGATCTTTATTATAACAGCAATATATTATCATAAAACTTCTCATGAAAAAGTGACAATTCAATCACAAGTTAAAGTATGAACCATAAACCAAATTGAAAACTAACAAACTATGATCTCAGTCACTGAAGCAATTGCAATTCATCATATTATCAGAAAGAGTCTATGTAAGAGCTTTGTTTAGCAAGTTCACATACTCAACTATCATTTAGTTTTCTATGATTGCTGACACTCACGACATACTTATGGAGCAAAAGTTTCAGTCAGACACATAGAAAGATAGGGGCTTATAATTTCGCCTCCCAACGTATTTACCTTAAGGGTAATGTCAACAATAATAACTCATGATCACCTACATCCAACTAGATATATATGCCTGGGTCAATCCCCACCACATAATGTTTGCCAAGAGAAAAAATAAAAATGGAATAGAGGAGAATGCTATTGACTCTTGCATGAAAGTAAATACATAAAGTAAAAGATAGGCCCTTCGCAGAGGGAAGCAGAGGTTGTCATGCGCTTTTTGTTTTTGGATATGCAAACTCTTAATGTAAAGGAACGTCACTTTATATTGCCCCTTGTGATAGCGACCTTTATTATGTAGTCTGTCATTTTTATTTCTTCACCATCACAAGATCGTACAAAGCTTATTTTCCCTTACAATAAAAGATCATACATATTTAGGAGCAATTTTTATTGCTTTGCACCGATGACAACTTACTTGAAGGATCTTATTCAATCCATAGGTAGATATAATGGACTCTCATGGCATGAAACTGGGTTTAAGGGTTTTTGGATGCACAAGTAGTATCTCTACTTAGTGCGGAATTTTGGCTAGCAAAAGATAGGGGGCAAGCACCACATGTTAGAGGATCCAAAACAATGTAACTTATATGTGAATATAAGCAAACATAACTCATTACGTTGTCTTCCTTGTCCAACGTCGACTATTTGACATAGAATATTTAATGGGGGCTCACAATCATAAAAGATGTCCAAGATAATGTATTTATATGTGAGACCTCTCTTCCTTTATTAATTTTTCATGAATTGCAACAATGACCAATACTATGTTTGTCAACTTCCAACAAGTTTTATCAATTATACTTCTTTTATGTGAAGTCATCACTCCCCATGGGATTAGCATATGATCTTATTTTTTATTCTCTTTATTTTATTTCTAAGATTGGATCAATAAAAGCAAAACACTCAACTCAAACTACTCTTTATTATATAACCTTCACACATGATTACATAGATAGATAGATCACAAAGCAAGCACTCAAAACTAAATTATACTAAAACTTTATTCTTCTAAATCACGAAATAACTAAGGATCGAACTAGGATAGATAATGATGATAAAAAGTGATGGTGGTACGATACCGGGGCACCTCCCCCAAGCTTGGCACAAGCCAAGGGTGGTGCCCATACCCGTGTACTCAAATCTCCTTCTTTGGTGATGGTGGTGATGAAGTGGTGGGCTTGTCCTCCGTCTTCCAAGGCATAGGTTCTCCATCATAAAAGGACGAACGTGTTTCCGAAGTCCTGAAATTTGCAGCTAAACTCATACCTTTGAACTTGGCCTCATACTCAAAATTTTGGTTTTGTAGATCATATATTTGGGCTTGAAGATAATCAATCCGGTCATTGAGCTTGAAGATGACGTCCCCAATATTCTTGTCGTCCACCTTGGGCTCACGGATGAACTCCGTGATCATGGAGTGGTTAGCACTAAGTCCGCGCTCCACCATCCCCTGGCACTTGAAGATCTCCTGTTCCACCGCTTCCAGCCTGGCCTTCTCACTCCCGGTCTACTTAGGTCCTTGAACGTCCCGGATGTGGAGCACCCCCTCACGCATCTCAATGGCTTGAGGGTGCTTCATAACCTCCGGTAGGTACGGGTTGATGACCTTCTCGTAGAACTTGTCCTTGGATGAGCTTGGAGACTCCATGGCGATCTAGATCTGTCAGAAAAACAACCCGAAACAAGAACAGAGGAGAAACTTGTGATGCGGTGGTCAAAACACCCGTGAGTATATATAGTGAATTTTTCCCATGCAGGACAAGGAATATGGAAGAAAAATGGAGTCAGGAAAGTCCACAAGGGAGCCACAAGCCTGGTAGGCGCGCCCCCCAGGCTTGTCGCCTCCTCGTGCACTTTTCGGACTGTTTATTATTTTCCTAATTTTTTGTATATTCCAAAACGAACAGAAAGTACTTTTATGGAAGTTTTGGAGTCGGTTTACTTACCGTACCACATACCTACTACTTTTCAGGATTCTGGAGCGTTCCGGAAGGTTTTTTCGATGTGCTCTTCCGGTGTCATTTTTGAATAATATTAGTTTCAACATTAATGGGCGTACCTGAGATATAATGTTTAATTCTTTGCCCATTAACCACCCTCGGATTATTGCCTTCGGAGTTGTTTATTTTAATGGTTCTAGAGCGATAAACTTCTTTGATGATGTATGGCCCTTCCCATTTAGAGAGAAGTTTTCCTGCAAAGAACCTTAAACGAGAATTGTATAATAGAACATGATCACCTACCTTGAATTCCCGTTTTTGAATTCTCTTATCATGCCATCTTTTAACTTTTTCTTTAAACAACTTGGCATTTTCATAAGCTTGGGTTCTCCATTCATCTAGAGAACTAATGTCAAATTACCTCTTTTCACCGACAAGTTTAAAATCATAGTTAAGTTCTTTAATTGCCCAATATGCTTTATGTTCTAGTTCAAGAGGTAAATGACATGCTTTTCCATAGACCATTTTATATGGAGACATACCCATAGGATTTTTATAAGCAGTTCTGTAAGCCCATAGTGCATCATCAAGTTTCTTAGACCAATTCTTTCTAGATCTATTAACGGTCTTTTGCAAAATTAATTTTATTTCTCTATTAGTTAATTCAACTTGACCACTAGACTGAGGATGATAAGGAGATGCAATTCTATGATTAACATCATATTTCGCAAGCAATTTACGGACAACACCATGAATAAAATGTGAACCACCATCAGTCATTAAATATCTAGGGACTCCAAACCTCAGAAATATAACTTCTTTAAGCATTTTAATAGAAGTGTTATGATCAGCACTACTAGTTGGAATAGCTTCTATCCACTTAGTAACGTAATCAACAGCAACTAAAATATGTGTATACCCGTTAGATTTAGGAAATGGCCCCATATAATCAAAACCCAAACATCAAATGGTTCAATAACAAGTGAATAATTCATAGGCATTTCCTGACGTCTACCAACATTACCAATTCTTTGACATTCATCACAAGAGATGACAAACTTACGTGCATCTTTGAAAAGAGTAGGCCAATAAAAACCAGATTGTAATACCTTGTGTGCAGTTCTGTCTCCCGCATGGTGTCCTCCATATGCCTCGGAGTGACACTTTCGTAGGATTTGATCCTGTTCATGCTCAGGTACACAACGCCTAATAACACCATCTACTCCTTCTTTATATAAATGTGGGTCATCCCAAAAGTAATGTCTTAAATCAAAGAAGAACTTTTTATTTTGTTGGTATGTGAAACTAGGTGGTATATATTTAGCAACAATGTAATTAGCAAAGTCTGCATACCAAGGAGTATTATGAGAAGCATTTATCACAGCTAGTTGTTCATCAGGGAAATCATCATTAATAGGAAGTGGGTCATCAAGAACATTTTCCATTCTAGACAAATTATCAGCTACGGGATTCTCAGCTCCCTTTCTATCAACAATATGCAAATCAAATTCTTGTAGCAAAAGAACCCACCTAATGAATCTAGGTTTAGCATCTTTCTTTTCCATAAGATATTTAATAGCAGCATGATCAGTATGAATAGTAACTTTGGAATCAACAATATAAGATCTGAACTTATCACATGCAAACACAACTGCTAAAAATTCTTTCTCAGTAGTAGCATAATTTCTTTGAGCACTGTCTAGAGTTTTACTAGCATAATGAATAACATTCAATTTCTTATCAACTCTTTGGCCTAGAACAACACCAACAGCATAATCACTAGCATCACACATAATTTCAAAGGGTAGGTTCCAATCAGGTGGTTGAACAATAGGTGCAGAGATTAAGGCTTTCTTAAGTATTTCAAAGGCTTCTACACAATCATCATCAAAAACAAATGGAACATCTTTTTGCAAAAGATTAGTAAGAGGCCTAGAAATTTTAGAGAAGTCTTTTATAAACCTTCTATAGAAACTAGCATGACCAAGGAAACTTCTTATACCTTTGATATCTTTAGGACATGGCATTTTCTCAATAGCATCAACTTTAGCTTTATCAACTTCAATACCTCTTTCAGAAATTTAATGCCCAAGGACTATACCTTCATTCACCATAAAGTGGCAGTTCTCCCAATTCGAGACAAGATTAGTTCTTCACATCTATGCAAAACCCGATCAAGGTTGCTCAAGCAATCATCAAAAGAAGTTCCGTAAACGGAGAAATCATCCATGAAAACCTCAACAATCTTTTCACAAAAGTCAGAGAATATAACAGTCATACATCTTTGAAAGGTAGCAAGTGCATTACATAAACCAAAAGGCATACGACGATAAGCATAAGTTCCAAAAGGACAAGTAAATGTGGTTTTCTCTTGATCTTCAGGTGAAATAGGTATTTGAGAGAAACCAGAATAACCATCTAGGAAGCAAAAGTGTGTGTGCTTAGATAATCTTTCTAACATTTGATCAATAAAAGGCAAAGGGTAATGATCTTTCCTAGTAGCTTTATTTAATTTCCTGAAATCAATTACCATCCTATAACCGGTTACAATTCTTTGTGGAATGAGTTCATTTTTATCATTAGGGACAACGGTAATACCTCCTTTCTTAGGAACACAATGAACATGACTTACCCATCTACTATCAGCTATGGGATAAATTATACCTACCTCAAGAAGCTTTAATATTTCAGTTCTTACCACATCCTTCATTTTAGGATTCGGCCTTCTTTGATGATCAACAATGGGTTTAGCATCGGGCTCCATATGAATTTTATGCTGACATAAAGTGGGACTAATGCCCTTAAGATCATTGAGAGTATATCCAATAGTAGCACGGTGTTTCTTCAGAGTTTTAAGTAATCTCTTTTCTTCATGCTCTGAAAGGTTAGCACTAATAATAACTGGATATATCTTCTTTTCATCAAGATAAGCATATTTAAGCGTATCAGGTAATTGCTTTAATTCAAACACAGGATCACTCTTGGGTGGTAGAGGATTTCCCAAGGTTTCAACAGGCAAATTATGTTTAAGAATAGGTGCTTGTTTGAAGAACAACTCATCTATTTCATTTCTTTCATTCATATGCATATCATTCTCATGGTCTAGCAAATATTGTTCTAAAGGATCAGTAGGAGGCACAACAATAGAAGCAAGACCTATAATTTCATCTTTATTGGGTAATTCCTTATCATGAGGTTGTCTACTAAACTTAGAAAAATTAAATTCATGAGATATATCACCAAACTTAACTCTAACCTTCTCTTTAACACAATCAATTTCAGCATTAACGGTATTCAAGAAAGGTCTACCAAATATAATGGGACAAAAATTATCTTGTTGTGAACCAAGTACTAAGAAATCAGTAAGGTATTTGATCTTACCACACAAGACTTTAACATCTCTAACAATCCCAAGTGGTGTAATAGTATCTCTATTTGCAAGCTTAATAGTAACATTAATATCTTCAATCTCAACAGGTGCAATATCATGCATTACTTCTTGATATTAAGAAAATGGAATAGCACTCACACTAGCACCCATATCACATAGACCATGATACCAATTGTTGGTGCAATAATTTGCCTCCTTATGTTTTGGAGATTGTTGACATAAACAGTAAGGGACTGATGTGTTTGCTAGTGCACACAGAGTAACAGGTCCCTGAAGTCAAGAGGAGTTTGGTTCAAACTCCGAAGAAAATCCCCTGCGTGGCAGTGAAGGTTATCACCGAAGATTATGACGACAAGAGTGACCCCTAAAAAATTGCTGACGCAAGGCAATTGGTTCGGTGCTCGTCCGAAGAAAGTGACTGCGGCCGAGAAGATTGAAGACTAAGTGAAGACGTAGCATTTTTTTCGTTGTTTCTCTTCTCTTTATTGAGTCATAGGACCACCGTACTACTAAGAGGGGTGTAGCGTTCGAAGCTGTGATTCTCTGATGCTAAACCCAAATCTTATGAAAGTTGCGAGAGAAATCTCTTTGTGTTCCAAGCAAATACTTGCCAGCAAGAGACTGTGATCTTCTTCGCTGCGAGAGATTTGTCTCTGACCGAGGAGTTAGCATTACTTGTTCCTCAAGTAATGTTACCGTTGCTCTTAAAATCCGACCGTTGTGAACGTGTCGGTTGGCCATTGGCTGGACCGCGTGTCCAAAATGGTCATTTCCCATCAGGGAAGGCTGCCGCTATAAATAGCCACCCCGCACCGGCGTTGTCCGGTGGCTGCTCCGTGTGATTGTGAGAAGATTGGTGAGCAACCCCCTCTCCTGAGTGATTTGAGTTTAAAATCCACCGAGAGAAAACCCCAGAGCCGAAAAATTAGATAGTGGTTCAGCATCACTCGAATCTAAGTCCAGTACGCTCCGCCTATTACTCTTGAGAGTTGCAAACTCTCTAGACAGTTAGGTGTCAATTTCTTCAGAAACCAAGAGTAATTGTGGTTCTCGAAGAAGAAGTTTGTAAAGGTTTAGAGATCGCCTCAAGCATCTACCGTGAGTGATCGGCATTGGTTGACGAACCAATTGTCGAGGAGAATAGGGCGAAGAGAGTTTATCTTCTGTGTTAAATCACAACCCCTCCAACTAGACGTAGTCCTTTTGCAGAAGGGTGAACTGGTCTACCAAATTCCTGGTCACCATCGAGCATCACTAGTTACCTCTGTTTCTCCCCTTTACATTCGAACTGAGCTGTATGACATTTTTTAATCATGTGATTTGTCTCGATGCATGCTTTTAGTTTCCATTCGTTAGTTTATATTCGCTCACTGTACACTGTTTTCATTCGCTCCGCTGCTGGGTTCCGAGAGTTTTGATATTTCCGAAGAAAATTTAAAACTCCCATTCACTCCCCTCTGGTAGACATACTTCGTTCCTATAATTGGTATCAGAGCAAGGTACTCCTTGACTCTGCTCATTTTGGTCTAACCACCTTGGAGTTTAAATATGTCTTCAGTGAGCTACAAGTCGCACCTTAAGATTCCAATCTTCGATGGGACGGACTATCCCTTCTGGAAGGAGAAGATGAAGATCCGTCTCCGAGCTATTGACGATGATATGTGGAACATGGTGCAGAATGGATTCGAGGTTGCAGTGCCCCAGGTCCCCACTGACCTCGAGAAGAAACTTATCCAGATGGATGCTCAAGATAAAGATGAAATTGGTGGCCATCTCTCTCGTGCTCAATTTCTTCGCTATCGTCAGTGTGAAACTGCAAAGGAATTGTGGGACATTCTCGAAAAGATAAATGAGGGTGTTTCAACTCAGAAAGAAGCTCGCATTGATACTCTTCGGGCGAAGTTATAATGGTTCAAGCGAATCGGAAATGAAAGCTGTCAGCAAACTTTCGATCGTCTGAGTGACATTGCAAACGAGCTGCAAGGTCTCGGCGCCAAAGACATCACTGATCACGAAGTTGTGAAGAAGATGCTCCGATCCCTTGACAGTTCGTTCGACACACTAGTTCTGATGATTCAGGAGCGAGCTGATTTCAAAGTTCTTGACTCCGCTAATATCATGGAAAGGCTAAACACCCACGAGGAACAAGAAGAAGAAAAGAGAGATCTCTATGGCTCAAGTCACCGAAAGAGTCATGCTCTCAAGGCTGTGGCTGAATCTTCCTCAGAAGGAAATGTCGAAGAAGATTCAGATGACCCAGAAAGGATCAGCAAGGATCTCGCATTGATCACGAAAAGATTCCAGCGCCTTCAAAGGAAAAATCAGTTTCAAAAGAAAGGATCCAGCAACTCTGGCGGCTCCAAATCTTCATCAAAACCTACTGGAGATTACACCTGCTTCCAGTGCAAAAAGCCAAGGCATTTCATTTCGGACTGCCCTCTCTAGGAAGCTGAAATCCGTGCCAGTGGAAGATATGATTCAGGAAACAACCATGGCAAAGGCAAAAGCAAGAACTACGACTCCGATGATGAGAAGAAAACGAAGAAGTTCTTCAAGAAGAAGGACAGCTCCTCCTCCAAGTCCACATCAAGATCTTCCTCAAGGAATCCCTCCAAGTCCTCATCCAACCGCAAGAATACCTCTCGCAAGTCCAAGGCGTACATCGGCAAGGAGATGGACTCCGATGAAGAAGAGTCATCTGGCTCCGAGGAAGTTGATGAATCTGATGAGGATTCGGATTCTAGCATGGCTGGCTTAGCATGTGCCACTACTCCTACGTCGAACTTCTTCGAGAATCATTCAAGCGACGACGAATCTCCTGCCTACTGCTTCATGGCCAATGCTTCGAAAGAAAAGGTACCCTCCAAGCATCACAAGGTTCACTCCAGTGATCAATACTCATCGGATGTGGATGACCATGCTAAACTGATCAAAATTGCTAATATGCAACAAAACTCTCTCGAAAAAATTGAGAAAACCCTCAGGAAATCTGAAGGGTTGTTGGTTGAGGAGATGGAGAAATATCAGTCGTTGACAGAAGAGCATTCCGCTCTCGAGTCTCGAATGGAAGAACTGTCAAATCGTCATGAGTTTCTCTCGGCCGACCACGAGAGATTGACTTATGATTACCTGAAAAGGAAACAGGAACTCGAGTCGCTGAGAGAGGCTCATGATGACTTGATCAGAGAAAATTCTCTTCTCACCCAACAACTCAAAGAGAAACCTGAAGTGTTTGTACCACCTTGCTTAAAATGCCTTGCACGACGTAACGATGAATCAAATGCTGAATCTTCTGTGAATGCTAACCCCTCTGTCAAGGAAAATGGTTCTGTGTCTGATGAGAATGCTAGGTTGAAGGATCTTCTTCAGACAGGAATGTTCAAGTCTCTCAAAGGACATCAAACCCTGTGTTATGTTCTGAAGAAATCCATTCTTCACAAAAATCCCAGGAAAGAAGGTATCGGTTTCGAAAGGAAACTAAATGAAAATGGCTCTTACTGGGAACCTGATCAATATCCTCGCACTGTGTGGGTGCCTGCCAAGAGCAAAACGCTCGATCCAGCTTTACTTTCGGGATATGACAGTCCTATCCCTGAATACTCATATGATGATTCTCTGGACAACTATAAGTTGTTCAAAAACAAACGTGGTGAGGCTGTTGCTCGCTATGTTGGACCAAACAGCAGGAATGGCCCCCCAAAGAAAGCTATCTGGGTGCCTTGGAAAACTATCGAAGCATTGCCTATTACTACGTTACTAACCATGCAGGCTGAAAATGCTCGATACTTCCTGGAAAAGGTTCGACAGAATGAGTACATGCATACCTCGTCTAACCACTATACTCATTCGTCTGGGAAGAATTTCAATGCATACTCCTTCGATTATGCTCATACTCATTCAAGTCACAATTCGCATGACTATCGAAAGAAATCATATCCTGCTCGCTCATATGTTTCGAAGCCACCTACAAATATGTGGGTGGTTAAGAAAGCCTGATTTCTCTGTAGGACTATGTCTCCGGGTGTACCGAATGGATAATGGATAGTGTATGCACTAGTCATATGACCGGAGACAAGTCGTTGTTTGTCGACCCCAACTTAACTGCTTCATCTCAGAAGTATATTACTTTCGGTGACAACAACAAAGGAAAGGTAATTGGGTTAGGTAAAATTGCTATATCCAAGGACAAGAACATTGATGATGCTTTACTTGTTCAGTCTCTTGCATTCAATCTCATGTCAGTTGGCAAGCTTTGTGATCTAGGCATGCTAGTTCTATTTTCATCATCCAAATGCATCATCTTTATAGCTTCTGACAATTCCTTCGTCTTCGAGGGAAATAGAAAGGGTGATTTATATATTGTGGATTTCTCTAAGGGTCCCTCAATCCAAACTTGTTTGCTTGCAAAAGCAACCGAAGGATGGCTGTGGCACCAAAGACTTGGTCATGCAGGTATGAGAAATTTGTAGACTCTCATGAAGAAAAATCATCTTCGTGGCATTCCTGATGTGAAATTCGACAAGGATCGTCTCTGTGTTGCGTGTGAAGCCGGCAAATTGGCCAAGAAGCACCATTCGGTAAAAACTGTCATGACCACAACAAGACCTCTGGAAATTCTTCATATGGATTTATTCGGACCTCAAAACTATGCAAGCTTCGGAGGCAGTCATTATGGTCTGGTTATTGTTGATGATTTCTCTCGATACACATGGGTATTCTTTCTCGAAGACAAAACCTGCACCCAAGACATCTTCAAAAGATTCGCCAAGAAGGCTCAGAACGAATATGATGTGCGAATTAAGCACGTCAGAAGCGACAATGGTACTGAGTTAAAAAATACTCATATCGAAGATTTTCTCGACGAACATGGTATAACTCATGAGTTCTCTACCGCATACACTGCCCAACAGAATGGAGTTGTTGAGCGAAAGAATAGAACTCTCATCGTAATGGCGAGAACAATGCTCAGTGAGTATAAAAATCCCATTCGTTTCTGGGCTGATGCTATTAACACTGCTTGTCATGTTGTCAATCATGTTTATCTTCACAAATTCCTTAAGAAAACTTCATATGAGCTTATCACTGGCGAGAAACCGAATGTTTCTTATTTACGTGTTTTCGGTGCACCTTGCTATATTCGTGACATGAATCATAATTCCAACTTTGCACCTAAGGCACATGAAGGTTTTCTTCTTGGTTATGGCTCGAACTCGCATACTTATCGTGTCTATAACTCTCACCACGGGAAAGTTATGGAAACGGTAAATGTGCGGTTTGATGAATCTAACGGCTCTCAAAAGGAGCACCTGCCTAATGTGATAGATGAACCACCGATCTCGGATGCTATTCGGCAAATGGCCATTGGGGACGTCAGGCCAGTCGAAGGAAATACATCTGACTCTTCCGATGAAGATGCCCCCATAGCTCGAAGAACACGCCAATCTACTGCCGAAGAAAATGCCACACCGAACACAAATGGCAACCCAAATGCAAGTGCAAATCAAAATGGCAATCCCGATGAGAATGGCGATACAAATGCCCATCCTGATGGTGATGCTGACGAAAATGAAAATGATCATCAAGAAGGAAATCCTCTCCCACTAGTGGCAAATCGAGTTGACCCTGCTTTAATCCTCGAAGATCTCGAGAATCTAGGTTACCGACCCACAACTCGTTCTCGCACCCGTTTGGCTAACTACTATGGCAGTTTCTCCTTTGTCTCATTGACAGAACCTACCAAGTATGAGGAAGCCATGAATGATCCCGATTGGATGAATGCCATGCAAGAAGAGTTGGTGCAATTCGAATTGAATGATGTGTGGGAATTGGTTGACAAACCGAATCCTAAGAAGCACAATATCATCGGCACAAAATGGATCTTCCGAAACAAGCAAGATGAAAATGGCATTGTTGTGAGAAACAAAGCGCGTCTTGTCGCTCAAGGATATACACAGGTAGAAGGTATTGATTTCAGTGAAACATATGCTCCTGTTGCTCGCCTTGTGGCAATTCGTATTCTTCTCGCTTATGCAAACTAAAATGATATTCTTCTTTATCAAATGTATGTGAAAAGTGCTTTCCTCAATGGTGAAATTGATGAGGAAGTATATGTTAGGCAGCCACCTGGCTTTGAAAACCCTCAGTTTCCTAACAAAATTTTCAGGTTGAAAAAGGCTCTGTATGTGTTGAAGCAAGCCCCTCGAGCTTGGTATGACACTCTGAAGAGGTTTCTGCTCGACAAAGGGTTCAAGCCAGGATCCACTGATTCCACTCTTTTCACTCGTGCTATTGATGGTGATCTATTCGTGTGTCAAATTTATGTGGACGATATTAATTTTTGCTGTACTAACAATGCATGCAGCATGGAATTCGGGCGAATGATGTCCGAGAAATATCAAATGTCTATGATGGGTGAACTCAAGTTCTTTCTCGGACTACAAATCCGTCAATGGGACAATGGAATTTTCATATCTCAGGAGAAATATCTGAGAGACTGTCTGAAGAAGTTCAAAATGCAAGATTGCAAACAGAAGGGCTACAAAACTCCCATGCCCATGAATGGCCAGCTGGACGCAGATGTGTACGGTAAAGATTACAATCAGAAAGCTTATCGTTCGATGATTGGTTCTTTGCTCTACTTATGTGCATCCAGACCTGATATTATGTTGAGTGTTTGTATGTGTGCTCGTTTCCAAGCTGCACCAAAAGAATCGCATCACCAAGCGGTCAAGCGTATTCTGAGATATTTGGCTCACACCCCCACCTTAGGTTTATGGTATCCTAAGGGAGCACAGTTTGACCTCGTTGGATATTCAGACTCAGATTATGCAAGTGACCGGGTTGACAGGAAATCTACTTCGGGGACATGCCATTTCCTCGGTAGATCATTGGTATGTTGGTCATCAAGGAAGCAGAATTGTGTCTCGCTCTCTACGGCTGAGGCCGAATATATTGCTGCTCGCGCCTATTGCACTCAGTTATTATGGATGAAGCAAACCCTGAAGGATTATGGCATCAAGGTCAAGAAGATCCCTCTATTGTGCGACAAAGAGAGTGCGATCAAAATTGCACACAATCCAGTGCAACACTCTCGCACCAAGCATATTGAGATCAGACATCATTTCCTACGCGATCATGTTGCTCGAGAGGATCAGTCACGTCAATACCGAAGAAAATCTCGCCGATATCTTCACCAAGCCTCTCGATGAGAAAAGATTCTGTGCGTTACGGTGTGAGCTAAATATCCTAGATTCCGCAAACGTGCAGTAAGCTGGACTCGGCACCCGTACCATCACTTCCACATCTTAGAAGGAATGGGTGCACAACACTCGAAGAGTTTGAAAATTTTGACAAAGTGAAATTTTCTTTCTGAGAGTGAATACATTAACGAAGAACTAGACTAACCGGGTGCCACGATAATTGTGCGATGCTCGGGGTCAAACAGTTCTTATACGGTGGGGAACGCCACCACAATTTCTCTTCGTTGAGTTGTCTTTCGGTTGAAGTTTTTTTTGTGTTAGTCCGAATGTATTTCACTCATAGCTTCTCTCTCGGGTATTTGTGTTTGTTCGTCTGAGTGAAATACCTAGGACCCTGTTTTTCTCTCTATTCTATCTCTTCCAGTCTATGCTGCTCCGTTATGAATGCGCAAACTTCAACTGGTAACGAAACCTTATCTGGTGTCCTTGACCACGTTAAAGATTTGGTCCGAGCTTAATCTGTTTTGGCAAAAGCCGTCCAAAATTTGGGGTTTCCCGCCCAAGTTAGGACCACGTTCTTTGGTGACGGTTGCCACATGCTCTTCATCAACTGCCAGTTTATCTGGTCCGTTGAATCGCAATAGTCCTCTAACTGTGGCCGTCCGATCAGATTCACCGGGTGCGGTTAGTTCCTCCTCGCATATATATTCTGTGCCGCCACTCTCCCTCGATTCACTTCGCATCTCTCCACCACCGTCACTTTCCGAAGCCCTGCCGTACTGCTCCACCTCGAGCTCGACGACGTCGATCTTCTTCGCCGCTTTGCTGTCGGAAAGTGGTCGCCGGAGTCATTCCTCGCCGCCGCGGATCATCTCCATCCCCGCGCCGCTGTAGTTGCTGCACATCACCAAGTTAGGGTATGTGTAGTGCGAACTCATTCTTCCATTCATCTTGTTCGAGTTCGTCCGCGGTAGAAATTGTCTATTTTTACCGCATTTCCCAGATCTTTACTGATAGGTAACTTGTGCGGATGTGGTTTGTATTAGTCCCTCGCATCCGATTTTTTTTTCAGATCTAGGGTTTGTGTTGTGTCTCGTACGAACGGAATGCTTAGTACATTAACTAGTATTTTCTTCGAACCTACTAGTTCGTTCTACACATTTCTTTCATCCGAAACATTTCTCAAAGTCTGCATCTACGTCTTCATCAAAATGATTTTTTTAAATCTACATTGTGTGCATTCGTAACCCTGTCCCCATTTTCCCTCGCATCTATCTTTATTCACAGGAAAATGCAGTCAGTTGAGGATTCGGCTCAACCAGTGAGCCGGGCTGATAGGGATGATGTTGTTCTGGGTACAGCTGACGAATCCAAAGCTCTGAATGCCAAGGGCCCAACGGTAGGCCCATCAGCCAGCAAGCGAAAAAGAACCGAGCAAATTGCTAATGAGTAAGAAGAGAATGCTCCGAAGAAGAAGAAGGGTGGCAGACAGGCATACACAAACACTGCTGAGTATATCTCTCATGATCGTTACGATACCATTCCAGGAGAAACCAAATAGCAGAGAGATAACCGTCAACAATGGATTCGACGTCATTGGGTGCGCAAATGGTTCAACTATGAATTTGTTCATCCTCGGTTTGCTCAAAACTTTGCATTTCATCTACCATGGGGTGACTGCCGGGAAATTTCTCTCATCAAACCAAATGGTCCCAAAGAGAGACCACCTCCTCCACCAAATGCTCATGAGTCCTCCCTTCGCACACCCGAATCTTATCCTGATGAGCTTGCTAAGCGTCAGCGAAATGCCATCAAGCAAGCTCAGAGGGCTGAAAAGCATAAGGCTCGAGAAGAGTAAAACCTTCGCCTTCTCAAAGATCATGTCGAGAAGAAAAAGGCCAAAGGAAAATCTGAAGGCCGCTCTAAATGCAAGCATGATCCCAGTGCTACTGCATCAAAGAGAAAGAGTGCATCAAAGAAGAAAAAGGCTGAACCTGCTGATGAATTTCAAATGAATGATTCTTCGGATGATGATGATGACCCTCCGCTCACCAAGGAAGAAGTTGCTTCTACTCTCAGCGAGGAAGTGAATATTACCACTTCAACTGTGTTGCCTGATCTTCGGGCTCCTATGGTTCCAGAAGCACCACCGAAGAAGATCACTGCTGGAAAAACTCCTGCTACCACTGTCACGATGAAACAGCATGTAAACACAACTCCTCATCCAGATGCTATCAATTTGCAAGATTTGGTTGTTGACACTCCTGTGAGTACTGCAAAGCCAGGCGAAAGTATTCCCAAGCCTGACTTGAAGAAAATCAAGACGCCTACTACCGAGAAAAATGCTCCACAAGCTACTGCTCCGACGGAGAAGGCTGCGAAGTTTGCACCTACCTTGACTCAGCCATTGGCTTCTAAACCTCCTTCCGAGCAAGTTCCTGTGCAGACTGCTCCGATTGCCAAGTCTGATGCTCCTCACTACTATGATCACATATTTATCATGGAACAGCTTGACAAATTTGTGGACAATCCATTCGATGGTGAAGTGGCATCTCTGCCTATTCCTGCTGAGGTCATTACACAGGTCACTACCATAGTTCAAGAAATGAGAGAAGATGCAGTTGAGATCAACTCTCTCTCTGCCGAACTAATTGACCTTGATGGTCGAATGAAAACTGCTTCTTCAAGATTTGTCATTAAAGCGCTCGAAGATTCTTACAAGGATGTCAACCGTGCCATGACTCTCCTGCGTCACAGAAGGTTGCGCTTTCCCATGGATCTAGACGAAATTGTTCACAAGATCTGTGACGAACATCAAGCAAAAGTCACGGGCTATAATGATCTGGTCAAAGGCCACATTGATCAAGTTGCTCAGCAAAAGAAGAAGCAATGAAATAGAATTGCAAAGAAAAATATACCTCCTGCTCCGAAATAAAACTCGCCTGCTCGCCCAGTTGATCAGTCTCAGATAGAAACATCTCCTGAGCCAGCTATTCCTTCGAAGCCTTCAGTAAAGGCCTCGGATGCTCCTCCCTCGCCAAGGCCAACTGAATCAGTGCCTTTGGCATCACCTGCTCGAGCTGATATTCCCTCGCAAAGATCTGTTTCTGAGGAAGGTGAAATTCCTTGCTCCGAGCCCCAAGCTTCTCCGGCTCATGAAGCTCCAAAAGTCTCGGCTTCTCCTATTATCGAGCAACAACAGATTCCAGTGGAACAACCTCAACCACCTCCAGTGCATGATTCGGACTTAGTGCCTAACATGGATGAACCTGCCCTGCTGCCTACTGCCTCTGCAGCACCCTCTGTTGCAACACCTGCTCCATCTCCACTCAAGTTAAGTATCGACACAGCGACATGAATCCCAGATGCTGGTCCTTCCGAACGGAAATATGTCTCTGCTCGCCGTACTGATTCAGTTGTATATGGTGATGAATTTCTCTCTCCTGAAGAAGAACTCAAATATCCATATCCTCGTGAAGAACTACCCTTGTTCTCGTCAGGAGCAGGCGCGAAAGGTCCTCTTTTCAATCGGAATGCGCACCCCAAATTCTTTCAAGATAGTCCGTATGATGGGCCGCGCACTTCAGAATCGCCTCGCTTCTGGACTAAGGAATAGGCCATATATTACTCTCGGGTCCTCTATGAGAGCAGAAGCATATTTCCTCATGAATATCTGAACATTCCTGCCATGCGCAATATTGGCTGTTTCAATCAATTGCTTCAGGATCTGGATGATTTCTGCCTCACCAAGGTATTTGAATTCGAGCACCCTTGGAACAAAGAGATCATTCTTCAGTTTTATGCTACACTGTATATCTCTGGTGAGGAATCTGACAGCTCAAAATGGATTATGGAGTGGATGACCAAAGGAAAACGCATCAAATGCACTTCAACAGATTTTGTCTCGCACTTCCATTTCCCTCGCTTTGAGCATGGTGACACTGAAATTCGGGTTCACAACATTGATGTCATATCAGATGAAACTTTTTGGTGCATAATGGATCAAGAAAAGATTCGTGACTACACTGGTCCTCCTCGTCCTGAGCACTTAACCTTCGAGAATCAGACGCTATTTCATATGCTCTCCTACACCATTTGCCCTCTGGCGGGTATGAATCCAGGCAAATCCATCTCAGATGTTCTCCGAAATGCTATATATGCAATCTCTGAGCGATACATCTTCGACGTGGAAGACATGTTTCTGCGTATTCTGAAGGATTCTGCACAATATCCCTTCTGCATCAAAGTTTTCGCGCCGTGGATCCAGAAAGTTATTGATCATGCTATGCGCACAGTGTATCTTGCGAAGGAAAACCACAAAAGCTTCATTCCTCTTGTTCACGATACCTTGCAAGTCATGGAAGATATCACTTCGGGCAAATCGCCCGCATCAAGCCCCCAAGACTATCACAAGCAATTCGACGGGCCACGTCTTCCTCAGCGCGACCAAAAGATTTCGCCTCAACCTCAATCGCAACTCAAAGTTAGTTTGCGCACACAACAACTACTGCTACAGCATATCGCCGAGGATCGACGCGAAAAAGAACATCTTGTCTCCGAGCTAAATGCTCTCAACAATCGCACCAGAATCATGCATCTGATAGCTGATGAAAACAAGAAGAGACTCTGGAAATTGCTTCGCAAGTTCTTCACCGAGAATCAACTCCTGAATGTCAATCTCCAAGAGCTCTATGATTATATTGACAAAGGCTTCACTATTGAAGATTTTCAAGATCGGAGTACCCCTCCTCTTCCTGTTCGTGAGCCAACCACTGATCTTCTTCATCTGAAGCTTCGCAAATTGCTTGACGAGTGTGAAGCCACCTCACCGACCGACAAACCTACCGAAGGCAATGTGCTATCCCGTGTCCCCCCTGTGGCTACTCCAAATGTTCCCTCGTCTGCTCAGCCCCAAGTTATTATTCCTGAAGAAAAATCTGATGCTGCTGAAGATGAAGACAATCCTGTCACTTCCGAAGAAGAAGTCACCTCGGACAGTTCTTCTGGAGATGCCACTGATTGAACCCTGTTCTGTGTTTTTTCACTCATGTTATTCGTCACCTTTTTTGACACTCGTTGACAAAAAGGGGGAGAATTACATCGAGTCTCGATAGATTTTCTTTATGTGTTTTGTTGGTTTTGGTTTCGTGCGAGTTTGCAACTTCTGGTTTAAGCTTATCTGTACTAAGTTGTAAAACTCGATAACTTCTGTGCTGTAATGTTAATAACCCCTCCTGCTGCACTATTTCTCTCGAAGCATTTGTTTTGCAGGTGGAATTATCATCAAAAGTTATGAATGATTGCACTACGATCTCGATGGATTATATCTCATTAGTGCAAATCATTGTCTCGAATGATTGAAATTTCCTCAGTATACTTCAATACTTGTAGGAGAATTTATCTCATATCTTTTTCCCTGCATACATTTAGGGGGAGTCTATTTCATCATCGAGCAAAGTAACACTTACTCACTCTTGTTGGAATTACTTTACACTTATCTATCTTCACTTCGATGATTATCTGTTTTGTCAACAATCATCCAAAAAGGGGGAGATTATTGGTGCAATAATTTGCCTCATGTTTTGGAGATTGTTGACATAAACAGTAAGGGACTGATGTGTTTGCTAGTGCACACAGAGTAACAGGTCCCTGAAGTCAAGAGGAGTTTGGTTCAAACTCCGAAGAAAATCCCCAGCGTGGCAGTGAAGGTTATCACCGAAGATTATGACGACAAAAGTGACCCCTCAAAAATTGCTGACGCAAAGAAATTGGTTCGGTGCTCGTCCGAAGAAAGTGACTGCGGCCGAGAAGATTGAAGACGAAGTGAAGACATAGCATTTATTTCGTTGTTTCTCTTCTCTTTATTGAGTCATAGGACCACCGTACTACTAAGAGGGGTGTAGCGTTCGAAGCTTTGATTCTCTGATGCTAAACCCAAATCCTATGAAAGTTGCGAGAGAAATCTCTTTGTGTTCCGAGCAAATACTTGCCAGCAAGAGACTGTGATCTTCTTCGCTGCGAGAGATTTGTCTCTGATCGAGGAGTTAGCATTACTTGTTCCTCAAGTAATGTTACCATTGCTGTTAAAATCCGACCGTTGTGAATGTGTCGGTTGGCCATTGGCTGGACCGCGTGTCCAAAATGGTCATTTCCCATCAGGGAACGCTGCGGCTATAAATAGCCAACCCGCACCGGCGTTGTCTGGTGGCTGCTCCGTGTGATTGTGAGAAGATTGTTGAGCAACCCCCTCTCGTGAGTGATTTGAGTTTGAAATCCACCGAGAGAAAACCCCAGAGCCGAAAAATTATATAGTGGTTCAGCATCACTCAAATCTAAGTCCAGTACGCTCTACCTATTACTCTTGAGAGCTGCGAACTCTCTAGACGGTTAGGTGTCAATTTCTTCAGAGACCAAGAGTAATTGTGGTTCTCAAAGAAGAAGTCTGTAAAGGTTTGGAGGTCGCCTCAAGCATCTACCACGAGTGATCGGCATTGGTTGACGAACCAATTGTCGAGGAGAATAGGGCGAAGAGAGTTTATCTTCTGTGTTAAATCACAACCCCTCCAACCAGACGTAGTCCTTTTGCAGAAGGGCAAACTGGTCTACCAAATTCCTTGTCGCCATCGAGCATCACTGGTTACCTCTGTTTCTCCCCTTTACATTCGAACTGAGCTGTATGACATATTTTAATCATGTGATTTGTCTCGATGCATGCTTTTAGTTTCCATTCGTTAGTTTGTATTCGCTCACTGTACACTGTTTTCATTCGCTCCGTTGCTGGTTCCGAGAGTTTTGATATTTCGTTAGACATACTTCGTTCCAACAACAATGATCTCCAATCATAACAGAATCAACAGGCATGCCAACTACAGGCTTGTTCTTATCTAGCATATTTCGTTCATTTCTAACAGATTTAGCAATTCTAGCAACCTCATCGCAAAAGTAAATAACATGCCCATCAATATCATCAACCAAAAGATCTTTAACCATTGCAATTTTAGGTTCAACCTTAATTTGTTCAGAAGGTCAAGGTGTTCTTATATTACTTTTGTTAACCACAGTTGAAGCTTTAGCATGTTCCTTAATCCTAGCAGGGAAAGGAGGTTTCTCAATATAAGCAGTAGGCACAACTGGATCAACATTGTAAACTATTGTTTCTTCTTTAACAATAACGGGTTCTTCATTTAATTCAATAGGTAGATGATATTTAAACCATTTCTCTTTAGGGAGATCAACATGAGCAGCAAAGATTCACAAAAGGTAGCTACTATCTCAGAGTCAAGTCCATATTTAGTACTAAACTTATGAAAAGCATTCTTGATAACCCACAAGTATAGGGGATCGCAACAGTTTTCACGGGTAGTATTTCACCCAGATTTATTGATTCTACACAAGGGGAGCCAAAGAATATTTGCGAGTATTAGCAGTTGAGTTGTCAATTCAACCACACCTGGAGAACCAAATATCTGCAGCAAAGTGTTTAGTAGCACAGTAGTATGATAGTTTAAATAGCAGTAGTAACAGTAACACAGTAATAGTAACAACAGCAGTAGCAGTTTTGTAGTGATTGTAACAGCAGCAGCCTTGAAAGTAACTTAGCAAAGATCAATATGCGAAAAGTGTAGGCATTGGATCGGTGATGGATAATTATGTTGGATGACATTTATCATATAACAGTCACAACCTAGGGCGATACATAATAGCTCCAATTCATTGATGTAATGTAGGCATGTATTCTGTATATAGTCATATGTGCTTATAGTAAGAACTTGCATGCCATCTTTTGTCCTACCCTCCCGTGGCAGCAGGGTCCATAAGGAAATCTAAGGGATATTAAGGCCTCCTTTTAATAGAGAACTGGAACAAAGCATTAACACATAGTGAATACATGAACTCCTCAAACTACGGTAATCACCGGAAAGAATCCCAATTATTGTCACCTTGGGGTATGCGGATCATAACACGTAATAGGTGCATACAACTTGCAAGATAGGATCAAGAACAAAAATATATTCATGACAACATAGAGGGTTCAGATCTGAAATCATGGCACTCGTGCCCTAGTGACAAGCATTAAGCATAGCAAAGTCATAGCAACATCAATCTCAGAACATAGTGGATACTAGGGATCAAAGCCCTAACAAATTGACTCGATTACATGATAAATCTCATCCAACCCATCACCGTCCAGCAAGCCTACGGAGAAATAACTCACACACGGTGGTGAGCATCATGAAATTGGTGATGGAGGATGGTTGATGATGAGGACGGCGTCGAATCCCCCTCTCCGGAGCCCCGAACAGACTCCAGATCAGCCCTCCCGATGAAGAACAGGAGGTGGCGGCGGCTCCGTATTGTAAAACGCGATGAAACTTCTTCTCTTTTTTTTCTCAGGGAAAGTGAATTTATAGCATTGGAATTAGGTCAGATGGCCGCCTGTGGGCCCCACAAGGCATCAGGGCGCGCCCTAGGGGGGGTCGCGCCCTGTTGCCTTGTGGGTAATAGGTGGCTCCTCTTCTATTGATTCTTCCGCCAGTAATTTTTATTTATTCCATAAAAAATCTCCAAAAAATTTCGTCCAATTCCGAGAACTTTGATATCTGCACAAAAACAACACCATGGTAGTTCTGCTGAAAACAGCATCAGTCCGGGTTAGTTTCATTCAAATCATGCAAATTAGAGTCCAAAACAAGAGCAAAAGTGTTTGGCAAAGTAGATACAACGAAGACGTATCAACTCCCCCAAGCTTAACTCATTGCTTGTCCTCAAGTGATTCAGTTGACAAACTGAAAGTGATAAAGAAAAACTTTTACGAACTCTTTTGTTCTTGTATCTATATATAAGCTTAAATAGTACCCAAGTTTTCAGCAAAGATCATGAACTAACCATGCAAATGATAACACTTAGAAACTACATTTACTCATATCAATGGCATAATCAACTAGCGAGCAATAATAACATATCTCAAATGCCAACAATTTGTCAAAATAATCATGATATAATATGATAACATGGTATCTCGCTAGCCCTTCCTGAGACCGCAAAACATAAATGCAGAGCACCTCCAAAGTTCAAGCAAGGACTAAACATTGTAATTCAGGGTAGAAGAGATCCAGTCATGATGCACACAACACTAACTATACTTAATGCATAAGGATGACAATAGTGCTCTCAGGATTGATGCTTATAATGAAAAGGTGAGACTCAACAATAAAAGTAAAATAACATAAAAGTAAATAGATAGGCCCTTTGCAAAGGGAAGGATGGATTTGCAGAGGTGCCAGAGCTCGAAGCTTAAATCAGAGATGAAAAATAATTTTGGGAGGTGTACTTTTCCTGTCAACGTCATGACCGAGAATTTTCAATATCTTCCATGCTAAACACATTATAGGCGGTTCCCAAGCAGAAAGGTAAAGTTTACTCCCCCTCCACCATACCAACACCAGCCATGGCTAGCCGAATCCTCGGGTGCCCTCCATACCAACAACTTTTCGGGGGAGTTTGTTTGCATTATATATTTTCGATTTTGAGCATAGGACTGGGCATCCCAAATACCAGCCTCTATCGTGCAATGACAAGTGAATAAACACTCATCTAAGAATAACCCACTTAGCATGGAAGATACTGACCGCCCCCTGTCGCTCCATGAGCGGCACGGGCACACAAAACGGATGTTTATTTGAATGATTAGAGGTGGCACATGCAAATTTACTTGGAACGGTAGAGTAATACCGCATATAGGTAGATATAGTGGACTCATCTGGAACAACTTTGGTTTAAGGATTTTGGATGCACAAGCAGTATTCCCGCTTAGTACAGGCGAAGGCTAGCAAATAGATTGAGAAGCGACCAACTAGAGAGCAAAAACGGTCAGGATCATGCATTGAGAATAATTAACATTGAATATTAGCATGAGTAGGATATAGACACCCTGAACATAAAAATAGTGGAGGCTATGTTGGTTTTGAATCAACTACATGTATGAACATGTGCCAAGTCAAGCAACTTGAAACATTTAGAGGAGGATACCATGTTAAAATACTACATCATAACCATTTTAATGCATGTTGACATCCAAGATAAATCATTATCCACTCCTAGCTACTTAAGCATGGCATGAGCAACTATAATCTCTAATTGTCATCACAAACATGTTTACTCATAATATGCTGAATCATGGATACTAAGTTAAACATATTTACAGAAACAAAAACAAGAAGAGTTCATACCAGCTTTTCCTTGCCACAGTCACTTCATCAAATCATCGTCATTATTGCCTTTCACTTGCACGACGAATGATGTGAAAATAATAATAGTGCAAGTGTGATGTGAACTAAGCTGGGATCTGCAAATATTTTATTCAAGGGAGAAGACCAGGTAAACTTGGCTCTTCGTTAGATCAACAATAAAGCATATGAGAGCCACTCAACATTTTCATCGTGGTCTTCTCCCTACGATGTCTCAGCGAAAAGAAAAGAAATTCAGAGAAACACACTGAAATATTTTTGGATTTTTTAGTTTTCCTGAAGAAAGCAAATTAATGAAGAAAAACGAAAAGCGAGAAAAACTATTTACAAGGGAGAACTCCCAACAAGCAAAAGAAGAAACGAGAAATCTTTTTGGGTTTTCTTTTAATACTACGAACTAACTAAAGAGAAAGAAAAACGAAAAGAAACAAGAAATATTTTTGGATTTTCAAAGTTTTTTAAACACACAAGAAGAAAGCGAAAATAAAACTAACATGGATAATACAATGATAAAGGATGAACAACGACAACTGAAATGAACGTGTGAACATGAATGTAATGTCGGTGAGAGATACGTACTCCCCCAAGCTTAGGCTTTTGGCCTAGCTTGGTAATCACCACCTGTAGTATCCATCAGGACCGGGCGGAGGCACCTGAGGGTCCCACTGCTAGACCTCGTCCTCCGCTGCGGCCAGCTCGTTCCTGTAAGCTGTGATGTCTGCCGGCATGATGGTGTATCCGTTCCTGGCATGAGAGTCAAACAAAGAAGGTGCAGGCAACGAAATAATATCGCGAGTTCTCTCGCTAAAAATCAAGTTATAACGAATATACTGAGGAGGTTCAGGTTCATCAATAAAGTGGTGATCGATCATGCATTATTGGTCTAGATAAACCTTGGGCAACAAGTAGTCATTTGGGCGGATGGCAACATTAAAACATTTCACAAGACGCGAAGCATAAATACCGCCATGGACTTTACCCTTAGTCCTGTTGGTGTGCAGGCGGCGCACAATGATAGCTCCCAAGCTAAAAGTGTTATCGCCGTGAATAGCACGACGCAAGATGGCGAGGTCAGGGGCACTGAGCGTACCACCTTCCTCCCTAGCAGTCAAGCATTTCCCTATGAATAAAGCAAAGTAGTGCACAGCAGGAAAATGCAAGCTAGTAACATGGGCTTTCGACACGCCCCTAAATTCCCCCACAGTCAAAGTGCGAAGGAAGTCCTCAAACTACTCAAGCCGAGGCTCCCTCAAATCCCCATCAGAAGGGATCAAACATATCTCACAAAACTCATCTAGCGTCAACTCATGATTTTCAGCATATAAATCAAAACGCACCATGGGGATATCAAGCCTAGGCATGAAATCAAAAAAATTGCACGAAAGAATTTGTAAGGATGTGGTGCTGGTCACACACATCTGCGAGGAAGTCGGTCAGCCCGGTGTTCGCACCAAATTGTGCAAACTCTTGACGGAACCCGACTTCGTTCATGAAGGTGTTGTGCGGCCACTCGCACAGTCAGACCTCCGTCCTGTGCGGAATGTTGAGGTCGTGGTCATGGGCATCCCCAAGGACACCCTTGGAGCTCCGGCTTGAAGAACCCCTCCGAAGAAAGTTCATTTTCCTAAGAACAAATTTCTAAAAAAATTTGGGCCACAAAAAGATGTTAACAAAACTTCACCAAATTGATAGCAACTACTCATATAAGTGCCTAGAGGCTATATCAAGCATTCAAACTACTTAGAACTCAAAGAATTTAACATGCAAGCTCATTTTCAGTAGCACCAATAGCAGAAATTTATGCAAAATATAATCCACTAAAGCAAAAACTAATTGGAGCAATGGGAGAGTCACATACCAAGGAGCAACCTTCAAAACAGTTTTGGAAATGGAGCTCCGAGCAAAGAGATCGAAGATCTCAGGTTTGGGAGCAAGAACACGAGAGAGAGAGAGAGAGAGCTACCACGATTTTTTCTGGAGGTAGGAGATGCAGTGGGCTGAATAGATAAGCCAGTGGGTCCCTATGGGGCCCACAAGGCATCTTGGCGTGCCCTGGGGGGTGGCCGCGCCCTGTTGCCTTGTGGGCAACAGGTGCACCTTCTAGGTTGTTTTCAGTGCAAAAAATTCTTAAATATTCCATAATAAATCATGTTAAAATTTTATTGCATTCTGAGCACTTTTATTTTTGGGCCATTTTTTTATTGCACGGATAATTCAGAAAACAGGATAATCGTGGCATTTTATTTTGTTTAAACAAAAAATAACAGAGAGCAAACTAAGATTACAGAAAGTTGTGCTTACTAAATTCATTGACCACATAACCCTCAAAAAGAATCCATTAATAAGGTTGACCAAGTCTTATTAACAAACTGTTTCCGAGTGACATGAAACTGAAGAATTTTCGTATAACACTAAGTTACCTCAACGGGGATATGCATCTCCCCAACAATAAGAATTTCATATTTCTTTTTTACACTAGGAAGAGGAAATTTGAATCCTCCAATAGTGATTGTAAAAAAAATTCAATACAATTGATACCATTCACTGAAGTTTGTTTCTTCGGGAAATAAACCGTATGCTCATTACCATTGACATGAAAAGTGACCTTGCTTTTATTGTAATCAATAACAGCCCATGCATTATTCAAAAAGGGTCTTCCAAGGATAATCGACATGTTGTCGTCCTCGGGCATATCAAGTATAACAAAGTCTGTTAAGATAGTAACATTTGCAAAAACAACAGGCACATCCTCGCAAATTCCAATAGGTATAGCAGTTGATTTATAAGCCATTTGCAAAGATATTTCAGTGGGTGTGAGCTTATTCAAATCAAGTCTTCTATATAAATAGAAAGACATAACACTAACACTGGCTCCCAAATCACATAGAGCAGTTTTAACATAACTTCTTTTAATAGAGCATGGTATAGTAGGTATTCCGGGATCTCCTAACTTTTTAGGTACTCCACCCTTAAAAGAATGGTTTGCAAGCATGGTGGAAATTTCAGCTTCAGGTATCTTCCTTTTATTAGTAACAATATCTTTCATGTATTTAGCATAGGGAGACATTTTCAACATATCAATCAAGCAAGTGCGCAAAAAGACAGGTCTAAGCATTTCAACAAAGCGCTCAAAATCTTCCTCGTCCTTGTTTTTAGATGGTTTAGAAGGAAAAGGCATAGGTTTTTGAACCCATGGTTCTCTTTCCTTTCCATGTTTTCTAGCAACGAAGTCTCTTTTATCATATCTTTTATTCTTAGGAGGTGGGTTATCAAGATCAACAGCAGGTTCTATTTCTACATCATTATCTGGTTGAGCATCAACATGAACATCGTCATTATCATTGTCATTATCATTGTCATTATCATTATCATTATCATTATCGCTAGGTGTATGTTCATTACCAGATTGTGTCTCAGCATCAGAAATAGAAACATCATTTTGATTCTCAGGAGGTTTTTCTATCTCAGGTTCACTAGAAGCATGCAAAGACCTATCATTTTTCTTTTTCTTTTTCTTCTTAGATGGACTAGGTACATCAGTTCTAATTCTTTGAGAATCTTGTTCCATTCTTTTAGGATGACCTTCAGGATATAGAGGGTCCTGAGTCATTCTACCTCCTCTAGTAACAACTCTAACAGCATGATCATTCATTTTATTATTCATTTCATCTAGCAAATCATTTTGTGACTTAGCTATTTTATCTAACTGAGTCTGAACCATAGAAGCATGTTTACTCAAGCATTTAACATCATTAGCGGTTCTAAACATCAAATCACTTAAGCGTTCAATCATGATGGCATTTTGTTTTAATTGATTGCTAACATATATATTGAAATTCTCTTGCTTAACAATGTAGTTATCAAATTCATCCTAGCATTAACTAGCAGATTTATTATAGGGAATATCACTTTCATTGAATCTATGAAGAGAGTTTACCTCTACTACATGTGTCAGGATATCAAGTCCATGTATTTCTTCAATAGGTGGTAGATTCTTAACATCTTCAGCTTTAATACCTTTTTCCTTCATAGATTTCTTAGCTTCTTGCATATCTTCAGGGCTGAGGAATAGAATACCTCTTTTCTTCGGAGTTGGCTTAGGTGGTGGTTCAGGAAGTGTCCAATCATGGGCATTTCTCAATATATTATTCAATAGTTCTTCAGCCTGTCCAACAGTTCGTTCCCTAAAAATACAACCAGCACAACTATCTAGGTAGTCCCTAGAAGCATCGGTTAGTCCATTATAAAAGATATCAAATATTTCATTTTTCTTAAGAGGATGATCAGGCAAAGCATTAAGTAATTGGAGAAGCCTCCCCCAAGCTTGAGGGAGATTCTCTTCTTCAATTTGCACAAAGTTAAATATTTCCTGTAAAGCAGCTTGTTTCTTATGAGCAGGAAAATATTTTTCAGAGAAGTAATAAATCATATCCTAAGGACTACGCACACAACCAGGAGCAAGAGTATTAAACCATTTCTTAGCATCACCCTTTAATGAGAAAGGAAACAACTCAAGAATATAGTAATAGCGAATTTTTTCCTCATGAGCAAATAGGGTGGCAATATCATTCAACTTAGTAAGGTGTGCCACAACAGTTTCAGTTTCATAACCATGAAAAGGATCAGATTCAACCAAAGTAATTAACTCAGGATCGACAGAGAATTCATAATCCTTATCGGTAACAAATATGGGAGAGGTAGCAAACTTAGGATCTTATTTCATTCTCTCCCTCATAGATTTTTCTTTCAACTCAGCAAGCTATTTTCTGACCTCATCTCTATCATTACAAGTAAGAATAGCCCTAGCTGTCTCTCTATCAAAAACATAACCATCAGATGTCTCAGGCATTTCAACTCTAGTAGGAGAGCTAGGCATAATAGGTGAATCATAATTTTCAAGAGTTTAAAAAATTTCAGTTTCTTTAGCTTTAGCAATTTGTTCATCGAGAAATTCACCAAGTGGCACAGTATTATCAAGCATAGTACCGGCATCATCATAAGTATCATTCATAGCAGAAGTAGTATCATCAATAACTTGCGACATATCAGAATGAATAGCAGGTGGTGGTGTTGCAAGCCTACTCAAAACAGAAGGTGAATCAAGTGCGGAGCTAGATGGCTGTTTCTTACCTCCCCTCATCCTAGAGGGAACAATCTTGGTCTTAGCGTCTTTCAGATTCTTCATAGTGATCAACAGATATAAATCCCAAGTGACTCAACAGATAGAGCTATGCTCCCCGGCAACAGCGCCAGAAAAAGGTCTTGATAACCCACAAGTATAGGGGATCGCAACAGTTTTCGCGGGTAGTATTTCACCCAGATTTATTGATTCGACACAAGGGGAGCCAAAGAATATTTGCGAGTATTAGCAGTTGAGTTGTCAATTCAACCACACCTAGAGAACTAAATATCTGCAGCAAAGTGTTTAGTAGCACAGTAGTATGATAGTTTCAATAGCAGTAGTAACAGTAACACGGTAACAGTAACAACAACAGTAGCAGTTTTGTAGTGATTGTAACAGCAGCAGCAACGAAGGTAACTTAGCAAAGATCAATATGCGAAAAGTGTAGGCATTGGATCGGTGATGGATGATGTCTACTACACAACTTATTCTTGTAGAGTCGTGTTGGGCCTCCAAGCGCAGAGTTTTGTAGGACAGTAGCAATTTTCCCTCAAGTGGATGACCTAAGGTTTATCAATCCGTGGGAGGCGTAGGATGAAGATGGTCTCTCTCAAACAACCCTGCAACCAAATAACAAAGAGTCTCTTGTGTGCCCAACACACCCAATACAATGGTAAATTGTATAGGTGCACTAGTTTGGCGAAGAGATGGTGATACAAGTGTGGTATGGATAGTAGATATAGGTTTTTTGTAGTGCGAACAATAAAAAACAGCAAGGTAGCAAGTAAGAAAAG
Organism: Elymus sibiricus; assembly: GCA_039707655.1. Lineage (NCBI taxonomy): Eukaryota > Viridiplantae > Streptophyta > Magnoliopsida > Poales > Poaceae > Elymus > Elymus sibiricus. The sequence goes on from CM077672.1 coordinate 323,143,846, forward strand.
TGAGCATAAACGGTATTGCAATGATTAGAAACAAGGCCTAGGGTTCATACTTTCGCTAGTGCAATCTCTCAACAATGCTAATATAATTGGATCACATAACCATCCCTCAACGTGCGATAAAGAATCACTCCCAAGTTCCTATTAGCGGAGAACATAAGATAGAAATTGTTTGTAGGGTACGAAACCACCTCAAAGTTATTCTTTCCGATCGATCTACTGAGCCATTCCTATAAGTGTCACAAATAGCCCTAGAGTTCGTACTAAAATAACACCATATGATACACATCAACCAACTCTAATGTCACCTAGATACTCCAATGTCACCACAAGTATCCGTGAGTTGATTATACGATATGCATCAAACAACTTAATAATCATAATATTCAATCCACACAAAGAACTCCAAGGAGCACCCCAAAGTTTCTATCGGAGAAAAGATAATGAAAACGTGCATCAACCCCTATGCATAGATTACCCCAACGTCAACTCGGGAATCCGCGAGTTGAGTGCCAAAACATATATCAAGTGAATCAATATAATACCCCATTGTCACCACAGGTATTCATATGCAAGACATACATCAAGTGTTCTCAAATCTGAATATTCAATCCGACAATAATGAAACCTCAAAGGGAAAAGATTCGATTCATCACAACAAAGATAGGGAGGGAAGAAACACCATATGATCCAACTATATTAACAAAGCTCGCGATACATCAAGATCGTGCCATATCAAGAACACGAGAGAGAGAGATCAAACACATAGCTACTAGTACATACCCTCAGCCCCGAGGGTGAACTACTCCCTCCTCATCATGGAGACCGCCGGGATGATGAAGATGGCCTCCGGTGATGCTTTCCCCCCTCCGGCAGGGTGCCGAAAAAGGGCTGTAGATGAGATCGTGGAGGTACAGAGGCTTGTGGCGACGTAAAAACTCATCTAGGTTAACTTTCGGGAGTTTCTGAATATATATGATTTTTCAGCGTTGGAATCATGCAAAGAGGTGCCACAGGGGCCCACAAGGCACCAGGGTGCGCCTGGGGGGGGGGGGGCAGGCGCGCCCAGGTGGCTCGTGGGGCCCCTGTGGCTCTTCTGCTGCTCCTCCGAAGCTTCCTGGGCCTATTTCCTTCTAGAAAAAATCATCAAAAAGTTTCGCTGCATTTGGACTTCATTTGATATGGATTTTCTGGAAAACCAAAAACAAGCAGAAAACAGAAACTGGCACTGGGCACTAGGTCAATATGTTAGTCCATGAAAATCATATAAAATCCATATAAAAGTGCACCAAAATCATACAAAACTATAATAAGCATGGCATGAATACTTCATAAATTATAGATACGTTGGAGACGTATCAATGGATAATTATGTTGGATGACATTCATCATATAATAGTCACAACCTTGGGCGATACTCAATAGCTCAAATTCATCAATGTAATGTAGGCATGTATTCCGTATATAGTCATATGTGCTTATAGTAAGAACTTGCATGACATCTTTTGTCCTACCCTCCCGTGGCAGCGGGGTCCATAAGGAAATCTAAGGGATATTAAGGCCTCCTTTTAATAGAGAACCGGAACAAAGCATTAACACATAGTGAATACATGAACTCGTCAAACTAAGGTAATCACCAGAAAGAATCCAAATTATTGTCACCTTGGGGTATGCGGATCATAACACGTAATAGGTGCATACAACTTGCAAGATAGGATCAACAACACAAATATATTCATGAAAACATAGAGGGTTTAGATCTGAAATCATGGTACTCGGGCCCTAGTGACAAGCATTAAGCATAGCAAAGTCATAGCATCATCAATCTCAGAACATAGTGGATACTAGGGATCAAAGCCCTAACAAATTGACGCGATTACAAGATAAATCTCATCCAACCCATCACCGTCCAGCAAGCCTACGGAGAAATTACTCACACACGGTGGTGAGCATCATGAAATTGGTGATGGAGGATGGTTGATGATGACGACGGCGTCGAATCCCCCTCTCCGGAGCCACGAACGGACTCCAGATCAGCCCTCCCGATGAAGAACAACAGGTGGCGGCGGCTCCGTATCGTAAAACGCGATGAAAGTTCTTCCCTTAGTTTTTTTTCGGGGAAAGTGAATTTATAGCGTTGGAATTAGGTCAGACGGCCGCCTGTGGACCTCACAAGGCATCAGGGCGCGCCCTAGGGGAGTCGCGCCCTGTTGCCTTGTGGGCAACAGGTGGCCCCTCTTCTGTTGATTCTTGCGCCAGTAATTTTTATTTATTCCATAAAAAATCTCCAAAAAGTTTCGTCCTATTCCAAGAACTTTGATTTCTGCACAAAAACAACACCATGGTAGTTCTGCTGAAAACAGCGTCAGTCCAGGTTAGTTTCATTCAAATCATGCAAATTAGAGTCCAAAACAAGAGCAAAAGTGTTTGGAAAAGTAGATACGACGGAGACGTATCAAGCATCAGTTTCCATAAAAGATTTAACACAATCAAACTCAAGATTTATACCTGGCTCTTTACCTTTGTCGATTTCCCAATCTTCAGAGTTGCGTTTAATTCTTTCCAGAAGATCCCATTTAAATTCAATAGTTCTCTTCAGAAAGGAACCATTAGAAGAAGTATCGAGCATGGATCGATCATCATGAGAAAGCCGAGCATAAAAGTTTTGAATAATTATTTCTCTTGAGAGCTCATGATTGGGGTATGTATGCAACATATACTTAAGACTCCCCCAAGCTTGAGCGATACTTTCTCCTTCATGAGGCCAAAAATTATATATATAGTTCCGATCACGATGAACCGAGTGCATAGGATAAAAGATTTGGTGAAATTACAGCTTCAACCGGTTCCAATCCCATGTTTCAGTATCATCACATAGCCTATACCATGTTAATGCCTTTCCCTCCAAAGATAAAAGGAATACTTTCTTCTTAACTCCATCTCCGGATAGACCTGCAAGCTTAAACAATCCACAAATTTCATCCACATATATCAAGTGCACATCAGGATGCACTGTTCCATCTCCTGCATAAGGATTAGCTAGCTGTTTATCTACCATACCCAAAGGAATTTCATAATAAATATTTTCAGTAGGTTCAGTAGGTTGAGGGGTAACTCTTAATGCTTCCGATCAAGGTGAAGATACCCCGAACAAGCCCCTCAAAGGATTACTTTCCATAGTGACAAGTGACAGTAAATTTCAGCACGTAATATAAATGTTTCCTTACCAAATTCCACTCACCAAAGGCGCTTCACTCCCCGGCAACGGCGCCAGAAAAGAGTCTTGATGACCACTGATACGTCTCCAACGTATCTATAATTTTTTATTGTTCCATGATATTATAGTATCACTCTTGGATGTTTTTATATGCAATTGTATGCAATTATATATCATTTTTTGGGGCTAACCTATTAACCCAGTGCCTAGTGCCAATTGCTGTTTTCTGCTTGTTTTTGGCTTTTTGGAGATTTTTTTCTGGACAAAAGAAACCTGGGAAGCTTCGGGAGGAGGCCAGAAGCCTCACGGAGGCTTAACAAGGCACTAGGGCGCGCCCCAGGGGGGGCGCCGTGGTACCTTGTGCGGCCCACATGACTCCGTTTGACCTAATTCCACTTCTATAAATTCACACATATTGGGAAACCCCCAGGGAGCCAGAAGAGAAAACCTTTCCACCGCCGCAAGCCTCTGTTCTTCGACGATCCCATCTGGAGGCCTTTTCCGGTACTCTGCCGGAGAGGGAATCGATCACGGAGGGCTTTTATGTAACACCCTGGTTTTCGCTCCTCGATTTCTTCCTTTGCGGGATTTGACTCCCGTCTTTTTTCCGGTGTTATTGAATTTTCTCTCACTCTTGGGTATATGAAGATGGTCATTTAGCCTTGCCTTTCCTATCCAACCAGAGATTCTCTCCAGTTCAACCTTGCCACCCAAGATATATTCTCATGATTTTGCCGCCGAAACCCTACCGTCCGAGTTATCGGAAGGGAAACCCTAATTCCTTCCGTTACAAAGGAACCCCAATTTTCCATTGATCTGTTGCCTCCCAAACTTTTCCCAGTGATCATCCTATCTCTGTAAACCCAGGACATGCAAAAATATTGCCAAGTCATTTGCAATATTTTTCATTTAAAATTAATTCCTTTTCCCACCAGTTAAAGGAATTAAATCCAGGAAAATATCTATCTATCCCCAAAGTCCATGAAAACTTGTGGAGATATTCTTTGTGACCATATTGAGCTCTCACAAAAATATTGGCCATAATTAAATAGGGGAAATTGCATTTTCCTATTTAAAGTCAATATTGCAACTTGGGCACTTTCCAAAGGAACTACCATTTTGGTAGCTAGGAAAAATCCCAAATAATTTGTGGAGCTTCTCCTATCCATATCTTCACCATTTCCATCAAGAACCCAAGTTCCATAGTTCAAATTTTGAGAGCATCATCCAGTTCTTGTTTCTGGACCTATTTTGAGATTGTGAAGCAACTATATTTTAGATTGCTCCATGATTCTTGAAATTAATCCAGGACCTCACATTCCTTATATGATGTGAGCATGCAAAAACTCATACCATTTTATCTAGCCATTTTCTCCCAAAAATTCCATCTAGCTTCTGTCCAGATTCTAGCTCTGTGAAGGAGGTACCATTTTGGTGTACCCAAAGGGTATGAAATTTTACCAGTACCTTCATGCCCCTAAATCATCACTCTCCACCAAATTTGAGCCAAATTCATGAAACAACTTGAGCACAGCTTCAAAGTTTATTTTCAGGACCAAATTCTGCATTGTGAAGGAAGTATATGCAAACAAGATCCAAATGACTTCAAATTTTGCCAGAACCTACTCCTTTCTACCACATTCCACCATGACAAGAATCCAACTCCATCCCTTTAGCCATTTCTCCAGAAACCTCCATCCAAGTTTCTGTCCAGAAACTGTTTTGGATCCCCTCGATCAACCTAGACCTTTCCTAGTCTATCATGTGCCATATCTTACCCATTTGAGCAGTGAGTCACCTGGTGGACAAGGTGTGACGGCCAGACTGGCACCAGAGCATGCTATGCACGTGGTGACCGCGCAGCGGCCGTGCGGAAATGGCGCTCTGTATACTGATCTCATCGTGTAGCTCGCTCCGGCCAGCTCCGGCTTGTCCTGGCATGTCTAGCGGAGCCGCAACACCCACATCTCCTCTTTGGACCATTCTTCCCCTCCAGATTCTTCCTCCTCGCGCCATGGCGAACACCGCCATGCCCATTGTTGCCCCGTGATCCGCCGTCGCCTTCCTCTCCGTTGGCTTTTTCCCCCTTGAGTTGTCCCGTCCATCTGGAGCTCCTCAGGTCAGCACCTCCCTTCGTTTGCCAGCTCGCCGCGAGCGCCAGTGCATGGCTAAGGATGCCACGGCGGCCGTCCTCATCGCCTCGCCTCGCCTCGGCCGGCTATAAAAGCCGCGGCCCCGAGCCTCCCCGGATATCCCCGACATATCCAGCCATCCCCTCTCCCTCCTAGCACCCCGTCCAACCGCTCAACTCAGCCTGAGGAGCTCCCTAGCCCTCTCTCTGGCCGGAGCCTTGCCGCCGCCCTCCTCTCAAATTCGCGCGCCCTGGCCAGCCCTGGCTCCATTCGAGCCCACCACTGGGCTCCCCAGTCGCCGGAGACCTCCCCCGCACCTTCCCCCAGCCACCCCAGCCACCGGGGCACTCCAAATGCCCAGGGCCGCGCCCACTGCCCTGACTCGCCGCCGTGTCTCCGGCCGTCCCCAAGGTCCGTGATGCCCACTAACGGATGCGGCGCTCTCCGGCGACCGCGTCTGTGGCCTCACCCGCCCCAGGGGCTCACCAGAGCTTCGCCGGCCACCGGGGCCGGAGGCCCATGGCGCTGTGTCGGGGAGGAGTGGAGAGGAGGAAGAAGGAGATGGAGGGAGGAGAGAGAAGACCCGGCAGGTGGGGTCCGGGTCCACCTGTCGGTGGCAGGAGGCCGGCCAGCGTGGATAAGTGGAAGCGCCTCGGCGCATTTACGTGTTCCCTGTGGGAAAGCGCATTTTCCTAAAATACGCTTTCATTTATTCAGCCGGCGGCCGAACTTGTTATTTAATGAACGTTCACTCGATAAGGTAAAAAACGGACAGAAATCTGTTTATTTCTGCATAACGAATGAATGGCCACAACTTTTTAACCGTGACTCCGAATGAGGTGATTCCAAAGCCCAAATTCCACTCACCAAAGGCGCTTCACTCCCCGGCAACGGCGCCAGAAAAGAGTCTTGATGACCACTGATACGTCTCCAACGTATCTATAATTTTTGATTGTTCCATGATATAATAGTATCAATCTTGGATGTTTTTATATGCAATTGTATGCAATTATATATCATTTTTTGGGGCTAACCTATTAACCCAGTGCCTAGTGCCAGTTGCTGTTTTCTGCTTGTTTTTGGCTTTTTGGAGATTTTTTTCTGGACAAAAGAAACCTGGGAAGCTTCGGGAGGAGGCCAGAAGCCTCACGGAGGCTTAACAAGGCACTAGGGCGCGCCCCAGGGGGGCGCCGTGGTACCTTGTGCGGCCCACATGACTCCGTTTGACCTAATTCCACTTCTATAAATTCACAAATATTGGGAAACCCCCAGGGAGCCAGAAGAGAAAACCTTTCCACCGCCGCAAGCCGCTGTTCTTCGACGATCCCATCTGGAGGCCTTTTCCGGTACTCTGCCGGAGAGGGAATCGATCACGGAGGGCTTTTATGTAACACCCTGGTTTTCGCTCCTCGATTTCTTCCTTTGCGGGATTTGACTCCTGTCTTTTTTTCTGGTGTTATTGAATTTTCTCTCACTCTTGGGTATATGAAGATGGTCATTTAGCCTTGCCTTTCCTATCCAACCATAGATTCTCTACAGTTCAACCTTGCCACCCAAGATATATTCTCAGGATTTTGCCGCCGAAACCCTACCTTCCGAGTTATCGGAAGGGAAACCCTAATTCCTTCCGTTACAAAGGAACCCCAATTTTCCTTTGATCTGTTGCCTCCCAAACTTTTCCCAGTGATCATCCTATCTCTGTAAACCCTGGATATGCAAAAATATTGCCAAGTCATTAGCAATATTTTTCATTTAAAATTAATTCCTTTTTCCACCAGTTAAAGGAATTAAATCCAGGAAAATATCTATCTATCCCCAAAGTCCATGAAAACTTGTGGAGATATTCTTTGTGACCATATTGAGCTCTCACAAAAATATTGGCCATAATTAAATAGGGGAAAGTGCATTTTCCTATTTAAAGTCAATATTGCAACTTGGGCACTTTCCAAAGGAACTACCATTTTGGTAGCCAGGAAAAATCCCAAATAATTTGTGGAGCTTCTCCTATCCATATCTTCACCATTTCCATCAAGAACTCAAGTTCCATAGTTCAAATTTTGAGAGCATCATCCAATTCTTGTTTCTGGACCTATTTTGAGATTGTGAAGCAACAATATTTTAGATTGCTCCATGATTCTTGAAATTAATCTAGGACCTCACATTCCCTATATGATGTGAGCATGCAAAAACTCATACCATTTTATCTAGCCATTTTCTCCCAAAAATTCCATCTAGCTTCTGTCCAGATTCTAGCTCTGTGAAGGAGGTACCATTTTGGTGTACCCAAAGGGTATGAAATTTTACCAGTACCTTCATGCCCCTAAATCATCACTCTCCTCCAAATATGAGCCAAATTCATGAAACCACTTGAGCACAGCTTCAAAGTTTATTTTCAGGACCAAATTCTGCATTGTGAAGGAAGTATATGCAAACAAGATCCAAATGACTTCAAATTTTGCCAGAACCTACTCCTTTCTACCACATTCCACCATGACAAGAATCCAACTCCATCCCTTTAGCCATTTCTACAGAAACCTCCATCCAAGTTTTTGTCCAAAAATTGTTTTGGATCCCCCTCGATCAACCTAGACCTTTCCTGGTCTATCATGTGCCATACCTTACCCATTTGAGCAGTGAGTCACCTGGTGGACAAGGTGTGACGGCCAGACTGGCACCAGAGCATGCTATGCACGTGGTGACCGCGCAGCAGCCGTGCGGAAATGGCGCTCTGTATACTGAACTCATCGGGTAGCTCGCTCTGGCCAGCTCCGGCTTGTCCTGGCATGTCTAGCGGCTCCGCAGCACCCACATCTCCTCTTTGGACCCTTCTTCCCCTCCAGATTCATCCTCCTCGCGCCATGGCGAACAACGCCATGGCCACTGTTGCCCCGTGATCCGCCGTCGCCTTCCTGTCCGTTGGCTTTTTCCCTCCTGAGTTGTCCCGTCCATCTGGAGCTCCACAGGCCAGCACCTCCCTTCGTTCGCCAGCTCGCCGCGAGCGCCAGTGCGTGGCTAAGGATGCCACGGCGGCCGTCCTCATCGCCTCGCCTCGCCTCGGCCGCCTATAAAAGCCGCGGCCCCGAGCCTCCCCGGATATCCCCGACATCTCCAGCCATCCCCTCTCCCTCCTAGCACCCCGTCCAACCGCTCAACTCAGCCCGAGGAGCTCCCTAGCCCTCTCTCTGGCCGGAGCCTTGCCGCCGCCCTCCTCTCAAATTCGCGCGCCCTGGCCAGCCCTGGCTCCATTCGAGCCCACCACTGGGCTCCCCAGTCGCCGGAGACCTCCCGCGCACCTTCCCCCAGCCACCCCAGCCACCGGGGCACTCCAAATGCCCAGGGCCGCGCCCACTGCCCTGACTCGCCGCCGCGTCTCCGGCCGTCCCCAAGGTCCGTGATGCCCACTAACGGATGCGGCGCTCTCCGGCGACCGCGTATGTGGCCTCACCCGCCCCAGGGGCTCACCAGAGCTTCGCCGGCCACCGGGGCCGGAGGCCCATGGCGCTGTGTCGGGGAGGAGTGGAGAGGAGGAAGAAGGAGATGGAGGGAGGAGAGAGAAGACCGGACAGGTGGGGTCCGGGTCCACCTGTCGGCGGCAGGAGGCCGGCCAGCGTGGATAAGTGGAAGCGCCTCGGCGCATTTACGTGTTCCCTGTGGGAAAGCGCATTTTCCTAAAATACGCTTTCATTTATTCAGCCGGCGGCCGAACTTGTTATTTAATGAACGTTCACTCGGTAAGGACAAAACGGACAGAAATCTGTTTATTTCTGCATAACGAATGAATGGCCACAACTTTTTAACCGTGACTCCGAATGAGGTGATTCCAAAGCCCAAATTCCACTCACCAAAGGCGCTTCACTCCCCGGCAACGGTGCCAGAAAAGAGTCTTGATGACCACTGATACGTCTCCAACGTATCTATAATTTTTGATTGTTCCATGATATTATAGTATCAATCTTGGATGTTTTTATATGCAATTGTATGCAATTATATATCATTTTTTGGGGCTAACCTATTAACCCAGTGCCTAGTGCCAGTTGCTGTTTTCTGCTTGTTTTTGGCTTTTTGGAGATTTTTTTCTGGACAAAAGAAACCTGGGAAGCTTCGGGAGGAGGCCAGAAGCCTCACGGAGGCTTAACAAGGCACTAGGGCGCGCCCCAGGGGGGCGCCGTGGTACCTTGTGCGGCCCACATGACTCCGTTTGACCTAATTCCACTTCTATAAATTCACAAATATTGGGAAACCCCCAGGGAGCCAGAAGAGAAAACCTTTCCACCGCCGCAAGCCGCTGTTCTTCGACGATCCCATCTGGAGGCCTTTTCCGGTACTCTGCCGGAGAGGGAATCGATCACGGAGGGCTTTTATGTAACACCCTGGTTTTCGCTCCTCGATTTCTTCCTTTGCGGGATTTGACTCCTGTCTTTTTTTCTGGTGTTATTGAATTTTCTCTCACTCTTGGGTATATGAAGATGGTCATTTAGCCTTGCCTTTCCTATCCAACCATAGATTCTCTACAGTTCAACCTTGCCACCCAAGATATATTCTCAGGATTTTGCCGCCGAAACCCTACCTTCCGAGTTATCGGAAGGGAAACCCTAATTCCTTCCGTTACAAAGGAACCCCAATTTTCCTTTGATCTGTTGCCTCCCAAACTTTTCCCAGTGATCATCCTATCTCTGTAAACCCTGGATATGCAAAAATATTGCCAAGTCATTTGCAATATTTTTCATTTAAAATTAATTCATTTTTCCACTAGTTAAAGGAATTAAATCCAGGAAAATATCTATCTATCCCCAAAGTCCATGAAAACTTGTGGAGATATTCTTTGTGACCATATTGAGCTCTCACAAAAATATTGGCCATAATTAAATAGGGGAAATTGCATTTTCCTATTTAAAGTCAATATTGCAACTTGGGCACTTTCCAAAGGAACTACCATTTTGGTAGCCAGGAAAAATCCCAAATAATTTGTGGAGCTTCTCCTATCCATATCTTCACCATTTCCATCAAGAACCCAAGTTCCATAGTTCAAATTTTGAGAGCATCATCCAATTCTTGTTTCTGGACCTATTTTGAGATTGTGAAGCAACTATATTTTAGATTGCTCCATGATTCTTGAAATTAATCTAGGACCTCACATTCCCTATATGATGTGAGCATGCAAAAACTCATACCATTTTATCTAGCCATTTTCTCCCAAAAATTCCATCTAGCTTCTGTCCAGATTCTAGCTCTGTGAAGGAGGTACCATTTTGGTGTACCCAAAGGGTATGAAATTTTACCAGTACCTTCATGCCCCTAAATCATCACTCTCCACCAAATTTGAGCCAAATTCATGAAACCACTTGAGCACAACTTCAAAGTTTATTTTCAGGACCAAATTCTGCATTGTGAAGGAAGTATATGCAAACAAGATCCAAATGACTTCAAATTTTGCCAGAACCTACTCCTTTCTACCACATTCCACCATGACAAGAATCCAACTCCATCCCTTTAGCCATTTCTACAGAAACCTCCATCCAAGTTTCTGTCCAAAAATTGTTTTGGATCCCCCTCGATCAACCTAGACCTTTCCTGGTCTATCATGTGCCATACCTTACCCATTTGAGCAGTGAGTCACCTGGTGGACAAGGTGTGACGGCCAGACAGGCACCAGAGCGTGCTATGCACGTGGTGACCGCGCAGCGGCCGTGCGGAAATGGCGCTCTGTATACTGATCTCATCGGGTAGCTCGCTCCGGCCAGCTCCGGCTTGTCCTGGCATGTCTAGCGGCTCCGCAGCAGCCACATCTCCTCTTTGGACCCTTCTTCCCCTCCAGATTCTTCCTCCTCGCGCCATGGCGAACACCGCCATGGCCACTGTTGCCCCGTGATCCACCGTCGCCTTCCTCTCCGTTGGCTTTTTCCCTCCTGAGTTGTCCCGTCCATCTAGAGCTCCATAGGTCAGCACCTCCCTTTGTTCGCCAGCTCGCCGCGAGCGCCAGTGCGTGGCTAAGGATGCCACGGCGGCCGTCCTCATCGCCTCGCCTCGGCCGGCTATAAAAGTCGCGGCCCCGAGCCTCCCCGGACATCGCCGACATCTCCAGCCACCCCCTCTCCCTCCTAGCACCCCGTCCAACCGCTCAATTCAGCCCGAGGAGCTCCCTAGCCCTCTCTCTAGCCGAAGCCTTGCCGCCGCCCTCCTCTCAAATTCGCGCGCCCTGGCCAACCCTGGCTCCATTCGAGCACACCACTGGGCTCCCCAGTCGCCGGAGACCTCCCCCGCACCGTCCCCCAGCCACCCCAGCCTACGGGGCACTCCAAATGCCCAGGGCCGCGCCCACTGCCCTGACTCGCCGCCGCGTCTCCGGCCGTCCCCAAGGTCCGTGATGCCCACTAACGGATGCGGCGCTCTCCGGCGACCGCGTCTGTGGCCTCACCCGCCCCAGGGGCTCACCAGAGCTTCGCCGGCCACCGGGGCCGGAGGCCCATGGCGCTGTGTCGGGGAGGAGTGGAGAGGAGGAAGAAGGAGATGGAGGGAGGAGAGAGAAGACCCGACAGGTGGGGTTCGGGTCCACCTGTCGGCGGCAGGAGGCCGGCCAGCGTGGATAAGTGGAAGCGCCTCGGCGCATTTACGTGTTCCCTGTGGGAAAGCGCATTTTCCTAAAATACGCTTTCATTTATTCAGCCGGCGGCCGAACTGGTTATTTAATGAACGTTCACTCGTTAAGGACAAAAATGGACAGAAATCTGTTTGTTTTCTGCATAACGAATGAACGGCTACAACTTTTTAACCGTGACTCCGAATGAGGTGATTCCAAAGCCCACCTTCTCTGTTCGTCGAGCCGTTCCGATGATGTCACTTTCACAATGTTGACACTTTATGAAAATGCCCATTTTGCCCCTGCCCTATATTCAGCCCCTCCGAGAGGGAATCTTCTCTGGCGAATCTTTCCGCGAGGTTATCGCACTTCTCTCCGGTGAATTCATTGACCCCCAGGCAAGCCGACCATCTGATATATGCCCTAAAGCATCACTACTAGGGAAAACCTTATAGGTGGAGGCTTATCAGTAGCGTGGCTTTGTGGAACGTGCTACTGCTAATTTATAGTAGCGCGGGCACTGCACAGGCGCTACTGCTATCCACTTATCAGTAGCGCGGCCCAGACGAAAGGCGCTACTGCTATCTGAGCCCCGCCTTAGCCACCAGGCTATGTATAGTAGCAGCGTGGCCCGCTTGAAGCGCGCTACTGCTAAAACTTTAGTAGTAGCGTGTGTTATGGACCCACCGCTGCAACTAATGTTGTACTGTGCCACATGGTGGGCCCCGCTTAGTAGCAGCGCGGCCTTCAGGACAGCGCTACTGCTAACGTTTTAGCAGGAGCGCCGTTTTCTGGCCCGCGCTGCTACTAAGGCACATCAGCCACCTTTTTCAACCCTCTCCCCCTCCCCCTTCCTCTCTCCCTTCACTTTGCCCCCCTTCCTCTCTCCCTCACTTTGCTTCTTCCTCACCTTGCTTCTCCCCCCATTACTCTCTTTCTTCTCCTACCTCTCTTTCTCTCTGTTTAATGCCCCTAACTACACCACACCTCCATTAATGCAACCCCTTTCTCTTTTCCTCACTTTTCCATCCCCTCCACTAGTTAGAGCCATCTCCTTCCCCAACTAGCTATGTAGATCTACCCATTTAATGAAGTGACCTTTCTACCTCCCCAACTAGATCTATCCATTTAATTGTGCGTGAGCTTCCTATGTTTTGCCGAAATGTCGATTTATTTCCGTTTCGGTGAATTTCGGACAAACTCTATATGTCCTATTTTTAGGGAAGGTCATGCTGAATTTTTGTATGACTTTGATGCATGCATGCGTTTTTATAATCATTTTGCTTATTATTACTGCGCAGGCGATCATGATGGTGAGTGGAACGATAGTGGAAAGGTGGTTGCGATCGGCGGTGCAGGACATGTATGAAAATAACCGGACAGAGATTTTATGTCCGTGTCGAAGATGCAAAGGAGGAGTTTGGCTCGACCCCTATAAGGATGGTCGTTTGAAGGCGCACCTGCTCATGACTGGTTTCATGGATGGCTATACTCGGTGGATAAGTGAAGATGGGGAGGATGAGGACGCCGACGGGGCAGCCAATGACGACATGGGGCCAGACGAAGAGATGACCGGTAATGGCAGCGGAGAAGAGGCCGGACATGGCGGCGGAGAAGGGGCCGGACATGGTGGCAGCGGAGAAGAGGCCGAAAATGGCGGTGGAGAAGAGGCCGGAAATGGCGCCAGAGAAGACGCGAACATGCCGCAGCCTTCGTCGCTACTAAGTTCAATCGTGCGGGACCCTCATGTTCAAGACCTGCTTCGCAAGAAGACGAGTAGCGACAGAGCTGCTTCTAGAGAGGAGGCCATGCTGGAGCAACTGGAGGTAGACTCGAAGACTCCATTGTATGATGGTTGCGATCCCGAGGTGACCCGCTTGAGTTTCACGCTCGAACTTCTAAAGACGAAGGCTAAAAACAAATGGACCGACAGAAGCCTCGATGAGCTTCTCAAGTATCTAAAGAAGGTTCTTCCCGCGGGGAACCTGTGTCCTACTAGTGTCGATGAGGCCAAAAAGATCGTGTGCCCTCTTGATCTGCCACACATTAGATACCATGCATGCATCAACGATTGCATCATTTATTGGAAGGAGCATGCGGAAAAAACCAACTGTCTGGTGTGCAATGCTTCTCGATACAAGAAGGCCGGAAAGAAATCTCCCCAGAAAGTTGTATGGTACCTACCGATCACTCCCCGTCTGCAGTGTTATTTCGTAGATCCTAAGGAAGCAAAGCTCATGCGCTGGCACGCGGAGAGGGTGAAGGCCGACGATGGAGATGATCCGAAGCTGAGACACCTCGCGGATGCAAGCCAGTGGAGAGCGTTCAACGCCGAATATCGATATTTCGCAGGTGATGCAAGGAACATCGTTCTTGGCGCGAGTACCGATGGCAAGAATCCGTTTGGCAAACAGAACACCAACCATAGCACATGGCCCGTGTTTGTATGGATGTACAACCTCCCCCCTGGTTGTGCATGAAGTCAAAGTACATACACATGAGCATGATGATTCAAGGGCCGAAACAACCGGGAAATAATATTAATCTGTATCTGGGGCTACTTCCAGAGGAGTTAGACACGTTATGGAAAACACCGGCCAAGACATGGGACGCCAGCAAAGGCGAGTATTTATATATGAGAGTCGCACTGATGACGACGGTGCATGACTATCTCGGTTACGGATATGTCGCAGGCCAGGTGTGCCACGGATATTGCTAATGCACGCGGTGCATGGATGATACAACGTCTCAGCAGCTAACGAATGATGGCGGGTTTGGGAAAATCGTGTACATGGGGGCATCGAAGATGGCTCGCGAAGGACGGCCTGTGGAGAAACCGTGGAGATCTATTCATTGGTGAGGCTGAGCATCGAGGACCTCCACGTAAGAGGAGCGGCGCCGAAATCGATGAGCTGTTGAAAAACTGGGAACAGTGCCGCGCGTCGGGAAAGATGAAAAAGGCGCCGGAGCCGCTGCTGAAGGTATGGAAAACGAGGTCTGTTTTCTGGGACTTGGAGTACTGGCCCAAACTCGACACGCCTCATTGCCTTGATCAAATGCATATCACGAAGAATGTCCTTGAGAGCTTGCTTGCAACACTGATGAACATGCTGGATAAGACCAAGGATGGGCCGAAGGCAAGAAGAGACTTGGAAGATTTGAACATCAGGGCAGATCTCCACATGCCGCCCCGTAAAAAGTCGGAGGAGACGGAGACGCAGGCGCGGGACAAGGGCAAAAAAGTCAACAAGAAGGAAGAGAATTATTGGCCCCCTTCTTGCTTTACCTTAAGTCCGAAGGAGATCGATCAATTCTTCAAGTGCCTTACCGGAATCAAAGTTAGTTCTGGTTACTGTGGGAAGATAAGCAGTTTCTAGACACCAAGAAGAAAAGGTTCAGCGGGATGAAGTCTCATGACTGTCATGTGATGATGACGCAGATACTTCCTGTTGCCATTAGAGGGATAATGGACAAGCACCTCCGTGACACGCTTATTGGTCTCTGCAACTTTTTCGACGTTATCTCTCGAAAGTCGATCAGTGTGAAGCAGCTCTGAAGGCTATAGGAAGAGATCGTTGTGATACTAAATGAGCTTGAGATGTACTTCCCGCCCGCGTTCTTTGACGTCATGGTGCATCTGTGTGTCCACATTGTGGACGACATCATAGACCTCGGGCCGACATTCTTGCACAACATGATGCCGTTCGAGAGGATGAATGGGGTCATCAAAGGATTCGTTCGTAACATGTCCCGTCTGGATGGAAGCATCATCCAGGGCTATCTGACCCAAGAATGCACCTCTTTCTGTGAGAATTATCTATATGGAGGAGACCCTGTTGTTGGTTTGCCCGTTAACAAGCACCTTGGGAGGCTCGGAGGAGAAGGTCACAGCAACGGCCGGAGGGAACTGCATGTGGACCACTCGGGTCGACGCAATGACTTTGACAGAGCAAACTTAGTAGTGCTACAGCACCTAGACATGGTAGATCCTTTCGCGACACTGCACAAAGAAACCATCGCAAAGAAGTACCGTGACCGGGGGCTATGCAAGATGAACTCCAAAGTTATTAGAGAGCACAACTCCACTTTCCTGCCTTGGTTCGAAGAGCATGTTCTTGCTAATCCCCCGAAAGAGGGCTCTACGGACGGATTGCTCATATACGCCTTAGCACATGGCCCTGCAGCCAACCTCGTGACCTATCAGGCATACGATATCAATGGATACACGTTCTACACGGAGGCCAAATATATAAACAGTGATTTTCAGAACTCAGGGGTGACGATGGATTGCATGATCGGTGACAACGCCGCAACTGAAAGATTCTACGGAAGGGTCGAAGAGATCTGGCAGCTTGACTACTCTGGACTGCATGATGCGATGATGTTCCGTGTCAGATGGGCTAAGAACGTCGAAAGAGAAAACCGGTATTTCACTACCATGTCTATACCCGACGCCAAGAGCGCTACCGTGAACGCCATCTCAAAAAACGAGCCATGGGTACACGCTAAGCACGTGACACAATGCTTCTTCATAACCGACCCGAGCAATCCCAGCAGTGTTGTCATGAGGAGAGGCAAAAGTAACATCATCGGAATGGATGGAGTCGCCAACGAGGAAGACTACGACCAGTACGGCAACCCGATGAGGGAAGATGACGATGACGATGAAGCATACGTCAAAAGAAGAATCAATACTACATTACCTAAGAAAGAACGTACTCCATGGAAAAGGAAAAGTCACAACGAGGGGCTCAATTATTCGACAGCGAACAAGAAGGGAAAGAAGCTCACTCAGAAACGAAAACGTCGACGCTGAGAAACCATCATTATCGGTCAAATGATGTGTAATATATATCGTCGCCTGAGTTATATACATTGTATCCGATCCCCTTCTTCCCGGCTCGGTCGTCTTTCGGAAAAGAAAAGAAAATGAAAAGAAATAGAAAAATGAGAAAGGAAAGAAGAAAATGAAAGGATTAGAAAAGGAAATGAAAATAAAAAGAAAAAGGAGAAAGGAAATAAGAAAAATAAAATGAACAAAAAGCAAAAGGAGAAAATGAAAAGAAAAATCAAAGGAATATCAGTAGCGCGGGCCTGGACACGCGCTATAGCTAACTTAGCAGTAGTGCGTGTCAGAGAAACCGGCGCTACTGCTAAGTTAGCTATAGCAGTAGCGCGGGTCTGGACCTGCGCTATAGCTAACTTATCTGTAGCGCGTGTTGGGTTAACACGCGCTACAACTAATTTAGCTATAGCGCGGGTGTAGACCAGCGCTACTGCTATTTTTGACTTAACCCACCGCGCGGGCCTTTCTTCCCCAATTCCCCATTTGATCCCCTTTCTCCTCGCGCCATCGCCGGAGCCCTCGTCACCCTTGCCTCCTCGCGCCATTGCCGGAGCCCGTCCTTGCCGCGCCTGCCTCCTCCTCGACGTCGCCGCGCGCCTGCCTCCTCCTCCTCGACCTCGCCGCGCCTGCCTCCTCCTCTATGTCGCCGCGCGCCTGTCTCCTCTTCCTCGACGTCGCCACGCGCCTGCAGCCTCCTCGATGTCGCCGTCTCCCCCGACCCTGCCTCGCTTCCGACCCTCCTCGGTGCCGCCGTCTCCCCCGACCCCCTCTATAAGCCCCCACCCATCCTCTCTCTCTCTCTCTCTCTGCCTCGGTGGAGGTTAGGGTTCTAGCTAGGGTTTAGAAATTCTAGCTAGGTGATACTTGTTCTAGGGTTTTACAGAGATACTAGTTCTAGATGAATTTAGTTAAATTAATTTGCAGTAAATGAATTTTCAGAATTTTGTAAAACCCTAGGTGATGATGATGATGAAACCCTAGCTAGGTGAAATGATTAATGTGTGATGATTGTGTGTTGATGAAATAGCTAGGTTTGAAATAGTAGACAGTAAGAATTGTAGTATGAATTTTTTTTCTAGGGTTCATTAGTGATTGGGGGATTTTTCTAGGGTTTCCCCCTATTCCCCCCGGCCCCCCTCAAATTCTAGGTTACCTTCAAGTAGACAGTAGGAATTTTTTTCCTGTTGAATGTAAATTCAACTAGTTATCAAATTATAGTACTGCTGCCATTTATTTAAATTCAGTTAATTTTCTGAAATTTGCGTGCTATATATTTATTGAAATTCAGTTAATTCAAAGAAGATGGTGGCCAGTGAGAGCATGCATGATCATAGCTTTTTTTAGAGGAGTGGCGTATATTAATTGTTTGCAGGGAAAATGATCCGAGTGGCCTATGTTTTGCCGGAATGTTGATTCATTTCCGTTCCGGCGAATTTCAGGCGCTCAATATGTCCACTTTTTAGCAAAGGTCATGCTAAAATTTCCCGTGAATTTTGGCATGACTTGTGCTAGAAAGTAGGCATATCGAGTGCCCGAGATTTGCTGGGACGGGAATGAAACGACATTCCGGCAAACCATAGGCCTTTTTTTTATGTCAGTACTCATTTTATTATAGTTTAAGAATTAAACGAGCAGACTTAATCGTAGGAAACATGTCGAACAACGACGAAACCGGGGCTTCTGACCACGCTGCCGATGACATACAATATGATCGTGAACATGATTACCTCGACTTTTTTGCTTAGTCAGCAAACACATGGTTTGCAGGGTGCCCTGGTCATAGCGGACGATGGTACTGCCGCCGACATCGACACCGATGGCACCGATGGCAGCGCCGAGACCGGCGCGGAAGGTACCGGCGCCGAAGCCGGTAACGAAAAGAAAAAGCAGAAGAAGCAGAGGACACGACGCCCTAACAAACTCGGCATCGGAAGACTGCTGGTCACAGAGATGAACCCTGGCAAATTCGAGCCAATAGCGCCGGTTGAAGCTCGCAAGTGCTACGGCAACCAAGTCGGATGCATCCTACGGGAAACCGCGAGCATCAATGACAATGACTTAAGGAGTAAACCACATATGGAGCACTTGCTCCTAACGAAGCTGCGCAAGAGATTCCAGTTCCCCGGCCAGGATGACAGCATAGAACACCCGTGGGATGATCCTGCCATGTAAAAGATTAACAACCATGCCATGGGCATGTTCAGCAACGATTTGGCTACCTGGAAAGGGAGGGTGAAACGAGCGATTGATGCTAAAGAACCCCTGTCCAAGATTTTGGCGGACAATCCGACACTTACGGAAGAGGAGTTCGAAAAGTTCAAGGACACTTCCGCTACCGAGGCAGCCAAGCTTAAGTCTGAGAAATACAATGGGCTTTAGCAAAGGAACACGGGGAACCAACGCCTCAGAAGCCGTGGCTACCTTGGCAAGAGGCCCATATGGGATAAGGAGGATGCGGAACATGAAGCCGCGGGGATCCCAGACCCCTTCGCGGAGTTCACCGACCCGCAGGAGCATGACTTCATCAGGGCCCGGTACAAGTGGGACAAGGAAAAAAAGGTTTGGTACACAAACACGATCACGAGGAAATTGATTAGATTACTGGTACTTATTCTTTTACCACCTTACATTTAGCTTCTGATCAAGTCGACTACACGTTGTCGTAACATTCGTAAACGGTTCACGTTCCTTTTGCAGAAGGAGCAACACAGGCTTGCGGCCGAAAGCGACTCATCATCTCAGTCGTCGATGAGGCCCAAGTGGGACACCCCTCTCAACCGGGCCTTGAACCAACTGAAGGGATTCCCTTTGGACCAGCGGCCATAATATGGACGTGTGCACGGCGTCGGAGACATCGCCACGTGGAAGTACTACTACGACAAGGGCCCGGAGGCCAAAAAGCAGAAAAAGAAGTTCGGTCAGTTGAACATCGACGAGAAGGTGAAGCTTGCTATCGAGAAAAATGCAGATGAGGCCGAGAAAAAAGCAGTTGAGGCCGCAGAAGCGACCAGAAATGAGTTGGTCCAGCAGGCAGTCAATGCAGCTTTAGCTGCCTGCAGAAATGATTTCTCTACTAACTTGATTGCGGCTATTATTGACTGGACGAAGCAAAATCCAGACAAGATGGCACAGGATTTTCCCATGCCCAGCTTCGTCGGGAGCAACTCGGTGAACATCGCACCACCACCACCTGCTGCCGCTACCGCACAAGGTCCCGCACCCACGCCTGCTCCCGCACCCGCTAATAGCAGCATGTCCTCTATCTTTGGTGTGCTAGGCGGGCCTTCGTCTTTGGCTGACCTCGACGCCCTCACGGTAATTACACGTCGCACCAACATATGTATAATCTTCCGTTTTTCATTGCCTTTCGGATGTCTTACACCGCAGACATGTCTTCGCAGGCTGACGAAACCCTGTGCACCATACTCTACATGATCAACGGCCAGAAGGTGGGCGTGGGAAAGGCAGTGATAACGAAGCCCTTGGAAGTCACGTTCCACGGCCAGCCGATCCCCGTTGGCACCTTCAGGGTTACCTTGTCGAGTGTGAAAGCGGGCCATGAGGATTTGACTCTTCCAGTACGGCTCAGGGGAGAGGAGGACGAGACCCCGATGCGGCTTGCAGAATGCAAGGGTTGGATGCTGCTGTGGCCGAAGAATCTTCTTCGTCTGGAGGCGGCCGAGAGCACACCAATGACCACACATCAGCAAGGTATGAACACCACCACCCCGCCTACGCAATTACCAGCGCCTCTCGTGCCGGGTGAGAGCGATGGACGACGCGGGGAAGGGGGTCCAATAGTGGATGATGTAGTCGCCCCCGTGGAACAAGGAATGGATGATTAGATGGAGGAGGACCCTCTCCGGTTCCTCAATACCGACGCCTATGACGACGTACAAATGATGAATCAGCAATGTGACTCGGGCGATGAGCATGTGTATGAGGAGTTGGATGATGTGCCGGAGCAGGAACGTCGTAGGGTTGATTGCAAGAAGTCTCTCTTCATGCAATCCTCACAGGAGACGCCTCCAGATGCCGCCTCAACCCACGGTCAAGTAGCCGAGGGTCGTGCAATGCTTAGCCCGAACACATTGGTCGCGGGGGTCAGACAGGGCCTGGAAGGCTCACTACCTCAACCCAAGAAGAAGCACAGGAAGAGACCGCAGAAGAGATGCTTTCCTGCCGCCAAAGCTTCTAGCAGCCAGTCGGCTCCGCCGACCGATTTTGAAGACCGTGTACCGGTCAAAGGTGCGGCGATGTTCCATGTCGCGGGCCAGCCGATCCTACCGCCGAAACCGCTAGAGGGCATATCAGGGGATCTCAGGAGACTGCACGACCATGTGCTGTCGACAGAGAAAAGCTTTCTCGCCTCGAAGGCACTAGGATACCTGCTTTATGCGGTTCGTGTGCCTTAGGCCAAGTGCTACGTCGACACTCTCCCCGCGGATGTGTTCTTCCCGCGGTTTGATCACATATTTGACATGTTTCTCACGAAGCGACTCGATTTTACGATCGTCTGCCTTTTTGCGCTACATATGAACTTCATCATCAGGAGAGACCAAATCGATCAAATCTCGGTTGCGGATCCATACTACATGCATGAGTCCTTCTTGTGTCTCGGTGAATTTGAACGTGAAGCTGCTTGGCAGTACATCGAGAACTTCATGATAATGAATAAGGACAAGGATACGGTTCTCCTGCCTTATCATCCAATGTAAGTCATTGCCGGAAAACCCTTTCATACATTTCAATCATTCCTTCGCTCATATGGTGGCTAATTTGAGGTGTCTTTATTTTCCGCAGCAACGAGCGCACCGTCCTTATCATTCTTTTCCCGTGAGTCTCCCACGCCGTGTATTTCAACTTGTCCAGAAACTTCAAGAATAAAGACTACACCCACATAATGAATATTCTGGATAGTGCTCTCAACGGCTTCAGCATGATGGGTGGCCACATCGAGATCAGGAAACAAAGGAAGGGCGCGCCGGGTTTCTCGCATAAAACTACGTTCTGCTCGGTCCATCAACCGGCAGGAAGCCACAACGATGGATTCTACGTCCTCCATCTCATGATGGAGTTCAGAAGGAACCGCCAACGTCTTCGCATGACAACCAGAAACGATGACCATATCCGTCAATGGGCACAAGACTTAGGAGCCAAACCGGACTATAAGCTCATAGATGACTTCTTTCGCATCCAGAGGGACATTGCATCGATCATCATTAAAGATGTTGTCGAAGAGGAGGGGATGTTCTACCACGGCCCTATATCGCGAGCTGACGTCAGAACTCGCATAGGCATGCAACGTCAGGACCTGACGCCATTCACCAAGCTATGGTGCATCCTCCCGGATATGGATGGATGGAACTTGTAGTGATTCACGATGCCGATGATGATGTGCCGGTTGAATTAGTACTTTATTTAAACGGTCCCGCTGAACTTATGTAACGGTAGTTAATTAGTTTGGGTATGATGAACCTGCGTACATCTAGTTAATTAGTTTGGGTATGATGAACCTGTGTTGATAATGTTTACTATATGTTGCATATTTTTGCTAACTCTTTCTCTTCGTGTTGCTCAAGTATATTATGTTGTATATTATTGTTGAATTCGCTTGATGAAGATGCATCTCTAACAGGTACATAGATCCTTGATGGCGAAGAAGTGCTATCACTACTAGGAAATACCTTATAGATAGATGCTTAGCAGTAGCGAGGGGTATATGAGCCGCGCTACTGCTAATTAGTAGTAGCGAGGGGTATAAACCCCTCGCTACTACTAAGTTGATAGTAATAGCGCAGGCTATAAACCCACGGTGCTACTAAGTGGTCTCCACCGTGTCCCTCGGGACAGGCCATAGTAGTAGCGAGGGTTATAAACCCCGCGCTATTACTAAATTGATAGTGGTAGCGCGGTGTATAAATCCTGCGCTACTACTAAGTGATCCCTACCGTGCCCCCCGAGACAGGGAATAGTAGTAGCGTGGGGTATAAACCCCGCGCTACTACTAACGACCCGCCAAGACATGTGTACACATAACGCGCGGAGGCCTAAACCCAAATTGATCGACACTCTCCTGATTCCCCTCCGCATCGCCCGGCCCATGCCCCGCGCCCGGAACCCTAGCCCCCACTCCGCCGCTCCATCTCTGACGCCGGCGACAACCCCCAACCCTTGCTGCTATCCGCGTTAGCTGAGGGCAGAGGTAGCCATGGACAGCGCACTCGCGAGTGCGGCGGCGATCACCGACCAACGCCAGAAGATCGAGCAGTACCGCCACATCCTCGCCTCTGTCATCTCGTCTTCCCCGCCGGACATCCCACAGGCCAAGCGCTTCCTCAACCACAGTAACGCGCTTCACTCAAACCCTAGCCGTAGATTTCTAGGTATTTGATTTTTGTTTTGGGCGTAATGGCCGGGATTGTTGCGAACGCAGTGGTGTCGGATGAGGTCCCGCTCGTGGTGTCGCGGCAGCTGCTGCAGATGTTCGCGCAGGAGCTGGGGAAGCTGGAGCCGGACTCTCAGAAGGAGGTCGCCCACTACGCGCTCACGCAGATCCAGCCTCGTGTGGTTTCCTTCGAGGAGCAGGTAGGCACCCTTCGGTTCCTAGCAGGCTAATTTTAAGTACCAGATTGCTCTGTACTAGTTGTAGTATATGTTGTACTGCACAGCCTGTAGAGCTACTATGTAATGCCATGATATAATTTTGGGAAATTGCTATCACAGCACTTTTGTTTTGACAGTTGGTCACACCTACAACTGAATATTTTGAACTTACCCAGTAACTACTAGTAGTACGTATGGAGCTATTGCTGTAATGGGATTTTCTGTTCTTGTGAGATTTGCTTTGGAGTGGCCAATTTGGGCTTTGGCTAATTTTTATCCAAGGGAATATGCATTGCATGAAGATGATGTCATCCTGTTATCTCATTTATGCAGTCTCAGCTTAGATTATGTATGCAAAGGCAAGTATTGATGATGCCACCGCGGCCGTCCCTCCAGTCGCTCCTCCTCATGGCGGCCTCCACCTCCGCGGGCGCCGGGGGCTTGGGCCTCCTCCTCCTTCGCCGCCGCTTCCCCGCCACCTTCGCCGCCGCGGGGGCCAGCGCATCCGCCTCGTCCACTCCTTCTCGTCCCGGTCCCATGAACCACATCAACGGCGATCGAGGCGACGCCGCCGCAGGGGGGCAGCGCATACGCCTCCTCCACTCCTCGTCTCGGCCGAGGCGACGCTGGCGCCAAACGTCCTGCAGGAGATCGCACAGAACAGGACCACCACGCCGGCGAGGCGGCGGGGCCTGCTCGGGTTCGGGGGCGTGTCCAAGTCGGTGTCCACGCCGAAGAACACTGAAGCTCTTCTTCGGTCCTTGTATGTATGAATCAAATCAAAATTCGTTATTCTTTCTCACTCGTTTTTTTTGTGATCATTGCTGATACGATTTACACGAGCAAAAGAAAACCCAAAGCTGACCATAGCGACAACACTAGGGACCCGACTGTCAAGTCTTCTGCAATCAAAAGAGACCGCACAGTTAGTTTTGTGTACATTGATAACCTGAAAAATTGCTGAATGTGATTAGTGAGATGCAGTTCCAACAGTTAAAGAACCTAGCTATAACTATCTGCTAGACTGCTACACAGGTACAGGGGACAAGCATCTAATACTTCAGCTCATCTTGCCACTACTACCACGGCGACGGCCCCCCAAGGAGCTACGACCACATCCCCAAGCAGTTCCGCGAGGAGAACCTCCAGGATGGCCGTGAGCTCCCTCCCCCTTCCCCCCCCCCCCCGCCCCCCCCCTCCCCCCCCCCCCCCCCCCCCCCCCCCCCCCTCAAAGATTCATTAGAGCATCTTCCTAGGTGGTCTTGTCTCATCAAACTCTTGATGTAAAATGTCCTCATATGACACATCTATGCATGCTTACAAACTGTAGCAGTTTCTAGCTTTTTATGGTGAGCCGATAAGCAACTGTACCTTATCCCTAATGCTTTCCATGCCTGTTATTTTACGTGTGGCTTTAAAGCTTTATTTTTAACCTTCTTGCAGTAATGGATAATTACAAGAACATTCCTCAGTTCCTCTATGGCTTAAGCCCATCTCAGATGGAAATGTTTACGACTGATGACAACCCTTATAATCGGCAGTCAAAGAAAGTTACAGAGGTTAGTGAGATTATCCATTACTGCAGTTACATTACTGAAAATAAATGGTGGCACTCTCAAATTCATTCCAAAGTACTCCAGACTCCAAAGCATGTCCCTTTCATCCATTCAGGTTAGCAGCGAGCAAGGCCATGGCATCTTTCTTTCCCTTAGAAGTTTAAAGAACCCAATTAGTTATTGACAAATACTTTATGACAAATAGTTGATGGTGTATATGTGTAACACGTGGAGAATATCAATGTAAGACATGATATGAGTTGGTGTAGTAGGTTCATTTGTTTGTAGCTATTACATAGGCGATGTCTTGTAAATACAAATTACTCACTTTTTCTTTTTCGTATATTTATTCCCGTAGCTACTGTACAGCACAACATGCAAGGAAATATATGTCTGCTGAAATTTAATTTTAATTGTTCTTTGCGCTATACAGAAATCTGTTGGATGAAGTGGCAGTGAAACCATCAAAGAAACTAAGAACTGGCTAGACAAAGTATTTTTTTTGGGTGAATTTACCGGTGTTCAGAGAAAATGAAACGTCATTATGGATCACATTCATAAATGGGAGAAGCACATAAGGGAGAAGAAGATGATTGCAAGGATGCAGAGGGAGCAGATCATTTGGAATGCCACTGTTTGGTGTTTTTATGCATTTTGGTTTGCATTCAACTGTGTTTGCACTAGCTGGGAATAAGTGACTAGGCAAGAAGTGTAGATGTCTGGATATGCTCTAATGCTCCTGGTTTACTATAAATCTTGGATTTGTAATGATGTGTAATGTTGCTGGTTTATTACAAATCTGGGCTTGTTTTAGTTGTCAGAATTGTATGCATAAAATGGAATTGGTGGATTTTATTTATTTTAATTCCTAATTAGTTAGTAGTAGCGTGGGGGAAAAACCGTGCGGTACTAGTATTTAGGATACTAGTAGCGTGTGGTACTAAAGACGCGCTACTACTATTTCCTTAGAAGTAGCGTGGGTGCGAAATAGTAGTAGCGCGGGTGGCACCCACACTACTACTAAAATGTTAGTAGTAGCATGGGTTTACCCGCGCTACTACTAACTTTTAGCTGTAGCGCGATAGTAGTAGCGCGGGGACCCGCGCTACTACTAGCCAATTTACCCACGCTACTAGTAGCTTTTTCCCTAGTAGTGTATGTCATGTACATAGGGAGGGTTCCGCGAGTGTACGACGAGTGGCCCGAGTGTCAGGCCCAAGTGTCATGGTTCTCGGGTGGCAGCCATAAAGGGTTCGATAGCAGACAAGAAGCAGAAGCTAGTTACTTGAGGTTCACGCTAGCGCGCGAGAGGAATCAGAACCGGCGCCTCATGTACTGCATAATTCCGCTCTTACTCATAGTGATAGCTCTTCTCTTCTATATCATTATTTAGATGGATGATGAAACATGTGTATGGGATGACAATCTAGTTGCATGTATTCGAGACATATCATAACTTGTATCGCTATTTCGAGATCGATGATGATGAGAGACATCATTTGTGTTGGATGATGATGACATGATTTGATGAGACTATTTGCATGTGTATGATATGATGAGACTATTGTGTGTATGATATGACAGAGGCTATTGTATAAAACATATTAAAAACAGAGTAAATACGTAGCAGAAAAAAAATACAAAAAATAGTAACACTAGCGCGGGGTATGTGTGTAGCAGCAGCGCTGCATTAGCAGTAGCGCGTGGTAAATAGGTGCGCTGCAGCTTTTAGCAGTAGCGAGGTTCTCCAAAATGCGCTACTGCTAAACTCGGGTATCAGTAGCGCGGGTGAGAACCGCGCTACTGCTACAAGTTAGCTGTAGCGCCGTAGCAGTAGCACGCCCACCCGTGCTACTGCTAGGGTTTTCCCTAGTAGTGCATTGCTCTGTGTTATTCTTGCGTGTTTAAATTGATGAATATGCATATGCCTGTGCTAGAAATAATTAAACTCCTGCTAGTTTGAACTTGCTATTTACATTACCTGCTAATGCTCAACATGTTATTGCACTAGTGACTCGTATGTAACAATATGGAGATAGGTTGTTATGTTTCCATCATGCATTATTATTGTTATCGCAATGATAAGAATGTGACTCCATAATGACAACAACCTCCTCCGTCGGCTGGATCGAGTCATAGTGCCACCGAACCGAGCTCATCAAGTGCAACCACACTTGCCTGGATGGGGAGGCCCTAGCTTGGTCTATTGTCGTGCCTCTTATCGGTACCACCAAAGAGGGGGGATTATGCGTGCGTGCTACCCTGGCCCAGTAGGCGGCGATAATCCTGTGAGCCCAGTTTACTTTTATGTGCACAGGTCCCCGTTTGGGACAGTTTTGTTTGGCCACGACAGTGGCAGGTGTCAAGAGTGACACAGGGGCCACCCAGGGCAGACCCGGAAGGGGTATGGATGTCGGTGGGACCGTAAGAGTGCCAGGCAATAGACAAGTTTTGTTGGAGCAGCACCAGTCCACCCGAATGGGAGCATGTACTGATGTACGAGGCCAGGAACTCCATGGTGCGGGTAAAGTGTGCAACCTCTACAGAGTGTAAATCTATTCGAATAGCCGCTTCCTCGATCATGGGACACAGTTCGTACTAGGTCACACTATTTGGTCTGTGTCGAGTCCGAAGGAATAAACTACATAGTGTTAATGCCAAGAATGAACCAGAGAAGGGTAAGGTTTGTCAGACTTGCAGTGCAGATGCATGGACATCAGATGATGTCAGGGATATGAATATTTGCCGTGCGATGACTATGAGATGAGTGGTCGGATGACCGCAAGAGTTAGATTGGATTTGGTTATGGTTTGGACTGGATCGTGAGAATATTCGGAGTGTGGATTATTTACTTGATATGCTTTACTTTACTTTAGTAGTTATCATGCTGGATAATCCTGTTATGACATGATAATTAATATTGCTAGATAGGTATGCTATGCCATGATAATTAATGTTGCTCTAATAACAAGTGCATGCTTGAATGCCATGGATTGCATTGCTTGGTGTATATGTTATTTGGTTTGCTTGCGAGTACATTCTAAAGTACTCAGCGGCCTTCAATGTGGCCAGGTTCACCTAAGGATCCGACGTCCACTAGCGAGGAGCCGGAGTGTTCGTGGGCTAGAAGAGTAACCCAATCAGATCCCTGTGGATTGGAGCCGCACCAAGACCATGCTGCCTTAGATAGATCTTTTCCGCTCCCATCACCCTTGTAAAATATCATGTAAGACTTACATATCCATTAATAGAAATGCCTGTGTTCATGATACTTGTTGTAAACACGCATGCCAGAGTGATTTCCTGGGCTGGTGTGTGCGGCGGCCGTCTGGCTATAGTAGTATTCTGGCGGGGTGCCACATTCTACATCAACCTTGCTGCCCTTCCGATGATGTGTGAGTAGTTTACCACAGACCTACGGGTCCATTGCTAGTAGCTAGATGGCTTCTTCTCTCTCTTTTATCTTCAATACAATGTTCTCCTCGATGTTCTTGGAGTTCTATCCGATGTAATCTTCTTTTGCGATGTGTTTGTTGGGATCCGATGAATTGTGAGTTTATGATCAGACTATTCATGAGAAATATTTGAGTCTTCTCTGAACACTTTTATGCATGATTGCTATAGCTTTGTATTTCTCTTCGATCTATCGGTTTAGTTTGGCCTACTAGATTGGTTTATCTTGCAATGGGAGAGGTGCTTTGTTATGGGTTCAATCTTGCTGTGCTCAATCCCAGTGACAGAAAGGGACATGGCACGTATTTGTATTGTTGCCATTAAGGATAAAAAGATGGGGTTTATTCATATTTCTTGAATTTGCTTCTCTACATCATGTCATCTTGCTTAAGGCGTTACTCTGTTTCATACTTAATACCCTAGATGCATGCTGGATAGCGCTCGATGGGTGGAGTAATAGTAGTAGATGCAGGCAGGAGTCGGTCTACTTGTATCGGACGTGATGCCTATATACATGATCATTGCCATGAATCCGTCATAATTATTTTCTTTTCTATCAATTGCCCAACAGTAATTTGTTTACCCACCGTATGTTTATGTGCTCAAGAGAGAAGCCTCTAGTGAAAACTATGGTCCCCGGGTCTATCTTTATTATATAAAAAACCTAAAAACTCCTTGCTGCAATTTATTTACTTTTATTTTAATTAGTAGTTTAGTTTATCTATTTACCTCGATAAGATTTAATCCTTGCAAATAACTGCTAAGAGGATTGACAACCCTCTTATTTGCATTGGGTGCAGGTGTTTGCTCTTGTGTGTGCAGGTGCGCTTAACAGAATTTTGCTTGGTTCTCCTACTGGATTGATAACCTTGGTTCTTAACTGAGGGAAATACTTATCTCTATTGTACTGCATCATCCTCTCCTCTTCGGGGAAATACCAACGCAGACTACAAGTAGCAGGAAGAATTTCTGGCGCCGTTGCCGGGGAGACATCATCAAAATTACCAAGTACCTTCGCACAAATTATCATTCACTTGCATTTACTTTATTTACCTTTTATTTTTATTTGCCTCTCATTTTCATCTCCCCCACTTCTAAAACAATTTTACAAAAACACAAAAATATTTTATTTGCTTGCTTGCTTTTATTGCCATGTCAACACTCAAGAACAGTAAGTAAAACAAAAATTTAAGATCACTATGGATCCTCATCCACTTGCTAATCTTTTCAAAAGTTCCAATTATAATGAACCAATTGCTCGTGATTTGAGTGCTCTTGATTTTCTCTATGAAGTTTTGCTTGAGAATCATGAATCTGAAAATTGTGATGAAGTGTTAGAAGAAGAAATTTATAAAGTGATTCATGATAGCTCCTTGATTGAAAAGCATGATTGCAATGATGTTAATATAAATTCTATTAATGTGAATTGTGCTAATAATATGCAAAACTACAAGCTTGGGGATGATAATTTTATTATGTCCACTACTTATTGCAATGATCATGATTGGGGTGATAATGCTTCTTATGATCTTGAAAATTTATTTAAGCCTCATGATGAATATGTTCTTGATAATAATGTTTGCAATACTATTAAAAGTGGGTTTGGAAGAGCGTCAACTTTAGGTAATAATGATCTCACTACTTTGGAGAATTATCGATCTTATGAAATTTTTGATAAAAGTGGGTTTGGAGAGGTCATGACTTTAGTTGATGTTAATTCCACTATCTTGGAAGATTATAAAACTTTTATGCATGTGGATCATGAAGAGAATATTTTATATGATAGCTACATTGTTGAATTTGAATATGATCCTACATGTAATTATTATGAGAGAGGAAAATATGGTTGTAGAAATCTTCATGTTACTAAATTGCCTCTCGTTATATTGAAGTTATTAATGCTCCATTCTTCCTATTGGCATATGCTAGATATTGCTTGTCTTGATAATTTGTTTGCTTATAAAATTCTTATGCATAGGAAGTATGTTAGAATTAAATGTGTTTTTCACATGTTTCATGATGCTCTCTTCGTGTTTCAATTACTATCTTTCATGTGAGCATCATTGAAATCTCGAGCCTATCTTAATGGCTTTAAAGAAAGAGCTTGTTGGGAGACAACCCAATAAATTTTTTATTCTGTTCTTGAGTGTTTGCATGATTATAGCTTCTGTTATGATTGAGTTTTTATGTTTTAATTAGTGTTTGTGCCAAGTAATGCCTTTGGGATGATTTGGAAGATAGTATAATTGATGCTGTTTGGAAAACAGAAAGTTTTGCGTCCAGTGCTGGAATTTCAATTCTGTACCGGAGCGTCAGAAAAATCTGAAATTTTTACAAAGTATTGGTATATGAATTTCCCACGTTATCCTAATGTTTCAGAATTTTTGGAGTTACATAAGTATGGCTTTTAAATAGATATTTACAGACTGTTCTGTTTTAGACAGATTCTGTTTTTATTGCATAGTTTGCTTATTTTGATGAATCTATGGATCGTATCGGGGGGTATGAGTCATGGAGAAGTTGGAGTACAGTATCATTATGCCAATATTAAATATGAATCAATTTACTACAGTACCTAAAGTTTCAGATTTGTTTGTTATACTAACGGATCTCACGAGGTTTCTGTTGAGTTTTGTGCGCTGAAGTTTTCAAGTTTTGGGTGAGACTACGATGGACAAAGGAATAAGGAGTCGCAAGAGCCTAAGCTTGGGGATGCCCAAGGCACCCCAAGGTAATATTCAAGGAAGAATCAAGCGTCTAAGCTTGGGGATGCCCCGGAAGGCATCCCCTCTTTCGTCTACAATCTATCGGTAACTCACTTGGAGCTATATTTTTATTCATCACATGATATGTGTTTTACTTGGAGCGTCTTGTGAAATAGTTTGTTTGCTTTTTAGTTTGTCACAATCATCTTTGCTGAACACACCTTTTTGAGAGGGACACACATTATTCGTGATTTTAGAATACTCTATGTGCTTCACTTATATCTTTTGAGCTAGGCAGTTGCTCTAGTGCTTCACTTCTATCTTTTAGAGCACAACGGTGATGATATTTTAAAGAAATAGTTGCACTCTCATGCTTCACTTATATCTTTTTGAGAGTCTCATGATAGCAATGGTAATATGCACGAGTTATGAATTTGGTCCTGATATGATAGGTATTCAAGAGGGATATAATAAAAACTTTCATGTAGATCACTAAATATGATAAATTTGATTCCTTGCAATAGTTTTGCGATATTAAGATGGTAATATGTGGGAGGTATTAGTAGATAATTGTGGTTTAGTAAGAATAATTGTGTTAAGGTTTGTGATTCCTGAAGCACGCACGTATGGTCTGTCGTTATGCTAAGAAGTTGGAGCATGAATTATTATTGATTGACTTCCTTTGTGTGGCGGTCGAGGGCGCGCGATGGTTAACTCCTACCAAGCTCCCCCCTAGGGGCATGCGTAGTAGTGCTTTGCTTCGAGGGCTAATAAACTTTCGCAATAAGTATGTGAGTTCTTTATGACTAATGTGAGTCCATGGATTATACGCACTCTCACCCTTCCGCAATTTGCTAGCCTCTTCGGTACCGTGCTGTAACACCCCGATTTTTGGCCCTTTCTTTTTCTTTTGGTTTTCTTTGGTTTTTGTTTTGGTTTCCTTTTCGGAGCAGTTCGGTGGACTTGAAACCTAGGAGATCATCATTTATTCTTCTCCCAAGTGGTGTATCATCCTTGAACCTTTCCCAAGATCATGGTATTTCTATTCTAGCCCAACCCCAAAATTCTTTTCTTGGGAATATTCCCTTTCTATTAAAGGAATAATCATGTGTTGACCTAGGTTGTGAAGCAACCTATATTTCTGTCATTCCCAAAATTCCCAAATAATTCTCATAAATTCTTTGGATCATATATTGCCCAAATATGTCCAAACTCTTCCTTGCTTAGTTCAAAAATAATCCAGGAATATTCATTTTCTTGTTCTGTCCAGTATGGCACTTTGTGAAGGAAGTGCTATGTATATTTTCTTGATTGCCCTCAAACTTTTTGAGCAGTCTTTACTATCCAAATAATTACCACATGACAAAATTCAGCTCCATTTGCCTAGTAAATCTTCCTCAGCAAATTCCCAAAGTTTCTGTCCAGAGAGAAGCTTTGTGAAGGAAGTACTAGCTAGGAGTATCCATTTGAGTTTAAATTTTGCCAGGCCACCCATGTGCTCAAATGTTTCCCCTACACCAAATTTTAGCCACATCCAACAATATATGAGAGCACACCTTCTAATCTTTGGTTCTGGTCAAATTTTCAGGGTATGAAGCAACTACATTTTATATTGCTTCATAAATTCTGAAATTAATACAGGACCTAAACCTTCCCATAAAATTGAGCATGCCAAAATTCATGCCCTTTTGTCAAGCCATTTGCTCTACAATATTCCTCCAAGATTCTGTTCAGAGAGGACCTTTGTGAAGGAAGTACCATTTAGGTATTTCCAAATGGCATGAAATTTTGCCAGTACCTGCATGGTCCTAAATAATCAACCTATGCCAAATTTCAGCTCAATCCCACACTCCATGTGAGTGCAACATCCAACTCCAGTTTTTGTGCTGTATTTGCTGTTGCAAAGCAACCATCTTCAAATCTTGTCCAAATCATCTCTAAATTCGCAGGACTATAGTTCTTCCTACCCTAAACCCTTGGGACATTCTCTCTGGCTCTTTGGTCAAGTAACTTGACGACAACTTTTAACCCAAGTTGGCTACAGCAACATTCATCTGATGCTTCCCATCAATCCATAGTCCCTTTGATCGATCCATCACTTCAGTGAGGCTGTAGGATGGATGGACAACACCTTGGACATCTTTTGCCAGGCCTACGTGCCCTCTCCGTGGCAATGCACGCGGTGACCGCACTGTTGGCATGCCTGTGCGCGTGCTCTATGTGCTATGGGCGCGCTCTGGGTGTCGCCGAGCCACGGGCTTCTTCTTCTCGGCCGCGTTCACGCGTCCGCTGGTGCCGCCCTCCCTCTCCGTCGTCCACCTGGCCGGCTGGCCCCCCCTCCTTCTTCCCTCTCCTCGCGCCACGGCGGCCTCTACTCTCGTCGCACGCGCGCGTACAGTGCCCTAGTGGCCGACCACGTGTGCCTCGCCCGCGTCTGCTCCTCCTGCGCCGCTGAGCCTCCACTAGCTCTCTCACGTCGCCGTCCGAGCCCGCCCTTGCGCCACGCGTCCGCGGTTCGCCAGAACTCCGGCCATCTTGTCCATGGCGGCTTCCGGCACGGGTATCTTTGCCCTGGCTACTTAAGCCGTCCCCGAGCTCGCCTCTTCTTACCACTCGACCTCCTCCTCACCCAATCGGCCACCCGAGCCATCCAGCCGAGCCCCGGAGCCCTTCTTCTTCCTCTCCGGCCAAAGCTCCGCCGCTCGGCCTCTTCCTTGGTCCGCTTGCTCCGGTGCATCTCCGGACGAGCCAAGGCCACCATTGAGCTCCCCTCATTCTTCTAGTCCTCCTCAACCTCTTCCCCGGGGCAATGGTCGCCGGAATCGCTCACTCCGTCGACGCCCGTAGCTCGTCGCCGCCGGGGATGTAGGGCGCGACGCCGTCCGGTCACCATTCTTCGAGCTGCGGGTACGGGCGTGTTCGCCGTGGAGTGCCCGATCCATCCCCCCTCTCCCTGCTCCGGCACTGCCTCCTCACCGCCGTTCGACGCCGGTAAGCGTCGCCGCCCTCTGTTCTCCCTCCCTCCCTTTTAAAACTGACCGAGGGGCCCCACCAGTCAGTCACTACGGCGCCCTCCGAAACGTTTTCAAGTGAAAGCGTATTCCTGGAATACGCCTTCGACGTCAGTGTCGGGCCCATTTCTGAGATAATTCACAGAAGAGCCTCAAGTCATACCAGCCCCAAGATCAACTGGTAAACTTCCTTGATATAGATAACCAGTACAATAATATTACACAAGGGTTGAGCCAGAGTAATCAACAATTATTACAAGCTTGCCAATATACTACGGTGGTGGAATAATACAGTGGTGTGGTGGTAGACAGCATTGATACAATAAAATAAAGTCAAGCGTCAGTGTGAGGCTTGGCTATTTTATTGGTGTAGCGGAAACACAACGGATGATACATGTGGCAGACTCCAAGATCACAGGTTGACTGACTGGGACACCTCTAAGCATCAGGCTCGCTAGCGCAATCTCCTTCCACAAGCTCGTCCTCCTCCAGGTCTGGCCAATGAAATAGCCAGGGACAAGCCAGTGAGTACGTTGGAATGTACTCGCAAAACATTATGAACAAAAGATATACCGAATGCATATGCTCATGATGGGTTAAATGATATACTCATGCTGACTGAAATTTTATCACATGGCATAATAAATATTAGCATGTGCAGAAAAATAAAATAATAGTGATAAACCAAGAAAGTTAAAAGAAATGCCAAACGGGTGTCTAAAAGAGTATCGGGCGAGACAGACCGCCCATGAACTCGAGCAACACCACGAGAGGTCTTGAAAAGAAATGCCAAATGGGTATCCACAAGAGAGTCAGGCAAGACAGGACCGCCCGAGAACTCGAGGGATGCCACGAGAGGTCTTGAAAAGAAATGCCAAACGGGTATCCACAAGAGAGTCAGGCGAGATAGGACCGCCCGAGAACTCGAGGGACGCCACGAGAGGTCTTGAAAAGAAATGCCAAACGGGTATCCACAAGAGAGTCAGGCGAGACAGGACCGCCCGAGAACTCGAGGGACGCCACGAGAGGTCTTGAAAATAAAACTGGGTGTCTGGGGTAGTCTAGCCAGCCCCTGAGACACTCAGGAAAATAAAATAAGAGAAACGTGTTAGTCCACAAATAATATGCATAGTAACAATAATATTCACAACCATCATATTCCTGATGACAAAATATCCATGACAGTGTTAGTGATGAGATAATAATATTCTGCAAAATATCTGATGCTCAAATTAATTATTTTCCTCCAAAGACCGACACCGGACCGACACTTGACCCTTCCCAGCTAACGTCCTTGACCGCGGACACGGCTATTCGAATAGGTAGAACTCTGCAGAGGTTGTACTCTTTACCCACGTGTATGAGATTTCTTTAGTCAACACCGTGGCACTGACTAATTCCCACTACGGTCTTTGGGTTGAAAACACACCTGACCAGCACACACCAGATTAACTTTCCGGATGCCAGGAATCACCCAAAGCACCGTTCAAGAAAAACTCTAAGTCAGGGAGACTACAATCTCGATTAGCATGGGATCACTATTCATACGCGTGGATTACAAGGGGTGCCCCCCTCTCGGCCCAGCCGGATACACCCATGCCCCCTGACCTGATGACGGGATTTAGTCCATGGTCGTGGAAACCCTCATCATGGCCCTCTATGTGGTGTGTACACAGACAGGGGTTAGCAACTTACTAAACCGTACTTCCCTTGCAGGAAGACCCGTGGTAGCACGGTGTTTAGCTAGGTGTGACGGAACAAGACTCGATGTAGGCCGACTCGGGAGGTGTTGTTATCCAACTTTCAATTCCAGGGGTTTTTCTGCAAAACTGGAGGTCCCTGTGCTATTAAACAGAAAACGGTTCGGGATATAAATACGCTTCCCAGAGCGGAAAGCGTAAAGCGCCAGAGTACGCTTTCGGTTTAAAAACAGAAAAAGAAAAACGCTTCGGGCGTTATACGCCTTTCAGCAGGGAAGGCGTAAACCAGAGAATACGCTTTCTGTTTTAAATGGAAAAGAATAAAACGCTGACGGGTGGGGTCCACCCGTCAGGTTTAAATTCCAAAGCGCTCGCGCGCGAAGGCAGAGAGGAGACGGCGATCACCGGCGACGATCGCCGGGGTTCCAGAGGTT
The DNA here is from genome assembly GCA_039707655.1 of Elymus sibiricus. Classification (NCBI taxonomy): domain Eukaryota; kingdom Viridiplantae; phylum Streptophyta; class Magnoliopsida; order Poales; family Poaceae; genus Elymus; species Elymus sibiricus. The sequence continues at coordinate 323,180,080 of CM077672.1, forward strand.
GGCGAAGCTCGGAACGTGATCAGGGTGGAGGTCCGCTTCGGTGGGTAGTGGAGGTGGTCGCCGGCGAGCACCTGAACGGCGGCGAGGTCGACGGCGGCGGACGGCATTTCGGGTGTGATCGGAATTCGCCGGAGAGAGCTCGAGAGGCCAAATTGAATAGCGGGATCGTAGTATAGGTGTGATTTGAGACTACTGGCAGAGTTTGAGCGGTGGAGGTGGAGTATTTGTGTTGTGGTGATCGGGGATGGTTGCGGCGGGTCGGTGACCGGAGTGGAGGGAGACGACCTCCTCGAGGTCGAATGAGTGCAGGGGAGGTCGATTGGAATGTGGTGTGGGTGGTACGAGGAGAGAATGGAGCTCGGGGCCTCTTTTTACAGGCGATCGGGGAGGGTCGGTGAGGGCGGATCACGCCGGAGTTAATTCTGCCGGCGAGGTAGGTTATGAGCGGCGAGCAGGTGCGGTGCATGATCGGGGAGGTTCATGGAGTTCTCTAGAAGCGTTTTCATGGATGAATTTGGGCCTGTTCGTCTTATCGCGAGGCGGTTCCCGTACGGGTGCGACGGACGGCGAGCTGCTCCGGCGACTGACAGCGGGCCCCAGTGGTTTAGGCAGTGCGGCGATGACTCGGAGAAGGCGCCGCGTGGACAGGATTAGGTGGAGGGGAGCAGTAGGAGGAGTGAAGATGGCGGGCGGGGTCGAGCCGATCCGCTCGGCTGCCGCGGATAAGATCGGAGGCCGCTGCACCGGCCAGGTACTGTTTCGTCGGTGGAGTTACTGACCAGAGGGTTTTACGGCGGCTCAATGATGAAGTCAGGAGGTGTGGATGAGAAGGAGAGCGATGGAGTGAAAGACACGGCATCGAGCGCCTCTGCCACTGAACCCAGTTCAGTTAACTAAACTTGACACGGATGAACAGCGTGCATGCTATGTGTATGATGAAATGCCAGAGGGTGTTAGGGATTTTAGGATTTTAAGTGAATTTTTGTGGTGATGTGTTGATGCAAATAAGAGGGCTTGGTAAAGTTTCAGAATTTTTGGAGCTATTAAAAATAGGTTTGTATCAGAGAGATTGTTTCTGGTCCAAAATTGAACCGAATGAAATTTGAAAATTTTGAATTGTGGAACCCAATGTTTTTGGTGAAATGGGTTTTGGGTACTGTCGAGTTGTTGGGGAAATTTTGGTGGAGGCAAAAGAATTGTAGAAAATATAGCTCCTTTGTAATTCCAAGAAACTATGAATAATATAAATTCCAACTTTGGAATTTATAAAATATGATAAAAAATATTTTTGTGGAGGGGAGAGGTGGTGGATACTGTCCTAGAAGGTGTGAGTGACTTGAGGGATAATTTAGGAGTGGCAGAAAAATTATAGGAAGAATTAAGATGGGCTAGAAGGAAGTGGAAAGACTATTTTCACGGAATAGTTTTAATATTCCAGAAACTTTTCTAAAGAGAAAAATATTTTTGATCTTCCAAAAATAATTACCAATTAATAAACCATCCAAAACAGAACCATTTAAAATTTTGGAAACCCAATTAAAAATAAAAATGAATATCAGAACAGAAGAAAGAGAAGAATAAGAATTGGGTCAAAATAATTCAAAGTATTTTCTTTTAATAAAAAGGTTTCAAAATCCAGAGAGATATTTTTGGGGTGTTACAACACCTACCCCCCTTAAGAAAAATCTCGTCCCCGAGATTTCAGCTGGTGTCCAGGGGTGATGCATTTTCTTTCTGGGGTATTTGTGTAACACCGATGAGAAAAGAAATCATAAAGGCAGAAAATAAATTTTTAAAATACTAAAAATAAATTCCCTTCCCAGAACATAAATACAACAAGTTATATTATACATGCAGGGTTTAATTATACCTGCCAAATTTAATTATACAAACATGGTTTAATTATACAAGCATGACTTAATTATACAATATGCTTGCCGTAGCTGTATTCTACATGACCACTTATTTAAAATAGTAAACTACTCCGTCCTCTCAGCGTACTGTGGTCCGAGTCTACTACTCGCTATTTTACAAAAAGGAGAAGAAACAAAAAATAAATATTTTACAACCACATTTCATAAAAAGACTACTGCGGTGCTGACGCTCGATCTGCCCTCACGGAGTGTCCGGGATGCTGTAGGCCCCGCTGGGGGTAAGTCCCAGCTGAGGTGCTACTGACTCAACCTCCTCCTCCTCAGGAATGGTCTCCAGTCGGGCAGAGGTCGATGCTACGCCTGTCTGTGGTGGCACTGTGCTCGTGGACGGTGCAGCTCTAACTGGAACGGGTGCAGCCAAGCGACTAGCCACACCGCTCGTGGATGAGCGTCGGACCACGGGTGGAGTAGGGGGATCATATGGTGGAGTTGGAATGCGAGGAGCGTGTGGTGATGGAGAGCGAAACTCACTCCTGCGACGCATCCTCGTACGAGCCAAGTCCACTCATGAAGCAAGATACTCATCCACCACTGAGGTGAAGACTGACTCCAGTGCCATGATGTACTGAACCAGGGGCTCAATCGCAACCTCCCTTTCTCCCGCGGTGCAGGAGAAAGCGTAGTGACTAGTGTATGGGACATGGCATGGAAGGTAGTGGTAGGGACGTGTCTGCATGATTGGAAGAATGTCCCTGAGACGGGCGACGGCCTCTCGGGCAGTCATCTGGACAGCATGCCTCTCAGTAGGCATGGCTCTCCCCACAAAACGATAGTTGCGGTGAGACTCAGCTGATCCACCCCGTATATATACCGAGGCCTGGAACATAATCAGGGTGTCTGTGATCCTGTCGGGGTAGATGGTGTACTCCGGACGGCCCGGAGACCTCATCGCGATTCTGGCGATGATGTCGAGAAGACGGGAAAATCCCGCAGGCTCGTTGGCGAAAATCTGGGTCGGACAGCTACCGCCAGACATCTACAGCAGTAGACAAAAATCCAAATAGTCATGTCATAAGTATATGATGACCAAGGAAAATTGTTACAATGCATGAGATGTATGCAAAAATGTTAGTACTGACTCTATTACTAGCGTCCGTGCCTAGGGGTTTCCTACAGTCAGCCTGGCTCTGATACCAAGGTTTGTCAGGCCCATTTCTGACATAATTCACAGAAGAGCCTTAAGTCATACCAGCCCCAAGATCAACTGGTAAACTTCCTTGATATAGATAACCAGTACAACAATATTACATAAGGGTTGAGCCAGAGTGCTCAACAATTATTACAACCTTGCCAATATACTACGCTGGTGGAATAATACAGTGGTGTGGTGGTAGACAACACTGATACAATAAAATAAAGTCAAGCGTCAGTGTGAGGCTTGGCTATTTTATTGGTGTAGCGGAAACACAGCGGATGATACATGTGGCAGACTCCAAGATCACAGGTTGACTGACTGGGACACCTCTAAGCGTTGGGCTCGCTAGCGCAATCTCCTTCCACAAGCTCGTCCTCCTCCAGGTCTGGCCAATGAAATAGCCAGGGACAAGCCAGTGAGTACGTTGGAATGTACTCGCAAAACATTATGAACAAAAGATATACCGAATGCATATGCTCATGATGGGTTAAATGATATGCTCATGCTGACTTAAATTTTATCACATGACATAATAAATATTAGCATGTGCAGAAAAATAAAATAATAGTGATAAACCAAGAAAGTTAAAAGAAATGCCAAACGGGTGTCTAAAAGAGTATCGGGCGAGACAGACCGCCCATGAACTCGAGCGACGCCACGAGAGGTCTTGAAAAGAAATGCCAAATGGGTATCCACAAGAGAGTCAGGCGAGAGAGGACCGCCCGAGAACTCGAGGGACGCCACGAGAGGTCTTGAAAAGAAATGCCAAACGGGTATCCACAAGAGAGTCAGGCGAGACAGGATCGCCCGAGAACTCGAGGGACGCCACGAGAGGTCTTGAAAAGAAATGCCAAACGGGTATCCACAAGAGAGTCAGGCGAGACAGGACCGCCCGAGAACTCGAGGGACGCCACGAGAGGTCTTGAAAATAAAACTGGGTGTCCGGGGTAGTCTAGCCAGCCCCTGAGACACTCGGGAAAATAAAATAAGAGAAACATGTTAGTCCACAAATAATATGCATAGTAACAATAATATTCACAACCATCATATTCCTGATGACAAAATATTCATGACAGTGTTAGTGATGAGATAATAATATTCTGCAAAATATCTGATGCTCAAATTAATTATTTTCCTCCAAAGACCGACACCGGACCGACACTTGACCCTTCCCAGCTAACGTCCTTGACCGCGGACACGGCTATTCGAATAGGTATAACTCTGCAGAGGTTGTACTCTTTACCCATGTGTATGAGATTTCTTTAGTCAACACCGTGGCACTGACTAATTCCCACTACGGTCTTTGGGTTGAAAACACACCTGACCAGCACACACCAGATTAACTTTCTGGATGCCAGGAATCACCCAAAGCACCGTTCAAGAAAAACTCTAATTCGGGGAGACTACAATCTCGATTAGCATGGGATCACTATTCATACGGGCGGATTACAAGGGGTGCCCCCCTCTCGGCCCAGCCGGATACACCCATGCCCCCTGACCTGATGACGGGATTTAGTCCATGGCCGTGGAAACCCTCATCATGGCCCTCTATGTGGTGTGTACACAGACAGGGGTTAGCAACTTACTAAACCGTACTTCCCTTGCGGGAAGACCCGTGGTAGCACGGTGTTTAGCTAGGTGTGACGGAACAAGACTCGATCTAGGCCGACTCAGGAGGTGTTGTTATTATGACCGGTATACTTCACATATGTCACCGTGACGACCACCGTGTCAAATGTGACCCGTGCCCACCGGCACGTCCAAGGCAGGAGACACGCTCCTGAATTCTCACAGCTCTCCACCATGTTATAAAATTCATTAGCTTGAGTGGAGTGCAAGTCATGTGCAAAGAAATAGTATGACCATGCATGCATGCATTATTACTTCTACACATGTGGTGAAATCACAAACCGATGCACACATGCAATGCAATCACCATATCCCAGGTTCAAAATGCTTGCCTTGTCCAAAGTAGTCAGAAGAAGAACACTCAAAATTCCCGGCAAAGTTTCCCTCTTCGTTTTCTAAAAAATTCAAATTCCAATTCCAATTAAAAATTCGACAACAGTACCAAAACTTGTCTCAAAATATTTTTAGATAAATACTTAAAAAACTAGAGAGAAAAATAAGAATTTCAAAAAAAGATTCAACTCAATCAGAGTTGTAGTTTAAAAGTTATCCAACTTTCAATTCCAGGGGTTTTTCTGCAAAACTGTAGGTCCCTGTGCTATTAAACAGAAAATGGTTCGGGATATAAATACGCTTCCCAGAGCGGAAAGCATAAAGCGCCAGAGTACGCTTTCGGTTTAAAAACAGAAAAAGAAAAACGCTTCGGGCGTTATACGCCTTTCAGCAGGGAAGGCGTAAACCAGAGAATACGCTTTCTGTTTTAAACGGAAAAGAATAAAACGCTGACGGATGGGGTCCACCCGTCAGGTTTAAATTCGAAAGCGCTCGCACGCGAAGGCAGAGAGGAGACGGCGATCACCGGCGACGATCGCCGGGGTTCCAGAGGTTAGCGAAGGTCGGAACGTGATCAGGGTGGAGTTCCGCTTCGATGGGTAGTGGAGGTGGTCGCCGGCGAGCACCTGAACGGCGGCGAGGTCGACGGCGGCGGACGGCGTTTCGGGTGTGATCAGAATTCGCCGGAGAGGGCTCGGGAGGCCAAATTGAAGTGCGGGATCGTAGTATAGGTGTGATTTGAGACTACTGGCAGAGTTTGAGCGGTGGAGGTGGAGTATTTGTGTTGTGGTGATCGGGGATGGTTGCGGCGGGTCGGTGACCGGAGTGGAGGGAGACGACCTCCTCGAGGTCGAATGAGTGCAGGGGAGGTCGATTGGAATGTGGTGTGGGTGGTACGAGGAGAGAATGGAGCTTGGGCCTCTTTTTATAGGCGATCGGGGAGGGTCAGTGAGGGCGGATCACGCCGGATTTAATTCTGCCGGCGAGGTAGGTTATGGGCGGCGAGCAGGTGCGGTGCATGATCGGGGAGGTTCATGGAGTTCTCCAGAAGCGTTTTCATGGATGAATTTGGGCCTGTTCGTCTTATCCGCGAGGCGGTTCCCGTACGGGTGCGGCGGACGGCGAGCTGCTCCGGCGACTGACAGCGGCCCCCAGCGGTTTAGGCAGTGCGGCGATGACTCGGAGAAGGCGCCGCGTGGAGAGGATTAGGTGGAGGGGAGCAGTAGGAGGAGTGAAGATGGCGGGCGGGGTCGAGACGATCCGCTCGGCCGCCGCGGATGAGATCGGAGGCCGCTGCACCGGCCAGGTACTGTTTCATCAGTGGAGTTACTGACTAGAGGGTTTTACGGCGGCTCAATGATTAAGTGAAGAGGTGTGGATGAGAAGGAGAGCGATGGAGTGAAACACACGGCATCGAGCGCCTCTGCCACTGAACCCAGTTCAGTTAACTGAACTTGACAGGGATGAACAATGTGCATGCTATGTGTATGATGAAATGCCAGAGGGTGTTAGGGATTTTAGGATTTTTAGGGAATTTTTGTGGTGATGTGTTGATGCAAGTAAGAGGGCTTGGTAAAGTTTCAGAATTTTTGGAGCTATTAAAAATAGGTTTGTATCAGAGAGATTGTTTCTGGTCCAAAATTGAACCGAATGAAATTTGAAAATTTTGAATTGTGGAACCCAATGTTTTTGGTGAAATGGGTTTTGGGTACTGTCTAGTTGTTGGGGAAATTTTGGTGGAGGCAGAAGAATTGTAGAAAATATAGCTCCTTTGTAATTCCAAGAAACTATGAATGATATAAATTCCAACTTTGGAATTTATAAAATATGATAAAAAATATTTTTGTGGAGGGGAGAGGTGGTGGATACTGTCCTAGAAGGTGTGAGTGACTTGAGGGATAATTTAGGAGTGGCAGAAAAATTATAGGAAGACTTAAGATGGGCTAGAAGGAAGTGGAAAGACTATTTTCATGGAATAGTTTTAATATTCCAGAAACTTTTCTAAAGAGAAAAATATTTTTGATCTTCCAAAAATAATTACCAATTAATAAACCATCCAAAACAGAACCATTTAAAATTTTGGAAACCCAATTAAAAATAAAAATGAATATCAGAACAGAAGAAAGAGAAGAAAAAGAATTGGGTCAAAATAATTCAAAGTATTTTCTTTTAATAAAAAGTTTGAAAATCCAGAGAGATAATTTTGGGGTGTTACAGTCAGCCCCTCTGGAATTTTCTGAAATTCATTTAAAATCCATTTTTAACCCAGATTTGACCACAACTTTGACCATGAATAACTCCTAAACTACAAGTCCAAATGAGCTAATTCTTTTTTCATTAATTTTCTTTTGAGCTCCTCTATTTTCTGGTAGAGTTTGGTATTTTTATCTTCTGTCTAGAATTTCTGGACAGAAGTATTTGCTTTATGTGATATTTATAAATGCTTTCAAAAATGTTTTCAGAATGTCTGTTGTGTATTGGTGAAGACCAGGAGGTTTTCCCCTCTCTTTTGGAGCAAGGCAAGCCACAACCTCCATTTGCATGATTGCAATGCAATGTCATGGTTTATTTAATAATTTTTGCTTGATATATTCATTAGTTAAATATGATTTACTCATGGTATTTCTTGGAGTTACATTTGATCTTGGTACTGCCATGAGGATGCTTGGATTTCTAGGACTAATGCTTTGCAGATTGAGGGTGACATGTTTCTTCGGGATTACTAGTAGCAGTAGTCATGCCCTCTTCATGATCATATTGAATTTTATAATTTATTGGAGTTCATAATAATGATGTGGCTATATTATTATTTGGATTATTGGATGGATATTGCTATGATTTGAATCATAGGTTGGTATATAATATTAGAGTAACAGTTCTTTCAGACATATCTTGGGGACAAATTCCGTCATTTCGTTGGTCAGGTGCCACCGAATCGAGCTCACCAGTGCAGCCACACTTGCCTGGATGGGGAGGCCCTAATTCGGTCTATTGTTATGCCTCTCGCCGGTGCCTCCAACTAGGGAAGGTTATGTGCTCACGCTGCCCTGGCCCGGTAGGTGGTCATAACCTTGTGTGCTCGAGTTGTGTTGTACCTGGGTGTCCCCGTTTGGGACGAGTTTGTCTTGTTTGGCCACGACGGTGGCAGCCACAAAGGTGGCGGATGTCACGAGTTGACATCGGGGCCACCCAGGACATAGCCCAATGGGGAGTGTGTCGGAGTGGCCGGGAGAGTGTCATGCAATAGATGGGTTTTGTCGGAATATCGTTGGTACACCCGAATGGGAGCACGAGGCCATGAGTTCCGTGGTGTGGGTACAGTGTACTAACCTCTGCAGAGTGTATAAACTATCGATAGCCGCGTCCTCGGTTATGGACACAGTTCGTTGTAGGTCACACCGTTCGATCAACACTCGCGATGGCGGAATGACTTATATTATGGCTTATAGTTGTATGTGGGCAAGTAACAGTTTGGCAGGATGTCGATGATGATTTTGGGATGATCTTGAGGATGATCATCGGATTGTGATGTGATCACACGGTGATCATGAGGATTTATGCATCACGAGGTGATCGAGATGGTATATTGCCTGGCCAGATAGCCAAGGGTGAGATGGTCCCTGTGACCTGAGATGTTGGCCCTTCTATAATTCTAGCATTATCACATCATGTTTAATATTAGCTTCTACATAAGGGTAGTTGATAATAACTTAACCTGTTAATGCTATGTGATTGTCTTGCCTTGATGCTTTTGGTTGTTGTGAGCTTGCGAGTACATTCAAAGTACTTACCTGGCGTGTCATGCCAGATTGCAGGTGATGTCGTGATTGATTGCTTGTCGAGGATTCCGATCATGCGAGCTAGCCCGTGTCCCAGCCAGAGTCCCTGCGGAGTGGAGTTCATCACCGTCGTTGTAGTTCCGCTGCTATGTGTTGTTCCGCTGCTAGCATAGAACTACCTTAGCAGGCGTAGTGTCGCCGTGCCGTTGTAATCTTTGTAATAGCAGACCCTTGTACCCTTATCATTTGTAATGAGAGCTGGTTTGTTCTATGCCAAGCAGTGCCGTATTCCAGAAGACTCGATTTCTGGGCTGGAATACGGGGCGTTCCGGTCCCTCTGAGCCGGGGTGCCACACGTGCATTGCCCTTTCTCACATCGAGAGTTGGTGCAAACTTCGCCGGTGCATCCAAACCCCGTGATATGATATGCTCTATCACACATAAGCCTCCTTATATCTTCCTCAAAACAGCCACCATACCTACCTATCATGGCATTTCCATAGCCATTCCGAGATATATTGCCATGCAACTTCCACTGTTCCGTTTTTATGACATACATCATCATTGTCATATTGCTTTGCATGATCTTATAGCTGACATAGTATTTGTGGCTCAGCCACCGTTCATCATTTTTATACATGTTATGCTAGCATCATTGCACATCCTGGTACACTGCCAGAGGCATTCATATAGAGTCATATTTTTGTTCTAGTATCGAGTTGTAATTTTGAGTTGTAAGTAAATAGAGGTGTGATGATCATCATTATTAGAGCATTGTCCCAGTGAGGAAAGGATGATGGTGGCTATGATTCCCCCCACAAGTCGGGATGAGACTCCGGACGAAAATAAAAAAAAAAGGAGAAAAAAATTAGAAAAAAAAGAGACGAAAAAGAGCCATGAAAAAAAAAGGAAAAAAGAAAAAAGAGAAAAAAGAGAAGAAAGAAAAAAGAAGGAAAAAAAGAAAAAAAAGAAAAAAATAAATGAGAGAAAAAGAGAGAAGGGGCAATGTTACTATCTTTTTCCACACTTGTGCTTCAGAGTAGCACCATGTTTTTTCATATAGAGAGTCTCCTATTTTGTCACTTTCGTATACTAGTGGGAATTTTTCATTATAGAACTTGGCTTGTATATTCCGCTGATGGGCTTCCTCAAATGCCCGAGGTCTTCATGAGCAAGCAAGTTGGACGCACATCCACTTAGTTTTCATGTTGAGCTTTCATACACTTATAGCTCTTAGTGCATCCATTGCATGGCAATCCCTACTCCTCGCATTGACATCAATTGATGGGCATCTCCATAGCCCGTTGATTAGCCTCGTTGATGTGAGACTTTCTCCATTTCTGACTTCTCCTATTTATCTCTATCACCATACTCTATTCCACCCATAGTGCTATATCCATGGCTTGCGCTCATGTATTGAGTGGGAGTTGAAAAAGCTGAAGCGCGTTAAAAAGTATGAACCAATTGCTTGGCTAAAACCGGGGTTGTTCATGATAAATATTTTTGTGTGAAGAAGATGGAGCATGACATGATTATATGATTTTGTAGGGATAACGTTCTTTAGCATTTTTATTTTGAAAGACATGATTGTTTGCTAGTATGCCTGAGTGTTGATGCCTTTATATCAAATTATAGACTATTGCTTTGAATCATTTGGATCTTATTATTCATACTGTAAGAGAGAGATTACATGATGAAACATGATAGGTAGCATTCCACATCAAAAATTCTGTTTTTATCATTTACCTACTCGAGGACGAGCAGGAATTAAGCTTAGGGATGCTTGATACGTCTCCAACGTATCTATAATTTTTGATTGTTCCATGCTATTATAGTACCAATCTTGGATGTTTTTATATGCAATTGTATGCAATTATATATCATTTTTGGGACTAACCTATTAACCCAGTGCCTAGTGCTAGTTGCTGTTTTCTGCTTGTTTTTGGCTTTTCAGAGAAACAGTACCAAATGAAGTCCAAATGCCACGAAACTTTTTGGAGATTTTCTTCTGGACAAAAGAAACTTGGGAAGCTTCGGGAGGAGGCCAGAAGCCTCACGGAGGCTTCACAAGGCACTAGGGCGCGCCCCAGGGGGGGCGCGCCGTGGTACCTTGTGGGGCCCACATGACTCCGTTTGACCTAATTCCACTTCTATAAATTCATAAATATTGGGAAACCCCCAGGGAGCCAGAAGAGAAAATCTTTCCGCCGCCGCAAGCCTCTGTTCTTCGACGATCCCATCTGGAGGCCTTTTCTGGTACTCTGCCGGAGGGGAATCGATCACGGAGGGCTTCTACATCAACCTTGCTGCCCTTCCGATGATGTGTGAGTAGTTTACCACAGACCTACGGGTCCATAGCTAGTAGCTAGATGGCTTCTTCTCTCTCTTTGATCTTCAATACAATGTTCTCCTCGATGTTCTTGGAGTTCTATCCGATGTAATCATCTTTTGCGGTGTGTTTGTTGGGATCCGATGAATTGTGAGTTTATGATCAGATTATTCATGAGAAATATTTGAGTCTTCTCTGAACTCTTTTATGCATGATTGTTATAGATTCGTATTTCTCTCCGATCTATCGGTTTAGTTTGGCCTACTAGATTGATTTATCTTGCAATGGGAGAGGTGCTTTGTGATGGGTTCAATCTTGTGGTGCTCAATCCTAGTGACAGAAAGGGGCATGACACGTATTTGTATTGTTGCCATTAAGGATAAAAAGATGGGGTTTATTCATATTGCTTGAATTTGCTTCTCTACATCATGTCATATTGCTTAAGGCGTTACTCTGTTTCATACTTAATACCCTAGATGCATGCTGGATAGCGCTCGATGGGTGGAGTAATAGTAGTAGATGCAGGCAGGAGTCGGTCTACTTGTCTCGGACGTGATGCCTATATACATGATCATTGCCATGAATCCGTCATAATTATTTGCTTTTCTATCAATTGCCCAACAGTAATTTGTTTACCCACCGTATGTTTATGTGCTCAAGAGAGAAGCCTCTAGTGAAAACTATGGTCCCCGGGTCTATCTTTATTATATAAAAAACCTAAAAACTCCTTGCTACAATTTATTTACTTTTATTTTAATTAGGTTTAGTTTATCTATTTACCTCGATAAGATTTAATCCTTGCAAATAACCGCTAAGAGGATTGACAACCCTCTTATTTGCATTGGGTGCAAGTGCTTGCTCTTGTGTGTCAGGTGAGCTTAACGGAATTTTGCTTGGTTCTCCTACTGGATTGATAAACTTGGTTCTTAACTGAGGGAAATACTTATCTCTACTGTACTGCATCATCCTCTCCTCTTCGGGGAAATACCAACGCAGACTACAAGTAGCAACCACAAGTATAGGGGATCAATCATAGTCCTTTCGATAAGTAAGAGTGTCGAACCCAATGAGGAGCAGAAGGAAATGACAAGCGGTTTTCAGCAAGGTATTCTCTGCAAGCACTGAAAGTAGCGGTAACAGATAGTTTTGGTAGCAAGATAATTTGTAACAAGTAACAAGTAAAATAAAGTGCAGCAAGGTGGCCCAATCCTTTTTATAGCAAAGGACAAGCCGGAACAAATTCGTATAATAAGCAAAGCGTTCTCAAGGACACATGGGAATTTCATCTAGTCACTTTCATCATGTTTGTTTGATTCGCGTTCGCTACTTTGATAATTTGATATGTGGGTGGACCGGTGCTTGGGTGCTGTTCTTACTTGAACAAGCCTCCCACTTATGATTACCCACTCTCGCAAGCATCCGCAACTACGCAAGAAGAATTAAGATAAATCTAACCATAGCATGAAACATATGGATCCAAATCAGCCCCTTACGGAATAGCGCATAAACTAGGGTTTAAGCTTATGCCACTCTAGCAACCCATCATCTAATTACTACTCCACAATGCCTTCCCTTAGGCCCAAAGATGGTGAAGTGTCATGTAGTCGGCGTTCACACAACACCACTAAAGGAAGCAACAACACACATATCATCAAAATATCGAACGAATACCAAATTCACATGATTACTTATGACAAGACTTCTCCCATGTCCACAAGAACAAAAGTAACTACTCACAAATCATATTCATGTTCAAGATTAGAGGGGTATTGAATAGCATTAAGGATCTGAACATATAATCTTCCACCAAATAAACCAACTAGCATCAACTACAAGATGTAATCAACACTACTAGCAACCCACAGGTACCAATCTGAGGTTTTGAGACAAAGATTGAATACAAGAGATGAACTAGGGTTTGAGATGAGATGGTGCTGGTGAAGATGTTGATGAAGATTGGTCCTCTCACGATGAGAGGATCGTTGGTGATGTCGATGGCTTCGATTTTCCCCTCCCGGAGGGAAGTTTCCCCGGCGGAATCGCTCCGCCGGAGAGCCAAATTGCTCCTGAGGTTCCACCTCAAGACGGCGGCGCTTCGTCTCGAAAGTCTTCTTCTGATTTTTTTCTAGGGCAAATGGCTTCATATAGCAGAAGGAGGGAGCCGGAGGCCTGCCAGGGGCCCCACAAGCTTGGGGGGCGCGCCAAAGGGGGTAGGGCGCCCACCAGGCTTGTGGCTTCCTGGTGGGCCCCCTCCTGGTAATTCTTTTGCTAGTATTTTTTATATATTCCAAAATAATTCTCCGTAAATTTTTAGGTCATTTGGAGTTGTGCAGAATAGCTATCTCTGTTTCACCCCTTTCCGGTCCAGAATTCCATCTGCCGGCAATCTCCCTCTTCATGTGAATCTTGCAAAATAAGAGAGAAAAGGCATAAGAATTGTACCATGAAGTGAAATAATGATTAAAAACATATTAATTAAGAGTAGGAAATTATGATGCAAATTGGACGTATCAATCATCAACGAAGTGGCCCTAGCACGCGGGGAGAAGCTACCATAGACCACCACATCTCTGTCGCCCACATAGTCAACATCGAGCTCAGCCAAAGGGGGCGGCACGCGAGAGCTTCGCGCCACAATTGACACAAGAGGGAGTCTGCCGAGAGCAGCCTCCGCTCGCTCCAAGATGCTTCCAACCCACAACAACAATCCTTGCATGGAGTCAGCCAAATCACGTAGAGGTCGGACCGCTTTCTTCAGCCAAAAGGAAGCCATGCCTTGAAACTCAGAGCGCATCAGCTCAGCCTGCACATTAATGTCTGACTGCAGCACCAACTCTGTTGGTGCAGCTAAACCAGTAGAAGTAGAAACGATAGACGCCTAGGAATCACAACGAACAACCTTAGCAAACGTGTGTCAACTATGTGGACCTGACGAGGGGCTGGAGTTTCACAATGCTCGGCTGCAAGGTGGGGCAATGGCAATGTGATAGTGTCTAATAGTGAGTTGAGCGGACACCATGCATTGCGGCAATCTCATGCCCGATGAACGTTCTCAAGGCAACAAGAGCACCGAAAAGGATCTCCGAAATCCACCGCACGGTGCTTAGTAGTGAGGCATCTGCATCATCTACCATGAAGCCAAGCGGGGATGAGACTTGGAGCCACAATCCAAGATGGAGGCGCCAGACGGCGCGAGCCGCGCCGCAACAGCACCTCAAGCCATCCCATATTCGCCTCCTTTGCCACACACACACACCACACACGGCTTAGCGACTGGACACGTGCCTTTGGCAGCCGGCGGTGTCTCCGTGCTTCAATGAGCAGACAGAGCTGAGAACATGGCCACGTCGCACTAGAGATGAGACCCAGGGGTTTGGGCCACAGGGGGAAATCCTCTCGGAGTTGAGGCCATTGGGGGTACCCAACGGCGGTCGCTGGGACAATTTCTCCTCGTCGTCGTGGACCATAACAGCAACATCGATGGTCTTGGTGGCAGCTTGTGGCGTTTGGGGGCCAACAGCTCTTTGTCTACGCCCTCCTCCTCGTCATCGTCGACGAGGGAGGACCACAACATTGTCGTCACGCGCCCTGACCTAGGAACACCAAATCGGAAGGCTGAGGCGTGGTTTCCCTTCGACATAGATGTGCACTAGTATGGAGTAAGAGCCGTTTGATAGCTCAATGTTTTCTAAGTATTATATGACTACCATAGTTTAATTATTGTGAGCTATTTGGTTACCACTAGTAGGAATACTAAATATTTCCAAAACCATGGTATCAAGCATGGCGTAAGCCGTTAATTTTTGCAGTAATTTTCTATGAAGTATGGTCTAAGTCATTTTAGATACTCATGGGTATTTAAAACCTAATTAGTTTGGTGCCATGCCAATTATTGGCAAGTCTAAAAAAATTGACAAGCAATTGTTTTTTGTCATTCTCTAACAAAATATCAATTTTTGGCAACTTTTTGTTTTTCCAAATATTGGTAATGCCAAATGTTGGCATCAAACAAATTTGGCTCTTACATATCTTCTTCCTCAAGTTTTCGTGAATTAGATTTCGCAATTAAAAAAATTAAAATACGAGTATAACTTAGATACATACGAATGGAGGCACAGATCGCATATAACAGCCCCTTCAACATTTGTTAGGTTTCTCCCTCTGACCCTCCCACCCCTAAAAAACTTGTTAGGGCATCTCCAAGGAAAAAATTCAAACGTACGCTCCCATTTGTCTGCGGACACCCTTCAAAAGTCATGTTACCTAATGGCATCCTCATTTCCCACATTTTCAACCATTGATCACATTACAAAGACAGTGTTCAAATATGATTCAAACTAGATCCAGATATATCACATCAGACTAGTTAAAAATTACTATAAGATTGTTTTTCAAGTTAACATAGCTTGAAAAACGATCTTATATTGTGGGACAGAGGGAAAACATAGCCTAAAATCTGCCTAACTAGCTAGACGCGGATCTCAAACGGCATTCCCCCGACGCTATCATGGCTGCCAGCACCGTCGCCGTCGTTGCTCCACTCAAGGGTGTCACCACAACATCCGTCTTGGGAAGCGTCAGAGCGCCTCACCTTCCTCCTCAACCTTCTTACAGGCATCACACTTCGATTCCAGGACCGCCTTCCGCAATATCTCGGCCGGCGTTGAGCCGGCACCGGTGGCGTGCGTCCGACTCCTTGCTCGTCTTCGGCCGATCGACCTCTGAGGCCGTGGCGAGCTCCAGGTCGGCGAATATGTGCGGCTGCGGCACCTGCGGCTTGGCGAAGGACATCGATCGCCACTTTGAGGATGTGGAGTGTCGCGAACGCGACGAGCCACTCGACCCATCGAGGACCAGCTCACGACGGTGGGGGAGTAGAGATGGCGGGTGCCTGTGCTGAGAAAGAGGGTTTCTATGGAGGCGCGGCGGTGGGGACACACCGCCTGTTGGGCTGACGACTATGGGGTACCACCTTGAGCTGTCGGTCGAATTCGTCCTCCCACGACTCTCGCTCAAGTTCTTACCAGTCAACGTCATCATCGGAGCCCAACCCGCTGCCGGGCCCCTCCTCGACCAACGAGGACGCCCACGCAGAGGAGGACGATGATAGCGCAGAAGAGGGGGATGGGCACGACAACAAGCGACAACGTGGGTGCTAGGATGGGGTCACCTGCGGCAGCAAGGTGTCCTAGGGGCAACATGGACGAGAGCCCGATCCAATGCCGGAAACGTCGTCCCGTTAGGGAGGAGGTTGAACATATGTTTACAAGCTGAGCAACCACCTTGCCCGGCAGCACTCACCCTCCTCCGCGGTCATCTTGCGGCCCATGGCTGCAGGATGGGGGTGGTGGGCAGCGGCTAAGGTTTGGATGGGCGGCACAAAGGTGAGAGTGAGAGTGGAGTGAGAGAGAGGGTGGATTGTCGAGCCAAAGTGACGGACAATCCGTAGTATGGTATATAGTACTCCCACCGTTCCATATTACTTGTCACTGATTTAGTACAAGTACAACTTTGTACTAAATCAGAATGGAGGGAGTATGTGTTAAAAGAGAGAAGCAAATGACTGAACCACTGTTTTTTATTGATGACGAAAGGCTATATATACAGTCCGAGGGGGTGCGTTGTATAGACGCAACCTTTACAAAAGATGGGAACCAATGACAGTTGCTAAATTTCCAATAAGCAGGCACTATCCTTTAATTATTCTAATTAATTAATTGCTAACAGTATGGTGCTTCTTGTTTAATAATGAACTAGAAGTGGTCTGTGCGCCTTGCCGCGCCGCTTTTCGTTGTAGGCCACTCTTTTTCCCAAAGGTTTTGGTTGGAATTGTTCTGATTTGTCCATGACAATGGGTGTGGTTGCTAGCAACACTGACATGTCATCATATGAAGCAAAAGTAATGCTCCTACTTATGGCTATGGTACACATGTATAAGGTACTCTGTATCAAAATATAAGATGTTTTTGCAGTTCATAACTGCTTGCAAACAAAACTATGAGAGCGTGGCATATTCCTTTATTCAAATAGAGTTTTTTTAATGGTTCAAATAGAATATCAAACATGAGTTTTGTTTATTGAATATTGCATTGTAGTGTGCTCGGCAGATATATCTGCACTTGGAATATCCACAAAAGAACAAAAAAAAACCTTCCTGCTTTATGCTATCTCCCTTCTGCAACCAACATAAAGATCTATCAAAAAAACCATTTTTCCATTGTCAGTTTGTAACAGGTTCACCTGCAGGAAGGAAGCTGCACATGACCCTCAACAAATAAAAAAGAGAACATCAATTACTAAACCAAAAGTATTTAGAGATCCATCCTTCCTGCTTCCTGGTACATAGAAATCATCTACCTAACATGCTATGAATGATCAGAGTGACAATTTTCTGCCCTCCTTACAAACTTTGTTGGACTTCAGCTTAACTTACAAAATAGAAAGTAGCTAGGCTTTCCTGTCAATATAGAAGTTTCAGAGAACATGTTGAGTGAAGAAATGAAACAATGCATAAAAGGTGCTCTACATTGTTTGAAAGAAGGAAGAACTCCAGTGTATGATAAAATAATAAGCATGTATGGATAACTATAGGTTACAATAAGCAGTAAATACAAAATGAAACCATGACTAAAGTTATGAATTACATACCTGCATCTCATGCTGCAAATGAAGTACATACAAAATGAAGCATGTCACCTAAAATTTAAAAAATGACATGTTCCATTGTTTTATATTCCCGTAATATAGAACTAATCTGTGTTGTTATGTTACTCTAAATAGTATTCCCTCCGTCCATAATATAAGACATCATTACATCCAATATACGTATTGGATGTAATAACGTCTTATATTATGGGGCAGAGGGAGTATATGCATTTGTTCCTCGGAACAAATTACATTCGGTGGTTTGATGGATAATGGCTCTTAACTGATGTACATTGATCATTAACCCTCTCCTAGGTGATAAGGTGATATACACAATAATTTCAGAATAAGGAGCATTCAGTTTATGGTAGTAAGATATTAGATATCATATTAGTAGTAGAAGAAATCGCTTAGATGAACTGGAGCTGAGAGGAATTAGCTCATCGTGGCCGAAGGTTGTTGATCTGGATGTGGTGAGATGCACTGGTCTTGACCATTGCAAAACCCGTGGTGGCAACACCAATGCCTATACCAGCACACCATCAGGTGACTTCTCCAGCAGTCAGCACACGGGGAAACGACAACGTCTCTCCCCAGCTCGGTGTCCTCGCCAGTCTCTTCGTCAAATCTGTACAAAACTTACAACATATTAGAAACGTTAGAAAGATAAGTAAGAACCTGAGCTATAACTAATTTCAGAAATGATAGCAGAGAAAAAGTCTAAATTTATACAAAATTCATAGCAACATGGGCTTTAAATATGAGAACCATTATCTAATGCAGTCTCAGACAACTAAACACAAATATATTTCCCCATGAATCATGAAAAATCGATATAGTCATAAACACAAATATATTTCCCCATGAATCATGAAAAATCGATATGGTCATACGACTATATGCTAGCATTATCCTGACCGATGGTCGTCATAGAGATATGCGTATATCTGCAAGTATTGGTGCTACTGATAACATTATTGAACAGTGCCCATGGCCCATGTTTGCGATCCATAAATGCGGCAGTAGTCCAGCACCCATTGGTCCTCTATGGTCTTGTCTTTTCAACATTTACCTGGACCGGTTTTGCTTCACAGTTGCTTGCACATGGTGCCTGTTCTAGAGGATTGGAACCAACCCTAATCCTATTATTTTGCCAGATAAAATTAATGTCACAGTTATAAGCAACCTTTTGTAACGACCATCAGTGACTCAGTATTGATGTTATAGGAACATTCAGAAAAAATAGCTTACCACGCGCATGAATTTTCATCGAAATTACTCATCAATCCTACTCGACCCCTAGGGGTGGTACACGCAAGTTAAACATCTCAAACAGGCGTTGGATCATAGTCCCCAAGAGCACAACATTCAGGTTCTGCTATCACTGAGGAAAAAGAGCAGCTGGAATTGAAGTAAAATTACCAATCCAACACAGTGCACCCCTAAGTTCTACTAAAGTAACTCAGGCCGCGTTTTTAAAAATCTGTTCACCATTGTCCACCAATGGCTCAACCATCCTGGTGCTTACATTCACAGAAAACGGCTATACTCTTACACATCCAACCTACTCAAATCATACGCTTTCATTTAGTGTCACTCTTCTCTAAACAGTAATCCATCAAGACCGTCAATTCAGAAATAACAACATGCAGTTACTCTTCAGGCAACATCTTAAAATTCAGTATATGCTTCGATTTAGAAAGTACAACCTACTGACAGCATGGATGGTGAGAAAATTGCACATCCGAGACACCACACATGGAACCAAATGACAGTTCCATATGTATTCATTGAGATCCCAAACCCGTGTGCTCTACCAAGTATGGGAAGATGCGCAGTGACTTGGTGAATACTGCAAATCAGTAGTTTATCCAACGACAGACATCAATTAAACATGACAGGGTAAATAGGCTAACCTGCAAACCGGATCCACAGGGAAATCCATGGCTACACCCCCACCCCTTTCCGCCGATGTGCTACCCCCTTCCATTTTGTGTGGCGACGGGGTGAGCTCGTGGAGCGATGGGACTTTAGTAGAGGGCGGCAGCAGCCTCTGCTCTCGCGCCTCCGGCGACCCTTCACACACAGCCCTGCGGCTGGATTGCCGCGCACTGATGCACTCGATCACACACAGCCCAAATCCCCACGTCACGGCGCGGGCCGTCGACCGTGCCCGTCGCCCCCACCGGCGCCGTCGTAGGACGACCCATGAAAGGACGCCCGCCGAGCCAGGGGCTGTCGAGGTCGTGGGCCGAGGATAGGACGGCGGACGACAGAGCGAGGGGAATGGAGCGAGCAAGGGAGACGGTGGCGGGCGGCAGAGACAGGAGAGGAAGGCAGGCAGGGAAGAGGGCGGCGAGGCCAAGGTTGGTCGAAAGCGACGGGACCAGAGGTTTGGAGAGGAGAGGTGTGGTGGGTGCACGACCCGGTCAAAATCGAGGTCTCGCAGGGAAATCTCAATCGATTTACCCAGGGAGCTTAGTGATATAGTAGATAACAATGATTGTGTGCAAAGATGCAGAGAGCCCGGGGGTTTTAACCTCCTTTAAAAAAACAGTTCCGTACAGTCCTTCTTTGTTGTTGCTTCAGTCAATGCACCAGTGAGGTGTGAACACGGTTATTTTGACGATTGTGTTGAACTTGTCTGTAGATTGCTTGGTAATCCCACATGTCTCGTTGATTTAATTGTAAAGCTGGGATAAAAAGTATATTTTCTTACAACACGTGTGGGTTCCAGTTGGATACGCAGCCCCACGAGCCCAACATGCTGGTCCACTTGTGTTACTTATAATAAACAGCCAGTGTACATGTCAGTGTCATCGTTCAGTTTTGGGTCTTGTTTGGCTCTCTTTGAGAGACTTTTGTTACCAACTCTGTAATCCACCTCAACGGAGAATGCAAAATGCAAGGAGGATGCACCTGTCACTGCCTGCCGAGTGCCGACTGCATGCTGCATGCATGACCTGATCCGGTCTTACGCACACATGCTGGCTTGACAGCCGATCTGCTCGCTTATTAGTTCTTATAAAGCCAATTCAGCACGCGTGCGATAATCATCCCCTGACTAAACGCGCTTGACACTGTTGCGTTTCAACCGTCGTCTCGTTAGCTACTTGCAAATAAAAAAATGCACCCACCCGGACCGTGTACATGTACATGCCTCTGCTTGAACGGTTCAATCGTTCCAATCATCGGTTCATCGCTCGGCCCGCAGGATATATTTGACCACCATTTTGTTTTTGCGATTATATAGTTGACCACCATGAATAGCTAGCCAAGCACCTGGAGTATATAATACTTGCGCGTTTGCTCCAGCAACGAACACACACCAACACCATCGAGACTCAAGCCAACCAAACGGTTAGCTTCTTCTTGCTTCAATCCACAGCCAGCGCCGGTGCCATTAAGGAGCTGTCTGGTGGTGCCACGTCTACCGCAGGCACCATGCTACCGTCGGCGAGGCCACTGCTCGTTGCCGCCGCCGTCCTCTGCTTCTGGCTGCTGGTGGCCGTGGCGGAGGCCAAGGTGCATCACTACAAGTGGGACATCTCGTACCAGTTAAAGTCCCCCGACTGCTTCGAGAAGCTCGCCGTGACCGTCAACGGCGAGGCTCCCGGCCCGACCATCCGCGCCACGCAGGGCGACACTATCGTCGTCGCCGTCCACAACAAGCTTGAGACCGAGAACACCGCCATCCACTGGCACGGCATCCGCCAGATTGACACGCCGTGGGCTGACGGCGTCGCCGGCGTCACGCAGTGCCCCATCCTTCCCGGCGAAACCTTCACCTACAAATTCGTCGTCGACAGGGTAACCAACATACATTATATTGCAAGATTTGTTGTTTTACTTTGTCAACGCATGATCGCCGAATTCTCATTTGTGAATGTGTTTGTGCTCTTTCAGCCTGGCACGTACCTGTACCATGCGCACTACGGGATGCAGCGCGTGGCGGGGCTCAACGGCATGATCGTGGTCACCGTGCCGGACGGCTTCGTCGAGCCCTTTTCTTACGACGAGGAGCACACCGTCCTCCTCGGCGACTGGTGGCACAAGAGCGTCTACGAGCAGGCCACAGGCCTCTCCTCCAACCCCTTCGTCTTCGTCACGGAGCCCCAGTCTCTCCTCATCAACGGCAGAGGAATGTTCAACTGCTCGCTCGCTCCCAGTGGAACGTGCAACGCCTCCCGCCCCGACTGCGCTCTGCCGACTCTGTTCACCGCCGTGCCGGGAAAGACATACCTCCTCCGCATCGGCAGCCTCACGTCGCTCTCCTCGCTCTACTTCGAGATCGAGGGGCACCCGATGATGGTCGTGGAGGCCGACGGGCACTACGTGCGGCCGTTCACCGTGAGGGGCCTCTTCATCTACTCTGGCGAGACGTACTCCGTGCTGGTCAAGGCCGACCAGGACCCGCGGCGAAACTACTGGGCTGCGTCACACGTCGTCGGCCGCAACCCCAGCCAAACACCGAGCGGCAAAGCCGTCGTGAGCTATGCCTTCAACGGCAACAACCCGTGGACGCCTCCGCCCACGGCGCCACCGGCTGGCCCGGCATGGAACAACACGGTGATCAGGGTGGAGCAGAGCAGGGCCATCTTCGCGCACCCAGACCACGTCGTGTCCATGCCGGCGAGGGCTGACCGAACGCTGCTCCTCCTCAACACCCAGAACCGGATTGATGGCCACATCAAGTGGACCATCAATGGCGTGTCCCTCATGTTCCCGGCCACGCCGTACCTCGTGGCGATGAAGCGCGGCATGAAAGACGCGTACGAACAGCGCCCCCCGCCCGACATGTACGACCACATGAGCCACGACATCTCCGCGCCGGCGCCGACGAACGGGACCGTGGGCAGCCCGGTGTACCGGCTTGCGCTAGGCTCCGTGGTGGACGTGGTGCTGCAGAACTCCAACATGCTCAACAACAAGAGCGAGACGCACCCGTGGCATCTCCATGGTCACGACTTCTGGGTGCTCGGCCACGGCGAAGGTAAGTTCAACCCTGCCGCGGACGCCTGGAGGCTGCTCAACGTGAGAGATCCGATCATGAAGAACACGGTGCCACTGCACCCGGATGGGTGGACGGCGGTGCGGTTCCGGGCGGACAACCCAGGGGTGTGGCTGTTCCACTGCCACGTCGAGGCGCATGTGTTCATGGGCATGGGTGTGGTCTTCGAGGAGGGCGTCGAGAGGGTCGGCCGGCTGCCATCGTCCATCATGGGGTGTGGACGATCCAAGGGTCTGCACTGATCAGATCAAAGTTGAAGTGTAGATGAAGAGCACTTTTTTTTTGTAAACAGTGGCGGGCTTGGGCCAAAATGTTTTCAATTTCTCGGGTCCAGATTGGTTGTTTATTTTGTTTTTGTGGATACTAATAACTATAGGTCGTCGTTCTCGTCTTGTCATTCCATTGCAGAGTTGGTTCCTACGGTCAGACAGTGGACAATTACCTAAGTGCAGTGGCGGAGCGTGACGAACAATCAAGGAGGGGCCAAATTTCAAAATGAAAGCAAAATACATATGAAAACAGATGCGGCTCACATGAAATTACGTGCCAATCGGATATATTTTGCTTCTTGCCTCCTTTGGCAGTTTGGCTCATCGACAGTCGTCGGCTCCTCGTCTTGGCGGTGGTGCGAAGCAGCATGAGACGTTCCATGCATATGCGACAGAAAGTAGCTGGGCCGACGGCCGTGCGGCGGATGGAAGCCCAAGCCGACAAGGAAAATAAGGGAATTAGGCGGACGATTTAGAAATTAAATCGCCATAGACGGAGACGCGTCAGGGAAAGATGACGTTGAATTATAGGGAAAATAAGAGACGGACGTCCCAATATGTTATAGTATGTTTTAGCTTATCACACGAGTCGTTGCCGAGGGTTTTCGCCTAGAGAGCTTTACATACGTGAAGCTTCACGTATACAAAAATCAATCAAGCTAGCTATGCACGTACATGATAAGCTGGGGCGCTGGATCAGAACGATTTGTATACATAGTTGAAAAGTTTGCACTTTGGAAGGGGGGGGCCAGAGCCCGGAATTGTCCCCAAGAGGCTCCGCCAGTGCCTAAGTGGATGAATAATACCCTTATGATTTAACCCTAAGGTCCCTAACCAATGCATCATGTTTTGTCCATACAAGTTTCACACACATACAAACATGCATTAAACCGTGCAAGGTTTGATTTTCTCCTGTTTTAAAACTTATTTTTAGTACCTCTTGGGGATTTACATGGATGTGTGCAGTGTTTCTGTTTTCATCTAGGTTAAACGAGCCGCAAAAAAAACCCGAGTTGCTTCATATAGTCAATTGTCTTGGTCACTAAAAAAATTCTTAAGATGAACCCCACCACTGTTGTTACTTTTCTCTTGAGATCCCACCCCTCTCCAATCCACCTCCTCCCGGCCGCCACAGCCAAAGCCTACGCCGAAGTCGTCGGACGGAGCAGCGAGACGATAGGATGACGAGGAGCTTGCAGCCGAGAGCGGGACCAGGCGGCGAAGACGTAAGGGCAAGTCCAGGAGCCGACGCGACATTCGTTCCCTCGCGCCCACCACAATAGGACGCGGCCGACTACCCATGCTGCCTTCATCGACGCTGCAAAGAGTCACACGCTCTCCTTCACGGGCCTCCACCATGTTGTGTCGTCGATGGCCTCTACCCTACACCTCAAGCTTGGCCTCCGTCATGGCGAAGTCGTCCTCGGGCCGCCATGATCTAGGTTTGGGGTGAGAGAATTGCTGCTAGTGTTTTCAGTTCGCCCAATATTGTTGTCGCATCCGCGAGAGAGAAGATATCTTTTCAACATGGTTAGATCATTAGTCTAATAGTTTAATAATCTACACTCTAGAGTCTAATAGTCTAATGGCCACAAATCAATAGATCATGATGAAATTTTAGAAGGAAGAAACTACTACTCCCTCCGATCCATATAAATTGACGCTGCCGGAGGAAGTATTATATCACACCAACACCCAAGTAGTACTTGCAGCTACACATACACCGACCAAGCGCTCTGGATGGAGCCCCCAGCATGTGGAATTTTTGTCAGAAAGAACCACATACGTTTTCGGATTGACAAAAAGGACCACCTGCTCATCGTATTGACAGAAAAGACCAGCTACGCCGTGGCGGCAGGCTCGGCAGCCGGCACGTGGCACCTGGCAGGTGCCACGTGCCGGCTGCCGAGCCTGCCGCCACGGCGTAGCTGGTCTTTTCTGTCAATACGATGAGCAGGTGCCACGTGCCGGCTGCCGAGCCTGCCGCCACGGCGTAGCTGGTCTTTTCTGTCAATACGATGAGCAGGTGGTCCTTTTTGTCAATCCGAAAACGTATGTGGTCCTTTTTGACAAAAATTCCAGCATGTGCGGTAGGTGGCAACTGAACCCTGTTCCCGGTAGCGTTTCGGCAAAGTTCATCGTGTCACTCACCACGTATTGCCAAGTACTCCCTCTGGAAACTAATATCAGATCTTTTAGACCATATATTAATTTACAGGTGAGTACACAATATACAGTACAACAAACGTATAACTACAATCGTGTCGTGCACACTGCATCCATGACAACACCCGGGGCCGCTACGCTACACGCCGGGGACAGGCACACAGAGGACAGGGCATAGCAGGAGGCCGTCCATCCGCCACACGGTGATACTGAACGCCTCGGTCATGCCTAGCTCTGCCCGGCCATCCACGCCTGGTGCCTCCCAGTCAAAGTGGAACAGTAGGTTGGTCAGCGCGAGCTCCACGTTGGTTTGCCCGGACACCATCCCCGGGCACATCCGCTGCCTCGGCGCCGAACGGCAGCAGCTCGAAGTCTGCGCCCCTAAAGTCTACCGCGGCGGCCTCGAACCTCTCCGGCCGAAACTCCTTAGGGGCGTCGGGCCAGTACCACTCGTCCCGGCCCAGCGCCCAGGCGTTCACCATCACCTGCATGCCCCGCGGCACGTCGTACCCGAGCACCCGGCACGACGGCTCCTCCCGACACTCCCGCAGCAGCAGCAGCGGCAGCGACGTGTGCAACCGGAACGTCTCCCGGCTCACCAGCTGTAGGTACGTGATCAGCTTTTGCTTTATATGTTTGAGATGATGTCTGGGTTGAAAGTCATTTATAGTAAAAGTGAAATCTTCTCCGTTGGGTGTGATAACAGTAACACTGAGTTTTATTCAGAATTGTATGGGTCTCAGGTGGGTTCCCTTCCCATGAAGTACCTGGGAGTCCTGTCACCTATTTTGCAGGCAGCAGCTCGTCCAATCCGGCCGCTGCCTCACGCTCCACAGTTCGTCCGGCCGCTGCCGCCTGTACCTCCGACGCCGCCGCTCAGATCGACTATTAGGAGTAGCATTATCTTTTCCTATACCCCGCGCGTTGCAGCGGGAACTTGAGAAAAAATGCTCTGAGCATAAAAAAAATATAATGCAACCATGATTGAATAAAAATATGAGAACACGATCATCTAGATTAAACACATAGTGTTTTTTTTCTACAATAGACGCATAACAAAGAAATCTATATGTCTCAACTGTTGACATTTTGCATGGGTTGGCTGTGATTAAACATTGTTCCTGAGTTAAGAACCTTTTTGCCACAGTTTCCCCTATTCTCCAGTCAGTATGAATGCCATAGAAAAAAATTGCAAAGGAGAAAATAGCCTGACCTAGTCATGCTAATCTGAACCCGTAGGTGCCCCTAAAATGAGAGGTGCAATCGGTAGGTTGGATACTTGAGTGTCATAGACACATAATCTAAAGCGTTCAAGTAACGTAACCAAGTTTATTTCCACTGCAGTGAATATGAGAGGGAGGTTGTCAAAGTTCAATATATGAAGCAAAAATTAAAACATTACCAGCATAGTATTTGTAAAAAGCTTCCTCTCATATTTCTTTTGGCTGCTGCTCTTGTCTCCTTTAATTCGGCTTATGGTTGTTGCATATATCTGTTTGGCAAAGTTGACGAAACAACATTAATACTGCTAAAACCCATAGGCTTTACTTGAGTAAATAAAACCATTCCGTAAATCTGATTGAACCTTTCATTGTCTAGTTAACAGAAAGTTATTGGATAGACATATAGTGAACCTCGTCAACAAAAAATTACTCGATACATATAGAGCGAGTTAATCTTAACACAGAAGGCACCAATCGTTCTTATCTTCTCAAATATCTTTAATTTGGTAGATAGTAGAGACATTTCATCAAGCACCTTTCGAGCAACCTAGGTATCTTGAATCATGGTCATAAATTTGAAGTTATAAAGAACAGCAATCACTTGATAAATAGGTGAAATCAAAATATGCATGTATTGTCATTCTTTCGCGAGTGCACGTATTGTGAGATGCCGAATTAATACTGTTTGATGCCCTTGCTCAGGTGCCATTCATACGTAGCATGTTCAGGGAACAAAATCTAAAGAAAATTAGAGATGAAAGGGTCATTAGTTAGAGAACAACTGTTCAGGGAGTGGACAACATTGAGGCCGTGGAGGGAGAAAGAAGTGGTGTGTGACTGTGTGTGTGACCTCGAGCTTTCGCGGATGGATGATGACGTTGGCTCTTGAGGATATATTCGGTGACATGGATACAAATCAACATGTATTAAAATCCAAAACAAAGAGAGGAAATATACAGACGCATGTATAGCTTGTACCTTGTAGTACCTTGGTATTGATGTGGAAGTGGAGTGTCAGGCACCCTGCTGATGCATGCGGAGGGTGTATAGAAAAGTTTCTTGTTCATGTTTTTCTAACCCAGGGTCAGTTTCCCTCGACCTCGACGGAAGTCTCCTACACAGCCGGCCATATGCACGCCACAGCCAGCTGGCCAGGCGACCGCATCGGGGTGAACTTGGGCGAACATGTGTTCGAGGTGATGATCTACACGCTCATGGCGCGGGCTAGGGAACCATGCTCAGCGCCATACTTCACCCCTGCCGGAGCGCCGACGACGCAAGCGCGCCCTGGGATCGTTCCAAGCTCTTCGTCGACCCCGACCCGGCCTGCTTCGCTCATCCACATGCTCGCCACGGCGAGTTCCACATCCTGGATAAGGTGCTCTACTGCGAGGCGCCCTACCACGGTCTCCTCGACCGCGTTTGTGCCGCTCCCATCGGCAAGCTCGACATGAACAGGATCCGCCTGGTCGTGTCCGTGCTGACAGGACCGCGCTCGACCGAGGGTGTTGGGTTATGCACGGCCACGAAGCCACCTACAACTGGATGCTCAAGGTCAAGGAGCACCGGCCTGTCCGCCTGGCACATGTGCGATGCGATCTGCGATGGGGAGACTAAGCCACTCAGTTGCATCTAGCACCTTCATCCGCTTTTGCTGGGTAACGGAAGGCGAAGAATTAGGAATGATCAATGCTGTTGTTTCATGTTTATTTATGGATGCCGTTTCATGGAGATGAATGCGTGCGTCGATCGTGGCGGCGGCGACCAGGAGACTGCTATTGGAAATGACAACCCTGAGCGACATACTGTCATATGGGCTAACAACACAAACAAAAAGGCAGGTAGTGGGTCATCAACTTTGGGCTCGGCCAGCCCAGTGCGAAATTGTAGCCTCGCAGGCTAGGCCCGGTTAGCGATCTGTGAGGAAAACCCAGGCGGCAAGATTAGTTCCCTCGATAAAAACCGCTCAAAAAAAAAAGTTCCCTCGATAAAAAAGGGTCAATATTAGCGATCGCTTTTTTTTTTTTTTAACACAGTACAGACGCAAGCGCTCATATACACGCGCATACACTCACCCCTATGAACGCACACACGCACACCCTACCCCTATGAGCACCTCCGAGAGACTGAGCCGGCATATCATCTTGAAATTTACGAAGTCACCGTAGGCACCTCGTCGTCGACGGGAACGTCTCCTCCCACTGAATGCGCATTAGCGATCGCTTTTCATTCTGTATAGCTGCATGTCTCACGGTTGGGTGGGTGAAGAAGTGCTGACGTGGATGGGCCGCATGTTGAGAGAAATCAGGTAGTGGGGAGCTCCTATTTAGATATAGCAGATTTCAAAGTTCTATTTCAGAGATGCATATGAATTTTTCAGCATGTCAGGTAACTGATACATAGATATACATGTAGCTGTTTTTTGTTGACATATCTTCAGGAAGTGCAGCGCTCATGTGCACCTAGTTTTTGGTCATGTTCAAGTTTATACTTGCTGTAAAAAAAGAATGAATGTTGCTAGTGAATGCATTCATTTTGTATGCAAGCACTAGCATTTTGATTGTTGTTCGGTTCGATCCTGCTAGCATTTTTGCAAGTGGAAGAGAATATGAATGAAGTTGTCCAAGTTGCTGTTGTGATATACAAAAACTTAAGTTAAAGGTCATACAATTACATTTTAGGGGTATTGTAGACTTTTCATCAGAGAACTCGGAACATAAGCTCAGACAAAAGAACTGGATGGCTTAATTTCAAGGGCTTATTTCCACCGCAGCTTATCAAGGGCTTATTTCCACCGCAGCTTATGTATAAGCCACAGCTCAAAAGAACTGGCCCTAAGAGGTTAGACGCCTGGATTGGTGGCTCTGCTTCACCTAGAGCTAGGCTAAAACTTGTTAATTCTAGTTTGTCGGGAATTCCCTTTTATCTCATGTCTATGTTCTTTTCTAATAAAATCCTTCTGAAAAGGAAAACCCTTCGCGCGCGACCGACCGGCCAAACCTTGCGCCGGTCGCGCGCGCACGTGCGATCGACCCGCATCCATCGTCATGCGTTGCTTCCCACGTCATACTGGGGGCCCATCCCACCGCCCCTGCACATCCTTATCTTCTCCACCTCCACTCGTTCAAATCCCCTATCTCTACTCTCTCTCTCCTTCCTCCAGAAAATCGCGCTACTCTCCTCTTCTTCCTCTCTTCTGGCCGCGGTGCATGTCCTTCTCATACGGCTACCGACGAGCTACTGCGAGCCCTTCCTCCTTCTGTTTTTCTAGATCGGAGAGGGGTGTTGCAAAGGGAGGCCATGGGTTGCTTGCAACCCGGGGAAGCCATGGCCGTCCATTTCATCGTCTTCACCCCTCGGTGAGGTCGGATGCTTTGCAACCCGCGAGGCTGGAGATGGCGGCCACCGGTGCTTCAACTGGGTAATGTCGGGCGGGGGGAGGATGCTGCAACCGTTGGACGGAGGTGCTGGAACCGCCCAATAGAGGTGCTGCGACGGCATGGCAGAGATGCTACAACCAATGGACGGCGGTGCTGGGACCGCCTGGGGGCGGTGCTGCATCCGTTGCCGGCGAAGCTACATCCGGTGCTGGCGAAGCTGCATCCCTTGTCGGCGGTGTTGCAACCACTTTTGATCTGTGATGGAAGCAGACGGCCGTCGAGTTGTTTTTGCTGGGACCGGAACATTTTTTTGCTGGAACCGGTAAATTTTTTTGGCTGGTACTGTATAGAATTTTTGCTACTACCAGCGGCGATGAGATTTTTTTGCTGGAACCATTGATAGTTTTTGCTGGAAGCACCAATTTTTTTTGCTGCCATGGGCGACTACAGAGTTTTTGTTGCCAAGGTTTTTTTTTTGCTGGGAACATGGTGGTGCGGCGAGTTTTTGCCGGAACCGGCATCGGCGATGCTACAATCGGCACGATGTTTTGCTACATCCAGCCAGGACATCTCCCCGGTGGCCATGAGCGGCGTTTTTTGGCGTGGCGAGTTTTTGCTGGAACCGGGCATGCTCGTTGCTACAACCGGGCGCGGCGATTGCTGCGACCGGCCCCGACGGCCCCGGGTGGCATCTTCATCGGAGCTCGAAGACCAAGGGGGCTCGTTGATGGGGGATGTCACTGGCGGTGAGCGAGGCGGACTTTTTTTCCTCAGGCGAGATGTGTCAAGCGATGCGGGGAGCTTGGTTGACTTTTTTTCCCTTTCCGTTTCTTTGCGTGCGAGAGGTGGATGGTGACGAAGATAACACTCTAATCAAACGGCTATTAGCAGGCAGATCATGCAGCCGCACGGCGACCGGCCCAAATTTGGGCTGGCCTACCGGCGCCTAGCACTGGCCTTCTGAAAAAGCTAGATAAGCCACAAAGACGCCTCTTCTAGGAAGGAGGTGATGGCAAACACAAGTATCATCTAGTTAAATGAAAAGTTATTTGTCGATCTAGGGAGGTTGGGGGTCCTTGATCTCTACTACTATTAAAAGAGCAAACTTAAATTACCCTACAAGCACACCACAAAGTGTACACGGGTTAACCAGGATCCTTAGATCTGATCCAAGTTACAAAATCTGAGAGTCAATATTACTTTGTGGTCTGCCTCCCCCATCGAACGGCTCACGGTAAATGTTCTGCCACGGTCTGCCAATCGAAGTGCAATGCGTCCGTGATATCCCTTCCCACGATCCCTCCTCCTCCCGGCCGCCGCCTCGTTCCCGGTCATCGCCAGCACCCTCCTCTTCTGGCCTCCGCTCCACGCGTCCCCGCGCATGCCGCCGCCGGCGCTCCATGTCTCCGCAGGAGCCGCCTCATCCGACAAGGAGATTGGACGCCCCCGCCGCCACTTTAGAAATCGGCGAATCGCCGCCGCTGTTACTCCGCATGCGAGGGATCGTGAGTACAATCTTCAGCTACCACACATCGGGGGCGCACGAATCAGCACAAGATGATGTTGCCGCCATTCTTCCGCACAGCCGACGTCGCGGAAGCTGATGTTGCTGTTCCTATGCGCGGCCGCCGGCGTTCTTCCGCACAGCCAAGGACAGAAGCGACTGTTGCTGCTCCTCTACGCAATAGTGAATTAGTGATGCACAAGGCGCTGCTCCGCCTTCCACAACCGTTGTAGCGTGGTGAGTGAACGCCCTAGGGAAGGGTGGTGGCAGAGGCCGCACCATGTGGTGCGTGGATGCCCACCACATGTTCGACGAGTTCCTCTGATT
This sequence comes from Elymus sibiricus, assembly GCA_039707655.1. Lineage (NCBI taxonomy): Eukaryota > Viridiplantae > Streptophyta > Magnoliopsida > Poales > Poaceae > Elymus > Elymus sibiricus. The sequence continues at coordinate 323,211,744 of CM077672.1, forward strand.
GATCTCTCTATTGCTAGCGCTCTGTGTTTCAGTTTCCATGCTCCCGTGCTTCATACCTTTCTTCTGATAATCCCTACCAACTTGTCGCTGCATTTTCTGAAGCATGAATGTGATTCAGTGCACAACTTTCCTGTTTGGAAAAGGCATGCGTTCCTGTCCCCGTCCGAAGAAAAATCTGGTCTTGCAGTATACTTTGCAGTTCATCTCTCAGCAATGAGATGCTTAGGTCGATCCATTTGTATCGGCTGATGCTGTTCAAGATAAGGCACATGTCGTTCTGTCGGCATGTTCCGTCTGTCCAGGACGTTCTCGAGCACCACTAGACATTTTGCAGGGCGCTGTAGGATCAGGCTTGGACCGGATCAGAGAACTTCTTCTATTTTCAAAAGTGGGTAGCTTACAAGGGTGTATTTCTATTATTGTCGAAAAAAGGGTGTATTTGTCTTACCATAATAATCTTTCCGTTCGATTCAGCATCGTGATTCATACTGACATCTCCACGTGGATAGGTGTCATTTTTTGGACAGACCTGCGCATCCAAGTGTTTTTTGAATTTACTTGTCCTTCATCTCCTATGTTCTTATTCCCCTGCCACAACTTTTGGGGGAGGGAGAGAGAGAGAGAGAGAGACCGACTAGGACGCCATCATTAGATAGGTTAGCGGTTTTTAACAGCGTACATGATTTTTGCTTATGTGTGTTTTACAATATTCAGCTCCAGTTTTTTTCTTGATCTATGTTGCTATTTTCCCGCACCATGATTTTTACCGTTCAATCCGCTCTTGTCGTTCAGCCTGACACTTTGAGTCTGAACCATAATTTTCTCATGATTCCAGGAAATTAAAACTGTGGACCTTTCAAAACCAGTTGGATGGGTCCATATATCACTATCTGAGCTGACCCCCGGTATGCATTTGTAGCATAAACATACAAGTCGTTCTAGCATTGGAATTTCAAAAGGTAGCTCAGAGACTCACAGTACCATCTAATCACATACTATGCATTTATGTTATAGAATTTCCTAACAATATATTCTTTATAGACATGTTGGGTGATTCAAATTTGAAGGACAATTTTTTTGCAGGCTAATGCTTGGATAATTTCATGTGTTAACAATGTTACTATTGTTCTGTCAAAGTATCAAGCATATCTGATGCTGCAATTAACTCATTTCAGTCTATTAATGTCACATTAGCTTCCTCTTTGACATAACAATTTGCTACTGGAAATACATGATGATTTCAGCCTTTTTATCTCTTAGGAGTCGAAACTAATTGAAGGGGATAGTGCTACTATTTGAATAACACTGCTTAATTTTACTGCGTTTGCAGACAGTTGCATAACTCTTTTTCTTGTCATGTTTGTGCAGAGAAACATTCATTCACACATTTATGCTCCAAATCGCGGTGTTGGCCAATCACATGAACGAGAGGGACACCCATGTCCAACAGATCAAGATTTATGGGCCACGACAGTAAGTTGGATTTTCTAGGCTCCGTAAAAAAAAGATTCAAAGACAATAATGTGGCCACCCCCACCAAAAAAACATAGTATTAATCTTTGTGAGCCGCTGAGCACTAATTCAGGTTTCTAGCTACTAGCAAAAGGAAAATCCAATTGTTGGTAATTGATTTTCGTATGACTAGATTTATTTCACGTCATGTTTTTTAAGACAATATGACTATTGTTGTTAGTTCCACGTGACGTGGATTCTGTTGTATATTATTTTGTTGATTTTATTTATTAATTACCTAATAAATAGGATTGAATGAGTATATTTCTTCCTATGGTTACACGTGCATGATTACTATGTGATGAAAATAATCGATTTTTTGCTCATGCCTTTCTATGTACGTCTTGTACGTACAGTCATGTACTGTTCTGTTATTGTACTGTTTTCTTATACTATTTTTGTTGTATATTACTACATGAGTTGGTATGTGGTATTTGATACGATGGTCAGTTGGTGTGAAATCCCCCAATTTTTGGTTAATCTAGGCAGTCAAAATAAGTTCAGTCTGTAGTCTGTACACTTGTTAAACCATCTTTAACTAAACTTGTACAAGCATCAAATCTAGGATATTTCAAGTCTCACAAAAAATATATTACATAGCAATAGTTTCATCTTATTGTTGTACAAATCCGAGTATGAGGTGTATTTGTGGTACTTTGAAGGGTAAAAATTGCAGTAATAACATTCTTCTATTTTATTTTGTGGTACTTTGAAGTGTAAAAATTGCAGTACTTTGAAGTGTAATAACATTCATCTTATTGTGGTACTTTGGAGGCCGTTGTGTCCCATATGTATGAGTGGAGAAACTCTCACATTCCCAAGGTACGTGATGTAATCCCCACGCAAACTCAGCGATGGGATGTGCCAGAGGAGGGTTGGGTTAAGGTGAATGCAGATGGTGTTGTGGCTAAGGGAGGACACAGAGGTGGCGGGGGGGGGGGGGGGGGGGCAGTGTTGCGTGATCATGCCGGAGCGTTTATTGCTGGAGCATGCCACTTCTTCCTGAGCGCTACAGACCCAGAGGTGGCCGAGGTGTTGGCTTGCAGGAGGGCTGTGCAGTTGGCAGTGGAGCAGGGAGCGGACAAGGTTCACGTTGAGCTCGACTGTAAGGAAAAATTAAACCATCCCGGGCAAAACTACTCTGCAGTAGGACCTTGGATCCATGAGATCAAGCAGATGCTCCTGTCGAGGAGCGAGTTTAAAGTGTCTTGGGTTAGTCATACGGCGAATGTTGCTGCACACAAGTTAGCTAGAGTTGGTGTAGGTGATGAACTTTGTATGGTGTGGGTCGGGGTTCCCCCGGAGTGTGTGTTGGATGTAATCTCGGATGACGTTCCGAGCTTTGTTGGTTAATTAATGGCAGCAACATTTCCCCTAAAAAAAAACATTCTTGTATTTTGCTGTTGCAACGAGAGAATAAGAATGAGATGCGGAGCCACATGGAAAGCTTGGACAAATTGATAAGATGCCAAATCTTGGACACTAAATTATGTGTATGTAGTTGTTTTGCATCTGAAATATGTTCATATTCTTGTGAATATTGTAGTTGATTTCACCAGCTGTGTTTCAGTTATTTGGTTATTTGGTCTGAAACTATGGTTCAAGGTTAGTAATTATTTGGTCTGAACCTACAATTCCTTTTCATGTCTTGTTGTATAGTTCTCTTGACAAAAAGAGTTCCTGGAGGTTAATTATTAGAAGTGATGATATATTTATGACAGCTAATGGATGCTATTATCAAGTCTTAGTTTCTGAATTTTGTTTTGGCAGACTCACTCTTTGCTTGAAAAAATATATCTAAAGGTCCCTTTTTGCGCACTTTTCAAATAAGCTCTTCACTCTCGTGTGTATGGTCAAACAATGCACTTCAAATAATTATGTCAGTGTCTCGGGGATGGTTGGCAAAATGTTGTACTTATAATCCTAGATAATCCCCATTCATTACGTATGTCACATTTCCATTTTTTCTTTCAGGAATAGCACATATCATATTTCCTTTTTTTTCTATAGTTTTTTGAATTTAAAAAGGTGTAGACGAACCAAAACTATAGAAAAGGGAACTAATTAAATAAATGTGAAATTCAAAAAATGGATTGAATTGTGGAGACGTGCAACGTGCGTTGCACGTGCATGCTCACTAGTTTAGAAAAGCAGAACATTAGCTTGTTTGCAACATGGTGGTGGATGTTAGAAACCGAAGAGGGTTTATGGTAGAAAATTGTCAAAGCCAAATACTTCCGAAATCAAATTGTGGCCTCAGTGAAACCAACAGAGGGGGTAAGTGAAAACCAACATAAAATGATCCAAAACCGACTAGTTAATTTAATGGTCGGTGGGATAAAAAGTACTAGTTAATTAATTTAATGTTGCCATGTAGATGTATGCATCCTATTATTGGGCGAGACGACAGAGCAACCGCCCCCTAGGCTTTCGCTTTACTACTTTTGAAAAGTCTCCTTCGTCAACTCAGCCGGCGCAAAGAGCAAGAATGATGACTAGGGCCAGTTCTTTTGCTGGCTTCTAGAATAAGTTGAAATAAGCTGCCCCTTACGCAGCTTATTTCAGAAGACCAACCAAAAATATTTTTTTAGAAGCCTACTGGGCTTCTAGAATAAGCTGGGTAGGGGGCAGCTTATTCTGGAAGCCCAAAAAAGCTACCAAAAGAACTGGTCCTAAAAGAAACTGTGATATACTACACTAATACTTTTTCTGTAAAGTAATACAAGAGCATCTACAACCGCGATGGGCAAATCCGGCCCCTCAAACGCCCGCGGACACTGGACACCCCTCAAATTTGCCTCTCTGCATCCGCGTCTCTCATATCCGGCACCTCATATCCATATTACACATGCAACGTTGATCTACTCTACGTGATCAAACAACGGACAACAAAATCAAGCACAAACGAACACAAGATTGGCTGCAAACGAACATTAACAAACTTTCGAACACCCAAAAGATCATCATAGTTCGTCACCGAACAAGTTCTTCAACTTCTACAACTAAAAACGATTTAAACATAGAGGAGGGGGGCAGGATCACCACTTCCTCGCCGGGCCTTTGCCCTTCCGGTCGCCGGCGCAGCTGTAGGCGTCCGCGGCTGGTGGAGGGTCTTGGTCGTCCGAGGAGGAGGTGCAGCTATCGCGGTTGCCGTCGTCGTCGTCGTCAGAGTCGGAGAGGACGATGAGGCCTTTCATCCAACGGACCGCCCTGTCCTGCTCCCGCCTCAGCTTGGCGACCTGAGCCTTCTCCGCCGCTGCCTCCTTCGCCTCGCGCTCCGACTGCTCAATAGCTAGCCGGAGCGCCTTGGCGTTCTTCCGTCGGAGGCGGCGGGCGTCCGTCTCCGCCGTCGTGAGGGACCGGCGGTAGACCCACGCGAGGAGACGCGTGTCCTCGTCGGGGTCCGCCTCCGTCCCGCGGCGGCGGCGCGCGGACTGCTCCGCCGTGTCCCTCTCCCGTGCACGCTGCCTCTCGCGGTGTGCGGCGCGCACCTCCGACTCCGGAGTGCGCGTGCGTGCCGGCGGCGCGGGCACAAGCACTCACCGCTGGCCGCTTGGAGGAGCGGCCGGCGGGGGAAGAAGACGGCACGGGGCCGGTGCGGACTGCGCTGTCCTAGCGTCGCTGCGCGCGGGCCGGGAGGGTCCAGCTCCGCCGTCCGCGCTGCGCCGGCGCGGGAGCTGCGGCGACACTCCAGATCCGGAGCTGCCGCCGGTCTCCACCTTGGACCGCTCCAGCGCAATGCAGAGGGCCATCTCCTCCTCGTAGTCGGGCTCGAAGCCAGAGTCGCTGCGCGCGGGCCGGGAGGGTCCAGCTCCGCCGTCCGCGCTGCGCCGGCGCGGGAGCTGCGGCGACGCTCCCGATTCGGAGATGCCGCCGGTCTCCACCTTGGACCGCTCCAGCGCAATGAGGAGGGCCATCTCCTCCTCGTAGTCGAGCTCGGAGCCGGAGTCGCTGCCGGAGCTGCTCATCGTAGTGGATGGGATCGGAATCGGAGAGGGAGAGGAGTGGACGGAGTGAGAGAGAGGGAGAGAGTGAGCTAAGGTTACGAGCGAGGCGCCCGGATTGGGAATTTTTTGTGGGACAGCCGTGGGGTCGGTGGTGGGCCGGGCCTGTCAGGCGGACGCGCCCGGTCGTGCCCGGGCTGCCCCATATCCGCCCTATATTTGGACTGGATATGAGGGGTGCCGGTCAGCCCGGACGTTTGTCCGCGGTTTGAGAGGTCCGGTTGGGTCGCTTTTTTTTGACCGGTCAGTGACCGGACGGCCTGCCCGGACGTTTGAGACGGGTATGAGAGGTCTGTCTGTAGATGCTCTAAGATGTTTTAGGTCACTACTTTAGTGAGTAGAAACAACTGGATGCATAAGTGTGCACAGAGGCGACCAAGATGTGGTACTCCCTTGTCAAAATATAGTGATTATTTATTTAAGTGAAACTTTGTAAATTTTGAACAAGATTAAATACATACAAATTTATGAAATTACAAAACAATAAAGTAAATTTTTCATGAAACACATTTTCCTATCATATATATTTGGTATTGTAAATGTTCGTATTTTATTTATAAGCTTTGTCAAACTTTACAAAGTTTGACTGAGGAGAAATCTAATGTGCACTATATTCTGACATGGAGGCAGTAGCTTAAGAAACGGTCAAAAATATATTCTCCCTAAATGCACAAAGACCACGTGCTAGACATGCATGACATTGGATAAGCAGAATATGTAGGTTGACACTAATTCGTTATGTGTGGAGGAGAGCGTATTTTTACGGAACAAGAAAAGTGGTGGCGATGATGCGACAATCAACTGAAGGTCATGATCAATAAATAATATGTAATTGAACAAAAATGTAATTACAACAAATAAAATACAAAGAAATGAAATAAACAAGAACATATAGCAAAAAAAAAGTGAATGGAACTCACAAAAACACACCCAAAGTATCACAAGCATTTTCACAAAGTCTCCTGCAAATGCCGTCTCTCGTGAAGCATGAACGACCGCTCCTTGGCACCAGGTGTCTCATTCGTCAGCACAGCGTCACCAGGTCGATCCCTGCTCATGACATAGAGTGATAGAGACCAGACACCAGTGCCATGTTGCAGCCTACTGGTGTATGCATCCAGTTGTCGACCGCCGCTTTGCACGTCGAGCACACGCTAGTACAGTATACTTCTACGGGTTTTTCCTTTGAATGGTGCCTACTTCTACGTACAACAGCAGTAAGAGCTGAGTTTCGTGCTGGGTGCAAGAATATTTAGGAGGGGACGTGGACCTTCCATAGCAAACAGTTTCCAGTAAATTAGGACTTTCATGGCCGTTACCACGTAGCCCAACATAGAGGCTTGGTCTGCCAGCTACGGGAGGTCGTGGGCTGAATGCAGGTTGCCCTGGCCCAAGGAAATGGTGCACGCTATATTACCTCATGTCTTGTTTTGTTTTTAGTACCACATTGGTTGTTTAAGACGAGTTAGATTTGTTTATAAGCGTTGCACAGGACATGGTCAGCACCACATGGTATGTGTGATAAGCAACTTCATATTTAAAGTGATGCAATTGAGCTACGATGCTTTGTGTGATTAATTAGATAATAGATAGATAGTAGGAATAGATGAAAAACAAAATCCAAAAAAATCTGAAAAAGAAAATTATATAAAAAGAGTTCCTTATCACACACCGACATGGTGTGGTAGCAATTTTTTTTGCCACTTTTGTTGGCTCGTGCCACGCGCTTTGTTTTTGTGTCTGACTGAGATTGGGATTTACGAAGTCGCCACAAACGCCTTCGTCGTCGACGGGAACGTCTCCTTGCACTGAACGCACATCGCCATAAGGCCTGAAATAAATCCAGAAAAATGCGAGCACCAGTGTAAGTCTAGGACTTGAACTCTGGTGGGCTGGGGATATCACTATCCTTCTAACCATCCAACCATATATTGGTTCGCATTAAGACATCCATTTAACCAACAATTACTTTGTTACTAGTAGTACGTACTAGTTTTTTGTGATATATAAGTGCTTTGAAGTATGAATCTAATGATTTCGCAAAAAAAAAAGAGTATGAATCTAATGCCTGTCGGTGTCAAAACCGGCAGATCTCGGGTAGGGGGGCCCGAGCTGTGAGATCGGATCGATGGGTAACAGGAGACAAGGGACACGATGTTTTTACCCAGGTTCAGGCCCTCTTTGAGGCGGTAAAACCCTACGTCCTGCTCTTGCTTATACTGTGGATGTATCAAGATACAGAGTTGATCTACCTTGAGATCGTAAGTTGTGATCTAACCCTAGGGGTAATGATGATGATGAATGTCTCTGCCTCTACGGACTAAACACTCTGGCTTATATAGGCACCAGGGGTATCTAGGGTTACACATGGTCGGTTGCCATCTAGAGGCTACATGCCGAATCTAACAAACATACTTGGAGTACACGCCATGTCCTCGGCGAGGCTCGATATGATTCCGCCACAGGTTAGAGGTCTCCGGAGTCCTTCCTCATTATCGGGCTGTCAGCCCGGCCCATGGACTGGACCAGCTAGGCCGGGACCCCCTAGTCCGGGACACCGCCAATGCCATTATAGTTTTTTTACACTCCCTAAGACTCAGAATATGTGTCTTCGATTTAATACAGAGTCTGACATAATAAGTACTTCCTCTGATTCAAAATAAATGTTGCAGTTTCAAAACTATGATACTTATTATGGATCGAAGGTAGAACATTTTAACAGAGTAACCGTTAGTCAAATATTTGTCCAAATAAAAATTAATAGGCAAATATTTCCAAGCCGAGGGAGTATGCGAGAACCAACACAAAACGATGCATAAACGGTTTGACAGAAATGAAGTTCATTGCAAGTTGGTTTTGCATTGTTTTGTGTTCGTTCTCACATACTCCCAAACTCTGCATTGATTGGAGGAGACAAGCGGTCACACCACACGCATGTATGCAGTCATGTGGTACAAATTTTATCTTCATTTCTGTCACATGGGCAGACAAACATTTAATTTTATGTCTGATGGATGTGTATGTGCACTTATTTAGGTTTTTAAATTTTTAGAAATTCACATATTTCAAACCACGCGTTGTATACGTTTCGATAAAAAAAAATTGATGCCAACTTTGATGTTAAATGGTGTTGGGAAACGTAGCAGAAAACAAAAAAATTCGCCCTACGATCACCCAGGAACAATATGAAGATGCATAAACGGTTTGGATCACAATCGTTACTGACTCGGGAGTGCAACTAAAGTAGACGAGTCGGTGTAGATCGTACTTGGAGTCCCTCGTACCGTCGATGAACGATCCCGCGAACCGCCCACGAACGTCCCTCGAACGGAAGACTGAAAGCACGACCTCTGTACTTGGTTGCAAGCGTACGGTCTTCACGATCCGACAGCGCTTCACCGTCCAGAGCTAATCGTCGCTGGAGAATTAGAGGGAGGAGATTAGAACCACACTGGGCTTCTAATTATGAAGATTAGAGGATCTAGGTCAAGCTCTAATAATCAACTAGGATCAACTAGAACTAGAACTAGAGGACTAGAGGAGGCTCCAAAAGTTGTGTGTCCAAAAGGTCCAAAAGTCTCTAGTATATATAGGCTGGAGGAAGAGGAGGGGCGCCACAGGGGGGGGGGGGGGAGTCCCCTCTCTTGGCCGGCCAAGAGGAGGGGAATTCCCCTCCAATTCGCCCCCCTCTCCCCTTTCCATGGGGAGAAGGGGGCGCTACCCTTGTTGGGCCCTTGTGGCCCAAACTGCCTTCCACCTCTTGGCCTTTTAAGCCCCATTGTTATTAAATTAAATATAAAAGCCTCCTAACAATTACTAAAGCCTTCCGGTTCCTCTCTAAACTATTTTGAATATTAATGAAATAATTCCACAAATAAATCCTTGATACTCTCATCCTACTAACACTTAGTAGATCGTGATTACCTTAAGCTTGTGACCCTGCAGGTTCGGTAAAACATAGACATGAACGAAACTCCTTCGTTCAATGACCGATAGCGGAACCGTGGACGTCCATATCGATCCCTATGATTACACGAATGACATTCGAGTGAACCTTTGGTTATCATGTGATGTTCCTTTTGCTTCGCGATACTTTACAAAACCCGAGGTGAGATGTATTTGTATCCTCTTGAGTCATACACATGCTCACTATACCGGTCTCCTTGTTACCGGTTTTGTTCTTCTTTCTCGTTGACATGTTCCGGCATCCCCGTTACGTAGTCACCTCTATTTGGCCAGACGATGATGGATACCATCACACTGAGAGGGCCCTAAGAATATCTCTGCATCATTGGAGGAGCAAATTCCACTCTCGAGCTATCGAGTTCGTTGCTAGAAAACATGGTAAAGAAAGAGAACCACGGGTCCAAAAACCCATGCCCTTTCCTCCTAAACCATCTAAGAAAAAGGATGAGGAAGAATTTGAACGCTTTGCTGAAATGCTTAGGCCAGTCTTTTTGCGTACTCGTTTGACTGATATTTTAAAGATGCCCCCTTATGCTAAATATATGAAAGACATTGTCACAAATAAAAGAAAGATACCTGAAGCTGAGATTTCTACCATGCTTGCGAATTATTCTTTTAAGGATGGAGTACCTAAGAAACTAGGAGATCCAGGAATACCAACTATACCATGCTCCACTAAAAGAAATTATGTCAAAACTGCTTTGTGTGATTTAGGAGCCGGTGTTAGTGTTATGCCCTTCTCTTTATACAAAAGACTTGATTTGAATAAACTCATTCCCACTGAAATATCATTGCAAATGGCTGACAAATCAACTGCCATACCTATCGGTGTTTGTGAGGATGTGCCCGTTGTAGTTGCAAATGTTACTATCCTAACAGACTTTGTTATACTTGATATGCCCGAGGACGACAACATGTCGATTATCCTTGGTAGACCCTTTTTGAATACTGCAGGGGCTGTTATTGATTGCAACAAAAGCAAGGTCACTTTTCATATCAATGGTAATGAACATACGGTGCACTTTCCGAAGAAACAATTTCAAGTAAATGGTATACATGTTATTGAAAAGACTCCGACAATTACTATTGGAAGTTTTCAAGTCCCTCTTCCTACTGTCAAAAAGAAATATGAAACACTTATAATTGGGGAAATGCATATCCTTGTTGAGGTAACTTAGTGTTATACGAAAATTCTTCGGTTTCATGTCACTCGGAAATAATTTGTTAATAAGACTTGATCAACCTTATTAATGAATTTTTTTTGAGAGGCATGAGGTTGATGAATTTAGTAAGCACAACCTTCTGTGCCCACCTTTTGTTTTCTGTTATTTTTAGTTAAATGCAATAAAATGCCATGATTACCCTGTTTTCTGAATTATCCGTGCAATAAAAAAATGGCCCAAAAATAAAAGTGCTCAGAATGCAATAAAATTTTGACAAGAATTTTTATAGAATATTTAAGAATTTTTGGCACTAAAAACATACCAGGGGGATGCCCCAGGTGCCCACGACGCACCAAGGCGCGCCACCCCCCTAGCGCGCCCTGGTGGCTTGTGGGCCCCACAGGGACCCCCCTCACTTATTCCTTCAGCTCACTTCATCTCTTACCTCTAGCAAAAATTCCTGGTAGCTCTATCTCTCGTGTTCTTGCTCCCAAACCTGAAATTTTCGATCTCTTTGCTCGGAGCTCCGTTTCCGAAACTGTTTTGGTAGATTGTTACTTGGTATGTGACTCCTCCATTGCTCCAATTAGTTTTTGCTCTAGTGGATTATATTTTGCATAATTAGTTGCTCTTGGTGCTATTGAAAATGAGCTTGCATGTTGAATTCTTTGAGTTACAAGTAGTTTGAATGCTTGATATAGCCTCTGGACATCCATATGTGTAGTTGCTATCAATTTTGTGAAGTTTTATTGATATCATTTTGTGGCCCAATTTTTTTTAGAAATTTGTTCTTAGGAAAATGAATATCTTTCGGAGGAGTTCTTCGAAGCGGACCGCCAAGGGAGTCCTTGGGGACTCCTCGGACAGCAACCTCAACATTTCGCGTAGGACGGAGGTCCGGCCGTGCGAATGGCCGCACAATGCCTTCATGAACGAAGCCGGATTCTACCAAGAGTTCACGCAATTTGTTGCTAATGCCAGACTGACCGACTTCCTCGCAGATGAGTGTGACCAGCACCACATCCTTACAAATTCCTTTGTGCAAAACTTTCATTTTCTGAATAGGCTCGAACCCCCTGAGGTGTGTTTGGATTTATATGCTGAACATCATCAGATACCTCTGGCTGAGTTTTGTGAGATATGCTTGATCCCTTTTGATGGGGAAATAAGAGAGCCTCGACCGGAGGAGTTTGAGGGCTTCCTCCACACTTTAACTGTGGGAGAGACAAGGGGCGTGTCGAGAGCCCGAGCCACTAGCTTGCAGTTTCCCTCCGTTCATTACTTTGCTCTATTCATAGGGAAATGCTTGACTGCTAGAGAGCAAGGTGGTGCGCTATGTGCACCTGACTTTGCCATTTTACGCCGTGCACTTTATAATGACAACACTTATAACCTGGGAGCTATCATTGCACGCCGCCTGCACACTAATAGGACTAAGGGTAAAATTCATGGTGGTATTTATGCTACTCGCCTAGCGAGACATTTTAATGTTAACATTCACCCTCATGATTACTTGTTGCCTAGAGTTTACTTAGATCACCAGTCTATGAGGGACCACCACTTTCTTGATGCTCCTGAGCCTCCTCACCACATTCGTTATAAGTTGGTTTTTAGTGAGGATACTCGTGATATTATTCCATTGCCTGCACCCGCTTTGTTTGATTCTCATGGCAGGAACGGATATTTCGTGATGGCACCGGATATCGTTGCTTACCGGAACACCTTGGCAGTGGCAGGGGAGGAGGCCTAGGATTGGGACGCTCGGGTACCGCCGCCTCAGCACTTTCACATGGGACCGGATGGCTACTACGGATGGTCGTAGACCAAGCTAGGCCAAAAGCCTAAGCTTGGGGGAGTACGTATCTCTCACCGACATTACATTCATGTCCACACATTTCATTTCAGTTGTCGGTGTTCATACTTTTTCATTGTATAATCCATGTTAGTTTTATTTTCTCGCTTTCTTCTTGTGTGTTTGAAAAACTTTGAGAAAATCCAAAAATATTTCTCGTTTCTTTTCAGTTTTTCTTTCTAGCTTAATTAGTAGTAGTATTAAAAGAAAACCCAAAAAGATTTCCCGTTTCTTCTTTTACTTGTTGGGAGCTCTCCCGTGTAAATAGTTTTTCTCGTTTTTGTTTTGTCTTCTTTAATTTGCATCCTTCAAGAAGAAAAAAGGAAAAAACTAAAAACTCCAAAAATATTTCAGTGTGTTTCTCTGAAATTCTTTTCTTTTGTTGAGTCATTGTAAGGAGAAGACCACGATGAAAATGTTGAGTGGTGTTGATCTAACAAAGAGCCCATATTACCTTGTCTTCTCCTTTGAATAAAATGCTTGCAGATTACAGCTTAGTCCACGGCACACTTGCACTATTTTTATTTTCATATCATTCGGTCGTGCAAGCGAAAGGCAATAATGACGAAGATTTGATGAAGTGACTGTGGCAAGGAAAAGCGGGTATGAACTCAACTTGTTTTTGTTTTTGTAAATATGTTTAACTCAGTATCCATGATTCAGCATATTATGATTAAACATGTTTTATGATGACAATTAGAGATTATTGTTGCTCATGTCATGCTTAAGTAGCTAGGAGTGGATAATGATTTATCTTGGGTGTCAACATGCATTAAAATGTTCATGATGTAGTATGATGATATGGTATCCTCCTCTGAATGTTTCGATTGGCTTGACTTGGCACATGTTCACACATGTAGTTGATTCAAAACCAACATAGCCTCCACGATATTTATGTTCATGGTGCTTATATCCTACTCATGCTAGTATTCAATGTTGATTATTCATAATGCATGATTATGACCATTTTCGCTCTCTAGCTGGTCGCTTCTCAACCTATTTGCTAGCCTTCGCCTGTACTAAGCGGGAATACTGCTTGTGCATCAAAACCCCTAAACCAAAGTCATTCCAGATGAGTCCACTATATCTACCTACATGCGGTATTACTCTGTCGTTCTAAGTAAATTTGCATGTGCCACCTCTAAATATTCAAATGAACATATGTTTTGTGTGCCTGTACCGCTCATGGAGCGACAGGGGGCAGTCAGTATCTTCCATGCTAAGTGGGTTATTCTCATGATGAGTATTTATTCACTCGTCCTTACACGAGAGGGGCTGGTAATCGGGATGCCCAGTCCCATTATTAAAATTGCAAAATAATAAAATAAATTCCCTCGGAAAGTTGTTGGTATGGAGGGCACCCAAGGATTCGGCTAGCCATGGCTTGTGTTTGTTGGTGGAGGGGGAGTAAACTTTACTTTATTGCTTGGGAACCACCGCTAATGTGTTTAGCATGGAAGATATTGAAAACTCTCGGTCGTGACGTTGACAGGAAAGGCATACCTCCCAAAATTCTATTTATCTCTGATTTAAGCTTCGAGCTCTGGCACCTCTGCAAATCCATGCTTCCCTCTGCGAAGGGCCTATCTATTTACTTTTATGTTATTTTACTTTTATTGTTGAGTCACCACCTTCTCATATAAGCACCAGTCCTGAGAGCACTATTGTCATTCTCATGCATCGTGTATAGTTAATGTTGTGTGCATCATGACTGGTTCTCTTCTACCATGAATTACAATGTTTAGTCATTGCTTGAACTTTGGAGGTGCTCTGCATTTATGTTTTGCAGTCTCAGAAAGGGCTAGTGAGATACCATGTTGTCATATTATATCATGATTGTTTTGACAAAGTGCTGGCATTTGAGATATCTTATTATTGCTTGCTAGTTGATTATGCCATTGATATGAGTGAATATAATTTCTAAGAGTTATCATTTGCATGGTTAGTTATAATCTTTGCTGAAAACTTGGGTCTATTTAAGCATATATATAGATACAAGAACAAAAAAGTTCGTAAAAGTTTTTCTTTATCACTTTCAGTTTGTCAACAGAATTGCTTGAGGACAAGAAATGAGTTAAGCTTGGGGGAGTTGATACGTCTCCATCGTATCTACTTTTCCAAACACTTTTGCTCTTGTTTTGGACTCTAATTTGCATGATTTGAATGAAACTAACCCGGACTGACGCTGTTTTCAGCAGAACTACCATGGTGTTGTTTTTTGTGCAGAAATAAAAGTTCTTGGAATTGGATGAAACTTTTTGGAGATTTTTTATGGAATAAATAAAAAATACTGGAGCCAAGACCTACTGGAGGGGGGCCACCTTCTGCCCACGAGGCACCAGGGCGCGCCACCCCCCTAGCGCGCTCTGGTGGCTTGTGGGGCCCACGTGGCTCCGCTGACCCTAATCTCAGGCCAATAAATTCACAATTCCAGAGAAAAAAATAAGAGAGGAAGTTTTATTACGTTTCATGATACTGAGCTGCCGCCACCTCCTGTTCTTCATTGGGAGGCCAGATCTGGAGTCCGTTCGGGGCTCCGGAGAGGGGGATCTTCCGGCATCGTCATCATAAACCATCTTTCATCACCAATTTCATGATGCTCACCACCGGGAGTGAGTAATTCCTTCGTAGGCTTGTTGGACGGTGATGAGTTGGATGAGATTTATCATGTAATCGAGTTAGTTTTGTTAGGGCTTGATCCCTAGTATCCACTATGTTCTGAGATTGATGTTGCTATGACTTTGCTAAGCTTAATGCTTGTCACTAGGGCCCGAGTGCCATGATTTCAGATCTGAACCCTTTATGTTTTCATGAATATATTTGTGTTCTTGGTCCGATCTTGCAAGTTATACGCACCTGCTATGTGTTATGATCCGCATACCCCAAGGTGACAATAATTGGGATTCTTTCCGGTGATTGCCATAGTTTGAGGAGTTCATGTATTCACTATGTGTTAATGCTTTGTTCTGGTTCTCTATTAAAAGGAGGCCTTAATATCCCTTAGTTTCCTTATGGACCCCGCTACCATGGGAGGGTAGGAAAAAAGATGTCATGCAAGTTCTTATCGCAAGCACGTATGACTATATACGGAATACATGCCTACATTACATTGATGAATTGGAGCTAGTTCTGTGTCGCCCTAGGTTATGACTGTTATATGATGAATGTCATCCAACATAATCACCGATCCAATGCCTACGAGTTTTTCACATATTGTTCTTGCTAAGTTACTACTGTTGCTACTGCTGTCACAATTGCTACTACTACTGCTGCTACTGTTACTGTTACCGTTACTCTTATTGCTACTGCTATCAAACTATCATACTACTGTGCTACTGATCACTTTGCTGCAGATATTTAGTCTCCAGGTGTGGTTGAATTGACAACTCAACCGCTAATACTTGCAAATATTCTTTGGCTCCCCTTGTGTCGAATCAATAAATTTGGGTTGAATACTCTACCCTCGAAAACTATTGCGATTCCCTATACTTGTGGGTTATCAGGTAACAAGTAATAAAAGTGAGCACAAACGGTATTGCAATGCTTGGAAACAAGGCCTAGGTTTCATACTTTCACTAGTGCTATCTGTCAACAGTGCTAACATAATTGAATCATATAACCATCCCTCAACGTGCGACAAAGAATCACTCCAAAGTTCTTATCAATAGCGGAGAACATAAGAAGAAATTGTTGTAGGTAGCAAACCACCTCAAAGTTATATTTCCGATCAATCTATTGAACCATCCCTATAAGTGTCACAAACAGCCCTAGAGTTCGTACTAAAATAACACCAAATAATTTCAAATTCATAATATTCAATCCAATACAAAGAACCTCAAAGAGTACCCCAAAGTTTCTACCGGAGAAAGTAGAATGAAAACGTGTATCAACCTCTATGCCTAGATTACCCCAATGTCACCTCGGGAATCCGCAAGTTGATTACCAAAACAGACATCAAGTGACTCAATAGAATACCCCATTGTCACCGCGGGTATCCACATGCAAGACATACATCAAGTGATCTCAAATCCAATATTCAATCCGATAACAATGAAACTTCGAAGGGAAAGACTCAATTCATCACACCAAGATAGAGAGGGAAGAGAACACCATATGATCCAACTATATTAACAAAGCTCGTGGTACATCAAGATCGTGCCAAATCAAGAACACGAGAGAGAGAGAGAGAGAGAGAGAGAGAGAGAGAGATCAAACACATAGCTACTTGTACAAACCCTCAGCCCCGAGGATCAACTACTCACACATCACCATGAGAATGGAGGAGAAGTTGGTGGTGATGGTGATGGAGGAGATGTCCCCGGTGGCGTCCCGGCGCCACCGGGGGAGAGGGGGAAGGGGCACCCTCCTTCTTCTTCTTCCTTGGCCCTCCGGGGAGAGAGGGAGCTCTTCCCTAGATTGGATCTCTTTGTTGTCTTCTGTTTCTCGCTACTATTTTCGAAGCCCTTCACCGTTTCTTATATTCCCGGAGATCCGTAACTCCGATTGGGCGGAAATTTTGAGGGGATTTTTATCCGGAAATGAAAGTGCAACTAATCCCCGGGTGGTTTTGGTAATTCATAACAACATATATCTCATTGAACTAATGACCATTCAAGTTAAATATTTCAGGACGTTCAATGATTGGCATGGTAAGGACTAGAGATGTGGACCCCTCAAAATGCTAAGGACATGGATTGGCAAAAGCTCAAGACTCTACATTTTTGTTAAGTGATCCAAGATCACATTGAGTCCATAGGAAAGCCAATACTATTAAAAGGGGATGAGGTGTTGCTTAATGATCTTTTTGCTCAAGTGCTTAGTGACATTGCTCCAAAATCCTCAACCACTCTCTCCATCCAAATATGTCCAAACCCTACATTCCAACTCGGCCCCACCGAAATTTCCTATCTGGAGCCACCGAGTTCATCTGGACTTAGCCACTGCCAAACCCTAACAAATCGGATCCACCGATATGGATCTCGGTCCCACCGAGATGGCCTTGCCAACTCTCTGTTACTTTTGCAATTATTTCGGTCCCACCGGGATTTGCAATCGGTACCACCGATATGGCTTGCCAACTCTCTGTTGCCTTATTGCTTCACTTCGGTGCCACCGAAATGATGCAATTGGTGCCACCAAGACGAGGTTTGCCGTAACCATTGCACATCGGTCCATCCGAGTTGTTCCAATCGGTCCCACCGAGATTCCTAACGTTCATATCTTTTACACAGGTCGGTGCCACTGAGTTGGGTCAAAAGTGAGTAACGATTGGATTTTGTGTGGAGGCTATATATACCCCTCCACCCCTTCTTCCTCAGTGAAGAGAGCCATCAGAACGTGCCTACACTTCCACCATACATTTTCTGAGAGAGAACCACCTACTCATGTGTTGAGATCAAGAGATTCCATTCCTACCATTTGAACCTTGATTTCTAGCCTTCCCAAGTTGCTTTTCACTCAAATCCTTCTTCCACCATAGCCAAATCTGTGAGAGAGAGTTGAGTGTTGGGGAGACTATCATTTGAAGCACAAGAGCAAGGAGTTCACCATCGACACACCATCTATTACCTTTTGGAGAGTGGTGTCTCCTAGATTGGTTAGGTGTCACTTGGGAGCCTCCGACATGATGTGGAGTTGAACCAAGGAGTTTGTAAGGGCAAGGAGATCGCCTACTTCGTGAAGATCTACCCCAAGTGAGGCTAGTCCTTCGTGGACGTAAGCCATGGTGGAATAGACAAGGTTGCTTCTTCGTGGACCCTTCGTGGGTGGAGCCCTCCGTGGACTCGCGCAGCCGTTACCCTCCGTGGGTTGAAGTCTCCATCAACGTGGACGTACGATAGCACCACCTATCGGAACCACGCCAAAAATCATCGTGTCTTCATTGCGTTTGAAATCTCCGATCCCGTCCTTTACTTACATGTGCAATTGCTTACTTTCCGCTGCCACACTCTTAGAATTGCATGTGTAGGGTGTTACTTGACTTGTCATACTTGCTAAAATCTGCCCACAACTAAAACTGGGAAAAGGATAGATTTTTATTTGGTCAAGTAGTCTAATCACCCCTCCCTCTAGACATACTTTCGATCCTACAGGAAATTATATTTCTTGCGGCGAAAGAAGGGCATCAACCGACCTACGAGGTGCCCACAAGGCATCCCGGCGCGCCCTGGGGGGTAGGGCGCGCCCTGTTGCCTTGTGGGCCCTCGAGCACCGTCTTGCATTGATTCTTTTTCCCAAAAATCACATATATTCCAAAATAAATCTTTGTAAAATTTTATCGCGTTTGGACTTTGTTTGGTATGGTTTTTCTGCGAAACAAAAAACATGCAAAAAACAACAACTGGCACTGGGTACTAGATTAATAAGTTAGTCCATAAAAATAATATAAAAGTGCACCAAAACCATATAAAATTGTGATAAACATGGCATGAATACTTCATAAATTATAGATACATTGGAGATGTATCAGCATCCCCAAGCTTAATTCCTGCTCGTCCTCGAGTATGTAAATGATAAAAGAAATAATTTATGAAGTGTGAATGCTAGCATAGTTCATAAGTTTGATCAATGATAATTTTAATATCTTTTTCTAGCATCATTATATATCATAAACAGTAGCTCAACTCATAAAACTTCTCATGATCAAGTAGCAGGCTATTCACATGTTAAAGTATAGACCATAAACTTTCTTGAAAACTATATGTTCTCAGTCATCAAACAATTGCAATTCATTTTATTTTCAAGAAGGGTCTATGTAAGAGCTTTGATTTAGCAAATTTCACATACCCAACTATCATTTAGTCTTCCATGATTGCTGACACTCAAAGCATATTTTTAGAACAAACCATTTCAGTCAAACACATAGGAAGATAGGGGCTTAATGTTTCGCCTCCCAACTTATTTATCTCAGGGATAATGTCAACAATAATAACTCATGATTACCTATATTCAACTGGATATATGTGCCTGGATCTTTCCCCACCACATGATGCTTGCCAAGAATAATGAGGTTGGAATAAGAAGTTGACTCAACAAAAATAAAATTAACAGAAAAGTAAAAGATAAGCCCTTCGCAGAGGGGAGCAGGGATTTGCAGCGGTGCCAGAGCTCATTGCTAAAAACAGAGATGAATACATTTTGAGTGGTGTGCTTTCCCTGTCAACATCACGACTAAGGATTTCAATATCTTCCATGCTAAACACATTATTGGCGGTTCCCATGCAGAAATGAAAAGTTTAGCTCCCCCTCAACCATTCAAGCACAAGCCCTTGCTAGCCAAATTCACTGGTGCCCTCCAAACTTTCAACTTTCCAGGGGGAGCCTTTGTTTTATTATTATTATTTTCTTTTTTAAGGGATTGGGCATCCCGATTACCAGCCTCTCTCGTCCAAGGACAAGTGAATAAACACCCATCATGAGAATAACCCACTTAGCATGGAAGATACTGACCGCCCCATTGCTCCATGAGCGATACGGGCACACAAAACAGATGTTTATTTGAAGGTTTTAGAGATGACACATGCAAATTTACTTGGAACGGCAGGGTAATACCGTATATAGGTAGATATGGTGGACACTCATGGAAGAAACTTGGCTCATGGATTTTGGATGCACAAGCAGTATTCCCGCTTAGTACAGAAATTTTGGCTAGCAAAAGATTCTAAACAAGCACCACATGTTGGAGGATCCATAACAATATAACTTCTATGCAAATATACCCAAACATAACTCATTATGTTGTCTTTCTTGTCCAACTTCAACTTATTCGATCAAGTTTGAAAATAATTAATGGGTATTCACAATCATAAAAGATGTCCAAGATAATATATTTGTATGTGAAATTTCTCTTCCATATACTAATCATTCAAAAATTGCTTGTATGACCAATACTATGATTGTCAAATTTCGAAAAATTTCACTTTCTAAACCCAATGTGAAATTTTACTAAGCATATGGAACATGGATAATTTCAGATTTATGATATTCAATTTATTCAACAATTTATTCAAAGGATATAAGTGAAGCACAAGAATGAATGACAAACTACTCCAAAAGATATAAGTGAAGATCAATGAGTAGTCAAACAATTAAGTAGCTATATGAATAATCTCTCCAAATAAAGATTTTAGATCCAAGTATTTTATTCAAACAGCAAACAAAATGAAAATAAAAGGACACTCCAAGAATAGCACACATCATGTGAACAAGTAAAACCTTAGGCTAACCGATAGGTGTTGATGAAGAAAGGTGCAATGCCTACCAGGGCATCCCCAAGCTTAGTTGCTTGTGTTGGACATATGCCCTAGAGGAAATAATAAATTGGTTATTATCATATTGACCGGAAACTTAAATACATGTGTGGATACATAAACAACACCGTGTCCCTAGTAAGCCTCTACTAGATTAGCTCGTTGATCAAAGATGTTTAAGGTTTCCTAACCATAGACATGAGTTGTCATTTGATTATGGGATCACATCATTAGGAGAATGATGTGATGGACAAGACCCTACCGTAAGCTTAGCATCAGATCGTTTAGTTATTTGCTACAGCTTTCTTCATGTCAAGTATCTGTTCCTTAGACCATGAGATCATGTCACTCCTGGATACCAGAGGAATGCCTTGTGTGCTATCAAATGTCACTTCGTAACTAGGTGATCATAAAGGTGCTCTACAAGTATCTTCGAAGGTGTCTGTTGAGTTGCATCAATCAAGACTGGAATTTGTCGCTCCCTGTGACGGAGAGATATCTCTGGGCCCTCTCGGTAATACAACATCACAAGAAGCTTGCAAGCATGTGACTAATGAGTTTAGTCACGGGATCTTGTATTACAAAACGAGTAAAGAGACTTGCCGGTAACGAGATTGAACTAGGTATGGAGATACCGACGATCGAATCTCAGGCAAGTAACATATCGCCGGACAAAGGGAATTGCATACGAGATTAATTGAATCCTCGACATCGTGGTTCAACCGATAAAGATCTTCGTTGAATATGTAGGAATCAATATGGGCATCCAGGTCCCACTATTGGTTATTGACCGGAGAGGAGTCTCGGTCATGTTTGCATGTTCCGAACCCGTAGGGTCGCACGCTTAACGTTCGGTAGCGCTAGGGTAGTATTGAGATATTAATAGCAGAAAGTCCGAAGGTTGTTCGGAGTCCCGGATGGGATCCGGGATATCATGAGGAGCTCTGGAATAGTCCGGAGGTAAAGAATTATATATGGGAAGTCCTATTTTTGTCGCCGGAAGAGTTTGGGAGTATGCCGGCAGTGTACCAAAATCACCGAAGGGTTCCGAGGGTCCACCGGAGGGGTCCACCTGCCCCGGGGACCCACGTGGACTGTAGGGGGGCGCCCTGGCCTAGTTGGGCCAGGCGCACCAGCCCCCCACCAGGCCCATGCGCCTAGGGTGGGCAAACCCTAGGGGTGGGAGGCGCCCCACCTGACTTGGTGGGCACTCCACCTCCTAGGGCCGCCGCCCCCTCCCTTGGAGGAGGGGCTAGGGCCGGCGCCCCCTTGCCCTCACCCCTATATATAGTGGGGAGGGGCGCAGGGGGCAGCACCCCTTCACCCTTGCCCTCCGTCGCTCCCAACTCCTCCCAACTCTCCTCCGATACGCGCTTGGCGAAGCCCTGCCGGAATTCCACTACTGCCACCACCACCATACCGCCATGCTAGTTCTGATCTCATCTACCTCCTCCCCTTTGCTTGCTGGATCAAGAAGGAGAGGACGCCATCGAGCTGAACGTGTGCTAATCTCGGAGGTGTCGTCCGTTCGGCACTAGATCAGATTGGATCGTGAAGAGTACGAGTACATCAACCGCGTTACGACGCTAACACTTTTGGTCTACAAGGGTATGTAGACACACTCCCCTCTCGTTTCTATGCATCTCCTAGATTAGATCTTGGGTGTTTCATAGGAATTTTTTTGATTTTCATGCAATGTTCCCCATCAGCTTGAGACTTCTTGGAATGTTATCTTGGGGTGCCTTGGGCATCCCCAAGCTTGAGCTCTTGTGTCTCCTTAATTCCTCTCATATCATGGCTTCTCCTAAATCTTAAAAACTTCATCCACACAAAACTCAACAAGAACTCATGACATAAGTTAGTATAAATCAACTCAAAACCTTAACATTCTCTACTGTACAAAATTACAAAAATTATAATTAAACATTGCATACTAAATGCCTCTGCATATTTAATACTCCTATCCACAAACAGAAACATTAAACAAGCAAACATATGCAGACAATGCAACTATAACCAAAATCTGTCTAAACAGAACAGTCTGTAAAGGGGGAATAAAAATTCATACTTCCCTAACTCCAAAAATTATGAAACGTTACCACGTGACAGAGAACTCATGCATTCTTACTGTGTAAAAATTTCAGATTATCATGTTTTGAAAATTCACATAAATTCAGGACATAACAGAAAACTTTCTGTTTTCAAACAGCAACACATAAACTTGCAAACTGAGCATGGTAAAGGCTATAATTGGCATTTTATTGAACTAAAAGATACAAAACATGATTATTGATAACAGAAAGCAAATCTCAACAAAATAAAATGACGCTCCAAGCAAAACTCATATTATGTGACGAATAAAAATATAGCTCCGAGTGAGGTTACCGATAGTGTTGAAGACGAAAGAGGGGATGCCTTCTGGGGCATCCCCAAGCTTATATGCTTGATTCTTCCTTGAGTATTACCTTGGGGTGCCTTGAGCATCCCCAAGCTTCGGGTCTTGTGATAACCCACAAGTATAGGGGATCGCACCAATTTTCGCGGGTAGTATTTCACCCAGATTTATTGATTCGACACAAGGGGAGCCAAAGAATATTTGCGAGTATTAGCAGTTGAGTTGTCAATTCAACCACACCTGGAGAACTAAATATCTGTAGCAAAGTGTTTAGTAGTACAGTAGTATGATAGTTTCAAGAGCAGTAGTAACAGTAACAGAAGCAGTTTTGTAGTAATTGTAACAGCAGCAGCAACGAAAGTAACTTAGCAAAGATCAATATGCCAAAAAGCGCAGGCATTGGATCAGTGATGGATAATTATGTTGGATGACAATCATCATCTAATAGTCACAACCTAGGGCGATACACAATAGCTCCAATTCATCAATGTAATGTAGGCATGTATTCCGTATATAGTCATACGTGCTTATAGTAAGAACTTGCATGACATCTTTTGTCCTACCCTCCCGTGGCAGCGGGGTCCTTAAGGAAACTAAGGGATATTAAGGCCTCCTTTTAATAGAGAACCAGAACAAAGCATTAGCACATAGTGAATACATGAACTCCTCAAACTACGGCAATCACCGGAAAGAATCCCAATTATTGTCACCTTGGGGTATGCGGATCATGACACGTAACAGGTGCATATAACTTGCAAGATAGGATCAAGAACTAAAATATATTCATGAAAACATAGAGGGTTCAGATCTGAAATCATGGCACTCGGGCCCTAGTGACAAGCATTAAGCATAACAAAGTCATAGCAACATCAATCTCAGAACATAGTGGATACTAGGGATCAAAGCCCTAACAAATTGACTCGATTACATGGTAAATCTCATCCAACCCATCACCGTCCAGCAAGCCTACGAAGAAATTACTCACACATGGCGGTGAGCACCATGAAATTGATGATGGAGGATGGTTGATGATGACGACGGCGTCGAATCCCCCTCTCCGGAGCCCCGAATGGACTCCAGATCAGCCCTCCCGATGAAGAACAGGAGGTGGCGGCGGCTCCGTATCGTAAAACGTGATGATTCTTTCTCTCTGGTTCTTTTCTCCCCGAATAGGTACTTCTAGCGTTGGAGTTAGGCCAAACGGAGCTGCCAGGGGCCTACAAGCCTGCAAGGCGCGCCCTGGGGGGGTGGACGCGCCCCCCAGGTTTGTGGTGCCTGTGGGCCCCCCCTCTGGTGGATCTTTGCGCCAGTATTTTTTATATATTCTGAAATAATTCTCCGTAAATTTTCAGGTCCATCCGAGAACTTTTATTTCTGCACAAAAACAACACCATGGCAATTCTGCTGAAAACAGCGTCAGTCCGGCTTAGTTCCATTCAAATCATGCAAATTAGAGTCCAAACTAGAGCAAAAGTGTTTGGAAAAGTAGATACGTTTGGGACGTATCAACTCCCCCAAGCTTAACTCATTGCTTGTCCTCAAGCAATTCAGTTGACAAACTGAAAGTGATAAGGAAAAACTTTTACAAACTCTTTTGTTCTTGTTGTCTGTATATATACTTAACTAGCATCCAAGTTTTCAGCAAAGATTATGAACTAACCATATTGATGATAACACTTAGGTCTCGCATTTACTCATGGCAATAACATAACCAACTAGCGAGCAATAATAAGATATCTCGAATGCCAACACTTTGTCAAAACAATCATGATATAATATGATAACATGGTATCTCGCTAGCCCTTTCTGAGACCGCAAAACATAAATGCAGAGCACCTCTGAGATTCAAACAACGACTAAACAATATAATTCAGGGCAGAGGATATCCAGTCATGGTCACACCCAACGTTAACTATACTCAATGCATAAAAATGACAATAGTGCTCTCCAACTGGTGCTTGAATGAGAGGGTGATGACTCAACAATAAAAGTAAAATAACATAAAAGTAAATGGATAGGCACTTCGCAGAGGAAGCATGGATTTGCAGCGGTGCCAGAGGTCGAGGATTAAATTAGAGATGAAAATAATTTTGGGAGGTATGCTTTTCCTGTCAGCGTCACGACTGAGAGTTTTCAATATCTTCCATGCTAAACAAATTATATGTGGTTCCCAAGCGGAAAGGTAAAGTTTACTCCCCCTCCACCGTACCAACACAAGCCATGGCTAGCCGAATTCACGGGTGCCCTCCATACCCACTACTTTTCGGGGGAGTTTGTTTGCATTATATAACGATTTGAGCAGTAGGACTGGGCATCCCAATTACCATCCTCTCTCGTTTAATGACAAGTGAATAAACACTCATCTGAGAGTAACCCGCTTAGCATGGAAGATACTGACCGCCCCCTGTCGCTCCATGAGTGGTAAGGGCACACAAAACAGATGTTCATTTGAATGTTCAGAGGTGGCACTTGCAAATTTACTTGGAACGGCAGAGTAATACCACATATAGGTAGATATAGTGGACTCATCTGGAACAACTTTGGTTTAGGGATTTAGATGCACAAACAGTATTCCCGCTTAGTACAGGCGAAGGCTAGCAAATAGATTGAGAAGCGGCCAACTAGAGAGCGAAAACGGTCATAGACATGCATTGCAAATAATTAACATTGAACACGAGCATTAGTAGGATATCAACACCCTGAACATAAATATCATGGAGGCTATGTTGGTTTTCATTCAACTACATGTATGAACATGAGCCAAGTCAAGCCACTCGAATTACTCAGAGGAGGATACCATGCTAACATACTACATCACAACCATTTTAATGCATGTTGAAACTCAAGATAAATCATTATCCACTCCTAGCTATTTAAGCATGGCATGAGCAACTATAATATCTAATTGTCATCATAAATATGTTTACTCATAATAATGTTGAATCATGAATACTGAGCTAAACATATTTACAAAGACAAAAACAAGAAGAGTTCATACCAGCTTTTCTTCACCGCAATCACTTCATCAAATATCGTCATTATTGCCTTTCACTTGCACGACCGAATGATGTGATAATAATAATAGTGCAAGTGTGCCGCGGACTAAGCTGGAATCTGCAAACATTATTCAAAGGAGAAGAGAAAGTAATAGTGGCTCTTTGTTAGATCAATAATAAAGCATATGGGAGCCACTCAAAAATTTCATCGTGGTCTTCTCCTTGCGACGAATCAACGAAAAGAAAAGAAATTCATAGAAACACATTGAAATATCTTTGGAGTTTTTGGTTTTTCTGAAGAAAACAAATTAAAGAAGGGAAACGAAAAACGAGAAAAACTATTTACACGGGAAAGTGTTTAGAGAGAGAGGTGTCGATAAAAACAAAATATGGACATAGTAGCATCATGATTATTATTATAACAGCAATATTTATTATCATAAACTTCTCATGAGCAAGTAACAATTCATCACAACAATGGAGTATAAGGCATAAACTTTCTTGAAAACTAACAAACTATGTTCTCAGTCAACAATGCAATTGCAATTCATCATATTTTCAGGAAGGGTCTCATGTAAGAGCTATTTAGCAAGTCCACATACTCAACCATCATTTAGTCTTCTATGATTGCTAACACTCACGACATATATATGGAGCAAAAAGTTCCAGCCAGACACATAGAAAGATAGGGCTTGTGAGTTCGCCTCCCAACTTATTCACCTCAAGGGTGATGTCAACAATAATAACTCATGATCACTCATATCTAACTAGATATATATGCCTAGATCTTTCCCCACCACATGATGCTTACAAAAGAGAAAAATAAAAAGGAAGTAGAGGAGAACACTATTGACTCTTGCATAAAAAGTAAATACATAAAAGTAAAGGATAGGCCCTTCGCAGAGGGAAGCAGAGGTTGTCATGCGCTTTTTGTTGTTGGATGCAAGAGCTCTTAGTTCAAAGGAACGTCACTTTATATTGCCCCTTGTGATAGCAACCTTTATTATGCAGTCTGTCGCTTTTATTTCTTTACCATCACAAGTTCGTACAAAGCTTATTTCCCTTACAATAAAAGTTCAGACATGTTTAGAGGCAATTTTTATTACGTTTTGCACCGATGATAACATACTTGAAGGATCTTATTCAATCCATAGGTAGATATAGTGGACTCTCATGACATGAAACTGGGTTTAAAGGTTTTGGATGCACAAGTAGTATCTCTACTTGGTGCGGATTTTTGGCTAGCAAAGATATTGGGCAAGCACCACATGTTGGAGGATCTATAACAGTATAACTTCTATGTGAATATGAACAAACATAATTCATTACATTGTCTTCCTTGTCCAACGTCAACAATTTGGCATAAAAAACTTAATGGGGGCTCACAATCATAAAAGATGTCCAAGATAGTATATTTGCATGTGAATCTTCTCTTCCCTTATTAACTTTTTCATGAATTGCATCATTGACTAATGCTATGTTTGTTAACTTCCAATAAATTTTACCACTTATACTTTTATTTATGTAATGTCATTACTTTCCATAAGATTAGCATATGATCTTTTTCATTATTTTCATTGCTAGAATTGGAACATGAAAGTAAATAAGCAAAAACTCAAACTACTCTTTATTATATAACTCTCAACTCGATTACATAGATAGATAGAGCACGAAGCTAACACTCAAAAATAGATCTTACTAAACTTGTATTCAACTAGATCATGAAATAACTAAGGATCGAACTAAAAATAGGTAAAGATAATAAAAGTGATGGTGATACGATACCGGGGCACCTCCCCCAAGCTTGGCACAAGCCAAGGGGAGTGCCCATACCTATGTGCTCAAGTTTCCTTCCTTGGTGATGATGGTGATGGTGAAGTGGCAAGCTTATCCTCCATGACATTAATTAGAATCTCCTTTAGGCTCTGGATTTCCCGGAGCACATGCTGTATCATCTCTGTATTCCTTTGGACTTCGGCCATAATGTGCTTATTCTCTGGGCCCCAAGCATTCCTTCCTGCATCACTTTCACTTGGACGAGAGATGTCCCAATTGGAGGGTATGTGTCTACGAGAAGTATTTTCGACCCCATAATTGTGAACCAAATTATAAAAATTGTTTCGATGTAACCTGTGTAAGGGCCTTCTAGGGGGGAGCCCTTCTTGAACCTCTGGAATCCCATGGCGTGTAATGCTTCTCATGGCTTGATGAGGATTCGGGATTGTGGAGATACCG
The DNA here is from genome assembly GCA_039707655.1 of Elymus sibiricus. Lineage (NCBI taxonomy): Eukaryota > Viridiplantae > Streptophyta > Magnoliopsida > Poales > Poaceae > Elymus > Elymus sibiricus. The sequence continues at coordinate 323,240,116 of CM077672.1, forward strand.
GCAAGGGTGCCCCTCTCAGAAGCCGGAGGGTGGACCTCAAGCGAATCTCCATCACCCTCTTCCATGGTGACCTCTCCTTCCTCCTCCCTCCTAAGCTCCATCTGCAGCAACCAAGCGTCGTCTCCCACATTGTTGGAGGAAGAGGAGGACATGATGCCTGGCCTCGAAATCTGACAGAAAACAGCACGAAACAAGAACAGAGCAGATTTCTGCGATATAGTGGTCAAAATGTCTAGAAGTATATATAAATTTTTTATATCTTGCAAAACAAGTAATCTAGAAGAAAACGGAGTCGGGAAGGCTCACGTGGGGCCCACGAGCCACCAGGGCACGCCTGGGGGGGTGGCGCGCCCTAGTGCCTCGTGGGCACCAGGTGGGTCCCCTCGGCTGTTTCTTATTTTTGTATTTTTTCTAATATTCCAAAACTAACAGAAAATGTTTTTATGGAATTTTTGGAGTTGGTTTACTTACCGTATCACATACCTCTTCCTTTTCAGGGTTCTGGAGTGTTCCGGAAGGTCTCTCTTATGTATTCCTCCGGTGTAATTGTTTCAATAATATTAGTTTCAACATTAATGGGGGTACCTGAAATATAGTGCTTAATTCTTTGCCCATTCAACACTCTCGGATTAGTTCCTTCGGAGTTGTTTATTTTGATGGCTCCGGAGCGATAAACTTCTTCGATGATATACGGTCCTTCCCATTTAGAGAGGAGTTTTCCTGCAAAGAATCTCAAACGAGAGTTGTACAATAAAACTTGCTCACCTACTTTAAATTCCCGTTTTTGAATTCTTCTATCATGCCATCTTTTAACTTTTTCTTTAAATAATTTGGCATTTTCATAAGCTTGGGTTCTCCATTCATCTAATGAGCTAATATCAAATAACCTCTTTTCACCGGCAAGTTTAAAATCATAATTTAGTTCCTTAATTGCCCAATATGCTTTATGTTCTAACTCTAGAGGTAAATGACATGCTTTTCCATAAACCATTTTATAAGGAGACATACCCATAGGATTTTTATAAGCAGTTCTATAAGCCCATAATGCATCGTCAAGTTTCTTAGACCAATTCTTTCTAGATCTATTGACGGTTTTTTGCAAAATTAATTTTATTTCTCTATTGCTCAATTCAACTTGACTACTAGTTTGAGGGTGATAGGGAGATGCAATTTTATGGTTGACATCATATTTAGCAAGCAATTTACGGAATGCACCATGAATAAAATGTGAACCACCATCAGTCATTAAATATCTAGGGACTCCAAACCTCGGGAAAATAACTTCTTTAAGCATTTTAATAGAAGTGTTATGATCAGCACTACTAGTTGGAATAGCTTCTACCCACTTAGTAACGTAATCAACAGCAACTAAAATATGAGTATACCCATTGGATTTAGGAAAAGGTCCCATAAAATTGAATCCCCAAACATCAAATGGTTCAACAGCAAGTGAATAATTCATAGGCATTTCTTGACGTCTACCAACATTACCAATTCTTTGACATTCATCACAAGATAAGACAAACTTACGAGCATTCTTGAAAAGAGTAGGCCAATAAAAACCAGATTGCAATACCTTATGTGCAGTTCTGTCTCCCGCATGGTGTCCTCCGTAAGCCTCGGAATGACACTTCCGTAGGATTTGTTCCTGTTCATGCTCAGGTATACAACGTCTAATAATACCATCTACTCCTTCTTTATAAAGATGTGGGTCATCCCAGAAGTAATGTCTTAAATCAAAGAATAACTTTTTTATTTTGTTGGTATGTGAAATTAGATGGTATAAATTTAGCAACAATATAATTAGCATAGTTTGCATACCATGGGGTATTACGAGAAGCATTTATGACAGCTAATTGTTCGTCAGGAAAATCATCATTAATAGGTAGTGGGTCATCAAGAACATTTTCCATTCTAGACAAATTATCTGCTACGGGATTCTCATCTCCCTTTCTATCAATAATATGCAAGTCAAATTCTTGTAGCAATAGAACCCACCTAATGAGTCTAGGTTAAGCATCTTTCTTTTCCATAAGATATTTAATAGCAGCATGATCGGTGTGAATAGTTACTTTAGAATCAACTATGTAAGATCTGAATTTATCACATGCAAACACAACTGCTAGAAATTCTTTTTCAGTAGTGGCATAATTTCTTTGGGCACTGTCTAGAGTTTTACTAGCATAATGGATAACATTTAATTTCTTATCAACTCTCTGTCCTAGAACAGCACCAACAGCATAATCACTAGCATCACACATTATTTCAAAAGGCAAGTTCCAATCAGGTGGTTGGACAATAGGTGCAGTGGTTAAAGCTTTCTTAAGTGTTTCAAAGGCTTCTAGACAATCGTCATCAAAAACAAATGGAACATCTTTTTGCAAAAGATTGGTAAGAGGCCTAGAAATTTTAGAGAAGTCCTTAATAAATCTCCTATAGAAACCAGCATGACCTAGAAAACTTCTTATACCTTTGATATCTTTAGGACATGGCATTTTCTCAATAGCATCAACCTTAGCTTTATCAACTTCAATACCTCTTTCAGAAATTTTATGCCCCAAGACAATGCCTTCATTCACCATAAAGTGGTACTTCTCCCAATTCAAGACAAGATTAGTTTTTTCACATCTCTGCAAAACTCGATCAAGGTTGCTTAAGCAATCATCAAAAGAAGTTCCGTAAACGGAAAAATCATCCATGAACACCTCAACAATCTTTTCACAAAAGTCAAAGAATATAGCAGTCATACATCTTTGAAAGGTAGCAGGTGCATTGCATAAACCAAAAGGCATACGTCTATAAGCATAAGTTCCAAAAGGACAAGTGAAGGTGGTTTTCTCTTGATCGGGTTGTGATACGGGTATTTGAGAAAAACCAAAATAACCATCTAGAAAACAAAAGTGTGTATGCTTAGATAATCTTTCTAACATTTGATCAATAAAAGGTAAGGGGTAATGATCTTTTCTAGTAGCTTTGTTTAATTTCTAAAATCAATTACCATCCTACAACCAGTTACAATTCTTTGTGGAATGAGTTCATTTTTATCATTAGGGACAACGGTAATACTTCCTTTCTTAGGGACACAATGAATGGGACTTACCCATCTACTATCAGCTATGGGATAGATTATACCTGCTTCGAGAAGTTTTAATATTTCGGTTCTTACCACCTCCTTCATCTTAGGATTTAATCGTCGTTGGTGATCAACAACTGGTTTAGCATCAGGCTCCATATTAATTTTGTGCTGACATAGAGTGGGACTAATGCCCTTAAGATCATCAAGAGTATATCCAATAGCAGCTCGGTGCTTCCTTAGAGTTTTTAGTAATCTCTTTTCTTCATGAGCTGAAAGGTTAGCACTAATAATAACATGATATATCTTCTTTTCATCAAGATAAGCATATTTCAATGTATCGGGCAATTGCTTCAATTCAAATACAGGATCACCCTTAGGTGGAGGAGGGCCTCCAAGAGTTTCAATAGGCAACTTATGTTTAAGGATAGGTGGTTGATCAGAGAACATCTTATCTATTTCATTTCTTTCATTCATATGCATATCATTTTCATGGTCTAGCAAATATTGTTCTAACGGATCAGTAGGAGGTACGGCAATAGAAGTAAGACCAATAATTTTATCTTTACTATGCAATTCTTTATCATGAGGTTGTCTACGGAACTTGGAGAAATTAAACTCATGAGATATATCACCAAACTTAACTCGAACCTTTTCTTTAACACAATCAATTTCAGCATTAACGGTATTCAAGAAAGGTCTACCAAATATAATGGGACAAAAATTATCTTGTTGTGAACCAAGTACTAAGAAATTAGTAGGATATTTGATTTTTCCACACAAGACTTCAACATCTCTAACAATCCCAAGCGGTGTAATAGTATCTCTATTCGCAAGCTTAATAGTAACATCAATATCTTCCATCTCAACGGGTGCAATTTCATGCATTACTTCTTGATATAAAGAAAATGGAATAGCACTCACACTAGCACCCATATCACACAAACCATGATAGCAATGATCTCCAATCTTAACAGAAACAACAGGCATACCAACTACGGGCTTGTTCTTGTCTAACTTATCTCGTTCATTTCTAACAGGTTTAGCAATTCTAGCAGCCTCCTCACAAAAGTAAATAACATGCCCATCTATATTATCAACTAAGAGATCTTTAACCATAGCAACATCTGGTTCAACTTTAATTTGTTCAGAGGGTCTAGGTGCTCTAATATTACTTTTGTTAACCACAGTTGAAGCTTTAGCATGTTCCTTAATCCTAACAGGAAAAGGTGGTTTCCCAATATAAGCAGTAGGCACAACTGGATTAACATGGTAAACAATTGTTTCTTCTTTAACACTAACGGGTTCCTCAATCTTTTCTTTAACATGGGGATGATATTTAAACCACTTCTCCTTAGGGAGACCAACATGAGTAGAAAATGATTCACAAAAGGAAGCTACTACCTCAGAGTCAAGTCCATATTTAGTGCTAAACTTATGAAAAGCATCGGTGGCCATAAAAGATTTAACACAATCGAACTCAAGTATTATACCTGACTCATTACCTTTGTCGAGTTCCCAATCTTCAGAGTTGCGTTTAATTATTTCCAGAAGATCCCATTTGAATTCAATAGTTTTCTTCATAAAGGAGCCAGTCGAAGAAGAATCGAGCGTAGTTTGATTATCATGAGAAAGCCAAGCATAAAAATTCTGTAAGATAATTTCTTTTGAGAGCTCATGATTGGGGCATGTGTACATCATGTACTTAAGCCTCCCCCAAGCTTGAGCGATGCTTTCTCCTTCATGAGGCCAAAAATTATATATATAATTCCGATCACGATGAACCAAATGCATAGGATAAAATTTCTGATGGAATTCTAGTTTGAATCGGTTTCAGTCCCATGTATCAGTATCATCACATATCCTATACCACATTAATGCCTTTCCCTCCAAAGATAAAGGTAATACTTTCTTCTTAACTCCATCTCTATATAAACCTGCAAGCTTAAACAATCCACAAATTTCATCCACATAGATCAAGTGCATATCAGGATGTATTGTTCCATCTCCTGCATAAGGATTAGCTAGCAGTTTCTCTATCATACCCGGAGGAATGTCATAATAAATATTTTCAGTAGGTGCAGTAGGTTGAGGAGCAACTATTTGTGTTTCCGGTCGAGGTGAAGATACCTCGAACAAACCCCTCAAAGGATTACTTTCCATGGTGACAAGCAACAGTAAATTTCAGCACGTAATATAAATGTTTCCTTACCAAATTCCACTTACCAAAGGCGCTTCACTCCCCGGCAACGGTGCCAGAAAAGAGTCTTGATGACCCACAAGTATAGGGGATCAATCGTAGTCCTTTCGATAAGTAAGAGTGTCGAACCCAACGAGGAGCAGAAGGAAATGACAAGCGGTTTTCAGCAAGGTATTTTCTGCAAGCACTGAAATTATCGGTAACGAGTAGTTTGATAGCAAGATAATTTGTAACAAGTGACAAGTAGCAATAGTAACAAAGAGTGCAGCAAGGTGGCCCAATCCTTTTTGTAGCAAAGGACAAGCCGGAACGATCTCTTATAGTAAGTAAAGCGTTCTCGAGGACACATGGGAATTTCATCTAGTCACTTTCATCATGTTGGTTTGATTCGTGTTCGCTACTTTGATAATTTGATATGTGGGTGGACCAGTGCTTGGGTGCTGTTCTTACTTGAACAAGCCTCCCATTTATGATTACCCCCTCTCGCAAGCATCTGCAACTACGAAAGAAGAATTAAGATAACTCTAACCATAGCATTAAATATATGGATCCAAATCAGCCCCTTACGGAATAGCGCATAAACTAGTGTTTAAGCTTCTGTCACTCTAGCAACCCATCATATAATTACTACTCCACAATGCATTCCCTTAGGCCCAAAGATGATGAAGTGTCATGTAGTCGACGTTCACACGACACCACTAAGGGAATCAACAACATACATATCATCAAAATATCGAACGAATACCAAATTCACATGATTACTTATGACAAGACTTCTCCCATGTCCTCAAGAACAAAAGTAACTAATCACAAAACATAATCATGTCCAAGATCAGAGAGGTATTGAATAGCATAATAGATCTGAACATATAATCTTCCACCAAATAAACCAACTAGCATCAACTACAAGGTGTAATCAACACTACTAGCAACCCACAGGTACCAATCTGAGGTTTTGAGACAAAGATTGAATACAAGAGATGAACTAGGGTTTGAGATGAGATGGTGTTGGTGAAGATGTTGATGAAGATTAGTCCTCCCATGATGAGAGGATCGCTGGTGATGTCGATGCCGACGATTTCCCCCTCCCGGAGGGAAGTATCCCCGGCAGAATCTCTCCGCCGGAGAGAAAAAGTGCTCCTGCCCAAGTTCCGCCTCGAGACGGCGGCGCACCATCCCGAAAGTCTTCTCTATATTTTTTCTAGGGCAAATGCACTTATATACCAGAAAATGGGGGCCAGAGGCTGGCCAGGGGCCCCACGAGGTACCAGGGCGCGCCTGGGGGGTGGCGCGCCCTGGTGCCTCGTGGGCACCTGGGTGGCCCCCTCTGGTACTTTTTGCTTCCAGTATTTTTTATTTATTCCAAAATAAACCTCCATAAAATTTCAGCTCATTTGGAGATGTGCAGAATAGGTCTCTGACATAGCTTTTTCAGGTCTAGAATTCCAGCTGCCGGCAATCTTCCTCCTTGTGTAAATCTTGCATATTAAGAGAGAAAAGGCATTGGAATTGCTCCACAAAGTGTTATATTGATTAAAAACACTATAAATAACAGTAACAAAACATGATGCAAAATGGACGTATTAGAAAGCTCCCAACAAGTAAAAGAAGAAACGAGAAATCTTTTTGGGTTTTCTTTTACTACTACAGATTAATTAAACAGGAAAGAAACTACAACTATTTTTTTTTGGATTTTCGAAAGTTTTCCAAACAAACAAGAAGAAAGCGAAAATAAAACTAACATGTATGATACAATGAAAAAGGATGAACACCGACAACTGGAATGGATGTGTGAACATGAATGTAATGTCGGTGAGAAATATGTACTCCCCCAAGCTTAGGCTTTTGGCCTAAGTTGGTCTACGACCAGTTCTGGCCTGGATAATGCCCGTGATGGTAGTTCGGGTTATACTGAAATGTGGCTGCCACAGCTTGGCGGGCTGCCTTGTTAAGGCGCTCGGTCTCTGCTGCCCTCTCGTACTCCTCAGCCTCCTCCTCAAGTATAAAATGTCTATGTTTTCCCTGGAAATCAAAGAAGGCAGGAGCAGGCAAAACAATATGGAAGACACGGCGCCTGTTAAAGATTAGCCTGTATCTGAACGGGGGAAGACCCCTCTCAAGGAACTGGTGGCATTCCATAGCATCATAATCAAGAAAACTAGGTGGGAAAAGGGTGTCATTTTGTTTAATGGGAAAACCAAGATAGGTAGATAAACGGGTGGCATAAATTCCACCAAAGAAATCACCCACTAAGGCATTGTTATGTAAACGACATGCAACAATAGCCCCCACTACAAGAAATATGCTAATTTGTGACCTTCTTTCAGTGACCCTGGAAGGTTTGGTCGTAAATCTACGACCATTTCGAACCAATTGGTCGTAAGCTATTTGGGAGGCTCCAAACCATAAACCATAACGACCATTTTGCTCAGAAAGGTCGTAATTGTCTTACACAAAATGGTCGTAAAGCAGACAACACTGGTTTGCTGCCTTATTTTCATCGATTACAACCAATTTAAATTGGTCATGACCTTGCAAATTTTGGCTCATTGCTATGACTGAGCACCACCTCATCATTTTTGCCTATGTGTCATGCTTAGTTGTCAGTTTCGTCTACAATTTTGCACATGTGGCATGCTTACGTGTCTTTTTTTTGTCTATGTGTCCATTTTGCATATGGTTTGAACCCACTTGACCAGTGAGCCTGCCATACTTGTTGTGATTAATTAGCACATATATTAGTTAGGAAAATCTCCTCTTGCCTAAACACTGTGCGGTTGCATAGCAAGGGATGCGTCTCTCTTTCAAACCGTTGCATCCCTGTAATTAGCAACCGACCTAGGATATGGCTGTTCGAACCGTCGAGCCTGTTCGACGCATCTCTTCTAGTCATATATAAGCTGTACTCTTAACTATCAATGAATACAAGTTGATCTTTCACTTAAACACGTTATCACGCACGCTCTGCCGAGAGCACAGAAAGGCCTCGCCGACGGTGAGATGCATGGACCCATCTCTTTCTTCCTTCGCCTCATCCATGAGGACGGCCGCCGTCGCCGTTTCGCAGCCCGTGGCCATCATGGAGTAGGCGGGCGCCGTCGCCGCCGATTCGGATGCCGTGGCGCTGGACAAGGCCACCATGCCGTTTTACACGGCCCTCGACGTGGCCTCCCCGCCCCTCGACACGGCCATCACGTCGCTGCTCGCTGTGACCACGCCCCAACGGTGGCCGACCCTAGCGCGCCTCCCGCACACGCAGGAGACGGGATCCCCGAGCCCGTGCTCGCGGCTCCAACGCGGATTCCGCCTCCGCCTCCAGCGCCGGCTGACGAGCCCGGCTTCTTCATCTTCGTGCCGTTCCCAAACGGCGCTGGAGGGACGACCCAAGCCGCTGGCCAGACGCCGGTCGCGCAGCCTGGAGACGAGGACGCCGGCCCGAGTCGCAGCGCCACTGAGCCTCCGCGCGCCTCCACCTCCGTGCCGGACGAGGCACAGCCGTCCCTGCACACGGTCGCCCGACCGTGCCTCCAGGACTCCGCGAGCATGGAGGGACGCCGCCATCGATCGACGCCCAAGCCGCCACTCTGGCCTCGCCTCCGCTGCCGTCTACATCTCCTCATCGGAAGATGAGGGAGGCACGCTGGCGAGCCCCCTGTGAACAGCGGCAAGGGAGTGGAGTGGCAGCGCCGCCAGGCGTTTGGTCGGGAGGGAATTGGGATCCCCCGATCCCTAACTGCTCGCCATATAAGGCCGGCTGACCTCCCCGTCTCCTCGTGGGCCGTGGGCCTGGCCCAGATCGCCCCTGGCTACGGGCCAAGTCCTTAGAAAGTTTTTTTCTGGATTTTCTCCTGTTTAATTCTTGTAACAGTAGTTTTAGCAGTAATTTCTCACTGTTTAGCCTATGTGCATGTTGTTATTTACATTGTAGTCTAGTATGTAGATTTACTCTATTTTAGGACTTGTGTAAAATTCATGCCCACTTTCTTTTATCTTTTTCTTTTCTGTTTTGATTTTTCCTTTTGTGTTTTGCCTAATGTTTGGCCACCAATTCACTTTTGTAAAATATGAGACTTGGCTCATTAAATATCATGCAATATTTGGCACTGCTAGAAAATGGTTTGGAGGCAAGATGATTTCATTTGAATTTTATTTAAATGAAAATGGATTAAAGGTGCTGCTTTTGTTACTGTTTTTGGAGGCTAACTTTTAAAAGAGCAAACAAGTGATATGGTTTTAATTAACCATAATTGCATATGGATTATTTCCTAAATCATAAACTATTTTTCATACAAGTTTGTAACTTTTCAAATTTCACTTATTGTTTGAATTTTGAATTGGAGTTGAATTATTTCTTAATTGCATTTCTTAGGATATAATGATGATGACTTGGCATCATTACCATGTGGTCACTGTGGCTAACCACTGGGGGTGTTACATGGTGCCATTTTTCAACAAATAAATGGTAGTTTCTTCACAAAAAAAGCCCATTTTCATACTCGGGAAATGAAAAATGATTTTTTTGTGCAAAGAAAATGAAAAATCCCTTTAGCAAGATTGTTTGACATTCAAAGATGCACACTTATGCAAAATATGAGATCATTTTGACAAACTATGCCATGAATTTTGACATAACATTGGTCGTTTGCCTCGAAAGCTATGAATCTTCATACATGACACCTCATTTCTGAGAACACTTTTTTGAAATATTTGCCATATTCCAAGTTTGTTATTTTTACTGGAAACTGGGTCACATATAATGACACGATGCAAAGGTTTTCCATTTGTTTGATTTTTTTTGAATTTCTTATGCCCGTTTCAAAATGCGGTCAAAATGACGGACATGACCGTTCGTAGCTAGGGGTTGAATCTTGCAAAATTTTTGGATTTTCTCTTATTAAATAGATACTTATGTACCTAGAAATGATTTTTGGCAAAAATAAAGAGCAAACTATGAGGCAGCTGTAGTTCAAATTTGACCCGCTTCCTGCTGAAACAGCGGAAATTTGTCTTTTTCACGAGAGGTGGACCAAAAGCTTTTGACACCCAACCATTTGGTCAATTGTACATTAAATATGGCCTAATATTTTAGAAAATTGATTTGGTCCAATTTTGCAACAAATATTTGCTAGGTTCTTCACAAAAAAATCCATTTTGGGCACTCAAAAAATGGAAAATGAATTTTTCGTGCAAAGAAAGTGAAAACTTCCTTAGGCAACGTTGTTTGTCATTCCATTATGCACCCTTGTGCACTATAAGAGATCATTTGAACATACTTTTCCATGAATGTTGCCATAACATTGGCCATTTGCTTTGGAAGCCATGGATCTTCATACATGATAGCTCGTTTCTGAGAACACTTTTTTAAGACATTTGTTGTAGTCCAAGTTTGTTATTTTTCCTGGAAACTAGGTCACATATAATGACACAATGCGAAGGTTTTCAATTTTTTTTGAATTTCTTATGCCCGTTTCAAAATGCGGTCAAAATGACGGGCATGACCGTTCGTAGCTAGGGGTTGAATCTTGCAAAACTTTTGGAGTTTCTCTTATTTAATAGATACTTATGTACCTAGAAATGATTTTTGGAAAAAATAAAGAGCAAACTATGAGGCAGCTGTAGTTCAAATTTGACTCGCTTCCTGCTGAATCAGCGGAAATTTGTCTTTTTCATGAGAGGTGGATCAAAAGCTTTTGACACCCAACCATTTGGTTAATTGTACATTAAATATGGCCTAATATTTTAGAAAATTGATTTGGTCCAATTTTGCAACAAATATTTGCTAGGTTCTTCACAAAAAAATCCATTTTGGGCACTCAAAAAATGGAAAATGAATTTTTCGTGCAAAGAAAGTGAAAACTTCCTTAGGCAACATTGTTTGTCATTCCAATATGCACCCTTGTGCACAATAAGAGATCATTTGAAGAAACTATGCCATGAATGTTGCCATAACATTGGTCATTTGCCTTGGAAGCCATGGATCTTCATACATGATAGCTCGTTTCTGAGAACACTTTTTTAAGACATTTGCTGTAGTCCAAGTTTGTTATTTTTCCTGGAAACTAGGTCACATATAATGACACAATGCGAAGGTTTTCAATTTTTTTGAATTTCTTATGCCCGTTTTAAAATGTGGTCAAAATGACGGGCATGACCGTTCGTAGCTAGGGGTTGAATCTTGCAAAACTTTTGGAGTTTCTCTTATTAAATAGATACTTATGTACCTAGAAATGATTTTTGGAAAAAAAATAAAGAGCAAACTATGAGGCAGCTGTAGTTCAAATTTGACCCGCTTCCTGTTGAATCGGCGGAAATTTGTCTTTTTGATGAGAGGTGGATCGAAACCTTTTGAGTGGCAAATATTTGGTCAATTGTACATAAAATATGGTCTAATATTTTTGAAAAATGGTGCGGTACAATTTTACAACAAAGATTTGGTAGGTTCTTCACAAAAAAGCCGATTTTTGGCACTCCAAAAATAGAAAATGATTTTTTTGTGCAAAGAAAATGAAAACCCCTCAAATCAACATTGTTTGTCGTCCCAAGATACACACATGAGCACAATATTGGTACATTTTAACAAACTATGAAAGGGTAATATGTTGAATGTTTACCCTGAATAAGAGGGTAAAAATATAAGAGAAATAAAAGGAAAAAACAAAATTACATAAGCTCAATTCTGATTGGTGGAATCAGTTGTGGCATGGATTGATGACATGGCAAACATCCATCCATCGATCCATTCATCCAGCCCACCGCAGCAAACCCCTTTCTCTCTCTCGCCCGAACCCCACCCAACCCCTCGTGCCCGCCTCTCTCCCTCTTGCGCGAACCCTAGTGCTCCGCTCCTCCCTGCCGAAGCCACCTCCATCGCCCGATCCCGGCGACCTCAGGCGGGATCGACGGCGCCCAGCACACCAACATGACCCCCACGCTCCGCTCCTCCCTCCTGTCCGGCGAGATCCGGCGAGGGCTTCGTTCGCCGCCTCCCTCTCTCTCCCTCTCCCCGATCCAGATCTAGTCCCTCCACTGGCCGAGGACGGGGAGCACGGCCGCCGCCTCCTCGCGCTGCTCGCCACCTCCCTCGCCGTGCTCTTCGGCTGCGGCGTCGCGCTCCTCTTCCGCCGCTCCTCCTCCTCCTCCTCCGCGCCGCTCGCCCAGAAGGCCACCATGGCCAAGCCCCTCGCCGCCAAGAAGGACCAAGAGCCCGACCCCGACGACGGCCACCAGCGGGTCGCCCTCTTCTTTGGCACGCAGACCGGCACTGCCGAGGGATTCGCCAAGGTACGCGCCCGCACACTCTCTCAGCCCCTTGCTCCTCCCGTGCAACAATCTGAGCTCCCTGCTCTGCTCTGCTCCTGCTAGGCGCTCGCGGAGGAGGCCAAGGCGCGGTACGACAAGGCCGTCTTCAAGGTGCTCGATCTGGTACGATCTTTTAACCTCGAAAGGTTGACCCTCTCACCGACGACGGCCGTCGTCGGTGGGCTGCTGGTTGCCTCGGCCTCCCGCGGCATCTCCGACCGCCCCTACTCTCCCGACGAGCATAGGCTGCAGCTCCTAGCGAGGTATTTATCTCCGTCTTTCCCCTTCCCCTTCCCCTACTGCTGCTGCTCTCCCTGGTCTTACTCCTCATCTTGTCTCTTGTGTAGGGTGCACGAATGCCACTTCTTCCACCAGCGACCCTCCCCTCTGCGCCCAGCCTGTGGAACACTTTGACGCCATCTTTGGAGCCGCCAATGTCTTCCTGCAGGTAGCACCTCCCTGTCCCTCTCCATCCTCCATTCCCCTGCAGTTCCGTTTTTTATTCAAGTCATCCTACATACCTTCATAATTAGGCATAGATGCTAAAGTGAAACAAGTGCTATATTGCATCACTGATCTGCAGTGTATGGGGCGTCTCATTCCTAGTATTGCTATGTTCAACCACATTGCCAGTGTTCAGAAATGACGCCCACTCACTATGCAAATGCAAGCAACATAATCTGAAATTCATTCAGTTCCACTGTGCGTAAACACTATAGTGTACAACTATCAACTTGTTTCACTATTCAGTTTGTCACCCATCCAGCTTACTTACTGGGGCATCTTTCTTGTGAGAGTTTACTTGATAGTACAATATGTTAGAAGAAACTACCATGTCTCTGGAATGAATCAACAATCACTCTTTATACACTTACAACTCAGTTTCTTTCATATAAGTTCTGCTGCCTTTCTTTAGGTTGAGCTACTGCCCTGTTAACTGCTGTAACAAACATTATCATTTGCCAGTTTGCTCTGTGTTAAGAACTATGACCAGTAAGTTTTGTTTGCCAATTAGCTTTCTGTGTTCATGCTCTTAATCCCCATAGCACTAAGAGAGGACCTTACTGATCCTCATATTACTAATTTCTGTATCAAACATTATTATTTCTGTCCTCAACAAGTCGCGGCGCTATGTTCTCTTTTTTGTTCAGTTAGCTCTGTCAAATATAATCAACCTGCCTATGTTCCATTTTGCTATTTGTACTTAGGTAGAAAAAGCTAAAATATGTACATGTAACTGACTCTCCCGTGTAACTGTCTATGTCAAATATAATCATCAAGCTCTTCACACGGTTTGTCCTTGAATAGCTCATGCTTGACTCTGGCTTATGCAAAATCTCAAAATCTCGATTAATTTGTTTGTTGTGTTTGTTTGTGTGCGTGTTCGAGCGGCTACTGTGTGTTGGAAGTTTCTTAGAGCTGGAGGAGTGGATACATGCGGAGGTGGATAGAACGACAACTGCCGAGTAGAAGTTTGATAATATCTAGAGTCAAGAGGTAAAGGTCTATTTTGTGTGCGTTTATACAATTAGCTTACAACTAGGATTAGTTTTATTTGTTTATAAGAAGTATTGATGCATGTGTTTGAATGGTTGAGTAGTGAACTATATCATGAAAGTACAAGTTAACTGATCTGTATGGAATGGCTGAGTAGTGCATATTCAGGCTCTCGCCGTCTAGTATGTGAAGAGTAATGTAACCAATGAAATGTGATATATGCATCTGTATTCGATTGGTTTAACTTTTGTACCTGAAATGCCCAAAACCAAATGTGCATGAATATTTAGAATGAGACACCAATTGAAGATGAACATGTTCATTGTTACATATTTTCCATGCTATGCTCTATGAATCATATGATCTGTAAATATTTGGGACTTTTACCTATGTATAGAGCTCTGTGTGTAATACCAAGTTGTTCCTGTTATTGTAAAAACCATTGTGTTGGTATTACCTTGTTTACAATGAGTGAATCCACATACAAAAATAACAGATAGGTAGGATATTGTTTTTTGTTTATTCCTGTCTGCTCAACAGTTACATGACAATTCTGTAATGCTGAAGCTATATTTGCTGCTTGTGTCTTAATTTTTTTCTTCTGTAATGATGATCTGAAATGTCACGCAGGTCATTATTGGTGCTGCTGCTGTTGCTGTGGTTGTCGGAGGTGTTGCTGCTGCATCTGGCGGAGCTGCCGTTAGGGCCCCAAAGGGTAACCTTCATCAGCCACAACCCCAAAACAATGGCTCAAGGTTCTGTGCCCCATCACCCCTCTTTCTAAATTACTGAAATGAACCAAGATGTCATATATTTAGGAACGGAGGTAGTAGTAAGGTTAAAATAGAACAGCAGGGGATGTTTCTAATTTGGTTATCCTAGAATAATGCATCAACTCGTGATATGCTTGGATGTTACTCTAGGTGTCAAAATGATAGTAAAACCTAGGCTCTTGCATGGTTCTCGAATTAATTTTTCTATTTTATTGCTAACAAATATTGCCTATGTTGAGACTCTAAACATGTGGATGTTCCTCTCATTTACAGGAGTTCTAGCCGAAGAAATTCGAAGAAAGCTCGAAGCCCCAGTTAGTGACTTGCTTTATATGTTATTGAACTTGTAATGCTAAATTTGTTGAGAATTTTGATGTACTATTGAACATGTTACTCAAATGCTGGTAGTTATGTACATATACTCAAAATATTATTCGTTGTTTACTTGAAATTCATTCTTGGACTGAAAGTGGCCGAAAAAAGTATATGTTGTGTTGAATTTGCGCTGATTGTGTATGTCTATTCTACAAAAGAAGAGGCATGGTCCAAATGGAAAAAGTGCTGAAATGTCTATTGGACCAAATCTATTTGGGCTTTGAAAAGAGGCCCGAAATATATTGGCAGCAATTAAGGCTGAAAATTAAATAGAAATGCGTAAAAAAGGCCGAGCCCAAAAAAGAAATGGATAGTAAAAGGCCATGGTCTAGAAAATAAAAATGCTAAAATGTTGGGCTAGACCCATGTAGTTGACCTAAATTGACAGGAAAAAATAATAATAAATGGGCTGAATTATTGGGCTCGGCCCATATAGACGGCCGAACTGGACCGGGCTGATTCTAATCTACGACCTTTTCATTTGGTCGCAATTTTGCCACGTCAGCTTGCCACGTTGGATCTGACGTGGTGTGGGCAGATTGCTAGTGACCAAAACAATTGGTTGTAGAACCTACGACCTTTTATTTTGGTTGTAACTGTCTACGACCATTTTAGAACAAAGGTTGTTAAGTTTCATTAAAGACGGCTAGCTTTTGACCAGCTGTTTTTAGTCACAAATAGGTCACAAATGGAAAACAATGACCATTCAGTGACCAATATTGATGGTCGCAAGTTAACATATTTCTTGTAGTGCCCCATGTTAAATTGTCTATCTCCCTGTACTGCACTCTTAAGAATGCTCAGGTCAGGGGCGCAAAGATGACTATGATCATGTTTACCATTAATGCATCTACCAATGAACAGAGCAAAATAATGTATGGCAAGAAATTGAAAGCTCCCAATAGTAGCTTGTGTGATGCCTCTAGTTTCACCCCTAGTAATGTTCATGAGAAACTCATTGCAATCAGATTTGCGAGGTTCAGTGCCCCCAAATGGAATTTTGCATACTTCACTAAATTCTTCAACAGACATGCGAAAAGGATTTTCATATAGGTTGAAAATAACATCATGTGAGGTGCGCTGATATACATACATGAATCTTCGCACAAAGGAGTCAGTGAGGTCATAGTATTGCGGGCACCTATCTGCCAGGAACTCCGTGAGCTCGGCGTTGCGCATGTACATATCAAACTCTTCCTTGATGCCGGCTCGAATCATGAAGGCATCCGACGGCCACTCGCACGGTAGCACCGCGGTCTCTCGCGGCGGTTCGGTATCCTACTCGTGTATTGTGGGCCTAGGAGCACTCTTGCTCGAGGAACCACCATGGAAAATCTTCCTAAACATTTTCTTCTTCTCAAGGAGTAATTCCTCAAAACAGTTTTGGAAACGGAGTTCCGAGCAAGGAGATCAAAAATCATAGCAAAATGAGCAAGAACACGGGCTTGGGAGCAAGTTTGATTTTTTCTGGAGGAAGAAGAAGGAGATGGGTGGCTGGCATAAGTGAGTGGGTCCCTGTGGGACCAACAAGCCTGTTGGGCGCGCCCAGGGGGTGGGCGCGCCCTATGGGCTTGTGGCTCACAGGTGCACCCCCCCTGGGGTGTGTTCAGTGCCAAAAATTCTTAAATATTCTGGAAAAAATCATACTAAATTTTCATGGCATTCTGAGAACTTTTATTTTTGGGCCATTTTTTTATTGCACAGAAAATTCAGAAAATAGGATAATCATGGCATTTTATTTTATTCTACTAAAAATAACAGAGAGCAAAAAGTGGGTACAGAAAGTTGTGCTTACTAAATTCATTAACCACATGCCCCTCAAAAAGAATCCATTAATAAGGTTGATCAAGTCTTATTAACAAACTATTTCCGAATGGCATGAAACCGAAGAATCTTCGTACAACACTAAGTTACCTCAATGGGGATATGCATCTCCCCAACAATAAGAATTTCATATTTCTTTTTGACAGTAGGAAGAGCAAATTTGAATCCCCCAATAGTGATTGTCGAAACCTTTTCAATACAATTGATACCATTCACCGAACTTTGTTTCTTCGAAAAATAAACCGTATGCTCATTACCATTGACATGAAAAGTGACCTTGCTTTTGTTGCAATCAATAATAGCCCCTGCAGTATTCAAAAAGGGTCTACCAAGGATAATCGACATGTTGTCGTCCTCGGGCATATCAAGTATAACAAAGTCTGTCAAGATAGTAACACTTGCAACTACAACGGGAACATGCTCGCAAATTCCAATAGGTATAGCAGTGGATTTATCAGCCATTTGCAAAGATATTTCAGTAGGTGTGAGCTTATTCAAATCAAGTCTTTTATAAAGAGAGAAAGGCATAACACTAACACCAGCCCCCAAATCACATAGAGCAGTTTTAACATAATTTCTTTTAATGGAGCATGGTATAGTGGGTATTCCTGGGTCTCCCAATTTCTTAGGTATTCCACCCTTAAAAGAATAATTAGCAAGCATGGTGGAAATTTCAGCTTCCGGTATTTTCCTTTTATTTGTGACAATATCTTTCATATATTTAGCATAGGGAGACATTTTCAACATATCAATCAAGCGAGTGCGCAAAAAGACAGGTCTAAGCATTTCAACAAAGCGCTCAAAATCTTCATCATCCTTGTTTTTAGATGGTTTAGTAGGGAAAGGCATAGGTTTTTGAACCCATGGTTCTCTCTCCTTTCCATGTTTTCTAGCAACAAAGTCTCTTTTATCATATCTTTTATTCTTTGGAGGTGGGTTATCAAGATCAACAGCAGGTTCTATTTCTAAATCATTATCGGGTTGAGCATCAACATGAACATCTTCATTATCATTATCATTATCATTATCACTAGGTGTATGTTCATTACCAGATTGTGTCTCAGCATCACAAATAGAAACATCATTATGATTCTCAGGAGGTTTTTCTATCTCAGGTTCACTAGCAGCATGCAAAGTCCTATCATTTTTCTTTTTCTTTTTCTTCTTAGATGGACTAGGTGCATCAATATTAATTCTTTGAGAATCTTGTTCAATTCTTTTAGGATGACCTTCAGGATATAGAGGATCCTGAGTCATGCTACCTCCTCTATTAATAACTCTAACAGCATGATCATTCTTTTTATTATTCATCTCACCAAGCAAATCATTTTGTGACTTAGCAATTTGTTCTAGCTGAGTCTGAACCATAGAAGCATGTTTACTCAAGCATTTAACATCATTAGCAGTTCTAAACATCAAATCACTCAAGTGTTCAATCATGATGGCATTCCGTTTTAGTTGATTGCTAACATACATATTAAAGTGTTCTTGTTTAATGATGTAATTATAAAATTCATACAGGCATTGACTAGCAGATTTATTATACGGAATATCACCTTCATCAAATCTAGTGAGAGAATTTACCTCCACTACCTGTGTCGAGATGTCGAGCCCATGTATTTCTTCAATAGGTGGTAAATTCTTAACATCTTCAACTTTAATACCTTCTTCCTTCATAGATTTCTTAGCTTCTTGCATATCCTCTGGATTGAGGAATAGAATACCTCTCTTCTTCGGAGTTAGCTTAGGTGGTGGTTCAGGAAGTGTCCAATCATCAGCATTTCTAAATATATTATTCAATAGTACTTCAGCCTGTCCAACAGTTCATTCACTGAAAACACAACCAGCACAACTATCTGGGTAGTCCCTAGAAGCATTGGTTAGTCCATTATAAAAGATATCAAGTATTTCATTCTTCTTAAGAGGATGATCACGCAAAGCATTAAGTAGTTGGAGAAGCCTCCCCCAAGCTTGAGGGAGATTCTCTTCTTCAATTTGCACAAAGTTAAATATTTCCCGTAAGGCAGCTTGTTTCTTATGAGCAGGAAAATATTTTTGAGAGAAGTAACATATCCTATCCTGGGGACTACGTACACAACAAGGAGCAAGAGTATTAAACCATTTCTTAGCATCACCCTTTAATGAGAAAGGAAACAACTTAAGAATATAGTAATAGCGAATTTTTTCCTCATGAGCAAATAGAGTGGCAATATCATTCAACTTAGTAAGGTGTGGCACAACAGTTTCAGTTTCATAACCATGAAAAGGATCAGATTCAACCAAAGTAATTAACTCAGGATCAACAGAGAATTCATAATCCTTATCGGTAACAAATATGGGAGAGGTAGCAAACTTAGGATCATATTTCATTCTCTCCCTCATAGATTTTTCTTTCATTTCAGCAGGCAATCACTACACCACAACGCCAACGCAACGGCATATAATCTGTCAGGAGAACGCCGGCAGTTTTTCTGAATTGTTCCGGCAGATAAACAATCCCCGGCAGTTTTTCTGCCCCGACAGTTTTTCTGCCCCGACCATTATATCTGCCGGCAGTTTATTTTCTCCCGGCAGATTCATCCTAGCATAGGAACTATAGTTTACCGGCAGTTTCACTGCCTGCACAAGCACATTTACCCGGCAGGTAATATGCCATCACGTGCTTTTTCACAAGCAATCTGAATTGTTCTGGGCAAGATACCCTTAATTTAATATCCAATCATTATGTTCAAACGGTCATGACAGATCACACAACTTATACATACTGGTCAATTAAAAATTACTTGTAAGGCCTCATTCAATAACATAAACAGACCAAAAATATATGTTTCTAATGCATGCATGAACCGACCATATATAAGGACATTGTGCCTCAGAAGGCGAAGTACATATGTTCAAGGTAAAGAAATCGTGCCACACAACCAAAATGAGATACAATGGCTTGTTTGCTGAAACATCCACTAAAATGTAGTGTAAAACTTGCCAATCTCTCAAGGTTCAACAAACAAGGCATATTACATATATATTATCACTCCAGAAACTTGTAGATCTTCTAAACCTCCAGCAACATGTAGATCTTCCAAACCTCGATCAACTTGTGTATCTTTGAGAAACCTGCAACAAATTGGAAACTCAAAAATGGTGCTATGATTTCAGATTTTAAATCAACATATTATAGATTTTGACGTGCTGCAGTTTAACTCATCAGGATAAAACTCTTCTTAATGTGCAACACTTCATCACAACAAGCAATGATTATTACGTACATAATTAGACCGAGCAGAAATTATTTACGCTTCACATGCAAAAATCTTCCATGGGCAAATATGGCAATACAAGAATCGGTAACATTGTTACTTGCTTCACTAAACTGTACACTCCAAGTGCACCCAAAGGAACAGATTACACTAATTTTATCAGAGTTTCGGATCTGATAAGAAAGAGTCAACCTAGAATAAAAGAAAGAATGCACAAACAAAATTGAAGAACCGGAGGATTGTACAGCAAAAAAATTAAATGTAAAAGTAACTCCCTTTGTAAACTTTTATATTATAACACGTCTTATATTTTAGTGACCTAAAATGTCTTATAAAAGTTTACAGAGGTAGTACATCCTAAATGATATGCAGAGGTGACAAATCAAAGAAACAAATAAGCATAGCAAAAAGAAAAATAGAAATAATATCATATAGCAATAGCCAAGAGAAAGATGCATATTACCTCCTCGACTTGCTTGTGGTCGCATTGCTGCTTTCGCCAGACTTATCCACTTCCAGCTGCATACATAGAAGCAGATTATTAAGGTGTAAAAATAAATTGGGAGCAGATACAGAAGCATTGAGCATGCAAAAAATTGCAACCACCCAAGCCAGGGAAAATTTTGTGCATTTCCAAATATTTAGTATGGTGGATCTGGGCAGAAAGCAAACACATTGATATGAAAGAGGCAAGTGTATTATTAGCAAGCTGCTACCAAATCCTGAGAACGTAGGTTGCATCTTAGGTTTAACTAAATGCATATATTCACAATAACTATGGTGGGCTTGGTCAAGCATAGCTTATCCAATAAGTCCGGTTTGGGGACTTCTTTGCTTATAAGATCAGAAGGCCAGCTTACGTGACAAGCCTGAGAAGCTGTTTGGAACAATTTTGAGCTTACAAATTTACAAGGACAACGGTGTGAAGAAATATCTCCTTATACAAATCAAGAAAAAAATCAAATTTCATAAACATATCTTCGAACTGATCCAAGGGAACTCATGCATCATCAAGGACCAGAGATAGGTGGACCCATCAGGAACACAAATTACTTGACCCTAGCAATGTCGATAGATAGTTGTGTCTTGCAGTGAAGCAGCAGTAGAGCAGCATGTGAACCAAGATCTTGGCAACAATGGAATAGGGGAGTAGCAGCGGCATGTAGCCTCTGATCTTGACGATGATCAATGGGTACAAAAGATGCACGAGCATGGCAAGTTCATATCCAGCTGCCAGTAGCAATCCTTAATCTTAATTGCATGGGCAAGAGAAGGAAGGAGTGGCCACAGTACATTACAGGCCAATGGGAAACATAAGAAAGTGTCGCATTCAAGGGGGGTGGTTTTCTTCCGTCTGGCTAGTTTTTAGAGGTCAATAAATCTTGAGCTAGAAAATAAACTTCTTGTTACTCAAAGAAGTTGCAGTTGAAACAAGGTGTATCCAATCTACACTCTGCTGAGCTCCGTAGCCTCCATGATGGGCCAGCAGGGTTGGTTAGGGCTTGGTAGCTCCATCTGATGTGAGCACACAGAGGTGGTGATGCATAGCATCAAGAAAGAAGGAGGGGAGTTGGAGGGGAGGCATGCAAGAGGTCAGGGTTCGTGATGGCGCAGCCATGCCGAGAAGGCCCTAAGTAAAAATATCGGCAAGACAGACACACATTGTCCATCCTCATCTCTGTCAGCATTGCACTGCAGCAAACATCACTGAAGGCCTACTGGTCATATTGTAAGAAAGCTCAAAGGGCTATTTCAGAGGTTACTGAAAAACAGCGGACAATTTAAGCATGCAATTTAATATACGTGAAATTACAACAAAGACTAGCTATATTGTAAATGATATAGTTATGGAAAGAAATGGATCAATTAGTACTACGAAAGCAGACATTAAAGTAACTATATCACCTCTGTTTATATGACTAAAAAACTGGCATTTTTCATGTTTAGCGCATATACAGTACCAGTGTGATTAAATTAAGAAGGGCGAAATTGCAAAGAACAAAGAAGCCAAGAGAAAATACTCAAGATAATGATTGAGAGGCTTTCAGTTCATTCCGAAGTTCTCAGGATAATGATTAAATGTCAAACAACATATAAATAGTATAACATAGCAATAGCCAAGAGAAACATTAACATTACCTCCACAGCATGCTTGATGTCGCATTTCTGCTGAATGGGTAAAAGCAAACTCTATTAATTGCTTTGCCCCATCAATATATGTTTGTGTGTGTCTAGCTTTATCTGTCCATCCCTTGTCCATTCTTGACCAGTTTCACTAAAACTGCCAAAGTAAAGAAATGAAGTAGACTTGTATTAACTAGCTGAGAATGATCACACAATTTCAGCACTATATCACAGATTTTCTACATATGTAGAACTGAAACTAACAACAATATTTCAACACCATATCAGTAGAACACGAGAACTTAATGATATAAATACCGCTGAACCATGTCTACATATGTATATATCAAATTCAGACAACAAACTACACAAAACAATGGAGATAAGCGAACAGAAAAGAGATAGAAAGAGGTTCTCTATCTAGTTGCTTTTCTACCATCAATCAATGGAGATAAGCGACACAAAACGAAAACCATTTTTCACAAAGCTTGAATGTAGTACCCCTACAAGGCTTCACTGATTTAGTTTGTAGTTGTAGCATCCATTTTGCTCCATGGATGATTTCTTCAACATAAATAAATTTGGACTATATGATGTCAAAGATACTAGCAGTACATTCTAGGGAATATGTTTGATACCTAGTCATTATCTTCATAGCTGCAGTGTCATAAACTCAAAACTTGCTGAACTCATTCTAGTTACTGCTCAGAAGAAAAAGGGATAGAAGTTTGCAAAGGTATCTCACCTGACAAATGCTCTCAGTTGGGGCAAGGAGGTACAGGAGGCACCGCTGCCTAGGGAGAGGATGTAGATAAGGATCCCTACAATAGGTGACACTAAACCCAAACACATTATTAAATGCCATGAAATTAATAAGAGTTAAGCTAGAGTCACCTAATTAAATAGAAGTTGGAATACAGTAGTAAATATAGCCACTCTAATATCTACTGGTGTTATGTGAACAAGAGCAAATTGTTCCTAACACAGAGAGATTAACTGAAGTCAAATATTACATCACACATCCTTATTAAGGAAGCTATTGTTTAGACAGAGACCTCCTGGTAAGCGACTGATCATGCCCAATGTAGCAATCTGGCATCATATTCAATACAATTACATCATATCAGTTATGAATTTTGAACAAAGTTTCACTTTGCTAATTAAGTTCATCCGTGAGTATCAATGTTCTTCCTCTGCTTTACCACAAGTATGAGTCCCCAACTCATTATTGTCTATCGATATTCTTCTTCCAAAATTGCTGCCTATGATTCAAGTAGAATTACATACTCAATTCTTTCATGATCTTTACTCACTCTTTCCTCGAGCGACACAACAACAATTGGAAGCAAGAACCAACAGGTTATGGCGCCCAATAGTTTAAACATCTTACAACCACATGAACAGAGCAAGTAAAAGACCACACCGGAACCTGCCAATCAATGAGAAACTGGGTCTAGTTCTGAGAAGAAGATTACCAAAGAATACAAATAATATTCCGGAATAGCTGGCTAGCTTTTGGCCAATCGAAGCTTCAGATCAATACACTGCATCTCATGACTAAAATTGCTATAGTAAATAAGAACAGAAGTTAGCAAACAAATCATCAAGTACTCTCGGTTGGGGCAAGGAAGTAGAGGAGCTACCGCTACCAAGGGAGAGGATGTTGAGGAGGTAGATCTGCTCGCAGGAGGGGACGGACGGTCCGCTGTTTGGGGGAGAGGACGTAGTCACATAGAGGAGGCAGCCGCGCTCGATGCTCGGGTGACAACTGCTGCTCGGGCAAGGAAGCTCGTGGAGTAGGGTGGTGGCGATGGATCGTTCGGCGAAGGAGGGTGGTCGGCGGTCGAGTGGCTCGGCGACGGGGCCGGTCGGCAGCGGCTTAGATCCGTGTCAGTTAGGTGTTCGGCGGCGCTACGGTGGGGTGCTGGGAGCAACGGAAACAATGGTCGGGGTGGAGGGTAGTCGGCAGTGGTTGCGTGGTTGCGGGGCGTAGAGGGGTGCGGTGGTTGGGGGCGGCGGTGGCGGCGAGGGCACATCGCGTTTGGGGGCGGCGGTGGTCGAGGGCACGTCGGACTAGATTTGGGGGCGATTTGGAAGAGCGTTCGGGAGATTGGGGAGGAGTCAATACTTTGTTCGGTGCCAAAATTTTCACCTCTCGCGGGCTTTCGCTTGGTGGCGCGCGCTTTGGCCCAATTTTATTTCGGTCTCGCTCCAAAGATAGTCCCCGGCAGTAAATGGGCCATGGTTGGGTTGTCCCGGCAGATAATGCGCCCTTTAACGTGGACACGATTACCGGCAGTTTATGCGCCCTTGTTCATCAAGTTCTACCGGCAGCTTTTCTACCCTGAAGTACTTCTACCGGCAGTAACGAGCTTCCCGGCAGATCTTTTGCCCATATTCACATACTTCTACCGGCAGTTAACTGCCCCCAATTGAGTGTTGTGGTGTAGTGAATTGTATAACCTCATCTCTATCATTACAAGCAAGAATTGCCCTAGCTGTCTCCCTATCAAAAACATGACCATCAGATGTTTCAGGCATTTCAACTCTAGTAGGAGAGCTAGGCATAATAGGTGAATCATAATTTTCAAGAGTTTCAACATTTTCAGTTTCTTTAGCTTTAGCAATTTGTTCATCAAGAAATTAACCAAGTGGCACAGTATTATCAAGCATAGTACTAGCATCATCATAAGTATAATTCATAGCAGAAGTAGTATCATCAATAACTTGTGACATATCAGAATGAATAGCAGGTGGCGGTGTCGCAGCTTACTCAAAACAGAAGGTGAATCAAGTGCAGAGTGTGATGGCAGTTCCTTACCTCCTCTAGTCATAGAGGGGACGATCTTGGTCTTAGAGTCTTTCAGATTCTTCATAGTGATCAACAGATATAAATCCCAAGTGACTCAACAAATTGAGCTATGCTCCCCGGCAACGGCGCCAGAAAAAGGTCTTGATAACCCACAAGTATAGGGGATCGCAACAGTTTTCGCGGGTAGCATTTCACCCAGATTTATTGATTCGACACAAGGGGAGCCAAAGAATATTTGTGAGTATTAGCAGTTGAGTTGTCAATTCAACCACACCTGGAGAACTAAATATCTGCAGCAAAGTGTTTAGTCGCACAGTAGTATGATAGTTTCAAGAGCAGTAGTATCAGTAGTAACAGTAACAGAAGCAGTTTTGTAGTAATTGTAACAGCAGCAGCAACGAAAGTAACTTAGCAAAGATCAATATGCGAAAAGCATAGGCATTGGATCAGTGATGGATAATTATGTTGGATGACATTCATCATGTAATAGTCACAACCTAGGGCGATACACAATAGCTCCAATTCATCAATGTAATGTAGGCATGTATTCCGTATATAGTCATACGTGCTTATAGTAAGAACTTGCATGACATCTTTTGTCCTACCCTCCCGTGGCAGCGGGGTTCTTAAGGAAACTAAGGGATATTAAGGCCTCCTTTTAATAGAGAACCGGAACAAAGCATTAGCACATAGTGAATACATGAACTCCTCAAACTACGGCAATCGCCGGAAAGAATCCCAATTATTGTCACCTTGGGGTATGCGGATCATGACACGTAACAGGTGCATATAACTTGCAAGATAGGATCAAGAACTCAAATATATTCATGAAAACATAGAGGGTTCAGATCTGAAATCATGGCACTTGGGCCCTAGTGACAAGCATTAAGCATAACAAAGTCATAGCAACATCAATCTCAGAACATAGTGGATACTAGGGATCAAAGCCCTAACAAATTGACTCGATTACATGGTAAATCTCATCCAACCCATCACCGTCCAGCAAGCCTACGAAGAAATTACTCACACACGGCGGTGAGCATCATGAAATTGGTGATGGAGGATGGTTGATGATGAGGACGGTGTCGAATCCCCCTCTCCAGAGCCCCGAACGGACTCCAGATCAGCCCTCCCGATGAAGAACAGGAGGTGGCGGCGGCTCCGTATCGTAAAACGCGATGATTCTTTCTCTTTGGTTTTTTTCTCCCCGAATAGGTACTTCTAGCATTGGAGTTAGGTCAAACGGAGCTGCTAGGGGCCTACAAGCCTGCTAGGCGCGCCCTGGGGGGTGGACGCGCCCCCCAGGCTTGTGGTGCCTATGGGCCCCCCCTCTGGTGGATCTTTGCGCCAGTATTTTTTATATATTCTGAAATAATTCTCCATAAATTTTCAGGTCCATCCGAGAACTTTTATTTCTGCACAAAAACAACACCATGGCAATTCTACAGAAAATAGCATCAGTCCGGGTTAGTTCCATTCAAATCATGCAAATTAGAGTCCAAACTAGAGCAAAAGTGTTTGGAAAAGTAGATACGTTTGGGACGTATCATCTTGCCGCCCCTTATTCTCCTCATATCAATATCTCACCCAAAACTTGAAAACTTCAATCACATAAAACTTAACGGAACTCTGTGAGATATATTAGTATGAAAACAAATTGTCAGTGTATAAAACATGGGTATTTTATACCCTGACTTATGCACAGACGGTGGCAGCCTTCTTGATGGCCAGGCTAGCCGGAATTTACCAAGATCAAGATTCAAGACCCAGTTACAGAGGCTACTGGGGAGAAGATCAAGACGAAGCATTAACAAGTACTTAACTAGTACTGAAGATGAAGGCATTACTCGCCGGAAAGATTTGAGTCGACAAGATGAAGGCACGTGTCAGCATGCTGGAAGGAGATTTGCCTTTAATGGCACCCGTCCAGGAGGCGTGTCAAGCTAATAAGAGGTAGCTGGGCGAGCGGTGCAGAGACCTTGCCGGGGGTACTCCTCTACATGACACCTAACGGAGCATTTATTGCTTTTGTCCTAATCCAGCAGAGTTAGGTATGATAGCACTGTTTGCTATCTAATCAGTACGTAATGACTGTTTTGCCACTGTGGTGACCACTTGAGCTATAAAAGGAGGGCCAGGGCAACCATTACAAGGATCGATCCTTTGCACAACTTGCATGCGTAGCTGCTTCTTCCGCACCTTGCCGGAAAGCGCTCCTTGTACTTGTGTTCATACTCATCCAATACACCAAAGCAGGAGTAGGGTTTTACACCTCACGGTGGCCCGAACCTGGGTAAAAACCTTTGCGTTCTTTGTTGATTCTGCTCTTTGTGCTTGTGCATTCCTCTAGTCAAACCACAAAGGGGCTAGATGGCCCCATAGATGGTCGTACGCACGACATCTTTGGCGCGCCAGGTAGGGGGGTCACTTGCGCGAACCTGAATCAGCAGATTGCGCGTCAGTTTCATCAGCTTCATCACCATCTTCCTCGTTGTCGATGGCTCCCAAGAAGAAGGGCATCACGATGACGGCTCCTTCCACTTCCAAGGTTCCATCGCACGTATCCGCAGGCGGCGCAGCCAACGCGGGCGGTGCGGACACCGTGGTTGGCACGACCGGCGCAGGCGGCGCGGTCGCCATGCCCACCGTGGTCGGAACAGGAGGCGGAGGCGCTCGAGGCAGTCAACTTCCTCGACCCTCTGGCGAACAAAGTCGTAGCGGTGCAGGCGGTGCGGACGGACGACTCCCACCTCCTCGACGCGTTGATGAGCGCAACCACCGGAGCAACTATGCACGGGCTGGCGCCAATCAAGATCCCGCCACAGTAGTGTCCAGAGATGCTGCGTCAAGACATACGTCGCGCCCGTCGCATGGTGGGCGCAGCGTGACTCCGAGCAGCGTCGACGATCTAGGGCGGTGGCGACCACACGGCAAGACCCCTGTCGATCAAGTTCCAGATCCTCAGGCATCACCTCCGCCACGACAGCCCGCTGTTGAGCATGTGCCGCGACAGCAAGATCGCAATGGCGCTCCTGCTGGCTCAGCTAGGAGTAGAGTGACGTCGCGTTCCTCGCTTCCGGCCATGCCAGCCATGGCAGCAGAGGCGATGGCGCGAGCCCAGATGCTGTTGAACTTTCCTCCAGCAGCAGATAAGATGGATGAGTGGAGAGCCACCATCCAGATCCTGATTGGGTTTGCCGAGACGAGCAGATCACAGCAAGCGGAGCCCTCACGGCATCCGCAAACGTCACCAGTAGCTCCCACAGGTGGCCGTGTTGAAGGTGCTGCGCCAACGGTGCAATCACCTCCGCGGCAACAACGTCAACAGCAACCGCGGCAAACTCAACGATCCAACGAGCCCGAAGAGATGTCGATGGCCTCTTCGGATCCGCGAGCGCGGCAAGATCAGCGGCGAGTGTTGTAATATAGGCGGGTGGAAGATGCCCGTACCACTATCGAATGGCGCCGGGAGGCACGCCATCAATCTGACGCACGCAACGGCCCAGTCATTGATGAGCCTGCGCCCGAGGTTGGCGGATATCTGCCTTACGAGGTTGGATGTCCAGCCTTCACTCGTGAGCTGCGGCAAGTCCGCTGGTCGTCCGTCCGGGCCTTCAAGCCAGAAGTACCAGAGAAGTACGACGACAAGTTGAACCCAGCAGAGTTTCTGGGCATCTACACGATTGTCGTGCAAGCTGTCGGGGGAAGAGACGAGAAGATCCTCGCCAATTATTTTCCATTGGTGCTCAAGCCCAATGTGAGATCTTGGCTGATGAACTTGCCGAAGAACTCCATTTCTTCATGGTCTGATCTTTGCAATGAGTTTGTTGGTGCTTTCACTAGAGGCCATAAGGCTCCCAGTCAGCCCAGCGACCTGCAAGTGATCCCACAAAGATATGGTGAATCTTTGCGAAAGTATATCCAGAGGTTCAATCATGTGCACCGTAATATTCCAGATGTACACCCCACAGCCGTCATTGCCGCCTTTCACACGAATGTGCGCAATCGAAGGATGCGGGAGAAGATGAACATCAAGCTGCTGAAGACCGTCAACGAGCTCTATACGTTGGCGGATAAGTGTGCATGACCTGAAGAAGGGAGGAGGCTCCCTGTGGAAGATGTGGGCGCAGAGGTCGACTCGAAAGACGACGACGCCGCCACCCCGAAAAAGAAAGACCGAAAGTGCAACAGAAAGCGCAAAGGCAAGACTGTTATGGCCGTCGAGGGTTCCGGCAACTCTGAGTCCGCCAAGAAAGCCAAGACAGAAAACTCCGGCAAGGAGGCTGCTGTATGCGCCGCTTGTCAGGAGGCGGCGGCAAATGAGAAGGCCGGCAAGTCTGACGGGCCATATTACAAGATTCACTGCACTAAAGGTCACGATCTCCAAGGGTGCCGGCAGGTTGAGCATCTTGCCGAGAAGCAAAAAGCTAAATACAAAAAGTGTGACAAGGAGAAGGGCCAGGATGGTGCTGGTGGATCTGGCAAGAGAGGTCGTGGTGGTCGAGGAGGCCGCCACGGCAAGGCCAAGCAGCCAAAAGAGAAGCCTGCTAGAGGCCACGAAAAGAAAGAGGAAGATGATGGAAGTGAAGAGGAAGAGGACGATGGAGAGTCCAGTGAGCAGGAATTCCAGAAGGCAACCGAGGCTATGTGCATTAACGGAGGCGCATCTTTGCACTCTTCTCACCGCCAGCTCAAACAGTGGGCGCGTGAGGTCAATGCAGTGGAACCGGCAATAGGCGCCCAGAAGCCACTCAAATGGTCACACACGCCTATCATTTTCGATGCCGAGGATCACCCTGATCGCACAACTGCGGTCGGGTGTTTGCCATTGTTGGTTTCACCGACGATTGGCAACCTCCAGGTCACGAAAATGTTAGTTGACGGTGGGGCCGGCCTAAATTTGATTTCTCCAGAAGTTATCAAGAGGCTGCAGATTCCCGACGAGGAACTCGAGAAAACAGGCACGTTTCAAGGAGTGAACCCGGGAAGGAGCCAGCCCAAGGGGAAGATCACATTGCCGGTAACGTTTGGCGGGGAATTGAACTATAGAACAGAAAAGATTGTGTTTGATGTTGTCAAGATCCCCTTGTTGTATAATGGAATTCTTGGCCGCCCGGCTTTGGCTAAGTTTATGGCAGCATCCCACTATGCCTACAACACGTTGAAGATGCCAGGGCCGATGGGTGTCATTTCCATCAATTCTGATAAGAAGGATGCAGTCATATGCGTCGATAAATTCTACAGAGATGCGGTTGCAGCAGAGGCCGCCAAGGCGCTAGCTCCCGCCAAGGAGAAGAAAAGCAAGAAGTCCGGCAAGACCTCTGACAAGAATTCCGGGAAGCGCACCTCTTCGGAGTGTTGCGCACCTGTTGAAGACTTGCCGGAGTGATCTACCGGCAAGAAATCCAAGGCCACTCCACCAGCAACGAAGAAGGTGCCGGCAAAGGAGGATGGCACTGGAGGTACCTTCACCGTCAGCGTCACCCTTGACAGCAAATAGGAAAGCGCGCTCATTGCCTTCCTGCGGGCGAATGTCGATGTGTTTGCATGGCAACCAACTGACATCCCCGGTGTTCCCAGGGAGGTAATTGAGCACCACCTTGCTGTCTGTCCTCACGCTCGGCCCGTTAAGCAGAAGGTCAGGAAGCAGGCTTTGGAGTGGCAACAGTTCATTGCCGAGGAAATCAAGAAACTTGAAGTAGCAGGTTTAGTTCGAGGTGTACTACATCCAACTTGGTTGGCAAATCCAGTTGTAGTGCGTAAAGCAAATGGAAAGTGGAGACTTTGTATCGATTACACTGATATCAACAAAGCGTGTCCAAAGGATCCTTTCCCCTTGCCGCGCATCGATCAAATTGTAGACTCTACTGCCGGCTGCGATTTACTCTCCTTTCTTGATGCTTATTCTGGTTACCATCAGATATTCATGGCCAAGGAGGATGAGGAAAAAACCGCATTCATTACTCCATGTGGCACATACTGCTTCGTGTGTATACCTTTCGGATTAAAGAGTGCTGGTTCAACATTTGCGAGAGCAGTCCAGATTGGTTTTGAGCCCCAGCTGCACAGGAATGTGGAAGCATATATGGACGATATAGTGGTCAAAACCAAGGACAAATCAACCCTCATTCAAGACTTAGAAGAAACATTTCCAAACTTGCGCAAGATCAATTTGAAGCTCAACCCCGAGAAGTGTGTGTTTGGCGTTCCATCCGGCAAACTTCTCGGATTCTTTGTATCTCAACGTGGAATCGAAGCAAATCCCGACAAGATTGAAGAATTGAGTAGATTCAGGCACCCAAAAGCGTCAAGGATGTGCGGCATCTTGCCGGCTGTGTTGCTGCCTTAAGTAGGTTCATTTCAAAGTCTGTTGAGCGTGCCCTGCCGTTTTTCAAGATTTTGAAAAAGGCAGGTCCAATGAAATGGACTCTGGAAGCGGAGGCTGCGCTGCAGGATTTGAAAAGATACCTGTCTTCCGCGCCAACACTAGTTGCACCTAAACCGCAAGAGTCGTTGCTGTTATATCTTGCGGCAACAAATCAAGTGGTTAGTGCTGCACTAGTGGCGCAAAGGGAAGCCGATGACGAGGAAGCAGCAGCGGCAAGCCCGTCCAACGACAAGTCGGAATCTTCTCCAGCAGAGTTTGATGCCAATAAATCAAAAGCAGCGCAAGCAAATGAAGCTGATCAGCAGGTGGTGCCGAAGAAGAAGGTGGTGCAGCGACCAGTGTATTTTGTTAGTTTCCTCCTGCAGGGGGCTAGATCAAGATACTCTAGAGTGCAGAAATTGCTTTTTGGTCTTCTCATGGCCTCAAGAAAGTTGCGCCACTACTTCAAGCACATGAGATTACAGTCGTCACTCGCTTTCCGTTGCAGCGCATTTTGAGAAATCCAGATGCAACTGGCAGGATAGTGGAGTGGGCGTTGGAGTTGTCGAGCTTTGCACTCAAGTTTGAGAGCACTTCAACTATTCGGAGCAGAGCCTTGGCGGAGTTCATTGCGGAGTGGGCACCAACGCAAGATGAAGAAATTCAAGAAACAGCTCTCCCCGACAAAGAAACAACTAAAGAATGCATCATGTACTTTGACGGTGCATTCTCGCTGCAAGGCGCCGGTGCCGGAGTGTTGCTTGTCGCACCCACCGGAGAGCACCTCAAGTATGTAATTCAAATGCACTTTCCCAGGGAGAAGGCTACAAACAACACTGCTGACTATGAGGGACTTCTTGCCGGTCTTAGGATCGCAGTGGACCTTGGGATCAGAAAATAGGTCATCCGTGGTGACTCGCGGCTTGTTGTGAAACAGATCAATAAAGATTACCAGAGCCTGTTGATGGAAGCGTATGTGGAAGAAGTGAGGAAATTGGAAGAGCACTTTGACGGATTGCAAACAGAGCACATTCCTCGTGCGGAAAATAGCATTGCTGATCACCTGTCAAAGTGTGTTGCTCAAAAGCTTCCTGTGGAACCGGGAATTTTTGCACTCCATTTGAATCAACCATCAGTCACTCCATCAACGCAGGTGAACAAAAGAAGAAAGTTGAACACCGGCAAGTATTTTCCGGCAGAGCTCCCAGAAGCTGCCGGCAAGAAGATTGCTGGGGACAACGACACGACTGTCGATGAGCACCGGCTTCGCGCATAGCCTCAGGTTCTTGCTGCTGAGGCAAGCGCTCTCACGGCCGAAGAGATGCCTTTAGTCCTTGTCGTCGAGCCGCAGGCTCCAACTTGGGCGCAGCACATAGTTCATTTCCTTCAAACAGGAGAACTTCCCGATGACCAAGAAGAAGCTGAGAAAGTAGCCCGTCAATCAAGTATATATCAGTTTGTGGATAACATGCTATACAGAAAGAGACCAAACGGTGTGAAATTGAAGTGTATTTGCCGGGAAGATGGGTCTCACATAGGATCAAGGGCACTTGTCGGGAAAGCTTTCCGGCAGGGCTTCTATTGGCCCACCGCCCTCCAAGATGCAACTGAGCTAGTAACCAAGTGTGAAGCATGCCAGTTCCATTCAAAGAACATACATCAGCCAGCTCAAGCTCTCCAAACAATACCTCTCTCCTGGCCCTTCTCGGTCTGGGGGCTTGACATTTTAGGCCCTTTTCCCCGTGCTACCGGGGGCTTTGATTTCTTGTATGTTGCAATCGACAAGTTCACACAGTGGCCTGAGGTGGAGCCAGTGAGGAAGGTCACAGCACAGTCAGCCGTCAAGTTTTTCAAAGGATTAGTTTGCTGTTTTGGTGTTCCTAACAGGATCATCACCGATAATGGCACGCAATTCACGAGCCGCACCTTCATGCAGTATATCCAGGACCTTGGCAGCCAAATCTGTTTTGCATCTGTTGCTCACCCGAGAGAGGAAAGGCAGCCTTCTTGATGGCCAGGCTTGCACAGACAGTGGCAGCCTTCTTGATGGCCAGGCTTGCCGGAATTTACCAAGATCAAGATTCAAAACCCATTTACAGAGGCTACTGGGGAGAAGATCAAGACGAAGCATTAACAAGTACTTAACTAGTACTGAAGATGAAGGCATTACTCGCTGGCAAGATTTGAGCCATCAAGATGAAGGCCCGGCAAGCTCCATGCCGGCAAGCTTTTGCTAGCTCATCAGCACTCCACCTCATCGAGCAGCTAGTCGCTAATCGATGAGGTGTCGATCGCGCAGGCGGGTTGGTGAGATTTGTCGAGGCACGTGTCAGCATGCTGGAAGGAGATTTGCCTTTAATGGCACCCGTCCAGGAGGCGTGTCAAGCTAATAACAGGTAGCTGGGCGAGCGGTGCAGAGACCTTGCCGGGGCTACTCCTCTACATGACACCTAACGGAGCATTTATTGCTTTTGTCCTAATCCGGCAGAGTTAGGTATGATAGCACTGTTTGCTATCTAATCAGTATGTAATGACTGTTTTGCCACTGTGGTGACCCCTTGAGCTATAAAAGGAGGGCCAGGGCAACCATTACAAGGATCGATCCTTTGCACAACTTGCATGCGTAGCTGCTTCTTCCGCACCTTGCCAGGAAGCGCTCCTTGTACTTGTGTTCATACTCATCCAATACACCAAAGCAGGAGTAGGGTTTTACACCTCACGGTGGCCCAAACCTGGGTAAAAACCTTTACGTTCTTTGTTGATTCTGCTCTTTGTGCTTGTGCATTCCCCTAGTCGAACCGCAAAGGGGCTAGATGGCCCCATAGATGGTCGTACGCATGACACAAATCATTCACTTTGGTACTGTCAAGCAAAGATTCATAATTGTTTTCACATAATACCTACTGTATTCCATCATTTCCACAATTTATATTACTCAATATAAGCTATGGAAACACTAAAACAAGCAGACTATGCAATAAAAACAGAATCTGTCAAAAACAGAACAACATGTAGAGAGCGGATTAAAAAGCATACTTCTGTACCTCCAAAAAATTTGAAAAATTAAGGAAATGTAAAAAATTGTAAACAAATACTTTGTAAAAATTTCAGAATTTTCACACGCCCAGTACAGGACTGAAATTCCAGCACTGGACGCAAAAGTTTCAGCTTTTGCACAGAATCAAATCAACAAGTATCCACACTATCCCAAAGGCTTTACTTGGCACATTATTGAAAGAAAACATATAAAACATGATTAATATAGTAGCTTAATCATGTGTACACACAAAAACAGTAGGTATAAATATTGGGTTGTCTCCCAACAAGCGCTTTTCTTTAATGCCTTTTAGCTAGGTATGATGATTTCAATGATGCTCGCATAAGAACAAAGAATTAAAACATAAAGAGAGCATCATGAATCATATGACAAGCAAATTTAATCCTAACACACTTCCTATGCATAGGGATTTTGTGAGCAAACAATTTATGGGAGCAAGAATAAACTAGCATAGGAAGGCAAAACAAGTGTAACTTCAAAACTTTCAACATAAAGAGAGGAAACTTGATGTTGTTGAAATATATATAAGCATATCTTCCTCTCTCATAATAATTTTCAGTAGCATCATGAACAAATTCAACAATATAACTATCACATAAAGCATTCTTTTCATGGTCCACAAGCATAGAAATCTTATTACTCTCCACATAAGCAAATTTCTCATGCATAATAGTGGGAGTAAACTCAACAAAATAACTATCATGTGATACTTGATTGACATAACCCAATTGAACATTAAAATTATGATGACAATTTTCATGGTTTTCATTACTCTTTATAGCATACATGTCATCACAATAATCATCATAGATAGCAACTTTGTTGTCATAATCAATTGAAACCTCTTCCGAAATAGTGGAATCATCATTAAATAAATTTGTGACCTCTCCAAATTCACCTTTATCAATATTGTAATAAGATTCAACACCCTCTAAAATAGTGGGATCATTAGTACCTAGAGTTGACACTCTTCCAAACCCAGTTTCATCAATATAATCATCATAAATAGGAGGCACGCAATCATCATAATAAATTTGCTCATCAAAAGTAGGGGACTAAAAATAGCATCTTCATCAAACATAGCATCCCCAAGCTTATGGCTTTGCATATCATTAGGATCATGGATATTCATAGAAATCATACTAACAACATTGCAATCATGCTCATCATTCAAAAAGGACTCACATTAAACATTTTATTAAATTCTTCCTCTAACAATTGAGAACAATTATCGGAATCCATATTTTCAAGAAATACATCATATAGATGAAGCATTTGAGGCAACCTCAATTCCATTTTTTTGTAGTTTTATTTTATAAACCAAACTAGTGATAAAACAAGAAACTAAAAGATTCAATTGCAAGATCTAAAGATATACCTTCAAGCACTCACCTCCCCAGCAACGGCGCCAGAAATAGCTTGATGTCTGCTACGCAAATTTTATTCTTGTAGACTCTGTTGGGCCTCCAAGCGCAGAGTTTTGTAGGACAGCAGCAAATTTCCCTCAAGTGGATGACCTAAGGTTTATCAATCCGTGGGAGGTGTAGGACAGCAGCAAGTGAAGATGGTCTCTCTCAAACAACCCTGCAATCAAATACAAAGAATCTCTTGTGTCCCCAATACACCCAATACAATGGTAAATTGTATAGGTGCACTAGTTCGGCGAAGAGGTGGTGATACAAGTGTAGTATGGATAGTAGATATAGGTTTTTGTAATATGAAATTATAAAAGGAGCAAGGTAACAAGTAATAAAAGTGAGCACAAACGGTATTGCAATGCTTGGAAACAAGGCCTAGGGTTCATACTTTCACTAATGCAATCTCTCAACAGTGCTAACATAATTGAATCATATAACCATCCCTCAACGTGCGACAAAGAATCACTCCAAAGTTCTTATCATTAGCGGAGAACATAAGAAGAAATTGTTGTAGGTAGCAAACCACCTCAAAGTTATCTTTCAGATCAATCTATTGAGCCATCTCTATAAGTGTCACAAACAACCCTAGAGTTCGTACTAAAATAACACCAAATAATTTCAGATTCATAATATTCAATCCAACACAAAGAACCTCAAAGACTACCCCATAGTTTCTACCGGAGAAAGTAGGATGAAAACGTGTATCAACCTCTATGCCTAGATTACCCCAATGTCACCTCGGGAATCCGCAAGTTGATTACCAAAACAGACATCAAGTGACTCAATAGAATACCCCATTGTCACCGCGGGTATCCACATGCAAGACATACATCAAGTGATCTCAAATCCAATATTCAATCCGATAACAATGAAACTTCGAAGGGAAAGACTCAATTCATCACAACAAGATAGAGAGGGAAGAACATCATATGATCCAACTATATTAACAAAGCTCGTGGTACATCAAGATCGTGCCATATCAAGAACACGAGAGAGAGAGAGAGAGAGAGAGAGAGAGAGAGAGAGAGAGAGAGATCAAACACATAGCTACTTGTACATACCCTCAGCCCCGAGGATGAACTACTCACACATCACCATGAGAACGGAGGAGAAGTTGGTGGTGATGGTGATGGAGATGTCCTCGACGGCGTCCCGACACCACCAGAGGAGAGGGGGTAGGGGCCCCCTCCTTCTTATTCCTTGGCCCTCCAGGGAGAGGGGGAGCTCTTCCCTAGATTGGATCTCTCTGTTGTCTTCTGTTTCTCGTTACTGTTTTCGGAGCCCTTCACCGTTTCTTATATTCCCGGAGATCCGTAACTCCGATCGGGCTAAAATTTTGAGAGGATTTTTATCCGGAAATTATCTTTCTTGCGGCGAAAGAAGGGCATCAACCGACCTATGAGGTGCCCACAAGGCATCCCGGCGCGCCCTGGGGGGTAGGGCGCGCCCTGTTGTGGGGCCCTCGAGCACTGTCTTGCGTTGATTCTTTTTCCCAAAACTCACATATATTCCAAAATAAATCTTCGTAAAATTTTATCGCGTTTGGACTTCGTTTGGTATGGTTTTTCCGCGAAACAAAAAACATGCAAAAAAACAGCAACTGACACTGGGCACTAGATTAATAAGTTAGTCCATAAAATTAATATAAAAGTGCACCAAAATCATATAAAATTGTGGTAAACATGGCATGAATACTTCATAAATTATAGATACGTTGGAGACGTATCCGGTAACAAGAGGAGGGGTGGAGATCCTGTACAACCTCGGCACCCACATAAGTCGAGGTAGCATAACTAACCTCACCCAGAGGAAGGAACCATCTGAGGACATGGATGTCTTGATGATCTACGAGACCCACTCCTTGAGAAATCAACGGAAGAGAGCTCTTCGAGAGATCTGCAACGTTGAACGTGTATCAAGTTTGGAAGATAGATGGTCGGTCATCCCGATCACCTTTGGTCATCAAGACCAACAGGGGTCCACAGCCGAGGTGTTGCGGCTCTCTTCCTTAACTCTATCATTGACCGCTATTGACTATCCAAGGTCCTGATGGACGGCGGCAGCAGCCTAAACTTCATATATGAGGACCTCTGCAGAAGATGCACTTTGATAGATCCCGTATCCAACCAAGTCAGACTACCTTTAATGGTATAGTCCTAGGAAAGGAGGTACATTGCACCGGTAAGGTCACGCTCGACGTGGTATTCGGAACACTCGACAACTACCGGGTCGAGGAGTTAATCTTTGACATAGTGTCGTTCCAAAGTGGATACCACGCACTGTTCGGACGAGCCTCATTCGCTAAATTCCACGCCACCCCCATTATGCGTACATAAAGTTAGAGATGCCGGGGCCTAATGGCGTAATAACAGTAAATGACAATGCGGGTCGATCACTCAAAGCCGAGGACAAAACCACAGCTTTGGCTCTGGAAGCAGAATCTGAGGCCCTAGCAGCCGAGGAGTTATCCGAGCTACGCACAACCATCGACAAAGACGGCATTGTCATCGCCAAACGATCAAAATCCACATCATTCAAGCCAGCTGATGAGATCGTCAAGTTTCAAGTCCACCCCGAGGATCCGTCTAAAATGGCCTCGACCGGTACCCGCTTGGTGCTGCGCTAGACGAACCATTGCGCGGTTTTCTTCGCGAAAATTGGGATATCTTCGCCTGTCACCCTTCTGATATCTGAGGCATCCCAGGAAATCTCGTGGAACATAGCCTCAACATTATTGAGGGGTTCAAGCCGGTTAAGCAGGAACGGTGGAGGTTCTCGGAGCTGAAGAGGCAGGCAATGGGAAAGGAACTAGCCAATCTACTGGAAGTCGGATTCATCCAAGAGATCAAGCATCCCGACTAGTTGGCAATATTGGAAATATGCCCTAGAGGCAATAATAAATTGGTTATTATCATATTTCCTTGTTCATGATAAATGTTTATTATTCATGCTAGAATTGTATTGACCGGAAACTTAAATACATGTGTGAATACATAGACAACACCGTGTCCCTAGTAAGACTCTACTAGACTAGCTTGTTGATCAAAGATGGTTAAGGTTTCCTAACCATAGAC
The DNA here is from genome assembly GCA_039707655.1 of Elymus sibiricus. Lineage (NCBI taxonomy): Eukaryota > Viridiplantae > Streptophyta > Magnoliopsida > Poales > Poaceae > Elymus > Elymus sibiricus. The sequence goes on from CM077672.1 coordinate 323,279,267, forward strand.
ATGAGTTGTCATTTGATAACGGGATCACATCATTAGGAGAATGATGTGATGGGCAGACCCAACCGTAAGCTTAGCATCAGATCGTTTAGTTATTTGCTACATCTTTCTTCATGTCAAGTATCTGTTCCTTAGACCATGAGATCATATCACTCCCAGATACCGGAGGAATGCCTTGTGTGCTATCAAACGTCACTTCATAACTGGGTGATCATAAAGGTGCTCTACAGGTATCTCCAAAGGTATCTGTTGGGTTGCATGGATCGAGACTGGGATTTGTCGCTCTGTATGACGGAGAGATATCTCTGGGCCCTCTCGGTAATACAACATCGTAAAGAGCTTGCAAGCAATGTGGCTAATGAGTTAGGCACGGGATCTTGTATTACGGAATGAGTAAAGAGACTTGCCGGTAACAAGATTGAACTAGGTATGGAGATACCGACGATCGAATCTCGGGCAAGTAACATATCGCCGGACAAAGGGAATTGTATACAGGATTAACTGAATCCTCGACATCGTGGTTCAACCAATAAAGATCTTCGTTGAATATGTAGGAATGAATATGGGCATCCAGGTCCCGCTATTGGTTATTGACCGGAGAGGAATCTCGGTCATGTCTGCATGTTCCCGAACCCGTAGGGTCGCACGCTTAACGTTCGGTAGCGCTAGGGTAGTATTGAGATATTAGCAGTGGAAAGTACGAAGGTTGTTCGGAGTCTCGGATGGGTTCCGGGATATCATGAGGAGCTCCAGAATAGTCCGGAGGTAAAGATTTATATATGGGAAGTCATATTTTGGGTTCCGGAAAAAGTTCGGTTTTTCCCGATATTGTACCGGGAAGGTTCTAGAAGGTTCCAGAGTGGGGCCCACCTGCATGAGGGGACCCACATGAACGTGGGTAGTGGGGAAAGGCCCCACACCCCTAGTCTAGGCGCACCAAGATCCCCTTAAAAGGAATAGGATCATATCTCGAAAGGATAAGATCAAGATCCCTAAAAAAGGGAGATAGCGATCGGTGGGGAAAGGAGGGATTTCCTTCCTCCTCCCTTGACCAACGACCCTAGGGACTTGGAGGGCAAGCCACCAGCCCCCTCCACACCTATATAAAGGTGGGGAGGTGTTGGGGGCAGCCACCCTTCCACCCTTGCCCGTCTCCCTCCCGTTACACCTCCTTCACCTCGCGCAGACGCTTGGCGAAGCCCTACTGCAGTTCCGCTGCTCCCACCACCACCACGCCGTCGTGTTGGTTCAGATCTCATCTACCTCCTCTCCCTCGCTTGATGGATCAAGAAGGAGAGGACGCCACCGAGCCGAACGTGTGCTAAACTCGGAGGTGCCGTCCGTTCGGCACTAGATCGGATTGGATCATGAAGAGTACGACTACATCAACCGCGTTACGACGCTAACGCTTTCGGTCTACAAGGGTACGTAGACACACTCCTCTCTCGTTGCTATGCATCTCCTAGATTAGATCTTGGGTGTTACGTAGGAAATTTTTTAATTTTCATGCTTCGTTCCCCATCAGGCAAACCTCGTCATGGTACCAAAGAAGGACAAATCATGGCACTTGTGCATCGATTTCTAGGACGTCAACAAGGCTTGTCCAAAGGACCCCTTCCCTCTACCACGAATTGACCAAATCGTCGACGCCACGGCCGGGCATCCTATTGTGCTTCCTCAATGCATACTCCGGATACCACCAGATAAGGATGAAGGAATCCGACCATGAGGCCACAGCATTCATAACTCCATATCATTCTCCTTCTTTCGCTTGGCCACCTCTCTCTCATGAGCCTCTTTGTCATTCACCCTACCCAAGCTCTGCTCATGGAACGTCTCCCACAGCTTTCCTAGGCACCTCTGTAGTATCTCTGGCCAAGGAGCATCAACCCACTGCACAACCACGCAGTTCACACCTACCTGCACATGCACAACAGATTTTAGATAAGCTAAATGATATAGGATCTGCTCATATTGGAGTCTACTACACACAAGAACCTTAACTAAATTACATTCAGTTAACTAAATTTAGTTTATTCAGTTTGCACCAAATAATTCAGATAGTTAGGAATTCAGTTGAATTCAGTTAACTGCATCTAACTGAGTAATGCTGCTCTGCTCTGAAAATGCTACATAATGCAGTTAACTGAAGCTAACTGAATAATGCTTCAGAATACTACATAGTGGAGTAGGTTGCCTGATTCAGTTAACTGCATTTTTGTTCTAGCATACCACCTCACACATTCTCTTCTAGCATAGCACCACACCATATCACATCACATAAAAGAACAAAAAAACAAGCACATCTTCTAGCTCAAAAATACATACCTGCTCAGAACAACCTAGGAATCTCCTCCCAGTCAAAGTACCTTCAAAAGCCACCATCTTCTTTGGCCTCTTACTATGGAGCATGCATTTAGGCTCTGATTCAAGAACTGGTCCACAGAAAGATGGATCAACCACAGTGTCAGGTGTTTCCTGCAAGCATTGTAGCACACAGCGTAGGATATGAGCAGATCGAGCCAAATCAGAAGTAAAAGAAAAATTCCCCAAATTTGCAAGTCCTAACCCTAACCCTAATTCAGATAGAGTACTGTGGAAGGTGGGGTGGACTTACAAAGAGCTCTGCTTCCATGCCAACCATGGAGATATCGTCGTCCGAGCTCTCATCTCCGTCCCTCCAGGAAGGCATTCTCAACGCCGACAAGCAAGAACGGTGGCGGCGGCGGCGGCGTGGTCGGAGAAGGAGAGAGTGAGTGAGCTGAGCAGAGAGTGAGTGCGAGCGGGGAGAGAGCGAGCTGGTCGCGCCTTTTTGACCAGCATCGGACGTTCCGACCGAGCCGCGCCGTTAACAGTCGTTTCCTGTCGGCCGTTAGGTTAATGCTGACGTGTCACCTGACGTGCGGGCCCCATATGTCATAATCAGGCTTAAAACAGCTGAACCGGGCAATTGTCTGACTTGGTAGTTTTTTGCCCGGATTGAGAAATTTTTGGTAGGTTTTTGCTAATTTTTATAGAGTGCTAGTTTTGTAATACTAGAGTTGGATGGAAAGTGATAGTTTTTTGGTAAATACTCTAATTACAAACTGGTATATCTGGCCCCTCTTACAACGATGTCGTCCATAGTGCGCAGCAAGTCGTGAGCTATGTGGTGGTAAGTTGCCTCCGTGGGGTGGACGGCGTCCCAGAAAAGGCGAGCCGACGGATTCTCGCATATGTTTCCACCGTCGTCGCCACAGAGAAGCGTCCCGGGCCCTCACAACACGGGGTAAGAAGATTGTCCTCTTCAAAACCTGCAAATTCGCAAGTGTCAATACAATCTTCACCATGTAATTAAACAGGCTACAGAATATATGTATATATGGTGCTGAGCTGACTGACCAAACTTGGCAGGCGACTCCACCATGTCCATGACGGGGTTGAATTGGTCGGCATATACGATGGTGGTGCCGGGGTGCCTGACCCGGAGCTTGTCCAGGGCCACCTGCAGCAGCAAGTTGTGGTGCATCGCCAGCTTGTTGTACTCTTGGAGGGAAGAGTCGCTGGTGAGGGTCTTGGGGATGCATCCCAACGGGATCACCCCAGGAACCACTAAACTCGTCGCCCCATGCTTGATGAGCCTCTGTTTCAAGTACTAGTACTAATCAACGCGCGCAGCTAGATAAAGGTAACCAACTTGCTTTGTTGATCGGTACCTCGACGGCCATGGAGATGGCACCGATGACATCTGGAACTAGCAGCATCAGCGTGATCCCTGCCGCGCTGTTCTCGACGAAGATGCCGTAATCGTTGGCCCCGAATGCCCCCACGACGAAGAGTGATCTGCTGAAGAACGTTTCGCACTCTGCGTACGTTGATTAGAAATTAATCTGTTGCCTTGTCCACTCTGCAGTGTGTGCAGTTTACTGGCTGAAATGCACGCTGAATTTATGCATTTGCGTAGGCAGGTATTTAATACTAATATACTAGTATATGACATAAGAATTAGAGTTGGACCATGGAGACCTTGGGTTGTGCCGCAGAGTGAAGGCTTGAGAGACTCGAACCACTGCAGCTGCACGCCCAGGCTGGTGTTGAGAGGTTTCTTGGTGCGGGGAAGCAGGTGGTGGAAGAAAGCGGCGTCGAGAGCGGTGGAGCCGCTGACGGCGAAGTTGGCGCCTTGGCGGAAGCTACCGTCGTGCGCCAGCGACGGCGGGACGAACGGCAGGCCCAGGTGTTGCGCTAATTAATCCGACCCCAAACAAAGAACAACCAATAATTAACACCGGGATCGAGTGAGCAGTACGTAGTGGTAGGTAGCGTTAGCGTAGTACCGATGAAGTCGACGACGAGGCGGCCGTCGGAGCAGCGGCCGGTGGGGCGGCCGAAGAAGGTGGAGCCGTAGGGAGGGCGCAGGACGTAGTCGACGCGGGCGCTGGGGGGGAAGACGACGAGGTTGTTGCCGGTGTCGGAGGAGGAGTCGCCGAAGCTGAAGATGGAGTCGTATCGCCCGGCCGCGGAGACCCGGTCCAAGAGTAGTACGAGGAGGAGCGAGCAGACGGCAGCGCACAGGCACAGCCGCTTGCTGCTCATCTTGCTTGATCGAGAAATAAATTCTGATACGGAGAGGATATGAAGTGAATGCCGGCCAGGTAAAGCCACGAGTTTCCAATAATCCGAGTTTCAGCTACCTTGGCAGTACAAACAACCAAACCACCTCTCCCTATCGGAATAAATTCTTACAACGACAGCCACTACAGGAGCAATTTAATTAGGGAAAAGGTTTAAATTCAACCGACTGATTTCTTGGTAAAATCAGTCGGGCCGAGCGGCGACCGCGTGGCTCATCGCGTGTACCTTATTTTAGCCACTCGATTCTCAGCCATATCCTCGTCTAGCCCAACTGCCTTATCCATTAGTATCATGTACTCTCGAAAATCCATTAGTATCATCACGGGTCACAACATCATTGATGGGCCGAGCAGCGGATGTGTTTCTCTCATCTTTCTTCCTGTCATGGCTAGAGGAACGGTTGAAGCTCACGATCACTGTAGCTAGGAACCGGGACGGACGGCCGCTTGACGCATACTCCGTCAAACACCATCGCCGCTGCAATCAGAGGGGCGATGCAGCCGCCATTGCCGCAACGTTGATGCAGTCGGGCCTCCGTCGTAGCATCGCCGTGGTTGTCGAAGCAAGATGTTGCAGCATAACCATGATTGTTTGAAGCACGACGGCGCAACATCACCGTTGCCGTCGAAACATATACCGTCGCAGCATCGTCGTGGCCGTCGAAGCATATGCCGTCACAGCATCATCACAACATTCAAAGCACAACACGAGCGTTTGAAGCATGCCGTCGTAGCTTCAGCATGCCTCGTAGCATCTCCACGGCGGTCGAAGCATGCCGTCGCGGAATCGTCACAGCCGTCGAAGCACACCTCGAGGTTTCGAAGCATGTTGTTCTGCCAACGCCGCGGTCATCGGAGCATGCCGTCGCAACATCCTCGAACTCGAAGGAGCTGGGATGCTAATGCAGCATCGCCTCGGCCGTCGAAGCACAACACGGGCAGCGAAGCATGTCGTTGCGCCATCGCCGAGGGCCGTCGAAGCATCGCGCGGGCGTTCGAAGCATGTCAGTGTGCCATCGCCGCGGCTGCTTCAGCATGCCTTGTAGCATCACCACGGTCGAAGCATGCCGTCGCGGCATCGTCGCAGCCGTCGAAGCACAACACGAGTGTTCGAAGCATGTTGTTGTGCCAACGCCGCGGTCGTCGGAGCAATGACGTCGCAACATCCTCGAAGCAGCCGAGATGCTGATGCAACATCGCCTCGGTCGTCGAAGCACAACACGGGCAGCGAAGCATGTCGTTGCGCCATTGTCGAGGGCCGTCGAAGCATCACGCAGGCGTTCGAAGCATGTCGTCATGCCATCGCCGTGGTTGCTTCAGCATGCCTTGTAGGATCACCACGGTCAAAGCATGCCGTCACGGCATCGTCGCAACCGTCAAAGCATACCACGAGTGTTCGAAGCATGTTGTTGTGCCAATGCCCGCGGCCGTCAGAGCAACAACGTCGCAACATCCTTGAAGCAGCTGGGATGCTGACGCAGCATTGCCACGACCGTCCAAGCACACCACGGGCGTCGAAGAATATCGCCGCGCCATTGTTGAGGCAGTCGAAGCACAACACGGGCTTTCGAAGCATGTCGTCGTGTCATTGCCGTGTCTGCTTCAGCACGCCTCGTAGCATCACCACGGTTGTTGAAGCATGCCGTCACGGTATCGTCGCAGCCATCCAAGTACACCACGAGTGTTTGAAGCATGTTGTCGTGCCAACGCCGCGGCCGTCGAAGCATGCCGTCGCAGCATCCTCGAAGCAGCCGGGATGCTGCCGTCCAAGCACACCACGGGCGTATCTCGTCGCGCCATCGTCATAATAGGTGTGTGCTGATTCGCAAAAAAAAGAGAATACGTGTGTGCTAATGGAGTCCATTGGTGTGACCATCGCATAGTATCACCGTTGTTTGAGTACGTTGTTTTCTTTTTGGATTAACATGCCGTCAGTTGGCGTATGTGTGCATGCAAAAAGCGTGTGGCCCAACCCAGCCCATGCCACGCGATGCGTCAGTCAGGGGGAATTACAATTGTTGGAGAGGCTGCATCGTACGGCTGACTAGGCGGCTTAATTTTCACGAACATCATCCGGATGATTCGTAGCACTCTGCCTTTAATTAGAGGGACATCGATCTAGAAATAATAGTACTCCGTTCCAAAATAAGTGTCTCGGATGGAGTAATAAACAGTATACAATCATATTCATGGCACAATTATCACCTTGCCTACATAATAATTCTCTTTTGTTTTGGGTATTTTTTAGGATCTCTACGTATGTTTGAAGTTCAGAGTTGCTACTTTCAATCAAATGGTTTTCTTTTTGGATTCTATTAAAAAAACGACTCTCAGATTGTTCTATTTATTTGCTTATAATTGTTTCTAGATTTTATTTTATTTTGTATTTTGTCTAACGAACTTTAGAGGGCGTCAATTTGTCACTCGACAAATTTTCAATTTGTCACTAGTCAGATTTCTTTTTCATTTATAACTTTTTTATTTTGTCTCAATAAGGTGTTGATATGAAAAATCAATCCAATGAGAAAATTCTACGTCTACTGCGAGAAGAGGAAAACAAATGGTATCAAAGATCCAAAGCCGTCTTCATCTTGGAGAGAGACAACAATACACGATATTTTCTAATAATCGTCAATGGGTGGCAAAGGAAGAAACGTATTTTTAGTCTCCAACAAGATGATGTACGGATCGAAGATCAGGCAGAGCTTAAACATTATATCACCAAATACAACAAATCTCTGTTCAGGGTGCCGAATGAAGGGAACTTAATCTTGATGACACCCGAACAGATGATATTCCACAAGTCAGGAAAGAAGAGAACGATATCCTCACGACACATTTTTCTTTGAAGAGAAGGTGATAGCTATGTAATTCTAAATAGAACACAACAAAGCTCCAGGCCCTGATGGCTTTCCTGCAGAATTCTATCAGAACTTCTAGGATGTCAACAAGATTGATCTACTAAACTTGTTCAATTTCTCCATGCCGGCCAGCTTGACCTATCCTGGCTTAATTTTGACGAGCTTGTTTTGTTGCCGAAAATTAAGCAGCGAATCCAGCAATATAGACCCATATGTATCCTTAATGCCAGCTTCCAGATCTTCACCAAAGTGGCTACTAATAGTCCCAACACGGTTGTTGACCATGTCGTCCGGCCATCTCAAACAGTTTTCACTCAAAGAAGAGATATGCTAGATGGAGTACTAATCCCACATGAGACCATGCATGAGATGCATCGGAAAACATGAGTGCAGTGGTATTCAAGATTGACTTTCAAGAGGCTTGTGATAAAGTCAAATGACTGTTTCTCCAACAGACCTAAGAATGGAAGGCTTCTTCGAGAAATGACGCCAGTTGATTCAAAATTTAGGCAATGTGGTTGTGAAAGTTAATGATGACATAGGCCATTACTTCCAGACGAAAAAATGACTACGTCAGGGCCACCCGATGTATCCATTTTTATTTAACATTGTGCTGTCATGTTGGCTATTCTGATTGAATGTGCCAAACAAGATGGTCAGGTTGCAGGAGTAGTGCCACACCTTGTGGATGGGGCCTCTCTATTTTGCAATATGTCGATGATACAATTCTTTCTATGGAACATCGACTTGATAAGACTCAAAACCCTTCCTTTCAGCTTTTTAAGGAAATGTGTCTTAAAATTAACTTTCACAAAAATGAATTTTTTTCTGCCTCGGAGAAGTCAATGAGGTGTTTGTTGAATATGCTGACTTGTTTGGTTGTGCACAAGGCCAATTCCCGACTAAATAGTTGAGAATTGTGATTCATTATTGGGTCTCACTAATGCACAAGGCCAATTCCCGATTAAATATTCTTCCAGTGCAAGTTTATGTGTTCTATGGTTCGTTATACAAATAGCGTCCAATTTGTATTCGCCCACAAGTGTTGCCGATATTTAAGCTCGCTGGCTGGGTAGAATTCAAAATAGGTCTAGAACTCTAATAAGGATGGGAGCATTCGTCTTATTATGGTTGCTTTGGCTATGTAGAAATGATATTATTTTTAATGGCAAAAACTTCACTCCTATGCATGTTACTTTTTGATGTACACACTGCCTTCATACGTGGTATACTCTACGCAAAACTGAGTACCAACTGATGTTTAAAGTGGTGTGTATGTGGTTGGAGCGGGTGGCCAAAGAGGGTTTGAAGCAACATGAGTGGCAACACAATCTCTGGATCTGTCCAGCACCTCCTTCGACATAGGCATAGTGTCGATCTTGTATAACTTTACTATTATCTATATGTCAATTTTTAATATTTTCTTTTGTCAGGTTGTTAGTGTTTGACATGTAAATCTTAGCTATGCAGAGACGGGTGTCTCTCATCATGCTCTATATCCGCTTGATGCAACATTTTAAGTTAGTAAAAGCGCTCTTTATCATAAAAATCATTCATAACCTGGCACTTGGACGAACAAAACAACATCCCTGAACCCCTTGATCAAGTCACTAATAGGATTTCAAGGCGGTCTGTTAGTTCAACTAGATGATACCCCGCACGTTGTTGCGGGAATGTTTCGCAATATATTCAGTTAGAATTGGTTGTATGGAACATGAATATTTGGAGTAATAATATGAGAACTAAAGCTGAAAATAAATATGATTTGTGGTGTTTGATTATTGTATAATGTAAATATCATAATATAATGTAAATTCTCATGCATGTTTGCATGTTGAGTGGCTTTTTATTATGCATGATTGCATGTTGTGGTGGACCTTTCTCCATGTATATTGAATGTTGAGTGGCTTTTTATCATGCATACTTGCATGTTGAGAGAAATAGACTAATGGGGGCTAGCTATTTAGATATAGAAGATTTCCTACATGAAAGTAGTAATGAAACTACTACATAACTGGCTCCACGGTGGGCACATAAGGCCTATAAGTAGTGGCACGGCGCCCGGCAATGGTAATTCAGTTAGCAGTGGCAAGCGACCGTCATAACCCTCCACTGGTAAGTAAGTAAGTACAAGTGGCAAGCCCATTTAAACACCAGTTGCATGTAGTGGGCTATTAGTGGTGAGCCCTTTCAGACAAATGTCACTAGTAACCTTCTTAAGCCACAGAAAAAATGATGTCGTGGCAAAAAGAATTGCTACCACCTCATTGCTTTGCAATACATGCATATGCATTGCGTTACATAGTAAAACTGATGCCACGACAACAAAAAATAGCCAAAAATGCTGCCATGGAATCAAAATGAGCACTTTGGCTCATTTATGTTGTTATGGCAACATTTTTTGCTACCACGGCATTGCTTTGCAATACATGCATATGCTTTGCGTTACATAGTAAAATTGATGCCACGACAACAAAAAATAGCCAAAAGTGTTGTCATGGCATCAAAATGAGCACTTTGGCTCATTTATGTTTTTATGACACCATTTTTTTAGTTTAATAACAACAATATATCATGTGTAAACGACTAATCTTAAGTTTAGCACTTCAACAGACACACTAATACTATATAACACGTTCAACACATAGTACTAACAATTGAAAACATGCATGTTCAATTGCAAATAGAAGTTGTCTACGAACTCTTTAGCACCGAGAACAATGGTGAGTCAGGTATGTAGTAGTCCGTCAGGATCTCATGATCAGGTCTGTCAAGATACATGTAGACCCTCTTCCCAGCTTCAAATGCGTAGGCTTCAACAAGTTCTCTCCAGCAAGGGAAACCGAAAAAGTTTCAGTCTGCTTCGTTTGTGACAACAACCCTGAAGATCGAGCCCTTTGTTCTACATGATCAGGTCGGACACAGTTTTGGTCTCCTCATCGACGTCAACGTTGCGCTTCTACACGACTTCACGCCTTCCAAGGAAGGGGATGTACTAAGCAAAAATAAAAGAAAACAATAATTAGATATTTCTCGGGCGCAACTATGAACAACTCAGCCACAACATCTTGAGTTAAAACACACTTTCTCTAAGTATGCCAATTTTCTCCCAATCAAACACACATATACTACACAGACAATTGCACAACTATACACCGATCAGATTTACAAGTTACATGAGATGCCCGAAGCACTCAACTCTGATAGAGACGCTATATTCACTAGTAAGGTTTCAAGTTGCAGGGCATCGAACTAAAAATGAGCTCATCTCATCATCCATAGACGGATGGACAAACGGAGTACATCAATCAGTGCGTGGAAACATACTTGCGCTATTTCGTGCATAGCTCACCAGCAAACTAGAGCATGTGGTTGGCCTTAGCGGAATTTTGGTATAATTCCACGTAGCACTCGACACTGGACAAGACACCTTTCTCTGTTGTTTATGGCCAGGAGCCGAGGCATTTGGGAGTGGTGCATTAACATGCAACTCCAATATTAGAACTCAATGAATGGATGGAATAACGCTAGCACATGCAAGACATTCTCCAGCAGTACCTTGTCAAAACGAAGCAGATTATGAAGGAGCCCGCGGACAAAAAGAGAACTTGCCGAGAGTTTCACGTGGGAGACCAGGTTCTTGATAAACTCAGTTTCAAATTCTTTGGGCCCTGTCTGGTGATCCGTCGAGGAATGAAGTCACTTATGAGCTAAAGCTGCCTGAAGAATCATCAATCTTTCCCGTTTTCCACATCTCACAGCTACGCCGGGCGTTTGTTATGTTGTGATCCAACTTCAAATATTACGATAAATTCTAACTTCTGACGAGCGGAGCGGAGCTCCGGCCCGTCGCTGGTAGGCTTGGGCCTTGAAACCCCCCTAGGCCGCGCCACCCAGGCTTGTGGGGCCCACAGAGGCGCACTATTGATGATCTTCCCCTATATGAAGCCTTTTGCACTAGAAAAAAAACAAGAGAAGACTTTCGGGACCAACCACCGCCGTCTCGAGGTGGAACCAGGGCAGGATCACTTTTGCTCTCCGGCGAAGAGATTCTGCCAGGAAAACTTCCCTCCGGAAGGGGGAAATCGAAACCATCGACATCACCAACGCTCCTCCCATCATGGGAGGCCTCAACTTCATCAACATCTTCACCAGCACCATCTCATCTATAAACCCTAGTTCATCCCTTGACTTCAATCTTGTATCAAACCTCGGATTGGTACCAGATTGCTAGTAGTGTTGATTACATCTTCTAGTTGATGCTAGTTGGTTTATTTGGTGGAAGATCCATACGTTTAGATTGTTAAACTCATATTTATACGCGCTGAACATGTTTAATATCATGAGTTCTGAGTAGTTGTATTTGTTCTTGAGGAAATGGGGGAAGTCTTGTTATAACTAATCATGTGAAGTTCATCACCGTTCAATGTTTTGATATTATGTTGTGTTGTTCTTCCTCTAGTGGTGTCGTGTGAACGTCGACTACATAACACTTTACCATCTTTGGGCCTAGGGGAAAGCATCGTGGCATTAGTTTGTAGATGATGGGTTGCGGGAGTGACTGAAACCTGAACCCCAATTTATGAATTGTTCCGTGAGGGGCTGTTTTGGATCCATATGTTTAATGATATGGTTAGATTTACTTAATTACTTCTCTTGTATTTGCAGATGCTTGCATGGAGGGTATAATCGTAAGTAGGTGTTTGTTCAAGTAAGAACAGTACCTTAGCTCTAGTCCACCCACATAACACTTATAAAAACAATGAATGCTAGGTCGATGAATCAAGGTGAAAGTAACTCGGTGGTATTCTTGTGTGTCCTCATGAGCATTCTAATCACTATAATTAAGAAACATCACTGGCTTGTCATTAGCACAATTAAGGATTGGGCCACTTGCTGCACCTTGCTACTTTTGTTACTTGCTACTTGTTATGAATTATCTTGCTATCAAACTATCTGTCAAAACTATCTTACAACACTTGCAGAGAGTACCTTGCTGAAAACCGCCTATCAATTCGTTCTGCTCCACGTTGTGTTTGACACTCTTACTTATCGAAAGGACTATGATTGATCCCCTGTATTTGTGGGTCATCAACTGGCAGGAGAAAAAGAATCATTAATAAACCTAAATGCCTAATTTAAGAGTGTGACATGGTTCATTATGCTTTTAGTTGTGCAAAACAAATTGAGATCAATCATGAGCCATCCACATACACTGAAGCCGTTATTTCCGGTGACCGCGAGAAGTGGATTGCTGCTATGCAGGAAGAGATGCTGCCACTTGAGAAAAATGGCACATGGGATGTTGTGCACTTGCCTAAACAAAAGAAGACCACGTTTGCTGCAAATGGATCTTCAAAAGAAAGGAAGGTTTTTCTCCTAGTGAGCCCGCGAGGTTTAAGGCAAGGTTAGTGGTTAAGGGGTTCAGTCAGATACCATGTATTGATTATAATGATGTGTTCTCTCCAGTTGTAAAGCATAGTTCCATTCATGCATTTTTTGGTATTGGTTGCTATGCATGATCTTGAGGTTGAGCAGTTAGATGTCAAGACTGCTTTTCTGCATGGAGAACTGGAGGAGGAGATTTACATGGACCAACCAGAAGGTTTCATAGTGCTTGGTAAGGAGAAATTTGTTTGCAAGTTAAAGAGGTCCTTATATGGTTTGAAACAGTCTCCGAAATAGTGGTATAAAAGGTTTGATTCATTTATGATAGCACATGAATTTAAGAGGTCTGAATATGATAGTTCTGTTTACATTAAGTTTGTTGATGAATCACGTATATACTTGCTGCTATATGTTGATGATATGTTGATTGTTGCCAAGGGAAAGAAAGAGATCACTGCTTTAAAGGCACAATTAAGTAGTGAGTTTGAGATGAAGGATCTTGGTGCTGCTAAGAACATTCTAGGTATGGATATTACCAGGGACGGAAATTCTGGTTTGCTATTTCTTAGTCAACAGAGATACATTAAGAAAGTTCTTCATCGTTTTAACATGCATGATGCTAAGCCAGTAAGCACTCCCATTGCTCCTCATTTCAAGTTATTATCTTCTCATTGTCCTAGTAATGATGAAGAGTTTGTGTATATGTCGAGAGTTCCATATTACAATGTTGTTAGTTCTTTAATGTATGCCATGGTGTGTTCTCGTTCTGATTTGTCATTTACAATGAGTTTGGTCAGTAGATACATGACTAACCCTCGTAAAGAACATTGGAAGGTTGTTCAGTGGATTTTCAGGTACCTTCGTGGCACTTCCAATGCTTGTTTCAAATTCGGCAGGACTGGTGAGGGACTAGCTGGCTATATGCATTCAGATTTTGCTTCCAGTGATTTGGACAAGAGGAGGTCCCTTACAGGTTATGTGTTCACTCTTGGTGGTTGTGCCGTGAGTTGGAGGGCAACGTTGCAGCCAGTAGTTGCCCAATCTACCACTGAAGCGGAATACATGGCTATTGCAGAAGCATATAAAGAAAAAGTTTGGGTGAAAGGTTTGTATGCTGAGATTTGTGGAGATATTTCTTGCATTAACCTGTTTTGTGATAGTCAGAGTGCCATATACCTCACTAAGGATCAGATGTTCCATGAGAGAACAAAGCACATTGATGTCAAGTACCATTATGTTCGAGACAATGTTGCTGATTAGGTAAGCTGAAGGTATGCAAGATTAGTACTCATGATAATCTTGCTGATATGTTGACAAAGCCAGTTCATGTGACTAAGTTTGAGATTTGCTCGGACTCAGTTGGTATAACTCATTAGTCCTAGTGGTTGTTTGGCGCCGAAAGTGTTTTTCTTTGTTGTTCAAGGAGAAGGTTCTCATTCATGCTACAAGATGAAATTTGTCTCAAGGTGGAGTTTGTTATGTCGTGATCTAAATTCAAGTATAAAGATATAGGCTAACTTCTGACGAGCGGAGCGGAGCTCCGGCCCGTCGCTGGTAGGCTTGGGCCTAATATCAATGATTTTCTTTTTCAAATTCATGAACTTTTTTTCGAAATCCATGAACTTTTTTCGAAATCAATGAACTTTTTTTTCAAAATCGGTGAACTTTTTTTGAAATTTGTTAACTTTGTTTGAAAATCGATGAACTTTTTTCAAAGTCGATGAACTTTATTTCAAAATCGGTGATTTTTTTTCAAATTTGTGGACTTTTTTAAAGTCAATGAACTTTTTTTCAAAATTTTGAACTTTTTTAAAAATGATGAACTTTTTTCAATTTTATGAACGTTTTGAATTCTTTGAACATTTTTGAATACATGAATTTTTTTTCTAATTTGTGATGTTTTTTTTTAAATCTGTGGACATTTAAGTTTTGTTCACATTTCTTTTCAAAAGAAATCCCATTTTTCTTAGCGCGGGTAAGTTAACTTCTTAAACGTTCCGCGTTTTAATATTTTGCAAGGGCTTAATAGGTCTAGTGGTTAGCCAACCATGCACTGAAGGTAACTGGCGCAGGTTCGAATCCTCAAGAGAACCCCATTTTGGGGTTGTTTGTCACGCCATAAATACATTTTTTTTTCACTGCCCTGCGTGTTTGATGGGCCGGCCCACTAGCTTGCTGCAGTGGGCGCCAGTTGCATCCACCGGCGCATAAGGCGCCCTATAGGAGTTCCCTTGGATGGAATCCTCTTACCTGCCCTTTTTCTTCCCATTTGTTTTAAAGTCGCGATTGTGCCGGCCCGGTGCCACTGTAGATTTTACCAGGGCCAGGAGAAGAAGCTACTACATCGGACCGGCCCAAGAGAGAGAAAAGGCCATGTCATAAGTTTACTGGGCCTCAGAGGGTCTCGTACATGTTCGGCCCAGAAGATCCGACAGCTCGCTAGGATCAGCAGGTGAGAGGCGACGGTGGCGGCGAATGTATCTGTAGTTTGTTCCTCTTTCTCTTTCGATTTGAGATCTTCTTCTTCGGCAAGTTGTGCTGCTACCAGAGACAATTCCACCACTAATTGAGAGGGCTAGTTTTCGGTAGCTAACACAAATTAGGTGGTTATCAGATCCTACTACTACAGTGCTAGTCACAACTACCATGAGAGCTAATAGCGGCAAGCGCGTAGACTCCTAGGTTTCAAGGGTACCAAACAAACAAACAAAAATCTGACTGTTTGCGCCATGCTACTGTGCAGTGCAATGGCCGAGGGAAGCTCTCTTCCGCTAACGACGGCAGGTTCAGAAATAAAAAAGTGGATGGCCTTCGTCTCGTCCACTCGCATCTCTCTAACCAAAACTTGCCGTAACCTGTGTACTCGCAACTCATAGGCCACTCGTCGCCAGTCCGTTCTTCTCACGCACGAGTACGAGCCGTGGCGCCGCCAGATTCGCCCACGCGCGCGCCTCCCGGTCAGTGTGCCATTTTTCTAGTAGTGCCCGCGTGGAGCGCTGAGGCACGCCGACACCCGCCGGGACGTGGACTCGGCCGTCTCCATCCATCACTCGCGTGAAACACGATCCACAAGCAGTATTGCAACAACGTGCAACCGACGTCGACAAGGAGCTGCCCACACCGCATGCACGATCTCGCTCGCGTGCGCGCGCGCGGCCACACCCACGCACACACGTTGCCTTCAGCGATAGCAGATCGAACAGACGAGGACCAGCAGCAGATCTGATCAGTCGCGACGCTGCGCGGATGATGGGATTCGATGATCGGGTTGGCGTGAGCTCGTGAGTCGTCGTGATGGGATTTGGATAAGACCAGTCCGGGCAGCTGGCGGGATACGCATGGTCCATCAGCTGCCTCGTCGTTGTGGTCACATACCTGCAGGCTAGCTGCTGGATCGTACTACCAGTAGTATGAATATGGCCTGGGTCTGCAGGCTAGAGGCTATGATGCCACGCGCCTGGTTCTGGCCAGCTTGATCAGCTCTACTCCGAGCAGGTGACCTCCATGTGCGTACAGTGGATAACTGCTTATTACAGATCCTTCAGAGCTCTCTAATGTTCAACGATTAACCCGTGGTCTGATCTTTTTTATCACTATATAATTAACCTGTGATGGATTTAAAATTTTAGAATGTGAAAGATCCATTTCATCCAATGGTTTCCTTGCATATAGCTCGTAGTATAAACGTAGAGAAGGTAGGTCCGTGTACTACAAGTTATTTATTGATTTATTTTGCTGGGAATTTTTATTTATTAGGAACTAACTTATGGTTGAATGGTTCGAAGCAAATTAATGTAGCTTGTGAGATGATACAACAATTATTAAAAAATGATCGAGTCGGCCCATCAGAGATCAAATAGAAGGAGTACTCCTATAATAATTAGTGTCTAAGCTCAAAAGCAGGTCAATGGGATTCGCAAGTGTTGCTTTGGCCTTGTTGAAGGCATTGTCTCCATGTCTTGGGCGTCTTTGGCTGGACGTGACGACAGTGGCGCAAGGGCGCTTATTCCTTCTTGAAGGAATTGCTGCGGAAAAAAATAGGCTTAGTTGTAGATGTTTATTTCATATCTTGTAATGGTTTAGCCGTAATTGTCTTTGTTCTGTACTTCGTTTAATAATTATATAAAAATGATTGTGTGCATTACAATGATGCAAAGACCGGGGTTTAACTTTCTTTTTAAAAAAAGTGTTGCTTTGTTATTGGTACTTCCATCTTTTAGTTGTCGTCCTTTCCCGTCATGCCAAATAGCCAAACTGACACCTGTCAAACTCTTATTTAACCATAGAATCATATATTATACGCATGCACCACATCGATGAAGTAAACTAAGCAAACTCATGAGCGTTGACAAAACAAGAAACCTACATCGTATTCATGAGATCAACGCAGCAACGCGTAGGCCCTTAAAACCAATTTTTGGGCTAAGGAACAAAAAAATTACAAGGAAACCTCTATCCAAACTCCTATTATAGGAGGAGGTCATAGAAAACCCCATAACCCCTATTTTTAGTTGCTGATGTGGCATATCCTTCTTCCTTGTTGTGTCTTCATGACGGTCGTCCGCACCTCCCTGTCAGCCCTCTTCCTGCTCGCCAGGCTGAGACCCCCCTCCCCCCCCCACACACACACACTCCTCTAGCAAGCCCTGCCACCTGACGTCGCTGCCACACCACAGTACCTCAATGCCGCACCACCACACCGCCGCCTTTGGGGCAGGCCACCGCACCACACCAAGGAGGATAGAGGCAAAAAGGAAAAGACCTACTGACTTACGAATCGGTGCCATATTTCACTGTAAAATGGGGCTGAGAAATAAAGCATGTTGCTACAATTGGAGGCTTGTGTGTGTGTGGGGGGGGGGGGGGGTAGACAGGTAGCGTACAACCCCAATTTTACCTTTAGGGGCTCTTCTTCAGGGTCATTGCTGAAGATTTTTTTTTTCGAAACAGAGGCAAAAGATTTGCCTCATCCATTAATTAAGCAGAAGAGAGTTGCCCGGTTAATAAACGGAAAACCAGGCGAAAACCGTCACAAACCGTTGAGCGACACTCGCATAATACCCCACACACACCTCACATAGAGGGTCTCATGAACATCACACACCGGTGTCAGCGTCATCACTTCTCCCCAACACGCCCTCCCTAATCTCCGAGCAAGCGACTCCGACTTCTCTGAAGACAAACGTCGACCCAACCCACATCGTAGAGGCTGTGTGGATACACAAGAAGGCCCGCGCCAAACTCAGACACTCGCGCTAAGGACAGCGCAACTCCGACTCTGAAAGATAGCTCCGAAAGAGAACTATGCAAGGCTGGCGCCGCGGAAGACCACCGAACAGGCCACCTGCTGCCTATCATCGTTGCCACAGGGGCCACGCCGCCGCAGCTCCGACTTCACCGCGCTGAAAGAACATGCGCTGCCCCCATGTTTGGTTTTGGTAATTGATGACAATCCCTCTGGACTAATGGTTGCCTTGAGTTATATTTGAAGGGTTTGTCCATAGGCTTTTTTTGAAGTACATTTGTTGGTTTCAAGGAGATTTTGAGATGACCAAGGTGGTTATTCATGAAGTTATCCAAAGTTTGGTCATGTAAGAGATGAGCCTATTGCAAGCATGTCTTCAAGAAGAAGATTGTGTGGACATTCATGTTTACCTTCAAGACGTCATCTTAATGAAGAGAGTTGAGAAGATACAAGGTTGATCAAGAATAAGTACAACGAGTGATTCAAGTTGATCAACACACACAAAGCGTAGAAGATGTACCAAGCGAGATCAAGTGATCTCATGGTATGGTAAGCATTGTCCATTATGCTTTGTGTACTAACCCATGGTCTATGTGAGAGTTCTATGTGGGGTTAGGTATGTTTCCATGGGCTGGCGTCAAGAGGAAGATCTCATTCAACCCATGGAGGATGACATCAAGTGGTGATCGTCATCAAGATTGCGGTGTGCAAGTTCAAGTGGAGCATCACGAAGAGATCACATGCTTGAAGCTTGCCATCCGTTGTGGTGACAATGGACTTGTGAAGATGTGCCAAAGAGTGGCTCATCCATAGTGGAGTATGGGGGAGCAATCAACGAGTCTTCATCGAGCCAACGCAATCAAGAAATGTGGTCCAACTTGAGGAGGTCAAGATCGTCATCATCTAGCTCAAGTGGACTATGTGCAAGGCAAATGTTTGCCCTTGATAGGTTTTCTATTTTACCGGTCTCATGGTGGTAGTTGGGAGACTGGGTTATAGGATCGATAGCCGTACTATCAAGGGGGGCTCTCGGATGAGTAGCTTAATCGTATTTTTCGTAGAGAGCTCAAACCATTGCATTCTTGCATCATCTTTCTTGGTTCTTGTTTGCTGTTTCTCTTTGTGAGTTTTAGAGCTTATGGTCATCTTCATGACAAGCTCGAGTTCATCGAAAACGGAGTTCATGTGCATCTTCTATGATGTTTTCGATGTTGGAGTGTTTGCCGGTTCTTCATTCATAGAGGTTTCACATCTCTATATCATTGGCGTTTTTCTTCTGCATCTTCTTTCTATAACCAGTCGCTGTTTGGATAGTACTCGTCGTCGTCTATCCAACAAGCTTGAGTTTGCTCAATTCGGAGCTCATTTGCAGAAGTTGTGGCAGTTCAGGTTTTATTGTATCCTCTGTTCTCTGTGGCAGTGTGTTTTGTGCCAAGCGGTTGTACCGCTTGTAAAAGCGGTTGTACCGCTTGACCGGTTGTTCCAGCCCTGCACCGCTCCACTACCGGAATACCTTCTGTACTGGAGTTGTTGTTGGGCGGTGGTGGCCCGGTAGTTCCCGGACGGCTTCGGCGAACCGGTACTACCGGTGCCTGGAGCGGTTGTACCGCTCCGGACTTAGCCACCACAGGAACGCTGGTCTGGCGGTTGTACCGGCACAACCATCACCCCAACTACCGCTATGGGGTGACTCCCTTCTGTTATGAGGCGGTTTTTGGGCGGTGGTGGAGCGGTAGTTCCGGTTGGCTCCGGCCGACCGGTACTACCGGTGGCTCCACCGGTTGTACCGCCTGGGCATTACTACAGTGGGAACCCGTGAATACCGGTTGTACCGATTCTTCAAGCGGTTGTACCGCTGCAGTGCAAAAACGGCTGTAACGATTGGATTTTCTCCCTCCTATAAAAAGGGGTCTTCTTCCCCCTTGAACCTTATCCTTCTAGCTCGTGTTTGCCCCCCATTGTTGACCTTCTTCGAGCTTGCTATCTCTCAATTCCTCCAATGATTCTTGCTAGTTCTTGAGGGAAAAGAGAGAGGAGATCTAGATCTACGTTTCCACCAATCACTTTCTCCTCTATGTGAGGGGAACCCCTTGGATCTAGATCTTGGAGTTCTTGGTGTTCTCCTTGTTCTTCCTCTCATATTCCTCCATTGCTTTGTTGCTTTGTTGCTTTGGATCTAGATCACGTGTGTTCTTGCCATTGCATTAGTTGCATCGGTTTGAGTTCTCCACGGTGATACGTGGTGGTGAAAAGTTGAGAAGCTTATTACTCTTGGGTGCTTGGTACCCTAGAGCTTGTTCCTCTTGGGTGCTTGGGCGCCCTAGACGGTTGGTGGTGCTACGGAGCTCAATCATTGTGGTGTAAAGCTCCGGGCAAGAGTCGGGGTCTCCAATTAGGTTGTGGAGATCGCCTCGAGCAATTTGACGGGTACCGGTGACCGCCCCCAAGGGTTGCCAAAGTGTACGGGTTCGATGATCGCCCCCAAGGGTTGCCATTTGTACGGGTTCGGTGACCGCCCTCAAGGGTCCCTTAGTGGAATCACGGCATCTTGCATTGTGCGAGGGCGTGAGGAGATTACGGTGGCCCTAGTGGCTTCTTGGGAGCATTGTGCCTCCACACCGCTCCAAACGGAGATTAGCATCCGCAAGGGTGTGAACTTTGGGATACATCGTCGTCTCCGCGTGCCTCGGTTATCTCTTACCCGAGCCCTTTACTTATGCACTTTACTTTGTGATAGCCATAGTGTTTCGTGTTATATATCTTGCTATCACTTAGTTGTTTATCTTGCTTAGCATAAGTTGTTGGCGCACTTAGATGAGCCTAGTTGTTGTAGGTTTTGTGCTTGACAAATTAAACACTAGTTTTATTCCGCATTTGTTCAAGCCTAAACCGTAATTATTTTAAAGCGCCTATTCACCCCCCCCCCTCTAGGCGACATCCACGATCTTTCAACCGTAACAAAACAACCCGAGGTAATCCCACGAACACGCCGGAGAAGAGCCGACTACCGCAACCATTGCCGCGTCTCCGACATCGCACACACCCATCATCGTTGCCACATAAGCCTCGACGCCAACACCACCATCTTCCATCGGTCCCGCCTGTTGATGCCTAGCTCCAAAGACGAAGTCCCCGAGAAGGGATACAATGCGAGAGCACCGTCATCGTCCGATCCCATGGATCTAGGGTTTCCCCCAAGCTGCGAAGATTGGAGCTGAGAGTACCTCGGCGATGCCAACAAGAAGGAAACGGTGCTTGAAAGCATCGCCATCACCGGCTCCGGACACGCCGGAGACAAGCTTTCGCCCGGATCAACCTCTCGAGCCCCACACAACATGCATCAGCAAGTCCTCCATCGAGCCACCGAGGTCACATCCGGCCGGATCTGACCACCTTCATGCCAGGTCACTGTACTGGCCACCTCTGATGGTGTCCTGGACTAGGGGGTACTCACCACGTCGTCTCCCGACCAGTGGGTCGGGCCGAGGACCCCCATGGCGGTTCACTCATGGGCCACTTCGGGCAGCCCATGACGCATACAAGGAAGACTCTACAAGACTTGGTACACAAGCCGAAGACTCTCCTAAACCCTAGGCCAACGGTGCATATATAAACCGAGGCCAGGCTAGTCAATAGATGATCTCATATTCATTAGAACAATCTCGTGGTAGCCATATGTACTCTGTACTATCCCACATATTAATACAATCAAAAGCAGGACGTAGGGTATTACCTCTTCGAGAGGGACCGAACCTGGGTAAAACTCTGTGTCCATGTTACCATCGCTCCATGACGCCTAGCTTAGGATCCCTACTACGAGATATGTCGGATTTGACACCGACATTGGTGCTTTCATTGAGAGCCTACTGGGTAGTCGCCGCGGTGCGATGGGAATTCAGATCGGCTCCACCGTGATCTACGCGTCGAAACCGAGCTACATCATCAACGTCGGCATCTTCGTCGCCGGCTCGACTGGTCACCTCGGCGTGGCCGAGGACTATGCTCCATGTCGGATCATCAAGATCGGACGGGTGTCTTCATCAACATCAACTCCAATCTCAACCAAGATCATGGAAGAATTCTCCATGGTGCTCGGGGGCTCAACGTCAACATTGCCCTCGCGCGATCATGCAGTTTTTTCTGGACAGCGGATTCATGTTCGCCGTCCCCGTCTCCTCGAGCGTCGCTTTGACGATTGCTTCGATGGAATTGTGCGGAATTGAGTCTAGAACAACCCTGTAAAATTTCATCTCGTTCCGATGGAGGAATCTCCGGCAATCTCCGATATACCAGAGCCTTGTCGAGTCTGGACGGGAATCTGGATGAGTTTGGGGCGAGGAGTCCAGGAGTTAGCTCAGACGTCCTTTGGAAGATCCAACCGTTCATCGGCTTCGGAATTCCCATATCTACCACCCCTCAAAATTTCAGCTCGATCCGACCGTTCAAACTCCGGGAAGCGTCCGATGAGTGCATTAATTTTCGGATCTATTTTCTGCGCGAAATTGAATCCGACCTGAATTCATCTTTCTTCATGAACGGGATATTGGACATCCTTTTTGAAGGAATTTTTTCTAGGGTACTGTGTGTTGTTCTCAAACACGTGCCCACAAATTTTGAGTCTTTTCCGAGGCGATCTTCACCGTCGCGCCGATGTCAAACCAGCCCGGCCACGTTGCTCCATGGCTGCCGATCTGCGCCAGCATCGACTGCGCCGTCGCTTCATCGAGCCGACGACAACCACCTCGGATCATCACCTCGGCGAGCTGACCAAGAGTTCGGCACCGCTCTCCCTAATGATCGCCAGGATAAACATCGTCACCTTCCGGATTGTACGGGTCGGGCGCGCCAGCATCGCCGCGCGGCCACTTTCCAAGACGGCATTGACTGCATCACAAGTTCTGACCTGCGTCGGCATTGTCGCGCCATTGCTTCTTCAAGCCGATGTCCACCACGCCGACCTGCTTTGACACCTCGGCTGGCATGGGGCTGCAACGTCACCTTACCGACCTGCTCCAACACCTCGGCTAGACCGGGGGCTTCGCCATCTCTTCATCAACCTACTCCGGGGACTTCGGCGTCACCAGCCGACCAGCTTCGTCAGCTCGGCCGGACCGGGGGCTTCGCCTCAACATATCGGCAGTGTCGTACTACCACTTCATCAAACCGAGCTCTTTGCTCAGACACCTCGGCCGGACTGGGGGCTTGGCCATCGCTTCATCGACCTACTCCGGCGTCACGACCTACTCTGTCTCCTCAGCTGGACCAGGGGCTTCGCCTCGGCACATCGGCAGTTTTGTGCTGCCACTTCATCAGCCGAGCTCTTCGCTCAGCCACCCCAGGACCGGCTTGGGAGCTGGGCGACTTCGTCCCGTCACAAGCCTGGACCGCATCATCAACACCGAGCACATCAACCAGCTAAGTCGCTTTCATGCTCAACTTTTTTCAATTTTTAATTTTTGTTCGGTTCGACCAAGCATTATATTTGTGTTAGACAAAAACTCTGTTTGTTAAAAACACTCCCTTTACCCATGTTAACTGGAGGCTCTTAACTTTATATGAGCCGTTATAATAAGTGTTTTCTTCTTAGTCGTTGCAAAGTCTTTTTCTACCACTCCTTTCTCGACACGAGTGTGTGGTCAATAGCCGGATAGCCTGGTTTCTCTCTAAAGCCGCTCGAGTTTGGTTCGCTAAACTGGCCTGAGAAGCACTCCGCCTTCGGGAATAGGAGGTTGAAGCCGAAGGCTGACCCGCTTGAAGTCTTGAGATCGGATGTGTCATGTTAAAGCACGACGGAAGGACAAACTAATTTTAAGACCAATTTTCAGATTGGCACCACAAAACTTGCTTTAGTTCGGACGTAAAGTTTTTTGGTTTCCCGAGCTTATGGCACCTTTAACCTGCTTGTAGGTTTTCCTTTCAGGAGGCGGGACATCCTCTTGATCGAGGTGTTCTGCGTGATGGTTTTGCTCGAGAAATCTTTTCTGACCCGCAATTCGGCATCTTTCCTGCCGAGCTGCACCTCGGCGTTGCCAAAACCATAAGCCTCGCAGTACAATGCCGGACACCTTTAAAGCATCGACAATATCAACGGGGGGCTGTGACTAGAGCCGAACCCACCAAAAGCCAAGGTACTCCGAGGAGTCCTCGGCAAAACGTTCTCGGATATTGCTTTATATGCATCAGTTTCGAATTGTGTCTTCGGTCAATAGTTGGGTTGCCCGGCTCCTGTGCTTGCCTCCTACGTTCCGCTTTGTTCGGCTAGGTGTGTAAAGGGAGAACCACTGCGATTGTACTTCCGATTTAACTGATCAAGTACCTCAGTGGAGAAAGCTGAAAACTGACTGTCACAATGAGCGCAAACTGGTCAGCGATCCGATGACTGTATCAACCTATAGATCGATAGAGGTCACCCCGTGTTAAACGATGTGCCTTTCATACAGTGGGCCGAAGTGCTAATGGTTTGTCCGCGGCTGACACCGAACACTACCGGGGGCTAGTAACTGGCCTCCCACCGTTAAGCTCCTATGACTAAGTGAAAGTTATAAAGCCTGGATATCTGATTGCCTCGTTTCCGCTAACACAACTGCCTCCGGGCACCGAGACGTCGGCTAAGGGTTGTCTTGTTACTGCGGAAACACCCTGCGTAGCATCTACAAAGGGAGGAAGCCGACGATGGGCCACTTTCAAATTATAACCAGTCGCAACGGAGTCAAAATAACATATAGCATTTGTATTTAATATACGAACGCTGCCTTCCCATTAATCGTTATAAAGCCACAATATGCATCAATTTGACTTGAGATCTGGCCAAGCTGGGTTGCCTGGCTCCTGTGCTTACCCCCTACGTTCCCGATTGTTCGGCTAGGGGGTAAAGGAAGCACCTCTGTGATTGATACTACCGGGTTATCCGGGTTAGTACCTCAGACTGGGTGAAGCCGAAAGCTAGCGATCTCAAGAATATAATTGGTCGGCAACGACGGAAGTGAAAATCTCGGTTTTTTTTAAGCCGCATACTTCGGAAATTTCTCCCGAATTGATCTTCACTATTTTTCTCCCACTTAGATCGGAGGTGAAGTTACATCATCCTACTTAGCATGACAACCCAAAGAAAGGAACCGATAGCGGGACTATTTTCTTTGGAAGATGTTTCTTACATTAAATAGTAATATAACATATCTCTCTGCGTGCCTTTGTTTATAAAACCGTATGGCCGGATTGCCTTGTTTTCCGTAAATCTTTGCCCTTATAACGGCTTTATAAAGTAGGACAAACACTCCTCAGCTACTGGCCGAGGAGGTTGAAGCCGATGGTCGGTCAACAAAGTTTGTACAATGCGGATCCGAGAGTTAATGATGTAAAGTACTTGGATACGTAGAATCATTACACATAAATTGTGATTAAAGTCAATTTACCCCGGATATCGATCCTTAATTCGGCCACCCTTGCCCAAATTAAGGCTCGGGGGCTACTGGGCTTCGCGCTTCTCCCGTAAAAGCCATTAACGGGTTACATCGATCCCCTGATCCGGTGTTGCCACCCGACCAGTGTCTCGGGGGCTACTGCATCGACGATTCAATGCAGACAATTTACAAAGTGCGAAACAGTTTCCGAGGAGATTATGATCCTCAGGTTGGTCGGCCGCACCCAACCTGAGTCTCGAGGACTATGCACACCGCATTTCCATTCCTAAACATGCTGCCGAGCTAGGAGTTGATCCTCAGGCCGATTTCGTGAATCGACCTGAGTCTCAGGGGCTACTGGGATCAATGGTTTTATGTTTTCCTTCAGGTGCATTCCGGGTTTTAGGCCGGCACACACCTTGAGGGCTACTGGTTATATATCTCGGCAGAGAATAAATTGCACCAATCGAAAAAAATATTCGCAAAAAATCAGCCCAAGACCGAGGTGATGCAACACCTCGGAAGCAGTTCGGCATAAAGCTCGGCTGCGAGTGGCTGGCTCCATAGAGAACTTTTTCGGCGTTAAGCTCGGATAACCTCCTTCAAACTTTTTCAAAGACGAGGTACTCTATGCCTCCTCGGCTGTAGTCTGGCGCTGGAGCTCGGATACAGATCGGCGTTGGAGCTCGGCTGCAAGAAGGCACCTTGGATGCAGTCCGGCACTGGAGCTCGGATACAGACCGGCGTTGGAGGTCGGCTGCTAAAATATACCTCGGATGCAGACCGGCGTTGGAGCTCGGCTGCTAAAATATACCTCAGATGCAGACCGGCGTTGGAGCTCGGCTGTAGAAAGACACCTCGGATACAGTCCGACAATGGAGCTCGGACGCAAGAGGACACCGCTGCATGGGAAAAAGCTTCAAACCCGAGGTGTGGCGTAAAAATAACAAGGCATTGATAAAGGCCGAGAACTTAAAGGACTCCTCGGATACCCGACGTATGAACTCTTCGGATACACCTCGGCGATCCTCAAGATCGGAGATGGGAAGATTTGTTGAACCAGTTTTCAAGACCGACGACCGAAGACGAAGAACAGTTCGGAAGAACCGAGGAGCGTCCCCAACTTGAAGACCGGTTCAGGGGGCTACTGATAGTGTCCTGGACTAGGGGGTACTCACCATGTTGTCTCCCGACCAGTGGGTCGGGCCGAGGACACCCATGGCGGTTCACTCATGGGCCACTTCGGGCAGCCCATGACGCATACAAGGAAGACTCTACAAGACTTGGTACACAAGCCGAAGACTCTCCTAAACCCTAGGCCACCGGTGCATATATAAACCGAGGCCAGGCTAGTCAATAGATGATCTCATATTCATTAGAACAATCTTGTGGTAGCCATATGTACTCTGTACTATCCCACTATACAATCAAAAGCAGGACGTAGGGTATTACCTCTTCGAGAAGGCCCGAACCTGGGTAAAACTCTGTGTCCATGTTACCATCGCTCCATGACGCCTAGCTTAGGACCCCTACTACGAGATATGTCGGATTTGACACCGACAACCTCCACCAGCCCTTAGCAGAGCCACAAAAAGCTCTGCCCCCTGCTACCACCCGCAGATGCGCACGACAATTTAACGAACTAAAGGCCCCCTAGAATTTAGAAAACACTATATTTTTTGTGTTCCATGTGCATTTATGCCTTCCATCACAAAGCCTCTTTTCCCCCTTCCCTACCCCCTCCTCCCTAGAATGTGGGATTCAAATTGTTTGTATGTCAGATGTAGGAGGGAGGTGCGAAAAAATAAATCCATTGATGGATACTAGCTAGCAGTACCGTATTATTACCACTAATTTGTTTTACGTACCTCCCAAATGAATGGAGCTGAACTTTGAAAATTTACATGTTTACAGAACATCACCATTCTAATATATTTTGAAAGTTGTTAGTATTATAGTATTTTAAAATCTAGAAGCTTTTTTTAATAGCATATTGTCCCGTTCGTCACCTCAGCAACACGGGCATCGAATCGCCTTCTAGTAGTATTACCCAGGCCCCCATTCCACCTCTATTTCAACAATGCCCATGCCCTCTTTTTTTTTTGCGGGGTAAAGGGAGATTTCATTAACTCAAGGAGGCTTCTCATCCTTTGAAAGGTTTACAATACAGTCTAGGCCCGAACGCAACCAAACAGCCGTGCGCGGGGTACTACGTCCATACACGGCGAGCGCGTGACTGACATTATTTTGTGAACGACTAATATGCGAAAAAGAAATTTTCCTTGATTCTGCTGCGACGATCCTGCGTATCTCCTCAACTAGCACCCTTGATTGTGAACGATCCGCTGACTGTGTGGACAGCATAGAGACCGCTTCAGTGCTATCCATCTCTATCATGATCGGCATGTTGGTTCGCTGCAAGGCCAGCAACAAACCCTCGCGGCATGCTTCCAGCTCCGCTTGAAGGCTGTTGTTGCATGTGAACAATTGCCTGCATGCCGTGAAAATGAGTTCTCCTCTCTCATCCCTCAAGACCATGCCACATCCTGCCGCACCAGTGGACTGGACGAAGCTCCCATCGGAGTTGAGTTTTGTCCAGCCTGGTGCCGGCGCCTCCCACTGGAGCTCTTGTTTCTTCTTCCCTTTTGCATGAGTAGGCCGGCCACTATCCTGCAGGACCATTTTCCCTTTCTCTAGATCTGCATGCGGGAATTGGTGAATGCACAGCAAGGAGTTGATGTACCCTTGTAGAAAACGACGGGAGGCTTCTGTGGGAGGAGGAGCCTTGTCATGAGTGATTTCGTTGCGGATGTACCACGCCCGCCACATGATCATGAGAACCACCATACGCGCCGTGTCCGACAAAGGATCCAGAAGCGTGAAGAGCCACTCCGGTCCATCATTCGCTATGGTTTCCACCTTGGGAATCGGCCAGTCTTCCTCCATGGATCGCCAGAGGTCTCTGGCGAGTGGGCACCTGCACAACGCGTGAAAACCGTCCTCCCGTTCCGCGCCACAGAGGGGACAGATGTCAGTAAGCTCTAGGTGTCGAGAAAACTTGTTAGCCCAAGTGGCCAGGGAATTGGTCACAATTCTCCATGCGAACACGCATACCTTTGGGGGAGCAGGGCACCCCCATATGATCTTCCAGATGGCGCGACGACCATCCGGTGCCCTGCTCGTGGCGGTTGCCAATGGACGCTCGCGCTCGTCCATGGCTAGGCGATAGGCGGAACGAACGGTGAAGATACCGTTCTTCTCTGGCGCCCACGCGATGATGTCGTCAATGATGCGAGGCGATGTACGGATGCTGCTGATTGCGTCAACGTCCGGAGGTAGGAAGTGGCGTTGGAGGAGGTCCAAACGCCAATTGCCGGCCTCGTCAAGAAGCTCCTAAACTCTCCTGAGCCGACAGGTTCCTTGCTGGGTGATGGGTTGATGCGACGGCTCAGTAGGCAGCCAACGGTCACGCCAGATGCGGATGTTACGCCCATCGCCGACACGCCATACAATGCCCTTTTTCAAGAGCTCAAGGCCGTACTGGATGCCCTGCCAAGTAGAGGAAGCGTTCCCCGAGAAGACAGTGTCCTCGAGGCGGCCCTCCGGGTAATAGCGAGCCTTAAGCACCTGCGCACACAAGCTATGAGGATTAGTGAGTAAGCGCCATGCCTGCCTGGCGAGCAGAGCCTGGTTGAAGAGGCGGAAATCCCTGAATCCCAGACCGCCCTTCATTTTATGTGCCAAAATTTTTGGCCAAGCCAGCCAATGCGTTTTCCGCTTTCCTCCAGAAGCTCCCCACCAAAAGTTTCGGACCATCCTATTAAGATCATCACATACGGACATCGGAAGCTTGAATACACCCATAATAAAGTTGGAATGGCTTGTGCAACAGCTTTTATCATCGTTTCCTTGCCCGCGAGTGAAAGGGTCTCACCCCATGCTATGATTCTTTTCAGAAGCCTCGACTGCAAATTCTGAAATTTACCTCTTGACATACGGCCATCTGGTGTTGGGAGGCCCAAGTACTTCTCCTCAAAAGTCACTAAATTCACATGCAGTACAGTTCGGACTTTCTCCTGGTTCTCCATAGTGCACGATTTACCAAATGGTATACTGCACTTAGCTGGGTTGATGCATTGTCGAGTGGCTCGTTCATACACATAGAGAACCTCCTGTACCTTTTTTGCTTGCTCCTCCTCTGCTTTAAAAAACAGCAGGGTATCATTTGCAAAAAGTAAGTGCGACACACCCGGGGCTCGCCGACACACTTTCAGAGGTGTGTAGTCACCTTTTCCTTCTCCATCTTTCAACAACGCAGAAAGACCATCAGCCACAAGTAGGAATAGGAACGGGGAAAGAGGATCACCTTGCCGTAGCCCACGTGACGGTGCAAATGAATCCAAGAGGGTTCCATTAAATTTAACCGTGTATCTCACCGAGGTGACGCAAGTCATAATCCAGTCAACCCAACGGCGAGCGAAACCCATCTTTTGCATCATCCGCTCCAAGAAGATCCAGTCCACCCTGTCATACGCTTTAGACATATCCAACTTATAAGCACAAAAACTTTTGTTAGGGTCTTTTTCGTGCTGAATAGAGTGAAAGCACTCAAAAGCTACCAAGGCGTTATCTGTAATCATCCGTCCGGGGACAAAGGCGCTTTGTTCTGGTGAGATAATTTCATCCAAAATAGGCCGTAGACGGTTAACCAAGCATTTGGAAACAACCTTGTAAATGACGTTACAGAGACTGATAGGCCTGAACTCTGTCAGTCGCTCGGGGTTGTCCACCTTGGGGATGAGAACAATGGAGGTGTCGTTCACCCCCTCCGGCATAATTCCCGTTCGGAAAAACTCCTTTACCCCGGCGATCACCTGTTCCCGCATGACTGACCAGTTTCTTTGAAAGAGCGCATCCGCAATCTCCTTATCCGAGAACTCTGCACACAGACCGTCATTCATATGATTAGTAACACGTGTATTAATTAAATTGATCACCGGGTCTGCACACAAGGTACTGTCCGCTTTAAACAGACTAGAGAAATAGGTAGTAGCCAACTCAGCCATGGCATCATGACTCTGATGCGTTACCCCAGCCTCATCCACAAGCGATTTTATGCGATTTTTACGTGCGCGCCAAACTGCTTTCCGCTGAAAAAACTTTGTGTTCCGGTCTCCTTCACGCAGCCACGCAACTCGAGACCGTTGCATCCAGAGCATCTCCTCCCGGTAGAGGAGTTCGTTCATCTTGTCAGTTGCCTCACGAATCTCCTTTCTATCTGCATTCATAGACATGAGCTCTTCCAAACGAGAGCGAGACTTGTTAATCTCTTTAATGACATTACCAAATTTTTTACGGCTCCAATCTTGCAATTTCTTCATCATATTGCCCAACCCAGAGGCTATATCTCCCAGATTCAGCATAGACCCCAAGTCAACCCAGGTGTTCATAATTACCTCCGGGAGGGTTGGATCTCTCTCCCACATCACCTCGTACTGGCGACACTTCCTGACGGACGCCGGTGAAAGTTCCTCCATGACACACCGAAGCAGAATGGCCAGGTGGTCCGAACTGGGCATCACGTGGTGCTCCACCTTGGCGTTTGTGAAGATGTCACGCCATGAGTTATTAGCTACAGCCCGGTCCAATCGGACTTTAACATTTGCCCGTCCTCCACGACGGTTATCATAAGTGAAAGGCAGCCCTGCAAAACCAAGATCACCCAATCCACAAACTTCCAAAGCATCACGAAAATCAATCATCTGACCTGCCGATCTCGGCGTGTCGGAGAAGTGTTCGAAGCTCCACAAAGCCTCGTTGAAGTCTCCAATCACCACCCACGGCATATCGGTTTGGCGGTGAAGATTCCGGAGGAGGGACCACATGCGATGACGGTCCTCCTTCCGTGGTTCGCCATAGACGCAGGTAAGCTGCCAAGGTGGCTCCCCCGTCGCAGCAGTGACGTACGCATCAATACATCTTTCATTTATTGTTTTTACATCAAGACTCAAAGACTCATGCCAATACAAAGCCAAACCACCACTAAGACCCACACTATCAGAAGCATCAAACCCACTAAGACCTAACCGAGAACGCAATCTCTTCATTTTATTCTTAGACTGTCTGGTTTCACAAAGAAAGACGATACTAGGGGAGTGAACCTGAACTAGGCTCACAAGATCACGAACTGTCCGAGGGTTCCCCCCCCCCCCCCCCCTCGGCAGTTCCAGCTGAGGATATTCATTGCTCCTGACGGGGCTCCGCCGGCCCCGTCAGTTCGTCGGCGGCCCCTGGGCCGACTGCCTCCATGGTGTTAGACATCTCCTCCATGTCATGGTCTCCCATCCCACCGCCTAGCTGGGTCTGCTGCCCCTCCAGAGATCCCGCAGTCCTACGTTTTTTCGGTTTACCTGAAAACACACGTTCAGCCGAGGTGGCCGTGATAGCAAAAATCACCAGAGCCTTGTCGCCCACCTCCTCTCCTGTACTGACAATATGGTCAGCATCAGCAGTTCGCTTGCCCAGCGACGAAGCTTCCGAGAGTTCCGCATCAGCCATTTTTACTTCGTGCGAGAGATCACGTATGGCCGGTATCATGGCAGAGCTCTTCGGCTGAGATTGGTTTGAATACTGGGCGCACTTTGAGGCTGTCCCATGGGCACGTACTTTGGCTGCTACATCTGCATGCTGTTTCTCCATCGTGCCTTTGCTTCCACTTGACGTTGACTTCATCTGCTCCGCCAACAATTCATCAACCGCTGGGCTGCCAGTACTTTGAGGCTGTCCCATGGGCACGTACTTTGGCTGCTACATCTGCATGCTGTTTCTCCATCGTGCCTTTGCTTCCACTTGACGTTGACTTCATCTGCTCCGTCAACAATGCCCATGCCCTCTTGTCTTGCAACACACCAATCACAACGCAGCACAGACCACGAACCATCTCCTCACGCGCAGTCTCCTCTTAGTTAGAGCCCGGTGTTCCCATGCGGTTGACGGCGGTGGAAGCGTGCTGCTGGCGATACTATATTTGAAATGCTCTTATCTTATTCCTTTTGTTAGACAGTGGTTCACTGCTAGTACTGTTTTTTTTTACAGCGCTCACTGATACTACAAGTAGTTTATTGTCATGAGTCGGTTCAACAGCCAAGTTTCTTCTCGACGAGTTGGCAACCATGTCTGCCAAGGAAAAGCATAATCACCGACGCCGAGACATGGCGTGAACTCAACTCGGCCATCTCCCTCCCTCGCTTCCCGGGCTCGTTGCGTCCTCCCCGCACGCACGCACGTGACCAGCACCCAACGTTCCAAGTGGTTGCGTTCATTCATTCATGCGCCCCGGAAGTTGGAAGTAATTAACGTGTGACGTCGAACCGAGCAAGTGGTCCCACGACCTCTCTCCTGTCGTTCGCGCGCCCATACGTTGCCTTGGGCGATCCGCGATCAAACACGTACACACGGTACACGAGGAACCCCACGTCCCAGATGAAACGGAACATCCAAGCAAAGCAACAAGGTAACGGGTGACCCTCAGACAAACAAAAAACAAAGGTAAACATGTGACTTTGGTACTACGAGCCAGTTCGGAGTGGTGATGCCGTAATGAACACATGGTTTCGGCACCGTGCTAGCTAGCTCGGTCGCTCTTTTTCTGGTCAAGATGAAGATTTTCTTTTCAGCTGGGGTCTAGCAGGATTACATTTTTTTTTTGAGACACTCTTGCTCAGCTTTATTTAAATCACCACAACGTTTACAGGTAAAAATAAAAGATCACCGGGATGACCAAACCAAACATGCCGGCCAAACCCAAGTGTTAAAACATGCTTAGCGAGATTGTGAGCCTCGGTATTCGAGCTCCTATACTCGTGGACTATATTACAAGACGAAAAGACAGTCGAATGTTCTATGATTTCATGTACTATTGCACCATATTCCGCAAAAGAGCCCTGCTTGATTCCTTCCACCACTGTCTTACAGTCCGAGACCACCTGAATCTTCCGCACATAAAGATCTTCCGCCAACACTAGAGCCTCTCGAATTGCCATAGCTTCAAGTGTTTCTGGGCATGAAATATTCCTGACCGTACCGTAATGCATGATGCACCTAGAAAAGCTCCTCCAGAATCTCTACTGACCACAGCCACTGAACCATAATTTCCATCTCTAGATACAGCTGCATCAGTGTTGAGCTTTACATGATCCTCCGGCGGTGCTACCCAAGATGATGGCCTCGCCGGCGCGATTTTGTTCTGACACTTGATGGCTTGGCAAGCACCTCAATGTCAACTAAAAAAGAGTTTATGAAATAATGGGTTGATAGAGGCGACTGATGTATGTCCTCATGAATTACTTTTCGTCAAGCTTTCCAAATAGCCCACAACGTAACTGCCATCCTCGTAAATTCATTCTCGGCGAGTGACTCATGCATCAGGAACAACCATTCTTCCGCGTTCATCTCCAGATTTTCAGACATATGTTCAACTATCTCATCCGGAGCCAATGCCCACACACTTCTTGCCATCATGCAGTTAATGAGAGCATGTCGCTAACTATCACTAGCTGAACATATCGAGCAGACTTGGGAAGTTGACATGTGCCGATGATGTAAAAGGTCCGCAGTTGGCAGCGAGTCTTGACAAAGCCTCCAAACAAAGTTTTTCAGTTTTGATGGTACCCTAATGTTCCATAAAGATGACCACTTATTTTCCTCAGAGCTGGTATCTGATGGCCCTTGAATATTTTCCAGCAGGTTCTCCCTGTGTATTTTTGTTTTCACTAGCAGTTTATACACAGAGCTAATAGAGAATTTGCCACGCCGATCAGCACCCCACGCCCAGAAATCATCCAGTCTTCTCGTGCACAAAGGGATCCTCAGAATAGCCTCCGCATCGAAAGGCACAAATGTTGCCCGCACTACCTCCTCTCGCCAAGATGCCGAGGGTGCATCTATAAGCTCCGAAACAAATCTGGGAGGGTTGCCAACTAGGGAAGGAAGTGGTCTCATCAAACCCTCTCGTGGTATCCAATTATGCCCCCAAATGTTCGTTGATTCCCCTGTTCCAATACGTCTGATAATACCTTGAGCCAAAGTGTCTCTTTCGTCCAAGATCGCTCGCCAGGCCTGTGAAGGGTGAGCACCCAGGCTCGCCTCCAGTAAATCCGTCGAGGGGAAGTAAACTGCTTTCAAAATCCTGGCACTGAGTGAAGTTGGTTCTTGGAGTAGTCGCCATGCCTGCCTCGATAGAAGAGATAGGTTAAAGAGCTCCATATCACGAAAGCCTAACCCTCCCAAAAACTTTGGTTTTGTGCATACATCCCAAGAGACCCAACACGACTTCCTTTTCCCCCTCCTGCTGCCCCACCAAAATTGGCGAATAATTGAGGTTATATTTTCACATACTCCCCTCGGTAGCCTGAAACAAGCCATGGAATAAACAGGAATAGCCTGTGCAACCGCCTTGATGAGGACTTCCTTTCCCGCATAGGATAGCAGCTTTTCCATCCATCCTTTGACTTTCTCCCATACTCTATCTCTCAAGTACTTAAAAGTACCTTTTTTGAGTGTCCCACATCGGTAGGCATACCCAAGTATCTCTCCGTTAGCTGCTCATTGTGCACATTAAGCGAGCCCTTTATGCTATCACGTACCACTTGTGGGCAGCCCTTACTGAAGAAAATCGAGGACTTATCATTGTTTACCCTTTGACCAGAAGCATTGCAATAGGTCTCCAACAAGTTTGACACTGCAACCGCCCCTGCATTACTTGCCCTGAACAGCAGCAGGCTATCATCAGCAAAGAGAAGATGGTTAACAACCAGAGCTGTCGACGCCACCTTAACTCCCACAAAGCTGGATGACTGAGAACTGGATTTCAAAAGGCACAAGAGGCCCTCCGCTGCGATCAAGAAAAGATAGGGGGAGATTGGGTCTCCCTGACGAATCCCTCTCGTAGGTTTAAACTGGTCAAGTTTCTCACCATTGAAAAGAACCGAGAAAGAAACTGATTTTACCATACGCATAACAGTGTTAATCCATGACTGTGCAAATCCCAACTTACCCATGATTGCTTCCAAATACGTCCACTCTAGCCTATCATAGGTTTTCATCATGTCCAACTTTAAAGCACAATGGCTATTTGACTTCGACTTGCTTCTTTTCATAAAATGTAGGCATTCATAAACACTTATAATGTTATCTGTTATGAGCCTTCCTGGAACAAACGCTGACTGCTCCTTTGAAATAATGCCAGGAAGGATTTGCTTCAACCTATTTGCAACAAAACGTTACACAAGCTTATTGGTCTGAATTGGGTTAGAAGGGTCGGATTCAATACCTTAGGGACAAGAACCAGAAAAGTGCCATTTATGCATTCAGGACTCTCCTCCCCTCTCACAATCCTCAGCACAGCATTCGTCACCTCTTCACCACAAACATCCCAATGCCGCTGATAGAAGTGCGCTGGAAACCCATCTGGCCCTCGTGATTTTGTGGGAAACATCTGAAAAAGAGCCGTTTTTACCTCCTCTCGCGTGTACAACGCACACAAAATATCATTCATGTGTCCCGTCACCTTCCTAGGAACATGATCGAGAACTCCCTCCATATCTGAAACTCCTTCAGAAGTATACAACTCCTTGTAAAAATTTGAGACCAAGTCCTTAAGTTCAGTCGGATCGTCTACCAACACCCCAAGGGAGTTTGACAACGCCTTTATCATGTTCTTCTTTCTCCTCATACTCGCTCGAAGGTGAAAAAAAATTGTGTTCCTGTCACCCTCTGTGAGCCAATTAATTCTCGAACGCTGCCTCCACAATATTTCCTCTCTATGGTATAGTTCGACGAGCCGTTCATTTATCTTGATTTCCTCATGACCAGGTCCTGTCCTTGCCGGGTCACTTCGAAGTCTTTCTAGAGCCCTCTTCAAACCTTTAATTTCTTTACGCACTAACCCAAAAGTGTCAACATTCCAACTCTTGAGCCTGCTGGACAGCAAAGCTAGCTTGTGTTTGATGTCGTCAACTCTCATGCTTGGCTGGTGTGTATCCCACGCCTCCACAACTGTTTCTTTCAGATTTTCATGTGTATCCCAGGCCACCTCATACCGGAATAAAGGATTAGATCTGTTTGCTGCCACCACACCATTCAGCTCTAAGTGAATCGGCCCATGGTCCGATGTAGCAGCAGTAAGATGACTTAAACTTGCGAGGGGAAATTGTGCACTCCACTCCGCTGACCCCAGGGCCCGATCAAGTCTCACTCTTGTGTACGTACCTCCTCTGACCTTCTTTTCAAAAGTCCAAAATCTGCCTTTGAAGCCAATATCCATCAACCTGCAACTATCAACCATGTCACGGAAACCTTGAATCTGTGCATTGCTCCGTTCGCCAACCCCCTCATGTTCTTCCGGACGTAAAACTTCGTTGAAGTCCCCTATACAGAGCCAGGGGAGATCACTAGAACTGCATATGTTTTTAAGAGTGTCCCACGTTTGGTGCCTTAGATGTGTTTGGGCCTCTCCATAGACCACCGTCAGCCTCCAAGGGTCCGTGCCCGGATCAATAACTTTGCAATCAACATGGTACACTGAATAACCTAAAATCTCGATCTTTATTGAATTGTTCCAAAAGATACCGATACATCCACTTCTACCATTACTATCTACTGCATAGGCTTTATCAAAACCTATAGAGCTAGCCATACACTCTACTATTGCCTTATCAATTTGGGTCTCCATGATACAAAGCACAGTAGGTGTAAATTTCTTCGCCATCTCGCGAAGCTCGCGAACTGTCGAGGCTTTACCCGCACCCCGACAGTTCCAACTTAAAATATTCATTGTGCCCGGCGGCGCTCCTCGAGGGAGCCCGCCGATATCGCTTCACTTGTCTCCTGGTCCTTCATCTTGTTGTCTCCCCCGACCTGCACCAGAGTGTTCTTCAGCCTCTTATTCTGCTTCCTCGGTGAAACATAGACAGGGGGCAATGGAGGGACCGCCTGTGGTGTCTTCTGCGTCACAACCAAGGTGCTGCATGTGTCAACAGAGGCCAGGCTTGGTGAGGTCGCAACAGCATCATTGTATTATCTTGCGAAGTCCTTTTGAAACCTCCTTTACCCGAACTAGCTTCTCCTGGCTGCTCCTTGTCCACCTGCGAATTTTCCTTCTCATCCAGACCATCAGCAGTTTGAGGTTCGGTAGCGGCTTCACCTCGCCCAGTTACAGCAGGCTTGAAAACAGGCACTGTTTCAGTTATAGTGTGCTTGTTGTTTGCCTTAGCTAGCCCATCTGATGAGACCTCCGCTTCTGAAACTGTACGCGCAGCAAGCACATCCTCTGTAGTGCTATCAGATGGCCCGTTGTTAAACTCAGACGCAACCCTCTCGTTGCCCTTGTTCCCC
Source organism: Elymus sibiricus (assembly GCA_039707655.1). Lineage (NCBI taxonomy): Eukaryota > Viridiplantae > Streptophyta > Magnoliopsida > Poales > Poaceae > Elymus > Elymus sibiricus. The sequence continues at coordinate 323,317,161 of CM077672.1, forward strand.
TCAGAGTGAACCTCCTCAGTCCTTCCTATATTCTCTCCGCTGCCTCGCCCACGAGCTGGGGCAAAACCGCGACCAGCAGTGCCGCCTCGGCCTCGGCCCCTACCTCCTCGCACTACCGGAATAAGGCACGTTGCCGACGGCCCCGACTATGCCGACGGGGCCGTAGGCGTAACGAAGCCGTCGGCATAGTTCGTGATATGCCTACGGTGGCCGTCGGCATAGATAGGCCGTCGGCATATATGTGGGCCCGGCCACCCGGTGGTGAACTGCTGTTTGACGCCGTCAAATATATGCCGACGGCCCTAACGGCGGCCGTCGGCATAGCTTTTGCCACATCATCGATCCGCGGCACGTGCCACGTCATCGATCCGTGGCACGTGCCGCGTCATCGATCCGGGGCATAGCTATACCGACGGCTTTGCCGTCGGCATAGCTATGTATTATTATTTTTTATTTTTTTTCTAAATTGAAATTTGATTAATTTAAATGTGTCTTATCTAAACATAAACATACATAGATACACCACGCGTGTCTGTTGGGCCCAGTTTGCCGCCCGGTCAACAGTGCCAGGGTTAGACAGGACGGGGTACTTGGGGGTAGCTATCCCGCCAGGTCTTGCGCTGGGCCCTCTTGCGCGTGGCGGGTGCTTGCACCTGCCACCACACTTCCAGACGTGAGCGCAAGACCTGGCGGCATAGCTACCCCCCAAGTACCCCGTCCCGTCTAACCCTGGCTCTGTTGACCGGCGGATCTAGGTCTTTGACTTTCGCCGGACGGGGTTTGACCGATGGACATTTCCACCTGGCTGTGATAGGCCAGCTCATAGGTACACTTCAGATCAAGGTCCGGGCACAACCCACCGCAAGATTCCCTCCGTGTCTGCCCGACGTGGCCGTTTCCCCCCCTCCGTGCGACGGTGGCAGCGACGTCCGTGAGGGGGGTCACACTACGGACCCGCGTGTCGGGTGCTTGCACCTGCCACCACACTTCCAGACGTGTAAGAGGGCCCAGCGCAAGACCTGGCGGCATAGCTACCCCCCCCAAGTACCCCGTCCCGTCTAACCCTGGCACTGTTGACCGGCGGATCTAGGCCTTTGACTTTCGCCGAACGGGGTTTGACCGATGGACATTTTCACCTGGCTGTGATAGGCCAGCCCATAGGTACACTTCGGATCAAGGTCCGGGCACAACCCACCGCAAGATTCCCTCCGTGTCTGCCCGACGTGGCCGTTTCCCTCCTCCGTGCGACGGCGGCAGCGACGTCCGTGAGGGGGGTCACACTACGGAGCCGCGTGCCGGGTGCTTGCACCTGCCACCACACTTTCAGATGTGTAATAGGGCCCAGCGCAAGACCTGGCGGCATAGCTACCCTCCCAAGTACCCCGTCCCGTCTAACCCTGGCACTGTTGACCGGCGGATCTAGGCCTTTGACTTTCGCCGGACGGGGTTTGATCGATGGACATTTTCACCTGGCTGTGATAGGCCAGCCCATAGGTACACTTCGGATCAAGGTCCGGGCACAACCCACCGCAAGATTCCCTCCGTGTCTGCCCGACGTGGCCGTTTCCCCCCTCCGTGCGACAGCGGCAGCGACGTCCGTGAGGGGGGTGACACTACGGAGCCGCGTGCCGGGTGCTTGCACCTGCCACCACACTTCCAGACGTGTAAGAGGGCCCAGCGCAAAGACCTGGCGGCACAGCTACCCCCCCAAGTACCCCGTCCCGTCTAACCCTGGCACTGTTGACCGGCGGATCTAGGCCTTTGACTTTCGCCGGACGGGGTTTGACCGATGGACATTTTCACCTGGCTGTGATAGGCCAGCCCATAGGTACACTTCGGATCAAGGTCCGGGCACAACCCACCGCAAGATTCCCTCCGTGTCTGCCCGACGTGGCCGTTTCCCCCCTCCGTGCGACGGCGGCAGCGACGTCCGTGAGGGGGGTCACACTACGGAGCCGCGTGCCGGGTGCTTGCACCTGCCACCACACTTCCAGACGTGTAAGAGGGCCCGGCGCAAGACCTGGCGGCATAGCTACCCCCCAAGTACCCCGTCCCGTCTAACCCTAGCACTGTTGACCGGGCGGCAAACTGGGCCCAACAAACACGCGTGGTGTATCTATGTATGTTTATGTTTAGATAAGGCACATTTAAATTAATCAAATTTTAATTTAGGGAAAAAATAATAATACATAGCTATGCCCCGGATCGATGACGTGGCACGTGCTAAAGAAATTGTGAGAAAAAAAGCAAAAAAAAAATACCTATGCCGACGGCTAAGCCGTCGGCATAGGTGCCCCTTATCCACTCGCGGCCACTCCTCCTCCACTCATTCTCTCGCTCTCTCTCGCGCCCGCAACCGCCGCCGACATCACCCGACCCCCGGCCCGCCCGCGCCGCCGCCTTCCCGACCGCCCGCGCCGCTCTCCACCCCGCGCCGCCGTCGTCCTAGCCCCGCACCGCCACCCGTCGTCCTAGCCACCCACTCCGTGCCCCGCCGCCGCCTTCCCGACCGCCCGCGCCGCTCTCCACCCCGCGCCGCCGTCGTCCTAGCCCCGCACCGCCCCGCGCCGCCGCCTCGCCGACCCCAACCGCCGCCCCATCCCCTCCGGCGTCGACCGTCCCGCCGCGCTCCGCCTACCGCGCGGCCCCTCCGGCATCGGGCGCCTTTGTGGCCGGCCCTCCGCGCGCCCCCTCCGCCTCCCGCGCGCCCCCTCCGCACCGGACCCGCCTCACCAGCGCCGTCCTAGCCACCGGCCGGCCGCCGGCCACCCCTCTTCCTCCTCCGGACTCCAACGCCGGCCGTCCATCAGCCCACGGTGAGCATCCCTCTGCCTCCTCTTTTTTATGCTAATTTGCTAGATGTATTGATGATGATTGATGATGTTAGATGGATGAATGATGATGTTATGTAGATGAATGATGATGTTGCTGCTGTTAATGTTAACTTGCTAAAAAATGTTAATGAATGCATGATGATGGTCTACTGTTAATGAATGATGATGCATGCTGCTACTAGATGAATTCATGATGATGGTCTACTGTTAATGAATGATGAATGATGATGATGCTGCTGTTGCTAGATGGATGTTGATGGTCTTGCTAAAAATTAGATATTTGAGAAAAAATAGTATTTGAGAAAAACGTTTGGCTAAAAAATGTTAACTTGCTAAAAAACGCACGGAGGGGGGAAACGCATATTAATAATGAAGATGTTGATGGTCTTGCTAAAAAATAGTTATTTGATGTGATGATCTAAGTTGTTTTGTCGGTAAAATTTACAGGCTTTGTGGTGTTGTATCTCTTTGGAGTCATCGTCGTCGAAGTTGTTGGTCCGTGATCCCGCCGTTGTTCGACTACTTTCTCTACAGCCGAGGGTGCGCTACGAAGTCACCTTCACCTCCTACGCTCTTTTAATCATGTCACTAGATTTCATTATCTCGTCAAGTCGCGTAACCTAGGCGTCTCCCGTCCGAAAGGGTTGCATCGATAAATATGCATTCAATTGCATATTTATCATCGCAACTTTTTCAGATTGTCCAGCGCTTTCCACGGATAGCCCGAGGATGTGTAGATTGGGTATGTTTTCCATGCTCTACCCCGTTCCGAGACAGGATTTCGGTGGCGCCTCCCCGTTGTTCTCCGGGTGCACATTCTCTCGGCTTATTGCCGAGACATGTATCTGGAGAACAGCGGGGAGGTGCTACCAAAATTTTGTCTCGAAACGGGGTAGAGCATGGAGAACGTACTCAATCTACACATCCTCGGGTGGGATTAGGACCTATCTTTACCTATTAGAGATGTAGGTGGATTCAATGCCGTCAACGCGGTAGAAAATAAAAATTTGATGTGATTAATTTAAATGAATCCTTAATTTTGTTGTGTGGCTCCCAATAAAGCAGAGGATGGCAGATAATCTATGGATGTATAGTGGTTTTATCCGCCGGAATCGAGTTACACCAGAGTGGGTCGCGAGAACCGACGTGTTTTTGAAGGAGATATTCCGTCGTCCAATGAGAATTATCCCACAATGCCCCTGTGCGAAATGTGATAGACGTCTCCGTAAAAATCAGAAGGACATGTCTGAACACCTTCGCACGCACAGATATATGCCAAACTTTGACATGCCGCCGATAAACTTTGCCGAGCGGGACCGTGGTAGAGAGGAGGTGATGCGACAACGCATCGGTGGTTATGCGGACGACGGGGTCAGAGACATGCTAGATGATGTCATTGCTGCAGAGATGGCACATGCGACACCTTCAGAGAATGAACCGGAGGAGCCGGAGGCAACCGCAAAGGCCTTCTTGGAGATCTTGGCCTCGTCAAAGAAACCTCTTTATGCGGGTGCCAAAGTCTCTCAGCTGGATGCCATCTCGCAACTGATGGCAGTCAAGGCTGAGTATGGCTGTAGCCGAGCTTGCTTCGAAGCATTTCTGGGAGTATGGGCTAACAGCCTCCCCGAGGGTCATGAACTGCCGAAAAGCATGTATGCCACGAAGAAACTCATGAAGGCACTCTCTATGGATTATGAGAAAATACATGTTTGTCCGAAGAATTGCCTTTTGTTTAGGCACGAGTATGCTGATGAAAAGTACTGTAGGGAGTGCGGTTCCTCTCGGTACCTTGAGGTGGTCGGTGAGGATGGTGAGAAGAGGCAGCTAGGCATCCCTGCAAAGGTTCTTCGGTATCTGCATTTCATAGAAAGACTGCAGCGCCTTTTCATCACGGAGGAGTCTGCCAAAATGATGAAGTGGCACAAGGAAGGTATAAGGTACCATCCAAATAAAATCATACATCCATCAGAAGGCGAAGCATGGAAGTCGTTCGATGAAGAATACCCCGAGGAAGCAGCCGGGGCTGGGAATGTCAGAATTGCCATATCAGGTGATGGGTTCAATCCATATGGTATGTCGTCCAATGCATACAGCTGCTGGCCCGTGTTTGTTATTCCGCTCAATCTCCCTCCCGGTGCCCTAATGCAACACAAGACCATGTTCTTGTCTCTCATCATTCCGGGGCCTGAATACCCGGGGAAGAATTTGGGTGTGTTTATGCAGCCGCTGGTGGATGATTTGCACCATTCTTGGTACTTCCCGAGGTTGACATACGACCGAGATCTGCAGAGAAAGTTTGGTTGCACTATTGCATGCATGACTTTCCCGGTTATGCCCTTTTCTGCGGATGGTGTACAAGTGGGAAGATGCCATGCCCAGTGTGCATGCAGGCTCTATGTTTAATTTGGCTGAAGAAGGGTGGCAAGTATGTAGCATTTGACCTGCATCGACAGTTCCTCCCTCCAGACAGGGAAGACAAGAAGAACTTCATGAAAGGCCGGGTTGTCCATGAAGTAAACGAGATTCCAACATTTTCGGGGGCAGATGTTCTTGCTCAGTTAAAAACTCTCAAGCCTAAAGGCGAAGGCAAAGGCAAAGGCAAAGGCAAAGCCAAAGCCAAAGGAGAAGGCGAAGGCGAAGGCCAAGGCCAAGGCCAAGGCAAAGGCAAAGGCAAAGGCAAAGGCAAAGCCAAAGGCAAAGCCAAAGGCTTCGAGGGATATGGTGAGACGCACAACTGGACTCACATTACCCCCTTCACGAAGCTTCCCTATTTCAAGGACCTCAAACTTCCTTACAACATCGATGTGATGCACACCGAAAATAATGTCGCAGAGTCCCTTTTCCGCACGATCCTCAACATTCCTGAGAAGACGAAGGATAACGTTAAAGCTAGAGCCGATCAACAGAAAATTTGTGATAGACCACGTCTAAACATGAAGCCTCCCACAGGCGGTCGAAGAAACTGGTTCAAGCCAGATGCTGACTTCGTACTTAAAAACCCAGAAAAGATGGAGGTATTGAAGTGGCTCAAACACATAGTGAAGTTCACCGATGGTTATGCATCGAATATAAGTATGGGAGTTAATCTTTCAACGGGCAAAGTGACCGGGCTCAAGAGTCATGACTATCATGTATGGATTGAGCGGATAATGCCGGTGATGGTTCGAGGCTATGTCCCCGAGCATGTCTGGCGAGTGCTTGCGGAGCTAAGCCATTTCTTCCGCACGCTCTGTGCTAAAGAAGTATGTCCCGAGGTGATTAGACAATTGCATAAGAAGGCACCGGAGTTGATATGCAAGCTAGAGAAGATCTTTCCGCCAGGCTTCTTTACTCCGATGACACATCTCATTTTGCACCTCGCGAATGAGGTGTTGTTGGGGGGGCCTGTGCAGAATCGTTGGCAGTACGGCCCTGTGAAAGCACATTTGCTCCCTTGGTGGTTTTGGTAATTCATAACAACATATATCTCATTGAACTAATGTCCATTCAAGTTAAAGATTTCAGGATGTTCAATGATTGGCATGGCATGGACTAGAGACGTGGACCCCTCAAAATGCTAAGGACAAGGATTGGCAAAAGCTCAAGACTCTACATTTTTGGTTTAGTGATCCAAGATCACATTGAGTCCATAAGAAAGCCAATACTATCAAAAGGGGATGAGGTGTTGCTTAATGGTCTTTTTGCTCAAGTGCTTAGTGACAGTACTCCTAAACCCTCAACCACTCTCTCAATCCCAAATATGTCCAGAACCTACATTCTAACTCGGCCCCACCGAAATTTCCTATCCGGCCCCATCGAGTTCATCCAAGACATAGCCACTGCCAAAACCCTAACAAATCGGATCCACCGAAATGGATCTCGGTCTCACTGAGATGGCCTTGCCAACTCTCTGTAATCGTTTGCACTTACTTCGGTCTCACCGAGTTTTGCAAATCAATCTCACCGAGATGGCTTGCCAACTCTCTGTTGCCTTATTGATTCACTTCGGTCCTACCGAGTTGATGCAATCGGTGCCACCGAGATGAGGATTGCCCTAGCCATTGCACTTCGGTCCATCCGAGTTGTTCGTATCGGTCCCACCGAGATTCCTAAAGTCCATATCTTTTACACAGTTCGGTGCTACCGAGATCATTGTTTCGGTGCCACCGAGTTGGGTCAAAAGTGTGTAACGGTTGGATTTTGTGTGGAGGCTATATATACCCCTCCACCACCTCCTTCTTAGTAAGGAGAGCCATCAGAACGTGCCTACACTTTCACCACACATTTTCTGAGAGAGAACCACCTACTCATGTGTGAGATCAAGCTATTCCATTCCTACCATTTGAAACTTGATTTCTAGCCTATCCCAAGTTGCTTTCCACTCAAATCCCTCTTCCACCATAGCCAAATCTGTGAGGAGTTGTTTGAGTGCTGGGAAGACTATCATTTGAAGCACAAGAGCAAGGAGTTCATCAACAACACACCGTCTATTACCTTTTGGAGAGTGGTGTCTCCTAGATTGGTTAGGTGTCACTTGGGAGCCTCCAACCTGATGTGGAGTTGAACCAAGGAGTTTGTAAGGGCAAGGAGATCGCCTACTTCGTGAAGATCTACCCCGAGTGAGGCTAGTCCTTCGTGGACGTAAGCCATGGTGGAATAGACAAGGTTGCTTCTTCGTGGACCCTTCGTGGGTGGAGCCCTCCGTGGACTCGCGCAGCCGTTACCCTTCGTGGGTTGAAGTCTCCATCAACGTGGACGTACGATAGCACCACCTATCGAAACCATGCCAAAAACCACCGTGTCTTCATTGCGTTTGAATTCTCCGATCCCCTCCTTTACATACATATGCAATTATCTACTTTCCGCTGCTATACTCTTAGAATTGCATGTGTAGGGTGATGCTTGACATGTACTATTGTTAAAATCTGCCCACAATTAAAATCTGGGAAAAGGTTAGGTTTTATTTGGTCAAGTAGTCTAATCACCCCCCCCCCCTCTAGACATACTTTCGATCCTACACCCTGAGAGACAGAACAAGCATCTCCGACACAAATGTGGAAACAAAGCTAAGATTGCAGCTTCCATAGCTGAGGCAGTTATCCTAGAGGAGGTGTCAGACCTCAGGACATCGTACTATCCAGACCACGTTCCCACTCTGCATAATAAGGTGCCTCGATACAATATAGAAGAGCCCAAGTATAAACCCAAGCTCCATCTATTCAGCGGGCAAGGTGGCAGGGCTGGGGGCTCGAAATCTTATAACATGCCACAACAAGAGTGGGAGGACCTCATGTTCTATGTCTTGCACAACATCAAGGAAGTTGAGGATGTGTGGATGAGGTAATACCACTACACCATTCCTTTATGTCTTGCACAACATCATGTTCTATGTACACTTAGTCCCGGCTTCTTTTAGTCAATTCGTTCGTGAGGAGTGGACAGGAATGATTCCTCCTACTGAGGCGGAGGAACTTACTCTTCTCCGGCATGGAAACCCTGGAAGGAAAAATTGTGTTGCTTGGTTCATGGAGAAAGTAAACTTTCACATTCCCCTATTAAATACCTAGTTCAACATTTATTGGTTTACCGAACTAATGCACCCAGCAATTTCAATTAAACTTGTAGGGAAAAGATCTGAACATATCCATGGATGACGAATTGAGATGGGTTTCCATGGGTTTTGACCCTCGGGTCAAGACATGTGAAAAGTATGATGTGAATGGGTATCGCTTCCATACAGAGGAGCACCAGAACAACTGGCCTGATCCCAAGACTATAAATACTGGAGTGTACACGCAAGGTCAAAATTCAGTTGACTACTACGGAAGGGTAGAAAAAATATACGAGCTTACATTCAGCCGTGGGCGCGAAACCCTAAGTCTCCCTGTGTTCAAATGCCGATGGTTCGACCTAGTAGAGGGACTGAGACATACGCCTTCTGTTGGTTTGGTCGAAGTTAAACCATCAACCGTGTATCCCGGAGCCGATCTCTTTATTGCGGCTACCCAAGCCACACAAGTTTATTACCTGCCTTACCCATGCCAGAAAGAGTACCTAAAGGGTTGGGAAGTTGTGTTCAAGGTGTCGCCACATGGTAAGCTACCTGACCCGAATGATGACGATTACTACAACATTAACCCCATGACATACGAGGGAGTGTTCTATCAAGAGCAACCTGATGATGATGTGGTTAGAAACGATGACGCTGACGCCTTGGGTGATGATGAAGTGGATCCAAACGATGACGATGCACGGAATGATGGTGAGACCATTGTTAATGAAAATGACATACTTATGCTAGAAAAGTTAAACGAAGACGCTGACGACGAGGAAGAGCCTCCACCTCCGTCAGACAATGAAGATGATATGCGTGATAGTGATGATGAGACCGATCGAGGAATCGGTTACAACAGTGATGATTCGTATGGGTTCTAGCAGATGTACGTTTCATGTCTTTTTTTCTATGGTTTGTTAATATGCCTTTTTATGCTTATTTATTAATGTGTTTTTTATTCCTTATTATTATGCTTTTTTCTTCATTATTAATGTACTAATTTTTTATTCTCTTTTCAATGCAGGTTCGCTAAACATGGGCAAGGGGAAGGCCGACGGCACGGGTTTCCTATCGAAGCTCACCACGATGACTAGTCAGAGTGGTCAACCCCGTACTCTTCCCCCCCCCCCCCCCCGACTACTTGAGGATGACTCCTCACAGGGAGGTCGAGGGAGAGGTGCCCCTAGAGGTGGAGGGGGTGGGGGGAGAGCCCCTAGAGGAGGACAGGGTCGGGGACAGAAACAACGCTCCCTCGCCGACTTAGGGGTGTCCTCTTTGAGGCCCTCCTCTACTGAGGTACCCTCCTCTAGTGAGGTACCCTCTGCCAAGGAGGAGGAGGAGGTTCAGGAGGAGGAGGAGGTTGGGGAGGGGGACGAGGAGGAGGAGGAGGCAGGCGAGGAGGATGGTGGTGGCATCGAGGGGGTTGCCCACAACAAGGGGTGGTTGCGTGGTAATGCAAAGCTCCCTCCCCTTCCTGCTACCGAGGAGCAGAAGTGGCTCATTGAGCCCAAGGGGAAAGAGTAAGTGCCACTTAATCATAATTTAATTCTTTTGCTTGTACACATGCTAATATTTTCATTCTTTTGATTGTACACATGCTCATATTTTCATTCTTTCTATCTTTTGCAGCAACTGGATAATTCCTAAAGGGGCCCGTCTTCCAAACGGCGTCATCACCGTTTTGCTGAAGGAACACTGGCCGGGGCTGTTCCGTCCGGATCCAGTCCGGCAGCCTGAGCGCCGGGTTTTGGCCACGAGTTGGGACCACTGGGAAGCGGCCCCCCACCCGGACCATACCACGTATGCTAAGGCCGTGATCACAAATTTTTGGGTAAGTTCTCTTCAGAAGCACGAGTCTTGAGTTTCGTTCGTAGTTTATCATCGAATGGTTTAACTCATGGCTTCTTCCATTCTGGTTTTCTGAATGATTGTAGAAATACTATCGAGTTCTTGAGGAGCACAAGTCCACTGCCGACGAGATCGTGCTGCGCCAAGTGAGGAAGAAGGCCCGTCAGATGCAGTACGAGGTGCGCTGGGTGGCCATCTCGCAATATCATCACGACGCTCTTGAGACGAAGATGACCAAGGAAGACGCGCGGAGGATGCATGTTACCTTGGAGAGGGAGGAGTACTTGGCCGTAAGTATAACAGACTTTTCATTCCTGCGTTTGTGGTAAATTTCATCGTTTCGTGTTGACATGCCATTATGCTTTCATTATGTAGGTGTGTCCTGCTTGGTGTTATGGAAAGGACGATGGATGGGCGGCATTGGTGGATCTGTGGCTCGGTCAGGATGCAGAGTGGGCTGCTAAGAGCAAGAAAAAACCGGGCTAACCGAGGGACCGACGGAACACATGGTCAGGGAAACCGGAACCACTTTAGCCACAAGAAAGTTCAGGTATATCTATTTACATGAAACATTCTTCTTCTTCTATTTACCGTCACTTTCTTATGTATCACTAACCTCTGTTTGGTGGTGCAGGAGGAGAAACTGAAGCGGCCGCTCTCTGACATAGAGGCGTGGCAGATCGCCCATACGCGGAATAAGTCCAAGGAGGGCAAGGGCGACTACTACGGCAAGAGCGAGGAGAACCTGAAGGCCTACGAGGAGGAGTATCTGAGGGTAAATCCTGGCACACCTGACCCCTTAAAGCAGGCTACGGACGAGAGGGTGGTGGTGGGCATAGGGCCAAAGCTTCATGGTCAGCAGGCGGTTCTGGATGCCGTGTGTACTCCTTCTATCTCCTTCACACGGCTCCGAGCTACCGACCCGAGCCTGAGCCAGCGCACGAGCACGACCAGTGCACAGTCACACTCCCTCCTAGCCCAGCAGACCAGCGTAAGTATTTTCCCTCTTATCTTCCTTTTTGCTCACTTTATTTTCTACATTGAGATGTTTTATGAGTTCATCATGTCATATCGTAGGCCTACATGGAGTACACACACCAGGAGACCATGGCGTGGCAGGCGAGAGTTGCAGCAGTCCAGGAGCATAGCAGTCGCATGATGACAGTTAGTTTAGCCTCTTTCATTTCACTTCCATATTTGCACTTTCATTTCTTCTGACCTTCGTGTTTGCTTGGTCAATTCACATGCAGCGCGTTTTTGAGAGCATGGCGGCCGGCACGGTTCCCGTAATGGAACCACCACCACCACCTGCTGGACCTGCACCAGTGCTCCTTACCTTTGAGGAGTTTCTGGCACAGAACATGGAGACTCCAGTTAGTACATCCCCAAACTCATCAACCACTGCTTACCGTTTATTCAACACAATCATATATCCCCTTAACATGTCTTTTCAAATATCCAGGGAACCGGTGGATCATCCGTTGGTGGTGGTGCCAATGATGGCATCACTCCCGAGTCACGGAGCCCGGTCACTCCGATCCACCGAGGTAGCGGTAGCGGTAGCGGTGCCGGTCCTGGCGGTGACGACCTGGGCTTTGGCCGTCTGGGCGGTGAGGACCTTGGTAGTGGACCTTGTAGGGCTTAAGCCCTTTGTATGCTCGTAGGACTTGTGTGCTTCTCCTTATGTTTTTGTTATTGTGATGATGATGATGATGTTATTGTGATGATGATACTTATGTGATGACGATACTTATTGTGATGATGATGTTTTTGTGATGATGATGTTATATGTATATGTGCTGTGAATTTGAATATATGTATATGTATATGTGCTGTGAATTTGAAATGAATTCAAACAGAAATCAGAAAAAAAAGGCAGCATCTATGCCAACAGCGGCTTTGCTGTCGGCATAGCCACCCGCCGAGGCACCAGTGGGCGACACGTGGCACCTATGCCGATGGCTTAGCCGTCGGCATAGGTGCCACATGTCACGCAACTGTACTCCCTGGCACCAGTATATGCCGACGGTCAGGCCGTCGGCATATGTTCAAAACTATGCCAACGGCTTAGCCGTCGGTATAGTGCTGACACGTGGCGCGTTTTTATTGGGCGTAACTTGACGACGGCGCCGTCTGCCGCCGTCATACGTACGAGTTTGCCGACGGCCAATCTGTGCCGACGGCCGTACGGACACCGTCGGCATAGGTACCTATGCCGACGGCTTTTCTATGCCGACGGCAGGCCCAGGTACGCCGACGTATACGATGCCGACGGGTCTATGCCGACGGCGACCGTCGGCATAGGTCTATCCCGACGGGTAGCCAGTAATCCCGGTAGTGTCGGGTTGAAAACTGCCCACTTGAAGGCTGAGAGTAATCCACCGTACAGCGCTTAGCTAGCATCCAACTTCCCCATTTTTTGTCTTCCTCCTTCCAAATTCCCTTGCCACACTCTTCATGACTATGGCCCATGTATCCACAAACTTGACAGAAGAATGGTATTTTCTATACTTGACTACCAGCATGCGTGTACCTTCATCTTCAACCGTCAGCGGAATGAATCGAGTCAGAGGTTTGCCAGTTAATACTCTTGCCCGCACTCGGACATAATCACCCTCATAATAGAGATTGGGACGAAGTTGAACCTCTCTAACTTTGCCAATCCTCCGAGCGAGCTGGTCTACCACTGGTTCCTGACGGTAGACGTCCGGGATCTTATGGATTTGAGCCCATACATACAGTCCATCTAGTGCCACGGCCTTAGGATCCGTCTTGCCGTCGTAGTCTTCTATGATCACGCCGAGTCCTCTAAAGAGCCAAGGTCCTCTATGTACCACCTTCCTCCAATCTCCAAGGCAAAAAAGCTGGAAGATAAACAGATTCTCACCAGCCTCTCGGAACTTCGGTGTTTGAGCCAGGCCCCAAATAAATTTCATGTTATCAAAAAACGCCGTGGAGCTGAACGGACTGTCGGTGTTAACCCTAGCAATGGCCATCCAGCCGGCCTCCGCCTCAAACTTCTTAGCGTCTGTGTTACCAATCACCACATCATCAAGAAGTTCCATGCCCTTGAGCATCTCTTCCAGATCGATCTCATCTTTCCTCCCCGCCCTCGATGAAGATCCCGGGGACGCAGATTTTTAGAGCACCTGCACCCCGGCCCTGCTATCCTGCCTCTCCAATGTCGCTTTAAGATCCATGCGACACAACAAACTTTCTACATGAAATTTTCTCTTTTTTGTTTCTCTCATATAGAACATGTCTTGAAGATCAAACCTTTGCAGCGCGGCAAAGCTTTCTAATTAGAATCTAGGATAAATCTTCCAGAATTTTTTGTCCGACATAAATACTAAAAATAAGATTTTTTTTTTAATCAAACAAAACTTTATTTTGTATATTTATGTTGGACCAAAAAATCTATTTTTTTTATCCTAGATTCTAGTTAGAAAGTTTTGCTGTTCTGTAAAGGTTTGAACTTCAAGACATGTTCTATATGAGAGAAACAAAAAAGAAAAATATATTTGCACGAATCACGATGCGTGGAATGGATGGCTAGATAAGAAGGGCCTGGGTGCAGGTGCTCTAAAACATGTTTTCGGTCTCCGCCGTGGCTAGGGGAGTCAGGACTGCAAGCAGCAGGCACTCTGTTGCTCTCCCCCCGTCGCCCCTGAAGAGGACGGCGGTTCGGTACGGATAAAACAGCAGCGATCTCCGGCCGGGCGATCAAAGAATCGCCAGCGGCGGCGCTACTAACCCTAAGCGAGAGGGTAACTCCGCGACGTGTTTTGTCTAGCAGGATTACAGAAACCGTGAAGCGACAGGTGGGCCGGATTCAATCATGGATTTACAGCTTTACGCGAAAGAGCCCACCCGCACAGTTCCTGTCAACGGGGGGAATCGATCGATATGATATTCCTGTCGCTGCCATGTCACGCGCCTAATCAGCTCACCCCTGCCTTTTTCCCTGGATATTTTTACCCGGGGTGATCACGACGGGTAATTCCGCCCTCGTGTTTATCCTCGTCCCTCTCCTCGGAGCAGTCAACACCGATTAACCTTTTTTTTGGCAAACATAACGATTAACCCGTGATCCTTGTACTACTATAGTTAACCACTGACCGGCTTAGAATTTACAATGTGAAGGCGACTTTCCCTCCGTTTATTATGAGTCAAACTGTCAAAGGTAGTGGCTCAACGAGGGGCGTGTCTCCGTTAATTAGCGTCTAAGCTGGGAAAAGCGGATCGCGTACGCACGCACGGTAAGTGTTGCTTCGCTGCTACTTTCTGCTCGTCGTGTCGGTGTTTCTTGAGAAAGAAAGGTTCCGCGTGCCATGCCGCCTCCGTAATTTAATCCAAGTTTTTCCTAAAGAGGCGAAGAATATCATTTCTGATCACTTTGAGAATATCTTCATCGTCGTGCAGAGAAATGATAAAGTCTATTCTCTCGATCACTCGGTTGACCAAACGTGAGAGCATCTACAGCCGGACCTGACAAATTCGTCCCCCTATACATCCGCGGACGCGCCTGAGCACCCTCGGACGCAGCTGGAGCGCCCCTCATATGTCCTGCCCGGCAGCCACATACATCAAATCCGGACTCTCAACTACATGCAAATCTATGCACGTCCATCATACACGTCAATGTCGCACGTAAATAACAAATGTTGGTAGCGAAAATACATAGTTCTTACATAAAATTGATATTAAGTGCACAACTCAAATATCAGCACGTTTCTTCGTCCGAATCGAAGAACCCATTTTCAATCATTTTATCAAGCTCCGTTGGTTCATACTCCTCGTCCGACGAAGCATCCGTTGTTTTCGCTACAAATAAATCACAAAAACTTGGTCAGACAATGTGTCGAACACATCAAGGGCAAGGTGTAGCCCCGAAAGTTGCCAGACGTACCGCGGTGGCGTCCGGACCGGCGACGATGTCCGCGGCGGCGAGCATGGATGGGGGGGACTGCAGTGCCGGTGCTGGCGGCGCTAAGGCTCGGAGCGACGGGGGAGCTACGAGACGCCCAGTGTGGAGGAGGAAGAAGAGAGGAGAGAGCAAATGGAATCGATAGGTTGGGGATGGATTTGGTGCAATTTGTGGTGGGGTAGGCCTGTCGGGTCCGATGTGGCAGACGCGCCCGGCCGCCCCCATGCCTCCCCATATCCACCCTACATTGGGGCTAGATATGAGGGGTGCCAGTCAGCCCGGGCGTTTGAGGCGCCCGTCTCGGTCAGTTTTTTTTACCGGTCACTGACCGGCGCGTCTGCCCGGACGTTTAAGGGAGATTTGAGGCGCCCGACTGTAGATGCTCTGAGTATGTGACATGCTTGCAGGTGTGCACAAAAGTGAAGATAAGATTCAGCTCAAGAAATGAGTAAAGCTAAGATTATATGTCGGGACTCCCGAGGGCTCGAGGAGAGGACATTCTGCATCGTCCTCGGTCGTGACATCAAACGGAGCTCGTCATTTGCCTGTCACTGATATCGAAACCATCGAAGAACTAAGCTCGTCGTGGAGTTAGAGCATCTCCAACAGTTGCCCTATAATAGTACATGAAAAGTTGGTGAAGAAAAAAAAATAGACACGAGAAGGTGTTTTTTGGCACGAGAAGTGACCGTCTCCAACAGCAGCTCTAAAATAGGGCACCAGATCAACCAAATTTTCTTCTTTTTAACTAAACATTTGAACTACTTCGACCATAATTCATATTTCAAACAACGTTTGACCAAAATTTAAACATAGTTCGAATACCGTCTACAAACATAGTTGAAATACTACATGAAATTTAAACTACCAACTAAAACTATAGATTGTCCCAGTCGGTGGAATCGGAGTCATCACTCTCGACGTCGACCACTTTGTTGCCTCGTCCATTCTTCTTCTTCTTGTTCTGTGACGACGAAGGCCCTGTCTCGGCGTCGTTCTTGCGCTTCTCGGCCTCCTTCTTCCAGTAGAATTCCCTCTCGGCTTGCACATACTCCAGATGTGCCCGAGCAAATGCCGTCATGGCCTCATCGTCGGTCTCACGGATGTTGTCGCGCTCGTCGATAACAATGTGAGGAGCCCGGATCGGGTTCGACTCGATTGTCACCGGCAGGCCAACGAGCTCCGCATCCGCCCAAGTCTCAATTTCCGGGTAATTGAACTTCGAGCGGGGGAGCCCGAGCATCCACACGACGGCGTCGTACGCTCGGCTGGCCACGTGAAGGTGCCAAGCCAATACCGGCGGCCGGTGTGCTGGAACTCCACGCCGTAGTTGCCGGACGGCCGCCGGCGCACCCCATTGTAGCCGGTGGAGTTCTTGCGCGTCGTAGCCATGGCGGCGACGGCGAGGAGTAAGCGGCAGGCCGATGACGAAGTGGGCTGTTTCGGGGAGGCGACGGCCCCGAGAAGAATTGGTAGCGGCCAACTGAAGAGGAAGCGACGGCGAGGAGGAAGCGCTGGCGGCGTCAGCGGATTTGCGCAGCAATACGCCGGCGGCAGCTTGACTCCTTGCACCGGTGGCTGCAGCGCGCAGCGGGGAAGCGGATCCGGCCGTCGACGGGGCACGGCGGGTGCGGCAGCCGCGGATCTGGCGTCGGGGAGGTGTGCGGTGGGCTGTGGGTGGGTGGGAGTGTGACTGTGGGGATGTTTTGTTTTGCGGCAACCGTCGGGACGCCGAATCCAACATCAGAAGTTGTCGAGTTTTTTTTTTTTTTTTGATAAACATCAGAAGTTATCGAGTTGCTGCTTCTCTTTTCCATACCAAAACGAACCATTCTCTTCCTAAGTTTGGCACGTACTCTCGGCGTACGCACACATGGTGGGCGCCCTTGGCTTCTGATGATGAACAACGGTCAGCCTATCAGTTAACCAACCCGATAACGTAAAGAATAGACTAGTAGCGTATTTTGTTCGTCAGCACGACTGCACGAGCATTCATTCATTCATTCGTTCATTCGGCTTCCATTATCCTCTCGCGGTCGCGGGAGAGACCCATCCCATCCCGTGCCCCCCTCCCCCTCTATTTCACCGTCGCCCACGCTCCTTTTCCCCTTCCGCAGCAACGAAAGCGAGCGCAAACCCAACCCGCAACGCAACGCACCCGGAACGACAGCGCAAAACCCGCTATTCCGCCTCGCCCCCCTCCTCCGACGATTCGAGGCCAGGCGCTCCCGCGGGGCGGAGGAGGAGGCATGAGGACGGCGGCGACGGCGGCGGAGGCGCACCAGTCGCGGCTGCTCTACGAGCTCGGCGCGCTGCTGCTCACGATCCTCCGGTCGCCGCTCGGGGCGGGGGAGGAGGGGCCGCCGCGGCAGGTCACGGCGGCGGGGGTGGCGTCCATGATGCTGGGCGCCTCCATGGCGCTCATGCTCTGCGGCTCCGTCACCTTCATGCTCGGCTTCTTCCTCATGCCCTGGGTCGTCGGCCTCGCCTGCGTCTTCCTCTTCGTCGGCTTCCTCACCAACCTCTCTGGCATCTGGAGGGCCATCCTGTGCTGGCCCGCCGCCTGCTCCGCCTCCTCTCCCAAGGACGCCTCCACATGTACGTGATCTATCTGGCCCTGTCCCCTTTGTTCCGCGTCGTCCCCGAGGGGACGACTTGTCTTTCCTGCGCTCTGGATTGTTCGATATTGCGATTCGATTTCGTGTAAATGTTAGCGTAATTGGGAACAGATACGAGAATTGATGCTGTTTATGGGCTCGATCGGGGTTAAAACGCACCGAATTGGCCGTCTTCGCTTAAGTTCTCCCCAAATTTGAAGCATCTATGGCCTCTGGCCGTTTAATTTGTTCTAAATGATGATATTGATGAAGTTCCTCTTGCGAATCAAACTGAAACTTTAGGATTGGTCTACCAATTCTCTTCATGAGGGCATCGTATATGCATGCTCATGATGCAGAAATTATGATTTCACAAAAGCTTTTCCTCTCTCCCTGGGCAATTGAAGTTAAACTTAGGATTGAAGCACCCGCCATCCCTACCCCATCTCCTAGAGAAGGGGAAAGGAAAGCAAGCAACCAGTGACTGCTGGTGCATGCCACTGCGTGTTTATTGCCTGGATAATGTTTTTCTGTAATTTAGATCAAGAAAGACTCCCTGGAGCTGCTGCTTGATGAGTTAAACGATGGGGAATAGTATAACTGCCTTAATGACCGTATGAAATCAAAGATGGGAAAGGAGCAGTAGGTAAACATATAAAGTCAAAATGTATATGTAAAAGTGAAGGTGGATTTGATTGCCTATGTGCTTTAGTGTTCGTTAAGCAGGAGACAAGAAAAAGAAACTTTATATCTTGGCTAATGTTGACAGGACATGGGTAGGGTTCTTAGGATATAAACTTCATAACAAGAATACGGAAGGATCGAAAATCTTGCCGGAAAAAAATATGCCCTAGTCTCTTGAACGAAAAAAAACAAGAGAAGAAAATTTGGAACTTAACCTTTATTATTTTAACATGTCGCTGTCACCCTTACATTTCCAATAAGAGCAGAATTTTGAAATAAACAGTTTTTAGTATTTTGATTAGAGACTGTGTACCTAGTGAGCAATTGTGCTCAAGGTGAACCTTGGTTGCCCCACCAACCACGATTTGCTCTAGAGCATTTTGATTTACACGTTAGAATCTCTACCGTAATATTCCTGTAATAAATAATGCTCATAGATTTAAGTGTACCCTCAAGATCCAATGTTACAATATGATGATATCAATGTAATTCCTTTCCCTATCCTTCATTGCTACTAAAATAGTGCTGTGCATATGTCACTATCTTGCTGCCAAGACTTTTTGCCAATCTATTGCTTGCTCAACTATCCAATACAAGAGTATATAACTTGACCTTTTCATTGTCACAGGGCATATATTTCCCAAGCCTCCATTCATGTAGACGTGAAGTCGAATACGGAGCAGCGATGTACAGAAGAAGCACATGAGTTTGGGCAGCAGTATTTTCCTCCCTGGGCAACTTTTACCATGTAACGAATGCAACAAGTCTAAATGGTTGTTGTATACTTATAACTAGGAGGATACATCTTGACAGCAAACTTTGTACATAGGGGAAGAATGCTCTGGTGTAATTGTTAAGTGAGGCTTATGATTGTTTGAGAAATGAAGAGCCTCTGTTTCTTCCTAGAATGACAGGAAATTCCGTGTTTCCGGATAAGTTTGTATCTGTTTGTGAGGAATGGCCGCAAATTGGATAGTTTCGTCGGTGGAATGCTTGTAATGCCATGTAAGCTTGAAATTTGTATGATGTTGACCATAAATGAACTTTTCATTTTCAAGAACGAGAAGAAAAAAAGGGCGACTGTTTTTGTTCAAGTTCCAACGGGGTGATACTCCTGCCATTCTCTTCTGTTTGAAAGTAGTGAACTGCAATCTGCATAGTTTGTTCATTGGAGCAGGAAAAAATAAGGTTAGCAGTGCTTCCTGTACTTAAAATTTATTTGTATGAGTTTGATCGTCATAGGCTTTTCCTTTCTGGATATTGAGAAGAAAATAGGGTTTTGTCCAATCCGGTGGTAGTGGCGTCCGGCTTTTGATTGCAATACCATCTGTCTCCTCTGCTTGAACTTGACCTGTCCTTGTCCTAGCCTGAGCTAGAAAGGCTAACAAGGGACCTTTACGAAAGTGCCTCTTCTCCTGGACCCAAAAGAGCTATGAGATTGCTACAGGTAACTGCAGATGCTGGGACCCTGACTTGAGCTCAAAAATAACACCCTGAGGCCCAACGAATTGAAAGGTTGTGAGGTCAGGTCGAATGTAGGGGCCGTGAAAGCAAGAGGAGAGCAACCTCAGAAGCAAAGTTCAGCCAGCTCTTCCGGCAACGGCAAGCAACTGCCTCCTTTCTAGCGTATGACCGTCAGCATCAGCGAGGAGCACAGAAACTCAGAGAAGATCAAACACAGAACCAGACAATCAAAGATAAAAATGGTCACCGTATAAGTGAGGAGCACGCGCAAGAACTGAACTGCTAAGTTTTTCCCATTACCTCCACATAACATTGATACGAGAATAACCACGATAAAATTTCAGACCCAGACCCATAATACAGGGTGTTTTGTTATGTTTCATCCCCCAGTGGATCTCATAAGCTGTTGGCATGAAAGCACCACAAAGTTTTTCACCATCAAACACAAAAACCACAACCGAATTGTTTGTTTTGCAGAACATTCTGTCTTCCATGGGGGAGCACGACCTCTGGTAAGATTCTTAGCCGTAGTTCAGGCGGAAAATGTCGTTGTGCACATAGAAGTTCCCTGGTCCGAGTGGCATCAAGTGGAACATCTGCATCAAACAGCGGGTTGTGATGTTAGCAAGTGAAGCAGGCGACCAATGGGCATGCCAAACAAAATATATCAGCAACAAATTTGGACACACACCCAAACAATCATATATCAGCAACAAAAACATGAAGAAGAAAAAAGTTAAGGTGACCTAGGAATTCAGATCAATCATCTTTGAAGGCACACCCATAAATTCCACGGATCATGGTAAAATATAATACAGCTGACAGAGACACAAATCTAACAATGCAAAGAGATGTGTGTACTCCTAAACAAAGAAAACATCTGATTTGATTGGTTCGGCTGAAAGTAAATCAACACTGTCACTGAATCCTAAAGATAAATTACACATATCCCAATCCCTCCACAATGAGATCAGGGGCGAGCATACAAAAAAGGCATAAATGAATGGTAAGCGGTAACACCGAAGAAACCTGTTGCCACAGGAAGAAGTACTACTAGTAACGGTGCAGACCACATCAAGAATCCTACAGATGATCTGAAGAACATAAAATTAAACTAAGCTCGTGACAAATAAAGATCTCAGAGGCATTGCAATCCCAGGATAATACTGGATCCTGAGACTAAGCTCATAGACTATCAATAAACAGGGCAATAACCATTAGCCAGAGACGAGATCAAACAAATCTAACGCTGACGAGCCAGTTCTAATACACATATTCACATAGCATTCCTGATGGAAATCTAACCATTTCAGAATGGAGATATAAGCCGCCATCCAGTTAAGATGACACGCTTCCACACTAACATTCCAGCGAGTACGAATTCCTGGATCGGGCCAAAGGATTGGGGCCATACCTGGGAGAACTTGATGTGGTGCTCGCCGTCGCCGGCCTGGAGGGATCCGGAGACGAAGACGAGCATGCCGCCCGTGGGGCCGGCGGGCTGGCAGTCGACGGTGACGACGGTGTGGGCGCACTTTTCGAAGGGGAGGGAGGTGAGCTTGGTGGCGATGGCGGCGGCGCCCAGGAACTTCTCGCCCTCGAAGGAGAGCATGGAGCCCTCCTGGTACAGCCCGACCAGCGCCGCCCGGTTGGTGTCGAACGTGCGGTAGTAGTGCTCGACGAACGCCTTCGCCACTGAGTCGGGGTCCATCTCCGCCGCCGCCGGTGAGGTTAGGGTTTGCGGAGGCTTTTTTTCTTTAGCGAAAGGGGCTTGCGGAGGCGTCGGGTCGCGTTTGGAACGTTTTGACGGAACGATTGTCGACCAAACGCACAGGGAGGGAGCCGCGTGAGGCATCGTGAGATGGGCCGGCCCATTTTAATCTACTCTACGTTCAGATCCGGTTTTGGGAACCTTCTCCTGTTCGCTCAGTTGGATGATAATCATGTTTTTTAAACCGCCATGTGAGCCGTGTCCGATTTTCGGGTCACGTGGGTGCGTGAAGCCAGTCAAACCACCGCTTTTCACACAAACCCGTGTTCACACACACATGTACGCATGCAGGGTGTTTGACGACGGCGTCGCAACGCGGCTGTGGCCAGGCACGTCCATGGCTTGTGGTGGCGCGGAATCAAAAAATGAGGTATTCTAGCAAGTGTATGGTAGCAGCGTGCAACATTAGAAGCCAAAACGACAGTCTCCATTGCAGCTACAAGAGCTGCTGCAAAGACATGCGCTGGAGTGGCTGCTACGAACGAGGGCTGGCACACTACAAGTCGAGACGACGATGCTGCTGCAGCGGGCGTCGATGTGAGGCCGCAAGCAGTGCGGCGCTGGATGGCAGATTCTGCGATGGTGACCCGGCACCTTCGACGGCCGCGGCGATGCTACGAGGCATGCTGGGACGGTATGCTTCGACGGCCACGGCAATGGTGCGACAACTTGCTTCGAACGGCCATTGTGTGCTTCGATGACCGCGGCGATGCTGCAACGGTAGGCCGGCTGCCTCGGCGATGCCGCAACGGCGTGCGTCGACGGCCATGGTGAAGCTCCGATGGCCGCCTGATACGTCTCCAACGTATCTATAATTTATGAAGTATTCATGCCATATTTATAACAATTCTATATGGTTTTGGTATGATTTGATTAGAACTAACCCGGACTGATGTTGTTTTCAGCAGAACTATCGTGGTGTTGTTTTTTGTGCAGAAATAAAAGTTCTCCAAATGCAGCGAAACTTTTTGACGATTTTTTTTGAAACAAAAGAGAACCAGGAAGCTTCGTGGGAGGACCAGAAGAGCCACGAGGTACCCACGAGGCATCAGGGCGCGCCAGGGGGGTGGTATGGCGTCGTGGTGCCTCGTGGGCCCATCTTAGCCCATCTTCGCGTGATTCCAACGCCAAAAAATTCTATAAATAGAGAAACCCTCAGAAATAACCCTAGAACTTGGACTCCTCCGCCGCAAGACTCTGTACCTTCGAAATACCATCTGGAGCCCCGTTTCGGCACCCTGCCGGAGGGGGAAATCATCACCGGAGGCCATCTTCATCATCCCGGCGGTCTCCATGGCGAGGAGGGAGTAGTTCACCCTCGGGGCTGAGGGTATGTACTAGTAGCTATGTGTTTCATCTCTCTCTCTCTCTCTCTCTCTCTCTCTCTCTCGTGTTCTTGATTTGGCATGATCTTGATGTATCGCGAGCTTTGTTAATATAGTTGGATCATATGGTGTTTCTTCCCTCTCTATATTCTTGTGATGAATTGAGTCTTTCCATTTGAGGTTTCACTATTATCGGATTGAATACTTTTATGGATTTGAGAACATTTGATATATGTCTTGCATATGAATACCCGTGGTGACAATGGGGTATTATATTGATTCACTTGATGTATGTTTTGGCACTCAACTCCCGGATTCCTGAGGTGACATTGGGGTAATCTATGCATAGGGGTTGATGCATGTTTTCGTCCTACTTTCTCCGGTAGAAATCTGGGGGCACTCTTTGAAGTTTTTTGTGTTGGATTGAATATTATGAATATGAAGTTATTTGATTCTTATCGTATAATCAACTCACGGATACTTGTGGTGACATTGGAGTATGTAGGTGACATTAGAGTTGGTTGATGTGTATCATATGGTGTTATTTTAGTACGAACTCTAGGGCTGTTTGTGACACTTATAGGAATAGCTAATAGATTGATCGGAAAGGATAACTTTGAGGTGGTTTCGTACCCTACAACAATTTCTATCTTATGTTCTCCGCTAATAGGAACTTTGGAGTGATTCTTTATCGCACGTTGAGGGATTGTTATATGATCCAATTATGTTAGCATTGTTGAGAGATTGCACTAGTGAAAGTATGAACCCTAGGCCTTGTTTTCAAGCATTGCAATACCGTTTGTGCTCTGTTTTATCACTTGCTACCTTGCTATTTTTTTATTTTCAGATTACAAAAACCTATATCTACTATCCATACTACACTTGTATCACCATCTCTTCGCCGAACTAGTGCACCTATACAATTTACCATTGTATTGGTGTGTTAGGGACACAAGAGATTTCTTGTATTTGATTGCAGGGTTGTTTGAGAGAGACCATCTTCATCCTACGCCTCCCACGGATTGATAAACCTTAGGTCATCCACTTGAGGGAAAATTGCTACTGTCCTACAAAACTCTGCGCTTGGAGGCCCAACACGAGTCTACAAGAATAAGTTGTGTAGTAGACATCAAGCTCTTTTCTGGCGTCGTTGCCGGGGAGGTGCGTGCTTGAAGGTACATCTTTAGATCTTGCAATTGAATCTTTTAGTTTCTTGTTTTATCACTAGTTTGGTTTATAAATGAAAACTACAAAAAAAATGGAATTGAGGTTGCCTCATATTATTCATCTTTATAATGTCTTTCTTGAAAATGATGGAGCGGAAAATTGTGCTCAATTGATAGAAGAAGAATTTAATAAAATGTTTAATGTGAGTACTTTGAATGATGAGCATGATTGCAATGTTGTTAGTATGAATTCTATGAATATCCATGATGCTAATGATATGCAAAGCCATAAGCTTGGGGATGCTATGTTTGATGAAGATGATATTTTTAGTCCCCAAGTTTTGTTGAGAAAAATTATTATGATGATTGCATGCCTCCTATTTATGATGATTATATTGATGAAAGTGGATTTGGAGAGGTCATGAATTTATTTAATGATGATTCCACTATTTTGGAAGAGGTTTCAATTGATTATGACAACAAAGTTGCTATCTATGATGATTATTGTGATGAGATGTATGCTATAAAGAATAATAATAACCATGAAACTTTTCATCATGATTTTAATGTTCAATTTGGTTATGTCAATCAAGTATCTCATGATAGTTATTTTGTTGAGTTTGCTCCCACTATTATGAATGAGAAGAAAATTGCTTATGTGGAGAGTAATAAATTTCTATGCTTGTAGATCATGAAAAGAATGCTTTATGTGATATTTATATTGTTGAATTTCTTCATGATGCTACTGAAAATTATTATGAGAGAGGATCATATGCTTGTTGGTGTTGCAATAATATCAAGTTTCCTCTCTATGTGTTGAAAGTTTTGAAGTTATACTTGTTTTGCCTTCCTATGCTAGTTGATCCTTGCTCACATAAATTATTTGCTCACAAAATCCCTATGCATAGGAAGTGGGTTAGGCGTAAATGTGCTAGTCATATGCTTCATGATGCTCACATTATTTTTCAATTCTTTACTTTTATGTGAGCATCATTAAAATTATCATGCTTAACTAACAAGGCATTAAAGAAAAGTGTTTGTTGGGAGACAACCCAATATTTATACCTACTGTTTTTCTTGTGTTCACATGATTAAGCTACTGTAGTAATCATGTTTCATATGTTTTCTTTCAATAATGTGCCAAGTAAAGCCTTTGGGATAGTGTGGATGATAGTTGACTTGATTCTGTGCAAAAACAGAAACTTTTGCGTCCAGTGCTGAAATTTCTATTATGTACTGGAGAGTGATAAAATTCTGAAATTTTTACAGAGTATTGGGTTACAAATTGTTTACGTTTTCCTAACTTTTCAGAATTTTTGGAGGTACAGAAGTATGGTTTTTAAATCACTCACTACATGCTGTTCTGTTTTTGACAGATTCTATTTTCGGTGCATAGTTTCCTTGTTTTAGTGTTTCCATAGCTTATATTGAGTAATATAAATTGTGGAAATGATAGAATACAGTATACATTATGTGAGAACAATTATGAAACTTGTATTGACAGTACCTAAGTGGATGATTTATTTCTATCATACTAACCTATCTCACAAGATCCGTTAAGTTTTATGTGATTGAAGTTTTCAAGTTTTGGGTGAGATATCGATATGAGGAGAATAAGGAGTGGCAAGACCCTAAGCTTGGGGATGCCCAAGGCACCCCAAGGTAATACTCAAGGAAGACTCAATCTCTTTCGTCTTCAATACTATCGGTAACCTTACTTGGAGCTATATTTTTATTCGTCACATGATATGTGTTTTGCTTGGAGCGTCATTTTCTTTTGTTGAGATTTGCTTGCTGTTATTTAGAATAATGTTTTGTATCTTTTATTTCAATAAAATGCCAAGTATAGCCTTTACCATGCTCAGTTTGCAAGTTTATGTGTTGCTGTTTGAAAACAGAAAGTTTTCTGTTATGTCCAGAATATTCCTGAATAGTTAGAACATGATAAAAATCTGAAATTTTTACACAGTAAGCATGCATGAGTTCTCTGTCACGTGGTAAATTTTCAGAATTTTTGGAGTTAGGAAAGTATGAACTTTAAATCCCCCTTTACAGACTATTCTGTTTTGGCAGATTTCGGTTATAGTTCCATTGTTTGCATATGTTGCTGGTTTAATGTTTCTATTTGTGGATAGGAGTATTAAATATGCAGAGGCATTTAGTATGCAATGTTAAATTATAATTTTAGTGATTTGTTACAGTAGAGAATGTTAAGGTTTTGAGTTGATTTATACTAACTTATCTCACGAGTTCTTGTTGAGTTTTGTGTGGATGAAGTTTTTAAGATTTAGGAGAAGCCATGATATGAGAGGAATTAAGTGTAGGGGAACGCAGCAGAAAACAAAAAAAATCGGTACTGCGAGCACACCCAGGACCACTATGGAGATGCATACAAGGTTTTTGATCTGATCGTTACTAGCTCGTAGCACAGCGGAAGTAGAGTTGGTGCAGATCGTTGGTGCAGATCCCCGCAGCTAGGATTTACAACCTCCCAACTGCGAGGATGTACTCCCTTGTCTGCCCCTCAGACAGCCCTTCGGGAGGCGGCCGAACAGTCCCCCGGACGGTGTCACGGACAGCCCTTCGGGAGGCACTCACAGAAACTCGGACGATCACTCGGACAGCCCTTCGGGAGGCACTCTCGAACAGCCCCTCGGGCAAAAAGATCGAACCTACGACCTCTCTACGGGGTTGCACACATACGGTGTCATCTATCCGGTAGGGCTTCTCCGTCCAAAACTAGTTCCCACCGGAACCCAGACAACCTTTCGGCACTACGAAACTATTTCGCGGGGAGGGAGAGAGAAGGCCAGAGGTAACAACTTTTCAGTTTTACCGAAACTCTTCTGGTGTTCTCTCTCCGGAACTCTTCCGTTGTCTCCGAAACTTTTCCGGTGACTTTCTCTCAGACTCCCTGTTTAGCATTCCGCAGATAGATGACCCTTAAGCGTGTGACCCTATAGGTTCGGTGAAGTATAGACATGACTGGAACACTTTCCGATCAATGATCAACATCGGAGCCGTGGACACCCATATTGACTCCTATACCCACACGAATAAATATTCGAGTGAACCTCCAGTTGCCGTGTGCTATTCCTTTTACTTCGCGATATGTTACAAACACCCGAGGTGAGATTTATCGGCATCCCCGTGAATCAACAACTTGTCCACTATGCCAGTTACCTCGTTACCGGTTTTGTTCTCTTTTCTCGTTCCCGTGTTCCGGCATCCCTGTGATCAAATCACAATGTGTCTGGCCAGACGATGATGGATACCGTAACACCGAGAGGGCCCAAAGAATATCTCTCCATCGACGGAGGAGAAAATCCCAATCTTGAGCTATCAAGTCCCTTGTCATACTTTTCCATCAACCCGTAAGCCGCCGTAATAGCCACCCATTTACGGATGACGTTTAACAAACCCCAAAGTTCATGAAGCAAGCATGAAGAAACTCGATACTCTCATGGTCTAAGGAATCATGCAAACGTTAACTTTCTCTGTGTTATTAACCATTAACTTGTGACGATTGTATCTCATAGCATAACATCAATCGGGTCGATTCAACACAAGTGTTCTCCTAACATTGTGCCCTCAAAGTTGCCGGTATAGTCATGCCCATGATCAGGAAAACAGAACCATCATGCAACACTTGAGCTAGTCTTAGAGGCCAGACTAGGAATACATTTTACCGTTTATTATTCCACACGTGCATATGAGTTTCCCTCCGAGCCTCGTGGTTATTGTAGACTCGAGAACCATAGCAGTTATAGCATGAAATATAAACATAATTAGGAACATGGGGATAAATAATAACATTTATTATTGCCTCTAGGGCATATCTCCTACAGATTCCCACTTGCACTAGAGTCAATAATCTAGTCAATGCTAATGCACACTACATCTATGGCATACTGATGTAAAATATGCTTCGCTTGTGGTATAGCCTGATGTCCAACGGATCTAACAACTTCAGCTCCGTGTGTATCTTTGCATATCCTCCCATTTTCACGCTTTCACAAAATTCATATTTTGTGTGGACTTGGCTTTGTATATATGTGAATCACTAGTCGAACCCTGATTCCTCAGACTGAGCTATGGAGCAACTATCTACAATAGTGTCCCATTGACCAAAGCCTTCTTGGAACCATACTAAGTTCATGAATGAACTATATGATTCAACATCTTCTTTGTCGCTTCTAAAGCGTCAACATACTTAGCCTTTGTTATAGAATTCGCCACAGTAACCTGTTTGGAACAATTCCAACTTATTGTGTCACCATATCGTGTATTACACAAAAACCCTTAACTTAAATCGAAAATCGCATGGAGCATTGATGAAGACTGTATCGATGTAATTACTTACAACGAGCACTTCATAATCTCTGCTTGCAAGAAAACATGTCATCAGTGCTACTTTAGTACTCAATGACATTTTTCACTGTTGTCCCATGATCAGTACTTTGATCACTTTGGTATCTATACTCGCAACAGGTTGGGAGTATCGGACATATCTGGTTGTTTTACATACCATGGAATACATGATTAATCCAAACACAAGAGTGTGTGGAATCTCCATCATGTATTTTGCTCATCAGTGTTTTGGGACACCGAGTCTTGCAAAAACTCTTTTCATGTGACTTCGGCAAGAATCACTCCTTGGCGTTTTAATGCTAAACTATTTTAGCATCTTGTCAATATGTATTTTGGCTTAGCCCTATTAGGCAATTCTATCTCACGGATAATTATGCCTAATATCAAGGCTACCCAGCCCAAGCACTTCATCGTAAAACTAATTTTTCAATGAAGTCCTAATTCGTGTCAAGAAATTTATATTATTTCCAATTAACAATGTGTCAAGCACACAAGGTTTTTAGAAATATTATTATGCTCCCACTTACTTTCTTGTAACCACAAGCATCTTTGCTATCCATTGATGAAATCAAACTCCTTTGACTATTTCATCAAGAACGAAGATTCCAACTCCATTTTGCTCTCTTCTGTCCATTGCTCGAACTCTGAAGTTTGCATACTCACTAGCATCCTCTGGATCGACAAAACACTTTGGACTGTATCACATACAAGTACTAGTTTGTATTTCCATATCATGGAAATCCTTTTGGCATCCATGTTTCATATCTCATGATTGAAATATGTATTAATTGCTAGTTTAACCCGATCTGACTTTAAGCATCGCTACGGTGAGACAATCTCATCGTAGTCAACTCCTTGAATTTGTTATTGCAACAAGTCGAGCTTTATGGATAAAACATTTTATCCACATCAGTTTATATTTCCATTAATGCTCGTTAGACTACAAGTCTTCCGAAGGGTTTATCAAGATATAATCTTAAATCATTCATATGGAAACTATCTCGGATTATATTGGCATTTAGCCAATTCTGGAGTCAGGGCCCATCAATGATTCCTTGTGTATCGTAGGTATACTGTTGTCCAACAACAATATCTCGTTTGCGCACCTGAGAGGTTTGCACGAGTTTTGCCTACGTGGTTCAGCTGCAAGTTCGACCGAAGTCCATACATTTTGTTGTAGAGACTTCCGTATCAGTCGCAGGAGGAAACTCTGGAATTGCTTCCGAGGTTTCTATCCTTTGTTATGATAACGAAGATACTATTATCTCGTCGAGTTGCACTGTCATCCCACTCACCTTTTTGAAAGAACCATTTTCTTTAAAATCGTACCGTTCTTTGTGGCAAACTTTTGCCTCGGTATAGTAAGGGAGGAATACCCAATAACTTGGGATAACCAACAAAGTAGCACTTGTCTGATTTGGAATAGGTTTGTAAATATTTTACACAAGCCCCATATTCCAAATGTTAAGAAAAGACATAACATGGTTGGGGTAACCATACCATGGCGTCATTTCAACAGATTTGATGGCGCTCTTTTCAGTGTAAAAGCCACAGTCTCTAAAGCATTACCTTAAAAGGGATAATGGTAAATTGATTTATGTCATCTTTGATCTTACCAAGTCATAAGTGGTTTGAATACATCTTCACAGACATTCCACTCACAGTGGTGTTCCAGGAGGTGTAAGTTATGAAACTCTTTTCACAACTCCTCAGACATTCGCTAAACTTGTAACTCAAATATTTCTTTCCGCAATCAAATTGCAGAAACATAATTTTCTTGTTACAATAATTTCTACTTCATTTTGAAAACCTTTTGAATGATTTCAAAAGATTCAGACTAATGTCCCATAAAGTAAATATCCATATATCTACTTTAGTCATTTCTGAAGATAGATAAATCCACTGCTAGCAACAACATTTATCGGACTACATACATCAAAATGTATGATCACCAATAAGTTCGTTGCTCGTTCCTTATGGCCTGTGAACGGTATTTCAGTCACTTCACTTTTCGGAGGAAAGTTGCAAGTGTCAGATGATTCATAATCAAACGACTTCAAAATCCATCATTATGGATTTTCTCCATGCGGTTTCTCCAATGTGAGCAAATGGAGTGCCACATATGTGTGGTATTCTTTTAGTCTTGCGACATTTAGCATCAGTGTTATGGATGTATCATATTACCATCAATATTCATAACATACATCCCATCCATGATGGAAGTATGGCCCTTATGTTATTCATAATACTGAACAACAATTGTTCTTTTATGAACAACACTCTTGCAACAAACATTATGCAAATGGGCTAGAGTGTATAAAACTCTAAAATGAATTATGAAAGTAAATACAAAGGTAATGTATTATTATCAATATTCATAACATACATCTCATTCATAATGAAAGTATGGCCCTTATGTTATTCATAACACCGAACATTAAAAGTTCTCTTATGAACAACCTTCTTGCAAGATACCTTATGCAATGGGCTAGAGTGTATAAAACTCTAAAATGAATTATGAAAGTAAACACAGAGGTAATATATTATTATCAATATTCATAACATACATCTCATTCATAATGAAAGTATGGCCCTTATGTTATTCATAACATCGAACATCAAAAGTTCTCTTATGAAAAACCTTCTTGCAACATACTTTATGCAATGGGCTAGAGTGTATAAAACTCTAAATGAATTATGAAAATAAATACAGACGGTAATACACCGATGGAAGGTATAGTAACATTTGCTATGTTCCCAGCGCATATCTAAACCTCACTCCCGGTAAGTTTGTTAGGCCATAGTAGTTCTTGCATCGAGTCGCAACAGAATGCAATCGAGCGGGTATCTTTGTGATCAACTCACAATACCCAAGAATTACGGACTAACAGTTTAATCACAATTCCCAAGAAATATTTCTTTTGACCAGCCTTCCAAACATCAATAACTTGTATGACTTTCATACATGAGCTGGATATTCCAGTCTTCTTTCTTTTTGCCTTTATACTTCTAACAGTTTAACTTTCAGTATTTCTTCTACTCTCAGAAGAAGCACCCAACTTAAGAGTGGCGTTAGCCCCAGACTTCCTAGGCGTGTAAGTCACACTAACACCCTTTGGACAATTCCTTTCTCTTTAAGTCATTGTTTTATTCACCTTCATCTACATGACAGGCGTTCTTCTGGATCCCTCTCTTATCAGTCAAATGCTTAGTAAACACTTTACTAATACTTTGCAAACAAACATTGCTTTCGATATCTCATATCTTTTAGCCTTTGTTTGTATCTGAAACTAATTTTTCAGTTCCATGAATATCACATAACTATCCCAAACTTTTGAAGTTCGGGTCCCATGGAAGCAAACATATTGCACTTGACCGCAACGGAATTCTAGCTTTTGGATCGAAGGACGAGAGTCACATCATCCATAGCATTAGCGGGAGAATACGGAAAGCATGCGATAGGAGAAAGTCCTTCTTGACACTCTTGAGGATAATCCTCACATTACATTACCAATCGTAAAGATTAACCAGATAAATAACAGCTTATTCAATTTTAATAGGGAAGGTGGAAATGCGAGCCATTATTCTATAACTATTATGCAAATTCCACTTAGACAAGGTTCATAATTAATTGCACTAAGAATTAAAAGAATTAATTCTAAAGTGTGCTCCCACTCAAATCAATATCTCTCATAATTGATTGTGAGTGATACAAGATCCAAATTTCAATTCAACGCCAAGGATGCATCCATCTCAAGTGACGAGAATTTCATTTGGTAGGCCAACTTGCCAATCACATCTCTATGTGACTCTTGTTCATCTTTCGATGGGCGTGTTCCGAGCTCAGGACGATCCTCCAGAACGTCAAGACAACCAAGTGATCTTGCTGCGAGGTCTCAACTCACCCACCTCACACTTCTATAATCATTCGTACCCATGCATCCATGTGATACCCCGAAGAGATAGGTGCCATGACGGTGCTACACTTGGGAGAACACTAACTACTTGATATTTTAAGTGAGAGATCACCCTAATAAAAAGCGACTACCGCGCAATCAAAAGGGTGCATCATAAGGGATAAACATCTCAGGTAATTCATAATAGCATGATATGGTATAGCCCTTTCTGACGGAGAAGTCTTTATTTCTTCATCTTCGGCATTCGCGTCAGTGTTCACCTTCGCGAAGTTTGCCACCACCTTGTCGATGCACCAAATAATATTGCTATCTCTATAGCTAACAAAATAAGTGCATTACATAAGGTTGACTCGCGGGTCATTAAAGTGACAATCATATGGCTCCAGCCATCATGCCGAATCATGACACGCAGGTCATGTTAATTTACATTTTATAGTCATCTCATACATAATCAAATTTATATGAGAACTGCTATACCACATCACATGCACATCTCATGTCATCCTGCAAAACCAAGTTAGACGCCTCTAATTGGTTTATGCAAAATTTTATTTTACGTGGCTTCTAAGGTTTCGAAACAAACCTAAGCTACCAACGTTTATCATCAAGTATGATTATTCAAGTCACTAGATTAACTTTACGGGGTGTATGAAACACGAGATAATGAAATCTCGAGCCCCATACCGAACTTCGTCATACGCATGACCCTAGTGCAGATCATATCTACATTGCCCTTTTGTCTGCGAAATTTCATCTTTCTTTTAACTATGGTGGAATTCAACGAACTGTTAGCACTTCGTTGATCAATCAGGATCGCGGATTGCCAGAACTTTGAAACTTCACCATGCCGTTATCAAGATCAGAAATACGCAAATTTCAGGGAAGCAACAAGAACATCGGGTAACAGATTTCATCTACTACCCGCACAAATAATTTTCAGCAATAGAACTCATCTACTACAAAATTATATTGTGCAACACCCATACATCTCTATGTATTCTAGATCGTAACATCCATCTACGCATAGCACGGCTCTTGATGCCACTGTAGGGGAACGCAGCAGAAAACAAAAATTTCGGTACTGCGAGCACGCCCAGGACCACTATGGAGATGCATACAAGGATTTTGATCTGATCATTACCAACTCGTAGCGCAGCGGAAGTAGAGTTGGTGCAGATCGTTGGTGCAGATCCCCGCAGTAAGGATTTACAACCTCCCAACCGCGAGGATGTACTCCCTCGTCAGCCCCTCGGACAGCCCTTCGGGAGGCGGTCAGACAGTCCCCAGACGGTGTCACGGACAGCCCTTCGGGAGGCACTCACAGAAACTCGGACGGTCACTCGGACAGCCCTTCGGGAGGCACTCTCGAACAGCCCCTCGGGCAAAAAGATCGAACCTACGACCTCTCTACGGGGTTGCACACATACGGTGTCATCTATCCGGTAGGGCTTCGCCGTCCAGAACTAGTTCCCACCGGAACCCAGACAGCCTTTCGGCTCTACGAAACTATTTCGCGGGGAGGGAGAGAGAAGGCCAGATCATGCATGGCATTTGTATGTGAGCAAGAGTGAGTGTGGAGAGTGCCTCTCCACCTCTATTTATAGGAAAACCCAAGGGGTAGAGTGGCTCTCATCCATCCATGTCATCCCTAAGATATTCTGGGACAAAGCCCAAAAAGGTGGCTTTCCATAAAGTAACCATAAAGTGATTTTCACTATTCACAGAAACATTTTTCCGCGACCGTTAAATCCAAAAATATTTCTGTAGGTCTTACAACATTTCCAGTACCCACTAAAATAATTTTGGACGCGTTCCGAAACAATTCCGGATTAGGGATTTTCATCTGCGAAAAGCAACCAAAGCGGTTCCAGCAGCTCCGAAACATTTCCGGGTTTTTTCTCCGGAAAAATCCCAGAAGTTCCCAGAACAATTCTGGCACCCTTCAAGAATTTCCAGGCGTGTGCTGAAACCAATTTGACTTAATGGTATACCCCGAAACAACTTTTCAGTTTTACCGAAACTCTTCCGGTGTTCTCTCTTCGGAACTCTTCCGTTGTCTCCGAAACTTTTCCGGTGACTTTCTCTCAGACTCCGTGTCTAGCATTCAGCACATAGATGACCCTTAAGTGTGTGACCCTATAGGTTCGGTGAAGTATAGACATGACCGGAACACTTTCCGATCAATGATCAACATCGGAGCCGTGGACACCCATATTGACCCCTATACCCACACGAATAAATATTCGAGTGAACCTCCAGTTGCCGTGAGCTATTCCTTTTACTTCGCGATATGTTACAAACACCCGAGGTGAGATTTATCGGCATCCCCGTGAATCAACAACTTGTCCACTATGCCAGTTACCTCGTTATCGGTTTTGTTCTCTTTTCTCGTTCCTGTGTTCCGGCATCCCTGTGATCAAATCACAATGTGTCTGGCCAGACGATGATGGATACCGTAACACCGAGAGGGCCCAAAGAATATCTCTCCATCGACGGAGGAGAAAATCCCAATCTTGAGCTATCAAGTCCCTTGTAATACTTTTCCATGAACCCGTAAGCCGCCGTAATAGCCACCCATTTACGGATGACGTTTAACAAACCCCAAAGTTCATGAAGCAAGCATGAAGAAACTCGATACTCTCATGGTCTAAGGAATCATGCAAACGTTAACTTTCTCTGTGTTATTAACCATTAACTTGTCACGATTGTATCTCATAGCATAACATCAATCGGGTCGATTCAACACAAGTGTTCTCCTAACATTGTGCCCTCAAAGTTGCCGGCATAGTCATGCCCATGATCAGGAAAACAGAACCATCATGCAACACTTGAGCTAGTCTTAGAGGCCAGACTAGGAATACAATTTACCGTTTATTATTCCACACGTGCATATGAGTTTCCCTCCGAGCCTCGTGGTTATTGTAGACTCGAGAACCATGGCAGTTATAGCATGGAATATAAACATAATTAGAAACATGGGGATAAATAATAACATTTATTATTGCCTCTAGGGCATATCTCCTACATTAAGGAGACACAAGAGCTCAAGCTTGGGGATGCCCAAGGCACCTCAAGATAACATTCCAAGAAGTCTCAAGCAACTAAGCTTGGGGATGCCCCGGTTGGCATCCCACCTTTCTTCATCAACACCTATCGGTTAGCCTAAGTTTTTACTTATTCACGTGTTATGTGCTATTCTTGGAGTGTCCTTTTATTTTCGTTTTGTTTGTTGTTTGAATAAAATTATCAAGATCTGAAATTTTAAATGAGAGAGAGTCCTCACATAGCTACCTATTTACTTAACTACTCATTTAGTCTTCACTTATATCTTTTTGGAGTAGTTTGTCATTTACTCTTGTTCCTCACTTATATCCTATGAGTAAATTGTTGAATGAATTGAATATCATAAAGTTGAAATTATATGTGCTTCTTATGCTTGTATCATGTCTAGTAGTAGTTTCACATTTAGATTAGAAAGTGAAATCTATTGAAGCTTGACAATCACAATATTGGTCATACAAGCAATTCATGAATGATTAGTATAAGGAAGAGAACTTTCACATATAAATATATTATCTTGGACATCTTTTATGATTGTGAATACTGATACGTCTCTGTCATATCTACTTTTCCAAACACTTTTGCTCTTGTTTCGGCCCCTAATTTGCATGATTCGAATGGAACTAACCCGGACTGACTCTGTTTTCAGCAGAATTGCCATGATGTTGTTTTTGTGCAGAAAATCAAAGTTCTTGGAATTGGATGAAACTTTCTGGAGATTTTTTATTGAATATATAAAAAATATTGGCATCAAGAACTACTGGAGGGGGGCCACCCAGTGCCCACGAGGCACCAGGGCGCGCCACCCCCCCAGGCGCGCCCTGGTACCTCGTGGGGCCCACGTGGCTCCGTTTGACCTATTTCCAACGCTATAAATTTAGTTTTCCAGAGAAAAAAATAAAAGAGGAAGTTCTATTGCGTTTCACGATACGGAGCCGCCGCCACCTCCTGTTCTTCATTGGGAGGCCAGATCTGGAGTCCGTTCAGGGCTCCGGAGAGGGGGATCTTCCGGCATCGTCATCATCAACCATCCTTCTGTTGGGTAACGCAGCAGAAAACAAAAAAATTCCGACCTACGTACCAGCCCAGGATCACTATGGAGACTGCATACAAGGTTTGATATTTTTCGTTACCGACTCGTAGCGCAGCGGAAGTAGAGTCGATGACGATCGGCGGTGCAGATCCCCGCAGCTAGGATTTTACAACCTTCCAACCGCGAGGATGTACTCCCTCGTCAGCTCACCGGACGGATCTCCGGGCAGCCCTTCGAGAGGCCTCGGGACAGTCCCTCGGATAGTCCCACCGGACGGATCCTCGGACAGCCCTCCGGAAGGCCTCTGGACAGTCTTTCGGATAGTCCCACCGGACGGATCCTCGGACAGCCCTCCGGGAGGCCTCTGGACAGTCTTTCGGATAGTCCCACCGGACGGATCCTCGGACAGCCCTCCGGGAGGCCTCACGGACAGCCCTTCGGGAGGACCCCCGAAACTCGGACAGAAACTCGGACAGCCCTTCGGGAGGACCCTCGAACAGCCCCTCGGGCAAAAAGATCGAACCTACGACCTCTCTACGGGGTTGCACACATACGGTGTCATCTATCCGGCAGGGCTTCGCCGTCCAGAACTAGTTCCTTTCGGCTCTACGAAACTATTTCGCTGGGAGGGAGAGAGAAGCCAGAAATGTCATGGCACTTGTATGTGAGAAGGAGTGAGTTTTGGGCTGCCCCCTCCACCTCTATTTATAGGAGAAGGAGGGGTGGAGGGGCTGAAATTTCAGCCACATCCATCCATGTCATCTCCAAGATATTTTGGAGCAAAAGCCCAAAAAGGTGGCTTTCCAAAAAGTAATCCAAAAAGCACTTTCACTATTCATGACGACATATTTCAGCGTCCGTTCGAACTGAAAATATTCATGTGGGCTTAGAACATTTCCAGTACCCACTAAAATAATTTTCAACGCGATCTGAAACAATTCCGGTTTAGTGATTTTCATCTGCGAAAAGCATCTGAAGCGGTTCCGGCAGCTCCGGAACATTTCCGGTTTTCATCCCGGAAAAATCCAGAAAGTTTCCAGAACGATTCTGGCACCCTCCAAGAATTATCAGGCATGTGCCGAAACCATTTTGACTTTATGGTGTACTTCGAAACAACTTTTCGGTTTCACCGGAACTATTCCGATATCCTCTCCGGAACGTTTCCGTTTCGTCCGAAACTTTTTCGGTGATTTTCTCTCAGACTCCCCGTCTAGTATTCAGCAGATAGATGACCCTTAAGCGTGTGACCCTATAGGTTCGGTGAAGTATAGACATGACCCGGAACCCCTTCCGATCAATGATCAACATCGGAGCCGTGGACACCCATATTGACCCCTATACCCATACGAATGAATATTCGAGTGAACCTCCAGTTGCCGTGTGCTATTCCTGTTGCTTCGCGATATGTTACAAATACCCGAGGTGAGACATGTTGGCATCCCCGCGGATCAACAACTTGTCCACTATGCCAGTTACCTCGTTACCGGTATTGTTCTCTTTTCTCGTTCCCGTGTTCCGGCATCCCCGTGATCAAATCACAAAGTGTCTGGCCAGACGATGATGGATACCGTAACACTGAGAGGGCCCAGAGATATCTCTCCATCGTCGGAGGAGCAAATCTCAATCTTGAGCTATAAAGTTACTTGACATACTTTTCCATGAACCCGTAAGCCGCCGTAATAGCCACCCATTTACGGATGACGTTTAACAAACCCCAAAGTTCATGAAGCAAGCATGAAGTAACTCGATACTCTCATGGTCTAAGGAATTATGCAAACGTTAACCATCTCTGTGTTATTAACCATTAACTTATGACGAATGAATCTCATAGCATAACATCAATTCGGGTCGATTCAACACAAATGTTCTTCTAACATTGTGCCCTCAAAATTGCTGGCATAGCCATGCCCATGATCAGGAAAACAGGATCATCATGCAATACTTGAGCCAGTCTTAGAGGCCAGACTAGGAATACATTTTACTGTTTATTATTCCACACGTGCATATGAGTCTTCCTCCGAGCCTCGTGGTTATTGTAGACTCGAGAACCATAGCAGTTATAGCATGGAACATAAACCTAATTATGAACAGGGAGATAATCAATAACATATATTATTGCCTCTAGGGCATATCTCCTACAGACGCCCACTTGCACTAGAGTCAATAATCTAGTCAATGCTAATGCACTTTACACCTATGGCATACTGGTGTAAAATATGCTTCGCATGTGGTATAGCCTGATGTCCAACGGATCTAACGACTTCAGCTCCGTGTGTAACTTTGCATATCCTCGCATTTTCACGCTTTCACAAAATTCATATTTTGTGTGGACTTGGCTTTGCATATGTGTGAATCATTGGTCGAAACTTGATTCCTCAGACTGAGCTATGGAGCAACTATCTGCAATAGTGTCCCATAGACCAAAGCCATCTTGGAACCATACTAAGTTCATGAATGAACTATATGATTCAACAACTTCTTTGTCGCTTCTTAAGCGTCAACATACTTAGCCTTTGTTATAGAATTCGCCACAGTATCTTGTTTGGAACAATTTCCAACTACCGTGCCACCATATTGTGTATTACACAAAACCCTTAACTTAAATCGAAAATCGCATGGAGCATTGATGAAGACTGTATCGATGTAATTACTTACAACGAGCACTTCATAATCTCTGCTTGCGAGAAAACATGTCATCACTACTACTCTAGTACTTTAATGACATCTTTCACTGTTGTCCTATGATCAGTACTTTGATCACTTTGCTATCTATACTCACAACAACTTTGGAGTATTGGACATATCTGGTTGATTTACATACCATGGAATACATGATTAATCCAAACACAAGAGTGTGTGGAATCTCCATCATGTATTTTGCTCATCAGTGTTTTGAGACACTGAGTCTTGCAAAACTCTTTCCATGTGACTTCGGCAAGAATCACTCCTTGGCGTTTTTAAATGCTAAAAAGTTTTAGCATCTTGTCAATATGTATTCATAGCTTAGCCCTATTAGGTAAATCTATCTCCATAGATCATCATGCCTAATATTGAGGCTATTTAGCCTAAGCACTTCATCAAAAAACTATTTTCAAATGAAGTCCTAATTCGTGTCAAGAAATTTATTTCCAATTAACAATGTGTCAAGTACACAAGGTTTTTAGAAATATTATCATGCTCCCACTTACTTTCTTGAATCACAAGCATCTTCGATACCCATTTGATGAAGTCAAACCCTTTTGACCATTCCATCAAAAACGAAGATTCCAACTCCACTTTGCTCTCTTCTGTCCATTGCTGGAACTCTGAAGTTTGCATACTTACTAGCATCCTCTGGATTGACAAATTACTTTGGACTGTATCATATACAAGTCCTAGGTTTCATTTCCATCAGATGAAATCCTTTTGTCATCCATGTTTCATATCTCATGATTGAAATATGTATTAATTGCTAGTTCAACCCGAACCGACTTTAAGCATCGCTACGGTGAGACAATCTCATCGTAGTCAACTCATGGGCCCCATAGAGGCCCCCTCACTTATCCCTTTAGCTCATTTCGTCTCCTACCTCAAGAAAAAAAAATCCTGGTAGCTCTCTCTCTCTCGTGTTCCTGCTCACAACACTGAAATTTTCGATCTCTTTGCTCGGAGCTCCGTTTCCAAAACTGTTTTGGGGAATTGCTCCTTGGTATGTGACTCCTCCATTGCTCCAATTAGTTTTTGTTTTAGTGGGTTATATCTTGCATAATTAGCTACTGTTGGTGCTACAGAAAATGAGCTTGGATGTTGAATCCTTTGAGTTCCAAGTAGTTTGAATGCTTGATATAGCCTCTAGACATCCATATGAGTAGTTGCTATCAATCTTGTGACGTTTTATTGATATCATTTTGTGGTCCAAATTTTTTCAGAAATTTGTTCATAGGACAATGAGTTTTTTTCGGAGGAGTTCCTCGAAGTGGAACGCCAAGGGAGTCCTCGGGGAGTCCTCGGACAATGACCTCAACCTACCGCGTAGGACGGAGGTCCGGCCGTGTGAATGGCCGCACAACCCCTTGATGAACGAAGCCAGATTCTATCAAGAGTTCACGCAATTCATTGCAAATGCCGGATTGACCGACTTCCTCGCAGATGAGTGTGAACAGTACCACATCCATACAAACTTC
Source organism: Elymus sibiricus (assembly GCA_039707655.1). NCBI lineage: Eukaryota > Viridiplantae > Streptophyta > Magnoliopsida > Poales > Poaceae > Elymus > Elymus sibiricus. The sequence goes on from CM077672.1 coordinate 323,357,854, forward strand.
TTTGTGCAAAACTTTCGCTTTCTGAATATTCTCGAACCCCCTGTGGTGCATTTTGATTTATATGTTGAACATCATCAGTTACCTCTAACTGAATTTTGTGAAATATGTTTGATTCCCTCTGAGGGGGAAATCAGAGAGCCTCGACCGGAGAAGTTTGAGGGTTTCCTCCGCACCTTGACTGTGGGAGAGGAAAGGGGCGTGTCGAAAGCTCGAGCCACTAGCTTGCAGTTTCCCTCTGTTCATTACTTTGCTTTATTCTTAGGGAAATGTTTGCTTGCTAGGGAGCAAGGTAGTGCGCTAGCTGCACCTGACTGGGCCATTTTACGCCGTGCATTACATAATGATTACACTTATAGCCTTGGAGCTATCGTTGCGCGCCGCTTGCACACTAATAGGACTAGAGGTAAGATTCATGGCGGTATTTATGCTACTCGCTTAGCGACACGTTTTAATGTTAACATACGCACTCATGATTATCAATTGCACAAAGTTTACTTAGATCACCAGTCCATGATTGACCACCATTTTATTGATGATCCCGAGCCCCCTCACAAAATTCATTATAACTTAGTTTTTAGCGAGAATACTCGTGATATTATTCCATTGCCTGCACCTGCTTTGTTTGATTCTTATGCCAGGAACGGATACACCGTGATGCCACTGGAAATCGCCGATTATCGGAGCGCCTTAGCGGCGGCGGAGGAGGAGCCCCAAGACTGGGACGCTCGGGTGCCGCCTCCTCAGGAGTTTCACATGGGACTAGATGGCTACTACGGATGGCCGTAGACCAAGCTAGGCAAAAGCCTAAGCTTGGGGGAGTACGTATTTCTCACCAACATTACATTCATCTTCACACATTTTACTCCAGTTGTCGGTGTTCATACTTTTTCATGGTATAATCCATGTTAGTTTTATTTTCTCGCCTTCTTTTTGTGTGTTTGAAAAACTTTGAGAAAATCCCAAAACATTCCTCATCTCTTTTCAGTTTATCTTTCTAGTTTAATTAGCTGTAGTTTCGTGATAGTAAAAGAAAACCCAAAAAGATTTCCCGTTTCTTCTTTTGCTTGTTGGGAGTTTTCCCGTGTAAATAGTTTTCTTCTCTCGTTTTTTTTGTTTTCTTCTTTAATTTGCTTTCTTCAGAAAACTAAAAACTCCAAAAATATTTCAGTTTGTTTCTCTGAATTTCTTTTCTTTTCTTTTGTTGAGTCATTGCAAGGAGAAGACCACGATGAAAATGATGAGTGGCTCTCATTTGCATTATTGTTGATTTAACAAAGAGCCCATATTACCTTGTCTTCTCCTTTGAATAAAATGCTTGCAGATTCCAGCTTAGTCCACGGCACACTTGCACTATTATTATTTTTATATCATTCGGTCGTGCAAGTGAAAGGCAATAATGACGATGATTTGATGAAGTGACTGTGGCAAGGAAAAGCGGGTATGAACTCAATTTGTTCTTTGTTTTTGTAAATATGTTTAACTCGGTATCCATGATTCAGCATATTATGATTAAACATGTTTGTGATGACAATTAGAGATTATAGTTGCTCATACCATGCTTAAGTAGCTAGGAGTGGATAATGATTTATCTTGAGTGTCAACATGCATTAAAATGTTCATGATGTAGTATGATGATACGGTATCCTCCTCTGAATGTTTCAAGTGGCTTGACTTGGCACATGTTCACGCATGTAGTTGAATCAAAACCAACATAGCCTCCACGATATTTATGTTCATGGTGTTTATATCCTACTCATGCTAGTATTCAATGATGATTATTCATAATGCATGGTTATGACCGTTTTCGCTCTCTAGCTGGTCGCTTCTCAACCTATTTGCTAGCCTCCGCCTGTACTAAGCGGGAATGCTGCTTGTGCATCAAAACCTTTAAACCAAAGTTATTCCAGATGAGTCCACTATATCTACCTATATGCGGTATTATCTTGCCGTCCTAAGTAAATTTGCATGTGCCAACTCTATTATTCAAACGAACATCTGTTTTGTGTGCCCGTACCGCTCATGGAGCGACAGGGTGTGGTCAGTATCTTCCATGCTAAGCGGGTTATTCTCATGATGAGTGTTTACTAACTTGTCCTTGCATGATAGGGGCTGGTAATCAGGATGCCCAGTCACATCATTAAAAAAGCAAAATAATAAAACAAACTCCCCCGGAAAGTTGTTAGTATGGAGGGCACCCGAGGATTCGGCTAGCCATGGCTTGTGATTGATGGTGGAGGGGGAGTAAACTTTACTTTACCGCTTGGGAACCGTCGCTAATGTGTTTAGCATGGAAGATATTGAAAACTCTTGGTCGTGACGTTGACAGGAAAGGCATACCTCCCAAAATTTAATTACCTCTGATTTTAGCTTCGAGCTCTGGCACCTCTGCAAATCCATGCTTCCCTCTGCGAAGGGCCTATCTATTTACTTTTATGTTTTTTTACTTTTATTGTTGAGTCATCACCTTCTCAAATAAGCACCAGACCTGAGAGCACTATTGTCATTCTCATGCATTGTGTATAGTTAATGTTGTGTGCATCATGACTGGATCTCTTCTACCATGAATTACAATGTTTAGTCGCTGCTTGAACTTTGGAGGTGCTCTGCATTTATGTTTTGCGGTCTCAGAAAGGGCTAGCGAGATACCATGTTATCATATTATATCATGATTGTTTTGACAAAGTGTTGGCATTTGAGATATTTTATTATTGCTCGCTAGTTGATTATGCCATCGATATGAGTGAATATAAATTCTAAGAGTTATCATTTGCGTGGTTAGTTATAATCTTTGCTAAAAACTTGGACACTACTTAAGCATATATATAGACACAAGAACAAAAGAGTTTGTAAAAGTTTTTCTTTATCACTTTCAGTTTGTCAACTGAATTGCTTGAGGACAAGCAATGAGTTAAGCTTGGGGGAGTTGATACGTCTCCGTCGTATCTACTTTTCCAAACACTTTTGCTCTTGTTTCGGCCCCTAATTTGCATGATTCGAATGGAACTAACCCGGACTGACACTGTTTTCAGCAGAATTGCCATGATGTTGTTTTTGTGCAGAAAATCAAAGTTCTTGGAATTGGATGAAACTTTCTGGAGATTTTTTATTGAATATATAAAAAATATTGGCATCAAGAACTACTGGAGGGGGGCCACCCAGTGCCCACGAGGCACCAGGGGGCGCCACCCCCCCAGGCGCGCCCTGGTACCTCGTGGGGCCCACGTGGCTCTGTTTGACCTATTTCCAACGCTATAAATTCAGTTTTCCAGAGAAAAAAATAAGAGAGGAAGTTTTATTGGGTTTCACGATACGGAGCCGCCGCCACCTCCTGTTCTTCATCGGGAGGCCAGATCTGGAGTCCGTTCAGGGCTCCGGAGAGGGGGATCTTCCGGCATCGTCATCATCAACCATCCTTCATCACCAATTTCATGATGCTCACCGCCGGGAGTGAGTAATTGTTGGAAATATGCCCTAGAGGCAATAATAATTTAGTTATTATCATATTTCCTTGTTCGTGATAATCGTTTATTATCCATGCTATAATTGTATTGATAGGAAACTCAAATACATGTGTATGTACATAGACAACACTGTGTCCCTAGTATGCTTCTAGTTAACTAGCTCGTTGATCAAAGATGGTTAAGGTTTCCTAGCCATAGACATGAGATGTCATTTGATAACGGGATCACATCATTAGGAGAATGATGTGATGTACAAGACCCAAACTACGAACATAGCATATGATCGTGTCAGTTTATTGCTATTGTTTTCTGCATGTCAAGTATTTGTTCCTATGACCATGAGATCATGCAACTCACTGACACCGGAGGAATACCTTGTGTGTATCAAACGTCACAGCGTAACTGGGTGACTATAAAGGTGCTCTACAGGTATCTCCGAGGGTGTCTGTTGGGTTGGCATGGATCAAGACTGGGATTTGTTACTCCGTGTGACGGAGAGGTATCTCAGGCACCACTCGGTAATACAACATCACAATGAGCCTTGCAAGCAAAGTGACTAAAGAGTTAGCCACAGGATCTTGTATTACGGAACGAGTAAAGAGACTTGCCGGTAACGAGATTGAACTAGGTATAGAGATACCGACGATCGAATCTCGGGCAAGTAACATACCGAAGAACAAAGGGAACAGTATACGGGATTAACTGAATCCGTGACATAGAGGTTCAACCGATGAAGATCTTCGTACAATATGTAGGAACCAATATGGGAATCCAGGTCCCGCTATTGGTTATTGGCCGTAGAGGTGTCTCGGTCATGTCTGCATAGTTCTCGAACCCGCAGGGTCTACACAATTAACGTTTGGTGGCGATATAAGTATAGTTGAGTTGTTATGTTGGTGACCGAAGGTTGTTCGGAGTCCCGGATGAGATCCCAGACATGACGAGGATCTCTGGAATAGTCCGGAGGTAAAGATTGATATATGGGATAATAGTGTTTGGTCTCCGGAAGGGTTCCGGAATTCACCGGAAGGGGTTCCGGATGTTTCCCGAAATGTTCGGGTACGAGAACACTTTATTTGGGCCAAGGGGTAAAGCCCACGAGGCTTAGGCAAGGTGCAAAAGGAAGTTTTGCTGGCGTCTGGGGCAGTACTACCGCTTATCGTAAGCGGTACTACCGCTACAGGCGGTACTACCGCTTATCGTAAGCGGTACTACCGCTTGTACGCGGTACTGCCGTGCTGGAATCCGAGTGGGACTCTTGCCTTGCTGGCCAAACTGACCTTGAGGAGGCTTTTTCTCCAAGTTTCGACCCCAGGGCTCAACATATAAATATAGGGGCAGGGCTAGCACCCAAGAGAGATCAAGATTTCCCCAAGCCGTGTGCCGGCAACCCTGTCCCTCTAGTTCATCCTCCGTCATAGTTTCCGTAGTGCTTGGCGAAGCCTTGCGGAGATTGTTATTCACCACCACCGTCACCACGCCGTCGTGCTGCCGGAACTCATCTACTACTTCACCATCGCTCGCTGGATCGAGGAGGTGAAGGCGTCATCAAGCTGTACGTGTGTTGAACGCGGAGGTGCCGTCCGTTCGGCGCTAGATCGGAAGGACCGTGATCGTGATTGGATCGCGAGACGGATCGTGATGAGATCGCGGGACGCTCGGCGATTTGGATCGCGAAGACGTTCGACTACATCAACCGCGTTTCTTAACGCTTCCGCTTAGCGATCTACAAGGGTATGTAGATTCACTCTCCCTCTCATAGATACTCATCACCATGGATAGATCTTGCGTGTGCGTAGGAATTTTTTTTTGTTTCCCATGCTACGTTCCCCAACAGTGGGATCAGAGCTAGGTCTATGCGTAGATGAGATCTCGACTAGAACACAAAAGGGTTTTGTGGGCGTTGATATTCAGATTGCTTCCTCCCTTGGTCTTTTCTTGTTTCGGCGGTATTGTGGGATGAAGCGGCTCGGACCAACATTACTCGTACGCTTACGAGAGACCGGTTTCTTCAACTGACATGTAACTTCGTTGCATAAAGCTGGCTAGCGGGTGTCTGTTTCTCCCACTTTAGTCGGATCGGATTTGACAAAGGCGGTCCTTGAGAAGGTTGAAAAGCAATTTTTCTATCACCGTTGTGGTTTTTGCGTAGGTAAGAATCGTTCTTGCTAGATACCCGTAGCAGCCACGTAAAACTTGCAACAACAATTAGAGGACGTCTAACTTGTTTTTGCAGGGTATGTTGTGATGTGATATGGCCAATTACATGATGAGATATATGTGATGTATGAGATGATCATGTATTGTATAGAATATCACGACTTGCATGTCGATGAGTACGGCAACTGGCAGGAGCCATAGAGTTGTCTTTAATTATTTTCGCCGTTTTTGCTTTACTTTATCGCTATGAGTTAGCTATAGTCGTGGAAGCAACAGTCGGCGCGACAACCTCATGGCGACACGTTGATGGAGATCAAGATGATGGAGATCATGGTGTCATGCCGGTGACGATGGAGATCATGCCGATGCTTTGGAGATGGAGATCAAAAGCACGAGTTCATGGCCATATCATGTCACTTATGATTTGCATGTGATGTTAATCCTTTTATGCATCTTATTTTGCTTAGGACGACGGTAGCATTATAAGGTGATCCCTCACTTAAATTTCAAGATAAATCGTGTTCTCCCCGAGTGTGCACCGTTGCGAAAGTTCGTCGTTTTGAGACACCACGTGATGATCGGGTGTGATAGACTCTACGTTCACATACAACGGGTGCAAGCCAGTGTTGCACATGCGGAACACTCGGGTTAAACTTGACGATCCTAGCATGTACAGACATGGCCTCGGAACAAAAGAGACCGAAAGGTCGAACATGAGTCATATAGTAGATACGATCAACATGAAGATGTTCACCATTGAAACCACCTCAACTCACGTGATGATCGGACTTGATTTGGTGGATTTGGATCATGTGACACTCGAATGACCGGAGGGATGTCAATTTGAGTGGGAGTTTTAAGTAATATGATTAACTAAACTCATTATCATGAACATAGTCAAAGTGTCTTTGCAAATTATGTTGTAGATTACTAGATCGCGCTGTAGCTCCCTTGAATTTTTATATGTTCCTAGAGAAATAGATTTGAAAGATGATGGTAGCAATAATGCGGACTGGGTCCGTGATCTGAGGATTGTCCTCAATGCTGCACAGAAGGCTTATGTCCTTAATGCACCGCTCGGTGTGCCACCCCCTCTAGCGTCGTCTGTAGATATTGTGAACATCTGACAGGCACGTTCCGATGACTACTTAATAGTTCAGTGCGTCATGCATTATGGCTTAGAATTGAGGCTCCAAAACGTTTTGAACGTCACGGAACATATGAGATGTTCTAAGAGCTGAAATTGGGATCTCAGACTCATGCCCGTGTTGAGAGGTATGAGACCTCCAACAAGATTCTTTGCCTGCAAGATGATGGAGAATAGCTCAATCGTTGAGCATGTGCTCAGATTGTCTGGGTGCTACAATCGCTTGAATCGAGTGGGAGTTGATCTTCTAGATAAGATAGTGATTGATATAGTTCTCCAAGTCACTGTCACTAAGCTACTAGAGCTTCGTGATGAACTATAAAAGGCCAGAGATGGAAATAATGATCCCCGAGCTGTTCGCAATGTTTGACACTGCGAAGGTAGAAATCAAAAAGGAGCATCAAATGTTGATGGTTAGTGAAACCACTAGTTTCGAGAAGGGCAAGGGTAAGGAGGAAAACTTCATGGATGGCAAGTCAGTTGCTGCTCCAGTGAAGAAACCCAAGGTTGAACCCAAACCCGAGACTAAGTGCTTCTATTATGAGGAGAACGGTCGCTGAAGTGGAACAAACCTAGATACTTGGTAGATAAGTAGGTTGGCAACGTCGACAGAAGTATATTTGATATACGTGTTATTGATGTGTACCTTACTAGTACTCCTAGTAGCACCTGGGTATTAGATACCGGTTCGGTTGCTAAATGTTAGTAACTCGAAATAAAAGCTACGGAAGAAACGGAGGCTAGCTAAGGGCGAGGTGACGATGAGTGTTGGAAGTGTTTCCAAGGTTGATGTGATCACCATTGCGCGCTCTCTCTACCTTTGGGATTAGTGATGAACCTAAATAAATGTTATTTGGTGTTTGCGTTAAGCATGAACGTGATTAGATCATGTTTATTGCAAAACGGTTATTCATTTAAGTTAGAGAATAATGGTTATTCTGTTTACATGAATAATACCTTCAATGGTCATGCACCCAATAAGAGTGGTTTATTGAATCTTGATCGTAGTGATACACATGTTCATAATATTGATGCCAAAAGATACAAAGTTAATAATGATAGTACCACATACTTGTGGCACTGCCGCTGAATGTCATATTGGTGTAAAACGCATGAAGAAACTCCATGCTGATGGATCTTTGGACTCATTCGATTTCGAATCGGTTGAGACATGCGGACCATGCCTCATGGGCAAGATGACTAAGATCCCATTTTCCGGTATGATGGAGCGGGCAATTGACTTATTGGAAATGATACATGTTGATGTGTTCGGTCCAATGAATGTTGTAGCGGGCGGTGGATATCGTTATTTTCTTACCTTCACTGACGATTTGAGTAGATATAGGGTATATTTACTTAATGAAACACACGTCTGAATTGTTTGAAAAGTTCAAGCAAATTCAGAGTGAAGTTTGAGATCATCGTGACAAGAAGATAAAATATCTACGATCTGATCGTGGAGGTGAATATCTGAGTTACGAGTTTGGTATACAACTTAAGACAATGTGGAAGTTGTTTCACAACTCACGCCACCTGGAACACCATAGTGTAATGGTGTGTCTGAACGTTGTAGTCATGCTCTATTGGATATGGTGCAAACTATGATGTCTCTTATCGATTTACCACTATCGTTTTAGGGCTATGCATTAGAGACAACCACATTCACTTTAAAAGGGGCACCATAAGTCCGTTGAGATGACACCGTATGAATTTTGGTTTGGCGGAAACCTAAGCTGTCATTTCTTAATGTTTGGGGATGCAACGCTTATGTGAAAAAGGGTTTTCACCTAATGAGCTCGAACCCAAAGCGGACAAATGCATCTTCATAGAATACCCTAACGTAACAGTTGGGTAAACCTTCTATCTCAGATCCAAGCACAAAGTGTTTGTTGCTAAAATGGGTCCTTTCTCGAGAAAGAGTTTTCTTTCGAAAGATTGAGTGGGAGGAAGATAATACTTGATGAGGTTGTTGAACATTTACTTCAACCTGAGAGTAGCGCATCGCAGAAAGATGTTCCTGTGGAGCCTACGTTAGTTGAAGGGGAAGTTAATGATGATGATCATGAAGCTTCAGATCAAGTTACTATCGAACCTCGTAGGTCGACAAGGACGTGTACTGCTCCTGAGTGGTCCGGCAACCCTGTCTTAGAGGTCATGTTGTTGGACAACGATGAACCTACGGGTTATGGAGAAGCGATGATGGGCCCGGATTCCGAGAAATGGTTAAGACCATGAAATCCGAGATGGGATCCATGTAAGAAAACAAATTATGGGCTTTGGAAGTATTACCTGAAGGGCGAAAGGCCATTCAGAACAAATGGATCTTTAAAAGGAAGACGGACACGGACGGTAATGTCACCGTCTATAAAGCTCGACTTGTGGCAAAGGGTTTTTCACAAGTTCAAGGAGTTGACTACGATGAGATTTTCTCACCCGTAGCGATGCTAAAGTCTGTTGGAATTATGTTAGCAGTTGCTGCATTTTTCGATTATGAAATCTGGCAGATGGATGTCAAAACATCGTTTCCTTAATGGTATCCGTGAGGAAAGGTTGTATGTGATACAACCGGAAGGTTTTGTCAGTCCTAAGGATGCTAAAATGTATGCAAACTCCAGCGATCCTTCTATGGACTGGAGCAAGCATCTCGGAGTTGGAATATACACTTTGATGAGGTGATCAAAGTTTTTGTGTCTATACAAAGTTTATGAGAAACTTGTATTTACAATAAAGTGAGTGGGAGCACTATAGAATTTCTGATAAGTATATGTGGTTGACATATTGATTGATCGGAAATGATGTAGAATTTCTGGAAAGCATAAAGGGTCGTTTGAAAGGAGTTTTTCAAAGGAAGACCTGGAATGAAGCTACTTAAATATTGGGCATCAAGATCTATAGAGATAGATCAAGACGTCTGGTAAAACTTTCAATGAGTACATACCTTGACAAGATTTTGAAAGAGTTCAAAATGGATCAGTCAAAGAAAGAGTTCTTGCCTGATTTGTAAGGTGTGGAGTTGAGTGAGACTCAAAGCTCGACCACGGCAGAAGAAAGAGAAAGGACGAAGGTCGTCCCCTATGCCTTATCCATAGGCTCTGTATACTATGCCATGCTGTGTACCGCACCTGATGTGTGCCTTGCCATGATTCTGTCAAGGGGTACAAGAGTGATCCAGGAGTGGATTACTGGACAGCGGTCAAGATTATCCTTAGTAACTAGAGGACTAAGGAAATATTTCTCGATTATGGAGGTGATAAAGAGTTCGTCGTAAAGGGTTACGTCGATGCAAGCTTTGACACCTATCCGGACGACTCTGAGTAGCAGTCAGGATACATATAGTGGAGCAGCCATTTGGAATAGCTCCAAGTGGAGTGTGGTAGCAGTGTCTACAGTATGACATAGAGATTTGCAAAGTACACACGGATCTGAATGTCGCAGACCCGTTGACTAAAGACCTCTCTCACATGCAAAGCATGATCGAACCCCAGAACTCATTGGGTGTTAGAACAATGTAAATCACATGGTGATGTGAACTAGATTATTGACTCTAGTGCAAAAAGGAGACTGTTGGAAATATGCCCTAGAGGCAATAATAATTTAGTTATTATCATATTTCCTTGTTCGTGATAATCGTTTATTATCCATGCTATAATTGTATTGATTGGAAACTCAAATACATGTGTGGGTACATAGACAACACTGTGTCCCTAGTATGCCTCTAGTTAACTAGCTCGTTGATCAAAGATGGTTAAGGTTTCCTAGCCATAGACATGAGATGTCATTTGATAACGGGATCACATCATTAGGAGAATGATGTGATGGACAAGACCCAAACTACGAACATAGCATATGATCGTGTCAGTTTATTGCTATTGTTTTCTGCATGTCAAGTATCTGTTCCTATGACCATGAGATCATGCAACTCACTGACACCGGAGGAATACCTTGTGTGTATCAAACGTCACAACGTAACTGGGTGACTATAAAGGTGCTCTACAGGTATCTGCGAGGGTGTCTGTTGGGTTGGCATGGATCAAGACTGGGATTTGTTACTCCGTGTGACGGAGAGGTATCTCAGGGCCCACTCGGTAATACAACATCACAATGAGCCTTGCAAGCAAAGTGACTAAAGAGTTAGCCACAGGATCTTGTATTACGGAACGAGTAAAGAGATTTGCCGGTAACGAGATTGAACTAGGTATAGAGATACCGACGATCGAATCTCGGGCAAGTAACATACCGAAGAACAAAGGGAACAGTATACGGGATTAACTGAATCCTTGACATAGAGGTTCAACCGATGAAGATCTTCGTAGAATATGTAGGAACCAATATGGGCATCCAGGTCCCGCTATTGGTTATTGGCCGTAGAGGTGTCTCGGTCATGTCTGCATAGTTCTCGAACCCGCAGGGTCTACACACTTAACGTTTGGTGGCGATATAAGTATAGTTGAGTTGTTATGTTGGTGACCGAAGGTTGTTCGGAGTCCCGGATGAGATCCCGGACATGACGAGGATCTCCGGAATAGTCCGGAGGTAAAGATTGATATATGGGATAATAGTGTTTGGTCTCCGGAAGGGTTCCGGAATTCACCGGAAGGGGTTCCGGATGTTTCCCGAAATGTTCGGGTACGAGAACACTTTATTTGGGCCAAGGGGTAAAGCCCACGAGGCTTAGGCAAGGTGCAAAAGGAAGTTTTGCTGGCGTCTAGGGCGGTACTACCGCTTATCGTAAGTGGTACTACCGCTACAGGCGGTACTACCGCTTATCGTAAGCGGTACTACCGCTACAGGCGGTACTACCGCTTATCGTAAGCGGTACTACCGCTTGTACGCGGTACTGCCGTGCTGGAATCCGAGTGGGACTCTTGCCTTGCTGGCCAAACCGACCTTGAGGAGGCTTTTTCTCCAAGTTTCGACCCAAGGGCTCAACATATAAATAGAGGGGCAGGGCTAGCACCCAAGAGAGATCAAGATTTCCCCAAGCCGTGTTCCGGCAACCCTGTCCCTCTAGTTCATCCTCCATCATAGTTTCCGTAGTGCTTGGCGAAGCCTTGCGGAGATTGTTATTCACCACCACCGTCACCACGCCGTCGTGCTGCCGGAACTCATCTACTACTTCACCATCGCTCGCTGGATCGAGGAGGTGAAGGCGTCATCAAGCTGTACGTGTGTTGAACGCGGAGGTGCCGTCCGTTCGGCGCTAGATCGGAAGGACCGTGATCGTGATTGGATCGCGAGACGGATCTTGATGAGATCGCGGGACGCTCGGCGATTTGGATCGCGAAGACGTTCGACTACATCAACCGTGTTTCTTAACGCTTCCGCTTAGCGATCTACAAGGGTATGTAGATTCACTCTCCCTCTCATAGATACTCATCACCATGGATAGATCTTGCGTGTGCGTAGGAATTTTTTTTGTTTCCCATGCTACGTTCCCCAACAGTAATTCCTTCATAGGCTTGCTGGACGGTGATGAGTTGGATGAGATTTATCATGTAATCGAGTTAGTTTTGTTAGGGCTTGATCCCTAGTACCCACTATGTTCTGAGATTGATGTTGCTATGACTTTGCTATGCTTAATGCTTGTCACTAGGGCCCGAGTGCCATGATTCCAGATCTGAACCCTTTATGTTTTCATCAATATATTTGTGTTCTTGATCCGATCTTGCAAGTTGTATGCACCTGCTATGTGTTATGATCCGCATACCCCAAGGTGACAATAATTACGATTCTTTCCGGTGATTGCCGTAGTTTGAGGAGTTCATGTATTCACTAAGTGTTAATGCTTTGTTCCGGTTCTCTATTAAAAGGAGGCCTTAATATCCCTTCGTTTCCTTATGGACCCCGCTGCCACGGGAGGGTAGGACAAAAGATGTCATGCAAGTTCTTATCGCAAGCACATATGACTATATACGGAATACATGCCTACATTACATTGATGAATTGGAACTAGTTCTGTGTCGCCCTAGGTTATAACTGTTACATGATGAATGTTATCCAACGAATATCACCGATCCAATGCCTACGAGCTTTTCATATATTGAATCTTGCTAAGTTACTACTGTTGCTGCTGCTATCACAATTACTACTGCTACTGTCGTTACCGTTACTGCTACTGTTACTATTATTGCTACTACTATCAAACTATCATACTACTGTGCTACTGATCACTCTGCTGTAGATATTTAGTCTCCAGGTGTGGTTGAATTGACAACTCAACTGCTAATACTTGCGAATATTCTTTGGCTCCCCTTGTGTCGAATCAATAAATTTGTGTTGAATACTCTACCCTCGAAAACTGTTGCGATCCCCTATACTTGTGGGTTATCAAATACCCATTAATTATTTTCAAACTTGAGCAAATTAGTTGAAGTTGGACAAGGAAGACAACGTAATGAGTTATGTTTGGGTATATTTGCATAGAAGTTATATTGTTATGGATCCTCCAACATGTGGTGCTTGCTTAGGATCTTTTCTTAGCCAAAAATTCATACTAAGTAGAGATACTACTTGTGCATCCAAAAACCCTTAAACCCAGTTTCTTGCCATGAGTGTCCACCATATCTACCTATGGATTGAATAAGATCCTTCAAGTAAGTTGTCATCGGTGCAAAAAGCAATAAAAATTGCTCCTAAAATATGTATGATCTTTTATTGCAACGGAAAATAAGCGTTGTACGAACTTGTGATGGTAAAGAAATAAAAGCGACGGACTGCATAATAAAGGTTGCTATCACAAGGGGCAATATAACGTGGCGTTCCTTTGCATTAAGGGCTTGACATCCAAAAATAAAAAACGCATGACAACCTCTGCTTCCCTCTGTGAAGGACCTATCTTTTACTTTTTCATATTTACTTTTATGCAAGAGTCAATAAGTATTCATTCTTATTGCAACCTCAATTATTCTCTAGTTTGCAAGCATTATGTGGTGGGGAAAGATCCAGGCACATATGGCCAGTCAAATATATTTGATCATGAATTATTATTGTTGACAATTATCTCTATGATAAATAAGTTGGGAGGTGAAACATTAAGCCCCTATCTTTCTCTGTGTTTGATGGATGCTATTTGTTCTAAAAATATGCTTTGAGTACTAGCAATCATAGAAGACTATATTATAATTGAGTATGTGGAGCTCTTACTTAGACTTTGTTGAAGATAAGTTGAATTGCAATTGTTTGGTGACTAAGAACATAGGTTGTTAAGTTTCAAGAGAATGCATTGTTTGAACCATAACATGTGAATTGATTGCTGCTTTATCATGTTGAGTTTTATGAGAAAAAGTTGCTGTTATGATGCTAGAAAAAGTGATTGAAATTATCATTGATCAAACTTATACACTATGCTAGCATTCACACTTCATAAATTATTTCTTTTATCATTTACCTACTCGAGGATGAGCAGGAATTAAGCTTGGGGATGCTGATACGTCTCCAACGTATCTATAATTTATGAAGTATTCATGCCATATTTATAACAATTCTATATGGTTTTGGTATGATTTGATTAGAACTAACCCGGACTGACGCTGTTTTCAGCAGAACTACCATGGTGTTGTTTTTTGTGCAGAAATAAAAGTTCTCCAAATGCAGCAAAACTTTTTGACGATTTTTTTGGAACAAAAGAGAACCAGGAAGCTTCGTGGGAGGACCAGAAGAGCCACGAGGTGCCCACGAGGCACCAGGGCGCGCAAGGGGGTGTATGGAACCGTGGTGCCTCGTGGGCCCATCTTAGCCCATCTTCGCGTGATTCCAACGCCAAAAAATCCTATAAATAGAGAAACCCCAGAAATAACCCTAGAACTTGGACTCCGCCGACACAAGACTCTGTACCTTCGAAATACCATCTGGAGCCCCGTTCCGGCACCCTGCCAGAGGGGGAAATCATCACCGGAGGCCATCTTCATCATCCCGGCGGTCTCCATGACGAGGAGGGAGTAGTTGACCCTCGGGGCTGATGGTATGTACTAGTAGCTATGTGTTTCATCTCTCTCTCTCTCTCTCTCTCTCTCTCTCTCTCGTGTTCTTGATTTGGCATGATCTTGATGTATCGCGAGCTTTGTTAATATAGTTGGATCATATGGTGTTTCTTCCCTCTCTATCTTCTTGTGATGAATTGAGTCTTTCCCTTTAAGGTTTCACTATTATCGGATTGAATACTTTTATGGATTCGAGAACACTTGATGTATGTCTTGCATATGAATACCCGTGGTGACAATGGGGTATTATATTGATTCACTTGTTGTATGTTTTGGCACTCAACTCACGGATTTCCGAGGTGACATTGGGGTAATCTATGCATAGGGGTTGATGCATGTTTTCGTCCTACTTTCTCCGGTAGAAATCTTGGCGGACTCTTTGAAGTTCTTTGTGTTGGATTGAATATTATGAATCTGAAGTTGTTTGATGCATATCGTATAATCAACTCACGGATACTTGTGGTGACATTGGAGTATCTAGGTCACATTAGAGTTGGTTGATGTGTATCATATGGTGTTATTTTAGTACGAACTCTAGGGCTGTTTGTGACACTTATAGGAATAGCTCAATAGATTGATCGGAAAGGATAACTTTGAGGTAGTTTCGTACCCTACAACAATTTCTATCTTATGTTCTCCGCTAATAGGAACTTTGGAGTGATTCTTTATCGCACGTTGAGGGATTGTTATATGATCCAATTATGTTAGCATTGTTGAGAGATTGCACTAGTGAAAGTATGAACCCTAGGCCTTGTTTTCAAGCATTGCAATACCGTTTGTGCTCCATTTTATCACTTGCTACCTTGCTGTTTTTTTATTTTCAGATTACAAAAACCTATATCTACTATCCATACTACACTTGTATCACCATCTCTTCGCCGAACTAGTGCACCTATACAATTTACCATTGTATTGGGTGTGTTGGGGACACGAGAGATTTCTTGTATTTGGTTGCAGGGTTGTTTGAGAGAGACCATCTTCATCCTACGCCTCCCACGGATTGATAAACTTTAGGTCATCCACTTGAGGGAAATTGCTACTGTCCTACAAAACTCTGCGCTTGGAGGCCCAACACGAGTCTACAAGAATAAGTTGTGTAGTAGACATCACCGCCCGACTGCTTCGATGATGTTGCGACAGTGTGCTTTGACGGTCGCGATAATGCTGCGATGGCAGCTTGGCTGCTTCGATGATGTTGGGACTTGGGATAACATGCTTCAATGGGCGCGACGATGTCACGTCGGTGTTCTGCAAACGGCCACGGTGTGCTTCGATGACATGCGTCGAGGGCCGCGGCGATGCTACAATGGCAGCATGGCTGCTTCGTTTATGTTGCGACGGCATGCTTCAATGGCGGCAACGGGTGCTTTGGTAGCCGTCGCCGCGGCGACATGCTTCGAACAATCACGACGATGTTGCGATGACGTGCTTCGACGACTGCGACGATGCTGCGACGGAGGCCCAGCTACTTCGACAATGCTGCAAAGGCGTGCTTCCCGGCCATGGCAGTGCTGCGATTATGGCACGGCTACTTCGACGATGCTACAACAGTGGTCTGGCTGCTCTGATGCTGCTGCGATGGCATGCTCCGAACGGCCGTGGCGGCGGCGGAGGCGTTAAAAGGGCTACTCAAAGTTGCTAGTGTTTTCCATGCAACAGCGATGCCCAACTAGCTAAGCAAAAGCAATGGTCAGTGCCTAACTCGTGCTAGGCTTGCTCAGAATGGTTAATGCATGCAACATGCAGAGCCATGCGGTCAAATTAGTAAAGAGACAAAGGCTACGTGAAGGAGAGAGGGAGTAGCAGCAGTGGTGTAGGAAGGAGAGAGGGAGTAGCAGCAGTGGTGTAGGCACGAGCTACATAACGCATGCGTGTGCGTGAGGTAAAACAGCAACAACAGTGGTCCCATGTGAACACACAAAGGAACAAGCGTGGAATCAGCCAGAACACGCAGCCACGTGGCAGCTGGGGGAGGCGGCTTACGCCCGGCTGAAATCAGCCGGGTGATTAGAAATCATTTGGGGTGGGCTGAGAACGCACCACTTGGCGCGCTCTCAGCCACCGCCACGTGTCGCGCTCCGGGCGCCCTCCGGATTTTATTTTTTTATTTTTCCGCACACCTTTTCGGCTTTTTAGATGATTTTTTTTTGGTTTTTTGGTTTCCCACCGGTCTTTCTTAGCTTTTGGACCGAAAAAAAATTCGAAAAAAATTGCGCGAAAAAACTCATTTTTTTTCCCTTCCGCGAGAGGCACGGTTTCTCCGAAACGGAAAAAAAGTGAGAGGCAGGGTTTTGCTTTCACGAAAGGCACGGCCATGCCTCTCGGAAACGGTTTTTTTTCTTGCACGAGAGGCACAGTTTTGCTTCCGCGAGAGCCACGGTTTTGATTTCGCGAGAGGCATGGCCGTGCCTCTCGGAAATGAAAAAAACATGTTTTTCTTTTTTTCCTTCCGTGAGAGGCACGGTTTTGCTTTCGCGAGAGGCACATTTTTTCTTTTGCGAGAGGCACGGCCGTGCCTCTCGAAAACGAAAAAAAACATGTTGTTTTGCTTCTGCGAGAGGTACGGTTTTGCTTCTGCGAGAGGCACGGTTTTGCTTTCGCGAGAGGCATGGCTGTGCCTCTTTCGGAAAGGGGGAAAAAAGGTGCTCCCGGTTTGGTTTTTTCGTGAAAAAAAAGTTTGTCAAAACCTATCAACATGGGATTTAGTTTTGAAGATCTCGACGCGAGGAATTCAATGGTGAAAACGGTTTGAGATTTGGACGCACGGCTTAAGAGATAAAATGTTTTGAATAAACAGATCTACGAAAAAGGAAAAACTCCCGCCACTTGTCGCAATCTGAAGAGGTGGGAGTGATCTTTAGAAGGATTACTCATCAATTAGTGATTTCGCTGTTCGCTTTTTCAAAAATCATTGTTCGGAATTTTCAGGAAAGTTCAAAATTTTAAAAAATTCTTTCAAATTTTGAAAATTTGTTTGGTAATTGGAAAATGTTTGGAATTTTAGTCAGAATTTTCAAAAAAATGGAAACTATAACCATTCGAAATTTGAAGAAATGTTCACTTTAGAAAATAAAAGAAATATTCGTTTTTGCTAAAAAACCAAAAAATAAAAACAATTGAAAGCTATTTTTTAGGAAAAATAAAAAACTAGCCGCGACAAAAAAATGTGACGCAACGCTTGCTACCAGCCGCTAGCGATATTGGGCCAACCTGCCACGAGGGACCACCCTGTGTGGGCGACCGCCATCTTAACGCAACGTGTGTCTCTCCTCTCGGTTTTGAATATGCACGAACGACGCGACGAGACATGGCTAGATGGGCTGAACGTGTTAAACGGGCCAACCTCTACCCATGCCTTATTTGCCTCTGCAACCCATAGAGTCAAGCCCTGGCCTTTTTTTTCGGGAAGTTTGATCCTTATATTTTTTTTAGTTTGTCTGGGGGACTAATGAGGTCGAGGCGGCAGAACGAGGCAGCGGTCAATGGCGGAGGGAGGAGGCTGGTCATAGCGGCGCTCGAGAGTGGTCGGAGTGAAGGAACTCGGGGCGACGGATATGCAAGAGAGGGCCTCAGGGTGAGAGGAAGAAAAGGAGAGAGGGGGGAGGAGAAAGAGAGGAGGAGAAGGAGGAAGGTGTGACGGCTCGGGTCGCTCCAATGAGGGGGGATTCCCACATGTATATTAAACTCATTTCAAAATATACGAGGCGTTTATGTGGAAACCGGGTCAAAAACCATGATTGAATTATATGGAAACAGGATCAAAAACCATTGATCCACTATATAAGGGAAACCATGAAGTGGGTGGCTATTTATAGCTGGTGGAGTAAGCCCGAGGGTTGATATGACCGTTGGAGACGCATTCACAACGTCAACGCGACACGTGGCTAACGGTCGAATTTCAAAGCGGCTGTAGTCTGCTCCTAGCGGCTTCGTGTGGTCGCGGGTGGTGCTGAGTAAATAGGCAATTTTTTGATTAATTTAATCCAGGAAATAATCATGAACATGGCATTGACAGAATTAATGACATACTGATTACGATCTAGACATGCACGTACTACGCAAACAGTAGACACATCTACACATAATGCTAGTACGGCTAACACAGAAATAAACAGGAGCGGGATAAACGAGTTATACCCTCCAGTAGGCCAGGCAGAGGCCGCGGCAGCGGCGGTGGCTGCAGCGGCGTCCTCGGCGGCCTTCTTCTCGGCCTCGAGCTTTTCGGCGGCGAGACGGTCGGCGTCGGTTGGCTGAGACATGGTGATGACAAAGACGTAGGGGAAGCAGTGGATCGGTGGCGAGCAGTCGCGTAATCGCTCACCAAAAACCTAATCGCCCCTCTCCCGTACAGGATCCGGAGAGGCGGGGTTTCGGAGGCCTGCTCTCCCGTCAACCGTGTACGCGGTGAACGGGATGGAGTCGCCGGCGGCAGCAGCAGCAATGGAACGACGTGGGCGTGGAGGCAGATGCGATCTGTTTCGCGTGATGGCTAGGGTTCGCAGCGCCTCACATATATAGGCGCGGCTGCGTGGAGAGATGTGGGCTGAACCCACGTCCAAGTCGGTGACAGCCCACGATCTGACGTCTCAGATCATAGCCCCATCTGTCAAAAACTCTCCGTTCCTGACAGGCAAAAAGAAGCGCATAGGTGTGAGCTCGGCTCGGCTCAATCCCGCAACCCGCGGCGCGGCGCGTCGTGACGACGCGTGGCGTGGCGAGGCGGGCGGCGGAGGAGGAGCGCGAGGGAACCACTTCTCTTCTCAAGCTCCAATAGCATGTGGAAGAGAATCCCTTATAAGGAGGTCCAACTGCTTCTCCACTAGCGGTATGGGACTAAACTTCCCACCACACATAGTGCCATATAATCCCACATGGGCCCTTAGAGATTAATCTGAAATTGTTAGATGGGCCCAAGGCCCAACTCATATTTCAACAATCCCCCACCAGATATTAAAGGGCCCATTTTGTCCTTTGTTCCAAACACTGTTTTGATATACCAGTATTTCAGCGAAGACCGGTTAAGGTTGAACTTCACCTAGAGCAAGTAGCTATACTCCTTCACAACTGAACAATGAACTATGCCTTGAATTGTCAGTTTGGCGTAAAGAAGTTTCACCATAGGTCTTACTAGTATTAGACTGCCGAAGGCTGACCCCTTGGGTGGAGCATATTAGTCACACTCCTGGCCTATTCATGAGCTTGCTAGAGATCACCCCAATCTCATATACTGTGACCAGCAGTCGGGCTCATATAGGTGTGTTCCTCCAAAGATTGCTCTGTAGGACAGCATCTTGCTTATACATATAAGCCTTGAAACATATTAAGACATTAGTCAACCTACCATACAGTTTTCGAGAGTATTGCATCTCCAACGGAGTGGGTTAGTAAAGTTACTCTCCTCAGTTCACCACTGGCTTGTTTTCCCAGGTCCTACTTCACGGGATCTCCGATCACGTAGGTTGGGTTACTACCATGGCAACTCATGTGGGTCTCATACCCATCTCCCTCGATGCACTATCTATCACAACACGTGATAGCCCTTTAGTAAAGGGATCTGCCAGATTCTTAGTCGTTTGGATATAATCCAACGCTATCACTCCGGAGTTTCTTAATTTTCTGACAGCTTTCAATCTCATTCTTATGTGTTTGTTGGACTTCATGTTGTCCTTTGAACTCTTCACCTTGACAATAACTGTTTGATTGTCACAGTTCATAAGGATGGCCGGAACCATCTTCTCAACCACTGGCAAGTCCATCAAAAGATCTCGAAGCCATTCTGCTTCGCCACCAGATGTGTCTAACGCTGTTAATTCTGCTTCTATTGTCGATCTCGTTAAGATCGTTTGCTTGCAAGACTTCCAGGAAACAGCACCACCTCCAAGAGTAAACACATACCCAGTTGTGGCCTTCATCTCATCAGCATCAGAGATCCAATTCGCATCACTATACCCTTCAAGTACCGACGGGTATCCGGTATAGTGAAGTCCATAGTTCATAGTACCTTTCAGATAACGCATAACTCTTTCAATAGCATGCCAATGTACATCACCCGGTTTGGAAACAAACCGGCTCAGTTTGCTCACAGCAAATGCGATGTCAGGCCTCGTTGCGCTCGCTAGATACATGAGTGAACCAATAATTTGAGAGTATCTCAATTGATCTTTAGGTATGCCTTCGAACTTTTGAATCAGCACACTAGGATCATATGGTGTCTTAGATGGTTTGCAGTCCGAATATCCAAAACGACTCAACACCTTCTCAACATAATGGGATTGCAGAAGTGTAATCCCACCCTCATCATCTCTCAATAGCTTGATGTTCAAGATAACATCAGCCACTCCAAGGTCCTTCATCTCAAAGTTCTGAGATAAAAAGGACTTAACTTCCTCAATCACTTTGTGGCTAGTTCCAAATAACAGTATGTCATCAACATACAAGCACAGTATAACTCCTTCACCCCCACCATAGCGATAGTATACACATGTGTCAGCTTTATTAACAAAGAAGCCAACAGATGTCAAAGTTTCATTAAATTTCTCATGCCAGTGCTTAGGTGCTTGTCTCAGACCATATAAGATTTCAACAACTTACACACCTTTCCTTCCTGACCATCTATCACAAAGCCATCAGGCTGTTGCATGTAGATTTCCTACTTTAGCTCTCCGTTCAGGAAAGCCGTCTTAACATCCATCTGGTGGATGAGAAGACCATGCGGGGCCGCCAACGAGAGTAATACTCGAATGGTGGTCAGTCTGGCCACAGGTGAATAAGTATCGAAGAAATCTTCTTCTTCTTTCTGGGCATAGCCCTTGACCACAAGCCGAGCCTTGTACTTTTCAATCGTACCGTCGGGCCTAAGCTTCTTTTTGAACACCCACTTACATCCCAATGGTTTGCAACCATAGGGACGTTCAGTAATCTCCCAAGTCCCGTTAGCCATGATGGAATCCATCTCGCTACGGACCGCATCCTTCCAGTAGTCAGCTTCTGGAGATGCATAAGCTTCTGAAATAGAAGTGGGAGTATCATCCACGAGGTACACGAGGAAATCATCACCAAAGGTCTTTACAGTCCTTTGTCTCTTGCCCCTTTCTCATAGGGAGTGATCTCATTATCCTTTGTCGAAACTTTATTCAAGACATGACATGATGTCAATATAGCCTCCCCCCACCATGCCTTGGATAAACCCGATGTATCTAACATGGCGTTAACCGAATCAGTTAGAGTACGGTTTTTCCGTTCGGCAACCCCGTTTGACTGGGGTGAATAGGGAGGCATCCTCTCATGAATAATACCATGTTCCGCACAAAAGGAATCAAACTCACTTGAGAAGTACTCTCCACCACGATCTGACCGGACTCGTTTAATTTTCTTTTCAAGTTGATTCTCAACTTCTGCCTTATAGATTTTAAACTAGTGTAGAGCCTCATCTTTAGTATTTAACAGATACACATAGCAATATCTAGTGGAATCATCTATCAATGTCATGAAGTATCTCTTTCCACCTTTAGTCAACACACCATTCATCTCACAAAGATCAGAATGTATGAGTTCTAATGGCGCCAAGTGTCTCTCCTTCGCAGCCTTGTGAGGCTTGCGAGGTTGCTTAGCGTGCACACACGTAAGGCACTTAGAACCTTTGGCTAAAGTGAAACTCGGGATTAAATTCAGTTTTGCTAGCCGCGTCATAACACCAAAACTAATGTGACAAAGACGTGAATGCCAAACTTCAGATTCATTAACACTTGAATGAATATTGTTCACGACTTTATTACAAAAATCAGCGAGAGAAAGGCGGAACATTCCTCCGCATTCATAACCCTTTCCAACAAATAGTCCATATTTCGTAACAACTACTTTATTAGACTCGAAGACCAACTTAAACCCTTCTCTACACAGAAGGGAGCCACTAACAAGGTTCTTCTTGATGGCGGGGACATGCTGCACGTTCTTCAGCTGCACGATCCTTCCCGAAGTAAACTTCAGATTGACCGTGCCAACACCATGAACAGAAGCACTCGCGCCATTCCCCATCAATACGGACCCGTGACCTGTGGCCTGGTAAGAAGAAAACAATGAAATGTCAGCACACACATGAACACCTGCACCTGTGTCCACCCACCAATCGGTGGACTGACAAACTGAAAATACAGCAAATAAATTACCATACCCAGATGCACCACTTTCATTGTTGCCCACAATCATATTGGCAGACTTGGAGTCCTGCCCTGACTTCTTGTACTTGTTTGGGCAGTTGTTGGCCCAATGTTCCTCTGAACCACAAGTAAAGCAAACATCTCCCTTCTTGTTCTTCTTGAAGGTCTTCTTACCTTTCTTCTTAAAGTCGGTATTCTGTTGGACACCGTTCTTTCCCTTGGGCTTGTGGGAATTGAAGTTCTTCTGACGCACCATATTGGCCACAGAAGTTCCTTCGACCCCTTTTCCATGCGAGTCTTTTGCTCTCGAGTTCTGCTCAACACTCAGATGGCCGATGACATCCTCTACTAAGAATTCACGCCTCTGATGTTTCAGAGTGGTAGCAAAATTCCTCCAGGAATTAGGGAGCTTAGCGATTATACAACCCGCGACAAATTTGCCCGGTAAATCGCACTTCAGAAGCTCAAGCTCCTTAGCGATGCATATTATCTCATGAGCCTGTTCCAATACAGAATGGTTCTCGACCATTTTGTAATCGTGGAACTGCTCTATAACATACATCTCGCTCCCAGCATCGGTGGCCCCGAATTTGGATTCGAGCGCCTCCCACAAGTCCTTGGCAACCCGCACATGTAAATATGCGTCAACCAACTTATCTCCGATCACGCTCAGAACTGCTCCGAGGAATACGACGGTGGCCTCCCTGAACGCCTTCTCCTGTTCAGGAGCAATCGTTCCCGTGGAAGGGACACCGGCGACCCAGAACACGTTCATGGATTGCTAAGTAAATAGGCAATTTTTCGATTAGTTTAATCCAGGAAATAATCATGAACATGGCATTGACAGAATTAATGACATACTGATTACGATCTAGACATGCACGTACTACACAAACAGTAGACACATCTACACATAATGCTAGTACGGCTAACACAGAAATAAACAGGAGCGGGATAAACGAGTTATACCCTCCAGTTGGCTAGGCAGAGGCCGCGGCAGCGGCGGTGGCAGCAGCGGTGTCCTTGGTGGCCTTCTTCTCGGCCTCGAGCTTTTCGGCGGCGAGACGGTCGGCGTCGGTTGGCTGAGACATGGTGATGACGAAGACGTAGGGGAAGCAGTGGATCGGTGGCGAGCAGTCGCGTAATCGCTCCCCAAAAACCTAATCGCCCCTCTCCCGTACAGGATCCGGAGAGGCGGGGTTTCGGAGGCCTGCTCTCCCATCAACCGTGTACGCGGTGAACGGGATGGAGTCGCCGGCGGCAGCAGCATCAATGGAACGACGTGGGCGTGGAAGCAGATGCGATCTGTTTCGCGTGACGGCTAGGGTTCGCAGCGCCTCACATCTATTCCTGACCGGCAAAAAGAAGTGCATAGGTGTGAGCTCGGCTCGGCTCAATTCCGCAACCCGCGGCGCGTCGTGACGAGGCAGGCGGCGGAGGAGGAGCGCGCGGGAACCACTTCTCTTCTCAAGCTCCAATAGCATGTGGAAGAGAATCCCTTATAAGGAGGTCCAACTCCTTCTCCACTAGCGGTATGGGACTAAACTTCCCACCACACCTAGTGCCATATAATCTCACATGGGCCCTTAGAGATTAATCTGAAATTGTTAGATGGGCCCAAGGCCCAACTCATATTTCAACAGGTGGTGCGGCTGACTTCTGGTGGTGGGGCGTGTTGGGTGATGGTGGCGGCGGTGACCTGGCATAGATCTGCTGCCCGATGGCACCTGAAGGCGAGGGCCGTCGTCTAGTGCTATCCTGTGGGCGGTGGTGGCCGGCGACGATGGTAGTCGGGGGCTTTGCAGGGGTCGTGGTGACGCCGTGGTGGTGGTCCTCGACGTTCTGGCGGATGCATACGTTTGCACGGCGCGACACCGCGTGGTTCCAATCAACTACGGGGTCAGGGTGGCACGAATATCGGTGAAAACTAGAAAACCAATAAACCGTGTGCCTAGTCAGCACCAAAACCGCTTACGTGGTCCATGAACTCTCTGGTGTACCTCAATCTCCATTTGAAATTGTGTTCGCTTCATGCACCTCTCTGTTGTCCTGGGTACGTTTACAGAAGACTGCAGCTTGGTCCTGAGTATGTTTACAGAAGACTGCAGACTTGGACTTATTCAAGTATTTTTGAAGAAAACGGAGGAGAACTGCGCGATTCATTCAGAAGGAGCGGCTGATAGCCAAACTGTACATGGTCCTACAAGGTAGGCGCAAGAAGGAAAGAAAGGAGGAAAAAAAAGGCGCGTGCTACGCACCATCCGCATGTAGGAGGCAAAATAACAGCCGCCGCTACAGCCGTCTGATGCGCTCGATGGCGACCGTCCAATCCCTTCTCTCTTCTTCGGTACACTGTCTTCCATGTGCACACAACACACAAGCACCAGACGTCCTCTTCCTCACAGCGCGTCGCAGCACCGTTCCTAGCATCAACACTGACACACCCTCGCAACATTGCCTCCGAGCATCGTCGGCGGCCCTGCAGAATCGCCTTGCAGCACATCGCCGGCGGCCTTGCAGCCTCGCCGGTGGCCCTACAGCTTCGCCTCGCAGCACATCGCCGCGCAACACATCGCCTTGCAGTACCAGATGCTTTCGGTGAGCACCGACGCTCTTGCCGGCAAGCGCCTCGCAACACCTGATGCTTCCGGCGAGCGAACTCGCAGCCTCGGATGCTTCCAGCGAGCAGCCTCGCAGCACCGGTGCTCTCGCCGGCGAGCGGCGTCGCAGCACCAGATGCTTCCGGCGAACACTGCTGAGTAAATAGGCAATTTTTCGATTAATTTAATCCAGGAATAAATCACTAACATGGCATTGACAAAATTAAGAACATGTTGATATTCAATCATGCAAGCACATACTACGCTAACAGTAAATATATCTATGTATAGCGCTAGCATGGCTACAACAGAAAACAATAGGAGCGGGATAAGCGAGTTATACCCTCCAGTTGGCCAGTTGGCCGCAGCAGTGGCGGCGGCCTCCTCGGCCGCCTTCTGGTCAGCAGCGGCCTTCTCTTTCTCGGCGGCGGCTCTCTCGGCGTCGGTGGACATGATGACGACGAAGTTGATGCAGCGGACGTGGAAGAAGTGAGACGAGCAGTCGCGTAGTCGCTCCCCAAAAACCTAATCGCCCCTCTCCCGTACAGGATCTGGAGAGGCGGGGTTTCGGAGGCCTGCTCTCCCATCGACCGTGTACGCGGCGGACGGGATGGGATCACCGGCGGTAGCAGCAGCAATGGAACGGCGGTGGGCGTGGAGGCAGAGATGCGATCTGTTTCGCGTGACGGCTAGGGTTCGCAGCGCCTCACATATATATGCGCGGCCGCGTGGAGAGACGTGGGCTGAACCCACGTCCAAGTCGGTGACAGCCCACGATCTGATGTCTCAGATCGTGGCCCCATCTGTCAAAGACTATCCGTTCCTGACCGGCAAAAAGAAGTGCATAGGTGTGAGCTCGGCTCGGCTCAATCCCGCAACCCGCGGTGCGTCGTGACGAGGCGTGGCGTGGCGTGGCGTGGCGAGGCGGGCGGTGGAGGAGGAGCGCGCGGGAACCACTTCTCTTCTCAAGCTCCAATAGCATGTGGAAGAGAATCCCTTATAAGGAGGTCCAACTCCTTCTCCACTAGCAGTATGGGACTAAACTTCCCACCACACCTAGTGCCATATACCCACATGGGCCCTTAGAGATTAATCTGAAATTGTTAGATGGGCCCTAAGCCCAACTCATATTTCAACAATCCCCCACCAGATCTCAAGGGCCCATTATGTCCTTTGTTCCAAACACTGTTTTGATATACCAGTATTTCAGTGAAGACCGGTTAAGGTTGAACTTCACCTAGAGCAAGTAGCTACACTCATTCACAACTGAACAATGGACTATGCCTTGAATTGTCAGTTTGGCGTAAAGAAGTTTCACCACATGTCTTACTAGTACTAGACTACCGAAGGCTGACCCCTCGGGTGGAGCATATTAGTCACACTCCTGGCCTATTCATGGGCTTGCTAGAGATCACCCCAATCTCATAGACTGTGACCAGCAGTCGGGCTCATATAGGTGTGTTCCTCCAGAGATCGCTCTGCAGGACAGCATCTTGCTTATATATATAAGCCTTGGAACACATTAAGACAGTAGTCATCCTACCATACAGTTTTCGAGAGTATTGCATCTCCAACGGAGTGGGTTAGTAAAGTTACTCTCCTCAGTTCACCACTGGCTTGTTTTCCCAGATCCTACTTCACGGGATCTCCGATCACATAGGTTGGGTTACTACCATGGCAACTCATGTGGGTCTCATACCCATCTCCCTCGATGCATTATCTATCACAACACGTGATAGCCCTTTAGTAAAGGGATCTGCCAGATTCTTAGCCGTTTGGATATAATCCAACGCTATCACTCCAGAGTTTCTTAATTTTCTGACAGCTTTCAATCTCATTCTTATATATGTGTTTGTTGGACTTCATGTTGTCCTTTGAACTCTTCACCTTGACAATAATTGTTTGATTGTCACAGTTCATAAGGATGGCCGGAACCAGCTTCTCAACCACTGGCAAGTCCATCAAAAGATCTCGAAGCCATTCTGCTTCGCCACCAGATGTGTCTAAGGCTGTTAATTCTTCTTCCATTGTCGATCTCATTAAGATCGTTTGCTTACAAGACTTCCAGGAAACAGCACCACCTCCAAGAGTAAACACATACCCAGTTGTGGCCTTCATCTCATCGGCATCAGAGATCCAATTCGCATCACTATACCCTTCAAGTACCGACGGGTATCCGGTATAGTGAAGTCCATAGTTCATAGTACCTTCCAGATAGCGCATGACTCTTTCAATAGCATGCCAATGTACATCACCCGGTTTGGAAACAAACCGGCTCAGTTTGCTCACAGCAAACGCGATGTCAGGCCTCGTTGCGCTCGCTAGATACATGAGTGAACCAATAATTTGAGAGTATCTCAATTGATCTTTAGGTATGCCTTCGAACTTTTGAATCAGCACACTAGGATCATATGGTGTTTGAGATGGTTTGCAGTCCGAATATCCAAAACGACTCAACACCTTCTCAACATAATGGGATTGCAGAAGTGTAATCCCACCCTCATCATCTCTCAATAGCTTGATGTTCAAGATAACATCAGCCACTCCAAGGTCCTTCATCTCAAAGTTCTGAGATAAAAAGGACTTAACTTCCTCAATCACTTTGAGGCTAGTTCCAAATATCAGTATGTCATCAACATACAAGCACAGTATAACTCCTTCGCTCCCACCATAGCGATAGTATACACATGTGTCAGCTTCATTAACAAAGAAGCCAACAGATGTCAAAGTTTCATTAAATTTTTCATGCCATTGCTTAGGTGCTTGTCTCAGACCATATAAAGATTTCAACAACTT
Organism: Elymus sibiricus; assembly: GCA_039707655.1. Lineage (NCBI taxonomy): Eukaryota > Viridiplantae > Streptophyta > Magnoliopsida > Poales > Poaceae > Elymus > Elymus sibiricus. Next base: position 323,386,153 of record CM077672.1, read on the forward strand.
ACACACCTTTCCTTCCTGACCATCTATCACAAAGCCATCAGGCTATTGCATGTAGATTTTCTCCTTTAGCTCTCCGTTCAGGAAAGCCGTCTTAACATCCATCTGATGGATGAGAAGACCATGCGAGGCCGCCAACGAGAGTAATACTCGAATGGTGGTCAGTCTGGCCACAGTTGAATAAGTATCGAAGAAATCTTCTTCTTCTTTCTGGGCATAGCCCTTGGCCACAAGCCTAGCCTTGTACTTTTCAATCGTACCGTCAGGCCTAAGCTTCTTCTTGAACATCCACTTACATCCCAATGGTTTGCAACCATAGGGACGTTCAGTAATCTCCCAAGTCCCGTTAGCCATGATGGAATCCATCTCGCTACGGACCGCATCCTTCCAGTAGTCAGCTTCTGGAGATGCATACGCTTCTGAAATAGGAGTGGGAGTATCATCCACGAGGTACACAAGAAAATCATCACCAAAGGTCTTTACAGTCCTTTGTCTCTTGCCCCTACCAAGGGTTTCCTCGTCATCCTCCTCAGGATTTTCATCATGTGTTTGTTCATAATATTCCATTGGAATGGCAGGTTCAGGAGTCTCTTCAGATTCCTGTCTAGAAGTGCTTTGCATATCTCTCATAGGAAAAATATCCTCAAAGAATGTAGCATCCTTAGACTCCATAATTGTACCGACCTTCTGGTCAGGTACCTCAGATTTCACTACTAGAAATCTATAGCCAACGCTATTCTTAGCGTAGCCCAAATTAACGCAGTCCACGGTCTTTGGTCCAAGCTTACGCTTTGGGAATCGGCACGTTGACTTTCGCCAAACAAACCCAAGTACGCAAGTACGAGAGTGTTGTCCTTCTCTTTGCCCATTTCTCACAGCTTCCATGAATTTAAATAGATGGGTTGCTACCTTAAACCCAATTCTTGGGCCCTTTATACCCCGTAGTATGCCAGAGTATGCCTTATATATTCCCTGTCTAAGCTGGTTCACATATTCAATCTCATCCTCTTCTAGAACACATGTTCAGGTTGCAAGTCCACACTATCCAATTCCAGTGGTGTAGGAGCGAAGTGAACACAGAAGTATGATCAGGGGTGTGAGGCTTGAGCTGAGAGACATGAAACACTGGGTGAATCAAACTTCCTTCTGGCAATTCCATGCGATACACCAGCGGTACAACTCACTCCAGAATCTTATAGGGACCAAAGCAAGTTTAGGATAAGGACACTGGACAACAGAGTTCTGAATGTATGGCTGATGTTTCGAGTTACACTTGATCCCCCACTATGAACTCATGGTGACTGTGCTTACTGTTGGCCATATGCTTCATGCACAACTGTGCTTAAGCTAAATGCACTTTCAGGAAATCTGGATCATCTTGTCGATGCTGAAGTGTGGTCGCCACATCAGGAGTTCAGGACTGGAATTGGCAAAAAATCGCATACATCTTCTTAAAAGATTGCAACCACAAGGCGGCATCGTCGACCATGTGCATTGAGGTGCCAGTTACCTTGAATCCATTAGGTACCTGGTACAGCTTGAAGTAGTCATTGCACTGGTCGATCCAAATCAACGGTTTGTTGCCATCAAAACGAGCAAGGTCTGTCTTTGGCATCCACTGCTTCTGCTGCTTGCTCCCGCCTGGATCATCTGGATCATAGACCGGCAAGGCTGCTGCACTGGCGTACGGAGTTGCTGACCACTGGTTGAAGAGCTGTTGCAGCGGGGGAGGTGGTGGACGTGGCAGCGCACCCATGATGCTGGATGCATCTCGCGCCAGTTCTTGGACCGTGACAAAAAATTGGACCAAGGATCAAACTTTGCATGTGTTTCAACTTGTTTGTTCCTTTCATCGGTGTCTGTACTAATCATAACACTGATGTCTTACAGATGGATGGAATGCTTCATCATTATCTAAAAGAAACAGCCCAACCTGCCAACGGGATGTTCATTCTCATGGTGGAAAAGAAGCAAGATATTTGGGCCCAGACCTTCCAGAGGTATGTCCTGAACTCGATCAGTCGAATAGCTGCAAGCTTTGGTTTGTCCTGTTGCAGCTAACTTTCCAGCAGAAAAAAACTGATTAACGAAACTTGAAACGGCTAGGCTTCCTAGAACTCTTTTCTGTGTGAGCTGTGTCATTTGTTTTATTTTGCCATGAACTCTGTACTTCTCATCGTTTTTCCTCTTGTTTATGCCTACAAGAACATTTTGCATCTTTGTCCTGACCTTGACTCAATCTTGCTTATGCCTAAATCCTACATATACAAAGCAAGTCTTGTACAGGGCACTTCCTTGGTACTTTTGCCTCTGCAATTCTCATGGCGATCTTTCCTACTTGTGCATGCAGAACATTTGGTGTCATATACATTCCCTACTGCCAATGCAAGACGCTGCCCGTACCGCTTGTGTTTCTCACTCCTTTCTGCGCTCCTGAAGATCCCATCCCAATCTCACCCTCACGAATGAAACGATGTGCTCGAAAGAAAATTTAAAAACAGTGGGACCGGATGTTATTAGGGACCACAACAACAAAATTGGCCGTGTTCTAATGAACCACTCAGGCGCTGGCGTGAAGACATTCAGGCTTGAATAGTTTGTTCCTTGTGATGCAGAATCATATTATCGTCTCGATAGTTGGCTTGAGATTGATGTTACACCAATGATTGAAGAACTCGGCCTTGTAGTATGGCCGAAAGAGGCAACATTTTCGTCACAAAAAAGAAAGAAAGGGGCCACGTTTAACTTCCCATGCACACTTCTATCTGACATGTGTCGAGACTCGATTTGGAATCTTCGCCTTGTCAATTGTGCCTTACATCCCTCATTTCAACTTGGTTTGAGAAGCTTGAAAAGGCTTGATCTGCATAATGTGTATATTACGGGGGATGAGTTAGGGTCCCTTCTGTCCAGTTCCTTTGCTTTGGAATGGTTGAAGCTTGTATATTGTGATGATATAGTTCGCCTCGAGATACCTTGCCTGCTGCAGCGGTTCAGGTTCCTGGAGGTGTTTGCATGCTCGGGCCTTGAAGAGAACAAAGCTCCAAATATCTCCAGATTTTGGTTTACAGGTAAAGAAGTGCAAATCTCACTTGGAGAGTCCCTGAAAATGAAGAACCTAAAGTTGGATCATAGCTGTTCCATCAGTTAGGCTATTGACACCCTTCCTTCCTGTGTGCCGAACCTTGAGACACTTACCATAAATTCCAGTCGTGAGGTATCCTCTTACTCTTAAGTTGGTAAATGTCATTATAACAGTATCCATATCTTGGAATAATTAACCAGAGACATATTTATGCAGATAGTCAATGCACCAATGGCATCTATCAAGTTCCCCCACCTCAAGGTCTTGAGTATTAATTTTTTTGGAAGCTATTTCCACCGGGACTACGATTATTTATCGTTTGTTTCTTTTTTCGATGCTTCTCCTTCCCTAGAGACTTTTCGCTTACATGTAAGTCACTGTTCACCCTTTCCCAAAATAAGACAATGTTCATCCTGCAAAGATTATCTAATAACCATTTTGAATCACCAATTTCAATATATTGGCCTTGTATCTTCAGGTAGGAAGGCAGTCCACATATGACTCGTTTGAGGGAGATTCCTCATCCCTGAGGCGAATTCCAGAACACTGCCATGGCAAACTGAAGAGTGTGAAGATCACTGGTTTCTGCCCACAAAAGAGCATGCTTGAGCTAACATGTCACATTCTTGAGAATGCGGCGTCACTTAGGCGCCTTACATTGGACGCTAGTCCTGTTAATTATCGGTGTTCTGGCAATATATCGGGCAGCAAATGCTTTCCGATGGAAACCGCATATATAAGGGAGGCACATAAATCAATCTTGGCCATGAGAACATACATTGAGGGGAGAGTTCCCTCTAAAGTCAAGTTCAATGTTCTGGAGCCTTGCAGCCGGTGTCATGCTTTGTGAAATTTTCAGGTGTCAAAGAATAGTATGTTGTTTTTGTTGTGTTGTGCTTTACTTTTTTTCAAGTTAACATTTGGGGTTTGTGATATTACATTCTTAATAACTTATTACCAGAGTGTCCAGAGTACTTAACATATTACCGTATTCACAGCCATTGCATATTGTTGTGTTTTTTCTATAATTTTCTCTGTATCAAAAAGTTATAAGGAAAATTGAGCTAAATTAATTGATGTCTTGGATGGGGATATAGGTGGTTTCAAGCTCAGGGTTCCTATTTGTACCCGAGCAAATTACTTTGTTTATTTATTGCCTAACCGGCCACAAGTAGAAATAGGAACCCCGGAGCTTGAAACCACCTATCCTCAGCATTACCAGACCTGAGTGCCATGTTGGCCAAGTTGGAGCAATGGATATATATCATGGAGTCTAATTCAACCAAGTCACCTGATGTCATGCCCAATCCTTGATGGTCATCTAGAAGCCCGTACCTCTAAGAGTAGTTTAGCTTTGCCTTCCAAACCAAAGGCAAAGAAATCCTCTGCAGGAGGGTTTCTTGGAACCTCCAACGTTACCTAAGGAGGAATTATATTTGCCTTTGGTCCTCTAGAATCCTCCTCAAAGGCAACCTGGGATTCCTTTTTTTTTAATTATCATAGAGACAACTGCTCTTCATCGTGGTGATTCGGTGTATTCTTGGGCTTGCTGCAGAGGCCGGCATCCTCAACCTCAATCCGGTGTGCTCTAGGATGGCTAGACTGTTTTAGCAAGGCAAGAAGGTCGGTCATCAGTCTAGCCGAGACGTCTTGTTGTTGTTGTTGTTGGTGGTGGTGCTTCTGTAGGAGTCTTTGGCACGTTCTTATTCTCAGAAAGTACATTAAGTAGACAGAAATTTCAACAACTAGATGACACCCCGCGCGTTGCAGCGGGAACTCAATCCAAGAAAATTAGAAGGAAAGGAATACATATTTATAAGATAGATTATGATAGCTTGTTAAGTGGGAAACACGCACCTACATAAGGCTTCTCGGCAAGTTATTACTTGAATGTGTGTTAGTTTGGTCCCTACGTTGTCATCTGGTTTTGTAGTTCCGCACAATTTTGAGTGACATTCTGCAGTTCTTGCCATGGCATAGATACATGTGTATCTTCTCGTTTACCTTACCACTCAATGTTGGAAGACCAATCAACAACATGATTTTTCTAGAAATGACTATGATAATTAGTTATGGATTGAACATGGCATTCACAAAAGATGATAGCACAGGAAATTAGTAAGCTGGCATTCGTGATAAAGGGGGTGTAGGATGCAACTATAATCCAATGACAGAACATAATAGGGTTGAAATAGTGATGTTTGCAAGTACCACTTGGCTTAGAAAAATTGCTATCATATTGTTTTGTGCATACTTATGTTCAAAAGCTAGAAAACAAAATGATCTTAGAACTCAAGTATGAATACTGAAAGAGGCTCACTTGGCATAAATTTCATAAAGCGCTGCTTTGAAGGCTTCATATTCTACTAACTTCCTATGTATAAAACAGCTTGCCAATGGACATCTCTAACATTTTATGAATAGTAACATGTATGGTTATAGAAATCTGCTATCAAAATAAATTGTAGCTTTTGTCCATGATCAACAATCTTTCCCTTCTTTCCCTAATAATAAAGCACGGATTGACTCCGTGGGTTCACCGTCACAATACGCTTCTTCCCGTGAGTTTACGCCTTCAGTTTGAATTTAAAACATATACGTGAGGTGGTACTAAAGCGCATTGGTTCTGAGTCGCACAATGATTTGTCCTGAATTTTCGTCCGTCTTTTTCGTACGTTCGCTTGGTCCGTCGCACAACGATTCGTCCGTCTGCCCCGTGTCCAAGTCGTATTACATATCCAGCCGAAGAGATCGATAGTTACATGGAGATGGATGCGAATTACTAGCTGGCTAGCTTCTCCATATACGTCAATACGTGTATATAGATTCCGGACAAGAAGTCCCTAGGGCAACGCCCGACCCCCTTTGCGACGCCGCGCCGCCAGGTCGTTGCGCCGTACGAGGAACCAACATGTCGCCGCCGACACGGACGGCGCGTCGCCCACGGAGCTGTTCGTCGCCTACGCGGAGCAGGCCAGCGCGGTGACGCAGGCATTCCTGCAGGCGACGAACAGCTCGCCTCCGCACGGCAGCCAATGATGCAGCTCTCTCCTCGATCCTAGCCAACGGTGTGTGCGCCGGCAGCGACGATGTGGCAAAAACGTACTTCAACACCGCAGCTCTTATGACCGTGCCTCCTACCCTGTCTCTCGTGGTCGCTCACGCCGCCGCTTTTCTCTATGGCCTCCTCGCCGCTGCCGCCCCCATGTTGCTGTCATCTTCAGGCCACCCATCGGCTGCATATTTTTCAAGGCTGTAGCCTACCGACAATAGGAGCAATCGCATTGTTGGTGAGCCTGAAGATTCTTTGCCTTTATTTGAACTGTTTCAGTTTTCACTTTCATAGGTTATCATTATTTGATTGGTCCATGTAGATTTAGGCAACCTGAGATAATATATATTGGAAGATACGATGCTCTACTGCTGCAAGTGTTGATGTCTTCGTGATGGCAGGTTTTGCAAGTAAGGGAAATGCTTTTTAAGTGATGTGTACAGGAAGAACAAGATATATCAGACAAGAAGTACTCGCCTAAATATTGCAGTAGATAGATCACTGCATGTGAGGGCACTAGCATGGTCCAGCTTGTTTTCCTCATACAAGCGGCTAGCGTACTAAGTAGATAGTAATTCTCCAACAATCCAACTGCAACAATTTTTCCCCGTTCTGCACGACGCAAACACCTTGATCTGCTTGCGCTAATGGCCGGAGGTAATGTTGCTGCATTGCTGACAGCCTATGCACGGTTACTGATTTAAGCATGGATGCAATCACGATACTGTTCATCTTTCATGATAATTTATTTTTTCTTGAATTATATTGAGGCTAATCTGCAGTATCATGTCAAAGATAGTATGTATTTTTCCCTATATCTTCTAGGTTACGGGCCATCCAGGGCGTGCGAAGGCGGAGCCAGCTAGGTCGTGCGGCGGCTGCACCAATTTAGACGCGGCGGCGGGCCGATGTGCTGTGCGTGAGTGATGCTGTCAGATTGATGAGGTATTTTTTTTCGTATATGCATTTTCGTCTGTGAAGTAAATTTTTGTGACGAAGTCACATTGTTTTGCAGCTTTGATGTGATTTCCATACACTTAAACAATTCACAATTATTTACTGTTGTAATTTTGGAGTTCATGCATAGGGCAGAAGGTTTCACTTAGAATCCTCTTATTCTCTTAATTGGTGCCTCCACAATTTCATTTTTTTTTGGAAATCCTGAATTTAGTGTTCAACGAAAATGCAATGCTATTATACATATGTTTATTGGATATATATGGCTACAAGTCAGAAGTTGTTATTCGTATGCCTACGGAAGATTTCACTGCATCAAACAAACACACTTTAAATGTGCATGTCACCTATTTTTCGATACCCATTACTGAATTTCCCCTACTATAGTTGACCTCTCATGTTCTTGCACTGAACTTTTTTAAGCAGCATGTAGAATAGGACATGATTTGCTGCTTAAACACTTCAACTCATGGGAAATTAGGGATATAAGCAACATGTATGTGAACTCAAATTTCCGTGTGAGCTCATACCAAATGAGTACCACATCTGCAGTGTCTGATTCTCATGCCATACGTGTTGTGTTCTTTTGGTAGAAGGGTGCGATAATTATTTTTTCCCCGTTGCAACGCACGGGCATATTTGCTAGTAGTCTTTAAATTAGAGATCCAAAAGTAATGGCTGAAAAACACCATATGTAGGAACAACATCATGGAAATGAGATTAGCCTTGACTATATCATAGTTTACATTGGTTCACCTCATTTGCAGCTTGTTTGGATTTTTCATCACATAGACCTCATCGACATGACAAAACAATGATCTGTAGAAACAACATGAGAGGGAGCGACTTAATTTTAGCAGACTAAATGTAGGCCCCAGATTTGGCATTGCTTCTTAAATGAAAACAAATAATAATAAGGAAGGTAAAAGAATAATCAATGCCCAAAATAAATCGACATGAACTCAGCCGCACGAATCATTCAACCAAATCTATATCCAATCAGGAGACAATTTCGGTGTGTGACAGACGCCTACCTACGACGCATATGAGAACTAAATGTTGTGTAAGGGGCGGCGACCTGCTCACTCACCAGTGCAACAGAGAGAAGAGAACAGTTGCAGAGGCCCCGAGGAAATAAAAGGGGAAGCCAAGCAGCAGTGTAAGGATCTCGACTCGCAATAGCTTGCACCAATGTTTGATTGTGACAGAAGAAGTTTCGTTCGTGAACTTCCATTGTAGGGCCAACCCAAGCCACCAATCTCGTTGTTGAGCTTGAGCCTGTAATGGTGAATCTGCAACAAAACAAAAAATGCATGACGATCTCCTTTCCAATGCACTCCAATGTCTGTCTTGGATTTCTGACCAGGAATGCCGTGAAAATTTTGGACATGTATCAACTCTATTCCAGTCAAGATGAAGAGTGTTTTGACTATCACTTGTTAGCAGTCAATGTAGTAATTGCTTACTTGCTTACTGGACAATACTACAATCTTAAGTAGGAGGAAACTGGAGCGTGTACCATGGTCTTTTTCTTGGCAACGGCGCCCGCGCGACAGAGGTGGAATAGCTCACCGCCATCGGTGTGGTGGACGCCTATTCGTCCACCTCCTCGGCCAGCGCCCCACCATAGTGGAAGGGGTAGAGATGTCATCTGTGGCGCTTGGTGAGATGATGTCCGATCGAGTTGCCGGCCCTAGGGAAGAAGAAGATGCAGCCGCACCCGTAGTCCAGGGCAGAAGCAGAGCTCATACCGGTAAGGCGCACACGTTGTCCGCCATGACGTGCCGCGGCAGGAACACTGTGCAGTCATATTCTGTATTTTCTGTTGCCACTTGGCGATGGCACGAGTGTGGCCGTAGTTCCGGGCGAACATAAGAATGTTGGCAATGGCGGGACTGTGGTCGTAGTTCAGAGGGGCCGCAGTGGATGCACTCCACACAGTCCACGTTGCCGGCTCTGTAGCATCGATGCCAATGTAATGATGTGCGTGGAGGGGGAGGTGAAACGTAGGGAGGCGAATCGACAGGAGGTGGAGCTACGAATTGAAGAGTTTGTTGATCAGATCATTAATAGGTAAGGCGAAAGTTCAGAAGATGGCTAGAGCAAGTACAATAATGGGCTTATAGCCCGCTTACATGGCATTTTTGCCTATGTGAAGGAGAGAGACATGAAAAAATGAGGAGAGTGGGCTCTCATGCAAGAGCTTAGCTATATGTTAACTTCTAGGCAAATACAATAAATGCAAAGAAAGAGAAAGAGAGATGCTTAGAAAAAGTAGTAATCTTATAGCCAACTTTATAGCCCGCCTTACTATATGAGCGAGTGTAGTAGATGACTATACACTAGTAGAAAACGGGTCTTCAGTCCCGGTTCCAGAGGGCCTTTAGTCCCGGTTTTGGAACCGGGACTAAGCATCCGGGACTAAAGGCCCTCCCCCTTTAGTCCCGGTTGCATTACGAATCGGGACTAAAGGCCCTCCACGTGGCCGCTGGCTGGGGCGGGGGATGGAGGACCTTTAGTCCCGGTTGGTGTTACCAACCGTGACTAAAGGCTCCACCTTTAGTCCCGGTTGGTAACACCAACCGGGACTAAAGGAATTTTTTTGAATTTTTTTTTTGAATTTTTTTTTAAAAAAAATTAATTTTTTTTTGATTTGTTTTTAAGTTTTATTCCGATTTTCAAATCTTTGAATTATTTGACAATTTAATCTCTAATCACCCCTCCTCACTGCTCCAGTGTGGAGCACTCATTCCAAATCGTCTAACTTCCCGGCCGGTCACCCATCCTCTCACTGCTCCAGCCCCAGCATGCTTAACTTCCTGGTTCTATCGCCCCTAGTTTCCAAGTCTGCACTTGTTGTTTTCCTGACAATAGTAAGCTATCAATCCTATTAACCCTTAGGTCTTGATGTCACATGATTTAATTTTTTGAATTCCAAACAATTATTAAAATAAACAACAATGATTAACAAACAACAATGATTAATTTAAAAACTCAAAAAAACTTCAAAAAAAGGCAAAAATTTCAAAAAATTCTTAAAAAACAAAAAAGAAACAAAAAATCCAAAATAATACAAAAAGTTCAAAATAAAATAAGTAATAATAATATTGAATTTCAATGAAAATAAAATAAGTAATAAAATAAGAATCTTTATGCGGAATTCAATTATTAATTTTAAAAATCAAAATTTTCAAAAAACTCAAAAAAACACCAAAAACTAAAAAAAATCAAAAATTCCAAAACAATATAAAAAGTTCAAAATAATCAGAAATTCCAAAAAATGTCAAAAAAATTATAAAAATTCAAAAAAATTCAAAAAAAATAAAAAAAAATTCAAAACCCTAAACCCGGGACTTAAAACGTCCGAAACTCTATTCTAAACAGTAAACACTAAAGGTTCAAACCCTAAAACCTAACCCTAAACTTGGAAATCTATACCCTAGCCCTAAACCCTAAAACGTCCAAAAACTCTATTTTTCCTTTGAAATTTTGTGATTTTAAAAATTCTCGAAACCCCTAAACCCGGGACTTAAAACGTCTGAAACTCTATTCTAAACAGTAAAACTAAAGGTTCAAACCCTAAAACCTAACCCTAAACTTGGAAATCTAAACCCTAGACCTACACCCTAAAACGTCCAAAAACTCTATTTTCCCTTTGGAATTTTGTGATTTTAAAAATTCTCGAAACGGAAAACAAATAGTTTCTTCGGATAGATCTTATTTTTCTGCAAATTTTGATATATTATTTGTATTTTTCTGAATTAGAATGATTTAGTTATGATTTTTCTAGGATTAATGTGGTAAAAACGGTCAGAATTCATATTTCAAAATTTCTATACCAACTAGACACTAAAACCTAAAAGATATAAGCAATTTAAAACAGAAACTAAAAACAGAAAACAAATGGAAAAATAGAAAAGAAATTTCCAGAACCCCTTTAGTCCCGGTTGGTGTCTCCAACCGGGACTAAAGGTCTAACACCGGGACTAAAGCCTCATCCCCTTTAGTCCCGGTTGGAGACACCAACCGGGACTAAAGCCTCATCCCCTTTAGTCCCGGTTGGTGTCTCCAACCGGGACTAAAGGTCTAACCTTTAGTCCCGGTTCGAGACACCAACCGGGACTAAAGGGTATCGGCCCCTTTAGTCCCGGTTGGTGTCTCCAACCGGGACTAAAGGTCCCTTTTGAACCGGGACTGATGCCTCCCGAGCCCCGACCGGCGCCCTAGCCGCTCGAACCGGGACTAATGCTCACATTAGTCCCGGTTCGTAATGCAACCGGGACTAATGTGTAGATCGAGCTGGGATCAAAGCCCTGTTTTTTACTAGTGATAGATGACATGGCAGCTCCATATAGCCATCAGCTGGCTATACTATTAACCATGCTCAATCTGAGTCCTTCAGTTACGGAAAAAATCAGTGTACGCAGAGCCATAATCCCTTAAAACCGGGGCAGTTATTGCATGTGCCCCTTTCTCTCGGTTCCTCTCCCTAGCACGATCCGCATGCACATGAATAGCCCAATCAAAGCGCATGCATTGTTATTTCTGTTGGCTCCAATCAAAGCTAGATTTATTTCTGGCAATAGCCCAAACTGGATCGAAGTCTAGTGATAGACATAATTTTCTTGCTAATTATTTGTTGCATGCGGGCTAGGGTGGAAGCATGCATGTCTCATGAATGGGTGCCTGGATGAGGAACTGCTGACGTGTACCACTGATGATGTGGACAGTGTGCATGTTAAGAAAATGGCTAGTAGTGGGGATCAACTTCTTAAGAATGTAAGATGTAAGATGTGAACTAATATTAATAATTCCAATTTCGAACAACTTTTTTGTCATGTTAAATAGCATAATACATAAGTTGGACTAATGTAGCTAATGTCATATCTGCGGAAACCTAATGCAATAAAAGTGATTAATTACATCAACTAGCAGTAAGTTACTATTTTTTTAAAAGATGTCTACCTTTTAAGAAATGAAAATCTGATGTTTGTAAAAACCGTAGAACAAAACCTGATTTGAAAATGTCCCTAAGATAGTTTATTCAGGTTGACTACAAGTGGCCGAATAGTATTGGAGTTCTTCAGCAAGCAGTTTAAGGTTTAGCCTTGACCAAATTTCTTATATCCGTATCAGTTTACTGTATTTTGAGTTTCTGACTGATATTACCTAGTATTTTAGGGTTACGGGAATGATTATGAGCGAGAGCTTACGTCCATGAATAGGAATTCGAATTTTTGCCACCATATTGGCTCGTGTTCACTACAAGACCACTTCAAACTGAGTCTTTCTTCATGACTACATGGTACTCTGATGACGCTATATGTATACAGCTTGCATCAGACTGGATTGAACCATCACACATATATTTTCAGTCTGATACTGAGCACTTATTTCTATTGCGCTTTCTACACGTATTGCAATCTTCTCTTCTAATAGGTTTACCATTTGGCTATGAACAGAGCTGGTAAACTTTGTTAATTTGGAAGTTGTGTACTATTGTGAAAGCATGGATTTGCAAGAACTAGAATATGGATCACAGATGATGGGGCTTCACCACTCAATCATCATAAACAACAACAGCGAAATGTATGTTGACATTTTCTAATGACCTCTGAAAATAACATTGGTTTTAGGACAATTGTTTTGCATATGTTATCTCAACTCTTATATAGGTTATTATCCATCCGAGATCTGCAGGCCTAAGATGGGAGTTTTCAGATTAGCAGTAAACTGATGTTTTAACTAGGTATGTTGCCCTTGCCAATATTCAGATGCGGGATGCCTTACAACTAACAACCAAGTCTTTCAGTCCCAACACAAGTTGGGGTAGGCTAACACATTGAGATTGAGATGCCTTGGATTAAATTTCCAGATTATTGCAGAAACTGTTATAGCCATTTATAACCGTCCTTATTGCTTCCAACCGTCTCTAAATGTACCATAAACTTGCATTTCATTTGAGTAAACAGATTTCAGAGCAACAAACCCTTTGGCTTGAAGGATGTTAGTACTCTCTACACTAGCTCTTAGATAGCAGCAATATTGGACCATTGCTTGAAAGGTTAATTCAATACACTCAGGCTCCAACTACCACCGGTAATGGGAAAAAACTGAATTAGCAAATCTAAGCTCAAGATTTACCATGTGACACATGTGGTAAGCAATCCAAATTTTTTTAAAAAAACGCTCAGAATTTACCCACACTTTTGTTAAAAAAAGACATTTCCTCTTGAAACCAAGGAAAACACGATTGTACACGTCCGAAATAATCTGGACTTGTAGTTGTTAGGGCATCTCCAACACGGACCCTCAAAACGCCCGCAAACATCTTGACTAACGTGTCCGGACGCACTTTGCCATCCAACGTGGTACCCCATCGGCCCGTGGATGCGTCTGATTGTCCGAAATCCTGTAAACTGGACGCAAACCAAGGCGAGCTTTGCGGACGTCCGGACCCCACTGCCACGTACGCATCTGACACCTCGGTCCCACCCAAAACCCTCTTCGCCCAAAAAACCCTCACCGTGTGGAACGGTTGCTACACATTCATGTGTTCAACGCCGCATTGATGCCGGTTAGAGCGTCGCGACCGAACGAGTGGGCAGCGCTGCTTCAATGCCGACGCGACGGCGGAGAAGTCTACTCCAGCCGGTGCGCCACATTGTAGACGGCTTCCCATCTGTTTGCCTGGCGGCGCCTATTTAAGCACGGCTCTGGCGCCATCCGCACCGCATCACACCATGCCGAAGTCATGGTTCTCCGCACCGGAAGGTGGCGGCTCCGGATCTTGGCACCGCCGCAGTTGCTCTCCGGGGCCCTCGACCTCCACAGTGGTCGGCTCCTTCGAGAACCAACGGCAAATGGGGCTCATGATCGAGCGGTCGCTCCGGGACCGTGGTCCGGCGCCGCCCTCGCCGCTACAATCCCGCGTCAAGGAGGAGCCGGCGTCGCCGCCTCTCTGATGAGTGAAGGCGGAGCCGACGTCCCCCCCTCCCCGGCGCACAACCGCGGCGTCTAAAGCGAACGTCGTGTGAAGGAGGAGCCGACATCGCTGCCGCACCACATTTAGCGCGGCAAGGCGGTGAAGGAGGAGGTGTCGTCGACGATTGCGAAGGCGCACGGGCGCCTCCTCACTACCTCGGTGGCCGCAGTGGCTCCTCGTCATCGCGGAGCATCGTGGCAGCCGAGGATAAGACGACCAGGGAGGCGGCGCAGAGGGAGTGGCACACCGCTCGGTGTTCGCGAAGTCTGACGAGTCGGCCTGGATCCACACGGACTCCGACCTCGCGGAGGCCTGGCCCTGTGACCGATCACCGACCACTCCGGTGACTACGCCGCCTTGACGGGGAGTTCGCCAAGATCGGCGAGGAGTAGTCGCTCAGCGAGACTGCCGCCGCCGCCGACAGGGGCAAGGGCAAGGGTCGGCATTGACCGCGACGGCCCTCCGCATGACGCAGGAGGAAGCAGAGCGGCTCCTCCGTGAGCGCCAGGCGATGGCCGGGCAGGGTTGCTACACCCTTTCGCCGCTGGAAGGACCACTCCGATGACGATGGCACGGACAACGACGGAGGTGCTGCCGGCCAGTCCGGCCACGCGTACGAGGTCACCGTCCTCTACAAAGCTAGTTTAGGTTTTATTAGTTGAATGGATGGAATATCATTCGGTTTATGTAAAATATATCAAACTTATGCCTGTTTGAATGAATTTCGTCGAGTTTGCATGAATTACGTTCGAATTTGTTTTTATTGCGGGTGGATGTTTACAATGAGCTTTGGATGACCCACTCTCATATCACTGCGGACGCTTCCGGAAGCGGCCGCGGAAAATACTATGTTTGTTTTAGGGGCCGGTGTTGAAGATGACCTTACATTATATTTGGACAGAACTATTGCACATTGGCATTGGTATTGACCACAGCTAAGATGAGCCAAGGCATTTAAACAAACAGGTTACCTTGCAAGGGTGCAGGCCAAGCCCTGTATTGAGGCAAACCAATCTGTAGTTGGATGGTTAGGACAGTGATATTCCCAGCCCACGAGAGTTCAAATTCTAAACTTGACACTGGTGCTTGTATTTTATAGAATTTATTTCAGGCATTCCGGTGATGTGTGTTTAGTGGTAGGAGACGTTCTTGTCGACTACGAAGGCGTCTGTGACGATTTCGTCAATCGCAAGATGATGTGTCGGCTCAGTCTCTTAAAGGTGTTTATAGGGGTAAGCTGTATTCATAAAGATGAGTGTATGTGCATATGTATAAGTGTTTGTGTCTGAGTGCCAAACGGATGTGTCTGTACTATGTTAAAAAAGACCTGCATTGAGAGGTAGCCCCAAACTGAAAACGCTCAGCCAAATAAACTTTCCTTCTGCCCTTTCAAACAAACTGTTCCCTGTAACCATATGATCAAAAAAAAAAAAAAAAAACTGTTCCCTGTAACCAAACTGACCTTTATTCTCTCATCAAGCGAGCGAACGAAGAGAGCGCCTCCCTCCCGAGCGCAATAGCTAGGTTCCTAGCCGCCGCCGGCCCGCCGCCACTAGTGCCGGCCCTACGCCGCGGCGCGCCCAGCCGGCCGAAGCCTCCGCTGCCCCGCCGCCGGTACAGGAGTCCAGTAGCGCCTCCCTCCCTGGAGCAGCCACTCCCACCCAGCAACGCCGGCGACCAGTCCATAGGCAGGTAACCACCACTCCTTCGTCCTCCCTCCTCCCTCATTCCTCTTGCATCCTCTGTTTGTTCAATTTTTTTCCTGATTTTTGTATTGGATGAGTACTTGCTGTAGATTGGATATTGTGAGAATATAATGATGACTATTTCTTGATGAGTACTTGCTGCATGATTTTTCCAGTGCATGTTCAAGCTTACATGTGAAGGATTTTGCTTGAATGGTGTTTGTGATAATGATTGAGGGGCAAATGTTTAAAAATTGTAGTTTGATTTTTTTTTTTCAGATGAGCAAATGTTTTGGTTTAAACATGTTAGCAGTGAAACATGCAATGTCTGACGATATATGAAAAAGGAAAAGATTAAGTTGTTTTATCTGCACCGTCTTGACCTGAAATCAATGCTTAGCAGTAACATGCAATTTGAGAGAGCATGAGCTTTGTCTTGGTCATGCTGGCCGAAATTGGTTAACACATTAGTACTAGTGGTATTGTTGGCATGATAGATGTCCCAAATCTTCTTTATGATTGGTAATATAGTGGTACTATTACGCTGTGTTGTTGATTTTAACAGTCAGGCCTAAAATATTACGGTTTAAAGTGACTGTTTCTCCTTTTGCATATTAGCTGATTGATCTTCAGGTTCCACCTTTCACGTGCAAGACTTTCTGTATTTTTGCTCAGATTGTGCTACTGTGCACACAAGAGAAATTGTTGGTTTCTTGTTTATTCGTACAATTTGTCCTGCAATCATGTGTTTCCTGTTACACAAGTCAATCATTCTTTAGGTTTTCACCTAGTCAACCTCACTAGCAATGTTACACAAGGCATCATTTTCTGGGTTTGAAGTTAAAATTAATTTCTGGTTCAATATATATTCTAGGAAGGTATTGAATTGCATGTGTACATACGTCCCAGTGCTACGAAAGGGGGTGTTGCCAACACAAGCGGATCCTGTTCAAGAGGAGGAGGATGAAGGTATCTTGAACAATATTCGTAGTAGGATTGGCGATGTGTGTTTTGCGAGAGCAAGATAGGTTAGCTATGTTGATGAAGGCCATCATAATGTGAACCATATGTGTTCTATACGGCGCCTGCCTCTCCTTTCTCCTGAATTTCTTCCCAGTTTATCCTCTCCGCCCCTTCAATTTCCTTTGTAGTTCTCCCTGTGCACCCCTCAACCCACCAACTCTTTACGATCGCAACCAGTTCACCACTGGAGCACGGTGCCACACCCATGGACCCCGCTGTCCGCATCTTCTTCAGCTCTCTTGCAGCAGGCATGCACGCTGCCAGGCGGCTCCATCTCAGATACTTGATTTGTAGATGGTGCTGGTTTATTTGGAATTCATGGTACACTGCTAAAGACTAAGAGCTACTCCCTCCATCCTATAACACTTTAATTGGGAGTATAAGATGTTATTACAAACAATGTACTCATATATTGGTTGTAATAACATCTTATATTATGGGACGGAGGGAGTAGTAGGTTAGTAGTCGGTGCCTGGTTTGTGTGTCAAGTTTGAACTACGTCAGTGGTATCTTCCTGCCGCTAGTTCCTGGAGTTTTCATTGAACCTTTTGAACTATGTGTCTGTATTTCTTTGATTATTAGGTAGTTTACTACCGGAATTCTGGAAAATTATTGTCAATGTGTGTTTTTTTTTTGAAATCTTATTGTCAATGTGCTCGAGTGTGCACCAGAATTAGTGTTGTTTTCCTATTTTGTTGCTATGTGCTTAGGTTGGATGTGTTGATCGTCTGGCCCGTGGGTGGTCACTGGTCGGTGCCTGTGGATGACTGGCGTGAAAGACGTTCTGTGCCCGCTGCAGGTGTCGGGTATGGCGTCAGCTATAACGTAATGGCGGGCATGGGCACTGGTGACTAATCCCTGTGCCCAATTGCCAGCTGTATTAGCACAGTGCAGAAACTGCAAATGAGTTCTAGGTGGATTCGTTTGGTGAAATTGACTGCAGTGGGTTAATTCGGTCTTGCGCTTAGCTTATTAGCCGGCTGCCAGTCTCTCGTGTTATATTATCTTGGCCTGCTAATGAGTTCATATTCTTATTGCAATTTCGTCGTATCTTACCATCTCCTCTCGCCTCCTTCTGGGCTTCTGGCTCTTCGTTCGTGTGACCAGGCGGCGCTTCCATGCACTTCGGCGCTGGCTATAAACCACCACTTCCGCTTGAAAACCGCTACAAGACTATGGGCTTCCATGCGAAATCCTCTGTCTTCTCTTCCTGCTAGAGTGAGGTTTTTTTTGGCTGAAAGCCCTTCGGTGAAAAAAGATCCTTGTTCATTGGTAGGTCACTGTAGCAAATATGTCCTCAATGGTGACAACAATGCGCATGACATCAACTTTGTTGGTGATGTGGGTGGACTCTAGGGGGATGGGTGGGCATTTTTAGTAGGCGGAAGAGCGCCATGCTCTACATGTAATCTGTGACTTGTCCCTTCTTCCTAATTCTTTCTCTGTTATTGTAATGTGACAATAACAACCAAGGTGCACGTCCATATCTGTTGATCTGCTTCAGTAGATGTGAGCCCTCACTTTGCATTAACTAGTAAGTATATCTTAAACTTTTACCATCGGGAGACACTGTTTCTGAAAACTGCAAGATAAACTGTTCATCTGATTAAATCATAAGCTAAGAGTGAATGTTCCGCCAAACTACAGGTTACTTGCATGCACTTTAAACAAAATTCTTCAAAGTACAGAGAGAAGATATTCTAATTTTTTTGTGTGGGGAACCCAATTTTTGCAGGGGAGATGCTGAAATTTATGCGAATGTCAAGAAGGTCAAATGGAAGGCAAAAGATTCGTAAACGAGTGGATAAAAAAGAGGTGTCCAGCATTTTAAGTGATCGGCATAAAGCTGTGGTGGAGAACATCACTCAAGAACTTGCTACAAAGTTGTCCCCAAGCATTATCTCTCTTGCTTCATTTGATGGTGATTATACTATTGTATGCACAGTAGTTTCCCTGGTTCATATTTAATTATCGGTAGTCAATGACTGCAACAATGATCTTTTGTAGGAGACAAGATGCATTTTAGAAGCACGGGCATAGTTCTTGAAAACAGTTCATCTGGTGGTGCATGTGTTCTGACCTCGTCGGCTTTGGTTAGCACATCAGATAAGGAACGCATGGTTACCCCTGCACTGAAGGTTTGTGCTGCCAATTTGTCTGCACTTGATGCTCTTATTTAAGATACTGGTCAGCTAATCATCCTGTATATCTGTCATAACTTTACAGATAAAATTGCGCCTTCCCAATAACAAAGTTGTTGGTGGGTGGATAAAACATTATAGTTTGCCTTTCAGTATGGTTGTTATTGCAACTAGATTCTCCCCTGATCTTCGTGCAGCATGTCTCAGTAATAGCGTGCAAGTCGAGCCCCATAGTCAGTTATTAGCTGTAAAGCATTGTTTTCCACTCAGGCAAATTAATGGATACACATGGGGAGCCAATTGACGGTCCAAGTGAAGTTGACAGTGAAGGGTTTATGTTCTCCACATGCAAAATTACTACGGTGTGCTGTTAGTTCTCTCATTGTTTTTCTAATCATTATGCACCTGTCTTTTGATGCATCAAATTTACTAATTTCCTATGTACACACTTCATCGTTGTGCTAGGATGGAAGTGGTGGTCCACTTGTTGATTTTGATGGGAACATTGTTGGGATGAATGACTATCATGATCAGAAAATTACTCGATATGTACCAACAAATAAAATTCTTGAATGTTTGAGAGATCTTTGGTTATGGTATGCCATTTAGACTTGTAGCATTTAATCATACTTGTATTGTGTGCATTATGATGAGTTCACTGCATTCTGCAGTGTGGATGAAATGGAACAAATTTCCATTACCTTTAAGTGCTTTTCAGAAGGTGAGCTAAGAAAAATCACTCTTTAAAGCTGCTAAATTATGCACCCGCAGACTATTCTTTGTCATTTTCTGATGTTACTTGTCAATTATCACTTGTAGGCTTCTCATTTGGACTGCAAGGTTAGTTTATGGTCTGCTAAACTCATTGACATGCTATATGGAACTACCCCAACATAGAACTCAGTTCTGCCTCTTTTTCGTTATATTATAGGTAGCTTGAATCAAACTTGCTCAAGTGGGAGAAGTGGTGACAAAAGGAAACGTAAAGATTTTGCAGCTTCTATCCCCAATCCACATATAGGCGGTGTTTCAGCAATTCAGAATAGATCATTGCAGATGATGTCCTGAACAAGATCAGGGACCTCATTAAACTACACAGCACCAGACACAGAAGTAAACATGGGCTGCCCAATTACATTGTCTACTGACATGAATAAACGAAACAGAAGTAAAAGAAAAAAGAAGCTAACTCCTTGATATCATAAATTACAGCACCGGTCAAAGTCCTGTTAGTAGCAGCATCATTCAGTTTGTGAATGAGAGGCAGGAAGTCTTGAGGAAAGAATAATCTTACTGTAACCATGACCAAGTGCGGAGATAACATGTCTGAAGTCGCTTATTATGTTAACTATGATGCACCTTATCATATTCCAAGTTAATTTCTTATGTTTACTGATACATAGTCATTAATCGCTTCATCTTGGTGCACCAGAATTCATTGAGGATGAACCTACACCAGAATTCACCGTTGATGAACATAAGCATCCGACTATTGATCCCTGGCCATCCAATGGTATGCTCTTGGTTTTGCAAATCATGATGCATATTCAGGGATTGATTCACCTTGTTGCCTATCATTACTGGTTCATTATCATGAAAAATGCAGTCATGGATTGCTTCACCTTGTTATACCTGCATTCATTTTTATCTTGCCTATCAGTACTGATACATTATCATGAAATGCTTCACCTTGTCACACTAGAGTTCACAAAGGTGGTAAATAATATCTTAAGATCTGATGGTTATCCCTTGCCAGCTTATGCTGATGGTGAGTTGTCTCTCTTGGTTTGACTGTTCCTGTTTGTTTCACACTTAAACTGCTTTATTCTGCTACTCATTTTACTGGCCTGCCATGTTTATTTAACCAGGAGGGATGCATTTGGAAGGTGATTTTGAAGAGGAATTTGGCATAGCCATGTGGAGTGAACCCACTAGAAAAGTTGCTTCAATGAAGTCTTGGAGTGTTGTCGCACTTGCTTCGTTCAATGGTGATTGTACTGTTATAAGTTTATTGTTTTCCATTTTTACCTTTTGCCTGATCACTGGCTAATGATTCAAATTATACTGTATACTGTAGACAAGGAAAGACATTTTGCTTGCACAGGTGTATTTATAGACTGCAATGAGTCCACCTCAAGAATTCTGACTTCAGCAAGTTTGGTTAGAACTTCCGGTGATGAAAACAAGATTGTTGATAACTTAAGGGTTTGTACTAGACATTATTTACTCTTTGCTTGTTCATACAGATGTTGGTTAAGTCTCACTTCATCGTTGCAGATTGAAGTATGTCTTCCAATGGAACAACGTATCATAGGGACATCACAACACTATGATCTAAGCTATAATGTTGCTGTTGTCAGCATCCCGAATTCTTGCAAAAATCATGCAGCAATATTCTTTGAAGAACCTCAAACTAAGGTAGTAGTAGCTCTTGGGCGTGCCTTTAAATCTGGAAATTTGATGGCCACAGATGGGTCAGTGATTGGTGAACGAGACAAATTTGATTGCAGAGAGCTTAAGTACTCCACTTGTAAAATTACCAAGGTATACACTGTTGATTTCTATTATATTGTTGCATGATGAAAATAATGTGTTGCATCAGAATAAGGACCATCATTTGTGAATATCACTTTTTCTGTGTAACCATTGTTCAATGGCACTTTGTCTTTGTGCTATAGGCTCGAACTGGAGTCCCCTTTTTTATTAGATTTGTAGGTTATTACGAATATCATCTTTTCTTGTGTAACCACTGTTCATTGTCACTCTATTTTTATGCTGTAGGCTGGAATTGGAGGTCCCCTCTTTGATTTGAATGGGAACTTTGTTGGCATGAACTTCTATGACTCAGACGGAGCTCCTTACCTACCAAGTGACATAATTCAGAATCTATTGAGGAGTTTTTATGCAGAGCGGTATGCCTTCTATATGTATAAATATAAGCATGGTATGGAAGTGCTCCAGTGCTTTTCATGCACATAGGTATTGATGTGTTAGTCATGTAGACGTAGGTGATCAGTTTCATCTTTTCTAGTTGAATTTCGGACCAAACATCGTCGAGTTGACAATTGGAGAATTGGGGTTAGTTTGATTGCTGGTCTATCGTTGAACTTTTGGACATCGTGCTTGAAAATATTACAACATTTATGCACCAGTAAAGAATCACTTGCTTATTAGTTAGTTTCTTACCTGAATATGCTAAAGCTCAAGCCAAACGTAGCGCTTTGGTTCCAACTTCCAAGAGTCCAATTATGTGCTGTAGTTACTGAGGGTTAGGCACATCTGCTTTTGGGGTGGCTCATTCATTTCTCTCCCACTCTCATATGTAACTTGCTAAGCCATTCTCTCTCTCTCAAAAAAAAACTGCTAAGCCATTGAGCTACCATATCTGTTTAGAACACCATGTTAGGCTATTGCAGTTCTTGGATGTTAAAACCCATCCTTTTGGTCTATTGTAGGACTGCTGCTGCTGGAATTACGGAGAAGCCTAATTATCGGTATTCTTCCTGACATGTCTCAAATAAGTTTTGCTATTCTTTCTGACATGTCTCAATTAATTTTGCTTACTCTGTTGCACACAGTTTCTTCAGTGTCTGACTTCTTTTAAAAACTTGTTCGATGACAGTTGGCCGGTCCCTAAGCCATATTGGTATTATCCGAGTCATCACCGGAAGCCTGAGCCAAAACGCACATCATTGGATTAGTTTTGAAGCGAATGTTTTTTTTTAGATGGAAACGAATGTAACTTGTCTATGAATCTATGATAATGGTGTTCAGTCAGAATTGTCTCTGAGATATGGTCCATGTTGCCCCCCCCCCCCCCCCCCCCCCCCCGCGTCGCCCGCTCTGGCGACTCGGGGGCGAATAACCTAACCCCGCCGCCACCTCCCCCCGTCACCGTCGTCCCCTCGCCGCCGCCTGAGGCGCCCACCGGCAAAGCTCGGCCGGCTCCAGGGACGGCGGCGGCGGGGCGTTTACTCCTGCCGGGCAGCGTTGTGTCTTGGTTCGATCCGAAGGGGTGGCTTCTGCTGGATCTTGCTTCCACGGGTGCGACGGCCGGCAAGAGGGTGCCGTGTGCTGGTCTTCGGCGGGGTAGGGAGGCGAGGGGATGGCGGGGTGGTGCTCTGCTGCGGCCGCCGCGCCATGGCAGGGTTCGGTGGTGGCCGCGCGCTGCAGGTCTCTGGCGGGTGGCTCCGGATCTGGCTCCGGCGAGTCAGTCGGCAGGGCTGCGGGTGGCCAGGCTATGGAGGTGGAGGTAGGAGGAGGCGGGGAGATGTGGTCGCCTGAATTGATTTTGGGCTGGGTCTCTTGCTGGTGTCGGCGGTGCGCAGATCTAGGATGCTTTGCCTCCGGCGGTTCCATCCAGTTGGTGGCGTCAACGGTGCAGGGCCCAGGGGCTTGCGCAGGTGAAGGTCGGTGGCGGTTGTAGTGGTGTGGTAGTGCTGCAGCGGCTTGGATCGATCCGCCCTTCCAACGTCAGTGCTCGAGGTGAGCAGTTGCGTCTGTGGAGGGCCTCCTTCTGAACCTGGTGAGGACGCTTGCCGCGGTCTGGAAGAGGGTGGTGAGGTCTCACGCTCATGGGCTTGCCGGACATGGCAGCCAGCATGGTGTCGGAAGGACTGGGATACAAAGTCTCAGGCGAAAGCCTAGTGCCGGCCTCATCGGCAGTGATGATGGCGACGCCTTCGGGCGCCGCTTCTCTTCTTGAAGGCATCATCATGGAGCTTCTGTAGCCCGTTCTTTGGTATGCTCCGGGCGAAAGCCTTAGATTCTTTTCTGAATCGGACGACGATGGCATCTTTGATGTCGCTGTCCCCCTTGGGGGCGTTGTCTTGGAGCTACGATTCCGCTGTTGGTCTTTGATGTCTCGGTTGGAGCGTGGCTGGTTTGTTGGAGTGTATGGTGGCGGCGGTGGAAGTGATATGTGGCGGCGATCATTGCCTTGGTCATCTTCATGCTGATGGCTGATCTCTCTCTTGGGGCTAGTGGCGGCGGTGAGGTCTCGGAGTTCGCTGCCCTTCGACGACGCTTGAGGTTTGGTTGCCTCAGGTGCTCTGGATCTCTCTATTTGTGATGGTGGCCGTGGTGTGGCCCAGAGGAGGTGTAGGGTTGTCTCGGCGGAATATTGCCCTTCGGCACGGTCTGTGGCTCTCTCCGTCGCGACGTGCCTAGGCAGTGGGATGCCCTTCGACAGTGGTTGCGACTTCCTAGCTCTTCAAGGTGCAGAGGGATCGCATGGCAGGTGGCGACTTCTTATCTACATCTTCTCGGTGGCGGATCTCCTTTCGACTGAGCCAACTAAGCTAGCTCTCGCTCTCCTCGGTCTGCCTGGTGGTGATGGATGCTAAGTTCTTGGTGGTGACTGCTCGTTGTAGCTTGCTTCTTGTTCTTCTTTTGTTGTTACTTCTTCTTCTGCTGTTGTCCCTTGTTCTTCTTGTGTGTGTTGTAGCTTGCTTCTCGTTTCTTCATCTGGTGTTCCTTGTTCTTCTTGTATCTGTAGTACCCTCTCTGTTGTATCTCACTCTTATATATAATGAAAATGGTTCAGGCCGGCGTAAGCCCGCCGTAGCATCGTCAAAAAAGAATTGTCTCTGAGGAAATGTGCTGTGCTTGTATTTATTTGAACCAACTTGTGCATAAGTAATACGGTTACGTACACTGTAGATGTTATAATGTCAATGCTTGGCTAGACACACGTTTTGGATGATTTGATCTCGTGAGCTTTAAATAATTGCACCGGACAAACAGGTGGTTGAACGAGTGAATCTCCCTATGAGATTGCGATTGCGCCGGACCTCTTGTACCTTGAGGTCTCATGTTTTTTCTGTTGCCGAGGGACACAAAAGCTACAGCTGCACGAGGGTACAACGAAGTATGAAAACGAGTACACGTCTGTGCAGGTGGACCGGTGCATTGAACTCTTGCATCGTGTCGGTCTTGAGGGCATCTCCAAGGGCCAAAAAAATCCACTATTTGTCCACTTTTTTTGAAGTCATTTTTTCTCCGGACATTGAAATAATTTAAAGAAAATATTACAACGCAACAATAATTCAAATATAAATAGTAAAATACAAGCATAAACATTTCAAGTTACATTGTTCGTAAATTTAATTTATTTGGCCGCATGCTCTAATTTTTTGAAGAAAACACACACACAAATGCTTCACTAGATCATTTAATAATGTTTTATACCAGTCAAAAAAAATGTACGTGACATTTAAAAAATGTTCACAAATTTCAAAATTATGTTTGTGGCATTTTTAATTTTGTTAATATATTGTAGAAAAAATGTTTCATACCATTCAAAAAAATGTTCAACGTGTATCTTAAAGTGTTTAACATTTATTTGAATTTTTTGAAACATTTATTTGAAAAACTATTCATCGTGTATTTGAAAAATGTTCAACACATATAATAAATGTTAGATGTGTGTACGAAAAAATGTATTGAAAAAAGTCGATATCTCTACTACCTAAAAGAAATGCAAGGTTCCCTCTCCCATGTTACGTCAATATTTCTTCCCACCTTTTCGTCCAACCTCCTCCGTTCCATCGTACGTCGCCCCGCTCCCTTCTTTGTTTTTTTTTTGCCCCTTCCTTTCAACCAGTTTTCCTAAAAACCAGCCCTAATTAGAGGCTTTAATTTTATCTTCGTGATCTCCCCCACAATCAGTGTTTTTCTCCATCATTGGCACCGTGATGCTCGGGCACCCTCCCTATCTGCGACCGCGCCGCGCCTACCCTGCCTAGGAGCACGGCCACGAGACGCAGGCAAGCCCCACGCCATGTCGCAGCCCTACGCCTTGCTCACGCCCCGCTCCTGCTCCGGATGGAACGATCCCCGAATACCCCCAGCTCGCTTAGGTTGCGCCGCCATCAGCCCGATCTCCCGTCCTGTCGCCTCCGCTTCTCGCCGCATATCTCGTCATGTTTCTGCAGACGAGCTGTGTGGGATACAAGGTACAAGCACGTCACTTCTCCTCTACGGACCCTTCAGATCAGCCCAAGAACGACTCCGGAGGTGAGGACGACGCCGCCACCACCGCACCCTGGCACCCCTCCATTAAGGAGAGGAGCACGCAGCGCCGAGGCGAGGGGCTCCCTGCCACTGGTACTCCATTACGTTCCTCAGTTGAGGTATTTGTTCATTGGCTTGCCAATTTTAATTTTGTTCATCTCCTGCGCATACGTCTATGTTTGCTTCATTGACAGTCAGCTCTTGTACATTAGCACAAGATTAGATGAACATGGAGCGCACAGGAGCATGCGTGGACGGACCGTGCCCAGAATCACCTCATTCCTTATCCATGAGTATGTCACCACGAGCCTCTGTACCACTACCAGCTCTAAGATGTACTACTACAAAGGTTACATCAACGGTGCTACTCAATTCACCATTTGAGGATTAATTTAATGTTTTTCGGTTTCTCTACTGTATTGCATTTAAGTCATTTATATAAAAGATATAGCTGAGATTTTTCTACACTAAAAGAGCACATATTGGGTGATGCACTGTACAGTACGTGAAATAATTCAGCCATTGTTTCGTAGTTTGCCGAACTGCCGAATTATTACCAGGATTATTCTATTTATTAGTATCCTTCGTGGTTGTTGGAAATGTTCGAATGATATAACACATTCTGTGCCAATTAACAAGGTAACTAAAGTGAGGTGATTTTAATTTGTTTGATCTTGGAAAGTGCAGCAAGCCATGAGCCCATGATGCGCAATGAGGGATCTAATGTGGGCAGGACCAACAAGGGAATTGCGGAGCTACATATTCAGTTTTTTGTAAGGTGCATGCTTGCTTCAAGTGTCTATATGAATTAAGGTTCCACTGTCTCTGTTTCATAGATTGTATAAATGCAGATACAATGCAGAAGCTAAATATCGGATCACCTTTAGCATGAGAGCAAAAGGTTAGATGCAGATGCAACACATTCATTTTGCTCCTGCACCACGTATATAGATATTTTTTCAGGTGATTGTTCACCTTTGTAGTCAACTTCCTTATATATGCAATCAGCCCTGAATATCTATTTACTTGAACCATTAGATTTATTAGTAGTAGCAGTCATTATATTTCTATAGGGGTTGAAGTGAAGCAAAGAAACTCCTGTCCCTTTTAATTCATGTAAACTACATGTCTGTAAGGAGGTGACACCCTTGGAAGGTGAGAAAGTATTGACGCTTGGTAATGAAAAATAGTATTCTACAAGGAATATTATAGAAATATAATTACATGAAAAATAAATTTTAATTATTGCTGACATACAAAAAAATTCATTGCTTACCTACATATTTACAACCTTCTTATTTTTATTATTACACTGTTCTTTGCTATACACCACATTTCAGCTATGAAGTTGATTACAACTTACGTGTATACTGACAGGATTTGACTAACATAAGCACAGACTTAAACGTACAATGTGCTGTTGTGTCAGACATACCACGGCCAACCCTGATATGTTGTCCGCATCACAACTCCTAGCAGCAATTGTTACGACAGTGCAATGCCACTATCGCTAGCGACAAGGATCAAGGAGGA
This sequence comes from Elymus sibiricus, assembly GCA_039707655.1. NCBI lineage: Eukaryota > Viridiplantae > Streptophyta > Magnoliopsida > Poales > Poaceae > Elymus > Elymus sibiricus. Next base: position 323,413,625 of record CM077672.1, read on the forward strand.
TAAGATGGTAGCTACCGACAAGGATTCAAGAAGGACGTGACACCATAGTGCCGGTTGTAATATTAGTCGAGATGAATCTCGAAAATAAATATTTGAGATGTGGAGGGACGGTGCATTTTGCCAAAAAATGTGGATTTTGCTAGAGAACAAATCAATATGTATGCGCATATTGCATTTGCTTCACGGCACTACATGTTTATCGTGTTGTTAAAAATGTATTATTTTTTTCTTGTTTGTTTTGTATTATAAAACATATATTAAAAAAAATTCGTTGTTGGTTTTCTATTTTATTTCTTATTGTACCAATAATTTGATCATTCAACTAAAAATGTGAGGTATTACAATGATTAACATATGGATTTGGTAGTTTCATATAAAATTAATAAGCAAGAGATAATGAAATATAGTTGTGGGTGTTGCAGGAGTTAAAACATCTTTCAGGGGAGAATCTTTACAGCGGAATCCCATGTACGTAGGTCCATCTCCAGGAGACAGTACGAATGTGTGTGGAGATTGTGAACTGGATGCGCCATTGACAGAACTGACAAGTTTGGATTTTGTATGATGGTGAAAAAAAGGTGACACTGCCGTATCCACTTTAATTTACTTACCAAACTTCTCAAACTATAAGATAAATCACGAACAGAATTACACAATCGCATTAATATGGCCAGGTAAATTACGAGCTAACGTATTAGAAAACTTATATCCCGTTGCAACGCACGGGCATTGTCCTATGTAACACAAAAAAGAAATAAAAAGTGCATGAAAGGTTTTAAAACCGGTCCCACTAAAGTGACCGTGCAGTCCACGACAGAAGCGTCAGAGCTATATCTCTCAATAAGATATCTCGCGCGAGACATAGCTCCCGCGTGTTGCACCAGGTTTGACTCCCGGGAGAAGCTGGCTTGCTGGGCCTGGCCCATTTGACGCAAGGTGGAAACGGGCTTGCCTCTTCCCTAGAGTCAAGCCCAGGCCCTGGTTCGGGTTCGACACGCAGGCCTCCGCGAATACAACTAGTTTCGTGCCCGTCCGGTCCCTGCCCCCCTCTCAAACCACACTCCCCACCTTCTTGCGCCACAAGCCGGAGCCGACGATCCGCCGTCGACGTGACCTCCTCCGCCCGCCGGGATCGGTAAGCACCCCCGTTCGCCCCCATATCCATACCCCCGTCTCCTCGCGCTCCGGCCGGCCGTATGCATCGCTGCCCCCGCCGCCGCCGTCGCGACCGTACTTGATTCAGACGAGATCCAAAATCCGATCGAACCCTCCCCCCTCGCAGCGGCGTCGCCGGATCTCCGGAGTCGCCCCCGGTCTTCTATCCACGTAGCAGGTCTTCTTCGTCGTCCTCCGCTCCGTTGGACTGGCGTGGAGTTGGAGATCCCTCCGGACCCTAGTCGATTTCTCTTGTTGGGGGTCAAGTGGTCAACTAACCTAAATACTGTTTTTACTGGGACGGATGCTACCACAGTTTGTCGCGAAATTGCTTGCTGTACGGTGGACAATTTTGGCGTTCGACTGAACCCTCGTCCCCTAGATGTTAGGTCTGCTCCTGGAGTCAGTGAAAACCTGTATCTCTAGTGTTGCGTGGAAATCACATCTTGGTGCCAAGTGTAATAAACCAAAGCAAATTCCAGGTTTTCCCGTAGGCAGGTAGCTTCATTTGCAAGTCTGTAACATGCACCTTCTGATACCATGTACCAAGTACAAATTGTTTTACAATACAATGTTCACCAGGTGTCTTACAACCCCGTCAAAATGCCTTGCAGTACATCTGTCTGAATAGTACTTGCAATCTTGTTACATGATGCTAGCTTGCACTGCTTATTCTTAAATATCATTCTTGCTATTTATTTTTCCAGGAGACGACTATATAGACGATCTAGAGGTTGAAGCAACTTAACAATGAGTAGCATAGGAACTGGGTATGATCTGTCCGTCACCACTTTCTCCCCAGACGGACGTGTCTTCCAGGTCGAGTATGCTGGCAAGGCCGTCGACAACAGCGGGTTTGATAATACTTCCCTCCACTATTTTCTTGGCCTTTTCTAGCTGCGCAACTTCATGTTGAAATTTGGATGTTTCTCTGTAGGACGATCGTTGGGATCAAATGCAAAGATGGAATTGTCCTTGTAAGTGATTATTGCTGGATTTACTTTTGCCCAGATGTGGTGTTTTTTGTGTGATAACCTTTTAAAATGTTGATCTGTAGGGTGTGGAGAAGCTGATAACCTCAAAGATGATACTTGCCGGGTCGAACCGGAGACTTCATTCCGTGCACCGGAACTCTGGCTTGGTAATTTGTCTTCCCTTTTTATACATTTGGGTGGTCTGTCTCTGAAAGTCCTAAGGTTGAGATGTGAGTGAGTCCTGTATTCTGCAGTGTTCTCTTTCATGTCGTTTTTTATTACCATTCTTGTTCTTGTGACGACTTCCATTTGGTAAATATAAGTTTATCCGTGTTCTCATTTTCAGGCTGTGGCTGGGTTAGCAGCAGACGGTAGGCAGATAGTCTCAAGAGCAAAGTCAGAAGCAGCCAATTATGAAAAGTGAGAATTATTAGACTTTTGATTTCCATCCAAATTCCTTTTATAGAATTTGTAACTTTTAAGTTGTATCCACCAGGGTATACGGAGAACCCATGCCTGTAAAGGAATTAGCTGATCGTGTTGCTAGCTATGTTCATCTGTGTACACTCTACTGGTGGCTCAGGTAAGGCAGACAACATGTTCTTCTTGTTCAAGAAGGTTGTTGCCCTAAACATTTTACATGATAGTTTGATACAATTTAAACTCCTGTCTCAGGCCTTTTGGCTGTGGAGTTATTCTTGGAGGCTATGATAGGGATGGGCCACAGCTCTACATGATCGAACCTTCAGGCCTCTCCTATGTGAGTTCTCAATCTAACACCTGGTAGTTCTTACATTTTGCTGTTATTTGTTAGGACTGAACAAGGGACAAGTTGGCTAGATAACACATATTATATTTCGTGGCAGTGACTGGGCAAGTTTAATTTCAGTGACCAGACAACTTTGTTTACATGGAGTCATGCATTAAGATGTGCAGTGTTGCTTTTAACAGCAGTAGATCCAATTGAAATTTACGATTCACTGATTTGAATTTTGACAGAAATATTTTGGTGCTGCTCTGGGTAAAGGAAGACAAGCTGCAAAAACGTAAGCCAATCACAAATTTTCATTAGTTTTCTCATTCAATGATTTCTGCAGTGCCCAATTTCTGTTTTGTTGCGAACCACTAGAACTTCTAAAGCGCGGCACATTCATTAAGCATTAATTTAATATTCCTGTAAAAACCATTTTAAACTTTCAAAATAGACCCATTTAGAACATGCGGAGTAAGGATGCTATTCATGTTCCAAATGCTGTTCATTCAATGATCATCCACATTTAGAGTTTGTGCTGGTAGTTGCTTAGCCATTTCATTCTCAATGGGTGAAAAATGCTTATTTCATATGTTAGATTTGCCACTACCAGAACACAGCTTAGGTGGTGTTTTTTTGTTCCTTGCCACAGTTTGCTACATATATGAGTTAGGCAAGTTTGACTCTGATAAGCTTGTATTTTTTCTTTACCAAGTTTTGGCACACCACATTTTCTTAAAACTGCACTCCACACGCCATGACGCCGGATACATTCTTTGAAAAATCTTGCCACACTTGTGATGAGCAGTTTGCTCACCAAAAAAGCGGCTGTGTCTTGCCACTCACCTGGCGCACAGTTTAGTAAAACAAGTAAAATATTCATAAAACTAACTAAGCAGGCCCCCAGTTTAGCATTTTGATAAATAACCGTTTCTTTACAGCTATAACAGAAATATTTTACGAGAACTGGTAAGTGTAACTCTTTGAATTGACTAGCTTGCGCAATGCAGAACCACAATTCCCAAAATTGCCCATTAATGCCAATGGACTAGATTATGGACGAGTATCATTTACATAGTCTAAACACATTGACCGTTATCTCTGTCCTTTTATTGGTCTTTTCTGAGGTTTGGTTTTCAGGGTAAGAATTTTTAATTAGAGAAACTTGATCCGTATCTACTTCTTCCCTTGTAACTTTTGTAGTCATTAGTCCATTTAGTTTCTGATACATTATCACATCGAGAGCTTTATTTTATGAAGAACTTGTGCCATTCAAAATGTTGAAGAATGTCCCATTTTAATTGTTCGCAGCTGCTGTCAAATGCATCTGCCCAGGATATCTCTGATGATGTTTACTATGTATTTCTATTGGTCATAAACGATGGTTCTGCATTCTGATGCATCTATCTTAATGTTGTCCTACAGGGAGATTGAGAAATTGAAGCTTTCTGAGCTAACCTGCAGGGAAGGCATTGTTGAGGTTGCCAAGATGTATGTCCTAAATCTTTTGCTATATTTATCACCTGAAATATTCTGTACTTAATGTTTAGAAAGCTTGTTTAGCCATGTACTGGTATTTGCTGCCTGAAGATGGCCAGTAGTTGGGAGTACTATTTAACAGTTATGGATATTCTCTCAAAAGAAACAACATGGTAGTTTAGTCATAGGAGGCATTCTTGTTCATACTTGTTTTAATGTTGCTATCCTTTGGTGTCATGATTTGTTTTTACAAGCAGTAGTTGTGGTTGCAATACTGTATGTAAGTTGGTGCACTCAAAATAATAACCTTCCTCTACATGCAGAATTTATGGTGTACACGACGAAGCGAAAGACAAATCTTTTGAGCTGGAACTGAGCTGGGTATGTGAGGAATCTAACCGTCAGCACGAGAAGGTATAAACGACCACTTATGGATGGATGGAATTTCACACTCACCCGAGTCAGAGTCGGCTTTGCTGAATTCCTTACTAACTCGCCATATTATTCTGTACACACAGGTTCCGAGTGATCTTCTGGAGCAGGCCAAGGCAGCAGCGCAGGCAGCGTTGGAAGAGATGGATGCTGACTAAGAAGAGACCCTGGTCCTGTTTACTTTCCCGCGTGGTGTAATAGATATACAGGACCGGTTGACGAATTTCATTTCAGTTCCAAAAGACTAGCTCAGGTTGTTGTTGCTTTCGATTCCATCCCGGTCGAGGTAGCAAGCAGTCTCTCGTGTTGTTTGGGTGGGGTTCTAGCGAATTGAATCGTATTAAGCTTGCTGTGTTGGCCGCACTTAATCTTCTATTGAATCCTGAATGACCTAAAAATCTGTCTTGATTTATCTGCCTCTTCGGTGCCATCACTCCAACCTTAGGGCTTGTGGAATGCGAGAAAATAGACATAGAACATCTGTTTACCCGAAATTTTCAATTCAACCTGAGATTAATGATTCAATTATTCGTGGCTGCCCATTTACCGTATAAAAGCTAGATTTTGAGACGTACTGCATTGCAATGCATTAAGCAGTCTCTCTAGTAGATCCCCTAAAACTTGAATTTGAGGAGCAAAAGTGATATTTGGGCCAAAAGAGGACGAACGTCTCCCAATGCTCGTGACGGTGTGGCGCATCTAGCATGTCCTCAATAAGCTAACCCATCAGAAACCGGCGCCTCTTACTGAATCTTCTCGGGGCTTCCTCTTGAGCTACATTTCGTTATTGTGCATCCGGCAACATCCGAACGCGGTCGTCTCCACAGGGAAGATGGTCGTGAGGTATGATCACGTGCTAAAGCATAAATCAGGCTGATCTTCCCCTTTGATAATCCCCTGCCGCCGAAGCGATGGGCCAAACCTCTGGATGGATGGTGTAAAATTAATGTTGACGACGCTTTTGTTGAAGCGGACGGATTTGGGGCTGCCGGTATGATCCTACTCAATCAGCAGGGAACTGTGGTATTTGCGTCTTGTCGTTACTTGCTGACCTGCTCGAGCGCACCGGAAACAGAGACACTGTCATGCCTCTCGAAAATTTATAAACAGTGTCTCTCGAATGGAGCACGAACCCATTCATCCTTGAGATGGGCTGTACCACAGAGACAAGTATGCTCATGGAGACAGAAGTTTATAGATCACTGGGCGATCGTCAAGGAGACTAAACATTTGTTAAGTTTAGGCCTTCAGCATGTGATAACGCACGTTAGGAGAGACATAAACCTTGTTAATCACAAACTTGCTCAAATGGGCCAGGAGCCAGACAGCTATGTGGCTGCGCCATGCCCCTTTATGTAATCTAGACTGTACCACTCCTGGTTGATGAATGAAAGGCTTTTTATTTGAAAAAATAGTAAAAAAAGTACAGAAACTAAAGAAAATGCAAAACAAAAAAACCTAAGAAGGAAAGGAAAAAAAATAGGGAGCAACTGGCGCGCTCTCAGCGCCGCCACGTGTCGCGCTCCCTCTGGATTTTTTTTTTAAATTTTTCCGCACGCGTTTTCAGCTTTTTAAATGGTTTTTTCCTTGGTTTTTTTTTCGGCTTTTTGGTTTTCCACCGGTCTTCCTTAGCTTTTGGACAATTTTTTTTTTTTTTGCTTCCGCGAGAGACACTGTTTTGCTTTCGCGAGAGGCACGGTCATGCCTCTTGGAAATGAAAAAAAAAACTTTTTTGTTTTTTTTCCTTCCGCGAGAGGCACTGTCGGAAACGAAAAAAAAACACGTTTTCTGTTTTTTTCTTTCCGCGAGAGGCACGGTTTTGCTTTCGCGAGAGGCATGGCCGTGCCTCTCGGAAAAAAAAACGCGTTTTCTATTTTTTTGCTTCTGCGAGAGGCATGGTTTTGCTTTCGCGAGAGGCACGACCGTGCCTCTTTCGAAAAGGAAAAAAAAAACGTGCTTCCGGTTCGTTTTTTTCGTCTGGTTTTTTTCGTGAAAAAAAAAGTTCATCAAAACCTATCTACATGTGATCTAGTTTTGAAGATCTCGACGCGAGTAATCCAATGGTGAAAACGGTTCGAGATTTGGACGCATGGTTAAAGAGATAAAACATTTTGAATAAACGGATCTATGAAAAAAGAGAAAATCCCAGGTTGCGACAAGTGGCCCGCTTGCTTGTCGCAACCTGAGAAGGTGGGAGTGATCTTTGGAAGAAGTACTACTCAATTAGTGATTTCGAAAAAAATGTAAGAAAAAACGGACGAGAAAAGGTGAAAAAGAAATCGGCACATGGGCGGGCCCATCCCGCGCGCTCTTCACGCGATTTCCCGGCTATTCTGCGCGTAAAGCCCAGAGTACCGATTTACCGCGACTCCGCGAGCTTCCTTCCAGTCGATTCGATCCTGATTGCTCAAAAAAAAAAAAAAGTCGATTCGATCCCGAATCTCAGGCCGCAGCTCGACCTCGGCGGCAAAGCCCTCGCCCGAGACTCCCGGCTCCGGCCGCATAGGCGACGACGGTATGGGCGACGGCGAACCAGGAGGTGGAGGGCGTCCTTCCGGCGAGCGGCCCAGGCAGCAGCGCGCATCCGCGCTGCCTGCAGCAGAGTTAGGTGGCGGCCACAAGCGCCGGCGAGGCGGTGACTCCGGCGCGACGACTTCGCTGGGCCTGGGCGGCCGCTCCGGCGAAGCAGAGACTCCAGCAGGCCTCGGCTCGAGCTCGGTGGCGTCGGCGCTAGCAGGCGGAACACGTATAGGTTGGGTACCGTCTGCCCGTTGCTCAATTTTGTTCAGTTTCGTTTTTTTTTTGCATATTATATCATATGTTTCTTTGTGATGCTTATTATATTCGTGTATGCGAAAATTTCCAATCACATTTGCGGCTTGCCCATGCTTCAACAAATTCCTAGGACCGCCGCAGATATGTCCCTTCGCTCACAGTGGTGTGTTTGCTGCAGATGGATCGATTTCTTCATCACTAGATAAAAGAAACAGCTCACCCTGCCGGCGGGATGATAATTCATACTGTGGCAACAAAGTAACATATTCTGGACCAGACCTTCCGGAGGTATGTTCTCATAGTGGGGCATTTCTATTGCAAGTGAAAAATATCAGCAGAATGGCTAAAGCAAAATTTATGAACATATCTTCCACTGCTGCAAAGCTTTGCTTTGTTCTGCTGCAGCTAACTCTCCAGCAGAAAATTGTTCCACGAGTTCTAGATCCTCCGTGGTCTTGATATGTACTAGACTTCCTAGAACTCTTTTCAGCTGTGTCATTTGTTTTATTTGCCGCGATTGCTCGTCTTCCTTCTGTTTATGCCTACAAGAACCAGTTGCAGATTGTCCTTAGCCTTGGCTAATTTTAGATTATGCCATCCTTTCCCTGCTTAAATCCAACATTTACAAATCCAGTATTGTACATTATTGTTCCGTATTATGAGTACTTCCTTGGTACATTTTCACTGAAATTCTAATGATGATATTTTCAACTTTTGCATGCAGGACATCTGGCGTCATATCCATTTCCTACTGCCAATGCAAGATGCTGCCCGTGCTGCCTGTGTCTCACTCCTTTCTATGCTCCTGGAGATGCTATCCCAATCTTATCTTCACGAATGAAACAATGTGCTCCAAAGAAAATTTACGTAAGAGAACAGTGGGATCGAATGGTATACGAGACTACAACAACAATATCCACCGTGTTTTAACAAACCACTCGGGCGCTGGCGTGAGGAAATTCAGGCTTGAATATCATGTTCCTTATGATGCAGAATCATATCACCGTCTCAGTAGTTGGCTTCAGATTCCTGTCACACCAAGTATTGAAGAACTCAACCTTGTAGTATGGACGAAAGGGGCAACATTTATTTCGCAAAAAAGAAAGAAAAAGGCAACGTTTAACTTTCCAATCACACTTCTGTCTGACATGTGTAAAGGCTCAATTCGGCATCTTCACCTTGCCAATGTGGACCTGCATCCAACATTTCAACTTGGTTTGAGAACCCTGAAAACGCTGCATCTGCATGACGTGCATATTACGGGGGACGAGTTAGGGTGCCTTCTATCTAATTCCTTCGCTTTGGCACACTTGAGACTTCAATATTGTCATGACCTCCTTCGCCTGGAGATACCTTGTCTGCTGCAGCGGCTCAGGTTCCTGGAGGTGCTTGAATGTAGCCTTCAGGTGTTAGAGATCAATGCCCCAAATATCTCCAGATTCCGCTTAATAGATTTTAATGTGCAACTCTCGCTTGGAAAGTCGCGGAAGATGAAGAACCTGATGTTGAACAATAGCTGTGTCATCAGTTGATGCTATTGACAACCTTCCTTCCTGTGCGCCAAAAGTTGAGACTCTTACCATACATTCTAGTTATGAGGTATTCTCTCACAATTAAGTTGGCAAGTGACATAACAGTAGCCATATCTTGGAAATAATTAACCTGAGTCATCTTTATGCAGATAATTAATGCACCAGTGGCATCTAGCAAATTTCGCCACCTCAAGATCTTGAATATTTATCTTGCGGGACTCCATTCTCATCGGGACTATGATTATTTATCCTTAGTTTCTTTTTTTGATGCTTCTCCTTTGTTGGAGAAGTTTGTCTTGTCTGTAAGTCACTGTTCACCCTGCAAAGATTATCTAATTGCCATGTTTGAATCATGAATTGAAATGTCTTGGCCTTTGATCTTCAGGTATCATGAGTGCAGTCCAAGTATGACTGGTTTGAGGGAGATCCCTCATCTCTGAGACAAATGTCAGAACACCGCCATCGTAACCTCAGGAGTGTGAAGATCAGCAGTTTCTGCCCCCAAAAAAGCATGGTTGAGCTAGCACGTCATATTCTTGAGAATGCAACATCACTTGAGTGCCTTACATTGGACACCACTCCTATTAGCTACCGGTGTTCTGGCGACATATTGGACAGGAAATGCCCTAAACTGGAAACTGCATGTATAAGGGATGCACATAAATCACTCTTGGCTGTGAGAACATACATCGAGGGGAAAGTTAACCCTACAGTCAAGTTAAACCTACTAGGGCCTTGCAGCCGGTGTTATGCTCTGTGAAGTTCAGATGTCAAATCATCGTGCTTATCCTATGTTAAATTATGTAAGTTTAGCTGTGTTGTGCTTTGCCTTCGTATATATAGCTGTCTAGTGTTTGGGGGTCCGTGATAGTACTTTCTTTTAACTTATCAGCAGACAATCCAATTTATGTAATATTACTGGATTCACAGGCCAGGATATTGTTGCGGATCGAGTTTATATATTTTTTGGTTTGCAGTCATGCCGAAAAGTTGTATGAGATAATGTAAACTAAATTGTGATGAAGAAACTCCGGCAAATGCTGAACTGTTCAACAATGCTGAATCTGCAATGACCATGCGCCCTTGAACCACAATTCTGTGCCTGCGGCCATCTACACTGGCTCCTTTGGAAGGAACGGAACAGACGAGTCTTCGTTTCAATCTCTATGGATGAAGCTGGCGTTGTGCATCTTATCAAGCAAGACCTCCTCCAGCCTACTGTTTTCCATGCACGGGCTCTCGGACTGCGAGAATGATCCACCCCCGGAACCTGATTAATTGTCTTTGTTTTATTTCCTTCTGTGAGCTACAATTAGCATCAGCCATCAGCTACTCGCTCCGTCCCATAATATAAGATGTTTTTGTAAGCTGTTTTAGCTTGTAAAAAAGTCTTATATTGTGAGACGGAGGGAGTAGTTGTTAGCAGAGCCATTTGTTTCATGTACTTCTCCTTACAGCATCTATAGCAGACCCCTTAAAGCCGCGACCCATAAACCACGTATAAGGGCCGAGAAAAACGCGGTTTAAAGGCCGAAATCGGCTGCGGCCGAATAGAGCCCGCAAACCAGAGCGGTAAAAGAGAATATCGGGGTGGTTTGCGGGCTCTATTCCGCGCGCTGCCGATTTCGGCCCTCAAACCGTAAATCCACACAAAGCAATTGATCGTGATTTTGATAAATAAAACACAAATTTTGAGAATTCAAACATAGTTTTGGCGACATTTGAACATAGTTTTCGCGCCACAACCCAAAAGACATCGCATCCATCATCACTCATCCATCATTATCATCACAAGGTGAAATCTTCACAGCGCGATATAAGGGGCCTGCTAGAGATCGAAGAAATCGAAGTATCATACCTTGCGCCCATTTCGTCGAACACCTCGGGGGCGGAGGCAGCAGCGTCGTCGGCGGGCATCCTCGGGGTAGCTCTTGCCGGGGCAATCGGGGGAGGTGTTGTCGGGGTAGCTCTTGCGGTGGGCTTCTTGCCTTTCTTCACCGGCGCGGGCCGGACCGGATTGGCAGCGGCGGCGCGCGTGCCTTCCCGGCGGGGGCTACGGGAGCACCGCCCTGGACGACGACGTTGCCCTACCGCTTGCGGGGATGCGTGGTGGAGCCTTGAACGGCGACTGGCGCGACATGGCCGGCGATGAGATCTGTCGGAGGGGTTGGCGCATGGATGACATCCACGGTGACGGGCGAGGGCTGGAAGGATTCCATGGCGGCGAGACAAAGCGTGGGAAGGTGGTCCGGAGCGGGCGGAGGGAGAGCAACGGTGGCGGGGGGGGGGGGGGGGGGGGGGGGGGAGGGGAAGCGGGGACTGCCGCGTGGAAATGTCCCTCCCGCCAAAAACCGCTGCCGATAGGGTCAAGCTCGGGTCGGGCTCCCACCCCGTGAATCTAAAGGTTGAGGGCGAAGATTTGCCGCGCCCCGCAAATTTTTTTATAGGCCGCGGTCCGATACGTTGTCTGTTCTGGCCACTTTTTTCGCGCAAAACCATAAAGTGGCGGTTATTTTACAGTTCGGCGCGATATAAGGGGTCTGCTATGAGATGCTCTTAATAGGTAGGTTATTAAAACATTGTAAAGTTGATGATTCCCATCAAGAATTTAATCGCCGGGTCGGGCTAATTCCATATAAATCAGTACGGAGAAGCATGTGCCCATCACTCCTACAATGGCACCGAAGATGAAATAGAGTCCCAATATACTTGTGGTTGGTAGAAAAGATTCATCTAACTTGATTTGTCATTTGCATTTTGTTTGGTGAAACGGAGCAACAACCGCCACGCTACTGAAGACTCCCTCCAGGCCCCCACGTCACTCCCTCGCCTGGGCGACATGGGCGGCGGCGGCGCCTCCAGCCCTCCAGTCCTCTCTCCACGCCTCTCCCTCGCCGTCATCGGCGCTCTTCTCTGGGCAAAGCCTGGGCGGAGCCGGCGGCGGCGGGATCTGGTTCGCTCGCCTCGGTTGGTGACCCGTGCGTGGATCGGGGAGTCTGCGGCGGGGGTTAGTGGTCGGCGCGGCATCCTCGCATCGACGCGTGCGGTGGCGTGCTCGGAGATTCATCGGGGAAGTTGTGCAGCGGCGAAGGTTGCCGGTGCACGGGCTCGCTGGTCCAGGTCGGGGCGGCGCCCGATATACTTGCTCCGGCGCTAGCGCGGGCTGCCTGCGGCCCGTGGAGGAGGTGGAGGCAGTGCTCGGCATTTGGCTTGGGCTCTGCGCGCGGCGACCGGGACAACGCCCCCTGGTTGTGACGACGACACCTGTCCTTTACCTTCGGCCGTGGTGGCAGTTGGACATTGGTTCAGTGTCGTGGATCTGGTCCCGTCCAGATCCGTCGTCTGCTGCTCTTGCTTGCCACGACGTGAGCTATGGGACCGTCGAGGGTTGGGCTCTATGGTGGGCGCTCCGGTGGGCGTTCCGGTGATTGGTGTGTGGCTTGATTTGGCCGGTGTCGTTGCTAGAGTGCTCTGGATGTGGCAGTGCGGTGACCTTTGGCAAGGCTAGTCTCCATGGTGTCGTAGCATGAGTGTTGCAGTGGTGAGACGACGACCGGTGGCTGGCGCTCCATTCTAGCTCGAGAGAATTCCTTATTTGGCCCTTTCTTAAATTTTGCTTCCTTATTTGGCCCGAAATAAATTTTCTTCCCTATTTGACACCTAAAGTAAATTTTGTTCCTTATATGACCCTTCCGTCCATTTTAGGCACTAACGGTGTTAAGTGTGAGACGCAAAGACCATTTTGCCCCTATTGCATTGTGTAACTATCCTGGATGAAGTAAAAAAGCAATCAGTTCACCAATGTTGAGGTATGTTCAATGGATGCTGCACATGTATATGTATGCTCTAATATTTTTTCTTAGGTAATCTAGTCTGTGCGTGTAAAAGCCGTACAAAACATCGGTAGAACTTGTACTAGCTTATCTACGAACAGCACAGTATCATATTTTGATTAGTTCATCATGTTCTCAAGTACAGTATTACACGCGTCCCCTGTTCTCGCGTGCGTGTGTCTTGAGTTGTGTCATCGATCTATTAGCCGGCGGCCTGTACTTAGTACGTGCAAGTGCATCTAGTGCAAATCGACCCAGGTGCTTACGTACTACTTGTACGCGAGTCTCCCGATCGGCGGCCGGAAAGTAATTAGCCGCGGCTAGCTCGTACGTGCATCTCGCCGGAAAGTACTCGGCCGTATTACAAGCTACCTCGTTGAAAAGTACGCCGGAAAGTATATGGTACTGTACTTATTCGCAAAAACAGTACTGTACTACAAGTTTACCTAAGGAACAAAATATTGAAACATACATATACATGGGTGAAGTGATTGCTTTTTACTACATCCAAGATAGTTACACAATGCACTAGGGGCAAAATAGTCTTTTCACCTCACATTTAACCCGTTAGTGTCTAAAATGGACGGAAGTGTCATATAAGGAACAAAATTTACTTTAGGTGTCAAATAGGGTAGAAAAATTTATTTTGGGCCAAATAGGGAAGCAAATTTTAAGAAAGGGCCAAATAAGGAATTCTCTCTTCTAGCTCGCATGATCTGCCACTCGCAACCAGACTCGGCTATCTTTGGCCAGTTTGGTGTGGTTGGTGCCTAAGCCTCCGCCTCCCAAGAGGCTCGTTGAGGTGGTTGGGTTCTGAGCTCTGGCCTCTGGGCGAAAGCTTTGGCTGGCGGGGGTCGGTACCGGTGGCGAAGGCATTCATGGACGTCTTTATTCTTCTTGGAGGTGTCGCCGAAGAGTTCACCTTAGCACCAGGTCATTGCTCGCTAGTACTATAGTACTAGGTTCTGGCGGCTGTGGGCGTGACCGGATCCTCTCCCATGGGGTCCGGTGGGGTGCTGGTGTGCGAAGCTCTGGGCGAAAACTTTGTCCTGAATGGGGTCGGCGCCGGTGACGTTGACGCCCGTGGGTGTCATTTACTTTTTGGAGGCGTTTTTGTTAGAGGTTTTCTATACTCGTCGTTGGGGTTTTTGCTTTGTTGTCCTTTAACCAACAATGTTGATGAGGTTTAGTCACATTTTTTTTTGGTTCTGAACAAATTGCCTGGAAGAGAAGAACCTTAATACTAACCACTGAAAGAGAAAAAAATATTAATTGCTGAGTTGCCATTTTTTTCCTTCTAATTCCCTCCTCAGATCTTTTGACTTAAATAATGGACCCTAGAGGGACGCCAGGCGGGTGCGGGCCGTCCGTGCCGAGCGGAGGCGGGGAGCGCACCAGCCGCGGGAGGCCATAGCTCAACGGACGGCGCGGAGGGCACTCTCGCCCGCAGAGCCTCCCAGCAGGCAGCCGGCTAGCGCCAGCGACTCCACCCGACTGGGGCGTGCGTCGCTGACTGTGACCCCGGGCGGACCCGACCTCACCGTTGCGCGCGGGACCGCACGCGAGGACGCCAAAACACCACACGAGTGTGGCTCCGGGCGCAACCGCGGTCCACCCGTCATGGACCCCCGAGGCGAGTTGTCCGGGTGCGCATCGTCTGGGCAGATCGGACGGTACGAAGAGCCCCAAGAAGACGCCCACGGGACGCCAGCGCCCAACGGACGACGCGGAGGCCCTCCTCATCCGGAGGGTCTCCAGAAGGCGGATACTCTAACATCCTTTATAAGAGGAAGTAATGGCTTTTCCGTTTTCCCTGTAATATGTTTGATTGTGAGCAATAAAGTAAAGCAGGTTTATACCCTAATAAAAAAACTCACATCCTGAGTGAAGTGTTTTCAGGTCTTAAGCCATACCGCCTCCACGTTGGTTGGTTTATTAATACCGTGATTCGTCTCCGCCGGAGTAGCAGTTAGCCCTGGCCGGCGGCGCCACCAAATACAGATCGAGATCGATTGAGAAAGAGGAGCGTCTCCATGGAGCGGGAGCGGGACAGTCGCCAGATCCAAGCCCATGGTAAGACCGCCTCTAAGCTCCTTCGGCGCATCTGCTGCTATTCATCCGCTGATGGGATCCGATTGTGTTAGATCGAAGGAAAACCGACGAGACTCGGGGGCAATTGCATCGTTTCACTTTTACACACCTCAGTTTGAGTCTGCTTTTGAACTCGTTGGTTCCTAATGATTAGTGACACCGATGTATTGCAGATGGTGGATCGATCGCGGCATTAGCCGAAAGAGGAAGCTCACCCTGCCGACAGGATGATGATTCCCAAGGTAGCAAAAGGATAAGATGTTCATTGCCAGACCTTCCTGTTGACGCTCAAAAGTGGCACAATAGTAAAAGTTGCTTAAAGTTATGTCAACGTTAATTCAAACTTATGATTGGAAGTCATCTTCGGATGGCTCTCTTCGAGAAGATCAAGATGGATGCGAAGATGGTCCAAAACGGAGCTCGGATGCAAAAGTTATGACGATTTCAGAGATGCCCGTGTTGACATCAGATTATAAAATGGCAAGAAACATATTTAAGATGGCCTCTGATGGAAAAGTGTTCAACATCAAAGTTGTGCGTCTCGTCGAAACGGTTGATTTTGATATAAAAATCGTCTTAATCCGACGACGTATGCAATCTGTGGAGTCAAAACAAGGTCAGGGACAGAAACTACAGAGTCACTTCGGACCCACCGAGTTGATTTGACTCGGTGAGTCCGAGTTGATGTCAGAAAAATCGGTAATTCCGAGTGAAACCACTCGGAAATTCCGAGTTGAATACAGAAGATTACAGAAAGTTGGCCACGTTCACTCGGTGGGACCGAAGCAAACCACTCGGTGGCTCCGAGTTGATCCGGAAAATTGCCAAAGATTCCTGTCCGAGTTAGGTTAGGGTTTTTGATGTTTTGGACGGAATTTTTAGTCCTTTTCTTGTACGGGAAGTCCAGCCGCCTCATAAATAGATGAGAGGTGACGGCCGATTGAACAACACACAATCGAACAAATCAATCTACTACTTTTTCGTGTTCATCTACTTTTTATCTCTCTCCCTTGTATCTTTCTTCTCGTTCTTCGTTCGTTCTTCTTCTTGGAGGGCGGCGATCCACGAGGCCCTAGGGGCGATCAGGTCGACCTAGTGCAGCCCATAGCCGCCGCGCGCCCAGACGGGGTCCCTCCCGGGCGTGTGGGGTTTCGGGTCCTCAAAAGCACCCGCCGGACTGCTTGCGTACCGCGCTTCCGGCAGGGTCTCCTTCGACGTGAGCTGCGGTGCATCACCCCCGGCGTCGAGGGTACACGGTGACGTGTACGTGTGCAAACACACTTTTTGGCGACTCCGCTGGGGACCAAGCTTTGAACGGTCTCCAGCCCGTTCTTGCTACGAAGAGATCGTCATCTAGGGTTTGCAATCTACAAAGGTAATATGAATACCCAATTCACTTATGTAGATGCAAATACTGCATATGTTGTTGCTAGATCACTTAATGAGCATAATGTATCGGCTAGCCCTAGTTTTATCAATCATGCATCTAATTATGTGCAACAACCGATTCAGAATAATCTCCATGCTTCAACTTCATATAATTTTAGCAACATGCAACATATGTATTCCAACTCTCATGCATCGGCAACCCCACAAATTCATATGCCGATGAACAACATGATGAGTTTGGTTAATCAAGTTGAAACACCCCATGTAGGAACTTTCAATAGCATGCAACAAAGTGTTTCACCTGTTTATTCATTGGCAACTAACTTGCAACATGTTAATCCGAACATGCCGGTGGATAGGGGAATTGGCCATGCTACCACTAGTTATTCGGCCAATTACCCTCAACCATCATATGCTACACCTCATGCTACTAATTTTGTGGCACCATACGCAACTGTAGATGTTCATAATTCGGCTCCGCACCTTCATGCTCATGGCCGAATAAGTGAAAATTCTACTGGAGCACATGTGTCTTCACCTAGTACCGTAGCATATAATCTTGCCCTTACACAATTACAGAATTTCTGCAACACCTCCTTGCCGAAAGAGCCTAAAAGCATTGGGGGGCAACCATATCCAGACTGGGTAATTGAGAACAAGCTTACATACTCTTGGGATTTGTGCAACACTATTCGCCAGGAGCTGATAGAAGGCGGGAAGCCTCATGATTTTGCTGCTGTAAAATCTAGAGTTGTGTAAATGGTGCATTCACCCAGTACTGTAGCGTCCAGTGTACCCCCTAAACAATCGCAAAGTTTCGGCAAGTCATTGCCGAAAGAGTCTCAAAGCATAGGGGGGCAATCTGATCAAGAGTGGATGGAAATTGAGATGAAAAAGTTTAAAGCTCGCTAAGATGAGATGTGGGCTAAACTTAGACAAGAACGAGAAGCCTTGCAAACTAAAAAAGACAAAAGTATTGATTCGGGTAACGAAGACAATTCGGTTATTAAAAAATCCGAATCAAATAGTACGTGTGCCGAATCAACTAAAGAAAAAGAAGTCTTGCCAATTGATAGAACCAATGAAAAGAATGATGATTCGAGTGATGAAAGTGCTTCGGTTGAAAAAGCCAAATCAAATACTATACGTTCCGAATCCATCAAATCCAAAGAGGCAAGCATCGTTAAGAAAGGGCATGACAAGCATAGAAAAATAGTTGTGCTTGATTTTTCTGAAGTTAATGGAACCTACTTCCTGCCCTATGAGTTCCGTGCCATAAGAATTGACGAGCCTCAAGGACAAGAACAAGTAGCCGAACAAAGTTCGGTTGACAAAGATCTTCAAAGTAATGATGGACGGAATCAAGAAAAAGATGAGTACAAGGCATTGGAGAACCATTCAATAGTGGAGCAAGGTATTATTTAAGTCATACAACCATCATGCTCTCCCAACGTGTATGAAGAGGTATGTCTAGCAAGTGATTTACCTGTTTTCAGATTTGGTCACAACTTTATTGTTGATGCATCTATTAGGAAAAATCTTATAAGTAATTTTGAAAGACCAATGATGAAGGGTAATTTACTTATTAGCAATAAAATTGTTACAAAGCATATCGGTCAACACATTGTACCATTCAAAGAGACTGATAGTGACTTATTATTGCAGCCAAAGCTTTTCCCATTGTTTTATGTGAAGTTTATATCTAAGTGGGTAGCTTTGCTTATTTCTTACTTGGCTTACACTTGGTATCAATTGAGACATATGTGTTCTAACTATTTTCATTTCAGAAATTTAAAGCCAAGGTTAAATTCTATTGAGAAAACCGATGCTAGTATAATATCTTATTCAAAGACATCGGTGATAGGGTGCAAAACACAATGAATAGCCGAATGGGGAGATTCCAAATCTGAACCATTCATGTGCTTAGTTCGAAAGCCGTTCTCACACCAAGATCGGCTAGAAAACAAAAAGTATTCCTTCAATTCAAGCATGTGTGATCAAATATTTGATTTGTTGCTGAAAAATAATTACATTAGAATTCTTGATCACCATGTCAAGCCATCAATCCAAGGACGAATGTATTGTAGGTTGCATCATTCGTTCAAACATAATTTTAAGGATTGCAATATGTTTCGTCAAATAGTTAAATCGGCCATTCATAAAGGACGATTGAGATTTGTTGAAACACCAAGGGATGAACAGTCTATTCCGATTGGTCCTGATGGCAAATGGTTTTTTGCATCGGCTGCTTCAAGCTGATCCATTTAAACATGAGAAGGTAAAAACTACAGATAATAAGATCAAGCTTTCAAGTAAGGAAGTTGTTCAAGACCACAATGATAATATTCTTGAGGGCGAAAATTCCATCGAAGCTACAATGAAGACGCCAAGTACCAGGGGGCAGCAAGAAAATCCAATGACCGATGCAAGCAAACCCAAAGAAAACAAAGGCCGAAATAAGCACAAGCATAAGAAATCCAAAGTCACTTTTGCATAATTATTAGATAAATATCAAAAGAAGAGTGAAGATAAAAATGCTTATCGGCCAAGTAATTCAAAAGCATCAAGATCACACCTAGGCGCAAATCTGAGGACCGGTATTGGCAAAAGGAGAATTTTAATGCATCATATTCATATCCTCCTTTTGGGCCGCCAATGCCAATGTCATGGATGCATCCCTACAGTAATTCTTATCCATATCCATCATGGGGTAGGTATGATACAAGGGCACATTCTTCATCTTATTTTAGACCATTTCACCAACATTATACAGCTCCAAGAAGATCAACATTTGATGAACAATCGCGTGTCAAAGACTGTTTCAATCATAAGGAATCGGTCCAGAGCTCAAGGAAGAAGAAGGACGTGGCCAAGAAAGTTTACCGCGTTAAAAGAGATGGTCGTAAGAGTGCTACTTTGGATTTGATCTCAAATGAAAAAAGCCAATTAAAGTGTTGAAATTGGCTACTAAAGGCAATGAGATGAAGCAATCAATTGCTGAGAGTCAAAGCACCAAATCTGAAGAAAAGAAGTTGAAAGTGCAGAAGGCCAAAAAAGAATTGCCGTTGGTCGAAACAGAATCACAGCTGAGGTGCCCACTCGGCTTATCATATTGGCAAAAGAAGGAATTACAAAAGCTTAGTGCAAAAGAGCTGAGAAAGAAGAACATGGCATGGGTTCCCAAGGGGGACAATCAAAACAAAAATGATGTGCAAGCTTCTATTGCAACAAGTACAACAAAAGTGAAGAAGGAGAAGAATGAAAGCTGTAAATAATTCAGCCGAAGGTTTCCATCACCCTATCAAAATCTTCGGTTAGCACATCATCAATATTCTTCAACCATGCCATTGATGCCTTTGCCATGGAATTCATCCCCAGGTATGATCAATTACCCTCCATGGATTTATTTTGATCCATGGATGCAACATAATTTTCTACATCATGAGAGGGTATTACAAAATCACTATACATTTGGTTAGTTACATTTTTTTTGCTAATCCAAAAGTGCCGAAATATTTGATTGTTATTTCGGCTATACATGTTTTGGCGGATGAAGTCTACATGAACATGGAGGTGGTCGATATTTATCTATCGCCCTAAGAATATATCTAAAAATGGCCGGTGTGGTATTCTAACATCGTCCTTAGTTTGATTAGAGATCGAGACAAGTGCTTGCATAGAAACTTGTCAAATTGATACCATTGAAGATATTATGCATGGACCAATTCATCAAAATTGCAAAGTGGAATTATGTTTTGATTGGGTGTGCTTTGGCTTATTAATTTTCAGAATTTACGTAAGGGTTGATTTTATTATTGAGCATCATATTGACATCATGCATAATATTGATATTAGTCTTGTCTCTCTAGTACTATGGAGATTATGTTTTGATGGTTCAATTCATAGCAATGGCCAAGGTGTTGGTGTTGTTTATATATCTCCTTATGGTACTATTTTTGAAGCCTCATGCTACTTAGAATATTTTTTGCACAAATAATCAAAGCCAAATATACATTGTTATTCGGATTGAAGCTTTTTGAGGCTTTCGGTGATTCGTTACTAGTAGTGCAATGAATATCGAAAATTTATCAATGTTTTGACGAACCACTTATAATTTATCTTGAGGCATGTCTAGATGTAATATTCTCCTTGGGTTGCTTTCAAATTTTCATATATCTAGACATGACAATTGGAGAGAGTTGGAACAACAAGCATCAGGCTACCATGTTGATCATAGTGTATTGCATATCTATCAATAGCCAATGCTTGGTCTCACCGACATAGGTAAGGCCGAACTGAAGCTCACCGCTTCGGCCACTAATAAAAAATTTATGCAGGCGAAAGCAAGGATTGGAGAAAGTTAATTTTGATTATCTGCAAGATACTAGCAGAAGGGTGGACAATATAGTTTGGCGAATAGCTTTGACATGCATATCTATGGAAGTTTATCGTCGGATTAATGAAGTCGAGAAGGTTTCACCCAAGTTTGCATCAAAAAGTTCACACAAGCAATGACCGATATATACTTATCGTCCTAAGCAGGTATATCGATGGCCGATGGAGTGTTGACATCGTCCTTATAGCAAACACGCTACAAGTTATTTTTTGGCAAAGCTAGCGTGTAGTAAAAGTTGTTTTGCCGAAAAACAGGGGGGCATGTGTTGACGCTCAAAAGTGGCACAATAGTAAAAGTTGCTTAAAGTTATGTCAACGTTAATTCAAACTTATGATTGGAAGTCACCTTTGGATGGCTCTCTTCGAGAAGATCAAGATGGATGTGAAGATGGTCCAAAACGGAGCTCGGATGCAAAAGTTATGACGATTTCAGAGATGCCCGTGTTGACATCAGATTATAAAATGGCATGAAACATACTTAAGATGGCCTCTGGTGGAAAAGTGTTCAACATCAAAGTTGTGCGTCTCGTCGAAATGGTTGATTTTGATATAAAAATTGTCTTAATCCGAGGTCGTATGCAACCTGTGGAGTCAAAACAAGGTCAGGGACAGAAACTGCAGAGTCACTTCGGACCCACCGAGTTGATTTGACTCGGTGAGACCGAGTTGATGTCAGAAAAATCGGTAATTCCGAGTGAAACCACTCGGAAATTCCGAGTTGAATACAGAAGATTACAGAAAGTTGGCCACGTTCATTCGGTGGGACCGAAGCAAACCACTCAGTGGCTTCGAGTTGATACGGAAAATTGCCAAAGATTCCTGTCGGAGTTAGGTTAGGGTTTTTGATGTTTTGGATGGAATTTTTGTAGGAGATATGCATTAGAGGCAGTAATAACAGTTATTTTGTTTCTCCAAGTTTGTAATGAATGTTTATGTTCCATGCTATAACTGCAATGATTCTCGAGTCTACAATAACCACGAGGCTCGGAGGGAAACACATGTGCACGTGTGGTATAATAAACGGAAAAATGTATTCCTATTCATGCCTCTGATACTGGCTCAAGTATTGCTTGATGATCCTGTTTTCCTGATCATGGGCATGGCTATGCCGGGAATTTTGAGGGCACAATGTTAGCAGAACACTTGTGTTGAATCGACCCGAATTGATGTTATGCTATGAGATACTTTCGTCACAAGTTAATGGTTAATAACACAGAGATAGTTAATGTTTGCAAAATTCCTTAGACCATGAGAGTATCGAGGTTATGCTATGAGATACTTTCGTCACAAGTTAATGGTTAATAACACAGAGATAGTTAATGTTTGCAAAATTCCTTAGACCATGAGAGTATCGAGTTCCTTCGTGCTTGCTTCGTGAACTTTGGGGTTTGTTAAACGTCATCCGTAACTGGGTGGCTATTACGGCGGCTTACGGGTTCACGGAAAAGTATGACAAGGAACGAGATAGCTCAAGATTGGGATTTGCTCCTCCGGCGATGGAGAGATATTCTCGGGCCCTCTCGGTGTTATGGTATCCATCATCGTCTGGCCAGACACAGTGTGATTTGATCACGGGGATGCCGAAACACGGAAGCGAGAAAAGAGAACAAAACCAGTAACGAGGTAACTGGCATAGCGGACAAGTTGTTGATCCACGGGGATGCAGAAAATCTCACCTCGGGTGTTTGTAACATATCGCGAAGCAACAGGAATAGCACACGGCAACTGGAGGTTCACTCGAATATTCATTCGTGTGGGTATAGGGGTCAATATGGGTGTCCACGGCTCCGATGTTGATCATTGATCGGAAAGTGTTCCGGGTCATGTCTATACTTCACCGAACCTATAGGGTCACACGCTTAAGGGTCATCTATCTACTGAATGCTAGACAGGGAGTCTGAGAGAAAGTCACCGGAAAAGTTTCGAAGACAACGGAAACGTTCCGGAGAGAACACCAGAATAGTTTCGGTAAAACTGAAAAGTTGTTTCGGGGTGTACCATTAAGTCAAATTGGTTTTTGCACACGCCTGGAAATTCTTGGAGGGTGCCAGAATTGTTCTGGAAACTTCTGGGATTTTTCCGGGATAAAAACCGGAAATGTTCCGGAGCTGCCGGAACCGGTTTGGTTGCTTTTCGCAGTTGAAAATCACTAATCCGGAATTGTTTCGGAATGAATCCAAAATCATTTTAGTGGGTACTGGAATTATTTTAAGACCCACAAAAATATTTTCGGATTTAACGGTCGCGGAAAATTGGTTCCGTGAATAGTGAAAATCACTTTATGGTTAATTTTTTGGAAAGCCACCTTTTGGGATTTTTCCCAAAAAGCTTCTAGAATACTTAGGGACTAAGGAACCGCCTTTTGGGGGGCCCCCATGGGGGTGGCCGGCCAAGGTGGAGCTCCTCCATGGAGCTCCACATGTCATTCTTGTTTGCCTTATCTTCCCTTTATGTGTGACATAAAGTGGGGGTACTTTGGTATTTTTTTGTGCCAATCTTACCCCTTGGCTTTCCTATAAATAGAGGTGGAGAGGTGCTCTCCACACTCATCCCTTGCTCTCATATACATGCCATGCTTTGTCTGGCTCTCTCTCTCCCTCCCACGAAATAGTTTCGTAGAGCCGAAAGGTTGTCTGGGTTCCGGCAGGAACTAGTTCTGGACAGCGAAGCCCTGCCGGATAGCTGACACCGTATGTGTGCAACTCTGTAGAGAGGTCGTAGTTTCGATCTTTTGCCCGAGGGGCTGTTCGAGGGTCCTCCCGAAGGGCTGTCCGAGTTACCGTTAGAGTTTCGAGGGTCCTCCCGAAGGGCTGTCCGTGACATCGTCCGAGGGACTGTCCGACCGCCTCCTGAAAGGCTGTCCGACGAGGGAGTACATCCTCGCGGTTGGGAGGTTGTAAATCCTTGCTGCGGGGATCTGCACCGACGATCTACATCGACTCTACTTCCGCTGCGCTACGAGTCGGTAAGGATCAGATCAAACCCTATATGCAGTCTCCATAGTGGTCCTGGGCGTGCTCGCTGTACCGAATTTTTTTGTTTTCTGTCGCATTCCCCTACAGTGGCATCAACAGCCGTGCTATGCGTAGATGCAGGTTACGATCTAGAATACATGGAGATGTATGGGTATTGCATAATATAATTTTGGAGTAGATGAGATCTATTGCTGAAAATTATTTATGCGGGTAGCAGATGAAATCTGTTACCCGATGTTCTTGTTGCTTCCCAAGAATTTGCGTATTTCTGATCTCGAGACAACATGGTGGAATTTGACAAAGTTCTGGCAATCCGCGATTCTGATTGATCAACGAAGTGCTATCAGTTCTTTGGGTTCCACCATAGTCAAAAGAAAGATGAAATTTCACAGACGAAAGGGCAATGCAGATATGATCTGCACGGGGGTCATGCGTATGACGAAGTTTAGTATGGGGCTCGAGATTTTATTATCTCGTGTTTCATACACCCCGCAATGTTAATCTAGCGACTTGAATAATCATACTTGATGATAAAACATTGGTAGCCGCGGTTTAAGTCAAAACCTTAGAAGCCACGTAAAATAAAATTTTGCATAAACCGATTAGAGGCGTCTAACTTGGTTTTGCAGGATGTGCATGTGATGTGGTATAGCAGTGCTCATATTAATTCAATTATGTATGAGATGACTATATGATGTAAATTTATTAACATGACCTGCGTGTCATGATTCGGCATGATGGCTGGAGCCATATGATTGTCACTTTAATGACCTGCGTGTCAACCTTAAGTAATGCACTTATTTTATTAGCTATAGAGATAGCAATATTATCTGGTGCATCGACAAGGTGGTGGCAATCTTCGCGAAGGTGAACACCGACGCAAATGCCGAAGACGAAGAAATTAAAGACTTCTCCGTCAGAAAGGGCTATACCATATCATGCTATTATGAATTGCCTGAGATGTTTATCCCTTATGATGCACCCTTTTGATTGCGCAGTAGTCGCTTTTTATTAGGGTGATCTCTCACTTAAAATATCAAGTAGTTAGTGTTCTCACAAGTGTAGCACCATCACGGCACCTATCTCTTCGGGGCATCACATGATCTCCATGGGTGCGAACGATTAGAGAATTGTGAGGCGGGTGAGTTGAGACCTCACAGCAAGATCACTTGGTTGACTTGACGTTCAGGCAGGACTGTCCTGAGCTCGGAACACACGCATCGAAAGATGAACAAGAATCACATAGAGATGTGATCGGCAAGTTTGCCTACCGATTGAAGTTCACGCCATTTGAGTTCATCTCGAACCGTGACGTTGAATTGAAATGCGGGTCTTGAATCACTCATAAACAATTTTGAGAGATATTGATTTGAGTGGGAGCGCACTTTAGAATAAAATTGTTTATTCACTAGTGCAAAAATCATTATGAACAAAGTCTAAGTGAAACTTGTGTTTACCGTTGTAGATCAAATGGCTCGCAATGCCGCGTTGAACTTACGCCTGATGTTAGAGAAAGAGAAGTTAGCTGCGACTGGAAACAACTATGCGGACTGGGTCTGTAACCCGAGGATTGTCCTCAGGAGCGCTAAGAGAATGTATGTGCTTGAAAATTCTCTTCCAGCTAGACCGGCGGCAACTGCCCCGGAAGATGAACAAAATGTCTGGGCCACTAAGGATGATGATTACAACTTAGTGCAGTGCCTCATGCTAGCTTGCATGAGTCCAGAGCTTCAAAAACGTTTTGAATTCCATAATGCCCGCGATATGATTCGGGAATTGGATGCTCTGTACAAGGAAACCGCACGGTCTGAACAATTTGATATCATGAAGGCCGTGATGGATTGCAGGATGGCTGAGGGCAGTTCAGTTGGCGAACACGTGGTCAAAATGATTGGCTACGCTGAAAGGATTAAAACCCTGGAATTTCCAATTCCACCAGCCCATATGATGGACATGTTGCTTGCTTCACTCCCCCCGTCTTACGACGGTTTTACCATGAACTACAACATGAGTGGGATGGAGAAGACACCGGAAGAGGTGCTCGCCATGCTGAAAACCGCGGAAGGAGGACTGCGGAAAAATCGCAAGCAAGTGTTGCTTGTGAATAAAACCGCCAGTTTCAAAAAGAAAGGCAAGCCAAAGAAGGGAAAGGGCGCCGGTAAGACCGGCTCCCAAAGAAACTCTAAGGGCGGAGCCAAGAATGAAACTGAGTGCTTCTACTGCAAGGGCACAGGACACTGGAAGAGAAACTGCAAGAAGTATCTGGAAGATAAGAAGTCCGGGAAAACCGGAAAAGGTATAATTGTTATACAAGTTAATGTCATTGACGTTTTGCTTGCTAGCGAAAATTCTAAGTCTTGGGTATTTGATACCGGATCGGTTGCTCACATTTGCAACTCGATACAGGGCCTGCAGAAGGTGCGCAAGCTAGCAAAGAATGAAGTCGTGATGCGCGTCGGGAACGGTGCTGGGATTGCCGCTCAAGCCGTCGGCATGATGCCTCTACGTCTCCCTTCAGGATTTATCTTAGAACTAAGTAACTGTTATTTTGTTCCACTATTGTGTAGAAACATTATCTCCGGATCATGTTTAGTACACGATGAGTATTCGTACAAGTCTGAGAACAATGGTTGTTCACTTTATTGTAAGGATATGTTTTATGGATTTGCACCCATTGTTGGGGGCCTTTTCATACTAAATCTTGAATGTGGAAATGATGTCTTTAACGTGAATGCTAAATGCCTTAAGAAGGCTGATACCACCACCACTTTCATGTGGCACTGTCGGCTTGGCCACATCGGAAAGAAACGCATGCAAAGACTCCATAAAGATGGGGTTTTACTGTCCTTTGATTTTGAATCATTTGACACATGTGAAGCTTGCTTGATGGGGAAAATGACCAAGACGCCGTTCACGGGTCATCCTGAACGGGCGAGTGAATTGTTGGAAATAATACATAGTGATGTATGTGGTCCAATGAACACAATCGCACGGGGTGGGTATTTCTACTTCGTGACTTTTACTGATGATTTGAGTAGGTATGGATATATCTACTTGATGAAGCATAAGTCGGAAACCTTTGAAAAGTTCAAAGAATTTCAGAATGAGGTAAAAAATCATCGTAACAAAAGGATTAAGTTTCTGCGGTCTGATCGTGGGGGTGAATACCTTAGTCATGAGTTTGGCCAACATCTGAGTGACCGTGAAATCGTTTCACAGCTTACGCCTCCCGGAACTCCACAGCGAAACAGAGTGTCGGAAAGACGTAACCGAACCCTGTTAGACATGGTAAGGTCGATGATGTCTCTTACAGATCTACCGATATCTTTTTGGGGTCACGCACTACTCACTGCCGCTTATACATTAAACAGAGCACCGTCTAAGTCTGTTGAGACGACGCCATTTGAATTATGGTATGGGAAGAAACCCAATGTGTCGCATCTCAAGGTTTGGGGTTGTGAAGCTTATGTAAAACGTTTACAACCAAGCAAACTCGATCCCAGATCAGACAAATGTTACTTTGTAGGTTATCCCAAAGACACCATTGGGTATTCCTTCTACAACCAGTCCGAGGGCAAAGTGTTTGTCGCAAGAGTTGGACACTTTCTTGAGAAAGAGTTTCTCGCAAAAGAATTAAGTGGGAGGACAGTACAACTTAATGAGATTTGTGAATCTTCGGCAACCGTTGTTATGGCCGAGGAACCGGAAGAAATTCCGCAAATTATCCCTACAACCGAGCTGGAAGTTGTCGCATGTGATGCGGAAACTTCAGACAATGTTGTAACTGAATCGCGCAGATCAGGTAGGGCTATCCAGCCACCTGAGTGGTTTCATAATGAAATCTTCATTCTTGAAGACGATGAACCTGCGCACTACAAGGAAGCGATGGCGGGGCCCAGCTCAAGGGAATGGCACAAGGCCATGAAATCCGAGATGGAATCCATGTACGAAAACCAAGTTTGGAACTTGGAAGAACTTCCAGATGGCGTAAAACCCATTGGTTGTAAATGGATTTTCAAAAGAAAGACGGACGCGGATGGTAACATTACTATCCACAAAGCTAGACTTGTCGCGAAAGGGTTCACGCAAGTTCCTGGAGTGGACTACGACGAGACTTTCTCGCCCATAGCTATGCTTAGGTCTGTTCGGATATTACTAGCAATTGCTGCTTATTTTGATTATGAAATATGGCAGATGGATGTCAAAACGGCTTTCCTAAATGAAAACCTCAAAGAGGAGGTATACATGATACAGCCAGAAGGTTTTGTCGATCCGAAGGGTGCTGGAAAGGTATGCAAGCTTCAGAAAGCCATTTATGGTCTGAAGCAAGCATCAAGGAGCTGGAACATTCGTTTTGATGAAGTAGTCAAAGGGTTTGGCTTCATCAGGAATGACGAAGAATCTTGTGTTTACAAGAAGTTTAGTGGGAGTGCAAAAGCATTTCTAATCTTGTATGTGGATGACATATTGTTGATTGGAAATGACGTGAATTTTCTTAGCGAAATAAAAGACTCATTGAAGAAGAGTTTTTCAATGAAAGACTTAGGCGAAGCGGCATATGTATTGGGCATCAGAATCTATAGAGATAGATCAAAACGCCTGATAGCGCTTAGCCAAAGCACGTACATTGACAAGGTGTTGAAAAGGTTCAACATGGAGAACTCCAAGAAAGGCCTACTCCCCATGTCACCTGGCACAGTGCTTTGCAAGAATCAGTGTCCTCGAACTCTCGATGAGCGAGTACAGATGAATGATGTTCCATATGCCTCGGCAGTTGGTTCTATTATGTATGCCATGCTATGTACAAGACCGGATGTTTCCTATGCGCTAAGTGTTAGCAGCCGGTACCAAAGTGATCCAGGACTGGAACACTGGGCCACAGTCAAAAGTATTCTTAAGTACCTTAGAAGGACCAAGGATTTACTCCTTGTGTACGGAGGTGATGAAGAGCTCATTGTAAGTGGCTACACTGATACAGGCTTCATGACTGACCCAGATGACTTCAAATCTCAATCAGGCTATGTTTTCATTTTGAACGGTGGCGCAGTTGATTGGAAAAGTTCCAAACAAAAG
Source organism: Elymus sibiricus (assembly GCA_039707655.1). Classification (NCBI taxonomy): domain Eukaryota; kingdom Viridiplantae; phylum Streptophyta; class Magnoliopsida; order Poales; family Poaceae; genus Elymus; species Elymus sibiricus. The sequence continues at coordinate 323,442,479 of CM077672.1, forward strand.
ACTGTGGTGGATTCTACGACGGAGGCAGAATATGTTGCAGCTTCAGAAGCCTCCAAGGAGGCGGTATGGATCAAGCAATTTCTTGAAGACCTTGGTGTGGTTCCAAGTGCTTTGGACCCGGTGGAGATCTATTGTGATAATAGTGGCGCCGTGGCTCAGGCAAGGGAGCCAAGTTCGCACCATAAAACAAGACATATTGAATGCAAATATAAACTCATTCGACATCATGTCGAAGCGGGTTTAGTGAAAGTACGCAAAGTTCACACGGATCTGAACGTGTCAGACCCGATGACAAAGCCTCTACCACGAGCAAAGCATGAGCAACACCGGATAGCCATTGGTGTTAGGGAAGCCATGTAACTGGATTATGACTCTAGTGCAAGTGGGAGTCTGTAGGAGATATGCCCTAGAGGCAGTAATAACAGTTATTTTGTATCTCCAAGTTTGTAATGAATGTTTATGTTCCATGCTATAACTGCAATGATTCTCGAGTCTACAATAACCACGAGGCTCCGAGGGAAACTCATGTGCACGTGTGGTATAATAAACGGAAAAATGTATTCCTAGTCATGCCTCTGAGACTGGCTCAAGTATTGCTTGATGATCCTGTTTTCCTGATCATGGGCATGGCTATGCCGGCAATTTTGAGGGCACAATGTTAGCAGAACACTTGTGTTGAATCGACCCGAATTGATGTTATGCTATGAGATACTTTCGTCACATGTTAATGGTTAATAACACAGAGATAGTTAATGTTTGCATAATTCCTTAGACCATGAGAGTATCGAGTTCCTTCGTGCTTGCTTCATGAACTTTGGGGTTTGTTAAACGTCATCCGTAACTGGGTGGCTGTTACGGCGGCTTACGGGTTCACGGAAAAGTATGACAAGGAACGAGATAGCTCAAGATTGGGATTTGTTCCTCCGGCGATGGAGAGATATTCTCGGGCCCTCTCGGTGTTACGGTATCCATCATCGTCTGGCCAGACACAATGTGATTTGATCATGGGGATGCCGAAACACGGAAATGAGAAAAGAGAACAAAACCGGTAACGAGGTAACTGGCATAGTGGACAATTTGTTGATCCACGGGGATGCAGAAAATCTCACCTCGGGTGTTTGTAACATATCGCGAAGCAACAGGAATAGCACACGGCAACTGGAGGTTCACTTGAATATTCATTCGTGTGGGTATAGGGGGTCAATATGGGTGCCCACGGCTCCGATGTTGATCATTGATCGGAAAGTGTTCCGGGTCATGTCTATACTTCACCGAACCTATAGGATCACACGCTTAAGGGTCATCTATCTACTGAATGCTAGACAGGGAGTCTAAGAGAAAGTCACCGGAAAAGTTTCGGAGACAACGGAAACGTTCCGGAGAGAACACCGGAATAGTTTCGGTAAAACTGAAAAGTTGTTTCGGGGTGTACCATTAAGTCAAATTGGTTTTTGCACATGCCTGGAAATTCTTGGAGGGTGCCAGAATTGTTCTGGAAACTTCTGGGATTTTTCCGGGATAAAACCAGAAATGTTCCGGAGCTGCCGGAACCGGTTTGGTTGCTTTTCGCAGATGAAAATCACTAATCCGGAATTGTTTTAGAACGAATCCAAAATCATTTTAGTGGGTACTAGAATTATTCTAAGACCCACAGAAATATTTTTGGATTTAACGGTCGCGGAAAATTGGTTCCATGAATAGTGAAAATCACTTTATGGTTATTTTTTTGGAAAGCCACCTTTTGGGATTTTTCCCAAAAGGCTTCTAGAAGACTTAGGGACTAAGGAACCCCCTTTGGGGGGGGCATGGGGGTGGCCGGCCAAGGTGGAGCTCCTCCATGGAGCTCCACATGCCATTCTTTTTTGCCTTATCTTCCCTTTATGTGTGACATAAAGTGGGGGTACTTTGGTATTTTTTTTGTGCCAATCCTACCCCTTGGCTTTCCTATAAATAGAGGTGGAGAGGTGCTCTCCACACTCAGCCCTTGCTCTCATACACATGTCATTCTTTGTCTGGCTCTCTCTCTCTCCCTCCCACGAAATAGTTTTGTAGAGCCGAAAGGCTGTCTGGGTTCCGGCAGGAACTAGTTTTGGACGGCGAAGCCCTGCCGGATAGCTGACACAGTATGTGTGCAACTCTGTAGAGGGGTTGTAGTTTCGATCTTTTGCCCGAGGGGCTGTTCGAGGGTCCTCCCGAAGGGCTGTCCGAGTTACCGTTCGAGTTTCGAGGGTCCTCCCGAAGGTCTGTCCGCGACATCGTCCGAGGGACTGTCCGACCGCCTCCCGAAGGGCTGTCCGATGAGGGAGTACATCCTCATTGTTGGGAGGTTGTAAATCCTAGCTGCGGGGATCTACACCGACGATCTACATCGACTCTACTTCCGCTGCGCTATGAGTCGGTAATGATCAGATCAAACCCTGTATGCAGTCTCCATAGTGGTCCTGGGCGTGCTCGCTGTACCGATTTTTTTGTTTTCTGTCGTGTTCCCCTACAATTTTTAGTCCTTTTCTTGTACGGGAAGTCCAGCCGCCTCATAAATAGATGAGAGGTGACGTGTGACGCCCCTGCTCGACCGTGCACTAATAATACACGCAAACGTGCACGCTCGAGATCAGAGACTCACAGGAAGATATCACAACACAACTCTAAACTCAAATTTAAACATAAATCTTCATATTACAAACCAGGGGTCACAAGGACCCGAATACAGAAGTCATACAAACCATAATATCTGGGTACAGATATAGTTAGTCAAGTTTGCCTTAAGAAGGCTAGCACAAACAACGACACTGATCGAAAAGGCGCAGGCCTCCTGCCTGGGAGCCTCCGAACTACTCCTGGTCGGCTGGCTCAACCCAGTAGTACGTGCCTCCGGGACTCTCCTGGTAGTAGTCTCCTGCGGTGGTGTCTGGCTCCGGGACTCCATCGCCATCTAGTCGCAAGTATCGGGTATGGGGAAAAGAATAGCAAAGCAACCGTGAGTACTCATCCAAAGTACTCGCAAGACTGACATCAGAACTATGCTAAGTATGCATTGTATCAAAGGAATGGGGTTATATCTTTGAACTAAACTGCAGAAATGCCAGAACAGAGGGGGAGAGGTCTAGCCTATCGAAGACTAGCATCTTGAAGCAATCTTGCAGCATCAGAAGAGAGTAGAGCAAGATATAATATATATTCAAACATATTGTAGTATTGCCCTGAGATTCTTCCTCGACTACCCTGCGAGAAAGTGATCCCGAGAGCGGTAGTATCAGTTTAGTAATCACTTGGTATCCATTTGTAGTTGTAGCAGATCAAGATACAACTCTGAGCGTCCTGTTACCGTGGACACGACTATTCGAATAGATAACTTCCCTACAGGGGTGCACTACTGTTACCCAACACGCTCGATCACATCTGGCCGGACACACTTGCTGGGTAATACCCGGCCTCGGGTGATCGACACGACGCAGTCCTACCTAGGCTCAGCAGAGAGGTCAACACGCCGGTCTAAATCCAGGCGCGACACTTTATACACCAGTGTTGTAACCTGCCCACCCCAGCAATCAGCCCGCATGTCTGAGCTGTGATGTCTGAAGAGCTTTCGGCTGATACTACAACGTAGAGGGCCCCATTAAACCATTATCCCACATGGTGGTAGTGCGTATAGGCACGTAGCCAACTCAGATCAAATACCCAAATCCGTTAAGCATGTTTAGTAACTCGCAGAGACGAACAGGGTTCCTGTCGCTCCGACTGGGTAAAGCATGATGCACGGGTGCTCTTGGAGCCGACCCGTCTTTAATGTTATTATCTCGCGGGCACCCTTGGGGCCAGCCCGACTTTAACAGTTTAAGTAATGCAGTAGTGTAAACATTTCCGCGATCACACCCAGGGTGATCACGGCCCGGTAACAAGCATGGCAAACGGACAAGGGTGAAGGGCCATAGATGAAACAGCAGCATAGCTATCTAAGCATCATAGGACAGTAGGTAGGTATCAACAGTAGGCGACGAAAACAGGCTATGCATTAGAATAGGAGCTATCGGAGCAACAGCAGAAGCAATACTAATGCAAGCATAAGAGAGAAGGAATGGGCGATATCTGGATGATCAAGGGGGTTTTGCTTGCCTGGAAGCTCTGCTGAAGGGGTCTGGTCGTCGGCGACGTCGTCGTACACGGCAGTGTCGTCGGCAGTCTCGGGGGCTATCGGGAGAGAAGGAGGGGGAAGACACAATAAATACATGGCAACAATGCAACAGGGATGCATGACATGCCTAACTGATATGCAGATGTAATATATTGCCTATCTAATTGTATTAGTTATTTTAGGAATTTATTTGGATTTATTTTATTAAGGTCATGCACTATTCATCTATCGAAAACAGACAAAAAGTTCCATGTTCAGTATGTTAGAGGGGTGTGGCAGGTATGTGGGTGGCATATTCGGATTCTTCATAATTTTCTGATCGTTTTTCATATATAAATTATTTTCATCCGAGTTACGGTTTATTTTATATAAATTTTCAAAGTTTTAAACATTTTTTGGAATTATTTTAATTATTTAGATTAGAATTATCCGAAACAGTAAATGGTGACGTTAGCATGACGTCAATGTGACCTCAGCGGTCAAACTCGGCTGGGCCAGGTCAAACCTGACCAGTGGGTCCCACTGGTCAGTGACACAGAACTAATTAGGATTAAATTTAAACTAAACTGAGTTAATTAGCGGGTGGACCCCACATGTCAGTGACTGATTAAATCAACTAATTAACTAACAAATTAATTAACGTTCTAATTAACTTTTTTATTTATTTAAAAAAAATTTATAACTGGTGGGGCCCGCATGTCAGTGACACGGGGCAGCCACGTCAGCGGTTAACCCGGTCAACCGGGACCGTGGACCCACCAGTCAGTGGCACATGCGTGGGCCAGGCCGTGCCACGTCGGCGACGACCGGCGACGTCGCCGGAGCTACTCCGGCGACCAAATTCCAAGGCGGCGCGCACAGGTGAGGGCCGGATTTCGTCTACGGTGGGTTATTTCGGGCGGGGTTTGGTGCGTTCGAGAGCTGGGAGTGAGGCGCGTCGAATGGCGGTGGTCTCGTCGCCGGAGTCGACAGGAGTCGACGACGGCGAGCTCGCGGGCGGCGCCGGACTTCGGCCGTGGTCGGAATCGGCGATGTAGGCCACGACATGTGATGGGGTTGGGCGCATTGGAACCGTACAGGCGAGCTGAGCACGACTATGAGCTCGAACGAGATTTACGGCGACTACAGCGATGACGGCGAGCCGCGCGGCGGAGCAAGCTGCGGGCAGCGATGGCAGCGGCGGCTTCGAGCACGAAGAGAGAGGGGAAAGAGGCGGGAAAGGTGCGCCAGCTCACCGTGAGCCTGTAGGGGAGCAAAATGGGCGCGGGGGAGACTCGACGACGACGTAATCAACGGCGAGGCGGCGGCGGCCGTAGGAGGAAGACGGAGCCGGGGAGGTCGATACGGTGGCGCTGAGCTCCAATGGGCGGCCTCAGGCGAAGTAGTCGAGGACGGTGACGACGTAGGACACGGCGGAGTGGCGATCGGGGCACGGTGGCCGCGGGATCGAGCGGCGGCGACGAGGGAGCTCTCGGGCGAGGAGAGAGAGAGAGCGAATGAGAGGAGAGGGGTGGGGGATATCTGGGCGGCTAGGGTTTCCAGGGGGGCTTCTTATCCTCCCTGCCTTCCTGTAGCGGCGCGGGACGAGCGGGCGCGGCTGGCACGGCTCGCCGGCGACAGGGTCGGGTGCGCGCGAGTGACCGAGGGGGAGCAGTAGGAAGGGGGAAACGGCGAGGTGGGCTGGGCCGGCTGGTTCGGCTAGAGCCCAGCAGTGCGGCCCTTTTCTTTTCTTTCTTTTCTTTTTCTGCTTTCTGTTTCTTTATTTCTATTCTGTAATTCTTTTAGCACTAATGCAGTTTTGTAAAATATGACTCTTGTCCAATTAAATACTAGGTAATATATGTCACTGCCAGAAAAAGGTTTGAATGCAAAATGATTTCATTTGAATTTTAATTAAATAATTAGGATTAAATATTGCTGTTATGGTTCTGTTTTAGGATGTTAGAGTCCTTTAAGTAATTCAATTAATGTTGACTATATTTTTATAATTGCTTTTGGATTATTTTCTATTTAATGAACATTTTTAGTTTTCAAATTAGAACAACTTTTATTTTCACTTTGAATTGGAATTTCAATTTGAATTGGAATTTGAAATGTGATATGATTTAAATGATGATCAAGCACTGTTTAGCAGGGTGACTTGGCATTATCAAAAGGTGATCACTGTAGCTATTACATGGGGATGTTACATGACGGCTGATTGAACAACACACAATCGAACAAATCAATCTACTACTTTTTCGTATTCATCTATTTTTTATCTCTCTCCCTTGTATCTTTCTTCTCGTTCTTCGCTCGTTCTTCTTCTTGGAGGGCGGCGATCCACGAGGCCCTAGGGGCGATCAGGTCGACCTAGGGCAGCCCATAGCCGCCGCACGCCCAGACGGGGTCCCTCCCGGGCGTGTGGGGTTTCGGGTCCTCAAAAGCACCCGCCGGACTGCTTGCGTACCGCGCTTCCGGCAGGGTCTCCTTCGACGTGAGTTGCGGTGCATCACCCCCGGCGTCGAGGGTACACGGTGACGTGTTCATGTGCGAACACTTCCAGAGGTACGTCCCTCAGTTGCGCCAGTGGGAGACTACCATTGCAAGCACAATATAAGTGTAATACGTATAATTTATCAGTTTACCCTTCAGTTGCGACAATATCCTAGAGTCCTAGTGCATATTAGTATCTTTGCTTAGTTCTGTTACATGTTACAGCAGATTTTTTTTTCATGAGTTTTAGATGCCCTGTTATGCTGGTTGCTTGGTACGGACTTCCGACAGCTTTCCCTTTCCTTATAGAGTAAGATGCCATGATCCAGTTTCCTTCTGTATAAGATTAACAGAGCCCCTTGAAAATGGTCCTTTTCCTCATACGAATCTAGCCTGTGACGAGCATAAAAGTTAAAACCAGCATTTACAGAGCAAGGCTTGTTCACTACTATATGAGAAGAGTACTTAATTTAGGTTTATGCTTTTGCCTCTATACAATTCCAATTTGAACTTCTGTCCAGTTCCTTTGCTTTGGAGCAGTTGAAGCTTGTATATATTGTGACAATATAATTAGCCTGGAGATACCTTGCATGCTGGGGCAGTTTGGTTTGTTTTAAACGTTGTGAACAAACCAAAGCTTTGCTTTGTTCTGTTGCAGCTAGCTTTCTAGCAAGAAAAATTGTTTAACGAATCTTGAAATGGACCAAGACTTCCTAGAACTCTTTTCTGCGTGAGCTGCATCATTTGTTTTATTTTGCCATGAACTTTGTACTTCTCATCGTTTTTCCTCTTGTTTATGCCTACAAGAACATTTTGCAACTTGTTCCTAACCTTGGCTGAATCTTGCTTACGCCTAAAACCAACATATACAAAGCAAGTCCTGTAGAGGGTACTTTCTTTTGGTACTTCTTCCTCTGCAATTCTCATGATGATCTTTTCTACTTGTGCATGCAGGACATTTGGCATCATATACGTTCCTTCCTGCCAATGCAAGATGCTGCCCGTACCGCCTGTGTTTCTCACTCCTTTCTGCGCTCCTAGAGATCCCATCCCGATCTCGCCTTCACAAATGAAACGATGTGCTGGAAAGAAAATCTACAAACAGTGGGACCGGATATTATTAACGACTACAACAACAAAATTGACCATGCTCTAATGAAACACTCAGGCCCTGGCGTGAAGAATTTCAGGCTTGAATACTTTGTTCCTTGTGATGCAGAATCATATCATCGTCTCAATAGTTGGCTTCAGATTGCTGTTACGCCAATGATTGAAGAACTCGACCTTGCAGTATGGCCGAAAGAGGCAACGGTATCTTCACAAAAAAGAAAGGAAGGGGCAACTTTTTACTTCCCATGCACACTTCTATCTGACAAGTGTCGAGACTCGATTTGGAATCTTCGCCTCGTCAATTGCGCCTTACATCCCACATTTCAACTTGGTTTGAAAGGCTTGAAGACGCTTGATCTGCATAATGTGCATATTATGGGGGATGAGTTAGGGTACCTTCTCTCCAGTTCCTTCGCTTTGGAACAGTTGAAGCTTGTATATTGTCATGATATAATTTGCCTCGAGATACCTTGTATGCTGGAGCGGTTCAGCTTCCTGGAGGTAATTGCATGCTCGAGCCTTGAAGTGATAGAGAACAAAGCTCCCAATATCTCCAGATTTTGCTGCGACGCCCCCGGCCCGACCGTGCGCTAATCATACATGCGAATGCACACGATCAAGCCTAGGGACTCACTTGAAGATATCACAACACAACTCTACACAAAATAAAATAATACAAGCTTTATATTACAAGCCACCGGCCTCGAGGGCTCGAATACATAGGCTTGAGTCATACAAGCATCAACAGAAGCATCAGATATCTAGGTACAGATATAAAGTTAAACAAGATAGGCCTTTAAGATGGCGGGGCAAAATAAAATCACTGATCGAAAAGGTGCAGGTCTCCTGCCTGGGAGCCTCCTAACTACTCCTGGTCGTCGGCGGTCTCCACGTAGTAGTAAGCTCCTCCAGAGGGGTAGTAGTAGTCGTCGACTGGAACAGCTGGCTCTGGGGCTCCGTCATCTGATCGTGGCATTCGGGTATGGGGAAAAGAGGTAGCAAAGCAACCGTGAGTACTCATCCAAAGTACTCGCAAGACTTACATCATAACTATGCTAAGTATGCATCGGTATCAAAGGGAATGGCTGTATCTATGGACTAGACTGCAGAAATGCCAGAAAAGGGGGAAAGGCCTAGCCTATCGAAGACTAGCATCTTCAGCGCCTTGCAGCATTAGAAGAGTGTAGATTAGTACATAATTAAAGTAACAAGCATGTTGTACCAAAGCCTAGAGATCCTTCCTCGACTCCTTGCGAGAAAGCGATCCCGGAGCTTACAATTAATTAATATGTATCCAGTTCAAGTTGTAGTAGATCGGGATACGACACTGAGCGTCCTGTTACCGTGGACATGGCTATTCGAATAGATAATCTTCCCTGCAGGGGTGCACTACTGTTAGCCAACATGCTCGATTAACTCTGGCTGGACACACTTTCCTGGGTCATGCCCGACCTCGGTTGATCGACACACCGCAGTCCTACCTAGAGCTCAGCAGACAGGTCCCCGCCGGTCTACATCCTAAGTGCTCAGGGGTCTTGGGCCCATCGCCCTTTGCACTCCGGGTCGTTATGCGACGAGCCGGGACGAGCACCACCTCATCCTGGATGGCACTGGCCCGACAGGCCCACAAGGCTGAACTGGACATCTGACAGATCTTTCGGCTGATACATACGGCGCCGAGGCCCCATTAAACCATTATCCCGCGTGGTGGTAGTGCGTATAGGCCAGTGGCCAACTCAGATCAATACCCAAATCCGTTAGTGCATTATTAATTTAAGTGACGGCTGTCGGGACAAGTCCAGAGCTACCACCACAACCTGCGTGGTACCGCTAAACAGCCAGCTGCCACAGTAACTCTCGCGGGTGCTCTCCGGGCCCGCCCGACTTTCATGTGTTTCTCTCGCGGGTACCCCTCGGGGTCGACCCGTCTTTAACAAGGGACTGAATTAAACGTAAAGTAACCGTGTGTCCATACATCAAGGGGGAATCCGAGGAATCACCCTCGTTGGATTCCCACTCGATGTACCCGTCAAGGTGAACCCTGAGGAATCACCCTCGATGGCATTCACACTTGCGGGGTTGCATGACAGAAGCTTCGTCGGAGGTGGTGAAAGAGGAATCACCCTCGGTAACCCACAACCAACTAGCTGGTACCACAGAGGCATCATCAGGAGTGAGATAAGAGGTATCACCCTCGGCACTCGATGTTAGCTCTGCAGCGTCGAGCAATTTAGGGAGGTGTGTGGGGTTGTGCTGGTCTTAGCCCGTCGATCACATCGATCAGGGCACTGCTATCTAAGCGGGGCAGGTAGGACAAGGAAGTGGGGCCACAGATGTATTTCCATCCAACCTATACTAAGCATTTGGGATAGCAGGTAAGGTATCAATAGCAGTTTACAAAAATAGGCTATGCATCAGAATAGGATCAATCAAAAGCAGTAGCAAATTCTAATGCAAGCAGGAGGGAGAAAGAATAGGTGATATAGGCATGCTCAAGGGGGTTTGCTTGCCTGGAATCTTTGCGATAAAAGAGAGGTCTTCGATGGAGTAGCAGTCCTCGGAGTAACGTCAGTCTTGGGGTCTACCGGAGAGAAGAGGGGGAAGAAACAATAAATATAAAGCAAATAAATGCAATCAATATGCCTGACATGCCTAAATGATATGCAGGGGTGATATATTGCATCTCTAATTATTTTAGGAATAACTTTGGAATTATTTACCGGAGGTCATGCACTATTCATCTACCGGAAATGGGCAAAAGGTTCCATGTTCAGCTACTTAGAGGGTTCTAACATGATTGCAGATGGCATATTCGGATTCATTGGATTTTTCTGATCATTTTTCATATATAAATTATTTTCATCCGAGTTACGGTTTATTTTATATGATTTTTTAAAGTTTTAATCATTTTCTGGATTTTTTGGAATTTAATTTAAATTCAAAATTAAAATAGGAAAATGCTAAATGCACCCAGCACAGTGTACACAGAAGTGTACACAGTGACTGATAGGTGGGACCAGTTGACTAGGTCAACTGCCCAGTCAGCAGCCCAGTCAGCAGAGGCTGACTGGTGGGGCCAGTCAACTGCCCAGTCAGCAGTTGACTGGTCCACACTGACTGGTCAACAGGACCAGTGGGTCCCATCTGTCAAAGACAGATATTTTAATCAGTGGTTATTTAATACTAATTAGTCTAATTAGTCCAGTGGGGCCCAGAGTCAGTGTCACAGTTAGTTAGAGGTCATTTAGTACTAATCCTAAACGCTACAGTGCTTGGGCCCACCAGTCAGTGGCTGTTTAGGCGCGGGTTAGTGGGTTAATGACCTAGCGGTGGGTCCCGCCGGCGTTTAAACGCCGGCGCGCGCGCCGGTGACCAGACCGACGGCGGCGCGGCGTGGGACACCGCCGGAAAACGGCTACGGTCGACCGTTTGGTCCACCGAGAGCAGCTACGTGACGAGGCTGACGGCGCGCGTCCAGGGGAGGTAGTAGTGAGCGCGGTGGTGGTAGGAAACAGAGGCAACGGCGACCCATAGCGGCGGCCGGAGCACGGTGACGGCAAACGCGAGCTAGAGCTCGAACTCGAGCTTGAAATGGAGGGGGTTCGGCGCGGTTGCTCACATTGGAGCACAAGAAGGCTCGTCGGGGCTCGTAGCGCAGCACGGCGGCAGATCGAGGACAGCGTTCGCCGGTGCCCGAAGTGGCTGACGCGGTCGATCCCGTTGGCGTAAGGCTCCCCGGCTCCAGTTGCTTAGCGCAGAGGTCGAGGTCGAGGCAGGTGTGCCTCCTGGACACCAACGGGCGGCATGGGGTAGCGCCGGAGCATAGCAACGACGAGGTGGCGGCGACGGTGGGCTCGGTGGTGACGGGAACGAGAGGGGGAGAGCGTGGGGGAAGAGGGGGAGAGTGGTCAGGGGGTGACAGGGGGTGGTTGGAGGCGGCCTTATCCCCTCACGAGAACGAGGGAGGGCCGGCGCGTGGAGCTGCGGCGCCCATGGCCATGGCGCGCCCGACACCGAGGCGGGAGCAGGTGAGAACGACGATTCAGGAGGGCTGGGCCGCTGTTGCTAGTTGGGCCGGATGCACGGGTGCTTTTCTCTTTTCTTTTATTTCTTTCTGTTTTCTCTTTTAACTTCTGTTTTGCAATAATCAGAGCCACTATATGAGTTTTATAAAATGTGGAGCTTGCCTCATAAATAGCTTTGCAATTTTCTGCACTGCCACAAAAAGTTTGGGAGTGAATTGAATTTATTTGTATTTTTCAAAAATGAAAATGGATGTATTAAGGCTGTTTTGGGTACTGTTTTGGTTGCTAGGGTCAAATTGGGAATGCAAATAATGTGGGTTTTATTTTTATAATTGCTTTGGAATTATTTGCAATATTGTGAACTATTTTGTTTTAATATTTGATCAACTTTTATTTTGACTTGCATTTTGATTTTTTGTTTAAAGTGGAATTTGAAATGGGATATGAACAAAGGATGATTTAGCACTACAAATGAAGATGACCTGGCATGATTAGAAGATGATCACTATAGCATATTACAAGGGGGTGTTACGATTCTCCTCCTCTAAAAGAAATTCTCGTCCCGAGAATTAAGAGGTAGAAGGGAAAAGGTCGGGGTATTCTTCACGAAGACGATCCTCGCGTTCCCAAGTGGCCTCATCTTCAGAGTGATTCGACCACTGAACTTTAAGGAACTTGATTGCTTTCTGATGAGTTCGACGCTCAGCTTGATCAAGAATACGGATCGGATGTTCCTTATAGGACAGGTCATCCTGCAATTCCAGCACTTCATGATCCACCGCTCGGATCGGATCTTTGAAACAGCGGCGTAGTTGCGACACATGGAAAACATCGTGAACCTGAGAAAGGTTCAGCGGTAGTTCCAACTGATATGCCACTTCTCCCTGTCTGGCGAGAATACGGAATGGGCCGATGTAGCGAGGAGCTAGCTTGCCCTTGATTCCGAAACGGTGAGTGCCCTTCATCGGAGTAACACGAAGGTATGCCTGTTCGCCAGGTTGATAAACCATTACCTTGTGTTTACGGTCATAATTGCTCTTCTGACTAGACTGAGCAGTTTTCAGATGTTCACGAACAATACGAACTTGCTCTTCAGCGAGTTGGATAATATCCGGACCGAAGAGTGTCCGTTCCCCAGTTTCTGACCAATTCAAAGGAGTTCGGCACTTACGTCCATAAAGAACTTCAAATGGTGCCATCTTCAGACTAGCTTGATAGCTATTATTGTAAGAGAATTCAGCATACGGGAGAGATTCCTCCCATTTCTTGCCAAAGGAGATGACACATGCGTGAAGCATATCTTCTAGCACTTGGTTGACTCGTTCAACTTGACACTGGGACTGGGGGTGAAAAGCGGTGCTAAAGGATAGATGAGTTCCCATAGCTTGTTGGAAACTTTCCCAGAACCTTGAGGTAAAGAGGCTGCCACGGTCTGAACTGATCTCCAACGGAACACCGTGGAGTGACACAATTCTGGAAACATACAAGTCTGCTAACTGACTAGCAGTGATTGTCTCCTTGACTGGCAGGAAATGAGCAACCTTGGAGAATCGGTCAATGACGACAAAAATAGCATCATGACCCTTCCGTGATCTGGGAAATCCAGTAATGAAATCCATTTCATTTTCTTTACAGGTAATCAAGGGCAAATCTCACTTGGAGAATCCCTGAAAGTGAAGAACCTGAAGTTGTGCCATGGCTGTTCCATCAGTTATGCTATTGACACCCTTCCTTCTTGTGTGCCGAACCTTGAGACACTTACCATAATTTCTACTCATGAGGTATCCTCTTACTCTTAAGTTGGTAAATGTCATTATAACAATATCCATATCTTGGAATAATTAACCAGAGACATCTTTATGCAGATAGTCAATGCACCAATGGCATCTAGTAAATTCCTCCAGCTCAAGGTCTTGACCATTAATGTTTTTGGAAGCTATTTCAACCGGGACTATGATTATTTATCATTTGTCTCATTTTTTTATGCTTCTCCTTCCCTGGAGACTTTTCGCTTACATGTAAGTCGCTGTTCACCCTTTCCAAAAAAAAGACACTGTTCATATCACAAAGATTATCTAATAACCATCTTTGAATCACCAATTTCAATATCTTGGCCTTGTATCTTCAGGTAGGAAGGCAATCCTCGTATGACTCGTTTGAGGGAGATTCCTCATCCCTGAGGCGAATTCCAGAACACCGCCATGGCAACCTCAAGAGTGTGAAGATCAGTGGTTTCTGCCCCCAAAAGAGCATGCTTGAGCTAACACGTCATATTCTTGAGAATGCAGCGTCACTTAAGTGCGTTACATTGGACGCTAGTCATGTATATTATCGGTGTTCTGGCAATTTACTGGGCGGGAATTGCTTTCCAATGGAAACTGCATATACAAGGGAGGCGCATAAATCTACAATCTTGGCCGTGAGAACATACATTGAGGGGAAAGTTCCCTCTAAAGTCAAGTTAAATGTTTTGGAGCCTTGCAGCCGGTGTCATGCTTTGTGAATTTTTCAGGAGTCAAACCACTGTAGTTATCTAATGTTCAGTTATGCTGCTTTAGTTGTCTTGTGGTTTTAGAGAAAAGGCCGAGGCCCGACTTTAAATTAATAAAGCCACAAGGCAACCAAGTATTACAAAAGACACAGGAGCTGTACGTCAAAGGTTTGGGGTCTATGATATTACATTCTTAATAACTTATTATCATGCATGTAATATTAAGGACCCTGATAAGTGTCACATGTGTGACATGAACACATGGCAACTCCGAACGTTTTTTATGGAAAGTTTAGTGACGCGAAGATGGCAACTTTAGTTGTCAAACATGACAACTTTCTTTTCGGATGGCAAGTTTCAGTTTTTTTTGGGTTTGTTTTTTCTTTTCGGATGGCAACTTTAGTTGTAAAAAACGTCAGAGCCGGAGTGCTTCATGCCACACGTGTGACATTTATCATTTGGGAATATTAATGTCTTCTCTGACTAGTAATCGTGCACGTGCAATGCACGTCTTGTTAGCATTTAAAATTTGAACTTGTAAAGCTTACCGTTTCAATATGCATATATGTACAATGATGCATATGCAATGATTTTGGAGTACATCCACATACTCTTTGAGTTTAAATCTTGATGATTTATCCATTTGGAGAAAATAAATGAGTATTTAGTTTGTGATGCTTCTATGGGGTATACCAAATCAGCATCAAACGCAACTTCTACCCAATGCCCACTATCCAAATCTCATGCGCATATATGAACTGTCAAGAATTCGCACTTTGATATCATAAAAAGGATCACAATAATAGATCACCATATCAATGCGCATTGTCTTATATATTATGCAATGTAAGATGATCAAGATGTTCGATGGAAAACAATTAAATTTTTTGAGATTGGTCAAGAGTAAAAAAAAACCTAGGAATTAGTGCTAAAAATTCGAAGATCAAATATATCGTACTCCCTCCGTTTCTAAATATATGACGTTTTGGTAGTTCAAAACTACCAAAATGTCGTATATTTAGGAACGGAGGGAGTAGTATATTTTGAACAATATAAAGAGGCACATAAGACATGTGTGAGAACAACAAAATCACCAATGAAAATATAGTAGTTGTTTAAAGCTGAGGACTCGGATACACAACAAATTACAAAATGTACAATCTGTTTTCCTCCTAACTCATCCATGGATTAAGGGCATGGAATCCATCCTTCCGTACAACCGTGGATACAAAACAGTTTACACAATGTAGAGTCAACTATCTTCCTCACACTCAGTCAGGCATACAATCTGCAAAGCTTCAAATTTATCCTTACCTGCAGCCATACATGTCTCATGGACGAATTTTCATACAAGGATAATAAACTGCAAGAGTAGATGCTTTTTTTATGTCTTACATCAGTTACTTAATCATACCCATTAATTAACTTTGTAACAAGATGCTAACAACATATATCCTCTTTGATGCACGTCAGGAATCATAGAAATTCAAGAAAAACACAAAATCAATCAAGTATCCCCTTTACTTTAGCGATCTAAAACATCTTATATTAGTTTACAAAGGAACCTTTTCAAGATAATATGGTACATGAAATTGACATTTCTTCAAGGACATGCAATCACAGCCTTAAATGTACATATATTTCTTAATCTGTAGTAAGAAATTGCTTAATCAAAATGTAAACAGGGTCAAAGCAGGGACGGGTACGTAACAAACAAGAAATGTGAAAAATCAGAGTGCTCTCCAAATGCAGCTAGCATAGGGTTTATTGATAGGATTATATTCAACCCACTCATTATAAATTTATGAAATAGAAATGAAGCAGCATGGATTTTGATATATCGGGTGGCGATCTAATAAATATTACGCCATACTCAGTTGGGAAAAATTGCTGTCATGTGGAATCAGTAAATGCATAAATATTATATAAGTAATACATATGTATATCTTCATATAAGAAGAAAGGCCAGAATAAATAATCCTGATGGTGTCACAACTAGGACCGTCCAAAAAACTGGGACCGTCCAAAAAAAGACTGAAATTTAAAAGAGAATCTCATGCAATGACAGTAATATCTCGGTCTGTTATTGTAGAAAGTCACCGGTCTAGCAACTAACTATGATCTTTACTCCCTCCGTCCGGTGAAAAGTGTACATATAGAAATTTTAGGACAAATTATGGAGTGGAGTAAAAAATGCATTGGAAAGGTGCAAGCCACCATCTCTCTCCTCTTTAATTACCCAACCCCCAATGAGCTAAGTGCATGTAGAAATTAAGGAGACCATGTGTAGAATGTTATTGGTTTTGATTACCGTGTGATGAGAGAGAAGCATTTTTTTCTACTTTAAAGTGCATTGGGAAGATATGAGTACACTCTTTTGTGGACAAATTTTAAAGCCAAACGTACACTCTTCACCGGACGGAGGGAGTATATCAGATACAAATCTTGAAAATCCCATCGAGACAGCCATGTGAGCCAGAGCATAATTAACAACCATCAGAAAGTTGATCCAAATATACAAAAAAAGTACAAAAAAGTTTGCCCATAAAAAACATAATTAACAACCTACGAAAAATAAAAGTGTCTTATTTGTCCCTACACATAAAATTGATATAACCTACACGAAAATATCATAACTGGAAAGCACTACATTTTGGAAGCCAGAAATCAAATCAACCTCCTTATGGGGCAAACTATTAGCATAAATTTTTTTCTGTCTAATAAGCATCTAGAAGTTCAGGGCGTTGTAATTTTTCTTCTAAGAATCAATATCAGATCCCTTGCATGTAAATCCACATCACAACCACCAGGTGTGTGTTGGCTGGAATGCTTCATCAAATTGACATGCAAACTTTATTCTGGTAGGCATAGAGACCAAAGCAACATGATAAAATACTAATCAGAATTGTACATCTGTTTGAACTAATGTGAAGGCAGCAACTGGAACCTACCCGTGTTTCCGTTTAGAAAACTGTAAGCTATGCAATCAGAAAACTTTTTCATTCTGCAGAGGGGTCCAAACCATGTTTTCCCATCCACCCCTTTGTTCAAAGACTGTCTGCTCTTTTAATACCTGGATTGCAAGAAAGAAGACTAATTGGAGATGATTTAGCTGATCTCATACTTGAAGCGTGAATGCCAGCTATCATGGCATCGTTTCAATCTCAATGTATAGATGTTCAGAGGGATTGAAAGCGCAGGTTATCTCCCAGAGGGGGGGGGGGGGTGAATGGGAGATTATTAGAAATTCTTTAAACTCTGATGAATTTGACGAAGATCAGAGTGAAGAAATAGAAACGCAAGGGAAACTAAGTCATCATAGAATCAGAGTACATGTGAACAGAATACATAAGGGTGAAGAACAAGCAATCATACAAACATACACGCATGAAGAATATGAACTGAGGAAATAAAAGATAGCATGATCAAATACTTCAGTTCAAATTCGTCAGAGGATAGATCACAAATTCTTCAGCAGCGGAATAAAGTAAGGGAGGGTGAGGAATTTGAAACCAGGTTGGCTCGGTGAAGACAATGGAATTTGGTAGACCAATTCCAGTTGCTGTATCAACTGTACGTCTGGTTGAGGCGGCTGAGTCACAACTCAGAGAACACTTAGTCCTCACCGTATTCCTCTTGAGCTAATGTCACTTAGTCCTCACCCAATCACTCGTGGTAAGTCTTCAAGGTAGACTTTCGAACCCTTCACAGACTTGTTCACCGGCACGCCATAATTACTCTTGGGTGCTCAGAACATGACGCCTATGGAGAATGACAGTCCTCAAAGGTAACAAGCGTTGGATCACACGGATCAATCTCTTCAGTGACGCTCAATCACTTAGGCTCTGGTTGGGTTTTCCTCACTTGGGTTCACTCAAAGTCGTCAGAGGATGGGTTGCTCTCAAATGACAAGTGTCAAGTTCTCTCGGAGCAGCCAACCAACAAGTGGTTGTGGGGGGCGGCTATTTATAGCCAGGGGGCAACCCGACATGAATTGTCATAAATGCCCTTCACTGATTCGACCGTTGTCAGGATAAGGATCCACTCGACAGCTGGCACGCGGCGCAGCAACGGTCTGAAAATTGAACTCTCAATTCGCCAGGGCACTCAATTTCCTCATGGTAGGCAGATCGCACTGGCGAACTCCTAACTCCTCAGCCTGACCAAATTCGTCAGCGACCAGATGAACTTCGTCACTGTCGCTAGCAAATGCGTCAGCTGTACTGGAGATTTCCAAAGGCTTCACTCGAAGCAGCTTATGTGTGTATAGGTTTGAGAAGGTTTGAGCATCACTTTGGAAATGTGAAATATGTTTCACCTAGACCCCCTTTAACAGTATGGTTTTTCCTATTACTCAAATAAGAATAAAAGAAACTACGAAAACTAAAGTCTTCAAACTTCAAAGTCTTCACAACAATTTCTTCAAAGGCCATACCTATTTCATCATCAAATTCTTCACTTGAAGAAATCTATTTTTAGGGGTCGTCTTCCATGTGTTAAACCAAATCTTCAGGGACTTTGTCTCCTGTGTATACTCACAAACACATTAGTTCCTCAACCTATTTGTCTTCAATACTCCAAAACCACTAAGGGGGCACTTGATGCACTTACAATCTCCCCCTTTTTGGTGATTGATGACAAATCGGTTAGACTTTCAACGGGAGTAAAAATAATTGAAGTGTAAGTACAGAGTTTGAAGAAATTGATTACAAGATATTGAGGAACTCCCCCTGAAGATGTGCATATGAGGAATTTGCTTTGGATTGCAAATGCACATGGCAGGTTGAAATTGTGGAGATCTCCCACTATATCTTGGAATCCAATCATGCATGATCATAAGATATTTGATGAATTGAATGCATGATGAGAATTGGTGTCTGACGAAATTGTGCATGCATGAGCAGATATAATTTAAGATCAGAGCATGCATAACAAATGTAGCAAAAGAGTCAGACGAGCGACAATTATTTAAGTTACAACTCATCAAAGAGCAAATCCAATAAAGTTCAAGAGTTGCAACTTAAGCAAAAACAGCCCATATAATGACCTGCTTGAAGACTAACTCACACTTCTCCCCCTTTGTCATCAAATAACCAAAAGGAGACAAAGGTGAGGACTAACGCCCCTGAAGAAAATCATCGAGGAGTAATCGAGGGAGCGCCAGCGTTGTTGGGGTCGCGAGATGCAGATGGACCAGTTGCAGTGTCTTTAACTGCTTCATTTGCGTCAGTTTGGCACGATGAAGACTCTGAACTTGGCATAAGAGGAGGAACCTTAGTGTTTTTGAACTTCTTCCTTGGGGTTCTTCCCAGTCAAAGTTCATTTGGAAATCCATATCCGCAAGTTCTTCATCTGTTTTGAGGTGTGAGAGGATGGCCCATGATCTGTCAAAAATCTCGTGAAGATAATAGCGGTTTTTGCGGACGGCGTTATGCGTCACAGTCATATTAGCTTGAAGAGCTGCAAACTGACGCTTAACCCATCGATGATTCTTGTCAACTTTCTGGTGCAAGCTTATGAGCAACTCATGGTCCATCATGACACGTGGTGCTTCAGGTGAAGAAGTTGGTCTTGAAGCTTTTGCTGCAGTGTCCTGGCTAGCAGATTCATCAGCATTCGAGCTTGAAATAGGTTGACGAAATTGTCCATCCAAGGGACGAATTCCTTCATCAATAACCATCTTGCCCTTGCCAGGAACAGTGGACAGAGTGCTCTGAAGAACTTCAACTTCAGGCATATAGCTTAAGTGATTTTGACCATCAGCCTTGTAGTGAATTGCAGATCGGGATCTGATGAATCTCATGATCCATGGAGCATACGGCTTCAAGTCAAACGGAGACCGTGCCACTGTGACCAAAGTCCTCAGGAAGAAATTGTGAATGTTGATGGGAGTACCATGAATGATGTGGAATAGCAGATTATTCATAATTCCCACAACTTCTTCAGTATTGGAGTTGTGACCTTTAATGTGACTGAGGGTTTTGGACAGAATGCGATAGATCATTTTTGGCACATACAGCAAATCCTTCACTAGGAAGGTTGTCCTTAGAGCTTCTCCTTCAGCCATAGGCTTCATAAGCACTTGCATCAGGTGGTTGGGCAGCTCAGTTTCTTCATAAATTCTCTTTGCTTCTTCATGGGGTGGTTCGACTGGGAGAGCTCGAAGAAGTTCTTCAATTGGTGCTTTGTTGTGAGTGTCTTCACTCATCTAGTCCAGAGCCCATGTTGCAATGTCGTCAGCGTCTCCAGAGAAATGCACTGTGGCGTAGAATTGAAGAATGAGTTCTTCATTCCAATCGCAGACATCAGAGTAGAAGCTGAGTAATCCAGCATCATGAAGAATAGCCAGAACTGGCCGAAAGCACGGTAATGACTCCATATCCACATGAGGAATATGGCGATGCGGGAATACTTTGTTCTTGTCGAATAAGAGTGAAGCATAGAAATTCATCTGAGTTCTTGTCCAGAAGCGCAGGCGCCTAATCTTGGCCGAGTCATATGAGGACTCACCAATGAAGAAGTTCTTCTCTTCAAAGAATTTGGCATTATCAAACTGAGGCCGCCTGAGGACTCTGCCAATTTTTGGAATCACAGGAACTGGGTGAAGGTTGTGCAGCTTTGTACGTACATCAAACACTGGTCGTGGGGACCCAATGGAATCATTCGGATCAGTCACGGCAAGTGATTTGGCAATTTCCTCAGCAGTGGCAGTTGGAACCGTATCGGTATCTGCTGAAGGAATTGAGTCATCGCGCTGATGGGATGTAGTGACGACATCAACCATTGGCTCATATTGAGTATTTTCATCAGCTGCTGCAGCTGGAATTTCTTCAGGAATGCTTTGGAGGGATGGTTGCCTTTCCTCAGAGCCCGTGTGAATTTCTTCAGTGACAGCGGGTGACAGTGGCACTTGCGTCAGAGGTGTGGTGAGGGGCGAATTTGGATGATAAGCTTCCCAAAATTTGTCAATGATTGGTGGGGTAGTTGCACCGTCAATATCCACATCCTCTTCAGTTTCTTCACTACTTCCAGATGAAGCAGTGGCATTCTCTTCAGTCACCGGACCCTGTGAGGGCTACTGAGACTGGACTTGGTGAAGCGAAGTTTCTTCTTCAGCTTCAATTTCTTCATCCACTTGCTCTGTGGTAGCAGCAGAGTGGATTTCAGCATCATCTTCATCAGCCTATGGGATTACATAATCCACCCCATATGGAACAATCTGACGATCATCATTTGTACGAGAAGGGGGCGCTGATGAAATTGGTGTAGCATCAATTGGAACGTCCGAAGACAATGGAGTCGTCTTCATTTTCTTCACTGTTGCAGTGATGGTAGGAGGGGCTGAAGCTTTTCTCTTTTTAGCTTCCTTCTCAGCAGCCTTGGTCTTCTTCACTTCTGATGCAGAAGGAAGGGTGATAGTCTTCACAAATGAAGTCGTTGGTGGTGGTGCTGCTGAGGAACTTGATGGTACAATTTCTTCAGGATCGACTGATGCAGTCGCCATGGCTGTTTCTTCAGGAACAACATCGTCAGATGCCCTTTCTTGCATTTGCGGAGATAAAGGCGCAGTCTCACTGGCCTGAGCTGTTGGTGGTGGAGCTGAAGAACTTGAGGGTGGCACTGTACCAAACTTGGCTGCCTCACGCTTGTTGTGGTCTTCAACAACCTTTTTGGATGCAGTGATGAATCTGTCACGCACACCACAGCAGTGACTTGACTGTCGCTCAAATTCTTCAGACAGCTGTTGAATCTCAGACTATAAAGTCACAAGCTGCTGAGGAGATATAGAGAGCATGTTCTTCTGCAGCTCCTTCTCTTTCTGCAGTTGTTGTTTCCTCACCAGCTTGGCTTGAGCAATTTTGTGTTTCTCATTCAAAATGAAAGCAGATAATATATGACTTGGGCCAGGAGGTAGATTCAATTCATCAAGAGGCGTATCTGGCTTGGTACACCAAATGTCAATGAAGTCCAGAAGCTTCTTGGGGTCCAGCAACATTGGAATTGAAGATTTTTTAGCAATAGTAGCTTGCTCTTGCTTCTTTCTGAGGAACTCCGCGAGCTCATCTTCGTCAGCCAGCCCATGTTCATCAGCCTGAGGCACGACGGCCTTGCTATTGGGACTTGGCCTAGTTCCACGGCCTGCAGTTACCTTTTGCTTCAGCTTGGGCATAGACGATGGTTGCCCACTAGCTGAGGAACTTGATGCAGCAATTGAGGCTGTTGGAAATCCCTCGGTGCACTGGCAAGATGCGAGCACGATCGGTGTTTAAGCTCTTGTTGTTGCCATTGATGAACTTGAAGCAGGAGGAGGCACTGAAGATTTTGGAAACTTGGGTGCAGTAGCCTTTGAAGCTGCCGGCTGGGCCACTGAGGGCTTTGGGAAAGTCGGCTTGGGCTTGTTGGCAGGCTTCTTTTGCATAGCCTTCTTCGGAGCACTTGTACTGCCACTGGCATCTGCTTCAGCTGAGGCCTTTGTGGCCCGGTTGAATTCTTCAACCGCCTTTTTGGCCTGTTTCTTCAATTTAGCTTGTTGCTTTGCCCATTCTTAGGGGAATTCTTCACCCCTTCTGATGCTCGTTGGATGAGCAGCTTGTCCAGGAGCCAACTGTGGTCTTTTGCACGGAGGCTTCACTGCAAAGTCCTTCATGTATTTGGAAGTGACGAAATTGTAATCTCTCCACTAATAGGTCCAGTACCTCTTTATCTTTTGCATGCGCGTTTTGCGCTGCTCCTTGGTTTTCTTTCCATGAGTTTCTTCATCCGGAGTTGAGTATCCTTCATACAGATCATCTGGAATCTCGAAAGCTATATGTTCCTCTTTCCTCTTGCCTCCCTTCTGAGGCTTTCTGCCATCAGCCATTTTCTTCAGCTGAGGTTTTTGAACTCGTGAGGATTCTGAAGATGTTTGAAGGTTTTCCTCAAGCAATGTTGCAAATGAATTAATTTGATGAGAACCTAGTTATTCGTCGGCAGACATTGTACCTGTGAATAGAGTATAGTTGCGAGGAAATAGGGAAGAGTCACATGCGTTCTCATAGATTTTTCAAAATAAACCAGTTGAAGAAATTGACCCTTATCGTCTTGACGCAATTCACTAAGTGTTCTTGACATAGGTTCCAGAGTTGTACAGATTGATGCAATTGCACAATTGAGGAATCTAGTTGTTAAGTATAACTTAGATGAAAGTACTCAAGACTGGCCAGAAGGAAGTGCTGAAGAATTGGAAGTGTAGTAAAAACATCACTTGAAGATTTTGTGGCAGTGAAAAGATCAAACTCGGTGGTAAAAATAAATTTTAATTACCCCAAGGATGAACTCGATGAACTGGACGACGAGTTGAAGGAAATCATCAGTTCAGATCTTCTGTGCCCTAACTTGGCGACGAAAGACGTCTATGGCGGCGGCGGAGGTGATGAAATCCGCGGCCGGCGCGAGTACGACAGCGAAGAAGTCGAGGCAGTGAAGCTCTTCCTCTCCGGCGACGATGAGTTCCAGCGGCGGCGCTAGGGTTTGAGAGCGACAGGGGCGCGAGAGTGAAATGAGTTAGGGTTGATGAGGTCAAGCCTTTATATAGGCGCGGTAAAAACTGAGAGGTCCAAAGATTTTGGACGGATAAGCCCCTGGCGTTTCGCATCTGAGTGACATATGTCACACATGCATTTTCACCTTTATCCATGCGTGTGAAGCGCGGGATGAAGTTACTGTGGCAACCGCTAAAAATCGATTAGAATATTTTCAAAATGTGTTCGCAATTTCTTCAGCTGTCAAGGACATAGTGAAGACTTTGAACAGTGTCAAGTAGAACGCACATGAAGAAGTTGTGAACAGAGTGGGTTGAGCTTAGCATAGAGGGGAGCGGGTCCGATCACATCCACATAGATGACGAAAAACACTGTTTGAAGAAATAGCTATATGTGGATGCTGTTGAGGACATGAAAAACTCACACACACACACACACACACACACACACACACACACACACACACACACACACACACACACACACACACACACACACACACACACACATATATATATATATATATATATATATAAACAACAAGCGGTGAAGAATAACCTCAAATGACGAATTTGAAAAGTTTGACGAAATTGCAAATGACGAAAAACTCAAATTTGAAGAATGTCGTAAAGAGGTGGTGGCGTTACCCACCGTATAAGAACTATGATGATTTCAGACACCGCGTACAATTGTCGTAGGGTTCTAAGAATCAAGTTCTTCATTAATTTCTTCACACTTAGAGGGTTAGTCTTCATTGATTGAAGAAAAACGCTACTTCGTGTGTTGTGCATCAAAGTCATCAAGAATGCATAAGCGTTAGGATGTGTGTCTTTCTCAAAGGACATTCAAAGATTCTAAGATGTTTAGCTCACACCGCAACATGCAAAACCTTCTCTCATCCAAGGGCTTAGTGAAGATATCTGCAAGCTGGTCTTCAGTCTTCACGTGGTCGATGACGATGTCTCCCTTCAGCACATGATCACGAAGGAAATGGTGACGAATCTCAATGTGCTTCGTCCTTGAGTGTTGCACTGGGTTGTGGGCGATCTTGATGGCGCTCTCATTGTCGTAGTAGAGTGGTACTTTCTTCACGTTGACGCCATAGTCCTTGAGGGTTTGCTTCATCCATAGTAACTGAGAGCAGCAGGCGCCAGCAGCAATGTACTCAGCCTCGGCAGTGGAAAGTGAGACGCAGTTCTGCTTCTTCGAGGACCAACATACAAGAGATCGTCCAAGGAAATGGCATGTGCCGGATGTTGACTTGCGATCCACACGATCACCAGCATAATCAGAATCGGAATATCCAGCAAGATCAAGTGATGAGCCCTTGGGATACCATAATCCAAGCGTTGGGGTGTGAGCCAAATATCGAAGAATTCGTTTCACAGCCTGGTGGTGTGATTCCTTCGGTGACGCTTGAAGGCGGGCACACATGCAAACGCTAAGCATAATATCTGGCCTAGATGCACATAGGTAAAGCAGCGAACCAATGATGGAGCGATATACCTTCTGATTGAAATCTTTACCATTTTTGTTAGTGTTAAGTTGGCCATTTGTTGGCATTGGTATCTTGAGGCCTTTGCAATCTTGCATTCTGAATTTCTTCAGGCAGTCTCTGAGATATTTCTCCTGAGATATGAAGATGCCATTGGGTTGTTGACGAATTTGAAGCCGGAGGAAGAATTTCAACTCCCCCATCATAGACATCTGATATTCTTCTTGCATCATATGAGCAAATTCGTCACTGTATTTCTTGTTAGTGCAACCAAAGATAATATCATCAACATATATTTGGCATATGAACAGTTCACCATCATAAGATTTAGTAAAAAGAGTAGGGTCAAGTGAACCGGGCTTGAACCCCTTTTTCTTCAGGAATTCCTTTAGTGTATCATACCAAGCCCTAGGGGTCTGCTTGAGGCCATAGAGAGCCTTGTTGAGTCTGAAGACTTTGTCAGGATGCTTTGGTTCCTCAAAACCTGGTGGTTGAGCAACATATACTTCTTCCTCAAGCTTACCATTGAGGAATGCACTTTTCACATCCATTTGATATAAGAGGATATCATGATGGTTAGCATATGCAAGCAATATACGAATGGCTTCAACAACTTTGGTGGGCTCTGAAATAGAGACAAACGCATAATGCCCACAAAAGTTAGCTAAATGTGAAGCTCTTGAGCAAGTGAGGGGACCAGGTGCATTGATGTTGTCGAGGATCTTCTCAATCTGCACTTCATTTGCTACTCGTGGATGTGCTGGACGAGGGCCTTGTTGTTGTTGTTGCCGTGCAGAATCCTCAGCATCATTTTCGTCAGGATGTTCATTTTCTTCACGATGAGGAAGAACTACTTCTTCATCAGGAGCTATTTCTTCACTGGGCACAACTTCACGAGTGCCCATTTGCTTGATAGATTCCTCAGGAGGCCTTTCATCTAGCACAGGAGGCAGGTGCTCTCTTTGCGAGCCGTTAGATTCATCGAACCGCACATCTATAGTTTCAACAACCTTGTGGTGGAAGGAGTTGAAGACTCTGTAGGTGTGCGAGTCCTTTTTGTAACCAAGCATAAAACCTTCATGTGCTTTCAGTGCAAATTTAGAACTGTGATGAGGATCTCTAATCCAACATTTAGCACCGAAGACTTTGAAATAACTCACATTGGGTTTCTTGTCAGTGAGGAGCTCATATGAGGTCTTCTTGAGGAATTTGTGAAGATATACTCGGTTGATGATGTGGCATGCAGTGTCAATTGCTTCAGGCCAGAAGTGACAAGGTGTCTTGTATTCATCAAGCATAGTACGCGCCATCTCGATGAGAGTTCTATTCTTGCATTCCACGACTCCATTCTGCTGAGGCGTGTAGGGAGCAAAGAGCTCATGAGTGATGCCAAGTTCATCAAGATAGTCGTCGAGGCCTGTGTTCTTGAACTCAGTGCCATTGTCACTCCTGATGTGCTTGATCTTGAGACCATAATTCTTCATGGTCCGATTGGAGAATCGTCTGAAGACATTCTGAACTTCAGTCTTGTAGGTAATGATGTGCACCCAGGTGTAGCGAGAGTAGTCATCAACAGTGACGAATCCGTAGAGAGATGTTGCATTGGTTAGTGTGGCATATGTGTAGGACCAAACAAATCCATCTGAAGTAATTCAAAGGGACGAGTAGTGGTCATGATTGTCTTCACCAGGTGCTTGGATTTGGTCATCTTTCCAGACTCACAAGCACCACAGAGGTGATCCTTGACGAATTTGACACCCTCGACGCCAATGATATGCTTCTTCTTGACGAGAGTGCTCAAATTCCTCATTCCAGCATGTCCAAGTCGTCGATGCCATAGCTAGCATTCCGAAGCTTTTGCCATTAGACATGTTGCAGGCTGAGGACCTGTAGAGAAATCTACAATGTACAAGTCACCTTTCCTAAAGCCTTCAAAGACTTTGGATTTGTCAGATTCCAACAGCACAATGCATCTATATTTGCCAAAGATGACAATCATATCAAGATCACAAAGCATTGAGACAGGCATGAGGTTGTATCCAAGGGACTCGACAAGCATCACCTTTTCCATGTGTCGATCCTTTGAAATGACAACCTTACCAAGACCCAATACCTTGCCTTTTCCTTTGTCAGCGTAAGTGATATGCTTCAGATGAGACGGAGTAAGGGGAGCATCAGTGAGGAGATTCCTCTCTCCAGTCATATGATTCGTGCAGCCACTGTCCAAGACCCATTCAGTGGCTGAAGGTGTTTCATTCTGTAGAAGCATTAGTCTGACTTACAAATTCATATGCTTCAAAGTGAAGAATATGACAATGATCAATTTCGTCAGACAATATCATCAATGAATAATATCTAGCAGCATCCCAACATGCATTTTGTCAGGTCTTCAGCAAATTCATCAGACATTTAGTTGTCTGAAGACCTGACCCTGCAGAAGAGATTAGTTCTTCTTAACCACCCACATCTGAATGGGTGGCTGAGAAGCAATGTGGTGAAGTGCATTAATGGAGAACATAGGCATTGAAGAATATGCATTTATCTTCGCAGGAGGGTTATAGTAATTGAATGAATAAGTAGAGAAATTCCTCGAAGATTTGTGAATATAGTGGTTCGAAGAATAATGCTCATATTCATCAAATCGCTGTTTGTTTCCCTGCGAAGCAGAGGCATTAGTGCGACCATAAGTGGGTCTGCGTCCATTTGACGACTTTGATCCCTGTGAAGAATTTGCCCTGGGAAGCTTCTTCTTCATCGGTGGTGTCATGATGACATTCACCTGAAGATTTTCCAGACGGCTTTTAGGAACCCAGATTTTCTTCACAGGTGGACCGTTCCTGCAGTTAGTACCAATGAATCTGGCAAAGACCTCACCATTTTGATTCTTGAACAATTTATAGTTGGAGTCAAATGACTCATCTGAGGAATATGAAGAATCACAAGTATAGCCAGATAAAGTGGATGGGTCTACTGGAGGTCCCTTTGCAGCAACCCATGAGGTTTTGGGATACTGCTCAGGCTTCCAATACGAACCATCAACATTGAGCTTTCTCTCAAAGGCAATACCCTCTTTCCTAGGGTTCCTGTGAAGAATTTGCTTTTTGAGCATGTCACACAGGGTTTGATGCCCTTTGAGGCTTTTGTACATGCCAGTGACATACAATTCCTTCAGCCCTGCATTTTCATCAGTATTCCCGGTGGCTTCCTCAAGTGAGGGGTTAGGGGCCACCGTAGCAGTTGAAGCAATTGCAAGAACAAAAGTATTTGAACATTCAGCTGAAGAATTAGCATTATCACGTTCAAGGCATTTTAGGCATGGTGCAACAAATTCTTCCTGAGCGGTACTGATCTGTTGAGCGAGGAGTGAATCATTTTCCTTTTGAAGATCATCATGAGACGCTCTCAGCTTCTCGAGATCTTGCTTCCTTTGAATAAATTCATAGGACAGCTTCTCGTGTTCAGCTGAGAGGGACACATGACGACTTTCAAGTTCGTCATATTGAGACTTAAGCCTTCTGAGATCCTCAGACAAGGCTTGACTACGATCCATTTCCTCGTTCAACAGGTCACACTACAAGAAATATGTCAACTTGTGACCTTCTCTCAGTGACCGTGGGTGAATTGGTTGTAAATCTACGACCATTTCGAACCAATTGGTCGTAAGCTGTTTGGGAGGGTCCAAACCCTAAACCATAACGACCATTTTGGTCAGAAAGGTTGTTATTTCCTTACACGAAATGGTCATAAATTTGTGAACATGATTTACAATATTATTTCTTGTTGATTATGACCAATTTAGATAGTCGTAGTTTCTACGATGATTTGATTTGGCATGACTTAGCAGACACCTCAGCAATCTCGCCTACATGGCGTGTTTAGGTGTCATTCTCACTTACATGTCACTATTTAACACTTATATTTTTCCTACTGACAGGTGGGACCCGTTGATCTTACGCGTGGGACCAACACCACCATAGGCTACATTTCCTTACGTTGTCATAACGTGCATACATTGACATGACTAGATGGCCACATCATCAATTTCGCCTACATGTCCTGTCTAGTTGTCATTTTTGCTTATGTGTCACTTCTACCAGTTGGTTTGAACACCCACAGATTGACTTGTTGGCTAAACTGACGTGTGGGGCCTTAAGTGCTAAAGTACAATTCTATATGAATTGGAAATGCATTTATAAATAAATGATAATGAATAATGGAAAACCAAACTTTATTAAATAATGATAATAATAATAATACAAAGTGACCTTACAAATGAATAAAAGAAGCTTTCTTAAAAAGAATACAAATACAATTCTTGATTACAATTCTTACAAGCATTGAAAAGGAATAAACCTATACAAAATCTATTTGATTTCTAATTATGTAAACCTAACTACTCTTCAAAATCTTCTAGATCTTCTTATCTCCAAAACCTGCAAAAGAAACCTCAAAGACAAAAGAATTTTGTTATGATTAAAATGTAGCATTTCCATTTCTGGAAATGCATATTTGTTTTAGGAGCTAATACTTTGGATAATTGACAATATTAGTCAACTCCCAATTAAATAAATTCAGGCTGAACAAAACCCAAACCAGCAAGTCAATGGAGAACCAGATAGCCAGTAAAGACTAAAGAAATAGTAGCAACCAAAGCCAATGATCAAGTTCCAGGAAGGTTAGCAAAAGCCACAACAGAGATAAAAGTTTAAACCAAAGACCAGCTACTAGCATCAGCTCCATAATTCCTAAAAGCCCTCAAATTAGTGTTTGGTATCATATAAGATCAACTAACATTGTATCAAGTCTGTTGTCAAATGACAATAGGTAAAGCCAAAGTTCAGCATCAAATAAAACTCAAACCAGGAGATATGCATCAACCCAGCCGGCCAGGGTACAAGTACCCAATCATTTAGCCACCCAGCAGCTTGAGTGGATTAGCATCAAGGAGAGGCTGCCAGCACTAAGCAGCTGCTGCCTCAACCACAACCACTAGAGCACCACAGCCGGCCAACCCACACAGGCAGCTCAGCAGCAAGCAGCTGAGTCACATGCTCAAGTGGCAAGTGACTAGGAGAGAGCCCAGCCTATAAATAAGCAAGCACAGCCGCACAGCCAACCTTTAGCAACACCTGGTACTATTGTACCAACACAGGAGACCACCAAACTGGTTACAACTCAAGCAGTGAGGAGGAGCAGGATTACCACAAGAAGCAGGCACAACAGAACCCACAAGACAAAGCTTCAGGAAGACAAGCAAGGTAGAATTGGTAGAATAGAATCCTCAGGATTGCATAGAAGTGCTATGCCCTGCATCATTGGATTTTAGGAGCCACAATAGCATCTGTATTACACCCAGTGAGTATGCCTCAGACCAGCATCCTAGGCTAGGCTAGCTCAAGGGGCATCTGTTCTTATCAGAGGATAGAAAGATAGACAAGAAGTAGAAGAGTGGGGCAAAACCAAGTGGTATCTGTTCATACCAGTAAAAAGAAAGAGAGGAAAGCAGTGAGGAGAGAACTAGCTAATAGTAGAGAACTAGACCACATGTAGCACATCAACAATGATCTGCTAGATGCAGAACACTGCCCAACACTGCACTTGGTAAAATTCCTGCAAGTAGGAATACCTGCACCCACCAGCACATGGGATAGAGATTTAATACTGCTTATATATATAGTAGCAGCAGCATATATATGTATATACATGCACACCATATCTGTATGTGAGCATACACACAAACCAGAGAAATAATACCTGTATAACAAAGTTAAACAGAGCAATGGAAAGGAAAATGAATCAATAACAGAACTGAACAACAGCAGCATCAACTGAACTGTAACAAGTTCAGTAAACTAAATAGCAACATGTCCAGTAGCACCATAGAGTAAGAGGAGTAGCAGATGGACCAAACCACAAGAAACTCACTAACAGGAGCATCATATACTAAGAACATAGCATATATAACCACCACATGAGCCACTGGATTATAACAGCAACATCATCATTTAGCACTTGAAGAAATCTTCAA
This sequence comes from Elymus sibiricus, assembly GCA_039707655.1. Lineage (NCBI taxonomy): Eukaryota > Viridiplantae > Streptophyta > Magnoliopsida > Poales > Poaceae > Elymus > Elymus sibiricus. The sequence continues at coordinate 323,473,756 of CM077672.1, forward strand.
GTATATGCATAACAAAGCCACAACTAGAGCTAAACAAGTCAGAGAGACAATCCAGGCCAATTTAGCAAATCCAGGAGGTGTATAACCTAACCAGAGCACTAACCATATCTAAACAAAAGCCTATAAACCCTAGATAGCATGAGATCAACAACTACAGAACTACAACATGAACTAGAGCAGGAGTATGATCACAGAACATCAACCAGAGCAGCACCAAAGTAACCATGGCCGCCATCACTAAAACAGAAAGATAGAGGAGATGGAGATGAGCTCACCGAGGAGGTTGGAGCTGATGCAGGAGCACCAGGAGCACCACCACGACGCCTCACCGTGCGCCATGAGCACCATGGGCACAAGGTGCCGTCTAGGGGGCACGACCACGTCGGAGAGCCATCCCAGGGGCACCTTGCACCACGGCGATGCCACAGACGACGAGGGAAACCGAGCGGGAGTGCCAGAGGACGCCGGTGAAGCCACCACCGAAACCCTAGACACCAAAACCCCACGGGATTCATGAGTAGAGGAAGTAATCGGAGGAACTAGTCGGACAGAAGGGTAGAGCAGAGCGAAGGGAGCAGATGGATAGCCAGCGTGACGGCGGAAGCCGCCGGAGCACGTCGGAATCGACGGTGGCGCCGATAGGTCAGAAGGGGATCGAGAGAGAGAGAGAGAGCTCGGGCGAGAGAGAGAATGAGAGAGAGAGGGGGGCCACGGCTGGGAGTTGTCTCCCCAGCCAGCGAGGCAGTGGGCCAAGCCCAGTGGGCCAAACGGGCCAGGCCGGCCCAGCAACTTAAGTAAATCGGCCCAGTGACTTTTCCGTTTAATTAAAAAATAAAAATAAGATTAACAGAGAACTAAAAATACTTAGGTAATTCCTAAAATCATGTAAAAATAACAAATATTATAAGAATAATATTTCTTATTTAATCAAACTAATTACTTAATTTTTAGACTTAATATAATAATTTATAAAATATCTATAGAGTCTAAAAATCAATTAAAAATGTTCACTAATTACAAAATAATGTAATTAGTCTAATAAAAATAATAAAACAAATTGAAAACAACTACAATCATGTTAACTTTAGGAAAGAAGAGTTGACAATAATAAAGGTAAGAAATAATTTGTCTTTTTCACGAGAGGTGGATCAAATGATTTTGACACCAAACCATTTGGTCAATTGTACATTAAATATGGCCTAATATTTTAGAAAATTGATTTGGTCCAATTTTGCAACAAATATTTGGTAGGTCCTTCACAAAAAACTCATTTTGGGCACTCAAAAAATGGAAAATGAATTTTTCGTGCAAAGAAAGTGAAAACTTCCTTAGGCAACATTGTTTGTCATTCCAAGATGCACCCTTGTGCAAAATATGATATCATTTGAACAAACTATGCCATGAATGTTGCCATAACATTGGCCATTTGCCTTGAAAGTCATGGATCTTCATACATGATAGCTCGTTTCTGAGAACACTTTTTTAAGACATTTGCCGTAGTCCATGTTTGTTATTTTTCCTGGAAACTAGGTCACATATAATGACACAATGCAAAGGTTTTCAATTTTTTTTTATTTTTTTTGAATTTCTTATGCCCGTTTCGAAATGCGGTCAAAACGACGGGCATGACCGTTCGTAGCTAGGGGTTGAATCTTGCAAAACTTTTGGAGTTTCTCCGATTAAATAGATACTTATGTACCTAGAAATTATTTTTAGAAAAAATAAAGAGCAAACTATGAGGCAGATGTAGTTCAAATTTGACCCGCTTCCTACTGAATCGGCGAAAATTTATCTTTTTCACGAGAGGTGGATCAAAAGCTTTTGACACCCAACCATTTGGTCAATTGTACATTAAATATGGCCTAGTATTTTAGAAAATTTATGTGGTCCAATTTTGCAACAAATATTTGGTAGGTCCTTCACAAAAAAACTCATTTTGGGCACTCAAAAAATGGAAAATGAATTTTTCGTGCAAAGAAAGTGAAAACTTCCTTAGGCAACATTGTTTGTCATTCCAAGATGCAAACTTGTGCAAAATATGATGTCATTTGAACAAACTATGCCATGAATGATGCCATAACATTGGCCATTTGCCTTGAAAGCCATGGATCTTCATACATGATAGCTCGTTTCTGAGAACACTTTTTTAAGAAATTTGCCGTAGTCCAAGTTTGTTATTTTTCCTGGAAATTAGGTCACATATAATGACACAATGCGAAGGTTTTTGATTTTTTTGATTTTTTTTGAATTTCTTATGCCTGTTTCAAAATGCGGTCAAAATGACGGGCATGACCATTCGTAGCTAGGAGTTGAATCTTGCAAAACTTTTGGACTATCTCTGATTAAATAGATACTTTTGTACCTAAAAATGATTTTTGAAAAAAATAAAGAGCAAACTATGAGGCAGCTGTAGTTCAAATTTGACCCGCTTCCTGCTGAACCGGCAGAAATTCGTCAATTTGGGGAGAGGTGGATGGAAAGCTTTTGACACACAACCATTTGATTATTTGTACATTAAATGTGGTCTAATATTTTTGAAAAATGGAGCGATGACATTTTGCAACAAATATTTGATAGCCTCTTCACGTTGGTGGAAAAAATATAAGAGAAACAAAAAAACACAATTACATAAGCTTAATTCTCATTGGTGGAAGGGTTTGTGCCATGGATCGATGACATGGCACACATCCATCCATCTATCTCTTCATCCCACACCCATCCATCCATCCATCCATTTATCTACAGAAAAAACTTAGAAAAAAAAAGAAAACGAAAACCCACCGCGAACCCCTCGAACCTCTCTGTCTCGCCCGATGCAGATAGAGAGAGCGAGAGCTCGCCTCCTCCCCTCCCTTCCAGATCGCCGCCGCCACCTTCCTCCAGTGGAGCTCGCCGCCGTCCATGGTCTCCCCCCGCATCCTCCTCCTCTCGCCCCCTCACCTCCCCTCACCAGAAGTGAGAGAAGAACACGAGGGAGGGAGATCCACCACGACCCAGCCGGCGCTAGGGTTTCGGGCGGGCGTCGCCAGCGGCCTCTCCACTCTTCTTCGACGGGATCCGCCGCCCCCACCTCACCTCCGTCTCTCAGCCCGCCTCATCGACATGGCACAACCACGCAGCAGCAGAGGAGGCTAGGGTTTCTGGTTCATCCCTCCCCAACATTCCTCTGATTCGCAATGACCCTCTCCCTCCTCCTCATCTCGTCTCCTCTACCTTGCAGATCCACCACGCCATGGGCCAGATCGAGCCCCGACGCCATGGTCTTCCACTGCCCGCTCAAGTGCTCCTCAAGGTCAAGCAGCCGACGCCATCAAGGTCAGCACCCCCTCTCTTCCTTCGATTTCCTCTTCTTCCTTCCATTCCCTTGTCTGACTTGTGTGATTCTCTCATGGGTGGATGGGCTGGTCTCCTCTGATGCAAGGATGGATGGTTTGGTCGCAGGAAGAGGAGGTCTGATAGAACTATAGTGTATTTCTTATTTTTGCAGCCCTAATCTTGTGAAGGTATATGTTTGGAATTTACTATTGGGTCTCCTAGTTGCTTGTAGGATACTTGGTTCTGCATCTCTTGTTCTTTGAAAATCATGAGGGTTTGACGATATTAATTTTGATTCATGTTGTACTCACCTAGATTGTTATGTACTTAAGCATAGAACTGAAGTAAGATCTGCTGATAGCCTATAGTCTTTGCTGTATCCAGATAAAGTGACTGGCGAGATTATTATGTCTTGACCTATAGATATGCTTGAGTCACTTTTGAGGTACATATGTGCTACTACTCAATGTTAAAAGGCCGCCTTTTCTTGTTGCCGGACATTATGTATTAGTGGCTATTGCCATGTGATCTTGATCAATTTTTTCCTTTCTGTTGCTGACAGAGAATAACTCCTCCTGTACTTGTTGTGTGGTTTGATAGCAACGGAAAAATATTACTCGTATGTTTCAGTCTTAGCCTGTTAATCCAAGTATTCTTACATGCTGTGAAGATATACTGCAACACCAGAGTAGATCATTAAAATATATGTCGCTCCTATTTTTGTGTGAAAAATGTACTAGTTATCTGCAATACAAGCTAGACATGAACCAACTCTTGATACTAAAGGAACATAGTATAAATTTAGACCTCGTGTGTGATGCTATAAATTTAGACATATACTACTGTTCATTTACCTCTGTGATCTGAGAAGTTGATAGCATATTTAAAGTTTGGAGATGTACTACTGTTTATTTACTTATGTGATCAGCACCCCAATCCCAGGGTCCTCTATTTGGATCAGCAAATCAAAGCTTGTTTGCTGCAGATTGTTTTATACACTTTCTTTAGTAATATAAACAAATAAAATCAGTTGTTTGCATAGGATCGGATCATTCTCACTTATTAGTTGAGTTCTAAGTATGTAGTATCTTTAGTTCTCTGGTTATATTATAGTCAGAATTATACCGTGTGACTGAATCATGTGTTATTTAGTTGTCTGAGCAGTATCTTTAGTTTTCTAATGATTGTTCAACTCTGAACTCTGAAAAATTAAGTAGCTGACCCCGTTGGTTCTTTCTTTCTTCAGGGCTATTACTTGATGGTCACACTGTTGTTTTGCTCTTCTTAATAATTCTTTTACTGTCCGGTTTGCTCTGCTCTGCATAGTTTCCAGTTGGTTGTGAAACCATAAAACAGTGGTGATGTGAGATCCGACATGGGTTTGTAGTTTTGGTTTCATCCACCACCAGCTAGTTTCTTGTGCCAGCTAGCTTCTTCTTGTATAATTTTGCCTTCCTTCCCGATGAGGTCCTTCCTGTATGCATGAGGCTACCTAGTTCAACTTTGTTTCCTTGTAATTCATTCACATCAGATCATATTTGCATGATGGTCACCTACTAGCTAAGTAGCTTAACTTGTTTTGCCATCGAATCAATCAATGGTATTTCACTTCGTTTCTTTCTTGTACTAGTTCTGTTTCACTTTGTTTCTTTTTTGTACTAGGTCTGTTAGTTAGTAGTTACAGCATAAACAACTTAGTATGCTTGCTCCTCCAGTGTTAGCTTAGGGTTTTGTTTCTGGGTTTCTTAATGTTCTTGTGCTTTAAGAACAATACATAGTTTTTTTAATCATGCAGGTGTCACTTTTGATGAAAAATGTGTGTAGATCATCCACCTCCTCAGCGACGCTAACCCAATCAGATCATTGTCGACACTATCATCATTAAGTATTTAGATCATGTTAGTTGAATGGATGGTCGTGGTAGTAAAAAGTATTTTCTTCATGTGAATGTGTTACAGTGACGTTCATTGCATGACCTGCACTTGTACCAATGTATCATGCTGGTACCTGTAGGTTAGTATTGTTGGTGCCTAACATGAGCTTGAATGTTGTAGTAGAACAGCATCAGGTTAACATGTTGCAGTCAAGTTATTGGAATTTTTGCTATGCCATGCTTAGTGTTTACTGAACTGAGGCATTTGGGCATGTATGTATAAATTTTAGTCCCTTTAATGAATATTTTTTATTGGCAAGCATTTAACTTCCACTATTTCACTAATAGTTTATGTAGATCAGGATCTAAGTTCATTGAGGCTGCTGTTGCTGTGATAGAAGATCAGAAGAAGCCTGGAGATGCACACCACAGTTTTAGTTGATGTCGCCACCATGTTTTGGTGCTTTTGTATCTGTTTTTGATTGTATGTACACTTGTTGGACGTGCAGACCTGTATGTGTTGTTGTAAATATTTGATTGAATGATTTCAGGATTTAATCATTTAATGAGAGAATTATTGATTGTTTGCTGTTGAAATGTGTAAGAATGGAAATATGTGAATGAACAAGACCAAATGTTCTACTGGACCAAATAACATTTGGGCTCCCAAAAGGCCACGGCCCAAACAATAGTGGACTGGAATATTGTGCATTTTTGAAAAACCAGAACAAAAAGGCTTAATTTAGTGGACCGCAAAAGGGCCACGCCCTAGAAAATAAAAGGCCGAATTTTGGGCCAGGCCCATGTAGCTAACCAAAATTAACAGGAAAATAATATATTAAATGGGCTGAATTATTGGGCTCGGCCCATATAGAATGCTGAACTGGACCGGGCTGATTCTAATCGACGACCATTTCGTTTGGTCGTAATTTTGCCACGCCAGCTTGCCACGTTGGATCTGACGTGGTCTGGGCAGACTGCCAGTGACCAAAACAATTGTTCGTAAAATCAACGACCTTTTATTTTGGTCGTAGCTGTCTACGACCATTTCACAAAGAAGGTCGTTAAGTTTCATTAAAGACGGCCAGCTTTTGACCAACTGTTTTTGGTCACAAAAAGGTCAAAAATGGAAAACAGTGACCATTCAGTGACCAATATTGATGGTCACAAGTTGACATATTTCTTGTAGTGTCATCGCTTTTGTCTAGTAGTTTTTGAATCTTTTCCAAGGCATGTTGTTGCTTAGTTGCAATTTTAGCAAGTTTCTTATAGCTTGGTTTAGATTCACATTCAGAGTCATCATCACTGGAAGTTTCAAAGTAAGCTTCTCGTGATGTTACGTTTGCACCTCGAGCCATGAAGCAATAGGTGGGAGTGTAGTCATCAGCACAGTCATCATTGTTGGTGGAGATACCATTATCCTCGGTGTTGAAGATGGACTTGCTGACGTACTCAGTAGCGAGTGCAAGGCTTGCCACACCAGTGTCTGACTCCTCCTCAGATTCCTCAGCTTGCTGATCATCAGATTCTTCTTCAGAATCCATTTCCTTCCCAAGGAATGCACGAGCTTTGCTAGAACTGGATTTCTTGTGAGATGAGGACTTTGATGAGGACTTTGATGATGATTTTGAAGACTTCTTTTTTTCCATTAGATTCATCATCATCCCTGCTCTTCTTCTTCTTCTTCTTCTTCTTCTGCCAAAGAGGGTAGTCGGCAATGTAGTGGCCTGGCTTCTTGCATTTGTGACAGGTTCTTTTGTTGTAGTCTCGAGCAGACGCTTCTCTAGTGTTCTTCGAGTCATACTTTAAAGATTTTCCAAATCGGTTCTTCTTGGAAAACTTCTGGAACTTCTTCACCAGCATAGCCAGTTCTCTGCCAATTTCCTCAGCACCGTCAGAACTGCTCTCATATTCCTCTTCTTCTTCAGATGAAGAAATAGCCTTGGTTTTTTCCTTTAGCCTTCAGAGTGCGAGGACGACCATAACTGGGTCCATACATATCTCTCTTCTCTGCTTGCTGAAATTCATGTGTGTTGAGCCTCTCAAGAATGTCAGCAGGATCCAGTGACTTGTAATCAGGGCGCTCTTGTTTCATCAGTGCCAAAGTGTCAAAGGAACTGTCTAGAGACCTTAGCAATTTCTTCACCACCTCATGATCGGTGATGTCAGCAGCACCAAGAGCTTGAAGCTCATTGGATATATCAGTGAGGCGGTCGAAGGTTTGTTGTACATTTTCGTTGTCGAGTCTTTTGAAGCGATTGAAGAGATTGCGCAGAACATCAATTCGGGAGTCACGTTGAGTAGAAACCCCCTCATTCACTTTTGAAAGCCGGTCCCAGATAAGTTTTGAGGTTTCCAGTGCACTCACTCTGCCATACTGTCCTTTGTTGAGATGACCACAAATGATGTTCTTCGCTTGAGAGCCCAGTTGCTTGAATCGCTTCATGTCAGCAGCATTGACACTTGGAGAGCCAGAGATCGTTGTCAATAGCCTCAAGATGCATACGCATCTTGTTCTTCCAGTAGGGATAGTCTGTGCCATCGAAGATGGGGCACGCAGTGGAGACCTTGATCATACCTACGGTCGACATAACTAAAACTCCAGGTGGTTAAACCAAAATCACACAGAACAAGGGAGTACCTTGCTCTGATACCAATTGAGCTAAGGTTACTTAATCCTCGCCCAATCACTCGTGGTAAGTCTTCAAGGTAGACTTCCGAAACCTTCACAGACTTGTTTCACAGACTTGTTCACCGGCACGCCACAATTACTCTTAGGTGCTCAGAACATGACGCCTAACCGTCTGGAAGAATGACAGTCCTCAAAGGTAACAAGCGTCGGATCACACAGATCAATTTCTTCAGTGATGCTCAATCACTTAGGCTCTGGTTGGGTTTTCCTCACTTGGGTTCACTCAAAGTCGTCAGAGGATGGGTTGCTCTCAAATGACAAGTGTCAAGTTCTCTCGGAGCAGCCAACCAACAAGTGGTTGTGGGGGGGGGGGGGGGCGGCTATTTATAGCCAAGGGGCAACCCGACATGAATTGTCATAAATGCCCTTCACTGATTCGACCGTTGTCAGGATAAGGATCCACTCGACAGCTGGCACGTGGCGCAGCAACGGTCTGAAAATTGAACTCTCAATTCGTCAGGGCACTCAATTTCCTCACGGTAGGCAGATCGCACTGGCGAACTCCTAACTCCTCAGCCTGACCAAATTCGTCAGCGACCAGATGAACTTCGTCACTGTCGCTAGCAAATGCGTCAGCTGTACTGGAGATTTCCAAAGGCCTCACTCGAAGCGGCTTATGTGTGTATAGGTTTGAGAAGGTTTGAGCATCACTTTTAAAATGTGAAATATGTTTCACCTAGACCCCCTTTAACAGTACGGTTTTTCCTATGACTCAAATAAGAATAAAAGAAACTACGAAAACCAAAGTCTTCAAGCTTCAAAGTCTTCACATCAATTTCTTCAAAGGCTGTACCAATTTCATCATCAAATTCTTCACTTGAAGAAATCTATTTTTAGGGGTCGTCTTCCATGTGTTAAACCAAATCTTCAGGGACTCTGTCTCCTGTGTATACTCACAAGATGCACTTACAGGGATTCGATACATCAGAACGCTGGAAGCTTTTCATGAATGCAGGATTGATAAAATTCAGTTTTCATGAACCTTTTCAAAATGCAGTTTTTCATGTTCTATGTTATTTTCCAGGGAAGATATCACGTGAGATGAACGACAAACCAGATCAAACAGGGGTGTTGCCGGCAAACTCCAATGACCCGCTCGATCTAGATCGTCGGCTCACACCTGCTGATGCATATGGAAGTTAGAGACAGAGATTGGGTGCACTAGTGCAGAGGGCGCGTTTGCGCCGCCACATGCCCTTACGGCTTACGCCCGCACCACCAGGCGCCTTTGCTGCAGATTGGGAGAGACGGGAGAGTAGAAAAAGGAGAGAGAGAGAGAGAGAGAGGGAGGGAGAGAGAGAGAGAGAGAGAGAGAGAGTCGTACCATCGTCGAAAGGGGTCTGCTCCGCGTTGCGGTCGTCGGCGGCAGCGGCCCCACCCCCACCCCCGTCTTCCTTCTTCAACTTCTCGCATTTTGGCCGCCGGGAAGCAGAAGAGTACCAGGGACGGCGGGGCGGAGGCGAAACTTAGCGCCGGCGGAGGCTGCGGGAGGATCGGCGGCGGGGCGACGAACCCCCGCACGGGAGGATCGGCGGCGGGACGGAAGGATCGGCGTGCGGCCCCGCCCGTGCCGTTGGGAGGAGGAGGGGGCGAGAGGTCATGCGGACGTGCGTGGTTGGCAGCGTTTTTTTTCGAACGGTGGGCATGGTTAGCGATCGATGGATTAGTGGCTTAATGCGTGGCTTGTAGCGTTAAACACAGGAGGATTAGGGGCCATTAGATCTTTTAGATGGATGGGTTAGATTGTTTGGATCTGCCCCCTCTCGTGCTTTTATAGGGGTAGTAGATTGATCGTTGCTGCGAATTTTAAAAATGTGCTTATCTACCAAAAAAATTATATGAGATCATATAAACTAATATGCACGCAAATAAATGGCGACCAGTCGCTGTGGAAGACACATGTAGCGAACTACTTGTTCGCTCCAGGAGGATCGTTCCAGCGAACCTTTATGGTTCGTGAAAACATTGGCTCCTAGGTCTTGCCCAGTGACTATACAGCGTGGCTACAGGCCCCCAAAAAAGTGGCCAACGCCAACACATTCACCAAACAAGTGAAAAAAAACAGTGTTAGGCCCAAAACAATACCTAAAAAATAGAATACCATGGCAAATACAGAGAAAAATTGCCATGATATATATCATGAAAATGCCGACGGGAAATAAAAAACAAATCATTAAATTTCTTTAATTGGTCATGATTGCAGAAAAATAAAATTCTAAAATTGACAAGTGAACAGTACAATTTTTTTCCTAAATTTGCCATGATATAGATTGCAAAAAATTCATAAAACATGCCATGATAAAATAAAAAAATGTTAAAAATTGCCATGTGACAAAATATAAAATTTCCTACGATTGCCATTTGCATTGACGTATAAAAATAAATTGCCATAAGATAAAATCATACATTGAATTTTTTTGCGATGGTACACTAAAAAAACATAGAAAAAAGACAAAAATGTATTTTTACTTGCTGTGGTTCTATAATTTAAGTTGCCATGACAAAAGAAAAGTTTTTGATGATAATGATTCAAAAACTGAAATGTTAAGAACAAAAGCAAATTCCGATGATCAGGATAGTAAAAATGCCATACATTAAAAATATAAATGCCATGCTCTATATTTTCTTTGTCATAACATAAAATTAAAGCATACAAATTTGCCATGATCCAAATAATAAATTCCATGCCATTAAAGATAAATTTGCCATGATATAGATAAAAAATTTGCCATGCTCTTAATAATAAAAATGCCATGTCACTAAGCAAAAAATACCATATTTTGAGAACATTTTCACTTTATATTTGCCATGAACCAATAAAAAAATGCCATGTGACAGTACACAAAAATCTACAAGTTTGCCATGTTAGCATTATGTATTCCACAAAAAAAGGTTTGCCGTGATTTAGAAAAAAAAATCATACATTTGCATGTGAAATTGCAAATTTTGTAAAAATAATTGGCACCATTTTGCGGGGAAAAAAAATGAATTTTCCATGGGAGCATAAACAACTCTTTTAAAAATATCATGATTTAAGACATAACAATTTATAGTTTTGCCATGTTAAATGACATAAAATTATGTACATTTGCCATGTAGTGGTAAGAATAATTTCCAGGGTACGTAAAATAAAATTTCCATGCTACCTACAAAAAAGCTACCATGGGCGAATTAATATATTTTGCCATGGCCTAAATAAATTAAATGCCATGGTCTAAATAATGAAAATAGCCATGCTACCTACAAAAAACTACCATGTCTAATTAATAGAATTTTCATAGTCTAAATAATACAATTGCCATACTACATGTAATAACATGGCTATTTGGAATTATGTACAATTTGTCATGTAGTGGCAAGCTAAATTGCCGGTGTGTAAAATAAATTTCCATAGGCTAATTAATAAATTTGCTTGGTCTAATAAAAAAAATCTATGCTCTAAGTAATGAAATTGCCATGCTACCAGAAAAAAAAACATGGTCTAGTTAACATAACTCCCATGGTCTAAAAGATGCAATTGCCATGCTACATATCCATGGAAAAAATGAAATATGTTTTTGAAATAGTCATGTGACCATAAGAAACATTTTTCATAATTTGTTGGTTGTGTAGAATAGAAATCCTAGAGTTGCCATGTGAGCATTAAAAAAAAATTCTAAAAATTACCGTGTTTTGAAAAAAAAAATGTTTCGAAAATACCAAGTGACCATAAGAAACAATTTTCAAAATTTTGCCATGTGTAGAAAAAAAAATTCCTAAATTTGGCATGGGATCAATTTTTCTTTCTAATATTTGCCATGTGAGTCTTAGCAACAATTCCAAAAGTTGTCGTGGTCCACAAAATAAAATTGGCTTGGTGACAATTTTTACCTAGTACAAATTTGCCATGCACATTCTTTTTATGAAAAAAATGTCATGTACCTATAACAACTTAAACTAAGAAAATGCCACCCCCTAGTGCTTTTGAAAAGCGATTTTTACTTGGGTGCAGTCACTTCTAACGGCACATGCTAGTCACAGAAGAGGTAAAAATTCTTCAAAATTCAACGACATCTAACCTATGAGGTAGCATGATCTTTGTTGAAAGGATCACAAAAAGGAGTTGTTTGTCTACATCATATTATATATGAAAAATTGCAGCAAAAATCATGGTACAAATCGAGCAAATTCATGATCCACGAGCCTGATCGCATGAAAATCTAGCTGAAGCAGCTCGCATAACAATACGAATTCTGCCAAGCCCACGTCGACCGAATGAAACGAGAGGAGAGGAGTTTCTTGACCATGAGCACGGCGTGGCCATCGACAAATACCATGAGCGCATCCTCTGGGTTGGCCAGGACGCGTTGGGATGGCCTGACGCTCGTGGCCGTAGCGAGGCAAGACGGGGACGGCGCGCGTGTCTCCTCCCTGGAACTCGTCGGAGGAAGTCGCGGGGAGGAACGGGAGGAGGTCGGCAAATGGCGGGGATGGCAAAGGGCGTCGCCGACGGTAGAGGAGATGCGGCGCTGGGGCGAAAAGAGGGGACCTGCGCGTGCCCCTCGCCCCCCGGCGACGCCTCCTCCTACTTGTCGTCCACGGTGAGCAGCCGCGACCCCCGCACGCAGGCGCCGCAGCAGTCCGCCTCGAAGCCGCCGGTGCATCCTGTCTCGCCGTCGAAATCGACGGAGGGAACACCACAGTGCCGCCCCAGGCCCAGCCCGCCTCCGCCACCACGCTGTCTGGCATGCCGCCCTCCGTGCAGCCCGCCGGCGATAGAAACACGGCAGGGCCTCACTCTCCGCTCGTCGCCGTCGTCTTCGGAAATGAAAATTGGTGTGGGAAGAAAACGGCTAGTAAGGGAGGGCGCGAGCAAGGATGACTCAGCGCATTAGCACTGACGGATCCCACGACGAACGAGAAGAAACGAGTGACGTGGGTGCTGCTTGTGCTTTAAGATGCGTGTTTTGATCGAACGGTTGCTGCCGCGTTGGCTATTACCACTCTCCCAACGAACGGTCGCCAGATAACATTTGTGACTAAAATAAATGTCCTTTTGGAACGCTGGGAGCACTCGCCATCGCGACACCTTAATCACCGCAACCGTTTTCGTTCCGAAGACCAACTTATCATGGTCGATGCTTCGCGGGATCTCGATGAATAGTTCATCCCATATATTAGGAACGTGCGACCTCTTCGAACCTTGCTCACGATACCACTTATTTGAGTTAACCCGAGGTGTATGTTGATGTATCGAGGACCAAGCAATCACACGAGGCACGACGTCAAGATTTGTTATGGAGGTTCATCAAGTATCGGCTAATCACCGGGGCATGACTACAATCGTTCCTCCCCATGACACCATCATAATACTCACACTGGTCACAGGGCGGTCCTGAGATTTTGGGGGCCCGGGGCGGAGCTAGAAACTCTTAATATAAACGTCAAAATAATAATCAATGTATTAGCATCACTTTTTGACATCAAGAACTTGTGTAATTCTCTATTAAATCTAGCCGGTTGATTTTATGAGGTAAATATACAAGTATAGATACAACTCACAACAAGAAACCAAAATTATATCTTCCTCCCTTCATTTTGAACTCTGAACCTTGTCAAGTTTACCAAATCAAGTAAACAAGCACATTGGGATGATCAGTAGGAAATCATCTTTCATGTTGGTTCTCCATAGAAATAGACTAGTTCTTTCAAAATATAAATTTACAAAAATCTAATAATTCAATTTTTTTTACAAACTAATATCTGAAAATTCTAGTATAGCAACATTGTTTGGGTATATCCGATCCAATTGAGCAAATTCGGTTTTACTGGAAAGCTGTCAACAATCATTACAACTTCAATGTTGGTGTCATCTCAAAATTATATACTCCAGAGTACGAATTAGTGCCAGTTTCTGGCACTAATATAAGAGCGTTTTTGACAATAGTGTAGTATCGAAAACGCTTTTATATTATGGAACGGAGGGAGTATTTCCTTCCCTATTTCAAAATGTAGGCTCCGTCAATGCTGCTTATAAAAAAAAGAAGTAAGAGAGAGAGAGAGAGAGAGAGAGAGAGAGAGAGAGAGAGAGAGAGAGAGAGAGAGAGAGTAAAGTGCACGGTTGGTATACAAAGTTGTCGCCGAAGTTCAGTTTCATGCATCACTTCAAAATCTCAGAGTCTGATACATGGTCTTGCTATTAACATACATCAATCTTCATCGGGTCTAACATTAACTCATTGCATTGACTTCTCACTAGCTTTGCCACTGATCTAGTCCACAAGCTTAATCATCAAAGGCCGGCAAAATCTTTGTTATGAGATTACCGAGAAAATGAAAGGGGAGGGCGGCCCAGCTCAGGGCGCTACTATGCTCCTCCTCCTCCACCTCCTCTTCTGGGGCTGTCACATCCTCCTTGCCTTCTCCACTGGCCATGGGGCATGTGAACGGCAACTCAAGCAGGTTCATGAAATGTGTGAAACCCTGCCCTTCGTTTGCCTGGCTCTTCTTTCCGCACAGGAAGCTCCCGTCAAGTGGGTGCAAAATCTGAAAGCTCTCGGGGCAAAATGCACACGCGGTCTTCAAGTGGCTGTGGCGCGACGACTTCTCTGTTGATAGAGAACAAAAGAAAGAAAAAACACAAGTTAGGACTAGGCGTCACCGTGGTAAATCTGAAGGGAAACCATACGTACTTAAATGTGCCAGAAAATGTAATGCATATTGCATACGACGGTGGGATGTTTTGTCGTGTCGGTTCAGGTGTGGTCGCTGCTTACCGATGATGGCGCATGTTTCGACGGCCGGCGCGCCGGAGTGGTGGTGGCTGTAGCGCAGCTCGGCGAAGAAGTTCTTGTCGGCGTCGTTGGCCTGGTTGCGCCTCCGTTTGCTGCTGGCGATCTTCTTCCTGCGAGCCAGGAAGCTGACGTGGACCCAGATGTGGCTTTGGAAACCCACGTACGCAGCCATGAGAGGCTTGACGGGGACGAACTCCGAGCCCTGAAATATGTTACAAGTTTTTTTTTGAACACAGTACAGACGCAAGCGCTTATATACACGCGCATACATTCACTCCTATGAACACACACACGCACACCCTACCCCTATGAGCACCTCCGATAGACTAAGCCGAATAAATGCGAGCACCAGGATTTGAACCCTGGTGGGTTGGGGATACCACAGTCCCTCTAACCATCCAACCACAGGTTGGTTCGCAAATATGTTACAAGTAATACGTGTATTTCTGTCAGTCATCTACCAAACAAAATCAACATGACACGGGCATGTACACGATTTTGACCGATCCAATCAAAAAAAAAAATGCATGGCCTACGTACCGGGTTGCTGGCGTTGTAGTGGCGGAGGGCGTGGTGGACGTGGCAGATGATGGACGCGTCGCGCTCCCTGCAATGCAAATCCATCCAGACATCACCATTAGCAATGGGTTAGTGGACTCGAAAAAGACGGATACATACATGAGCTAAGCGAGGATTTTTTTTCAAAACTAGCAGGTTTTTTTAAGCAATTTTGAAAAATAGCAGGGCCAACTATTTTTTTGCAAAAATAGCACCCCGTCGGTCACCTGGAAGCCGAAGAAGGAGTTTTCGGTCACCTGGGGGCCGAAGAGGTACTCTTTGGTCGCCAGGAGGCCGAAGAGTACCTCTTTGGTCGCCTGGAGGCCGAAGAGTACCTCTTTGGTCTCCTGGTGACCGAAGAGTGGCTGAACTGGCCATCAGCACTTGTCCGAAGATGCAAGTGCACTTCGGGTTACAGAAGTCCTGCACAACCATTCCCCCTCGCCCGTCTTATAGACATTCTAAAAATATGTTTCCGCGCAACTATTTTTCCCGCCAATATTGTTCCCGGCATCCCTTTCCCGTCAATTATGTTCCCGCCATCCCTTTCTCGTCATCCCTTTCCCGCCAATATTGTTCCCGCCATATTTTCCCGGCATCCCTTTCCCGCCATATTTTCCCGCCAATCCTTTCCCGCCATCCCTTTCCCGCCAATATTGTTCCCGCCTTTTTCTTTCCCGCCATTCTCTCCCGTCATCTTCTCTTCTCAACCTATAAAACCCCCTCCCCACTAAGGAGGGTAAGCAGCCCAGTGTAGTCTCGTCAAGATGTCCGGTTATCCTTTGGATCGTAGTTGTTTTCACCCTAGTATGTCCAAATGTCTTCTGAATTTAGCCTTTGATTTCAAGATAGACAATAGGATAGTTCCATGGGATGAACTCCTTAGTAGTGACACCTTACTAAATGAGTTGGCTCACGCATTAAGTAGGAGTGGGTGGCCTGCAAGGACTTATGAGGAGATACGAAAAGAACTTCTCAGGTTGCAAGGAAGGTGGAAGAAGCAACAACATAAGGGTGAAGCATTCCTAAATGCTGTAGCAGAACATACTTATTTATGGACCCAAGACAGCGAGGACGAAGATGAAATTTTCATGCCGAGCATCAAGGGCAAGAGTACCGCATCGTCGAAGGCCAAGAGTGCGGCATCGTCGAAGGCCAAGAGTGCCGCATCATCGAAGGGCAAGAGTGTTGCATCGACGGAGGATGACGATGATGCCTTCATGTAGTCTGTAAGCTTTATTTTTAAGTTCAGGCCTATTGTTTAATTCAGATGTACCTGTATCTTAATGAACTGTAATCGACGGAGGATTTGCGAACCTACAATGTTTAAAAGAATGTACATGTATCTTAATGCCTAGTGTTGCATGGACGGAGGATGACGACAATGCGAATTAATAGTAATATGTTTCTCGCATACATAGGTCGATATATGTCTCGAACTCTGACAGAAGCAAATGCGATAGTAACACATACATCAAGCATGTCTCATACATACATAATGACTCATACATAGATAATCATATCACTGCTGGGGACGACGACGAGTCTGGATCTTCCTCGGACGAGGACCAGAAGGCGAAAAGCGCTGAGGCGCTGGACGATGCTGACGATTACCACGATCATAGACAACCTCGTCTGTCTGTGTCTCCTGCGTCGATGGTGGTGGTGGAGTGTGAAGAACTGACTGCGATAACTCATAGGTGTTTGCAACTCGGTCATCGTCATCGCCGTCGCCGTCGCCGTCTAAGAGCGTACCAGCACCACTAAGCATCGGTGAGTGGACTGAATGCATGAACGGCTGCGACTGGTTGCCGACTGCGGTAAAGTAAAACATGTAAAAATGATTTGCGAACCTACAATGTTTAAAAGAATGTACAAAGTAGTGTTACCTATGTCCATCTGATGATGCCAGGAAGAGCCCCCTGCTTGTGAAGGAGGTGGCGGCTGATAGAAAGAGCTCCCTGGTTGTGAAGGAGGTGGCTGCTGATAGAAAGTGCTCCCTGGTTGTGAAGGAGGTGGCTGCTGATAGAAAGTGCTTCCTGGTTGTGAAGGTCGTGGTTCTGAACGCTGCACCGAGCGTCGAGGTTCTGAACGCTGCACCGAGGGTCGACCTTCTGAACGCTGCACAGAGTGGCGTGGTGGACGATGTGATGGAGGAGGAATAGCAACATCTGAAGCTCGTCTACATGTAACAGCTGTGTAAATCCCGCGTAGCTTCTCAACATGACGCCTCAACCATGAGACGTTCTCTAGCGGTGGGATATTATCTCCCCTCTCAAAGCGTTGCATTAAAGCGGAAGCCTCCTCTATCGCCTCGCTTGTCAAGTCACCCTGTACACGGAGAGTTAACCAATTAGATCATCGTGGTATGGCAGAGAACACAAATAGTTAACCAGTTGTATATGTTCACGTTAAGAAAAAAGAGGTGAGAACCATAGCACGTACCGCGTGGTGTCTGGTTCCCACAACCGAGGCAGTTGGGTACATATCGCTGGTGAGAGGGTCTTAGATCTGATCAGGAGCTGCTGATGGAACCAAGTAGATCCTCGTGCTATGCCGGTAATGCTGCAGATACAATCCGAACTTGTCCCAGTCAAAGGGCCCAACCTGATCCCAGATATTTATCGGCGCAGTAGTCCATTCGTCCACGTAGGGGCCAATGTTCTGAAGCCAAAAATCCAGGGACTTGTTTCCTCCTACGCGACTGTACCTGAGATTGACATGTACGTAAATGATTAGTTATATTCTGATTGCCAACATGAGAACTAAAAGAGTATTACTTACTTGTGCACATGGTCATCTAAGTGTGGAATATCTGGAATGACCGGCTCTTGGCATAGACCAAACTGTCTCATCACCCTAGGAAGAGCCATCTCCTCAACCGTCACATCGAACACCAACTTAGCCTTGGTCATCCAATAGTGGCGATCTCTAGTGCACAATCCAGAAATCCCAACTGGGTACCTGGATATTATAGCCTGATGGGAGTATGGCTCCCAGATAACTTGTGCCTCGTGCAAACTATCAAACTGCGCCGTGAAGGAGGGGTAGCAGCCCCTCACCTGGCTATGCACAAACTGTCTCTGAGAATGACAACAAATAAGTATTAGTAATACTGTTGAATGACAAGAAATAAACATTAGTAATTTGTATTGTTACTTAATATGAACATACCTCTCTCCGTGTCCAAACAGATCCCATAGTAGGCAAGTCGCCGATAGCAGGCACGTAAGTCCCAGCTAAGTCCTCCAAATCAAAAGGTTTATCAATGTTGACATAGGGTCGACCAATAGGGAATCTCTCGTATGACCAGAGCTGCAACAATAGTGGACATCCAACAAGACCTGATTTTCTAGACTTCAACAAGCAACCTTTGCACAAGCCTCTGTAAGTAGCCGCTAACACAGCAGAACCAAAACTCCTCTGCAGAATGTCCCCAGGGCAACGTGCGTCAGCTATCTCTCGTGCAATACCGATGAGTCGTGCATCGACAGTGGTCACATGGTTCTCCGTGAACATCGTCTTGCCGAACAACCACAGAATATATGCCTCTAGGCATCGGTCAATTTGTGCCTCTGACAACTGAACATCGGGATATCCTAAGGAGACAATCTACATAGAAACCAAACGATTCTATGAACTATGGAAGGATGACAATAATGAAAACAACATTGTTTAAACTGGCCGTGATGGTTACCTGAAACTGGCTCAACCACTTAAAACGAGGCCCGTGAGGATCGTTGTCTAGGCTCCTAGCAGTTGGCACCGCAGCCAAAAAACGGGCCTGCAACGATGCTAGCCAACCAGGTTCTGCCTCTAAAGGACCTATGGCAGCACCGGCCAGAGGTAATCCCAACAAGTAAGACACATCCTGTAAAGTAGGCGCCATCTCTCCCCAGGGAAAGTGAAACGTATGTGTCTCTGGTCTCCATCTATCTACTAAGCAGGTAAGGAGTGACCTGTCGTAAGAGAAACGTTTCACTTGCCTCTTTTTTAACTGCAATGGTTCACCAGCCTCGTCTAACTCCGGACCATCAATCCACTCATCCAATGTACCCTCAACCAGTCGTGCCAAGGGTAGAAGTCCAGCCCAACGTAACCTACAAAATAAAGAGAATGTAGCATACAGTTAGCGGCTAACAATAGTATGTTGCACATAGTAAGTCATTATACCGACACATACCTATCAACCCATAAATGGTGTATCATCCAAAAAGACTTTGGGGTGCGAGTGATCAACACGTCTAAGTTCTGGCCCGCTTCCATAAGTGCGGCCCGGTGCCCTCTTTCGATATTACGATTAAGCAATGGATACGAAGCCATATCTGCAATTCCAACAAATTACAAAATAAAACATAGTCCGACATATTACAAAATATAACATAGTCCGACATATTACAAAATATAACATAGTCCGACAAATTGCAAAATAAAACATAGTCCTGACACATTATATAGCTTGTGAGTTATTTCTTCCTCGTCCGCCCCTTCGGCCTCGACTGCCACGACCACGTCCGCCTCTTGCTACTGTTGTGGCAGTGGTCGATGTGGAAGCACTCGTCGATGTGGAAGCACCGTCTTTGTTTAGGTCGGGACAATATTTCATCCTATGCCCAAATAAAATGGTACTTACGCTGCTGGTTCTGCTTGCATAATTTTTTGAACAAGTTCATCAACCGCTTGTTCTTGAACTGTGAGAAAAAATTTGCCCCAAGATGGCGCATGCACCACCGGCTCTGCAAGTCCTTCCAAGGTGTTCGTTCGTCTTCTGCTGGATTCCTTAGTGTCTTCACGGCCTTCAATATACCAGCATGTCTGTCATGAATGACACACACGTTTGGTCGGTCCTTCACGATCGCAATTTTCACTTGCCGGAAGAACCATACCCAGCTTGGAAAGTTCTCACCCTCAACAAATGCCATGGCAAGTGGGATGATTTGATTGTTCCCGTCCACACCAATTGCAGTCAGGATTTGCCCTTTGTACTGACCAGTCAGGAATGTACCATCCACAAACATCACAGGAGGACAATGCCGGAAAGCTTCGATGCACATAGCGAAAGAGAAGAATACTCGTTTCAACACCTTGAAATCTGGTATACTATCCAACCTCGTGTGTTGTATGTTAACATAAGTGCCAGGATTCCTCTCCTTAAGTATGTCAAGGAGACGGACAACATTATCATATGAGTCAAAGAACGTCCCAAACCTTTCCTCCATAGCCTTCTGCTTAGCCCTCCAAGCCTTCCCATAAGGAATCTCATAATTCCATCTGACCTTCACTGCTGTCTGGATGTGTTTTGCTTCCATATCTTTCTTCTCCACTATCTCAGTATACATGAGTTGCGCAATGAGAGTTGAAGACAGGTTTGGATGACGAACCAACAAGTTTTTCCTCACACAATTGTGTGGGACCACATTGGTGACAACCCAGTGGATGCTATACTTCGGCACGTGCCCATGCACCTTAGAAGGACAACTTGTTTCAACACACTTCACGGTATAGTTTGTTGTATTTGATATGTGTGTCCGGAATACCCTCTGCGTAGACATAGCCCACTTTATCACAGCATACTTCAATTTTTTCTTTGTATCAAACATAGCACCTATCTGGACTTGGTTCAGATTATATTGCCATGGAGTCTCATGGCCATCATTGACCATAAGACCGGTGGATATGTCCTGATCCCATGCGGAAGGAATAGGTACCTCCACTTCATCTTCGGAATTTTCAGAATCCAGATCCTCCGCAAATCCATCTTCGTCCTCTTCCTCCATCACCCTCTGCATTTCACCGGCTTCCTCATCCCCGTCAGCAACCCCAGAACCAGCTAATATAATCGACTGAATACTCTGCCCAATAGCATTGTGTGTCATGTTGTCTAACTCTTTCTCGGCTAGGCTAGCATCCACATCCGGTGGCTGTGAGCCGGATAAATAATTCTCGTTACCCACTTGACTACCCTGGCCGGGTTCATACCCCACGTGGAGTTGTGCGGTATTCTCCTCCTTCGCCACTGGTTGCACTAGGGCATATGGGTGAATTCTTCGGTCTCGACAACGACTTAGCAGAGTCAACCAATGCTGGCTCCTATCTATCGGCATCAACTCCCACTTGACTTCTCTACAGGATTTGGTCCACAATGCATGAATACTGACGGAACATACTTCAGGATCCAGCCCAAAACTAGTAGTCAACCAGTGCTTCAACTGTCTAATGTCCAGTCTGTCCGGGTTTGAAAGTGTCATGACGCCATTTTTAAACTCGCTAAGATCAACCCCCAACTCATTATATCGAACATTACCAGGGCCGTAGTAAACGGTCAGATTTACCGATTCAGACATTTTTACCTGTCAAACACTTCCATCTCATTAATCTAAACAAACAAAATTATTAACCCCCTACACTAACTAACCGCTAAAATGACAGCACAAACAAATTAACACTAAAATAAATATGACACGCGATTATACCTTCGACGCGTGCGGACACTTCACGTAGAACTTGCACCAACGGACAACGCGAACGGCACCTCCTCCTCACCAGCCAAACCTCCTCCTCCTCCTCCTCAGCCCACCATTGCTACTCCTCCTCCTCAACCCACCATGAATCCACTTGAACGCACAAATAACTATCCCATTTCAATAAAAATTACCGTAGGCCGGTGGAGATGGCTACGATCTACCAATTCTGCGGTTTGGATTTGAAAAAAGGTGAAGAAATGGAGAGATCAAAGTGGGGGGCGATGTACAGAAGAGGAGGCAGAGAGAGGAACGAACAGAAGCCAGCCAGGGGAGAAGCAGGGGAGGAAGATGGCGCTGGCTGCTTATCTAGTACTCTTCGGTCTCCAGGTGACCGAAGAGGTCTTCGGCCGCGGGGTGGCCGAAGAGTCTGTCTTCGGCCCAGCTGACGCGTCTTCGGCCCAGCGGACACGTCTTCGGCCCCCAGGTGACCGAAAACTCCTTCTTCGGCTTCCAGGTGACCGACGGGGTGCTATTTTTGCAAAAAAATAGTTGGCCCTGCTATTTTTCAAAATTGCTTAAAAAAACCTGCTAGTTTTGAAAAAAAATCCTAAGCGAGCAAGGAGAACGTACTCTTCGGTGCGCTGGCGGCAAGGAGTCGACGTCGTCCCGTGGTGCGGCAGCGATTGGCTGCCGCACCCGCACATGGAGCGTTCCTGGAGAGTTTGGTCCTCGCGGTGAAGGTCGTGCACGAAAGCCGGCGGCGCGTCATCCTGCTTCCGCATCATCATCCGCACCATCGACGACAGTGCAGACGCCATTGATGATGATCCAAAGATCGTCCTCTCGAGAGCGTACGTACAATCTCTAGGTAGCCCCTGCCTCTCTGTAACGCTATCGATCGTCTACGTCTAGTCCACCGTAGGTACTTGCATATATAGATGGAAGCAGGGGAGACGTGCGACCCGATTCTGACACGTAGCGCTCAACAGCCGAGCCACGGTCCGACTCGGAACTGAAAATGAAACCAAGCCCGACTCGATCGGCCGACCGTCTGCAACTCTGAAGCCAGCCGGTCGGTCCTCAACCCGCTCCAACCCGGACCCCCGCCGCGCGCGTCTATATATACACGCGCCTCGACGGCACTCATCACATCAACAAACACTTGCGCCCGAGGCCAAGCAGAAGCAAAAGTCAGATCTCTCATGGGGAGCAACGGCGGCGGCGGCGGCAGCAAGGACGCCGCCACGGAGGCGGCGGCCAAGCAGGAGGTCCCGGCGAGTCGGGAGAAGACGCCGCAGCAGGTGAACCAAGAGCTGAGGGAGTCGCTGTCGAAGCAGGTCAGCTTCCGCAAACTGGCGGAGCGCTACGGCGGCGTGGACGACCTCCTCGACCTGTGCGTCGGCTCGGGCGACGACAACTGCTTCGACGACTGGTGCTGCGTCGTCAACCCCGACGGCTCCTACTACTACCTGCACCGCGACTGCGCTCCTGCCCCCGATTACTTGCTGTCCTATGATGATGATGGTCGACTTGTTCTCCTGAAACAAGAAAAGCCCAGCTGAGATGCATGTACCTCGTGCCTCCTGGTCTAGTTTGCTTGCTTGTTTGTTTCTTTGTTTGTTTGGATCTCTCAATGAAACAATTAATATTTGCTTGACCATCGAAATCTGACCCCCTGTTCAGTGGAATTTAGTTGCTTGGGTCTCATCCTCCTCGATCATGGCCTTTTCCAGCTGAGCAATTGTCGACGCAGGTCGTTGCCGACTACCCGTGCTAGCGCATCGGCGTCTTTTTCTCGACCAGAGAACCTCTCCGGTGATATACATCCGGATGTGCGTAGGAGTCATGGTGTTATTTTGCTATTATATTTATTAAACGATTTTGGAAAGGTAATTGTGGTACTAAATTAGTGAATAAATCATAGTACACAAAAGAGCATGCAAATCATGAAATAAATGTACCACCCTGGAGAAACTTTGCGAATAAATGTACTAGGAAAGAAGCACAGCAACTCTTTATTGGGTTCACTAATGCCGACTGTCATGGTATCCATACGGATATCTGCTTAGAATGCCTTTCATAGTACTCAATTAATTGTCAAAGTCCAAATGGTGTGTATCGATTTCGCTCCCTGACGTCTGACCATGCCTGCGGTCAGTCCTTGACTCAATTTTCTCCCTTTTTTTCTTTGAAAAACGAGAACCAACTTTCATAAATTTGAACTTAAAAATTTTAAATACTGACTTTCAAAATTAATTTTTTAGAAAATTGAACTTTCATAAATTTGAACTATGAAATTTTAACTCTCAGAAATTCAAATAATTCTCCTCTTGTATGATCGACTTTTTCTCTGGAACAATAATACGCCGATGCATGTGCATTATGTCGGGTTTAACTTGTTTGTTTGGGTCTACCTAGACAATATAAGAACGACAATTTATCATACTCCCTCTGTTTCATAATGTAGTGCATATAGATTTTTTGAAAAGTCAAACCCCATAAACTTTGACCAAGTTTGTGGAGAATGCAAACATATATCATTAGATTCACCATAAGATATAGTTTCAGATTTTTTTTATATTTGATATTATAGATATAAATAGTTTTCTCTATAAACTTGGTCAAAGTTTGCAAAATTTGACTTTAAAAAAAATCTATAAGCACTACAATATGGAACGGAGGGAGTATTATGTTGTAGGAGATATGCCCTAGAGACAGTAATAACAGTTATTTTGTATCTTCAAGTTTGTAATGAATGTTTATGTTCCATGCTATAACTGCAATGATTCTCGAGTCTACAATATCCACGAGACTCGGAGGGAAACTCATGTGCACGTATGGTATAATAAACGGTAAAAAGTATTCCTAGTCATGTCTCTAAGACTATCTCAAGTATTGCATGATGATCCTGTTTTCCTGATCATGGGCATACCTATTGTAACACCCCTCAGTAATGAGCAACAGTGATCCAACATGATTATGCTAAGCTACTGTGATTTGCAATGTTTAATCAATGTGGATTATTATCTCTTTTCAAATTCCTCCACTGGATTCAATTCAAATTCAAAGTAAAATTTGAAGTTGCTCAAAATTTGCTGAAAAATAGTTCATGTTGTAGCAAATATTCCAAAACAATTTCTTGTTCAGGAAAACAACATCACCTAATTTCCTAAAATGGGCTAGAGCATTAAAACAGTGCAAAAACAGCACTTTAATGCCATATCCATTTATAAAAAATTCAAATGGATTCAAAAATTGCCCAAACTTTTTCTTATTTTTCTGGACGAATTTCACATTTTACAAAATGCATTTTGGCAGCTCACTTATTTTTCTAAATCTTCTGTAAAAGAAAAATAGAAAAAGAAAATAAAAAGGCCTAAACCGACTGGGCCTAAGTGCACAGTGCACTCGGCCCAGCCCACCCCGGCCTGTCTACCTCCTCTCTCTCTCTCTCGCCGTGTCAGCCGTGCCGTGGCCAGAGCGCGGCCGCTCCGGCCACTGGCCGCCACCTGCCGCCGCAGGCCATCGGGGAGGATAAGGCCGAGCCCTATCCACTCCCCCTGGACGCCTCGCCATTCTCCCCTCTCCTCTCCCTCGCTCGGACGCCTCTCCCCCTCCTCTCCAGTACGCGCTCGTCACCGCCCGCCGTCGAATCCGCGGCCACCGTCATCGCAGGGTTGAGCCACCGTGCCCGTCGTCCTCGCCGTCGTCGACTACGTCGACCCCGTCCACGAGCACAAGCCGAGAAGCACCGCAACGCCGTTCCGCCTCATCTTCTTCCTCCTCGGTCGCCGTCTTCTTCCCCGTCGATTCGCCGGCGTCTTCAGCTCCTAAGCCGTCAACGGGCCACCGTGCGCCTCCACGGTGAGCACCACGCCGGATCTCCTCCTTCTCCTCTTTTCTTTCATGCCGTAGCCGCCGCATTCGTCGTGGCCGTACCCGTCGATGCCGTCGTGCTCGTAACCGTGGCCATGCTCGCCGTCGAGCTCGTCCGAGCTCGCAGCCGCGCTCAGCGTAGCCGTAGGAGTCGAACGAGCTAGCTAGCGCCGCTTGCCGTGCCCGCAAACGCCGGATCCGAGCTCGCCCGACACAGCTCCGCCGCTGACCTCGCCACCGGCGTCGATTCCGGCCGATTCCGGCGACGCCACCGTCACCGTTGGACGCGCGGTCGAGTACTCATTCCAACGCGCTAGGCCGCGTGCCAAATGGCCGCCTGTGGCCGTTTTCCGGCGAAGTCCGAGACGCGCAGCCGCGTTTTTCGTCGCCGTCGACGAGCCGCCGGCCGCCGCCGAGCTGGCACACCTGGGGCCACCCCCTGGGTCACTGCCAGTGGGGCCCCTGGCCCCAGTTGACCGAGTTGACTTGGTCAACTCGGCTGACTGGGCAGCTACTGCCACTGACACGCGGGCCCCACCCACTTAATTAGTTAATTAGATAATTTAATTAATTAGTAAAACTAATCTGAGACTGACATGTGGGGCCCACGTTCTAATTAACCCCTAATTAGCTCTCTGTCACTTGACCAGTGGGACCCAGCTGTCAGGTTTGACCTGGAACAGCTGGGTTGACCACTGATGTCATGCTGACATCATCTGTACACTGTTCTGGATAATGTGAATTAATTAATTAAAATAATTTCAGGATTTTCAGAAAAAGGTTTAAATCTTTGAAAATTCGTAGAAATTCAACCGTAGCTCGGATCGAAAAGTTTTCAACATGAAAGTTGATTAGAAAAACGAGACGAATCCGAATATGTGGTCAAAATGCTTGTCCATCACTCCTAACTATCTGAACATGGAACCTTCCCCTCCGGTTCAGTATACCGAAATCCGCCTAAACGCCGGGAAAATATCCCAGATATTTTCCCGCTTCGTCTGCGACATATAGCGTTGCATTAGGTCACCACCAGCACTGCATACCGTCATGACATGCATTGTGTTGCATCTGTTTGCTTTTATTTATTGTTTCTTCCCCCTCTTCTTATCCGGTAGACCCCGAGTCAGACGCAGCTCCGGAGTCCGACTACACCGCTGACGACCCCTCCTTTGCCGCAGAGCTTCCTGGCAAGCAAACCCCCTTGACGCATGCCTATATCACCTATTCTTTCTCCCTCCTGCTTGCATGAGAATTTGCTACTGCTTTTGATTGATCCTATTCTAATGCATAGCCTGTTTTTGTAAACTGCTATTGATACTTACCCGATATCCTAAATGCTTAGTATAGGTTGGATGGAAACCATCTGTGGCCCCTCTTCCTTGCTCTTAGTTGCCTCGCTTAGTTACCAGTGCCCCGTTCGATGTGATCGACGGGCTGAGACCAGGACATCACCGCACACCCCCCAAGTTGGATGACCACCTCCGATGAAGATTCTGTCGTGCTACCCCGCTAGTGTGAATACCATCGAGGGTGATTCCTCCGGGTTCACCTTGACGGGTACATCGAGTGGGAATCCAACGAGGGTGATTCCTCGGATTCCTTCATGATGTTATGGACACACGGATACTTAGACTTTACTTCAGATACTTGGTAAAGTCGGGTAGGCCCCGAGGGGGTACCCGCGAGTGATGTGGAGTCGGGTTAACCATGAGGGTAACCGCGAGATAATTACGTGGCACGGCCGGGCATTCTTAGCCCTTGCCGTAAGTCCACGAGACGGGGCAACGGGGTCACATGATCGTGAGTCTCTGCTTGTCACCGCGAGCTCCCAACACACTAATGGGTTAGGGTATGTAATCTGAGTAGGCCCCTGACCTTTTCGCACTAACCACCACGCGGGAACAAGTATGGGCACTCGGCGTCGTATGTATCAGCCGAAGCTCTTCAGATGTCAGCGGTTGAGCGGCACGCGCCCGGGTTGGACCGCAAAAGCCTACGCTTGTATTAAGGGGGCTAGGTCTGCTCCCGACCATCCTCGCAATGCGCAGGAGTGCAAAGGGCGATGGGCCCAAGACCCCTGAGCGCTTAGGATGTAGACCGGCGTGCTGGCTTCTCTGTTGAGCCTAGGTAGGGCTACGACGTGTCGATCAGCCGAGGCCGGGCATGGACCGAGCAAGTGTGTCCGGCCAGAGTTTATCGAGCGTGTTGGGTAAGTTGGTGCACCCCTGCAGGGAAGTATATCTATTCGAATAGCCGTGTCCACAGTAACAGGACGCTCGGAAAGTATCCCGATCTTCTACAACTAGAAATGGGTTGAATATGTTTGCTCCGGGATCGCTTTCTCGCAGGGAGTCGAGGAAGGATCTCTGGGCATTGCTACTACTTATTGCTACTGCTATATTTAAGTACTAATCTGCACTCTTCTAATGCTGCAAGACTCTGAAGATGCTAGTCTTCGATAGGCTAGGCCTTTCTCTCTCTTCTGGCATTTCTGCAGTCCAGTCCACTAATACAGCCCTCCTTTGATACTGATGCATAATTAGAATAGATCTGATGTAAGTCTTGCGAGTACTTTGGATGAGTACTCACGGTTGCTTTTCTTCCCCTTTTTCCCACATACCCGATTGATGTGACCAGATGATGGAGCCCAGGAGCCAGCTGCGCCAGCCGACGACTACTACTACTACCCCTCTGGTGGAGAGTACTACTACGTGGAGACCGCCGACGACCAGGAGTAGATAGGAGGCACCCAGGCAGGAGGCCTGCGCCTTTCGATCCAGTGTCGTTGTTTTGCCCCGCCTTCTTAAGGTTTATCTGTTTAAATTTTATGTCTGTACTCAGATATCTGATGTTTCCGCTGATGCTTGTATGACTCAAGATTATGTATTCAAGCCCTCGAGGCCCCTGGCTTGTAATATAAAGCTTGTATGACTTTTATTTGTGTTTAGAGTTGTGTTGTGATATCTCCAAGTGAGTCCTTAGGCTTGATCGTGTGCATTTGCGTGTATGGTTAGTGCACGATTAAGTCGGGGGCGTCACAAGTTGGTATCAGAGCCGACTGCCTGTAGGAACCCCCCTTTTCAACTCCTTGGCCGAAGTTGAGTCTAGTCTTTACAAAACTGTTTTACTAACATGGTTGTGTGGCTTACAGGCCCACGTTGCCTATGGGTGGTATTAGGATCTTTTATTCCTCTTCCATACTCTGGGACTCTAATTTCTCTTCTATTCGGGTTAAATGATTTTGCTAACTCTGACATTAGGTTCTCGTGCTCACATTCACCCGGAGAGCTGGATTATCTGCAATCATTTCTTTCCAATGCTATCATATGCTTCTCACACTGTCTTTTGACATATGCACTATCTTGTTTCAG
Source organism: Elymus sibiricus (assembly GCA_039707655.1). Classification (NCBI taxonomy): domain Eukaryota; kingdom Viridiplantae; phylum Streptophyta; class Magnoliopsida; order Poales; family Poaceae; genus Elymus; species Elymus sibiricus. The sequence continues at coordinate 323,502,678 of CM077672.1, forward strand.
ATGCGTCCCGCAAGACATCTCGTACGCCAGACCATGGCTGTTGATGCGACTGGGTTCCCGGCCATTTTGTTCGATCTTTTGACCAGGCTAGGATATCGCTGGTACCCCGAGTACACTGTTTACGAGGATTACCGCGAGTTCAACCAGGAGCAGTACCATGCTGTGGTCCGCATCTTTGATCGGCAGGACATCTCCATCACTGAGTTGCACACCTTCCATGGTGTTGGAGTGACTGTTGATATGGCCGTCCATGATGCTGCCTATACTGCTATTGCCCGTCTCCGTGGAGAGCACAACAGTCGCTTGGAGAAGACTGCTTTCAGATATATCCCATATGCCCCCGCTGGGGATGAGAGTGGATACTACACTGATGTTTGTACACCTTACGTGCCACGTCGCTATGACCCGCAGGTTTTGGTACAGTACACTCAGACTCTGGACCGCACTGCTCGAGCTCTTGCTGTCGAGTTGTACGCCACTCGTGCTCGTCTTTACGACGCTCTCACACAGTTGCTACCAGCAGTCAGTGCACGGATGCACCCAGAGTACATTCTTTACCCGCGCAGGACGGAGATGCCACCCGGTCTTGAGTGGCCTGCTGTTGGAGGTCTTACCCCTCCACGTGGTCCTCTTCTTCCAGTCCGCGACTAGGTTCTGCACCAGAGTGTTCATGGAGCGCAGGATCCTTATATCGAGGGTACCCTGCGTCGTCACCTGCAGCTGCCTAGCTTCAGTGGTTTTCTCCGACGTTGATATAGCATATCGCTATGTCCCGTTGTTGTATCCCTCCACCGCGTGCCTGCGTGCCGCCTAGTTGTCTAGCTTTCCTTTTCGCTGTTGTAACGCTGGCTTGTAACCGAACCTATGTATGGATCTGTATGTCATGATTGACTATGATGATGTATCTATTGCACTTCCTTTTGTTGTGCATGTTACTTCATAAATGAATCCATACTACTGCAAATGCTCGTTGCTAAACTACCCCTGTTGAATTTTAGCAGGATGGTTAGACCTACAGGTCATGGCCGTGGTGCCAACAATCCACCACCGCCCGACTATATGGCTGCAATGATGCAACAATTCGAAATGCACCGTCAGTTTATGCAAGGACTTATGGATCAGTTTCCTCATCCAAATGCCAATCATCAGCCAGCCGCAATCACCTTGCAAGAGTTTGTGCGCATGAACCCAACCATTTTCCGCAACTCAGTCCAGCCGCTTGACGCTGATGACTGGCTCCGCGACATCACTTTCGAGATGGAGTCTGCGAATGTGGCCCCTGTCAACTATGTCACTTTCGCCTCATACTTTCTGAAGGGACCTTAGCTGCTGGAACCATCATCACCTGGGTGGAGTTCAAAGCTGCTTTCCGTGCCCGTTACATTCCGCAAGGAGTCATGGACCGGAAGAAGCGTGAGTTCCGCAATCTTACTCAGGGTAATAAGTCTGTGGAAGCTTATCAGCGGGAATTTCTGGAACTATCTCACTACGCTGAAGAGGACATTGCTACTGATGCACGCAGACAGGAAAAGTTCCGTGAAGGGCTCAACCCTGACATCAAGCTTGCACTGCTAGTACAGGACTTTGCTGACTTCGCCACCTCGGTGAACAAGGCTATTCAGGTCGAAACAAGTCTGAAGGATCACAAGGACGCTCTTAAGTGCACCCGTGAAGCGGGCTCATCTTCGGGCTCGTCTTCCCAGAAGCGCCGCATTTGGATCCCTAACAGCATGTACCGTCCGAATGTACCTGTTCAGAGGCCATCATATGTTGCCCCTCGTATGCCTCCTCCACCTCCGAGGCAGTTCAGGCCTCAAGCTCCAATGCCTCGAGCTCTTGCTCCCCGTCCCGACAATGGACTCTGCTTCAAGTGTGGCCATCCCGGTCACCGTGCCAGAGACTACTCCCAGAGTCAGAATCAGCTTGTGCTCTCATCTGCTGGACGTGGTAATGGCCGTGGTAACAACCAGCCCCGCAACAACAATGCCAGGCCTTCGTATGGTCGTGGTCAGGCTTATCATGTCAACATGAATGAAGACCCAGACCAACCAACTACTGTGATGGGTACACTTCCTGTTAATTCAGTACCAGCTTCTGTTATATTTGATACAGGAGCATCGCATTCTTTCATATCAGAAGAGTTTGCATTCATGCATGGCATTAAACATGACAATTTGCACCAGCTGTTAGTGGTTAACACTCCCGCGGGCCATTGTCGAACCTCTATGTTCAGCCCTGATGTTACCATTGAAATTGAAGGGTTGGAATTCCATGCTTTTCCCATTATTTTGAAGTCTTCCAAGGTTGACCTCATTCTGGGAATGGATTGCTTGAAGGCTCACATCGCCTTAATCAATTGTGCCACTAAGTCTGTCCAACTCCTGCACCCCTCGGATGAGATAGTAAACTACCATGTGCATCTTGTTCATAATGCCGAGGCTCAGATTTATGCACTGAATGCGTTGAACGCTTCTCCTCTTGAGGGGATCGAAAACGTTCCAGTCGTTCGCGACTTCCAAGATGTATTCCCGGAAGAACTTCCAGGAGTACCCCCTGCTAGAGCTGTCGAGTTTGTCATCGATTTAAAACCATGCACAACTCCTATTGCGAAGCGTCCTTATAAGATGCCTCCGCATGAACTTCTCGAGCTTAAGGAGGAACTCGACAAATCACTTCGCAAGGGCTTCATTTGCCCAAGTTCCTCTGCCTGGGGAGCACCTTCTCTCTTTGTCAAGAAGAAAGATGGTACAAACCGATTGGTCCAAGATTACCGGCCTATCAACCAAGCCACCATTCAGAACAAGTATCCGCTTCCTCGGATCAATGACCTTTATGATCAACTGGTTGGATCATCAGTGTTCTCTAAACTCGACTTGAGGTTGGGTTATCATCAGATCCGCATTCGCGAAGAGGATATTCCCAAGACTGCCTTTGTTACTCGCTATGGCTCTTATGAGTACACTGTCATGTCATTTGGCTTAACTAATGCTCCAGCAACGTTCTCCCGCTTGATGAATTATATCTTCATGGATTACCTCAAAAAGTTCGTCGTGGTTTATCTGGATGATATTCTGGTTTATTCCAAGAATAAGGAAGAACACGCTGAACATCTTCGTCTTGTTCTGGAAAAGCTTCGACAGCACCAGCTATATGCCAAGTATTCCAAGTGCGAATTCTGGTTATCTGAAGTAACCTACCTTGGTCATGTGATTTCCAAGGATGGCATTTCTGTCAACCCAGAACGAGTTCAGGCTATTCTTGACTGGACTCCCCCGAAGAATGTCAAGCTAGTCAGAAGTTTTCTCGGACTCGCCAGCTACTGCCATCGTTTCGTTGAGAACTTCTCCAAGATTGCCAAGCCTCTGACTAATCTGCTTCACAAAGGCGTTAAGTTTGAGTGGACAGATGAATGTCAGAAAAGTTTCCAGACCCTTAAGGACAAGCTGACCTCTGCTCCAGTGCTTGCTCCTCCGGATTCTCGTAAGGACTTCGTGATCTATTGCGACACCTCTCGTCAAGGTTTAGGCTGTGTCCTGATGCAAGAACGAAGAGTAATTGCCTATGCCTCCCGATAGTTGTGTCCTCACGAAGAGAACTACCCAGTGCATGATCTTGAACTTGCTGCAGTGATTTACGCATTGAAGCTGTGGCGACATTACCTTCTCGGTAATCGGTGCGAGATATATACTGATCACCAAAGTCTGAAGTATTTATTTACTCAGCCGGATCTCAATCTCCGCCAACAGCGATGGTTGGAAACAATTACGGACTATGACTGTGGTATTTCATATACCCCTGGCAAGGCTAATGTGATGGCCGACGCCTTGAGCTGCAAGTCCTATTGCAACAACCTCATGGTTCAGCGAGCTCAACCTCATCTGTATGAAGAACTGCGCAAGCTGAACTTCCACATTGTTCCACATGGTTCTCTTAATACCCTTGTTATACAGCCAGATCTTGAGATAGTTGTTAAGCGTGCACAAGCTAAAGATGCTGAAGTTGATCAGATGAAAAGAGATCTTCACCTTGAAAAGTACATAGATTTCTCGCTTGCTGAAGATGGAACTTTGTATTTCAGAGACCGCATTGTGGTACCTCGGTTCGAGCTTATGACCGACAAAGTCATGAAGGAGGCACATGATACACCACTGTCTATTCATCCGGGTAGCACCAAGATGTATCGTGATCTCTGTTAAGGGTACTGGTGGTCTAAGATGAAGCAGGACATTGCTCGATATATTGCTGAATGTGACGTTTGCCGTCGCGTTAAGGCAGAACATCAGAAGCTTGTTGGAATTCTGCAACCACTCCCTATCCCTGAGTGGAAATGGGATAAAGTTCAGATGGATCTTATCACTGGCTTTCCCACGTCACAAAAGGGTCATGATGCTATTCTTGTCGTCATTGATCAACTCTCCAAAGTTGCACATTTTCTGCCAGTCAAGGAGACGATCACTACTAGTCAGTTAGCAAATTTGTATATCTCCAGAATTGTTTCACTCCACGGTATTCCGAAGGAGATCAGTTCAGACCATGGCAGCCTCTTCACCTCTAAGTTCTGGGCAAGTTTCCAAGAAGCTATGGGAACTCATATAACCTGGAGTTCAGCTTATCACCCCCAGTCCCAAGGCCAAGTCGAACGAGTCAATCAAGTGCTTGAAGATATGTTGCGTGCTTGCGTTCTCTCATTTGGAAAGAAGTGGGAGGAATCTCTCCCGTATGCCGAGTTTTCTTACAACAACAGCTATCAAGCAAGCTTGAAAAATGGCACCCTTCGAGGTACTCTATGGACGTAAGTGTCGAACGCCTCTGAATTGGTCAGAAACTGGGGAACGACCGCTCATTGGTCCGGATATTATCCAACACACTGAAGAGCAAGTCCGCATCGTCCGGGAAAATCTCAAAGCTGCTCAATCTCGCCAGAAGAGCAATTATGATCGTAAACACTGGGGATCGATCTATCAACCTGGTGAGCAAGCTTATTTGCGTGTCACTCCCATGAAGGGCACTCATCGATTTGGAATCAAGGGCAAGTTAGCTCCTCGCTACATTGGTCCCTTCCGCATTCTCGCCTGACGTGGACATGTGGCATATAAATTGGAGTTGCCGCCGCAATTCTCTCACATCCACGACGTCTTCCATGTGTCGCAACTTCACCGTTGCTTCAAGGAATCTCCGCACCGAGCAGTGGATCATGAATTGCTCGATTTGCAAGATGATCTATCTTATAAAGAGCATCCGATCCGCATTCTCGATCAAGCTGAACGTCGGACCCGCCAGAAGATTACCAAGTTCCTTAAAGTGCAGTGGTCAAATCATACTGAAGATGAAGCCACATGGGAACGCGAGGATCGTCTTCGCGAGGCATATCCCGACCTCTTCCCTTCTACATCCTGAATTCTCGGGACGAGAATTTCTTTTAGAGGAGGAGAATTGTAACACCCCTCTGTAATGAGCAACAGTGATCCAACATGATTATGCTAAGCTACTGTGATTTGCAATGTTTAATCAATGTGGATTATTATCTCTTTTCAAATTCCTCCACTGGATTCAATTCAAATTCAAAGTGAAATTTGAAATTGCTCAAAATTTGCTGGAAAATACTTCATGTTGTAGCAAATATTCCAAAACAATTTCTTGTTCAGGAAAACAACATCATCTAATTTCCTAAAATGGGCTAGAGCATTAAAACAGTGCAAAAACAACACTTTAATGCCATATCCATTTATGAAAAATTCAAATGGATTCAAAAATTGCCCAAACTTTTTGTGGCAATGCAGATTAATGCAATGTAATTTTGTGGACGAATTTCACATTTTACAAAATGCATTTTGGCAGCTCACTTATTTTTCTAAATCTTCTGTAAAAAGAAAAACAGAAAAAGAAAATAAAAAGGCCTAAACCGACTGGGCCTAAGTGCACAGTGCACTCGGCCCAGCCCACCTCGGCCTGTCTCCCTCCTCCTCTCTCTCTCTCTCTCTCTCTCTCTCTCGCCGTGTCAACCGCGCCGTGGCCAGAGCGCGTTCGCTCCGGCCGCTGGCCGCCACCTGCCGCCGCAGGCCAGCGGGGCGGATAAGGCCGAGCCCTATCCACTCCCCCTGGACGCCTCGCCATTCTCCCCTCTTCTCTCCCTCGCTCGGACGCCTCTCCCCCTCCTCTCCAGTACGCGCTCGTCGCCGCTCGCCGTCGAATCCGCGGCCACCGTCGTCGCAGGGCTGCGCCACCGTGCCCGTCGTCCTCGCCGTCGTCGACTACGTTGACCCCGTTCACAAGCGCAAGCCGAGAAGCACCGCAACGCCGTTCCACCTCGTCTTCTTCCTCCTCGGTCGCCGTCTTCTTCCCCGTCGATTCACCGGCGTCTTCAGCTCCTAAGCCATCAACGGGCCACCGTGCGCCTCCACGATGAGCACCACGCCGGATCTCCTCCTTCTCCTCTTTTCTTTCACGCCGTAGCCGCCGCATTTGTCGTGGCCGTACCCGTCGCCGCCGTCGTGCTCGTAGCCGTGGCCATGCTTGCCGTCGAGCTCGTCCGAGCTCGCAGCCGCGCTCAGCGTAGCCGTAGGAGTCGAACGAGCTAGCTAGCGCCGCTTGCTGTGCCCGAGCTCGTCCGAAACAGCTCCGCCGCTGACCTCGTCGCCGGCGTCGATTCCGGCCGACTCCGGCGACCCCACCGCCACCGTTGGACGCGCGGTCGAGTACTCGTTCCAACGCGCTAGGCCACGTGCCAAATGGCCGCCTGTGGCCGTTTTCCGGCGAAGTCCGAGACGTGTCGCCGCGTTTTTCGTCGCCGCCAACGAGCCGCCGGCCGCCGCCAAGCTAGCACACCTGGGGCCAACCCCTGGGTCACTGCCAGTGGGGCCCCTCGCCCAGTTGACCGAGTTGACTTGGTCAACTCGGCTGACTGGGCAGCTACTGCCACAGACACGCGGGCCCCACCCGCTTAATTATTTAATTAGATAATTTAATTAATTAGTTAAACTAATCTAACACTAACATGTGGGGCCCACGTTCTAATTAACCCCTAATTAGCTCTCTGTCACTGACCAGTGGGACCCAGCTGTCAGGTTTGACCTGGAACAGCTGGGTTGACCACTGATGTCATGCTGACGTCATCTATACATTGTTCTAGATAATGTGAATTAATTAATTAAAATAATTCCAGGATTTTCAGAAAAAGCTTTAAATCTTTGAAAATTCGTAGAAATTCAACCGTAGCTCGGATCGAAAAGTTTTCAACATGAAAGTTGATCAGAAAAACGAGACAAATCTGAATATGTGATCAAAATGCTTGACCTTCACTCCTAACTATCTGAACATGGAACTTTCTCCTCCGGTTCACTATATCAAAATCTGCCTAAACGCCGGGAAAATATCACAGATATTTTCCCGCTTCGTCTGCGACATGTAGCGTTGCATTAGGTCACCACCAGCACTGCATACCGTCATGCCATGCATTGTGTTGCATTTGTTTGCTTTTATTTATTGTTTCTACCCCCTCTTCTTATCCGGTAGACCCCGAGTCAGACGCAGCTCCGGAGTCCGACTACACCGCTAACGACCCCTCCTTTGCCGCAGAGCTTCCAGGCAAGCAACCCCCCTTGACGCATGCCTATATCACCTATTCTTTCTCCCTCCTGCTTGCATTAGAATTTGCTACTGCTTTTGATTGATCCTATTCTAATGCATAGCCTGTTTTTGTAAACTGCTATTGATACTTACCCGATATCCTAAATGCTTAGTATAGGTTGGATGGAAACCATCTGTGGCCCCTCTTCCTTGTTCTTAGTTGCCCCGCTTAGTTACCAGTGCCCCGTTCGATGTGATCGACGGGCTGAGACCAGCACATCACCGCACACCCCCTAAGTTGTACGACTCTACAGAGCTACCAACGAGTGTCGAGGGTGATACCTGCTATCTCACTCCCGATGTTGCCTCTGTAGTACAGCTAGTCGACTGTGGGTTACCGAGGGTGATTCCTCTTTCACCACCTCCGATGAAGCTTCTGTCGTGCAACCCCGCAAGTGTGAATACCATCGAGGGTGATTCCTCCGGGTTCACCTTGACGGGTACATCGAGTGGGAATCCAACGAGGGTGATTCCTCGGATTCCTTCATGATGTTATGGACACACGGATACTTAGACTTTACTTCAGATACTTGGTAAAGTCGGGTAGGCCCCGAGGGGTACCCGCGAGTGATGTGGAGTCGGGTTGACCATGAGGGTACCCGCGAGATAATTACGTGGCACGACCGGGCATTCTTAGCCCTTGCCGTAAGTCCATGAGACGGGGCGACGGGGTCACATGATCGTGAGTCTCTGCTTGTCACCGCGAGCTCCTAACACACTAATGGGTTAGGATATGTAATCTGAGTAGGCCCCTGGCCTTTTCGCATTAACCACCACGCGGGAACAAGTATGGGCACTCAGCGTCATATGTATCAGTCGAAGCTCTTCAGATGTCAGCGGTTGAGCGGCACGCGCCCGGGTTGGACCGTGAAAGCCTGCACTTGTATTAATGGGGCTAGGTCTGCTCCCGGCCGTCCTCGCAACGCGCAGGAATGCAAAGGGCGATGGGCCCAAGACCCCTGAGCGCTTAGGATGTAGACCGGCGTGCTGGCCTCTCTGTTGAGCCTAGGTAGGTCTACGACGTGTCGATCAGCCAAGGCTGGGCATGGACCGAGCAAGTGTGTCCGGCCAGAGTTTATCGAGCGTGTTGGGTAAGTTGGTGCACCCCTGCAGGGAAGTATATCTATTCTAATAGCCGTGTCCACCGTAACAGGATGCTCGAAAAGTATCCCGATCTTCTACAACTAGAAATGGGTTGAATATGTTTGCTCCGGGATCGCTTTCTCGTAGGGAGTCGAGGAAGGATCTCTGGGCGTTGCTACTACTTATTGCTACTGCTATATTTAAGTACTAATCTGCACTCTTCTAATGTTGCAAGGGTCTGAAGATGCTAGTCTTCGATAGGCTAGGCCTTTCTCTCCCATCTGGCATTTCTGCAGTCCAGTCCACTGATACAGCCCTCCTTTGATACTGATGCATAATTAGAATAGATCTGATGTAAGTCTTGTGAGTACTTTGGATGAGTACTCACGGTTGCTTTGCTTCCCCTTTTTCCCACATACCCGATTGATGCGACCAGATGACGGAGCCCAGGAGCCAGCTGCACCAGCCGACGACTACTACTACTACCCCTCTGGTGGAGAGTACTACTACGTGGAGACCGCCGACGACCAGGAGTAGATAGGAGGCACCCAGGCAGGAGGCCTGCGCCTTTCGATCCAATGTCGTTGTTTTGCCCCGCCTTCTTAACGCTTATTTATTTAACTTTTATGTCTGTACTCAGATATCTGATGCTTCCGCTGATGCTTATATGACTCAAGCTTATGTATTCGAGCCCTCGAGGCCCCTGGCTTGTAATATAAAGCTTGTATGACTTTTATTTGTGTTTAGAGTTGTGTTGTGATATCTCCAAGTGATTCCTTAGGATTGATCGTGTTCATTTGCGTGGATGATTAGTGCACGATTAAGTCGGGGGCGTCACACCTATGGCGGCAATTTTGAGGGCACAACGTTAGTAGAACACTTGTGTTGAATCGACCGAAATTGATGTTATGCTATGAGATACATTCGTCACAAGTTAATGGTTAATAACACAGAGATGGTTAATGTTTGCATAATTCCTTAGACCATGAGAGTATCGAGTTCCTTCGTACTTGCTTCGTGAAGTTTGGGGTTTGTTAAACGTCATCCGTAACTGGGTGGCTATTACGGCAGCTTACGGGTTCACAGAAAGGTATGACAAGGAACGAGATAGCTCAAGATTGGGATTTGCTCCTCCGATGATGGAGAGATATTCTCGGGCCCTCTCGGTGTTACGGTATCCATCATCGTATGGCCAGACACATTGTGATTTGATCACAGGGATGCCGGAATGCGAAAACGAGAAAAGAGAACAAAACCGGTAACGAGGTAACTGGCATAGTGGACAAGTGTTGATCCACGGGGATGCCAATAAATCTCACCTCGGGTTTTTGTAACATATCGCGAAGCAACAGGAATAGCACACGGCAACTGGAGGTTCACTCGAATATTTATTCGTGTGGGTATAGGGGTCAATATGGGTGTCCACGACTCCGATGTTGATCATTGATCGGAAAGTGTTCCGGGTCATGTCTATGCTTCACCGAACCTATAGGGCCACACGCTTAAGGTTCATCTATCTACTGAATACTAGACAGGGAGTCTAAGAGAAAGTCACCGGAAAAGTTTCGGAGACAACGGAAACGTTCCGGAGAGAACACCGGAATAGTTTCGGTAAAACTGAAAAGTTGTTTCGGGGTATACCATTAAGTCAAATTGGTTTCGGCACATGCCTGAAAATTCTTAGAGGGTGCCAGAATTGTTCTGGAAACTTCTGGGATTTTTCCGGGATAAAAACCGAAAATGTTCCGGAGCTGCTGGAACCGGTTTGGTTGCTTTTCGCAGATGAAAATCACTAATCCGGAATTGTTTCGGAACGCGTCCAAAATCATTTTTGTGGGCACTGGAATTATTCTAAGACCCATAGAAATATTTTCGGATTTAACGGTCGCGGAAAAATGTTTCCATGAATAATGAAGATCACTTTATGGTTAATTTTTTGGAAAGCCACCTTTTGGGGTTTTTCTCAAAAGGCTTCTAGAAAGACTTAGGGACTAAGGAACCCCCTTTGGGGGGGGGGGCATGAGGGTGGCCGGCCAAGGTGGAGCTCCTCCATGGAGCTCCACATGCCATTCTTTTTTGCCTTTTATTCCCTTTATGTGTGAAATAAAGTGAGGGTGTTTTGGTATTTTGTGTGCCAACCCTACCCCTTGGCTTTCCTATAAATAGAGGTGGAGAGGTGCTCTCCACACTCATCCCTTGCTCTCATACACATGCCATGCATTATCTGGCTTTCTCTCTCCCTCCAACGAAATAGTTTCGTAGAGCCGAAAGGCTGTCTGGGTTCCGGCAGGAACTAGTTCTGGACGGCGAAGCCCTGTCGGATAGCTGACACCATATGTGTGCAACCCTGTAGAAAGGTCGTAGTTTTGATCTTTTGCCCGAGGGGCTGTTTGAGGGTCCTCCCGAAGGGCTGTCCGAGTTACCGTTCGAGCTTCGAGGGTCCTCCCGAAGGGCTGTCCGTGACATCGTCCGAGGGACTGTCCGACCGCCTCCCGAAGGGCTGTTCGACGAGGGAGTACATCCTCGCGGTTGGGAGGTTCTAAATCCTAGCTGCGGGGATCTACACCGACGATCTACATCGACTCTTCTTCCGCTGCGCTACGAGTCGGTAATGATCAGATCAAACCCTGTATGCAGTCTCCATAGTGGTCCTGGGCGTGCTCGCTGTACCGAATTTTTTTGTTTTCTGTCGCGTTCCCCTACAGTGGCATCAAGAGCCTTGCTATGCGTAGATGCAGGTTACGATCTACAATACATAGAGATGTATGGGTATTGCATAATATAATTTTGGAGTAGATGAGATCTATTGCTGAAAATTATTTATGCGGGTGGCAGATGAAATCTGTTACCTGATGTTCTTGTTGCTTCCCTAGAATTTGCGTATTTCTGATCTTGAAATGGCATGGTGGAATTTCACAAAGTTCTAGCAATCCGCGATCCTGATTGATCAACGAAGTGCTATCAGTTCTTTGGGTTCCACCATAGTTGAGAGAAAGATGAAATTTCGCAGACGAAAGGGCAATGCAGATATGATCTGCACGGGGGTCATGCGTATGACGAAGTTTAGTATGGGGCTCAAGATTTTATTATCTCGTGTTTCATACACCCCGCGATGTTAATCTAGCGACTTGAATAATCATACTTGATGATAAACGTTGGTAGCTGCGGTTTAAGTCAAAACCTTAGAAGCCACGTAAAATAAAATTTTGCATAAACCGATTAGAGGCGTCTAACTTGGTTTTGTAGGATGTGCATGTGATGTGGTATAGCAGTGCTCATATTAATTTGATTATGTATGAGATGACTATATGATGTAAATTTACTAACATGACCTGCGTGTCATGATTCGGCATGATGGCTGGATCCATATGATTGTCACTTTAATGACCTGCGTGTCAACCTTAAGTAATGCACTTATTTTATTAGCTATAGAGATAGCAATATTATCTGGTGCATCGACAAGGTGGTGGCAATCTTCGCGAAGGTGAACACCGACGCAAATGCCGAAGACGAAGAAATTAAAGACTTCTCCGTCAGAAAGGGCTATACCATATCATGCTATTATGAATTACTTGAGATGTTTATCCCTTATGATGCACCCTTGATTGCGCGGTAGTCGCTTTTTATTAGGGTGATCTCTCACTTAAAAAATATCAAAGTTGTTAGTGTTCACCCAAGTGTAGCACCGTCTGAAATTCGTATCTTTTCGGGGTGCGCCATGTCCACATGGGTACGAACGAATCAAGAGGAATGAGGCGGGTGAGGTCAGACCTCGCAGCAAGATCACTTGGTTGTCTTTGACGTTTAGGCAGGATAGTCCTGAGCTCGGAACACACCCATCGAAAGATGAACAAGAGTCACATAAAGATGTGATTGGCAAGTTTGCCTACTGATTAAATTCTCTTCATCAATGATGTCCACATCAATGGCGTTGAATTGAAATGTGGATCTTGAATCACTCATAATCAATTTTGAGAGATATTAATTTGAGTGGGAGCGCACTTTAGAATAAAAATGTTTATTCACTAGTGCAAATTGATTATGAACAAAGTCTAAGTGAAACTTGTGTTTACCGTTGTAGATCAAATGGCTCGCAACACCGCATTCAACTTAGGCCCGGTGTTAGAGAAAGAGAAGTTAGCTGCGACTGGAAACAACTATGTGGACTGGGTCCGTAACCGGAGGATTGTCCTCAGGAGCGCTAAGAAAATGTATGTGCTTGAAACTGCTCTTCCAGCTAAACCGGCGGCCACTGCCTCGGAAGATGAACAAAATGTCTGGGCCACTAAGGATGATGATTACAACTTAGTGCAGTGCCTCATGCTAGCTTGCATGAGTCCAGAGCTTCAAAAACATTTTGAATTCCATAACTCCCGTGACATGATTCGGGAATTGGATGCTCTGTACAAGGAAACCGCACGGTCTGAACGGTTTGATATCATGAAGGCCGTGATGGATTGCAAGATGGCTGAGGGCAGTTCAATTGGCGAACACGTAGTCAAAATGACTGGCTACGCTGAAAGGCTTAAAACCCTGGAATTTCCAATTCCACCAGCCCATATGATGGACATGTTGCTTTATTCACTCCCCCCGTCTTACGACGGTTTTGTCATGAACTGCAACATGAGTGGGATGGAGAAGACACCAAATGAGGTGCTCGCCATGCTGAAAACTGCGGAAGGAGGACTGCGGAAAAATCGCAAGCAAGTGTTGCTTGTGAATAAAACCGCCAGTTTCAAAAAGAATGGCAAGTCCAAGAAGGGCAAGGGCGCCGGTAAGACCGGCTCCCAGAAAAACTCTAAGGGTGGAGCCAAGAATGAAACTGAGTGCTTCTACTGCAAGGGCACAGGACACTGGAAGAGAAACTACAAGAAGTATCTGGAAGATAAGAAGTCCGGGAAAACCGGAAAAGGTATAATTTTTATACAAGTTAATGTCATTGACGTTTTGCTTCCTAGCGAAAATTCTAAGTCTTGGGTATTTGATACCGGATCGGTTGCTCACATTTGCAACTCGATACAGGGCCTGCAGAAGGTGCGCAAGCTAGCAAAGAATGAAGTTGTGATGCGCGTCGGGAACGGCGCTGGGATCGCCGCTCAAGCCGTCGGCATTATGCCTCTACGTCTCCCTTCAGGATTTACCTTAGAACTAAGTAACTGTTATTTTGTTCCAACATTGTGTAGAAACATTATCTCTGGATCATGTTTAGTACACGATGGGTACTCTTACAAGTCTAAGAACAATGGTTGTTCGCTTTATTGTAAGGATATGTTTTATGGATTTGCACCCATTGTTGGGGGCCTTTTCATACTAAATCTTGAATGTGGAAATGATGTCCTTAACGTGAATGCTAAACGCCTTAAGAAGGCTGATACCACCACCACTTTCATGTGGCACTGTCGGCTTGGCCACATCGGAAAGAAACGCATGCAAAGACTCCATAAAGATGGAGTTTTACCGTCCTTTGATTTTGAATCATTTGACACATGTGAAGCTTGCTTGATGGGGAAAATGACCAAGACGCCGTTCACGGGTCATCCTGAACGGGCGAGTGAATTGTTGGAAATAATACATAGTGATGTATGTGGTCCAATGAGCACAATCGCACGGGGTGGGTATTTCTACTTCGTGACTTTTACTAATGATTTGAGTAGGTATGGATATATCTACTTAATGAAGCATAAGTCGGAAACCTTTGAAAAGTTCAAAGAATTTCAGAATGAGGTAGAAAATCATCGTAACAAAAGGATTAAGTTTCTGCGGTCTGATCGCGGGGGCGAATACCTTAGTCATGAGTTTAGCCAACATCTGATTGACCGTGGAATCGTTTCACAGCTTACGCCTCCCGGAACTCCACAGCGAAACAGAGTGTCAGAAAGACGTAACCGAACCCTGTCAGACATGGTAAGGTTGATGATGTCTCTTACAGATCTATCGATATCTTTTTGGGGTCACGCACTACTCACTGCCGCTTATACATTAAACAGAGCACCGTCTAAGTCTGTTGAGACGACACCATACGAGTTATGGCATGGGAAGAAATCCAATTTGTCACATCTCAAAATCTGGGGTTGTGAAACTTATGTAAAACATTTACAACCAAGCAAACTCGATCCCAGATCAGACAAATGTTACTTTGTAGGTTATCCAAAATAGTTGGGTATTCTTTCTACCAACCCTCCGAGTGCAAAGTGTTTGTCGCTAAAAACGGAGTCTTTCTCGAGAAAGAGTTTCTCGCTAAAGAATTGAGTGGGAGGACAGTGCAGCTTGATGAGATTAGTGAATCTTCGGCAACCGTTGTTATGGCTAAGGAACCGGAAGTAATTCCGCAATTTATCCCTACAACCGAGCTGGAAGTTGTCGCATGTGATGCGGAAACTTCAGACAATGTTGTAACTGAATCGCGCAGATCAGGTAGGGCTATCCAGCCACCTGAGTGGTTTCATAACGAAATCTTCATTCTTGAAGACGATGAACCTGCGCACTACAAGGAAGCGATGTCGGGGCCCAGCTCAAGGGAATGGCACAAGGCCATGAAATCCGAGATGGAATCCATATACGAAAACCAAGTTTGGAACTTGAAAGAACTTCCAGATGGGGTAAAACCCATTGGTTGTAAATGGATTTTCAAAAGAAAGATGGACGCGGATGGTAACATTACTATCCACAAAGCTAGACTTGTCGCGAAAGGGTTCACGCAAGTTCCAGGAGTGGACTACGACGAGACTTTCTCGCCCGTAGCTATGCTTAGGTCTGTTCGGATATTACTAGCAATTGTTGCATATTTCGATTATGAAATATGGCAGATGGACGTCAAAACGGCTTTCCTAAATGGAAATCTCAAAGAAGATGTATACATGATACAGCCTGAAGGTTTTGTCATTCATAAGGATGCTGGAAAGGTATGCAAACTTCAGAAGGCCATTTATGGTCTGAAGCAAGCATCAAGGAGCTGGAACATTTGTTTTGATGAAGTAGTCAAAGAGTTGGAATGACGAAGAATCTTCTGTTTACAAGAAGTTTAGTGGGAGCGCAAAAGCATTTCTAATCTTGTATGTGGATGACATATTGTTGATTGAAAATGACGTGAATTTTCTTAGCGAAATAAAAGACTCATTGAAGAAGAGTTTTTCAATGAAAGACTTAGGCGAAGCGGCATATGTATTGGGCATCAGAATCTATAGAGATAGATCAAAACACCTGATAGCGCTTAGTCAAAGCACGTACATTGACAAGGTGTTGAAAAGGTTCAACATGGAGAACTCCAAGAAAGGCCTACTCCCCATGTCACCTGGCACAGTGCTTTGCAAGAATCAGTGTCCTCGGACTCTCGATGAGCGAGTACAGATGAATGATGTTCCATATGCCTCGGTAGTTGGTTCTATTATGTATGCCATGCTATGTACAAGACCGGATGTTTCCTATGCGCTAAGTGTTAGCAGCCGGTACCAAAGTGATCCAGGACTGGAACACTGGGTCGCAGTCAAAAGTATTCTTAAGTACCTCAGAAGGACTAAGGATTTACTCCTTGTGTACGGAGGTGATGAAGAGCTCATTGTAAGTGGTTACACTGATGCAGGCTTCATGACTGACCCAGATGACTTCAAATCTCAATCAGGCTATGTTTTCATATTGAACGGCGGCGTAGTTGATTGGAAAAGTTCCAAACAAAAGACTGTGGCGGATTCTACGACGGAGGCGGAATATGTTGCAGCTTCAGAAGCCTCCAAGGAGGCGGTATGGATCAAGCAATTTCTTGAAGACCTTGGTGTGGTTCCAAGTGCTCTGGACCCGGTGGAGATCTATTGTGATAATAGTGGCGCCGTGGCTCAGGCAAGGGAGCCAAGTTCGCACCATAAGACAAGACATATTGAACGCAAATATAAACTCATTCGACATCATGTCAAAGCGGGTTTAGTGAAAGTACGCAAAGTTCACACGGATCTGAACGTGTCAGACCCGATGACAAAGACTCTACCACGAGCAAAGCATGAGCAGCACCGGATAGCCATTGGTGTTAGGGAAGCCATGTAACTGGATTATGACTCTAGTGCCAGTGGGAGTCTGTAGGAGATATGCCCTAGAGGCAGTAATAACAGTTATTTTGTATCTCCAAGTTAATAATGAATGTTTATGTTCCATGCTATAACTGCAATGATTCTCGAGTCTACAATATACACGAGGCTCGGAGGGAAACTCATGTGCACATGTGGTATAATAAACGGTAAAAAGTATTCCTAGTCATGCCTCTAAGACTAGCTAAAGTATTGCATGATGATCCTGTTTTCCTGATCATGGGCATACCTATGCCGGCAATTTTGAGGGCACAATGTTAGTAGAACACTTCTGTTGAATCGACCCAAATTGATGTTATGCTATGAGATACATTCGTCACAAGTTAATGGTTAATAACACAGAGATGGTTAATGTTTGCATAATTCCTTAGACCATGAGAGTATCGAGTTCCTTCGTACTTGCTTCGTGAACTTTGGGGTTTGTTAAACATCATCCGTAACTGGGTGGCTATTACGGCAGCTTACGGGTTCACGGAAAGATATGACAAGGAACGAGATAGCTCAAGATTGGGATTTGCTCCTCCGACGATGGAGATATATTCTTGGGCCCTCTCGGTGTTACGGTATCCATCATCGTCTGGCCAGACACATTGTGATTTGATCACTGGGATGCCGGAATGCGAAAACAAGAAAAGAGAACAAAACCGGTAACGAGGTAACTGGCATAGTGGACAAGTGTTGATCCACGGGGATGTCGATAAATCTCACCTCGGGTGTTTGTAACATATCGCGAAGCAACAGGAATAGCACAAGGCAACTGGAGGTTCACTCGAATATTTATTCGTGTGGGTATAGGGGTCAATATGGGTGTCCATGGCTCCGATGTTGATCATTGATCGGAAAGTGTTCCGGGTCATGTCTATGCTTCACCGAACCTATAGGGTCACACGCTTAAGGGTCATCTATCTGCTGAATACTAGACAGCGAGTCTGAGAGAAAGTCACCAGAAAAGTTTCGGAGACAACGGAAACGTTCCGAAGAGAACACCGGAATAGTTTCGGTAAAACTGAAAAGTTGTTTCGGGGTATACCATTAAGTCAAATTGGTTTCGGCACACGCCTGGAAATTCTTGGAGGGTGCCAGAATTGTTCTGGAAACTTCTGGGATTTTTCCGGGATAAAAACCGAAAATGTTCCGGAGCTGCCGGAACCGGTTTGGTTGCTTTTCGCAGATGAAAATCACTAATCTGGAATTGTTTCGGAACACGTCCAAAATCATTTTTGTGGGTACTGGAATTATTCTAAGACCCACAGAAATATTTTCGGATTTAACGGTCGTGGAAAAATGTTTTCGTGAATAGTGAAAATCACTTTATGGTTAGTTTTTTGGAAAGCCACCTTTTGGGGTTTTTCCCAAAAGGCTTGTAGAAAGACTTAGGGACTAAGGAACCCCCTTTGGGGGGGCCCCCATGAGGGTGGCCGGCCAAGGTGGAGCTCCTCCATGGAGCTCCACATGCCATTCTTTTTTACCTTTTATTCCCTTTATGTGTGACATAAAGTGAGGGTGTTTTGGTATTTTGTGTGCCAACCCTACCCCTTGGCTTTCCTATAAATAGAGGTCGAGAGGTGCTCTCCACACTCATCCCTTGCTCTCATACACATGGCATGCATTATCAGGCTTTCTCTCTCCCTCCCACGAAATAGTTTCGTAGAGCCGAAAGGCTGTCTCGGTTCCGGCAGGAACTAGTTCTGGACGGCGAAGCCCTGCCGGATAGCTGACACCGTATGTGTGCAACCCCGTAGAGACGTCGTAGTTTCGATCTTTTGCCCGAGGGGCTGTTCGAGGGTCCTCCCGAGGGGCTGTTCGAGGGTCCTCCCGAGGGGCTGTCCGAGGTACCGTTCGAGTTTCGAGGGTCCTCCCGAAGGGCTGTCCGTGACATCGTCCGATGGACTGTCCGACCGACTCCCGAAGGGCTGTCCGACGAGGGAGTACATCCTCGCGGTTGGGAGGTTGTAAATCCTAGCTGCGGGGATCTGCACCGACGATCTACATCGACTCTTCTTCCGCTGCGCTACGAGTCGATAATGATCAGATCAAACCCTGTATGCAGTCTCCATAGTGGTCCTGGGCGTGCTTGTTGTACCGAATTTTTTTATTTTCTGTCGCGTTCCCCTACATATGTTACGCTTGATCCCAAAATCACGTCGGCCCATATATAGTTCTAAGAGCTCAACCAGCTTTTTGCACTGGAAGACGCACACTACCATTATAATTTGACCCTTATTCAGTGGAATTGGTTGCTTACATCTCATCGTCCTCGACCAAAGAACCTCTCCGGTGCTATACATCCGGATGTGTGTAGGAGTCATGGTGATGTTTTGTAATTATATTTATTCAATGATTTTGGAAAAACTAAATGCGGTACTAATAAATTAGTGAATAAATTATACAGAAAAGAGCATGCAAATCATGGAACAAATGTACCACCCTCAATTTTGTGAATAAATGTACTAGCAAAGTAGCACAACGAATCTTATCGGCTTCACTAATGCCGACGGTAATGGTATCCATACGGATATCTGCTTAGAATGCATTTCAATAAACTCAATTAATTGTCTAAATCCAAAGGGTGTGTATCGATTTTCCTCCCTGGCGTCTGACCGTACTTGCGATCAGCCCAACCATACACAGCTCTTCACTCAATTTTCTCCTTTTCTTCAAAAAACGAGTACCAACTTTCATAAATTTGAACTTTGAAAAATTCAAATACTGACTTTCAAAAATTATTTTTTTAGAAAATTGAACTTTCATAATTTTGAACTACTAAAATTTAACTCCTAGAAATTCAAATTAGTACTCCTATTTTATGATGAACTTTTTCTCTGGAACAATAATAAGCCGATGCATGTACATTGTGTTGGGTTTAGCTTGTTTGTTTGGATCTCCCTAGACAATATAAGAAAGCCAATTTATCTTATTATGTTGCGCTTGATCTCAAAATCGCATCGGCCAATATAGCTGTAACAGTTCAGCTGGCTTTTTGCACTCGAAGATGCACATTACCATTATAATTTGACCCCTATTCAGTGGAATTGGTCGCTTGCATCACATCCTCCTCGACCCTGTTGGTTGTCCAACTCAATTGTCGATGCAAGTTGTTGTCGAATGCGTTCACTCGTGCATTGACGTCTTTTCCTCGACCCAATACCATCTCCAATGTTGACATATGGATATGCATGTATGAGTCATGGTGCTACTTTGCTATTATATTTATTCAACAATTTGGAAGATCAAATATACTGCCAAATTAGTGAATAATCATACAGAAAGGATCATTAATTAAATGCACTGCTATGTAGAAATTTTGCGAAGAAATGTACTAGCTAAGTAGCACAGCGACACTTATGGGCTTCACTGATGCCGACGGTAATGGTATTCATACACATATCTTCTTAGATTGCATTTCATAAGACTCAATTAATTGTGTAAATCCAACGTGTGTGCCGATTTTCCTCGAGTAATGCTACATCTACAAAGGCTTACTTAAAGATTTTACGTACAAACTGATGTGCAGGATTGTGATTGGTAATAGGGGACGAGGGGAAGAGAATACAAGGAGTCCCTGGCGGCTGGAACCCTAGCCGCCGCCAGGAGAGGCCAATCTTCTAGCGCCGTTCTCCGGCGGCTCCCCTCCGCCGGCGACCTCGGTCGTCGGTGGTGAGGGGGGTCGCCGGATCCATGCGTGTGGATCGTTTTTACTCTCTCGTAGTCTAGGTTTTTAGGCTGTTCATCGTCTTGGCTTCGGCGGCGATGATGACGGCGCTGAATAAAGCTTCAGATCCTTCCCTGACGAGGCCATCGGCCCTATGGTTGGGGATGGATTTGAAAACCAGTCTGTTCAAGCAAGGATGGCGTGGCGGCGGCGGCATCCTCGTGGTGGACCTGTGTCCTCGGGCTCCGTCGTTGCGACGGCGTTTGCTCCAGCGTCGGCGCGGAGCTTGGGAGGTAGTCCAGGAGCGGATGCAGATTGTGGTCTGCATCGACGACATCTGGAAGACGGAACGTGTGCTGGGTTCGTGGTTCGTGGATGGCAGGTATGGTTTCCTCCTTCGGCGTCTTAGTCGTGGTGGGGTGCCAGATCTGGAGTTCGATGGCGTGTCCGGAGTGTTGCCCCGGTCTGATTCATTCAACGGAAAGGGCTTCACTTTTGGTGAGCCACCTTGGAGGTCCGCAAAGCTGCATATCAGTGATGGAGCCGCGTCGAGCTCGGGTGAGGAGGTGATCCGTCATTCTTTTCTTTGGTGGCTTCTGTGGTGGTGCCGGAGGCAGGTGACGGGCGTTGGTGTCAAACTCAGAGATGTTCTGCTATCTTTTCAGTTTTGTCATGTCGGTCCTTACGTGACTTGTACTTTGATCTTTATGATATGAATGAGACACGTATTACCATGCAAAAAAAAGGGGATGAGGGGGCCCATCCCACTTAAAATCAGGGGGGAGAGAGAGAATTAGTTTGGAAGGTTAAGTAAACCTTTATAAGTCTTTGTAGGTGTAGCATTATTGATTTTCCTCCCTAGCATCTGAGTCTGACCATGCTTGCGGTCAGCCCAACCATACACAACTCTTCACTCAATTTTTTTTTCTTTTTTTCTTTGATAAACGAGTACCAATTTTCATAAACTCTTTTTAAATACCAACTTTTGAGAATAATTTTTTTTAGAAAATTGAACTTTCATAAATTTGAACTATTGAAAATTGTAACTCTCATAAAATAATATTAGTTCTCCTATTGTATAATTGTCTTTTTCTCTGGAATAATAATAAGCCAATGGATGTACATTGTGTCGGGTTTAGCTTGTTTGTTTGGGTCTCCCTAGACAATATAAGAAAGCCAATTTATCGTATTGTGTTGCGCTTGATCTCAAAATCACATCGGGTAATATAGCCATAAGAGTCCAGTCAGCTTTTGCACTCAAAGATGCACACTACCCTTATACTTTGATCCTATTCAGTGGAACTGGTTGCTTGCATCACATCCTCCTAGACCCTGGATGTCCAACTCAATTGTCGATGCAAGTCATTGCCGACTACGTTCACTGGTGCATTGGCGCCTTTTTCTCCACCCAAGACCACCACCAGTGCTGACATATGGATGCATGCATGAGTCATGGTGATACTTTGCTATTATATTTAATAGTTAATTGTCCGTGCGTTGCAACGAGGGCATACATATTCTAGTGGTTCAACACCAACTGTATCCGACATACTTACACCCACCATATTCTAGATTTTGATAAGATTTTATTTGAGTATGGGGTGAAAGCAAGGGAATTTTTGATTTGGTTGAGGTTTTGCTAAAATTGGATTTGATTTAGGTATGGGTAGGTGAAGGCAAGGATTTTTTTTTACTTAGTTGAGGTTTTGGTAAAAATTTATTTGATTTGGTTAACTTAAGGCGGGCCATGTTTTTCGAAAGATTTGATTGTATTCATGCAGAACATGGTTTCCAAGGAAAATACCGATTTGGTTTAGGTTATTCCAAACCAAGGAGGGGGGATGAAACCAAATTTGGTGACTTACACACAACAACTCCCCTTTAATAATATACTCCCTCCGTTCCTAAATATAAGACCTTTTAGAGATTTCACTATAGACTACATACGGAGCAAAATGAGTAAATCTACACTCTAAAATATGACTACATACATCCGTATATAGTCCATAGTGGAATCCTAAAAGGTCTTATATTTAGGAACGGAGGGAGTAGTAGATATTCGGCAATTTGGAAGATTAAATGAATTGCCAAATTGATGAATAAATCATAAAAACTATAAATCATGAAATAAACTTACTACCGGGTAGAATTATTTGGGATAAAAGTAGCACAATGACTACATTAATGATATCCATACGACTATCTGCTTAGATAGTCTAGATTCAAAGCGTGCAAACTGATTTTCGGTTGACCGGGCCCAATTTTCTTCATTTCTTCAACTAATTTTACTCATATTTGCCCGATGTATAAACTATAAACAAATGAGTTGGGGCAGGAGCAGAGCTTGTCACAACGTAGTCCTGTCCCAGCTCTCGGGCGGTACGTATGGGGTGCGCACGAGCACCAGCGGCGTCTTGCGGTGGATGGTCAGCCTGCCGGCCTCCTCCATGCTCATCTTCTCGGCCAACGTCCCCTCCGGCAGCTCCCACTCGAAGCCGTACAACATGTTGGCCAACGTGAACTCCACGTTCGCCACCCCCATGGCCAGTCCGGGGCAGATTCGCCGGCCGGCGCCGAACGGCATCAGTTCCAAGTGAGCGCCACGGAAGTCCACCTTGGCGTGCCTCCCGCCGGACTCGAACCTCTCCGGCTGGAACTCTTCCGCGTCCTGCTCCCAGCTCGCGGGGTCCCTCCCGATGGCCCACGCGTTCACCAGCACCCGCGTCCCCGCCGGCACGTCGTAGCCGCCGATCTCCACCCGCCGCAGCGTCTCCCGCGGCAGAAGCAGCGTCACCGGAGGGTGCAGCCGCAGGGTCTCCTTGACGACCATCTTCAGGTAGGTCAGCTTCGGCAGGTCGTCCGGCTGCACCCGCTGCTCGTTGCTGCCGTTGCCGGCGACCGCGGCCCTGATCTCCTCCTGCGCTTTCTTCAGCACTTGCGGCTTCCGGATCAGCTCCGACATCGCCCACAGGATCGTCACGGAGCTCGTGTCGACGCCGCCGAGGAACGCATCCAGGAGGACAGCCTTGACGTGGTCCCTCGTGAAGCCGTGCTCGTCGCAGATTCTGACGAGGGCGTCCACCAGGTCACCGCCGCCGCTCTCCGGCTTGGGGTGCGCGGGGTCCAGGTGCTGCTCCAGCACTGCCTCGAAGAAGCCGTCGAGGTCTCTAAAGATCCTCTCCCGGCGCGCGACGATGCCGGCGAGCCGGTCGACGAGGCGGCCGGCGGCGTTGGGGAAGAAGTCCTCGGCGGAGAAGCTGGCCGACATGTCCATGGCCTCCTGTAGCACGTGCTGGAACCGCTTGTAGTTGCCCGCGAACGCCTCCGCGCCGTACACGCTCCCATACGCCACCGTGCCAATGACGCCGTCGGCGACACGGAACACGTGCTCGTCCAACGACACCGGCCCCGCCGCGTCACCCAGGGCGGCCATGAGTCTATCGACCTGCTCGCGCCGGGCGGCCCAGGCGGCTCCGACGCCGCGCGCGCCGAGGAGCTCCGCGGCGAAGAGGCTGCGCATATCGCGCCAGTAGGCGCCGTAGGGCGAGAAGGCGACGCTCTTGCGCCCGTAGGAGAGGCGCGCGGGACCTGGCGACGAGGGCCGGCTGCAGCAGTCGGCGTCGTGGGCCCTCATCACGTCGCGCGCTGCCGCCGCGGACGAGACCACCACCGTCGTCGCCGCGCCAAGGCGGAGCAGCATGACAGGACCGTGCCGCCCGGCCAGGTCGCGCAGGTTGCGGTGCGGCAGAGGGCCGAGTTGGTGCAGGTTGCCGAGCACCGGCACCCGCTTCGGGCCTGGCGGCAGCTTGAGCCGCCCTTTCTTGGCGCTGCGTTTCGTTAACAGCAGGTAGGAGACGACGGGTAGGAGGAGGCCAGCTAGGAGGAGGAGCTGCCATTGCTGGGGTAGTGAGATATCCATTGCCTCGGCCGGAGGTTTAGCTAGCTAGCTCACCGGCGAGGTGCTGCTGCTCGCTCGTGGACGGTCGTCGATCGGGGGTTTATAAAGTGAGTGGCAATGGCATGGCGGAGGTTTAGTAAATCATTTGACACCAAGTACCATTTGATCCAACATTGAAATTCCTGTAAGATTTTATTTCTGAGCTCTAAAAATAATCACTACAATTTGTTTTCACTAGATGAACAATTTCTTATAACACCATGCTGAATATGTTTTTAGTTACTGTATGTATGAACAACTTTAATTAGTTAATTCTCTGTCTTAGTGTTAAAACCATGCTGAATATGTTGTCTTAGTGTTATTTTAGATCCCTTTGGAAAGATGGGGAAAAAAATCCAGGTCAATGACTTGTGCACTCCGTCTTCTCACCACCCGACCGGCCGGTGGCACGTGCCTGCATCGGTTGGTCCTAGTGTTTTGAACTTGCTCACCACATATGCCATATCATTACACTGCCAAAAAACTTGTAGGTTGCTCACCACACATGTGTCATGTGGCATCGGTTGGCCCTAGCTAGTGACGCATGTATGCATCATTTTGGTGATTAGAGGGAGAGCAAGGATTAGAGGGAGTATGGACTTAAGTTTTCTAACACAATAAGAACTGTTCATTTCGGAGTTCGGATGATACATGTGTGGTTTGACGTCACATGGTAATCGCTCTATCATGTGACCAGTTGGTGACGAGGTGTCACAAGTAACCAACAATGTCGAATGACTTCCAAGAATTGATAGAGCCATTACCATGTGACGTCAAACTACACGACTTCAAAGTCATTCGACATTACTGGTTACTAGTCACACCTCGTCACCACCTAGTCATGCACCAGCTCAAGAAGGTGTTGCAGCGTCCTGTGTGTGTGGATACGGGACCAAGCCCTCTGCCATCCTTGTCCCACGTAGACGCACCTAGCGACCACATATCGTGCGCTTGCGTACTGTACCAGGCACCCTACTCGGTGTAGCGGGATGCAACCACAATTGATGGTGAACATCCTTTGAGATGTCATCTCTACTAGAAGCGAACGCGCGTCTTGCCGCGCCGCTTTTTTTTTTGTGGAAGCTATTTTTTATTTTATATGTTTATAGAAAAAAAATTGTTCTTTTTTGCTTTGGTTTTGTGTAATGGACTGCTCATGCATCTACAGGAACAAGTTGGATTTTGCTTCAGTGAGAACTAAATATTTTGCCCAAATTATAAGCTCAAGCAGTCGGCATCCATTCCAATCGATAGATGCATTGCAGACTTGCTAATACCATTCAATAAATCAACAAAATTAGGATCTCATCACTATCTGCAATGTTCCTTTCTGATAATGGAAATCGGAGAGAGCGCTCTCTTTTTCCAAAAAAATAAAAAATATCTGCAATGTTCCATTCTTCCTTCATTCAAATACATCATGAACCAGGCGACCAGCTCAAGTTGTGAAAAAATGTAATCACACATATTATCATCATGCCCAATCTCACACCATATTATCACAAACCAGGCAACCAACTTAAGGTTGTAGAACTAAATAACCTTAATCGCCCAGATTGCCATCATGCCTAATCTCACACCGGTTACTCTCATAAACCAGTGAAGCATCAGGCAAGATTTTGATGGAGTAATTTTCCTGTAGACAAAAATTCTCGAACAGGATCTAAAATGAACAGTAATTGTCCGGATGGGAATCAAGAAACATGAGCTTACTGCATCTGGACACAAGGATGACGTACATATATGTCGGTTGCAGAAGTACATCAACAGAGTCAAAAAAGAAGGACATTTTGTAATGCATTAAAAATGGATAGATTATCAGTATATGCCATCTACATTCTTTTATTGAACAAAGTGAAGTGTGCAGAGTGCAAATTAGTATACATTAATAAAAAACTATTACAATATCAGTCCAACGACTGCACACTGTAATGACCTGCAAACCAACCAGGAGAAGCATGTGTTAAATTCCATAAAAGGGACTTCGTAATTACAACGAACCTCCACTTAGCAACTTCTCTAATCTGGAGAGTATGCTAGTTACAAAGCATACCTGGTTCAGTCATTCAGAGTTCTAATCATCTCCAAGTCTGCTATTGGAGGATCTCCACAAGGAAACAAAAGCACTAACGTCA
The DNA here is from genome assembly GCA_039707655.1 of Elymus sibiricus. Classification (NCBI taxonomy): domain Eukaryota; kingdom Viridiplantae; phylum Streptophyta; class Magnoliopsida; order Poales; family Poaceae; genus Elymus; species Elymus sibiricus. Next base: position 323,529,186 of record CM077672.1, read on the forward strand.
TACAAAATTATTTGGGTGCTATTACCAAATTTAGAAACTTCTTGACAATTGAGAAAATATTGTCACCTAAAACGCAGAACTACAATTTATCACCTTCAAGAATGTATGTATTTGAGCCAAAATGTAATATAGTGACTTTCCAAATGATGCTTACTGTATCAAGAAAAAGAGGGTTCTTCATCTCAAAGAAAAAAAAAAGAGGGTTCTTTAACCCGTCCTTTGCAATATAACTTCTACAAAGAATACTGTTAACGGATGGATCCCAAAATTCGAGGTTAAAGTTCCTCTGAAAGAAATAATCAACATATCAGTGCATCTTTCTTGTACTTGTCTATCTCTCAACGGATATAAGTGACCTCTCCTCTACTTTTCTTTTCTTCTTGTGTGTTCATTGTTGCATATGTGCACTTCATCTTCTATTGATAAAACAATGCTACACCCTGTAAATGAAAAGAGCAGAGCACATCAGGCATAGAAGGATGACCTTCCTAGAGAAGAGAAGGAGCGAACCCATGGGAGCAACGGGGTTGCCATGCAGCCGCTCGATTCACCCATGCTTCACACACGAGAATGCCTATCCGAATGTAGTGTATGTTGCTTCGACGGGTGAGCTACCTCCTTCGCACGGCCGTCACTGGATTTCGCCGAAGAGAGAGAAGTGGAGGGGCCAAACGAGGGTGTGTATGTCCTGAATCCGTAGCAAGGTTGAAGATGGAGTGGCAGTCTGGTGGAGAATAATAGCTGCGGGAGATGCTCTTGCCAGAGGAAGAAGGGAGGAAGAGGAAAAAATATGTGTCACGGCATACACACAAAGCTCGTGGCCGAGGGGCGGGTCGGCGGCAGCTTGCATAAGAAAAGAGAGAAGTTAGGGGAGGACCCAGATTCAAGAAATCGAACCTTGGAACAGATCGGAAGAAGATGGCGCAAAGCAGCAACCACCGGACGGTCGATCGAAGCCCTCCCCTGCCGGGCCAAAACGCATGACTTCGCCGCAAATCAGCGGCGGCAAGACAGTAGTCGGAGGAAACGCCCCCTCACGGATCAAAGCGCGTCTCCAGCCGGCAACTCCCACAGCAGCATCGAAAAAGAGCACTCGAGAATTCAGGACTCACCACTACCACTACAGCAGCACCCCACCTCAACGGAAAAAATAAACAAAAGGGGAAAATGTCATACCGTGCCGGCCCAAGAAAGATACAGCGCAGGATGATGGCGGAGCCCGTGCAATGCGACGACCAGAAGCGGCACCGGATCCGGGAGAGAAGCACGCACCGGCAGCGATAGCAGCAACCCTCCAATACCGGACGCCGAGGAGGAGGAAGCCACCCCCACTGCAGCGACAGCCATAGAGACCTCGAGAACCAGCGACACCGGCAGCGCCCAACCACCTCCATCGGCGGCGACGACAGCAATGCAAGCGTAGCCCAGCAATAGAACAACGAATGTCAAGCACGCCGCAACCCACCCAAGCCCCTCTCCTCTCCGCGAAGCACCGACCCAGCGCCCCCAATCGACGCGTGCGCATCGAAGAACCTGCAGCCGCCACGCCGCCCCACAACTTTGACGCAGTCAAGAAACCAGCCAGTTGCCCACCGACACCCACGACCCACCCAGCACAAAGCGAGCCCACCCTCCACACGACCCCGGGAGAGGACCGAGTCAAAATCGACAAGCCTAAATCCAAAATTGAAGCCTCAATTGACTCTCATGCCTTTAAAATTATGGAGCATAGTGTTATAAAGGATCTCTGCTGGCTCCAAGTCGTCGCTTTCTAGGAACCCAACCTTGCCATGGTGCTCGTCCTCTTTCGCGGGTCGGACTAAGCTGAGCATGGATGGGCGATTTGATGCATGAGTGAGTTCCGCGTGATTTGATATCCAACGTTTCACGCTCTGTCCAGTTGCCTGCCTAAATTCATACCGTTCGTAATCTACATTCTCATGTTATATTTGTGTTCCGAACATCACCGTGCTAATCTTAGGCCAATAAACAGAAGGAGGAGAAAAATTAAGTTAAGAACATGAAGCTATACGTTCAACCTATGATCTTATGTCCATGCAACTATATACTATCTATACTGTTTGGAACATATGGGAAGACAGAAAGTAAAGGACTTTTGGAAAGAAATCGGTGTTGCCTTACATCAGAGAATAGGCCTTCCTTTTTTTTACCCGAAACCGTAGAGCAATCGTTCTACGGTTATTTTTTATTAAACTAAAGAATAAAGTTAAAATAGTTCAAAAATAAAAGAACAGAAAAATCAACAAATGCATGCTAGCTCTAGGGATCATGAAGGAAAGCTAGTCTAACTTAGAGATGGTGTTCGACCCAAACTTGAAGAGCTTCTGGAGAATAGGCCTTGCTGAAGTGGCAAAATGATTGGCACGAACACAACATTTGCAAAATCCTTCACTAAATTGGCATATACTTTTCATTGAGTCTGCCACATCCTCCTTGCCTTCTCCACTGGCCGTGGGGCATGTGAACGGCTTCTCAAGCAGATTCATGAAGTGCGTGAAGCCCCGCCCTTCATTTTCTTGGCTCTTCTTCCCGCACAGGAAGCTCCCGTCAAGAGGGTGCGAGATCTCAAAGCTCTCGGGGCAAAATGCACACACGGTCTTCGAGTGGCGCGACGGCTTATCTGTTGGTAGAGAACAAACGGAAGGAAAACAAATGGTGAGAATCCGAAGAGATGATTGTTTTCTCATGGCGGCTAACGTGTGGTCGCTGCTTACCGATGATGGTGCATGCTTCGACGGCCGGCGCGTCCGAGTGGTGGTGGCTGTAGCGCAGCTCGGCGAAGAAGTGCTGGTCGGTGACGGTGTCGCTGACATGGTTGCGCCTCCGTTTGCCGCTCACGATCTTCCTCCCGCGAGCCACGAAGCTGACGTGGACCCAGATGTGGCCTTGGAAACCCACGTACGCGGCCATCAATGGCTTGACGGGGACGAACTCCGAGCCCTGAAACATTACACGCATCCACTGTTCTGTCAGTATAATCCACAAAACAAAATCAACAGAGCACGGACATGTACGATTTTGTTCGATCGATGATGGTGGCCTACTTACCGGGTTGTCCGCGTTGTAGCGGCGGAGTGCGTGGTGGACATGGCCGATGATGGAGGCGTCGCGCTCCCTGCAAATCGATCGATTCAGACATCACCATTAGCAAACAGCAATAGGCTAGCGGACTCGAGGAGCTAAGCAACAAGGAGACGGCCGGATCGGAGATCGGAGGACATACTCTTCGGTGCGCTGACGGCAAGGGGTCGATGCCGATTGGTTGCCGCAGCCGCACATGGAGCGTTCCTGGAGCGTTTGGTCCTCGCGGTGCAGGTCGTGCACGAAAGCGGGCGGCGCGCCGCCCTGCTTCCGCGTCATCATCCGCACGGCCGACGATAGTGCGGACCCCATTGATGATGATCGAAAGATCGAGCGAGCGTACGTCCTCTTCTTTTCTCCCGTTGGGAGCTAGTAGCCTAAGTCGTCGCAACTCTCGACGGATCTCCAAGAAGCCTCTCTGCTTCGCTATGGTCTAGTGTACCGTGGGTACGTGCGTATATATTAGGGATCAGAAGCAGGGAACATGTGCAACCCGATTCGACCTGGAGCAACCGAATCCTATGGCAAGTCGGACACCCGAACAAGCACACCCGGCCCCGTTAACCTTGGCGCTGGCGGTCGAGGAAGCCGTTGCGAGTGAGCGGCGGCGGTGGCTTGCCGGCCGGGTTTATTTATAGTATAGGTCCGAGATGTTCGTGTGGCCTGGTGCTTATTCGCTGGTCACGCCCATGCACCACGAGCTAAATCGGCTCAACTTCTCTAATTCGCCATTCAATCATTAGCCTTGGTCCTCAGAAGATTGCATTGCAGACTCAAGGACCTACGTTGATCTGCAGCAGATCCATCAGCCGATCGATGGGGTCGTCGCGCCGGTCCTCCACCGTCGCCCCCGCCGTCCTTGTCCTTCTGCTGCTCCTTGTGTCCACCGGTAAGTTGCTACGCAAGTCTAGCTTGATCCATGATTGTGATACAACATATATAAGGGACATGCTTCCACTAATGTCTTCTTTGGTTGAAAACCCACTAACGTTTATTTGTTTGTTATTTGCACCCATGCAAAAATAACAAATCAACTGATGTCATTTATTTTCTTTGATACTCAAAACTTAAAAAAAAAAGTGTACTCAATTTATGATCTGTGATAATTGTCGGCCATGCCTCGATGAGGGCTTCAAAACTAGAACCTATGTTGGTATGTTAAAATGAAATTTCATCGGTTTGAAAAGTTAATGATACACATGCATGATTGTAGGTGATATATTGTAGATCTTTTAATAAAAGAGCAAAACTCAACGAGGAGCAGAAGGAATTGGTGCATAAAAAATAGTCAAGAATCAAGTGAGAGTAGCGTGTTTGATTGATTGGATGGTTGCAAGTACTGAAAGAACGATTAGAAGTGATGAGAAGTAAAAGACTGTAACAAGTGGCCAATCATACGTGTGCCAAGGACAAACCTGTTGTGTTTTGTATAAAGACTGGATCCTTTTCGAGGACGGCATGGATATCACCTTTTTTATAATGTGGAAAGAATCTAAAATTATATGCTGCATCACCATTGACTCACTTATACTTATGATTATACTCCCGACGGACAACCCGGCTATCCATTCGAATAATTAAGGCAAAATATAACCTTAGCTTTAAGTTATTAGATCCTTTGTACTCCCTTATGTTATAACTCCCCAACTTCAGGAACAGTATTATGTCACTTCGGCCAACTCTCATAGATTCATTATGACACATTGCTCTCCTTTAGGCCCATATAAGGTGAGGTGTAGTCAACATTTGCACATCACCATTAGAGAATTACACCACACTATATAATCAGACATCAACCTTTATTGCAATTCATATGGGCCTTAAAATCGATTTTTTCCCATGTCCAGAGGAAGGTAATGGATTACTAACGGGTCACAGACATGTTTCTTATTTGGGTTTTTATCATTTATGCCACCGGTTATGTCCCATTACTCAGTTTTGTCACTAGGAATTTCAACTGCTCAAAAATGCAATCGCTTTGTTAGGCGCATGCTCAAAAATGCCACTGGACACCATTACTGGACACCAATTGCATATGGATGATAGTGGAGAAGGAGATGGGGATGTTGTTGTAGATGGGGATGGTACGAATGATGATGATCCCCATGTTTCCTTGGTATTGGTGACAATGATGGCGACGAATTTCCCTGTCGGAGGTGGCCTAATCAATAGAATCAGCTCTCTGGGAGAGAAACTAGTGTTCCCTAGCAGGCGTCACCTCCTCAAAAGACTACACAAAATTTATCGTGTCTCTTGAGTACAAAGGGGGTAATCCCCATATTTCCTTGGTATTGGTGTTCGATGGTGACGAATTTCCCCGGCCATTGGTGGAGTAATCAACATAATCAGCCCTCCGGAAGAGAAACTAGGGTTCCCTGGCGTCCGGAACCGCCTCAAAAAATTATGTGGAAATTTGGCATGTCTCTTGAGTACGAAGGGGTACCCCTCAAAAGGAGAGACGAAGGGGGATCTAGGTGGGCCGTACACGCCATGTCACACATCCTCCTTCATGGGCCACATGAGCCCACCTCATGGGTCTCCTAGGCCTTCCTGTTACCACAATGCATGGTGATAATGTACTTCCTCAGATAGGTGATAACTTTGTTACACATAAAAATCGCCTGGTTGGTATGTTGTTTAGAAAATATTAATAATATAGTTGAGATGATATTATTATATTATTGATGTATTGCATATTGTTTGGTCAAATTTATCAAGTGATATAGTTATGTTGATGCTTAGTATTAGATACCACTATAACGACAATGTATGAGACTGTGTGGAACACCATGAAGGTGATATAATTACCAAATTGTCTAGTAAAACTTGTCACCATGGTAGTAAAAGGGTGCATGATAACTTGTTACAAAATACATACGTAACTAATGTGTGATGCATGGTAACAAAAGGGTCAAATATTTTTTTTGTCGAAACATATCCAAGTGCGGTCTAGTTTCAAATCCATCGTCGATACTAATCCACTGGTAAAAAATATTATCAATCTGGCATATGTCATATACATAACATTTTTATCATTTGATATCATCAATTTTGTTTCTTGCATGTGTGGCCTTATCAAGTATACTTCTTTCTTTGTGCGCATTTAGCTATTTGATTCCTGCATACAACATGCTCAGATCATGCAAACCTGGAATTAATGCTTCGTCCCAAGGACACACACACACACACACACAATTTATGTCTAATTATAAATAAATAAATATAACTATACTTGTTTAACAATTGTTGCACTTTTCTAGATAAACATATCTGGAAAAATAATCTGATGCATGATTGTATTGTAATTCTTCCTTCTCAGAGGTGGTTATAGCCCAAGGATACAAGAGAAAGGTGTGCTCAAAGCCGAGCAAGAGGTACAGGGGTCCATGCTTCCTTAGCATTGACTGCAAACTAGAATGCATTAAGGAAGGGCTCCCTCGAGGACGTTGTAGTAGCTTCGCCGGTCGATGCCTATGCAGCCATAATGGATGTTGAATAGAAATATACATTTTTAGTTTGAGATAGACAATTCAATCAAGAAGAAATGAATATTCCATACGATGTATTGTATTTCTCTTATGAGTATATATCTACATTGCTCTCCAAATCAGCATATGAAGATCAGGTCACCGTAGTCTGTTGGTCCACCAATAAGATAGCTCGTGTAAGACAAATTTGCACCCAAAATTATGCATAAGTAGAGTAAGACGGTTGCGGTCCATGTTCAAGTTGATATGGGTTGGCATGCCACAAAGTAAGTGCATATTGAATGTAATAGAGCAATGACCGTGATACGTGGGGCTTATTGCATGGGTCATTTAGAAATTGGACGATGTTCATATATATTTTATACTATGGGGTCTCTTGAATAAAGATTTCATTTAGGTCGCAATGTCAAAATAATCACATACCTCAAGAATAGTCTGAAACCATGCATCATCAGGGGCAGAGCTAGATAAAAATAACTCGGGTGCACAATTTTGGAATCGACACAACGTCATATAATTTCAACCAAAAATATACTAGCAATAATGTGATTGATAAGTCTTGCAGTAAAGAATTCCAACCAAAACAAATGGCACGCCATATGATAAGAAATAAGGGATGATTAATCTTATCAAAATAAATAAACTAATGATAATGTCACTTACAAAGGATAGTCGGTACTAGAAAATGCATCATCCAACCTAGAATCCTTAGTAACCTATAAAATTGACATCGATCGCGACATCACATCTCCTTTGAATTGGCTACCTTGCAACATACTGAGTAACCGTGGGTTAATCACAAATGTTTCACCAGCGTGTCTCGGCTCAAAGATATAAAGGTACCGCCAAAACAAGGTCTTGAGACATTAATCATAGCAAGCTGGTAAAATTGTTCATATTTGGCCATGGTTGCCAAGAGCCTAGAAAATAGAGCCCAAAATATATCAAAACTTTAAACAAAGCCCAAAAGCGCCGAACTTCGCGGCAGCGGCACCAGAAAAAGTTTGATGGCATGCAAGTGCACATGATTTACTTGTAGTCTTTTTGAAGTAAGAGCATCGAAATGTGCCTACAAGTTAGTTGTAGGCACAATGTAAAATGAGGCGGAAGGTGATGTCTACTACGCAACTTTATTCTTGTAGACTCCGTTGCGCCTCCAATCGCAGAGTTTTGTAGGACAGCAACAAATTTTCCTCAAGTGGATGACCTAAGGTTTATCAATCCGTGGGAGGCGTAGGATGAAGATGGTATCTCTCAAACAACCATGCAATCAAATACAAGAAATCTCTTGTGTCCCCAACACACCCAATACAGTTGTCAATTGTATAGGTGCACTAGTTCGGTGAAGAGATGGTGATACAAGTGTAATATGTATAGTAGAAATAGGTTTTTATAATCTGAATAAATAAAAACAACAATGTAGCAAGTAACAAACAGCGAGCAAAACGATATATCAATGTTTAGAAACAGGGCCTAGGGTTCATACTTTTACTAGTGCAATCTCTCAACAATACTAATATAATTGAATCATATAAAAATCCCTCAAAGTGCGGCAAAGAATCGCTCCAAAGTTTTTATTCCTGTCGGAGAAACTAGGATGAAATCGCGTAGGTAGTAAACCACCTCAAAGTTGTGTTTTCACTCAATCTATTGAGCCACCCCAAAGTGTCACGAATATTTCTAGAGATCGTACTCCGACAACACCATATGATACGCATCAATCAACTCTAATGTCACCATGAGTATCCGCGAGTGAGACATGCATCAAGTGATATCAAATCCAAAATATTCAATCCGATAATAAAGAAACCTCAAAAAGTAAGATTCAATTCACCACAAAAGAGATAGAGGAGGAGAACACCATATGATACAACTATATTAACAAAGCTCATGGTACATCAAGATCGTGCCAAATCAAGAACACGAGAGAGAGAGAGAGATCAAACACATAGCTACTAGTACATACCCCCAGCCCCGAGGGTGAACTACTCACACATCACCATGAGAACGGAGGAGAAGTTGGTGGTGATGGTGATGACGGAGATGTCCCCGGCAGCGCTCCGGCGCCACCGGAGGAGAGGGGGAAGGGGGCCCCTCCTTCTTCTTCCTTGGCCCTCTGGGCAGAGAGGGAGCTCTCCCCTAGATTGGATCTCTCTTCTGTCTTCTGTTTTTCGAGACTGTTTTCTGGCCCTTCACCGTTTCATTAATAGCTGGAGATTCGTAACTCTGATTGGGCTGAAATTTTGAGGAGATTTTTCTCGGTAAATTAGCTTTCTTGCGGCGAAATAAGGGCTCCAACCGACCTACGAGGTTCCCACAAGGCAGGGGCGTGCCCTAGTGCCTTGTGGGGCCCTCGGGCACCGTCTTGCGTTGATTTTTTCTCCCAAAAATCACTTATACTCCATAAAAATTGTCATAAATTTTCATCGTGTTCGGACTTCATTTGGTATGGTTTTTCTGCGAAACAAAAAACATGCAAAAAACGGCAACTGGCATTGCGCACTAGATTAATATGTTAGTCCATAAAAATAATATAAAGTGCACCAAAACCATATAAAATTATTGTAAACATGGCATGAATACTTCATAAATTATAGATACGTTGTAGATGTATCAGCATCCCCAAGCTTAATTCCTACTCGTTCTCAAGTAGGTAAATGATAAAAGAAATAATTTATGAAGTATGAATGCTAGAGTAGTGCATAAGTTTGATCAATGATAATTCTAGTCACTTTTTCTAGCATCATTATATATCATAAACAACAGCTCATTTCTCATAAAACTTTTAATGATCAAGTAGAAAGCTATTCATATGTTAAAGTACAAAACAATAAACTCTCTTGAAACCTTACAAACTATGTTTTCAGTCATCAAACAATTGCAATTCATCTTATTTTCAGAAAGGGTCTATGTAAGAGCTTTGATTTAGCAAACTCCACATACTCAACTATCATATAGTCTTCCGTGATTACTAGTACTCAAAGCATATTTTTAGAACAAACAGCATCCATCGAACACAAAGGAAGGTAGAGGCTTAATGTTTCGCCTCACAACTTACTTATCATAGAGATAATTGTCAACAATAATAACTCATGATCAAATATATTTGACTGGATATATGTGCCTGGAACTTTTCCCACAACATGTTGCTTGCCAAGTGGAGAATAATGGAGGTTGGAATAGGAGAAAATATTTTGACTCTTGCATAAAAGCAAAACTTTAAGTAATAAAAGATAGGCCCTTCGTTGAGGGAAGCAGAGTTTGTCATGCAATTTTGATTTTTGGATGTACAAACTCTTAATGTAAAGGAACGTCACTTTATATTGCCCCTTATGATAGCAACCTTTATTGAGCAGTCAATCGCTTTTATTGCGTTATCATCATAAGTTCGTATAAAACTTATTTTCCCTTACAATAATATATCATACATATTTAGGAGCAATTTTTATTGCTTTGCACCAATGACAACTTACTTGAAGTATCTTATTCAATCCATAGGTAGATATGGTGGACTCTCATGGCAAGAAACTAGGTTTAAGGATATTTGGATGCACAAATAGTATCTCTACTTATTACGGAAATTTTGGCTAGCAAAGATTATAAACAAGCACCAAATGTTGGAGAATCCATAACAATATAAATTCTATGCAAATATACATAAATATAACTCATTACGTTGTCTTTCTTGTCCAACTTTAACTCAAATCCTTTGTATTTTGGTATGACCCACTGCAGTGATCTTGCTGTAATTTATAAAGTTCTATTATGGCGCATATATAACATATACTACCTTTGTCCCGAACTGCAAAAACATCTTATATTTAGGGACAGAGGTAGTACATTACTTGTCCAACTTCAGATGGGAAAATATATTATTATTCGGGATTGGTTATCTTTATGGGTTCGGCTAACCGATCACCACTGTAGATTGTTGTTTATGTGAATGCGTCCTCGATGTGGCATTGAAATTTATGTTTTGAGGCCGTGCGCAGATGGAGCAAAACTGTTAGCTTTGCTCCACCTGGGGTAGCATTCAGATAAATACGTAGATGATAATGAAGTGGATGGTATCTTTGAGAACCAGGAACGAGATCCATTGTCTGGACCAATAGTGCACATGACAATGAACATCTTGAGTGCACAGACAGTTTTAGATCAGACTGTGTTTGCTACTCCCCCCGTCCCATAATGTAAGAAAGACGTTTTTTGACATTACACTAGTGTTAAAAAACGTCTAACATTATGAGACAGAGGGAGTACTTGCGTGCATTATATTTTTCTTTCTTTTATCAATGCATCAAGACAGTATAACATTTCTCAATTACAAGCTAGTGTCACCGTGCCTGGCGGCCGGTTTCCTCTCCTACTTGTTGAATGCGGTGCAGTCTCGTCTGATCTCCCCGTCCCCGCCGCTCTTCACCCCGACCCTCCCCAGCTTGACCATGGCCTCCTTGAACGCCTCGAAGAAGAGCGTCTGGTTCCCCGCGAACCCCTGCACCGCCGGCCGCGATGCGGCGCCGTCGTGCAGCGCCTGGTCGGAGGCGAACAGCCCCAGACCCGCGGCCAGGTTGGCGTAGTATTTGTTGTCGAAGACGGTGGGCGTGACGGGGTCCATGTCGACGGCGATGGTCGAGTCGACGTCCGGCGGGCACGCCGCCATCAGCTGCCGCGCGTACGACGGGCTGTAAGACGGGTCCACCGCGCCGCGCCGGTAGAGCCACCCCGCGAAGCGCGCGCAGTGGGAGAAGCCGACGGTGTGCGCGCCCGAGAGCGCGGCCATGTCGCGCACAGCGAGGCCGTTGCCGTCGAACAGCGCGGTGATGGCGTCCGGCTGCATGTCCGGGCCCGGCAGCCTGCCCGTGACGTCGCCCGCCTTGGAGACGAGCCCGTCCAGCCGTCCGAGCTCCACCGTCCAGCTCGGTCCCGATGACTGCCATTGTCGTGCACCGGCACAGGGATCAGACTTACATTGTCTAAGGACAGGATCACAGGGCATGAAAGGAGGTGCAATGTAAAACATGGCAAGATGAAGGCGGAGCGTGATCGATGACTAACCATGGAGACAACGTCCCGGGCGGCGAGGGCGAGGACGTCGGCGCAGGAGACGACGCCGGGGCAGGCCTTCTCGACGGCGGCCTTGGCGCGCACGACGGTGTCGAAGCCGTCCCCGGCGAGGGACTGGTTATCCGGCGCGTCCTTCTCGGCGTCGTTGCTGCTGGACGCGATCATCACCGACGCGTCACAGCCCTGCCAAACAAAACATACCACCGCACCGCATGACCATGAGCAGTAAAAAGATCATCATTCTCAAATGACGTGGACCACGTGGTTGGCCGCGTCGGACGCGGCAAAGCAGCCGGGTTGACAGGGAGGTCGTGCGGTCACATGGCAGAAGCGACGGGCGGGCGCGTGATCGCGGGAGCCGATCGAGCTTTGCCCACTCGCACGCGCGCTCGCAGCCAACAATTATCTGCCACTCAGTCTGATCTGATCTCCACCTAACCTCTCACTGAGAAAAGTACTACTCCCTCCATTCCACGATGTAGTGCGCGCGCGCTTCTCGAGATCTAAGTTTGATCATAAATTTAATCAACGTTGATTAAATTTATGATCAAACTTAGATTTCAAAAAGCGCGGACGCACTACGTTGTGGAATGGAGGGAGTACTCATCAGTCATCAAGTGCAAAATCCTCTCTGCTTTGCTGGGACAAGCAGATTAATCACTCCAGATGGGACCAATCAGTGCGTGGCTAATGGGGTCACATCACTAGTGCAGGCAGGACAAGCTGCTCGTGCCGCTGAGCTGGAAATTGGAAAAGCAGCTGGCTGCAAGTTGCAAGTGCTTGCAATCTGCAAATGCAACTAGCTACATGTCCTGCAACCGGAAGAAATCCTCTCTAGCAGTGACGAAATCATGGAAGTTTACAGGGAAGAAAAGAATCTGATTCCAGAGAGAGCTCAGCGGAACCAATGATGCGTGGATGGATCGATCTCAGCGGCGGGCGGCGGCTCACCTGGACGAAGCAGTCGTGGAAGAAGAGCCTGAGGGTGGCGGGGACGGTGACGAAGGTCGCCCTCACCTTCCTCGCCACGGCCGACCGCACGATCGACTCCACGCGCGGGCACGTCGTGCGGTAGTGATCCGGCGACAGCTTCGCCTCGCCGCCGTACGCCGCCGCCGCCGCCGCCACCACCGCCACGGCGAGCAAGCAGAAGCAGCCGCCCCTTCTCCGCCGCTCCATGGCCCCGGAGCTCAACCAGCTGGCTCAGCCGCTCAGAGGTGCGTTGCTTCCGCGTGCGCGCGTGTGTTGGAATCGAATTTTGGTTTCCCGTGGGGAGAAGGCAGCTATAGCTACAAGCTGCTTGCTGCCTCACTGGTCACTAGCTACAAGTGAGTGACAGTGAGAGGCGGGCCAGGGGACAGCCAAGATGGACCTATGTATACAGCTTTCCTCTTCTTCTTTTTTGTATTGAGAATTATTATAGAGGTGATGATGATGGTGATTGAGCTGAGGATAATGGAAGCTGTACTGTATTATCTGTAATACGATTTGCTGAAAGATATTATTCCCACAGAGGATTTGTTCGTTAGTTATGTGAACCATTTTAAAAAGCGCATAGATTATGATCATGACACTGAAAAGGGATATATTCCTGGCTCGATGCTAGTGATAGAGAGAGAGAGACGGCCATGCCAAGTTGCCAATCATGTTGGACTTTTCAAATGCTCATCAGTTTGAGACGCTGTGGAACCAATCAAATCTAGAGAGAAAGAGGAATTGTGGGTTAACTGAGGCTGGGCTGCACATGGGTTCCAACTGTTTCATCTCCTTGGATTTGGCATCGTCTGACGATCGAGATCTCTTGTAAGTCCAGGCAATCAGACCAGGGAATCATAGCAGAATCACAAGATGATTGGATAATTCAAACTAAATTATCTCTTAACATTTGGAAACATGGGCTGTGATTGCCATATAAAAGTACTGTAGCAGCCTAGCAGGTCTGGGCTGGCAGTTCAATCCAGCCATTTTTGTTGTTCAGAGAGCTTGACAACAAAAGGATCCCTATTTATTTGCCAAAAAAAATTTTACTTCGACTTTTCCGACAGTAAAATTAGGAGCCCTTGTCGTTTGACCTTCATGTTTCGAACATTTTCATAATTGTGCCATGAAGCAGTTAGCACACACCACATAGTATGCAAGTGCTGACAGATATCATAGCTGAACTGAAACTCAGGAGGGCAACTAGGATCACAGAAGGCACTTTAATGCTGCACCATACTGTGTCATCCAAATTACAAAATCCTTGAAGAAGAAAAAAAATGCATGGATATCTGAATAGGGTGTAGAAACATCTTGAAACCACACACTGTAGTAATGAAGTCCATCCAGTTGGGTTGGTGAGTATGAGGAGAGCTAGAGGTAGAAATTAGACCCTAGATGTACCCAGCTTACGCTCGAAGAGGCGTCGCAGCAAGTAGACCTGCACAGCACTGGCTGCAACAAGGGCAGCTGATTCGAGGAGTGCCTTGTGAATTGCCCTCTTGCTCATGTTCTCGTTTACTACATCACAATAGACAAGGAAAATATTGTGCCTTTAGCAACAATGCCTTTTATGGTGATTTCAAATATGCAACAGAGGTGTAAATAAAAATTCTGGCGTGACATCTGAAATGAGTTAGACATCGGAGAGAAACACTGTGCAATGGAAGGACTGCTAAAAAAATGATGTTGATACAAAATATAACATGCCATGCATGCTCACAATCCTAATTAGTGGAGTGACCCAGTAGCCCAGAAAGTTCAAAACGGGCCATCTTTTCAAGTTGGTAAATGGTATTAACTATAGCTGAAGATGCTTGTGTTGGCACCTTCAGACAAAATGAACAAATAGCAGGCTGGAGCACCTAACACTAACAGTGCTAAAAGTTATTTTTCATTAAGCAACAGGAGAATCGCACATTGGCCAATGGTTACAGGTTACAGCTCAGAGGTGCTATTCAGATAAAAGAGAAAAAGGAAGACAAGAGAGCCTTAAAATATTACAATGCACTAGTACTTACAAGAGAGAATGTGAGAGGAGAAACTTACATATTGCTTGCCGGTCTGTTTGGGCAGTTAGCCAGTGCTGTTCAAACAGAACGTTGTAGAGATCTTCATCCAGCTTTCTCATTTGTTCAAACAAAGGACCAAAATGCTCTGCACCATTTTTTTCAGAAGAAAGAATTAGTGATGCACACACACACGCAGAGAGAGAGAGAGAGAGAGAGAGAGAGAGAGAGAGTTTACCATCTTTGGCATGCTGGTCAAAATATGAAAAATGACCAACATGCACATCAAAGTCCACAGTTTCATGATATGGGGACTTGTTGGTGAAGCAGAAACGGTGGACACCTCTCTTCTGAACTATGAATTCGAACTTATCACTAACCTTGGCACGAGAATCATGGAGTTGATTGCCATTAGGGTCTTTCACCTGCAATAAATCATGACTGAATCAGCTTCAGCGGATGTGACTTGCACAAAATCATCTTAGTAAAAGAAGTATACAGATAAACTACAAAAATAATGACAGTTAGCCAATTATCGTTCCCTGCCAACAACAAGAACATATTTCACCATGCTAAAGTTAATGGAGTAATGCACATATGGAGAAGAAGACCATACCACCAGATCGACACCATCCTCGCTATAGAGCCATGGGGTGTCTGCCTTGATCACAACAAATGATACATGAACTGTATCCCCTTCATAATCAACATTGTGAGAGAAGCACTCTCCCCTGTCCATCACAAAGCGAATAGCCACGGCATGGTGCAAGAAAGGCACAAGGCATAGGAGCAAGAAATAACCCAATCTCAAGCCCCTCCCGTCCATCATCTGACTGGCAGAGACAAAATTAAACAAGTTAGACCCTGTCCAACTACGATTGGGGCATTATCAAACGACTGCAATCCAACTACATGACGCCATTCATGACAGTTGGATTAGCGCTTCTCAACTCAAAACTCTGACGACCAAGGGCATCTCCTTCTCAAATCCGCACGGATCCATGACTTCGAATCCACACGAGTACATGAGTACATGACTACATGTCAATATTACAATAGTGCACTAGCTATTGTGACATTAAAGGGGTATAAGAGTTTACCCTGAAAAAACCGCAGACTCTGAAGATTAAGAAGTGAATTAACGCATCAGATTTCAGGCGATTGCTTCATTCACAGGATAGAAGCACAAGTACAAATTTCCACATCACTGGAAAAATGCTGACTGAACCAAGATACAAACAGATACGCGTAACCTAGGGTAAGAGTTAAACCACCTCCCCATCTCCAAAACTGGGGCACAAGCGCAAGGAGCCAAGCATTCCCGCTAGATCTAGACGGCGCTCGCAGGAAATAAAATCAGAGGGCGTTCTCCCTCTCCATGAATTCAGGCAGCGGAATGAGAAACCAGTAATGTGCAGAAGGCGCGCGCACCACAGCATCCAAACAACGACGGGACGGAACTCGGACTACCCCGAGAAATCCCACGAATCTAGCGGGAGAGAGGGCGATTTCCTCCCTGAATAAATCGAATTGCTAACGCGAGCCGTCCCGCGCGGCTGATCGATCGATTCAGAGGAAGGGGAGGGGATCGATCCGGGGTGGCGACGGCGAAATCGAAACGTGCGTGTTGGGAGATTGGACGGATCGAGCTGACCTTGGGCGAAGGCAGTTCCGGGAAATCTCCGGCAGCCGGCAGGGGTGCGGAGGAGGAGCTCGTTTCGGTGGGGAGAAGAGCACAGGCGCAGCGCACGAGAGGTTTTCTCTGCCTTTTTGTTGGGTTTACGTGACTTGTTCGTCTGGGCATTTTCTGGGCCTTTGGATGAACCCACGGGCCCACTTTCCAGTAATGGCGTGATGCACGGGCTCGGCCCGTATAGAGATTATCTTTTATACTGGACCCGGATATAGATTTTTAGGGAAAAATGTCCATTTTACTACCTAAAGAAATTTGGTGGTTCACATAACCCCCTGGTGTTCTAAAAAAAAAACATAACCCCCTGATATGTTTTTTTGGTTCCCTTACCCCCCTCAACAATACCATACCGGTCAAAAAACACCCCTGACTGGTTTACCCCGATCGGATGCTGACGTGGACCCGGTCAAAGGTAGTATTTGACATGCGGGTGAGTCCCCCTCGTCAGGTGACGAAATAAAAAAGAGTGATTGACCTAGGCCTTACCTTTTCTAAATTGTTGCCCAGCCCAACCGGAAGAGGAGCAGGGTCGTCTTCAACCCCTCGCCAGGAGGACGACGCCATGGCAGAGCGTGCGCTGGCAGCCTCCCCGCCCAGGCAGCCTCCCCAGCATCGACATCCTCACCCACGAGATGGCAAGACCCCCTGGACCTATCCCTCTCTCGCATCTCATTCTTTCCCTCTCTCTTTCTCGGATTCGAGCATCGCAACGAGCACCAGAGAGCGTCGACCGCCGTCGACGTAGCCACAAGCCACCCCTTGCCAAACCACCGTGTCGAGAGCCTCCAACATCTCACGCTGGTCCTCTGCACCGAAGGATTCAAGCCCAGAAGCCTGGAGCCGTCCCAATCAAGCCACCTTCTCCGACTGCGGCCACCGGATGCCGAAGCACGATTTGCCGTGCATGGACGAGCTTCGCCCTAGCCTTCGCCTCTATTAGACTCGCGGTGAGCCTCTCCTAGTTTCCCCCTCCTCTAGAGCTCGCACTCATGCTATAGCCGTCGTCCACACGAGCTCAGCGCCGCCCTCTGCCATGGCCGATGTGCTTCTCGTTGCGGAGCTCCCCTTGCGTTGTTCTGCTACCTGTCGTGCTCCCCTAGGTCCATAGATTCCGCCCATCTCCCTAGTTCGCTTGGGTTCGTGTTGTAATGTCGATGACGCCGGAGCCGTGGCTATGCCGCTGCTCAGCTCCGCCACTGGCCCGCTTCTAGCCATCCCGCAGCCTCATGCGACCACCCATGGACGCGCCCGAGCACGGGCTACACCCAGGTAGCCTCCAACGCCAGTGTCGAGGCCTACGGTGGGACATCGCCGTGATTTAAGGTCGCCCGCGGTTAACCCCAGCCGTGCTGACGTGGGTCATTAGTTTAGGTTGACTAAGGTTAGTTCAGACATTGACATGTGGGTCCCCCTATATTAATGAAGTAGTTAGGGCTAAATTAATGCCATGTTAGTCTCTGCGCAACCGAGATGTGGGCCCAATGAGTCACATTTGACATGGCACAATCAGTGTTGACCGGGCCCAACAGTCAGTGAGATTGTCTAGCTGAGAGGGACCCACCTGCAAGTCAAATACCACCTTTGACCATGTCCACGTCAGGATCCGATCGGGGTAAACCAACTAGGGGCGTTTTTTGACCAGTATGGGATTGTTGAGGGGGGGGGGGGGTAAGAGAACCAGAAAAAACATCAGCGGGTTATGTGAACCACCAAGTTTCTTCAGGGTAGTTGACGGTGTCCTAGACTAGGGGGTGTTAAGCCCGTAGGCCTACCAGTCATGGGCCGGGCCTGGGACCCCCAAGCAACCGAAGAATGGGCCATGCTTGCTATAACCCTCGGCGTACTCAAGATGGAATCCTCCGAAGACTTGGCGTACACTTCAAGACATGTTCAAATTATTGGCAAGCTTATCCCTAGATGTAACCAACCTATATGTAATCCTTGGTATCCCCAGACCCTATATAAGCCGAGGGATTTTAGACCATAGGGCAAGTTAACTTCATACGATCTCGAGGTAGATCATCTTGTACTCTGTACCCCAACCATACAATGCAATCAAAAGCGGGAGTAGGGTTTTACCTCTTCGAGAGGGCCCAAACCTGGGTAAAACATCGTGTCCCTCTTTCTCCTACTACCATCTAGCCAAGATCACCAGATCGGCACCCCTACCCGAGATCCACCGGATTCAACTCCGACATTGGTGGCCCATACAGGTCCCGTTGTGTGGTCAAAGTGTCTTGGTGTCGACATCGCTCGACGATCAGATCTGCACCGGTGTAGATTCTACGCTGGAGCGCTCAAATCTCAGGTTAACCAAAACCTGGGAGCGCGTCAAAGCTCTAGCCCCTCATCGGGACATCAACCCCGACAACCTAAACTCTGTGAATACACCCTCTACCACGACATTAGATCTGGTCGATGAACCACAAACTGTCATCGCCCAAGGTACAGTTTCGCACCAACCGTACACTACTAGGGAAAACCCTATAGGTAGACTCTTAGCAGCAGCGAGGGGTAGATTGCCGACGCTATTGGTATATAGCAGCAGCACGGGGTGGAAATAGACGCTACAGGTGGGCCCCACCGTATCCCCCGGGGTAGGCCACATTAGCAGCGCGGGCGCGGAACACGCGCTACTACTAACTACGTAGCAGTAGCGCGGTCCTTAGTACCCACGCTACTACTGTTTATACACGGGCCCGGCTCCCAGGCACCGCCTAGCAGTAGCGTGGGATCCCAACCCGCGCTACAGATAGTGAGCTTAGTAGCAGCGCGGGTTACCTACCCGCGCTACTACTATGGGCACCTTATCCACCCCGCGCGCGCTCGTTTCCTCTCTCCCTTACTCTCCCCTCACACTCTCTCGCTCGCTCTCTCTGCAGCCGCCGTTGCCCGCCGCAGCCGTCGCCCCCGTGGTATCTACCTCCCTCCCTCCCTCCTCCTCTCGCTGCCCTCCTCTCTCCTCCCTCCTCCCGCCGCCCGACGCCCTCCTCCTCCGGCCGCCCTCCTCCCACTGCCCTCCTCCCTCCTCCTTCTCCTCTCTCCTCCCTCCTCCCTCCTCCCACTGCCCTCCTCCCTCCTCCTTCTCCTCTCTCCTCCCTCCTCCCTCCTCCCACTGCCCTCCTCCCTCCTCCTCCTCCTCCTGCTCACTCCTCCCTCCTCCTGCTCACTCCTCCCTCCTCCCACCTCTCTCTGTACAGAAATTTTTAGTAAAAAAAATTAGGTGTAGAAATTTTAGTAAAAGAATTTAGTAATAGAAATTTTTAGGTATAGAAATGTATTGGAATGCTATATGAGAATTTTTTAGTAAATGTAGGTCTTTTGAATAGAATAGAAAATTTTCAGTAAATTTTCTTCTTTTTAATATAATAGAAAATTAGTAAATATAGAATAAAATAGAAAATTAGAAAATTTTCAGTAAATGTAGGTCTTTTGAATACAATAGAAAATGTTTATTCGTTCGATGTAGGTCTTTTGAACCAAATACCTATAAGTATTTTAGGTATCAAATAAAATATAAAAATGTTGTATACAAGAATGTTAATAGTGAATGGTGTTGCTCATACAATTTTTATGAATGATGTATACAAGAATGAAAAATATAAAAACTAGTAATAGAATAGAATATAAAAATGTTGTTGCCAATTATGTTGATGATCTAAAATTTTCACTCGGTGGATTATGCAGGATTTCTCGTGTCGCGTCTCCCTCTCCCGCTCAGCCCAGTCCCGCCCACCGTTCGCACCTCCCTCTCCTCTCTGTTTAGTTTTAGGTTTAGTTTTTTTAATATACTAGATAATACCCCGCGCGTTGCTGCAGGGCATTTTGTCCAAAATGCCGATTGAACATATGTGCATAAAAAGTAAAAAAAATGATGAATAGTAATAAACAATCATGTGGACCATTTACCATATATTTTTTCTATACCTAAGTTCCTAACATGTTTATCCTAAAAATCATGTCCTCCAATAAAAAGTTGTCTAAGGTTAGCACTAATTAGTATGTAGTAATATGATTGTTCGAATATATATTGAAATTTTGGACAAAACATGATGAATAACTTGCTTAGGTGGTGTTTCGAAAAATTGAAGTGCAATCTGCTAAAACAGATTGGTTGAGATACTAATGTGTAATCATTTACAATTTGACTGATCCTGAAGACCAATAATTATAGTTCCCTGCAAAAACAAAGATACCCAACAATTGTATGAAAAGATTGCAATATGCAAGCAAGTGGAAATCGTTCCTCACCATCCAATCATATTTCTTCATGGACAAAAATACAATTTTCCTGCATGCCAAAAGTTCTCCTTTCAGATTATTGATAAACATTGAAGATTAGTGAAAATCTAAAAGGACTTAAGTGTAGCACCAGACAGAATATGCAGTAACCGAGCAATATAAAATATAGTCACCGAGCACGACAAAAATAAATCAATGACGGGAAAGCATTTGAACATCTATGGGGGCAAGAATACGTACCCCCCTTTTTTTTCAAACGAAGGCATAAGTGTTTGCCTCATTCATTAATTAAGAAAGAAAAATATAGTTTGATAGACAAAGGAGATAAGCGACCAAAGCGAAGGCATCACCGGCGCCGTCGTCTCGGCGAAGCTATAGGGCAGCAGATCCGTTCCCACCGTTAGACGGAACCACGAACCAAATAGTTGTCCGAAGCGACTGGGAACGGCGGTGCCGGAGGAGCGGACTTCATGCTGAGATCGCCTCATGGCTGCCGCACTCTAAAACAGAAATCATGATCTGGGGGGAAAAAATTCTTGAGGAACAGACGATTGGGCTGTCGTCGATCGTTTAATTAAGAAGCCTGGAAACGGAACAGAAACGTGGCATGTAATTGGGCTTCTTTTATTAAGAAATGATGAAACGGTTGAGCTTCGGTCGATTGTTCAATAAGTCTGAAAACGGAAAAGAAAACTTGACACGTCTCAATGTTGAGAGAATTTGGTTAAAAGGAAAAATAACTGCTGAAGTGCTAGATTGCAAATGTGAAAGGCTGCATGTTTCAAGGTGACATGTGTGGGGGCATATATGATGATGTGGATAGCTTGTATGTCAAGATAAATCGGATAGTGGGGATGAACTTCTTAAGTATATAGGATATGTAGATGGATGTATGTTCGCTAGATAGATGGTTAGATGGATGGATGCATGGATGCATTATTGATTGTTGCACTTTTGTTTCATTTTGAAAAAAGCCGACAAAATGGATGAATGGATGCATTTTGAAGGGAACACCTCTGAGTGGCCTATGTTTTTCCGGAATGTTGATTCATTTCTGTTCCGGCAAATTTCAGGCGTTCGATATGTCCTATTTTAGCAAAGGTCATGTGATACGTCTCCAACGTATCTATAATTTTTGATTGTTCCATGCTATTATAGTATCAATCTTGGATGTTTTATATGCAATTATATATCATTTTTTGGGACTAACCTATTAACCTAGTGCCCAGTGCCAGTTGCTGTTTTTTGCCTGTTTTTACCTTTTCAGGAAACCATTATCAAACGGAGTCCAAACGAAGAAAAAACTTTGGATTAATTTTTTCTGGACCAGAAGGGACTCTATAAGCTTCGGGAGAAGACCAGAAGAGTCACGAGGGAGCGACAAGCCCGAAGGGCGCGCCCAGGGGGGTAGGCGCGCCCCCCAGGCTTGTGGGCCCCTCGTGGCACCTCTTGACCTAATTCCAGCGCTATAAATTCTCAAATATTCCCCATATACCAAAAAGACAAAAGAAAAAACCTTTTCGCCACCGCAAGCCTCTATTCTTCTGCGATCCCATCTGGAAGCCTTTTCTGGTACTCTGCCGGAGGAGGGATCGATCACGGAGGGCTTCTTCATCAACCTTGTTGCCCTTCCGATGATGTGTGAGTAGTTTACCACAAACCTACGGGTCCATAGCTAGTAGCTAGATGGCTTCATCTCTCTCTTTGATCTTCAATACCATGTTCTCCTCGATGTTCTTGGAGTTCTATTCGATGTAATCTTCTTTTGCGGTGTGTTTGTTGGGATCCGATGAATTGTGGGTTTATGATCAGATTATTCATGAGAAATATTTGAGTCTTCTCTGAACTCTTTTATGCATGATTGTTATAGCTTTGTATTTCTCCCCGATCTATCCGTTTGGTTTGGCCAACTAGATTGATTTATCTTGCAATGGGAGAGGTGCTTTGTGACGGGTTCAATCTTGCGGTGCTCTATCCCAGTGATAGAAAGGGACAGGACACGTATTTGTATTGTTGCCATTAAAGATTAAAAAATGGGGTTTAATCATATTGCTTGAGTTTACTTTGTCTACATCATGTCATCTTGCTTAAGGCGTTACTCTGTTTTATACTTAATACCCTAGATGCATGCTGGATAGCGGTCGATGGGTGGAGTAATAGTAGTAGATGCAGGCAGGAGTCGGTCTACTTGTCTCGGATGTGGTGCCTATATACATGATCATTGCCTTGAATATCGTCATAACTATGCGCTTTTCTATCAATTGCCCAACAGTAATTTGTTTACCCACCGTATGCTATGTGTTCGAGAGAGAAGCCTCTAGTGAAAACTATGGCCCCCGGGTCACCACCTATCATTATTAATGAAACATCATTGACTTTGGAACATGTTATGCAAAGGTTAGAAGCTATTGAGAATAAAATGTCTACTATTGAACATCTTGAGAATCTAGACAAAAAGGTCCATAATCATATTACTCAATTTGGTTCTAAGGTAGGAATTACACTAAAACCCAAAAGGAAAAAGAACCAATGATTACTGAAAGGATAGAGCAAGGTCCCGCTAGAATCGATAAGTTAGAAGAAATTATTAATAACTTGGGTTCCGCTTTTTCCTCCGTTAAAACTATTGATATGACTCCTCCCAATAAAAATTGCAAGTTTATGTATGTTCCTAAGACTAAGGGTGCCACTTCTAGCAAGGGAAATGAGGATCTTAAAATGATTAGTGTGCACCCCAATTTCATTGATATAATAAAGGAACCAATCTATGAAAGCAAATTTCTTAACTTTGTGCCTAGGAGTGTGATGATAAGAAGTTCCTATGTTAAATCTCCTAGAAAGATTAGGTGTGTAATTGAGGATTTGGAAACTAAGGATGACAACACTTTAAATTATGCATTATGCCTAGCTAGGGGCATAAAACAATAGCGCTTGTTGGGAGGCAACCCAATATGTATCTTTAATTTTTGTTTTACTTTCTGTTTTTGTGTGTTTACACAATTGTAGCCTCTGTTATAATTGTGTTTTTATCTTTAAATTAGTGTTTGTGCCAAGTAATGCCTTTGGGATGATTTGGATGATAGTATTATTGATGCTGTTTGAAAACAAAAACTTTTGCGTTCAGTGCTGGAATTTTGATTTTTTGCTGGAGCGTCAATAGATTCTGAATTTTTTACACAGTATTGGAATATAAAGTTTCCATGTTGTCCTAATTTTTCAGAATTTTTGAAGTCACAAAAGTATGAATTTAATTCAAATATTTGCAGACTGTTCTATTTTAGACAGATTCTGTTTTTGTTGCATAGTTTGCTTATTTTGATGAATCTATGGATCGTATCGGGGGGTATGAGCCATGGGGAAGTTGGAGTACATTAGCATTATGCCAATATTAAATATGAATCAATTTACAACAGTACCTAAAGTTTAAGATTTATTTGTTATACTAACGGATCTCACGAGGTTTCTGTTGAGTTTTGTGTGCTGAAGTTTTCAAGTTTTGGGTGAGACTACGATGGATAAAGAAATAAGGAGCGGCAAGAGCCTAAGCTTGGGGATGCCCAAGGCACCCCAAGGTAATATTCAAGGAAGACTCAAGCGTCTAAGCTTGGGGATGCCCCGGATGGCATCCCCTCTTTCGTCTACAATCTATCGGTACATCACTTGGAGCTATATTTTTATTCATCACATGATATGTGTTTTACTTGGAGCGTCTTGTGCTATAGTTTGCTTGCTTTTGTTTGCTTTTTCAGTTTGCCACAATCATCTTTGCTGAACACACCTTTTTGAGAGTGACACACATTATTCGTGATTTGTTAGAATACTCTATGTGCTTCACTTATATCTTTTGAGCTAGGCAGTTGCTCTAGTGCTTCACTTATATCTTTTAGAGCATGGCGGTAGTTATATTTTAAAGAAATAGTTGCACTCTCATGCTTCACTTATATCTTTTTGAGAGTCTAATGAATAGCAATGGTAATATGCACGGGTTATGAATTTTAGTCCTAATATGATAGGTATTCAAGAGGGATATAATCAAAACTTTCATGTAGATCACTGAATATGATAAGTTTGATTCCTTGCAATAGTTTTGTGATATTAAGATGGTAATATGTGGGAGGTGCTAATAGATAATTATGGTTTAGTAAGAATATTGGTGTTAAGGTTTGTGATTCCCGAAGCATGCATGTATGGTCTGTCGTTATGCTAAGAAGTCGGAGCATGATTTATTCTTGATTGTCATCCTTTGCGTGGCGGTCGGGGGCGCGCGATGGTTAACTCCTACATGCAACCTCCCCCTAGGGGCATGCATAGTAGTACTTTGCTTCAAGGGCTAATAAACTTTCGCAATAAGTATGTGAGTTCTTTATGACTAATGTGAGTCCATGGATTATACGCACTCTCACCTTTCTGCAATTTGCTAGCCTCTTCGGTACCGTGCATTGCCCTTTCTCACATCGAGAGTCGGTGCAAACTTTGCCGGTGCATCCAAACCCCATGATATGATACGCTCTATCACACATAAGCCTCCTTATATCTTCCTCAAAACAGCCACCATACCAACCTATTATGGCATTTCCATAGCCATTCCAAGATATATTGCCATGCAACTTCCACCGTTCTTTTTATATGACACACATCATCATTGTCATATTGCTTTGCATGATCATATAGCTGGCATAGTATTTGTGGCTCAGCCACCGTTCATCATTTTCATACATGTTACGCTAGTATCATTGCACATCCTGGTACACTGCCAGAGGCATTCATATAGAGTCATATTTGTTCTAGTATCGAGTTGTAATTTTTGAGTTGTAAGTAAATAGAAGTGTGATGATCATCATTATTAGAGCATTGTCCCAGTGAGGAGATCAAAAAAAGAGAGGCCAAAAAGAGCCCAGTGAAAAAAATGAGAGAAAAAGAGAGAAGGGGCAGTGTTACTATCTTTTTCCATTCTTGTGCTTCAAAGTAGCACCATGTTTTTCATATAGAGAGTCTCCTATTTTGTCACTTTCATATACTAGTGGGAATTTTTCATTACAGAACTTGGCTTGTATATTCCGATGATGGGATTCCTCAAATGCCCGAGGTCTTCATGAGCAAGCAAGTTGGATGCACACCCACTTAGTTTTTATTTTGAGCTTTCATACACTTATAGCTCTTAGTGCATCCGTTGCATGGCAATCCCTACTCCTCGCATTGACATCAATTGATGGGCATCTTCATAGCCCGTTGATTAGCCTCTTCGATGTGAGACTATCTCCTCTTTTTAACTTCCCCTTATTAATCCCTATCATCATTCTATTCCACCCATAGTGCTATATCCATGGCTTGTGCTCATGTATTGCGTGGGGGTTGAAAAAGCTGAAGCGCGTTCAAAAGTATGAACCAATTGCTTGATTGTCTCCGGGGTTGTGCATGATAAATATTTTATGTTAAGAAGATGGAGCATGACAGGATTATATGATTTTGTAGGGATAACTTTCTTTAGCATTTTTATTTTGAAAGGCATGATTGTTTCTTAGTATGCCTGAGTATTGATGTCTTTATATCAAATTATAGACTATTGCTTTGAATCATTCAGATCTTAATATTCATACCGTAGAAGAGAATTACATGATGAAACATGTTAGGTAGCATTCCACATCAAAAATTCTATTTTTATCATTTACCTACTCGCGGACGAGCAGGAATTAAGCTTGGGGATGCTTGATACGTCTCCAACGTATCTATAATTTTTTATTGTTCCACGCTATTATAGTATCAATCTTGGATGTTTTATATGCAATTATATATCATTTTTTGGGACTAACCTATTAACCTAGTGCCCAGTGCCAGTTGTTATTTTTTGCCTGTTTTCGCCTTTTCAGGAAATCATTATCAAGCGGAGTCCAAACGAAGAAAAAACTCTGGATTAATTTTTTCTGGACCAGAAGGGACCCTAGAAGCTTCGACAGAAGACCAGAAGAGTCATGAGGGAGCGACAAGCCCAGAGGGCGTGCCCAGAGGGGGTAGGCGCGCCCCCAGGCTTGTGGGCCCCTCGTGGCACCTCTTGATCTAATTCTAGCACTATAAATTCCCAAATATTCCCCATATACCAAAAATACAGAAGAAAAAACCTTTCCACCACCGCAAGCCTCTGTTCTTCCGTGATCCCATCTAGAGGCCTTTTCCGGTACTCTGCCGGAGGGGGAATCGATCACGGAGGGCTTCTTCATCAACCTTGCTGCCCTTCCGATGATGTGTGAGTAGTTTACCACAGACCTACGGATCCATACTGATGGAAATATGCCCTAGAGGCAATAATAAAGTTGTTATTATTTTATATTTCCTTGTTCATGATAAAGGTTTATTATTCATGCTAGAATTGTATTGACCGGAAACTTAAATACATGTGTGAATACATAAACAAATACCGTGTCCCTAGTGAGCCTCTACTAGACTAGCTCGTTGATCAAAGATGGTTAAGGTTTCCTAACCATAGACATGAGTTGTCATTTGATAACGGGATCACATCATTAGGAGAATGATGTGATGGACAAGACCCATCTGATAGCTTAGCATATGATCGTTCTGTTTATTGCTACTGCTTTCTTGAATGTCAAATACATGTTCCTCCGACCATGAGATCATGCAACTCCCGGATACCGGAGGAATACCTTGTGTGCTATCAAACGTCACAACGTAACTGGGTGATCATAAAGATGCTCTACAGGTATCTCCGAAGGTGTCCGTTGAGTTGGCATGGATCGAGACTGGGATTTATCACTCCGTGTTTCGGAGAGGTATCTCTGGGCCCTCTCGGTAATGCACATCATAAGAAGCTTGCAAGCAAAGTGACTAAGGAGTTAGTTACAGGATGATGTATTACGGAACGTGTAAAGAGACTTGCCGGTAACGAGATTGAACTAGGTATGGAGATACCGACGATCGAATCTCGGGCAAGTTAACATACCGACGGACAAAGGGAATTACGTATGTTGTCATTGCGGTTTGACCGATAAGATCTTCGTGGAATATGTAGGAACCAATATGGGCATCCAGGTTCCGCTATTGATTATTGACCGGAGAGGCGTCTCGGTCATGTCTACATCATTCCCGAACCCGTAGGGTCCGCACGCTTAACGTTCGTTGACGATATAGTGTTATATGAGTTATGTGAATTGGTAACCGAATGTTGTTTGGAGTCCTGGATGAGATCCCGGACATCACGAGGAGTCTCGGAATGGTCGAGAGGTAAAGATTTATATATGGGAAGTCATATTTTGGGTTCCGGAAAAAGGTGCAGTTTTTTCGGTATTGTACCGGGAAGCTTCCAGAAGGTTCCGGAGGATTCCGGAGGGGTCCGGAAGTTCACAAGTGGGTCCACCACGTCCCAAGGGCTGGCATGGGCTAAGGGGAGGCGCCCTGGCCTTATTGGGCTAGGCGCACCAAGTCCTCAAAAGCCCACGCAGCTAGGGAAGGAAAAAAGAAGAGTCCTAGTAGGAATAGGATTGGACTTTGGAGTCCAAGTCCACGTGTGTACTATTCACATGGTACTGTTCACGTGGTACTATTCACGTGGTACTGTTCACGTGGCACTATTCCTTCTACTCCAAGCCCCTACACATATATAAATAGAGGAGAGGGGGCGCCCCAAACAAGCCACAACATTGTCTTAGCCGTGTGCGGCGCCCCCCTCCACAGTTCCGTCCCTCGGTCATATTTTCGCAGTGCTTGGGCGAAGCCCTGCGGAGATAGCATCACCATCACCGTCACCACGCCGTCGTGCTACCGGAACTCATCCACTACCTCGTCGTCTTGCTGGATCAAGAAGTCGAGGACGTCACCGAGCAGAACGTGTGCTGAACGCGGAGGTGCCGTACGTTCGGTACTCGGTCGGTTGGATCGTGAAGTTGTTCGACGACATCAACCGCGTTGTTCTAACGCTTCCGCTTACGGTCTACGAGGGTACGTAGACACACTCCCCCTCTCGTAGCTATGCATCTCCATGGATAGATCTTGCGTGTGCGTAGAATTTTTTTTGTTTTCCATGCAACGTTCCCAACAGTGGCATCATGAGCCAGGTCTATGCGTAGATGATATGCACGAGTAGAACACAAAGAGTTGTGGGCGGTGATCGTCATACTGCTTACCACCAATGTCTTATTTTGATTCGGCGGTATTGTAAGATGAAGCGGCCCAGACCAACCTTACATGTCCACGTACATGAGACCGGTTGCACCGACAGACATGCAACTTGTTTTGCATAAAGGTGGCTGGCGGGTGTCTGTTTCTCCTACTTTAGTTTAATCAAATTTGACTGCGGCCGGTCCTTGTTGAAGGTTAAAACAGCAAACTTGATAAATCACCGTTGTGGTTTTGTGCCGTAGGTAAGAACGGTTCTTGCTAGAAGCCCGTAGCAGCCACGTAAAACTTGCAACAACAAAGTAGAGGACGTCTAACTTGTTTTTGTAGGGTATGCTGTGATGTGATATGGTCAAGACATGGTGTGATATACGTTATTGTATGAGATGATCATGTTTTGTAATTTATCGGCAACCGGCAGGAGCCTTATGGTTGTCTCTTTATTGTATGAAATGCAAGCGCCATGTAATTGCTTTACTTTATCGCTATGCGTTAGCCATAGTTGTAGAAGCAATAGTTGGCGAGACGACCACGACGCAACGATGGAGATCAAGGTGTCGAGCCGGTGACGATGGAGATCATGACGATGCTTTGGAGATGGAGATCAAAAGCACAAGATGATGATGGCCATATCATGTCACATATTTTGATTGCATGTGATGTTTATCCTTTATGCATCTTATTTTGCTTAGAACGACGGTAGCATTATAAGATGATCCCTTCACTAAATTTCAAGATAAAAGTGTTCTCCCCGAGTATGCACCATTGCTAAAGTTCGTCGTTTCGAAGCACCTCGTGATGATCGGGTGTGATAGATTCTACGTTCACATACAACGGGTGTAAGCCAGTTTTACACAAGCAGAATACTTGGGTTAAACTTGACGAGCCTAGCATGTACAGACATGGTCTCGGAACACTGGAGACCGAAAGGTCAAACATGAGTCATATAGTAGATATGATCAACATGGAGATGTTCACCATTGATGACTATCCCATCTCACGTGATGATCGGACATGGGCTAGTTGATTTGGATCATGTATCACTTAGTTAACTTGAGGGATGTTAATTTAAGTGGGACTTCATTAGTAATTTGATTAATTGAACATAATTTATCATGAACTTAGTCCTGATAGTCTTTGCAAATTATGTTGTAGATCAATAGCTCGCGTTGTAGCTCCCCTGTTTTTGATACGTTCCTAGAGAAAGCTTAGTTGAAAGATGATGGTAGCAATTACACGGACTGGGTCCATAACTTGAGGATTATCCTCATTGCTGCACAGAAGGATTATGTCCTTGATGCATCGCTAGGTGATGGACCTGCAGGAGCTGCTGCAGACGTTGAGAACGCCTGGCAGGCTCGATCTGATGACTACTCGATAGTTCAGTGTGCCATGCTCTATGGCTTAGAACCGGGACTACAAAAGCGTTTTGAACGCCACGGAGCATATGAGATGTTCCAAGAGCTGAAATTGATATTTCAAGCTAATGCCCGGGTTGAGAGATATGAAGTCTCCAACAAGTTCTTTAACTGTAAGATGGAGGAGAACAGTTCTATCAGTAAACACATACTCAGAATGTCTGGGTACCACAACCACTTGACTCAGCTGGGAATTGATCTTCCGGTTGAGAGTGTTATTGACAGAGTTCTTCAGTCACTGCCACCAAGCTATAAAGGCTGATGAACTATAATATGCAAGGGATGGAGAAGACAATTCCCGAGCTCTTCGCGATGCTGAAATCGGCGGAGGTAGAAATCAAGAAGGAGCATCAAGTGTTGATGGTTAACAAGACCACTAGTTTCAAGAAAAAGGGCAAGGGGAACAAGGGGAACTTCAAGAAGAACGGCAAGCAAGCTGCCGCTCCCACGAAGAAACCCAAAGTTGGACCCAAGCCTGAAACTGAGTGCTTCTACTGCAAAGGAACTGGTCACTGGAAGCGGAACTGCCCCAAGTATTTGGCGGATAAGAAGGATGGCAAAGTGAACAAAGGTATATTTGATATACATGTTATTGATATGTACCTCACTAGTGCTCGTAGCAGCGTCTGGGTATTTGATACCGATTCAGTTGCTAATATTAGTAACTTGAAGCAGGAGCTGCAGAGTAACGGAGACTAGCTGAGGGCGAGGTGACGATATGTGTTGGAAGTGTCTCCAAGATTGATATGATCAATATCGACACGCTCGTAATACCTTCGGGATTAGTATTAAACCTAAATAATGGTTATTTGGTGATTGCGTTGAGCATAAAACATTATATCTGGATATTGTTTATTGCAAGACGGTTATTCATTTAAGTCAAAGAATAATGGTTATTCTGTTTATATGAATAATATCCCTCATGATCATGCACCCTTGTGAATGGTTTATTCTTGTTGAATCTCGATCGTAGTGATACACATATTCATAATATTGATGCCAAAAGATGCAAAGTTGATAATGATAGTGCAACATACTTGTGGCACTGCCATTTAGGTCATATTGGTGTAAAGCGCATGAGGAAACTCCATGCTGATGGACTTTTGGAATCTCTTGATTATGAACCATTTGATACTTGCGAACCATGCCTCATGGGCAAGATGACTAAAACTTCGTTCTCCGGAACAATGGAGCGAGCTACTGATTTGTTGGAAATAATACATACCGATGTATGCGGTCCGATGAATGTTGAAGCACGCGGCGGGTATCGTTATTTTCTAACCTTCACAGATGATTTGAGTAGGTATGGGTATATCTACTTGATGAAACACAAGTCTGAAAACATTTGAAAAGTTCAAAGAATTTCAGAGTGAAGTAGAGAATCATCGTAACAAGAAAATAAAGTTTCTACGATCTGATCGCGGAGGCGAATATTTGAGTTACGAGTTTGGCCTTCATTTAAGAAAATGTGGAATTGTTTCACAACTCACGCCACCTGGAACACCACATCATAATGGTGTGTCCGAACGTCGTAACCATACTTTATTGGATATGGTGCGTTCTATGATGTCTCTTACCGATTTGCCACTATCGTTTTGGGGTTATGCATTAGAGATAGTTGCATTCACGTTAAATAGGGCACTGTCTAAATCCGTTGAGACGACACCGTATGAACTATGGTTTGGCAAGAAACCTAAGCTGTCGTTTCTTAAAGTTTGGGGATGCGATGCTTATGTGAAAAAGCTTCAACCTGATAAGCTCGAACCCAAAGCGGAGAAGTGCGTCTTCATAGGATACCCTAAAGAAACAATTGGGTACACCTTCTACCACAGATCCGAAGGCAAGGTCTTTGCTGCCAAGAATGGGTCCTTTCTAGAGAAGGAGTTTCTCTCGAAAGAAGTGAGTGGGAGGAAAGTAGAACTTGATGAGGTAATTGTACCTTCTCTCGAATTAGAAAGTAGCTCATCAGAGATAACCGTTCCCGTGATGCCTACACCAATAAGAGAGGAAGATAATGATAAAGATCATGAAACTTCAGATCAAGTTACTACTGAACTTCGTAGGTCGACCAGAGTACGTTCCGCACCAGAGTGGTACGGTAATCCTGTTCTGGAAGTTATGTTGTTAGACAACAGCGAACCTACGAACTATGAAGAAGCTATGATAAGCCCGGATTCCGACAAATGGCTTGAGGCCATGAAATCTGAGATAGGATCCATGTATGAGAACAAAGTGTGGACTTTGGTGGACTTGCCCGATGATCGGCAAGCCATTGAGAATAAATGGATTTTTAAGAGGAAGACAGATGCTGATGGTAATATCACTGTCTACAAAGCTCGACTTGTCGCGAAACGTTTTCGACAAGTTCAAGGGGTTGACTACGATGAGACTTTCTCACCCGTAGCGATGCTTAAGTCTGTCCGAATCATGTTAGCAATTGCCGCATTTTATGATTATGAAATCTGGCAAATGGATGTCAAAACTGCATTCCTTAATGGTTTTCTCAAAGAAGAGTTGTATATGATGCAACCAGAAGGTTTTGTCGATCCTAAGGGTGCTAACAAAGTGTGCAAGCTCCAGCGATCCATCTATGGACTAGTGCAAGCATCTCGGAGTTGGAATATACGCTTTGATGAGGTGATCAAAGCATATGGTTTTGTACAGACTTACGGTGAAGCCTGTATTTACAAGAAAGTGAATGGGAGCTCTGTAGCATTTCTAATATTATATGTGGATGAAATATTGTTGATTGGAAATGATATAGAATTTCTGGATGGCATAAAGGGATACTTGAATAAGAATTTTTCAATGAAAGACCTCGGTGAAGCTGCTTATATATTGGGCAGCAAGATCTATAGGGATAGATCAAGACGCTTGATAGGACTTTCACAAAGCACATACCTTGACAAGATTTTGAAGGAGTTCAAAATGGATCAGTCAAAGAAGGAGTTCTTGCCTGTATTGTAAGGTGTAAAGTTGAGTAAGACTCAAAGCTCGACCACGGCAGAAGATAGAGAGAGAATGAAAGTCATTCCCTATGCCTCAGCCATAGGTTCTATAATGTATGCCATGCTGTGTACCACACTTAATGTGTGCCTTGCCACGTGTCTGGGAAAGGGGGTACAAGAGTGATCCAGGAGTGGATCACTGGACAGCGGTCAAAATTATCCTTAGTAACTAAAGGACTAAGGAAATGTTTCTCGATTATGGAGGTGATAAAGAGTTCGTCGTAAAGGGTTACGTCGATGCAAGCTTTGACACCAATCTGGATATCTCTGAGTAGCAAACCGGATACGTATAATGGAGCAGTCATTTGGAATAGCTCCAAGTAAAGCATGATAGCAGCATCTACAATATGACATAAGGATTTGCAAAGTACACATGGGTCTGAATATTGCAGACCCATTGACTAAAATTCTCTCTCACGAGCAAAACATGACCACACCTTAGAACTCTTTGAGTGTTAATCACATGGTGATGTGAACTAGATTATTGACTCTAGTGAACTCTTGGGTGTTAATCACATGGCGATGTGAACTAGATTATTGACTCTAGTGCAAGTGGGAGACTGATGGAAATATGCCCTAGAGGCAATAATAAAGTTGTTATTATTTTATATTTCCTTGTTCATGATAAAGGTTTATTATTCATGCTAGAATTGTATTGGCCGGAAACTTAAATACATGTGTGAATACATAAACAAATACCGTGTCCCTAGTGAGCCTCTACTAGACTAGCTCGTTGATCAAAGATGGTTAAGGTTTCCTAACCATAGACATGAGTTGTCATTTGATAACGGGATCACATCATTAGGAGAATGATGTGATGGACAAGACCCATCTGTTAGCTTAGCATATGATCGTTCTGTTTATTGCTACTTCTTTGTTGAATGTCAAATACATGTTCCTCCGACCATGAGATCATGCAACTCCCGGATACCGGAGGAATACCTTGTGTGCTATCAAACGTCACAACGAACTGGGTGATCATAAAGATGCTCTACAGGTATCTCCGAAGGTGTCCGTTGAGTTGGCATGGATCGAGACTGGGATTTGTCACTCCGTGTTTCGGAGAGGTATCTCTAGGCCCTCTCGGTAATGCACATCATAAGAAGCTTGCAAGCAAAGTGACTAAGGAGTTAGTTACGGGATGATGTATTACGGAACGAGTAAAGAGACTTGCCGGTAACGAGATTGAACTAGGTATGGAGATACCGACGATCGAATCTCGGGCAAGTAACATACCGACGGACAAAGGGAATTACGTATGTTGTCATTGCGGTTCGACCGATAAGATCTTCGTGGAATATGTAGGAACCAATATGGGCATCCAGGTTCCGCTATTGATTATTGACCGGAGAGGCGTCTCGGTCATGTCTACATCATTCCCGAACCCATAGGGTCCGCACGCTTAACGTTCGTTGACGATATAGTGTTATATGAGTTATGTGAATTGGTAACCGAATGTTGTTCGGAGTCCCGGATGAGATCCCAGACATCACGAGGAGTCTCGGAATGGTCGAGAGGTAAAGATTTATATATGGGAAGTCATATTTTGGGTTTCGGAAAAAGGTGCAGTTTTTTCGGTATTGTACCGGGAAGCTTCCAGAAGGTTCCGGAGGATTCCGGAGGGGTCCGGAAGTCCACAAGTGGGTCCACCACGTCCCATGGGCTGGCATGGGCTAAGGGGAGGCGCCCTGGCCTTATTGGGCCAGGCGCACCAAGTCCTCAAAAGCCCACGCAGCTAGGGAAGGAAAAAAGGAGAGTCCTAGTAGGAATAGGATTGGACTTTGGAGTCCAAGTCCACGTGTGTACTATTCACGTGGTACTGTTCACGTGGTACTGTTCACGTGGCACTATTCCTTCTACTCCAAGCCCCTACACATATATAAATAGCGGAGATGGGGCGCCCCAAACAAGCCACAACATTGTCTTAGCCGTGTGCGGCGCCCCCCTCCATAGTTCCGTCCCTCGGTCATATTTTCGCAGTGCTTGGGCGAAGCCCTGCGGAGATAGCATCACCATCACCGTCACCACGCCGTCGTGCTACCGGGACTCATCCACTACCTCGCCGTCTTGCTGGATCAAGAAGTCGAGGACGTCACCGAGCAGAACGTGTGCTGAACACGGAGGTGCCGTACGTTCGGTACTCGGTCGGTTGGATCGTGAAGTTGTTCGACGACATCAACCGCGTTGTTCTAACGCTTCCGCTTATGGTCTACGAGGGTACGTAGACACACTCCCCCTCTCGTAGCTATGCATCTCCATGGATAGATCTTGCGTGTGCGTAGAATTTTTTTTGTTTTCCATGCAACGTTCCCCAACACATACCTAGTAGCTAGATGGCTTCTTCTCTCTCTTTGATCTTCAATACCATGTTCTCCTCCATGTTCTTGGAGTTCTATTCGATGTAATATTCTTTTGTGGTGTGTTTGTTGTGATCCGATGAATTGTGGGTTTATGATCAAATTATTCATGAGAAATATTTGAGTCTTCTCTAAACTCTTTTAGGCATGATTGTTATAGCTTTGTATTTCTCTCCGATCTATCCGTTTGGTTTGGCCAACTAGACTTATTTATCTTGCAATGGGAGAGGTGCTTTGTGATGGGTTTAATCTTGCGGTACTCTATCCCGGTGACAGAAAGGGACAAGACACGTATTTGTATTGTTGCCACTAAGGATAAAAAGATGGGGTTTAATCATATTGCTTGAGCTTACTTTGTCTACATCATGTCATCTTGCTTAAGGCGTTAATCTGTTTTATACTTAATACCCTAGATGCATGCTAGATAGCGGGCGATGGGTGGAGTAATAGTAGTAGATGCAGGCAGGAGTCGGTCTACTTGTCTCGGACTTGATGCATGTATACATGATCATTGCCTTGAATATCGTCATAACTATGTGCTTTTCTATCAATTGCCCAACAGTAATTTGTTTATCCACCATATGCTATGTGTTCGAGAGAGAAGCCTCTAGAAAACTATGGCCCCCAGGTCTACTTTTATCATATATTAAAATCCAAAACTACCTTGCTGCAATTTATTTACTTTTATTTTCTTTTGCAATTTACTTTTCTATCTATCACTATCAGAATTAATCCTTGCAAGTGACCGCTAAGGGGATTGACCACCCTCTTATTTGCGTTGGGTGCAAGTGTTTGCTTTTGTGTGTCTAGGCGCTGCTAACGAGGTTCTGTGTGGTTCTCCTACTGGATTGATAACATTGGTTCTTAACTGAGGGAAATACTTCTCTCTACTGTACTGCATCATCCTCTCCTCTTCGGGGAAATCCCAACGCAGTTCACAAGTAGCATCATGCCGAAAATTTTCGTGAATTTTGGCATGACTTGTGCTAGAAAGTAGGAAATATCGAGTGCCCGTGATTTGCCGGAACGGGATTTAATCGACATTCCGGCAGTACATAGGCCATTTTTTATGCCATTGCTCCATATATGTAACGGGTTGACTTTCAGTCTGTTGGGGCTCTTGCTCCATATATGAGAGAGGAAGAATCCCGACTATTGTCGTGGGGGTCGCTCTTCCTCTTCTTTCTTGTGATAGACCTTTTGGTAATGCATGGGAAGGAAGAGAAGAGCGACCATCACCGACGGTCACAATATCAGAGAGGGAGTGCCCACCATATACACCACGTGAGATGAGAGTTTAGCAAGGAAGACTCGACGGACCGAAAGTCAACCTGTGCTGAATAGTGATCTGTGTGTTGAGTTTCCTGGTAATTGCCATCGATCGATTTTTAATCCTTGAATTATGAACATAGGAAATGTCTGACGACGATAGGATCCCTGAGTGCGACTACTGCAGCGACGACCAGGGTATGTGCGATAAGCCTCACCTAGAAGACGATCGGCGCTTCACCATCAAGCTCAACGAGACCTTCGATGTTTTTACGGTACGTAACGACGACAAGTGCTTTTTCGTAATTAAGCATAACTTGTGCTTCTTTGCTTCAACGTGTAATTTCTGTTTTTTACAATTCGACTAGTGCATCCCCTGCCAAGCCAGACCTTATGTCTTGGATAAGCTCGATTTCGAAGATCGTGAGAATATGGAGACAAAGATAGTTCACCTGAGGGCGCAACATGGTTACGCTTTTGCCGTTAAGCTACACAATGCAGTGAACCACTCCCATTTTGGTTGTTCAAATTGGAGAGCACTATGCAAGGCATATGGATTTCAGGAGGAAATCCATGTCACCTTCGATATTCATCCCGAAGATGATATTGAAGATAATATCGACATTTGGGTCGATGTGGATACGCTTCCAGTTCTACCTCTATGTGAGTGTGTCAAATAAATGTGTTAAGTAATTTATATTGTTTATTTAAAAATAGTTGACAGCTTATTTCCATTGACAGCTTATTTTCAATCTCCAAGAAATATAAGGAACGTAGTAGACAAAATGTACTACAGTTATGGCTCCGAACTAAATTGGGAGGAGAAAAACTATCTTATCTCATTTATTAATGATGTCGAGACTTTCAAGAAAAATCATGACATGAGCCCACATTATGGTCAATATGTGCCACTAGTGCATGTGTTGAACTATGTTAACATCAATGGAGATACCATGGTAACATTTTTTACTATTTTGTCACTAGTCCATATTTTGCATACATTCTTTTTAAGCTAATTAAATGTTATTGCTAAGTATGTTACTATTATGTTCTTCAACAGAAGCTTCCGAAGGAGTGTGTGCCTCAACTGATGTATATCAAAGGTGACTTGGATATTATTAGCTTATATCCAAATCCGACTAAGGCTTGGCACTGTTCATACTCGATTTCTCGAAGAGATGAAGACATCACAATCACAAGATTGAGAAAAGTA
Source organism: Elymus sibiricus (assembly GCA_039707655.1). Classification (NCBI taxonomy): domain Eukaryota; kingdom Viridiplantae; phylum Streptophyta; class Magnoliopsida; order Poales; family Poaceae; genus Elymus; species Elymus sibiricus. The sequence continues at coordinate 323,567,151 of CM077672.1, forward strand.
ATGCACACGCGCAGGGTACTACTTGGAGGCAACATGGTGCGCTACCCTTGAGTTGGAGACAGGTGGATCTCTATTCTCCATAATGGAGATGGAGGGGCTCGCCTGTTTTATGCTGTTTTACCTAGCCGAGAGGAGTAGGTCCTAGCTAGCTAGTACTCATCATGTGCTAAGAACAATTAGCTAGTGCTGGTTATGACTATGATGATGATGAGTTATTATTATTATGATGATGATGAGTTGTTATTATGATGATGATGATGATGCATGAGTTCTTATACGACTGGCGATGATGATGATGATGAGTTGTTATTATGATCACGATGAGTTGGATTAGTCGACTAATTCAACTTTTGGTCACTTTAGATCCATCCACTTGAATCTAATCTGCGTTTCTTCCACCCAATGATATAATAACTCATCATGATCATAATGATATAACAATCTCTTAATTGCTACTGTATCAAAATTTGTATAACCGTGTATAAATACAGTATAAAAAATACAGACGAATAGCAGTAGCGCGGGGCAGAGCCCACGCTGCTACTATTTATCAGTAGCGCGGGTCTATACCAATGCTACTGATAACAGAATTAGTAGTAGCGTGGGGTCAAACCTGCGCTACTGCTAAAAGTTAGCTATAGCACCGTAGCAGTAGCGAGGTCCCCCGCGCTACTGATAGCACAAAAGCCCGCGCTACTACTAGGGTTTTCCCTAGTAGTGGTAGGGTGGAATTTACACTTCATCGGATCAGCAATGTAGCTCGGATCCGAAGACTTACAACGGCGGCCTGGTTAGCCAGGCCGCACAGGTGATCCCGAGGACCATACTGGATCAACCTCGGGAAAACTTATCAGGGGTACTGATGTAAGATCGGTTTGGAACAAAATTTTCTCTCCCACCCACCCCCATGTCGCGGACTGCCCCGATAATTCAGGGCCAACTGACATCTGGGATCTAGCTTTCGTCATACATAAACCAAAATAGACAGTCCAACAATTCTGGATGAGGTTCTTGTTTGTAAAAAACAAAATCCCAGATTGTCCGGACAGGGAGTGTCGGTGTAAAAACCGGCAGACCTCGGGGTAGGGGGTCCCGAGCTGTGGATCTCGGATCGGTGGTAACAAAGACAAGGAAGACGGTATTTACCCAGGTTCGGGCCCTCTTAATGGAGGTAAAACCCTACGTCCTGCTTCTGTTTATATTGATGGAGATGTATCGAGTACAGAGTTGATCTACCTCGAGATCGTAATGTGTGTCTAACTCTAGGGCTAGGTGAATGATATTGTGTTGATGTCCCCTCTACGGGCTAAACCCTATGGCTTACATACACGCCAGGGAGGGTATCTAGGGTTACAAAGTCGGTATCTAGGAGAGAGGCGGCAGGAGAGATCTTGGAGTATACGTCAAGTCTTCGGTAGAGACAGCCTCAATCACGCTTCTTGTATACGCCCTCCGGAGTCCATCTCGACCATGCACGAGGGCCCATTGGCCCAACCGAGAAGACGGGCCAGCTAGGTTAGCACCCCCCAATCCCGGACACCATCAGTAGCCCCCGATCTGGTCTTCTACGCCGAGGACGACTTTCAACAAACATCACCTCGGAGACGGAGTCCTTGGCCTGACAGACGAGTTCCCCTTCATATTTTGCTCTTTATAGTAGAGCGGTGATATCTGAGGTTCACCCGAGCTCGTACCCTGTCCGAAGAGGACAGATGTCTTAGCCTCGAAGGCCTGTTGTTCACGTATGAACGGTCCAATCCGGCCTGACAACTTTATCGAAGAGGCTTGCCCCACGACAGGTCGAGCAGTTACTGCCTCCCCCTTAAATCGTGGTTCGAGGCAGCCTTTTTACTGGCATATCTCATCAAGGTGGAGATCGTGCCCGTTTTCTTAGGGATATCATTACGATTTTGTTTCCCCCATATGCTTAACGGCATCTTTGATGGGAGCGGCGAAAAAAGTTTATCGGCGCAGCGAGGGGACTCTCAGCCTTTCACAGGCTTATAAGAGCAAAAAGGAGGACAGCGCAATCGCCCACGCTCCCATTCTCCCCTTCTGCTGCTTCGTCTAGCTCCAACACCCAAATCCCATCCTACTCCTTTTCCCTTTCGCGAGTCCAACCTCCAGCACCAGCCATGGCCGACACCCTCAAGGGGCACTGGGGCGGCTCCATCATGACGGCCGCGACCATCTCGGAGCTGCGCAACGCGGGGTACCTGACTCCCGCTATCGCCGCCCGCGCTCCGATGGCTGGCTAGCTGGTGCCCGCTCCCAACGCCGGGGAGCGGGTAGTCTTCGTCCCCCACCTCATCTGAGGCATGGGGTTCCCGCTGCACCCCTTTGTGCGCGGGGTAATGTACTACTATGGGCTAGATTTCCACCACATGGCCCCCAACTCCGTTCTTCACCTCGCCTCCTTCATCACGGTCTGCGAGGCCTTCCTCCGCTGCGAGCCACACTTCGGCTTGTGGCTGAAGCTCTTCGGGATTAAACCAAAGTCCAGCAGCTCAGATCTCGCAGAGTGCGGAGGAACCATGATCAGCAAAAACCAGGGGGCCACCTGGTTCAAGGGCACCTTCATCGAAACGGTGAAGGAGTGGCATAAAGAGTGGTTTTACATCACTGAACCGCTCGCCCCTGGTCAGACCGAGGTCCCAGCTTTCTCAACCAGGCCTCCCAAGAAGCTCAAATCCTGGAAGGAGAAGGGCGTCGCCTGGGGGAACCCAGAAGAGGTGGAGACCCTGATCGACAGGATCTTGTGGTGGTCCACCACGGGGAAGGTTGAGCTTGCCGACGTCATCAACGTCATGCTCAACCGCCGCATACTCCCTCTCCAACTTCGGGCTACCCCGATGTGGGCGCAAAAGCCCGAGGACATGGACTCCATCACCTCCTTCTTCCGCTCCACCTTGGCCACCATGTGGACGAAGCTCATGAAGCTGGCCAAGGACAAGATCCCCGAGGAAGGGGAGGACCGCGGCCTCGAGCACGGCTATGAAGCCCCTCCAGTAAATGTTTTTGTCCACCAATTATCAACTCTGTCCTCCGTATCAAGGAGTAGTGTTTTAACGAACCGTTGTGATTGATGTTTTGCAGAAGTGGTTGGCCTGGGTACAAGGAGTGCGATGACCGGCCCCACTGCCAGAGGAGCCTCTGACTCCCCTGCTCTCGGCGCTCCTGACTGAGGAGCCGCACGTGGTGGCCCTCAAAGGGACGAAGTCCCAGAGGGGTAGGTCAAGTGCTCGGACTCGTGGGACCTCGGTCACCCAGTCCGAAGAGACCCACACCTCCGCCGCCCAAGACGGCGACGCAGAGGAGGGTGAGGAGGAGGAGCCCCCCCCCTGAAGGGGAAGAGGTCGGCGTTAGAAGACGCCAACGTGGGCATGCCGCCGAAGGGCCCAAAGAGGCCGAGGCGAACCTCGTCCGGGGCTGCCAACAAGTTGTCGGAGAGAGCCGAACTCTCCGGTGACTCAGAAGAAGACCTCCTCGCAGTGGGGAGGAAGAAGCCGGCACCTCGAGGGTAAGCCGTCGTCTTTCAATTTGACAAGTTATTTTTAAGCAAGGGAAAACTCACAAAAGCGTTTTTTCTTATGTAGCCCGCCGAGGGTAATCCCCAGCGGTTCCTCGAGCGGGTTGCCATCCTCCAGCGGGACTCCAGAGCCCACCGCTCCTCCCCCGGCCCACGGCGGGCTAGGGGAGGCAACATCCACCCTGGCCCCAGACGTCAACACGACGGGGGCCGACGAGGTGGCCATCATGGCCGAGGTCGACACCTCGGCCCAACAAGACCCGGGGGAGAAGCGCCCCGTGGTCATTGAAGAGGGGTTGGGCCAGTCATCGGCCCAGCCGACATCTACTTTGGCTCCGCCACTCCAGGTGGAGGCTACCCGGGTAGATGTATCCGGGGTCATCCCCCCACCCCCGCCAACTGCCCAAGGACAGGCCAGCGCGGGGTGGACCGAGGAGATGGAGGACGCCCTGAAGGGCTCCTCCATCAAGGAATAGCACCGTGCCTTGATAGGAGCGGCGCTACAGGGCTACCGGTCCGCAGGGTCCGGCCTGCATGAGGTTTTCAAGAACCTCGTAGCAGGTTTCGAGGTACGCTTCTATCTGCGCATCCAGTCTAATTTGTTTATTTGAGCTTTTTTGAGTTATCGATTTGTCCGAGGACATAAGAGTACAGCCTGCTAAACGGCTTAGTGAGTGAGTAGCCCCCGAGCCCGAAGTCGGTTTCAAGAAACCGGCATTGGGGTCGTTTGATTAAGTAGGAGCCCGTTAAGTAGCCCCCAGGGCGCTGCTTGAGGCAGCCGTCCTGGAACCTTTTAGTAATGTAACTGTTCCCTTTGTAATAAGTATCTCTTGTGCCAGGTTTCGACCTCGGTTCCGGACTCCGTCTCCGAGGAGATTGCGAAGATGAACGGAAAATCGAGAGGTCCCAGGAGGATCTCAACCTGGCGAACCAGAAACTCGAGCAGTCTCAAGGTAAGCAAATTTAAACTTGCACTGTACTTTGTACGAAGGAGGTATGATCTGTTTTGTTAAAAACAACTAAGGCCGAACTGTTTTGACAACAGCAGCGTTAGCGGAGCTGGAGACACTCAGGGCCGAGCTTGAAAGGGCTCGGCAGGAGGTGCGACAGCAGGAGGCTGCTGCCGCCGAGGCAGAGAAGGCCCGGGCCGCCGAGAAGGCGGCCGGGGACAAGCACCAGGCGCGGGTGCTGGAGGTTGGGGAGACCCTGAAGGGCATGTATGAAGCATGCGACAAGCTTCAGGAGGAGGGGCAACGAACAAAGGAGGAGCTCGAGAAGCTTCAGCTTGCCTACTCCGAGCTCAAGACCTCGGCCCGAGCTGACCACGAGGTGCTCCAGCAGGTGGAGCAAATCGCCTCGGGTAAGCTATTTCCGCTGCAGTGTTCGTTTGGCAGCAAAGGGTGTGTCGAGCTCATCCAGTTATGGCGTTCCGCAGAGGTCTTTGCGGATCTTCCGCAGAGCACGGCGGATGCGGTGGCGTACTTCGGCCAGCTAGCAAGCCACGAGGCGGAGAAGACTTTTTGGGGACAGTTCCCGGGGTCGCCGTCTACACAGCTGCTGAATCATCGAGTGAAGCAGCTGGTGGAGTTGTTTCGCATGACTAGACCGGCGCTCCAGGACCTCTGCATCACGTTGTGGCCTGCCGAAGCCATGCCGAAGAGCCTCTTCGGCCTTACGGCCCGTCTCCGAGATGCCGTGCCCTGCCTGAACCGCTGGAAGAGGTCTGCGTGCTTTGGAGGGGCGTGGAGGGTGTACGCCTACGTGAAGATGCACTTCCGAAAGGTTGATGCGGTGACATGTGCCGCGGGCCCTCCTGCCGACAAGCCGCGCACCGCCGAACAGTTTTTCACCGAAGTGGAGGCGGGAGCTCGTACCATCGAAGCAATGTGTCCAAAGGACACTATGTATTTTTAGACAATGCTTCGGGATGCCGAAGTGTATGATGTACAAAACTTTATCTTTTGGTTGAATGAATATGGCTTTAAATTCCATTTGTTTTGTTTTTAATTAGTTTTACCTCCTGTATGACTGTTTTAAAATGAGAGTGGCCAGTCGTCGGCTTCAGCCCCAGTGTAGATCATACAGAGGGTGTTCCTTAAGGCACTCTTGACCCTTAGCCAACGTCTCGGTACCCGGAGGTGGTCGGTGCTTTATAGGAACTAGGCAATCAGACTATAGTGGCTTTATAACTTTCATGTAGTCATAGGAGTTTGACTGTGGGGCTGATGACCAGCGCACGGTGTGAGAAGTGTTCGGCCAGGCGGCTGAGGTCTAGACCATAACACACTTCGGCTAGGAATGAAAGCCCTTCGTTTAACACGGATGAACTCTATCGTCACATCTCTTAACGCGGTCTACGGATGGCAGACCAGTTTACGCATACCTAGATAGTCAGTTTTCGGCTTTCTCCACTGAGGCGCTATGCCAATTTACCTGGCAGCGCACTCGTAGTGGTTCTCCCGTTACGCCCTTAGCCGAATTCATCGAAAACGTAAGGGGTACACATAGGAGCCGGGCAACCCAACTATTGACCAAAATCTAGGTTCGAAACTGATGCATATAAGGCCAAAATCCGAGACGCCGAATACTTCGGACTTGTTATACAATTGTATCTTTTTGAGAGAACTTCTCCATCCCACAGGGGCCATGCTGATAAAGAAATATGATAGAGACCTTGAAGGGGCACAGTTTCTTTATTTCATAATTTCAAGCGTGTACATGCCCAGCTGCGGCGAGAGGAATTGAAAGAATACAATGTAAAAAAGTGAAGACAAAAAGAGAGGAAGAAACAGGGCGGATATTTGTTAATGGATTTTGATGAATCCGGGCCACTACCTGCCGCACGTCTGCGTTTCCGAGTTGTTGACCAGATGTTCACCATTGATGGTGAGGAATTTGTGGAGGTTGATGCCTTTCCGGCCCTTTATACGCTTCAAGCGTTTGATTGACAGAGCTCCTTTAGAGGAGACGTTGGCGAAGTCCGTTCTGTGGTTGAGACCACATTGACGTAGTCATGTTTAGCTGTTTCTTTTACAGAAACTTGCCTGTGCAAGGGCTCGAACACGTCTTTGCTTGGTTGAACCGCGCCGATGTTTGAGTAAATTTTGGCTCCTCCACAGCCCAGGGAATCTTCAGTGCGAAATTATGTACTCTGGGACGTTGTGCCCACTCCAGAGAGGGCACGCGAGGAGCCCGCATCCCTATTTCGGGTGCGGGGGTACCTGGCCGAGGTCGATCTGTGCAGCCCAGGCGCGCTTCAAAGAGCGGGCAGCGCGTTTATCGCTGTGGGCTGCCTCCTCGGATGCCTGTACCTCGGCTGCGAAAGCCGCGGTCTGTTCTTCTGTCCGGAGTGAACGTTCGGTGTTACCATTGACTGTGATAACGCCGTTAGGTCCTGGCATTTTGAGCTTGAGGTAGGCATAATGCGGGACTACGTTGAAACGCGCGAAGGCTGTACGCCCTAAGAGCGCGTGATATCCACTTCGGAAAGGTACGATATCGAAGATTAACTCCTCGCTTCTGAAGTTCTCGGGCGAGCCGAAGACTACCTCTAAGGTGACCGTTTCGGTACAGCGGGCTTCGACGCCCGGGATGACACCTTTAAAGGTGGTGGAGCTCGGCTTGATTCGAGATGAGTCGATGCCCATCTTCCGAACTGTGTCCTCGTAAATGAGGTTGAGGCTGCTTCCTCCGTCCATCAGGACGCGTGTTAGATGATAACCATCAACGATAGGGTCCAGGACGAGGGCCGCCGATCCGCCATGCCTAATGCTGGTCGGATGATCATGCTTGTCGAATGTGATTGGGTAAGCCGACCATGGGTTATACTTCGGGACGACTGGCTCTAGCGCGTATACATCCCGAAGCACACGCTTCCTCTCCCTTTTAGGGATGTGGGTGACATAGATCATATTGACCTCTATTACCTCATCAGGAAACTTCTTTTGCCCTCCATTATTGGGCCGCCGAGGTTCATCCTCGTCTTCGCTGCGATTTTGGGTTTTACTTTGACCCTCTACCGCTATCTTGCCGGCCTGTTTGAAGACCCAGCAATTCCTGTTAGTGTGGGTTGCTGGTTTTTCCTGAGTGTCGTGGATTCCACATGGGCGGTCCAGGAGTCTATCAAGCTGGCTAGGTCCATCTTTGTTCCCTTTAAAGGGTTTTCTTTTCTATCCGGATTTAGGTCCGGTGAACCATGCGTTGACCGCAGCATCTTCCGTATCGCTTCCACCGTTTTTATACCTGTGCTTCTTATTTTTGTTGCGCTTGGGTTTTCCATTGGCCTCGCGTGTTTCCGAGGTGCCTGCCTCGCCGTTATGAGTACTACGGGCAAGCCAGCTGTCTTCTCCCGCACAGAAGCGAGTCATCAGTGAGGTGAGGGCCGCCATAGTCCTCGGCTTATCCTGGCCGAGTTGACGAGCCAACCATTCATCTCGAATATTGTTTTTAAATGCGGCGATGGCCTCGGCTTTGGAGCAGTCTATGATCTGGTTCTTCTTGGTGAGGAACCTGTTCCAGAATTTCCGGGCCGATTCGCCTGACTGCTGGGTGACACGGCTGAGGTCATCAGCGTCCGGAGGTCGGACGTACGTGCCCTGGAAGTTTGCTCGAAAAGCATCTTCTAGGGCCTCCCAGCTGCCGATAGAGTGAGGAGGGAGGCTGTTAAGCCAATGCCTCACCGGCCCCTTTAGCTTGAGCGGCAGATATTTAATGGCATGGAGATCATCTCCGTTGGCCATGTGTATGTGTAGGAGGAAATCCTCGATCCAGACTGCTGGGTCTATGGTGCCATCGTATGATTCTATATTGATGGGCTTAAATCCTTCCGGGAATTGATGTTCCATCACCCTGTCTGTAAAGCAGATTGGGTGAGCCAGACCTCGGGACCGAGGAGCATCTCGTCGGAGGTCGGGAGAGAGCCATGAGTAGGCTTGATCACGGGCACGGCCGTTCCTGTCCACCCAGGCATCGTAGCCGTTAAGCCCAGCGGGCGCGCGTCCCCTTGATCCGTAGATGGACCGAGGGGGTGCCCTGTTTTCCTCAATGCGACGTCTAGCGTTGTGAGGATCTAGGTAATCCACGGGGTCCTTGCCATAACGGCATGGAGGTGGCCGTTCACTGAGGTCTTCTTGTCTTGGCCTGTCCCGGCCTCTAGGGCTCGGTCGAGGTCGTCGGCGAGCTCCTCGTCGAACTCCGGCAAGAGACGCCTACGTGGGTATGATTTCGGTGCACTATGGCGCCGGTTCTCCATGTCTTGCTCGGCGGAGAGCACTTCGATCCACTTTTCATTTAGTGCATCGGTATTGGCCTGCAACTGCTGCTGCTTGCGTTTCATGCTCCAGGCTGTCGCAACAAGGCGCCGTCGGAAGCGTTCTTGTTCAAAAGGGTCTTCGGGGACGATGTAGTCCTCGGTGCCGAGGCTCCCGTCCTCCTTGGATTCCGGCATGTAGTTGTCGTCGGCCCCTTCGAAGAGGTCATCGGGATCTGAGTCCCTGAGAAGTCGGTCTGGTGTGCCGTTCCTTACTGGTGAGGCTTGAACGTCCTCTTCATGGTTACCGGCATCGCCGTCCTCCGCGTCGCCGTTATTGGCTATTGCGTTATTGCCACTGGGTTCCCCGTTAGGACCCCTTCGGCGTCTTCGCCAACGTCTTGGAGGGGATTTGGGGTGTCCACCATGTAGACATCGTAGGTGGACGTGGCGGTCCACCTGCCCGCGTTTACCGGGGGCAAGGTGTTCTCGATGGGGCCATCAACATCTTCCTCCATGTCTGAGGCCTCGCCATAGTACAGCACGTCAGTTAAATCGTCGACTGTGGCGACTAGGTGGGTGGTGGGTGGGATGTAAATTTCCCTATCGTCGGCTTTAAGTCCGATCTGATTGTAAACCGAAGTCTTGCCGTCCGAGATGGACATGCTCCGGATGCGATCAAGCATCTCATCGAGGTGAGATAGCTCTTCGGGATTCATTGATGCGCCATAGGCAGGGCTGACTCGAAGTATGCCCGGCGTGTAACTTGGCGCGTCTTCGGTGCGAAGGGAATCCGAACGCAATTCTGGGTTCTGTGCCGAAGCCAGCTCTATCACTGACGTAATTTCAGAAGTGGGGGCCGGATCTATCTCCGGACTGACGATTGGAAGGAAACTGGCCGGAGTAGTCACGTCGGGGGTCTCTACAGTCGCCGCGACGGAATTCGGTTCCGGAGTCGAGCCTCCAGCACCGATTGAGTTCTCAATCCGACCAGAAGTCCATCCCGATAGGATGAGTTCACCACGGGAATCCGCAGTGTATTCGAGGCCACTGAAGGTCACGATCCGACCTAGGGCATAGTTCTCGACAGAGGTCAGATGACCCGTTGAGTCGGCGCAAAATACCATGCTGCCGAAAACAAAGAGCTGGCCGGGGGCGTAAACGTCCCTACGGCCGTTGGCGCAGTTGATCCGCAGGTGAGCCATCGATCCTTCTGGTGATAGCGCAGCGGAACTCTCAATGAAAGCACCAGTGTCGGTGTAAAAACCGGCAGACCTCGGGGTAGGGGGTCCCGAGCTGTGGATCTCGGATCGGTGGTAACAAAGACAAGGGAGATGGTATTTACCTAGGCTCGGGCCCTCTTAATGGAGGTAAAACCCTATGTCCTGCTTCTATTTATATTGATGGAGATGTATCGAGTACAGAGTTGATCTACCTCAAGATCGTAATGTGTGTCTAACTCTAGGGCTAGGTGAACGATATTGTGTTGATGTCCCCTCTACGGGCTAAACCCTATGGCTTATATACACACCAGGGAGAGTATCTAGGGTTACAAAGTCGGTATCTAGGAGAGAGGCGGCAGGAGAGATCTTGGAGTATACATCAAGTCTTCGGTAGAGACAGCCTCAATCACGCTTCCTGTATACGCCCTCTGGAGTCCATCTCGACCACGCACGAGGGCCCATTGGCCCAACCGAGGAGACGGGCTGGCTAGGTTAGCACCCCCCGATCCAGGACACCGTCAGGGAGGCCTTAGCGGTGTTCCAGTATGGCTATCACGATGAAGGAATTGCAAGAAGCATAGCATAGAAACGCCTAAAATGTTTGCCGAGCTATCTGATATAGTTACAAGATATTGCATTATGGAGAATGCATGGTTGGCCAATCAACGGCACCCGAATCCGAGCCAGGACCAACCTGAGTCAGGCAAGGATGGAAGACGCACACGACGTAACCGACGCCCTAAGTGCTCCATGCTACTCTCTGTAGAGTTGTTGGGCTTCCCTTAAGAGGAAGGGTGAAGTAGTATAGTAGCAGATAGTATTTCCCTCAGTTAAGAACCAAGGTTTATCGAACCAGAAGGAGACGGCACACAAATAACATGAATAGTACCTGCACACGCGCAAAGCAAATGCTTGCACCCAACAAAGGCAAGGGGGCTGTCAATCCCCTTGTTCTCGCCAATTGCAAGGATTAAATCTGATAGTGAAAGGTGATACGTCTCCAACGTATCTATAATTTTTTTTTATTGTTTCATGCTATTATATTATCAATCTTGTATGCTTTATATGCCATTTTATATCATTTTTGTGGACTAACCTTTTAACTTAGTTCCCAGTGTCAGTTCCTTTTTTTTGTGCCTATTTCTTTGTTTTGCAGAAAAACCATACCAAACGAAGTCCAAACACGATGAAACTTTACGATGATTTTTTTTGGACCAGAAGAGACCCTAGAAGCTTCCGGGAGAGACCAGAAGACACACGAGGGAGCCACAAGCTCACCAGGCGCCCCCCTTGGGGGGCGCGCCATCAGCATTTGTGGGGCCCACGTTGCCCCGTTTGACCTAATTCATGGCCTATAAATTGCCTAAAATCTAGAAACCCCTGGAGCGAGACCAGAAACAATTTTATCGCCACTGCAAGCCTCTGTTCTTCCGCGATCCCATCTGGAGGCCTTTTCCGGTACTCTGCCAAAGAGGGAAACCATTGGGGAGGCGATCTTCATCAACCTTGCTGCCTCCATGATGATGTGTGAGTAGTTCCCATAGGACCTACAGGTCCATAGTAGTAGCTAAATGGCTTTCTCTATCTCTCTCTCTCTCTCTCTCTCTCTCTCTCTCTCTCTCTCTCTCTCTCTTTTTGATCTTCAATACAATGATCTATTCGGAGATCTATTCGATGTAATTCTCGCGGTGTGTTTGTTGGGGTCCGATGAATTGTGGGGTGATGATCAGATTATTCATTGAAAGTATTTGAGTCTTTTCTGAGATTTATTATGTGTGATTTTACAGCCTTGTATTTCTCTCCGATCTATCTATCTCTTTTGGCCAATTAGATCGATTTATCTTCAGTGGGAGAGGTGCTTGGTAGTAGGTTCAATCTTGCAGTGTTCTTACTCTGTGACAGGAGGGGTTGCAAGGCATGTATTGTATTGTTGCTACTAAGTATAAAACGACGGGGTCTGAACATATTGGTTTGTCTTACTTTGTCTACATTATGTCATCTTGCTTCAAGCATTACTCTGTTTGTTATGAACTTAATACCTTGCGATGCATGCTGGATAGCGGTCAAGGGGCGGAGTAATAGTATTAGGTGTCACCAAGTTTACAGGTATACTTGTCACGGACGTAATGCCTATGTATTGATCATGCCATGAAGAATTATCATAACTACTCGCTATTCTGTCAATTGCCCAACAATAATTTGTTTACCCACCGTTGCTATGCTCATGAGAGATATGCCTCTAGTGAACCTATGGCTCCCGGGTCCATCTTCCATATTTACTAAAACCCTAAATTTTCTCGTTTATTTTATTTTATTTTATATATCTATCACTATCAGATTTAATCCTTGCAATTGGCGAGAACAAGGGGATTGACAACCCTCTTGCCTTCGTTGGGTGCAAGCATTTGATTAGCGTGTGTGCAGGTATCATTTATCTTGTTCGTGTGGTGTCTCCTACTGGTTTCATAAACCTTGGTTCTTAACTGAGGGAAATACTTTTCGCTACTTTACTACATCACCCTTCCTCTTCGGGGAATCCCAACGCCTATCACAAGTAGCAGAAGAATTTCTGGCACCGTTACCGGGGAGGCTTCACCTAACAATTCCAGGTTCCTTCGCTCACATTTATAAATTTGATTGTTTTTACTTTCTTTGCCATTTGCCTTTTTATTTACCTTCTCTTTTTCATCTCCCCCTCCTTCTCTAAAAATTAAAAATGCCAAAAATACCTTGTGTTACTTTCGTTGCTTGAATCGTTACTCCAGAAAATACTAAGTTGTGCAATTTTTCAAATTCTAATAATAATGATTCTAGTAGTACACCAATTACTCCTCCCGCCACTAGTGCAGAGTCATATGATATAAAAGTTGCTTTGTTAAATCTTGTTATGAAAGAACAATTTGCTAGAAATCTTAATGAAGATGCTACATCCCATCTTAATACTTTCGTTGAATTATGTGATATAAAAATGAAAGATGTGGATAATGATATTGTGAAATTGAAATTATTTCCTTCCTCTCTTAGAGATTGAGCTAAAGCATGGTTTTCATCTTTACCTAAAAATAGTATAGATTCATGGTCAAAGTGTAAAGATGCCTTTATTGCTAAATATTTTCCTCCCGCTAAGATAATATCTCTTGGAAACCAAACTATGAATTTTAAACAACATGAGCAAGAACATCTTGCACAATCATAGGAGAGAATGAAATTAATGATTAAAGATTGTCCCACACCTGGATTAAGTTTATGGATGATAGTACAAAAATTTATGCGAGGCTAAATTTTGTTTCAAGAAGCCTTCTAGATTCAGCTGCATGTGGAACATTTATGGGAATAACACTTGGAGAAGCCACGAAGCTTCTCGACAACATGACGAAAAACTACTCCCAATGGCACACCGAACGCACTCCAACTGGTAAGAAGGTAAAATTTTGTCGAGGAAGTGTCCTCTTTGAGTGAGAAAATTGATGCTATCATGACTATGCTTGCTACTAAAAATGATGCAATTGATCCAAATTATGTTCCTTTGTCTATTTTGATTGAACAAAATAATGATGCTATTGATGTGAATTTTATCATAAGGAACAATTTCAATAATAATGCTTATAGAGAAAATTTTAATCCTAGACTGTATACCGGTAATCCCTCTAATAATTATGGTAATCCCTATAGTAATTCATATAATAATAAAACACCCTCTGATCTTTAGAACATCATTAAAGAATTTATTAGTTCTCAAAAGGTTTTCAATACTATGGTTGAAGAAAAATTGAGTAAAATTGATGATATGTCTAGGAACATGGATAGACTTATGCATGATGTGTATATTCTTAAAATTAAAATTTTACCACCTATTAAGGATGAAATACCTGAATCTTTAAATCTATCTAAGCCTCATTGACCACAGTAAAAAAAGGACGGAGAGGCTAAGAGCTCGACGAGATTTTTAGAAAAGGCGTTTGCATCCGGTTTTCATGATAATAATGATGAAGATGCTAAAATGCTTGGTGTGTCATCTATTTAATCTTTATTTACTAATATTAAAGTTGATAATGATGGGACTGGAGATGAGTCAACTTCAATTAAAAGGCGTCCCAATTATTCGGAGGGTGATGATCATAGTGCTAATAATAATAATAATAATAATAATAATAAGTGGATTTGAATAGGTTAAAACTTTAGATAGTGATGTGTCCACTACTTTGGATTACAAGTACGTGGGCAGGAGCAATTTTGCTCTCCGGCGGAGCGATTCCGCCGAAGATACTTCCCTCCGAGAGGGGGAAATCGAAGCCATCGTCATCATCAACGCTCCTCACATCATGGAAGGACTCATCTCCATCAACATCTTCACCGTTGGCTTACTTTCTGTAAGCATTCAATAATGTCCTTGGAAATCGAATAAATGTTGCTCAATTCAAATAATGTTCTTGTGATTTCAAAACAATGTTCGTCAACTCAAATAAAGTTCTTGTAAATCCAAATAATGTTCTTTAATTCAAATAATATTCTTAAAAGTCAAAAAATGTTCCTCAATTCAAATAATGTTCTTGGCATTCGAAGAAATGTTCGTGAATTGAAATAAAGTTCTTGGAAATCCAAAAAAATGATCTTTAATTGAAATAGTGTACCTGGAAGTCAAAAAAATGTTACTCGATTCAAATAATGTTCTTGGGATTTCAAAAAATGTTTGTCAACAAATATAAAGTACTTGGAAGTCAAAAAAATGTTCCTCGATTCAAATAATGTTATTGGCATTCCAAAAAATGTTCATTCAATTTAAATAAATTTCCTCGAAATCAAAAAAATATTTCTCAATTCAAATAATGTTCTTGGGATTTTAAAAATGTTCGTCAATTGAAATAAAGTTCTTGGAATTCCCTAAATGTTCATGGAATTTCCAAAAAAAATGTTTGTCGGTTTGAATAAGGTTCTTGAAGTTCCAAAATATGTTTTAACTAAAATTATTGAAAATCAAATAAATGTTGCCAATTCAGATAATGTTCTCAGTATTTCAAAAAATGTTCATCAATAAAAATAAAGTTCTTGGAAATACAAAAATTGTTCTTTAATTCAAATAATATTCTTGGAAGTCAAAAAAATTGTTCCTCAATTCAAATATTGTTCCTCAATCACAGTAGGGATTTTCCCTACTGTAGTTGGTAAAAACAAATTGAAATATTGTTCTTAGCATTCAAAAAAAATGTTCATTGATTTGAATAATGTTCTTGGAATTCCAAAATTGTTCTTTAATTCAAATAATTTTCTTGGAATTCAAATAAATGATGCTCAATTCGAATAATGTTCTTGAAATTTCAAAAAATATTCATCAACTCATATAAAGTTCTTGGAAATCCAAAAATTATTCTTTAATTGAAAATAATGTTCTTGGAAGTCAAAAAATTGTTCCCCAATTCAAAATATTGTTCTTGTCATTCAAAAAAAATGTTTGTGAATTGAAATAAAGTTCTTGGAAATCCGAAAATTGTTCTTTAATTGAGATAGTGTCCCCGAAAGTCAAAATAATGTTCCTCAATTCAAATAATATTCTTGGGTTTTCAAAAAATGTTCGTCAGCCCAAAAGAAAAACCGCCTAGAAGTCCGAGGATCTTTAGTACCGTACCGAACCAGCAACCTTCGCGCCAAGCGACGACCGCCGTAAGGTAGCGTATAGAAAGGAGCAAGAAAATGTATGCGCTTTAGCAACAAAGCGTTCATCCCTTGTTCTTTCGCTTGGAAGCTCAATCCCCTCGCTTCTTCTTTCACTTCTATGCTCGTGCTTTCAGCAAGTTCATACCAGTCGTCAGTCAAGGAGGGAGCTCCAACCTACGCGCCCGAACGCTTCGCGCAATAGTTCTCCCTATCGTCTTGATCCACCTTTGGGTGTTTCTCCACAGAGCCGAACTCAAAAAAAGTTCTTGGAAATCCAAAAAAATGTTCTTTAATTCAAATATTGTTCTTGGAAGTCAAAAAAATGTTCATTGATTCAACTAATGTTGTTGGCATTCCAAAAATGATTCGTCAATTCAAATAAAGTTCTTCGAAATCTCAAAATTATTGCTCAATTCAAATAATGTTCTTGGGATTATAAATAAGGTTTGTCAATTGAAAAAAAGTTCTTGGAATTCCAAAAAATGTTCTTCGATTCAAAAAGGAATTTCGAACAATGTTCCTCGGTTCGAATAATGTTCTTAGAACTCCAAAAAATGTTCTTTAATTCAAATAATGTTCTTGGAAATCAAATAAATGTTGCACAATTCGAATAATGTTCTTGGGTTTTCTTAAAATGTTCGTCAACTTTAATAAAGTTCTTGTTAATCCAAAGAATGTTCTTTAATATCAAATAATGTTCTTGGAAGTCAAAAAATTGTTCCTCGATTCAAAATATGGTTCTTGGCATTAAAAAATGTTCGTGAATTGAAATAAAGTTTTTGGAATTGAAATATTATTTTTAGTTGAAATAGTTTCCCCGGAAGTCAAAACAATGTTAATCAATTCAAACAATATTCTTGGTATTTCAGAAAATGTTTGTCAACTCAAATAAAGTTCTTAGAAATCCAAAAAATGTGCTTTATTAATATTGTTCTCGGAAGTCAAAAAAATGACCCTCGATTCAAATAATGTTCTTGGCATTCCGAAAAAGGTTTGTCGGTTCAAATAAAGTTATTTGAAATTAAAAAATTGTTGTTCAATTGAAATAATGTTCTTGGGATTTTAAAAAAATGTTCCTCAACTGAAATAAAGTTCTTGGAATTCCAAAAAATGTCCGTTGTTTCAAAAAGGAATTTCAAAACAATGTTCCTTGATTCGAATAATGTTCTTGGAATTCCCCAAATTTTTCTTTAATTCAAGTAATGTTCTTGGAAAAAATGTTGCTCAATTCAAGTGATATTCTTGGGATTTCAAAAAATGTCCGTCAACTCAAATAAAGTTCTTGAAAAAAAAATCCAAAAATTGTTCTTTAATTCATATAATGTTCTTGGAAGTTTAAAAATTGTTCCTCAATTCATATATTGTTCTTGGCATTCAAAAAAATGTTTCTGAATTTAAATAAAGTTGTTGGAAATCACATCTAAGAGTATATTTGTCAGTTAAATCTGCAATTCCGTATTCCACCTAAGAGTAGAGAAGCTGTGCTTAATAGTACCCAAAGGAAATCTATGAATTCTAGGCATCTTGATTGTTGAGCAAGTACTTTATGAAAGTAAAAATAAAGTAAGGTAGTGACGAGCCATTCTTTGGAGAAAACGTGCACAGATTAGTATCACTGATAATTATATTATTTTGAAAGTAAGGTACTAAATACTATGAGACCGAATCCATTAATACATTAATAAAAAACAGTAAAATTCGTATTATGAAGTATAAGCCAAAAAAACCCTAGAAACAGTACAACAAATGAAAAATGTTTCTAGCCATGGATTATGACCACACCTAAACGAAAGAGAGAATTCCACCCGTGGATTATCATAAAAAAAACTACAACCACTCAGCTTAAGAAAATCAACTACCAATCCCTAGATTATGACCAAGAAAAGGACTACAATAACCACAGCTTAACAAATCAAGCTCCACACTTGGATAACACCACACCAGCAAAACGGATTAACTCCTAACCCTAGTTATAACAGTTCAAGTTTAAGTTCCATCACATCTTAAAATAGAATAAAACTAATAAGCACCACATCTTACATGTAACCACACAAAACACTATAACAGTTCATCTCCTATGCTTGGGTTATGTCCTATATCAAAACTACAACCACCGCATCTAATATCAGTTCAAGTTCGACCTCTGGCCTATGACCAAAAAACAAAACCAGTGAGAACCAGAACTAAACAGTAGAACAATAGAGATAAACAATAGAACAGTACCACACAAGACCCATCTTATAACAGTTCTAGTACAAGTTCCGGTTCTCAACTAGAAGAGAGCTACAACACTATCACCAGTGCATAAGTATATACATGGAAATTTCAGGGCATCTACACAATTGAAGGGACATGCTTGTTCACTTCTCTAGCCATGTCCAAAACATCTTTAAACATATCCACGCAAAGGGTTATGAACAAAAGTGTCAAGCACCAGAACAAAAAATAGTTGACCCAGTACTTGCTGTAATGATTTACCTACAACCATGTAGACAACAACCACGATCTGTTAGATCTCAGCCGAACCTGCAAACACAAACAGAAAAGCAAAGCCGAATGAACCTAGGAAATTGGAATAAAAACCAAACGAGGTACGCCGGATCTGACGAACCTCGACCGATTATCACTAAATTGAAGTGCTATTCCTCAGAATATGGTTGCCAAAACACCGTCAGCCAACAAAAATGAACAAATTAGCTAACCCTAACTTCCATCCGAGAGACTTGCAGCAAGGGGAGAGAAGATGAAGAAGAACCAGAGCACCTACCTCTCTGAGGCGCACAGAGGAGGAAGGAATCACGACGCCGGTGAAGAATCGAGAGAAAGAAGCAGAGAGATCGAGAGGACGAAGCAGAGAAGGAATCGAGACGAAGCAGTTGCACGAGGAAGAAAGGGGAACAAGGAAATAGGCATGCACCAGTGGAGTCGCTTGAACAGGAAACAAGAAAAGAGGCCGGCCCATACGGGCGAAGGGTGTGCGGCGCCTCGACAGTTTGACGCAAAATGCGTCAAATAGGGATTTCAGTATAGTTCTTTCACGTGGAACCGCTCCTCATAGCGTTATCGTTTTTCTTTTCCTAGTCTAGCAGTGCCACGGGGGTGTTGTCGTTTTTCCTTTTCTTTTCCTACTCTACCAGCGCCATGGGGGTGGAGAAGGATGGCCGCTCTTGTCGTCTCTGGCGGTGCCAAACCCCATGCTTGGCCTCCTCTCCTTATCAAGAAAGGAGAGGCAATGGAGCAAGCTATGCATGCGCAGGCCCTGGAAAACCATGCCACTATTTTCTCCATGGCTAGAAGATTGAAACGGATAATTTGCCAGAGTTTCTTCATCATAATTTAGTTTAAATTATCTTATACAACTGTTTGGAAGTACTGCAAGTCACAAAAATTATAAACTCGACCGATAACAATGATCAATGCCGGCGAATCCAGTAAAATTACATAAATTGGACAGTTTGCCAATAAGTTATTATTAAAGTACTACCACGGACCCCAAACATTGGAGAACTATAGGAGCTTAAAAGCAGGGCCGGCCCTGGCATTTCAGGGGCCCTAGTGCGGTCGGGTATAGTGGGCCCAACAATTATAATAGGATTAAAGTAATATTGGCGCGCCTATATAATTAAATATACAAACATCCAAAATTTAGAATTCTCGAATAAAATACTAATACATCATGAATATGTAATTATAGGACATGAGCTCCAACAAATTGCAAAAGTGATCATTTAGGCAAACTTTTATAAGAAAGGAGAGAGAACACCCGAATTCTTGAGTCCCGGCTCCTCCACTCAAATTTAGAGTAAATTAAAAGAACTCCAAAAGCCCCATCCATCGAAATTCAAGCAATACTTTAAGCAATTAAGCTATCTCCTACCTGCAAGTGTACTGCAAAAGAATAAAACAAGTCTAATGATCACTTTATTAGAATCTAAAATAATAGTTAGACAAGGTTCAATTGCTACAACAATTACATGAACATGTGCAACCTGAAAACTCTTGGGCAGTTGAACTCCACTGTCCACTGCCAGCCTGGGCCCTTGCATCCCCGTCGCCGCTGCACGATATGGCACTCGACAGCTGTCGTCAACCCCTTAGAAGGCAGCCGAATGTGGGTTTTTTTTTTTTTTGCGGAATCTAATAAGTACCTTAAGGCGAAGGCGAAGGCCCAAGCCGACGGCGACAAGGAACTTAAGGTACTTATTAGATAGAAGAATGATGTCTCTCTCCTAGTGGGCTGGGCCTAGTAATGCCAAGTACACACACGTACACAAAAGGAAGGGGCCCCTGCCTGGGCTGGGCCCTAGGCGGCCGCACTCGCCGCTATGGCCCAGGGCCGGCCCTGCTTAAATGGCAAAGCACAACACAGCTAAATTTACATAATTTTACATTGAACAACCACGATGATTTGACATCTGAATGTCACAAAGCATAGCACCGGCTGCAAGGCTCCAGAACGTTGAACTTGACTGCAGAGGGAACTTTCTCCTCAATATATGTTTTCACAGCCAAGACTGATTTATAAGCCTCCCTTATATCCGCAGTTTCCAGTGGAGCGCATTTACTGTGAAATATGCTAGAACACCGATAATTCACGGGACAAGTGTGCAATGTAAGGAGCCGAAGTGATGTTGTCTTCTCAAGAATATGGCATGTTAGCTCAAGCATGCTCTTTTGGGGGTAGAAACCATAGTTTTAAATAGCCGGCTATAGCTCCGCTATAGCCCGCTATAGCCTTTTCAGCAGGGTGCCGCTAAATGGTCGCCTTCACAAATAGCCCGCTATAGCCCGTTATAGCTGATTTTTAGGCCCGCCGCTATTTTCCATAGCCCGCTATTTAAAACATTGGTAGAAACCAGTGATCTCCACACTCTTGAGCTTGCCATGGTAGTGCTCTGGCATTCGCCTCAGAGACGAGGGGTCTCCCTCAAACGGGTCATACTTGGACTGCGCAGCTCGTACCTGAAGGTCAAAGGCCAAGACATTGAAATTCATGATACAAGCATGGTTATTAGATAATCTTTGCAAGGTGAACAGTGACTTACATACAAGACAAATTTCTCCAAGGAAGGAGAGGCTTCAAAAAAAGAAACCAAGGATAAATAATCATAGTGCCGGTGATTATGCCGTGAGAAAAGAGGAATATTCAAGATCTTGAGGTGGAGAAATTTGCTAGATATCACTGGTGCATTGATTATCTGCATAAAGATGCCTCAGGTTAATTATTCAAAGACATGGCTACTGCTATATCACTTACCAACTTAACAGTAAAATAATACCTCATAACCAGAACGTATGGTAAGAGTCTCAACTTTCGGCGCACAGGAAGGAAGGTTGGCAAGAGCATAACTGATGGCGCACCTACTGTCCAACATCAGGTTCTTCATTTTCCACGACTTTCCAAGCGAGAGTTGCACATCATGACCCATTAAGCGGAATCTGGAGATATTTGGAGCATTGATCTCTAACACTTGAAGTCCACATTCAATCACCTCCAGGAACCTGAGCCGCTGCAGCAGACGAGGTATCTCTAGGCGAATGATGTCATAACAATATTGAAGTCTCAAGTGTGCCAAAGCAAAGGAATTGGATAGAAGGCACCCTAACTCATCCGCCGTAATATGCACCTCACTCAGATGCAGCGTTTTCAGGGTTCTCAAACCAAGTTGAAATGTGGGATGCAAGTCCAAATTGCCAAGGTAAAGATGCCGAATCGAGCCTTGACACATGTCAGATAGAAGCGTGCATGGAAAGTTAAACGTTGCCTTTTTCCTTCTTTTCTGTGAAATAAATGTTTCCTCTCTCGGCCATACTACAAGGTCGAGTTCTTCAATCCCTGGTGTAACCGCAATCTGGAGCCAACTGGTGAGATGATAATACGGTTCTGCATCATAAGGAATAACATTGTATTCAAGCCTGAATTTCCTACGCCAGCGCCTGAGTGGTTTGTTACAACACGGTCAATGTTGTTGTTGTAGTCTCTTATAACATCTGGTCCCACTGTTGTCTTATATAAATTTTCTTTGGAGCACATTGCTTCATTAGTGAAGGTAAGATTGGGATAGCATCTCCAGGAGCATAGAAAGGAGTGAGACACACAGGCAGCACGGGCAGCATCTTGCATTGGCAGTAGGAAATATATATGACGTCAGATGTCCTGCATGCAGAAGTAGAAAACATCATCATTAGAATTTCAGTACTAAGGAAGTATTCACAATACAGAACAATGATGTAAAAGGACTAGCTTTGTAAAGGTTGGATTTAAGCTGGGGAAGGATGGCATGATCTCTAATTAGCCAAGGCTAAGAAAAACGAGCAACCACGGCAAATAAAACAAATGACAGAGCTGAAAATAGCTCTAGGAAGACTAGTACGTGTATCAAGACAACGGTGGATCTAGAGCCCGTGGAATAGTTTTCTGATGGAGAGTTAGGTGCAGCAGAACAAAGCAAAGCTTGCAGCAGTGAGAGATATGTTCATAAATTTTGATTTAGCCGTTCTGATCATAGTTTTCACTTGCAATAGAAATCTCCTATTATCTGAACATACCTCTGGGAGGTCGGGTCCTGAATATCCTTTTTTGTTGTCACAGTGAGAATAATCATCCTGTCGGTAGGGTGAGCTGTTTCTTTTACCTAATGATGAAGCAATCTGTCCATCTGCAATGAACACATCAGTGTCATGATTAGCGCAGAGTTGCAGACACGCAGGAACGAACTAGTGCGCGCAGAGTTGGATCATTTGTGCACACAAGCACCAGTGGCAAATGTGATTCAGAAACCACACATACACGCCAACGAATATATAAGCATCACCTAGAAACATATGATGATACGAACAAATACCGTTCAACCAAATTTGAGCAACTGATGGCACAAAATTGAGTAATCACTAAACACTAAAACTGAAACTGAAAAAAAAAACAGTCGGAAGGCGGTACTCAACCTATCCTTCTGCCTGCTAGCGCCGAGCTCGAGCTGACGCCTGCTGGAGTTGCCACCTCGCCGTAGCGGCCACCCAGGCCCAGCGAAGTCATCGCACTGGAGCCACCGACTCGCCGGCGCTTACGACCGCCACCTGCCTCTGCTGGAAGCTCGCCCGCCGTCGCCGGAAGAACGCGCTCCACTTTCTGGATCGCCGTCGCCCATGCCGTCGGAACCCGGGAGTCTCGGGCGAGGGTTTTGCAGCCGAGGTCGAGCAGCGATTCGTGATCGATTCAGCTATGCCTTTTTTAGAGTAGACTAGCAAAAATGCCCGTGCGTTGCAACAGGGTGAAAAAAAACACACTTCCCTAACCCTTGGCTCAAGACACCCCCCCCTCATTCCACGACCCACCGCCAGGCATGATGACATAAACAAACTCTTGGAAATCCTCCATGCTGCCATGAAAATAAGTATTGCGAAAAAAATGTGAACAGATTTCAGTAGTGTACTGAAGGTGTGTGGAATTTAAATCACAGAAATATCTACCTGGTTGTGAGTATCTCTTCACGTCTTTGTTGGAGTTGCTTAGTGATGCCCGAAAAATATCGTATTGTACCGTAAATAGTAAAGTCCATTTTAGTACAATGTCTTTGCTTCACTGCGGAGGTAACACGAATTTTCATGAACCAATGTTGGCTAGGTTTAGGGACTGTGTAGCATAGCACTATTCGTGCCCAATGATATTAGGAACGTTGTACAAAGATTCTCCATCCCTGGCTAATATAACAGAGAAAAGTGTGGAGTTTATGTCGCACACAGTGGGGACTCCGAGTCCGACTCTTATTGCTTTGGTGACGGGGAAGAAACAACAAACCTGCAACGCATGCCACTATTTGCCACTTTTTGTATTCAACTCCAACAAACGTCACAAATAAGATTACTCTCATCTCTTGTAACATTGTGAAAGCAAAGTTGTTTCACTAAAAGTAAAAACACAAATATCTAGAACTTGTTTTTTTGCGGGAAAACTTTGTCAAACTTGCAAAAGTTGTTAGGTTTTCTTGCTTCTCGCAAGTTAATGTTTACTCGTGTGAGGTGTGTAGATGATCTGAAAAGGCTTGATTCAAGTATGAAGGAAACTTTTGTCAAACTTGAAGAACCCGTTTGCAACGGGGAAAAATTGACGTCTATATATTATTAGACGGAGTCATTGACCCCTATATTATAAATCAATCATTGCATGCGAGCCTACAATCCCGTTTCAAGGTGCGCATTTGAGAAATCCTTTGCTTTAAAGCAGCAATCAAGTCATTGGGTATGCCCAATGCTTTACGATCGTTTGATTCGTGTACACGCATACGGTCCGTCTTTTCTTTAAACAACAATCAAGCACCTATTTTTAACCGGTACTCTTTTTTTCATTATAATTCTCCAAAAAAAATTGTACATGAACAACAATAAAAATTTATGATTTAGACATAGTATTTTTTGTGAAATGTGAAATGTACTAAAATTCTTTGAAAATCACTCCATTGTCAGGTCATTTTCTCAAAGTGATAGTAAAATTTGAAAACAATTATCTCTCTCATGTGTCTTCCGTTTTCCCTTCCCGTTCATTTTCCTCTTTTTTTCACCGAAAAATCAGAAACACCGGCTGCCGCTCGAAAATTGGAGAAGACGAGCCACGGAGATGGGAGATGCAGAGCTGATCCCCGCCCTGCATACCTATTCTACTGGCCGCCCTTCTTGTGCGCTGCTCCTTCTGGCCGCGACCTCTGAGCGCTCATGCTTGCCGCCGGACTCACACGCTAGTGCTACGATGCTAGGGTTTGTGCTCGTGCGTGTTGACGAAAGAACGAAGCGACGCGAACTTTTGATCGATGATGATGGTTGTGGCTCAGTTCGTCTGATCGTGCCGATGGCCTAACAAAATTCACGGCCCAATAACACATGACATGTTGATTTCCAGCTGGTTTACTTTGTTCCCATGATCTTTACGTAAAACACAAATGACAGAAAATCACCTCGCCCTACTACGGGATTTATTAGGACACTTCCCTTTTCATTACAGGATTTATTACGGGTTCTTTATTTTCTCTTCCCGGAATCCCTCCTCCTTACCTTTATTTTCTCTCCCTTCTTCCTTATTAGGACACTTTCTTCTTATTACGGGACGGCTGGCTTCCCACTTTCCTATTTTTGTCTGTCAATCCCCGAATGGCCGAATCCCTCCTTTCCTTCTTATTACGGGACAACTTCCCCCACTTTCCTATTTTTCGCTTTCAATCCCCGAAATCCCTCTCCTTTCCTTCTTATTAATTATTGGACGGGTTCCCACTTCCCTATTTTCTTTTGCTGACAAATCCCGGAAAACCCTTCTTTCCTTCTTTTATTTTTAGGAAACATGAGACCCACACTTCACCATGTTCTCTAGATGGCTTCCTGATACCCAAGGAAATTAAAGCCGTTTATAAATTGGGTTGATTGGATGTGAGGGAGCGAGGTGGGACTATTTACCAACTGAATCAACCTTTTTTTCTACAAATAACACAGCTAGCCTGGTTGGCTGCGCCATTAGCAGTTGGGCGTTAGGTTTGGGGTTCAAATCCTGTAACCAGCATGTAGTTTTTTGCTTCAAACGCGATAGGCGGGCCTGGCCTGATTTATTGGGCCAGAGCGCTCGGTTGTCCTGGCTCGGACGAACTATACTCACCGACGACGGACGAAACTAACATGGACGGGTGAAACTAATCAGGCGACGTACGAAGCGTAAGATTAGTACCACCTCGGATATAGACGGACGGACGAAATTACGGTGGTAAGAAGCAAATAGCCCCTTTATTATTATATATATATAATATTATATATTATATATAGGAAAATGGCTCTGTACTCTTGAGAGTACGTACTCCCGCTCCTCATATACCACATAAATGAATCTTTTATACCTCATTATTATTTTTAATATACTTTACTAATAATTACTAGATACCTCAAAATGAGTTTCATGAAAAAATTCATGAGTCTACATATTTTTAAAGGTGTACGTATATGCTGATTTGTTTATATGTGAAAAAGGTATATTACAAAAAGTACGTCGCAAGTGATATTTTTTCAACAAAACTTGTATTGAGGTATCTTAGAATATTTAATGAAGTATATTGAGAATGATAAAGAGGTATAATCAATGCGTATACAAGGTATATTAAGGATGGGAGTACATACACCTAGGAGTACAGAAAAGTAGTCCATTATATATATATATATATATATATATATATATATATATATATATATATATATATATATATATATATATATATATATATATATACCCGTCCCGTCTAACCTTGCGAGAGTTGACTTGGCGGTCTACGCCTTTGACTTCCGCCGGACGGGGTTTGACCGATGGACATTTTCACCTGCATGTGATAGCCCATCCCCTAGTTACACTTCGTATCAAGGTCCGGGCACAACCCACCGCAAGATTCCCTCCGTTACTGCCCGATGTGGCCGTTCCACCCCTCCGTGCGACGGAGGCGGCGACGTCGGTGAGGGGGGGGGGGGGGTCACACCACGGAGCCGCGTGCCGTGTGCTTGCACACGCCACCGCACTTCCGGACGTGTAGGAGGGCCCAGAGAAAAACCCGGCGGCATAGCTACCCCCCAAACTACACCCGTCCCGTCTAACCCTGCGAGAGTTGACCGGGCGGTCTACGCCTTTGACTTCTGCCGGACGGGGTTTGACCGATGGACATTTTCACCTGCATGTGATAGCCCAGCCCCTAGGTACACTTCGTATCAAGGTCCGGGCACAACCCACTGCAAGATTCCCTCCGTTACTGCCCGACGTGGCCGTTCCAGCCCTCCGTGCGACGGCGGCGCCGACGTCGGTGAGGGGGGGTCACACCACGGAGCCGCGTGCCGTGTGCTTGCACCCGCCACCGCACTTTCGGACGTGTAGGAGGGCCCAGAGAAAGACCCGGCGGCATAGCTACCCCCCAAACTACACCCGTCCCGTCTAACCCTGCGAGAGTTGACCGGGCGGTCTACGCCTTTGACTTCCGCCGGACGGGGTTTGACCGATGGACATTTTCACCTGCATGTGATAGCCCAGCCCCTAGGTACACTTCGTATCAAGGTCCGGGCACAACCCACCGCAAGATTCCCTCCGTTACTGCCCGACGTGGCCGTTCCACCCCTCCGTGTGACGGCGGCGGCGACGTCGGTGAGGGGGGGTCACACCACGGAGCCGTGTGCCATGTGCTTGCACCCGCCACCGCACTTCCGGACGTGTAGGAGGGCCCAGAGAAAGACCCAGCGGCATAGCTACCCCCCAAACTACACCTGTCCCGTCTAACCTTGCGAGAGTTGACCGGGCGGTCTACGCCTTTGACTTCCGCCGGACGGGGTTTGACTGATGGACATTTTCACCTGCATGTGATAGCCCATCCCCTAGTTACACTTCGTATCAAGGTCCGGGCACAACCCACCGCAAGATTCCCTCCGTTACTGCCCGATGTGGCCGTTCCACCCCTCCGTGCGACGGCGGCGGCGACGTCGGTGAGGGGGGGGGGGGTCACACCACGGAGCCGCGTGCCGTGTGCTTGCACCCGCCACCACACTTCCGGACGTGTAGGAGGGCCCAGAGAAAGACCCGGCGGCATAGCTACCCCCCAAACTACACCCGTCCCGTCTAACCCTGCGAGAGTTGACCGGGCGGTCTACGCCTTTGACTTCCGCCGGACGGGGTTTGACCGATGGACATTTTCACCTGCATGTGATAGCCCAGCCCCTAGGTACACTTCGTATTCGAATTTGAAAAAGAGCAGTCAAATACTCTCTGAAAACTCTTGAAAACTTCCGGACTTATATTTTATAAGTAGTAGCATCTGTGAAATTTTCCGAGATATTTCGTAGAGTTTTGAGGATCAAAACATTTGGATTATACTAATCCTGAGAAGCTTATGGAGGAGTAGAGGAGGAAGAGATATTCCAGGCAATTTCGTTTTTATTTTATTTTCTTTCAACCCCTTTTTTCCACTGACCAGTGGGTCTCGTGGGTCAGCCCAGCAGTGTCATCGCCTGCAACCCCCTGCCCGGCTGTCTCTTCCTCCACTCCACTACCTCTCTCCTCACTCTTTTCCTCCCTCCCTGGATCCCCTTTCTTGTCAAGCTTGCCGGGGAAGCCGCCTCTCGCCGTTGCAACGCAAGATGCAAGGACCGGCGTGATCCGCCAGCCGTCAGTCCGGATCGACGTCCACACCTCCAGCTCTGACATGCACGCCCGCTAGATGCCGCCATGAACCACCTCGTTTCTCCGGTGCGTTCTTGCTCCTAGGTAGTTCCCTAGCTCCATTGTTGCTCCTGTCGTTCCTTTAATGGTGATTCCGGGCGCCGGTGTGCAGGAACCTCTTGAACCAAGGCCGCCTTTCTCGGTTCTCTATCGGCCGCCGTTGCGACGCCGCTGCGGTCATCCTCCTCCCCGTGCAGCTACAGGGACCATGATGGGCTCCGCGTCGTCCGCGTCTCCTCTGACCACGGACTCGAAGCCGCGGGTCCCTCCTACTTCTTCCTCGATCGCTGACCGCCATTGATGCCGTGTGGAACTCGCTGCTGTCCATCCTCTTGCCTCCCTGAGCCATACGACCCCGCCACGAACCACAAGGTGAGGAGTCGCCTCTGCCTGCTGCTGGCTGCTTGTTGCTGTTGTTCGGTGCTGGCTTGCTTTGCTGCTTGCTGTTGTTGCCGCTGCTGGCTGCTTGCTTTGCCGCTTGCTGCTGCTGGTTATTTTGCTTGCCGCTGCTGCTTGCCTTTGTTGCTTGCTGCTGCTGGCCTTGCGGGTAAATGAGAGAAAGAAAGGAAGTTCTACATCTGTAGGAGATGGTCATATTTAGATTCGCCTTTGTACAGAGAGATGACCATGTTTCAGTACCTTTTAATTTACTTGCTCCTCAGTGTCAGACTAAGGCTAGTCTTCCTTGTGCATAAAAGTTTCAGAAAAATGCTCAACTTGCTGATCTTGTAAAATCCATGACAAAATCATTCCAGTTTCTGTTTGGAGTAGTACTGATATGGAGTTGGATGGTTTAAATTGTAATGTAGCAACAGAAAACATGAACAAAGTCAATATTATTGCTTGGAAGTAAAAGATCATGTACTTTAACAACACATGTTTAGATCTTGTAATATTTGAACATCATCAGGATCTTCCGCAGTGTCATCGTCACTTTCTTCAATGATTGTAGCCATCGCTGCGGTGTTTGTTTTCCAACATAATAGTATGCTAGCTAACTTAAACCTAAAAGAAGTAATCATTTCCTGTGCAACATGAACACATATTAGTATATTAGATAAACATACTTTTTATTAAACAAAATAGATATGTACCTGTGTAACTGAGTTGGATAGTGCACATCCGGTGAAATATTCCATAAATTTGACCATAAACAAACCACATGAAGAACTGTCTTTTTGAATTGGCTTTTGTAATTGTTCTGTGATCTTCCATTCAGTAAGATCAATGTCTTTCCAATTGTCGCTAATCAAGTTTTGACTTTTAAGAAGATCCAAATGAAATTGTACTCCTCGTAGCTATAAAAACAATTAGGGCTTAGAAATTGTACACATTAACAAAGTATGAATTTATGTCATTTACATGTAGGATTAAAATTGGTGAAACTGAAGTAGATGTTGACATAGGTGTTGGCTCCTCAACACCTGAATCAGTAATTTTTGCTTTTTTTGAAGGGCGGTTATCAAATTTATCAAAATCGTCTACAGTGGTCAATTCAGCGATGCCATCATTTTTCTGCAATAACAACAAAATTGAAGTTAAACGTCCAATTTTGAAATCATATAATAATATTGAAAAGCTAATTATAGGACACATTCAAACTGTCTACATCACTGCCAGATTGCATATTCTGTCTACCAATGTATAATATACATGCATGTATCTCTAATGCATAACACTATAATTCATGACCTTTAATCTTTGTATCGGAGGATATGTTGCTTGGCATGGGCTGCAATTATAATAAAAAAAATCATATACATGCAGGAATCTATAATTGGTAGGCTCTCGTATTAGCACATACAGAGCACGGCGTGGCTGCTGGTACGCCGGCGAACAGGATAGGCACAGAAGAGTTGTTCTAGTAGGTGGCGCGGTGGAGCGGTGATGGCTACACGTGCTTGTGGTTGTGATGCTGGGGCGAGGCAGGGCGGCAAGAAAAATAGCTAGCAGCCAAGCGTTAACGGGTCAGGTGATCGGCCGCGGCTGGCTGTTGGGTGCAGGGGAGTAGGGCCGGCACGGCGGGGAAGACATATTTGATGCAATGAAGTGCAGGTTGCCAGATAACCAAAATCTCTGATTTCAATTCTTTGTGCACGTACCTCGAGCATAGAATTGGCCGGCGAAGTAGGCCGAGACGACATTGGACATATTTTGTCGGGCGGCGTGTTGTTTTCTGGCGAAGTCGCCGGAGGCGACAGTTGGCGGACTACCGGAGAAGGTGGACTGATTCTGTCGGACAGCGTCTTGCTTTCCGGCGAAGTCGGCGGAGGCGACAATTGGCGGACTACCGGTGAAGGCGAACTGATTCTGTCGAACGGCGTCTTGCTTTGCGGCGAAGTCGGTGGAGGCGACAGTGTGCGGACTACCGGCGAAGGCGAACTGATTCTGTCGGACGGCGTCTTTCTTTCCGGCGAAGTTGGGGAAGGTGACATTGTGTGGACTTGAGGTGAACTGGTGATGCAATTACGTGGTTCGGTCGAGCCTTTCATCTTATAGCAGTTAATTTTGTGTGGACTCATGACTCCGTATTTGACTTGGTCTCGTATGCAAATAGACACACGAGTATAAAAGGAAAATCAGCCCAATAAGGATAAGGAAAATCAGCTCAATAGTCCAACCATCGTACGTGATCTAGCTGCCGTATGTGATACGTGATCTAGCTGCCGTACGTGATGTTGTTGTACGTGACCAAAACTAACGGAAAAAAACGAAAAAAAAAATCTAACCGCGGGACGAAACCAAGAATATCACCTTGCTTTATTAGTAAAAAAATAAAATAAATAATATATATATAAATAATATATATATATATATATAGGTAGGTATAGATATAGATTAGATATAGCTATATACTAGCAAATATGCCCGTGCGTTGCAACGGGAGATGAAAAATATATTTACACACCCTAAATCAGTAAGCATGAGTGAAAACAACCCAACCCACGTTCTCTATTTCAACACGGCACCTCACCATGTCGCCGCTTATCCTCTTTCATGCTCTTGTCGACAGTGACCACGTTGTTCACCTAATCACAACGCATGCGAACATGATCAATCTCAATGTGATGATGCCGGCCACGCCACAGTAAACCTGTCACTGGACCACGCCAACGCAAGCGAATGTTTTAAACATTATAAACTAATCACACGGAATTATAATTGGGCAAAAGCGTGAGCAAAAAAGTCATTCATGCGAAGGGCGAAGGGTTGGTCAGCTCTGGAGGTGGGCAACGGTGTTATGTTTATCACAATCAAATCATCATTATTGTTGATACATAGCTAAAAAGAAGATAACACAGAGTATAAATGTATAGTTATAAACGAACAACACAATACTTTTTCATGCAATAAATAAATAAAATCAGCATGGTATTATTTACTCAATCAGTATCACTATTAGTACTTGCGCAAAAAAAGTATCACTATTAGTACACTTAAAATTGATATTTTTACGCACGGCCTCACCCTGATCCGGAACAACCCATGGTGGTTCCCCGCGTGAACGTTGCAAGGCCAGTATGTTCAATGTTCTCTCCATCCTCCTATAACATCAACATGTAGAACGAAGCTGGTGTATGAGATCATAAACATTAGCATGATGTATGCAAAAACCGAGCTATACTAATTAGCAAGCTAGATCAGGTTGAAGTACTAAGGCAACGCGCTAGTGCATAGCTCCTGACCGAATATGTGCTTATATAAATTAAAAACCAGATGTGCATAAAATACTGCTTCGTGTGGGACCTTTTAGTATTTTATAGGAGAATGCATGCACACATATTATGGATACACGGCAAGGAACGGTACGTACAAGGACCGAAGCTCGCCTCTATCAAAGTTGACTCACACACTTTTTATTCCTTTCTTCTTTTAGAAATTTATTTCCTCACTATTTATTTTCTCCGGCTCATACCGGAATTTTTTTCTCTTTATTTCTTTCCTTTCACAATTTATTCCTTATTTCTTCTTTTAGGATTTTATTATCCTCTTTATTTCTTTCCTTCTTGGCTATCATACCGGAATTTATTCCCTCTTTATTTCTTTCCTTATTACCTCTTTATTTCTTTCCTTCCTGGATCATATCCGAATTTAGTCCCTCTTTTATAATCTTGCTTTCTGCTCATATTTATGAGCAGATCAGATCCATCTTGTCCCGTTGATTCTAAAGGAAGCTTATTGACTTTAAATCATAAATGTATATAAATTGATGAGATGAAGTAGAAGAAAGCAAGGTGGGACTACTTAATAAATAATAAAATCATTTGGACTCACCCTTTGCGATTGCACCCTAGGTTGGAACTACTTTAGGCCAGCCAGCATTGATGGGCTGAGGCCCAGTCGCATGACGGGGACCGATACCCTGATAGAGTCTGTTCGCGTATGGATATAGATATGTTCACCCTTCTTTCTAACCGCAAGCTTTCTCTTGCTTAGTTAGCTACGGCGGGAGAAAAATTATTAGAGGTTGTGGGTTCGAATCCCCACTCTAGCATTCATTTTGCCTTTTATCCTAGTATTTTTCTGAATTTTGACGAGGCCCGAGTGGGCTGCTTGCGGCCCAATTTTGTATGCAAATTGTTTTTCATCTGTACTACGGATAATTAGTACCACCTTGTGTATAATAATACAATTAACGTAGGATCAGATGCGGGTCGAAATCAAAAATATCACCTTGCTTTATTAGTAGGTATAGCACAGGTGCCCGTGCGTTGCAACGGGAGGAAAAAAATTTCCCTCACCCATCTACCACCCCACCTCACGGCAGGACCACCACTTGTGTGCAAACAACCCCACCATGGCTGCGATGTGAGACACACCCGCGACGTCCCAGCAGTAATGCAAGCTGCCCTTCTCCTACGGGCTACAATGCATATACTGAACTCTTAATCCAATTATGCCCCTCAATCCAGTCTGTTACACCCACTGCTTTTTTTTAAATGCACTCTTTGTTATTTTAGTTGTTGGTATATTATGGATAAAATTTGAGCTACAAAATAAAATTTACTAATTAGAAATGCATGACCTTGTATCAAGAATGATTGCTTACATAATTTTTGAAACGTGTGTTGCCACACATATCCATTTAAAAAAAACAATATTAATATTAACAAAAATATGAGAGTTTGTACAATTCGTGAATGTATGCGGTTAACATGTAATTGTGAAAGAAAAAAAGGTCTATAGGAAGTCATTTACTAATGAGATGACATAACTGATCTTTTGATTTCTTTGGGATAAAATGCAAGATCTGCTAATGCAAATCATCATCTTCCTCAACTATGTAGCAGCCTTGCTTATGACGAACCTACAAAAGATGAAATTAATCA
Organism: Elymus sibiricus; assembly: GCA_039707655.1. Classification (NCBI taxonomy): domain Eukaryota; kingdom Viridiplantae; phylum Streptophyta; class Magnoliopsida; order Poales; family Poaceae; genus Elymus; species Elymus sibiricus. The sequence continues at coordinate 323,600,353 of CM077672.1, forward strand.
ACGAAAGCATCATGCAATTGAAGCTTGGTATCACAAAATGTATGACTACTTTGTAGCAGAGGTTAGGTAACTACAGATTAAAACATATCGAAGCTTGACCTATGCTTTTTAACTAATAATCACTTTAACGTCCTTCGTAACCTATACAGACATGGTATAATTGGACAATAGCATACTTATTTTCTAAGTTGCGCAATTGAAAAGAAATCATGAACTATAGGCAAAAGAATGACGGATCAAGCATTACAGATTAGGCAGAGCATGTGACCTTCATTGGCATGCATTAGCCACACTACTTGCTGCTTGGATTAGCTACCGTCTCGAACGAAACTAACTGATCATCCTGTTAAACATATGCTACAACGTAGAAAGATAGGCACTCACATTATGAGTCGGTGGTAACCCACTGCACCATCCGGCACGACTCCAACGCCGAGTTCTTCTGGCTCGCTAACGACAACCGCGACGCGTACCCATTGTTATAACTGTAGTTCCTGTTACCCCTCGGCGGAGTGTGCAGCTTTGTCCTCCCGGCCAGCGCCGACGCGAACGACAGTGGCGAGTACCCCACCGCCGACGCCGACAAGCAGCTGTCCGCCTCCCACTTGAAGCTCAGCTTCCCGCCGAACCCGCCAGAGCTCATGTCATCGTCACACTATGATGCTGCTGCTGGGGCACTACCACCGTCCCTTCCATGGAATCTCAGAAACTGCTGCTCACACAAAGAAAAGCGATCAGATTATAAGATACACGTGGTTTTAGAAAAAAGCAAAAATGTAATACATATAACAGCCACTAAAAACTGTAGCAAACTCTGCTCGATTGACGCCCAACCTACCCTTCACGCTAGGCACAGCAATATCCCCTCTATTTTTTCAGTTCAGAGTAGCACAAAATGAATTGTAAGGATGGAAATCTACTGTGAACTCGGTTTCTGATGGCTAGCTACAGCATAAAACAACCACTTATATAAACTGAACCAAAACATAATCCAGAGCTGAACCAAGACGTCCTGTCTTACAAACTGAAGCACCAAAACGTACATACAAAGTGCAGGCACGTGATGAACTGAAAATTACCACACATTAGCTAGAAACAAACCCAACAAAATGCAAACTATTCATTTATTTGAAGGATAATTCATAACTCATAAGTAGCAAGCGTGTCTCACAACTACCCTTTTTTTTACAAATGCAGAAATGCTATAAAGTCAGGGCAAAAAAAAGTAGATAACATGCAATCAAATACTCCCTCCAATCCAAAATAAGTGTCGCAGTTTTGAATTGTGGTTAGTTCAACACAGCGATACTTATTATGGATCAGAGGTAATAACAATCATATATTGCATATTACGAGTCTTATTACTAGCTCATCGCTCATACCTGTTCCGATATGTGATGTACTGATTGGTATGCGCATGAAAAGTTAAATAGATAATGATCTTATATTTCTTTACAGAGTGAGTAGCATGCAAAAGCCTACCCCAACTTGTTTGGGACTAAATGCTTTGTTGGTGTTGTTAGTGAGTAGCATGCAAAAAAGGTCAGCGTTCAGTTTAACAGTTAACGATAGTTAGCATTGTTACATGGCTATGAAACTCTCCATCCAGTGCACAAAATGAAGCCTTTTTTTGTTACATACATGGCTGCTGCAATACAAGTTGCTGCTCGGGTATAACAAAACAAGACTTGCAGGCATATATTGGCAATATTCGACAAACACGTGACCATCCAGTACACGCTAGCAGACCATTCAACCATTTGTTTTGTGAATACAAGCAAACAAATGACTTTTTTTCAGTAGAGGAAATCACACGACTACTTCCAGTACAGGAGACCAATTTAATTTCTGAATGCAAGAAAGCAGCAAATAGCTACCAATGTCCTGAACTTTAACTCTCAGGCATTGCAGCAGAAATCTAGCAGAGGAGGAAGTGGAGTGGAATCTGTCCATGCTTAAATCAGAGAGAGGAAAAAAGGACCGAACTTTACAAACTGAATGTCATCCAAAACTGAAGCACAAAAACGTACAAAGTGCAGGCCTGCTCAATTGTAACAAGTACATGTGATATTCAGGTAGAGGGGGAAGAAGGGGAAGCTCACCACGTTGGTGCTGGGTGGGAGGTGAAGATGGATGGATTTTGGCCTGCTGCTCCACCTCCTCTCCTCTGGCCGATGTACCTACAAAGAAGAGACAGGGGTCAGAGAGGGAGAATAGGAGAGGGGAGAGGAGAGGAGTGGAAGTGGTGGCTTGCCACCTACCTGCACACAACCGCACACACTCACACATCAGATGCAGAGAGGAAGAAAACCAGAGGAGGAGGAGGAGGAGGATGGATGCGCATACCCAGTTACCCACCATAGTCGAAGCTCGTCTCTTGGATGGGATCTGACCTGCTGCACCTCCAGCAGACGACGCCATGGGTGGAACAGAGGGGCTTGCTAGGGTTTCGGGCGGCGGTGGAGGTTGGACGCTGCGGCCACGGTCCCCCATTCTTCTTCTCCCTACCTCTCCTCCCTGAATCCTCTTCTGTTTCTCTTTTCTACCAGGGAAAACTGAAGCCCCGCCATGGCCTTGGAGCTCTCCCTTCCAGCCATGGAGGCCTGCCTCTACCTGCAAGGACTTCGCGCCGCCGGATCCCTCCGTCTCGCGTGCCCGTCCGTCGTCGCCCGGCTCCGGCGAGCTCCTGCCTAGGTCGCCGGATCCCTCACTCCGGCCTTCCTCTTCGTCACCGGGGACCCCTGCCTCGCCGCCCGCCTTCGGATCAGCCTCCACAGCCCCTGGCACACACGGATCCGTCCCCTGCAAGCTCCAGCCGCCGCCGCCGTTCTGCATCGAGCAGCCGTGCCGCCCCCAACCTCTCAAGCAGCCGCGTTGACCCGATCCAGAAGGTGCGCTCGAGCTTCGTCCGCGTGTAGCCGGTCGGGTAGGGGTAGGCTCGCCGGCGGGGTGGGCGGTGGCGGCGCACGGCGGCGCGCGGTGAGGGGCATGGCAGGAGGTGGAGATGGGGATTGGGAGGCAGGGTCGCGCGGGGGGGGGGGGGGGGGGGCTGATTTTCTTTCTTTTCTCGGGCGTGCCGGTTCAGATTAGCTTATTATGAGGACCGCGGGTTGAATACCAGAAAACATAAGGTTTTTTTTGCAAAAACGCCACGACGTACGACCAGAAGTTATCCGTGCTTTATTATTAGGTAGAGATATATAATATATATATATATATATACTAGCAAATATGCCCGTGCGTTGCAACGGGAGACAAAAAAATTATGCGCTAAACAAATAAGTGTGACTCAATACTCTAACATATAAGTGTCCTTTATTTTAACACGGTGGCTCACCATGTTGTCACTTATTTTTTTTCTCACCCTCACTAATGATGGTCGCGGTGTCCATGTGATCACATTCGACATGGAAAATCCAAAGGCTATCAGCTTGCCATTGCACACCATACTTTTCACTATGTTGCGCTAGGGAATGTTTAAAACTTTAAAAACAAATCTTATCTACCACGAACTACTCCCAGCGCCTAGACATATAAAGACTTTCTAAAAAGTAATCAAATCCTAGACATAAAAGATTTTTGAATCGGTGAACGGTTTTTCGAATCGACAAAGATTTTTTAAAAAGTGACGAACATTATTTTTGTTTACGATCATTTTTTGAAATGCATGAACAGTTTTCAAATTCATGAACAATTTTTTACTCAACAAACATTTTTTGAATCGATGAGCTTTTTTAAAATGTGGGTACAACTTTTAAAATGTGTGTTTTTTAATTTATGTGAACAGAATATGTTTTGAATACGTTGTAATTTTTTGCAAAATCATGAATATGATTTTATTTCCTGGCCATTTTTTCCAGATCGCGAATATTTTTATAATTTGTGAACAGTTTTGTAAAACCACCAATATTTTTTGAATCCATGATTTTTTTTATTTCCTTAAAAAAATTAAATTCACATACATTTTATGATTTATCGAACATGTTTTTGAAAACTCACAAACTTTTAAAATTTGGTAATCCCAAATTGGTTTAAAGAATGAAGAAAACAGAATGAGAAAAGAAAAGACGAAAAATGAAATGAAAAAAAGTAGGGGGTGTCAAGCCCCGCACATGGCCCGGCCCATGAACTAATATGTGGGGAGGACGTGAGAAAAGGAGGGGAAAAAGTGTGGTTGCTGAGGATCGAACCCTGGTGTTCCAGCTAGAGGCGCTAAAGGTTAGCCATTGTGCTACGTGCGTCTTGTGTTGTACAGCAGTATCAGTTTTTATAAAATACGAAGCACGACGCGATTTTGGAAAGAAAAAACGAACCGTTTTCTTCACTTACCGGTGGCATAGCGGGTAAATTCACGCGAACTTTGGGGGTAATTTAAGTGACGGACGAGCAGAAGCAATAGCTCCTTTATTAATAGGTATAGATTATTAATATTAATTATTAATTATTAGGTATAGGTATTAGGTATAGATATAGATTCAGCGGTGGTTTTTTTTTTGAGTGGATTTTTTTTAGGGATAGATTCACCGGTGGTGAAAGCTGGGCTCGCTCGCGGCAAATCTTGTTCTAACGGGCAAATCGCCTGTAGAGCGCACTGGATGGGCCGGCCCATGTGCCACTTTTTTTCTCCTGTTTTGCTTCTTCTTTTAAGTTTAGTTTATTAGCTCAAAAAAATTAAGTTTAGTTTATGGTTATGTTTTTTTTACGGGGATGGTTATGTTTTATTTGACGAAAAAGGGTTTCCCCCCGCTTTATATATTATAAAGCAACCACCGAGCACAACAACAGGTTCAGAATCGAGTTCGAAAGTCAGGCGAAAATACGAAAGCAAAAGCAAGAAGTCCAAATCTAGTAAGTAAAGATAAGCTGGGGGAACATCACAACAACCCCTACAGAATGAAAAGAAGCTAGCTAATCTGGCTCGGGAGGCGGTGGCGGGGGCGGAGGAGCTGTTGGGGAACGTTGCATGGAAAACAAAAATTTTCTATGCACACGCAAGATCTATCCATGGAGATGCATAGCTACGAGAGGGGGAGTGTGTCTACTTACCCTCGTAGACCGTAAGCGGAAGCGTTAGAACAACGCGGTTGATGTCGTCGAACAACTTCACGATCCAACCGACCGAGCACCGAACGTACGGCACCTCCGCGTTCAACACACGTTCAGCTCGGTGACGTCCTCGACTTCTTGATCCAGCAAGACGGCGAGGTAGTGGATGAGTTCCGGCAGCATGACGGCGTGGTGACAGTGATGGTGATGCTATCTCCGCAGGGCTTCGCCCAAGTACTGCGAAAATATGACCGAGGGACGGAACTGTGGAGGGGGGCGCCGCACACGGCTAAGACAATGTTGTGGCTTGTTTGGGGCGCCCCCTCTCCTCTATTTATATATGTGTAGGGGCTTGGAGTAGAAGGAATAGTGCCACGTGAACAGTACCACGTGAACAGTACCACGTGAATAGTACACACGTGGACTTGGACTCCAAAGTCCAATCCTATTCCTACTAGGACTCTCCTTTTTTCCTTCCCTAGCTGCGTGGGCTTTTGAGGACTTGCTGCGCCTGGCCCAATAAGGCCAGGGCGCCTCCCCTTAGCCCATGCCATCCCTTGGGACGTGGTGGACCCACTTGTGGACTTCCGGACCCCTCCAGAATCCTCCGGAACCTTCTGGAAGCTTCCCGGTACAATACCGAAAAAACTGCACCTTTTTTCCGGAACCCAAAATATGACTTCCCATATATAAATCTTTACCTCTCGACCATTCCGAGACTCCTCGTGACGTACGGGATCTCATCCGGGACTCCGAACAACATTCGGTTACCAATTCACATAACTCATATAACACTATATCGTCAACGAACGTTAAGCGTGCGGACCCTACGGGTTCGGGAATGATGTAGACATGACCGAGACGCCTCTCCGGTCAATAATCAATAGCGGAACCTGGATGCCCATATTGGTTCCTACATATTCCACGAAGATCTTATCGGTCGAACCGTAATGACAACATACGTAATTCCCTTTGTCCGTCGGTATGTTACTTGCCCGAGATTCGATCATCGGTATCTCCATACCTAGTTCAATCTCGTTACCGGCAAGTCTCTTTACTCGTTCCGTAATACATCATCCCGTAACTAACTCCTTAGTCACTTTGCTTGCAAGCTTCTTATGATGTGCATTACCGAGAGGGCCCAGAGATACCTCTCCGAAACACGGAGTGACAAATCCCAGTCTCGATCCATGCCAACTCAATAGACACCTTCGGAGATACCTGTAGAGCATCTTTATGATCACCCAGTTACATTGTGACGTTTGATAGCACACAAGGTATTCCTCCGGTATCCGGGAGTTGCATGATCTCATGGTCGGAGGAACATGTATTTGACATTCAAGAAAGCAGTAGCAATAAACAGAACGATCATATGCTAAGCTAACAGATGGGTCTTGTCCATCACATCATTCTCCTAATGATGTGATCCCATTATCAAATGACAACTCATGTCTATGGTTAGGAAACCTTAACCATCTTTGATCAACGAGCTAGTCTAGTAGAGGCTCACTAGGGACACAGTATTTGTTTATGTATTCACACATGTATTTAAGTTTCCGGTCAATACAATTCTAGCATGAATAATAAACCTTTATCATGAAAAAGGAAATATAACATAATAACAACTTTATTATTGCCTCTAGGGCATATTTCCATCAGTCTCCCACTTGCACTAGAGTCAATAATCTAGTTCACATCGCCATGTGATTAACACCCAAGAGTTCACTAGAGTCAATAATCTAGTTCACATCACCATGTGATTAACACTCAAAGAGTTCTAAGGTGTGATCATGTTTTGCTCGTGAGAGAGAATTTTAGTCAATGGGTCTGCAATATTCAGACCCATGTGTGCTTTGCAAATCCTTATGTCATACTGTAGATGCTGCTATCACGCTTTACTTGGAGCTATTCCAAATGACTGCTCCATTATACGTATCCGGTTTGCTACTCAGAGATATCCAGATTGGTGTCAAAGCTTGCATCGACGTAACCCTTTATGACGAATTCTTTATCACCTCCATAATCGAGAAATATTTCCTTAGTCCTTTAGTTACTATGGATAATTTTGACCGCTGTCCAGTGATCCACTCCTGGATCACTCTTGTACCCCCTTTGCCAGACACGTGGCAAGGCACACATTAGGTGTGGTACACAGCATGGCATACATTATAGAACCTATGGCTGAGGCATAGGGAATGACTTTCATTCTCTCTCTATCTTCTGCCGTGGTCGAGCTTTGAGTCTTACTCAACTTTACACCTTACAATACAGGCAAGAACTCCTTCTTTGACTGATCCATTTTGAACTCCTTCAAAATCTTGTCAAGGTATGTACTCATTGAAAGTCTTATCAAGCGTCTTGATCTATCTCTATAGATCTTGATGCCCAATATATAAGCAGCTTCACCGAGGTCTTTCATTCAAGTATCCTTTTATGCCATCCAGAAATTCTATATCATTTCCAATCAACAATATGTCATCCACATATAATATTAGAAATGCTACAGAGCTCCCACTCACTTTCTTGTAAATACAGGCTTCACCGTAAGTCTGTACAAAACCATATGCTTTGATCACCTCATCAAAGCTTATATTCCAACTCCGAGATGCTTGCACCAGTCCATAGATGGATCGTTAGAGTTTGCACACTTTGTTAGCACCCTTAGGATCGACAAAACCTTCTGGTTGCATCATATACAACTCTTCTTTGAGAAAACCATTAAGGAATGCAGTTTTGACATCCATTTGCCAGATCATAAAATGCGGCAATTGCTAACATGATTCGGACAGACTTAAGCATCGCTACGGGTGAGAAAGTCTCATCGTAGTCAACCCCTTGAACTTGTCGAAAACCTTTCGCAACAAGTCGAGCTTTGTAGACAGTGATATTACCATCAGCGTTTGTCTTCCTCTTAAAAATCCATTTATTCTCAATGGCTTCCGATCATCGGGCAAGTCCACCAAAATCCATACTTTGTTCTCATACATGGATCCTATCTCAGATTTCATGGCCTCAAGCCATTTGTTGGAATCTGGGCTCATCATAGCTTCTTGATAGTTCGTAGGTTCGCCGTTGTCTAACAACATGACTTCCAGAACAGGATTACCGTACCACTCTGGTGCGGAACGTACTCTGGTCGACCTACGAGGTTCAGTAGTAACTTGATCTGAAGTTTCATGATCTTCACCATTATCTTCCTCTCTTATTGGTGTAGGCATCATGGGAACGGTTTTCTCTGATGAGCTACTTTCCAATTCGAGAGAAGGTACAATTACCTCATCAAGTTCTACTTTCCTCCCACTCACTTCTTTCGAGAGAAACTCCTTCTCTAGAAAGGACCCATTCTTGGCAACAAAGACCTTGCCTTCGGATCTGTGGTAGAAGGTGTACCCAATTGTTTCTTTAGGGTATCCTATGAAGACGCACTTCTCCGCTTTGGGTTCGATCTTATCAGGTTGAAGATTTTTCACATAAGCATCGCATCTCCAAACTTTAAAAAACGACAGCTTAGGTTTCTTGCCAAACCACAGTTCATACGGTGTCGTCTCAACGGATTTAGACGGTGCCCTATTTAACGTGAATGCAGCTGTCTCTAATGCATAACCCCAAAACGATAGTGGCAAATCGGTAAGAGACATCATAGAACGCACCATATCCAATAAAGTACGGTTAGGACGTTCAGACACACCATTACGCTGTGGTGTTCCAGGTGGCGTGAGTTGTGAAACAATTCCACATTTTCTTAAATGAAGGCCAAACTCGTAACTCAAATATTCGCCTCCGCGATCGGATCGTAGAAACTTTATTTTCTTGTCACGATGATTCTCTACTTCACTCTGAAATTCTTTGAACTTTTCAAATGTTTCAGACTTGTGTTTCATCAAGTAGATATACCCATACCTACTCAAATCATCTGTGAAGGTTAGAAAATAACGATACCCGCCGCGTGCTTCAACATTCATCGGACCGCATACATCGGTATGTATTATTTCCAACAAATCAGTAGCTCGCTCCATTGTTCCGGAGAACGGAGTTTTAGTCAGCTTGCCCATGAGGCATGGTTCGCAAGTATCAAATGATTCATAATCAAGAGATTCCAAAAGTCCATCAGCATGGAGTTTCTTCATGCGCTTTACACCAATATGACCTAAACGGCAGTGCCACAAGTATGTTGCACTATCATTATCAACTTTGCATCTTTTGGCATCAATATTATGAATATGTGTATCACTACGATCGAGATTCAACAAGAATAAACCATTCACAAGGGTGCATGATCACGAGGGATATTATTCATATAAACAGAATAACCATTATTCTCTGACTTAAATGAATAACCGTCTTGCAATAAACAATATCCAGATATAATGTTTTATGCTCAACGCAAGCACCAAATAACCATTATTTAGGTTTAATACTAATCCCGAAGGTATTACGAGCGTGTCGATATTGATCATATCAATCTTGGAGACACTTCCAACACATATCGTCACCTCGCCCTCAGCTAGTCTCCGTTACTCTACAGCTCCTGCTTCAAGTTACTAATATTAGCAACTGAATCGGTATCAAATACCCAGACGCTGCTACGAGCACTAGTGAGGTACATATCAATAACATGTATATCAAATATACCTTTGTTCACTTTGCCATCCTTCTTATCCGCCAAATACTTGGGGCAGTTCCGCTTCCAGTGACCAGTTCCTTTGCAGTAGAAGCACTCAGTTTCAGGCTTGGGTCCAACTTTGGGTTTCTTCGTGGGAGCGGCAACTTGCTTGCCGTTCTTCTTGAAGTTCCCCTTCTTTCACTTGCCCTTTTTCTTGAAACTAGTGGTCTTGTTAACCATCAACACTTGATGCTCCTTCTTGATTTCTACCTCCGCCGATTTCAGCATTGCAAAGAGCTCGGGAATTGTCTTCTCCATCCCTTGCATATTATAGTTCATCACGAAGCCTTTATAGCTTGGTGGCAGTGACTGAAGAACTCTGTCAATAACACTGTCAACTGGAAGATCAATTCCCAGCTGAGTCAAGTGGTTGTGGTATCCAGACATTCTGAGTATGTGTTCACTGACAGAACTGTTCTCCTCCATCTTACAGCTGAAGAACTTGTTGGAGACTTCATATCTCTCAACCCGGGCATTAGCTTGAAATATCAATTTTAGCTCCTGGAACATCTCATATGCTCCATGGCGTTCAAAACGCTTTTGTAGTCCCGGTTCTAAGCCGTAGAGCATGGCACACTGAACTATCGAGTAGTCATCAGATCGAGCCTGCCAGGCGTTCACAACGTCTGCAGCAGCTCCTGCAGCAGGTCCATCACCTAGCGGTGCATCAAGGACATAATCCTTCTGTGCAGCAATGAGGATAATCCTCAAGTTACGGACCCAGTCCGTGTAATTGCTACCATCATCTTTCAACTAAGCTTTCTCTAGGAACGTATCTAAAACAGGGGAGCTACAACGCGAGCTATTGATCTACAACATAATTTGCAAAGACTATCAGGACTAAGTTCATGATAAATTAAGTTCAATTAATCAAATTACTAATGAACTCCCACTTAAATTAACATCCCTCAAGTTAACTAAGTAATACATGATCCAAATCAACTAGCCCATGTCCGATCATCATGTGAGATGGGATAGTCATCAATGGTGAACATCTCCATGTTGATCATATCTACTATATGACTCATGTTCGACCTTTCGGTCTCAAGTGTTCCGAGACCATGTCTGTACATGCTAGGCTCGTCAAGTTTAACCCAAGTATTCTGCTTGTGTAAAACTGGCTTACACCCGTTGTATGTGAACGTAGAATCTATCACACCCGATCATCACGAGGTGCTTCGAAACGATGAACTTTAGCAACGGTGCATACTCGGGGAGAACACTTTAATCTTGAAATTTAGTGAAGGGATCATCTTATAATGCTACCGTTGTTCTAAGCAAAATAAGATGCATAAAGGATAAACATCACATGCAATCAAAATATGTGACATGATATGGCCATCATCATCTTGTGCTTTTGATCTCCATCTCCAAAGCATCGTCATGATCTCCATCGTCACCGGCTCGACACCTTGATCTCCATCGTTGCGTCATGGTCGTCTCGCCAACTATTGCTTCTACAACTATTGCTAACGCATAGCGATAAAGTAAAGCAATTACATGGCGCTTGCATTTCATACAATAAAGAGACAACCATACGGCTCCTGCCGGTTGCCGATAAATTACAAAACATGATCATCTCATACAATAACATATATCACATCATGTCTTGACCATATCACATCACAGCATACCCTGCAAAAACAAGTTAGACGTCCTCTACTTTGTTGTTGCAAGTTTTACGTGGCTGCTACGGGCTTCTAGCAAAAACCGTTCTTACCTACGGCACAAAACCACAACGGTGATTTATCAAGTTTGCTGTTTTAACCTTCAACAAGGACCGGCCGCAGTCAAATTTGATTCAACTAAAGTAGGAGAAACAGACACCCGCCAGCCACCTTTATGCAAAACAAGTTGCATGTCTGTCGGTGGAACCGGTCTCATGTACGTGGACATGTAAGGTTGGTCCGGGCCGCTTCATCTTACAATACCGCCGAATCAAAATAAGACGTTGGTGGTAAGCAGTATGACGATCACTGCCCACAACTCTTTGTGTTCTACTCGTGCATATCATCTACGCATAGACCTGGCTCATGATGCCACTGTTGGGGAACGTTGCATGGAAAACAAAAAATTTCTACGCACACGCAAGATCTATCCATGGAGATGCATAGCTACGAGAGGGGGAGTGTGTCTACGTACCCTCGTAGACCGTAAGCGGAAGCATTAGAACAACGCGGTTGATGTCGTCGAACAACTTCACGATCCAACCGACCGAGCACCGAAAGTACGGCACCTCCGCGTTCAGCACACGTTCAGCTCGGTGACGTCCTCGACTTCTTGATCCAGCAAGACGGCGAGGTAGTGGATGAGTTCCGGCAGCACGACGACGTGGTGACGGTGATGGTGATGCTATCTCCGCAGGGCTTCGCCCAAGTACTGCGAAAATATGACCGAGGGACGAAACTGTGGAGGGGGGCGCCGCACACGGCTAAGACAATGTTGTGGCTTGTTTGGGGCGCCCCCTCTCCTCTATTTATATATGTGTAGGGGCTTGGATAGTACACACGTGAATAGTATCACGTGAACAGTACCACGTGAATAGTACACACGTGGACTTGGACTCCAAAGTCCAATCCTATTCCTACTAGGACTCTCCTTTTTTCCTTCCCTAGCTGCGTGGGCTTTTGAGGACTTGGTGCGCCTGGCCCAATAAGGCCAGGGCGCCTCCCCTTAGCCCATGCCAGCCCTTGGGACGTGGTGGACCCACTTGTGGACTTCCGGACCCCTCCGGAATCCTCCGGAACCTTCTGGAAGCTTCCCGGTACAATACCAAAAAAACTGCACCTTTTTCCGGAACCCAAAATATGACTTCCCATATATAAATCTTTACCTCTCGACCATTCCAAGACTCCTCGTGACGTCCGGGATCTCATCCGGGACTCCGAACAACATTCAGTTACCAATTCACATAACTCATATAACACTATATCGTCAACGAACGTTAAGCGTGCGGACCCTACGGGTTCGGGAATGATGTAGACATGACCGAGACGCCTCTCCGGTCAATAATCAATAGCGGAACCTGGATGCCCATATTGGTTCCTACATATTCCACGAAGATCTTATCGGTCGAACCGTAATGACAACATACGTAATTCCCTTTGTCCGTCGGTATGTTACTTGCCCGAGATTCGATCATCGGTATCTCCATACCTAGTTCAATCTCGTTACCGGCAAGTCTCTTTACTCGTTCCATAATACATCATCCCGTAACTAACTCCTTAGTCACTTTGCTTGCAAGCTTCTTATGATGTGCATTACCGAGAGGGCCCAGAGATACCTCTCCGAAACACGTAGTGACAAATCCCAGTCTCGATCCATGCCAACTCAATAGACACCTTCGGAGATACCTGTAGAGCATCTTTATGATCACCCAGTTACGTTGTGACATTTGATAGCACACAAGGTATTCCTCCGGTATCCGGGAGTTGCATGATCTCATGGTCGGAGGAACATGTATTTGACATTCAAGAAAGCAGTAGCAATAAACAGAACGATCATATGCTAAGCTAACAGATGGGTCTTGTCCATCACATCATTCTCCTAATGATGTGATCCCGTTATCAAATGACAACTCATGTCTATGGTTAGGAAACCTTAACCATCTTTGATCAACGAGCTAGTCTAGTAGAGGCTCACTAGGGACACGGTATTTGTTTATGTATTCACACATGTATTTAAGTTTCCGGTCAATACAATTCTAGCATGAATAATAAACCTTTATTATGAAAAAGGAAATATAAAATAATAACAACTTTATTATTGCCTCTAGGGCATATTTCCATCAGGAGCAAGGCGCATGGCGACGAACCGGAGCTCGGCGATGATCCTGTCGATGCTGTCTCGAGCACATCGCTTACTCAGCGGTCTCCAGAGTTGTAAGAAGCCACACAATTTGTAGATAGCGTCAGTCGCACGGCGCGGAATCACACGTTCGATCACCAGCTTATTGCGGACGTTCCATAACGTCCAGGTCATAGCACTAACTACCACCCACATGGTGGGCCGTTGGCTGGGTGGAAGATTTAGAACTTCCCGAAACATATCCGGGAGGTTTTCATGGCACCAACCGTCACCGATCCCCTCCCTAAGGTAGCTCCATAGGAAAACTGCAGCCGGGCATGTGAAGAATATGTGGTTCTAGTCTTTCGGAGTATCGCATAATGGGCAATTCCCATTGCTAGGTCCGTTTCATTTGCGTACCTCTACTCCCGAGGGTAGGCGTCCCCGGACCAATTGCCAAAGGAAGATCCTAATCTTCATAGATACTTTCATCTCCCAAAGGAGTTTAGGTTCCTCCGGACCCGGAGTGGCTGCAATGGCCTTATACAAGGATTTAGACGAGAATAACCCATTTGGCTCCAGACGCCACGAGATATGGAATCATTCTCGAGGGAGGGAGTATGAAGAGCTACGCACTCAAGGAGGTCGTCCCATTGATCCCGTTCCGCGGTACCAAAGGTGCGTCTAAAGGCAAGGTTGCCAAGGTTGGCAAGAGCCTCCTCCACCGAGATGTGGGGTATCGCGCATATGCTGAATAGCAACTGGAATCGTTCCGCGAATGACCGGAGGCCCAACCAATGGTCGAGCCAAAATAAGGTGCTAACGCCAGATCCCAGCGAGATGGAGGTGCCAATACGGAGAACCGGAAGGAGTTGTATTATCGCTTGCCAGAACTGGGAACCTCCCGTACGTTGCGCAAATGCCAGCGGTTGGCCGCGCAGGTATTTTGCGCGGAGGATGTCCAGCCACATCCCGCCTTCTCCCGTGGCTATCCTCCAAAGACATTTGGAGAGAAGGGCGATGTTCATCCGCTTGGACGAAATGACTCCCAAGCCACCTTGATCCTTGGGCTTGCAGATTTCCGTCCATTTGACCATGTGGTACTTTTGTTTGTCGTCTTTGCCGGCCCAAAAGAACCGGGACTGGTATTTGGCTATGTCGTGGTGAAGGGATTCATGAAAGCTGTAGAATCCCATCAAATACATCAAGAGGCTGGTCATGAAAGAGTTGATGAGGACTACTCTTGCCGCTTTAGAGAGCCACCTCCCCTGCCAAGGTTCCACACGGTGTTGGACCTTGGTTACGGTAAGGCGGAGGTCTTTTTCCTGAATACGAGAGTCGCTAATGGGCACCCCCAGATAGGTTGTGGGAAAGGAGCCCAAACGGCAATTAAGTCCATTCGCGATCCGCTATTTCTCCTCATCTGAGTATCCCATTACCACGACCTCACTTTTAGGTAGGTTATGTTTTATTTTCTCGTATGTTTCTTTACTATGTTTTTTCACCTTTATTTACTGGATGAAAACGGCAGGTGGAACCCCGAGCTTCTTCGCCGCTACATCATCCCCATGGATGTAGCAGCCATCCGGTTGATCAAGCAATCGTCGTGGCGCCTCGACGACGTCCTTGCTTGGGCTTCAGACTCGAAAGGGAATTTCAGTGTCCGCGGTGCCTACCGTCTCGCCCTTGAGAGTGTACCAGCACGTCTACGTGCTCCACGAGCAGGGCAGTAAACGTCACACGTACTGTCTGGGAAGCATTGTGGGGGTGCCTGCCCATCCCAAGGTAAGCGTCTTTGAGTGGCATCTTGTCACCATCTCACTAGATACAATGGCAAATAGAGCAAAGAGGAACATGGAGGTGACTGGCACATGTTTAATTTGTGGGGTGGAACGCGAGGACACCTTCCATGTATTTTGTAGATGTCCGATGGCGCGGGGTCTCTGGAAGGCGATGAGCAATCATTGGAAAATGCAAGACTGGAGGAGGTCAAAAATTCTGTACCGGAATGGCTCTTACACCTACTACAACACTGCACCGAAGATGAGCTCCCATGTATCCTCATGACGTTGTGAAGGACCTGGCGCGTGCATAATGAAGTGACGCACCATAAGCCGTCACCTCCAATAGTTGCATCCCGTAGATTTATGAATAATTACATCGACTCAATGTTATGCATCAAACAACACGCAGAAGCTGATATGGAATGAGGGAAAATGGTACTGTCTGTTGTACAGGATATACGTAAGAGTGCGATCAGGGTGCCTCCTCCCATCCATAAGACCCCGTCGGTACGCTGGTGCCGGCCACCGGCGGGCTGGTATAAGCTTAACGTGGATGGCGCCTTTAGAGCGGAGGTTGGCACTGGCGGGGCGGGTATGATCCGTCAAGACCAAATAGGGAGCATCATTTTTGCCTCCTGCCGCTTCTTGACGTCCAGCGGAAGTGCCTTAGAAGCGGAGTTGACTGCATGTGCTGAAGGTATCTCTCTTACCATGGAATGGTGCATTGGTCCCTTTATCCTGGAGACGGATTGTGCAGCGCCCGCTAGCATGATACGTGATGCAACACTAAATAGGTCATTGATGGCCTCCCTTGTTGGTGAAATCAAAGCTCTTCTTCATGCTGGACAAGAGCTTGCAATATCTTTAATTCTTAGATCTCAGAACAATGTAGCTCATACCCTCCGCCAGCTAGGAAGAGCGCATACATGTACTGATGTATGGCTTCGCCATGGTCCTGGTGAAACTGGCAAACTCTGTCAAGATGATTGTAATGCATCAATTCAATTAATGGAAGTTCTCATTCGCAAAAAAAAAAAGTATTTTACTTCATGTATATGAACATTTCTTTTGCGGTATAGCCCAGAAAATTTTGGCATAAAGCGCAAACGCTAGGATCATAGCCATCCCCACAAATCCTGACTCTGCAGACTTGCCAATGTGATACTCTAATAAGAAGGGTATCTCCAATGTCAAGTCAACCTACTGAGCACATATCAATGACAAAAACATGGAGAGCCCGAGAGGGATAGCATCTTGGGCCGATGATCACAGATTTTTTTTTCCAAGTCACCACGAAGGATCTTGATTTGTTAAAAAAAAGGAGAGTTACTTGGTTAATTTACGTAAAAGTGGGTGAAACCATCACAACAGCCCACAACGACATACCACCCGTGCTAACCGGGAGAGCCCCACACACGCATCATCAAGGTTTTTATCCGATGCCATCGTCATCACCACTCCACCAGCCAGCGGCTGCGACTCCACCATCGACAACCCCCAATGTAGCCGTCGCCGCAAAACAGGGCGCCGAGATCCATGCCAGTTTATGCCAAATAGTCAAACCACCCACATTGGCAATGGTCAGCTCCAACTCTGTCGTCAAGCATTGCAGGAGAAAAGCGATGAGCCTACGTTGAGCAAGCACAGGAACCGGCCACCCTTGTCATGTTATCGTCGCTGCAAAGGCCCCTCCTCGGCGGCCCCGACTTCAGAGAGACAAGGTGAGGCATTGCGGCCCCTCGAACATGCCGGATGAAATCGACTACAAAACCCAGTCGCAACCCAACTCCGCTCGAAGCCACCATTGTTGCGAAGAAAGAGACCACGCCACAGTTGTAACACCCCCAATGTTAAGCCACAGTAATCACCCTCTGTTGGTGGCCATGTCATCATGATCACTATGCTAATTGCCACTTTTCCAGAAATCAAAGTCCAATTCAAATTCAAATTGCAAGTCAAATATTTACATCTTCAAGCATGCAAACAAAAGTGTTCATAAAATTGCAAATAACCACTAAGTATTTTTCATGTAGAAAAAAACGTCATTTGAAATATTTAAATGCTCTTAACCTAATTAAAACAGAGCCAACATCATTTAATTAGGCCAAATAAATATAGACCGAAATATATAAGTTTGCAAGTGATCTGAAACTTTGTGAGAATCATCTTACCACTGCATTGCATTTATGTGCTAGGTTTCATATTTTACTAAAATCATTTAGTGCCTCAAATAAATAAAAGACGTTGACAGAAAAGAAAGGTAGAAATATAAAAGGAAAATGACTAAGGCATACTGTGCCGCTGGGCCTAAGTGGGCTACAGTGCAGCCTAGCCCAGGCCAGCCGGCCTTTTCCCCTACCTCTCGCAGGGGAGAGGCAGAGCCGTGTGTGCCGGCCATCCATGGCGCCAGGGCCACGTGTCGGCCATCCGCACCCCCCCTCCTCGGCCTACTAAGGTGTCCCCCAGAAACCCTAGCTCGCCCTCGTTCGTTCCCCCCTCGATCCCCATCGTCCCCCCTCTCCTCTGGCTCGATTTCGAGCTCGCAAGCTCACGCGGTCACCGCTGCCTCGCCGTCGTTGACGCGTCCACCGGCCTCTCCGGCGTACGGGAGCACATCCTGGAGGTTCGCCGCGCTCTACCGCGTCCGTTCAGGGCATTGGAACGAGGCGGGGAGCTGCGTAGCCGATGCAGTCTTCGTCTTCTTCGTCCGAGCGTCGCCATCTCACCATCACCACCGCCTCTCCGGTCCACCCTGACCCTCCCCGAGCGCGCCAATGGACTCGCGGTGAGCAACTCCTCTGGATCCCCCTTCCTCCGCCTCGATTCGGTCGCCGTTTGCCGTCCCCGAGCTCCTGCGTACGCGTACGAACGTACGTGCGTGCGTGTGCTGCTGCTCGCTAGCGCTGCTACTGTTGCGGCTATGCTGCCGCTCCTGCGCTGCTGCCAGTGATGCTGCCGCTGCTGCTGCCGCACTGCTGCTCCTCGCAGCTGCTGCCGCTCGCCTGCAGCAGCTGCCTCTTGCCGCCACCACTGCTTTGCTGCTTGCTGCTGCTGCCTCTTGCCGCCACCGCTGCTTTGCTGCTTCCTGCTGCCGCTGGCCGCCCGCGCCCGCCCGCTGCCGCGCTCGCCCAGCCGTCGCCGCCGCCCGCTGCTGCTGGCTGTGGCCGAGGCCGCCGGCGCCATCCTGTGTGTGCTCGTGCGTGAGCACAACCACACAGTGGCTGGCTAGAGCCACTGCCAAGTGCGGCCGGCCCATTTAAATAAAAAGAAATGAAAATGATTAGTGAAATGATTAATTAATTGGTTAATTAGCGTAATTAGACTATGACGTGTGGGACCCCTGTACTATTCCAGTGGATAAGTTTTTAATTAGCCACTATGTATGACATGTGGGTCCTACCAGCACTGTTCATATGGATAAGGTTTGACTGTTGACTGCTGACTCACAGTATAAAATGCTGGGTACACTTCTGTGTACCCATAGCATTTTCTATTTATTTTTTGGAAATTGATTTAAATCTAAAAATCCTGAAAATTCACTAAAACTTTGGAAATTCATATAAATTAAACCGTAACTCGGATGAAAATGTTTTATATATGAAAAACGTTCAGAAAAATAGGACGAATCTGAATATGCCATCCACATACCTGCCACACACCTTTAACATAACAAACATTGAACATTTGCTACCGGAGCCGCTAAATGAATAGTGTTTGGAGTCGGGAAAATATTCCCGCCTAATAATGCATTAGAGCATATCACCAACCCATCTTGCCGTGCCATTGCATTTGTGTTGCATTTGATTGCTCCGTTATTTATTGTTTCTTCCCCCTCTTCTCTCCGGTAGACTTCGAGACTGTCGCTGCTCCCGAGTACGACTACGCCCCTGACGTCCAACCCCTCTCAGCAGAGCTTCCAGGCAAGCAAAACCCCCCTTGATCATTCCTATATCGCTCATTCTTTCTCTCTCATGCTTACATTAGATTTTGCTACTGTTGTTCAATAGCTCCTATTCTGATGCATAGCCTGTTTTTGTAACCTGCTGTTGTTACTTTACCTGTTATCCTATATGCTTAGTATAGGTTGGTTCGTGATCCATCAGTGACCCCTCACCCTTGTCCCTGTTGCCCCGCTTTGTTACCGGTGTCCCGATCAATGTGATCGACGTGCAGAGACCGACACATCACCGGCACCCCCTTAGTTGTACGACTCTGCAGAGCTACTATCGAGTGCCGAGGGTGATACCTCGTATCTCACTCCTGATGATATCTCTGTAGTGTAGCTAATCGGTCGTGGATTGCAGAGGGTGATTCCTCATTTACCACTCCCGATGATGACTCTGTCGTGCAACCCCTCAAGTGTGAAACCATCGAGGGTGATTCCTCCAAGTTCACCTTGACGGTTACATCGAGTAGGAATCCATCGAGGGTGATTCCTCGGATTCCCCTTGATGTTTTGGACACACAGATACCCTGCTTTTACCTCAGTCCCTTGTTGAAGTCGGGTCGACCCCGAGGGGTACCCGCGAGAGTTGATGAAGTCGGGTTGACCATGAGAGTACCCGCGAGATAATGACGCGGCACGACCGGGCAGGCAGAGACCGCCCCAGGAGAGGGATGGGCCTGGCCCTTGTCGTAAGTCCGCGAGACGGGGCGACAGGATCACTGATCGTCTCCGCGAGCTCCCAATACACTAACGGTTTGGATATGTGATCTGAGTAGGCCTCTGGCCTTTTCGCGCTAACCACCACGCGGGATAAGTTATGGGCACTCGGCGTCGTACGATTCTCCCGAAAGCTCTGTCAGACGTCCAGTTCAGCATTGTGGCCGGGCTGGATCGTGCCATCTAGGACAGAGGTGGCGCTGGTATCCCCCTGCGCACAACGACCCGGAGTGCTTAGGACGATTGGCCCATGACCCCTTCGCACTTAGGATGTAGACCGGCGGGGACCTCTCTACGGAGCCTAGGTAGGACTACGTCGTGTCGGTTATCCGAGGCCGGGCATGACCAGGAAAAGTGTGTCCGGCCGAAGATAATCGAGCGTGTTGGGTAAGTTGGTGCACCCTTGCAGGGAAATTATCTATTCGAATAGCCGTGTCCACGGTAACGGACGCTCGGAGTTGTATCCCGATCTACTACAACTAGAACTGGATACATGTGACACTAAACTGATATGATGGCTCCGGGATCGCTTCCTCGCGGGGTAGACGAGGAAGGATCTCTAGGCGTCACTAATATATACTCCCTCCGTTCTAGATTGTAGTGCGCATAAATTTTTTAGGCATATTCCATATTGTAGTGCGTATTAGCCGCCAGAAGCAATTCTAGACGAGAATAGCCCCGCTTTATCCCCTTCCTCCCACACCAGCACCAAGCCGATTGAGGAACACGACGGCTGGAACGATGCATCTACCTCTCCGCGCTCTTCCTCCCCACCACCTCCGCGTGCGCGGCCGTGCTCCGGTGAGCTCTGGACAAGCCTTCTTTCCTCTGTGCCGACGAGATCCAGGAGATTGCGATGACTAGGCGGTCAAAGGCGTGATGGATGGAAACCCGTGGACGCCGGTCAGGGCGCACCATCACCTGCCTGCGAGCGAGCCACGCCAAGCACGCCGCCGTTCGCTCATCCGCCTTACGCCGGTACCAATCGACTCGCCGGCTGCCCCTTTCCCGGTCTTCTTCTCCAACACCGACGAGCAGCTCCGTGTTTGGTCCAAGGTCGATGCCGACGCCAGCGAGCCGCCGACGAGGCTGGGCGATTCTTGGACATGAAGCAGCAGCAAACAGGCGCCGATTTCCTATGCGGTAGCGGCGGCGGCTCACAGGAGCTAAAGGCCCCTTCTGCGCCCAGGTCCGATGTCCCCGCGTCCCCCACGTCCGCCACGGCCGGCGTCTCCGCATCCAGCTCGTCCATGGCCAGCGCCGCCTCGTCCATGGCCGGCGCCGCCTCGTCCCTGGCCTGCATCCTCGCTTCTCTGTCCGCCCTTGCTTGCTTTGCTGGTCGTTGACGCCCGCGTCGTGTAGAACAGAGGAGGCCGGCGCACTAGTACTAGTACTTCTTGCGCTTGGGCTGGGGACTTTCTCGTCTAAAATTTTATGCCAGCACACACATTGGTACCTGCGCTGGAAACCACACGCACTATATTGAGGAACGGAGGGAGTATTTGTTACTACATGTTATGTTATTCTACTCTCTTTTGTTGCTGCAAGACGATGCAAGATGCTAGTCTTCGATAGGCTAGGCCTTCCCCTCTATTCCGGCATTTCTGCAGTTTAGTCCACAGATACAACCCCTTCCCTTTGATACCGATGCATACTTAGCATAGATCTGATGTAAGTCTTGCGAGTACTTTGGATGAGTACTCATGGTTGCTTTGCTACCTTTTTCCCCCCCTACCCGATTGCTGCGATCAGATGACGGAGTCCCGAAGCCAGCTGATCCTGCGGACGACTACTACTACCCCGACGGAGCCTACTACTACATGGAGACCGACGACCAGGAGTAGTTCGGAGGCTCCCAGGCAGGAGGCCTGCGCCTTTTCGATCTAGATGTTGTTGTTTTGCTCAGCCTTCTTAAGGCAAACTTGTTTAGTTATATCTGTACTCAGATGATGTTGCTGCCGCTGACTTATGTTTTTGAGCCTTCGTGGCCCTGGCTTGTAATATAAAGCTTGTTGTTTTATTTTTGTGTCTAGAGTTGTGTTGTGATATCTTCCCGTGAGTCTATGGGCTTGATCGTGCGCATTACGTGTATGGTTAGTGCACGGTCGAGTCGGGGGCGTCACAAGTTGGTATCAGAGCCGACTGCCTGTAGGAAGCCCCTTTCCAACTCCTTGGCCGAAGTTGAGTCTAGTCTTTGAAAAATTATTTTACTAACATTGTTGTGTGACTTACGGGCCCACATCGCCAATGGATGCGATTAGGATCTTTTATCCATCTCCTTTACTCTGGAGTTCTGATCTCTCTTCTTTTCGGGTTAAAGATTTTGCTAACTCTAACTTTAGGTTCTCGTTACTACTTCCTTCCGGAGAGCCGTCATTCTAGATGACTGCTTGGTTCATCAGAAGATTCCGAAGATACTCTTCAATGTTTTCCCGAGACCTTTGTGCCCACCGCCTTTGCAATTCCCTACCACCGATAAGTCCCTATGGATAACTACATCCACTTGCCATTCATACAATCATTCCCCGTTGCTCTTGTTATTACAAGATACCCCGAAACATTTGCCTATATTCCGAGAATCCATTGTGCCTACTACCTTGCAGCTCCATTTCCGCATGAATACACCTACGAATAATTGCTCACATTTATCGGGGATTAGTTCATCCCCAGTTGTTCATGTGTTTCACAAAATTCCTCGAAATGCTATTCGATCTTCCGAAAACCTCAGTAGTCTATTGCTCTTGACATCCTTGCCTGCTAGCATTATGGTTAATTCCATAAGTCTAGTAATCTTATTGGCATCCTTTGTCACTATCATTTTGAGTCCCTTGATTCAATATGTTGCGAATGCTCGCAATCATCAGTCGAATCCTAGAATTCGTCTTTCCGGCTTAGACGTCATTTTGAACATGAGCTGGTTCTCGGCCAATCAATTTGCCATCGATTGTGCCCCCCCTAAGTCTATTCAACTTATCCATCCTTGATCAAAGCGTCTGCTTCTGATCCCTCGATTTAGAAATCACAAACTCTTTGTATTTTATACTTCGAGTTGATTAGATGATTCCATAACCTGATGCATTTGCATTCTTTCTTCTTCTGGTTAAGTACTGATACTCACATCAGATCCTTTGTGGACCGCCAAATCCTTTGTTGGCTTATTATCCGACAGTGTACTTCATATTCAATAACCTTGTGAGTTTTTCCTCGGATACATAATGCCTTTGGTGAATTGTATCCTCTGCTTTGTCAACCATGCTCTTCTTTCGAGCTTGTGTTAATTACTCCTGAAGTTTGTGGTATATGTTCCTAAGATGCCCCGATGGGTTGAACCTATGCCTTCCCTAATCTGTGTGAACCCAAAAGTTATGTGGGTTATACCCTACGGCGCTTCGTCAGGTAAATTTTCAACACTACAACTTCGAAAACGAGAGGTGAATGAAAGGTTATGCATTGAAGAAGTGGGAGTCGACCTTGAACCTTTGTGTTCATGCCCACGGCGCACGATGTAGATCTTATCATGGAAGCTTCTCGTAATAATGATTATTCCCTTTATATAAGCTCAGCTTGTATCCGTGGTTTGATCCTTTGCAACCGTGGTTCCGACCATGTTGTTCTTCTTTGATCCCATTTCACGGACAAGTTAAAGCACTTGTCTTCTATATATCATTACACCACTCCAACCTCTATTCCGATGTACCATCGATTATTACCCTCTGGTATCTCGAGAATATTACGGAATTACATTACTTCTTATGAGTTCCTTATCAAGTATTACTTCTCATCAATTTTAGTTTTTCCCCGGGGTTCTGAGTTGATTGTCACTCGAGAACACCGCTAAGAGAATCGGGTTCGCACCGCGATTCAATAACTCTTAATAATCTGCGTTGCTTACGAGTTCTCAATCGTGTCACCCTTAGCCAATTGGCTACATCATCATCGTCATGCTAAAGCTTGACCTTGCTAACTAGCCCGTCATCCCGAGAACGTAATTCCGATGGTGCGCTAAGCTTACGTCAAACTTTCAACATCCTATTGTTTGTACTGAAAAGCAACTCCGATTCTGAGATTGCATCTTATCTGTGGTTCCAATAACCTTTTGCTTCACCATTCCTTTTGCTTGATGTCGTCGCTGATCGACTACATCTTCATGAAACTTCTCGACAAAGTGTGTCGTGATCATCTTCATCATTTTGACTTCTTCCAAGATGTGAATCGAATTCATGATGAGAAATACCATCCTTGCCCCTCGATGAATTGTGTTATCATCGGCAACATCCTTGTTTTCCCCTCCAACACAGACTTGGTCATGTTTTGGCTATACCTTAAGTTCCTTGCCATTCTTGAAATTGTTCCTTGTGTATTCTTGTGATCTTCAGACCCAACCCTTACTTGAAACACCATATTACTGCTAACCCCAAAGCATGACTGTGGTACTCCGAATATCAAAAGGAACATTGGAAGCGCAATGCTAAATGTTTCTTGATCAATTATCCAAACACCATTGTATGGGTAACATCATGAATTTCCTCGCCCCTTTATCTAAATGATTTTGTACTTGTTGTCCTGTCATGTATATCATGCTCTGCTTTTTCTTGGGAAGGATATACACCTAATACTTGTGTATAATCATATTTTTCATTCCATTGGTCTGTTTGATCTGATAATCACATTTTCCTTTCCATTGGTCTGTTTAACCTTTCTTGTAATCCAACTTATCTGAGCAGTGATAATTCCCTGCTTATGTCAACACCCCCCATGTACAACCCTGTGAAGTATAACCCTGTTACTATTGTTATTGACGTTTTGGTAACCGCCAGTGGACGAGAACTATGCCTATTGGTCCGCCTCGTTTCAACGAGCAGGAAAATGGTTCTCTTCGTCCCCCGCCCTTGGTACCGACGTTGTTGCCGACATAGCTGACAAGCTATCCTATGACATGCCTTGCTATCGTGACCGTGCAAGATGTCACCGCCCTTCCTACTCTTAATCCACACTAACCATAGTTCCACAGGATCGAAACCTGACTCTCCTGTACATCCCTGTTTCCTAAGTTATTCCTCACGCTTGGCTTCGTATGTAATTCACGAGCCACCTTCCTAGAGATGATCTATTCTGGTTTCAGACGCAATACTTACTCTCGTTGCTCTGAACCCCTTTCACACTTTGTTTAAGGCATTGAACGATTGCCTACCCGCTTGAAACTTCTCATACCATCTTATATTGCTCTCGATGATTTCCCTGAGTTCCAACTCGAGAGATACCTTGTGCCTCATTCCCTGAGATAATTACCGAATATCAGTCCTTGCAGACATCCGTCCCTATAGAGTTTCCCCTCCTACCCTATTCGTAAGTACGATGGAGTTCCCGAAGAAAGGGTGACGACTTTGTAAGGATGACCTAAAACAGAGAAATGAAGACACCAACGAAAAGGATCAACTTCCTCGAGAAGAGCAACCAAGAACGAGAAGACCTGTTAGAATTTCATAACCAGAACTTTCCAACTTACTCCACCTCTTAAATCTCGGGACGAGATTTCTTGTAGTGGAGGAGAATTGTAACACCCCCAATGTTAAGCCACAGTAATCACCCTCTGTTTGTGGCCATGTCATCATGATCACTATGCTAATTGCCACTTTTCCAGAAATCAAAGTCCAATTCAAATTCAAATTGCAAGTCTAATATTTACATCTTCAAGCATGCAAACAAAAGTGTTCATAAAATTGCAAATAACCACTAAGTATTTGTCATGTAGAAAACAACGTCATTTGAAATATTTAAATGCCCTTAACCTAATTAAAACAGAGCCAACAACATTTAATTAGGCCAAATAAATATAGACCGAAATATATAAGTTTGCAAGTGATCTGAAACTTTGTGACCATCGTCTTACCACTGCATTGCATTTATGTGCTAGGTTTCATATTTTACTAAAATCATTTAGTGCCTCAAATAAATAGAAGACGTTGACAGAAAAGAAAGGCAGAAATATAAAAGGAAAATGACTAAGGCCTACTGTGCCGCTGGGCCTAAGTGGGCTACAGTGCAGCCTGGCCCAGGCCAGCCGGCCTTTTCCCCTACCTCTCGCAGGGGAGAGGCAGAGCCGTGTGTGCCGGCCATCCATGGCGCCAGGGCCACGTGCCGGCCATCCACACCCCCCTCGGCCTACTAAGGTGTCCCCCAGAAACCCTAGCTCGCCCTCGTTCGTTCCCCCCTCGATCCTCATCGTCCCCCTCTCCTCTGGCTCGATTTCTAGCTCGCAAGCTCACGCGGTCACCGCTGCCTCGCCGTCGTTGACGCATCCACCGGCCTCTCCGGCG
This sequence comes from Elymus sibiricus, assembly GCA_039707655.1. Taxonomy (NCBI): domain Eukaryota; kingdom Viridiplantae; phylum Streptophyta; class Magnoliopsida; order Poales; family Poaceae; genus Elymus; species Elymus sibiricus. Next base: position 323,626,612 of record CM077672.1, read on the forward strand.
TACGGGAGCACATCCTGGAGGCTCATCGCGCTCTACCGCGTCCGTTCACGGCATTGGAACGAGGCGGGGAGCTGCATAGCCGACGCAGTCTTCGTCTTCTTCGTCCGGCCGTCGCCATCTTGCCATCACCACCGCCTCTCTGGTCCACCCCGACCCTCCCCGAGCGCGCCAATGGACTCGCGGTGAGCAACTCCTCCGAATCCCCCATTCCCCCGCCTCGATTTGGTCACCGTTTGCCGTCCCCGAGCTCCTGCGTACGCGTACATACGTACGTGTGTGCGTGTGCTCCTGCTCGCTAGCTGCCGCTCCTGCGCTGCTTCTCCTTGCTGCTGCCATGTTGCCGCTGCTGCTCGCGCTGCCGCTGCCGCTCGCCTGCAGCAGCTGCTGCTGCCTCTTGCCGCCACCGCTGCTCTGCTACTTGCTGCTGCCGCTGGCCGCCCGTGCCCACCCGCTACCGCGCTCGCCCAACCGTCGCCGCCGCCCCTGCTGCTGGCTGTGGCCGAGGCCGCCAGCGCCCTCCTGTGTGTGCTCATGCATGAGCACAGCCACAAAGTGGCTGGCTAGAGCCACTGCCAAGTGGGGCCGGCCCATTTAAATAAAAAGAAATAAAAATGATTAGTGAAATGATTAATTAATTGGTTAATTAGCTGTGACGACCCCGACTTAATCGTGCACTATTCATACACGCAAATGCACACGATTAAACCTAAGGACTCACTTGAAGATATCACAACACAACTCTAAACACAAGTAAAAGGCATACAAGCTTTATATTACAAGCCAGGGGCCTCAAGGGCTCGAATACATAACCTCGATGTCATGCAAGCATCAGCGGAAGCATTAGCTATCTGAGTACAGACATAAAGTTAAACAGATAGGCCTTTAAGAAGGCGGGGCAAAATAAAAGCACTGGATCGAAAGGCGCAGGCCTCCTGCCTGGGTGCCTCCTAACTACTCCTGGTCGTCGGAGGGCTCCTCCTAGTAGTAGTATCCGCCAGAGGGGTAGTAGTAGTCGTAGTAGTCGTCTCCGGCAGGGGCAGCTGGCTCCGGGGCTCCGTCATCTGGTCGCATCATTCGGGTATGGGGAAAAAGGGAAGCAAAGCAACCGTGAGTACTCATCCAAAGTACTCAGCGAGACTTACATCAGAACTAATCTAGTTATGCAATATTATCAAAGGAAGGCTGTATATGTGGACTTGACCGCAGAAATGCCAGAATAGAGGGGAAGACCTAGCCAAACGAAGACTTGCATCTTCAGGATCTTGCAGCATAAGAAGAGTGCAGATTAGTACATAAATATAGTAGTAGCATCACATAGCAACAATGCCCAGAGATCCTTCCTCGACTTCCTGCGAGAAAGCGATCCCGGAGCCAGTATATTTAACCCATTTCTACTTGTAGAAGATCGGGATATTTTCCGAGCGTCCTGTTACCGTGGACATGGCTATTCGAATAGATATACTTCCCTGCAGGGGTGCACCAACTTACCCAACACGCTCGATTAACTCTGGCCGGACACACTTGCTCGGTCTATGCCCGGCCTCGGCTGATCGACACGTCGTAGCCCTACCTTGGCTCAACAAAGAGGCCAGCACGCCGGTCTACATCCTAAGCACTCAGGGGTCTTGGGCCCATCGCCCTTTGCACTCCTGCGCGCTGTGAACGCGGGCGGTGAGCAGTCCTAGCCCCCTTAATACAAGCACAGGCTTTACCAGACCAACCCAGCGCGCGCCGCTCAACTGCTGACGTCTGAAGAGCTTCGACTGATACATACGACGCCGAGTACCCATATTATTCCCACGTGCTGGTTAGCGCGAAAAGGCCAGAGACCTACTCAGATTACATATCCTAACCCTTAGCGCATTAGGAGCTCGCGGTGACAAGCAGAGACTCACGATCATGTGACCCCGTCGCCCCGTCTCGTGGACTTACGGCAAGGGCTAAGAATGCCCGGTCGTGCCACGTATTCATCTCTTGGGTACCCTCTTGGTCAACCCGATATCACATCTCTCGCGGGTACCCCTCGGGGCCGACCCGTCTTTATCCAGTAATAGTAGTAAAGTCACAGTATCAGTGTGTCCATATCATTAAGAAGGAATCCGAGGAATCACCCTCGTAGGATTCCCACTCGATGATCCCGTCAAGGTGAACCCGGAGGAATCACCCTCGATGGTATTCACACTTGCGGGGTTGCACGACAGAAGCTTTATTGGAGGTGGAGAAAGAGGAATCACCCTCGGTAACCCACAACCGACTAGCTATACTACAGAGACATTATCGGGAGTGAGATAAGAGGTATCACCCTCGACACTCATTGTTAGCTCTGCAGAGTCGAGCATCTTAGGGGTGTGGGGTGATGTGCTGGTCTCAGCCCGACGAACACATCGATCGGGGAACAGGTACTAAAGCGGGGCAACTAGAGCAAGGAAGAGGGGCCACAGATGGTTAACTAACAACCTATACTAGGCATCTGGGATATCAGGTAAGTATCAACAAAAGTTACAAGAAGAAGGCTATGCATCAGAATAGGATAAATCAACAGCAGTAGCAAATTCTAATGCAAGAAGGAGGGAGAAATAATATGTGATATTGGCATGCGTCAAGGGGGGTTGCTTGCCTGGAAGCTCTGCGGCAAAGGAGGGATCGTCAGTGGTGTCGTCGGTCTCCTGAGCTGCGTCGGTCTCGGGGGCTATCGGAGAAGAAGAGGGGGAAGAAACAATAAATAAAGGCAGGCAGATGCAACACAGATGCATGGCATGACAGGATGCACTGTTATTGGTGACCTAATGCATTGCTACATGTCGCAGACGAAGCGGGAAAATATCTGGGATATTTTCCCGGCGTTTAGGCGGATTCGGTATACTGAATCGGAGGGGAAGGTTCCATGTTCAGGTAGTTAGGAGTGATGGTCAAGCATTTTGACCACATATTCGGATTCGTCTCATTTTTCTGATCAACTTTCATGTAGAAAGTTTTTTGATCCGAGCTACGGTTGAATTTCTACGAATTTTCAAAGATTTAAACAGTTTTCTGAAAATCCTGGAATTATTTTAATTAAATAAATCGTATTATCCAGAATAGTGCAAGGTGACATCAGCATGACGTATGCATGACATCAGTGGGTTAACCGCAGCTGTTCAGGTCAAACCTGACAGCTGGGTCCCACATGTCATAGACACAGAACTAATTAGGATTAAATTTAAACTAATCCGAGTTAATTAGCGGGTGGACCCCAATTGTCAGTGACTATTAGCTTATTAGATTAATTTTAAAAACCTAATTAACTAATTAAGCGCAGGGGCCCACTTGTCAGCTACAGTAAGGGCCACGTCAGCGGCGTTGACCCGGCTAACAGGTCAACTGGGGCCCCTGGGCCCACTGGTGAGTGGCCCAGAGGTGCCCCCGTGGCATCCAGCGAGGCGGCGGCCGGCGGCGAGCCACCGGCGACCAAATACGCGGCGGAGCGCTCGGGCGTTCGCCGGAAAACGCGCTCCGGCGGCCGTTTCGCGCGCGGCTTGGCCCTTTCGAACGAGCACTCGCCCGCGCGTCGAATGGTGGTGACGGTTTGGCCGGAAATGGCCGGAATCGACGCCGGCGAGCGGCGGAGGTGGCGGCGCGTTCGGGTGGTTCTTGGGAACGGCGAATCCGGGCACGGCAAGCGGCGGCGATAGGCGCGTTCGACTTCTACGGCTGCGCTGAGCTCGACTACGAGCTCGAACGAGCTTGGCGGCGACTACAACGACGGCGACATGCTCGTCCGCGGCGGCGAGCATGGCCATGGCGAGATCGATGGCTAGAGGCGTGCGCGAGCTCAAACGGAGAGGGGAGAAGAGGGAGAAGCTCACCGTGCGGCGCAAGAAAGGCCCGTGGAGGATTAGGAGCTGCAGAGGAGGCCGAAGTCGGATGAGCTCGCCGGAGACCGAGAAGAAGAAGGCGGCTTGATCCGCTCGCTGCAGGGCTTCCCCGCTTCCGTTCGAGGTCGCAGACGACGTAATCGATGACGGCGAAGACGCAGGACACGGAGAGACGGCGCGGGGTCGATGGTGGCCGCGCTACCGCACGGTCATGGCGACGGCGGCGTGCTGGAGAGGGAGAGGAGAGGCGAGCGAGTGGGAGAGAGAGGGGAAGAGTGGCACAGGGCATCCAGGGGGAAGGAACGGCTCGGCCTCATCCTCTCTGGGCGCCTGCGGCGTCGTGGTGTCGGCCGGTGGCCGGAGCGAGCGCGCTCTGGCCACGGCACGGCTGACACGCGAGGGAGAGAGAAGAGAGGAGGAAGAGATGGGCTGGCTGGGCTGGGCCCTGCCACTGTTTTGACTTAAGCCCATTCGCACAGTACCGTTCCAGCCTTTTTCTATTTCTTTTCTCTGTTTCTTTTTACAGAAGACTTAGAAAAATAAATGAGCTGCCATTTTGCATTTTGTAAAATGTGGAATTGGTCCACAATAATACATGGCATTATTCTGCTTTGCCACAAAAAGGTTTGGGCAATTTTGGATTCCATTTGAATTTTTCAAAAATGGAAATGCATTTAAAGTGTTGTTTTGCACTGTTTTAATGCTCTAGCCCAATTTAAGAAAATAGGTGATGTTGTTTTTCTTAACAATAAATTGTTTTGGAATTTTTGCAACAACATGAACTATTTTCCAACAATATTTGAGCAACTTCAAACTTCACTCATAATTTGAATTTGAATTCAGAGAGGAATTTGAAATAAGATATTTATCCAACATGATTATCATTGCAAATCACAGAGAATTAACATAATCATGTGAGATCACTGTTGCTCATTTACATAGGGGTGTTAATTACAATTCTCCTCCTCTAAAAGAACTTCTCGTCCCGAGAATTTAGGAGGTAGAAGGAAACAGATCGGGGTATTCCTTGCGAAGACGATCCTCGCGTTCCCAAGTGGCTTCATCTTCAGTATGATTTGACCACTGCACTTTAAGGAACTTGGTAGTCTTCTGGCAGGTCTGATGTTCAGCTTGATCGAGAATGCGGATCGGATGCTCCTTATAAGAGAGATCATCTCGTAAATCGAGCAATTCATGATCCACTGCCCGGTGCGGAGATTCCTTGAAGCAACGGCGAAGTTGCGACACATGGAAGACGTCGTGGATATGAGAGAATTGCGGCGGCAACTCCAATTTATAAGCCACATGCCCACGTCTGGAAAGAATACGGAAGGGGCCGATGTAGCGAGGAGCTAACTTGGCCTTGATTCCGAAGCGGTGAGTGCCCTTTATAGGAGTGACACGAAGATAAGCTTGCTCACCAGGTTGATAGATCGATCCCCAGTGTTTATGATCATAATTGCTTTTCTGGCGAGACTGAGCAGCTTTGAGATTTTCCAGCACAATACGGACTTGCTCTTCGGCGTGTTGGATAATATCCGGACCCACGAGCGGTCGTTCCCCAGTTTCTGATCAATTCAGAGTGGTTCGACACTTACGTCCATATAGAACCTCGAAGGGGGCCATTTTCAAACTGGCTTGATAGCTGTTGTATTAAGAGAATTCAGCATACGGGAGAGATTCTTCCCACTTCTTGCCAAAAGAAATAACACAAGCTCGCAGCATATCTTCCAGCACTTGATTAACCCATTCGACTTGGCCTTGGGACTGGGGGTGATTGTTGGAAATATGCCCTAGAGGCAATAATAAAATGGTTATTATTATATTTCCTTGTTCATGATAATCGTTTATTATCCATGATATAATTGTATTGGTTGGAAACACAAATACATGTGTGGATACGTAGACAACAACATGTCCCTAGTGAGCCTCTACCGGACTAGCTCGTTGATCAAAGATGGCCATGGTTTCCGGGTCATAGACATGAGTTGTCATTTGATAACGGGATCACATCATTAGGAGAATGATGTGATGGACAAGACCCAAACTATGAACGTAGCATATATGATCGTGTCAAGTTTATTGCTATCGTTTTCGCATGTCAAGTATCTGTTCCTATGACCTTGAGATCATGCAACTCACTGACACCGGAGGAGTACCTTGTGTGTACCAAACGTCGCAATGTAACTGGGTGAATATAAAGATGCTCTACAGGTATCTCCGAAGGTGTCTGTTGAGTTGGCATGGATCAAGACTGGGAATTTGTCAGTCCGTATGACAGATAGGTATCTCAGGGCCCACTCGGTAATACAGCATCACAATGAGCTTGCAAGCAATGTGACTAAAGAGTTAGCCACAGGATCTTGTATTACGGAACGAGTAAAGAGACTTGCCGGGAACGAGATTGAACTAGGTATGGAGATACCGACGATCGAATCTCGGGCAAGTAACATATCGCCGGACAAAGGGAATTGCATACGGGATTGACTGAATCCTTGACATCGTGGTTCAACCGATAAAGATCTTCGTTGAATATTTAGGAACCAATATGGGCATCCAGGTCCCGCTATTCGTTATTGACCAGAGAGGAGTCTCGGTCATGTCTGCATATTCCCGAACCCGTAGGGTCGCACGCTTAACGTTCGGTAGCGCTAGGGTAGTATTGAGATATTAATAGTGGAAAGTCCGAAGGTTGTTCGGAGTCCTGGATGGGATTCGGGACATCACGAGGAGCTCCGGAATAGTCCGGAGGTAAAGATTCATATATGGAAAGTTGTTATCGGGGTTTCGGAAAAAGTTCGAGTTTTTTCGGTATTGTACCGGGAAGGTTCTAGAAGGTTCCAGAGTGGGGCCCACCTGCATGGGGGACCCACATGAAGGTGGGTAGTGGGGAAAGTCCCCACAACCCTGATCTAGGCGCACCAAGATCTTCCCTTAAAAGGAATAGTATCATATCCCAGAGGGATAAGATCAGGATCCCTAAAAAGGGGGGATACTGATCGGTGGGGAAGGAAAGGAGGGATTTCCTTCCTCCCCCTTTGGCCAACGACCCTAGGGCCTTGGAGGGCAAGCCACCAGCCCCCTCCATGCCTATATAAAGGTGGGGAAGAGTTGGGGGCAGCCACCCCTTGGACCCTTGCCCGTTACCTCTCCCAACTCCTCCCACGTTTCACCGGTACGCGCTTGGCGAAGCCCTGCCGGAATTCCGCTGTCACCACCACCACCATACCGTCGTGTTGGTCCCGATCTCATCCACCCCCTCTCTCTCGCTTGCTGGATCAAGAAGGAGAGGATGCCGCCGAGCCGCATGTGTGCTAAACTTGGAGGTGCCGTTCGTTCGGCACTTGATCGGGAGTTCGCGGGACGGATCGTGATTGGATCGCGAAGACGTTCGACTACATCAACCACGTTTCTTAACGCTTCTGCTTAGCGATCTACAAGGGTATGTAGATGCAATCTCTCCTCTCGTAGATGTTCATCTCCTAGATCGATCTTGGTGAGCGTAGGAAAAATTTTGTTTCCCATGCAACGTTCCCCAACAGTGGCATCATGAGCTAGGTCTTTGCGTAGATGACATCATGAGTAGAACACAAAGGAATTTGTGGGCATTGATATTCAGATTGCTTCCTTCCTTGGTCTTTTCTTGATTCAGCGGTATTGTGGGATGAAGCGGCCCGGACCAACTTTACATGTCCATGTACATGAGACCGGTTCCATCGACTGACATGCGACTTTGTTGCATAAGATGGCTCGCGGGTGTCTGTCTCTCCCACCTTAGTTGAATCGGATTCGACGAAGGCGGTCCTTGTAGAAGGTTAAATAGCAACTTGCATATCACCGTTGTGGTGTTGCGTAGGTAAGAATCGTTCTTGCTAGATACCCATAGCAGCCACGTAAAGCATGCAACAACAAATTAGAGGACGTCTAACTTGTTTTTGCAGGGTATGTTGTGATATGATATGGCCAAAGACATGATGAAATATATTTGATGTATGAGATGATCATGTTTTGTAATAGTTTATCTCGACTTGCATGTTGATGAATACGGCAACCGGCAGGAGCCATAGGGTTGTCTCTAATTATTGTATGACCTGCGTGTCAATCATTAAGCGCTATGTAATGCTTTACTTTATCGCTAAACGGTAGCAATAGTAGTAGAATCATGGTTGTCGTGGTATCTTCATGGCAGATGCCATAAGATGGCTAAAGAGGTGGGGCTACGAGAGGACGTCGGTGGGATCCGGAGGCGAGGTTGGCACGAGCAAGTGCGAGACACGAGACGTACCCAGGTTCGGGGCCCTCTGGAGAGGTAACACCCCTAATCCTGCCGAGTGTAGTATGGGAAGCACAAGGGCTACAAGGTCGCTCCTGGAGGCATTCGGACGGAGGAGGGAGAGGGGGCTAGGCCACCGTTCTGCCTCTCCGGCGAGAGCGTGTGCGTGCTCTGTGGAGCGAGAAGGAATCACTAAAGGGAAGCGAAGAGCAACCATGCAACGGGAGAGAGTGAACCGAAGGGAGCGAACCCCTCTGCATGGAGGCCTCCCTGGGGGTCTTATAGGCCGACCCCCAGGGTTACAATGGTAATGTTGCAAAGGCGCGGGCCCCTGGTGTCATTGACCGGGAGCCGGTGGTGGGGGCCGCCGGGTTGCCGGGTCGCCAGGTGCGCCGCACCTGCCTGGCGCGGGGCACTGTGGCGGGTCTTGTCTCTCATCAGTCTGGGTGCGGGGCACTGTGGCGCGTCTTGTCCGTCGTCAGAGGGAGGTCGGCGCCATTGTTTCTACAGGACCGCGCCTCCCTGACACCACCCGCCTCGGGCAGGGGCGCAAGGAAAGCTGCAGCCTCGCCTGCTCTGTCAGCGTAAAGGAAGGAGCGCTGTAGCCACGCTTGCTTCGTCGCGAAGGCTCCGTCCCCTCGTGGCCAGCCGGCATGGGCCAGCCGGCCAGGCCGGGTCGCCGTGCCGAACCGGCTCGCACTGGGGAGCCGGCGTACTGGCAAGCCGGCCTGAGGGACTTGACCTGCTCCGATGATTTTTTAAGAAGGGGTTCGAGCTCCGTTGCCTACCCGGGGTTCATCCCCCCGACAGTAGTCCCCGAAGCTGTGAAGTCTCGCCGGCTCCAAGCAGGAGGGCCTTCGCAGCTTACCCCCTGAGGAGTCAGTTTTGTTGGTGAAGTGCGGGAGCCCGGCCGGGCGGCTCCGCTCGTCCGCATGCCGGCACGACGGACACAGACGCCGGCTTCCGTTTGCCGGGTCGCGACACCCCGGCCTGGGCGGGAAACGGAAATGCCCGTTGGTCGAATCTTGCTTTATACGGCGATTCGCGCCCGCCGCGGCCTGACGGAACGCCACGTGGTGCTCCGCAGCGGGCGAGGCCTGCCAGCCCACGCGCGTGACGGGACGCGACTGCGGACCGGCCCCGCCACAACGCGCCCTCGGCCCGCGCACGAGGGATTTACTGCGGCGGCGCTTGACGGTTGCTCTTCCCCGTGCAGTAAATGTGCGCGTAAAACGCGCGCGCACGGTGTGGAGGAGTGGGGATCGTGGGCACAAACGATCCCACTCCCCCACGCTCTCTTCGCGGTTATAAATGAGAAGGGGAGAAGTGCGACGGAAATGTTCCCGCACACACTCCCGCCCCTTGCTCCTCCTCTGCTTCTCCTCCACCACGCCCGAGCGAAGCGCCGCCGCCGCGTGCTCTCGCGCCAGCCGCCGCACGCCGCGACCCGAGGCCCGCAGCTCGCAGCCGTCTCCTCCTCCTCCTTTCCTTCGCCGCGTCTCCACGCTAGCGGAGCCCTCCAATGGCGCTGCCGAAAGGTTCTTGGGAGGGCTCGATCATGACCGAGGAGAACATCCGGTACCTTCGCCGCACGAAGCGGCTGCCGCCGGCGGAGGCGCTGGTCGCGCGCGCGCTCGGCCCGGAGAGGGTGCCGCAGCCGCAGGAGGGCGAGCACGTCGTCTTCTTCTCTCACTTCGAGCACGGACTCGGCCTTCCCGCAAGTCTTTTCTTCCGGAGCTTCCTCGACTTCTTCGGGTTGCAGCCGCACCACCTCGGTGCCAACGCCGTGTTGCAGGTCGCCGGGTTAGCCACGCTCTGCGAAGGCTACCTTGGCATGCTGCCAACTGTTGACCTGTGGGCGAAGCTTTTCTTCCTCAAGCAGCAGGGAGCGTCGGCTGGCGCGATGTCGGATTGCGGGGCTGCCGTGGTCACCGGCCGGGTGAACGGGCCGTTTCCCAAGCTGCCGCTTGAGGACTCGGCCAAGAAGTGGCAGACGACGTTTTTCTACGTCCGGAATGCCGACCCGGCGGTGGACGTCATCAACTTGCCGCCTTTCATCAACGCGGCGCCGCTCGCCAAGTCGAATTGGGGCTACTGCCCCAAGAAGCCGCCACAGGAGCTCCAGAACATCTGCCGCCGGATCGGGGAGATGACGGATCGCGAGGGGCTGAAGCCGGCTGACCTCATCGCAGCCTTCATCTCATGCCGGGTGTTGCCGCTGCAGCGCCGGGCACACCGGATCTGCGACATGAGCGGCCGGCGTGACCCGACCCGAACGTCGACCAAGGCGCTGACGCCGGCCGGGATCGTCCAGCGGGTCAACTATATCTCCAAGGCCGGGTTGAATGAGGAGGGGTGGAGCTTCGGGAAGGAGCCCTATCACCGGGAAAACCCGGTGCGGCGGTGAGTCCCTGGTCTCTATTTTTTGCCGCCTCAACGTTATTCCTGCCCTGACGCCGCGGGAGGACCGTAGCTGTTCGCCTGCCAGCAGAATCACGACGGGCCGAGTCTCCAGATCCTGCTAGCCGACTTGCCCGAGTCGGACACGGAGGAAGCCGGCACCGATGCGGAGGAGGGAGGAGTCGAAGCGCGCCTGGCCGACGCCGCAGCCGGCGGGTCACGAACGCGGGTAAGTCTCCGCCCTCAGAACTTCTGCGCGACTGGCCGGACGACGACGAAGAGGACCTGACCGGAGCCCACGGTGCAGCACCCTCGGCCTGGGAGGACGCCAGCGTCAATCCTCCAAGGCGGCTGCGGAAGACGGCTGGCGCCGGGCCGGCTCGCGCGGCGGAATCCGGCAGCCGGCCGCATGGGAAGCAGCCGGTTGAGTCGAGGCCGGCAGCGAAGCGCCCGGCGGCAGCGCCGACGCGGGAGAGGGACGTCGTCAAGAAGAAGCGTCGGCTCACCCCGTCCGTGGGCCAGAGGCGGGAGGTTCCGAAGGTCATCGGGTGAGTGATTCTTGTCTGTTTCTGATCACTTGCTTGTTTTCTTGCTTGAGCCCTTGTGGTGATGAACTTGTTGTGCACAGGCCCGCCGTTGACCTGGCGTTGGCGGCCGCGGAGGCCGCGGCTGGCGAGGCCATCTGGCGGAAGACCCGGAGCAGCGCCATCGACCCCGAGCCGGCCCGGACCGCGGAGGAGGACATCAAAGCCCGCCAATCCAGCCAAGACATCGACGCGGCGAGACGCAACGCCAGGCGGGATCGCGCGGAGGCTGTGAAAGAGATGGAGGAGGCCTCGGCCCGGGCATGGGAGAGGGCCTCCGCAAAGCAGGCCAGGATCACCGCGGGCCCGGCCTGGTCGGAGATGGAGCGGGGGACGGAGCCGGCGGTGACAATCGTCGAGCCGCAGCCGGAGGGGGCGACGGAGCCGGCCGACGGCGAGTCGGACGTCGATGAGGACATCGTCATGGACACGCCGCCCCGAGCCGACTCGGTAGGAGGAGGCGAGGGCGGTGAAGAGAGGCGCGGGGCGGACCCCGCACCATCCGGCCAAGCGCAGCCGACGCCGGCCCCGGAGGCCGCGACTGGAGACGCCGGTGCCATTGTGGTCGTTCCGCCCCAAGCCGCTGCATCCTCCGAGCGGCCGGGTGGAAGCGGATCCGGCTCCGGGACCGCGATGCAGCATCCGTGGGCGAGCGACGACGCCGTTGTGATCGGGCCGCGCACTCGGGAGGACGACGCGGTGGATGCCTAGCGCTCGCAACTTCGCGGGCGGAGCGAATGCCTGCAGGCCTTCGTCCGTGACGAGCAGGAGGTGGCGCGGAAGCTGGAGCAGGCGTTTGCGGTGAGTCTCTCCTTCTTTTCTTGTCTTGATCGTCGAATCAGTGGGGGCGCGCCAACGCACCCACTGGGTGTAGCCCCCGAGGTTTGGGCCGGGCTGCGGAGCAGCCGGCTCGAATCTTATAGCCCGTCTTTTGCGTTCTCCTTACTTAACTTTTGCGCAACACTTGTACGACCTGCGGGCCGCCGCGTAAAATCGGCTTCGGGAGCGGTTCCGCGGGGTCAAAGCCCAGCTAACCGGCACGGAGGAGGAGTTGCGCCGGGTCCAAGGTACGTCTTGCACGTCTTCAGTGGGGGCGCGCCAGCGCACCCACTGGGGGTAGCCCCCGAGATTCGGGCTGGACTGCGGAGCAGCCGGGTCGAATCTTATGGCTTTGCCCTTCTTTCTATTTGTCCTTGCTTCCGGCGTCTGACCGGGAACCTTGTCGCGCAGCTGATGCGGCCGAGGTGCCGTGTCTTCGAGGCCGTCTTGCCGAAGCTGGCGAGCAGCGCGATCTTGCCGTCGCCGACCGCGACCGGCTCCAGGCCGAGGTGGACCGGCTGGCGGCCGAGAAGGCCAAGGCAGAGGAGGCCCACCAAACGGAGCTGGGCTGGCTGGCGGAAGAGCGCGGCAAGGCGGCCGAGGAGCTGGCGGACGCCGGCAGGAGGGTCGCCCATCTCGAGAAGGATCTCGAGGCTCAGGCCCGCGCATCGGCCGTGCGGGAGCACAGGATGCTGAGCGAGGCGCAGCACCTCGATGAGGCCTTCGCCCGTGAGTACCATTTTTTCTTCAATCCGGCTGGCCAAGCCGGCAAGTTGTTTTCTTCTGCCTAACTCGTTTCCTTCTTTGGCAGGAATCTTCCCCGAAACGCAGGAGGCGGCCGATGCGGCCGTGTACGCCCACCGGGCGGACCAGCGCGCGCTAGGGGTGAACGTCGACGTTTATGCCGCCTGGACCTTGTAGGAGATCGTCCTGGCCGGCGAGGCCCGTCTTGGAGCCGTCGAGGGCCACATGCGCCGGCTGTTCGATGCCGGTCTGGCCATGGCGCGGAGCCTTTGGCCGAGCACGGTGGCGCCGAACAGCGTCACCCGGCTGGCGCGGTGGCTGGAGGCCAGCGTGGACCGTCTCGGCGCGTCGAGGGCATCTGCGGCTCGCGCCGGCGCGGTGACGGCGCTGCAATTTGTGGCGTCGTGGTATCCCGGCGTGGATCTTGACCGCCTGGCGGCGCAGCGGGCTGGCGCGAAGGAGCAGTTGGCGGCGCAGGCGCGGCGGATCGCCGGGCGGGCCAGCTACTTGGCCTCGTTCGCTCCGTACGACGAATTCATCTTGGAGCGGACGGAAGACGGCGAGGAGCTCCCTGCCGACGAGTTCGGCCTGCAGCTCAATGATCCGGACGGCAGCTCGGCCGAGACGGGGGCCTATGCCGATGACGAAGCCGAGCCGGATGACACCGCGATGACCGAGAGGCCGGAGAACTCCAGGTCCGACCCGGCAGCTGCATCCACTTCCGCCGAGCCGGCACCGACCGGAGCCGACGCAGGCGCCGCCTAGGGCTTATCTTTAACTTTCCTGTACTCGGTCACTTGAATTTTGCTAGGTAGCAAGTCCACCCACTGGGGGTGTAGTTTATGTAATGAACTTGAGGACGCGGGCCCGTGTTGTTTATAAATTTTGTGGCACCAACTGTCGTGTTTTCGCTCTTTGCTGTTCGGCTTTGGGCCTTTTTCCTGTTTGTCTTTTCTTCGGGCTTCCTTCCCGCTAGCCGGACAGCCGGGTTGCGGACTGTGGCTAGGACGGGGATTCGGCCTTGAGAGGGGACGCACAATACTTAGGCTTTTTCAGACATTTGAGCGCGAGCGCAAACACCAACTGGGCCGGCTGGCGGCAGGCGGCGAAGCCGGCTAGCGCGCAGCCGGTCATGCGGTGGATAAGTGAGGGCGGGTAGGGCCGGGTTGGCCGAGCCGGGCCCTCCTCCTTAGCCTTCCTCGCGTAACAATGCTTCCGGCCTTTAGCACTTGCTGACCAGGCAACCGGGAGCCTGCTGCGGCAGACGAAGAGAGGGCTTTGGCGGTTCGTACGCTTCGGAAAGGACTTAAGGAAAAATGGCGAGGCGCGGTCTAGCCGGCTAGCCCCCGAGCCGGCTGCGCCGACTCGGCGGGAGAATCGAAAGCGGGGGAGTGCATAGACGCAGAGCTTAGTAAAAACGGAAAAGGAAGCCCCCGAGCCGGCTGCGCAGACTCGGCGGGAGAAACGAAAACGGGGGGCTTGCTGTTTTCATTAAATCCAAAAGGTGGTGATACATACATGCATGAGTTTAACTGTAGAACGGACGGAGGAGCTCCGCGTTCCAGGGCCGGCTGGACTCCTCGCCGGCTGCATCTCGCTTGCGCTTGTTCGGCTTCTGGGCGTCGATGAGGTAGTAGGCGTTCCGGTCGCAGAGGGCCTTGCTGACGATGAAGGGGCCCTCCCAGGGGGAGGCTAGCTTGTGCTGGCCGGCTGTCCACTGGACGAGCCGGAGCACGAGGTTGCCCTCGCGGAATGCGAGGGGTTTGATCTTCTTGCTGGGTAGTGGCGCATGCCTTGTTGGTAAATCGCTAACCGGCTGAGGGCCAGAAGGCGCGCCTCCTCGAGCAGGTCGACGCCGTCTTCGCGTGCCTCCTTTGCCTCGGCTTCTGTGTACATGGTTACCCGGGGCGAGTCGAACTCGACGTCGGTTGGGATGATTGCTTCGGCTCCGTAGACGAGGAAGAACGGGATGAACCCGGTTGAGCGGTTGGGTGTCGTCCGGAGACTCCAGAGGATGGCCGGCAGCTCATCGAGCCAGCTGCCGGGTGAGCGCACGAGCGGCTCGACGAGTCGCGGCTTGATGCCGGCTAGAATGAGGCCGTTTTCCCGCTCGACCTGGCCGTTCGACTGGGGATGTGCGACGGAGGCCAAGTCGAGCCGGATGCCGGATGCAGAGCAGTAGTGGGCGAGGGCGCCCTTGGCGAAGTTGGTGCCGTTGTCCGTGATGATGCTGTGGGGAACGCCGTAGCGAACCGTGATATCTTTGATGAACCGGACGGCCGTGGGCCCGTCGAGCTTCTTGATCGGCCTAGCCTCGATCCATTTGGTGAACTTGTCGACGGCAACCAGCAAATGCGTCATGCCGCCTCGAGCAGTTTTGAAAGGCCCCACCATGTCGAGCCCCCAGACGGCAAAGGGCCATGTGATCGGGATGGTTTGGAGGGCTGAAGCCGGCTGGTGGCTGCGTTTCCTGAAGCGTTGGCAACCCTCGCACCTAAGGACCAGCTCTTCGGCGTCTTCCAGGGCCGTGGGCCAGTAGAACCCGTGGTGGAAAGCTTTGGCCACCAGGGATCTCGAGGCGTGGTGTCCGCACTCACCCTGGTGGATGTCGAGGAGGATCTCGATCCCTTTGTTTTGCTCGACGCAGCGCTGGAACACGCCAGTCGTGCTGCGTTTGACGAGCTCGTGGTTGATGATGCTGTAGGCGGACGCTCGCCGCTGCACTTGCCGGGCTTCGGTCTCGTCGCTGGGGAGGTTGCCGTCTTGCAAGAAAGCGAGGATCGGCTGAGCCCAGGACGGCGCCGTCACCACGGTGAGGACGGCCACCGGGATGGCAATCCCCGAGCCGGAGCCGGCAGTCCCCGAGCTGGAGGCAGCAGTCCCCGAGCCGGACACGGCAGTCCCCGAGCTGGAGCCGGCAGCCCCCGAGCCGGAGCCAGCAGCCCCCGAGCCGGACACGGCAGCCCCCTAGCTTGGGTCGGGAACTCCAGGGTCGGGCGGGGGCGCGTCGGGGGCGTCCGGGACGAAGATGGTACCGACTCGGGAGACGGCTTGATGGACGGCTTCCGCAGGTGCTCGAGGGAGACACCGGATGGGATGGCTTGCCGGGTGGAACCCACTTTGGCCAGGGCGTCAGCTGCTTCGTTGTCCGCGCGGGGGACGTGGAGGAACTCGCAACCATCGAACCCGCCGGAGAGTTGCTGGACCAGGAAGCGGTAGCTGGCCATATTGGCGTCTTTGGCGTCCCAGTCGCCGGAAACTTGCTGCACCACCAGGTCCGAGTCGCCGTAGCAGAGGATGCGCCGGATGCCGATCTCCCTGGCCAGCCGGAGGCCGTGCACGAGAGCTTCGTACTCGGCAACATTGTTGGAGGCGGCGAAGTGGATCTGTAGCACGTATCGCAGCCGGTCGTTCTTGGGAGAGGACAGCACGATGTCGGCTCCCAAACCGTTGCGCATCTTGGAGCCGTCGAAGTGCATGCGCCAGTGAGTCGACTCGGGCGCCGGCGGCAGGTACTGGGTCTCGGTCCAATCGACGAGGAAGTCGGCTAGTGCTTGGGACTTGATGGTGGTGTGGGGCTCGTAGAGGATCGTGTGGCCGGCTAGCTCGATGGCCCACTTGGCCACCCGGCCAGAGGCATCCCGGCAGCCCATGATCTCGCCGATGGGGGCCGTGCTCACCACGGTAATGGTATGCTCCTGGAAGTATTGCCTCAGCTTCTTGGCGGCGAAGTACATGCCGTAGCACATCTTCTGGTAGTGGGGGTAGTTCTGCTTGGAGGCGGAGAGTACCTCGCTCAGGAAGTATACTGGTCGCTGGACCGGCTGCACCTTGCCCTCCTCAGGGCGCTCGACGACCAGCACCGTGCTGACCGCGCGGGAGGTGGCGGCGACGTACAGTAGGAGTGGCTCTTTCTCAGCCGGCGCGGCCAGGACGGGTGCGGTGGACAGCATGCGCTTGAGGTCGCGGAAAGCCTCGTCCGCTTGGTCGCTCCACTCGAACGCCGTCGTCTTCTTCATCAGCTGATACAGGGGCAGGGCCCTCTCCCCCAGCCGGCTGACGAACCGGCTGAGGGAGGCCAAGCAGCCGGTGAACTTCTGGACGTCGCGCAGCCGGGTCGGCTTGCGCATGCGCTCAATTGCCTTGATCTTCTCCGGGTTGGCCTCAATGCCACGCGCCGAGACGAGGAAGCCAAGGAGTTGGCCAGCCGGCACGCCGAAGACGCATTTCTCCAGGTTGAGCTTAATCTGGAACCGGCGCAGGTTGGCGAAGGTCTCTTTGAGGTCGGCCAGGAGCGTGAGGTGCTGCTTGGTCTTCACCACGATGTCGTCGACGTAGACATGCACATTTCTGCCGAGTTGGGGCAGCAGGCATTTCTGCATGCGGCGCGGGTAAAGAATGTGCTCTGGGTGCATCCATGCACTGACTGCTGGTAGCAACTGTGTCAGAGCATCGTAAAGACGAGCACGAGTAGCGTGCAACTCGACAGCAAGAGCTCGAGCAGTGCGGTCCAGAGCCTGAGTGTACTTTATCAAAACCTGCGGGTCATAACGACGCGACACATAGGGAGTACAGATAGCAGTGTAGTATCCAGTCTCATCCCCAGTAGGAGCATACGGGATGTATCTGAAAGCAGTCTCCTCCAAGTGACTGTTGTGCTCTCCACGGAGACGGACAATAGCAGTGTAGGCAGCATCATGGACGGCCATATCGACAGTCACTCCAACACCATGGAAGGTGTGCAACTCAGTGATGGAGTTGTTCTGCCGATCAAAGATGCGAACCTCAGCACGGTACTACTCCTGGTTGAACTCGCGGTAATCCTCGTAAACAGTGTACTCGGGATACCAGCGATATCCCAGCCTGGTCAGAAGTTCGACCAAAATGGCCGGAAACCCAGTCGCATCATGAGCCATGGTCAGACGGACAAGCTGCCTTGCAGGACGCATCTGAAATAAGATAGTGCGGATGTCAAAAGACAGTGTGAGAAGCATATGATAGCATTGGAAAGAAAAGGTTAAACAGACCAATGGAAAAGAAAAGGTGATTATCAGAATATCCAGTTCAAAGGAAAGGATTAGTTGCAGACAATCCAGCTCTCCGGGTGAATGTGATTACGATAACCTAACGTCAGAGTTAGCAAAATCATTTAACCCGAAAAGAAGAGAGATCAGAGTCCCAGAGTATAGAAGAGGAATAAAAGATCCTAATACCACCCATTGGCGACGTGGGCCCGTAAGCCACACAGCCATGTTAGAAAAATCGTTTTGCAAAGACTAGACTCAACTTCGGCCAAGGAGTTGGAAAGGGGGGGTTCCTACAGGCAGTCGGCTCTGATACCAACTTGTGACGCCCCCGACTTAATCGTGCACTATTCATACACGCAAATGCACACGATCAAGCCTAAGGACTCACTTGAAGATATCACAACACAACTCTAAACACAAGTAAAAGGCATACAAGCTTTATATTACAAGCCAGGGGCCTCGAGGGCTCGAATACATAAGCTCGATGTCATACAAGCATCAGCGGAAGCATTAGCTATCTGAGTATAGACATAAAGTTAAATAGATAGGCCTTTAAGAAGGCAGGGCAAAATAAAAGCATAGGATCGAAAGGCGCAGGCCTCCTGCCTGGGTGCCTCCTAACTACTCCTGGTCGTCGGAGGGCTCCTCGTAGTAGTAGTATCCGCCAGAGGGGTAGTAGTAGTCGTAGTAGTCATCTCCGGCAGGGGCAGCTGGCTCCGAGGCTCCGTCATCTGGTCGCATCATTCGGGTATGGGGAAAAAGGGAAGCAAAGCAACCGTGAGTACTCATCCAAAGTACTCAGCAAGACTTACATCAGAACTAATCTAGTTATGCAATATTATCAAAGGAAGGCTGTATATGTGGACTTGACCGCAGAAATGCCAGAATAGAGGGGAAGACCTAGCCTAACGAAGACTAGCATCTTTAGGGTCTTGCAGCATAAGAAGAGTGCAGATTAGTACATAAATATAGTAGTAGCATCACATAGCAACAATGCCCAGAGATCCATTCTCGACTTCCTGCGAGAAAGCGATCCCGGAGCCAGTATATTTAACCCATTTCTAGTTGTAGAAGATCGAGATATTTTCCGAGCGTCCTGTTACCGTGGGCACGGCTATTCGAATAGATATACTTCCCTGCAGGGTTGCACCAACTTACCCAACACGCTCGATTAACTCTGGCCGGACACACTTGCTCGGTCCATGCCCGGCCTCGGCTGATCGACACGCCGTAGCCCTACCTAGGCTCAACAGAGAGGCCAGCACGCCGGTCTACATCCTAAGCACTCAGGGGTATTGGGCCCATCGCCCTTTGCACTCCTGCGCGTTGCGAACGCGGCCGGTGAGCAGTCCTAGCCCCCTTAATACAAGCGCAGGCTTTACCAGACCAACCCGGCGCGCGCCGCTCAACTGCTGACGTCTGAAGAGCTCCGGCTGATACATACGACGCCGAGTATCCATATTATTCCCACATGCTGGTTAGCGCGAAAAGGCCAGAGGCCTACTCAGATTACATATCCTAACCCTTAGCGCATTAGGAGCTCGCGGTGACAAGCAGAGACTCACGATCATGTGACCCCGTCGCCCCGTCTCGTGGACTTACGGCAAGGGCTAAGAATGCCCGGCCGTGCCACATATTCATCTCTCGGGTACCCTCTTGGTCAACCCGATATCACATCTCTCGCGGGTACCCCTCGGAGCCGACCCATCTTTATCCAGTAACAGTAGTAAAGTCACAGTATCAGTGTGTCCATATCATTAAGAAGGAATCCGAGGAATCACCCTCGTAGGATTCCCACTCGATGATCCCGTCAAGATGAACCCGGAGGAATCACCCTCGATGGTATTCACACTTGTGGGGTTGCACGACAGAAGCTTTATCGGAGGTGGAGAAAGAGGAATCACCCTCGGTAACCCACAACCGACTAGCTGTACTACAGAGACATTATCGGGAGTGAGATAAGAGGTATCACCCTCGGCACTCGTTGTTAGCTCTGCAGAGTCGAGCATCTTAGGGGTGTGGGGTGATGTACTGGTCTCAGCCCGACGAACACATCGATCGAGGCACAGGTACTAAAGCGGGGCAACTAGAGCAAGGAAGTGGGGCCACAGATGGTTAACTAACAACCTATACTAGGCATCTGGGATATCAAGTAAGTATCAACAAAAGTTACAAGAAACAGGCTATGCATCAGAATAGGATAAATCAACAGCAGTAGCAAATTCTAATGCAAGAAGGAGGGAGAAAGAATAGGTGATATTGGCATGCGTCAAGGGGGGTTGCTTGCCTGGAAGCTCTGCGGCAAAGGAGGGATCGTCAGTGGTGTCGTCGGTCTCCTGAGCTGCGTCAGTCTCGGGGGCTATCGGAGAAGAAGAGGGGGAAGAAACAATAAATAAAGGCAGACAGATGCAACACAGATGCATGGCATGACAGGATGCAGTGTTATTGGTGACCTAATGCATTGCTACATGTCGCAGACAAAGCGGGAAAATATCTGGGATATTTTCCCGGCGTTTAGGCGGATTCGGTATACTAAATCGGAGGGGAAGGTTCCATGTTCAGGTAGTTAGGAGTGATGGTCAAGCATTTTGACCACATATTCGGATTCGTCTCGTTTTTCTGATCAACTTTCATGTAGAAAGTTTTTCGATCCGAGCTACGGTTGAATATCTATGAATTTTCAAAGATTTAAACAGTTTTCTGAAAATCTTGGAATTATTTTAATTAAATAAATCGTATTATCCAGAATAGTGCAAGGTGACGTCAGCATGACGTATGCATGACATCAGTGGGTCAACCGCAGCTGTTCAGGTCAAACCTGACAGCTGGGTCCCACATGTCATAGACACAGAACTAATTAGGATTAAATTTAAACTAATCCGAGTTCATTAGCGGGTGGACCCCACATGTCAGTGACTATTAGCTTATTAGATTAATTTTAAAAACCTAATTAACTAATGAAGCGCAAGGGCCCACTTGTCAGCTACAGTAAGGGCCACGTCAGTGGCGTTGACCCGGTCAACAGGTCAACTGGGGCCCCTGGGCCCACTGGTCAGTGGCCCAGAGGTGCCCCGTGGCATCCAGCGAGGCGGCGGCGAGCGGCGAGCCGCCGGCGACCAAATACGCGGTGGAGCGCTCGGGCGTTCGCCGGAAAACGCGCTCCGGTGGCCGTTTCACGCGTGGCTTGGCCCTTTCGAACGAGCACTCGCCCACGCGTCGAATGGTGGTGACGGTTTGGCCGGAAATGGCCGGAATCGACGCCGGCGAGCGGCGGAGGCGGCGGCGCGTTCGGGTGGTTCGTGGGAACGGTGAATCCGGGCACGGCAAGCGGCGGCGATAGGCGCGTTCGACTTCTACGACTGCGCTGAGCTCGACTACGAGCTCGAACGATCTTGGCGGCGACTACAACGACGGCGATGAGTTCGTCCGCGGCGAGATCAACGGCTAGAGGCGCGCATGAGCTCAAACGGAGAGGGGAGAAGAGGGAGAAGCTCACCGTGCGGCTCAAGAAAGGCCCGTGGAGGATTAGGAGCTGCAGAGGAGGCCGGAGTCGGAGGAGCTCGCCGGAGACCGAGAAGAAGAAGGCGGCTCGATCCGCTCGCTGCAGGGCTTCCCCGCTTCCGTTCGAGGGCGCAGACGACGTAATCGATGACGGCGAAGACGCAGGACACGGAGAGACGGCGCGGGGTCGACGGTGGCCGCGCTACCGCACGGTCATGGCGACGGCGGCGTTCTGGAGAGGGAGAGGAGAGGCGATTGAGTGGGAGAGGGAGGGGAAGAGTGGGGCAGGGCGTCCAGGGGGAAGGAACGGCTCGGCCTTATCCTCTCTGGGCGCCTGCGGCATCGCGGTGTCGGCCGGTGGCCGGAACGAGCGCGCTCTGGCCACGGCGCGGTCGACACGCGAGGGAGAGAGAAGAGAGGAGGAAGAGATGGGCTGGCTGGGCTGGGCCCTGCCAATGTTTTGACTTAAGCCCATTCGCACAGTACCGTTCCAGCCTTTTTCTATTTCTTTTCTCTGTTTCTTTTTACAGAAGACTTAGAAAAATAAATGAGCTGCCATTTTGCATTTTGTAAAATGTGGAATTGGTCCACAATAATACATGGCATTATTTTGCTCTGCCACAAAAAGGTTTGGGCAATTTTGGATTCCATTTGAATTTTTCAAAAATGGAAATGCATTTAAAGTGTTGTTTTGCACTGTTTTAATGCTCTAGCCCAATTTAGGAAAATAGGTGATGTTGTTTTTCTTAACAATAAATTGTTTTGGAATTTTTGCAACAACATGAACTATTTTCCAGCAATTTTTGAGCAACTTCAAACTTCACTCATAATTTGAATTTGAATTCAGAGAGAAATTTGAAATGAGATATTTATCCAACATGATTATCATTGCAAATCACATAGAATTAACATAATCATGTGAGATCACTGTTGCTCATTTACATAGGGGTGTTACATTAGCCTAATTAGACTATGATGTGTGGGACCCCTGTACTATTCCAGTGGATAAGCTTTTAATTAGCCACTATGTATGACATGTGGGTCCCACCAGCACTGTACATATGGATAAGGTTTGACTGTTGACTGCTGACTCAGCACTGGACCCCACCTGTCATACCCACTGTATAAAATGTTGGGTACACTTCTGTGTACCCATAGCATTTTCTATTTATTTTTTCGAAATTGATTTAAATCTGAAAATCCTGAAAATTCAATAAAACTTTGGAAATTCATATAAATTAAACCGTAACTCGGATGAAAATGTTTTATATATGAAAAACGTTCAGAAAAATGAGACGAATCCGAATATGTCATCCACATACCTGCCACACACCTCTAACATAACAAACATTGAACATTTGCTACCGGAGCCGATAAATGAATAATGTTTGGAGTCGGGAAAATATTCCCGCCTAATAATGCATTAGAGCATATCACCAACCCATCTTGCCGTGCCATTGCATTTGTGTTGCATTTGATTGCTCCGTTATTTATTGTTTCTTCCCCCTCTTCTCTCCGGTAGACTCCGAGACTGACGCTGCTCCCGAGTACGACTACGCCCCTGACGTCCAGCCCCTCTCAGCAGAGCTTCCAGGCAAGCAAAACCTCCCTTGATCATTCCTATATCGCCCATTCTTTCTCTCTCATGCTTGCATTAGATTTTGCTACTGTTGTTCAATAGCTCCTATTCTGATGCATAGCCTGTTTTTGTAACCTGCTGTTGTTATTTTACCTGTTATCCTATATGCTTAGTATAGGTTGGTTCGTGATCCATCAGTGACCCCTCACCCTTGTACCTGTTGCCCCGCTTTGTTACCGGTGTCCCGATCAATGTGATCGACGTGCAGAGACCGACACATCACCGGCACCCCCTTAGTTGTACGACTCTGCAGAGCTACTATCGAGTGCCGAGGGTGATACCTCGTATCTTACTCCTGATGATATCTCTGTAGTGTAGCTAATTGGTCGTGGATTACAGAGGGTGATTCCTCATTTACCACTCCTGATGATGACTCTGTCGTGTAACCCCTCAAGTGTGAAACCATCGAGGGTGATTCCTCCAAGTTCACCTTGACGGTTACATCGAGTAGGAATCCATCGAGGATGATTCCTCGGATTCCCCTTGATGTTTTGGACACACGGATACCCTGCTTTTACCTCGGTCCCTTGTTGAAGTCGGGTCGACCCCGAGGGGTGCCCGCGAGAGTTGATGAAGTCGGGTTGACCGTGAGAGTACCCGCGAGATAATGACGCGGCACGACCGGGCAGGCAGAGACCGCCCCAGGAGAGGGATGGGCCTGGCCCTTGTCGTAAGTCCACGAGACGGGGCGACGGGATCACTGATCGTCTTCGCGAGCTCCCAATACACTAACGGTTTGGATATGTGATCTGAGTAGGCCTCTGGCCTTTTCGCACTAACCACCACGCGGGATAAGTTATGGGCACTCGGCGTTGTACGATTCTCCCGGAAGCTCTGTCAGACGTCCAGTTCAGCATTGTGGCCGGGCCGGATCATGCCATCCAGGACAGAGGTGGCGCTGGTATCCCCCTGCGCACAATGACCCGGAGTGCTTAGGACGATTGGCCCATGACCCCTTCGCACTTAGGATGTAGACCGGCGGGGACCTCTCTGCGGAGCCTAGGTAGGACTTCGTTGTGTCGGTTATCCGAGGCCGGGCATGACCAGGAAAAGTGTGTCCGGCCGGAGTTAATCGAGCGTGTTGGGTAAGTTGGTGCACCCCTGCAGGGAAGTTATCTATTCGAATAGCCGTGTCCACGGTAACGGACGCTCGGAGTTGTATCCCGATCTACTACAACTAGAACTGGATACATGTGACACTAAACTGATATGATGGCTCCGAGATCGCTTCCTCGCAGGGTAGACGAGGAAGGATCTCTAGGCGTTACTAATATATATTTGTTACTACATGTTATGTTATTCTACTCTCTTCTGTTGCTGCAAGATGCTAGTCTTCGATAGGCTAGGCCTTCCCCTCTATTCCGGTATTTCTGCAGTTTAGTCCACAGATACAACCCCTTCCCTTTGATACCAATGCATACTTAGCATAGATCTGATGTAAGTCTTGCGAGTACTTTGGATGTGTACTCACGGTTGCTTTGCTACCTTTTCCCCCCTACCCGATTGCTGCGATCAGATGACGGAGTCCCGGAGTCAGTTGATCCCGCCGACGACTACTACTACCCCGACGGAGCCTACTACTATGTGGAGACCGACGACCAGGAGTAGTTCGGAGGCTCCCAGGCAGGAGGCCTGCGCCTTTTCGATCTAGATGTCATTGTTTTGCTCAGCCTTCTTAAGGCAAACTTGTTTAGTTATATCTGTACTCAGATAATGTTGCTTCCGCTGACTTATGTTTTTGAGCCTTCGTGGCCCTGGCTTGTAATATAAAGCTTGTTGTTTTATTTTTGTGTTTAGAGTTGTGTTGTGATATCTTCCCGTGAGTCTCTGGGCTTGATCGTGCGCATTGCGTGTATGGTTAGTGCACGGTCAAGTCGGGGGTGTCACAAAAGTGATCCAGGTTTGACACACTAGCGTCCACGCGGCAAGCAGAGACAGGTCCTGCAAATCGGAACCACTCCAAGAGGATGCATGCATGAAGGACCGCGAAAGAGGAGCGCTGCCATCATTCATTCTAGGAACCTGGAACTAGGGTTTCCTATGGAGTGCGAGTGAGAAGGGTGTAGGCTCTCGGACGACAAGCCTCCAAGAATGTGTGCGGTGCCCGCAACCATCACCATCGTTGGCTTCGGCCAGAGCCAGAGCAAGGCTTTCGCCCCGAGGAGCTATCAGAATCCCTCCTCCTTGAACCGCTCACGATAACCACCCTTGCTTGAACTGCCACCTTTCACACCACCAGAGTCCGGAGCTACCAGCCAGAATAGTTCCACTTCCTTCACCTGCACCACGCAGATTTGTCGTCGAAACCACTCCGGCATCGCCGCAGGAGCCATATTTGTCCCGCTATGCAAGCAGCAACATCAATCAAGCCGCCTAGCGAGCACCAGGCGTCTCTGACACCGCCGAGGGCCACCTGGCTGCCAGCCTCCGTCGCCCCCGCGCACTGGCCATGGCGTTGCCCAAGCATCCACCATGGTTGCCGTCGTCGCAGAAGAGACCTAGAGCGGTCGCGTCGGTGTAGGATCATTTCGTAGTCTAAAGGGGATGAATTTAATACAAGAAATAAAGGGGACTCTTTTGCCAATTTTTTATTCCTTGGCAATTTAAGCTTTTCTATGGTAATCTATGAAGCACCCCACACATGCAAGTCCAGTAGAGTATAGCAGCTAAATGTAAACACTTGCAAGAGTAGACAGTATGAGTAGATCATTAAAGAACGCAAACATGGGGTGGCTCGGTGGAGATTCTTTTCGTGTGGTTTTGATAATTGGTGCTATCCTACTCCATGTTCATGGTGGCTATGAACCACGAAGGTTCTAAGATCAGGAAGATCGCAGTCGTGGGTTCCATGAAGGAACTAGTCCACGAAGGACAATAAACCACTAAGGTTCCATGGAGGAGCAACCAACCTATGTCATCATGGCGTACCATGAAAGACTAGCCTCACTCGGGGTGGATCTTCGCGAAGTAGGCGACATCTAATCCCTTAGAAACTTCTTGGTTTCTTAACAAACTTGAAGACCCCCAAATACCTACGTGATCTAGGAGGTGCAGACCCAACAAAATGTAACAAGATTGAGGTGCTTGGTGATGAATTTCTTGCTCTTGTGCTTCAAAGGATAAATCTACTCCACACCCAGCCTCTCTCAAACTATGGATTTGGATTGGAGAGGTAGGACCGGAAAGCAAAGAGGGGATTGTGAAAGTTCATTCGTCCCTAAATGGTGTTTGGTTGCGATGACAATGTGGTTAGTCGGACTAATGACAATTAATAAAGTTTACCTCAGGTCACTGGTTCCTTAGAGGTTATTTTAAGGAGACGGTTGACCCCCCCCCCCCCTCCCACATACACATTTCAAAAAGGAAATAAGGTGTGGTTTCCCCGACGACTTGAAGTTCTGTTTTGGTTTCTTTGAGTCATAGGACAACCGCACTATTAAGAGGGGCTGAGATGCTTGCATGAAAAGGTGTGGGAACATGCAAAACCACATACATCAACCTTCCCATGTTTATCCACTAAAATACTGCCAAACCCCACCTCACAAGTATCCAAGGTAGCCTTCCCCATGCACATAGGCTACATGGGCCGTGCACACGGGGTGCAATGTAAACTCTCTAGACACCCCCATGCACACGGGACTCCTGACCCTCGTGCACATGGGTTTGGGTCTGAAACACTCTGGACACCCGTGCGCACGGGGACCTTACACACGAGGTCATGTGGTTTCGCCTCTGGACACCCCATGCACATGGGGTCTCCTGGTTGCAACGACGACTTCATGGCGTGGGGTATAAAAAACCTTATCCTTCCTCCAACCCAAATCCTAATCTCTTGAAAGCTTCCCCCATTGCTACACCTCCAAAAAGGCCCAATACTCTCAATTCTTTCACCCAAAGACTTTGGGATTTAAGAGAGCAAGACCCGATTTACACTTCCACCAAACCAATTTGTGTTTCCATCCGATTTCTTCATCAACACTAGTTACTCTTGGAGTTTGGGCTCCTAGGCGGCAGGAGTTAAGGGCTGAAAGCTTCCTTGCTTTGTGGTGTGCTCTGGGAAGTTCGTAAAGGGGTGGTGGTTGTGTTCAAAACTAATCCCGAGTGATTTGAGGCTCTCTAACGAAGATTAGTACTCCCCCAAAGAGTGTGAACTTCGGGATAAATTCCGCGTCCTTGACTCACTTGTGGTTAATCTTTTCCCGCACCGTTACTTGCTTTGTATGCTTGTTGGCTTGATAATTAGTTTGTTGCCTAGCATATCATGTTGCTTGATTGCTTGCCATATAGGTTGTTCTCACCTATTGCATATCTAGAGCGCCCACTTTACCTGCATTGTCCTAAAACTGAGAGTTAAACTTAAAATTTGTAGTCTCCTATTCACTCCCCGCTCTAGTCAATCATTTTGATCCTTTAAATTGGTATTAGAGCTTTGGGTCTTTATTTGGGCTTAACCTCTCAAAGAGAATATGGTCGATCATGGGGATGAGGATATGGACGTACCACAAGGTGGGGAGCCTCAGGCTCCCGCGCCACTACTTCCCGTAGCTCCCACATCCATGCTACCTTGACCGTGGCAGACTTATATTCTTTTATGATGGAGTTCAAATCCGCTATGTTGAAAGAAGTTCACTCCACCGTCAAGGATGGTGAATGCGCGCTTGAAAGCTTATACATCCGCGTCATCCTTATTTGTTCCAAGTGGGGTTCATGATGTGAAGATGCAAGAGAGCAAGAAGCTTACCACTACACCGCTCTACAATTCCGTAGAGCCTCACTAATCACCACAACCTATCATCATCCATATATTAATCATGTTGGGGCTCTGCTTCCTTTGAAAGCTAACACGTTTGTGATACGTCCATTTTGCATTGTACCAGTCAATTTGACGCCTGTGGAGCCATGATCCCTCCAAAATCGGGACAGCTTCCATCTTTCTCCTAGATATAAACATGCATAAAGTCCTCCGGAACTCCACCTTCTATTGGTTCCTCACGAGAGCCTTACCCCGGACGGAGGTAGTGTATATAAAAGCGATAGCAAAAGGAACGTAATGTTTTATGCTAGGGAAATTGGGCACAATACACGTTTCAACTCAGATTCACCACTCTGCTGATTTAACCAAAATTTGACTCCGTGAAACGATCTCAACATCATAAATTTCCTGCTTATGATGTGTTACAAATTCACAAACAGATTGAGCTCGTCGTCATTGCATGTTAACCAAAATCCAGCCCAAGTTAGGAAGATGTCACACACAACCAACTTTGACTCGACAAAGGACATAAAACTATATAGAATCCAAACATGGGTAAACCTCATCTGATCTTTGCATAAGTCTGGCGAACGGAACAGAGAATCAGGAAACCACGATACGATTCCACAGTGCTGCTAAAAGGGTTCGAGTTCCTCGTCAAAATCAGGACACACTGAAAGGGAAACTACATGGCATATGCTCTGACATACTTATAGGGCTAGGCTTAGTTCATCCTCTGCGCAGCCTCCTTGGCGATGAGCCTTTCCCTGGCCTTGGTCTTCGCCTGCGACTTGGAGCCCATGACACCACCGCCCCACTTCTTCCTGACCTCGTCGAACTTGTCATTGAAGTTAGCCTGCAGAATAGAGGACATTGGAGATATTAGAAGGGTAACAAGAAGTGGACTGCATATCGATCATAGCAAGGGTCATATGAGCAACATACCTTGATAGCCTCCAAGATCTTGCTGAACTCAAGCTTGTCCTCGTTCTTCACAGTGGTAAGGCACAGAACTGAGGCAGTCTTCTTGTGAACGATCTATAGGGGACAAGACAAAGTGAGCATTTGTTTCTAGTTACTGTTAAAGATTTCACAGGTGTGGAACAGGAGGTGGCAGGAGAAAATATACCGATCCAAGGCGTGATTTTCCCTTAACAATGCAGTATGGGACCTCCATCTTCCTGCACAGGGCTGGGAGCCACACAACCAGCTCAATTGGGTCAACATCATGAGCAATGACGACCAGCTGAGCCTTGCTCTGTAGCACAAAACACAAGGATTAATCACAAGAATGATTATTGTAGCCACAAAAAGAAGCTATGAACAAGGAGTAATTAGGTCAAAGGAGATAACTCATATCAGTACCTGCTCGATGAGGTAAGTGACATGGTTAAGACCATACTTCACAACAATTGGCTTCTTGGCCTCAACGGTTTTCCCCTCAGCCTCAGCCTGGGCCCTCTTCAGAAGCCTCTCCTTCTTAGCCGCCTTGTCCTCGGGGCGGTACTTGAGAAGCATCTTAAACAGGTTGGTGGCTGCAACAAGCGATTCATATCAGAGATTTGTAACAAAGTTTTTGCAGAAACTAAACTGATGCCGCATACAGGGGAATTCAACTTAGACCAGTCAACTAGTTATTGGCTGATTTTCTTACCAACATTACAGCACAAATAATGAGCTACTCCCTCCGTCCCATAATATAAGATGTTTTTGTAAGCTAACATAGCTTGCAAAAACGTCTTATATTATGGGACAGAGGTAGTACAAAGCAAACAAATTACAACATAAAGGAAAAGGAAATATAGATGTGACTCCAGCTACAAGAATAGCAAGGACACAGCAGCCACGTAGTCAACTAAACTACGATGGTTCTTCCTACTGCTGGCATCCTTCGAAGGGAAAGCTTCTGCTAGCCCTTCTATTAGTTCATACTGTCATGGCATGTCAATATATTAAATAAGAGTTAAAACAGTCTATTTTGCATTCCTGAGCTGAAAACTAAGTCGATCTTTAAGGGGGAAATAGTAGTTATGTAGCACAACAACCATTCCCTAATCATAGTACATCAACTCTTTCATTATCTTGTCAAAGATAGGCTCGCCAAACTATTATTGCACACTCACAGGTCACAAATAAACAGTACATCTACTAACTAGCTCAGGCATTGTGGATCCTGAGTCCAGTGACGAATGAATAGACAAGTTTTGCATATACCGAGGTTCTTGTCGAGGGTGCGGGTGAACTGGTGGAGCGCCGGGGGCACCTTGAGGCGCTGCTTGAGGATGCGGCGCTGGCGCTGAATCCGCACAACCTTGGGCCACTTGACGAACCGGTGGAGGTCCTTCTTGGGCGGCAGCGCCCCGCCGATACCGAACTGCTTCGGCCTCTTCTCGAACAGCGGGTTCACCACCTTGTCCTGCAACCAGACACCAACGCAACCCAGTCAGATCACACGCGCCGGGAGCAAGAGATACCGCAGAGATTCAAAGCAGCAGCAGAGGACTGGGTGCAGTACCGCCGCCTTCTTCTTCGCCGGCACCGGCGCCTTGCCGCCTCGCTTCGGGGCCTGCATGATTCGCGATCCACACTCTTTAGACGAGATTCAAACATCAAAAACCGCAGAGAAAACAGATCGCGGGAGATCCGTCCAGGAGGACGAAGCGCAAAGGGAGGGCGTGGGGAGCGCTGTGGCTAGGCGCGTGCCGGCGGTGGGGACGTACCATTTCGCCGGCGGCGGGGGGAGCTTGGGGTTCCGAACGGGAGGCGACGCTGGGGGAGGAGGTGGAGGGGGGGAGGCGGCCGACTGGCGCTTCGGTGCGGAGGGGAAGTTTTATAAAGGAGGCGTCTGGGAGACGTGGACGCCTTGTGAGCGTCCGATGCGGGGTGTGTGGCGGGGTCGCGAGGCCTCGGCCGTCCAGTGCCAGGATTAGGGTTTAGGGGGTCGCACTTGGGCCGCAGGGACAGGGGGAGGAAAAGGTGGGCCGGAATGGACTGGACTGGACTGGGCCGCTCGCTCCGGTGACTGTTCGGAAAAAGGCTATAGCCCATTGGTTTGGTAACTTTTGTGCTTAAGCCCCTCGCGCTCTGAATATTACCGTAGGCACCGCTCCACTGTCCCCAACCTCTCGACCTTGCGCCATGGCGAAGCGGCGGAGCGAAGCGGCGAGTCGCCGCCTTCCACTGTGCACCCCCGTCAGCAGGAACAAAAATTATCTTCCGGTTCTAAGTGGTCGGCATGGATTCTCGGGGATTTTTTCTTCGTTTTTTGCAGTGTTTCTTTTAGTCCCCACGGCTAGGTCTCGCGACCCATTCTGGATAGTCTTAGACCTAAGCATAGGCATAGCTGAAAGTGATATTTCGGTTGGTGCTTGTGGAGGGAGGTCTAAGATTAATGATGCTGGGGGGTTATCCACTGAATTTTGGGGGGGAGGGGGGGGGACACGGTAATTTGCAGGTAGATTTTACTTACAGGTGACAGATATTTGGTTTCAGGTTGTGGCTGATCCATGATCTTGGTTTTTGCGTTTCAGAAATCAGGCCAATGGATTGGTAGTATTGTCACTGTGCTTGCGGGTTGCGATGAACCGATGCTATGCCTTGTGATACTGCTTTACATCTAGTGTCTTACGTCCAGTTGTGTAACCAGTATGTGTTTTTAGTTTATTTTAGTACGGTGGTGTAGGTTCAACTTCAAGTAATTACTTTTGTGTTAACATGGTTTAATAAAGTCGTGTCGCTGTTAGCGTTAGGTAATATATGCTGGATCCAAAGGAGCTGCTGACATTACAGGCTTCGCCACAGGAACATTCATATTTGGTCTCCGGCCCAATTTTAAGGTGTATCTGCTCTTGTTGCCATAAGACTTTTCCCTTCCAAAACTGCTTGATGAAAGTCTGATCCACTTTCGCATACCATTATATGTTAAGACATGTTGGCTTTGCTTCTAGACTTCATTTACTGGGGGTTTCACTTTCACCATGCTCTTGGCTCCAGCTTTTCAGACAAGTTGGATGTAGTGAAAACAATCCAACTTCTGACTCTAGAGGGATCAAATTAAGATCGATATTTAACACATTTTCTTATGCTGTCGCACTCTTGTTGGTGCTTCAAGTCCTCCAAGAGTTAGCACTGGATCAGTTAGTCAATGATTAAGGCAATATTATATGAAGATCTCTGCATCTGGATAATGGATCCATTTGTCCATGGGGTCAGGAAATGCTAGTGGCAATTATATAAAAGTGAGGTTAGAGTTTACGTCTCGAGAACCCTTGGAGTGCCGGTGTTACTTGGAGCCAAAACTAATGGCTCTAGCTTCTCCATGCTGTAGAATATAGAGGCAGAGATTCAACAAATCCGGGCACGGGTCAAGGCTGTCTATTGAGACGCGGCATATACGATTTCTGTCTTTGGATATTCAAAGAATATCCCTAAGTCATGGTAGTATGGTTACTGTACGGTCCCTGGGTTCAGCTGATTGGTTGCAACTTCAAACAATAGGAAAAGGCTGGATCAAGCAGTTTATTGTTAATAATATAATACCCAATAATTTGCGGTGTCTGTTTTCCCCTTACTGATACTTGACATGCTTTGGTGTTCTTCAGTCCTCTGGATGAGTCAAAGAATACCTGAAATCGTTAACCTTGCCCTGATTGCAGGATCAAAGGAAGTTGCTCATCGACTGGTTCTGGAGTTACAGTTCTGCAAAAATGTCCCTAGCAAGCATCAAGCGGTATTGGCTGGAGAAAAAACATCAGTTGACAGTGAAAATGGTAACCCACATGCTACCAGTATTGTACATTAATGCACTAATTCTATAGCTTTGTCTTGAATAAATTTATGTACCTGGAGATCAATCCAACCAAATGAACTAAACTAACATTACTTTAGCCCTTTTCCATTTCCGAGACATTAGATATACCGATCCTTGTAGATGCCAAATCATCATTTATTCAATCAGTCAATGGATATATCTTCCTGACTACATCATCTACTACACTACTGCTCATTTGTTTTTTGTCTACCTTTTAACCATATCAACATAACGACTTTTCCAGTTTATGGCCATTTTCTGTGGTTAGTTCTTGTTGATTTAGATCACTTGATTAATTGATGCCATACCTCCATTCGGTGTGCCCTGTGTCTAGTCGGCAAACATGTTTCGGTGCTTCGAGATTTAAAAAATTGTCATATGAGTTGAGGCTCTGTAATCCAGTGTGTAAGTGGAATTCAAACAGATTTGGATAGCAAATTAGTGGATGCTTGCGTAAGAGAAGATCTGCGGAAAAACACTATAGGTGTATCTTAGCGTAATTTGATCCAAACCACTTGCGATTCTACTTTGCGATTCTACTTTGGAATTGCAACATTATGCCATATATGGACATAAAAAAACTTATAGATTCTTTATATATCTGTATAGCACTTCCACTGACAGTTACTACAACTTAGGAGGGGAAAACACATCAGCATCTAACATTGCCTTCTCACAAAAATGCAAAATAGAAAAAGAAGAAAGAAAAGTATCTCATTTGCCCAGTATATGATGATGTTGTTTACCATACTTGGGAATGCTAAGGTTGCTTCCAAATGTGTACATGATAGTCCCAGAATGCGAGCTCAACAAAACTCATAGCTCATCAACTCGGCATCATCCAATCCAGTGCATATGCTATGACCGGTCGATGATGACAGCCCGACTGGTGCCAAGCAGCCGGTAGGAGTTCCCCCTGGCGAGGCCGCACCTCCTTCCCCCCGCCATCTGCTTCTCCTCCTCGATCTGCTCCAACACCCCGGCGAACACCTCGGCATTGCAGGGTAGCTCGAGGGGCCCTGCAGCCGCGTACCCAAACACCTCCTCGGCCTCCTCGAGCAGCGCCCGGAACAGCGGGTGGTTCACGCACTCTGTACGCACCATGAACCGCTGCCTCCCGGCACCGACG
The DNA here is from genome assembly GCA_039707655.1 of Elymus sibiricus. Classification (NCBI taxonomy): domain Eukaryota; kingdom Viridiplantae; phylum Streptophyta; class Magnoliopsida; order Poales; family Poaceae; genus Elymus; species Elymus sibiricus. The sequence continues at coordinate 323,660,145 of CM077672.1, forward strand.
TAGACAGAGAAACAGCCCTCTGCGGGCTTGTTTCTCGTTGGTGTGCTCCAGCACCTGTCCAGCGTCTTGGTGATCAGCCCAGCCTTCCTCTTCACCAAGCTCTTATCAGCCATGCCCATGGTGCACAAAAGTTAGAAGGCTAGCTAGTTGCAATTTTGCAAAAAGAAGAAAAAGTGTAGCAAGCTTGGAATTGGGAGGTGACGAGGAAAGGGGTGGAATGATATATATAGACGGATCCACCAAGACATGGTCTGTCGAGGGGAAGGCCATACTTTGAGATATGAAGATGATGAGAGTGACCCAAAAGCTATTTCAAAAGGCAAATACGCAAAAGACTTGCTCATCATTTCATTAAAGAAGAGTGGGAAAGTGATGGAAAATAGTCAGACAATTATTGCACATATAGAATCAAGCTTTGCACCTTATTCATTGATCTTTAGAAGGATGCGCATTGTTGTTTTAGTAGCATTTGTACTATTTAGTTTCATCTTATAGACTTGCTACCATAGTCTCGACTTTTCCTCTCCAAAACTGCCTGACGTAAGTTTGATCCATTTTTACATACCATTATGTTTAAGATATGTTGGTTTTGCTTCTAAACTTTATTTACCAGGGGTTTCATCAAGCTCTTGACTCCAGCTTTTCAGATAAGTTGGAGGTAGTGAAAACAATATGGATCCAGCTTTTGACTCTAGAGGGATCAAAGTTAAGATGGACATTTAACCCATTTTCTAGTGCTGATGCACTCTTGTTGGTGCTTCAAATCCTCCAAAAGTTAGCACTGGATTAATTAGTCAATGGTTAAGGCAATATTATATGAAGATCTCTGCATCTGCCTAATGGTTCCATTTGTCCGTGGGGCCACAAAATGTTAGTTTATAAAAGTGAGGTTAGAGTTTACGTCTCAGGAACCCTTGGAGTACCAGTATTTGTTGGAGCCAAAACTGATGGCTCTAGCTTCTCATGCTATAGAATAAAGAGACAGAAAAGTTCAACAAAGGCCATGGTCACGGCTGTAAAGGCTGTTTATCGAGACACGTCATATATGATTTATTGCCTTGTCTTTGGATATTCAGAGAATATCCCTATGTTTAGTTATGGTAGTATTGTTGCTGTACGATACCTGTGTTCAACTGATTGGTTGCAAACTCAAAAATAAATAAAAGGCTGGATCAAGCAGTTTATTTTTATTTGTTGTGGTGAATTCTAATACTGGTAATTTGCAGTGTCTGTTTTCCCCTTACTGATACTTGTTCCCATGCTTTGGTGTTCTTCAGTCCTCTGAAAGGCTCAAAGAATACCTGGAACCGTTAAGCTTGCCCTGTTTGCTGCACATCCAACTGGGTCAGTTGCTATATATCTTCCCGATTACATCATCTACTAAACTACTGCTCATCGGTTTTTTGCCTACCTTTTAGCCATACCTATATAACTGAGTTTTCCAGTTCATGGTCCTTGTCCGTGGTTTGTTTTTGTAGATATTAGATCACTTAATTAATTGCTGCCAAAACTCCATTGGTGTGCCAAGTGTCTAGTCGGCAAACATGTTTCTATTGGTGCTTTGAGATTAAAAATATTGGCATTTGTGTTGAGGCTCTGTAATCCTGTGTGTAGATGGATTTAAAACAAATTTGGTTGTAAATCAGTGGATACTTGCATGCAGATGATCTGCGGAGAAACACCATAGTTGATTAATCTTAGCGTAGTTCCATCAAAACCACTTGCAAATCAGTGTGAGATGAATTCAATTATGCGATTCCACTTTGGAATTGCGACATTATGCCATATATGGACATCACAAGAGTTACAGATTCAAATGTGCATCTGTATAACACTTTCACCAACAGTTACCACAACTTAGGATGGGAACACACATCAAATATCTAACATTACCTTACAAAAATAGAAAAAAGAAGTAGAAGAAAAATATCTAACATTGCCCAGTATATGATGGTGTTGTTTATCATAATGGGAATGCTAAGGTTGCTTCCAAACGTGTACATGACAGTCTGAGAACATGAACTCAACAGAAACTTTAGAGCACATCAACTCTGCATCATCTAATTCCAATCCAATTCGTATGCTATGACCGTCCGATGATGACAGACCGGCTGGTGCCGAGCAGCCGGTAGGAGTTCCCCCTGGCAAGGCCATACCTCCTTCCTGCCGCCATCTGCTTCTCCTCCTCGATCTGCTGCAGCACCCCGGCAAACGCCTCGGCGTTGCAGGGAAGCTCGAGGGGCCCTGCATTTGCATACCCAAAAACCTCCTCGACCTCCTCCAACAGTGCTCGGAACAGCGGGTGGTTCACGCACTCTGTCCGCACCACGAACCGCTGCCTCCCGGTGCCGACGTACACCGAGAAGCAGCCCTCTGCCGGCTTGCTGTTCCTCGCCGTCGTGGTCCAGCACCGGTCCAGCGTCTTGGTGATTAGCCCGGCCTTCCTTGCAGCCGACCTCTTGTCAGCCATGCCCATTGCGCACAAAACCTCGCAGGCTATATCTAGTTGCAAATTTGCAAAGAATGTGTAGCAAGCTTGGAATTTGGGAGGTGGGAAGGAAAGGGGTGGAACGGTATATATAGGCCGATCGACAAAGACGGGTTCTATCAATCAAAAGGCCGTATTTGAAATACGAAGCCGGTGAGAGCGACCTGAAGGCTTTCTTTTTCGCGAATATGCAAGAGACTCTGCTCATTGTTCCATTAAAAACGAGAGGGAAATGGATGGAAATTAGTCAGACAATTGTTGCGCATATAGAATCTCCCGATATCTGCGCCTTATTCGTTGAATGTTTGGTAGGATGCACCTTGTTGTTTTAGTAGCATTTGATTAGTACGTTTGATGATACGTGCGTACAGGCCTAAAGCTTAATGTATTTAATTAGGATGCGATTTGGCAGCCTCGGAAGGTTACGCTAAGGAGGAGTTAGCTGCGACTCTCAGACTCTGGAGGGAAGCTGGCGTGCGTGACATCATGCATCATAGTCGACTTGGAACTGCAGGAGGAGCCAATGGCGTGGCGTCATGGCAATAATGCATTAGATTTAGCTACAGGTTAGTTAATCCTCTCTGACCTGTGCTTGCTGCATGATTGGGATTAGTTTTGAGGTGTCAAACTCCTGCCACAAGGGTTGTTTAGCTTAGCATTAGCAACAGTGCATGGAACGCTCCAAACCGACGGCGCCCGTGAAGGCTTTGTTTGATGGGTTCAGAAAGAATTGAGACTTTATGTCATCATTCTGAAATTTGACACTTGGATCTTAATCATGCACGAACTACACTTGTTTGGATAGTGTTTGTGTATTAGTGGATAGTGTTTAATAGTATTTGATGCGTGTGTTTGGTGTGTTTGGCAATAGTGCTCACACATCTCCTGAATTTATTTAATGTTTTCTGGCACTATTTTTTCAGTGGTACAACGTGTCCATCAACTACGAGGTGTCGGTGACGACTTTGTCAATCTCAAGATCTACCGGTTCACTCTCTTGGAGGGGTGTGCGTGTTCATATGGGTGAGTGTGTGTGCGCGCGCGCATATTTAAGAGCGTTTCTAATAAAAAGGCATGTTGGATTCTGAATCACCATTGCCCAGAGACATCTAGGGGTCGAATATCTTGTGAACAAATCAGTTGACATAAAAACTAACCCCATGCCGTATCTCTGTGTTCTCTTCCCTCGTATGAGTGTCCATAAACAAGGGTTCGAAACCTAATTGTTAGGACCGAGAGTATATCGACCAGAGGGGGGGTGAATGGGAAATTCAAAAATTCTTGCGAATGTTTTGAACTGATCCCAAACACAGCAGCGGAAATAAGATTCGGTAGACAAGCACTTAAACAAGCATGCAGTAGAGGAGCAAGACTATCAAAGAAGAAGGTAGTGCTTGTACCAGCGAAGAATATCACAGGTTTGACTGGTATGATGGTAAAGCAATATATGAACTGATGCAATAGCACGAGGAAAAACTAGATATGAACCGCGATGGAAATGCACGGGAAATGGTGACACGGTGAATGGATTCGGAACAGAAAGAAATCACGCTAACATACAGAAGTACGATAATAAATTAAAATAGAATGAACCAGTGGTGCTCGATGGCGACAGAAGAATTTGGTAGACCAGTTCGCCCTTCTGCCAAAGGACTACGTCTGGTTGGAGGGGTTGTGATTTAACACAGAAGATAAACTCTCTTCGCCCTATTCTCCTTCAACTCGGAGTTGATCAGACTCCAGTTGATTTCACTCGTGGTAGATACTTGTCGGCGATCTCCAAACCTTCGACGGACCTCTCCGCGAACCACAATGACTCGTGGTTGCTGAAGATCTTGCTCGGTGAAGACAATTACTCTTCGACACTCGAGCCGACACCTATCCGTCTAGAAAGTGCGCAGCTCTCAAGAGTAATAGGTACAAGAACTCTAACTCAGAACTACTGTGATGCTCAACCACTGTCTAAGTTTAGGCTCTTGATTTTTCTCTCGGTGGATCTTAAACTCAAATCACTCGGAGAGGGGATGCTCAATCAATCTTCTCAGAAATCTTAAGCGGAGCAACCAATGGGCAACGTTGGAGCGGGGTGGCTATTTATAGCCGCAGCCTTCCTTGAAGGGAAAAGACCAAATTGGACATGTGGAGCAGCCAACGGTCGGAATTGAGCACAACGGTAACATTACGTGCGAAGCAAGTAATGCTAACTCCTCAGTTCGAAAGATATCTCATACAATACCGAAGAACAACGTCTTCTGCTGGTAGGTAATCGTTCGAAACATAAAGAGATTTCTCTCAGTCTCGCATAGGTTTTGGGCTAAGCATCACAGCGGATCTAAGCTTCAAGAACCTATACCCCTCTTAATAGTACGGATGTCCTATGACTCAAATGAATGAAAGAAGAACAACGAAAAGAATGCTACGTCTTCACTCCGTCTTCGTCTTCCATCGCTGCAGTCAATTTTCTTCGGACAGAATCACCGAACCAATTGCTTCGCGTCAGCAATAAATTTTCGAGGGGTCAACTCCTTCACATCATTCTTCTTGTCTACAAGACTTCGAAGGATATAGCACATTCTTCTCTGCTGTGCAGATATTCTTCGGTGAAGTTCCTCGAACTGGACACCGGAGACAGCATTCTCTTCGGTACTGCATGGACTATTTCTCTCTGTGTGCACTAGCAAACAAATCAGTCCATGCCTGTTTCTGTCAACAATCTCCAAAACACAAGGGGGCAAATATTGCACCAACACTAATGTTAGTCCCTTTGATTGCTTGTGATGTTGTAGTATGTAGATGAAAATCATCATTTTATTCGATCAAAATCGATGGAACAACCGTGGCCGGTTGCTATATGTCTTACTAAACAGCCGTTCATCTGTTCTTTGTGTTTCTTTAAGCCATACGACTATAGCCGAGTTTCCCCTTTTTGGTGCTCATTTGCTGTTAGTTTTTGTTGATATTAGATCACTTAATTAATTGGTGCCAAATCTCCATTGGTGTGCCATGTGTCTAGTCAGCAAACATGTTTCTATTCATGCTTTGAGATTTAAAAATTGGTTTATATGAGTTAAGGCTCAAAACTAATCCCAATCATGCAGCAAACGCAGCAACCGGCCACAAGGGTTGTTTAGCTTAGTATTAGCAACAGTCTCCAAACCGCGCTTGTGGAGGCTTTGTTTGATGGGTTCAGACTTGAGACTTTATGTCATCAACACTCTGAAATTTGACATTTGGATTTGAATAATGCGCGAACTACACTTGTTTGGATAGTGTTCGTGTATTAATGGCTAGTGTTTAATAGTATTTCATGCCTCTGGGGGGGGGGGGGGGGGGGGGGGGTCTTGAGCCTTGCTGAACTCTGAATAGCCGGACATTCAGGGGGCGAATGTCTTGTGGACACATCGAAAACTGGCCCCATGTCGTGTCTTTGTGTTCTCTTCCCCTGTAGGAGTGTCCATAAAATAGGGTTCAGAACCTAATGTTAGTCCCTTCGATTGCTTGTGATACAGTATCAGTCATTATTTATGAAAATCATCATTTTATTCGATCAGTCGATGGAACAACCATGGCAGGTTGCTATATATCTTACCGAACACTGTTCATTTGTTCTTTGCATTTTTTAAGCCATACGACTATAACCGAGTTTCCCCTTTTTGGTCCTCGTCTGCTGTTAGTTTTTGTTGATATTAGATCAGTTACTTAATCGATGCCAAACTCATTGATGTGCCATGTGTCTAGTCGGCAAACAAGTCTCTATTCATTCTTTGAGATTTAAAAATTGGACATACGAGTTATCGAGTGGAGGCTCCGTGATACTTGCATAACAGATGAACTTCTGAAAGATAGTATGGTTCATTAATGTTAGCATAGTTCCGTCTAAATCACTTTTTTCTGAGAAACATAGTACGGATACGCTCCAACTTGCAATCAGTGTGAGATGAATTAAAGTGTGTGATTCTATTGTGGAATTATGGCAGTATGCCATACATAGTCATAACAAAACTTACAAATTCCATTGTGTATCTGACTATCTGTATAACACTTTCACCGGCAGTTACTACAACTTAGGATGAGAACACACACTAACATCTAACAGTGCCTTCTCACAAAAGTAGAAAAAAGAGTATAAGAAAGAAAAATATCTAATATTGCCTAGTATACCTTGATGTTGTTTACCATACTTGGAATTGCTAAGGTTGCTTCCAAATATGTACATGATAGTCTGAGAACATGAGCTCAACAGAAGTCAGAGCTCATCAACTCGGCATCATCCTATCCGATACAAATGGATATGCTACGACCGGCCAATGATGACAGGCCGGCCGGTGCTGAGCAGCCTGTAGGAGTTCCTCCTGGCGAGGCCGTGCCTCCTCCCTGCCACCATCTGCTTCTCCTCCTTGATCTTCTCCAGCACCCTGGCGAACGCCTCGGTGTTGCAGGGCAGCTCGAGGGGGCCCGCGTCTGCATACCCAAACACCTCCTCGGCCTCCTCCAGCAGCGCCCGGAACAGCGGATGGTTCAAGCACTCCGTCCGCACCACGAACCGCTGCCTGCCCGCACCGACGTACACCGAGAAGTAGCCCTCTGCCGGCTTGTTGTTCCTTGTCGTGGTGCTCCAGCACCGGTCCAACGTCTTGGTGATCAGCCCGGCCTTCCTTGCCACCGACCCCTTCTCAGCCATGCCCATGGTGCACAAAACCTCGCAGGCTTATAGCTAGATGGAAATTTACAAAGGATGTGTAGCAAGCTTGGAATTGGGAGGTGGGGATGAAAGGGGTGGAACGGTGTATATATATATAGGCAGGTCAAGCAGGATGTGGTCTCTCGATCGAAAGGCCATATTTGAAATCTGAAGCCGGTGAGAGCGACCCAAAGGCTTTCTTTTTCGCGAATACGCAAGACTTTGCTCACCATTCCGTTCAAAAAAGAAATGGAATTAGTTGGACAATTATTGCACATATAGAATCAATCCTTGCACCTTACTCGTTGAATCTTTGGCAGGATGCACCTTGTTGCTTTAGCAGCATTTGCATGATAATACGCTTTCATGATACACGCGTACAGTGGTAATCATGCTTTATGATATGTTAATCAGAGATTCAGAGTACGATTTGGCTGTCTTGGAAGGTTAACCTAGGGGAGGAGCTAGCTGCGACTGTCGATTGTGGAAGCGTGTGTGACATCATTTCATCATGGTCGACTTGGAGGTAGGAGCTGGAGGAGGGAGGGGGCCAATGGCGTGGCGTCATGGCAAATAATGCATTTGATTTAGCCGTGAATTAGTTAATCGTCTCTGCCCAGCGCTTGCTACATGCTTGGGGTTAGTTTTGAGGTGTCAAACTCCCCAAGCACAAGTGGAGTTGTTTAGGCTAGCAGTAGCAACGGCGCATGCAACGCTCCAAACCGACAGTGCCCAGGGAGGCTTTGTTTGATGGGTTCAGACTTGAGACTTAACGTCATCGGCACTCTGAAATTTGACACCTAGATCTTAATGCACAAACTACACTTGTTTGGATAGTGTTTGTGTATTAGTGGATAGTGTTTATCTAGATTTAATTAGGAGTACTATAGATGCGTGTGTGTGTGGTGTGTCTTGATCTTATTGCTTGAGCCTGCTGATCTTTGAGTTGTCGTTGCCCAGAGACATTCATGGAGCGAATGTCTTGTGGACACATCAGGTTACATGAAAACTGACCCCATGTCCTATCTTTGTGTTCTCTTCCCTTGTAAGAGTGGGCATAAATTAGGTTTGAAGCTTGATGTTAGCCCCTTTGGTTGCTTGTGATGTATCAGTCATTATTCCTTTTATTCAATCAATCCATGGAACAACCATGGCCGGTTGCTGTATATCTTCTTGGTAACAACATCTACTAAACGATTGTTCGTTTGTTCTTTGCATTTCTTCAAGCCACACGAATATAACCGAGTTTCCCGTTTTTGGTCATCGTCTGCTGTTAATTTTTGTTGATATTAGATGACTTAATATGCCAAACCTTCATTGGTGTGCCATATATTGCCATGTGTTTAGTCAGCAAACATGTTTCTATTCCTGCTTTGAGATTTAAAAATCCTGTCCTGAGGGGTTTCCTCTGGTTAGCATAGCGGCCACGCAAGGCAGCCACTGCCGTGTCAACTGGCTTAACAGCAACTCTAGCAGAGTCTTCATATGTGCCCGGTCGCCATAATAACCGCCGGTTGACGACTTTGGGTGAAAATGTTGCTCTAGCAAAGTTATCACCCCACCCTGGATAGCCATAATTTATAGAGGTTGCTCCAAATCAAGTCCACAAGCCTCCATATTTAGAGGTTGTGGGGCGTTGCTTTGAGATCTAAAAATCCTGAGGGGTTTTCTCTGGTTGGCAGAGCGGCCATGCAAGGCAGCCGCTGCCATGCCAATTGGTTTAAGGTGTGGAGGCCACTCCGTTTGGGAGGCTTGGAGGCTTGGGTATCCCAGACCTCAGCAGAGCGACAACTGGCCTCAATGTCTGTTGGTTGTGGAGGATGCGCACGAACCCCTCGGTCCATGGAAGGGTCTAGAGCTCCAATTCTTCTATGGTGAGCACGAGGTGTTCGCCACATCCACCAAGATGGTCGTTGGTGGCAGAGCATATCCCTTATTCTAGGAAGATCGTTGGTTGGACGGTCACGACATTTCTAAACTTTCGCATGAGCTCCTTCTTATGGTCTCACTGCGCACTTAAGCGGAGGCCTTGACTGTCCGTTGTTGGATCTCGGACATCAAGGGGCCCTGAGCCCTCTGGCCCTTTGGCAGTACATCCAAGTCTGGCAGATGGTGTGCAGGGTGTTGCTTTCCACCTCACCAAACATCCTCCAGTGGCATTGTACACCGAACGGTCAATGCACATCTAAGAGTTGCTACGATGCCCTCTTTCAAGTCCTGGAAGTTGAATTGAAAGTCCTACCCCCTTCCCCCGAGGTCAAGTTCTTCATATGGCTTGCCTGTCAAGAACGATGTTGGACCACCGAGGGACTAGCGAGACACGACCTACAACATGCACCTAGGTATGTGCTTTGACTAGTCCGGGGAGACGAGCACACACCTTCTCACCAGCTGCTCCTTCTCGCGCACAGTGTGGCACGAGGTGCTCTTTTGGATCCAATCGACACCGCCCCTTCCCCTCTACGGGGGATGATTTCATGGACTAGTGGCAACAAGTGAGTCACTCCGTCTAGAACCCTACTACGGAGGGCATGCCCTCGATCATCATGTTGGTGGCATGGTGCATCTGGAAGCAAATGCGGTCATCTTGGACAACACTCTACTCTGCTTAGACCGTCTCCTTGACACTATCAAGACGGAAGCTAGGCAATGGCCAACGGCTACAAAAGGGGCAGTGCCTACCGTTTAGTTGGGTCGTGTTGTAATTATGGGTGTCACCCATCTTTGGGCTTGTACAAACTCTTCTTTTTATCAATGCGTCGAGACACAATTCTTTTTGTGTTTTCTTGATAAAAATTGACCATATGAGTTGAGCCTCTGTAATCCTATGAGTAAACGGATTTGAAACAAATTTGGATAGAAAATCAGTAGATACTTGCGTAACAGATCAAATACAGAAAAAGACTATGGTTGATTATTGTTAGCATAGTTTCACCTAAATCACCTTTTCCTAAAACACGGTAGAAGCACAGACACTCCAACTTGCAATCTGTGTGAGATGAAATGAAGTGCGCGATTCTACTTTGGAATTATGATATTACGCCATATATAGTCATCACAAAACTTACAAATTCTATCGTGTATCTGTATACCACTTTCACATACAATTACTACAACTTAGGAGACCGCACATTAACATCTAACATTGCCTTCTCACAGAAATAGCAAAAAGGGTAAAGAAGAAAAATATCTAACATTGTCCGGTCTATGGTGATGTTGTTTACCATACTTGGGAGCTAAGGTTGCTTTCAACTGTGTACATGATTATATGAGAATGGGAGCTCAACAGAAACTCAGAGCTCATCAACTCGGCATCATCCAATCCAAACACAAATGTTACGACCGGCCGACAATCATAGGCCAGCCAGTGCCAAGCGACCGATAGGAGTTTCCCCTGGGGAGGCCGTGCCTCCTCCCCGCCACCATCTGCTTCTCCTCCTTGATCTTCTCTAGCACCTTGGCAAACGCCTCGGTGTTGCAGGGCAACTCGAGGGGCCCTGCGTCTGCGTACCCAAACGCCTCCTCGGCCTCCTCCAGTAGCGCCTGGAACAACGGGTGGTTCAGGCACTCCGTCCGCACCACGTACCGTTGTCTGTCCGTGCCGACGTACACCGAGAAGCAGCCCTCCGCTGGCTTGTTCCTCGCCGTCGTGCTCCGGCACCGGTCCAGCGTCTTGGTGATCAGCCCGGCCTTCTTCCCTGCCGACCCCTTCTCAGCCATGCCCATGGTGCACAAAACCTTGCAGGCTATAGCTAGTTGCAATTTTGCAAAGAATGTGTAGCAAGCTTGGAATTGGGAGGTGCAGAGGAAAGGGGTGGAACGGTTTATATAGGGGGGTCGGCCAAGACGTGGTCTGTCGATCGAAAGGGCGTATTTGAAATCCGAAGCCGGTGAGAGCGACCCGAAGGTTTTATTTTTCGCGGATACGCAAAAGACTTTGCTCACCATTCCGTTAAAAAAAGAAACAAAAACAGATGGAGATTAGTTGGACAATTATTTTGCATATAGAATCAATCCTTGTGCCTTACTCGTTGAATCTTTGGAAGGATGCACCTTGTTGCTTTAGTAGCATCTGTGTACTATAATACGTTCCATGACACACGCGTACAGTAGTAACCATGCTGCACATTATGTTAATCAGAGATCTAGAGTACGATTTGGCAGCCTCGGAAGGTTAACCTAGTGGAGGAGCTGCGACTATGAATTGTGGAAGCGTGTGTGACCTCATTCCATCATGGTCGACTTGGTCGACTTGGAGCTGGAGGAGGGGCCAATGGAGTGGCGTCATGGCAAATAATGCATTAGATTTAGCCGCGGATTAGTTAATCCTCTAACCAGGGGCGGATCTAGTGGGGGTGCCCCGGGTGCCATGGCACCCCCTCCAAAATTGCAAAATAAATTTTACTATATATACCTAAGAGTAAATATCCATCGAGTTGTTGCTATTTTAAGACTATTTGTTGAGACTATGATGAAGTTTAGTGTAAACTCTGAACTATGGCACCCCCAAGCCAGCGGTTCTAGGTCCGCCACTGCCTCTAACCCTCTCTGACCAGCGCTTGCTGCATGATTTGGGTTAGTTTTGAGGTGTCAAACTCCCCAGCCACAAGCAGAGTTGTTTAGGTTAACAGTAGCAACGGCGCATGCAACGCTCCAAACCGACAGTGCCTGGGAGGCTTTGTTTGATGGGTTCAGACTTGAGACTCAACGTCATCGGCACTCTGAAATTTGACACCTAGATCTTAATGCACAAACTACACTTGTTTCGATAGTGTTTGTGTATTAGTGGATAGTGTTTGTCTAGATTTAATTAGGAGTACTATAGATGCGTGTGTGTGGTGTGTCTTGAGCTTATTGCTTGAGCCTGCTGATCTTTGAGTTGTCGTTGCCCAGATACACTCAGGGAGCGAATGTCTTGTGGACACATCAGGTTACATGAAAACTGACCCCATGTCCTATCTTTGTGTTCTCTTCCCTTGTAAGAGTGTGCATAAATTAGGTTTGAAGCTTGATGTTAGTCCCTTTGGTTGCTTGTGATATATCAGTCATTAACTCATTATTCCTTTTATTCAATCAATCCATGGAACAACCATGGCCGGCTGCTGTATATCTTGTCAGTTACAACATCTAATAAACAATTGTTCATTTGTTCTTTGCATTTCTTTAAGCCATACAAATATAACCGAGTTTCCTGTTTTTGGTCATCGTCTGCTGTTAATTTTTGTTGATATTAGATGACTTAATATGCCAAACCTTCATTGGTGTGCCATATACGGCCATGTGTTTAGTCAGCAAACATGTTTTTATTCCTGCTTTGAGATTTAAAAATCCTGTCCTGAGGGGTTTCCTCTGGTTAGCAGAGCGGCCACGCAAGGCAGCCACTGCCGTGTCAACTGGCTTAAGAGCAATTGTAGCAGAGCCTTCATATGTGCTCGGTCGCCATAATAACCGCCGGTTTGATGATTTTGGGTGAAAATACTGCTCTAGCAAAGTTATCATCCCACCCTAGATAGCCATAATTTATAGAGGTTGCTCCAAATCAAGCCCGCAAGCCTCCATATTTGGAGGTTGTGGGGCGTTTCTTTGAGATCTTAAAATCCTGAGGGGTTTTCTCTGGTTGGTAGAGCGGCCATGCAAGGCAGCCGGTGCCATGTCAGTTGGTTTAAGGTGTGGAAGCCACTCCGATTGGGAGGCTTGGGTATCCCGGACCTCAGCGGAGCGACGACTAGTCTCAAGGTTTGTTGGTTGTGGAGGATGCGCACAAACCCCTCGGTCCATGGAGGGATCTAGACCTCCAATTCTTCTATGGTGAGCACGAGGTGTTCGCCACATCCACCAAGATGGTGGTTGGTGGCCGAGCATATGCCTTATTCTAGGAAGATCGTTGGTTGGACGGTCATGACATTTCTAAACTTTCGCCTGAGCTCCTTCTTACGGTCTCACCGTGCACTGAAACGGAGGCCTTGACTGTCCGTTGTTGGATCTCGGACATCAGGGGGGCCTGAGCCCTGCCCTTTGGCAATACATCCAAGTCTGGCAGATGGTGCGCAGGGTGTTACTTTCCACCTCACCAAACATCTTCTGGTGGCATTGGACACCGAACTGTCAATACACATCCAGGAAGTTGAATTGAAAGTCCTACCCCCTTCCCCTGAGGTCAAGTTCTTCATATGGCTACAAAAGGGGCAGTGTCTACCGTTTAGTGGGGTCGTGTTGTAATTCTGGGTGTCACCCATCTTTGGGCTTGTACAAACTCTTCTTTTTACCAATGCGTCGAGACACAATTCATTTTGTGTTTTCTCAATAAAAATTGACCATATGAGTTGAGCCTCTGTAATCCTATGAGTAAATGGATTTGAAACAAATTTGGATAGAAAATCAGCAGATACTCGCGTAATGGATCAAGTACAGAAAAACACTATGGTTGATTAATGTTAGCACAGTTTCACCTAAATCACTTTTTCCTAAAACACGGTAGAAACACAGACACTCCAACTTGCAATCTGTGTGAGATGAATTGAAATGCGCAATTCTACTTTGGAATTATGATATTACGCCATATATAGTCATCACCAAACTTACAAATTCTATCGTGTATCTGTATACCACTTTCACATAGAATTACTACAACTTAGGTGGAGAACACACATTAACATCTAACATTGCCTTCTCACAGAAATAGCAAAAAGGGTAAAGAAGAAAATTATCTAACATTGCCCGGTGTATGGTAATGTTGTTTACCATACTTGGGAGCTAAGCTTGCTTTCAACTGTGTACATGATAATATGAGAATGGGAGCTCAACAGAAACTCAGAGCTCATCAACTCGGCATCATCCAATCCAAACACAAATGTTACGATCGGCCGACAATCATAGGCCAGCCAGTGCCAAGCGACCGATAGGAGTTTCTCCTGGGGAGGTCGTGCCTCCTCCCTGCCACCATCTGCTTCTCCTCCTCGATCTTCTCTAGCACCTTGGCAAACGCCTCGGTGTTGCAGGGCAACTCGAGGGGCCCTGCGTCTGCGTACCCAAATGCCTCCTCGGCCTCCTCCAGTAGCGCCTGGAACAACGGGCTGTTCAGGCACTCCGTCCGCACCACGTGCCGTTGTCTATCCGCGCCGACGTACACCGAGAAGCAGCCCTCCGCTGGCTTGTTCCTCGCCGTCGTGCTCCGGCATCGGTCCAGCGTCTTGGTGATCAGCCCGGCCTTCTTCCCCGCCGACCCCTTCTCAGCCATGCCCATGGTGCACAAACCTCGCAGGCTATAGCTAGTTGCAAGTTTGCAAAGAATGTGTAGCAAGCTTGGAATTGGGATGTGGGGAGGAAAGTGGTGGAACGGTTTATATATATAGGGGGGGTGGACCAAGACGTGGTCTGTCGATCGAAAGGCCGTATTTGAAATCCGAAGCCGGTGAGAACGACCCAAAGGCTTTGTTTTTCGCGAATACACACAAGACTTTGCACACCATTCCGTTAAAAAAAAGAAATGAAGATTAGTTAGACAATTATTGTGCATATAGAACCAATCCTTGCGCCTTACTCGTTGAATCTTTGGAAGGATGCACCTTGTTGCTTTAGCAGCATCTGCATTATAATACGCTTACAGTCAGAGATTCAGAGTAGGATTTGCCTGCCTCGGAAGGTTCATCTAGGGGAAGAGCTAGCTAGCTGCGACTGTGGATTGTGAAAGCGTGTATCGACTTGGAGGTAGCTAGGAGCTGGAGGGGGGGGGCGCAATGGCGTGGCGTCATGGCTAATAATGCATTAGATTTGGCCGCAGATTAGTTAGTTAATCCATCTCTGACTGACCTCCGCTTGCTGCATGATTGGGGTTAGTTTTGAGGTGTCAAACTCCCCAACCACAAGCGGGGCGTTGTTTAGGTCAGCATTAGCAACGGCGCATGCAACGCTCCAAACAGTGGAGGGGCTTTGTTTGATGCGGTCTCCGTGCTTGCAATTGGGCTGGTGCCTCTGTCATCGGCGGTTTGGCGATTTCACACCTGGGTCTAATAATGCACCAAGTATATACACTTGTGTTAGTAGATAGTGTTTGTGTATTAGTGGATAGGGTTTTGTGTAGATTTGATTAAGGGTGCAAGACGTGTGTGTGGTGTCCCGAGCTGATTTGCTTGAGCCCTGCTGGAGTTTGAATTGTCTTTGCCAAGTGCCAACCAAGGGATATTCAGGGAGCGAATGTCGACATGAAACTGAGTGACCCCATGTCGTCTCTTCGTGCTGTCTTCCTTCGTAGGAGTATCCACAGATTCAGTCTCCATCTGAAAAACATCTAGTTTGGATCATGCTAACCGCATACTACACGCGAAGCTGGCCTTTGTTTGCAGAAGAAAAACATTGAGCTTGCAGCGTGCTTGGCAAAATCCTACTGGCTGCTGTGTTGCTAGGATCCGACAGAAGCGACAAGGCAGCGATTCTGATCAGTTCTATCTCCAGCAATCGGTTACAGACATGTGGGTACCTATCCCTTGATGCCAGATGCAAATTGGGCATCTGGTCCTTCAGACCTTCGGTTGTTCATGTACGAGCAGATGAAGCAAACCTCTACTTGAGCATTATATGCCCAGCTGGCTCTCCTACTTTTTTTCCTTTTGCGGAACGGCCGAAGGCTATATACTGCATTTTGAGACAGAGGGAGTAATAAATAAAACCGGCCCTGTGTCTTACCAGAGCAATCTTGTTCAAACACAGAAGCTTATAGAAGCAACAGTTAGGAAGACATCCACAACTGCAAACTGGATAGATCACCATCCCAGATAAGCCGGCACCGAGAAGGGCCACACAAGATAATCCCAACTTTAGGGCCAAAAATCAATTATTATTTTTGGCCCTTGATTTCTGCTTTGAGTTTCATGTTTTTTTTTTCTGTTCTGTTCTGTGAGTTGTTTTGGGCTGGGGGTTTTCGACTCACCACATATTTGGCTCAGTCAATTCCTTAATGGGTTGAAGCCATTATCTGTGCGATCCAGCCCTCCCCTCTCTCCCTTTGTTCTTTATGTTTTATTGATTTTATTTGTTTTTGCTTTTGTTTTTTGTTTTTTGTTTTTCTTTACTAGTCAGGTTTTTTTGTGTGGGTATTTTTGAGATGTTGGGTGAGTGTAAATGTATACACACATATACTATAAAATATATGCAAAAGTTGCAGTATTATGTGAGTATTCTTTGCATGTTGTGAAAAGGTGCAATTTCGGTGCAAAGTTGTGTGCAAGCTTTTTTATAATTTATTTTCTTATTTTGTTTCATCTTAAAGGGTAACAATAATGCCACTGATTCATTGTTCCTTATAAGGGTAATACCAATGCCTCTAATTCATTCCTTCTTAGGAAATTTGTTTTCCGTAAATTTCACTATTATATGTTTATTCTTGCATATTTGAAAAAAGTACAATTGTATACTCGGTGCAAATTGTGCCACTATTTGCGTTAGTTTTTTATTTATTTTTTCTTCTTAAAGGGTAATACCAGTGCCATTAATTCATTCTTCATTAGAAAACCTCATTATTTTTGTTTTGTTTTAGCTTTTATTTTATTTTATTTCTTCTTAAAGGGTAATACCAAAGCCACTAATTCATTCTTTCTTTCTTAGAAAACTTCATTGTTTTGATTTTGCTTAAGTTTATATTTCATTTTATTCCTTTTTAATACAATGCCACTAATTCATTCTTTTTTAGGAAATTTCATTTTTCTGAAATTTCAGTATTATATTCTTATTCTTTCATATTATAAAAAGCATAATTTTTTAGTAAAATTATGTGCAAATTTTGTCATTATTTGTTTTCATTTTTTTCCATTTTCTTGATTTTCAAAGGGTAGTACCAAATGTCACTAATTCATTCTTTCTTAGAAAACTTCATTATTCTAATTTTGTTTTAGTTTTGATTTTATTTTCTTTCTTCTTCAAGAGTAATACCAAAGCCACTAGTTCATTCTTTTTAGAAAAACTTTATTATTTGGATTTTGTTTTAGTTTAATTCATTTTTATTTCTTCTTTAAAGGTAATACAAATGCCACTAATTCATTTTTTCTTAGAAAATCTCATATTGTTTATTTTATTTTAGTTATTATTTCATTTTTCTTTCTTCTAAAAGGTTATCAATGCCACTAATTCATTTTCCTTATAAAACCTCATATATTTTTTTATAGTTTTTATTTTATTTTCTTTCTGCTTAAATGTTAATACCAAAGCCACTAATTCATTCTTTCTTAGAAAACTTCAGTATATTGAATTTTTTTTTGTTTTTATTTCATTTTCTTTCTTCTTTAATCGTAATACAAATGCCACTAATTCAGTCCTTTTTAGGGAACTTCTTTTTGTGAAAATTGCACTATTATATGCTTACTATCTAATTGTCTGTGCGTTGCACCATGGGCATACATTGTCCTTCTTTTATTTTGTTTAGTTTCTTTTTCATTTTCTTTTTCATTTTCTTTTTCTTTTTTAAGTGTAATGCCAATGTCACTAATTCATTCTTTCTTATAACACTTTATTTATTTATTTTCATTTTCTTTCTTTTTAGGGTATGCCACTAAATCATTCTTCCTTATAAAAATTCATTATTTTAATTTTTTAACTTTTATTTTATTTTGTTTCTTCTTTAAGGGTAATTGCTACTCGTGATGGAGTTGTTGGATTTTCCCGAAGATGAAGGGTGATGCAGTATAGTAATAGATAGTATTTCTCTCAGTTAAGAATCAAGGTTTATCGAACCAGTAGGAGACAACACACAAACAACTTTAGCAGCACCTTGCTACTTGTGAGCTGCGTTGGGATTTTCTCGAAGAGGAGAGGATGATGCAGTACAGTAGAGATAAGTATTTCCCTCAGTTAAGAACCAAGGTTATCAATCCAGTAGGAGAACCACACAGAACCTTGTTAGCAGCACCTACACACACAAAAGCAAATACTTGCACCCAACGCAAACAAGAGGGTTGTCAATCCCCTTGGCGGTTACTTGCAAGGATTAATTCTGATAGTGATAGATAGATAAATAAATTGCAAAACAAAATAAAGGAAATAAAATTGCAGCAAGGTATTTTTGGATTTTATATATGATAGATAAATGACCCGGGGGCCATAGTTTTCACTAGAGGCTTCTCTCTCGAACACATAGCATACGGTGGGTAAACAAATTACTGTTGAGCAATTGATAGAAAAGCGCATAGCTATAACGGATTCATGGCAATGATCATGTATATAGGCATCATGTCTGAGACAAGTAGACCGACTCCTGCCTGCATCTACTACTATTACTCCACCCATCGACCGCTATCCAGCATGCATCTAGGGTATTAAGTTAATGAAAACAGAGTAACGCCTTAAGCAAGATGACATGATGTAGACAAAGTAAACTCAAGCAATATGAATAAACCCCATCATTTTATCCTTAATGGCAACAATACAAATATGTGTCTTATCCCCTACTTTGTCACTGGGATAGAGCACGCAAGATTGAACCCATCACAAAGCACCTCTCCCATTGCAAGATAAATCAATCTAGTTGGCCAAACCAAATGGATAGATCGGAGAGAAATACAAAGCTATAACAATCATGCATAAAATAAGTTCAGAAAAGACTCAAATATCTCTCATGAATAATCTGATCATAAACCCACAATTCATCGGATCCCAACAAACGCACCGCAAAAGAAGATTATATCGAATAGAACTCCAAGGAGATCGAGGAGAACATTGTATTGAAGATCAAAGAGAGAAAAGAAGCCATCTAGCTACTAGCTATGGACCCGTAGGTCTGTGGTAAACTACTCACACAACATCGGAAGGGCGGCAAGGTTGATGTAGAAGCCTTCCGTGATCGATTCCCCCTATGGCAGAGTACCGGAAAAGGCCTCCAGGTGCGATCGCGGAAGAACAGAAGCTTGCGGCGGCGAAAAAGTTATTTCGTGTGGCTCTCTGGTATATTGGGAATATTTGAGAATTTATAGAGGCGGAATTAGGTCAAGATGTGCCACGAGGGGCCCACAAGCCTGGGAGCGCGCCTCCCGAGCTTGTCGCTCCCTCGTGACTCCTCCGGTCTTCTCCCGAACCTTCTAGGGTCTCTCTTAGTCCAGAAAAAATTAATCCAAAGTTTTTTCTTCATTTGGACTCTGTTTGATATTGATTTTCTGAAAAGCCAAAAACAAGCAGAAAAACAACAAATGGCACTGGGCACTAAGTTAATAGGTTAGTCCCAAAAATGATATATAATTGCATATAAAACATCCAAGATTGATACTATAATAGCATGGAACAATCAAAAATTATAGATACGTTGGAGACGTATCACACCTGCAGGCAAACAAATTAATTGCTTGCACCCAACAAAGGCAAGGGGTGCGTCACTACCCTTGTTCTTGTCAGTTACAAGGTTAAAAGCAAATGGCGATAATGATAGCAAATAAGTAGCAATGGTAAAAGCTTGCAAATTAATTGAGAATGGACCCGGGGGCCATAGGTTCACTAGTGGCATCTCTCTCGAAAGCAAGGTAGCGATGGGTAAACAAATTACTGTTGGGCAATTGACAGAATTGCGCATTGTTATGATTGCTACTTGTGATAGGCGTTGGGATTTCCCCGAATGGGAAGGGTGATGTAGTATAGTAGCAGATATTATTTCCCTCAGTTAAGAACCAAGTTATCGATCCAGTAGGAGACACGCGCAAACAAATGTCAACAGTACCTGCACACACACACACACACACAACAAATACTTGCACCCAACGTGGGCAAGAGGATTGTCAACCCCCTTGTACTTGTTAATTCCAAGGATTAATTCTAATAGTGATAGATAGATAAATTACAAAGGAAAATAATAAATAATAAATTGCATCAAGTATTTTTTAGGGTTTCAGAAAATATAAAGTGAATGGACCCGTGGGCCATAGCGTTCACTAGATGCATCTCTCTCATGAGCATAGCAACGGTGTGTAAATAAATTACTGTTAGGCAATTGATAGAAAAGCGCATAGTTATGACGTTATTCATCGCATGATCAATATATAGGCATTATGTCCGAGGCAACTAGACCGACATCCATCTGCATCTACTACTATTATTCCATCCCTCGACTGCTATACATTATGCATCTAAAGGTATTAAGTTCATAACAAACAAAGTAATGCTTAGAGCATGGTGACATAATGTAGACAAAGTAAGACCAAATAATATGTTCGAACCCCGTCATTTTGCCCTTAGTAGCAACAATACAATACGTGCATTGCTACTCCTCCTGTCACAGATTAAGGTCACTGCAAGATTGAACCTACTATCAAGCACCTCTCCCACTGAAGATAAATCAATCTAATTGGCCAAAGAAGACGGATAGATCGGAGAAAAATACAAGGCTATAAAATCACACATAATAAATCTCAGAAAATACTCAATTACTTTCAATGTATAATCTGATCATAAACCCACAATTCATCGGATCCCAACAAACACACCACAAAAGTTTACATCAGATTGATCTCAGATGAGATCATTGTATTGAAGATCAAGAGAGATGAGAGAGAGAGAGAGAGAGAGAGAGAGAGAGAGAGAGAGTCATCTAGCTACATCTATGGACCGTAGGTCCTGTGGGAACTACTCATACATCATCATGGAGGCAGCAAGGTTGATGAAGATGGCCTCCGTGATGGATTCCCCTCCGGCATAGTACCGAAAAAGGCCTCCAGATGGGATCACGGAAGAACAGAGGCTTGCAGCGGCGGAAGAATTGTTTCGGGAGTTCCCCTGAGGCTTTCTGGATTAATGGGAATTTATAACGCTGGAATTAGGGTAAACGAAGTTGCAGGGGGCCCACAAGGGGGCTAGGCGCGCCCCCCCTGCCTTGTCGCTCCGTCTTCTGTCGTCTGGTCTCCTCCCGAAGTTTCTAGGGTCTCTTTTGGTCCAGGAAAAATCGTCAAAACGTTTCATCGTGTTTGAACTTCGTTTGGTATGGATTTTCTGTAAAACCAAAAACAAGCAGAAAACAGCAACTGACACTGGGGCACTGGGTTAATATGTTAGTTCCAAAAAATGATATAAAATGGTATATAAAGCATACAAGATTGATAATATAATAGCATGAAACAATCAAAAATTATAGATACATCGGAGGCGTATCAATGATGATCTTCCATGGCATAATCAATACATAGGCATTACGTCTGTGGCAAGTAGACCGTTAATCCAAGTGCATCTACTACTATTACTCCACCCCAAGACCGCTATCCAGCATGCATCTCAAACTATCAAGTTCATACAAACAGAGTAACACATTAAGCAAGATGACGTAATGTAGACAGAATAAGATCAATTAATATGACCGAACCCCGTCGTTTTATCCTTAGCAGCAACAATACAATACACGCTCTTATCCTTTCTGCCAGTGGACAGGATCACCGCAAGATTGAACCTACTACAAAGCACTTCTCCCCATGAAGAAAAATCAATCTAACTTGACCAAAGTAGACGGATGGATCGGAGAGAAATACAAAGTTATAAAATTACGCAGCAAAGAAGGCTCACGAAACTAATATAAATTCAATGGATAATCTGATCATAAATCCACAATTTATCGGATCCCAACGAACACATCGCAAAAGATTACATCGGATTGATCTTAGAAAAGGGCATTGTATTGAAAATAAAGAGAGAGAGAAAGTCATCTAGCTACTATTATGGACCCGTAGGTCCTGAAGGAACTACTCACACATCATCATGGAGGCAGCAAGGTTGATGAAGATGGCTGCCATGTCGGATTCTGAATTGTGTTGACCAACGAGGAGATATTCAGGGAGCGAATGTCGACATAAAACTGACGTCTTCCTTTGTGGGAGTATCCACAGATTCAGTCTCCATCTGAAAAATATCTAGTTGGATCTTGCTAACAAGATACTACACGCGAAGCTGGCCTTTGTTTGCAGAAGAAAAAGATTGAGCTTGCAGCGTGCTTGACAAAATCCTACTAGCTCTTGTGTTGCTAGGATCCGACAGAAGCGACAAGGCAGCGATTCTGATCAGCTCTATCTCCTGCAATCGGTTACAGACATGTGTGCACCTATCCCATCGTGCCACATGCAAATTGGGCAACTGAAAAAGAAATCGACAAGGCTAATAATGATATGACTACGAATTAGTACCACATGAACTCATTCGTCAGGTCAACGAGCAGCATGCCAATGGACAATGGCAACGAACACCTAGCATGCATGCATGACAAGCAGTCAAGCAAAAAATGAAAAATCTAACATTGATCTTGGCAAGAAGGCTGAAATCCCGTGTCTTGTCAAGCTTGTCCTCAAGTTCTGAAGCCGGCCGGCCGGTTTACGGCCGAGCAGCCGCTCGTTGTGGTGGCGGGAAACGTTCGAACGGGGGCGGCGCCGACGATGACACCGGCGCCGGCTGGTAGAGCGGGAAAGGCAGGAAGGGCGGGCGCAGGAACGGCACCAGCCACTCCGGCACGTGGAACGGCCACGGGAACGACACCGTCCCTACGGCGGCTCCCGGGGCCGCGGGCGACGGGAGCCCGAACGGCGGCGGCCAGAAGAGCGGCAGGAACGGCCAGAAGAAGAGCGACGACCCGAACGCGCTGTCGCCATTGCCGCCGCCGTTGCCATCGCCGTGGCATAGCTTGCGGTCCCGCTTGGCGGGGCGGAAGTTGAGCGCGTTGAGGTTGAGGAAGCACGCGGCCGCGCCGCGGGAGCCCCGGAGCGCGATGTGCTGCGTGGAGCCGCGGAGGCCCGGGACGTTGCAGGCGGCTGAGGAGCTCCGGACGAGCGTGGCGCGGCACGCCGACCGGAGCTCGTGGCCCTCCCGGCACTCGAAGCCGTCCACGGGGGGCACGTCCAGCTTGTACACGCCGTGCTGGTCCGTGGTGCGCTCCGCCTCCAGCGAGATCTCCTCCGGCGCCGCGCTGGAGTTCACCTTGAAGTTGCACTGGATCAGCACCCGAGCCCCTGCATCATCACATCACATTCACACCACAGAACCTGCTACTGTTAGTGCCGGATTAAAAATTCAGAGCCTGAACTACTGTGTTCAAAAGATTAACAGAAACACCAGAATTTGAGAATGTGCTGCTAAGTCACGGCGTTAATCTGGTTCAGAGTTCATTGCAGTAAACAAAATAGAAGCAACAAAATTTTATGATTTGCTACTAATTCAAAGGGTTAATCTGGTTCTGGGTTCATTGCAAACTACCTGAAAGTTTAAGTAGCAACGTAGAGTGGCAAAGCAGGGGATCAGGGCGAACAAGTGCCAACATTGTTCAGATCGCAGGCACGCAATGCCTGTGCTGATCATACACGCATGCAGGTATCATTTTTGAGCTCTGGATTGTTATTCTGTCGAGTGAAAACAGCAGTGCCTAATGCCTCTTGGGTTCATATCAGGCATAACGTTCTAGTGGCAATACATGGCCAGAGTTGAGAGTGGAACGACACCACAGGCAGAGCACTACTAAAACTCTGTAGCAACCTGGCATGTTCAGTAATATTTTTCAGAAGAATCATTGTTCAGTAAAACTCTTAAGAACTCGACTCTTAAGAAAGAGATGAGAGTACAAATAACTACTTTTAAGGTAGTATATGCATGTGGCACTCCACTGGCACACCTTGTAATTAACAAATCTGTCAACAACATGCAGCCAAGAACTACTCCAGTAAACGTGTACAATGCAGGTTAAAAGTATGCTCAATGTCTCCTCAGTTCACATCTTCCTTTTACTCTTCAACCGAGTCTCCTCAGTGAGTTCAAACATGAATGAAACTGCACTTTCCAGTAAATTTATAATAAAAACCAAATAAAGGGTACGGCAATGTAGCACTCTGCATTGAGCAAGAGATTCGCACCCCTTGTGATTAATGGAAAGCAAGACGGCGTGGAAAAAGAATGGTAGCCGGAAAGAGCGTGCCGTGTGTTTCACTTTCACCTTTGAGGAAGAAGCTGTGCTTGGAGAAGGTGTTGTTGGAGCAGGCGTCGCAGTAGACGGAGCCGACCACGGTGATGTTGCTGGACTTCCTGGCCTCCGCGCCGCCGCCCAAGAACGAAACCACCAGCAGCAGCAGCAGCGCCATGAACGACGCGGCGGCGGGAGCTCTGCAGTTCCTCGCCATTGCCGCCACGAGATCAGGTAGCAATGGGGATGAGGTTGCGGGGAGAGTGGTGGGATGGGGAGAGGGGAGGGAGGCTAGAGGCTACAATGGAAGAGAACAAATGCATGTGAACCGGCTTGGACTGGCGCGGAGACATGGAGAAGCCGGTCAAGCACTAGCTGCTGCTGCCGTTCTGTGTGGTGCTGTGGTCTCTTCCTCCCCTTTTTGTTTGCCTTTTTCTCTTTTTTGCTCACCGGAGATTGTGATGGATGCAGCCATGCACGCTCTGCATGCATGCACGTGATTGGGTCTACGGGACCAGGTGTATGCGATTAGAGTCGTCATGTTCCGGTACAAGATAATCGCTGGAGTTGAGTACATCTTGTCTGTGCTCGCTGGCCCAGGAAATCGACCCGGATGCATGATTTGGAGAAAACACATAGGGCTTGTTTGGTTGCTTCCTCGCTGCAGCCTGGCTAGCTCAGCGTGGCTCAACCGAGGCTGGTTGAGGAAATACATGCGAAAAACTAACATCTGCATATTGTTTGGTTGCCCGCATCTAGACCTCTTGCATTAGGGGAGCAATTTTGACATAGCGTTTGGTTGTCCGCATTGGCTCGGCTCACGTAAACACGGTGTTTGGTTACATACGCGGGATATGATTAAGAGATAAAACTTACACTTAACACACACAGTTACACTGTGCTTCGCGACTGCGGTGGACGGTAACCGCGGCACCTCGTCCGACACGACGAGCACGGAGTCTCGTGCGAGCGTTCCTGCCGGCGCCGCGGCGAACTAGTTGCTAGCGCCGCCACCGCAGGAAAGTCCATGCGGAGGAGCGCTGAGGCAGAGGACGGGGGAGGAGAAATGCAGTGTGTGTCGGACCATGGTGACTGCGGTGGACGGTGGTCGTGGCGCCGCGTCCGACACGACGAGCATGGAGTCGTGCGCGAGCGACCCCGTCGGCGGCGCGGCGAACTAGTTGCTAGCCTCGTCGCCGCAAAGAAAGTCAGCACAAAGGCAGTGGACAGAGGAGAAGAAATGCAGTGCTCGCGCCATGGCAGCGTCAGTGCAGTAGGACGAGAGAGAGGAGGCCGAGATGACCGACGCCGGAAATGACTCCAGTGTAGTAGGACGCGAGCAAGAAGGTCAAGAGGAACAGCGCCGGCATCAAGAGGGACGAATAGGGGGGCTCTGAGGCAGAGGACAGGGGAGAAGAAATACAGTGTGCGCGCCATGCCGGCGTCAGTGCAGTAGGATCATGGAGAGAAGACCGAGATGAACGACGGCGACGATGACGCCACTGCAGCAAGACGCGGGAGAGGGGATCGAGAGCAACCACGCCGGCCTAGAGGAACGGTTAAGCAGTGTCCTAAATCAGACCACACATATGCATATGTACAATCACGACGAAGATGTAGATTTTCTCGTCTACGATCTTCAAAACAGAAAACTTGCGACACGAAAGTTGTGTGAAACTGCGAGATTAGGCTACTGGTCAAAGGAAATTTCAAACGGTTGACCGTGCTCGACGAATTTGACAAAATTCGTTCAATTAGTTCCAAACGTGAACACAAAATTGAGCATTTACGGTCAGCAAAACTACGAACCGATCACAAAAATGGAACCTTAACATCGATGTGCATCTTTTTCGTGTAGAACTTATCTCGAATTGAAGCACCGTTGTGTAGATTAAAAGGGAGAAGGAAGAAAGGAGATTAGGAGGAGCTTAATGGAGATAGAAGACCTGTTTACCTGCTCGCATCCCTCCAGCCTCCTCTGATGCAAGGGGCTCATCCATGTGCGCTCGTTGTGGTTCAGCTCGGCCTGGCTCGATGGAAACTGCTGATATGGGCGTTCCCAGCGAGACAGGCCCAGAGGTGCTTTAAACTTCGTGCTATGTAGGCGCAACAGTGTATGCGGGCAACCAAACAGCCCAGTTTCTTTCCGCGCGGGCCTGGTTGGGCTTAATGCAGGCAACCAAACGCGTCCATAGGTAAACAGATCATGCAGTGCGGATTTTTGGAAACTGGGACTAGGCGCACCCGGTTAGGAAAAAAAGGAATAAGCATTGTCTACTATATTACTCACGTGTAAAGTTAACTTGTGTGAAATTGTTGGCAAAAAAAAAATTGCAAGTACGAATAGTAAGCCTAATATAGTACTATCGTTTTGGTTTTATTCGGTTAGCATAACAGGAAAGTCATTTTGTCGCAAAACGTTGCGCGTAAGTAATACACTAGACAATGTCAAAAAAAAAGTAATACACTAGACAATGCTTGTCCCAAAAAAGTTTCAAAAATATTTGACCATTTTGACTATTTTTGCAATTCGGGTACATGTTCACCCATGTCCCAAGGTGTATTTTCGACTGATCGTGTTCTTATAAAGCAAAACAAACAAGCAAAAGGTGGTTGAAACAAATTTGCTGCAGCTCGGATTCTTTAGATGTACATCCTCGAGGTCAGATGTAGATAATTAGCCGCGCCTGATGAGTGCAAATACTCCCTCCATTTTTTTACTCAGCATATAAGATTTGTCTGAAGTCAGTCTTCGTAAATTTTGACCAAATTTGTAATAAAAAATATCAACATCAACAATATTTAAGTTATATAATACTAAAATTAATTCCATCATCCATCTAATAATATTCATTTGGCATTGTGAATGTTGATAGTTTTTTCTATAAACATGGTGAAACTTTATGAAGTTTAACTTTAGACAAATCTTATATGCGGAGTAAAATGAAAAGGAGGGAGTAAAAGCACAAACGTCATAAAAAATTGTCAAGTGCCTTTGCAGTAGGCAGAAGTGGATTTTCTTGGATTGGGCTATCGATTACTATATGGGCCACATAATCTAGCCAAGGACTTCTTGAGATTTCTGGACCTGCCGTGCTGGATCGCGCCTGGGGGAAGCAGTGAAGATCAGTGTAGGTGCAGCGGCAGCAATATGCAGAGACAGAAGTGGACATTTCTTGGGGGCCTCCGCTGTTACTTTCATGGTTTACTTGACCCTCCATCTTTGGAGGCGCAAGCATGTAATGAGGCCCTAGCTCTTGCCAAACTCAATATACGCAAGGTGGTGATTGCTTCGGATTGCCTTGAGGTTGTTACAAGCATCAACAAAGGAGCAGACTCAGTTTATGCATTCGTCTTCATGAGATACATCATCGTATGAAGGAATTTGATGAAGTTTGCTTTCGGTTTAAGCCTCGTGAGTCAAATTCTGAAGCCCATGATTTAGCCAAAGCATCTTCGACTCTTGTAACAGGGACCCATTTGTGGCGAGAGGTAGTGCCTGACATTATTTGTATACCAGACACTTTGATCATTGAATAAAATCCCTAGTTACCCTAAAAAAAGAGTATGAGGACTTGAGGAGAAACCCCGACAAAACTCTTCTTGTCCATATTGGCTTTTTAGTGGGCAACTCTATTTAGGTTGAACGTGCCATGTATCGCTTATATCAATAGGGAGGCAGCCATTGTACACAATGTTTTTCAAAAGTAAATGGTTCCAATAATATATAGTTTGAAAATAAGTTTACTTCATTAATTATGGATAAAAACAGTTTTAAAATAGTAAAATGTAATTTTTGTTTCATGTTGCAAAAAGAAATGTTCTTGCATATGTAAGAAATTTCATGCAGTTCAAGAAAATATTTTGTATTTTACTGAAATTAGAATTTATATATGTTAGTAGTACGCAAGCATGTCAAAAGTGTTCATTTAATTTAAGAAATGTGTCGTATTCTAAAAAATGACCATGTACTTAGAAAGTAATCATATATTTCCAAAAAAATATTTGGGCAGCTTTCAAAAATATTTGCTGGTTTAATAAATGTGCCTGTAGTTTTAAAAAGTGATCATGTATTTTAACAATGTTATTTTAATTATAAAACTTCTTTCATACTTTTAAAAAAGTTAATTGTATAAAAAGTGTTCATGTAATTTCTAAAATGTCCTTATATTTGTTTAAAGTGTTCACTCATTTTGAAAATAATCGTGTGTTTATAGAAAAATGTTTAAACTTTAGTAAAAGGAAGAAACGTTCTGCAGAAAATAAATAAAAGGTAGAAACAGAAGAAAAAAAGAAAAACAAATACAGAAACAAAAAACAGAAAGGAACCAAGGCCTTGAGGTGGCGTCGTGCTTCCGTCAATCCCGGACAGGTGAGTGAGGCGGTTCCAAGCCGAACGGGCTGGGGGTCCGACCGGGAAAACGTCAAGAAGCAGGGCTCATGCTCGAACGGCCGGTCGTTGCCCGCGCACCCAAAACCTCCTAATCGACGCCTTGTGCACTGGTTAAGAGTTATGGCGCCCACACGCCCGCATATATGGATCAGCCCACTACGTGGCGACGCGATCGCTCGCCAGGACACACCTGGTTCGCTCGGCGAACGGTTAACTAGTTTTTTTTTTAGGGTTAAAGTTGCCACTTTATTTAAAATTCAAAGCTCGAAATCTCATCCGAAAGTACATCAAGAACAAAGTCTGGGGGAGCCCCCAACCAAATCTTACAAAGTTCATCTCCTGCTCCTACTCTAGCTAACTTATGCGCGGCAACATTCGCAGAACGCCTAACCCACGACACTTTAAACTCCGAAAAAGATTTCAGCATAGCCTTTATTTCTTCCACCAATGGCCCTGCAGCAGAGAGATCCTTTTGTGGGTGATTCAACATATGAACAACCCCTTGACAATCAAGTTCCACATGAACCTTCTCAGCATTGATCTCCCTTGCCACATTAATAGCTTGCTTGCACGCCATAATCCCCGACGTCTCGGGATCGACAATATTTGGAAAGTGATGGAACATACCCGCTCTGAAAGACCCATTATGATCCCTAAGCACCACTCCACCACCCGCCTTGTCACCTGTTTTAGTAGTCGCACCATCAGCATTTACTTTGATCCACCCCTCGTCTGGCGGCTCCCATTTTTGCAATAGTCTTTGCACCGGAGTATGGTTCGATGGTGGGTGCACTCCCTTCCAGTCCTCCATGTGAGCAAGGGCAGTGGCCAATATTTCATGTGGTGGTTTGATCCTTTTCCCATCTCTAGCTTCATTTCGAGCCAACCAGAGGCCATATATGGCTTGCACCGTCGCCTCCTTCTCCTCATCGGATGCTCCCGCCAGCCACTCGAGTAGCCAGCGTGCTAGTTCCCTATGGGAGTCCATCGGGCATGGTGGGATCGCCACCACAACTCCCTTCTCTGAGTGAAATAGCTGCCAAAAAGAACAGAATGTTGGCACGCCCAAAACCGATGAAAAATAGTTTCTTCTCTTCCACAAGCGACACAAAAGACCCCTGGTTTTATCCTTCGTCGATGAAGCTCCGAACCAACAGCCAGCCCATTCGTAATGAGTCTCCACAGATGTATATTTGCCTTTCCCGGGGCACTTGTATACCACAGCGCCGTGTACCCCTTGTGCCTACTTACTGAGCTAGAAGATTCCGGCTGTCCGGATCTTGATCTAATCATGGACATTTTTAGGTGGTAGGCAGATCTCACCGTGAAGGAGCCCTTCTTAGTGAAGTTCCATGCGAGGTAGTCCTCCATTCCCGCGCCACCCACAGCGATCTGCAGGATATCCGTTGCATCGGCAGGGGTAAACATCTCCATCACTTTATTCCGGTTCCAACTCCTACCATCAGATGATAGAAGGTCAGCCACCCTTGCCACTCCGGGAATGAAAATCTGTCCCGGCGGCTTCATGGATCCGTTCCTAGGTACCCAGTTTGCATGGTGTATGTTAATCTTGGATCCATCCCCAATTCTCCACACCACACCTTCTCGAAGGAGGTCTCGGCCATACAAATGCTTCTGAAGGTATATGATGCTGTCGAGGGGCATGTTGCAGTCATAATAGAGTCCTCCCTGAAATATTGCGCCTTGAGAACCCTAGCACATAGCGAATCTGGACACTGCAGAATCCTCCACGCTTGCTTTGCAAGAAGGGCCTGATTGAAAGCCTCCGGATCCTAAAATCCCATCCCCCTTTCTCGCTTAGAATTGCACATTTTCTGCCACGAGATCCAATATACTTTCCGCTCACCATCCCTTGCCCCCCACCAGAATTTCGATGAGATAGAATTCAGATTCCGGCACGTTTTCTTTGTGGGGTGAAAACAGCTCATGGTGAACGTTGGTACAACTTGGAGTCCCGACTTGATTAGCACTTCCCTCGCTGCCTTTGAGAGGCCCTGTCCCTTCCATCCACTAACTTTGCCCTTGGAGCTCTCCGTGGCATAATGAAAAGTGCCCTCCTTTGATTTTTCCAACCAGTGTTGGTAGACCAAGGTACCTCTCACTAAGGGCTTCAGAAGATACACCCAGAACTGATTTGAGCTCCGCCTTAGTTGTCTCTTGACAACCTTTACTGAAGAAGATGGAAGATTTTTGCAAATTTACCTTCTGTCCCGAGGCCTCTTCATATCTGACCAAAATGTCCTTAAGTGTCTCCATGTTATCCCATGATCCTTCTAGGAAAACAATACTGTCGTCCGCGAACAGTAGGTGTCTGACATGGGGGCCAGTGCTCCCAAACGCCACCCCTTTAATTTTGTTATCATTTTGTGCTTTCCTCAGAAGTGCGGAAAAACCCTCAACGCAGAAAAGGAAAAGATATGGTGATAGAGGGTCCCCTTGTCGAAGACCACGGGAGGGGAAAAACTCCTAGAACATCCTCCATTCAGCTTGACCGAAAATCTTGCTGTCGTTACACATCTCATGATCATCGCTGTCCAGTCCGATGGGAAACCGATCTTGTCCATCATCCGCTGCAAGAAAATCCATTCCACCCTATCGTAGGCCTTCATCATATCGAGCTTCACCATGCACAAAGGTTTCTCCCTCTTCCGGTTGCGTATAGCATGAACACACTCATATGCCACCAGTACATTATTCGTAATGAGACGTCCAGGCACGAACGCACTCTGCTCCTCTGAAATAAGAATGGGAAGGATGATCTTCAGTCTATTAGCCAAAATCTTCGTGGCAATTTTGTACAAAACGTTACACAGACTGATAGGCCTAAACTGAGAGAGCAACTCCGGTGAGTTAACTTTCGGAATCATGACAATAACAGTTGCATTAAAATGCTCCGGCCCTGCTGCACCACTTAAGAAGTCACGGACAGCACGACAGATATCTCCTTGTAACAGCGACCAGTGTCGTTGATAGAAGAGCGCCGGGAGGCCATTCGGCCCCGGCGCTTTTGTCGGCCCCATCTGAAATAGAGTTGTCTCTATTTCTTTGTCCAAAACAGGAGCTATAAGTGCTGCATTCATGTCATCCGTGACCACCTTATCAATGTTCTAAAGCAAACCCTTAGCCCTGGCCGACCCATCAGATGTGAAAAGGTTTTCATAAAAAAGCGGCAGCCATGGCTCTCATCTCTTCATCAACCGTACACTTAGTACCATCTTCCCTACGCAGCGCCTTGACCATGTTCTTCCTTTTCCGATGCGACGCCCGGTTCTGAAAATATTGAGTATTTTGATCCCCCGCCTTAAGCCAGTCCACCCTTGATCGCTGTCGGTACATTATTTCCTCACGTTCATAAACCTCTATGAGCTGCTCTTCTATCTCCCGCACCTCCTGCTGGTACCCTATGGTCAGGGCTCTTTCCTTTGCTTCCAGGAGCTGCGCCTTCAGCTGCTTGATCTTTTTTCGGATGGATCCAAAGACCTCTCGGGCCCACCGCTGCATAGAGACCGACATATTACCCAGCTTCTGCCAAACAGCTGCCAGCCCCTCCTCTCCCGTACTAGCTGCGTCCCAAGCTTCTGCAATCATCGTCTCATAATGCTCATGCCGGGTCCAAGCCTCTTCGAACTGAAACGGTCTATCACCAGACCTCGCGTGACATGGAGCCGTCTCCAGCGCACGCACCACTCGGGCTGCAAGAAAAGCTCGAGGCTCGTGAGCCGCTCGAGATCGACTCGTATTTTGACTCGACTCAAGATCGACTTGAAAAGAAATGAGCTGAGTATGAACACTGGCTCGCTCGATTTTAGCTCGATAGCTCGATGTCATATAATTATATTAAACAATCTTGATATATATTAAAAGAAAATATGATAATTTATTATCATATATGTTGTGTACGACTTTTCTCACTTTTAACTAGTAGCAAATATGGAAGCCAAATTAAGCACAGAGAAAATTTAGCCTTAATATGATACGTGGTCAAGCCATGTGTTAAATATCCTATTATTCTCAGCCAAAGTTTGAGAGCGGACGCACCTTCATGTTCTATCTTTCTAGTTCATCCATGATCGCTAGTTATCAAGTGCTAGTCTTCAGTTGAGTGAGAATACGTAAAATTTTGTAGTGGTTCCCTATGTTGTGTTGTGGCCTATCATGTTTGAAAAATTACCTTAGATTATTAATAAAATCATCTTATTTAACTCGAAACTAGCTCGAGATCGACTCGAGATCGATACAAGCTGAGCACGAGCAACTTTCTATAGCTTGACCTTGAGCTTCGCTCAGTTGAGCTCGCTCGAATTTTAGTATAATCTGAGCCGAGCCTAGTCCAACTCGCTCGAACTCGACTCGTTTGCGGCCCTACGCACCACTAGAGCTTGGTGGTCAGATTCTTCACATAAAATATGCTCGACTGATGTCTCTGGAAACATGCTTAAAAAATTGTCATTGCATGTAGCTCTGTCCAACCGCACTTGAATATTCTCCTGTCCATCTCTCTTATTATCCCATGTGTAGGGATACCCCGAGAATCCCAAGTCTGGCAAGCCGCAGTCGGCAAGACAATCACGAAAATCCTCCATTTGTGAAAAACTCCTCGGGTTACCCCCTAGCTGATCCGTTTGAAAGAGGGCCTCGTTGAAGTCACCAACACAAATCCATGGTCGGTCGTCCTGTGCCCGAAGATACCGAATTGCATCCCACGATTTTTTGCGAAGTTCAGTTCGAGGTTCTCCATAGAATCCAGTGACTCTACAGATTTTACCATCACATATACTACTTCGGCATCCAGGAAATATTGGCACCATGGCCTGATACGTCTCCGTCATATCTACTTTTCCAAACACTTTTGCTCTTGTTTTGGACTATATTTTGCATGATTTGAATGAAACTAACCCGGACTGACGCTGTTTTCAGCAGAACTACAATGGTGTTGTTTTGTGTGCAGAAATAAAAGTTCTCGGAATTGGACGAAACTTTTTGGAGATTTTTTATGGAATAAATAAAAAATACTGGAGCCAAGATACACTGGAGGGGGGCCACCTGCTGCCCACGAGGCACCAGGGAGCGCCACCCTCCCCCCTGGCGCGCCCTGGTGGCTTGTGGGGCCCATGTGGCTCCGCTGACCCTAATCTCAAGCCTATAAATTCATAATTCCAGAGAAAAAAATAAAAGAGGAAGTTTCATCGCGTTTTACGATACGGAGCCGCCGCCACCTCCTGTTCTTTATCGGGAGGCCAGATCTGGAGTCCGTTCGGGGCTCCGGAGAGGGGGATCTTCCGTCATCGTCATCATCAACCATCCTCCATCACAAATTTTATGATGCTCAACGCCGGGAGTGAGTAATTCCTTCGTAGGCTTGCTGGACGGTGATGGGTTGGATGAGATTTATCATGTAATCGAGTTAGTTTTGTTAGGGCTTGATCCCTAGTATCCACTATGTTCTGAGATTGATGTTGCTATGACTTCGCTATGCTTAATCCTTGTCACTAGGGCCCGAGTGCCATGATTTCAGATCTGAACCCTTTATGTTTTCATGAATATATTTGTGTTCTTGATCCGATCTTGCAAGTTATACGCACCTGCTATGTGTTATGATCCGCATACCCCAAGGTGACAATAATTGGGATTCTTTCCGGTGATTACCGTAGTTTGAGTAGTTCATGTATTCACTATGTGTTAATGCTTTGTTCCGGTTCTCTATTAAAAGGAGGCCTTAATATCCCTTAGTTTCCTTATGGACCCCGCTGCCACGGGAGGGTAGGACAAAAGATGTCATGCAAGTTCTTATCGCAAGCACGTATGACTATATACGGAATACATGCCTACATTACATTGATGAATTGGAGCTAGTTCTGTGTCGCCCTAGGTTATGACTATTACATGATGAATGTTATCCAACATAATCACCGATCCAATGCCTACGAGTTTTTCACATATTGTTCTTTACTAAGTTACTACTGTAGCTACTACTGTCACAATTGTTACAAAACTATTGCTGCTGCCGTTACTGTTACTGTTACTATTATTGCTATTGCTATCAAACTACCATACTACTGTGCTACTGATCACTCTGCTGCAGATATTTAGTCTCCAGGTGTGATTGAATTGACAACTCAACTGCTAATACTTGCAAATATTCTTTGGCTCTCCTTGTGTCGAATCAATAAATTTGGGTTGAATACTCTACCCTCGAAAACTGTTGCGATCCCCTATACTTGTGGGTTATCAAGACCTTTTTCTGGCACCGTTGCCGGGGAGCATAGCTCTATTTGCTGAGTCACTTGGGATTTATATCTGTTGATCACTATGAAGAATCTTAAGGATGATAGAACCAAGATCGTTCCCTGTAAGACGAGGGGAGGTAAGGAACTGCCATCTAGCTCTGCACTTGATTCACCTTCTGTTT
Organism: Elymus sibiricus; assembly: GCA_039707655.1. NCBI lineage: Eukaryota > Viridiplantae > Streptophyta > Magnoliopsida > Poales > Poaceae > Elymus > Elymus sibiricus. The sequence continues at coordinate 323,695,028 of CM077672.1, forward strand.
TGAGTAAGCTTGCAACTCCACCACCTGCTATTAATTCTAATATGTCTCAAGTTATTGATGATACTACTTCTGCTATGAATGATACATATGATGATGCTAGTACTTTGCTTGATAATACTGTGCCACTTGGTGAATTTCTTGATGAACAACTTGCTAAAGCGAAAGAAATTGAAAATATTGAAACTCTTGAGAATTATGACTCACCTATTATGCCTAGCTCTCCTACTAGAGTTGAATCACCTGATGAACATGTCTTTGATAGGGAGACGGCTAGAGCCATTCTTGCTTGTAATGATAAAGATGAAGTTATAAAATTGTTTGCTGAAATGAAAGAAAAATCTATGAGGGAGAGAATGAAATATGATCCTAAGTTTGCTACCTCTCCCATATTTGTTACTGATAAGGATTATGAATTCTCTGTCGATCCTGAGTTAATTACTTTGGTTGAATCTGATCCTTTCCATGGCTATGAAACTGAAACCGTTGTGGCACATCTTACTAAATTAAATGATATAGCCACCCTATTCGCTCATGAGGAAAAAGTTTGCTATTACTATATTCTTAAGTTATTTCCTTTCTCGCTAAAGGGTGATGCTAAGATATGGTATAATACTCTTGTTCCTGGTTGTGTGCGTAGTCCCCAGGATATGATTTATTACTTCTCTAAAAAATATTTTCCTGCTCATAAAAAACAAGCTGCCTTACAGGAAATATTTAACTTTGTGCAAATTGAATAAGAGAATCTCCCTCAAGCTTGGGGGAGGCTTCTCCAATTACTTAATGCTTTGCCTGATCATCCTCTTAAGAAAAATGAAATACTTGATATCTTCTATAATTGACTAACCAATGCTTCTAGGGACTACCTAGATAGTTGTGCTGGTTGCGTTTTCAGGGAACGGACTATTGAACAAGCTGAGGAGCTATTGAATAATATATTGAAGAATAATAATGATTGGACACTTCCCGAACCACCGCCTAAGCCCACTCCGAAGAAGAGGGGTATTCTATTTCTCGGTCCTGAAGATATGCAAGAAGCAAAGAAATGTATGAAGGAAAAAGGTATTAAGGCTGAAGATGTTAAGAATTTGCCACCTATTGAAGAAATACATGGTCTTGACACACCGCCACAGGTGGTAGAGGTAAATTCTTTTATAAAGTTTGATGAAGGTGATATTCCTTATAACAAACCTCCTAGTCAATGTTTGTATGAATTTGATAATTATATTATTAAGCAAGATCATTTCAATGCAAATGTTATGAAACAATTGAAACGAAATGCCTACATTATTGATCGCTTGAGTGACTTGTTGTTTAGAATTGCTAATGATGTCAAAGGTGTAGGTAAACATGCATCTATGGTTCAAACCCAATTAGAACAAGTTGCTAAATCTCAAAGTGAATTGCTCAATGAAATGAATAACAATATGAATGATCATGCTGTTAGAGTAATGACTAGACGAGGTAGAATGACTCAGGAGCCACTATATCCTGAAGGTCACCCTAAAAGAATTGAACAAGACTCTCAAAGAATTAATGTTGATGCACCTAGTCCATCTAAAAAGAAAAAGAAAAAGAAAAATGATAGGACTTTGCATACTTCTAGTGAACCTGAGGTAGAAAAACCCTTGAAGGATAATAATGATGTTTCTATTTCCGATGCTGAAACACAATCTGGTAATGAACATTCACCTGATGATAATAATAATGATGATGCTCATGTGGATGCCCAACCAGATAATGATAAAGAACTTGATAATGATGTTGAAATAGAACCTGCTGTTGATCTTGATAACCCACCTCCTAAAAACAAATGTTATGATAAAAGAGACTTCGTTGCTAGAAAACATGGTAAAGAAAGAGAACCATGGGTTCAAAAACCCATGCCCTTTCCTCCTAAACCATCTAAGAATAAGGATGAGGAAGAATTTGAACGCTTTGCTGAAATGCTTAGGCCAGTCTTTTTGCGTACTCGTTTGACTGATATTTTAAAGATGGCCCCTTATGCTAAATATATGAAAGACATTGTCACAAATAAAAGAAAGATACCTGAAGCTGAAATTTCTACCATGCTTGCAAATTATTCTTTTAAGGACAGAGTACCTAAGAAACTAGGAGATCCAGGAATACCAACTATACCATGCTCCATTAAAAGAAATTATGTCAAAACTGCTTTGTGTGATTTAGGAGCCGGTGTTAGTGTTATGCCCTTCTCTTTATATAAAACACTTGATTTGAATAAACTCACTTCCACTGAAATATCATTGCAAATGGCTAACAAATCAACTGCCATTCCTATCGGTGTTTGTGAGGATGTGCCCGTTGTAGTTGCAAATGTTACTATCCTAACAGACTTTGTTATACTTGATATGCCCGAGGACGACAATATGTCGATTATCCTTGGTAGACCATTTTTGAATACTGCAGGGGCTGTTATTGATTGCAACAAAAGCAAAGTCACTTTTCATATCAATGGTAATGAACATACGTTGCACTTTCCGAAGAAACAATTTCAAGTAAACGATATTCATGTTATTGAAAAGACTCCGACAATTACTATTGGAAGTTTTCAACTCCCTCTTCCTACTGTCAAAAAGAAATATGAAACTCTTATTATTGGGGAGGTACACATCCCCGTTGAGGTAACCTAGTGTTTTTACGAAGGTTCTTCGGTTTCATGTTACTCGGAAGTAGTTTGTTAATAAGACTTGATCAACCTTATTAATGGATTCTTTTTGAGAGGCATGTGGTCGATGAATTTAGTAAGCACAACCTTCTGCACCCACTTTTTGTTTTCTGTTATTTTTAGTTAAATGCAATTAAATGCCATGATTGTCCTATTTTCTGAAATATCCGTGCAATAAAAAAGTGCCCAAAAATGAAAGTGCTCAGAATGATCTAAAATTTTTACATGAATTTTTATAGAATATTTAAGAATTTTTGGCACTAAAAACATACCAGGGGAATGCCCCAGGTGCCCATGAGGCACTAGGGCGCGCCACCCCCCTGGGTGCGCCCTGGTGGCTTGTGGGCCCCACAGGGACCCCCTCACTTATTTCTTCAACCCACTTCGTCTCTTACCTCTAGCAAAAATTCCTGGTAGCTCTTTCTCTCTCTCTCTCTCTCTCGTGTTCTTGCTCCCAAACCTGAGATTTTCGATCTCTTTGCTCGGAGCTCCGTTTCTGAAACTGTTTTGGGAGATTGCTACTTGGTATGTGACTCCTCATTTGCTCCAATTAGTTTTTGCTCTAGTGGATTATATCTTGCATAATTAGCTGCTCTTGGTGCTACTGAAAATGAGCTTGCATGTTGAATTCTTTGAGCCCTAAGTAGTTTGAATGCTTGATATGGCCTCTAGGCACTTGTATGAGTAGTTGCTATCAATTTTGTGAAGTTTTGTTAACATCTTTTTGTGGCCCAAAAATTTTCAGAAATTTTTTCTTAGGAAAATGAATTTCTGCCGGAGGAGTTCTTCGAGGAGGAGGTTCTCTGAAGCGTCATCAAGTGAAAGCTCGGCACGCCAATCATATGAGGAACCAAGAGCAAGTTCGGTGAGAGGTGCCGAGGCAAAATCTTATCGATGGCCCTGTGAGGAGTTCATGTTGGGTACAGGGATTAAGGAGGAATTCGAGCAATACATTCAGAACATTGAGCTTTCCGCCTTCGTCGCAGATAAGCCTCCGCAGCACTACAACCTCACTCATTCATTCACCCAACATTTTGCGTATCATACTCGTAATTCTAGAGTTTCGTTTCATCTCTATAATAAATCCTATAGTATGTCTCTAGAAGAATTCTGTGATGCATGCAAAATTCCATATTGGGGTTCGTTAGATGAACCACCAAAATCTGATTATGAGTTGTTTCTTAATAGCCTTTGCAATGGTGAGGATAGGGGAGTTACGCAGGCCAGAATAATTAGCATTCACTTTCCCGCTATTCGGTATTTTGCAGATTTTAATGGTAAATGCATTGTTGGTAAGCAAGACTGCAGTGCGCTTTGCGCCCCTGATCTGAGTCTTATTCATACAGCTTTGACTGGTAGCAAGCATTATAATCTTGGGGCTATTGTTGCACGTAGACTGCAGCATAACGCGGGTAATGGTGATTTGTATGGAGGAATTTATGCCTCCCGCTTAGCTGCAAGGTTAGGGGTCTCGCCCAATTTCAATGATCCCCTCTTACCTGATAAATATTTGAATTTCGAAGCAATGCGAGAACATAATTTTTTTAAACATGACCCACATGGATATGAATATAACTTAGTTTTTGATAAATATCGCTCTGTGTATGTTGCTTTGCTTGCTACTGCCCTCTTTAATTTTCAGAACAAACAGAGATATTTTCTATCAGAGAGCAAGGTGCACGAGTACAATGCGGCAGTTGAGGCTGCCCATCTGGCTGAGGAGCCGGCTCAGAACGCCTCTACGAGCTACCACTTCGATTATTATCCGGGACAGCCATGGCAGTAGACCAAGCTAGGCAAATGCCTAAGCTTGGGGGAGTACGTATCTCTCACCGACATTACATTCATGTTCACACATTCATTTCAGTTGTCGGTGTTCATCCTCTTTCATTGTATAATCCATGTTAGTTTTATTTTCTCACTTTCTTCTTGTGTGTTTGAAAAAAAAACTTTGAGAAAATCCAAAAACATTTCTCGCTTCTTTTCGGTTTTTCTTTCTAGTTTAATTTGTTGTAGTATTAAAAGAAAACCCAAAAAGATTTCCCGTTTCTTCTTTTGCTTGTTGAGAGCTTTCCCGTGTAAATAGTTTTTTTGCTCGTTTTTTTTGTCTTCTTGAAATTGCTTCCTTCAAGAAAAAACTAAAAACTCCAAAAATATTTCAGTGTGTTTCTCCGAAATTCTTTTCTTTTGTTGAGTCATTGTAAGGAAAAGACCACGATGAAAATGTTGAGTGGCTCTCGTATGCATTATTGTTGATCTAACAAAGAGCCCGTATTACCTTGTCTTCTCCTTTGAATAAAATATTTGCAGATTCCAGCTTAGTCCACAGCACTCTTGCACTATTATTATTTTCACATCATTCGGTCGTGCAAGTGAGAGGCAATAATGATGATAATTTGATGAAGTGACTGTGGCAAAGAAAAGCGGGTATGAACTCAACTTGTTTTTGTTTTTGTAAATATGTTTAACTCAGTATCCATGATTCAGCACATTATGATTAAACATGTTTATGATGACAATTAGAGATTATAGTTGCTCATGCCATGCTTAAGCAGCTAGGAGTGGATAATGATTTGTCTTGGGTGTCAGCATGCATTAAAATGTTTGTGATGTAGTATGATGATATGGTATCCTCCTCTGAATGTTTCGAGTGGCTTGACTTGGCACATGTTCATGCATGTAGTTGATTCAAAACCAACATAGCCTCCACGATATTTATGTTCATGGTGCTTATATCCTACTCATGCTAGTGTTCAATGTTGATTATTCATAATGCATGATTATGACCGTTTTCGCTCTCTAGCTGGTCGCTTCTCAACCTATTTGCTAGCCTTCGCCTGTGCTAAGCGGGAATACTGCTTGTGCATCAAAACCCTTAAACCAAAGTTATTCCAGATGAGTCCACTATATCTACCTATATGCGGTATTACCCTGCCGTTCTAAGTAAATTTGCATGTGCCACCTCTAAATATTCAAATGAACATCTGTTTTGTGTGTCCATGCCGCTCATGGAGCGATAGGGGGCGGTCAATATCTTCCATGCTAAGCGGGTTATTCTCATGATGAGTGTCTATTCACTTGTCCTTGGACGAGAGGGGCTGGTAATCGGGATGCCCAGTCCCATGATTAAAATTGCAAAATAATAAAACAAACTCCCCCGAAAAGTTGTTGGTATGGAGGGCACCCGAGGATTCGGCTAGCCATGGCTTGTGATTGTTGGTGGAGGGGGAGTAAACTTTACTTTACCGCTTGGGAACCGCCGCTAATTTGTTTAGCATGGAAGATATTGAAAACTCTCGGTCGTGACATTGACAGGAAAGGCATACCTCCCAAAATTATATTTATCTCTAATTTAAGCTTTGAGCTCTGGCACCTCTGCAAATCCATGCTTCCCTCTGCGAAGGGCCCATCTATTTACTTTTATGTTATTTTATTTTTATTGTTGAGTCACCACCTTCTCAAATAAGCACCAGTCCTGAGAGCACTATTGTCATTCTCATGCATTGTGTATAGTTCATGTTGTGTGCATCATGACTGAATCTCTTCTACCATGAATTACAATGTTTAGTCGCTGCTTGAACTTTTGAGGTGCTCTGCATTTATGTTTTGCGGTCTCAGAAAGGGCTAGCGAGATACCATGTTGTCATATTATATCATGATTGTTTTGACAAAGTGTTGGAATTTGAGATATCTTATTATTGCTCGCTAGTTGATTATGCCATTGATATGAGTGAATATAATTTCTAAGAGTTATCATTTGCATGGTTAGTTATAATCTTTGCTGAAACCCTGGGTATTATTTAAGCATATATATAGATACAAGAACAAAAGAGTTCGTAAAAGTTTTTCTTTATCACTTTCAGTTTGTCAACTAAATTGCTGGAGGACAAGCAATGAGTTAAGCTTGGGGGAGTTGATATGTCTCCGTCGTATCTACTTTTCCAAACACTTTTGCTCTTGTTTTGGACTCTAATTTGCATGATTTGAATGAAACTAACCCGGACTGACGCTGTTTTCAGCAGAACTACCATGGTGTTGTTTTGTGTGCAGAAATAAAAGTTCTCGGAATTGGACGAAACTTTTTGGAGATTTTTTATGGAATAAATAAAAAAATACTGGAGCCAAGATACACTGGAGGGGGGCCACCTGCTGCCCACGAGGCACCAGGGAGCGCCACCCTCCCCCCTGGCGCGCCCTGGTGGCTTGTGGGGCCCATGTGGCTCCGCTGACCCTAATCTCAAGCCTATAAATTCATAATTCCAGAGAAAAAAATAAAAGAGGAAGTTTCATCGCGTTTTACGATACGGAGCCGCCGCCACCTCCTGTTCTTTATCGGGAGGCCAGATCTGGAGTCCGTTCGGGGCTCCGGAGAGGGGGATCTTCCGTCATCGTCATCATCAACCATCCTCCATCACAAATTTTATGATGCTCAACGCCAGGAGTGAGTAATTCCTTCGTAGGCTTGCTAGACGGTGATGGGTTGGATGAGATTTATCATGTAATCGAGTTAGTTTTGTTAGGGCTTGATCCCTAGTATCCACTATGTTCTGAGATTGATGTTGCTATGACTTTGCTATCCTTAATGCTTGTCACTAGGGCCCGAGTGCCATGATTTCAGATCTGAACCCTTTATGTTTTCATGAATATATTTGTGTTCTTGATCCGATCTTGCAAGTTATACGCACCTGCTATGTGTTATGATCCGCATACCCCAAGGTGACAATAATTGGGATTCTTTCCGGTGATTACCGTAGTTTGAGGAGTTCATGTATTCACTATGTGTTAATGCTTTGTTCTGGTTCTCTATTAAAAGGAGGCCTTAATATCCCTTAGTTTCCTTATGGACCCCGCTACCACGGGAGGGTAGGACAAAAGATGTCATGCAAGTTCTTATCGCAAGCACGTATGACTATATACGGAATACATGCCTACATTACATTGATGAATTGGAGCTAGTTCTGTGTCGCCCTAGGTTATGACTGTTACATGATGGATGTTATCCAACATAATCACCGATCTAATGCCTACGAGTTTTTCACATATTGTTCTTTGCTAAGTTACTACTGTTGCTACTACTGTGACAATTGTTACAAAACTATTGCTGCTACCGTTACTGTTACTGTTACTATTATTGCTATTGCTATCAAACTACCATACTACTGTGCTACTGATCACTCTGCTGCAGATATTTAGTCTCCAGGTGTGGTTGAATTGACAACTCAACTGCTAATACTTGCAAATATTCTTTGGCTTCCCTTGTGTCGAATCAATAAATTTGGGTTGAATACTCTACCCTCGAAAACTGTTGCGATCCCCTATACTTGTAGGTTATCACGGCCTTGCTGTGACCTAGATATGCTCCCTCCACCACAGTGCTAACCCACCACTTCTCCCATTGCAGTCCACCGCTACCCCACTCCTGAATCCCAAACTCCACTTCAATCTCTCCATAGCTCTTGCTGTCTTTTTTGTTTCACTGAGAAAAACCACCGCTGGGTTGTGTGACCGTATCAGGTCCCGTAGTTCGCCGACTGTCGAGTCCAACCCCATGTTGGGGAACGTTGCATGGGAAACAAAAAATTTCCTACGCTCACCAAGATCGATCTAGGAGATGAACACCTACGAGAGGAGAGATTGCATCTACATACCCTTATAGATCGCTAAGCGGAAGCATTAAGAAACGCGGTTGATGTAGTCAAACGTCTTCACGATCCAATCACGATCCGTCCACGAACTCCCGATCAAGTGCCGAACGGACGGCACCTCCGAGTTTAGCACACATGCGGCTCGGCGGTGTCCTCTCCTTCTTGATCCAGCAAGCGAGAGAGAGGGGGTAGATGAGATCGAGACCAACATGACGGTATGGTGGTGGTGGTGGCAGCAGAATTCCAGCAGGGCTTCGCCAAGCGCGTACCGGTGAAACGTGGGAGGAGTTGGGAGAGGTAACAGGCAAGGGTCCAAGGGGTTGGCTGTCCCCAACGCCTCCCCACCTTTATATAGGCGTGGAGGGGGCTGGTGGCTTGCCCTCCAAGGCCCTAGGGTCGTTGGCCAAAGGGGGAGGAAGGAAATCCCTCCTTTCCTTCCCCACCGATCACTATCCCCCCTTTTTAGGGATCCTGATCTTATCCCTTTGGGATATGATACTATTCCTTTTAAGGGAGTATCTTGGTGCGCCTAGACCAGGGTTATGGGGACTTTCCCCACTACCCACGTTCATGTGGGTCCCCCATGCAGGTGGGCCCCACTCCGGAACCTTCTAGAACCTTCCCGGTACAATACCGAAAAAACTCGAACTTTTTCCGGAACCCCGATAACAACTTTCCATATATGAATCTTTACCTCCGGACTATTCCGGAGCTCCTCGTGATGTCCCGAATCCCATCCGGGACTCCGAACAACCTTCGGACTTTCCACTATTAATATCTCAATACTACCCTAGCGCTACCGAACGTTAAGCGTGCGACCCTACGGCTTCGGGAATATGCAGACATGACCGAGACTCCTCTCCGGTCAATAACCAATAGCGGGACCTGGATGCCCATATTGGTTCCTACATATTCAACGAAGATCTTTATCGGTTGAACCACGATGTCAAGGATTCAGTCAATCCCGTATGCAATTCCCTTTGTCCGGCGATATGTTACTTGCCCGAGATTCGATCGTCGGTATCTCCATACCTAGTTCAATCTCGTTACCGGCAAGTCTCTTTACTCGTTCCGTAATACAAGATCCCGTGGCTAACTCTTTAGTCACATTGCTTGCAAGCTCATTGTGATGCTGTATTACCGAGTGGACCCTGAGATACCTCTCCGTCATACGGACTGACAAATTCCCAGTCTTGATCCATGCCAACTCAACAGACACCTTCGGAGATACCTGTAGAGCATCTTTATAGTCACCCAGTTACGTTGCGACGTTTGATACACACAAGGTACTCCTCCGGTGTCAGTGAGTTGCATGATCTCATGGTCATCGGAACAGATACTTGACATGCGAAAACGATAGCAATAAACTTGACACGATCATATATGCTACGTTCATAGTTTGGGTCTTGTCCATCACATCATTCTCCTAATGATGTGATCCCGTTATCAAATGACAACTCATGTCTATGACCAGGAAACCATGGCCATCTTTGATCAACGAGCTAGTCCGGTAGAGGCTCACTAGGGACATGTTGTTGTCTACGTATCCACACATGTATTTGTGTTTCCAACCAATACAATTATAGCATGGATAATAAACGATTATCATGAACAAGAAAATATAATAATAACCATTTTATTATTGCCTCTAGGGCATATTTCCAACACCCCAAGCCTCGACAGTTCCAGGCCAATAGATTCATTGATCTCGGCGGCCCTGGGCTCCAGGGTCCGCCGCTTTGTCATCGCTCTCTTGGATACGGTCAAACACCGAGGATGTTTTTTGCCTCCTATCGCGAATGAACGCATCATCACCACCATGCCTGTCTGAGTCTCCTTTCGCTACCCACATCTGTCTCGGTCTTCTCTTTCTGCTTACATCCTCGCGGCGAGCGTGTGAGTCAAAACGATGGCCATCCTCATACTCCTTCCTAGGCTTTCTCACGTAGTGGCCCCTTCGCCTACCACGAGTACCATGCATGTCGGGTTCCCCCCGTGGGTTACCCCGGCCCACTTTTGCATGATGCCCGCTTCTGCATGCATCTGCATGTTGCCCGCCTGAGTAATTAACCTTTTCCTTCGCCTTCCAGTCCCTAGCAGTATCCCTCGGTCCATCTCTTTGGTGCACTTAGTTATTCTCCATTAGTTTAGTCCTCAGGTCCTGTTCACGTCGCACTTCCAGACTTTCCCTTAGATAATGTCCACGAGGGGTTTCATACTTGTTTCTTGCTCTGTTTGGGCTGGTTACCTCCCCTCTGTACTGCCTGGAGCACTCGCCAGTGCGACCGTCCGTTGTACGAGAAAATTCAGTGTTCAGATTTCTCGTCGTTGGCATATCCCGAACTCTAGGATGCTCATAGTGCTTGTTGGGAGCCTCACCAGTGTGAGAGCTACCCATACTATTGTTGCTGCTGGCCGCACCACTCATAGACCCTTCCTTGCCTGAGTTATTTCTTCCCGGTGATGCTCTTAGCAAGCCACCCCATTGTAGTGTTGAGTCAACCGGAGGGTCACACACACACCCCACATGAACAAGTCTTCCATAGTCAAAACAAAAATGCGGGACCTTCTCATAGTAGAAATCAAACCAAGCCGTCTCCTCATCATCCTTCTTCTTCCTCAGATAAAAGTCTCTAACCAGAGGTTCAAATACAGAGATCTTTGCTCTAACTCTCAAATGTTGTCCTCTAGCAAATCCTTCCTTATCAACATCAACCCTTACTATCTCGCCCAGCCAATTCCCTAATGCCCTACCAAATGCTTCAGTCCTCTTGTCAGGCGGCAGATTCGTGACCCTCACCCAGATATCAATCTTGTCGAACACCATCTCTGAAGGTCTCTTGCCGCCCTCATACTCCTTTATTATTAGCACACTGAAGTCATATTGCCACGGTCCATTATGCAAAGCATGCCTCCAATCTCCTTCTGATCCGAAGTGTACCTCAAAATATTTGGACCAATCTCAACAAATCTTGCTTCTCGGTGCAGGCCCCAAGCCCTAGGCATGGTTTTCTCAATCGCAGACATCTTCATTGGCCGGGAAGAACAGACTTTACACACAGCTGACCACCGGTGACCTTTACGGACAGTAGGATTTGGATCTTCAAAGACAAAACCCTCGACTTCCTTGTCCATCAGCACCATGCCCCCCAACCTCGCCGAAAGGCTTGCCGCCGGATCCGGCATCTTGCTCTCCGCGGGGGACTTGTCCGACCCCCCACTAGCAGATCCACCATCCTTCCGCGCCGGTGGTGTGGCCGCCGTTGCAGATGGGGTAGATGGAGTTTTCTTCGCCGTGGCCACACCCTTTCCCTCTGCATCCCCCGCCATTAGCACTGCCCCAAAGCGGACAACGCGGTCTCACCGGCCTTGGTCAAGGAAAGCGTCGTCGTCGCCCTGATCCCAGCCGGATTCCAACCACCCACGTGCAGCGAAACCCTAACCCTAGCGTAGGAACGTGGTCGCCTGGCGATCGCCTCCTACCACCTTAGCGCTTCGAGACTTGGTGGACCCCCTCTCTCTTTAAAATGTATTGAGCGGTTAACTAGTTGACCGGTAACTTTTGAGGGGAAAAACCCCAAATAATTTTTAAAAAATCGCAAAAAATATCATGAATTCAGTAAAGTTCATGGATTTGAAAAAATCACAAATTCAGAAAAAGTTCAAGAAATCAAAAAGTCATGATTTGAAAGAAAAAAATCACGGGTTCGAAAAAAGATTACAGATTTTAAGAAATCATAAATTTGGGAAAAGTTTATGAATTAGAATATATACATGCATTTGAGAAAGTTCATGGGATCCGAAAAAATGTTCAAAAATTTAAAAAAAGTTCATCTGCTTAGAAAAATTGTTCATGAAAATTTTCAAAATTGGGAAAAAAAAGTTCACGCATGTAAAAAGGGAAAAGGTTTGAAAACAAATCAAAATTTTAAAATGTTCAGGCATTTGAAAATATTCAGAAATGAAATGAAAATTTGAAAATAAAAACAAAATAAAGAAATAAATAACAGCATAAAACAGAACAATCCCCGGTTCATAAAAAACCGATCCAAAAGCTTCCCCAAACTAGTCTGGAAGCTTCCGGGGAGGAATCTTCCCTCTCGTGCGCTCCATGGGTCGGCCCATTTAGAATCGAAGGAAGGAAGGGGGTGTGAGATGTTTTTTGCGAAATAGCCTAAAACGGGCGCTTATGGCGCCAAGTAGACGCCACCTCCAAATTCACCTCGATCACTTAAATTGACATATATGGCCGTTGGCCTCTTTGCAACAAAATAAAAAGAAAAACAGGTTACATTTCCTGTTTGGCTTAATGCTAAGCATTGCCTTTGATCGACTTGTACTCGCGAACTGAGCGTAGCTTAGATGGTTAGGTTTCTTGTGATGGAATCAGCCCACCACGGTTCAAGTCTCGTTCAGTGGGAGGGAGATGTTTATGTCGACTACGAGGTGATCTCGGAGATGCTCATAAGGATAGGGTGTGCATGTGTGTGTATGTGAGCATCTGCGATTGTACTATGTTAAAAAAAAAACTTGGTACTCCGACCAGCCAGCCAACTCCCACTCCTAGCTTCCATGGCACACGCACCTCTCATGCATTGTGGAGTACAGTACAGTTGTACGTGCGAATAAACAGGGACATGCAACACACGTAGTACAGTATAATCAGTTCGCAGTAGCATCACTGAATCAACAACGAACGCGAGCTTCTGTTTATAACTTCATTATTTCCCAGGGCACGTGGAATGGTAGATCAGTTACTTGCCCGGCCAGCAGGTAGATCACACCTTGGACGACAACACGCGAATGTGCTACTACTAAGACCATTACAAACGAACGACTGAAATTAAGAACTATATAAACGTATCTCTGTTGGCGGTCGGTTCGCCAACCATTAGCGATTCATCTCCTGCATGCACCCGTGCGTGCGTGCATCAGCCAAGCGCGCGAAGCAGGTAGTGATCAGAATGCCTTGATGTAGCCCTTGCGCGGGGTGGGCGAGCTGATCTCCTGCTCCATCTTCTGCAGCTCCGCCAGCATCGGCAGCGTGCTCACCGTCAGCATGGCCACCGCCGGGTGGGTGCCCTGCGGCAGCTCCACCTCCTGCTGCGCCGCCGGCTCCGTGGACACGTCGTGGATCCCCGTCGGCAGGACCAGGGCCGACGTCTCGGGCTTGCGGTAGCAGAAGTAGAGCGTCATCTGGGCCACCCCGAAGAAGAAGCCGCCCACGTTCGGGAGCTGCATATATATGTTTGTGTGTGCACGAGTCGAGTACGTTATGAAGTGACATACATGGATCGATAGTTAATTAAGGATGAAACATATTGACGTTTGTCAAAGAAGACGTACGGTGACGTAGATGTCCTTGGTGAAGAGGCCGTAGAAGAACCAGGCGACGGCGCTGAGGGTGAGGAAGAAGGAGAGCGAGAAGGGCATGTACTCGGCGCTCTTGGTCTTGATCACCACGAACTGCATGCATGCATTATTCACCGGCCGGCCAGTTAGTTATAGATCCCATGGTCCTGATCACTCAAACAAGAGCAGCAGTGGTAGAGCTTAATAGTAATTACGATGACGCTGAGCGGGGCGACGAAGACGGCCATGGAGAAGGCGAGACAGACGCTGCCGAGGACCTTGACGCGGCTGGGCTGGGGCACGAGGAGCACGGTGACGACGACGATGAGGGCGAAGGCGGCAACGTCGAGGAGGAGGAAGAAGGCGAGGGCGCGGAGCCTGGCGGCCCTGGGCGCGTACACCAGGTAGAGCAGGATGTAGAAGCCCTCGACGACGCAGCCGAAGGCGTTGATGGTGAGCAGCGGGCTAGAGTTGGTCTTGACCAGCGCGTAGAAGATCCACAACATGCAGCTGAAGAGCGCCACCACGTACGGCACCGAGCTGAACCCCTCCGTCGACTTCTTCCGGTACACCCGCAGGAACGTCGGCCTGTCCAAACAGTCAACACACATATGCATGCTCGTCACAGACGTATTGCTAACCAAACTCATGCTGGGCACAAAACAGGAGATGCATGCAAAAGATTAATGTGCTCGATGGGGCCGGGCTTACGTGGGTGCGAGGAACACCAGGAAGGATATGATGTTGCCTGCAGAAAAGAAAAAAAGGAACGAGAAATGACACTTTGTGTCGGTGAGACTTAATCATGTGACAAAACAATGGTTTGGAAATACATGCATGCATGATGAATCAACACTTCAGCAGCATGCATGCATGATGGATATGGATGCCTACCTAGGAGGCCAAAGGCGGAGGCCCACGGGTGAGCCATGGAGAAGAACCCTTCTGCCATCCTGATCACGAGTACAAAGCACGGTAACTAAGCTGATCAGATAGATGTATCTATCTAGTGTATGTTCTTCTCCTTCCCAGAGACTATGGAAGGAAGGCAGTGCTTGTGTGGTTTTTCGAATGGGAACAGGCCGTGTATATATAGCAGAGCTAGCCCTTCACCGTCCGCTCCCGCTCTACGACGAGTACGTAGTGGAATTCCAGGGCAGCCACAGTGGTGAAAATTCAACAAGTGTGCGTAAGTGCGTGTATCGGTGTATCATGCATGTAAACATGAATGCATGCATCCTTTCCCAGATGAGGAAGCAAAAAATGGCTGATCGGTTACTGCCATATACTTGCTGTTTACCACGTGTGTGCTCTGCCACGTAGCCACTACAAGGACATGTGATAAAACTGAAAGTGGTAATACAAACGTGCATGTGCATTAATTCCATGTGATAAAACTGAGAGTGGTAATACAAACGTACGTGTACATTTTTTCCACAGAACCACTGTGTACGTAGAGGCTACTAGTAAAACAGAAAGAGAAACCAAAGCATAACACTTAAATTACTTTTTGGAAAATTGGCGTGTGCAATAGCAATGCCGTGGTGCATCAACTGGTATGAGCCTTGCATCACCGGTGGATGCATGCTCTGATCGATCGCCAACAGGATATGATGCCATCGCTGAAAAGATATGTACTTGCATGCAGCTAAAGGTAGGCAGGTAGCTGAAGCTGCTAACTAAAACTTGCAGCGAGTGCCGAAGTGGCCGCCGCGGTGAGGACTATGCATTTCCTCTTCCGGTCAATGTGTGAAGTGACCTGACCTTACAACCGACACGTCACACCCAGCACTCAACGATGCATCTTTGGGTCCGTTCAGTTA